>OY728145.1:186784884-196784884 GCA_963277665.1 Viscum album
GTGCTCATTACCGCCACTTGTTTCCTTAGTTTATGATGTGTCTTATGGGGATGAAAATCTCTATGGTATGGAGAATGTAAATACACAGAAATTAAATGTAATTTTTTAATTATATGGAAATTTTAAGAGTCCGCGAAAATTGACGGTGTGTGATTCCGAGGCCCGGTGTGCCCGGAATGAATTTCTGAACTTTTTTTGGGTACATTTAGTAAATGTGTGAGTGTGTTTTTGTAACTTTTATACCGGTGCTTTGTATTGAAATCTGAGGGAATAATTGAACTCATAGTGCTAGTATTTTCTTAAAGAGACAATCACCTCAACCGTAGTGGGTCGAGAGTGAAAGATAAAATTGTGTGCTTTTTGTGAAAAAAATAAAATAAGAATGTCTAACATTTTTATTTTAGAAACCCCTTAAACATTAGTTATGGTGGTGTGGACCACGTTAGCCTAAAAACTCTAGAGTGAATGTTATAAAGGTGGGGACCACCATATTTAAAACCTCCCAATTTGGAATTAATGGTGGGGACCACCCGAACCCTCTTAATGGAGGCGAAACCACTCAACTCTTCATTAATTATTTTCCTCCATTAATTTGAGCCAATTAAATTGATACCATTAAATAGGCCAACACCCCGTTTACTTTTTAGAGCTATCCAAAAATTAATGAAATGTGTCATCATTTTTAATTGTACTAACATTATTAATCTACTTAAATTAAATTTACAAGAAGTTTAATTCTTCATTTTGGTGGAATTGGGGAAAATGTTGGAAAATCGAGAAGCATTGGAGAATCGTAGAAAAATTCATCCTATAGTGAAGAATGCTCTTGCCAATGAGGAAAGTCTTCAACTACAATGAAATGAAGAACGAGCCCAGGATCAGAGGTGTGTATCAGGTGCAATAAATGTCGACATCTTCAAATTATTTTGCGTTCCATCATCAACAAACTTTCGAGGTTTCATGGTGGTTTTAATTTATTCCCCTTACCCGTTAAAGATATTCATCATAAAATCAGGAAGAGATTATAGCCGCTTGCTACCACTCTAACACAGAGAGTGCGGTCCAAACAAACATGGTCTGACTTCTCAGAAAAACATGTGTATAATTGTTGTATTTTTTGTGATGGAGGAGGATGGAAACCAACCTCGGTGGGGCACGAGAATAGTGGCCGACACCCCCGCTGGTCGTGATGAAGGCGATGACACAATGGCGCCGCCTGATGTCCACCATGCCGTCTGCGGCCTCATGCCACCTGTGGCCTCCGCTTCCCCGTGGCCTCATGTCATCCACAACCTCTTCCATCCACGGCCTCGCCACCCCGCAGCCTCACCGCCACACTGCCCACCGCCTTTCGTCCCTCCATGGCCCCCCGTGGCCTTGCTTCCCTATGGCCCTCGCGGCCTCGCTGCCTCACGGCCCTCCACGGTCTCACCGTCCCATGGCCCCATAGCCCTCATGGCCTCACCATCTGACTACCTCGCCACCCCCCGCCCCTTCGTGGCCCCCACGGCCTCACCACCCTTGCGGCCTCCGGACCGCCCTCACAGCTTCCACCCCACCCTCGTGGGCTAGAACCACTCCGTGGCCCCCATACCACCCAGTGCAGGCTGAGCCGGGCCGGACCCAGCTGGCTGGGTCGGGCCGGGTTGGGCCGACCAGGTCAGACCACACCCAGACCAGCTATGACATTTTTTCTTTATCGACCATATATTTGTTACCAAGCATTCGTTTGACATACCATCAGTAGCGATGTCAATCTTAGTTTGAGACAGTCCCTTTGGTATACCCCACATGAGATTTGGATAATGTTGGGATATATTCGAGTGGGATCGAGCATGAATCCAATCGGTCCCTCAGGACTAGAAGGCTAATAAAATACAAAACGAGCATCTGATTGATGCACTATCGGTTGCGTTGAGACCCCTATGACGTGGCGGTCCTTTGAGATACTTCTTCGTGGACTTCGTGGAAGTTGGAGTATCGACCCGTTGATTGAAGAGTGGAATCTACCAAAGACGAGCAAGCTTATTGTGGGAACCATGTAGCTATCTATGACTTGAGAAAGAGATCCTTCATGGGACTGTGATTGAGGGTCCCAAATGGAACCGCTCTAGGATTACATGTGTGAATACTCTAGGATCTTTTGTGGGCCAACACCGAGCGATACTGTGTGGGTTAGCACCTAGTGATCTTGTGTTGGTCAACACCGAGCGATCCTGTGGGGGTCAGCACCTCGCAATAATGTGTGGGTCAGCACTGAGTGATGTTGTGTGGGTCAGCACTGAGTGATCCTTTGTGGGTTAGTACCGAGCGATCCTCTGTCGGTCATCATCGAGCGATCTTGTGTGGGTTAGCACCTAGCGATCCTATGTGGGTCAACATAGAGCGAAACTGTGTGGGTTGGAAGAATATCCTCTTAACAGGGTAAGATGATTCATTAGTTGCATCTAATCATCTCTACTATTGTACCTAATAATACATGGTGTGAGCTGAGTCAGTACCTTTGTAGTATTCTTCTGTGTGGCGTACATGTGTGGTACTTACCTTCGTGGTGTTCCTACCTTTGTGGAACATCTGAGCTTTGGGTTTTTGAGTTAGACTCTATGTTTCCCCATGATTGAGATGGGTATACATGATAACTTAGGTATATGTATGAGCATATATCTAAGTAGGGTTGTTAGTTGATTTCATGCCTTGTGGTTTGTCCCTGGTTAATTTTGTGAGACCTTGAGGGTCTCGAGGTACCTACTGAGTATTGTTATCCTCACCCGTGCATGGGATATTCCCGCACCTTTTTGTGTTTGGTGAAGACGACGGACATTGCTGATCGAGGCTGAGGGTACCAGGGCTAGACGGTGCCCAGAGGTGGACAATACGGCATGACGGTGCGCAGAGGAGACGGGCGGATGTGGAGTGCTGAGGAGGCGATTTGTACCTACCCTTCAGGTAGGATCCTCGGAAGACGACCGAATATCTGCCGTTATTTTTCTTCACTTGTATTGTGTTTTATTTGTACTTGTATTATTACAGTTGGGCTTGTATTCTGACCCCTTTTTAATTTCATCACTCTTTTTACTATACAATTGACTTGTGTTCGTATCTTGTTGGGTGATTGGTTGCGTGTGTTTATAGGTTATAAAATCAATGCCTTCCTGGTTATAGGGAATATTAATTTCGGTGATAGTTGAAAGCCCCTGGCCGATGGAAGGCTGGCTTGGGGTTGTCACGGCACGAGACCTGGGTGACGGGTCGTGACATTGCTATCTAAAAAAAATTTGCAAGTGAGTTGTATATTATAAAATGTTTTAGAATTGTTTAGACATGACTTTGCAATAATTATTGAAGGATAGTCATCAAGAAGAGATAGGAATGTCGTTTGAGATCCTCCTCATTCCATTTAAAACATACAATCATTGATCTGAAAATGTTATAAAATAAGTATTTCACTTAAAGAGTGGACATAGAGACTAACCATGTGTCTGAAAAAAACTCTCAATCCCTAAAGTTGTCTAAACCGAACTCTGATACCAATTATACGGCCCCATTCTTAATCATTACATAATCATAAATAAAGTTAATAATTCACATTGATTGTCTTTTCATGTTTAGATATTAATAGAATAAGGTCATAACATATACATAACAAGTTGAATATTACAGGTAGACACTTCTACTCAATATCAATTTTTCATAAAATTAAAACTCTTAAATGAAAAAAAAATTGTTTAGTTCTATTTTTT
Source organism: Viscum album (assembly GCA_963277665.1). Lineage (NCBI taxonomy): Eukaryota > Viridiplantae > Streptophyta > Magnoliopsida > Santalales > Viscaceae > Viscum > Viscum album. The sequence goes on from OY728145.1 coordinate 186,788,625, forward strand.
AATCAGCCTGACATTTCATTGATCCTATCCTTGACCATATTCAACTTTTTAAGTCCTGTGAAAAACATTTCAAAAACATGGGATGAGCATAAAAAGATTGGTAAGGGATACCGAAAAATGAAAACTATTAGTTTTTTAAAACAACATGTAAACCCTCTATACATAATCATAAGTAACAGTTTTCACCTTTTTGAGGTATTAAATACCCTTAACTGATTAAAATATCATTTCCTACCCTTTTTTAACCAAAATATTAGCCTAAATCCCATAGAAAGTACACATAACATTAAAAGGTAAACTTGGGACATAATCATACTAAAATTGAATAACCATATGGTCGACTTTCAAAAACCATTCTTAAAAATGGAATATCCATATGGCTGACTTCTATACTCAATTCATTGGAGGTTATAACGTAACCACATATCCTTGGTTTATCAAATAACTACCCATCATTGGTTTATCACGTAACGACCTGTCAAATTTCCATGTGCCATTATATAATCGTAAAACATAAAATATTTAAAATTTCAACATTTCAGTAATAAAATTTCATTTCCCACCCTAAGAAATAATTTAAAGATGTCCAAATAATCAATCCATTTCCAAAACCATTTTCAATTATGAAAACTCCCCAAAATCGAAAAACAGGTTTCTTTTATAAGTCAATTTAGTCAATTATTCAATCTATTCTGAATGTGGTTATATATGTTTAATCATGCCTACATATGTTTATCTAAAATTATTTATGGTTTAATATTGACCTGGAAGTATTCCGTATTAAAGAGACACTTTTTGAGAATTTTATGTTTTTGACTCACCGTTAGTCATATTATTGAGTCACTGATAGTTAAAGGAATGAGACACCGATGACAACGATCTCACCAATGACAACGGTCAAACCAATGAAATTGGTCGCACCGATGACAACGGTCGCACCGATGACAATGGTCGCACCGATGACAAAGGTCGCACCGATGACAATGGTCGCACTGATTACAATGGTCTCACCGATGAAAATGGTCGCAGCGATGACTATGGTCACACCAATGATAAAAATGTCTCACCGATGCTGATTAAATGATCTACCAAAACTCATGCTGATCACATGACCTACTGAAGCTGATGCTAATCAAATGACCTACTGAAACAGATGCTCATCAAATAACCTACTGAAACTGATGTTGATCAAATGATATACTGAAGATGATGCTATTCACAAGACCTACCGATACCAATGAAAATTCAAATGACCTACCGATCTCATGAATCATTGATAGTCATGAAACTATTTTAATTTTTATTGAATCTTATTTCATTCTAACGGTCATATTTGCTTAATTTAATGCACCAGCAATTAATTAATGTTGGTTGTTGGTTGTCAAGGAACCGTACCTTGTACCTATCAAAAATTAATCATTATTTTTACAAGATCCCAAGGAATAAAAAGGAAGATCAATCTACAGTAAAAGAAGACGAATATACAAAAAGATATACAGAAAAAGACACACAAGAGAAGTAGAGAGTATGTATGTGTGAAAGACCACGAAACAAAAGTAGAACTTGAAGAACACCTTTGAAAACTAGAGAGCTTCCAGAATATCATTCACCTGGAACAAACAATGAATCCTAGTTGCGGTGCCTTACTGAACATCATATTCACATGGCTGAGTAACTATAGCTGGGAAGAACAACGACACTCTATTTTCTGTCATCTTCAATAGAAAGGATTTTAATAACATCTGCATCATCCAAATGAGTCCAGAGCTCATCTGCAATCACTCATAGCATTATAAAGTCATTATCCATTTATTTTCTCTATATTATACCTTTGATTAACATTTTGAGCAGTGTGTGTGCATCTATCTACTTATACACACACTGAATTCTAGGATGAACTGGAGGATACTAAATCCTCACACCAAACCTTTTACACGTTATTATATCCCACTGTGACTTGTGGAAGAGGTCAAGTGTGACCAGAATAGCCTGAGTGTTGTTGTTGTTTTTTACCCATGTAGAATTGTGGTAGAGGTCTGAGGACCTGAATAGACTGAGTACTATTATAAAACCCTGATCCAGGGTGTGGATCATAGTTTATATAAACTGTTTGAGAGGGGTAAGTCTCAGTTTGAGACTGAACCACTTATTTTAAAACTATTGTGCATTTTTTCTTTGTTAAAACCTTATTGAATATTTTGCTTATAATTATATTAAATGTAAATATGTTTTAAAGTAACTCTGATAGTTGAACTAGCATGTGTTTGTAACTATTGTGAACCAGTCAGTTAGTTTCAAAAGCTAACATAATCTTCAGATTAATTTAACTGAGAAGTAATCAACCTTTGAGAAGCTAATTGAATATTTACAATCTTTATAAATTCACTACAGTTTAACTTGTTCTATGAATTGGGTACTTAATACAAATACTTTCAATAGAAATTTTTATTTGGAACTCAATTTACCCCCCTCGTGAGTATCCACTCTGACCAATATTTGGTATTAGAGGAAATAAAAGTTTTCAAAACTACACTATTTTAACCTATTATTTTAGTTGTATCTTAAAGATCTGAAAATTATTGTTATTTATAAATTTGTTTGTCTTTAAATACATCTATTAAAATATAATTATGGATAACAGATTAGAAGGGCTTGCTACCAATAGACCACTTTTTTCAATGGTGTCAATTATGGTCAGTGGAAGTCAAAATAAAAAACCATTTAGAATGTATGGGATTTGTCATTTGGACTACCATAGAGACTCAATATAAGATTCCAGAAACTGTTAAAACTACTTGGGATGAACCCACTAAAGTTTCCTATAATAATAATTGTAAAGAAATGAATGCCCTATATTTTTCCTTAGGAGATTAAGAGTTTAATCGGATATCTTCATGTAAGACTACTTAAAAAATATGGGATACTCTGGCTATTCCCATGAGTGAACAACCAATGTTAATGAAATGAGACTAAACACATACAACATTATGTATGATAATTTTAAAATAAATCCCGATGAACCTATTTCTGATATGTCTCTCAGGTTCAACGAAATTGGGAATACAATGAGCTCACATGGAAAGGATGCTCCAGCTAAGGAGAAGATTATGAGAATACTTGGATGCTTGCCAGAAATATGGATAGGCACATCAGTTTAAATTAGAGATTTTTTTTACATTAGTGCTTTGCCTATCAAGGAAATCAATGGTAAGTTAGTGATGTATGAGGAAGAACTAACAATAAACATGGACGAAGATGATGAACCGAGGAAGAAGTTTGTAGCATTCAATACTTCTACTTCAAAAATTAAGGACAAAGAGAAAAATAAAAGTGAAAGTGATAGCTCAAGATGTGAAAAAATTGCATTAGACAGTGATGCTGAGATGGCTTATATAACCAGACGATTTAAGAAATTTTACATGAAAAATTAGTTTTTTATAAAATTAAATTATAAAGGAAAGTATGAAAACAAAGATCTATGGAAGACAAATTGGAAAAAGACTAATAAAAGTGATGACATAGTATGATACGAATGAAAAATGAAAGGACACGTCAAAGCTGAATGACCAAAATTAATGTTCATGAAGAAATATGACTATAAGGACAAAAAATACAATAAAGCTATGAAAGCAACATGGAGTGCTTCAGAAGACAGCTCAAGTGATTTTTATTCTACTGAGGAAGAAAAATATCAAAAAGGTAATATGTGTTTCATGAAAAAACACATCTGAGGTAACATTGGATACTCATGCTTTGAACTCTTATTACTTTGGAGATAATTCTGATTCTGAAAACATGTCTAGTGAAGATTTATTTGAGTAATGTAATATGCTATAGGATACCTGCAATGAGCTGAAAGATAAGTATAAAGCCATAACAAAGCAGCATGCATTAACTTGCACTGTTAAATCTCCACTAGAAGTAGAAAAAAAAATCAACTACTAAAAGAGAATACTGAACTAAAATTTTCAAATGAGAAACTCAATAAAGATTTGGAAAAATTTACTAATGGAAAGTACACACTTACAAAAACGTTAGGAAAGAAAGTGGCACAAAAGTATACAACTGGTATAGGTTATCAGCCTAGACAAACACATATTACAAAGAATAAATTTATTCTTCAATCTGAACTGTATGTTTATGGTTCTAGTTCTGAAACTTCCTATGCCTCAACATGATATTCACATAGTTATAGATCAAAAAGGGTTTATCTATCAAAATCTATTAATTCTATTAAGTATATGAGACCCATTCGGAAACTATGGGTACCAAAAGTTTTTCTTGCTAACCTGTCTGTACCCAATAAAATCTGGTTACCAAAATCATTTTCTATCTAAAATTTTTTTATAGGAAACTTGCTTGAAAAGTTCCTGTATGAAGACATGGTATTTGGATAGTGTATGTTCAAGACACCTGACATGAGACTTTTCATACTTCAAAAGCTTAATCAAGGTTGATGAAAGATATTTCACCTTTGTTGATAACTCTAAAGGGAAAATCATCAGCCTAGGTCAAATTGTTAATATTGATTAAATTTTAATCTCTAATATTTTATTTGTAGATGGATTAAAATACAACTTGTTATGTATTTCCTAGTTATGTGATGATGGTTTTAATGTTAAATTTGAAAATGATTCATGTAATGTTTTTAATTCAAAAAATGTTTTAGTATTTTATTCCATAAGGAATGAAAATGTATATGTTATAGATTTGAATTTTTTAGCAAAGTAGAATATTACCTGTTTAAATGCTTTTCATAAATAATCTTGGCTTTGGCACAGATGATTAGGACACTGCATTATACATTCACATAGAAAACTAACTAGGAAGAACTTAGAGAGATACCTACCTAAACTTGACTTCCCATATGATAAAGTTTGTAATCCCTATCAAAAGGGAAAGAAACATAAATTTTCTTTTAAATCAATGAAATAAGTTTCAACTTCTCAACCTCTTGAGTTGTTTCACATTGACTTGTTTGGACCATCATAAGTTTTTAGATTAAATAGGAAGCACTATGTTTATGTTCTATTAGATTACTTTTCTAGATATACTTGGGTATAATTTTTTTCTCACAAAAGTGAAGTTTTCTTTTACTTTATTAAACACTCCAAGTCTGTATAAAACCATAGTGGACTTAAGATTAAGGCCATGATAAGTGATCATGGTCATGAGTTTGAAAATCATGAGTTTGAATCTTACTGCTCACATAATGGCTATAATCACAACTTTTCTACCCCTAGGACACCTCAACAGAATGGTGTAGTAGAAAGAAGAAATAGAACCCTTTAAGAAATTGAAAGATCTATGCTAAATGAATATTATTTACCTATATATTTTTGGGCTGAAGCTGTCAATACAGCCTGTTATATTATAAATAGATTCTTGATTAGATCTGTTTTTAAGAAAACCCCTTATGCTCTTTGGAATAATATGAAACCAAAACATAGTTATTTCAATGTTTTTGGTTGCAAAGTATTTATTCTTAATACTAAAGAAAAGCAAGACAAGTTTGAATCCAAGAGTGATAAAGGAATATTTTTAGGATATTCAATTTCTAGAGAAGCCTATTGAGTTTTTAATAAGAGAACCAAATGTGTTGAATAATCTGTTCACATCAAATTTGATGAAACTGATCCACATGAACCTAAACCTGATGTTGAAAATCCTAAAAAAGGCATGACTCTTTTAAATCTTAATGATAAAGATAGTGGACCTGTTATAAAGACAACCAGCTCTGGAAATACACCAGAACCTGCTTCTGTTGAACTCGAACCTAGAGAAGAACGTGACACATATAGTCCTACCTTTACTAGATCGACTAGGATCTTAAAGAACCATCATTTAGATGCAGTTGTAGGTAAACTGAATAGAGGAACACAAACTAGAGCCTATCTTAGAAATCAGTTTGAAAATCAAGCTTTTATTTCACAGTTGGAACCTAAAAATATCAATGATGCAGTTGATAAGGATTTTTGGGTAATGTCTATGCAAGAAGAGTTAAATAAATTTGAAGTAAACAAAGTCTAGGAATTAGTAGAAATACCTAAGGACACATTGACCATAGGTACTAAATGGGTTTTTAGAAATAAGGTTGATGAATCTGGAAACATCATTAGAAACAATGCTACATTAGTTGCACAAGGTTACAACCAAGAAGAAAGAATAGACTATGAAGAAACCTTTGCAACTATAACTAGATTAGAATACATTAGTATCTTACTTCCTTATGAATCTCATCTAAATTTCACATTATATCAAATGGATCTCAAAATAGCATTTCTAAATGGTTTTATAATTGAAGATGTTTTTTTGAACAACCACCTGGATTTACAAACCCCCATTTTCAAAATCATGTGTTTAAACTTTCTAAAGCTTTATATGTTTTAAAACAGGCTCTAAGAGCTTGGTATGATAGACTTACAAATTTTCTTATTTCTAAAGGTTTTACTAAAGTATTTTCTGATCCCACTCTTTTTATTAAAAGAATTTCTAAAGATATTTTGATTGCACAAATCTATGTTGATGATATTATCATTGGATATCTTAAAAATTCTTTTTGTACTGATTTTTTCAAGATTATTCACAATGAATTTGAAATGAGTTTAATGGGAGAACTAAAGTATTTTATTCGATTTCATATTTTTCATAAGAAAGATGGTATTATTTTAAATCAATGTAAATATACAAAGTATCTTTTAAAATGTTTTGGTTTGGATAGTAATAAGGGAAGTGATACACCTATGAGTACCACATGTAAGTTGGATGATGATGAAACTGGGAAACCGGTTGATCAAACCAATTATAGAGGTATGATTGGCAGCTTACATTACCTTACTTCTAGTCGACCAGATATCATGTTTAGTGTATGCATCTGTGCAAGATTTCAAGCTAATCCTAAAGAATCTCATTTTCTTACTGTTAAAAGGATTTTCAAATATCTTAACCATAATACAAATTTTGGATTGTTCTATACAAATGGACAACCTTTTGACTTAATAATTTATTTAGATGCTGAATTTGCTAGTTGCACGTTTGATGGAAAAAGCACATATGTAAAATGTCATCTATTGGGAAAGTCCATTGTAGTGTGGTGTAGTAAGAAACAGAACTCTGTTGCATTGTCTACTACTAAAGCAGAATACATTGCTGCTGGTAGTTGTTGTGCACGGATTCTGTGGATAAAACACACTTTATTGGACTATGGATATCCATTTAGACATGTGACTAGAAATTGTGATAACACTAGTGAAATTAATATCTCTAAGAATCATGTGTATCACTCTAGGACTAAGCATATTGATGTCGTACATCAGTTTTTGAGAGATCATTATCAAAAGGGTGATATTTCTCTAGAATTTATTGACTCTTAACATCAATTGGTCGATATTTTCACCAATCCATTAAGCTATGAATGGTGAGATTTTATTAACGAAGAGTTAAGTATGATTCATCAGTGAAACAGATCTTTGAAACCAATCTGTGAAACCGATCAGTGAAACCGATCAGTGGAACCAATTATTGAAACTGATCTTTGAAACCAATCAGTGAAACCGATCTGTGAAACTGATCTGTGAAACCGATCTGTGAAACCGATCAGTGAAACTGATCTCTGCTGCCGATTATGTTATAGTGTATTTGAAATCATTAGTGTTTTCAAAAATGAAGTTGTTTTACTTAATCAATATTATATTTAACATTGTAACCCTAAATGATAAAAGTAATGAACCATGACTATTTCAATTCCTAATAACTGTTGACCTTCCATCTTCTGCCGAAATCCACATCTTCTGAATCCTGAACATTCAAACCATTCGATACTCTTAAATCTCATGAACCTCAAAATGGAAAAGAAAAAGTGGAAAGACATGGAATCTGAAAGCTCCTCACCTGTAAAACGTTATCGAGGAGAATCGAGTAGCACGACACAAAGGTCTATGAACCCAAAACTGGAGACTCGGGTGGTCACCATAGAAAAGGAAGTAAGTTCTGAATGGGTGTTGTCTAGTAAGTCTACACTTTTAAAAGTGTTGGAGATGAAAGGATGTAAAGACAGGTTCTGTAATAATAACCGAGTCTGCTACCCAAAGCTAGTGCATGAGTTTTATTAGAATTTTAGTATCGCAATGGAATAAGCTGAAGCTACATGATTATCTTTATTGATTAAAGGAAAAAAGTTAACTTTTTCATCGAAGAAATGGACTAAGTGTTTTGGAGTACCTCATAAAGGTAGATATGAGGATTACATTGGTAATATTCCTCCTACCACTGAATATTTTTCATATGAGTATGCTCTGGAGATATTGACTAGAAAATCTGAATACTGAAGAATAACAGCTACTGAGTTAGATGGAGCAAGTAGAATCTTGTTTAAGTTTATTCAGCCCGAAGTCTGTCCCAGAAAGGGTGATTTTTCTTCTTTGAAGTATCAAGATGTTTTCTTGTTGTTTTTATTGCTAACTAATGAGAAGATCAACTTGTGTAAATACATTACTGTTCATATTGGTGAGATGGTAAAGCCATCCAAGAAGGCTACAACCTTGTTCTATTCTAAGCACGTCTCTACCATGCTAAAGTTTTTGGGCTGTGTTGAAGATAGAGATGCGTGTATCTCATCTATTGGTAGTTTTTTTTATAAAAAGGATATCTGGAAAAGGAATAAAATTAACTGGAATACATGGAAGAAGACATGGGTTTCTAATGAAGATAGGTTGTCTGAATCCTTTAATCCTACTGACCACTCTAAGAGACCAAAGGGGATGAGAGATCCCTATTTAAAACCTAATGAGGAAGTTTTCTATTCTGATGAAGAATAATGGACATAAGTTCCTATGGAAACTAGAGGGTCCAATAGGAAGAAAACAGGGGAGCTAAAGCTGATGATGATGACGATATTGAAAAAGAACCTGAGTCACCTCCTGATTATTGGAGTGCTATTTATACAATAATTCATAAGAAAAGAATTGAATTTGGACTAGCAAGTCAACCCCTTAGGTTACCAGAGTCAGAACCCCTTCTAGGTGATGAAGAAGAAGTTGACACTGATGTATCAAATTCTGAGTAGTATGAATACAGTAACGAAGACAGTACCAATGAGACTTTGGTAATCAATAATGGTGATGATGATGATGATGATGATGCAAATACGTGACCAGTCGATGGTCATGATATGATTCAATCTGATCCACAACCTCAATTAATTGAGCAAAAATCTATTCCTGAGGCTGAAAGGACAGTGCATACTGTGATTAATGTAGATGGGGAAGGCTGTCTTACAAATTCCGGTAAATATGATTTTGTAAATCCTAAGTATACCTCTAGTAAAGCTACATGGGAACAACACCAAGGTTTTGTGGTTCTAGGTTTGGATTATGAATAGGAATAGGAAGAATAAGTGAATATCGCAAGATTAAGCCATCCAGTTGAGGCTGGACCAGTTGCGGAGGAAGTGTATGTGACTACAGAAAGACTTCTTTCTTCTGTTTCTCGATCTGATTTTGACAGATTTAAAGATGGGTTGCTCCACGCAGTAAGCAACAAAATGAAAGAGAAATTATCTAATGCTCCTGCTTCTGCTCCTGTGAATCTATCTGAGGCTTTTATGGATGATATAGTTTGAAGAGTTGTAAATATTGTTAAGCCAGACCTGTGTAATACTGGTGAAATGATTGGCAGGAACATTTCTCCTCTGAATCAAGCGCTCAAGGATTTGAGGAGTGACTTAGTATCTCTATCAGGGGAATTTTGATCAACCATCACTGGTATTATAGATGTTTTGATAAATTAGATAGAACACCAGAAGAAATCTGATTTAATAAAATTGAAGGCCGAAATAACTCAGATTGATGTTTAGGCTAGCACCTCCAATGTGACCAATATAACTGGACATGAGATTAATGACTTATAAGATGTTATAAAAGAAGAGTTAGTAGCAATTGGACAGATTCTTGACTTGGATTCTTTGAAAAAGATGAAAGAACATAGTGATCATATTCACAAGATGGTAAATATGTATTTAGCTGATGCGACTCAAGATCAGAAAGAGATCAAAGAAAAAGTGGATCACTATTTTTAAAAAATTTATACCAAGAATGAGTTGAACCATCAGTTTAAAGTCCTGGATGTGAATTTGAAGCTACCTCCTGTCACTCAAGATTTTAAGGCTCAGGTCCAAGAGCTGAAGGATTTTACACCCACTCTAGAGTTTTTCATGCAGAACAAAGATGATTTTTAGAAGGCCATGAATTATGGTGGTGATGTAATTCAGGATTTTATCAATCTTATCAAACCATATCTTCATCTACAAGAAAAGTCAATTGTTCTTCCTACTACTGAGCCTCTCAGATCATCTAATGTTGTTCCTGGTCATATATCAGTTTCTCATGTTTTTTCAAATATTCGTCTAGTCATTCAGAAACCACCTTCATGAGGATCTTCTATCCAATAGCATGTAACCTTAGCACCCTGTGTGCTTCCAGCCATAGTTGTCTTACCTCATCTCTCTATCCGGGAAGATCAATCTTCCACCAAGAAACCTTTTGGTCTATCCATTCCTCCCTCTGATAAAGGGAAAACACCTCTGCACCCCCAGAAATAGTTGTTCCTGTCATTTTTGATAGGGTGTATTATTTTCTTTTGGTTTCTTTTTAGATGTTGTTTCAATGACACTCTTTTTTTTCTCTCTATGCTTTCTCTTTTTGATAATACCAAAGGGGTAGAAAAGTATACATATATATCTAAGGGGGAGAACAGTATATATAAGTATAATGAAATGGAGAACATGTTTACCTTTATTCATATATTGATTTTACATAGGGGGAGCATACTGAGTGATATATCATCTTCCCTCTTCATTTATTCCATAGATTTTTTATTATAAAAATGGGGGAGATTGTTTAACCCTATGTGCGATAATTATTTTAGTAATCACAAATCATCATTGTGTTCCTTTATAAGTCAATTTAGTAAATTATTCAGTATATTAAAAATGTGGTTATATATGTTTAATCATGTCTACATATGTTTATCTATGATTATTTATGGTTTAATATTGACCTGGAAGTATTCCAGATTAAATAGAAACATTGTGAGAATTTTATGTTTTTGACTCGCCGTTAGTTATTTCTTGTGTCACCGATAGTTAAAGGAATGAGACACTGATGAAAATGGTCTCACCGATGACAACTATCTCACCAATGAAAATAGTTTCACCAATGACAATTGTCGCACCGATGACAACGGTCACACTGATAACAATGGTCTCACAAATGACAATGGTCTCACCAATGACAACGGTCTCACCAATGACAGTGGTCTCACCGATGACAACGGTCGCACTGATGACAACAGTCGCACCGATGACAATGGTATCACCAATGAAAACAGTCGCACCGATGACTATGGTCGCACCGATGATACAACGGTCTCACTGATGCTGATCAAATAACCTACCGAAACTAATGCTGATCACATGACATACTGAAACTGATGCTGATCAAATGACCTACCGAAACTGATGCTGATCAAATGACCTACAGAAACTGATGCTGATCAAATGACTTACTAAAGCCAATGCTAATCACAAGACCTAATGATACCGATGAAAATTCAAATAAACTACCGAGCTCATGACTCACCGATAGTCATGAAAACTGTTTTAATTTTTATTAACTCTTATTTAATTCCAACAGTCATATTTTCTTAATTTATTGCACTTACTATTAATTAATGTTTGTTGTTGTTGGTCAGGGAACTGTACTTCGTACCCATCAAAAAGTAATCATTATTTTTACCATATCTCAAGGAATAAAAAGGAATATCTATCTATAGTAAAAAACAATGAATATACAAAAAGATATTCAGACAGAGACACACAAGAATAAGTATAGCGTACGTGTGTGTGAAGGCCCACGAAACAAAAGAATAACTTAAAGAACACCTGTGAAAACTAGAAAGCATCAATAATATCATTCACCTAGAACAAACACTGAAGCCGAGTTGTTGTGCCTTACTGAACATCATATGCACAAGGATGAGTTACTATAGCTTGGAAGAACAACAACACTCTATTTTGTGACATCTTCACCAGAAAGGATTCCAATAACATCTACAACATCCAAACGAGTCCAGATCTCATCTGCAATCAGTCATAGCATTCTAAACTCATTATCCATTTATTTCCTCTGTATTATACCATTGATTGACATTTTGAGCAGTGTGTGTGCATATGTCTAATTAGACACACACTGACTTCTGGGATGAACTAGAGGATACTAAATCCTCACACAAAACCATTTACACCTTATTGTATCCCACTATGACTTGTGGAAGAGGTCAAGTGTGATCGGGACAACCTGAGTGATGTTGTTGTTGTTTACCCATGTAGAATTATGGTAGAGGTTTGAGGACCTGAACAGTCTGAGTACTGTTGTAAAACCCCGATCCAGGGTGTGGATCATAGTTTATATAAACTGTTTGAGAGGACTATGTCTCAGCTTGAGACTAAACCACTTGTTTTACAAATACTGTGCATTTTTATTTTGTTAAAACCTTATTGAATATTCCACTGCTAATTACTTTAAATGTAAATCTATTTTAAATTAACTGTGATAGTTGAACTGGCATGTGTTTGTAATTATTGTAAACCAGTAAGTTAGTTTCAAAAGCTAACCTAACATTCCGATTAAGTTAAATTATAAGTAATCAATCTTTGAGAATTTATTTGAACATTTACAATATTTATAAATTCACAACAGTTTAACTTGTTTTATGAATTGGGGATTTTAATACAAATATTTTAAACAGGAATTTTTATTTGAAACTCAATTCACCCCCCCCCCCTCTTGAGTATCCACTCCGACCAAAAACATTAATTATCTATATTAATTATGCATAGATTTTAACCCACTTCAACACATCATGTGTTTATAGTTTGATTGTTTATACTAGTTACATAATAGTAGTGTTAGTAATAATTATTATTAAAAATTTCAACATTTACAATTTATTAATTTTATTTTTTTATATTATTTTAAAAAATATTAATTATGTTTCAAATCCCATTCATGTGTTTTTAGTCTTTATCCTTGATGATTAAATTGATAACAAACATGTTTCAAACAATCTCAATGATAAAAGGTTTTTTTATTAAATAATGATTTAAATATTTATTTCAAATATCAAAAACTAAAAACGAATAATTATTTGATATTTATACCATATTATACTTGTAATTGTTTTTCTATAGTCATTCATGATATAAGTCCATAGTATTGATTAATATGTGGTTAAACTAGCCTAAATACAGACATTCAGTGATTTAATGAATTAATTTCCGTGGGATTAGTTGTGATATCATTATAGAAAATGAAAAATGATACTATTTAGTTTTTATCAGCTTGTTATAATATAATTTTACATAATTAAAATAATATTCAATGTAAATGAAAATATTATATAACATGAATACGATGATTTTTATCTTATTATGTTTTTTATGATGATTAATTTTAAAATGAATGTTCATTATTTATATAATTAATAATTTATGAAGATTTTCAAAAAACAAACTTAATATTAAAATAAAAACAATATTTTTCCTTTAAATAAATTCTTAATTCCATCCACTAAAGGACCAAATGATGAAATAGAATACATCATTCCATGGAGGTGGTAGTCCACACATATGTAAGGATGACAATTTAATTTTCCTTTGAATTTAATAAAGGGGTCACATAGTTCATCATATTAAAAAATATATAAATTATATATATATCATAATTAATTAAAAAAATTTCCTATTGGAATATCCATGTTTGTCTATGAAGGAATATGAAGAATATTTCTTCCTAGGGGCGGTAGTCCACACATACACAAAAATCAGATTTTCAGTTTTTTCTTTAGGAAAAGGTGAATGGTGGTTAATTATTAATACCTTAAAATACTAATATAAATTACATAAAAAATAATGATGTTACAATATAGAGATGTGTGAATTGTAATTTTAAAGGTAAGACTAAAAGAAATGGATTTATGTAAAAAGGATTATGCACATTGAGAAGTTTGGGATTTCTTTTGAAGATCCCTTGGAAATAGAGGGATAATGATAAAATATTAGGACCAAATATATAATATAAGAATCATAGTATTCAATTTAAATTAAAAATTGACATTTTATGGAGGGAAAAAAATTTGGAGTGGTGTTGAAGGGAAATTGAGAGGGACCTTATAAAATTGTATAAGGATGAAATTTTCTCAAATACCTATAATTTGTTAATAATGGGAAGTTAGTCTCATATAAATGGATCCAAAACTGATAAATAATGGGGTTAGGAAGGTATAAGGTTGAAAATTCACTAAAATTAAATTTTAAAACATGTTTTATAAAAGTTATTGGCTCTTTAATCTTATATTTTTTACTTTGTCCCTTTTAACTTTTACCACTGTAACTAGTTTTTACCATAGTAATTTTTCCTTTAGGTCTAAAACTAAAATGGTCCTCTTTACATAATTTTTACACACTAACTCCAAATTTGGAATCTATTTAATAAGATGAAATTTATAAATGTAGTATATTTATATTTTATGATATTAAATGTATAATACATTAAAAAAGTTTTACTAAAAAACGTGACTTATGTTTTAAAATAACAAATATAGGTTTATAAATTAAATATAAAATTTTAAAATGTATAATTTTGATTATAAAAAACTATATTTTTTCATGATAAGGGTCTTGTTTGTTTTAATTTATTCATACATACATAAAATTTGATAAAGGTCATTTAAAAAAAATGGAATTTCCATTATTAACCTAACAATCAAGATTTTCAAAAAATAAAAAACAATCACATTAAGATAATATAATTTTGAATAATTAAAAATGAATTTTAGTTTTTTTGAATGAAATTATATAATTAATACATTAAACTTTTAAATTTAGTCATGAATAAAGTTATTTAGAGTGTATATTGGTTGATAGTTCATGATATTGTGTTTACATGCTAACAAGAGGTCTCTGGTGTTACACAAATTCACATAGGGATTTTGTTTCACACCCAATTAAATATAATTTAATGAGATATAAATATTTAACCAATTAATTTTAATTATATATCATACCCTCACATGAATAATTGATAATCATTATATATGTGTGACACATGAACAAGAAAACATTCATAATTTCATTATTCCATAATTAATTTATAAGAATGAAATCGGTTTCATGAAAATCTAAAGATTAAGATATCATGGTCAAAATACATCTATAGGAATACATATTAATATATAATTATATAATATATCCAAGGAAAAATAGGTTACATTAAAGGATATTGATATAAATTAAAAATACTTTTAAAAGAAATAAGAATTACTTTGAGTAATAAGAAGGTAAACCCTTTACATAAATGAAAGTTTTTATTTTATAAATAAAATAAAGTATAAAAAAAGGAAATATAAAATATTTATAAAAATAATAAATACTTGGAAAGGAGTAATTATAAGAAAATTTAATAAAGTGACCATAAAATGCATTCATGCTGAAGAAGTTCAAAAGAATGATTCTTTTCACTCTTTTTGAAGAAAGTGAACTCAATATAAAATAACTAGTATATAAAATGATTAAAATTACTGATTTAAGTCATTTCAAATGAAATTAAGAGTTAATATAAAAATTACCAAATTAAATCAAATATTTACATATATGAAAATACATAAAAATATTTAGACAGTTAGGACATCGCAGTGAAATATGCATGCTTTAAAAATAAGATAAGTTCAATCACATTTACGAGAATTTTTTCAGTTGATTTGTAAAACAAAAAACTAGTATGAATACATAAAAACCCATTAATTGCTAGATAAAAATAGAAAACATAGTATTTATAGTGAAAGAATGTATAGTTTTTTGATACAGAAATTTAGTCATAAATAGTCTTGATTTCAAAATTATATTACTAAAGAAACCCTTAATATTATTATTGACTTAAAAAAAGCAATTCATAATTCAATAATATAAACAGAACCATCATGTAATCTTAATTTAAAACATGATTTTTATATTTTACCTTTTTATAATATGAAATTATAATCATTCATTACACATATCGTAGTTAGTTGTTCTTTATTTTTACCATCAGATGTTAGTAATTCTGATTATTTCATACAATTTTTGTAACGATGATGTACACCCTCTTTGTTTGATAAAAAATAATAATTTAATTATTATTTTAGATAGTTGAATAATTTTTTTACAATTATTTAATCATTTTAATTTTGAATGTTTAGAAAATATGGTGTTTTGTTCGTGTGAATCAAATCCATCATGATCATATTCATGTAATTTTTCAATAACATCAGGTAACATTATAATGAGCCTTAATTTTCTTATGTCACAATTAAAAACCATATTCCTGACATAAATCTCAAGACACATAATATTCATACTACCTAATGTCCATTACTCTTACATCACTTCTCTATTATTATAGTGTGGGACCCACAACACACCGATGTATGTATGTTAGTCGTGGGGGTTTCTGAACCACATGGAGGACCCATAACGTATCAAGGGGAATGTATATCGATGAATACAGTACCAAATCCATGGATGGATGACCTACACATTATCCTATAGGAGGTTTATTTAATCTATTGGTCTTATACAGGACATATTCATTGTCGAGATCAAGGGGGTACAACCCATTGTTGATAATAAAGGGATTAGCTCTCATATCCATAGACGTTAGTCACTACCTAAATCTTATAGAGGAACCAAACCACGGTATTTGTATATAAATATTTATCTAATTGAATTTTTAATGGTGATGTGAGATAAATTCATTATTATTAGTAAGATGATAAGGGTTTACCAACCTAATGAATGCTCAAAATGCCTCACATAAACCTTTTCATTACTTCAATTAATATAAGATACATGAACTATAAGAAAAAAAATTTCAATGGCCTTTGTTGGGGAATATATTTCCACTAAAGTATTTTACATAGAAAAAATCTCAGAATGGATTTTTTTTTCAATCCTGATACCCGAGTGAGAATATGGAGGATAATCCAGAATATTGAATGTACATGGAATTTAATGTACTCCAGATGAAATATGTATCCTAAGAGATAATCTATGAATGTCCAGTTGTGACCCTATTATGTCATTCCTACAAACTTGAAATTTTCATTTAAATAAAATGTTATATGAGACTCGATGGTTATCTTAGATTATTAATATCTTAGATGTGTAGTGTATTGAATATATAATGTTCTTTCTAGATACTCACCATGAATAATAAATAGGGTATCATGTTCTTGTAATTTTACACACATGGAATCAAATCTAATTTAAATGAACATAATGTGTGTTAGGATACTATATACAGTGTGATATTTATATATGATCTAGAAACCCTAGTCATTGAATGATAAAAGGAACAACATGTATTTTGTTGACTGAATGTATTGTGGTCATTTTATAGATCCTAGAGACCATAGAACCTATATATAGAATCAACGGTGTTTATATCATCAGGGATCAGGCCCAAACACTACAACACTCACTATCGACACTTCTCAGGCCACCATCAACTCACTAGACTATCATCTCCATCACCTAAGAGATAATACATTATGTTTTACCCTATTAATTTCCATAATAGACACATTTTAATTAAATAAAACATCATGTTAAGTAGAAATACCCTCTCTATTCAATTATTCTACCCACACCCAAGACCACCTCCATCATGAACACTACAATGAAGACATTTCCTTTAAACTATTGATCATCATGGAGGTCTCTAGTGGCTATTATTATCATGAGAGAGATATATACATATATGGTATATAAAAAATAGGGTTCACTTATAGTCAATGAAATTAAGAAAGATATTTTTAATTACTATTAATCACTAGTAAGGTAACGAATCTATATTCGGGCTTGCAGCATGGGAGAGATGAGAGGAGGTTGGCTAAGGATTTTTCTAGACACCTATAATTTCATCACTTTTTCTTTATTGAGTACACATAACAAGAAATCATGAATCATAATTCCAATGATAAATGTTTTTGGGTATTAAATTTATTATCAAGTATATGAACTCAATTCAAAATCAAGAATAATGATGCATAAATATAAAAATAGTTTCCTACATCACAATTAAATTTTCAATGATTCATAGTACAGTATTGATTCATATTTTTCCTTCATGTCCTCCTTGAAGGATTCCATGCTCTATGTACCTCTCAAGGGTTTTCATTGGTGATAGAGTATAATATATTACTTATAGATATCTATAGAATATTTATATTTACAAAAGTATGGTTTATATGTATTTTATTAATGTTTATAAATTGACATGGTTTGGGGCCTAAAACCTAAATAATATTATACGTCTCCTAGGTGAACCCCCCTGCATCAAGTGAATCTGTTGTAATTATTTTTCCATATAAGGATTCATTTAGAAGTTATTATTGATTAAACTTATTTACATGACTAGGGGTTAAAAATAATATATATATTTTAAATTAATAAATATTTATCAAGATCATTCAACACTATAAAATAATAAAATCACACAACCACTAAATAAAATATTGATTAAAATATTAAAATAAAAATATATGTCATTATAACCTCCTCACATTTAATAATTTTGATCCTAAAATTAATAAGTCACTAAAAAATGTGTGGGTATTGAATTCAAATATGGTCCATATACTCCCTATTGAGTCAACAAGGTTTTCCTTATGACTTATCCATTCCTTCGTACTTGGGGGAGATTGTTGAGTCATTAAGGATTCCTTATGACTTTACCATTCCATCTTGTTTTGAAAATCACAAACACCTTATCTGAAGGCACATCTCTTTTTACTCTGTGTTTTACTTCTATAAAGAAAAATTTAATTCCCCAAGGAAATTTATCCTTAACATGTTTTTATTGTTAATATCATAATTTTTTCAAGTGCAAAATTCGGTTTGTAACCAAAACCTCGGAACCCTATAAATACCTTGATATGAAGCATTCTATTTTAGGATCCGAATTCTCAGAATTATGGTTACGAACTCTTCGGAGTTCTGACTCTGAATTCTGAATACAAATTCTGGTTACGAACTCTTCTGAGTTCTGACTTTGAATTCTAAATACGAATTCTGGTTACGAACTCTTTTGAGTTCTGACTTTGAATTCTGAATATGAATTCTAGTTACGAAATATTCTGAGTTCTGACTTTGAGTTCTATAAATATAGACTTTGAACTCTTATGAGTTATGACTCCGAATTCTCATGAACTCCGACTCCAAACATTTTATGTTCTGGTTCTGAATTCCTGTGAATACAGATTCTGAATTTCCTTGAAATTTAGACTCCGAAATTCTATGGAGTTCAGGTTCCGAATTATATGAAAACAGAATCCAAATATCCTTTTATTATAGTCTCCGAATTCATTTTTTTTTCAGACTCTGAACTTTTATTTTCTTACATTTCTAATATTGGATTTTGGTTATGTAACCATATTTTTTCTTACACTTGTTTTGTTATAAAACGATGTTGTGATTTCAATTACTAACTAACCGTTGTTTGTGTGACAAGTGTACAAGTCCCTCTGAAATTCAAGGAAAAATATTACCGTTGGAGGAGGGAGACGACCTTTGGTGTTGTTCCTATAAGTATGAGCTCATTCTAAAGAGATCACAACAAGTTGATCAATCTAGAGATTACATGCTTCTGAAGTGATTTCTAGAGAGAGAGGCATTAATGCTTTGTGCGTACTGAACTTCTTGTTCATATTTGATTTGTGTGACTCCGAATGTTGTTGAGTACATTCAAGGGCTTCTGGGGATAGGAAGATAGAGGTGTCGACTACCTTGAAGTTGAGAGCTTCCTTGTTGAGGAAGACAGAGTTGCAGACTACCTTGATGTTTAGGGCTTGCGGGGATATCGAGACAGACTCTGATCTTCTTATCGAGGGATTACCCTGGTGTGGGTAAGACATACATTCTTGAAAGTATAAATCAAGGGACCTTTATCCAAGGTTGTTTTATACCCTTATCTTTGGGTTAAAAGATTTACTACATGTTACATGTTTTGTTACAAGTTTTTGGATGCATTTTATATGTTGCAGAAAGTATAACTATCTTAATTTTCATTATACATGTACTTTGATTTAGTGAGATTCTATACGCTTTAAGGTATAAACTTTATCCTTGTAATCATTCATTATGTTTCATTTTCCGGAACCATATTTCTGGATTCAATTTCTTGGAATCATATTTATGGATTCAAGCAACGGTGTAGAACTATAGGCTTTGTGAATTACCTTATTTAACCTTATTAAACATAACCATATTTAAAAGTTCCAAAGGAATTTTTAAAAGTATACAATTCACCCACCCCCCTCTTGTATATTGTCTATCACTAGATACTACATATAGTATCTCAATTATTTCGATCCTACATTTGGTATTATGGAGTATATCATACTCACATACCATCTCAATAATTGGTATCATAGGAGGTGACCTTGTATCTTGAAACTATTTAACAATTTTCTTCAAAATTTTGGTTCAATATGACTTAATCTCACGATTAGATTCAGAAGATAATTCTTCTTCGTTTTATTTTCAGAATCATATTTTTCAGACTCAAATTGTTCGGATTCATATTTTTCATAGAGATACTCTAGTTTTATTGTTGAGGAATATTTTATTTGTTTACAAACATTTTCTATTAACAAGTTTTTGTGGAACGATTTTTTTAAAGATTGCAGGAATGAATGTTGGTTCTATTGACAACATAAATCCAACAAGACCACCAATTTTTTATGGGAATGATTATAAGTTTAGGAGATATCGAATGACGACATTCATTATCAACACTAGAGTTGATAATTTTTCTATGCTTACTGGAGGATATAAAATCCCTAACAAGGAAGTTAGTACCTTCACCAATCAAGAAAAGAATGAATATCAATTGAATTATATGGTACACAATATATTACTTTATTAGAGGACTAGAAATATATACATCCAGATATCTTCTTATGAATTTTAAAATTGTATTTAGAAGAAACTTGATGTTACCCACTTTGGAACTTCCAAAGTAATTGAAACTAGAAGAGACATGCTCAGAGCTGAATACCATGGCTTTAAATTTCCTTATGGAGAACCCATATGCAAGGTGAAACAAAGATTCATGAATATCATGAATAGTTTACAATCCATGGGTGAAAAAGGATTAGATGTTGAATATCTTGTTGATATGATCATAGAAATCATTCCCAATGAGTGGGAATCCAAGAGGACTGCTATTGATGAAAACAGAAAGTTTAAACAGATTACTCTTGATGAACTCTTTGTAACTCTTCTTCAACATGAGACTAGAATGAAGAAAGATACTGGTAATATAATGAAGTAGAATGGAAATGGTAGTATTGATTTTACTACAAATTCAAATCAAATGAAAGCCAAGACTCGTGAGAGAGTTAATAGATCCAAATCTAAGAAGGTTATTATTCAATCCGAATCTAGTGTAAGTGAATGTTCAGAAAATTAGTTTTCCATTCTTTCTCAAAGGATGAACAAGATTGTTGAACAAAATAACTTTCAATCCAGATATATGAAAATGGAATGAAAAGAAAGGAAAGATTCAGAAATCACATGTTTTGAATGCAATATATCTGGACATATAAGGCATGATTTTCCATTCTTTAAGAGAAAATAATGAAAGGAAAACAATTCTGAGAGAAATAGAAAGAAGTAATACAGGGCTATAGCTAACAAAGAATTGAAATATATTGACACCAGGAGTGTTAGTGATGGTGACTCTTCAGATGTATCTTCAGATTATGAATCTTCTAGACAGAAGAATCTCGGTCTAATAGCCGGACTACCTTTTGACAATCATTTCTTTATGGCTATGTTACACAATGTTGAATATATGGACAATATATCTTTGAATTCTAATGATAGTAAATATTATAATTCTTCTGATGAAGATGATAATTTACATTCCTATGACGATGTTTCTAGGTTTTCCAAACTCCTTGAAATTGAGAATTCAAAACTCATGAAAAAACTTGATAAGTAAAATTCTAGGAATACTATTCTTACTAAGGAAATATCAGATCTTTCTAATGATCTTGATAAGAAATTGTTGATTTTGAAAGTATTTCAAAAAATCTTGAGGATGTAAATTCTGAGAAGAATAAATTTTCTAAAGTTCTTGAAAAAGTAATTTTTAAGAAAAATGTTTTCAAACCTTACTCTAGTTCCAAATACAATGTTTTAGAAGACAAAAACATGTTTTTTGAACTGATATCTAAAATTTTTTCCTTGAGGATGTTTTTTTTAAACATTACGTTAGGCAAGGAAAACTTTGATAAAATGTATTCTCAAATCCGACTTTTAAGGAATAGTTTTGGTTTTGGTTATACTAGTTCTAAACTGATTTTTAGCAAAAATTATTTTGTTCCACAAATTGCTTCTTTCGGCACATAGTGTTAGTGTGGTGGAAACTAGGAAAACATTGTTCTTTAAAGAAAACTCAATCTTTTGGATTTCATAAATCCTATTTTTCTAAGAAAATAGGGGTGCCAAAGTTTCTGCTTTCGGAAATTTCTGCATCCAGGAATGTTTGGATTTCGAATGTCTAACTTTTTTGTTTTCATGAAAATAGATAGAGTACCAAAAGTAATACATGGTACAAGGATAGTGGATGTTCCTGACATATGACTGGTAAAAAAACTAGTTTGAAAATATTATCAAGATGAAAGGAGGAAATGTAACTTTCAGAGATAATGCTTAGGGAGAAATAATTGGTATAGAAAACATCGATCTTCTTGAAAAAATACTGATTTCAAATGTTTTTTTTGTTAATGGTCTTAAGAAAAACCTCATTAGCATACGCCAATTATGTGGTGAAGGTTACCTTGTGAATTTTAGGAATGATAAGTGTTAAGTACACAATTCAAAGGAAGGGTTTTTTCTTTCTGCCCATAAGCAAGAGAATGTAAACAAACTAAATTTAGAATACCTTAAGAGCCAAGATCTACCTTGACTTAGTGAAATGGAAGAACATTCTTGGTTTTGGCATAGAAGGATAGATCACTGTAACCTAAAGAACCTATGCAATCTTTATAAGAAAAGGTTAGTTAAGGATCTACAATAACATAGATTCAATTCATGAAAAGTATGTATCCCTTATCAATATGGAAAGCACCACAAATCATGTTTTAAATCAATCGGTGAAGTCTCAACTACAGATGGATTACAGTTAATTCATATTGATCTCTTTGGTCTTACACAAACTGGAAGCATTGGAGGCAAGTATTATGTATTTTTTTAGTTGATGGTTACAGTAGATTTATGTGGGTTTATTATCTATCAAATAAGTCTGAAGCCTTATTGTATTTTAAAAGTTTTAGAGCCCAAGTTATGAGTGAGAAAATCCTTCCATTAAAAACTATTAAGAGTGATCATGGTGGAGAATTTAAAAATTCTGATTTTGAAACATTTTGAAGTTGAAAAGTTATTAATCATAACTTTTCAGCACCTAGAAGACATAAAAAAATGGTGTTGTTGAAAGAAGAAATATAATTCTTCAATAGATAACAAGAACCATGTTGAGTGAATATTCTCTAGCAAGATATTTTTTGGATGAAGCTGTATGTACATCCTGTTATCCTATAAATCATGTTTTGATTAGACATTTTCTTAATAAAACTCATTATGAGTTATGGAATGGTAGAAAACCTAGACTTTCCTACTTCATGATTTTTTCTTGAAAAGTATTCATTATGAATACCAAATATAATCTACACAAATTCGCACCAAAATCTGATGAAGGAATTTTATTAGGCTACCCCATAACTTCAAAGGATTATAGAGTTTTCAATAAAAAAAACTTGTACTATTGAAGAAACGGTACATGTGAAATTTAATGAAACAGATCCTTTTGTTTTTAAACAACCCCAACCTAAATATTTGCATGTGTTTTCAAAATATGATTTTCATCCTTTCTTAAAAGATTATTCTGGTAATGAAAATTCCCAAGAAAATGTTTCTGAAGCATTTACCCCAGAAGGTTTCCTACCCTATGTTTATGAAAAGGTTTTACAAAACCCCAATTAGTTGTTTTAAAATAATCATCCGAGTGGTTGTATCATTGGTGATGTGAATCATCCTGTAAGGACTAGATGTTCCTTAATAAATGAATTATAACATCTATCATTTCATTCCCAATTAGAAACCAAAAGAACTGATGAATATTTCGGTGATGATGATTGGATAAAAGCTATGCAAGATGAGCTAAACGAATTTGAAAAGAATAAAGTATGGACCTTGGTTAAAAGACCTAAGGAGACTTCTGTTATTGGTGTGAAATGGATTTTTAGAGATAAGTGTGATGAAAATGGAGTCATAGTTAGAAATAAAGATAGATTAGTTGCAAAAGGCTATAATCAACAAGAGGGAATAGAATATGAAGAAACCTATGTTTCAGTAGCTATACATGAATCTATTCATATCCTACTTCCCTTTGCAATATTTTTCAATTTCAAAATTTTTCAAACAGATGTGAAATGTTCTTTTCTTAATGATTTTGTTCAAGAGGATGTTTTTTTTGAACAACCTCTTGGTTTTGAAGATACAAAACATCCTGATTACGTTGTTAGACTTACCAAAGCTTTGTATAGACTTTAGCAAGCCCCTCGAGCATGGTATGATAGGCTTACAAGATTTTTTCTTCAAAATAATTATGTTAAGGGAAATGAAGATGCAACCCATTTTATAAAGAAAGATAAGATAAACGTTTTGATTTTTCAAATTTATGTTGATGGCATTATATTTTGTTCAACTCAGAAATCTCTAACTGATTCCTTTTCGGATCTAATGAAATCTGAGTATGAAATGAGTATGATGGGTGAGTTAACATATTTCCTTGGTTTTCAAATCTCTCAAAAACCAGAAGGAATTTATATATCCCAACATTTGTATATTAAATATATTCTTAAAAAGTATGGATATGACAGCACTAAAAGTATAAGTACTCTCATTGGTACCTCAAACACACTTAATCTTGATGAAGCTGGGAAACCAGTAGATCAAACATCATTTAGAGGTATGATAGGAAGTCTACATTACATGATTGATAGTCATACGGACATAATGTTTTTAGTATTCTTATGTGAAAGATATCAATTCAATCCTAAGGAATCTCATTTAAAGGTACTGAAAAGAATGTTTCGCTACTTAAAGGGAATCATGATTTTAGGACTCTTTTATACTTCCGAAAATGAATTTTTTTGAATTTTTTTTCAGATGCTGACTTTGGTGGAAGTAGAATGGATAGAAATAGTACATTTGGAACTTGTCATTTCTTATGAGATTTATTAGTTTCTTGGTATTGAAGTAAGAAACACTCACTAGCACTTTCCACTGCTGAAGTTGAATATGTAGCAGCTAGAAGTGGTTGTGCTCAAGTGTTGTGGATGCAACACACACTCACAGAATATGGTATGACATTTACCAAAACAAAAATTTTGTGTGATAATACAAGTGCCATTTTCCTTAGTAAAAACCCTAGACAACACTCTCGTGAAAAACACATAGATATTAGGCATCACTTTATTTGGGATTACACACTTAAATGATATATCATTCTTCAATTTAACAGAATGCAAGATGAAATTTCTGATATTTTCACTAAATCCTTACCCTCCTATAGGTTTGAATTCATTAAACAGAAGTTAGGGATGATAACCATAAGGTAATCTTCCTTGTTAACTTTCTATTGAAACCAATCTCCTTATAGTAATAAACTCCTTTTCACTGGGGGAGTACATTTGTTCATATGTTTTTCTTGTTTTTTGTAATGAATTTTTTCAAGTATTTTGTAATGAAGTTTTTCATGTTTTTCGTAAATTAGTTTTTCATGTTTTTCATAATGATGTTTTTCAGGTTTTTCGTAATGATGTTTTTCATGTATTTCGTTATAACATTTTTTATGTTTTTTGTAATGATTTTTTTCATGTTTTTCGTAATGATGTTTTTCATGTTCTTCATAATGATGTTTTTCCTACTTGAAAAATTTCATAATAGGAATTTTCATAATGGAGGTTTTCAAAGTTAGTTTTTTTTAGTTCTTCAAGCGGAATATTACCTATTACAAATAATGTTCTTGGTAATCCGGAAGGTATGATTTATTTCTTAAGTTTTCATAGTCATCATTTCATTGATGGTATTATCTTTTGTGTTTAAAATTTTTAGGATTCTGGTTTCCTTAAATCTGTATGTTTTCATTTAAAAACCTCAATCGATTGGATCCTACCAAATTTTGCTTGCAGCTATCACTTCAACCATCAGATCTAATCAGAAGGACATTCAGATGTTGGATTGAGATAGGAAGATGAACCGTAATATCAAACCCCTATATAAAGGACCCCCGAAGGGTTTTCCCACATCGATTTCAAGACTTTGCAAGTCCAAACTCTACCCCGTAGAAAATCCCTTTTCAATCTTTTCAGAGTATTCTGAAGTCCGAATGTCTACAGAAGAATCCTCTCAAAGAGATATGTCTACTATCAAGAAGATTTCAAAGTGGCATGTGTAAAGAGAAAGGCTAGTGTATCCAAATTTCTTCAACAAGTATGACTCCATTATCTCCAAGAACATCAAGCTTAATGGAAGGGAAATTGTTTCCTTTTTGATGTCAGGGGATCAAGACTTGGTGTATCCAGATCTACTTTTTTAGTTCTATGAGTTCATCAATTTTGTTAAGGAAGAAAGCAGAGAGAAATTTTCATTCAATAGTTATTGAAAAACTTATTCCCTTTCATACACCAAAGTTATTAGCTTGGTAGGGTTGTCTTATGAAGGGGAAGTCGAGTTCTGTTCCCACAAGATGCCAGATGTTCAAGGAAGATTTTTAAAGGTAAAATCCATGGAGTTTCTTGGACTTACAGATGTCAGGACTGCAAAGATTTCTCACCTCTCGATAAATAATCAGATCCTTGAATTGTTAGCTCAGGGTTTTATCATTCCGATAAAAGGTCATAAGGATGCCTTGAAGAAGAGGGACATGTTTATCTTATATTTTCTGGTGAATCTGAAGAAGGAAAACTTGATGAACCGTATTCTCATTATGATAGAGAATATTAATAATGGGAACTTGAATTCTCAGATTCTTATGTACCCAGCCATTATTTCCACGCTCATTGTTCGGTGCGTTGAGTCCTTCAAAATCCCTTGCAGATCAAAGCTGAGCAGTTGAAAATTTATGACAATCAGTCATTATACTCTAAAAAGGATTATAGTTGGTTTCTCTATGGAGACAAAATAATTCTATGAGTTACTAGAGGATGAGGATGAAGCTGCTCCGAAGGAACAAGAGGTTCTTGAACCATCGAAGAAATGAGGAAAGAATAGGAAGTAGAAAGAAGTTTAAGAAGAAGAGAAAATATCTAAAGCTAAAAACACTCAATCCCCACCTCCACATCCCAAGAAGAAAAAAACTTATCTCGATGAGGTGGTTGACAAGTGGAGGGAAGACAAAAAGAATCGGATGGAAGAAGAACCACAGTTCAGCCTGGATCCTGGTGAGGCTAAGGCTTTGAAAGACAAGACATCTGATGATCTTGAGAAGAAATTCAAGGAAAAGAAGCAATAGAAGAAGATGTATGAGGCTGAGGTTGTTCAATCCCTTCTGAGGGATACAAAAATAGTAGCCGATAATTTTACAGTACCAAAATTGTTCTTGGTTGAGGCTTTACCTGAGTCTCTGGGGAAGAAGTACATGACTTCTAAAAAACCCCAAAGGGAAGGTTTTTGAAGAAAGGGAAGCTGTGGAAGAAGTTCCAGAAGAAGAAAGTTGTGATGACACAGAAGACCTCATCCATCAATTTGAAGACTTTCATGAAAAGGAAACCCCATCAGAGAAACTATCAATCTGAACTTATGAAAAAGGGTCTTCAAAGCTCCCAACTCCTAGGAAGGATGAGGAATGGGAATATGAGAAATGTGAAGAAGAAGTTAATAAATTTTCCAAGGAAGAGAGTTATAATCAACATTTAATACATCCTGAGGATGATGAGGCTAGAGCTGAGAAAGAAAAGGTAGATGAAGACATGATTTTTCAGTTGTCTGAAAGTGAACATAAATCTCAAAATGAAGAAGTTGTTCTGTGAACTAATAAGGGGAAACAAGTGGTTGTGGATACACCTAAAAAATCAATCTTAAGAAATAAGGAAGCTGGTGGATCTTCGAAGGGAAATCTTGTTGAGCTAGAAATAGAGCCCTCACCATGAAAAGTTTCGGATTCAAAATCATCTTCTCTAGGACATGATTTCAAAGTCCAATCCTTGAAGAATCTTGTTGGGACAATTCCTATTTTTTGAAGCATAGATTCTAGATTCTAGATGCTTCAACATACTTTGAACCAAAAATCAGATTCAATGTCAATGTTTATGGACAAGTGTCTCAATATGGAGATAGACTTCAAATCATTCCTTATCAACTATGAATCCCACAAAAGATCTTGTACAAAAATGGTGAGCTGGTCAAAGAATATCGATGAATAATTGAGAGAGCTTGATGAGTTTCAAGATGATACTAAGGATTATTTTGATATTGAAGATAGAAAAATCATGGATCTCACAAATAGATTTGATGAAAAGATAAACCTTGAGAAGAATACTCAGATTCAATAAGTCAATGATCTGAATGGGAAGTTGTACTTTATTGCTCAAATGTGGAAACAAGAAAGGGATCTTCCGGATCGAGATTGAAGAGAATCTAGTGAAGCAATATGACTTGTTGAAAGAATAGGCAGACGCTATGAATGATAAAGAAGAAAAGACCAAAACCTTAAAGTACCAAATAGTGGAAGATCACAAGGAGCTAAAGATACTGAAAACCATCAGGATGAAATTGATACCCAAGTAGAAGGAAGGAAAATATATCCAATCTGATCTTTTGTTGCATTTTCTTTCCTTGTAAAAATTCTTCCAATCTTAATAAAATATTGGTTTCTCGTTTTTTCTTTGCATTCTTTGTACTAATATTTTAGGTACTAATTTATTTTCCATTCCCTAAAATTATTTTTGAAAATCACAAAGGGGGAGAAAGGAAAAATAATTCTAGGTAAATAAGAAATATCCCTAAGTAAGGGAGAGTTTTCATTTCAGATATTTCTATAACCAAGATCATGAAAAATATAATTCCAGAAATATATAATATGATCCTTAGTGTTCCAAAGCCTAAGAGGGAGTTAGTTATTTTCATCCTTGCCCATATGATAAGATAGATATGTTTTACCTTCAAAATCTAGAAAAATATTGTTTAAGACCTTATATTCTTTTTCGTAAGGATGTTTGTTCTTTCTAAAAAGGGGAAGATTGTTGAGTCAATAAGGTTTTCCTTATGACTTCTCCACTCCTTCATACATGGGGGAGATTGTTGAGTCATTAAAGTTTCCTTATGACTTTACCATTTCTTTATTGTTTTGAAAATCACAAACACCTTATCTCAAGGAAAATCTATTTTTACCCTGTGTTTTACTTCTATAATGGAAAATTCACTTCCCCAAAGAAATTTATCCTTACCAAGTTTTTATTGTTCATATCTTAATTTTTCCATGTGTAAAATTCGGTTGGTAACCTAAACCTTAGAATCCTATAAATAATTAGATATGAAGCATTCTGTTTTAGAATCTGAATTCTCAGATTTCTGGTTACGAACTCTTCTCAGTTATGACTCCAAATTCTGAATACGAATTCTGGTTACAAACTCTTCTAAGTTCTGACTCTGAGTTCTGAATACGAATTCTGGTTATGAACTCTTCTGAGTTCTGACTCGGAGGTCCTTGAATATAGACTCTGAACTCTTATGAGTTCTGACTCCATATTCTCATTAACTCTGACTCCAAACATTTTATGTTCTGGTTCCTAATTCTTGTGAATCTAGATTCCGACTTTCCTTGAGATTTAGACTCTGGAATTCTATAGAGTTCAGGTTTCAAATTCCAAGAAAATAGAATCTGAATATCCTTGTATTATAGACTTTGAATTCATTTTTTGTTAGACTCTAATATTTTAATTTCTTACATTCTGAATATTGGATTTTGGTTATGTAACCATATTTTTTCTTACACTTGTTTTGTTATAAAACTATGACATGCTTTCAGTTACTAAATAACCATTGTTTTAGTGACAAGTGTATAGGTCCCTCCGAAATTCAAGGAAAAATATGACCGTTGGAGGAGGGATCTGACCATTACTGTTGTGCCTATAAATAGGATCTCATTTCAAAGAGCACAAAATAAGTTGATCCATATAGAGATTTCATGCTGTTGAAGTGATTTCTAGAGATACAGTCTTTAAAGATTTGTGCCAACTGAACTTCTTGTTCAGATTTTCTTTGTGCGACTCTAAATGTTTCTGAGTACATTCAAGGGCTTCTGGGGATAGGAAGACAGAGTTTCCAACTACCTTGAAGTTGAGGGCTTCCTTGCAGAGGAAGACAGAGGTTCCAACTACCTTAAAGTTCAGGGTTTGTTGGGATAGCAAGACAGACTCTGATCTTCCTATCGAGGGCTTACCCTGGTGTGGGTAAGACGGACTTTTTCAAAGTATAAATCAATATACCTTTATCCATGTTTGTTGGATACCCTTCTCTTTTGGTTAAAATATTTACTACTTTTATCTTTTTTTACATGTTTTCCGCTGCATTTTATTTTTTGAGGAAAGTATAACTATCTTATACTTCCCTATATTTGTACTCTGGTTTAGTGAGATTATATATGCTTTAAATAAGAATCATTATCCTTGTAAACATTCATTATGTTTTATTTTCCGGAACCATATTTCCAGATTCACTTTCTTAGAATCATATTTCCGAATTCAAGAAAGTGTGTAGAACTAGAGGATGTGTGAATTACCTTGTTTAACCTTGTTAAACATAACCATCTTAAAAAGTTCCACAGGAATTTTTAAAATCATATAATTCACCCACCCCTCTTGTATATTATGTATCACTAGATACTACATATAGTATCTCTATTATTTTGATTCTATATTTGGTATTATATAGTATATCATACTCACATACCATCTCATCACTCCCATTATCTTTCATGAATATTTCCATACAGTTACAAGGTGAGAACCAATGGTACAACTCACTATCAAATGTGATTCTACTATTAGTTTAAGATGAAAACCAAGTACTCTTTAAAGTTGGTATCATTCATGAAATCAATATTTCCCCACTTGATGATATGTGATTGGCTATACACATAAAACCTCAGATAAGACACATGGATGGCATTGATCACCATGTCAAACTATTATGGTAATACAAGGTGTCATATAAAATCACATACCATATGTATGATCTAGAACAACCCAATGATTCATGACAATAACATACTTACTCGACCAAATATCCTTATTTCACATCATGTAAAGATATTTAGGAACATATTATCTCCCTACTAATACTATAATGGACTATTTTATTGGCTAGTGTAGGGATTCTAATTTCCCTGAGCTATCTATATATACTTCCAAATCAAATACACATTCTTCGTTGTCAATTTCACACTCTCTTGAAACATATGAAACGAATCACCAATATATATCTAGTAAATGGTATCCCTATGGGGTCCCCAATACAGTTTATTGAATTATATTTTTCTAATAGTTGAGTAGTATTTGTTGTTTTATGAAAACGTTAATAAGGGTTGGTGACCATTCCAACTCTTTCTGAAAACGAGCATGCATTCCTGTAAAAAGTCATTAAGAACTTGAATAATCATTGCTATATGGATATTTATTTGATATGAAACAATATTGTCAACCTAAAATTAGTATGAAAGTATTTTATTTAATTATCTATAATCAGGACACAAATCGATCATCTTAGTGATAAATGATCATTAAGGGAACTCTATACAATCTTGAAATTTCCTCATTGTACATGCGTTCTAATATCTATACCTAATGATACCCCTACTTAGGGTTGGAATAATCTGAATTTATTATTGGTTAAATGATAAACCATAAAGTTACATATGTATTCACCGAGTATAAAATTATAGTTAATAAATATATCAAGATATTGTCACACATCTACTTTAGAGCATCAAGATGTCACCTCAATCCAGTTTCAACATAATGTGTATCCATCCCCTTCTCATGGGTGGGGATCCCTGATATGAACCCTTTAACACTCATTTCATTCTGAGAAACAAAAAATAATTTACATCTTGTGTAACTTTTTCATTTTGGGATTAACTAAAAAAGGGGGGGGGAATCCCTTAACACCTCCTCCAACAGCCTAACTAAAAGAAATTTCATTCTTTGGAGGATGATGATGTTCTCCCTGACATTAGAGAATCCATTAGGTGTATCAAACAAGATTATCTAGTTATTAATGACCTCATAATATAGGGTATCCTTACATGGGAAAGTACTGTAAGGGCCACCACCATTGATTAATGGTAAGAAACATCTCACCCCCCAATCTGATTGTATGGAGGATATCCACTTTGACGACTCCTATATTAGTTGTTCTTGTGACCTATTAATAAGGTATTCAACCACAATGTTACCATTCATAATAGTATATATGATTCTAACATCATAATCTTATAGGAACTCCAACCATCAAATCTAATTCAAGTTGAGTTCTAGAAAAGAGAAAATGTATCAGAGACACTTTTGATCCGTGTAAACCATAAATCACTAAGAAGATATTTTCTGAATGTTTTAATGGGTAACTCAACAACTAAAAGTTCTAAATCTTACATTTTGTAGTTCTTCTTGTGATTTCTCAAAAACCCTGAATTATATGTTATAATTTTGTTTCTATATAACACCATAAAACGAACCCTGGTTTTAGAGACATCATTAAACACCATATACTTGACTCCTTCTTTTGTAAAAGGATGAATTGGAGTACTAGTCAATAGTTTCTTCAACTCCTCAAAATCACTTCGACATCGATTGAACCAAACAAATTGATTCAATTTCAATTTACAGAATTTAATTAGGGTTAAAATCCTGGATAATTTTTCAATAATTCTTTCTTAATGGCTTACTAAACTAAAAAATATATATATACCTTAAACAAATTCTAGGTGGATCTCATGCAATCACTTCCTAAAAATTCATGGGACTGGTTAAAATTACACTATCCAAGATGATTTTACTGAATAAATGTAATTATAAAATTCATAATAATCACTTTTTGAGTTTATCATACAGTTGATAACCTCAAATATAGTTCAATAAAATAATCCTAATATTTGTGTTTTCACCCTCTAACAAAACATTTAAGGATATTTATTTAATGAAAACCACTAGGAATTAGTTGAATAATGATTGGAATATCTGGTTTATGAGTTTCATAAACATATAAGGAGAGTTTATCACTCCAAATATTATCACTATAAACTCATATTATTCATAATTATTTTTGAATTACATCTTTTTTATATACTCCTTGAGAAACAAACACTTATGATATCCTAACATGAGGTTAACCATTGAGAACGACCTCAATAATTTTATCTTGTTGAAGAGACCACAAATTATTGGAATATATTTTTTTTCTATTCTATATCTAGGATTATGTGATGAAAATCCATAAAAATATGTGGTATGTTTTCGACAAACTTTTTAAATAAAACAAAAGATTCTCCATGTACAAATTCAGCCTGGTAAATCCATTATCCAAAAGGTTCTCCAACACCACATTTAAATCCAAGATCTCATCCAATGTTTGTCAGATAAACTATAGAAGAAATTAATATAGTCCAAGGATTTAAGTTGATATAGAAATTGATCTCATGATATGGGGGGTGGGGTGGGGGGCTAAGACATATTGTAGAAAAACACCAATACACTCCTCTATAACTATGAGAATTTTATCAATTTATGAATCCACGATGAATAATTCTAATCCAAAATACTAGTAGGTAATTGAATCTAACTTATTTAGTTTTTCCCTATTTATCTTTCCTAAAGGTCCCACTTAGTAGTGAAGGTGAAACTTGACCCATCTTCTTGATATCATATCACCCTATAATGATGGAATTATAGTTATTCTAGAATGTGGACAAGAAGTCCATTCCAATAATTAAATCACAGGGCTTCATCTCTATAACAATGATATACAATTGAAACCTAAATATTTTGTGTACCATATCACACTGATGGGGTATATAAGTTATCATATGGTTGTTGATAGTAAAAGTCTTTAGATAAAGAGGCTGGTCTAGGGGATCAAATGTGATTCCAAACTATAATATTATTGATTCAAAAATAAATAAATAGATAATTATACTACTGATAAGTATGGTTTATAGTGTTTATTATATATATATCATACCTCAAATAATTCCTATATTTTCCAAATCAAACCCTTCCATCATAATAATCCTTCTATGGACCTAACTTCTATCACTCAGTTTCTAACAAGAACTACCTGGTATGGGTGGTTGAGGTGAATCAAATCATAGTTCAACTCTAGCACCTCATTCATTGTAACTATATCCTCTATCAAAACCACAACCTAGAGGGACACCATAACTACCATGAGTATTCCCCTAAACATGAAACATCCTTGAAGAGATAGTATTGTTCGTTGTAATTTGCTAGCTACCCTTAAATTCTCAAATGGTCAGAAAAAACTGAGAAAAATATACTAAAACTCTATAAAACTATAAATACATATCCCATTTATTGTTAAAACCTTAATATTATCCCTATATCATTTTCCCTCAATAATGGAACTAGGATGTTTCTACCTTTCTTAAGGGATCTGAATGGCTATTTCTAGCCAGCATATGTTGAAGAATCCAACTCAAGGAAACCCAGACCTGATCTAATACCATATTTCATCTCATTCAAGAATATATTTATCAACAAGGTATTCTTATGGAATTTCGAATTGATAGTGATTTATAATATTACAACCCATCTGGAAAATCTCTCTGAAGATCCCACTTAAACTTCTGAGGTCAAAAAAACCCATCACAATTCACATCCATGGATTTTCTCCTGAGGTTCATAAACATCAATACATACATGGTCACAAGGATATTTCCTTAATCAATGTCTAGAATCCCTTGGAATCAAAATATCCCCAATGTAAGTAGATATTAATCATATTTAAAAAAACATTTAAAAACATACCAATGTAGAGTTTCCACATATGGAATGGAATTTCCTAGAAAACCAGGAGGAATTTGACACTCAAATTCATAAAAAAACATAAAATAAGGGTAGTCTAATAATACATAGTGGGAACTACCATAATTTCCATGGTGGAGGGTCTTCTCCCTGCAAGACATGTGGAGGATCTTCCCTCTGCTCCTAGGGTGGAGATTCATACTGATAGGGTCCATGAATCGATGCCTTATCACAAAACCAATCAATTTCTATATGAGATTTCCCTAGAATGTGCTGAATATGAACTTTTGATTAAATATTAGATAGATAAATGTGGAGTGGTATCTTGTATTAAATAACATGAACCCATTTTTATTAAAGTAAATCATGTAAGGCAAACTCAATTTGGATATAGAAGTGGAAAAACTGACACATCATGTAATGAATTTACCATTTTTTAACTTCTACCACAAAATATACACCTTAGGATTCTATTTTGGGTAATAAGATTATCAAAGTCAGATAAAAATGATATAATGTTTTCCTATACCTATGCTAATTTCCTCAGTTTTAAAACTAAAATTATAATGACATGACACGTTTATATTAAATTTCAAACACTTAAACACAAAAGTTTCTTAACTCTAAAATCCATGACTAGGACTTAAAACCCTATGATGACACTATAACATCAACCAACCCACTTGTAGCCCATCTAGTCTAGCAGTTAGGTTGATTATACCACCCTAAGACCACCTTCAATGGGCCATGTGATGTTGACTAGCACCAAGAAGACATATCAGACAAATGGGAGGCCTTATCATAATAAACCAACATATATATATATATATATATTTCTAATCAATACGACACTACATGTAACATCAATCTATATAATGGAATACATGTGATGAAAACCAATACACATGATATTAAAATAAATGAAAACCCCGTTAATAAAGGGAAATACAAGATATCAGTTTCCAAAAATAAAATAGAACTATGAAAATTAGAAATCACCTCTTTAATTCAAGGATTACCATTGTAATATTTGACAACAACCATTACTTTCAAGTACCGTTAATAACTAGATAAACATCCATTATGGACACCTCTAAAATTTGAATCATCTTTATAGAAATATCATGTGTAAACAAGGATACCTATGTATGGGTGAGAAAATAATAAACCAATTCGTTGCCCTAAAATTATAATGGGAATGATAAAATGACATGTCATCTCTTAACCCAAGAAATATTGAGAAACAAAAAAACCCAAAAATAGTTTTAATAATTACTCAATTAGGTTAGTATGAAGACCTACTTTCATAGATCATCTTTTATAAGTTTTTATCTTATAGGAAACCAAAGTACCACAATTAATCGCAATCCCCAAAATTTCAACACAACCCAAAATCTATAACTCCCATTACATGTCATGTCCCAACCCACCTAGTCCCCACCTATACTAGTAACTGGTTGATTGTTCCACCCCAATCTTACATTCAATAGTTATGTGGAAATTGAATATATAAAATTAGTCATATCGCTCAAAAATTGGAAACATTATCCATATTAACCAGTGAAAAAACAATAATATTCATGTAGGATAACAGTAATTAAATTATAAATAAATAATAAAATTTCATAAGTATAAATTCATGCGACATTGTATGATACCCATAAAATTAATGGTTGCATAATCCATAAAGGGTAAGAATACATTACCAAACCCCATAGGGAAAACCAGTTAAATAAATGGAGGTGGGGGAAATCTATAATGACTATTTTCATACATGAACTTCATCCCCTACAATCACCTCTAAGAAATAATAATCTTCCAGTCCATTAACTCTATGAAAACCTAGATCACCATCAAACTATTTTTTATCTATAAATGTCTTGAAACTTGTGATAAAAACCCCATGATGTGTTGAGTATATATATATACCCATTAGAGTTCCCACCAAAATAAAAATGATAGGTAATAAGACTAGTGATAAAAAACAAAAAATGTATAAAGAAAACCAACATATGATTTAAATTTGGGGAACCTAAAAAACTAACGCAATTATTCTTCTAAGAAACCAAGAAATAGATGAATCAACACCACCATGAAACCCAATGATTTTGGAAAAAAAAATTAAAACACAATTCACCTATCTTGAATGTACTACTATACCAATACCTCAATAAAATATGTATTAATTGAGGGATTGAACTACCTCGGCAGAGGACCTTTTTCCCTTGAGTATGGAGTACTAGATTTGGGATTAGGGGTACCTAAATAGAGGGGTATAAGACCCAAACCACAAAAAATGTGTTGGAGAAAAAAATATTTGATGAATATGAGGAAACTATTCCCTATCACTATGTCAATGCTAGGGGAGTTCTTAACCTCATGTACACTTCGGTCAATATAGATGATCCCAACTAAAACCCTATGGGGTTAATGAATTGAACTACTTAAACCACATAATTTCACAACATTGTTATTGAAGATGGATTTAACATCTTACTCTATATAAGTAAATTATTAGGATGGACTACTGACATGCCCAAATCTGAGTCATAGATAATAAAACATGATTTTTTTCTAAATATATAAATATTACATGCTATGTAATTTTTTGTTATATATTTTTTATCCCCATACCCAATGTCCGGTTGGGTACATCTATTATATGACATGTAGATGTTATCCAACAATGTGTGTCCGATGAGGTACACAACCTGTGGAACTCCTGAGGGTACTTACTATGTACTTCTACATGTAGAGTCATTTGTAGATGAGTTAAAATCATATGGGGTGTCCTATATAATATATGATGCCAAACAACTTGGTGGGAATGTATTGTGACCCACATGAGTTGATCATACAGATGTAGGAGTGGCTCCATGTTATTCAAATGTACACTATATGGTGCGTGACTAATATTCACATTCCATGTTATACTTATGATGAAACACACCTCTAACATCACAACCACAGAGATACATGTTGTGTGGATATATTTGACAAGATGTGTGATCAAGTATTTGAACTATATATTTTAAACTACCCTAAAACTTATTTTCATCACTTTTTTGTAATCAATATATCACTAGGATCCTTAGTAATCACTATAACATTTCTCATTGTTGAATACATCCCCCTTTAAATACCCACTGACCATCCTTGACTAGGAATCAGACTTGAAAATCAATCACTCATCAACCTATATATAAATTATACTACCCCTATCGAAATTAGGTTTCCCTATACATCTAATAATACACAATCAAATTTCTCTTATCTTGTGATGACCATTCACACTGCTACATGATTCTCTCTATTTATAGGTTTAGCTTTGGATCATTCATGGATCATGATTAGTTTCATCAAACTGTAGTCTACCACACTATACAATGATGAATTCACAAAATAATGTTTATGTGTTAGAGATAAAGTCTATTGATATAATTTTTTATTGGTTATTGAAAATGTATGATCAACGTTTCTTGGGTGTAGATTTTCCAACAACATTGAAATTCAGAAAACCAGTAAATATTGGCAATAAAAATTGATAAATTCACGAGTACATGATTTTTGAACAATAAATCTATAATAAATTTTCCACTATTTGGAAATTAAAAAGAACTATGTAGGAAATTAAAAATAATGAACCCCACCACATGATGAAATAAATTTTTGGAAATTATTGTTTCTGCATCATCATTATTGGTGATATCCAATAAAGAAATTTATCAACACCTCCACAGATCATTAGAACTCCAAAATCTAAACTATTTATTTCTCAATCTAGGGATTATGTTGGTTAACCAAAAAATGATGAATTAAGTAAGAGTATAAAGAGTAAACTATGATTCTTATAATATATATAATTAGTCAATTAAATACAGGTGTGACAGCCTATCCAAGGGCATCATATGTGAAAATAATTTATACCACCCCTCAAGTAAACCACCATTCCTGAAATAACTATGGCATTGAATTTCCCCTCCAAAGTTATATTAATTGGAAACTTTTACAGTCCCATGATGACACATGCATGGATTAAAAAAATATAATATATTTTTACATTGGTGCTACTAATTTGGTAAAAATGGATTAGCGATAAATCAATTAAATATTAGTTATAATAATATTATGGTTCAATCAACAAAAACAAGTGTTTCTACATCATATAAATCATTAATTCTTTCAACCTAAATAATAATAACATACTTAAAACATTGACGGTATTGAGACAACAGGTGACTCTCACACTCCCGTTTTATCTCTTGTATGTTCCTATAATACCATAAAAATGAATTAGCTCTAATTATCAACCTAAATGGGTCATCTTCTACCAATAATTTATTTCCATAAGTTATTATAAGAAATTGTCATGTTACTCAATGTATAACTCTCCCAAATTAAAAACATGTGATAAATTGTGCGTGTGTATTTTTATCTAGGAGAAATTGAATAATTTTTTAACCCATTATAATTGAACGGAAAATGAAAGGTAAGATAAAACCTCACCAACCTTGAAAATCTATGTATAATGAACCAATAAATATTGTGGATAGATTCATAACCCATCCAAACTATTGAAATCTGTATCATGGAGTGGCCTTAAAAACACTTTATCTCCCATCCATGAACACCAAAGGCCTCCATCACCAGTCTATATAAGACATTTTTTGGAAATGATTCATCGTGACATGATCTTAGATAACTTATGCATTCATAATCATCAATCATACTAGTTCTAAAAACTTCAATAATGTGTCCCCAACTTCCATCCAATACATAGGTTATCTGTAATTCCTCCTATATAGGGATCTAGATGGATCCATTACAACAGTGGAGTGGTAATAGTTGTTTTATGTGGTTTCTACTAATGGTAATGGATCCACCAAGTTTTTAAACAAATATAGATCATAATGACTCAACATATACATTATAACATGAATGATTTCATTAGTTATCCATAAATTATAGGGGGGATATAAGAACCTTGATCTTTTTTTCAGGTATGTTTTCCTTTTCGGGTTGTTTTTTAGAAAATGGGGAATTTCTAGAAATTTTTAAAGTACACACTGTGTACTTTTTGAGTACGCACCATGTACTCGGTTGCCGCATGAAGCCATGTGCTGGCCATGTAATGGCCGCACACATGACCGTGTGAAGGTGACTTGGAGACCACATGAAGTAGATTATAGAAATATCAATTACACACTTTGTACTTCAAAAGTACACACTGTGTATTTATTTTTCATTAAACACACTGGGGTCAAGTCTGACAGACAGAAAGGGCTTCTTCTAGGTCTGGTTCGTCTGAGAGCTCTCGTACAATAGCAATCTTTCCTCGAGCCCCTGATTGAGAACACGTTCTCTGAATCGACTTCCTTCTATTGTGTTGGGATCACCTCGATAAGCACTTTCTTCTACTAGAGTTTCATTTCCTAATTCCTATTTGTTCTCAATTTATCCTCTGTTGAATGTTTTAGAAATTTTTATATATCTACAGTGTTCTTGGGAAATTCATGGTTTGATGTTCACGTATATCGATCATCCCACACCATGGTATGTGGTTTGTGCATTTCCATTGAATGTCTCTGAGTTATATGTGAAAATTTTCCCAATACCCTTGAACGGTGTATTGCATGATTACCATTTTAACCCTGTTAATTTCATCTTTTGCTGGTAAGAATGAGTATTATTTAATTAGATGCGAATAGGGTTGATTGCTATGCTTTGGAAGTGTTTTACCATGCATGTTTATTTTATGACTGTTTGGTCATGTTAAGCATGTTAGGCCTCCATGATGTTTTCCAATGCCTAATACTATAGGAAGGAGTGAATATTTTATCTGACATGCTTGATATGTTGTAGACTATTATCCAAGTAGTTCTCGAGTTTTACATTGGTCGTATTTCATTTCTATGCTTGTTTGACTTACACAGGGCCGTGAGAACCTGGTGTAGTGGACTATAAGAGGAATTGACTATGTGAGCTTCCTCAGAGAGTCTTTATCACTTTTGACTATATGGGGAATTGACTGTGTGAGCTTTCTCAGAGAGTCTTCATCACTTTTGACTATATGGGGAATTGACCGTGTGAGCATCCTCAAAGAGTCTTTATAACTTTTGACTATAAGGGGAATTGACCATGTGAGCTTCCTCATAGTGTCTTTATCTCTTTTTACTATATGGGTAATTGACCGTGTGAGCTTCCTCAGAGAGTATTTATCACTTTTTACTATAAGTGGAATTGACCATGTGAGCTTCCTAAGAGTGTCTTTAATGCTTTAGACTATAAGGCTAATTGACTGAGAGAGCTTCCTTATAAAGTCTTTGTTAAATCCCTGTAATTTGAACTAGAGGGGTAGACTGTGTGTGCTTCCCAGAGGGTTGCTTGTGTTTCTAGGTAGAACCAGAGGGGATAGGCCATGAGTACTACCCAGAGGATTGCCTATTTATGTTTTAATGATTTATTATCTATTTACATGATATATCAAACTGAATGCTTTGAAACTGTAGGATTGGTTACTGATGAGTACTTCCTTGTTTACTGCCTTCTTTTTCTTATTACTTTCAATATATTCACTGACTATTAGGCACAGATCATGTGGTGTTTTTCTACTGGGATTTTGTCTCACACCCTATTTGGTCCATGATTTTGGGCCCAAATAGATTATATTGTTGCAGGTATATATAAGGGGAAGTTCCCTTCTACTTCATAATTTTGACTACTTTTGAGATGGAGAGCATCGGACCAAGCTGACGCTTGCGATGCTTAGGAGCTATCATTTGTTTTTCTTTTTTTACTTTGGTTTAGTACTGTTTGTGTTCCAGTATTGTGATTTATTTAAAGGATTTCCTAGAAATATATATCATGCATCATTATAATATACATGTGTGCTCCAGTTTATTAATTCTAGTCTTCTACTGTTTCCTTTTGTATGGATTATCACTGCTTCCTCTATTGTATATATGTTTTACTTCCGCTGGGTTACTCTACCAATGAGGGCATAGTTTCTCCACTATCACACACAAGTCCCTTACTGCTAGTTGGAGGCCTATGGAATTCAGGGAAATGCACTTGAGTTCGTGTGACCAACCAGGTATGGAGCACCTCTGGGCGGCTTCCGGAACCAGGACGTTATAGTGTAACCCTAAAATCATCTATAACCCAGTACTGAATTCCATATCTAAATTCTTCAGTAACTAGGATATGAATCAAACATATCAATTTGAAAAAAATATATTTTGGTTATCCCATTCAGCTAGATGATTTATCTTTGTACAGGATTCTCAACATCACCACCTACCTCTATTCCCAGATAGGGAGGAAGTGGATGGAGTTTTTTAGTTGTTCGATGATCAAATAAATAGAATTATGTCCTCTATAAATTTATTGAATCCCTATCATGTAATATATAAATATTCGAACTCTATTTCACTATAAAATCTCAAATTTTTGGGATAGAACAAATAGGACACGGTTCTCTACCTTCACTTGTTGGTAGGTGAGACATCATGAGAAAAACTAAATAACACTCTTCATTATACTCGGTAACTGAAATTAATTTCAAAGGAATTGGTAAACTATCATCTTACAAGTAAGTACAACTACAAAGGAAGTTCGGAACTCCATTAAATCATCATAAAACTGAATGATTAGTACTATTTATCCCACATGGAATAAGATTATGTTCTCCCCACATTGAAAATATAGAAATCTTATCCTTTTAAAATTATTATTATATAATAATAAGAAAAATTATCCAGAAATAAAAACCAAGG
Source organism: Viscum album (assembly GCA_963277665.1). NCBI lineage: Eukaryota > Viridiplantae > Streptophyta > Magnoliopsida > Santalales > Viscaceae > Viscum > Viscum album. The sequence continues at coordinate 186,831,599 of OY728145.1, forward strand.
ATTGTAAATTTTAGTTTCTTTGAATGATTTGGTACATAATTAGAAAGCATGAAACCAAAGTATACAATATTTTTCATAATGAGCTACCAACCATATTCGAGCTCCAAAACTATATAGGATTACCGGGGGAAATACATAGACAAAAGGGATGAGCGTGAAACCCCAATGAAGAATAAACATAGGAATAAATCACAACACATGAGTTAGAAGGCATAACATGGTGTTGTAAAAAGGCATAGAACATGAGTACATATATTGTAGAATAACATATAGAACAAAGGATAATGTGATCATGACAACTTAGGAATGTGGTTGAAAAATACAACATGATATAAACATGAGTCAAGGATTTGTTCAAGGACTATACCACATGGAGGACAAAGTACTATAATGGATTAGGTTTATTCCCTAAAACTATACAAGATGTATCAAAAGGAAAAATAATTACCCAATACATTGGATCACTATCTAGCCACAACCATCATAACTTGTTCATGAATATGTGTTCCACATGTAGAATCAAACATATGGAATAAACATAAGGGTTACCCATGAAAAGAAATGGGTATCACAATCATGTAAAAAAGGAATAACTGATGGGGTATCATAATAGGGTCCATGAAAGAATGTATTTATTCATAGATGAAAATTAATAAAATAGGTTATGCATAGATCATTAAAAATTATATCTGACTGAAGTGAAAACATGTATAAATAGTTCTTATGAAACTTTAGAACTGATCCACTTTAGTGCAGTTAGGGATCATATTAAAAAGAATTTAAAGAGGACAAAGGAAGAATTTATTGTATAAAACTAGAAATGTAATACGATGGTTTTTCCTGTTGAAAAATGGTAATTTACAAAAATAATGTTGGATATAGATATATTATGGAGGGTACGTGAAAAGGGGTAAGAAATTAAGAAGTTCCTTTTAATCGGGTTTTCATATCAAGATGAATTTATAAGGGAACCTTTTAAAACATATATTTCAACATAAAAGAATTATGAAATGATCTAGATACATAATTTTGTAACATAGAAAAATAATTCATAAGAATTAAATAATAATAATAAAGAGATATATTTTATTAAAGAAAAAGAAATCATAACCCCAATGTGATTTGGAGGTTTGAAGAGACCCCTTACCTTAGGTCCAAAAGTGTTCGGAACATGAAATTAATGTCTTGGATTATAAAATTAGATTCATTAATTAATTATCTAAAAAAAACTTCTACATATACATTTCATTAATTATAATTTTTTTAATTTCTTTTATGGAAATTTGGAAGAGTTATATTGTTTAATATTTTCGTTCTGGGAGCGTTTGTTTCATGATATTACGATATGTTCGGCAGAGTATAATTATGGGAGTTCTGGTCCAATGGAAGGAACACCCAAAAAGTGGAATAAAATGGTATTAATATACTTCTATAATTCTATATGGTTCTATATATCATTTTTAATGAAATTAGGATGATTCATTTGATAAATGTTAATGATAAACATTTAGTTTCTTTTAGCAGTTTTATGATAACCACGAACAAGTTTTTATTATTATTTAATATTATATATATATATTCCATAACATGAAACAAATTATAATATAAATTTTAGAATTTTTTAACCTTTATAATTCTTTAATTACCAGCCTTTATGGTGTTAATGGAAAATGTAAATTGGTCATACATGAATGTGGTGAATCGACACATCAGAGACGATGTTTTAATTTTTTAGAATAAAATTATAAGAGAAGATATTTTATGATGGATATTCCATAATAGAAATAAAATTATAGTATATAATACTAGATTTATCATGATGTTTTGGGGAGTTTAGTATAGGGAAAAACAAATAAGGAATTTAAAAGTGAAAGAAGGATAATTTTACCTCTTGAATGTCATGTCTTTGAGAACCTCTTTAAGGAACTTGGGATTGGTATTTTGTTGAGACCATAATGTATTAGATATACGGAAGAGTATTGGGATAGTAATTGGTTAAAATTTACGACAGATACAAGGATTTGGAGGTGTGAGGAGAAGGGGCGATGAGGGGTGGTATTTATAGTTGGTAGAGTGGGGTGTTTTTGATTATTTTATTCAATTGTTTTTTATTTTGGCTCAAGACTATCAATAGTGTTGATTACCATAAAAAATACAATAAATGATTTAGGTGACTTATAACCAATGGTTTCTTACCCAATCCATACATCATACATGACTCAATTATTTATTGTTTTCTAAATACTATAAATTACATAATTTCAATATTCACAAAAAATCATATTTTTTAGAAAAATACATAAAATTCATCCTAAATCGTTTAAATGTTTATATTTCATAACTGGAATCAATTTTATGAAAATAATTTTCTATATATGATAAATTTAGTTTTTTAATAAAAATTATTATTTATTCAAAAAATAACAATTTTAATATCATTACAGGTTTTATAAAAGTTTGAAAAATTAGTTAAGGTCTCATAAAATTATCATATAATTATAAAATAACAAAATATTAATTTATGAATCTATTTTAGGAAAATAAATTTTATTATAAATCATTAAATTAACGATAAAATTTTAAATATTCATTTACGTTTTAAAAAAATACCAACACATAATTTATCATTTTTAAAACATTATTTAATTATATCATTATATAAATATATAATATTTTCATTTATAAGATAATTAAATTTTATTTATACTTTTTTATATGGGGTTACTATTCTAATGGACATATTACTATTCCTAACGGTCACATAATTTTAAAAATAGTCAGGTTACTATTCCAACACTCAAATTTATGACGAGCATAAGAGTTTACCACTTCTTATATATAGATATTATTCCATTCATCTATCAAATCAATTTTATCCAAGGTAATTTATATTTTTATGTTTTAAATAAATATTTTATTATTAACATTATGTTTTATTTCTGTATCTTTGTTCATTAGTGTGTTCATTCTAGTGGACCAATCAAATACAAACTTCCCTATTATTACTATCTTATTTTCTATTTATTGTCCCTGTTCAATAATTGGAGTAATTATTTTTTTGTACATTTTCTAATGTATCATTATTCATTTATGAGAATAAATTTTTATTATGTTCTGTATGTTATGAATGTTTTTATATTACATGGAAAAATTATAATAAGGGAATGTTCATTGATAAAATTCCAGGTCGTTATATTCTTCCCCCCCTTATAAAATTTATCTATTGAAATTTTGGTTTACAAAATATAGTTAAAATACGGGAGGGTGATTCTCCTTCATTGATTTGTTTGGTTCCCATGTCACATCTTCATAATTATGGTTTATACATAATAATTTTACCATGTGAGTAGTTTTTTTGTGCATAAATTTATCTACATGGTCCACAATTTTCACCAACTTCTCCTTATAAGAGAGATCATATTCCTGCTATACAACCTCTAAATATAGTACATGTGTGTGATCTAATTTTTACTTCCTTATAAGGGATACATGGAATACATCAAGTACTTGATACATGGTTGGTGGAAGTTCTTGTCTATAGGCCACAACTCCATCTTGACCAAGAATCATGAAGGGGAAAATGATTCTAGGACTTGGCTTTACCTTATTCCCAAATCTCATGAACTTATTCAATGGAGATATGTGGGGGAATACTTTTTCAGCAATATCAAACTCTAAGACTTTTCGATGATTATATTAATATCTCTTACATCAACATTGGGATGCCTTGATGTGATGCTAAATGGAGTTAAATTTTTTCTACCATTTCATTCACCATTTTATTTCAAAATAGATTATGTTCACCAACTTAATCCCAACATACCAATGTTATGCATCCTTTACAAGAAAGGGATTCATATGGATCCATTTGGATTCTTTAGTGGAAAATCGTTTTGAAAGATAACTCGACTATATGTAGATGTTTGTCACATATGTCTTTAATGTATATAGAACATTATCTCAACAAGAATTCTAGTCTATCAATAATCCTCTATGATTGGATATCAGTTTGGGGAAGATCATACATACCAAAGTTCATCTCAGTGTTTTGATTATGTTGAATACTTTTCCAGAACATGGATTTAAATCTCGTATCCTGATTAGATATAATTGATAATGGTACTCCATTTAGCCTCTCTACTTCATTGATGTATATCTGATCAAGTCAATCAATTGAGAATTTCTATTGAATTATGATAAAGTGATCTTTATTTGTAAGACAATCCATAATGAACTATACTAAAGTATGTCCTCTATATTTCTTCATAAGTCTAGCGATAATGTCTATGATGATGTTTTATCATTTATATATTGGTATGGGTAATGGTTACATCATCCCCTTATACTTCTTCCTTTCATCCTTAACTTTCTCACATACCAGACACGTTGATGTATATTCAGTAATCACCATCTTTATATTGTCCCACAAATAGTTATATGAGATATCTCAATAAATTATTGTTCTCCCTGAGTGAATGGAGAATTTCATGTTATGTGAAACTGTAAAAATATATTTCATTATCTCAAGATTTTATGGTACAAATTGTTTCAACCCAATTCTTATGACTCCTTCCTCATAAAATTTGAACTTTGAGGATTTCCCCTTTGTTTTAACATCCACATTTTACAAAATTTCTAGATCAATTTATTTATAATCCTTTAAAATCTCCATTAGGGATGGTTTAGTAATCATTTTAGATAGGATTGATGATGCTATTTTCTTAATTATTCCCATGTACATCATTTTCGTGTATAAGAAGGTTGGATCCTTCTCAATTCCCATCATTGATAAAGTTGCAAGATCCTTTCTACATAGCATATCTTCCACTTTATTTTATTTACCATGATGATAGTGGATTTATTAGTCACAATCCTTGATCAGATCCGACCATCATCATTAGCATATAGTAAGCTCCTCGTGTGTGAATATATATTTTAGGCTCTAGTGATCAATATATATCTCACACTTCTCCCTATAGAGATAATGTCAACATATTTTCAAGGGGAAGATAATAGATTCTAACTCTATATCATTTGTGGGATTGTTTTTTACATGAACTTTAAACTACCTTGAGGTGTATGCTATCACTTTATCATTTTTCCTGAGTAAATAACCTAATAACTTCATTAAATAATCACTGTATACCCCAAAATGATTACTACTTATCGATTGTGTATGTACTAGTGTAATGATAATACTATTTTTCTACTCTTTGAAGAAGTCTTCACATCCACTAGTCTATAAAAAGAATACTTGATTTTAAGCCATCTTTGTTACTGGATTTGAGAATCATGAGAATTTATTCACAAATCATTGGTAATACATAGCGATACCAAGTAAACTACGTAAATATATTACATATGTTGGCATGGGACACTTCCCAATTGCATTTTTTATATAAGAGTCCATAGATATAACTTTATTGGTGATTACATTCCTTAAGAAAGATACTTACTCCATTGAGAACTCACATTTACAATAATTTTCATAAATTTTCTACCTTCAAAAATACTTTAGTACAATATTCAAATACTGCTCATTAACCGCCTTGATTTTGAAGTATATCAGAATATCATCAATAAAGACTAAAACAAATTTTTCAAGGTAATCTCTATAGACTCTACTCATTAAGTCCCTAAAAATTGATAGATAATTAGTGAATCCAAAAGGAATCAATATGAACTCATAGTGACTATACCTCTTTGAAAATGCGGTCATGGGAATATCTCCTTTTCTCTCCTTTAATTAGTGATATCCCAACTAAAGGTCCACCTTTGATAAAAGCATGGACCATATAGTTAATCAAACAAGTCATATATCCATTGAATGAGATATATTTATTTATCGTGATTTTGTGTGCTCGTGATAATCAATGAAAAAGAACATTGATCCATATTTATTCTTGACAAAGATGACTAGAACACCCCATGGTGGAGCTCTTAGACGTGTATAACTTTTGTACAAATTCTCTTGTAATTACTTAATAAGGTCCTCCAACTCAATGGTGGACATCTTGTAAGGAGTAATATATATAGTTGAGATCCAAGTATTAGATCAATTGAAAACTCAACCTCTCAGTCATGAGGAAGACTAGTCAATTAAGTGGGGAACACATTGGTATAGTCCCTCACAATGGGTATGTCTTCATGATTGATACGCTCCTTTGTATCAATCATTTCTTATAGATATTCATGTTCACAAGGTAATAATATTGACAATTGAGATGATAATTATGAAAGAGATTCATCATCCTACTTATACTTCTATAGAATTTAAAGATTACTTGATATGTGAAGAGTGATCTTTTTTACTCAATGGTTTATTTTGGATTTATATAAATATAGAAAATCCATTCACAATATAGCATCAAACTCATCCCATGGATGTTAGAATAGATTTTATGGGAAGATCAGCCCACAAGAATTATCTGGGGAGGAGTTATATACTTTGGAGTAAATAATTTCCACATTTGATATTCTTATAGATAAATAAACCTCACTATTTTGAGGTGGTGTACCAATAGTTCTATTAAACATACAAGATATGAAAGAATGCATAGAACTAGAATCGAAAAGTAAATTCACTATTCTTGAATGAATAACTAGAGAACCTATCACCATATCATTTTTAGGCTCCACCACAAAAGCAGTGATATCATATCCCTTCTTTGTTTTCTTAGAGGTTGTTATTGTTGATTTCCTTCAATAACCCTTGGCTTAGGGTATTGGTTGGGATAATTCCCGTGTTACCTGTATTTTAAACACTACACTACCAGATGAGGGTTGATTTTAAAAATCAATTCTTCTTCTATATTTTTGGGCTTCATCATATCCCTTCTGTAATATGTATCCTGATGACCCACTCTTCCACATTTTTTGCATCTCATGGTTCCCTTTAGAAAGTTCCTGAGATTATGTTTCACACAATTTTGACATGTTTGATGTTGGATTTTACTTCCGTAATTATATTTATTTTTTATCCTCTCATATTAAATTCCATTTTCCATTTTTTATCTATGATCATATGAGACCAATTAGTGTCTACAATATCCATCTGAACCTTAAGGGCATAATAGAAAATATCCTCATCACTGTCACAGTCACAAATCACCAACACTTTTCACAGACACATCATTAGTATACTAAATAATATATCCACATTGAATTAAATGTTCACGAAAAAGCCATAGGCATATAAGGAAAGCCTTGTAATATTTTCCCCATATGACCTAATATACTGAAATTCCTTTTTATTCAATCATAGGAACTCCCTTTACATCTTAAGGTGAAGAGTCTAGATAAAATATTTATAGAAAAATGTTTTCTAGAATTATTCCCATTCCCTGGAAACAATTTACACATTATACTTTGTGTTTTTTACCAATTTCCTCCACTGATCTGCTTCCCCATCAAAATGATAGACCACCAACACAACTTTATCTTCTTATATTCATTAAAGGACAACAAATATCTTCTTTTTATAGTTAATAAATTATTCCATAATAATGTTATCTGAATATCCTCTAAATATAGGGGGAACTTTTCACATAAAGGATTCAGTCCCAAATTTCTATTTTTTAGGAGAACCAGGGAATTCCACACAATAAATGATATTACTCATAACTCAAGCCAACAGTGATAGCACTTTCATGTTTTTTTGTGCTCCTATTTCTATGAAATATATCAGTACATTAGGGATATCATCACATTTCATATCACAATGATTATTGGAATGGGTTCTCCAATTTACATCAGGTAACTATAAAAAATAATGTAAAATCAGGGGGTTTAAATACATAGCTAATAAAAATATAAATATAAAACATTGAACATAGAAGAAAAAAATTATAAATGAGAAGTATAACCTAAATTTTTATTCCCTATGTTTCTATCTTGGTTATGCATGGTGATGGAATTATCTATAGGTTACATACTATAGTTTTATAGTCCTAATCTCCAAAAACAACTAGACCATTATCTGATACCAACCATAGAGACCTTAACATTTTAAACATATTATTACATTATTATAAGAATAAATAATCAAAAAATAAAAACCAAGGATCATAATGTATAGTTTATTTAGATGATTAGGTACATAATTAAAAAACAAGAAACCAAAATATATCATATTTCCCATAATGATATCTTCACTCCATTTGAGCTCCTAAAATTTCATCGGATAACCTGGGGAAATACATGGAAAAAATGGGATGAGCTAAAAATATCACTAAGGGAATAAGAATTGGATTAATGCATAACACATGAGTAAGAAGGAATAACATGATGACAAAAAAAAATCCATGGAACATGATTAAACATATGGTATCATAATATATACAACATGGGATCATGTTATCATGGAAACTTAATATTTTTTTAGCAACATACAACATGATATAAATATGAGTCAAATATAACTTCCAAGACTATATCACATGGTGGATGCAGTCCCATATTGTATTGGTTTTACTCCATATTTCCTTGAATGATGTCTCATGAGACTAAAACATTACCCAATTCATTAGAGTTATATATGGTCACAAAAATCATTACATGTTCGGGCATATGTGTTTCACATGAATAACCAAACATAAGGAATAAACATAAGGGTTACCCAAAGAATGAAATGGAAACTGTAATCATGTCATATGGAATAACCAATGGGCGTATCATAATGGTGTCCCAGAAAGAATGGATTTAAATCATAAATGGGAATTCATAAGGGAAAATACGAATATATAATGAAAATTTATGTCTGACTGAAGTGAAAACATATAAAAAGAGTGTTTATGAAACTTTCAAAATGATCCACTTTAGTACGGTTTAAGGGAAAATATTAAAGAGACTTTAAATACGACAATAGAATAATTTTTTTTAAACCATAAAGGAACTAAGATCATTTTTCTAGATGAAATGAGTTATTTTTGAAAAATAAATGTGGATTAAAATAGACTATGGAGTGTACTTAAAAGGGGGTAATAAATTGGGATGTTGCCTTTAATCGGGCTTACTTTTTGGGATGCATTGAGAAGGGAACCATTTAAACATGTTTTTTACCATAAAATAAGGATGAATTGATAATCATACAACTTTTTTGAAAATATAAATAGAATATAGAATAATTAAATTTGAATAATTAAGATATATATTGGTGTAAATAAAGCGAAAGTGAAACTCAATGGTAATTAGGAGGTTTAGAGAGATCCCTTACCTTATGTATGAACATGTTATGAACTTGCACTTAATGTCTTGGATTATCAAAATATATTCATGGATTAATTACATAATAATATATTCTAAACATATATGATTTCTTATAATTTTATTATGTTCATTTATGTCCATCTCGAAGAGTAATAATGTATAATTATTTTGTTTTTGGAGTGTTTTTTTCATGAATTTATGATTGATACCCTTGAGTATAAATATGGGAGTTCTTGTCAATTGGAATAAAATATATATAAGTGCAATGAAAAGTTATTAATATAATTCAATAATTATAAATGTTACCATATATCATTTGTTTTATAATACATGTATGATTCATTTGATAAAATTATAATGATAAACATTTAGTTTATTTTGGCGGTTTTTTATCATCACAAACTCATTTTGTTTTATTAATTAATATTATATATATATAAATGTGTGTATATATATATATTAGTTTTATAACATTAAAAAAGTTAAAATATATATTCTAAAATATATTTGAACCATTATAATTCTTTCATGAGCATCCTTGAAGGCGATAATAGAAAATGAAAACATGTGTCCATGGAGGCAGTGAATCGACACATGACAGAAGATGTTTTAATATTTTAAAATAAAAGGGGAAGAAAAGATATTTGAATATGGATATTCCATTAACACAATAAATTTACAGTATATATATAAAAATTTAGTGTTCATGTTATTTTTACAGGGTAAGTGAGGATAAGGTAGAGTAAAGAATGAATTAAAAAAGAGAATGAATTATGGTTTTGCCTCATAAATGTCCCCTCCTTGAAGACCTCTTAAAAGAACTTAGATTTGGTCTTTTTTTAAGATCAGTAGGAACTGGAATTGTATAATAGGATTGTAATGTATTTGGGTCTAATTTAGGAATGATATAAGGGTTTTGATGTGTGATGATAAGGGGTTGTCAGGGATGGTATTTATAGTGGGTGAAGAGGGGTGTTTTATCATTTTATTCATTTTTTATTATTTTATCTGATGAATATCAGTACTGTTGATTCCTATTTCTAAATATAGTTAATATATTATGAAATTTATAACCAATGGTTTATTACCTCATACATACATCATCCATGAATAAATAATTCATGTATTTTTTAAAGACTGTAAATAATGAAAAATCACCATTCAACGAAAATTAAACTATTTTAGAAAAGTTACAAAAAATAAATATAATCATTTTTCAATGTGTATATTTTAAAAATGGAATAAATTTTATGAATATAATTTTCAAAAAATGGGAAATTTAAATTTTAATTAAAATCAGCATTTATTCGAAAAATATCGATTTTAATATTACAACTGATTTTATGAAAATTTTAAAAATTAATTCAGGTCCCATAAAATTTTCATATATTTATAATAAAACCGAATATTAATTTATTAATACATTTTATGAAAATAAATTTTCTTTTAAATAATTATATTAATTATAAAATTATAATTAAACATTTTCGATTCAGAAGCATACCAACAATAAATTTATAATTTTTAAAACATTTCTTTAATTATTCCATGATATAAATATATCATATTTTGAATTATAATATTCATAAAATTTATTTATAATTTCATAGGTGTGGTTACTATTATTATGGCCAAATTACTATTCCTAACAGTCACATAACTATTCCAACAGTCAAGTTACTATTCCAATTGTCATATTTATAAACGTCATAATGGTTTACTACATCCTATAAATACCACTTATTCCATTTATCAGTCACTTCAATTTTCTCCTAAGGTTATATATATTTTCATTTTTAAATGAATATTTTATTAATAAAATTATTTTTTTATTTCTAAAGAATTTTTTATGATTGTGGGGATTTTACTGGATCGACCAGATCCAATTTTTTTCCTTTACATATTATTTTAATTTCTATTTTTTGTCCCTCTATAATATTTGTAATTTTATTGGTTTTTTTCTAAAAAAATTATCATTATTAATTTATGAGAATAATGTTTTTATTGGGTACTATATGTGAAGTTTGTGATTTACACTACATGATATAATTATAAGTAGAGAAATTTCATTGATCAAATTTTAGGTCATTACACAAAATACTCATCTATCATGTTGTATAAGGTTATTTAGTCCCAAAAAACCTCAAATTTGATGTCTCCCAACTCATAATACCTTAAAAACTATATTATAGGTGGGTCTACCACCATTTATGGAATGTAGACTACTTCTCCCTTATAAAACATGAAAAAATAAATCACCATAAAATACTTAGACACATCCTCTATCAACTGAACTCAGAATTCCCTACTAAGGGAATCTTCCAACACATATTCCCTTTAATGAGTATAGATAATATATAGGGTATGGACATTTAGGAACTCTAACCAATTCCTCTATATGAAATTAAAATCTATATCAGTGGAGATGTATATGACACTTTGGTGGTCTATATAGATTTTGAACTACTAACAAATAAATTAATGTCTTCAAGTCTATTGGGTGCGCACTATTTCCTATAGATATAAATTAGTGGTTTTCTAGTTCTTCATGGGAGGTATAAATATTTTGGCCCCATAAAAAATCATTATCTTCCATTGCATCAGCACATAACCAATCTTAACTCTAGATTCATCCCAGAACACCATGTAATCCTCTCCTTCCTCTAGAAGGTTGAACACTAGATCACTCATAAATTTATACATTAAACCCTTGAAATATACCTTGAATCACTCATTTAATATGAAGACATTATCCATCCATTCATGGGTAGTAATATCAGCTTCAATTCTTGTGAATTCCACAACAAATATCTTGTATTATTATTCCAAACCAAGGAAACTACAAACCTCAAACAGGATCTTGGTTGTCTTCCAGGAAAACACAAACTTTATATTTTGTGGGTCTATAGATATATTTCTCTTTTAGTACACATGACCTAATCATGAATCGTTCATAGAGATACTTTCATTGAAGAACATCTTGGAAAAACCTCTAATTATCTACATTCCCATCCTCCTATGTAGAATAAACAAGGTTATCATTGATGAAGAAAACTATGAAGAAGTCTAATAAATGCTAAAATAATAGGTTCATGAGGCTCATGAACCCACATAAGTAGTTTTCCATGGTTAAGGGATTCATTATAAACTAATAACTTCTGGAAGTCACACCTGATTACTATTTGTGGGTAATCCTCCTTGTAAACCCGAAGTCAGAGATAACCAAAATTAATATCGACCATTGAGAACCACTTAAATCATTTTTTCTAGTCTAAGATGTCATAGAGATGGTAAGGAGGATAATTTTTCTTTATGGACACATTATTTAGGAAGCAATAGTCAATATAATTTCTCAAACTATCATCCCCCTTCTTGGGGAATGACACTTGAGCTACCCATGTGGAAATACTAGATTTGATGAAACCCTTATCATTAAGGTCCTTTAATTTTACCCTTAGGTACTTTATATATGTTGGGGATATACTATAGGTTGTAAAAGATATTTAAGTTGTCCCATGATATAGATTAATCAAAAATTTGATCTTTTTGTGAGGGGGAAATAAAATAAAATCATCAGGGAAAACATCCATAAATTTCTTTATTACTATAGTGTGTTGATCTTCTAAAGCATCCAGTAAATATGGATAAACAATTTCCATGTAATGGTTGGTTATCTAAAAATTCCAGAAGACATTCCCCACTCATATTTACTATAGGTACAACTTTACCATGAAGGAAACAATTGAATCTATACACTTAAAAATACCCTTCTCACTGATGACGTCAGTATATCCAAGTGAAAAATGACTATAGATAGTCCATGCCAATAATAAAATCCTACGGATCCTTCCCAAAAATGATGAAGACCTATGAAAACCTATCTCTACTAAGCATAATAAATCATTTTCAATATATGAGGGTTACTATGTGGTGTATTGTTATGGGAGTCACTAGCCAGACAAGGTTAGAATAAGAAATCCATTAGGGTTTTTATCTCTCCAAAAAGGAATTTATAAATTTTGGAATGAATCTTCATGGTATATATGTGCATGGATTAAAATTTATATGAGGTATAAATCATGATTCATGTAATTCCATGAACCACCCAATAATAACCCTACATCACAAGAATCTTGTTGTACCCTAGGTTTCCTGCTCTATAAGACTGGAATGGAATTCTTGTGGGTGGATGTAGGGGAAGATGATCAAAGAGATATCTACCTCTATATCCTACCCAAAATTAAAAAGTATATTCTCTATCATATTTCCTTCCCATAGGACCACCTTATCCTACTCAAGGGGTCCTTGATTATGTTACCACCTTAGATATAGAGGTATATCTACTATTTAACATCCATATTATACATGTATGGTTGAGTATAAATGATCTATGTGACCTATTCCTCTATAGGCATATCATATCCTATCTCCAAGTTAGATAGATCCTCTTTAGGACTCCATATCTATTAGTCCTCAATATTGGGGTTGTGTATTTACATGCCTCTAATGACACAATCCAATTTCTTTTCCTCGACCATTTCAAGTTGATGAATCTTCTCATAGATGACTAATACCATTAAATTATATATTTTATCCCTATTACAAGAAGATCATGATAACCAAGTCTCTCTATAAAATCACGAAGTAAGTAGGGATGTAGAAAATAATAATATTTACTCATATATATCTATGAATGCTACACTAAAACTATTATTCTCAAAAGAATCCATCATGAATCATGAATATAGAGTACCTCCTGAAGAATTTGAGACATGATTTGTATGTTGAGACATACCCAATACATTTATTTAAATATAAAAAATCTACAAAGAAAATTTCCCTCTTCATATTTGGGTAATATGTTTCATGTAAATGGAACTCAAACACTATCAATGGAGAAGTCTCATCATTGTGGTTATATAGGATTAAGGTCCACCAGTCACTTGGTGTGCTATGAAGAATGATGGATAATGGATCCACAATCTGATTAGTGGGCCTCTAGACTAAGTGGACACTAGAGTTACTACCTCTATCTAGTTGTCAAACACTTGAATGTCTATCTCAAATTATAACCATGCTACACTCTACTGTTGAAATTGATGAAGAACACTCATTAAATAAACATCCCCATCACTTACCGTAGAAACCATCTATTTATTCATGGGTTGGGTAAGGTGCTTTTTATCTATTGAAGGTGTGCTTTCTCACTACATAGTGGAAATAATTGATTCTTCCCACATATCTGGTGGGGCCATCTCATTATCTTATCTTTTTATGTAACCATCATCACATAACTAGTCAATAAAGGGAGGCTCAATTGCTATAGGAGGATCGTTTTTACCCTACCTTATGACTCTATTTGGTTGTCTGTGTCATTAAATCCTAAATATATATGATAAAACATGTTCACTAAATCACATTTGGGGATCCTACTCAAGAAGGAAATTTAATTAAATGAACATTTTCTATATAATTTTTATAACATTTACTTATAATTGAAATCAATGCCTTAGAGATATGAGTCGACATGAAGTTTATAAAAGATTTTGTGAAAGGATAGATCAACCACTACACCAACATTAGGTTACCTAGCCTGAAATATGAACTAAAGACCCCTTGTAACCATCACTATATGATCCCAGTCCAATACTCACATGACACCTAACACCCCACAAAATACTAATACATACCTTATTTGATATTAATCTAACATGAAATGACCTCCTTGGATTAGAAATAGGATAAATGTACACCCATGATCCCACATACAATAACTCATGGGATGGTGACTATAACTGAGTAGAAATATCACAAAAAATGGGAGGATTTATCCAAATGAACATATGCATATTCATCAATATCCATGATAAAAAAATATGTAATACTAGATAAAAACCCAACTGGAATAAGTATAAATTCATGTGATACACTAATATACACAATGGAGAAACAAGTGAATTACCCATAAAGTATCAGAGGAAAATGCCTGCCTAAAAACCTAATGGTAAAATAACCTAAAGACATTAAGGTGAGGGATCACTCCAATGGTAATATCCTAATACAAATGTTTTCCATTACTTCCACCTCTATGTATTAATGAGTTCACACTCCACTAACTCTATATCCATATATATTTCAACTAAAATTTTTATCATCTATAAAATACATGAAACATGTGTAAGAATCACCATTTCATGGGTGAGTATATAAAGGCTTAGTTGGATGCATCAAAAATCATAGGGTAAGGATAAGAAGTCACATCAAATCAAAACCAAAAAGGTTAGAAGAAAAATATATATATTATTTGAAAGTAGAGAACCTACGAACCCAAAGTACATCCTTATTTAGAAAGGCCAACTATATAATAGTAATACATAGAAATAAGACCAATATTTTAAACTACCAATTTTACACACCAATTTAACACACAAGGATTATACTAAGGGAATAATTCCTTTATAATGAATATATCAGTTGAGGGGGTAACCTTGCTTTGAAGAGGACACTCACCCATCATTGACACCCCATGCCTGATTGAACATTCATTGGGTGAAGTAAATCAGTGGTATTCTTTTATGAAATATTACTTTGAACTCAACCTATTAGAATTTTTATAATACCCATCCACTCAATATATTATCATAGAATCATCGTGTCTATATTATAAATAGGATAAATCACAGAACACCCAATTTTGAATGTTTAACTAGAAAGTAAAACTCATTTTCATTATTGGTTAGTCCCCCCAATCATGAATTCTTCCACATTCTACACAAGTGGTTACACCAAGGACCATCATAGTCTAACCAACCCAGAGTCGTGCTATGTTTTATATCATGAGTAAAATAAGAGAATATTAATCTTCAAACTTCCCACTCCAATGTTTTATACAAAATAAAAATGTATATGTATACTTCTGAGTCTTGTTACACCACTTAGAAAAATTATCTTCCTCCATAAAAAAACTATATCAACAAGTACACTCATGTAAACATCCAAATTTGAGAACACTATTTTTCTTCAGTACTTGGATTTCAAATTTTCCCATCTTTTTTTATCTTTACATGATATGGTTCTTCACATCACTTTGAAATAATCAATCAAAACAAGTATCTTTCTTCTTAAATGTCTCATGGATTTGAAATAATTCTTATTTCATTAATATAGTGATAAATAAATCTATTAGTACTTCAGAATTATCACACTCAGTATTTATGAGTTCTTTCAATATTCTCATTATAATTTTCTTTAGTACTTTATTTATTCTACATTCAACTAAATATTATAGTTAATAGTAGTGTCCAAAATGAAAATTTTGAAATCTCATTCATCATAAGAATAAGTAGTGATATAATGTCATTTAAATAATTTATTGAAATTTTAATTTTTCTATTTATCCAATCCATTTCTGAATTCTCATTTATATCTCACAAGAATAATAATATTTTTTATCATACAATATTGAAAATATCATATCTCTCTTTCCTAGAAAATCCAAAACATTATTTTCTATTTAATTTCTCTTTTGGTATACATGTGTGCAAACATTAGGATGTGACATCTATTTCTCATGGCATGGAACTAATCTCAACAATGTAGCTTTATCCTCAACTACCCTTCATTAAATTTTGTCTCAGATCATAATATTTTGGTTGAAAATGATGCTTATTAATTAATGATCATCACAATCCCATGATATTAATTAATTATAATTTTATTCATATTTAGTGATTTTAAATTCCTTTTTATATCATTTTATATGTATTTATTAATATGAAATTCTCAAAGACATATGATTTAATCAGAGTTATATGTATAAGGCATACACTTAGAAAACAAAGTCATAAATGACCCACAAATTCATACGAAAACCATAAATTCAAAAATTTTGGAATGAAGTCATAATAAATTACTTAAATTCATATGACATGCCTATATGTATTTTAAAATAAATTACAAGTCCTACATTTTAAGAAAAGTAACACATGATCCTTATGAATTCATAAACTGAAGTCATGTGATCATGGAATTTGCAATTTTCTTACCCCCCCCCCCCCTCAAAAGTTGTACATGTAGTATCCAAATTCATACATGTCGTATTGAAATTATATAATTCATATAATAAAATCTGATCCACTGTAATCCTTTTTTAAGACCACTTAATTAGATGAAATTAACTACAAATACTCCTCTAAGAATCACAGATTTCTTTAATAACTGTATTTTCATCTATGACATCTAATGTCAGTTTCCTCACTTTCCAACACAAAATGTATGATTTCTAAACTCATTCACAACTGTTGATGACAGTTAATTAAAAAAATTACAATCATTACATTCCATGAAGATCATCACATGTAACATGATTATCTATCATGAATATTCATAAATATTTCTATGTGATATGTTCAAGTTCCCATATCAAAAAAAATATCCCATTTTATCTTCCTTACATACAATAAAAAAATCTAACATCTTTTCAAACACATTGACAACTATTATAGATAGTACATTTAGTAGAAGTAGCTATCATTTCTTTCCATGAATATCATCACATCTAACTTTACATGTAATAGACTACAATGTGTTGAATCTTATTGAATCTATCCAAGTGATAAATTTAAGCTACAATTTCAAACTTCGTTAACACCATAGAAACCATACTTATTAATAAAAAATATTATATATCCAATGATAACATTAATAAGACACTTTGGATTTTTTTTCAATACCAAATAACACATTATCTCATTAATTCATATAGAATTTATCTCTTTCCCCTTGTTAACAATAAATACAAAAAAAATATGAATGGGTACATTCAAAATTATTATTTTTTAAATCATAACTATAGGGCTGTGCAACTTGAGAGAAGGTTGAAACTACATGATTTCTATATCAAAGAGCCTTTAGTAATAAAACTCTAATTATAGGTGGGATAAACCTTTATAGAAAACACTATTATATTACCATTATTTTCAATGATTTTCATAAATATCCCTACATGTGATATCAATCTAAAAAACACATTCTTGGTGTTATTAGAATCAAATTTATACAAAAAGAATATGACCTACACTCATCTAAGAAATCCCATAAAAAACTAAAATGAATGAAATATAAACTTATTTATTTAATCATATTTTTATCAACCACACTTTCCTATTACACATATGTTTTATGTAAATAAAATTATGGTTATAAGTGTGATAAAAACACTTTATCCATATTTTGGAAACTATCTAGAATTTATAGATTATCTATATAAAAGTTCCATCTCAATTTTATCCCCCTCAAGGGATTCACTAAATTATAACACTTCATGGTAGTTATGAAACTCCATAAATAAAACCTTATTAGTTATCTAGTGTGTACAATACTTAATTTTCTCCTTTAATTCACTGAATTTTAACTTAAATAAACAAATTGGGAATAAGGAGTTACTAATTTCTTACTTAATAGTAGAATAAGGGATGATAATTAGGCAACCCAAACATCATACAAATTCATATTAAATCATTTATTATTAAATCTCAATTTTATATCATAATAAATAATAAACCAGATCTGAAATGTTTATTTTCTTTGGAGTTTAGATACATAATTAAATTGTTTTACAACATTCTACAATATTTCTGAAAAAAATTCATTAAACATGGTTTCCTTATATCCATATTATACATAACACCGTTATACATTACATGGGGAGATATAAACATAAAAATGGGTGAACATAGATTCTCAAAAATTATAATCATGAGATATAACAATCAATGATCAAAAGTGAGAATAAGATGAGAATAGTGATATAATGACATAGTCATAGTATATTATCAAATGATATGAAAATCATACCAAAAAATTCATACATCAAAACTAATGTTTAAATGTAGTATCTTTAATAACATATCAGAAGAGTCATAATAGTGTACAAGCATTAGTAATAAGTTAATAATATTGTTCCATTAGAGCATGAAATAGGACTATGAATATGCAATAAAAGTGTCGTATATATATAAGCATATAAAATACTTTTCTATTATAGGGAGAACTTCCAATAATAAAATAACATAGTTAACATAGTCTTATGGGGTATTTTGTTTATCCCAAATCTCTTAAAACACCATTATATAGAGTCCCCTAGTTGATTGTGTTCAATCCCCATTCCATTTATATATTGGTAATTAGATTCCCTTAGTTGATTGGGTTCAATCCCTAGTCTCTTACTTGTTATCTCCTGAAACATAATGATTTACCCAATCCAATGGAGATATATATAATTCTAGTTCCGCCCATAATATAACAAAAACTATACATATGTGTTCCACAATAACATAAAAATTTTCATATTTCCATCATAGCATAATTATCACATGGGAAAGAAACATGTTTTAGGATAACATTCATAAAACATAATCCTATACAATTCATATAATGGGGATGGATTTGTTTCATTAGAATATATTCTTCTTGAATCCTATGATTCTTTTAAGGATTTTGAGATAGATAAAAACAACGTGTATAAAATCATAGGAATTATACAATGAAAAATAAGAAGAAATATTTTTTCTTTTAGTAACTATAAAAAATAATGAAATCATATAAAAAGAGAAATACAGTTTTATTTTCAAACCCATGGGGACATGAATATAAAGTTTTTTTAAAATAAAACTAACATATTTATTAAGAAAATTAATTTTTATGAAATAATATAAAATTTTGATTCCTTTAAAATTTATAATGAATCTCCATGTGGGAATAAAATAACCTTATAAAAAATGTTTAAAGATGAATAATTTTGAAAATGAAGTTGTGTGCAATTAAAGGGAACATAAATAATATAAAAGTAGTGATGAATACATCTACACAAAGAAAATAAGTAATATAGACCATGAAGATAACGATTCTCGACATAAAAAAAGGGAATGCAATTTTTTATTAAAAGCATTACTTCTGGTAAATTATGAACCATATAGGAGATTAAGTATTAAGAGTACATGTAAAACTAATTATAATACATAATGGAACAAGATGTAATTTTTTTCATATATTAATATCATAAAATTTCTCCATATTTAAACATATTCAAAACAATCATGAATTAGAATTGAGATTGGAAATAAACCGATTAAAACATTGGTAACTTTTGAATCAAATGACTGTGAAAGTGAAAACATGATATGGAATCATAAATTACTTAATTCCACGAAAATTATGATGAAACACATCCATAAGTAGTGATAGGACTAGATAACCATTGATAATATCGAGATGGGGTGGATCAGTAGTACATATTCTTTCATTTAAAAATTCATTTTTTGTATTAAATTCCATGTGGCTAGTTAAATATTTGATTTAACGATATGAATCCATTCCTATATTATATAAAAATATTTAAGATATAACTATTGAGAGAGAAATTATACAAGGCTTGAACTCGACGTGATAGCCTATTTATTTTTGTGTTCAACTGTAGTCGAGTACATATATTTTCGTATAATTATAAATTTGTAGTGATTACATATACCTTAAATTTGGAAGAATGGGTTGGGTATGAATTATCCAATTCTCATTATAGTAAATCGTGTCTTTGTTATATAGGAATCACCAATTCATAAATTATTTTCCAATCACTCTCCAATGAATTAGATCTTCAGTAATATTTATGATGCTTCTTATCTAATTTTAATCTTCTTCTAGAAGGACCAATTCTTTCAACATGGTTGGATTGTAATAGTTTTAGATTATACTTCCTATAACAGGATAATAAATAGTAGTCTAATCATAAGATTGTTGAGTCAAAAGTTCTCTTTTGACTTTTATGTCTTGTTTTGGAAATAACAAATGTATTCACATATGTTAATCATACTGACTCTCTCAATCGTACCGACTCTGTCAATCGTACTGAACTTGTCAATCGTACTGACTCTGTTATTCGTACTGACTCTGTAAATCATACTTACCCTATCAATCATACTGACTCTGTCAATCCTACTGACTCTGGAAATCCTATTAACTCTGTCAATCATACCGACTCTGTCAATCGTACTGACTTTAGTAAATCACACTTTGTATCTTATCAATACATTAAACTATGTAATACTTATAGTAAAAATATTTTACTTATATCACTTGATTGTTTTTATCCATTGTAAACTCATGTCAATCGTACTCTTGTTTATCATATTCATATATATTTTGTTTTAACCAAAACTATTTCGTGGAGTTAGTTATAAACTAATCAAAACGATGTCGTGTTTTCTGTTTTAATATGACTGTTATAATGCCAGGTGTCCAAGTCCCTCCGAGTTTTCCGAAGAAATACGACCATTGGAGTAAATGTGACCGTTGGAACATGTGGCCTTTAAATAAGAGTTCATTTGAAGCTAAGAATAACAGCTGAGAGACTTTTATCATTCTAAGCTAATGTCAAGTTCTAGAGAGATACACTGTGACTTCTCTCTTGATTTGTGCGAAAGCCTTGATATTACAAAACATGAATGGATCGTTATTATTTTTGTGTTTCATTAAGTGATTTGATTTGCTTTGTGCGACCGATCAGGTGATAATGATCGAGGGATGTTGGGGATAGACAGACAGTGTTACCGATCATCGTATTGAAGGATTTCAAGTGCTTGAAAGGCGTAGGTGCCGATTACCTGCAAAATCGAGGGCTTTCAGGGATAGAAAGACAAACGTATCGATCATCATATCGAGGTCATGCCAAGGTGGCGGTAAGACAGTCCACTTATCCTAGGTGAAAGGATACCCTTCTCTTTGGGATAAAATAATTGTAATAGTTTTACATTTCTGTTGCTTTTTTTTTGAAAGGGAATTGTTTTGTTTCCTTTCATCATTTCATACCCATTTGTAATTGTTCCAATTACAATCTTACTGTTATATATTGTCTCGATTGATTCTATATGCATTATGGTAGAATCCTTCACTATTTTAATACTATGATTATTGTATTAATTTTTAATACAATTTATTTACTTTTCTTATAGTATTACATCATATCATACCTTTATTTCCAAGTTAATTGTGGTTAATTGTATTTCTTGTGAATTTTATTAGTTTAAGATCGCTTAAACTAATTTTGTAAGTGTTTAAACACAATTTTTTTAAACCTAAAATTCACCCACCCTCTTGTATTGTTCCATCTAATATACATATTCATCTTTATTTTGATCCAACAATTGGTATTAGAGGAGGTTTCCACTGATTTGTATTACTAGCTCTATTTATTTCATATTTTTGTTTCAACTATTTACTGCACTAACGTGTACAGTGGAAAAGATTTTGTTTTGTTAGATGTAAGGGATGAATATTGGATCAATTGAAAATCTAAATCCAACTAGACCACCAATATTTTAAGGGAATGATTATGAGTACTGGAGAGATCAAATGAAGACATTTGTTATCAATACTTGTGTAGATAATTTTATTATGCTTACTAGAGGTTACAAAATTCCTGACAAAGAAGTCAGTACTTTCACCAATCAAGAGAATCAAGAATATAAACTGAATTACAAGGTACATTAATACATTACTATGTTCTATGAACATGAATATATACATCCAAATATCATCTTTTGAAGCATCCAATTGTATTTGGAAGAAGTTATAAGTCACACATTTTGGTACATCAAAGGTTGTAGAAACAAGAAGAGCAATGCTTCGAGCAGAGTATCATGGATTTCTTCTTCCTTATGGGGAACCAGTATGTAAATTGCATCAAAGATTTATGAAAATTGTGAATAGTTTAAAATCTATGGAAGAAAAAGTTCTTGATGATGAAGCTATTGTTGACAAGATTATTGATATAATGACAAATGAATGGGATTCAAAAAGGATAATTATTTTTGAAAACAAAAAAGCTTTTCAAATTATTCTCGATGAACTATTTTGAACTCTTCTATAACACGAGACAAGGATGAAAAGAGATGTTGATTTAAAAAAGAAGAAAAATGGAAATGGAAGTGTAGCTTTTACTACTACATATAAACCTAAAACACCTGAATGGATAACAAGATCCAAAGCTAAACAATTTGTTATATCAGAATCAAGTTATAGCGATCACTCAGATAATGAGTTATCCAATCTTTCTAGAAGGATGGACAATATTTTGGTAATGAATGACTTTAAATATAGATTCAAAAAGAAAGATATGAAGGATAAGAAAAACTCAGAGGTAACTTGTTATGAATGCATGAAAGTAGGTCATATAATACCTGATTTTACTTTACTGGAGAAAAAAGATAAAAAGGAGAAACATTCTGAAATGAATAAGAAAAAATATTACAAGACAAAGACAAAGAAATTATTCAAGGAAAATGAAACATGGAGTGCAAGTGGTGGATATTCATCATATGATTCTTCAGAATGTGAATCCTCAGGACAAGGGAATATTGGAATTATAGCTAGATTACCAATTGAAGATCATTATCTCATGGGTAAGGTACACAATGATGAAGCTATTACAAATGTTTCCTTGAATACAAATTATACTGATAATAAATATTACGAATCATCATATGATGAGTGTTCTTCATCAAAATATAATATATCACCTTTTTTTGAAGAAGTAATTAGGTTTGCTAAACTACTCGAGAATGAATATTCAAAACTCAACAAGAAACTTGATAACGAAAATTCTAGAATTTCAATTTTAACTAATGAAGTATCAGATCATTCTAATGATCTTGATACAAAAACTTCTGATTTTTAATGTATTTTAAAAACCCTTGAGAAATTCATTTCTAATAAGGATAAAATTTCTAAGGATCTTGAAAATGTTATTTCTAAGAAAAATGTTTTCGAGCCTAACTCTAGTTCAAAATCAAACGTTTTTTAAGATAAAAACTAAGTTTTAAAACTAAAGCTAGATATTTTTTCCTTGAAAAAATGATTATCAAAAGTTACCTATGGCAATGAAAACTTTGATAAAATGTATTCTCAAAATCGACCTTTGAGAAATCATTTTGGTATTGGTTATACTCATTCTAGACCAATTTTTAGTAATAACTATTTTGTTCTTAAAAATACACTTTTTGTACTAAGTGTCAATGTGGTGGACATTGGAAAAGAGATTGTTCTCTTAATAGAACTCAGTATTTAAAATTTCATAAAGATCATTTTGAAAAACAAATGTGGATTCCTAAAATTCTTTTATCTAACCCTTCTGGATCTAAACACGTTTGGATTCGAAAAAACTAATTGTTTCTTTTACAGGAAAATAAGAAGTGTACCAATAAGAACATTTGGTACATGGATAGTGGTTGTTCCCAGCACATGATCGGAAATAAATATTTCTTTGAAAAGATTATCGAAACAAAAGGTGGAAAAGTTACCTTCGGAGATAATGCTCAAGGAAAGATTGTTGGAATAGGTAATATTTTTTTTCTTTTAAAAGTTCATATTTCAAATGTTTTTTTGTTAAAGGTCTTAAGCACAATCTCATCAGCATAAGTAGATTATTTGATGAAGGATAAATTGTGAATTTTAGAAATGATAAATGCTTAGTTCACAATTCCAATGATGAGTTCATTCTATCTGCCCATAGGCATGAGAATGTATATACTATTAACATAGAAGACCTTAGGAGCCAAAATTTACCTTTCTTAAGTGCAATTGAAGACCAATAATGGTTATGGCATAGAAGACTAGAACTCTGCAACCACAGAAACCTTCGTAAACTTTCAAATAAAATACTTGTAAAGGGACTAACAGATCATAGATATTATTCTTCAATGGTCTGTGATCCTTGTCAATTTGGCATGCAACATAAAACTAGAATTAAATCAATTAATGAAGTTTCAACTTCTAATGCATTATATCTAGTGTACATGGATCATTTTATTCCTTCACAAACTAGAAGCATTGGAGGAAAATACTGTGTATTTGTTTTATTTTTTTTACTTTACTAGATTTAGATGGGTCTATTTTATGACAAAGAAATCAGAAGAAATTTTCTATTTCAAATTTATTAGTGCCTGTGATAAAAATGAGAAAAACCTACCATTGATAACTATCCATAGTGATCATGGTGGTGAATTTAAAAATTCATATTTTAAAACTTTTTGTAGTAAGAAAGTTATTACTCACAATTTTTCAGCTCCAAGAACTCCTCAGCAAAATGCTGTTGTTTAGAGAAGTAATCGTATTCTTCAGGAAATGACAAGAACAATGTTCAGTGAATACTAAATTGCTAAGCACTTTTGGGCTGAAGCTGTTAGTACTTCTTGTTATATTATAAATCGTGTTTTAACTAGACCTTTACTTAATATAAAGCATTATGAATTGTGGACTGGCCGAAAACCTATAATTTCATACTTCAATGTTTTTGGATGAAAATTATTCATTCTGAATACTAAAGACATTCTACACAAATTCGCACCAAAATCTGATGAAGGAATATTTCTAGGACATTATAAAACTTCTAAGTCTTATAGAGTTTTCAATAAAAATAATTTTACTGTTGATGAAATAGTGCATGTTAAATTTGATGAAACTAATACTTTTGTTTTCAA
Organism: Viscum album; assembly: GCA_963277665.1. Taxonomy (NCBI): domain Eukaryota; kingdom Viridiplantae; phylum Streptophyta; class Magnoliopsida; order Santalales; family Viscaceae; genus Viscum; species Viscum album. The sequence continues at coordinate 186,857,338 of OY728145.1, forward strand.
ACAACCACAACCTAAACATTCGGATGTGTTTTAAAAACTGTTTATCAACCTCTAATGGAAAATCTTTCTGATAAAGAAATTTTTCAATAAAGTCTTTCTAAAACTTTTACCCCAAAATACTTTCTACCAGACGTTGTTGAACAGGTTTTACAAAACCCAAATCAATTGTTTCTTAGGAATCATCCCAGTGATAACATCATTGGAGATGTAAATTAATCTGTAAGGACCAGAAATTCCTAAAGAAATGAAATAGAAAATCATGGATTTATTTCCCAATTCTAACCTAAAAGTCCATGTGAGGACTTATGTGATGAATATTGGATTAAAGAAATGAAAGATAAACTAAATGAGTTTTAAAGGAATCAAGTCTAGACTTTTGTTGAAATACCTAAAGAAACAACTGTAATTGGTGTAAAATGGGTTTTCAAAAATAAATGTGATGAAAATGGAATCATTGTAAGAAATAATGTAAGACATGTTTCTAAGGTCTATAATCAAAAAGATGGAATAGACTATGAAGAAAAATATTATCTGGTAGCTAGACTTGAATCTATTCGTATTCTTTTAGCCTTTGCAGCATAATTTAATTTCAAATTATTTCAAATGGATGTTAAATGTGCTATTCTAAATAGTTTTGTTAAAGAAGAAGTTTTTATTGAACAAACTCCTGGTTTTATAGATTCAAAATATCTTAATCATGTTTTTACACTTACCAAAGCTTTATATGGCCTTAACCAAGCCCCTAGTGCATGGTATGATAGAGTTATAGGATTTCTTTTACAAAAAACTTATGCGAAAGGTACAGCAGATCCATCCCTTTTTATAAAAATGGAAAATAAAAATGTTTTGATTATTCAAATTTATATTAATGACATCATATTTGGATCAACTCATTAGTCTTTAACTGATTATTTTGCAAATTTAATGAAATATGAGTTTTAAATAAGTATGATGGGTGATTTAACATTATTTTTAGGTTTTCGAATTTCACAAAAACCAGAAGGGACATATATATCTCAACATAATTATATTAAATATTTACTTAAAAATTATGGATACCACAATACTAAAAGTATTATCACTCCAATTGGTACCTCAAATACACTTGATCTAGATGCAACTGGGAAACGAGTAGATCAAACAAGTTTTAGAGGTATGATAGCAAGTTTTTTATACTTGAAAACTAGTTGACTAGACGTAATGTTTTTCATATACTTATGTGAAAGATACCAATATAATTCAAAAGAGTCTCATTTAAAAGCTTTGAAAGGAATCTTTCAGTATTTAAAAGGAACTATGGATTTAGGTCTTTTTTATTCTTCTGGAAATGATTTTGTTTTAAAACGTTTTTCAGATACTGAATTTGGTGGTTGTAGAATGGATAGAAAGAGTACTTCTAGAACATGTCATTTATTAGGAGATTACTTGGTTTCTTGGTTCTATAAGAAACAACACTCAGTATAACTTTCCATTGCTGAAGCTGAATATGTAGCAGCTGGAAGTTGTTGTGCTCATGTGTTGTGGATGCAACACACACTCACTGACTATGGATTGAGTTATTCGAAAACTCAATTTCTATGTGATAATAATAGTTCCATAGCTCTTAGTAAAAACCCAACACATCACTCTCATGAAAAACACATATATATTTGGTATCACTTTCTTAGGTATCACACTCATAAAGGAGATATTATTTTACAGTTTATCAGAATGCAAGAACAACTTGTTATCATTGTTACAAAACCATTACCTTCTGATAGATTTGAGTTTATAAAACAGAAGCTATGAATGATTACATTAAAATAATCATTCATATCTAATTCATGTTTTACACTTCTCCTTATATTAAAAATGCCTCTTAATAGGGGAAGAACATTTTACTTCATGTGTTTCTTAATTTTTTTATGATCATTATTTGTTTATTCTTTTGGTTTGTCATTCAGTCTTTCTATTTATCATCTTGATTGTCCGATTATGGTTTTAACCATCTGTTTTTCATATTCTATTCTTAGTTACCATTTTGATTTTCTTTCCATCGGTACATCAACCTATGGTAACAACTTTTTTTCCATCGGCAGCTCGACCAATGGTAATGACTTTGTTTTCCATGGGCATGACAACCAATGGTAATGACTTTGTTTTCCATCGGCGTGACAATCAATGGTAATGACTTTTTTTTCCATCGGCGTGATTCTAAATTCACATCAAATAAGTGGTAAAATTATGTTTTATGTAAATATTCAAATTCTCCTAGGAGATGAGTAAAATACGGTAAAAAGTTCAATTAATTGTTTTTAAATATATTATTATAAAATTACTCCAATGAATTAAATTTAACTTATATAGGTATTATTTATCAATTTTTACCTAAAACTAATTTAAATAAAATAAATAATTATTTAAATAAAAAGTCGTTTTTCAAATAGTAACCTAGTGTTTTCACTATTCATCAAAAATTGAAAGTTTTCAGAAAAATAACAAAAATCCACCCTATGCTAATTTCAATATTCCGAATCCAAAAATGAAATCCATTTTTAAAGATAAAATTTAAAAATTTTCAAAAATTGGGTATTACTATTCATAATGGCTAGTTTATATAGTATTTTAATAACATATCGTTGTTTAGTGAAACTCGGTATTGCACACAACGCAAGTTATTGAGGAAGGTTGCTCTTCTGTGTAACGCAAGACAAGACAATGTTGTGTGTAATGAAAGATTCCATTATACATAAAAAACATATTTCTCATAAAATCTCCGGTGTTATAGCATATTTTTCAGTAATAAGTCCCAGTCCAAGTTCCTTAATTTGGGCATCCTCCTTAGAAGTAAGCCCCAAGTTCCCAAATATGAGCATCCTCTTCAGGAGTAAGCCCCAGTCTTCAGTTCTTAAGTTCCTTTAACCTGGGCCTTCTTCTCAGGAGTAATCCCCAATCATAATTTCTCTAAACGATTCTTAATTTACTTTTGATTTGGGATTTCTTCTCAGGAGTAAAACCCAATCACATGTCTACTCCTAATTTGGGCATCCTCCTCAGGAGTAAGACCCAAGTTAAAGTATCCAAATATCCATATAGCACATATACCTTTTTGGACCTTGTTCCCGGGCATCTTCTCTAAAGTATGTCCTGATCTTTATCTATTTGGGAAATCATACATACATAAGCCCCATATCCTTCCTCGTGACCGCATCGTTCATGGTACAAATTGTTAGTTTTAAGGATGCCCCTTTTTTTCTCACACTGAGAATGACTCACATGAGCTTAGATTGTAAAAGTAACCACGAAACATATCTTTGGGCCTTTAATCATACATAATCCCCACAACTCCCAACCGAACTATGTGGACTTTGATCTCTACCTTAAAAGTGGAGTGCGTAGGAAGCCATTCTGAGGTTCAATTCCATCACCCATTAATTCTCATCTATCACATATGACGTTAAACTATATCTTAAATCCTGAACTACTTGGGTTTTGATTCCTTTTCTAATAAGGATACATAGGTATCCCATCTGCGTGTATGATCCCAACTCTGAAATACTTCATGTCCTTCTGAATGACAATAAACATCAAGTGCCCTGCTGAGTGGCCTTAAAACAAGTATGTTTATCATAATGACCAAGAGATCATTATATAATGTGTTGAAGGATACCATTGACTAACAATCTCTAACAACTACATATGATTCTCTATCAATGATGAACCTCAAATACATATAAAATATTCTCTAAATCTCATACATATTAATCATTGATTTTCAGATCTTATGGAAAGATCATTTTCATACATGGTAGTGTAATAAGGATTCACGATCATAACATAAATCTATAAAGAGAGTCCCAGAGTAGATAATAATTTCCCCCAAAAAGGTGTGATGAGTCCGACCTCCCATCCTCTCGACCAATGCAAATTTTAACCCTCATTTCTCCACAACTAATGAGAACCTACCTTGGGAATGTAGGTCCAAATGGATATAGAATCATTGGATGTTTCCGATTCTATGAACAAACCCATTAGAAACTGATTGGAATGTTTGAACCTTAAGAAAATGTGGTCATCCCCAATTCTAGAGGAAACACATACCTAAGGGGGAGTTAGTTGTATTCAATTTCATATTAAGAGGATTTTTCAATAACTTAGGGGGAGATAAGTAATTCTTTTTGTTTTTCTTTATGTTTTGTGCTTTCCAAAAAGGGGGAGATTGTTGAGTCAAAAGTTATTTTTTGACTTATATGTCTTGTTTTGGAAATCACATATGTATTCATATTTGTCAATTGTACTGACTCTATAAATCATAATGAATCTATCAATCATACTGAACCTGTCAATCGTACTGACTCTGTCAATCGTACTGACCCTGTCACTCATACTGACTATGTCTATCGTACTGACTCTAGCAATCGTACTGACTCTATCAATCGTACCGACTGTATCAATCGTACTGACTTTAGTGAATCATGCTTTGTATCTATGAATACTTTACACTATTTAATACTTATAGTACTCATATTTTACTTCAATCACAAGCTTGTTTTTATCCTTTATCAACTCATGTCAATCGTAGTCTTGTTTTTCATCTTTAATATATCTTTTGTTTTAACCAAAATTATGTCATGTAGTTAGTTATAAACTATTCAAAATGATGTCCTATTTTCTGTTTCAATGTGACCATTATAATTTTAGGTGTCCATGTCCCTCTGATTTTTTAGGAAAAATATGACCGTTGGAGGAAATGTGACCGTTGGAAGCTAATGCCTATAAATAGGTGGTCATTTGAAGCTAAGAAGAACAAATGATAGACTTTGATCATTCTAAGCTACTATCAACTTCTAGAGAGAGACACTGTGACTTCTCTCTTGCTTCATGCGAAAGCCTTGAGATTACAAAATGTGAACGGCTCGTTCCTTGTTTCTGTATTTCATTAAGTTCCTTATTTTGATTTGTGCGACTGATCGTGTGATAATGATCGAGGGATGCTGAGGATAGGCAGACGGTGGTACCAATCATCGCATCGATGGATTTCAAGTGTTTAAACGATAGAGGTGCCGATTACCAGCAAAATCTAGGGCTTGCAGGGATAGAAAGGCAGACATACCGATCTTCATATCGAGGGCTTACCAAGGTGTTGTTTAGACAGACCTCTTATCCTAGGTGAAAGGATACCCTTCTATTTAGGATAAAATAATTGTAATACTTTTACATTTCCGATGCTATTTGTTTTAGAAAGGAAATTGTTTTGTTTCCTTTCTTCAATTCATATCCATTTGTAATTATTCCAATTACAATCATATTGTTACATATTGTATCGATTGATACAATATGCTTTATGGTAGAATCCTTTACTATTGTATTACTCTTATTATTTTAATTATTTAGAATACAATTGCTTTACTTTTCTTATAGTATTACATCATATCATACCTTTATTTCAAAGTCAATTTTGGTCAATTGTATTTGCTATGAATTGTATTAGTTTAAGATCCCTTAAACTAATTTCATATGTGTTTAAACACAATGTTTTTAAACCTAGATTTCACCCCCCCCCCCTCTTGTATTGTTCCATCTAATATACATATTCATCTATATATCGATCCAACAAAGATCATACATTCATGATTTAATCATTTTCTTCCTCAATAAAATATTCTAGATGAAAAACAAAAAGACACATTTTCTTTAGCCTTCATCAAGATTTAGTTCATGTGTAGCTCAAAATTTATCAACTTCTCTTACATAGATACAAAAGAATATTGGAAAAAATAATAGAACACTCATCCACAATGAGATGAATATATTAAAAAAATCGCATCATATTCAGTAGTGAGATTTATTCCATCTCAAATTCATTAAAACTCATATAGACACCCATTAAAATCATCATTAATATTTCATAAAGTCATAGGTTTTTTTATTTTGCACAATATAGAAATATCCACGCCCTCAACTGCACTTCTAAATTAAGTAAGAATCTATTCATTTTCCCTTATTTTTATATTCAAATATCATGATATTTATATCCACATGATCCAAATTTTAAATCATACAAATTATATTGTTTAATTTCTTCTCAGAATATTTAAATTCGAAAAACATATAGAACATTAGACCTTATGTATCCAAAAAGTACATTATGTTAATGAATCCCATATGAGGATTAAAATTTTATTATATATAATTTGGATACATGAATATCAATTAATTTATTCCATTCATGTGGGTACGTCAAGTTTCCCATGTAGAAGAATTTTTTTTGGTAACGCTCCTAAAAATAAGTTTACAAGAATTTTATTGATAAAAATGAGACTATACAAAATTCTAAAAAGGGTTATTTCATTACATCTATTTGATAATGAAAAGACGAATCAACATAAAGATTATTCCACCATGTGATATCCATACATGCTCCCAAATTGGAAATCCAACCTTCCATAAGATATTCTTATTGATATACATTTGTGATAATGAAATTGGTGTTCATAAAGAAGTATGTACACTCCATCCACTGAGAAGTATGTCTCCATTAAATGTGCAGCATACCTTTACTGATATATTTCACAATAGTAGTGTAATCACTATCCATCCATGAATATTCTAAACTTTTCATCTTAAAAACATAATTTCATTAATGACTCCTTGAATATAATTTTAAAGTGATGATGTTACTCCACATGAACCATAAGACATCCTAAATGTTTTCCATCGTGATCATGATAGAATACGCCACACCATGAGGTATCATGGATCCATTTGGAAGCTACATCAGATTAGAATTTAATCCAATTATGTATAACAGGATTCATAAAATCTTCTAACATTACCACTTGGGATTTATAGATTCCAAAATCTCCCATCATTCTGAGAACTATGAAACCTTGCACAGGGTTATCACAATAACCTTTCTACACCGCATTTGAATATTTGACAGCCACATTGATTATTATTAGTGATGAATGGGGACTTAAAGTAGACCTATCAGGAATGCAGTTTTTATGGATGAAAAATAATATATACATTAGTTTATCCACTTCCATATGAAACAGATTACACATCAATGGAGAAAGTGTGATGCTAGTGTAGTGTTTAAACAGTGAGCGCAGACATCACATGCTCTGTTTGATAAATATATCATATCATAAATCCCCTTCTGCAACATCAAGGTAGATACGAAGATGAGAAATAAATACACTTTGTCTTACTTATGCATGTTTCACATAAAAAACTTGGAATAATGAGAGACACCAAATACAAGGCCTCAACCTTAATCATCACATAATCCTGATTTAAGTCAATAATATTATTTTATTTTTCTTTGAGGATCTTTTCAGTTTTAGTGTTTTAGAGAATTATGGTATATATAATACATAACAAAAACATAAAATACAATGTAGAAACTTCTATATAGTATCCAGTTTTTCCAAAATAAATTTTTTTTAAAAGAAAACAAGATTTTTTTTTACTGAATAATATTCATAACATTCATCTTGTCTTCCTCCATTATATTAACCATAATTATACCCTAGGGAAATAATATAAAACTCATTATGGGAAAAATATTAGTAAGGGTCATAAAATAAGGAAATAAACCATTAATCCAAGAATATTTTAAACTCCTGAAAACATTTTCACAATGTTATACTTTTAACCCATAAAACATTATCTCTTTATCTTAACACATAAATTCATAAGTTTCCTATTAAATAATATTGAAATATAATAATAAGAGGACGTTGTGGCATATATTCAATTTCACTTTATATTAGCTTTCATGAATACATTGGGAGTAACCTTCATGGTTTCATTTGGAATACTCTCTATAGTATATTCCCTCAATCTCCTAGGAGAAACCCTGCTGATTAACATTGTCTCATTACCCAATATTTTGAAGTGCTATCACAGGCTCAACCACCCATGATTTATCAAGGAACCAAGCATAATAATAAATTGTGACCAAGAGCCAAATCAAAATCAGAACATAGAAATCATGCATAAAATATTAATAACATTCCCACATTGAAATAAAATTTCATTTTTACAAATCCGAACAATCATAAATGAAATACAATATTTGAAAATAAAATTGTAAACTAGTAAAAGAATCATCAAAACATTAAAGATAAATGATAGAGAGAAATTATATTCTTATAGTATATCTTAAAAATAATTCCTTCTGAATTTTTTAAAAATATTTTGAAGAGTAACCTTAAAAGGGGGTTTTAAATGAAAGTCTCTTACCTTGTGTACAACTTGCCACATACAATCATTATATTCCGGAATAGTAAACATAGGTTAATTATTTAATTTCACGATAGTCTTTTTAATATTTTTATTATTTTTATATGTTTCATTATCATGTTATTACAATTACTTAATTATTTATGTTCATGTCAGACGTGTTGATGATATTCGGTATAAGAGTCCACAATGACTTTGATATGATGTATATAGTTAAAATTGTAATAATTACATCATCTAAAGAATAATATTAATGATATATTAATCAATTTTATACATCCATTATAAATTTTAATCAATTAAATTTTGTATTTTTATGAAAAATGAACAATGATATAATCAGGGAGATTGTAGGCCGTACATATGCATGAGTGAAATTTCGATTTTTCAAAGACCATTGTGGAAAGAAGGTAGTTAAAATTATATCATTAAATAACTATAATAATATCATTAGTAACATATTAATCATTAAAATATGCTTATATATATCATCTATGTGATGTGGGGAATTAAAATTAATCACATCGCTTCATGGACATGATAGTTAAGATGTACGCACGAACAACATTATCATTTTTATGTTCATCGAAAGGTAAGAACATAAATGATATATTATTATTTAATAATGAAAAATATTTCATTAATATCATATATAAACATTAATTTCATCACTATGAATAGTATTGAGATTTGGTTGTGGAAAATGAACTATATCGGTTCGGGGAGGTGATAGTTCACATGTACACACGAACAATTAATTACTTTACCATTTGATAGATATGGAGGGAGTTTTAGGTGGTGATATTAAAATAATAACATCTTAGTATAATAAGTTTAATTGATTTTTTATTACATCATAAATGTAGAATATTTGAAGTAAGTGGATTAAAAAATAAAACAAAAACACTTAATTAAAAAATATACATTTTTTTCATTGGATAACCCCCTTTGGTTAAAAACATACCACCTCTAAGGTGATTGTTATGTCTAAAATAAGAACTCTATAATGTTGGGATGGATTCTAGGGAGTTATATCGGATGATATTTTCTGAACTAAAAAATATTTTAGGTGTGAATAGGAGAAAAGAATGGGTGCCCCTTTATAGGAAAGGGGAGGGTCACTCTTGGAATTATTTATATTATTATATTAATATAAAATAATTTTATAATAAAAAGTTTCCCAAAATTTTTTATATCAAATATATAATTATTATGGGTTGAAATTGTTTCATAAAATGAAAATTATAAATGCTCGAATAATGTTTTAATCCTTGTTTGTTTAACCATTAGTAATGCTTACTGTAATATCTTATAATTTACAATTTCACAGATAATATAATTATTATAAAATACCAAAAGACCAATAAATGAGTCATTGGAGAAATGATTAGAATTATACCAATTATTTGACCAAATTTTATATTTTTATGATTTTTATATCATTTCATAAAATAATATTTATTTAAAAATATTGTTAATACTAATTTTGACACTATTAATTATTTAACTTTTTAAAAAAATCATTAAAACTTTATATCTTCTAAAAAAATATATTAAATCATCCATAAAATTTCATTCACCTATAAAATTCATGGATGATATAATTTATATCAAAATATATTTATTTTAATATTTTTAATATCATTTATTTGATTCTTTCATTAATTAAGTAATTACTACATCATAATTATGTCACAATTTAATTTATTTATTTTTTTCTAAAAATTATAAATAAATGAAAATAATGTTGGTAAAAAGTTTAGTTTTATAAAGGATATTAATAGTCGAAAATATATCTAATATAACCTTATATTTAAAATATTTTAATTGTTAAACACAATGTTGTGACAAAATTACATTCTCTTTGAATATAATATTATAAAAGGGTGAAATTCTCCCAAGAGGATCCAATTCGACATAAAACCATACCAAATATTCTTTCAGTCATAAAAAATAATGCAATGAAAATAAAATAAGTGTTAGGGTAATTTTATAATATTTTATAATATTATTTTAACCCTTAATTACCCAATTTACCCCTAAACGTCATAATAAAAATAAATATTAATGTTACTATTAATATTATCCAAATATTAAAGGCAACTATTTATTAAATTTAGGCCTTTGGATTCAATATAAGGAATATATTTTTCTAAATTCAAAGTATATAAGTGGCTAAAATTAATTTAAAATTAATCTCATTGACAGATTGAGAAAAAATGTTTTTAGGTAAAACATTAAAAAGTTCACAGAGTTTTTATATGAAATTTCAATGTGAAATTGATTTATAATGGAAAAATTTAATTAAATGATAAATAATTGAAATAATTATTTTTTTAAACCATTGAAATATGTAATATAACATTAAATATAAATTTGATCCAAAAATAGATTTCAATTAAAATGCATTAATTCTTCACCGTTCATCAAAAAATGATTCTTGTTCAAAAAATTTAAAAAAAATACAATCAAAGTAAATGTTGATACCATTATTTCAAAAAATATTTTTTTTAAATATAATGTATAAAAGTGTCAAAACTATATTTCAAACAAGTGTGTCATCAAAAAGCGTTAGATATCTTTTTTTTAGAAAAATACATCTTTTATCCATAAAGTTGATTTTTTTCATATATCAAGTCTTGAAAACACATAAGATGAATGTTAAAAATTAAATGAAATGTTTTATATATATATATATTAAAATATAAAAAAAAGATTTACTTATTCGAATGATTAAATAGTTTTTCAGAAAAACATTTTGTTTTATTTTAAAATGGTGTTTGTTATCGTTTATAATTAATTGTTCATGAATAAATTAATTATATATACATGTGTAAATCATTTTTTTATAATTCAGTTAATCAATTTCATTCTCCTCATTATAAAGACTAAGAGATATATACCCTATTTAAATAATAATACTTATTTGTTTGTTTAAGATCGATGTGGTGTATCATGTATGCTATTGAACATATTGTTTCTTTTTAAAAACTCAGGAAGTTATATTCTCCCCCCTTTAATGAACTCCATCCACGCCAATTAAACGTTTGATGAAAAACTAGTGGTTTGACTTTACAAAATACCTTTGGTGAAATCAAACATAAGAAAAAGGATTAATAACACTACAACTTTAAAATAACGAAAGGTAACTATGAATTTTACCAAAGATAGCACATACTAGGGTTCTGTATACAAAAAACATGGATATGTAAGATAAAAATATCCATAAAGCAATGATGGAGAGTGATAGAAAACATTTCCATGATAAAGTTAACAATCACAACACCATAAAGATTTGATTGTCTAAAAGGTCATTGATTTCTTTGTATGAAAATTAAACAGATTTTTTGTTTTAAGATACTTTTTATGGAGCTGAGTAATTCATTAACTAAAAACATAAATAAATTTACTTACTTGAAAATTATATTTTCATCCATTAATATAAATTTTAGCTTAAAATGATATCATATTCCTTTAATTTTATATCATATCCCACAATTACATTGACTTCCTAATTCCTAAATTATTTTATATCTTAATACATTGTATTTCATCTCCCTATAGTTTAATAAAACTATACCAAGAATAAATAATGTCATACCTGGATCATAGTGTCCACCTGATTTCGTTATCATTTTCTTCACATTGATATAATATCCATGAATTTAAAAAATGTTGTAGAGATTCTTCAAAATCTCTTACTTCCTTTTTCAAAATACACATTATACTACTTGGGTTGTATGGCTGTTTGCAGAGAGATTTTTTTTGAAAATAATATATATGAAAAAACATTCAAAACATCTAATGAAACATTAATTTTATAAATCATTCAGACTGAGTTTATGTTAAAACATTCAACAAAGGTTCCTTAAATAATATCATAACTATGTAATAAAAGAATATATTTTAAATCCAAATATAAATAGGCTCCACAATGTTCTCTTTCATTTCCAGTTATATTAAAATCATAATATGCTTCAAATTATTGGGATAAGGTAAAATATATAAAAATTACGCTATAATATTTTCCTTACATAAAAATATAAGAATATTGAGAAAATATGATTTGATTAAAAACCCATAAACCATAGTGGTATAGAGGTATAGAAGTGGTTTTTTGTATTTCATATAAGTAATTTTAAGATATTTTTATGTTGTAAAATATTTTAGAATCATTAGGACTTGAAATTGTAATAAATCTTTCAAGAAAGTAATCATGAAGAGATAAGAATGTTGTTTGTGAGACTCCTCCTACCATTTTTTAGTTTCTTTCCACGATCTGAAAAATAAATTACATAAATAGGATTTAAATAAAATAATATACATAAAAATGTAACCTATGTTAAACCAAAATCCATGATCCCTAATTTTTCTAAACCTTTCCTTTGATACCAATAATATTTCCTCTGTATTAAACATTAGATAATCTTTATTTGGTCTATTATTTTATATTATTTCACATTAAAGATATTTTTAGGTTTATATTTCCAGATAATTAGGCCATAACTCATACATAACAAAACTATAAAATACAACGTGGAAACTTCTTTATAGTAACCACTTTTTCAAAAATATAAAACATTAAAAAACAAGATTTATTTTACATGAAAAATCTCCATAATATTCATCTCTACTTCCCCATTTATCTTACATATAATATACCTTGTAAATTTTTTTAAACTTTGGATGAGAAAACAAAGATCAGTAAGGTACATAAAAGAATGAATGAATTCATTAGTCTATAAATATTTTAAACTAAGGAAAACATTTTCAGAATGTTATACTTTTCACCCATTAAACATAATCTCTTTAGGTGACCTCTTTAAATCATAATTTTCTAGTAAAACTCTATATAGAATATAAATCATAATTCAATATTATGGAATTAATTTAATTTTACACTTACAGTAGCTTTCAAAGATACATAAAGAGTAACCTTCATGGTTAAATTTGGAATACAAACTGCAATATATTCCCTTAATCTCTTAGGAGAAACCCTACCAATTAAATATGTCTCATTACCCAATGCATTGGAGAGATATCACAAGATAAAATACCCTAGGTATAACATGAAACCACATGTACCCATAAATAATTCCCCAAAACCAAATATTTTATCAACATATAAATCATGCATAAAATAATAATAACTTTCCGTCTTTGAAATCAAAATTCATTTTTACAAATCCACACACTCATAAATGAAAAAAATTTATTTGAAAATAAAATTGAAAAATTGTAATGAAATCATAAAAAAAAAATTAAAGATACATTAAATAGTGAGATTTGGTTCATAACACACATCTTAACAAAAATTTCTTTTTGGATTTTTTGAAAATAATTAAAAGAGTAACTTTAAACGAGATTTTTAAAAGAAAGTCTCTTACCTTGAGTCTGACTTGCCATGCAAAATATTTATCTTCATGAATAAAAATCATTGGTTAATAATTTAATTTATATCCATTTTAAATTTTATTATTCCTTTTATATTCTGTATTATCATGTCATAAAAATAAAATAATTATTTAATTTCATGTCAGAGTTGTTGACAATATTATGTGCTTGAGTCCAAAATGCATTTGATATGATGTATATAGTCAAAATTATCATAATTACCACATTTCAAGAATAATATTAATGAAATAATAATCAATTTTATATATTAATTATAATTTTAAATCAAACCATTTATTTATTGTTATGAAAAATGAACAACGTTATAATCATGGAGATGGTAGGTTGAATGTATGCATGAGTAACTTTTCCATTTTAAAATGATCATTATGGAAAGAAGGTATAAATAATTTTAAAATTAAATAATGATAATAATATAATTAATAAAATATTAATCATTTAAATATACTTATATATACGTATCATCCAATTTATGTGGTGAATAAAAACAAATTACAATGCTTCATAGAGGTAATAATTCACACTTACCCACGAACTACATTATCATTTTTATGTGCGTGGAAAGGTAAGAAAATAAAGTATATATTATTATTTAATAATTAAAAAATTAAATAAATATTATATATATAAACATTAATTACATGATTACAACAAGTCTTTAGATACAGTGATGGAAATCAAATTATATCAGTTCGTGGAGGATTTAGTTCACATGTACACACAACGAATTATTTATTTTCTCATTTGATGGAAGTGGAGAAGGATTTAGGTGATGATATTAACATAATAAAATATAATTATATTTATTTTATTGGTTTTATTATTTTATTATGTATGTAGAAGATTTTAAGGAAGTGGAAGATAAAATATAACCAAAACACTCAATTAAAAATGATGCATTTTCTTTAGACAACCTCCTTTGATTAACACATTACCACCTATAAGGTGAGGGTGATGAATAAAATAAGATATTTATAATTTGATTAGGTATTCTAGAGTGGTATTGGGGTATATATTGGCCGAACCAAAAACAATTTTAGGTGTTAATAAAGGAGAAGAATGAGTGCCCCTTTCTATGAAAGGTGAGGGGCACTCTTGGAATTCTTGAAATTATTAAAATAATATAAATTAAAAAAGTATTTATTTAGAATATAGGATGATTGAAAGTTTAAATATATTCATAAAATGAAAAATATATATGTTTTACTATTTTTTTTCCTTTAGATTTTGCTTTATCCCTTATTAATTCTGATTGTGATGTCATTTAATTTACACTTTTATGGTTAATATAATTACTATAAAATGAAAAAATTCCAATAAATGATTCATTGGTGAAATTATTAGACTTATACGAATCATTTGGGTAAAGTTTATATTTTTATGAATATTATATAATTTAATAATAGTATAATTTATTTTAAAATATCATTAATGCCAATTTTGACACTATTCTTTATTTGAATTTTTAAAATTATCATATCTTGATATCTTCAAAAAACATGATTAACACATCCATAATGTAATTCCTCATCCCCATAATCCTAGAACTAGTGCAGTATTTTAAAACATTGGTATGGTTACAAGGAATCAAATCCTGAAGGACCAAACAGTTTAGTAGTTATGGAAAACTAGATACATATATATGATCAACATTACAACTTGAAAAGAAATAAAACACAAAAACTCCATTGACAATATCATTAAATCCTAGGTTATGTCTGCTTTTCATTCATATTATACCTCTTTGTGTATTGGGAAAAAGAAACATAAGAATGTTTTGGCTCAAATGCTCAGTAAGGATAAGAAAAATAGCGGAAAATATCATAAACATAAACATTAGGCATGATGAATAACTAAAAACACATGCCTTTACAAAAAATAAACATGAACACAATATGGAATGAGTAAGAACTGAATAAATAATAAAATAATAAAACATAATCATGGGTATTATACTAGATGAATAACTACATGAACCATTAATACTATTTTCATAATGAGAGGACGTATAATGCAGGACATCATAACCATACTATCAAGGCCTCCTTCCAAGACCATAAATACTCATTTTGTCAAGGCCTTATACCAAGGCCTTAGTTTGTCAAATGAGACATACCGATGCACCGATGGGCTATAGTGGGACCCACCCGAAACTTACTATGTTCAATTCATTCCTATTATAAATGGGGATAAATATAAACCACATAAACATTCATATTGAAATGAACATATGTAATGTACATAACCTTCTCCAATCATTAATCATAAACACTACCATTTAGAGTAATATAGTGAATTGTTTCAAGATAGCACATCCGTAGTCAAACTAATCATAAACAATTCAATAAAAAACAGTGTATGATATCATAGGAGATAAAACTCAAAGATGTAAAATATTACACAAAGTATGTTGATATAGATGAGGATACTTTTAACTTATACCATTGAAAAATCCTTGAGGAAATAATCCTTAAACATTCAATAGTGTCCCATTCCACCTTGAAACATTCAAATAATAATCCCATAGAAAATATTGAAAATAAGGAAAACATTGATATGATATATCAAAGGGCAGTACATACACCACAATAAAGAAATAGGTGACTAATAAGGAATATGTCTCATTAAAGATAATGTGAGATGAGAAATATACTTTTACATGTGAAAGAAGAGTTATTTTGGAAAATAATTTATATTTGACATGAAATAAATTTGTAAGCATGAATATCCCAGAAAATAAAATAATAGTACATTGAAATTAAATTTTTGGAATGAATTATTTCCCACTAAAGTGAAATCATGTAAAAAGAGATCTAATGAGTCTTTAGAAAAAAATCATTTTAGATAATTTTAAGGAAAGTATTAAAGAGACTTTTAATGTGGAAAGACATGATTGTTCTCATAAATCAAGAAATTATAGTAGATAATTTTTCATGACAAAATGAGTATTTTTTCTAAAAATAATGGTGGCTTAAAACCTATTTTGATGTACAAATGAAAACGGGTAAAATTCGAAATGATCCCTTGAATTGGGTTTGTATTTCAGAAATAATTTTGATAGTTTCTTTTAAAACATGTAACTCACCATAAAATAAGGAATTATTCAGATAAGTAAACATATATATAACACTCACACAAAATTTATTATGATTACATAATAATATATAATAATTTCATTGTTGTATTTAGATAATAAAATTAACCTGATGGAAAATGGAGGTTCATGTGGAAAACCCTCATCAATTTTTAATCAATAAATTCGAATGCCATAAAATTAAAAATATTCAAATAATAAATTGAACACGGTGATAATAAATATATTTATGATATGAATCATCAATGTATAGTATACATACACCATAAAAAATTTATATTAGTGAATATGGAATATCTCACAAAGATGTAAGTGGGATAAAGAATCCCTTACATTATGTCTGATGGTGTTCTTCACTTGATCATAGTTACCTAGAAAACCAAATTAAATTATTTAATTAATATTTTTAGAACCAATTATTTATTTAATTGATTTATTATATACTTACTAAGTTCATTCATATCCTTCTTGATGGGTTTAAGAGGTTCAATTTTATTGTTTGGGAGCGTTTTCTTCTTGATTGGTGTACTTATATACATGAACGCAGAAGCGTGTAAAATGAGGATGGTTATCCAGAATTTAATATATATATTTATAGTGAATATTCATAAGTTTACTTATTCGTAAATTTCATTTGGTTACTTGGAGTGAAGATGAATCATTATATAAATCAATTAATGTAAACTGTTTGGGTTAATCGGTGGTTTTCGAACACAACAAATTCATTTTTCTTTATAAATCAAAACCATGTGTACAAAACGATTACAGAACCATATATGATACATAATAAATATATTATAGTCTGTTTAGACCATAATAATTGTTTAATGACCATAACTGAATACGATTATAGAAATTGAAAACCCACTGTCCTTGAATGTGGTTGATTAGCACATCTCAGGTGGTGTTTTGGTTTTTAGTATAAAAGAATGAGAAAGGAGAGTTGCTGAAAATTTATTAATTAATAATGAAAATATTCCAGTAAATGTAATATACTAGATTCATCACAACATTTGGAATGATGTAGGGGTGGAAAAAAATAAATGAACTCAGAATAAAAGAAAAGTTGGTAAATCCCTTACGAAAATCTGACAGCCTAACAGTGTCACATAAAAATTCATAACATATATTGATGATAGAAAATGGGTATCTCATAATTATTAAATAATATTTACCTTAAGGGGAGAGGTAATTAAATATCTCAAAAAAATACAATTTAAATTAAATGATAGTAACATAATTAGAGTGCATGAAAAAGAGATATTTTGAGACGAAACGTTTGCAGCATAACGACTATGCAACATGGTTTTAGAAAACATTAAAAGAGAGGGGAAAGGGGTCACACATTAATAGAAGACTCATAAAAAATTATTTGTATAGAATAAAATGGAAATTAGAACATGAAATGAAAACTTGAAAAACATTCCACATAAAAGAGTACCTGAAATAAAAGAAACGAAAAGAGGAATTTACCTCTTGAATCCACCTTCTTGAGAATCTCTTTAATGGAAGGGGTTTTAGTCTTTTGGAAAGCCCAAGAGCTTCTTGGACGTGTGGAGTTACTAGAGGAGGGTATTTGGGAAGAAATTTTATGAGCTTAAAGGGTAATAAGTGTGAGGAGAAGAGGGGGTGAGAGGGATTTATAGTGGATGAGAGGAGTGAATTTTGAATATTTTATTCATTATTTAATTAATTCCCTCAAGACAACCAATAGTGTTATTTCATGTGAACCATAATATTAATAAGTGATTGTGAGTTATAACAAATTGTCCTTACATCAATCATGATGTCATAAATAGTGTATTTAATTGATAATTTGTATATACAGTATTTTACCATATTTCACAATTTATCAAAAATTACAATATTTCAGAAAAATACCAAAAATTCACCCTAACCATTTTTTGATGTGTAGAATTAAAAAATAAAATATATTTTTAAAAATTAATTTTCTTAATATTTTTAATTTATTTTTTAAACCAAGTCATAATTTATTCTAAAAAACAAATTCAAAACTATAACTCGTTTTGTAACACATTCAAAAATTAATCAAGGTCCCATAAAATTATCTTCAAACTATACGACAATGAAGTGACGATTTTTTATTTCATTTTATGAAAATAAATTTCCATTTTATATTATAAAATAATCATAAAATTTTAATTAAAATAATTATGACATACAAAAATACCAAAACGTATACTATGATCATATTTTCACTTTTAAGATGTATAAATTGTATTTATACATTAATGGTTAATGTTTCTATTTTTTTCTATTCATACTATTCATTACTATTCATAAGTTCTAGTTACTATTCACAATGGTATGTTAATATTCAACAAAAATTATGTTTGTTTTATCAAACTATAAATATCATATAGAACACAACAATGTGTGTGTGTCTTTCGAAATTAAAATCACATAGTGGAAAAAATATGTTTACATGGCTATGTTATAACAAACTGGTGTTTTGTAGAGACTCAGTGTTTCATGAATTCCATATTAAATCTATTTTATAATTATTGGGGTGTTACATTATCCCCTACTTACAAAAAGTTCGTCCTTGATATTTGAAATTGAACTTTGAAAGTGAATGGTTGATACTTTAAAATTTCATTGTGGGAAACCCACATCAAGAATATGGTTAAAATATACTATTAATAAGAGGAAAATTAAATACATCAGTTACTACAAAACAATGCATTAAAATTTGACAACATGTTCATGGAAGAATAATCAAACCATCATGTAGTGACATTAAACTCTAAAATCCCATACAATGGTCAACTTAACCCATTTCATAAATTGTTTTAACTTAAAAAATATAGTAATTCCACAAATTATAATGAAGGTCTATAAATTTCCATGATGAAATTATCATTAACCCTTCATCAAAATTATGAATCTCTAAAATTCACATTCCAAACATGTGAATAACTTCATCATGTATCCTCTTGAAATATGGTAATAACTTGAATTATCGTAAAAACCATATTGGAAACATGCATTCTTCCATATTACTTAACTAAGATACATGTTTTTGGATGTATTCCTTAAATCCAAAAGTGATGTAAACTCCGTAAATGATATCATAGACAACTTCTAAACAAGTCCATAATCAGTTCCAAGGTAGTCAGTACATATCTGAATAAAAAATTTCATCATCATTACCTCAACATTACATATATATTAAGGGTTGTCTCTCCCTCAATCATGTTTTTTTCTAAAAAGTTTAACTTTTTACTAAATCACTTTTCCATTGTACTAATCATCATATGACCTCAAATACCAAATAAAATAGTACTGTAGTATAATCCTTATATATATCATAATTCATACAACTAGTACATTGATGGAAAAATATTCAAATGACATGATCCTTGACTGGGCATGTTAATCATTCTACTTCATCTACTATGACATCAAAACTAGATCATTATCCAAAATCATCATTTGGGGTATATTTCATTGATTCTTAGGACATTGATTTGCGTACTGTCCCATATCCTTATAGAAGAAGCATTGAATATTAGAAAATTCTTTCCTTGTCAATCTATTATGAGAATGATGGCCTTTTTCTCCACACTTGAAGTAATAACTTTTTCCACTCAAGCAAATACCAAGGTGTTTCTTTCCACATTTATAACATGTGTGAAAACCCTTATTTCCCTTCTTCCTTTTATCCCCATATTTCTCTGCCATCCTCTTATTATTTTACTTCCCTTAAAATACATAGAACTTAGATAAGTCTTCACATTGCTTGTTAACACATGATATTATTTCCCCATATGATGGGGATACTTGTGAGACAATCTTCCTTTGAAAATATGGATTAAGAACATTAGTGACTTGATTCATATTACTCTTCACATCAAGTGAATTGGGGAAGATATCATTACTTCTAATAGGTTTCATTTCTATTCAATTCCATATTACATATTAGCTCATAAAATTATAAAATCTCTATATCTCAAAACATGGTATAACACATAACATAAATTTATGCATCATAAATCATAGAACCATATACTTTGGTTACATTGGGTGAATAAGTCCATAAAAACTCATTCTTATAAGATTATGAATTTACTAATGAATATCCCCTATGAGTTTTTAACCAATAGTGCAGCAAGGCCCATTGTAGTGCACCAATTCCCGTTCGAGTCTACCTCAAAGGAGTGATTTCAGGTTTTCCCCTAGATACATATGTGTCAGAGCCACCTCTACTTGTTTACATCTAGATAGGGATGTATTTTCTTAATAAGCCACATAATTTATTCCTTAACAAAATTATTGTATGTCTTTTTATACTCATCCCCAAAGTTCATCTTAGGGTTTTGTTCACTAATCTACTTTTTCTATAACTAGTTTCTAGCTTTTCTACTAAAATTCCTTTGATAGCAACTGTAAGGCCCCGTCCCCAGAATCCTGGAGCCATTGAATTATTTTAACACATTGGAATGATTATAAGGAATAAAATCCAATAGTACTGATTAGTTTATTAGTTTTGGAAAACAATATACATACATACATTAATCATTACAATTAGAAAACAAATACAACATAGAAACATTTTAAAAAATATCCATAACTCCTAGGTTATTTCTACTTGTCATTCATAATATAACTCTTCGTTTGTTGGGAAAATGAAACATATGAAAGGGGTGATCTCAAACGCTTAATAAGGGTATGACAAACATCAGAAGATAATATAAACATAAACATTAGGCATGGTGAATAACTAAAAACACATTCCTTTAAAAAATAAACTTGAACACATTACGGAATGAATAAGAGATGAAAAAATATATCCATAATAAAAAATATAATTGGTATTCTACTATATGAATAACCACATGACCATCAATAATATAATCATAATGAGGGAATGCATAATACGAGACACCATAAACATACAGTCAATCCCTCATGCCAAGACCATAAGTAATCATTTTGTCAAGGCCTTGTTCCATGACGATATTTTGTCTCATTAGACATACTGATGCACCTAAAGGATATAGAGGGCCCCACATGACCCTTACTATGTCCAATTAATTACTACTATGAATGGAGATAAACATAAAAAACGTTCAAATTAATATTGAAACTAACATATTAAATGTAAATAACATTCCCCAATTAGTAATCATTAACAAAATCCATTCAAAGTAATATAGTGAATGGCTTCAAGATAGAACATCCATAATAAAACTAATCATAAACCATTCAATAAAAAATAGTGGATGATTTCATAGAAGATAAACCTCAATGAATTAAATGATCCAACTAAATATGTTTTCATAGATGAGGATATATTTATATGAGACCATTGAAAAATCCTTGAAGAAATAAACCTTAAACATTCCAAACTGTCTTATACCACATTGATACATTCAAATAATAATCCTTTAGAATATAATGAGAATATGGAGAATTTCAATATGATATAACAAAGTGTAGTACATACACCACGAGAAAGTAATAAGTGGTGATCAAGGCATATATCTCATAAAAGTTAATGTGAGATGAGAAAAATATTGTTTAATATTCAAAGAAGTGTTCTTTGGAAAATAATTTATATTTTCCATGAAATATGTTTTTTAACATTAATATCCTAGAAAAAAAGTCTAGGAAATTGAAATAATATTTTTTTCAAAAAATATGTCCCACTGAATTGAAATCATGTAAAAAGGGTTCTTAAGATTCTTTAGAAATTAATCATGTTAGAGCATTTTAAAGTATGTATTAAAGATAATTTTTAAGTGGAAAGAAAAATTTGTTCTCTTAAATAAAAAAATTATAGAATATAATCTTTCATGATTTAAATATTGTTTTTGTAAAAGTAATGGTGGCTTAAAACAGATACTAGTGTACACTTGAAAATGGTAAGACTTTGAAAGGATCCATTGAATAGGGTTTCTATTTAAGAAATAATTTTGAAGGTCCCTTTTAAATGGTAACTCCACATAAAAAAGGGTGGATTATGGTTATAAAAACATATATATAACATTCACACATAATTTATGAGGATTAAATAATAATACATAAAAATTTCATTGAGGTAATTATATAATAAAAGTAACCCGAATGAAAATGGGGGATCGTGTGAAAAAAAACCTCATCACTTTGTAATCAACCTATTCCAATGCCCAAAAATTAATAATATTAAAATTATATATTGCATACCATGATAATAAATATATTCATGATATTAAACATCAATGGGAAGTATAAATACACCATACACAAGTAATAGTAGTGAATACAGAATATCTCACGAAGATGGAAGTGGGATTAAGAAACCCTTACCTTAAGTCTGATGGTGTTATTCACTTTAACATAATGTCCTAGCTAACCAAATTAAATTCATTATTTAATATTTCTAGAATTAATTAGTTTTAAATTTATTTATTATAGACTTATTAATGTCATTCATGGCCTTCCTTATGGGTTTAAGTGGTTCAATTTTGTTGTTTGGGAGTGTTTTCTTTATGATCGGTATACTTATATACATGAACAGAGAATCATGTAAAATGATGAAGGTTTTCTAAAATTCATGTTATATTTTATTTATTGAATATTCATAAGGTTACAAGGTTTTAAATATTTATACCTAGATTTAATAATAATCATTATATAAATCATTTAATGAAAACTATTTGGGTTAATTGGTGGTTTTTGAACACAACGAACCCATTTTTCTTTATAAATCAAAACCATGTATAAAAAAGGATTCAAGAACCATATAAGGGATATAACACATATATTATAGTCTGGTTAAACCATAATAATGGTTTCAAGACCATAATTAAATATCGTAATAGAAATTGAAAACCCATCATCATGGAATGTAGTAGATTAGAACATCTTGGGTACTATTTTCATTTTTAGTATAAAAGAATGGGAAAGAAGAGATGATGAAAAATTATTCCTTTATAATGAAAACATTATAGTACATGTAAGATACTGGAGTCATCACAACATTTTTAAGAGAGGAGGAGAGGAAATAAAAATAATTGAACTGAAAATAAAAGGAAATTTGATAAATCCCTTATGAAAATCTCACAGCCTAACTGTGTCACATAAAAATTAACAAAATATATTGATGAGAGAAAAAGGGTATCTCATAATTATTAAATAATATATAATTTAATGGGGATATATAATTTTGTATCCCAACATAAGTCAATTGAAATTAGTAGATAATAATATAATAAGAGTGCTTGAAAAAAAAGAGATTTTGAGATGCAAATTATGCAGCATAACAGCTATGAAATATGGTTTTAGAAAAAATGAAAAAGTGAGGGGAAAGGGTTCACCCATTAATAATGGAATCATAAAACAGTAGTGTTATATAATAAAATGGAAATAAAAACATGGTATTAAAACATGAAATACACACCACATAAAATAGAATATGCAATAAATGAAATGAAATGAGGAATTTACCTCTTTAATCCACATCTTTGAGAATCAATTTAAGGGAAGGGGTTATAGTATTTTGGAAAGGCCAAGATCTTCATAGAATTAAAAAAGTGACTAGGTGAGGGTATTTGGGTAGAACATTGAGGATCTTAAAGTCTTATAAAAGTTAGGATAAGAGGGAGTGAGGGGGTTTTATAGTGGATGAGAGGTTTGATTTTGGAATAATTTATTCATTATTATATTAATTCACTCAATAAAAAAAATAGTGTTGTTTCATGTAACCCCTAATAGACATAAGTGCAGGTGAGTTCTATTCTAGTCACCTTACATCACTCAGGATTTCATAGATAGTGTATTTAACTGATAATTTGAATATATGGTATTTCACCGCATTTCACAATTCATCAAAAAATCATGTATTTTGCAAAAATTACAAAACATCACGGTAACCATTTATTGATGTGTAGAATTAAAAAATGAAATACATTTTTTCAAAATTAACTTTCTAAATATTTTTAATTTCATTTTTAAATAAAATCATAATTTATTCCAAAAAAACATTAAAACTATAACTCGTTTTATAACACGTAGAGAAATTAATGAATGTCCCGTAAAATTATATTCTAACCATAATAAAATAAAGTAAAAATTTATGATTACCTTTTATGAAAATAAATTTCCATTTTAAATTATTATATTAATCATAAAATTGTAATTAAAACATTCATGACATACAAAAACTCCAGTACTTATTCAAGGATAATTTTTTACTTTTAAGAATTCTAAATTGTATTTATCCATTCATGGGTGAAGTTTTTTATTTTTTGGCTGATTTACTATTCATTACTATTTATAAGGGTATGTTACTATTCATAAGTGTATGTTACTATTCAACGAAACAAATTCCTTATCAGACTCTAAATATCGTACTGAACACATCCATGTATGTTATTTTTTTGAAATTCAAATCATAGTGGTGTAAAAATTATGTTTATATTTCTATGTTATAACAAAGTGGTGTTTTTTTGAGACTCATAGTTTCATGAATTCTATATTAAATCTATTTTTAAATTCTTGTGGTGTTACATTATCCCCTCCTTACAAAATGTTAAACCACGAAATTTGAAACTGAACATCGAAAGTGAATGGCTGATACTTTAAAATTCCCTTTATGAGAAACCCGCATCAAGAATATGGTTAATGTATACAATAAATAAGAAGAAAGGGAAATGCAACAATTACTAAAAACAAGGCATTATAAATGGACAACTGGTCATGGAAGAATAATAAAACCATTATGTAGTGACATTAAACTCTAAAACCCAATAAAAATCTCACCTTAAACCATCTCATAAATGGTTAAAAAAATCCAAAATATAATGATTCAACACATTATAATTAAGGTATCTAAATTTCCATGAAGAAATTATCATTAACTCTTAATCAAAAAGAAGAATCACTAAAATTCACATTAAAAACATGTGAATAACATCATCATGTATCCTCTTGAAATATGAAAATAATTTCAATTAACGTAAAAACCATATTGGAAACATGCATTCTTCCATATTCCTTATGTAAGATACATGATATTGGATGTATACAGTAAATCCAAAAGTGATGTAAAATACATCGATGATAGCATAGAACACTTCTTGACAAGTCCATAATCAGTTCCCAGGTAGTAAATACTTATCTAAATCAATAATATCTTCATTAGTATCTCAACATTAGATATATATTAAGGGTTTTATTTCCCTCAATCATGTTTTTTTTCTAAAAAAAATTAACTTTTTACTATGTGACTTTTCATTTGTACCATTCATCATAAGACCTCAAATCCAAAATTAAATAGTATTATAGTACAATCCTTATATATCTCATAATTATTAAAACTATTACATTATGGAAAAAATAATCAAATGACCTGATTCTTGACTTGGAATGTTAATCATTCTACTTCATCTACGGTAACATCATGATTTGATCATTATCCAAAATCATCATTTGGGGTATATTTATTTGACACTTGGGACATTGATTCATGTAGTGTCTCATCTCCTTGTATTTGAAGCATTGAATATAGGAAAATTATTTCTTTTTCTTGCAATTATGAAAAATATGGCATTTTTATCCACACTTGAAGAAAATTCATTTTCCTCTCAATCATCTACCAGGGTGTTTCTTTCCAGAGTTATCACATGTGAGAAAACCCTTATTTCCCTAGTTCCCTTTATCATTGTATTTCTATTCCATCCTCTTATTCTTTTTCTACCCTTAAAATCCATTGGACATATATAAGTCTTTTCATAAATTATTAACACATGATAATATTTCCTCAAATGACGAGGATACTTTTGAGACAATATTCCATTAAAAAGATGTCTTAATACCATTAGACACATGATCCTTCTTACTCTTCACATCAAGTGCATTGGTGAAGTTCTAATTCCTTCTACTAGGCTCCATTTATAATCAATTCCATATTATATATTACCTCATAAAATTATGATCACTCTATATCTCTAAACATGGTATAACACATAACATAAATTTATGCATCATAAATCCTAGAACCATATACTTTGGTTACATTGGGGGTATAAATAATTAATTATTTTTTGTAATAACTTATGAATTTACTAAATAATATCCCCCCAGAGTGGTGAAATAGGAGTGCAGCAAGGCCTGTTGACGTGCACTAGTTGTCGTTTGAGTCTAGTTCAATGCGGTGTTTTCGAGTTTTACCCCATGATACATCTGTGCCAGAGCTACCTCTATTTGTTCGTATCCCGATAGGGATGTATTTTCTTGATAAACCACATAATTTATTCCGTAACAGAATTCTAGTATATCCTTGTATTCTTATCCCCAATGTTTATCTTGGGGTTTTGTTCACTAATCTACTTTTTCTATATCTAGTTTCAAATTTTTCAACTAAACCACCTTTGATACCAACTGTAATGCCACATCCATAGAATCCTAGATCCAGTGCATTATTTTAATACATTTACATGATTAAAAGGAAAAAAAATTCCAAAATACTAAGTAATATAGTATTTTCTGAAAACCAAATACACACATAGGTTCAATATTAGAACTAGAAAATAAATACACCATAGGAAATCATTTTACATTATCCGTAAATCCAAATTTATTTCTTCTTGTAATTCATAATATACCTCGTCATGTATTGGTAAAATGAACCATAAGAATGGGGTGAGCTCAAACAATTACTAACGATAAGAGAAACAGTGGAACATATCATAAACATATACATTAGTTATGGTGAATAACTAAAAACACATGTCTTTAAAAAAATAAACTTGAACACATTATGGAATGAATAAGATTTTAATAAATAATTACATAATAAAACATTATCAGGGTTATTATACTGGAGAAATAACAATATGAAGCATTAATTATATTTTCATAATAAGGGAATTCATAATGTTGGACATCATAACCATACCATCAAGGCCTTGTTCCAAAACCACAAGTAATCAGTTTGTCAAGGCCTTGTACCAAGATGATAGTTTGTCTCAAATGACCTACCAATTCACTGAGGGGATATAGAGGTCCCCACCCAACACTTAATATGTCCAATTAATTCCCATTATGAATGGGGATAAACATAAACAACATACACAATCATATTGAAACTAACATATTAAATGTAAATAACTTTCCCCAATCATTAATCATAAACACTAACAATTTAGAGTAATATGGTGAACAGTTTCAAGATAGAACATCCACAGTCAAACTAATAATAAACTATTCAATAGAAAAGATTGGAAGTTATCATAAGAGATAAACCTCAAATAATTAAATGATTCAAAAAATTATGTTGTCATAGATGTGTATACATTTAAATGATACTACTGATAAATCCTTAAGAAAATAACCCTTAAACATTCAAAAGTGTCTCATACAACCTTGAAACATTCAAATAAAAATCCCATAGAATATCATGAGAATAAAGAGAATCTATTTAAGATATATCAAAGGTCAGTACATACACCACAAAAAATAAATAAGTTGTGAACAAGGCCTATACCTCAAAAACGTTAATGTGAGATGAGAAAAATCATTTTTACTTTTGAGAGAATAGTTCTTTGGAAAATCATTTATATTTTCCATGAAATTAGTTTTTAAACGTGAATATCATATAAAATAAAAAACTAGGACATTGAAATTATATTTTTGGAATAATTTATGTTCCCCTGGAGTGAAATCATGTAAAAAGGGTTCTTAAGATTCTTTAGAAATAAATCATTTTAGAGAATTTTAAGGAAAGTATTAAATAGAATTTTAAATTGGAAAGACACATTTGTTCTCTTAAATAAAGAATGATAAAAGATAATTTTTCATGATAAAATTAGTGTTTTTATAAAAAAAATGGTGGATTAAAACAGATTCTGGTGTACACTTGAAAACGGGTAAGAATTTGAAAGGATCCCTTAAATCAGGTTTGTATTGCAGAAATAATTTTGAATGTTCCTTTTAAAACATGTAAATCTGCATAAAATAAGGAATTATTATGGTTGGTAAACATATATAGAACAATAATACATAATTTATGATGATTAAATAATATCACATAAGAATTTACTTGAGGTAATTTGATAATAAAATTAACATGAATGAAAATGGAGGTCTGGGTGGAAAACCTTTATCACATTGTAATCAGTCAATTCGAATGATAAAAAAGTAATAATCATACAATTATAAATTTAATACCATGATAATAATAATATTCATGAGATGAAACATTAATTTGTAGTATACATACACCATACACAATTAATAGTAGTGAATACAGAAACTCTCACAAAGATGGAAGTGGGTTGAATAAACCCTAACCTTATGTCAGATGGTGTTCTTCACTTGAACTTATTATACTGGATAACCAAATTGAATTCAATAATTAATATTTCTAGAACAAATTCTTTATTGAATTTATTTATTTATAGACTTATTAATTTCATTCATGGCCTTCTTGTGGGGTTTTAGAGGATCTATTGTATTGTTTGGGAGTGTTTTCTTCATGATTGGTATACTTATATTCATGACCGAAGAATCAAGTAAAATGAGGATGGTTATACAGAATTTATGTTATATGTTATTTATTAAATATTAATAAGGTTACTTGGTTGAAATTTTTATTTGGTTACTTGGAGTGAATATGAATTATTATATAAATCCTTTAATGAAAATTGTTTGGGATAATTGGCGGTTTTTTGAACACAACAAACTCATTTTGTTTTATAAATCAAAACCATGTGTACAAAAACATTCTAGAATCATAGATGAGAGAAAATAGTATATCATAGTTATTAAATAATTGTTACATTAAGTGGGGATATTTAATTATGTAACACCCCAAGCTTCCACGATAGGCTTCTCTTTGAATAATACAGTAATGTGTGTCGTACTCAACTTCGAGTTCTAACACACACCACAAACAATCAAACTAGTCATTATGAATATAAATACCCACTTTCTGAAATTTTATAAATTTTATCTATGAAAATGGACTTAATTTTTGGATTTGGAATATAGATATTATCTTAGGGTGAATTTTTGGTATTTTTCTGAAAACTTTCAATTTTTGATGAATAGTGAAAAAGACTGAGTTATTATTTAAAACAATTTTTTTTATTTAAATAATTATTTATTTTATTTAAATTTATTTTAAGTCAAAATAGATACATAATACCTATATAAGTTCAATGTAATTCATTGGACTCAGTTTATAATAATTTTAGATATATAAAATTTTAATTGAACTTTTCACCATCTTTTACCCATATCCTAGGAGAATTTGAAAATTCACATAAAACATATTTTTACCGCTTCTGTGAGGGGAATTTAGAAAACCAAGAGACATGGTTAATATCAAGGAGTAAAATGTGGTTCAATAAGACAAAATTAATTTTTAGTGAATAGTAACGTTTTACTTTTATTTATCACGGTTAAATGTAAATATGGTAATTAAGGGTAAAAATGATATTATTATTACCCTAAAAAATATCGTAATTCTCTTGGATAAGTATAATTAGACCAAAAAACCCTTTGGAATAAAATATGAACCTCTTTGGTCCACTTGGATTAGATTAGGACATTTATTATTATTAAATTCAAAGAATATTTAAAAGAGTTAGAATCAATGTTTAATAAGTAAAACATTTTTAATATCGGGTTATACATAAGATAAATTAGATTATAAATATTCATTAGAAATATAAAAATATTTCATACATAATGGTATTTTATTTATAATTGTTACACATTAAATAATTTAATTTATTTATGACACAATTATGATACAGTAATTACCATATTAGTGAAATATTAAACTAATTGATATTATAAATACCAAAATAAATATAATTTTAGACTTTTAATGAATTATAATAATTTTATAGGTTAATATGAAATGTTAGGGTTGATTAAATGAATTATTTTATAATTAATAATGTTTTTATGAATTTAGAAAAAACAAAATACCAAATCGTGTCAAAATTGACATAAAATAGTTTTTAAAACAAATATTATATTAATAATTGATATTCTATTCCGAAAAATATAAGGGTCGGTTAAATGACTTATATATGGTTATATATATTAATAATGAACCACATTGGGTTCTCTTGGATTGTTATATTATGTTTATAAACCATATAATATAAAAATACAAATAGACATGGTAAATGTCAAACTATTTATCTAAGGGATAAATATAAATGATAAGGTTAATATAGTGACACAAACCTATCTAAAATCTATTGGTTGAAATTATTTCGACCCATCCCCACCTTATACTCGAAATAAGTCACTTGGGAGCCATTATAAACCGAATATTAATTTATTATAAAATAATATTTTAAGTTTTTTCTAGGGTTCCCCTCACCCCTCTTATAAAAATGCACTCCACCTTCTCTCACGTTCACACATTCAAAGCTGTTTGGCTCGACCAAACCCTGCCCAAATAATATCTAAAATCTCCTCAATTCATCTTATAGTCCCTACTTTAGTCATAAATCCAACTTAAGTATCCCCTTTGATCAAATCAAAAGGAAGAACCCGAATAAGAGGTAAAAATCACACCACCTTTTTCAAGTTCCTTTCTTCTTCCACTTCCTTTTTCTTTGTTTATTCCATTATAAGATAAAAACTCCAGTATCTTCTATATAATTTGATGTTATTATAAATATGTTACAACAAAATTCTTTATTCTATCCATCCCTTGAATGACATGTCACTATACGTGCGTACGTACGGCTTACCGTCACCGCGTCATGGTGTAATTGTTATTCAATAAATTATTATTTGGATAGGTATAATAATGATGTGTAATTCATGTAAATAATAAATATAACATGATAATGATTCTGTATATATGATACACCATCCATATATATATTATTTTAATATCAAAATAATGATATTGTCACTCGTGCGTACGTACGGACTACCGTCTCCACGAACGCGATGAGAATCATTCCCCATCGTATCCATTCAAGAATAATTCTCATTTTATGATTAAAAATAATGTTTGAGGACATGATACAATTATGGATATGAATAAGATACAAACTATCGATAACAAAAATGACTTATGTAACAAAACATATAAAAGAAAACGAGTAAGAGAACACCCGAAACGATTATAATACTAAACTATTATTAACAAAGAAATATTAAAAGATCATATATGATATCATATTTATGTATATTATTCTTGTATAATTTAATAACAATGATTTAACTAATATAAAGTAGGTTAACCTACCCTCGACCAAGGAAAAGTACAAGGTAGGGGTTTATTTTACAATCTCTTTATTATCCGAGGTTTTTTATACGTAATTATCTTGTGGGAACTCTATATCATCCACATCCATGTTTCATAAAAATGTATTTCAAAACATTGTTAATATTTTATAGACTATGGTTTCAAGTCATTTATAACCTTGTTTTACTTTTTATAATATGATTATAAAGTAATCTTTCCGTCGTTTTTCAAACAAGGTCCTTTTTAACCTTTTCGACAAAATTAAGGTAAGAATGTCTTTTTTAACTTATACGGTAGGTGTGGCTATTTTCCGCCATTATAAAATCGTCGAATCTTTCCTTACATGATTATAAGAATATTTTCAAATTAATTGTTTTATTTTATAATTATGTGACTTTTAAATGATTTCAAAAAAGAGATATTTCTCTCAAAAATTTCTAATTTCATCTATGTCAACATCCTTTGATGGATTTTAAGTTTATTTGAAGTTGATTTATTATGATACAAAACATCTATATTATATTAAAAAAATTGATATTTTTTACTATAGATGTGTTATTTTTATACCATTCATAGTTTATGGTAAAGTATTTTCATTTCTTATACTAGTTTAAATACGAATGTTTATGTTATGTTTAAACCTGTTCATATGAGGAATGCATTGGACTTAGTAAGTGAATGGTGGAGCCCACTATAGATCCTCGATGAATCGGTAGGTATCATGAGACAAACTAGTGTCTTGGCACAAGGCCTTGACAAAATCTTATTTTTAGTCTTGGCACAAGGCCTTTTCTATGTGGTTATAATAGTCTGGGGTTATGAATTCCATCATTATGAAAGTGGTTATTGATATTGCATGTGATTATTCGACTAGTAGAATATCCATGTGAATAAGTAAATTGCATTATTTCAATTTATTTCTTCCATTTTATGCTGATGTTCATGTTTAAAAGGCTTTTGTTTTAGTTATACATTGCCTTAAATGTTTATGCCTATTTATGAATGTTTCTGCTATATTGTTATCCTTACAGGGCATCTATGCTCACCCCTTTCTATGTTTTATTTTTTCCAGGATGTAAAGAAGTATTTTATGAATGACCTACAGGGAGTGTATGAGGGGATATGAGTGTGGTCTATGGATACAAGATGTTGTTGTCGTTTTACACTTTATGATGTAATGTAAACATTATGAATTTATCTAGTGATTCCAAGGCTATAAAACTAATCGGTCTTTCGAGACATGATCTTCGGTGATCATGAAAATGTTATGTAATAATGAATCGACTCTAGGTAACTAGGTTCGGGGCATTACAATTGGTATTAGAAGAAGTTTAGTGAAAAACATGGAAGCTAGATTTAGAAAATATCTGATTAGAGTACATAGACCTAAGATAGACTTTGAGGATTAGTATAGAAGAACTTCCTAGAATTTTGGTATTGTAGAGATTTTGTGAGTGTTCCGAGAAATACATCCCTATCTGGATAAGAGTAGGTAGAGGCGGCTCTAGCATAGATGTACTTAGGGGTAAAACCCAAAAGCACCGCTTTGAGGTAGACTCGAAAGGGAACTGGTGCAAGAGAATGGGCTTTGCTACACTCTTGGTTATGACACTCCTGGGGGATATGCTTAGGATAATTCAAATTTATTTACAAACCACTATGAAGGGTTTATGAGTACATACTTCCTCAAAGAAATTTAGTATTATTATTATGGATTATATCCATAAATTTTTCAATTTATGTTAAGTGTTTTACAAATTTGAAATTATGTATTGTGATTCATAAACTAATCTAGAGTATTCTATTATATAGAAATGGCTCCTAGTGGAAGCAATGTAAACCATATCAATGCAAGCACTCCATATAGGGATTTCCCTACCACTCAAGATAATTATAGTGGAGCTAGTGATGCAACTGGTGCTGATCATCTAGTCACCATACTGGGACAACTCACTCAGGTTATGAATAATATCCTTACCAGTATGGAGCACCCTAATCCGCAGCGTGGAGGATCAATGTTAGATCACTTCATGAGTTAAAAAACCAACATTCAATGGGGGTACAAATCCACTAGTAGCTGGGAAATGGATAAATTCCTTATAGAAAATATTCCACTCCTTGGGGAGTAGCAAAAAGGAAAAAGTTTTCATGGAATTTTACCACCTCAATAGATATGCTGATCAATGGTGGTCATTGATTTAAAACGCGAAGGAAGATGATGATGTATCAAATATGTAATGGAGGGATTTTAATGAATGTGTCATAGAAAAATACTTTTTTCATGACCATCGAGCGAATATGGAATGACAATTTCTGAGTCAAAGGGAAAAGGGGGAAGAGAATGTTGCAAAGTATGAGTCTAACTTTACAAGGTTAGAAAAGCATGATGCATATTATATACGTAACCCAAGAAGTAAGATTGATATTTTCTTTGATGGGTTAAAACTGTTTATCTGCCGAGCATTAGTATCACAATCCTTCTTGTCGTACGAAGATGTTGTCTCATGTGCTATCAAGATAGAAAAATAATTCCTTAAGTCTTATGACTTTAAAGAAAATCAAGAGAAGAAGAGATCTACTGATCACTCTGGAAATGGAAATAAGGGGAAGAAGGGAAAATTTAAATATACATCCTACAGTAAATGTGGGGAAAATCACCCCGGTAGTGTGGTGAAAAAGGCCACCAAGCTCGTGATTGCAAGGGGAAGAAAGAAGCTACTGATGTTCAATGATACACTTACAGGGAGATGAGACATTATGCAAATGAATGTCCTAAGAGTCAAGGAAACTTACCTCAAAAAATGCCAAGAGATCAAGGCCAAGCTTATGCTATCACTACTGCTGAGGTAGAAGCTCCAAAAGTCATTGTGGTAGGTAATTTAATGGTTTTCTCAAGTTTATCCAATGCTTTATTTGATTCTGTATCATAGCAATGTTTCATATCTTCCCAATTTGCTAAGAAAATTAGATATTTCCAATCTGATTTAACAAGGGAGTTGTCAGTTAAAACTCATATGTGAAGTACCATCGCAACAATGTTTTGTGAATCCATTCCCATTAAAGCAAATAAATGTTCTTTATCTGCTG
Organism: Viscum album; assembly: GCA_963277665.1. Lineage (NCBI taxonomy): Eukaryota > Viridiplantae > Streptophyta > Magnoliopsida > Santalales > Viscaceae > Viscum > Viscum album. The sequence goes on from OY728145.1 coordinate 186,892,392, forward strand.
ATCTCATCATCATAGATATGATTGAGTTTGATATAATCCTCAGCATGGATTGTATTTCAGACCATGATGTGAGGATTTATTGTAAGATGAAGGACGTTACGATTTTTGATGATGATGATAAGGAACACCTTATCTTTACAGCAGAATTTTCACCACCTAATTCTTATCTAGATCCACCCCCAGTAGCTCAAATAAATTCAATTATTGGGGAGGAATATAATGAAATGACTGTGGGTGAGGGAAGGAATGTTCAAATAGAGGATGTATGTATTGTGAGAGAATATGTAGATGTGTTTCCAGATGATTTACCTTGACATCCTCCTGAAGAAGAAATTGAGTTTTCCATTGATTTAATTTTTGGATCAAGGCCCATATCGAAGACCCCATGTAAAATGGCCACTGTGGAATTAGTGGAACTGATGAAAAAAATAGAGGAATTTATTAATAAGGGATTTATTCACCCTAGTGTTTCGCCATGGGGAGCCCCTGTCCATTTTGTTAAGAAGAAATATGGATCAATGAGGTTATGTATCGACTATAGGGAAATCAATGCTATAAAAATAAAGAACAAGTATCTCCTACCTCACATTGATGATCTATTTGACCACCTACATTGAGCTCAATACTTTTCAAATATTGACCTTCGATCTAGATACCATCAGTTGTGTGTGAAAAAGGAAGACATTCTAAAGACAACATTTCAAACCAGGTATGGGAATTACGAGTATACAATAATGCCTTTTGGATTGACTAATGGACCCTCCTTATTCATGTATCTAATGAAAAATGTTTTCAAGGAATATCTATATGATTTTGTAGTGGTATTTTTTGATGATATCTTGGTATAATCCAAAAGCAATGAAGATCACGAAAATCACTTGAACATTATCCTGAAGACTCTTAAGAAGACATTAATTATATGGGAAGTTTAGAAAGTGTTAATTTTGGCTTCAGGATATTTCTTTTCTTGTCCTTATTGTCCTTAAGGATGGAATTTCCATTGATCCTTCTAAGAAAAGAGAAATTCAAGAATGGACAGCACCAACGAGTGTAACTGAGGCACATAGTATTATTGGTTTAGCAGATTATTATTAACGTTTCGCCCAGAATGTTTCCCGACTGGCTAACCCATTAACGAAGCTCACACGTAACGGGGTTATATTTGTTTGGACAAAAGAGTGTGAAAAATGTTTTGAAGAACTGAATAGAAGATTAGTCAAAGTCCCTATATTTACTCTACCATCGGGGAATGATGGGTTCGTTATTTATGGTGATGCATCGAAGAAAGGACTTGGTTGTGTCCTTATAGAGTATGATAGGGTTATTGCCTATGCATAATGATAGCTAAAAATTCATGAGCAAAAATATCCTACTCATGATCTTGAGTTAGATTCTGTAATATTTTATTTGAAGATATGGAGACATTATCTCTATTGTAAAAAATTTGAGATATGTATCGATCAAAATAGTTTGTAGAATATTTTCTCACAGAAATAACTCAACATGGGGCAAAGGCGATGGATATAACTACTCAAGGATTACGATTTCACGATACACTACCACCCGAGGAAGGAAAATAAGGTGGAAGATGTTTTGAGAAGAAAGGATCATGGAGTTTGGAACAAGATGAGAGTTAAAAGGGATCCTATTTTCATGGATCTAGTAATGATGGATATGGGAATAACCATGGAAGGTGAAATAGAAATTATTTTCAAATGGTTTTTAAACCATCTTTACTAGAAATGATAAAGAGTTCTCAAACAGATGATGAAGAGTTTCAAATAAAGATTAATGTTGTGAATGATGGGAGATTGAGTGACCTTGTGTATGAAGATGAAATTTTGAAATTTGGGAAGATAATTTGAGTTCCTAATATACTTGATATAAAAAGAGAATTGTTGGATGATGCTCATAGTTCCAATTTCTCTATACACCATGGGAGCACCAAAATGTATAGAGATTTGAAGGAACATTTTTGGTGGGACAACATGATGAGGGAGATTGATGGTTTTTTGTCAAGATGTATGGTATGTTAACAAATGAAAGCTGGAAGGAAACAGCCTGGAGGAGTCATGTAACCTCTTCCTATACCTGAGTGTAAATGGGATAATATCACGATGGACTTTGTCATGGGACTACCAAAGTCTCATAGAAGGAGTCATGAAATATGGGTCATTGTTGATAGTATTACCAAGTCAGCACAGTTTCTCGCTATAAGGGATAATTTACCACTTGAACGTCTAGAAATACTATATATTAATGAATTTGTGAGGATTCTTCGAGTACCCATATCGATTGTTTCTGATCCCAATCCATGTTTTACATAGAGATTCTAGAAGAGTCTTTAGAAGGTCTTGGATACTGAACTTCATTTTAGTACTGCCTACCACCCTCAAACGAATGGACAATCATAACGGACTATTCAAACCTTATAAGACATGTTGAGATCTTTCTCACTTTACTTTCAGGGTATGTGGGATCAATATTTACCTATGGTAGAATGTTCCTATAAAAATAGCTTCCATTCAAGTATTTGGATGGCACCATATGAAGCATTATATGGAAAGATATGTCGTACAAAAACCTGTTGGGATGATGTTGGTGAAAGAAAACTTGTAGGCCCAGAACTGGTGGAGGAAACGATGGAAAATGTGAACGTAATCCAAAACCACATCAATGCAGCTTAATGTAGGCAGAAGAGCTATGCTGATAACCGGAGGAAGGATTTGGAATTTCAAGTAGGAGAACATGTTTTCTTGAAGGCATCTCCATGGAAGGGAGTTATACGTTTCTGTAAGAAGGGTAAATTGATTCCCAAGTACATAGGACCTTTCGAAATTCTAGAACGAATTGGGGTTGTAGCTTACCGTTTGGCAATGCTGCCAAGTCTCTCCAAAGTTCACGATGTGTTTCATGTATCACTGTTGAGAAAATACATTCCTGACCAAAGGCATGTACTCACCTATGAGGAAGTAGAACTGGAACCCAATCTGTCTTATTGCGAAGATCCCATCAAGATTCTTGATACTAGAGAACATGTGTTGATAAACTGAATGACTTGTCTGGTAAAAGTTCTATGGAGAAACCATAAGATGGAAGAGGCAACGTGAGAACCTGAGGAACTTTTGATGATGAACCACCAGAGTATTTTTATGAGGTAATATTAAAGAAATTTTGAGGATGAAATTATTTGAAAAAGGGTAGAATGTAACACCCCAAGTTTCCACGATACTATTCTCTTTGAATAATACAGTAGCGTGTGTTGTACGCAACTTCGAGTTCTAACACACACCACAACCAATCAATCTAGCCGTTATGAATAATAATACCCACTTTTTGAAATTTTATAAATTATATCTTTCAAAATTGACTTTTTTATTAGATTTGGAATATCAAAATTATCATAGGGTGAAATTTTGGTATTTTTCTGAAAACCTTCAATTTTTGATGAATAGTGAAAAAGACTAAGTTATAGTATAAAAACAAATTTTTTAAAACAAATAATTATTTATTTTATTTAAAATTATTTTAGGTCAAAATAGAAACATAATACTTATATAAGTTCAATGTAATTCATTGGATTTAGTTTATAATAATTTTAGATATATAAAACTTTTATTGAAATTTTCACCGTCTTTTACACATCTCCTGGGAGAATTTGAGAAATCACATAAAACCATTTTTTACTGCTTCTATGAGTGGAATTTTGAAAATTCTAGAGACAAGGTTAATATCAAGGAGTAAAATGTGGTTTAATAAGATACAAATAATTTTTGGTGAATAGTATCTTTTTACTTTTATTTACCACGGTTAAATGTAAATAGGGTAATTAAGGGTAGAAATGATATTATTATTACCCTAAAACATGTCCAAATTATATTGGATAAGTATAATTAGACCAAAAAAACATTTGGAATAAAATATAAACCACTTTGGTCCACATGGATTAGATTAGGACATTTATTATTATTTAATTCAAATAAGATTTAAAAGAGTTAAAATCAATGTTTAATAAGTAAAACATTTTGAATATAGTGTTATACATAAGATAAATTAGATTATAAATATACATTATTAATATGAAAAGATTAAATACATAATTGTATTTTATTTATAATTTTTACACATTAAATAATTTAATTTATTTATGACACAATGATGATGTAGTAATTACCTTATTAGTGAAATATTAAACTAATTGATATTATAAATACCCAAATAAATAATAATTTGATACTTTTTATGAATTCCATGAATTTTAATGGTTAATATGACATTTTATGGTTGATTAAACTAATTAGGTTTGAAGTAATAATTCTTTTATGAATTTAGAAAAAACAAAATACCAAATAGTGTAAAAATTGACATAAAAGAGTTTTTTTTTAAAAATATTATATTATTAATTGATATGATATTCCAAAAAATCTAAGGTTGGGGGAAATTACTAAGATAAGGTTATATATATTAATAATGAACCACTTTGGGTTCTCTTGTCTTTTTATAGTATGTATATTAACCATATAATATAAAAATACAATGAGACATGGTAAATGTCAAACTATTTAACTCAGGGTTAAATATAAATGATAAGTTTAATATAGTGACCCAAACCCGTCTAAAATCTATTAGTTAAAACGATTTAGACCCATCACCACCTCATCCTCAAAATAAGTCACTTTGGAGCAATTATAAACCGAATATGAATTTATTATAAAATAATATTTTACGTTTTTCCTAAGCTGCCCCTCACCACTCTTATAAAAAGGCACTGCCACTTCTCTCACAGTCATCCATACAAATCCTTTTGGCTCAGCAAACTCCTACCCAAATATTATCTCAAATTCCCTCGATTCATCATAGAGTCCTTACTTTAGTCAGAAAGCCATCTTAAGGATCCTTTTTGATCAAATCGAATGGAAGAACCCGAAGAAGAGGTAAAAATCTCACCACCTCTTTTAAGTTACTTTCTTCTTCCACTTCCTTTTTCAGTGTTGTTTCCATTATAAGATAATAAATCCAGTATATTATATATACTGTGATTTTATTATAAATTTGGTACAACCAAATTCATTATTCTATCCATCAATTGAATGACATGTCACCATACGTGCGTACGTACGGCTTACCGTCTCCACAATGTTGTGTAATTGTTATTCAATACATTATTATTTGGATAGGTATAATAATGATGTGTAATTCATTTAAATAATAAATATAACATGATAATTATTCTGTATATATGATACAACATACAACTATATATTATTTTAATATCAAAAGAATGATATTGTCGCTTGTGCGTACGTACGGACTACCATCTCCACGAACGCGATGAGATTCATTCCCCATCGTATCCATTAAAGAATAATTATCATTTGATGATTAAAAATAATGTTTAAAGACTTGATATCATTATGGATATGAATAAGATACAAAATATCCAGAACAAACACGGCTTATGTTACAAAACATATAAAATAAAATGAGTAAGTGAACACCAGAAACGACAATAATACTAAAATATTATTAACAAAGAAATATTAAAAGACCATATATGATATCATATTTATGTATATGATTATTTTATAATTTAATAACAATTATTTAACTATTATACAGTAGGTTAACATACCCTCAACCAAGGAAAAGTACAAGGTAAGGGTTAATTTCACAATCTCTTTATTATCTGTGGTTGTTTATACGTAATTATCTTCTAGGATCTCTTTATCATCCACATCCATGTTTCTTAAAAATGTATTTCAAACCATTCTTAATTTTTTATAGAATTTTTTTTAATGTCATTTATACCCTTGTTTGACTTTTTATAATATTATTATAAAGGAATCTTTCCATCATTTTCCAAAAAAGGTCCTTTTTAACCTTTTCGAAAAAATTAATGTAAGAATGTACTTTTTAACTTATACGATGGGTGTGGCTATTTTCCACCATTATAAAATCATTGAGCCTTTCCTTAAAATATTATAATAATATTTTTAAATTGAATGTTTTATTTTATAATTATGTGACTTTTAAATGATTTCAAAAAAGAGATATTTCTCTGAAATAGTTTTGATTTCATCTATGTCAACATCCTTTGATGGATTTTAAGCTTATTTGAAGTTGATTTATTATAATACAAAACTGTGATATTGTATTTTAGTTTTTGTGATATGTTTGACTGTGGATGTGTGATTTTTATACCATTCATAGTTTATGGATAAAGTATTATCATTCTGTATGCTAGTTTTAATACGAAAGTTTATGTTATGTTTAAACTTGTTCATATGAGGAATGAATTGGACATAGTAAGTGATGGGTGGAGCCTACTATAGCTACTCGATGCATCGGTAGGTCTCATGAGACAAACTATTGTCTTGGAACAAGGCCATGAAAAAATATTATTTGTAGTTTTTTTACAAGGCCTTGACTATGTGGTTATGATTGTCTGGCATTATGTATTCCATCATTATGAAAGTGGTTATTGATATTTCATGTGATTATTTAACTATTTAAATATCCATGTGAATAATAAAATGGAATTATTTTAATTTATTTTGGACATATTACGCTGAAGATCAAATTTAAAAGTCTTTTTTTAGTTATACATTGCCTTAAATGTTTGTGCCTATTTATGATTGTTTCCGCTATATTGTTATCCTTACTGGGCATCTGAGCTCACCCCTTTCTATGTTTCTTTCCCAGGATGTAAAGAAGTATTTTATGAATGACCTTCAGGGATAGTGTGGGGGGATAGGAGTGTTGTCTATGGAGACAAGATGTTGTTGTAGTTTTTCACTTTATGATTTAATGTAAACATTATGAATGTTTCTAGTGATTCCAAGGATACTAAACTAATCGGTATTTGGAGACATGATCTTTTGTGATCATGCCAATGTTATGTAATAATGCACCGACTATGGGTAACTGGGGTTGGGGTGTTACAGCTGGTATCAGAGGATGTTTAGTACAAACCTTGGAAGCTAGATTTAGATAAACTCTAATTAGAGCACATAGACCTAAGATAGACTTTGATGATTAGTATGGAATAACTTCCTAGAATTTTGTTATTTTAGAGATTTTTTGAGTGTTCCGAGCAATACATACCTATCTGGATATGAACAGGTAGAGGTGGCTCTAGCACAAATTTACCTAGGGGTAATACCCGAAAAAACTACTTTGAGCTAGACTCGAACGTGAACTGGTGCACGACAACAGGCCTTGATTTATTATTTGTTACAACACTCCCGGGGGATATGCTTAGGATAATTATAATTCTCATTACAAACCATTATGAAGGGTTTATGGGTATATACTTCTTCAAAGAAAACATTTTTTATGATTATGGATTATATCCATAAAATATTCAATTCATGTTAAGTGTTTTACAAGTTTGGAATTATGTATTGTGATTCATAAACTAATCTAGTGTATGCCATTATTTAGAAATGGCTCCCAGTGGAAGAAATGGAAACCATATCAATGCACACACTCCGTGTAGGGATTTACCTCCTGCTCAAGATAATTATAGTGGAGCTGTTGATGCAACTAGTGCTGATCAGCTAATCACCATACTGGGACAACTCACTCAGGTTATGAATAATAACTTTACCCGTATAGGGCACCCTGATCCACAGAGTGGAGGATAAATGTTACTTATCTTAATGGGGTAACAACCACCAACATTCAATGGGGGTAAAAATCCACTAGTAGGTGAGCAATGGATAAATTCCTTAGAGAAAATATTCCATGCCTTGGGGAGTAGTGAAAGGGAAAAAGTTGTCATGGAAGTTTACCGCCTCACTGGAGATGCTGATCAATGGTGGTCATTGATTCAAAAAACGAAGGAAGATGGTGAAGTGTAAAATATGGAATGGAGGGATTTTAAAGATATTTTCATAAAAAAATACTTTCCTCATGACCATTGAGTGGACATGGAAAGACATTTTTGAGTCTGAGGCAAAAGGAGGAAGAGAATGTTGCAAAGTTTGAGTCTAACTTTACAAGGTTAGCAAGGAAGGATGAAGATTATATACGTAACCCAAGAAGTAATATTGATCATTTATTTGATGTGTTAAAACTGTTTCTTCGTCAAGAATTAGATTCACAATCCTTCTCGTTGTACAAATATATTGTCTCATGTGCTATCAAGACAAAAAAATAATTCCTTAAGTCTTATGACTTTAAAGCAATGCAAGAGAAGAAGAGATCTGATGATCACTATGGAAATGGAAATAAGGGGAAGAAGGGAAAATTTGAATATCCATCCTGTAGTAAATGTGGGAAAAAACACCTTGTTACTTGCTTAAAAGGGCTGGGAGTCGGTTAAAAGTGTGGTGAAAAAGGCCACCAATCTTGTGATTGCATGGGGAAGAAATAAGCTACTGATGTCCAATGCTACAATTACAGGGAGATGGGAAATTTTGAAAATAAATTTCCTAAGAATCAGGGAAACATACCTCAGAAAAGGCCAAGGGATCCAGGCAAAGCTCATGATATCACTACTGCTAAGGTAGAAGCTCTGAAATACATGGTGGCAGGTAATTTAATGGTTTCCTCAAGTTTATCCAATGCTTTATTTGATTCTCGATCATCACACTATTTCATATATTCCTAGTTTGCTAAGAAAATTAGATATTTCCAATTTGATTTAACAAGGTAGTTGTCATTAAAAACTCCTAAGGGAAGTATCATTGCAACAAAGTTTTGTGAATATTTTCCCATTAGAGCATGTAAATGTTCTTTATCTGCTGATCTCATCGTCATACCTATGATTGAGTTTTATATAATCCACGATATTGATTGGATTTTATACTATGATGCATTGATTTATTGTAAGAAGAAGGAGGTTATAATTTTTGATGATGATGATAAGAAACACTTTATCTTTAGATTTGAATCGTCACCATCTAATTCTAATCTAGATCCACCCCCATTAGCTCAAATAAATCCAATTATTGGGGAGAAAGATAATGAAATGACTATGGGTGAGGAAAGTAATGTTCAAATAGAGGATGTACCTATTGTGAGAGAATATGTTGATGTGTTTCCAAAAGATTTACCTGGACATTCTCCAAAATGAGAAATTGAGTTTTCCATTGATTTAATTCCTAGATCAAGGCCCATATTGAAGACCCCTTATAGAATATCCGTTGTGGAATTAGTGGAACTAAAGAAACAACTAAGGGAATTGATAAATAAGGGATTTATTCTCCCTAGTGTTTCTCCATGGGGATCCAATGTCCTTTTTGTTAAGAATAAAGATGGATATATGAGGTTATGTATTAACTACAGGGAAATCAATGATATAAAAATAAAGAACAAGTATCCCCTACATCGAATTGATGATTTATTTGACCAACTGCATGGAGCTCAATAATTTTCAAAGATTGGCCATCGATTTGGATACCATCAGTTGTGTGTGAAGATGGAAGACATTCTGAAGACAGCATTTCGAACGAGGTACGGGCATTACGAGGTTAGAGTAATGCCTTTTGGATTGACAAATGCACCCTCTGTATTCATGGATCTAATGAACAATGTTTTCAAAATTTATATCAATGATTTTGTAGTGGTATTTATTGATGATATCTTATTATACTTCAAAAGCTGCGAAGATCATGAAAATCACTTGCACATTATCTTGAAGACTCTTAGAAGACATGAATTATATGAGAAGTTTAGCAAGTCTGAATTCTGGCTTCAGGAGATTTATTTTCTTGTCCATATTGTCTCTAAGTAAGGAATTTCTGTTGATCCTTTAAGGCAACAGCAATCCAAAAATGGCCAACACCGATGAGTATAACTAAGGTACACAGTTTTATTGGTTTAGCAGGTTATTATTGACATTTCATCCATAATTTTTCCCGATTGGCTAACCCATTAACGAAGCTCACATGTAAAGGGGTTAAATTTGTTTAGACAAAAGAGTGTGAAGAATGTTTTGAAGAACTGAAGAAAAGATTAGTAAATTCCCCTATATTGACTCCACCATCAGGGAATGATGGGTTCATTTTTTATAGTGATCCATCGAAGAATGGACTTGGTTGTGTCCTTATGCAGAATGATGGGGTTATTACCTATGCATCCCGAAAGCTAAAAATTCATGAGAAAAACTATCCTACTCATGATCTTGAGTTAGCTTCTGTAATATTTTCTTTGAAGATATGGAGATATTATCTCTATGGTAAAAAATGTGAGATATATACCAATCACAAGCGTTTGAAGTATATTTTCTCACAGAAAGAACTCAACATGCGGAAAAGGTGATGGATTGAACTACTCAAGGATTATGATTGCACAATACACTACCACCCGGGGAAGGCAAATAAGGTGGCAGCTACTTTGAGTAGAAAGGATCATGGAGTTATGAACAAGATGAGAGTTGAAAGGGATCCTATTTTCATGGATCTAGTAAAGATAGATATGGGAATAACCATGGAAGGTGGAATATCAATGATTTTTCAAATGGTTTCCAAACCATCTTTACTAGAAAGGATAAAGAGTTCTCAGACTGATGATGAAGAGTTTCAAAAAAAGATTAAAGCTGTTAATGATGGAAGATTGAGTGTCTTTTTGTATGAAGATGGAATTTTGAAATTTTGGGAAGAGACTTTGTGTTCCCGATATACCTGATCTAAAAAGGAAATTGTTGGAAGATACTCATAGTTCCAATTTCTCTATACAGTCTGGGATCACCAAAATGTATAAAAATTTTAAGGAACATTTTTGGTGGGACAACATAAAGATGGATATTGATGATTTTGTGTCAAGATGTACGGTTTGTCAACAAGTGAAAGCTGAATGGAAATAGCCTGGAGGAGTCATGCAACCTCTTCCCATACCTGAGTGGAAATTGGATAATATCACGATGGACTTTGTCATGGGACTACCAAAGAATCCTAGAAGGAATGATGCAATATGGGTTATTGTGGTTCATCTTACCAAGCCATCGCATTTTCTTGCTATAAGGGAAGATTTACCCCTTGAATGTCTAGCAAGAATATATATTAATGATGTTTTGAGGCTTCATGGAGTAACCCTATCGATTGTTTCTGATCATGATCCACATTTTATATCAAGATTCTAGAAGAATATTCATAAGGACTTGGATACTTAACTTCGGTTGAGCACTGCCTACCACACTAAAAAAGATGGAAAAACAGAACAGAATATTCAATCCTTAGAAGACATGTTGAGATATTTCTCACATGACTTTCAGGGTATGTGGGATCAATATTTACCTCTGGTAGAATATTACTATAATAATATCTTCCATTCATGTATTAGGATGGAAGCATATAAAGCTTTATATAGAAAGAGATTTAGTACACCAACCTGTTGGGATGATGTTGGTGAAAGAAAACTTGTAGGCCCAGAACTGGAGGTTAAAATTCTGAAAAAAGTGAACGTAATCCAAAACCACATCGAAGCAGCTCAAAGTAGGTAGAAGAGCTATGTCGATAACCGAATGAAGGATTTGGAATTTCAGTTAGGAGAACATCTTTTCTTGAAGGTATCTCCATGGAAGGGAGTTGTAGGTTTTGGTAAGAAGGGTCAATTGAGTCCCAGGAACATAGGACCTTTTGAAATCATAGAATTAATTGGCGTTGTAGCTTACCATTTGGCTATGCCTCCAAGTCTCTCCAAAGTTCACGATGTGTTCCATGTATCACTGTTGAGAAATTGCATGCCTAACCCAACGCATGTACTCACCTATGAGGAAGTAGAACTGGAACCCGATCTGTCTTATTGCGAATATCACATCATGTTTCTTGATACTACAGAACAAGTGTTGAGAAACCGGACGACTCGTCTGGTAAATGTTCTATGGAGAATCCATATGATGGAAGATGCAATATGGGAACTCGAGGAACTTATGATGATGAACCACCATAGTATTTTTATGCATTAATATTCAAGAAATTTTTAGGACGAAATTATTTGAAGGATGGGAGAACGTAACACCCCAAGCTTCCATGATACGCTTCTCTTTGAATAATACAGTAGCGTGTGTGGTATGCAACTTCGAGTTCTAACACACATCACAACCAATAAAACTAGCCGTTATGAATAGTAATACCCACTTTTTTAAAGTTTATAAATTTTTTCTTTCTAAATGGACTTCATTCATGGATTCGGAATATCGAAATTAGACAACGGTGAATTTTTGATATTTTTCAGAAAACTATCAATTTTTGATGAATAGTGAAAAATAGTGATTTATAGTTCAAAATCGAGTTTTTTTATTTAAATAATTATATATTTTATTTAAATTTATTTTTGTTAAAAATAGATACATAATACTTATATACGTTCAATGTAATTCATTGGAGTCAGTTTATAATAATTTCAGATATAAAAAAAATTATTGAACTTTTCACCGTCTTTTACCCATCTCCTAGGAGAATTTGCAAATTCAGATAAAACATATTTTTACCACTTCTGTGAGTGGAATTTTTAATATCCAAGAGACACGGTTAATATCAAGGAGTAAAATTTTGTTCAACAAGATAAAAATAATTTTTGGTGAATAGTAACTTTTTAATTTTATTTACCACAGTTAAATGTAAATAGGGTAATTAAGGGTAAAAATGATATTATTATTACCCTAACACATGTACTAATTATGTTGTATAAGTATAATTCGACCAAAAACAACCTTAGGAATAAAATATGAACCTCTTTGGTCCACTTGGATTAGATTTGGACATTTATTATTATTTAATTCAAAGAAGAGTTAAAATAGTTAAAATCAATGTTTAATAAGTAATAAATTTTTAATATAAGGTAATACATAAGAAAAATTAGATTATAAATATTTATTAGAAAGATAATAAGATTTCATACATAATTGTATTTTATTTATAATTTTTACACATTAAATAAGTTAATTTATTTATGACACAATGATGATACAGTAATTACTTTATTAGTGAAATATTAAAATAATTGATATTATAAATACCCAAATAAATATAATTTGAGACATTAAATGAATTAAACTAATTTTATTGGTTAATATTACATTATAGTGTTTATTAAATTAATTAGGTTCGAATAATAATACTGTTATGAATTTTGCAAAAAATAAAATACCAAATGGTGTCAAAATTGACAAAAAAAAGTTTTTAAAACAAATATTATATTATTAATTGATATTCTATTAATAAAAATCAAAGGTTCGGAAAAATGAAATATATAAGGATATATATATTAATAATGAAACACTTATGGTTCTTTTGTCTTGTTATAGTATGTTTATTAACCAGATAATATAAAAATACAAAGAGACATGGTAAATGTCAAACTATTTAACAAAGGGTTAAATATAAATGATAATGTTAATATAGTGACCCAAACCTGTATAAAATCTATTGGTTAACAATATTTCGACCCATACCAACCTTATCCTCGAAATAAGTAATGTTGGAGCCATTATAAACCAAATAAGAATTTATTATAAAATAATATTTTAAGTTTTTCCTAAGGTGCCCCTCACCCCTCTTATAAGAAGGCACTCCCCCTTCTCTCACATTCATACATTCAATGCCTTTTGGATCGGACAAACCCTTCCCAAATATTCTCTTAACTTCCCTCACTTAATCTTAAAGGCCATCCTTTAGTCAAAAATCCAACTTAAGGAGTCCTTTTGATCAAATCAAACGGAAGAACCCGAAGAAGAGATAAAAATATCACCACCTCTTTCAAGTTCCTTTCTTCTTCCACTTCCATTTTCTGTGTTTTTCCATTTAATATAATAACTAAAGTATATTATATATTATTTTATGTTATTATAAATATTTTATAACCAAATCCATTATTCTATACATCCCTTGAATGACATGTCACCATACGTGCGTACATACGGCTAACTGTCTCCACATCGTGGTGTAATTGTTATTCATTACATTATTATTTGTATGGGTATAATAATGATGTTTAATTCATGTAAATAATAAATATAACATGATAATGATTCTGTATATATGATACATCATCCAACTATATATTTTTTTAATATCAATATAATGATATTGTCGCTCGTGCGTTTGTACGGACTACCGTCTCCGCGAATGCGATGAGATTCATTCCCCATCGTATCCATTCAAGAATAATTCTCATTTGATGATTAAAAATAATGTTTAAGGACTTGATATAATTCTGGATATGAATAATATACAAACTATCGATAACAAACACGTCTTATGTAACAAAACATATAAAAGAAAATGACTAAGTGAACACCCGAAACGACGATAATACTAAAATATTATTAACAATGCAATATTAAAAGATCATATATGATATCATATGTATGTATATGATTCTTGTATAATTTAATAACAATGATTTAACTATTATACATGATTTTATCCTACCCTTGACCAAGGAAAAGTACAAGGTAGGGGTTTATTTCACAATCTCTTTACTATCCGAGGTTGTTTATACGTAATTATCTACTGGGACCTCTTCATCATCGACATCCATGTTTCTCAAAAATGTATTTCAAAACAATATTACTATTTTATATACTATGAGTTAAAGTCATTTATACCCTTATTTGGCTTTTTATAAGATGATTATAAAGGAATATTTCTGTACTTTTCCAAACAAGGTCCTTTTTACCCATTTCGACAAAATTAATGTAAGAATATCTTTTTTAACTTATACGGAGTGTGCGGCTATTTTATGACATTATAAAATCATTGAAGCTTTCCTTACAAGCTAATTAGAATATTTTCAATGTAAATGTTTTATTTTATAATTATTCTACTTTTAAATTATTTTAAAAAAGAGATATTTCTCTCAAATAGTTCTGATTTCATCTATGTCAACATCCTTTAATGGATTTTAAGCTTATTTGAAGTTGATTTATTATGAAACAAAACATCCATATTGTATTGAATTATTTGTGATATCTTTGAATGTGGATGTGTAATTTTTATATCATTTACATTTTATGGATAAAGTATTGTCATTTTGTATACTAGTTTTAATACGAATGTTTATGTTATGTTTAAACTGTCCATATGAGGAATGCATTGGACTTAGTAAGTGACGGGTGGAGCCTGCTATAGCTCCCAGATGCATTGGTAGGTATCATGAGACAATCTAGTGTCTTTTAACAAGGCCTTGACAAAATCTTATTTCTAGTCTTGGCATAAGTCCTTGGCTATGTGGTTATGATAGTCTGCCATTATGCATTCCATCATTAGAAAAGTGGTTATGGATATTGCATGAGATTATTTGACTAGTAAAATATCAATGTGAATAAGTTAATGGATTTATTTTAATTTATTTCTTCCATATTATTTTTATGTCCAAGTTTAAAAGGCTTTTGTTTTAGTTATAAATTTATTTTAATGTTTATGCCTATTTATGAATGTTCCCGCTATATTGTTATCCTTACAGGGCATCTGAGCTCACCCCTTTCTATGTTTTATTTTTCCCAGGATGTGAAAAAATATTTTATGAATGACCATAGGGATAGTATGATGGGATATGAGTGTGGTCTATGGAGACAATATGTTGTTGTATTTTTTCACTTTATGATGTAATGTAATCTTTATGAATGTATCTAGTGATTCCAAGGCAACTAAACTAATCGGTCTTTCGAGACTTGATCTTTTGTGACCATGCAAATGTTATTTAACAATGCACCAACTTGGGTAACTGTGTTCAGGGCATTACAAACTATATATCCCAACATAAGACAAATTAAATTAAAAAATAGTAACATAATAAGAGTTTTTTAAAAAGAGAGAGATTTTGAAATGGCAATTCGACAGCATAACAGCTATGCAACATGGTTCTAGAAACCATTAAAAAGAGAGGAGAAAGGGGTCACCCATTCATATAAGAATCATAAAAAAAATTAGGATAGGATAAAATTTAAATAATAACATGGTCTGAAAACTTGAAATACATA
This sequence comes from Viscum album, assembly GCA_963277665.1. Taxonomy (NCBI): domain Eukaryota; kingdom Viridiplantae; phylum Streptophyta; class Magnoliopsida; order Santalales; family Viscaceae; genus Viscum; species Viscum album. Next base: position 186,908,320 of record OY728145.1, read on the forward strand.
CCACATAAAAGAGAACATTAAATAAAAGAAATCAAAAGTGGAATTTACCTCTTGAATCCACATCCTTGAGAATTGCTTTAATGGGAGGGGATTTAGTCTTTTGTATATCCCAGGAGCTTCTGGGATGGGGGGAGTGACTAAGTGAGCTTATTTGAGCATAACTTTGATTATATTAAAGGCTTAAAAAAGTTATGAGAAGAGGGATTTAGGGGGGTTTATAGTGGATGAGAGGAGTGAATTTTGAATATTTAATTCATTATTTTATTAATTCTCTCAATACAACAAGAAGTGTTGTTTAATGTGACCCATAATAGTCATAAGTTCATTTGATTTTGAACGAGGTGTCCTTATATCACTCATGATTTCATAAATAGTGTATTTATCTGATAATTTGTATATACGGTATTTTACCGTATTTCACAATTCATTTAAAATTCAAGTATTTCCAGAAAAATACCAAAACATCACCCTAAAAGTTTTTCAATGTGTAGAATTAAAAAATGAAATCCATTTTTTGAAATTAATTTTCTAAATATATTTAATTTAATTTTTAAACAAATTCATATTATTTTGTAAAAAACATCATTAAAATTGTAACTCGTTTTATTATACATAAAGAAATTAATTAATATCCCATAATGTTATCCTCTAACCATAAGAAAATAAATTAACAATTTATGATTACATTTTATGAAAATAATTTTTAATTTTTAATTATTAAATTAATCCAAAAATTGAAATTAAATTATTTATGACATACAAAATTACCAATACTTATACTATGATCAATTTTTAATTTTAAGATTTCTAAATTGTTTTTATGCATTCAAGGGTGAAGTTTCTATTTTTTTTATGATTTACAATTAATTATTATTGGTTACTATTCATAAGGATGTGTTACTATCAATAATGGTATGTTACTATTCACTAAAAATTAAGTTTGTCTTATCATACTTTAAATATCATACCGAATTCAACCATGTATGTTAGTTTTTTGATATCCAAATCACAGAGGTGTAAAATTTATTTTTACTTGGCTTGGTTATGAAAAAGTCGTGATTTGTAGAGACTCAGTGTTTCATGAATTCTATATTAAATATATTTGTAAATTTCTGGGGTGTCACATTATCCCCTCCTTATAAAACTTTCTTCCTTGAAATTTTAAATTGAACATCGAAAGTGAATGGTTGATACTTGAAAATTCCCTTTGGGGAAACCCACAACAAGAATGTGGTTGAAATATAGTACTAATAAGGGGAAAGGGAAATGCATCAGTTGCTACAAAAAAAATGCATTCTAATTGGACAACATGGTCATGGAAGAATACTCAAACCATCATGTATTATCATTATAATCTAAAACCCTGTACAATCATCAACTTAAACAATTTCAGAAATGGTTAAAAATTACAAAATATATTTATTCAACACATGATAATGAAGGTCTATAAATTTCCATGATGAACTTATCATTAACAATTAATCAACAATAAGAATATCAAAAATTCACATTCCAAACATATTAATTACTTCATCATGTATCCTTTTCAAATATAGTAATAACTTTAATTACCATAAAAACTATTTTGGAAGCATTCATTCTTCTGTATTTCTTAAGTAAGATACATGTAATTAGATGTATTTATTAAATCCAAAAGTGTTGTAAACTCCATCGATGAAAGAATAGATCACTTCTCGACAAGTCTATAATCCGTTATATGGTAGTCAGTACTTATATGAATCAATTATTTCTTCACCAAATAATCAAATGACATGATTCTTGAAAAGGCATATTAATCATTCTACTTCATCTGTGGTAACATCATAACATGATAATTATCCAAAATCATCATTGGGGGTATATTTCTTTCATGCTTGGGACATTGATTCACGTAGTGTCCCATATCCTTGTAGTTGAAGCATTGAATAAAGGAAAATGATTTCCTTGTCTTACAATAATGAGAATGATGGCCTTTTTCTACACACATAAAGCAAACTCCTTTTTCTCTCAGGCATATACAAAGGTGTTTTTTCCACAGTTATCACATTTGGGAAAACCCTTCATTCCCTTATTCCATTTATCCCCACATTTCTCTTCTATCCTCTTGTTCTTTTTATTACCTTGATATACACAGGACTCAGATAAGTCATTACATACATTGTTAACACATGATATTATTTCCTCATATGATCAGGATACATGGGAGACAATCTTCATTTGAAAAGATAGATTAAGACCATTAGATACAGGATCCTTCTTACTCTTCACATCAAGTGCATCGGTGAAGTTATAATTCCTTCTACTAGGCACCATTTCTAATCAATTCCATATTATATATTAGCTCATAATATTATGAACTCTATATATATATAAATATGGTATAACACATAACATAAATTTATGCATCATAAATCCTAGATACATATACATTGATAACATTGGAGGTATAAATCGATTATAATTGTTTATAAAAAGCTTATGAATTTACCAAAGCATATCCCTCAGGAGTGTCAAACCAAGAGTGCAGCAAGGCCCATTGTCGTGCACAAGTTCCCATTCGAGTCTAGATCAAAGCGGTGTTTTTAGGTTTTACCCCAAGATACATTTGTGCCAGAGCCAACACTACTTATTCATCTTCATACCAGAATTTATTTCTTAATAAACCTCATAATCTATTCCTTACCATAATTCTATGATGTCCTTGTGTTATTATCCCAAAATTTTATCTTAGTGTTTTTTCACTAATCTACGTTTTCAATATCTAGTTTCCATGTTTCCTACTAAACATCTTTTGATACCAACTGTAACACCCCGTCCCCAGAATCCCAAAGTCAGTACATTATTTTAATACATTGGCATGATTACAAGGAATAAAATCCTGAAGGTTTGAGTAGTTTAATAGTATTGGAAAACCAGATACATACATAGGTTCAATATTACGACTAGAAAATAAATACAACATAGAAACTTCTTGGAAAATATCCATAACTCCTAGGTTATTTCTAATTTTTTTTCATAATATACCTCTTCGTGTCTTGGAAAAATGAAACATATTAAAGGGGTAAGCTCAAATTCTTAGTAAGGGTAAGAAAAATAGAATAAGATATCATAAAGATAAGCATTAGGCATGTCAAATTACTAAAAACACATGCATTTAAAAAAACTTGAACACATTATGGCAGGAATAAGAGCTAACTGAGTAATACAATAATAAAACATAATTATGGTTATTATACTATATTAATAACCACATGAACCATTAATATAATTTTCATAATGATGGAATGCATAATGTGGTACATCATAACCATACCGTCAAGTCCTCATTCCAAGACCATAATTAATCATTTTGTCATGTCCTTGTACCAAGATGATCGTTTGTCTCATTAGACCTACTAATGCACCGAGGAGATATATAGGGCCCCACCAAACCCTTACTATGTCCTAATAATTCATATTATGAATGAGGATAAACATAAACAACAAACATATTGAAACTAACATATTAAATTTAAATAATATTCCCCAATCATTAATCATAACAATTACCATTCAGAGTAATATGGTGAATCATTTTAAGATAGCACATCCACAGTCAAACTAATCATAAAAAATTAAATAAACAGTAGTGGATGAAATAATATTTGATAAAACCCAAGTATGTAATATATTTAACAATTTATGTTGTCATAGATGAGGATACTTTTAAACGAGACCATTGAAAAATCCTTGATGAAATAATCCTTTAACATTCCATAGTGTCTCATTCCACCTTGAAACATTAAAATAATAATCCCTTATAATATCAGGATAATAAGGAGACTCTACATATGATATAAAAAATGGTAGTACATACACCACAATAATGAAATATGTGGTGAACAAGGCATATATCTCGTAAAAGTTAATGTGAGATGTGATAAATCCTTTTTTACTTTTAAAATAATAGTTCTTTAGAAAATCATTTATATTTTCCCTGAAATATATTTGTAAACATGAATATCCTATAACATAAAACACTAGGACATTGAAATTATAATTCTTGCATAAATTATGTCCCCCTGAATTGAAGTCATGTAAAAAGTGTTCTTAAGATTCTCTAGAAATAAATCATTTTAGAGCATTTTAAGGAAATTATTAAAGGGAATTTTAATGTGGAAAGACATGTTTGTTATCATAAATAAAGAAATTATACTAGATCATTTTTCATGATAAAATTTGTTTTTTTATAAAAATTATGTTGTATTAAAACATATTCTGATGTACACTTGAAAATAGGTAAGAATTCGGAAATATCTCTTGAATAAGGTTTGTATTTCAGAAATAATTTTTAATGTTCTTTTTAAAATGTGTAAATACCCATAATATAAGGAAGTATTTAGGATGGTAAACATATATAGAACACTAAATAAGTATTTATGAGTAGTATATAATAATAAAAAAGAATATCATTGGGGTAATTAGACAATAAAAGTAACCCAATGAAAATGGAAGTTCGGGTGGAAAACCATCATCACATTGTAATCAATCGATTCGAATAGCCAAAAATTAATAATCTTCAAATTATAAATTAAATACCATGATAATAACTATATTAATGATATGAAACATAAATGTTCAGTATACATACACCATACATAAGTAATAGTATTGAATATAGAATATCTCACAAAGATGGAAGTGGGATGAAGAAAACCTTACCGTAAGTCTGGTGGTGTTCTTCACTTGATTTGTGTATCCTAGATAACCAAATTAAATTATTTAATTAATAATTTCGGATGAAAATTTATATTTAATTGTTTTAGTATAGACCTATTAAGTTCATTCATGGCCTTCTTGATGGGTTTAAGAGGTTCAATTTTATTTTTTTGGTGCATTTTCTTCATGATCGGTATACTTATATACATGAATGGAAAATCATGTAAAATGAGGATGGTTATATATAATTGAATTTATATGTTATTTATTTAATATTCAGAAGGTGAAATGTTTTTAAATCTCATTCGGTTACTTGGATTGAAGATGAAGCATTGTACAAATCATTTAATGAAAACTGTTTGGGTTAATTCGTGGTTTTTGAACACAACGAACTCATTTTTCTTTATAAATACAAACCATGTGTAAAAAAAGATTACATACCCATATATGAGAAATAATACATATATTATAGTCTTTTTCGACCATAAAAATTGTTTTATGACCATAATTGAATATAGTAATAGAAATTGAAAACCCATCATCCTTAAATGTGGTAGATTAGCACATCTAGGGTGGCGTTTTCTTTTTTAGAATAAAAGAATGGGAAAGAAGATATGATGAAAAATTATTCCTTTATAACGAAAATATTACCATAAATGTAATATAAAATAGGCATAAAAACATTTATAAGAAAGGAGAATTGTAATGAAAAATAATGGAACTCAAAATAAATGAAAATATGAGAAATCCCTTATGAAAATTTGGGAGTCTAATGACGTCTCTTAAAAATTCATAATATATAATGATGAGAGAAAAAGGGTATATCCTAGTTGTTTCATAATAAAAATAGTAATGGGGTTATGTAACTATATATCCAAACATAAGAAATATGAAATTATAAGATAATAATATAATAAAAGTGCTTGAAAAAGAGAGAGATTTTGAGATGATAATTCGGCAGCATAATGGCTATGCAACATGGTTTTAGAAAACATTAAAAAGAGAGGGGTATGGGGTCACCCATTCATATAATACTCTTAAAATAATTGTGGTATAGAATTAAATATCAATAAGAACTTGTTATGAAAACAAGAAATATATACCACCTAAAAGTGAACTTGAAATAAAAGAAATGAAAAGAGGAATTTAGCTCTTCAATCCACCTCCTTGAGAATCACTATAAGAGAAGGGGTATTACTATTTTCAAAGACCAAGAGATTTATGGACGTGGGGAGTGACTATGTGATAGTATTAGGACTGAACTCTTATTATATTCAATGCATACAAGAGTTAGGAGAATAGGGAGTGAGGGGGGGTTATAGTTGATGAGATGAGTGAATTTTGAATATTTTAATCATTGTTTTATTATTTCCCTCAAGAAAACCCATAGTTTTGTTTCATGTGACCCCTAAGATTAAAAATTCCATGTGAGATGGAAACAAGTGGCCTTACATCACTTATGATGTCATAAATAGTGTACTTAACTAATAATTTGTATATAAGGTATTTTACCATATTTCATAATTCATAAAATTTTTAGTATTTCAGAAATATACCAAAACATCACCCTTACCATTTTTTGATGTGTAGAATTAAAAAATAAAATAAAATTTTTATAATTAATTTTCTAAATATTTTTAATTTAATTTTCAAATATAATCATAATTTATTCCAAATAACACCTTGAATACTATAACTCATTTTATATCACATTGATAAACTAATCAACGTCCCATAAAATTATCTTCTAAACATAAGGAAATAAAGTAACAATTTATGATTAAATTTTATGAAAATACATTTCTAATTTAAATTATTAAATTAATCATAAAATTTTAATTAAAATATTTATAACATACAAAAATACCAACACCTATACTATGATCATTTTTTCACTTTTATGATGTCTAAATTGTATTTATAAATTCATGGATGAATTTTCTAATTTTTTTAATATTTACTACTCATTTCTAGTTGTTACTATTCATAAGTGTATATTACTATTCACTAAAAATATTTTTGTCTTATCAGAATCTAATATCTTACAGAACGCAACGGTGTATGTATGTTTTTTGAAATTAATACCACAGTGGTGGAAAAATTATGTTTACTTAGATAGGTTATAACAAAGTGGTGTTTTGTAAAGACTCATTGTTTCAAGAATTATATATTAAATCAATTTTTAAATTATTGGTGTGTTATATTATCGCCACCTTATAAAAAATCATCCTTGAAATTTGAAATTGAACTTCAAAAGTGAAAGGTAGATAGTTGAAAATTCTCTTATGGGAAACCCACATAAAGAATATGGTTAAAATATCATGTTAATAAAAGGAAAGGGAAATTCATTAGTTACTAAAAATTATGGATTCCAAATGGACATCATGGCCATGGAATTATAATAAAACCATCGTGTAGTGACATTAAACTCTAAATCCCCATACAATGATCAACTTAAACCATTTTGTAAATGGTTAAAAATTCCAAAATATATTGATTAAACACATTATAATGAAGGTCTCTAAATTTCCATGATGAACTTATCATTAACCCTTAATCAACAAGAAGAAGCTCTTAAATTCCTATTCCAAGCATTTCAATAACTTCATCATGTATCCTTTTAAAATATGGTAATAACTTAAATTACAATAAAACATATTGGATACATGCATTATTCAGTATTTCTTAATTAAGATACATGTTATTGGATGTATTCCTTGAATCCAAAAGTGTTGTAAACTCCATCGATGATAGAATATACCACTTCTCGAAAAGTCCATAATCAGTTCCAAGGTAGTTATTACTTATCTAAATCAATCATTTCTTCATCATTAACTCAGTATTAGATTTATATAAAGGGTTATCTTTCCATCAATCTTGTTTTTTATAGAAAGTTTAACTTTCTATTAAATACCTTTTCCTTTGTACCATTAATCATATGACCTCAAATCCTTAATGAAATAGTACTTTAGTATAGTCCTTATATATCGCTTAATTCATACAACCAGTACATTACTAAGAAAATATTTAAATGACATGATTCTTGAATAGGCATATTAATCATTCTATTTCATCTGTGGTAACATAATAACATGATCATTATCCAAAATCATCATTTGGGGTATATTCCATTGATGATTGGGACATTAATTAACATAGTGTCCTATCTTCTTATAGTTAAATCATTGAAAATAATAATATTTGTTCCCTGTCTAGCAATTATGAGCATGATGGAATTTTTCTCCACACTTGGAAGCAAACTCCTTTTACCCTCATTCATTTACCAAGGCGTTTCTTTCAACAATTATCACAAGTGGGATACCCTTCTTTCCCTTATTTCCATTATCCTGATATTTCTCTTCTATCCACTTATTCTTTTTCTTTCCTTCAAATATAAAGGACTCAAGTAAGTCTTTACCCACCTTTTTAACACATGATATTATTGCCTCATATGATTAGGATACATTGGATACAATTTTATTTTCTAAATATGGATTAATACCATTAGAGATATGACCCTTATTACATGTCGCATCAAGTGCATTGATGAAGCTCACATTACTTCTAATAGGTTCCATTTCTAATAAATTCCATATTATATACTAGATCATAAATATTTTTATCTATATTTATCTTTAATCATGGTATAACACATAAAATAAATTTATGCATCATAAATCCTAGAACCATATACTTTGGTTACTTTGGGGGCATAAATCCTTCATAATTGTTTGTAATAAGATTATGAATTTACCAAATCATATCCCCGTGGAGTGTTGAGATATGAGTGAATCAAGCCATGTTGTCATGTACCAGTTCCTCTTTGGGTCTATCTCAAAGCGAGTTTTTCGGGTTTTACCCCTAGATACATCTAAGTTAGAGCCACATTTACTTGTTTGTATCCCAACAGGGCTGAATTTTCTTGATAATCCACATAATATATTAGTTACCAAAGTTCTTCGATGTCAATGTATTCTTATCCACAAATTCTATCTAAGTGGTTTTTTCACTAATCTAATTTCTCAATATCTAGTTTCCATTATTTCTACTAAACATTATTTGATACCAACTATAAGGCCCCGTCCCCAAAAGTCTAGAGCCAGTGCATTATTTTAATATGCTGTCATGATTAAAAGGAATAAAAACTTAAATGAAATAGTAGTTTAGTAGTTTTAGAAATATATATACATACATAGGTTCAACATTACAACTTGAAATTTACTACAAAAATGAAACACATTTTACAATTTCCATAACTCCTAGGTTATTTCTGCTTTTAATTAATAATATACCTCTTCGTGTCCTAGGAAAATGAAACATATGGGTGAGCTCAAACTCTCAGTAAGGGTAATAAAAATAGTATAAGATATCATAAACATAAACAATAGGCATGGTGAATAACTAAAAACACATGCCTTTAAAAAAATAAACTTGAACACCTTGTGGTCGGAATAAGAGATGAATACAAAATGTCATAATAAAACATAACCATGGGTATTATACTAGTTGAATAACCACATGAACCATAATTACTATTTTCATAATTAGGGAATTCCTAATGTTGGACATCATAACAATACCGTCAAGACCTCCTGCCAAGACCATAAATAATAATTTTGTCAAGGCCTTGTGCCAAAACCACAGTTTGTCTCATGAGTCCTACTGATGCACTAAGGGGATATTGCATGCCCCAACCAACACATACTATGTCCAATGCTTTCATATTATGAATGGGGATAAACATAAACAACATAAACATTCATATTGAAACTAACATATTAAATGTAAATAACTTTCCCCAATAATTAATCACAAACACTAACCATTCAGAGTAATATGGGGAATGGTTTCAGAATAGCACATCCACAGTTAAAAAAATCATAAAACATTCAATAAAAAATAGTGTATGATATCATAGGAGATAAAACTCAATGAATTAAAATATTCAACAATGTATGCTGGCATTGATGAGGACACTTTTATATGAGACCATTGAAAAATCCTTGAGGAAATAACCTTTAAAAATTCTGAAGTGTCCAATACCACCTTGAATCGTTCAAATCATAATCCCTTAGAATATCATGAGAATAAGGATACTATCTATATTATATACCAAATTGAATTACATACACCACAAGAAAGAAATAAGTGGTGAACAAGGCATATATCTCATAAAATTTAATGTGAGATGAGAAACATCATTTTTACTTTTGAAAGATGAATTCTTAGGAAAATAATATATATTTTCCATGAAATAAGTTTGTAAACATGAATATCCCAAAAAATATAATACTAGGACATTAAAATTATATTTTTGGCATAAATTATGTCCCAATGAAGTGAAATCATTTAAAAATATTTATTAATATTATTTAAAGATAAAATATTTTAGAGCATTTTAGGGAAAGTATTAAAGAGGATTTTAAAGTGGAAAGAAATGTTTATTCTCCTAAAAACATAAATGATCCAAGAAAATTTTTCATTATAAAATTTTTGTTTTTATAATAATACTAGTGGATTAAAATATATTCTACTGTACACTTGAAAATAGGTATGAATTCAAAAAGATCCCTTGAATCGGGTTTGTATTTCAGAAATCATTTTGAAAGTTCCTTTTAAAATATGTAACTACCCATAAAATAAGGAATTATTATAGTTTTTAATAATATATATAACACTCCCAAATGATTTATAATGAGTAAATAATAATTCATAATAATTTCACTGATGTAATTATACAATAAAAGTAACCCGAATGAAAATGGAGGTTCAGGTGGAAAACTCTCATCACATTCTAATCAATCGATTTGAATGCCCAAAAATTAATAATTTTAAAATGATACAATTAATAAAGTGATATTGAAGAGATTAATGATATTAAAAATCAATGGGAATCATTAATCCACCACACACAAGTAATATTAGGGAATACAAAATATATCTGAAAGATGGAATTGGGATGAAGAAACCCTTACCTTACGTCTGATGGTTTTCTTCACATGATCATAGTGTCCTAGATAACCATATTAAATTCATTAATTAATATTTCCCGAAACAATTATTTATTTAATTTATTTATTATAAACTTACTAAGTTCATTCATGGCCTTCTTAATGGGTTTAAGAGGTTAAATTTTATTGTTTGGGAGCATTTTCTTCATGATCGGTATACTTATATACTTGAAAGGAGAATCATGTAAAATGAAGATTGTTATACAAAATTGAAGTTATATGTTATTTAGTTAATATTAATATGGTTACATGGTTTTAAATTTCATTTTTTTACTAGATGTGGAGATGAATCATTATATAAATCATTTAATGAAAACTGTTTCGGTTAATTGGCAGTTTTCGAACACAACAAACTCATTTTTCTTTATAAATAAAACCCATGCATAAAAAAGATTACCGAACCATATATTAGATATAATACATATTTTAAAGTATGGTTCAATAATAATAATAGTTTCATGTATAGAATTAAATATGGTAATAGAAATTGGAAACCGATCATCCTTGAATGTGCTATATTAGCACATCTCGGGTGGTGTTTTCATTTTTAGTATAATAAAATGGGAAAGGAGAGATGATGAAAAATTATTACTTTATAATGAAAAAATTACAGTTCATTTAATATAATAGAGTCATAAAAACATTTGGAAAAAGGAGGAGAGGAAATAAAATAAAGGAACTCAAAATTAATAAAAAGTTGTGAAATCCCTTATGAAAATTCAGCAACATAACGACGTCACTTAAAAATCCATAAAATATATAAATGATAGAAAGAAAGTATATCATAATTATTAAATAATATAGATATTATGTTTTATATTTAATTACATATCCTAACATAATAAAATTGAAATTATAAGATAATAACAGAATAAGAGTGCTTGAAAAAGAGAGTTATTTTGAGCGAAAATTCTACAGCATAACAGCTATGCAATATGGTTTTAGAAAACATTAAAAAGATAAATGAAAGGGGTAAATCATTCATAGAATACTAATAAAACAATATTGGGATAGAATAAAATTGTAATATAAACATGGTATGAAATCTTGAAATACATACCACATAAAAGAGAACATGAAATAAAACAAATGAAAAGAGGAATTTACCTCTTAAATCCACCTCCTTGAGAATCTCATTTTGTGAAGGGATTTTACTCTTTTCGAAACAAAAAGAGATTATTGGAAGTGGTGAGTGACTAGGGGAGGGTATTTGGGTAGAACAATGAGGATATTATTGTCTTAGAGGAGTGAGGAGAAGAGGAAGTGGTGGGGATTTTATAGTGGATGAGAGGAGTGAATTTTGAATATTCTATTCATTGTTTTATTAATTCCCTCAAGACAATGAATAGTGTTGTTTCATGTGACCCATAATATTCATAAGTGCAAGTGATTTTAATCCATGTGGCCTTACATCACTCATGATTTCATAAATAGTGTATTTAACTGATAATATTTAGATACAATATTTTACCATATTACACAATTCATCAAAAAATCATGTATTTCAGGAAAATACAAAAGAATCACCCTAACTATTCATCGATATGTATAATTCATAAATTAAATTCATTTTTTCAAAATTAATTTACAAAATATTTTTAATTTAATTTTTAAATAAAATTTTAATTTATTCCAAAAAAACAACTTTAAAACTATAACTCATTTTATAACACGCTGAGAAATTAATCCTGGTCCCATAAAATTATCATCAAACCATAAGAAAATAAATTAAAAATCTATGATTAAATTTATTAATAATACATTTCCATTTTAAATTCATAAAATAAACATAAAATCGTAATTAAAATATTTATAACATACAAAAATTCCAATACTTATACTATGATCGTTTTTTCAATTTTAAGATGTCTAATTTGTATTTATACATTCAAGGGTGATGTTTCTATTTTTTGGCTGATTTACTATTCATTACTATTCATAAGGGTGTGTTACTATTCATAAGGGTATGTTACTATTCACCAAAATATAAGTTAGTCATACCAGACTCAAAATATCTTACTAAACGTAACCATGTATGTCAGATTTTCAAAATTCAAATCACAAAGGTGGAAAAATAATGTTTACATGGCTAGGATATAAGAAAGTGGTGTTTTGTAGAGACTCAGTGTTTCATGCATTTGATATTAAATCTATTTTTAAATTCATGGGGTTTTACACAGAACACGTCAAAGAAAACCATAATTTTTTATGACATCAATTATACCAATTATATTTATTTTAATATTTTTAAAATAATTTACTTCATTCTTTCATTAATTAAGAAATTATTGCACCATCCTTGTGTCACCATTTAATTGAATTATATATTTCATAAAACTTATAAATAAATTACTAAGATATATGTAGACATTTAATCTTTATAAATATTGTTTATAGTTGAGAATATATCTTATATAACCCCATATTAGAAATATTTTATGTGTTAAAAACATTGGTGTGACAAAATTACCGTCTCTTTGAATATAATATTATAAAAGGTTAAATTCCCCAGTGAGTGACATCCTAGGTAAATAAAGAAATATGATATTTTCAACCATTCTAATATTTGTTAATTAAATATTAATTTTACTTTAAAGGGGGTTCTCTGTTCAATGGCATACCTGATATGCAACAATGGGTTACTTTGAAATCTTACGTTGCACACAACATTGAGTCATAATGAAAAATAATAATATAATATTGTTATTTTAAATGGTATTTAAAGCCTAGAAATTGTAATAAAAGGAATGAACATAAAAAACTACATTATTATTATACAAGCTTGTTAAATATTTTTACATTTATTCAATAGATTTTAGAGGCTTAAAAAATCCAATTTTAAGCATAAATACTCTAATATTCTTTAAAGGACCGATTTACTACCTTCTGATGGAAAACCCTTTTTAAATCCATTTTTTGTCACTTTTATATTTTATACTTGAAAAAAATAATATTCTTCTTTAGAATTGGGACATAGAAATGTACTTTGGATTAAATTTTGGTATTTTTTAGATAATTTTCATTTTTTAATGAAATATTGAAAAATACAGTATTTTAATTCAAAACTGTCATTTAATATAATTTATTTATGTGGTTAGATTAAATTTATAATTGGTTATAATGTTTAATTAGATTATATTAATACTATTTAATCCAATTTTGGTCATTGGATGTAATTTCCCTTTGAAATTGGACATAAACAAGTGCCAATCTTTTGATAGTTATTATTTATTAAAAACACGCTCATTTATTTTGACAACAAGAATTAATTTTATATTAATTTCCACCACATCTATATTTTGAATTTAGAAAAATTAATTCCATATTTAGAATAAATATTTATAAATTTTTTAAATATGTAACTTTTATTTTTAGACATTATGAATATTTACTTCAGTAAATATTTTATTTACCTTGGTTAAAGGGTAAATATGGAAAATAAGGGTAAACAAATATTAGTATAATAATATTAAAATACCGACAACATGTGTCCTAATCCTATTTAATGATATATTTACAACAATTGGCATCCTTGGGTCGATGTTGGGACCCCATGGATCCACTTAGGAGTGATAATGACACTTTATATTAATTAATTTAATGTAAAGACAAAAATGACATAAACATATATCTTTTAGTAAATCAATTTTTGTATGGGGTTATATAAGTTATCTATTCTAATACAAATATTCAATTGAAATATAAATATATTTCCAACATCATGGTATTTTATTTATAATTTTTAGACATCAAATAAATAATGTTATTTACGACACAAAGATGATGTTGAGATTACCTTATTAAGAAATGATTTAAATAAATGATATTATTAAATTTAAAAAACTATCCAAAACCTATCCAATTCTTATTTTATTTGTGTATTTAAAACATGAGTAATCATATATTTGAATATAATTAGTTTTGTACCTTTTCAAACCAAAAATTAGTTTATAATATAATAATGTTTTCAAACATTAATAAAGATCCCCTCCCCCATATAAAAATCCATCACCTATAACCCATTACTCACACATCTCAACCCCCTTGGATCATCTAACCACTGCCTAAATAAGCTTCCAACATCTCTCTCTTCCACCTATAAGCCTTACCTTAGGAATAAATCACTTCAAGAAATCGTTTTCGTTCAAACCAAAGGGAGTTACCCGATATAAAGGTAATGTCTTCCCTCATGTTCTATTATTTTATTTTAATTATCCACTCCCTTAGATCATATTATTATTTTTATACATAAAAACACCAGTATACTAAATATAATAGGTTTTTTATGGTAATTAATTGAACTAAACTTACTCACGCCTCCATCTAATGTGTAAAGAACATACCGTTTCTGTGGATGATGAACTAACGCCTCACGAAATGATGATGGTTCAACTATATACTACGACCTATTAGCGTGGATATTAAAATGGAACAATATTTATATGTGATATATATTATATTTATATTTTCTATATTCTTCTGTATTTTTCATTTATATTATACCATTATGGTTTCTACAATGGGTAAATGGGATAATTTCATTTGAGGAAGTGCGGACTACCGCCCCCTCAAAGTGATACGACTTGTTCATTCCATACGTGGAACGTATAAAGGATGTTGTTAATGATATTCTATATTTTATTATACTATAATTATAATATACCTATGTATCATTATGTTTTCATTCCATTAAATATGAAATAGAAATGAATGTAGTGTTCTTGCGTACGTGCGGCTTGTCGTCTCCATGAAGGATGCATTTCATTTCATACCTCCAAATGTTATGTACTTTTATAAATACATCTATATATATATATACTGGATATATATGATATATATGATATCTAAATCATCAATATCATTCTATAGACAATTCTCTTTTGACCACATGAACAACTTGTAAATATAAGAAGTTCATTTTTGACTCAAGTACCAAATATCGACAAAATAATGGTTATTAACTTAAATGATTATGTAATGTTTATAACATGGAAATAAATGATATAAAAATAATAATAAACATGAAAATGGTTTTTAATCAAGGATAAATTATCTTTAGTTTATTATTCATTATTTTAAAGAATGAACGGGTCAAATTGGACATGAGGTAAGAGACTTCGTCGGAATATCCTTTCATTGAGGCATATTTTGATTTATACATGACATTCTTTTATAAGGTGTATTAACACCTTTGAATTTTCATTTCATTCAAAGGGAATATTTTTCTATGAATCTTTTTACTAAATGAAAAAATTATTGTTTCTTTTTAAAATAAGCGGAGACAACGACCATTCTGCCACCACGAGTATTATTTGTTCATTGGCTTCATTAGCAAGCTGTATTGTTTTTTTAAGGAAAACAAATACCATATACTCTTTTACGTATTTTGGTATTGAATATAGTTTTGATAATGGATTGATTATGTCAATATATTGAAAATATATATTTTTAATGCAATGTGGAAATTTTATCCTTCCTTTATGTTTGTTTTATGAGTTATGATTTTGTTACTGTTCTAGGGAATTGTTTATGCATACAGGTGGTTTCATGATAAACCTAGGGTAGGTGAGCCCGAGATAGCTCTCTAATGCATTAGGTAACATGACAGAGGAAAACGTTAATGTTTCTTCGAACAGATTTAGATAATATACTATGATGAGTATTACAAACGTAACTCCCTACGTAGCTATGAACTCTAGAATTTAAGTTTGATATAGATGCCAGAAGTTACCTTTATGATTTATGATTTCTATGTGTTATTCATAAATCTTTTGATTTCATGAGGATGGTAAAAGATATTATGTATTGTATGTATTGATGGAATAATTATTTCTTTCTTAATTTTATAACCCTTATTGATAATTTTATTCTCATCCCATGTTTTGAAATGTTTTTCACAGGACTTAAAAATGAATTGGGTCAAGGATTGAATGAAGGAAAAGTCATGTTGTCTAAAACGTGGAACTAGACATGACTCTTTAATTAAAAAGTTTTTATTGTATGAAAAAATGGAAACTGAGTAGAAGTGTCTACTTTATAATTTTTGAGATGTAATATAATCATTATGGCATAATTCTCTAAAACTCTAAACCTAAAAAGATCCTCAATGTGAATTATTCATTTAATTCAATATTATGTAATGTATTAAGGCTGGGACCTTATTAAAAGTGTCTCCAAGTGGGCATAAAACCTTCCCAGGGAATATATTTGGTGAAAAAGACTCATCCAATGAAATTAGGAAAAGGTTTAAGGTAATTTTATAATATTATATATTATAATTATTACCCTTAATTACCCAATTTACCTTTAACCATGGTAATAAAAATAATTACTAAATTTAATATACATATTTTCCAAAAATTAAAGTACATATTTATTAAATTTGGAACTTATGATTACAAATATTGAATCCATTTATCAATATTAAAAACACATAAGTGTATAATATTAATTTAAAGATAACCCCATTGATGGATTGAGAAAACATGTTTTTAAAGAAAAAATGTTTAAAACATCACAATGTTTTTATAACTAATTTCAATGTGCAATTGATTATAATTAACCAAATCGGAATAAATCATAAAAAATATCTAATTATTCTTTAAACCACTTAAAATATATAATTTAACAATATAAATAAATTTTATGAATAAGTAGTTTTCATTTAAAATTTTGTATTTCTTCACTACTCATCAAAAAATGAATCTTATCAAAAAAATAAAAAAAATTATACCAAAGTAAATTTTTATACTCTTATTACAAAGAATATGATTATTTTGTTATATATAATTTATAAACGTTTGAAAAACTATATTTAAAACAAGTGCAACATCAAAAGAGAGCAAATATGCCTTTTAAGAAAAATACCTCTTTTATACGTAAAAATGAAATTTTTCATATATAATGTCTAAAAAACACTTAAGATTAAAGTTAAATATATAAATTAAAAAAATTATATATATATAATTAATATAATAACAAAATTGTTATTTATTAATTTTTTGTATCTCTTAATAAGTTTTTCAGAAAAAACATTTTATTTTATTTTAAAAAGTGTCTTATTTTAATTTATAATTAATTTCAATCAATATATATATATATATAACATATTTTATAATAAAGTTAATCAGGTTCATTATCTTCGGTCTAATATCTATGTGATAACTACGATATTTAAATATTAATATTTAGTTGTCTATTTATGTTAGATATGGTGTATCATGCATGCTATCGAACAAAGTGTTTCTTTTAAAAAACTCAAGTTGTTATACCAAATAGTTGTAAGTAACTGTTAATGGGTAATATTCTATGTTCCAATATCCAGATCAGAGTCAGTCATTAGGGTTTTATCCATGCTTTGTTGAAGGTTTGATTCATTCAAAGTCACTATTAATGTAATTTGAAGTATGCTAGTAAAATAACCAACTGCTCAAAATAAAATTATTGATTGGTTTACATACTAATACATTAGTGCATGGTGAAAAATGTTATCCAATTATAAAATTTTTGATCACTTCTCTTGTATTTAGATATGGTGTGTCAATGAATTCTTTAATAGATATATGAGAAATCTCAGTGTAGTTTAATTTCTATTAATGAGGTTCTAAGTGAATAGAACAAAATGAGATTCATTAAAAAAGTTTATTTTCATGATACCCATACCTATATTTTATAAGAGTTTACAAATTTGTTTCCAAGGGATAACAATCATCATCCATTCCAAAATGTTTCCACTCCAAATGAAATTTTATATATTATAATTTATGGGCTTAATCAACCCCATGGGACATTTATAAATCATGAAATAAAAAAATATTTTGAGACAATTATGAATTTAACAAAACATATTCTCTTATCCATTGATATATTCATCCATTTACAATATAAAATATAACTTTTAATCATATCAATAATCCCAGTAAGGTAAAAATAATTTGGTCCCTTAGAATAAAGGAACTCCAAGGTAGTTGAAGGGAATAAACCTTTCTCTAATTAAAATCTTTGATAGTATATTAATTTTTCTGGAAAGGGGTAATCACTTCCCAACGTAGATGAACGACTTTATCCCAAGTGATATTTTTCACTAGGATATTTTCATAATGAAGTAATGTTTTATTTAGAGTTTGAATAATTTTTTTAATACCATACATAAAAATAATAATCTCATCAATATAAAAGTGATGATTTGGAATAATAAGGGACATGGATACTTGGATCTATATGCGATTTCTTTGTTCAACCAAGTGTGTGAGAAGTCTATTAAGATATTTATTACCAATAGGGAAGATAATTGCTGAGAGGTGATCACCATGTCCAACCCCTATACATCAGTTAATGTATCTCTTAAGCGATCCATTTATGAGCACCATGATATGAGTTGATCTAAAAGGGGACATTACCCAATCGATGAAAGTGATACTGAATCCAAAGAATCCTATCACTCTATATATGATAGTCTCATCCATGGTTTTTAAATACTTATTAATATCAATATTGAGATTAACTCTATATCCTCTACATTATTTACTAAGAATATTAATACACTCAGATGCTTTCATAATGAAATCTTGTATGAATCTACATTTTTGGAACCCACACTAGTTCCATGATTTTTTTTTTATAATTAATTCTTGCATTCCATTTTTCAAGAATCATACTAATCACCATGTAGATAACATTGAAATGAACAACAAGCTTAAAAGTAAGAATATCACAGGCATTTTGAATCATTGTTATCAAAGTTATAAATTGACAATTGAGACCTTAAGATATGGATCCACTAATGAAGAAGGAAGAAATTGGCTTATAAAAATCTAATTTTATCACATCCAAATATTTTTTTAAAAATAAATTATTGAAAATGGATGGGCTAATAAATGAGTTGTGTTTAGGATAAAAACTACATATTTTATCTGAAACTCAAGAGTCACATTATTAAGAAAATTAATTATCCTTTGGATTGAAAATTTTGGTAATAATAAACTCAATCGAACCCCCTACGTCCTAGGTCCATTGAAGATATTGGAGTAATATGAAAGAATATATGTCGAAAAACACTCTCTAATATTGATGACATGATCCCCTAATTTTTAATGGATAGAGTCCTAATAGGTGTCATAATTATCTGAATAGAGTTATGAGAGCTTCATTTATGCAATCATTTATGTAGATCATAATTTCTATGTCGATCACATTAGTAATTTGTTTTACTTTGGTTATGTATGAACAGTTAACTATCTGAGAAGTTCAGCCACCAGATTCAGCTATATAAATTTATAACTTCTATAATTTCTTCAAATTAACCCAGAACCAATTTTGATGAATTATAGGCCTTCTATCATGGTCCACATTTTTAAAATATTTTTATACAATTCTTCTCCATCCAATAAATCATGTCTTTGATTCTTTTTCTATACCATTTTATCAAGTATCACAAATAAAAACAAATTTCGACAATAAATAAAATTATTCAACATTTCTAAGGGAATTTAAATATACAGTTTTGGATTTCATGTCATCCAAATAAAATCATCCTATAATACTCATTTAATATTCCCCAAATTAAAGTGTTTGTCAAAAGACAAACATAATGATATAATACAACAATTTAAAGTATTATTTTTTTAGAGAACTCTATCCCCCTGTGACAAGAAAAATTTCCTAAAAGTGAAAATATTATCCCCCTTAATTATATCCCCCTTAATTAGGGTACTAAATCCCCTAAAAATCTCCCCTAATAAGCAAACAAAAAACTTATAGAAATAAGAATATAATATGTACCTTCATTCAAAGGATTTGTGTTATATTTTCTTGCCCATGGAAACTATAATCAATGGATATGTGGTGGGGGGAGTTTCTTCCTAATGATTCTTAATTATTTGGGATGTGTGAACACTAATCATTATACTCATTAAGTTAAATATATCCTTAATTATAGTATTAAATGATATATTATCCATATGGTCATAAGTGTGAAACAATTTTAGATTAACATCACAATTAGACACCTTATATTTAATGAAATGAAATCTAATATTAATATTCTTGGACCTAAACTATTGTATAGAAATTTTTGATATTTCTATAGAAATTTTATTATAAAAATTAATTTTGACATGTTTCTAAATTATTTCCCATAAATTATCCTGTTACTCCTTAATGCAGAGAATTTGAGTGCATACACTGGTGTCTCTGTCATATTCAGCTACATTAGTACTCAGGGTGATTGAGTTCTACTTCTTATAATTCTAACATAATAATATTTCCCCCAAGTATAAAATACAACTTGAATTGTATTTTATATCATCATAGTCACTTTCCCAATAATAAAGAGTAATGGTAGAATGATTAAATTTATTTCCATTCTTGTAAAGTATTCTATAACCCATGATCTATTTTACATACCTTTAAACCCTTTTATTAGGCATAATAAGTCCCTCCTTCGGGTCACTCTGATATCCTTAATGTAGTCACATGATAATATATATCTATTCTAGAGGCTATTATATAAATTTTAAATTCAATAAATCTTCTAAAATCTCTTTGATTTATACTTACACCATTCACATAATTAGATAATTTTAGTCCCACTTGAATGGGTGTATATATAGGCTTTGACTCATCCTTTTGAAACTTATTCAACAGTTAAATAAAACACTTTCCTTTTGATAACAATTTAAATTTATCTTATTTTGTCCCTTTTAATCCAAAAAAATTCCTCAAATAACCTTTCATAAATATATTAAATTAATTTTTCATTTGATTGGAAAAATATTTACAAGCATTCTCATGATCACCTATAAAGATAATATCATAAACATGTACAATAACAATAAGGGGACATGTCATAATTTCTTTTATATATAGGTTTATGACTAAATTTCCATTGATGAATCATAATTACTTTATGTAGTTATCCAACCATGAATCCCAGACCATGGAGCTTGTTTCATGTCATGTATATCTTTCATCAGTTTGAACACTCTTTTTCCATAATTTTCAATGACAAAACCATTTATTTGATCCATATATACATCCCCTTCAATATCTCCACTCAGAAAAGATTATTTGATATCAATTTTATAGAATATATATTTTCTATATGCAACCATAGCTAGAAATATTATTATAGAACCAGTATTGTAATTAGTGTTAAAATATCTTCCAAATCGATGCATTCAACCTTAGAATGCCCTTTTGAAAAAAGTCCAGCTATATTACTGATTAAATTTACATCATCATATAACTTATTTATTAATTCCCACTTATTTCCAACAATATTATTTTTTGTAGGTCTTGGAATAAGGTTCCAAATAGAATTCATCTCAATTTTAGTTAGCTCTTCATCAATAGATTAAATCTATTCTTTATACAATAGTTTTGAACATCTAAATATGGCTCAATAAGAGAGATTGAAGAAATTTTAATCTTTACCAATAACCTTATTTTGGTATTCACTGGTGAAAATTCATGCCTAATAATATTCAATTCCATTACATGTTTCCTATTCTTTTTATATTTTTCATTGAATTATCAACAACCTCATCTTCGTCATCTTTTAATCAAAGTCAACACCCCTAGTACTGGTTTAATGTTTAATTATCATTTCACTAATATTTCTAGAAATATTTATGTTATATCCATTATCTTCTTACAATGTAGCAATATCATAATCATGATTCCTGGGTTTATTTTCAATAATTGTTTCCACACATCTCTCAACCAATTTTTTATGTATTTTATTCTAGAATCTATAGCCTTTCCAAATTTATATATATCAAAGAAAAATAACCTCCTATGATCTTTCATCAAACATTACTTGGTTTAGGCCTTTGATCATAATCAAGAAAGGAATACCATAGATTATATTATAGTTCAATATTGAATTCGTATTATACAACATCTCATACAGTGTTACATTTTTATTTTTCCTTAAAAACATTTTTTATGTGTATATTTATGAAAATATCCTCCCTCTAAAAGAACCAGGATCCTTCAAATTCACAATGCATATCTCTCACCATTTCTATAATGGTTATATTCATTCTCTCAAAAACACTATTTTTTTATAGTGTTTTGGGGGTGTTTTATTTATTTTTAATACGATAATTACCATGGTAGGATTCAAAACCATTTCTAGTTTACTCTTTCCCATTATCAGATCTCAGTTTCTTGATGTCATTCCCAGGATCTCTTTAGAATTATATTCTATAGATTGTAAACATGTATACTACGTTTGACTTATGTTTCATGAATTATTATATTGTAAATATTTTATATTATAAATTAATGTAATTAAATTCAATCCACCTCTTACATATATATGTCACATGGTTTCATGCAAAACTGATTGAATTAATTCAAGACATCCTATTGATTATGTTTCTACTCTTTTATATCTAACTTTTACAATTATTACTATTTGTGAAGTCACTCAAATCTTGCTTATATCTCTAATCAATTATTGTATATACCTTAAAAATTTTTGTTTAGATATATTACTCAAATAATATTGACCAATGCATGAATGTATTTTGGGTCATAGATTTTTCTATTCTCTAGTACTGAGATAACAAGAAATACAATAATCTCTAATATGAATCAAATTCCCACTGCTCCTTTCTCCTACATTGAAAATCCATCTATCTTAATATCTTTTGATAAACCATCATCCTTCTTAAAAGTGAATTCATTTTCCAAATCAAACAATTGATTTGAACCTAAAATATTGTTCTTAAGTTGGTAAAAAAATAAAAGCTTCTATGAATTCATCTTGTTGGGTTCAATAACGGTAGAGCCAATTCCTTTGATTTTTAATGATATTTTATTTCCATATTAAACTACACAACTATCATGATCTTTAAAAAATTCCAAAATAATAGTATCTACTTTTATGTGTGAGGAGTACCCACTATAAAAAAATATAGTTTATTTCTTTTAATTTTTTTTAGAGAAACATCTCCAATTAATGAATTTTCAACCTTGTTTTTATATTGAATCATCATTCCATCTAAAGTATAATTTTCATATTTGACAATAGTCTTGATAAAAAACTCTTCATAATGGTTACCTTTTGATCATACATTAAAAATACCTCCTCATGATTTTTAAAACTGTTATGGACATACATCCTATAAGAATTATCATTTTCTGATTGTATTTTCACTGTTCGATTTTTTATATGGTCTAAGTGAATTTCTATAAACTAAGACCTTATATGGTTCCATGGATGTGAAATTTTATACCAAAAAATTTAGGCTTGAGTTAATAGTCTTTATAGGGCCAACAATAGCCTTTGAATATTATCATTCTAGGAAATTATTAATTCATCCCCTAAAAATATACTTTTATTTTGGTATAAGAACATGAATATATTGAATAGTTTTGAGGGAACCATACTTATTCTGGTTGATCTCTGTCATCTCAACTATCGTATAAATATTGTAGGGGTTTATTTCCAACCATGTATTTTCATACATTCTCATATACCCACACTATTAGACTGATCAGTTTTAGAATATTAAAATTTTACTGGTTTAAATATAAAATTTTAATTCATAAAATTATTCTTTGTGGATGAATACTCCTATACATTTGAAACATTTAAAAGTAGAATATAAATTTTTTAATAGTTTATTTTATATTTAATACATCTTTATTCATCCTTCTAAAGCTCCACTTTTGGAGTTGCGATCTTTTTTTTGGTTTCTTGTAAAACTATTCCTTTTTAGTCACATTTACCATGTTTGCTTTAATCTATTAAATTTATTTATTTTATTAGAAAATAAACACATTTTAAACAATGGTCATTATGTAATTTTGTTATTCAGGCCTTTATCTTCCTTCTCAATATCCTTTTTATTTTCAAGATAGTCTTCATGTACTCTCTTTAACATGGTAACCATTTAGGAATCACATCCTTATTTTTCTCTATTACTATAGTTATCTTCATCTCATTTAACTTGTACTATAAAATTAGTGTATTTTCTAGTATTATTAACTTCTGACTCTCTAGTTGTGGAAGGGATTTATTCTTATTATTTTCTAAATATTATTCTCTTATTTTTTAATGGTGATTTTTTTTGACTTCATTTATTTGGTTCATCTTCTTTATTATCTAATTCTATAATATTATTTTTTAGAAATTTTATACAATGTGAGAAATTACATAGAATTTATGTCACTAAATTAGAATATATCCTTTATATTTTCAAATTATCATTGTATTATTTTCAAATATGAGAGCTAAAAGTTTCGTATTCATCTCAATACTCTCATCATATCCATCTGAATCACTTGATGGTTAATCATCCACATACTTGATCATTAATTAATTCATGGATCTAAAATTCCATTTACTATTTAGCTTCATTCTTAAAAATAGGATCACTTTTCATCTTATATTTCAATAGGTTATTGTGTAGATATTCTTTTGGAAGTTCCTTGAGTTCCAACATAGTTGGAAGGGAATAACATTAGAGAACACTTCCTCTCACTAGATCTAGAATACAATTATGAGCATGGGAGAATGTATTAATGAAATAATATTATAATCACTTGAAAAAAATTGTTCGGATTAACAATAATCTAATTTTCTTTCCTTGACCATTTTACGAACATATTTGATGCATAGGTTAATATTTATTGACTTCTCTTTCTTTGATACAACAATGTATCATAAATAAAAATAGAAAACTTCTATAATACCAAAAAAAAATATTTGAAAACTATATCATATTCGGTAGTGATATTTTATCCCACATAAATTTATTAAAACATAATTTAATATACATTGAAATCTTCATCAACACCCCCTAATGTCTTAGCCTTTATCTTTAATGCAATACAGAAATATACATTCCCTTAGAATCTCTTTTGAATTATCAATATACATGAGTCATCATTCCTAATTATTATATTCAAAAATCATGATCTCTCAATCCATAAAATCTTCAATTTAAACCACACGAATCATATGATTTAAATTCTCTATGGAATATTAAAATTATGAAAACCTACAGAACACCACACCTTATATGGAAATAAATTGCATATGTGAATGAATAAAAAACATGGATTAATATTTTCTGGAATATAATTATTCCACATTAATCCCCATTCAAATAGGTATTTTAATTGGGTAAATTGATATTATTATGTAGTAGAAAGTTTCTCCATGAAACATATGACTATGTAACTATTTTAGTTTTGTGAATTATTCTAATTCATGGGAAAAACAAATACATCATCCATAATTCTAAGATGTTTAAAAATTATCTACATTCATATTCAAATTAACTTATATATGAATAAAATATTAAATTATTTCATCTATTTCACATCATTTGGATACATGGATGTTATTCTATAGATATTCTCTTTAACAGCGCACAAAAAGACTTTTAAAAGTGGTAAAAAAGAAATATTATCCTCAACACTGGTTGGGGTCCCCTTTATCAGGGATTAAAAAGTGTGATAAAGGGGGTCCTTTATAAATTTTAGAAAAAATACTCATAAAGGACACCGATTATCATCAATAGTTTAGAACTGATAAAGGTACCCCTATATCAGTTCTATTTCTAGCGTTGATAAAGGCCCAACCTACTATTGTGTGCTATTTTATAATAGCACACTGTAACACATACCTATAACCTATATTCATGTATAATTTAATTGAAATAAATTTTACATCATGAATAATTAAAATATATTTCTATATAAATTTCAAACAATGTATTATATAACAACATTTACACTTACTATCCAATAATATTTAAAAATATTAATGTTACATCATCTTTGGCACTCGTGATCCCCTATAAAAAAATTCTACCCATGGTATCAATTACTAAAAAAATCACTCCAACCAATGAAAAATATTCCACCTATATAAGAATACAAAATATTATATTATTATTACTATAATGAAATAAGATAAACATTAATATGAAATAATACATTAGTAAAATGTCAAATTGTAAAAAAATGTCATGCTTGGAGTTATACCAGACTCACCGTGAGTCATATTGAGGTGTGGTTGATTCCTACACTTCAAAATTGAGTTATGTAATCTTTTTAAGAAGTATAAAAATCAATCCGAATTCATTTGATCAGTTTTGAGTATTCCACTTGTTCATTTTATTAAAAATAAGGTCATTTTTAAATAATGAAACACATGGAGTTATACTGGTCACAAAGTGTGTCATATTGAGGTGAGGATGATTCCTACCCATAAAAAATTATTAATAGATTGTTTTCCTATAGTATCACAATAATCTAATTTTTCTGATGGGTGTGTCACTTTTGTTTTTTACAAAAATATCATTTTCGAATGAAAACACACACTTTATGTCATAACGGTCACATAGTGTGTCAGTTTTTCATGATACTGCTACCTAGACATCAAAAATGACTTATGAATCATTTTACTAAATTACCAAGAAAATAAGAGTGTTTTTTCTTGGTTTTCAGTGAGTGACACATGTTTAAATAAAAATGTCAATTTTAAACTAATAACAGACACTTTGAGTCATACCAATCTCATCGTAGGTCAGATTGAGGTGTGGTTGATTCCTACATATAAAGAAAGACGAATGGTTCATTTCACTAATGTATCAAAAAATAATAATGTTTTTTTCTCAATTTTCAGTATTTCACTTGTAGTTTTTAGTAAAATAAATGTCATTTTTAAATAAAAAGTCACACTTGGAATTATATCAATCATTCCATGCCCCAGAGTTTGGTGTCCTTGATATATACACATCAAAAATTACATATAGATCATTTCTATAAATTAAAAAAATAGTCCAAATAATTTTTCTCAGTTTTCTGTATGTCAATTGTTTTATTTTTCTAAAATTAATGTCAAATATTTAATAAAAATAGGCACTTTTATTTATACCATTCACAACACACATCATATTGTGGTGCGGTTGATTTATTAATGTCACAAATTAATTTTGGATCTATTTTATAAAGAATGAAAACAATCATAATGTGTTTTATAGTTTCCAGTATGTCACTAGTTCTTTTTACTAAAATTAATTTTAATTTTTAAAAAAAAGACACACATAGTGTTATAATGGTATCATAGTGCATTATATTAATGTGGGGTTTATTATTTCATGTTCAAAATGACTTATCAATCATTTTCCTAAAGTTTCAAAATAATCCAAATGTGTTTTCATGGTTTTCAGTATGTCATTTTTTACTAAAATTTATGTCAATTGTAAATAAATAGACACACTTGGAATTATACCGGCCACACCATTCACCATATTGATGTGTGTATGATTAATACAAATCTCAAATGAATTATTGATTTTTTTACTAAAGTATAAAAACAATTATAGTGTGTTTCATCAATTATGAGTATGACACATGTGTTTTTTATTAAAATGTAATTTGTAATTACAAACATGTACATTGATTCAAACCAGGCACATAATGTGTTAGTTTTATATGAGCCTATTTCCTACATTAAATAATGACTTATGAATTGTTTTCCAAAATTATCAAGAAAATTATTGTGTGTTTACTTGGTTTTTAGTGAGTGAAACTTTTTGAACTAAAATGTCAATTTTAAACTCATAAAGTAAACTTTTAGTCATACCAGGAACATCATTTTTCAGATTTATATAAGGATGATTCTTATACATAGAAAATGAATTATATATCGTTGTACTAAAGTATCAAAAAAAATCCAAATGCATTTTCTTGTTTTGAGTATGTCAGTAGTCTTTTTTGTTAAACTTAATGTCAAATTTCAATAGAAATATGCACTTGGTGTCATAACAATCACACAATGCATTGAATCGATGCGAGGATGATTCCTACAGATCCCAAATGACATATGGACTATTTTCTTAATGTATCAATACATCATAATGTGATTGATTGGTTTTGAGTATGTCATCTATTGTTTATATTGAAAGGTCTTTTTAAACTGTAAACATACATGTTGAGTCATACCAGTCACATTATGCATTGGTTTGATTTGAGAAACAATTATATACATAAAAAATGAATTATAAAACGTTTTACTAAATTATCAATACAATACAAGTGAGTTTTATTGGTTTTCAATGAGTAACACTCTTTGAACTAAAATATAAATTTTCAATTGATAACAATAACTTTGAGTCATACTAGGAATATCATGTATTTAATTTAGGTGAGGTTGATTCATATACCTAAAAAATTACTTATGGATCATTTTCTTATATTATCAAAACAATATGAATGTGTTTTATTGGTTTTGAATATGTTAGTGGTCTTTTTTGTAAAATTAATGTTAATTTTAAATAAAAAGACACACATGGTATTATACCAGTCACACCATGAGTTGGATTAAGGTGAGTTTGATTTATACACATCTCAAATGACTTATTGATGCTTTTAATAAAGTATAAAAACAATTTCAATATCTTTTATCAATTTTTAGTGTGACACTTTTCTTTTTTACTAAAATGTCATTTTAAATTGAAAACACAACTTTGAATCATAGAAATCACATCATGTGTCAATTTTATTTGATACTTATATATGCACATAAATCATATCTTATAAATCATTTTAAAAAATAATCAATACAATCTGAGCGTTTTCTCTCTGTTTTTTGTGACTGAGACTTTTTGAACTAAAATAAAAATTTTAATATAATAAAGTATACTTTGAGTCAGACAAGGCACATCATGTATTGTATTGATTTGTTTCTAAGTAATACATAAAAAAAATTAATTAATCATTATATTAAAGTATGAAAACAATATAAATGTGTTTTCTTGGTTTTGAGTATGTATGTTGTCCTTTTTAAGAAAATTAATATAAATTTTGAATAAAAACACACAATTAGATTCATACTAGTCACACTATGTGTCAGATTGAGATGAGGATGATTAATACACATCCCAAATGAAATTTTTAACTTTTTTATAAAGTATCAAAACAATATGAATGTTTTTTCTTGATTTTGAGTACACAACTTGTCTTTTTTACTAAAATGTCATTTTAATCTCAAAACATTCACATTGAGTCATATCTGTCAAACATTACATCAGCTTGATGTGAGAATAATTCCAAAACATAAAAAATAACTAATGAACCACCATATTAAATTATCAATACAATCTGACCATGTTTTCTTGCTTTTTAGTGAGTGACACATTTTAATTAAAATTTCAATTTTAAACTCATAACAAAAATGTTGAGTCATACTGGGAACATCATGTATCATATTGAGGTTCTACAGATTCATACATGTCACAAATGACATATGGATTATTTTCCCGATATATCAAACCAATTAAACCAATTTCTTGGTTTGGAGAGTGTTAATTGTATTTTTGAGTAAAATTAATGCCAATTTTAAATAAAAATAATCAATTTGAGTCATACTAGTCGCACTGTGTGTTGGATTGTGGTGCAACTAATTCTTACACATCCCAAAGTCTAAAAAATATCAACATCGAATGTAACCATGATTTTCATTTTCTTTATTTGTAAATATTCAAACAAGTACATATTTAATCAATTTTATTAACCAAAAAATTAGTGTGGGTAGTTTGATAAAGAATGGAAATGGAAAATGTGGAAACATTAGAAAAAAGGAACAAGTTATCTCTTTTGTGGACTGTTGTAGATAGTTTTATGAAAACTATGACTTCCCAAAAGGTGTATTAATTTTAATAAATAATCATTCTATAAAAAGATATGGAAATTATATTACAAATATTAAATTAAATGATGATAAAATTAATTAAATAAGTTGTAGGAATTCAGTTTTTCATTATGGTTTTATACATTCTTGACCCATTACTATATTTTTATTATCTCTGTTACTGTATAAGGACATAGCCTTAAAACATAACATAATCTTGAATTAAATGAATAATTTACATTGAATAACTTTTCAAGTTTATAATTTTAGATAAATAGTCCATAACTATTACATATAAACCTGAAATTACACGTAGACACTACATCTCGGTATCAATTTTTTTCATAAAATAAAAACACTAAAAAAGAAACATGTCTAGTTCCAAGTTTTAGATATAATGACTTTTCCTTGATCTCATCCTTGACCCTATTCATCTTTAAGTACTACATAAAACATTTCAAAAACATGGGATGAGAATAAAAAGATCAATAAGGGTTATAAAATAAGGAATGAAAACATTATCCTGTCACTAAATACAATTTAATGAAACCATACATTTCAATCATAACATACCTTATGAAATCGTAAGATTTATGAATAACACGTGAAAATAATAAATCACAACGTTTACTTATGAAATCCATATCATACATAAATTGTAGCTATCACAACTATGTAGGGAGCTACGTTTGGAATACCCATCATTGTATATTCCCTAAATCTATTCGGAGAAACATTAATGTTTACCACCTCCATGCTACCCAATGCATTGTAGAGATATATTGTGATCACCCAGCCTGGGTTTATCATGGAACCACCCGTATACATAAACAATTCCCAATAACCATAAAATATTCATAATGCATAAAACACGCATAAAGGAATGATAACATTTCCACATTTCAATAAAAATATATCATTTCAAGATATTGATGTAATCTATGATTTACCAAAACCATTTTCAAACCCATTTAAAACATTTAATAAATTGACTTTTGAATCAAGGTGCCCCATCCCAGTTTGAGGATTTTAATCAACATAACATTTTAAAAACTTAATGTCTATATAAATAATTCCTTAAAACCAATTTTAAAACATGTACATTAATGAGAAATATTTATAAGAATAAATCATTAAAACATTTAAAATGATATTTTAGTTAAAGAGTTCTCAACCAAAAGAGAGACACTTGAATACAAATAATTGAGTAATAACATTAATAAATGATTATAATATCATGATAATGTATAGATTCGTGATATAATATGTTATAGTATGTATATAAACCATATAAAATTGAATTGGTGTATAACAACAATAAGATTCAATGGAATGTAAATTGAGACAAACTCCCTTTCAAAGACCATATCCTTAGATTAAGGATAAATCAAGGACATAATTATGTGTTAAAAATAATAATACACCCAATATAATTGTATTTTAAGTGTAAAACAATCATAGGTCATTCACATATATTCATATCCTGACATAATAAAGAAGTGTAAGCTTAACCCAAATAATTGAAATTGGGTTAAGAAGTTCTCTTACAGAATTTTGACAGCCTAACGACTTCACTTTAAAATTCAAAAAAATGATTTGATGAAATATAAAAGGGTATCTAATAAGTTGGAAATAAAATTTATATAAATAAGGATATATAATATCATATCCCAACATAAAAATATGTAAATTAAAAGACATAATAAAAATAAGTCTTTGACTAAAAGAGTATGGTGAAAGGTTCCCTTACTGTTTTGGTAACTTACAAAACATACACCCCATGAAGGAAGGATCATAAAATGAAGACGTAAATACCCATAAATTAAATTATATTACACAAATAATACAATCTTGGGTAGTTCATACACCACACAAATGGAAATAGTGTAAAATATAGCATGAATCTCATGGGAATAAAAAGTGAGATGAAAACCCCTTACCACGTTGTAATCAATCGAGTCGTAAGAACAAAATTTAATAACCACAAATTGAATCATGGAATATGATTAATACAAATTGGATAATGATAATATATATCAAATGACAGTACACAATACACCACATGCAGTAAACAAGTGGCGAACAATGTAAATCTCACGGAATTAAAAGTGAGATAAGAAACCCCTTACCTTGTGTCCGACAAGACTCGTTTGTTTCTTGTTCTTAATGAATAATAAACTTAAGTTAATATATAATTTCTTAAGAACTTTTTTCAATTTTATTATTCCTTTAATATCTCTTATTAATTTTCTATAACAATTAGTTAACTATTTGAGTTCATATTGGACATTTTGTCGATGTTCGTAAATTATGTCAAAATTGAACTTGTTATAATTAAAAATTGACGATGTCGTAAAACATACATTATCTCCAGAATAATATTCATGATTTAGATATCATATATATAATATATATCCTGTATATATGTATTTATAACAGTACATAACATTTGGAGATAAGAAATGAAATACACAGTTCATGGAGACGGTAAGTCGTACGTACGTATGAACGCTACTTTCATTTATATTTCATATTTAATGGAATAAAAACGTAATGATAAATAGTTATACTATAATTACTATATAATATAATATATAATTTAATTATCTCTATCCTTTATTCATTCCACGTACGGTATGAATGAGTCATATCACTTTGAGGAGGCGGTAGTCTTCACTTCCTCAAATGAAATTATCACATTTATCCATTATGGAAACAATAATGGTATTATATAAATTAAAATTAGAGAACCATATAAATAATATAAATATAATATATATAACATATAAATATAGTTCCATCATAATGGCCACCATGAGAGGCGGTAATAGATAATTGAACAATCATTGTTTCGTGAGGCGGTAGTTCGCCGTCCACAGAAACAGTATGTTCTTTACCAATTAGATGGAGGTGTTTGTATGTGTAGTTTGAATCATTCTCATTAAAAAATCAGATATATTTAGGATAATTATGTCATTATAAATTAAAATAATAAAAATAGTTTAGGGGGTTGGAGAAGTAAAATAAAACAAAAGAACATAAGAGAATATGTTACCTTTAAATTGGGTATCTCCCATTGGTTAGAACCAAATGATTTAATTTAATTGCCTTATACCAAGGGGAAGGCTTCTAAGAGGAGTATAGGGATGTATAGAGATTAATTGGGAAGAGTTTGGATGAGCCAAAGGGCTATAGAAGTGTGAGTAATGGGTTATAAGTGAGGGATTTTAAGAAGGGGCAGAGGGGCTCTTTAGGAATGTATAAAAATATATTCTTTATTATATAATGATTTTAGGTTTATAATGGTCTAAAAATTATTAAAGTCTAATATAAGATGACTAATGTTCAAAATAAAATCATTCAATAAGAATTGGATAGGTTTTTGATATTATTTTAATCTTTATAATCTTATTTATTTAAATCATTAATTAATGAGGTTAACATTTCATCAGTATTGTGTCCAAAATATTTTTTTTATTTAATGTCTAAAAATTATAAAAAAATATATCATGATGTAGGAAATTATTTTATATTTCATATTAATATTTATAGTTGAATAGATAACTTATGTAACCCCAGATACGACTTTATTTACTAAAAGATATATATTTTAAGTCATTTTTTTCTTTACTTTAAATTAATTAATATAAAGTGTCATTGTAACACCCCAAGATTCTACGGTACGCTTCTCTTTGAATAATGCGATAGCGTGTGTTGTACGCAACACCGAGTTCTAACAACCAATCAAACTAGCCGTTATGAATAGTAATACCTACTTTTTAAAATTATATATATTTTATATTTCAAAATGGACTTCATTTTTGGATTCGGAATATCTAATTTAGCCTAAGGTGAAATTTTGGTACTTTTCGGATAACTTTCATATTTTGATGAATAGTGAAAATTACTAAACTTTAATTAAAAACAACTTTTTTAATCAAAATAATTAATAGTGATAAATTATGAATTTTAGTAGTTTTAAAGTATATTTAGAATATATTTTTACCATTTAATATAATGTTGGTAATTGGACATAATTTTACAATTAAACCAAACATAAACAAGTGTCAATCTTTTGATATTTATTATCTCTTAAAAACACGCTTTTTGTTTTGACAGCGGGAATTAATTTTAAATTAATTTCTGCCACTTCTGTGTTTTGAATTTAGGAAAATGGATTCCATATTTGGAATCAGGATGTTCAAATTGTGTAAATAGGTAACTTTTATTTTTAGACATTTTGAATAATTACTGCGGTAAATATTTTATTTACCATGGTTAAGGGTAAATCCGGTAAATAAGGGTTAAAAAATAATATTATAATAATACTAAATTACCCTAAAACGTGTCTTAACCCTATTGGTTGATACATGGTCGACCATGGGCATCTTTGGGTCGATTTTGGGACCCCATGGATCCACTTGTAAGTGATAATGACACTTTATTTTAATTAAGTTAAAATGAATACAAAAATGACACAAGCATATATCTTTTAGAAAAACAATTGTTACATAGGGTTATATATGTTGGATTTTAGATTATAAATATTAATTATAAAGATAAAACTATTTCCTACATAATGATATTTTATTTATAATTTTTAGACATTAAATAATTAATTTTATTTATGACACAATGATGATGAAGTAATTACTATAATAGTGAAAAATTAAAATAATTAATATTATAAATACAAAAATAAATATAATATGAAACTTTTAATGAATTAAAATAATTTTCTAGGATAATATGATATATTAGGATTGATTTAATTGACTTTGTTTGAAGTAATCAATCTGTTATGAGTTTCACAAAAATCAACTATTGAATAGTGTCAAAATTGACATAAAAGAGTTCTTAAAACAAATATTATATTATTAATTGATATTAAATTCCTAAAAATCTAATTTTCGGCCAAGAGACTTATATCATGATATATTAATCATTAATGGACCACTTGGGAGTCTCTTGGATGTATATAGTAATTTTATTAACCATATTATATAAAAATACAAAGAGACATTGTAAAAGTGAAACTAATAAATTTAGAGTTAATACTTAAAGAAAAGGTTAATATAAGTACCCCAACCTGTCTAAATTCTATTGGTTGAGTTGTTTTCGACCTATCCCCACATTAACAGTTAAATAATAAACTTTGGAGCCATTGTAAACCGAATATGAATTTATTATAAACTAATATCTCTAGCTTTTCCAAAGGTGCCCCTCACCCCTCTTATAAAAGGGCACTCCTCCTTCTCATTTCTTCACACCTCAAAATCCTTTTGGTTCGGCCAAACTCTGCCCAAATACTCTCCCAAATTCCCTCACTACAACCTAGGGGCCTTAGGTTGATCATAAATCCAACCTAAGGAGCCCTTTTGATCAAATCAAAAGGAAGAACCCGAAGAAGAGGTAATGATTTCACCACCCTTTTCTAAGTTCATTTCTTCTTCCACATCTTCTTCCTTTGTTGTTACCATTCTAAAATAATAAATCCAGTATCATATATATACAGTGACATTATTATAAATATGGTAAAACCGTATTCAGTATTCTATCCACCCTTTGAATAACATGTCACCATACGTGCGTACGTACGGCTTACCGTCTCCATGTCGTGGTGTAATTGTTATTCAATATATTATAATTTGGATGGGTATAATAATGATGTGTAACTCATGTAAATGATAAATATAACATGTTAATGATTCTGTATATATGATATACCATCCATTTATATATTATTTTAATATCAAAAGAATGATAGTGTCGCTCGTGCGTACGTACGGACTACCGTCTCCACGAACGCGATGAGATTCATTCTCCATCGTATCCATTCAAGTATAATTATCATTTGATGATTTAAAAATGATGTTTAAGGACTTGAAATCATTCTGGATATGAATAAGATACAACAAACATGGCTTACGTAACAAAACATATAAAAGAAAACAAGTAAGTTAACACCCGAAACAACGATAATACTAA
This sequence comes from Viscum album, assembly GCA_963277665.1. NCBI lineage: Eukaryota > Viridiplantae > Streptophyta > Magnoliopsida > Santalales > Viscaceae > Viscum > Viscum album. Next base: position 186,944,674 of record OY728145.1, read on the forward strand.
GATATTATTATCAAATCAATATTAAAAGATCATATATGATATCATATTAATGTATATGATTCTTGTATAATTTAATAACAATTATTTCACCATTATACAGGATGTTAACCTACCCCAACCAAGGAAAAGTACAAGGTAAGGGTTATTTCACAATCTCTTCATTATCCGAGGTTGTTTATACGTAATAATCTACTGGGATTTCTTTATCATCCACATCCATGTTTCTTCGAAATGTATTTCAAAACATATTTATTATTTACAAGAATATGGGTTAAAGTCATTTATATTCTTGTTTGACTTTTTATAAGAGGTTTATAAAGGAATCTTGTCGTCGTTTTCAAAAAAGGTCATTTTTAACCTTTTCGACAGAATTAAGGTAAGAATGTTTTTTTTAACTTATACGGCGGGTGCGGATATTTTCCGCCATTATAAAATCTTCAAAGCTTCCCTTACAAGCTTATAAGAATATTTTCAAAGAAAATGTTTTATTTTATATGGATCTTAAATGATTTCAAAATAAAATGAGATATTTCTTTAAAAATAATTTTTATTTCATCTATGTCAACATCCTTTGATGGATTTTAAGATTATTTGAAGTTGATACAAAACTTCTATATTGTATTGAAGGTTTTGTTTGACTGTGGATGTGCTATTTTTATACCATTCATAGTTTATGGTGAAAGTATTGACATTTCGTATGCTAGTTTTAATACGAATGTTTATGTTATGTTTAAACCTTTTCATATGGGAATGCATTGGACTTAATATGTGACGGGTGGAGCCCGCTATAGCTCCTCGATGCATCGGTAGGTCTCATGAGACAAACTAGTGTCTTGGCACAAGGCCTTGACAAAATTTTATTTGTAGTCTTGGCACGAGGCCTTGGCTATGTGGTTATGATAGTCTGGCATTATGCATTCCATCATTATGAAACTGGTTATTGATTTTGCATGTGATTATTCGATTAGTATAATAACCATGTGAATAAGTAAATGGAATTATTTCATTTTATTTATGCCATAATATGTTAAATGTTCAAGTTTAAAAGTCTTTTTTTTAGTTATACATTGCCTTAAATGTTTATTCTTATTTAAGAAAGTTTCCGCTATATTGTTATCCTTACTGGGCATTTGAGCTCACCCCTTTTCTATGTTTTATTTTTCCCAGGAAGTGAAGAAGTAAATTATGAATGACCTGCAGGGATATTATGTGGGGATATGAGTGTGGATTATGGAGACAATATGTTGTTGTAGTAGTTTTTCATTTTATGATGTAATGTAAGACTTATGAATATATCTAGTGTTTCCAAGACTACTAAACCAATCGGTCTTTCGAGATTTGATCTTTCTTGTGATCATACCAATGTTATGTAATAATGCACCGACTCTGGGTAACTGGGGTCGGGGCGTTACAGTTGGTATCAGAGGAAGTTTAGTACAAACCTTGGAAGCTAGATTTAGATAAACTCTGATTAGAGCACGTAGATCTAAGATGGACTTTGAGGATTAGTATAGAAGAACTTCCTAGAATTTTGGTATTGTGGAGATTTTTTGAGTTTTCCGAGAAATACATCCCTGTCTGGATACGAGCAGTTAGAGGCGGCTCTTGCATAGATGTACCTAGGGGTAAAACCCGAAAACACCGCTTTGAGCTAGACTCGAACGGGAACTGGTGCACGACAACGGGCCTTGCTGCACTCTTGGTTACTACACTCCCGGGGGATATGCTTAGGATAACTCTGATTTTCTTTACAAATCATTTTGAAGGGATTATGAGTATATACTTCCTCAAAGAAAACATTTTTATAATTATGGATTATATCCATAAATAGTTCAATTTATGTTAAGTGTTTTATAAGTATGGGATTATGTATTTTGATTCATAAACTGATCTAGTTTATGCCATTGTTTAGAAATGGCGCCTAGTGGAAGAAATGGAAACCGTATCAATGCACGCACTCCATGTAGAGATTTCCCTCCTGCTCAAGATAATTATAGTGGGGCTGGTGATGCAACTGGTGCCGATCAGCTAATCACCATACTGGGACAACTTACTCAGGTTATGAATAATAACCTTACCCGTATGGAGCACCCTGATCCGCAGCATGGAGGATCAATGTTAGATCGATTCATGAGGCAACAACCACCAACGTTCAATGGGAATACAAATCCCTTAGTAGCCGAGCAGTGGATAAATTCCCTAGAGAAAATATTTCAGGCTTTGGGGAGCAGTGAAAGGGAAAAAGTTATCATGGCAGTTTACCGCCTCACTGGAGATGCTGATCAATGGTGTTCATTGATTCAAAACATGAAGGAAGATGATGAAGTATCAAATATGGAATGGAGGGAGTTCAAAGATCTGTTTTTAGAAAAATACTTTCCTCGCGACCATCGAGCAGATATGGAAAGGCAATTTCTGAGTCTGAGACAAAAGGAGGATGAGAATGTCACAAAGTATGAGGCTAACTTTACAAGGTTAGCGAGGTATGCTGGAGATTATATTCGCAACCCAAGAAGTAAGATTGATCGTTTCTTTGATGGGTTAAAACCATTTCTCCGTCGAGCATTAGTCTCACAATCCTTTTCATCGTACGAAGACATTGTCTCATGTGCTATCAAGACCGAAAAAGAATTCTCTAAGTCTTATGACTTTAAAGAAAAGCAAGAGAAGAAGAAACCTGCTGATCAATCTGGGAATGGAAATAAGGGGAAGAAGGGAAAGGTTCAATATCCATCTTTTGGTAAATGCGGGAAGAAACATCCTGGTACTTGCTTGAAGGGAATGGGAGTCTGCTACAAGTGTGGTGAAAAAGGCCACCAAGCTCGTGATTGCAAGGGGAAGAAGGAAGCTACCAACGTTCAGTGCTACAATTGCAGGGAGATGGGGCATTATGCAAATGCATGTCCTAAGCATCAGGAGAACTTACCTCAGAAAAGGCCAATGGATCAAGGTCAGGCTTATGCTATCACTACTGCAGAGGTAGAAGCTCCAAAAGACGTGGTGGCAGGTAATTTAATGGTTTCCTCAAGTTTAGAAAATGCATTATTTGACTCTGGATCGTCACATTGTTTCATATCTTCCCAATTTTCTAAGAAAATTAGATATTTCCAATTTGATTTAATAAGGGAGTTGTCAGTTAAAACTCCTAAGGGAAGTATCATTGCAACAAAGTTTTGTGAATCAGTCCCCATTAGAGCACATAAATTTTCTTTATCTACTGATCTCATCGTCATACCTATGATTGAGTTTGATATAATCCTCGGTATGGACTGGCTTTCGGACTATGATGCAAAGATTTATTGTAAGAAGAAAGAGGTTACGATTCTTGATGATAATGATAAGGAACACCTTATCTTTAGAGCAGAATCGTCACCACCTAATTCTTATTTAGATCCACCCCCAGTAGCTCAACTTAATTCAATTATTGGGGAGGAAGAGAATGAAATAACTGTTGGTGAGGAAAGGAATGTTCAAATAGAGGATGTACCTGTTGTGAAAGAATTTCTAGATGTGTTTCCGGAAGATTTACCTGGACATCCTCCAGAATGAGAAGTTGAGTTTTCAATTGATTTGATTCCTGGATCAAGGCCTATATCGAAGACCCCTTATAGAATGGCCACTGTAGAGTTAGTCGAACTAAATAAACAACTAGAAGAATTGAGTAATAAAGGATTTATTCACCCTAGTGTTTCTCCATGGGGTGCCCCTGTTCTTTTTGTTAAAAAGAAAGATGGATCTATGAGGTTATGTATCGACTACAGGGAGATCAATGCTATAACGATAAAGAACAAGTATCCCCTACCTCGTATTGATGATTTATTTGACCAACTGCATGGAGCACAATACTTTTCAAAGATTGACCTTCGACCAGGATACCATCAGTTGTGTGTGAAGAAGGAAGACATTCTGAAGACAGCATTTCGAACCAGGTACGGGCATTACGAGTTTACCGTAATGCCGTTTGGATTGACTAATGCACCCTCTGTATTCATGGATCTGATGAATAGAGTTTTCAAGGAGTATCTTGATGAATTTTTGGTGTTATTTATTGATGATATCTTGGTATACTCCAAAACATACGAAGATCATGAAAATCACTTGCGCATTATCTTGAAGACTCTGAGGAGGCATGAATTATATGGGAAGTTTAGCAAGTGTGAATTCTGGCTTCAGGAGATTTCTTTTCTTGGAAATATTGTATCTAAAGATGGAATCTCTGTTGATCCTTCTAAGACCAAGGCAATCCAAGAATGGCCAGCACCTACGAGTATAACTGAGGTACGTAGTTTTATTGGTTTGGCAGGTTATTATCGACGTTTCGTCCAGAATTTTGCCCGATTGGCTAACCCATTAACGAAGCTCACACGTAAAGGGGTTAAATTTGTTTGGACAAAAGAGTGTGAAGAATGTTTCGAAGAACTGAAGAGAAGATTAGTCAATGCTCCTATATTGACTCTACCATCGGGGACTGATGGGTTCGTTATTTATAGTGATGCATCGAAGAAAGGACTTGGTTGTGTCCTTATGCAGAATGATAGAGTTATTGCCTATGCATCACAACATTTGAAAATTCATGAACAAAACTATCCTACTCATGATCTCGAGTTAGCAGCTGTGATCTTTGCTTTGAAGATATGGAGGCACTACCTCTATGGTGAAAAATGTGAGATTTATACTTATCACAAGAGTTTGAAGTATATTTTCTCACAAAAAGAACTCAACATGAGGTAAAGGATATGGATTGAATTACTCAAGGATTATGATTGCACGATACACTACCACCCGGGGAAAGAAAACAAGGTGGAAGATGCTTTGAGTAGAAAAGACCATGGAGTTTTGAACAATATGAGAATTGATAGGGATCCAATTTTCATGGATCTAGTGAAGATGGACATGGGAATAACCAGGGAAGGCGAAACGTCATTTCTTTTTCAAATGGTTGCCAAACCATCTTTAATAGAAAGGATTAAGAGTACTCAGACCGATGATGAAGAATTTCAAAAAAAGATTAAAGCTGTGAATGATGGGAGATTGAGAGACTTTGTGTATGAAGATGGAATTTTGAAATTTGGGAAGAGACTTTGTGTTCCCGATATACCTGATCTAAAAAGGGAATTACTGGATGATGCTCATAGTTCCAATTTTTCTATACACCCTGGGAGCACCAAAATGTATAGAGATTTGAAGGAACATTTTTGGTGGGACAACATGAAGAGGGAGATTGCTGATTTTGTGTCAAGATGTATGGTTTGTTAAAAAGTGAAAGCTGGAAGGCAACAGCCTGGAGGAGTCATGCAACCTCTTCCCATACCGGAGTGGAAATGAGACAATATTACGATGGACTTTGTCATGGGGCTACCAAAGACTCCTAGAAGGAATGATGCAATATGGGTTATTGTTGATCGTCTTACCAAGTCAGCACATTTTCTTGCTATAAGAGAAGATCTACCCCTGTAACGTCTAGCAAGACTATATATTAATGAAGTTGTGAGACTTCATGGAGTACCCTTATCAATTGTTTCTGATCGTGATCCCCGTTTTACTTCAAGATTTTGGAAAAGTCTTCAAAAATCCCTAGATACTGAACTTCATTTGAGCACTGCTTACCACCCTCAGACAGATGGACAATCAGAACGGACTATTCTGACCTTAGAAGACATGTTTAGATCTTGCTCACTTCACTTTCAGGGTATGTGGGATCAATATTTACCACTGGTAGAATTTTCCTATAACAATAGCTTCCATTCGAGTATTCAGATGGCACCATATGAAGCGTTATACAGAAAGAGATGTCGTACACCAACCTGTTGGGATGACGTTGGTGAAAGAAAACTTGTAGGCCCAGAACTGGTGGAGGAAACGGTGGAAAAGGTGAAAGTAATCCAAAATCACATCAAAGCAGCTCAAAGTAGGCAGAAGAGCTATGCCGATAATCGAAGGAAGGATTTGGAATTTCAAGTCGGTGATCATGTTTTCCTGAAGGTATATCTGTGGAAGGGAGTCATACGTTTTGGTAAGAAAGGTAAATTGAGTCCCAGGTACATCGGACCTTTCGAAATTCTAGAACGAATTGGGGTTGTAGCTTACCGATTGGCAATGCCTCCAAGTCTCTCCAAAGTTCACGATGTGTTCCACGTATCTCTGTTGAGGAAATACATGCCTGATCCAACGCATGTACTCACCTATGAGGAATTAGAACTGGAACCCGATCTTTCCTATTGTGAAGAGCCCGTCAGGATTCTTGATACGAGAGAACAAGTACTGAGAAACCGTACGACGCGTCTGGTAAAAGTTTTGTGGAGAAACCATAAGATGGAAGAGGCAACGTGGGAACCCGAGGAACTTATGATGAAGAAACACCCGAGTCTTTTCATGCGATAGTATTCTAGAAATTTTGAGGATGAAATTATTTGAAGTAGGGGAGAATGTAACACCCCAAGCTTCTACGGTATGCTTCTCTTTGAATAATGCGATAGCGTGTGTTGTACGCAACACCGAGTTCTAACAACCAATCAAACAAGCCGTTATGAATAGTAATACCTACTTTTTAAAATTATATATATTTTATATTTCAAAATGGACTTCATTTTTGGATTCGGAATATCTAATTTAGCCTAAGGTGAAATTTTGGTACTTTTCGGATAACTTTCATATTTTGATGAATAGTGAAAATTACTAAACTTTAATTAAAAACAACTTTTTTAATCAAAATAATTAATAGTGATAAATTATGAATTTTAGTAGTTTTAAAGTATATTTAGAATATAGTTTTACCATTTAATATAATGTTGGTCATTGGACATAATTTTACAATTAAACCGAACATAAACAAGTGTCAATCTTTTGATAGTTATTATCTCTTAAAAACACGCTTTTTGTTTTGACAGCGGGAATTAATTTTAAATTAATTTCTGACACTTCTGTGTTTTGAATTTAGGAAAATGGATTCCATATTTGGAATCAGGATGTTCAAATTGTGTAAATAGGTAACTTTTATTTATAGACATTTTGAATAATTATTGCGGTAAATATTTTATTTTCCATGGTTAAGGGAAAATCCGGTAAATAAGGGTTAAAAAATAATATTATAATAATACGAAATTACCCTAAAACGTGTCTTAACCCTATTGGTTGATACATGGTCGACCATGGGCATCTTTGGGTCGATTTTGGGACCCCATGGATCCACTTGTAAGTGATAATGACACTTTATTTTAATTAAGTTAAAATGAATACAAAAATGACACAAGCATATATCTTTTAGCAAAACAATTGTTACATAGGGTTATATATGTTGGATTTTAGATTATAAATATTCATTAGAAATAAAAAACGATTTCCTACATAATGATATTTTATTTATAATTTTTAGACATTAAATAATTTATTTTATTTATGACACAATGATGATGCAGTAATTACTATAATAGTGAAAAATTAAAATAATTGATATTATAAATACCCAAATAAATATAATATGAAACTTTTAATGAATTAAACTAATTTTCTAGGATAATATGATATATTAGGATTGGTTTAGTTGACTTTTTTCGAAGTAATAAATCTGTTATGAGTTTCACAAAAATCAACTATTGAATAGTGTCAAAATTGACATAAAAGAGTTCTTAAAACAAATATTATATTATTAATTGATATTAAATTCCTAAAAATCTAAGGTTCGGCCAAGAGACTTATATCATGATATATTAATCATTAATGGACCACTTGTGAGTCGCTTGGATGTATATAGTAAGTTTATTAACCATATTATATAAAAATACAAAGAGACATTGTAAAAGTGAAACTAATAAATTTAGAGTTAATACTTAAAGATAAGGTTAATATAAGTACCCCAACCTGTCTAAATTCTATTGGTTGAGTTGTTTTCGACCTATCCCCACCTTAAAATTTAAATAATCAACTTTGGATCCATTGTAAACCGAATATGAATTTATTATAAACTAATATCTCTAGCTTTTCCAAAGGTTCCCCTCACCCCTCTTATAAAAGGGCACTCCTCCTTCTCATCTCTTCACACATTCAAAGCCTTTTGGTTCAGCCAAACTCTGCCCAAATACTCTCCCAACTTCCCTCACTACAACCTAGGGGAATTAGTTTGATCCTAAATCCAACCTAAGGAGCCCTTTTGATCAAATCAAAAGGAAGAACCCGAAGAAGAGGTGATGATTTCACCACCCTTTTCTAAGTTCATTTCTTCTTCCACTTCTTCTTCCTTTGTTGTTACCATTCTAAAATAATAAATCCAGTATCATATATATACTGTGATGTTATTATAAATATGGTACAACGATATTCATTATTCTATCCACCCTTTGAATAACATGTCACCATACGTGCGTACGTACGGCTTACCGTCTCCACGTCGTTGTGTAATTGTTATTCAATATATTATTATTTGGATGGGTATAATAATGATGTGTAACTCATGTAAATGATAAATATAACATTTTAATGATTCTGTATATATGATATACCATCCATTTATATATTATTTTAATATCAAAAGAATGATATTGTCGCTCGTGCGTACGTACGGACTACCGTCTCCACGAACGTGATGAGATTCATTCTCCATCGTATCCATTCAAGTATAATTATCATTTGATGATTTAAAAATGATGTTTAAGGACTTGATATAATTCTGGATATGAATAAGATACAACAAACATGGCTTACGTAACAAAACATATAAAAGAAAACAAGTAAGTTAACACCCGAAACAACGATAATACTAAGATATTATTATCAAATCAATATTAAAAGATCATATATGATATCATATTAATGTATATGATTCTTGTATAATTTAATAACAATTATTTAACCATTATACAGGAGGTTAACCTACCCCAACAAAGGAAAAGTACAAGGTAAGGGTTATTTCACAATCTCTTCATTATCCGAGGTTGTTTATAGGTAATAATCTACTGGGATTTCTTTATCATCCACATCCATGTTTCTTCAAAATGTATTTCAAAACATATTTATTATTTACCAGAATATGGGTTAAAGTCATTTATACCCTTGTTTGACTTTTTATAATAGGTTTATAAAGGAATCTTTCCGTCGTTTTCAAAACAAGGTCCTTTTTAACCTTTTCGACAGAATTAAGGTAAGAATGTTTTTTTTAACTTATACGGCGGGTGCGGCTATTTTCCGCCGTTATAAAATCTTCAAAGCTTCCCTTACAAGCTTATAAGAATATTTTCAAAGAAAATGTTTTATTTTATATGGATCTTAAATGATTTCAAAATAAAATGAGATATTTCTTTAAAAAGAATTTTGATTTCATCTATGTCAACATCCTTTGATGGATTTTAAGATTATTTGAAGTTGATACAAAACTTCTATATTGTATTGAAGGTTTTTTTTGACTGTGGATGTGCTATTTTTATACCATTCATAGTTTATGGTGAATGTATTGACATTTCGTATGCTAGTTTTAATACGAATGTTTATGTTATGTTTAAACCTTTTCATATGGGAATGCATTGGACTTAATATGTGACGGGTGGAGCCCGCTATAGCTCCTCGATGCATCGGTAGGTCTAATGAGACAAACTAGTGTCTTGGCACAAGGCCTTGACAAAATCTTATTTGTAGTCTTGGCACGAGGCCTTGGCTATGTGGTTATGATAGTCTGGCATTATGCATTCCATCATTATGAAAGTGGTTATTGATTTTGCATGTGATTATTAGATTAGTAGAATAACCATGTGAATAAGTAAATGGCATTATTTCATTTTATTTATGCCATACTATGTTAAATGTTCAAGTTTAAAAGGCTTTTGTTTTAGTTATACATTGCCTTAAATGTTTATTCTTATTTATGAAAGTTTCCGCTATATTGTTATCCTTACTGGGAATTTGAGCTCACCCCTTTTCTATGTTTTATTTTTCCCAGGAAGTGAAGAAGTAAATTATGAATGACTTGCAGGGATATTATGTGGGGATATGAGTGTGGATTATGGAGACAATATGTTGTTGTAGTAGTTTTTCATTTTATGATGTAATGTAAGACTTATGAATATATATAGTGTTTCCAAGACTACTAAACCAATCGGTCTTTCGAGATTTGATCTTTCTTGTGATCATACCAATGTTATGTAATAATGCACCGACTCTGGGTAACTGGGGTCAGGGCGTTACAGTCATTGTCACTCCCAGGTGGCTCCATGGGGTCCCAAAATCGACCCAACGATGACCATGATCAGAATGGTATCAACAAATATTATTAAGAAACATGTTAGGGTAATTTGACATTATTATAATATTATTTTTTTACACTTATTTACCAGATTTACCCATTAATCATGGTAAAAAAATATTTACTGAGATAAATATATAAAATGTATAAAAATAAAATTCATCTATTTACAAAATTTGAACCTCATTATTCCAAATATGGAATCAATTTTTTCAAATTCAAAACATAGAATTGAAAGAAATTAATTTAAAATTAATTCACGTTTTCAAAACAAAAAGCACATTTTTAAGAAATAACAACTATCAAAAGATTGACACTTATTTATGTCCTATTTCAAAGTGAAATTACATCCAATGACCAAAATTGTATTAAATATTAAAAACAAAATATAATTAATCTTTAAACCCAATTAAAATGGTAATATAACCATATAAATAAGTTAGATTAAAAGACAGTTTTTAATTAAAATATAATATTTTTCATTATTTATTAAAAAAATGAACTTTTTCAGAAAAACATCAAAAATGTACCCAAAGTAAATTCTGATGTTCCGATTCTAAAGACGAATTTTATTTTGTCAAATATAAAATATAAAAGTGACAGAAACTATATTTAAAAAGGGTTTTACATCAAAAGGAGTTAAAATGACCTTTTAATGTGTATTAGAGTATTTTTGCTGAAAATCAGTTTCATTCTTATTTTAAGAATTGAAAATTTATTAGATAAACTTAAAAACATTTAACAAACGTGTATATTAATTTTGTAGTTAGTTTTGTTCATTATTTTTATTACAATGGCTATGCATTAAGTACCATTTAAAATAATAATAATACTACTATATTATTTTCTGTATAACTCAATGTTGTGTGCAACATAAGTTTCCAAAGAAACTCATTATTGTGTATCAGGTACGCCATCGATCATAGCATCCCCTTTAAGTAAAAATAATATTTAATTCAAAAATTTTAATAGATATGATAATGTTATATCTTTATTTACCTGGGATGTTACATCCTTCCCCCTTTTGGAGAATTGCGTCCTCATAATTTTAAAATTGGGCTTGGAAACTTCGTCGAAAGTCCCACATAAGAAAAAAAAAGTCAATAAAAATATCACTTTAAAAGATAGAAATATAAAAAAAGGTCCCCTGAGATATCCCATACTAGGATTCCATGTAAGAAAAAGTGGATATGGAAGAGAAAACAACCAATAATGTTTGATGGAGAGTGGTAGAATATATGATTAGGAGAAATTTAACTGCCAGAAAATCACAAAATTTTAATGGGTTAAACAGTCTTTGATTCCCTAATAGGAAAAGTTAACAGAAAATGTTTTTGTTTTAAGTTAATTTTCTTAAAGTTGACTAATTTATTTAAGATCTTGAATAATAAAATATGGAAACATATGTACTTTTCATATAGAATTTCATCTATTACAATATTTCTACCACATAGTCATATTTTCTCCAAATGATGAGTAGTCAAGATGACTTGTTCACATTGAAAGTGTTATAATCAAATTATATGGAATAACATAATCCAAAAAAGATGAGCTATATTTTTCTCATGTCTTTTGACAATAACCAAAACCAAAATGGTTTGTACAAGATCTGATAATCCCCAAAAAGGATAATATTTTACAAATTAAACTACTCTTAATCTCCAAAATTTGTCAAAAGATACTCAAATTTCAACAAAGACCATTCAATAAAAAACTATTTATAAAATTATTCAATGTAATCCAAAATAATATTGAAAACCAAATCTCAGAAGGATTTAATCACATAGTCTTCCAAGATAAATCTTAATATTTATCTCCAAATAACATCAGTAACTCTTAAAGTCTCATACTGAAAAGTAATTAACCTAATCACATATTCACTATGATAGGTTAATCATTCCCATAAATAAACCAAATCGTCATATGTCTACAATATAAACATAGATTCTTGAAAAATAAAATTTCAACCATTACTCCACAAATGAGATCCCATAGTATTTTATTTCCCTTAAGCATATAACATTTCCAAAAGAGAAAAAATCTTCTAAAAAACCATTATCACTTAATCACCAAACCATTTTCCTATATTAAGGATATCCATTTGATAAAAAATAAGTTATCAAAATAAACTTATTCTGGATCAATAAAATTTGTTAACTTAAATGAATAAGTCATACTAACCAGGGAATTCATATAGGACAGTGGTAGGCGATGCACCCTCATCGCCCTTAGGTTGTGGGATTGATTCTTGAAGCCTTTCCATTAGGGATGGGCTTCCACCAATCTTACATGTTTTCCTTTTTATAAAACTCAAAAATAACACTAACATGTTTTAAACTCAAAGGATTTCGTATAACTTTCATTGTTATACCAATAAATTAAGACATCAACATCTTATATATTTTTCTTTTTTCACCGCCATATGATAAAATAAAACTATTCCCAATAGAAAGAATTTCATACCTTGATCATGGTGTCCATATGGTTTCATCAACATCATGTTCACATAGGTAGAAGTTCCATTCCTTGTAACAATGATTTAGAGATCCTTCAAAAACATTTTATTCCTTCATCCAAATACACATTGTACAACTTGGGTCATATTGGCGTACATAGAAAAATTGCATTTGAAAATTATCATGTATAGATATAATTTTTAAAAATCTGATAAAACCAGAATATTATAAAACAATCAGACCAAAATTGAGTTGAAACATTCAATAAATAGTCCTATTAAAAAACAATAAGTATGTTTTGAGAGACTATATTGTAAAAAATGTATAAATTAGTTGTGTAAGGGTCTCCTTCTTCAGCACCTTTTTCAAAATCATAATATGCTTCAAAATCTTGTGATAAGGTAAAATATATGAAAACACCTTGATAATATTTACCTTTCTTGAAAATTTGAGAATATTGAGAAAATAGGATTTGATTAAATACAACCCATGATCCATGATGATAGTAATGTATAGTGGAGCTGTTTGATATCTCAAAAGACTGCTTTCAAGTGAGTTTTATGCTAGAAAATGTTTCAAAATCATCTGAACATGACTTTGCGATAACAATTGCAAGCATGTCATTAGGAATAGAAAGGAATGTCGTTTGATGTCATTCTCCCTCCACTTGTAACCAAAATTCCTTGATCTAAAAATTTTATAAAATAGTATTTTACTAAAATAATAGACATATTGACTAACCATGTGTTTTACGAAATCTCATAATCCCTAATGTTGTCTAAACCGACCTCTAATACCAATTATAAGGACCCGACCTTAAAACATTACATAATCATAAATTAAATGAATAATTAATATTGAGGATCTTTTCAAGTTTAGTATTATCAAGAATTAGGCCATAACTATTACATATCAACTTGAAAATTACATGAAGACACTACTACTCAGTATCCATTTTGTCTCGTAAAATAAAACTCTTAAAAAGAAACTTGTTTAGTTCTATGTTTTAGAAATCATGACTTTTCTTTAATCTTATCATTGACCCTAATCAACTTTAAGTCATGTGGAAAAAATTTCAAAATCATGCGATGAGCATAAAAAGCTCAGTAAGGGTTATAAAATAAGGAAAGAAAACATTATCCCATCAACAAATACAATTCAATGAAACCATAATTTTCAATCATAACATAGCTTATGAAATCATAAGATTTATGAATAACACACGGAAATCATAAATAATAAAGGCTAATTATGGCATCCATATCATACATACATTGTAGCTATCCGAACTACGTATGGAGCTACGTTTGGAATACCCATCATAGTATATTCCATAAATCTCTTAGGAGAAACATTAACGTTTACCTCCATCACATTACCCAATGCATTGGAGTGCTATCTCGGGCTCACCCTCCCTAGGATTATCATGGAACCACCCTATACATAAACAATGCTTAATAACCATAACATATTCATAATGCATAAAACAAGCATAAAGAAAATATAACATTTCCACATTTCAATCACAATATATCATTTCAAGATATTGACGTAATCAATGATTTACCAAAATGATTTTAAAAACCATTTAATACATTTAATAATGTGATTTTTGAATCAAAGTGTCACATACCACTTTGAATATTTTAAAGGAATTAAAATTTTGAAACATTAATGACCAAATAAATAAATCCTTAAAGACATTTTTAAAACATGGACATTAATGAGAATGATTTAAAACAATATATCATTAAAACATTTAAAAAGATATTTTAGTTAAAGAGTTCCCAACCAAAAGAGAGATGCTTGAATACAAATATATGAGGAATACCATTAATAAAATATTATAATATCATGAGAATAAATAGATTCGTTATATAATATGTCAAAGGAATGTATATAAACTATATAAAAGTGAATTGGTGTATAACAACAATAAGTTTTAATGGAATGTAAATTTAGACAAAGTCCCTTGCAAAGATCATATCCATAGATTAAGGATAAATTAATGACACAATTATGTGTGACAAATAAAAATACACCCAATATAAGTAGATATTAAGTGTAAAACAATCATAGGTTATTCACACATATTCATATAATGACATAATCAAGAAGTATAAGTTTAACCCAAATAATTGAAATTGGGGTAAGAAGTTCTCTTACATAAATTCAACAGTCTAACAACATCACATTAAAAGTAAAAGAAATGCTTTTATGAGAGAGAAAAGGGTATATCATCACTTGGAAATACAATTTACAGCAATAAGGATACATAAGAACATATCCCAACAAATGAGGATGTAAATTAAAAGACATAACAAAAATAAGTCTTTGACTAAAAGAGTATGGTGAAAGGTTCCCTTACCGATTTGGTAACTTACGAAACATACACCCCATGAAGGAAGGATCATACAATGAAGATTTAAATACCCATACATTAAATTATATTTCAAAAATAATACAATCATGGGAAGTACAAAAACCACAAAAAGGAAATAGTGGAAAATATAGCATTAATCTCACGGGAATAAAAAGTGAGATGAAAACCCCTTACCACGTTGTAATTAATCGAGCCGAATGACCAAAAGTTAATAACCACCAATTGAATCATGGAATACCATGAATATAAAGAGAATCATGATAATAGATATCAAATATTAGTAAAAAATACACCACATGAAATAAATATGTGGCGAACAATGGAAATCTCAAGGAATTAAATGTGAGATAAGAAAACCCTTACCTCGTTGTAGACGACGAAAAAAGTCCGTAAATCCTAGAAGAAGTTTTAAAATGGCAAAGCGAAGTCATATTTGGAATTAGAGGCCCGGTCTGAAGGCCCGGGAAGTGGTGCATGAAATAAAGGAGGTCTTGCGCGAAATAAAGATGGGTGCGCGAAGAATTCCCAGGATTCGCGTAATTGAGGTGCTTGTGCGCGCCATTTTGAGCCCCCCGGTTCCACACGGTGAAGCTTTGTGCGCCGACGGTTCCCATCCCGGAAACTTTCGCGCGCCGCCTGGATTCCCCACCGGCTGATGCCTATAAATAGAAGGTGACCCCAGAAAGTTTGGGGGTTGAGGAATTCGGATCGGCTCCCGTGCGCGCAATTCGACTCCCCCCGCACGCAATATGACTTCCAGGTAATCCCCCTTTTCGTGCAACCTTGCCCCAGGGTTCGCCTTTGCGCGCAACTCCACTGGCTTAAGTGAATTTTCCTCCTCCTCCGGGTACTTCCCTTGAACGCGCTCGTTGCCCCTTGCGCGCAATCCCCTTCTACACGCGAAATCACCTATCCAAGCAATCCTCTGGACCTATTGCGCGCCATCCCGGTGTTTTGCACGCAAACCTTCCTTTTGCGCGCAACACCCATGACCCCTTTACCTTAATGCCCTTTGGCTGCATTTCCGCGCCGACATGTCTCCCATGTCGAGCATGCGTTCCATGCGTTGTTTTCCCATACGGCCTTCCAGGCTCGTATAAAGTAACCTCAAGGTCCCATGGGTGGTGTTTCTCGTTGCGTTGCTTTGCCTTATGCTTCTCCGCATAGGCACGCTAACAGCTATTTCTTCTTCGCATAGCCACGCGAACGTGGACCTCTCAATGGTTCGTCATGCGGCCCCCCTTAACTACGGCCTTGCCAATGACTTCCCTCCCACAAGGGGTAGAGGGAATTGGGCATGTAAGCCCCAGGGGTTTGGAGCGAACCCACCTCTTCCAAGCTGCAGGAAGTTAAACTGCTAAGCACCTCGTCCTTAACACATGACGTTAAACTGTGGTCTGTCCCGATGCTTCGCACGCAGGGTCCCCCCAGCTTGGAAATTTTTTACGCCTCTCGTATCCACAGTAATGGAATCTTCCTCGCATGGAATGAGATACTCCTTGTCGGAGTGGCGTTTTCCCACGGGGTAAGGGCTGCCTCAGGGTGTAAGCCCCTAGCCTCTCTTACGAAAGTTTTCACCCATGCACCTCCGTACTTCCCCCCTTCCAAGGCCAGTGGAGTCCCTTTCCCACTGCGCTTTGTCGCACCATGGGCCTCCACCCTGGAGTAATCCCCGACACCCAGGGCCGCTAACCACGTGTAAGCCCCTGTTTCCTCTTTGGGCCACTAACCAAACGTAAGCCCATGTTTCCTCTTCGGGCCACTCCACGCGTAATCCCCATTCCGCTTCTCACAGACGCACCCTTCGTGACGTGATTGTCTGGTCCCTGCTGCCTCTTGTTTCTCACACCGAGAATGACTCACGTGGGCTTAGAGTGCGCATCGACCATGAAATCCTCCTATGGGACACCTTAGAGCGTAAGTCCCATACTAGCGAACTACGTGGACTTTGATCCGTGCTAACGCTTGGTACGTTGGAAGCCTCCACGAGGCTCAAGCCCACCACCCGGTCGTTCCGAACTCTCCACGTCGGTTCCCCGACCACCATGGTCTACCTTAGAGCGTAAGCCCCAAATACACCATGTGCTGCCTCAGAGCGTAAGCCCCATATCCACAATGGGCCGCCTCAGAGCGTAAGCCCCAGATCCCTCATCCCGCATGACGTTAAACTGTATGCCCTCGTCCCGCATGATGTTAAACTGTATCTCATCCCGCATGACGTTAAAATGTATTCCCCCTCTTGGGCCGCCTTAGAGCGTAACCTCATACCAGCAAACTACGTGGAATTTGATCCGTGCTAACGCATGGTACGTAGGAAGCCTCCAAGAGGTTCAAGCCCACCACCCAGTCGTTCTGACCTCTCCACGTCGGTTCCCCGACCACCATGGGCCACCTCATAGCGTAAGCCCCATATCCACCATGGGCCGCCTCAGAGCTTAAGCCCCAGATCCCTCATCTCGCATGACATTAAATAGTATGCCCTTGTCCCGCATGATGTTAAACTATATCTCGTCCCGCATGACGTTAAACTATATTCCCCCTCTTGATCCATCTCAGAGCATAAGCCCCATGCCTCACATCCATGTCACATCCTGACTTCCCCCCTCTAGACCACGTGCCTTGGGAAGCTCATGCCCTAGCCCGGAGATCTTACTTCCTCCAGGCTCCAATCCATGCGTCCATTCTCACAGGTTGCCTTTTCAGGTGTCCCACCATGTCACCGAACTACGCGGACTTTGATTCCCTGCCGTGGGGATACGTAGGAAGCCTCCACAAGGTTCAATCCCATCACTCCATCATCCATCCTGATCCTTACCCGGGCCGCCACATCCCGGTGAGATCATGCCACCCATCCCACTCCACAGTATCCGGGAATCCACCCACGTATTGGCCCCAACATCGGTGTTCCCCCTATGGGGTCCTTCAATCTGATCCACTCTCAGTGTTTCAATCAGTCTGATCTATCTTCGTAAGACGTTAAACTCGTGGCATGCCCCATGTAAAACATGGGAAGCTGAGGAAAACCTCAGATGGTACATAATTCCCAGCATTCGATGTGGGATGCCTCGGGCTTCTGTGCCCCCGAGAAGCACTATGATAAGGTAAAGAAGACAGACATGCCAACAAAACCCCAACGTGACCATTCTCCTCACCAAAGGTTGCTGCCTCGAAAAAACCCCTTGGAGCATCTCGACAGAAGTAGCGTAATTAACTGGCGTCCATACAGATATGGCTCCAGGAACAAGCATCACGAACCCATCTTAAATCTATAAGGGAGACCCAGACTAGGTGACGAGCTCCGAGGAGGAATCCACGGAAGGAAGAACCAACATCCCATCATCCCGGTTTCGATCAAAGAGAAGATTTCCCTGAATAAGGAACAGATGTCGCCCGCCTTTGGAAAGCGGGAATGGGGGGCAACGAGCCGCGCGTCCTCCCATGAGTGATGGACGCGGGCGCGCGCCCCGCCATAAAAGTGTCAGAAACAGAAAATGGTGAACCCGAAGTGAAGCTCTTCTCCTCAATACGGTGACAGGAAGCGTTCAGGGTGGTGGAAGATTAGCATGTCCCCAGGTCTGGGTACCTATCACCGGGACGTGAAACCCGCTAGGGGTTGAGGCAGCCAGGATGTTGTGCACTCTGTTCTGCGACGTCGTCAGCGTGGATCCCTCTCGCCGACCATAGAAGACGGAACGACGCTGGGCATTTGGTTGTCGATTTCTTTTCCTGTTAGAACTAATTGGTTCATCTCCCTGCTTCCAGGAATCACATCACTGCATCTGGAGCTCGATCGCCACCTTCCCACCAGCGCAGGGGCAGGGGCAGTACTGACACAGCTACCACGTGCGGTCCCGCCTTTTCCACAGTCACCTCGGCTCTGATTTCCACAACTTTAGGGCGCTCTCGCCCCCTATCCCCGTCAGAAATCATCCAGTGAAGGGTGATCAACGTCCAGGTTCGTAGGTACAACGAGGAAGGTATCATCCCCACCAGGGGCATGGACCATTTGGATCTAGAGGTGGTGGTGCCTCACCATCGTCGCCACCCCCAAGGGCTGCGCAGGGAGACGACGCTCCCCACTCCAACGTTCAACCGCTTCGGGAGCCTATCCCCGGAGCGCCTTGACCCATCTGTCCCCTCTGCCAATGAGGTGGGGAATGTCTGGGTCCGCCCGATCGGAGACCCGTCCCAGGGGTTAATGGCCAGAACCTCCACCAGGCTGCGTCGACGTCATCGCCCGGCTCCCCGGGCCGAGGACTAGGCAATATTTGTGCCCGCACCTCTAGCTCCAACCCATCTGACCCGACGCCAGCGGCGGGCGCGAGCGGAAGAGAATGCCCGTCCTTGGGCACAAACATCAGCAACCACTATAGCCCGAGCCACTGCTGACTCCTGCTACCATACCTCCGCACATGTTGAGTAGGGGAAGTCACATGACTGACTGGGATCGAGGCCTCGACTGCCCTACAGGAAGGTTGGGTCGACTCTCCCAGTCGCGGGCACATGCAATGGCCACCGTGGACCAATCCGCGGTAGTGCCACCCATCATGAAGGCTCATTCTGGGCCACTGATCTGGAAAGCCGAAGGCTTCTTCGCGACAGCAACGCTCTGGGTATGACTCTTCCAGCACCCACTGCACTCAGTGTGAGGTCACTCCCCCTACCGCTGGCCACAAGTATGGAGCCGTTGCGTATCAACTCGCTCACTCACATGGAGGTCCTCCCCATGTCCCTTTCAACATCTGTCTAGGTGCTTCCCACATCCCGGCCTTCAGTCCCCTCTGCCCCAGCAATATTGCAGCCAGGGGACTCCTTGACAGAAATAATCCTTACCCTGAGGAGCCACCCAGGGGAAGGAAGGCAAGGCATCGTTGCTGTAGGAGGAATGTCAGGGGAGTCCGGACGGAAATTAGACCAGTCTGCTTCTCGAACTCTGAGGCGAAGTACGACTCGATGGTGGAACCTACCCCCCCCCCTAACCCTTTGAGTAGAGGGAAGGGATGGGGATGCGTCGCGTCAGTCTCGTACTCCCCGAGTGCGAGATCCATATGATTCCCTCCTCCCTACGAAGGTATATCCAGGAGGACGAGGACTTGGCGTACCCACAGGGGTCAAACCCGCAGGTATCACTGGCCTCCTTGGAAGCGCCTTCCACCTCAATCAGGGAGGGTGGGGAACTTTTCTGGGGACCGACGGAAGAGTCAAAAAGTGACACACCCTCGGCGAGCACCGACGCTGTGATAGGAATCCCATTAGCTGGCCCATCCTATCGCGACGTGGCAGCCAGGGCACTGAAACCCTTGGAGAACTACTCAGGGATTGGCGACCAATTGGCCTCTTTGACGTATTCCCCATCGGCCAGCTCACCGACCCGGCGACCTGCCTCGGCACCATTCCCAGCTATCCGGCCATTCTCAGTTGACGAGAAGGGGAAGCAAGGTCCGAACCTCGAACCAGAGTCATGGAGCTTCTGGACCGTCCTCGCAGCGGGCCACTTCCCTGAGAAGTTTTGGCCGGTCGCAGGATCATATTTTGATATGCCAGAGTCGTTCACCCCGGGGGAGTTTGAATGTTTCCGCCAGACTCTTCAGGTGACTCACTCCTGTCTTCGCCATCAGATAGCGCCTTATCTCGGGAGTCAAGAAAATCTCGATGATATCGGTGAGTTGTTACATCGGTTTGACCTGGCAGCGCTCCCTGTGGTTCGGCACCCCGAGTCGCTTGGCCACCACAGGGCCCTCCAGCAACAATGCATCCAGAGTTTTCAAGTACTTCGCAAGGTTATCGAGGAAGCCACCCCCCACGCGCACGTCCGCTGATGGGGGCAGTACACTACCCTTCTTTTCTGCGCGATCCGCCGACAGCCCGATTCACCAGGCGGCCCTGAGAGAATGTCTCCAAAGGCAGTGGCGGTCAACATAGCTAACCTTTCAGATGAAGGAAACGTTGTGGAGCTCCTAAATGGGGACTCACCCCCTGAGAACAAGCCGCCACTGGATCCATATGTGAGGATTATTCGCCACCAGAGGAGCCTCCTAGGTCTCCCAAGACCCAATGAGGCACTGACCCTGAGCCGAAACATCGGCATGGTTAAAGAGATTGTCGGGGCTGTCAGGCTCACCGACCCATCAGCCTCAGTGCAGAAGGCAGAGGAAGACTCCTAGAAGTCCACGCTACACCAACAGCTTGCTGAGAAAAAGAGGCTGGTTGATGAGCTCTTGGACGAACGCATTGCAGAGTGGCGGCCTCACTACGGTAATCCTAGGCCAGGACAGCAGGGGCAGAAGCACCTACCCCTTTCCGAGATTCCCCCGGGCAACTGCGACCATGTCGCGTTCGCCGATAGGGGAGAGTCCGGCGCCCATGGAAAGAGGGCACAATATGTATCGTCGAACCCTCCCGAGCGGCGGGATCACCTGGGGGACCATGCTCGGTTTCCTCCCACTGCACCGAGAGTCGCTCCGCCAGCCGCCCCGCGAGCTGCTGAGCTTGACTACCAGATTGGAGAGCCCGACAATGCACTAGTGGTTAGAGATCCCGGTCAGGACAGGAATCTGTGTCCAGACGATCTGATGGAAGTACTCATCGCCCGCCTGGAGGCCCTGGAAACTCGGCAGAGGGCAATCCCACAGGACGGCAAGCCATACCCAGCATGGGTGGATGATATTCCGGCCCCGCCGGGATTTTGGAACCCCAATTTCGCCCCCTTTAACGGGATCGGAGACCCGCCACAACACCTGGCCCACTTCAACTCGAGGTGTGGGCCTATGTTAGGGACTCCGGCACAGCAGGAGGCTGCCTTGCTCTGTATCTTCGTTCAGACACTGGAAGGACCAGCCTTCGTCTCGTATAGCTAGCTCCCTGTTGGATCTGTGACTGGCTGGGAGGACCTTCGTCGGCAATTCCTATACCAGCTCAGTTCCACAACCCGGAAGATGAACATTGCAGACCTCTTCATGGAACATCATGGAAGAGCTGGTTCCTTCTCTGATCACTCAGATTTACCCTGGAGGGTTCTGGGATTTCTCAGACAAGGCTCAGTGCCTTGAAGAAGCCCTGAAACAGGCCAGTCAGGCATGCCCGCTGCCTCCTGTATTCCCTGCAAGGAGAGCCTCTAGAGATGAGCCCTCTGGAATAGCCTAGATAGAGGCCCCTAGACTGCTAGAGTTGCTACCAGTAAGGCTAGCTCAGCAGCCCCATAGGGGTCCACCCCCACAGGCACAGCCTCCGGCCCAGCAGCGACTGCCTCAAAATTGGCAGGCGCCTCCGCGTAACGTGTCGCCACCACCCAGGAGAGATAATCAGGCTCCGCCTCCTCGGCATGCTCCTCCGGCCCCTGGTCATGTTCAGCCTCCAAAATCCCCCTTTCCAGACAGAATGAATCATACTTACTCGTTTGATGAGGCCCAGGTCTCCGGTTATTTCCATAGCGCCTTGGAGCAGAGGATCGTGCGACTGCCTGAGTACCGGAAGCCTGAAGAGGCGCGTCTCACTGATCACCCTAACTACTTACCTTTATCACTGGATCCTGGGGCACACCATCCAGCGATGCTATGTGTTAAATTACTATCTCTAGGACTAGATTGACAACAACATAGACAGGTCGGCCCCAGCCCCGACACAGGTGGCAGGTGTCTTCGTGAGATCAGATGGCAGCAACGGCAACGAGGATGAGTGGCAGCAGGTTTCCGACCATGGGTTACAGAAGTATAATGACTCGATGGCCTGCAGGATTTTTGCCCGTGCCCATGGCATCATTCGTGCCCGCCTGAGTCAGCCAGAGCCTTCAGAATCTGCGAGCGCCGCTTTGGAATCGTCGTCCCAGCATACCTCTTCCCAGAAGAGCAATCGGTGGCGCAAGAAGAAAGAACGCAACCTGCCAGTGTCGTCATCTTCCTGCACGCTTGGCGATTTTATGCCCCCAGAGATGGGGATCCCTCCGAGACTCCGTCTGGTAGTGGATGATCCCTCGAGTGAAAGCCCAGGGTACTCTTCAGTTAACACCTTAGAGTTGGTAAATCCCTTTTTGGCTCCTGACGATGAGGAACGCTCGATGGACCTCCCCAATGTCCCCAGTCGTTGCCAACGTCCGCGGAGCCATGGCTACGTGAATCGCAAGGGCATGGCAGTCGTCACCTCCAGTCGGGCCGTGAATGCTACTGAGACCAGGCAGCAGGCCCGATACAGAGCTCAGCACATGCGGCCCCTTCACCTGGTGTCGACAGGTTCGCCTCCACCACCGTTTGTGTTGCTAGAACAGGCGGGACCACCTCATCTGTGTCGCGACCAGCCCTGCCCTGCCACCGGCCGACTACAGCCTTCTGTTCCTAACGCGGCAGCCACCTTCCAGGCTTCGACTAGTGTAATAGCGAGACATGCCTAGTACCAGTCAGTCACCGGTCCTGCCGGCAAGGCCCGTCATGCCTCCAATCGTAGAGCAGCCTCCTGTAAGCAGAAGATCGCGTTTGGCTCGAAAGTATGATTTTCTGAAGCACCTGGACGACATTACATCAAGGCTTTCTATCCTTCAGGCCCTTCGCCTATCGTCTAAAATGCACGAGCCTCTCACCGAGGCTCTAAGGAGCCCCTCTAGTTCGAGATGGAGGTAGAGGCCACAGAATCCTTCCACACCGAGGAGATTGAGGATGCCGAATGTCAGGCGGTTATCTCGTTTTCCGATGAATATGAAGACCTTCCCATACAGGGGCACATTCACCCATTGTACATCACCGACCAGTTCAATGGTATGGAAGTTATCCTCTGTCTTGTTGACACGGGTTCCGGGATTAACCTAATCCCAACTCGGACACTGCGGAAATTGGGGTTGTCTGAGGATGATTTAACTCCCTCTAACCTCTGGATCCAGGGGTATGACAGAACCCAGAAGACTCCACTCGGCAAGATTCGTCTGAATACCCAGTTTGACGGCCTAATTTCCAATACCGAATTCATTGTTGTCTCTCAAGACACCGCCAAAAACATGTTGATGGGCAGGCTGTGGCTCCACCTTCATGCAGCGGTCCCCTAATTGTATCACCAGTGCCTCAAATACTCTCTTAAGGGTCGAGTGGACATTCTCCAAGGAGATGCATCTCCTTTTGCATCTTGTGAATCCCATTATCTGGACTCTGACTATTACAAGAGCAAGGAGATGTTGATCTTGGCAGGTGAGGTCGAGCCCGCCACTATCGAAAGTGATCCATGGACAGGTTTGGACGACGCATATGTCTTCCCAATCATCGGTTGGAGGCCACAACCCCCGACATGGGGCAATGCTTTGTTGTTTCGAGTACCAGAGGAAGGCATATCTCTGGTTCCAAGTGATGGCTAGAAATCACCTCGTACTCTTACACCAGCCAGGCTTAGGTGATCCATGAGCCTCCTACCCCTGTACGATATCAGGATGTTGGGCTCATGGGAATGAAAGTACATCATACGTGTCTATTTCATAGGTCTAGAATCGATCGGCTTAAGAAAATGCGCCACTACTGCTTTGATGTCATAAAGTGTGGCCCCTTGGGCCGAAGGTCAGATGGGATTGGATCAACCACCTTTGTTGCCATGGTCCCCGCAGTGCATGGGACCCCTGACATGACAACCTCTGCCGCCAAAGCCGGCACCAGCTTCCCATCAGGGTCCGGTATCCCCGAAACGGCTCCCCCTCGTGGATGATCCTTCCACAAGAAGAGAGGAGGACATGGAAGATTCCCCTCCTGACTTTGAGGAGGGAATCCCCACCACGGTCGACGAGTTAGTGCAGGTGAACCTCGGTAGCGAGGCGGACCCGAGACCCACATTGGTCATCGCCGATATGCCCCCCGAGGAACGAAAACGCTGCATAGACTTCCTCGGAAAACACCATGATGTGTTCGCCTGGAGTTATGATGAGATTCTAGGACTAGATCCTCAGGTAGTCGTCCACTGCCTTGGCCTTCCAGAAAACCATCGCGGGTTCAAGCAGCCTCCCAGAAAGATGCACCCCTCTCACGGTGCCATGGTTGAGGCTGAATTTGATAAGCTCATCAAGGTCAACTTCGTCAAATAATTCCAGTACCCCAGGTGGCTAGCCAACATTGTGCCAGTCAGGAAGAAGAACGGGAAGATCAGGGTCTGTATCGTCTTCCGCGATCTCAATCGCCACTGTCCGAAGGATGATTTTCCCCTTCCTGTGACAGAGTTGTTGATCGATGCCACGACCGGGTTCCAAGCCCTCTCCTTCATGTATGGGTACTCCGGGTACAACCATATCTGAATGGCCCCCGAGGATGAAGATTTCACTACCTTCAGGGCCCCCCATGGTACTTTCTGCTACCGGGTTATGCCCTTCGGCCTCAAAAATGCAGGTGCCACCTATCAACGGGCCATGCACCACATATTCAAGCCGATTCTTGGGACGCTGGTAGAGTGATATGTGGAAGACATGGTGGTTAAGTCTTGTCAGCATCAGGACCATCTCAAAGACCTTGAGAAAGTGTTTGGCTTCCTCCGTTCTCGCCACTTGAAGATGAACCCATTGAAGTGTGCCTTCGGGGTCACCTCGGGAAAGTTTCTTGGATTCATTTTTAGGTATCGAGTCATCTAGATCTACCCATAGAAGATCAAGGCCATCAGTCAGATGCCTCCCCCGAGTAATCTTCGGGAGCTGAGAGGCCTTCAAGGCCACATAGCCTATATACGCCGATTCATCGCGAATCTGGCCGGTAAGTGTAATCCCTTTTCCTGGCTCATAAAGAAATGTGCCACCAACAAATGGGATGAAGAGTGTCAGATAACTTTTGAGGAAATCAAGCAGTATCTGCTTCAACCTACGGTCTTGATGCCACCCATTTCCGGAAAACCGCTGGTCCTTTACGTGACTGTCCTCGAGTGATCCCTCGGTGCACTTCTCGCCCAGAGGAACAACGAGGGAAGAGAGAATATCCTCTACTACCTCATCTGCATGCTCCTCGACGTGAAAATTAAATATTCTCCCATCGAGAAGAGCTACTTGGCGCTCATATTTTCCATGCCGAAATTGCGGCACTACTTGCAGCACCACGAGGTAGAGCTGGTCTCTTGGGTAGACCCATTGAAATACATCCTGAACCGAACTATGTTGACTGACCGATTGGCGCGTTGGGCGGTGATCCTCCAGCAGTTTGACATCAGGTTCGTACCTCAGAAGGCTGTCAAAGGGCAGGTGTTGGCAGACTTCTTACCTACCCACCCAACCTCTGTGGACCAGCCACTGGATCTAGGATTCCCTAATGAGGTAATCCTCTTAGTCGATCACGCCATCCCATGTTGGCAGATGCACTTTGACGGTGCCTCCCGAAGCCCCACCGGTAGAAGGCTCAATGATCTTAGGCTGAACAGAGTGGGCCTGGGTATCATCTTCATCACCCTGGAGCAAGCCGTTCTGCCGTATTCATTCCTGTTGTCAGAAGGCTTCACCAACAATGAGGCAGAGTATCATGCCCTCATTACTGGCCTCGAGTTGGCTCTTGAGATTGACGTACCCCATCTATATGTAAAAGGGGACTCCGAGCTAGTCATCAAGAAAGTCAATGGTGACTATGCAGTCAGAAATCCAGAACTCGTGCCATTGCTGGAGTGCACCCTCCGTCTAATGGCTATGTTCCCCTCCCGACCAGAGGTCGTTCACATTCCCCGGTCGTAGAACAGTCGAGCGGATGCTTTGGCCATCCTGGCCGCATCACTTGAGGAACCCGAACAAGATGACTTAATAATCCACGTGGCGCACCGGAGAGTCATTGCTCCTATTATTCGGGAGGGAAATCGTGGCCCGCGAGTGAACCATCTCACCGCTGGTGCCCCTACGTCAGGATCCCCAAGGGATTCAGGTGCGGTAATTGAGACAGTTCCTGACTGGAGGATGCCCTTGGTTGAATATCTCCAGCACGACAATCTTCTGCCAGACCGAGCCGAGCGAGAGTGAATCTGACGCTGTGCGCCGCAGTTCACCCTTCAAAGCGGTCCCATCCTTGAGAAGAACCTTTATAGGCACAGATTTGGTGGTGTTATCTTCTGTTGTCTTCAAGGAGTCGAGATCCCATAGGTCATGCAAGAAGTGAACGCTGGTTCCTATGGCGCCCAATGGGCCGAGTCGAAGTTGTCCCACCAGATTCGGAGGCTGGGATACTTCTGGACCTCCATGATCCACGAATGCATTGTGTATGCCCAGAGGTTTCATGCATTCCAAGTTCATGCTAACTTTGTGAATCGCCCACCGGAGCCTCCCCATACTACCAAGTATTCTTGTCCCTTTGCAGTCCGGGGGTTGGATGTAGTATGGCCTTACCCGCCGGTGACGGCCCGCTAGTGCTGGTTCATCTTAACCGCTATGGATTTCTTCTCGAAGTGGGCGGAGGTAATCCCGCTCCGGGAAGTCAAGGCATGTTCTATCGCTGACTTCGTGAGCTCCAATATTATCTATCGGTTTGGAGTACCTCACGTTATCCTCACGGATAACAAAACCAACTTCCGAGCAGCCGAGCTGAAGAAATTGTACGCTAATTACAACATTCTCTCTAACCACACCTCTCGCTACCATGCACGGGCGAATGGACAGATTGAGGCGTTTAACAAAACCCTCTCCAACATTCTTCAAAAGATGTTTGGTCAGAACATGAAAAGTTGGCCGGACAAGCTCCCCAACGCCCTCTGGGCTTATAGGATGACGACTCGTTACTCCACCCAGGTGACTCCGTATTCCCTGGTATATGGAGTTAAGGCCATCCTGCCCATCGAGATCCAGTTTCCCTCATTACGCACGGCGGTCTACGACCAGCAAGCACCAGATAGAGTTGCCGAAATCCGTCTAGCCGAATTGGAAGCGCTGGACGAAAGTAGGCTTCGCGCTTTACATAACTTGGAAAGGAATCAGAGCAGGATGGCTCGAGCTTTCAATAAGAAGGTTCGCCTTCGCACCTTCCTGCAAGGCGACCTGGTGCTGGCTCTCAGAGTGCCAATGATTCCCGGCAGAAACCCACCCAAGTTGGAGCCAAAATGGGAAGGGCCTTTTATTGTCCATAAGGTCTATCCCAATGGCGCGTATTCCCTGGTGACTATGGATGGTGAGCGCATAACTCCTCCCACCAACACCAGGTTCCTCAAGCAGTACATTGCCTAAGCCTACTCGTGGTCCTGCATGACCTAAAACTGTGCGGTCCCGCATGACCATAAACTACACCTGGTCCTACATGACCTTAAACTATGCGGTCCCGCATGACCATAAACTGCACCTGGTCCAACATGACCTTAAAATGTACGGTCCATCATGAAATTAAACTGTACAAGGGTCCGAGCTCTAAGACCTAAAACTAAGATCCTCCTGCGGTCCCGCATGACCGTAAACTGCACCCGGTCCAGCATGACCTTAAACTCCACTTTTCCCAACATCTGGGCTCCTTGGTCTGAGTTCTAAGACCTAAAACAAATATCCATATTTCGTCCAACATGATGTTACACTACCTCTCAAGAACTACGTGTGGCTTGATTCCCATCTTTATGGGATACGTAGGACCTCCTGAGCACTTAGATTTCAGGCCCAACCCCGTCTCTTAGGATATCCCACGATTTCCCGGTTGCCTCAGTCTTTTGGCCTGCCCTTCCCTCGGGAATCTGCCATCTTTTGGCCGCTCTCAGACTGACCCCTTCGACCCTTTCCAGTGGTCTTTTAATGTGTTTAGAGTACTCTGGTCTATGACATGGAGTTTCATATTTTACTTATAAAAGTTTTCCTCCACTTTTCAACTTTCGTGTTCCCCTTCATTCAGGCCCCACCATCCTTCACACCCAGAGGGACCCCCAAGAACGTCCTGGATACAACAACTAAGGGCTCTCCTACCATCATGGGAAAACGCCCCTGAGGGTTTTGGACGACAAATTGATACAAATCTCGTGTTGCAAATGTGGTCAGCAGTTGATACTCATTTATTTGCCCCTACTTATAGGCTAATGCGATAGGATGCTATGTTGCGAATATGGCCAGCAGTAATCCTCAGTCGTCACGCCGGCTTCCTCGGGCCTTGAATGTTGGCTAATTGATTCACATTGTGTTCCGCCCCCACCGTGTCAAGGTGGAATCTAGACACACCTTGTACTAACCCTCAGTACACCCCACACATCAGATAGACCGAGCTGCGTAACAGTGTCTCTTGGGGATCCCGCGATCTGAGCGCTAGAGTATGTGCTTGGGTTTCTTCTCTACTGGTTGCATTCAGCTTGTCCCCCATCCCCATGGGGAATGAGGAGTCGCCCAGACATTGCATTTTGGGCCCAGGGTAGCTGGAAGCTATAATCTCCTACCCCCACTGATTGTTGAACCCTCGTAGGCCCCTTTGGCCTGAGGCTCCTCTCTCGGAATCGCGCGCGGTGATGGTATGGGATTATGCCCTCACCCGCATCTTGCATGCTTTATCGCATCGTGCGTGGTGCTATTGGTCCAAACCTTACGACCTTAAACTGTGTTGTTGGTCCAAGCCTTATGTCCGTAAACTGTGTTATTGGTCCAAACCTTACGACCTTAAACTGTGCTCTTAGTCCAAGCCTTATGACCTTAAACTCTGCTGTTGGTCCAAACCTTACATCCTTAAACTGTGTTGTTGATCCAAGCCTTACGACCTTAAACTGTGATGTTGGTCCAAACCTTATGACCTTAAACTGTGTTGTTGGTCCAAGACTTATGACCTTAAACTGTGTTGTTGGTCCAAACCGTACGAACTTAAACTGTTCTGTTGGTCCAAACCTTACGACCTTAAACTGTGTTGTTGGTCCAAACCTTATGACCTTAAACTGTGATGTTGGTCCAAACCATAGGACTTTAAATTGTGCTGCTAGTCCAAGCCTTACGACCTGAAACTGTGCTGTTGGTCCAAACCATAGGACCTTAAACTGTGTTATTGGTCCAAGCCTTACGACCTTAAACTGTGCTGTTGGCCCAAACCTTATGACCTTAAACTATGTTGTTGTTCCAAGCCTTACGACCTTAAACTGTGTTGTTGGTCCAAACCTTAAGACCTCAAACGGTGTTGTTGGTCCAATCCTTACGACCTTAAACTGTGATGTTGGTCCAAACCTTATGAACTTAAACTGTGTTGTTGGTCCAAGCCTTACGACCTTAAACTGTGATGTTGGTCCAAGACTTACGACCTTAAACTGTGTTGTTGTTCCAAACCTTATGACCTTAAACTGTGCTGTTGGTCCAAACCATAGGACCTTAAACTGTGTTGTTGGTCCAAAACTTACGACCTTAAACTGTACTGTTGGTCCAAACCTTACGACCATAAACTTTGCTGTTGGTCCAAACCTTACGACCTTAAACTGTGCTCTTGGTCCAAAACATATGACCTTAAACTGTGTTGTTGGTCCAAACCATACGACCATAAACTGTGGTGTTGGTCCAAACCTGTCGACCTTAAACTGTGTTGTTGGTCCAAACCTTACGACCTTAAACTGTGCTCTTGGTCCAAACCATATGGCTTGATTCTCATCCTAATGAGATACGTAGGAATGCCCGAACATTTAATCTTGGGTCTAGCCCCAGTCCTTTTTTCCCATCCCACACGACGTTAATCTGTATTTCGTCCTACATGATGTTAAGCTGTGCTTCTAGAACTAGATGTGGCTTGATTCTTATCCTAATGAGATACGTAGGAACACCCAGACATTTCGTCTTGGGTCCATCCCCATGGATTACCAAACCCCGTCCCTCCTTATTGTCGGCCTCTAGGTCTGACTTCATGGGAAGTGGTGTAATCGTGACATCCACCCCGAATAAGTTCAGGATTCCCCATAGTAGTAATGGGAAGCAGTAGTTCTCTCACCAGAGAGGTCCTGCCTGAAAATTGGGACGACCCATGACCAAGTTGGTACGTTCTCCTGATACGCCTCCGCCACGGTGTCGCAATTTTGGGAGTGTTGGACTCTGCTCGAACAAAACACCACTCCACCTTCCACGCATTGCGTTCCCCTTTATTCGGATCCTCATTCTCTTTCATGTCTAATGGGACCCCCTAACAGTATGGATGATAGACCTACGGTCCGCCTACTATCCTGGGCCAATGATCCGGAGGACTGGTCATGTTTGATGGGACCCCCTAACACTATGGGTGATAGAATTTGGTCCGCCTCCTTCCACAATATGGATGATAGACCTTTGGTACGCCTATTGTAGAAATATGGATGATAGACCTATAGTCTGCCTACTGTCCTGGGCCAACGTTCCGGGAAACTGACCAGCGAAATTTGAGTTAGGCCCTGTGTTGCGAACATGGTCAGTGGTCATCCCTCATTTATTGTCCCCACTCTAGGCCAACATGATATGGATGCTGCGTTTCCGTCACGGTTAACAGCTATCCTCCTTCGTTGTGCCCCACAGTGTCCCAAATTTTGGTAGAGTGAGTCACATTTCCATTCCATCTCCCTATGTTCGGATGGATTTCAATGACCCCATCATTTCCCCGCTCATGTGTTAGAGCACATTGAGAAGGTGATATATCAATCGGTCTGAGGTATTCTCCTCAGAAATCCATGCCCAATTTCAGATGCCTGAGGCTTGGTCAATGCCCCAAAGTTGGACGAGATGATAACACGAGTATCCTTTGCTTCTCGCATTGGGTGCGACCCACAAGATCTTGGTGATGGGTTGGTAGTCATTTTGGTATTATGGTTGATCATATTAAGACAAGGGTACATTAGAATGGATTTGGCCATGTATTGGATTGAGATGATGAGCAGTACAAGAAAGAGGTTCATGAGATGGCCAAACCAAGGCCCTTAAGGATCAACGTGCTGAATCGACCTTTCCAACACTGCTACCCTTTGGCTGGTAGCCTCCAGGACCGCTTCTTGCTCCTCGAAGACTCTCTCCTCATCAGCCGATGCAGAGCGCAGCTTTCCAATACTAGCTTGTTCCTGCGCTCGCTCGGTTTGAAGTACGGTCATCTTGTGACTCGCCTCCATCAGTTGTTCCCGCGCGTCAACCAGCTGGGCCGTCAGTTGCCCCACAAGCTCAGAGCATGTTGCAATGAAGGCCTCCTTATGTGCCGCCAGCCCTTCGAGGCGCCGGACCTCTTTCTCTGCCCTCAGCAACGCTCAGGAACTCGCCAATCATTCCCGACACTGGGAAACGTTGGTGCGCCAGCTGCTCTCGCATATCTTCTTGGCCATGTAATCACGGACCTTCAGATAAAGGTGCTGAGTGTTAGCCCCTCCGGTGCACAGGAAGCGTATCCAGGTCTGGAGCGATCTCATCCACCTCAGACAATCCAACTGGGGCTGTCTGAGAAAGCACTGGGTACACTTCCACCCTTTGCACCGTGTCATTTGGCTCTCCTCGGCTGCCTCTGAGTCCGATTCATCTACCTCCTCAGGGTCAGCAGGTCGGTACATAGGGAAGGCAGCCGACAGATCGAAATCAGGATCTGCTTCAGGGATGTCTTCGTGAGGAATAGGATCCTCGACGTCCGGTCGACCTTCCTCTCTCGCCCCAGTAGCAACGATGCCTCCTTCAGCCTCCAGCCTCGCCTCAAGAACATTGCCACTAATGCCCGCTGCCCCCTTCTCACCAATTTCTAGGGTTGAATCAGTGTAGGAATCATGTTCTGAATGAGGTGTATGTCCACCACTAGTCCACTCCCGGACGGTCTGGGCTCTGCAGCCTGACGAGCCTCCAATGTTGAGATCACTGCGCAATGCGTACACTGATTTTTTGGGATCTTTTGATAACAAGTGCCAGTAGTGATGCGTGAGACTTACAGGAGACTAGATCATCGGTCTCCAGTGTTTCGGCCGCTGCAGGAGCTACCATGATGGGAGACCCCTCTGCGCTTGTTAATTCAATGATGGGTGTCGGATCACCATCATGTCCCAACGGTTCCTCTCCTCCCTCCTCTAGTGGGGACGCCCATCCAACACTCAGCCGCTCCTGAGTGAGGCAGAGAGACAGTTTGGAAATTGGAAAGGAAAGTGAATGAAGAAGGAAAATTAATGAAGATTGAGACAAACCTTGAGTATCTCAATTATGTTGAGATCAGAGCCGACAATCTCGCCGCTCTCTCAGAGACTCCCTCAGTAGGTCGTCCCTTGCGACCCCTCATCTTCGGGTTCTCCTTCTTCTTTATCTTCTCCTTTGCCTTCGTGTTCTCCGGTCTCCTCATCCCCCTCCGACTCCTCGTCGTTGTCGCCTTCTACCGGCGGCATCACTTCCGGATCATTCTCCTGGCCGAGCATCACTTTCACTAGGAAATGTGGCTCCGCACGCCAACCCCTTTGGCGCGCGTATGTGTCCATGGCCATTAGTTAAACATGTTGCCGATGGAAATTTACCCGTTCGGTAACTCGAACGAGCCCAACCTTTGGCAGCTGGATCTCGTTTTTCATGATCTTCTGCCAGACGACTTCAATGCTCTGTGATTGCCGCAGGGTCATCTTGGACGACCACAGTGTCGGGATAATTGCATCTTGGGAAGGTTCAAGCAGGTATCTTATATGCTTCATGGGCAGTTCATGGCCGCCTCATGTGACCCCCCCCCCCATGGGCAAGGAGGTCACGGCGGCGCTGCGTGATGTTCCTGCTGCTAAAGTCCCGGCCTGCGCAGGCCTCGCTGCCTGACACACCCCTGGTTCCCTTTTTCTGGTAGCCCCTTGCCTTCTCCCTCATCGCCCGGTTTCCACACGAGTAACCTCAAGTTGCCGGACTCGCTTGCGTAAAATCCCCTTAGGGTACATGATGGTCCAGTGTTCGGCATACTCGGTTTCTAGGCCAGCATCAACCCCGGTGGGAGGGATAGTAATGACGTCGCTGGAGCCAAAAGTGGTAAACATCTACCACATCTGGCATAGAACGCAGGGATTCTTCCCCTTCCAAATAGTCATGAATACCTTCTTCGGTATTCGATGGAGGCACCCGAACTGCCTGGCAAATCGGGATGGCACATAAGGCTCACATATCACCATCCTGTCGATCCGATCCATAAGAACCCCGCCTCGAATGCCCTGGAAATATTCTTGCTGTTCCAGAGAGCCTCTCCCATTTTCCACCATCTGGCCGACCGGGGTGGGGAATGGGATAAAGTGGAAGATGTTGTGGTTGCCGATGCAGATTCTCACGCCCTCCTCATTGAGCGTCGTCGGTGCCACCCCTGCGATATTCAGCAAGGATGGTCACAGGACATTGCGCGGAGTACAGATGGCATTTGGGAATGTGTACCCACTGAGGTGAGCCGCCAC
The DNA here is from genome assembly GCA_963277665.1 of Viscum album. Lineage (NCBI taxonomy): Eukaryota > Viridiplantae > Streptophyta > Magnoliopsida > Santalales > Viscaceae > Viscum > Viscum album. The sequence goes on from OY728145.1 coordinate 186,978,974, forward strand.
CCAGCTGTGGAAGATCTGGAAGGGGCCAGATACTCTCCGAGGCGACCCCCCTTGTGAGATGCGTCCCAGGATGGCGTATAACTTGGCCAGTACGGGGATGCCCATGTTGAACCGTTTGTTGGCGGCCATGGTACCTTCCATCACCAGTGTTGGTGGAAGGACACCCATCCTCGCGTCCCGCACCGGTAGGAGCCACCTGCCCAGGAAGGCGGCAAGGAACCTGGCATACCGAACATTCGGGTCCCGGGCCTTGATGACGCGATAACCCCATGATTGGTATTGCCCCGCCTCCAGGGTCCTCCAGTATGACCCATCCCTGCTCCTCTGGGCCGCGGTTGGGAACCGTTTACCCCATCCCGACATCTTGATGGTCGGATCCTTCTCAAGGAACAGGTTGAACCAACCCTTGTAGGAAATGTCCTTCAGGAAGTCTTTGACCCCCAACCTCTCTTTGGCCAGCTCCAGCAGGTGCCACGTCAGCATGGGCGTCTGTGACCTGTCTTCCCAGGTGTTCTTTGGAGGAACGAACTCGTCGTATTGGTATCCCTCCAGTCCTCTGACGCAGTGAACGTCCCAGAGACTGATGTCAACTTCCCCATGATGAAGGTGGAAGGTATTGGTATTTGGAGACCACTGGGTGAATAGCTCCGGCCCAAGCTTAGGTTGACGGTGGAAGTGGAACTGAGATGTCCATACCGCCTCGAACAGGCCAATATACCACAGTTCATCCCTGAACTGGTCGCAGGTATGGTGAACCTAGAACTCCCAGGCCCACTGGCTGGTGATGTTACCCCCAGATCACAGGTCCCAATCCTTCAGCCAGCCCTTTGTGTCATCTGTGACGCTCTGACGGAACGTGCTCACGTAAAGGACCAGATAAATCTCTGCGACAGGCTCGTCCCTGGTAATGGTCTCGGTCCTTGGGTTCAGGACATATACGTCCATATGTATGGTTTCCCTGGAAGGACTGCCATTGTTGGTGATGTGGTAGCGAGGAAGCTCGTCCTCCCGGGTCACCCATGATCGTGGTGTGTCCACCTCAAAGCCTGGTAGGGGCACCTCCTCCAGAATGCCAAAATTCTAGAGAGGGAGGTTTTCAGACAGAGGATACGTCTTCTGGGCTGGAGTCAGCAGATTGAACAAGGTCAGGTTGTCGGAAACGATCACCTTGGTGCCGTAAAACTCCTCGTTCGCCGCCATTTCGGTCCTATGAGCGGCGGCTTCCACCTCATCAACTCGGTTTGTGGCCATCTCGAATGTTTCGGGAGTTTCACAAAAACGGGATGCAGTGTGCGGAATCGGAGAGTGATGCGCAAAATATGAAGTGGCGGCTTGAAATCCAGGATATGGGCGCACAATCGGCATGCTAAGCGCAAACTATCCTGAGTAGGAACGCAAGGACGGTCGAAATTCGGAAGGAATTTCTCGATGCTAGAGTGTTTTTACACGTAGCCACGGGAGGAATTTCGCGCACGAGAGCTATAAGCTTATCGCACAGAAAAGATGGGGTACTAATTTGGGACCCAGTACCCCTTTTTATAGGCGAGACCAGGGTTCCGCACCATGCGGAAATCAAATTCCGCGACGATCCGTCGTTTTGCGCGCCACGTGGGTTGTTTGCGCACTAAGCGCCTAGGACTGGCCCTACTCTGGCGTTTCGGCGTTTCCCTCAGAATCTGACCGTTGCAACCTCTGGCCGATCCAATTCTGAGGTGGGGCATTTTTAGACGCCAAAAAAAGTCCATAACTCCTAGAGGAAGCTTAGAAACGGAAAAGCGAAGTCATATTCGGAATCAGAGGCCCAGTCCGGAGGCCCGGGAAGTGGTGCGCGAAATAAAGGAGGGCTTGCGAGAAATAATGATGGGAGCGCGAAGCATTCCCGAGATTCGCATAATCGAGGTACTGGTGTGCGCCATTTTGTGCGCCCTGGTTCCGTGCGGTGAAGCTTTGCACGCCGACGGTTCCCGTCACAGAAACTTTCACGCGCCGCCTGGATTCTGCGCCGGCTGATGCCTATTAAAAGAAGGCGACCCCAGACGGTTTGGGGGTTGAGGAATTCAGATCGGCTACCATGCATGAAATTCGACTCCCCCTGTGCGCAATATGACTTCCAGGTAATCCCCCTTTTCATGCAACCTTGCCCCGAGGTTCGCCTTTGCGCACAAATCCCTAGCTTAAGTGAATTTTCCTCCTCCTCCGGGTACATCCCTTGCGCGCGCTCGTTGCCCCTTGCGCGAAAGCCCCTTCTACGCGCGCAATAACTTGCACACAATCACCTATACGTGCAATCCTCTGTACCTATTGCGCGCCATCCTGGTGTTTTGCGCGCAAACCTTCCTTTTGCACGCAACACCCAGGACCCCTTTACCTTGACGCCCTTTGGCTGCCTTTCCGCGCCGGCATGTCTCCCCTGCCGAGCATGTGCACCATGTGTTGTTTTCTCGTACGGTCTTCCAGACTCGTACGAAGTACCCTCAAGGTCCCTTGGGCGGTGTTTCCCGTTGTGTTGCTTTGCCTTATTCTTCTCCGCATAGGCACGCTAACGGCTATTACTTCTTCGCATAGCCACGCTAACGTGGACCCCTCAGTGGTTCACCCTGCGGCCCCCCTTCACTACGGGCTTGCCGATGCCTTCCCTCCCACAAGGGGTAGAGGGAATTGGGCATGTAATCCCTAGGGGTGTGGAGCAAACCCACCTCGTCCAAGCTGCAGGACGTTAAACTGCTAAGCACCTTGTCCTTAACACATTACGTTAAACTGTCGTCCGACCTCGTGCTTCGCACACAGGGTCCGCCCAGCTCAGACATTTTTTATGCCTCTCGTCTCCACAAGAATGGAATCTTCCTCGCATGGAATGAGATCCTCCTTGTCGGAGTGACGTTTGTCAACGGGGAAGGGCTGCCTCAGGGCGTAAGCCTATATCCTCTCTTACAGAAGGTTGAACCCATGCACCTCCGTACTTCCCCCTGCCAAGGCCAGTGGAGTCCCCTTCCCACTGCGCTATGTGGCACCACGGGCCTCCACCCTGGAGTAAGCCCCAGCACCCAGGGCCGCTAACCACGCGTACGCCCCTGTTTCCTCTTTGGGACGCTAACCACACATAAGCCCATGTTTCCTTTTCGGACCGCTCCACGCGTAAGCCCCATTCCGCTTCTCACGGACGCACCCTTCGTGACGTGATCGTCTGGTCCCTTCTGCCTTTTGTTTCTCACACCAAGCATGACCCGCGTGGGCTTAGAGCGCGCATCGACCATGACATCCTCCTATGGGCCTCCTTAGAGCGTAAGCACCATACCAGCGAACTATGTGGACATTGATCCATGCTAACGCATGGTACGTAGGAAGCCTCCACGAGGTTCAAGCCCACCACCCGGTCATTCCGACCTCTCCCCGTCAGTTCCCCGACCACCAAGGGCCGCCTCAGAGCGTAAGCCCCATATCCACCATGGGCCGCCTTAGAGCGTATGCCACAGATCCCTCGTCCCGCATGACGTTAAACGGTATGCCCTCGTCCCACATTACGTTAAACTGTATCTCTTCCCGCACGACGTTAAACTATATTCCCCCTCTTGGGCAGCCTTAGAGCGTAAGCCCCATACCAGCAAACTACGTGGACTTTGATCTGTGCTAATGCATGGTATGTAGTTTGCCTCCATGAGGTTCAAGCCCACCACTCGGTCGTTCCGACCTCTCCACGTCGGTTCCCCGACCCCCATGGGCCGCCTCAAAGCGTAATCGCCAGATCCCACATCCCGCATGACGTTAAACTGTATTCCCCCTCTTGGTCCGTCTAAGAGCATAAGCCCCATGCCTCACATCCACGTCTCATCCTGGCTTCCCCCCTCAAGCCCATGTGCCTTGGGAATCTCATTCCCTAGCCCAGAGATCTTACTTCCTCCAGGCTCCAATCCATGCATCCTTTCTCACAGGTCGCCTTTTCAGGTGTCCCACCATGTCACCGAACTACGCGGACTTTGATTCCCTGCCGTGGGGATACGTAGGAAGCCTCCACGAGGTTGAAGCCCATCACTCCATCATCCATCCTGATCCTTACCCGACCGCCACATCCTGGTGAGATCATGCCACCCCATCCAACTCCACAGTATACGGGAAGTCGCCCACGTGCTGGCCCCAACATTCGTGTTCCCCCTAGGGGGTCCTTCAATCTGATCCACTCTCAGTGTTTTGATCAGTCCGATCCATCTCCGCAAGACGTTAAACTCGTGGAATACCCCGTATTCAACATGGGAAGCTGAGGAAAACCTCATATGGTACATAATTCCCCATGTTCGATGTGGGATGCCTCGGGCTTCCGTGCCCTCGAGAAGCCCTGTGATAAGGGAAAGAAGACAGACATGCCAACGACACCCCAACATGACCATTCTCCTCACCGGTGGTTGCTACCCCGACATGAACCCTTGGAGCGTCTCGAAAGAATCGGCATAATTAACTGCCATCCATGAAGATATGGCGTCGGGAACGAGCTTCATGAACCCCTCTTAAATCTATAAGGGAGACCTGGACTAGGTGACAAGCTCCGAGGAGGAATCCACGGAAGGAAGAACCAACATCCCATCATCCCGGTTTCGATCAAGGAGCAGATGTCCCTGAATAAGGAACATATTTTGCCTGCCTTTGGAATGCGGGAATGCGGGGAAACAAGTCGTACATTCTCCAATGTGTGACGGACGCGCGTGCGCGCTCCGGCGTAAAAGTGTCGGAAACACTCGTGTTCGACTTGACACATTTGATCCTTGTTCTTATAAAATAATAAACATAAGTTAATTTCTAATTTCTTAAGAAATTTTTTTATGTTTATTATTCTTTTTATATCACTTCTTAATTTTCTATAAAAAATAGTTAATTATTGGAGTTCATATTGGAAATTTAATTGATGTTCGGAACTTGAGTCAAAAATGAACTTGTTATAATTACAAATTTTCCATGTCATAAAAATTGAATTATCTCTAGAATGATTTTAATGATTTAGATATCATATATATCTAGTATATATGTATTTATAATAGTTAATAAAATTTTCAGATAAGAAATAAAATGTATCATTCATAGAGATGGTAAGTCGTACGTACACATGAAGACATATTCCATTTATATTTCATATTTAATGGAATGAAAATGTAATGATAAATAGTTATATTGTGATTACAATTTGATATAATATATAATTTAATTATATCCATCTTTTATACATTCCACAAATTGTATGGACGAGTCATATCACATTGAGGGGGTGGTAGTTCCTACTTTCTCAAATTAAATTATCGCATTTACCCATTATGAAAAAACCATAAATGTATTAAATAAATGAAAAATATAGAAGTATATAAACAACAGAAATATAATATATATCACATATAAATATAGTTCCATCATAATGGAAACCATGATATGTGGTAGGAGATAATTGAACAATCATCATTTCGTGAGGCAGTAGTTCGTCGTCCACAGAAACAATATGTTAATTACCAAATAGATGGAGGTGTGTGTAAATGTAGTCAGAATACTTCTCATATAAAAACCCTAGTATATTTAGAATGTTGTTGTTGTTATAAAATAAAGTAATAATAAGAGCTTAGGGGGTTGGAGAAGTAAAATAAAACTAAATAACTTAAGATAAGATGTTAAATTTAAATTGAGTATCTCCATTTGATTTGAACCAAAAAGTTTAATTGAATTGCCTTCTGCCTAGGGAAAGGCTTCTAGGAGGAGGATATGGATGTAGGTAGCTTAATTGGGTAGAGTGTGGATGAGCCAAGGGTTTTGAGAAGTGTGAGGAATTGGTTAGAAGTGAGGTTTGTTTATAAGGGGGAGGAGCAGCTCTTTAAGAAAGTTTAAAAATATTATTTTATTATATAATGATTTACGATTTCTAAGGATCCAAAACTTATTAAATTCGAAGATAATATGACTCATGTTATAAATAAAATCATCCAATAAATATTGTATAGGTTGTGGATATTCTGGTAATATTTATACTCTTATTTCACTAAATCATTCATTGATGAGGTAAACACTACATCATTATTATTTCATAAATATTTTTATTTATTTGCTGTCTAAAAATTATAAAAATATATCATGATATAGGAAATCTTTTTAGATTTTAAATTAATATTTATAGTTTAAGTGATAATTTATATAACCCCATGTAAGAATTGATTTACTAAAAGATATATGTTTACGTGATTTTTTTCTTTAATTTAAATTAATTAATATAAAATGTCATTATCAATCCCATGTGGCTCCATGGGGTCCCAAAATCTACCCAAGGATGACCATGGTCATATATGTGTCAACCAATAGGATTATGACACATTTTAGGGTAATTTAATATTATTATAATATTATTTGTTTACCATTATTTACCAGATTTACCTAGTAACAATGGTAAATAAAATTTTTACTAAGGTAAATATTTAAAATGTCTAAAAATAAGAGTTACATATTTAAACAATTTGGAACTCCTGATTTCAAATTTGGAATCCATTTTTCCTAATTCAAAACATATAAGGGTCATAAATTTATTTAAAATTAATTCCTGCTCTCAAAACAAAAAGTGTGTATTTAAGAAATAATAACTATCAAAATATTGACACTTATTTATGTCCAATTTCATAGTGAAATTACATCCAATTACTAACATTGTATTAAATAGTAAAAAATAATTTAATTACACTTTAAAACCAATTACAAAGAGAATATATCCTTATAAATAAGTTAGATTAAAAGGTATTTTTGAATTAAAATACAATATTTTTCACTGTTCATAAAAAAAATGAACTTTATCATAAAAATATCAATAATGTACCCAATGTAAGTTTTGAAGTTCCGATTCTAAAGAAGAATTATATTTTGTCAAATAGAATATATAAAAGTGACAAAAAATATATTTAAAAAGAGATCTTCATCATAAGGCTGTAAAACAACCTTTTAAAGAATATTAGAGTATTTATTCTTAAAATTGTATTCTTTCTTATTTTAAACATCTAAAATTAATTGGATAAATGGAAAAAAATTAAACAAACATTTATAATCAGTTTTTAGTTAGCTTTGGTCATTCTCTCCATTACAACGGCTAGGCGTTAACTACCATTTAAAATAATAATATTATATTATTTTTCGGTATAACTCAATGTTTTGTGCAACGTATGTTTTCAAAGAAACCCATTTTTGTGTGTCAGGTACGCCATCCAGCATAACATCCCCTTTAAAGTAATATTAATATTTATTTCAATAAATGTACTAAATATGAAAATGTTGTATTCCTTATTTACCTGGGATGTTACCTTCAGCTTCTAAGTCCAATCTCTCATGAGCATTACCAGCTTCAAAAAAACCACCACAACTCAAGAAAAAGATTCCACTTTTATTAGAAAAAATTATTATGTGATTAATACGAAAAATAAATAAATTAAACATAAATATGTTCCAACACAGTAATTATTTGGACAATGATTTTACTATGAGAAAATAAATATTACCTCTGTGATTGAGTAGAGGTAGTGTCGTTTCTCTTCCTATAAAGGCAGTGGGGGGAACATGAAGGAATGTAATAAATTCCAACCCCGAAAGGGTGAAAAGGTTAGTGAGAGAAGAAGCCAATGGAAGTTTTGGTGAAGAAAGGCATGAAATATGGACTTAAATCTTCTAAAATAAATGAACTATGTAAGGGATAATGAAAACTAAATCAACATTTCAATATATAATATTTTGATAAAATATAGAAAGTATATCCTAAAATTAGCAATACATCTTCCCAAAGGGTTTCCTTCATTATAGTATAGTATTCCTTGAGATTTGAAACATCGTCATGTGCCAAATATATTGTCTATATAGGTATTCGAACATTAAATTTAGACTATTTTAATGAATTAAAGAATAGAAAATGATATGATTAAAAACATGGTATTTGAAAAAACACTTTTACCTTCTCATTGAACTCCCAGTCGTTGCCTGAAAGTCCAATCCCTCATGAACATGGTCATATTTGAACAAACTACCCCAAATAAAACAAATGAATCCACCAGTATAAGAAGAAATACTTATTTGAGTAATACTAAAAATATATAAATTAAACCTAAATATGAAACCATATATTACTTTTATGGAATTCAAATCTTGAAGTTATATGTATACATTATTCGATCGTGTATATTGCCTGTCCATTTATAAGGATATATGTATCATCTTGTGAATATGATTAATTATTACTATCATAGTAGCACTAGAAAAAAACAAAGGAAAAATGGATTGATATCTATTTTAAATGAAATAGTAATTATCTACAAAAAACCTCTACGGGGATGCTAGGTTTTTAGGAAATATGATCTATCACATAAATTTTCAAACATAATAACCCTAATATTATACATTTTTCTATTTTAGACACTGTAGAAACATTTATAAAAATAAATAATATATTTTAATATGTGTTTAGATAGTGAAATATTATTATAGATACCCTAATACTTTCCCCCATGTATAACTTTTCAGACTCTATGTGCACATGGTCTATCCTCATGCGATGAATTTCATGATATTTAAACACTACTCTGTCAATAAAAAAGTATCATTAAAAGATAATATAAATTATATAAATCAATGATTAGTTCTAAAATTTTGTATGTAGTGTATTAAAAATTGAAAAATTCTATCCATTGTGTTTGGTTTTTTTGGTATCCATAGATTTAATCCAAGAAATAAATATCTAATGTATATAAATTGATAAAAAATAGTATCAAATGTTTTCTAGAATAAAAAAAAGGTAAAAGTAATGAAATAAATGAAAATATATTTTATATGATTAAATTATATATTTTTACCCCAGAATCATTGGTATTATGAAGGTTCTATCATACATGCGTTTTATTACAAAATATTTGGCCAATTTTCCTTTATTTCATCGTTTTTTATTCCATTTATGTTTGTTATTTAGATGTATTGTGAGGAATAAAGAGTCCAAATTTATGTTCATGGGGTTAATCCCTAAATTGATATACATATATATGCCTGCAAAAATATGAAATGTATTTATTCATAATTAATATAGTATATCAGCTAATGGAAAAACAATTCATGAAAACACACCTCATGTATATATTTATGAATGAGACTCAATGAAATTAATACTAGAGAATATCATTTACATTCTCAAGAGAAATGTAGTCTATAATGGACTCTTCATACATTTCCTCTTCAAAATTAACTATGCGATTACTACCATTTTGTAAATATTTATTTCCATGAACCATCAATGTTAGTAAATATAGAAATTGAAGGGGAGGGGTAAAGGTGATTTCAGAAGATATTTTTTATTGGTTGTCCAATCATTTAGATGGTTTTGATTTTACCTTTCATTTCACCACTTCCCTTTTTCCATCTGTAATTACATTCATTTTTTAGAAGATTTTCCTTAATCGTTAATGGTTAAGGGTGAAAAATAAATTAGAAATGAATAACACCTTGTCAACATGTTTTTTGCAAGATCTAACTTCCATGATATGAATGTTCTAACATATTGGTCGACCATCTAAATATCTCCGTCATCAAGTGGAATAGGTAGCTCAATGCTCGGCTAATGAGATACAATAGTCCCCACTCTCACATGACCTGTTATAAGTGGTCTGTTGTAACACCCCCAAGAGTTTAAAGTATGCCTCATTTAAAGTTTAATGTCTTCGATAGTTTATGATTCATGCAACATCAAGTTTAAAATAGTAATATACTATTAAATATGACTGTTGAAATAGTAATGTGACCATTAAGAATAGTAATATGACCAATAGAATAGCAACTTCACCTATGAAAGTGTAAATTAAATTTGGATAACTTATAAATGAAAATATTGTATATTTTTTACAAGGAATAAGTAAATAAATGTTTTTAAAAAGATAAACTAAGTGTTGGTATTTTTGGGAATCATAAATCTTTATTTAAAATTTTATAATTAATATAATGATTTAAAAGATAATTTATTTTCATAAAATAGATTCATAAATTAATATTTTTCTGTTTTATGATTATAATATATTTTAAGGAGACCTTAATTAATTTTTCAAAAGTGTCATTAACATATTTATAATATTAAAATCAATATTTTTCATGTAAATGATTATTTTATTTAAATATTAAATTTATCATAATTAAAAAATTATTCTCATAAAATGGATTCAATTTATGAATTCTACACATCAAAAAAATATTATGGTGAATTATTGGGATCTTTCTAAAATAGTTTAAAGTTTGGTGAATAGTGAAACAGTGTAATTTATGGTATTTAACATTATAAGTAAATAAATGAATTATTGAATAATTGATGATATATGGATGAGTTAATAAAAAATTGGTTCAAACTCACATGCACTGGTTACTGTATTTTGTCATGAGAACCAACACTATTCATTGTTTTAAGCCTAAATAATAAACAAATGAATTTAATAATAAAAAACGCCCTCTCCTCCACTATGAATCCATCCCTTCTCCATATGACTCAAAATCCTTTAATAATACTTATATTCATCCCATTTACTCTACCAAACCTCTATCCCTTGTTTTGGTTTTGATGGTCTCACCAAAAGACAATCTCCAAGTCCCTTAAGGAGGTTTCAAGAAGGAGACATTCAAGAGTTAAAACCTTATCTCTCTCTCTTTCAATTTATTTTACTTCCCTCATCTCCCAATCCAAAGTGAAATTATAACTCCAATATATTTTATATACAATAATATTATTATGTTAATGGTATAAAAACCATCATTTCTCTTCCCTAACCTGTTTTATTCTAAAAATGAACACATCGTTCGTAAGGTGCCTATTTACCACCATCGTGGACGATGTGTTTTCGATTGTCAATTCCAACTTAAATGATGCTCATAAAACTATTTTTATGGTTAAACCAAATGTTAGAACATTTAATAAAAATTATTTAATGTTTTGAAACCAATATATATACATTATATTATTTCATAAGATAAAACTAGTTCATGAAGATCGAAAAAAACCATAATAATCAAAATTGTTATCATTAATGCTTTATCTAATAAACAATCATTATATCTGAAAAAATGATATATAAGACCATTAAATATTTTGTAAGTTCATAATAACATATAAATTCAATTTTGGATAACTATTCTCATTTTACATGATCTTTCATACATGTATAAAAGTGAACCAATAATGAAAACCAAGAAAAAAACACCCCCGGACGACGAAATTAAATCTTATAACTCATAAAAAATTCAATAAATAAACATAAGAAATTTTAATAATAAAAATAAATTTTTAGTTTGTTCTTAATTAAATTATAAATTAATCTAATTTTATTATCTAGGACATTATGTACAAGTGCATAACACTTTTATATATTGGGTAAGGGTTTCTTCCCGAACCATGATTTTTCATTCAGGTTATGCTTTATCTCTCAATACCCCAATGTAGTTATTATTTATTTTTATATACATAATTTAAATTATGTATATATGCTCGAAAATAATTTATTCAGATCAATTCATCTTTGTTTAATGGGTAATTACATTTTTTATAAGGTTCCCTTTAAAATTATTCCAATTAAAAAAGCTTGATTAAAGGGAACCTCTGAATTTCTTACCCATTTTCATGTATCATTCATAATCTGTTTGAAGACACCCTTATTTTTAAAATCACTCTTTTTTTAATTAAAAAATATCTTTTTTCATTTTTTGGTTTTAATCAAAAAAATTATGACATTTTCTATTTTAAAGTGTCTATTATATTTTCTCTTAAACTTTACTGAAGTGGCCCAATTCTAATGTTTCTTAAAATCTCTTTCTACATGTCTGAAATCACTTATACATAAAGAATAATTTAATTTTTCTTCCTTTTTTATAGGATATACATGTTTACAATAAGATTTTATGACAAATAAAAAACATTTTTTTTCAAAATAACCCTTCTTTGGAAACTAAGAACTGTATTTCTCTCCAGTATTCCTTGATTTTTTTATTAGATAATTTTCATTTATTTAAACAAAATTTGTTGAATATTATGCATAATTGGGATTTATATTTTATGATATCATCTTCTATATTTTATGAAATTTTTAATGATTTGTTTGACTGGGATGTGGAATCTTGATACCATTCACCATGTTACTCATAGTTGTTAATGATTATGATTACTGAATGGGGAAAGTTATTTACATTTAATATATATATGTTGTTTATATTTCTCCCCATTCATTTGTGGAATGAATTGGAATTATTAGGTGATAGAAGTTTCCCTCAATATCCCCTTGATTAATTGGTAGGTCTAATGAGATAAATAAGATTAGGGTTTGGCCGAGGCCTTACCAGTTTATTTTTAGATGTCTTGGCCAAGGCTACGATGATATGTTTCTTATATAAAACATTATTAATTCCATCATTATGATATTAGTAATTGATAATCCATGTGATTATTTCAACTAGTATAATATCCATGGTTACATTTCATTCTCATATGATTATTTATATGGTATTATTCAATCAGCATTTATACTTTCCACATTATAAATAATATTGTGTTTTAATGGCATGCGTTTTTAATTAGTCACATTGTCTTACTCTTTAGGTTTATGATAGATTCTTCTGTATTTATTACCCTTATTAATCATCTAATATCAGAAATTTATTATGTTTTATTTTTTACCATGATGCAAAGATGTATATTATTAATGACTTACAGGGATAATCTAGGAGTTTATGGGTGTTTACAATGGAGTTTCTATGTTTTTTCCCTTTAAAAGTTATAATATAACAATTCTTTTTGTATCTGATTCTCAAAATATACTAAACTATTTAGTCCTTTAGGATGAAATATATTTTTAATAGTACCAATGTAATTAAGTAATACATTGGATCCAGGATACTGGGGTCTATAACCCCTCTATGCCTCGGTAAGTCTCATGAGATAAACCAAATTTGTATTTGGATTAGGCCAAACCCATTTATTTTCAGATGTCTTTTCTCAGTACTTGATGGTATGTTGCTAATGTCCATCATTATGAATTCTATCAATATGATCTTAGTAATTGATATTCCAAGTGATTATTATACTAGTAGAATATCGATGGTTAAGATACATTCACATATGATTATTTATATGGTATTATCCAATCATCTTTTATTCCTTGAAAATTATGATCAAGATAGTTTCTTAATGGAATATGGTTTTATTTAATCACATTTCCTTATTTTTTATGTTTACGATAGCTTCCACTATATTCTTTACCCTAACTGAGCATTTGAGATCACCCATTTCCTGTGTCATATTTTCCCCAGGATGTAAATATGTATATTATGAATGACATGAAGGGATAATCTATGAGTTTATGGGTATTTCCAATGGAGTTTCTATATTGTTTTTACTTTTTTAAAATGATATTCTATTTTAAAATAATTTTTTTTATTTATAGAAAAGAGTATAAGGGAGAACATTTAATGTAAAGAGGGGGTTTGGGAGTCATGGGGGTCTAATTTAGTGAATCTGGAGAGCATCTGTGCATGATAGATTCACACACTCTAGGGGAAGAGCCCTAGGACTTGCGAAACATGAGATATACACACCTTTGGTTTCATGGGAAGCCAAGAATTTAGCAATAGAATTACCTTCGTGCCATGTATGGGAAATGTCCATGTGGTTTCTCTTCATCTCCTTGTATCTCTGGATGATATACTTAATCAACCATTGGGTAGACCCACTATCACAAAGAGCATTAGTAATAAACATAAATTCAGATTCAACCACCCAAAGATGAATATCGTTCTGGGTACAAAAGTAGAATACCTATGAACATTTCTTGGCACCGGCTCCGGGTTACTATGTTCAGGGTCTTGATAGTTGGTATCATAATTAGTTTAGTAGAACCATTGGAAACTATATTTATAAAACATAGATTAGGGAACATGACCCTAAGATAGACTTAATGGATAAGCATGGAAGAACATAATATAATTCTGGTAAGGTATAGATTATGTGGGTATTTCTAGATATACATCCATTCCTGTATAGTATAAGTGGATATGATTCGGGGAGAGATGTACCTTGAGGTAACAACTTTGACAAGGTGCACCGAGCTTACTCATCGTACCTTGTTACACAACAATGAGCCTTACTAAACTTCTAGTTTGATACTTCTCAAGGATATTATTATGATAATTCACATTTTCATTACAAACCATTATGAATGAATTAAAAGTAAACATTCCCCAAATAAACCATGTTTTTTATTATGATATTATTTATGCATAAAATTAAAATTTATCATAAGTGTTATTATAGTTTGAAATTATAAAATATTATGGATAACATAATATAGGGTATTCTATGGTTTAAAAATGGATCCTTTTAGAAGGATTGGAAATGGTATCAATTCATGTATTCTATGTAGGGATTTCCCTCCTATGAAAGATAATGATATTGGAGTGGGAGCTGTAACTAGGGATGTGAAACTTATAAATATATTATGACAACTGACTAAGGTTTTGAGTAAAAAAATTACTCTTATAGAGTACCATGATCCAAACTGTTGTCAAACAATGTTAAAACGCTTCATGGTATGACAACCTCCAATATTTAATGGGACTAAAAATCCATTTTCATATTATAAATGGATAAATTCCTTAGAGAATTTATTTCTTACATTAGAAAGAAATTAAAGGGTGTAGATTATCATGAAAGATTTTCATCTCTATGGTTATACTTATCAATAGTTTCCATTGATTCAAAAGTCATAGGATGAGGAAGAAATTGAAAATATGGAATGGTATGATTTTGGGGATTTTTTATGGAAAATATTTTCCTTTGGAATAATGAGAAGATATGGAGAGATAAATCTTAATTCTGAGTCAAAAAGAGGATGAAATTGTTTCCATGTCTGAATTCAACATTATAGGGTTATAAAATAATTCTATGAAATATGTACGTAATCCAAAGAGAAAGATTGGTCAATTCTTAGGTTGGCTAAAACCATTCCTTTAAAGGAAACCGGTCACCCAAAAAATCTCATAATATGAAGATATATTCTTATATGTTATCAAGATAGAGAAATAATTCTATAATTCATAATATTTAAAGTGTAAAAAAGATAATAAGAGGGTGGAAGATAAAATAATGGATAAAGGGAATAATAAAAAGGGTAATTTTACCATGTAAAATACATGTGGAAGGAAGCACCCGAGTGTCTACATAAAAGGAAAAGGAGTTGTATTCATGTGTTGTGAGAAATTCTATCATGCTCATGATTGCATAGGAATGAAAGAAGCAACCAATGTTTAGTTCTACAATTGTAGAGAGATGTGACACTATGAAAATTATTTTCTGAAGCACCAAGGAAACTTTCATAATAAAAGTCCACATGAGAAATTAAAAGCTTATGTGATCACAACAACTGAGGATAATGTTCATAACTATGTGGTAGAAGGTAATTTAATCATCTACTCAAATTTAGAAAAATATTTATTTGATTCTAGATCATTGTATTTATTTATTTCTTCCTAGTTTACATTAAAAATTAGACATTTCTAATTCTCCTTAATAATGTATTTGTCAGTATATAATCAAAGTGGAAAATATATTTCAAAAAAGATATGTCAAGAAGTAAATATTATGACACATGAACACACTCTAAATGCTAATTTTATCATCATACCTATGGTTGATTTTTATATAATCCTTGGAATATATTGGATTTATTAATATAATGAAAATATTTATTTAAAAGAGAAGAAAATTACTATTCATGATAAGGATATGAAATTTCTTATATTTAGAGTGGAGATTTCATCATCCGATTTTTATTTAGATCCTCCTCCAGTAGATCTATTGAATAAAATTCTTGGGAATGAAGAGAAAACACCATCTATGGGTCAGGAAAGAAATATTCAAATTGATAATTTACCTATTGTTCAATAATACATTGATGTATTTCCAAATGATTTCTCTAGAAATCCTCCAGAAAGAGAAGTTGAATTTTTATTGATTTAATTCCTATCGCAAGTCCAAGATCAAAAACTCCCAATAGAATGGCCTCTATGGAATTAGTATAGCTGATGATACAACTGGATTAGTTGAGTAGTAAGGTATTTATTCTCCCTAGTATTTTTCCATGGGGATCCCCTATTGTATTTTTTTAAAAAGAAATATAGATCCATGAGGTTGTGTATTGACTATAGAGAAACCAATTTTATTATAGTAAAGAAGAAGTGCCCTCTACCGGGAATTGATGATTTATTTAATCAGCATCACAAAGATAAATATGTTTTGAAGATTGATATTTGATCTGGATATCATTAATTTCATGTGAGGAAAGAAGATATTTTACACGTAACATTTTTTACTTGATAGTGACATTATTAGTTTACAGTAATTCCATTCAGACTAACTATTTTACCCTTTGTTTTTATGGAACTAATGAATAGAGTGTTCAATGAATATTTTAAAATTTTTGATGTGTAATTTGTTATTGATATCATGAAAAATTCCAAAATCTATGAGGACTATGAGAACAAGATACAGATTGTTACTAAGAATCTTATAAGAAAAGTGTTATATAGGATGTTTAGAAAGATTTAATTTTGGGTTCAAAAAGTTTCTTTTCATAGCCATATTTTCTCTAATGATGGAATCTAGATTGATCTTATGAATAAAAAGGTAGTTAAGAAATGGACAACACCAATGAACATAACTACGGTACATATTTTCATTAGTTTATTAGGTTACTATTTGAATTTTTTTTAAAAATTTCCCAATTAGCTAACCCGTTAACCAAGCTTACTCATAAAGGGGTTAATTTTTGTTGGACGGAGGAATGTGAATAATGATTTGAATAATTTAATAGGAGATTAGTGAATTATTTAATCTTAAATCTACCATTAGGAAATGGTGGACTTGTTATTTAAAGTGATGCATCAAAGAAAGGAATTGGATATGTCCTTATGCAGAATGATGTAGTTATTTCCTATACATCAAGTTAGTTAAAAACTAATTAAAAGAACTGTAAAACTCATGATATTATGTTAATAGTTGTAATATTTTCTATGAAGGTAGGTAGACACTATATCTATGGATAAATATGTGATATATATATATATATATATTTATATATACGTAACGAGAGTTTGAAATATATCCTCTCATAGAAAGAACTCAACATTAGGAAAATGTGATGGATCGAGATACTCAAAGATTATGGTTGTTCAAAACACTAACAACCAGAAATGTAAAATAAGTTAATAGATGTAATGAGTATAAAGGATCGAGGAATTATGAACAAAATGGGGATTGACCATGATCATGTGTGCATGGATCTAGAAAAGATAGATATGGGAATTATCATGAAAGGTGAAACATCACTAATTTTTCAATTGGTTTCCCAACCTTTTTTATTGGAAATGATTTAATATTCTCAGTATTAAGATGAGAATTTTCAAAGGAAGATTAAAGTTGTGAATGATGGGATGTTGGAAGACTATGTGCATGAGGATAGAATTCTGAAATTTGGGAAAAGGATTTTTTTCCCTCCATACCTGAGATAAAAGGGAACTATTAGATGATTCTCATATAACTAGTTTCTCTGTACACCCTTGTAGCACTAAGATGTTCAGATATTTGAAGGAACATTTTTGGTTGGATAATATAAAGTTGGAAATTTCTAATTATGTATCAATATGTTTAGTCTGTTAAGAGGTAATGGATGAAAGACAACATACTAGATGAGTCATGAAACCTCTTACTATTCCTACATAGTAATGGGATGAAATTACTATGGATTCATTCCCTGTATTACAAAATTCTTCATGAAATAATGATACAATATGAGTAGTTGTTCATAGACTTACCAAATCTACACATTTCTTCACTATAAGAGAGAATTTTACACTATATATCCTTGAATTAATATATATTAATAAATTTTTAAGACTACATGGAGCACCACATTTAATTGTGTAGGATCATAATCCATTATTTAAATTAAAATTTTGGAAAAATATATGGAAATATTTAGACACCAAGATTCATTTCAGCACTGCTTATCACCCTTAAAATAATAGACAGTCTGAAATGAAAATCCAAAAATTATAAGACTCGTTGAGATATTTCTCACTTGACTTTTAATGTATCTGGGGTCTATATGTACCTTTGGTACAAATTCCATATAAAAGTAGTTCCATTAAATTATTCAAATTTTATCATATGAAGCATTATATGGCCAGAGATTTCATACACCAACTTTTTGGGACGATATAAATTAAAGGAATCCTATAGGCCCAGAACTTGTGGAAGTATCAAAAAAAAGGAAAGGAATATTCAAAGACATATCAAAGTAGCACAATGTAGGAAAAATATCTATACTAATAACCGGAGGAAGGATTTGGAGTGTTAAGTGGGAGACCATTTCTTCTTGAAGGTATATTTTTGGAATGGTGTTATAATATTTTTAAAGAAAAGGAAAATTTTAACACCCCGAGATTTTGTGAAGAATATTATTTTAATTTCATTGATGTATTGTGTTGTAAGCTACACCAAAGAGAGATTTCACTACATGCATCCCTGACCTGGCTTGCATTACACGCAATCGCGAACTTCCTCGATAGCGTGTGTTGTATGCAATACTATGTTTCACTAAACAACGATATATGGTTATAATATTATTATGAACTAGCAGTTATTAATAGTATCAACTACATTTTTAATTTTATAACATTATTATTCATCTTAAAACATGGTATGAAAACAAAATCAATTTTTTGGAGTAAAATGAGTATTTTACAAAAAATGTAGTTTTGCCGCCTTTTGATGGCGCACCCAATTTAATTCTTGTTTTTGACATGTCTATAAGTTCAATTTGACAAAATAAAATTTTTCTTTGGAATCAGGATATAAAAATTTACTTTGATAAAATTTTCATATTATTCTGATAACTTTCATATATTAATGAATAGTAAAAACACGCTATATTTTAATTAAAAGCAACTTTTTTCATCGCAATAATTTATATGGCTAGATTATACTTTTAATTGGTTTTAAATTGTAATTAGAATATATTTTTACCATTTAATCCACTATTGTTCATTGGAGTTAATCTCACTTTGAAATTGGATATAAACAAGTATCAATCTTTTGATTGTTTTTGTTTCTTAAAAACACGCTATTTGTTTTGATAACGGAAAATAAATTTAAAATTAATTAATTCCACTGATATATTATGAATTTGGAAAAATAAACATCAATTTTGAATTCGGAATATCAAATAATTCTTAGGCTTAATTTTTGGTATTTTTCGGAAAAACTTCAATTTTCGATGAATAGTGAAACCACTTAGTGGTAGTTAAAAAACTGAATTTTTTTAATTTAAATTAAATTTTACCACATATATGAATTGAATTTCCAAAATATGAGAGACACGGTTAATATCAAGGACTAAAATTTGGTTCAATGAGATGAAAATAATTTTTGGTGAATATTAACTTTTTACTTTTATTTACCACGGTTAAAAGTAAATAGGATAATTAAGGGTAAAAATGATATTATTATTACCCTAACACATGTCATAATTCTATTGTATAAGTGTAATTAGACCAAATACAACCTTATGAATAAAATAGGACCATTTAGGTCCACTTGGATTAGATTAGGACATTTATTATTAATTTATTTAAAGAAGGGTTAAAATAGTTAAAATCAAAGTTTAATAAATAAATAATTTTTAATATAGGGTTATACATAAGATAAATTCGACTATAAATATTCATTAGAAATATAATATGATTTACTACATAATGGTATTTTACTTATAATTTTAGACATTAGATAATTTAATTTATTTATGACACAATGATGATTTAGTAATTATCTTATTAATGAAATATTGACATAATTGATGTTATAAATACCCAAATAAATGAAATTTGAGACTTTTTATGAGTTACACTAACATTATAGGTTAATATGAAATGTTAGTATTGATTTAATTAATGTTTTTCTAACTAATAATTCTGGTAGGAGTTTCACAAAAATTAGGTACCAAATAGTGTCAAAATTGACATAAAATAGTTTTTAAAACAAATATTATATTATTAATTGTTATTTTATTAATAAAAATATACGGTTCATCCAAATGACTTATATAAGGATATATATATTAATAATGAACCACTAGGGGTTCTTCTGGCTTTTTATAGTAAGTTTATTAACCATATAGTGTGAGAAAACAAAAAACAACACGGTAAAAGTTAAATTATTTAACTTAGAGTTAAACCTAAATGATAAGGTTAAAATAGTTACCAAAACTTGTACAAATCCTATTGGATGAGAGGATTTAGACCCATCCCCACCTTATCTTCGAAATAAATCAATTTGGAGCTTTTAAAAACCGAATATGACTTTATAATTAAATAATATTTTTAGTTTTTCCAAAGGTGCCCCTCTCCTCCCTTATAAAAGGGCACCTCCTCCCTCTTCTCCTCACACCACATTGAGCCTTCAAGCTCGGCCAACCCCTGCCAATTTCTTTTCTCCACTTCCCTAGTAATATTATAGAGGTCCTGGTCTTCTTCAAAGACCAATTTTAGTGCCCTAAGAGAAGGTTTCAAAGAGGTGTGTCGAAGAAGAGGTAATATCTGTTACCGATTCTTTCAAATTTATTTCTTCTTCTACTTCATCTTATTTAGTTGTTTCATTATGAAGTAATAACATAAGTATCACTCATATACTGGTATGTTATTATAAATATGAAACAACCATATTTTACCTTCTATCCATCCTACAAAAAACGAAATCATCGCGCGTGCGTACGTACGAAATACCGTCTCCACGCCGTGGTGTAAGCTGTTTTCGACCACCACCTTACATGGATGGGTATAATGGTGTAAATAAATAACTATATATGGTTATTGTAAATTGATATTGATTCTATAATATTATACATACACTAAAATACAATTCCACGATCAAGGGAATGATATCATCGCTCGTGCGTACGTACGACTTACCGTCTCCACGAACGCGATGAGATTCATTTTCCATGATTAACCATTCAAGAATGATTTTAAAGTATATATAATGAATAATAATGAAATATATGAAATAATGAAGCTACTTAATTTATGTATATATATATATATATATATTTATATTTCATCTACTTACTTCCATTCAAGTCAATAAGGAAAAGAAAACAACGTTCATGCGTACGTACGACTTACCGTCTCCATGAAAGGTGTATTTCATTTAATTTATATATATATTATATACATTTAAGTATACTGAATATTTATGATATATATATCATGATTTACATTCTGGAAGTAATTAAATCATGATATAAGGAGTAATAATATCATGAACAACAAGTCCAAACATGTACGATAAATAAAACGTTTTACCCAAAACGCTGATTTGACATGAAATTTTCAAAAGAACGGATAATATAAAGTCATAAGTGAAACATATATGATAATATAACAATGAATATTATTCTGTAATAAGTTAATGACATTATTTAAATCATTATACAGGAGGTTCGGATACGTACGAATCATATCGGACCTAAGGTAAGGGATAATTTTGCAAATATCATTTTTATCCGAGATTGCTTATTCGTAAGTATTTCCTGGGGTTATTGCTATCATCCATGTCCATGTTTTATAAAAGTGTTTTCATGTATATTTAAATTAATTTTTACCCATTTTGACTTTCACTACACGGTATGTAAGTAATATTTCTTTTTTTACGTTACGAGGTACTTTTTGACTTTTCCGACAAAAGTACGAGGAGAATTTATTTTTAACTTATACGACGTGAACGGATTTTTACAGTTTCATAACGCCTCATTTTAAAGAATCTTCCTATACAAGATTGCATGATTATTTTCAATAAAACCCTTTTCTTTTAAAATTTCATGGCATTTTGTGAAAAGAAAAAAGTTTGTGAAGAAGAAAGGATATTTCCCTCAAGAATTCATTTTAAGTGTTTTGTCGAAACTATTTTCCATCTAAGAATACATTATTTCATATGTGTATGTTTCAAGTAAAATGTATATATGATTGAAATGGTTTCAATTTTCTTATGATGAAATGATATCCATTTTTTATATGGATTATGTTATGATGGCATGATGTTTATGAATCCCATTTTATTACATGGGTTATGCTATGATGTATGATTTATGATTTTGTGGCACAAGAAATAATGATTTGATTATGAGATGGGTGGGACCTATATATCCCTCCAATTCATTGGGTAAAGATTTATATCTCATGAGAAAGACATGGCTGGAACAGTAAGTTAATCCGGTTCAGTGTTACAGGACTGAAATGAGGAGTGAACTCAATTCAGAATGG
The DNA here is from genome assembly GCA_963277665.1 of Viscum album. Classification (NCBI taxonomy): domain Eukaryota; kingdom Viridiplantae; phylum Streptophyta; class Magnoliopsida; order Santalales; family Viscaceae; genus Viscum; species Viscum album. The sequence goes on from OY728145.1 coordinate 187,001,351, forward strand.
GACTTTGTCCACTAAGATGGTCTTGGTGGCAATGCCTTGGCTACCATGGAAATCATATCATGTGATTAATGTTTTTCCAAAATTACAAGTTTTATTCCCAAGCTATTTTATCATGATTGATGTTCTATTATGATCTATGCCTTACGTACTTCCATGTTTTATGTCATTGCTCAAGATTTCGATGTTTAAACATTATGTTCATGTTTTTATGTTCAAATGTATATGGTTTGTTTTATTTTCACCATGATTACCCTTACTGAGTATTTGAGCTCACCCTTTATATGTTTTCTTTTCCCCAGGATTTAATGAAAGTTTTTAGGTAAGAAAACAAAAGGGGAAGATCATTATGGGAGATGTTGAAGATCATTCACCACGATTAGAAGATTATTTTCCAAGTATCCAAAGACACTAAACTATTACGGTCCTTTGGTGTTTGTTTTTGTTATGTATTAAGTATTCCGCAAAAGTAATGTAATTTCCATGTATATTAAGCTTCAGGTCTCTACAGTTGGTATTAAAGGAAAGGTTTAGTTAACCTTTGGAAACTAGGATGCGAAAACATTAGTGAAAACCCTTGAGATATTTCTAAGGAATGTCTAGGGATGTCCCTAAAGATAAGTATACGTATAGGATATAGTCCTTGAACTACGGTAAAGATCATAAAATTTAACATAAGATGTTAGATATTGAGGGTACTCCCCCTTTACTATGTTGTTATCCCTAGCATTATATTTTCCTCTCACACTATTATTTTTGGGTTTTAGAAAATGGCTGGAAATAGGAAGATTCACGATAATAGAGGATATGACGGAAAATGGAATGATATTCTTCATGAGCAACCAAATGAAACGGGATTTGGAAGTCCAAACATCGTTATTATCCCTAATCAGCAATCTCATAATATGATCAATAATCTCAACTTTGGTAAGTTTCCTGACTCAAATAATAAGAGAAAGATGGATTTTCATGATGATCATAGAGGAAAGAAAGTTCAATTTCACTCATGTAAATCATGTGGGAAGAGGCATCGGGGAGATTGTTTCAAAAGAACTGGAAGATTATTTGGGTGTGGAAAAGAAGGACACAAAGCCAGTAAGTGCAAAGGAAAAGGTTTAGTTAACACCATGGACAATGATAATGGTATTTCTACGAAATCAACAATGATTAGATGTTTTAAATGTGGAATGTATGGGCATTATGCAAACCAATGCCCTAAGGGAAAATCTCATGAAGAGAATCATCATGGTCATATTAGTAGTATTTATGTTGATGATGATTAAGAGACTACAAATAAAATATGAGAAGAAAGAAATGATGAAGCCCAGTCAGTGGTTTAAGAAGTTAGTGGAATGATTGTATGTTTATAAAGAATAATGTATGGTACTATGGAATAAATAATAATATTAGGATTGTTACACTATTATTTTTCATAAAGTATTTGAAAGTATATGTTGAATGGTACCGGTAACCATGGAAGGTTATTCAGATATTTTTGGAAAGTAGATGATATGCACATAATGAAGGGATAAAAAGATAATGAGATGTTTGATTGTATTCATGAGCTCATGAATGATATAAGGACTAAGTGATATTGTGGTTTGATTATATGGATTTTTTTGGGATTTTGGTATGTGGAAAGAGTTACCTTTTGACAGTATTCATGTGTTCACTAAGGTTCTATGGAAATTTATGTTTCAAGAGAACATATGACTAAGGTATTCATGTATTTGGAATGCAACCAACAAGATATATCTTAGGATATATTTGGGATAAATGATTGTATTCACATTCTTGGAAGATAACCATTATAATAATTGTTTTCTTTATACTATGATCTTGGACTGAAGTATTTTAGATAAGCCTAAATATTGGAATGTATTATGTTGGACATAAGTTAGTATTGTTTAAGGATAGAACTTTTTTCAATATTATTGATGGGGTGTTATAGTAATGTCATTTTAGAAAAAGGACAACCTGCAGGATGGGCGACAGTGCATCGCGTCGGACAAGGCTGTGGGAATCAAACCCACAACTGAAGTGCGACTGGCATTTATCACCTACCACTAGCCTACAGGAAGTCCCTAGTTAGTAAAAACTAGTTTTATTCTATTAAGCGGTATGATATATGAAGTATAAGTTCATATTTGGAATCGTATATGATTAACCTCACCATAGATGGACTTATGTATATTTGATGACTTTTGCTAACCTTTTGTTTGAAATAGATGGAATGACCCATCATTCTATCACATGATCTGTTAACACTTAATGAATAACAAATTCAACTTAATTTCATTAAGAGATGAAGTGGAAATTGTTCAAAGCACAAACAACAGTGAGATTATACCAAAATCAAACAACTATTTATTCTAATTCAAAATTTTCAACTTTAGGGAAATGATATTGAAAAACATAAATTTTGTCCTAGTGCTCTTATATATGATGAATCATATGGTACCTTAGATCATCACAAATTTATGGCTTTGTGATTGATGGCTTTTTCATAACCCTGTTTTTTACCACTCTCCATCAGAACTTGATTGTTAGATTTTTCTTCCATATCCATATTTTCACCTATGTTCTCCTATATGGAATCCCAGTGATGAGTTACTTTGGGTAATCGTTACATTTCATACTTTAGTTTATTAAAATAATGTTTTTGTATTCCTTTTTACGATGTGGGTTTCTATGAATAGTAAACGATTTATAACTTCGACGAATTTCGAGGACGAAATTTATTTTAAGGGGGGTAGAATGTAACACCCTGAGATTTCGTGAAGAATATTATTTTAATTTCATTTATGTATTGTTTTGTATGCTACACAAAAGAGAGATTTCACTACACGTAACCTTGACCTAGCTTGAATTACATCCACTCACGACCTTCCTCGATAGCGTGTGTTGTACGCAATACCAGGTTTCACTAAAAAAATGATATATGGTTATAATATTATTATGAACTAGCCGTTATGAATAGTATCAACTACATTTTGATTTTTATAACATTATTATTCATCTTACAACATGGTATGAGAACAAAATCAATTTTTCGAGTAAAATAATTATTTTTCAAAAAATGTAGTTTTGCCGCCTTTTGATGGAGCATCCACATTAAATCTTGTTTTGGAAATGTCTATAAGTTCAGTTTGACAAAAATAAAATTATTATTTGGAATCATGATATAAAAATTTACTTTGGATAAATTTGTCATATTATTCTGATAACTTTCATATTTTAATGAATAGTAAAAACACGCTATATTTTAATTAAAAACAACATTTTTCATTAAAATAATTTATATGGTTAGATTATGTTTTTAATTGGTTTTAAAGTGTAATTAGAATATATTTTTACCATTTAATCCAATTTTGTTCATTGGAATTAATGGCACGTTGAAATTGGATATAAACAAGTAACAATCTTTTGATTGTTTTTGTTTCTTAAAAACACGCTATTTGTTTTGATAACGAGAATTAAATTTAAAATTAATTAATGCCACTTATATGTTATGAATTTGGAAAAATGGAAATAAATTTTGAATTTGGAATATCAAATAATGCTTAGGCTAAATGTTTGGTATTTTTCTGAAAATCTTCAATTTTTGATGAATAGTGAAACCACTTAGTAGTAGTTAAAGAACTGACTTTTTTTTAATTTAAATTTAATTTTACCACTTCTGTGAATTGAATTTCAAACATCGGAGAGACACGTTTAATATCTAGGACTAAAATGTGGTTCAATGAGATGAAAATAATTTTTGGTGAATAGTAACTTTTTACTTTTATTTACCACGGTTAAAAGTAAATAGGATAATTAAGGGTAAAAATGATATTATTATTACCCTAACACATGTCCTAATTCTATTGGATAAGTGTAATTCGACCAAAAACAACCTTATGAATAAAATATGACCATTTGGGTCCACTTGGATTAGATTAGGACATTTATTATTAATTTATTTAAAAAAGGGTTAAAATAGTTAAAATCAAAGTTTAATAACTAAATAATTTTTAATATAGGGTTATACATAAGATAAATTAGACTATAAATATTCATTATAAATCTAATATAATTTAGTACATAATGGTATTTTATTTATAATTTTTAGACATTAAATAATTTAATTTATGTTTGACACAATGATGATGTAGTAATTATCTTATTAATGAAATATTGACATAATTGATGTTATAAATACCCAAATAAATGTAATATGAGACTTTTTATTAATTAAACTAATTTTATAGGTTAATATGACATGTTAGTATTGATTTAATTACTTTTTTTGAACTAATCATTCTTTTATGATTTTCACAAAAATCAAGTACCAAATAGTGTCAAAATTGACATAAAATAGTTTTTAAAACAAATATTATATTATTAATTGTTATTTTATTCCTAGAAATATAAGGTTCGGCCAAATGACTTAGATAAGGATATATATATTAATACGAAACCACTTGGGGTTCATTTGGCTTGTCATAGTATGTTTATTAACCATATAGTGTAATAAAACAAAAAAGACACGGTGAAAGTTAAATTATTTAACATAGAGTAAAACCTAAATGATAAGGTTAAAATAGTTACCAAAACTTGTCCAAATTATACTTGATGATAGGATTTCGACCCATACCCACCTTAGCTTATAAATAAATCAATTTGGAGCTATTAAAAATCGAATATGACTTTATAATTAAATAATATTTTTAGTTTTTTCAAGGGTGCCCCTCTCCTCCCTTATAAAAGGGCACCTCCTCCCTCTTCTCCTCACACCAAATTGAGCCTTCATGCTCAGCCAACCCATGCCAATTTCTTTTCTCCACTTCCCTAGTAATATTCTAGAGGTCATGGGCTTCTTCAAAGATCAATCTAGTGCCCTAAGAGGATGTTTCAAAGAGGCGTGTCGAAGAAGAGGTAATATCCGTTACCGATTCTTTCAAATTTATTTTTTCTTCTACTTCCTATTCTTTAGTTGTTTCATTATGAATTAATAACATCAGTATAACTCATATAATGTTATGTTATTATAAATATGAAACACCCCTATTTCACCTTCTATCCATCCTACGGAAAACGAAATCACCGCGCGTGCGTACGTACGAAATACCGTCTCCACGTCGTGGTGTAATCTTTTTTCAACCACCACCTTACATGGATGGGTATAATGGTGTAAATAAATAACTATATACAGTTATTTTAATATGATATTGATTATTTAATTTTTTAAATACACTTAATTATAAAGTATTATAATTACAAATTATGATAATTATTATATTGATAGTACATTATCAATTATAAATTTAATTTATAAGCATACAATATCAAATATACAAATACATGTTTTATAAAGGAAATTAATAATAATAACTTTTAATTTTTACAAGTATTGCTAAAATAAGTTTAATAGATTTTTAATTTTGTTTAACTTTTGACTTTTAAAAAGTTATTGATAATATAATATATGATAATAAAAGAGTATGAATATAATAATAATAATAATAATAAGATAATATTAACAATATTATAATAGTAATAACGTAATAAATTAGATAAAAATGAAGAATCTCGTAACGGGTTTCAGGGGAGTCCGTGAGTGAGGGTTTTGTGTCGTCGACCTCAGTGTTTCAGCGGGCCTTTCATCCAGGGTATCTCATTTTCGTGGTGGTCATCAAGGCTGTGTCGCTCGTAGGTTTTCTCTGAGAGTCTCTAGTCGTACCGATTCAGGGTTTTTCGTGGCCATGGATTCGGGTCGATCATCAATGGCGATATCGAGTGGAGGGTAAGAGCCAGCTGAGGCTGAGGTATCGTGTAGCTTCAATGGGTTCAATCAGTGGGAGGTGCGGCCCTGCAGTGGAGTCCGAGTGTTGGGGGTCGAGTGAACTTATCTGTTCTTCTTTTTAGATTTTAATATCTACAATTTGCGATTAGTTTTGTTCCGAAACTATCCATATCAATGAAAATTTATACTGATTTTTTTGTTGTTTAAATTCATTTTATATGGTATATGTCACTCTCGATGTGCTGTTATCAGATATGTGTATTGAAGACATACGCTCAGCATACTATGAATGTTGTGAAAATGTATATAAAGAACCTTAATCCTTTGTGTAATTGAAAAATAGCGAGGGAAAGCCTTGTTTGCAGCCATGTGCGTGTGTTTGAGATATCATAAGTGGATCAATGTTTCTACATTCCAAGTATGGTTCACTATACTTTTTATTTCTTTCGCAAACTCGAATACACACATTTTATATGTTGGTATATAAATTATACACACTCCCATATAGTTTTAATTCACCTGGTTTTTAATTCTACCATGTGTTTATTTGCAATGATGTTTTAAGATGTAAGGGAAATTTATTTATTTCTCTATACTCTCTATTTTCATGTTCGCGTAAGGGTTATTTTAATTTATAATTATTTTTTGTAGTACACTAATGATCCTCAATATTAGTGTTTTAAAACTTATATAGAGTTGTGAAAACCGTTTGCGTAAGTGATTATTTTCTTGTAAGGGGAATTTTTTAAATTGTTTTTATTATATAAAACCGATCACATAGTTTTTGTATATAATCGGATATATATAGGAATATTTATTTGTATTTCAAATCAAAGATAGTTCATGTTTTCAAAATGTTGGGTGTTTATGTTCATGAATTTATAATGTTGTAAGGATTTTTTTCAAGAGTTTTTATTTCCTCAAACCCAATTATACACATTGTATATAATCATATACATACATATATATATATATAAATAAATTTACGTGACTGAAACCAAATCTATTTTATGATTTTTATAAAATGATTTACAACCCTTAAAATAATATTTTTGATGATAATTATGTTTTTGGTTCAATTAAATTTGTACTTCTTATGAAAAACCCAATATATAGTTATGCGCATATTCACATATATAAAAATATATTTACATGCATTTCAAATCCAAACCTATCTATACTTTCAAAGGCTATATGTTGTGTTCATAATTATTTTTAAGGTTTAAATGATGCAAGGGTTTTATTTTGAACAGTTATACTAAAAAAATCCAAATATACACTTTTCGTATATTCGGATATACATGGGTAATTAATTACAAACCCAATTTATGTTTTTTTAAAAGGTGAATACCAATCGTTAAATAACATGTTGGATGCAAAATGTGCTTTGGGTTTAATTAGATTTATATTTAGTATGCAAAACCTGAACTTTTACATATATGTATACATACGATCAAACATGTTGTAAACCAAACATGGTTTGGTTATAATGAAGTGATAATTGTGTATTAAATATGTTTTGAAGTATTTATTATTTATGAGAAATTATTAAACCTATTTTAATTTGGAAAACTCATATATACATTTCTTTTATAGTTTCCAAAACCCTAATTTCATGTGTGGATTATTAGGATTTAATTAATGTATTGGTGTAATTAATACTTGTGAGGATTTAATGAATATCAGCCTCTATGTAAGCCAAACTAATAGGTATTTATATAAATATGTATGTCCTAATCCATAAAGTATGTCAAACTTGTTAATGAACTTTTAATGATGTTAACCTCATTATAATTTCATGTTTCAAAGGTACTATATGATTGACCGTGTTGTGTTTTCTGATTAATGATAGTATATGGTTTGATTTGACCAAAGGATAAAAGGGTGTGTTAAATCTTCTGATCATGTTATGCTCACTTAATTTTTTATCAACTGTGGTGATTGTTGTTAGTTAAGTCATGATGTAACCTAATTTCCTGATCACTGACACTTTTATCAGCATATTAAATAACATGTGCTTTTATTCATGGATTAAGGATTTTAAATTAAAGAATTATCATTTTGACAAATCATGTGGAAAACCCCTTCTCATCTATTATTTGACGTGCTTTAGTAATTGTCACATGTGGAAAGAATGTGTAATAAACCATGTATGCCTTCGATAAAATGTTATCTATCATATTATGTTTTTTTGGATTAAATGGTTCCATCTTCCATTTTATTTATTGTGGAACTCAATGATGCATGTATATGGAATATCATAATAATGATATAAGAAATTTAAATATTCATAGTGGTATGGGACACTATTAATATCAGACTTTACTGGACATATGAGGAATGTATTGGATTAGTATTTTCCAAGTTAGGGACCGGTAAAAGTAAGCACTCTGGGTTGGGGTCAGGTTATAGTAGACCCTCCGAGTTAGAGTCCAGTTACAGACGCTCTCCAGGTTGGAGTCTGGTTACAGAGGCTCTCAGGGATGAAGTCTGGTTATAAAGGCTCTCCAGGTTGGGGTCTGGTTACAGTTATCCCCTAGGTCTTGGCATTAGGGCTTGACACAAAAATTAAATTCTGGTATTATACATTCCCTCATTATGCGTATGATAATTAATTAACCAAATGGATATTATACTAGTAGAATATCCATGGTTAAGAGCCATTATATATTAATATTAGAAAAGTAAATGCTTATGGCATGACATATGTTTAGCACTCAGTAATTTAGTATTCAGTGTACCGAATTGAAGTTATTACCTTTACACGCAACTCCGATTATTCTTTGCTTTTAGCTGTTTAATTTGTGCTTACATATTCATATGTCCTATATGTTAGAATGACATTTATGTATTACTCCAAATAAGCATGCCTATAAATGAATCATTTACCCATGTAATTCTGTTAGCATGTTTTAAATTAATAACTTTTATGATATGTTACATGTGTTACAACATTTCTTTAAGAAAATTGTTTTATGTAAAAGTTAAAAGGATGTTTTCAAAAGTTATATTGGATTATTTTAAAACCCCTTACTGGGAAGTTTTATGCTCACCCTATGTTTTTATTATAAATTTTCAGGTATCAGTTTGAGCTATAGAAGTATTACATAAGTTGTTGGTTTCCGAGAACCTGAACTGAATTCGATACTCCATATGGGACTTGATGTGTAATTGTTTAGTGCATGTTTTTGTAATAAATTGCACATCACTTCCTAAGGCACTGACTCTAGGTATTCAAGAGATGAGGCGTGACAGTTGGTATCAGAGGATTTGGTTTAGTTAACTCTGGAAAACCAGAATGAAACAAAGAAACATTTATTTAAGAATTACTAAGTATGATGTTTTCTTGGAAGAAATTACCTATCTCATGTATCTTTGGAGACAACTGATAAAATTAGAATAATACTGAAAACCTGTTTATGTGTTACTAAGTAGTATTTTCCTTAAATTTTTAGATGGCTGATGCATCACGCCTTCTGTCTCTCCCAACTGATATAGTAGAAACTATAGTGGACAAGTCATGTTTAGGGGACTGTGAGACTTTTGAAAACCATCGGTTGTCTTGTAAATAACTCCGTCTGGTGTGAAACTGCCCAAAAATCCTTCAACTTTACCAAGGAAGCAATATATTCTATTAATGTATTGCAATTGGACAATTTTCAGCATATAATAAAAGAAGAAAGTATCATGATGCACTTTCTCTATGTGTCACTTTGGTTAATAACTACCGAGCTGTAGGTAAATACCTAGAAGAATCTTTGGATGGTGACCATTGAGTGGCTTATCTATTCAATGTCCGGAGTTTTAGTATGTACGGAGAACTCTACGACATCAATATTTTCAATAATGACATGGTGCATGGAACTTATAGGGATTTAGTCCACTCTGAACTTTCTAACCTCCATAATTTTCATGCCTCTTTATGGAAATATGAGTGATTTAGGCACATGTTTGACCCTAGTTGTTCATGTGTGTCTGGGACAAAGAAATCAAGCAACTGAATACTACCTTAGGAATCCAACTAAGTTTGTCAGGACCCTTCCATTGGTGGTGTTCCTGGTAAAGTAACCTCAGGAGTGACCTGTTTATGATGTTGTTGTAGTTAGTGTACATATATTTTAGAATTGTGGGGATGCAATTCTTAGAAGGGGGGGATAATGTTATGCCCCAAACCTTTTCAATGTGTAAGAATAACTTTTTATTATTTAGTCATTCAAACAATGGTTCCCAAAATAAAACAATACACATATTATTAATAAACCACTGAAATGTTTATATCTCAAAAGGGCAGAGAACCATATTTATCCTAAGAAACTAATAGAAAATCCAATAAGCACCATCAGGAGACCTACTAAAACCACGAAGAGGCCGATTGGGTATCCCTCGTCGCTTGGACAAACCATAATGAAGAATGTGATTTCTATGGGAATGGAATAAGTACTAAGCGTAAAAGGAATGTTGAGAACCATCCTAGTAAACCGAACCAACTTAGATATGAGATACTATAAACATGTATTTATAAGGGGTTTCCTAACTATTAGAAATACTTGTGACCATTTTATATGTAACATCTGACGTAAATAAAGAATATGACATTTTCATATTTGTTAATATTTTTAATAAAATATTAATATTACTTTAAATGGGATTCTATGTTTGATGGCGTACCCAATACGCAACAACGAGTTTCTTTGAAATCTTACGTTGCACCCTAATAATATAATAATATTATTTTAAATGGTAGTAAATGTCTAGCCATTTTAATGGTGAAAATTAATAGAAATAACTACAAAATGATTATATATTTTTGTTAAATATTTTAACAATTACCTAATAAATGATAGAGGCTAAAAATTCGAATGAATCCAATATTAAGCAAAAATATTCTAATATTATTTAAAAGGTCAATTCACCACCTTTTTATGGAAATCCCTTTTTAAATATACTTTTTTTCAATTTTATATGTTATATTTGACAAAATAAAATCCTTCTTTAGAATCGGGACATCAAAATTTACCTTGTGTAAATTTTTGTTATTTTTCTGATAAAGTTCATTTTTTTAATGAATAGGGAAAATACTGTATTTTAATTCAAAGCCTAATTTTTAATCTAATTTATTTATATAGTTATATTTTCCTTTTAATTGGTTTTAATTTATAATAGACTTATGTTTTTATCACTTAATAAAATTTTGGTAATTGGAAGTAATTTCACTTTTAAATTTGATGTAAAAACAAATCAATATTTTGATAGATTTTACATCTTAAAAACCCATATTTGGTTTTGAAAACGGGAATTATTTTTAAATTAATTACTGAAATTTCTATGTTTTTAATTTGGAAAAATTTATTCCATATTATGAATCATAATTTCCATATTATTTAATTAATAATATTTTGTTTTTGGATATTATGAATAGTAACGATGACAATTATCTTTAATTATCATGATTAATTAGTAATCGGGTGGTTAAGGGTAATAAAATAATACCATAATAATATAAAATCACCCCAAAATGTGTCCAAATCCTCTTTGTTGAGTCATGGACGACCATGATAAGCTTTTTAACAAACATGAGGGCCCATGGAGTCACATGGGTGTGATAGTGACATTTATGACATTATTTTTAAAAAAGAAGAGAAATATAACAAAGGTTTGTATATCCTAAGTAAAATAATTTTAATTTTTCTTACATAAATGATCTTTTAGAATTTAAATAGTCATTGGAAATTAAAACAATTTCCTACATCATGTATTGTTTATATAATTTTTAGACATTAAATAAATAAATTTATTTATGACACCATGATGATGCAATGATTACCTCATTAATTAATGATTTAAATAAAATGAAAAGATAAGGAAAAATCTAATACATAAACTTGTCTAAAACATATTTTATGGGTGTATTTATAACCCTTATCACCTTATCCTAAAATTATATCATTTTTGGTCCTTTAAAGTCCAAAAATCATTTTAAAGTAACATTTCAAGACTTTCAAAACGTAACCCTCCTCCCTCTTATAAAAGTCCCCCGACTCTACCCCCATACCCACACCTCTCAAGCACATGGTTCATCAAAACTCTGCTCATATTATCTCTCCACTTCCCTCTCTTACTCCTAGAAGCATCACTTTTGGCAGAAGGCTCTCTCAGGAAGCCTTTGGCTGAAATCAAAAAGAGTTACCCGATTTAGAGGTAATGTCTTCTCTCAAGTTTCTTTCTTTTATTTTCCTTATTCACTCACCAATATCTTTTTAATATTTGATCCCATAATAACAACAATATAATAAATATAATAGGATGTTTTATGATAATTATTCTACCTACACTTAAACACACCTCCATATAATGGTTAAAGAACATACTGTTTTTATGGGTGGTGAATTACTGCCGCACAAAACGATGATTGTTCAATCTTCTTTTAACACCTCTCATGGTGGAAATTATGATGGAAATATATTTATATATGACATATATTATATTTATGTCCTATTTATTCATATTTATTTTATATTTAAATCATACCTGTATGCTTTGCATGTAGTGCAAATGCGACAATTTCATATGAGGTAGTGTGGACAACCGCCCCCTCAAGTGATGTGACTCGTTCATGAAAAACATGAAATTCATAAAAAATGTAATTAATGAACTTATGTTACCTATATAACATATATATTATACTGTAATTATAATATATATATATATGTCTCATTTAGTTTTAAAGTCCATTAATATGACAAAAAATGAAAGTAGCGTTCATGCGTACGTACGACCTACTATCTCCATGAATAGTACATTTCATTTCTTATCTCCAAACGTTATGGAATATTATTAAATACATATATACTGGATATATGTGATATTTAATTCATGAAAACCATTATGGAGATGATTTACTTATAACTACATGGGAAATTTTTTTCAAACAAGTTCATTTTTGACTCATGTACGAAACATCGACAAAACATATGATATGATCTCACATAATTAACTAATTATTATAACATGATAATATGGGATATTAATTGAATAATAAACTTTAAAGGAAGTCTTTAATCAATTATAAATTGACCAAGGTTTATTATTCAGGAATATAAAGAAACGAACAAGACAAGTCAGACTTGAGGTAAGGGATTTCTTATCTCACTTTTAATTCAGTGAGATTTCTATTGTTCTCCACTTATTTGTTGCATGGGGTGTATTGTGTACGAAAATTACATAAATATTATCATGATTCTATTTATATTCATGGTATTATTTGATTCATTTGGTGTCTATTATCTTTTGGTCATACGACTCGATTGATCACAATGAGGTAAGGGGTTTTTATCTCACTTTTTATTCCCGTGAGATTCATGCTACATTTGCCACTATTTTCTTTTTTGTGGTGTATTTAATTCCTATTATTGTATTCTTTGTGTAATATAATTTAATTTATGGGTATTTACATCTTCATTGTATGACCCATCTTTCATGGGGTGTACGTTTCGAAAGTTTCCCAAATTGGTAAAGGAACCTTTCACCCTCCTATTTTTAAAAGACTTATTTTTGTTAGGTCTTTTAATTTACATATTATTATATTGGGATATTTTCTTATATATCCTAATTGTTGTAAATTTTATGTACAAGTGATGATATACCATTTCTATCTCTCATCAACTCATTTTCTGAATTTTAATGTGACGTCGTTAGGCTGTTGAATTTCTGTAAGGGAACTTCTTAACCAAATTTCAATTCTTTGGGTTAAACCTCTACTTATTGATTATGTCATAATATGAATATGTGTGGATGACCTATGATTGTTTTACAATTAATATCCACATATATTGGGTGTATTTATATTTGTCACACATATTTTTGTAATTGATTTATCCTAATCTAAGGATACCATCTTTGTACGGGACTTCATCTCAATCTAACATTATTGAGGCATCTTTTGATTTCTACATGACTTTATTTTATACAGTATATAAAAAAATTTGGACTTGTCATTTCATTCAAAAGTAATATTTTTACATGAATCATTTTACAAAACGTCAAAAGGAACGTTTTTTTACTTACGTATGCGGTGACAACGACTTCTCCACCGTTGTGACCATTATTTGAGTTTCGGCTTCCACTATATGCCATAATGTTTTTAAATGAAAAATAAATACCGTGTCTTAATTTTCTTTTATTTTGGTATTGAAAATGTTTTTGATAATGTTTTGATTATATCAATGTGTTGTATTGATATCTTGTGACTGAAATATGGAAAGTTTATGTTTCCTTTATGCATGTTATATGTGATATGATTATGTTATTGTTCTTGAGGATTGTTTATGAAGTCAAGAGGTTCCATGATAAACTAAGGGCGGGTGAGATAGAGATAGCTCTCCAATGCATTGGGTAACGCAAAGGTGTTAAACACTAAGGTTTATACGAAGAGATTTAGGGAATATACTATGATGGCTATTCCAAATGTAACCATGAGGGTTACTCTCTACGTAACAATGTTATGAATGCCACAAGTTACCTTTATGTCTTAATATTTCTATGAGTTATTCATAAATCCTATGATTTCATGAGGTATGTTAAGTTCTTATCTTTTATCAGTAAATTATGTCTTCATTGATTATTATGTATACATAGACAAATGTTTTCTTTCCGTATTTTTATATCCCTTAATATGGTTTTTATGCTCATCCCATGTTTTTGAAATGTTTCCCACTGGACATAAAGATGAATAAAGTCACGGATGGGATCAAGGAAAGACATGTTGTATAAAACATGGAAATAGAAATCTTTCTTTTTAAGAGTTTTTATTTTTTGAAAAAAATGGAAACTGAGTAGAAGTGTCTACTTTGTAATATTTTGAGATGTAATAGTTATGTCCTAATTCTCTAAACCTCTAAACCAGAAAATATCCTCAATGTGAATTATTCTTTTAATTCAATATTATGTACTATTTTATGGACGAGTCCTTATTTTTGGTATCAGAGGTTGGTTTAGATAACTTTAGAGGTTAGTGTATTCTTTAAGCATAAGTTACATTACCATAATGGTTAGGATTTCCGAAAGAGTCATCGTTTTTAGATAAAGTGAATTAGTATAAGATAACTTGAATAATTTTATCTTAGTATTTACCCTCCTCGTAAGATATTATATGATGATTTTACTAATATAGTGACACTGTCCTTTCTGGTTTTAGTAAATGGATGGATCTCGCAAGAACTAATGTAATCATGGATGTGAAGAAAAATGTGACATTTTTCTAAATGATCAACTGAATGATATGGGAGCTGCAATGAGAACTATTGTGGTTATTCTCAACCAACTATCTGGAGTCATGATTGACCATCTGAACCCTACTGATTTTTATAAGACATCATATATCCGAGAAAAAAATCCCTATGTATGTTCAGTTAATAATCATAAAGGTAAGTATGTTCAATAACCTATTTGTCAATGGGGTGGAAAACAACACCTAAGGAAATGTTTGAAAGGGATAGAACGTTGATATATATGTGTAAATGAAGGTAATAAAGCAAGAACCTTCCATGGAAAAAGGAATCATCTTGTTTACTCTAGGAAAGGGAAAGATGTTCTTTCTGAAGGATCAATTGAATGTTTTAAATGTGGTGTACAGGGTCATTATGCAAACACATGTCCTACGAAGAAGTTTAGAGAATGGGATCACCAGGATCATACAAATATTCATTTACTAATACCTAATTCCATTCCGATTGAGGATGAAGAAATTGACAATATACGGTGAAACGTATGGATTATTTCTTAATATATGTTTTCCTATTATTTAATATTAGGACATGATTCATGATTTTGTTTGTAGGAAAGAAGTATTTCAGGATAAGTTGGAAAGGAATGGTTAATGGATCATGAATAATGTTGAATGAGTAAGAAGTCAACATATAAGGTATTCTCCAGTTGTGGTAGATTTTAGGATGGTAAAATTCTTAAAAGTATTAAGGCTCTATCGATGATGAGATTACATTAGAATAATTTTTATAGTTTTTGTAAATCTGATGTTTGATATATGAAAATTTTATTCATGGAATAATTATCCTTTCTTTTGTGGATATAGTTATAAAGAACTATTTGGGTTTATATGATCCTTGAATTTGAGGCAATTACTGGTAAATACATTTTGGGAAGCAAAACGAAAGTTATTAGATAACCTTTATGGTTAAAATATGTTATGGTTATTTTTATTAATTTATCTTTTTTTGGGAATGTTATAAAATTATATAGTTTTTTAAAATGGACATCATGCAGACCGTGTGACAACCCGTCACGTCGGAGGAAGCTATGGGAATCGAACCCACAACCAAAGTGCAATTGGTATTTACCGCCTACCACTAGACTACGTGAAGTCTCTGGTTAGTATAACAAATTCATTTTAGATAGATAATTTTATGAATCAAGAATAAGATTATTTTGGGTTATATATGGAAATTATTGACTTATCATAAAGGATATGTGATTAGGTTAATTACCTTTAAATATGAGACTTTAAGAGTAACTGATGTCATTTGTAGATAAATGTCACGATTTATCTTGGAAGACTATGTGATTAAATCCTTCATAGATTTGGGTTTCAATATTAGTTTGGATTACTTTGAATAATTTTATGGATAGCTGTTTATTTAATGGTCTTTCTTGAACCTTGGGTTCTTTTTGTTGGATTTTGGAAATTAAGAGTAGTATTTATTTTTATAAAGGATTATCCTTTTGGGGAT
This sequence comes from Viscum album, assembly GCA_963277665.1. Classification (NCBI taxonomy): domain Eukaryota; kingdom Viridiplantae; phylum Streptophyta; class Magnoliopsida; order Santalales; family Viscaceae; genus Viscum; species Viscum album. The sequence goes on from OY728145.1 coordinate 187,017,875, forward strand.
TATTTGATCTTGTACCAACAATTTCGGTTTTGGTTATGGTCTAAAGACATGGGAAATATATAGTTCATCTCTTTTGGGTTTGGTGATTCTCAATAAGATGATTATAACGCTCTTAATGTGAATAATTCATCCTAAATACTGATATTTTGGAGAAAATATGAGTTTGTGTAAGAAATATAGTAAGAGATGAAATTCTACATGACAAGAAAGTATGTTTCCTTATGTTTTATTTAAGCCCATAAATAAATTCTTCAATGAAAATTAACTTAAATTAAAAATGTTGTCTGTTAACTTTTCCTATCGGGGAATCAAATACTGTTTAACCCATAACAAGTTTGTGATTTTCTGGTGGTAATATTTCTCCTAGATATATTTTCTATAACTCTCCATCAAAACATGACCCTTTTTTTCTCTTCCATATCCATATTTTTCTACATGGAATCCTAGTATGGGTTAACTCTGGTGACCTTTTTACTTCTCTTTATTTCTTTTAAAGTGATAGTTTTACTGACTCTTTTCCTGATGTGGGACTTTCAATGAAGTTTCTAAGCCCAATTTTAAAATTGTTAGGACGCAACTCCCGAAAGGGGGGAAGGATGTAACATCCCAGGTAAATAAATAATATGATATTTTTGTATTTGTTAGTATTTGTGAATAAAATATTAATATTACTATAAAGCGGATGCTATGTTCGATGGTGTACCCAATACGCAACAATGAGTTTCTTTGAAATCTTACGTTGCAAACTAATAATATAATAATATTATTTCAAATAGAATTAAACGACTATCCATTGTAATGGAGGGAATTAATAGAACTAACTAAAAAATGATAATATTTTTTTGTTAAATATTTAAACAATTACCCAACAAATTATAGAGGCTTAAAATGGGAATAAATCCAATTTTAAGCATAAATATTCTAATATTCTTTAAAAGGTCAATTAATTTCCTTTTGATGGAAAAACCTTTTTAAATATACTTTTTTTAAATTTTATATGTTATATTGGACAAAATAAAATTATTCATTAGAATTATGACATTGAAATTTACATTGTGTAATTTTTTTTATTTTTCCGATAAAGTTCATTTTTAATGAATAGTGAAAATGCTGTATTTTAATTCAAAGCCTCCTTTTTAATATAATTTATTTATATAGATATATTTTCCTTTTAATTGGTTTTAAAGGATAATTGAATTACTTTTTTATCAGTTTATACAATGTTGGTCATTGTAAGTAATTTCACTTTTAAATTGGATGTAAAAACAAATCAATCTTTTGATATATTTTACATCTTAAAAGATTGTCCTTAGTTTTGACAACTGCTATTATTTTTAAATTTGTTAATTAAATCTATGTGTTTTTAATTTTTCAAAATGTATTCCATATTTGTAATCATAAGGTCCAAATTATGTAATTAAGACTCTTTTGTTTTTGGACATTAGGATTAGTAATGATGACAATTATCTTTAATTATCATGATTAATTAGTAATCGAGTAGTTAAGGGTAATAAAATAATATGATAATAAAATAAAATTACCCCAAAATGTGTCCAAGTCCTCTTTTTTGAGTCTTGTCCGACCATGAGAAGATTTTTACCAATCTTGAGGGCCGATGGGGTCACATGGGTTTGATAGTGACATTTATGACATAATTTTTAACAAATAAGTGAAATATAACAATGGTTTGTATATCCTAAGTAAACCAATTTTAATTTTGTTTAAATAAATGATATCTTATACTATAAATAGTAATTGGAAATCTAAAATGATTTCCTACATCATGGAATTTTTTTATAATTTTTAGACATTAAATAAATAAATTTATTTATTACACCATGATGATGCAGTGATTACCTCCTTAATGAACGATTTAAATAAAATTAAAAGATAAGGTAAAATATAAGACATAAAATTATAGAAAAACTATTGTATGGGTGGATTTATAACCCTTATTACCTTATCCTAAAGATATACCATTTTGGGACCTTTAAAATCCGAAAGCCATTTTATAATAAAGTAACATTTCAAGACTTTCCAAAAGTGACCCTCCTCCCTCTTATAAAAGGCCCCCACCTCTACCCCCTTACCCACACCTATCAAGCCCTTTGCTCTTCCAAAATCTTCTCATATTATCCCTCCACATCCCTCTCTTACTCTTAGAAGCCTCACGTTGGGAAGAAGTCTTTCCAAGGAAGCCTTTGGATCAAATCAAAAAGAGTTACCCGGTTTAGAGGTAATGTTTTCTCTTAAGTTTCTTTCTTTTATTTTCCTTCTTAACTCACAAATATATTATTAATATTTGATCCCTTAATAACACCAGTATCTTAAATATACTAGGATGTTGTTATGATAAGGATTATACCTACACCTACACACACCTCCGTCTAATGGTTAAATAACATACTGTTTCTGTGTGTGGCGAATTACTTCCTCACGAAACGATGATTGTTAAAAAATATTTTCACACCTATCATGGTGGCCATTATGATGGTACTATATTTATATATGATATATATTATATTTATGTTTTCTCTATGCTTCTGTATTTTATATTTAAAACATACCCTTATGCTTTTCATGATGTGCAAATGCGATAATTTCATATGAGGAAGTGTGGACAACCGCCCACTCAAGTAATGTTACCCGTTCATGCCAAACATGGAATTCATAAAGAATGTAATTAATGAAAATATTATACCTATATAAAATATATATTATTCTGGAATTATAATATATCTATGTCTCATTTAGTTTTATATTCCATTAATATGGCAAAAAATTAAAGTAGCGTTCATGCGTACGTACGACCTACCCTCTCCATGAATGGTACATTTAATTTATTATCTCCAAACATTATGTAATATTATTAAATACATATATACTGAATATATGTGATATTTAAATCATTAAAACCATTCTGGATATGATGTACTTATAACTTCATGGGAAATTCTTTTCAAACAAGTTCATTTTTGACTCATGTACCGAACATCGATAAAACGTATGATATGAACACAAATAATTAACTAATTATTATAACATGATAATATGTGATATGAATTGAATAATATACTTTAAATTAATTCCTTAAGTAATTTTAAATTTACCAAAGTTTATTATTCAGGAATATAATGAAACCAACAAGACAAGTCGGACTTGAGGTAAGGGATTTCTTATCTCACTTTTAATTTCGTAAGATTTGCATTGTTCGCCACATATTGGTTGCATGCGGTGTATTTTGTACTTCCATTTAATAAATATTATCATGATTCTATTTATATTCATGGTATTATTTGATTAATTTGGTATTTATTATCTTTTGGTCATACGACTCGGTTGATTACAACGATGTAAGAAGTTTTTATCTCACTTTTTATTCCTGTGATATTCATGCTACATTTGCCACTATTTCCTTTTGTGTGGTGTATTTACTTCCCATGACTGTATTAATTTTATAATATAATTTAATTAATGGATATTTACATCTTCATTGTATGACCCTTCTTTCATGGGGTGTACGTTTCGAATGTTACCCAAATCGGTAAGGGAACCTTTCAGCCTCCTCTTTTTAAAAGACTTATTTTTGTTAGGTATTTTAATTTACATCTTATTATGTTGGGATATTTTCTTATATATCCTTATTTCTGTAAATTTTATGTCCATGTGATGAGATACCCTTTTAAGATCTCATCAACTCATTTTCTAAATTTTAAAGTGACACCCATAGGCTGTCGAATTTCTGTAAGGGAACTTCTTAACCCAATTTCAATTATTTGGGTTAAACCTCTACTTCTTGATTGTGTGATACTATGAATATGTGTGGATGACCTCTGATTTTTTTACACATAATATCCACTTATATTGTCTGTATTTATATTTTTCACACATAATTATGTAATTGATTTATCCTTAATCTAAGGATACCGTCTTTGTATGGGACTTAATCTCAATCTCATTTCATTTAGGCATATTTTGATTTCTACACGACATTATTTTATACAGTGTATTAAACCCTTTTTACTTTTCATTTAATTCAAAATGAATCATTTTACACGAAGCGTATTACTAAACGAAAAAAGGACTGTTTTTATTGTCTTACGTATGTGGCGATAATGACTTCTCTGCTGTCGTGACCATTATTTGAGTTTTGGCTTCCACTACAAGCCATAATGTTTTTAAATGAAAAATAAATACAATTTTTTACGTTTATTTTCTTTTGGTATTAAAAATGTTTTCGATAATGTTTTGATTATATCGATGTGTTGTATTGAAATTTTATGATTGAAATATGGAAATGTTATGTTTCCTTTATGCATGTTTTATGTGAAACGATTATTTTATAGTTCTTGGGAATTGTTTATGAAGTCGGGTGGTTCCATGATAAACTAAGGGCGGGTGATCCCGAGATAGCTCTCCAATTCATTGGGTAATGTGAAGGTGTTAAATGCCATGGTTTCTCTGAAGAGATTTAGGGAATATACTATGATGGGTATTCCAAATGTAACCATGAGGGTTACTCCCTACGTAAGAATGTTATGAATGTCTCATGTTACCTTTATGTATTATGATTTCTATGAGTTATTCATAAATATTATGATTTCTTAAGGTATGTAAAGTTCTTATATTTTATGAGTAAACTATGTTTTCATTTATTCTTATCTATACATGGAATAATGTTTTCTTTCCATATTTTTTTATCCCTTACTGAGCTTTTTATGCCCATCCCAAGTTTTGGAAATGTTTCCCACATGACTTAAAGATGAATAGGGTCAAGGATGAGATCAAGGAAATACATTCTGTCTAAAACATGGAAGTAGACATCTTTCTTTTTAAGAGTTTTTATTTTATGAAAAAAATGGAAACTGAGTAGAAGTTTCTACTCTGTAATCTTTTGATATGTAATAGTTATGTCCTAATTCTCTAAAGCTCTAAACCTGAAAATATCCTCAATGTGAATTTTTCATTTAATTCAATATTATGTAATGTTTTAAGTTCGGGTCCTTATATTATAGCTATTGGAGTTCAAATGAAGTTACCGTTGGAGTTTTAGTTGGGTGATAATTAGTGTTTTAATAAATGGATACAGTTATAACCTTATAAGATAGTTTCTTGTAAAATAATAATAGAAAATTTACATTGAAGTATATTTTAAAATAACTATTTTTATTCTTTTCTAATTATTAATAGAATATTTTATATAATAATTATACCAATATATAAATATATCTAATTTTTCTTTTAGTCCCAAGAAGTGATATGTATATATATACATATGTATACTGGATTTTAATTATATGAAATTATGATAAGATTATAATTTTATATTGAGGTTATAAATGATATCATAAATTATTGTTTTAAAATATTTTAACGACATTATTTTGTAAAAAGTTTACAATAATAACTATACAGACAATTACTTAATCTATTTTATATATTTTTGAAAATGTGATGTGTACATAATCATTAGATTAGATTAAAAGTTTCATATCATTGTGAATATTTTTAATATATAATAAAACTATTTTAATATATTGATTAAAATTGTAAATATATGAATGATCTTTTGATAAAAATTATTGTTATCTTGAGTCATACATATATATATGTGTAATATTAATATGTTTCTAATGTCTCAAAATTAAAAATTATGATAATTATTATATTGATAATACATTATCAATTATCAATTTAATTTAAAAGCATATAATATGAAATATACAAATATATGTCTTATAATGTAATTTAATAATAATAACTTTTACTTTTTAAAATTATTGATAAAATAAGTTTAATAGATTATTAATATTTATTAAATTTTGGATTTTTAAAAGTTATTGATAATGTAATATATGATAATAATAGATTAGGAATATAATAATAATAATATAATTTTAACAATATTATAATAGTAATAAAGTAATAAATCAGATTAAAAAATAAAGAATCACGTAACGGGTTTCAGGGGAGTCCATGACTGGGGGTTTAGCACCGTTGACCTCAGTGTTTCAACAGGCCCTTCATTCGGGGCATCACATAGTCGTGGTGGTCTTCAAGGGTCTGACGTGCGTAGGGTTTCGCTGGCAGTCTCCAGTCGTGTCGAGTCTGGGTTTTTCACAGCCATGGATTCGGGTCGATCTTCGATGGTGACATTGAGTGGAGGGTAAGAGGTGGTCGAGGCTGAGGTATTGTGTGGCGCAAACGGGTTCAAACAGTAGGAGGCACGACCCTGCAGTGGAGTCCGAGTTCTGGGGGGTGAGTGATGTCGTCCATAGTGAATGTGGAGTCTAGTCCTAGGGTCGAATCAGGTTAGAGTTTCGAATTTTCCCAACCCAAAATCAAGTTATGTTTTTGTTCCACGAGGTTAGGGTTTCGGTTTTACAGATGTTGGGAGAGATTTGTTATTGTTTGAATCATTTCCATACTATCATTTGTTGGTTGACTAAGACGTTTACCTTTTTCTATTTTCTATATGTGGTCAACAATCCGTGGTCCGCATAGTGTTGTTCTTCTTTTGAAATTTGAACATCTGCAATTTGAAATTTGTTTTGTTCCGCAACTGTCCATTGCGATGAAATTTTATACTGATTTTGCTGTTGTTTAAATTCATTTTATATGGTATATGTCACTCTTGATGTTTTTTTATCAGATAAGTGTATTGAATACATACACTTAAATTACTATGAAAATTGTGAAAATAGATATAAATAACCTTACTCTTTTGTGTAATTGAAAAGGGGGGAGCCTTATTTGCAGCCATGTGCATGTGTTTGAGATAGCATAAGTGGATCAATGTTTCTACATTTCAAGTAATAGTTCATTATACATTGTCTTTCTTTTTCAAACTCGAATATACACATTGTATATGCCGGTCTATAAATTATACACACACCCATATAGTTTTAATCCACCCGGTTTTTAATTCTACCAAGTGTTGATTTGCAATGATGTTTTAAGATGTAAGGGAAATTTATTTATTTCTCTATACTCTATATTTTCTGGTTTGCGTAAGGGTTATTTTAATTTATAATTATTTTCTTTTATACACTTATGATTCTCAAAATTAGTGTTTTAAAACTTATATAGAGTTACAAAACCCATTTTATAAGAGACAATTTTCTTGTAAGGGGCCTTTTTTAAATTGTTTTTATTATATAAAACCGATCATACTATTTTTTGTATATAATTAAATATATATATATAGGTAAATTTATTTTTATTTCAAATCCAAGATATTTCGTGTTTTCAAAATTTTGGTCGTTTGTGTTAAAGATTTTATAATGTTGTAAGGATTTATTTTTAAGTGTTTTTATTTCCGCAAAACCTATTATACACTTTGAATATAATCATATACATATATATATATATATATAAATGTATGTGACTCAAACCAAATCTGATTTATGAATTTTAGAAGATGATTTACAACCCTTAAAATAACGTCTTTGATGTAAATTATGTTTTAGGTTCAATTAAATTTGTACTTCTTATGAAAAACCCAATATATAGTGAATATTCAGGTATATGCATATATATTTACAATCTTTTCATATCCAAACCTATATATTCTTTCAAAGGATGGATGTGGTGTCCACAATTATTTTTACGGTTTAAATGATGGAAGGGTTTTATTTTGAATGGTTCTACTAAACCAAATCCAAATATACACATTCATATATTCAAATATATGTGGGTAATTAATTACAAAACTATTTATGTTTTTTAAAAGGTGAATACCAATATTTAAAAATTGGGTTGGATGCGAAATGTTTTTTGGGTTTAATTGGATTTATATTTAGTATGAAAAACCCTAAATTTTACATATATATATATATACATATGGTCACACATGTTATAAATCTAACATGGTTTGGTTTTAATCAAGTGATAATGGTGCATTAAATATTTTTTTAAGTATTTATTACTTATGAGAAATTATTAAACCTAGTTTAATTATGAAAACTCATATATACACATTGTGTATAGATTCCAAAACCCTAATTTCATGTGTGGATTATTAGAATTTAATTAATGTATTGATGTAATTAATACTTGTGAGGATTTAATGAATATCAACCATTGTGTATGCCAAATCGATAGGTCTTTATATAAATATGTATGTTCTAATCCATAAAGTATGGCAAACTTGTTTGTGAAATTTTAATGATATTAACCTCTTTATAATTTCATGTCTCAAATGTACTATATGATTGACTATGATGGGTTTTATGATTAAAGAGAATATATGTTTTTATTTGACCAATGGATTAAAGGGTGTGTTAAATCATGCGATCATGTTATACTCAATTAATGTTTTATCAACTGCGGTGATTGTTGTTAGTTAAGTCATGATGTAACCTAATTCCCTGATCACTGAAACTTTAATCCGCCTATTAAATAACACGTGTTTTCATTCAGGGATTAAGTATTTTAAATTAAAGACTTATTATTTTAACATCTCATGTGGAAAACCCATTCTCATCCATTATTTGATGTGCTTCAGTAATTTTCGCATGTGAATATAATGTGTAATAAACCATGTATACCTTTTATAAAATGTTATCTGTAATGTTATGTATTTTTGGATTAAATGGTTCCATCTTCCATTTAATTTATAGTTTCACTCAATGATGCATGTATGTGGCATATCATAATAATGAGATAAAAAATTTAAATATTCATAGTGGTTTCAGACACCATTAATATCATACTTTACTGGACATATGACCAATGTATTGGACTAATATGTTTCAGGTTGGAGACCGGTTAATGTAATCCCTTTGGGTTGGGGTCCGGTTACAGTAGACCCTCCGTGTTGGAGTCCGCTTATAGAGGATCTTCTGGTTGGAGTTCGGTTATAGAGGCTCTCCGTGATAGAGTCCAGTTAGAGAGGCTCTTTGGGTTAGGGTACGGTTATAGTTAGCCCCTATGTCTTGGCACAAGGACTTGACACAGAAATTAATTTCTGGTATTATACATTCCCCAATTATGTGTATGATAATTAATTAACCAAATTGATATTCAACTAGGAGAATATCCATGGTTATGATCTAGTACTTATGAATATCAGAAAAGTAAATTCTTATGGTATGAAATATGTTTAGCACTCAGTAATTTAATATTCTGTGTATGAAATTGAAGTTATTACCTTTAAGCGCAACTCTGATTATTCATTACTTTAATATATTTAATTTTTTCATAAATATTCATATGTCATACATGTTAGAATGTCTTTTATTTATTACTCCATGCCTATAAACAAATCATGTACCCTTGTAATTCTGTTAGCATGTTTTTAATTAAGCAGTATTATGATATCTTACATGTGTTACAACTTTTATTTAAGAAAAATGTTTTATGGAAAAGTTTAAAGTATTTTTTCAAATGTTATAATGTTTTATTTAAAACCCCTTACTAGGCATTCATATTCTCACCCTATGGTTTTTATTAAAATTTTTAGGTATCTGTTTAAGCTATAGAAGTATGACAAAAGTGGTTGGTTTCCCGGAACCTGAACCGAATTTGATCCTTTGTATGGGACATGAAGTGTAATTTTTCAGTGCATGTTTTTGTAATAAATTACACATCATATCCTAAGGCACCAACTTCGGGTATTCATGAGTTGGGGCGTGACATGTGGATTATCATTTGGTGATTCCACCTAGCATTTCTAAAGTTCACAATGTCTTCCACATCTATTTTTATGGAATTATATTCCAGTCCCAACACATGTCCTCAGTTCTGAAGTAATAGAATTGGAACCTAATTTATCTTACTATTAAGAGCCTATCTAGATCGTAAACACTAGAGAGTATGTGTTGAGGAATCTAATGACTTGGTAGGTAAAGGTAATTTGGAAAAAATCATAAAATTTAAGAGGAAATGTGAGTACCTGAGGAATTTATGATAAAGAACTGCCCACATATTTTTATGTGGTGACATTATATAAATTTTGAGGAATAATTTTTTTTGAAGGTGGTTAGAATGTAACACACAATGATTTTATGGTATGTTTCTTTTAAAATTTAAAATCCTCGATAGTTTATGCATTATGAAACATTGAGTTTAAAACTGTAATATACTTTTAAATATGATTTTCGGAATAGTAATGTGACCATTAGGAATAGTAATATGGAAAATATAATAGTAACTTCACCAATGAAAATATAAATGAAATTTGGGTAACTTATAAATGAAAATATGTTATATTTATATCACGAAATAAGTAAATAAATTTTTTAAAAATGATAAATTAAGTGTTGGTATTTTCTTAAATATAAATGACTATTTTGAATTTTATAATTAATATACTGATTTAAAATAAAATTTATTTTCACAAAATAGATTCATAAATTAATTTTTTATTGTCTTATTATTATAATATAATTTAATGGCACCTTAATTAATTTTTCAAAGTGTCATAAAAACAATTATAATATTAAAATCGGTATTTTTTGAGTAAATGATGACATTATTTAAATATTAAATTTATCATAACTAGAAAATAATTTTAATAAAATGGATTCCTTATTTAATTCAACGAATTAAAAAATGGTTTCGGTTAAGTTTTCTAATTTTTTCTAAAATAGTAGAAATTTTGCTGAATAATGAAACACGATAATTTATAGTATTTAACATTATTAGAAAATAAATAAATTAATGAGTCATAAATTATGTATGGATGAGGTAAGAACACATTAGTTATAAAACACATACATTAGTTAAAACATTGATTCACAAAGACCAATACTATTCATATTCTTTAGACAAAATAATAAACAAATGAATTAAATAATCAAAAAACACCACTCTCCTCCACTATAAATACCTCCCCTCACACCACTTCTCCTCACACCTCCAAATCTATAAATATTGATTAACTTATACCCATTTAATCTCCAAAACCTCTCCCTAATTATTTGGTATTAATTTTCCCATCAAAATACCATTTCCAAGTCCCTTAAGGAGGTTCTCAAGGAGGCGATTTTGAAGAGGTAAACCTTCTCTCTTTCTCTTTCAATTTCTTTTCTTTTCTTATCGTTCCCTAAAATATTATGTCCAATGCAACATGATAACTAAAATATCTATTATATTATATAATTTTATTATGTTAATGGTATATCAAAGATCAATTATCTTATTTTCCCCATTTTATTCTAAAAATGAACACATCGTCAGTGAGGTGTTGATTTATCACCTTTGTGGGAGATGAGTTTTTATTTTTCAATTCCTTCTTTAAGGATGGTCATAAAACAATTTTTATGGTTATAAAATAAATTAGTATTTTCAATAAAACCTATTTAATTTTATAGAACAATTATATATATATAGTATTAATTAATAAGACAAAACCAGTTCGTAATGATTGAAAAAAAATGAAAAAACATAATTTTAATTGTTATCATTAATGATTTATCTAAATAATAATTATCATATCTGAATAAAAACCGATATATAATACCATTAAATATAATATAACTTCATTCATTACATATACATTAAATGTTGGATAAATATTCTCATTTAACATGATCTTCCATACATGTATACAAGTGAACCAATCGTGAAAACCAAGAAATGAACACCCTCGAACGAAAAAATTGAATCTTATAACTCAAAAAATGCCATAAATGAGATTAATAAAATTATAATATATCAAATATGAATTTAATAGTTTTTTAATTAAATTATTAATGAATTTAATTTCATTTTCCAGAACATTTAGTGGAAGTGGAGAACACTTTCAGACATAAGGTAAGGGTTTCTTCCCAAACCTCCATTTTTCACTCGGGTTACAGTTTTTCTCTATTTTCCCCAATACAGTTCTTAATTATTTTTATAAAAATCTTCTAAATTCTTCATATATTTTCCAAACTGATGTATCCATATCATTCCATTTTTCATTGATGGAGAATTACTTGTTTTGTAAGGTTCCCTTTTCAATTATTAATGTTAAGCAAGCCCGATTAAAGGGAACTTTCCAATTTCTTTCCCATTTTCAAGTACCATACATAATATATTTTAAGATACCATTTTTTTCTAAAATCATACTATTTTTTAGGAAAAAATAACTTTTTCATTTATGGTTTTATAAAAAAAATTGTGATTTTTTTCATTTTAAAAACTTGTATATTTTCTTTTAAACTGCACTAAAGTGGACCAATTCTAATGTTTCATAAACATTATTTTATATGTTGGAAATCATTAATACCTAAAAGATAATTTTAAATTACTTACAATTTCTTTTATAGGAAATAAATTTTTACAATATTATTTTTTGACAAATAAAAATTATTTTTTTCTAAAAGAACACTTCTTTGCAAAGTAAACAATTTCATTTCTCTCAAGACTAAATCAATGATTTTGTTATAGTATTTTTATATTTTTTAACACCAACTTTTGAGTCATATAATTAATTGGGATTTACCTTTTATGATATCATAAAACATTTTTTTATCAAATTGTTTATGATCAGTTTGCCTATGGATGTGAAATATTGATACTATTTAACAAATTACCCAGAGTGGTTAGTGATTATATTTATTGATTAGGGAAAGTTATTTACATTTCATATGTATATGTTGTTTATTTTTCACCCCATTTCATTAAAAAAATGAATTGGACTTATAATGTGATGGGAGGGGCCTTCTATAGACACTTGATGCATCAGTAGGTCTCATGAGGCAAACTAGATTGGGATTTTTCCAAGACCTTACACATTTATTCTCAGATGTCCTAGTCCAAGCCTTGATGATATATTACAGATGTCTAGAATTATGAATTCAATTATTATGATATTATTAGTTGATAATCCATGTTATTAATAGGCTATTATAATACCCACTATTAAGTTTCATTCTCATGTGTTTATTTATATGGTATTATTCAATTAAGATTTATTCCTATCATATTATTCTCAAGATAATGTTTTAATTAAATGTGTCTTTAGTTAATCACCTTGGCTTATTTTTTATGTTTATAAAAAATATGATATATTTCATAACCTTACTAAGCATCTGAGATCACCCCATTCTTATGTATTATTTTTACATAGGATGTGAAGATTTATATTACGAATGGATTCTAGGGATAATCTATGAGTTTATAGTTGTTTCCAATAGAGTTTATATGTTGTTTTTCCTTTCAATGGTGTAATGTAACAATTATGTTTATATCTAGTTTTAAAAACATAATAAACTATTCATTCCTTTAGGATACGATATCTTGTTTATAGTACCAATGTAATTAAGTTACACACTAAATCTAGGATATTGGGTTCGGGTTCTTTACATCTATTATATAGACAATGTTCTTTGATATTAAACACAGTAGGCCCTTCAATAAGGTGGTGGGTTGGTGTTGATAGATATAAATCAATTCCATTTTCACCGTATAGAATCTAAATACTGGAAATGTTTTAGTTCCTTTCTTATTCACATTTTATATAAACAATCATTAGAATATTGATTACCTCATCTAAGACAGATCTATAAGGGGAATGATTCACCTCAGTGCTAGTGGGGGATAGGGTTAGATCCTTACACAGTGGTTGTTCATGAGTTTTTTCCTCTATTTTCCTTCCCCTATTAAAATATCAATCAACTCTGTCTACTAATGAAATTTTTCTTTATGGGAATCTAATATTTCTTTCATATCTTCTATTTCTTTATCTTTATCCTTATGTAATTGTTTTTCTCAAAATGTGTTTGGGGTGTCACCCCAAAACCAGCACCTCTGATGAAACCGTACTATTATTTCCACTCCAAGGACACCAATTGTACGTTTTCATCCGGTATAAGTATTTATAATTCATGTGTCTAAGTCTAATAGAAAATATAGTAAAATAAGTAATTATTGTTATGAAATAGTTATTTAATGGATTTTTTAATGTAATACGTACACATGTTTCCCACACATTTTTTGTATTTTCATCAATTAATATCCAATCATTATTGACATGTTCCTCCTTCCATTGAAAATGATGTGGGATGAATTTGTATTTGGATTTGGATTCATCAATATTCATATAAATATAGGAACATAATTATGTTTTTGGTTATTGTAACATAAAAGTTTTATAGTAGATTTAAAATAAATACCATTTTTTTCAAGTGATGCATACCACATACTTGCTTTATGGTATGGGTGTGTTGGTTTTGTTTCCCATTCCTTGTTTTTATCACTAAGTTTATGTTTCATAAATAAAAAAAATTCATAAAATTTGATGAATAAATGTATTTTCAAAAAATGTATTAGCAGCCAAAATGTACCTACAAAGGCATCTATACACGATGATTAGTAAATGCATCATGCGCTTTTTGTATTATTAGGTGTGCATACATAAGCGATGGGTGTGGGTTTATTTTCCCTTCATCATCTTTATAATGAAATATCATTAGAATTGTTTGAAAGACTCTTTGAATCCTTACCAAAAGAATTAATACATATTTCTTATGGGACTAAACTACTACAAATGCACTCTCCTTTTGATGATTAAGAGTAAATCAATGTTCCATTATTTTATTTTTAGTAAAATAAAGATATTATATCATAATGTTTCCATAATATCTTCCAAAAATCAATACCTTAAGCATGTGAAAAATACGATTCCACAAATCTACATCAATCAGAATGTATTTTTGAGTGATAAGACCAATGTGACTACTGAATATGTCCTTGTCGGGGTTAACAGGCTGGCCGCATTCATTCCACACAACCTTGAATTTGATGCCTTTTTTTCACCTTAATAATGTTTTCTTACACCATCACACTATGATGATCCAATTTTTTATTCATAATTTTTTCATTATCATATACTATTTTTTTACATTCAACATCATCAGTATGTTGTTCCTATATATTTCTACCATCGGTATGTGTATAAGGTCCTTGTTCCTCTACACTGGGAGAAATAGTAGGTTAAGAAACTTGTTTCTTATTAGGATTGGGAGCATCATCACATACATATGTCATTGTTTATAGAAGTGGTTTAACATTAAATTTATATTACATAAATATAGAATAAAAAAGATAATAACATGAGGTGACATAATGTATATTATAAAAAAATAACCTGATCATTGATTGCTCTTTATTTCTAGGTTTAACAGATTTCACCCCTCTATCGAGTATCCAAATCACTTCATTATGGTGTCATGTGACATAAAAAACCATATCTACATTAGGAACGCTGAAAAAAGAATATGAAATACCAATTAAAAGGTCAACCACAATTGAATTTTCATCTGACCCTTCACTGGTTTTGGCCAATAACATAAAAATTGACCACTTTGGATTTGCGGGATATGGAACATAAAATAAATGTACTATCTGTGATTCCATTACAAACAGTTAGTCTTTTAACCCTTCCTTACTGAAATCCAATTTCATATATCACAATTAATATATTTTAACAGAACTCCTATTATCATCCCACTTGGATCAAAAAATCATAATTTGGAATGTCTTAAAATCCAACTCCCATATTATTTTGATGATGCCAAAGTATGACATATACAAATAAATTGTATTTTTGTTTTTATTATAAAAAACATCTATTGCTTTATCCATAAGTGTAAATCCACTATTTTCATGGTACTACCTTCATCATGTTCTTTTGTATAGAACATATAATAATTAATTATATAACCATTGTATGATAATATACACACACATTTTCCTCTAGCTAGCCTTCAAAATCATTAAGAAATTGAATGTGGATTTTCACCCGACTCTTTATAAATATGGTCTCAAAACCATCCTATAAATTGTTGATTATGTGTATTTGATATCTATATTTCAACCATTAATGGATTCAAATGCGTAAGATTTTTTTGTGGGTTTAACCATATGGGAAAATCATTAAATGTTATAAAAACGTAATGGTTTTCCTACTCTCTATCTATAATATTAATTTATAAAAAATCAATTCCAGAAATTCCTTCACCCATAAGAAAAATTGGGTAATGAGATTTTGGTAGGACAATTATTTCCACAGTGGATAGAAATTCGGTGTAGAATTCAATGACATCCTAAAAAATATATTGTTTCTCAATACAACACTCTGGTAGAATTTCATTTTTCACATACCCTTCAGAATATTCAAATAATGTTCAATGGGGGTACATCCATATATAATATACGGGACCAGATAGTTGAATCTCTCTTACCAAGTGAACCATCAATTGAACCATCATATCAATGAATGTGTCTGAGAAGAACATTCCCAATTCATAGAATATGATGGAAATTTCCTTTCCCATAGTTGGAAATTTCACCAGGTCTATAACTTTTCTTGATATAGAATTGAAACAAAACGAATTGTGATTGATATATGAAATACATTCATGGAAGAAATTCCACATAATACTACATTAATTATATATTATATCAAATCATGAAATTCAGGTGATTTTAGACCCTTTAAATTTAAATTAGACTTTGAAATGCTATTACTGATATTCGATGAATACCCCTCTGGAATCTCTACATCATTCTAGATTTTTCAAAACTGATATCTCCCACACCTAAAAATAATGTAAGAAGATGGAGGAATAAAGGTTCATTTTTAACCCTCAATAGTGACAAATCTTTTTGTATTACCATGTCAACCATATCTAACCAAGCCTTAGTTTCACCCTTTGTTTTGATGGGTACATGTAATAATTTTTTTATTAAACTTTCACATAAATATATTTAAACATACATAACATCATGAAAATGTATTATGTACAAAAAAAATCCGATATGGTATTTCAAAAATAAATATCCCTTTTTTCCTTCTGGTTTTCATACGGTTTTACAAAAATGGATTTCCAAAGGTAGTGTACACAAATTTTAATTTCTCAAATAGTTGATCGCTTATAAGTGGAGACTATGTTGTATATTCTTGAAAAATTTCATTGAATGATGTTGTCCAAGATATGTACTTATGTTGTCGGGGTATAAATCTATTATTTCCTAGAAACAGAGTCTTCACTGAATGTTTCATCCTAATTGACTATGTAAATTGTTTGTAAATGGGATACTGTTGAATTCCTTTAATTCTATATCCTGAAAAAATTCAATAAGAAGTAATGTCAGGTATCTTCCCATACAACCTGGCTCTTAGTGTGAAATATTCATTTCTATAATAATTATACAATGTAACACATGAATCCTATAATAGTTTCAAATCATATATCAATGGATCCAAATAAACATCAACGTCATTGCCCAATTGTTTTGGTCCTAATATAAGCATATATCACATAATTTATTTTCATTTCATGCATTATCATGATGGAAAGATATAATTTACCAAAATAACCATCCATGTACTAAGGTGATCCTTTTAAAACCAAAAGGATTCACTCCATCTATAAATAATGCGAGGAAAAGGTTTTTTTCATATGCTTCTGTACTCTCAAGAGGATCTTAATTTAGTTTGGAAGATATGAAATTTATTGTTGAATCCTGGATTTATGAGACTCTTGGATTGGGATTTTTCTTTCAATCCAAATACACAAAGAGGCAAGTCTGCACAAATTTGGGTTAGGTTCCATAACTTAAACTGGTTTTTTGGCACCCTAGAATACTGAATGATTTAGCAGCCTGCATTGGTACCCCCCTCGAAATTGATCAAAGAACCATTAATGCTGACTTGGGTATGTATGCAAGGGTTTTAGTGGATGTCAATCTTGAAACTAAGACTCCTAATACTATCTCTTTTCATGCTAAAGATTACAAGACTGTAATTGATCTTGAATATGAAAATATGCCCTCCTTTTGAGACTTCTATAAAATTGTAGGGCATTCTGTTCAGATTTGTAGATTGGTTCATAGAGCCCCCAATCATCATAACCCTTATGATTGGTCTGAAGTTAGAAAAAATAAGAAGGATAGAGTCCCCCCCCCCCCACTGATAAATCTGACCCTTCCTAAGTCAAACCTGGAAAGTGGATTCCTAAAACCCCAAAAGAACCTGGGGTAACCTAGGCTGATCAGGTGGAGAAACAGGAGAAGGATTTACTAGATCAATCCATCAAGGAAAAACTGGAAAATGCTGATAACCTGTTTAATCATACCCCCTTGACTGGGTCTCAAGATGACCTTGATTCCTCCCTAATTTTGGGACATGGCTCCATTCCTGAAGATCTTCCTCTAGTTCCCATATCACAGACTCATAAGGGTGAGTCTTCCTTGACCAATTGTATGGTTGGACCAGCTCCTGGAACCCAACTCAATCTCCCTCTTCCTTCCCCTGTGTCTGACAGTTCACATGCATGTCTTCAGGACTCATGCACTTTTGAAAAGATTGAATGCATTAGGCATGTTATCTCTCCAACACCGGGTGCTGTTCCCTCTGAGACATTGGCAAAAAACAATCCTTCCTCTTCAATTGTCCAGTTTGTTGTTCCTGGTAACCAACCTTCCTTGTCTGCAGATTGTTCCATCACTGTTTCCATGCATAATGCTACCAATGTTGTGGTTGATTTGAATCCATCAATCTCTGAACCTTCTGAAACAGATCCAGCTTCTGATTCGGTGACCCTTCATCAGGGGATTTCTGTTTTGGATGGAAATCCCCTTGTTTTGGTGGCTACTACAGTTTCAGACTTGGATCCTTTGAGTCCAGTTTCAGTTATCAATCCTGTATGTGTTTTGACTAATTCTGAAATTAAATCAGGATGTAACACTGCCAATCCTGAGTCTTTTATGGCCATAAAGGATAAAATCTGTTCTTCCAACAAAACCACTTCCCCTAGGAAAACTAGAGGTCAAAGTGCTGGTAATAAAAAGAAAGGGGGGTCAAACCCAAAGAGTAAATAATAATTCATATTCTCTACTGGAATTGTTAGGGGATTGAAAACCCTGGAACCCTTAATGTTTTGAAGAGTTTTATTTTTACCCATCGTCCTATGCTGATTGTCATTGCTGAACCTAAAGTTAACTTTGCCCCTAAATTCACGCATCTATGTAACCTTGGTTTCTCTTTCTTGGGTGCTTGTAACAATGGTTATGTGGAATCTCTTTGGATTTTCTATCACTCCTCTTTGAAAAATGTCAACATATTTAGTCTCTCTACTCAAGATTTGACGTGTGATTACTACCTTGATAACACTCACATATTCAATACATTTGTTTATTCCAAAAATAATTACCTTGATCGAAGATCTCTTTGGAAACAGATTTCTGACATCAGTACCAAGATTCAAGATCCCTGGGTATTGGTTGGGGACTTTAATGCTATTTTTTCACCCTCTGAAAAAATTGGCCACTCCTTCTCCTCTATCTCCGCCAGAGAATTTAAAGCTACCATAGAAGGCAATAATCTCATTGAGATTGACCTTACTGGTGCTCAATTCACTTGGTACAGACATCACTACAATCGGGTGGTGGTGAGTAAACTTGATAGATCTTTCAATATTGAGTCTGCTCTTGATAAGAATAACCAGATCTTGTGTGCTACCCTTACTAAACTTGCTTCTGATCATCCTCCGATCTTAGTCAACTTTCCTAAAAACTCTCGGAAACCTTCCTTTCCGTTCAGATTTAATTTGTCCTGGTCTTCAGACTCGGATTGTGTCTCTATTATCAATTCTTCCTGGACTAATATGGGCAATCACAATGATGCCTTTGCGTGCACCACTAAGTTGAAAAACCTTAAAAACATTCTCAAAAAGTGGTGCGCTGATAAAACTTCTTTATTGACAAAGATATCCAAGATTTGGAAAAGGATTTGTCTCTCATTCAAAATAATAAAACTTTATCCAGTTTCAATTCTGACCCCTAGGATGAAATCAACATCTCTACTAAATTAATCTCTCTTTTAAACATTAAAGATAACTTAAAGAAGAAAATTTTCAAAACTAAATGGCTCAATGATGGGGATAAAAACACCAAATTTTACAACTCTCTTCAACGGGTTAGGAAAGCCTGTAGGCCTCTCTCTTTCTTAAGAGTTGAGGGTAATCTCATTGATTCTGAGGAACAGATTGCTAATCATGTTGTTTCCTACTTCACTGACATTTTCAATGGTCCTAAAATCAATAAAGATATCATACCAAACATTATTCAATTCATGGTTACTTCTAAGGATAACTGTCTGCTCAACTACATCCCCCTTGATTCTAAGATTAAGGACACTATCTTTGGTCTAAATCCAGACAGTGCCCCGGGTCCCGATCGTTTCAACAATGGTTTCTATCAAAAACATTGGGATTTCCTTCAAAATGATGTCTGTAATTTAGTTAAATATTTCTTTGAAAAAGGGGTTCTATACCATGCTCTCAACTCTCAATTCCTCACGTTAATTCCTAAAGTTGATAATGCTGATGAAATTCACCTCTTCTGTCTCATTGCCATCTTAAATTATCTCTTTAAAATTATTACTAAGATCCTTGCTAATAGGCATTATAATATTAGCAAAACAATTGTCTCCTCGAACCAGTTTGGCTTCATTAAAGGCAGATCTGTACAAGATTGTATTTGCCTCACCTCGGAATCCACTTATTTATTGAACAGAAATACTATAGGTGGGAATATTTCTCTTAAGCTGGACATCACTAAGGCTTTCGATACGATTGACTGGACCTTCATTTTTAAGGTCCTCTCCAGTTTTGGCTTCAATGATTCCTTTATCAATAAAATTAAAATCATCTTCAACTCAGCCAATATCTCTATTCTTATTAATGGATATCCTAGGGGATATTTCAAATGCTCCAAGGGTGTTATAAAAGGAGACCCGCTCTCTGCTATCATTTTTTCTATTGCTGAAGACTATCTTAGTAGACTGCTCTCCCTCAATGTTGAGGGAGGCAGAATCAAACCAATCATTTCTTCTAGAAATATTCATGCTCCCTCTCACCTTCTCTATGTCGATGATATTATTTTCTTCCTTCATGGAGACAAAATAAATGTTAGTAAACTTAAATCCATCATTTCTCACTACGAGGAGGTTTCTGGCCAATGCATTAACTGGAAAAAATATTTCATCTTCTTCGGTAAAAAATTCCCCTCTAATAGGAAAACTCATATCACCAATGTCTTACGGGTTAAGGAAGGATACCTCCCTTTTACTTATCTTAGTGTCCCTCTTTTCTAGGGTCGACCCCAAGCTCGTTTTTTTCTTAGCATCGTTGATCAAATTCAAAAACAATTTTCATCCTGGAAAGGTAAATCCCTTTCAATGGATGGAAGGATTTGCCTTGTTAAATACACTATTGTCTATAAGCTAGTCTACTCCATGATGGTCTACAAATGGCCTTTGGGGCTGATAAAAAGATTAAATACAGCTATAAGAAATTTCATCTGGAGTGGAAGCACTCTGGAAAGGAAATTGGTAACGGTCTCTTGGGCCACTTGCTGTAAACCTATTGAAAATGGAGGAATTGGTATTAAGAATCATAAAATCTTTAATGAGGCCCTTCATGCCAAACTCACATGGTCCCTCATTCATAATAACTCTCATTCCATGAGATTTCTCAAAAACTGATTCCTTGATAATCTTAATTCTGGTTCTTCTAATTACATGACTTCTTCAATCTGGCCATCGATCAAAGCTTCTATTCACTCTATCTTGGAAAATTCTAGATGGCTTGTTAGTAATATTTCTTCATTAAAATTCTGGTTTGATAACAAGATTGGCCACCCTCTCATTTCTGATATGCCTAATACCTTTTCCCTTAATCCCCCAAACTGCTCTATTAGGGAGATGATCAATTCCCCTGATTCTCAACTTCCGAATCCTATCAAGGGGATTGTGGATAATTATTATTTCACTTCTAATGAGGATCTCCTTGTTTGGGAACCTGCTCATAATGGCCTGTTAGACTCTAAATTTTTTTATCTCTATCATTTCCTTAATGAGGATGAAAATTTTAATTGGGTGTCCAATTTCAATAAATCCTGGATCAAGCTTTCTCGTCTTACTCTTATGTGGCATATTGCGCATCAAAAAATTCCAACTGATGTTTTCCTGCAATCTTATGGCTTTAATCATTACTTTAAATGTAGATTATGAAATCAGCATTGCGAGGACATCAATCATCCTTTTTTATCTTGTGATACTGCTATGGCCCTTTGGCATTACATATTTGACCTTTTTGGATGCAGATGTCTTTTAGATACATTTATTTTCTCTCAACTGAAAAGAACGTTGGAATTTCCAAGATCTCCCCAAATCAAGAATCTCTTTCTTACTGCTATTGCGGAGCTTCTACATATACTATGGTATGGTAGAAATGATTCATTTTTCAACAATAACTATTTTAATATTAATACCGGTAAAATGAGGATTCTGCTGGCTATAAAGGAAGCGGTTACGATCCAAAAAGAATGTTGTGACAATTCTGTCATAGATTTTGAAACCCTTCACCGAATTGGTGTCAAAGGGATCTTCCCGAAGCCACGCTACACTACTGAAGTTTTCTGGAAGGCACCTCCTCCTAGATGGATTAAGGTAAATGTGGATGGAGCTTCAAAGGGAAATCCTGGACTTGCTGGATGCGGACAAATTTTCAGAGACCATCAGGACTGGATCCTCGGATGTTTCTTTGGAAGCTGCGGAAATGCTTCTGCGCTGGAGGCAGAAATTCTTGCTACCATTCATGCCGTTTCCTATGCAAAGCTATTCAACTGAAAGAATATCTGGATCAAGAGCGACTCCACTACTATTGTGCAAGCCAGCTGGAAGGGTGATGTCCATCTTGCATGGTCTCTCACCCCCAGCTGGATGGATTGCCTCGCTGCGCTCAACAACCTCAACTTTATTGCCACTCATACCTATCGGGAGGCTAATATGATCTCTGATGGGCTTGCCAACATGGGAGTCTCTCATGAGATCACTTGGAAGAATGAACTCCCGCCAGAGTTGATTCCTTCCTTTATTAAGGACTCTAGAAAATTGCCCTCTTTCCGTCTATTGTAACTTGTTTGTGCCTCTTTCTATTTGAATAAAGCTCTAAGTTCTGGTCTTTTGACCAGAACCAACTTTTAAAAAAAATCCATGAAGTATCATCACATATATATAGGCACCGCAACCTTGGAATGATTGGAAATGACCATAAAATTTTTATAGGACTTCATTAATATTTCTTGTATCGAGAATCCCGACACTTTAGTAATTCTGTAAATGATTTTTTGTCCTTGAAAAATAGTATATAGTCATTTGATAAGACATGTATTCTTTCCTAGATCATACCCATTGAACGTATAATTCATTTATCATCATATGTTCTTCAAGGAAAATAATTTTTTTCTAGGATCATATCATTAAATAGAGAATGTAATTCAGTAAAACTGGCATCAGTCAATCCATTTCTAGATTTTAAATTATACATGTTTATTATGGTTGGTAATTATATATATTTAGTGTAACCTATAAAAAATGGAGTCTTTTCACAACTCTTTAACTTCTCAAACAATTTTAGAAAATCACAAATTCCATCTTCAACTATCATTTACATTTTCTCAATATGATCTTCATCATCATTCACACCTGTAATCACATCCTCAATATAATCTTCTTCATTTTCTATACATGTAATCATATCATAGGATCCATAAAATGCAGTGTTATCTGAGTCACTAGATACACTCCCCCCATGTTTATTCTAATATTTCTAATATCAATTAATTTAGTAATAGATCAAGTGTTCATCAAACTCCATTGGACTAATTAGTCTTGAATAAAAACAGTGTAAACACGGACAAAGTATTTGATAAGGGTCATATGCATGATCTTTTGAAAACATTATGAAATATTCCACCAATATTTATAGTCTTTTGTCATACAAATGTCATACATACATTATCTATTCATGTACATATTATTTGATTTGGTAATGTTAGTATTTAACAATATTAATACAATAAAATATGTTCAATTGATGATGGATCTCATGAATTTCATGAATGAAATTGGAATGATTAAAAAATAGTTTATCATCCCACATTATAAAAATACTTATTAAAGGAAATTTATAATAATAATAGGGGATATTTCACTTTTAATAACTAATTTTAACTTCAATTTACTGGTGTAGGATGTAATAAAATTATAGTGAATAATTTGGGATCAAATGATGTTCTCTTTATTGATGTATAGAGGAACAATCCATTGATCATTTCTTACCTTTTTGACAATGGTAATTAAAATATTTTAAGGTATATCAAATTAGTAATTATAATATTAAATGATAGAACTATCATCATGAAGGACTAGTTGTCAATCGATAATTTAATTTTTATTTTTTAATGATCAAAACCATTTTTTAGTATAAATAAAGTATAAAATCACATTTAAATTATAAAAAATGAAAAAATAGGACTATTGAATTTAATAATAGAAAAAAATGTATTATTTAAAAACCCTCTTCATAATAGAGAATATATCTATTTAATATAATAAAGGTTTCAAAAATAATACATTATTATATTTTGTAAAACATTTTCAAAACTAACATTCAATTTAAGACAGTATAAAAGTATTACATTGTTGACGAAATTAAAAAGTATACATGTATAAAATTATAAATCTAAAATTTATATTTTTTTATATTTGTATAAAAAATTATAAACATATATATAAGTATAATATTATAGACAATTTATAAAAGAATATATATTTTAAATTAATATACATAATTTATAAATTTATATAAATTTATAAAAATATATAAAAGTATATATATATTATAAAAGTGTACATAATTTTGTAAAGTATATAATCTTATTAATTTTTAAAAGTATAAATTTATAATATATAATTATAAAATTTATTAAATTATAAATTTATAAAATTATTCGATTTTATTCCATTGATGAAATGATCGATCTTGATTTTAGGGTTAACAGAAAAACTCTAGTTTTAATTCTTAAGTGTCACCAGGTTTCATTTATAGGCTCCAATGGATTAAAACTACTTTTAAAAAAATGTATATAACTTGTTTTTGAGTTGTTTGGGGAAAGTATTATGGGGATAATATTTCCTTATACACCTCCTATTTAACACTATAAAATTATTAATTTTCTATCATATTCATAATCATGACCCCCACCTATCTACTTCACCTTAATAATTCTAAATGGATAATCATTTCTCCCAAACTAGTTGATTAGAGGAACCAAAACGATTAGACGCCAATGCCGCATGAATTAATCCAGGGTGATTTTCTTCATCTTTATCATTTTTTGGATTTTGAAATAGTTTATATGATTATTCATTTCTTGAGAAGGTTGAGTATGTATTATAATGATATTTTTCTCTCTAGATCCATTCCCATTAAATTTTTTATTTGGGCAGTTAGTTCATTATCCATCTCACCCATTGTTATTTGGTTCTTCTTGGATCCAAACATGAATAAAATAAATTTGAATCATGTGTAATAGAAAATAACATCATAAAATAAAAACTGTAGGAAAATTCAAAATCACGTTGTCTTAATAATAAACACATTTATTTTATCCTCTAAGAATTTTTGGTCAACCCTAGGAGGATTAAAGAAACATGAAAAATAATTATGATCCCAAAAGAATTACATAAACATTTTTCATGACATAAAAATATGTCGTAGAAAATATGACACATATATAATCATTTAAAATAATAGCATATGTGAAGTTTATATAGGAATACAATAATAACATAGTGGATCAAAAACCACAACTTATTTATCATAGCCTATTGATCACCATAACTCATTCACTATAGTGGATCAATCACCATAGTTTATCAAGAATCAAAACTATATTCCAATTATGGATAGAGCATCAAAACATTTTTATCATAGTAATATCACGAGATGTTATAATTTAAAATATTAATATAATTATTTTACCCATACAAAGATCTTTAAAAAAAGATAAATATTGAAAAAAATATCCAATCCCTTTTTTACCAAACACTAGTAATAAAACAAATTATCATGAATAAATAAAAGAAATATATTGATATATATATGTATATATATATAATTAATCACAATAATCATAAAGTGTTTCATAATCCTTTAACCCAATATGTAACCATTATAACTAACCTTTTAAGCTATGTTATATTCTTGTTTTTTCGACTTGAGGTGACGTGCGTATGTGTTTGGGAAAAATGAAAAATGTTCTAAGGGGTGATAAGAATTTGTCTATCATTATAGAGAATTTCATATCACCATATTTATTTTTTCCAGATTCACATCATTATCCTTTTGGGGTAATTAGATCGACCCTTCAAGGAATGGGTAATTTTTTACCTTCTGTATTATGAGGAGGTTCCATAGCCAAATGGACCCAGTGGATGATTTAATGGGGTTATGTATTTGTGAAATCAGTTCTATTAGGATATTATTACCTAGGATGGTCTCCAATGGGTTTATTCGTGGATCCAGAAACACCTATCATCTCTATTATATTTGATTTATGGACCAACTTTCCAAAGGCAGGTGCTCATTGGATGACAATTTGTCCAATGACACATAAGGAATCCCTTGGTCGAGAGGATGGGAGGTCGGTCTCATCACCCCCTTTTCGGGGGAATTATTGCCAATTTTGGGACTCTCTTATAGATTTAATTCATCTTTATATGTTCTTGAATCCTTGGTTCATTCATGAAGAGTGTGTCCATGGGCTACCCCTGTGTTGTAGGATCATCGTGGATATACATAAATTTGATTCTATGAAGGAAATTCTGACTTAAGGCATTCATTAAGGCGCTCTGGAGTTTATTGTCATCCTAAAAAGACAAAAGGTAGTTTAATGTTGTTGTTTTACCCATAATACGGGCTTCCTAAATATCCTCATGAGAGGAATCAAATCCCACATAGTTTGGTTAGCTTAGGGATTATACCTGGGAGGATGCAAATTTGTTGGGGGCATAATTGGGTGCACACTTTTAGAAGGGTACCCCTTTGAGATCAGGCCTTCAAGAAGGTGTCCTATGTATCCTGGTTTGAATAAGAATCAGAGTTCACGTAGTTCAGTTTCGGTGGAGCTTATGCATGGAGGCTACCTATTTGGGGGGACATGATTGGATGGACCCTATTGGGAGGGAACCCCTTTGAGATTGGGCCTTCAAGCAGGCATCATACGTATCCTGGTTTGATTCAGAATCATAGTCCACGTAGTTAATTTTGGGCTGGGATTATGCATAGAAGATAACTGTTTGGGGGACATGATTTAGTGGACCCTGTTGGGAGGGTACCCCTTTATGCTCGGGCCTTCAAGCAGGCATCCTACGTATTCTGGTTTGAATAATAATCTGGGTTCACATAGTTCATTTTGGATTGGTCGTGTCGATGATGTAATCATCACATATATCTAAGCCCATGTGAATCATGCTCGGAGTTCAGAACAATAGTATGCGAGAGATTCAACAAGCCACACATCTTCTCTTACACTAATGGAAGAGGTCAGGCCTATGATGGAAGATGCCAAGGTAATAGTGGGCAAGGGCGTAGACCAATGAACCCTTCAATGTGGGATGACATTGGAGTTCATGCGACTCAGCTCTTAAAATGTTAGGGACTTACCTCAGTGGGAGTTCCATGTAATGTGTTCTGGGAAAAGGGAGGAACATTGCTTCTCATCGAATGGAAAAGTGATCATAATTCCATCGATTGGTGATCATTCCACATTGAATGGAAATGAAAGTGATCTCCCTTAATCCCAAGAACGGGGAGGTTCATGTCAGCATCCCATCTTTGGACACCAGGTCACAAGGGGAATGTATACTTAGAGACGTCATGTGAGTCCAAACCGTTGTGGGGATAACCATCACGACTCTTCTTACCCTGGATATGTGTACTCAAAGGGGCATATTGATGTGCCTGGTGAACTGATCATATGGGTCATATGGATTTGGAAGTGGGTTTGTCTTGATACCGGTGGACTAGTTTATTGAGAAGCTATGGAAGACTAGATAGTAATAGAGGGATGAGGTTGGAGCCAAATGGAAGGACACCCGAAGACTCCCCATTCTGCATACTGTTTTCTCAATTGGGATGGGGGAGCCCCACATACTATAGTGCTATGTGGGTAGAGGGGTCATCCCAATACTGAAGCAGTACAAAGACACAGGTGTGGACCATCATGCACTAAAGTGGTACGTGGTCCACGATGTGGGTTTCCATACTTCATTGGGTTCCACCCACGTACTAATGCAGTACATGATGCAGGGTTCAATCCACATAATGATGCACTATGTGAGACGACATATTGAAGAAATGCATTGGAACCTGTGGTTTGTGGGGAGTTCATCTACCGGGAATTTATGGGTCACGATAATTCCAATTAGGTTTTTGGTTCCCTGATTATTATTAACTTCCATATTCCTATGGTCCACAGCTTGTTATACCAACGAAAATGTGATTTTCAGTTTGCACTTTGTTGATGATTCAAAACTGAATCCGGAATCCCCTCTGAATTCTTTCTTCCAAATGATAGGATCTCCTCTGTGCTTTCTTTGTCTGTCATATTCACTTCCTCTTGTGTTCATTTTATTGAGAATTGGGGAAATCATATCTATGTGTGTGCAGAAACATTTTTGGAATCCCATAAAGATACATATATACCCATGGAAGAATCAATCAACTGGTGTTTTCAAATTTTTTGGTTCACGGTTTATGGTTCGCAGAAGCCTACCAACTTGATTCATCCGTGAACTTTTGAGTTCACGAGATGGTATACGGATGGTATCCTCATGCTCAATTTTGCCGAAGACATGGTTTGTGGTGTCTTGGGTTGGCTGGCCTACACCCTGTAGGCTAGCGCCTCTTGAGTTGTTCGGCGTACAGATGGTTTGTGGTTCATGTGCTCTACGAACCCTTCCCAATGATGGTATGTGGTTCACTTAGAATACTTGAAAAAATAGATTTCCTCAATTATATTCACAATTTTAAAATTTAATTTGCATCAATTTTCCTAGATGGACTTGAGGGAATGTTTATTCCCTTCCGCAAATTGCTTGTGGGAGTATTTACTTCCCTTTACAAAGTTTTCAGGAACCTACAAATTCCCCCCATTAGAATGGGGTCTGTTTGGAATTAATAGGAGGCTATTATAATTTATAAATGGTCCTGAACTGATGTTTTTTGTGGTAAAACAAATAGGTCTAGTAGGATAGGGCCACACCTATTTATAGGGTCCTAGGTTATTTGACTTTTACCGTTTCTCATAGAGAAAACTGTTCTCCACCTTCCCTCAAATTCCTCTGCGTCTGCATACTGATACTTTTGTGAAATCCATATTCATGAAGCACTTTTTACATTACATGAAACAAACTATTCACAACTGCTTCTACCCATAAACCACATATTTGGTTTCACAAACTGCACAATGGAATTTAGATCTTAATCTCGAACTTCCATGTAGGAGAATGCTATGTGATTCACATGTTCCGCGCACCTAACATAAAATGGTGAACTGAAATTTAAACCATATTAATCTAAACATAAAAATATCAATCAACGCACTTTGAACATCAGCATGTAAAGGCCTTGGTTCACACTTTCTTCTTTCTGAAAACCCCTCATTTTTCTATCCAATGCTCAACAGGCCAACGCCTCGTGGGCCTTCCATATGCAGAATCCATACATAAGATATAGCTTCCACATAATGATGTCATATGTAGGAAATGGCTCACACATACTGTCAATATATAGGAAATGTCTCCTGTATACCATATTTGGGAGCAGTACGCGAAGCCCGATGTAGACCCCCTTTTATGTTCCTTGGTCATTTTTGTGTCCCTTGTCCAACAACATCCTCATTGAACTGACTTTTTGTGGAATTTTGGGATTTTTTTTTGACTATAATGGTTCTTCCACAAACCTTGATGAAATCGACCCAGATAAGGTCATCCATGATTGAGAACACTAATAACCATCTTCGGTCTTTCATTTTCCATTAGCATAGTTTGTTAAATTATATTCTTACACCAGAGCTTCTAGAGTACCCATTATCATTACAACTGCCTCTATACAGCTTTGGTCTCTCTAATGACACCCCTCTGCCATTGGATGACCACAATACTACCTTCATTCTCCTATAATCACCTCAAGGGAATAATTTAACTAATATTTCCCCAACATGAGAAATCATAACTACTCATATCCAAGAGAATGTTTTCATGCTAAAAGGTTCGACGTTGACTCGGATCAATCGCAGTTGGTGCAACGCTTCCATTAGACAAGCCACCCATGAGTACCCATCTATTATCAAACATTACCCAGAAATCCCAAATGGTGGGTGGAGCAACAAATTGGACTTTCGATCTATAGGATTCTTCTCCAATGAATGGTCCTGGGAATTCTGAGTACATCAAATCTCTTTGGAGTCCCCTGATCAGTTGGAAGTGGTGAACTTGTATTAGGTATCTTGGGTATCCCACTTACAAGTTTTCTCCTGAGGAAAATACTAGATATACTGATGATCCAGTAGTCCTCAAGTATCAATACTTTCCATTTATCGCATGGAGAGGTGGGGATAATCTTATTGGTCATCTACCAACTCGGAGGAGTCCCCATTCTTGGAAACATGTACGAAAATTTTCATCCTCTATCCACTACTTGGAATTGTACCAACCATGTAACCCCATTTGCAAGGATCTTACTAGTCATAAAAAAGAGTCTGATTGATCACCCTATCTATGATTTCCCTCTTATTCAATTTGATAATTGGATAGGGTAATTTATACAATTGAACGGGCCTAGGCCGAGATCCCTTCACAGTGAATCTCATCCAACCCGTTAGTCTCGAAAAATTATAGGGTCATTTTGAACCACCACCGAAGTAGAATCATATACAACCTAGGGATATGAGATTCGACTATAAGTTTCTTCTGAGCTTGGACTAGCATGTTTCTTTTCCCTTTTTTGAGCAGACGGCTCTTCCCCTCGTGGGACGTATATATTGGGGTCAGATATTGTACTATGTTGATAGCGACTATGCTAGCATAGGTTCAACCAATTAATCTAGACACTCTTACTATTTCCCAAATTTATGATCTGTTTTGGAAGATTCAGTAAGGTAATCCGTTTCATCGTCTTAGGGGATCGATACAATTTTTTATGGGCGTAAAACAGAACATTTCCCCTACTTTCCATATTAACACACTACAAGGGTTCATCATTCAGTCTTTAGAGCCACCCTTATTAACATATCCATTGTTTGTCCTATGACTTTAAGGGTTAGTGATGCATTCGGGACACTAAATGATGTTTGTCACTTCTCATTTTTACCGTACCCTACCCCTCATGGGTCATAAAGGGGTGAAAGAGGTAGTACTTTAGAGGATTGCTCATACATTATCGTTCTTCAGGATGTGATTTTTTCTGCTCGAATAGATCGAGTAGCTATTTGATAGCCATAACTACCTTGCTGGATCACTAGGAAATTCAAGTT
Source organism: Viscum album (assembly GCA_963277665.1). NCBI lineage: Eukaryota > Viridiplantae > Streptophyta > Magnoliopsida > Santalales > Viscaceae > Viscum > Viscum album. The sequence continues at coordinate 187,049,252 of OY728145.1, forward strand.
CCTTCAATAGACCGTGCTTCTTCCTGTCGTCCAATTGAGGGGAGAATCCCATCCCGCAATCCTTTTCTAGTTATGGATCATAACGATGAAAGAAGGTTCCACCACAGAGATTATCATCACTAATATAATGGGATCCATTTTTCTGTCATTAGAATATTCCCAATTGAGGTTGGACTATTAAACCAATAGGGTGCTAGGAAAAAAAATTTGATGGGTCCAAAATCCTTTAACCTTCCTTTTCCCTACCTTGACCCCAATATCCCTTCCATATATAACTTTTCTTATAGTGACCAGGATGGATATGCCATCTATTCATGTCAATGTAGTGAGAAGATGCTCGATCCTCCATCAAATTCATCTGGAAGGGGTTTCACTTTTGTAGTCTATCTCAGTATGGAGTGACTCAGAATGCTCACCTCATGTGGATACCATTCATGAACCTAATGAGGCTGGCCCTAGTAGAGCGTCACCGTATATCGAAAAAATCATGGCCAGTCCCCTTTGTCTGGATCTAGTAGTCGACCCATCTGTGGGGAGGGAGAGCCCCCATTCGTAGGTAACCTATCATAGGTCCTTTCCAACTATTTTAATAACTCTTTCTTCCTATAGCCCTACTGGATTGGGGGAAGACCAAGGCCCTGGTACGGTGAGGAGGTATTAGGCGATGTGAAAATAGGCATGGAATCTGGTATGTTACCTTGTCATGAAAACACCTCTGGATAGATTTACTGATGAAATAGACAACTTCCAGTGAATATTTTTCAAATTGGGATCAGGTAGATTTTATTACCAGCATCTACACATTCTTATCTACTAGATTGTCATAGCCTGAGAAGACCTCACTTCTTGTGAGGACTATATTACTAGATTCAATTCCTCACATCATCAGGAAACAACCTTCTATGATGTTTCTAAGGATCATGATCATCTGATGACTAAGGAAGTGAAGGATCCTGACTTGGTGGTCACCCAAACAGAATAGATACATGAATGGGAGGCTCATGTGGAAGGTTGAAAGATGAACATGCATTCACGAGTGTTATTTTTCAAGCTATCAAGAAGAAATGGTGGGACCTTAAATTCTTCATGGAACGCATGTGCCCGATAGTCAAAGATAAAGAGAAATAGATAGATACATTAGAGAGAACTATTGATAGCCCATGAAATTCACTTTAAATTTTTCTGGAAAGGGAGAGCTGAGCCTCATTGTAATTTTCCCAATCCTTGAAGTAATCACTTTCTTTTGATACTATGGAGAGACTCCGAATTGAGGATATTCCCCCATGATTTAATGAACATAATGTAATTAATTTTAATTCTAATAATACTTCATTTCCTTTTCCATGTAATGTCAATTAACCAAAATTAACCATATAAATATCATTTCGATCAGGTATTAATTTTAAACTATGATTCAAAAATGGTGAATTAGAATCATCGAATTTGGATCTATTTTTTGCATGAGCAATGAGACAGAGTGAGGTTAGTTAGACTCTTAATGGGGTCATATGGAAGACCTCATAATATTTTGTGCCTTTTCATCATTACCCTAATTTCTTCATAAGCATGTTTGATATGAGCTTAGCGGAAATAAATTGACTTTTGTTTAGGTCGCCCTTTGGAGGTTTTTGACATAACAAGATTTTTTCCTTTTTTGAGTATTTGACAGCTCATCTCATTTTCATATAGCACACATAGTATAGGTTCAACGAGCTTGTACTCGAATTTTATCCATGGGTTTCCTTTACGGGTTTTCACTCTGGCATGTATTGCGTCTCTTTTTTTGTTGGTGGTTTATAGTCTTTCCAATTAGACATATTACTGATATTTTAGGTCAATCAACATTGACCAAACATGATGGGGAAGGGCCCCCAATTTGGGATTCTTCAGTTGAGAATGTCATAATAACTCTCATATATGATTGAGGGATTCTTCATGACATAGAATTTTCATGTTTTGGATGTATATGAGTCTTGGGAGCCATATTAGGTGTACAGAGGTAGGAAAGGATTATCTTGGGGACCAAATTGCCTTTGATTTATGGTCATTTTGTAGGCAAGATATGCTGAGTCACCAGGGCATGATGTACATAGTCAAACAAAGGTGTATGCAGGACACTGGCTATCAATTTTTGATGGCCTAGGAGGATTTATAACACTTTGGATTTGTTTTGAGGTTGGGGACTATAGTGGGTGGCCTATCTGAGGGATGATTTCCAAATGTATAAGGATAATTAGTGTTGGATTTGAATGGGATACTGCTCCAAGACAAATGTTTCTTGTGTAAGTGAGAGATGGTGAATAGTGCAGTTTAATGACATTAAACTAGGACAATTGACCCCTATTATGGGAGATAACTTTTCTCTAACCAAAGGAGAGTAAATGATTCCTTAGTTCAATTATAAATTCTATTCATCTTTGGGAATTCGGAAAGGGAATGATATTTAATCCATAATCTTGGGGGATTCCAAATCTTGGGAGTAAGATAAGACATAAATGACATGCGGGCATACAGAAGCTGGAAAGGACTCTACTAGGGATGAATTTCTATTGATTGATGGTTATTTTAAAGGTGACATATGAAAATCCACCATAACATGATGTGCATAGTCAAAAAAAGGTGTCTATAAGATATTTTCCATCCATCCCGGATAGCCTTGAATGATTATGGAGACTGGGACCTTTCTGGACATGGCGTATGGCTTCTGAAAGGGGGTGCACCTAAACATGAAAGGGGGTATTTCTTTAGAAAACCTTTACTGGGAAAATTGGAATTGGTTGGGGGATTTTACTGTTTTTTGTGTGAATGGATCAAAATAGAACATAGGGATAGTAGGATATCTTTTTTGTAGAATCCACAAGAGAGACCAGTGATGAATCAGTCTTGGATGTTCTAATATATCCAAGACGTGGTAGGAAGAAGAATATAAACCATGGATTTGAGGTTTCTTGAATCAGAAAGAATTTCATGGGTCTTGGAAGCCATTATAAATACCGAGGTAGGAGAGGAAATTATGGAGGATAAATTTCCCTTTGAATGATGGCGGTTTTGTAGGCATCATATGCAGATCCACCAGAGCATGATGTGCATAGTCAAACAAAGGTGTACTATGGACAGTAGTCTTCCATCTTCGATGGACATGGAGGATTATGTGGATCCAATATTGATCAAATAACAAAGTTTGATGTGTCTAAAGAGTGTATCTGAATATATTAGAAATTTTGGGGTTGTGATTATCCCATGGGATCATGTATTCCCCTACTTGGATCTAGCTCATACGTAGGGTAAAGAATCCATCCCATCATTTGAGTACCCTACAATTTAACATCATATGGCCAGGACCTGGGGTTCCTTATGCGGAATAGAACCATAACATGCCTTTTATGGACGTACTACTAGGAACGAACTTCTGGACTGATTTTCCATGATGTCATGGTGAATATCATACTGATATCCCTAAGCTCAGATGAGCTATGCTCCATATGAGAAACAAGGTGTTTCGAGGATTCCAGGCCACCTCTTAAGAATGGAACAATCAATGGTAGGGAGCATTTTATACTTAGACATATGCTATGCAATTTTACAACATGCAATAAGGGATTAATTCAACACAATTTATCATCACATGGGGTGGAAGTAGGGTAATCGTGATGTTCAATAAGGGAGATACAATTACCCTTAAGCATCCCCACAGATGGTACTTATCCAGGGATTCTCTACTTTGATTCAATTTCTTCGTAGAAAAGTGGACATTTAAATTCTTTCTATGTCTATGTATGAATCGTAGGATTCGACTCTACCACACATTAATCTAGGGGAAATTGAGTTACGCATGATTCTTGATAAAAATTCCTTGTGGATATCTATCCCATGTAAAGGAAGGAAATGAATTTTATTTGAGTTGGTCAAGCCAGGATAAGACTCTAAGAATATTCATTGAGTGATGCTGTTTAATGTTGTGATGTCATGAAATTTTTGGCCCTGTAGTGTAGCATCATGTGATAAAGAGGTCATGGACAATGTTTAACATTGTGTTTCAAAAACATGTGGTAAAGACAAAAAAATATTTGAGTTAATTGTGGTATAGATATTCTGATATTCCTTAGACATTAGTGATGATATAATGAGTAAACCATTGTGCCTATGGGAGGAGGGATTGGATCGAGAGAAATGACATGGTTCGTGAATTCTCTTTGGAATACAGAAATAGTAAAGGACTCTCCTAGGGAATAATTTGCCTTTGATTGATTAATATTTTGTATAAAACATATGCAAAGACACTAGGGCATGATTTTCATAGTCAAAAAAATGCATTTGTAGACACTAGCCCTCTATCTCTAATGAACTTGGAGGATAATAGAGATCTGAGCTTTCCCAGATTATGGAGTTTGAAAAATGATAAAGATACATATGGGAATGTAAGAAATATATAGAACATGATTAACCATGATCCATTGAAGCTTCAACATAGGTTTGAATCATATGTTGGGGGAATCATGGTCTTTTGACTCCTTCTAGGTTTCAAGATTCAGGATTGTAATTTTCTTCATCAATTTGAATTCCTTGTGCATGAAATTGGGGGCATGTTTGGGATCTAATAACACTGAGAATCAGGATACACATGACTCTTGAGGAACCTTGCAGTTTAACATCATACAGGTTTGGACCTTTCATGGGTTTTTATGTGCATGTGTGAACTATTTACATAGGAAGGGGAATTTATTTTTTGGGTGGATAGACCCTAATATCAAGTTCAAGCATCACAACATATCCTGCAAAAGTAGGAATCAAGCCTTAAATAGTTCTAAATGTACCTTGTGTTGATGTGAATCAAGTGTAAGAGTAGGAGAAATTTTGGATCCATGTCTTGGTTGGTCCAAGAATGTGGGTCGATACATCACTATGTATACTGCAAGGGCAGGAACCGAGCCATATGTAGTTCTTGGTAAACCGTGCAGTTTAATATATGGTGGTTAGGTTGAACTCCGTATAGTTTATTGTCATGTAAATAAGAAAATTTTGAACATGTAGTTTATTGTTGTGCGATTATGACCATTTATGCTATTTGGTTTAATTTCTTGTATCTAGGATGATTTTTGTCAACGTTATGTGAATTATTTATTTAGAAACCTTACATTGGTGTGAGCAGTGAAGAGATGTCCATCCATTGATTTCAACGCATATGATCTGTTGGAGTAGACCTTATGTATTAAATATGGTCCCTCCTATTATGTCTCAAGCTTTAGGGGTTTCATCCCAAGTATCATTGGGGTTCTGAAGACCAACACCATCTCCCCTTCAAGAAAAGACCGAAGGTGAACCTTTTTGTTGACGGCTTGTGCAATCCTATTTTGTAATATTTCCAAATGGTGAAAAGTGTGAAACCTTTTCTAATCCAGTCACTCGAAATCATCAAACTGTTTTTGGGATTTTTCATCCATAGACAGTTGATCACAAATGGAAATGTGGAGATATGACACTTGAACTTCGATGGGTAGAACTTCCCTTATCCCATATACTAATGAGTACGGGGTTGGTAGGGTGGAAGTGTAGATCATGGTCCGATAAGCCCATAAATCATGAAAGAAATTGTCTTTCCACAATTTCTTATCCTTATCCACCATATTCTGGATTATATTGGATAGAGTCTTTTTGAAAGCCTCTATATGTCTGTTGGCCGCTGCATGGTAGTGGGATGACCAATTGGATTTGATTCCATACTCCCAAGAAAACTTTTCCAACTCAGCATACCAGAATTTGGTTTCATTGTCTTTTATTATTTTATGAGGGAAACCAAATCTCATAATGATGTTCACTTTCAAAAAGATAATTATGCTTTTTACCCGATCTCTTTGAGGGGTATGGCTTTAACCCATTTGGAGAAAAAGTTAGTTTCTATGAGAATGAACATAAATTGTCTGGCTATGGTGTGAGGATACGGACCCACAACATCCATCCCCCATATAAGAAATAGCCAGGGTTATATAGTTTTGTGTATTAGCATCTATTGTTGGTGAATAAAATTAACATGAACATCGTAGGAATGACAGTTCATGGAGAGTGTGGTGAAATACTATATCATAGTGGTCCAATAGTATCCAAGCATTTGAATTTAATCGGAGATATTGGCCACTAATTGGTGAACTACACAAGCTATGTCATGCAATTATTTCATGACGACATCAGTATCTTCTACATCAATGCACCTTAGAAGGACTTAGTGAAGGCCTCATTTATAGAGGATTTTTACTTGGTTTGTGCCATTATACAGAAAAAAATTGACTGCGCACCTCCAGATCTATTCTCATGCCTCTTTATCTAGTGGGAGGTCCCCCCACTATAGGTAATCTTTAATGGGATTCATACAGCCAGTGGTGTGACCATAAATCTCCGAAATGGGGCTAATCTTGTCGATTTCATCCATATTGCTCTGAATGAATGGAAAGACCAATCGATGTTAGGAAATTCTGATGATTGTTCCATCCCATTCTATATCATCCAAAGTTGTGGATTAATTTTTAAATGCATTGGATTGATCATTTTTTGATTGGGGGACATAAGTTAGTGTTTCTTCTGATGGGAATTCTACCACAGATCTCGGACATGGTTCATCAAAGGTTCCAACACTTCTTTCTTAATGGCATAGTCACCATTGACATGCTTTATGACCAGCTTTGAATCACCTTTAATCTTAAGGTGTTGGGATCATGAATGAAGTTCTAGCTCCAGTCCAACAATGAGGACCTGGTATTCTACTTCATTAATTGTGTACCCCTCTAAAAGATGGATTGAGTAAGGCAAGAGAGACTTTTATTAAAATATGATTATAACACCCAACCATACTTTGTTGAGCTAGGGATCCTCCATCCTTTTCCATTTTAGGGTCCTGTAGGATCTGTCGAAGTACATTTCCCAGGTCTACGTGCCTTTTTGGGTGGATAATACCTTTTCATCAGGAAGTTCTATATCTAATGAGGTCATTTATTCTAAGTGGTTCTCTACAAAAAATTATACTAACACCTGGATTTTTATGGATTTATGAGGCATGTACCATATGTCAAACTGTTGTAGAATGACTTCCCATCATAATAGGAATACTATTAGCATTGGAGGACTGAGGGTATACTTTAACAGGTTGCAGTGGGAGACCAACTAGACCTCATGGTGCTGTAAGGAATTCCTGAATTTATAAACCAGAAAGAGTTGGGATAGGTAGTTATTTCTGATCCTCAAATATCGTTTCTTAGCATCAATCATTGTTCGGGTGAGGTAATGGAGACTTTTCTCACTGTCATCATCATTATTCCACTTGACGAATGTGCCTAATTACCATTCCAAGGCTGTTACATACAATATGAGTGGTTTTCCCTCAAATGGTAGCTTTAGAACTATTGGGATTTGGAGATACCTTTTAATATTGTCCAATGCTACTTAACAATCTTTATCCCACTAGTATGCGACCCCTTTATTCATCAACTTGGTGAAAGGAAAACACTTACCCTCAAGGTTGGTTATGAAGCATCGAATGTATGATAGGTACCCTTGGAGACCCCTCAACTCAGTGAGGTTTCATGGTGGAGACATTCCAAGGATGGATTTTGACTTCTCAGGGTTGACTTCATTACCACAATGGCATATGAAAAAGCCGAGGAATTTTCTAGAGGTGATGCTGAAAGCACACATTAGGGGATTCATATTTAGACTATGATTCCAAAGTTTATTGAGTAAAGTTTCAAGATTTGTCAGGTGGTTTGATCACTATTGTGTTTTAACCACCAGTCCATTGACGTAGCACTCAAAAAAAATTTCCTAGTAAGTGATTGAAAATGCGATGCATGGAATTCTGATATGTAGCACCGGAATTATTCAGAGCAAAGGGAATCACCTTGTAGAAGAACCCTCCATGGGGGCCCTGAAAGTAGTGGATTTTTCATCTTCTAGAGCCATTCAGATCAGGTTTTATCTAGAATATCCATCTATGAATGATTGGTCCTCACATCCGGAGGTCACATCGATCAAAAAATTCTGTGATTGGGATAGGGAAATCAACTTTTGGATAGTGACGATTGAGTTCCCTGATGTCTATAAAGACTATAATCTATCCATTCTTCTTTTTGACATGGACTATATTTTCTAGCCAGATCAGATATTAGACTTCTCAAATGATGTTATCTTTGATTACATTTTCAACATCAGCCTATATTTTGACAGAATCTGTCTGGTGGGAACTTCTGGCAGCCTGCTTATAGCCGCTATGTTCTTCCGGAATACCAAGGTGATGAGTTGAGACTTCAAGATTGAGGCCTACAATTTCTATGTAGTTCTAAGAAAAAACATCTAGATTTTTTTAAGAAGGAGGTATATGCATCTTTATCCTCTAAGGGCATGTCCACACTAATCAAAGTGGGTCGTGGGTTATCTTTGGTGCCTGATTTTATCTCCCTATGATCGTCGATTGTATTAGAGACACCTTCTTTTAATGCGGGTGGAGAATATTTGGGGTTTTCTTATTTTTCTTCTTCTTATTCATATTATTGAACCTCTTAATCATCTTCTTACTCTTCTGATAGAGATAGGATTCTAGAAATGAAATATAAATCATTAGGAGAGGAATCACAACTCTGATTTAGGTAGACAAAAACAGTTCCATTCATCGAGGCTGACTGTGGAGAGTTCTCTAAAGAGGATAGAATTTCCTTACATTATTTTAGTGATAGAAAATATTCTTCTATAATATTAAGGAATGAATTGTCTGGGGTCTTAAGGTTGGTTCAGAAGAATCTTTGTTTGGGCCTTCCCTGTCATTATAGGGGCCAGCATGCTTTTTAGTTTCTTTGGATTTAGTGGCCATAATAGAAATCACGCAGATCACTATGTCTGTATCCATTCTTGAATTTATGCACTCAGCCTATTTGATAGTTAATACATACTCTTCCACAATATATTTTAGGGGATTAGAGGGATACATTTTCAATACATTTGGGGCAGTGACCCAATAAACATCGTCAGCCAAATATTTATTCTCTTTCGATGCAGAGAACCCAATATCAATGTAATATAATTTACTGGATTAGAACGAGGATTTATTGGCATGCAATATTTGATGCACTGATGGTATGATGAGGGAATCATAGTGTGATATAGTATCCAACGCCTTCCCAATAGGATGTTGAAGGCCATACTTTTCCACACTACCAGAAACATGGAATCAGACTATCCAGCAAAGATTTGGCGCAGGGTGTCAGACTGTCCTTATCATAGCCTAACCAAATATCTTTTCGTAGTGGGTAGAGGTTGAATCCAAAGCCATTGTTGAAGAAAATTCTCTAAACATCAATGTTGTTTATCTTTCCATACACATATAAGTGTTTTATGTCTCCCTATATTATGGAATCTTTATCTTGATTTGTGAAGGATATGATAGTGTGGCATTCATCATGATTGGTCTCTATCTGATAGACTTCGGTAGCTACTACTTCAGCCTCAAATTCCTTGGGATTTAGTAAGATTTTGATGAGTGTATCCCTATGTTATGCTGATATACTCAAGGCATCCAGGATCGATATATTTGTTGGTACTAAGGATAGTTGTTTCTGAATATCATATTTTTTCTCTAATGATCGGCGCTTCACGTCTTGGGGATGCTCTTTCATGGTTGATTTAGGGGATTGATATCTAGATGTAGATTGTATGTTATTTGTGATAGGAGATTATGGGGTTTTTGTGCTTTCTATGTGTGGATAAACTGGTCCTCCTGCAAGCCATGGGGGATTAGTCATCTGCCCTTCTTCAAAAGGGTAATCCAAGATGATTGGGCTCATATTTCTTCTGGCAGGGGAATAGGAACAATATTTTTCTTGTTGTGTCTTCTAGAGGGTCCTTTTGTGAGTTTCTTCAATGTTAATGGTTTGTGTTAAGGTGTGGTTAGGGATCTGCCTGCCACGATCACGCCTTCCTAGAAACCCTCGACCTCTTTCTCTAGCTCTCCTGTTGAATGTGGGGAATTCTCATTTATGGCCATAGTTTCCATTAGAGATGGGCTCCATCAGGTGAATAACATTATTAGAGTTGAAGATCAGTTCTTGATCTGACAATGCTTCTATCTGACTGTCTTCTTCTGAGGCTCATGCCTAGTGGGTCGGTGCTCATTGTGCTGTTTAGCAGGGTGGTTCCTATTATGCCGTTTGGTAGGGAAATGTTCATATTTTTAAGATTTGTAGCATGAAGTCTAAAAGTATCAAAACTAGTTTCAGATTTGTTGCAGTATCATCTTCTTTCTCCATCTTTCTTCCCTTCTATCTGTTAGGGGATTTTGGGGCTAAGGATGATGGTTTTGTTGCATAAGGATCTATTGGGGGTATGGTTGGTTACATCAACTATTCCTAGAAAATTACATGGTCTCGATTGACTTTTTTCTAATTCATCCAATAGTCTAGATTTTAATATTTTTTTGGTGACTATTTTCCATTCGGCTTCCTCTATTGGGTCTACGGTGGAGACATACGCCAATTGTGCTGGAAGAAGACCCATCTTTACTTGTCCTAAATCCACCATATTTTGTAAGAGATCCTTGAAGATCAAGCACTCTTGGATAGTGTTCCCGATTATCCGATGATAGGGATAAGAATTTGGATTGTTGTCGAGACCCACTTCATCGGTTCTCTTCGCCTCTAGTAGCTAGAGAAATATGCAACTCATGGATACTTTGATGTAAACAAAGACTTGGTTATCACAGAAGGAGAATACCTTATTTATTTTTTCCTCAAACTAATTTCATTTATCACCCTTCTCTCATCTTGACAAGATGGGGGTTGTTGTCGGCATCCTGTGGGACCTGCACGTTTTGGTGGAGTCCTGACAACTAGAATGTGTGCTAGGGGTGTCTTAAGATTGATAAAAGCTACTTCATATTTTCCTATTCATTTTCTTGGGGTTGATGGGGCTACCAGGGAATTGAGATTGTTCCACAGTAAGGAGTCTTCTATCCTTTGGGAAATTGCAAAAAAAATTCTGGAACCTGATTTTTTACTTTACTGGGATGAGTGGTGTCTATAATTCATCACTGAGATTATCGATGCACATAGTGAGCATTTTATCACCAGGGAGTGGTTAATTCAGGAAGAAAGTCAAGAATTTCCATCTAGCGATGAAGTCCGAAACTATTTCATTCTTTCACTGGTTGAAGTTCATAATATCACAAATTATTGTCTTAGGCAATGTAGAACTGAACTGGAAGAGAAAATATTGTCATAGGTCCTCCTAGCATGTTATTAAGTTAGCCTAAAATATAGTATACCACACAAAGGTTGAACTCTGTAGATTTCTCATAAAGCACTTGATTTTTACTGCTTCTTACTTTTCCTAGGTTCCCATTATGGGGTTAATGAAAGACCGATAGTTTATTTGATTCTGTTATGGGTCTCACAAACCATTGAACACTGGAAATATGGGATTCCCAAAATTTGGTTGTGGAGGAACGTTGTTCAACCGATCAGGTTAAGTTTTATGTTACGGTTGTATCGGAGTGTGCCACCCTTCCATGGCATCGAGTCGAGCTATTTGTTTCTCAATGGTATTCAAGATCCCTTGATGCATATCTTATTGGACTTGAGAATGGGAAGGTGCAGTTGGGGGAAAATCTAGATGTGTCGGCACTACTAGAATTTGGGGTTGATACCCATCTGGGGGTATACTTTTTCGGTTTTCTTGAATATACCCTGGCTTTCGTCCCAGTGGAGCAAAGTTTTGATGTCCTTCTAGGGGCGGAGTTAAGTTGGATGATGGTCCGAATTCTGGATTGGACCAGCATTGAAGCATAGTTTCATTTACTGGGATGAGTTATTAAAGCGTCGGAACCTCTTTTGGGATCGCTTGTTGATGATCCACTTGAAGAACATATCCGGTGAGATAGCTCCCTCGATATAGTTTGGCATTGATTCACCAGAGCTGTTTCTTTTCTTTCTCCTACTTAGTGAATATTTTCTCGAGTGTGGAATACACATTCTCTAGGGTTGGAGGAGGTGGTTCATATATGACCTAGGATTTATTCTTCTGCTTTTACAAGATTCGTGAGGGAGGTAGTAATAGGTTTCATGAGTGGGTATCCAAATTTAGGGTAACTCTCTGGTTCTGGGTATGCACACCACTAGGCTCGGTGTGGGATGCCTCTGGGAGGGAATCATCTTCTCTTGAATCCTCCCCATTTGCATCATTTCTTGTGGAATCTATGGGAATGAAGTTTACCATTTTCACTGATGCATACCGCATTGGGGGTGGTGTGCCCGGTGCCGAATGGTAGGAGAGATTTTTGCGTCCTTTATTGGACTTTATCCTTTTATTTTGTGGTATCCTTTGGATTTCTTGGAGAAGATAAACCCGAAGGGAGCCCTGATCTGACCTCACAATATTCCTTTGTCTTGGAGGGTATGAACCATGAGACAGGGTTGAACATGTGACTTCTCTACTCATCGTTCTTCCCAAAAGGGAGAAGATAGATGTCTGTTGTGTGATAATTTGAGGTAAAAATGACCCCAACTCTCTTGTATGGGGTTTCACTTATTCTTCCATTGATGTAATATGGCCCGGTTTTGTTGGTCTTATGGGGTCATTGCGAGTTAAAAATTCCCCAACCATACGGGTTGGGGTTGTTCCCTTATTGATACATTTTCTCCTTCTATGACAACCTTATTGATTTCATGCACATATGTTTGGATATGAGATGGTTTTGGTGATTGGTTTCCATATGATATATTTACTTTAGAAGAAATGATCACTTGTAGATAGTTGGATTTCCTAATGCGGGAAGCCTACTGGATGTTCTTGGTTGCCTAAATTTGGATCTTCTCAATGGACTGATCTCATCAGGCCAGATTCTTTTGAGACTTACTCAAGGTTGGTTCTTGTCGAGTGTTCCACCTTTCCTGAGTAGGGATTATATTTGATTACTACATTTGGGTAATGATATTGCAAGATTCCCCTTTCAATGAGGTCTATTGTGGGAACATGGGGTGTAGTGTAGAGATACCTGTTTTCCCCATTCTTGAATATGAAATCTATATGGGGCATCACTAATGAGGCAATGCAACTTACGAAACGCATTGAGGCAGACAAGTTCAAGGTTTCTCTTTCACCTTTCTGATTGTGGCCCCTAGGAATACTGGAGGGCTTCTAGGTCAATAAGCTATAAAATCTCTCCTAATATGTTGGCATGGTCTTTATATCCTTCATAGGGAAAACATATTCTTTTAGATGGAGAAGAATCATCCAAATGTTGAGGAGAATGTTTTGCATACATTCCTCAGACAACACCCATGGAATATCAAATGGAGAACCGATCATGGGACGATACATCACTGATATATTACTCTAAGCTAGTTGTCTTCTCACAAGCAACATATCTTGTTGTTGTTCTTCTAGGGACTCCTCTACATGATATACAAAGCATGACTACTTCTTAATGATTTCATTCCATGTAGCAGGGTTTGTAGGAGCTTCATTGATATGGGAAAGGAATGGGGTTGTCTTGGAAGATGAGTGTGGCCCCAGATCATCCTATGGTTATGAAATTATATCACTCTTCATAGATAGAGTGTCTGATATGTCTGACTTCATCATTCTATGTGCCTCAGCATAGGAGGGCATTCTCACATTTTTTCCAGTCAGACCCTCTTGCCATCATAAATTTTGACTGTGAGGAGGGCCTTCACAATTTGTTCTACAATGGGGAGGGCTACCATTGAAACCTAATGGCCGACCACAGTGAATTTCCCTATGGCGTACACCAAAGAGAGGACCTTCAGGGTGAGATGTAGGGAGGGGAGGACCTTCATGCTTCTTTATGTCACTAAGGGGAGGACCTTCTTGATGATAGCTATGATGGTGAGGACTACTATCACATCTTGATATCTTGCTGAATGGAGAATTTTTGAAGTGTAGATCCTGGGGAGGGTCTTCAATATGTACTACAATGAGGGGATGACCTTCGCGTTGCTTGATGTTTCTACAAGGAGGGTCTTCACAGCAACCAGTATTGCGGGGAGGGCCTTCGCAATGTATTCCATCATGGAGAGGGATAGCATTATGACTTGATGTCTGACTGTAGGGAGAAGTATATCTGCATCATATACATTTGGGATGACCATCATGGAGGACAACAGTAAGTGGAGGACCTTCTTTCTATCTGATCTTATGGTCAAGGGGAGGGATTCCTTGACATGAATTAGGAGATAAGATCTCATGATTGATCATTCATGGCCCACAAAGTAAGCCCTCGTGGGTGCTATAGGGAGGACCTTTAGAGCTGTTGGTAGAAACATTGTGGGGAGGGACTTCGCAACTACTACTGCCACTTCCATAATTTGGTATTGGACTTACATGGTCTTGAAACTTTATTGATATATTCTTAAGGGAATCAGTAACTGTAACTTATAGTAGAGCAGAATCATGTATGTTATCTTTATCTTCTAGTTTCCTTTATAGCATTTCACTTTTTGGAACTCTATTATGGGTAACCGTGGTCGTATTCTATTGGTAATAACCTATATATATAGTTCCACGTTTTTTTGGTTCTCGTGATTCCGCCGAGATATTCTAACAGAAATCTTGATTTCTAGTATGGATATGTGTCTGCCCTGGAGCAGCCACCATGTTGGACCGACATCCCCATGTTGGAACAAGTATTTCTTCCCAATCTAGTTGTATTTGTATCGTGGGATATTAACATAGACCATCCTAAACTAGAGTATGGATGCATAACCACTCGGGAGAGACTAATCCATTTTGTGGGTAAGTCATTTCATTTGAGGAAATCGGGTCATTGGCCTAGTTCCCCAACTTTTCCATTGATGAAATTACATCTTGACATGTCTAGAGAATATGGTCTTAAATCGAAGTTTGGTCTTCCATCATTTCTAGGATGTGATGAGATACATATTTGGCTGGAATGGGTATGAAGGTCCATTATGATGCTAGAGAAGGATTTTGTGCATTTGCTGGTCCTCTGTAGGTTTCTAGTAGATACTCATAGTTATCCTATTCTTTGAAAGAGGAACGAGTCTTTTTTCGGGTTCCTTCTCTAGTTACCACTATATTTGACTGGTGGGATTCATATGCATGAGAAGGAATTTGCATCTGCTCGATTTCTGTTGTATTTGTGTCATGGGATTTGTATGCACCTGTAGGAATTCGACTCTACTCATATTTTTTTCAACCATATTTGGATGGAGGCATTTATATTCCTTTGCAGCTATTTTTCTCTGCCTATAGCTAGTTTTCATTCTATTTAGGTGATAGTATTTTTGTGGATCGGTAGATATTTTCATCTACCTACAGTTTTCTACTTTGTATGCATGACAGGACCAGAGATCCCTGACAGGTATTTGCATGTTCTCATATTTTTCCACCTTATTTTTATGGTGGGGTTGATTGGAGGGGGAAGAGTTGTACATCCTCCCATTGAATGGAACAATTCTTGTACAGTGGAGTTCCTCCTCAAGAATCAGGGTGATGGTATGCCCCTAATTGTATGTCTATCACCCTCAGCTGGAAACCCAAGGGGGCCGTGTCTTTGGACATCAGTAGGTGCCCTCAAGATAAGATCCTCTTCAAGGTGAGGATACATGGTTACCCATTTTTATCGGTGACACTCTTTACAAGGGGCCCATGAGTAGTAACCATGTGCAGCTAAGGTGATGTCATATGGGTTGACTTCATATTCCTCTCTAAGATGAGGGAGGTACATGTTATCACGCTCTGAGAACAGGCTCCTAAGATAGTTTGAGCTGACGACCGTGGCCACCTTGTATTGGGGTGCTGGACAGAACTAGGGAGGTAGCTAGATAACTTTTTCCAATTAGAGGGCTTGTCTTGCGGCCTCCAATTTTGGGAGAGTAGAATTTTGGTGGTACTCACTAATCAGAATATTAGATACCCAATGTTAAAGATTCTAGGTTGGTAGGGGGTCCTTCTCTTTATCGGGGCCCCAGCTACCTGTGGGATAATTGAGGTGCATATCTACATTGGTTGTCAAGATTCCATTTGGATTGATGGTTTCTCTACAGAAACCTACAATACATGTGTATGACATATACAAACAACAAAACAACGTCAAAGTAGCATCTCATGATCATAATCATATTTGAAGATTCGGCTTAGCCACCTTCTTTTTTTTTTCAGGCGAAGGGGATTTAGTGGGGTGAAACCAACACCTTGGTTTAAGATTCACGTTGGGTTCACCTTGTTTATTTTGACCTGAGGTGATGCACGTACGCGTTTAGGGGAATTTAAAAATGGTATAATGGGGGACACGAATTTTTCCATCATTATAGATAATTTCACATAACCATCTTTATTTTGGCATGATCCACATCATTATCTTCTTGGAGGAAATAGATTGACCCCAGGGGGACTTTGAAATTTTTCTCCTTCCATATTACGAAGGAGGTTCCACAACCAAATGGAACCATCGGGAAATTGCATAAAGTTAAGTATTTGTTATATCTGTCCTATTAGGAATTGATTTCCTTGGATTGCCTCCAATGGGTTTATTTGTAGAGCCAAAAACACCCAATGACCCTAGTATCCTGGATTCATGGACTTGCTTTCCAAAGGCAGGCACTGGTGGGATGAAGATTTGGCCCATGACACATAAGGAGTCCATTGGGCAAGGGGATGGGAGGTCAGGCTCATCACACCCTTTTGGGGGGAATTATTTCCTATTCTAGGACTCTTATTGATTTAAGTCATGTTCATATGTCCGTTAATCCATGGTTCATTCCCAAAGAGTGTATCCATGGGCTACCTCTGGGTTGCAGGATCATCATTGATATACATATATTTGATGATATGGAGGCAATGCTGACTTAAGACATGGATAAGGTTATCTTGAGTTTATCATCATCCAGGAGAGATGGAAGGTGGTTTTATTATGGGGTTGGACCTATTAGATGGGATTCCCATGTTTCCTCGTGAGAGGAATTAGAGTCAATGTAGTTCAGTTACCTTGGGGCTTGGACCTGGAAGGAGGCCCTTTTGTTGGGGGAATAATTGGGTAGATCCTTTTGGAAGATTACCCCTTTGAGAACAGGCCTTCATAAAGGCATCCAACATATCCTGGTTTGAACATGAATCAGAGTTCACATAGTTCATGTTGGGTGGGGATTACACATGGAGGCTACCCGTTTGGGGGGGCATGATTGGGTTGAGCATATTGGGAGGGAACCCCTTTACGCTCGGGCCTTCAAGAAGGTGTCTTATATATACCAGTTTGAATAGGAACTAGAGTTCACATAGTTCATTTGGTGTTGGGATTCTCCATGGAGGCTACCTGTTTGGGGGGAAATTATTGGGTGGACAAATTTGGTAGGGAACCCTTTTGAGATCAGGCCTTCATGGAAGCATCCTATGTATCTTAGGTTGAACATGAATCATAGTTCACATAGTTTATTTGGGGTTGGTGATGTGGATTTTTTAATCATCACATATCTCTAATCCTGCATGATTCATGCTCAGTGTGAGAAACAAGAGGATGTGAGAGATTCAACAAACCACACATCCTCTCTTCCGTTATTGGAAGAGGGCTAGCCTATGATGGAAGAAGCCGAGGTGATGGTGGGTGGGGGAATATAGAGATGAACCCTTCAATGTGGGATGACATTGGAGGTCATGCGGCTTGGATATCAAAAGGTTAGGGACTTACCTCAATGGGAGTGCCCCAGAACGCATTCTGGGAAAGGGGATGAATGTATCTTCTCAAAGAAAGGAAAATTTAGAATGATTCCTTTGACTGATCATAGATTCTTATTAAATGAAAAAACAAGTGATCACTCTTAATCCCTAGAACGGGGAGGTTCATGTCAGCATCCCATGGTTGGACTCCGGGTTACAATGGGAATGTAGAGTTACAGTCATCCTAGGAGTCCAAACCATTGGGGGTCCACCTTCGTGACTCCACTTACCATCGGTATGTAAACTCAAAGGGTCGCGCTGATGTACCTGATGATCTGATTATATGAGTCTTGTGGCTTTGGAGGTGGCTTTGGCCTGATGAAGGTGGACTGGTTAATAGATAAGCTTTGGAGGAGTAGATGGTAATGGAGGGGTGAGGTTGGAGCCATAGGGAAAAACACCCGAAGATTCCCCATTCCGCGTAATGTTTTCTCATGTGGGATGGGAGATCCCCGCATACCATAGTGCTATACAGGTAGAGGGGTTGTCTATGTACTGGAGCAATATGCAGACTTAGGTGTGGACCACTGTGTACTGAAGTGGTACGCGGTCCTGGTCATGGTTTTCCATGCCGCTTCGGGTTCCACCCATGTACTGATGTAGTACACGACACAACATTCAATCTGAATAGTGATGCAAAATATAGAACACAATATTGAATAAGGCCCTTGGAGCCTGTGGTTTATGAGGAATTCATCTGTGAGGAATTTGTGGTTCGGCATAGTGACAATTATGATCGCAGTTCACCGATTATTATTAATTTCCTACATTTTATGGTTCGTGGTTGGTTATACCTGCAGAAACATGATTCACAGTTTTTACTTCGTCAATGATTCGAAACTGAATTTGGAATCCACTCTGAATTCTTTCTTCAAACCTCTAGTATATCCTCCAATATTTCTTCGTCGGTCCTCTTCATTTCCTCCTGTGATCCTTTTATAGCACATTGGAGAAATCATATTTGTGGGCATGCAGTACCATTTACGGAATCCCATGAAGATACATCTAAACCGGTGGAAGTCTTGCTCAACCAGGGTTTACGAAGGTTTTTGTTTTTAGTTTGTGGTTCACGGAACCATGCCAACTTTCTTCATCCATGAACTGCTGAGTTCGCAGGACGATATGCAGGTGGAATCCCCGCACTCGATTTCATCGACGACATGGGTTGGGATGTCCTGGGTTGGCTAGTTATTTCCCCGCAGGCTGGCGCTACATGAGTTTTTCTACATACTGATGGTTTGAGGTTCATGTGCTATGTGAACCCTTCCGGATGATGGTACATGGTTCACTTAAAACACTTAAAAAATTTATTTCATCAAGTTTCTTCTCAAATTTTCAATTTAATTTGTGTCCATTTTTCTTGCTGGACCTGTGGGAATGTTTACATCCTTCTACAATGTGTTTGTGGGAGTATTTA
This sequence comes from Viscum album, assembly GCA_963277665.1. Classification (NCBI taxonomy): domain Eukaryota; kingdom Viridiplantae; phylum Streptophyta; class Magnoliopsida; order Santalales; family Viscaceae; genus Viscum; species Viscum album. Next base: position 187,068,393 of record OY728145.1, read on the forward strand.
ATTCCTATTGCAAATTTTTTAGGACCCTACATTTGTTAAATGACATTAAATTGGCATTGGGTTTTTCAAATATTATGATATCCTAGCCTGAATTTCCCAAAGGCATTATTTTTTATTATTTTGGATAATACCACTTTTAAGTGTTGAAAGAGAACCCTTAAATGACTCATATTCCAAAGGCACAAGGCACATACACAACCCAATATTTGACCTTAAAGGCCCAAGGCCTGATACACTTGAAACAATACCTCCCCATCATCTTCATCATAATGTAACTTAGCTCTCCACCATGCATGGTTGATCGATTTTCATAGTAAAAAAACACCAATCACAATTAATATACAATGATAAAAAGAAAAACTAAACATAAATGTCCCCGTTATCCCACAACATAAAAAAATCAAAAAAATAAACCTATGACCTTTAAGATCAATTCAAGAACACTGAGACATTAGAAAATAATCATATTCATAGTTATTTTATATAAAATAGAATTATAAAATATTTAAATTTTCTTATAAAAATGACATAACAAATTATCACGGTTTTAAATTAATCCCAAAATTTTCTATATACTCATTCAAATTAATAAAAATTCATCATTACCCCTTTCAAATATATTTACCACATGATAATATTTAATCATTTAATTTAAAATTAAAAAAACCACATTAAATTTATAATTCTTGGGTCTTTGTAAGATATAAATCATGAAAAGTTTAAAATATATACATATAAATAACCAAAATAAGTTCACAATAAATTAAATCATTACATTGGAAAAATTATTATTTAAAACATCTTGAAAAAATCATATCACAACAAAAAAAATTAAAAGAATCCACTATAAAATGGACGTATTTTTGTCAAACTGTAATTTTGAGAAAATATAATCATTGAAAAAGAAAACAATAAATCCATAAAAGGTCCTCCATAACCATAATATACATGCCCAAAAAAATAATAAAATTAAAACATATAATTATCACCACTTGACACATAGAACATATTCACATGAGACTAATTCCACAAAATCCTTGACAAACCGTTGATCAGACTCCTATAAAAATGAAATTCTCCCAATATAGAAAATGTAAATTAATTTTGAATCAACCTATATACTATTAGTAAACATGTATGGTGTGGTTATATAAATAAGGGGGCGAATTAGGTCCAAACAATATGCATCGAGGTTAGAGGGAGTGAAGACCAATATGGAACAAGTGATTAAAGAAGAGAAGTAATAATATCATACCTTAGAGTGATGATGATTCATTGATGAAGATTGGTGAGGGTTCTGTTGGGAGTGATGGTGGCAGGGATTGATGAAAATGATAGTATGGAGAGACGATGACGTCGACGATGAAGGTGAAGGTAGGGAGCGATGGTAGGGAGAAACGTTAGTGAGAGCGGCTACAGCAACACTACGATTCTGTGAAATCATGAAGGCACAAGGAGATTGGAAATCTATTAGGGTTCTTTTTATAAGAATTCGTATGGTTTTTATCAGAATTAATTTAAAAATCATTGATAAAACTACACTTTATCAGTGCTAACAAAGCGCTGATGAAAATCTAAAAAATAAATATATTTATTATTATAGTTATAAATATATTTATATTATTATATATATCTGTATAATTATAAATTTAATAGATATATTAATTATTTAAATATATTTATTGTTATATTATAAATATTTTTATATTATTATAAATACAATCACATATATTTTTGAATATATATATAACATTAGAGAAAATATATTTATTATAATTTTATAATTATTTAAAAATTTACTTATTTATAATTATATTTATAAATATATATATTTAAAAATATTTCCATATAATTATAAATATATTTATATAATAATATCTCATTGCCCACACTACTTTGGTATATTTATATAATTACATATACTTATATCAATATATAAATATATATAATAATAAATATAATAACTATATTTAATATTTAAGTATATTCAGAAAAATATTTAGCAGTTGGGGTGGTAGCCAGGTGGATGACAGACCCCATAAGACTGCATGAAACCCTGGATCCGATCTTTGGTAGAAGAGTATTTCTGGGGGTACTGTAGCAGGTACTCTAGCGTGTAATTCAGTGGCCATACTATTCATCTGTTGGGGACATTGGGCCACTTGTTTGGGCCTACGAGCCACATGGGCCTTCGAGCAATCAAAGGGGCGGTGACACAGAAATGACAGACAAGCGATGATGCATGTGTGATGCAAGAAGGGCCTTCAACCCATCCAATGGCGGGCCTATGGACTATGTAATGGGATTCAGGCCCAATAGGCCTTTGGGCCCTGAAAAAAATTATGTTATAAAGCGGCTGGTTGTGTACTCTGTTTGTTCGTGTGTATTTGATTGTAATTATACTCCAAAGAACCTAATATAATAAATTCAGTATAATTTTTTAATTATTTGAAAATATATATATGTAATTATAAATATAAATAAAAATATTTTAAATTATGTATACATAAATATAAATATATAATTATAAATATATTAAACATATTTATTGTTTAAATAAATTTATTATAAATTTATAATTATTTATATATATATATATATAATTATAAATAAATATATTTCAATAGTATTTATATATAATTATAAAAATATTTATATAAAAATATTTAGATAAATATCAATTTATTATTATATATTTATAAATATATGAAATATATTTATAAAATTATATATATATACATAAATAAATAAATATATTTATTATAATTTTATAATTATTTCAATAAATATATATTTATTTATAATTATAACTATATAAAAATATATAAATATTTATAATTAAAAATTATAATATAGATATTTATTATATTTATAATTATATAAAATAAATATATTTATTATAATTTTATAATTATTAAAATATATATATATAATTACAATTACAATTATAAATATTTATATATATTTGTAAATATTTATATATATTTATAAAAATATTAATATAATTATATATATCTGTAAAATGGTAAATAAAATAAATATATTTTTTATAATTTTATAGTTATTCAAATATAATTATAATTATAATTATAAATATAAATATATATAATTATAAATATTTATTTATGATTATAAATTTTTATATATAATTATATATATATATAATTATAATAAATGTATTTATTGTAATTTTATAATTATTTAAATACATATATATTTAGTTATACCTGGAATGTTCAGGATCCAAGCGTGCACAGTCCTAAAATTTTATTAAATAAAATAAAAGTGCACACAAACACACAATACAGGTGGCACAAAACAGCACCAAACACAATCTAGGTAGATAAAGACCACCCAAATGAAAAATGGAATGAAATCGCTAATCCGAAGTAGATCTAAAACCCCAAAAAACATACAAAGCACCCCAATAAACTGAGAACACTACCCAAGAAACCACCCTTCCATCGAGAAAATGGTCAACCCTTGAGAATCTATCTGGGTCCCAATCATCTTGCATCGACTGAAAAAATCAGGAGATGTCATCATTCTATATAGTCCCTGCAAATATTCCAAAAAAGCCATCTTGTCTCCATTCTCACTCCAAAGGTTGTTGCACCCCCACATCCTCAAGTCAACATCCCATCAGTTCCCCTCTGCACACAAGTCAGCGCTGTAATGCAAGGTCCTCGTCGGAGCAAGGAACCGCGCACCTGAGCCCTATGTCGTCCAAGCAGGTCACAGTACCAAGAATGCCGACATCGATAGAAAGTGTCCCGCCACTGGCTCCACACCACGATCATCACCATCACCTCACTCATTATCTGACCCGCATCACCAACCTCACCCGTCGAACAACCACACACTTACAAGTAGTCGGAGACTCCAGACAAGCCACATTCTGCCATTTGAAAACCCATGTGAACGATTTTAGATACTGCTTTATATCAGCAACCAGATACTCCTCAACTGATGAAATGTTTAGGTATTCCCTAGAGACATCAGATTTCTCCAAACGATGTTTGACACCACATGTCGCAAACATCTCATTTAGCATCAATTATACTCACACATCAATATATGAACATAAATAATGCCAATCATATATATGAATATCATCATTATCTCATGATATATATATATTTATTGACCAAATTCATTAGAGACATATATTTATTTATAATTATAATAATAAATAAATAAATTTAAAATGTTTTTATATATAATAATAAATATAATAAATATATTTATAATTTAAATAAATTTATTATTTTAAAATATTTATTTATAATCTTATAAATATTCATTTTTTAATTAATGTATATAAGTAAACAATATTTTGGAATATAAATATAATAATTATATATATCTTAATTCTATTTTTTACTAGAAACGTTTATCATTGCTAAAAATAGCAGTGATAAATCTATCCATTATCAGCGCTAAAAAAACACTAATAAAGGATAAATCATTATCATCACATATTTAGAACTGATAAAAAATAACTTTATCAAGACTTCTAGCTAGAGCTGATAAAGGTAATGGTTTTATCAAAACTTTTTGTTTATCTCTCAAAAAGTAGGCACTTTCCTTGCACCGATCTCTAGTCGTTATCACGTCGTCTATGTGGTCAACATCAGCTATGTCTCAACAATAATATCAGAGAGATATTTTTCTATTTTATTCAGTTAAATAGATTTAAGAATTTTTAAATTTTTCTCAAATTAACACAAAACCATTTCATCCAACTTCAAGCCCTTCACAACCTCTTCAACATTTCTAAAAAATGTTGTAGACATTACTCCTTAAACCATTGAGACATGTGTTTTAATATTTTTTAATATCACCATATCAATTATCACAAATAAAAACTGATATGCGAAAGATAAAATATTCAAAAATACCAAGAGTATTTCATGAAGTTTATACACAGAACAAAAGTATATAGATAGTGAATATAGAACATATATCTTTTTAAGTGAAATTGAAACAAGATCCTTACCTTTAATCTTGATTTCCACAGAGTACTTTGACTTGCCGTATAATAAACATAACTATTTTAATCAGTTATTTTAAAGCCTAATACATATATATTATATTTTATATCTTTAATTATAATCATATATTACACACATATAATTTATTTATTATTTATTTTAATTCTCGAATTACAGTAATTTTGATCGTTTCATATTTATTTCAAAATGATGATTTTGGTGCCAGTTATTTGATACCATGTTCATAATTCCCACATTTTGAAATATAATGGAATTGTTTTGTTTTAAAGAATTTATGAATTATAGTTTTTATATTATAGAAGTCATCTGTTTGGTTTTTGAGAATATAATCCACAGTGGGCATGTTTGCATAATTTTTTAAAAGAAAAAGATGGTATCCTAATATTTGGTTGAAAATTAATTTGATAATTAGAGAAAAAAAATATTAACATATTAATAACTTATTTATACATTAAGACAATTTTTATAACATTCCATATAATGGTGGTTATAAAAAATGAAATTCAGCATTCATGGAGGCAGTAGTCGACACATAGCATGGGCAACACTTTTATTTATCACATGGATTGAAGGAAGGTAGAAAATGGTTATTACATTAACATAATAACATGTCAGTATACTAGTGATAAAAAATTAATTATGTTAGTATGATCATAATAGATTTATATAGATTGATGAGGAATGAAAATTGAAAGCACTTGCTTCAAATAATTACCTCTTCCTTTGATATCCTCCTTTATAAAACACATTAAGGGTTCATAGAAAGATATTTTTGTAATAAAGAAATATATAGAATGTGGTAATGATTGTTGGGAAGGGAATATTGAAGATTGTGGTCAAGATAATAATTTTTGTGTGTGAGAAGATGTGCTGTGGGGGAAGGGATTATTTTATATGCGAGAGGGGTGATTTTTTTGTAAAATCATATTACTATATTTTAATGGCATGTCGCTTTCTAGGGATGGTGTATAAAATGTGGGAAATAATTTATTGGGAATAATTATTGGTCATTTAATCCCTTATAAACCATTTAAAGAGTGCATTTTATGATATTTGGAGCTTTTATCACTTAGTTTTAAACAATTTTACCTCATTTGACATTTAATATGAAAACTAAATTTCTACCATGATAAATTATTTTTATAAAAAGAAATTAACCTTATAAAATAATTTTAGCTTGCTAATTTTAAATATTAAAAAAATTTATGGTTAAAATCCATGACTTCGTAAAAATAAACTTATAAAAAAATTATGCTTCAAAGTACGAAAACACGTTTTAGTAAAATTCCCCTTTAAACATAAAAATGAATTTACACTAAATTCATATATAGTAATTATTCTCATGAAATTTATTGGGTTATGATTAAAGAAAATATATTTTTTTAACTAAAAATTTAATTCAATGTTCAATGGATCATTGTGAATTCTTAATTAATATAAAAGGACCAAATTAGTTTTTTATTAGACTAAAACAAAACATTTGTACTAAAATGGTATTAATAGGTTTATAAGTTCAATATGTTAATTTGAATTTAATTATTCTAATCCTTACAAATATTTTTGGTCAAGTAAATGGTCTTTTATATATTTTCAACTCCTCCTAATATTATTATTATTTCATAAAATATATAGAATTTGTTAAATTTTTTGTTTTAACTATTAACTTAAATATCAAATTTTTTATAAAAATATAAAAATTTAAAACTAAGATTTTTTTTTTCAAAAAAAAGAGTTCATTTTATAAAACAATATTTATAAAAGTGATAACAAATAATTTTATTTTGAGAACACATAATTTAGAAAAACATTTTGAGAGAAAAGTTTATTTTTAACCATAAAATGAATTTATTATTATATATTTACACGTAAAAATGTATAGATGAATATCTATTAATTTATTGATATATATTATAAATACATTTCATTTAAAAACCTTTTTTATTAGTGATAAAGTTTATTAATGTAATGATACTAAACTATTGAAAAAAGTTTTTTGAAAATTATAACTTTTAAATAGTATTCACCAAATACCATTAAATATAATTATTTATATATTATAAATATATTTCATTTAAAATCATTCTTTAGTAGTGATTAATTTTATTAAATTAAAGGAACTCAACTCTGAGAAAAAGTATTTATAAAATCATCACTTTTAAATAGTCTTCACCAAATATGACTAAAACTAAATATTTATATCCTAAACATTTAATTTAATCAGTATTTCATATTAAAATCCTCCAAATGAATTTTATAGAAACATCATATTATATTTTAATAAAATAATATGTGGCATATAAAAATATTCTTATAAATAAAATTTTTAATTAAATATTATATTTTTTTATTCTTTATTATTTGGGGGAATATATCATTTTCAATTTTTTATGAATAATTACACACACCAGGTATACAAAATGGATATATATATCCAAGGACCATATTTCTAATGACTATATTTCCAAACATAAAATTTATAACGACTATATTTCCATCTATATTTATTATATAAAACCCATTATATCATATAAATTTAAACGATTCTAACTTCACGAAGAACACTTCTCATTACCATAGATTTAATTTAATATTTTTCAAAATGATTTCTCCTTTTATAATGTTATTTATAATTGTTCTTTACTAATGGTGATTCAAAATGGTGAAAATTATCCTGGGTATTTCCTGGTTTTGAAGATATAATTATTTTCTATTTATTCAAACTTTTAATTTATGCACTTTTAATGGATATAATCATAAATGATATATAATAATCAATTTTATGGAGTACATGGGATCATGTATTTTTGTTGTACTTTTTCCTTATAATTGAATAAAATGTTCTTAGTTTGGTTCATGTCATGTATGAAACATTCTCTAATAAAGTATTAATTATTTTGAAAGAATGTATAAACATTTTTAAGAAATATAGACATATTGTTTATTTTAATAAAATATATCCCAATATATTTTATGTTATAGAGTGTTTCATATCAACCAAATTCACTCCTTCATTCTAAAATAACCATAATAGGAACTCTTCAGTGTCCCTTTTCTTTGAATAATCGTAACAGGTTTCATGCTCTCTTTCACCCATTGAATTGCTTTTATGTGTGGAGCAGTCTTATCCAAATCAATAAATAATTTATATTCATTGATTTATTATATAATTATATTCTTCATAAATTCTACTTTTCATAGTAAAATGGTTATATAATCGTGTGTCTTATTCCGAGTGCATACACACATTTCACTTAGTTGACCTTAAAATTTTTAATAAAAAATTGTGCACAAAATATCATGATAAGGGATCTCTTATTGTGTAACCATTTCTTTATTTAGAGCTATAAATATTTTTTTCATTATCTATTTTATTATATAAATCTAGATTATTGGGCTACACTATTAGTCTTTCTTTCTTAACAAGAACTACTTTCTGAGGTTCCTCACATTCTTCCATAGAATCATCAAAATTGTAGGACTTTTATTTTGTTTTATTCTATTTTTTTCTCTATTACACAAAAAATAACTTTTTTTGGGTAGTATAGTCATGAAAAACAATTCTATGTGGCCTTTATCACATATTTCTTATATTTCTTCTTGCAAATTAAATATTTTTTGGGGAAAATTTTATGTATTTCAAAAACCAGTTTTTTATTCTATAAATATATCCTCAAATGATGACTAAATATCCCTTGGATTCTTTCTAATTCCATGATAAAGACATATTTAACCAATAATAGTGGGTTTTTGGTCAATACCTTCCATAGAACCATTAGTTCCCTCTAAACATTGATCTTTCATATTGTTTATAAATCTATCTAGAAAACTATAGATTTCCTTATGAATAATAAGCCATATTTTGGATAACCTGAACATTTTTCATGTGTAATAATTATATTTTATGGTTTTTTCATTTAATTTTCATGTTATCCAAACATATATTTCAAAAAAAAACAAGACTAGTTTTATTCAATAAAGCAAGGAAATATTACAACCAAAAGTCCATAGATAGCCTAGGAAACTAATGGAAAATCCAAGGAGCACCACTGGAAGACCTCATAACAACACAATGAGACCAAGAAGGTAGCCCTCATCCCTTTGACTGACCATAATGAAGAATAAAATTTCTAGGATAATGGTAAAAGTACTAACCATATGAGGAATATAGAGAACTATCCTTGTAATCCAAACTGATTTTAAGATATAAAATAACCTTATTGTGTATTTATAAGGGTATTCTTAACCGTTGGAAGTACTTATGGTCCTTATTTTAGACATTAAATTATTATGTCAATCATTTCTTTTAAAATTGATCGTTGGGCATGTGTAAATATTTTGAAGTAATACTTTTGGATAAATAAAACCATGTCTTTGATTAATAAATTAAATAACATTCTTGTTTTACTGTGAATTATAATTATGAATGATGGAACAAGTAACCATTGTTATTTTTTGTAAAGGCTATATAATTTCTTTAAAGATTTCATGTGTTTTAAATATATAGGTATTTAAAGAGTTTTCAATGTTTTAAACGCTTTAAATATTATAGCCCAATTAAATGATAACATAGTTTTAAGACATAATTTATATTATAAAAGTATAAAAACCATAATGTTCAAAGGGAATGTGTTTTGGAATTTAATGTTTTGAAACTAAGTAGATAAAATAATAAGAAACAATTTTATAATTAAACACATTTAATCTGTTTAATTTTCATTTTTATAGTGTTTATGACTTTTCATAAAAAAAATTGTAGAGGGCCAACCAACTGAGGATAGCCTTTATATGCCAAGCCCTTAAGGTCAGGCGTATCCCTCAATATGGGAAGCCAACCCCCAGCCAGCCAGCTATCATGATTCAGCTAGTAGCCAGAGGGGAAACTCGCACGCCTAAAGATGTGCACCCACATGAGCGTGAGGGACCGAGACAACATGCCATTATGCGGGGCGACAAAATGGTAGAGGGAGGGTGTGGACCACGCCCGCAATGGTGAACTGATACTGGGTGGTACCAGGGATCGAGAAGAGAATATATTGAATTGTGGCTAGGTGCTCGAGTGTTATAAGGTTGGCTCAAAACACTATTTCTTTCGACATGGGATGCATTTTTCAGAAGGCATCAAATCTCAACCGTCCGATCTCAGTACACGGGATCTGGACCATTCAATTATTCAATCTTTCAAATCCCCATTGACACAACATTTTCTCTATGTTCTCTTAAGCCGTTCGATCGAGACGTAGATGAATCTTGGCTGCTCTTTTTATTTTAAATCTCGAGTTCCACTATAGTCGTTCGATCCGATCTGTGATATAATATCAATTGTTCACCGCTTTTTAAACTGTAGAAACATTACAAGCCATCTAATTGATCATAGTTGAATCATGACTATTTTTTTATTTTCCACATATCCACTGCCTTCTTTTACTTCCTCTCGTATCATGCCACACCAGTCATCATCGAGCCCTACTTCTCATCGCCACCTGTGAGTCCACCTATCCCCATCCACCACCTCCTTCTTTCTTTCTTTCCACAGACCGAACACACACATGTGTATATTAAAACCAAACCCATCGTATCCTATTTGGTTTTTCTATAATATATATATATATATATATATATATAGATGCCGATCCATCCATGATATGGGTTGATTGCGGTGTTTGTCTCTATCTAAATAGGTAGAATTGAGTCGTCCCAGTCTCCTCTAAGAGTCTTTGTTTATTTTTTTTAGTTCAGACCTTTGGCATATAAAAATATAATTATACAGTTTATATATATAGTCACATTACACTCAAAACCCTACGGGTTTTCTTCTTCTCAAGCCTTCAGCGAGCTCTCCTCAACTCCAGCACATCTTTAAGCCTTATAAGGGATTTTTATGCTTTTTCTTCTTTGTGCAAAACCATATATACACACATTGAATATAAAAATATTTATAGACTCATATATATATATATATATATAATTTTCTCCCTAAACTTGTTCTGGAATTCAAAATATTGTTTATCAGTGTTTAACTGATGTTTTAATGTGGGTAGTACTTTTTTTGGTTGTGGTTTTTCAATTAAAAACTATTTACATAATTATATGTATATACAGTTTATATATAAATATATATATATATATATATATATATATTCCATCACTAAGAGGACCCAAGTTTTCAAATGGCTAAATATTTGTGTCTAATAATGTTTCTAAGGTATATAATGATACGAGGATTAAATCAACTTGGTTTTTGGGTTATGAAAAACTGAATATACACTTTTTTTATATTCAGATATATACATATGCTTCAAATCCCAATCTGTTTTATGTTATCAAAAAGTTTATTTACAATTTTAAAAAATTACTTGGATTCTAATAATGTTTTGTGATCAAATGGATTTTTATTTATTATGTAAACCCATGTTTCATATATATGCATGTTCATTCGGTTATATATTCTAAACCGTACATGATTTTAGCTCTCAATCCAGTGCTATTAGTGATTAAATAATGTTATGAAGTATCCATTATTTTTAAGGAATTATTAAACCTTGTTTGGTTATATAAAACACACACACAGACACACATACACTTTTTATATATAGGTTTCCATATACGTTGATATGATTTCCAAACCCTAATTATGAATGATGGTTATCAGAAGTTAATTAATGTTTTGATGCAATTAACACTTGTTAGTTTTTAATAAGTATTAATTTTTAGTCTGATAACCCAATATGTGTTATGTATATAAGTATGCGATAATGTGAGAGGATAAAAGGATGTTTAGAATCATGTTATCTTGTTATTCTTTGTTAATGTTTTATTACATACTGAACTTACTGTAGTGATTGTTGTTAGTTAATCAAGTTTATGGTTTTCATGTTCACTAAAACTTTTATTAGTGTATTAAATGGCATGAAATTTTTATTAAGTATACATTTCTATGAATCAAGGATTTTAAAATTAATAAATTATCATTTATGTGACAAACCCCATCAATCCATTACTTATGTGTTCTATTTATTATCACATGTGCAATGATTGTTTATTAGCCCTTTCCTGTCATTGAGAAAATTGTTATTATAATATTCTAAATATTAAATATCATATCTTGATAATTTATGAAATAAGAACTTAATTATTCAATGCGGAATGGGACACCTTAAATAATATTAAATGAGAATGTAAATATTCCAAGTGGTATGGGACACGTATAATATATGAAGTAAGAAATTAAATATTCAAAGTGGTATGAGACACTATGAATATATGACCATATTGGACATATGAGGAATCCATTTGACTTATTATGTGATGGGTGAGGCCCGCTATAGCCTCTCTATGCATTGGTAGGTCACATGAGACAAATAGAGGTGGACTTGGCCAATGCCTTTCCCAATTCGAGGTATGGTTTTAGATGAGGAATTAATCATTTTTAGATGTCTTGGATAAGGCCTTGATAATATGTTTCAGAATGTCCAGCATATGCACTCCCCTCATTATGTTTATTATATTTAATTAATCAAGTGAATATTCAACATGTAGAATATACTTGGTTGAGAGCCTGTACTTTTGAGTATTAGAAGAAGTAAATGCATGTGGCCTAATGTTTATTCAACACTCATCTTTTGAACCTTAATACAAATTCTAGTAGTATACCTACCATTTTATTATTTTCAATTAAAAAATAAAGAAATTAATATTATCATTTTATGCGCAACTCTGATCATGTATTACTTTTATGATTAAATTCTACAACTGCAACTTTTCATGTCAAACTTAGTATAGTTTGATTAACTCTTGATTTATATTCTACACACCATGCATTTTGTATAAATATGAATAAGATTGGAATGTGTTAGATTTTTAGTCCATTTAATTCTCCCTAAAATGTGTTTTGGTAATCTTGAAAAGTAGTTAAATTTGAGAAACATGTATTGTAGTTTTATTTTAAGAAAATGTTTTATGATTATTTTATAAAGGGATGTTTTTAAAAGGTTTTATTTGAAATATTATTTTAAAACCCCCTTACTGTTCATTCTTTTTCTAACCCTAAATTTTCAATTTATTTTTCCATGTTTAGTAGATTTGAGTTACACTAAGTGGTGGCTACTTTGTGGAGTCTTTTACAATCAGTATTGAAGGATTTTAACATTTGTATATGATTTTCTAGAACCTAAACTGCAAATATCCTCTATTTGGAACATGATTTATAATGTATTAGTATTTAATTTTAAAAAAAAATTAAACACCATGTTTATTAACACATTGTCTGTAGGGATTCTAGGGTCGGTGGTCACATTTGGTATCAGAGGTTGGTTTAGAAAACATTGTAAAATTATAACAACAATAAAAATTTAATTATTTATTAATAAGTAGAATTATTTTTTTTCAAATATTCAAATGGAACACAAAACAAATCTTTTGTCTCTTCCAACCGAAATACTAGAGACTATACTTTTCATGTCATGTTTAGAAGGCTATGAGACATTTGAACATCTTCAACTATCTTATAAACATCTCTACTATGTATCAAACTTTTCTCATGTACTTTAAATCCACCGAGGATTATGCTTTGCCTATTTCCTTATGATACATGCTCAACTATCATTCAATACATGTAAGGGAAAGTACATTGAGGTTCTGTTTAAATGCTTTACCCTAGCCACAAATTTTCAATACCTAAATGAAATCTAAGAGGCTGCATAATAGGGTGACCTCCAAGCAACATATATTTGTCAAATTTTGTCTTACGGTATTTAGGACCAAGTTAGGGACTTCAAAATTATTGAGGACGAGTTTTCTTATTTTTTTCCTAGACATCATGGTCATGATGATGTCTCCAAACGTCATAAACATCATGCATTTCTCTCTTGTAACATTAGATGTTCACATGTGATAGATCCAAGTTTCCCATGGTGCGTTTGAACTAGAGAGATCAAAAAGTTGGGAACCATTTTAGGGATCTGTTTAATTAGGAACTAGGGAAATCTTTGAATCTAGTGGGGCCTTTGAAAGAACATCATGGTGGATGTCAGGAAGTCTGTACCAGTGAGTTTGTAAGGGAGAATGAATGACTATGTAGCACCTCAAGTTTCATGAACTTTACCTTAAAAGAATAATGTTATATTACTATGATTTTGTACTCTAACATATATTTAAGAATAACATATCTATCTAAATATGGTTATTCTTTACTGAGTAGACCTTTTTTCTTAAAATTTTCTGATGGAATATAAGAGGTCACTAACCAACCTTTCGTCTCTACCAACTGATATACTGGAAACAATAATGCTAAAGTAAAGTTTGGAAGAATTTGATCCTCTCTGAAATCTACGGTTATCTTGGAAGTATATTTATTAGATATCCAAAACTTCTAATATACTTCAATTCTTCCATGGATCGGGTTTCATTTTTTCCCTCTTGGTTAATACACAACTCACATTCTATGCATGACAAGGAAATTATTTTAATGGACTCTTCAAATGTTTTACCATGTTTGAAAGATATCAAGCTATAAAGAAATTTTGGGAAGCCACTGATGTAGGTGACCTTTTAAAAGCTTACCATTTTCATCTCCTAACCATTAGTGGATATAAGAGGCTTTATGATTTCAAAATTTTAGAAAACACGGTGGTTTAGCTGTTTTATAGGAATCTTGTCCTTTCTGATGTCTCTGAGCTTTTCATATCTTGTTACTTTTATATGACATCAAATTGCAGCAGACATAAGTATAACTTGGGTTGTTTGAGATGTGTCTAGACCAATGAAACCAAATAATTTAAAGCTACTGTGGACACCAGGGAAATAGAGAACCCCCAAATCATGTGGTACTGGTGAAGGGACATTGGGGATGATTTCTGAAGGGTTGGAGTGTAATATAATTGCAAGGGCACAATACCTTGAAGGGGGATAATATGATACCACAAATATTTTCCATGTGTAATAATAATATTTTACATTTTTACTTCATTTAATTTTCATTCTATCCAAACAGTGATTTCAAAATAAAAAAAACAAGACACATTTAATTAAATAAAACACGGAAATGTTTCAACCAAAATACCATAGCTAGACTAGGAAACTAATGGAAAATCTGAGGAGCACCACTAGAAGACATCATAACACCACAATGAGACCAAGTGGGTATCCCTCATCCCTTTGACTGACTATAATAAAGAATAAAATTACTAGGATAATGGCATGAGTACTAAGAATCATAGGAATATAGAGACCCGTATTTGTAAGACAAGATGATTTAAAGATATGAAATACCTTGAACATGTATTTATAAGGGGTTTCTTGACTGTTGGAAATACTTATGACCATTATTTTAACCGTTATAGTCTTAATATGATCATTTCTTTTAAAATTTACCATTGGTCATGTGTAAATATTTTGAAGTAATAATTTTGGTTAAATAAAACCATGTCTTCGATTAATTAAAAAAATTCTTGTTTTAATGTGAATTATAATTATAGAAGTTAGAATAATTAACTATTGGTATTATTATAAATCCTATATAATTTCATTAAACATTTCTAGTTATTTAAATATATTTGTACTTCAAGAATTTTAAATGTTTTAAATGCATTAAAGATTATTTCCCTATTAAATGATAACATAGTTTTAAGATATAATTTACATTATAAAATTATTATAACCATAGTTTTCTAAGGTCATTTGTTTTAAAATTTAATTTTTTGAAACTAAGTAGATCAAAACATAAGAACATTTATTATAATTAATCACTTTTACTATGTTTTATTTTCATTTTTAAAGTGTGTATGAACTTATATAAAAACAATTGCAGAGGGCCAACCAACTTAGGGAAGACTTTATAGGTCAAGCCCTCTAGTTCAAGCCTAGCCCTCACTGTGGGCGGCCAAGCCCCCAACCAACTAGCTAGCTTGAGCCATCCAGCAGCCTGAGGGGAATCTCATATGCCTAAGACTGCACACCCACAAGAGTGTGAGGGACTGAGACAACATGCCACCATGTGGGGCGGCACGACATAAGAGGGAGGGCACATAGTGTGTCTACAGAGGTGAACCGGTATGGGGCGGTACCTGGGAGGGAGAAGAGAAGTTATTGAATGATGGATTAGAGCTCGAGCCTTATAAATAGAGTTTGAAACTCTATTCCTTTCGATGTGGGATGTGTTTTTTCAGCAAAGATCAAACCTCACCCGTCTGATCTCACTGCACGGGATCTGGACCATTCGATCAGTCCGACCTTCGAATCCACACCAATGTTGATTTGTCTCCATGTTTTCCTAAGCCATACAATTGGGATGAGGTTGAATCTCAGCAGCTATTTCTATTTCAAATCCCACATTCCACCACATCTGTTCGATCAAATCTGTGATATAATTTCAACCATTCACTCTTTTTAAAAACTGTGAAAACCTTACCAGTCATCTGATCTATCTCAGATTATCAGGAGGATCTGTTTCTTTTCCACATATCCTCTATCTTTTTCTACTTCCTCCTGTATCGCACCACACCAGTCATCATCGCGCCCTACTGCTCATCATCACATGTGAGTGCACCTATACCCATTCACGACCTCTTTCTTTCTTTCTTTCTATAGACCTGACACACACGGTTGTATATTAAAACCATAACCCATCTTATCCTATGTCAGTTATATATATATATATATATATCATTAGAAAACTGATCCATCCATGATATGGTTTATTTTTGTGTTTGTCTCTGTCTAAATAGGTAGATTCGAGTCATCCCAGTCTCCTATAAGAGTCTTTGTTTACTTTTTTTAGTTTGGACCCGTGGCATATAAAAATTAAAGTATATTGTTTATATGTACACTCACTTTGCAACCAAAACCCTATGGGTTTTCTTCCTCTCAAGCTTCCAGCGATCTCTCCTCAACTCCACCTTGTCTTTAAGCCACGTAAGGGATTTTTATACTTTGTCTTCTATGTGAAAAACCATATATACACACTGGTTTTCTTCCTCTCAAGCTTTCAGGGAGTTCTCCATGACTCCGCCTCATATTTAAGCCAAGTGAGGGATTTGTATGCATTGTCTTCCATGTGGAAAACCATATATACACTCTTTGAATATAAAAATATGTATATATTTATAAATATATATAATTTTCCATCATAAACCTGTTCTGAATTTCTAAATATTGTTTATCAGTGTTTATCTTTTGTTCTAATGTGGGTAGTACTTGTTTTGGTTGTGATTTTGAAATGAAAATCCCATTTACATAGTTATATGTATATATGATTTATATATATATATATATATATTCCATCACTAAGAAGACCCAGGTTTCCAAAGGGCTAAATGTTTGTGTCTAATAATGTTTCTAAGGTCTATAATTATATGAGGGTTAAATCAGCATGGTTTTTGGGTTATGGAAAACCAAATATAAACTTTTTGTATATTCAGATATATACAAATAATTCAAATCGAAATATGTTTAATGTTATTAAAAATGATTTCCAATATTTAAAAAATGAATTTGATGAGAATAATGTTTTGGGTTCAAATAGATTTGTATTTATTATTTAAAACCCTATTTCTTAAATATTCATGTTCATATGGTTATATAATTTAAACCTAACATGATTTTAACTTTCAATCCAGTGCTATTAGTTATCAAATAATGATATGAAATATCCATTATTTGTAAGGAATTATTGAAACACCTTTGGTTATGTAAAACCCACATATATATATATACTTTGTATATATAGGTATCCATATACATTGATATGATTTCCAAACCCTAATTATGAATGATGGTTATCATAAGTTAATTAATGTTTTGATGTAATTAATACTTGTATGTTTTTAATAAGTATTAATTTTTATTTTTCTAAACCAATATTTGTTATATATATATGTATGAAATTATTTTTGGGGATAAAAGGATGTGTAGAATCATGTTATAATGTTTTTTTCAATTAATTTTTCACTGCATAATGAACCTACTACAGTGATTTTAGTTATTTAATCAAGTTTTTGATTTGAAAGTTCACTACCAATTTTATAGGTATATTAAATGGCATGTAATTTTTATTAATTATTAATTTCCATGAATCAAATAAGTTATCATTTTATGCGACAAACCCCATACATCTATTACATATGTGTTCTAGTTATTATCACATGTGAAAATAATGTTTATTATCCCATGCATGTCATTGAGAAAATTATTATTACCATATTCTAAAGGTTCACTATCATATCATGATAATTTATGAAATAAGAACATAAATATTTAAAGTGGTATGGGACACATTGAATAATTTGAAAGGAGAAAGTAAATATTCAAAGTGGTATGAGACACCTTGAATATATGATGTATGAAATTAAATATTCAACGTGGTATGAGAAACCTTAAATATATGAACTTACTAGACATATGAGCAATGTACTAAACTTATTATGTGATGAGTGAGGCCCTCTATATCCTCTCTATGAATCGGTAGGTCTCATGAGACAAATAGATGTAGACTTTGTCGAGGCCTTTCCTTACATGAGATATGGTTTTGGTTGAGGCCTTAATCATTTTTAGACATCTTGGCTGAGGCCTCGACAATTTGTTTCAGAATTTCCAGAATATTCACTTCCCTCATTATTTTTATAATATTTAATTAACCTAGTGAATATTTTACTAGTAGAATATACTTTGTTAGGAGCCTGTAATTATGAGAATGAGATGAAGTAAATGCACATGGAATTATGTTTATTCCTCACTCATATTCTGAACCATAATACTAATTCTCATAGTTTACCTACCATTTTATGATTTTCAATTAAAAAAGAAAGAAAATAATATTATCATTTTATGGGAAACTCTAATCATGTATTAATTTTATGTGTAAATTCTACATCTGATCCTTCTCATGTCACACTTAGTATAGTTTGATTAACTATTGATTTTTATACTTCACACCATTCATTTTGTATAAATATGCATAATATTGGAAATTATTTCATTTGTAGTCCTTTTAATTCTCCCTATAATGTTTACTGGTAATATTTAAAAGCTATTAACGTTGAGCAACATGTATTTGATTTTTATTTTACGAAAATTATTTATGATTATTTTAAAAATATAATTATTTAAAAGGATTTATTTGAAATTATATTTTAAAACCCCCTTACGTGTTATTCTTGTTCTCACCCTATGTGTTCAATTTATTTTCACAGGTTTAGTACATTTGAGTTACACTAAGTGGTGGTTATTTATAGAGTCTTTTCCATTGATTATTGAAGGATTGTAACATTTGTATCTGGTTTTCTAGAACATAAATTGTAAAGATCCTCTATATGTAACATGATGTGTAATTTATCATCATTTCATTTTATAAAAAAATTTACACACCATCTTTATTAATGCTTCGGATCTAGAGCTTCTGTGGTCAGTGCGTAACATTATTTTTTCCAAGGGGTTTATGGTATTTTGGAATATTTTGTTCTTATTTTTATGTGGTTTATTTCCACTAATTTTTCATCATCAAAAAAATATTTTCAGCCTTAATTTTTCAACACTAACTATTAGAAATAATAAATTTATTTTTAAATAGAATAGAAGAACATTTTACTTATCTGTTGGAAGTTCTAATTTTTGAAATTTGGAATGATTTTACTTTAACATCATTATATTTATAGAATTATTCTCAAATATTCCCAAAATAAATTATAGTTCAATGATAATTAAAATTTTCATTATATAGATCCAGTTATTTTACATATATATTCTCTTAATTTTCACTCACCATCTTCTCTTTGTCAGCCAACATCACCTTGTTTATCATCATCTCTTCAACATAGGTAGCTTCCTACTTGATCCAATATTTCTTTTAGTTAGCCAATTTTTTTTCTATTTCAAAATATTTCTCTTATATATCATGGGTTGTAAAATTTACTGAAAACATTCTTCCAACTAACCATTTATCTTACACTACAGCACTATCCATTATTCCTCATCATCACATCTAGAGGTGTATCAACCATTCTCAATAAGAGTAATGAAATTGACTTCAATATATAATTGGATACTTGATTGGTTATTTTTATATGTCCTTCCCATTGTAATTATTTTCTTACTACTACAATATATATTTCTTAATCTTATCCAATTTTTTCTTTAGAAACCTATCATAATCATCACTTGATTCAAATTCATCAACCTTCTTCCTTGGGTAGTTATTGTAAAAATGAACAATGATTACATAGTTATAGTATCGTAGTAATTTCTATCCCTTTAATTTTACTTTCCCTCTAAAAATCTATTTTATATAAGGGAAACTTTTTTTTGAAGTATTCACCATCTTCATCATTATAAAAATTACTTGATTCAACATCCTTTTCTTCTTTAACTTTTCCTTTTCTCATGGCTTAGAAATCCATCTCATAATTTTTTTTGAAAGATTATTCATTTATAATATTAAAATATATGATTTAATTATGTAACATATCAATTTTCAAGTATTTCTTATATTCATGGGATGATACTTTTGGATCAAACCAATCAAGAAAAGTCCTCATCAATTATTTTAACAATGGTGGAATCATCTATTATCTTCCCAAACCCCTAATATTTCTTCACAATCTCATTGACACTATTAATTAAATATTAATTTCTATCTTCATAATCTATATTTATACCTATAAATATTCTCATATATACTTTACTTTTGTCTTCCTTGAATTTGATAACTCATTCATAACTACTTTTTATTTTATACTCTATGTTTTTAGAAGTTTGGAATCAAATAACCTTTGATTACAACTTTTCTAAAAGTGAAATCATGATAACATATAATTCATTTAAATACACTTATAAATTTCTCTTATCAGTGATTGACATAGGGGATTTCCCAGAAAGGGGGTGGGACAAATAATTCAAACATATCTTACCTCCCTGAAGAGTGATAAAAGGTAAGAAAACATCCAATTACTCCATTTGCGGTAGTTATTACCAATGAATGTAGGGACAACTTAACCATTAATAAGATTTTCATTTTCTATAATTAATATATTATTTTATATTTCTGTGGGATCATGGATTTTCCTGATAACTACTTACGATTCTTCAAGAGAAATTTACCACTAAGAGGGGAATGGAGAGAAATAAATGTTATTAATTTATGAATTATTCATTTAAAGTCAACCTATTAGAGTTATTAAGGACTTTATTCACTCCATATATTCTCAATGCCTCACATAGTTTGTATTAGATATAAGAATATGAAAAACACAAATTATTTATAACGTTTAGCCTCAAAATACCTACACCTTTAAATATTGGATAGTATCCCCAATCAAAAATTATTTTTCTATCCACAGAAGTTGTTACAACATAGAATTTCATAGCCTAATCAACACATAGTCATATATTTTTTCAAATCTAGAGTCACATAGGATAACTTATTTCATCACACATTCTACTATAATTTATCATAGAAAATATAACAATTTCAACTTTCTCCTGGTGGATACTACACAATTTAAAAAAAATTAACTTCCACTATGACCAATTTGGATCAAATGGACCGTCCATGTAAACATTTAATTCTATAAGACCAAATATTTTCCTGAACAAAAATTTCTATTTTGATCAAAATTATAGATATTTATATTATATGTTTTTCCTAACACAGCAAAACACTCATGTATAATTGGTCTTCTACTTCTTCAATGAATCTTGAAGTTAAATTATTTTTTCATTCATCGAGGCAATAATGTATTAATATCTTAGTACCTTAGAATTCTAACACATGATATTTGAATGTTATCAACGTATTCACATCCTAATTTTATTTAATACCTAATTTATTTTATATTCATATAAATAATATCATATGTAACAGTTCATAAAATAGAATTTTTGAAAACTCGTTGATCTTCTGTTGTAGAAATGATCTTATCTCATTTATATTGGTAAATGTAATCTGAATCTATACCCAAAATCAAATTTTTTTGAATTATAATTTATATCCACTAGAAACCCAAATTTATATATTTATTCCATACTGAAAACATAATACCCTTCTTTTCCAAAAATCTATAGGATTATTTCCTTTTGAATTTAACTTTCCATTTTCATGTGCACATGAACTATGACGTGGAACCAATTACATGGGGTATATTACTCACCTCATCATTCCAACCTCTTCCATGCCTTTTATTCCTTTAATTTCATCTTTAATATGGATCATGTGGTGTATCATGAAATTTTATATTGTAATATCACCACATTATCATTTTTGGAATTAATTTTCTTTTTTCAGAATTCAAAACTCTGAATTTTTTATTTTCTCATTCTATATGTCTATATATGTTGTAGAAGAACACAATGATAATATTTCTTCAGATTTATATATGGAATTAATATTCCTAACAATAAATATTATATGAAAATATTGATGTAATGTGTTTTACCATGAAGTAATTATAAAATTACTTGAAGTCATATGATCTTTCTCTATGTGTTTTGAAATGAATTCAAATTCATATGTTTTTACAAAATCAATTAGATATCCATCTAATGTCATGAAATAAAGTCATAATCACAAGTAAGTTTCTATATTTTATCTCCCTTCAAAATTTATATTCACCCTAATCAATGTCATACTTTCTGTACTAAATTTGCAGACATCATCAACTAAAATTAGATCATATTAAATCCATTGTCAGGCATTCTAAATCACCTCAAATGATATCGAAATAATCCTCCAATTATCAACACTTTCATTAAAATCTTACTTATGAATCATGAAATCTAATTCCTACTTCCTCACATTCCAACATATGTTGGAATCTTTCTAAACATATCTAACAATATTATAGACAATATATTTAGAAGCATTACCTGTCATTATTTTCCATAAATATTTACACATTAGCCATCACATAAAACATACTTTTATATCATGAATCTTATAGAATCTATATAGGTTATATATTCAATTTAACTTATCGAGCATGATATCCTATGTTAACATCCTCACTTCCCAATGCAATATAATATATTTCCAAACCCACTCATAGTTTTTGTAGAAAATACATTCATTAGAAATGGTAATGATCATTTTTACACATTTATCAACACATCAATTATTACATGTAACATGTTTCTCCATCATGAATATTAAAATGTTATATCATCACTATACATCATCAAAATAATTATAAAAATTGAAAAATTTATTTTTGACAACAAAAATATTTCATTCAGTGGGAAATTCACCATCAAGTAGGACACATTATATGAGGGAGTACCTAAATATATGGATAGATAACCCCTTCCTCGATAATGTAGGGGAGTAAAAAATTCTAAAAAGAATGTGGCTGAACTATTACATATCACTAACACATTAATAGTTGAGTTCATAAACCCCTATGAACTCCGTTCTCCATACTTGATCTTAGATGATCACATTATATAGTTAGGGGTCGAAATTATGTAGACAACCTTGAATATCACCTACGATGCTGATGTGGGATGTACCATTGTGTTTTACATGAAAATATGATCAGGATAGACTGAATTAATTCCAAAATAATAGTAATAGGAAGGGAAATAAATATATTTCTCCACATCTAGAAAAATTAAATGATAGATACTTGTAAACTACACAGGGCGTATCCCCATAGCCAAGGATATATCATGTAATTATACCACATTCCATGTATACGTCTTCCAAAATTCCATTTCTAATGAGGTATATGGTGGGTGTAACTCTCTCAAGTAATTGGCATATATTTATGAATGTCAAGTCATGTTGGTCTGAGTTACATGGTGTGTGGGAAGTTCTACATGGTGTGTGATTCCAAATGACCAACAGGATCTGTAATACAACAAACAGATGTTAAAATTATTTATGTAAGAGTTTCACTAAGTTATTCTCACCGAGAATACTTGATGTTCATGTTGATGTCACATGATATGTGATACTTATGAAGACACACAACCCTAGGCATGAAACTTATAAGACACCCAAAAAGTGGATTTAGATCACATATCATATTATCACTTCTTCAACATCAAGATTTTCAAAATACCAAGAAATGTACTTCCATCACTATATTCACTTTATTAATGCTTGAAACATATCCCCCTATAGAGTTTGATGCCATACTCCTTTAATTCTACACCTACCATCCATGATTGGGAATCCATATAAAAATTCATTAACCCCACACCTAAAAATTGATCATCACTCAAACTTCAAAATTAAATGTCCTTGAACCTTCGAATATCCAACATCATGTGTCTATCATCCCATGTTGTCCCATTCATGCTGTCATTCTCATATTTAATATTCAAATGTATGAACTCTAATTATTCATGGATCTAGTCTAGTTTCATCCAACCACTGACCACAATGATGAATGATGAAGAATATGTAAAAAAGAGATTAAAGGGGGAAAAATAAATGAAATGAAATTATTTTTTGTTAGTGTGAAGGTTTGGAAACAGTTCAATTGGAGTAGAATATCCTATGGTGAAAAAGATTGGGAGGAGAATTGAAATTGGAAATAAAAATTAATAAATTCACTAAGACATTCATTTATGACCCAAAAACCAAGAATGAATTTCCTAGTTATAGAAATTAAAATGAACAAAGCCATAAATTAAATAAAATGATCCTAACCACTTTGATCTAATTATTTTTTGTTGATGAGAATGTTTTTGCAAACATTGTTCAAGATTTTTAATAAAGAATTTGTGTGTGAACTCCATGGGTCTCTAGTAGGGGATATTAATAGGTTGGAACATGTCCATTCAATTCATTCCCACATATTACACCTCTAAAAATTCCAGGTACATCTTTCTTTTCACCTATAATTTTTATAGGTCCATATTTCTCCTAAAACCATACATGGTTGTGAGAGTTGTGCTATGCGTTCTAGTGGAATTAAGGAAACAAAATCCTATCTCAATTTTCAATCCCCCGAGAATAACTACTTATTATAAACCACATTATCCTTAGAATAGGGTATTTAACACTATTTAATATTTAAAAAGGAATTTAGGTAGTTTTTCATTCCAACTCCATGATTTCAGCTCCTTGATCTTTTTTTATTGAACTGACCAATCATAAAATCATTTTGTATTTACTCAACACTTGCCTCTAAGAAACACCAATTTCTTATTTTTACACTATCCTCTAATACCATGTTATTCATGATCGATGTGAGAAAAAAGGGTAAGAAGTCGGAGTAGAAAAAATAAAATCTCTTTTGTCCTCTAATGGATGAGGTTGGGGAAATAAGAGAGAGAAAGGGAATTGAGGTTCTCATTTCCTATTTTATTTTCATAATGAATATAGTTGAAACTAGGTACCTATTTTTCTACGACCCAACAAGAAATGATATGGGCTTACTCCAGGAGGGATTCACTTTAATACACCCATTTATGAGATATTCTTCCCTTGCATTTGGCCCATGAGGAATATATTTATATTGGGTTCACTATTTTTTGTTCCCTCTCTGATCTCACATCTTCACTCATTTTGAGTTGGTGAAGACCTGCATTCCAAAGGATAGAGGCCACATGGATTTCTTCAATGAGGCCTTCAAAAAGTTTTTGGGACACAAGTTTGGGAGGTTAGTCACAGAACATCAATTTTGGGGTAATTATTTCCTAACTCGTGACTCTCATATAAATTTAAGACATATTAATGAATCCTTTATTGAATCCCAAGTATGAAATAAGTCTCCCTTATGTAAAAATTAATTATTATCACGTGTTGATTTCAGAATAATTTTTATATATACAAGGTTTTTCAGTAATGGATACATCTATATGTATTCATGGTTATCCATCAATGGTACCATTTTATAGACCAATTAGATATTCATTTGTTTTGTTTGTTCATATAATGGTTTAAAGCCACATAGTTGGGCACTGAGGTATTTAAAATCATCTGGAAAGATAGAAGTTGTCTTGATGGTGGGATTGGGCCCATGATATGTTCTTCCTACGTATCCTCATGAATGGTATCTAAGACCATGTAGTTTGGTTCCACTTAACGGGACATTTGATACCTTTTATGGTCTTGTAAAAAGGGCATAACCATGTAGTTTTA
Source organism: Viscum album (assembly GCA_963277665.1). NCBI lineage: Eukaryota > Viridiplantae > Streptophyta > Magnoliopsida > Santalales > Viscaceae > Viscum > Viscum album. The sequence goes on from OY728145.1 coordinate 187,094,481, forward strand.
TGGTATACAACTATGAACTCTAATAAAAAGATGCCTATTAAGTGACTAATGTGGGACTTATGCTGAAGTGTCCTAAAGGACCTAGAAAATATGTAGTCTCCCATGTGGGGGAATGATATTATTGGGAATACAAACCAATAAGGACGGTGAGGAGAAGGGTTCAGAAGGAATATGGCCCTTTGGGTTGGATTTGATCCAACTAGGGATATTAACTAGATAACATTACGGTGAAATTTAATTCTCGGGTTTGTACCTCATGGATGCTTCTTACATATCCCATTTATTTAGGAATAAAACCTCACAATGTTCAGTATAGTTGGGTATTACACCTATGGAGGAGGCCCATTTTTATTTCCTCATTGAGATGATATCCCTTTTAGGTAGAGTTAATATGATTTGGGAGATTATAACAAGTAGAAAAAATGGTTACCCCTATGTGAAGAGTGGACTAAGGGTACAGTGGTTGGAAAAGATGATCTCATAAATGGGTGGATTTTAGGTTGGGCCTAAGACAATAAATATTAGCATCACTAAATATCCCATGAAAATGGGAATCAATCCAGATATAGTTTTATAAAATAGTTGTGGTAGGAGAGAAACAACAAAGGTTATGATCAAATCAAGCATAGATTGAAATTTTTTATCTTTATTTTGTGTAATAAGGATTATGTATGTTCCGTTTATGGTCATGAAAATATGACCAATGATTTTAGGATGTTTAATGTCTTGTGGACATGATGAAGGTTTAGGGATTATACCTATAGAGGATTCTCATCTTTTATCTGAAATCACATGATGTATTCCTTGAGAAATATTTCATTGTTAGGGGTAATAGTACATTCCCTATCCATTTTTATTAACATGTAATTCCCATTAGAGCGGATGTTGTGTATGGAATGATGTCCCTCCCACATTGGCTCAGACATTGGGGGTTTCTTCCCTAATATCAGCAGGGTCCCAAGGACCAGTACCATCTCGCCATGGAGGAATGAGTAGATGTGTACATTCTTGTTAAATCCTCTTACTATTTGGTTTTTCTATTTTTCCAAATGATGAAGGTAACCCAATTTTTTTCATCGAGTTTCTCTAACTTGTAAAGTCACATATGCAATTATATATCATCTCAGAGTTATTAAATGAAAGTTATTCAGAGTAAGGGAAATTTGATATCAATGGGTATCACTGCTTCTAAACTATAAACCAAATATTATGGGGTTTCTTGAGTAGAATTGTGGGTTGTGGTTCTATAGTCTCACAAGGCATGAATAATCTTATTGATCTAATATTTATTTTCTTTATCCACCATTTTCTGAAGGATGTTTGATAGAGTTTTATTGAAATCTAATATTTTTCCATTTTCTACTACATGATAGAGGGGGAATGGTTAGATTTAATGTTTTACTCTTACTAAAATCTTTTCAAGTCAGATGAGAAAAATAGGTGTCATTTTCAATCAGTATTATGTGAGGGACACCAAATATGGTGATGATGTGTAACTTCATAAAAGTGATGATACTTTTGCTTATGACATCCGTAATAGGTATTGGATCATCCAATTTAAATAAGATGTATAAAATAGTAAGGATATACTAGAACTTCTAAACCATATATGGAGGGTATGACCCTACAAACTTCATCCCCTATATAGTGAATAGTGAAAAGTATGTATATATATGAAGCATATTTATGGGCTAATGGATGAAATTGGAATTCACTTGGAAGGAATGAATTTTTTTTTGAATTGTGTTTAATCTGGAATCGTCAAAGGATAGAAATATCCAATATTCTTAATTTGGTGATAAATCATGGTTCATAACTATTTGATCCACAAGGGTTGGAATGAAATTATTCCATTGTGGAAAACATATCCTCTCTATCAATGAATCAGAGGATAATTCCATCGAGGATTCACATAGAAATTACTTTATGATGTCACAGGATATTATAAAGAGTGAAATTAACTATCCATTATTGGATCTATTATAGCTATGTCTAGTGTAAGGGTCCCTTTTTAGAGATATTCCAGGATGGGTGTCATCCACCCATTTTCAACATTATCTAATCCAGGGGTAGAATTGATCTCATTGATCTCTTGCATACCACTTTGAACAAAAAATAATATTATTCCACGATCGGAGATACTGATGACTATTTCATCCCAATCTGTATCTTCCTAGGCTTCCATAGATTTTTCTAACACATATTCTAGAGTGTTTTGTGAACTCGGAACATGAGTTAGTGTTGGATAATTGGGGAATTATTCCATCAAATCTCAAATGTGATTATTTAGAAGAATCATCTATTATTTCCTCATATAATACCAACCATTTAACTTCTTAATTAATAACTGATAATCACATTTTATTATAGTGTGAGTCATCGATATTTTCAAATATAGCTCTAATCCTACAATGAGGGTATGGTATTCAACCTCTTTTTTATGAACCCTTCGGAAAATAGAAAGGTGTAAGGTAGAACTACCTTTATTGGATAAATCAAGATTATTCTAAGCATTATATTTTTTATCTTAGAGGATTCCAATCTCTTTTTTATGATTTTTTTAATGTAAAATATTGAGTATATAATTTGAATTTGGGAAATCATTCTTTAAAAAATGATGCATGTCTCGGTAGAGAATCCTTTTCAGATCTTCTACTCACCATCCTTCAGAGGTTCCCTATAGGTTTGGTTCCTAAAACCCATGTATCTAGCCTTCTAGGGCCTCTTACTAAGGATAAGACCCAAAACCATATTATATTCACTTTCATGGGCCTCTTATTTGGTATAATCCACAACCATTTTATCACCACCTCAAAGGGTCATATACCCTAAAAGGGAAAAAATTGGGCCTCCTCTAATGGTGTACTCCACAACATTCCCAAATACATAATCCTTGATTCCAGAACAAATCTAATAAGTTGGAATCCTCCCTAAGGTCCTAACAAAATACCAAAAATTCACCCAAATGTTCTCTGGGATTCATCCAAAGTAGGTTCATTTCCAACCAATAGGGCCATGTTACATTAGGGTATCTTTCATCACTATCATTTTAGAACTATATTCATAATAAGATTAGTCCCCCGCCTGGGATACTATAACTTTTCAATGTCATTTAGGATACTTCGGCATAAGTATCACACTAGCCCCTGATTATGCATCTTTGGATTAAATATCCTATCTACATATCGTTAAACTACATGGTTGGGTCCTCATTAGATGAACATAAAAGGAATGAAATGTCCCATTAAGTGGCACTAAACTGGGTGGGTTCTGATTCCTTCCATGAGGATACATAGTAATCCCATCTCATGGGCCATATCTTACCAACAAAAAAACTTCTGTCTTTTTAAATGATGTTAAATTTCTTGAGCACCCAACAATGTGGATTAAAATAACCATCTTGATAATAAAATATATAAGAATATATAATCCATTAAAAAGTGTACCATTGATGGAGAATCTTAGATACATAATGGTGTCACCAGTAATAAAGAACATTAGATACATATAGATGATTCTAAAACCAACATAAGCCAAATATTTTATTGTTAGTACAAGGGTGTCCCATATGATATTAGGGAATTAATAAAGGATTCATGAATAAATCTTAAATCTACAATAGATTCCAAGAGTATAAAATAGTTCTCCCCAAAAGGTTCCAATGATCCCGAATTCACATCCTCTCAGACAATGTGTTTTCTAATGGTCTTAAGGGAGAAATCCAAGTGCCACCTACCTTTGGAAAGAAGGTCTGTATTTCATCAAAACGAGTGCGAGCATAGAGCATGTTTGCAAAAAAATGGTGAAGCTGACATGAATTCTATTTTTATCACTATAAAATTTCATACCATTTTGGTTTTTTATTCCATACACAAACAAAAAATGGTGACCTCAATGTGAATGATTAACCAAAAGGTGAATGTGTCACCAAAATGTCAGGCCCCTTAAAAAATGAAAGAGTTACTAACACATAGATCCAAAATAATTAATTTCACATGTGATCCTTTATTGAGAGTCTAAATTTATGGGGTATTTTTTTTCTTATTATATGTTTCCAGTCAATTATCTCATGAACTCCCTTAAATCTAATATAATAGTGTCATTTCAACCAATCTCAACATTTTAATATGCTATCATGTCCTCATCTAATCAGAGAACATGGTTACCAACCCAAAATCTCCAAATGCTGGTCTTGAACAAGCTCATTTAGGGTTACTATCAAAACAGTATCATCCTACCCATGGAGTAATCTCAACAAGTCACCTATCTCATGAATCCCCTCCAACGATCTGCTGAACGATGTCTGGTGTTCTATAATTAGAAGACAACATATTCCATGTCAAATTGGTTCTAGAGATAATCCCTAAAATTATGAAAAAAATTATTCCCCAATATTAAGATGGATGACCAATTCTTTAATAACAACTTCATCTAGATAGTATAGGGGTCCCACCAAAGGGATCCTTCCAATAGCCACCACTTCCAATGTCGTGTTATAAAAAACCCTCAACATGATGGGGGTGCCAATATTAGGAGTCCATCCCTGGTCACACGCGCTCGAAAAACCAAGACATCCCATCAAGGGCAGTGAACTATTATCATGAATCAGGTTTGTACCTCTTTTACCCCCATAGATTCCTACCAGAAAACATTAGAGGAAAATCTTGAGCATTCACAAACACCTTCCCACACCAGCCAAGCCTACCAGCACAATTACAAATCATCCAAAGAATAAATCCAAAAAAATGTGGTGGAAAAATGAAAATGAGATAACAAACATTCTTGCATCCATGAATCCCTCTAGAATAGTTTTTCTTCTCATAGAGAAACAAACCAATATATCTTGGCTATAAATAGGGGACATAACCACATCTCTTCCTCCTCACATGATTATTGTCAGCATATACTGACTATAAATAGGGGAAAATAGATGGAATATATCCCTACCTTAGATAAAGAATGTTCATATATTCTCATTCTAGATTAGAAATTCAATCCTTATATATTGTAAATTATGTTGGAACATGCATGTATTCCATTCCATATTCGACAATTTTTCAAGGACATAATGATAGCATCAGTTGTGACTAAGATTTAGGCAAACAACCCCGACTCTAATTTTTAAGTGACTGAGTAGAATAATTCTAGAGCCACCATGGAGTGGGTTCATATGCCTAACACCTTCCATGAGGTACTTGGCCATCCCATGATAAATGAACAACTGAATCAAACATATATTCCTATTACAAAAATAGTTCATTGGTCTACTCTAGTGGAAACTATTTTGGAATCATATATCTCTACCAAAATCCATAAAATCTATCAGAGAATTCTAGAAACATTGGAAATAATTTAACAGGTTTATCTATATGAAAGCTATCACCCATAGAAGGAATCTACAGTCAACCAGAGGAAGACATTTTAAAATAATCCTTGTAAAGGACGATTGGAAAATGTAGAGTCAGTCTATGATCCTAATATGTGGAATTATGGTGTTTTTAAAGCCCTCAAACATCTATCTATGGAGTATCAATATCATACTATTCTATCATTGAATTATAGAGATAGTAGAAGTGGTCACAAGGTCCACCATACAATTTGGATAACAAATGTTCTACAGGTCCTCCCTAGACATGTAACGATGAAGGATTACTTCGAGTTAGGAATTTAATCAATATAAAGAGACCATATCTTGATAAGTGTTGTCATATCCCTCTACATGGATAGGTGATCAAACATCATGAAGTACCAACCTTACTACCATCCACATTGAAGGTCCTCCCTTCGGTATACTCTGCTGACTCTCTCCTTACAGTCAGATGTTAAGCCAGGATGGTAATCCTTCCCATGATGGAATTTATTGTGATGTTCCTCCTCACATCGATATTTAATTTCATTATAAGTCCTTCCCTTTGATGAATATACTCATATAAATCACTCCTACTATAAGAAACTTGGTAAAATGAGGTCATTCAGGCCTAATGACTTTTCATTGAAAGGTGATAATATTTCTTAACTATAAGATAGCTGAAGGAAATTGTTATTCTCAAAACCATCCTTAAATCACCTTTCTTCTAATGCAACATTACAAATAAAATATGGTCCTTTTATTTATAATATAGATATGGAAAATGTCCAATTCAGTCAGATCTAGCTGAGGAACCTCCCATAAATGATGAAGGATACATGTTGCTTATAAGGAGGAAATTTGAGAAGGAAAACATACCAGTAATGTTATGGCCTTTAGGAACTATTCAATTACTTATTCCAGAGTTATTTTCAGATGAATGTGTGAAAAAAATCCAACTAAATATGTAGACCACTATTTATTAATTAAAAACATGATTTTTTATATGACCAATACCAAAATCAAGTCATGGTAATAAAATAAATTCACTATAAAATGGACTTGGTGACCATCCTAATTACTCAAAACCTGATATTGAGAAAGTAGAAAAAAGAAATTCAACATTAATGTATCTATGTACTAAAAGGTAGGCATCAACTGATCACTAACACCCCATCTTCTATTCATATCAGAGGATGTGGTGAAAAATAGGTGTTTCCTTTCAACATTCTCCCCAATCCGAAAATCCCTCTAAATGTTACACCATGTAATCTCATAGCCCTAGGACGACTTCAAGAAATAGAGACTACTCACCACATATGTTCTTATTAGTAATAAATGGCCCAAACAAGCATGCATAGATATCAATCCAAAGGAGATAAAATACATCTAAGGACTCCATCATCTGGAATTTGTGAATTATGACATAGCTTCCCACTTAAGGGAAGTTATTCATCAAATTGTGAAAATGATGAAAATGTTTTTGAAAAAATATGGCTCAAGTACATGTCACGTAATGCACCTAGAACATTTTTAGAAAATGATATATAAAATAAAAAGAGAGGTTACAGTGATTAATGTCATGGTAGTATAGGAGAAACTAAAGCCCGTAGGGTAGGGGAATTTTTAACACAACTTTATGATCAAAAAATCAAGCTTGAAACTACATAAAAGTGGAATATGAGCACCCCCGGGCTGCAGGACTAAGAGAATTATTAACTCAACTAGAGAAAAAGGAATTCTATTCATGGTTGGGGGAAGTTAGTCAAAATTAATCTTACCTACACATCTCATCCTGTGATGAAATTTATTCTCCATGAATGCAGAAAAAAATTATCAAGATGTTTATTTTATATTAGCCTTCACCAGAAGGATTTGAAGGTATATTTGAATGTAAAGATGGGATCCCCTGATGTTCAAAAGAATAAATGACATATTAAGGGAAAACCTACTCATATGAATCACATCCCTTATGGTAGATGATCTAAGAGTAAACACCTCTGCCAATATTCGGACACTAATGAAGTGTTCGCAACTCAGTTGTTTTAGTAAATTTCGATAGCACATCTAATAATACTATGGATCATCTGGAAAATATAAAATAAAAATAGAAGTATATATCCTTCAAAATATGGTCCACACTGAAATAGATGAATAATGTGTGCATACTAGAAATCACAGGATTATCTAAATTTTAGGAATTCCTCTAAATTCCTTATTGCCCCTTCCTTGATGGGAATCCTCCAAATAAAAGGGTATGTTTATCGTTTAATCAAACATGTTACCCCAAGTCGTTATACCCCTCACACTTGAAGAGAGGATGACTCAATATGAGATATAAATGATAAAATTGGATAGTATTAATGTGGAACTACTCAGGGATCATCTTCATTATGGGTATGTGCACCCAATAGAACATCATTTCAATCCTCTAGTTGATGTCCCTTGAAAAGAAGAGCTCTTAATACAATATAAATTGATTCTCAATGTCCTCTTAATACCTAATAAATCAAAAAAAATCTATTTGGAACTAGTGATTGCTGAATATTTTGATTTTTCCCATTTTCCAAACAACCAAATTAGTGTCAGTCAAATTAAAACCAACCAGCTAAAGCACAAGTGCATATGGGGCCTACACATCTAGTTTATACTATTGTTCCCCCTTCTCCAACTCCTTATCAGTTTGTCATTCCCATAGGACTTTTTAATACTATTGAATCATTAACAATCCAGATCGAATCTACATAGGGGTAATGTACACCAGTGAAACTAGATTGAAAACCTTACCCCAAATTGGTAGATGCGACACTCCCCCCGTCAAATTTTGGAAACCCTAGGTTTTAAAAATTTGATGGTTTGAGTAATCTAGATCAGTATCTGATGAATTGTGTATATATGTGTGGCCCCATGATGGTAACGTTGTTATAATAAGAATCCACTGAGTTCGGGTATTTTGTACAAACTTTGCATGTAACGACCTTCATATGATACACCAGTTTACCTGAATGGTTGATCAAATGATTGTAAGACCTCCATCAGTATAATCATAACCATTTCTATTCAAAAATATTAAATACAATGGTCGAGGACCTCAAAAACTAAAAATATTGAGAAAATTATTGAGTCTTAGTCTTAATTTCTTGGTATAACGGTCAAACATACTCTATGAATTTTCAATGGTTTCCATAATAATTAATGTGTCTCCATATAGAAAACTTCTGTGAAAAGTAAAAAAACCACTCATTCCAATTTAGTAAATAGGTGGGTTCTGAGAACCATCTGATTTTGTGTAAACATTAAAAGACTCCATCTTGTGAAATAGATCCAAATCTGTACTACAACCCATGAAAATAGGATAAGAAAAGTAGAAACTGAAACTATTACTCTGAAACTATCTCCTATATCGAATCATACTCCAAATATTTCTACTTATCATGAATCACCCCTATAAGGTGTAAATAAAAGAAAAAAACCTCTTAAAGATAAATATAGAGAGCCCAAATTCTCTTAGTTTGAATAATGGAAGAACAAATCATACTCTTTTATAGATTAGTAGGTTACCAGATATTTCATAGCATACTTTAAAAACAACATTCTATGTATTATAGAACCCAGAAGACCCAATCATGTAAGTATTAAAGATCACTTGAATTATTTTTTTTATTTTGTGAATATTATGGTACACTAACCTATAATTATTTATTTTAAAATATATCGTCCAAAATATGTTTGATTATGGGTACATAAAATTGGGTAAAGCACTGTCACCAGTAGCATGTGTTTCCAAAACTATTCTAAAAGAAAAGGTTGATGTTTTTGAATTTACTAGAAATGGTGTGAAAGAGTTAAATTATTGGGTAACTCAAAAAAAATCTGAACTTATACTATTCTAAAAATATAGTTAACAAACAACTATTCCATAGATATCTTTGGTTATTACACAGCCGACTTCTTCGACACTATATCCCTCTAAAGGAAGATATTATAAGAAATGGAATGGATATAAGGGTGGAAAAAACATGGTAATATGAGCTCAAATAAAGACCAAATCTAATCATGACTCTCTTTAACTTCATTACTTTATTCCCATGATAACAGGGGCCACCCCACCAAATGGGATAATGGGAACCGACCCATAAAATACATTCCTCATTAGATGAATAATAGATCATTAGATCCATTAATTTAATTTAATTAATGAACCCCTTATCGGATCATGAAGGTTGATATGAATTAGAGATTCCCACACCAAATCAAGGAGACGTTAATAGAGGCTTTAGATGCTGAGGAAATTGAGGGAGGCATAACTATGGATGAGTACATAATACTAACCACATCCATACTAAAGTTATCTATGCTATTGAAAACATTGGTAAAGCCCTTTGAAAAATCCTACAGGAGAAGGAAAAGGCTTCCACACATGTGTAAAATCATTTGTAACCAATCATTTTTGAATGATGATTGATGAATATGATAAAACTTAACTAAACCAAGAAAGAGGGAAGGAAAAGGATGCTCAACTCAATAGAAAAAAAATTTCCCTACACATATGCTTAACAACCTGAACAATATTCCACACGAATGTCGACTAAAAAAATTCTATCTAGTTTACAGTTCCTTACAAGGAAACATAAACCATTGAATCAGATGCATGACATACTGAAGCAATTTTCCATAGTTCCAGAAAACATTCCAATTAGGGGTGCTCTCAATCTATCAAAGGATTTATGGGAAGAACTTTCAGAGACTCTATTATGTATTCAAGAGATCGAAGATGATGTTTCGGCCACTGGGGTATATCATTAAGAGGTTGATCCCAAAAACTTTCATGTAGTTATCTCTTTCACTGAAAGAGATAAATATGATTTTATACAGGGAAATATCACAACCCTATACAAATCAAGTAGATCAGATGAAATTGACATCTATTAAGATTTTATTGACAATGGATCAAGAGTCAAACTCTTTTCTATTGAGAAACATTGATAACTGGGATACAATGAATATAATTTATCCCAATCTACTCTATCTCTAAAAGGGTATGATAAATGTGAACAGAGACCCCTCAACCACATTAATCTTGTTACTCGGTTTAGGGAGCTGGTGTCAGATTCTTAGTTCTTGGTATCTTGATAAGATACAAACTTTAATGCATTTCTAAGAAGGCCTTGGTTGCATAGTCACATATTAATCCCTTTATTATACCATCAATGCATCAAATATTGTTGCAATGGGAAGATTGAGAAATTACATGATGAAAAATCATCATTCGAGTCACGTGATTATTAATATATGGACTCTAGATTATACCAAAAAGAAGGGAATAAACCCATAAATTATGGTATGCCTCAGATTAGTGCTCCAAATGGTATGGGAATGACCCTAATTAACCGATTAAAATACTTTAGTGATGAATATGTTATACCCATCAATCAGGTTGAAAAAAATATCTTAGATTTAGTGATATTATCACTAGTCTTTTTGATATCAGTCACATCAGTTAAACTAAAGGGAATTGAAAATTTATATGATTACTTTGTTTTTAGTGATAACTTATATATAAATGTACCAAATTTATCTCCAGAACATCAATAAGCCACCATTTCATCCATTGAAACTGCAAAAGTCATGAAATCTTTATTGGAAGCGATATCATGGGAAACAAACCTTTTCTATGACATTAATGATTCCCCTTCTTATCTATGTTATATTGACTTGGAAATAGAAGAATAGAATGAATAAAATGAGGAATATGAAAAAAATTACATCATAAATTATCCTTTATCATTCGAAGAAGGAGTATCTACTACTGTTGATGAAATCTAATAGATCAATATAGTTATAAAAGATGATCCACAACCAACATTGATCTGGGTAGATATGGCCATCGATGAATAGTAAATTTACACTTCTTTCCTAAAGAAGCATCGAAATGTGTTTTCATGGAATTAAAAAGGGATGTTAGGACTGTATCCTAATGTGTATACCCAAAAAATAGGTCTACCATAAGACCACCATGGCTATAAGAAGGTATCCATAAAGTCACATACAACTCATGCTACAATGGTTAAATCCAATGTTGATAAGCTCATCAAAGCCAACATTATTCAGGAAGTCAAATACCATAAATGGATCACCAACATCAAAAATGGTTATTCTATCATAACATAAGATATGATAACCTACTAAATTATGTTTGATGGTTCATGGTAGAATTACCCTATTAGCTAACACTGACTCATATACCATATTCCAAAAATTCCCAGGCAGATGCAATAGAAAATGCTATTGTATCCATGATAGATCCATACTGGAATGAAGAATTCTTCAATGTCACCGATTGAATAATAACATCATCATTTGTTCAAAGTGGAATGGTAGAGATCAAAGAGATAAATTCTACCATTAAAAAAGACGATTCTTCAAATTGGTGAATGATTCCCATCTCGTAATATCTATTAAATGTGTCACATTAATTAGATATACCTAAAAAATTATAGATTTGATGAAATGTGATCAATTTCACTCTTTATAATAGTTGGGTTCATTAGAAATTTTTTTATAAGTGAAGATTCACTAAAAGTATCCTTTTATGCATTAATGAAAAGGAGAGGATTTCCACCCTGGAGTAAGTTTTTGCTGGCACTTGTGGTTCCTATATATCAAGAAACATGATTTCCCACCAAATCCGTAGGCTTGGACATTTCTGGCCTTCAATGACACATGATTTTACCCAATTTATCATAAAGTTAAATTCCTTCCAAATGTATTCTGAATTCTTCTATCATTCCCTAGAATTGACCCATACAACTAAATACTCCTGGCCATTTTCTATATGATGGATGAATGTTATAGGGTTATACCATCCGGATTTGGCTAAGTAGTTCATGTTCATCCTTACTACTAATAATTTTTCTTTTAAATGGCCCAAGGAAATACCTTTTAAGTAATTATAAACCCAAAGTGTCATCAATTTCATAAATCCAAGCATCATCATAAGATTTGGTGTCCCTTACACAACACTGACAGACAATGGCACCAACATATATTATTTCGAATTAAAGAATTTTTTACAAGATAAAAACATCAAATCTAACAATTATTTCAACTAACATGTGGTATAAAATGGATATTTAGAGGCTTTCAACAAAACTCTATCATCAAATCTTCAGAAAAAGGTTGATATAGAAATAATTACCAGCTCGACAAGCTTCTAAACACACTGTGGGCCTATCAAACCACAACCCGTACTGCTACTCAGGCTACCCCATATTCAATGGTTTATAGAACATAAAAAGTGTTACCAATTGTGGTTCAATTTCCATCACTTTGGATAGATATATCCGAACAACATTAAGATTATGAAAAATCAAAAAATATGGTTGACGAATTGGAGAATCTTTATGAGAAAGGGTTTGATACAATATATCACTTGGAAATATAAAAAAACTTAATAGAACCATCCTTGAACAATAAATTTCTTCTCTAATCATTCATTCAAGTATAGCTAGTACTAGTCCTCATAACCATGATAATACTAGGAATGAAACCTAAAAAATTGAACCAAATTTGGAGGGACCTTATTCCATACACAAGTTCCACTTCAATGGAACTTACTCATTAATCACAATGGATGGGTAATTCATTATGACCCCATAATAATTTATGATTTCTAAATAAAAACATTATGTGATTAAAAAAAGGGATTCCTCTATAGGTGTAAGCCCTATAACCGCTATCCCAACCACATGCCATTATAATTCATGTTTATTATCCTGGTTTCAAAATAGTAAACTGCATAGATTCCTTTCGTCCTGGATACATGTCATTAAACTGAATGAAATCATTGGTCTAATTTTCATCACCTTAAAAGGGATATATATCATGATTTTTTATAATGTAAAACTACACAACATTTTTACCCACACTTGAATGGATAAAAATTTTTGTGCTGGTATCCTACCAAACCACTTTTCTATAACTATGTGTGGATTGATTCCCATCCTCATGGTATACGTAGTAATGCCTAGACTTTCGGTATCTGGGCCCAGTAGAAAATTATATGGTGAGGGCACCCTAAAATACTCCCATGACCCACTTATTTAGGTTTTGGAACCAATAAACATTCTCATAAAATGATGTTAAATAATAATCTTTAGCTATATATAATTGGGATTCCATATATGATAAATATGGGAAGAAAAAAACCTTTTTCTTAGTCATATGATGTTAAAATACAAGGTTTTCATCCTTTTTCAATATATAAAACTGCACAACATATCTATTCATGTATGAATGGATCAAAATCCTTGTTGCTGGTCTCCCACAACACATCTATTAAAAAACTATATTTGAATTGATTATTATTATCATAGGATAAACAGTGGTGGTGAATATCTTACTTGGGTCTATCAACAATATAAAAATGCCCCCCTCCATGTGTACTATTTAGACATGAACAAAGAACATTCATACAAGAACTCAATGTGGATTGATTCTCATCTCAATGGGATACATAGTGATGATCATACCCTATTTCCTTGGCCCATGACCAATATTATGGAAATACCTCTATCTTATATGAAACCAAAATTTATGAAGGAGACTCCATAACCCATGGACTATCGCAGTAAAAATTATTCCTTTATGCGTAGACAAATTCTCTATATACATCATAATTATTGTCCTAGGTAAGCTCAAATATCCATATTCTTTCTTTGTCTATCAGTTTTAATGCCCCAAAAATCTAAAGTAGGAACATTGTATTTGATAGCATGTATGAAACATAACACCAAGCACATAAGAGAATATAATATCCCAATACATTAAAATATATTTACTATATTAAATAAATTTAAACTATAATTTATTCTGAAATACAAACGATACTGAGATAGTGTGTGATACGAAAAACAAAAATTTTATGCACTGGATTGCATTACAAGCAAGGCCGAGTTTTATTGAACAATAATATATTATTAAAATATTATTATTTAATATAATTAGACATAACCTAGCCATTAAAATTGTTTTTATAAATAATATTACATAACATATGAAAATATATGGTTTACACAAATATAAAACAAATTCATTGGTTGTAAATTAATTATAAATGAATATAAGAACCTATTGAATATAAAGAGAATATTTTTATAGAACACTATTTTTATGCTCACAAAGCTGTTTTATCTGAATAGCTTAAATTAATTATAATTAGTGAGTGATATTAATGTAATATATATATATATATATATATATATTCAATCAAATATTTTTGATAATCATCCAATAGATTTTTTAGACATATGGTAAGAATAACCCTAATATTAAACATAAAAACCTATATTTTTATTAAGGCACTTTTATTTCCCTTTAATAAAGAACCTATTTTAAATCCAATTTTTCAGAATTTTAATAAATATTATAGGTCAAAATATACTTAATATTTTAAATATAAATGTATAAAATATGTTAGGGGTGAATTTCTCTTATTTTTTTGAGTTTTCATTTTTTAATAAATAGTGAAAAATATTGAATTTTAACTCAAAAAAAAGTTTTAATCTAATTTATTTATAAGGATCAATTATATTTTAATTTGGTTTCAAAGTATAATAAGATAGATTTTTATCAATTAATCCATTCTAGTTTATTGGTATCAATTTCACATTAATATTTTATATAATAACAAAGCAAACTTTTGAACAATTTGACTAAAAAAACCCGCATTTTCGTCCCTTCCATGAGATTAAATTTAAATCAATTTCTATAACTTATATGTTTTGAATTTGAAAAAATGGATTAAATATTTGGAATTATAATAATTTATAATAATTAATGAGGTAAAATTAGTTTTTATCCATGAATATTAGTGAATGTGTTTAAAATTAATTACAATATTTAAGTTGAAATTAATCATAACAAGGGACTAAACCTTAAACATAAAACCTTAAATGACCTAAAAACATGTCCAACATCTATTTTATGGAAATATTGATACCCTATAAGTACTTTTATATACGTTGGTTCATTACTGGATCCACCTTCAATGGGAAAAAGTGGGTAGAATCCCCTTTTCCAAAATTTACAAGAGTGTCACTCCACTTCCACTATAAAGGCCTCCTCTCCTCCCACTTCCATGCAGATCTCAAGACACATTGGCTCAAAAAATATATTACCAAATATATCCTCCACAAACCAAACATAAACATATAATATTAACCTTATAAATAAATCCATCCATGGAATCTCTTTGGTGCAAACCAAAAAGAGTTACCCGATTAAGAAGTAACATCATTCCTCAAGCTCTTTAGTTTTATTTCCTTATCCCCTCTTTCGATTATACATATTAAATTATTTTAGAATTACAAAATTATCCTAAACATACTAATATGTTTTCATTATAAGGTTATTACCTATACTTACTCACAACTATATCTAATGGTTAACAAATATACAATTTATGTGTACGATGAACTACAGCCTCATGAAACAATGATTGTTTGTTTTTTCCTTTAACGCATATAATCATTGGGAATTATGATAAAAAATATATTTATATATTTTTTATATGATATTTATAAATTCTTTATACATATTTAATAATATTATAATATATACCTTTTTACACTCTATTTTCTGGGAATACGATAACATCATTTGTGGAAGCGTGGACTACCACCCCCTCAAAGAGATGTTATTCACTCCCACTATATGTAAAATGAATAAAGGAGGGTTTTAAAAAACATATGTAACATGTATGAAAATTATATTATAATATAATTATAATATAAAAATATATAATTTTATTTTCATTCTTTTAATATAAAAAAATGAATGTAGCGTTAATGTGTATGCACGAACTACCATCTCCATAACCGGTGCATTTCATTTCTTATCTGCAAACATTATAGATAATTATAAATAAATATATAATAATTATATATAATAAATAAATCATGCTTTAAATTCTAGAGATTACGAAATCACGATCTATCAAATGATAAAAAAATAAATAGTTAAAACATACATGAAAAACTAGGAAATTAACACACGAAATAGTGGATATAATAAAATATTGTTATCAAACAATAAATAAGATATTATATGAAGTTAATATATGATATCATATATAATAGTATGGTTATGTAATAATTTATTAACATGTCTAAAAATATTATAATGTTTTTTAAATTAATTTCACCAAAAACAAAATACATGTTAATGGATTTCATCTCAATTTACATTCCATTGAGACTTATTTTTTCTTACGGACCAATTTAATTTTATATGGTGTATATAATACACTATGATATTTTATATCATAAATATATTTATTCAAATTATATTATAAGTTTCATATAATTTTATTCTTTATTGGATATTATGACTCAAATGTTTCAAAGTGGTATTTGACACTTTGGAATGTTTAATTATTATTCTACTTGAGAACATTTATAATGATTATCATTGCAATATCACTTCCTTTTCTGATTGTTAACTTTCCCTTGAAACAACAAAATTAAATTTGATCACAAAATCTCTTTTATATGGTGTATATACTTCCACTTTGATTTATAAAATCATGATTTATTCATTATTCATGACATCTTGAGTTTCAATTTCAATGATTTCATATAAGGGTATTTGATTTAAAAGTAACTAAGTGGAAAATAATTTCATAACCCAATTTCTTTTAATTGGATTATATTACTGAATCATTGTTGTTAATATTCTATTATTATGTTTATGATGAAATTAACTATATATTTATGCATTTATTCTTCTATATGTGGATTTACAGTTGATACACATAATCTACTCAATGATTAATTCTCACTCTAACATTATAATATTTTCAAGGGTTTTCATTACAATATCATTTTGGTTGGGAATTTTTATAATTGAAATTTTCATCAGAGAAAATTATTTGATCATTTTATAATAAAAAAGTTTCTTTTTATTCTCTAATTATTATTCATGAACTTTTTTAGGTAATAGTAAAATTTTCCCAATCTTTTTTACTCAAATTATTTTCGAAAACATTTTTTTAAAACAAACCAACTTCATTTATGTATTTAGTTAGAGAAATTGTATTCTTCAAAAAACCCTATTTTATTAAAATGCTTTTATAAAGGCGTTTAACTTTCTCAAATTTTTTTTCTAAAGTAATTTTTACCCCCTTTTTATTTATCCCATGTTTTCAACGGAATATTCTTATCCCTTTCCGAACTAGGAATTTTTATGACCTTTTACCATGAAAAAGGAATGTTCTTTTTACCTCATATGAAATGTAAATATTTACCCACCTTTATTTCTTCAAATCTTCTTTTCCATGTTTTAAAGGATTAATTTTAATGAAATAATTTTTAAAAGAAGAAAAGGATTTTAAAAAAAGAATTCAAAATAAAATGGATATTTTTCTCAAGAATGTTTTTAAGTTATATTTTATATTATTTATATTCATGAATGAAAAAAACACATTATTTATACTCCAAATGGGATATTTTGTATTGATACCAGCCTTATTCTTCCTCTGGACGATCTATGGTCGATTTGGTGAAGAATAATATTCACATCCACTTCGTTGATTCCTTTGAGTCCCCATGAAATATTAAATTTCCTATTATCATTTGACATTGAATTTCCCATAAGTATCTATATAATTTTTCATGGATATGATTTTAGCATGAACTGCACACCATTATTCCTATGGTTTTCCCATTAAATGTTATTTGATTATTTGGGGAAATATTGATAAATTTGTATCTTCTATACAATGCCGATACTTGATAAGGCATATTATATATTTCGATTATTTGATATGAGGATTTCTTTGGAGAGGCATGAAATTAGTGGGGATCAATTATAGATATCCCATAAATGTATTTTTTGTTTCATGAGATGAATTAGTTGCATAAATTAGATAGATTTCTACTCAATATTCTAAACTGTCCTGTGAATGGTATTGAAGGTAATAGTTCCATATACCTAGGAAACATTTTGTAAAATAATTAAGAATTTACACAATTTAGTTACAGTTATTATTAATCCATGATATTTTTCATCGATATATGTATGGGTACATATAATTTTCAATTCATTTATTAAATGGCATGTGTTTCAGTTTCATACCTTTCCTTATTAATTTTTTCTTATCTAGTTATTTTAATGGAATGTGTTTCCAGTTATTACCTTTACATATTTTTTATATACTTCCTTCTCAATTTTTTGACTACATGGTTTGTCTGTTCAGTTATTTAACATGAAAAAATCATTATTCTCATTGATTCATTATTTATTCTTCTATACTTTACCCTTACTGAGAATTTGTGCTCACCCTTATTTTTTTATTTCCCTGGGTACCCAAGAAGAATACTATGAATGATATATAGGGATATACTATATAGAATAAAGTTATTCTTGAAATAAAAAAAGTTATGTAATAATTATTGTATTCATTTGTAATACAAGACTCATGTAGGTATCTAATTTACCAATACTACCAAACTCTTCGGTCCTTCGAGATTTGATTCCTTTTAATCATGCCAATATAATAGTAGTAGTAACCAGATCTAGGTTCTCTGGGGTCGGGTTGCTATAGTTTGTATCAAAGAAAGTTGAGTAGTAACCTTGGTAACTAGATTTTGGAAATAATAGTTTAGAGAACATAACACTAAGGTATGCTTTGGGGATAAGTATAGAAGAACATACTATAATTATGGTAAGTTAGAGACTATGTGGGTATTATTAGAAATACATCCATGTATGGATACTACAAGTGGACATGATTCTATAATAGATATAACTGGGAGTAATAACATCGACAATGAGAGTCAAGCCTGACTCAACTTAAATTGGTACTTGACAACGAGCCTTATTTCACACCTGATTTGACACTCCCGGGGGATGGACTTTAGATAATTCACATTTTTATTACAAACCATTATGAATGATTTGAATAGATAATGAAAATTAATGACCTAGGTTAAACCTAAGTTGTTTTTTTATTGAAAATAAGGTTTCATGATTTAGAAATCCTAAAAATGATATTATGGAAAAACTCTAGACTAACTAATTACCTATGTGTAAATAAATTGATGCGGAATTTATGTATTATGGTTGTATTGAGAAGCCTAGTTAAAAGGAAATTTAGGGATTATCCTTATTTCAAGGATTTCTATTATATTTAATTTAGAAATTATATTAATTTGATTTTATAAAAGAGAAAATACACTGTGTTAAAACCAATAAAATACAAAAATTATGCAGAACGTGAACCCTTAATGGAGGATACCAGATTCACACCAACCACTGTCCTACTAAATTCCCTGATTAATTTTTCATTTTTTGATGAATAATTTGATGAATAAATATTAATGATAAATTATCAGTGTCACATTTTCAGTCTAGAGATTAATGTATAAAAGAAATTTATTTTTCAAAATAGTTTGAGATAAATAGTTTGACTTTTCACTCTTTTAGGGGCCTTAATATTTCTTAAAAGTTTATTTTAATTCTCTAAGCATCAATGTTAATTTTTGGATATCACTTTCTTAAAGTAATGGATTAATTTTTAATTCATCTAAGCACAACTAGAGGATGAATTTCTTTCTATTGAAAAATATTAATTAAGTACATTTCTTTATATTCTTATCTAGTAATGTAATGACTCAATATTAAAAAAATTATAAAAAAATGTGTTGCCATAATATCTTAATTTTTATTAAACCAATGGTATTCTAAATCATCACAAATTTATGGATTTTAGGCCCTAAATTGTCCATTGATAATTCAATTGTGTGTGATTGATGACATCAATCCCTCATTATAAATACTTACACCATTTTCCAAGTACATGTCACTACACGCCACTAATGTTCTTCTACTTAGATACCTAGTTATATGATATTCCATGTGACCATTGTTCTTCCCAATATTTCTTTTCTATATGATTTATTACAGACCATTCTCATGATGTGGAATTTAAAACATAGGAAATATCAAACAATCCATCACCGAGATCGATTTTAAATTGCAAGGAAGTAGTTTAATTGAGGTGGAGATAATGTAATGCCTCGACAATCAAAATTATAAATATTGTATTCTATAGCATGTGTGACATTCAACCACAAGTGTGTAAGAGAATATAATACCCCAAAGCTATACAATATATTTACTATTTTAAAGAAATTCAAAATATAATTTAGCATGGGATATATGCGATATTAAGTTATAATGTGACACGTTCAAAATGGATTTTCTCCAATGGAATGCGTTTCATGCAAGACTGAGTTTGACAAAACAAATATATATTATCAGAATATTATTATTTAATAGAATAAGAATTAAAATTTATGTTCAATTAGTTTCTATAGATTGTATTAACTTGTTTATGAAAATATATAGTTTACAAAAATATAAAACTAACTAATTGGTTACAAATTAATTAGAAATGGATATAAGAACCAATTGAATATAAAGAGAATATTTTTATAGAAAACTATATTTATGTACACAATTCTAATAAATTTAATTAATTAAAAGTAGAGAGTGATATTAATGTAATATATATATATATATATATTAAATTCATTAAAATATTATTTTTATAATCATCTAATAGATTTGATAAACATAAGTTAAGAACAACCCCAATATTACACATAAAAACCAATATTTTTAGTCACTTTTACAAAATTTTAATTGAGAAACTATTTTAAATCCAAGTTTTTGGAACATTTATAAATCTTATATGTCAAAATAAACATAATATTTGAAATGGAACAATAAAAATTTGGTTAGTTTTAATTTTTGATATTTTTATGTGATGTTTAATTTTTTAATGGATAGTGAAAAATACTAAATTCTAACTGAATACTGAATTTTCATCTAATTTATTTTTATGCTTTAATTATATTTAAATTAGAATTATTGTTACATTAGATAAATTTATTAATAGTTAATCCAATTTTCATCATTTTAATCAATTTCACATTGATTTTTGTATAAAAACATAGAACTTTTATGAACATTTTTACCTTAAAACCCCCATTATCATCCCTTTTATGGGATTAAATTTAAATTTGTTTCAACAACTAATGTGATTGGAATTTGAAAAAAATGGATTTCACACTTGGAATTTGAATAATTTATAATGTACAATATGTCCAAATAACGTTTTTAACAAAATTATTAGTAAATGCGATTAAAATTAATTATAATGATTATGATGAAACTAACCATAACATGAGACTAATCCTTAAACGTAAGTTCCAAAATGACCTAGATACTTGTAAAATAGACATTTTATATCCATATATCAACCCCATCATCCCTTTTATAGAATTGGGTCCATTTTAGCATTGGAAAAATATCCCTTAAGGTTCCCTCTCGGTATGTTTTGGGTGTGATTGTGTTTGTGAAAAAACCCAGATGACCGTGAATGAGTAGGGTTGGTGTTTTTCAAAGAAGGTGTTTAATGTGGAGTAGTTTTGCAGTGTTGTCCAAATTTTTGGGCCTCAAAATCGAGAGTATGGTTTTTTGGAAAAAAGATGATTTGTGCATAGGGGTATAAAATACACGAATCATGAAGCCTGATTCGTGGATCGCAAATGTGGTACATAGAATATCAATGAAAATCGTCAATGTAAGAGAACTGTGAAGCACAAGTCACCGCCCACATATAGTAATAGTTCACAGAGAGAAAATGGTTTGTGGCGCAGTCATGTGGTATGTGGAAGGCTTGAGGTACGTGGGATGACATTTCATTAATAGAAACTAGGCAGTGATTATAGAATCTATAAAGGGTGTTGTTGGTAGAAACATGATGGTTATTTGGGCAGCTATGAAGGAAGCGAGGTCGTATTTAGACCGTGTAGAGAAAATGGTTTGCGAGATGACTGTGGTTTGACGAAAATGAACAATACGCATTAAAGGTGGTACTACATTGAAGATTTGGGTAATCTCAAATTAACAGATTTTGCAGATCTATTTTCCTATATAAGGATGGATAATCCCTTCCTTACTCATAGAAATTTTTATAATAAAATATCTTTGCTCTAGGAATTCGGTGCATTCTGAAAGAGGTTCGCGAGGGATAATTTCGTGAAGGGTGAAGTAGTTCGTGTAGAAGTGATTTTACTGAATGTTTTTGGGGAAATATAGCTTGAAAAGGGCATGGTTTGTGGAAGAGGAAGAACCTGTATGTGGAGGAGAGATGGTCTACATAAGTAAAGGTAGTCCACAGATGAGAGACAATTCATAGATGTAGAGACAGATCGTGAAACATAGACAATATGAGAAGGATAGATGGTTCATGAAGGGGAGGTGATCCACGAACTGTACCCACTACACAATATGAATAAGAAGAAAGGTGGTACATGGAGGGAGTTAGGTAGTTCATAGTGTCCTCAAGGAAGCATGAAAATGACCTAGAATTGTTCACAAAAGTAATTTCCTCTAACCTAATAGTACGCAGAAAAGTGAATTTTATATTTGGGTGAAAAAAAACTTCAACAGAGCATCCATATACATTTGAGGATGTATGTTTTCATATAAAAGAATGGACTACAAGTCCATAAACTATGATTTTATACCTTCCATGAGAAGTGAGCAAAGGGAACAGAAGGCGGTGATCCTTCCCATCAGTAGATAGCTAGAGGAAGAGACACAAGGAGTAACCCTTGGAAATGCAGTGTGTAGACCTTAAGAATTTTAAAATAAGTTATCCTTGGAATATATGATCTTTCCCAAACATTGTAATTGCCAGTGAAATTTAGTGTATTTGGTACATCGGCACATTTCCATTCTATGCTACTTGGATGTATCCCAATGAGGGTGAACCAAGTAAAAACTGTTGTGTCTTGTGCATGATTTCATTTCTGTTTATATATAGATTTGGGAGAAAGAGAGAAGTTTGTTTTTTAACATTGAAATAAGATCCTATGAGGATATAGTTTTAATCTTTCATACCCTGGTTCACCCCCTCTATTAGGGTTTTTTACATAGTGAACATAACAATTGGTATCAAAGGGAAATGTTAAAAGTTAGTGGTTCTCTCTCAGTATAAGCAATTGAGGTGTTCAATCACAAATGAATTCCGATCTTCGATGGAAACAACTTTCAACTTTGGAAGAATTGGTTGAAACACTACATCTAATCATTAGGAATGGATGTATTTACATCAGTTATACATTAAATATCATCCAATATCAATAGTGGTTGTTTATCAGAAGCTGAAATAAGAGAATTAGATGCACATGTTAAAGGGATCAATGCTTTAGGTGGAGCCCTATAAAATTAAATTTAAACAATGTTGATGTCTTGTAAAACATCACATGCTATGTCAAAAAAGATGGGGAATAGCTATGATGGATATTCAAAGGTTAGAGAGGCAATGTGGTAGGTTTTTTTTGGACAAATAGGAAGATATGAGAATGAACCCAAATGAATTTGTTGATGCATTCTTTGATAGGGTGAATGTTTTAGTGGCAGACATGCATGGTCTTGGAGAATTCATTAGAGATATAATTATTGTAAAGAATCTATTGAGGAAACGCCCACCTCAATTTAATCTGAAATTTTATGCATTGGAAGAAAAATATATAAAAGATCAAACATTGGATAACTTGGACAATACTCTTATTTCATATGAAATGAGAAATGATGATAACAAAGCTCTAGAAAAGGGTAAGTACAAAGACGTGTCATTCAAGGCCCTGAAGAAGCTCTCTGTTGAATATGTTTAGGAGGAAGATTATTTGGATGATGTAATGTCATTTCACTCTTCAAATCTGCAAAGTGTAAGAGGAAAGTTAAAAGGTAAACTTCCACTTACATTCTTTCGATGTGGAAAGATTAGACATTTTTTAGTAAAGTGTCCAATTTTTTTTGAATATTATGATGAATACAATTATGGAATTACCCAAAATAAGTATTCATCCAATGATAAATATAGGATAAGTTCTAAGAGATTGTTTTTCAAAAAGAATAATTTTCTTTCAAAGAAAGATGGAAGTTCATGAATATTTGAGGGGGATGATTTGGAGGAATTCAAGGATAATTAGGTAGATTCTTCGGTGGTGGATATTGGAAATTCCATAATAAAACAAGAAAGTGACAATGAAGGAGGAGAATTTAATGGAAGAGTAGAACTTCAGGTTGCATTAGAAGCTGCTCTTGAAGAAATAGTTATTTAGAGAGCCAAAACAAATAAGGATAACAAAGTCATTCATGATGCCCAACAAGATATGAAACAACATAAAGAAGAGAAGTATGAGATGAATGAAGAAATTAAAAAACTGAAGCCTTCAATGTAAGAAATATCAAAAAGGTGGTTGAGTATAAACTCCAAATTGAGGAACAAAAAAGAGAGATAAAAAATTGGCTGAAACTAGAAAAGATTAAATCAAACATATCGAAGGACTTGAAGAGGAAGTCATTGGTCTACAATGAATTGTTAATGATAAAAAAACTATTGACTCTAAGTATAACATCATGAATCTCATTCAGACATACAACAACCATGATGAACATTATGCATAGTGGTCTAGAAGAATATAAGAAATAGTCAAATCAAAATGGTAAAGTTGTCATGAGGCTCAATCGAAAACAGATAGTAGTAACGGTTGAAGTCAAACCACAATCACCCACTCCAAGATTGATAATTGATTTGGGTATGAAGTAGAATAAGGTGATTCAATGAACCCAAGGGATAATAAATGGTGTAGTATTGCCACACACGAATGTAGCTCGTATAAGATGCTATTTTTGTGGAACGATGGTACACTAACAATATATTTTTCTGATATCAAAGTGGTACCAAAGGAAAAAAGAC
Source organism: Viscum album (assembly GCA_963277665.1). Classification (NCBI taxonomy): domain Eukaryota; kingdom Viridiplantae; phylum Streptophyta; class Magnoliopsida; order Santalales; family Viscaceae; genus Viscum; species Viscum album. Next base: position 187,119,665 of record OY728145.1, read on the forward strand.
CTACATTAGCCATCATACAGAGCTCTATTTTCTAGGTCATCATTTTATGGTCGCTATTCCAGGTGAGGAGGATTTGTACACATGGCAAGATATTGATCATCAATAATATTGGACAATGTGCTGATGCAAACTTGGTTTGGTTATAAGAAATACAAAAATGTATCATCAAATGAGTTGAAAATGAAAAATTGATTTGCAACTCTACAAGATTAAACATTTCCATCATATTTTGAGTAATTTTATGAATATTAATACATATCAGGTATGAAGTTAGAAAAATGGATCAAAAAAGAAAACATCTAAATAGGTAGTGGATATAGAAATTACATTCATGGAATCAGATTGCATCGGGATATGTATCATTGACAGTGGATGTACCTCCCATATGACAGGAAACACATATCTGGTGATGGGAATCAAGAATTATAAAGAAGGTGTCTGATGATTTGGTAATGATGAATGTTCGAAAATTATTTCCTCTGGGAAAGAAATGTTTGGAGAAAAATACATGAGATGTGCAGATATCTTGGTTATTGAAGGTCATAGTCACAACTTATTAAGTGTAAGTTAGTTGTGTGATTCAAGACATTCCGTAAGATTTTCCATGAAATTATGTCTTATCAAGGAAAAATATGGTGTTGTTTTATTTCTTGGAAATCATAAAAAAGGGAATCTCCACCTCATGAGTGGAGAATAAGATATGTTCTTTCTTTCCATGTAAGAAGAATATAAGTTATGGCATAAACATCCTAGCCACGTGAGATAAATGTCCTTGGATGATCTTGTGAAATACGACGCTACTCGAGGTCTCCATAGATTATCATGTGATTGTACAAATATGTGCAATGCCTTCCAATAAGGGAAGATCGCTCAAAATATATATAATGCAAAAGATAGAAATTGTAACAAGATTTCTTGAGTTAGTTTATATTGAGGTGTGTGGACCAATTTCACAATGAGCTCTTGATGTAGGAGATATTATTTTCTCTTTATTGATTATTATATTAGAATAGCAAGGGTTTCAAACATCACCCCGAAATCATATGTATTTAGTTTCATAAATACATATTAATGTGATGTTGAGTTAATGTTGGGTCAAACAATCTGGATGATTCAAATAGATAAGGGAAAATAATTCATAAATTTCTAAGGGGAGGATAATCTCAAGAAACATGGGATAAGGCATCAAGTTTCATTGGTAATAACACCACTGTATAATAGAGTAGTTGAGAGAAGAAATCAAATTGTAAAAAAAATAGGGCTAGAACAATGATAATTGAGAAAGACCTTCCAAAAAAGATTTCGAAAGAAGGGGTGATGATGGAAGTCTAAAAATAAAATAGAGCATTACTTTGTACAAAATAAGATAAGACTTCATATAAGTTATGGTATGGAAAAAATCCATCATTGAAGAACTGTTGAATATTCAGATGTAAGTGATTCATTCTCGACAAAGAGAAACATAAGAAGTTTGAATTCTGCGGAGATGAAGGGATATATATTTGATTCTCAAATAAATGAAAAGAATATAAATGCTTCAATAAGAGGCTAGGAAATATTTTTGAAAGCCATAATCTAAACGTAGTGGAGAATGTGAATAATCTTAAAAAAAAATACATGATCAGTATTAGGAAGATAATTGATGAATAAATTAGCATATAAATGGATGCTCTAGTTCTAGACGTTGATTCAAAATAAGTCTCATATGAAGAGAAGAATGGCAACAAATTAGTATCTACAAAAAGATAGAAGAGGAGAGTCAAAAATGACTAAGGTAAAATAATTGGTGCTCTATCAATGACAATGAAGACAAAGAGGATGAAGACTCTACAACAAGCATCAAACATATCACAGGTAGAGCTAAATTGTTTTGGTGAAGCATCTAGTGATGAGAATTGGGTTCTGGCTATGAATGAAGAGCTCGACCAAGTTGATAATAAAAAGACATTGGATATTGTTTAGAATCCAAGAGATAAGAATATCATGAAGAAAAAAATCGGTCTTTCATGAAAAAATGAATGAATATGGTGTTGTGATTCGAAACAAAGAACAACTAGTGTAAAAAAGGGTACTCCTAGATAGAGGGTATCGATGTTGATGAAACATTTTCCCCTATTTTAACACTGCAGACAATTCGATTATTCCTGGCCATAGGAGTTCAAATAATGTTCAATGTATTCTAGATGTACGTCACGTTAGAATTTCTAAAAGGGATTATAGAATAAAAAGTATATATTTAGCAACAAGATGGTGTTCTCACTCATGAATCTATGAAAAACGTTTTTCTACTGAAGAAGGCTTTATATGTTTTGAAGAAAGCCTAAATAGCATTATATTCAAGGATAGAATAGTTTCCAAAAAATATTGGTTTTTAGTGTGGGGGAGTTGATTACAATCTATACATAAACCATGAATGTAATCAAAGGATGATGGTGCTAGTATATTTCGATGGCATAATCATTGGAGGATTAGATGAAGTGTAATGTATACAGTTTTCCGAATTCATGAAAAGTGAGTTCGAAATGTCAATGATTGGTGAAATGACGTTTTCCTTAGTTTATAGGTGACATAAAGAATGAATGGCACATTCATTTCTCACTAAAAATCTTCCATGGGAGTTTTGAGAAGGTTTGGAATGGATAATTCAAAGGATATGAAGACTCTGGTTGCTACCCAAATGAAAATATAAAAAGATAATGATGGAAAGATAGTTAATACCATAGAATATAGAAAAATCATTGGATGTTTACTGTACTTGATATTGACAATACCTGATATTGTCTTTTACACATGTCAAGTAGAAAGGTATCAAAGAAATCCAAAGGAAAGACACATTATTTTAGTGAAAATAATACTCATTTATATCAAGGGAACTGTGGATTTCAGTTTGATGTTTAACAAAAAACTTTAGCCAAAGTTATCAGGATATACAGATGCAGATTGGTCCGGTTCAGCAGATAATAAGACATCAATGTTAGTAAGTGATTTATATCTTGGTGGATCTTTTATTTATTGGATAATAAAGAAAAAATATTTCAATTCATTGAGTGCTGCAAAATATGTGTATATTACTAAAACTCAAGAATGTACACAACTATTGTGGATAATTTAATAGCTTGAGGATATATGAATTGAAGTGAAGTATCTGATAGGAATCAATTGTGATAATTAAAGCGCTATAAATCTTAGAAAATATCCAGTATATCACTCAAGTACAAATCAAATTGAAATAAAATATCATTTTATTAAAGAGGAGGTTGGGAAAGGGCTAGTGATGTTGGAGTATGTTCCCATAGAATAAAAAGTTACAGATATTATGAAAAAGGTCTTACCCAATGAAGCATTTTAAAGGAATCAATTTGATCTGGGAGTCCTATAGACACCCCACAGTTGAAGAAGTGTGTATATGGACCCCGTCTTCCAATGGTATGGTGTGTTTTTCCATAATGTGCTAATACTTTTTCTTTAGAAAATTTAGGACCTCAGAGGAATGGCCTTCGGGGTTGTTGACAAAGGGGGGAAGTTGTGCTATTAAAAGGGAGAACATTTCTTAGTCAAGACACATGAAGATGCTGGTAGGTGGAGCAATAAGACTGTGGGAGTTGAAACTATTAGGGGGAGAATTGAAATAGGGGGAGTATTAAATATGACAATGTTAGATGTGATAAATCAAAGGATACATATCTCAACAGTAGAAGTTCATGATGAAAGTAGAAGAGTGACTTTGGAATAAAGTGGAGTGATTCAATGATGAAATTTTCATTATAATATTTTTTATCAAAATGATAATGGATAGTGTTGTCTTAGAGTATGTGTTGAGTAAATCCTTGATCACTATCTTAATCTCAAGAAGTGAATTCTTGTAGAATTTGGAAGAAGCTTTAATGAAATATCAAATTATGAAACTATTGTCAATAAACCCAAAGGGGAAGATTGCTGAGAAAAAACACCTCAAGGTGTCCTCTTAGTATTTTTTGGGTAATATTGTGTTTTTTTACAAAGATTGATGACCATGAATGAGTATGGTTGGTGTTTTATGAAGCAGGTGTTTAAGGTGGTGTAGTTTCATAGTGATTTCCAAATTTTTGGGCCTCAAAATTGGGAGTTTGGTTTTTGAAAAAATGATGATTTCTGCATAGGGGTACACAGTACATAGACCATGTATCATGGTTCATATATTTTAAAGATGGTACATGGAACTTCCAGGGAAATCAGAAAATTAAGGGAAATGTAAAGCGTGAGTCACCGACTGCGTACGAGAACAGTTTGCGGAGAGCAAATGGTTCGCGATATAGTCATACAGTACACAAAAGTCTTGCAGTACATGAGATGGATTATCATTCATGGAAATTAGGAGGAGATTTGAGAAGCTATTAAGGGAATCATTGAAAATAAAGTGATGGTGATTTGGGCAACCGTGAACGAGGAAAGGCGGTATGTGGACTACGTAGGGAAAATTGTTCGCGGGACGACTGCTGTTCGCGGAAAATGCACAATACTTTGTGAAAGCGGTACAACATTAAAGATTTGGGTGACCTCAGATTAGTGTATTTTATGTATCGTTTTTCCTATATAGATATTGATTATCTAATCATTACATAGAGTTATTTTCATAAGAAAACATATATTCTCTCGGAATATGATGAAGTTCGAAAGAGGTTTGCAAGGGAGAATTCCACGAAAGGTGAAGTAGTTCCCACATAACTGATTTCATTGAAGTTTTTTGTAGGGTACTATAACCCGAAAAGGATGAGTTATGAAGAGGAGGAAGACCTAGTATGAAAAGAAGAGATGTTCTATAAAATAAGAGGCAGTCCAGAGATAGGAAACAGTTCGTGGAAGCAAAGACAGTCCACGAAGAAGGGACAATACACGAAGGAGATATAGTTCATGGAGGAGAGGTGATCCGAAAACCATACCCACTACATAGTATGTAGAGGAAGAAAGGTGGTACACATAGAAAGATAGGAAGTTAGTATTGGACTCAAGTAAGGTTTAAGAAACACTATAACAGTTCGCAAAATCAATTTCTACTAACCAAACAGTATGTAGAAAAGTTAATTTCATATATGGGTGAAAAATGAACTTCAACAGAGCATCCATATACAATTTAGGATGCACAATTTCATGAAAATTAAGGGACCTACAATTCCATAAACTATGAGTGGATTCTTTTCAAGAGTACTGAGAAAATTAAGTGGAAGATAGTAATCCTTCCCATCGGTAGTGAGCTAGAGGAAGAAACACCTAAAATGACCCATGGGAATGGAGTGAGTAGACCCTAAACATTGTAAAGGATGTGATACTTTGCATATAAGATCTAGCCCAAAAATTTTAATTGGAAACGAGATTTAGTGGATTTTATACATCAGAAAATCAACATCGTATGCTCCTTGGACATAGCCCTGTGAGGGTGAACCAAGTGAAAAGCATTGTGTCCTATGTTTGATTTCATTTTTATTCATATATTGGTATGGGAGAAATAGATAAGTGTGTTTTGTTTAATGATGAAACAAGATCCAAAGGGGTAGTAGTTTTAATTTTTCATACTATAATTAACCCCCTATATTCATATTTTACATAGTGTAACTAACAATTAGATCCACTGTCATTGGAGAAAACATGGGTTGAATTCCCTTTTCAAAAATCTATAAGAGTGTCACTCCTCCTCCACTATAAAAGTCATCATTTCCTCTCACTTATTCACTCTTCTCAAGCCATTTCGAATTGAAAAATATCTTCTAAAATAGCTCCTAAATATAACTTACCTCAACCTAGAATCCTAACTTTGATCATAAATAAATTTAGGGAAGCCCTTTGGTACAAACGAAAAGGAGTTACCCGATTAAGAGGTAACATCCTTCCTCAAGATATTTAGTTTTATTTCCTTCTCCAATATTTTGATTACCATTATTACATGATTATATAATAATAATTGTATCCTCAATATACTAATATGTTTTAAATATAAGGGCTCTACCTACACTTACACACACCTCCATCTAATGGCTAACAAACATACCATTTATGTGTACGACAAACTACTGCTTCAAGAAATGATGATTTTTTGTTTTCCCTTTAACACCTATCATGGTTGGGAATTATGATGAAAAATATGTTTATATATGTGATGTATGATATTTACAATTTAATTATACTTTTTTAATTATTTTATAACACATACCTTTATGCACTTTATTTTTGGGGAATACGATAACGTCGGTTGTGTTAGTGTGGACTACCACCCCCTTAAAGTGATGTGATTTGTCCACACAAGTCATGGACTATTTATAGGATGGTTTTAATAAACCTATTTAACATATATAAAATATATATGACACTTTAATTATTATATATATATATATATATCATTTTTTAATATGAAAAATAAATTAAAGTAGTGTTCATGCGTACGTATGACCTACCGTCTTCATAAAGTTGTGTTTGGTTTCTTGTCTCCAAACATTATATATTATTATAAATACATACATATATATATATTATATATCATAATTATGTCATGGTTTAAATTATAGATATAATTAAATCATGACTAAAATGATAGGAAAAAAATAACAAGTTAAATCATATCTGAAAAAATAGGCAATTAACACCCGAAATAGTAGATATAATAATAGATTGTTAACAATCTGGTACTGAGATATAATATGAAGTTAATATATGAAATAATTGATATTATTATTGTTCTATAATAGGTTAGGAACATGTTTAAAACCATTATACACGAAGTTAAATTCCATTCACACAAAAGAAAATGAAAGGCAATGGATTTCGCCTTAATTTACATTCCTTTGAGAATTATTTGTTGTTATGCAAAAATTTAGTTTTATATGGTGTATATCTGCCATTTGACATGTTACATAATGTATATGATTTTTATCATGATATTATAAGTTTCATTTAATTTTATACCTTTGTTTATATTATGATTCAAATGTTTAAAAGTGGTATGGACATTTGGAATGTTTAAAGATTATTCCTCCAATGAACCTTTTTAATGATTATATTTGCAATATCACTTCCTTTTTTATTGTTAACATTCTATTGAAACCCACATTATTTTTGTTCACCTAATTTATTATATATGGTGTCCATACTACCACTTTGTATTATAATATCATGATTTATTCATTCTTCATGATATTTTGAGTTTTAATTAGAATTATTTCATATAAGGATATTTTAGTCAAAAGTTACCAATTTTTAAAGAATTTCATAACCCAATTTCATTTCATTGGATTATATTACTTCCTCATTATCAATAATATTATATGATAATTTTTATAATTGATTTCCCTTTCTATTAATGTATTTTCTGTTCTATATTTTGATTTAGATTTGATACACATTATCTACTCATTGATTGATTCTCACTACAACATAATAATCTTTTCAAGGGTTTACTTTACAATATCATTTTTTTTGGGATTTTTGAAACATGAAATTTACATCAGAGGAAATTATTTTATAATTTTATAATAAACCCTTTAATTTTATTATCCTCTGGTTATTCATGATCCTTTTCAAGTAATATTAATATTTTAACACTCTTTTCTAATCCAATTGTTTTAGAAATTGTTTTTATGAAAACTGAACTTCATTTCAATCTTTAGTTGGGGAAACTTCTTTCTTCTAAAAACCATGTTTTTTTAAAATGTTTTAAAAAATGGGTTTTAAACTTTTCTAAATGATTTTGTAATTAATGTTTTACCCATTTTATACTTTACCCATATGTTTTAAAGAATATTCATGTTTATTTCGAAAAATACATTTTTTTAACCTTTTACCATCCAAAAAGAATGTTCTTTTTACCCCGTATGACATGTACAAATTTACCCAATGCCATTTCTTTAATGATTCCATTACATATTTTTAAGGTTTATTTTTAAATAAAAATGTTTTTAAAAATTTATTTAGAGGGAAAAATAATTTCAAATAAAAAATTATATTTTCCTCATGAATGTTTATAAATATATATTTTATAGTATTTATATTCATCAATGAAAACAACCCATTATTTTTACTCCATATCGGATATTTTGTTTTGATACCATCCTTATTCTTTTTCTAAATAGGATATGATTGATTTGGATAATGATAGTATTCACATTCAGTTCATTTATTCGTTTTATTCCACTTGAAATATTTAGTTTACTATAATCATTTGACATTTAATTTCCCATAAGTATACACATCATTTTTTAGGGATGTGATTATCTCCTAAACTATATACCATTTTTAATATAGTTTTAACTTTGAAAGTTATTTGATTATTTGGGGAGATATTGATAAATCAGTATCTTCAATTCAATATGGATATTTTACAAGGAATATTATTTATTTTGATTATTTGATATGAGGACTTCTTTGGACAAGTACAACATAGTTGGGTCCCAATTATTGATATCCCCTAGATACATTAGTAGTCTCATGAGTTGAATTATTTATAAAAATTAGATAGTTTTCTACTTAATATGATAATCTATATTATAAAAGGACTTGATGGTAATGGTTCCATGTACCTATGAAACATGGAATCATATAATTAAGCATTTACCTCAATTAGTTTCAGTTGTTTTTCCACTATGATATTTTTTGTCATCATTTCTTTGGAAAAATTTATTTTTCACTTCATTGATGAAATGAAATGTGTTTGAGTTTCATACCTTTACATAATGTTTTTTTTAATTTAGTTATTTTAATGGAATGTTCTTCAAATTATTACCTTTCCAAGTTGTTTATGCACCTACTTTTTATTTTATTAATTCCATGGTATGTGTGTTCTGTTATTTACCATGCCAAAATTATTATTCTCACTGATTCATTATTGATTCCACTATACATTACCCTTACTAAGAATCTGAGCTACCCTTATTTTGTTTCCTTTCCATAGGAATCCAACATGTATACTATGAATGATATGTAGGGATATACTGGTTGGAATAAAGTTATCCTCAAAAGAAAAAATTATGTTGTTGTTAGTGTATTCATTTTAATAAAAGACTCATATATGTATCTAGTTTACTAAGAATTTTAAACTTTTTGGTACATAGGGATTTTATTCCTTGTAATAAAGATGATGTAATGATATTGGACACTAGCTCCATGCTCTCTAGGGTCGGGTCGTTACATCAGTGATGAAATGTTAGTTTCATGAGGATGTCCCTTTTTTTATTAGGGATAACATGCCCTGGTTTGGATATGAATAACTCGCCAATAAAATTAATATTAACAAAAGTTATATCCATAATTAGAAGTGTCCTACTATATCTCCATAGTCGCTGAAAACAACGTACAGGAAATCTCTTTTCAAACATGTTTCTTGGTTATTCCTTGTATAATTTTCCTATATCATTTCACCTTAACTGATAACCCCTATGATCTTGGTTTACAATCTCCTTCCCCACATTCGAATCATGTCATAACATCCATAACCCTATATGAAATATATAACTCATTATTTTCAATATGTTAGGTAACTTTCATCATTTCAGTGTGACCTTAAAATACATAGTTTCCATGAACTACGAACAATATTATTATTCTCCATACTAGATATATAGTGATTCCTAAATCTCATTTCATAGGCCCAACAAAATATTTACCTCCATTATATTCTTTTTTTACCATAAATTGGCCCCTAAGAACTCTCCCCATGCCATATCTATTTCTTTCTGGTCAGTAAATCCATCATTACACAACCATCAGTCATAGATTTTCAAATTTTAACTATAGAAAACAACTGAGAACTACAGATGGATTGATTCTCCCCATTATGAGATATGTAGTGACGTTAAGATCATATACCTTTTTCCAACCACCATATAATAAAAAAGACTATGTTATTTCTTTTAATCACTTATGTGTGGTGAAAGAAACATTTTAAACTCCTTTTTTATCACACCAAGAATAGATCATGTGAGCTTAGGTGTTTTGGTAAAAATTATCCCCAAATTAACCAGGTATATCAGTTCATGACAGGGTTCATAATTTCATGGGTAAATGGCCTTAAAAGGTGCATCATACTTTTTTTAAACATAAAGTTAAATTTCATGGTTGACATATCTTAGATGATATATATGGACCTCACCCAAGAGGACAACTATGCTAGGTGTTGGTCTTCCAGTGCCCCCCAATTCAAGAACTACATGTGGCATGATTCTTTCCTGGGTTAGATATGTAGAGATGGATGTATCATCTATCCTAGTCCAACTGAAATATAAAATGACCACACTTCTATGTATGAGCTAGATCTAAATTATAAGGTCTAATATAGATTATTACCCCTTTTGTGAGAACATATTCAAATCCCCAACCCTTTCTTGACATGAAAATTCGATTAAGTATGGGGATTCTTTATATTGAAGAAACCATTCAATCATAGTCATTGGTCATTCCTTTATTTTTTTTTCAGAACTATGTATGGCTTGATTACTATCCTCATGGGATACATAGTGATACCTAATCCTTTTTTCATCAATTCCAACCATGATATAAACAACAATCCATACCCTGTTTATGGTTTAGACCCACACAAGAAATATTTTCCCTATTCTGGAGTGATTTTTATAGGAAATGATCCTTACATACTCAGGAACCTTCCTTACACAATTCAAACTCTATGTCCTAGAAAATATGAATCTCCATAAAATTCCCTTAAATAAAAATAATAGAATTTTAGTTTCTTTAGGAAACTTATGTTTTTACTATGCATAATATACCCCATTTTGGTTGTTCATATGTCACCCTCAAGAGGCATGTCAACTGAAGGCATGTTATTAATCAATATAGACCTCTCTTATCTCTGTAATATCTTGAAATTTTATACTAGAAACTTTCATTAAAATATGGTCTAAGTTCGTCCATTTTATAATTTTACCATACCCCTTTAATGATTTAGAATCCCCCAAAATACAACTTAAAACTTTTCCCCTTCATTTCAGAAGGATGATGAATAATTATTCATCAGATCATAATGGAATGGAAAATCATTATCTTTTTTGGTCAAATCCTTGTTACCTTATGAGAAAAAATCACACATTTCCACAACATGAAGTTAAAATGTGTAAACCGTATCCTTATTAGAATGACATTGAACTATATTACACACATCTAAGAAATATGAAATTAAAATTCAAGGCAAGGTCCTCATCACATGACTGTATGCAATATAACTTACCAGTCCTTATACCATGACATTAAACCAAATAAAACATGGTAAATTATACAAGACCACTTACCTGGATGAGAGACAGATCCATGAAAATGTACCTGGTACTAGATTTTGAGACACATGTTTTTATAATCCCATACCATGATGAAATATGAAAATTCCATTCCCCTATATAATAATTTGATATCTATAGGGGTCCCATCCTTTGTCAAGGATTTATTGGTTATGGTTATCATTTCCTGGTCATGAGTTTTCCTTGAAATAAATCATGAAGTCAAGTTGAGGTGAAAATGTTGCCACATGTTCCCTACTAAGATATATGATGTGGATTTAAATGATCTCTCAGGGATCCTCTTGTTTCTCATGTTGTTTCTGACTCATGTGAGCATAGTGGAACCGAGGAGTCATTTTTATTAGTAGGAAACGTTACTACAGGGCCAATTTATTATGACGTTTTTCTTTTCTTCATGAGAGATTAATATGTGTAGAAGTTTTTGGAACACAAAAAATTTTTGGGTTAGAATATTAATTCCAAATTTCATGTGTATGAGTTCGATATACATAAAAAATTATGAAACATGTTTTCCAGTTTATGGACACTTTCTATGAAAAAATGCTCTTACTCATACATATGAGTTACAACTCTATGGGGATTTTTATATTTAAGCCCTTTAAACATAGTTTCAGATAATTAATCTAACAAATATTAATCAACTTTTTTCAACTAAAAACATAAAAATTTATTTTTTCCTTCAAGACCCTAAACTGCCAAATTTAGATCTTTTTCCTGTCGAAATTATTGAAAATTGAATACATGAATACATGGAAATTCCAATAAGGATGTCAAAACTAGTAAAATATTAAATTGAAAAGTAAATATGTAACAAATATTTGAAATATGAAATATGAATCCATTTTCATTTCATATATTGAGAAAATAAAGCAGTATACACAAATCAAATTCTCTATATATAGATGAGTATTTTCTCGTAAAAATATCTTCCAATAGATTCAAAGAGATAAATCATTAAATGCTCAAAATATTCTACTAATACACATTGGTATGGTAATATTACAAAAAATATTCTAGTTAATTATCTTGTAGTTCCTCTTACCCCTCAATTGTGTCTTGATCGACTTTCTGAACCACCTGCATGATTGGATGCTCTTAGTTAGACACTACTTTAACGCGAGTCAATTATTATTTCAACAAATATATATATTTATGGAGTTTTCATCCAATTTAACTTATTTTGAAACATTTCTTTGGTGAAGGGATTCTATCCCAACATTCTTGGAAGCCTCACTTAGAAAAACATTTATTTTTTAATAAAAATTGGACGTGGAATCAGTGGTTATGATTTGTGATTATAACATTCTAACTATATCATGGATAGAAACCCCTTATTTCACTTTGGTATGTATATTGTGGTAGTGAAAAATCCCCTTATACAAACACATAAACCATATAGTGCATATTGGGATTCATTGATGGTAGATATGGCATATGGGTTTGATAAATCAGTTTTTATATATTCCTCCACACTATCTGTCAGGAAAAGTAGAAGTTGATAAGGGTCTCCCAGTCTGTATTATAATCACTATCGGAAGGAAGAGCATATTATAGGACCAAGTCAATAAGAGAATTTCTATCATCAATGTTTTCTATATCACAAGGCTCTACAAAATTTTAATCTAGGGTCACCTCAGCTGATTAGAGATTTGATATATCTAGGACTTCAGAAACTTATACCAATGCTCCTAAAACAAGTATCCAATGATCCATACCTAATAAGGGGAAGTACTATGTGGTCAAGAAACTAAGAAGATCTCTTTAATTTTTTTATTAATTTTATTTATTGTCCCTAATTATCCCATTTGAAAAAATTACAAGATATTCCCCTTAAATTGGCGTATTATCCTTAGAAGAAAACTCTCTTTGGGAGGCATGTTCAACGAATGTATGTTTGGAAAGATTAGTTACCTCTAGAAGGTCACTCATAGATACTGATCTCACAAGAATAATCATGAGTGAACTATGAGTAATAGTTAAACTCAAATATTCTTGGACCCACATAGATGATCCCCCCATAGTTAAAATGTCTCAGTCGTACTTCAATATCGATCATCAACTACCTTAAATTCCATTCCAAAAAAAATCTATTTGTCCTAAATATTCATTTAGATCATATTCCTAGAATCAATATTCCCATATAATCTGACTCCATATGTAATGGGGAAACATGTCCTATAATGGTTGAAACCTCCTGACTTGTTGAACCCATGGAGACCACTACACTGGTTGATTCATTAATATAACTGTACATATAGGATGAAAATTAAGAAATAAGGATAAAATGCTTACTTGTGTTCATGGATTATATTTGAATTGAATGATTCCACGCTTTCCTACACATTTTGACTTCCCATGGAGGTAATTCCATAGGTAACACGACAGGTAGGGGAGGGGTGGTAATAACCTTATGAGATTTGGAATTATAACTTGTATATGTTCAACTACCCTAGAAGATCCTTATTCAATGACCCAATCACTCTCAGGAGAAGATAATATGATATAAGTACCAATTTATTTTTATTTCCAAGGTAGAATGGTCAAAAAAATCATCCCTAAACTCTTAGAAAATGGGGGCTAGGGGGGAATAAAAGAAAGGTTAGAATATAACAGTTGGAGAAAAAAGTGGTTCTATATAAGATATCATATTAATTATTCACTAGAATCAATATTGACCACCATTTATACCACCATCTCCCACACCTTATCAGATGAATCTATCCTTTCATTAAATGAATGGATGGTGAAATACATCTCCTCAAGATACACACGAATTTTTTAGGATTTTCTTCGGGAGGAAATATCTTTAGGTGTTGTAATCAGACTATATCTAGGAATATCAATCTCCTCATGCTAAAGAACCCCCAAAAATATTCTTTAGAAGGGATATTTAACAAAATTTTCAATTATTTCCATGATTTTGGAAACACTTCCATAATTGTGAATGATAGTAAAGGGGAGTTTGAACTTATATATGAGGCTCTATCAAGTCTCTAAACTTGTTTCCTCATTATTATGGTGTTATTTCCCCTAAAGTGGGTAAATTTCGAGGCCAAAATCACGAGGAAGAATAAATCTCACCATGTTAATGTGGAGCTAGAAGATCCACCTCATCACCCCCCTATGGACCACTTACAAATATTCACTCTCTCTTCTATGTAACCCTATAATTTCAATTACCCAATCCACAAATTTATATTAATGATGGAGTAACTTAATGGATTCATTGAGGTCCCATATGTAGGCCTCCACTAGATCAGGATTCTCCTCATAAGAGATGATTTTGGGGGTTGTTAGGCATCCTTACACACTTAGGATTATATCCTTATCCTAAAGGATGTTCCAGATACCATCAATGTGCATATAATTCCTCCATGGGTTCCATTTATTCTATGATAAGGGATATACAGCTTACCCAGGGACAAAAAATTGAAGAGATGTCTCAGTATATTATGACACATGGGAATAACTAGTATTTGGAGGAACTTGATGCAATATTGACATCCTTTTCCTATTCATTTGAAAAATTATATGTTTCCATGGGGAAATCCCTTTTCCTATCCTAACCACCTAAGTGGTCTGATCATCATCATCCTTTATCTTAGATATTGGTTTTCCTGTAATGAAAGAGACAAATTTCACAAACTAATCATATGTGTATGATAAATTTGATGATTCATCATAATATTTGGGAAGTTCAGGTAGAATATCAATAAGCAGAAGTTGAATCTTGGAGCCTATGTCTCCCCCTGTGAACATCGCCAAATTTGATGAGTAACCATCAGATTCTTTTCTTGTCATACAATGATAATCAATGGAGGTAACCTCTTCTAGACATAATGGCACTAACCTATAAATAATATGTGTTAATATGCTTTTCAAATCTATTTTCCATCCACTCTAGAAATTATAACTCCCTCCATCAGGGAAATGAGGCACCCCCATCGAGTGTTATTTATAGATTCATCATTTTGTAAGTTACTTGTGGGATAAGATTATGAGGGGTATACAAATCAGTTTTAGTGATTGAGATAGTCTATTACATCCTATTCCTAAAAAGTAATTAGGTTCACCCCACTTTTTTATTAAAAGTACAACCATAATCGAGAATATGAAATCTTCTGGTCTTTGATGAACTCCTAGCCTCATGTGTGGGTTGTTATTTAGAACTAAATAACATGAAATGGGCCCCCTGAGAATACATGGTGAATTTCCCTTTCTTATAAGCCCAAGAAAATGGTAAAATTTTGTTATACTAGAAAGGAAATATTAATGTGCCTCCCTCTATCTAACTAGGACTCCCCAAAAAAGGTTGTAACTCTATCTTTGGTGTTGGATTCACGCACTGGTAGTATCCAACCACTGAGGAACAACACCAAAAAGGTTGTAAGTCAAAAAAATCAGCAAATATTTGGGGAAATTTGTAACCCCCACTAATTTAATCAACCTTATTCAAATGTCGATAAGTATGTTCTGTTGCATCTCTAATTGATTAGATTTGGACATTTTCTTGGCCTCCTTTCATGGGCTCATAACCATTTGGCATGGAAAATACTAGAATCCAATTAGAAATGGGGACATACAGCTTGTTGGATTGTGTTACATATATCCATATTTTGTGTACTTTATGAAAACATGTATTCATTGTTTTGAATATTTATAAACTTCTTATCACTTCTTGATTTTTCTTCTATGTAACAGAGTATGTGATAATATCCTAAGAGTAGTTGTTTCACTGAGAGGTCTTATAAGTTTCTTTCTTTGATAAGAACCTAGAAGTTCTATGAAACTATTCTTAAATATATATTCAATAATCAGATGATATCATTTTAGGGACAAGAATGATACATGCTATCAAGGTTAGAGACTCATAGGACTTTGAGGAACCATCTCATAGTGTACACCCATGGTAATATCATGTGTAGTACATTATGAGAATGAGACCCATGAGTAGGGCATCCACATTTATATGTTTCATTCGATGATTGTATCTATAGATATGTGTATTGATCCTTATACTTTAATATTATCATTAATGAATATTATATGTCACATAAATTTATGTATTGATGAAAACCTTGATGACATATGTGTGTGTTGAGGTAGGATATGTTTTGTGCATCATTAGAAATATTGAATTAATGAACAATGTAAGAAAAAATTTAACCCTTTTGTTTTTTAATGGAAGTTGATATGTTATCCCCTTTGATAGAATTGATATAGCCTATATAAATCAATGTCTATGGTGTTCTTTAGGCAAGTTTAATTTCTAGAAAATCATAGAATGATACATCGACTACATTGGTTGATGGAACTAGCATGAAACTTGAATGATAAGAGATATCAGGTTAAATGTATTATATTATATTAAGATTTTTTATAAGGTATTATGTCATTGTGGAATTAACTTGTATTTCTATGGGTGAATTTCCATATTGCTAAATGCTAACCTTGTACTTTAGGTTTCTTCACCTAATGACACTGCAAAAGTTTCCTAAAGGGTCACACAATATATGTTTCCAGAATCTCAGATAAAGAATATTTTATTATTTATTATTTAACAAGTTGAACAAATATTATTTCTTCATGTGGTTTAATAATTATTCATTTTTTCATGATCTCATATATTCTGTCACTAGTTATTCAAGAGAATATATCGTGAACATAATGTTTAATAAATATTTATTTACTATTTAGTGAATATCAAATTTATTTATTAATTGGATAACAATGAAATGATATTTATTTATTAAATAAATAGTCTATTCAATGCTTGGTAAATATTGTGGTGGAATGGAGAATCGATTTTTAGGTCCATTGTGAAATAATATATATTTAATATTATTTTAATAAATAATATGTAATTTAATTCCCATGTTAAGTGAATGTAAAGAAAATATTATTATTATTATTATTTTAGACATGGGGTTCCATAAGGGAATAAATAAATATTAAAGGGAAATTTTGAAAATATTTTTTCTAAACCCTTATGGTATTTAAACCCAATTATATTATTTTTTTCAAGATAACCAATTCATTAGTGGTGTGCAAAATGACAGCCAGAGAGAATTCTCTCAGGAACTTGAGAGATCCCTCTCTAAGAATGAAGAATGATCTTCCTCCACCACCCACTCTGAAGTCTAGAGAGATAAATGAAAACTATTTTGTAGAGATTATTTTTGGGGTCAAAGGATAAAGACACAAGGGATAGAATCTTCCTTGGTAGAACCCATAGATTCCTTCTGTGATGTTCATATATTTTAGTAACATGTGTTGATCATCATTAGAGGGAATCTACTGCTTATTCATAAAAACAACAAAGATAAAAGATAGATCTATTTTAAAATACATTAATGAATAATGAATTAATGAAAGGGAATTATTTAATTAATTAAGTTAAATTTAAATAATATGTGATTATCTTATGGTTGGTTCTAGTGTTAAATCCCTTGCCTATTTTATTTAATTTAATTCAATTTGTTATGACATTAATTTTCATGTAAATCTCAGATTGATCATCAGTCATGACAAAAATAAAAGTTTGGAACAACCCATTGAATGATTCCACTATGGTTGGAACCTATAAGTGGTATCATAGATATCGTTTAAATATTTATAATTATTTAAAAGGTAATTTATTGATTTATTATTTTTTTATTTTTTTTCAATTAGTGTTTAATTGTTCATTAATTATAATTGTTATATATTATTATTAATCATTAATTTATCATATAACTAATCAAATTAATTAATTTTATAAACCAAATAAAATAGAATAAATCACTTAGAGGTGCTGAGGATTACAATCGGATGACACAAGAGTGCACGTCGTGTAACTAGAGTTACACTTCCTGTACTAGTGTTAAATGCACCATGAATTAATTCATAATTAATTCAGACCATGTAAATTGACTAAACGATGTGTATTTAATTTCTAACATTGTATTTTGACTAGTCCAACAAGGAACACAGTCAGATGGAGCACACACCATGTAGTCCACTTATGTGGTGCATAGTCCTTTAAGTCACATATGGGCCATGTATTACTATACTCTTCCTACCTAACTGGTGACCACATAACATAGAGATCACACACCATGTAGCCCTTTGTACTTTTCGTGTACTCTAATTTTTTCGAGTAACAATTTACCGGACAATTACCTAGGCATATACCTCAAATAGATGGTAAGAGACATACACACCATGTAGCACACTGGTACACACTATATACTTATACAAAATTACATAAAATTAATTTATTATACTGTGTAAACCTTATTGAATAGTTCTAGTGTGGGGTCATTAAGATTATAGGACACACAATGTGATGGGATTTAATATATATATATATATATATATATAAATGTTT
The DNA here is from genome assembly GCA_963277665.1 of Viscum album. Lineage (NCBI taxonomy): Eukaryota > Viridiplantae > Streptophyta > Magnoliopsida > Santalales > Viscaceae > Viscum > Viscum album. Next base: position 187,138,301 of record OY728145.1, read on the forward strand.
AATTATTTTTTGCAGAATGTCAAGATCTTCATATCATGTATGAGTTTTAATACAGTTATTACTCTATGTAAATTGAATCTTGACACATGACTAAAAAATCATGTCATTATTGTAATAATTAATTTCAAGGTAGATGTCATGAATGTACGTTACAATTCTTGTTTGGAATATGTCATATGAGTAAACAATATACAAGTATAATACATGTTGGGTAGATTCAGATGGGTATTCACTGTGTTTTCTCCAAGGTACATATTTATACACATTAAATTTTAAATAAATGTTTTATTTTATTTAAAATTATGATGGATGAAAATCTAATGTAAATTCGAATGATTATTAAAATTAAATAATTGATTAATTAATGAATATAATTAATTTATTTGAGTGTGACACATCTTAAAAATGAATAATAATGAATTGAATGATGGGTTTTTAAATACATAATTTGATTCATTCATGTGGTTGATCATGAGAATAGACTAGACCCCTGTATGTGAACAGTTTCATTTAATTTATTATTAAATTAAATTGTTGGTATGTGTGCCTTTTATCCTCTTATTATTTAAGGGAATGTGTACCCCTTATTTGTTTTATGTAAACTACTTTCCCCTCACCATTGTGGGAGTTAAATCATATGTAAAAGATGGAGCTCCTAATCTAGTGGGGGGTGTTCAAGTTTGGAGCTGAGGAATAACCAATCCAATAGATATATATAGGTGGACACGTGGAATTAAGTAACACAAACCTTAACTGGTTTCAGGTGTTTTTTCCACTCGGTCAACAATTAGTTTATCAACTGATTTATAAACTGACCATTATTATAATATCATTAACATTTCTCTTTATTATTTTATTTCTATATTGTTTTAGGGTTATTTTATTTAGGATGTTTTTCCGCGATCACATGAATTAATTAATTAACACGCATGCAAGATAGAACTAAAATAAATTGAATTATGTGTAAATATTATCAAAGACATGGTTAATCACTTAATTAAATATACTTCATATTAAAAATCTCATAATAAAGATAATAATTATAAATTTATGCATAAAAGATAAAATCCATCAATTATATGGTACGCTGGTAGAGCTATCCACAATTTCAGTAAAAATTGAACCATAGTTCAAAGTGTTTGTCCGATATAAGTTGGGGTGATTTAAAATATCAGTGAATTCAAAAATGAAGTTTTGAGTTGACTTAACTTAGTTCCCATCAAGGTGTTACCACCAATGTAGTACATAGTGTAACTAAGAGGCAAGGGTTGTGGAAATCCAATTTAAGGATTTAAAGATTGGGGAGTCCACTCAACAGATCAAGTAACTGTGAGTTAATGAAATTGGAATTTGTAATGCATGACTAAAACCATTCATGTTTATTAATAACCAAACTTGTGATAATGAGAATGAGAATATGGATTCTTGACACTATAATGTCCAAGAATGAGGACATTATGAATCCAATGGTATAGAATCTTGGGTTTCAATAAAATAGTGTGAGATTAATAAATATAATATTTATTTATTTGTCAACATTTTATCAGATAAATTACTAAATATATACTCCTCTTACTTGTAGAAACAATAATATAAATGACATCAAACATATCGCTTTAATTAATACTTTATAAAGATAACCTTCTCACGGGTACACAATTTCATTAGTGGTAAAGGTTCTTACGCATTATCATTTGTCATGAAAGAAAATTTTATGTTCTAGAAGAACCAATTACTAATGTGATTGAAAAATGAGGTTAGTGATGAAGAGTTTTCTATTTATGAGAAACATTTGAATGATGCTATATAAGATCAGTGTTTAATGTTATCATCAATGACTAATGTTCTTTGAAGAAACATGAGGACATGGATTCATATAACATGATATATCACCTTTAGGATATCTATCAAGAGAAAGGGATATGGGAGAGATACAATCTCTCCAATTATTTTTTACTACTTAGGATAGAGAGTCTATGCAATTTGGGACTCATATTATCATGATAAAACCTTGGTCATTATGGTGAATAAGAAAATTTAGAATAACATTAAGGGCCCCAACAATTATAAAATGTCTAATGATATCGGGAACATTCCTTCCAAGAAGAGGAAGATCTAGAGGAAGGGAATGGAAAAGGAGGTAGTATGTTTTGCATATGTAATGAAATTCCACTAGAATAAGAACTGAAACAAAAATCTAGGAGAAGCTAATGGTGTGTTAGTTATCTATTGTAATCTTTCAATATGTACACATTGGGTATCCGAGAAAGCTTATAGTGGTCACATCAGTATCCAAATGTAGGAACCAAGTAGATTCAGAAAGATCACTAGATGATAGGTGGACTTGAGAGCTACTAATTTTGCAAGGATATTTTCTCTATAAATTGGTGACTTCTACTTTTCGTGTCCAATGATAATTATTTTGGTTTTAAAGATTTATTATTGTTTACCAACTATTACCAAGATCGTAATTTATGTATCTTTCTTAGATGAAGATTGGTTTATTTTTAAATTTGGAAATAAAAGTTGTTTCTTTTATAAAAACATCATATGTTATGGTATGTAAAATTTAAATAATAGCCTTTATATATTGAATTAATGAAACCTAGTATTAGAAATTGATAATGAATCATGTTTACATGGCTAATATAACACCTATATTTTTCATAATAGTCCTGGTCATGTAAACAAGAAGGGTATGGAAAATCACTGCCAAGATGGTTATTTAGAATCTTATAATCCAGAACCACTTGAAATTTGTCAAAATTGTTTACAAGGAAAAATAACCAAAACTCCATTTATTGGACAAGGTTAAATAGCCATAGATCTTCTAGTATTTGTACACTCTAATGTGTGTAACTATTTCTAGTATAATTTAGAGGTTGATATTCATACTTCATAACTTTTATTGACAACATCAATATATATGGGTATGTCTAATTGATGAGGTATAATTCTAAGTCCTATAAGAAATTCAAGGAATTCAAGAATGAAGTAGATAATAAACATAGAAATAATATAAAGAAGCTTTGATCGAAGTGAGGTGGTGAATATCTTAACATAGAGTTTATCAACTTTTTTCTGGGAGCTTGGTATTCTATCTCATGTCACTCCATCTTGTAAACCATAGTGGAATGGTGTTAGTGAATGGTAAAACTGTACATTGTTTGACAAGGTGTGGTCGATGATGAGTCAAGAATATCGTATTTTATAATTTTGGGGATATGCATTACAAAATTCAGTATAACCACTAAAATGAGTACCAACTACAGAGGAAAATGGAATTACCTTCGAGTTTATGAGTGGAAAGAATCCAATTTTATCACATATACTTGTATGGGGTTGCAAAGTGTTAGTTAAGGCCTTATTTGGAAATGAAATATTACCAAGAGGCTCAAACTGTATCTTTATAGGGTATCCTAGGGAAACAAAGTGATACTGACTTTAAAAAACCTCTGAAAAAAAAAGAGACTATCACTAGAAAATCCACCTTTCTTGAGAGGGAGTGCATCTTCAAAAAATAAAGTTGGAGAAATATTTATTTCAGTGAAGTTGATTCCCATGAAACAAAAGAGTTGGTATAATAAGAAATTCCATAGGTACCCCTGGACTAAGTAGTTCTTGAAACACATGTATTGTGTAGAAGCATAATAGGGGTAAGGGAACCAGAGCGATATGGTTTTCTAGTGACTGAAGATGAAGACTCATTATCATTTGATAATTATGAACATATATCTTCTAAAAAGGTAGTAGAGAGCTCAGAAATTGAATGATGGAAAAAATCCATGAATTATAAAATGGATTCCATATATCAAAACCAAGTTTGGGTTCTGGTTGATGCACTAGATAATGTAAAACCTGTAGGATTCCAATGGGTATTCAAGAGAAAAATGGACATGGAAGGAAAAGTAAGTACCTATAATGAAAGGCTAGTGGATAAATGGTTTAAACAACATAAAGTAATAGACTACAATGAATCATTTTCACCAATTTCCATGTTTGTATCCATCAAAATTATACTTTCTATAACATATTACCATAAATATAAGATTTGGTAGATGGGCTTCAAAACTGTTTTCTATAATGTGAACCTTCAGGAAGATGTCTATATGACACAACCAGAATGGTTTGTGACTCCAAGTAATTCCAAAAGGATTTTCAATTTGTAGAGATCCATTTAGGGATTGAAGTAAACATCTAGTTAAAATAACATTCAATTTGATGAAGATACAAAATAATTTGTTTTCATTAGTAATGAATGTGATAATTGTGTTTACAAGAGGTTTATTGAGAATGAAGTCATTATCCTAGTAGTATATGTTGATGATATATCACTTACTGAAAATGAAGTACATGTCATAAAATATGTTAAGTAATGGTTAAACAAGTGTTCCCCATGAAGGAATTTGGTGAACCGTCCTATATTCTAGGGATCATGATCACTCAGGATTGATCTAAAAATCTTATTAGACTATGTAGAAGTATATATATAAACTAGATTCTAAAGATATTTAGTATGGAAAAATCCAAGAGGGGATTGGTTACATCATTCTATTAAAATTTGTACTTTGAAAAAATTAGATAAAGAGAGAATGAGTAATATTCCATACACTTTAATGATAAAAGAAATCATGCATTCCATTTTATATACTAAACTTGATGTATCATATGCATCGATCATAGCATAAAATTATCAAGATAATCAACAAGAATATAATTGGATTGTCATTAAGTCTATCCTTAAGATTCTGAGAAGAACTAAGGATATGTTACGAGTGTATGGAGGAGATGTGGAGTTGTTATTCAAGGGTTATACTAAATCTAGTCTCGAGATATATTAGAATGATCTAAATTAGATTCCATGATTGGTTATCTATCCCAACTGAAAAGATATGAGCTGGAATAGTTAAAAGAATCTAGTTTTCACTGATTTTACAGGTGAGAATTAGTATATATCAGCTTTATATGTAACCAATAAATCCTCTCGGATATGAAACTTTGTCCAATATCTTGATGTGTTATCTAGAAGTAAAGACCTTTTCACATTAAATTATGATAAATCTCTTATGGTGGATCTTCTAAAAGATCCCAGGTCACACCAATGGATAAAGAATATACTCTAAAACTTTAACCTATTGAGGTATTTTTGTCTTACGGGTAAATTTGAAGTAAAAAGAGAACCCATAGAGGATAATACAACAAACCCCTTGACTAGATACCTATCTCATCAGAAGAATGAGTATCATGAAAGAGTTATCAGACTGAAGGTTGTTAGTATTTTCCTTGGGTGAAAGTGGGATCCTATTGGAGTTGGTGGTATACAACCAAATTTTGTTGACTTTAGAATATATTATATTCATATTTTTGAATATTAATAAAGTTCTTATCACATCATGATTTTTCTTTTGTGTAACTTAGTATGTGAAAATGTTTTAAGAGTAGTTTTCACACTAAAAGTTCATAGATGTTCCTTGCTATAATTAGAACATGGAAGGGCTATGACACAATTCTTAAATATATGTTATATACCGAGATGTTATTATTTTAGGGAAAAAATGATACATGCTCTCATGGGTGGAGACTCATAGGACTTTGTGGAACCTTCTCATTGTATATGCCCTTGGTAATATAGAGTGTAGGATATTATGAGAATGTCCCTTCAGTATGAAATATACTATTATATGTGTCATTGGATGTTACTATCTATAGATTTTTGTATTGATCATTATAATTTAATATTATTATTAATTAATAGTACAAGTCATATACTTTGATGTATTGATGATATCCATGATGACATATGTTCACGATGAGGTAGGATACGTTGGGTGAATCATGATTAATATTTCATTAATGAATAATGCAAGAAAAGATTTATCCCTTATGTTCTTTAATGTATTTTTATATCTTAGGTCCTTTAATTTATGTGATATATGATAAATAAATCAATTTTCATGGTTCTCTATAGTAAAGTTGAATTTACGAAAAATAAAAGAAAGAGACATTGATAACATAGGTTGACGGCACCAGCATGAACCCATATTGATTAGAGATATCATGATAAAGGGATTATATTATATAATAAGTTTCTATATGAGGTGTTATATCATTTTAGAATTAACTTCATTCTCTATGGGTTCCTTGGTGTGTTGTTAGATGATGACCTTGGACTTTAATCCATTTCACCTAATGCTACCATGAAAAAGGCTTAGAGAGTCACACACAAAGTGTATCCAAAATCACGATTAAATAATATATTATTATTTATTATTTAACAAGTCGATTAAAAATTATTCCTGCATTTGGTTAAATAATTATTAATGTTTTCTTGATCACATATATTTTGTCACTATTTATTCTTTAGAATATAACGTGAGTAGAATATTTAATAAAAATTTATTTTCTATCTAGATAATATAATTTTTATTTATTTATTGGAAAATTTTGAAGTTATATTTATATATTAATAAAATAGCCAATTTTCAAGGATCAAAACATATTTTGGAGGAATAGTGAATTGAGTTTTTAGTTTTAGTGATAAATAATATATATTGAATATTATTTGATGAAATAATATTTAATTTAATCCTCCCGTTAAGAACATGTTAAGGAAATATTATTATTATTATTATTTTAGATATGTGGTTCTATAAGGGATTATATAAATATTAAATTGAACTTGTAAAAATATTTATTTCTAAACTGTAGTGGTATTTAAACCCAATTATATTATTTTTCCAAGTGATTGAATTCATTTTTTTGAACACAACGACAACCAAATAGAATCCTCTCAAGCCATAAAGAGAACCATTTTCAAGAATACTCCCAAGAATGGAGAGCAATATACCTCCACCTCTCACTCTGAAATATAGAGAGATCACAAAGAATTATTTGGAATTGATTATCATTGAGATCAAAGGAAAACAACACAACCCTTAGGATATGTTTTTCTAGCACCTTTACATGCCTACAGAGACGTTCAACGATTTTTGGATCACATGTCGATCAAATTTAGAGGAAATATTCTCTTAATTACAACAATTCCATGATGGTAAAACATAGATCTATTTTAATATCCATCAACAATGAAATACTTCATGCAAGGTAATTATTTAATAATAGAAATTAATTATATATAATATTTTATGATACTATGTTGGGTTCTAATGTTATATCTTGTATGTATTTTCTTTAATTTAAATCTTTTGATTTTGGAATTCACCATTATGTAAATCATGGATTGATAATCATTCATGAAAATAGAAAAGTTGGGCATGACCCATCGCATTCTTCCGTTGCACCCATAATCTATATAGCCTGGGATGGTGCTTGAAATCCTCCGGAAAATTAATTGCTATTTTGAGAAATTACCTCACAATAGGAGGAGCACTCTTTGAGTTATCCCATATTGAATAGTGAGTAATAATATCATTATACATTTCACCCATAATTGGGGACCCCAAGATCATCTGGACATCTTAGATTCTGACAATGACTTCTCCAGGCACCAAGTGGAATGTGTTGGTATCTAGGCTTCATCGGTTGATTTTTTGGTGGATGAAAAATCTATTTAAATGATAAAAACTCTATGGCACTCAGGAATACTCATAGAGTCCCATTTACTTCCTTGAAACCATAAAATCCTCATATATTTTTTGAACCTAGAAGGGACATCCTCACTCAAGACCGAATGATCCTCCAGGACGTAGATAATTTTTTTACAACCACCCAAATGACTTAGAGGTTGTAGATTTTTTCAAAATATAAAGAGGTAAATGGATATCTGTTTTTGGTTCCAAAACCATTTACCCTAATGATAGAAGGGTGTCATTAAAAATACCCATCATATTAAGTCACCAAGATAAAATCCCCCCTTGATGAGATGTTTTCTCAGGTTGTGTTGTTGGACTTGAGTATCCAAGCAATCAGTTAATTTGTTTGGCGTGGTGCTGGAATAGGGACATCGGTTGGAAACCTGAACCCATAAGGAATAAGACTATCTGAAATAAGATAAACTTGGATTCCATCACTCATATTTCCTACTAAAGAGTTATGATGTTGGATAATGTCTTATTTTTCATTATTTTCAACTCTTTCATCCATGGAGTTCCACTTTTCATTCTCTAGAGAAACAAAAGATTTTGAATGATCGAAATTATAAAAAACTAGAAATTAAACTGTTGGATATAATAATGTTTTGGGAATAAAAAATAATAATGAAAGGAAATGTCTAGAGAATCACATAACGCTATGTGGACTAAAAATCAGTTAAGCTGCTACACGGACCTCAATGTGCTTCAGCTTCTATATAGAACACAGTATTTCTATGAGGGAATAATTTTACTGAAATAAAAAATAAATTGTTTTCTAAAAATACCAATTTGAAGATTATATTTTACATTATTTGGAAGAGGTCATCATTAAATTAAATTATATATAAAAAATGCAATGTGGGAAATCCAAGACTGATCGTAAAGTACTTGATTCAAAAAGATAAAAATTAATTCAGTCTAATACCTATTATAGAAAAGGGACCTTCTCTAGGATCACATAATTCTCATAAATAATTCTATAAAATATTCAAATAGACTAACTTCTTCCACAAAATGGAGTCCTGTACATGTCGATCAGAACCCATTATAATGAGGGGGATTTTTTGACTCGTTAAAAGTTTACATGGATGATTAGAAGAATGTTATTTGTCATGGACTAGTTTTATTAAAAAAAATTGAAACATTTATTTATGATTAAAAGTTAATGTACTGCGAGCCACAAAGAAGCCACAAAGGATCCCCAAAAGAACCCCTCTTTCTATATATTGTGCTCACTATACGAGTTGCTTCTCTGCTTAGTGCTTCCGTATACACCTGGAAATGAAAATATCATTGTGGGATGACGTGTGACTTTTTATCCCCCCTAAAATGAAAATAAATTTTTGGCGAGTGGCATCTTTCTAGTCCCCCCCAATGCACATGAAAATTTATTTACTAGGTGAGGAATCTTTTTTAGGCCCCCTACAAACAAAAATATATTTATTGGGTGAGGTATTCTTTACAAGCCCCCTCAAATGAAAATCACTTTTCATGTCGATTCATGGATTTTTAATCCCCTGAAAATGAAAATCACATTTTTGACAGAGGCATCTTTTTTAGGCCCCTTGAATGGAATGTCTATTTGTAGGGTGAGAAATATTTTCCAAGCCCCCTGCAAAATGAAAAAAAATTTCCCGGGTGAGGTGCCACTGTTTTTCACCCTGAAAATTAATTTCCCATTACTTGGTCATATTTCAGTCCAAAAAACTAAATACATAACGGTATGTAGTTGAGTGGTTACGTTAATAACCCTATAAAAACCCCACACACATGGATTGATAGGAGTAGTGGGATTTTTATGCGAGAGATTATTTTTGAGAGAGACAAACAAAGATAGATAGAAATAGTCTGAGCAAGATATTCCGGTGGGTAGTCATTTACTACATATCACAAAGTTAAATAGGTCATAAGAATTAATTCACATATCATATGTAATGTTCATCATAGTAATTATTCCATTATGAACCATCCATTTGTATAGAGAATCCCCTTTTGACCACCATTTTGTGAACCACATGCAGATAAAATCTTTTTTGTCCACCCACTCACATTGAAAACAATATACATAATTTATTAATTCTTATTCAGTGCCCTTACATGTACCGTTCAACATTATATTTTCCTCTTCAAGAACTATTCAAATAACACTCTTTTACAACCTCTCCCATGAAGCAATATGACCCAAATGGGCCCCTTAGTGAATCTCCAATCTAGGAAATCATCTAAGACCTCCAGATATATATGATCAAAACAAAAGTGTAAAATTGTGTGTCCTCTCAGTCATAAATTTCAATGGTAAATTAGATCATATTGGTAACCTACCTAACAAGGGAGTCCTTGGAATTTTCTCAATCATATATTCTAATGTTAATGAGGGTTCTAGCATTGAAGGTAGTGCAAGGGGTCTTCCAATTTCAGACGGTGAGGGGGGATTCTTACCTTTCCCTTTAATAAGGGTTAGTGCCTTATCCTCCACTCTTCTCTAGAATTAGTAATAGTTCACCCATGCTTGAGTAATCCCATGGCCTTTTTATGGGATGTATCCATATGGGCAGCCAAATGTGCTTATCCTGGTTATGAAAACAACAGAGGATACAAGCACAGAAAATACCCTTCTTCTTCTCTTGTTACCCTTAAATCATCCAACAAAATATAAAGGAGGTTTTTGGTTTTCCATGTCATTGAATTACTCTTTTTTATAACATTGAGAATGAATCACATGGGTTTAAGGATAGTTATGATCATGAAATATGCATGATCAGATGCATGTCTCAGTAGAGAATTTTTTTCAGACCATCCTCTAGACATTCTTCAAAGGGATTCAATAGCCGGGGTTCATAAAATGCACATATCTGACATTATTTTGTCTCTTACTAGTTGTAATATTCAAAACCATATTATCTACAACTTCATGGGACTTATATTCCGTATAATCCCCATCCATATCATCACTACCTTAAAGGGACATATTTCATGTGAGAAAAACATAGTTGGGCCTCCTCTAAATGTGTAATCCACAAGTATCTGAACTGTGTGGGTATTGATTCCCCACCAAATTGGATAGGTAGAAATACACTATGATTTACAAACCCAAAACCCCAATTTCACCATAATGTTCATTAGGCTACATCCCCATCTTGGTCATTTCTTATCGGGTGGGATATATTTCTTTTGGGTGTTTTCACCACCATACTTGTTGGACTATATTTCCAGTATGATCATTCCCCCACCTAGGATACTACATCATTTCTAGGTCCTTTTGTACTCTTTAGTGTAATTACCACACCAGCCATTGACTAGGAATCTTTAACTTATATGTCTACCCTGCATTATGTTAAACTGCGTGGTTGTGTCCTCATCTTGTGACCACAAAAGGTGTGGTGTTTCCCACTACATGGCATCAAACTACGTTGGTTTGGATTCATTTTATGAATATACGTTGTAATAAATTCTAATGGGTCTGATCCGTCCATCAAAATAACTTCCATCTTTCCAAATGATGTTAAATTACCATGCTCCCAATAGTGTGTCTTAAAACCAAAATCTTGATAAAAATGATATAAGAATCTATGACCCATTTACAAAAGGGTGTCATCAATGGATAAAATTAGATACATACATATGTCTCCATCAATTAATAACCCTTGATACATATATATGATCTTGAAACCAACACATGACATATAATTATTTTTTGGTTCAAGGGATACCAGTTTGATATTAGGGATTTATCAAAGGACTTACGAATATGTCTTAAATATATAAGAGTGTCTTAGAGTAAAATATATCTACACCCAGAAGGGGGTGATTAGCCTGAACTCCCATCCTCTCAGCCAACATATTTTCTAAAGGTCTCTTTGGAGAAATTCAAGTGGTTATATTCCTACGGAAATCATGTTTGCATCGACTTGAAAAAAGCGTGCGCATAGAGATTGTCTGAAACAATCACTTAGTATAAAACAAAGTTGTATTAGATTGAAAATAAGGTGTTTTTATTTATTCATCATAAACATGATTTCATGGTTTTCCCTCTAAAATTATTGTTTCCCACACAATGATTTTTGGTTTTAGTCAATGGATGGAACCCAAAAGAATCATGTTAACAGTGAACAGGAAGGAAAACGTGGCGACAATTAAAAATAAAATGGGATAATAACTATAGAGAATGATATCATGATTATTCCTAATCAGTTATCAAAAAACATGATTTAAAACATATACATTAAACAAATATTTAACTCAACAAAGAATAGAATGGTGGAGTTCATTAGGTGCACAAGTGGTGGAGATTATAGAGGATAAGAGGCTCAATTTCATCATGTCAGAAATATCTAAAGATTCATCTATGAAATTGTATCATAGCAATGATAAAATGTTTTCTTATGTAGAAACTTTTGTAAATAAGAAATTATTTACCAAGTAAAAATTAAGAGTTTATAGAAGAAAATAAATTTCATCCTTGGAACCAATTTATATTTCATTGTCTTAAATGTGGACAACTATGAAATTATCCATGTCAATTAAGTCTTCTAAATGATAACCCCTAGACCATGGATGAAACATTTTTTAATTAAAATGTTTCATTTATTTATGTATTGGGGTTAAATAATTATATTTTAAAATTATTTTTACCAATGGTATTTTGGTTATAAGAATCATGAAATATCTAAGGATTGCATTAAATTTTAGAAACATATACATCTTCATTAACATAAGACTTCTGGATATCATTATAGGTTAATAAGTTTAATGATGATCATAACTTCAAAGATTTAAAAAACTCTTTTTAGGTTTAATATAGTGGGATTATACCAATATTAATGTTATTTTTAGAAATGTTTATGAAAATACAACCTTTTAGTTTAGTATAAATCTTAGTGAAAATGTTATTTGAGGATTAATATCTATAAACTTTTTAGGAATTAAGATTAAATGTATTAGTAATATTTATGGTTTATATTATCTTTGATGTTATAGTAATTATGGGTCAATAAAATTTGGGAATGTTATAGGAATTATATTAATATGGTTTTAAGAAAGGACAACATGAATGCCGAGTGACAACCCATCGCCTCCAGAAATGTCATGGTGCTTGAACCCATAACTGGTGGATGATAGGATTTTTAACGCCTACCACTGGAAATTAATATGTACTAATTATTATATCATTATTATTAATTAATTATAAAGATAAATATTAATATTTAAGTAGTTAGGTTACTGTTGTGGTTTGGGGATTAATGTATTATATTGTACAACCTGTACTAACCATAATGGTTTTGGAAAATATTTGGATACAAATTGAGAGACTTAACACTCTTTTATGGATATTAAAAATTTTTAAATGTGAATTTTTGTGCTTACAATATAAAAAACCCATTTCCTAGTGTAATAGGTGAATTGTAAATTTATCAAGAAACAACCAAAGGATGAAATTGTTCTTATGAAATATAAAGATATCATGTAAGTATATTTTCTTATATTCATAGATAGTAAAACAATTTTCAAACATTATGAAAAATATTTTCAAACAAAAAGGTAGTCCTGTTAAGTTCATATCTAATGAATAAAATGGTCTTTTAAATCATAAAATATTATGGTTTTGAGGTCCTTAACATTCCATTGATCATTATATTTATTGTGATCAATGTATTGTATCAATATCTATAATTATTTATGATTTTCATATATTTCCGTCTCTTTACATTCCACCAATGTTATCCTACTTGAAAACCTAGTTATGTGTGATTCTAGATGAATTTATTATTTCAATTTGTCTCTTATGAAGAGAATGTTCTATTAACCCTTTAATGATGTAGGTTTTTCCACATTGGTATTTCCAAAATTCAAAACCTTGATTACTGATATCAAGTCTATATTATGAGGATAAAATTTATTAACGGTGGGGAGAATATAACACCCAAATATTTTAAAACAAGAACATTGTATTCGTTGTCATATGTGACATGTGACACCATGATTAAACGACACACTAAATATATTTCTTTAAATATAATCTCTTCGATAGCTTACAGAACATGCAACCTGATGCTAAATGAAATCTAATATTATATACCATTATAACTGAGAAATTAAATTGGTGTGTATGAATAGTACCAAATAAATTAAAAAAACCTCGGTTATATATTTATTTTAAATATAATAATTATTATTTAGAATAAAAAGACATGTGTTTTTTGAAAAAATAGTATTTTTCTAAAAACGATTTAGTCTCGCTTTGCATACCAAATTTAAACTTACTTTTTACCAGTATTAAAAATATTTTCTTATAAAATTAACCTAATTTTTTAAATCAAAATATCGAAATTATATATGGGTTAATTTTTTTATACCTCTAAAAAGTCTCATTTTTTATAAATAGTGAAACATACGAATTTTTATTGAATAATTCATTTTGTTAAAATATTATACAAAGTAAAATTATAAATTAAATTAATTTAAATTTAAAAATAGGTCAATTATATTTCAATTTAAATAATTTAGTTGATTGGAATCAATTTCATATTGAATTTTTATATTAAAACCTTATATACTTATGATAGTGTTTCTTTTTTGAAACCCTCTTTTTCAGCACGCATGTGGGTATAATTTAAAATTTAATCATGGAAATTTTGTGAACTGAATTTTTAAAAATGGATTCCTTATTAATAATAAGTATAAAAATTATTATCTAAAAATTTAAACTTAATTTTTGAGTTTTATGAATAGTAAAAGTAGTAAAATTTAATTACTGTTGTTTTGATAAAAACTAATTTACTAGGGGTTAGACTAAAATGTTAAGGGTTAAAATGACAATAAAACTTGTTAAAAACACAATTATATCCCTAGTTGGACCTTATAACCTCTAATATTTATGAATTACCCATTTTAGTGTATTTTTTCATACTAAGAACGTGGGTGTAATTGATTTTTTTCAAACATTCCACGGGTTTCCACTGCCCAACTTATAAAAGGCCACCAGATCTCCTCCCCTAATCAGACATAGTAGCACATTTGGTTTGTAAAATCCCGGAAAAAATAACTTACTTACTCCCTTAACATTATCTTATATTCCTTGGTTTGATGAGAAATCTTACCTACAATGTATTTTGGTGAAAACCTAAAGAAGTTCCCCAAAGAAGAGGTAACGATCTTGAACGAGCATTTTTTTGTTTCCACATCCAAAACATTCAAATATTATTAAACCATTAATATATAATTAACTTAGTATTTTAAATAAAATTATAATTTATTACATTAATTTCATAACCAATATCCAAATCATCTTCCATAAAATGAAAAAAAATTATTGATCGTGTATACACCAGACTACTACCTCATGAACTGATGCAATTTCATTTTCCATCAGCATATTTAAAGGATAGATATAATGATAGATTTTAAACATTTTTATTTTATTTATGATATTATTTCACTTTTTTAATTTCAATATCACACATACCTTCTTACATTGCAGTCCTTTTCAAATACGATTTCGTCACTCATGTGTACAGAGGACTACCACCTCATGAAGTGATGTGATCTATTTCACTTATACATATAATAGAAGTTAATAAGTATATATATATTTTGAATATATGTCATTTATATGAAATTATATTAATTAAGTTAAATAAATATATCACCTAATTACTTACCCTTTTACCCTTTCAGGTAATTATAACATCACCCATGCGTACGTACGACATGTCATCACCACGAAATGATGTGATACATTATCCATGTTCAAATTTCAATAAATATTTTCAAAGTATATCCAATGTATTAAAATTTTATTTAAGACATTAATATAATTTAGGAGATTGTGGATCTATATCCTATACTCAAGAACTCGAACATTGATGATAAAATAAGCATAAGAAAATATGGAAATTTACACTTGAAATAATGAAAATAATAAAAGATCATTAACAAACCTGTGATAAGATATTTTGAGAGGATAATATATGATATTATAAATATAAATAAGATTTTTTAATAAATTAATAAAATTATTAAAACCATAATAGAGAATCTTAAATAATGTTCATTTAAAAGGATGTAGGAGTTAAGGAACTTTGTCTGAATTTCCCTTCATTGAGGAAAATTGAAATATTATGCACCTAATTTATTTTATATAGTGTAAATAATACCCCCCATTGACATGTAATATCATGATTAATTAGAAATTCATGGTATTTTCATTTTTAATTTAAATTATTTCAACTAAGGGGATTTGAATTGAAAATTACCAAGTGGTAAAGAAATTCATAACTCAATCTTTTATCTTTGAGTTCTATCACTTATTCATTGATATTCTACGATCATGTGTTTCATGAATTTTGACTATATAATGATGTATTTATACTTGTTTTTTGTGTATTTAAATTTGATAAATAAATTAAATTCATTATTTAATTATCACTTCCACATTGTGATCTCTGTAAAGGACTTCATCTAAATTTCCCTTTATCGAGGCATATTTTATTATTGTTCATCTAATTTATTTTATATAGTGTACATTCTTCCTGTGACTAAAATGTATATTGTTATTCGATTTTATGAAAGTTCTCTTAAAGGAAGCGGCAACCACATACGCAGGTGGGATTCAAGACCAAAAACAAGGTGAAATTCGAAATTCAAAAGGCATCACTGCTATTGAGGAGGCCCAAACCACGTGGTACCGTGTCAGTCAGTCACACATTCATCAATCCACCATCGTCATAAGTAAAACAACTCCATCGTTGTTTTCTTCCCTCCCTGTCGGAGCCGCACTGCCAGAGATCATCCCCAAAAATTTACCATCACAGAAAACCCAACAGTCATCACTCAACCTCTTCGACCATCGACGCCGACATCCGTCACCACAACAGACCAAATCACCAAAACCAAAAAATGAAAAATTATAGTAAATCATCATCACAAGGAAAACAATAGTCGACATCACAGATGAAAGAAGATAGTCGCGCTGCTTGGCCTCCGTTGCACCGGAACCCGGTACGCTGCAAACCCAACAATCCACCAAGAGCGCAAAGAGAAGAGGAGGATGTTGTCGTTTCCGTGCTTTCTAGAGGACGCCACCTACGACCTCGTACTGACCTGGGGAAAGATGACACCTTCCAAACCCAGACCAGAATAAGGGGGGCCACCATCAGTGGATGATTGTGTCACAGATGTGGGAAATAAACCTATAAATCTGAATCGTAGGAGGAGGTTGAACGATGATCTAAGTCGATAGAGCTCCAAAGGCCTTACCAGTCCGCGAAACCAGAGAGCGGTCGACCCAACGCGCCACAAAAAACCTAACCATAGACCGTGCCTAGCCTAGGGAATAAGGGTGGAAGGGAGAATGGAGGAGTAAGGGATAAGGCGGCGCAGGAAAACCCAAGCCGAGGGGAGCTCCCATTCGACGCCCCTTACGAGCTCATCCACACTTCCCCTTTTACATATAATTCCATGAATAATTCATACATCATTGTATTTTATGTTTTAATTCAAATTATTTATTCTAATTGTTGTTGACATCAAAATAATCATGTGGTGATGAATTAAATGTCTCAGTTTGATTTCATTAGATTGTATTATATCTTCATTATCATTAACATTATAACATTTTGTGTAAAATGACCAATGAAAATATTATTTTTTATTTTAACCGGTTTTTTTGGATTTATATTTGATACACATTTTTAATCGATTTTTTCTCACTTCAATGTTTTGAGCTTTGTAATGTTTTTTTTATCAATTTCAATTTTATTGAAATATATTTGTTAAAATGGACCTATTCACATTAATATGGTGTATATAATAACCCTTAGATGAATTTAACATGAATAACTATTTATTAATGAGGTCTAATGTTTTAATTATAGTCTATTAATATCCATTGTATCATGTATATGAATATATCCTAAACTGAATATCATTATTACATATATTGTTCAATTTTAATGTAAATTGATCAACTGGGGAAATATTGAAAATACGCATTCTTTACTCTAAGTGGATATTTGTTGATAAATCCAATTTTATTAATGAATTAAATTGATTATTTGATTTAATATCATTTATTTTCTGGTGTATTGATGGTGGGGTAGAATTTATATAGCCCCTTGATGAATTTGTAGTCTCATGAGGTGAATCAACAATATATCCATAATGGGATTTCACCATGTAGTTTTAACCTATATTATGAAGATTATTAATGGAATATGTTTCATGATGTCAAATAAATAATAATCACCCAAACTAATAACTAAAACTTTATTATCCACGAGATTTTCACAATGATATTATCAATGGATTGATTTTATTCATGATTTTTTATCAATTGGCATGTTTTTCAATTATTTACCTTTCCATATTGATTAAGACTTATATATTCATGGAATTTATTTTATTAAATGGTTTTTGTGTTTGGTTATTTATATTTCCATTTTGGTTATTACTTATCTATTCATGTTAGTCATGATATTTAAATGGCATGTGTTTTCAATTATTTACCTTTCCACATCGATTATCTTTTATCTAATCCTTATAGTCAAGTTACATATTAAATTGCATGTGTGGATAGATATTAACATTACCACATTGATGATACATAATTCACTCATAGTAGCTTCTAATTTACACAAATATTATAGTGAAATTTATCTCACCCTTATTTTGTTTCATTTTCTAGGAATACAAGAAGTATACTATGAATAATATGGAAGGATGTGCTAAATAGAATAATGATATTATTTAAAAAATTATTTTTTTTTAATTTGTATATTCAAATTTAATATGAGAATAATCTATATATCTTCTTTTTCAAGGCCAGTAAATTATTTTGTCCTCAGGTTTCTGATTAATTGTATTTTATTACAATGTGATATATTATACACCAACTCTAGGCTACTAGGGTTAGGGTCATTACAAAAAAATGATTTTTACATTCTAAAATACAATTTTTAATATTTTTAGAACTTAATTCTAATTACCCATATACAAAACCCCTAAAAACATTTTAACAATATAATTGTTTTTTCATTATGAAATGATATTATTCTTATTTTTCAACTAGTAATATTTATTTAGACAAATGTTAAATTTATTTATTAAATTTATTTTTTATATTACGGAAAACTTCTCTTACATATACCAAAAAATATGGTTATTCCATTTCATACTTACCAATCATATGAGTAGGTTATAATAGTCATATTTAAATAATATTATTTAACGTTTTACTTAATCTCAAAGTTTTTTTTCTACACACTATCAAGTATATATTATTTTGAATGAAACTAAAATCATTGGGTGATGCAGTTCAAGTTCCTTGATTTAACCTTTAACATCTGTATTTTTCAAGTGAATATTTATTAGGTTCATTATATCCTTCATTATCCATTTATTTATTCTAATAGATTATTGGGACCATATGTGAGATAACCTTACATATTTGACATAGTAAAAACCACCAGAAATCTATTTCTCGAGGTCTTCCACCATTTAAATCTTCATTTATATCAATCGACATTTTTAACATATTTGAATTTTTATGTAATGTAGAGAAATTTGACAATGAATTTTCATGAAGAAAATTTGATGTCAATAGTTTTATCTAAATGAAATATAGAACTAAAAATAAACTATTTTATATTAAAATAAAAGGTGAAAATTAAAATATATATGGTAAATTAATGGGTACCAAAGGAAGTGACCATTTTACAAAATCTATGAAGAAAATGAGGAAAATTGTATGAAGTGGAAGAAGTATCCCTTATAATGGACATTGGTCAAAGCATGTAAAAATAGCTTCACTAATGTTTTCTTTAGAACATTTCCAAATTTAACTTGAATAATTATGGTACGCTAGAGTCTTATGATACATAAATTCCAACTTGTAGAAATTTCCATGAGATTCATGATAGAGGAATTACCACCCTTGACTGAAACCAGATATTACCAAATTATTAGATTATATGTGAAATCTCAGGGGGGGATATGTAACTAGAAATTAGGATGACATAATCAGGTAGTTGTTAATGTAAACATATATTTATTACATATTATTTAAAAAAAATCATTTTTACTTTTAAAGAAAATTATTATAATTTACTAATGCATTTATAAAATTTACGAGATCATTTTTTCAAAGAATTTATTTTTATGGTCATTATTTAAAAAAAACATATTATATATTTTCTATATTGATAATATATATAATATAATGGCATAAATTTTATTATTAATTTACAGTAAATAAGAATATTAGTGGTCAATAATTTTGAAAGTTAAGTTCCTATAAAAAAATGTCTTCAATGTGTTATATTTTCTTTGAAAATTGAAAATAGAAAATTAGAGAAATTTAATTTCAAAAAATGAAATTCAATTTTTTGATTAAGTATTTAAATATTAGTTTAAAATTATTTTTTAGTTTTTACTAACATAAATATTTTTTAGTTGAATTGTGAGTAATCCATTTTAATAAGAACTGTACCTTTATAAGAAAGACCAAGAATTTTATAAATCTTTTAATTAATAAAATATGTGTATATTAATTAAAACTATAAAATTTAATAATAATATATTTAATTTATAAAACCTATGAACAAAATTGTATTGAGTTAAGTAATATTTTCCAATAAAGTGTTTTTCTTTTTATTAAATATTAATTTAAAAATATTTGTTTTGACATGCTGTGAAATCCACATATAGTTTTTTATAATAAAACTTTTTATATCATAAAATTAAAATATATTTATAATATTACCCTAAAAATAAATTTTAATCTTAAGAATACATTTTGATTATGAAAACATGTTTATAAACATTACGAGCACTAATATTAATATTCAATTTTCATACACATAGAAATTCCACATTATAAAATGTATTATATATATATAATTATAAAGTAATAATTATTTAATTATTTCAATGTTATTTTGAAGAATTAAAATTAAATTAATTTGTTAATAACTAGTTAAAATGTTAAAAAAAAGTTTAAAAGAAAAATTTCTTATTGTAATGGAATTTAAAACATGTTAAAAAGATATCTGAAAATGAATGGTTAGGAACTATAGAATTTAAATCATTCCCCACTCCATTATTATCCATTTTTTATTCTTCATGAGATGTGAGAAATGTTCTCTCTTGAAAATTAATTTGAAATATATAATTTGTTTTTCATGCTCACCACATATAAAAGAGGTCTCTCACCGCCCCTTCAAGA
This sequence comes from Viscum album, assembly GCA_963277665.1. NCBI lineage: Eukaryota > Viridiplantae > Streptophyta > Magnoliopsida > Santalales > Viscaceae > Viscum > Viscum album. The sequence goes on from OY728145.1 coordinate 187,159,112, forward strand.
CCACTCATAAAATTAGGATTCCATTTGAAAATGTTACTATTTTCCATAAACTATATATTTATTCCTTTTCCATAAAAATATATTCAAAATAAATTTTCTAAAGGCCTTATTTTCCAAGGAATCATCAAAGGGAAATCCTATGTTCCCAATGTGAGTCCTTTTGGGTTAGCTAACTTATTTTGTTTTCTTCTTTACCATAAAAATATATATTAATTAATATATAATGAAATATGTATTGTTTTTTTACTGAATTTTATTAATAATATGTATTAACTTTTAACTAAATTTTCCCTTTTCTATTAAGAAAAATTTAACCCACTTTTTTGCGTTTTGTGGACCGCTACATCCATGATGCGACAAATTTTGTTTTTTCACCATTAAATCTCTTAAATAATTATAATGGAGAAATTACAGAATAAATTTGAGATATATAATATTTTATTAATTATGAAGAGATAAATTTTAATCCAAATTCATTCCCTCTCATTCATTGATAAATTATAATGTCAACCTTATGTTGTGTGGACTGTCACCTCGCCATTGTAATGTATATATTTCTTAATTATTCATTTCTAATAATAATATTGAGCCGAAATAAACCTCGTTTAAAATCAAAATAAAAAATTAATTATTGCATTTCTAATTTTTGTCACTCTAACTACCTACTTGAACAATGATATAAAACAATGTCATGGATGACTATTATAACATAGCTAACTATAATATATGATATATTTAAAAAAATTGGTTTTATTTTGTTTGCTTAATTCTAACATTAACATTAAACTCATTAAATAATATAGCACTGTTCATTTGTTAAAAATCATGAAAAAATGTTTTTCTCTAATTCTTTCCATTAGAAGCACAACCAAAACAACCATAGAATGAAATTATAAAAATATAAAAAATTATAAAACATCAATTATAGTATATTTTATTATCTTTTAATTATGATATTTGGGATAATAATGAAGAGCAACACCGCTATTATGAAACTACATCAAAACGATCATGATTACTCACACCCAATACTGAAAATGAATTATAAACTAATATTCATATAGTGATAATTATAAAGTATGTCTATAAAAGTTTATGGATATGAATAAGGTTATGAAATAAATTATTAAGATAAATATTTTTTATACCATATATTCAAACACTTTAGTGGAGGTCAAGAATTAAGGCAATGCTTTATTGTCTCAAAAATCCACCCATTGAGATTTATTTCCTGCTATATACCATGTTTTTATTGGAATGGTTTATCTAAAACATAATTAATTTATTTTACAATATCAATTTAAGTTATTTTGTTTGAACATTCATATAATTTACTCACTCTAATTGTATTTTGATATAAAAGAGTCTAAATCTGTAAGGATTTTCTGTTAACATGACACCATTCATTGAGTTAAATTGATTATGTATGTACTTATTTAAAAAATATTGGTTTATTCCAACATAAAAGATTATTTTATGGAAAAAAATTTCTATTTTTTGTTAAAAAAATTATTTTTAATTTATATATTTTTTCTTTATTAAATATCATTCCAAAAAATATCTCAATATTGAGAATAATTCATACATATTTAACGATAGTGTCCCATCATTGTCAAGAATTTCCTTTCATTAAAATGGTCTAATTTAAATTTTGAATTATAATTGCGTGTTATCTCATGTGAAATCTATATTTTACTTCTCCAAATTTTAGAAATTATTTTTTGTTACTCTTTTTATGATCTGGGTTTTCAACAATGTTCTTTCATTACATTAAAAAAAATTTCTATCAATTCATGTGAATTATTTTATCATCCACCAAAACATTCTTTTAATAATTTTTTTATTTTCACGGATATATTATTAAAATTTATTTTAAAAGGTAAATGGTTTTAAAAAATGTTCACTTCACCTTTTTGAAAATATCTTTTGAAAGTGACCTATTAGTTCATCTTTTTAAAAATGTCTTCTAAAATCTATTTTTAATGTATTTCCCTATGAATACATATTTCTACCACCTTCATCATTTTATATGAAAAATTCCCACTGTGTTTCCTTCATTTCAAAAAAATTAATTTTATCCTATATTTATAAAATATTTGTTTTAATATGATTCAAATGATCATGGATATTTCTTATTTAGAAAGAGATTTCTTAGCACTCTTAAAATGTATTTTTCAATAAATAAATTATTATTTGACATACATTATACTTCATAATAGATAATATTAAAATTATAAAATCTACTATATTAGTTTTAATATCTAAAGGGATTCCATTATCTTTTAGAGGAATGATCTATCACTGCCTTTTTCATTCTTAAACATCAGCTATATATAAATTTGAGATATCTTCCATTGTTTCTTACTTTGTAAAAATATTCAATTCCATACTTTTATTAAAGGGTGTTCATCTATATTCCTTACTTCAATTTATTATTTAAATTATTGATTTAAATGAAAATCCTTTATATATATATATTGTAAATACCATATGGATTATTATCTTGATTGGGTGGAATTTACCTTGAATGGTACTGAATATCATTGGATAACCATTTCATTTACACTGCATTATATTATTATATTTTTGAATGATTTATTTATGTGATTAAATTGTAAATGGATATGATTTTGATTTTTTTCCAATTGTCTATTTTTTCTGTAAACTAAGTTCGTTATTTTCATGTAGCACACATATATATGTGGATGATGATAGCTGGGGTCCTATATCTCCCTATAATAAATTTTATAATGTTTAAATCTCATGATATATATATAGGTCCAAAATTTAATTATTTTCAACAGTGGGTGAAATTATATGACTCATGAGGGTGACTTATAAATGTGTAAAATTAAGTTGTTCTGTAAACATGGGTGAAAGTGCATGTGACTCACAAAATTAATATTTCCCTATATTAATATTTGTTCCATATTTGAATGATGTCACATTTTTATGCTTATTATTGCTATAATTTTATTCTCTCAGGGATATTGTTTATTGAATCTAATTTCTATACTATATTGATTATTGTATAATGTCACTCCAACCATTATCCCATTATTTGAAATCATTTCATAGTTGTGTATAAGTTTTTTAGGTATCTTAATTATACCCATATGCTCATCTAATGCTCATTAATGATATTAAATTTTTATCACTTACATATACCCATTATGAAAATCTAAAATCACCACTTTCTTATGTTTTTATTTCCCTAGGTCATGAACATGGGTATAACTTTTGGAAAGTATATAATGATTCTAGTGTTCTTTATTTATGAAAAAATGTTCACTAGTACTATAAAATAAATTTATTATATATTTAGTCATCAAAGTCACTAAACCATCAATTATTTGTATTGTGATATTTTTTTAGACGTAATGGATATGTTATGAAAAAAAATTTAAAATAAATATATATTTAAATTGTATCGATATACGTTAAATCCAATGCATGAAACTAAATTTTTGTCTTCACAAAATCTATAACTCTATTATTTGAGATTCATTCATGATGATATCAATAATCATTAGATTCATATTATTTATGAATCTTATAGTAATGTTTTTATTTAAGAGAACCAATACTACAGAAATATAAATTCTTTATAAATCATATTTATTTTCATGAAAGATATTCCATAATCTAATTTATGGAGTCTTAGAGTATACTTTATTGATAAATACTCCAATTAATTATCTAAATGCTTCATTTTATTCCTCATAAATGATTTATTTTAAAAAATCAAAAAATATTGATGGAAAATATTCATTTAAAAATTACATTTGAACTATTGAATATTGTTTTATAATCATTCCAAATCAGCTATTGTGTGGGATTAATTATTAGCTAATATTCACAATGGTTGTGATCATTAAAAAAATATTCCTACTTATTATGTTTTCCAATTATCCTTACACCCTTGACATTACCAAATACTCCATCCATTAGATGACACATAATGTGGTTATCCTTATTGAATCATCATCCATCCTTATGAAAACAAATTGACCAGTCATATAATGATCCTTAAAAATCTTTCCTCATCCCTAATAATTATTCAAACTTTTTCTTATATAGCGTGGATAAATTTTTCTGGGAGTTTCTAGTTAAAATGAGGTTGTTGAAAAATCATATATATATAAATACATGCTTGGAGTTATAAATTAAGGGAATGATTTCTCTCTAAATTATTTCCAAATTTTCTATTAACTATGAATAGTTCCCATTTTTCATTGTACCATATAAATATATCACTTAGTAAAGTGATCCTCTACTAACATTGACATAAAAGGGAATTATGTTTCCTCATAATGATACCAAATCATGATCCCAGTTATAGTGTTTCCCCACATATGAATTTTCCCTAGTATATTCATATGATCTTAGTGTAAGTGTCACACCTAGACATGTCTATGCCACACCCAGGAAAATTGATTCTCAAGATTGGTTTCTACCTTCTTTTGGATGACTATATTTCTTAGTGTGTTAGCATTAGGCTTGCACATATTATGTTTCAAAGTATTCAGGGACTCATATGTAATAGGGAATTAAGACTCATATTTTAGTAAAGGTACTTTCAAGCACTATGTATTCCTCAAGTAGACTCATAAATCATACACACAGAATAAAATATTTTCTTCTTCCCTAGAAATAACTCATATGTATATATGAGAAATTCAATCACAATTAATTAATAATTTTTCAAAAATCATAATGCACAAAATCCATCATAACTAACATTATTTATTTAATGAACTAGACCACCTATTTATAGATAAGTCACCTAGAATACTTTCTTCAATATCATACTTATCAAGTATGACATCCAATAATAACTCTTTAAAAACATACATTTCAACAAATCTGACCTAAAACCTTAAGGTTCCAACAACCCACTTCATAATTGTTTTTAAATGTATCCTTTAATATAAATTCACTAAATAAAATTATAATTATATATTTACAAATAATATTGATTTAGGGTGAGTCCATTCTCCCCCATTTTAACAATGAGATAAAAAGATAAATCATTCTATTTTAGCACTAAATTAGTTCCCCTTTATTAAAATAATGTATAGTGTTTAATCACTAGATTCTACTCACCATTATCTTTTGATATTCCTAGGAAAAAATTAAATATATTTCCCAATAATATAATTGAATAATTGTAATTCATCTCTACTTCATTCTTTAATCTTCAACCAACTAGTGACTAACATTTTTCTCTGTTACCAATTATTAAACATTCATATTGTAACATCAAACTAACAAACAATCCCACTATCATGCTCTAAAACAATTTATCAACATTGAGTGAATTGAATCAAAGAATGCCAATGAGTGAAATTAACTGATTGAATTTGTATTATCCACAAATATTCTATGTATACATAATTGTGTATCAGTGTAGGAAATAAGGGTTTAATGTTTTCTCAAATATCACTTTGTATTACACCAAAGGTATTTAAAATAAGCACTTGAAAAAAACAATATTCTTCCACCAAAACAACACAATATGTGACTCAATGACATTATCATATAAAAAATAATTGATAATTTTCAAAACACATGAGTGTGATATATGAAACTTGTTTAATTTCAATTTTGGGTCAAAGTATACCTCTTTTTAATAATAAACTAGTCATACAAATAATATCTAATTCATTCATTTCATTACAATAATATTTTACTTCAATTATATAGTTTAAATCATTTATGAATTATCCATTAATTTCCATGTAATTTAAGATTTTTTTTTAATATTCATATATTCAAACAGACCACTTTTGTGGAATGATTCATAGAACCCGGTATCATTTAGTATCATATAACCATGATTAATTTATACTAATTTTTGTAAAATAAATATGCAAATACATGGTTCATCCATGATGTTTCATTCCCATTATTCCATTGTTTTAGTGGATTGATACCATTAACTCCATGACTTGAATTCATCTGTTCATAACCAGATTGAGCATGATTAATTAGGACACATTTGATTCGTCTAGACATAACATGTTAAAAACATCAATATCTTTTAATTTGGATTCATTGAGTAATTACAAACTCGGTTTTGTACCATTTTATGCATCAGTTGATACATTGGAACTTATCTTCTTTAATTTTAGATAATTCAATTTTACATTAGTTTCAGAACGAACATTTATTTCTCTAAACAGTTTTCAGATCTGGTTTCCATATTATTATAACTCCAATTCTATTAATTTTTTTTGCAAACACTACTATATTTAATCATATTTAATATTAATATAATTTTATTTTTTTAGAAAACCCACTCCACGTATTCTATCTACCCCTAAAGACTAAACAAAATGAAACTATTCAGTTAGCAATAGTAAATATAAAAGGGAGAGGGGATATTTAGATTTTCTCATATTGAGGATTATTTTTTGTCTTGATGAAAAAAACCTTCATCTTAATAATATCTTTTTCCCTTTTTCATGTTTATGGAATTTAATCCCCAAACCTCATTAATCGCCTATTATCTTAGACCATCCCAATAGGTGGTCTCCTTACATTCATTACAACTGGCCTTCATTTGAGTATTTCCATGTCCAAAAACATCAATTCAAATATTTTCCATGTAATTCTAAATTTTTGACTTATTATTCACCTATGTTGTAAGAGTAATACCACTTGTGAATATTTCTTATTTTGATTCATTACCATTTCTCCATTCACCATGTTTTTTATTCTATTGGAGGGAACCAATCATTAACTCATTCCTTATAATTATTTTTGTATAACCACTTAGTCTTGAATCGTTTATTATAAACATGAAATATGCCTTAGACTTGTACTACCTTGGTGGATTCTTCTTTGTTTGCTGTTTAATTTTTCTCATAATTAGAAAAATATGAATTTTTATTGCAGATATGTCTGCACCTTTTTCCATGAAATATAATGTATGTTACCCAATTTGTATTCTTCAGTCACCCTTTGATGAGCTCAATAATAATCCTTCAAAATATTAAACGTATCTTCTAACTCACTAGGGTTCTTTATTGAGTAATCTCTATCATTTAACGGCATCAGATGCAAGAGAGTCCTTATGGATTTTCATGCTCCTTTCAGGAAACTATGTTTTTTCAAATAACCAGAAATGTAATAATGAAAATATATAACATTGAATTCATATATGTTATGCTTTGTTCTTGGTTGAGATGGTTATTAAACATGCTCCCTTTCATCATGGGGCCTTTAGGATTCAAAAAATGTTCTCATATTGTTCCTAATTGATCCTAAATAGAAGTATTTTAGGTCTACCATCTACAATGAAAATGGATTTGTTTTATTTTAATGGTTTTTGTATTTAAGATAGTGCCAAACCTATCAAATTTAAAAGGGAAACTCCTCTATTTACCTCTGTACAAACCCAAATATCTGATTTTTAGTACAAAATATGACCAAATTCACTCAAAAAACTGTTATCGAAGACATATAGGTTCCATTATTGACAAAACATATATCCAAAAACATAAGGTGTTTTTCATAGAATATTATCAAAATAAAAGGTTTATGTTTTTACCATGCACATTTATGTTTATTTCTTCTCAGAAAACCTCAAAATATTTTGTAACCATTTTAAAAGAATTAAATAATTATATTTAATATAAATATATGTTTCTATTTTAATATTGAAATCAATTTATATCTCATTTACATCCAACAAAAAATAATAATTTATCTTATCCGTGCATGTAGATTATCGCCTCCTTGAAGAAATGTTTTTTATTGTTTATCACCACATCTCAAGAATGGTTATATACATGAATTTCATTAATATATATGACATTGTTTCATAGTTCCTTGAAATGTGTATTCTATTTTTATGAATCAATACTTCCAGGCGGTTTCCATTGAATTTATTTATGGAACCGGAAACTTCCAACAGTTCTTTATCCAAAAGGGACCTGTTTTACAAAGGCAGGTGTTCGTTAAGTTTGAACTTAATGATACTTAAGAACGTTCATTGGCCGAGAGGATGGGAGGTTAGACTCATCACACCCTTTTGGGGGGAATTATTTTCTACTATGGGAATCTCTTTATAATTTATGATATTTTTGTGAATACTTATTAATTCACCCAATATATCATAAGTATTCCGTGGAATTTTCAATTACTTATTTAGAATGTGAAAAGTTTATAATCATACATATGTATTCAAGGTTCTCCATTAATGGAGATATCCATATGTATTCAAGGTTCTACATAAATAGTATCATCTCATAAACTACTTAGAGATTCTTTTAATCATCATTATGATGATACTAGTTTTTAATGAACTTATTGGGGAACTCTGTAATTTATTATCATCCAGGGAGACGATGTTTTGGTTTGATCTTAGGATCATGCAAATGAAATGGGCTACCTACGTATCCCTGTAAAATCAATTAGAACCATCATAGTTCGGTGCCACTGAATAAGGAACATCATACCTTTTAAGGTCATGTGATAAGAACCTATCCATATAGTTTAATTTAATGTTGTATGGAAAACTAATTGGAAGGTGCTTAGTCTAAACATAGTGTGGGACTTATGCTGAAGCAGCCCAAGGAACATGGAAAGGATATGGGTTTCCATGTAGGATCAGACCCTATTGAGAATATGGCCCAAGGAGAACGAGGTTGATTTAAGGTATTGGGTTTGAACTTCAAGGAGGCTTCCTACATTTCCCATATAGATCATAATCAAAGTCCACGTAGTTCGATTAGTATTATAGGACAGTATAGTCCTATGAGAGAATGAGTTTGAGCTTAATTCATAAAAAGTATTCCTGAACAATTTTGCTGGTTTAATTAGGGGATTATTCCTAAGGCAGATTCCCAGATTAAAGGGATTATGTTTGATTTCTGAAGAGGATATTCAGTGAGATCGAGCCCTTAGAGGGCTTCCTATGCATCCCGATTATGGTGGGAATTAGAGTTTACATATTTCACTCCGTTATTAGTTTATTTAAACTTTTTTATTCATCATGAATCTATAAGACCATGTGAGTCATTCTCGATGTGTGAAACAAGAAGATGTGAAACATTTCAACAATGACACATGTACTTTACCTCCTCTGTTGGGGGAAGAGGGTTCACCTATGGCGGCTTGGGTGGAGGAGGTCGAGGAATCCCAGAAATAGGGTGAGGTGATGAGCATTCCCTCTGTTCACTTTATAATGGACAAGGGTACAATGTCAGGAGGAATGGATTAAAGTTAGGGACTTAAACTAGGATGGCTTCCCATGGTGACAAAGCTCAACTTGACAGGGAAAGGGTAACGAAGATCCCTATACCCATCTATCCTCTAGTCTTTAGCACCAAAGAAGATAGGAGGAGTAATGATGCTACCTCCTGCAATAAAATCTAGGGGATTACGCTAGGATGGTTTCCCTTTTGAGATAAGGTGGGGCTTACTCCTGAGGAGGATTTCGATTTGAGAATTGGTTGGGGCATACTCTTAAGGAGGATTCCCATTTTAGAATTGGTTGGGGCTTACTCTTAAGGAGGATTACCATTTGATAATTGGTTGGGGCTTACTTCTAAAGAGGATTTCCATTTGGTAATTGGTTGGTGCTTACTCCTATGGAGGATTCCCATTAGAGGAATTAACTTGGTATAGGAGTTAGGTGATGAAAATAGAGGAGTTTCTTGAGCAGTGTGTCGACGCAAGGGACTATATGAATCCATAATGAGATTACAAACTCATAACATGTGAAAGGAATGAAGAGGAGTAAGTCAACTCAAGTAACTTCATTGAGTGTGGAGGATTATCCCAAACCATAGTATTGAAATTCCTGAAGTTGCACCGCATAAAGGGCCCAATGGAAAATGTCAAAGACCGAATCCAAAAGGTTAGCGGTGCAACTCTACATTTTTCACGCAGGTCAGGGACAGAAGAGAATGGAATGGCCTGAAGGGTCGGGACCGTAGCCTGACACTATTCTCAAGCAGGGGAGTGAGGGTGCAGCCCCCACGGTATAGACCAGCGAGGGTGCACAGGTGCTCTACCAAGGTGCCTCGCATAGGTGCTCTACACTGCTCTCCCATGTAGGTACTTTTCACTGGTGTGGTGCACAGGTGATCCGTCCTGGTCCTCTGCATAGGGGCTCCGCACAGGTGCTCCTCACAGCTCCACGTGTTCTAGACCATGATGGGAATTTGAACCTTGTTTCCCCATTTAATTCTCTATTTTATTATGTTTTAAAGAGCTACCTGAGAATAATTGGGGGATCTTGGTTATAAATATTTTCAATGGGAGATTTAGGACGTCTTACAACTTTTTTCATCCATGAAATGGGGATCCCAAAGCACTTATTTATAGGTATGGAGGGGACCTGGTCGAAGGGAAGGTGTCTACATTAGTCCTCTACGTAGGTCCTTCGCATAGGTCTTCCACGTAGGTCCTCCGCGTTGGTCCCTTTGTGAAATTTATCCATCTTCCAAGTGACATAACATTTGATTTGTAAGTCTGTTTGGGCTCTGAGACCAGTAAAATTGAAGGTATTGAAGAGATCTGCACTTCCTGAGATGGTAAAAACACCATGTCTTCGTGGAAGGAACTCATAAAGTGAAATATAATCAATCGACACCTTTTCAAAATTGATATTGGAAATCCACTTCCTACACCTAGATGGGGAAATCATTCCACTTATCCATTGTTATGGAGTTGTGTTTTTGTATATCAAAATCCATCCCACATCTTCATCCTTGATCGTGAAAACATCTTTACTCACATACTTGAAATTTTTTGTCTTTTTGAGAATCATATCTTTACTCTAATAAAAAGTGCATGGAACAACTGTTATGGTGTTAAAAAAAATTATGATATTTTTTTAACGATAAAATATTACTTTATTTCATTCCTTTTAATATATTACAAAATCAAAACACTACACATGCATACATACAGAGTACCACTTCCATGATTGATGTATTTCATTTTTCATAACCACCTTACATAGATGTATGTGAAATTTTATAGTATGTATAAATATGATATATATTAAATTATTAACATTTTTAGGTGTTGAAACCATTACCAAATTTTAAAGACTGAAATAACCAAATCAAAACATAATTGAAAAATAGAATAGTTAACACCAAAATAATTGAGTTTAATAATGAATGTTTAGTAAATAGTTAAACAATAGTTACAAAAATTGATATCTAACAAGATAGATATAAATATTGATCTTTTATATATTACTAATAAATATTGATTTATTATTCAGTATATTTTAATGCATCCAACCAAGCATGAGTCCATGGTAAGGGTTTATCAGTCCAAGTTTCCATATTTTACATTATTAAACTATTTTATATATATGGAGTATATAATGCAAATTTTGAATATTTTATCAAGATTATAATTTTAATCATGGGATTTAATATCCCATTTTAATTTCAATCCTTCAAATTATTTCGAATCAAAATTTATAAATGTAAAAATGGGTTATTTTATAATCTCATTTTTATTCGGTGTTATTTAAGTTCAAATTTAGAGTAGGGGAATTATGTGATATTTATCGCTTAAACCCATTATATTTTTTCCCTATATTTATTTATAGGGTGTTTATGTATTATTTATAATTTCACATTCATTATAACTCAAAAAAAACTAAATGATTATTTAAAAAAAACCTATATTCATTATTCTTTTAGGCCGAGAATCATTTTCCTCCACGTCTATATTCATTAAATTGTTTAAAAATGTTCATTTATATTTTTAAATGATAATTTTATTCCATTATAATATATCTTTTACTTTCTATAAAATTTTTTAGAAACAAAACATTTAATATATTTCTTTAAGTGCAACATTTGAAATTTTAGAAAAGTATGAAAAAAATATTTTGTAACATTTACCACTCAACCACATTTTCCCTCTATCATAATCGTTATTCATTATCAAGAGATATTTGAAAGTTTATATAATTTTAAAAGAACAATATTCTCAATTTTTATGATAAATTTTATTTTTAAAAAAATTTCCTAAATAGAGAGATATTTATTCTTTTTATTTACAAATCTTATTTATAATGTCTTTAAATTGGTAGTCATTATCCATTAAAACATCCTAATTTTTTTGTAAACTAAATATTGGTTGTTTTTATTAAATTAATTTCTTTTTCAGATAAAAACATGTTTATATATGATTTTTACCAAATTAACCTAGTAGTGATAATGTGAAATAAGTTTAGTTGGGTATTAACTCAATCTCTACTCGTTTCACAACCAGTGGGAATAACTACACGCTTGTTCTGACTCTCCTCAGATGATATTATTTGGATATTTTATATGACTCCTTACAAACAATTATGAATAATTTAAATACATTTTCTATATCACTCTTCATTTAAATTTTGACAAAATTATATAATGTTTATTATATACATTTTTAACTGAATAAATATTATAAATAATGTTATTTAATTGAATAAAAAAATATTGATGATCCATATAATTTACACAAAATAGATTTTTATTAATTTACATGGAATATTTTTTTGTATTGTGTTTATCATTTAATATATCTGGAATTAAATATTCATGTGTAATTGAATGGTTGGTTCTAAAGTAATATATCCCCTCATTCTATTTCAAGGTCTCATGACATAAATGATAATGAGAATTTAATGGTGTATTATAGCCCATATATTTATTATTATCGGTCTTGAAGGTATGATTATAATATATTGGAAGGATACCTTGAGGATAAGATCATGATATCTTGGTACAAGGCCTAGATGATAAGATCATGATGTCTTGGGAAGATCCAATGATGGTAAGATCATGATGTCTTGGAATGATTCCTTAACGGTAAGATCATGATGTCTTTTCATGAGAATTAATATATTTTTTATTTTTTATTACTTCATTACCATATATATTATTCTTATCCATGTGATTATTTACATTGATATCCTTGGATATATTCATTGCGTGTGTTATTGTTTATATAACATATTTTTCTGTTATACAACCTAACATATTATTTTATTCATTATGTTTTCATTATATCTAACAGTGTATGATTTCCTTTATTGTGAATATATGATCACCCATTATATGATTTCCATTCCCTAGGGTTCCAAAAATTTATCTTTTAATGATTGAAATAATTCACAAATGGAAACAATGAATGTTTTTATGAATTTTACATACTACGATTTATGTTTCCAATGTATTGTGATAATCATGTATGTATCAAGTATCCTAAGATTTCTAAACTAATAGATCCTTTGGAATGTGATGTAATTTATCTTAAAACAATGTAATTAGAGTAAACAATGGATATTGGTTACTATAGTTGGGGTTTCTGTAGTTGGTATAAGAGAAAGATTAGTGTGAACCTCCTGGTGAATTGATTATAAATTAGCATGGCAGGAATGTGAATTCAGATACTCCCATATAATTTTCAATAATGTTTTAGTAACTATTATTTTATGGATCATTTTTCATAATTATTGGAGATAATTTTATGTATTCCATATTTTAAATATGGTTTTTAGTTTACGGAATTTAAAATGTATCAACAACTATAATAAAAAATAGTGATACCCCTCATGAGTATGCAAATATTTTTTCTGTTGGAGCTAAGGATATTATTACTATATTAGGACAGTGACTCATGTTTTTACAAATAACCATAACTTTATGGATGAGTTGGAGACTTAAAATCATGATTCATTGATTTTGTACCAATTCATATAAAAAACTTCTATCCTTTAATGGAACTACTAATCCAATGACATATAAAAAATAAATTATTCCCCTTGAAAAAACATTTATGAATTAGAAAAGTAATTGAAGGGGTAATACTATTATAGAATTGTATTGTTTAGATGGACATGATGATCGATGCTGGTAATTGGTACAAAATAAAAAGGAATGGGAGGAGATGGAGAGAATAAATTGAAATACCATTACAGTGATATTCTTTGATCAATAATTTCCACGATAACAATGAGATGATATGTAATGGAATTAATTTAATATAGGATAAGAGGAGGAATATCTTATAGAGTATGAATAATGTTTCTTTGAGATAAACAAGGCATGCTATAGATCATGTACATAATATAGAATGTAAGACTGATTGTATCATTGATTATCTTAATCAAAGACTATAAAGGGAACTACTCTCTAAAATTTCTCCATCATATGATGATATCATGTCATGTTTTATTAGTAAAGTGAATTAATTTTGAAAAAATTATATTTTTACATGAAATAAATGAAAAAAATGATTATTGAGAAACATGAAAAAAAACTATGATAAAGTGAATAAGGGAAGGACATAACGTCTAATATGGGATAATTATGGAAAGAAACACAGAGCTAAATTCATAAATGGAATGAGTGTTTGTTAAATGTGTGGTAAAAGGGGAATTCATCACATAAATGAAATGGAAATAAATAAAAATCCAATAATTATGATTTAAAAAATAATTATATAGGGAACCATTCAAATAGATTCACTATCATCAAAAAAAATCTACCGCAGAAGAGGCTGATAGAGAAATACTAAGCATATAAAATTATTAATGTTGAAGTTGAAGTCCCTTAAGTGGTGAAAATAAGCACTTTGATAATAAAGTCAAACAGTATTTTATTATAAATATATGAATTCTCATATTTATTTATAAAATATTGAATCATCCTATAAAAATCTAAGGAAAGAGTTTTCGTTCAATTCACCTAGTGGGAATAATTTTTTAATGAGAATATATTGAGTAATCTCTAATAAAAAACACATATATTTTCTAGTTGAGTACAATGTTTTTATAACTATAATTATATTTTACATAGTACGATTTTATTAAGTTAAACTAATTTATAGGATTAAATAATTAACTGATGAGGTGTGAAATTATCTTTTTTGGACATGTTATATTATTAGTAGTGAATTTTAATGTTAATGCATTATATCATTTCGTTGGATGTTATTATTTATATATTCAGAATTAATGTATTACTTCATCACATGATGGTTTATTCACATTGAGTAGTATCATATATTTTGATATCCATTTTGGTTTCAGACCTATGAAATAAAATTTATTTTTTTGTGGATCTTATAATCTATTAAAGGTTTATTTGCATGATTCAAGCATGAAATATTATTCTTATGCTATCATAATTATAATCAGAAGTGGAATATGTTTAAAACACCCAATAAATGTGAAAAATTTCACTTAATAAGTGGAAGGTAATATATTATGTAATTTTATCATACTCTTTAATATCAACAGAAATATATTTTTTTTTATTTTTAAACAATAAATCAAAATGCACTTTTAGAGACTCATTCATAATTATAAATCTCTTAAATATATATATATATATATATTATGAAATATTAATGATATTGTTCCTAGTATTACTATTGATAGTGAGGTTTATATATTACTAGAAATTATATATTGATTTACATATTTTTTATGAATACCCTAATTTCGTATCATTTGAAATAAAAATTGATATCCTGAGGATGCAATTTATTTATAGGTGTAGAATACAATGGCTAAATAATTTAGTATATATTTTCATTTAAATGAATACTATGTTGAATATCATCTAAGACATGAAACAACAGTCTAAAATAATCTATATCATAGAAGAATAATCCATTTATAAGTACTAACTAATAATTAATGGAGATTGTTACATAGTATTTTATTATTAATAAGATATGATTAAATTGATTCAACACTAAAATGAGGATATTTTTTGAATTAATATTTTAAAATTTCTTTAACCGCAATGACTTATGTTTTAATCCTAAAAACATCCAGAGGAATTTTGAATGTTTATGTTTACTGGACGGCTTGTTTTTTAAACCAAGTGTTTAAATAAAATTATGAGTGTCGGAACACTCATATGTGTTGTTTTTAGACTTGGGAGAATGACCGAAAAGTCACCTTAGTGTATTGTCGAGTCTTGGGAATTTAGAGGTTAGAAAACCCAATTTTGGAGGTTTTTTAGAGGGTACATGGTTTTTCTGAAACCGTACGACCCTCATTAGTACCAATGCAGCCTATTTTAGAGAAGAATAACACCCCACATAAGCTACACATGATTTAACCAAACCATGTGGGATTGAAGCATAGCTGGTACCAGTTACGTATTACCCTCACATTATTCACCACATTTTTGGTTCATGGTTTCAAAATCATGCAACCATCTTATGTGGACTGTCGTAGGTACTCAGAAAAAGGGTGCACAATTGGCGCATGATTTTCTAAACCGTGCGTCCCAAACCTTACACGATAACCTATCTAAAAAACTGAACAAAATTTAACTAAATTAATAATAAAATTAATCTAAATTAATAATACTATCCTTCCTCCCTTTCACTCGTGTGATGCCTTCCTTGGGCTCCTCTCTAAGACACGTGACAAACCCCCTCCAAGACACCTATCTGATCGATGAAATTCATCCATATTTCTTGGCGTTTCTCACTCGAATCTCCAAGGTAATCCTTCTTACACATTCCTCCTTCCTCCTGCCTTTATTGTATATTTTTAACTCTTCCTATCACCCAATGAGGTTTGACTAAACCATAGGTGGAGGCTAAACTAATGTTTTTGGTTTTATTACATTTTTATGTTATACGGAGGGTCTCTCAGGACCCCTTTGTGTGTATTCCGGTTTCCTCTATAGAAAGCAAAGTAGATTTGTTCCTTTAGGCTTGAACTATTGATCTAGGGTTAGCTTTTCCTTCCATGCTTATTGTATCTCAATTTATATTTATGGTTTTTATAGTATCAAAGTTCCTAGTATTTTTAATTATGTGTGATGATCCTTACTATAGTGTTTTTGAGTTCTTGGTATTTTTTGTAGTGTGTTTTGACCTGCCTTCCACAAATAGGACTTACACGCATTTTCATGGGTAATATATATATATATATATATGCCCTCTTTGTACATATTCTCTTATCGAGAGAGGAATATGTGAAATGCAGTTAGAAGTATTAAATATATGTCTATATATATATATAAATGCATGTGTGTAAGTGTATGAACTAGATTGAAGTGGCCGATGTCAAAGTTTTCAAGTGTCAAGTGTTCCTCTTGGTTACTCTTGGAGGTAATATCCCATTCATATCCATTTTTATTTAAGAAATCATTAATTATTTAATTTCTTGTTCTTCACGCCTTTTTATGGCTTTTCCAAGTATGTTAATTTATTCTAAAATGTGTGCTTTGATAAAGTTAATGAAATTATTAAATGTGGTCAATAATTTGTTTGAAATTTTTTTTTGTAAAAAAACCCTCCAATAGAGGTGCATTTTCATCATGATAAAAAGGAATGTATAGACATTTTTTCCTTCTTGGATTATTGTGTTGATGTTTCATTAATGTTGATGTTATGTTTGAAATATGGTATATTTTATTTATTAATATCATTTATATTCATAAATGGTGCTTCCCACCCTTTGGAATATGTCAAACAAACCAAATAACGTTTAGTGTTTGACCACCTTATAAAATTTAATGGCTTGGCTGAGCTTTTATAGGGAATTTCCCTTGTAGGAAATTTCCATCTTGACCATGAGTCATCTACTAAGTGCCTATAAGCTTATATAAATGATTTTATATCATTATTTGAATGGTAAAATGGATTTTCATTAATTAATATGGTTGAAATATATTTAGGATGGTTAAAACATGCCTTTTGACATGTTTAGTTGAAATTATTCTTAACGAAATGAGATGCCTTAATGGATTTTTCATGGTTAATCACATGCATTGGAGGTCCTTGCCTCATGAGTTGAATCATGTTCATATATATATATAAATATATATATATATGACCACGTCATTTATAATGATTAATTCAATAGAATAAGAGTTAATGCCTTAAGTTTTAAATCACATACATACACACACACACACACATATAGATGACCATATATTTGATAATGTTTAATTGAAAAGAATAAGTGGATATTCCTTATGTATTAATTTATGAATATGGAATGGATATTGAAATACATAAGAGGTAATGAGTTATGAATTATATTATAGTTGTGACACTGGTTATAAATGGAACAATATAATGAGATGCATGAGAGGTTTACTCCTCATGAATTATATATAAGAAATGATTATTCTATATAAGCATGTGGAGCCAAGGGTCCATGAGATCCCTTCAGAGGAAAGAATGTGAATGCATTCTATGTGAAGCCAAGGGACTGTGAGAGCCCTTAGGAGAAGAGATCATGAAATCCCCCTACTGATGGATGATAGTGGGTTACATATCGGTACAACTAGAAGATGTATTCTAAGAGATAGTGAAAGCTCCTGGAGGTGGGCCATGGGTTAGACAGTGAAAGCTTCCCCAGGTATTGGATGTATGAGAATAACATCCTGATCCATCTCAAATAATATTTATAATATATATATATCCCATCATATTTATATAAATACATGATAGGTATATTATTCTACCTATGATCCAAAGCAGGCGTAACCATCAGGTGTCCGTTAGAAAATTGTACGGGTGATGTTTTATCTATTAAGTCTTGTTTATTACTTTCTTTGTACATTCACATTGTTTAATTTGCTTTTCACTTACTATATTGGGATAGAAATCGTGGGTGCCGACCTACTATAATTTAGACCTCACACCCTACTCTAGACACCATTGTATTAGGGTACCTGAGTAGACCTTCTGGTTTCAGGACTTTAGACCTTACTTGTTGTTGTGTGCGTGTACTTGTGAGTTTGGATCAAAGGACTAAGATGGAGCTCAGGATTCTCATGGAGATATCATTTTGGATTTTTAGTTCTTTTATTTAATCGAGTCATGTCTTGTTGTGTGTTGTAATGAATGTTGTATGGTCCTTTTTATTCTTATATATCATCACTATACATGCATGTCAAATATAAACTATCATTGGCTACTTTTATTAAATTGTTAATATTTTTTGTCATTGATGTCTTTCATTTATTTTCTAAATATGATATTGTATACTATTTCACTTATTAAATAACACTTTCATACCCATATTATGAGGGTATAGTCTCCCATATATCACCTCTTAGACCCTTGCTACTAGTCAATAGTCTATGGAGTACAGGGAGATGCACTTGGGGCCATATGACAGACTAGTGAAACTACAATTTTTTTGATCAACTGGGAAAAGACGTTACATGTACTTTAGTAAATTAATTTATTCACATTTTAAAGATAATAATATATAATATTTAAATATATGAACTAATATATTAACAGTCAAATTGATATAAAATAGTATTACGAACAGTTAGAGATTAAAAATAGTTATTTTTCTATGAAATTATTTTTTCTTTATAACTTGTATTTTTATTTAAATGATAAATTATTAATTTTTATAATTTTTTTTTGTTTTTTTGGTGCTTTTTTTAAATAGATTAAAAATTATCTTATAGTGATTTTTATTAGGATTTTTCTGAAAATGATGACTTTTTGGTGAATAATGTAAAATACTTTGTTTTATATATTTTATCACGTTTTGGATATCATTATTGTATAAGAATGATGTGGAAATTTTTTAATCCATTTTATTGAAAAAAATATTTAATAATTAAAATAAATAAATTCATAATATTATTTTGAATTTAAAAATCCATGTTTGACATTTTTGAAATTGAGTGGTGTATTATTCAAATAAATGAAAAATATTTATTCTTTTTCAGTAATTTTTCAATTACAAGTTTGCATTAGGTTTTGGAATAATTTTAAACTAACATAAATCTTATTTTTTTATAAACAACTAAATGTATTTAGAAGAAATTCAATACATAATTTTGGTCTCCAATCATTTTTATGCTAAAAAATACTTTTTTATAATTTTTTTTATATTGCGTCTTGTGTACTTCCACTAGATTTAAATTTTACCAACTATAGGAATTGAATCATTTAAAATTGACTCCATATTTTAAATCAAAATTATTTAATAAGTACCAGTTCATTTTTACTCATAAGGAATTGTAACCATGGTAAAAGAATCAATATGGAAAGGGTTAAAATAGTTAATAGGGGTTAAAATAAAAAATAATTTTTCAAATATCACAATAACATGTCCAAATTTGATTGGTTGTGTGGATTAAGACAAAAAATTATCTAATATTTGAATCTTTTTCAATAACTTAAAACCATTTTATGAAAATTAATTTATATTACTTTAACCTTTGTAATATTTACAAAAGTGTCACCCCTATCACTTATAAAAGGGAATATCATATCTTCACTTATACACACACCTATATTTCCAATATCTTGATAAAGATATACCACAATACCCTCTCATAACCCTTAATTAATACTTATAGGTTCTATTATTCCTGAAATACCAATCCAAGAATCCTTAGGGCGGTTTCCAAAGCAGATTATCCAAGGAAGAGGTATATGTTCTTAACCAGTTCTTTCAAGTTTATTACATATTAAACCTCTATAAAATATCATAAAACCATTTAAATATAGTTAATTATGTATATTAAATATACTAATATATTTTTATGTTAATGTTTCAATCATTTTATATCTCATTTTTATCTAATTGAAAATGAAAATAATCATCGTGCATACAGGCAGACTATAACCTCCCTTAAGCTGTGTATATCATTTTTCATCACTGACTCACATGTATAGTTATATTGATGTATTTAATTAATATAAATATTATATTTGTTACATAATTATTATTTTAAAATGAAAAAAGAGTATTCAAATTATTTCTCTCCCATCAACTGAGTAATGAATACATCACACATGTATATGTTGGGAATACCATCTCCATGAATGGCACATTTCCTTTTTGATAACCACATCACATGTATTTTTAAAAATATGAATTTAATTTATAAATATGATATATATATATATATTATTAAAATTTATAAGGTAATGCAAACATGACCAAGTTTAAATGACTAGAACTACCGAATCAAAACATACACTAAAAACATAATATTTAACTAATAAATAATTGATTTTAACAGAGAATAATAATTAAATGGGTTAAAATAAGTTATCACTATTTGATATCAAAAAATATTTATATAAATACATATCTTATTTAGATAAATAATAAATACAATTTTACTATACATGAGGTTAGAACATGTTTAATGAAGGGAGAATTCTGAGTAATGGTTTATCATCTCAAATTTCCTTCAATGTGAAATTATCATACTATGAAAATATTTTTTTGTATATAGTTTATTTAGTCCCTATTTATAATATTTAATTTATAATTATATTATTATTCATGGTATTTAATGTTTTATTTCAGGTTATATCCTTCAAATTCTTTTAACTCAAAAATCTCCATTGTCATTTGGCTTTATATTACAATCTCATTTTCATTCAGAATTATTTATGTTTAAATTTAAATTGGGTGGAATTATTTTATCTTTACCTATTAAACCCTATATATTTTATTCCCTTGTCTTTAAGTTTTTTATTTTCACATATAATTTCCATTTTTACATTTTGGTACTAAAAAGGTTAAAACATATTTTTAATAAAAATAGACCTTATTTGTTATTTTATGTTGACAAACATTTTTACTTCGTTTACATGTTCTTTAAATTGATTCATGATTTATCTTATAAATTTTGAATTTATTTTTTTTTCATTATAAAAATTGTTTTAAATTATTTATAATTGTCTAAAATAAATATTCTAAATATTTTGTGTATGTGTAACATTTGACATTTTACAAAAGTAAGAAAATAATGTTTTTTAACATTATAGATTGACTTCATTTTACTATTATCTTAACCATTTCATCATTGTCAAAAATACATTAAATGTTTCTGTGGGTTTTTGATGAAAATAATTTTATCATTGTTCTCATAATTTATATTTTTTAAAATTTTTGAGAAATAAAATTATATTCATTATTATTTTCAAATATACTTCATAATGTATTTACAAAGTTATTTTTAATGTAAGTAAATATACTAAAGTAATGCTATAGTAATGAGTGATTGTTTCCTTGAAAGTGTGTACTTTTATTGATATAATTAAGTGGATACAAGATCTTACACAGATGAACCTATGGGTAATAACCCTGAAAAAGATTCATTGAGTGTTAACTAAATATTTAGTCATTGTACAACTAATTGGCCAAAATTCACACAATATTTTACATTCTAGTGGGATATGATTTAAATATTTCACATGATTAATTGTGAAACATAATTAATTTTTTAAATATATGTTCTGTATCACTCTTCATCTAAATTTTTACAAAATTGTGTACTCATTATTATATATTGTGTGAACTGAGGAAAGCATAATAATACTTAAATTATTTAAACATAATTAAACATGAGTAAGTGACTTGTGGGGTCTAAACATACATATCCCATTGATGCATTTATAGGTATCATGTGACCCACAAAAATGTGTATTTATTAGTCTATTCCAACAAATATATTTAATATTAATGGCATTAATGGTAATTTTATGATATATTGTCGTGATCCTTGATGATAATATTATAATTTCTTATTTTGAGGACTTTTTGGTAGGGTTAGGTTTCCTTGTTTGGAGATATTGATGGTAATATTATGATGTCTTAGAATGAGTGCATGGCATTAAGATCATAATGTCTTTGATTATGAATTTTGATATTAGACATTACACATTCCATCACTATTAAATAAGTTATTATTCTCTATGTGATTATTTACATTCTTATCCATGGATATATTTCTTGTTCAATATGTTGATTATATGGAATATTTATTTTTTGTTCAACCATGTAAAGACTCTAACTCTAGTGGCCCAGTGCCTATGGTGATATTATTACACTAGCCTAAGATAAAAGACGTCGCTTCCCAAGGTATGAAATTATTTAGTAATCATAGTAAAAGAGATATATACTAGAATCTCACATTAAATTTTAAAACATACTATATAACATAGTGAATATAAAAAAATTTAATCCTTAAACTCTTTTAAAAATTCCTTATTTATATAAAGGGGAAAGGAAAACAAATAAAGGTTGTGCTCATATGCTTGGTCAGGGTTATGTAAAGTGGAAGAAATGATGAAACATTAATAAATAATCAATATCGAAAAGTAAATAATTAAAAACACATTACATTTAATCAATAAATTGTTCATGAAGAATAATATTGAAGGAATAAATTATGATAAAATAATTTAATTTAAATAATCACATTATCTTGAATCTAATACATTGTTAATATCAATATAATAATCTCACGGATATTAATAACTAGATTATCATTGAAGGAAATGATTAATATTGGATGTCATGATCTTAGAACTCATGATATCTACATCATCAAGGACTTATGAAAAGATAGTTTAATCGATGGGTATTTATATAACTGAAACCTATTTCATGTTACCTTACTAATTCATCTACATAGACCTATCAATGCATCAAGGGCCTGTGTAATTCCAGGAGCCACTAGTCACTGCACCTATAATGCATTTCTCATATATTGAATATAAAATTCAATTTATAAACATTATTCCTTGTCAATAAATGTATGTATTGAATAAGGAATATTTATTATCTATAATTCCATAATCAATCAAATAACGATCAAGGTAAAGCAATGTATTAAAAAATGGTATAGATTTTAGGCAATAATCCTATCCCGGATTCAAATGTTATGGATATTTAAGGGAATTGTAATGTCTAATTATCATAAGAATTTGAATTTTTTGAGGTAATGATAAGGAATAAATAATTTGTTAGTAAATTTAATTTCAATACTTTCCCTAGTCAAACTACTCATAAACTATCCCTATAATTATTAGGGAATATATAATTACAATATATCCTAAGAGGAGTATATGTAAAATAAAGGGTTCTTGTTGTTGTTGAATATAATTAACATATAAATATCATTAAAACCCATTGATGAAAATACATTTTTCAATTTGAAAATAACCATAAAAAACTAAAAATTTACATAATATTTGGGAAGAGAGTTTCATTAAAAATACTATTGTAAAAATTTAAAGTACGATTAAATGTAATTTTTGGTCATGATGGTGGGAAAATGATGTTCATTATGATTATTTTAAAACAAATATTTATTTCACATTTTAAATAATTAGCCAAAAAGTATCTTTTTGAGGAAATGATAAGAATATTCCTTTTAAAACATATTTTAAAATGTCATGGATGGGTAAAATTCCTTTAGATAATTTTAGAATATTAAAAATAAATATTAAAAATGTTTTTTAATAATATACAACAAATAAGAAAATTCATTTTTGATCAAAAAGATAAATAAAGTTGGGTTTTCATAAAAAAAACTTGTTAATTTTAAATTTCAAATAGTGGTAGATAATACTATTTCTTGAAAACATAATTAAATACCATAGGATAATAAAGTAAAGGTATTTACTATATAATGAAAAAATAATTTCCTTAAATTTAAATTCAAGTATAAACAATCCGGACTAAAATGAGATCAAAGAATAAACAATTAACACTTTGGTAACATTTGAGTCATAACATCCATAAAATAAATAACTTCAAATGAAATATTAAATATAATAAATATGAATATATTATTGATATAAAATATCAAAGGGATAGTAGATATACCTCATTAAAAATTTTGTGAATAATACCAAATATATCTTAGTAGAGTAGAAATTGAGATGAAATCTCTTAAAAATATCATACCATTAAAGTGGAAAATTAATTAATGAATTTATTATATATATAAAATGTAAATACAAATAAAATAAGTGAAAATACAATATAAAATAATATAAATAAATTACACACATAATCTTATAATATCATAGATAGTTGAGAAGTAATATAACCCAATGAAAGGATATTGATTTAGGAAACACTAAGAACATGAGAAATTTTCAGTAAAATACCATAGAATGAAATAATATGAATTTAAACATATAATTCCATTAACTATGAAGGATTCATTATATAAAATGTAAAAGAGTTAGTTTATACACCATATAAAAGAAATTACTTCATAACATTAATATATGCCTCATAGAAATGAAATTGAGACAAAATGCCTTACCCCACCATTACATTTTGTTAAACGTTCATTAACTCAAGTATAATAGCTTTTTAAAATGTTATTAATTTATTTGAAAATATTATTTACATTTATAATTTTAAATATGATCTTCCTATAACATCTTATTAGATGTTAGTTAATTATATTTTATTATTACCATTAATTCATATTTTTTTCCATCAAATCAACTCATTTTATTTTATTCAATAAAAGGTAAGGAAAAATAGTTCAATAATACATAAAAAATTAACACCTAGACTAAGGGGGTCTAAATTAGTGAAGACCAAGAGCATAACGTTTAACTACATTGTTTTCTCATTAAGGTTGCTTCGCAAAAGTTATGGTTCTTGATCATAGGATATAATTGCAATATACAAATAATGAATTCATGTAATAAATATAATATTTAATCATTAAATAATCTTTTCTAAATCACTATTTAGTTTTTTAAATGGAAAATGAATCACATCGCTTCGTGGATATGGTAGGTCGTACGTACATATGAGCGATAATATCGTTTCCTTAATGGGTGAAAGGGTAAAAAAGTGAATGATATATTGATTTTTATAAATTAAATATAATTTCATAAGTATCATTTATATCAATTTATTCCACCATTATAACTATCCATGCGATTCATTGATCGAAAAAAATTACATCTGCCTGCCAGTCGGTAGTCCTCCATACACACGATTGATGGAATTGTTTCCCATTTGATGGGGAATGATATAGATAAGTATTATTACATAAAAATTATAATATCTCAGTATATTTCAGATAAATGTTTTATTATATTTTAAATTTAAGACATAATTTATTGTGATAAATGAATAATTAATAAATAAAGAGATTACTGAAGTTAATTACATTGTCTTAGAGTAAAATACTACATATCTCATATAAATGAACCTATTTTTCATCTTTTAGGAAGACCAGTTGCTCTAGAATTTTGAAATTTTTTGGGAGATATTTGGGATGGGTTTTTTTATATAAATTTTATTATATGTGTGAATAATTGAGGGGAGGCTTTTCCCTTTTATAAGTAGGGGAGGGGGCCTTCTTGGAAACTACATAGAAAAAACTGAAAAGTGTACAAAATGATAAAGTCAATACTAAGAAAACTTCTTCCAAATGAACTAATTTTAGATGAAGGGATAAGTTAATTGTAGATATGGTGATGAAATATTATTTTGAAACGTTTAATGTTAAAAAACTCCGTCATCTTTTGGTATAACCTCGTCCTTGGTAAACCTGTTTTAAAACAAACTGTAATAATATTTTTTAATTTTCATACTATTAATTATGACCCAAAAATAAGTTGAAATATTTAATAATATTAATTTTTTATTCCAAATATGGATAACATTTTATCAATTTAAATTCATTGAAGTGTATTATTTTTATTTTAATATGAACTTGAAAATTGTGTCAAAAAATAGTTTTTCACAAATTGCATTTTATAAGAATAAGATGATCGTATAATAACTATTAGACTAGTAATAAAAGGTAGATGGATTTAAATTAATATGTATAGATATAAAATATAAAAATTTTATTTAAATAATTCATTTTTTAATATTATTTTAATTAATATAATGGGTGAAACATTATACACTTAAAAAATGTTTTCAAAAAATGTTTTTAAGCCTAAAAATAAACTTATAAAAAAATATGGGTTGAAGATGATTTAAATGTAATTAGTTATATTAAATATAAATAAATAATAATTTTTACTCTTTAAAATAAAATTCCAATAATAAATTAATTTTTAAATTATATAAATTTTTGAAAAGATATTATAGTTTTACAAATGGAGAGAATGTCATTATTCGATGAAAAATAAATCTTTTCAGAAATGTTCCAAAATTTTACCCTACATTAATTTTTAAATTCTAATTTCAAAAATGAATTTAAATTTTTATAATTTTTTTTATAATGGTTAAAAATTAATAATATTATTCTCTCACAAGAAAATAAAAAACATTATTGATGAGAATTATATTGTTGAACCATTTAAGGAATTACCAAAATATTGATTCCAAATTTACCAATATATTTTCTTAATATAAAATTTTTATGAATAAGTTTCCAGAAGTGTTTATTCTTGTTTATAAACCCATATTTAATAGTTTCTTCATAATGTTCATATTTAAATATTATCTTGTGATTCATTTAGTCTCATTGTTTCAAGTTGTACATGTCAAGAACCAACCTAGGTCGACCTTGAACCGGTTACCCGAGCGGGCCCAAGGTAAGGCCCAAGGGGCGTTCCTAATCCCCACGGGCTGGAAACTAGTGTTAGGAATCAAAATATAATTGTTGGGAATGATTTTTCCCATGAACAAAAGATAACTAAATAAATAAATATGGATGATAAGAAAATCAAATTAGCAGTGGAAAGAAAATAAATGTACATACCACCTTGCGACCCTTAAGGTCACCACCCAACCCAGAACAAAGTCTGCTCCAACATTGATCAGTTGAACTTGGGACTAGAATAAGAAACTAAACCTGTAACTGGAATGATATAATAGGTGTGAGCACCGAGATGCTCAATAGGGATGCTAGAAATAAACTACTAAATCCAAAATTTCTCTTTCCCGAAATAATCCACTAACACAAGTTTGAAATATAGGTATAAAATTAGGGTTTTCACATTTTAAAATAATCCACATGTTGTTCCCATTTAAAAATGTAACACACGCTACATACCATTCCCAAAATCATTTTTTATTTTATAAACGAAAATTTGTAACATAAAATACTAAAGTTGGGTTAGAGTAAAACAATTAACAAGTGAAAACTAAAAGAAAATGGAGAATCAAAAAGTAAACAAGAAATATAACTATTCCAGTAACCATGGGTAATCCTAAACATCCCCAGAAGACCCATGGACATACTCGGTTTCAGAACTACCTATCGGCATATGGTGAAGCTCATAAGTCTATAATCAAATGGCCGCCCTAACCAAATATTTCAGTGGAAAAGCCCGCTTGGCCTAACAACAAATCCAGGGGGTGCCAACCCATCTAATCATGGTTGGTCAGCAAGAGTCACTCGATCATCTAAAAGACTCCCAACAACCCATGGTTGTTATAATAATACTATGTAAGTATGAAAGCCCTCGCACGCGGTATTCATCTCACTGCACTTGCCTACCCCAATCCTAGACGCTTCCTATGTGTTCACCCATAAAGGTATTCCCTAGATAGGAGCACCCAATATACTTATATATATTCCTACATGTCAAACATGCAAAGTTCCAACCAGGACGTCACATCATTCGGTTATCAAAACCAATTTATTAAACACTTTGAGTTTTAAATCGAGCCTCTAGTTTTACATAATAAAATTACTTTATGAAAACATTGCACAAGATCTTCTAAAACAACTATAAACCCCACTTTTTTACTTAAAATTCCAAATGATCTGTTAGGTTCCATGTTTCAAAGAATTGCCGTAAAATTCTTTAGTGATACTATGATCAATTTTATTAAAACAAACAAAGCGTTTCTTTACACCACACACTCAAAAAAATATAAACAACAAAATACAAACGGGAGTATACGCATGAATTTCTTTTCAATCCTATTTAAAGAACCTACCGAATAGACCCACAACATTTAGAAAACAAGAACCACATATAAGACCAAGGATTTGAGAAAAACCCAATTCAAAAAGATGTGAAAACATTTCTACAAAATCACTAAGTTCCATAAAACTAACCAACAAAGAAAAAAAAAGTTCCATAAAATGTCTCTACAAAGAAAAACCACTCAAGACGTCCAATAGTACCATTTCAGAAAAATGAAGTTATCTACAACCAAGCAGGAAAGGTATAAGAATTTGTATAAATAGGGGAGCATCCAAAAATTCATTTTTTGATCAAATCTTTCAACAGGAAGATACTACCATAAGTTTACTATAAAAAAATAGAGGTGTGAAACATAATCAATATTTAATTAAGAACACGCTATCATTAAATGGATTAAAATTGGTAGCATAGGCATGGAAAAAACTACACAAAACAAAGGAACTATTTCAAAGCTGTTTTTAACAATTTTAACATTCAAAGAAACACTCTAATGACTAAAATCTCATAATTATAAGGGTTCGAAAACATTTATAAATTAAATGAAACCATGAAAGTGCCTATATAAAACATCGAGAAGAGAAAAGGGATGGGAAAAAATACCTCAAACAATGGTCACACCAATCTTTCTATCTCAAACCACACCTTGCTCAGGTACACACACTTCGACAAAAGCACACACACTTGGAAACGATCTCGACTCCCTACAGCAACTTACGACACCCAAAATTATTCCGGAGAAGACCCTCAGACATCCAAAAAAATGCCAGGGACTCACAGATATAAACGTGACTAAAATAAATAAATAAATAGATAAAGTGAGAAATAAGACGACGGACAAAGAACATCACCTTGCATGATGGTGTCAACCTTGAAAACACACAGAAAGTCGAGATTGCATCCAAAAATCATTATCCACACTGCCAATAAAATATAATTTATTCAAAAAAAATAACGATAATAAAATAAACATCTGTGCAATACCAAAACTCTCACTTTAGATGGTGGTAGTGAACCAAAATATGCGGTGAGGCCAAACATGCCTCGCGAACAAGGGTGGATGGTCTGAAGCGATCTGAATTGCTTCTCCTTCGGCGGCGGAGGACGAGACATGATCTGAAATCACCCAAAACACCCTTCGTGAACCCAGAGAGAGGATTTATAGCCATGCCAGAGCAATGTAGAGGCACTGTGCAATAGTGATCGAATTTGTCGGAGGTGGCCGTCAGACAGGCGGGGTCGGGTTCGCCGGAAGAGCGATGGGAAGGGGGTCGGGTTTGGTGGAAAAGGTTGGGGGAGGGAGGGGAGTAGGCCTCCGTCTATGGGTCATACCAAAACAAAGGATGGGGTAGGGGGATCACTCCAGCTGGACTAGTAGAGGGGTGTGGCGAGTGGCCTTGCACTGGCTGGCCCGGGAGAAAGGGGGTGGCGGGTGGCCTTGCACCGACTGGATAGGGAGAAAGGGGGCGGTAGGCAGCCTTGCACCAGCTGGATATGTCAAGGGGGAGGGGTGTGTTGGATCGGATTATACTAAATATACACAAGAGGGGTGGTGAATTGTATCATTTCAAAACTCTTCACGAGATCGTGTTTTTCCCTTTATCTTTAATCAGATATATTAGTGCATCGGAAATATAGTGTTCAGATACACACAATGTGTAGTGGTTCAGGGAATAGAAGGCCTCAAGTCCACTCCACCAACGCTCTACTCCAAGATCATGGTGACTATCACTATCTAGTCCTCATTTAAATAGATCTTCAAACAACTTAGTACAGTCAATTGACACCTTTACAATCTATGGAAAAACAAATCCTTCTGGTTCACTCAAAAAACCTACACAGCTTAGTACAAGAAGCCGATCACTAAAGAATAGAAAAGAATGATTTTTGTACTTTGAAAATATATTCTAGATTTTCTTCACAATTGAAACACCATGAAATTGACAATAGTTGGATCGTTATCTTCAGAGATAATGATCTTCACAAAAGAGTCATTCTGAGTCGATCTTGTTGCAGTAAATATAGAAATATAATTTACAACTTTAGGAGTAGCAGATTCACAGTAGATCTTCGATGTAGAATGTGTGAATATTCAAATAAGATTCTTCTTCTTCAATGAACTGAGCTTTGTCTCTCCTTTGAATTAGCAGGTCTATATTTTTGATGGTATTTGTTTTTCTTCCTTTTTACGAATCATCGATTTTTTACAAAACAACTCCCTTTTTTAAGTTAATCTCATATATAACAATGATGAGCACTTATCCTGCAAATTTAGATCCATAAAAGTTGCCTTTTGACTCATGATAATCAAACATTTGAATTTACAGAGTAGTCTTAAATTACCTAAAGACTCGGCATAAAATGAACCTTTTTAATTTGATCCTTAACCATTGATAAAACGTCTTTGAATCAGTCAAATTCGCACTTAAAAAATAGCTTTAAATCTAGCTTGAAATCAGCCTAATAATCAGTTTGTTGATCGTTGCAAAATAATATCGACTTTAAACTCTCTGACCCCAAACGTAAGGTTGAGTTATAGAGTATTAATCCTATGAATGTAATGTAGATCATAAACATAAGGTTGATGACGCAGCCTTCACACGTAAGGTTGTCAATGTATGGTTGATCACAAACGCAAGGTTCATGTCACTTTCTTCAAACGTATGGTTGATAAAAGATCCACACTTTTCTATGAATGTATGGTTGTTTACAAAAGTAAGGTTGATGAACCATACTTTTGAGAAACAAATGTAATGTTTAACACTTACGTACGATTCTCCTTCCATACATTTCTAATATCCCAAATGTAGGGTTCCTTCTTCACGTAGGGTTATTTTTCATACTTTTCCGATAACGTATGGTTGATTAGCCATACTTTTCTCTTCTAACATAAAGCATAACCCGCATTTCATCCTTACACTATGTTTCACCACATAGGGTATGAAAAATGTTTGCAGAATGCGCTAAAGCAGATCCCAAATATGTAGAGCATGAATAGTGTTTCCAAAACGTGCTAAATGTGAATACCTTAGAAATTAATTCTCATTGTTCAAGAATCTAAATATTTTATCTAGAAACAAAAATATAATGATTAATATATTATTGTAATATTCTTAAAAAATAAAATCATTAGAAAATAATTAAGGGTATTTGTGAGCATCTAAATTATCATTAATAGATAGAGTATTATTCTCAATAATCTCCCCCTTTAAATAAAAAAATTATGTATTGTTGAAAACAAAACTTTCTCAAAAATCTCCTCGTTTTTAATGATCACAAAACCCATAAAATAACGAATGAAATTAACGTAAAAAAATTAGTTACATATAGTTTTCAGTTTTGAAAAGATAAATACAATATTTGATTTAAATTAATTTCCCCCTTTAATTTATCCATTTTAATTTCTCCCCCAATAAAAATAAAAAAAATGAATCAAACAAAAATATTGTGTTTATCCAAATTTCTCACCCTTTTTGTGAGATAAAAAGAATGAAAAAATATGGAATATAACACTGATTAATGTAGCACTGAACGTAAGTTAATGTTATATGTAACTGTTTTTCAATTAGTGAATCTGGATTACTGGATTAGCTAAAAAAAGAGAGTAAAACAAAATATATATAATTAAACATATTTTAATTAAAAATAAAAGAAGTGGTAAATATAGGAATCAAGTTTTGGTTAGGGATCAGATAGAGTATATCTAATTTGAATGAATTCCTTGATTTCTGATAGCTATTCCCTGAGTCTTCTCATCACTCCATCACCAAGCCTAACAATAAGATCTCTATTCTCTTGAGTCATATGAATTTCTTCTATGAGGTTGACTCTAAAAAATGCATGTAGTCTTTCTTCCTTCTCAAAAAATGAAGAAAAATTATCTGTGAATTTATTTAAGACAGATCTGATTCCTAGATCATTTGAGGTGAGTTGATCATCGAAAAATTTCTGATTTCCTAACAAGACTGATAAAGGAGAACTGTTGCATTGAAGATCCTGCAATCTACCATTCATCTTACTCATTATAGCTGTGATAGCTTGAAACCTTCTGATTAAATCAGGAGAAGTAACTGATCCACTAGCTTCACCAGTCCAGACAGATACAAATTTTATCTCCATAAATAATTTGTGATCTGACAAATCTGACTTCATAACCATTTCAGACATTATTTTTTCAACCGCATTCAGCATATCATTCTCAAAAATTTCAACATCTTTCTTGGAAACTGTACTATTTTTTAGCCTATGGAATTTTAGTTTTTCCTTTTTCAATGCTCTCCTCATATAAGCATTCTCTTGCTCCACCCTCTTCAATTTCATTCATATTTCTTCAACTTCCTCAGTTTCTATTTCAGGGGTACTTTGTGCTTGATTCTCCTTTTCAGAATGAAAGGGATATACCAACACTAGGGTTAAGGATTCAGCATATTCATTATCTTTAGCTTCTCTAACCGGTTGGTCCATAGATTTTTCCTTTGAGTCTTTTACGAACTCTTCCATATAAAAATCCTCTTGAAGAACTTCTATTTGTACTTATACAGGATTTTCATCCTGTATATCAGGAATCAATTCTTCAATTTTAATCTCTTGAAGAATTTCACCTTTATCTAATTGTGGACTGACCACTTCTACTCCCAGAACTGCCTCTTGTTTAATGTTATCTTCATCTTGTGGTTCTGTTATTTCAACATCAATTATTTCTGAGTCATATTCTATAACAGCCACATCCTATTCCCGAGTCTCTCCTTTAGCTTCTTCTGGAATTCCATATTGAATCTAAGGTCCTTCCACTGGTTTTGACCTCTCAATAATAGCTTCCATTGTTTTTTCAATAGCAGCTTCTATTAAAAAATATAAGTGATTAAATATTTTGTTGTCAGTAAAGGGGAAACAAGTTCCTCATTAATATTTATTTTTCTTTGAGTCTGATGGCCCTCCTGACTTCTCTCTTCTTGATTGTCTTCAGTTTCAAATATTATTCTTCTTGTATCAGTGCTTACTCTCGATTCAGCTTGTCCCTCTTTGGACTTAGCAGACTGAGCTTGACCACTATCTTCTTCATCCTCATCTCCTACTGGAAAAATAATCTGCCTTAATGTGCTCTAGAAAGAGCCAATTTTTCTTAATTTTTTATAATTTAAAACATTACTGTGATGAAATCTTACTCAGGAATCCACCAGTCTCACTGTATCCTTTTTGAAGAAAAGGTTGGAAATGAATCTACCAAAATGGTAGTAATTCATTCTGGCTTCACTATGACAGCAGTAACTCAACTACCTCACCTTGTACCTAGGAAAATTTAATTTTATATCACTTAGCATAAGATACATTATGTACATGTCGGGATACAATATATTTTCCATCTCCAAAATTCTTGGTGTAATTCCTGTTTGTACAAATTTCAAAAGAATCTTCTGATCTAGTTCCATATCCTTAATGAACATTTTCCTTATGTTAGTAGATCCAAATAGAAAAGACATAATGTCTTCATATTTATGAACAGAATCTTCTATATTTTTCAAGTAAAAATGAAACAATCCCTCATGAGGGAAGTTCAGTATCTGACTAATTTCAACTAAAGTGATAGAAAAATCTATTTCCTATATCTTAGCCAGCAAGGTGTCAGAATGATCTCCCAAACTGAATTGAACAGTTTTAAATAAATATCGAAGTTCTACCTCATACCAAAATTCTGTATTCTCACTGTTGAAGGTCTGTTCGAGATTATGAAAAGATAGTGCTTGTTTTAACAACATGTTCATCTGAAATAGCCATTCTAGATCAATCACCTTTCCCTATAAGATTTTCCTTCCATCTGAGCATTGTTTATTGGAATTGCTGGTATTTGAATCATTATCCCTATTAGTCTTTTCCATTTATACAAGAATCTCTGAAGGATTGACGGTTAGGGTTTTAGTGGTTCAAAGATTAGGGTTGACAAGCAGTGGTGCGGTTTTGCGGGTTCGAAAGGGTTTTGGTGGAAATGAAATGGTTTAGAATTCGAAAGGTTTGTAAGAGCCTTGATTCCCATGTTTTCATAAATCATTAGATAGATTGTAAATATAAATAAATCTGATTTCATGAGGAAAAGAAAAAAACATATTCTATTTGAAAACCAAATAATTAAATTATTTTAAATATTATTAAAATAGAGAAACAGCATAGTAAAATAAAACTTTATTTAAAATTGAATAAACCAAGCTTCCCCTTAATTAAATAAAACCTTGCAGTGGGAAGTGGTTTAGTAAAAATATTATCTAATTGAATTTTAGTACTTACAAATTCCAAAGATATATCCTTTTTAAGAACATGATCTCTTAGAAAATGATGTTTGATATCAATATTCTTAGTTCTAGAATGTATAATAGGATTTTTTTTGAAATATTTATAGCACTAGTATTATCGCATAAAATATGTGTATTATTAAAATTTAGTCCAAAGTCCATAAGAGTGTTTTTCATCCACAACACTTGTGCATAACAACTTCCAGCAGAAACATATTCTGCCTCAGCTGTTGACAAGGAAACTGAATGTTGTTTTGAACTTGACCAGGACACTAAGGATTTCCTTAAAAAGTGAAAATTACCTAAAGAGATTTTCCTATCTAATCTACTAGTCCCAAAGTCTACATTTGAATATGAAATCAAATTAAAATTAGAAGTTTTGGGATAAAGAATAGATTGAAAACCCATTCTTTTTAAATATCTAAAAATTATTTTAACATTAGTTAAATGAGATTATTTAGGATTTGATTGAAATATTTCACAAAGACATACTGAATACATTATATTTGGACTACTAGCAGTAAGATATAATAAACTACCAATCATACCTCTATGTAACATGTTGTCAACTGTTTTTCCTGTTTCATCCAAATCAAGTTTTATATTAGTACACGTAGGAGTTTTATATGTATTGCTGTTTTCAAGTCCAAATTTATTTAATAAATCAGTAATGTACTTGATTTGATTCAAAACAGTTCCAAAATCATTTTGATAAATTCTAATTCCTAAAAAGAATTATAATTCACCCATCATCCTCATTTCAAATTCTTTTTATATTAACTTTGAAAACTCATGACAAAGGGATTTATTAGTTGATCCAAAAATTACATCATCAACATAAATTTGAACTAATAAAATATTATTGTTTTCAGTTTTCTTAAAAAGTGTTGGATCTGCCATTCCAATAGTAAAATCAATTTTCAATAAAAAAGAACTTAATCTTTCATACCAAGCTCTTGGTGCTTGTTTAATGCCATAAAGAGCTTTAGTAATTTTGAAAACAGAATCTTGTTTTTGAGAATTTTCAAAACCAGGAGGTTTCTCAACATAATCTTCCTCCATTAAATAACAATTTAGAATGGCAGACATAATATACATATGAAATAATTTAAATTTAAGATGATATGCATATGCAAAAAAGGATTATAATGGCTTCTAATCTAGCTACAGGTGCAACAGTCTCATCAGAATCTATACCTTCTTCCTGATTATACACTTTTACTACATGTTTTTCTTTATTTCTAGTTATTATTCCTTGATCATCTTGCTTATTTCTAAAGACCCCTTTGGTTATTATCATTGGATAATCTTGTGGTCTTTCAACTAATACCCAAACTCCATTTCTTTTGAACTGGTTTAATTTTTTTTGCATTTTTTCATCCATATTTCATCATCTAAATCTTCTTCTATAGACATGGGTTATAATTGGGATAGAAAGGCAAAGAATTATACAAGATTCCATATATTTATTCTAGTTTTTATTCTTGTGCCTAAGTCACCTATTATCATTTCTAAAGGGTGATTCTTTAGGGTTATAGTCTATCTAGGTAGTACACTCATAGGTTCTTCAGTATCATGTTCTTATGAACTGGACTGAATTTCATTTATATCTTTTTCAAATCATTTTTCAAGTTCTCAAGTCTCATGTTATCATTATAGTTAGATTCATCCATTTGATCTGTCATTTTCTCAAAGGGATCAGATTCATCAAATTTCACATGAACAGATACTTCAACAATCCTTGACTTCTTATTATAGACTCTATAAGCTTTGGAGGTAGCTGAATATCCTAACAAAACGCCTTCATCAGATTTTGGATCGAACATACCAAGACTTTCCTTGGTGTTCAATATGTAAACCTTACATCGAAAAACATTAAAGTAATTTAAATTAGGATTTTTGTTATTCCAAAGTTCATAGGGTGTCTTTTTCAAAAGAGGTCTGATTAAAACACTATTGATTATATTGTAGGTTGTGCTTACAGCTTATGTCCAAAAATTTGTAGGAAGACTGTATTCATTTAGCTTAGTCCTAGCCATTTCCCGAATAGTTCTATTTCTTCTTTCAACAATTCCATTTTGTTGAGGTGTTCTTGGTGTCGAAAAGTTGGGTTTAATACCCATATTTGAGCAGAAGGAATTAAATTCCTAATTCTCAAATTCTCCACATTAATCACTTATTAATGGAATGGTTTTAACACTTTTTTCATTTTGAATAGTTTACAATAAATTTAAAATAAAGTAAAAGCTTCATTTTTAAATTTTAAAAATAAAATCCATGTAAATATAGATTAGTTATCAACTAAAACATATACATATAATTTACCATCCAAGAATGCTACTCTTGAAGGTACAAAAAAATTCAATGGATAGGTTCTAGAGGTTTAGATGTAGAAATTCTATTAACAGATTTGAAGGATGATTTGTTTTTCTTACCAAGATGACATGTGTCACATAATCTGTTACTTTAAAATTTGAGACTAGGAAAATAAAAAACTAATTGTTTCTTAGATAATTTATTTAAAAAATATACATTACAATGTCAAAGTCTCCTATGCCAGATTCAAGATTCATTCAATTTAGTAGTTAAGCTATTACATGTTGTTTACACAAGTAATTTAAATCCAGGGTATACACATTGTCAGTTCTAGGTGCTCTAAATTTAAGCAGTTTATTTTTGAAAACATAATAACAATTATTAGAAAAGTCAACAGCATAACAATCATCACATAGTTGAGAGATACTTATCAGATTGTGTTTTAATCCTTGTGCATAAAGTACTTTATTGATTGAGGCAACTTCTATATATCCAACCGTTCCAATACCGATGATATTTACTTTGGAATTGTCACAAAATCTAACTAGTCCACCATATGTTTATGTTAGTGTAGTAAAGTTCGATGAGTTTTCACTCATATGTCATGAGCAGCCACTGTCCATATACCATATGTCCTTTTTGTTTTTGTGACCAGATTCATGAAAATACATTTACACAATTTTCTTTCGTACCCATATTCTGTTTGGTTCAGGGGTGTTAGCCAACAGAGATCTGGGAATCTAGACTTGCTTTGTTTTTCTGATTTCACAAGAGTCAAATACATAATTTGATACAAAATCGTTCATAATAACACTTATTTGGGGGTTTCTTAAGAAATATTTTTTAGAAATATTTCCCCTTGTTCCACAGTAATTAAAATTTAGTCTTTTTGCACTTGGAATAAAATAACTCTTGTACAGCTTAGGATTTTCACCTTTACTGCCAATTCCAAATCTTTCATTTTTAATGACATTTTTTCCAAGAATTTCATTTAAAGTATTTTATCCTTTAGTTAAAACATGGGATGAATTTTTATAAGTTTCCACTTAAGTTTGCAGTGATTTTATCTTTGATTCATAATCTGTATTATTAATGTTAATTGAGTCAAACTTTTCAGTTAACTCCTTATATTGTTTCTGCATTGTATCTCTTTCATCAGAAATAGCCTTGTGAATGTAATTTAAAGACTTATGCATCTTAAATAGAGAATCATATTTTTCTTCAAGCAGATTTTAGTAGGCTACATGTTTTTTATTAGAGTAACTAGATTCAGAACTAGAGTCGGAAGAGTAGTAAGATTGTACCTCATCTGTTTCATCCATGAAATACATGTTGGCTTTAAAATTTTCTTCTTCCTTCACCGATTCTGATTCAGAAGTGCTATTGGATTCTTTAGATACACTCCATGTAGCTTTAATTTCATTCTAGTCCTTATGCTCATTATAATTTCTTTTGAAAAATTTATTTTTCTTGTCTTCTTTTACCTGAGGACAGTCAGGTTTAATGTGCCCCATTTTCTTGAATTCATAACATCTGACTTCCTGTCTTCCTTTTTGAAGGTTTTTATAAAGACCTTATTCTTTATATAGTATTTAGTGAAATTTCTGGCTATCTGAGCCAATTCCACATCAGAATTTGATAACTCAGAACCTTGGGATCTCACTTTTACACTTTTATTCATCTTTCTGTTTTTTCTATCTGATGACACTTTCAAGGTAGTGTCATCTCTCTTGATAAACACTTTATGCTCATTAGCTTCATATTTCATCTCTCAACTTCTTACATCATTAGTGTTCCAATCATTTCTCTCATGGTTAAGTCTCTCACAGGTGTCAACTATCTGATTGCAGTAGAGATTCCATTCCATCTTGTAGGTAGTATCCTCCCTACTTTTAAATCTTGATCAGCTTGTTTAATGGGATCTCCCAAAGTGGTTATGTTATTGAAAATCTATGTCAATATTCCATTAATTTGAGTAATACTTTCACCTACAACCATTATGAATGTATCAAATTTAAGTTTAGTAGTATCATATCTCATTTTCCTGATATTTTTAGTTCCTTCATAAGCAACCGAAATAGTTTTCCACAACTCTTATGCTTTCAGATATTGAGATAATCTGTTGAATTCATCAGGTTCTATACCACATATAATATCATTCATTGCCTTTGAGTTCATATCATATTCTGCTTCAGTAGCTTCACTCCATGTTTCTGGTTTTCCTGGTATTTCATATAGAGTCATAATCTTATAATATACTCTGTATCCAAGGTTTTTCAGATAGATAATCATTCACAACATCCATCATCCATAGTTTTCTCCATTGAAGTACGGTGCTCTGACCATAGACATTTCCACTCTTATATCAGTAATATTGATCTGCGTATAATCACATTCAACTTGTTAAGGCTTTATCAGAAAGCTCAACCTTTGATACCAATTGTTCGATTGGATTATACTAAATATACACAAGAGGGGGGGGGGTGAATTGTGTCTTTTCAAAAATCATTGCGAGATCAAATTCAGTACTTTATCTTTAATCAAATAGATTAATGTAGAGGAAATATGAAGTGCATAGACACAAGATGTATAGTGGTTCAGGGAACAGAAGGCCCCTAGTCCACTCCACCAACGCTCTGCTCCACGAGCTTGGTGACTTTCACTATCTGGTCCTCGTTTCAATAGAACTTTCAATAACTGAGTATAGGAAGTTGACACCATTACAATCTAAGGCAAAACAAAGCCTTTTTTTCACTCACAGAACCTACACAGCTTAGTACAAGAATCTGGTCACTCAAGAATAGAAATGAATGGTATTTGTTCTATGAAAATACTTTCCAGATGTTTTTCACAATTGCAAGAGCATGAAATTGATAGTAGATGAATCGTCACCTTCAGAAGTAATGATTTTCACAAAAGAGTCGTTCTGAGTCGATCCTGTTGCAGTAAATATAGAAATATAATTCACAACTTCAGTAATAGCATATTCACAGTTGATCTTCGATGTATAACGAGTGAATATTTCTTCTTCAGTAAACAGAGTTTTTTTGCTCCTTTGAATCAATAGGTCTATATTTTTGATAGTCTCTTTTTTTCTTCCTTTTTATGAATGATTGATTTTTTTACAAAACTTCTCCCTTTTTTTTGTTCAGAAATGATCATATATAATAATGACAAGCACTTGTCTTGCAAATTTATATAAAAAAAAGTCACCTTTTGACTTTCAATATTCAAACATTTGAATTTACAGAGTAATCGTAACTTCCCTAAATACTTGGCATTAAAATATCCTTTTAATTCGATCCATAAACCATTGATAAAACGTCTTTGAATCAGTCAAAGTCGCGCTTAAAAAATATATTTAAATCTGGCATGAAATTAGCCTAATAATTATCTTTCTCATCGTTGAAAAGTAATATTGACTTTAAACTCTCCGACGCCAACTGTAAGGTTGATTTGTACAATATGAATCCTATGAACGTAACGTAGATCATAAATATAAGGTTGATGATGTAGCCTTCACACGTAAGGTTTTCAACGTATGGTTGATAAAAAACGTAAGGTTCATGTCACTTTCTTCAAATGTAAGTTTGATAAAATATCCACACTTCTCTAAGAACGTATTTTTGTTTACAAAAGTAAGGTTGATGAAACATTCTTTTGAGAAAAAAACATAACGTTTAACACATATGTGCGGTTATCCTTCCATGTTTTTAAAATATCCCAAATGTAGGCTTCCTTCCTAACGCAGGGTTCTTTTTCATACTTTTCTGATAACGTATGGTTGATTACCCATACTTTTCTCTTATCTCAAAAAGCATACAACGTATTTCATCCATACACTACGTTTCTCCATATAGGGTATGAACAGTGTTTCCCGAACCTCCTAAAGCAGATCCCGAATATGTAGAGAATGAATAGTGTTTCTAGAACGTTCTAAATGTGAATACCTTAGAAATAAACTCTCGTTATTCAAGAATCTTAATATTTCGTCCAAAAATAAAAATAAAATGAATAATAAATTCTTGCAATATTCTTAAAAAATAAAATAATTAGAAAATAATTATGGGTATTTGTAAGCATCAAAATTATCATAAATAGATAGAGTATTGTTATAACAATATCCCTCTTTACATAAAAACATTTTGTATTGTTGAAAACAACACTTGCTCAATATGGTGCTAGGTGAGCTGGGGGGTGTGAGGTGAGGGCGGTGGGTGAAGGGACACACAGGAGAGGGCGAGCGGATGAGGTTGGAGGTGGGAACCAGATGGTCCCCAATGAATGCGGAGGGCAAGGCTGGTGGAGGCCAAAAAAGATGTAGGGGTACGGTGGATGTGGGAGGAGGGCAGGAGCACTGTAGGTGCGACTCGAAATAGGAAGAAGCAGGAGGAGAGGGGGAGAGCCACGTGATAGATGGGAGAGAAGGGGGAAGGCGGCTAGGGTTAGGAGGAAAGAAAAAAATGAAAAATAAAATGAAAAATAAAAATAAAGTGATAGGAAGAATAAAAGTAATAATAATAATAATAATAATAATAATAATAATAA
The DNA here is from genome assembly GCA_963277665.1 of Viscum album. Classification (NCBI taxonomy): domain Eukaryota; kingdom Viridiplantae; phylum Streptophyta; class Magnoliopsida; order Santalales; family Viscaceae; genus Viscum; species Viscum album. The sequence continues at coordinate 187,200,913 of OY728145.1, forward strand.
TAAAATGGTAATAGTTTTTTTTCTCAGTATTAATAATAAAATTAATAATAGTAGTAATAATAATATTAATGAAAATTTAATAAAAATAATACTAATATATATTTAATAAAAATAATTTTAATATCAATATAATGATAATAATAATAATATTATTATTATTATTATCTAAAAAAATAATATTATCGTGGCAGTTTAAACATTTATAACATTTAGTCATTTTATGTATCGGGCAACTGCGCATTCACTAGGGCTGAACACATGGGCACTGCTAATGGTGTGGTGACCATGCCCCGGCCCGAGACCCACCGAAAACATCCAAGATTTAAAAAAAAGTTCAAACATGGACCCAACTATACCTCGCTTAAACGATGCAAGACTGATAAAAGAATAAAATAATAGGCATCTGTTGTCAGGGTGTGACAATTCTCCCCACCACAGACACTTTCTGCCCCTAGAAAGTCACCAAGACAACATTTTCCACAACTTGAGTCCATGCCACTACAAAAATATAGAGAACCAAGAGGTTCGGGTTGACCATTACCAACACACATCACACCCGACCAACTTAAGAAAAAACATTTCCCGAATTTGAGGGGAGATCCCAGGAGGGTTCTCCCCACCACAAATATTTACTAACAATGAATCCTTGTAACCCAGACAAACCACCCCCTGGGGAGGGGGCACGGGAACTCCCAAACCAAACTCAATCATTCTCCCCTCATGGACCAAACAACACACCAGATCCTTTATCATAAAGCTTTCTACAAAACAACCCAACAACTTAAGGATGAAAAATTAACTCAACACCTCCCCTAAATTTCACTATATGAAACATCCCCCTAACGAACACAGCTGAGACCAACTCAAAATCAGAGCCGGTCAGTTTATTTTCAAGCCTAACACCCTTCAAGGACAATGAATGATTTAGAAACCATGCTAAGATTATATAAGACTGCATGGATTTTGGTGGAACAGACTCATCACGCAACCACAACAAGGATGACCAAATGATAGCAACGAGAATAGAACATGGAAATTTTGGATATTTCCATCCCAAGGATGATAACATTATCTGGACCAAGGTTATACACACCCTCGGCAACTCCTGACTGTGCTCAAGCTTCACCTCGAGGCCTATTGCTGGGGCCCTGATGGCTGAAGCATCTCCTTCCTCATAGTCAAGCATTTACGTCCTCCAGTTCTTAACTCATTCCTGCTAAATGACGCTTCATTCATAACTCTCTCTGGTGACCCGAACTGTTGCGCTATAAGAAAACTTTGTAGGGATGCTACATGGTGGCATAGAATTCCTGAACCATACACACTAGTGGCATGTGAGAGAATGATCCAAAAAACTGGGAGTCAGTACAGATGAGGAAGGTTTTTTGTAGACAGGTTCAACTGGCCTGCACTTCTTGCCATAAGGAGAACCTTCGCGAAAGTCAACTACCATTAATCACACCTAAAACTCTAATGATGATGAAACATCTCATCTTTACTAGTGCATAATTGAACCCTCAAATAAATCTGGGATAGTATGAACATTAATTACCCTAGGTGTTCGCAACAACCCGAATACATGCTATCTTTGTGAACTATATAAATATCTTAAAAAGACTTTTATTACCTCGATAAGAAGGCAACACACAAAAAGAACTAGGAACTGGGAATAACTCATTAAAAACTTTTTGAGCCATTATGGGCGGCATAATCATAACAAGGAAAACACCATCGATACCAGCATCAATCCAAAACTCAACCAAAGAAACAGCACACGCCAAGGGCAACAGGCCCATAAGCCAAACATATACAAACACAAGAAAAAATTACTTTTCAGAAAACGTTGTTCTATTGAAATTTTAAAACATTCCTATGGAACCATATGAACCATAACTTGTGAGTTCATTCAATCTCGCTCACATAATCTATAAACAAGTTCCCCTACAAACTCTCTGTACATACCCATGCACATGTGACCCTCCATAATGAGTGCCAAGGTTTAGACACTTCATTTCCTTACTAAATCCAAACACATACCATGTTGTTCCAAACCGATACACTTTCTCTTTAAAAAACCACTTTACTAATTTCAAAAACAATTTGGAAGAAACTCTTTTTTTCATTTCGAAATCACTTTAATTTTCAACACACCCTCACATCGACCGCGTTCAAAATGAAACACAACCAACAATAAACCATCTGAATGAGGGACTAGTGTACGTGCCTAACCCGACGACATGGTGGTGAGTCATTCCCATGTAAGGCATAACACTAATAGAACCTTAAAATGAGCACTTGGACTCCACATGGTTCACCACCCTATTTGAGGTCACAACGTGATCCAATTCTCCCCCATCCCTCAATCCAAAACAACAAAAGACAAAAGACTCAAATCTCGGACTTCCCCTAGTAACTTTGTTCTCATTGCGAGTGGTGGTGATCAGGCACCGACCTGTAACCTACCTCTTGATCCCCGATAGTCCTAATCTCCATCTACTAGACATCACAAATAAAAAGGTACTCTTCTGATATCTTTTTTTCTTGAACCCACACGGGTAGACCCAGAATGGGTCCCCTGGTCCAGCCCACGGTATGACCCGAGGGGCTTTCCTGATCCCCATGGGTTGGCAACTAGTGTCGGGCATCAAATTCTAAACATTGGGAATGATTTGTCCCATGAAAGAAACATAACCAAATAAATAAATACTGACTATAAGAAAATAAAATTAGCAGCAGAATAAAAATAAATGTACATAACTCCGTGTGACCCTTTAGGTCACTACCCAACCTAGAACAAAGTATAGTCTAACATTGAGCTACTGAACTATGAACTAGAACAATAAACTGATCCTGGAGCTGGAAAAATATAATATGTGTGATCACAGAGATGATCAGTAGGGATTCCATAAATAAATCATTAAATCCAAATGTTCTATTTTTCAAATTAGTCCACTAACACAAGTTTTAAATACAGGTATAAAAGTAGGGTTTTCATATTTTAAAATAAGCAACATTTTTCCCATTTAAAAACCCAACACATGCTACATACCATTCCCAAAATCATTTGTCATTTTATAAATAAAAATGCATTCAATAAAATACTGAATATGGGATAGAGTAAAACAAGTAACAAGGTAAAACTAATAAAAAACTAGTGAAATGAAAATTAATCAAGAAATGTAATTAATCAAGTAACCATGGGTGATCCTAAACATCCCTAGAAGACCATGGGATGTACTTGGTTTTTGAACCACCTACCTGTATATGGTGATGCTCCTAAGTCAATAACCAACTGACCACCCTAACAGACCAATCAAGTGGCAAAGCCCTCCTGGCCTAACAAATAAATCCATGGGGTACCAACCCGTCTAATCGAGGTTGGTTAGTAACCATAACTAAATCATCTAAAAGGCACCCAGGAACCCATGTTGGTTATAATAATACTGTGTAAGTAGGAAGGCTCTCGCACGCAAGATTCATCTCACCGCACTTGCCCACCCCAAACATTGATGCTTCCGATGAGTTAACCCATAAAGGATTGCCAGAGATAGGAGCTCCCTATATACTTATATATACGCTTACATGTCCAACATACAAAGTTCCAACAGGGCCATCACATCATTCGGTTATCAAAACCAATTTATTAAACATGTGGAGTTGTAAATCAAGATTCTAGTTTTACATAATCAAATGCCTTTATGAAAACATTGCACAACCTCTTCTAAAACAACCTTAAACACCACTTTTTTATTTAAAAATCCTAACGGACCGTTTAGTTTCATGTTTCAAAGCATCAACATAAAAGTATTTAGTGATACTATGTTCAATTTTGTAAAAACAAACGAAGCATTGCTTTACACCACACACTCATGAAAATATAAACACCAAAAGCCAAACGAGAATATACGCATTGATTTCTTTTAAAACCAATTAAAAGACCCACCAAAAGAGACCCACATTATTTATAAAATAAGAACTGCATATAAAAACAAGGATTTGAGAAAGAAACCAATTCAGAAAGATGTGAAAACATTTCTACAAAAACACTAAGTTCCATTAAACTAACCAATGCTTGACAAACAAGTTCAATCCAATGTTTCTACAAACAAACACCACTCAAGACGTCAATAGTACCATTTTTAGATAAAGGCAGTTATCTCCATCCAAGTTGGAAAGGTATAAGCATGTGCATAAATAATGGAGCATCCAAAAATCCATTTTTTGATCAAATCTTTCAATAGGAAAACACTATCATTAGTTAACTATAAAAAAATAGAGCTATGAAACATAATAAAGATTTAATTAAGAAAACACAAACATTAAATGGATTAAAATTGCAAGAAAAGGCATGGAAACACCTACACATAACCAAGGAATCATTTCAATGATATTTTTAGCACTTTTAACTATCAAAGAAACACTACAATGACTAAACTCCCAGAATTATAAGGGTGAGAAAACATTTTCTAATTAAATGAAACCATGAAAGTGCCTCTGGAATACTTTGAAAAGAGAGAAGGTATAGAAACGCCTACCTCGAACAATGGGCATGCCATGATTTCTAACTCAAACCACGCCCTGCTCACGTGCACACACTTCAAAAAAAGCACACACACATGGAAATGATGTCGACTCCCTACAACAGCTTCCAACACCCAAAATTAGTGTTGTGAATAACATCAAACATCCAACAAAACTCCAGGGAATCACAGATATAAACGTGACCCAAAAAAAAGTGTGCAACAAGAAGACGGATGAAGAACATCACCTCGGATGGTGGTGGCAACCTTGAAAACATGTGGCAAGCCGAGATTGCATACAAAAATCATTATCCACACTTTTAATATAATTGAATAAATTAAAAACAAAATAACAAAAATAAAATAAATATGTGCGCGATACCAAAACTCTCACTTTAGATGGTGGCGACGATCCAAAACATGTGGTGAGGCCAAACACGCCCTGCGAACAATGGAGGATTGTCCAAAGCGATCTGGATTGTGTCACCTTTAGTAGCGGAGGACGGGATGCAATTCGACATGTCCCAAAACATCCTTCTTGAACCCGTTGAGGGGATTCGTGGCCACACCGGAGCAACACAGAGGTGTTGCGCAACAGGGGTCGAATTCGTCGCTACTGACCATCAGACAGGCGGGGTTGGGTTCGCTGGAAGCACGCCGGGAAGGGGGGGGTCGGGTTTGTTGGACAAGGTTTATAGAGGGAGGGGAGAAGTCTTCCACCGGTGGGTTGTTCCAAAATAAAGAAGGGGAAGGGGGGATCACCATGCTAGACCTGTAGAGTGGGGCGTCGATTGGCCTTGCACTAACTAGACAGGGAGAAATGGGGCGGTAGGTGGCCTTGCACCAGCTGGATAGGAAGAGGGGGAGGGGGTTCTGGGTGATCCAGGGGGCCTAATGTGATGATTATGCACGAAGGGACATGCTAAAGATTGCGAACGGACAAGGGTGGAGGCAGGATCCAGACGGTCCCTCATGAATGCGAAGGGCGAGGCTGGTGGTGGCTGGAGGTGATATAGGGGTCCGGTGGAAGTGGGAGGAGGGAAAGAGCGTTATAGGTGTGGAGTGAAATGGGAAGAAGTAGGAGGAGAGAAGGGGGAGAGCCACGTGAGAGAGGGGAGAGAAAGGGGAATGTGTCTTGGGTTAGGAGGAAAGAAAAAATAAAATAAAAATAAAAGTACAAGTAATGAGAAGAATTAAAGTAATAATAATAATAATTATTATAATAATATTATAATAGTTTTCTTTCTCAATAATAATAATTAAATTAATAATAGTAGTAATAATAATATTAATGATAATTTAATAAAAATAATACTAATATATATTTAATAAGAATAATATTAATATCAATTTAATGATAATATTATTATTATTATCTGAAAAAATAATATTATCGTGTTGGTTTAAACATTTATAAAATTTAGTCATTTTATGTATCGGGAAACCACGCATTCACTAGGGATGAATGCATGGTAATCGCTAACAGTGCGGTGACCGTGCACCGGCCAGAGACCCACTGAAATCATCCAAGATTTTAAAAAAAGTTCAAATAAAGACCTAACTAAACCTCATCTAAATGATGTGAGACCGATAAAAGAATAAAATAGTAGGAATTTGTGGTCGGGGTGTGATAGTACATGGTATTAATCACATTCTTCATTTTAAAAATTCATGGTTTTATATTCTCCACACCTTAAAAAAATTTCATCACCATAATTTGAACATGCACTTATAAAAATCATGGGATTTACATTTTAATATTCCTCTATGGAAAACCAACATCTTAATAGGGTTAATGAAACTTTATCTTGATAAGAGAGAAAGGGAAGTATGATGGTTTTATAGAAAAAAACAGAAGTTGGGTTACTCGTAATTAAAAAATAGTGGGACATGGATTAAATTCATATCTTTTCTATTTTTAGATATTGTTTCTTAAACATAATAGATTATTTTACTATTAAGATAAAGCACATATGAAATTATACTTACTTGATATAATTTTATTTTATATACGCAATTTAATCCTTTGGCTGTGATCCTTTCAATTTACATTTCATTTCATACTCTAATGAATGAATATCTATGATAAATTCATTATTCCAAATGTAATGAGATTAATTTATAATGGATCATAAGATCCATAAAAGACTAAATATTCCATAAGTATGTCTCAAAATATTTACCAAAATAAATTTTGTTATCCCAAATTATCCAATATAGTACATTAATATCTAAAAATAAATAGTAATAACCAATGATCAACTTAATATTTATCACTCAAATAATTTAAGTGTAAACAAAATTATAATTTCCTTAGGAGAACCTACACTAGTGGTGGGTGTTGCACCCTGGTCACCCTTCAGTTTTTGGTTCAAGCCTTGATGAATTACTAGATATAGATTTTTCTCACCTAGAATGTATGTTATATTTTTTCTAAAAATCTTTTAATATAATTCCTATAACATTACCAAAATTATAATGAACACCCTAAAAAATAACATTAATAACAAAAATACGTATTCAAAAAATTTAATATCCCTAAAATATCATAAGGTTAATTGGTATTTAAATTTCATTTAAACACTACTTTATATTTTTAATGGAATACTTCCCATATATAGGGAAGGTCTCAGGGGTTTACGTGGAGTTTTGGGTAGAAAAAAGCAATAAATGGGAATCAAAATCGCATTTCATGATTGATAGATGGTTAGAACAATCCATGCCCCATATTCGTACAACCAAATGGATCGTAGTTCATGGTTAAAAAAATGTGCAAGGAGGCCTAGGAGTCAATGTGGATCGATCCAACCATGAATAGTGTTGGATGCACGAGTTCTGCATGGTTTCTCAAACCACATGGAATCCCTAGAAGACTATGTAGCCTAGATCCCTCTTGAGAAAAGGGTACACTAGGGTTGGTGCATGGTTTGTCCAACCGTTAAGTGAAACCATTCACCTCTTAAAATATAGGGAATTTTCTTATTTCCTTATGGGGATTAAAACTTTCTCACTTTCGGTTCTTCCCCATTTAACCTCTAGTAGATACGGGTTCCAACTAAGATCTACCAAACACTCCAAGGGTGATTTCCATCAATAATTTCCTAATGGAGAATCATTTTTTGCAAATATAAGCTATGGATGAGTCTATTAGTCCAATTGCATCTAATTATTTTAAATAACAATGGTTGATTTTATCTCCTTCTGAATCCCTAAACCATTATTGTTCTAATTGATTCTTAGATTGAGTGTTGAGGGTTGTTTGAGATTGAATCAAGGGTTGTGTTGGATAGATTTTTTCTACTATCATAAGGTAGGTAGTATATAAGTCAATTTACCATAAACTTGATTTTAATCTTATTTATGGGGTTATGCTAATGAGGTTCCATGATGATTATTTATTTTTTTAACTGAAAAAGTGAATTGGTTCACATATGGATATTTGAGACCACTCATGATCCCAATTGGATTCATTGAGGATGTTTAGTCTGGGCCTATGGTCACCAATAGGATGTGAGACTAACTAGAAAATTATAAAATCAGTTATTAAATATTGGTTTTTAAGGTTTTATGAGATTAAACCCTAACAAATTATGTTGGTATTGTTATCACAAATGAAATGAATTTTTATATTAACATTTAAATTTTAAATGTGTTATGTTTTGTTAATGGTTAAATATTATAAATGGGTAAATAGGCATGCCCATGTGGGTAAAATTTTCTAAAGGGTGACCAATGGTTATAATTATTATTAATGAGTGAAATGGGATAGTTATGGGTATCAAGTAAAGTGTTTAATTTAATGAACCACAAAAATGTGAAAAATAAAATTATAAACCCTTGTTTTTATTATTGGATAAAAAGGTCACTAATAAAGAACCATGGAACAAGTGATTAATGGAATTGTTGGGATATATTGTTGAGGCTAATATTCCTTTGGTCATGCCAGAATGATTCTCTAAAACCCACTGATGTATTTTTTTGGTTTAGAATGTCGAACAAATTCTCCATACTCCTAAGGTATGGACATGATATGGATATATGTTCTGATGATCCCTGGTACATTGTTAAATTGATTTGATAAATGAATTTACATGTGATTTAAATTGGTTACCTACCTTTGTATATGGTTCAAAATTCTAGCATGATCCGAAGTGGGTTTACTAGTTGGGTGTCTAGGTGGATCATAAAGGCCATAAGGATAATGAATAATTATTTAATAAGAAACATATTTACATTTATAGTTTTGTTAATTATACATGGAACATATACATAAACTATTATTTTATTTGATATTATTATAAGTACTAATCATGGTGGTTTACTGAGTTGTAATCACAACCTTATCTGTTCAACAATGGTTCCTAAGTAAATTTCATTGTTTCAGGTTAAGAAAAATGTAAGGCCCCTATGATTGATGCATGACTAAGGATGGAGAATGGATAAGGGGACCAGATATGCTTTCAAAATCTATATAGGTACTTTTCGTGTATGTCTTGTTTTGGTATCCTATATGGTACATTATACCATCATCACATGATATGTTAATTTTATTCATTTGTTGGTAATTACTGAGTTTGGGATTGTGGTATGCAATGTTTTGGTTTTTGATTATTTTTATGTTATTTTTATTTAATATCTGATGTTGTTTTACTCTTTTAAAGAGTTTATCGTATCCCCGTGTATTGCATTAGACACTCACTTCAATTTGGAATTATATGGTGTGTAGGGAGGATCAACTAATGAGATGTGGAAAACTGACCTGGGGTATAGGCCTACTGTATGTCAGACTGGGACATTACTAAGTGTTATCAAAGATGTTTTCTTTTATACTACTTTACAATTTGTAAAGGACAAATATGAGATAGGGATGTGTCAAGGATTTGTTATGAGTTCATTCATGGGAGTATCTAACCCATGTATGAGAGAATATATAAGACCTTAGTGTGGGATTTGTTTTCTTGTTGTTTATTATTATGGTTTATTTCAATTTCACCATCAATGATAAACATGTTGTTAGATGTTTTTATTTATTTAGGATTCTCTTATGGGTATTCAATGCAATTGGTTTGTATAACTACATCATTTTTGGCACTTGAAGATTTTGGGGAAATACATAATGTTTGAAACACATAGGGAATAGCATGTAGGATATGAGAAATAAAATGATTTTAAATTTATTTATAGATATTTTGGAATGGTTCCCAATAAAGATAATTATTTTTTTAGTTTGAAAAAATTATATTGGAATGGTCAAAGTGACAATTGAGGAATTTTCATCTATTTAATGAATGTATAGATTTTAAATGAAATTGTTACTATGATTTATAACATAAGGTTTGAAATTTGAATGTTTGGTTTTCATTCTTTATCCAAGGTCCAAGATAGGGGTGGATGAGGGTAGTGATCGTGTAACCATTATGAACATTGAGATTGTTTATGTGCATTAATTTGAGATATCTATTGTGAACCTTTTGATATAATGATGAAAATTTTATATTATGGTCCCTAAATGTATGATTAAATTTTTTGAGTGATAATACCATGATGACGATTACCAGTTGGGATGTAGGATGACATTGCTGAAAATTATCCTCCGGTAGTAAGAAAAAAACTCTAATATATTCCATAAAATAGGGAGGAACTGTACATATGTGATAGTTTTTTTCATTTTATATAGTTCATTGAGATGAACCCAGGGTGGGTATTACATTGTATGTTTTAATTAACTTGATAGTTTTATATGTAAATTTCTATATTGTTTAATGGGGTGTGTGGGCCTGATGTTGTATAGGTCATGATAGAGTCAATCCAGATGATTCTAGAATACATATATACTCAACAAGAGAATATGGTCCTGTTGGAAGCATATATGTTTCAAGTACCAGTGAAGCATTAGTGGGATATCCTGGTTCAGATCTAATAGGCATAGGATATACTATAGAATAATTTCTAGGAAAAGTTCTTGGAATATTTCCCTCCTGATGATTTTAGGTCGGAGAGAGCTCTATAATTTATAAGGATTAATTATGGGACTATGTTCATGATATAATATTTTGTAAACTTCACCGACATATATTAATTTTTCCAACATTGGTAGGGTATGATTTATTTATAGTGAGGAATTTTTAGGATGGAATTAGATGTGAGAACAAGTATCATATGAATATCTTCTTATTAAAATGATTTGGTGAGGTGATGGATTAGACTCTCATTTATTAAGGATACCAAATAGAGGATTCTAGTTCTTAACATGTGGTTTCATCTGTGAAGTCTAGTGGTACTACTTATGAATGTAAGAAACATCGTTATGAGAGATTTCACCAGGGAGGTGGTGGAAAAAATAGTCATAGGGGAGAATCAACCTATTAGGGTATTTTTCGGTTGATGGGATATCAACGTAGCAGGTTGGGGGACATGTGTGGCCAGTGTCCCCAACCACATGTCAATTGATGAATAAGAAAGAGGATAGGAAATGTACATAAATTCCCATAGATCCCATGGAATGTGGGTGTGATGGAGGACCTAAGCCAAGATAGGGTACTAAATGTGGGTTTACTACCCTATGCCAGGAAGGTAGCTAGAGTTCCACTAGTCAAAGTGTCTAGGGTGGTGAACTTAGAACTTCATAGAAGAAGAATACATACTAGAAGAGTAGTGTGGCATATTAGACTGAGACCATAGTTTATAGAATAGAGAAAAGTCAGCTGCACACAGTTCTTCATACACCATGTGGGGGTGAGGATGTACCATTGATAGTCTAAGGTACTATTCGTCTATATTATTTTCTATATAACTAGTTATTTAATAAAACATCCTCACATTATTTCATATTTCAATAGTTGGTATGTGGATAGGGTCTGGTGGTGGAGTATATGTATGGTGTAATATTGTTCATCACGCCGTTATGTGTATGATCTGAGGGTATCCTTCTTTGTAAGGATAGTAACAGTGATAGTGGAGGGTATCATCCCCATTTATACTTGTTAACACATTATATTTCAGTATTTTACCTAATTATATGAATATATTGTTTGTTCATGAATAAGGAATGCATCAATTGTTACTATAGGAGAGTGGTCATCATGTCTCTGGAGGGTAAAGTTTATGTTCATCATAGGGATTTAGATCTCTAGGTAGGTCATAAATGTCTATTTTTTCAGAAGTCATGTTAGCTTACTACCTAGGTGTTGAGTATTATACTTGATTATGTGGAAGTGTGTCATGATTTCTTCCCCTCTTGTGGTGGATCATTATGAGGATTTTTTTTCCTGAAGTGTTATCGAGACTACCACTTATGCAATAGGTTGAGGTCACCATAGAGTTGATGATAGAGCATGAGATAGTTTCTATTCTATCTTACAGAATGAACCAGTAGATATTTAGGAGATCAAGACATACCTATAAGATTTAGAGGATAAAGGGTTTATCAATTTGAGTATTTACCCTTGGAGATCTCATTTTTTATTCTCTAAGATGGTTTATGGGACATTACAGTTGTATATCAATTACTAGATGTTGAGTTAGATGATAGGTAAGAACCAAAACCAACTTGCTCATATCTATGATATTTTTTACTAGGTGAGGTTTCCTTCTTTATTCTTCATGATCAATTTGAGTTTAGGGTATCATCTGTTGTGTGTGAGACATTATGATATACCACAGACTGCTTTAAAGAGAATATATGGAATGTACTAATTTTTTGAGATGTCACTTACCTAAAATATTGTCCTTTTATGTTTATGGATTTGATGAACTGACTGTTTAACCCAAATTTTGACCAGTTTCTTTGGTTATTTTTATTCCTAAAATCATAGATTACTCCCAAAATCATAAAAATCATGCCAAAAATCTTTCAATTATCTTGATTATAATGAATGTGTATCAGATATATACCAAGGTATATAAAATTTAATTTATTAATTGGAAAGGTACACTTCATGGGTCACACAATCTCATAAGAATGTGATTTAGTGGAACAAGAGAAGGTTTAGGAAATGGTTTATTAGGAGAATCCTAAGATATATTTTTATATATGATCTTTTTTGTGTTTGTTGTGTTATTATAGGATATTAATAAATGACTTTTATTTCTTGGAAGAATCACTCTCGAGAGAAACCATGAAACTAAATCTTGTTTGAACAGTTATGAGATTTTAATAATTCCTTCCTTTATTTAAAGATTAATTTGTCTAAAATAGCATTTTGGATTTTACCTGACTTGGGTAAAGAGTATTCCCTATTTTGTGATTTATTTGGGATGGGCCTTGGGAAAGTGTGATGTAGGGTGATTTAGTCATGGCATGTGGTTACCAATAGTTAACACCAAATGAATGGAACTAACCTATTCATGATCTCGTGTTTGACACAGTGGTTTATGCCTTATTTTGTTGGTGGTGTTTTCTTCTATGTAAAGAATTTTAATATCATTACTGATTATAAGTTCACTAAATACATATTTTTCTAGCATGATTTAAATCTTTAACAGTGAATATGGTTTGATTATATATATATATTTTTGGAGATATCTTATACAATATGAATTGGAATCATTGTTATGAATTCCTTGAACTGGAATACACAGACTCCAATGGTTCAAAATTATTGTTCTCAGATGAAAATGATAAATTTTTTCACTGAGATGTATCTAGATGTTCAAGAGTAAAGGGAGCATATGACCTTTATATCTTTGTCCATTGATCCCTCTCTCTTAATATTTATCAATATGATACAGTAAAAGGATTCATTGTGTTTGGAGGGAAGGTAAAACTTTGAAGGTGGGGAGATACCTTCTAATTATACAATCGATGATGATGAGATCATATGTGTTTGTGGCCATGATATTATGCCATCGTGTATTTGGGAGGAGGTGAGGTGTGAGTACTATTCCCTGAAGTGAGTAGTGCACCCTGGGTTTTCAAAAATGTATCATGATCTTTGATGATAGTATTATTGGATGATAATTAAAAATGATATCATGGGTTTTGTGATGTGGTGTTACAACTATTAGTAGGTGAACGATATGAAATAATGGCCTATTAGTCTACTACAGTCATTTCCCATTATATAATGTAAATCGGATGATGTTACGCTGGATTTTATTTTGGTCTTACCAAGGAATCCATGAATGTATTATTAGATATGGGTAATTGTTGAACGATTGATAAAATAATCACATTTATTAATGATACATATACCTTCACCATTGATCAATTGGGAAACTTATATTTTTTATAAATAGTTTTTTTTCATGGGGTACACTAAAGAATTATTTCAGATAAATAGTTCCATTTTATTTTGTTATACTAGAAAGGGTTATAGAGGGTGATTAGAACTCTAGTGTTTTTGAGTACAGCTTTCCTCTTGCATACAGACATGTAATTTGTATAACATCCCAAAAAACTATAATTATATTTATATATTTTTTAATAATTATTTTATATAAATAAGTATTTAACATCATTGTGTTTCTATATATTACCTAAACGGTTGGTAAAATATTTATTTGATATTAAAATTAACAATGTATCATATATTATAAAATTTAAGATTTTTCATTTAAATCTTAAACAATTTTATATTTTTAATATATTTAATAATGATAATAGTATATTCTTAATATATATATATATATACATTTATACACTTTTAAAAAATATGTTTAATTTATGCTTAGTATGTTTTCTAAGGTTCCTGTAAATATATATGAATAGATATATATATATATATATAGAAAATGTGCTAATGAATATAAAGTTATATATATATATATGTAGTAAACTAATATGATAACCATATAAAAATATATACATAAATGTATGTTTATGTATAAAAATAAATAATTGATTAAAAATTTAAGATTATGACTGTACGAAAACTGAGTTATGAAATGATATATATATATATATATATATATATATATATATCTGTCTGTGAATAATATATATATTTATATATACTTATAACAACTATATTAATAAAAAAATAATTGAAAAATTATTTATATAAAAAAAGTGAAATTAAAACAAAGTGTAGAGGTTATATACATAATATATATACATAGAAAGAGACACACACACACACACATTTGAATTATAGTCAAAATGATAAGAAATGAAATATATTATATATTATTACATATTTATGTGTGTGTGTGTAGTGTGACAGGGAATCATTATAATAACATATATTTTTATTTTTATAGGGATATGCAATGATTAATTGTTTCGAAATATATATAAATATATTTATATATAATGGGAATTAATTTAGTTGTACGAGGTGTGTCGAGCAAGGAAAAAACAATATAATCTTACATATGATATATATTCATATGTACACCTTGAAACATATGTTATATATATATATATGATAAAATATATTATATATATATATTAAAATAAACATTGAAAAATATATACATTTATATGTTAAATATATATGTCAATATATATATAATATATACTTGTTTTAAATATAAAATGTGTCAATTTATTTAGTGGTAAAGGAATACCCTAGAAAATGTATGTGTGGTATATGCTTGTAGGAAAACCAAAAAGGTACGGTATGTGAAGTGTATGAAGTAAGGGACCAATATATAAATATATGATATATGTATATACACACACATTAAAAAATATATACATAATATATATATGTTAGAATATATCATAAAATATATGTTATTTCTATGTTAAATATATGTATATATATGTTATATATATGTATTAGAATATATATATATATACAAACATATATATACACTTAGAAAATAAGTAATATGATATATATATGTATATATATATATGATGCGTGTGATGTGTAAGGGAAGGAAGAAAAAAGGAAAAGAGGAAAAAAAAATACAAGTTAAGTGTGTGGTATGCGAGAATAAACAAAAAACAAAAAATAAACAATATATATATTTAATGTTAATATATTTATATATATATTAGAATTTATTTGTTAAAAATATACAAGTTATAAAAGTTATGTTAAAATATAATCGTCTTAAATATAACTTATATATATAAGTTCTATATATGTTCTATTTAATATATATGGACATACACATGATAAAATAAAGTTCCTTACGTGTTAAGGAATAAAAAATAGGTAATAAAAACAAAATATTATTTTACTAAATGGGCATGAAAAATATATATAAAAATTCACCAATATATGAAATTATTTCCAATTAGTGATTAATAAGAATTAAATTAAATAAATTGTTGATTTTTAAATCATGTGAGGCTTATAAATAAACTCCCTTCCCTTAGGTTATGCATTTTTGACACTATACTGGACTCCCTAATAAAAATACATGATTTTCTCTAGTTGTGGAGATAGTCTGAGGGTAAGTTTAGTATTCAATGAAGTATGTTTAACATGGGTTCAAATAGGTGAATTGTAGAGAGGTTTAATTAGAAATTTAAGGTAAAGAGATATATTATTTTCAAATTATAAGATTATTTATTTTTAAAACTTCTTATTAATGAAGGGAATTAATTATTTTTTTCAAAATATTATATTTTATAAAGTATTTAAATATCCCATTTTTTATTGGAGATATTATTTTAGAAACATATATTCAATGTTTATTATTTTTTCGAATCACATTATCTTGAATGGGAATTTTATTATTTCCAAATCTTATTTCGAAAATTTGATTTTATGTAAAAATGTAAGAGGGTTATTTCAAAAATCACATTTTCATGAGAAATCATCATTTTATGTATATCATGATTTTATTCACAATTTTCAAAACTCTAATGTTTCAAAAATTATATTTTTATTAAGATTGTTTGAATTAATTTTAATGGTGTTTTGAAATATTAAGACTATAATTTTATTTGAAAAATGTTATTTAAAATTTCTGGATTTTGCACATATGTATTGGTATCGCCAGAGAGTACATATTTCACCAATAATCCATTCATATTTTACAAATTTTTTTCCATGTGTTTTATATTCTTCCTATATATTTATCTATGTATTCATTGACATATTTATAAAATTTTAAAAATTTAGTGAAAAAAATAAATAAATATAGCTTAAAATGTTTTATAAAACAAATTATGCACTTGGACTTTCTAAACATGATAGGGACCAGGGGAATAAAACCAACCCTACATGATTTGTAGGCCCTCGACGGCATTCGGTGCTCCAAGAGGCCATGGGTTTATGTTTTATAAGCTTGTGAATTATTTTTTATAAAAAGTATTCGATGATTTTATTAAGAAAAAATATTTCAAATTCAATTTTTAAAAGATATTATATTCTGAAATGAAATAGGTTTTAAAAGAACAATATATCATAAAATGTTATTATATAATTAAAAGAACTAGGATATAAATGTAATATGAATTTTTAATGGTTTTTAGAAGAAAATATTTTCGATGGTCATATATTTTCAATCCCCTATAATTATATTTTTGAAAAGTATTTTACTAAATTCTTTATATTTTATATAATAGAAATTTTTTTTAAATTATTTTTAGAAATTATTTTTAAAATTATTTTCCATTGTTTTTAAAACACTTTACTAAAAAATTCTATGCCCACCCTATTCTTTAAAATGTTTTAATAGGATCATTATATATTCCAAAGGATTTTTGATTTGTTTGGGATCTAGCACGTGTGAATTAAAATTTGATGTTTATTTATTAATTATTTAAACATTGATATGTTGTAATGTTTTATCCTATTCCTCCAAAACCTAGACCAAATGATCCTCATTTTTTAATGTATTGTATATTTTTTTAGTTAATCTTTATAAAAAAAATAAATATTATTTTGTTGTACTGAATCTGGAAGCGTGGGTCCTTAATCGTTATAATTAGAGTTCAAAATCCAAGTTTTACTGGACATGTTGAGATCATATGCCCTTGATTTTTGTGTAACTTGGGAGAAGAAATTCTTTATCACATAATTCTCCTATAACAATAGATATAATGAGACTATTTTTATGGATCCATAAGAGGTGGCCTATGGTACTCCATACAGATCACTATTTTGTTGGATTGAAACATTTGATTTAACATTGTTGGGACTAAATCTCATGTAGGAAAAATTTTATAATTTTATATTGATCTATATTTGTATGGATATATTAAAAATTAGAGATAGGTCATATACAACTTAAAATCATCAACCTATTGAGTTTTTAGTGGGTTTCCATGTTCTCCATTGGGTGTTGCTGAGATTGAGTCTCCATCAAATTTAGATACACAATAATTTGGGACAACATTATGTTTGGATGTTTGATATCATCGAGAGGATCAGACTAGTGGAATACCATTTAGATCTTATATACTGATAATTTTTTATGCTTTATGTTTTTATGTGTCACAGATTCAATAGTATCACTTCGACCATTATTACGTGATTGATGTTGATGATGTTTAGTATGAAGTTGATGTGTCATGTGAGGAGCATATGGTTCATGTTATTGATCGTTGGTTAAGTGTATTTTGAGTTAAGATCATGAAGATGGTACAAGTGTTTTTCAATCATGGTTACTTTTTGGGAGAAACATGAGAGAGGTAAGCTTAAATTTGGTCCCAATGGATTGATATTTTTACAATTGAGGCTTAGTGACACTTGGAATATTGCTTGAGGAAAAGTCGTTATAAGGTGGGGATGTTTTAAGATCATAGACATTTGAAAAGATGAATTTGTATTTAAATTTTATTTAATCTACATTTTATATCTATAATGGAGTACATCCCATATGTAAAGAAGGTATCAAGGGGTGCCTATCGAGTTTTGGGAATAAAAAGGTGTAAAATTCATATCCAATACATATTACACGGTACACTTGTAGTTAGTAGTAATCATATACAATATATGTGTGTCCTCATGGAGGGTGACGAATAGTTATAAAACCATGAAAGTAGGCACATTAGGCCGTCAGGATCAAGCCCCACTTAGATAGTATAAGATACATGACTTTCGCAAGGTTTTTCAAACCGAGTGGACACCATAGAAGACAATGTGGCTTAGATCCCACCTAGGAATAGGGTACCAAAAGGTTGGCACCCGGTTTGGCGAACTGTGCACTAAAACCATGTTCCTTATAATTTTTTTTGGAAATTTTAAATTTTCCCTCTTCATATTATAGCGAACTAACATGATTTTCTTCCCCCTTCAACTTCCAATAACTAGGTGTCTTAACCAAGTTCTCACCAACTATAAAAGTTTGAAACTTCATCAGTATTCTTCCATTTAAAAACCATTAGTTGTAGATCGACTCTTTGAGGGAGACTACAGGTCTCCCTTATTCTATTTTATAAAAGAACCATTATTGAGTGATCCCTCTCATTTTGAGCACCTCAACCCTTGTTTTTTCAATAGATTATTATATTGTAATTGAGGGTATTTTGAGCTCAAATAAAGGTCCATGTTAGTGTGAATATTGTCTAGGATCATAAGCTATGTGTTCTACAAGTCCATTTACCATATTCATGATGTTAATATTATAAATAGGATAGTGTCAATGCACTTCCAGTGAACTCTTTAAAAAAAAGAGAATTGGGACTCTAATTGTTGTATGAGACCCCTAGAGATCCCTATTGGATATGGTGATGATGTTTAGATCAGACCAATGGTTAGCAATGGGATGTTCCCCTCCCTTAGAAATGGTTAAATGAGTAATCAATTGAAATTTTAATGGTTTATGAGATTGAACCATTGTAAATTTTTCTTAGATTATTATCATGTAATAAAGTGATATTTCAATTAACTTGAATAAGATAAATGTGTTATGTTTTTTTAATGGTTAATTGTGATAAATGGTTAAAGGGGAATGGAAATGTGGTTAAATGGTTTGAAAGGGATACCAATGGTTATAATTGTGATCAAAGAGTGAAATGGGATACTTATGGGATATGAGTAATGTGTTTAATGTAATGAACTATCAAAATGTGATAAATGAAAAGATTCACCCTTTTTGTTATCATGGATGAAAATAGCATTGATGATGAACCTTGTAAAAAGTGATTAATGGTATGTTTTGGTTATTGGGATAATGCTCCTCTCCCTTTCGTCAGGCCTAAATGATGTTGTAGGACCCATCATTGTATTACATGTTTTAGGAAGTGGAACTAATTTTCTATGTTCTTAATGTATGGACATGATATAGAAACCTAGACTTATTCTTCAAGGTATATTATTAAATCTATTAGACAAATAAAGGACCTTGAGTTGTCATGTGATTTAATACCTTTGTATATGGTTCGACATATAGCATAGACTAATGCATATTTTTTAGTCTAGTGTATGGGTGGACCCCAGGCCCGTAAGGATAATGAATAATTTTTTTAATAGGTTATATGTTTACATTCATAGTATTTGTTATCATACTTTTCACTTATGACAACACTATTATTTGACTTGATATTTTTGTAGACACTGTTGGTGGTGTCCAACTGATTTTTACTCACACCATGTTCATGCCATTGTGGGTAACCGAGAAGATTACATTCTTACTGGTTAGGAAAAAAAGAGACCTATGATTGATGGTTGACTTATAATATACCATAAATGGGGGGACTGGACATGATTTTGGAACTCATTTGGGGTATTTTCCTTAATTTATTATTTTCGTTTACTTATTACCACTTCAGATCCTCATGACAAGACATATTGATTATTTCCATTTTTTGGTAATTTCCGAGTTTGTGAATGTGGTTTGTGATTTACTAGATTTTGGTTATTATTACAATTCCTTGTTTATTTGATTTTTGTTATTGGTTTACTCTAGTAAATAGGTTATAGTCTCCCCATGAATTACATTAGACCCTCACTGCTATTCAACAACCTCAGGCATATGGGGAGGCACACATAAGGTTGCAATAACCCAACTATTATATGTATTATAGAACCTTTAATGTTTTATTAAATTAATTAATATTATCTTTATGGGAGTGCATAGTGGGGTAACTAGGGAAACAAGGGTGTCTGAGGCCTATACAGGGCATAGAGACCGAGATTTTGGAGGAGGTAGACAGGTCAAACTGTTAGTAGAAACCATGTAGTGTGATCTAGTGTACTATCTAGGGCTGCGTGGTTCGATGAAACTGGGAATCCTATGTTACACGCCCATACGTTTTAATGGGTATTTTTAATATAGGGAAAATGCCGGTTTGTGAATTTTTTTCTAACCTTGTGCCAAGACTATGTGAGGAGGATATTGAGGTATTGGTGGCTGCATAGTCAGTTTATAGTTTTTCCAACCCTGCATTAAAACCATATGACCCATCAATGATGGTTAAATGAACATTCTTATGAAAAATGTTTTAAACGTAAATCCCATTTTCTTCTTTCCTCTAGTGGTTGTCCCCTCTCCCTCATGTTGAACATCCCATAAAATCCTAACCTAGGATTTGAGATATCACTTCTATATGGACTCCGATTCAAATGACATCAGTCTTATTGAATATCTACTAGTGAGCTATCTATTCCTATTATGTTTTTTTTCTTTTTATTTCTCTTGAAAGAGTTATTTTTTAGCAAAATCATATGCCCTGTTTTTTGTTCATTTTCTAGTTTTCTTTATTTATTCCATTCTATCCTGGATTATAAGATAATAATAGATGAGCAGACTACTACCATGTAGGTGGTCTCATTATTTTCCCACAATGTATTGGTGTTTATATATTATTCCCTTGTGTCATGCATCGGTTCTTCTGGCTGATGCTTATAAATAGAATTTTTATTTAAATTGAATTAATGGGCTTGACCTCGATAAACCATCGGACACATTCAGGTGTAATTAAAAGTTAAGAACATTGAGTTCACACTACCCATGGGTTGAGTTGTTAGGTGAGATTAAAAAACTATGGGTGACTTATTCATTTAATTCACCTCTTTAGGTGTGTTCTATTCCCATTTCTTTAGGGTTTTACAATGGATTGTTGAATTTTAAATTAATTTCAATAAAATAGGGAAAGGAATACCATGTATTTATACATTTTTTTACCTTCTTTCTGGATTATGATTAAGATGTTATTTGTATCCAAATGCCCAATTATGATAATTGGAAGGATTCATGTGATGCTAGGCCTTCAAAACCTATGCTTTATTTGAGCCCCCTTAGGAGGTAAGGTAAATTGTATTTATAAATATGGTTGAAAATTGAAATATAATATAAACATTCCGGGTGTGGTTAGTCTTTGGGCCCATGACCACTTTTTTATTATCATGTTGAGAGTCAGAGATGGGTCCCGACTCAGAAATCCATATATAGAATCATCCAGATTATTTAATAAAATGTATTATAATGAAATTATTATACACCTTGGGTGACACCAAGATTAATATATGAATTCCAAGGATGGAATCATTTTACATCATAATTTTATGTCCCCAAAGGATAATTGGACTTCTTTTGGTAGTGACAAGGACAGACTCAGAGGGAATATCATTATGTATCTCATGAGTGACATTTGGTCTCCCTTAATGGACAAACATAGATAGAATTAGTGATCAGTGACTTTATACCACACATATATCAATTCTAGGGTTCATATAGATAATTCCTAGGATCTAAATGTAAGGTGTATGTTTCGCATATGATTAGATAGATACCTATGTTTCAAATTAAAAACAACATGGATGGGATCATCATCATTTGGAATATTAAATTATATTATTATAAGAAAAGTCTTCCAAGAAAATAACCAAGCCTGGATTCATTTGGAGACTTACATTATGATGAAATTATTATATACATCAAATTGGATAGGATACGTGAAAAAATATGTGCTATGAGCCCGGTCCAGATACTTTATTCTATATTAAATCACGGCTAACTGATTACATAGAGATATTATATATTAAGACAGAGTATATAGCACAGTGCATGTGTTTTATGAGAACTCAGACCTATGTAGGTATATATATATACCACACTTATTTATATAATTTATGTTTACCTTCACATTGTTTATTATATATTCCATGACTGGATGGAATTAAACGCTACTGGTGGTGGCCAAGTGAGTTTATCTCACACCTTACTTGGTCCTCCTTTTGGTACCAATAAAGACATCATTGATATAGGTTCAGAAAAGGAAAATCACCAATTTTTTGATATCTGATAGATTGTATCATGAGGGTGTGGTAGAATGGAATCTAGATATACCTCATTATCCTATCCAAAGAAATACATTTTTATCCTTTTGGTTCTTTTGTTATACTTATATGTATTTGTAACACCATAAAATTTTGCCTGTATATTTTTTGTATATAATTCTCTAATCAAAATTTTGTATATTACCTTAATGGATGTGATTACTTTCTTATTTATATTATGAATGTTAATTATTAATATATTTAGTTATATTTATTCTTATGCTATTATTTGATATTATTATAAAGTTATTATACACTTTGATCATAACGGTATAGTCTCTCCACTATTTCACCATGGACCCTCACTGCTAGTCAGAAGCCTATGATATATAGGGAGGAACTCTTGAGGTCATGAGTCCAATAGAGTTTTTTTACTATTGAGTGAATCAGGTCTGAGATGTTACAATGTTTTATTAGAGTTTTTTGTTTTTTATTTTACATTTTGGGATAAGAGAATAAAAATATAATGCATGCCAGGATTTGGTGATGAGTATTTTCTTGGGAGTAGCTTACCCACATAAAGTGAAAACCCAATTTACATGGGTTGGGAAAATTTATTTTGGATTATTCTTATTATAGTTCTCTTGATTTAACTATTGGATTATGAACATGATGTTTGATATCCCTTATGACTATGTATTTCTAGCCTTGGAAAATATAGAACTTACTTATTCCATCACACATCTTGATAGTCCCTTGAGGACATATATGTCATAAATTATTCCATGCTATGTTTACTTACTGCATGAATTTCTTGTAGTATAGTCTGGTTCATTCATGATATTTCAATGAAAATGTGCTAATAATATATCCTATGATGATTAAAATTTTTTTTTTTAATTAAATGGATTCCAAATTTTGATTTATAAGGTGCATGGTCCTTTATAAATTGGAAATGGTTATCTATATAATTTATCCATTTTAAGAGAATTTATATATAAAGGATAATTAATATAAATGAAATTTAATTCTAAAATAAGATGTTCATCGTTAAATGGGGACACCAAGTGAAATTTAAGGTGGTTCTTCATCGATAATGTTTTATTTCACTCTATATAATGGGACATTGAACTTATTATAGAGAACATGACCCTAAACTGTACTCAATAGTGGGAACTAGGGAGTTTATCTTTCTTTCTTTCTTTCTGATTTGTATGTTAACTGGACCTGGCCTTAGGAGCAGGCTGGGGGGTGTGGCTTTTATATAGGATGGATTTCACTTATATTATTCTAAAACATGCATCGTTAGTGGTTATTAATATTATACTGAGGTGTCTGTTTTTCTTTTTTAGAAACATTCCACCCTGACATCCCTGATTTGGGTGCCTAGAAGGTGATGACGACCATGGTTGATTGGTGGTGGGCCCTAGGACAATGATAGAAATCCAATAGTGCCCCTTGAGGAACCACTAGTTATATCCTATATGTGATTCGATGAAAAATTTCTATAGGGTTTCCTACACATTACAAAGACAGTATTGGGAGCCTTCTGACCTGACCCAACTATGGTAGAGTTGACACATGTGTTCTAGTATTATCATCTGCCAACGTTTTTAGGGTATAGTAGTGCCCAGGATGCAGAGTCATTGATAGAGGCCATACAATCTATTTTAAATAATCTTGATAATTCTCTAGATGGGAGAGTGTCGCTTAATACGTATATGATAGTAGATTCTCAAAAGAGATTTTGGGATTTTATTACTCTAAGGGATCTTTACCAGGATATGGTTTGGAAGGATTTTCAGATAGTCTTCTAAGATTATTTTTATCTCGAGATATGAATAGCTGATGAAGCCCAAACATATATTCACTTGGAGTAGGTAGTATTATAATTCATGTACTATTATTCATAATTAATGGAGCTCCAACATGTCTCACATGTTCTATTAGGTGATGTGTAATCTAAACATAAGAAATTTGAGGTTGGTCTCATGTTTGAAATCTGATCATAGGTGAATGTATTTTATCTTTCTATAATATGTGGAATAGTTAATCTAGAACATATCATAAAGTATAACCTAAGAGATGCTAGAGGTGTGAGCTAGGGTGGGTTGACAACTAGATCTAGAACTACATCAAACAAAAATAGGGATTTTCATTTAGATCTTCCACAAGGTGATATTAGAGTCCATGGTGTATACTCATGTATCTTGGTGAGCTGCTATAACTTTGGTGGACTGGGAAAAACTAGACCTCAGTGTATGAGGGACCCAGTTGAGTAAAAATATTATAGAAATATTGGATATCTATAATGATTTTGTAGATATTTTCCTCTAATAGCGAGTGAGAGAGGGTCTTCACTAACTCCACATTCTGGAGAAGTGTCAACAACTTCTCATCAGATAGGTAACTAGAGTGCATCCAACCGATTAGGTTGAGGCAATAGTCATGGATGAGGTATCCAGACAACGGATATATATTATTAGTATATTAAACCTACGCAGGGTAACTATACTATATCTCAAGGTCACAGATTAAGACAAATGTATACAGTAAAATCGATCCCTAAAGAGAAGAGTGTTAGACCTTATCTGGTGAGAGGTATTATTCTACTTACCTCATTGTTAGTATGTTCTCCTTTTCAATATAGGTTCTTCTCATTCCATCATATCTGTGACTTTTGGGGATAGTCTTGGGATCGATGTTTAATTCTTCTATGGAACGATTAAACTTGATACTGCATTGGTGATGTGATTGGAAAGTGTACACAAGTACATAGATTTACCCAATGAGATATTTTTATGCTTATTTTTTTGTGATATATTTCTCATATAGATTTTAGGGTTTGATATCATTCATGGAATGAACTGGTTGGTTACCTTCCATGATTACATTGACCTCTATCATTGTAGGGTGACTTTCACAGAATCATAAGGAATGGTTTTTATTCACAAGGGTGAATGGGATGCCCATATGTGATGAGTTGGACATGAACATCATGGGTTGGGTGGGATGAAAACCAATATTTGTATAATAAATATGGATGATTATGGAATATTATCGGATAATTTACCTCAATTGGTAAGTCATTTCAAGGATTTTTTGTCTTGTGAAATATCAGGACTGCCTATCAAGAGAGAGCTTGAGTTTCCCTCCGATCTAGTTCCTAGAGCTACACCAGTATCCATTTTTCCTTATAAGACTTCTTATATAGAGTTTTAGGATATCAACAGTGAACTAGAGGATTTGGAAGCTATTGTATAAATACGACCTAGTTATACAACATGGGGTTCCCCGATCCTTTTTCCCTATAAGGTGTACAAAGCCACTGTGATTTATGTGGATTACCATAGGTTGAATCAACTTAGGGTCAATAATTGTTATCCATTGACTCATATAGACAATCTATTTGACTAGCTATGAGGTGTAAGGGTTTAATTAAAATTTATATATGGTCTAGTTATAATCAGGTTCCTTTTAAACCTTATATATTGCACGTAGAAAATTCCATTGTAGATAATGATTTCATGACTATTTTTTTGTATGTATAAAATAGTGGAAAATATTAGTCTGGGTTATAGACGACATAACTGTTATGGTTAAAAGAGGTGTATCTTCTAAATAGCTTGTACACCATTATTTCATTTTTTTATCTATTGTATTACTTATTGTTTACATGTTTTATTTATAGTAAAAAATTTAATAAAAAATAAAACATTGCATTAATCCTTATATTATTTTTTTACCATATTAACTCATATAATGATAATCATTACTCTAAAAAATCATATCCATAGTAATTACAATTTTTACTCTAATTTAATCAGACCATATAGCATGGTTTTGATTCTATGACTTTGTTAATCCGAATAGGGGTAAGTCCAATAATACAACTTATATAGGATTTTGGTTTGTTTAGTTTAACTCTTTTAAACTATGTTTTTGACCTACAATTTACCCCCTCTTGTAGGTATAGTTATTTGAGAAGATTATATGATCCAAAAAATGGTATTCGAACAAGATTCCACTGATCAAAGAATCTTTATTTTTTTACACTCTTACTTACTATAGGTAGTTTTAATGTTTAGTTATAAACATTATTTTTATATGAAAATTTATACAATAACTTATATATGTGGAAAAGATTGTTTTTATTTGTTTTTAAAGTTGGAATGAATGAATATTGGTTCAATAGAAAATATGAATATGAAAATACCACCTATCTTTGATGGTTCTAATTATGAGTACTAGAGATATAAGATGAAGATTTTTTTTATTAGTACTAGAGTTGAATTTTTTTATGATGACTGATAACTTTATGATTCTTGATAAGGAAGTGACTGGTTTTACAAACCCAGAAAAAAAATAATATCATTTATACTACATATTAAGAATAATTTGTTATGTAAACAACAAGATGTATCTATAATCATATATCCTCATGTGTATCTACAAACAATCTAGAAAAAACTAGAATTTACGCATTTTGGTAATTTCAAATTTATTGAGACTAGTAGAGCTATGTTAAGAGATTACTCTCTAGGTTTTTTATTTTCTTACTGGAAAATTTGTTTTAGTGATGCACAAGATATTTATGAAAAACATTAACAAATTACCAGCTGTTGGTGAAAAAGGTCTTGATGCTGAGATCCTTGTGGAAAATATAATTGGTATTATGCCTGATGAGTGGGAATATAAAAGGAATGATATCTATTGGATGAGAAAGATGAATAGTCTTACCTTGTATGATCACATTAGAACATTTATAAAATATGGTGGTAGACTGAAAATTGATTTTGAAAAAATTAAAAAGAAAAATGGTTCTGTTTCGTTTGCTACAACATCTTACTTACCTCATAAAGATCATACTCTCGAGAAAGTTGTTAAATATTCATGAAAGAATAAATTAGTTGTTTAATCTGATTCATGTCTTCGTGAATATTCTATGAATGAGTTAGCAAAATTGGATATAATTATGTATAAATTTTTTGGAAATAAGAATTTTCAATATCCATACAAAAGATCCATAAGGATAAAGGTTACAAGAATGATGAATTCACGTGTTATGAATGCAAAAAAGGTGGAAATATTTGGCCATATTATCCAAAAATAAAGAGGAAAATTAGAAGAGACAAGAATTAATAATGGAATGTAAAAAATAATTACAAATCTAAATTAATGAAATTTAAGAAACATTATTACACATATAGTGCTAGTGGTGGTTATTCTTTTGAGAATTCTATTAAGAGTGAATGTTCTGGTCAGATGAACTTAGGTATTTCTTCCAATGTAACTAAAGTTATTAAATGTTTTATGGAAAAAGTATAAACTATTGAAAACCTTAAAAATATGTATTTATATGAAAACTACCCTGATGATAAGGATTTAACCTTACCAACGTAGTGATAATTCCCTTCATTCTTATGATGATGTTCCATATTTTTTCTGAATTTCTTGATAATGAAAATTGAATAATTTCAAAAAAATATGATAATTCTAAGGAAATACGTGAAAAGGATAACTCAAGAATATATATTTTTGACAAATGAAATATCATATACATCAAAATATTATTATAGGGATAATTCTTAAAAAGAAACAATTACTAAAGATTTATATGAACTAATTTTTTGAGAAATAAATTTTGAAAATTAGTTTTGATAAATTTAGTTCCAAAACTAATACCGATGAAGATGAAAATTTATTTGTTAAAATAAATTATTAAAGTTATTCTATATATAAACTATTATCATACATTATAACTGGTAAAGAGAACTTTGATAAAATTTATAATCAAATTATTCCTCATAGTAGTAGTTCTAATATGAGTTTTTTTATAAAAACATGTTTTCAGTAATAATTTATTTATTCTACAAAGTGAACCTTTTTCACCAAGTGTCAATGTGGTAGGAATTTAAAAAATAATTAATCATTAAAAAAAATTAATCACTAGGTTTTTATAAAGACTAATGTTGAAGTATATTTTGATTCTTACAGGTTTTTTATAGATATTACATGACCCAAGATGGTTTGGGTTCCAAAAGCCTAATATTTTTGTTTTTAGAAAAGCAAAGGTAATACCAACAAAAGGAATAAATGGTACATGGATAGTGGGGGTTTCTAGGAAATTTATGGAAACAAATACATATTTAAGATGATAATTAATTTGTAATGTGGTGAAGTAAATTTCAGAGATAATTCTAAATGAGAGATTATCAGAACATGTAACACTATTCTTCTTGGTAACACTTTAATTTCGAATGTTTTTTTTTGTTAAATTTCGTAAGAAAAAACTTTGAATCATAATTCAATTATGTGATGATGTTTATCTTGTGAACTTAAGAAATGATATATATTTAGTACATAATTCCAATTATGAATTTATTCTTTCTTCCAATCGGTAAGAGAAAGTTTGTACACTTAACTTAGAAGACCTTAGAAGACAAGACTTTACTTGCCTAAGTTAAATAGAAGATAAATATTGGATATAACACATAATGTTAGGAATATATAACCAAATGAAATTATCTAATTTAACTATGAAATGAGTTGTTACAGATATATTAGAACATAGGTTTGATATTTCAAAAATCAGTGACCCTTGTTAATATAGTAAGCCACATAATTCATATTTGTATCTATTAGTGAAGTCTCAGCATATGATGATTTACAGTTAGTGGAAATATAATTATTTAATCCTATACAAACATAAATCATTGGTGAAAATAATATATATATATGTCTTAGTTGTAGATTACACTATATACTCATGGGTTTGTTTTATCTCAATGAAATATAAACCTTTTTTTATTTTAAAACTATTTTTTCAATAGTTAAAAATGATAAAAACCTTCCCATGAAAACTATTCATAGATATAATGGTGGAAAACTGGTAAATTATTATTTTGAAACATTTTATAGATATAAAATTATTGAACATGACTTTTCAGCACCCATAACCCCCAATAAAAATGGTTTAGTTGAAATAAGGAAAAGAATTCTTACTGAAATAATGACAAGCATGCTAAGTGAATAATTAGTTGCAAAAAGTTTTTAATACCTGATATACTATATATAATGTTTTTATATGAACTTTTCTAAATAAAAATCTATATGAGTTGCAGACAGATAGAAAAAAAGTATGTTAAATCAATGTTTTATTACAATCTATTAATTATGAATACTAAAGATAAAAAATATAAAATTTCACCCAAATACACTGGAGGAATATTTTTAGGTTATTACCTCACTTATAAGCCTTATAGAGTTTTTAATAAAAATTATTATACTATTAATGAAACAGTATTTTTTATGTTTGATGAAACAGATCCATTTGTTTTCAAAAAACCATAACCAACTTCCTCAGATGTGATTTATAAAACTGATTTACATCCTTTGTTATAAATTTCAAAATATAAGGAAATAACTCAAGAAATAGTTTCTAAAGTTATTCCTTAGGAATATTTTTTACATTTTTTTAATAAAATAACTTTTAAAAACCAAGAAGTCAGTTGTTTCTTAGGAATCATCTAATTGAAATTATCATTGGTGATGTTTATCAACCAGTTATGCCTAGAATTTTTTTAAGAAATTAAATTGAACATATAGATTTATTATCCAAATTTTATCATAAAAATAATAATGAGGATTTAGGTTATGAGGATTAGATTAAGTCGATGCAGTATGAACTCAATGAGTTTGACAGAAATAAAGTTTGGACATTAGTTTAAAGACTTATATAAACTTCCATAATTCGAGTAAAATGGGTTTTTTCAAAACAAATGTTAAAAAATTTGAATAATTGATAGAAATAAATTACGAAATTTTTATAAGGGTTATAAACAACAAGATTGTTTATATTATGAATAAAACAACACGCCATTAGAAATGCTATAATATGTCCAAATAATTTTAGCCATTCTAGAATTATTTATTTTGAAACTATTTCAAATGGATGTGAAGTGTGATTTTTGTAATGGATATGTTCATGGGGAAATTTATGTTGAACAACCACCTATTTTTTAAAATAAATAAACCCATCCTGAATATGTTTATAAACATACCAGATCCTTATATATTCATAACCCCCCCCCCCCCAATATTTTTGAGTGATAAGTAAATTAGGTTTTTGTGACAAAACAATTTCGTTAAGGGAGTTGTAGATCCAACCCTTTTTATAAAAGATTTAAATAAAAACATTATAACTATGAAAATTTTTATTAATGATTTTATATTCATAAAAAGTCAAAAAACAATAATATATTCCACTTCATTTCTTATTAAATCTATATTAGACATGAGTTTGACGGGTGAGTTAACGAATTTCCATGGTTTTGAAATCTCACAAAACACCAGAAGAATATTTTATATCTCATCATAGTTATATAAAATATCTTGCTAATAAAATTGGATATAAAAATTAAAAAAGTATTAGTACTCATATCGGTACCTCTTATACACTTGATCTTGATGAGGTAGGGAAACTAATTTATCAAAATATTTTTAGATGTAAGATAAAATGTTTACTTAACTTAACTTCTAGTCATCTAGATTTATTTTTTTTATTCTAGGGTGAAATAAATAAATAAAATTCAAAATAATCATATTTTTATGAGTTGTAAAATTATTTTTTTGTTATCTTATGTGAACTATGTATTTAAGAGTTTTCTATTCGTCTGGATGTTTTATGAAGGATTTTTTTCAGATGTTACTTTTTGGTGTTGTAGAATGGAGAAAAAAATTACATCCATAACTATTCATTTCTTATGAGATTATTTGTTTTCTTGGTCTTTTAATAAAAAACACTCTTTACCACTTTCCAATACAGAAGAAGAATATCTAGTATCTGAAATTTGTTATGCTCAAATATTGTGGATATAACACACACTCACTGACTATGAATTGAGTAACAATAAAACAAAAATACTTTTTCATAATACATGTTCCATTTATTTAAGATAAAACCCATCACATCACTCATGTGAAAATATCATATGTATTAGATAACATTTATTTCGGTATGAAATAGTAAAAGGAGATATCATTTTACAATTCATCAGAATACAAGAACAACTTGCTGATATTTTTACAAAACCTCTTACATCTGATGGATTTGAGTATATTTAATAGAATCTAGGAATGATCATGATAATTTATTAAGTCACATATAATTTTTGTTTACTCATCTCCTTATATTAAGAAACTCTTTTTCATAGAAGGAGTATAAATATTTTAGTTATTTCAAAACTTATAGTTTTTCTTGAAACCTATATTTTTCTAAAAGTTTAGTTTCCTTTAAAAAAAATATCACAATGAGTTTCACAGAACACTTTTAAAAAAACATTTGTAGTTAAAATTCATAATATTATCCCTTATCTCTATAAATTTTTTAAAATTTTCCAAACATAGATGTTGTTATAAATTTTTCAGATTCAAAAAATATCATAATATGTTTTTCAAATATAAATATTATGAATAGTTTTCTTAATGATAGAATTATAATTTGTTTTCTCTAAAAACTATTATAATTAGGTTTTCTATAAAAAAACCTTCAAATTAAATGTTTCACAACCAAAAATATCACAATTACTTATATTTTAAAAACCCAAGAAGAATAGGTTATTAATTCAAATGTAACTCTTCAATATGAATGATACTTATCTATTCTTTTAGTTTTTAGATTATCCCATTATGTTATTTTTTTAATTTTTATTATTATAATTTTAGTTTTATAATTTTTTCCCATTTTATGTTTTTTAATTAAATTCATTCTTAATCTGATAAATGTTTTAAAACCATCAAAAACGTTAAAGTTATTTAAATATGTATTCAGATCAACGAAATCCATAGGTTCATATTATCTTGATATTAGTAGTTCGGTTTGTAGAAAAAGTTTGTGGTGAAAAATAAAAGGTAGAAAAATTCAATTAAATCATAGAAAACTGATAATAAGAATAATATGAATGTTTAATCATCCCAAATGAATATTAAAATGAAGAAATATAGAGTACCTAATGATATTTTTGATGAATTGATGAAAAATAAAGATAATAATAAATCATGGGATCCAGACATCAGACTAGACCGTCATGAGGATAATTATTTTAAGATATGTGTTACTGGAAATATTGAAGAATACTCCAAGAAGAATAATGAAAATTAATATTTTATAGATGCTCGATTGTTTTTAAAAAAAATTAAAAGGAGTATAAAGAGATTCTGGGAGTGTTCTTCTTCTAACTTCCCACACTGATCGTATTAATCTAGATGTTGGGTTATTTTTTGATGAAACCATTATTTTTCGATACAATGATCCATTTGTGGGTGATAGAGGAAAATTAAAGGATTATAAGATATAATTAGTTTGAATAATCACATAGAATGAATTAGAACTAGAATCAGAACTATCCGGAATGGAAACTCTTAGAACAACAAGATAACTTCAAGATAATATTGATAAGGAAATAAATGAAGAAGTAAATGGAGTTGGGAAATAAGGAGATGATAAATAAAAATAAGGATAATAATATGATGTAATTAATGAATAGATTAAAGAAGAGGTGGGATATGAAAAAAAGGATGATTGAGATTGAAATTAAGATGAAGATTATAAAGAGGAAAAACAATCTGATAAGTATTCATCGGAATGTTCATCCGCATCTTCATAAAATATTCCATCCAAGAACAATTACCAATATAATTTTTGAAGTACCAAAAAAGAAATAAGCATCCTCACCGTCATTAAAAAAAGAGTCTTTATCTAAGAAATAAAAGGAAGATTAAATTTCTAAGAAAAAAATGATATTAAATCCAAGAATAATAAAAATTTGGAAATTTTATAATTATCTTATAATAATAAAATTCTATAAAGAATATTTTAAATACGATCAGTGAATGATAAGGGAAATGAAAAACTTATGGAAATCAGATCTAGTTGAATTAAACATCCTATGGTTTATCAAGAATAATCATATTCAACACCAACCATTATTCTAAATGAGATTGATTATATTGTTCATGTATTTATGTGATTATAAGAAATAATTCCTTACTTCCCAAGGATTGGGGATAGGGGATAGGTAATTCATGAAAATCTGGATAAAAAAATTAGATTCATTAAATGTTTTAACTAAAATGTGGATTTAGAATGAGTTAGATTTGAATGTTCTCACAAAAAGTTCACAAACTCATAGAAAGGCATGAAATCAGATAGTTAATGGTATCATCAAGTTGATTCAGAAACAAAAATTCACGATGAATGTTAATATGTAATAAATAAGAATTTAGTTGAATCAGAAATTTTTTTCAACGAGTTATCTTTGCCTATAGATGAAAGATTAAATTTTTTGGAAGTTTTCAAAGATGCATCCTATAAAGGATTTGAGGATGTTGAATCTATGAAACAGAAGATTCAAGTCATGGATATAGAGATATCCCAAATCAAATCTTGTGGAGATGACGTTAAAGTATTAAGGAATGAAAACAATGATCTTTCGAAGTAATTTTAGAATATAATTTATTTGGAAGAGAATGTTGATAAACTAGAGAAGGATCTCAAGGAGTTAAAAAAGATGGAATAATTTTTCAATAAACTAATGAAGAAATATTAATTATTTTCTATGAACTGATATTGTAATTGTTTTAGAAATACATTTCAATCACTAACAATATATGATTGAATTACTTTTTCATCCAATTAAAATTGTCCTAGATGTTTTCCAATTATGATTGGTTGAATATTATATCATACTTGTTGTGGATGATTAGTTTTTTAATTGTATTTTTTTATATTTCATTCCTTCTCTAAAATTTTAGGAAACTCCAAAATTTTCCTCTTTATTTTTCAAAATCACAATGGGGGAAAAGTTTAGAGAAAATAGTGGAAGTATTCTTAAATGGAGAATATTTTAAAAGGGGGAAGTAATAATATAATGGGGGGGATATTTCTTTAAACTAGATAATACAATACTTAGGGGGAGATATTATCCTAAGGAATATTTCATCATAATCAACAAAATAATATCTATTTTCTTAAGAAGAGTTATAAATCACTGGGAGTTAAGGATTTTGGAATAACACTGAATTTGAATTTCATAAAATAAGAAGAGCTATAAGATTTTCAAATTGTTTAATTTATGTTTTTGGATTTGTTCTTTTAGGAAGGGGTTATTTTTGAGTCAGAAGTTCTACTTCTTACTTTTAAACTACTTTAGTTTTGGAAATCACAAAAACCTTCTTAAACAATATTTAATAAATTTTTATTTCCTTAGTGTTTTATCATGTTCTTATAGAAAACATTACATATTATCATACTCAGAAAATGTTTTAAAGTACTAAAAAAATATACATTAAATTTTTCATTATAATTATAATATTTTGTATGTGTCTGAATAATAAGACTCATCATTATTAGAAATATAAGTTATACTTTTTTCATGTCTATCATATAGACAAATTCATAACAATTACACTAATAATCGTACCAATAACATTATATTAAACATCATAAATATTATCATATTAACGTTGTTATTGAATTCCATCAAACAAACTTAAATTAATAATCATAATATGTAAAAAAATTATATCATAATTTGATATTTTTAACACTTTAATGTTGTTAATCAATATAATTTTGGTACTTCAATTACACTAGATTGTTATGCGCTATCAAGTCTTAGCTGTATTAATTCATTGCAAAATACTCAAAAATATTTATATTGGGATATCACAACATGAAAATAGTTAGTATTCCTATAAATAACAAGTCATTTGTAGTTTTTGGAGCTGGTAGATTACATTATCCCTCTAATTTGTAAATATTAATTTGTGTGAACAACTCGTTCGTAGTCATTGTATTTCTTTAAAGAGTTGTCATTCTGAAGGAAACCTTGATACGTTGTCTCATTAATAAATTTTTGTAATTGTTTCTTACATATTACAATCTTAAAGTTTAAAAAAATCCAGGATAATAATATTGAGAATCTAATCTTAAAATCAAGGGATTATGGGGATAGTAAGATAGGTCTGATCATCATATTTTGGAATTCAGGGGATAGTAAGACCGCACCATTCTGATCAGCGTATTGAGGGTTTTCCTTGGCAGGGAAAGTCATAATTTGATGTAAGTATAAAAAATTGACACATTTAATCTAGGTTATATACTACATTTATTTTATAGATAAAATATTTTTTTCTCTTAAAGATCTTTTAAGACATCCTTACATTTTTAAGATATTTTATTACTTTTTGTTTACAAGATTTATTTATACTACATGTTATAATATAAAGAGAAACATCGTCTTCATCTTTTTATTCTATTTTTATCATATTATATCTAATAATTAAAATCATTAATCTATTAAATTGGAATCGTAGTGATTATGATTTTTACTCATATTTAATCAGACTATAGACTAGTTTTGATTCTATAACCTTTTTAATTAGAATTATAGCCGAGACTGATAATCCAACATAAAGAGCCTTTGGGTTTTTTTGTTTAATTATTTTGAACTAAGTTTTTTTAAAGAAAATTAATCACCCTCTTTTAAGTATAGTAATTTTATTAGATCATAAAATCCAAGAACAATGTTCAATGACTAGAACCGTCGAACGAGGACATGCATGAGGAATGGAAGAGTTGACACCTGAATGTAGATTTCAATGAATAATTTTTAATAAATGGGTAATTAGAAATTATAAAATAATATTATATTTTTATATAAGTATTAATATGTTTTTCATATAGATGTATTAGAACTAAAAAAAATTACATGAACTTATGATCATATATAATAAACTCAAGACCTTAGGTAAGGGTTTATGCTGAAATCTCATTTTTTTAATTATACTATTTATGCTTAATTTTCCAATGGAAGAATTATGTAATATTTATAACTTAAACCCCATATATCTTTTTATCCTAGGTATATTTATATATTTTTTTTATTTTTTTCTTTTAATTTTATATTATTTGGTTATTAAAACGACCAAGAAAATAATTTTAAAAAATTTTGACCTTATTTTCTCTTCGATTGATGGATATTTTCTTTAATTTATATGGCATTTAAAATGTTTTCAAGAATGATATTTAATATAATAAAATTATTACTGAAATTAATTTTCAACCATAATTGAATTAATTTTCATATGATCAAAAAATTATTCTATAATATTTTTTAAATAGGTTGTAGCGACCCCTACCCCAAAATCCTAGATTCAATTCCTACTACCATTACATTGGAATAACATACAATGAATTTCATCTCAAAGTACTGATTGGTTTAGTAGTCTTGGTAAAATAGATACATAAATCATTCATACAATATATCGGAAAACACTAATTGCAATGTAATTTGATTGAAAAATAACATTATTCCATCTATTGTATCCATACATATAATTCATCATATACATCATGGAATCTTAGAGAAGGAAAAAAATAATGGTCAGATCAAATTATCAGTAAGGGTTATTTACAAAAGAAGAACAAATTAATTAATGAAAATAATCAATATGGTAAGGTAAATAAATTAACACACATTTCATATAATCAGAAATCTGAGGAGGATGTTTATAAATAATATATTATGGTAAATAAAAAAATACTCATGAAATTAAAAAAAAACATCACTATCTAGATATGATAAGGCATAATCAATATGGAATGGTAAATAAGTAAAAAAGTTCTATTTTATCAATAAATGTTATGAGAAAATGCATCTATATTTTTTTCATAGTGAAATTTTGATAAATAATAATATAAACTAAAATTAGGGAAAATCTTAATTTTTGACATCATGTTTCCCAGGCTAAAGACACCTATACAGTCAAGATCTATAATCAAGACTTATCTTTAAGTCACTTTAAATAATATTGGGTGGAAATTAAATTAGCTTAAGATAACCAAATGATTCGTCTAATGAGATAATAGATACGTTGACGGGATTGCATAAACCAGTACCCAACCCATGTATTGCATGTTCAAAGCATTCCTCATTTATCAAATAATTGATTTAATTTATAAATAATGTTCCTTATCAAATATTTGTATTGAGGAAAGGATACAAATTTATCAATATTAGTATATAAATTCAAATAAATCTCAAAGAAAAAAACCATATATGAAAACCTATATATTCTTTACGCAATAAGCATAAAAATGATAAATAATGTGTATATTTAGGGTAAATTTAATGTATAATGATCATAGAAAAGTGTACATTTCAATGGAATTTTTTTACTAAAAAATAAATTAGGGAAGTTATTTTTAATACATTCCTTAGTCAAAATAATTTATAAACCATCTAGAGGAATAATAAGTATGGTTTTAATAATACATATTACCAGTGGTGAAATTTTAAAATAATTTTTTTCATCATGGATGAATTGTAACACCATTAAAAAGAACTTTAAAAACATTCTTCAGGAAAATATCCTTCTAATTTTGATTTTTTAAAAACCCTTTTCCTTTAAAATCATTTTCAAAAACACATTATTTAAAAATAACCTCAAAATCATGAAATTAATGATTTAAAGAAATCATGGTTATGTCGGCGGGTGTTTTCATACATGATATAAAAAATATTCCTTCTTCATGGTAAAAAGTTTAGAAATGTTCATTTTTTGGAAATTGATAAGTAGGTTCAATTGAAAAAATTTAGTAATAAAAATTAAGTAAAAATTTCTATTAATAAATAATTTTGGAAAGGTCATAGAAAAAATTAAAAATCATTTCAGAGAACATGGGTTTTTAATAAAATGGATTTATGACTGAAGTGATAAATGAATTTAGATTTTATTAAAACAATTTCTCAATACCTTTAAGTACCCAAAAGTTGAAAATGGTAAAGTAACTTATAAAAGGTCATAAGTAACCAGATTATAATAATATTAAATGGTTTCTATATAATGATCAAATAATTTCCTTCAATGTAAATTTAAGAATAAACAGCCACGATTACAATAAGATTGTGAAAAAACCCTTAAAATTATCATAATATAAAAGTTATAATTAATAAATGAATCTATTATGGGTATATATTTTAAATCCACATAAAAAATTTTAAATGAAAAAAATATATAGTCATTTTCATTATAAACATAATCAAAAAATATTAACGACAATGAAGAAGAAATATAACCCAATTGAAAACTAATTGAGTTACGAAATATCTATAACAATTTGTTACTGTGAGTTCAAATAAAAATAGATGAAATAATTAAAATTAAATCTTAATATACAACGAGGAATTAATTATTCATATATTATATATCAAGGAGATTTATATGTAGCATATAAAAGAAATTAGTTGTATAATAATACAATATTCCTCAATGAAATGAAATTGAGATGAAAACCCTTACCGTACACTTTCTTTTGGTTGTAATCTTTTTTGAACAATATTATAATGGTTTTAAGAATGTTATTATCTTATACATGAGCTATATTAATATTTATTATATCATATATAATTTTTTTATAAAATCTTATCACTTATTCCTTAATAATTTCTCACTATTTTCATTGTTTCATTTGTTAATTTTTCTATATTTTAAGAATGTTTGACTTTATATTTTTATTTTTTCATTTTCCTTAAATAAAAAATTAATCATATCAATCATGTAAAACAATATGAATTAATATATAGTCTGTCTATATTTAGTTATTGTAATCCATATCATTTGTATATATGATCATGAAATGAAATACATCGTTCATGGTGACTGTAGGTCGTACCTAAGAATGAACGATGATTCCAATTTATAGTTAGATTGAAATAATGAAAAATAAATATCTATATATTTTTTATTTTTTTATCATTATTATTTCATATATATCTCCCATTTTTTTAAAACCATCCTTAATACATATTATTTAATTCACGAATGAATCACATTGCTTCCTGAGGTAGTAGTCTGTCATACACATGAGCGATGTTATCGTATTCCCACAAAATAGATAGGATTAATTTATGTGTAAAATAACAATTAAAGATGGATAAATAAATAATAAAATAATATATATCATATATAAAGTATATATCGATCATTATTCCCAACCTTTAACGGTGGTAATTGAAAAACAAATGGCATCAGTTTGTGAGGCGGTGGTCCTCTGAACACACAAATGATGATTTGGTAACCCATTTGATGGAAGTGTGGGAATTTATAAGTCATAACCTTAATATAATAATATCACAGTATATTTAATACACTAATTTATTATATAATAATGATATAAAAAAATAATAAGGGGGATAAATAATTAATATAAAAATTCTTCTTGAAGAACATTACCTCTTCTTCGGGTATCCTCCTTAGTTTTGTAATAATGCCTACCAAAGTTGTAATTTTCCCTTGACAATAAGTCTTGGATAGGTGAGAGAATTTGGGTTTTGAATTATTAATTTTTTGGACGGTCCAATGTGATTTGAGAGTTTTAAGAATACAGTTATGTGAGTTACCTTTTATAAGTGAGGGAGAGGGCACACTTGAAATTTTTGGAAATAAGTTCAGTGTACCCACATTTTTATATAATGTAAGGATTAAATAATGAAACAAAGTAGATATATGAAGATTTAAGGTAAAATAAATCCCATAAAATGTTTTTTTGATTTGTTTTGGGTAATTATTACACCTAATATTATATGTTTATCTTCTAAGTAAAATCGTTTTTACCTTTATCACTGTAATAAATTTTAACTTTTTTCAATAATAATTTGGTATAAAATTATATTGACATTATTATACAATATAAATTAATCCTATTAAAAATATTAAATCAATTTTTCCAAACTCTGCTAACATAAGTGGTATAATTTAATTTAAAATTAATCTTACAGACGTAGAGAGAAATATGAATTTTAAAGGGGAAAAGTTCAAAAGATTACATTGTTTTTATATAAAATTTAAATATGAAAATGATTAAAATGACCTAAATTGGATTAATATATTTATTGTTTAACTATAATTACTTTAAAACTTTTTCAGTAATTTTACATTATAAATTAATTAATAGAAAATGTTGTTTTCAATTAAAATTCATTATTTTTTACGATTCCTAAAAAATTAAGCTTCTTAGAAAAATACCAAAAATTCATCATAAGAAAATTTTAGTATTAAATTTTCAAAAAATAATATTAGTTTTTTAAATAAATTTTTAAGAAGTGTTACAATTTAGTTTTAAAATTTGTTCGACTTTAAATGGTGGCCAAACTACCTTCTAGATAAATAAATATTTTTTATTCATAAAATAAAATTTTCTTTATATTATGCTTATAAAATATATTAGATGAATTAAAACAATTTGATTAAATATTTAATATACAAATTTCATTTTTATCATTCTATAATAGTAATTATGATAAAACACATTTGGGAGAATGTAAATAGTTATTTTATGAAAACATTTCTATTATATTCAATTGGTTTTATTTTCATTTTTAAATAATTTCCAACCAAGGAATTAATTTTATATTTTTATAACCATATATATTTTTAATTTAGTTAATTTTATTTATACCCTCCATTCTAATGAATTTGTGATAACTTTCATATTAAATAATAATAATAACAACATATTTTTGTTTTATAAAACCCGATCTCCCATGTAACTTAATCTATAAAAGAAGATCATTGTTGTGTGATACATACTAACTCAGTATTGAATACATTTAAAGATTGATTCTCTCTCAAATTTACCCAAGATATGAAGGTAGAACGGTCCTTGTAGTCTAGCTTGGGTTGTCGAATCCACCGAGACCTAAGAAGTAACCTATCGACACGCACATTATAAGGACTGTTTTTGGCTATGAAGTGGCCAACATGGGTTGATTTTAGATGGGTTTAAAGGAAATCTAAGAGGCTTAAGTGAATTCAATTTAAAAGAATGAGTTGATCCTAGGTTATCACTCGGGTGGATTGGACGTATTTCCTTTTTAATGATTTCAATTTCTTATATTTGAGATGGGTTCATTTAATGAGATAAAACAACATCATCACTTACTGGTTTAATGCCTAAACCCTTTAATACTATTTACCTATACACTTGAAGGATCAAAGTTTTGAGCACTTCAAGGTAAAGGTTTGTATTAGCACTTGAAGTGTGTGGCCTTAAATTCAACAAGGACGATGGAGTTTAAAAATCATCAAATAAAAATCTCAATTAAAGAAGCGATTATACATTAATGAGGTGATAAATAAAATCCAATCCAGCCCCTTTCTACTCCCTTGGATCAACCCATAAGTGGGTTATCCCTCCATTGATCCCATGGTTTCAATGGAAGCGAAAAGTAGACTAATGAGGGAGGAAATGGAGAAGTAAAGAAAAAAACAAAAATAAAATGATCACTCCACCGTTGTGTGAATAATTTCACAAGGTTTGGTGTGAATAAATTGACACCTTGATCCAACGGTATCAAATTGATATAAAGAACAACATAATAAGAGTAAAAGAATAACTTTTATTAAGAAACTAAAGTGAATTGAACAAATTACATGTGAAAGACAAATTTGAGACAACAAAATTGCAGCAAAACATTACAATTGAACAAAGCATCCAAGATTCTTCAATACTCCAACAACACTGCCTTAAATAGG
This sequence comes from Viscum album, assembly GCA_963277665.1. NCBI lineage: Eukaryota > Viridiplantae > Streptophyta > Magnoliopsida > Santalales > Viscaceae > Viscum > Viscum album. The sequence goes on from OY728145.1 coordinate 187,243,100, forward strand.
CATTCTTGAGCCCTTTGGTCGGGCCTCCAACAGTCCAAGTCTCCTCAATTAATTTTGGTAGGCCATAAGTAGGTGGAATGTAAGGATGAGTTGATTTTTCCACCCTTGACCCGAGGTGGCAGCCAGCTTTCCTTCACCGAACAGACATGCTTGTATGACCTTCTCGATTGCCGAATCAGAGTGGGCCATAGACAAAGAAAATAGAGCTCCGGATGTATTCTAACCTCCTGTAAAATTTGGTCCCATTCAGAGTTGTGGATTCCGAGATATGATCAAATTAGTGTGTTGTTTTGTCTGGGCCGCAGAATCTGGCCCAGAATTTTATCTCTAACTTTGGCCGCCTAAATGGACACCATGGAGGCCTAATTTGCATTGGATCATGAAGAGTTATTTGTTCCTATACATGTCTTCTGGAATCTCAAAAAATATGGGATTTATTGGGCCTGTAAGTTGGTCCCCACAGTATCATAAGTGGGCTGGTGTCCAATCTGGCTTCTCTAGAATTGCTTCCATTCATCTCCAAATATCTCCATCATCGTTTATGAATCATCCATTGATCCCTAAATTAAAAATGTTCACATTTAAGTGTATATATTGTTCCCAAAATACCAAATTAAAATATTGATAATTACATTACTTAGAATCAGATGACTCATTGGGCCTAAATTGGTGTATATTACGCATGAAGTGCACAAATGATGAGAATGGATGTTCATAATGAAAATGCACTAACTCAGGCCCATAAGATCAAAAATGAACATTTAATACCATTAAAATGTAATTAAAAAATATGTTTTTATTGGATAATCATACCCCCCAACTTGATATTTTCTAGTCCCGAGCAAATAATTTAATGATTTTATTTGAATTCCTTTCGTCAAACACATTATAACAAACAGTGCTCACAATGTAAACTGCACACAAATATATTTTTATAACCTATCAAGATAATTTAAAACAAGATGAATTTAAAAGAAGTTCCCATTCCCAATCACATTAATTTGATCAAATCCATTATCATACTTCATCCAACTCAGTTAGGTGTAATGATGTGTTGTGAATCACAATAGATATTGGGGGTTCATTTTCATTCAAGGGGAAATCATGGAAGCGCTAGGTGGAATCACATTTAATCCTAATATGATTATTCTTAAATCATTTTTTTGGATTTTTTTTAATTTTTTTTTCAATATTTCTATAGTAATTGAGATTTCAGTTAATCAAATTAACCCTTGTAGCAAGACTTTGTCGATGACTCTGAGACTCAAAGGCCTTAGGGCACCATGTGAAGCCCACATACTCGGGCATCGTCTCATGTTAAATTAATCAAAAACAATGTCAAATTACCATAAATAGAGATTGATTGAAAAACTCAGGGCTAGACAACTCTGGAGTCATGATCCCCAAGTGTTGAAAACCTCGCATTTTATCAATCCATTGCTCTACACGCTAAAAAAAATTTATTTATTTATTTATTTTTTGAATACTCATATTATTCATAAAAATCAAACCAGCCTATGCTATTTATTATGGGACCCCAAAAATTTGAATTAGTACCCCACATTCTAGAGGACGTGCATTGTAGCATTTTGATTTAATGGATGAAAACAAAAATGATGTAAATTTTCATTGGGCAACCAAACTTCCAAAATCAATGCTTTTAAACTTAATCATGAATTAAATTAAGAGTCAAGGAAATAAAAGTTATTTTCTATGTAGTTTTAAAGTGAGAAAATATGTTATTATATGAATGATAAAGGAATTTTACTTCTTTTTTTCATTGTTTTTTTTAAACAAACATTTTGTTTCCACACCCCCCAACTTAGAATGAAACTGTCCCTAGTTTTGTAAAAATAAAACTTAGAATGGGGTAGAGGAATAAAAGGGGAGTTCAATAAGGAAATTGAAATATGAGGATCATGGAATGAAGTCACCTGGTGGTTGATGTTTGAAGTTCTTGTTGCTTGAATTTAGTCCTTTGATATCCTTGTCGCTTGCAAAGTTCCCTAGTGGAAAAAGGAAAACAAAAAAACAAAACAAAACAATATATATATATATATAAGTAAAATATAAGTATATATATAAAAATTATAGAATAATTAAGCACATTAATCCATAGGTCAGTGGTAAGCGCGCGCCCCTGTCTCCCTTCGGTCTCGGGTTCGAGTCCCCGTGGCTTCGCCGGTTGTGACGGGGTTTGCCCCACGGCCTATGGCGTGTCCCCTTTTTTAATTATTATATTATTTTTATTATTTATATTATTTTTATCTTAACCTATAAAATAATAAAAATACAACAAAATAAACTGATTATACATTGTCTTCTTTTTAAATTTCTGGGTAAGGTATTACTCAAGGATCACACCATGTGACACTGATGAATATGATGCCCCCCTTTCGTACACATCCATACTCATAATAAAAGAACATGTCAAAAGTCTATTTTTTTATTTTTAAATATAAAAATGATTAATTAATCTTATTTGAAAAATAAAGATGATTCAGAAAGATTAGAAACATAAAAACCACGGGTTGCCTCATGTGCAGCGCTTTGTTTAACGTCGTTAGCCCGACATAGATCCTAAATTTATCAATTTTTTCCTGGTTCATAGATTGGCTCAATTAACTCAACATCTATTTCCTGTTTATTGAATGATTCAATGAATGTTTTTAACCTTTGACCATTGACCTTGAAAATGTGACCACTAGTGGGATATTGAATCTCTACTACCCCATGGGGGTATACATGATCCACTATGAAAGGACCTGACCATCTAGAACTTAACTTTCCTTGGTGTAAATGAAGTTTTGAACTATACAAGAGCACAAGTTTTCCCAGTTCAAAATGTTTGACCTTGATATTCCTAGATTGGTAGGCATGAACTCTAGCTTTATTGATCCTTGAATTTTCATACGCCTCCATCCTTAGTTCCTCCAGTTCATTGAGATCTAATTTCCTTTTTGTTCCGGCCAATGAGAGATCATAATCCATTTTCTTAATTGCCCAAAAGGCCATATGTTCAATCTCCACTGGCAAATGGCATGCTTTACCATAAACCAACCTATATGGGGACATTCCTAAAATGTTTTTATATGCGGTTCTATAGGCCAAAAGAGCATCTAATAGTTTCTCAGACCAATCTTTCCTAGAGGGGTTTGCAGTTTTTTCAAGAATTTACTTAATCTCCATATTCGCTAACTCAACTTGACCATTGGTTTGAGACATAATCAACAGATAAGAGTATGTAGAGGTATCCCCGGGAGTTTGGGAAGGGACCCATGAAGTCAATTCCCCAATAGTCAAATATTTCAACCACTAAGATGGGAGTGAGTGTCATCTGATTCCTTTTTGTGATGGACCCTACTTGTTAACACCTAGGACAACTTTGACAAAATTTGTAGGAGTCCCTTGAGAGGGTGGGCCAAAAAAGACCACATTGAAGAATCTTAGAAGATGTTTTCATAGAGGAAAAGTGACCTCCACAGGCCTTACTATGACAGAATGTAAGGATGGACTCTTGTTCAGATTCTGGAACACACCTCCTAATGACTTGGCCAGGGCAGAACTTATAGAGGTATGGATCATCAAACACATAGTTTCTAACATCAGAAAGAAATTTCCTTCGAGCTTGAGTCCCTAAGAATTTTGGAATGACTCATGTCACTAATAAATTTGCTATGTCATCATACCAAGGGCAGTCACTCACAGAGTATAGGTATTCATTAGGAAACGAATCAGACACAGAATGGTGATTTGAGTTGTCTTTGAATTCCATACTAGATAGGTGATCAGCTACAACATTTTAAACTCCCTTTTTATCTTTGATTGTGAGGTCAAATTCTTGTAAGAGAAGGACCCACCTAATCAGTCTAGCCTTAGCATCTTGTTTTTGGAACAGGTATTTTAGTGCAGAATGGTCAGTGAACACAATGATGGGGGATCCTAAGAGGTGGGACCTAAACTTCTCTAAGGCATAAACAATAGCAAGTAACTCCTTTTAAGTGGTGGTGTAGTTTATTTGGGAATTATTTAAGGATTTTCATGCATAAGAAATGACATAAGGATTTTTATCACAACATTGTCCTAACACAGCTCCTACAACAAATTCACTGGCATCACATATAAGTTCAAAAGGAAGGTTCCAATTTGGAGATTTCATAATGGGAGGAGAGGTGAGAGAGGATTTGAGGGTTGAGAATGAACCCTCACAGCTTTCTGTCCAAACAAATGGAGCATCCTTTACTAGGAGAGCACAAAGGGGACGGGACATTGAACTAAAGTCCTTGATGAATCTTCTATAGAAACCAGCATGTCCTAAGAAATACCTCACTTACTTGATAGTTTTGGGTGATGGAAGGTGACAAATGATGTTAACTTTGGCTTTATCAACTTCAATCCCCCTACCTGAGACCAGATGTCCTAAAACTAGTCCCTCTTTAACCATGAAATGGCATTTTTCCCAATTTAGGACCAGATTCTTTTCTTTAAATCATGACAAGACTCTCCCCACATTCTACATACATCCCTCAAATGTATCACCAAACATAGAGAAGTCATCCATGAAGACCGCTAGAAAATCCCCTACCATGTCTGAGAAGATTCCCGTCATGCACCGCTGGAAGGTTCCAGGGGAATTGCATAACCCGAAGGGCATGCGTTTGAAATCAAAAGTTCTGAATGGACATGTGAATGTAGTCTTCCCTTGATCCTCTAGGGAGACCTCAATTTGATTATACCCTGAGTACCCATCTAAGAAACAGTATAACGCATGACCTTCCACTCTCTCAAGGACTTGGTCAATGAATGGTAAGGGGATATGGTCCTTCTTAGTGAATGAGTTTAACTTCCTATAGTCAATGCAGAACCTCCATCCACTACTCACCCTTGATGGAAGAATCTCTCCATCCTCATTGGTTATCACTGTGATTCCAGCCTTTTTTGGAACCACTTGGATTGGGATCACCCATTCACTCTCAGCTATGGGATATATGATACAAGATTTTAACAATTTCAGAAGTTCCTTCCTTACTACCTCCATGAGATTAGGATTGAGTCGCCATTGAGGTTGACGACATGGCTTTGAATCAGATTCCAGAACAATCCTATGAGTCCCAACAAGTGGGCTAATCCTAGGAATATCAGAAAGGGTCCAACCAATGGCTTTCTTATGCTTCCTAAGGACATCTAGAAGCATCCTTTCATGATTGGCTTCAAGAGAAGAAGAAATGACAATAGTATATGTTTTATTGTCCCCTAGGAAAGAATAATTGAGTTTAGTGGGAAGTTCCTTCAATTCAAGATCAGGTTGGTTCAGAATTTCAATAGAAGATTGGGACATTGGATCAATTTCAATTTCATTTTCTGAGTTTTGGATAGGATTGATTCCCCAAATTTAGAAGTTTCAGCTACTAGATTGGCTTGATCAGATTTAGGGAAGGAAGTTGGAGTGGTCTCTATGAAAGTGGTTTCTTGAAAGGTTTCACTTATTGTTGGACCTAAGACTTCATCATAAGAGCAATTTGAAAATGATTCAAGCCAAGGAGATAAACTTCCTTCATATGAACAAAGGAAATCAATCTCATCCTGACTTAAACATTCATCAAATATTCCTTGATGTTCCATGGATTCATTATCAATGCTTCCTAACATGTTTACTTCATGAATTTACTCGTCATACCCTATTTGTGAGCTTGGATTATAGATGTTCAACTCAAGACTCATGTTCTCAAAGGTGATGGTCATGTTCCCATTTTGGACTCGGATAATAGAGTTGATTGTTGCAATAAAAGGACGACCAAGGATGATTGGGGTTTGATCCTTATTTCCTATGTTTGGATGGTTGTCAAGGACAATGAAGTCAGTTGGGTAGATGAAGTTTTCAACCTTTACCAGAACGTCCTTTAAAATACCCTTTGGAACCCTAATGCTACGATCATCAAGTTGAAGTGTGAAAGATGTGGGTTGGAGTTCTTCTAGGCCTAACTGGCAGTACACATCATATGGGATGAGATTTACACTAGCACCTAGGTCACACAAGGCCTTGACAACTTTACTTTCTCCTAGTTCAACATTGATGTAAGGGAAACCTGGGTATTTAAACATAGGAGGAATGGTCCCTTGAATGGTGGTACTCACATTAGTAGCCAAAAGGACTTGGTTTTTAGGTGAAAATTTTCTTTTAAAAGTTCACAAGTCCTTAAGGTACATTGAGTAGGCAGGTATGGTATGGATTTCATCGAGAAGGGGAATGTTCAACTTGACTTGTGAAAAGATTTCCCTCAATGTTTCACTCAGTTCAGGCTCAGTTTTCCCCCTCATGCGTTGAGGAAATGGTTCAGGTTGTGGTGTTTTTTGTTGAAGAGTTGTTTCCTTGACAATGTTATTAGTTTTCTTAATTTGATCTTGTGGTTCATTTGAATTTTCATCCAAGTTTGAATCTTCAGGTGGGTTTTGAATTAGTTGTTCAGGTTTCTCAACTGATTTTACACTTCTTAAAATAGTCACTGCCTTTAGTTGTTCATGAGTTGTTTGAGCACAACTTGACTCTCCCCTTGAAGTTGAGGATGGAACCGCCTGAGTAGGAATGTGTGCCTTTCCAGTTTTGATGGTTTGAAGTTCTTGTTTTAGGGAAGATACCTCTGATTTCATCCTCTCCATTTGTTTGCACAGTTGTTCTAGTAGGCTTTGTGGAACAGTTAGGGTGGGTGCTTGAGTAGGTTGGTTTATCCCAGGGAGATATTTTGGAGGTGGGATGGTTTTTTGAAAATGGACTGGTGGCTGTTGATATTGGATAGGTTGGGTTTGGAACTGTTTATGGGTTAGATAGTTCTGATGGGGGTAAGTATTTTGTCCCTGTGGTTGGCTAGGTTGTTGGTTATCTTTCCAGCCGAAGCCTGGGTGGTCGTTATACCTTGGGTTGAAGGTGTTTTGGTATTGAGGATTTTGAATGTTCAAAGAATTTACATCCGCTGGGGGTCCTCCTAAGATAACATCCTTGATAGATGGAATGGTTGGGCAGTTGTCTATCTTATGGTCATGTTTGTCACAAATTGTGCAAACAGGGTCAACAGTTTGGATTTCATGGACTTTCCTAAGTTCTATCTCTTCAACCTTCCTAGAAAGTGTTGCGAGTTTAAACCTAAGGCTTTCCTCTTCTCTAAGTGTATGAATTCCAGTAGTTCATTGTGGATTTTCAGAATAAGGTTCAGTTACCCATGTTTGGTTTTTTTCAGAAAGTCTTTCTAGATACTCGTAAGCATCATTTGGGGCTTTATTTTTAAAGGTTCCACTACACATCATGTCAATGAATTGTTTATTCCCTGGACCCAACCCTTCATAGAAAATTATCACTTGTTCAGGAATAGAAAAACTATGGTGTGGAACCATGTTTAGAGTGTCTTTGAACCTCTCCCATGTTTCATAGAATGACTCTCCCTCTTTTTCAAAAAAGTTTTGGACACTCTTTTTAAGTGCAATTGTTTTGTGGTGGGGAAAGTATTTTTTGTATAATTCTCTTTTTAGTTGGTCCCAAGAATTTATGGATGATGGTCTCAAATTGTTTTTCCAATTTTTAGCTCGATTCTTTAAAGAAAAAGGAAATAGCCTCATCTTAGCTTATTCTAGTTAATGTGTGGGACACATGGTTTCTACAATGTCATTGAACTCCTTAATGTTAAGGTAGGGCATCTCGGACTCCATTCCATGAAATGTGGGAAGGTGGTTTAGGACATGGGGTTTAAAGATGTAGTTAGCATCTCCTAGGGAATTGTGTCTAATGCATGAGGGGTCATTGGTCCAAGAATTTGTGAGGTAGTCATTCATGGTTTGACCGACCGCATTCCCCAAGTTTGGGGCTACCTCATTTGGGTTTTATTTTTGTTCCCATCCGGGTTTATGATTTGGTTTTGTTGAATACCTTCCATTGAAATGGCATCAATTTTTGACTCAGGGGTGTTTGGAATATTAGGATCTAATGGAAAGAGTTCCCTTGGTGTACTTAACTCCCCAACCCCAGGACTATCCACCCTAACTAGACAGTTTGATTGATCGCGGGTGTAGGCGGACATGTGCCAAAAGAAAAAAAAACAAGAAAGGGACAAGATAATAGAATTTGGATGAGAAAAGAATAAATAGGGGAGAATAGAATGGGTGTTTATATGACTTACTTGGGTCCCCGGAAACGGCTCCAAAATTTGATTCTCACTCAAATTTACCCAAGATATGAAGGTAGAACGGTCCTTGTAGTCTAGCTTGGGTTGTCGAATCCACAGAGACCTAAGAAGTAACCTATAGACACGCACATTCTAAGGACTGTTTTTGGCTATGAAGTGGCCATATTAGGTTTATTTTAGATGGGTTTAAAGGAACTCTAAGAGACTTAAGTGAATTTAGTTTAAAATAATGAGTTGATCCTAGGTTATCACTCAGGGTGGATTGGACGTATTTCCTTTTTAATGATTTCAATTTATTATATTTGAGATGAGTTCATTTAATGAGATAAAACAACATCATCACTTACTGGTTTAATTCCTACACCCTTTAATACTAATCACCTATAAACTTGAAGGATCAATTTTTTGATCACTTCAAGGTAATGGTTCATATTATCACTTGAAGTGTGTTGCCTTAAAATCAACAAGGACGATGGAGTTTAAAAATCATCAAATAAAAATCTCAATTAAAGAAGTGATTATACTTTAATGAGGTGATAAATAACATCCAATCCAGCCCCTTTCTACTCCCTTGGATCAACCGATAAGTTGGTTAGCCTTCCATTGATCCCATGGTTTCAATGGAAGCGGAAAGTAGACTCATGAGGGAGGAAATGGAGAAGTAAAGAAAACAACTAAAATAAAATGATCACTCCACCGTTGTGTGAATAATTTCACAAGGTTTGGTGTGAATAAATTCACACCTTGATCCAACGGTATCAAAGTGATATGAAGAACAACAGAATAATAGTAGAAGAAGAACCTTTACTAAGAAACTAATGTGAATTGAACAACTTACATGTGAAAGACAAATTTGAGACAACAAAATTGCAGCATAACATTACTATTGAACAAAGCATCCAAGAGTCTTCAATCATCCAAAACCACTGCCATAAATAGGCATTATTGAGCACTTGGGTAGAGCCTCCAACAGTCCAAGTCTCCTTAATTAATTCCGGTAGGCCATAAATGGGTGTAATGTAAGGGTGAGTTGATTTTTCCACCCTTGACCCGAGGTGGCGGACAGCTTTCCTTCACCGAACAGAAATGCTTGTAAGACCTTCTAGATGGCCGAATCAGAGTGTTCCATAGAGTAAGAAAATGTAGTTCTGTATGTCTTCTAACCGCCCATAAATTTGGGCCCATGTGGAGTGGTGGATTCCGAGATATGATCGAATTAGTGGGCTGTTTTTCTGGGCCGCAGAATATGGCCCAAAAATTTATCTCTATCTTTGGCCGCCTAAATGGATACCATGGAGGCCTAATATACATTGTATCATGAAGATTGATTGGTTACTATACATGGATTCTAGCATCTCACGAAATTTGGGATTTTTGGGGCCTCTATGTTGGTCCCCACAGTCTCATAAGTGGGCTGGTGTCCAATCTTCCTTCTCTATAATTTCTTCAATTCATCTCCAAATATATCTATCATTGTTTATGAATCATCCATTGATCCCTGAACTAAAAATGTTCACATTTAAGTGTAGATATAGTTCCCAAAATACCAAATTAAAATATTGATAATTACATTCCTTAGAATCAGATGACTCATTGGGCCTAAATTGGTGTATATTAGGCATGAAGTGCACAAATGATGAGAATGGATGTTCATAATGAAAATGCACTAACTCAGAACCATAAGATCAAAAATGAACATTTAATACCATTAAAATTTAATTAAAATATATGTTTTTATTGTATAATCAATGATATAGAATAAATTTAGTTTATTTAAAATAATAAATATATCTTAAAGAATTAGAAAGCTATATTCTTTTAAACGCTTGGTAATGCACGTCATACATGCTACTGAATATAATGTTCGTATTTAAACATTAAATGTTTTAAATTCTCCCCACCTCAAATAAATTACATATTCTCAGTTTAAAGGTGATCTTGTAAATAAAAATATTATATTTGAAAATTCCTTCAATGAAATCCCACATCATGAGAAGGGTTGGAAGAAAATACAATTAATAAGAGAGAATGGGAATTACAAAGGTAATATATAACAACACATAACTAGGTTTTCATGTAGGAGGAAATTAGTGTAAAGTGAGGATATGGACATGAAGGAAACTCATAAATAATTATAGATATTGATTTGGGTCATTGATCATAAAAAATTTAATGATCAATGAAAATTTGAGTGGCTAAAAACCTCAAATTTAATAGGTTTTGAAAGTCTATTGATATAATCACAAATGCGGTTAATAGGATAACATTTTATTACAATATCATTTTTCTAAAGATGAGGAATTGTTTTACTACCTAAGAATATAAGTAAATATACTTACATGATTTGTTTATATTTTATAAGGATAATGTTACCATTTTTGTAACACCCAATTACTGTTTTTGGCCATGCATAACCCTCTTGTGATAAATTATTAATATCTTAAGTGGGAATGAAAAAAAGGATTTATCAGTGAAATTTTGATAAATATGATAAATACCTAGTACCAGTTTTTATCATGGAATGTTCAAATGATTTTTTAGAGTTCCACACTGAATTAGTGTGAGATTCTGAGACCCCAAAAATCTCAGTGAACACTGAATACAAGTACTATATATAATATATTAAGCACATATTTTTAATTCAAAATAATTAAATAACTCAAAAATGGTTCATTATTTGAGAAATATGAGACTACCATTATATCCAAAACGTGATGTTTACCCTATGTGGGGTATAACATTCAAAGGCTCTGGATGCTTGGTTGCCTCGATCTTGAGATAAAGTTATTAAATAATATTTTATATATTAATTTATTAAAAATAATTAAATATATCCAAAACAGTTCATTGTATTGGAAATATGAGACCCTTGATAGGTCCATAACATCGTGTTTAACATAGGTGGGGTATAACATTTATATTCATAGGAATTTTGAATGCCTCCCTCTAAAAAATAACAATTTTATTGTAATTAATTATTTTCTCAATTTTTGATAACAAATAATTAATATCTCTCAAAAGGTTTCCCTTTTGAGAAATCTAATACCACTGTTGGGTTCGAAACAGGGTGTTTACCCTAGAAGATGTATAACTTTCATGCACAAAAAGATTTTTTTTATTAAATAATTTTTATGTTAAATACTAAAATTATTAATTAGTAAATGATATTTACTATAGATCCCCTTCATCCCCTCCACCTAAACTTGGAAAAATGCCATTTTATAATTCCATAAAATTACAAAATCTTTTATTCTTAACTGTTTTAATCCCTTTATACTATAATGTTTTAATGAGGATAAATTAATGACTCTATAAATAATTTTTAGATAAATCATGGATTAAAGGGAGTGTATTAATTCTCGGTTTCATGTAACGTTGAAGGGGTCGATTTTAAAACCCCAATTATTTTGTCAACTTTCTTTGATTAATCTGTTACGTATGAATTTTCCTATATCTCCCTCACATGCGGTAGTACGTCTTCCTTGATCTAATTCAGATCCAGCGGACAATGTTCTTATCTGCCTTTTAGTGTGTGGTTCATGTGCGTAAGAGGAGGGATGCTCTTATTTTTGTTTAATTTAATTTTATTACTATTTTAATTTATTAAATTCAATATCATCTATGATATTTATTGAAAACACACATTATCGGTGTTGTTGGTTTCATATTGGCGAGAAGAACATAAATCATATTTTTGATTTAAAGGAAGCATTGTATTGTTCAATCTATTTTTCTGCATTTTAAATGGTTCTTTTTAAATAAATTTATCACAAGATAATTATTAATAAATAACAAATGATAATTGCAACAACTTATCAAAGAATAATTTTAATGAATTTATCAAGGATAAATCATATATAGTTATATCAAAGGATAATTTCTAGAGACCCGAAGCTTGAAGTACATGGACATTACATTACTTTTACGGAATACTTAATATAGAACAAAAACAGACATATAAGGACCGTAATAGTTTAGTGTCTTTGGAAACGTGGAACGTAATCTTCTAATCGTGGTGAAAGATCTTCAACATCTCCCATAAATCCAGTTTTTGTTTCCTTACCTAAAACCTTTCTTTTAATCCTGGGAAAAAATAAAACATAAAAAGGGTGATCTCAAATGCTCAGTAAGTGTAAGCATGGATAAAATAAAATATACCATATACATTTGAACTTAAAAAGATGAACTTAATGTTTAAACATTAAAATCTTGAGCAATGATATAAAACATGGAAGTACATAAGGCATAGATCATAATGGAATATATATCATGATAATATATCATGGGAATAAAACATTTAATTGTTGAATCCATTAAGCACATGTAATTATTTCCATAGTATCCAAGGCATTGCAGCCAAGACCATCTTAGTGGAAAAAGTCCCTTTCTGACTCGAGTTCACTCCTCGTTCCAGTCCTGTAATAATGAACCAGATTAACTTACTGTTCCGGCCATGTTTATCTCATGAGATATAAATCTTTACCTAATTCATTGTAGGGATATATAGGTCCCACCCATCTCATAATTAAATCATTCTTACGTTTTCCACAAAATAAACATACATCATTCATAAAAACCCAATAAATAAAATGTGTTTCATAAACATCATCCCATCATAACATAATCCATATAAAAGAAATGGATATCATTTCATAATAAGAAAAGTGAAACCATGTAAATCATATAGACATGATACTTGAAACATACACATATGAAATAATGTCATCTTAGATGAAAAATGGTATTGATAAAAGACTTGAAAAGAATTCTTGAGGAAAATATCCTTTCTTCTTCAAAATCATTCTCTTTTCAAAAAATGTCATGAAATTTTAAAAGAAAAGGATTTTTTTGAAAATAGTCATGAAATATTTTGGAGAGAGCTTCATGAAAATAAGGCTTTATAAAATCGTAAAAATCCATTCGTGTTGTATAAGTTAAAAAAAACATTCTTCTCGTACTTTTGCCGGAAAAGTCAAAAAGTACCTCGTAAAAGAATGCTTTCATACATACCATGTAGTAAAAGTAAAAAATGGGTAAAAAGGAAATTAAACATACATAAAAACACTTTTAGAAAACATGTACATGGATGATAACAATATCCCCATTAAATACTTATGTATAAGCAATCTCGGATAAAAATGAGATTTGCGAAATTATCCCTTACCATAGGTCTGATATGCTTCGTACGTATCCAAACCTCCTGTATAATGACTTAAATAATGTTATTAACTTATTACAGAATCATATTCATTGTTATTATGTCATATATGTTTCACTTATGACTTTATATTACCCGTTCTTTTGTAAATTCATGTTAAAGTAGCGGTTTGGGTAAAATCGTTTCATTTTCCGTTCGTGTTTTAACTTGTAATTATTCATATGATTACATAGATCATGATTACCTAAATCCAGAATTTAAGACATTATTTATAAATAATATATATTCAGAATATACATATATATAATAGATCGATAAATGGAAAGAAATACACAGTTCATGGAGACGGTAGGTTGTATGTACGCATGAACGCTGTTTTCGTTTCCTTATTGAATTGAATGGAATTAAGTAGATGACATAAATATATATATACATAAATAAAATAGAATTATTATGTCATATATTTCATGATTACTTATTATATATACTTTATAATCATTCTTGAATGGTTTACTTGGAGAGTGAATCTCATCGCGTTGTGGAGACGGTAGTCCGTACGTACGCACGAGCGATGATATCATTCCCATGATCGTGGAATTATATTAAAGTGTAGGTATAATATTAAAAAATCAATATAACTTTAAAATAATCATATATATTCATTACTTTCACCATTATACCCATCCAAGTAATGTGGTGGTGGAAAATAAATTACACCACGGCGTGGAGACGGTATTCCGTACATACGCACGCGCGATGATTTCGTTTTCCGTAGGATGGATAGAAGGTGAAATAGGGTTTTTAATATTTATAATAACTTAACAGTATATGAGTGATACTAATGTTATTACTTAATAATGAAAGAACTAAATAAGAGGAAGTAGAATAAGAAATAAAGTTGAAAGAATCGGTAACGGACATTACCTCTTCTTTGAAGCGCCTCCTTGAGACCTCCTCTTAGGGAACTAAAATTGGTCTTTGAAGAAGACCAGAACCTCTAGGTTGTTTCTAGGGAAGTGGAGAAGAGAATTTGGCAGGGTTTGGCCAAGATTTAAGTCTCAAAGTGGTGTGAGGAAGAGAGGGAGGAGGTTCCTTTTTACAAGGTAGGAGAGTGGAACCTTTGGAAATATAAGAAATAATAGTTTATATTAAATCCCAACCCCACATAAAAACTTCCAAAATGACTCATATCCGAAGATTAGATGATATATGGTTGTAATATCATCAACTAAAAAAATTTAGACATGTTAGGAATTTATTTTAAACATTATCAACTTGATTTATCCTTATATACCAATTTAATTTTATTTGCGGTAATCATTTTCTAAATTTTAAATTATTATAAATAATTACATATGTGTTGTGAATTTTCCATAATTTTCCCCTTTATGACATTGTAGACCATATAAATTTTAATTTATAATTTTTAAATATTTTTCATATTTTTAAACAATTTTATAATATGTTATTTTTATAAAATAACAATAGTGTCAATTTTGACACTATTCATTTATTTGATTTTAAATAAAATATATACAGAAGATATGTTAGAACAAAAAGCATTAATAGATTCATAAAATTTCATATGTATTTAGAAAATTAGTGGAGCACATTAAATAATTCATATAATATTTATTTTAAAATTTTTAAAACCATTTATTTGATATTTTAATTAATACACTAATTTCAACATCACTATTGTGTCATAATTAATGAAACTTATTTAATCCCTAAAAATTCTAAATAAATTCTTATGATGTAGATAATTTTATTAGATTTCTGAGGAAAATTCATGTTCGGTGTTTCATTAAGTTTATCGGTAAATTAAAATTATTATACTTATAAGATATAAGAAAGTGACATGTTGTCACTTTCATTGGTATTAATAATAATTAAATTATTTTCATGGAATAAAGACCATTAAATGAATCTAATCCGACCCTTAGGTGATATGGGTCGACTTTTAGTAATTAAATAGGATTTTTTCAGGTGTTAGGGTAATTTTATAATCTTATATTTACCCTTAATTACTCGATTTACCTTTAACTATGGTAAATAAAATTTACCGTAGTTACTATTCATAATGCCCAAAAATAAAAAGTAACCTATTAACATAATTTGGACCCACTGATTCCAAATATGGAATCCATTTTTTCAAAATTAAATACAAAAAATTTGCAGAAATTAAATTAAAATTAATCCCGTTGTCGAAAGAAAACGGGTTTTTGATTAAAACATTGCAAAAGATTGAATTGATTTAACCTACTATTCCATTGTAAAATAAATGATAATGACATACAATATATTATATGAAAAAAAATATATTCTATTTATACTTTAAAACCATTAAATATTATAATTTAACCATATAAATTATTACGATGAAACAAGTTGTTTTTAATTAAAATATAGCGTGCTTTTACTATTCATTAAAATATGAAAGTTATCATAAAAATATCAAAACTTTATCCAAATTAGATTTTTATATCCTGAATCCAAAGAAGAATTTTATTTTGTCAAATTTAACTTATAAACGTGTCAAAAACAAGATTTAATGTGGGTGTGCCATTAAAAGGCGGCAAAACTACATTTTTTGAAAAATACTTATTTTACTCGAAAAATTGATTTTGTTCTCATACCATGTTCTAGAAAATGTTTAATATGAATAATAATGTTATAAAATTCAAAATTTAGTTGATACTATTCATAACAGGTAGTTCATATGATATATCGTTGTTTAGCGAATCTCAGTATTGCGTACAACACATGCTATCGTGGAAGGTCGTGATTGCGTGTAATGCAAGCCAAGTCAGGGATGCATGTTGTGAAACCTCCATTTGGTGTAGCGTAAAATACAAGACATTAATAAAATTAAAAAGAATATTTTTCATAAAATCTCAGGGTGTTACATTCTACCCCCCTTAAAATGAATTTCGCCCTCGAAATTCATCAGGGTTATAAATGGTTTACTACTCGAAAGTTTCTTTAATTGAAATCCACTTCATAAAAAGGAATAAAAAAACATGGCTTTAAAGACTAAATTATGAAACATAACGGTTACCCAAATTAACTCATCATTGGGTTTCCATGTGGGAGAACATAGGTGAAAATATGGATATGGAAGAAAAATATAACCATCAAGTTCTGATGGAGAGTGGTAGAGAACATAGCTATGAAAAAGCCATCAATAAAAAATCCATAGATTTGTGATTATCTAAGGTACCATATGATTCATCGGATATAAGGGCACTAGGACAAAATTTTTGGTTTTCAAGATCATTTCCCTAAAGTTGATGAAATTGGAATTAGAAGAAATACTTTCGTGATTTTGGTACAGTCTCACCGTTGGTCGTTCATTGGACAATTTCCATGTCATCTATTAAAGAAATGAAGTTGAATTTGTCATTCATGAAGTGTTAGCAGATCATGTGATAGAATGATGGGTCATTCCATCTATCTCAAACAAAAGGTTATAAAAGTTATCAAAAATAAATAAGTCCATCTATATAGAGATTAATCATATATGGTTCCTAAAATGGACTTATACTTCATATATCATACTGCTTAATATAATAAAACTAGTTTCTACTAAACAGGGACTTCCTGTAGGCCAGTGGTAGGCGATAAAGGCCAGTCGCACTTCGGTTGTGGGTTCGATTCCCATAGCCTTGCCCGACGCGATGGGTTGTCACCCGTCCTGCAGGTTTTCCGGTTTCTAAAACTAAATTACTATAACATCCCATCAATAATATCGAAAAAAGTTCTATCCTTAAACAATACTAACTTATGTCCAACATAATCCATTCCAATCTTTAGGCTTATCTAAAATACATCTGACCAAGATCATAGTATAAAGAAAACGATTACATGAAATGTCATCAACCAAGCATGTGAATACCATCATTTATCCCCCATATATCTTGTCGGTCACATTCCAATCATGTGAATAACTTAATCATGTATTCTCTTGAAAAATTAATACCCATTGAATCTTAGTGAAAACATGAGTGTTGTCAAAAGTTAACTCTTTCCACATACCAAAACCCAAAAATTCTATATACTCAATCCATGATATAACTATTTCCTTATATCAGTCATGATCTCATGAATACTTGCAAACATTTCATTTTCTCTTTATCCCTTCATTATGAGCATATCATATTTTTTCCAAAAATATATCAATCAATTTCCATGGTTACCGGTACCATAAAATTATTGAAAACCACAATAGACCAATACATAAATATTCCAATATTCCATGACACTATATACAACATTATTTTGGAATCCCATAACATAAAAACCTAATCATTCCACCATATCATTGTCATATTCAACATCGCCAATAGTGATCGCATGTGACTTCCCTTTGTCCTTTGCCTTAAGTGGTTGCTCATGTCGATCATCACTAACCCTTGGATTAGGGCATTCATTAGCATAACGCCCCATTTCCTTGCACTTGAAGCATTGAAGTGTTGGTGGTGCATTCTCTGAAGTCTTTTCTTTATTCACATCATTAGCAACCCTTTTTCCATTACTTCGACACTCAGCTTCTCGATGACCTTCTTTTCCACACTTAATACATTTTATAGTCCCTTTAAGACAATCTCCACTATGCTCCACCCACACTTTGAGCATAAGGAAACATTCATCTTCTTTTCACCATTATTCTGAGATTTATCCTTGAACTACATCTTTCGTTTCTTGTCAAAACCATGATATGGATAAGTAACACCAACTTCCATTTCTACCTTGATAGCACAATGCACAATTTATTCATAGATACTAAAGTCTCTTATAGCTAATAACCTTCGAAGATTTGGTTTTAAGACACTGAAGAATTGGTCAACTTTACTTTCATGTTGGATGATAAATCCAGATGCATACCTTGCAAGCATTGTAAAATTCTATTTGTATACACCAACAGATTCATCATCCTTTTTCTTTAGTTCAAGAAACTCCTTCTCCAGCTTTGTTCGAAGAATACGAGGGAATTACTTATTGAAAAATAAGTTCTTGAACTCATCCCATTCCATGGACTCAATTTCATCTCTTGGCCTCGTATTCTTGATAAGATTCCACCATTGATCAGCTTCACCTTCCAAATGATATACTGCTAAGATGACTTTATCATGTTCAGAACATTGAAGAACTGAAAATATCTTTCCCACGGTACTGATCCATTGTTCAGCAACAAGTGGATCAGAAGACCCACTGAAAGAAGGTGGACGTTGCCTCATGAAGGACTCAATAGAATATTGTTCCCTTCTCTTCTCATTTGGAAGTCCAGAATGATTCATACCTTGTGTAAATATAGAAATAAGATTTTTCACTCCATCTCCCATAACATTTGTTTGTTTAAGAGGACAATCATTTCATTTTCCATTGCATTGATCAACACAGTTACTTCGGGTTCCAGCCATCTTCTAAAACCCAAAAAGAATAGTGTGAGAGGAAAAAATCATGCTAGGGAAAACAACATAATAAAGGGGGAGTACCTTCAATATCTAACATCTTAGGTTTAATTCTAAGATCGTTACTGTAATTCTAGGACTATAACCTATACTTATACATAACCTTAGGGACATCCCTAGACTTACCTTAGAAATATCTCTAGGGATCTCACTAAAGTTCTCGCATCCTAGTTTCCAAAGGTTGACTAAACCTTGCCTCTGATACCAACTGTAGAGACCTGAAGCTTGACGTACGTGGACATAACATTACTTTTGCGGTATACTTAATACATAACAAAAACAGACAAACAAGGACCATAATAGTTTAGTGTCTTTGGAAACGTGGAACGTAATCTTCTAATCGTGGTGAAAGATCTTCAACATCTCCCATAAATCCACTTTTTTTTTCCATACCTAAAACCTTTCTTTTAATCCTGGGGGAAAATAAAACATAAAAAGGGTGAGCTAAAATGCTCAATAAGGGTAAGCATGGATAAAATAAAACATACCATATACATTTGAACTTAAAAACATGAACTTAATGTTTAAACATCAAAATCTTGAGCAACGACATAAAACATGGAAGTACATAAGGCATAAAACATAATGGAACATAAATCATGGTAAAATATCGTGGGAACAAAACATGTAATTGTCGCATCCATTAAGAACATGTAATGATTTCCATAGTAGCCAAGGCATTACATCCAAGACTATCTTAGTGGACAAAGTCCCTTTCTGAATCGAGTTCAACCCTCATTCCAGTCCTGTAATAATGAACTGGATTAACTTACCGTTCCATCCATGTCTATCTCATGAGATATAAATCTATACCCAATGCATTGGAGGGAGATATAGGTCGCACCCATCTCATAATGAAATCATTCTTACTTGTGCCACAAAATAAACATACATCATTCATAAAAACCCAATAAATAAAATGGGTTTCATAAACATCATCCCATCATCACATAATCCATATAAAAGAAATGGATATCATTTCATAATAAGAAAATTGAAACCATGTAAGTCATAGAGACATGATACTTGAAACATACACATATGAAATAATGTCATCTTAGATGAAAAATGGTTTTGATAAAACACTTGAAAAGAATTCTTGAGGAAAATATCCATTCTTCTTCAAAATCATTCTCTTTTCACAAAATGTCATGAAATTTTAAAATAAAAGATTTTTTTTGAAAATAGTCATGAAATAATTTGGAGAGAGCTTCATGAAAATAAGGCTTTATAAAACCGTAAAAATCTGTTTGTGCCGTATAAGTTAAAAAAACATTCTTCTCGTACTTTTGCCGGAAAAGTCAAAAAGTACCTCGTAAAAGAATGATTTCATACATACCATGTAGTAAAACTAAAAAATGGGTAAAAAGAACATTAAACATACATAAAAACACTTTTAGAAAACATGTACATGGATGATAACAATAACCCCAAAAAATACTTACGTATAAGCAATCTCAGATAAAAATGAGATTTGCGAAATTATCCCTTACCTTAGGTCCGATATGTTTCATAGGTATCCAAACTTCCTGTATAATGACATACATAATGTCATTTACTTATTATAGAATCATATTCATTGTTATTATATCATATATGGTTCACTTATGACTTTATATTACCCATTCTTTTCTTAATTCATGTTAAAGTAGCGGTTTGGGTAAAATCGTTTCATTTGTTGTTCGTGTTTTAACTTGTAATTATTCATATGATTACATAGATCATGATTAAATAAATCCAGAATGTAAAACATGATTTATATATAATATATATTCAGAATATACATATATATAATAGATCGATAAATGGAAAGAAATACACTGTTCCTGGAGACGGTAGGTCGTACGTGCGCATGAACGCTGTTTTCATTTCCTTATTGAATTGAATGGAATTAAGTAGATGACATAAATATAAATATACATAAATACAATAGCATTATTATGTCATATATTTAATTATTACTTATTATATATCCTTTATAATCATTATTTAATGGTTAACATGGAGAGGAATCTCATCGCGTTGTGGAGACTGTAGTCCATACATACGCACGAGCGATGATATCATTCCCATGATCGTGGAATTATATTAAAGTGTATGTATAATATTAAAGAATAAATATCACTTTATAATAATCATATATATTCATTACTTTCAACATTATACCCATCCAAGTAAGGTGGTTGTGGAAAATAGATTACACTACGGCGTGGAGACAGTATTCCGTTTGTACGCACGCGCGGTGATTTTGTTTTCCGTAGGATGGATAGATGGTGAAATATGGTTATTTCATATTTATAATGACATATCAGTATATTATTTATACTTATGTTATTACTTCATAATGAAACAACTAATGAAGAAGAAGTGGACGAAGAAATAAAGTTGAAAGAATCGGTAACAGACATTACCTCTTCTTTGAAGCACCTCCTTGAGACCTCCTCTTAGGGAACTAAAATTGGTCTTTGAAGAAGACCAGGTCCTCTAGGTTGTTTCTAGGGAAGTGGAGAAGAGAATTGGGAAGTGTTAGGCCGAGAATTAAGGCTCAAATTGGTGTGAGGAAGAGAGGGAGGAGGTGCCCTTTTATAAGGTAGGAGAGGGGCACCTTTGGAAATATAAGAAATATTAGTTTATATTAAATCCCAACCCCACTTAAAAACTTCAAAAATGACTCATATCCAAATATTAGATGACATAGGGTTGTAATATCATCAACCAATAAAATTTAAACATGTTAGGAATTTATTTTAAACATTATCAACTTGATTTATCTTTATATACCAATTTAATTTTATTTGTGGTAATCATATTCTAAATTTTAAATTATTATAAATAATTACATATGTGTTGTGAATTTTCCATAATTTAAAAATTTATGACATTTTAGACCATATAAATTTTAATTTATAATTTTTAAATATTTTTCTGATTTTTAAACTATTTTATAATATTTTAGTTTTATAAAATAACAATAGTGTCAATTTTGACACTATTCATTTATTTTATTTTAAATAAATTATATACAAAAGATATGTTCGAACTAAAAGTTTTAATAGATTCATAAAATGTCATCTGTATCTAGAAAATTAGTGGAGCACATTAAATTGTTCATATAATATTTATTTTAATATTTTTAAAACCATTAATTTGATATTTTAATTAATAAAATAATTTCAACATCACCATTGTGTCATAATTAATGATAATTATTTAATCCCTAAAAATTCTAAATAAATTCTTATGATGTAGATACATGTATTAGGTTTCTTTAGAAAATTCATGTTCGAAATTTCATTAAGTTTATCACTAAATTAAAATTATTATACATATAATATTTAAGAAAGTGACATGTTGTCACATTCTTTAGTTTTAATAATAATTAAATTATTTTCAGGGAAAAATGTTCATTAAATGAATCTAATCCTACCCTTAGGTGATATGGGTTGACGTTTAGTCATCCAATAGTATTTTAGAAGGTTTTAGGGTAATTTAATAATCTTATATTTACCCTTAATTACCCGATTCACCTTTAACTATGGTAAATAAAATTTACCGTAGTTACTATTCATAATGCCCAAAAATAAAAAGTAACCTATTAACATAATTTGGACCCACTGATTCAAATATGTAATCCTTTTTTAAAAAAAATCAATATAGAAAAGTTTCAGAAATTAAATTAAAATTAATCTCATTGTCCAAAGAAAACGAGTTTTTGTTTAAAACATTGCAAAAGATTGAATTGATTTAACCTACAAATTCAAGGAAAAATCAATGATAATGACATACATTATATTATATGGTAAAAATATATTCTATTTATACTTTAAAACCATTCAATATTATAATTTAACCATATAAATTGTTACGATGAAAAAAGTTGTTTTCAATTAAAATATAGCGTGTTTTTACTATTCATTAAAATATGAAAGTTATCAAAAAAATATCAAAACATTATCCAAATTAAATTTTTATAACCTGAATCCAAGGAAGAATTTTATTTTGTCAAATTTAACTTATAAACATGTCAAAAACAAGATTTAAAGTTGGTGCGCCATCAAAAGGTGGCAAAACTACATTTTTTGAAAAATACTTATTTTACTCGAAAAATTGATTTTGTTCTCATACCATGTTCTAGAAAATGTTTAATATGAATAACAATGTTATAAAATTCAAAATGTAGTTGATACTATTCATAATGGGTAGTTCATATAACATATCGTTGTTTAACGAATCTCAGTATTGCATATAACACACGCTATCATGGAAGGTCGTGATTGCGTGTAATGCAAGCCAAGTCAGGGATGCGTGTTGTGCAAGCTCTTTTTGGTGTAGTGTAAAACATAAGACATTAATGAAATTAAAAAGAGTATTTTTCATAAAATCTCGGGGTGTTACATAATGTCTTCTTTTATCAAGATTTAATTTATAAAAATATTATACAATAATTGATTTGAATTATTAATGTACAATGACATGTTTTATCCAAAATAAATATCAAAACAATTATTTAATGGATAATTATTTAAAATTATCAAATTATTATTATTTGGATTATAAAATGATAATGAATTATGAAAAGTTAATAAACTATCAATATATATATATATATATATTGATAAACACACATTGGATAATTTATTAAACTTATCTAATGATTTTTATTTTGATTATAAATATATATATATATATTTATTTAGATATATATTTTTGACAATTACATTGGAATTTAAGGGAAATATTATTAAATATAAAATTATCCATGTTTAATTGTATGAACTATGGAAGGATAATTTCAAACACATGTGTTGAAATAAAACGATAATCCAGATATTATATATGAGAGAGAATAATGTTATCACATGTAATATTTAACATGCTAATTTGAAAATTATATAAGAGAGATAAAATATTATCGCATGTAATATATTAATCAATAATTAGAAAATTTTCCAAGAGATAAAATGTATCATCACTTGTGATATTTTATTTCCTTTGGAAATAAAATAAATTGTATTAGTTCTAGGAACCCTTGACTAACATCAATCATTGGTGTATCGAAAATTATGATGATAAGGCCTTGAGGGGGTGTATTGAACTATAGAGGGTGGTTTATCATTATTAACTAAATCTATGACCTTGAGGTACATTTTTCCAAATTGATTATCCAAATTGATTATCCTTGTATTGCATGATTTATTTGAATTGATGATTTAAATTCAATTTCTCAAATTTCCATTCAATTAAATTAACAAAACCTGATTCTAGTGAACTGAGAGATTTGAAATGGTTTTGGCCTGAAAATTTGGGAAACCACCAATTCTATTGAATGGGGAAAGTTTATGGATATGTAATGATTTAAAATATTGAATTTAAATTATGTTTTTGATGTAAATGTTTTCAATTAAATTATTAAATTTAATTTTCAAAATGATTTTTAAAAAAGATGGACTTGGTTTTAAATGGATTTCAAAATTGTGAAAATGTCATAAAAATGATTTCATAGAAACCCATTAGTTTTCTGTTGTGGAAAGGGAATGCATTTTTATTATAACCAGTATTGGTTTTAAATTGAAAATTATAATTTTTTAAATTTAAGATTGATATTTTTTGTTTTTTAAGTAGTTTTTAAAATAAATTTCATATCATGTAAGAGTGTATTAAAGCCTTTGGTAGTTGGTGAGTTATTTGGATTTACTCTACACTATTAAAATGTTCTGAAACATATCTGTAGTGAGACAAGTCACCTATGGCCAGTGTAAGGGGAACATGAGTTTACTCCTTTTTTTATCACTCAGACAGTGTGAAATCCTATTGATGGTTAATACTATCATACCTAATTGGTAGATGACCATGTTTCTCACTTGTTTATTTATATTTGAGATTTAAATATATTCCAATGTTGTAAAACTACTTTACATTCCTTTTCTAGATTTCCATAAATAATTTTATTTGAAGCTATTTTTTTAGAGATATTTAATATTTTTAAAGTAAATATTATTCTTTAAATATATTTTTCCATCATTTTGAAAATGTATATCTTGTTTTGTTTAAATATGATTTTGAATTTCCAAACCTGTATATTTTGAAAATTGAAAAATATTCTTTTGATAATAAATATTTTTCCTCTGCTATGGAATATTTAGTGGTATTCTATTGTTATTAGGTTCACACAATTATTTTGACTTCGAGTGTTTGTAGACTGTCTTATTCCTGGTTCAAGGAATGGTAATAGATCTATTAGAGGTGGATCTAGCTATTGAGCTTTGGATAGGGTGAGTTGTTTCCTTATGGTCCTTGGGGATATTTTCCAATTTTTGTACTTGGGTTTTCATACTTTGGGATTTGTATGCCTTCCGGTATTCTGGTAATTTACTCGTTTTGGATCTTCCTTTTGGTATGTATACTATCTTATCTATTTTACTTTTTCTATGTTTTTTCATAAATTCATTCCCACGTGTCGGTTTTAGGATTCCAAGTGCTAGTTACCAACCTGTGGTGATATGGAATTTAAGGACCTGACCATATAACAATACATAATCTTGAATTTTAGTCTAGAACTCACTTTATTTCACATTGAAATTTTTTTCATGTTTATGTTTTTAAATAATTGGGATATAACACGTATATAACATTCCACATTTATATAGATAATATACAACAAAAACAATATCTATTTCTTCCAAAATATAAATATTTTCAACTAATACATGTTTTCTTTGAAAAATATTCAAAACATTTAACATGGCTTCCTTATTTCTCTTATACATTCTTATAAACTATGTAAATCATTTAAAAACATGGGATGAGAACAAAAGTCTCATTAAGGGATGTAAAAAAGAAGGATTGAAAACATTATCCCATGAATACTTGTAACGTATGAATTCATTTTCAAAATTATATACTTGTCAGCCATAGAAACATACTTTATAAAACGTGGGATATCCATGAGATTTACACAAAACATATAGATCATAAATAGAACCATAAAGGTATTTTGGTGAATTATTTACATAATCTTGTAACTATCTTGTCTGCCTTATAATTTTCAACCCTCACAGATACCTTACAATGTAACCCTCACGACTACCTTAATGTGTAACCATCGTAGTTACACTTGGAGTAACCATAAGGATGAACACCATCTTACACCTAACCAATGAATTTTAAGAATATATAGGTACAAAAATTAATTATAAGAAATTCCAATGAACCATAACATAATCATACAACATGAATAATTTCATAAAAACATTGCTTTTGAAATTTGTATAAAATAATTTTAAAAGAATATTTTAAAAGAAAACCTCCTTACAAATATCATATAATTGAGGTGAGAATTAATAGAGTGGATTTAATATGTATATAAATTGAAAATAAAAATTATTAAATATAATTTAAACAAAATTCATCCCACAAACAATTTTAATACCACACAAATAATGAATTAGAAGGTCAACCCAAAGAATAGAAATTCAGTTACGAATTCCCTTACCTTGGCTTTGTCTTAATTAAAGCTTATTTAAACCTCTTGTATAATAGTTAAAAGAGTTTTATTAATATTTTAATGAAACATGTTCATGTTTATAACACCTTATATAATCGTTTTATAAAATCATTTCACCCTTTAATTATTAGTATATTGATCCTTCCATTGTCTTGGGCGCATTCTTAACATGATTTCCATGGCCGGTTTGTATTTTATTTTCATGTCATATGGAAATGTAATTTAATAATTAGAATAAAATAGTTTTAATATGTTTACATAATATTTAATGATGCCACAAATCATTTTTTTATCATTGTTGGTGCTCCTTTTTGTCACATTGTCTAAAATAATGGAAAGGGAAATGACTTAGAACAACGTGATTCATCCTATGAAGAGAACATCAAAAATCGACAAAGGAATGAAAAAGGAGTCAAAGGACCTAGGGTCGTGAAATTTCTACTACTTTAGTGCAAGTATACTTGTGTGCCACCTAATGGTCTCGCAAGTGACTTGCGCGCCATAAGTGATAACTGCCTGGGGTCCTCTCCAGCATATAAATACCCCCGGTGGGCCCCCCATTTGAAGGGGAATTTTTTCCAGAATTCACATACAGAGCTCTGAACACCCAAGTCTCTTATTCAGGTCTTCCGAACACTTCTAAGGTAATTCTTTACCTAGAATGGATGGTCAAAACAAGAGGAGTTAGTTATAAGTGTTAGAATTCACTAACACTTGCGCACCGAAGTGTTTTACCCTTAAGGGAAATGGACACACTTGCGCGCCACCCTACTTCTTCACCAGAACATGTGCACCATCTTCTGGAAAGCCTATAGGGATAATACCAAGGGTTTGACCCATGTCTTGCCCAAGTATTACCCTAAGGGCTGAGAATTATGCAAGTACCCATGTGTTGCGCAGGTATACCTACGCGACCAGGACTTGCGCGCCCACGCAGTACCTGCGCGTCGGCCAGGACTTGCGCACCCCTATCTTTTTGGGTTCCCTTATTGAACGTTTAACCCCTCTTATGCCATTCCACATATCCTGTTCAAGATTCAGTCTTCAAGACACTCCTCAAATCCATTTATGGCATGTTTTTCTTGATTGAATTCCTTATTCGAAAGGAATTCCATGAAACATCTCTCAAAACCTAGTGATTTACACATCTTTATTTCACTAAAATTAGATATTTCATTCATTCAACCTCATCCTTTAAGATGAGAGAACCCTATTACTGGGAATCCTCCTTAGGAGTAAGCCCCAAGTCCTCATTAATCTGGGCCTCCTTTTCAAGTGTAAGTCCCAGTCATAATTCCCATTAATTTTGGGCATCCTCCTTAGGAGTAAGCCCCATGTCCTTCCAAATCTGGGCATCCTTTTCAGGAGTAATCCCCAATCTTAAAATTCCCAAATATGGGCATCCTACTTAGGAGTAATCCTCAACCATAATTCTATTAACATGGGCTTCCTTTTCCGGAGTAATCCCTAGTCTCAGATATGGGTCTCGTCCTTAGGAGTAAGCCCCATTCTCAGATATGGGTCTCCCCCTTAGTAGTAATCACCAAGTCCCTTTAATTTTCAAATCCCTTTAACCTTGGCCTCCTTTTTAGGATTAATCCCCAGTCTTAATATCCTTTTGATCTGGGCTTCCTTCTCAGGAGTAAAACTCAATCATAAGTCCCCTCCTAACTTGGGAATCTTCCTTAGGAGTAAGCCCCAAGATTAGAGTATCAAAATCTCCATGAAGCACATATACATTTATGGACCCTGTTCTTGGGTGTCTTCCCTAAAGTAAATCTTAATCCTCATCTATTTGGGCATTCATACACACATAATTCCCACATCATTGCATCTTTCATGGCACAATTGTCTGGTTTCACCAATACCTCTTGTTTCTCACACCGAGCATGACTCACGTGAGCTTAGAGTGTAAAAGTAATCATGACATCTTTATTTGAGCCATCAATCATGCATAAACATCATACTTTCTTACTCGAACTACGTGGGTTCTGATTCCTTTTCCAAAAAATAGGATACGTAGGTAGCCCATTTGTGGGTATGATCCCAACTCTAAAATAATCAATGTCCTTCTGAATTCCAATAAACTTCAAGTGCCCCACTAAGTGGCTTTAAAACCAGTATGGTCATCATAATGACCAAGATAATTTCATTTATTAAAGGATACCATCGGCTAAGAATCTATAAAGAAATAGATATGATTCTCTATCGATGAAGAACCTCGAATACATATGAATGATTCTCTAAATTTCCTACATATCATTAATTGATTTTCAGATCTAAAGTAAAACTCCTTTTATAATAGGTAATATAATAAGGATTCACGAACATAACTTAAATCTATAAAGAGATTCCCGTAGTAGACAATAATTCCCCTCAAAAAGGCGTGATATGTCCGACCTCCCATCCTCTCGACCAATGAAAATTCCTAAGCCTCATCAGTCCACAAATAATGAGCGCCTACCTTTGGAAAGTAGGTTCAAATGGATATGGAAGCATTTGATGTTTCCGGTTCTATGAACAAACCTGTTAGAAACCTCTTGGAATGTTTGAATCTTAAATCAACGAGATCATCCACAATTGCAGAGGGAAAAAAAATGGTGAACCCAACATGAATCTTTAACCAAGTTAAAATGATGTTTTACTTATTTTTTTGGCCCCTATTTCAAACTCAATGAGAGGGACAACAAAAACAATCATTGACGTATGTTCTCATCCAAAAGATGTAGTGTCTGAATTTATCTTGATTACGTCTATTATATCAATCAGGCACTCTTTTCTATGATTTTCTGCAATATAAGAAATGGATTCTCTCAAGTTTACACCTGTGAATACCGCTCCTGCGAATGGCACTACTGCTACTTCTGCTGGATCGTCGTCGGCTCTGAGGATGACATCACCTAATCAGTGTCTTCAATGATGGATATCAAATGCGCAGGTTAATTAGTACTGTCAAAATGGTACTATTCCATCTCTGGAGGCTGCTCGACAAGCCCTCCAAGTGAACAATTCACCCTAGTCGTCCGGACAGTGATGACCAGTGATCAAGAAGCAGGCGGTGCTAACTATTGTCTCCAACCGTTTCGGGTTGTTATCCTTGGAACACAATCACCATTCACTCCCTTATTCTGGGGAGGTGAATGAGCAGGTCCCTCAGGGCATTAATTCAAGTAGACATGAGTTCTTCCCAAGGTCTCCTATCAACAATTGCCGCCAGATTCGTGTGGCAGTGCACCCTCAACATGATGAGGGTGTCGACTCCAGGCATTCGGCTCAGGTTCCTCGAACCTGAGCAGGCAAGACGAATCTCCAGAGGCGAAATCTGGTCAACAGTGAGCAGGTTCTCATCTCTTCCATCTTCGGAGAAGTCCACCAACCTAACTTGGAGGCAAGCAACAAGCAGGCACACACACAAGCCCGTTTTAATTCCACTGTCCAGCAGACTCGTTTGGCAGCATCACGCCAATCCCTCCAGGCAATTCCGGCGGAGTACAATAGGCATGAACATATACCTGTTTATACATCATCAGCTAGTCAGCAGGCTCGTCTGACTATATATGATGGATCTCATCAACCACGTTCGGTGAAGTGCAATCAGCAGGCACATACACCTGCTAGTATTGATCAAACCTACCAACAGTCTCTCTTGGTAGCACACAGAGAAGTTAGTCAGAAAGCTCCGGTGACAAACAGGAGGCAGAATCAACTTTCTTCCCCCACACATGAGTACTATCAGGATTCACGAACAAGAAAATGAGGATAGGAGTAGGCACATACCCCTACTCCAAGCATGGAATGGACATATATTCCCGTTATGGCAGCTGAAGTCACCAAGCATATTCTATCAATGGTGAAAGAGCAGAATCAAATCCCTGCTCATATTCTGGATGCTTGCCATGATATTATAATAGTTTCAGAAATATCTCAGGGAATGACACATAAATCTATCCCTACCAGTGGATTGAGACATCAACAGTTCACTCCGGAACAGACACACACATCTGTTTTAGTCCAAGAGGGTTGTGGGGCATACTCCCCCATATCATATGGACAACCAAGTCAGGCACATGCACCTGATTTGAGTAGAGATCGCCAGTCTACCCTAGACATATCTCCTGATCAGGCACATACACCTGCTCAGAGAATCCACTTTCGTCAACAAGTGGTTTCCAAGGTGAGTAAGAATGCATCTAATAAGAAGACCTTCCCAACACATTCAAGAGATCAAGTGCCAATCTGTAACAAGGCCTTGCTCGATGATGGATCTCGTGAAGCCCTCAGACACTTATCTGTTGGAATTCAAGATTCTAATCCCTCATTTCCCAATAGTGGGAACATTAATTCTGAAGGTCTTCAACATACACTTCCTCATGAAGGCTTGCTTCAAGAAAATTTGGTCGATCTCGAAGTTTCATCTTCAGATGAGAGCCACAGGAACCCTCTTTGTGGTCAAAAGACCAAGGAGCAAGAGATCTCATCTTTTTCTATAACCCACCATGCTGGTCCTCCCCATGATGATGAATTTCACTGCGAAAGTCCTCTCTGTAGTAGTGATGCACATTGACCGGAAAATGCTCTAGTGGACAATGTAGTGGCGAGAAATCCCTCTTATCTTGAGGCACTTGCAAATGTGAAATCAGTCATGTCTGATGCTTCATCGCTAGCAGGTGAAATACTTTCTCAATCGAAAGATATCCCAAGGTATAGGTCATTCTACAAACCACCCCTAAGTCATGCATATTCTAGTTTGATCATTGATTTTTCTACCAATATTGTTGAATCCGATGAAGTAACAAGGAAGCACCAGCTCTAGTCAAATTAGGTATAAGAATCCTCATTGAATGATAAAGGGGAAATGGTGAACATGAGAAAACAACTGGCGATAGGTGAAGTGCCAGTCATGTTTTGGCCTCTGGCTGACTCTCAGTATGACATTCCAGAGATGTTGACAAAAGATTGAATTCATGATATTCATCTCAACATATGGAAAAATCTTTGTCATTTGAAAAAGAAATTATTTTCTTATGATGAATATGAAAATCATGTTCTGGTAATAGAAGGGTTACAACGTCATATTGATTTGGCATCTCTATCAGTCTCTTGATATCCAAAGGCTGAAAATAAGCAGAGAGACCTTCAGTGTTCATGCCTTGGCACACTAAGAATATTGTGCCAGTTAATTTCCAATTCCCCATCTGATATTCATATCAGAGGATGGGGTGTTCATGGAGCACTACATTTCACTGTGCTCTCCAGTCAGCAAAGCCCGCTGAAAATGGTCTCATGCAATGTTATTGACCGTGGCCGGCCACAGTAAATGTGTTTTGTTTGTAATCAAAATATTTCCCAAGAACAGGCCTCGACTAGTTCTTCTCAAAATCAAGAATATAGAGAAAAAGTTGTTTAATTACTCCTGAATCAAGAAAATGAGAATATTGAACATGCCTCTCGTATAGAGAAATCACATCCTCAAGTGACAGAAGTGTCGGAAATCATCCAACAGTCTTTCAAGTCGGGTGATAAAAGTGGATGTCGATTGATGCATCCAGCTAATTTTCGGACTATGTTCTGCAAGATCAGGAGAGATTTTAAGAAAGTCTCAGACATATCATGTCAAGAGCCACCCCAGCTCACCATACTGGGGACTATTTTAAACCAACCCTCGGAATCAACAAATAGGATTCGAGGAGTTGAGAAAAGATGGCATGAACAGCCCCAGTCCACCGGACTGGGGACTTTTTCAAATCATCAAACCCCTCCTCAAAGAAAGTTGGTCTTTTCTCAATTGTGGAAGAAGCCTCAAGAGGAACGATAATCCAAATTATCAGGAGATTCTCTCCAAATTACGGTTCTCCAAGAAGTTCCTGAGGGATCAAACCAACAAAAGGCAATGTTTCGTCAGAGGCATGGAAGAAGAAAATATCACAGAAATGATGATGGAAGGGATGTAATGCATCATGGATCAATTAATTTCATCAATGACGTTTTTGCTGATCCACCAGATGAGGCTCACTCAAAGGGATCAGATGGAGAGGTTCCTGTTCAAGAAGTTTTACGCACAGACACAAATGAAGAAGGTGTGCGTACATGAATTCAAAGGTTTACCCAAAATCTATGTGTTCTTTTAAATAACCTACTTCCCCCTCTCCGAAAGGGATAAAACAAGGTGAAGGGAAAGAATCAGGTTACATATACTTCCTATGGAGAAGGCCAATAGCTCTCACTAGAGCAAAGATTTTTGCAACAACAGGAAGAAATGAAGGAATTGAGGAGGATGAACACATAACTACTTCAAGGTAGTATTCCTCCTAAGCGTGCTGGAATCAGTCAGCCAAGGGAATTTGTTGCAGCTACTGATATGGGTCAAGAATATACTCCTCTATCAGTACAACCTCACAGGACTAATCCTACGGGTCAAGTGCAACAACAATTGGCAGTGCTACCATCAGTTGCAGCACCAGCCACCACATCTGTACAAGCCCCATTCATTTCACCTACCCAAGTCCAAGTTCAACCGAATGTTTCTCAGAATTTAATAACTACCATCTAGTCATTAACAGCTCGGTTAGAGACTATGTAAGGGAAGCGTGCGCAGGTTCAACCAGAAAAGAGAGCTTACCCTGAATGGGTAGATTCAATCTCTTCCCCATCATGTTTTGGGAACCCTATATTTTCTATTTTCAATGGACCAGGTGACCCTGAAAAACATTTTACGCATTACGTGTCTTGTTGCAATCCATTGATGGGAAATTCAAAGCAGTAAAAATCATTGAAACTCAGATGCTTCTGGAGAACCTTGCAAGGTCCAACCTTTTATTGGTATACAACCTTGCAATCCCAGTCAATTACCGAATGGGAAGATCTCCATCAACAATTTCTTCTTCAATTTAGCTCAACTTTTCCAAAGACAACAATTTTTTATATTACAAACTGTAAGAAAAGGGAGAATGAAAGGGTCTCATATTTTATTGCTCGCTGGAAGAGATTAACATATTTACAAAGCTTATCACTCCCTCAAGAGGAACTGTTGCCAATCTGTGTGGAAAATCTGCGTGATGAATTATGGACACCATTGATCCCTGTAAAATACACAGGAGGGTTTTGAGACCTTACTTCAATCGCTCAACAGATTGAATATTCTCTTATACAGACTAAGGATAAATCTCATGTAATTCCATCAGCTCTAGAAAGAAGAATAGGTAAAGCAGAGACTGCTACAGTTATGCTTAAGCAAGCACCTGTACCTGCTTCTACTTCAAAACCTTCATCTTCCTGAAGGGCTCTACCTCCTGAGCGTCAACAACAGAGGCCGTTTCATCAAGATGATCAAAGAGATCAAAGACAAAAACAATTTGGGGATTTGAAAAACAAAGTATACTCTTTCCGAAATAAACACGTTCCTGTTTATTTCATTTCGACTCTGGAAAATAATTTGATTCAATTGCCGAGGCCCAAGAGGCCAAAAAAGGAAGGAGATGAAGACCATCCCAACTATTTCTCGTTTCACCAGATGTTGGGGCATCCCATTAAAGAGTGTTTTGTTTTCAAGGACCTCCTGCAAAAAATGATCGATTTGGGACAAGTTAAACATAATGGTTCTTCAACTCAGGTAGCATGTGTTACTGCTACAGTTCCAGAGGAGGATGGCGAGTGGCAAGTAGTCAAAAGAAAAAATGCACAAAAATATGATGATTGGATGGTCAGAAAGATGATCAACCGAACTCATGCTATTTTGTGAACGCAATTGAAGAAACCAACTGTGCCTTATGCCATGAATGCCGCAGCAAAACCCTCTTCATCAGAGGGAAAATCCTCAACGAAACGGAACAATTCCAAGAAAGAGGAACAATCAGAAGAAGATGAGTATGTGTCAAAGCCTAAACTGTCTTTGAATCTGGAAGATTTCATTCCATCTACTTTGAATCCATGGGCACCACCCCACCAAATGGTATAGCCTAAATTGGCTAATCAGGAAGAGTCTTTATCGGATTAAGAGTTGATATTTGGTTCTGTTAATATGATTGAATTAACATATCCATATACCAATCGCAGTTTCAATTTTGATGAGCCTAAATTCCCTTTAACAAACAGAGGAATCAGAGGAAGTTCAAGAGGCTCAGGATACAGGGGAAGATGTGGATCTTTCAGAAGCCACTGTTCCAATTCTACCCCTGCTAGAATTTTGTATGCAGCAGAAACTCATGGAAGAGACCTTCAGCGAGCTCAACAAGAACAAGCAAGTTCTTCCACCAATTGCAAATTCAGTCATGGCATAGTTATTCTGGAAGACCGGTTGAAGGTTCCATCTTCTTCCTCTCAATGAGTAAATGGATCTAATCAGTCTAATCTTCCAAAGCCAGGAATATTTCTCACTCCTATCCCGATACAAGAAGCATCAACTTCCAAGGCACCTGCTAAACCAAATGTTCTTATTGGGAAACGTAGACCACTGGATCAAAATTATGATGTATTGAAACACTTGGCCCATGTACCGACCAAGTTATCAATTCTGGATGCTTTGAATCTGTCAAAAGTTCTTAGGGAGGCATTCATCAAGGCTTTGTCATGTCCTCAAGATTTTGAAACTGAAATTGCTGCAGCTGAAGTATATCATGTAGAGAATAATCCTGCAGAATTCCATGTAGTAATATCTTTTACTGATGAAGATTAAGATGATGTCGTGCATTGACATATTAGACCTCTGTACTTATCTGGAAAGGTCAATAGTGTAGACATTTGAAGAGCTTTCATTGATAATGGTTCAGGAGTCAACCTTATTCCCATTCATACACTTCATCAATTGGGCCTCATGGAATCTGATTTATCTCCTTCTACCATGATGTTACAAGGATATGATAAAAATGAACAAGAACCACTAGGCGAAGTTACACTCAGAACTCAGTTTGTAGATCTTCTATCCAATTTAGATTTCATGGCTGTTGATCAAGACTCAGCCTTCAACATCTTTCTTGGAAGACCCTGGCTGCATCAACACGCGACTATCCCTTCATCATACCATCAATGTCTCGAATATTGTTTTGATGGTTAAGTTGGGACATTGTATGGTGATAAGGCCCCGTTCAGGACATGTGAATCTCAATACATTGAGCCTGAATTCTATCACGTTAAGGGAAGGGAGAAATCCTCAAAAAAAGGAGATTACTAAAGTTAATGCTCCATATGGTTTGGAGAAGATTCTAGTAAATCCATTTACACATTCGAGTATAGATTATGTGTTTCCTATTAGTCAAATTGACAAGATAAACCCAAATCAAAACACTCTTATGGAAAGATCCATAATGTCAATTACGACAATCGAGTCCGACAACATGGGAGAAATTGGTAACCCACCAAGCAGTGATGAAAGACCAAATGGAGACGTCTTCATTTCATCTGCTGAAATTAAACAAGTCTATACTTCTCCAATCAGGCCAGAAGAAGTTATAGCAACATCAGAGGTGAATAATGATGTTGATTCTCAATCCATCATCTCCTCTTTATTTCCCAAGGAAGGCCCTTCATCATCAATTGGGTCAGAAATAGAAGCTTCTTCTTCAGGATGTTCAAATTTTAACATCTCTTCTGATCAAGGAAATCCTGCTCTATCATCTACTATGAAAGTAGAAATGGAAGAAATAACACATGTTAAAGAAGAGGAGGAAGATCTCAGAGATTCTCCTACACCATTTGAAGAGGGTATCTCTACCACCATGGATGAACTAAGAGAAATAAATCTAGGTAAAAAAGAAGATCAACGCCCCACTTTAATCAGTGCGACCATGACTCTTGAAGAAGAAGAGATGTATATTTACTTTTTAATGAAAAATTGAGAAATATTTGGTTGGAACTATATAGAGATGCCCGGTCTTGATCCTGATGTTGCTACTCATCATTTGGGTTTACCATAAGAACATCGAGGATTTAAGCAAGCCGTGAGAAGAACACACCCAACTTATGCTTCCAAAATTGAAGCTGAAGTGGATAAGCTTATCAAAGCTAACTTCATTAGAGAAGTTCAATATACCAAGTGGTTGGCTAATATTTTCCCCGTAAAGAAGAAGAACAGACAAATTAGAGTTTGCATCAATTTCAGGGATCTTAATCGGCATTGTCCAAAGGATTATTTCCCAATTCTAATTACAGAACTTTTAATTGATGCAACAGCTGGCTATGAAGCACTTTCCTTCATGGATGGATATTCCGGATATAATCAAATCCGAATGGCCCCAGAAGACGAGGAATCCATAGCATTAAGATCCCCTAGGGTGTGTTTTGCTACCAGGTAATTCCCTTTGGATTAAAGAATGCAGGTGCAACATATCAGCGTGCCATGCATCGTATCTTCAAACCATTTTCAGAGAAGTTTGTTGAATGTTATATGTACGATTTGGTGGTCA
The DNA here is from genome assembly GCA_963277665.1 of Viscum album. NCBI lineage: Eukaryota > Viridiplantae > Streptophyta > Magnoliopsida > Santalales > Viscaceae > Viscum > Viscum album. Next base: position 187,279,804 of record OY728145.1, read on the forward strand.
AATCCAAACAATGTTATAATCACTTGGCTGATTTGGAAGTCATATTACGCAATCTTCGACAACATTATTTGAAGATGAACTCCTTAAAATGTGCATTTGGGGTAACCTCAGGAAAATTTCTCGGATTTGTTATATGCCATCGTGGTATTGAAGTTGATCTTGAGAAGAAAAATACAATCCTTGGTATGTAAACTCCTCGAAATTTGAAATAATTAAGAGGACTTCAAGGAAACTTAGCCTATATTCGGCGTTTAATCGCCAATTTGGCAGGAAAAAGTTTACCCTTCACCAAATTAATGAAGAAGGGAGTCAATTACCAATGGACTGAAGAATGTCAAGAATCATTCGATATTCTCAAGAAATACCTCTTGATTCCACTAGTACTCATGACACCTGTAGAAGGAAGACCACTTATCCTCTACGTGATAGCTTTAGAGAGATCATTGGATGCCTTTCTTTTTCCGAAGAATGATGCTGGGAATGAAAACAGCCTCTACTACCTCAGTTGGACTATGCATGAAGCAAAAAACCGGTATTCAAGTATTGAGAAGTGCTTCCTAGAATTAATATTTGCAGTTCAGAAGTTGAGACACTACCTGCAACATCATGAGGTCCAGTTGATATATCGCAATAACACGCTCAAATTCATCCTTAGTCGTCCAATGCTTCCAGGACATCTGGCAAGCTGGGCAATTATTTTGCAGCAATTCGACATTCAGTATATGTCTCAAAAGGCAATAAAGGGCCAAGCTCTGGCTGATTTCCTGGCTTAACACCCTTCAGTGGAAGACACGTCTTCAGATATTGAACACCCTGATGAGGAAGCCTTCTCTATTCAAGAAAGTCCTCAGGCATGGGAAATGTATTTTGATGGGGCTTACAGATGTCCAACAGGGAGGAAAATGGAATATCCTAAATTCTAAAATGTTGGCATAGGAATTGTACTCATTTCTCTAGAAAAGGAAGTGTTACCTTATTCCTTCTTATTTTGGGAAGGTGGTATCAATAATGAAGCAGAATACCAAGCTCTCATCGCAGTCTTGGAATTGGCACTTCAAGCACAAGTGAATCACTTAAAGGTGAAAGGTGATTCAGACCTAGTAATAAAACAAGTCAATGGGGATTATTCCATTAGAAAAGAAGAACTAATCCATTTGTATGATTATATCGGAGAGTTAATGGCAGAATTCCCTTTAAGAACTGACATTTTTTTATGTCCCAAGATCACAAAATGGTAAAGCTAATTCCCTGGATAATATAGCCATAACTCTGGCAGATCCAAATCGGGATGAGACAACCATCAGTATTGCCCACCGTCGTGCAATTTCACCTTATGTTCGTATCAGAATAGAGGAAATTAATGAAATTAGTCCCATTCCTGAACCGTATGGTCATAATACAGGATGGATGTCACATAGCAGGGAATACCTTCAAAATGGAACAATTCCTCCTGATAGAGCCGAGAAAGACAAAATCGGGCGACGTGTGGAAAATTTTACTCTTTATGATTGCCCAGATCACCTAAAGAAAATTCTCTCCAAACGTGGTTTTGATGGAGTTCTCTTCAGATGCATTGATGGTGAAGAGACAATGGTTGTCATGAAATAAGTGCATGTAGGATTCTGTGTTGCCCACCAGTCTGGACATAGACTATCTGATCAGATTCGAAGGCTTGGATACTTTTGACCTTAGTGATACAAGATTGTGTTCATTTCACAAAGAAGTGTAATTCATGCCAAGTACATGAAAAATTCATTCATCAACCTCCCGATTTTCGTAATACAGCTAAATACTCGTGGCCATTTTCCACATAGGGAATGGATGTGGTGGGACCTTACTCTTCAGCTACGACCAAGCAGTTTAAGTATATTCTTACTGCTACAGATTTCTTTTCCAAATGGGCAGAGGCAATATCTATCAAGGAATTAAGTTCTAAATACATTCTTAGCTTCATAAAGACTAACATTATTACCAGATTTGGTGTCCCTCATACCATATTCACAGACAATGGCACCAACTTCTTGTTTATCTGAGGTGAAGAAGTTGTATCAAGAATACAACATCAAATCCAATCATTCATCTCAGTACCATGTAGCGGCCAATGGCCAAATAGAAGCCTTCACCAAGACTCTTTCAAATATACTACAAAATATGGTGGATAAAGATAAGAATTCATAGCCTGATAAACTCTTTCATGCTTTATGGGTTTATCGGACTACCACCCGCACTGCAACGCGATCAAATCCATATTCACTGGTATATGGAACGGAAGCCATCTTTCCCATTGAAGTTCAAATACCCTCGCTCAGAGTAGCCATTTGTGATCATTCATCTATAGATAAAAAATCTCAAAATAGATTGAATGAATTGGAATGGTGAGATGTGAAAAGATTGTTCACTTTGCACCACTTGGAAGTCTATCTGAATTGAATAGCACAAGCTTTCAACCTAAAAGTTCATCTTCATTTATTCACTATGGGAGAATTGGTATTAGTTCTCAGAACTCCAATGATAATAGGAATGAAACCTCCCAAGCTTGAGCCAAAATGGGAAGGACCTTACTTAGTACATAAGGTCTACTCCAACGGAGCTTATTCTTTAATCTCAATGGATGAATAACTCATCACTACTCCATCCAGTGCTAGATTTCAGAATAAATATTTTGTATGAACACAAAATACAACAACGGTCCATGCATATGAACTTAAACTATATGCACATCCCTTACGTCCAGCATGACGTTAAACTGCACCATCCAGGGTCAATGTATGTGACCTTAAACTATTCGCACTTTCTTACAACATGACGTTAAACTATGTCCCCCTTCATCGTCCTTGCTATATGATGTTAAACAATATAGAAGTCCCTTACATCCATCAAGATGTTAAACTGTAAAAAAGTCCCTAATACATCCAACATGACATTAAATGGTGTACTCTTTTTTCCTCACTACGTGACATTAAACTGCACAGTACGTTTTTTGTCCAACATGACATTAAACTGTATTATCCCTATCGTCATTACTACATGATGCTAAACTATACAGAAATTCCTTTAATACATCCTACATTACATTAAACTATACTTTGTACCTTCTACATGACATTAAACTGTGCAGAACCAATAGTTCTAACTACAAGACTTTAAAATTGCATAGTCCCTTCATAGGTCCTACATGACATTAAACTGTGCATTGTTAGGGTTGTTTCTACCTCTTGTTTCTCATATCGAGTATGACTCACGTGATCTTAGAGAAAACATCAACCATAACACTCTCTTTGGGATACTAACCATGTGTAAGTCCCAACACTTTTTTTAGGTCGTTGTCCCCAAGGACAACTTGATCATTAATTCATTCTTTAATTGAACTACGCGGACTTTGATCCTTGCCTTCCAGGATGGGTATGTAGGCAACCTCCCGAGGTTCAAGCCCAAAACCAATCTCTCCACATCGGTTCACCTCCATCTTATACAATGTTGATTCGTGAAACCACCCCTAGAATCAATATCTTTGCATTGGTTCACTTTTGTCCTTTCTATACGACGTTAAACTATACAACACTTTTGTTCTGTATGAAAATACACTACAATATTCTTTGATACCCTCACTTGATAGGGAATCATTATTTACATTGATTTTCAATCATGTTTCATTTCAAAGACTACATGCTTACATGGAAATACCTGAACCTTTTATATTGGGTTAAACCATCATTACACTAAAATCCCCTTTCACCCATCACATGTACGAACCTAATTTGTAAAGAGGGTAGTTCTAGAACTACGTGGGCTTGATTCTCATCCTTATGGGATACGTATGAACGTTTGAGTGTCCCTCGAATCTAGCCCCAAGTCTTTTGGGTCTAACAACAAATTCCTCTTTCAGTCTCCTGGCTGAAAAGTCCTCATGAAAACACACACTGTGTATTTCTTATAATGGTCCAAGCTCCATGACCCTAAACTAAGATCTCCAATCCTTTTTACCAACACGACGTTAAACTGTAGTTCAAGAACTACATATGGCTTGATTCCCATCCTTATGGGATATGTAGTGAAGTACAACATTTCCATTCAGGAACCAGCCACAACATGATTATGGTTAGCATTGATATGTGTATCTTGGCATAAAATGGAAAATAACCATCTTTTTGTGTCATAATCCTAACCTTAAATATTTTCAGATCTTCATAACCCTTTTTGTAACTTCTAATCACAAATGCCTGAAATTCTGAGAGTTATTTTGCCTTACCATGCAGCACATGCCCTTAGGCAGCCTTGCATAAACAGTCTACATAACGGACATGTCAGCCAAAAGATGTTATTATTTGACTATGCATCCAATGCCCTTAGGTGGACCTACATAATTCAACCCCCTAACGGGTTTGTTAAATAGTGGTAACTTCATTCTTGGGAGTAAAACCTCTTTTGTCTTTATTTTTCTTGATAATATGTAGGGATACGAAAAAAATTATCCATCCTTAACATATTTCTCCCATATCCTTTTTCATGATCTGAAAGTATTCAAGTCTATGGTTTATATTCTCCTTCCCAACGTTTGGGTCAGACCTTCGTAGGAGTGATATCCATCCAGTTCCTTGATAATCTTGTTTGGAAATATTTTCTCTATATTCAAGTACCTCTCTCCTAACTATGCTGCACATGCCCTTAGGTGGCCTTGCATAAGTAGTCTACATCACAGACCTATCATCCAAAAGGTGCTATTTATTTGACTATGCATCCAATGCCATTAGGTGGCCCTGCATAATTCAACCCCCTAACGGGTTTGTTAAATAATGGTAACTTTATTCTTAGGAACTACTTCTTCTAATTCCTTTTAGCTCTTTTTCATATCATCCCTCAGATTCAAATATTCTTAAGTCATAGTATACATATTTTCCCTCATACTTGAGTATGGTAATATGTTTTCAGATAAATTTTCATGGAATTGAGTCAATTTTAATCTATTTCGGTCAAAGATATTTTCGACCTTAAACATTAGCCTCTTTATGTCTGACGTGCATGACTTTAAACTGCCCACAAAAGACAAGGGAAATCTGAATAAAAGTCATTTTCCAGCTCACTAAACAAACATTTTATATGATTTAGGTAATATTGAGCAATTAAAAGATTCAAAGTTTGTAGGATTATTTATAATAATCCTAGAAAAAATTAATCTATGCTTACTAGGCCCATTGTCTTAGGTAAAATTTAAAGCAGGTAGCAGTAAAATACGTGAACAAATGATTGAAGATGAAAGTGTTTTTTTATTGATGCATAGGAGATAGAACGACATCCACAAACTGGAGTCTCTTCTCCTTTTTATGAATTACAAGAGGCTTTCAACATAACTCTTAATTTGATTTATGACATCCCGAGCTTCATCAGCAACCACCTGGAATTCATTCATTCAACTGGATACTATAAGAGATACAGTGATACCAGCTCTTCTTGGAATAATTGTAAAAGGGTATTCTTGAGTGCGGTTTGAGAAAACTCTCTACTGATCAAACAATGACTCTATTTCTATCCAAGAGACTTGGAAGATGGATACATGGATTTGAGAATGGAGCATTGGATGTAAATAACCATTTGGAGAGAATACCCTTTTCAGATACTACTCTAATTCCATGTTTGTCTTCTCTCCACCAACCGACAGCGGAAAATATTTCAGCACATGGGTTTTCCATTTTCATATCTCCAAGGAAATGAAATGGAGGAAAAATTTAAGAGTTTACACCATTGTTGTTTCTCTTAATGCATAGAATAACCAATATAGAGGAGTAGCAGTGCAGCTGCATCCCAGACGTATATTTCTTTGAATCTAGAACATTGACTCCTTGCAGATGACCATGACCATACACGGGTAGGTAGATTCTCTGTAGGAAATTAAGATGATAATTCATCAAGTAATTATCCAAATATGGGAGAGTTCTGTCGCAGATATCATAGTAATCATTGCCAATGATGTTCATCATTTCATCAAGACGTTTTCTTTCCAGTTCATCATCCATTCCGATTCTCTTGGGAGCCATCGAATCTGCCAAAAAGTTGAATAAATTAACTCTAAAATGGGTTTATTTTTCATAAAATTTGTGAAGGAATTCTAAAAAAATGGAAAAGTCATTAAGGCATGCAAGTCTAATCTTGGCATGCAAGTGTGGATGTGTCGCACAAGTATAATGTGTCCCACAAGTATTTAGCGTGTAAGTATCACCACGTAGGTCTAGATACCTAGACAACAGCGTGACGACCAAAAAAAGCGGAAAAGAGAGCAACTTGCGCAGCGGAGATGACCTGCGCGGAGAGAGCTCAAAAATCCGAAGTTCTGTGCAATGCACAACAAATGAGCGCATATATATAGGCCAGGCCAGTCACCTGTGTGCCTAAAATCCAGTGCGCTCCAGCCCTGCGTGACTCACATCTGCGCGATGATGGTTGCATAGTGAACACCTGCGCGCCTCTTTCCCTTTGGTTTTCTTCTTTTCCTCAGAGTCACATCCTTATTTCTTTTGGATCCAACTCTGAGGGGGGAATTTTGTTGACGCTTCTTTTCATCATAGTGTCTAAAAGAATGGAAAGAGAAATGACTTAGCACAAAGTGATTCATCCAATGAAGAGAACATAAAAAATCGACAAAGGAATGAAAAAGGAGTCAAAAGACCTAGGGTCGCGCAAGTTCCCTTTCTGTCATGCAAGTATACTTGTACGCCGCCTAATGGTCACACAAGTGACTTGCGCGCCCTAAGTGATAACCGCCCGGGGTCTTCTCTAGCCTATAAATACCCCCGGTGGGCCCCCCATTTGAAGGGTAATTTTTTCTAGAATTCACATATAGAGCTCTGAATGCCCAAGTCTCTTCTTCAGGTCTTCCAAACACTTATAAGGTAATTCATTACCTATAATGGTAGGTCTAAAAAAGAGGAGTAAGGTCTACGTGTTATTATTCACTAACAGTTGTGCACCGAAGTGTTTTACCCTTAAGAGAAATGTACACACTTGTACGCCGCCCTACATCTTCACCAGAACTTGCACACCATCTTCTGGAAAGCCTCTAGGGATAATACCAAGGGTTCAAGCCAAGTCTCACCCAAGTATTACCCTAAGGGCTGGGAATCACGCTTGTACCCATGTGCCGCGCAGGTATACCTATGCGACTAGGACTTGTGCGCCCACGCAGTACCTGCGTGCCTGCCAGGACTTGTGCACCCCTATCTTTTTGGGTGCCCTTCTTGCCCATTTAACCCCTCTTATTCCATTCAACCTCTCCTGTTCAAGATTCAGTCTTCAAGACACACTTCAAAGCCATTTATGGAATTTTTTCTTGATTTACTTCCTTATTCGAAAGGAATTCTGTGAAACATCTCTCAAAACCTAGTGATTTATAAATCTTTATTTCACTAAAATTAGAGATTTCATTCATTCAACCTCATCCTTTAAGATGAGAGAACCCTATTACTGGGTATCCTCTTTAAGAGTAAGCCCCATGTCCTCATTAATCTGGGACTCCTTTTCAGGAGTACGTCCCAGTCATAATTACCATTAATTTTCGACATCCTCCTTAGGAGTAAGCCCCATGTCCTTCCAAATCTGGGCATCCTTTTCAAGAGTAAGCCTCAATCTTAAAATTCCGAAATATGGGAATACTCCTTAGGAGTAAGCCCCAACCATAATTCTCTTATCCTGGGATTCTTTTTCAGGAGTAAGCCCCAGTCTCAAATATGGGTCTCCTCCCCAAGAGTAAGCCCCTTTCTCAGATATGGGTATCCTCCTTAGGAGTAAGCCCCAAGTCCCTTTAATTATAAAATCCCTTTAACCTGGGCCTCCTTTTTAGGAGTAATCCCCAGTCACAATTTCCTTTTGATATGGGCTTACGTTTTAGGAGTAAAACCCAATCATAAGTCCCCTCCTAACTTGGAAATATTCCTTCAGATTAAGCCCCATGATTAGAGTAACCAAATCTCCATGAATCACATATAACATTATGGACCCTGTTCCTGGATTTCTTCCTTGAAGTAAATCTTAATCCTCATCTATTTTTGTTGTCATACACACATAAGTCCCACATCATTTCATCTTTCGTGACACAAATGTCTGGTTCGACCAATACCTCTTGTTTCTCACACCGAGCATGACTCACATGAGATTAGAGTGTAAAAGTAATAATGACATATTTCATTGAGCCATCAATCATGCATAAACATCATACTCCCTTTCTCGAACTACGTGGGTTCTGATTCCTTTTACAAAACAATGGTTACGTAGGTAGCCCATCTGCGGGTACGATCCCAACTCTGCAATAATCAATGTCCTTCTGAATGACAATAAACTTCAAGTGCCCCACTGAGTGGATTTAAAACCAGTATGGTCATCAAAATGACCAAGTGACTTTCATGTATTGATGGATACCATCGGCTATGAATCTCTAAACAAATATAGATGATTCTCTATCGGTGAAGAACCTCGAATACATATAAAGTATTTTCTAAATTTCCTACATATCAATCATTGATTGTCAGATCTAAAGGAAAACACCTTTTATACTTGGTAATACAATAAGGATTCATGAACATAACTTAAATCTATAAAGAGAGTCTCAGAGTAGACAAAAATTCCCCTCAAAAAGGTTTGATGAGTTCAACCTCCCATCCTCTCGACCAATCCAAATTTCTAAGCATCATCAATCCACAACTAATGAGCGCCTACCTTTGAAAAGTAGGTTCAAGTGGATATGGAATCATTGGATGTTTCCATTTCTACGAACAAACCCGTTAGAAACCGCTTGGAATGTTTGAATCTTAAATCAACGAGATCATCCCCAATTCCAGAGGGAAACAATCATATATGATGATTGATCATCAGATAAAACATTATTTATGTTTGTTTATATTATTTTTGGTAGTTCCTCGATAATCATGAACTTGTTTCATTATAGAATTTAATGTCATGCATAGAAATTCATTACAGAACATAAAATATGATGAAACATAAAATTTACATTTTTATTCAACCATTAAAAGGGTTTTTTGTTCATATTTTGAGGAATTAATGGAAATTGGTAAAACATCATCCACAATTTTGGTAAATCGGCACATCGCGAGTGGTGTTTTTATTTTTAGAATTAGAGGGAGAGGAGAGGAAGAAAAATGATGACTCTTTTACATGAACATGATAAAATACAGAATATATAATTTTATAGAGATTTCATACCTCCTGGATAAGTAGAGGGAATGTTAGTATATGAAAAGAAATGAATTTGAATGAAAACACATGAAAAAGGAAGAGCATTCTTACTCTTGATATCTTCTCCATGAGATCCTCCTTAAAGACTTTGGTTTTGGACTTTTGGTGAGACCAGAAGGTCTTGGACGTGGGGAAGAGACTTTAGGAAGGAATTTGGTAGAACATAGACAATTGTCAAGTCTTGAGAGGTGTCAGAGGAAGAGGGGGATGAGGGTGGTATTTATAGTGGAGGAGAGGAGAGATTTTACTTCATTTTAATCATTATTATAATAATTTCCTCAAGAATATTAATTTCAATGATTTATGTGACCCATATAGTAATAATTGCATGATATTTCAAATGAAGTGGGATTAAATCATCCTTTCATCACCTATGATATAGTAAAACAAGTGTTTAACATTTAGCGTAATTTATCGTATTTTACTATTCATCAAAAATTCAAGAATTTCACAAAAATCCAAAAAATTCACCCTAACCATTTTTTGATGTGTAGAAATGAAAAATGAACTCCATTTTTTGAAAATAATTTTCAAAATGTTATCAATTTAATTATAAAATAAAATCATAATTTATTAAAAAACAACAATTTTAAATCTATAAATCATTTTTTAACACCTCAAATAATTAATCAACCTATCATTATCTTATAACCTTAACAAAATAAAATAATAATATGATTTACTATTTATAAGGGTCATATTACTATTCATATTACTATTCATAAGGGTGTCTTACTGTTCACTAAAAACAGTTGGTTCTATGAGACTCCAAATAACTTACTGATCACTACCGTAGATGACTGTTTTTTGAAATTCAAAACATATAAGTGGTAAAATTATGTTTAAAGGATAGTTATAATTGTCTAATTAAGAAAAATATTCTTGAATTTAAATTTATTTTAAAAAGCATGGGTTGTTACATTATTCCCACCTTCCAGAAATTGTGTCCTCTTAATTTTATTTATTATTAAACATGTGATGGTACCTTTCCATAATAACATTTTCATACTCCAATTTTTATTTTCAACAATGTGGTTTCTCCAAAAAAAAATTTACCTAGTGTATTACGTTATTCTGCAATACGTTTTCCCTTTGATCAAGAATCTGAACTAGTTTCTCTTTATAAGAAAGGTTCCCTTCCAGCTAAACTATTTTTGGGCTCAAAAGATGAGATGATTCTGGAACATACTTTCTCAACATCAAAACATGAAAAAAATTGGGTAACTAAGATTAACTCAGAGGAAAAGAAACTCAGTATGAAAATTTTCTAAATTTCATTAAAATTTCATAAGGTCTAATGAACCATGGACTTATCTTCTCATTCTTACCAAAAGTCTTAACACTTTTACATGGTGAGATTCTAAACAAACATGATCACCTACCTCAAAAGAAAATTATTTCCTCTTATTATCTGCATACCATTTCTTCCTACTCTGATATATTCTCAGATTTTGATGGATCATATTCACTTTATCTGCCACTTACTCTACTAATTCTGGTCCCATACACTTTCTTTCCACAACTTCATCCCAAAAAGTTAGAGTTCTACACCTCTTCCCACACAATACCTTGACAGGTGACACCTGTATACTTGAATAACAAATATTATTATAAGAAACCTCAACTAAATAAAGCTGTTTAAACCAACTTCCTTGGTATTCCATTGAACAAGCTCAAAGAATAACCTCCAAAGTTTCAATCTTTCATTCTAACTACCAATATGATTGAGGATGAGAATATGTACTGAAATTTAATTTTTTACCCAATGACTTTTGAATGCCATTCCAAAAGTTATAAGTGATCCTAGGATCCTAGTTAGATATAATTGAAAGAGGAACTCCACATAACCTGAAAATATCTTTGAGGTACAATCGAGAAATCCAATCTAAGTATATTGTATCTCAAATAGAAAGAAAATGTGCATATTTTGTAAGCCTATAAATAAAAACCCAAATCACATTGACCCCACGATAAGTCTTTGGTAGTATCTCCATAAAGTCCATGGATATATTCTCCCATTTCCACTCTGTCACTGGAAGTGGCTAGAGCATCCCCTTCGTTAAGTACCACTCTTCTTTAACCTATTGACATGTCAAACATTTCACAACAAATCCTGTAATATCCCTTTCCATTCCATCCAACCAGTAATACACCCAAAGGTATCTATATATCTTAATAATGCAAGGATGAACTATAAATGGAGATCTATGAGCTTCACACAATAATTATTTCATTAATTGGGAATCATATAGAACATACAACCTTTTACCGAATCTTAATACACAATCTTTATCAAAGTAAATTTTTTAAAACATAAGTATTTTAAGAAATTATACCTTTTTCTATACCTCACAATATTTCTTCTACGCTTACTTAATTCTATCTGATAATGATGAATGCACTAAAACCTGAATAAAAAGAGGGGTATTTACTACACAAAAAACATCTAATCCAAAATTCATAAAATAATTAATCAAGGGATCATGTTCTAAATGTGACATAGTTAATGATACATGATGTTTTAAACTCAAGGAATCCACCACATTTTTTTCTTTTCACGTACGGTAATTGATCGTGCAATAAAAATCCTTTATCAATTCAAGCCATCTTTTCTGCCTCATGTTTAATTCAATCTGAATGAATATATACTTTATACATTTATGGTCAGTATATATTTGACATTTGGCTTTGTATAAATGATGCCTTCAAATTTTATAATAACAAAACCATAGATTCCAATTCCAAATTATGTGTGAGATACTTTAACACATGAGGTTTTAGTTTTCTTGTAGCATAAACAATTACCTGATCATTCTTCATCAGAACAAATCCAATTCCCTTCAATGAAGCGTCACTATAGATGAAAAACTCACTATTTTGGGAAGGCAAGGCAAAAACTAGGGCATTCACCAATCTCTTCTTTAGTTCCGGAAGAAAACATCACATTCTACAATCCAAATAAATTTAACCACTTTTCATGTTAATGTAGTCAGTGGGATTGATAACAATTGAATGTTTTTAAAAAACTGTCAGTCATAAACTACTAATATAATAAAACTAAAAATCTCTATAACATTTGAAGGTCTTAGGCATTCATCAACCGCTTTTTTGGATAGATCAACTATTATTCCATCCTAATTTACAATTTTACAAAGAAAATAAATATGTTGTAAACAAAAATAATAATTATTAATTTTTCACACATTTTATTTTCCATTAAGGTGTGAAAAATTACCCTTAAATGTTTTTCATGATCCTCTTTACTCTTAAAATATACCAAAATGTCATCAATAAATTCAACCAAAAACATATCCAAGAACTCATGAAATATTCTATTCATAATATCCATGAATATAAATGGTGAATTAGTTAACACAAATGGAATAAAAAAATTCATAATGCCTATATCTAGTACGAAAATCTATTTTAGGGATTTCATCATCCTTCAACTTCAATTGATGGTATCCAGATCTCAAGTCAATCTTGGAAAAGTATTGAGCTCTCTAGAGCTGATCAAAGAATTCATCGATTTAGGGAAAAGAATACTTGTTTTAAATATTACTGTTATTCATGGCTCTATAATCAATGAAAAGTATCGTGGAACCATCTTTTATTTTAACAAAAAATATAGGCACAACCCATGGTGAAGCGCTAGTATTAATAAAGCATATATCAAGAAAATACTGCATATAATTTTTCAATTCAATAAGTTCCTTTTCAGCTATTGTATATGGGGGTTTATGAAATTTTATTATAATTAGGAACTATTTAAATTTTCAATCTGGCATCCTGATCTGGTTTTACACTGAGTAACTCATCAGAAAAAACATCATGGTATTCATTTAACACAAGCACGTTATTAATCTGGAGAGTTCCCTTGTTTTCAAAAATATGAGCAAGATAACATTCATTTTTATCTTTCAAAAGTTTCTCAGCTTCATGATATGTTATCAATTTTATGGGTATGTTGTTTTATAAAAATTGAAATTCTTTCTCTAAAAACAACTTCTTTATCTCTACAATCAATGTTAGAATGAAAAACAGAAAGACAGTCCATTCCCAGAATGACATCAAACTCTACTAAGTGGAAAAGAATACAGTTTGTAGGTAATATTTTTCCATATAAAATAATAGAAAAATTATCATAATTTCTATTTACTACAATATTTTTCCTTGGTGTTTTAACAATAAGTTTCGGTCTAGTTTTTTGGGGTGATATTTCCAATTTACCAAACAAATACTCAGAAATAAAGAAATGTGTAGATCCCGTATCAAAAGAAACTTTAGAAAAATATGAGTAAAAAACAAGGTACGAGATAAAACATCATAGGATGGCCTGACGTCTACTGATGTAGTCACATAGGATCTCCCTACAAATTTCTTATTATATTCCAGATTCATTGGATCATTCAGATCTTTCATTGGGAATGAATTTTCATAATGACACATCTCCCCTCATTTAAAACAATTAATATTTTTCCTATCAAGATTAGAATTCGGATCATTTTCATTACAATCACTCATCATATGTCCAAACATTCCAAATAGTAAACACTTCCTTGTTTTGGTAAGGCATTCCCCACGGTGCTTTTTTCTATACTTTTCACCAACTAGAAACTGGAATTTCATACCATCATATTTCATTGGTTAATTCTTACCCATCACATGCCATTGATAATTATTATTATTCTTGTGGTCAAAGTGGGTATGATCATTATAAAACTCATTCTCTACCCTCTTAGCACATAAGACAAGTTTCTTATGACTTTTGAATTCACAGGAGGATAATTCCCTTCGATACCATTGCTTCAATCCAATGTAAAAGCGGTTGATTTTACTGTCAATATCCAGAATAAGATTTGGAGCATACCTTTCTAGTTGGGTGAAGTTTTCTTCATACACATCCACAAAATCATCCTCCTTTGGATTAAATTATATTAATTTGTTCTCCTTCCTAAGTTTTACGACCTTTGGAAAATATTTTTCAAGGAAAATACATTTAAATTCATCCCACTCTAAGGCATAAATCTCCTCTCTATCTCTATATTTTTGACCACTGACTACCACTGATCATCATAAACTAAAAAATGATAAATTTAAAGAATTACCTTTTGATTTTCTATATATCCCATAACATCAAATATATTTTCAATTGATTTATTCCTTCCTTCAGCCACTACCAGGTCTCAAGATCCACTAAATACAGGAGGGTGTTGTATCATAAAATGTTCCACTATCATTATGTTCTATTGTGTTACCTCTGGTTGTTCTCATTCATGGATGAAAAAACCATTTATTTCTGGTGATAGCTGAGCCATTACTTTCACAAACTACTCGGTTCAAGTCCCTACCGGGTTTCATATTCGGATGGATATTGTTTTTTCATTGCCTCTCATCTTCAGCTTCCATATTTATTTTGCAGAAAACCATTCGAAAAAAATATTAGTTGATGCAACAAGGAAATATTTAAATTCTATATCATTTCAAATTATACATCGATTAAAAATCCTTTATGGTATTCTATTAACATCATCCTAACCCCTAATGTTATCTAAACCATCCTTTGACACCAACTATAAGGACTCATGCTTATTACATTACATAATATTGAATTTTAATCAATATCTCACTTTCATTCACATTGAGGGTCATTTAAAGTTTAGGGTTTTCAGTAATTTATATATAACACATACATGACATTCGACATTTATACAGAGAAGATACCAAAAACACAATATCCATTTCATCCAAAATATAATACTTTTCAAATAAACTAGTTTTCTTTGACAAATATTCATAATAGTTAACATGGATTCATTATTTATATTACACATACTTTTAACCGTTAAAAATCATTTAAAAACCTAGGATGAGAAAAAAATATCAGTAAGGGATATACAAACAAGGAACGAAAACATTAGTCCACAAATACTTGTAACGTATTGAATCATTTTGAAAAAGACATACTTGTCACCCATATAAAATTACTATGTGAAACTTGAGTTATACATGAGAGTTATACAAAACATATAGAACATAAATAGAAACATAAAATTATCTTGGGAAATTACTTAAATAATCATGTAACCATATCTTCTACCTTATAATTTGTAACTGTTATGTCTACCTTACAATGTAACACTCCCTGTTACCTTATTATGTAACCATCACATTTTCACTTGGAGTAACAATACGACCGACCTCAAATAGACACCTACCCAATGAATTAGAGGGAGATATAGGTCCCACCCTTAATAATAATATTTTTCCAAGAGCCATATCCTAACCATATGAAATGAATAATTACCTAAAAACATTTCTTTTGATTTTTTCAAATACGAATTTTAAAAGAGGATTTTAAAAGAAATTCCCCTTCAAAATATCGTATAATTGAAGTGATAGTTAATAGATTGGATGGAATATATATATATAATTTAAATAATAATAATTAAATATAATATTAAAAAAATTCATCACACACACAATTTTAATTCAACATAAATAATGAAGTAGAAGGTTAACCCAAAGAATGGAAATCAGGTTAAGAATTCCCTAACCTCAGGTTTTTCTTGCATAAAACTCATTTAAAAATCCTGTATAATGGTTAAAAGAGTTTTATTAATATCTTACAGAAACATATTGTTTTTTATAACACCTTATATGATCATTTCATAACATCATTTCACTCTTTAATTGTCAGTATTTGTTTCATTCCATTGTTTTGGGTGCATTCTTTAGATGATTTCCATGGACGGTTTTTATTTGATTTTATTGTTGTTTGGGAATGAAATTCCAGAAGTTGAATTAAATGGTATTTATATGTTTCTAAAATATATCATGATACCATAAATCATTTTTTTATCATATATTACGAGGGATCATTAGATAAAACATTAATGAGGTTTTTTTAGAATATTTTGGAGGTTCCTCGAGAATCATGAACTTGTTTCATTATATAATATAATGTAATGAATAGAATTTAATGTATCATATTTTCCTTGTAATATTTTTAAATATTATATATAATTATTTCAGGAGTATACCTTTCAACAACATGTGATTCCGAGGCCTGGAGTGCTTGAAATCAATGTTTGAAATTAATTAAACATTAAACAGCACACGCAAAACGTTTTTCTGAAAAGTTAGAATAACATTTTAATGGGTGCCCAAATCCGAAATCTGAGGGTACTATTGCGTTCATAGCAGTAACATTTACTTAGTTGGGGCCTAACATCAACTGGTGCGTATCAACAACAAGAGTTAGTTTTTGGACGTTTTAATGGATATAATTTAAATTAATAAATTATTTTATTTTGAATGTTTTCTTTTTGCAAAGAGACCTAATCATCCCCTATTAATACATTCTTTTTTCTTGTTCACAGGGTTAGCTACATAACCCTCTGAATTTATGTTTTCCATTAAAGCTTTGGGGGATAAACCATTGTTGGACGACGATGACACAGTCGGTCGATGCATCTCGGATTCGACGAACCTTGCCAATGAATGTAATTTGGCAATTGTTCTTCAACCGAATCTAGGTAGGGGATGTTATATAAATTCATTTCCCCCCATTAATGTATTAAATGATGAACTAGAATCCACCCACAAATAGGGTGATCTATGGATTGTGCGTTCTTACGGGAGGATGTCAAATTCATTTTCTTTTGTGGTTTTTGATTCAGGAATTGATTTTATGAAAATTTTTGAATTGTCATTTTGATTAACCTGTTAAACCTATTAATAGGATTGGATTGATGTCGTGAAGAATGACGGCAGAGGTGCATTCCTCATTTGTTTATTGTTTTTCTTCGTCCTCTTAACCTCACATTCTTCGCGTTCTTCACGGGGTTATAAACATCTGATCGTTGCATGTCTATTTCACAACGCAATGATCCCAAATTAGAGATATAAAATCACGATGACTCAGCAGAGGTGCGATGACGATTGAAGAAGATGAATTGACCAGGTTCGAGAGAACTCGGTTTTTGACCATTCTTCACGCAGATGATAGAAACAAGTGTTCGAGGCTGATGGAACCATCCAAACCTCATGAAACATTGATGGAATTGTAGGAAGACATCATATTTTGAGTTTTTAGGAGATCGAGTAGCCGGATCTTTGATTGGAGGAGCATCCAAGGTGCAGCGGTTGGGGTTTGTGGCTCTAGAAATTTCCAGAACACACTGCGTGTTTCCCTAAGAACACAGCATGTTGGTCCGGATATGTGGTGACTAGGGTTCCATGGTGTGTGAGGTGATGACATGGCGTGTTATTCAAATAACATGGTGTGTGTGTCCTTTCATGGGACTCGACATGTATCCTCGGTGATACATGGACAGGGGGTGGGGTACCGGGTCGTGTACTCCACAACACAAACATACATGGTCAGTAACGTAGAGCACCTCGTGTGCCAATTACATGGGTTGGGATACAATGGATGAGGCTGTGTATGGGTACATTGCCAGCGTGAACGGATTAGACATCAGATACTTTCACATTGCGTGTGAGCCATTGTACACACCCTGTAGTTTCGTTTTACATGACAATCCTTATGACATGGGTCGTTGTACACGGGTAGTACCTAGGGTCCAAAGACATGGTGCATGACACTTGTACATTACGTGTACTTCCCATTACATGGATTGATCTTCTCTTCCACCAAATCTTGGATGTGCCTTGTTTGATTGTGTTCCCCTTTTTCCCATTCCCCTGAATGTTAGGTATCGTTTAGTTCTAAAGGATTACAATAACATCAGTTGGAATTTCCGAGATAGAGTCAGGTATCCCTCCGAGAGGCCCAGAGCGAGGTCCTCTATCCATTCTTGACCCTAGGTAGAGTCAGGTATCGACATCACTATTTCCACATGGCGTTGATCCTCTACCTAATAGGTGAATCTGGATGAGTCGTGGTATTTGCAATGGCCCTGGTAGTGATCCTCATATGTGTATCGTGATCTTTCCCCACTCATGGGTGTGTTCTCCCAGAATGAGTGTATCTATCTCTCTTGAATTTTCTCGAAGAAGGGTACTTCTTGGACAGACATTATCAGAGCTATCAGACTCATGGAGTGAGTTCTCATGGACGAGTGCTTTGTGGAATCTTCAAACTGAATCCCTAGAATGGGTATGTGGTTGTGTGACTTGTCTCTAGACTATGGGTATAGGATTTGAGTATATCTGGATTGTGTTTCTCCTATTATTTGTTAAGTATACGTATTCTCAGTATAACTTACTGTACCTTTCCTTTTCATATTACATTGTGGTTTTCAGGGTCCTCTACTGAGTGTTGTTGGACTCACCCCTGCATAGGCTATTCCCACATGTGTTGTGTCTTGTGTAGATGAGCGACCTCTTGATGGAGTCCATGGAAGACCTGGGATGGACCGAGCTTTCTAAGTCCCCTATAGTATAAGGTGATTCTACTACAAGGAAAAGATGTCCCAGTACCTCTTCATGTTAATAGGTTGGATTTTTTAGTTTGCAGACTCTTGTTTTTAGGTGGCTTGTATTTTTGCTCAGTTTACTCTCAGTACTTTACCTTCCATTATACTCTGTTCGTTGGGTTTAGTTTTATGCATGCAGTTTGTTATTTAGTGGTTTTTTATAGGTCATCATATGTGGGTTTGGAGATGTGTGTGTGTATATAGGTCCTTAGGCAATGCCTCCCATGTTAGTGATATGCCTACTCGGTGCTAGTCACCTGCCCCTGGCCTATTGGAGGCGGGATTAGGGAGTCGTAGTGCAGGCCCCACGTGGACAGGTCTTGACAGAGTGGTATCAGAGGTGGTTGGTTCTACCATAGAACGATGTTCCTATGTGGTTGGTTTGGGGAAACTATGTTAAGTGTTTCGAGCTTGGCCTTCAGGCCAGAGACTCCAGTGTTGGTGCGGGCGACCGAAATATCCATACACCGGGACTTTAATAACCTTATTTTGGACTTGATACATGAAAAAAATATTTTTAAGGAAATAAGATATTGGAACATGGATTATATAGGAATGGGTTGTGTTTTCCATGTCCTTTATATCAGCTATCCAAATATACTATTTGACTATGGTACATCTTGTTACCTTACAGGATGCCTCTGCGACGCATACCCGTGAGGATTTAGTAGCGTGATCATGAGTTTGAACACCTCAGTGAAGAGGATTCGATACAAGGAACAATTCTCTAGGCGTTGCCTCTAGGTGGTGCTCCTGATATACCACCACCATTGGAGTATCCCATGGTACATGATGTACCGACAGACGAGGGGCACCGGGTGAGCGTGCTCCATGAGTTCCAGAGATAGAGACCCCACGTGTTCTGGCGTAAGCCTGAACCTCAGGAGGTTGGGGACTGTCTTGAAGTGGGGATCAGGGTTTTCTGTCTTGTTAGGACACCAGTAGACCAGATGGTGATCCTAGGAGCGAGCCTGCTTTAGGGTTCAGTAGGACGATGGTGGAAGCTGACCACATAGACTCACGCTGAGAAGACTCTTTCATGGATGGAGTTTGAGAGACTCTTTAGGGAGGTGTTCTCACCGGTTACAATGAGAGAAGTGTGTATAAAGGATCTTCTTCAGCTCTTGCAGGGTATTTTGACTGTGGCTGACTATTTGTTGAGGTTCACCAACCTTTCCAGGTACTCTATGGGTATGGTCAGGGATCAGAACTTCAGATCTCGGAACTTCGATTAATGTCTATGATGGGATATCCAATCTAGTTGCAGGCCTCTATAAATATGGACTTATGCTAGGGTGCTCGAGTGGGCCCTGGTGATCGAGAGCTTCTTGACAGAGCAGAGACTACCGACAACAATTAGCAGCAGGCAGACCACTGTGGAGACCTCAGCAGTAGGGAGCCAATGTCAGGAATAGGGATTGGGATGCGAGTGACATCATAGGAGGACCCATGATAGGGGTTTGGTAGTCCAGGGTTCTCAGGATGGATCCAGTTAGCCTAGGGAGAGGTGATGCAAAACATGTGATGGTGGGGGAATCTCTCTAGACATTGTCCTTCTCGTCGAGCCACTGATAGGGAGGAGGTTGATGGACCACCAAGGAAGAGGTAGAGAGTGGAGTAGAGAGACCTTCCAGGTGGCGGACATGGAAGGGGAGTAAAGAGAGTTGTAGCTGGTGGGAGATGCTTCAATCTACTTCCACCACCACCCCCAGGTGGTTCGGACCCGGCTCGGGGAGCTGGGGGACAAGGGCGGGGACAATAACATGCAGTCAAGGCGTACGACCCATGGAATCTAGGGAAGATCTAAGGTACAATATGTGTCTTTTCTACTTTAGCGTTGTACTTATAGACACAGGTGTCAGTCCTTCCTTTCTCTCCACATGTATTGTGCGAATCCTTGAGATTATGGTAGAGACTTTGACTCGAACCTTATGCTTTGAGACATATACAGAAGGAGACTTGATGATCACACACCTTTGCAGACAATGTGATCCCACCCTTGGAGACAAGAGTTTCAGTTGTATCCTCTTGGTGGCAGTGTCAAGGCCTTACGACGTCATTCACAGTATGGATTGGTTATCTACGGTCCATTCCCAAATTGACTGATTTATGTGAAGAGTTTGGTGTGTCCGCAATGATGGGATGAGGTTTTCCTTTTTTAGTGAAAAGGATACTTAGGCAGCATAGAATGGGATCATGCATAGGAGGGTGCAGCCGATCACTCATGAGTCAGTTATCCTAACTCTCAGAGTAGTAGATGTTGTGAGCTTCCACCTCCTAGCAGTAGTGGCGGAGTACAAGGAAGAATTTTTCAAATATGTTCCAGGACTACCTCCCCACCGAGAGATCGACTTCTACATCGACTTACACCCCAGGATGAAACCAATTTCCTCACCAGCATATCATATGCCTCTTATAGAGCTTTAGGAGATGAGGGTATAGTTGAAGGATTTCCAAATAATGGGTTTCAGGAGACCCAAAATTTGACCTTGGGTGGCCCGAGTACTGTTTTCCAACATGGCATATGGGAGTTTGAGGTTGTGCGTGGATTACAGGCGCCTGAACCAGGTGACGATGAAGAACAAGTATCCACTGCTGAGAATCAAATTCCTCATTGATCAGCTGAGAGGGGAATAGTGTTTCTCGAAGGTTCACCATTGGTCAGGTTACCACAATTTAAGAGTATAGGACGTGGATATAATGAAGACGACTTTCAGATGCCGCTTCGGTCACAATGAGTACTGGGAAACGCCTTTTGGCATGATGAATTCCCCCACAATGTTCATGGAACATATGAACCGGATCTTCCAGCTGTATTTAAATCGATTCGTAGTGGTCTTCATCAAAGAAATCCTTATGTACTCGTCATCAGAGGTTGAGCACGCAAGACAACTGCAGATAGATTTGGATGTACTCCGAGGGCACCGACTTTATGGGAATATCTCGAAGTGCCAGTTCAAGAATCAGGAGGTCATCTTTTTGGGACAAGTCATCTAATCAAATGGAGTAGTTGTGGACCCAGCCAAGGTGGAGGAAGTGTTAGCAAGGGAGCCACCTCCGAGCGTGATAGAGGTGAAGAGCTTCCTTGGGATGGCAGGATATTACTGAAGATTCATTCTTGATTTCTCCTAGATATCAGCACCAATGACAACTTGACTAGGAAGGGGCAACCCTTCATGTGGAAAAATAATTTCCAGCATGATTTTGATCAGTTGAGGTAGTGTTTTACGAGCACCCAAATTTTGAGATTTTCGAAGGAGGGCATAGAGTACGTAGTTTTCTGAAATGCATCGGGGTCGGGCTTGGCATTGTCTTGATGTAGTTACAAGCAGTGATTGCTTATAGTTCATACCAACATAGTCCATAGGATAAAAACTATGCGACCCATGATCTCGAGTTGGCGTCGGTAGTCTTCACGTTGAAGATGTGGCGACACTACCTTATGGGTGAGCGGTTCATCGTCTATGGTGACCACAAGAAACTAAAGTATATATTATCATAGAAGGATCTAAATATGAGACAGAGGCATTGGATAGAGGTCCTCTAGGACTATTATTTCAATATCATCTATACTCTTGGGAAGAGGAACAACGTGGAAGATGTTCTTAGCAGGAGATCGATCTCACAATTGCAGAGTGAGGTCACAGAATAGTTGTCCTCGTTACAGTTATCATTCATGGACCAAGAGGATGATGCTTACATTCAGTCGATGGTTGTCACCCATACACTATTATAGTGATTTAGGGAGGCACATATTGGGGGTGTTCGCTGTGAGGCTTTACGTGTTCGGTTATTCTTAGGGCATTCCCCTGATGGTTATTCAAAACGTGGGGAGCATGTAGTTTTTTTCAAAGGATGAATTGTTGTAAAAGTGGCATTGTGGGAGGAGGTACGAAGGGAGTTTCATATATCCCCCTTGGTGGTACATCCTACAGTGGAAAAGATGTTCCATAATCTCCAATGACAATTCTGGTGGTTAGGTATTAAGAAGGTAGTATTAGAGTTCATTTCTCGATGCCTAATGTGCCTGCTAGTGAAGGTTGAGCACCAGGTTTCAGTGGGATTAGATCACCCCTTGTAAGTTCCAGAGTGGAAGTGCGATGGAATATCGATGGACTTCATGATGGGCTTACCACAATTGTCCAAGTGGCATGATTCCATCTGGGTGATCGTTGACCGACTCACCATGTCAGCCCACTTCCTAGTTATCAGGGATCAGAGTTATGTAGAGATCTTGGGATGCCTCTATGTGTAAGAGATAGTTCGGCTTCATGGAATCCCTTCGACAATAGTCTCGGATGGAGACGCCTGCTTCACATCCCAGTTGTGGAAGGGATAACAGGAGGCTTTCGGGACTCAGCTACACATGAGCACAGCATTCCATCACCAAACAGATGGTTTGAGGGAGAGGAACATTCAGGTTTTAGAGGATATGTTATGGGCCTGTATCTTGGACTTTGGTCATAGTTGGTATGACCACCTACCAGTGGTGGAGTTTTCGTACAACAAAATCCACCACTCCACTATTGGTATGGCACCATTCAAGGATTTATATGGGAGACCCTATCGGTCACCGCTTTGATGGACCGAACCAGGAGAGTCATCACTTATGGGTCCAGAGTTGTTGATATCTATCACCGAGAAGGTAAAGATCATCCGGAAGTGGATGAATAATACACAGATCTGGCCTAAGTCTTATATTGATAGACGACGGAGACCTCTAGTGTTTAAGGAAGGAGACCATGTCTTCCTTAGGGTCTCACCTCGATGAAGGTTGTAGAGATTTGGTCGGGGTGTAAATCTCTCTTTGTGGTTCATCGGACCTTTTCAGATACTACGTAGGGTTAGCATGGTGGCATAATGGCTAGATCTACCGCCATAGTTTCATCACGTACATGATGTCTTCCATGTGTCGTATCTTAGGAGGTACGAGCATGACCCATCTTATGTCATCGACTGAGGAAAGCATGACATCAGGGATGAATCAAACATTGATGAGTACCTAGTGGAGATTCGGGATCAAAATGAGGGGATCCTTGATTGTTGATTGATTCCCTTGGTGTGCATCCAGTGGCAGCACAAGAATCTTAAGGAGAGCACGTGGGAGTGGGAGACTCATATTTTTTCCCAGTACCCATATCTTTTTGAGTAGCCTTTGTTTTTGGATTTCTAGGACATAAAGCACGAAGGTGGGGAGATGTAATTTCTCATATTTTCTATGTATTATTTTTAAATAGTATATGATATTATTTTGGGACTAGAAATTTTACCGGCGTGCGATTCTAAGGCCCGAAGTTCCTGGAATAAATGTTTGAAATTAATTAAACATTAAACAGCGCGCACAAACAGTTTTCCTAATAAAGTGGAAAAACATTTAAACAGGTTCCCGAATCAAAAATTGGAGGGAAACTTTTTTTTCAGAGCAGCGACATTACCTTAGGCGAGGCCTAACATCAACCGGTGTGGGTCAGATGCAAGAGTTATTTTTTGGACCTTTTAATGTAAATAAAATAATTTAATAATTTATTTTATTTAGAATGTTTCCTTTTTTCATAGTGACATATTCCTCCCATATTAATACCTAATTATGAAAAATTTTCATGGTTAGCAGCATTACCCTGCGAATTGAGGGTTTCCTTGGGATCTTTGGAAGAGAAACCATTGGTGAACGAAGACGACGCAATAGATTGATGCTTCTCAGATTCGACGAACCTCACCAACAAATGTGATGCGACTATCATTATTCACCCCGATCATGGTAGGGGTTGTTATTTCGATACATATTTTACCCAGTCATGGATTAAATGATGAACGCGGATCCACCCACAAATAGGGTGATCTGCATATTGTGTGTTCTTGCGGGAGGGTGTCAAATTCATCTTCTTTTAGTGTTTTTTATTTGGGAATTGATTTAATGGTAATTTTTGAATTGTAATTTTTATTATAATATTAAATCTATAAACATGAGTGGATAGACGTCGTGATGAATTAAGCCGGAGGTGCGTTCCTCCTATGTTTATTGTTCTTCTTCCTCCTCTTAACCACACGTTCTTCACGTTCTTCATGGGGTTACGAACATTGAATCATTGCACATCCATTTCGCAACACAAATATCCCAAATTGAAGATCTAACATCATGACGACACAACATAGGTGCAACGATGATGGTGGAAAAAAAAATTGACCTGGTTCAGGAGAAATCGTTTTTCGACCGTACTTATTGCATATGATCGAAATGTGTTTTTGGGTCCGATCGAACCCCCAAAACCTCCCGAAATATTTATTGCATGGTAGGAAGACCTCAGATATTGAGTTTTTAGGTGATCAGCTGGATGGATCAATTATTGGAGGATCAAGCGAGGCGCGGCAGTGATGGTTCATGATTCTGGAAATTTTCAAAACACAAGGCGTGTATCCTGAAGAACACGGCGTGTGGGTCTAGCTATGTGGCTGCTAGGGTTCCAAAGTTCATGAGACAATGACACAGAGTGTTATTTAATGAACATGGTGTGTGGGTCCTTACATGGGACTCAGTGTGTATCCTAGGCAATACATGGTCACGGGGTGGGGTACATGGCCATGTACTCCACCACATGGCCATACGAGGCCAGTAACGCAGGTCACCCCATGTGTCGATTACTTGGGTTGTAATACATGGGTTAAGGCTATGAATGGTTATATGGTCAACGTACATGGAGCGGACCTTATATAATTTGACATGGCATGTGATCTATTCTACACACAGTGTAGTTTCATTTTACATGACAAGCCTTACATCACGGGTCACTGTACACAGGCAGCACCCGGGGTTAGAAGACATGACATGTGATACATATACATGTCGTGCAATTCTCAGTACTTGGTTTCATCTTCTTATCCAATATATCTTGTAAATTGTTCATTTGGGTTAATTCCACTTTTCCAAACTCCCCTGAAAGTTAGTTATCGTCTTCTTCTATAGGAGTACAATCCCTTCAGTAGGAATTTCTGAGATAGAATCTGGTATCCCTGCGAGAGGCCCAGAGTGAGATCCTCTATCTATTCTTGACCATTGGTAGATTCATGTATCGACGTTACTATTTCCATAGGTCATTGATCCTTTACCTAGTAGGTGAATCCGGATGAGTCACAGTATCCACCAAGGCCCTACCAGTGATCCTCGTATGTGTATCATGATCTTTCCCCACTCACGAGTGTGTTCTCCCGTAATGAGTGTATCTATGTCTTGTGACTTTTTGAAACAAAGGGTACTTCTCGGACGAAAATTATCAGAGCTATTGACTGGTTGAGTGAGTTCTCCCAAACAATTTCTTCATGGAATCTATGAACTGAATCCCTAGTATGGGTATGCAGTTGTGTGACTTGTCTCTAGAAAACAGTTCTAGGATTTTAGTTTATATTGATTGTGTTTCTACAATTATATGTTGAGTAGAAATATGTTGTGTATAGCTTACTGTAACTTTATTTTGTGTATTACTTTGTTGTTTTCGGGGGCCTCTACTGAGTACTATTTTACTAAACCAAACACGGGCTTTTCCCGCACGTGTAATGTCTTGTGCAGACGAGCGACCTTTTGACGGAGTCCTGGGCGGACCCCGGAAGGACATAGATTTCTGTATCCCCTACAGGTGGAGTTATTCCTAACACTACGAGCAGTAGTCCCAGTACCTCTTCATGTATACATGTTGGATCTTTTAGTTTTCAGACTCTTTTCTTGGTGGGCTTGTATTCTAGCTCGGTTTACTTTCAATAGTTTACCTTATGTCGTACTCTATTGGTTGAGTTTAGTTGTATGCATGCATTTTATTCTTTTGTGGTTTTTTACAGTTCAGAATTTGTGGGCTTGTAGATGTTTGAGTGTGTACAGGTACATAGGCTATGCCTCCCATGTTTGTGATGTGCCTACTTGGTGCTAGTCACCAGCCCATGGCCTGTTGGAGGAGGGCATTGGGGGATGCGGCACGGGCCACACTGGGACGGGTCATGACATATAAGATCATTAAAGAACACAAAATAGGTTATAAAATAAAATTTAAATTCTAATTAAACCATTAAAAGGTTTTTATGGTTATACTTGAAGAAAGAAATGGAAATTGGAAACACATCGTACACGATATTCTAAAACTAGCACATCACATCCGTTGTTTTCATTTTTAGAATAAGAGCGACAATAGAGGAAGAAATATGATGAATATTTTTTAAATACATGATATCATAAAGAATATATAAGATTATGGAGAAATATTATCTCTTAGATATTTGGAGGGAAAGAGAGTAAAATAAAATAAAGGAACTATAAAGAAAACACATGAAAAAGGAAGAGAATTCTTACTCTTGATTTATTCTCTTTGAGAGCCTCCTCAAGGCCTTTGGTTTTGAGCTTTTGGTGAGACCACCAAGTCTTGGAAATGGGGAAGAGACATGTGGGGGTGGAATTTTGTAGAAATTTTATAATGATCAAGGCTTGAGAGGTGTGACATGAAGAGGGGAATATGAGGGTTATTTATAGTAGAGGAGAGGAGGGATTTTACATTTTTTCAATAATTTAATGTGAGTTTGAACAATGTTGGATTACATTTGCCTTGCATAACCTATGAAGTAGTAAAACATGTATTTATCATTTATCTTAATTTATCATATTTTACTATTCATAAAAAAGTCATGAATTTCAAAAAAATACCAAAAATTCACCCTAACCATTTTTCGATGTATAGAATTAAAAAATGAACTCATTTTGAAAATAATTTTCTAATTATTATTAATTTAATTATTTTTAAATTCATAATTTATTCGAAAATAACATTTTTAAATCTATAACACATTTTTTAACACCTTCAGAAATTAATCAATGTCTCATTATCTTATGACCTTATGAAAATAAAATATTAATATTATTTAATATTCCTAAGTGTCATATTACTATTCATATTAATATTTCTAATGGTATGTTATTATTCACTAAAAACAAGTTAGTTCTATCATAATCCAAAAAACTTCCTTAGATGGATGTTTTTTGAAATTCAAATCATAGAAGAGGAAAAATCATGTTTAATGTATAGTTATAAATATATAATTAAAAAAAGTTTCATGTATATTAATTTATTTTAAAAAACATTGGGTATTATAGGGAATGACCTTCAGGCCATGTTAGGGCTGACTCGGTTATCAGGTTACCAAGGTACTCGGGCTAGTTCATGACACTTTGATTGTTTTCAATCAAATTCATTGCTTGTTCTATGAAATAAAAATCCAAAAATAAATTTTTTGTGCCTGATGCACTAAAATTTACTTTAAATGGATCAAAATATATATAAGAGAGTTAAAATCGTTTATTTCTATCTCTAACTATTTTCCAAAACCAAAATGGTTTGAAAATTAATCTACAAACATAAAAATTATTTCTATCACACCATCATTAATATTTATCCATCAAATTGTTTGACTAGAACAATGAAATACTAACCTGAACATCATTTAAGCTAGTGGTAGGTGTTAACCCCATATTGACCATCGATCATGAGTTCATGTCCCACAACCTTTCAAGACGTGACATGTTATCACATTGTATGGATTTTTTATTTTTTTATAAACTATATTAATGTAATTCCTATAAAGTTTCCAAAAACATGATGGACATCCTTAAATTAAAGTAAATCATTAAATAAAATTTTTACTAATGTTTTTCAACACTATTTATTTATATGTCCTTTTTTTACAAGTGTGATAATAATATTTTTCTATTATTACAATTCCTTTAGTGATCATATTGACCCTAAAGTTTGTTGATACCTTATGTAAATTAATTTTCCACAAAGTAACATTTCGACTAAAATATATAATTGCAATAAATTTTTCTCAAAATTTTCTGAATCTTATAAGGTTACCATCACTTAAAACCAAAAAATATTTGTGTTTTAGACTTTGAAATCGTAATCCAGGATGGTATCCAGAACATCCTAAGTTAATGAATACAAAATTTCTTTTAAAATTGAACAAAATCATTATATGTTTCATGATTCTTGTAACTAAAATAATATTGGTAAAATTATTCCATAATTTATTTTATAAATCACTATATATAAATTCTTCATCCATTTTATTTCCACTCAGGTCATTCTATGGTCTACGGGTTACCATTTATAAGAGGTAATTGACTAAGTTAATGCCTAGGTTCCCCACATTTAAAAACGAAGAACCATAAATTGTTCTTATGATGATATTTAGTTCCTTCCATCATACCCTTCATTTTCCTCATAAATTATTTGATACATGACCTTCGTTTCCACAACTTATGAATTTTAATATTTTGTTGTGACCCTTTCTTTAGTGTATCCATCCACATTCATTGAATGATGGAAATCGAGCCTTCTTTTTATCCATCGTATCAACCGCTCGAGTTCTTAGGAAAATCCATCCTTCAATTCTTTGGTGAGTATGGCAGTTGGTTAAGTTATATGTTTTCAATCATATTTCAGAAAAACAATTAGAATAAACATGATATATTTCACTAAAATATTTATGTCATTTAGTTTTTTATTGTCACGAACTTTCCATTTATGTTCAATATTAACATGACTCCTTTTAGTTATATACATTGAATATAACTAGAAATCATGGTGCGAGAAATAATTATCATAGTGACGAGACCACATAATAATTTATTGGTTATCTAAATCTTGAAAATAATTTCAACCTAAGACCACATAGTTTTAACAAAATCTTTCATTTTCATCATCTATTTAAATCATTCCTAATGTTTTGAAAAGAAAATGAAAATTATCCTAAGAATATCCACTGGGAGGGTAAAATTATAAGTTCAGTGTGACTCGTTGTAGTGTACTAGGTTATGCGCGAGTCATCCCCAATAGACCCTTTCTTAAGTAATTACTCCATGGTACATTTGGGCTAGACACACACCCACTTGTAGTATGCAGATAGGTATGCATCACTAGGAACAACCACATAATATCTTTAAAACATTATTATATTCTTTTATACTTACCATAAAATTATATCATAGGGTTATGTTCCATAATATATGTCTTACTTTCTAAATTTCCATATTTTCATTCTAAAAATTATCTAATACTAATTGTATTAACCCGAACCCCAGAATTATAGAGCTGGTGCTTGCTTCCATTACACTAGGATAAGCTAGAGGGGATCAAATCCCAATGGAATGATCAATTTTTTAGTCTCGGTAAATTAGATATATATATGTGAGTATTTCAATACACTAGAAAAACAAATTTACATAATTTTTTTAAAATAACATTATTCTGTCTAGTGTATCCAAACATATCAGTCACATTAAACATCATGCAATCCTAAGGAATGGGAAAAAATAAGAATGAGCTCAAATTCTTGGTAAGAATTATTTATATAAAAATAAATAACGAATCAATAACCACAATAAATATGGAATGTTAAATAACTAAACACACATCCCATGAAATTAGTTAATTGAGAAGGAAGTTATCAAATAATATAGCATGATAAATAATTAAAGGAAATTCCTTTTAAATTACATGAATATCATGATATGATAATAAATAATCAATAGGTAATGTTAAATAACTAAAAACATGCCATTTTACTGATAAAATGATAATGAAATGCATCCATATATTTTTTCAAAGTGAAAATATCATAGATAATAATAATAATTGATGTGAAGGTATTTCTTAATTACCTAGAATCATGTTTCCCAAGCACATAATACTGTTATCATCATATTCTATCCTCATGAAAGTTAAAAACATACTAGGTGAAAACCCATTTAGAAGAGGTTAGTAAACTTATTCATCCCATAAGACTACTAATGAATTGAGGGGATTACATTAACTGGTCCCTAACCTATTTCTTCCATGTAAATAGAATTCCTTATATATCGAATACTCAAAATAACTCATAAACAATATGCCTTATCAATATCTATATTGAGTAAAGGATGCCAATTTTTCAATATTTCCTTATAATATTAAATAATGTTCAAAGTGAAAAACATATATAAAAATGGTATATAGTTTCGGAAATAATCATGTTCATGATAAAAAATCTGAATATTCTGGGTAAATTTAATGTCTAATGATTAAAAGAATGTTATATTTTAAATGGAATATTATTAACTACAAAATGAATCAGGGAAGTGAATTCCAGTACTTTTCTTAGTCAAAATAATCATAAAGCATACTTATAAATAATAAGTATGGTATCAATAGAACATATTCTGGGTTTAATAAATTTTAAATAAGGGTTGTTTTTATTGATTAATGGAAATACCATTAAAATATATTCAAAAATATTCATGAGGAAAATATAATTTCCATTTTAAAAAACATATTATTTAAAAATAAATTCTAAAATAAATTTCTTTAGAAACAACATTGTAAACTTTAAAACTATTATTTGAATAAATGACTGTCATGTTGGTGGTAAATTATATACATTCCATAAAGAACATTCATAAATAGGTTACAAAAGTATCTTAATAGGAAAGCGATAAGAACATTAATTGGGTGTTTTTTTAAAAAGAAACAATTTGTGCAATAAATTTTAATTAATAATTTTTAAAAGGATAAATGAAACTTTCTTCAAAACATTTTTAGAAAACATGATTTTTTAAGAAAATGGATTGTCGACCTAAGAGAGAAATAGAGCCTGATTTTATTAAAATATTTTCTCAATAACATTATCTAAGAAACAGTAGAAAATGAAAATATAACATGACAACAATATTAATAACCATATCAGAATAAAATTAAAGGATTTATTAAATAATGTTCATATAATTACCTTTAAATAAAATTTAATAATAAACAATCTCAATTATAATGAGATTTTGAAATAAACCCTTAAAAGGATCATAATAATTATGTGAGAATTAATAATTGAAAATATTTTGTATATAAACCGTAAAAACTCATAAAAAGTGTATGTAGAAAATATATATAGTGAAAAATATATTATACACATAATTATATAATATCAATGAAAATAAATAAGTAATATATCCCAATGAAAAAAAATTGTGTTATGAAATTTTATTTCAACTTGGTAACCTTATGTTCAAACACCCCTAGTTGAAATAATTAAAATAGAAAGTTAATATACCCTAAAAACTTTTATTCATGATATTATAGGTCAATGAATATTATATACAACATATAAAATAAACTAGGTGAATAATAATCCAATATGCCTCAATGAATTCAAATTGAGATGAAAACCATTATCTTACACTTCTTTTTTTGTTTAACATTCTTTAACGTCTTGTATAATGGTTTTAGGCATGTTATTGACTTATAAAAAAATATTAATATTTATAATATCTTATATTATTATTTTATAACATATTATCAACCGTTTGTTAATAACCTCCTATTTTTTTATGGTGTAAATTTCTATCTTTTTTTAGTATATTTTGACTTCTTATTTTTTTGTTCCTTTTTACAATGATCATGATTTCATAATCTATAGAATGTAAAACCTGATTAAAATCTCATATATATTCATTATGTGTATATTTGGAGTCATCCATAAGTTTTTTTGAGCGGAAATTAAATAAAAAATTCATGGAGATGGAAGACCGTACGTATGCATGAACATTGTTTCTATTTCTTATTGAATTTAAAGAAATAAAATAAAATGACGTATATATATATATATATATATATTAAAATTTAAAAATAATTTTATGTAATATATATCAAATATAATTATTAAACCTATCATTAATACATTCCATGTAAATCGTGAATGAATAACATCACTTCGCAAGGCGATAGTCCACTATACACATGAGCGACATTATCATATTCCCAAAAAATGGAAATTATGAAGGTATGTGTAATATAGTAATTAAATAAGTATGAAAACATCATAAATATTATATATATCATATATATACTATATATTCATCATTATTACCTACCAGAAATGTGGTAATAGAAAAATTAATGACATTAGTTTGCATGGTGGTAGTCTGCCTTAGGCACAAACGATGATTTAATAAAACATTTAATGGATGTGTGTCAAGTTTTAGTATATAACAATTGAATTAAAAAATATTAATATATTTATGATTCTGAGGATACTATATAAACAAGATATAGAGATAATTTATGTTGGTGGAGAAAGAAATAAAATAAAAACACTTTTAGAAGAACATCAACACTTCTTCAAGTATCATCCGTATATTTTCACTAATGCCTTAATTATCCATAATTCAAATACACAGACTCTATAATGATAGAATAGAAGTTGGGGATTGAATTGAATAGGTATTTTATGAAAATAATGGTTTAATAGTGTGAATAATTGGAAAGCGTGTGTTCCCTTTTATAGGTGGGGGGCGGGACACAATTGGAATTTTTCAAAACAATTTAGGTGTACCCAAGTTTTTACCTAAAAACGAATTAAATAATTTAAAAAATTAAATACATGAATTTTTAAAGTTTAAATATGTCCATTAAATTTGTTTTTGAAATGTTTTGGGCCATTATTACACCTTTTATTATAAGTTTAACCAGTATGTGAACTCATTTTTACCTTAATCATTTTCATAACATCAAATATTTTTCGTAAACATTTTGGTCACAAATTATGTTAAACTTATTAGAAATTAAATATTATTATTATTCCAAAAACTAAAACCATTTTTTCCAAATTATACTCAAATAGTTTACATAATTTTATTTAACATTAGTCTCAAACACATACATATTGAGAAACTAGTGTTTTAAAGTTAGAATGTTCAAAAGATTATAAAGATTATACATGAAAATTCAATATAAAAATAATTTCAATGACCTAAATTAGATTAATATATGTATAATTTAACTATTTTACATTAAAAATGATTAATAATATAATTTTAATTTATAAATTATTTAAACCAAATTACATTTTTTCAGTTAAAATTTTGTATTTATCATTATTGGTCAAAAAATGGAACTTCTTAGAAAGATACCAAATATTTAACCTAAAATAACTTTGGTATTTTTTTCAAAAATGAATTATATTTTTTAAAATAAAATTTATTAATGTTTTATAATTTATTTTAAAAATAAATGATCCTTTAAAATGTGTATGAATTACTGTTTAAAAAATATAGCATTTTACACATAAAATTGGATTTATTCTCATCTTATACCTATCAAATTTGTTATATGGGTTTAAAATAAATTTATTGAATATATAATATATAAATTTTATTAGTATAATTCACTAATTTAAATTAATATAATTTATTCATATGAAATTGCATTGGGCACTTAAAAATAGTTTTTTTATTAAAATATTTCCTTTATATTCAATTCGTTTTAATTTTCATTTCTAATTAATTGATAAATAATGAATGAATTTGATATTTTTATTATAATATATTTTCATAAGTTATTTAATCATATTCATACCTTATATTTCAATGTTTTAGTGACAAATATCATATTATAGAGTATTATTAATAGTATATTGTTATTTGATAAAACCAAGTCTTTCATGTAACACAATCTATCGAAGAAACTCATTATTGCATGCCACAAAAGATAACATAATATTTTGTGCATTGTAAGACATTTAATAGATTTTATTTATTTAAAATAGTAAATATATCCTAAATTCTTATTATGTTATTTCCCTTTCTTCACTTGGTGTTTCGTTCCATACATGCTACTGAATATGATGCTAATATTTTAAATATTCAATGTGTTACATTGGTTATTTAATAATTTTTATAAAATTTGTGAAAGGAATATTTGTTTTAACATTTTACACAGGAATGGATGTTCCCACTATCAGAAAAGTTATTTCCCTTGAATCATTATTTATATGTTTCAATGGATAATATAAATGAAAACATTTTTCATAGTATTCGGTGAATTTTTATGTAAAATGTTATCAAAAGAGAAGGATATTTTTATCATGAATTAAGAGAATGGTTCCATTTTGATTTTAATGTTATTTTTAATACATTTCAATATCACTTGATATTTCTTATACTTCCCTAGAGATATGATATATTGATACGAAACATGTTCTTTTTATGGATGGTTTATTATTATGTGACGATAAAGTCATTATGAAACCAATTTATTCTCCATGAGGTATGATATGATGAATTAATTATACATTTTATGATATTATGGCACACATATGTATTGTTTTTATTATTTGACTATTGGTTCCATTAAATTCATATGTTGTATTAAGTAATAACCGATATCTCATGAGATAATATAAAAAGTATGGGGAGTGAACCCATTCCAAGAATAAAAATAATTTAGGGAGGGAACCTAATCAATTATTTGACTTTTTCCACTATATAATAATGTCCTCAAGAGTGATCCTTGACTAATGAAAATATTTTCTATGATTATGACAATTACTAAATTATAATAACATGTTATTATACTTCTGATATTCTCTTATCAATCACAATTGATTGATTATGACTCCTCAATATTATGACTCGTACCTTTTAAAATTATAATGATTTATATTGTAACTCGTGATTTAAGATATATCACTAATTGGATAAAATATTATTAAGTTATTAAAATGATCTCATACAATTATTTTTATCTTATTATTTTATATGATCATCGAGTGATGACTTCCAGGTTTACCCATACAAAGCATCTAATCCTAACCATTCGTATAGTTCCATGATCCCCAAGATTAGAAAAATGGTTTTAAGTATGATATTTAAAAGAATGTTCTAATGAGAGAAATAATTATCGGTGATATTGTAAATATTTCATGAAATATTTTGATTATATATATTCTCCAGATATACGAATATTTTTTGGTTTAGGGTGTGTATTATTTTGTAATATATTATGTTATTCTCTAAAATGATGAAATATATGTATATTTTATTCTTGGGACTCCAAAATCC
The DNA here is from genome assembly GCA_963277665.1 of Viscum album. Lineage (NCBI taxonomy): Eukaryota > Viridiplantae > Streptophyta > Magnoliopsida > Santalales > Viscaceae > Viscum > Viscum album. The sequence continues at coordinate 187,315,387 of OY728145.1, forward strand.
TTAATGTTGGTCGAAGATAACAACGAAGAAAACATAAGAGGGGTGAGTTATATCCTTTCAAAAATCCTAAAAAATTTAAATCATACCTATTGAAATTAAATAATCATTTATTACTCTCTTAATATTCTGTAATGAAACAAAGAATAAACAAAATTAAGTGAAAATAAAATTTTATAGTTGTTTGGGTCCTAATGATCCCCTTGTCTAATCCAATAACACTCTCTCATTGATTATGGTGATTTTCACAAGTAAAAAATTTTCCAAGGGATCTAAATAATTGAGTGAAAGAAATGGTAACATGTTACAAAATATTTTAGAAGGCATATTTTTCGAACTAAAAATAGTCCTCGAAACAGTCAACATTTGAGTGTTAGGAAACAACGAAAATATTGTATTTTGTTGGAGAAAAAATCTATTTTAGTACTAATATGTGGATATTACAGCTGACATACGAAGATATAATTCGATTAATTTACATGTCTTTAAAGTATAATCCTAATTAATAATATTTTTAAAAGAGTAGAAAAGGATTATATAATTCAGTATAAACTAATTCCATATTTTTACAGTAGAAGTAAATAAAAAATCTATGTTTCCAAATTGTAGTCATATAAAATCTAAAAAATTAAAGAGTATATATCACATATCCATAAATAAAAAATGTCATTCTTACAAAAATATATAGTCAAAAAAATATTATGATAAATACAGAGTTTCGGTATAATGAAAAATATTTCCTGAGATTGTTAATATTTTATTGTTATTCTTCAGAGTAAGATATTTAGAAGAAAAAAAGTTTTCTCTCTCGTGAATCATTTCTGTGAGTGTATCATCAATGATAAATAAAAAAACTAATATGAATCGTGCCTAAATTTATTCATATCAAATAAACCCAAACTTGTATCCAAAAAATTCATGATATTTAATAGTCCATCAAATATAAATTTATACTTAAATAATTGTTGTGACTTTGATTAAGAATTAAAAGAATCAATATATTATTTTAGATCATCTAAAATTGATTTTGAATCATTTTACCAAGATATTTTCTCTTATAAAATCATATCATAAACCGTGTAGTAATTGGAAATTTAAATCCTAGATAAGACATGGTCAACATTGAGATAATTATGCATGAGGTGGATTCCAAAAGTATTTTAGTCAACATGCGGATTCCTCCAAACATAGAGTTTCATGACATAAAGTTAAATACCAATGTCTAGTTTTCAATTTGATGTATGTAACCAATATGGGGATTATTTTTTTAAGTATATAAAAAATATGAGATACCCAAATTTCATGTTCCAAAAATATTTGAGTTTTCAAAAATTTAAGGTTCAACAAAAATATGGGGATCTCAACATAGTATTTCATACTAAAATTATGATCAACAACTCTTTCCGAGTAGTGATTCCATTTTAAGTATTTCATGAACATGAATCAAAGACATAGAATAATATTATCACACAAAATATAAATATCAAGACTAATAAAATTATACAAGAATACATGGAAAATATTAATTTAATTAATTTAATATATAAACCTAAAATCCACTAAATGTATCTTTATTAGTAAAAAAGAAGGTTTTTGTGATCATAATAATTAATGAAAAAAAAATTAGTTAATATTAGTATGGGAAATGTTAACAAACATTTGGTGATCATATAACCGATAAAAACACAATATATTACAGGTTGTAACTATCAATCCAAGATCATTATAATAAAGAAAATAGATAGATTGATCCATGTGATTCATTTATTTTTCAAGATTTATCCCCCTTATTTTTGTTCTAAATGAATGTATATTATGGAAAATAACACTGTTGATGTTGCAAAAAAATATGAATTGAACATTATTTTATGAAAAATCAAGTAAAAATTGAAACCAATAGGTTATAATATATTAATAATTATGTTAATGTCATGAGAAATTAATTTTATTTTAAAAACTTATGATTATGGCGTGAATTCAAAAAAAGGATGGATCAGGTTAAATAATGTTTTAGGATGAAGGATTGGTATTAGGATTAGAGTCCTCAAAAGATAATAAAATGGTTATATAATCATTAAGGGTTTGATAAACTACTGAAAGCTCCTGCATCAATGCATTGAGATTTTTTATTTAAAGGTAAATCCCGCTCCCTGATCAAATACAAGGAATCCTAACTAACCATTAGTGTCTCAAGTTAATTCATTTTCATAAAGGTTTGAAATGATTACGTAGTCTATATAAATATATCCATCATGCTCCCCAACCTCTTTACAATATTTTACAAAGTATGTTCTCTAAAAGAAAATTTAGCAATTAACTCTTGCTAATTTTTTATAAGAATGTGCAGAAGAATACTTTCACACTATAGATCATGTAATTTCAAATATCAGGCATTAAAATCAGATGATATAATATCTACATATATAAAAACATCTAAAAATAAAAATAAAAAAGTTATAAGAACTTCCTTATCCTGAATTAATAATGATAACAGAATCAAATTCAGATACTAAATAATTCATTATTTAAAAAAATATGATTTAGATATCATTTAACTCTTTAGCCTTCCAAACAAATATGAAATTCCACTTTTTAATGTATCAAACTATTTTCTGTAAAATTAATTTTCTCTTAATCATTGAAACTGAGTATGAAGAGACTCATAATATAATATTGAAACAATTATAACCCTTAACTCTTCAAGATATTTCCTATTACATTAATGTTATGACTACTGGTTAACAAATTCAATCTTAAATAAATAAAATTTAAAAAACATACAAGAAGAAACATTTTGAACATTGTGATGAAAGAAAAATTAATCATATCTACAACCAGAGTGTTCTATATTCTATAATACCTATAGTTGCACCACTTATATCTTCTAAAGGGATTTAATATCCAATACATTAGCTATGGGATTAAACAACTCCCTTGTAACATTTTCTTCTCATGGAAACATTCTCATTAGTCATATCCAATTATTTCTCAATTAAAGAAACGGATTGATTATGAATTAATTTTTTAGATTTAGTAATTGGAGCACTTTCAAACTTAATATAAAGAGATAATTATACCATTTAATTATTATAATAATGAGAAAAAATAACAACTTGTTGCCCCTCAGCATAAGCTGTCCCTTCAACTCCATTATCCCTAACTTATTTTGTCTGTTAAAATCTAATTTTTGCTAACCTGGCCACATATTAAGAAATTGTATATAGATATCTCCTTAAAGGTATTTGGAATAAAAAAAATCCATCCTTCTATACTAATAGATGGTTCCTGATAAATCTTCAAAAATGAAGACCAAATTTTACTCTAGATCATTATTTTCATCAAGAAATAGATTCTTCCATCAACATAAAGGAATATTTTTATCACCAAATGAATAATACTCCAAAACAACAGTACCATACCCAAATTTAGACACCTTGGACACATTCCATTGAACTATATAAGATATTAGTTAAATTAAATATTTAATAACTTCTTCTAATGTAGATCAAACATACATAACATACTTAAGACTTTTTTTCTCACTCTCGGCACCGACATTATGGGAAACCATCATTTAATATCTAACTAGAATGATATTTCATTGGACATTCTCTGGAAAACTGAAAATTCTATTAAGGTTACAGTTGAAAATATGTTATGGTGATTGAATTATATTCATATACTTATATCTAAAATAATTCTTCTATGGTAGGAAACAAGATATATCATTCTCTCATACGGATAGAAGTTTATCCTCGAGTCCTTATGTGTGTAATTCATTACATATATAAATATATAGCTATATAAATTAAACATTATATAACATATCGAAAGAAAAATAATATACATATAAAGAAAGATAATCTTCACTAATTTGGAAATCGATAGAACTACACTATTTTGAATAAATATTAAAAGGAACAACACATCAACATTGATTTATATCGCCCTCATCTTCCTTGTTTGAGAATTTATAAATAGAAAAGACATGATGTATTTTTATTTTGGAAATACATCACCAATCAATATCAAATTAAAATTGAAATTACCATATTGATTTCTTTGGAATATTTGATCCATCTCCAAATATGATAATGAAAATTCTCTATATCTTACCTTAGATAAAATTACATCATTAAATTCACCAAAATTAAACAGAACATTTTCAGAGAACTATTTAACTCATTTTCTGAAAATATACACCTTACTACCTCCATCAAAAGTAAATTCCAAACCATGATAGTTCAGTTCTTTATTTACATATGTATTAGTTTCAAACAAGTAATTAAAACATAAAACATTCCCTTATATATCACAATACTCATAAATATAAACATTCTAATTATGTCCATTTAATGCACCAACTTCATCAGTGTTTTTTTCCATTTTTAATTAGAGGATGAAGTTTTAGGGGTTAAAGAATCAATGGTTTAAAAGATAAAGGGTACAAAAAATAGAGGGATCAATGTTGAATTATAAGTTTAATTGTTAGTAATGTTAATCAATACATGTGAAAATGTAGTTTAAAAATTAAAAATGAAACTAATAAATTGAAAAATAAATAACAAATGAGGAAATAAACCTTTATTTATTAATTGAACATAGATAAAAGATTTAATTACATATAAATAATTGTTAGTTTAAAAATTAATAAACTCAAACTCCTACTTAACAAAATAATATTGAGTTCTGGAATGATTCGTAGAATAAATAACGTCATGCTAAAATTTAGTAATTTAAAATTTTAAATAAATATCCCCCTTCTGAACATGATCCATAAAAAAATGAGGTTGAATATAAATATTCCTTATTATATAATGACTTACTATATTTTTGGGAATAATTATATAACTATTATTTTTTTCAAATTGTAGTAACAAGATCCAAATTAAATCCACAGTCTATAAGGGTATGGTTCGCCTCTAATAATTCTGCAAAACAACTGACAACTGATATAAATTCAGCTGTTGACAATCAAATTGAATATTTCTTCTTACTTGAAAATGAAAACCATTAATCTTTCTAAAATGTGACTTGTACCAAAATTATGCATTCTATATATTCTATAACCATAATAATCACGAGTAGTATATAAAATTATTTCAAAACCACAATTTTTTGATAGAGTATATATAAATAAATTGATACTCATAAATACCTTGAAATTATTTTGGACATATTTTAAATGATATTATTTTGGATTTGACTAAAACCTTTCATATAAACAAATTGAAAACATATTTTATAAACTACTAGAAGTAAGATATAATAACCTACTAATCATTCTTCTTCACTACTCATTTTCAAATTTCTTAACAGATTCATCCAAATTATTATCTACATTTTTACACATATGTGTTGTATATGGAATACTATTTTCAAGTAAACATTCCTTTTAATAAATTAATAATATTCCTACTTTGATCCAAAAAAACTAAAAAATATTTTTTAAATATTTTAAATCCATGAAATAAATTTAATTCTACCATCATAGTTTAATCATTTTTAAAAATTCATTAAAATATTATTGATTAGTAGGACCAATAATATAACACAGATTTTTACTAAAAATATATTTTAAGAAGGGGTTACCTTAAAATGAGTAGTATCATTTAGTTCTATAGTAGATCATTTTTTGAAAAGAAAAAAAATCAATCTTTCATACCAAGCCTGCAGTGCTTTTTTTAAATTATAAAGTGATTTAGTGTGTTTAAAAAGAGAATTTTCAAAACAAATAGGTTTTTCAACATAATATTTCACCATTAAATATCCATTTTAAAAATTGTAACCAAAATTAATTTTATATAATTTATAATTCATATAAGCAGTATAGGATTAAACGATTCTAACTGATTCCATCCAAGAAATAAGGGAAATTTTCTCCATATAGACTATACCTTCATCCTACTTGTAACCTTTAGTATCTAGACTATATTTATTTATGGTAATTGAAACTTGACCATATTACTTTTCCAAAGATATATTTCATTCCTATCAAAAGATTATTAGAGGGCCTATCAACTAACACCCAAACATTTTATCTTTTAAACTAAATTAGCTCTTATTTCATATTCATTAAAAAAACTCTCATCACTACAGGATTATTCTATATACATTTTATCTATCATGGATAGAGAAATAAATAAATCTACTATATTAAAAACATTCATCCTATTTCTAACACCATTATTTAGGTCTACTATAATGGCCTCTAAATGATGGTTTTTCATGATCATGGGATATCTAGGGAAAACACTTTTTGGATCCTTAGTTTGATTCTCAAAAAAACATGATTTATCTTGAAACTTATATAATTTATATTTAAACATAACATTAGAAAAATCATGTCTCAAGTTATTAAAAGAATCAACAATTTTATCTTTTTGTGTTAAATTACGATTAGTGATATCACTTGCATTAAAAATCACATTAGTTGAATCTCCAACTATCCTTGACATTTTTTAAAACACTCTATAATAATTAGAGGTAGTAAAATACCCAAAATATATTTCTTCATCATAATGTGGATCAAACATACCATGAATTTCCTTATTATTAATTTTATTCACCATGTATATAAAAATATTGAAGTACCCAACTTTAGGTTTTTTATTATTTCACAGCTCATAGGTTCTATTCTTGAGAAGTTGTATAATTAAAACACTCTTCATAATTTTTAATTTTATATTAATAGGTTTATCCTAAAACAATGTTGGTTAACAAAAAACATTTAATATAGTTCGGAAAATATCTTTTATAGTTTTATTTCCCATTTCTAAAATTCTATTTTCTTGATTTGTCCTTGGAGTAGGAAATGTATGTTTAATACCTGTATTTTTCAAAAAAATAATTTAATTATAGATTCTAAAATTTTCCTCTATGATCACTTCTTAATGGAATTATTTTGGTATCTTTTTTATTTTTAATAAAAATTAAAAAACTCAAAAAACTTCAAAATTATAAATTTTAAATTTAAAAAGTTAAACCCTAGTAAATATAAATAAAACCATAATCTAAATAGAATAAATAATCAGGAAACCAAAATATTTTCTCTATAAGGTTAAAAAATCAACTTTGATGAGTTATAAAGTTTTAGATATAGTTACCTCATTGATTTATTTGAATGTTGAATTATGTATAATCCAATTTTACATGCACAAAATTTGAGACATGGATGATAAAAAACTATCTTCCTCTTGGATATCATAGATTAAAAATATATTACTATGACCAAGACTTTTTTTACAAATCTATGATTCACAATCTTCTTCATTTTAAAAGTTCACATTTTTTTACACTAGGAACTAGTGACCAAATTGTTAATATTTTCTATTGTGGGATACATATATTTAAGATGTTTATCCATAAATATATAACATTCATTAATTGAAAAATTAATTATAAAACCATTATCACATATTTTTAAAATTCTTATAATATTTTTCCTCAACCCTTGAATATAGAAATATTTTTTTATCAAATTATAATTTGTATCCCCAACTAACCCAACTCCAATGATCTTCCATTTATATATTTTTTCTTTTTAACAATGAGAGATTAGGAATTTTTTTTTGTTTTACAATTACATGGTTATATAAATTCATGAATTATGGATTCATCATTTATTAGTAAAATTAATAATATATAAATTTTTTACATTAAATTAGTGGTTATTTTAATAATATTTAGTTGAGATAATAATTTATTTTCTATGTATTTTTTGATATTGGGATAAATTTGATATCTCTAAACATTATAGAAACTTGTATTTGTAGTTATTTTTATATTTTGAGAACACTTTTATTTGTTCATATGGGTTTCATTTGTGTATTAATTATTCCTTGTTTATGAAACATACTTGATTTCCTTTAATTAGTTTTTCGAATTTTATTTAATATTATTAATATAAATGTGTTTGTTTTTTTTGAAAATAATGAGCTCACTAATGTTTATAATGGTAGATTGTCTCAACACTCAATGTGTTTATTCAGGTCATTCTAGTAATGTGAATACCTCTTGATTTCCAAAATATTGATAATGTTTAAAATATAACATTAAGAGTATAAATTGGCAATTTTAATATGTATTTTGGTATAGTAATCCAAATAACATTCTTATTAATGGTAAATGATGTTTTGAGATATTATTAATTTATTAATTATTATATAAAAATGTTTATTCATTATTTTCTTCTATTAGTAACCCATATCTATTTAATTTTGATTCACTGTTAAGAATATATGACTATGAATTTATTTAGATAACATGAATTACTATATAATATTTTCTTTAGTTATTTATCATGGGAATGTAAGGGAATCATCCCTTTATTTATAAAACACAAATAATTCATAAAAAAATAACTAGCACTTAACCTTCAACTAATTGGTTGTATCAATGGTGAGATTATACTTAGGGTATAATTATTAGAATTGAATGAAATATTATACATGTGTTTAAATATTGTCTTTTAAATTGATATGATTTTTAAATGAAATGACTTTTCATGAAAACTAATTTTTCCTTTTTTGATATGGTTAATTCAGATGAACCCTAATGAATAGGTTTTTGGTTTGGTTATAGGATCTAACCATTTATTTTCACCAATACATAGATGACTTATAATGTTGGGGATATATTATTTTATCCTATTAGAATTATTATAAGTTCTATTGGGATGATTAATGGGTTGGTTCCCCATCAAATTCACCCTTTTCAACTAATATCTTTAGGTGGTTGCTATACCATTGAAATTTCTGGATTTATTTTTGTTTTCATGGGTTGATAGCATTAGATTAATATGGGAAATTGTCTTTATTTTCCTATGTGGCACACAAATGACAAATTTATTTGTATATACATATTCAATTATATAATATTTTAATTTTTAAGTGATTTATATGGAATGTTGTAAAAAATTGGGAAGTTTCATAGGATTAATTATGTTGAATTGTTTTTTAAACCATGATTGAAAACTATAAAATTTGGTATAGGATGATTCTGATGGAGAATGAATTGTTTATGTGCGGTTTGGTAGACCATATGGCTAAATCATAATATTTTTCAAAGAATATATATTTTGGTATTATTATATCTATTTTATATCAAAATTATAAATTTAATTTCCCACTTCCTTTAGGGACATCAAAGAGATTCTAATCTTACCCTTCCTCTACTACACCATCCCAATATTGGTATTTTTTCATCAATATCCAGTGACGCATCAAGTTAATCTATCCATTTCTTATTTTCTCCTCTTATTCTATACTTATATTATCTTATTATCTTATTAATATAATCAATATAATATCTAACCGTAATGGTTATATTTTCTCTAAGCATATAGTTAGTTGTAATTATGTGATGCGAAACACCTCCCATATCCTTTCATTTATCTATTTTAATGTTTTGTTTCATCCCTTCTTTATCAATGTAGTTGTTTTTGTATGATTAAATTTATTTGAGAAACCCTTAGACACCATTCCACAAAAATAGTTTTTATTAACTAAACAAATGTAACATGTTATTTTTATGACCGATTCATCAAAGAATGCTAATTTTTATCTTAATTACATGACATAAAAGTGATTTTTTATGATGATAATTTTTTTTAAATAATAGTTTTACACGCACATAATGTTTTATAATATGTCAATAATTATTTTATTAAAAATATATAATTTATCAATTTTTACTATAATTGATCATGTAATGTTTTCTATTCCATAATTTTTAAAATTATTTTTTAATATCGAAATGATTGGATTATGTGATAATAATAAAGAATTAAATTACCAATTTTGATTATACCACAATTATGTTTACTCTTTAATTATGGTTTATATAATTTTCATGATTGATTTTATTGCTGTTTTAAAATTTTAAATTATTTATAAAGGATATATTTCATTTTCTTTACCTTTTTAATGGAAAAAGGTTTATTTTTTAAAGTAATAAATAATTTTCATTATGGAATCAAGGCCCTTGAGGTGATTTCTTTTTTGTTATGAATTTTTGGATAAAGAAAATATATAATATTAATGGTTTATTGCTGATTATCATGTTTGAAAGAGGTTTTTCCATTGAAGGGTTCTAATAAGTGATATGCAGGTTTTCTTATTATATTATATTTATATAGAATTTTCACATCATTATTGTTACCTCAACTCAATACTAAAAACATTATGGGGAGACGTAGGTACTAAGTGGTAAATCAATTTAAAAGTGATGTGATTTTTGAGATTATGAATTGGATATCATTCCTAGTATAGTTTGTAACCTGAATATGGGGAGATCCACTAGATAAGGATAGTGATAGAAAACCTCTTGTTATTTTTATATGAATACAACATAGGCCAATAGTTTGTTCTACTGAAGCATATCTTTTATAATATCAGTAGTTCCACAAGTAGATTCTCATAATATATTTTATTTGATGTGATTTATATCAGGATACATTTGATATACAAGATACACTTTCTTTAATTTTGTTTAAGTTTATTTTAAAATTTATAATTATATTTCGGATATAATTTTTTTATTTTAATGAGAATTTATTATCGTTACTCGATTCATAGTCTCTTATTTATAAGTTCCATTCATGAGTTTCTTTCTCATTTTATTATCTTTATTATATTTTCCTCAAAAATAAAGGTTTCAAAATAGTTGAAAAAATGTAGTTTTTCTAAAATCTATTTTATATATCGAAATGATATTCATTTTAGAAAATATACTTGAAATATATATATATATTTAAATATTATTTCTTTTCAAAATCTATTTTCCTATAAAATTGAATTAGAACATGTTTTATTCTTAAAAACAAGATTATTTGGGAAGAAAAGAAGATTTTTTATGTGTTTTTATTTCATCAATTTGAAAATGTGAAAAATATATTTTATATTCGTTATTTTCAAACTAGAATAATAGGTTTTTCATATAAAAGGAACTGTTTGTATTAATGGTGGTGTCATACTAGGTGATTTCAGACACCCTACATAAACACTTTGGTGTATACGTCATGTTTATGAATTTTTAAAGATTTAGTGATTATATATCTTATGTTGGGTTCTCATGTGTCATAATTATAGTATTTTATGGAAATGGGGATGTAAAGTTCACCCCGAGTCACTTGGAGTTGGACTGTTTAGTTAATGGGACTAATGTTCAATTTTTGAATGTATCATGTGTTGTTCATATTTATCATTATTCACTTGTTATCTTTATCACTATTCACTATCTTAGATGAATTGTTTATATTTCATTAATGGTTGTTTATAATGTATTTTTATTTTTATTTCAATTTAAAATTCCTCATTTATTTAATTAATTTATTTAAACTATATATTTACATTGTATAGAGGTTAAATGTTGGAAATCCCCATGACATATTAAAAATAATATTCATATATTAATTTTATTTTAATATATAATTTGAAATCATTCCCATAGTGAATTGTTTTATGCCCTTGATTCTTGTTCTCATCCAGTAATGATCAAGGATGTACTTTTTCCCTTATGCACTATTATCTCAGATAACATGGTAGGTTGATCCATGTTAGTTTTATTTATATTACATTGGTTTGAGTTTGACTCTTTAATATAGTTAATAAAAACCATTAGGTATTTTCTCGGAAAATATTTTAAATAATCACAATTTTTTATGGTGTTTCGATCATTTTATATTTTTTCCTTTAATTTCATAACAATGATTGGGTTAACTTTTTTGTGTTCATTATGGTTATTGATGGGAAATATAACCTTCTGAGAATTTATGGGAATAAATATGGATAATTGGATAGTAAATATTGAAAAGGCTATGTAGTGAGAAATAATAGAGATTATAGAAAACACTTTGGAGAGGGTTTACATTATTTAATATAATAATTTTAATTTAGGAATTCTTATATGTTTTTTGGTAATAATATTGAGAAAGTGTAAAAGTGAAATGGTTAATTGCCAAGTGGTTTTCATAAAATATTGTAAAATTATAATACTATTTAATTTTTTATAATAACATTATTTATCACCTTTTTATATATTCTTTTGGTTTAAACCATTGGTTTGTTCCCCTATAGTTAATTCATATTCGATTGATTTCACTCCACAGTGGTTATATAATATTTTTTATTATATAATAAACATATTAAGACTTATTTATAGAAAAAAATTAAATTTGTTTAGGTTTAGTAATGATATTCTAGACATTTATGAATTATTCTAGTTTCATAAAGATATGTGAAACATGTTTTTTTAACATTATCATGTTTTGGAACCCATAATTATTCTCTTCAATTATGCCTTCAGAACTTGAGATGTGTCAAGACCTAGAAAAAAATTAAAGTAACTTCTATAAAGAAAATGGAAATGGAATACATAAAGGCATGTGATTGATTTTAGGGGATATACATTGGGACATTGTTTCACCCATATTAGAACTATATTAAAATGTTTACACTTGCCTCCGCCAAAAATATATCCATCCACTGGACAACCATGTTAGTACTAAACCAAACACACATGTGGGACCAAAGCTAGTCATGCCCAATGAGATCCATCGTGGGATAGCTACCAGATAGACAAAGGTAACATAGAGTGAGAAATATGGGAGTGGTACTGTGTATAAGGATTTTGGTGCAAGAGGTTGAAGATGCACATCATGTGGGCACATAGCCTATATGGATGAAGCCTGTGTGGAGGTGTTGTTGGTGGTATGACTGCCAAATACAATTTTTTTCTTAATTACGAAGCAGCAACTGAATGAATTATATACCAGAGGGAGGCATGTAAAAAATATTGATGTGGGATGGATTTTTTGTGTGTACTATTCACACTAATCAAATCCAGACCATCCGATCACAACTTCTGCAGATCTCAGCTGTCTACATCAGTCCGGCACATTGCAATTTTAAATTTAATACAATCTCACTTGACACATTTTGAAAACATCTAATCTGGCGCAACACGAGACCTCCATCTTCAATATCCAACTCGATTGTCTCCCTCCTGCATCACTAGTTCGACCTGGAATCTTGATGATCAATATGACCGCCACCTCAAATCCTTTGCTGATATCTGATAAATTCTAAGAGAACTATCCTGAGTTACAATGAGATCCAATCTTTAACTGTAGTGCCCCATAGTGGGACATCTGATTAGCGCTTGAATCCGTCGCATGATCATCCTTTGATCGTGCGATCAATGTAAAAAGAATCGAAGGAGTAGTCAAGAGATATTTACGAATAAGCGCACTTCCACCTCCTAGATGATTTTTCATCCATGTTAAATTTTATTGATCAATGGTTTTCACAGGACATCATGTAAGGAAATTAGATCATCACATGATCAAATTAATGATCACGCGGTGAAGAAAATGCAATCTTGCTAGTGTACATAGCATCCACCCCTATAAATAGTCACCACCCTCGGTCCAACCTCTCTTATAAATACTTTACTCCCATCAAGAATAATACACCAGTGTGGGAATGTAGAGGGAGTATCGGAGAATAGAAGGGCAGTGGGAAAGAAAGGGGGCACCGACTATAGTCCCCGAAGAACCTCCTTAGGTGATCGCAAGAGCCTATTTTATGATTTCATGATGGTTATGTGATCACTTCTTTAAATGAGCATCATTTGGTGCATTATTTACATGGGGTATCCAAATGATCATGTGATATCCCTAATGGGGGTTTTGACCTTACCAATAAGGGAATTCTTTCACGCCGAAAACCGCAGTGTAAACTCCCTGTACTTATTTGCATAACCTCATATAAGACATTACTTCAGATTATGCGATCACATGAGTAATAGAATCTCATGAAATTCAACATTCCATCATTTGTCCTTGCGATGTTGAGAGACCCTTTATCTTGCGGTGCTCAAAAAAGATGTTAGACATGATTTTTCGGGCCTACAAACACCCCCGATGGTCTTTGGCATGATAAAAGAGACCATCACAAGACTGTTTATTGAAGTCATGAAAACTAAATTAAAAAAGGAGATGCATGAGAGAAAGCCAATATATCTAACCCATGACCACCTGGGATGGAACTCCTCTCTTTTTCAGTAGAGATAGATAGCTCCCAATACAGGCCCTCTCTATATACAATGCCTTCTTGAAGCCTCCAATAAGCGATCACATGTACCCTCATCCTTGCAGTTACAGAATCCTTCATGTCTCATAATGCCTACATTCGACCTTAGAAGTGGCCTCTGTTAAAGGAAACATCCCTGAAGATACCCCCTTCATGCATGGTAGATAGTGAGGACGTGCAAACCTTTTTCCATTCACCCTCTTCACATAGTGTACACCCCCTTTAATGTATATGACCTTAACAAATAGTCCCAATCATGGTTAAAGAACCCATCATAAGACCCCCTATGAGGTAAAGTGATTTTCTTGAACTAGAACCTCCATACAGTTCCATCACATGTGCACTCATATGCATTTTTCTCTCTATTAAACCCATAGAAGATCCCAAACATTTCCATTAATACCCTATGGACATATGGTTATGGGATGAACCTACTAGCCATACAATCTCCTTCAATAATATTTTTTCGAAATAAACATGTGTCATGAACCCTTTAGGCATGAACATCAACACTTATATGGGAGAAATATCATAGAAATGTTCATGAGACCCTTCCAGGTGATCAGTTTAAGGTCTCACAACCAAAAGACTCAACATTTGTCAAATGATGCCCTTGGATGGCCTTGTACATACAACTTTGTTCACAAGAAAAACCTTGGAAAAGTTGGGTTAACCCTGTGATAGTTTATTGACATGTCAAAATTGTGAACTGGTATTCTAAATACAGGCCTAGTGGATCAAAAAACAACCCCATGACATGTCTGCTTTGTCACATGAAATGTCATGTAAATTTCTTATCTATCACGAGAAACACCTTGGATTTGTCATCTTGGTCATGAAAAGACATCCATGAAAATTCACTTTGATCAAATAAAGAGTTATTGACATGAATAATTGAGCTTGATATTTCCTATATACATGTATTCCTTGAAATGTGATGGTCCAATGGGAATTTAGGATGATCAGGTGACAAAGTATGGTATTCTATGATCATGCTAAAGCCCCAGAAATTACCGGTTTGATTATGCAAAGAATCATAGAAATACCTGATTCACTCAAGTGATGGATTCTGAGATGATTCAGTTGATCAATAGAAAGACCCCATTCATGTCCACTTTGGTCATCAATAAGATCTTATGCATTCCAACATAGGTCATTCAATGCATCGTGAACATGTCAGGAAAACAACCTTGGATATTTCTTCCATAACTGATTGAAATCCCAAATACAACAAGCTGGCTATTAAAACATTATCAAGAGGAATCCAAGACCTATCAGGAAGATCCCTTGTGGCATGTATACATTGTCTGATAGACCCATTTAGACTCATCAATGTGGACCTCAGCTGGGAACCACATGCTGCATCTTCCTTTTATTATGGAAGTGTCTTTGATGATCTACGGTTACAAAATCAAACAACCCTATTTTTCTCATACACTCAAACAATCCATTTATGTTTCCAAATATCTTTATCCATCATATGATAATTAATATGTATAGAAAATTTCAACCTCAGTGTGTAAGCCCCGATCAACCGTGCATCCAAGGACATGATAACTTTTTCCTTCAATGGTGTGTAATCCTTAACCAATTGGAAAGACTCCATGTATAAGCCCTATTCAAAAGGATTCCGATGTGTATATTCCCCGACCAAAGGGAATCCATCATGGTATTGGCCCCTAACATTTCTATATAATCAAGGATAAAAATAATGTCTCTGATAATGATCACCATCCTTAGCCTTTAGTGGGTTAAGTGATAAATGACTAATGAGATCCCCGATTCCCACCATAACTGTGATATGTCGGATGCCTTCTTAATGTCCTAGATCTATACTATAGCCTCTATAATATGGGAAAACATACCCCTTAAAGGGAAACATAAATGTATAATCCTCTTATAGATATCCTCACATGAAATTTGTTTGATCAAAAAATATATTATATTTCTCGTATCGATCATGGATCACGTAGGATTAGAAGCCAAAAATGATTGTTTTAAAATAATGTTGATAATTCTCAGAGTATGGAATATTTACAATTAGTTTGAAGTCTAATTACATATCATTTCTTTTTGAAGGTCCATTTTCCAAAATAATCAATCCCATGTAGTCTCATTTGCATAAGTCAGGCCCAGGTCCTCTATTGTCATATCTCTCATAAAATTGAATCCCTTTAAAATAACTATGTAGAATTTGAATAATATTTTAAATAACATATTTCTTAATCCTCAACGATGTCTGAGCATGACATTCACATCCTTATTTGATGACGTTAAAATCTATTGATGGGACCATTCACACAACCTTAAACTATGAAAAATGAACTAAGTGGGGTTTGATTCCTATTTTCAGGGGATATGTAGGATGCCTCATATAGGATCAATCCCATTTCCAATAAACCAACTTCCTCCCTTGACAGAATTAATCTCTATAGTTCCAAAATATGGCCATAACCCAAGGAATAATAACTAAATAAGAGAGTTATAATTAACATGTGATTTGCATATAATTTTTCCTATCGATACATGTTCATAATCTATTTCTTGACACAAGGGTAACAAGTCTCTCATAAGGTTCTAGGAAATATTTCATGAACATATATTAAATCTATAAGTGGGTCCTAGTGTAGGAAATAATTACACCCCCAGAAGAGTGTAATGAGCTCAACCACCCATACTCTTGACCAATGTGAGTTCCTAAGCAGCGTTGGGCATGAAACCCCAAAGACCACATTCCTTTGGAAAGGAAAATATAAACCAATTAATGGATGCGATAACTGTTGGGAGTTTCTTGGGGAGACTAAAAAATTGAAAACCATACGAGAGATATTGATCAAGGACTTAAACCACAATCAGTAACACCATTAAGAAATTCCCATCCACACCCCATTAACCGATGAAACAAAATGGTGGAACCATCATGAACCCTTTAACTGTGTCATACCTTTCATAGGTAAAAAATTATGGATTTCCTATTTTCTGTCATTCCATTTTCTACTATTCCTTTTGCTCAAGAGAATGGAGAACCTAACACGTTTCTTCTAACCACACTGATCCTTATGTAAAAGAAGGGACTGCCTCATTGTCCTTAAAATGTGATAGTTGTTGATCGAACATGTACACTTATTTATGATGATTAACTAACATGGTGTATTGTTACTTCCTCTAAGACATCTCAAGGTTCCTTGAAATAAAAATATCATCAAATGTTCCAATATATTTTGATATCATTGTACAATATTTTGTGACCCTGAGGTCGTGATGCACATTGTCCCCAACACACCAATTCTTATACTATTTGGTGAACATCTTGTGTTGGTAATACAATGTCCACATCTCCATAATGACTCTAATATTGGCTCTTGAAATACATCAAATATTGAGTTCTAAATGGCTGTATTTTCTATGACAATTCATAATAGAGGATGTGGCCCTTGTCCCCTCATTTAGCAACTTTGGGAGCCTATCGCTAGAGCATAGCAACATATACCTTACCTAACCCATGGAGGTGGATGAGGATAGTCAACATAACATCTCAATAACTCATGGGATACCTAAAAGATCCCCCATCTATTCTGGTTATCATCACTGGCATGTGACCATGACTCTATAAAGAGATGTATAGGAGGATGTAACTAAGACAGCTGCCCGAGTTGGGGAATACAATAAGAGATCCCACTAGGGGTATCCAAATAATGATGTTATAGATAAAGATTAAATACATTCTAATTTCAATATTTCTTATTCCCACCAGTGTATTTTGATATTGGCCTAGAATCAATCAGAAATCACACTATCTAAGATCCTCTAACTTCATCACAGATAGTCGTGGTGACTGTGGAATCATACGAAGTACCCTAGCCCACATGGATGGGGGAAGTTTTAAAATATTTTTACCATGTTATCATCTTCAACATGGGAAACAACCCCTAAAATGGTATCACAATCACTGAACCCTAAAATGGTATAATAGGAATCAAACCACCAAATGGTGTATTGGGAAATGACCCTCCCAATGAGATACTCCCTCGAGGAGGCGCACCAACCCACACACGTCTCAGTAAATATGATATAAATTGGATCATAATAATCATCATAAAATTTGGATAATCACAATTAAAAAGAGTATAATCATATCCTCATGCAGTCATCTGAATCACAACAGGTTGGTCTATCTTCTGCTGCGGATATAGGAATACAATGGATCCATGGTATCTTTCTAGAATCTGCAGAAGGTGTTACTGAACATCTTCATATTTCATATGATAATAAAAATGAATCATATGTATAGTGGTAGTAGTGGATTCATTCTCTAGGGACCACTTCTTAACTCCTTTTATCATCCACTCTCCCTATCACCAAAAGTAGAGAGGGTATTTTCATGGATCATTCCAGCCATCCCCTTGAAGATGATAAGGCTATTTATTCATAAGAGAGGATTAACAAAATCCAATGATAGAATAGGGATATCCATGAAATAATTGTGGGAATAAATCTGATATATCTACATTAGGATTATGTACCAATATCTACTTATGAAATGCTTCTTTACAGTACTGTTCCTCATATTACATAGCTTGGGAAATTTTCAAATTTTCATCCCCTCATCTGGAGAAATCCTAAAATTATTCCACCTCAACCCAACCCAAATGGATGGGAGAATTTCTATCTTCCACCTCTTTATAGAGGATATTTTGAAAACCATCTACCCTTAGTTGTTTCCCCAAATTCTCCAGAAGAGTGGTGATCCTTTAATCAGTGGGAAGCGTCTATGTCATCAAAGACCTCCAATGCTTTACCACATACCCCCGGACCAATAAAGACTGATTATTTTTACCCCATGCTCAAAAATCAACCATTAACTAACACCAATAGAGGTGAAGATAATATTTGGGAGAAGTATCATGCTCACCCATCTCTTTAGGACATACAATGAAAAGTGTATTCCTTCCAATCGAGAAATTCTCTTGGTTATTTTAACTATGATGTGGAGAATGATTTCTTATAGATCCCAGCGATTAGAAATAAATGTGAGGAAAGGATGGTAGGACATGAAAATATTTTCCCCTACCATAGATATCTCTAGAACACAATAGAAGTTTGGTTTTCATTTAATGAAAAAATTCAAGTGTTCATGGACATGGGGATATCGGAACCACCAACACCTGAATCACCACTACAATGATCTAATCAATTTGAATTGGATTCAATAGTTGTAAAACATATAATAATCCATATACCTCATAAGGATAGGTGGCCATATTTAAAATTGATATTAAACAAAGTCTATTCTATCTAAAAAAACATGTTCTCGTGTATTTTGACTATTCCATGGAAATTGGTTTTCTGGGACTCTTAGTAATAAGGAAGTCAAATAAGGTTGGGTTTGCAAGCCCTGAAAACCATTTCCCCTAACTCCTATGTATTATGAACACAATTTATAGTTCATTTTTCTTCAAGGATTGGTTGAAGATATAGGTAAGAGTCGGATTGATAGAGTTGAAGGATCTCAAAACTCATGAAATATGCATAAGAGTTATCCAAGCTCCATCAAATGAGGTACTCTCTTGATAAGTTATTCACCATTTTCTTACTTAAAGATGTTAAACTAAATGGTCATCATCCTTACCATAAGATGTTAAACTGGATGTACATAATCCTTAATGAAAGACTTTAAACTGCCTAATTTTTGTCCTTACTAAATGATTTTAAATTGCATAGCCATATTCCTTACCATAAGACGTTATACTACATGGTCGTACTCCTTATAGAAAGATGTTAAAAATTATAGACCAAATTCTTACCGTAATAAGTTAAACTGAACAAACCATTTTCTTACCACAATATATTAAACTTCATGGCCATCAACCTTACCATATGACCTTAATCTAGATGTATCACATCCTTACCAAAATAAAATTAAACTACACAACTGATGTCCTTCCTACACGATGATAAACTGCACGAGGTTTCTAGAAATACCTATGGCTTGATTTTTATCCTAATGAGAAACATAGGGATTCATGGTTCTTATATTCTGGCCTAACCACCTATATTAATGTCCTTACCACAAGAAACTAAACTACATGGGTGGTTTCCTTTCTTCATGTCATTAAATTGCATTGGTGTGATAGAACAATGTATGGATTGATTCTAATCTTCATGATATATACAAGGATTCATGGATCCTATCTCATACTACAACCACCTATATTCATGTCCTTACTGTGAGACATTAAACTACATGGATGATGTCCTTTCCGCATGACATTATACTGTACAGGTTTTTTTAGAACTACTTACAACCTGATTCTCATTCTAATGAGATATGTAGGGACACCAGGGTCCTATATCCTAGGCCATCCACCTATATTAATAACCTTTCTGTAAGATGATGAAGTGCATGACTGATGTCATTTATGTATGATATTAAATTGTATTGGTTTTCGATAACTATGTGGGGCCTTATTCTCATCCGAATTTGATGTGTAGGGAATCGTGTATCATATATCATGGACCAACCAACTATATTCACATCCTTACCAGATGAAGATAAACTACATGAGACATTTCCTAATCACAGGATGAAAAACTATGTGACATTTTAATCTCTGAGAGACATCATCAAACTCATGTGAAAATTACAGTTTTTGAAGGAAAACTAGTGACTTACTCAAACCTTTAGATTTGAGATACAAGGACACCTTTTCAAATATAGAAATATGTGGACCATATAAAGTGAGATAATACCCTTTATAGTTAAAAAAAAGTCCTTATATCATATCTGGATAGTAATAAAGGGTTAGGTATAAATAGATTCCCTTGTGCATAAAGTCCATCAACATATTTAGATGGTATAAGAAGGATATGAGAGGGAGTATATACCCCCTTCAATCAAATACATAGACCAACATATCATGGTAGATGAGAGAATATATGAATATATTATTTTACACGCCATTTTTAAGTGCTAGTGATTTGTGACAACAACATAGGTGATCTTCCTGTATATTCATATGAAGTTGCATGGATGGGCATATATTCCTATCCCAATAGCCAAAGTATCCCAACACTCTAATCAGTATGAAAGAATGGCTACCACAGAGCAATAACATATCCTTTCTCTGGTAAAAATGTATTCTCCTAATTTTATGACCATGGACACCTCATAAACAATAGTTTCATATTACCATTCCAACCGGGGCACACGAAGTGAGAGCAGCACATGCCCCGGGACAGGCCCATATCCCTATCAATGGAGGGCCAATGACATATTCCAAAGGGATAATATCTGGATCATATCCCCGTTCTGGACAAGGATCACCTAGTGAGAGTGGAACATGCCTCAGGATAGGTTAATATTATTTTAAATAAAGATACCAAAAATATCTTCGCAGCTTATAGGAGGAGGCTAATATCACTACTCATATTCTGTAGGTTCATCAACATATTCTGATTGGGAATGCATATTTACACCTGGATCATATTCATGTTCCAACCAAAGATCGCCATTTGATAATTGCACATGCCTCAAGACATACTCGTAAACGTATTGACAAAAGACCAATGACATTTTCAAAAGGCTCGGAATAGGGCTCATATCCCAGTTCTAGACAAGGATCACCAAGTGAGAGTGGCACAAGCCTTGGGAAAGGATCATATTCTTTTCAATAATGCTACTCAAAATATCCAAGTATCATATAAGAAGAGGATAATATCGCTACTCCATTTTTAAAGGTCCATTTTCATATTCTAATGGGGAATTCATTTTTTGGAACATGCTCATATTCTCATTCCATTTGAGGCTCACCAAGTAAGAATGACACATTCCTCAGGATGGGATCATAATTCTGTCAAATAAGACTACATGCATATTCCAAAGTCACTCTATCACAATCTTATCCTTATTATTGCTGAGGCCCACCAAGTGATAGTGGAAAATTCCCAAGGATAAGCTCATATCCCTATCAAAGAAGCACGCTAATGTAATAAAGTATCTTCTCAGTAGAAGGATCATATTCCCAGATCAATAGAAGACTATCAATAAATTTTGAATGCTATCTTAGAGAAGATATATATCCCTACTCAACTCCAAAGGTAACATAACTTATTCCATCCACAACGCATAATGAGGATCATACCCTAGACCTAACCAATTCCTAGAGTCCATAAGGTCATTCAAGACACATTCTTAACACCACAAGGGTCCTTCAAATCTTCAACCGAAGCATAAGACGATCATTACCATTATATTCCTCCTCATGGTGGTGTGGAGAAGGATCGCAAGGACTCTACTCCTGACATCCACCTTTGTCAACCTCTCCCAGGAGATATCTCCCATAAACAAGGAAATCCTCCCCCTTCCCAAATACCTCTATATATATGGTGTCTAAAAATCAGAAACATTTTTATAGATAGGTGATAAATATATTAGGAAACCTCATATATAAATATTCTCACAATAAGAGGGTTAATTTTTTATAGTTCCCCAATCAACCATTAGCATCTCTTGATCATGGTTAGTAGGAAACCCCAGGAGTAATCCTTGATGGTATAAGAATGTAAAGACATATAGATCTGATGAAAAAGAGGGAAACATGGAGATATATAGAGTGTTATCTAGAGAAAACCTCCCAAACATGACCAGACCCATTGCCACTTCAAATAATGAGGCCCCAAACTAGGAAAAAAGGGAGTTCTATAATTATGACATAACCACATGACATTAAACTATATAGAGTTCTTCCTGACCACTTGATTGTAGTGTTGGGACCACTCTGTGTATAATATTGTATTTGTTGTAAATAGTTGTCAATGACGATCAATATGAAGGAGATCAATAAGTACTCCAAAGAAATGGAGGATTGAAAATTCATATGATTATGGTACAGATCATAAATTGAAAGAACTTGTTTCAAAAGTGACACATTGTTTACAACAGTGGATAATGGTGAGGTATAATCCATCTAAAGTTGATTGAAGAAAAATCAGGATTTTATGAAGACCATGCAATTCTCCATGATTGCATGAGAACCATGCAAGAGCCTACATGAAGAATTGAATCATATTTTTTTCATGAAGTAGAGAATGACGGTTGAATAAGAAGAATTTTTGAAGGAAAATCATAGAAAATAAGCATGAAGGTTACAACCAAAGCATATATTGACGGTGGTGCTGTTTCCCAGTGTTTGCCAACTTTTTGGGCCTCAAAATCTGAAAATGAAGACACAGGTTGTTGGCAGAAGGGAGTTCTCGTAAAGAGGAAGTTGTGTGAAAAATATTTGGAGGCGTGAAAAAAAATCAAGGGTTGCACGAAGAACAATGGTTTTGCGTGAAAAATAGCGGCATGAGCAAAAAATAGTGTGGTGCGCAAAATAGCAGAGAAAAGTTTTTTGCGCACGAGGTGTCTCAAAGTCAGAACGTCAAAAAATGGAAAAGGTATGGGATGCGTGAAAAAACCAGAGAAGTGCATGGAAAAATTTTGTGCACGAAATAGCTATGTAAGGTTTTCGTGCAAGCCGTGTATCGGATCAGAAACACAGAAAATCAGTAAAGTCAAGAGGCATATGGAGATGTTCGTGCAATATGCGTGGAAAATCAAACGACTGCGTGAAAAATTGGTTGTGTGCAAAATGTGGGTTTGAAGTTTTATGCGCAAGAGAGGATTCATGTTCAGAATGATGGAAAATGGGGAAGTCATGAGATGTGTGAAAAACAAAGGCAGTGTACGAGAATAAAATGAAGGTGTGCGTAATTCAAAGAACTGAGAGAAAATTTTACGTGCAGGAATGGGTTTAAATGGAGGATAAAAACGCCTATAAATATGAGGTGAACCCCTCTGATTCGTTGTGTCTCAAATCTTAGACAAATCCCGGGATCTGGCATATGGAAAATTTTAGGTATAGAGTGGTCCGGGAAAAGAATAAGGGTTGCGCAAAAAAGAATGTGTTCCGCGAAAAAGGGAAGTTCTTCACAAAAAAGGACAGTTGCGCGAAAAACCTTTT
Source organism: Viscum album (assembly GCA_963277665.1). Lineage (NCBI taxonomy): Eukaryota > Viridiplantae > Streptophyta > Magnoliopsida > Santalales > Viscaceae > Viscum > Viscum album. The sequence goes on from OY728145.1 coordinate 187,339,481, forward strand.
TCACGCCAAAAGGTATTTTTATGCACAAGGTTTGAATTTTATACGCAAGACAAGAGGAAGGGTGCACGAAAAATTTTGGGGTCCCGCAGGCCTTTGATAGGTTCTTAGCACACTCGAAGCGGCTTCACGAAGAAGGAAGTACAGTGAACCATTCAGTTTTACGAAGTGATGTTGTACCGGACACACATGATGTAAGATTGGTATAGATTATGAGGTTTCCAACCTCTGATACCAATTGTAGGATCGAAATAGTGATGTAGATGCTCAAAATACAAGAGGGGGGTGAATTGTATACTTTAAAAATTCCTTTGGAACCTTTAAAGTTAGTTACGATTAACTATGTTTTCCTTAAGCAAAGGAAAGGGCTAAGTTTAACAAAGTTAAACTAAGTAAATTCACAACACCTCTAACACCGAATACAAAATTAAAATAAGATTCCAAAAGTGGGTTCTGGAAATATGGTTCCGGAAATTGAAACTTAACAAAAGTTACAATATGAGATTCTACCTTAGAGCGTATAGAATCTAAATTAATCAGAGTAAGGAAGTATAAGAAAGTTATAATTTCCTTAAGATACAAATTGCAGCGGAAATAAAACAAGTACTTAAACTACAAGTAACAAGATAATAGTCTTTTAAACCAAAGAGAAGGGTATCCAACAACCTTGGATAAAGGTCCCTTGATTAATACTTTCAAGAAAGTCTGTCTTACCCACCCCAGGGTAAGCCCTCGATACGAAGATCGGAGTCTCTGTCTTGCTATCCCCGCAAGCCCTCAACTTCAAGGTAGTTGGCAACCTCTGTCTTCCTCAGCAAGAAAGCCCTCTAACTTTAAAGTAGTTGGTAACCTCTGTCTTCCTCAGCAAGAAAGCCATCAACTTCAAGGTAGTCGGCACCTCTGTCTTCCTATCCCCGGAAGCCCTCGAATGTAATCACCAACATTCGGAGTCGCACGATGCTTTGAGAGTTAATAAGAGTCTCTCTCTCTAGAAATAACTTCAAGCAAATTAGTCAGCCTTTCAGCACGTTCATCAGCTATCAACAGCCACGAGCTCTTTCAAATGAGCTCCTATTTATAGGTAAGGTCGGCTCCTTCTCCAAAGGTCATATTTTCCTTAAAGATCGGAGGGACCTGTATACGTGTCACTTAGACAACGGTTAGTTTAAAACAAAATAGACGACATAATTTTATAACAAAACAAGTGTAACAGAGTGTACGACATCGTTTTAATTCTGACTCAAAGGTTCGAAATGAACACTTCGGAGTAAAGGTTCGGAGTGTAATGAAAATAATAAGAATAGACAAATATTAGAAGTGTAAGCAATATAAAAGTTCGGAGTCTAACAAAGATATTTTTTGGAGTCTGAATTAATTTAGAGTGTATCAAACAAAGATACTCAAATTCTGTTTAATAGGTGAATTCAGAATGATAATTCGGAATAGGAATTCGTCATCAGAAATCGTAATAAGAATTCATCATCAGGATTCGTAATGAGAATTCGGAATAAGATTTCTTCATTAGAATTCGTAATGAGAATTCTTCAATAGAATTCATAATGATAATTCTTCTTCAGAATTCGTATCCTGAATCTGGAATAGAACATAGTCAGAGTTCATATCCGGAATTTAGAATGAAACTTCCTTATAGTTCTTATCCAGAATCCGAATCCTAAAACAGAATGCTTTATATCAAAGTTTCAACGATTCCGAGAAAATGAATCCGAATCTCATACTTAAGAAAAATATGGATGAAAATATGATAAGGATAATTTTTCTTATAAAAGCGATTTTCCTTAAGATAAGGTGTTTGTGATTTTCAAAACAAGAAGGAATAGAAAAGTCATAAGGAAAACCTTATTGACTCAGCAATCTCCCCCTTTTTGGAAAGCACAAACATCCTTTCGAAAGAGAAATTCTAAGAAGAAAGAAAAACATTAAGGCTTATCTCCCTTTTCTTTAATGATATTGAGGAATACGAAAAACTCCCCCTTAGGCTTTGAAACTCTAAGGATCGTATTCAGATTTCCAGAGTGATAAATAAGAATGTCTTATTTAATGAAAAAGCTCCCCCTTAAACAAACTCTTATTAGAGTTTTTCTTTTTCTTAAGGATCTTTTCTTCTCCCCCTTTGTGATTTTCAAAAAGAATTAGAGGGAATGGAAAAAAAATAACAAAGTACCTGAAATATTAGTAATGACAACAAAAGAAACAACAAGCACAACTTTCATTAAATTTGAAATCTCAGCAACAAAGAAATACAACTAAAAGATCGGATTTGGTTATTTCGGATCTTTTTCCTTTGACATGAGCCCCTTTATAATAGTCTTGATCTTCTTCAGGTCTTTATGATCTTCTTCAGCTTGCTTCTCTAAGACAACTATTCTTGTGGATTGAGCTTCAATTTTTTCTTCCTGGGCTTTCAGATTTTCTTCCTGAGCTTTGATCTTTTCTTCCTGAGCCTTCATCCTTTCTTCAAAATCAATCCGATGATCCCTTTCAAACTTCCAGTTCTGAGAAACGGAATTCAGTTTGCCATTCAGATCTCTTACTTCTTGAATCTGGAAGTTCTTTGCTTTTGTCAGCTTCTCTTCAAAGGATGAAGTTAACTCATTTATCTTCTTGTCCTCGGTCTCAAAAGCATCTTTAACATTGTCTTGAAACTCATCGAACAACCTCATCTCTTCCACGGTCTTCTTCGACCAGTTTGTCATCCTCTTGCAATATCTTCTATGAGCTTCGTAACCAACGAAAAACGTTTTGAACTGAGCCTCTATTTCAACACACTTGTCCATAACCATAGATACAGAGTCAGTTTTCTGATTCAACGCATGTTGGAGCATCTGGCATCTTGAATCAATACTAGAGAAGATTGGAATGGTTCCCACCAACTTCTTTAAGGACTGAACAACAAAGTCATGCCCCAACGAGGATGAATCCGAATCTGAAATCTTGCTTGGAGAGTTTTCTTCCTCAATAAGCTCCAACTTCCTTTTAGATGAATCACCAAACTCCCTTTTCTTGCTAGCCACTGATTTTGGAGTTTTAACAAGGAGTTGCTTTCCCTTATCTTTTTTCAGAATTGATTCTTGATCAGGAGTTTTCTGCTCGCCAGTAGACACTTGAACAATCTCATCAACAACTTTCTTAAGAACATCTTCTTCATTCTTATCCTTCTCTGGAGTTACTAACTTAGAGGATTCAGCCTCTGAAGTTCGGAGTGATAGATGTTCCGAAGGTGATCCTTTATAATCATCCACTTGTTTCAAAAGATCTCCTGTTTCACCACTTCCTTCAGCAACTTCTTCTTCCTCACCCACTTGCCGAATCTGCTCGATTTTCTCAACATGCTTAGCTGTAGTCTCTTCCGGAAAATCAAGGTTTCTTCCTCGAGTCTCAGGTAGAGATTCCAAGGAGAAAGAACTCGGAACTGGAATGCTTCCGGATACTATTTCATTAAATTTCAACAAAGCTTGGACTGCCTCGGCTTCTGACATCTTCTTCATAAGCTTCTTCTCCTTTGCTTGTTTTTCAAGCTCATCAGCAGTTCTCTCCTTTAATGCCTTAGCTTCCGCAGGGTCCAATCCGAACTACGGATCCCCTTGTTTCCTTTTCTCTTTATCTGCTCTCCACTTCGCAACAACCCCATCAGGATAGGTCTTCTTCTTCTTTGGTTTGGGAGGTGAGGTTTGAGATTCCTTAGACTTAGGATCTTCGACTTCAGCTACAGCTTGCTTCAACTTCCTTTTCTGTACTGGTTTGGATGATTCCGGTTCAGCAGCCTTCGGAACCGCTTCTTCTTGATTAGGAAAATCAACAAACTCACCAATCTCTTTGTTGAAAGCCACATCCATCCTCTTAAGGGTGTCATCACTAACCAACAAGATTTTACAAACCCTTGGCTTAGATCTGCAGGCTTCCTTGAAAGATTCTAGGCACCGAACTATCAACTTTGATAATATTTCTGGGTACATTACGATCTGAGCTCTGATATTTCCCTTCTTAAGATTCTCAATGGCTATAAGAATGTGCTTCATGAAGTTAAACTTCCTTAGTTTTATCAGGAAATCTAAGATATAGATTTCACTCTTCTTCAAGCTGTCTTTATCACCTTTCCTCGGTACGACAAGTCCTTGCACCCACAACTCTAGAATCCGGAAATTTGTAGGCAAACTAGCAATCTTCGGAGCCTTTTCATCAGCCAGTCTGAGATTTTCTAAGGCTTTTTCTTTGTCGAAGCTACCCTTAGAGTCCGGCAATACATGAGAAATAAACTCGGCTTCTCCTTCATAGGACAGCCCTACCAAGCTTGCTGCCTTGGTATAAGTCAACTTATAAGTCTTTCCATAAGACTTGAAAGAAAACTTTTCCCTATTATCTTCCTGAAAGAATGAAACTGTTTCATAGAACTCAACAAGTAACTCTGAAAAGACATCATCTTGGTTCCCCGGTTTAGATACAGCAATATCTTCCCAGCCATTTAACTTAATGTTCTTCGAAATGAGAGAATCGTAGTTGCTGAAGAAATCCGGATGGACAAACCTTTCTCTGTAAACTAACCATTGTGAAATAGGCTTAGTGGATGACATTTCTTGAGACGCTAACTCCACAGACATTTGGATCTGAAGTCCTCTGGGAAGTTCGGAACGGAGAAAAGTGAAGTTCGGAACGGCCTTAAAACAGAGGGGCAGAGCTTCGGGACGCGAGAGCTTGAGATCGATGTGGGACAAGTATTTGAGTCCCCTTTATATAGGCAATGAGATGACAGTTCAACTTCCTCGGTTGATCTAACGGTTGTGAGAAGCTGAGATCATATCTGACGGTTGAAAACTTGAATTCGATCTTTTTGAGGTTTTTATTAAAACACGGAATTAAGAAAACTATAATCTGAAAACATAGTAAAATAAAATTCCAGCAAGTAAAATATGACTACGAAAACTTGAGTAAGGTAATCATTTTTCGGATTAGCTTTGGAGGATTATTCGTAATGGGTAATATAAAATAACTACGGAAAAAACTTTAATATGAGATGACAAAGTTCACAAAAGCTTCACTATAGGAAATAAACTCAGTATAGAAAAAACTCAGTACGGAAAACCTCATTACAGAAACTTGATTACTAAAAACAAATTAAAAAAAACTTATTATAAGAGATTCAGTACGAAATTTCCATTATGAAAATACCAGTACGAAATTTTCATTCCGGATGTTTTCAATACAAACCCTTCTAAATCAGAAGTATTTTGTACGAAAATATCCTTTCTAAAAAATTGTAGTTCCGGAAGTTTCATTCCGAAAATCATTGTTCCGAAAAGTTTGAAAACAAACTTTGAAAAACTTTGTTAAACTAACAAACAAATGTACTCCCCCTATGAAAAGGAGTTTATTGCTGTAAAGAGACTTTTTCAACAGAAAGTTAATTAAGAATGATTACCTTATGGTTATCATTCCTAACTTCTGTTTAATATATTCAAATCTATCAGAAGGCAAAGATTTTGTGAAAATATCAGCAATTTGTTCTTGTGTTCCGATAAATTGAAGAATAATATCTCCTTTAAGTGTGTGATCCCTAAGAAAGTGATGCCTAATATCTATGTGTTTTGCACGAGAGTGATGTGAAGGGTTTTTACTGAGAGCAATGGCACTTGTGTTATCACATAAAATTTGAGTTTTAGTAAAACTCAAGCCATAGTCTGTGAGTGTGTGTTGCATCCACAACACTTGTGCACAACAACTTCCAGCTGCTACATATTCAGCTTCAGCAGTGGAGAGTGCTACAGAATTTTGCTTCTTGCAGGACCAAGAAACTAAAGAATCTCCTAAGAAATGACAAGTTCCGGATGTACTTTTTCTATCCATTCTACATCCACCAAAGTCAGCATCAGAAAATCTTTTTAGAACAAAATCATTTCCAGAAGTATAAAATAATCCTAGATCCATGGTTCCCTTAAGGTAGCGAAAAATTATTTTTAATGCCTTTAAGTGAGATTCCTTAGGATTGGATTGATATCTTGCACATAAGCATACTGAAAACATTAAGTCTGGTCAACTAGCTGTTAAGTAAAGTAGACTTCCTATCATACCTCTAAAAGATGTTTGATCTACTGGTTTCCCAGCTTCGTCAAGATCTAAAGAGTTTGAGGTACCAATGGGAGTACTTATACTTTTAGTGTTGTCATAACCATACTTTTTAAGAAGATCTTTAATATACTTATGTTGAGATATGTAGGTTCCTTCTGGTTTTTGAGAAATTTGAAAACCAAGGAAAAATGTTAACTCACCCATCATACTCATTTCAAAATCAAATTTCATTAGACTTGCAAAAGAATCAGCCAAAGATTGCTGAGTTGAACCAAATATAATGTCATCAACATAAATTTGAACAATCAAAACATTTTTCTTATCTTCCTTTATAAAAAGGGTTGGATCTTCATTTCCCTTAACATAGTTGTTTTGAAGCAAAAATCCAGTGAGTCTATCATACCATGCTCGTGGGATTTGTTTAAGTCCATACAAAGCTTTGGTAAGTCTAAAAACATGATCAGGATGTTTTGTATCTTCAAAGCCAGGAGGTTGTTCAACAAAAACTTCCTCTTGAACATAACCATTAAGAAAAGCACATTTCACGTCCAATTGGAAAAGTTTGAAATTAAAGAATGCTGCAAAGGCAAGTAGAATACAGATAGATTCAAGTCTAGCTACTGGAGAATAGGTTTCTTCATAGTCTATTCCTTCTTACTGATTATAGCCTTTAGCAACAAGTCTAGCTTTATTTCTTACTATGATTCCATTTTCATCACATTTATTTCTGAAAACCCATTTAACTCCAATAACAGAAGTTTCCTTAGGTCTTTCAACCAAGGTTCAGACTTTATTCCTTTCGAATTCATTTAGTTCATCTTGCATGGCTTTAATCCAATCATTATCACATAAAGCTTCATCAGTGCTTTTGGGTTCTAATTGGGAAAGAAATGTTTGATGTTATACTTCATTTCTTAAGGAACTTCTAGTCCTTACAGGTTGATTTACATCACCAATGATACTATCACTGGGATTATTCTTAAGAAACAACTGATTTGGGTTTTGTAAAACCTGTTCATCAACATAGGGTAGAAAGTCTTCTGGGGTAAATGTTTCAGAAGTATCTTCTTGAACATTATCCTTATCAGAAGGTTCTTCTATCAAAGGTTGACAATCAGTTTTTGAAAACACATCCGAAGATGTAAGTTGAGATGGTTTAAAAACAAAAGGATCTGACTCATCAAATTTTACATGTACTGTTTCCTCAACAGTACAAGTATTTTTATTAAAAACTCTATAAGCCTTAGAAGTTGTGGAATAACCTAAGAAAATTCCTTCATCATATTTTGGTGCGAATTTATATAAGTTATCTTTAATATTCAAAATGAATACTTTGCAACCAAAAACCTTGAAGTAGGATAGTCTAGGTTTTCTACCATTCCATAACTCATAAGGAGTTTTATTAAGAAAAGGTCTAATCAAAACTCGATTTATAGTATAACAAGCAGTACTTACAACTTCAGCCCAGAAATGTCTAGCAATAGAATATCCACTCAACATGGTTCTAGTTATCTCTTGAAGAATTCTATTTCTTCTTTCAACTACACCATTCTGTTGAGGAGTTCTAGGTGCTGAAAAATTGTGAGTAATACCTTTCTTACTTCAAAAAGTTTCAAAATCAGAATTTTGAAATTCTCCTCCATGATCACTATGAATAGTTTTCAATGGAAGGTTTTTCTCATTTTTAACTTGAGCTCTAAAACTTTTGAAATAAGAAAAAGCTTCAGATTTCTTTGCTAGTAAATAGACCCAAGTAAATCTAGTGTAATCATCAACTAGAACAAACACATAGTATTTTCCTCCAATACTTCCAGTTTTTGTTGGACCAAAAATATCCATGTGCACTAACTGTAATGCATCAGTTGTTGAGACTTCACTGATTGATTTAAAACTAGATTTATGTTTCTTGCCATATTGACAAGGATCACAAACTTTAGAAGAATCAAATCTATGCTCTGGTAGATCCTTAACTAGTTTCTTCTTAGAGAGTTTACATAGGTTTCTAAGATTACAGTGACCTAGTCTTCTATGCCATAACCAAGAACGATCTTCCATTGCACTTAGGCAAGGTAAATCTTGACTTCTAAGATCTTCTAAGTTTAAGGTGTAAACATTCTCTTGCCTATTGGCTGAGAGAATAAAATCTTCCTTGGAATTGTAAACTAAGCACTTATCATTCCTAAAATTCACAAGGTAACCTTCATCACATAACTGACTTATGCTAATGAGGTTGTGCTTAAGACCCTTAACAAAAAGAACATTTGAAATCAAGGTTTTACCAAGAAAAACAATATTACCAATACCAACAATCTCTCCCTTAGCATTATCTCCAAAAGTTACCTTTCCTCTTTTCGTTTTGATAATCTTTTCAAAAAAGCTTTTGTTACCAGTCATGTGCCGGGAACATCCACTATCCATGTACCATGTATTGTTGCTGGTACTTTCTTTATTTTCCTGAAATCAAAAAGAAAATTAGATTTTCGGAATCCAAACTTGTTTGGATCCGAGATTTCCAGACAATAAGATTTTAGGTATCCACATATTCTTAGAAAAGTAAGCTTTGTGAAATCCTAGAGATTGGGTTTTGTTTAAGGAACAATCCTTTGCCCAGTGACCACCACATTGACACTTGGTACAAAATGGGTCACTTTGAGGAACAAAATAATTGTTACTGAAAATTGGTTTTTCATGGGTATAACCAAATCCGGATTTATTTCTTAAAGGTCATATTTTGGAATACATCTTATCAAAATTTTCCTTACCATGGGTAAAGTTTGATAAACACTTCTTTAAGGAAAAAATTTCGGACTTGAGTTTTACAACCAAGTTTTTATCCTCAAAATTATTAGTTTTTGAACTAGAGTTAGGCTCGAAAACATTTTTATTAGAAATTACTTTTTCTAATTCTTTAGAAAGATTGTTCTTCTCAGAATTTACTTCCTCAAGATTTTTTGAAATACTTTCAAAATCAGCATTTTTTCTATCAAGATCTTTAGAAATATCTGATATCTCTTTTGTAAGAATAGAATTCCTAGTGTTTGCCTTATCAAGTTTTTTATTGAGTTTTGAATTCTCAATCTCAAGAAGTTCAGAAAACCTAGAGACATCTTCATAAGTGGGTAAAGTATTTTCCTCATCATAAGAAGATTCTTCATCAGAAGAGTTATAATACTTACTATCATTAGAATTTAAAGAAACATTGGTCAATGATTCAGCATTTCGTACCTTAGCCATAAAAAATGATTATCAATAGGTAATCTGGCTATAAGACCAAGATTCTTCTGTCCTGAAGATTCATAATCAGACGATTCATCTGAAGAGTCACCACTACTGGCACTCCAGGTGTCATTGGCTTTCAGAACTTTCTTAGCTTTAGCTTTATAATACTTCTTTCTGTTCCTGTCTGAATGTCTTTCTTTCCTTTCATTCTTTTTGAGCATAGGGAAATCTGGTCTAATATGTCCATCTTTTTTGCATTCATAACAAGTAACTTCTCCATATTTATTATCTTTCTGTTCCTTTTTCTTATACTTAGATTGAAAATTCCTTTGGCCAGCTATCTTGTTCATCCTTCGAGCAAGATTTTCTAGTTCATTTTCTGAGACTTCACTCTCACTAGATTCGGATTGGAAAATAACTTTCTTTGACTTAGATCTGGTTACTCTTTCAGGAGTCTTAGCTTTTATCTGATTTGAAGTTGTAGTAAAAGCAACAGTAACATTTCCATTCTTCTTCTTGATGTTGTCAGCATCTCTCTTCATTCTGGTTTCATGTTGTAGAAGTGTTCCAAATAATTCATCAAGAGTAATTTGAGTGACCTTCCTGTTCTCATCTATAGCTGTTCTCTTGGATTCCCGCTCATTGGGCATAATATCAATTATCTTTTCCACAAGAGCTTCATCATCTAAACCTTTTTCTCCCATAGATTGTAGACTGTTGACAATAGTCATAAACCTTTGTTGAACTTTACAGGTAAGTTCTCCATAAGGAAAATTGAAGCCATGATATTCAGCTCTAAGCATAGCTCTTCTAGTCTCAATCACTTTGGAAGTCCCAAAGTGTGTAACTTATAACTTCTTCCATATACAGTTAGCTGCTTCACAAGAAGAAATTTGGCTATATATATTTCTGGTCATTGAACATAGTAAAGTATTGCGTACCTTATAGTTGAGTTGATATTCTTGCTTTTCCTGGTTAGTAAAGGTTCTAACTTCCTTGTCAGGAATTTTATAATCACCAGTAAGCATAACAAAGTTGTCTACTCCAGTATTAATAAAAAAAAGTCTTCATACGATCTCTCCAGTATTCATAGTCATTACCATCAAATATAGGTGGTCTTGTAGGATTCAGATTATCAATTGATCCAACATTGATTCCTGCCATACTAGAAATAACTTTGCACACAAACTTGTTAGTAGAAAAGATTCGTAATCACAAAGTTCGGATTGGGAATTTTCCGGAATAGAAAAGTTCGGAATGATAAAAGTGAGCAAGAAAAACTTATTCGTAAGTATAAGTATTTCAGAGACCTGCTCTGATACCAAATTTAAGTTTGGTATAGATTATGAGGTTTCCAACCTCTGATACCAATTGTAGGATCGAAATAGTGATGTAGATGCTCAAAATACAAGAGGGGGGGTGAATTGTATACTTTAAAAATTCCTTTGGAACCTTTAAAGTTAGTTACGATTAACTATGTTTTCCTTAAGCAAAGGAAAGGGATAATTTTAACAAAGTTAAACTAAGTAAATTCACAACAGCTCTAACACCGAATACAAAATTAAAATAAGATTCTGAAAGTGGGTTCTGGAAATATGGTTCCGGAAATTGAAACTTAACAAAAGTTACAATATGAGATTCTACCTTAGAGCTTATAGAATCTAAATGAATCAGAGTAAGGAAGTATAAGAAAGTTATATTTTCCTTAATATACAAATTGCAGCAGAAATAAAACAAGTAGTTAAACTACAAGTAACAAGATAATAGTCTTTTAACCCAAAGAGAAGGGTATCCAACAACCTTGGATAAAGGTCCCTTGATTTATACTTTCAAGAAAGTCTGTCTTACCCACACCAGGGTAAGCCCTCGATACGAAGATCGGAGTCTCTGTCTTGATATCCCCGCAAGCCCTCAACTTCAAGGTAGTTGGCAACCTCTGTCTTCCTCAGCAAGAAAGCGCTTGAACTTTAAGGTAGATGGTAACCTCTGTCTTCCTCAGCAAGAAATCCCTCAACTTCAAGGTAGTCGGCACCTCTGTCTTCCTATCCCCGGAAGCCCTCGAATGTAATCACCAACATTCGGAGTCGCACGAAGCTTTGAGAGTTAATAAGAGTCTCTCTCTCTAGAAATCACTTCAAGAAAATTAGTCAGCCTTTCAGCACATTCATTAGCTATCAGCAGCCACGAGCTCTTTCAAATGAGCTCATATTTATAGGTAAGGTCGGCTCCTTCTCCAACGGTCATATTTTCCTAAAATATCGGAGGGACCTATATACGTTTCACTTAGACAACGGTTAGTTTAAAACAAAATAGACGACATCGTTTTATAACAAAACAAGTGTAATAGAGTGTACGACATTGTTTTAATTCTGACTCAAAGGTTCGGAATGAACACTTCGGAGTAAAGGTTCGGAGTGTAATGAAAATAATAAGAATAGAAAAATATTATAAGTGTAAGCAATATAAAAGTTCGGAGTCTAAAAAAGATATTTTTCGGAGTCTGAATTAATTCAGAGTGTATAAAACAAAGATACTCAAATTCTGTTTAATAGGTGAATTCGGAATGATAATTCGGAATAGGAATTCGTCATCAGAAATCGTAATGAGAATTCATCATCAGGATTCATAATGAGAATTCGGAATAAGATTTCTTCATTAGAATTCGTAATGAGAATTCTTCAATAGAATTCGTATTGAGAATTCTTCTTCAGAATTCGTATCCTGAATCTGGAATAGAACTTAGGCAGAGTTCATATCCGGAATTCGGAATGAAACTTCCTTATAGTTCTTATCCAGAATCCGAATCCTAAAACAGAATGCTTTATATCAAAGTTTCAATGATTCCGAGAAAATGAATCAGAATCTCATACTTAAGAAAAATATGGATGAAAATATGATAAGGATAATTTTTCTTATAAAAGCGATTTTCCTTAAGATAAGGTGTTTGTGATTTTCAAAACAAGAAGGAATAGAAAAGTCATAAGGAAAACCTTATTGACTCAACACATGACTGGTGTATAACACCCTCATTGTGTTTTACGAAGAGAAGAACAACGATTCATGCAACTAAACTCAGATCTGGACAGAAATAGAGAAATATAACAATACACTCAAGTGTTAGTATTGGGAATTAATGGAAAAGAAGGAGGAGATTTAATGCATTTAGTTATTTCACTAAAGTAGAAGATTGAATAAAAAAGATAATCAACTCAGGACTCCGATACAAGAATTTTCTTATGCTGAAAAAGAGACAAAGACTTCAATGTTTATATATTGAAGAGACCTCCACGTCTATAAACTGACTAGGATATCACCAAAGGTAGTGAGCTAGGTGGAGTCAACAGGAGTGACCAGCTGGACATAGTGAGATATCCCTGAGCTTTTGTATAGGCAGTGAGCCTGGGATAGTGTGACTGTTCCCAAACCATTGTAATCCAGAACTAGTGAAGAAAATTAAAATTATGTATGACCAGAAACCTGTCAGCGTATACTCCTTGGACGTAGACCTTAGTGGTGAACCAAGTAAAAGTGACGTGTCAACTCATTTCATGTGAATGTTCGATTGCTGATCATATCCATCATACAGGTTTTACATGTTACTACCAACATGGGGACAAGATCAATCACATTGAGAGAAAACGTTGACACCCTGATTCACCCCTCCCCTCTCAGGGTGTCCCGGGGTCCTACAGGTAGTCTATACATAGTTCATCCAAACCACATGTCCTTAAACTATATAATGTTCACACTAAATACATAACAATAAACTCTCTGAAGTTTGTCTTGACCACATGAGACTAAACTATACATAATTTCTCCTAACCACAAAATGCTAAACCGTATGAAGTTCATCATAATTACATGATGATAAACTATGCAGAGTTCATCCTGACCACTTAATGTTAAACAGTACAGAGTTCTTCTTAACTGCATTGTGTAAAATGGTATGGAGTTCATCATGTTTATATGATTTCAAACTATACAAATTTTGTCCTTACCATATGATGTTAAACTAAATGTCCAAATTCCTTACAACATGACATAAAAATACAAAGATCCACAATGTTCTTTTTTTCCCTTCACATCAGTTTCATTCATGACTTTAATGAATGAGGTTAAACCACATGTCTAATATCCTTTTTTCACGATGTTAAACTACATGCATTTTTATGAACTAAGAATGGATTGATTCTAATTTTCAATGAGAAATATAGTGACACCTCAATCCCATATCATGTTCAATGCAATATATGATACAAAATAACCCTATTCTATACTTAATTCCCTATATATACTTAGAGGAACCCATTTCATTCCTTGTTTCTCACACCTATCATAGATTAAATTATCTTAGTAATTTCATTAAAGGCTTTCCTACATAAAGAAAGCACAAAATCTTTTGGTAAGAACATCATGGTCCTGGATGAAAATACTATATAAAGAACACCATGATTCTTCACCGCATGACATTAAACATCAGGGTTTATGCCCCATAAATGAATTAAAATGCATATTATTGTCAACCACACCCAATTGGACCACCATTTCTAGCATTGGTCTCCTACCACACCTATGTTCAATTATTATTTGTGAATTCATTCCGTACATAAATGGATACATAGTTATATGTGATTATTCAATTTTTGGTCTAGTCATGAAAATTATAAAAATTCCCCCTATTTTTTTAATGTTGAAACATGTGTAGGAAGGTTATTATATAAGAACTACTTGTGGCCCGATTCTCATCCTCATGAGATACAAAGTGACGCCCAGATGGGAGAAACCACAACATTTTCATTCTTACAAATTGGTTCTTCATCATCCTCACTGCATGATGTTAAACATCCTGGTATTTCATGAACTACGTATGGATCAATTTTTATTTCCATAGGATATGTAGTGGCACCCGATTTTCTATCCTTGGGTCCTGCTAATATTCTTCTTTTCACATCGAGAGGCCTATGTCCTTACCGTACGATGTTTAAATGAATAGAAATTGTCCTTACCACATGAAAATAATGTACATAGAACATTTACCTACCTCATAAAGATAAACTTCAGGAATGAATGTATGTCCCTACTACAGGATGATAAATTGGGCAGTCCATCGCCAATTGTCATTCTTTTTTAAAGAACCAAAACAACCATACCCCATTCAACCATTATATGGGTTGTCTCCAAAATCCTTTAAAGATCTTCAATCCATGCACCACACTCTAATTGATGAGTGTCTCAGGTTGCCGCAAAACATTCATGTAAATTGGAATGGAAAAGATATATCTCATTTTTTCCTCGCTATTGATGTATAAGGGCTCATAACCACCAACCAAGGGTATATTGGCTATGTAAGGAGGTATTTATGATCCCTATAATCATAATGTCACCATGGAGAAACAAAACACTTGAAAGTGTTTTGGTTCATCCTTAGTAATATTGTCTCATATCATTACTCAATACTTGAGTTCCTCGAGCAATGATTTACAACATTTCCACCTATTTCTCAGAAGGAAGTTTGAGTACTCATGGCCCTGGGTACCTTAATTGGGCTCTTATGTAACATCCCCGTATTAGGTCCATGAGTATCATGACCTTAAACTTCTTACACTCTAGTCAAATTTATATGACGATAAACACTAGCCTATGATGTTCCAAATTACAAGACCTTAAACTACTAGAAAAAATACACAAAACTTTTAGGCTAAAAATCTACATTGGGAAGGCTAAGAGAAAATCATGTATTTACTCGCTATGCTCTTCATATCCAATGTTTAGGAAAAAGTTAAGGTGAAAATAAATATAGAATAAATATCATATGGCCTACTTTATATCCCTAATCAAATCCAATCTATAATCGATGGACTACCAGTTGAGAAAAAACATAGATAAATGATTTTTCACATCCCCTCAATATGAGAATATGTTCACTAGGTAACACAACATTAAGGGTGATCGAACCCTTCTTTGATCTTATATTTTTTTAAATCATACTTTGTGATTTAATGTGAATGTGGTCATAAAAAACCTTTCATATCCATTATATAGAAAACAAATCTCTCTACTTTTCTATGATATTGACATAGAATTTCTCAGACCCAAAGACAAGAGGCATCTTTTCCCAATATAGAAGGATTTCTAATTATTTCGAGCATGAAGTTACCATGGTGGAACCCAAAACCTAAGTACGTTTTGGGTCATCCTAGTTATTATTATCCCATATCATTACTCCTAATCTGAGCTCTTTCGAACATGATTTACAATCTTCGTACTAGACTATTCAAGTGGATTCAAAACCCTATATTTTACGTCACTATGTCTTTATCCTATCTTAAGGTAGGAATGTGACACTCCATTCAAGAACCTTTTGTGGTCTACACCTCAGGATTCAAAAGCATAGGGCGTAGGCCTATATCTTCACAATAAAGATCTAAACTACCCTAGGGTTTTATATCCTCTCCAGGATAGCTTTATTTCTATAACCAAATTGATCATCAAGATGTTTGAGTCCTCATAAATATTTGATGGCCCTCTGAAAAGAGTGTAGATCAGATTTTCCTAGCCACAATATCGACGCATAAGGTATTTAACATACAAACTAAAGTAATCTCCTCCTTTATAGAAATGAGCTTAAATCTTTTTGATCCATGGAAATAACATTGTAGAAATCGACATCTTAGAGTGCTATGGGTTATCCTCAACATGTATTATCTATTATATATCCACTAACTGAAACTTTTGGGTTATGATTTAAGTTACCCAAATTCCAACTATCCAGGGGGCTTGACATTCATAGTATTTATACCCAACTGAAATTTAAACGATAAATATTACATAACCA
This sequence comes from Viscum album, assembly GCA_963277665.1. Classification (NCBI taxonomy): domain Eukaryota; kingdom Viridiplantae; phylum Streptophyta; class Magnoliopsida; order Santalales; family Viscaceae; genus Viscum; species Viscum album. The sequence continues at coordinate 187,355,613 of OY728145.1, forward strand.
TTGGAGAAGATTGGATAACCCATTGTTTTTTCATTCTAGTGATGCTTAAGGGATTGGGCCTACCAACTAAAGGTTTCTCCCCCATGTAAGAAATGAACTCCAATCCTCACGAAACCTTGGAACACCACAATGGAACTCAGAACCCCAAAGTGTTTTGATTCAACACTGGTATCACTACCCCATATTACCTATTCAATTATGTCCCAACATATAAGACCATAAACTACAGTAGAATAAAGGTCTAGGCTAGAATATCATAAACTACAACTCATCAAAGGTCTAAGATATAAGAACATAAAATACATCACAAAAAAAGGTATAATCTAGAAGACCATAAAATAATGAAAATAGATTTCCCACCTAGAAGTCCCTAAAATACATAAAGAAAATGGTCCAAGCTAAAATATTTTAAACTATAACACAAAAAAAGTTATGAGCTAAAATACACTAAAATAAAGCGTAGTGATGGACTAGCTACAAATAACTTAAAACCGCCAACCAAAAAAATATAATTCTTTCTAGGATAATAATATAATAAGGGAATCCTACGAAAAAATTGTGTATCTTTTCACTAAAAATGAACTTTGATTAATCTAGGAGATATTGAGCATTTGTAAAATGGAAGAGGCACATAAACATTTCAGTTCCAAATCCTATAAGAAGGAGAACATAAAAAAATCCATGTTTATTCCCAATAATTATTTCTCCATAATTTTGTTAGATAATTGTTAGGTAAAAAAATAAAAAGATAAAATTATTAAGGGGATCACCATATAGGCTTAGAAAAAACCAATCCATTCACTCTATATCCCCAGACTCGGGATCAAGTAATAACATTAAAGAAGGATAACATGTCCAAATTATCCTTGTAAATCCGATGATCTCAAGACTACTAGAGGTGGTGTATCAATAAATAATTTCATGTTAGTGGAAATCCATGAATATTTCTAAAAGGGTAACCTGTTGTAATCGTAGAACTTAAATAAAGTAAATTGGATCTATTTTTTATTAGTCACAACAGATGGGTATCATGTATGATTTTAGAAACATATCCACTTAAACCTAGATCTCTAACCAATATTTGATCACAAAACAATGATATCCCCCTCTTACATATAATCTCGATATACGTAAAATAATTTATCATAGAGATATTTATATATTAAACTATGTTATATATGAATGAGTTTGATTTTCATAGTGTTATATTTCAGAACTACATATGGCTTGATTCACATCCTCATGGGATATATAGTGACATCTATGTACCTTACTCTAGATCCTTCCACAAGTTCCATTCCACCTAATCCCCATTCGATTATGGAACCGATACCCATTACAAGTTAATGGTATCCATGACCCAAGAGAAACATCACTTATATCTGGTTTATCCAAACAGTCATGGTCAAAATTATCCTATAAATAGCACCTAAAATTCCTTAGTGATTTACTCGGTATAGATCATCTTAAATATCATTTTATATTAAAATAAGTGGAATAGTGTTATATGTTTACCTTATAATTAGATTCTTTTTGTTTTGAATGAATCCCATTTTAATAGGGGAATTTTTTTTGGGACCCATAATTGTTCTCTTTCACTTTTCCCTAAATTTTTTTTGAAGTGTGAAGTCCTTGAAGAAAATGGAAGTAATTTCCACAAATAACATAGATATAGAATACATGAAGTATTGTGTTTGGTTTATGGGGATATAATTTGTTCCATTTTCCACCCATATTAGAAATTAATTCAATGTTTATCTCTTTTAACTTCAAATAAAATATCCATCCATTGGCCATCCGAGACAGGGATAAACCATAGGAATATGTGGGACTAAGGCCATCCACGACCAATGGGATCTAGCTTGGGCAAACAAAAAAACCAGTATAGGGATCATAGAGACAGAATGAAATGTGCATGCCCATGTATAGGGCCAATGGTGCCAAAGGACAAATCGATTTTATTGAGTGGGTGAAAACCTATAAGGTTGAAGCTTTGGTGGTGGTATGGGTGTCACCCCATTTCCATCTCATTGAAGCTGGCTTCACTAAATAGATTAAATACCAGAGGTAGGAATGACTTTTTTAAGTGGGATGGTGTTTTTACAATTACTATTCTCGAGAATCAAATCATTTCCATCCGATCATGCCTTTTTTTGATATTAGCTCCCTGATTCTATTCTGTGTGTCATGAGTTCAAATTTAAGGCAATCTAGTCTTGCACATTTTGAAAACAGCCAATCCCGGACAATGCGAGGCCTCCATATTCAACCTCCATCTTGACGATCGACTTCCTAAAACACAAATTCCACATGGAAACATGATTATCCCCATGACATATGCATCAAATCCTTAACTTATATCTAATAGATTCTAAGACAACCATCATGAGCCACTATGAGATCCAACCATGAACATCGGTGGACCACTATGATATCTCCCATAAGTTCTTCAATCCATCACATGATCATAACATGATCATGTGATTGAAGTGAAGACAGTCAATGGAGTCTTTATGACATGTTTACAACCATGAGCCTTTATGACTGAAAAATGATTTTTCATCTGAATTAAATCAGAGTTATTAGTGATTTTCACCTGGAATAATGGAAGGAAATCAGATTATCTCATGATCAAATTCAATGATCATGGGATGAAGATCATTCCATCTCTCTACGACATTCGGCATGCACCCCATACAAAGTAGCGCTACCCATGGGATGACTTGGACTATAAATACCCCACTACCATACAGAAAAATAAACACGTTAGGGAGAGGAGGGGGATCTTTAGTGAAGATATGGGTAGTGGGAAAGAAATGGTGAGCTGACAATCATCGTTAGAGAACCTCCTTAGGTGATATCAAGATCCTTTTTTATGATTCGACTAAGGTTAGGAAATTGCATGATGAACTGATCATCATGTGATTCCTTATTCACAAGTGGTATTCACATGATCACGTGATATTCACATTGGTTTCACAACCTCACCATGAAAGATCTTCTTCCATGCATACATCCCTAGTGTTCACCCCCTTCACTCATTAACATAACCCCATGTAGGACCGCACTTCAGATTATGAGATCACATGATTTATAGAATCTACTACAACATAACATACCATCCATATAACATACGATGCTCAGATCCCTTCTGTCTCATAATTATTGTAGACAACCCTTGACATGGTTTTCTTTTCTTACAAATATCTCTCATGGGTCCTTGGCGTGATAACATAGACCATCACAAGAACTTTTGTTGAAGGCATGAGAATCATGTGAACAAAAGAGTTTCATTATCAAAATCCACTGTCTCGAACCTGTGATCTCATGGGATGCCACCCCTGGGGTTTTCAGCTATAAAAATAACTCCCAACATAAGACCATTGTACAAGAGACGCCTCCATGTAGCCTCAAGTAGGTAATCAAAGAAAATATTACCCATACAGTGCTAGGATCTTTCATGTCTCACAATTTCTTCATACATCCTTGGAAGTCACCACAATGAAATTCATCATCCCTGTGGACACCCACTTCATGCATGGTAGATAGTGAAGATGTGAAAACAATATTTAATGCAGTCTCTTAACATAGTGTACTCCCCTCCAGCGTATAAGGACTCAAAAAACATACATAATCATGGTCAAAGAACCCATCACAAGACCAAATTTGAGGTCATGTAAGTCGCATGAACCAAAACCCCTATTTGGTGCCATCATGTGTGCACTCCTCTACTTGTGCATGTCTGTGACACCCATATATGTGCCCAGGCATTTTATTGAAGACCCTAGGACAAGAAGATGTGGGATGAAACCACTTTCTATACACTCTCCTTACAAATGTATAGTTCCCATATAAACATGAGGCACGACCACTTTTGGAATTAATGTCAACACTTGGATGGGTGAAATCTCGTATACATGTTTGCGATACCACACGATGTGATCAATTTAAAGTCATGTAATGACATGACACTTCATTGGTCTCATTATTTCCTTGTATAATCTTGTACATATCACTTTGATCACAAGATAACCTTTCATCAAGTAGGGTTACCCTCAAGACATTTGATCGACAAGTCATTGTTTTCATGTGGAAATATGAAGACAACCCAAGTTGATCAAGAGACCGCCCCTTGAAATGTATAAATTGTCACACAAAAAGCCTAGGAAAAGTCATATTGATCATGCTAAACACATTGGATTTTTCCATCTTGGTCATGAAAATACATTCAAGATGATGCACCTTGATCATGTGAAGGAGTTTTTGATATGTCATCATGATCATATAATTTCACATTAACATGTCTACACTAACATACAAAAGTTCAAAGTCAAGTTAGGATGATCATGTGGAAATGTACGGTCAGATCTTCTTTGATCGTGTGAAAGACCCCAGATATTCTCTTTTTGATTATGAAAATAATCTTTGACATACCTGACTCAATCATGAAAAGGAATTTGAAATTTGTTAGGTGATCATGTGAATGACCCTGATCATGTCCACTTTGGTCCTGTAGAAGATCTTAGGCATGAACACTTAGGTCATGAAAGGTGTCATGGACATGTAATAAAAACAACCACGGATGTTTCTGCCATAATATATTAACTCCCTAAATATGGTGGGATTATAATAGAGACATGATCAAAAATAATCTAATACATGCCAAGAAGATCCCTTATGGCATGTCAACTTTGTCCGAAAGACCCATTTGGACTCATGCCACGTGGACCCCAGATAGGAACCTTCGACCGTATCCCGCTTTTATAACGGAAGTGTATTTGATGAGATAGGGGTAAGAACTCACATGATCCTATTGGTCTCATAATCTCAAACAATCCTTCTATGGTTTCCACCTCTCTTTATCCATCAGAAGATAAAGAATGAGTATACCAAAGGGCATCCTCAGTGTGTAAGCCCCGATCATCTAGGCATTCCAGTATGTAATAACCTGGTCCATTATAGGTTTTTACGCCCTGAGAAATAGGGAATCATTAGTGTGCAATCCCCAATTAAAGAGAATCCTCAATGTGTAGGCCTGAAATAATGATAATCAATCATAGTATACACCCCTATAATTCCTAGAACCTCCAAGATTACAACAATGACTCTGAGTGTGATAATCCATCATAACCTATTAGTGGGTTAAGTGGTAAATGAACTATATGAAATATGGTTCATTCTATAAAAGGTATACATATGATTTATTCTTACGGTAAGATTCATATCGTATCCTTCATGAGATGGTAAACCATACCCCTCTAAGGGAAAATTTAATGTGTAATCCTCATATAGATAATATCAAAAGAAATGTGTTTGATCTACCATTATCTATTATTTCTCACATCGAGCATGGATCACATGGGTTTCAAAACCAATGATGATTGAATCAAAAGCATGTTGAGAATTCTCCCAGTATGGGATCTTCGTCATTGGTATGTTAGTCTGATTACTTCTCATCTCCACACAAAGGGCCATATTCCTGAAAAAGAAATCCATGGTAGTCTCATATGCATAAGGCCCACCTAGAGACTCTGTTTTCATATCTATCACAACATAGACACCCATTACAGGAACTATATATACTCTGATTCCAATTTTTCATAGGATATATAGGAATCTTCATCAATATCCGAGCTAGACATTCATGTCCTTACCAAATGATCGTAAACATCGTGGATGGGTCCTGTCACATGACCTTAAACTAAGCCAAATTAACTATGTGGGTTTTTATTCTGGGTTTCACTAGATATTTTGGACACCTCATAGAGGATCAATCCCTTCTTCAAGATACCAACAACCTACCCATACTGAAATAAACTCCAAAGTTACAAAATATAGCCTGAACCCAAATAATCATAACTAAATAAAAGATTGATAGAGAACCAGTGAAGTTCACACAATTGTTTCTATCAATACATGTATGTAATAAATTTATTAAAATATGTGTAACCATTTTTATATCATGGATTGGAATGGATTTCTCAAAAAAAATCTTAAATCCATAAGAGGGTCCTAGAGTAGGAGATAATCCCCCCCCCCGCTCAAAAGGGTGTGATGAGCCAGACCTCCCATCCTCTCAACCAATGTGAGTTCTAAAGCATCATTTGGTCTGAAACCCTGAAGAAAACCTTCCTTTCAAAATAAAGTATGTACCCAGTTATGGATGTGTGAATGTTTGGGATTATCTAGGGAATACAAAACAATTGTCTAACCCGATGAGAGAGATTGAGAAAGTCCTTAGACAACAATCCATAAAATTTTTGAGAGAATCATTTCTTTATCTTGTTTCCCATTGAAACATAATTCTATGTGAGTGATGGTTTTTTAAAAAAATTATGTTAAAATATTTTTAGAATGTTATCTATTTGTGATATTATTATATTACTTATGTTGTTGTGTGTTTTCATTGCATGTTCTTGGCCAGTGAAAAATATTATTTGTGCCTTATATTGTTGTTCTTATCTGATTGTTTATTACTATTATGTATTGAAGATATAAAATATCAGTAGTATTGAAACAAGTTCCCCCAGTATTGGATGATAGAGAATGTATAGTACTATATATTTGTGTTCGGAACTCAATTATTATTCCCTCCATTGGGAGGAAAATAAGGTTTCTTTGGAAACCAATCATTCCTCCCACTATAATAAAAATGGTGGTTCTATTTTAGAACATAATATTTTTCCCACCACAGTAAGGATAGAATATTTTCTTATAAAATAGATATTTCATCCCTCTATAGTGAGGATAACAAGTTTACTTCATCCGTTGATTAGTTTTATAGGTTTCATTTCATTGTATTTTATTCTAGTAGTAGAAAGGTTCATCCACTATGGTTTCCAAGAACAAATCAATGTCGGTCTGTGTCCTCATAGTCATAATGGAGTTATTAGTTATTTTTTAATTGATATATGATTTGTCTATTATTATTTGTATCATGATTTAATATTTTTTGTTAAACTAATTTATTAAAATATAAATAAATATTTTAGATACATTACTTTCACACACCAATTTATTCATTTATTGAGTTGAAATATCTGATGTTAGTATATATAGTCTTTCAGGTCACACCATGAATATTCACTTTGATCAACATTCAACAACAAATGTTTAATTTCATGTTTAAAAAATATTCTGGTCACTATATTGGATTCATTTTTGACTAGCCAGATTTTAAAACTGATTTAGCAGGTTCAGTCTCAATGAGGAATTTACGTATGAGAGTCTATCTTTAGAAAACATATCTGATATTTTAATTTCCTTATTTTCTATGTTATTTTAATGTGTTTACAATTTTTTTAGTTTTTGTTGTAGATATATATCTATAAAAATTTTATGATTATTTTAATTAATATATATGGGATAGTTTAATATTACTATACTATTATACAATATATAACTATTGTATAAGGAAATATATATAGTGATTATCTTTTGTGTTAGTTTTGAAAAACAATTCAAGCCTACAAATGAGTCATTCCATGTTTTTAATAGAATCTGGAATTGGGAAATTTAATATACTAAGTGGTTAAATTATATCCTAATGATATCCTACCCACTCAATTATTTACCAGCCCTTAGAGATCAAGGAATGTACTTAGGGATCACGAAGACTATGTTTGGGTATTGTTTGAGAATTTAGATTTGGGTCAGTATAGAAATTAAGTAAAATGATAACATCAATTGTATTTTTAAATATTTTATAATATGAGGTATTAAATGGGTTTTCAATGTTTTATATTAATATATTTATAAAATATCTTTAAATATTTTTAATGATTCACATTCTAGTGATTTAACATTGATAATTATTATTTTTCAAGGATATTTATTTATCCATCTCATTCTAATTAATCATAGGGTATGGATGATCAATCTAATATTATGTGTTATAGACCCCTTGGTTTTTCTCTATTTCTCAAAGAGTTAAAACCATAAAAAATGTTATTTAAATATTATTTATCTTTGAAAAAACTTTAAATTAATAATTTCATAGAGAAACACACAAACCAGAAAAAAAAATTCTTTATTAATACTGAATTCATTGAAATATTGATTAGTGTAAAATTTATATTAAGTATATCATTTACAAAAGACTGATAATTTGTGACTGGATCGATAAGTATTTTTCTCTTATCAAAGAATCCATTTTATTATAAAATAAATGTATAGCACCATACCATGTAAGATTCCCTCCCCTTACTGAAAACAAATATTTCATCAATTATATAGAATTATTATGAGTTAAATGTACAAATGGATTAGAAATTTATTTTTTTAATGTATAGGGAAGAACGTTTAAGATGAATTTAAATTAATTTTCTTTTTTTGGTAAGATTACAAGTAAGTGGTTAGTTTATTATTATGTATAACATGATTGTGTAATTGAGAGGTTATTTAATGAATGTTTAAGTGATAGATCGTTTTTTATAATGAATAAACTATCCTAAATAGATGAATAACTATATTCCAAATGGATGATTATTTGTAATTGTATTTAAACATTTTGGATTCCAAGAGAGGCATTGATATAGTTAAGGTATAAAATATTTTTATATTAGATTTATTTTTTGGTATAATTAATTTCTAAATACATATTTCTTATAGGATTTCAAAATTTATTTTATAATGGGGTCATTCAGATAAAAATTATACTATGTAAAAAATTCATTTTTTATCTATTCTAAAAAATCTTTAGTCATAAAGAATGAATTAAAATATAAAACCCAACTCTAGTAAAAGATAATCACATTAGTGATTCCCCAAGGATAAAAATAAATATTTTATAGGAAAATAATATGAATGTGAACATTGATATGGAAACAATAATATTAGAATATATGGATAAGAATTTGGGGATTCTACTATAGTAAACTAGTGATTTCTTAATAATATGTTAGCATAATATTATTTTTTATTCTATACTTTTTATGTTAATGGGGAGGTATCCAAAAAGGCCTAATTATCTACAACCAAAACCAACATAAAAATAATAAACATAAAATATCACATAATTAAGGAATTATGGATATATTTAATGACCTAAAAAATAAAACAAATGGGAGGGAGATAGAACTGATGGTCAATGAGTTATTCCCATATATTAAATATACACTAAAAATATATATGACTATAAAATTTCATTCTATAATATATATTTATAGGGTTAACATGATAATTAAATATATGTGTGTGAATGAATAAAAATAATTTCATTTTTAAAAAAATGAACCTAAATAAATCATAATATCAAAATCCATAGAAAGAAAAAAAATTCGAAGAAGGCACCATAAAAGGATCAAGAATGGAAATATAAAATCAAATTTTAATTTTATCAAAAAACAAAGAACTATATTTTCTAATAACTCTTTATGATCCCCCAATGAAGGTAATCAACTATAGTTATTCATCAATAAAAATTGAAAAATGAAATTCAATTTTGAATCAGATAACTCATTTTATTCTAATGAGGACTCTAATACTTGATCATCATATATTACTAGTTGAAACTAATACTCAACATAGCCTCACTATGTATAATAATGTTGATAGATTTTAACCATATATAAATATCTCTCTAACTTCTCCCCTAATTTATTCACATTTTTTATCTAAATAGTTTTCGTACCACTAAGATTTTCCTTCCAATTTTCCCTCATAGAGTTTTCAGTATGGATTTTTAAATCCTTAGAGATTTAACTGAAGAATTAGAAATTAATAATAAGAAAAAAACTCTTCATTATCCTGATATTTTAACAAAGGAAACTATAACAATACAAAACTAAATATTTAAAACATTATCTATTAATAAGTTTTTAAAATTTGAATAATATTATAATAATTTCAAAAAGAAAATTATGGAAACTAAATATAGTATTAAATATCATCTGTGTATGACCAAAACTAATTTTAAATATGAGTATTCTATATGACCAAAATGGAAATATATCGAATAAAACTACAATTATCTTAACATAATATATCCTTAATAACCACATCCATAGTATTAATGATGAACTACAAAAGTTAAATAATGATTCTAATAATTGTAATAAAATTTAAATAATATATAACATTGTGTAAAAGAATTTTATAGTTGGATTTAGGTATTATATATAAAGTATAAAGATAAAAATTGATTTTTCTTATATTTTTTGTATGTTAAATCTTCTATTTCAATAAAATATACATTTATTTATATTTTTAATACTCAAAAATACTATAATTGTTTTGTTACCATGAATAATTACCATCTTAGTTTATCATTTCCACTATAACAATGAAGAAGAAATTTAAATGGTTGGAATGTTATAGTAATCACAGAAAATGATAAATAATATGAATGATATAATCAAATATCTATTAAATGGTATCTATAATTTAAGAGGGTGTTTTTTTTAAAAATTCATTCTGAATATATTTTATTATGTGATAAATTTTGTAAATTTATTTCCTAGTGTATTTAACATATTGTGTATTTATATATATATTAAAACACACCATGTCTTTTTTATTATAAAAAATTGGAAGCATTATTGGTCATACTTTTAATGAATTTATTTTCTATGGCTTTATGTTTTAAAAAATCACACTAAAAATTTTCAAATAATTTTATTGTATACTTTTGATATATTTTTATAAAATTATAAATCTATATAATTATTTTGATAAAAATGTTAATTCATATTTACCAAAATGTATAATTAACATCATATATATCTATAATTTAACACCAAATACCTATTGGAATGCACATATTAAAGATATCATTTATAATTCATATTATACATTTTATCATCATCTGAATTAAAAAATTACTAAATGACAATATAAGTACTATATTAAATAAAATCATATCAAAGAAACTATGGATAAACCTAAATATTGAAACTTAGATAGAAAAAGATAGATGATGAAAAAAAATATGATATAAGTAGAGGAATTCCTCTCAAAGTCCTAGTATATACCAAGATCCATGTAGAATTATATATTTCCACAATGTATATATGTCAATAAGAAGCTAGAATAAACTCACACACAAGTTTCCAAAAATGTAAAAATATAATTCTAAAAAGTAATGATAAATTTTGAATGAAATGAATTAACCGTCAATTTCTAAATAGCCATATTTTGAGCCTTATATATAGTTTAAGAGAATAACCACCATAACATTAATTTTAAAACCCATGTATTTTTATTAATATATCACTTTGTTTATTTTTAAATATGTAGTATTATAAATTCATTATTTTAAAAAATAATGTATATATTTTTATGTCATGTCCCAATGGATGTTATATAATCGACGTTGAACCAAATATTATCATGTTGTACTTTTTATAAATGAATATAGAGTTACAATGATGTTTGATGTCAATATATAATGAATTACTAGAATGAAGAAGAATGGAATGGATGTTAGTATGAGAACCCAAGTATATTGTGAAGAAGAGTTCCAAAGAATGCATCTATTAAAACCAAGTAAATTATTATTCAATAAAACACCTTGGAGGTTTGATTATAAATTTCTTTCATTAGATAAATTATAGTGGAAGAGTCTTTGGAATTAGAATTTAGTTGATCAATACATATTAATGGTCAAAGATCTCTCTTGAATTTTAGTTCCATGGTGAATTTATAATGGATAATGTTTTTTCTCTATGATGTTGGTGTTGAAAAGTTCTATCCATATGTTTTCATGTTTTAAAAATAATATTTTAATTCTAAATACATGTATAATGATGGTAATTTATAAATAAAAGAAATTGGAATGACTAGTAGAGGGGTCTTGAGGCTGTTATATTATATTTTTAAAAGGAATTCAAGACGGGTATTTGAAAAAACATGTATATCATAAAGGCCTAAAGTATAATTGGTCATCCATTCCATCTCATGAAGATAAATAGTTAATATGAAAGGTTGAATCCATCATTAAGGGTTATGATTTATGGTTATAACAGATAATAATTAAATAAAACGGTTCACAAGGTGTTATAAAAGAGATCAAAACTACCAAGAAAGGTGGGGAGATAAACCCACTAAGAAATTGTACCCTAAGTAGTTTCTAAAGATGTTGATTTTTGCATATTCAAATTAAAAACATACCCTCCTCATTGAATTTAGGAAGTGGGATCAGTTTCATGAGATGTTGTTCATCATTTCAAAAGATGTGTATTATTGAGGCAAAATGATGTTTTATGTTTATTCAGCTTCCCCGTGTGATTAGATACTTGTTAATCCAATAAATTGTATATCTAATTCCACCACTAAATTGGAAAAGAAACTCTATAGGATATTCCCTAAAATATAACAAAAATAATATAAATAAAAATACAATGATGCAATAGTATTTTTAATATGGTAATAACCTTGTAAATATCCACTAAAATTAAATCATGTTGAAATTAGCAAGGTCAATTGAATGAATTAGACACTAGGGTTTGTGTGGTAGTCTGAGTAAGTTTGAATGAATCGATGTAAATAATAAATTTAAATAATGACTGTATAAGGGAATGGGGTTAATTAATGTTTTAAAATTTATGATTAATTATGATAGAAGATTGATCACGTTAGGTAAAGTGTGAAAAATTCATTTGAGTGACTATATATGAGTCTATGGATGATCCATTGGGAGATCAATTTAAAGTGAATAATATTGATTTGGGTTCTACTTTTCAAATAAAGTTTTACAATGTATGCATCCTTCCAATATAAATATAAGTCATCACGAAATGTATACATGTATTCATATGAGTTGTTTTCAATACTGCGTATATATCACATGATATTGAATATGCGTTATTTAGATATAATGTATGATTCATCTTCATATAATTGATTTGAGTTTTTTTCTAACTGAGATATTTTACGATTCATTCACTCCAATTATGGTGTTTCTAAATTATATTATACTATGTAAGTTAAGATTATAAATACGTAAATTTAATGAAAATTTTTATCATTATTATAAAAGATGATGAGGAAAGACAGATCCATGATGGATACTGCTATATTCCTGAATGGATGCATACATAGAGCCTATTTTTATTATGATTATGTTTTATGAAAAGAATAATATAATGTAGTGATTGGTGATAGGTGTCAAAGGGGAAGAATGCACAAATATTTTTCATGTTTAAATATAGTTGTGAATTGTTGTGGGGTGAAGATGTTTCAAAGGAGGATTATATAGTGATGATGATTCTTAATTATCTTGGATGTTATGTCTTCATGGACATCAAAAAAGTCCAAATAATTAATATTCTTGAAATTTTTCTATTTTTGGAAGATTAAAATTTGTGTATTGATTTTTTATATTGAATATAGATACATTTAGATAAAGGGAGGTTAGAAACCAATACATCAGTCAATATATATGTATTTACAGAGTTTATTGGTCAAATTTAATTTGTTCTATATAAATGAAAATACATATTATTTGAATAATTTTTGTGTTTAAAAAAACAATAGAAAACACCACTATAATACTATATGCATTTTAGTAGTTGAAGTTAAAAAAGGTAGATAAAACCCAATGATAATCTATTACACTAGAGAAGAAAAATATGTAGTATTAAGAGTGGGTGTTGTACAGTGTAATTCATAGAGTATGAAGTGATTTTAATTTCTACAAAAACAATAGTAAGAATAATAGATCATATAATCCCATAATTTTTAATTATATAATGAAATATATGTTGTATGAAATGGTGTTAACCAAAAAAGAATAAGGGACTTGAAACAGTGTAATGTACAAATGAAGAATAAAGAAAAATCACATGAATAATACGTTAATGGTCTAAATTGTTAAAGGACTCTAGTTTTGTTTCCACATTTCCATATTATTGTAAATTTTTTGGATGCACTAGTTTGTTAGTTTCACTAAATTTTATTGGGATATGTGCAACAAAATTATAAGGTTAAAACCTTCTTTTTTAAACTTATAGGTTGATACTAATGGGTAATTGGATCCAAATGAAATCCCAAACACACCAATGATTGTCATTTTTTAAAGGAAATCATTTTAAATTAGGTGTCCCTCCTGTATGTGTGAATTCAGATGGGTTTCATGAAAAATCAATGTGATGAAATTTAATGAGAGATAAATTATCATAACATGTTTTTACGTAAAATGAACAAGGATAAAAATATTAAACTGTTTGTAAAGTCACTAACACTGATTTTACCCTCCCACTCTCAGTGTTGTGAATATCACAAACTGGACCTCTAAATTGGTATCAGATTCAAGATCAAATTTTATTGGATTATCTATTTATGAATTTTTTTCTCTATTAGGGATTTTATTCTCTTTCTAAATTTTTATTTAAGTGAAGTTACGTTTAAGATATATTAATTTATTATTGTAATTTTATCTCAATTATGACTGAAACAAATATGAGAAAGAAGGATAAAAACATTTTGATGAAGGAATACCTCTTATACATTAAGGAAGAAGGTTAAGTTTCTTTATACCAAAGTATTGGAGTAGAGTACGTGGTTTAATAAACTATCAAGGAGTCAGATAATCCTTATACCTTTTAATAATCAAATAAATTAGGTGATCAAGGTGTGATGATTTCCAAAAATAAAAAACATATACATGAATGAATAAATTTCTATTAATTTACAAGATATATCACATTATGTATTAAAAGATATGTTTTATAGTTTTCCCAAAGAATAACCTCATTTATTTTTAGGTTTTTCGGAAATTTGGAAGGAAGAAATCACATATCTTGAGGAAGATTTTGAAAATATTTAAAAGGATTTGAATGAATGGGTTTTAACTGGTATAAATCCTTACAAAGAAGTTAGATCCATAAAATATATGAATATGGAACTTGATGTGAGATTATATATATTTCAGAGTGAATAGATTAATGAAATTAAATAGAAGAATGAAGTCCTCAAGACCCTTGAAGATAATATACATGTAATGGAATAAAATAAAAATTCCGTCATTTATTTTCATAATTCTAAACTTGTATTCAAAGATAATATGATAGTGGTGATTTAAAGTTTGATGTTAGAGAATAATATGATGTGTGAAGATAATATTAAAAATATAAGAAATGAATGTCAAGTGAGAGGTATTTTTATTGAAGTGAAGAAGAAAAATCAAAAATGACATATCATTAATTTTAATTCTAATTCGATAACATGAAAATAAAACTTATTTAGTATTCCAAAATACAAAATAAAGTATTTTTTCTCTAAATGGTTATAAGGAGAATTCATGTTTTTAATGTCCACTTTTTTTACTAGAATATCAAAATATCATCAGATTTTCAATATATAGTCACCTTAAATAAAAATGAACTATCTATACAAAAATCAAATATTCATAATAAATCTATTTTAGAAATTTTTTTTGGTTTAGAAATAAAATATATAAAAAATGAGTGTGTATTAATGATGATAATTGTATCTCCACATCAGTGGTGGATAAAATAATCCGTAGAAGAGATGGTAAAGAAGAAAAGACCAATATGATGAAACGAATGACCACAAGCAACATTCTATTTGTTTTAGAAAATATGGAAAACATATAGTTCATAAAAACCTATCAATATTTTTGGGACAATTTTGGAATAGAAATATGATAGGGGATAAAGATTTTATTTTTAAAAAAATCAATAAATTTCATTAGTTCAATGGAAACCCAGTTTAAGGGGGTTCTGGTTTAAGATGTTGTATCATCTATAGAATATATAGAATAATATAAAAGTATCAAATAGATTTAAAATGCTTGGAAATATTTTTGGTTTTTGAAGTGGTTGTGGTTATAGAAGTAATATTTGATATAATATGTCAACTAAAAACGTGTTAAAATAAATGAATAAAGAAAAATAGAAAATATGAAGAATGAATGTATGCCAACATTGGGAAAAAAGACTAAGAAGGTTGCAATCTAGACTATTCCCAAAAATATTTTATGCAAAACTAGTTGTTCACCATTGGTTAACAAACCAAATTATGTCAAAAGTGATGAAACATATAAAGGAATTAATATGTGGATAATAACTCTTAAGAATCTATGTTAAAATTTCAAATAACATGAATAATTTTCAGAAGAGTGCTAGTTATTGGGAATGCAGATTTAGAAATGGAAATTAAAATAAATAAATTACGAGGGAAGGATTGTGTCAAAAAATAATAATATGTTCCTAATAAAAAAATAATTTTATTAGATATTTTCAACTAGTAAAAACCTAGGAGTCTCAGAGGATCCATATGGGAGGTCCCAGAAGGCATGAGACATTGTTAAAAATTGTTTAAATATATTTTCATCATATGAGGAATTCATAGAGATTATTGATATTTCACTATGTAATGCCTCTTACCTGACAGGTAAAGAAAATAGAATTATCCAACACCAAGAAAAAGAATCTGAGGAAAGATATATGATGACCAAAGAAAATTAAAATCTAAAAAATAGTTTTGAAATAATGAAAAAATAGTAACTTAGTTTAAAAATTCCTATCATCCTTAATGTTCACATTAAAGAACAAGAATATCCAATTTATTCCCTATCATTTCTATTGTATATATATGAAACCCATGTAAGAAATTTAAGGATAACTTGGTTCCTAGGATGAGAACATAAAAATGTGTACATTTTTCAACACCTTCAATAAAATTATATAATTCCCATCCTTGAATGATGTATCTAGTAATATTATAAAGAACATGTGCTGAAGAATATCATCCTTAGTATTTCTTTGAATGTTTTCAAATATCAACATCTACTTAAAGTAATCCATTATTATTCATTAATAAGAATAATACTTTCTGATGAATAAATTCACTATAATTAAGAAGAATAAAGTGTCTCCTTTAAGATTATACAAGTAAAGAATGTCTTTAGAAGATTATATAAACTATAAAAATCAAAAAAATCTAAAATTATACATTTTCATGAAAATAGTCATTGGAAAATGAATGGTTTAACATTTTCTCATACCTGGTTACAATATTCAAATCCTACCACTATGGTGGAAAATGTTTCTTTAATCGATGACTTGAAAATAATGTTTGAAGAATATTCAAGGATTAAATTAAATCATGTCATTTATACTTGATTATTTTTAAATATATGTTGTAGTGAGTGAATAATTATGATTGAGAAAATTCATGAGCCTATATATAAAAAATGGTATAATTATATTGTCTCATATAGAAAATAGTTGGGTAGCTCCTAAGGATAGTGATGAGAATATTCATTTAAAATTGTGTCATATTAATTTTATAATGAACAAGTATAATGTCTAAAAAACACTTTTTTTCTACATTGAGCATGTCTCATGTATACATTGAGTGGAATTATTGATGGAACATTTATAAAAAATTAATTTACACCTTCTTCTTTCATATACCATGTATTTATTTCCAATATGGAGATAATAGAAATTGAAAAAATGAAATATTTTACAGAAAGGGAGATAAAATAAAATAAGAAGAATTTATAAATTAATGAAACATAATAAAATATAATTTTTGATGGTTTTGAAAATAAATAAAAAGGAGAGTTTTTTTATACCATATTGAATGTGTTGTATTTATAATTAGTGAACATGGAGTGTTAATAATTTTGGGTTTCAACACGGTATTATGTTTTGTGATAAATAATTATGGAGTGAAATATTTTTAGAGAACCCAAGAATGTTATGAAGATGAGTTCCCCAGTAGGTGTGTATTTGGAGGTGTTTATTAGTAATAATTAATTGAATAATCATGAAATAATCATGGAGGTTTTATTTTTATTTTTTTTATTAGAAAAATAAAAATGAAATCTATGTTCAAGATCTAATATTTGAGATTGGAATGGAAGTTTCTTTTCATAAAATAAACAAAAAATTAATGAATTCATACCTAAATAACTTTCAACATCCATTCATGTTAAATAATTTTTTTCCAATATTTCAGGTCCATGGAGAATTTATAGTGGAAATTCATTTTTTTCAGTGGTAAATGTGTTTGAAATTTTCTATTTATTTTTTCCAGGATTATATAATAATATTTTATGGGTAAACCATGAAATGGTGGATAAGGAGTCCCCAATGAAGATCACACCAAAATGGGATGTGGTCATTCATTCTAAATATCCCCAGCCTCTATACCCTATTGTTGATGATCTTTTTGGCTTTATAGATGTTGTTAATAATGATCAGCAAACCTTTATTACCTCAAAAGCCACACCTTCTATTCAGATGAAAAAACATGAGACACAATCTGACTCTTGTGAACCTAATCAATATAAACTTGATCATGTATGTCAAATTGAGGGTGTGGTCTATAATGGTGTGCTAAAAAGGGAAGAAGCCTGTTATTAGCTTGGATGGATTTATTATTTCACCCCCAAGAAGACCTGGGAACATAAAAATTAATCTATGTTGTATAAAACTATTTTCACAAAATCCTAGGGGATTCTATTGGAAACATCAGTGATCCTCCCTCAGCCCAAAGTTGGTGGGGATCCCCCCTCCTCATTGTCTGAATTTTATTCCTCCTCGTCTTCGGATTCAGAGGAGTCAGAGGAAGCTATTAAGATCAGTAATTCAACTCATGTTATCAAGGGGGGTTATAAGGAGGGATTTTACCCCTAGATCAAGGAACAAGAGAGACAGTCCTATGGAAGGTATTCTAACAAAGAGATAAATATATATTAGTATTAAAGTATCAGATAATAGATGTTTGTTAGGGTGAAATTTGAACATGACAGACACCCTGAAATTGATTTTTTTACATCTTTGTTGGGAATAGATGTATGTGGATGAGTCTCTATAAAAAATTTGATCAATATATGTGGTTCTAAATTTGGTTCTTGAGATTTTTTTGATGTTCTAGTTCTATATTTCTTTTTTTATGTTGCATTATCTGTTAAGTAACATGACTGAATGAAGGACCAAATGACCAAGCATTCACCAAGATGGATTCAATGTTATAGGGGGATATCATCTGTATACTCTTCATTTGTAGAAGCATGTATCTTGAGAAGTGGATGAAATCTTCCTATACCTTCTAGATGTGGTTATGTTAGGCTTCCGGTGAAACTAATCAAGATGATCAAGATCATGTTCACCTTTTTGAGGAGGAATATTTTCACTCAAGAGCCGAAAGGCTACATTTCTAGACCTTGGATCCTGTAATTATTTTGTAGGATGTTCCATATGTCTTCATGTTCTAGTGGATGGATTCCCCTCATGCTGCTGATTTACATACTTCCCACTAAATGCTCAAACATATGGAAAATGATTGACTCTGTAGATGGAAAATATGAACTAGATTGTGAAGATTTGAAGTATGCAATTGAGGATTTGAAAGCACAATTATATCCTTCATCAATTCATTCCTAAAGTTAGGTTTATTTCCCTATCTTTCTATGAATGATCTATACAATTCAAAAATCTGTTTCTAGTATCCATTTTTCTAGACAAGCACAATTTTTTCTGTTATATGTCATATTTTTGGGCATCACTACTTTTTGAGCTTTTTCTCCCTCTAAAGGATGATTTAAGGGGTTTTCTTAGCACCTTTTTTCTATTCTTCTTTATCTTTTTGGTACAAACTCATTATACCTCATGTAATCACGTGACCTTTTTTTTTGTTAATAAATTTTGGGGATCAAGGGTTTTAACTCATGCTCCGATCCATTCTTGGTATAATAAGATTTAATGGGTAAACATTTTTATAAATCCAATAAAGTTTAAAATTATTAATTATGATAGTTGATGGTTTGAATTTGAGGTTGTATCTTTATATTTTTCAAAGAAAATGAATATTATTTAAGTGAAAAAATTCACTACCCAAAGAAAATAAAGTACACATAAATAGATAATCTACCATAAAAAGATAGTCTACCAACCTCCAGGGTGGAAACTAACTTTAAAACTAATGAATTAGGGTGTCTATATAGACTAGTACAAGAATGAGGTGCATGAGGTAGGTAAAAAAGGTCATATATACTATATAGATTGGTATGATGGAACCTCTTAGTAGTTAGTCCCTAAGGGATTTTTTAGCTACCGAGGAGCATGGATGTTAACAGAAAAGTGTACATACCTATTGATTTTCTAGTGTCAGTTCATTTACACATGGGATTTATAATAATTTTAAATGTCATGTATTATCATGTAGAAAGTATATCATATGGTTATTCGTTTTCCTAATATTATTAAATACACATCAATACTATAATTGTTATGTCATGTTATGCCATTAAATCAAAAGATAAAAAATATTAGAGATTCTATGAATTGTCACAGAAATATTCTTAAAATAAATGAAGTGGTGCATAAGATTATTTAATATAAAAAGAACACTATAAATATCAACTAATGTTGAATGAGATGAAAGTGGCGAGTTATAAGAAAAGAAATAGAAACAAGAGTTTATGTGATAGTGAAAAAATGTTTTTATTAATGGTAGTGAAAAATCATAGGACAGATTGTTCAGATGAAGAAGTTTGAGGTTTGAGGATGTTCAGAATACTAATAATGAAGTAGAAATAAGCTTAATAACTTGTGGTAAAGTATATATGAGTCATTTGGCATAATATGTTGGAGTCTACATACAATATATGTAATGTTTCATCATGACATATATACCTGTCTGTATACAATTCACCTTCACTAATGTGTATGTGTCAATAGAAATTGTATATGAGTCAAGTAACACCCCCTATTTAATGAATGTTCATTTTATCCAAGTTCTATATGCCGTTTTGGTTTTATTTGGTTTCGGGGATCTTGGGTTATTTTCTCTGAGATTTTGGGTGTTATTGGAAAATTTTAGGTTCACCGAGGGAAAAATATAATCTATGGTGGTTGTTGTTTTGTGATGAGTGTGTTGCTTTGGAATACTAGGATACCAAAATGGATAAATGATGTACATGTTCAGGGTTATTGAATCTTCGGATACACATTATGAAATACAGGTAGGGGGGCCTCACCACACCGTGGTCGAAGGAGCGGGGAGACTAAAATAGACAATTCTTTTACAATATTCCATGGTGGTTGGTCATATATAATCTCTTGGATATTGGGTTATATAAGGGACCATACTATACTTTAAACCACCTAGCCTTTGTGGAAATCAATCTGATTTTGAAATGGACGATTCGAGTGAAGATTCATGGGGTTTGAGTGGTGTTTCAAAAATTGTTTAAGTTTTTGGAATTTCAATTTTATTTTTAATAGAACTCACATATTTTTATCTCTTAATTTCTTATTTACTAAGATATTTATGATATATAAATTTAGGGTGGCCACTTATACAACTTCATGTAAATCAACTATGGATATTCTCATAGGATGACTTTTAGTAATGTATTCAACATCTTCCTTTCATTTTTTTAGTATAATTAACTTTAGGTAGATGATCTCTATCACTCCATTTTATCTAAATCTGGAATTCCAATATTTCTAAACATTATTTCTATTATTTTCAATATAAAACCATGTTGTATATAAGTATGAAAATATTGGGTTCCTTGTGTTTTTTGTATTACATACTTCTTGTTTACAAAATTACTTGTGTTTTCGAGAAAAACTTATTAACACTTATGGAAGCCTAATTTTAATAAATTGATAAAAAATTTATATTTCAGTATTTTTTATGTTTAATAAATGTTTTTGGTTTGTTAAAAATAAATATGTAGTTCGATCTCATCATATATGGTGGAATGTGTTCATATTGCATTGTATGAGGCCTTATACGTATAAACCTACTATTCTATTACAGAGTGCAAGAACATGGGGATTTATCTCATTTTGAAAATGTTTTAAAGGATGATTAATCTCTCATGAGTATGTAACTATCCTTCATCATCTATGTTTTTATCAGATAAACATGTGATGTGTATGCCAAGTTGAACTAAATAATGAACAATGTAATTTATTTTAGTTTTTTTTAAACTGTATTTATTGTGGTAATATAATTTGATATTATGTCATTTTTTTTATATAAAATATAAAATGACATTTTTATGGACCTATTGTAATTTTGTAGGAAGTATATTTGGGAAAACCTACTTGGTATTATTAGTCACCCCTTTTATATGGACTTAGTTGTATATGCATACATTGTTATTCATGACATGGGTATATAGAGGTGTCTTTTTTAACTAGTGGAACATCATGTCTCAACATCCTAGGGATGGTGTTTGGTGCATAGATATTATCTCATAGATTTGTTAGATTGATTCCATATTTTAGTTTCAATGATGGTACAACTTATGGTTATCCCGAGTTATGTTATTATTAATTTTCACAACTACACAGATTATGTCATTTATTGGTTTTTCATTTAAGTTTTATCTTTCATCCTTATCCACCATATATGTTTATTTGGTTATGTTATTTTGGTATGTATAGTTTTTTTTGAAAATTTTAAATAATCCACCAATTTTCAGGTAATCCCTATGAATTTATTTGCAACCATTATTGTCTTGGAGGTGTCACCTATGCTAAGTGACCCCTCAACAATTTCCAAGGAAATGGTTTGGGTTGGGATGTACCATTTTTTTTTAGAATGTATGATTCATCTAAATTTGTGTTATATGAGTTTCTATATGTTTCCCTTAGACACTATATAGTACATTCACTCATATAATGGTGCATCTACATATGATGATTCCAGAAATGTTGATATTTTTAATATATATAAATCATAATTATATTTAAAATAATTTTAAACATGTTATTAATTAAAAATGATCCAACGCATTTATTAATATATACATGAATGAATTAATGCATGCAAACTATTTTTAATATGCCTATGACTCGAGGAAATAAGGAGAAGTGGTATAAAATGGTGATAGGATTTAAAATAAGAAGAAGCAACACATATATTTCATGTCTGTATATAGTTACAGACAAACGTTAGGTGTATAAATGTTTATGGAGTCTTTATATTTTACTATCATTCTAGATTAACAATTATAATGTTTGTTATAATATTTATTTAAGGGATAAATAATTATTGTTTTTGAGTCACTATGATTTTGGAAACAGTGTTATTTTTTAAGGACTAAAAATTATGTATTCACCGTTTATATTCAATACAATTAAAGATATAAAATTGAGGTTAGAAAGTGATTATTATGAAAATATATTCAATATTTACTTTTATTGGAGGTTGAATAACATATATATAATAAAAATGAAACTAAATCTTGTCTAATGTTTTTGGTTATCAAATCCAAAGAGAAGATTTAATGATTTTGATATTATTTTCATTCAACGAGTTGAAAAACAACCGTGTAGAGAAGAACATGGGTTCTTCTGTTCCACCAAATAATAAGAAAAATATGAAATAATATAGGTTTTTGTTAATTCTAGTTCATATAGTAAAAATATTTTTGTATTTTTTAAATTTGAGAAGAAAAATAATTGATGATAGAAGCCCAAATTTGATGTTGTAAATATGATAGAGAATTTTATTGCAGTGTTATGCATAAAAAGAATTTACTTTCTACTATGAAAGGGGACAAGAAGAATAAGTAAGGATAATAACATGAAAAATCCATCATTGGTCTAAACTAGAGATGGAAAATTTAGTTTTCTAACCATATTTTAATATCATTATAATGTGTTAGATGAAATTGTTTTTGGGATGCAACCAAAAATTTCATAAGACATGTAATAAAAATATTACGACAAAAAATATGTTTTGTACTCAATGGTTAATAATACTAGGCTCTATTATCCAAGTTTATCATAATTAAACCATAAATTAGTCTTTCACTGTTAAATGAAAATCATGTAATTGTTTTCCACTTATGTGTGTGTATTTAGATGTGTTGTATGAAAAATTGTTTGTGAGAAGACAAAATCTAATATTAATTCATTTAACAAGTGAATGTGTAAATGGATATGGGATAAAAAGTATAAATACAATAAAAATTAACTTATTGTAATCCACCCCAACCAAAATGTTGAGCAAATCCCAAATCAGTACTTAATTTCATTATAAATGTTTTATTTAAAGTTAAAATTAAAATCATTAACATAATTTTAATTTTTTTATTTCATTACAGGATATATTAAAATTTTATATTAAGGTAAATTATATGGATTTATATTGATATTTATTTTATTATATCATTAGAATTAATATTATCATTTTGTGAGATATGAATATAACTTTTCATTTGAAAAACAAATTGGTTTTTATTTAAAAAAATTATTGTTCCACGTATCATATGATTTCAATAACAAATTGAATTCATATTTATTTATTTCAATTTGATAAAATGGAATTCAATTTTAGTATCTATATGTGAACATTATCTTAAGATTTATATTTTATATTTTCCTGAAAAAGTTTGATTTTTTTTGAATTCTAATAAAATAGAATTTTTTATGATCTAATGATACCAATCACAATCCTTCCATGCATTGATTATGATAATTTCTGGGTGATTTTTTCAAGAACATATTTTGTTTCCATAGGTTAATTTTTCTTTAAAATAATTATGAATGTTTTTTTGTTTATTTAACACACATAAGCATGGTTATCTATTATGTGATGGGTGGGCCTAGAATTCCATTTCCCACATTATTTTTATCATTAATTTTTACTCTTTATGATATTATGGTAATAACGTTTACGGGTAGAATAAAATGTTATAAGTGAGTACTTATTGTCCTCAATTTTGTTTCATAAAAATTTGAGTATAATATCATCTATTGAATTTGGTTAAAAAGATAAAAAATCATGCAATAAGGAATTAACGTTTATAATTAGTTTAGAAATAGTGTGTTGGGGATTTCTTATCATGAATCTATTTACCATTTTTATTACTATTTAAGTTTGGTGACATGAATCATTAATTATTATATCTCTAATTTATACTCTTTGTCATTTATAAATGCCCTAAATAAATTTTATTTTATTTTATTGTACCATCCAATTTCAACTAACATGTTATTTTACAATAGAATACCAAAATTTCAGATTTTTAATTCCATATATATTGAATTAAAAAAATACCTTTGTGGGTATTTTAACATCAAAATTTTCTAAATAATTATTTCATACCCCCTATTGATGTTTACATACAAGGGATAATAATGGATTGTGACCAACTATTTAAAATATAAAATAATCCAATTGTAGTTCACCCAAAAAAATTCCTTTTATTGTCATTAATTTGTTAGAAATCAATGATCATAATTCATCACTAAGCTTATTTTTATCCATTTCATTTAGATATAATTTTTTGTAACATTAAATGACATATATTTGGATGAATGATTAAAATTACCTTTTACATTACATATCATCTTAGAGGCTACTACGTTGTATTTCATGTCATCAAGTGTAACATGACATAGATAATATTTATAAATTATTAAAACCCTTTAATTGTAAAATGAGTGCAGTATTTTTAGGATCATATTTTAAAATTTAACACACATAGTCCTATATCTAATTCAATGAAATTATCTAAAAAATTCTCTGATTTTATTAAATAATTCACTAACTCCTTCATTGGGAACATATTCAAATACTTGAACTTATTCAATAGAAAATAAAATATATCCAACATTAATTTTGTTTCACTTTACTAGATCAATCATAGTTTTTCCCATAATTTTCTTTGTGCATTGAAACTCAAAAACTTTAATTATTTCTTATTGAAAAGTGACCTTGATAAAGAGTTTTTAGAATTTACAAGAAAATCAACATTTTCTAGTTCGATTTAATTATATAAGTCTATATTGGATCTCTTGCATGTATTCAATATAGCATCATAGATATATAATTAAAGAGAATAGATTTGAGATTTATTTCATTCAATTATTATATATTTGATCATTTATCTCCCTAAAGAAAGGAACTATCATTTTATTCATAGAATTTCAAAAAGTTAATGAATCTTTATCATTAGATATATTCAATTAAAAAATTTACCAATGAATAACCTTTATAGTTTTATAATAGTTTATGGATATACGGATAAAAATATTATATAGACACTCAGAGAGCGGGTAAATTAGGGCATACAAAATTTATTCCATAAAAAACTCTTATTGGATCTTATTTATGTATGAAATTAATTATCGAGTCTATTAATAACATGAATAAAAGAATAGGAATGAAAACAAAAAATTTACATAGATTCTTTACTTGGTTAACTATAAAATCTACATTGGATAGTCCCTAAATCATGTGCATTTAATACTGTTAGTGTACATGAATCACTAACATGTCCCACAAGAAATTCTTATATTTAAGATTATTTCAATAAAAATTCCTTCAGTTACATGACATTCCCACACTCCACCATTAGTG
This sequence comes from Viscum album, assembly GCA_963277665.1. Classification (NCBI taxonomy): domain Eukaryota; kingdom Viridiplantae; phylum Streptophyta; class Magnoliopsida; order Santalales; family Viscaceae; genus Viscum; species Viscum album. The sequence continues at coordinate 187,381,916 of OY728145.1, forward strand.
ATTTCAATATGATAGATAATAGGTAATACAATGATAAATTAAAGTCAAACTCACTTAAACCCATTAATTATATGTCTCTTAAATTATTCATAATCCTAAACATTCATATAATCCTTAAAATTAGAATTTTTTTATAATTAATAGCATTTTTTGCATCTATGAATTTAATCCAGGTACTTTTCTATAAAATTCACGTTGTGATCCACACTAAAAGACCAAAATATGAGATTTATTATAAAATTATATTCATTCCTATACTAGAATTAAATGATATTTCCATATATCGCAACACAACTCATATAAAGAAGAAACATATTCCATATAAACATTTCCTGATCTAGTTATTTTGTGGTGATATCTTACCTAATTGAGTAGAATGTAGATATATTCAAATGCTTAGAAAAATGGGTGTCAGAGTTGAAAACCCAATTTTGAAAATCACTCATACACTTTTAGGTATTAAAATATATTAGACTGGGGTGTATACACTATATACAAATGTATAGTTTTCTATTTCATCTTTGATTTTAATATTTGTGGATCCCATATAGACTTATTGATAAAAATATATGGTCATCAATAGTTTGAAAGAAATATAATTCCCCTTTATCTAGGTCCATTCACCCAGAGTTTCATCTATTCACTCAAGCAAGCTTGTACATGTACCCACAAATTTTCTTCCCCCACCTATCACAACTCACCTACACACATATCGTTCCTTCCTTATCCTACTCTACACATCCTATGGGGTTTTATAGTAAATATTCCCCCTTTTCAACCACATATCACATGATTTTACCACTTTTGGTAGTGAGATAATGATTTATAGGGACACATTGATAAATTTTTTATCACCTTTCTACAGACCATACAAGACTCTATAATTTAGGGAATTTCACTTAAGATAAATTTTGGTATTATTAGAATCACTCAATTGATTGAATAACATCATGAGGCATAAAACTTTGTTGGCACTCTTCCCTAGGGTCTCTTAACTAGGAGACTAACCACATTGGTCTACCCACCGGGGTGACTACCCACCCAAGGCGACCCTCCCAGGAGACCATCCACCCATGGCTACCCACCTAAGAACCCATCCACCAATGGTTTCCTTTTATGAGACCAAACTATTATGGTCCCCTACCTTTTTGAACCTTCATCCTATACTACAGAATTAAGTAAACCTTTTACAAGGTATTCCACAAAAGAGAAACTTCACCCATGGATTCCCAAAAAAGAGAATCTTTACCCAAGTCTTCCCACCTAATAGAATTTTTACCCAGGGCTACCCACCTAAGCGAACCTTAACCCTAAGTTACTTCATCCTTAATATGATATCATTGTTTACTTGGATCTCCAATTTTTAAATTTCATTAAATCCTCTTCCATGACCACAAAATTCACATTCTCTAGCTATAAAGAACACTAGGGTTCCCCATTTCGACCATCCATTACATAGTACAAGTTTTCCCCCCACTAATCCTACTTGCATAATAGGGTTATGAGTATATTTATATTCATAAATTCACATGGGTATGAAGACTCCATTCATAGTGGCAATTAAAGAAGTATGATAACCCATATATTTTATAATCATTATCCCGTGATTAATTTCACAATGGTAAAAATATTAAAATACAAGAATATTTGAGCCCTAGTGTTTTGGTAAAAGAGGTATATATAATAATATTATGAAATAGGAATATGATTAAATTACTTAAAAAATATACCATTCAGTTGTGTTTTTGATCTTCTAATACTAAATGAGATAACCTAAGGACGGTCATAAGAAAGGGGTGTTATAAATCCCAATAAGTGAATAATCAAAGAATAACATGATAAAATTAATACATGTGAGTCTATATGAATATCAAGGTAATATTAAATGGGTGATAATCATAAACATGAACATGGAAACAAGATATAATATGATATAATCAAGGAAACATATGAATGTGGAAACAACATAAACACAACATCATTAGAATATGTTAATGACAATCATTGAGAAATCAAATGATATTGCGCTTAGGATAACCACTCCTAAATCATACATGGTATATCATGAGAAAAATAAATTACTCAATGCATTAAAAGGTTATATAATATTAGGTCCACAAGTCAGATTCATATCATATACATGCATTTTTGTCCCGCATATATCATATAACATAAAAATATATTTAATCACTATTAATCAGGTGTTTAAGGGCTATCAGTTTAACATATTAAATTCACAAATAAATTAAGTATATTTATTCCTTATTGAATACCCTTGATTGGAAATGGGGGTGGGAATTTACAACACCACAGTTTGTCTTGAAAAATTGTTGGATAATTTCTTAAGCACCAAGGGTGTGAATAATTGTTCAAAGAAGGGTTTAATGAGAGTTAAAGTAGGTCAATCATTAATTGGAAATCATAAATACCATAAAAGGATTTTTAAAAGCACCAGAAAATGTGAAAAATTAAAAATAAAAGGTTTATTATAAAAAATAACTTCAATAAAAAAGAAGAAAAAAATAATCCCTTACACTGGGAGGGTTCTTCTGAAAGAATCGGAGTATCTTAATGAGATCATTGGAACTTATTGGGGGATTATGGAGGGAGAGGGAGAGAAACTTCATGAAAAATGGGTTTTGGGTGAATAGGAATGGGAGTTTGGTTGGGTATTTATAGAACTAGGGTGTATAATTATTTATTAATTTCAAAACAAAAGTTTTTCGACTATTTATAATAAAATAAATAAATAACACACAACTTTTAATTTTTTTTGCCCATCGTTTCTATGAAATAATTTTTTTTCAAAAATTTAAAATGAAAATCAATGAATATTTTAAAATAAAACCATTGGTGATTTTAAAGTGAGTCATTTTTATAAATAATTTATTTTAAAACCCTAAAATATAATATGGGTTTTGGATGATTTATTAATGGTTTACAAAATCAGTAAAATAAATTCATAAAAACATTATTTTAATTTAAAAAATCTACATTTTTCCAAAAAAAAATTATATCATTTATTATAAAACTTTTGGGCTCTTATGATTTCATAATATAGACTCTATATTTATATTATATTTATTTTTACCCTAAAATTCGACTGCCTATGAAAATTATGAAAAAAATAACCATTATATAAATTTAATAAATTGATTTCAAAAGTAATATTTATTTTATCAAAATATTATTATACATATAATAATTTTTATTTTTAAATACAAATCTTAATTAATGGAAAAATTATACTATTTACAACACTTAAAACTTTTAGACCCTTATAAAAATTAAATTGGAATTCATTAATTATATTATCATTAATATTTAAATAAATTTTATTTAATATGGAAATTTTATTAAAATAAAATTTATTACAATATTTCTTTATTTTTTCAAATCAACATCTTAATTTAAAATATATATATCCCAAAATAAAAAAATTTATTATTTTTATCAAAATCAAATTTTATGAAACTCATTATATATTCATTTATAATGTAACAATAAAAATAGAATATATATAACCATTATTTATTTTAAAATAAAATAATAAATTCGTACTTCCATTGTCAAGCTGTATATCCACTCATTAAACCAGTATATTCCCTATGGGTAAAGTGATTCATGGTGGAACTTTCTTGGGGTGGTTCATTGAAAATGGTTTAGGATGATACCTTGATAAACACGAGATTATCCCGTAAATGGTCTCGATCGGGTTTAATTTATTAAATATGAGCATAAGATTGTAGAAGATAAATTCCTAGTGATTCCATATCTGTTAAAAGATTTGTTAAATAGTCTTAATAGAGTATGATCCTACTAGTTGAGTCCATCTTTTCTTCCTTCTCTTTCAATTAGACATTATCAAAAACCTTAATATATACTAATCATAATAGTCACTATGAAATGGTTATATTATCAATAGTTATGGTGGTTAACCATATTTTAAATATGGAAAGATATGTTTTATTATGGTCCCAAATATAGAAATTAGTACATGCACTTTCTATAACCACATTTCATAATAATGAATTTATTAATTAAATAATGGATATCTATTTATGATAGTTTGAGCAATTATATTCTTTACTAAGTTAGAAATTTTACCCTGAAAATTTAATTACATATACAAAAGAATAAGAGGGTACTTATGTTTCATATCTTCTTCACATTCCCATGTTTCCTTCACAAAATTGTGGTTCCACCACAACAGTTTGACTAGGTGAGTCGTATTATTTCACAGAACATTGTATCTATGATCTAGGATCTTCATTGAATGCTACTCGTATAACGGATCATTCTCCAAGGGTACCAAATTAGTTTATAGTATAAGTAAGGGGTTTGGTATGTAATTCCCCAAGTTGGATACATGAAACAAATTATTTACATGGGATAGGTTTGGTGGTATATTTAGTCGATACACATCTGTTCTGACGTGACTAAGGATCTCAAAGGGGGTGGTGTATCATTGAGTAAGATTTCCATTCTTCACAAAGTTCATGGTTTTCTAGGAAGTAGCACATTATATAAAATATCAAAAATTAGTTCTCATTAATTATTGGACTTGTGGATTTTTTATTGAATTTATATGGATTTCATATAACACTGAATGGATTGGAATTTCTTTTTGATCTCTTAGATAAAATATAGTACTATAATCTTCCACTCTCCATTACTATCTTCGCATGCAAGAGTTAGACACCTATTCCCATAAAAATCCTCATATTGTTACATTTGAAAACAATAATAGACATTTTTTTATTTGATAACTCCATGATGGGATTTTTTTGATAAAATCATTCATAGAAATCCATTAAGAATTATCTCAACATATCCTCTTATGTTTAATAGTTTTTTTAGATTGTTCATCGGTCTGAGGGGGACAAGAAGTGCTGAAACACATCTCTGTATCGTTCAATTTCTAAAATCTTGTCATGAACCCTGATGTAAACCTCATATATTAATCAGATATATTAGATATATTCACTCCATGTAGTCTTAACATTACTTAAATGTATATATTGGAATGGTGGTCTAGAGAGAAATATTCCCTGATAGAAATGAAATTCACTAACATTATAAGGTGATTGAATACCACCCGGATGAAATTTTTTTCCTTTAGATGTCTTCGGTAATACTATAACAATACCCATGGTTATATTTTTCCACTACCATACTAATATAAAAAATGGTTTTATCATACCATTATATTTATAGTATTTATACATAAGATTTTGGACTTCCAGGCATAAATATACAAATTCTGAATTATCCCTCTTTATTTTATCCCACCCGAAGTTTTTATTCAAATATCTATATACCGTAGTGATTCGTGGATGAATGGATCAGGAGGAGATATAAGAATCATCCAAGTTTTCACTCTCTAACTATTTTTTTTAGAAGAAACATTTCCATCTTCCAAACCTTATAACTACATATTTATCAAATTTAATTCCCAAAATAATCATTACATTTCTCTATATCTTCTCATCACCTTTTTGTGCCTCCTTCATCTACTCAAGAAAAGATGGTCGATAATTTATTTAACCATGTTAGGATTTAGATCCTTTTATTATTCCCATTACCATATTTTTCATTTACATAAATATTGGATCCCTTTCAATCCTCATCATTGATAGGGTTTCAGGATTATATATACTTAGATAATATTTCACTTTGTTTTATTTCCTAGGATGGTAATAGATTTGTTAATCATGGTCCTTAATTAGCTCTAACCACCATCCTTTATTCATACTGATATCCTTTTGTGTGATTATATATTGAAGTATTTTCTGATCATTATATATATTAAAAATATCCCCACAAAGATAATGTCACTAACTCATTAATTTAAATACTATTATTGAAGATTAAAGATCCTCTGTTTTGTAGTTATGATCATGGATATTTTGTTAGTGGGAGGAATAGGCCATCATTTTTTCAACATGCATGAGTTCTCAACCTATGATTTTTTGGATACATTATTTTAGATCACAAATTTGTACCCACTGGTGGGTAATTTTAGCACAAGTGCGGTCATTATCCCTTTTATTAAATCTTTAAATCACTCTTAGCATTCATCATTTGAGAAAAAATTCACTTCATTCTATGGTATAAAGGCTAGTGGGATTGAAAATCATGAGAAGTTTCTTACACATAGACAACAGTACCCACGTAATCCAATATATTTGTGCATATCTATCATAGATATTGGTTTGGTTTATCCTGTTCATCTAGTTTTTAGGGATCCAAATATATCAAATTGTTGGAGATAACATAGCCGGTAATGTTACATGATCCATCCAAAATTTAATTTATTATGCTTCACATATAACCATTCATTTTGAAAGGTCTTCAATATAATATTAAAATTCTCTTCATATTCCTCCATTCCTTTGAAGTGTATAAGAATATAATTTTTAAATATTACCAAAAATATGTCTAGGAATTCCATAAAGACATTATTCCTTAATTTGATTTAGATAGGTGGAGAATTTGTTATTCTAAATGGAAACACTATGAGCATGTAGTTCCCATGACTTCTATAAAAATAATTCTTTGGTATATCTTCATTTTTCAAATTTAGTTGACAATATCCTTATTGAATATAAAACATTGAGAAGTATTAGGGTCAATATATCTAATTGAATAATTCATCAATCTATGGATGAGGATACATGTTCATTATTTTTATCTTTTTAAGCTCACCATAATCAACGAATAGGAACATTTCCATATCATTGTTATTGATCAAAATAACCAGTGCACCCCATAGCGAAGCACATGGGAATATATTACCATTATCCATATTCTCTTATAGTGTTTTCTTCATCACTTATAGTTCAATATTTTTTATTATATTTAGAGACATTGATATTAGTAATATTCTTGGAATAAGTTTGATCGAGAACTCAACCTCTTAGATAAAAGGAAGACCAAAAAATTCTTTAAGAAACACATTAGTGTATTCCATCATAGCGGTAATGTTATCTAGGGTTATTTTTTCCTTATTCTCAATCGTTTTATCTAGATATTATTGTTCATATGGTAATAATATATTTTCTTGAGAATATGATTCCATAAAATATTCATCCTCCATCATTGACTTATATATAATTGGAGGCTAATTTGTGATTCTAAGGGTTGTTTCCTTCTAGCATAATTTTATTTTGGATATATACATGTAAAGACAATCCATACATTGAATTCCATAAAATTCCACTAAATTGAGTATTGTAAGGGTTTCCTAGAAATTCACATATAAAATATTTACATGGTATAAGTTATATACTTGGGTTGTAATAATTCACCATTTATAAATTTTCAAATATTTATCTACAATTATATTTTATATTGGTGTTATAATAGTTTAACTAAACATGTATAATGTGAAATAATTCATATAATAATAATAAAATAGTATGTTTTGTATACTTGAATGAAGAACTAATTTAACTATGACCACATTGATGTCAGCATCCACCATTATAGTTGTGATGGAATAGGATACTGATTACTCTATAAGCCATTTAGGTTGTTTCGGTTGATTATCATTGGTAGCATTTGTCTTAGTGCATTTATTCACATAGTGTCATTATTCCTTACTGTTGAAACATTATAAAATAGTTTGTGGGTATACTATAACATTCCATTCGTCAATCACAATGGTGGGTTTCTCCTATCGAAATTTTCCAGATAGATTACCTTTCCTCCTACAACTAAATAGTTTCCCTACCACTTCAGAAATGTTTGAGGATGCTTCATCCAACAATTTTTAAAATTAGAATGTTTGAATTTATTCCCAGTATGATATTTCTCCATCACTCCCCTTATAATTAAAATCTAGTATCTACTTTCTATCTCCTCGCCCCTGAGACCCTTAAGAATAATTGATATCTATTTTAACTTTGAGGTCACATTAGAAAATTTTCCCATAGCTATCAATGTATCATATCATCAAATAATTTCCTAGAATCATATTTATCCCACTAAATTAGTGTTTATCTTCACATCTAAGGCCAATGAAAAAATTGGAATCCATAAAGAAATTAATATTAAGTTTACCTCTTATGTCTATATGGATTTTTCATACTTTATCAGGAGTCCAAGGAAATCCCTCTCCATTTTAATTTTGATATTCTAATGAAAATATTTATCAGAAATCATTTTTTGTAATTATTTTCTCTACATTAGTTTGATCTCTTCTATTGTCTTTATGTTCTTGATCTGCATTTTCTATAGATCAAATTATCCCTCTATACGATAAATAACCAACATGACCATTATTAAATAGACAAATAAAGTATATATATGATCATTTCAATGGATTTGATCGATTATTATATGATAAGTTGATCAAAATATCCACTAAAACTCAGAGGTATTTTTCACATAATTGTCTCAATTGAAACTTAATCCTTCTTAGGGGGGTGTGGGTTTTCACACTGATTCATGTTTTTATTAAACACAAGATTAAATAAAGTATGTATTTTAATCATCTTTTAAATTACTACTATTATTAGTTTGTGAGTCTCATATGTGAAGTCATTAAATTTTCCAACACATCACTTGTTTACACGGTTCCCCCTCTTTCCAGTCATTGACTAAAATAAATAGGAAATTTGGGATGATAATTTTCAAACTATTACATACATAAAAGGGATACGATAAATATTGAAGGGGTACATCATAAATGACGTTCAATCATTAACCTATGAATATTTAGGTTTCAATCATTGTTATCCATGGTGTATTTTTAATCATTATATTTCATATAAAAAATTGTTTATTTCCAAAAGATCTGTAAATAGCATGTGAATTTTCCAAAGTATATCCCATGAGATTTTCAAAATATGTGGGTAGTACAAGCTCCATTTTTTTGAGCTATGTTGTGATCATGTTGATAACCAATAATCTATTTGGATGTTATAACCCATAGGTACAACTATTCCAATTCCAAATCTACTTCTGGTATCTACATAGAGATTTAGATTCTTGGAAACCACATACTCAATGCATTACCAAAATTTAGCAATTTTTCCCTATGTTAATCTGTATCCCTAAATATTTAACTATGTTTTTCTAATCACAATCCACAATAATAACTAGACCTTCCTCTAATGACAGCTATGAAAACCCATAACATTTATACACATTGTCACATGATTTATTACCTAAAGGTACACATAGTAAAATCCAACAAAATTGAGAGTTCTAGAGTCTGAGAAATTTGGTACATATCATAAAAACATGAAATATTGACACATATTAATTATTTAAAAATTTATATAAATACCTTAAAATCAATTGATATTCTAATACTAAACAAGAGAACCAGGGGATTCATATAAGAAATATTTGAGATATTAACCCCAGTAAAGGAATAATTGGTAAAAAAAGAAATGAAACTAATAAATTTGAGTAAATAGGTATATAAAGGGTACATAAATGGGGTGATAATCAAAAAAATAAAAAAACATGATATAAGATTATAACATCAAGGAAATAAAGAAATGTGGTAACAATATGAAATAAAAAATCATAATAATAAGTCAAGGATCAGCACCAAGACACTATAATATAGTGTTATTAGGATAACATACCCTGAACCATAAAATCTATCTCAGGAGATAAAAAATTACTCTATGCATTTTAGAGATATATAATTTTGAGCCCACCTATCACATTCTTATCATGTACACTTTATTGTGTGCCACATGGATCATACAAAATACGAATGTCTTTAATAACATTTGATCTCATGAATAAGGGGTGTGACTTACCTTCAAGGAAATAACCAATCAATTAATTATAGTTACATCAAGTTGGATACCATAGAGTAGAATTGGATATGGGTAATCAAAATACAAAAATTTGGCATAAAAAATTTATGGGAAACTTTTGGCAGTTCCCTGGGGGTACGTAAATGATCATGGGAGTGTTTAATTAGAGTGAACTTCGTCTCTCATTATGTTGGGTTCATAATAATACTTAATATATATGTAAAATCACATTACAAAATTACAAATTTGAAATAAAAATGATTTGTAAAAAACATCTTGAATTAAATTGAAGAGTAATAGAATCCATAACCTGGGGATGGTGCTTATAATAGCTTGGGAGGATCTTCTCAAGAGATTTGGAACATCATAGGATTAAGTTAGAGGGTAATAGGGAAAGTAATTTCATGGTAAATGGGATTTTAGTAAAGAGGAGTGATAATTTGGGTGGGTATGTATCGCAAAAGAGAAATAAATTCATTATTATTATCTAAATAGAACCTTTAGTATATATATAATAAAATAACAAAAAACACAAACCTTTCCATAGTTTTTTACAATTTTTTCATAAAAAAGGAGTGGTTTCCCATATTTTATAATTCCCTGGACTTAACATATAAAAATAATACCAATGGGGACGTGGATGCAAGTCATGTTTATAAAAAATTGATTTTAAAACCATAAAATATAATTTATCATTTGGAAGATTCATTAATTATTTATAAAATTATCCAAATAACCTAAAAACAATATTTTATAGGGAAAATATATATTTGATCTTGGATTCATTTTATAGAATTTATTAGATCACTTTTGGGCTATTATGATTTCATAATAATGACCCTATATTTATAAAATATATAATTTTTACCCAAAATTCTTACTACCTCAAAAAATTATAAAACGTTCACCATTTTATATTTTCAACATGATGATTTAAAAAGTAGTATTTATTGTAGAAAAATAATTTTCAATATATTTTAATTTTTACTTTTAAATAAAAATATTTATTTATAGTGAAATAATAGTTTTTAGAACACAAAAAACATTCTATCCAATATAAAAATTACATTGGAAACCATTAAATTACACTATCATTTATATTTAAATAATTTTTTTAACAATAAATATTTAAAACAATGATATTTATTTGAAAAATTATTGAATTTATCAAAAGTGTGTTTTATTTGAAACTTTATATTTACCAAAAAAAAAATTTGTATTTTTGTATTAAATATTATTTTGTATAAAAATCATTATATAATCAGATATAAAGTGATAAAAAGGGATAAATATAATCATTATTTTACTTAAAATAAAATATAAAAATTCATATTATTAGGGTCTAGATGCATAAATCCTTATCAAACTGACATATTCCCAATGGGTATGGTGAGAAATGGTAGAACATTGTTGGGGTGGTTTAGTATGAGAATGGTTTGGGTCATATAGCATCCCGACTTTTTATTACATAACATTTCAATAAATTTTACATATATAGGATCTTTAAATTCTAGTGTCTTGGAAACCAGGAACTCAATACATGACGACATAAATTATTCTTCTTAAACATTTTAAAGGATTATTCATTGTTCATCCTAGGTTCATTACAACATCTCATAACCTGGGAGTATACATCAAAGTAAAGGGTGAGCAGAAGGCCCAGTAAGGGAAACAAGAGAAACGTTTTAAATGTGAACTTGGGATACATCAATAAAGTCATGATAAATAACTTTACGGCACGAGAAAGAGATCATGAGGAATATCAAAATAAAAATAACGTGTTTCATAAATTTAATATGTGGATACAGTATTTAACATAGACATTAATTTCCATATCACCAAGGTCCATCCCCAAGGTGTCATTAAAAAATTACCATGGTTATTCACCAAGGTATCGTTAAAATGACCATCTCTAGAGATTAAGTCTTTACCCAATGGATTGAAGCGCTATCAGGGTGAACCCTTAATTTTTCTTTAATATCATGTGATAAACATATATCATCATCAAAAATTTCATAAATAACCCATATAACATAAAATAAATGGGTTTCATTTCATAATCAAAACGTTTTAAAACTACTTTAAAGAGTTGATCATTATGTCACTTTAAACCCATGGAAAGGGAAAGAGGGTTTCATGTATATAAATCCTAGAATTAAAATAGAAAATTTTGATATATATTTGAATACCCCTGTAGAAGAAATATACTTGAGTATTGACTTAATAAAATATAATAATTTGAGAAAAAGATAAATACATTTTGAGATGAAAATTCTGCAGCATAACCGCTATGTTATAGGGTTTTAGAAAACATTGAAATGAGAGGGGACATAGGTCACACACTCATAAATGATCCATAAAATAGTAGGGGGACAGAATATAAAGGATTTAAGAACATTGTAATGAAATTTTAAAAATATTCCATATGAAATGAAGAACTTGAAAGGAATACAAAAGTAAGATTTCTCTTATGAAAATTCGGCAGCCTAACGACGTTACTTAAAACTTCAAAAAAATGAATTGATGAGATAAAATAGGTCCTCTCATCATATGAACATAAAAAGGAAATTATTATTGATATATAAGATCATAACCCAACATAATAAAAGGAACATGAAATAAATGATATGAAAATAGAACTTGAAAAATGAGAAGGGTGGAAGTATCCTTTACAAAAATTCGGCTGCCTAACGGTGCCACATAGACATTCATAAAATGAAATTATGAGAGTAATAGGGGATCTATAATCATATGATCATGAAAATGGAAGTAATAGGAATTTAAAATAAAATCCCCCAACATAAGAACATGGGGCTTAAATGAAATGACATACATAAGAGTAATTGAACAGAAAGAGAGAGGTAGGATCCCTTACATTGAATAGTAACTTCAAAAGCATGATGTTTGGGACCTTGGGAGGCTTGAGGGAAACATGGGAGGACTTCATGGGATGTAAAGATACTATAAAATCGTTGGGGAGTATTTTTAAAAGAAATTAATTAGATAAAGGATTGGTATTTATAGGAGAAGTGAGGGGACAAAGCATTAATTTCCATGAGACACCTCATCGGTGGTATTGGAAGAACCGTAGACTTGACCATGGTATTTTCCCACAGTATTGGCCACTTGGGACACATCATACCTTATATTACTATTCATAAGTCGACCAGAATTATTGAATAATTAATACATCCTTAATGATGTCATTAAACACCAGAAACTCAAAAACTGTATTTTCACTATTCACCAAAAATTCAACTTTCTAAAAACAACCCAAAATTACACCTTAACCACATATCAATGCTTTGATTTCAAAAATGAAATCCTTTTTATGAAAATAATTTTCTAAATAATTTTAATTTTTTTTTTAAATAAAAAACACTATTCACCTGAAAAAACTAATACGTAACCAATAATTTTCGAAACTGTTATTTTCCTATTTTATTGAATCACATTACTTAATCAAGATGACTAAATTATATTAATAGATTATTTATGTTAGATTACTAATCCATTTGTTCACATTACTAATCCTAAGCATAAAATCACTATTCATAATTTACTATTCATCAAAAAATTAAGTTGATCTTATTAGACTCTAAATTTCATACTGAACACAACTGTAGAAGAAAATTTTTTTAAAATCATTACACATTTTTAATTATTTAATGTTTACATAAATATTTTTAAAATATCCTTTTTCTAAAATTCATCAATAATATGCATACTATATTTATCCGTACATTTGAAAATTCACAAACTTCATCATAATAAGAAATCATAATTTTTATTTAAATCAATGGATTACACAAGGCAGTTACGGTCTCGTTACATAACCCCTTATAACACCAGCATAGGACCTAAGAGTAAGGTGTGCTAGGGTGATATAATCTTGGGGCGGCTCGGCCAACATTTCTCAAGTAGTTATTTTTATCATCTTGACCTTCTCGTGAAGTGGATTCTGTTCCAGCTTCACATGATGAAGTTCATCTTGGGTTTGATCAAGAGAAAAGACCAAAGGTGATACCTCCTTCTCGAGTTCCGTTAGATGGGCTTCAATCGGCCCGAGACTACTGGATGGGGCCATCGAATCATCGTTCAATATTAATTAATCAATATCACTTGTATTTATAGAAAATAATTGCACCATTTAGTTTACAACGGTCTTATTTTAATTATACTCATTTTATTAAATGAAAAAGTTTAGTTTAGTATAAAATAAAATAACACACACAGTTAGGAAACAAAACTTATTCAAAATTTCTGGTCGTAACAGTCTTCCCCCCTTAAGAAATTGCGTCCTCGCAGTTTTAAAATTGGCCTTGTAAATTTCATTGAATTTCCCACATCGAAAAAATAGTCAGTAAAACTATTACATTAAAAGAAAGAAAGGGAAGTACAAAGGTCACCCGAGTTAACCCATACTAGGATTCCATGTAGGAAAACATGGATATGGAAGAGAAAACAAAGGTTCATGTTCTGATGGAGAGTGATAGAAAATATTATTAGGAGGAAATTAACCACAATAAGATCACAAACTTAAGATGTGTTAAACTGTCTTTGATTACCCAGTAGGAAACATAAACCAACAACGTTTCTGTTTTACGTTCCTTTTCGTAATATTGAGGAGTTCATTTACTACATAGAGTAAAAACATAAGGAAATATACTTACCTTCAAGTAAAGTTTCATCCCTTAATATGTTTCCACCAAGACTAATCTTTTCTCCAAACAATGAGTATTCAAAAAGACTTGGTCTCATCAAAATCACATGAATCATCTTCTAGAGAATCACTTAATCCAGAAAAGAATAACTATATTTTTCCATTGTCTTTAGTAATCAACTAAAACTAAAATGGTTAGTATGAGATCATATAATCCCCAAAAAGGATAATCCTATATAAAAAGAAATGTTACTATTAATCTCCAAAATTCAAAAAAATCACCCAATGTTCCAGAAAGACCATTCAATACACAATCATCATTAAAATTATTCAGAATAATTCAAACTAATATTGGAACCCAAAACTCAGAAGGATTTTATCACAGTCTTCCCCCAAAATGTCATAACATTTATCTCCAAATAACATCGGCTACTATTAACGTCTCCTAATAAAGTGTAGTTAACCTATTCATATATTCTATATGCTAGGTTCATCATTTTCCAGAAATAATCAAAATCACCATATGTCAATAATAAATACATAAATTCCTACAAAAAAATCAACCATTCCTCCCCAATTTAAATCCTGCAGTATCATAGTCAAGTAGTACTCCAAAAGAGAAAACATAGTTAAAAATAACCTTTATCATTTAATCACCAAATCATTTTCCTATACAAAGGATATCTATTTGATATAAGTTTCGAAAATCAACTTATTCTTGATCCATAAAAATATCAGGTGCATTAGTCTGAAGGGCATAACAACAAACTCATAATTCCCATATCTTGACCGAAAGACAATTTTTTTAATATCATCATTATTCACCATTAATTGATGATAACCAGAAAGAAGACCAATCTTAGTGAAGAATTGAGTCCCACTAAGTTGGTCAAATAAGTCATCAATTCTTGTAAGAGACTATTTTTTTCATTGTGATCCCATTCAGTTCTCTACAATCAATGCATAACAGCATCGATCCATCCTTCTTCTTCACAAATAGAACTAGTTCTCCCCATGGAGACCCACTTGATCAGATAAACTCGTTCTCCAAAAGATCTCAGAGTTGTTTCTTCAATTCCTCTAGATCCACATTTTCTATCCTATATGGGGTTTTTGACATCGGATGAAATCCAGGAATGAGTTCAACAGATAACTCTACCTCTCTTTCTGGGGAAGGTTCGGGTAACTCCTTAGGAAATACTTCAACGTATTACAATACGATGGGTAAATTTTCTAAAAGAATAAATCCTTTGTGAGAAACATATTTCATTTAGAATTTTTTTAACTAAAAAGGATTTTATGTCTTAAAACTTCATTCTTAGAAAAATTACATTTTTCTATAATTCCATTATAAGGATTCAAAAAAATCTGACGATTAACCAAACATATCCCCCAGGAGTGTCTTAACCAAGAGTAGAGTAAGACCTGTTTTCGTGTACCAATTCCCATTCTAGTCTAGCTCAAAGTGGTGTTTTTGGGTTTTACCCCTATGTACATCTGTGTCAGACCCACTGTTTCCTCTAGAATTGGGAATGACCTCATTGATTTATGGTTCAAACATTCCAAGTGGTTTCAAAAAGGTTTGTTCATTGAACCGGAAACATCCAATGATACCATATCTATTTGGACCTAATTTCCAAAGGTAGGTGCACACTAGTTATGAACTGATGAGGCTTAATAATTTACATTGGTCGAGAGGATGGTAGCTCGGACTCATCACACCCTTTTGGGGGGAATTATTATCTACTTTGGGACATTCTTTATAGATTTATGTTATGTTCGTGAATCCTTATTACATTACCAAGTATAAAATGAGCTTTCCTTTAGATATGACAATCAATGATTGGTATGTAGGAGATTTAGAGAATCTTTTATATGTATTCTAGGTTCTTCATCGATAAGGAATCATCTGTATTGTTTAGATATTCTTAGTCAATTGTATCCTTCAATACATTATATAAATGTCTCTTGGTCATTATGATGACCATACTAGTTTTAAAGCCACTCAGTGGGGCACTAGAGGTTTATTGTCATTCATAAAAACATGGATTATTTCAGAGATGGGATCATACCCGTAGATGGGCTACCTACGTGTCCTTTATTTAGAAAAGTAATCATAAACCACATACTTCGAGTAATAGAAGTATGCATTTATGAATGATTGATGGCCCAAAGAAAGATTTCATAATTACTTTTACGCTCTAAGCTCACGTGAGTCATGCTCGGTGTGAGAAACAAGAGGTATTGGTAAAACCAAACAATTGTTCCATGAAAGATGTAATCATAAAAAATAATATGGGGCTTATGTATGTCTGACATCCCAAATAGATGAATATTAGGATTTTACATCAGGGAAGAAACCTGGGAACAAGGTCCATAATGGTATATGTGCTTTATAGAGATTTGGATATTCTAACTTGGGGCATACTCCTGAGGAGGATGCCCAAATTAGAAGGGTACTTATGGTTGGGTTTTACTCCTGAGAAGGAAGGCCAAATCAGAAAGTAAATTATGATTGGTTAAGAGAAATTATGAATGGGGCTTACTCTTGAAAAGGAAGCCCAGGTTAAAGGAAATTATGGTTGGGGATTACTCCTGAAGAGGATGCCTCAATTTGGGAAATTGTGACTGATACTTACTCCTAAGGAGTATTCCCAGGTTAGGGGGGATTGGGGCTTACTTCTGAGGAGGATTCCTAAATTAAGAGAATTATGATTGGGGCTTACTCCTAAAGAGGATGCCTGAAATTATGGGAATTTGAAGACTGGTCTTACTCCTGAAAAGGAGGCCTTGGTTAGGGGACTTGGGGATTACTCCTAAGGAGGATTCCCAAATTAAGATAACTTGGACTGGGGCTTACTCCTGAAAATTTGTCTCAGGTTAAGGATTCTCTCATCTTAAAGGATGAGGTTGAATGAATCAAATCTCTCACTTTAGTGATATAAATATATGTAAATCACTATATTTTGAGAGATGTTCCACAGAATTCCTTTCAGATAAGGAAGACAATCAAGGAAACATGCAATAAAAATGGCATTAAAGAGTGTATTTAAGACTAAATCTTCAATAGGATAAGTGTATTTTAATAAGAGAGGTGAATAGGTAAGAGGGGCACCCAAAAAGAGAGAGGCGCGCAATTCCTGCGGGGGCGCACAAGTCCTGGTCGCGCAAGTATACTTGCGCGACACATGGGTACTTGCGTGACGGTTGACCCTTAAGGTAATAATTGGGAGAGACTTGGCTCAAGCCCTTAGAAGTATCCCTAAAGGATTCCAAAAGTGTGGCATGCAAGTTTTATTGAAGGGGTAAGGCGGCGCATAAGTGGGTCTATTTCCCTAAAGGGATGTCCACTTAGGCGCGCAAGTGTTGATGTGTTTCAACACTTAGGCCTTACTCCCCCTATTTAGATGTTCCGTTCTAGGTAAGAAACTACATAAGAAGTGTTCGGAAGCTTCGAGAAGAGACTAGGGCGTCGGGAGCTCAAATCTGAGTTTCTCTATTTTTCCGTCTCAAATTGGGGGCCCACTGGGGGTATTTATAGGCTGGTGAAGACCCTGGGAAAAATTCAAAGAGGGTATTCAAGTATCCTATGTGACCATCATGTGGCGTGCAAGTATACTTGCACGACCAGGGTGGAACTCGCGCGACCCTGGTGCAAATGAATCTTTGTTCATGCCTTTGTCAATTTTTGATGTTTCTTCAAAGGATGAATCACTTTGGACTAATGTATTTATATTTTTTAGTTGTTAGACACTATGATGGAAAGGAGTGTCAACAAAAAGTCCCCCCTCAGAGTTGGATCTAGAGAGAAAAGAGGACTTGACTCTAAGGAAAAAAGAAACCATGGGTTTTGTGTATATTGGTAGTTTAAAGTCATGCATGTCTGACATAAAAAGGCTAATGTTTAAGGTCGACTATCTTTAACCAAATAGATTAAAATTTACTCAATTCCTTGAAAATTTATCTGAAAACATATTACCACACTCAAGTATGAGAGAAAAAATGTAAACTATGACTTAATAAATTCTGAATCTGAGGAATGATACGAAAAAGGGATAAAAGGAATTAGAAGAAGTAGTTCCCATGAATAAAGTTAGAATTATTTAACAAACCCGTTAGCGGGTTGAATTATGCAGGGCCACCTAACAACATTGGCTGCATAATCAAAAAATAGTATCTTTTGGCTGACAAGTCTGTTATGTATACTGTTTATGTAAGGCCACCTAAGGGCACGTGCTGCATAGTCAGGCAAAAGAACTCTCATAAATTTAGTTTTCTACTGCTAAAAAGCCTTTGGAAGTTTATGGAGATTCAATTTTTCCCAAGAATAGAGTTTTTTGTATGGAGAGAGGTACTTGAATGTGGAGAAGATATTTCCAATCAAGATCGTCTAAGAACTAGATGAATGTCACTCCTACAAAAGTCTTACCCAAACATAGGGAAGAGAAATATAAACCACATACTTGAATACTTTCAGTTCATGAAAAATAACATGGGACGAATATGTTAAGGATGGATATTTTTTGCATATCCTTACATATTGTCGATAAGAACAATAAGGGAAAAAGAGTTTTTTTTCCCACGAATGAAGTTACCATTTTTTAACAAACCCATTTGGGGTTGAATTATGCAGGCCGCCTAAGGGTATTGGCTGCGTAGTCAAATGATAGTATCATTTGGCTGACAAGTATGTTATGTAGACTGTTTATGCAAGGTCTCCTAAGAGAATGAGCTGCATATTCAGGAAAAGAACTCTCAGAAATTGGACATTTTGTGACCAGAAGTAAAGAAAAGGGTTATGGAGATCTGGAAGCATTTAAGGTTAGGAGTATGACACATAAAAATGGGTATTTGTTCAATGCATGTAGATATACACAGACCAATGCTAACCATAATCATGTTGTGGCTGGGTCCTGAATTGAGATGATGGACATCACTATGTATCCCATAAAGATGGGAATAAATCCATACATAGTTCTTGAAATATAGTTTAACGTCATGTGGGATGATAGTATGGGAAATATTGGTTTACGGTCATAGAACTCGGACCATTATAATGAATACATTGTGTGTGTTTTCATGGGGACTTTTCAGCCAGGGGACTGAAAGTGGAATTTGGGGTTAGGCCCAAAGACTTGGGGCTGGATTCGAGGGATGCTAGAATGTTCCTACGTATCCCATAAGTATGGGAATAAATCCCACATAGTTCTATAAATACCCACTATACAGATTTGGTTCGTACAAATGAAGGGTCAAAGGGGACTTTAGTGCAATGATGGTTTGACCCAAGATAAAGGTTGCAGACATTTCCATGTATGCGCGTAGTTTTTTAGAATATAACATGATCAGAGATAAATGTTAATATTGATTCCCTCTTAGGTGAGGGTGTCAATGAATGATGTAGTTTATTGACGTACAGGACAAAAGTGCGATTAGTTTAAGGTCATATGCATGGACCGGTGGTGAACCAATGTAAAAAGTATTGGTTCTGGGGCTGCTTCACATATCAACATCATATGAGGTGGAGGTGAACCGATGTGAAGAGATTGGTTTTGGGATTGATCCTTGGGAGGTTTCCAACATACCCAGCCTAGAAGGCAAGGATCAAAGTATGCGTAGTTCAATTAATGAATAAATTAGTAATCAAGTTGTTTTGGGAACAATGACCTAAAAATGATGTTGGGACTTAAACATGGTCAGCGGCCCAGAGAGGGTGTTATGTTTGAGGTTTAATCTAAGATCACATGATTCATACTTGGTGTGAGAAGAAGAGGTAGCAACAACCTTAACGATGCATAGTTTAAGGTCATGCAGGACATATGAAGGTACTATGCAGTTTAAAGTCTTGCAGTGAGGATTATTGGTGCTGCACAGTTTAGTGTCATGTAGCAGGGACAAAATACAGTTTAACGTCATGTAAGACGTATTAAGGGACTTTTTTCAGGATTACGTCATGTAGGATGAATGAGCAGTACATTTTAACGTCATGTAGGACAAATACAGGGACATATTTTAACATCATGTTGGTCGTGAACATAGTTTCGCGTCTTGTTGGACAATAATGGTGTTGTAAAGTTTAGTGTCCTGTAGCTAAGACGATGGGGACAATACAGTTTAAAATCATGTTGGAAAAAAGGGGGACTGTTCAGTTTAATTTCATGCAGTATATACAAAAAAGGACACAGTTTAATGTCATGTTGGATGTATTAGGGACTTTTTCACAGTTTAACGTCATGTTGGGCGATGGCATGGTTTAATGTCTTGCTGGACATAAGGGACTTCTGTATAGTTTAGCGTCATGTAGTTAGTACGTCACAATTTAACGTCATGTTGGACGATATGGATGCAAATAGTTTAAGGTCATATGCGTGGACCGTAACTGATGTATTTTGTGATTATACAAAATACTTCTTCAGAAATCTAGCATTGGTTGGAGTAGTGATGAGTTCTTCATCGATTGAGATTAAAGAATAAGCTCCATTAGAGTAGACCTTATGTATTTAATAAGGTCCTTCCCATTTTGGCACTATCTTGGGAAGTTTCTTTCCTGGTATCATTGGAGTTATAAGAACCAATAGCAATTCTCCATTAATGATTGAACGAAGATGAACGTTTTTATTGAAAGCTCATGCTATTCGATTCTGATAGACTTCCTAGTGGGGCAGGGTGCACAATATTTTCTCATCTAACCATTCCAATTCATCCAATCTCTTTTGAGATTTTTCATCTGTAGATGACTAATCACAAATGGGTTCTCTGAGTGAGGGTAAATGAACCTCAATGGGAAAGACTACTTCTGTTCCATATACCAATGAATATGGAGTTGACTGCGTTGCATAGTGGGTGGTGGTCCGATAAGCCCATAAAGCATGAAAGATTTTATCAGGACATGATTTCGTATCTTTATCCACCATATTTTGCAGTATATTTGAAAGAGTCGTGTTAAAAGCTTCTATCTGGCCATTTTCCGCTACATAATTACGAGATGAATGATAGGATTTGAGGTTGTATTCTTGATACAACTTCCTCACCTCGGATAAACAGAAGGTGCTGCCATTGTCTATCAATATGGTATGAGGGACACCAAATCGGGTAATGAAGTTAGACTTGATGAAGCTAAAAATGCATTTAGAACTGAATTCATTGAGGGGTATTGCCTCTACCCATTTGGAAAAGAAGTCAGTAGAAATAATAATGTACTTAAACTGCTTGGATGTAGCTGAAGGATAAGGTCATACTACATCCATTCCCTATATATCAAATGGCAACGTGTATTTAGCTATATGAAGCATCTCTGGGGGTTGATGAATGAATTTGGCATGTACTTGTCAAGAATGACACTTCTTTGTGAAATCTACACAATATTGTATCATTTAAGGCCTAAAGTATCCAAGCCTTCTAATTTTATCAGATAGTCTCTGTCCATACTGATGGGACCCACAGACTCCTACATGCACTTCTTTCATGACCGCCATTGTCTCTTCACCATCGATGCATCTGAAGAGAACTCAATCAAAACGTCTTTTGTAGAGAATTTTATCTAGGTGATCCAGGCTATCATAGAGAGTAAAATTGACCACACGTATCCATACTTGTTCTCTCCCGGATCTATCAGGTAGAAGTGTTCCATTTTGAAGGTATTCCCAGATAGGTGACATCCATCCTATAGTATGACCATACGGTTCAGAGATGGGACTAATTTCATTAATTTCCTCTATTCTGGCATGAACATAAGGTGAAATTGTACGAAGGTGGGAAATACTGATGGTTGTATCATCCCAATTTGGATCTGCAAGAGTTATGTCTATATTAGACAGTGCATCAACTTGAGAATTTTGTGATCTCGGGACATAAGAAAATTTCGGTTCCGTAGGAAATTCCACCATTAACTCTCTAATTTAATCATAAAAGGGATTAACTCTTCTTTTCTGATAGCATAATCCCCATTGACTTGTTTGATTACCTGGTCTGAATCACCCCTCACCTTTAAGTGATTCACTTGTGCTTGAAGCGCCAACTACAATCCTGTGATGATAGCTTGGTATTCTGATTCATTCTTTGTACCGCCTCCCAAAAATGAGAAGGAATAAGGTAGAACTTCCTTTTACGGGGAAATGAATTCAATTCCTAACCCAACTTTATTTAATTTAGGATCCTCCATTTTCGTCCCTGTTGGACTTATGGAAGCACCATCAAAGTACATTTCCCATATTGGAAGGCTATCTTGAATAGAAAATACTTCCTCATTAGGAAGATAAATATCTGAAGATGTATCTTCTACAGAAGGATTTTCAATAAGGAAATCAGCCATAGCATGGCCCTTTATTGCCTTTTGAGCCACATACTGAATATCAAACTGCTGCAAAATAACTGCCCACCTTTCAAGACATCCTATAAGCATTCTAAGATTAAGGATGAATTTGAGCGGGTTATTACAAGATACAAATTAGACCTCGTGATGTTTCAGGTAGTGTCTCATCTTCTGAACTACAAAGATTAATGCTAGGCAAAAATTCTCAATATTTGAATATCGGGTTTCTGCTTCATGCATTGTCCGAATGGGATAGTAGAGGTTGTTTTCATTCCCAACATCATTCTTCTGAGAAAGAAAGTCACCCAATGATCACTCTAAAGCTGACACATAAAGAATCAATGGTCTTCCTTCAAAAGGTGGAATTAATACCGGTGGAATCAAGAGATATTTCTTGAGAATATTGAATGCCTCTTGACATTCTTCAGTCCACTGGTAAGTGACTCCCTTCTTCATCAATTTGGTGACGGGTAAACATTTTCCTGCTAAATTGGCGATGAAACTCGGAATATAGGCTAAGTGTCCTTGAAGTCCTCTCAATTCTTTCAAATTATAAGGAGATAACATACCATGGATTGAATTTTTCTTCTTAGGATCTACTTCTATACCACGATGGCTTACAACAAAGCCGAGAAATTTTCCTGAGGTTACCCCAAAAGCACATTTTAAGGGGATCATCTTCATATTATGTTGCTGAAGTTTGTGGAATATGATTTCCAAATCAGCCAAGTGATTAGAATGTTTCCTAGATTTAACCACAAAATCTTCCACATAACATTCAACAAACTTCCCTGAAAAGGTTTTAAAGATACGATGCATGGCACGCTAATATGTTGCGCCTGGTTTTTTCAGGCTAAAGGGAATTACCCGATAGAAAAACACACCCTGAGAGGATCTGAAGGGTGTAGATTTTTCATCTTCTGAAGCCATGTAGATTTGAATATACCCAAAATATCCATCCATGAAGGAAATTGCTTCATAGCCAGTTGTTGCATCAATTAAGAGTTCTGTGATCAGAACTGGAAAATCACCCTAAGGACAATACTGATTAAGATCTCTGAAATCAATACAAACTCTAGTTTGTCCGTTATTCTTTTTCACAGGGATAATATTAGACAACCACTTGGGATATTGAACTTCTCTGATGATGTTAGTTTTGATAAGCTTATCCACTTCAACTTCAATTTTGAAAGCATAGGTTGGGTGTGTTCTTCTTGCAGCTTTCTTAAATCCTCGATGTTCTTCTGGAAAACACAAATGATGAGTAGAAACATCAGGATCAATCCCTGGAATCTCTGTATTGTTTCAAGCAAATATAACTCGATTTTTCTTTAAAAATGCAATATATGTCTCTTTATCTTCATGAGTCATTGCCGCACTAATTAAAGTGAAGCGTGGATCTTCTTTTTTACCCATATTTATTTCTCTGAGTTCATCCACGGTGGTAGAGATACCTTTATCAAATTCTGGAGGAGCATCCCTGAAATCTTCCTCTTCTTCTTCATAATGTGTTATTTCTTTGGTTTCTACTAATATATTAACTGGTGAAGTATAATTTCCATGATCAGAAGAGATGTTAAAATTTGAACATCTTGAAGAAGAAGCTTTCATTTTCGACTTGATTGATGATGAAGGGTATTTATTGGGTAATAAAGAGGAGACGATGGATTGTGAATTGACATCATCATTCACCTCTAACATTACTATAACTTCCTCTAGCCTGGTTGGTGAAGTATTGACTTGATGGATTTTGGCAGATGAAATGAAGACATACCCATTTTAGCTTCCATCATTGCTTGGTGAATCACCAATTTATCCCATGATGTCTGGCTTAATTTCCATAATTGACATTATGGAGGGTTCCATAAGAGTATTTTTATTTGGGTCTATCATGTCAATTTGACTGATAAGAAACACATAATCTTCACTCACATGTTTAAATTGATTTACTGGAATCTTTTCCAAACCAAATGGAGCATTAACCTTGGTAACCTCCCTTTCTGTGGATTTCTTCTTACCCTTCATGTGATAGAATTCTTCCTCAATGTATTGTGATTCAGAAGTTTTGAAGGGGGATTTATCAGCAAAAAATGTCCCAATTTTACCATTGAAACAATATTTGAGACATTGATGGTATGGTGAAGGGATAGATGCATGTTGATGTAGCCAGGGTCTTCCAAGAAAGACATTAAAGGCTGTATCATAATCAACAACCATGAAATATGAATTGGATACAAGGTTTCCAAACTAAGTTCTGAGTGTAATCTCACCCAGTGGTTCTTGTTCATTTTTATCATATCCTTGCAACATTGGAGTAGAATGAGATAAATCGGATTTCATGAGGCTCAATCAATGAAGTGTACGAATGGGGATGGGGTTGACTACTAAACCATTATCAATGAATGCTCTTCGAACATCTACACCATTGACCCTTCCAGATAAGTATAAAGGCATTATATGTCCATGCATGACATCATTCTCATCTTCAGCTATGAAAGATATCACTGCATGAAATTCTGCAGGATTATTCTCAACATGGTAGAATTCAACTACAGCAATTTCGGTTTCAAAATCCTGAGGACTTGACAAAGCCTCGATGAGTGCCTCTTGAAGATCCTTGGATAGATTCAAGGCATCCAAAATTGATAACTTGTCCGGTACTTGGGCCAGGTGTTTCAATACATCATATTTTTTATCAAAAGTTCTGTGTTTCCTAATAGAAACATGTGGTTTTGCAGGTACCTTAGAAGTTGATGCTTTGGACGTAGATGCATCTTGAATCAGGGTAGGAGTTGGCAATACTCTTGGATTTATAAGATTAGACCAAATAGGCCTATTTACTTACTGGGAGGAAGAAGGTAGAACTTCTAATTGATCTTCTAGAATAATTGTGCCAGGACTGAGTCTGATATTGGTGGAAAAATTTGGTTGTTCTTGTTGAGCCCGCTGAAGGGCTCTACCATGAGTTTCCACTGCATAAACATTTCTGGTAGGGGTAGAATTGGAATAGTGGCTTCTGGGATATCCACATCTTCCTCTATATCCCAGACATCAAAAGTCCCTCTAATTCCTCTGTTTGACATAGGGAATTCAGGCTCATCAAAATCGAAACAACGACTGGAATAAGGATATGTTAAATTAATCATATTAACAGAACCAAAGATAAAATCTTCATCTGATGAAGACTCTTCCTTATTAGCCAACTTAGGTTGTGATGTTTGGTGGGGCGGTGCCCGTGGCTTCAATGTAGATAGCATAAAATCTGCCAGAGTCAAAGACAATTTGGGCTTTGACACGATCTCATCTTCTTCTGATTGATCTTCCTTCTTTGAATTAAGCCATTTCATTGAGGATTTTCCCTCTGATGAAGAGGTTTTTGCTGAGGCATTCATAGTAGAAGACACAATTGGTTTCTTCAATTGCGTTCGCAAATTGGCATGAGGTTAGTTGATCATTTTTCTGACCATCTGATCATCATATTTTCCTCATTTTTGTTCTTTACATCATTCCACTCGCCTTCTTCCTCTAGATTTGTAGCAGTAACACATGCTAATTGAGCTGAAGAGCCTCTTAATTTGACTTGTCCCGAGTCCACCATTTTTTGCAGGAGGTTTTTGAAGACAAAACACTCTTGAATGGGATGCCCCAAAATTTGATGAATTGGGAAATAATTGGTACGGTCTTCATCTCTTTCCCTGTTTGGTCTCTTGGGCCTTGGAAATTGAACCAAATTATTTTCCAGAGCTGAAATGAAGTAACCAGGAACATGTTCATTTTGGAAAGTGTAAAATTTTCCCTTCAAATCCTCAATTTTTTTTGTGTTTGATCTCTTTGATCATCTTGAGGAAACGACCTCTGTTGTTGATGATCAAGAGGAGGATCCCTTTGAGAAGGTGAAGGCCTTGAAGTAGAATTAGGTATAGGTGCTTGTTTAATAATAACTGTAGTAGTATCTGCTTTACCCATTATTTTTCCTGGAGCTGATGGAATTACACGAGCTTTATCCTTAGTCTTTAAAGATAGTCTTCAATCTGTTGAGCGATTGAATTAAGGTCTCGAAACCCTCATGTGTATTTCACAGGGATCAAGGGCGTGCGTAATTAATCACACAGATTTTACACACAAATTGGCAACACCTCTTCTTGAGGGAGTGCTAAGCTTAGGGAATATGTTAATCCCTTCCAGTGAGCAATGAAATCTGAAACCCTTTCATTCTATACAAGATTACAATTTTTAAGATAAAAAACGGTTGTCTTTGGAAAAGTTGTGTTGAATTGAAGAAGGAATTTTTGACGAAGATCCTCCCACCCGATAATTGACCGGGATTGCAAGCTTGTATACTAGACAAAAGCTGGTCCTTGTAATTACTGTACAAAACACCTGAGATTAACTGCTTCTTGTTGCTGAGGGGTTACCATCATAGGATTGCAACTAGAAACAAAATGTGTTAAGTGTTGATCTGGGTCTCCTGAACCATTAAAGAGTGGGAATTTGGTACCATCAAAATTTGATGGGGGAGGAATTGCATATACCCATTCAGGGTAAGCTCTCTTCTCCGGTTGAACCGGTGCACACTTTCCTTCCATAGCTTCCAGCCGAGCTGTTAATGACTGAATAGTAGTTATTAACATTTGAGAAACATCTGGTTGATCTTGGACCAGAGCAGGAGAAATACCTAGAGCTTGGATAGGTGGGGCGATCGGGACTGTTAGTGATGGTAGTATTTCCGGTTGTTGTTGCATATACCCAATAGGATTAGACCTATGAGGGTGTACTGGTAAAGGAGGACACTCTTGATCCATCTCAGCAGCCGCAACAAATTCCCTTGGCTGACTAACTCAATCACGCTTAGGAGGAAGACTACTTTGAAATAGTTCTGCATTCAACCTCCTTAATTCCTTCATCTATTGCTCTTGTTGTGTGAATCTTCGCACTAGTGAGAGTGATTAGCCTTCTCTAGAGGAAGGGTATGTAACATTATTCTTCCATTTCCCTTTGTTGGATCCCTTTCAGAAAAGGGTAAGTGGGTTATTTGAAGGAACACCCAGATTCTGGGTAAGCCTTTGATTTCGTGTATGCACACCTTCTTCATTTGTGTCTGGGCCTACAACTTCTTGAGCAGGAACATATTCATATGATCCTTCTGGGTGAACCTCATCTGGTGGATCATAAACAATATAATTGATGACATT
Source organism: Viscum album (assembly GCA_963277665.1). Lineage (NCBI taxonomy): Eukaryota > Viridiplantae > Streptophyta > Magnoliopsida > Santalales > Viscaceae > Viscum > Viscum album. The sequence continues at coordinate 187,409,864 of OY728145.1, forward strand.
AATTGATACATAACAAATTTCATATCTTCTATTGGCATTTATGTGATATTGAATACTCCCATGTCCTTGTTGATACACTACCTTTTGCTTATTTGATCCCTAAGGAACTTCTTGACGAACCGTAATTTGGAGAGAATCTCCTGATAATTTGGATCTTCATTCCTCTTTTGGATTCTCCGCTAATCGTGAGAATATTGACTTTCTTTGAGGAGTATATTGAGGATTTGAAAAAGTCCCCAGTCCGATGGACTGGGGCTATTCTTGGTGTCCCTACTCAACTCCTCGAATCCTATTTGTTGATTCTAAGGGTTGGGTTAAAATATTTCCCAGTCTGGAAAGATGTGGTGGTTCTTGACTTGCTACATCTGAGACATTCTTGAAAGCACTACTGATCTTACGAACTTTAGTCCGGAAATTGGATGGATGCATCAACCTATATCCACTCTTATCACCCGGATCAAAAGACCGTTGGACTATTTCTAACACTTCTGTCACTTGGTGATGTGCACACTCCAAACGAGAAGCGTGTTCAACATTCTATTTCTCTTGAGGAAGGATTAATTCAACAAATTTTTCTCTGTATGCTTGATTTTGAGAAGAACTAGGTGAGGCATGTTCTTCAGAAAGACTTTGATTACAAACAAAACCACTTGGATGTGGCCGGTCGTGGTCAATAACATTGCATGAGACCACTTTATGTGGGCTTTGTTGACTGGAGAGTAAAGTGAAATGCAGTGCTCCATTAACACCCCATCCCCTGATTTGAATACCATATTGGGAATTTTCAATTAACTAGCGCAATTTTCTTTAATGCGCCAAGGCATGAACGCTGAAGGGCTCTCTGCTACTTTTCAGCCTTCGGATATCGATAAAATAAGAGAGAGGCCATGTCAATTTGGCGTTGTAACCATTATATTATATTGACATGATTTTCATATTCATCATAAGATAATATTTTATTTTTTAACTGACAAATAGTTTTCAATATGTTGAGACGAATATAATGAATTCCATCTTCCATCAACATTTCTGGATTGTCATACTGAGAATAAGCCAAAGGACAAAACATAACTGGAACTTCACCTTTTCCTAATTGTTTTCTCATATTCAATATTTCCTCTTTATCATTTGATGAAGATTATTATACCTGATTAGACCAGAGCTGGTGCTTCCTTGTTGCTTCACCAGATTCAACAATATCGGTAAAGAATTCACTTATCAAACTAGAAGATTCATGACTCAGGGGTGGTTCGGAGAATGACCTACACCCCAGGAAATCTTCAGGTTGAAAAAGTATTTCACCTACTATTGGTAAAGCATCATACATGACTGGATTCACATTTGAATGTGCCTCAGGATAAGATGGTTTTCTCATCACTACATTGTCCATTGGAGCATTTTCTAGGCAATGTGAATTACTACTACGAAAAGGAATTTCGTAGATAAATTCATCATCATGGGGAGTACCACCATGGTGGGTTACAACAAAAGATGAAACATTTTTCTCCTTGGTCTTCTGGACACACAGAGGGTTCCTGTGGCTCTCATATGAAGATAAAACTTCAAGATCGACCGAACTATCATGAAGCAAGCCTTCATGAGAAAGTGTCTGATGCAGACCTTCGGAATTAATATTCCCACTATTGGGAACTGAGAGAGTAGAATCTTGAGTTGAAACAGATAATTGTCTAAGTCCATCAAGAACTCCAGCATCGAGCAAGGCCTTGTTATATATTAGCCTTTGATTTCTTGGCTTTGCAGGGTGGGTCTTCTTCTTAGATTCCTTCTTACTCACCTGAAGAACCACTTTTTGATGAAAGTGGTCATTATGGGCAGGTGTATGTGCCTACACAGGAGAGATGATCAGGTTAGGCTGATTATATCCACTCAAATCAGGTGTATGTGCCTGACTTGGTTGTCTGTATGATATGGGAGAGTATGCCCCACAACCCTCTTCGACTAGAACAGAGGTGTGGGTCTGTTCCAGAGTGAACTGTTGATGTGTCACTCCACTGGTAGGGATAGATTTTCATTTCATTCCCTGTGATTCTGCAGAAGCTGTTATAATATACTGTAAAGCATTCAGAATATGAGCAGGGATTTTCTTCTTCTCTTTCACCATTGATAGAATATGCTTGTTGACTTCAGCTGCTGGAACGGGGATATACGTCCATTCCCTGCTTAGAGTAGGTGTGTATTCTTTATCATGTCCTTTTTTTCCTGCCAGTGAATTCTGACAGAACTCATGAATGGGGGAGAGTTGAGTCTGCCTCCTATTTGTCGTCGGAGCTTTCTGATAGACTTCTCCGGGTGATACCAAATGAGACTGTTGGTAGGCTTGATTAATACTGGATGGTGTATGTTCCTACTGATTTCACTCTGCCGAACTTGGTTGACGATATTCCTTCAATACTGACAGACGAGGCTCTTGGAAGGATTGATGAGTGTAAGCATGTGTATGTTTCTGTTTACCAGTTTTCAACACATTACATTGGCGGGCTTCATCGTATGTAGTCAAATGAGCATGCTGACTAGATAATGACTTATAAACAGGTGTATGTTCCTGTATATAGTACTCCGCTGGAATTTCCTGGTTGGAATGGTGTACTGCTGCCAGACGAGTCTGCTAGATAGCGGGATTAAAACAGACGGGTGTGTGTGCCCACTCGTTGATTGCCACTAAGTTAGGTTGGTGGACTTCTCCAGAGATGGATGAGATAATAAACTGCTCACTGTTGACCGGTCATCGCCTCTGGTGGTTCTTCTTGCCTGCTCGTTTTCAAGGAACCTGATACGGACGCCTGGAGATGACACCCTCAACATGTTGAGCGTGCACTGCCGCACGATTCTGGTGGCGATTTTGGGTGGGATCCCTCGGGAAGGACTCATGTTTCCATGAATTAAGGCCTTGAGTGACCTTCTCATTCACCTCCTCAGAATATGGGAGGGAATGCTGGTTTCGTTTCGGGGATAACGACCCGAAACGGTTGGAAACGGTGGTTGGCACCACCTGCTTCTTGATCGCTGGTCATCGCTGTCCGGACGACCAGGGTGAATAATTTATTTGGAGGGCTTGTCGAGCGGCCTCCAAAGTTGGAATAGTACTGTTCTAATGATATTCATTAACCAGCACATTTGATACCCAGCGTTGAAGATGCTGAGTAGGTGATGTCGTCATCAGAGCGGAAGACGATCCAGCAGGAGTAGCTGCAAAGGTTTTCACAGCAGAGGCATTCACATGTGTAAACTTAAGAGAATCCATTTTTGTAACGCAGAAGATCTTGGAAAAGAGTGCTTATTTGATATAACAAACATGATCAAGATAAGTTCGGCCACTACATCTTTTGGATGAGCACATATGTTATTGATTGTTTTGTTGGCCCTCTCATTGAGTTAAAATAGGGGCCTAAAAAATAAGTAAAACATCATTTTAACTTGGTTAAGGATTCACGTCGGGTTCTCCATTTTTTGTGTCCTCTAGAATTGGGGATGACCTCATTGATTTAAGGTTTAAAAATTCCAAGAGGTTTCTAACGGGTTTGTTCGTAGAACATGAAACATCCAATGATTCTATATCCATTTGGACCTACTTTCCAAAGCTAGGTGCTCACTAGTTATGAACTGATGAGGCTTAAGAATTTACATTGGTCGAGAGGATGAGAGGTCGAACTCATCACACCCTTTTGTGGGGAATTTTTGTCTACTCCGGGACATTATTTATAGATTTAAGTTATGTTCGTGAATCCTTATTACATTACAAAGTATAAAATGATATTTCCTTTAGATATGAAAATCAATGATTGGTATGTAGGAGATTTAGAGAATCTTTTATATATATTCAAGGTTCTTCATCGATATATAATCATATGTATTTTTTTATAGATTCTTAGTCAATGGTATCCTTCAATACATTATATAAAAGTCTCCTAGTCATTATGATGACCATATTGGTTTTAAAGCCACTCGGTGTGGGCACTTGATGTATATTGTCATTCAGAAGGACATGGATTATTTTAGACTTGGGATCGTACCCACAGATGAGATACCTACGTATTCTTTATTTAGAAAAGTAATCAGAACCCACATAGTTCTAGTAATAGATGTATGAGTTTTATGCATGATTGATAGCCCAAATAAATATATCATAATTACTTTTATGCTCTAAGCTCACGTGAGTCGTGCTCGGTGTGAGAAACAATAGGTATTGGTAAAACCAGACAATTGTGCCACGAAAGATGAAATCATAAGAAATGATGTGGGGATTATGTATGTATGACTGCCCAAATAGATGAAGATTAGGATTTCACTTCCGGGAAGAAACCTGGGAACAAGGTCCATAAAGGTATATGTGCTTTATGGAGATTTGGATATTCTAACTTGGGGCTTACTCTTGAGGTGGATGCCCAAATTAGAAGGGGACTTATGATTGGGTTTTACTCCTAAGAAGGAATACCAAATCAAAAAGTAAATTAATACTGGTTAAGAGAAATTATGATTGGGGCTTACTCTTGGAAAGGAATCCCAGGTTAATGGAAATTTTAGTTGGGGCTTACTCATGCGGAAGATGCCCATATTTGGGAAATTATGACTGAGACTAACTCCTTAAGAGGATGCCCAGGTTAGGGGGGGCTTGGGGCTTACTCCTGATGAGGATGCCCAAATTAAGGTAATTATGATCGGGGCTTACTCCTAAGGAGGATGCCTGAATTTAAGGGAATTTGAAGACTGGGGATTACTCCTGAAAAGGAGGCCCAGGTTAGGGGACTTGTGGATTACTCCTAAGGAGGATAACCAAATTAAGGGAACATAGAATGGGTCTTACTCCAGAAAAGGAGGCCCATGTTAAGGATTCTATCATCATAAAGGATGAGTTTGAATGAATCAAATCTCTCACTTTAGTGATATAAAGATCTGTAAATCACTATGTTTTGAGAGATATTCCACGTAATTTCTTTTAGATAAGGAATCAAATCAAGGAAACATGCCATAAAAATGGATTTGAAGAGTGTCTTGAAGAATAAATCTTGAATAGGAGAGGTGGATTTGAATAAGAGAGATGAATAGGCAGGATGGGCACCCAAAAAGATAGAGGAGTGAAAGTCTTGCGTGGGTGCGCAAGTCCTGGTCACGCAAGTATATTTGCGCGACACATGGGTACTTGCGCAACGGTTGACACTTAAGGTAATACTTGGGAGAGACTTGGCTCAATCCCTTAAAAGTATCCCTAAAGGCTTCCAAAAGTGTTGCGCGCAAGTTTTATTGAAGGGGTAAGGCGTCGCGCAAGTGTCGCCATTTCCCTTAAGGGATGGCCACTTGGGCACGCAAGTGTTGATGAGTTTCAACACTTAGGCCTTACTCCCCCTCTTTAGAACTTCTGTTCTAGGTAAGAAACTACCTTAGAAGTGTTCGGAAGCTTCAAGAAGAGACTAGGGCTCCGGGAGCTCAAATATGAGTTTCTGGATTTTTCCGTCTCAAATGGGGGGCCCACCGGGGGTATTTATTGGCTGGTGAAGACCTTGGGTGAAATTCAAAGAGGGCACGCAAGTCTCCGGCGCGACCATTACGCGGCGCACAAGTATACTTGCGCGACCTTGGTGGAACTTGCACGACCCATGTGAAAATGAATCTTTGTTCATGCCTTTGTCAATTTTTAATGTTTCTTCAAAGGATGAATCACTTTGGACTAAGGTATTTCACTTTTTCCGTCATTATACTCTTAGATGGAAAGGAGCGTCAACACCCAACTCTACCTGCTCGTATCCAGACAGGGATGTATTTGCTTGATAATCCATTTACTCAATACTCACCAAAATTCCAGGAATATTTCATATATTTAAACATTTCTATAAAGTTCTTCCTACAATTTTAATATCCTAATTACCATAAATAACTAAACTATCCTTTGATACCAACTATAGAATCCCACCTTTTTATTACATAACATTTCAGTACATTTTACATACAGAGGCTCTTTAAAGTCTATTGTCATAGAAACCATGAACTTAATACATGAAAAAAATAAAAACATTATTCTTAAACATTTAAAAGGCTTACTCATTGTTAATTCTAAGTTCATTACAACATATCATAACCTGGGTGCATACATCAAAGTAAAGGGTGAGCAGAAGGCCCAGTAAGGGAAACAAGAGAAACATTTTACACGTGAACTTGAGATACATGAATAAAGACATGATAAATAACTTTAAGGCATGAGAAAGAGATCATGAGGGATATCATAATAAAAATAAATTGTTTCATAACTTTAATATATGGATAGCACATTTATCTTAGACAATCATTTCTGTATCACCAAGATCCATCCCCAAGGTGTCATTAAAAAATTACCAAGGTTATTCACCAAGGTATCGTTAAAATGGTCATCTCTAGAGATTAAGTCTTTACCCAATGAATTGGAGTGCTATCAAGGAGAACCCTTAATTTTTCTTTAATATCATGTGAGCCACATATATCATCATCAAAAATTACATAAATAACACAGATAGCACAAAATAAATGGGTTTCAATTCATAATCATAACGTTTTAAAAACCACTTTAAAGACATGATCTTTATGTCACCTTAAACCCACAGAAAAGGAAAGTGGGTTTCATATATGTAAATCTAAGAATTTAAATAGAACATTTGGATATATATGTGAATACCCCTGTAGAATAATGATCTTTAATTATTCACTTAATAAAATAAAATATTACGAGAAAAAGAGAAAGACATTTTGAGATGAAAATTCTGCATTATAAGGGCTATTTTACAGGGTTTTAGAAAACATTAAAAAGAGGGGGGACATGGGTAACCCACTCATAAATTATACATAAAACAGTATGGTGACAGAATGTAATGGATTTATTAACATGGTAATGAATATTTTAAGATATACCATATGAAATAAAGAGCTTCAAAGGAAGACCAAAATAAGATTTCTCTTATGAAAATTCGGGAGCCTAACGGCGTTACATAAAACATCAAAAAATGAATTGATAAGATAAAATAGGGTATCTCAACATATGAACATAAAAAGGAAAGTATGATAGATATATAATATCATAACCCAACATAATAAAACGAAATTTAAATAAATGACATGAAAATAGAACATGAAAAATGAGAAGGGTAGAAGAATCCCTTATAAAAATTCGGCAGCCTAACGGCGCCACATAAACATTAATAAAACTAAATTATGAGTGTAAGAGGGGATATATCATTATATTATCATGAAAAGGGAATTAATAGTAATATAATAGAACATCCTACAACATAAGAACATGGGGCTTAAATGAAATGACATACAAAAGAGTATGTGAAAAGAAAGAGAGAGGTAGGATCCCTTACCTTGAAGAGTAACTTCAGAAGCATGAAGGTCGGGACCTTGGGAGGCTTGAGGGAACCTTGGGAGGATTAATTGGGAGATAATGATACCAGAACTTCATTGGGTAGTATTTTTAAATGAAATTAATGAGATAAATTCTTGGTATTTATAGGATAAGTGAGGGGACAATGCATTAATTGCCAAGGGACACCTCATCGGTGGTATTGGCAAAACCATGGACTTTCCCATGGTATTTTCCCATGTTATTGGCCACTTGGGACACCTAAAATCTTATATTACTTTTCATAATTCTACCAGAATTATTGATTAATTAATACATCCTTAATGATGTTATTAAACACCCAAAACTCAAAAACTGTATTTTCACTATTCACCGAAAATTCAACTTTCTCAAAAAAAACCAAATTTTCACTGTAACCAAACATCAATTCTCTGATTTCAAAAATAAAATCAATTTTATAAAAATAATTTTTTAAATATTTTTAATTTATTTTTTAAATTAAAAACACTATTCACCCAAAAAAACTAATACTTAACCAATAATTTCCGAACTAATTATTTACCTATTTTATTGACTCACATTACTTAATCAAGGTTCCTAAATTATATTAATACATTCATTAAGTGAGATTAATAAACCATTTGGTCACATTTATAATCCTAAGCATAAAATCAATATTCATAATTTATTATTCATCAAAAATTAAGGTGATCTTATTAGACTCTGTATTTTATACTGAACAGAACTATAGAAAACCAATTTTTTGAAAATCATTACACAGTTTTAATTATTTAAGGTTTACATAGATATTTTTTAAATATAATTTTTCTAAAATTAATCAATAATATGCATACTATATTTATCCATACATTTGAAAATTCACAAACTTCATCATAAGAAGAAATCAAAATTTTTATTTAAATCAAAGGATTACACATGGCAGTTACAGTCTCGTTACATAGCCCCTTATAAAACGAGCATAGGACCTAAGATTAAGGTGTGCTAGGGTTATAGAATCTTGGGGCGTCTTGAACAACTTTTCCTGAGTAGTGATTTCTATCAGCTTGAACTTCTCACGAATGCGATTCTGTTCTAGCTTCACACGATGAAGTTCGGCTTGGGTTTGATCCAGAGCAAATCCCAAAGGTGATACCTTTTTCCCAAGTTCCATTAGATGGGCTTCGATCATCCTGAAACTACTGGATGGGTCAATCAAATATTCTTTCTATATTAATTAATCAAGATCACTTGTATTTATAGAAAATAATCGCAACATTTAGTTTCCAGCGGTCTTATTTTAATTTTACTCATTTTTTTAAATAAAAAAGTTTTGTTGAGTATAAAATAAAATTACACACAAAGTTAGGAGACAAAATTTATTCAACATTTCAGGTCCTTACAAGACATGATATTGATAAGATTATAAATCCATAATAAAATGGATTCACTCATGTTTTAGTTGTTGAATCTCATCCTGAGCTTGTTCAAGGTAAAATCCATGTGATTCCATCTCACTCTAATGGTATGATAAATGCGTTTCACAGGGTATGATCCTTCTAGTAGAGGCCATATATTCTTCTATCTGTGTTATTTATTCTTTATATTAACCCTTAATATATAATAATATTAATTTTTACTATACAATGAAAATACTATTAATGGTTACAATATATAAAGGACTTTTAAATATAATACGGTATATTTTATAAGGGTCCAAAATAAATGTTCTTTTTTTCAATAACTACATTTATTTATAACAAAGTTATTCATTCAAAAAGGGAGTTTAATTTATGAATGTTTTGGAAATTATAAGGACACTTATAGTTTAATTTTTTCTGATTTCATCCATCATGATACTTATAATGTGATGTATTAGGAATAATCCTCAACATATTTTATCCAATCAGTGGATGTGTACTCCCCAATCAGGGGTCTAGAAATAAAAAATTCCTAGAGTAATCCCCTATTAATCATTTATAGATTTCCATAAATTTCTCCTCCCTCAACCACGAGTGGTTGGGAATCATGATCCTAAGGTAATCAATCCTAGAGTAATACCCTACATATTTTTAGTTACCCTATCATAGCCCCTCACTCATCCATCAGTGGGAGGGGAGTAGGATCTTAAGGGAATCCCTCTTGGAGTAATCATCTATTATCTCTTGAAGGATATCATATTTCTCCCTCCTTTTCTAATAGATTAGGGAATGAGGAAATAAATTCAATCATGATCTTCCTCCTTAGGTAAAATTACATTCTCATTACACATTCATGCATGTGACTGATCTTCTAAAATCTCTTCTTTCCCACAACGAGCATCAATCATATTCTCTTAGGGATATTTACTTATTATGAAGTTATAAGGGTAAAAATACCTTTATTGGGACACATTCTTATTGGTAGTTCCAAATATAATCTTAACTATGTGTTTTTTGATTCCCATCTTGCTAGGGAATGTAATACACCTTCCGGAGGTTGAAAGCCAACATCACTATGTAATCCCAATTTGGACACATTTTTGTTGGGGTCATCTTTAAGGGGTCATCTTTTTTATAAAATATACCTAACCTTGTAGGGATATATTCCCCCATAAGGTTAATCATGAAATCCACCCATTCATAATTCCCACATATTACATTCCTAGGCACCTTTTGCCTAGTTATCATTGCCACATGACATTAAACAACATGGACTAATCCTTGTATCCTGATCATAATAGGTATGTTGTGTCCTATTATTCCGAACAAAACTACATGGGTTATGATTTATTTTTCAAGGAATGTCAGAAAACCATCACATGCCCAATCCTAACTGCAAACCAATCACTACCTTCAATTATGGCTAAAAACATCAGAGTTCCTTATTATGAGGCTTTAAATCATAGTTCTTTAAAATAAGGAATCATAAAGTAATAACAAACCCTACTATATAACCCCTAATATAAATTGTTCTATTTATTAATAACCTCTAATAAATATAGGTAGTCCTATTTTGGAGAACCTATAATACATACATATGGTTCATGCCAATACATGATAATAACTAATTGATTATATGTGGTGGGTAACAAATTCTATTCTATGATTTGGGAAAGATTTGAAAAATGAATTAAATCAATAAGAGTACAGGAATATGAAATAATTCACTAAAAAGGGTACAATGATCCTAAAATCACATCATCTCAACCAATGTGACATTATAAGAATCAATGGAGAAACACCCAATCAGCCTCTTTACCTTGGAAATAAGGAATGTTTCTCGTAACATATATGGAGACTGTTTGGTGTTTATATGTTACACAAATAGAACCCTTTTGAAACCACCCAAACAGTGCAAGTAATTCCCAATATATTAATAATCTCACCCCATTGGGTTTCAAACAACCATGTATTGAAGAAATAGTCTTTTTCTATTACTTTGAAAAAAATCATTTTTTAAAATAAGACTCTCATGTCCCACACACTTGTCCTATACTATAAAATATACATCGATCAATGGATATAAATAATTTTCTTGATCCTCCAAACATAACACAAATATATATGATATTTTTTTAATCGATGTTATTAATATTTTATATACATAAAACAACCATTTAACTATGGTAAAAAAATTCATTTATAATGAATTAGATCAGCAATAAATATCTAAATAAATTAAAAAATCAAGTGAGATATCAATATTTAATTTCATATTTTCTTTAGTAAAACCATGAAATTTTAGTATTCCCCATATAATGGTGTTTTTAGTTAATTTATATCCTAAAAATAAAGTTTTAATTCACAATGACCATCATATAAATCCTTTCATTTATTTAACTTGAAAAAAATCTTGATAATTTCAAAATGGTCATGTTTTCCAAAAACCAATTTCATTCATTCATGATACATGGTTTTATTACATTATAGATGTTATTTTTGAAATAACTAAATTATCCATCAACTTGTAATTTTAGTCTTGAAACTCCATTATAAAACAACATTCTTTATTTTATCATCCTGTAAAATAAAATATTAATATTATTTATCTCTTAAAAACATTGTAGACATAGTGAAATGTTTTCCATGCACATTTCTGCATAAATCTAGATGTGAACCTCACATAGAAAACAAATTTTCAGTTTTAGTAGAAAAATGTTTTTATGGCAGAAGGAGTGGATTGGATATCGACATGTTTTGTCTGAAAATTTTGTCAACTAGGCTGAAAAAATTCACGATGCGACTCTCCATTTTTCATGGGGTTAAGTGATGGTAGCGAACGGACGGGCCTGAAGGGTCTGGACCGAAACCCAACAGTAATACAGATAAAGGGTATGGTGGTAGAGGCCCTATGGTATGGAGTAGCAGGTTCACCTATGTGTCGATAAAACACCACCCCTATGCACCAAAAGCCTAGCACATGCCCAGCCTGTGCAGCCCAGAAGTCACATCCATCCCTACGCACACCACCTATGTGATGGACCTGTTCGACCTATAAGTTTTCCACCCTTCGCGGGATAACCACATCTAGAACCTATGCTAGATACCTATATGGATTGACTCCATTGATCAGGTTCCCCTTATTGCATATGAAAATGACCCTTGGTCTCCCCATTTGAGAAACTGAAATAATCGAAAAACCCCTAATGTTCGGATTATTCATAACCTTCTCAAAGGTCAACTTAAATTTCTCCAGTAGCTCTTTATAAACTGATAGAAGAATAAATTAAGGGGTATTAGAAAGATAAAATTCTATTTAAGGGTCTCAAAAAAAGACCTCTGAACAAGGACTTCTCTCCCATAAGGAGAAACCACCTGCATGAGGTCCCTCTCATTAATTAGGGACCTGCACGAAACCCTCCTAGGGACACCGTAGGAGACCCAATATTCCTATATTAGTTCCTAATTCAAGGTTTTCTCCCTATTAGGCCCATTTCCTCAGTCATATCCATCTCACAGAGGCCTATACCCCCCCCCCCACGTGAAAATCACTTTCAATTCCTCCCAGGCCCTGTGCGGATCACCTGCACTACATACCTCCGCCAAGTACCTCTTCTGAGGACCTGTGCAAGTCACCCTCCAAGTACTCATCCTAGAAACCTATGGTTGTGATCCTCTCTTCATGGATCCCTTGACATAAGAAAACTATTTTAAATCCACCACTGAAGCCTCATGCCAGAAAAAACCATGGAAAAAGGAAAATCATAGTGTCTCCCATTTGGATTTGTATTTCTATGGTCAGAGGTTTCCCACACTAGTCCTACCAAATGGATCAGATTATTAGGGTTCATGTGAATGTGAATTTCCATGGTCAAGAGGATCCTTACCCTTACGACAATGTGGAGGAGTTCTCAATATTAGATGTGAGGGTTAGGGCCATGGTTACCCCTTCTTTTCTATGAGACCTAAAGCCTCTAGTACCCAATAGTGAGGGAATAGATCACACATTATTTTATATTCAACACGAAATTATATCCTACTCCCACTTCAGAAGCGATTTTAGGGAATCCATCATGGACATAGACCTTATCCTTTCTTGTAAGAGGTTGTCATATGGCTCCTCTCTACCTCCACGTCCTTCACCATCATTCCCTTCTCATTCTCCATACCCTCGAATCATTCAGGGAAAAGTGAAAAAAGGAATTTAACATAGCCTTAGCCTCATCCATTAGTGAATGAAGGATCATAAGATGTGGGTGCACTCAAAAACCACATCCATATACCATTGGGATTTTCTCCAAGTGAACCTACAGAAAGAAATTGATTGTGTACTTCATCAAATATTTTATTTTCTTTTGTTTCTCACACTGATAATGACTCACATGGGATTAGAGGTTAATGGTGATTATAGAATCTTCATGATCCACCCATAATTATTATGAAACTATGAGAACTCAGATTCCTTCTGTAATCAGGATACATAGGATTCCTGTCTATAGACCGAACTCAATGGGCATCCTCCATAGGAGTAAGCCCCAACTAAATTTCCCTAAATCAAAATGGGCATCTTTATCCGGAAAAATCCATGAATAACCCCCATAAATCACCATGATTCAACATTCCTCATTATCCCTTCTCAATTTTCATCCTCTTGAGGAATTACCCCAAAACTTATCCACTCATAGGGGCAAATTCCCCCACGATTCACCCATCCAGGGAACTCCATAGGCATGGTTCCTCCCCACTGGACTACGCACACTTTGATTCCTATCTGAATGGGATATGTATGAAGACTCCATAAGGTTCAAACCCAAAAAACCAAATCCTCGTTGTTCTCTCTAGGACACATTCTAAACTATGTCTAATTCAATGTGGAAATTCATTTCCCTTCCAGGTTTCTTGGCCTGCTTCAGTATAAGTCCCACACAAAACTTGTATTACGTACTTTCCTCCTAGACATCCTTTCCATATGATGTAAAAAAGTATGGCCAGGTCCTTATTACATGACCTTAAAAGGTATGGTGATACCTATTAAGCGGCACTGAAATCCTTAGGTTCTAATTTATATTATAAGGATGCATACGTATCCTAATTATGGGTTCGATCACAACATCAAAACTACTCTTGTCTCCCTGGATGATAATAAACATTAGAGTAACCCCCACCTCCCTTGATAGAAATAAACTCCATAGTAACCCACTGTGTGGCTAAAAATCACCATTATCATACTAACGACAAATAAATATCCAGTTAGTATTTAAAGGGATAACATTGATATAGAACATCTAATACATGATGATATCAACATTAATGAAGAATGTATGATACATATAGATGAATTTATTTTTCTTATGTGTTTTTGTTGATTCCTAATTCTAGGGTGATTAACTTCATACTTTTAAATTAATTAAGGATTCATGAACATATCTTAAATCTATAAGAGTCTCCCATAGTAGGAAAAAATTCACCCCGAAATGATGTGATGAGATTGACCTCGCATCGTGTCGATAAATGTGAGTTCTTAAGCATCACATGTAAAAATTCATAATGAGAACAAGCCTTGGGAATTCCAGTCCCTATGGATACAGAACCATTGGGTATTTCTAGTTCCATGAAAAACCCAATTTGAATCTATTCAAAATTAGTGATTCCTAGACTGAACACACATTCTGGAGGGAAACACACCCAAATAGACATATATTTTTTTCCTTTTCTTCATATTTAAAATAAATCATATACCAAATATTCTATATCATAACTAAAAACATGATATTTTATTAATAAAATTTTTATTGTGTGGGTTCACCTAAAATAGTAAATTTTTAGCATCAAAATGGAAATCGAAATATCCTTAATTATTCAAATTATTATATATTTAATAGGTAATGAAACAAACCATGTTTTATTCAATAATTTGGTTTTGTCTTTTTCAATCATAAACGTTTTCACATCTTCTATTGAACTCCAGATTTCTCAAAATCCACACAGACACACACACACACACATATATATATATATTAGTTTTAAACCATGTTACAACTAAAAAATAACATTAAACAATAACACAGTTGTTTGTTTAAAAAAATATGTGATAAAACAATATTAACAAAAACAATAAAAATCAAAAAAAGACAACTATAATATTATTAATAATATTAAGAATATAATTCATTAATAAAATACAATATGTGTATAGAATTGTTCATATGAGAAATATGATGATATATGAGAGATTATTAGAGATAAATATTAAATTCTATTATGATCTTGATGGTTTAATAAAAATTGACCAATTTGAGACTTTTACATTTTACAATTTTCAAAACAAATTTAATTAATAATTATATATCGTTTTATTGTTGTATTTTATTCATATGTTAATAGATAAATATTAAATAATAATTCATAGAGATTTTTTGGAAACAAATGATTATAAATAATTTTGGTGTCTCTAATTACTAAAATATTTTAACATCATTAGCATGTTTATAATATGAGAATAAAAGAAAATATAGTAATAAAAAATCACCATATATAAGATTATGAATTAGATGAAATTCCTCTAATGAAGATAAATATCATTAAATTTTTAAGCCTTTATGGATAAATAATTCTCTGAGACCACCAATATTGGGGCCATTTTCAGATATTAGCTAGAATGTTTTGAAAATATTTTCAAACATTTGATAAGATTGAGGTGTTTCACATGACCTCTCTGTGGAAGGCCACTTCTACGCCTCATCCAGGAGGGGGTAATGACAATTCTCATCCTCAAAGACTTTATCCTTCTACAATCCCTGAGTTCCCTGAGATTGAGGTATGACCTAGGGTTCTGAATCGGGTGAATTGTGAGCTCTCGGTCCTGATTTCTTCTCTGGAGTTTGCAATGGTGGTGTCGTGGATCGATCTAATCCATTTTTCAAGATTTGTAAAGAATCGACCCTCAGTTGACAGCTTTCTCAAGTTCGTTTCATCCTCTTGGAAGCTTTAGGAACATGCTCATATAGGGCTTTTATATTCGAGACATTTTCAAATTTTTTTCTCTTGTGAAGATGACTTAACTTTTTCCTGGTCTTCTGCTCTGAGAGTGGTTGATGGGTTTAGATTCTCCCTTTTTCACTGGTCCTTTGATTTTCATCTCCATCGTGATCCTCTAACCATTATGCTATGGGTCATGCTACCTAGACTTTCTTTACCTTTCCAGAACCCTGCAATTCTACGTGTTATTTGTAATCTGATCGGACTCTTCTTGTGTATGGACTTGTGGACCCGTATTTCTTGCCACCCGGCTGCTCCGCGAATTTGTGTTGAAGTTTATGTTTCAAAGGAATCGATTGAATCTATGTGAATTTAGGTTGAGGGTGAGATCAGGTGGAATCAACACTTCTTCTTTGAGTCATGGACACCATACTGTGTTGACTGTTGTCGACTTCGTCACTCGGATCTCCTATGTCACTGCAAAGCTTGCTGCAGAGAGGATGTTGTTGTGCAGCCCCTCAATACTCCTGGTCGAAATAATGCCCTAGAGACATGTGGACCAAGGGATGCTGCCATCGCTGCCACTTCTGGGGATGCAGGCATTGAGGTCCCATGTGGTGCTGATCCTGTCCAAATGAAGGAGTACAATGGGTGTGTCAATGCATCGGTAATAGAAATTCTTGACAGACTGAAGAAAGATCACAACTGTAATGTTTCGGTTGACTCAATCATTTTGAAGGAGGTTTCAGATGCTGAATGTGGAAATGGGATATCGATTAATGGGAACTATGATACTGGTCTGATGGAAATCAGTGTCATATCTCTTACTAATCGATTTACAGGTTTGTTTGATCTGGATATTAATGCACTTGAAACACAATACCCAAATCAGGACATGGATGCAACATTCTATGATAAGTCTAGTTCTCGTGGTAGTTGGGTAATGGGAGAGTTTTTTGGGGATCCTGCTATCCTAAAGCAGGAGGTACCTAGTGAGGGATGTGGTGGGTCATAGAAGAATGAAGTTCTGAATCTGGTGAAGGAGGTTCCTGGAACTGAAGTTGGAAAATTTTCTGGGAAAGCGATTAATGAAATTGTTTCCATGGATCAAAAAGATGTCAGGGATATGTATTTTGATAGGTAGGTATTATTAGAGGAAATTTGTAGGGATCAGGCTAATGGGGAGCATTCTATATGTTTGACACCGATAGATGGTAACAAGGAATCTTCATGGTCTAGTGCCTCCTCGGTGCATGATGGCTCTTAAATGGTGTATGAACCTGCCATCAATTAAGATAATTGGGGCAATGCTTCCCATGAAGGGAAGGAGAACGAATGATGCAGTTCTACGTGTCACATAAAGGAATCCTACAGGGAAATTATCAATAATGGGGTGAAAAGAAATTAAAGCATGGGAGCATCCACCACTCCACCAAAGAGGAAACCAAGGAAATATTACTCCAACATGCCGAAGACCGTATCCACAAGGTCATCTACCGGGAGTGAAAATTTGAAAGACACGGACCAAAAGAGGGGAAGAAGCAAGACCAATGAGCATATGTCCCCAATGCAGTTACGTCTGAGGGAGTAATACATCCAAATGCTAATTCAATATTCCCTGCATTCTAAATGAGAGTCGGCGGATCCAGATGAGTACTCAGAAGGTGGTGGTGGTGATGGATTTGATGCTTTATGATATATGATGTTGTGAGGTACGATTTTGATTTTCTTTCTTTCCATTGTACAATATACTGTCTTTTTTACATAATAAATTTTTGGGGGACAGGGCACTCTGCCTAGTCCTGTACCGTCCTTTGTATTTTCAAACATTTCATTTATTTGTATAATGTTGATAATTATATCAAATTAATTATTCATTCAAATAGATATATTCATTTCCTTAAATTCATTTCAAAATTGGGATGTGTTGGAAATATGGTTTTTTAAATTGCATAGCAAGTTTATAAAACTAAGTAAGATGGTAGAAGATGATTTATCATAACAAAATATAGAAAGTGAAGTTTTCTAACTAGTCTACCATTCTATATGAAATTATGTGACCTATACATCATTTTATAAATCATGAAAATATTGTGATTTTTATTTATATTACATTGATTATTCATTGGAATATAATTTTTATGGAACATAGTATTTCTATTTATATAATATAGAAGTAATTATATAATAATGGTCATTAGATTCATAAAATAAAATTTAACAAATTTTATTAACTAGGGTTATTAGATTGTATGGCATAACAAGATTTTGGATGAAAATTTTTTCCCATATAAATGAGATTCAAGATGCAGGTTTGTATATTTAAATATTTTAATGAAAGAAAATCCAAATTTGAAATTTTAATAAAAAAGTACCTAGATTTCATAATTCAAACTATTTTTTATTGGAATATGTTTTATTAAAAAAAATAAACTATATTCATTTTTTACAATGGATAAATTAAAAATACGTAATTTCTACAAACGATCTTTTTATGAGAAACTACTTCACTCCAATAATGTTTTATAAAGAAAATCTAATTTTCTAAATCATAGGATTTCCATGATTTTATACCAAAGAGTAATGAGCACTCTATAACCTAATCAAATATATAAAAAACTAATTACTATAAGTACCCACTTTATGTAAAATGAATGATCAAGTATGTAATAAAGAATATCATCATTCAAATAGAGGAAGGATGTATAATAAAAATCGCAATGGATTTTTCATATACCTTTTTAGTAAGTATAACGAGTATTAAATATAATCCCCTATAGGGAAATGATTGGATGATTATTTTCAAAATCAAAGTGTTTTTGGGGTAAAGGTAATACTAAAATATCTATAAGTGATCAAAAATCATTTTTTATGAATCATTATATGTTGTAATATGTTATGAATGACAAGACCCCCATAGATTGTTTTTTTCTGAAACATATATAATAGTTTTACGATGATAATATTGGATAATTATATTGTCATGTTTTATAAAAAATTATTTTTATCTGATAGGGGACTAATATTAACACCATTTGTTTGTTAAATGGTCATTGGAAGCTGTAAATATATATTTTTTAAAAAAATATGTGATCTTCATATTATTCTTAATTATTAAACTCTAATAGGTGAAATTCTAAAAGTATTATATCCATTAATCATATATGACATTCAGATAGTTTTAACATTACATTATTTATAAAATATATATTTTTCTTAATAGGGATTAGTAGGTAATCTTGTATCCTTTATGTTATCTAGATAATATTTTAAGCATTGTATTTATTGAAGATTTGAATGTTCCTATCTAGTAGATCTTATAATAAACTATAAAAACACCTCATAGAAACTATTATTATAAACTATTACTCCATTTTGAATAAAAAATAGAGAAACTAAAGATTTAATTGAATTAATGGATGAATAATATATCATCTTTTTATTACACAACACCCAGTAAATAAATATAGATGATATATAGGTAAAAATAATATTTTATCTGTATTTTAAAATATATTGAATAATATTTCACACACTAGGATATATTTAAGGGTTAATTTTATATTTTGATATATGTAATGTATAATCACCTCTGCTTTTATTGATTCTGATGTAATCTAAAACTAATCCCCCTTTGTGATTCTCAAAAATAATATCAGAAGTTGATTAGTTTTGATATATATATTTATTAGGATCATTCCATATCCTAGAAACTATATATTTTTGGTAACTTAAATATATCAAGGGTTCTATAGATATTAGAGTCTCTATGTGCATGTAGAGAGATATAGAAAAAGGTAAAAATGGAATATAAAATTTCATTGAAATGAATAAGTTGAAAATAAAAATAAAACACATCAAAAGAACAACAAAATTCTCAAATCAGAAATTCATAATAATAAAATATTTTTATTAGATTGAAATATTTAGTTATGTACTTATTTATCTTCTAATAATTTTATATTAACTTTAAGAAAAAAATGAATGTTTCTTAATTAGTAATTTTGGATTCCATATATTCATTAATAGACCTCTGGAATTACATTAAATCATCAACTAATTTTTTATTCTGATCTAAAAGACATGTTTTCATATGTGAATCTTAAAATATCATGTTATCTCATACTTATTTTTCTATTTAATTGTTGATGAATTTTTTTCTCAAGTCCTTTTAAATGAATATTTACATTGTGATTCATTATATTAGATTTTTGTTTATTGTCATCTAATATTCCATCTATAAAAACAAGTTTTCCTTATTCCGTAGGATTATATTACTGCTTCTTATTTATATGTGGAATTGTTTAGTAAATACATAGTGTAATAAAATTTATCTTTTGAAATAGAATTTTATGGAAAATTAGATCTAAGGTCGAGACTCTGCTAAATTCTTATTCAAGAGAGTTTTAGATGTGTTAGTTCAGGGTGAGGAGTATCATTATGAAGATAATGATAAATCTATATAAGAGGAATGTGAAGTTACATACTTATACTGATGTTTTATAGAGTAGTTAACAATGATTATCTCAAAGGTTTCTTGTTTATGATTTTCTTTGAGATAATTCATATAAAATATGTATTTAATTAATTAAAAAATATGGGTGATGTAGAAGAGTTAATTGATGGTTGGGGACCCTACGATTGGAAGTAGTAGTTTGGGGTAAGGTTAGAACTATGAAGGTGTAGGTTTGGGCGAATTAGTTAGAGAATTTAAATTAGGTGGAATTTGTGTACCTTGGACATAAGAAATGTTCCTTTATTCCATTGATGATTTGTCTTATAACATGTTTTGAACATATTTTTACAATTCATTTATATATAATCCTAATATTTATTACTCTGAAAACATTTCAACTTCAACATCAGATTTAACTATAGTTTTTTGCAGTTATATTCTAGAAAAATATAAATGTTGGATCTTTTATGGATTATTTAGTTTTTGTTACATACTCTATAAACTTGAATCTCAATCATTATTAACTAGTATTTACTGAAGGTTGAGTTTTCTTTTTCTAAAAGGCTTCAACATCATGTTATTTTATTTTTAATCATATTTATATTTATAAATTATCTATAACATAGGAATGATCATAAATACTAACTTCATCTATAATTTTTTATTATTTAAAAATTTCACCAAGGTATAGAATAAAATCAACTTCTTTTAATATTATTTATTGAAAAATTATGTGATATTCTAATAAAATTCATCATTATTAATTTCATTATATCAGTTAATTTTAGTTTTTTTATTGATATCATACGTTTAATTCGAATGAAATATTTATTTTTGTTTAATTGTAATATCATTCTAATAAATGGGTCACCTATACTCGAGAGAAAATATATACATTTATTTACAAATGGTGATAATGAACATATGACTCAATATACTATCACACAATAAAAGATTTTTTTTTTCAAAAAGGTAAAATTTATTAATAACAATCAAGAAAATTACATGAGTCTGAAAGAGGGAATTTTATTACAATATTTAGCAAGGAGAGGTAGGAGATCATCTGGTAACTCATCTGCCCACGTAATGTCCAGGTTGATCCCTTTGTTGGAAAGACCATCTTCCACCATATTAGCTTCACGGTAGGCATGGGTGGCAATTTATCTGATATCAATAAGTGAGTTCAGGCAATTCTTCCAGCTCGCAGTAAGGGAACAAGAGAGTTGAACGACCCCATTCAAAATTGCCTGAATAATGGTCATGGAGTCGCTTTCGATCCAGATGTTGTTCCAGACTTTGGTCTTCCCAAAACGGATGGAATGGATGAGTGCCAACATCTCTTCCTCAACGGAGGAGGTGATCCCACAACTTCCATAGAAACAACCATGGTAGTGACCTTTATAGTCTCTGAAAATTTCTCCACAACCCGCAGGGCCTGGATTCTCTTTTGAAGATCCATCAATATTAATTTTGATTCATCTAGGAAGCGAGGCTTGCCAGAAGACTTCTATAAAAAGTTTTGGAGGAGGAAAAATGCCACCAATATGAAAATGTCACAGGATCACGAATACATCGATCGAGTTGTGCTATTAGCTTTCTAGATCGAGGAAGCATCATTAATGGTAATCAGAATTCTCATACGGCCTAAAATGAGGTTGGGCGAGTGATTATTGTGAATAATGGCATTTATATCATACTAGATAACATGTACAAGTTCCGCCACAGCAGATAAGAAGAAATTTTTGACTTGTGGTGAGAATTCAGACTTCACACAATGCTTTATATGGGAAAGAATATTGTCTGAAGAAGACCACCTGCAGTTAAAAATGTCAGCAATAAATTTCCACATAGAAAAAGATATAGCAAAAGATAAAAATAGATGGTCGATATCCTCTCAGTGTTGATGACAGTGAGGGAATTTAGAACAAAGATGAATACCAAATTATTGGAGACAAATATCAGTAGGGATGTGATTATGCGCCAAGTGACAAATAAGGAAAATCCTAGTGGGTTTAATTCAGGGCTTCATAAAAGACTTCAGCCAAGAAAAATCCAATTCCAAGTTCGAAAAACAATGATGGCTGAAATTTTGTGAATTTATAATACCATTTAGAGCAGGTTCCCAAACCATAAAATCCTCATCATTTGAGAATGGGTAACAATTTCTTATAAATTTACATTTATTATGTGTTCCTTTCTATGAATGTGTTTCATGTGAAATAATTTGCAGAATAATCTATTCTAAGGGATGAGACTAATCATATTCATTTTCAACTTAATATGATTGAAAAATATTTCTTATATATTATCATTGAATAATATACCTTGTTTATAAAAAAGTTCAGTAGAAGTGATATTATTTTTCCTATCCAATGAATCATTGATGGATTGATGAACTCATATAATATCTCTTAATAGTCTGGAATTTTTTTCTATAAAATTGAAATATTACACCACCCTTGACATTTGAATAACATATTTCAAATAACATTGATAATTTTTATGAAATTAAATTTGGATTTTTCTTATAAATATTGAATATCTACTATGAACTACTTTATCGATATCTGAATGGAGTTCTATTTGATCATAATGTAGAAGACATTTCAGATTGTGAAAAGTTTGGAGAGATATTCTCTTAAAATTCATATTTCTGATACAATGAATATGTTATTGGGAATAACATTGGTTACCACTTTATATAGGAGTGGGAAATAGTGTAAATACACCTCATACATTGTAGATAATAATTATAGTAAAATCCCACACAATTTATTCTTTGAGAGAGGGTTAGTTGGTGAATAGAAATATTATAAGATTCCTTTAGGAATAAACATTTTTCACTAGTGATAGTGAACAATAATCAAGGTATATTTTATACCTTCCTCCGTAGTATTTAATTTAATTAAATTAATCAATTCAATTCAATAAACATTTTTTAAAATCCTCATCACCATAGGGTACATACATATATACAAGGTTATGTAATAAAATTTAACAGTTACATTTGGGGAATGGTATAGTATCAGTCATTTTAATACAATCCACTACTATTACTCAATGTTTATAATGATAATTATTTATCTGAGATCATTGATGAATACAATACCTCTTGATAAGATAAACTTTCTCATAGAAAAATAAAATATAATCCTTACAATATTATTAAAAATAAAATATTTATCCACCAAGAAGAATATTTAATATTCTTTCAAAAGAGTAATAATTATAATATTTCACTTCAGTGAGTAAAAATATAAAATTTAGTGAAGAAACACCACTATTTGATCACCCAAATTCTTCCTTATACATTTATTGATATATATTGTTTTTTAAATGATTATTGTATTATCAATAAAAAATAATTAACATTATAAAACCTGTATATTAAAAATACTACATCATCCTCATCAAATTCAACTTTCAATATTCACTTTATACTGATTTTTCCTTGAAAAAGTATTTTGATAAAGAACAAGAAATATTTTTTATTTTTCTTCTTCATCTAAAGAATCTTGTTATCTTCTTTATCTCATAATCTGGTGGCATACTCTATAAAAATATATCCACTTCAATCTCATTGAATTTTAAAATATAAAATAAAAAAACACAAATCTTAACATCCACAAAATCGTAGTTCATTTTAAACCTTTAGATCACTTTCCACTTTCACATCACTATTTAAATGATTAAGTGATGTTGGGGACCGATCCTAGGTTGTTCAAAGTGATTCACACCAAGTTAATCCATCAAAACCAATAAAATTTATTTTCTATAATACATTAAAAAAATAATAGTGTAATGATTATAATTATTGTCTAATGTATAAAATTACCAAATGGTAAAACATAACATCTATAAAAATATATTCCAAATAAAAATAAATTGTGTTTTTGTATTTATCTTCATGGTGTAATTTCATAATCTTTAAATTTTGATTTTCCATCTCAACATTACCACTTTCCCCAATTGTCTAGAAAAATTTAACATTCATTACACCCTTATGTTATGGATAAATATAATAATTTAATTATTATAAACATTAGCTTCAGGAAATTACAACTACAAATTTTAAAGTAATTATAATTTTCAATAACTATAAAATCATACTTTAATAAATCATGACTTAACAACCTTGAGACAATAGGTTCCCTTCAAAACATAACTAAATTTATTATGAGGACAACTAACTCCTCACAATAACATGTGCAAACACATGTGAATCATGAACTATTAAATTTTATTATATCAAATACTACAAGAATAATTATTCAAGAAACATCACCATTATCCAATTAATCAGAACATAATAAATATTAATTATGGTGTAATATTTAAATGATAAATTTATGAGAACAAAAAAATATAAAAATTTTATTATTAATTAGCAATGTATTGTGATTTCATTACAACCCTAAAAACATATCTTGACTCTTCTCTATCACATCTAATTAGTTCGAAACATTTTGAAGGACCTTAGAGTTCCTCAAATCATATAATTACTGTGAGTTATCCTGATAATGATAATGGTCATGTGTCGGGAACAAAAAACAACACATTGATGATTATCACCACAAACATCTCTATGTTCACAATAATCTTCAATTTACATAAAAAACCTTCATGTTTAAAACACTCTCCCACCTGAGATATATTTTTCAACCAATTATTATACATCACTTAAAACTTATAAATGAATCAATACTTAATTATTATAATCTTAAATAGGAAAACTCATTGTATTACGTTAGAATAATAAATAAAAATCATAATACTTTTCATAAGAGTAACTCATATTCATTTTCCATATTTTCTCAATATTATCATCTCATCAGATCTCTCATTATACATATACTAAACTAATTTCATTCATAAATACATAATAAATACATCTAAATAGTTGAAACAACTTTAATAATAACTTTAAATATATAGATTCACACATGCACACACATGCGTATAATAAACTCACAAATTTCCCCCTTTTAAAACTCCCCCTAAATATATACATATTATTAATAAGATATTTATCCCCATTATATAAAAATATTGTCACAAACCGTCCTCGGGACCCGTTCTGTGACTACCCCATGCCCGACTTCCATAGGCCAGGGGCTGGCGACTTGCACCAAAGACATAAATCCCAAAGCTGGGAAGGCATTGCCTTTATAAAAATCAAACACACACAATAAGAGTACACAACTGGAAGAAAAAAACGAAGAAATACTATATACAAAACAAGTGTTGGAAAGTACTTGTGGACGTAAATACAAGCCCAATAGTAAAGTACAAGTACAACTGAAAGCAAGTACAACTGAAAAAGGGACAAATAAATGATAGGTAAAGAGCAGCTCCTAGATCATCCTCCGAGGTTCCTACCCGAAGGGTAGGAAAAGATGACCACCTCAGCACTCCACGTCCGTAAGACTCCTCTGTGTACCGACTTGTTGTATTTTCCACCTCCGGGTACCATCCAGTCCTGGCGTTCTCGGCCTCCGTCAGCGTTGTCCGTCGTCTGCAACAAACACAACGAGGTGCGGGCATAGCCCGTGTAGGGGTGAGTATAACGATACTCAGTAGGGACCAAAATACTCTCAAGGTATCACAAAATCCAACAATAGTAAACCACAAAGTAATATACAATCATTACATATCAACCATCCCAACATAGTTATATGACCATACATATACCTAAGTTACTAATCATAGTTCGGTTCCAACACTCAAGCCCAAGCACAACCCATTCCATAAAGGAAGTAAAGTCATTCATCTTGATGGTAATGACTAAAAGACAAGACTCAAATCACACAGGTATACTACCCACGTAGAGGGGTAGATATGATTAGTTGTAGCCACTGAATCGTCTCCTCTGTCGAACCCACATAGGATCCTGGAATAGTATTAGCGTTGTGAAACCCACATAGGATCCTGGTACAGAAGACGTCATAGTCGAACCAATGGAGGATCCTGGAATAGTAGTCATCACTATCAAATCCATAGAGGATCCCGGTACAGAAGTCATCGTTGTCGAACCCACGGAGGATCCTGGTACAGTATCGTCGTTGTTGAACCCACGGAGGATCCTGTCATCTCAGTCACAGCTAGCCCTAGGGTTCCCGCACACAACACACTCGACTCCGAGAGGGTCTTCTCCTTGAGCCAAAAGTAGAAACATAAACTACCATGAATTCTGTAGTTGATGTATCATGTAGTTCCTTTTCATCATAAGGAACCCAACGCGACAGACGACGCGTCAATCAGACATTCGGTCTGTGAGTTATTGGCATTTCCGTTCAGGGGCCCGATTGATTTTTAGGATCATACCAACCCGACCATACACCAACTGCGTCCAAACCTCAAGCGGAATATTCCAAAAGAATTTTCTCACTCCAAGAATTCCATCTCTGCAGACGGTTCATCAATCGGACACCTGTAGTCCAAGATACGGGCGAACATGTGTAATTTTCCATAGCGGGTCCGGGTCCGGTCCGACCCAGTCCCAGGGGGAATTTTGGCCCAAGGGGGCGGCCCAGACCGAAGACACGGCCCGGCCTGAGGGCGGCCTCACCTGAGGGTGGCCCATCCCAAGTGCATCTCGGCATGAGGTGGCCCGGACCGTGGTGGCACGGCCCGTGGCAACCCGGCCGGCCAGTCATCGTGGCTAGGAGGCGGACCGCCGGCCGAAGAAAGCGGTGGCCGCACGGGGGGGTGGTCAGTGCACCCTGTCTCTGTAATGTCTAGCGTGTGGCACCGACCTGGTGATATTGAGACCCTAGGGGTCCCACCTTTGGAGCACCTGCCGGCAGCCGGCTCAGCTAGCCGCGCTTCCCATCCGCTGAGACCTTTGGCCGCACCATCTTCATCCGCTGCGGCCCTCATGGCCACGCCCTCCTTCCTATGGCACGGTGCAACAGCACCGCGCCCCTCAGGCACCTCCGCGGCCCACCTGGCCGCAACCCAGTTCTTTTCATGGCATGGCGGGGTCGCGCCCCTTCAGCGACCCATTGTTCCTTGTGCCGCAGAATCCCCTCACGGTCGGCCCGTCGCCGGCCGCCAATCCTCCACCGCGGTTCTCTCTTCTGGTGGCGCCGTTGTGCCACTGCCATCATCAACCAAACAAGAACCAATGGATGGATGTCAGGCTGTGTTTGTTCGGCCCGCTCCCTCCACATTAGGTGATAACAATTGGACCACAAATAAACCGAGGTTTGAATGACGAAGAACAATAAAAGAATTCAACTCAAACTCCTACCTCGACTAGTGACGATCATTGACGAAGTCCTGGGAAGGCAGCGTCATTCTGTTGACATAGGGAGGAGATGACGTCATCATTGGCGATGTTCATCGCAGTCAGAATCTTTCTTTTCTTTCCCCATTTTGAGAGGGAGAAGACGGTTTCGTCGTTCCTTTGTGGAGACAGGCATTCTTCGTTGAGAGGATATTCTCTCAAACCTTCCAAGGCTCGACCACAAGATTATGCCAACCCAAAAATAATAAAATAACACTTCTTATTATATTGTTGTCTGAATGAATTCAAAATGATTAAAATTCATTAAGTTAAATCACTTAATTAAAATGTGGTGTTGGCTCATTAATTTGGAGGGGGAAGGTGAAGAGGCTCCAAAAAATTATGGGGCAAGTGAAAAGTCAGTCCCCCTTCATTGAGGGTTCTAGGGGAGTTAGAGAGGTTGGGTGGGACCCACATAATAATCCTCCAAGGGAGGTTATGTGGGGGTGGGACCCACCACCATAACCTCTCATGGGAGGTTATGGTGTGGTGTCCCCCACCTCTAGCAACCACTTGGTGGTTTTAACCACCACTAATAAAATAAAGTGAAAACTTTATTTTATTCAATTTAATTAAAACCTCCAGAAATTATCTTCCACTAACGATAAAATGCGGCTATGGTGAAGGTCTCTCTAAACAATCCCCAATGCTAAGAGTTCAACAGTTCCCTCAGATTTCAGCTCTGAGCACCAGTTAAAAATATATAAAATGCCACTCACACGTTTACTGAACGTTCCCGAAAAAAAGTTCGGAAAATTATTTATAACCACCCTCGACCCACTCTAGTAGAAGTTAGACTCTTACTAGGTGAAACAAGCCGCAATGAACCCAACCATACCCTCATATTTCCAATCCGAGATATCTTTTGAACATTTTTATATTTACAATAAAATAATTGTCACTTAATTATTTTATTTGCGGAAAAAACCTTTGTCTGGTGGCCCTCACCAACCCAAGTTAGTATCTACATAAAGAAAGAATACCCTCATGAGTTTAGAAGTGGTATTGTATTTTTAATCGGAGTTACCATTTGTGAGTTATAAGAAATTACAAAATAAAATAACTTTATTTAATTATTTTATTTACGGTTATGCCATTTTTGGGTTTTCTCACAGGAGGCTCGCACTGACTAAATATAAGTCGCTCATAGGGTAAACCTGCCATCCTGAGCACAATGGTGGCCTCATATTTATGATCCGAGTAACCTTTTAAGAGTTATTAGACTTTTTCTAGAAAACTGTATACACGTGTTAATTTAAGTTTAACTAAATTTCGGTGGATCATTCCGGGTACTCTGGTCCTCAGAATCACACGTCACCAGAAACTGTGGACTCGTGAAATTCCCAAGTAAGAAAAAAAAAATTCCATAGAAATTACGGGTCTTTAAAAATATACTATTGTATTCATGTTTATATATTTGTACTGATTTTACTACCATAATCTAAAGAATAAGTGATAGAGAGGATAGAAACCTTATATCATTCTACTACAATTAACTTTTTTATTATTTCAAAAAACACTTTTATAGAATATGTGAGAACCTGGAAAACATCCCTTCTAGAGACTTACACACCAAGATAGATGAAAAAAAAGACATCATCAACCCATAATAGGGAGTGTGAAGCAAAACATTGATGATAAATTCCTATAAGTAGGTTGATGCCTCCTTCTGAATTTGTACAACTGGCCAAAAAACATAAAAAGTACTAAATCTACAACCGAGGATTCAAAGAGGCACCACCAAGAAAATAGAACCTATACAATTCTATAGGGGGTAGTGTTCAATACCTAAAATAATAAAAGAATTCCCCTAAAAAATAGTAATTTTTTATTAACCTTATAACATAAGAATTGGAATTAAAGGTCAAACTATCGTCATCAACAATAGTTGATTAAATATTTATTTTGGTAAATAGTTCTGTAAACACATCCACAGAATATTATTTATATGTATAAACTCTATTTTCAATAATCTTTCATCCAATCTCACACAAATATTGTGGTATTGGATATCAATGTGTATAAATTGAGAATAGTGAAATTGATTTTCAAAAATGTTTAGTGAAAACTGATTATCACATAACATCATCAAAGGTAGCTTCACATACACCTTAATATCTTTGACTTGTGTCCCTATCCAAAACAATTGTAGTAATGGTTGGTTAGAAGAAACATTTTCAAATGATATAGCACAAAATTTAACCAAATTCTTCTTCTACATGTTCCAAAGTACATTAATATCACCAAAGACAAATACTCTACCAAAAATATTCATTGCATCATCAGAAATTACAACCCAATCCATATAATAATATTCATTGGGATAAAGAATTTTTTTTCCAACTGTAGGATGTTTATTCAATTATTTCATTGTAATATACTAGTTCTTCTATAACTCCCCATGTTCTGTAGAAGAAGAGTTAACCATAAAATAATTGAGTTGAATCCACACAAAGAATTTATTCCTTGAAAATGGTTTGATAGTAGAAAGTATACTATACCCAACAGCTTCAAGTCCTTGAACGGATGGCGAAAACATTTTAATCCCTCCTCCCCACACCTAAAAAATATTAGTCTCTGCATCCATGTACGAAAACCCTCCTCTCCATCAATATATACCTTATCTCATTAAGTATATTTATGGAATTATTAGAATCAAAAGCTATTTTTAAATACATATAATATAATAATAAGTCCATAAATAATAATGACCATGGTACTATTCGGCCAGCTACTGGTGTTGATGTAAATTGAATTTACACATATTCATCCACTCTTCAAATATTGTACTAGGTTGATTGAACATGATCTACTAATTTTAAAGGATAAAAATTATTAATATTTCTAGAGTCCCACTATACTCATAATTTTTATACGTTTATGTAATATATGGGGTATTTTCTCCCAATATAAATAAACCATGTATCATAACAATGTTAATGCATCCAAATTTCATTTTCATATTCTTCTGGAACCAAAAAATGGTTATGAGTTGATGTTAGATGAATTTTTGTGGATTTTTGTTGGGGAAAAAATAATATTATAATCAATAAGATGTCTTAGAGACTTCAGTTAATTTTTTTTATTCTTATAAGTGATTGAGACACTTGATATTAGTTTTTTGGAAATGGTACAAGAATCAGTTTGGGGACTCTGATTCTTTTACTCTCCAAAATATTGATGCTTTAATAGGTAGTTGAAAAAATATTATAGGAAAATGGTTAAGCCTCCACTTCTAGGGATGTTTAAAAGGAATATACTTGTACTAGATATAAATTTTTAGGGAATGGTGTCCTGAGGCGAATCATGTGATAGGTCCTTTGAACAAAATATCTTTCACTCCATATCCTTCATCTTATATTGAATCATTGTAGACTGACAATGGATCTCCCCTTGAGGAGATGGTAAGGTAGTAAATTATAAAAGAACCATTGTCTGCACTTTCAAGGGAATATCAATTTAGGATACACCAGTGTCAAGGAATGGGGGATATGTGAATTATGTGAATTGTCCATTTCCCATAAAGACCACTCTGATTCAAATATTGGTCAACCATTTTGAAAGTCAAAAGGATAAAATATTGATTCAAGGGAATGAGGGAAGGCATATTGTGACATCCAATGGATACGAAACATAGTGGCTGGAGGTTAAAAACGAAACCCTTACACTCTAGTATAACAATATTAAAGTACATAGTTCCATTAAGGTAGAGTCAGGTGATGCCATCTCTAGCTGATCCTCAGTGGGCCATAAAGGCGGAATGTAAGATATAGGATTAAAAATCCCAAGGATAAATAATGGAATTTGGGACATGAGAAATTTAATTATATATAAAGGAATAAAATATAATGTCCAAAAATACTAATCTCACATATCATAACTAATGGAGATGAGGTCTGTCAAGTTGATTGGGCCCCTCAAGGTTAAAATTTTAAGAAAATGGATAATACATATCATAATAAAATTAAAATGATAGATTCTGGTGATTATAATGAAAAACTGTATCTTGGTGAAATATTAATGTTCCAGACTAGGTGTAGGAAATATCTATAGATCTGGGCGATCCTAACAACATTTCCTAAATCAAAATGACTAAGGCCAGTAAGAATATATTATTGTATGAAGAATAAGAGTTTGGAGATTCTATGAATAATTTTTCAGGAAAATAATATGTATATAAATAAAATTCTATATATATCATTGTAAACTATAAGGAAAAATTTTCAGGTGATGTTTTCTATATTAAATCATCTATAAAATGTATCAGAGAGCGCATCGAGTTGATGACACTAAGGATCAAGGTTCTTGGATCAATAAATATGATCAGATTTGGACAATTTCCTTTAATGAAAGTAATATCAACCTAGAGAATTATATGTAGACATGGGACAAGATTTCATATCACTTCAATGATCATATCAATGTTGATCCAAATACAAAGGTAACCAAAATGTAATGGAGATTATAAAGGGTGAATGATTCTAATACTCTGAAACATTTCAATAATGGTATTGTGATTTATTATGTAGTCTGATGATCCTTTTATCCGAAATCTTGAGATGGTTCCCAATTTTCCCTAAAAAATATTTTGTAAATAAAAAAATTGATTGTCAAATTTTCAATCTATTTGTATTTTTAATCTAGGAGACCTCCTTTAGTAGATGAGGGGATGTTTTACCCCCATTTTTTTTTTATCTTAGGAGGAATCCATTCTAAAAAATATCAATTAATGAATTTAAATGATTAATGTATTCTATTATCTTAATATGTTCTATTTTTAGTGGTTAATGTTTTACCTGGTATAAATGAAATAGAGTTGAAATACATATTTATGATAGATTAGATTGATATGAATGAAAATTTCTTGAATTGTTGTTATTAAAGTATATTTTGGTGTCCCATATACCCCAAAATCCTTTATCTCACTCTCATTTTATCATTAAATGATCTTTATTGTTTCATACCCTCATGATATTTTTATTCACAATTATCTAGACTCTTGAAGAGGATTTTCATCAGACTGGAAAAAATTATTGGGGTGATCATATTACAGGGCCTCAATGGATTGTACATTTAGTAAAGCTAAAGAAATGAGACCTCATGATATAGTATCTATAGAATCTTATATGGGTAATTTTTATTGAAATCAATAATAAAATTCATTACATGCATCCTCAGGTTACAGTATAACTTGAATCTGTAATTTTTATTCGACCTTTGATCAATAAAAAGGGTGTTATCAGACCTGAATTTATCAAAGGAATGGACGACTAATGAAAAACTAAAAAATATTTATTAGAATAAATGATATAGGTATATAACCTATTTTAATATTTTCATAAAAGAGAGGTGATCAAATAATGATTCAATATTCCATTACACCATTATACCACTATTTTAAATAGTATTTTTTATAATTCCCCAATATAAAAATCAATTTGGCTTAAAATTTGTTTTTATAATTTAATTTTAAATTATATTAAATATATCAATCTGAATTATTTACATGTTTTCATTATAGGTGGTGGTTATTTGTTAAGCCCAAGAAGAAGTTGAAAAAAATAAGAAATCTACATGGAATCCCAAGAACACATGTGTACTAATTTTTACTATTAAAAAATGTGCCCAAACAATTATTAAAAATGATGTAATTTGATCAATAACTATGTATATTATAAATATTTAGATGAATCCTATATACAGTTACTATATATAGAGGTCCAAATGAAGTGATTTATTCCCAAATCCTAAACAACTTGAAGTCAAGAGTATAAATCACTATTTGGATAAATATATCTCAAAATGAGAATCTAATGAAGAAAATGTTTAAAAAATAGATATTAATGTGGTCTAAAAACATCTAATTAGTTTTTTAATGAGGGTAAAATTCCATTTAAAACTCTTAAACTCGGTCCAATATAGAATTGGGAAATATTTGGGAAAAAATACCTCTATTAGACAATAAATACATACAATAGGTATATCATTTTTTAGACATAAACAAAGGATACATATATAATCAACATGAGAGAGGAAATGCGGCACACTTCTCATGCGACAAATCTCGGGCCTTCTTTGAGCCGATGATCAATGACGTATCTACTGGATTGCTACTTTGATCATAAAGATGTATTCATTCCCCCCTCAAAGGTGGTGGCTACAAGTTGTGGGATTTCATCGAATCCTGTGGATGCGGTGAAGGAAGATTTGATGAACCCTAAGAGGAAGTCTAAGGATTCACCTTCCCGGAATAGGTTTTTCTTCGAATCCCAGCTTGAATCTACCTCGTTAAATAAACAGATTACCAAGAATGGCTCAATTTCATTTGTTGAAGTGAGTCTGAATGTTTTGGAATCTCGTCTTGAATAATTATGGTTCTCCCTCCTTGATAGGTTATCGGGAACTCGGAGTGATGCCCCTTTGAGGGTTGATGAAGTGCGAACTCTATTATCCCAGAGCTGGGGCTTTACTAAATGGCGTTTGATATAAATTGGGAGAGGTACGTTCTATATTATTTTTCCATCAAAGGAATTCCAAAATGTTGCCTGGAGTTTTGGACCGGTGTCGCGGAAACCTGGTTACATCATGGTTCAACAGTGGGATCCTTTAGCAAGTCCTCATGCAATTATGAACTCCTCCACTCAAACATGGATTCGAATTAGGGGTTTAAATTGGTTTTTCTGGCATCAATTGGTTTTATAGGAGGTTGCCTCTATTGTTCGTTGTCTAATCAAGGTTGATAAAGAAACGGAGCACCATAAATATGGTCATTTTTCTCGTGTTTTGGTAGAGATTGATTTAGATCAAGTTATTATTGAAAAAGTATTCCTTGTAGCGGGTGAGAATAAGTTAGAACCTTCAATACAATATGAGTGGTTGCCTACGTTTTGTAAGTCTTTTTTATTTTTTGGTCATGCTCATGCGCAATGTTGTAGGAATATAAAATTCTCACTTTGTAAATCTTCGGGTCATATCTATAATCAGTGAAAAAAGAAACTTGTTGAAAAGAATGGTAACAAGCATGTTCTCAGGGGGAAGGATCCCTAAAATGCTGGTAATTCTTCATTTATTGAGGCTGTCCAACATGGTTTGTCTAAGCCTGCTGAATTTTAGCAAGCTACTCCTACTGCTGTGTCGGTGAATGATAAATTATTAGAGCAGGATACCTTTGGAATCACTAGGGGTTTTGATAACAGGACCTGGGCTGATGTGGCTGAGGAGGAGGAAGGGCACTAACCAGAGCATGAGGCTGCTTTCCAACATGGTTTGGTCTATGCCAGCTGAATTTTATAAATATACTCATGTTGTTGTCCAACATGATTTGTCTAAGCCTACTGAAGAGGGGGAAGGGCATCAATCAAAGCATGAGGTTGCTGTCCAAAATGAGGTAAATCTATAGTTTGACCATGCTGCACTGGCCTCTACTTTTTGGAAGGGTAAGATGAAGATTTTTTATGATGATGGATTCTAGATGGTGATGCCTAAGAATCTGAGGGCATGTCAAATTATTCATGATGAGATCCAGGTGACCAATGTGGGCACTCAGATGGAAGAAGATCCATTGATGGCTAGTGTTTCTGTAGGAGAGCTTACTGTACAATAGGGGATTCAGGAGGGTGTACTAAAGGGATAGAAATTCTTATGTTGATAAGGATGGTGGTCCGCAAGGTGTTGAAGGGGAGTAGGGTCTAGTGCGATCTTCCGCACATACGCAGTTGGATATTCCGGAAAGATCTCTCCCTGCGAATTTGGAAGAACGATCTCCTCAAATGGATATGGATCAGAGGGGGACTAATATGGATGTTTCTCCAATTGTTGCTTCTAGTAATGTGGTGTTGAAAGGACCTATAAAACCATTTTTCAATTTCTTTTCCATGTTAGAGTCTATTAATACTCCTGAGTTTGATTTTCTTAATATTGAAGGACTCAAGAATTCAGGATGCAAAAATCGAATATGCTCTTCCTCCACACCTACTACTGTTGATGGTTTGGAGATCCCAAAGGATATGGAACATCCAGTTCACAATGCTGCACATTCTTTCCTTAATGTGAAGGACTCCAAGGCTGTATAGAAGAATCCTAAAGACCTGCATGAGGAGTCTCCTACTGGTATTGTTCACCAGGATGGAATCGTCTCTGTTGAATCTAGGAATTCAATGTTGCATGGGGAAGCTTCTCATGAAGAAACTGAATTTCATACTATTGAGGTTCTATCATCGGAGAATGAAGTCATAATGAAAAGGGGAAGGGGGCACCATCCCGTTGATCGGGGAGGGTCTAGGGGTCGAGGCCAGCCTAGAAAAAGGTAATTATTTGATGTGTTTTTTAGTTTTCTATCTATATGTGGTACTTCGCATGTAAGCATTTCCTCATGTATCTTGTACCTTTACACATTTTTAATAAATTTTGGGGTCATGGTTCTCTGAACCCATGGCTGAGCCTCTGTTAGTATATCATTTTCCATGTTCATCCATGCGTATAGATTTATGGTTTTTAATATAATTTAGGAAATTATCATCAATTTATATGTTCTATATCTCCATATCCGCAAAGGGAGATCAAAAATAAATAATCCTATTCACTAGATCTTCCTCCTTCGCTTGATGGTGAGCCAAATAGTGGGAGATATTTATTATAGAGATATGAAAATTTCAATGGATTACTAAATAATAATTTAGGTACAATTTTGTTTTAATTTTGTGTTTGAAACATTTATTACAGAAGTATTTAATATGGATTAATATTTCGATTCGTTGTTTTTATTTAAAATAATTAAATTATTTTTAATTTATAATCGAGAGAGGGGAGATTATTTGTCTATTACTTTTGATGGTTCAATTATAGAGAAGTATAAATTTTTATTTTATACATTTTTTAAATATCAGACTAATATAGAAAATTTTATTCCATTATTAAAGTTTATAACTTGACTACATGATTTTTATGTCATGGTTTACTTATAGGGGCATCAATTAAAATCCTTGGAAGAAATTTGAGATAAAATTTAATACTCAACCAATTATTTTACGAACCTTAAAATATTTTTAAGAATAAAATAAATGAATATTTTTGTAGTTAATTTTCAATGATCACTTTCTCATACTTATCTCAAAAAACACTTCATTTCATATAATCTATAATCTATTTTTTTATATTTTTTTCCAATTGTTTTTAAAACCCCGCCATATTTATTTAATTTCATAATAAATATCTAAAATGAACACTCATAAAAATATAAATATCCATGACAGATTCCCTGGGGTAATCCTTATTCCATAAATCATACTATAGAACATAATTAATTTGAAATCTCACAAGAACACATTCTAATTTCTACATTCCTTATATAGAGAACTGTAGTTTGGATAGTGTTTTTTGATAAAATCATTGGGTATTAAATAAACATTTGATTATTATTTTTTCATTTTACTATTATTTAATACATATTTTTAAAATATATCTTCTCTTTTGATGTGACTCATTCAAGAGTAAACTCATGGACATCGATACAAATCCTTCTCACTCCGTTATTTCCACTCATTTCCTATTTCTATTTATTTTCTGTATTTAATAAACAATACCTATAAAAAAATTATGATATATGTTTTGAAAATATTTGAAAATAACATACAGAATTATTAATTTACTATTTTATGAATATTGAGGATTGATTTACCATCAATTATTCTGCTAATCTTATAAATGTTGATTCTTCCTCTAGGGATGATTTCCTTAAAAATATTGGTGTGTTTATGGAACTCTTTCATTCCATATTTCTTTATTTAATACAAAACATCTATATGAAGGAATAAAATAATTTTCCACTTTTTTTGATACCTCACTCCCATTACAATATGATTTTAGAGTTTTTGGATAGATATTGTTGTATGTAAAAAGTATTGAGATAATAATTCATTTATATCATGATTATTATATGATCCCCAAATATAACTCTATTAATTTAATTACTTAATTATCATTAGAGAGGAACGAAAATGAGAAATAGAAAATATCACTCTACATTTTAGTATATTGTTAATTAAATAATTAAATAATCACATTCCATGAACCATTATTTTATGAGGAATGGTAATAATAATATATATAATATTATATAATATTATATATTTTAAATAATATTAATTTGTGTCTATCATATATAATTATATAAATATTACAAGAAAATTAATAACCTTTAAAATATATTTATATGTAATAAATAAAAACCATTAATGATTATTATATTGAGCATTAGATGAATTCTCAAGAACTGAGTGGTCAATGGTTCAAATCCTCACTAAACCATCAGTATTGAATTTCTTCTTTTACATTTATGTTTTTTGCAAGTCTGGTGTATTTTTAAAATTATTTTATAATGGAATAGAAAAATTAATATAAAAAATATAATAACATTAGAGGAAAATGGATATGGATTTTTTATATTTGGATGTTCCATAGAATCAAATTGGTTTCATGTTTTAATCAAACCAAGATGACTGAAGTTGTGATAATTTTACTCCTTTTCATTTAAATAAGTATGCACAATGTATATTTTAGTGAATTTTATAGTGTGCATGAATATCTTTTTATTAAATAGAAAATATCAAAGTATAAAAAATGTACATGGTATTATAATTTCTCTAATGATTATGGGTGATTTTTGGGATTGAACTAAGCACATGTTTGAAACCCACCCCATTCATGAGGGAAAAGTTTCTTCCCAAATTTTTAATTTAGATAATTGTTTACCTTATACATCTTTGTACATGAAATTTATTGAGTTTTTCAAAATTTGGATTTTATTTGTTTTCGTTATATATCTAAATCAAAAAACAAAACCAAAATTTACTATGTTAAAAATTCAAATTTACCAATTTATATTTTCATAGTGAGGATGGTACATATTCCAGGTGAGAGGGTGTATACTTAACTATGTTATTTGTAAATTTTATGTGATCATTTTTCCTATTTATTACAAGAATTTCATTTTATATCTTTTTACATATTTCATGGAATTTATATGTTTCTTTAATAATACGTATTTTTCTATTTTTTTCTTATTTCATGGTATTGGTATGTTTTTATTATTCATCATTTTCTCTATTTATGTAACATTTTTTTTTCTGAATACTCATGCTAAATATATCTACATCATTGAATTTATTTAAAAATAATGTTGATTTTATATTTGTAAAAAAAATTAACATATAAAGAAAATTTATTTCACTGATATCATTTGATTGTGAGCATGGATTTAATATTGATAGGTGATTTTAATAAAATTGGTCAATTTGAAATGATATAAATGGTTTTATAGTTACAAAACCACATCATTTCACACATCGATGTAATTTATATCCTTTTTAATTAATTAGACATATATATATAAGTAATTTTAATTTTTTTGTAAAATTAATTTTTTTCCCAAATCATCATTTTTTAGCCTTTTAGTTTCCTTACAATACTAGATTCACCAACTCTTGATAAGAATTAATATTATTAGAAAAATTATTCAAAATAATAGAAAATAAAAATATATAATAATAATAATATACCATAACCTATAAGATTAAACAAAAATGAATCTACATCTCAGAATGATTAAGTTTGAATATCATGAAATTTTATTGTAAAGGGTATAATGTAGGTTCATAATAAATGAAATAGATAAGTATATTTTTTTAAAATGGAATATATATTTTGAAATGAAAGTTGAATGATAAGTATCCAAAAGTTATCACAGACGCATGATGGAATTTGGTGGCACGTCTGACTCATGAATTTATTTTCAAATATTAGTATCATGAATTGT
Source organism: Viscum album (assembly GCA_963277665.1). Taxonomy (NCBI): domain Eukaryota; kingdom Viridiplantae; phylum Streptophyta; class Magnoliopsida; order Santalales; family Viscaceae; genus Viscum; species Viscum album. The sequence continues at coordinate 187,449,161 of OY728145.1, forward strand.
AAGGCCTCAAGAGCCGCACTTCACGATCTGGTAGAAAAATAATATTCTACATTTTTTCATAAAATAAACTTAAAATATACATTACATTATACAATTGAGGATCTTTTCTGATCAAGGATTTGAGGAGAATAGAAACTATTATAGATTATCAGGGGTTAAACAATAAAAAAGGTACCTATTTGAATTTTCTCACACAAACTTCTTATCCATGTTAATCTCTGTGAATCTTCAAAATAAATCTGATTTTTTAAATAAAAACATAGGTTGAACATAATTTACCAGTAATCTAGTTTTAAAAGCCATTGACTTTTTTGAAATACTTTTGAAAACTCATTTGAAAACATTTTTATTTTCTATAAAAATAGATATTTGATATATTTTTTTTAAAAATATAATTATATGGTTTTCAAAATATAGATTTGGAAAAAACTTTTAAAAATCCTATAAAAATACATATAATTTTGAAAAAAAATATTTTTAAAACATCTTTTGAAAATATATTTTCTTTGAAAAAATTTTAATACATATGAATGTAATTAAGCTTTTGAAACATTATAATTCCTTTAAAAATAAAAACACTTTAAAAACATTATAATACCATTGAAAATAATTATGCTTTAAAAACATTATATACCATTGGATATAATTACACTTTTAAAATATTATAATAACATTGAAAATACATAAAACATTAAATTTATATTATACTATTTATAATAATTACACATTGAAAATGTTTTTATTAATAAAATAATCTAATGATTTTTCATAAAATATTTTTCAATATCATACATTCATATATATATATATATATTCAAATACATGTATGAAATTTCATGAATAATAAATATTTGATGGCCATAATTATGATCATGAATGACATGTATATAGAAATATATCATGAAAAATATGATTGCATTTCATAAAATAATTGTATTTTTACCATTATTGATTACATAAAAAATGCATAAATAATTTCTTTTGAAAGTTAGTTATTTTACTTACACAACAATAAACATAAAAATAATAATATAAGATCTTGAAATTAGAAATATTCTTTTCAAATTAATCCTTGAATGAATTCGTTATTTAAATTTATGATCTTGGAAACAGTTGGTTTTATTCATAATATAATACCATTAAATCATAATTTGCAATTAGTACAAAAATATTCAATACATAAAATATGTTCTCAGAAATAATATACACATAAATATAATACACCCATAAGCAAAATTATGTAAACTAAAGCATTCATCGCCTCATATTCTGAATGGGTGATCGAACCTGTGGGAATGAGAGCGAAAAATGAGAAGAGTTTCATCTTAGAAAGCACTCCATTAGTGATGAATAGTTCTTGTTGTGGAATGACATACTTATATACAAGTTCAGATACCCTCTAGTAGTTATTTATCGAGCTTCCTAGGGATCTTAGGTTTTGAGGGGTTGTATTTGAAAACAATATCCTATGTCTATGAGTCTAAAAATATGTCTTTGAAACTACTAATTTTTGTATTCAATCTGATGGAATGAATGTTTTAAAACAAAATGATTTTATTTTAAAATAAAAATACCCCATTTCAATTTGATACAAATTTATGTAAATGAATTTACATGAACTGTTTGGTCAATATTTTTCTTGAAGTAAGGATCGGTATTGGGGTTGAGGTTTCTGTGGGTTGGGTACCAATGAAACATTTTGAGGCTTTGGTATAATAGGAAATGAAAATAAAGAATTCTACATTTCACACTTTCTATATGTTTTTGTGCTATTGTTTCCATGAATCGAAAAGAATTGTTCAAGGTAATTGATATGAGAAGAGAGGATACTGGGTATTGTGGGATAGCTGGCATAACATATTAGAGAATCTATAAATAGTTTATAGCATTCATGAAGAAGAAAACAATGCCGGAGATCTAATGGATTAGAGGATTTTGATCACATGACTATGATATAAATGACATTTATAACTTTGGGTGAGCAGTACCTAGATAAATATGTTTCACATCAATATAATGAATCATTATCTATTCCCATATAAGCTATGTGGGTACTGGTTCTAGCGAGAAGCTTGTAACTAGGTCTTCTCCCAATATTCCTTATATATATGCCCAATTGCCATTTTCACCTAACCTATTCATGATAGGGGCCTTAAACATGGGACCATAAAGCATTTTTTCTAATCTATTCACTTCAAGCGAGGACCCTAGATCCCATCATCCGATTTATATGGCTAATAATAGTTCCCATAGGTTGTCGAGCATGCCTAGTGTGCTCCCACTATGTAGTTGAGTTAGCCAGGCCACTAAGTCTAGATGAACTTAATTGTTTGGAGAAAATTTAATCCATATAAGTTAATTAATTCTAATGAAAATATTATCAAACATTTTCATTCATTGGGGATTTAATATAAGTAATTATTATTAGATATTAAATACAATTACCGTAATCTATATTTTCTCAAAACAAATTTAATAATTAATTAAAGCTTACAATTACCACCAATTTGGAATGATTATGTTTATTAATATTATATATATTTTAAAACCACAATTTTATGAAAACCCATACGTAATGATACTTTTACCATCATCTTAATTTTAAATACAATTTTATTAAAAACGGGTGTTGTTTAAAAAACTAAGTTCATGTTCTTTTTTCTTTTAAATACTTTAATAATATCCTGGATTTTTTTGTTATTAAATTTACTTCCATTTTATAAAATTAAAAAATTTTATTAACAAATTAGATTTCAAAATATTAACTTAATGTATAAATATATTTTTAAATATATTAATAACCTTAGAAATAATTTAATAAAACAAAGGAAATATTTTACCTTAATTTATAAACAATTTCAAAAATGGTTATGGGAGTATATCTCAATTTATGTTAAATTATATTTTTTTCATTTTAATTATGTGAATTTTTTATTTAATAAACCTTTACAAAAATCAGAATTTCCTAGGATGTTTCATCAAAATTCAAGAAAATTTTTCTTATATAATTTATGATACACTTCCTTCAATACCTACTAACATTAACAACTTAGTTTAGTCCTTATAAACTGAATTTTACAATAAATTCAATATCCTTTGAATGAAAAAAATTCATGAAAAAGGAAATAATTCATGAATCTTTTTATAAACTGAATATTTTCCCACGAGTGAAAATTTTCAACTATGGTGTGGTGATTGCATCATGATTAACTATTCATTCCCACCATAATACCCCTACTTTAAAACGTTTTGAATTGTGATTTCCTAGATTAATATTCAATTTAATTAATTAATTATTAATATTTTTAATAATTAAATTTCAATTTTTTGGATGTTTTCATTTTAAATAAAGTTGATTTGGAGATCCCATGATAATATAGAAATAAACTTTTCCAAACAATATGTAAGTGAAAACACACATGTGAATTTATTTTCATATTAAAATATTTATTCCTATCTAATTAAGACTATTTTTATTTGTGTACCAAATTATATATGGATTAAAAATATTTAGAAAAAAATCTAATCCCAATTTTTCCATCTAGATGACCAAATGATATAATCTATTCACAAATAATAAAACTTTTTAAAGTAAATATTATATATTAGTATTTCAATAATATATATCAGTATTAATTTTATAATAATTACTCAAAATACACAGTCCTAAAACTCATAACCTCCTTTATTAATGACCCATGGTCTTCTATATATTATAAATCATATTTTAAAACCTAATCAATTTTATACATCCTAATAACATATTTGTGAGGCAGAATATTTGATAGTATAACATACAAAGAAAAAGTTGAACAACAATCCAATATATTATAGAGCTAAAGCCGCATATTGTTTTATTTTTCTTGAGTATTCTCATAGAAAAGTAGTATGTTCCTCTTCATCATATTGGTATTAAAACAGAAGATTTTTTATGCTATTTCTTAAAAAATTTATAATCAAATATATATATTGGTATTAATTAAATCATTAAATCAATTTTTAATTAAATTGAGACCCCTAAAGTGGTTAATGCCCTTGTTTAGGAAATAACCCATGTACCACATGTATTCCCTAAATAACATTATATGAAATCATGGAATGTTATGAAATATTATGTTATCTATTTTATTTTGGATTATTTTAAAGGTGATTATCTACAAAGGATTATAACCTCAACAAATTTTTTAATTATTCTAAAATTCAATAACCCCTATAGTTTTCATAACATTAATCCTAGAAGAATGTGAGTTTTTATTATAAAAATATAACTAAGTTTAGTTATCATAAGATCAATTTTCTCTTACTATTCATATCTCCAAATAGATGGATAGATTAATTATTGTACATTTTGTTCATAGGGTAGTGGATCCTTCCCTGGAAATGATGGTGGATCCAAATATGAATGTTCAATGGGTGAAATGTGACGATTAAATTTGATATTTTAAAAGGATATGATTAGATTTAATGGGTATTTATAACTCTAAATCGTATTGCTTTTAGATTTTTTTTATATTATTTATGACCACATTTTTTTCTTATTTAAATTAATTTCTATTTAATATATGGTTAAGTTAATTAAATTTTATAATTCTTGGTCAGTACTTTGGATAGGTGGTCCCAAATATTTATCTATATTATTTCACAAGATTTCTTTAGTATTAATTAAAATAATCTTATGGATGAGGGGAATATTAGTGTATTCAGGGGTTTTTTGATCATACAAATATCTCCCACATTTTAATTTCTGGTGATACTATCATTTTTATTAATGGAACTGAAGATTTCTAGACGTATTTTAATGTAATAATAGAAATGTACGAACACTGGAATGGACAAAGGGTCAATGAATCCAAAAGTATTCTCCTAGTGTCTCCATTGATGTGTGTCTATAAAATTAATATTCTTGATCCATATTATAGATTTATGAAAATATATTTCCCATTTTATAATATTGTCTCTACCATTATCATAGTTCGTACCAAAATATAATACATTGACAACCTTATCACGAAGATGTATTGGTATATTCAGAATTAAAAGAACCGATTCATATCATACAAGGAGGTAGATCACTCTTATTAATATTATACTAGAAAAAAATTCTATTTATTTTTTTATTCTCATTTTTCCATAATTAGTTTCAAAAAATTAATTAAATATGTAAATATCCATATTATGAGACTCCAATGCTAAATAAATATATATTATGTTAAAAATAAGTATCCTTATATTCCACTACAAGAAATGTGTCTCAACATAAATAGAATTTTTGATATGATTAAGTGTTTAAATGAAATCTTTTTATAAGATAAAATATCAGATTCATAGTTCTAAGAATAATTTGTGTATAATAAATATTGTGATACCTATGATATTATCAATGATGGTCCTAAGAAAATTCTAAAATAATTATATATGGATATTTATTTTTACATAATGATCTATTTTAATACTCCAAATGTATTATTATCTCATAAAAGATATTTTTTTAAATGATAATTGAATGGGTTAGCCACTCTTTTCTTCTAGGTTCTCAACACTTGAATTTAGGGTTGAAGAGACACTTTATCACCCAACCTCATTAGAGACATGTTGTACTTCAAAAATGAACCTACCAGTACCTTCAAAACAATGTCATACCACATATATAATTGGTTATCATGGGTAAGGGATGAAGGGGGGTATATCATCAGGAGAAAATAAATTATCAATAAACTCATCTTATATGTGTTGAATTTATGTAATAAAATGTTTCCTATTTATGTCAAAAACCAAAAAATAGGGATTCAATTTTCCCTTAAATTTAACTATTGTGTTAACAATGTTTGATGTAATATCTATGCCCCTTTTTATAGATCTATGAGGCCTACTTTTAAGAAGATATTTCAGTAATATTCATGGGAATATCTAATTTATCGCTATAATATGTAGATCCAACTGAAAGTTTTGGATGTTGATTATAATATTAAGGTTTATTTCAATAAAATAATAAACTATTACCTCTAGATTAAAGATGATCTTTTAAAGGAGAGATACATGGTGAAATGTATGAATAATGGGGATATAAATACTTCATTTCAATCAAAATATATTGATATATAGAAAATTGAATAAACTATTAATTCATCGTATACACACTGGTTATATTATTGACAACAACATTGAAGTAAAAATTTTCATTGTGAGATATTACTGAAATATTTTCAAAGATGAAGGGGTTTTTGAGAAGTGAATTCATCCATAGGACATCACTAATTCCATTATTCCTAGGGAAATAGATTTCTAAATTTCACAACAATAGATGATGAGAATACATATATTTGATTTGGGATGAATGCTGAGAGAGTTACAAGTTTGGATAGATTGATTAAAAAGAATTTATACGAGTACTAGTATATTATTCTAAAAGTTCGTTTATAACTTGTTAAGGTTGTTTTCAATGGTTTTCATCTTACTAATTGGGTTGATTCATAGTTCATGATATTTAAGTACATTGTCCAAAATGTGTAAGATATTTCCATATTTAGTCTCGTGGATCTCTCCAATACTTTTAATAATATCATCTGTGACATAATTGGTAATACACATTCAAAGGTTGAGAGAAAAAGTGTTTATAATAATTTGTTTGGCTTCATTAATGTTATAAAATTACATTAAATATTGATTAAAATGTTAGAATCTATAAATTTTATTAACAACAAAGATAGAATTGGTAATTTTTATATCTAATTAGATGTTTCCAATGACACCAATACCATTAGATTGAGCATTTTCTTTCATGTCTTGAAGGGATATGGTTTTTATCAGTGATTTTTTAATCATGTTAAGAATTTATTTATTTTTGTCTCAATTTTTATTCTTATTATTATTACTCTAGAATGATAATTTTCTTATACATGTAGTTTCAAATATGGTGACCATATATCCGCCATTCTTTTTAGAAAATATGAAGATTATCTTATCTGATTAATCATTGGAATGGTTTAATTTGTTATGTTTAGTATAGTTCTAGCTAATGGGTGGTTGGAAAAACCCTTAAATGTTTTTTCCATGTTATATAATCTAATTTATTCAAGGATCTAAAAATATTATTGATAATAATATTGTCTTATTACATCATTATGAGTAGGTCGTAGGTCAACATTTTCTCTAATCAAGTATTTAATTTATTTTTGAAATAAATTCAGTAGTGCTAAGAATACGGATTTTTCTTCAAATATGGGAGTATGATAGTTTTTAATTTTTTTTACCGATATGGAGTACCAGATTTCAAGGATAAACTAAAATATACACATTTGTGGATTTTTAGTTATGTTATTAGTCTATTGACCTCATGGAATGTTATTTTCCTTTAAATGGATAGTATGTTATGTCTTATTAATTATATGATTTCACAAACAAATTATTTAATGGTTATAAATGGAAAATTTCTTTGATAAATAATTTTAATATGTACATTAATATATATTTTAGAATGATTTTGTTTTTTGAGAGACAGATTGAATCTTTCCCTTGAGTGCATATTGATAGAGTAATAAGTCTAGTTTGATTAGCATTAAAACCCTCAATAATTTTAATAATTCTCTTCAGGATGTCTTCATGTGGTGATTTTTTTATTATATGTCTAAATCTGTTACATTATTTAAGGGAATATTATGAAAGATGGTTTTATAGGGAACTTGATTTATTTTTAATTTTTAATCTAGCATGACCTAATAAATTAAATTCCCTATATTATAAACAACACTAATTTCTTAGACTCTCCAATATATGATATTCTATTTTTTATGGAAAATTGGATGGATGAACCATTTTCTCAAATGATGCATACTAATATAGATGATCCAAATATATCTATCTCTGACATGAATTTAGGTTACCTCACAAATTTCCGTGAAGATATTAGAGTTATCATAGATATATACAATTTCAATCATTTGGATATGGAAGTTTCAGAATTGGATTTTTATGGTGTCCTTACATTCAAATATTATTATCATTATGTAAATGGTAGTAATGATCAATATATAACTTGGATTAATTCATTTTTAGAGACACATAACCATCCTTCCGAATCAAAATTGACGTGGAATATTTATTTTGAAAAATGGTCAATAGACCTATATCTTAAAATATTGGGTTTTTCATCACATTTACATCCCTTTTATGAAAAAATAAATAGGATTCCAATGACAATATAATTTTTCATTTCCCACATATAAAACTCCTTGTAAGGATATGTTTGAAATTTTTGATCAACCCTCCCCTACTATTCCAATTATGGATATGTTGATTATATGTGAGAATAACATGCTTTCAAGAAAAAAAATATCACATTTTCATTTCTGTAATGGTTGATATACAATATACTACTCGGTGGGGCATAAATAATTAAAAATTTGATGGTTTCAAAAAAAAACACTTCATGATGTGGTTATTCAAGTCTTTTTTCACGCATGAATGATGGTTAAATCTAAATGAAACATGTTGGGAACATTATCCATGATTTATCTATTTATAAGAGATTTATTATTGAAGGTAATTTAAAGATATATTATATATCTAATTATGTTTTATGAATAAGTAATATAAGGACATAGATTTATAGTAAATTAGATAGTGTAGCTAAAGGAGGTCTTAGACTCTTAGTAATTGGTGGAGTATTTAGGAACACAATCAACGTTATATTGGGATTCAAATATGGTTTGTGTAGTGAATCATTTATTATTTAAGATGAGATATAGGTGGTTATAGTTGGCATAAAATTTTAAAAGTTAAAGTAATTTAATCTGTTATGAATTGAGTGTGACTCATGCTTTATTCTCTAGGAAATTTGGGTAAGAGGAAATGTGTTCTCTAGGATGAAAATTTTGGAATGGATATAAACAATAGAGTTTATTTATTGTAATTAGTATGTAGTTAAATATATTTATATTCAAGTCAATTATTTATCTGATTCACTTGAAAATATGAGTTTCACATGAAACTCATTTTTTCCATGGTTTATATCCCATCAACACTCTCTGTTTTTTGTGAAAGGTACCATATTAAGAATGTTTTACTATATATTTTTTAATTATTTATTAATTTTACTGAGTTACTTGGACTTAATGAACTTACTGTTCTTTTAATTTGAATATATAATCCTTTTTTGTTCTTCTCAATTCATTTTTTCAAAATCCAACTTCCCAGGAATCAAGTGTAGCCTACATATTTGTATATTTCCTACCATATTCTCCCTTATATGGAAGGATCAAAATGATGAAATATTTTAATAACACTTATTATATGTGAGTATAATTATGGAGGTGGTGAACAAGTATATACATGAGATTGCTAGTCTAATTTGAGGAATGATAGCATTATCCTGTAATAGGAATATCAAGATACATGTCCTTGACCTTTTATATTTTCTAGGATTGATGGATCATGGATTTCATGTTTAATGGATTCCTCCAATAAATAATATTAATGTCAATTTTTATATGTTTTATGGTGATAGAGTTATATTTGGTAGACATGTTGTTTTCGATTATAAAGGATATATTATTTTTCTAATTTGAGTATTCATGGATTCAATTTGGTCTCTTCTATTCAAATAAATGGCCCTATGATGTGGAAATTCCATCTATACTAAAAAAATAATTTACTTGGCTCAAGTTGCACATTATGTGTTTGTAGTGATTGAGTTCCTACAATATTCCTCATATCCCAATAAATTTATAAAATAAATCATCAAGAAATGTAGGGATTTATTTTTATTATATCCCAGGATTTCCAACATATCTTGGGATAGGATTGTTGCATCATATACATTATTGGATTAATCCTAGGAATTGGTGATTCTGATGATTTATGAGAGTCTCGGATTATTTAACATGAAGTAAATATCTTTATTTTATGAGGATATCCTATGGTTTTTTATAAACATTTAATCATTATATCCCATTATTTTTCTAGTTTCATTAAAAATGGTTTTAAATAATCAAACCACATCACTACTATAAAATGAAATTTACTAGGAAAATTATAATAATTTGTATGATACATGATATAAGAGAAAATATCTGGTCTTGAAGTAATAAAGTATAGTATACTCATAATACATTTTTTAATTTATTTGGATCAACCATGTCTCCATTTTCTTTTATTTACTGTTTTTATCCCACTAAATTTAGATTATAAACCCATAACAAAATGGTCTATGTCAACCTAACCCTTCACCCAAACCACTCCAACACAAGGTCTAATGCATATTATGGATCACTATAGGTTGGTGAAAGTAAACATGGTATCAAATATAATGAATTGGGATTGGTTTCATCATAAAAAATCAAATAAACAACACCCATATTGAATCGACAATATTTTTATAACCTATCTAGGTATTGTTTTCCTAATCAAAAAAAATAGTCTCAAAATAAAATGATCGTTGTTTAGAGTATAAGAATCAATGAGAACAAACCATAACCATATCTCATAATCCTCACAAAATAATAATTAAAAAAAGGTAGTTATCATTCATAGATAAAAGGTAAAAACATAAGAAAAAGTCTGAAGTTACTGATACAAAAATAACTTATGTGGCATTAAGGATCCCCAAAATATTCATGTGAGCTAAACTCCTCTTGGACAATGTCTACCACAACCACTATAAAAAGAAAAAAATCATCATAAAGAGTCACCAAATAGTATAACTCCATTTCCTTTACTTGTATAATGAAACAAAATTATATATAAACCCAATGGTATATGTAAGGTAGGATTTAATATGAAATCCCCTAATATTATATGTATTTCCATTGAAATAAACTAGTTGTGCTTAATTGCATTTTTTACAGGCCACCTGACTCTAAATAAAGTCTGATTTAGTAATCAATTATAACATTTATATTGAATTTGATGATAGGATTAGTAATAAACATAATATGAAACGATATCTATAATTTTTTGAATAATTTAATCGTATTGATAAATTCATACAATATAATTACTAAATTTTCATTAAAGTTATTTTATACTTCAAAAACATGTTTTCAAAAAAAATGGTTTTTATTTATTTTTCTGCATAGAAATTATAAATACTTTATGCCATTTTTTCTAAATTTTATTGGAAGTAATTAGTAAAATGTTTTAACTCATCATTCCAATATTATCATAGGTAACATTTTTTGAGATTTTTCTGAAAATACTAATATTTAATTCAACAATGAAAAAAATAATTTTTTAAAACTATAAATTAACTTTAATTAAAAGGCCTCAATATGTTTATAATTTTATATAAATGGAATATAATTATAATTTTATTTTAAATAATATAATAAATTTCATGGTATCCAACATTATACATAATGTTTTTATAGAGTCGTTTTTTGGATTAACAACACAATTTTCTAAAAAAATGTTTTATTCTATGAATATTTTATTATCTTAATAAATAAAAATTAGTTGAATTTATAAATGGTTTTAATAAAATTTTAAGATAATATATGCTGTAAAATAGTTTATCATTAATTTCATGTATTTTATGAGGAACCTTAGGGAGGTAAATTCATTTTTATGCTTAAAAAAGTTCTTTTCTGAAAATTGGTTTTCATTTCATATTATGTGCTTATATAAAATTTATTTATTCCAATTATAGAAATATAATCTTATAAAATTTATTCCATATTATTAAATATCATAGTTAATATAATTTAAAAGGGTCAAATTTATTTTTCCCAAAATTAATATTCAGAAATATAAAATTTTGTTTCCATAGATACGGTTAAAACAGGTTTACTGGGGGTTAAACCAAGATAAAAGGGAGGGAATGCCATAAAAACATGTATAATTATTATTGGAGGAATATATTTATACCTTATATTATCCTACCATCTAATAATAGCCAATTTGGATCGATGTCTCATGAATGTGATTTAATAATATTGAAATATTTTGATAAACTCTAGTGTGTAACTCTTCTTACTTATAAAAGGAAACATATTCTCCTCCCCTATTCACACAATTTGAGCCTTCTGGTTTATCCCAAAACATCCATAAAATATTCCTTGATTTTATAACTTCATATTCTATCTTCCTTTCTTCTATAAGGTATATCACTTCAATGATTATTCTATAACCCAATTGAGGTCTCTCAAGGGAGAGATTTAAATCTTAACCATGATCTTTAAATTTTTTCGTCATACACCTTATATAAACCCATTGATTTAAAAAACATGATAAATCTAGTTTAATTAATAATATATTTTGTTATTATGATGATGTAACAACCATTTCCTACATATTCTACATCAAATGGGAGAAGAAAGTTTCTCTTGTGTGTTTACAGGGATTGCCACCCCTGCATAATGATACGATTAATTTTCTATAAACATATTTTATGGTTGGTTAATATTATGGATTTATTATATATATATATATGATATTTATGATATAATAATTATTTTGTAAATTTGAATAATTATTTACCTTCCTTTCATTCAATCCGTAGAAATGTGGAGACATCAATCTTGTGTACGTATTAATTATCATCTCCATAAACTATAGTAATTATTTTTTTCATCACCAAATTGTGTGAATGGTTTTAAATATGTATATAGTAAATATATATGATATTTATATCATCCATAAAATTATTTATATGATTAAATATAATAAAATTTCAAGGACCACAAATGTCGAACCGAGAATGAAAGAAAAGTAGATACTGTTATCACCTGAAAACGAGGACTTTATGAATAAAATTTAACAATTGGGTGTTGGAAGGTGATAAGTGGGTAATATAAGATATTATAGGTATGAATAAGGTTCTATTATAGATTTATTATAAAATATAATTTGTATACATTTGTTTAGAGTTCATGTGAAGCATATTAGTCTTGGGGTAAGGGTACTTTGTCACAATTTTCTTCTCTTGATGCATGTTTGATGTTATAAACCAATTTATATTTACATGGTTTTTATAATGATTATTTGACATAATATATCATTAATATATTTATATTCATGTTATTTAAATGGTAATACAAATTATTTAATCCAAGGGAATTTTTGAAAGATACCAATGTGGTAAAGGTTTACCTTCTCCAAATTTCTTCCTTGAGACATATGTTATGTCATACACCTGTATTATTTTATGATTTTTATATTATGAATGATTTATATATTATATTATTAATATACTTGTGTTTATGGTATTTAATGTTTCATTTTATGTTATTATTTTCATTATAATTATGTCTCATAATTTACAAAAGCAGTAGGGGTTTTATGTTACAATCTCATTTTTTACTGGGGTTGTTTTTACATAAATTAAAAATGATGAAATTATATGATATATCCCCACCAAAGAATATGTAATTTCGTTTCAATGGTTATTTCATGGGTTTATTTTTTTTCTTTTATTTTTTCCTTTTATGTAATCAAGAGACGAAAAGAATGTATTTAAGGGATACTAACCTTGTTTTTATCCTCTTCCATGAATATTTTCTCCCATGGTCATAGTTTCATTAAAATATTATGATGAATTTTCTAATATTCTAAAAAAATTATTTAATGTACATTTTTTGGTATATTTTAATTTATTTACAAAGGTTTAAAATGAATATTTTATTGTTTGAATTCTTATTACATTTTACTTTTTATTGAAAATGTGAAAGAAATATTTGTTTTAGGACAAACCACATGAACAATAATTCCCATCTTCATGAATTATATTTTCTTGGAAGTATCTATAATAATTTTACATGGTTATTATAAAATAAACCTTTTTCATTAATATTTTTTTTATTTTTAAATAATCATTTTAAAATTTAAAATGGTATTTTCCTCGAGATATGTTACAGTGATATTTTTATGTTATTTTCATCAATAAAAACATCCTTTGATGTTTCCTATGATATTATGGGGATATGATCCAATGTGGACATAGTTTATATTTATTTTATTTTTCAACATTTTTTTGAGGAGATATTAATTAAACCCATTTTAGTTTCCACCAGTTATGTTATGGTGAAATTGATAAATTCTTTTACTGTTTATTGGCATACATTTGAATGAATTGTGATTATGTGATGGGTGGGTCAATTATAGGACCCCAATTAACTGGGTAAATATTAATGTTTTATGAGATCAAAAGATAACATTAGGTTATCCCAATCCAAAAATATGATACACATGATGTTATAATAACTCCAAGATAAGGTAGTCCTGGGGTTTTTCCAATCCCAAAGTAGGTAGAAGAGTTATTATCCCATTTTTATCATGTGATAAATGTCTTGGTGGGTAGCCTTAGTATAATATTTCTTTGATAAATATTAAACCACAATTTAAGACACACTATTATGACGTGATCATATGATAATGATATTCTACCATGGTTAATGTTCTATGATTACTGTTTGATTAGTGTTTTATTAAGATCCAGAATTTATAAAATAACTAATGATTATATGAATTATTGGCTATGAAATTTAAATTTTAAGATAAACTTCTCATACCCTAATTCTCATTATGTGATTATATTTTATCATAGACAAATATATCCATTTTTAAAATTATTGAGTATATTATCACACCCATTATAATGTTTCTTAATCCTTAGGCTATAGTTAACAGTTTTAAATATGAAATGTCTAAAAAGGGATCTAGTTGTGAAAACTATTTAGGATATCATTTGGATTTTTTCATACTAGTGTTTTATATATCCTTGATTCCAAAGACTATAAAGACTTATGGTTATAGTGTCAATCATATTTTTATGTAATTAATATTTATATAATAAGATATATTATTTATGTATAGAATTATTGGGTCTCTATAGTTAGTATCAGAGAAAGGTTTAGTTATTTTTTGAAACTAGGATAAGAAGAATATAGTGATAACACTTATGATAAGACTATGAAAATGAGGAAATCTTATGTCATACAAAATAAAGTGTGTTATTTTGATGAAAATACATCTATGTATGCATACTAATAGGTGGATGCAGTAGTTGAATAGATGTAGGTTGGGGTAACAACTCTGACCGGGGTGGGTTGGGTATTAACTCGATCATCACCAGTGCATAATGAGTAGGATTAAGACTGCAAGCATAGATAGGAACTAATGGGGGGATATTCTTGGGTGAATTAAAATTTTTATTATAGAACATTATGATGGATTTTAATTGATGATGAATATTGATGAACTAAGTTAAATATAAGGCATTATGAATTGAAAATATTGTGTGAATATTTAGACATCATATAAATTATTTTCATGATTATATGATTTCCATTTTTGATTTTTTTACCCTAATACGATTTTTTGTTCTAGTCAACAGATATAACAAGAATTATCCTTTTTAACATTAAATGTGATAGAAAATGGAATAATTTTACTCCCATGTTACAAAATGAAGTATGAAATTGAATGAAAAACCATGTGATTATACCTAACTAGATACTCAATATATTATTAACATCCTCAACATGGATGAGTTTCTTGACACTTTTAATATTGAAAAGAGGGATTTTTATTTTAGTTTAGTTGATGAATAAAATTGAGGAAAGATGATTTATCTTTCAACCTATTGAAAATGTGGGAAGTATAATCCCTATATATTTCTTAATAGAACAAGATTTTTTTAATTTCTGGAAAATAATGAAATATAACATGAAAATATAAAGGAAAAATGATGACTTTGATGGTGAAAAAGAAATTATATTATAATGTATAATTTCTAGATCAATGTATTAGGAATTGAAAATATGGAAATTATCTGTGTCAATTGCGTAATCTAAGGGATAACTCATAGACCAAAGAAATGTTTATTGTATGAAAATCAATGAAATTGATCATAATGATGCAGGTATATATATCCCACAATATTGAGTTGATAATTTTATTTTAACGTTTATATGATCATTCCCAATGAAAATATTATTATTAAAATTTTGTATAATTTTATGTGATTTTGAGAATTGATTAGATCTATCTACATAGATCCCTTATAAATTGCTAGAATAATGGAATAGAATATCATATTTTGTATCAGCCTAGGGTTATCTATTATAACAAGGATAAATATTACCTCTCAATGTAAATTAAATCTACTTCATGGGTCTTGATTCGTATTTAAAATGGTATTTTACTAAGAAGGTTCGGATGAAAATAAACATAAAATATATGCATCGCATATTAGTGTTTATTGATGTCCTTCGAAAAGAGTATCTTATAATCCAAAAGCCTAGGAACTAGGAAAACCCTGGCCCTAAGAAATTTATTAATTAAAAAGAAATAGAATAAGGCAGCCAGGGGTTTCTTACAGAGTCTAGAATACATGACACCATACATGTCCACCTCAGCAATTGAGGCACAATAACTAGGGGTCATGGAGGACCACATCGCATCCATCGCTAAAATTGCCTGCTTAGATAAAGCATTCGCTACCTGATTGGCTTCCTGATAGGCATGTGAGATAGACAACCACAAATGAGCAACCTGGTTGAGGAATTCAACCCAATGAGGCATCACTCTCCAGGGCCCATTGCAGGATCGTGATTCCAATGCATGAACCGCAAGCTATGAGTCTGATTCAATCCATAACATGTTCCAATTAAATTGAACAGCGTACCTGACTACATGAATTATCGCCCAGAGTTCGGCTTCATAGGCAACTCCCACATCAGTAAAATGATAAAATAATCCCTTAATAAAGCCATGGTATGTGAGAAAGACACCACCACGCCCTAGTAATCCTGGTGTACCAAAAGTTGCTCCATCCACATTCACGTTGAGCCATGGACTGATTGGAGGTATCCAGCGAATATACTTAAGAATTCTGGGTTTCCGTGGCCGACTAGAGACCCAAGCAACCTAAGAGCCTGAAGATCAAATATGCTATTATTCATATCAACTGTTTGTGTAGAGACTCGAAGCTTGACGTACATGGAAATTACATTACTTTTACGGAATACATAATACATAACAAAAACAAACACCAAAGGACCATAATATTTTAGTGTCTTTGGAAACTCAGAAAATAATCCTCTAATCGTGGTGAAAGATCGTCAACATCTCCCATAAAGATCTTCCCCTTTTGTTTTCTTACCTAAAACCATTCTTTAAATCCTAGGGAAAATAAAATATATAAAGGGTGAGCTCAAATTCTCAGTAAGGGTAATCATGGTGAAAATAAAACAAACCATATGCATTTGAAACTAAAAACATGAACATAATGTTTAAAAATTGAAATCTTGATGAATGACATAAAACATGGCAGTACGTAAGGCATAGATCATAATAGAACATAAATCATGATAAAATATCTTGGGAATAAAACTTTTAATTGTGGTAAAACAATAAGCACATGATATGATTTCCATGGTAGCCAAGGCATTTCTACCAAGACCATCTTAGTGGACAAAGTCCCTTTCTGAATTGAGTTCACTCCTCGTTTCAGTCCTGTAACACTGAACCGGATTAACTTACCGTTCCATCCATGTCTATCTCATGAGATATAAATCGTTACCCAAGGCATTGGAGGGAGATATAGGTCTCACCCATCTCATAATGAAATCATTCTTTCGTGTGCCACAAAATCATAAATCATACATCATAGCATAACCCACGTAATAAAATGGGATTCTTAAACATCGTGCCATCATAACATAATCCATATAAAAAAATGGATATCATTTCATCATAAGAAAATTGAAACCATTTAAATCGTAGAGATATTTTACTTTAAACATACACATATGAAATAATGTCATCTTAGATGGAAAATAGTTTTGACAAAACACTTGAAATGAATTTTTGAGGAAAATATCTTTTCTTCTTCAAAATAATTTTCTTTTCACAAAATGCCATGAAATTTTAAAAGAAAAGGGTTTTTTTGAAAATAATCATACAATCTTGTAGAGTAAGCATCTTGAAAATGAGGCATTATGAAACCATAAAAATCTGTTGATGCCGTATAAGTTAAAAATAACATTCTCCTCGTACTTTTTTCAGAAAAGTCAAAAAGTACCTCGTAACGTAAACAAAAGAAAGATTCCTTACATACCATGTAGTAAAAGTAAAAAATGGGTAAAAAATTACTTTAAATATACATGAAAAAACATTTACAAAACATGGACATGGATGATAGCAATAACCCCAGTAAATACTTACGAATAAGAAATCTCGGATAAAAATGAGATTTGCAAAATTATCCCTTACCTTAGATCCGATATGCTTCGTACGTATCCGAACCTCCTGTATAATGATTTAAATAATGTCATTGGCTTATTAAAGAATCATATTCAGTGTTATTATATCATATATGGTTCACTTATTACTTTATATTACCCGTTCTTTTGAAAATTTCATGTCAAAGCAGCGTTTTGGGTAAAACGTTTTATTTATCATACGTGTTTGGACTTGTTGTTCCTGATATTATTACTACTTATATCATGATTTAATTACTTCGAGAATTTAAATGATGATATATATATCATAAATATTCAGTATACATAAATATATATAATATATAGATAAATGAAATGAAATACACCGTTCATGGAGACGGTAGGTCATACGTATGCATGAACGTTGTTTTCATTTCCTTATTGACTTGAATGGAAGTAAGTAGATGAAATATATATATATATATATATATATATGTATGTATAAATATATCCAGTAGCTTAATTATGTCATATATTTCATTATTATTCATTATATATACTTTATAATCATTCTTGAATGGTTAATCATGGAAAATGAATCTCATCGCGTTCGTGGAGACGGTATTCCGTACGTACGCACGAGAGATGATATAATTCCCTTGACCGTGGAATTGTATTTAAGTGTATGTATAATATTACAGAATCAATATCACTTTACAATAACCATATATATTAATTTATTTACACCATTATACCCGTCCATGTAAGGTGGTGATCGAAAACAGATTACACCATGGCGTGGAGACGGTATTCCGTACGTACGCACGCGCGGTGATTTCATTTTCCATAGGATGGATAGAAGGTGAAATTGGGTTGTTTAATATTTATAATAACATAACAGTATATGAGTGATACTGATGTTATTACTTCATAATGAAACAACTAAAGAAGAGGAAGTAGAAGAAGAAATAAATTTGAATGAAACGGTAACAGATATTACCTCTTTTTCGACACGCCTCTTTGAAACCTCCTCTTAGGGAACTAACATTGGTCTTTGAAGAAGACCAAGAACTCTAGAATATTAATAGGGAAGTGGAGAAGAGAAATTTTCAGGGGTTGGCCGAGCATGAAGGCTCAATGTGGTGTGAGGAGAAGAGGGAAGAGGTGCCCTTTTATAAGGGAGGAGAGGGGCACCTTTGGAAAAACTAAAAATATTATTTAATTATAAAGTCATATTTGGTTTTTAATAGCTCCAAATTGATTTCTTTCGAAGCTAAGGTGGTGATGGGTCGAAAGCCTCTCATCCAATAGAATTTGTACAAGTTTTGGTAACTATTTTAACCTTATCATTTATGTTTAACTCTAAGTTAAATAATTTAACTTTTACCGTGTCTTTTTTGTTTTATTACACTATATGGTTAATAAGCTTACTATAACAAGCCAAACAAAACCCAAGTGGTTCATTATTAATATATATATCCTTATCTAATTCATTTGGCTGAACCTTATATTTTTAGGAATAAAATAACAATTAATAATATAATATTTGTTTTAAAAACTATTTTATGTCTATTTTGACACTATTTGTTACATGATTTTTGTGAAAATCCTAACAGAATGATTAGTTCGAAAAAAGTTACTTAAATCAATAATAAAATGTCATATTAACCTATAAAATTAGTTTAATTCATAAAAAGTCTCAAATTACATTTAGTTGGGTATTTATAACATCAATTATGTCAATATTTCATTAATAAGATAATTACTACATCATCATTGTGTCATATATAAATAAAATTATTCAATGTCTAAAAATTATAAATAAAATACCATTATGTAGTAAATAAATTTATATTTCTAATGAATATTTATAGTCTAATTTATCTTATATATAACCATATATTAAAAATGATTTATTTATTAAACATTGATTTTAACTATTTTAACCCTTCTTTAAATAAATTAATAATAAATGTCCTAATCTAATTCATGTGGATCAAAATGGTCATATTTTATTCATAAGGTTGTTTTTGGTCGAATTACACTTATCTAATAGAATTAGGACATGTTTTAGGGTAATAATAATATCATTTTTACCCTTAATTATCCGATTTACCTTTAACAGTGGTAAATAAAAGTAAAAAGTTAATATTCACCAAAAATTATTTTGTTCTCTTTGAACCACATTTTAGTCTTTTATATTAACCGTGTCTTTTAGATTTTTGAAATTCAATTCAAAGAAGTGGTAAAATTTAATTTAAATTAAAAAAAAGTCAGTTTTTTAACTACCACTAAGTGGGTTCACTATTCATTGAAAATTGAAGTTTTTCAGAAAAATACCAAAAATTCAGTCTAAGAATTATTTGATATTCCGAATTAAAAATTGATGTCTATTTTCCAAATTCATAACATATAATTGGAATTAATTAATTTTAAATTTAATTCCCGTTATCAAAACAAATAGTGTGTTTTTAAGAAACAAAAACAATCAAAAGATTGATACTTGTTTATATCCAATTTCAAAGTGAGATTAATTCCAATGAACAACATTGGATTAAATGGTAAAAATATATTATAATTACACTTTAAAACCAATTAAAAATATAATCTAACCATATAAATTATTTTGATGAAAAAAGTTGATTTTAATTAAAATATAGCGTGTTTTTACTATTCATTAAAATATGAAAGTTATCAGAATAATATGAAAATTTTATCCAAAGTAAATTTTTATATCCTGATTCCAAAGAAGAATTTTATTTTGTCAAATTGAACTTATAGACATGTCAAAAACAAGATTTAAAGTGGGTGCGTCATCAAAAGGCCGCAAAACTACATTTTTTGAAAAATACTTATTTTACTCGAAAAAATGATTTTGTTCTCATATCATGTGGTAAGATGAATAATAATGTTATAAAATTTAAAATGTAGTTGATATTATTCATAATGGCTAGTTCATAATAATATTATAACCATATATCGTTGTTTAGTGAAACCTGGTATGGCATACAACACACGCTATCGAGGAAGGTCGCGATTGCGTGTAATGCAAGCTAGGTCAGGGTTGCATGTAGTGAAATCTCTCTTTGGAGTAGCGTAAACCACAATACATCAATGAAATTAAAATAATATTCTACACAAAATCTCGAGGTGTTACATTCTACCCCCCTTAAAATAAATTTCATCCTCGAAATTCGTCGGGGTTATAAATCGTTTACTATTAATAGAAACCCACATCGTAAAAAGGAATACTAAAACTTTATTTTAATAAACTAAAGTATGAAATGTAACGATTACCCAAAGTAACTCATCACTGGGTTTCCATATAGGATAACATAGGTGAAAATATGGATATGGAAGAAAAATCTAACCATCAAGTTCTGATGGAGAGTGGTAGAGGACATGGCTATGAAAAATCCATCAATCATAAAGCCATAAATTTTTGATGATCTAAGGTACTATATGATTCATCAGATATAAGAGAAATAGGACAAAATTTTTGGTTTTCAATATCATTTCCCTAAATTTGAAAATTTTGAATTAGAAGAAATACTTGCTTGATTTTGGTACAATCTCACTGTTGTTCGTGCTTTGAACAATTTCCACTTCATCTCTTAAAGAAATGAAGATGAATTTGTTATTCATGAAGTGTTAACAGATCATGTGATAGAATGATGGGTCATTCCATCTGTTTTAAACAAAAGGTTAGAAAAAGTTATCAAATATACATAAGTCCATCTATGGTGAGGTTAATCATATACGATTCCAAAAATGAACTTATACTTCATATATCATACCGCTTAATAAAATAAAACTAGTTTTTACTAACCAGGTACTTCATGTATGCCAGTGGTAGGAGATAAAGGCTAGTCGCACTTCGGTTGTGGGTTCGATTCCCAAAGCCTTGTCCAACACGATGGGATGTCGCCCATCCTGCAGGTTTTACTTTTTCTAAAACTACATTACTATAACATCCCATCAATAATATCGAAAAAATTTCTATCCTTAAATAATACTAACTTATGTCCAACATAATCCATTCCAATATTTAGGCTTATCTAAAATACTTCAGTCCAAGATCATAGTATAAAGAAAACAATTACTAGAAAGGTTATCTACCAATAATGTGAATACAAGCATTTATCCCACATATATCATAAGATATATCTTGTTGGTTTCATTCCAAACACATGAATACCTTAGTAATATGTTCTCTTGAAACATAAATTACCATAGAACCTTAGTGAAAACATGAATACTGTCAAAACATAAATCTTTCCACATACCAAAATCCCAAAAAAAAAATATATAATCAAACCATAATATCACTTAGTCCTTATATCAGTCATGAGCTCATGAATACAATCAAACATCTCATTATCTTCTTATCCCTTCATTATGCGCATATCATCTACTTCCCAAAAATATCTGAATAACCTTTCATGGTTACTGGTACCATTCAACATATACATTCAAATACTTTAGGAAAAATAATAGTTTATCAATCCTTAGATGATTCTTTATTCCATAGTACCATACATTATTCTTTATAAACATACAATCAATCCACTAACTTCTTAAACCACTGACTGGGCTTCATCATTTATTTCATCTCATATTTCATTTGTTGTATCTTCATCATCATCCACATAAATACTACTCATATGACCATGCTGATTCTCTTCATGAGATTTTCCCTTAGGGCATTGGTTTGTATAATGCCCATACATTCCAAATTTAAAACATCTAATCATTGTTGATGTCATAGCAATACCATTATCATTGTCCATGGTGTTAACTAAACCTTTTCCTTTGCACATACTAGCTTTGTGTCCTTCTTTTCCACACCCAAAGCATCTTCCAGTTCCTTTGAAACAATCTCCCTGATGCCTCTTCCCACATGATTTATATGAGGGAAATTGAACTTTCTTTCCTCTATGATCATCATGAAACTCCATATTTCTCTTATTATCTGAGTCAGGAAACTTACCAAATTTGATATTATTGATCATATTATGAGATTTCTGATTAGGCATAATAACGATGTTTGGACTTCCAAATCCCGTTTCATTTGGTTGCTCATGAATAATATCATTCCATTGTCCGCCATATCCTCCATTATCGTGAATCTTCCTATTTCCATCCATTTTCTAAAACCCAAAAAGAATAGTGTGAGAGGCAAAAATCATGCTAGGGGAAAAACATAGTAAAGGGGGAGTACCCTCAATATCTAACATCTTATGTTAAATTCTAAGATCGTTACTGTAGTTCTAGGACTATATCCTATATGTATACTTATCCTTGGGGACATCCCTAGACATACATTAGAAATATCTCTTGGGATTTCACTAAAGTTTTCGCATCCTAGATTCCAAAGGTTATCTAAACCTTTCCTCTGATACCAACTGTAGAGACCCGAAGCTTTACGTACATGGAAATTACATTACTTTTTCGGAATACTTAATACATAACAAAAACAAACACCAAAGGATCCTAATAGTTTAGTGTCTTTGGAAACTCAGAAAATAATTTTCTAATCGTGGTGAATGATCTTCAACATCTCCCATAAATATCTCCCCCATTTGTTTTCTTACCTAAAACCTTTCTTTAAATCCTAGGGAAAAGAAAACATATAAAGTGTGAGCTCAAATGCTCAGTAAGGGTAATCATGGTGAAAATAGAACAAACCATATACATTTGAACATAAAAAGATGAACATAATGTTTAAACATCGAAATCTTGAGAAATGACATAAAACATGGCAGTACGTAAGGAATAGATCATAATAGAACATAAATCATGATAAAATAGCTTGGGAATAAAACTTGTAATTGTGGAAAAACATTATGCACATGATATGATTTCCATGGTATCCAAGGCATTGCTGCCAAGACCATCTTAGTGGACAAAGTCCCTTTGTGAATTGAGTTTACTCCTCGTTTCAGTCCTGTAACACTGAACCGGATTAAATTACCGTTCTAGCCATGTCTATCTCATGAGATATAAATATTTACCCAATGCATTGGAGGGAGATATAGGTCCCACCCATCTCATAATGAAATCATTCTTTCGTGTGCCACAAAATCATAAATCATACATCATAGCATAACCCGTGTAATAAAATGGGATTCTTAAACATCGTGCCATCATAACATAATCCATATAAAAAAATGGTTATCATTTCATCATAAGAAAATTGAAACCATTTAAATCATAGCGACATTTTACATGAAACATACTCATGAAATAATGTCATCTTAGATGGAAAATAGTTTTGACAAAACACTTGAAATGAATTCTTGAGGAAAATATCCATTCTTTTTCAAAATAATTTTCTTTTCACAAAATGCCATGCAATTTTAAAATAAAAGGATTTTGTTGAAAATAATCATGAAATCTTGTAGATTAAGCTTCTTGAAAATGAGGCGTTAGGAAACTGTAAAAATTAATTCACGCCGTATAAGTTAAAAATAAAATTATCCTCGTACTTTTGTCGGAAAAGTCAAAAAGTCACCTCGTAACATAAACAAAAGAAAGATTCCTTATATACCATGTAGTAAAAGTCAAAATGGGTAAAAATTAATTTAAATATACATGAAAACACTTTTATAAAACATGGACATGGAAGATAGCAACAACCCCAGTAAATACTTACGAATAAGCAATCTAGGATAAAAATGAGATTTTCAAAATTATCCCTTACCTTAGGTCCGATTTGCTTCGTACGTATCCGAACCTCCTGTATAATGATTTAAATAATGTCATTGACTTATTACAGAATCATATGCATTGTTATTATATCATATATGGTTCACTTATGACTTTATATTACCCGTTCTTTTGAAAATTTCACGTCAAATCTGCATTTTGGGTAAAACGTTTTATTTATCGTACGTGTTTGGACTTGTTGTTCTTGATATTATTACTACTTATATCATGATTTAATTACTTCCAGAATGTAAATCATGATATATATATCATAAATATTCAGTATACATAAATATATATAATATATAGATAAATGAAATGAAATACACCGTTCATGGAGACGGTAGGTCGTACGTACGCATGAATGCTGTTTTCTTTTCCTTATTGACTTGAATGGAAGTAAGTAGATGAAATATATATATATATATATGTATAAATAAATCCAGTAGCTTCATTATGTCATATATTTCATTATTATTCTTTATATATACTTTATAATCATTCTTGAATGGTTAATCATGAAAAATGAATCTCATCATGCTCGTGGAGACGGTAGTCGGTACGTACGCACGAGCGATGATATCATTCCCTTGATCGTGGAATTTTATTTAAGTGTATGCATAATATCACATAATCAATATAACCTTACAATAACCATATATAGTTATTTATTTACACCATTATACCCATCCATGTAAGGTGGTGGTCGAAAACAGATTACACCACTGTGTGGAGACGGTATTCCGTACGTACGCACGCACGGTGATTTCATTTTCCGTAGGATGGATAGAAGGTGAAATAGGGTTGTTTCATATTTATAATAACATACCAGTATATGAGTGATACCGATGTTATTACTACATAATGAAACAACTAAATAATAGGAAGTAGAAGAAGAAATAAATTTGAAAGAATCGGCAACGGATATTACCTCTTCTTCGACACGCCTCTTTGAAACCTCCACTTAGGGCACTAAAATTGGTCTTTGAAGAAGACCAGAACATCTAGAATATTAATAGGGAAGTGGAGAAGAAAATTTGGCAGGGGTTGGCCGAGCTTGAAGACTCAATGTGGTGTGAGAAGAAGAGGGAGGAGGTGCCCTTTTATAACGGAGTAGAGGGGCACCTTTGAAAAAACTAAAAATATTATTTAATTATAAAGTCATATTCGGTTTTTAATAGCGCTAAATTGATTTATTTCGAAGATAAGGCGGGTGTGGGTCGAAATCAACTCATCCAATAGAATTTGGACAAGTTTTGGTAACTATTTTAACCTTATCATTTAGGTTTAACTCTAAGGTAAATAATTTAACTTTTACCGTGTCTTTTTTATTTTATTACACTATATGGTTAATAAACTTACTATAACAAGCCAAACAAACCCCAAGTGGTTAATTATTAATATATATATCCTTATCTAGTTCATTTTGCCGAACCATATATTTTTAGGAAAAAAATAACAATTAATAATATAATATTTGTTTTAAAAACTATTTTATGTCAATTTTGACACTATTTGGTACTTGATTTTTGTGAAAATCCTAAAAGAATAATTTGTTCGAAAAACATTAATTAAATCAATACTAACATGTCATATTAACCTAGAAAATTAGTGGAATTCATAAAAAGTCTCAAATTACATTTATTTGGGTATTTATAACATCAATTATGTCAATATTTCATGAATAAGATAATTACTACATCATCATTGTGTCATAAATAAATTAAATTATTTAATGTCTAAAAATTATAAATAAAATACCATTATGTAGGAAATCATTTTAGATTTCTAATGAATATTTATAGTCGAATTTATCTTATGTATAACCCTATATAAAAAATGATTTAGTTATTAATCATTGATTTTAACTATTTTAACCCTTCTTTAAATAAATTAATAATAAATGTCCTAATCTAATCCAAGTGGACCTAAATGGTCATATTTTATTCATAAGGTTGTTTTTGGTCGAATTAAAATTATTCAATAGAATTAGGACATGTGTTAGGGTAATAATAATATCATTTTTACCCTTAATTATCCTATTTACTTTTAACCGTGGTAAATAAAAGTAAAAAGTAACTATTCACCAAAAATTATTTTCATCTCATTGAACCACATTTTAGTCCTTGATATTAACCGTGTCTCTCATATTTTTGAAATTCAATTCACAGAAGTGGTAAAATTTAATTTAAATTAAAAAAAAAGTCAGTTTTTTAACTACCACAAAGTGGTTTCACTATTTATCGAAAATTGAAGTTTTTCAGAAAAATACCAAAAATTCTGCCTAAGCATTATTTGATATTCCGAATTCGAAATTGATGTCTATTTTTCCAAATTCATAACATATAAGTGGTATTAATTAATTTTAAATTTAATTCCCGTTATCAAAACAAATAGAGTGTTTTTAAGAAACAAAAACAATCAAAAGATTGATACTTGTTTATATCCAATTTCAATGTGAGATTAATTCCAATGAACAACATTGGATTAAATGGTAAAAATATATTCTAATTACACTTTAAAATGAATTAAAAAGATAATCTTACTATATAAATTATTGGGATGAAAAAAGTTGTTTTTAATTAAAATATAGCGTGTTTTTACTATTCATTAAAATATGAAAGTTATTAGAATAATATGAAAAATTTATCCAAAGTAAATTTTTATATCCTGATTCTAAAGAAGAATTTTATTTTGTCAAATTGAACTTATAGACATGTCAAAAACAAGATTTAAAGTGGGTGCGTCATCAAAAGGCAGCAAAACTACATTTTTTTTAAAAATACTTATTTTACTCGAAAAATTGATTTTGTTCTCATACCATGTTTTAAGATGAATAATAATGTTATAAAATTCAAAATGTAGCTGATACTATTCATAACGGCTAGTTCATAATAATATTATAACAATATATCGTTGTTTAGTAAATCCAAGTATTGTGTACAACACACGCTATCGAGGAAGGTCGCGATTGCGTGTAATGCAAGCTAGATCAGGGTTGTGTGTAGTGCAATCTCTCTTTGGTGTAGCGTACAACACAATACATCAATGAAATTAAAATAATATTCTTCACAAAATCTCGGGGTGTTACAGTTTGAGTCCTGGAAGCCGCATGAACCTCCTAATGGAAAGCCTCCATTCCATGTCGTACAGGGATCACTACGGAAAAAATGACTTTTTGCGACGAGCTTTTTGCGACGGGCTTTTTGCGACGGGAATAAATTCCGTCCCAAATAGTCCGTCCAAGTGGTTATTTGTGACGGGATTTCGTGTCTCATCGCAAAATTAGTAATAAATTGTAATAATTAGTAATAAATTGTAATAATTAGTAATAAATTGTAATAATTATTAATAAATTGTAATAATTAGTAATAAATTGTAATAATTAGAAATAAATTGTAATAATTAGTAATAAATTGCAATAATTAGTAATAAATTGTTATAATTAGTAATAAATTGTAATAAGTAGTAATAAATTGTACTAATTAATAATAAATTGTAATAATTAGTAATAAATTGTAATAATTCGTAATAAATTGTAATAATTAGTAATAATTAGTAATTAATTGTAATATTTAGTAATAAATTGTAATAATTAGTAATAAATTGTATTAATTAGTAATAATTAATAATAAATTGTAATAATTCGTAATAAATTGTAATAATTAGTAATAATTAGTAATAAATTGTAATAATTAGTAATAAACCGTAATAATTAGTAATAAATTATAATAATTAGTAATAAATTGTAATAATTAGTTATAAATTGTAATAATTAGTAACAATAAGTAATAGATTGTAATAATTAGTAATAAATTGTTATAATTAGTAATGATTGGTAATAAATTGTAATAATTAGTAATAAATTTTAATAATTAGTAATAAATTGTAATAAATTGTGATAATTAGAAATAAATTGTTATAATTAGAAATAAATTGCAATAAATTGTAATAATTAGTAATAAATAGTAATAATTAGTAATAAATAGTAATAAATAGTAATAAATTGTAATAATTTGTAATAAATTGTAATAATAAGTAATAAATTGTGATAATTAGTAATAATTAGTAATGAATTGTAATAATTAGTAATAAATTGTAATAATTAATAATAATTAGTAATAAATTGTAATAATTAGTAATAAATTGTAATAAGTAGTAATAAATTGTAATAAATTGTAATAGTTAGTAATAAATTTTAATAATTAGTAATAAATTGTAATAGTTAGTAATAAATTATAATAGTTAGTAATAAATTGTAATAATTAGTAATAAATTGTAATACTTAGTAATAAATTGGAATAATTAGTAATAAATTGTAATAAATAGTAATAAATTGTAATAAATTGTAATAATTAGTAATAAATTGTAACAATTAGTAATAAATTGTAATATTTAGTAATAAATTGTAATAATTAGTAATAAATTGTAATAATTAGAAATAAATTGTATTAATTAGTAATAAATTGTATTAATTCATAATAAATTGTATTAATTAGTAATAAAATGTATTAATTAGAAATAAATTGTAATCAATAGTAATAAATTGTAATAATTAGTAATAAATTTTAATAGTTATTAATAAAATGTATTAATTAGTAATAAATTGTAATAATTAGTAATAAATTGCATTAATTAGTAATAAATTGTAATAAATTGTAATAATTAGTAATAAATTGTATTAATTAGTAATAAATTGTAATAATTAGTAATAAATTATATAATTAGTAATAAATTATAATAAATTGTCATAAATTGTAATAAATTGTAATAATTAGTAATAAATTGTAATAATTAGTAATAAATTGTAATAATTATAAATTAATTGTAAGAATTAGTAAAAAAATTATAATAATTAGTTATAAATTGTAATAATTAGTAATAAATTGTAATAATTAGTAATAAATTGTAATAATAATTATTAATTAGTAATAAATTGTAATAATTAGTAATAAATGGTAATAATTATTAATAAATTGTAATAATTAGTAATGAATTTCAATAATTAGTAATAATTTATATTGATTAGTATTAAATTGTATTAATTAGTATAAATTGTATTAATTAGTAATAAATTGTATTAATTAGTAATAAATTTTATTAATTAGTAATAAATTGTAATAATTAATAATAATAAATTGTAATAATTTGTAATAAATTGTAATAATTAGTAATAAATTGTAATAATTAGTAATAAATTGTAATAATTAGTAATAAATTTTAATAATTAGTAATAAAATGTAATAATTAATAATAAATTGCAATAATTAGTAATTAATTATTAATTATTCGTAATAATTAGTAATAATTAGTAATAATTAGTAATAATTTGTAATAATTAGTAATAATTAGTAGTAAATTGTAATAATTAGTAATAAATAGAAATAATTTGAATAAATATGAATAATTAGAAATAATTTTTAATAATTAGGAATAATTAGTAATAATTGGGAATAATTAAAAATAAATACTAATAATTAGCAATAATTAGGAATAAATAGTAATAAATAGGAATAAATAGGAATAATTAGTAATAATTAGTAATAAATACTAATAACTATGAATAACTAGCAATAATTAGCAATAATTAGCAATAAATACCAATATTTAAAAATAAATAGCATTAATTAGAAATAAATAGAAATAATTAGCAATAAATAACAATAATTAGAAATAATTAGCATTAATTAGAATTATATAGAAATAATTAGCAATAATTAGCAATAATTAGCAATAATTAGCAATAATTAGCAATAACTAGAAATAATTATCAATAATTAGAAATAATTAGCAATAAAGAGCAATAATTAGTAATAAACATGTATAATTAGGAATATTTTGGACTTATTAGTAATAAATAGGAATAATTGATAATAATAGGGAATAATTGATAATAATTAGTAATAAATTGTAATAATTAGTAAAAAATTGTAATAATTAGTAATAAATACTAATAATTACTAAAAATTACGAATAAATATTAATAATTTGGAATACTTAGCAATAATTAGAAATAAATAGGAATAATTAGTAATAATTAATAATAATTAATAATAATCAGTAATAAATAGGAATAATTAGTAATAATTAGTAATAATTAGTAAGAATTAGTAATAATTAGTAATAATTAGTAATAACTAGTAATAATTAGTAATAGTTAGTAATAATTAGTAATAGTTAGTAATAAATAGTAATAGTTAGTAATAAATAGTAATAGTTAGTAATAAATAGTAATAGTTAGTAATAAATGGTAATAGTTAGTAATCAATAGGAATAAATAGTAATAAATACGAATAATTAGTTAGGAAAAGTTAGGAAGAAATTTTAATAAATTTTAATAAATTTTCAGAACATGGAACAATTCCCAGTGGATTGACGACACTCCTTTTGCTTGATGAATTTTCTTCTTTCAACTCTCACTGACTCAAAACATTATAAAAAATGTGCTGCTACATAGGCATATTCAATCACGTATGCACAAGATTGGATATGAATTCGTAGTATTATATTTTTTATAATGTTTTCATTCAGTGACAGCTAGAAGAAGACGATTCATCGATTAAAAGGGGGCTCTTTTGTCCGACCAGATTCTTCATTGTGATTTGAGTGCAAGAAAGATGCAAGTAAATGAGCCATCGAACAAAGGAGGAGCCGCCAATCCACTGGAAATTGTGTCGCCCTTAATTAATGGTAATTAGTAAGAAGTAGTAGTAATTAGTTATATTTTTTTAGATAGTGTTTTATAATTTCAAAATATTCAAAAATAGTGATGATTTTATATTTTGTAGAAAAATATAGAACAAGGAAGTCGACATCAGTCATTATAAGATGATCGCGCTTGGATAAATCAGTGCATAAATCCAAATGGTTCTGGTTTAAATCCTGTATATATTGAGGTTGTTGAAGATTTCTTAGAATTTGCATCATCAAAACCAGAATATTTTTCAAAAGGCACAATTAAGTGTCCTTGTAAAAATTGTGCTCTGAGAACGTTTCCACATTTGACAAGGTTGGGGGACATCTCTTGTAGTTTGGTTTTCAACCAGATTATGTTTTTTGGTTTCAGCACAGTGAACGCAGTTTCAGAGAAGATACTAATAACTTGATTCTGGATCCATCACGGTTCCAACATTTAGTACATGATGTTATAGGTCCATCTCTTAAAAAACTGAAACTTATGATGATATCGATTTAAATCATAAGTTGGCACCATCTAAATGTTATGAGTTGTTGAGATCTACTGAGGATGAATTATATCCAGGTTGCAAGATAAGAAAATTAGAAGCGGTTGCAAAATTTATTGCTATTAAATTAGATAATGCAACGTCAAACAACTGTTTTTATTAGATATTTTCTTTGGTTAAAACATTGTTACCTGAAGGAAATGTGTTTCCTACAAATTACTATGAGAGAAAGAGGCTGGTTCGTAATTTGTTCCTTAGTTATCAGAATATTCATGCATGTGAAAATGATTGCATCTTATATTTTGGTGAAAATGATTCGTTGGATAGTTGTTCCACATGTGGAAAATCGATGTACAAAAAAACTCAACCAGGGACGTCTGGATCGATTCCTGTAAAACAGTTGAGATATTTCTCCCTTACACCCAGGCTGTAATGTTTATTTATGTCTCATAACACAGCATCAATGATGTCATGGCACAAAACAAATATTTCAACCGGTAAAAGATTAAATTATCCACATGATGGTGATTCATGGAAACATTTTGATCGTTTGCATTTGCCTTTTACATTAGACACCTGAAACGTGCGATTGGGTCTTTCCAATGACGATTTCTATCCTTTTGGTTCTTATGGTAGTCAGTATTAATGTTGGACTATCTTAATAACACCGTACAATCTACCTCCATGGATTTTGAAGAAGGAGCCCTATATCTTTTTGACCTTATTAATCCCAGGACATCTGAAAAAGAATATTGATGTTTAATTAAAACCATTGATTAATGAGTTAAATGCATTGTGGAGTAATAGTGTTAGTACATATAATGTTGCTGTGAAAACAAATTTCACATTAAAAGATGCATTGATGTGGATGATTAGCGACTTTCCGGCATATGGTATGTTACCTTGCTGGAGTACACATTGTCTGAAATCATGTCCATACTATATGAAAGACAACAATGCTTTTTTGTTCGTGAATGGAAAAAAAACCTTTCTATTTTGACTGTCATCGCATATTTCTTCCAACCGATCATCCTTTTCAAAGGATTAAATCTCATTTCAAAAAAGACACAATTGAAAGGGATGAACCTCCAAAAATGATCTTAGACACAGAGTTAAAATCTATTGTATTTTCATTACCTCCCATCACATTTGGGCCAACAATAATCCAATAGAAAATTGATGGTTTTGGGAAATAACTATTTGGATAAAATGAAGAATTTTTTGGGATCTCCCATATTGGTCTTATTTGTTGGTCCGACACATGCTGGATGTCATGCATATTGAGAAGAACCATTTTGATAATTTATTTCATACAGTTTTGGATACACCAGGTAAGACCAAAGATATTATAAAAGCACGATTAGATCTTGCCCAAATTTGCAGGCGACCAGAACATGACCTATTTGAAAATATTAGAACATAAAGGTTAATGAAGCCAAAAGAAGATTATACACTTTCTAAAGAAAGTTGATTATTATTTTTTCATTGGATTGCAGATTTGAGACGTCCATATGGCTATGCTTCCAATTTGGGCAAATGTGTTAAGAATGGTCATATTACCAGATAAAAAAGTCATTATTGTCATGTTATAATGGAAAGAATTATTATGATTGGATTTAGAGATTTGTTTAATTATATGATTTGGGATTCGATAACAGATATATCATATTTTTTTAGAGACATTTGTGCAGTGACAACAGACTATGATGCGCTCAGAAAACTGGAAGAATATTTTGCTGTAATTATATGTAAACTGGAAAAAAATAATTCTACCTGCTTTCTCTGACTCAATGGAACATATGATACAACATTTTCCACATGAAGATAAATGTGGAGGTCCAGTACAGTTTCGATGGATGTACCCATTCAAGAGATGCATGCAGAAATTGAAGAAAAATGTATATAATGAAGCATCGGTTGAAGGCTCAATTGCTGAAGCTTATTTGGAAGAGGAAATTTCTTTTTTCTGCTCTCACTATTTTGAATCTGAATATCCCTCAATACAAAACTGAAAAGTATGGAATGATGGAAATGTTAATGTTGAAATGGAAAATCAATTATCAATTTTCAATCAGCCAAATCTTGGCTTCGGTGGTGTTCAAGAACGATGGCTTCCATATTATAAACATCATAGAGCCTATACATATGTTCTGCTCAACTGTGAAGAAATAACAACATTTGTACTGTGAGTGCTTCTATCATTTATTTTATAATTTCTGTTACAGTACGTAAACTTATTTTATTTGTAGGTTATATGATAATCATATAAAGAAACAACTTCCACAAATTACAGCACTTTCTCTTAAAGAACGCAGACAAAAAAAATTCTCAATGGTTTCAAAAATTGGTAATATAAATTATTAATGGTTTAATATCAATTTAGTTTACTATTTATTATATTGATAATTGTTTTAAATAATTTCAGGTGTCTCAACATGCTAATAAAATTGATAAGCGACTGTGTATATTGAGTAACCCACCATCCAAAATGGTAAAATCTTATAATGCAAATGTGGTGAATCGTTTTCTATTTCATACACGTGCATATGGGGAATCAAAAAAAACAATGAACAGTGGAGTTTTTTTGAGAGGATCGTATCATA
Organism: Viscum album; assembly: GCA_963277665.1. Lineage (NCBI taxonomy): Eukaryota > Viridiplantae > Streptophyta > Magnoliopsida > Santalales > Viscaceae > Viscum > Viscum album. The sequence continues at coordinate 187,483,811 of OY728145.1, forward strand.
GAGAAACTAAAGTTTACTTTTATGGCATTCTGGATGAAATTATTGAGATATGTTATCTTGGACAAAATTACATAAAGATTTTTAAATGTTGGTGGTTGGATACTGAGAGAGGCTTTCATGTTCATCTGACTCATGGAATCATCGATATTAAATATAAAAGTCCTCTTGCAGTAAATGAACCATTTTTACTGGCTCAACAGGCATATAAAATTTATTATGCAAAGTACTGTTCTACTTCAAGAGACCTGAGTGATTGGTGGTGAATAATAAAAATGAAATCTTGGGGAAATAAATTTACTCAAATTGAATGTGGTTCTTCTAAATTGGAAGGAATTGAAATTTTTCAAGAGACTACTCATAATCAATCTTTTTCACAAAGAAACATGAATATCGATGATGACACCCCACAATTAAGGGTCGATGGTGATGAAGATGTTAATGATGTTACAAATGAATTTTAAATGAAAGGGGATGGTGAAAGTGAAACTCATTTGGATATTGATGATGTCGAGGAGGAATATGTGGACATTGACATCGTCATATATGAAGATGATGGTGAAGGTGAACATTGAAACAGTTAAATGTTGGTTATGATCTTAACTAATATATATCTATATATGATAGTTATTTTAAACTATCTGCTAACAATAATAATTTTGTGTTTCAGATGGATCCTGATTTATTTCGCGAGTTGCAGTAGGCTGATCTACCTTTGGATGAGGGGATGTGGGACCATATGACCCTTATCCTACTGGTGGTTCAGGAGGTACATGGATGGGGCGCAGTCTTGTGCGACTGGTGATTCTTGACCCTATCCCTGAGCGACGTCCACATGTTGGATTTGATCCACGCACACGGAGGTATGATAACCGGTATATTTTAGTTATATTTTTCATTAATTTTATATATATATATATATATATACTAATCGTCTGATTATTTATTCTTTTTTCAACGTTTTGCGCATGTAGATGTTGGAATGGGGAGCACTGTCTTGTGCAATTATTTTTCTCAGCCATGGATCACATGGAAATAGATTCTCGTTGATGTGATGCTCGCCATGTACAATCATTGGATGATACATAAATAAATAATATTTATTTTGAAATTTATTTTATTAATAACATGATATTATAAATTATTTGTAGGGTTAATGGTATCCCAGCAAGGATAGCATGTGTGATGCTATCCATGCAGCAAGGGAGGTGGCTATGCGTGAGTGTTTGCGTAAGTTTTCGAACCATTTGAGAAATACGACCATTAAGAACACAGGAGTGACAGAATTTGATGAGCCGTGTAGATCCCACCGACCAGAGTACGTTTCATCTTAGGTTTGGGATGGATTATGTGCACACTTTTTGGGTGGTGGATTTCAGAGGAGGTCTTCATTGGGTCGGCAGAACCGGGGGAGACAGGAGGTGACGCATCGAGCTGGTAGTCATACATTCAGTATGCATAGAGAGCATTTGGTAAGTATATTTTTTTTAAAAATAATATAACTTTAAATATAAACATTTTATTTTATATTTCTATAGGCATTCGAGCATCCCGATATTACAGAGTTCGACATTTATCGGAGGATGTATAGTGATCCATCAACTAGAGAGATTAGAGGTGATCGCCAGCGTTAGATTGTGGTTAGTATTATTTTTTTAGTTTTTCAATTAACTGCATATAATATTTTCACAATTTTAATTTCAAATTGGAATTGAAGCAGTCATATGAGGCTACGACCTCTCAGACACAGGCTAAGAGTTAGGATGAGGCGACTGATCAGACCAGTGTACACCATTTCGACTAGGCGACATGGATGCAGGTGACTCAGTATGTCTTTGAGAAGGCCCGATTAGTTGGTATCGACTCTCATGTGACTCCTGGTACTAATTATGGTACTGATGCGATGTCGGCGTCCAACTCGAGAGGAGCGCGTTGAGAGACATCATCTTCTGCCTCACAGTATCAGGAGCAGTTATGAGCTCAGAATGACATTATAGAGAGTTTGCAGAAGCAGCAAGAAGAGATGCGTCAGCAGTAGCAGCAGTAGCAGCAGTAGCAGAAGCAACAGCATGAAGAGGATATGTGTTGATGGCAGCAGCAGTATTAGGATCAGATGGAGTACATGCGTCGTCTGACTCGTAGTTTTGTGATTGAGTTTCTTCCACCATCTCCTTCAGCTCCTCCACCTCCTCCAGAAGACGACCCCCAGTTATTTTATTATGTTAAAAACTTTTGAATTTAACATTTGTTTTAATATGAACTATTTATAGTTTATGTTTTTTATATTGGTGAGAATATTAGATAATTTAATTTGTAATATTTTATGTTTTTTTTGGGAATATTAAGAATTTTAATAATTTTACTAATTTTTTATTTTTATTATTTTAATAATATTAATATTATTATTTCATTAATCATAATTTTATTAAATAATTTTTTTTAGTAATATATTTTTTAATGTTTTTTATTTTAATAATAATAATAATATTATTATTATTATTATAGTATTTTTTAATATTATTTTGTGAATATTGAGAATTTTAATATATTTTTATTTTAATTATTTTAATAATATTAAAATTCATTTTTCAATAATAATAATTTTATTAAATTTAATTTTTTTTTTTAATTATTTATTATTTGCGACGGGATCTGTTGCGATGGGTTCCCGTCGTAAATAGTCTAAATAATTTTTTTTTAAAAAGTTTTAGCGACGGTATTAGGGACCCGTCGCAAAACGTATTTACGATGGGCCCGTCGTTAATAGTCTAAATAATTTTTTTTTAAACGTATTTGCGACGGGACTACGGGCCCGTCACAAAAAAAGTTTATATATATAAAGTATATAATCCGAGACCTATTTGTGACGGGAAAGTAGCCCATCGCAAAATATATTATTTGCGATGGGTTCATCGCAAATAATATTTTTTGTGACGCTATTTTCTGCGATGAGCTATTTGCGACGGGATCCCGTCGCAAATAGGCTCTCGCAAATATCTAGAATTCTAGTAGTGGATGCACCTACTGTGAAACAATTCCACATTACTAGCAGCCTATATGAAGGTAATCAGAGCTGCAACAGACACCATCAGGAGGTTCCTAATCTATTCGCTGCATGTAAGCTTGGACAGTCCTGCAAACAAGTACTGTAGCAGTAGGTTTTGGTCAAAGATCAACCCAAACAGGCCTCCAACATAATCCCACAACTATCCCACTTAGCTGCACTCGTCGAACAGATGTTCAACACTATCCTCAGTAGCCATGCATATTTGACAAGCTAAAGCAAAATAAAATACATCCCGCTTGAGCTGATCATGAGCAGGCATCCTATTTTTCCAGATGTGCCAAATAAAAAAGAAACGAGAAGGCTGGATAAAAATGCTTCGAAAGTTTATCTCCCAAACAGGTGCATGAAAGGAGCCTCCACAAACCATCCGATAAAAATCTTAGCAATTTAACTGTCCATTCCATTTATGCCTCCATATCACCATATCTCAGTCCATAAAGGAATAATTTTGAATTTCTTGCTCCACCTGAAAAGGGACCATGCTACAAAAAAGGTGAATGTGAGAAATAAAATCAGTAATAGAGAAATGCCTTTTATCATAAGAAAGAACCATGCTATCCTACAGAGGCCTCTAAAGCCATACCATACTCCAGCAGTTAAGAGGAGAGTCCCGGCAAGCCATCCATTTGATATAATGAGCAATGTTCCTAGAATAGTACTTGAGAGATGCCCAAACCGATAAGGCAAGATAGTTCTTAAAACCATTAAGGAGCCTTCTTGTAAATCTGTTAGTTAAAAAATCACTATTCTCATCCTTGAAAATTTGATCCCATGTGAACTTCCCAATGAGACCATCATTAAAAGTCCTGAGGTCTTTAACTCAAAGTCCTCACAAGTCAACCGGCTTGATACATTCCTTCTTGGAAACAATGAAAAGCTTCCTCTCATGGATTGACCCAGTCCAAATGAAGTTTCTAATCATGTCTGGAAGCTCCTTGATGATAACCCTAGTCTATCTATATAGAGAGAAAGAGTAGAGAAACTTGGAGGTGATCACTAAGTTGACAAGGAAACCCCCCCATCCATAGACATTTCCCTCCCTTTCCAACTACCAAGTTGGTTCACAATGCTAGAAAAAATTCCAACCATATGTTGTCTCTTCACCCGTCCCCAAAATAAGGGAATCCTTAGATAGTGAAATGGAAAAGATCCTTTTTTCACCCCAGATGTCTAATAATCCTATTCTTCTTACCAACCCTAACACCAATACCAGAAAAAATAAAAGATTTCTCCCAACTAATTGCTTGACCAGCCACCTCTTCATAGTGTTGAAATAGAACTTTAATGGACGAAATGGTTCTCCTCAAAGCTTTCCCAAGCAGAATAATATCATCAGCATATAACATGTGGGATGGAGCAAAATCATTCCTACCAGCCTTAATTTTCTTGTAAAAACCCATATTGGAAATATCATAAATACATCGGCTAAGATAATCTTTGGAAATAGCAAAGAGAAGTCCTAAGATTAGATCACCTTACCGCACACCTTTGGTGTAGGGAAAAAACCTCTTGGTGTTCCATTGATGAGGATGGATAGCCCTGAAGAGAAAAGAATGGTGCTGATCAGCCTGATGAAAGCATAAAAAATCATATTATTTAAGAACACCAAGAAGGAAACTCCATTTTTAATGTGTCAAAAGCCTTTGATATGTCAATTTTTAGAGCAAAAGAACCATCCTTCGTCTTCCTCCTCATCAGTTTGACACTCTCTAAAGCAGTAAAAAGACAATTCTGAATGAGTGTCCGAGGAAAAAATCCAAATTGATTCATAGTAATCATGCCATCAACCAAATAGCCCCTTCTGTTCATGAGAATCTTGCTAATGAGATTGGGGATGGCGTTCCCAAGTGAAACATGCCTTAAGTCCTTGATATCAAGAGCATTACATTTATTAGGAAATAGGGAAATTAAATATGATTTCATCCCAAACGGAAAGTAAGAGTTAGAAAATAAGTCATTTATATCATGAGTAATATCATCCTGCAAAATGTCCCAGTAAGATGTGTAAAATTTATTAGTAAAACCATCCAGTTTTGGAGTAGTATCCACATTAAGAGATAATAGAGCTTCATGAATTTCCTCCTTCATAGGAGGAGTGACAAGATATTGTTTGTCCTGCTCGCCAATGCATGGAGTTATGTTCCCAACCATCCTGTGAGTGTTATACTTCCCATAATCAGAATATAACTCTTTAAAATGGTCCACTACCGCCATAAATATCTCATTTTCATATGTAAAGAGATGTCCTTGGATGCTTATTTCTTTATCCCTTGCCCGGATTTTCTTTTCTTTATGTAGCTGATTGGAAATTTTAGAATTCATGTCTCCCTATTTGAGCCATCTGACATTTAGCTGATTTCTAGCCAGCCTTTCCTGAATCATCAGGAGATCATCCAATTTATTATGAGCCATTATCTCCTCACAGGATAGAGAAGGCTATTGTTGATTCTGAATATGAATTGATGAAATATTATCCTCAGTATCTTTAATGTCACAACCAAGCTGAGAAAAGGATTCCCTTATCCATTCCATATGAAGCATCTTAATATGCTTTAATTTCACAACCAACCTCTAGAGGGGGCTGCCAATCGGTTCAAGCTTCCTTGCCTTAAGCACAAGTTCCCTATATTTTTTCTCCCAAATCCACCCATTATTGAATCGAAATGAGATAGGGCCTGACCGTGCCAATTGTGTGTTTAAATCCACAATAATAGGATTATGATCCGAATGATGATTCGGTAATGTATAACCAAAGACTCCATGCGCAGAACCTTGATCAGCCATCTGAAAAAATCATCTATCAAGTTTTCTTGCCTACCTCCCATTCCAGGAATGACGACACCATGTAAATTATGCTCTATCAAGAGGGACCTCAACAAGATTGCATTGGTCAAGACAATCAGAAAAATCAGTAGCTGCTACCCTATTAAAAGTATCACATGTCTTCTCCTCTGGCCTCAACACAGTATTAAAGGATCTAAGGGATACCCATATTTTATTCATTATCCCAGAAGCCTATTTGAGCTCCACCCATAACTCCTTTATTCTAATATAAGAGGTAGAAGCATATACAAATGAAGCTGAAAATTGATGATCATCAATGCTGTAAGAGATCAGAACACTCTAAGGCCTCCTTACACAAGAGGTGACTTGAATGGAATCATCCGGTAGAACCCACAAGTGATCCATCCGAAAATCATGCAAGTTTCTTGACAGAAACTGATACCCAGTAGTGTTATAGTTGAAGCCATTCCAATTTTTAAACATAAGCTTCGGTTTATCAATACCAACAAGCAATGGTTTATGGGCCACAATAAAATGCCTAAGGGTCTTCATCATATGGGAATTTTACATCCCATGACAGTTCCAGAAGAAGATCTTCATTACAATTGGGTCATGCCCCTTGTCTGGGGGCCACCCATTGATGCCATAGTCTGTTGAGCCTTTCCCGTATTCCCTTTGCCTTTCTTGGCTTTCCCTTTAGGGTGGATGTTGGCCTCGAGGTTCACGGGTCAAGCCATATCAACCTTGTCCACAGGAACTGGATGAGAACTCTCCACAGCCAGCTTGCTGTCCAGGCTATGAATATTAAAAGATAATATGCAATCAGAAGAAACGTCACCAGTATCAGTGATGATCACCTACTGTGACTTGTGATCAGCCAACTTATTGCTTAGGGACCACGGTGAGGTTGGCTGCTCAGGGAGGAGAGGCCCTGTATCAGTAAAATTAGCCTGCTTCAGCTCAATAGGTTGAAAGTCCTCAGTGTCATCTGACCAAAATATGCCACTAAATGGTGTAAATTTATTTTGTGATTTTAAATGAGTAGGGTCAATGCTCGGGCGAATACTCCTTCGGGCAGCCTTGGAGGGAGTTGTCAGCACAAATTCTCCCCAGATCAGATGCATCCAGAATATTTTCGTGATCACCTTCATCTACACCTGCATGGGATGGTAGCTCAGATGTTGCGGTCTAAGGATTGACACCCTACACAATGAGTGAAGCCTCAAGAGACTGAGAATCCTCCCACTCAGCGGGGGCTTTGTCTAGGAAATGAGTATGGTCAGCCAACATAATTTGACCATCATGTGTTGCAGTCTGATGAGTAACATCCTGCATCTTAGATGTGGCCTCCATCAGCTACAGAGAATCTTGTTCGGTAGGGTCCTTGTCCAGACATGCAGGAGGGTCCACCAGAACAATGTTATCAGCATGTGCCTCAGGATCCTTCAGAGCACTGTCACATGATGGGGCAGTAGCGGAGGTCCCTGCCATGCCATTGGATGGTGCCAACACTGAACATGTAGCTACCAAAGCAAGACCCATTTGTGGAACATGGCAGCCCTCCTCATGTGTCAGTCTATCACAGGCACCTGAATGATGCCTAGAGGCAAAGCCCTCCACATTATGAGTATGCACGAAAATCCCCTCCACCACCCTTACATCAATAAACCCATCCTTTCCCTGCATAGGTGGAAGCTTGTCCTTGCTCCTCTTCCTTCTACATGTATCATCAACATGCCATTTCTCCTTGCAAACACTGCATTCTTTATACCTTTTACATTCAAAGGTTAGATGACCAAAAAACCAGCAATTAATACAGAATTTCTGCTTCCTTTCATAGATGATATATAACTTCATACTATCATCTCTTATTGTGAGAACAATTTCCTCAACAAGGGTGATGGCCATATCCACTTCCACCAATATAGGGGGAATGTAACCAAACCTCAGATTATTTGTCTGTCGATCCAATCGAATGGGGTTTCCAACAGTTGAGGCAATATCCCATAGAATCTGTGGGTGCCAATAAATCCAATTCATCCTATAGATTCGTATCCATATTTGGGTGTGGGTATTTCAGACATTCGTGGAATCAAAATTCCAGTCCCATTCCTGAATGTTCAGGAAACGAGGTTTCAGAGAGATGGTACCTTTTCTCCACGCCATTCACTTGTAGTCATTCGATGGAAAGGCAACATGATAGTATCCCCTTCCCATTAAAGTCATTTTCCAATCATCAAAACCCCACTCCTCAGCAATCTGCTTAGTCAATTCATTGAATTTCCAAAGATTCACACCTTTCAATGTCACAACATGATCAATAGCTGATAATCGACGAAGACAAACCTGTTCCTCCACCGCTTCCTGATTTGAGGACACATGTGGAATACACCCTTTTTAATCACCTGTCCGGGAGGAGCCGCATCAAAGGAGAAGGACGTCCTAGAGGCATCCTTGACAACATCCAAAAAATTCCTCACTAGACCAGATGTGTTTTGAGAGGATTCCCTGACACCGGTCCGCTTCCTCGTAACCGCAAACATTTCAGAATGACTGAGACATTCAGCAATAGCTTTCAACCAATCATTCACTTCTGTGATTATCTCCAAGTTGATTCCCACACTGTCACCTCGATCACTAGGTTTAGGGTTTTTGCCTGCCTCCCCTAATGTTTTCATCCACAAACAGTTTCTTATACTTCTAAATAATAATGAATTTGAGTTTCCAATATAACTCGTACTTGGTGATATAACTATTTAGTAAAATTATTTAGTATTTTACCATGTGAGTTATTGGAATTTAAGAATAAAACCAAGAAGAATATTGATAAGGAAATCATTTGACTAAGTGAATCTCCCTTGGGTGCACCAGAACTTTTTATTAAGAATAAAGGTTAAAAAATATTACTCTATTTCTTATTAGGAACATAAGAAGATCATTATTAAGAAAAAGTGTCATCTTCCTTGTAGTGATTATTTTTTCAATCAATTACATAGAGCTTAATATTTTTTAATATTGATATTCAATATAGATAATATCAATTTATTTTCAAAAGTGAATACATACCTAAGAAAATATTCCAATCAAGGTATAGATACTAGGAATTTATATTGAGTCTATTTGGTCTTACTAATTTCACTCCTATCATTATGGATTTAGAGAATATATCATTTAGTGATTACCTTGATCAGTTTGTGGCATTCTATATGGATTGATTTTTTAATATACTCTAAGAGTAAATAAGAGGATAAAGATCAATTTAGGATTGTAATGAATACCATAAAGAAATAGGTGTTTTAGGAAAAATTTCCCAAGTGTGAATTTTTCTAAAAAAAGTTTGATTTTTGTGACATATAATCTCAATAATGTGCATATTAGTCAGTCCATCAAAGATGGATGTTTTTGAACACTCGAATAAATCAACCACTATGATTTAGATTTGTAGTTATCTTATACATTCAGGATATTATCTTCTCCTTATGAATATTTTATTTAAACTTTCAAGTCAACTCCCCATGATAACTCAAAAGCGAGTCAAGTTCTGTTGGATTAATGAATGTGAAGAAATGTTTATGTAACTGAAGATATTTTTGGTAAGAAAAAAAAATTAGATAACCCTATATTAGAGAATCGTTTGTGATTTATAGTGATGAATTAGAGAAGGTGGTGGGATGTATTCTAACGCCAAATCACATGGACATCTCTTATGCCTCAAGCTAATTAAAATTTCACGAGAAAAATTACATGAAATGTAGTTTTCACTTTTTCCTGGTAATAATTTCATTAATGATTTAGAGGAATTGTATTTATAGAGAAATGTGTGACATATATTGTCACGACCCGTCCTCGGAGCCCGTGCCATGACTACCCCAAGCCCGCCTTCCATAGACCAGGGGATGGCGACTAGAATTAAGGCGTAATTCCCGATAAAAAGGAAAGACATTGCCTTTGTGAAGTAAACAAACACCACAGAGCAAGAAAACAAGCAGAAGCAACACTAAGTAAAGCTGAGTACAATAGTAAGTGAGGAAAAGTAAGTGGGCCAGAATACAAACCCAAACTGAAGTAAAGTACAACTTAAAAAGGAAGTACAACAACTGAAAAGTAAAGCCACAACGTCGAGCTGTCCACTGGTAGTCCCACCTGAAGGGTGGGTATAGATAGTCTCCACAGCTCCTTGGGTCCTACCGTCCGCTCCGAGTACGCCCCGCCCAGTGGTCCACCTCCGGGTACCAACCTGCTCCTCGTTCCTCAACCAAGATCAGTGATGTCCGTCGTCTGCAACCAACACAACGAAGTGTGGGCATAGCCCGTGCAGGGGAGAGTATAAGCTACTCAGTAGGGACCCCGAGACCCCCGAAGGTCTCCCAGAATCCACAAAGGATAATCCAAAAAGGAAAGATACAATCACGAAGTAACATCCGGCACTACATCGGTATATGCCCATACATATACCTAGGTCATCAATTCCAGTTCGTCTCCAACATCTGAGCCCAAGTTCGATTACGTCCACACAGGATAGCACAACACAATCTACACAGGAAAGAAAGTCAATAATATTGAAGATAATGATTGAAAGTCAAGATTCATCTCACACAGGTATACTTCTTCGTAAGACGATAGAGATGATAAGATGTAGCCACTGATTCATCTAAGCCGTCGGACCCACACAAGATCGATAGGTACTAACCCCACAATGAACCACAAAGGATCGATAGGTACTAACCCTCGCAATGACCCACACAGTGTAACGCCCCAACCCTAGTTACCCAGAGTCGGTGCATTATTACATAACATTGGCATGATCACAAGAAAGATCAAATCTCGAAAGACCGATTGGTTTAGTAGCCTTGGAAACACTAGATATATTCAAAAGTTTTACATTACATCATAAAGTGAAAAAAACTACTACAACAACATAATGTCTCCATAGTACACACTGTTATCCCCTCATAATATTCCTGCAGTTCATTCATAACTTACTTCTTCACATCCTGGGAAAAATAAAACATATAAAAGGGGTGAGCTCAAATGACCAGTAAGGATAACAATATAGCGGAACATTAAAAAATAAGCATAAACATTTAAGGCAATGCTTTACTAAAACAAAAGCCTTTTAAACATGAACTTCAACATAGTATGGCAAAAGTAAAATGAAATAATGCCATTTAATTATTCACATGGATATTCTACTAATTGAATAATCACACGCAATATCAATAACCACTTTCATAATGTTGGAATGCATAATGCTGAACTTTAATTTCTTTGTCAAGGCCTCGTCCCAAGACCTAGGGGCTAACTGTAACCGGAACCCAACCCGGAGTGCCTCTAATAACCGGACACCAACCCGGAGTGCCTCTAATAACCGGACACCAACCCGGAGTTCCTCTAATAAACGGAGACCAAACCGGAGTTCCTCTAATAACCGGAGACCAAACCGGAGGGCTTACTTTTACCGGTCCCCAACCCGGAACATACTTGTCTAACACATTCATCTGAATGAAAGGTTGAAATATAACATAAACATTCGAATTACAAATAACTTATGAAATGTCAATACTCTAAACAAAAACCATGATTGACATAAGAATAACTTATCCACAGTCAAAAATATCACAAAACCTTCAATAAAATATGGATGTTTTGTATCATAATAAATCAACTTCAAATAAGCTTAAAATCCATCAAAGGATGTTGACATAGATGAAATAAAGACTATTTTAGAAAAATATCTCTTTCTATTTTAAATCATTAAAGAGTCTTATATTTATGAAATAAAACATTTTTTTTGAAAATATTCTTATTATCTTGTAAGGGAAGCTTCGACGATTTTATAACGGCGGAAAATAGCCACACCCGCCGTATAAGTTAAAAAAACATTCTTACCCTAATTTTGTCGAAAAGGTTAAAAAGCACCTTGTTTGGAAAACGACGGAAAGATTCCTTTATAAAACTCTTATAAAAAGTCAAACAAGGGTATAAATGACATTAACCCATATTCTAGTAAATAGTAAAAATGTTTTGGAATTCATTTTTAAGAAATATGGATGTGGATGATAAAGAGATCCCAGTAGATTATTACGTATAAACAATCTCGGATAATGAAGAGATTGTGAAATAACCCTTACCAATTTGGTAACTTATGAAACATACAACTCATGAAAGAGGTATCATACAATGAATATGTAAATACACATAAATTAGAGTGTATTACACAAAGAATATAATTATGGGCAGTACATACACCACACAAAATGTGATGGTGGCAATATGACATGAATCTCACGGAAATAAGGAGTGAGATGAAAACCCCTTACCTTGTACTTTTCCTTGGTTGGGGTAGGTTAACCTCCTGTATAATGGTGAAATAATTGTTATTAAATTATTCAAGAATCATATATATTAATATGATATCATATATGATCTTTTAACATTGATTTGTTAATAATATCTTTTAATTATCGTCGTTTCGGGTGTTAACTTACTCGTTTTCTTTTATATGTTTTGTTACATAAGCCATGTTTGTCATGGATAGGTTGTATATTTTTCATATACAGAATGATATCAATTCCTTAAACATCATTTTTAAATCATCAAATGATAATTATACTTTAATGGATATGGTGGAGAATGAATCTCATCGCGTTCGTGGAGACGGTAGTTCGTACGTACGCACGAGCGACAATATCAATCTTTTGATATAAAAATAATATATAAATGGATGGTATATCATATATACAGAATCATTAACATGTTATATTTATTATTTACATGAGTTACACATCATTATTATACCCATCCAAATAATATTATATTGAATAACAATTACACCACGACGTGGAGATGGTAAGCCGTACGTACGCACGTATGGTGACATGTTATTCAAAGGGTGGATAGAATACTGAATATGGTTGTACCATATTTATAATAACATCACAGTATATATATGATACTGGAGTTATTATTTTACAATGGTAACAACAAAGGAAGAAGAAGTGGAAGAAGAAAGGAACTTGGAAAAGGGTGGAGAAAACATTACCTCTTCTTCGGGTTCTTCCTTTTGATTTGATCAAAAGGGCTCCTTAGGTTGGCTTTCTGATCAAACTAAGGCCTCTAGGTTGTAGTGAGGGATGTTGGGAGAGTATTTGGGAAGAGTTTGGCCGAACCAAAAGGCTTTGAAGGTGTGAAGAAATGGGAAGGAAGAGTTCCCTTTTATAAGAGGGGTGAGGGGCACCTTTGGAAAAGCTAGAAATATTAGTTTATATTAAATTCATATTCGGTTTCTAATGGATCCAAAGTTTATTATTCAAAGGTTAAGGTAGGGATAGGTCTAAAACAACTCAACCAATAGAATTTAGACAGGTTTGGGTACTTATATAAACCTTATCATTAAGTATTAACTCTAAGTTAATTAGTTTCACTTTTACAATGTCTCTTTGTATTTTTAAATTATATGGTTAATAAACAAACCATATACATCCAATCGACCCCCAAGTGGTCCATTAATGATACACCTATCATGATATAAGTCTCTTGGCCGAACGTTAGATTTTTAAAAATTTAGTATCAATTAATAATATAATATTTTTTTTAAAAACTCTTTTATGTCAATTTTGACACTATTCAATAGTTGATTTTTGTGAAACTCATAACAGAATGATTACTTCGAACAAAGTTAATTAAATCAATCCTAATATGTCATATTATCCTAGAAAATTATTTTAATTCATTAAAATTTTCATATTATATTTATTTGGGTATTTATAATATCAATTATTTTAATTTTTCACTATTATAGTAATTATTGCATCATCATTGTGCCATAAATAAATTAAATTATTTAATGTCTAAAAATTATAAATAAAATATAATTATGTATGAAATATTTTTTATCTTTCTAATGAATATTTATAATCTAAAATCCAACATATATAACCCTATGTACAAATTGTTTTGCTAAAGGATATATGCTTGTGTCATTTTTGTATTCATTTTAACTTAATTAAAATAAAGTGTCCCTATCACCTACAAGTGGCACCATGAGGTCCCAAAATCGACCCAAATATGCCTATGTCCGAACATGTATCAACCAATAAGGCTAGGACACGTTTTAGGGTAATTTAGTATTATTATAATATTATTTTTTTAACCCTTATTTACCGGATTTACCCTTAACTATGGTAAATAAAATATTTACCGCAGTAATTATTCAAAATGTCTAAAAATAAAAGTTACCTATTTACACAATTTGAACATCCTGATTCCAAATATGGAATCCATTTTTCTAAATTCAAAACACAGAAGTGGAAGAAATTAATTTAAAATTAATTCCCGCTGTCAAAACAAAAAGCGTGTTTTTAAGAGATAATAACTATCAAAAGATTGACACTTGTTTATGTTCGGTTTAATTGTAAAATTATGTTCAATGACCAACATTATATTAAATGGTAAAAATATATTCTAAATATACTTTAAAACCACTCAAATTCATAATTTATCACTATTAATTATTTTGATTAAAAATGTTGTTTTTAATTAAAATTTAGTAATTTTCACTATTCATCAAAATATTAAAGTTATTCGAAAGGTACCAAAATTTCACCTTAGGATAAATTCGATATTCAGAATCCAAAAATGAAGTCCATTTTGAAATATAAAATATATATAATTTCAAAAAGTAGGTATTACTATTCATAACGGCTAGTTTGATTGGTTGTGGTGTGTGTTAGAACTCGAAGTTGCGTACAACACACGCTACTGTATTATTCAAAGGAAAGCGTACCGTGGAAGCTTGGGATGTTTCATTTTAATTTTTTTGATGTCCCCATTTATTCAAAAATTTTAAAATATTGTATTTAAAAAGGGTTCACTATTACAAGTTGGTAAAAGTGCAATACTGAAAATAAATTGTTTCTTACATTATGTCTAAGAAACTCATAATATAGATTCTAAAATTATAAGGATTATATAAAGTTTAAAATTTAGTTAATACTATTCATAACCTCTTTTGAACGGCTTGTTTGGTAAATCATGGTGTGCTTGAACTCGGTGTTGCGTGTAGTGTAAGTTATTGTATTATTTTGAAGAAATAACACACTATGAAATCTTGGGGTGTTACATTCTCCCCTCCTTCAATAAATTGCGTCCTCGCAATTTGAAATTGTTCTTTGAAAATAAAAGGTTGAAAATAAAAAAGTATCTTTGTGGGAAAACCCACATCGGAAATTGGGTTATTAAAATTTAGTCTTAATATGAGGAAAAGAGAAATGAAAGGGTCACCACCAAATTATGATATCGATTAGGAGAACATTGGTGGCAATTAGAGACATATAATTGGAGGAAAAACGTAAATATTTATAGGTAGTGATTGAGGTCATCAATCACAAACAAGTTTAAAATTGAGGTCCTTAACTTCATCAATCTACGATGATTTAAAATACCATCGATTCAACAAAACATAAGGTATTAGGATAATACATTTTTGACGTTTCAAAATATCTTAGTTGAAATCCCACATCGAAAAATGAATTAATGAGGCCTCTATTTAAAATAAAGAGTGGAATGTATGAAGATAACCGAAAATAACACATACTAGGGTTCCATGTAGGAAAATATGGATATGGAAGAGAAATATAACCATCAATTATCTGATAGAGAGTGGTAGAGAACATGGCTATGAAAAGGCCAACAATCCCAAAGCCATAAATTAGTGATGATTTAAGGTACCATCTAGGACAAAATTTTTGTTCTAAGTTCCTTTTCTTAATGTTGAGGAATTTATTTATGAGATTGGCTATGATCATAAGGAGATATACTTACTTTATAATTAGAGTTTTATCCATTAATAAATTTCTACCACAAACTCATCTTTCACTCGTAAAAAAAATTCTATTTATACTATTCGTACAGGGTTCCAAAATAAACGAATTTATAATTCATCTACCGGATCCTTTAAAAAAAACTACATTATTTAATCCAGGACATCTCGTGGGCCAGTGGTAGGTGATACACCCTTGTCGCCCTTCGGTTGCGGGTTCAAGTCTCGCGGCCTTGCCGGTCGCGACGGGTTGCCGCCCGACCTCCGGGTTGTCCTTTTATGGCAATCCAAAATAATCCAAACTAGAACTATCCAAAATACTTCTGTCCAAACTCACAGTCCAACATTTATAAGGAAGGTAAACATAATGTAGATCCTTTTTACCCCATAGTAGCATATGAATACCTTCATCGTGTATTCTTTTAATACACTGAAACATCCTGAATTACCATATTCCTTATTGATTACATTCATGCTCCCTTATTCCATATAGAATGCTGAATATACTTCATCAATCCAAAAATGTTTTAAACCCCAACAATGATGGAATATACAAATCATTAATCAGTTTCAAGGTAGTCAAGAATATCCAATATAATTTATCCAAAACAATCATGTATTATTCCAAAATCACTACCTCGATATCAGAACTATATTATGGTTTATCATTCTCTCAACCATATATTTTCCAAAAATTTATCCTGCTATTGAGTCACTTTTCTTTGTTCCACACAATCTTAAGTCCTTAATGAAATAGTACTGCAGTACAATCCTTATATACTCCATAATTATTATAACAAGTACATTGTTGATACAACACTCAATTGACATAATCAATATAAGAACTCTAATCATTCCTCTTCATCTGTGGTAGTATCATAACTTGATTATTATCCAATAGCATCATTTGCGACATAGTCTGATGACTGGGACATAGGTTCGCGTAGTGTCCAAACTCCTTGCAAATGAAGCATTGTACATTTGAAACCATTTTCTTACCCTTACAGTCACGTACTTTGTGCCCTTTTCCTCCACACTTATAACAAACTCCCATTCCTTTCAGGCAAGTTCCAGGGTGTTTCTTTCCACAGTTATCACATATGGGAAAATTCTTCTTTTCCCTATTCCCTTTATCCAACTTTCTCTCTTCCATCATTTTCTTCTCTTTCTTCCCTTCAAATCCATAGGACTCAGTAAACTCTTTACTTATCTTATCAACACATGATATTATTTCTTCATATGATGATAATACATGCGAGACTATTTCTCTTGTAAATTCTATCTTAAGACCATAAAATATATGATCCTTCTTTCTCTTTGTATCATGTGCATTGCTAGAGTTCTCAATCCTTCTATTGGGCGCCATTTCTAAACAATGGAATACATTAGATTAGTTTATGAATAACAATACCTAATCCCAAACTTGTAAAACACATAACATAAATTAAATAGTTTATGGATATAATCCATAATCATAAAAATGTATCCTTTGAGGAAGTATATACTCATAAACCCTTCATAATGATTTGTAAAGAAAATGAGAGTTATCCTAAGAATATCCCTCGGGAGTGTCATAACCAAGAGTGCAGCAAGGCCCGTTGTCGTGCACCAGTTCCCATTCGAGTCTAGCTCAAAGCGGTGTTTTCGGGTTTTACCCCTAGGTACATTTGTGCTAGAGCCGCTTCTACCTGCTCGTATCCAGACAGGGATGTATTGCTCGGAAAACTCACAAAATCTCTACAATACCAAAATTCTAGGAATTTCTTCTATACTAATCCTCAAAATTCATCTTAGGTCTACGTGCTCTAATCAGATTTTATCTAAATCTAGCTTCCAAGGTTTGTACTAAACTTCCTCTGATACCAACTGTAACGCCCCGACCCTAGTTACCCAGAGTCGGTGCATTATTACATAACATTGGCATGATCACAAGAAAGATCAAACCTCGAAAGACCGATTGGTTTAGCAGCATTGGAAACACTAGATATATTCAAAAGTTTTACATTACATCATAAAGTGAAAAAAACTACTACAACAACATAATGTCTCCATAGTACACACTATTATCCCCTCATAATATTCCTGTAGTTCATTCATAACTTACTTCTTCACATCCTGGGAAAAATAAAACATATAAAAGGGGTGAGCTCAAATGCCCAGTAAGGATAACAATATAGCGGAACATTCAAAAATAAGCATAAACATTTAAGGCAATGCATTACTAAAACAAAAGCCTTTTAAACATGAACTTCAACATAGTATGACAAAAGTAAAATGAAATAATGCCATTTACTTATTCACATGGATATTCTACTAATCGAATAATCACACGCAATATCAATAACCACTTTCATAATGTTGGAATGCATAATGCTGAACTTTAATTTCTTTGTCAAGGCCTCGTCCCAAGACCTAGGGGCTAACTGTAACCGGAACCCAACCCGGAGTGCCTCTAATAACCGGACACCAACCCAGAGTGCCTCTAATAACCGGACACCAACCTGGAGTTCCTCTAATAACCGGAGACCAAACCGGAGTTCCTCTAATAACCGGAGACCAAACCGGAGGGCTTACTTTTACCGGTCCCCAACCCAGAACATACTTGTCTAACACATTCATCTGAATTAAAGGTTGAAATATAACATAAACATTCAGATTAAAAATAACTTATGAAATGTCAATACTATAAACAAAAACCATGATTGACATAAGAATAACTTATCCACAGTCAAAAATATCACAAAACCTTCAATAAAATATGGATGTTTTGTATCATAATAAATCAACTTCAAATAAGCTTAAAATCCATCAAAGGATGTTGACATAGATGAAATAAAGACTATTTTAGAAAAATATCTCTTTCTATTTTGAAATCATTTAAGAGTCTTATATTTATGAAATAAAACATTTTTTTTGAAAATATTCTTATTATCTTGTAAGGGAAGCTTCGACGATTTTATAACGGCGGAAAATAGCCACACCCGCCGTATAAGTTAAAAAAAACATTCTTACCTTAATTTTGTCGAAAAGGTTAAAAAGCACCTTGTTTGGAAAACGACGGAAAGATTCCTTTATAAAACTCTTATAAAAAGTCAAACAAGGGTATAAATGACATTAACCCATATTCTAGTAAATAGTAAAAATGTTTTGGAATTCATTTTTAAGAAACATGGATGTGGATGATGAAGAGATCCCAGTAGATTATTACGTATAAACAATCTCGGATAATGAAGAGATTGTGAAATAACCCTTACCAATTTGGTAACTTATGAAACATACAACCCATGAAAGAGGTATCATACAATGAATATGTAAATACACATAAATTAGAGTGTATTACACAAAGAATATAATTATGGGCAGTACATACACCACACAAAATGTGATGGTGGCAATATGACATGAATCTCACGGAAATAAGGAGTGAGATGAAAACCCCTTACCTTGTAATTTTCCTTGGTTGGGGTAGGTTAACCTCCTGTATAATGGTGAAATAATTGTTATTAAATTATTCAAGAATCATATATATTAATATGATATCATATATGATCTTTTAACATTGATTTGTTAATAATATCTTTTAATTATCGTCGTTTCGGGTGTTAACTTACTCGTTTTCTTTTATATGTTTTGTTACATAAGCCATGTTTGTCATGGATAGGTTGTATATTTTTCATATACAGAATGATATCAATTCCTTAAATATCATTTTTAAATCATCAAATGATAATTATACTTTAATGGACACGATGGAGAATGAATCTCATCGCGTTCGTGGAGACGGTAGTCCGTACGTACGCACGAGCGACAATATCAATCTTTTGATATAAAAATAATATATAAATGGATGGTATATCATATATACAGAATCATTAACATGTTATATTTATTATTTACATGATTTAAACATCATTATTATACCCATCCAAATAATATTATATTGAATAACAATTACACCACGACGTGGAGACGGTAAGCCGTACGTACGCACGTATGGTGACATGTTATTCAAAGGGTGGATAGAATACTGAATATGGTTGTACCATATTTATAATAACATCACAGTATATATATGATACTGGAGTTATTATTTTACAATGGTAACAACAAAGGAAGAAGAAGTGGAAGAAGAAAGGAACTTGGAAAAGGGTGGAGAAAACATTACCTCTTCTTCGGGTTCTTCCTTTTGATTTGATCAAAAGGGCTCCTTAGGTTGGCTTTCTGATCAAAATAAGGCCTCTAGGTTGTAGTGAGGGATGTTGGGAGAGTATTTGGGCAAAGTTTGGCCGAACCAAAAGGCTTTGAAGGTGTGAAGAAATGGGAAGGAAGAGTTCCCTTTTATAAGAGGGGTGAGGGGCACCTTTGGAAAAGCTAGAAATATTAGTTTATATTAAATTCATATTCGGTTTCTAATGGATCCAAATTTTATTATTCAAAGGTTAAGGTGGGGATAGGTCTAAAACAACTCAACCAATATAATTTAGACAGGTTTGGGTACTTATATTAACCTTATCATTAAGTATTAACTCTAAGTTAATTAGTTTCACTTTTACAATGTCTCTTTGTATTTTTATATTATATGGTTAATAAACATACCATATACATCCAATCGACCCCCAAGTGGTCCATTAATGATACACATATCATGATATAAGTCTCTTGGCCGAACCTTAGATTTTTAGGAATTTATTATCAATTAATAATATAATATTTGTTTTAAAAACTCTTTTATGTCAATTTTGACACTATTCAATAGTTGATTTTTGTGAAACTCATAACAGAATGATTACTTCGAACAAAGTTAATTAAATCAATCATAATATGTCATATTATCCTAGAAAATTATTTTAATTCATTAAAAGTTTCATATTATATTTATTTGGGTATTTATAATATTAATTATTTTGATTTTTCACTATTATAGTAATTATTGCATCATCATTGTGTCATAAATAAATTAAATTATTTAATGTCTAAAAATTATAAATAAAATATAATTATGTATGAAATATTTTTTATCTTTCTAATGAATATTTATAATCTAAAATCCAACATATATAACCCTATGTACAAATTGTTTTGCTAAAGGATATATGCTTGTGTCATTTTTGTATTCATTTTAACTTAATTAAAATAAAGTGTCCATATCACCTACAAGTGGCACCATGAGGTCCCAAAATCGACCCAAATATGCCTATGTCCGAACATGTATCAACCAATAAGGCTAGGACACGTTTTAGGGTAATTTAGTATTATTATAATATTATTTTTTTAACCCTTATTTACCGGATTTACCCTTAATTATGGTAAATAAAATATTTACCGCAGTAATTATTCAAAATGTTTAAAAATAAAAGTTACCTATTTACACAATTTGAACATCCTGATTCCAAATATGGAATCCATTTTTCTAAATTCAAAACACAGAAGTGGCAGAAATTAATTTAAAATTAATTCCCGCTGTCAAAACAAAAAGCGTGTTTTTAAGAGATAATAACTATCAAAAGATTGACACTTGTTTATGTTCGGTTTAATTGTAAAATTATGTCCAATGACCAAAATTATATTAAATGGTAAAAATATATTCTAAATATAATTTAAAACCACTCAAATTCATAATTTATCACTATTAATTATTTTGATTAAAAAAGTTGTTTTTAATTAAAATTTAGTAATTTTCACTATTCATCAAAATATTAAAGTTATCCGAAAGGTACCAAAATTTCACCTTAGGCTAAATTCGATATTCAGAATCCAAAAATGAAGTCCATTTTGAAATATAAAATATATATAATTTCAAAAAGTAGGTATTACTATTCATAACGACTAGTTTGATTGGTTGTGGTGTGTGTTAGAACTCGAAGTTGCGTACAACACACGCTACGGTATTATTCAAAGGAAAGCGTACCGTGGAAGCTTGGGATGTTTCATTTTAATTTTTTTTGATGTCCCCATTTAGTCAAAAAGTTTAAAATATTGTATTTAAAAAGGGTTCACTATTATAAGTTGGTAAAAGTGAAATACTGAAAATGAATTGTTTCTTACATTATGTCTAAGAAACTCATAATATAGATTCTAAAATTATAAGGATTATATAAAGTTTAAAATTTAGTTAATACTATTCATAACCTCTTTTGAACGTCTTGTTTGGTAAATAATGGTGTGCTTGAACTCGGTGTTGCGTGTAGTGCAAGTTATTGTATTATTTTGAAGAAATAACACACTATGAAATCTTGGGGTGTTACATTCTCCCCTCCTTCAATAAATTGCGTCCTCGCAATTTGAAATTGTTCTTCGAAAATAAAAGGTTGAAAATAAAAAAGTATCTTTGTGGGAAAACCCACATCGGAAATTGGGTTACTAAAATTTAGTCTTAATATGAGGAAAAGAGAAATGAAAGGGTCACCACCATATTATGATCTCGATTAGGAGAACATTGGTGGAAATTAGAGACATATAATTGGAGGAAAAACGTAAATATTTATAGGTAGTGATTGAGGTCATCAATCACAAACAAGTTTAAAATTGAGGTCCTTAAATTCATCAATCTACGATGACTTAAAATACCATCGATTCAACAAAACATAAGGTATTAGGATAATACATTTTTGACGTTTCAAAATATCTTAGTTGAAATCCCACATCGAAAAATGAATTAATGAGGCCTCTATTTAAAATAAAGAGTGGAAAGTATGAAGATGACCGAAAATAACACATACTAGGGTTCCATGTAGGAAAATATGGATATGGAAGAGAAATATAACCATCAATTATCTGATAGAGAGTGGTAGAGAACATGGCTATGAAAAGGCCAACAATCCCAAAGCCATAAATTAGTGATGATTTAAGGTACCATCTAGGACAACATTTTTGTTCTAAGTTCCTTTTCTTAATGTTGAGGAATTTATTTATGAGATTGGCTATGATCATAAGGAGATATACTTACTTTATAATTAGAGTTTTATCCATTAATAAATTTCTACCACAAACTCATCTTTCACTCGTAAAAAAAATTCTATTTATACTATTCGTACAGGGTTCCAAAATAAACGAATTTATAATTCATCTACCGGATCCTTTTAAAAAAAACTACATTATTTAATCCAGGACATCTCGTGGGCCAGTGGTAGGTGATACACCCTTGTCGCCCTTCGGTTGCGGGTTCAAGTCTCGCGGCCTTGCCGGTCGCGACGGGTTGCCGCCCGACCTCCGGGTTGTCCTTTTATGGCAATCCAAAATAATCCAAACTAGAACTATCCAAAATACTTCTGTCCAAACTCACAGTCCAACATTTATAAGGAAGGTAAACATAATGTAGATCCTTTTTACCCCATAGTAGCATATGAATACCTTCATCGTGTATTCTTTTAATACACTGAAACATCCTGAATTACCATATTCCTTATTGATTACATTCATGCTCCCTTATTCCATATAGAATGCTGAATATACTTCATCAATCCAAAAATGTTTTAAACCCCAACAATGATGGAATATACAAATCATTAATCAGTTTCAAGGTAGTCAAGAATATCCAATATAATTTATCCAAAACAATCATGTATTATTCCAAAATCACTACCTCGATATCAGAACTATATTATGGTTTATCATTCTCTCAACCATATATTTTCCAAAAATTTATCCTGCTATTGAGTCACTTTTCTTTGTTCCACACAATCTCAAGTCCTTAATGAAATAGTACTGTAGTACAATCCTTATATACTCCATAATTATTATAACAAGTACATTGTTGATACAACACTCAATTGACATAATCAATATAATAACTCTAATCATTCCTCTTCATCTGTGGTAGTATCATAACTTGATTATTATCCAATAGAATCATTTGTGGCATAGTCTGATGACTGGGACATAGGTTCGCGTAGTGTCCAAACTCCTTGCAAATGAATCATTGTACATTTGAAACCATTTTCTTACCCTTACAGTCACGTACTTTGTTCCCTTTTCCTCCACACTTATAACAAACTCCCATTCCTTTCAGGAAAGTTCCAGGGTGTTTCTTTCCACAGTTATCACATATGGGAAAATTCTTCTTTTCCCTCTTCCCTTTATCCAACTTTCTCTCTTCCATCCTTTTCTTCTCTTGCTTCCCTTCAAAGCCATAGGACTCAGTAAACTCTTTACTTATCTTATCAACACATGACATTATTTCTTCATATGATGATAATACATGCGAGACTATTTCTCTTTTAAATTCTGTCTTAAGACCATAAAATATATGATCCTTCTTTCTCTTTGTATCATGTGCATTGCTAGAGTTCTCAATCCTTCTACTGGGCGCCATTTCTAAACAATGGAATACATTAGATTAGTTTATGAATAAAAATACCTAATCCCAAACTTGTAAAACACATAACATAAATTAAATAGTTTATGGATATAATCCATAATCATAAAAATATCTCCTTTGAGGAAGTATATACTCATAAACCCTTCATAATGATTTGTAAAGAAAATGAGAGTTATCCTAAGAATATCCCTCGGGAGTGTCATAACCAGGAGTGCAGCAAGGCCTGTTGTCGTGCACCAGTTCCCGTTCGAGTCTAGCTCAAAGCGGTGTTTTCGGGTTTTACCCCTAGGTACATTTGTGCTAGAGCCGCCTCTACCTGCTCGTATCCAGACAGGGATGTATTGCTCGGAAAACTCACAAAATCTCTACAATACCAAAATTCTAGGAAGTTCTTCTATACTAATCCTCAAAATTCATCTTAGGTCTACGTGCTCTAATCAGAGTTTATCTAAATCTAGCTTCCAAGGTTTGTACTAAACTTCCTCTGATACCAACTGTAACGCCCTGACCCTAGTTACCCAGAGTCGGTGGATTATTACATAACATTGGCATGATCACAAGAAAGATCAAACCTCGAAAGACCGATTGGTTTAGCAGCATTGGAAACACTAGATATATTCAAAAGTTTTACATTACATCATAAAGTGAAAAAAACTACTACAACAACATAATGTCTCCATAGTACACACTATTATCCCCTCATAATATTCCTGCAGTTCATTCATAACTTACTTCTTCACATCCTGGGAAAAATAAAACATATAAAAGGGGTGAGCTCAAATGCCCAGTAAGGATAACAATATAGCGGAACATTCAAAAATAAGCATAAACATTTAAGGCAATGCATTACTAAAACAAAAGCCTTTTAAACATGAACTTCAACATAGTATGGAAAAAGTAAAATGAAATAATGCCATTTACTTATTCACATGGATATTCTACTAATCGAATAATCACACGCAATATCAATAACCACTTTCATAATGTTGGAATGCATAATGCTGAACTTTAATTTTTTTTTCAAGGCCTCGTCCCAAGACCTAGGGGCTAACTGTAACCGGAACCCAACCCGGAGTGCCTCTAATAACCGGACACCAACCCAGAGTGCCTCTAATAACCGGACACCAACCCGGAGTTCCTCTAATAACCGGAGACCAAACCGGAGTTCCTCTAATAACCAGAGACCAAACCGGAGGGCTTACTTTTACCGGTCCCCAACCCGGAACATACTTGTCTAACACATTCATCTTAATGAAAGGTTGAAATATAACATAAACATTCGGATTACAAATAACTTATGAAATGTCAATACTCTAAACAAAAACCATGATTGACATAAGAATAACTTATCCACAGTAAAAAATATCACAAAACCTTCAATAAAATATGTATATTTTGTATCATAATAAATCAACTTCAAATAAGCTTAAAATCCATCAAAGGATGTTGACATAGATGAAATAAAGACTATTTTAGAAAAATATCTCTTTCTATTTTGAAATCATTTAAGAGTCTTATATTTATGAAATGAAACATTTTTTTTGAAAATATTCTTATTATCTTGTAAGGGAAGCTTCGACGATTTTATAACGGCGGAAAATAGCCACACGCGCTGTATAAGTTAAAAAAAACATTCTTACATTAATTTTGTCGAAAAGGTTAAAAAGCACCTTGTTTGGAAAACGACGGAAAGATTCCTTTATAAAACTCTTATAAAAAGTCAAACAAGGGTATAAATGACATTAACCCATATTCTAGTAAATAGTAAAAATGTTTTGGAATTCATTTTTAAGAAACATGGATGTGGATGATAAAGAGATCCCAGTAGATTATTACGTATAAACAATCTCGGATAATGAAGAGATTGTGAAATAACCCTTACCAATTTGGTAACTTATGAAACATACAACCCATGAAAGAGGTATCATACAATGAATATGTAAATACACATAAATTATAGTGTATTACACAAAGAATATAATTATGGGCAGTACATACACCACACAAAATGTGATGGTGGCAATATGGCATGAATCTCACGGAAATAAGGAGTGAGATGAAAACCCCTTACCTTGTAATTTTCCTTGGTTGGGGTAGGTTAACCTCTTGTATAATGGTGAAATAATTGTTATTAAATTATTCAAGAATCATATATATTAATATGATATGATATATGATCTTTTAACATTGATTTGTTAATAATATCTTTTAATTATCGTCGTTTCGGGTGTTAACTTACTCGTTTTCTTTTATATGTTTTGTTACATAAGCCATGTTTTTCATGGATAGGTTGTATATTTTTCATATACATAATGATATCAATTCCTTAAACATCATTTTTAAATCATCAAATGATAATTATACTTTAATGGATACGATGGAGAATGAATCTCATCACGTTCGTGGAGACGGTAGTCCGTACGTACGCACGAGCGACAATATCAATCTTTTGATATAAAAATAATATATAAATGGATGGTATATCATATATAAATAATCATTAACATGTTATATTTATTATTCACATGAGTTACACATCATTATTATACCCATCCAAATAATATTATATTGAATAACAATTACACCACGACGTGGAGACGGTAAGCCGTACGTACGCACGTATGGTGACATGTTATTCAAAGGGTGGATAGAATACTGAATATGGTTGTACCATATTTATAATAACATCACAGTATATATATGATACTGGAGTTATTATTTTTCAATTGTAACAACAAAGGAAGAAGAAGTGGAAGAAGAAAGGAACTTGGAAAAGGGTGGAGAAAACATTACCTCTTCTTCGGGTTCTTCCTTTTGATTTGATCAAAAGGGATCCTTAGGTTGGCTTTCTGATCAAACTAAGGCCTATAGGTTGTAGTGAGGGATGTTGGGAGAGAATTTGGGCAGAGTTTGGACGAACCAAAAGGCTTTGAAGGTGTGAAGAAATGGGAAGGAAGAGTTCCCTTTTATAAGAGGGGTGAGGGGCACCTTTGGAAAAGCTAGAAATATTAGTTTATATTAAATTCATATTCGGTTTATAATGAATCCAAAGTTTATTATTCAAAGGTTAAGGTGGGGATAGGTCTAAAACAACTCAACCAATAGAATTTAGACAGGTTTGGGTACTTATATTAACCTTATCATTAAGTATTAACTCTAAGTTAATTAGTTTCACTTTTGCAATGTCTCTTTGTATTTTTATATTATATGGTTAATAAACATACCATATACATCCAATCGACCCCCAAGTGGTCCATTAATGATACACCTATCATGATATAAGTCTCTTGGCCGAACCTTATATTTTTAGGAATTTAGTATCAATTAATAATATAATATTTGTTTTAAAAACTCTTTTATGTCAATTTTGACACTATTCAATAGTTGATTTTTGTGAAACTCATAACAGAATGATTACTTCGAAAAAAGTTTATTAAATCAATCCTAATATGTCATATTATCCTAGAAAATTATTTTAATTCATTAAAAGTTTCATATTATATTTATTTGGGTATTTATAATATCAATTATTTTGATTTTTCACTATTATAGTAATTATTGCATCATCATTGTGTCATAAATAAATTAAATTATTTAATGTCTAAAAATTATAAATAAAATATAATTATGTATGAAATATTTTTTATCTTTCTAATGAATATTTATAATCTAAAATCCAACATATATAACCCTATGTACAAATTGTTTTGCTAAAGGATATATGCTTGTGTCATTTTTGTATTCATTTTAACTTAATTAAAATAAAGTGTCCCTATCACCTACAAGTGGCACCATGAGGTCCCAAAATCGACCCAAATATGCCTATGTCCGAACATGTATCAATCAATAAGGCTAGGACACGTTTTAGGGTAATTTAGTATTATTATAATATTATTTTTTTAACCCTTATTTACCAGATTTACCCTTAACTATGGTAAATAAAATATTTACCGCAGTAATTATTCAAAATGTCTAAAAATAAAAGTTACCTATTTACACAATTTGAACATCCTGATTCCAAATATGGAATCCATTTTTCTAAATTCAAAACACAGAAGTGGCAGAAATTAATTTAAAATTAATTCCCGCTGTCAAAACAAAAAGCGTGTTTTTAAGAGATAATAACTATCAAAAGATTGACACTTGTTTATGTTCGGTTTAATTGTAAAATTATGTCCAATGACCAACATTATATTAAATGGTAAAAATATATTCTAAATATAATTTAAAACCACTCAAATTCATAATTTATCACTATTAATTATTTTGATTAAAAAAGTTGTTTTTAATTAAAATTTAGTAATTTTCACTATTCATCAAAATATTAAAGTTATCCGAAAGGTACCAAAATTTCACCTTAGGCTAAATTCGATATTCAGAATCCAAAAATGAAGTCCATTTTGAAATATAAAATATATATAATTTCAAAAAGTAGGTATTACTATTCATAACGGCTAGTTTGATTGGTTGTGGTGTGTGTTAGAACTCGAAGTTGCGTACAACACACGCTACGGTATTATTCAAAGGAAAGCGTTCCGTGGAAGCTTGGGATGTTTCATTTTAATTTTTTTTGATGTCCCCATTTAGT
Source organism: Viscum album (assembly GCA_963277665.1). Taxonomy (NCBI): domain Eukaryota; kingdom Viridiplantae; phylum Streptophyta; class Magnoliopsida; order Santalales; family Viscaceae; genus Viscum; species Viscum album. The sequence continues at coordinate 187,512,384 of OY728145.1, forward strand.
CAAAAAGTTTAAAATATTGTATTTAAAAAGGGTTCACTATTACAAGTTGGTAAAAGTGCAATACTGAAAATGAATTGTTTCTTACATTATGTCTAAGAAACTCATAATATAGATTCTAAAATTATAAGGATTATATAAAGTTTAAAATTTAGTTAATACTATTCATAACCTCTTTTAAACGTCTTGTTTGGTAAATAATGGTGTGCTTGAACTCGGTGTTGCGTGTAGTGCAAGTTATTGTATTATTTTGAAGAAATAACACACTATGAAATCTTGGGGTGTTACATTCTTCCCTCCTTCAATAAATTGCGTCCTCGCAATTTGAAATTGTTCTTCGAAAATAAAAGGTTGAAAATAAAAAAGTATCTTTGTGGGAAAACCCACATCGGAAATTGGGTTACTAAAATTTAGTCTTAATATGAGGAAAACAGAAATGAAAGGGTCACCACCAAATTATGATCTCGATTAGGAGAACATTGGTGGCAATTAGAGACATATAATTGGAGGAAAAACGTAAATATTTATATGTAGTGATTGAGGTCATAAATCACAAACAAGTTTAAAATTGAGGTACTTAAATTCATCAATCTACGATGATTTAAAATACCATCGATTCAACAAAACATAAGGTATTAGGATAATACATTTTTGACGTTTCAAAATATCTTAGTTGAAATCTCACATCGAAAAATGAATTAATGAGGCCTCTATTTAAAATAAAGAGTGGAAAGTATGAAGATCACCGAAAATAACACATACTAGGGTTCCATGTAGGAAAATATGGATATGGAAGAGAAATATAACCATCAATTATCTGATAGAGAGTGGTAGAGAACATGGCTATGAAAAGGCCAACAATCCCAAAGCCATAAATTAGTGATGATTTAAGGTACCATCTAGGACAACATTTTTGTTCTAAGTTCCTTTTCTTAATGTTGAGGAATTTATTTATGAGATTGGCTATGATCATAAGGAGATATAATTACTTTATAATTAGAGTTTTATCCATTAATAAATTTCTACCACAAACTCATCTTTCACTCGTAAAAAAAATTCTATTTATACTATTCGTACAGGGTTCCAAAATAAACGAATTTATAATTCATCTACCGAATCCTTTTAAAAAAAACTACATTATTTAATCCAGGACATCTCGTGGGCCAGTGGTAGGTGATACACCTTTGTCGCCCTTCGGTTGCGGGTTCAAGTCTCGCGGCCTTGCCGGTCGCGACGGGTTGCCGCCCGACCTCCGGGTTGTCCTTTTATGGTAATCCAAAATAATCCAAACTAGAACTATCCAAAATACTTCTGTCCAAACTCACAGTCCAACATTTATAAGGAAGGTAAACATAATTTAGATCCTTTTTACCCCATAGTAGCATATGAATACCTTCATCGTGTATTCTTTTAATACACTGAAACATCCTGAATTACCATATTCCTTATTGATTACATTCATGCTCCCTTATTCCATATAGAATGCTGAATATACTTCATCAATCCAAAAATGTTTTAAACCCCAACAATGATGGAATATACAAATCATTAATCAGTTTCAAGGTAGTCAAGAATATCCAATATAATTTATCCAAAACAATCATGTATTATTCCAAAATCACTACCTCGATATCAGAACTATATTATGGTTTATCATTCTCTCAACCATATATTTTCCAAAAATTTATCCTGCTATTGAGTCACTTTTCTTTGTTCCACACAATCTCAAGTCCTTAATGAAATAGTACTGCATTACAATCCTTATATACTCCATAATTATTATAACAAGTACATTGTTGATACAACACTCAATTGACATAATCAATATAAGAACTCTAATCATTCCTCTTCATTTTGGAAGTATCATAACTTGATTATTATCCAATAGCATCATTTGCGGCATCGTCTGATGACTGGGACATAGGTTCGCGTAGTGTCCAAACTCCTTGCAAATGAATCATTGTACATTTGAAACCATTTTCTTACCCTTACAGTCACGTACTTTGTGCCCTTTTCCTCCACACTTATAACAAACTCCCATTCCTTTCAGGAAAGTTCCAGGGTGTTTCTTTCCACAGTTATCACATATGGGAAAATTCTTCTTTTCCCTCTTCCCTTTATCCAACTTTCTCTCTTCCATCCTTTTCTTCTCTTGCTTCCCTTCAAATCCATAGGACTCAGTAAACTCTTTACTTATCTTATCAACACATGATATTATATCTTCATATGATGATAATACATGCGAGACTATTTCTCTTGTAAATTCTGGCTTAAGACCATAAAATATATGATCCTTCTTTCTCTTTGTATCATGTGCATTGCTAGAGTTCTCAATCCTTCTACTGGGCGCTATTTCTAAACAATGGCATACATTAGATTAGTTTATGAATAACAATACCTAATCCCAAACTTGTAAAACAAATAACATAAATTAAATAGTTTATGGATATAATCCATAATCATAAAAATGTCTCCTTTGAGGAAGTATATACTCATAAACCCTTCATAATGATTTGTAAATAAAATTAGAGTTATCCTAAGAATATCCCTCGGGAGTGTCATAACCAAGATTGCAGCAAGGCCCGTTGTCGTGCACTAGTTCCCGTTCGAGTCTAGCTCAAAGCGGTGTTTTCGGGTTTTACCCCTAGGTACATTTGTGCTAGAGCCGTCTCTACCTGCTCGTATCCAGACAGGGATGTATTGCTCAGAAAACTCACAAAATCTCTACAATACCAAAATTCTAGGAAGTTCTTCTATACTAATCCTCAAAATTCATCTTAGGTCTACGTGCTCTAATCAGAGTTTATCTAAATCTAGCTTCCAAGGTTTGTACTAAACTTCCTCTAATACCAACTGTAACGCCCCGACCCTAGTTACCCAGAGTCGGTGCATTATTACATAACATTGGAATGATCACAAGAAAGATCAAACCTCGAAAGACTGATTGGTTTAGCATCATTGGAAACACTAGATATATTCAAAAGTTTTAGATTACATCATAAAGTGAAAAAAACTACTACAACAACATAATGTCTCCATAGTACACACTATTATCCCCTCATAATATTCCTGCAGTTCATTCATAACTTACTTCTTCACATCCTGGGAAAAATAAAACATATAAAAGGGGTGAGCTCAAATGCCCAGTAAGGATAACAATATAGCGGAACATTCAAAAATAAGCAAAAACATTTAAGGCAATGCATTACTAAAACAAAAGCCTTTTAAACATGAACTTCAACATAGTATGGAAAAAGTAAAATGAAATAATTCCATTTACTTATTCACATGGATATTATACTAATCGAATAATCACACACAATATCAATAACCACTTTCATAATGTTGGAATGCATAATGCTGAACTTTAATTTCTTTGTTAAGCCTCATCCCAAGACCTAGGGGCTAACTGTAACCGGAACCCAACCTGGAGTTCCTCTAATAACCGGACACCAACCCAGAGTGCCTCTAATAACCGGACACCAACCCGGACTTCCTCTAATAACCGGAGACTAAACCGGAGTTCCTCTAATAACCGGAGACCAAACCGGAGGGCTTACTTTTACCGGTCCCCAACCCGGAACATACTTGTCTAACACATTCATCTGAATGAAAGGTTGAAATATAACACAAACATTCGGATTAAAAATAACTTATGAAATGTCAATACTCTAAACAAAAACCATGATTGACATAAGAATAACTTATCCACAGTAAAAAATATCACAAAACCTTCAATAAAATATGGATTTTTTGTATCATAATAAATCAACTTCAAATAATCTTAAAATCCATTAAAGGATGTTGACATATATGAAATAAAGACTATTTTAGAAAAATATCTCTTTCTATTTTGAAATCATTTAAGAGTCTTATATTTATGAAATAAGACATTTTTTTTGAAAATATTCTTATTATATTGTAAGGGAAGCTTCGACGATTTTATAACGGCGGAAAATAGCCACACCCGCCGTATAAGTTAAAAAAAACATTCTTACCTTAATTTTGTCGAAAAGGTTAAAAAGCACCTTGTTTGGAAAACGATGGAAAGATTCCTTTATAAAACTCTTATAAAAAGTCAAACAAGGGTATAAATGACATTAAACCATATTCTAGTAAATAGTAAAAATGTTTTGGAATTCATTTTTAAGAAACATGGATGTGGATGATAAAGAGATCCCAGTAGATTATTACGTATAAACAATCTCGGATAATGAAGAGATTGTGAAATAACCCTTACCAATTTGGTAACTTATGAAACATACAACCCATGAAAGAGGTATCATACAATGAATATGTAAATACACATAAATTAAAGTGTATTACACAAAGAATATAATTATGGGCAGTACATACACCACACAAAATGTGATGGTGGCAATATTGCATGAATCTCACGGAAATAAGGAGTGAGATGAAAACCCCTTACCTTGTACTTTTCCTTGGTTGGGTTAGGTTAACCTCCTATATAATGGTGAAATAATTGTTATTAAATTATTCAAGAATCATATATATTAATATGATATCATATATGATCTTTTAACATTGATTTGTTAATAACATCTTTTAATTATCGTCGTTTCGGGTGTTAACTTACTCGTTTTTTATATGTTTTGTTACATAAGCCATGTTTGTCATGGATAGGTTTTATATTTTTCATATACATAATTATATAAATTCCTTAAACATCATTTTTAAATCATCAAATGATAATTATACTTTAATGGATACGATGGAGAATGAATCTCATCGCGTTCGTGGAGACGGTAGTCCGTACGTACGCACGAGCGACAATATCATTCTTTTGATATTAAAATAATATATAAAAGGATGGTATATCATATATACAGAATCATTAACATGTTATATTTATTATTTAATGAGTTACACATCATTATTATACCCATCAAAATAATATTATATTGAATAACAATTACACCACGACGTGGAGACGGTAAGCCGTACGTACGCACGTATGGTGACATGTTATTCAAAGGGTGGATAGAATACTGAATATGGATGTACCATATTTATAATAACATCAAAGTATATATATGATACTGGAGTTATTATTTTATAATGGTAACAACAAAGGAAGAAGAAGTGGAAGAAGAAAGGAACTTGGAAAAGGGTGGAGAAAACATTACCTCTTCTTCGGGTTCTTCCTTTTGATTTGATCAAAAGGGATCCTTAGGTTGGATTTCTGATCAAACTAAGGCCTCTAGGTTGTATTGAGGGATGTTGGGAGAGTATTTGGGCAGAGTTTGGCCGAACCAAAAGGATTTGAAGGTGTGAAGAAATGGGAAGGAAGAGTGCCCTTTTATAAAAGGGGTGAGGGGCACCTTTGGAAAAGCTAGAAATATTAGTTTATATTAAATTCATATTCGGTTTCTAATGGATAAAAAGTTGATTATTCAAAGGTTAAGGTGGGTATAGGTCGAAAACAACTCAACCAATAGAATTTAGACAGGTTTGGGTACTTATATTAACCTTATCATTAAGTATTAACTCTAAGTTAATTAGTTTCACTTTTACAATGTCTCTTTGTATTTTTATATTATATGGTTAATAAACATACCATATACATCCAATCGACCCCCATGTGGTCCATTAATGATACACCTATCATGATATAAGTCTCTTGGCCGAAACTTAGATTTTTAAAAATTTAATATCAATTAATAATATAATATTTGTTTTAAAAACTCTTTTATGTCAATTTTGAAACTATTCAATAGTTGATTTTTGTGAAACTCATAACAGAATGATTACTTCGAACAAAGTTAATTAAATCAATCCTAATATGTCATATTATCCTATAAAATTAGTGTAATTCATTAAAAGTTTCATATTATATTTATTTGGGTATTTATAATATCAATTATTTTGATTTTTCACTATTTTAGTAATTATTGTATCATCATTGTGTCATAAATAAATTAAATTATTTAATGTCTAAAAATTATAAATAAAATATAATTATGTATGAAATCTTTTTATCTTTCTAATTAATATTTATAATCTAAAATCCAACATATATAACCCTATGTACAAATTGTTTTTCTAAAAGATATATGCTTGTGTCATTTTTGTATTCATTTTAACTTAATTAAAATAAAGTGTCCCTATCACCTACAAGTGGCACCATGGGGTCCCAAAATCGACCCAAATATGCCTATGTCCGAACATGTATCAACCAATAAGGCTAGGACACGTTTTATGGTAATTTAGTATTATTATAATATTATTTTTTTAACCCTTATTTACCAGATTTACCCTTAACCATGGTAAATAAAATATTTACCGCAGTAATTATTCAAAATGTATAAAAATAAAAGTTACCTATTTACACAATTTGAACATCCTGATTCCAAATATGGAATCCATTTTTCTAAATTCAAAACATAGAAGTGGCAGAAATTAATTTAAAATTAATTCCCGCTGTCAAAACAATAAGTGTGTTTTTAAGAGATAATAACTATCAAAAGATTGACACTTGTTTATGTTCAGTTTAATTGTAAAATTATGTCCAATGACCAACATTATATTAAATGGTAAAAATATATTCTAAATATACTTTAAAACCACTCAAATTCATAATTTATCACTATTAATTATTTTGATTAAAAAAGTTGTTTTTAATTAAAATTTAGTAATTTTCACTATTCATCAAAATATTAAAGTTATCCGAAAAGTACCAAAATTTCACCTTAGGCTAAATTCGATATTCAGAATCCAAAAATGAAGTCCATTTTGAAATATAAAATGTATATAATTTCAAAAAGTAGGTATTACTATTCATAATGGCTAGTTTGATTGGTTGTGGTGTGTGTTAGAACTCGAAGTTGCGTACAACACACGCTACTGTATTATTCAAAGGAAAGCGTACCGTGGAAGCTTGGGATGTTTTATTTTAAATTTTTTTGATGTCCCCATTTAGTCAAAAAGTTTAAAATATTGTATTTAAAAAGGGTTCACTATTAAAAGTTGGTAAAAGTGCAATACTGAAAATGAATTGTTTTTTACATTATGTCTAAGAAACTCATAATATAGATTCTAAAATTATAAGGATTATATAAAGATTAAAATTTAGTTAATAATATTCATAACCTCTTTTGAATGACTTGTTTGGTAAATCATGGTGTGCTTGAACTCGGTGTTGCATGTAGTGCAAGTTATTGTATTATTTTGAAGAAATAACACACTATGAAATCTTGGGGTGTTAGACACAGGATCAGACCCACACAGGATCTGTTGGCACTGGCCCACACAGGACTGCTGAGCGCTGACCCACATAGGATCTGACCCACACAGGATCGGTAGGACTAATCCACGTAGGATCGATGAGTGTTGTAGTCATCTCCGCCGAATCCACGGAGGATTTCTGTACAGTCGTCATCGTCCTCGCAGTCACAGCCAACTCTACCATTCCCGCACACAGCAAGCTCGTTTGGGAGGGTCCGCTCCATGAGCTGAGGGGCTGATACATCAACTGTCACATAGTCTGGGGTTGATGTATCCAAAAGTTCCGTACCGTCAACAGGAACTCAACGACAAAGACGACCCATCAATCAGACGTCTGGTCTGAGAGTTATTGGCTTTTTCGTCCCAGGGGCCCGGTTGGTTTTTAAGTCAAAACCAACCCGACCGTACTCCAACTGTGTCCAAACCTCGAGCGAAGTAAGCCAAAAGGTCCGTCTCACTAAGAGAAATCCATAAAAATTGACGGAATGTCGATCGGACGTTCGGAGCTCAAGTTATAAGTGTTTCTGCTCCGAATGCCCGGTTGGTTTTGTGTACGAACCAACCCGGCCGAACCCAAGTTTTCCGAAACCTTGAGTGTAATATGCCGAAACGACCGTCTCGATCCAAGGATTGCATCTCAGCTAATGGTGCATCGATCGGAGGTCCGTAGCCCATGTTATGGGCAACAGACCGAAACAGTCCGAAAATGGGGGGTCTGGGCCCAGTCCCGACCCGGCCCGGTGTGGCCGGGACGACCCTAGACGGCGCGGCGCCGGCCGAGCGGCCCCATAAAAGGGGGTGCCTCCCCCTTGAATGAAACAGTGGACCCCGCGTGGGGGCCGCTTCTTGCCAACGGACGCGGCCTAGCGCCGCGTCCTCGCCTCCTCGGACCCGCGCGGCCGCGGGACCAGCAGCCAGCCGCCTCCGGCTCCTGGCGGCCGGCCGATGCCGGCGAGGCACGCTGGCAGGGTTTTCCAAGGACCACCGGATTCACTCCGGTGGTCCGTTTTGCCTTCCGTCTTTTCCAGCAGTCTCCCCAGGACCAACTCTTCACTGCGAAGACCTCAAAATTGCCTTGCGGCCTGCTTCGTCGTCGCCCGCTGATCTGCACACCAAGAATGAAGAATCGGTGGTTTCAGACTTGTTTGTTTGTCCGCACCCACCGCGTTAGCGGTTTAAACAGATTCCAAAAAATTTTAAACACATGACGAGGATATAAATCAGATAGATTTAATTGAACAAAAACCCCTACCTCAAGCTTCGTCGAGCGAGGGTTCGTTGCGGAATTGCACGTCGCGGAAGAAGGCGTCGCGGAAGGGGGATCGTCGCGTCGCGGAGAAAGGATTCGTCAGTGTCGCGTCATAGATCTCTGAGGATCCGGAGTTCTTGTCGACCTTCATCGGAGGTTGGCATTCTTTGCGTTCTTCGTGTTCTTCGCGTTCTTCGTCGACGAAGGAGTGCTTCACGACTTGAGTGATTTCTCCCAAAAACTCTCGCACAACCAACCTCTAATAAAATAAGACTTGTCTATTTTTATTAACACACAAGCCAACGTTTTGAAATTCATAATTGAAACAATCAATTAATTGAATTAATATAAACGTTTAAATCACCAAATTAGAAGAGGCGTTTCATATTAAGTTAAAGGCAAGAGTTGACTTCCACTTAATGGGGGGTGCGTGTGCGTTACATTATTAAAGGATGGGTTTAGGAAGAAAAGAAATGGTGGGGATCATGTGGGCCCCACCTCACAAATATCCTACCTAGTGGGTAGGATATTGTGGGACCCACTTCAAACACTTATCCTAGGTTAAACAACTTTAAGTAAAATAAAAATTGGTCGCACCATTTTTATTTTATTCCTTTACTTAACCCAAAAATTTTAAAACCACACTCGAGCAAACACAACTCTGAAAAAGGTGTTTCTAAGCAATTAACAGTGCTACGATTCCATCGGTGCCCTCAGAATTCGATTCCGAGCACCGGTTCAAAAGTTATAAAAACCTGCTCGTTTGTTCACTGAACGTGCCCGAGCTAAACTTCAGAAAATGATTCCGGGTACACCGGGCCTCGGAATCAGGTGCCGTCAGAAACTGCGTTCTTGTAAAATCCTAAAAAAAATTATGAAAAAAAAATTTCCCTTTAATTTTATGGGTCTTTACATTATGCCCACCTCATAGCTTTAAGTCCCCGTAAAGATACATCAAAAACTAGGGAAACAAATTTGGGTACTGAGCACGCATCTGAGCCTCCCGCTCCCAAGTTCTCTCCTGGAGGTTCCCGTGCTGCCATCTGATGCACACTAGAGGAATCGACCGTCCACATAGGACCCGCTCTTGTTGATCCTCAATCTCCATCGGGACCTCCGCAAAAGTCTTCCCATCATCAACGTCCAGCTCCCCATAGTCAATGATATGCGTCGGGTCATGCACATATCTCCTTAGCTAAAATACGTGGAAGACGTCGTGCACCTGGTGCAACTGAGTTGGTAGAGCCAGGCGATAAGCCACCTCGCCAATCCTGCTGAGGACCTGGAACGGTCTGATGAAGCGTGGAGACAACTTTCCACCTCAGCCAAATCTCCGTAATCCATGTCAAGGTGAGACCCGCAAGAAGACTTGGTCGCCATCCTCGAACTCTAGTGGCCTCCGCCTCCTGTCAGCATAAGACCTCTGCCGACTCTGAGTTGTCCTCATATGCTCCTGGATGACCTGGACCTTCTCTGTCGTGGCCTGGACCATCTCCGGTCCCACAAGTGCTGACTCCCCAGGGTATGTCCAGCACAGTAAAGATCTGCAAGGTCGGTTATACAACGACTCATATGGTGTCATCCCGATGGTGGAGTGGTAGCTGTTGTTGTACGCGAACTCCATCAAGGGTAGGTGGTCCTCCCAGCTGCGACCAAAGTCGAGGACACATGCGCGGAGCATGTCCTCGAGAGTCTGAATGGTCCTCTCCGTCGGACCATATGTCTGAGGGTGAAAGGCGATGCTCAGACGTAGCTGTGTCCCGAACGCCTCCTGCAACCCATTCCAAAGCCGGGAAGTAAAGCGATCATCTCGATCAGAGACGATAGATGATGGCACACCCTGAAGCCATAAAATCTCCTGAACATAGAGACGTCCCAAGCTCTCCACTGAGCCCTGCTCTCTGATGGGTAAGAAGTGAGCCGACATGGTGAGACGGTCGACAATCACCCAAATTGAGTCATGACCTCTAGAAGTGCGTGGAAGTCAAGTCACGAAGTCCATATATATGACATCCCACTTCCACTCCGGGTCCTCCAAGGGTAGTACCAAGCATACTGTTACCTGGTGCTCTGCCTTCACCTGCTGGAAGGTGAGGCATCGAGAAACGAACTCTGCCACAACCTTCTTCATGCCCGACCACCAGTGCTGACATCTGAGATCCTGGTACATCTTCGCCACTCGAGGATGTACCGCCAAAAGGGAAGTGTGAAACTCTCTCATCACCTCCTCCTGTAAGGAAACTGGTACCAAGGTACATCCTCTGAAAAGGACGCCATGCTCTCCTCCTAAAGAGAAACCATCAGGTGCCTGTCCTGAGGATATCTGCGCATGCTGCGTCTCATAGTCAGCGTCCCCATGCTGTGCCTCTCTGAACCGCTGCAGTAGTGGAGGAGTGACTGTGAGTGACTGAAGGAAGGCTGCTCCATCTCTATCCACGAAGGATATCTGCAAAGGGGCTAGCTGCTATGTCACCTCCCCAAATAGTTGAATGCATGTCCTCTTGCTGAGAGCATCGGAAACTATGTTCCCCTTTACCGGAGTATAGACTACCTCAAAGTCATAGTCCTGGAGGAACTCGAGCCATCACCACTATCTCAGGTTCAGGTCTTCTTATGAGAAGATGTACCTGAGTCTCTGATGGTCAGAATAGACTGTGAAGCACTCACCCATCAGATAGTGTCGCTACATCATCAGAGCGAAGACCGCTACTGCTAACTCCAGGTCAAGGGTAGCGTAGTTCTACTCATGCTACGTCAACTAATGTGATCCATAGGCGATCACGGACCACTCCTACATCAAGACACATCCGAGTCCGGTCCCTGATGAATCGCAGTAAGCTAACTACCCAAATCCCTCCTCCGGTAGCCTCAAGATAGGTGTGCTAGTCAATCTCTGTCTCAGCTCCTGGAAGCTCTACTGACATCTGTCTGACCACACAAAGGGTTTCCCCTTCTTCGTCAATGCTGAGAGTGGTGCCGCAACTCTGGAGAAGTCTGGCACAAATTTCTGATAGTACCCAGCTAGTCCCAAGAAACTCTGCATCTCCGTCACGCTCCTGGGTGGCTCCCAAGCTAGCACTGCCTCGATCTTCGCCGGATCCACCACCACTCCCACCTCAGAGATGATGTGTCCCAAGAATTGGACCTCACGTATCTAGAACTGACACTTCGAGAGCTTTCCACAAAGCTGGTTCTCTCGGAGTGTGTCCAGTACAACCCGCAAGTGCTAGGCGTGCTCCTCCTCAGTCGTCGAGTATATCAAAATTTCGTCGATGAAGACCACGACAAATCGATCGAGGTATGGCTGAAATATCCAGTTCATGAGGCACATGAACACTGCTGGAGCATTATTTATGACGAATGGCATAAAAAAAAGCTCATAGTGGCCATACCGACATCTGAAGGCCGTCTTCTGCACGTCCTTGTCCCGAACTCTGAGCTGATGATAGCCTGATCTAAGGTCTATCTTCGAGAACCACCGTGCTCCATTGAGCTGATCGAAGAGGTCATCAATCCTTGGTAGTGGATACTTGTTCCTCACTATCACCTGGTTCAGGCGACGACAGTAGACACAAAGTTGCAAGCTCCCGTCCACCTTCTTGGTGAACAATATCGGGGAAGACCAGGGTGAAACACTAGGTCGGATGAATCTCTTTCCCTACAAGTCCTCTAACTATACCCGTAGCTCTCGAAGATTGGAGGGATACATCCGATATGCTGGGGTGGATATCAGGGTTGTCCCAGGGTACAGGTCTATATAAAAGTCTAACTCTCTGCGAGGAGGTAGTCCTGGAACGTCGTCAGGAAAAACGTTTGCATACTGATCCACCACTGTAGGAAAACCAGGACTCCACACGTCAACTGCTCCTAGGACGAAGCTAGCCAACTGATGAGTGATGGGATGTCCTCTCCTCTGCGAGAGTCCATCCTGTGCTGCGAAGGCTCCCTTCTCGCCGGTGAAGGTGAACCTGCTCCTGTCGGTGCGTACACACCGCACCTTGTGTATAATACAGTCAATCTGAGCATGGACTGTAGATAACCAATCCATGCCAAAGATGACGCCGTAAGGCCTCGAAACCGCTACAAGAAGATCCCAGCCGAAGCTCTCACCTCAGAGAGTAAGCACACACTACCAGCACCAGTGCGTAATCGTCGAGTCTGCTCCCGTAGGAGTCTCTAGCCATAAGGATTGAGCCAACGACTCTGTCAGAATCTCCGTGCTACGAACAAGGGCAGCGGATATGAAAGAATGACTCGCTCCTGTGTCTATAAGAACTGCAGTAAGGGTGGAATAGACAGAGATAGTACCTCGAATCATCTCGGGCGCGCAGTGGTCGTAGGCCTCCGCTGCCTGAAGCTATGCCTGTCTCTGCCCGCCAGCTCCCTGTGGTCGGGGTGGACCTCCTAGGGGTGGTGTTGGTAGAGCCTCAAAGCGTCGCCCACCACCTACTGCTCGCCCAGCTCCACTACCTCGTCCGCATACTCCCTACGGACCCCATGGTCGACCCTATGCCTTTTCCTGGGTGGTCCTTCAACCGTCTGCTACTCCTCGGCTCGGCATATCGGGCAGTCACGATCCATGTGGCCCTACCCGCCGCATGCATAGCACTGTCTGCCTCTTGAATGACTAGCTATGCGCTGAGTTCCCCGCACCTCTGAGCAAGTGTCTTGAGGTCGTCTACCTGAGGGTCTGGTCTTCCTGGACCCATGAGTCATCCGTTGACTGCCTGCTGCAGAAGACTCTACTACATGCCGCCCTGCGGTAGGTCTCGCTGCTGATGTAGGCTCAGCAAGGAAGCTCTCGATGAGAAGGGCTTGCTTCAGTACCCCTGCCTGTGTCGGAATGCTGAGGGAGATCAGCGATGCCCTGATCTCCTGTCTCAATCTCTGCTCGAAGGTCCAGGACCAGAAGAATGGGTACCGTACCATGTCCGTTGAATAGCGCGAGAGATTGGTAAATTTCGTAGAGTACTGGGCGACCGTCAAGATTCCCTGCCGCAGTTGTAGTAACTTCTAGATGCGCACCACGCGGAGAGTGGCTGGGATGAACTTCGAGCGGAAGAGGCTCTCAAAGTCCGTCCAGAGGAGAGATGCTTCGTCATGCACCTGGAGAATCAAGCTCCACCATCTGCCTGTTGCCGCGTGCAGGAGGTTCGCTGCGAGGATCACCATGAGGTCTGCTGGTGTCCTCGCTAAACTGAAAACTCGTACAACTACCTCCAGCCAATCCTCGGCTGCCTGAGGGTCCGTCTCCCCGCGGAACCTGGGCGGTTGCTGACGCTGAAACTCGTGCAGTGCACTATGGCGACGTGCATCGTCAGCGTCTGGGGATGGTGGAATCGGTGGCTCGGCGGGTAGAGGTACCGCCGGTATCTCTGCTATAAAAGGGCCCTGTACCGAGGCCTCATCGCTCGGTGGGCTATCGTCACGTACAACGATCGGAACCCTAGTTGGCTGCCATCGTGGGGCCATCATGAAAAGAAACAGGTGCGCCACAGTCAAACAATATACCTGGTGAGATGCCATAAAGTAATCACAAAGAAAAATTGAAACACACATGCAATCAATGTTTCCGTGCATTAAGTCAGAAATCAGAAGTTAGGGTCCTGGTGTACGGATATGTCGGCCGCCACACCAACACTGGACTCCCTAGACTGATAACCACACCCAATACCCTTAACACTATTGCTTCACATAGAAGAAAGATCAGAGTCCTGAGTTCTGCGGTAGAGCCGAACTCCTCTGATACCAATTTGTCACGACCCGTCCTCGGGGCCCGTTTAGTGACTACCCCAAGCCCGCCTTCCATAGGCCAGGGGCTGGTGACTAGCAGTAATGCGTAATTCCCGATAAAAAGGGAAGGCATTTCCTTTGTGAAGTAAACAAACACCATAGAGCAAGAAATAAAGCACAACCAACACTATGTAAAGCTGGGTACAACAGTAAGTGCGGAAGAGTAAGTGGGCTAGAATACAAACCCAATCTGAAGTAAAGCACAACTGAAAAAAGAAGTACAACAACTGAAAAGTAAATCTGCAACGTCGAGCTGTCCACTGGTAGTCCCACCTAAAGGGTGGGTACAGATAGCCTCCACATCTCCTCAGGTCCAGCCGTCCGCTCCGAGTACGCCCCACCCAGTGGTCCACCTCCGTGTACCGTCCTGCTCCTCATTCCTCAGCAACGATCAGCGTTTTCCTTCGTCTGCAACCAACACAACGAAGTGCGGGCATAGCCCGTGCAGGGGTGAGTATAAGCTACTCACTAGGGACCCCGAGACCCATAAAGGTCTCCCAGAATACACAAAGGATAATACCCAGAGGAAAGATACAATCACAAAGTAACATCCGACACTACTTAGGTATATGGCCATACATATACCCAGGTCATCAATTCCAGTTTGGCTCCAACATCCGACCCCAAGTTCGATCACGTCCACATAGGAATGCACAACACAATCCACACAGGGAAGCAAGTCAATCATATCGAAGATAATGATTGAAAGTCAAGATTCATCTCACACAGGTATACTTCTTTGTAAGACGATAGAGATGATCAGATGTAGCCACTTATTCATCTAAGCCATCGGACCCACACAGGATCGATAGGTACTAGCCCCCGCAATGACCCACAAACGATTGATAGGTACTAACCCCCGCAATGACCCACAGAGGATCAGACCCACATAGGATCTGTAGGCGCTGGCCCACACAGGACCACTGAGCGCTGACCCACACAGGATATGACCTACACAGGATTGGTAGCACTGATCCATGTAGGATCACTGAGTGTTTTAGTTGTCGCCATCGAATCCACGATGGATTTCGGTATACTCGTCATCGTCGTCGCAGTCGCAACCAGCTCTAGGGTTCCCGCACACAACAAGCTCGTTCGGGAGGGTCCGGTCGACGAGCCGAGGGGATGATACATCAACTGACACATAGTCCGGAGTTGATGTATCCAAAAGATCTGTATCGTCAACAGGAACTCAATGACATAGACGGTGCGTCAATCGGGCGCCCGGTCTGAGAGTTATTGGCTTTTTCGTCCCAAGGGCCCGGATGGTTTTTAAGTCAAAACCAACCCGACCGTACTCCAACTACATCCAAACCTCGAGCGGAGTAATCCAAAAGGTCCTTCTCACTAAGAGGAATCCATCAAAATCGACGGCACGTCGATCAGACGTCCGGAGCTCAAGTTATAAGTGTTTCCGCTCCGAAGGCCCGGTTGGTTTCGTGTACGAACCAACCCGGCCGAACCCAAGTTCTTCGAAACCATGAGTGTAATATACCAAAATGACCGTCTCAATCAAAGGATCGCATCTCAGTTGACGGTGCGTTGATCGGAGGTCCATAGACCATGTTATGGGCAACAGACTGAAACAATCCGAAAATGGGGGCTGTAGGCCCGGTCCCGACCCGGCCCACCCCCCCTTGGTCGGCCCGAATTGGGTCGACCTGACCCTGGTCCAGGTCCGACCCGGCAGGGCGTGGCCCGGCCCAGCCCGGTGCGGCCGATCCGGACCGGGGCGGCTCGACGCTGGCCGAGCGGGTCGGCTCGGTGATGGCCGAGCGGCCACGCAAAAGGGGGTGCCACCCCCTTGAATGAAACTGCAAACCCCTCGAGGGGGCCGGTCCTTGCTAATGGACGTGGCCGAGAACCGCGTCCCCGCATCCTCGGTCTCACGCGGTCGAGGGACAAGCAACCTGCCGCCGTGGCTTCACCCGCGACAGCCCTTCCCGGCGGCGCGCCAGCGGGGATTTCCGCGGACCACCGGACGTGCTCCGGTGGTCCGTTTTGCCTGCCGTCTTCACCAATGGTCCCCCCGAGACCATCTATTCACTGTGAAGACCTCAAAATCTCCTTTCAGCCTGCTTCGTCGTCGCCCACCGATCCACACACCAAGAACGAAGAAATGGTGGGTTCGGACTTGTTCGTTGGTCCGCACCCACCGCGTTAGCGGTTTAAACGGCTTCCGAAAAATTTTAAACACATGCCGAGGATATAAATCACATAGATTTAATTGAACCAAAACCCCTACCTCAAGCGTCGTCGAGCGAGGGTTCGTCGCGGAATTGCACATCGCGGAAGAAGGCATCGCGGAAGGGGGATCGTCGCATTGTGGAGAAAGGATTCATCGGCGTCGCGTCGTCGATCTCCGAGGATCCGAAATTCTTGTCAACCTTCGTCGGAGGTTTGCTTTCTTCACGTTCTTCGCGTTCTTCATCGAGGAAGGAGTGCTTCACGGCGTGAGTGATTTCTCCCAAACCCTCTCGCACAACCAACCTCTAATAAAATAAGACTTGTCTAATTTTATTAACACACAAGCCAACGTTTTGAAATTCAAAATTGAAACAATCTATTAATTGAATTAATAGAAACATTTAAACCGCCAAATTAAAAGAGTCGTTTCATATTAAGGTAAATGCAAGAGTTGACTTCCACTTAATGGGGGGTGCGTGTGCGTTACCTTATTAACAGAGGGGGTTTAGGAAGAAACGAAATGGTGGGGCTCATGTGGGACCCACCTCACAAATATCCTACCTAGTGGGTAGGATATTGTAGGTCCCACTCCAAACACTTAGCTTAGGTTAAACAACATTATGTAAAATTAAAATTGGTTGCAACATTTTTATTTTATTCCTTTACTTAACCCAAAAATTTTATAACCACACCCGAGCAAACGAAACTTCGGAAAAGGTGTTTCTAAGAAATTACTGGCGCTGCGATTCCATTGGTGCCCTCAGAATACGATTTTGAGCACCGGTTCAAAAGATAGAAAAACCCGCTCGTTCGTTCACTGAACGTACCCGAGCTAAACTTCAGAAAATGATTCCGGGCACACCGGGCCTCAGAATCAGGTGCCGTCAGAAACAGCGTTCTTGTAAAATCCTAAAGAAAATTAAGAAAAAAAATTTACCTTTAATTTTACGGGTCTTTATATATATACTATTAATATATGTTCAAATCATATATTCACCTAAACATTGTTTATTATACTCCAAATAAGATGTTCAATGTTGATTAATTACTATGACTACTCAATACATTACCAGCCTAAGAAAGTAAACAATGTGGATGCTACTTGGAGTTGGTATATTATACTAGATTATCTTTGAAAAGGATAAAAAAAGACCTACTATTTATGGTTTTTCAATGGATAGAACATGAAAACTATAATGGAGTGGAGAAAAAATATCTTTATCATGTTATGGTCCAACCATATATCGATATGAATATTAAAGAGAACAAAACAAGGATGTATTGGTTGAACAGAAGATGAAAAGTGTTCCAATTTTTTACCATTCTTCTTATATAATTTTGATATTCCAGAACTGAGTATGTGTAATTTCATCACCAAACTATGGTCATGATATATTGGAAGAATTTCATATCTAATAAACCTCTATTAATTTTTGAATAATGAAAATGAATAGATATCAGATTCATTATTTATATTGGAAAAATAAGAAGATAAATACGTCAGAGTGTGTATCTTTTTTATAGGTATGTTAAAAAGTTAAGGCATAGAGATAGAAGTGTAAGGGTATGTTATAACTGTTACCCATACAAAATAGAAATGGGAAAACATCAATATATATTTCAACATCAGACTCCCCAAAACATTCAAAGGAAAAAATGTTATTTGGGTTGTATTTGATCACCTTATGAAGTCAGAACACATCATTAATCTAAGAGAATATTTCGGACCCAATTATTTTTCCAATATATATTATGGAAGTGTTAAGGTTTCACTAAGTACCACATTCTTTCATATCCAATCAAGATATGAGGTTTAATTTGATTTTTTAGTGATTTATTTATTAAAATCTATATACAAGTTTTTTCTATACGGATTATTATCCTTATACTTATAGTTAGTCTAATAGAACCATTTAAATGTTGGAAGATTTTTTGAGATGTGTTTTTATAGATCTAGAAGGTGATTTGGATCAACTTTTTAATCTTGTCCAGTTTTCTTAAAATAATACCTTTCAATCAAGAATTCATATAGTTCCTTATAAAGAAATCTATAGAAATAAGTGCAGACCTATGGTATTATAGGATCAAGTTAATGAATAAATTCTATAGGGAATTGAACTAGCTAAGTAAATGATAGAGAACATTAGATCCAATCTTCAACACATCAAGTAATCTCATAGCCAAAAGAAGAATTATATTAGAAATCATCAGTAATATTTTGAATTCAATATTAGTGGAAAGGTATTCTTATGAATTTCAGCATTATGTAATGAAATTAATAAATAATTTAATGTTGATCCCTGGGTATATTATTCCATTCAATATTCTTTATTAACTAGGGATTTTATCTTATCTTTTAATTCGTCAACTGAACCTCTCTTCGGTTCACAATGTGTTCCATGTATATCTTTTGAGTATGTACATACCATATCCTCAAAATATACCAAATTTAAAGGCATTATCATTAGATCAGAATCTTTCACATAAAGATCAATAAGTAGAAATATTATATCATTGAGATAAATTTATATAAAACAAGACTACTTACATGGTTTTTTTTCATTAGAGGAAAAATGAAATTTTAGGAGGATATTTGTGAACATAATGATTCCATGATATATAGATATTCACCTTTTTTTTATTATAGTGATGGAATTTCAATAGTGAAATCCATTTTAAGGGGGATTAGAATGTGGAACTACAAGATATTATATAATTTTTCTATTAAATACACTCGGGTTAATTGATATCCTATTTTACATAAAACCATGATTCTAAATAAACCATGACATATTAATACTTTATAAAATAGATATTTAATTTGAAGGTATAAATTATAAATAAAATTATTAAAAAATAGCTATAATGGTTTTAAATAATTAATTTTTTTTATTAATTTATAATTAATAATGACTCAATTTTATGTAATGTCATTTTATGCTCCCCAAATATTTTTTTCAACAAAAGGTAATTATTTTATTTTTAATAATGATATTATAATTAATTACTAAAATTTATGGAAATTTTATATGAAGGAATGAATGCCATTTTCAACATCACCCGTTCAATATTATCTTAGGGTGTTTTCTCTGAGTTTTTTATTAAATAAGATTTATTTTTCATTGAATAGTAAAAATACCGATTATTATAAAACTATCATTTATTCAAAATTAAAAACTAAAATTATTTCATTAATTTGATAATAAATTTAGAATTTTCCATTATTTAAAAATAATATAATTCATTACAATGAATCAATACAATACATCAATTTGATATTAATTCATTTATAGACTTAAAACTTTAATTTTATAAAAACTAGTTCTATTTGTATAATATGTTTTTATAATAATAAATTAAATAAATATATATGTTTATAAATGAATTTAAATAATTTTTTAGATATTATATTCAATTATTTACTTTAAGATTCAAATAATGTTTTTTACAAGAAAATTAAGGGATCTAAATTCATTTTTTCTTAAATATGTATTTTTCTAAAATTGTGTCTCTATTATGTTTTACGTCATTATTTAAAATTAAATTCTAACAATAATAGAAGTTTTATCTAATAAATTTTATTAAATATTTATAATTATAATAATTAATTTAAATTAAAAGGTTAAACTAAATATTTTTCTATAATGTGAAGTAAATCAATAAAATTTTGTAACCACGATTACGGTTAAAATAGGTTTATCTTAGGTTAAACCAATAGATACAGGTAAGAATTCCACCCAGTACTTTATAATTAATATCTAAATAAGATATTTAAACCATTTATTATCAACCATTATAAAAAATCACCATTTGTTTCCACTTTCATGTTAAAGTGGCCTTATATTATTATACTCTTTTTTGAATTTCATGTGTATCCCTCCTCACAATTATAAAAATGAATAACATCACCTCCGCTATTCAAAAAATTTTATTTATATATCTTGGAAAATAAATACTCTAAAATGTTCCCAGATTCCTTCCCAAAATCTTATAGCTTCAATACTTCCCCTTATACCAAATTTTCATGGATTAAGGTGTAAGAAAAATCATATCTCATAAAGAAAAGGTGTAAATATTAACCAATATCATTCAATTTTGTTTCTTCATCAACATTATTTAAACCAATAGTATAAAAATAAAAATGATTAACATAGTATCATAAATATACTATGATTTTATTAGGATGTTATATCAACTATTTACCACATCTTCTTCTTCAAATGGGAGATGAAAGTATCGTTCATGTCTATATGTGGAATGGTGCCTTCATATAGTGATACGATTCATTTTTCATCACTATCATTAATGACTAGTCAATATGAAGTGTTTAATGTATATATATATAATTTAAGATATAATAAAGAATCTATAAATATGAATTATTATTCACCTCTCTTTATTTCAACCATCGAATTGTAGAGAAATCACTTGTGGGTATGTTTGGATTACCATCTCCATCAAGTGATGCAATTATTTATTTAGTACCAATTTATATGAATGGTAATAAATATGTATAATATTAATTTATATTATATTTAAATTTTGATTATAATTATGTATATTATTCAACCATTATCAATGTTCTCCCAAAACTATCAAACTAAAACATGTATTAGAAAAGAAAACACTTACCACATTGAAAATAGGATTTCCAGAAATAAATTTAAATAAATGAGAATTAAAATTAGATAAGTAGATAATATATGATATTATATGTATGAATGTGGTTATATTGTATAATTAAAATAAATTATAATTTATTATGAAGAGTTTATATTCCTTACAAAGCATGTTGTACTAGAGGTAACTGTTCTTCTTCCCCGTTTTGTTTTGTGGAGACATTTTTGATGTTAATAACCTATTTATGGTTATGATGTGTATATATTTATCCTTTTACATATTATATAGTTAATATTTTTATTTTAATGGTATCTAATTTTATAATTGAAATTATTTCATCCATTGGGATTTTAATCAAATTATACCAATGTGGTAAAGGTTTGCAATCTCAAATTGTCATCCTTGGTACACCTGTAATGTTAGACACCTATATTCATTTTTTAATGTGTAATATTCCCATTTGATATGTATTATCAAGAATATATAGTAATTTATAGTATTTAAATTATTTATCTTATTTTATTTACTTTATGGGAATTTTGACTCAAGTGTTACCCGAGCAGTAAGGGCTTTATGTTACAACATCATTTCTTACCTAGATTATTTATTATTAAATTTCCAATGATGAAATTATAATATCTATCTCTATTAAAAATTAGGTATTTTCATATAATATGTTTATTTTTTAGGTTACATGTTTTTCATTTATTTTCATCTCTCTATGTACTCAAGGGACCAAAATATTGTTTTTAAGGGTTACCGACTATGTTTTCCTCTTCAGCTAGAAATATTTTAGTCTACATCAATATTTTATTTTAAATATTCAGTTGAATGCTTTTA
This sequence comes from Viscum album, assembly GCA_963277665.1. Lineage (NCBI taxonomy): Eukaryota > Viridiplantae > Streptophyta > Magnoliopsida > Santalales > Viscaceae > Viscum > Viscum album. The sequence continues at coordinate 187,534,315 of OY728145.1, forward strand.
CAATTATTGAAATAATATTTAAATTAAATTTTTTTACTGTATTTTTTTATTTACCAGTATTTAAAATCAATTATCTTATTTTTTTCCAAAGTTGGTACTGCTGAATTTTTATATAAAATTTGAAAGCTGTATTTTTGTAACACACACCAAATAAATGAATTCCCACCATAATGAATTATCTTTTCTTTAAAAATAATGTTACATGTGTCCCTTATTATTTTGAAAGGCATAATTTTCCATAATATTTTGGACAGATTCAGATTTTAAATAATTTATTTCAAAGTGGAAAGGGTACTTTCCTCATTAAATGTCTGAGTGATATTTTTAATGTATTTTCATCTATAACAACACCATTTTTTTCTTTTTCTTTTCTGAAGATACAATCCAATGTTACCATCCTTTATTATTTATCTATATGGTTATAGATTTTTGGGTTAAAAATTGATAAAATTCATTTACTTTTATATGGGTTCGTTTTTAGTTAAATAATAAACGAATCAGGATATTATGGAATATATATGATTAGATAATGAATATGTGATTTGTGAATCCATTATTTCTCTCCAATTCATTGGATAAAGATTAATTTTATATGATATTAAATTGTAAATAATAGGTTGTCATAAACCCAAATGATGGCACACAAGAGTTTATCACAAGTCTAATAGAGGGTAAACATGAAGTTATCCCATGCTTGAAGTAAGTGAACTTGTGGTTAGACTAAGACCCTCATATTATAAATGTCTTGGTGGGTATCCTTGACATAAGATTTCAGTGATTAAGACTATGCCACAATATATGAAAATTTATTATGACATGATCCTATGATAATTTGTTTCTCCTTGGACTAATGTTATAGGATTACTTTATGATTTATACCTTATGAACTCACAATAATTATGTCATGACTAATTATTATATGAATTGTTTCATATGAATTTCAAATATTTAGATCATATTCTCAAACAATTATACTCATGATATTCTTACATATAATTATTGATTGACATCTCACTTTTTAAACTTCATTGATCATCTGATCCCACCCTTTATTATATCCCATTTTCCCTATTTAATGGATAAAGGTTTAAAATATTATATCTCTAAGAAGTGTGCCAGTTGTGATGAAATTAGTGGGAGATGATTAGGTATTATATATACTAGTGGTTTATGATTCCATGCTTCTAAAGGTAATAATCCATTATTGTTCAATCATGGATTTCATGGTTATATAATAAATTTTATTCTAATAAGATATTGTATTAACGTATGTAATGCCTAGTTTTATATAGTCAATTCCCTATGGGATACCACGATGAACCTATGTAATTTTTTATCACCATGAATAAAATTATATCTTCTTTGAAAATTGCATTTTGAAAAATGTAAATAATCTATAATTCAATTTTATTGTATAAAATAAATTCATGAAAAAAATAAGAAAATGAAAAAAAGAGAAAAAAATGATGGAAACATGGTAGATTAGATATCAAAAACTCATAAAGAAAATAACAATGATCAACACAATACGATCACCACAAGATCTGCCTATAGATCTAATGAAACATGGAATATACCTAGTATCATTGGATATAATAAATGAACCTATGCATATATCTCTAATAGCTCAATTTTCTTGATATGGTAATAATCCATCCTATTATCATAGTTTTTTTTAACCAAGACAGTAACCTTATTCAGTGCACAATCTATATAGGGGGTTGGATCCATCAAGGTTACTAATAAAACATTGGTCTCCCTTATGATTACAATGATAAAAAAACATATAATAAATAACATTAATAACATAATTTGGGAAATAAAACAAATTAAATATTAACTCCATTTAAAACCACCATTTTAAATTCATTTGAAAAAACATTTCTTATCTCAAAAAATCATCAAACCCCTCCCAGGAACATAGTTCACTTTTCAAAGAAATGTATCTGAAATTTCATTTAAGTATAAAACATGATAATGATAAAAATATTCAGTCATAAAAATCCATAAATACATATCATGACCATTATTTATCAATTTTAATGGAGAATAAATCGATGAGTTAAATGTATTCCACAAGAATGTCACATTAAGTAGCGACACCTACCTCAAACTCAAAGAAATATCATCACATTCCCTTAAAATCACTAGGACTCTAATAAAAGGATAAAAAAAAATAAATATCATCAAAAACCAACTATGAACCCTTGGTTCATCCCTCCGTCAACATTAGGGTTGGGATTCCACGAAGATGTGGAAATCTATGGAACAAGAGGAAGAACTGAGAAATAAGTAAGGGGGAATCGTGGTTTAACTCATGGTAACCCAACAAATCCAAGTAAGATATAACCAAGAATAATGTTTAAGGTTTGATAAATTGTTATAGTGGACATAGGTTTTGTGATGGATGGGAAAATAGGGGAAATAATTTAAAGAGGTGATATGGTCTCTTTAGTAAATTCACACTTTTAATTAAATTAAGAAGAATTAAAAATTTCGCATCATGGTTAAGAAAACCATGTAGAATCCACTGAATGCCTTAGGAATACCCCATTCTTTGGAAATTTGGTTTGAACTAACAATTAACCAACCATATTAGTCATCTCCAAGAATACAAATGGTTGCATTGGTTTTTAGGTTAGTTTTCATGGTTTGAAAAAAAAATGTGGTAGCCAAGAAAAATTAAACTAGTCATCCCAAAAAACTTCTATCTTCGTTAGGTTCGTGGTTACTTCTAACTAATTTTAGACTGTGTGAACTATCATATTTCCAAAAAAACATTTTTTCCCCAACTCACAAAAATTAAATAAATAGTAAAAATAAGAAAATTCAAAATAAATATATTCTAGTGACCCAACAAGTGAATTTGTTTCCCTATTCTCCCTATTTATACCCATAGAAATTTCATAGTGTTGTAAATAATAAATTTGTGAGCCCACTTCTATATCCCATAAGCTTTATCATCCCATGTCACATGGGTTTTATAGGATGAATTTCCATAAAAAATGAACTAATGTGATAATTATACGACATATAAACTTGTTATGATAATCCATTATTTGAACTAGATAATCAATAAAAAAGGTATTAAGATCTACCTCTAGATCATCCAATTCAATAAAATTGCATATGTTCAGATAACACCTATTTAATATGGAGTAAAGAAAAACTTATTCAATGAATTTAATATGAGGTGGTTATTATAACTGGTATTTCAGCTTCCTAAGATCCTCCATGATCTCAAATATCCCAACATGTATCAGTGATATAATACCAAGTCTCATTGGATAATGGTGTCCCAAATGAGGTGAAAATATTAGACACACCTTATTTCAAACCAAAAACACTAAAATTATATTTCGATGATTGGAATACTCTATATTTTCTCTAGAGACTTTCATAGGAATTTCACCTTCTATATCCTCTCCGGGATGATGATAAAACTCATCAAGGATCACTATTCCAATTCTATCCAATATAGAAGAGACTAACACATTCACCTATAAAATACTAAATTATTGGAATCTTAATTAATGAAAGACAGCTTTTCTTTTATTTAAAATCATTCAATGATGGATTTTTATCCTAAGAACCCAGAAAAATAAGTATACATGCTCTAAGAATATCATTATGAATATGGATGGCCTTCTTAGTATGACTATCTGACTAAGGATGATATTTCATACTCAATTTGTTTTTGATCCCATTAAATTCTAAATATCACACCCAAATGGATACATAAACCATTTGATCACCACCATAAAATAAATATTCATTCTAGTAGTCTTAAGAATGACGATAACATAATACATAGAAATATTATCCCACATTAACAACAAAATATAAATGGACTACAACAAAATTGTTGGTCTCTGACGCTTTCCCTTAATCGTATGATAGGTGATACACAAAGACACATAATCAGTAGTGAACCACATCATTATAGGCCCCCAATATCACCCTTTCATATCATCAAACATAGTTGAAACCACTTGGTGAATGAAACAACTATTATAGTGTCAACTCTCCAATAACTCCCACCATGAATTAATGAGGGAGACAATCCTATTCCAATTTAAGAGAGAAACATCAGGAGAACAAGGATAATCACACGAGGTCTCCCCACCACTTAAAAAATATTCCAATGACCTATTACTCAAGATCTATTACCTACTTAAGAAGAATATGATCATCCATGTAGGACATGGCTTCCACATAAGCTAATAGTACCATTATCTCCCACATATTCCATATCTAAGTGTATCTTAACAATGAAACTGATCATGAACCATTCTTTCATGGATCCTGGCACATCTTATGATAGTAATTTTCTGTTTAGATCATCAACCCCCACATTTACCTTTTCGAGGGTGTATTCTGTTTCTATTTCAAATGACTGTAGATACTCCATTAGGTGTCTCTGTTAAAGGTTAAAAAACACATAAATAAATTATATTTTATAATCTTATGGTTTAAGTACATTGTAAACTAATAATTGAAAATATAGTGGTGCCACATATTTATAGAATGAATCCTTACTTCTATCATAGGGGCCTAAGTGGGTTAATTCTTCCCATGCATGTATAATTAGTGAGAGGAATATGCTAAAACCTTCCCAAGATGAATCAACACTGTAACATCCCAGACATGGGAGAGACTAAACTGGTTCTGTATGTCAACTAACCACATGACCTAAAGCATGCCTACCCATATGCCAGATGTTTCCAACTAGCATTTATGTTCTAATGGATTATGTATGGATACTATACCCTCTTTATCATAGTAATCCACATTATATAAAAAGATATATATTGTAAAAAATTAAACAATTAACCAGAATCATGAATTACAAACAATTTATTAATAGAGTACAAATCACAATCTACCAATAAATTGGCCATGTCAATATAATAGTTAAAAATCTGAAGAAAACCCCAAAACAAAGAAAACTCATTAAATCCCAAAATATTTCCTGAACCTAGGTCTGAATCCTCATCTACATATATCATAAGTCCTACTCAACTCCTTTTAAGAGGGTCATTTCCTTATATTAATCTACAATAATGGTGTCTAATCAGGTACCCAATGGATGCCTAAGAAAGGTGTGAGTATAATTTAGTAGGACACCACCAATGGTGATTAAAAATATCTAGTCAGAACACGTAGTTCTTTCATGTATGAAATAAATTAAAAGGTAAACAAAGAGATAACTCTTGTGCCATTAGTTAAAAAAGTTAACTTTAACAAATTTCATCATTCATTCCACTGTCCTTACATATACTATCTTCATTACCAAATTCAATTCCATCACATATTATATGGGATGGTAATTTACATTATTCAAACAATGACTTACGTTGGCCAATTATAATGCATAAGGTAATAAATCAATTTTCCTATCTCATTGAGGATAAACATTTCATAATCAAATACACTACACTTACCTTGGGTCCATGGTCTAAGTAGTCTCATAAAACAAAACTGTTAGTGGTATAGATCCTCGGTCCCCTTCCCTAACCCATGAATTATGGGGTGGGGGTTATATCCTTAGTCTAACCCCATCCATGGGGGTAGAACCCCAAGTCCAATACCCCACAAAAACAAATCCATGTTCACATTCTTATTTATCAATTTTACACATATACTAAATAAAAAACCATGTGCATTCAACACACATAACATTTATAATTCACATTACATTTAACACACAAATCATTATTTTTTCCTTAACCCATTAACACATTTAACATTTACATTACATATCACATTTAACCCATATCCCATTTTCATTCCATAACCCATTTATAAGAATCAAAATTTTATATACATTAGGTCATTTAACGTATTCATAAATACCATTTCACAAAACCATTTACACATTAATAACTTTATATGATTTAATCTTCTTACATATTTTGATTCCAATTTTATATGCCAATTAACACATTCACATTAAAGCATTTATCCTCATTTTCACATTATTCTAAACAATACCTTATGCCATTTCCATAAACTAGAAACAACTACCATTAGGTCCTCTTAATAAATAAAAAATTCATTTCAACCTATTTATCATGGGATCTAATTAACATATGTAAACTCTATGAATAACATTACATTTTTCTATGATCGGGAATATTATTTCACCTCATAGGTGGCCCTAATATAGTCTAATAAATATCAGCACATACCAAAATGATAATGAGAGGTATAAAACAACATTTAGCCAACTATTTTCCCCAATATTACTAAAAAAATAAAACCCACATCATGGGAAAAACAATATCTCAACCACACATGTTCAAATCGATAATAAAACAATGAGAAATAACTTGTAGACCACGTACCTTGAATCCAAATGAGAACGCACCCCATAATTAGACGTTGATATAGATTAGAGAACAATTTTAAACCCTAAAATATGATTCACTAGAAAAAGTGGGGTTTTGTGCTTTGCGATAATAAGAATGGAACTAAAATCCCTAATACAGAAAAGAAAATCAAGAGGAGAGTTTGAGGTACCCAGAGCTTTGATCTGAAACCAAAAACATTCTAAACGGACTATAATTAAAGTACATATATCCTTGTAATGAATTTGGAAGATTGAGTTCATAACTAGAGATGTAGGAGGAAGAAATATTGAAAAAATAAGGGGAAGATCTTAAATCATCGAGGGATAAGTTTGGTAAAATCAAAATTTTTAATGGGCCGCACGGTTTTCCAAAGAGTGTGCGAACTGTGCGCCAAACTCTATCCAAGAGGGTTTAGATCAAACAGTTACCCAGGGTGCATCCCAAGATTTTAAAAACCATGTACCCATAATGTGAAATTTCTATCTCTAAGGTAACAATGTTTTTCCTCCCACTCTCATGCTTAACTCTAATCAAGTTCCGACCCTGCGACATGCACTGAATGACCTGTTTTCCCTTTATTCCGTGTCCCGAACTCCCGAAACACCCCCGATCTTATTCATATACCTAGTAAATATTTTTTTTAAAAATTAAGTAATTAAAAATATAAATTAAATAATGATATACCTCCATGAAGTCCTAGATCTTACTACCTCCCCACCTTATAATGGCTAGTCCTCAAGCCGCACATCCGAGAATCCCTAAGTTTCTAAAGTAACAAGATTGGGAAACATAGCCCACATATCTACCTCTATCTCCAAAATATATTCTTAAACACTCCTATTTTTCAACAAAACTCAAACCAAAGGCACAATATTTCTTTATAAAACTTTATCACTATGATCTATAATAATAAATGGATGCTCTTCAAAAGATGTGTGTTCCTCAAGCTCAAAATCCTCAAAATCATTACCATGATATGGTTCGAGGGTGATACTACTGACATTGAGACACATGGAAAATGTTATGAATTTCATTATAACACAATGAAACATCTAATTGGTATGCCATCATCCCGATCCTCTCCGTAATCTCAAACTGCCCCACCTACATAGGGACCAACTTAACAGGTTTCCAAATCTGGTGGTCACCCATCCTTGGCAACACCGGAGGCAACACACGATCACCCACCACAAACTAAAGTGGTCTAAGACATATGTACACATACGACTTATACCTAATACAACACATTTATATACATTTCTGAGTCAATTGAACATTTTCTAGCATCTATTTGATGAAACTCGGTCCAATGAATTCTGATTCCCCAACTTCCTTCCAACATGATAGATATTTATATGGTCTACGATAGAGTGCCTCATATGAAACCATTTGAATCATGGATTGGTAACTATTACTATAGAAAAAATTAATAATTTTCAAATTCCATTACCATGATCCACCAAAAAATAGGACATGATATCTCCAAATGTTAAATAGTAACTGAATTGTGTGCTCTGATAGCCCATATGTCTTCATGTGGGAAGGCATACTAAAGAACACCTGGGTACCAAACACCCTATGTAATCCCTTCCAGAAGAATGAATTGAAACAAAGTTCACTCTAAAAAACTATATTTAATGGAACTATGTGATTCCACACTACCTCCCACACATACAACTGACCCAACTGATCCACAGTGAAAGTCTCTTGAATTGGAAACAAATGAGCCACTTGGGTCAACTGATCCACAACTACCTAGATCACATTATTCTTCTAAGGTTTCCTTGTATGATCAACCACAAAATATATCATCTAATATTTCCATTTCTATTATCAAATGGGAAATGGTTGAAATGAACCACCTGGTCACTGATGCTCAGCCTTTATGTGTTGAAAGGTAATGCATCATGCCACGAAACCTGCAACATCTTTCTTCATTCCTCGCTTTCAATACTTCCAACGAAGATCAAAATAATTTTTTGTAAAACCCAGATGCACTTCCCACATTGATAGATGAAAAATATTCATCATATCTTATTTCATACATGTTGGGTTAACAACATGGCTGAAAACATAATCAAACTCATCATCTCTGAGGATCCCACCAGAAGGTGACTCCAAACCTTGAAAATATTGCCTTAATCCAATAATTTTAAATACTAAGGAAGTTTTTCCTTGATCTGGCTTAACATCCTGAAATCATTTATCAATGATGCAAGGGTAATATTCCCATTTCTTTCATACACATCAAGATACATTTCAGAAAACAACACTATCATCTTCCACTATGAACTTGAATCCTAAACTGCCAGACTTTGTGTCTTCTAACTCAAAGCATATAAAACACTATTTTCATTTCTCAGTGCATAAACCAACTAAGTATAAAATGATTTAATGTAATAAATCCACCTTCACTGATGAATATTAAAATCATGATTAGATAATATGTAATTTATGATATTATTATCGATATACACTATGAACCATTATTCTAACAAGTAGCACCACAAACATATTAAGGAATAAACCATGGTGGTAACCCCAAGATAATGTTTAGGGTAACTTATTTCATGATGTATCAACTATCATGACCCTTATGCCAAAAAAATATCATCCTCCTTCAAAAATGACCCGTGACTAACTTGAGTTGCATCAAACAATAAGGTATATTTCTTACCAGGATCATGTATGTTTAGAATCCATGTGGGTTTGAATCACATATTTAACTCACAGAAATAATTCTCACATACCCCAACCCATTTAAAAATTATTACCATCTTGGTAAAACCTAAAAGTGGTTATTCTGAATAAAAAATGTATTTTATGAGCCTTTGGTAATAACCTGATAACCCTAGAAATATTCAGAATTCTAAAACAATCTTGGTATTCTCCCAAGACACAACTACATAAACTTTGTACGAGTCCACTGACACACCTTCCTCAAAGATGATGTGACCTAAGAAATGAAACATGTCGATTCAGAAGTGACATTTGGGTAGTTTGGAATATAACCTATGATCTCTTAGTGTTCTTAGGATTATGTCATGATGTTTATAATGGTCATAATTAGTCTTAGAGTACACCAAGATGTCATCCAAAAATACAACTAAAATGACTTAGGGAAGGGTTAAATATTTGGTTCATTATGGCCATTAACACTAGTATCGCATTGGCCAATCCAAATGGAATCACAACAAACTCATACAACCCATACCTTATCCTGAAGATACTACAAGCTACATCAGAATGTCTCACCCTCAGCTGGTGATACTCTGATCTCAGATCAATTTATGAAAATTCTGAAGAACCTCTCATCTAGTCAAAGAGATAATCAATTTTTGGAAGAGAGTGTCGATTATTAACTATCATCTTATTAATATTTCTATAATAGACATAAAACAAAAATGATCATTTGAAATTGTTAGAAAACATCATTGGAGATCCCCAAGGTGATGTAATCGGAAAAATAAACCATTTATTATGCAACTCCTCCAATTGATTTGTACGTTCACAAAGATCTTTCAGTGACATTATGTATTTAAGAATAGAGAAATTGTTTTCTTCTAGCAGAAACTCTATCATGGAATCAAAATATCTCATGGGAGGAAGTCCTAATAAGTCCTTAAGAAAAACATCCTGAAACTGATCTACCATAGGAGTTAATACATGATTTTTTACTCCCTCGTCATCAAACATGAGACAATCCACTTGGGCTAGAAGATCTCCCAACTACTGAATAACTGGCCTTATATTTCCTTCCAGGACATCCCATTCACCATGATGGACATATGTTCCTCCCTAAAAAGACTTAAACATTACAATATGAAGGAAATAATAAATATTTTCTTGTTATAACATTATGTAGTCCATGCTAAAACTAAATACAAAACCTGACATCTGGAGCACAAACAAGACCCATAGAAAATGGTATCCACCTTCCTCAAGAGCACAAACCTTACGTTTCCTAAAATTTTCTATTCAAACCCCTAATAGTGTATTTATCGATATAACCCTACATACAGATTCCAATACCAGAACAAACACAACCACAAACTAAGAAGACACAAAAGAATGAGTGGAACTAATATCAAACAAATATCTTTCAAGAGAAGAAGCTAAATAGACCATACCTCAAATAGTTAATGGTCTAACCTCACCATCTCTAGGATTATAATAAACTACATGAAGTTCATATACCTCTCTACCCTAAGCTCATGTCTGAGTACCTCGTGTTGTACTACCTTGTTGATATGGATGCTCTCACCCTGGAGTACCATGTTTTCCACCTTTTCCAGTACGACCAGTTGATCTCTAAATACCTTTTTGGTGTCGGGTAACTAAACCCATTTCTATACTATCCATTGGCATCGATCCTCCATCTACTCCCAAATATCAAGGTTTACGAAAATACCTATGTGTGTTCCCCATTATTTCTCTTTCTCAGAAATCAACTTGTGGTTGGTGATGATGACCACACATGTTCCTTGGATTGCCACACTGATAGAAAAAACCTGGTCAACCCCCTGTGAATATGATCCTCTAATTTGAATACCTTGAACTCTTCTAAGCTAATGAATATTCCCAAAACAATGCTTCTTACCCTCAAAAGTCACAAAACTGGTTCATCCAATTGGGACCAAAATCCTTCTGCCAAAATCTTACTTTAAGTTCTATTTCGAAATAAGGTCATGATCTACCACATCAAAAAAAATATTAAAATGAAATATATTCACTTGATACCTAATCTCATGCTTAATAACATTATGGAAACATCTCTCCATAGTGGCCCCATCCCCTGAAAATGATGGAATAATTCATTGAATGTCTATGAAGCAACCCGCATAATCGATCACTAATATTACTCCCTGGGTTTACCTCATTAAATATGTAGCTCGATCCTATTCATGGAACCTAGAGAGAAATATTAAAAAACTTCTCCTTGATGTCTCTCCACAACATACCATCATCCTGCTGAGTCTATACCAAGATATCCCACCAACGCTTCACCTGTCTCCACAACATATATGTTGCCAACTTGACTATGTTCTCTGTAGGAGTCTCCAAGTGATCCAAAATCATCTGGATGACCTGTATCCATAACTCTACATCACCATGTTGACACTCTCTAGAAAACATTTTATGGTTCTATAACTGAAACTCTCTTCTTAGATCAAACATACACTACACAGCCATCCCTAGGTAATGTTCCATCATATGTATACAATGAGGTCGTTTCTCACATAACTTCTCCACTCCCCAATTAACATAAACTAATGGGTTTTCCTAGTCCTCTACTGGTGGAGATATATTAGTGATATAATCTTATCACCCATCCAAAATATTCCTTGGTGGTGGAATATTTCTATAATTTCAAATACAAGTCTTTGAACCCATAACACAAGGCTTCCACAAGTTACATAAAGTAAGGCTCTTCACTATCCATAAACAAATCATTTCACAAACATTATCCCAACAGATATCATTTACATCTAGAATACAACTATAGAGACCCATTCTTAACACACGTGGATATTACATCTTTATAGATGAATATTCAGTACATTACAAAAATAAATTCCAGACGACTATACTAGTTTAGCGTCTTTGAAAACATGGAAACAAAATCTTTTATCCTTGTGAAATTTCTTAAACATATCCAATAAAGATCTCAACCTTTAGTGCTTCTACCTAAAACCTTTCTTAATAACTTGTATAATGAAAAACATAATAAGTGGGTGAGATCATATGCTTTGTAATGGTAAGTAAGGTAGATATGTAAGAATAAACATGAACATAGTAGTATGTTAACGCGGCTGTAACATTAGGAGATCACACCCTGCATATCAAAGTTTATAAACATGAGTTGTGAGATATATATTGGCAGTTCAAAAGACATTAATCATATAGAAATAAATTCATAATACATGAATGAATAATATAGGAATAAAACCTGGAATTTGTGTCATGCACAATAGTTTATAACGAGGTGAAAATTTATAATTAGAAACAAGTTCACTCATTATGCTGAGGACATGAAATCAGACCCATAATCAACTTGTGGACATGAAACTAGGCCCATGCATAACATTTTTAATATTTAATAAGGTTTATGCATATCCTTAGAGACGTGAAACCAAGTCCATGCATAACATTGTGATCATGTAATCAGGTTCACACGTAACATTGTGAACATGTAATCAGGTTCATGCAAAAACATATGGACATGCAACTAGGTCTATGCATACCTTGGTAAACATGTAAAAAGGTTCACTCATAACATTTTGAACATGAAATTAGGATCACATATAAACTTATGGACATGCAATCAGGTCCATGAATAGCATTATGAAAATGTAATCAGGTTCACACAACACATTTATACTCATGATTCATCCATCAATACCCAATTAAATATAGGTACATATAGGTCTCACCCATATTATAAGCATGTAACCCGTGATAGGGAACGAGCTTCATAATGAAAATGAAATTAAGCATAACCCATTCATAGAAATAATATGATTGGAGCCTTTAGATAATTTCCTGGAAATTAATGAGTAACATCAACTGATGTCATCTTAGATGGAAAATAATTTTTAAATATCTTTCAAAGACGTTTCATGAAGAAAATATCCTCTATTATTCGAATAATATATTTTTAATACATAAAAGAATTTAAAAATTCTTTTATTAGAATATACATTGAAAACTTATAAATAATACTTGAAATCATTTTGAAAACCTTTTTCTTTTTAGTTTAATCTCTAAGGGATTAAAGTCCCCCCTCCATTTAAATTTAACAATGCTTGGGCGGCAGTCCCATAGTGTTCCCACATGATAAAATATTTCTGGTAGGGCATGAGACACCAGAATGATTATTTTCCTTGCATGGATAAATTAAAACTTCTGAAACAACATCTCAAGGGTTGGTGTTTTTCTAAATCAAAACAGCTTGATGTGGACATCTCCTCCTTGGAGAAAGACCTCTCTCGTATTCAAATCTCTAATACTTGCTCTGATTTTTCCCTTGACCTTCAAGCTGAAATTACTAACTCTTTGAAGCTTAACTCCCTTCCGAAGCTCAAAGATAACATGCGAAAGAAAATCTTCAAAACCAAATGGCTTTTCAATGGTGATAGAAATACTAAATTCTTCAATTCTCTCCACATATTTCGGAAAACCTACAGGCCCCTTGCCTTTCATTGAGTTGATGACACTCTTCTTGACATTGAGGATGCCATTGCTAATCATGTTGTTGGTTACTACCACAATTTGTTTAATGGTCCGGAGGTCAATAAGGATCTTCTTCCTGACATCATTCCTAATATGGTCACCACTGAAGATAATGACCTTATCTTAAGCATGCATATGGACCATGATGTCAGGGCCACTGTCTTTAGTATCAAACCTGATAGTGCCCTAGGACCTGATGGATTCAACAATGGTTTCTTCCAGTAATACCGGGATCTCATCCATGTGGATGTGTGTAAACTGAATAAATGTTTTTTCTCCAATGGTGTTCTCCCTCATGGGTAAATGCACAATTTCTTACTCTTATCCCTAAAGTGGACAATGCTGATGAGATTCATCTCTTCTGACCTATTTCCCTCATCAACACCCTGTATAAAATCATCACCAAACTTCTTTCCAATAAACTCACCTCCATATCCAATAAAATATTTTCTTGGAACCAATTTGGATTCATCAAAGGATGAACTATTCAAGATTGTATCTTCCTTCCTCGGAATGTACTAATATAATGAATAAAGTCACTATAGGAGGCAATGTGGCCATTAAACTAGATATTAGGAAATATTTTGACACCATGTATTGGAATTTTATTTTAAAGGTTCTAAAAAACATTGTGTTTAATGATTTGTTTATTGATATGATCCACACCTTATTCAATTCGGCTTTTTATTTCTATGCTGGTTAATGGATCCCCTAAAGGTTTCTTTAAATGCATCAATGGGGTTAGGCAAGGTGATCCTTTATCTGCCATTCTTTTCGCCATTATTGATGATTATATAAGTAGACTCCTCATGAGCCTTGTGAGTCAAAACAAAATTAAGGCCATTCAGGCTTATAGAAACTTAAATGTTCCTACCCATCTTTCATATGCTGATGATATTATTATATTTTTAAAAGGTAATAAAAGGAACATCCAAAACCTCAAAAATGACATGGCTCATTATGAAGATATTTCGGGTCAAGCAATAAGTTAGAAAAAATCCTTTATCTTCTTTGGAAAGATTTTTTCCCCCAATAGAAAAAGCTATATAATCAATTTCTTAAAAATCAAAGAAGGCTCTTTCCCATTTACTTACATGGGTGTGCCTCTCTTTTTGGGAAGACCAAAATCCAGTTATTTTCACAACATTTTTGATCAAATTATCAATCAACTTTCTTCTTGGAAAGGTAAATCTCTTTATATGTCCGGTATAGTTTTTCTTGTTAATTCTAGAATTGTTTCCAAGATGGTTTACTCGATGATGGTTTACAGTTGGCACACCAGTCTTCTCAAAAAAATCAACGTTTTCATTAAATATTTTGTTTGGACTGGTAGTACGATTGAAAAAATACTTATCACTATACAATGGGTAACATGTTTTAAACCCTTAGATAAGGGTGGTCTTGGGATTAAGAATCTTAAGCTTTTTAACGAATCTATTAATGCTAGAATGACTTGGAATTTGATTCACTATAATTTTGATTCCTTGGCCTTTCATAAAAATCATTTTGTTTCCAAGCTTCAGAATGGAAACTTGGGTTACATCACTTCCTCCATATGTCCATCCATTATACACTCATTCTTTAATATCATGCACAACTCTCGATGGATGGATACTGCTAATTCCTCTACGAATTTCAGGCTGGACAACTGGACCGACATCCCCTTAATCTCAATGCTATTGTCCACCACTACTCCTGGGAATACCAACTCCACTATATGTGATGTTGTTAATTTTCATGACATCACCCTTCCAAATCACATCAACCATATCATTGACAACTATCCTTTCTCCTTCACTGATGATTTCTTTATTTGGGAACCTGCATTTAAAGGAGTCCTTGATTCTAAAAGTTATTACAAAAACAATTTTAGTAATTCTGTTTCTGACGTTTTTTGGTTGAATGATTTTAACAAACCTTGGATCAAACCCTCGCACCTTACTCTTATTTGGCATGTTGCTCATAATAGGGTCCCCACTGATGTGTGACTTCAATCCTTTGGGATTTCTTTTTTTCTCTAGATTACATCTGTGCAAACGACACCGCGAGGATGCTAATCATTTGTTCTTTTCTTATGCTATAGCTTCTGCTCTTTAGAATTATATTTCTGACATTTTTGGTTGCAGATGGTCACTTCTTTCTACTATTGACTATCAACTTCAACACTGTGTGATTTGGGATTTTTCTAGGCAAATCAAGAATCTTTTTCTGACTGCAGTGGCTGAGCTCCTACATGTGATCTGGTATGATAGATATAATTTTATTCATAATAATTTCTGATTCAGTCTCAATGCAGGTAAAATGCGTAATCTCATTGCCGTCAAGGATATTGCCTCACTTCAGAAAGATCATTGTGAAACTCTGTTGGTGATTTTGAGATCCTCCGCCAACTTCGCATTGCGGGTTCTTATAGGAAACCTCGACGTACCTTTGAAGTCATCTGGGATGCTCCGCTTCTAGGATGGATCAAAGTGAATGTTGACGGCGCCTCCAGAGGAATCCTGGGTCCGGTAGGTTGTGGTGCCATCATCAGAGACTCTCTTGGAAGATGCCTTGGCTGCTTCTTTAGTGGATGTCGTACAACCTCATCCTTGGAAGCGGTAATGTTGGGAGTCATTCATGCGATGGACTTTTCCAAGCAAAAGGGATGGAACAAGTTGTGGATTGAATGTGATTTAAACATTGTTTTCCAAGCTATTTGGAAGGGGGTGTTGCACCTTGCATGGCCGTTTACCTCTCGATGGATGAAATGAATTGATTCTCTCATGGATCTCAACTACATTGCCACACTTGTGTACCGTGAAGAGAACATGGTTGCTGATAGTCTTTCCAACAAGGGGGTCAATCAGGATATTACCTGGTTGAATGATTTGCCTGACGACTCGCTCCCTTCTTTCATTAAGGATTGTATTAAAATTCTTTCTTTCAGACTTTTGTAATTCCCTTTATCTTATTTCAAAAAATTGTGCCTTGGTCTTTGACTAAGGCACCACCTCTTAAAAAAATAAACTTAAAAAATCTTGACAAGTAATGATATTGTTTTAGTAAACTCTTAAAACATTGTAACTTGGGATCATACAATACATGTAAAAAATTAAATTACATGAAGAATATAATATAAGGAAAATATTTAGATTGATAATATATCATTTAAAATGGATATATATATATATACATATTCATTAGAGAAATATTTTAGATGCATAATAAAATGTGAGTGTCAAAGAAAGAAAATTGAGACAAAACGGTTCGACAAATTTGGTAACTTTTTAAACATAAGACACATGAAATAAGGATCATATAATAGTATTTTAATACCCATACAATTAAGTATAATATAAAAGGAAATATGTCATATGCATTACATACAAAACACAAAAGTAAATAGTGGTGAACATAACATGAATGACATAGAAATTAAACGTTAGAAGAAATTTCCCTTACCTTGTGTCTTTACTCTCTCTATACTCATACAATATTCTTATATAGTAAATATAAGTTTATAATAAATATATCGAAAAATGAAATTCTTATACATTATACCATATATGGTTTTATTATGACTATATATTACCCTCTGGTTAACGATCTTATGTAATGTTTTTCCTTCAGGTAATATTTTCTTTGTTCTTCGCATGTCTCTTAATTTGTTATATTGTTGTCCTTATACTTATATGATGATTAAATAATTTATATAATGATATAAATATAAGGTATGTAAATTATATTCATATTATAATAATTTATATCATATAGAGTTACTAAATAGAACACACCATTCATGGAGATGGTAATCCTTATGTACGCATGAACACTGTTTTTGTTTTAATTATTGTATTGAAATAAAGTATATAGTTTAAATTTGTATATATATATATATATCATAATTAAATTATCATTAATATATCATATTTATCATATAGGTTCATTAAAACCATCCTTAATACATTCTATGTGGCGTGTGAACGAACCACATCACTTGGAGGGGTGGCAGACCACACTTCCTCAAACAAAATTATCGTATTAACACCAAATAGAAGGTAAAAAGATATGTGTTGTAAAAGATATAAATAATTTTAAATACATCATAAATATAATATATTATATATAAAATATATTTTTGATCATAATTATCATCATGATTGTGGGTAATGTATAAATTAAAAAATCATCGTTTCATGAGGTAATAGTTTGTTTACACAGAAGCAGTGTATTCAACATCTATTAGATATAGGTTTTTGTAAATTTTGGTCATAAACCGTTCATAAAAATATACTAGTATATTTATTATACTATATTTTTTACTCAATAAGTTAATAAAGAGAGTTCTGGGGGTGGAGAAAGAAAATAAAGAAAGGAGCTTGAGAAAAGACGTTACCTCTTAATCGAGTAACTCCTTTTGATTTGGGCCAAAAGGATTCCTTGAGAGGGTTTCTGTCCAAAGGGAGGGTTCATAGTTGAAGGTAGTATTGTTGGGAGGATACTTGGGTATATATTTAAAGAACATAAATGTTTTGAGAGGTGTCATTAATGGGTAGAGTTGGTGGCCTTTTATAGTGAGGGAAAATGACTCACATTAAATATTTAGAAACAAATTAGGTGTTCACCTGTTATTACCTAAAAAAAGTCATAAAAAAAAAACCAAAACTCCGTAATGGAAGTTTTATGGACAAACTATGGACATAAAATGTCTGTGGGACAAGTGTGTAGGTCATTTGGGCCCTTAACTGTATGGTTTACTCCCTAATAATGTTTAATTTGGCCTTAACCACTCTGATTAATTTTAATCACTTTTACTAATCATTTTGGTCAAAAATTGACATGGTCTTTTTAGACTCTAAAAATTAGATTGAATTAAGTGATGTATGTTATATTTTTTAAATTCAAAACATATATGTATAAAATTTATATTATTTCTAATCCCACAAAAATGATGAAATAACAGGGTTTTTAATATAGGAAAAAGTTCAAAACTTTGTTAAGATTTTATATTCAGTTTCAAATTGAATTTTATTATAATACATTAAATTGTATTAATATTTGTAATATTCATCTAATGTGACCATAAAACATATTTATAATATCATTTATCATTAATAAATAATTAGAAAAAATGTCGTTTTTTAACAAAAAATGTTATTTTTCACTATTAATCAAAAAAAGAAGTTTCGTAGAAAAATCCAAAAAAATCCACCCTAAGCTAATTTAAATGTTATGAATTCAAAAATTAATTTTATTTTACTACGTTTAATATCTAAATGTTTCTAAAATTACTTTTATTATTAAATGTGATTCATTCAAAAACAACATTTTTAACATAAAAGGATTTAGAAAATATATTACTATCATTATCAATATGTTTTATTTATATAAAACAATAATATTTGAGAAATATTTGTTACTAATTTTAATGTTTATGTTATAATTATCTTATGAAAAAAATTTCAACAATAAATAATATGTTTCATAGAAACTAATTGCTGTGTGCATCATATGCCAAGTCGGTGTTGCTTTTAGCACAAGACAAGTTGGTATTGCATGTAGCACAAGCCAAATTGGTCTTGCATGTGAAAGGAATATTTTAAATATTATATATATATATAACTATTTTCAGTGTCATGTGAAATTAAGAATATGTAAAGATTAAATTAATTCAAAAAATAATAATTCTCACAATATCGGGGTGTTACATTATACCCCCCATAAAATGAATTTCTCCCACCAAATTTATATGGGTTATAAGATATTTAATATTTGAAAGTTTCATTCATAGAAACCCATGTCGTAAAAATGGATACTAAAACTTCCCTTAAAAAATAAAATTTGGAACCATAATAGTTACCCCAAGAAATAGATAAATAAGTTTCCACATGGGAGAACATAAGTGGAAAGTGAAAATATGGATATGGAAGAAAACTATTACCATTAGTTATGATAGAGAGTGATAGAGAACAAGGCTAGGAGAAATCTAACAACCTAAAAGCCATAAATCTATAATGACCTATGTGACCTTGTGATTCATTGAAAACATAGGTATATGACAACATTTTTGGTTTCAAGATCCTTTTTCTTAATGTTAATAAATTTTCATTAAAAGATATACTTGAATGATTTATAGAGTATGTCACCATTTATTGTTTATTGATATACTTCACTACTTTATATATAATAAAATAGGGTTACTTTCTCATTTTTGAAGTACAAACAAATCAAATGTTCCATGATATGTCATCCAATCAATCATAAGTTATCATCATCACCACATTTTTATAGCAGGATATCCAATATGCATAAATCCTCATCTGTTAAGATAATACATAATCTTTCCATAAATGGTTAACCATATAACCCTTTTGAAATATAAAAATCCAAAACATTATAAAGAAGTCACAAAACCAGCATAACATTGATTTCCCTATGTAACACAAAGTATCTCTTGGTTGTCACATTCCAAACATGTGAATAACCTCATCATATATTCTCCTAAAAGATGGTAACAACTTGAATTACCAAAAATCCTTTTGGAATACATGAATTATTCCTCATTCTAATGTATATTGGATTTAATCCTTAAATTCAAAAAAAACTGTAAAGTTCATTAGTGGTAGAATAAAAAACCTATAAATAGGCCATTTCTTAGTTCCAAGGTAATCAGTACTATCTAATTTAATTATTCATATCCCACATATCTATATCCATACAACATTATATTAACATAAATAATATGTTAAGGGTGACTTCCCCTTAGTAAAAATGTTAACTTTCATGAGATAACCTTTCTAGTCCATTTTGACAGTTCAAAATATTCATGAAAATCCTTCACATTACATAAACTGAACAATCCCTAAATAATTCACCATTAATAATTCTAGAATCCAAATATATAAATACTTATATTACATCATCCTTAGTCCATTAACAATAATACCTATTTCCTTTCACATTTTATCTGTAGTCTTGTCATCATCGACAATATAACAATTACTCACACCACCTCATTGATTCTCTTTAGGAACTTTCCTCTTGGGACATTGAGTTGTATAATGACCATTTATTCCACACATAAAACACATAACCCTCGATGATGAATTAGGGAGGCCAAAATTACCGTCCATTTAATTAATCAAACTCTTTATTTTTTCCTTTCAGTCACTTGCGTTGTGTTCTTATTTTTCTACAGTCAAAACACCTTCTTGTTCCTCTGAGACTTTCACTTAGGTTATTCTTTCCACATTCCTGGCACAAAGGAAACCAAATATTCTTTCCTATATAGTATGTATTGTCCAAAATCATAGTGAACTCTTTCTTTCTCATCCATTTTGAATCCGAGAGTTGGTTAAGGTAAAAATTGTGAATCATGTTCCATGAAAGCTAGTTAGGAATGATCATGACATATTTCTCTCTAGTGATCATCTCACATGAATTTTCACCAGAAAATATTCCATCACATTCAACATTAATCCAGTTCCTTCGGGTTCCCACCATTAACTAATACTAGAATCATAGTGTGAGCATTACTTATCAGAGAAGAAAAAAACATCGCCATGAAAATAATTACATATAGTACGTCTAAACCCCCAATCCTTCCACAATCTATGAAACCTTCAGTTTATACTAGGTTATTCATAGCTAACTGATATCTAAATCATTATTGATGGTTCATGAAGAGTTTATAAATTCCCAAAGCATATCTCAAGGGGGTGTCAAACCAGGTGTGAAACAAGGCATGTGGTCATGTACCAGATTAACCTGTGTCAAACCTGGATCATATTGTTATAGTTGTTACCCTAGTTAAATTTGTGCCATAGCCACATCCACTTGTAGTATTCAGACAGAGATGCATTTCTTGAAAACAACCACTCTATCATTTACAAAAATTCGATGACATTTTTCTGAACGTTAACTCATCCTTATAGTTATCCTTAGATAAGTCCCTAGACATATCTTTAGAAATAAACAAATGGATGTCACTAAGGTTTTAACATCCTAGTTTCTATAGGATGAGTAAACCTTTCCTTTGATACTAACTATATCGACCATGGATTAACATATATGGATATTAAATATTTCTAGATTAATATTCAGTACATTTAAAAAATACTTGCAAGAGGACTGTAATAGTTTAGTGTCTTTGGAAACATGGAAACCAAATCTTCTATCCTGGTGAAATATCTTCAACATCTCCCATAAAGATCTCCACATTTAGTACTTCTACCTAAAACCTTTATTCATAAACTATAGGAAGGAAATCAAAAGAAATTGGTTCACTTAGATGCTCGGTAAGGGTAAAAACAGGAGACATGTAAGCATACACAGGAATATAGTTGAATGTTAACGCGGTCATAAAATTAGGAGATCACACCCTGCATATCAAAGGTCATAAACATGAGTTTTTGGATAAACGTTGATAGTTAATAAGACATGAATGATAAATAAATAATTTCATAATCCATGAAAGCATAACATAGGATTAAAACATTGAATTTGGGGCATTCACATTGGTTTATATTGTAGTGAACATGTATAATAACAAACAGGTTCACTCATTAAGTTAAGGACATGAAATCAGGCCCCATCATCAACTTGTGGACATGAAACAAGGTCCATTCACTACATTCATAACATATAAACAGGTTCACGCATAACCTTATGGACATGAAGACAAGTCCATGCATAACAATGTTAACATGTAATCAGATTCACACATAACATTGTGAACATGAAATGAGGTTCACAAATAAATTTATTAACATGTATCCATGTCCATTTATAACATTTTGAACATGTAATAAGGTTCACTCATAACATTGTGATCATGTATTCAGGTTCACTCATAAACATATGGACATGAAATCAATTCCATTCATAACATTGTGAACATGTAATCAGGTTCACACATAAAATTTATACTCCTTAGTCATCTATCATTACCCAATTACGTGGAGGAAGATATAGGTCCCACCCATCTCATAACAAAATTATTCATACATATAGAACAAGATAAAAACACATTCTTCAAATCATGGCCCATAAAGATACATAGGTTTTATAAACATCAAATAATAAGCCATGAAATTAAATGGATATCATTTACAAGTCATTACATAATAAATTATCGAAAATATATTGGTTTCATAACCATTTCATCGAAGCATAACCTAAGAAAATAAGTGGGTTTTATAAATATGTAACTCATGAAAGGTAAACCGGATTCAGAAAGACAATGTCATTAAGCATAACCAATTAATTAAAATATTATGAATAGAAAATTTATATAATTTTATAATATGTCATGTGTAACATCAAATATTGTAATCTTAGATTAAAAATAATTGTTAAATATCTTTCAAAGATGTTTCTTACGGTAAATATCCTTTGTTCCTCGAAAAAGGATTTTTAATACACAAATCATTTAAAAATAATTTTCTTAGAAAATACCTTGAATATTAATAAAAAATAAATGAAATCATTTTGAAATATTTTTTAATTTAAAATTAATTTAAAAAAAATCTTAAATATTATAATTTTACAAATGAAAATGAATCTTCAATGGAATGATGGTTGGAAAATTTGTACATGTCATATAAGGTAAAAAGAGAATTAGTTTCTCATAGTAAAAAAGATAAAATTTTTCCTTAGTTGGAAGGATACAAGAATATTCCATTGAATATACTGGTAAAAAAAATTTAAAATTCGTTTGTGATATTACAGGGTAATGGTATAATATTCTTGGAGACTCTTTTTACAAAACACTGATATCATACCGAAGTGAGGGTATTGTCAGGCTTTCCTAAAAACACTTTATTAACTATATTATGCACCAAAGAATAAAAAATGGTTCCAATACCTAATTATATCATGAAATAACATATGATAAAAAAACTCATGAATATTATGTATATATGGATCGTAATATTTCATCATAGGAAGCATAAACATAAACAATCTTGAAAAGCGATGAGATTGTTTTAACATAGTCCTTTAACATAGTAACACATGATCATAATCTACATGTAAGAAATTAAAGTATATTAAGAATATAATATCATGAAAATATTTTTATTCATGATTTATAATTTAAAATGGAAATATATACACTTCCCTGAAAGATTTTAGGTGTATAAAAAACATGAGTTTCAAGGAATGAAAATTCAGACAAAGTTGTTTTACTGATTTGGTATCTTTTGAAACCTAAACCCCCTGAAAGAACAAAATAGAATGGATGTTTGAATAACCATTAATATACTTATAGTATACATATAAATCAATAATGTTAATTATATAACCCACACAAAAGGAAAGAGCGATGAACATAACATGAATCTTACAGAAATTAAAAGTGAGATGAAATTCCCCTTACTTTGTGTCTTGACTATCTCCGTACTCATACAAACCTCTTATATAATTAATATAAGTTTATAATACATATTTTAAAGAAAACTATTTTTATAAATAATACCATATATGGTTTTATTATAACATTATATTATCCTCTTCTGAATGATCTTATGTTATGTTTTCACTTCGGGCAATATTTTCTCCATTATCCGCAATGGCCTTAATTTGTTATATCATTGGTCATTATAATTATATCATGATTATAAAATTCTGATAATGGTATAAATATCAGGTATATAAATTATATTAAAATTTTAATAATTTATACCCTATAAATTTATAATATGGAATACATTTTTCATGGAGACTTTAAGCCGTACGTACACATGAACATTGTTTCTGTTTTTATTATTGTATTGAAAGAAAGTTTTTAAATGACATATATATATATAATTATTTAATTTTCATGAATATATCATATTTATCATATAAATTCATTAAACCCATCCTTAATACATTCTTGTGGTGTGTGAACGAATCACATCGCTTTGAGGGGGTGGTAGTCCACACTTCCTCAAACAAGATTATCGTGTTAACACCAAATGGAAGGTAAAAATATGTGTGCTCTAAAACTAGTAAAGGATATTAAAGACATAATAAATATAATAAATTATATATAAAATATGTTTTCCATCATAATGTCCACTATGATGGGTGATAAAGGAGAAATGAACAAATCAGCGTTTCGTGTGGCAGTAGTTTGCTGTACATAGAAGCAGTATGTTCAACATCCATTAGATGGAGGTGTTTGTAAGTGTAGGTCATGAAATTTTCATAAAAAAAATTATATTATATTTATTATACAGGTGTTTTCAAACAATAAGGTTTTAAAGAGACTGTAGAGGGTGGAGAAGGAAAATAAAGGAAAGGAGCTTGAGAGAAGAAGTTACCTCTGAATCGGGTAACTCATTTTGGTTTGTGCCAAACAGATTCCTTGAGAGGGTTTATTACCAATGTTAGAAATCAAAGTTTACAGGATGATTTATGGTAGGCTATGTGGTCATATCATGGATGAACATTAAAGGTTATAGAGGTGTGATTAATGGGTAGTCTTTTTGGCCTTTAATATAGAGGGAAAAGGAATCACATGGAATATTTTGAAACAAATTTTGTGTGAACATGTTCTTACTTAAAACAAGTATCCCCAAACAAAATAAACTCAGTAATGGAAGGTTTATGGTCTAAATATGGATATAAAATGGATGCAAGAAAAGTTTTTATGTCATTTTGGCCCTTAATTCTATGTTTTAGTGCATAATTAAGCTGAATTTGGCATTAACTACTCTGATAAAGTTTATTCACATTTACTAATAATTTTGGTCAAAAAATTAACATTGTCTTATTATAATCAATAAATTATAATTAATACATTTATTCATGTTTGATTATTAAAATTACAAACCTAGGAGATTCAAAATTAATATTAGTTTTAATCCTGCAGATGGGATCAAATAATAGGGTTTTTAATATAAGAAAAAGTTCAAACATTTGTTATGATTTTATATTTAGTTTCAAAATGAAATTTATTCTAAAAAATTACAATGTATTAATATAGCCAATATTAATCTAATGTGACCTTAAACCATATTTATAATATCATTTATCATTAATAATTAATTTTAAAAAAATTCATTTTTTAATTAAAAGGCGGTATTTTTCAATATTCATTGAAAAATGAAGTTTCTGAGAAAAATACAAAAAACTCAACCTAAGATAATTTTGACCTTATTAATTTAAATATGAATTATATTTTATCTAATTAAATTTCCAAATTTTTTTAAAATTACTTTTATTATTAAAAGAGATTCATTCAAGAAAACATAATTTTAAACATATTTGGACTTTACCAAATATATTATATTTCATAATCAATAAGTTTTATTTATATAAATAAACAATAATTCAAACATAGTTATTACTATGTTTAATGGCTAGGTTATAATTATCTTATTTAAATAATTAAAACAAAAAAAAATATTTTTTTAGATACTCATTGTTGTGTGCATTGTACGCCAAGCCGTTGTTTCTTGTAGTACAAGTTATATTGGTATTGCATGTAGTGAAAGCCAAGTTGGTATTGCATGTGAAAGGAATATTTTACATAGTTTATATATATATAAAGAACTATTTTCATTGTAATTTCTAATGAAAAAATTTAAAAATTAAATTATTTCAAAATAAATAATTCTGAAAATCTCATGGAGTTACATTCTACCCCCATTAAAATGAATCTCACCCTCATAATTTTTCTGGGTTATCAAATGTTTAATACTTGAAATTTTAATTCATAAAAACCCAAATTTTAAAAATTTATACTAAAACTTCCCTTAAAAATGGAAATTTGGGACAATAATGGTTACCCATAGCAACCTATAAATATTTTTTCAATATAGGAGAACATAGGTGGAAAGTGAAAACATCGATATGGAATAAAAATCATAACATCAAGTTCTTGTCGTGAGTGATAGAGAACAAGGTTAAGAGAATGCTGACAACTAGAAAGCCCTAAATCTGTAATGACCTAAGGGACCTTCTGATTCATAAAAAACAATGGTATATGACAACATATTTGATTTCAAGATCCTTTTCCCAAAAGTTAATAAATTTTAATTAAAATATATACTTGAATGATTTTTAGAAAACATCGCCATTTATTGTTTGTCGATATAATTCACCACTTTATATATATAAAAAATAAGGCTACCTTTTTATTTCTAAAGTACTAACAGATCAAAAGGTCTATGATATTCCATCCCATCTGTCATTATTTATCATAATCACCATGTTTTTATAACAGGATATCCAATATGAATAAATCCTAATGTGGTAAGATAATACACAGTCTGTCCCTAAATGGTTTACTATATAACTCTTCCATAATATTAAAATAAAAAAAAATAGAAATAATTCATAAAGTCACCTTAACATTGATTCCCCTGTCTAAAAAAAGAAAATCTGGGTTGTCACATTAAAGTCTGGTGCATTACCTCATCATATATTCTCCTAAAACATGGTAACAATTGTAATTTCCATAAATCCTTTTGGAAAAAATTTCATGCTTCTCTCATTACAAAGTATATTGTATTTACTCCTTAATCCAAAAATTTAGTAATATTCATTAGTGGTAGCATAAACTATATATAAACATGTCATTTATTATTTCTAAGGTAATCAATATTGTCCAATTTACATATTCATATCCCATATGTATTTATCCATAACACATTATTTTAACATAAATAACATCTTAAGGGTTACCTTCCCTTAGTCTAAATGTTAACTTTAATGAGATACCTTTTCTAGTCCAATGTGACAATTCAAAATATTCTTGAAAATACTTAGCAAAACATAAACTGAACAATCCCTACATAATTCACCATTATTAATTCTAGAATCTGAATACGTAAATAATTAGATTACTTCATCCTTAATCCATTAACAATAATACCTATTTCCTCTCACATTTCATCTATAGTCTTGTCATCATCCACAAATTTACCATTACTCGCACCACCTTGTTGATTCTATTTAGGAACTTTCATCATGGGACATTGTGTTGTATAATTACCATTTATTCCATAGTTAAAACACTTAACCTTTGATTAAGACTTATGGAGGCCCAAATTACCATCCATTTCATTAATTGAACTCTTCTTTTTGTCCTTATAGTCACATTCTTTGTGTCCTTCTTTTACACATTAAAAACACCTTCTTGTTCCTCTAAGACATTAACCTATGTGATTCTTTCCACATTACTGACACAAAGGAATATGAATATTCTTTCCTCCATAGTCACCATTACACTAACTCTCAAAAAACTCTTTATTCCTTTTACGTGTTTGAATCTAAGAGTTGGTTAAGGTGAACATTTTTATTCATGTTTCGTTAAAACTGGTTTGGCATGATCATGACATCTTTCACTTCAGTGATCATCTCACATGACTGCTCATTAGAAAATTTTCCATAACATACAACATTAATCTAGTTCCTTCTGGTTCCCACCATTAACTAGAACTAGAAATATAGCGTGAGCATTACTTATCACATAAGAAAACCACATAGTCATGAAAATAATTTATTATAGTATGTATAATCCATGAAAACTTCCAGAATATATGACACATTGGGTTTATCCTAGGTTATTAATAGGTAACTTATATTTAAATATTTCATGACGGTTGATGAAGAGTTTTTGAATTCCAAAATTATATCCCCCAAAAGTGTCAAACTAAGTGTGCAATAAGGCCTGTTGTCATGTACCAGATTACCCTGAGTCAAGCCTGGAAAATATTATCAAAGTTGTTACCCCTAGGTATATCTGTTCCAGATCTAAATCCAATTGTAGTATCTAGACATAGACGTATTTCTTGAAATACAACAATTATATCGTTTACAAAAAATTCTAGGTCATTTTCCAAAATTTTAACTCGTCCTTATACTTATTCTTGGTGACATCCCTTGACATATCCTTAAAAATAAATATAGGGATCTCACTAAGTTTTTCTCATCCTAGTTTCCAAATGTTGAAAAAACCTTTATTTTGATACCAACTATAGTGACCCATACATAACATACATGGATATTGCATATTCTTAGATGAATATTCTAAACATTAAAAAAATACATGAATGTTGACTATAATAGTTTAGTGTCTTTGGAAACATGGAACCAAAATCTTCTATCCTGCTGAAAGATCTTTAACAAATCCCATAACGATCACCACCTTTAGTATTTTTACCTAAAACCTTTCTTCATAACCTGGAGAAAAGAAAACATAATAAAGGGGTGTGATTAGATGCTTGGTAGGGGTAGGCAAGGGAGACTTGTAAGAATACACTTGAATGTAGTAGTATGTTAACATGGTCATAACATTATGAGATCACACCCAGCATATCAATGGTCATAAACATGAGTTATGGTGTAAAGCTTTGCAGTTCATCAGACAAGAACCATAATGAAATAAATTCATAATCCATGAAATCATAACATAGGAATAAATCATGGAATTTTTGGCATGTACATTGGTTTATAAAGTTGTGAACATGCATAAGTTGAAACAGGTTCACTCATTAAGTTGGGGACATGAAATTAGGCCCCATAATCAACTTGTGGACATGGAACCGGGTCCATGAAAAACATTGTGAACATGTAATCCGGTTCATGAATAACTTCATAGACATCCAACCAAGTCCATGCATAACATTGTGAATATGTAGTCGGGTTTACAGATAAAATTGAGAACATGTAGTTAGTTTCATGAATAAACTTATAGACATGAAACCAGGTCCATGCATGACATTGTGAACATGTAATAATGTTCACTCATAACATTGTGAACATGTAATCAGGTTCATGCATAAAATTATGGACATAAAATCTGGTCCATGTATAAAATTTTGAACATGTTATCAGGTTTACAAATAAAATTTATACTCATGATTCATACATTATTACTCAATTCATTGGAGGGAGATATATTTCCTGCCCATCTTATATCAAAATAATTCATACATGTGGAATAAGATAATAAAACATTTTCCTATCATGGACCATAAAAATATATAGGTTTTATAAGCATCAAATTATAAACCATGAAATGAAATGGGTATCATGGAATTGTTATCACATAATAACTTATCAAAAATAGATTGGTTTCAAAACCATTTCATCAAATCATAACTCGTGAATATATGTGGGTTTTATAAACATCTATCTCAGGAAAGGGAAACAAGATTCATAAAGGCAATTACATTAAGCATAACCCATTCATAGAATTAATATTAATGGAAAATTTAGATAATTTCCTATAAACTCATGAGTTTCATCAAATAATGTCTTATTATATAGAAAATAATATTTAAATATATTTCAAATATGTTTCTTGAGGAAAATATCCTTTGTTTGTATAAAAGGCTTTGTAATACATAAAACCATTTTAAAATAATTTTCATAGAAAATAAATTGAAAACTTATAAATTATACCTGAAATCATTTTGAAAACCTTTTGAACTGAATATTAATTTTAAAAACAATTTCTTAAATATTAACTGTTTAAAAATGTAATGGAATATTTAATGTAATGATAGTGGGAAAATCTGTACATGTCATATGAGGTAAAAAGATCATTCCTTTTTCATGGTAAAAAGAATATAAAAGTGACTTGTTTGGAAAGATACAAGAATATTTCCTTTAAGATATTGGTAAAATATCAAATGGGAAAAACCTCTTAGGAATTATAGGGGAATGGTATAATATTCTTGGTAAATTTATTTAGAAAACATAGATTTCCGATTGAAGATAGTGTAAAGTCGTGGTTTCCTAAAAACACATTCTCAACTATATTATCTAACAAAGAGTAAAAAATGGTACCAATACCTAATAATATCATGATATAATATAGGATAAGGAAACTCGTAAATATTCTTGAGATATGGATCATAATATTTAATCAAACAAAGCATAAACATAATTAATCATGAAAAGTGATGAGATTGTCTTGATAAAGTCTTATAACATGGTAACTTGGGATCATACTATAAATGTATGAAATTAAATTAAATTAAGAATTTAATATCATTAAAATATTTTTATTCCTGATATATCTTGTAATATGGAAATATATACAACTCTAAGAATGAGTTTAGGGGAAAAACAAAACGCGAGTGTCAAAGAAGGAAAATTGAGACAAAACTGTTTTATCGATTTGGTAACTTCTGAAAAGTAAACCCCATAAAATAAGGATCATAGAATGGATATTTTAATTATAATTAATTTATTCATATGATAAATAGAAATCAATCGTGGTCAGTACATACACCTCACAAATGGAAAGAGCATTGAACATAACATGAATCTTACAAAAATTATAAGAGAGATGAAATTCCCATTACCTTTTGTCTTGACTCTCTCCATACACGTAAAATATTCCGGTATAATAAATATAATTTTATTATAAGTATTTTATATAAACATATTATTATACATAATACCATATATTATTTTATTATGACCTTATATTACCCACTTGATAATGATCTTATGTTATGTTTTCACTTCGGGTAATATTTTCTTCGTTCTTCGCATGTGTCTTAATTTGTTATATCATTAATCCTTATACGTATATCCTAATTCAATAATTTACATAATCATATAAATATAATTTATATATATTATATTCATATTATAAAAATATATACCATATGTAAGTATTAAATGGAATACACTGTTCATGGAGATGGTAAGCCGTATGAACGCATGAACGTTGTTTCCGTTTTTATTGTCGTATAGAAAGAATGTATGGTAATTAAATAGAAAAATATATTTTTTTATATATATTTATTAAATTTAAATTAATATATCATATATAACATATATTTTAATTAAACTAATCCTTAATAAATTTTTGTGGTGTGGGAATGAATCCCATCGATTTGAGGGGGTGGTAGACCACATTTCCTCAAACGAGATTATCATATTTACAACAAGTAGAAGGTAAAAATATATGTTCTGTGAAAGGAATAATTAATATTAAATACATAATAAATATAATATATTATATATAAAATAAATTGTACATCATAATGGCCACCATTATTGGTGGTCAAGGAGAAATGAACAATCATCGTTTCGTGAGGCAGTAGTTCACCATAAGCAAAAAAAATATGTTCAACATCAATGATATAAAGGTGTGTGTAAGTGTATATAAGACCCTTTGAATAAATAAAATCCAATTTTACAGATTAAAATGGTATTTTTACACATTTATGTAATAAATATAGTTTATTGGGTGGAGAAGGAAAATAAATGAAAGGAGTTTGAGAGAAGATGTTACCTCTTAATCGGTTAACTCCTTTTGGTTTTCACCAAAAGGCTTACTTAAGAGGGTTTATGCCCAAATGTAGGCTTCAAAGTAGAAGGTAAGATTTTTGGTAGACTAAGTGGTTATATATTGGACTAACATAAAAGGTTTGGGAGGTGGGAGAAATGGGTAGAGTTGGTGGCATTTTATAGGGAGGGAAAAGGACTCACTTGGAATGTTTAGAAACAAATTATGTGTGAAAATGTTCTTACCTAAAATAAATCATACCAAACCAATGCAACACCATAATGGAAATTTTAGATCCGAAATATGGATAGAAAAAAGGTTTTTGACAAGTTTAAAGGTCATTTGGGCCCTTAATTATAAGGTTTATTTCTGAATTAAGCTTAATTTGACCATAACCATTGTGATTAATTTTAATCACTTTTATTAATCATTTTGGTCAAAACAATAATGTGGTATTATTTGAATATAATTATTATATTGAATACAATGTTTTATGTTTTATTTTTGTAATTACTAACATAGTGGTGGGAAAATTTATATTAATGCTAGTCTCGTAGATGGGATGAAATAACTGGGTTTTTAAAGTATGAAAAAGTTCAAAAGATTGTAAATATTTTATTTTTACTTTCAAAGTGAAATATATTATAATTAATTACATTGTATTAATATATATAATATTAATATAATTTTAATTGAAAAATTCTTTATAATATCATTTAGAATTTATAATTAATTAGACAAAAATGCAGTTTTTAAATAAAAGGCAATATTTTTCACTATTCATCAAAAATGAAGTTTCTCAGAAAAATCCCAAAACATCAACCTAGGATAATTTCAAATTTTTGAATTAAAAAATGATGCTTGTTTTACCCAATTCAATTTCAAAATGTTCCTAAAATTACTTTTATTATTAAAACTAATTCATTCAATAAAACAATATTTTTAACATTAAATTATTTTACTAAAAATATTATATTTCATTATCAATATATTGAATTTATATACAACAAAAATATTTGAAAATTAGGTGAAAATATTTTTAATATCTAGGTTATGATAATCTTATTTAAATATTCAAAATAATAAAAAGAGTTGTTTCGTAGATACTAAATGTTGCGTGCATCGTATGCCAAGTCATTGTTGCTGGTAGCGCAAGCCAAGTTGGTATTGCATGAACCACAAGACAAGTTGGTATTGCATGTGAAAGGAAAATTTGATATAGTGTTTTAATATATATAAGAAACTATTTCTAATTTAACTTTAAATGATAAATATTGAAATGTTAAATTAATGAAAATTATAATAATTCTCAAAAGCTCGGGGTGTTACAACTACCCACAACCGTCACTATACTGTGTCATGAATAAAATGGGTTAAACCAACTAACATAGTCAAAATTATTTCATGAGCCACCTTTTTGAAAATATTTACACACTCAAAACATTCTTCTTTCTTATTTGGAACATTTCTCATTTAAAAATTTGTTACAACTAACATGTTACCTAATTTACATCCCATCATTAAACACAATTATTTAAAAATTATTTTACATTCCTTCCCTTTATACATTTATATCATATTTAGAAGACCCAATTTCTTCAAATTTTCCTTAATGTAAAGTTAATTATACCCTTCATGTCCCACACACCCATCTTATGTGTTCCTACTCTGATGCATGACCCCTATATTCCTAATTGCCTAAAATGATACATGAATGCACAACCTCTTGTCATTCCACACACAATAAAAATTTCATGAAATAGTCACATCAAAAAACATGTACACCACCCAATGGTGAAATATCATTCATTTATAACAACACATATCAAGAAAAATAATTCCAACCCTGGGTACTTAGGTTTTCCCTCGTATATGGGTTCGCTACTCCTAGGAACAAGCTCATTACCAAGACCCGACACATCCTAATATCCCATCAACCATACAAAATACTAATAATATAGAAAATAACCACTCTGAATCAACATAGAAATATCCCTAACCTGGGAGACACTAAACCAGTGCCCTGTGCTAAGTCACCACATGACCTCAAGCGTGCCTCCCCATATGCTAGAGATTTTTCAAATAGTAGTGAGGGTCTAATAGAAACATGGGGAGACTATAACCTACTTTCCAAAGTAATAAAAAAAAAGAAAACAAGAGAAATAAAGGAAAAAATTATATAATAAACCAAATGTATGCACTATGAATAATTTCACAAAAAGGTCCAAATAAAGAATAACCAAGAAATATGCCATGTTATTCTAACAGTTCCAAAAGTGAAGAAAACCCAACATAAAGACAAATAGATAAATCGCCAAAAGGGTCTTAAATATATGTCTAGATCCTCATACATGAACATCCCAAGACCAAATCAAATCCCTAACATAGGTCCTTTTCCCTTTCCCTGACCTGCAACAATGATGTCTTCTCATGTACCCAATGGAGGTTGAAGACGAAAGTGAGTATAAATCAGTAGACCACCACCAACAGTGTCTAAAGATTATCCATTCAAAATAGATTGTAGGTATGAAATAAATGTCAAGGTAAACGATGAGGCAACTAGAGTTCCATTTTTTATAAAATTCACTTTACCCAATTTCATCATTCGTTCCATTATCCTTATTTATACCATTTTTATTACTAAATTCAATCCCAACAAATGTTATAGGGGTTAGGAATTTACATTTTTCACACAATGGACTAAACATGTAAATTATAATGTATAAGTGAATAAATCAAGTCTCCTATATCACTAGGGATAATAATTTTATACAAAAATAAATTTCACTTACCACAGATCCTAGGTTTAGGTAGTCTCATAAAATGAAACTGTTAGTGGTAGAGAGCTCATTCCCCTTCCCTAACCCATGCATTATGGGGTGGGGATTAAAGCCTCGATCTAACAAGACCTAAAGGTGTAGAACTTCAATTTTAATACCACAGGGAAACCAATCCATGTGAGCGTGCTATTTTATCTATTTACCACATATAATAAATCACAAACCATAAAAATTCATTAAAAATAACATTAACAATTCATATTGTTTTTAACACATAACTCGTCTTTATGCCTTAACATATGTACACAATTACCATCTACACAACACATCCCATTTAACCCATATCCCATTTTCACACCTTAACCCATTTAGCATAATAAATAATTACCATAAATTATCCCATTTAACATATTCATAAATACTATTTCCTTAAATCATTTACATATTAATCAGTTTATATTCCTTAATCCACTTACACATTTACATTCCAATTTATTATTCCGTTTGACACATTCACATTAAACCATTTACCCTCTTTTTCACATTATGAAAAAAACTACCTTACACCACTTCCAAAAAATAGACACAAATGCCATTAGTTCCTTGTAACAAATCAAACTAATCATTTCAACCTATTTATCATGGGATCTACATAACAAAAGACAACTTTCTTCTTAACATTACATTTTCCCATGTTCGGGAATGTTGGCACACCTCATGGGTGTCCCTAAACCAGACTAATAAATATCAATTCATAACACAAGGATAATGAGGGGTATAAAACAAAATTCATCCAACCATTTTAAAAATATAATTAAAAACATAAAACACACATAAAAGGGAAAACAATTTCCCAACCACACATGCACAAAATGAAAATAAAACTATGGTATATAAACAATAGACCACCTAACATGAATTCAAAGATGAAAACAACCCAGACTTATTCTTATATCATAATTCAATAAATATTTGTATCCCTATCCTAATATCTACTAGAAAAAGGGTGTTTTGGGATTCAGAAGAAGAATAATGAAAACAAAATCCCTATTTTGGAAAAGATAAGAAAGATGAGTGTTAGACTTACCTCGATCTTTGATCTATGACAAAAAACACTTCAAATGGCCTACAATAAAAGTATATCCACCATTAGAAAGATTTTTAAGCTTTTATTGTCCCTATGGTTGGAGGATGATGAAATAAAGAGAAACATAGGTGAAGATCATAATATCCAAAGGGTCATTTTGGTAAAATCACTAATTTTTATTAGCCACATGGTTTTTGAAACCATGGTCCAACCATTTGATAGAATCTATATAAGAGGGGATATGTCACATGGTTAACCAGGGATCCTCATATCGATTGAAAAAATGTGTGAAATGACTCTTTCTAAGGTTGCATGGTTTACTCTAACTATGCACTAATCGTGCTACATGCACTAGATGGATGAATTTCACTTTCTTTCATGCCCCGAACCCCTGGAAAAGCCCCAAGATTACTCATACACCTATTGAACATTTATTTGGACAAAATTATTGTATTAAAACAATATATTAAAAAATATCACGCCTTCATGAATTCTGGGATCTTACAAACACACACCTCAATCCAAATCCGGAAGAATCATGATACACAATATAACCATTTCCCAGTTTAGGGAGAATGGGAACTAGATCTGAATTCAAACACACATTCAGATCCCTAATATATATTTAACAATTAGAATTCCAATTTAAATTCACTACTTTTTTAGTTGAGGTTGTAAAGGGAGAATCCAATATAGACAATTTTTGAATGAAATTCCTATAATATCCAACTAAACAATAGATATTTTTGATATAAAACACATTCATAAGATTATCCAAAGGAATCACTAACCATATTATTTTTAGATCCTATATGATAGATTTTCTAGATATCACATGACCTAATAATATTACCTATATAAAATAGAACTGTAATTTAGAAATATTACAAAACAATTGAATCTCCCTCATGATTTATCAAACCAATAGTAAGATGTTCCTCCTATTATTCCCTTGACATGGAGTAACCGTAGAAGTCATATATAAATATAAAAATGAAGGAATATAGATAACTATGGATGATCTGATTCATTAATGAATATAAACCTACATGAACAATCGTATGACTAAATTTCTTAACCAAACACCCATACTTCCCACTAATACTCATAAATGTTCTATTAGGGGTGTCCACTACTCGAACCATCAACTGGTGATATCCAAATCATATATCAGTTTCACAAAACCAATTTCATCTCCTAATATGATAAAATATATCCTATAGAGACCGTGGATTAACAAACATGGATATTACATAATGTGTTATGAATATTCAGTACATTACAAAAATTCATACCAGAGGACCATAATAGTATAATTTCTTTGGAAATATGGAAACAAAATATTCCATCCAGGTAAAATATCTTCAGAAAATTAGATAAAGATATAAACCATTATTACTTATACCTAAAACAATTCATCATATCTTGGGAAAGGAAACATAAGAAAAGGGTGAGATCAGATTCTTGGTATAGGTAAATAATGGAAATGCATAAGCATAACCTAAAAAACGTAATTGAACATGAGAATAACATTTGAAGATCATACCGTTAATATTATAGATCATAATAAAGATTAGTAGTACATAAGACATGGATCATAAGATAATTAAGAGAATGTGTCATGAAATTCTAACAAAATTACATGACATGGAATTTTGGCACACACATTCCTTTATAATGTTTTGAAAATGTATAATAAGAAATTTTTTCCCTAATTATCTTAAGGAAATAAAATCAGGACCATGGATTACATTGTGAATGTGTAATTGAATTCACACAAAACCTTATGGACATGAAAATAGGTCCAATCATAACATTGTGAAAATGAAATCAGGTTCACAAATAATATTATGAACATGTAATAAGTATCATGAAAAATCTTATGGTCATGAACCCAGTTCCACACATAATATTGTGAACAAATAATAAGGTTCAATCATAAAATAATTAACATTTAATAACATTTTCTCATAAACATATGGACAAGAAACCAATACTGTGCATAAAATCATGAAAATTTAATCAGGCTCACAAATAACAATTATAATAAAGAGTCATCCATCATTACCCAACACATTGGAGGGAGATATATATCAAATACAAGGAAAAAAATAAATGCATATGAGTGCCATAAGATTATAAATAAGAATCACATAATCACCCATGGAATGAGACATGAATCAATTTTATCCTAACATTACCTATGGAAAAGCGGTTGATCTCATAATCAATTCATGAAAGCATAACCTATGAAAGGAACCAGGGTTCAAAATGATATAACTCATAGAAGAGAAATGAGTTTCATAAACATCATTACATTAAAACATAAAACATCCATATAAATAACATTAATGGAACCTTTAAATCATTTCCTATAATGTTGTGGGTAACATCAATAGATGAAATTTTATAAGGGAAAACATTTTTGATTGATATTTTAAAAAAAATTATCAGGTAAACTATCTATTCCTCCAAAAAATGGATTTTGTTTAAAATAGATATTGAAAACCATTTCCTTAAAAATAAACTTGAAATTAAATAAATAATAATTTTAAATCTTGTTGTCAACATTTTTCTTTGAAAACCATTAAATAATACTTGAAAAAATTTAAAACATTTCATAAACAAAAAGCATTCTTTAAAATGTATTTATTTAAAAATAGATTTGAAATATTTTAATATAATGATTGAAAACAATAAAACATTCTCAAAAAACATTTTCATTGAAAATGTTCTTTAATTATAATTATAAAACATTCTTTTAAAACATTTTAAATTTTTTTTTTTTTTTTTAAAACATGGTTTCTCAAATAAAATAGCTTTCCTAATGAGGAGAGAAATGCGATCACATTTTCTTAATTTTTTTATCAATTATATTAAGTAAAAAATAGTGGAAATGTTAATAATATGCGGAATTATATTAAAAAAATACAAGATATGTAATCTCATGATTTTTATTTAGATATGTATCATATGATTCCACTAAAGAAGCATAATCATTAACAATATCAAAAATTGATGAGGTTGTTTCAATAAAATCTTAACACTTGGTAACTTTTTATCATACTCTCCATGCAATAAAATGAAATTTTATAAATCATAAAATATAATTAAAAGAAGTAGATTCATGATATGACATGTAAAATGGAAATATATAAACCTTGAAAAGGAATTTAGGTGCATAACCAAACATGAGTCTCAAAAAAGGAAAATTTAGACATAACTATATTTCTGATTTGGTATCTTTTTAAACATAATCCTAGAAAAATAAAGCGAATAAAATGGATATGTAAATACCCATAAATTTAATTATAATAATCATATAATACATCCATGATATTTTTACACACCACATAAAAGAAATGGGGGGTGAATGAAGCATATATCTCACAGAAATAAAAAGTGAGATGAAATCCCCTTACCTTGTGTCTTGAATCTCGTCACACTCATTCAAACCACCTGTATAATAAATATAAATTTATTATAAATATTTTATATAATAAAATATTTATATCTAATACTATATATGGTTTTATCATGAACTTATATTACTCGTTTGTTGAAATTCATATGTTAAGGTTTTACTTCAGATAATATTCTCCTTATTCTTCAAATGTCTCCTAATATATTATATCGTTTTTCCTTATACTTATATCATTATTCCAGAATGTAAACCATGATATAAATATCATGTATTTTAAGTATATTTTTATTATAATAATCTATATAATATAGAATCATGAAATGGAATACATTGTTCATTGATGCGGTAAGTCGTACGTACGCCTGCATGATTTTCCATTTTTTATTATCGTACTGAAAAAAAGAAAAAAGAAATCTACATATATGTATATATATATTTATATAATATAATTAAAATATAATAATAATGATATATATAACATATAATTTCACTAAAAATATCATTAATACATTCTAGGTAGTTTGTAAATGAATCATATCGCTTTAAGGGTGTGGTAGTCCACACATCCGCAAATAAAATTAACGTATTTACACCAAATGGAAAGTAAAAAATATTTGTGTTATAAAGAGGAATAAGGAATATTAAATACATAATAAATATAATATATAGTTTATATAAACATATTTTACATAATAATATCTACAATGAGAGGCGTTAAATGAAAAATGAACAATCATCATTTAGTTAGGAGATAGTTCACCATACAAGTAAACAGTGTGTTCATTACCCATTAGATGGATGTGTGTTTATGTGTAGGTTGAAACCATAGCATAAAAAATAATAGTATATTTAATATAATATTTTTTTTTTAAAATCTAATAAAGTGACTGGATGGTGTGGATAAGGAAAATAAAATTAAGAACATGAGAGAATAGGGTAACTCTTAATAGGGTAACTCCTTTTAGTATGTGCCAAAATGCTCCCTTGTATTGATTCCTGCCCAAGGATAGGCATATAAGAGGATTGGAGGGATGATATAAAGTTTATTGGTCAAATATTATTTAATCCAAAGTGGTTATGGAGGAATGGAAAATAGGAATAGTTGTCAGTATTTTGTAGGGAAGGAAAGAGACTCACATAGATGTTTTAAAAACAATTTAGGTATACAAATGTTCTTACCTAACCAAATTAACAAAAAACAAACTAAATTTAGTAATGTAAAGTTTATGGAAGAAATATGGACATTAAATTGGTGTTTAAAAAGTGGCTAGGTCATTTGGTCCCGTAAGATTAAGGTTTAACCCTTAATTAATCTTAATTTCACCTTAATTTCTATGTTTAATTTTAATAACTTTTAATAATATTTTTGGTCAAAATTAACATGATATAATTATATTATAAATATTAAATTAATTAAAATGGTTTATTTACTTTTTAATAAATTAGATCCATAGAAGAGGAAAAATTAATATTTATTCTCATCCCGTAGATGGGATGAAATAACAGGTTTTAAATGCAAAAAAATGTTCAAAAATTTGTTAGGTTTCTATATTAAATTTTAATGTGAAATTGATTATAATTTCATAAATTGTATTACTAGATGTATAATTTTTAAAATCTGTCCATAATAAAAATACAAATTATAATATATCTTTAATAATTATTTTAAATAAAAGGATTTTATTAACTAAAATGCAATATTTTTCATTATTCATCAAAAAATGATGTTTGTCAAAAAAATATAAAAAAATTCACTGTATTCTAATTTTTGAATTATAAATTAAAAAATGAATTTCATTTCATCAAATTATATTTCTAGAAGTGTCTAAAGTAATTTGTTTAAGGTAAGGAAATGAAAAGTAGTTCATTCGAGAAAGTACTATTTCTAAACATTTAATGACATTAAAAATCATACTTCTCATTATTAATATATTTTATTTATATAAAAACATTATAAAAAAATTTGAAAAGTCATTATTACTATTATTATTACTATGTTTTAATGACTAGGATATAACTAACTCATTTAAGTAATTATAAAAAAAAATGATGTTTCATTTAAACTTGGTATCGCATGTAACATATGCCAAGTCAGTGTTATGTGTAGCACATGCCAAGTCGGTGTTACATGTAGTTATATCTAAGTCAGTGTTGTGTGTTGTGTTATCCAATTTAGCGTTTCATGTTGCGTAATTCAATTTTGTGCCATGTGAAAAGAAATTTTCGACATAGTGTTTATATATATATATATATATCCTATGTCACGTGAAATACAAATACCAAAAAGATAAATTAATTCAAAAAAGAAATATTTCAGAAACTCATGGGTTGTTTCATTCTACCCCACTTAAAATGAATTTCTTCATTGAAATTCAGATGGGTTTTCAATGGTTTAGTACTTGAATGTTCATTTCATAGAAACCCATATCGTAAAAATGAATACTAAAACATACTTTAAAAAGGAATATTGGAATAATAGCACTTACCCAATATAATGTATAACTAAGTTTCCATATAGAAGAACATAGGAGGGATGTGAAAACATGGACATGGAAGAGAAATCTGGCCATTATGTTCGGATATAAAGTGATAGAAAAATTTCTCAGGAGAAATTTAACAATCATATAGCCATAAATGTTCGGTTATATAATGGAATATTTGATTCTTCATAAAATAATGTACTAGGATGCCATTTTTTTATAGATCATTCTCTTAAAGCTAAATAATTTTCATGAAAATATAGAGTTGCATGATTTCAGGAAAATCTCTCTATTTGTTGTTACTTGATCCACTTCACCTATTTCTCTAAAAAGGGGGTTAAATTTTTCATTCCTAAAGCTCTAACAAATCATGAGATCCATGATAATTAATCCCATTTATCTTAACTTACCATAAAAAAAAATTTATTAGTTTAGGTTATCCAATGTGTATGAATCATCATGTGCTGTGATACTACTTTAGTCTTAAAAACTTCATCTGATGATTAACTTAAATATACCATAAATTGTTATCCATATAACCCTTATAAATGATGAAAATTAAAATCTTCTGAAAGAATGTCAGGAAATTTACATAACATTTATCTTAATGTATCATAATGTAAAACATTGTTTTCACATTCCAATCATGTAAATACCCTCATTGAATATTCCCATGAAACATTTTAACAACATTAATTACCATAAATCCTTTTGGAAAATGGGTATGCTTCCGTATTCCAATGATTACTGAATATATCCTTTAAATACAAGAAGTCATAAAATTCAAATTGGATTTCATAAACCATATTTGCAATAATAAGTTCCAGTGTAATTCATACCATCTAATTTAGTTATTCATATCCACATACCAATATCAAAATATCATTATACCAATTTTATGCATTAATTAAGGGTTACATTCCCTTAATTAAAATATCAAATTTCCATGAAATAAGTTTTCTATTTCTTTGTCACCACTCAAAATGTCCTTTTAAATACTTAATGGATATATATAATGAAAATAGTTATACATTTCAGGTTTAACATAACATAATATTTTAATTACAAAACATAAATTCTTCATTAATAAAAATTTATTCTTAAACCATTACTCAGGCTTCCACAAATTCTTCCCTAATCCCTCATTCCTAGAATAAAAAATATGAATAATTTATTAAGGTTACTCAAAATAAATCTAAAAAATATTTCTATGATAAATTAAAAACATACTGGAAGAACATCACATACTTTTTACATGTTGTTTGAAGTCTCTTTATCTTTATAAGTATAACCAATACCCATACCACCTTACTGATTCTCTTAATGAGATTTTGACATGGGAAATAAATTTTCATAATTCCAATAGTTTCAACATCTGAAACAATAAATATTAACCATGATACTTCTAGTTCTTTTCATTGACTAAAACCAAAATCATATTGGTAGCATTACTTATCATTGAATAAAACCAGCTTATCATGAAAATATTTACCTATAGGATGTCTAAATCATAATTCCTTCCTCATTATATGAAACCCTAGGTTCATACTTGGTTTTTCACAGCCAACTTATATTTAAATCGTTCATAATGGTTTGTGATGATTTTGTGAATTCCCAAATAATATCCCATGGGAGTGTCAAACAAGGTATGAAACAACGCCCGATGTCATGTACCAGATTACCCCGAGTTAGGTCTGAAACATCTTGTTAGAGTTATTACCCATAGGTACATTTGTTCAAGATCCACATCCACTTATATTATCCAGAATGGAATGTATTTCTAGGAAACAAATTACTCTATCCTTTTCCAAAATTCCATGACATTTTTATAAATGTTTACACTTCCTAATACTTATCCGTAGATACATCCATATACATGTCCTTAGAAATATAAAAAGGGATATCAATAATTTTTTGTCATCCTAGTTTCCAATGGTTGACTAAACCTTTACTTTGATAGAAACTACATAAACACTAGCTTAACAGACATGGATATTACATCATTTTAGATGAATATCAATTATATTAAGAAAATACATGCACGAGAAATGTAATAGTTTAGTT
Organism: Viscum album; assembly: GCA_963277665.1. Classification (NCBI taxonomy): domain Eukaryota; kingdom Viridiplantae; phylum Streptophyta; class Magnoliopsida; order Santalales; family Viscaceae; genus Viscum; species Viscum album. The sequence goes on from OY728145.1 coordinate 187,577,959, forward strand.
TCTTTGGAAACATTGAAATAATATATTGTATCCTAAATAAAGACATTCAACATCTCCTATAAAGATATTCACATTTAGTACTTCTACCTAAAACATTTCTTTATAACCTATGTAAAGGAATAACAATAAATGGATGAGATTAAATGCTTAGTAAGGGTAAATAAAGGAAATGTGTAAGTATAGAAATAAAAAATATGTTATATAACTTGAGCATAACATTTGAGGATCATACCTTCCATATTAGAGATCATAATAAATATTGATGGTTCATAAGACATGGATCATAAGAGAATTAAAATCATAAGTCATGAAATGATAACATAGGAAGAAGACATGGAATTTGTGGAATGAATATTTGTTTATAATGTTGTGAACATTTATAAATAGAAAAATGTTAAATCATTATGTTATGAACATGAAATAGGGCCCCCAAATCAACTTATGGACATGAAAACTGGTTTATTCATAACATTGTGAATGTGTAAACAGGTTTACACATAACCTTATGAACATGAAACCTAATCCAGTCATAATATTGTGAATAAGAAATCAAGGTCGCACATAAAATTATGAATATTTAATCAAGTTCACGCATAAACATATAGACATGAAACCAGGTCCATGAATAATATTATGATCACATAATAAGGTTCCCTCAAAACATTATAAACAAATAATCAGGTTCATGCATAATCTTATGGAAATGAAACCAAGTCCATTCATAACATTGTGAACAAGTAATCAGTTTCACGCATAACATTTGTACTCATGATTCATCCATTGTTATTCAAAGAATTACTGGGAGATATAGATCTAACCAAATACATAAAATAACCATAGATATGATTTCCAAACGAGTATAAAAAATAATCATTTCATACCCCATAAAATGATATAGGAATCATGAAAATTTAATTACATAATTACGAATGGAAAAGTGGTATGTCTCATAATCACATCATGAAAGCATAACACATGAAAAGAAGAGGGTTTCAAAAGAATATAACCCATAGAAGAGAAACATGTTTCATAGATATCATATAATCAAATAATAAATCATTAATAGAAAGAACATTAATAGAACATTTAGATCATTTCCTATAAAAAATGTGTAACATCAACGAATTCCATCTTAGATGGGAAATTAATTTGAAAGATCTTTTAAAAATATTTATTGGGTAAAATAACATTTCATCTTGAAAATGATTTTTTAAAGAATAAAAACCTTTGAAAACCTTTTCCTTTAAAATAAACATGAAAAATTATAAATAGATCTTTGAAATAATTTGAGAAATTTATATTTTTAAAAATTTACAAAGAATGCCTGAAAACATTGAAAACATTTCTTAAACATAAATAATTATTTAAATCATTTGTATTTGAAAATATAATTGAGATATTGAAAAAGAAGATTTGAAAAAATTTAAAAAAAATTTAAAATAAGTTTTTCTTGAAAATATTCTATAAAAATCATCTCCAATTTTTTTTGAAAACATATTTGAAACATGGTGTTTGAAAAAAACGGATTTTTGGCCAAAGAGAAGAATACTATCAAATTTTCATAAAAACATTTTACAAATTATCATAATATAAAAAGTGTGAAAAAATTATAATAATACATGGATATATCTAAAATTAATAGAGGATAAGGAATATCATGTTTGTTCTTGAAAGATGGATCATAATATTCCATCAAAGAAGCATAATCATTAACAATCTCAAAAAGTGTTGAGATTGTTTCAATAAAATCTTATCACTTGGTAACATGGGATCATACTATCCATATAAGAAAGTAAAATTAAATTAAGATTAAAATATCATAGAATGAAAAAAAATTCATGATATAACAGATAAAATTTCTGTATATACACCTTGAAAAATATTTTTGAAGCATAACCAGACAAGAGTCTCGAAGAAAGAAAAATGAGACAAAATTATTTTACCGATTTGGAGACTTTTGAAAAATAAAATCCATGAAATAAAAGAAATAAAATAGATATTTAAATACCAATAAATTTAATTATAATAATAATATAATAAATTAATGGTAACAATACACACCACAAAAAATGAATGGGTGGTGAATAAAGAATGTATCCCATAAAAATAAAACGTGAGATAAAATCTCCTTCCCATGTGTCTTGACTCTCATCATACTCATTAAAAACACCTGTACTATAAATATAAATTTATTATACATATTTTATAGAACCATATTATTATATCTATTTCCATATATGGTTTTATAATAACCTTTTATTACCTACTTGTTAACCATTCTATGCCATGGTTTCATTTCTGATAATATTTTCTTTATTCTTTGCATGTGTCCTAATATGTTATAACATTAGACCTTATAATTATATAATGATTACAGAATATAAAAAATTATATTAATATAAATTATACCCAATATATTCTTATTATAATAATCTATAGAATATATAATTATGAAATTGAATACACCATTCATGGAGAAGGTAAGCCGTACGAATGCATGAACAATGTTTCTGTTTTTATTGTCATATTGAGAAAAAGGAAAATGAAATATAGGTATATATGTATATAATATAATTAATGTATAATTATAATGTTATATGTATAATATAATTTCATGAAACCCATCTATAATACATTCAATGTAGTTTGTTAACGAATCACATCACTTTGAGGGGGCGATATTCCACATTTCCTCAAATGAAATTATCATATTTACACCAAATTGAATGTAAAAAAGATATGTATTTTTAAAATTAATAAATAAGATTAAAGAAATAATTAATATAATGTATAAACTATATAAATAGTACTTCCATCATAATTTCCACTATGATAGGTGGTAAAGGAAAAATAATCAATCATCATTTATTGAAGTAGTAGTTCACTGTACACGTAAATAGTATGTTCATTACACATTATATGGATATGTGTGTAAGTGTAGGAAGAAATATTATCATAAAAATCCTTTTATATTAAAGGTACTTTTTCTGTTATAAATTCATGGAATAAAGAGTGTGTAAGGAATAATAAATGAAAATAAAGGAAAGGTGCCTGAGAGAAAGGGTTACCTCTTAATCGGGCAACTCCTTTTGGTTTGTTCCAAAATGCTTCCTTGTATTTATTTATGCCCAAGGATATTATTTTAGGTGGAAGGGAGGGATGTATGGAATTTTAATGGGTAGTTCCTCGACATACCAATTTAGTTTTAGAGGTGTAGAAAATAGGGAGAGTTGGTGGCTTTTTATTGAAGGAAAAGACTCAATTTTAATTTCTTTTAATAGTTAGTTGTACGCATGTTATTACATAAAAAATTCATTCCAAACCAAAAAAAATCCTGAATTGATGGTTTATGGAAGAAATTTTTCCAAACAAAAGGTTTCAGACTAGTTTCTATGTCATTTGACTCCCTAAGATTAACTTTTAGACCCTAATTATGATTTACTTGACCTTAATCCTTGTGATTAATTTTAATAACTTTTAATAATATTTTGGGTATAATTTATCATGATATAATTATAATATAAATATTATACTTATTACAATTCTTTTTGTACTTTTATTTAATTTCAATTCAGATAAGCACAAAAAATATTAATGCTAATCTCGCACAGGAGATGAAATAATGTGTTTTTAATGTATAAAAAAGTTCAAAAGTTTTTATATTCAAATTTAGACTGAAATTGATTATATTGATCTAAATTATATAAATATATGTATTATAGATCTAATTTTACCATAAAAAAAATTTAAAGTATAATTTAACATTAATAAGTATTTAAATGAAAAGCGAGTTATTAACTAAAATGCAGTATTATTTCACTATTCATCAAACAATCAAGTTTATCATAAAAAGCACAAAAATTCACCCTAATCTAATTTAGGTAGAATAAATTTAAAAATGGTGTTTATTTTATCGAATTAAATTTTTAGATGAATAAAAAATATTAATTTTTCTTTATAGAAGGACATGAAAAGTAGTTCATTCGAGAAAATAATATTTTTAAGAATACAAATTCTTTTCAAAATATATATTTCTCATTATCAACATGTTTTATTTATATAAAAACATTATAAAAATATTTTAGAAGTATTTATTAATATTCATAATAATATGTTTTAATAGTTGGGATATAATTGACTCATTAAAATAATTATAACAAAAAAATTATGTTTCATAGAAACTAGGTATTTCGTGCATTATATGCCAAGTTGGTGTTGCGTGTTGTGAATGCCAAGATAGTGTTGCATGTAGTGAAATCCATGGTAGAGTTTTTTTGTAGTGAAATCCAAGTTAGTTTTTCATGTAGCACAATCAATGTTAGTGTCATGTGAATGGAATGTTTTACTTAGTGTCTTAATATATAATTATATATATCAAACTATTTCCTCTATCACACGAAATGAAAAATATAAAAAAGTTAAATTAAATAGAAAAATATATATTTCACAAAATATCTAGGTGTTACAGATCCTCAATGCTAGGAAATTATTATTTATTCATAATGTTTACCTAGTTGATATTTTAGTGATCAATGAAAATTATAAGGCTTCTACCCACATTCTATGTAATAGAATCAATCATGTCCATGATGATGCCCTCAATAGAATAAATCTGTATTCTTATAGATAATTCAATTGAGCTTTCATGTCCTCATTCATTAAATTGTCCAATTAGTATGAAAATAGAGAAATTAGTCTTGTTCGAAGAAATAATTTGATAGAGAAATTCACCTCCTGTTAAGGAAGAAATCCCAAAAAATCATCCATAATGAGCTCAGAAAACATGTCTAAACCCACTAGAATCTAGCTCATTTAACTCCACTCAATAGCATTGAAGGGAAAATGGGACATCTGGAATGGGATACAATCAACATCTGGAACAATATCTCATGCTCTCCCTAACATAGCATCCTACTCACCGAAAAATATGTGATAATTTCCATTAATAGATAATAACTAAACATACTAATGAATAAAATTGATGTGGGCATAAATAATTGATCATATATTCAATAAAAATGATGTGATAAAAAAATTAAAATTCCCCATAACTCCAATAGAATCTCAAAATCAAAAATATTATCACGACACTCTAGGAACATAAATCCTTTATCCTTATTATTTTTTAATACGGAAGAAATATCCAATATAAAAGAAATCAATTTTGATCAAAATAATAAGTCATAAATCAATTTAAAAGAGATAAATGATGGTATAATATAGTATTGAACAATTAAAAATCCATGGAAGAATAAATAAACTCTATTACTCTAATGGTGGTTGAACCTACATCTGTCTCAACCAGAACATGCTCATCTGCATATAAACATCCAGATTCTGATCCACCCCACATATACTTGGTTGGATGAGAATCAACGATTATTTTAGGAATAGTTCCTGCCCCCTTAGATGCATGAGAGAAAACCGGAGATCTCATGGTGATATCTGATTCACCGCTTGTTCCTTAAGGAGGTACTCTAAAAAAGAATTGAAGATGGACTAGGTGCCCACACATGAAGAATTCCCTATGTGTCTCTTAGGACCATGGATTAGTGTAATATACCAATATTCTAAAAGTTTTTCCTTTATATTAATCCTTGATGTAGTTAATATCTTAACTTATAGGCAATTCCATTTATTTATGAACAACAATATAGTAAACCATTATAACCTAGATTTTATGATTGTAGGTATGAGAGGTATTTAAAACATTAAGGAAAATATATATACAATTTTTTATAAATTAATATTTATTGATCAATTCATGAAAACTCAGTACTCAATTTTCAGTGAAGCAATTTCAAAGTTTAAAAATATGTTTCTTCAAAAATCAATGTTATCACATTTTTTCATATGGGATTTATAATTAATTTCTAACATTTTAAGAAATTGTATTTAAGGAAATTTATATTACTTTTAAAATTATCATATCAATATTATATTTAGTTCAATTTTTAGGTTTTTTCAAAAAAAATATTTATTTATTAATGAATAGTAAATAATACATGCTTTTATAAAAAATGACATTTAATTTCAAAAAAATTCCACATTACGTTTTTAATTTGATAATAAATTAACCTAAGTATCCTTCAATTATAAATATTCAAATTAATTACATTGTAATAATGAATATATGTGATTTTTTATAAGTTAATTATTTCTCTTAATAATAAATTTTTCTAGAAAAATATTTTCATACACAAAATGTGTTTTTAACATAAAAAATTAATTTAATATTTATTGATTATTAATTAAAATGATTTTTTTATTTTAACTATTAAAAATATTATTTTGAAATTAATTTTATTATTTTATAATTCATGTAATTGAAGTAAATTAATTTTTATAATTAATTTTTTTCCAAATCTAATTTTATTATGATTTTCATGTTTAGTTAAAATTAAATTATTCCGAGGATAGAAATTTACTCATTTAAAATAGATTCAATATTTTTAATAATAATAAATAATATAATTTAATAGGGTCAAATTAATTTTTAGACATAGTGAATAATAAAAACGGTAAAATCCAGTTATCAGGGTTAAGGTTAAATGAGTTTATCAAGGGCTATAACATGTGATAAGAGTATTATATCCACTAGAACATATAAAGTTTTATTGTTTGAATTTATTTTAACCTTATATGATCCTCATTTAAATTCCTAGAAATTTGTGGCCACTTTCCCATGAATGTGACCATAAAAAAATACTTTAATAAGTTTTGTGTCTATCTCTACCGACGATTTTAAGAGGGAACATGTTATTCTCCATTATTCACAACATTTTATCCTTTTATCTTGAAATTTAACTTCTATCAAATAGGTAGGACCCCGGGACCCCCTGATAGGGGAGGGGTGAATCTGGGTGTCAACTTTTTCTTTTAAAACCACGGATCTTGTTCCACGTTGGTAGGAACTGGTTAAACCTGTATGATAGAAATGATCAGTAATGAAACATTCACATGCAAAGTGATGACACAATAATTTTTCCTTGGTTCACCACTAAGGGCTATGTCCAAGGAGCATACACTGATAAGTTTCTGGTCGTACCAAATTCCACTAAACTTCACTAGTTGTGGATTACAAAAGTTCAGGCATAGTCACTCTGTCACAGGGTCACTGCCTATAAAAAAGTTCAGGGATAGCTTACTGCGTCTTATGGGTCACTCCCATTGACTCCCCTAGCTCATGGCCCATGGTGAAGCCCTACACAGTTTATAGATGTGAAGGTCTCTTTAATAGATTTTCATTGAAATCTTTGTCTCCTGTTCAGCATGAGACAATTCTTGCATTAGAGTACTGATTTTATGATATTTTTTATTCAATATTCTTCTTTAGTGTAATAACTGAATGCACCAAATCTTCTTCTTCTCTTCCTTTAATTCTTAATACGGACACCTGAGTGTATTGATATATTCCCCTCTTTCTGTGCAGATCTGAGTTTAGTTGCATGAAGCGTTCTTTTTCACTTTGCAAATCACAACGACGATGTTAAACAAAATTCATGTGTGTGCGGTACCACTTCTCTTCATAAAACCAAATTGGTCACTATTCTTCCATCTTCGCAAATGAATACATCATCTGTTGCACCGAAGGTATCAGCCAATCTTCCAGCTTTTGTGCAGCTCCAAAAAGATGTTTGTGCTCCAACAACACCTGGCGCTATTCTCCTAGCCCGACACACTAGTCCCAATACGGCGCGAGAGTCCCAATACATCGCGCAAGCCTTTTGCGCGCAAGTCCAAACTGGCACACAAGTCTCACCAAACCCCCTGCACGACACCGCCTTCTTCAACTTCAAACATGCATGACTCAATTTCTTTCTCGCCCAAACCTCCTTGGACGCGCAACCATCATTTGGCGCACAAAATTCTAAAATCTGGTGCGCATGTCTAACAAACCACTTGCATGACCACTCACTACTTGTGTGACCACCACACCTGCGCGACGGGAGATCTAATTTTCTCTAGGTGTTGAGCTCGTGCAGAATAAGGAGGGGTCGGCATGTATTTATAGGCATTTGGACAACCTGCATGAAGGCATACAAGTCTCCCCTCGACGTGCAAGTTTCGGCGCGCAAGTCTCTTCCCCTATAAGTCACTTGTGCAACCAACATACGAACTTGGGCACCCTTATCCCTTTGCCATATTTTCATGTTCTTATCTTGAAAAACAACAGGCGCACAAGTTCCCAAACCTCCATGTAATCTGCAAGGAAAAACCTTTTCCAAAAACACTTTTTAGAACACTTGCGTGACCAAACTCAAAACTTGCGCGACCCTTATCCCTTTTCAATATTTTGATGTTATGATCTTAAAAAACATATGGCGCCCAAGTTTACTCTCCTTCAAATACACGGCGTGTAAGTCCATTTTCCAAAAACCACTTTTCATCATTTGTCAATTTTCAGGCCCAAAAATTTGGAAAACAATGGAAAACAACGCCACCTTGTATCTTCTCTCTTTGTACCACCTCCAGATCATCCATTACTTTGTCGAAATTCTTGAATAAAACATGGATTGTTAAACAAAGTCCTTGAACTCGACATGCCACCATGAAATCCCCTTTGTCAACAAATTTGTATGTCATTGTTTGCTTTGTCAACAAGCACAATCACCTCAAGAAAAACTTCTTTTCTGTGATTTTCCTTCTTCAGCAACTCTTCTTTATTCATCACAAACTCTACTATAGTGATATATATTCTTTGATAGATCTGCTTTAGCATCATCATATTTTGATACAATGTGAAGTGCATGGCCATCTCAGAATTCCAATCCCTTCCACTCTGTCTTCTTCTTCAACAGTCATTCTCTACTTCATGAAAATCATACGATTATATTCTTCAAGAAGTATCTTGCATGGTTCTCATACAATCATGAATAATTTTATGGTCTTCATCAAATCCCTATTATTCTTTAATCATCCTTAGATGGATTATACCTCTCCATTCGTCACTTTTGCAAACAATGTGTCACCTTTGACACATTTTCTTTGAACTTTTTATCAGTACACCAATCGTTTGAATTTCCATTCATCCATTTCATTGGATTAATTCTTGATCTCCTTCATTTTCATCTTCATTGAAAACTATTGACAAAAAATACAACCTTATACACAATGTGGTCCCAAAAAAATATTCCTTGAATCCTTCCATTCAACCAAAATCTTTCAGTCCTTTCATAATAATAATCCATCAATGATTAAATAGTAATCCAAAGGAGGTCTCTCAAAGAAGTGGTATAGATCTTAACCAAGATCTTTTAATTTATATTCTTCTTCTACTTACTATAATGTTTTTGTAACTATAAAAACTTTTTTTAATACATTATCACAAATTTACTAATATTTTTTATCAATTTTTCATAATCATATGTATCTCTTCTCTATCCAATGTGATATGAATGTAACACCCATGTATATGTATAGAATACCATGTCCACATAGCGATACAACTCATTCTTCAAAAGTATTGTTCATGTTTTGATATTATTATATATTTAATTCTTATATATTATATTTATTTTAATTTAATGTTTCTATAATTGTGAAATGCAATTTTCTTTTCTTTCATTACATCCACCAAAAATAGAAATGCCACTCGTGCATACGTACGGACTACCATCTCTACATAGTGGTGTAACTAATTATTTCTCACTATGTTATAAGAATGCTTATAAATAGTTATATAATTAATAAATAGGATAATTATATCATGATTTAAATTATGAGGATGAAGAATCCATGATTTAATTTCATGGTGCATAAACTCTGGTCTAACAGATACATGATAAATAAAGCAGTAAACACATGAAATGATGATGAAAATGAAATATTTTTAATGAATATGTGATAAGAAGTTATAAATAAATAATTAAAGGAACTATATTTACGATAATATTTTTATAAATAATTATAATAAATTTAAATTGATTATTCCGGTGGTCAGAACACTTATGAAATAAGAAGAACTTGGGGTAAAGGTTTAATGTTACAATATTTTTTTTACCTGGATTGTTACATTTTACAGTGCTGAAATTATATGATATATTTCTCAAAATAATTCATTACCTTTCATATCTTATATTTCATCCTGAATATTTCATGATTTTGTTTTCATTTTCCTCCCTTTAATTACTCATGAGGCCGATTTTTTTTATGAAAACTGACCTTGTTTTTTCCTTGGGTTAAGAATATTTTCTTCCATGTTCATATTTCCATTACAATGTTTTAATTAATGTTTTTAATATTATAAAAATATTATATAAATTTATATTGGACTATATTTATCTTTTTTTAACATGGTTTAATAATTATTTTGTTATCATTCTTCAAATGATGTACTTTTTATCTTTTAGTGAAAATGTGAAAAGAAATTTTGTTTTATAATAAATAGAATTAACCTTTTCCCCAACCATCATGAATACTATTTTTTTAAAAAAATACTTTATATTATTCATATATTATTTAAAAATAATTTTTTTATAGTATTTTAGAAATTTTTAAATACTAAATAATTAATTTCAAATAAAAATTGTATTTTACTCAAGAAATGGTTTAGTTATCTTGGAAAAGTATTTTCATATGTAATAAAATAATTTGATGGCTTTAATAATTTTATATGGATATAATCCAAAATTACCTTATTTAAAATTCCTTAATATCATTTAACATTATGATGATGAATTTTTTATGAAACCCATATACTTTCCACAAGTTTTGATTTGATAATATGATAAATGTTTTTTGATCCTATAAAACACATATATATGGTTTTCATTATGTTATGGGTGGGATCAGAATTATATATCACTTCAATTCCTTGGGTAAAGAAGGAGACATTTCCACTAAATAATTACATGCATGGGTAGTGAACACAATTTAGTAAGGGACTTTGTGCAATAATAATGTATTGAAAGTCAACATTGACTAAGGAATTGATGGAATGGGGAGTGAATATAATCTAATATGATAGTATAGGTGGTGAACTTAAAAAAGAAAATAATTTTATATTAATTTTTTATATGAAAAAAACTTAATTTTTTAGATTATGACTTGTTTTTTTGGCCCATACCTAATTATTGATGATTTAATACTCTTATATCTTATATATTGTGATTGATAAAACATTATTCCATGTTTCAAAATTATGATATATGAATTGATGGGTATAATTTTATAATGATTAGCTTATGTTATGAAACACTTCATATTATATTATTCCCACTCATTATCATTTATTGATATCATCTATGTTTACCTTTCTAGAGCATATGAGATCACCCTTTCTTTAATTTCCCTTTCTCAGGGTGTGGAGAAATTTTTTAAGTATTTTATATATAATAATGGTTCTAGTTGTGATGAACTAAATGAGAAATGATATAGATATTTTTATACCAGTTATTTTCATATCCATATTTCCAAATACACTAAACTAATAAGATCCACAAGCATGTGTTTTTGTGTAATGTATTGAGTATGCCTCTAAAATGTTGTAATTTTTAGGTATGAAATGTATAGTTCACTATACCTTCCATCTGAGTTAAGTAATAGTTTCTTATTGAAACTAGGATGATAAATCATTATTGAGAACTCTTCCTCTAATCCTATAAATAATATAACATCCTATGTAATGGTAATTAAAGGTGTGTGTTTTACCTAAGTAAATACATCCCTCTATGGATAAAATATGTGGGAATGGTTTTTTCATATATTCGTTTAAGGGTAAGGAAAATGAGAACAATTTTTCATTTATATTTCATCCATCATTATGGTTAATGGTGAATGAGTCATTGTTTTGACTTTAGTTTAATCCTACTAGGGGATATTATATCCCTCTCTAATTATTTTTATCACAAAATGCATTTAGTTTTAGTCAATGGGTGGAACTCGAAAGAACCATGTTAATTCTAAATGTGGTTGAAAATTTAATGAATATCCTATTAAAAAATAAATTGTTATCAGAGTTGGAAGGTGGAACCTTATGATTATTCCCAATCCCAATATACGATTAATAATATAAATATATGTGATTATATTAACATGTAAATCAAGATGAAAATGTAATTTTCTTAATGTTCTATTGGAAATGATCAAGGAGGAAATAATATTCATTTGAAATCATGTCGTGGATATAAAAATAAGTTACCAAGGGAATGAATCAAAGGATGGGGAATATATATTATATTAGGAAATGGTAGGCTCATATAATTGAATTTATATAGAATTGGAGGTCTTTTATGTGGGGAACTTGGGAATTATCCATATTAATTGCCTATTATAATTGATAACAGCTTGGCCATGGAAGGTTATTTTATATGTCAATTTTTTAAGTCAATAATAGTGGTTAATAAACAGGTATCACCAATCTATTTATAGGGATTTTATATTAATGTTTGTAAGAATTTTCCTTAAAAAAATAAAATTATTCATCCCTTTTTTGGAATTTTATGTGATTTTGAACATTGGTATATCTTGCAATATAGATCCCTATAATAAAATAATAAAATTTCAATTCCCAAATCAACATATTATTTACTATCAATGAAAGGAAAAATATTAACATGTAGTAGAAATTACATCTATTTCAGTGGTGTTTATTTATCTCATATGGGTGGGCATAAAATCAACAACGATGATATATCTATTATATATGAGTTTTTGATGTCTTTATTGAAGAGTGACCCAATGTTCATACAAATCATAAATAGTTATTTTCAATAGATATCATGCCTGATTATACACCTATTTCAAAGACCCCACACAGAATGGCCTTGATTTAGTTATAGGAATTGAAGAGTAAACACTATGATAATCTTGATAAGGGATTGATTTAGATGAGTTTGTCTCCATTGGGTGCACCTATTTTAGGTGAAATATGTGTCAATGTGACTTTGTATTGATTATTAGGAGCTTATAAAGAACATGATCATGAATATGTATCCTTTCAAACATTTTAAGGATTTTTTTGATCAATTGTGAAGAGACCAATGTTTTTCTAGCATGATCTTTTATTTGGATACTATCAGTTGAGAGAAAATGTGAAGACATATCCCTAAAATATTTTATCCAAGGTATGTACACAATGAATTTTTAGTGATTTCATTAGGTCTTAGTAATTCCCTTGAAATCATAATATAATTATTGAATAGAATATTTAGAGATTTCCTTGATCAATTTTTGGTAGATTTATAGATGCCTTTCCTATAAATTCCAAGGGAAATGAAGAGAATGAATATCACTTGCAGATTGTACTGAAGACCCTAAATAAACAGAATAACTATAAAAAATTATGAATTGTGAATTTTGGATGAATAAAGATTCATTTTTGGGACATATAATCTCAAGAGAGAGTATATATATGGATCCATCAAAGAAAAATGTTATCAAACATTTTCCCAGAACAACCACAATTACTAAAATCCATAGTTTTTCTAGATTTTATGAATATTATCAATCCTTTGTAAAGGATTTCTCAGGAATATATAATCTACTCACTATATTTACTAGGAAAGGAGTTATGTTCCTTTGAACTGATGAATGTGGATACAATATATAGGAAATAAAAAAGAATATTTCCTATTGCATTTTTCCCCACACTACCCTGCCATAGAGAATGGTTTGTGATTAATCGTGATGTATCAAATAAAGGGGTATAATATAATCTCTTCAAAAATGATATAATGTAGCTTATACCTCACAACATTTGATGTATCATGAGAAGAATTACCCATATCATGATTTGGAGTTATTATTAGTAATCATTACATTAATAATATAGAGGCATTATCTTTATGGAGAAAGGTGTTATCATAAACCACCCTAAAGACCTTAGTACACTGATTCTCAAGATGGATATAAAATTTCTCAAAGGGAATTCCCTATTCCCATTTCTTGGAGACTAGCACATGGAATCATATCAAGATCAAGTGGAAACAATTGTTCCAAAAAATAGAGGTAGATAAAAGAAATCTATTGTTTTTCTCGACACTTCAGCTGGAGAAGGTGCCATAATCAAATAGGTAAAACAATATAGAAAACATATATCATCAAGTGACACAAAATATTCAAATATAAAAACTCAAAAGAAATACCATATAAAAAGTTAATAACATATCCACAAGTCACCTCCATCACTCAAAGTTCCACAAATGAAGTACATCCACATCCCCTAAGAGGAAATTTCCTATTACCTGAACCTGGAAAAAGAAAATCTATAAACATCGTAATGAAATGTCAGGGTGTGAGCTAAATATGATAAAAGGGTCTCACCAAGTTTTCCATAAGAAATACCATCATAATAACCATTTATAATTTCATATAAAGTAAAATACAGAATGTATAGGAAATTATATATTTAAATAAACATGATTTATACTCAGAAGATAAGTCCAATATATCAAAATTATTAAATTAATATTTCATATAAAACATTTATATAAATAATTTGACTAGAAAATAGCTCCATTATAAATTAAATGTAATCATTAAATTAAAAAATATCATAGCATAACGAAATAATCCATGTCATATGTTTGTTTCAGCTAATAGGATCCTAAAATTTATCAATCAATATCGTTACTCAATATCAATGTTCACACACAATATCATATCCCCATAGGGTGATCCATTATAGGAAATCAATCTAAAACCCCTTAGGATAAATGTTGTGGGCAATCATGAAAGACATGGTTTAGTTAGTGTCGTCATCATCAATCTATTACATGGGATTCAGAGTCCTAGAATTCTTATCATAATCACCCACTAACTACCCAAGCACACATGCTCTTCAATCAAACAATCAATTATTCTAGGGAACATCATCCATTTCAAATAAATGATTTATTTAAAATTAACTTTTCCAAATTAATTATCTATATACCTTCTCACTTTAAAATGAAATTATATGTTTTCATCAAAATTAATGATTTTCAAATCAATTCTCAATTTAATAAAACTTTCTAAAGAATAAAAATTCAATCATTTAAATTAGTCAAATCAATTAGTCAAATAAATATCTCCAATAATGCCTTATTTCCAAAATCAATCCCTTATTTTCAATATCATTGAAATTGGGGGGTTATCTCAAATTTCATGCCATTTAAAATAACAAATAAAGACATTTTAAATCCACATTTTTAAATATATTGAAAACAAATTTAAAAATAATAAAATATTTAAGTATTAAATTGTATGGAAAATCAAATGGAACCACCTAACATTAATTGATGAATATAATAAACACCCAAAATGGGAACACTAATGAAAATTAAGGTGAAGTTTGTGAAAAAATAAAAATTATAATCATGATGCATCAAATTATATATTATATCCATCAACAACATGATGATCTATAACTCCCTAAGAAGAAGAGAAGAAGAGATGGTGAGAAACCACACTAGCAGAGATTTAAATCCCAGAAGAAGATCCAATGAGTTCATTGGTGCTTTCATCTAAAAAGATAATATTATGACAGGCTATACAATATGAGGAATGGACTTATTGTAAAAAAGGGGGTGTTTAGGATAATATACAGGTGTACTACTATTTTTGTAATAAATTTTTGGGGAAATTAAAAACCATGTGAATTATTTACTAGAGAGGATGCACTATTAGTAGTCATTTTGCACCTCGACATTATTTCTTATACAAGATACTAGAATGGGTGCATGGTTTGGACTCACTATTACATTAAAAATGTTTTAACTTGAGAACCCTCACTATGCAAGGGTGTACGGTTTTCTGATGGTGGTTTCACTATTTGGGAAATCCATGAACTAATCATGTACAACCCAAAAGCCCCAAAAATTAGCAAATGAATAGAAAAAAACTAGTGAAAAGTCCCAAAAAAGGAGTTCAAAATAAGGATTCAAGGAGTACCTAAAAATAGATTATTGGATGCTGAATTTTCCCAACTATAAACACTTTATATCCCCAAAATCATGTCAATAATATCCCATAACAGAGAGATGAGGCCACATCTCTCTCATTAGTTCCCAATGTTCCCAAGTCACATGAAATTTATAACAATGCTTCCATAAAACATGGACCATAGGTATCATATAACTAAAAATAACATTTTTTTAAATCAAAAATCAATATTGGATTCTCAGTCCAGAATTCATCATGCTCAATAGTAATATTTTCCTAACTCAAGACATGAGAAGGTCCAGAAAGTTAAAATTGATGTTTAAAGATATAAAATATGTTGCGGATTGATGTCAACTATGTTGGGAGATCGAAATTGTAGTCTACTTTCCCCATGATATCAAAATTTTTAAAAGACCCAAAAACATCATTGCAATATTTATATATTTCCCTAGACAATAGTGGCCTAAGCAAGGAAAAACACTCAAGAACACTCGATCACTATCTAAAAACTCTAACGATATCTGATGAAGATCATCAAATGATTTATACCGGACCTATGATGTCACTATTATTTGATGAATCAAATGAATATTTTATGTTATCTCTTGGAAAAAACATTGTCCAAACAAGTAAGCTTCACAAATCTCCAACCAATACAGTAGAGATTTACATGGATGATCATACATGGCCTCAAAAGGATCTATCCAAATAGTGTCCTGGTAACTATTATGAAAATAAAACATAACCATTCGAATTTTGAAATACCATGCACCACCAACGTTAATAATTCAATCATGGAGAATGTACTGAATACTATTTATAGATTATTAAATTTTTCTATCCAGCTATAGATTATATTCTTTACTCAAACACACATGGGATCCCCTCACCATCTGGTGTCCTTTCCAAAAAACAAGATGTGAATCAAGAGTCCCTATCAGGAACTATAATAAATTGAACACCATTCAAATAGAAAATCCCTTACTCCTATAGACATCACAATTCCCCAATATTTTTTGTATCTTGAATGGGTATAAAGTGAGTCAATTTGTTCATCTGATCAATCACAATCCCTACCACATTACACTTTTTAGGGGTATGTGGAAACATGAACACGAATTCCATAGAAATATAATGCCACTTCTGTGTATAAAGAAAATGTTTTTTAAGTATACCCAAAGGTCTATGGGGGTATAACTTGAACTTTTGGAAGGTATAATAATTAGAAAAAATGTTATATGTAAGAACCTGATTCTTCTTTGAGGTTCAAATGTTTTTTCTTTCATAAATTCTCAGTTCAATTACTTAAATATAGCATAAAGTGTATTCTTTTTGAGGTAACTAAGGGATCGGGGATATCTAGGGCTGGTTTTGAGAACAAATCCCACGTTTTGGGTGGTTTTTACATAGTTCATGGTTAGTAAAAACCAAGAGGGTGATGTTATTAATATTTTCATGACTTATTATATACTCCCTTTATTTATTTTATATGAAATGTGCATAATTTGTGCGAAATATTAATGTTTTAATATTAAGTATAATTTTTGAGCATTTTTAGAAGTAGTCCAATTGAGGCAGTTTAATGTTTTAATAATAACTGTCACTATACTGATCCCAATTGTGTGGTTCTTGTTTTTTAGGATTCTCCTTTCAATATAAAAAATTTCATTAGAAGGTACCATGAGCCAATTTTGCCATTTGAAGGGTCATATGCTCCTCACAAACAAGACCAAAGAATCTGTGAACAAACTGGACCAGCCTTGAATATTGATTTACTGGGATAAATCCAGAAGTCCAAAAACATTAACTCTCCACCATAATTCGGGGGACACTACATGTCATCGTGGATAAAAATTTCAAGGCCCCAATCCAAGTACAAGGGGCCCAAATAAAGCTTTGAATCCAGCCCACCATTTTGGCCGAGAATTAAAATCAGTATAGTATGCACGACATATCTCATGATGTAAGCATCAAATAGAGCTGATCGTTTTCAGTGTGAAAGAAGAGACATAGGTGGTCGACTTTGTTTAAGAAACCATTCGTATTTGAAGGCATATTCATATCCAAAAACCCTTTCACTGTATGGACTTCAAAAAGACTGGATTGAAATGGACAGTTTAACTTTGTTTAATCAACCGGCCATAACCTTTGATCTGTAATTCCAAATGACTCCAACTTTGGCGAGTGGCCGTACAACATTATTGTCTACAACTTTGAAGAAGGAGATATTTGATGATTAGGCTGTCTGAATAGCCAAATGGGCGATGCAAGTGGAGGGACAGATTGGGAATGCAAACAGGCCACTCCTTGGGCTATAAATACTCTCCCCTTCTCTCCTTGAGAGGGGTTGGAATTTTAGAAGAGAGGAGATCATATTGGCACGACCAAAGCCTTGAAAAAGGCTTGGTAGGATCTTCTATTCTCATGTTTTCACTTGAGAGACCTTTCATCCTCTCTTTTTTTTCACTTACTTCTATGTTCTTCATTTTTGTAATTTTGTAAGTCCTTTATTTTGTAATTCTGTTTTAATGAAAGTTTCTTCTTAAATATCTCTTATTTTCATCCACCTTCTGTATTTTAATATTAATTTTCTTAAAATAGTTTAAATTCAGTTCAATCCCCTTTCTTTGTTTAGCTTCCTCATTCAATCGAAAGTTTGTTTTTAATTATCATCATTATTCGTGTGTGTGTGTCGACGTACCACTCTTTTCTTATCCCTTTCTTTTTCTTCTCTTATTAATTTATAATCATAATCATTATAACCAAATTATTAAACACCCAAATGGATGAGTAAATCTCTCATTGGGGTGAGTTATAATTTAGGTATGTTAAGTGATTGAGAGCTTCTGCTCGATGAATATTCTTTGAATTAACATTGTGTATGTTGGACTTAACATGTCATGGATTAATGACTTGTTTTGTTTAACATGTGGTTTCCATGGATTATTGGAACCATAAATACACCACCATAAATAAGATCTGATTGAGATTATAACTTTAAGTTAATATAAGGCTTGTTTTAAAGGCTTAACACTTAGGAATTCTAATCAACATCATCTTGTGACATGGGTGTTAATTTAAATGCAATATAAAGAAAAGCTCAAGGATATCACAAGCTTAACTAACCTAATGATGAACTCACCCCAATCTTCATCAATTTGTTAAATCAATTATAGACAATCAATCATTCCAATTAATCTATGCAA
This sequence comes from Viscum album, assembly GCA_963277665.1. NCBI lineage: Eukaryota > Viridiplantae > Streptophyta > Magnoliopsida > Santalales > Viscaceae > Viscum > Viscum album. Next base: position 187,597,029 of record OY728145.1, read on the forward strand.
ACAAACCCCCCTAATCAAAATACAGTCAACTAAAAACAAACGACTATTACAAAGTATCATCGCTGAGGATTCGACCCGAGTGCCGCTATACACATTAGCAGAGCACCAGAACATTGACCGGTCGATAGGCAACAATCGGCCGTGTGTTTCAAATGGTTCCTTTGCCAGGGATGGTGCTTTAAGTAGTCATTAGTTTCTGGTTATTGTCAAAAAAACCAAAAAAAAAACAAAATTTTAAAAAAAATTGAAAAAAAATCACAAAGAAAAACCTGTCTTCTCATAAAAATCATAAACTGAAAAAATACAAAGAAAAACCCATCTTCCTCTTTCTTCCAATATATCTCTGAATTCCCCGTAGCCTTCCAAACAATCCCTCGGATTTGTTTGACCCTGAAATTGAGCGAACACTTCTCCAACTTAGGAGGAACATAAGAGATACTCAAATAATTCAAGAACCAGTCCTCATCCAACCAGTTGAAATTGAAATGGCCAATCCTAGGGAACAAACCCGAAAAGAACTTGCTGCCCCTGATATGAATTACCAACCTCTTGGTGTTCAATATCCAAACATAGAAGCTAACTTCGCACTCAAATCAGGTTTGATTCATCTTCTCCCTCATTTTCATGAGCTAGCCGGTGAGGATCCACATCTCCACCTTAAAGAGTTCCAAGTGGTGTTCTCTACCATGAATCCTCAAGGGGTTTCTGAAGAACAAATCAAACTTCGAGCATTCCCTTTATCCCTAGCTGACACTTCTAAGTCATGGCTCTACTACCTTCTTCCTGGTTCCATAACCACATGGAATGACATGAAGCGACTCTTCTTATAGAAATTCTTTCATGCTTCTCGTACTGCTTCTATCCGAAAGGAAATAAGTGGTATCCATCAATTCCCAAGTGAATCACTCCATGAGTACTGGGAGAGGTTCAAAAATCTTGTTGCAACCTGCCCACATCATCAAATCCCTGACCAACTCTTGATCCAATACTTTTATGAGGGGTTATTGGCTATGGAGAGAACCCTCATTGATGCCGCAAGTGGTGGTGCTCTTGTTGACAAAACTCCTGTAGCTGCAAGAGATCTCATAAGTAACATGGCTGCAAACACACAACAATTCCATACTCGAGAATATGCTCAAGTCAAAAAAGCCCAAGATAATCAATCAATTGAGCCGAAAAAGATGACTGAGTGGATGAGTGAACTTACAGGTCTTGTGCGACAACTAGCTGTGGCCACCAAATCCCCAACCTCGTCTTCTCCGCAATAAATGTTTCCTGGACTTGTCAAAAATTGTGGAATTTGCAACTCTCCATCTCATCCAACTGAAACATGTCCACAACTTCAATAGGATCAACCCGATTCATCTAGACCAATGGAGCTCAATGCAGCATATGTTCAGTGGAACACCAATCCTCAACTATCAGGTCAGTTTGTTAGAAACTTCAACCAACCTCACTCTGAGCCCTTCTCTTCTTCCAATAACCAAGGCCTTAGGTATGGTAATCCCATATCTCACCCCCCTCAATTCCCTCCTCAAAACCCAAACCAGTTCCAATATGGTAAAGGTGGAGGTAACTTCCATCAGCCTTATCCTTTTGCTCCTCAACCTCAAAGGAACAATCCTCCTCCTGTATTCCATTATCCTAGTGAGCCTTCCCAATTAGAAAACCAATACAATCGATTTCCCAAGAATCAAAATCAAGGAAATCCCAACCAGGGATAGGACTCTTCTTCCAAGAAACCATGGGAAAGTGCAGTGTAAGATCTTGCCTACTTCACCCGTTCTATCCTTAAAAACATTGAAACTAAAATAGGTCAACTTTCATCCCACCTGAGCCAGCAACAACAATCAAATTCTTCCCAACTCCCAGCTCAACCATTACCCAACCCCAAGGGTAATGTAAGTAAAATTGCACTTAGATCGGGAAAGAAAATTGTTGTGCCTCAAGAAAAATCCTCATACCCTCCTTTGAATGTTGACCTAGAAAATGAAAAGAAAAAGAAACTTGAAAAGGAACCTGAAACCATTCCCTCACCTCCTTCTATTCCACTTAGGAATCCAATTCCTTCTCCACAAGCTGTTTCTAAACAAAGGAAGTCCTTTGAACCTGATCCTAAAATGCTCGAAATGTTTAGACGTGTTGAAGTCAAGATTCCCCTCTTATATGCCATAAAACAAATTCTTAAGTATTCCAAGTTTCTCAAGGAGTTGTGTACCCACAAGAGGAAACTTAGGACCTTCGAAAATGTTTCCACCCAGCAGTCTATTCCCCTAAAGTGAAAAGATCCAGTGACCTTTACGGTTCCATGCCAAATTGGATGTTCGAACTTTGATGATGCACTCATAGACCTAGGAGCCTCAATTAATGTCAGACCCAAATCCATATTCTCCAACCTTGGTCTAGGTCCCTTGCACCCAATGGGTGTTGTCATTCAGTTAGCCAATCGAAGAACAACCAGTCCTGAGGGAATAATTGAGGATGTCCTTGTTCGAGTAAATGATCTTATCTTCCCAGATGACTTATATGTCCTTGACATGGAAGGCGAGACAACTTCTTGCAAATCTCCTCTGATTCTAGGAAGACCATTCCTTATGACATCTAAAACCAAAATTTATGTCCATGCTGGCATCTTATCCATGGAATTTGGCGACCAAATGGTCAAGTTCAATATTTTTCAGTCCATGCGATACCCATTAGAGAATCAATCTGTATTCTCTATCCATGTTTCTGAAACTCCCTCTGAGAGTGTGTTGAATCCAAATCCATCATGTTCTTTATGTTCTACTAATAGAGGGGTTTTTGAATATTTCATCCTCATTAACCAAGTGATTAATGGTGAAATTGATGTTGACATTACAAATGCAAACTCCATTGATCTAAAGGATCTTGAAAACTCTTTGGAATCTCTTCTCACCTCTGACATCCAATGCTCCAACATGGATGGTAATGAGGAAAATGAACTAGAATGCTCATTTGTCGATTCAGATCAGTTTATCCAACATTCATCATTTCCTATCCATGATTCTGAAAATCATGTTATATGTGAGGTGAACCCCAAACCAATTTTTTTATATTGTCCAGATGGGAGAGAAGGTTGTGAAATTTGTCCCATAATTAATAAAGTGATCACTGGTGAGGTTGAAATTGAAAATTCTTTGGTGAACAACATTGACATAAAGGAAATCAAAAATTTAATTAAGTATTATGACTCCACTGATCCTCATTACTCTACATCGGTAAGTGATGAAATAAATGAGTCAAAAACAATTGGGATCTCATACACTGCTTTTGTGTTATCTGATCCTTACAAAAATGAACCATCATAATTGATCCATCTTCCTGAATTTCCAAGCATAGAAATCCATCACTTTGTGGATAAAATCATTCCTCAGGTTGAAGACCAAAGTGAGGATAGAAATATTCTCTTTCCAACCCCATTGAATTGCAAGCACTCCAACAAGGATGGGAAGAAATTATCCAATGAATCATCAGGCCTCCCAAAGAAAAAGTTTTTCTGGAAGCACACTGGAGTTGAGAAAATATGATGGCCACCGTCAGACTAGGGGTAGTCCACTGCAATTGTCCAGCTGTAGACAAATAAATGCAGTGCTTCTTGGGACGCAACCCATGTTTTCTTTTACTTTTGTGAAATTTAAATTTATTTTTAGTTTTTCATTATATGAATAATGATTTTTCTTATTCAGGTAACCTCCCACAATCTTGGATCAACATCGACTTCCATTGGATACCCAACTTCTCCAGTCAACCCACCACTAGATGGAGATGGCAACCCATCAAATCCAAACCAGGTGGCATCTCTTTCCCTTTAACTCTATCTCTATCTCTTCCTCTCTCAACCTATTTCTTCTTCTTCCTCTCTCTTTCATTTTTCTTACCACTTTATTTATCAAACCCTTTCTTTTTCTCTTTCTTGTGTGGGTGTGTAGTTTAAAAAAAACCTTAAAAACTAAAAAAAACAAAAAAAACACAATTACTTAAAAAAATTACAAAAAAAGAGTCATGCTTACTCACCATCGAGTTTTGAAATTTTGTCCAACCATTTTGGGGAGTTAACATACATGTTTTCATCTCAAAATTTTTGTATTTTCATCATGACTGTGGATAAATAATCTTGTGTCAAAATTAACAAAATTTGAATGCTCAATTTTTGATTTGGAAAATGATTTTCACAAACCGTGAGGAACAACATTTGCTTTCATGCCAAGGACACCTATGGCCATCTTTTCAAAATGTGTGTTTTCACCCCCACTTGTGAGTCTTGAGTTTGTGGACCTTCGAGCTGAATTTTCTTCCTTAGTGTGCATTAATATGATAGAGGCATTTTCTGAACCACATGAAAATCACAATAGCCAAATAGCCTCCCATTTCCCTTACATTGATCCTCATTTTGAGAGCCCCTTTGAGCCTATGAAAACCTTTTCTTTTATATCCACATTACAATCCCAATACCTTATCCCACCCAATATCAACATGGATTTTCATTGCATAAGTTTTTGAAATTTAAGTGTGGGGGGGGGTGGATTTGATTTTTGGGTATCATTTCCTTACTTTCTGGTGTGTTATCATATGCTTGAGGGCAAGAATCCATTTTAGTGTGGGGGGGGGGGAGGTTATAATTCAGTGGTATTTGCTAATGTATTGTACAAATGATATTGAAAAGTGTTCAAAAAAAAATTCCAAAAAAAAAAACAAATCAAAATTCAAAAACAAATCAAAAATAAAAATAAAAAAATGGGTTGTGTCTTGGGTAGGTCAAAAATCACTCTTCCTCAACCTTTGATCTTGTTTTAACTATTACAATTAGTGTCATGAGGAGATCAAACATGGGTTGGGATATGAGTGTGAGATCTGTTTCAAGGTCAACTTTAAAAAAAAATCAAAAAGAAAAAAAGAAAAAAAAAGGAACACTTGCTTTATATTCTTATTGGGAGAAGTTTTTTTTGTTTTGTAAATATTCAATCTTCTCATAACCTTAATATTTTATTCCTCTATTGTTTATTTCTTCACACAATAATTCCCTTGTAAATATGTGTTTTCATTTCCTTCCATGTTTTGTTTCAAAAAAATTGTGCATTGTTTTATCCATGTTAGTGTTTTAGCCCCTCTTTCCATCCTTTTGGACATTACAATCCTACCGTCCCATAGCCACAGAAAACCCCTTAAAAAGACCTCTTGATTCTTGTTCACTTTGGATAGGGATTGTAAGCTGAGAGCTCTTTTCAAACTCTAAGATTTTCACTTTTGGTTGGTGAAAGAGTGAACGTCCACAAATAAATTTTATCATCTTGAGAGGTGTGAGTTTTCAGTGTCCACATTTTCCATTTCTAAATTTGAGCATGGAAAAATGAATTAGTTTTGGAACATTGTTTCTGTAACAACTTGTGGTGGATTTCAAAATGGATGAGTGAAATAGTCTAAACCTCCCCTGATTGGAGAAAAAAAAATTTTAATATCTGTTGGTGAGTAAAAATGATTTTGTCATGTTTTTATATTTGTTGCACATGAGGACATGCACAAAACTAAGTGTGGGGGAGTTGATTTTATTAATATTTTGATGAATTATTATATACTCCCTCTATTTATTTTATATGAAATGTGCATAATTTGTGTGAAATATTAATGTTTTAATATTAAGTATAATGTTTGAGCATTTTTAGAAGTAGTCCAATTGAGGTAGTTTAATGTTTTAAAAATAACTGTCACTATACTGATCCAAATTGTATGGTTCTTGTTTTTTAGGATTCTCATTTCAATATACAACATTTCATTAGAATGTACCATGAGCCAATTCTTCCATTTGAAGGGTCATATGCTCCTCACAAACAAGACCAAAGAATCTGTGAACAAACTGGACCAGCCTTGAATATTGATTTACTGGGCTCAATCCAGAAATCCAAAAAATTTAACTCTCCACCATAATTCTGGGGAAACTACATTTCATCTTGGATAAAAATTTCAAGGCCCCAATCCAAGTACAAGGGGCCCAAATAAAGCTTTGAAGTCCAGCACACCATTCTGGACGAGAATTAAAAGCAGTATAGTATGCATGACATATCTCATGATGTAAGCATCAAATAGAGCTGAGATTTTGTAGTGGGAAAGAGGAGATATAGTTGGCAGACTTTGTTGAAGAAACCATTCGTATTTGAAGCCATATTCATATTCAAAAACCCTTTTACATTATGGACTTCAAAAATACTGGATTGAAATGGATAGTTTAACTTTGTTTAATCAACCGAACATAGCTTTTGATCCGTAAATCCAATTGACTCCAAATTTTGAGAGTGGTCAGAAAACATTATTGTATACATCATTTAAGAAGGGGATATTTGATTATTCGGCTGTCTAAATAGCCAAATTGGCGATGAAATTGGAGGGACAGATTGGGAATGCAGACAGTCCACTCCTTGGGCTTTAAATACTCTCCCCTTCTAACATTGAGAGGGGTTGGAATTTCAGAAGATATGAGATCATATTGGCACGACCAAAGCCTTGAAAAAGGCTTGGGAGGATCTTCCATTCTCATGTTTTCACTTTAGAGACCTTTCCTCCTCTCTTTGTTTTCACTTACTTTCATGTTCTTCATTTTTGTAATTTTGTAAGTCCTTTATTTTGTAATTCTGTTTTAATGAACGTTTCTTCTTCAATATCTCTTATTTTCATCTACCTTCTGTATTTTAATATTAATGTTATTAAAATAGTTTAAATTCATTTCAATCCCCTTCCCTTATTTATCTTCCTCATTCAATAAAAAGTTCGTTTTTAATTATCATCATTGTTCATGTGTGTGTGTCGACGTACCACTCTTTTCTTATCCCTTTCTTTTTCTTCTCTTATTAATTTATAATCATAATCATTATAACCAGATTATTAAACAACCAAATGGATGAGTAAATCTCTCATTGGGGTGAGTTATAATTTAGGTATGTTAAGTGATTGAGAGCTTCTGCTCGATGAATATTCTTTGAATTAACATTGTGTATGTTGGACTTAACATGTCATGGATTAATGAATTGTTTTGTTTAACATGTGGTTTCCATGGATTATTGGAACCATAAATACACCACCATAAATAATATATGATTGAGATTATAATATTATGATAATCTAAGGCTCAGTTTAAAGCCTTAACACTTAGGAATTCTAATCAACATCATCTTGTGACATGAGTGTTAATTTAAATGCAATATAAAGCAAAGCTCAAGGATATCACAAGATTAACTAACCTAATGATGAACTCACCCCAATATTCATCAATTTGTTAAATCAATTATATTCAATCAATCATTCCAATTAATCTCTGCAAACAAACCCCCCTAATCAAAATACAATCAACTAAAAACAAATGACTATTACAAAGTATCATCGCCGAGGATTCGACCCGAGTGCTGCTATACACATTAGCAGAGCACCAGAACTTTGACCGATCGATAGGCGAAAATCAGCCGTGCATTTCAGAGGGGTAGGCTGCACTGTTGGTTAAACGATACGACTAGGTCTACAGTTTTGGCCGAACATGATGGCGGCCCTTCACATGGTTTGCACACAATTAGTAAAATGTGCTAGTAAACCATGCGAGTGACCCTTTCCCTTCAAGAACCTGCATCCAGTTTATGCATGGTTTGTTAAACCATTCGACCATTATATTTTTTGGAAATTTATAATTTTAGATTTAATTAAATTTAATTTTAAATCATAAGTCATATTTTATCTCTTATGTACAGTAGCCACCACACATGGGAGCTCATCCTTAGTTCGTATGGTAGTTTTTGAGGGATCACTTTCTTCTGATTTTGGATTTGATTTCCATTTGTCTCATTGGATCCATAATGGTAAGATATTAATTCCTTGTAGCCATTCCCCATTCTTATGGATATCGACTACGCTATTTGGATTTAGGCTCATATGCCCTAATTTCCCGATCTTCATCCATTATTTAGATTTCTAATAATCTTGGCTAAATCAGATCCTAAAAATGGATGTGTTATCTAGAACTCACCTAAGATAAGTGATTTCATACATTTTTATTATAGTTTAGTTGTTTATATATGTTGGGTATCGCACACCTAATTTCTGAGAGTTTTTTAAATTGAATTATAATCTTAGAATTGATGGGTATTCCCAATTAAGAAAAATGTGATTAATGGTTCTTGTCATAGGTTGTTTAACTTGACTAAACCACTCCTTTGGGTGTTGTTTATTAAAATGGACATTTGATGGATTTTATACTTGGGTGCCTATGAGGCATTCCCTTTACCTCATATCATGCGATTTCAAAATGCGACATTGTTTATGAAATTAATTTTAATGTCATGAATAATAAATTAAATGAATTAAGGGTATGATATGGATGAATTTCCCCTTGACCCACATATTCTGTTTCTTGTTTAATGCATGCTTAACTTGTATGAATTTACCATGTGAGTAAAGTAGAGTCTATTCCATGAGTTGATGTAATTGGATTGAATTTATCTAACCATTTATTTTCCCATGTGAGTTATACGATAAACAAGCCATGTAATAGTTTTTTAGGATTGTAAGAATTTTTATATTAAAAATGGAAATGTGATTTTTTGAATGTCCCATTGATGTATAGAACTTGTGAGTCCTGTTAAGACCATGTGATGGGATATATTGATTAATAATGGGTGGATCTTCATCATTTTATTCCCAAATGAGTAAACAAAAGGCCATACCTTTGAGGTTTGTCCTTGCATGAGTCTCCCTTTGAGGTGAGTTATTTTTAATGGATTCGGTTTTGAAATTGGAATGGTAAATGAATATTTTAAATGAAATGGAAATGGAATAATGATTTATAAGAGAGGGTGATACATAGATTCATAATGGAATTATATAGAGAAACACTTATTACTAAAAACTTTTATGCCATGGTTTATATATGGATTCACCATATAATTCCATAGAAAAACACAATGGATTGAACCAATATATGCCATAAGTGATACATGGATCCAAATGTGGGATTCCATGGATGGACATAGTGAGAATTGACTTATATTCCCAGTGAGACATGGATCCAATTGAAGGATTTCATGGATGAAATCATATAAGGAATTGAAAATTATTAACATGGATGATACTTGAGCTTCCATGGTGGACCATCAAGGATGTACTCATTTGGAAGAAACTTTATACCTCATATAATGTTATACAGGGTTCTTAATAGGGTTTTCAGTGATGGTCTTATAAAGTGTTGGTTAAGATAACACCTAGAGTGATACATGATTTCCATCTTATAAATTTTAAGGAAAGAATATGGTTCACAATTAAATAAATAAAATGAAATGAATTACGATTCATTTCCAAGACGAAGCACAACATTAGAGTTGGTCTTGACCTCTATTATTTAGATGGTATTTTGAGGTATCTACTATGATTTTAACTATATAGGATATTTCGAGCATGCACCGAATCTCAAGAATTTTTAAATACAATAAGATTGAGTGTTTTTGTGTTTTTATTAATGTGATGAAAATTAAATGAGTACCATAACAAATAATATTTACTTTTTCCTTATCCTTGATTACTTCTTTAATCATTTCACACTACATGTCGTATATATTCACTGGTGGTTGGGAACAAATGTTGGGTGGTTGCATACTGGGATTTTTTCTCACACCTTGTTTGGGTCACCTTTTTTACCCAAACAGATTATATGATTGCAGGTAATGATAAGTGAAAGCACCCTTCTATAGGTACTTGATATGATTCTTAGGAGTAATAGAGTATTATACCAAGATGAGGCTTCTAATTATAATGGGATTATTTGGTTCTTTTAGTAATTTTTGGTACTTGTATTATATATAAGATATGTACAACTAATTTTTATATTTTAATAGAAATATGTTACATGTATTTGCATCCTGTATATGATATGACTTCTGGGTTTATTTATACCATGAGTCTTCCGTTGTTTATTTCAATCGTGCAGGTTATTGGTTATGCTATTGTCTTTTTGTTGTACTATTGTTGTGTTTCACTATACTAATGAGAGCATATTCTCCCCACTGACACACCTAATCCTTCACATATAGTAAAAATACTCTAGTGTCTGGGGAGATGCTCTTGAGTCCATGTTATCAACTAGATACGGAGCACCGTTGAGTGGAATCTGGAACTGGGACATTATAATGTGGAATCAAACCATATTTTCTAATTTTATTTAATATTTGGGGACAGTGGAAAGAGAAAAAAATTAACTAGAATTTGGTAATGAGATGTTCAAAAATGCAGCTGACCCTTGTACATGGAAAAGCCAAATTTCCTCAAATTGATTTGCTTTTTTTTCAGGATTTTGAACTATTAATGATGATTTCATTCCCCTGTTGGGTACTGAAATTAACTTCTATTATTTGTTCATATAAATTTGGGTTTCTATTTTATTTAAAACCAATGAGATGAGGGTATTACATCTCATTCATCATATGAAAACTTGTTATAAATCACATTCCATGAATTTTTTTCCATTCCATTTAGTGTGAATAAATTATTAGATGAAATTGTGATAAATGTCGTGAGAGATATTCCTACAATTTTGATAGGTATATAGGGAAATGTTTATAGTAAATATTGTATGGATTCTAAGATTTGATCTCTGATGTGTATGTGTCATCTTGGATTAGGATTTGGTGGATCATGGTTTAACATTAAAATTAAATATGTTATATTGTGCTATATGTGGACGCCATGTTGGATTCTTGGGGAGTATGGTCCCCCATAGATCAGAATTTGGTGTACCATTTTTTTACCTTTCTAAAGGGAATGTAATATGAATTAAATGAGTATCAATTCAATTAATGTGAATGTAAAATCATTTTGAAATGAAATAAATTTTAAATCTAGTGAAACTGGAATTTATTATGATAGATAACATGACAATACCAGACCTTTATAGTGATATTTTGGTAGTTTCTATCACATATTTGATGACCAGACCTGATCGATGGGGATGGAAGAGGGGTGAATTATTTAGAATAAGGTTTTTATCTATACATTTTTTATATTCACTTTTGATATGAAAATCTTGATAATGATGTTTCCTTGAGGTGTGATCTTGTAATTGTAGGATCATGCCCCTGTGATGACCTCCAGTGGTATACCGAGAGGGTAATGATGATAATACTTCAGAGGAGGTTGCCCATGGGATACCATAAGATACTCTAGTCCTGCAAAATGCAACACCAACTATTATACTGGATGTAGGTTTTATAGAACAGTTCTGTTAATGCTTTATGCAGGACATACAGACTGTTCAAGGAGCCCCATGACCTACCCAACAATAGTCGAGCTGATGCGTGAGTTTCAAAAGTTGCATCCACCCATGTTTGGGGGGGGGGGGGTGGACCACAAGTTGTATAGTCATGGATATATTCCATGGTATATATCTTTTATCACCTAGAGATTCCTCTTAAGAGGAGGATAAATCTTGATGGGTACATATTGTGTGATTCTACAAGGAGATGGTGAGATTTTATTACTCAGACAGATCATCATTGGGACATGGCCTGGGGAGAGTTTCAATTGAACTTCTATGATTATTTCTATATCTAGATTTTGGGGGGTTATAGAGCAAGGGAGTTATTACATTTTGGGAACAGATCAATATTAGGTATGGAATACATGGCCCATTTTACTAGGATCCAACGCTTCACACCTATTCTGATGGGTTACGAGTTACCAGATGCTAGGCGATTTGAGGATAATATTTGGTATCACATCTGATTGTAAGTGAATTTATTCTAGTTGGATACCATTTTTGGAATTATGATTCATGAACTGACCAGAGAGCATAACTTGAGGGAATTTGGAAGTATGAGACAGGGTGGTTCAGTACCTAGTTCTAGTACTGTATCGACAGGTAGTATGAAGCGTTGTCTAGAGATTCAAAGTAGTGATATTAGAAGTCATAACCTATCTTCAGGTATCCAGATGAGGTTCCACTAGTGTGGTAGGATGGGACATGTGAGGCCATAGTGTACAAAAGACCCAGTTGAGTGTAAATTTTGCATCATGATGGGCCATCTATAGTGCTTCTGTAAAACATTTCCACTGAAATAAAGTGAGAGAGGGCCCCAATAGACTGCAAAACCTGGTGTAGGGAAGAAGATTTTCATCAGGAAAGAATATAGGGTATAGTTGGACAATTAGTCCATAATGGTGGTCGTGTCCATTGTAGTCAGACCATAGGTTCATAGTGATAGAATGGTGGATTACCTTAGGTTATGCACACAGTTTCATAGGGTTGCCATACATGCAAGGCATACACAGTGCAACAAACCCATCAGAAGAAGGATCCTGAACCATGTACTATCATATGTACTATTTTAGTAGCCTCCAGTTTAGATTCTACACTTTTAGATATAGGGGCTTCACATAGTTTCATATTTGTATTTGTGGTAGTAAGAATTGGGCTTATTATACAGTTTTATGATGTTGATATAATGATATAAACTCTTTTAGGGATCATAACGGATGATGTGAATCAGTGTAGGGAGTGAACCCTTAAGGTTTGTGGGTGTCACTTCTTATAGGACCTATACATCCTTATGATGATAGGTTTTGAATTCATTCTCATAATGGACTTGTTGGTTCCCTTTCAGGACCTAGTTAGTTGATATCATTGTATTGTTTGTTTCGCATCACTATAGGGAGGATATTTTATTACTAAGGGTTAATGGTATGTCAGAGAGAGGCGTTCTAGATCCAAGCATCTTAGGTTTGGTGGGATGGAAACCTATATTGGGATTTAATATCTATATGATCAGATAAAATGTCATAATAATTTCCATCTAGTAGTTGATCGTTTTAGGTTCATCCTTACAAACAAATTTTCATGATTACCTTTGCTGACAGAAGAAGATTTCTCTATCAAGCTACATCCAACAGTTACACCTGTATTGATTCCTTCTTATAGGATGTCTACTATTGAGTCGCAAGAGCTCAAGAAGAAACTAAAAGAATTAGAGGAAAATGGTTTCATCCAACTAGTTCTTCTTGATGGGGTTCAACGTTCTTTTTTGAGAAAAGTTAGATGGAAATGACATTATTTGTGTGGACTAATGAAAGTTGAACTAGATGGTGGTTAAGAACCAGCATCCTCTCTCATGGATAGATGATTTGTTTGACCATATCTAAATATCCCAGGTATTCTAAAATATTGATTTGAGATCTGTTTACCATCAATTGCGTGTAAAACCCTATGTCATATCTCGTACAACCATTCATAATAGGAATGGTCAATATAAGTATTTTTTTGAGTCGTTCGGTATCATGAACATTCCATCGTTCTTCATGTAACTGTTGGACTGATTATTCCATCCTTATCTGGCCTTGTTTGCTGTGGTTTTCATGGATGATATCTTGATATATTCTCAAAATCAACAGAACCATTCAAAAAATCATGAGATCATTTTGAATACCTTGAGATGGAATTTTTTATATGTTAATATCACAAAATCTCACTTTTGGATGGATCAGATTCAATTCCTGGATTATATCTTCTCAGTGATAGAAGTAATAGTGGACCTAGAGAAGGTGATATTTATAGTTTCCTAAGAGTATCCTAAGAGAATAATTTAGGTATTTATTTTATTAGGGATGGATTGTTACTAAAAGAATTTCATACAAGACATCTCATGATTAGTAGTACCGTTGATGAGCTTGATTAAAAATGGTGTGAAGTATGTATGGAAATATTCCTGTGAGATAACCTTTTAGGAGATAAAAGGGAGAATGACATCAATGCCGATACAGATTTTTCTAAATCTATTAGAAGTTACACTATCTATTGTGATTCATTAGGTATTGGGATAGGAGGAGTTCTTATGCAGGGGGATCAAGTCATTTCAAAAAGGTCTTGGTTGTTGAGACCACAAGAGAGGAATTACTTGATAAAAGATCTTTAGTTAGATGTAGTATTTCATTCATTTCCCTGGTGGAGACATTACTTATTGGGAGATCATTTTGAGGTGCACATGGACCACAAAATACTCAAGTATATATTTACACTTTGTGGTCTAAACCTGAGGTACTGATGGTTGGTGAAATACCTTCAATATTTTGACATCGAGCTTACGTACATTCCTGGTAAAGTCAATTTACTGGCCGATACACTAACAATGAGGACTCAGATACAATTAGTAAAACATGCCATTAGTGAGGGGCATATTATGGATTTGTTCTTTGAGATTCACATAAAGGTGAATGACAGTCAGAGACTGACATACCTTTCTTAATTATTTGTTTCCTATACCCTATTAGATAGAGTGAGTATGAGGGAGATATTTAATTTTGATGGACTGGTTTTATAGGAGAGTGTGGTAGCTGTAGACCCTCCTCCTATTTGTACTGTAAGAGAGGATGAAGTTATACATTTACATGGTTGTATGTGGATTTCAACAGACATTAATGAGGAGAATATGTAGACTCTCATGCCTCTATATTGTCAGTGCATCTTGGTGTCACCAAGATGTATTGAGATTTACACCATCTATATTGGTTGATAGTTATGAAAATAAATGTATGTAGTATTGTCATGAGGTGTTCTACATATCAACAAGTGAAGGAGGAACACTAGAAACCATCCAAACTTTTACATAAGCTACCAATTATAGAGTAGAAATAGAATGAAGTAGGGATGGAATTTATGATGGGTTTACTAAGGTTACCTAGAAGTAACAATGTCATATGGGATGTTTTTTATATGCTCATGAAGGTTTCAAATTTTCTTTTGATCAAGGGAACCTTTAGTTTTTATGATCTTTGGAGGTTATACATATGTGAGATAGCACCACTCCATTGGGTCCCACATTTTATCATTTTGAATAGGGACACTCAGTTCACATCTCACTTATGGAAAGGGATACAAAGAGAATTTGGTACACAGGTGGTTCAAAGTATAGAATAACATCCCCAAACAGATGGTCAGTCAGAGAGCACAATTCATGTTCTCAAGGACAAGCTGCAGGAATGCGTCCAATATTTCATGGGCTTTTAGGAGAGGAATATACTCCTGGTTCAGTTTTCCTATAAAAATAAATTATAGGATACTATTCAAATGGAACTATATAAGGCTTCGTATAGTAGGCCATGCAGATCACCCGTATGCTAGTTAGTGTTAGGAGAGGTAGCTATGTTGGGACCAAGTCTTTTCTAGGAAACCACTAGTAGGTGCAATTGATTTATAAGAGGATGGATACATTATAGTTTCACCAAAAATTATATGTCAATCACTGTAGATGGACTTAGGAGTTTGAGGTCAAGGATCAGATTTTCCAATGTGTTTTTCTAATGTTTGGAAAAAATAGGTTCAAGAGACAAGGTATCCTTTCACCAAGGTACGTTAGGTTGTTCGAGATTTTGGAGAGGGTTGGGCCGGTATATTATCAATTGAAGTTACCTCAGAGGAATAGAGCTATGCACTAAGTATTTCATGTATATTAGCTATGATATTACTATTTTTACCCATCTCATCCTTTTCTGGTCAAGTAGGTTGAGTTAATGATTGATTCATCCATTGAGGATTATCCTATATATATTGTGGATCATAGGAGGAAGGTTCTCTGTGTTCAGTACATTACTTTAGTATGGGTGCTATGGCCACACGACCATGTGTAGGACGAGACCCGTGAGAGGGAGGATGATGTTTGATCTCAGTGGCCTGAGTTATTCTCATATCCTGATTCACCACTATTCAGAGGGAAATTCAGGGATTATTTTATTTAAGGGGAATGTTTGTAAGAACCTGGTTCATCTTTATATTACGAATTCTATGTTTTCCATCAATTACCATTTTAATAACATTGATAAAGAATAATATAGATGCTCATTGAGTTCATAGAGGGAATGGGGCATCTGAGGCCGGTTCACATCTTGGAATTCATGTGTTTGAGGAATTTATCATAGCATACAGTTATTAAAAACTGTGTGGAGCAGGCCACATTGTTTGTTAAATTGTGTGATCAGGTATGCAGTTTTAGAAAAACCTAATAATGGATCTTCCTATGGTTTTTGTATAGATAGTAAAAAATGTGGGTATATAATGTGAGTGCCCATTAGACTACAGGAACATGAACAAGGTTGGTTTAACCATAAACATAAATCATGTGACCCTACTATTTTTTTTAGAAATTTTATAATTATAAATTTAATTAAAATCACTTTAATGAACTAAATCAGGTTTCATATCATATGTAGAGTAACGAACACACTTAGGAGATCCTCCTTGGTGACTATGGTAGTATTTGAGCGATATCAGTCATATCATCTTGGATTAAATGTCTGTAAATCTCATTGGATCCACAACAGTAAGATCCTAATTCATTTTTAGCTTTTATCCAATCTTCTGGATATCATATTTACTATTGGGATTTAGGCTCATATGCCCTAATTTCCCATTCTTCATCTATTATTCATATTTATCCTAATCTAGGAAGAATCAGATTCAGAAACTAAATGAGATAAATAGAATGGACCTAAGGTATGTGGTTTCATGCCCTTCCCATTGATTTGAGCATTTTATAGGCTGGGTTGTCGCACACCCAATTTCTGAGAATCACCTAAATATAATTTAAATTGTATAATTTATGGGAATTACCTATTCATTAAAATAGTATTAATCATTATTTTTATAGGTTGTATACCTTGACTAAACCACCCCTTTGGGTTTTGTTAATTAAAACAGACCTTTGGTGGATTTTATCCTTGGATTCCTATGAGGCATTCCCTTTACCCCATGTCATGTGACGTCAAAATGTGGATAATATTATGATTTGAATTATAATGACACAAATTGAAAATTAAATTAATTAAGGGTATGGGATGAATGACATTCCCCCTGACTAATTTATTTCCTTACTTGTTTAAATAATGCTTACCTTGTATTTTATTTCCCATTTGAGTAAATTATAGGCCATTCCATGAGTTGATGAAATTGACTTTATTTGATATAATTGTTGAATTTCCCATGTGAGTTATATGATAAATAATCCATGTAGTATCTTGTTAAGATTTTCTTCCATGTTACATTAAAAATGTACATGTGAGTATTTGTATGGCCATTTAATTGCTATTCATTGTTATTTATGATGATACCATGCTATGCGATGGATTGATTAAGCATGGGAAGATCGTTATCGTATTATTCCCATGTCAGTAAATGAAATGACAAAACTATGATGTTGGTATTTGCTTGAGTCACCCTTTGAGATTAGTTATAATAAATACTGTTTGTTTTTACCATGGATAGGTAAATGAATTTTATGAATGAAAAGTAATTGTTTAATTGATTTATAGGTGAGGGTGATATGTATATTTGAATTGGAATTCTATAGAAAGAAACTTT
Source organism: Viscum album (assembly GCA_963277665.1). Classification (NCBI taxonomy): domain Eukaryota; kingdom Viridiplantae; phylum Streptophyta; class Magnoliopsida; order Santalales; family Viscaceae; genus Viscum; species Viscum album. The sequence goes on from OY728145.1 coordinate 187,614,415, forward strand.
TTCTTATTAACTGATACGCCTTGGGTTGTATGTGGATTCACCCTATAATTCCATGGATGGACTCAATGGATTGAACCAATATACTATATGATTCATATATGGATCCAAATAAAGGATTCCAGGGATGGAATCAGGGAGGCTTAACTTATATATCGAGTGATACATGGATCTAATTGAAGGATTCCATATATGGAATCATAAATGCAATTGACTATTATTTATATGGGTGATTCTTGGGTTTCCATGGTAGATCGATGAGGATGGACTCATTTGGTGTGGACTTTATAACCCACCTAGAGAGATACCAGGTTCCTAAGAGGTTTTCTAGGAATGGGCTTGTAAGGTGTTGGTTAAGATTACACCAAGAGTGATACTTGAATTCCAAAATAGGAATTTAAAGTATGAACATAGGTTCTATATGAATTAAATGAAATAAAATTACGTAGGATGTGTCTCTAAGACAAAGAACAAGAATGGTGTCAGTTTTGACCTTTATTTTTTAGATGTCCTTTTGAGGCATCTGTTGTGTTTCTAACTATATGGGGGATGTCAGGCTTGTGTTGGATCTATATAATTGCAAAATTTGATAAGATTGAATTGATAAATGTTTTTATTAATGCGGTGGATATTAAATGAGTACCTTAACATAAAATATGTTTACTATTTATTTCTACTTGTTTTCTACTATACTCATTGAACACTTCCTGCCATATATATTCACTAACTGTTGGGAAGATACCTCAGGTCGTTTCCTATTGATATTTTATCTCACCCCCTGTTTGGGTAACCTTTTCAACCCAAACAGATTATATGATTGAAGGTAATAATAAGGTAAAACAATCTCTTATAGGTACATGATATTTTTCTTAAGAGATGGAGAACATGGAACCTAGAGGAGGCTTGTGATGATAATGGTAATATTTTGGCCTTTTTTACTTTTGAAACATGTATTGTTTATAAATTTTGTGTACCTGATTCGACTATTTTATAAAAAACATGTGACATATATCATCATCCTGTATATAATTTGACATAACTCTTTATTTATACTGCCAGTTTTCTGCTGTTTATTTCTATTGTATGGTTTACACCTTCTATTATGTAACTGTTGTAATATTTTAGCTATGTTACACTCTGCAAATGAGGTCACAATCTCTCCAATAACAAACCATGGTCCTCAATACTAGTCTATATCCTTTGGAATTTGGGGAGATGCTCTTTAGACCATATGGACAAACAGATACAGAGCACCTTTGAGAGGAATCAAGAAGTGGGATGTTACATTATCGATGTCTCATCTCATACCCTGCCACCAGAATCATTATCGCGTATCAAATAACAACTTCATGGGTCTATAGTGCACTAAACACTATGAATTATGAAATCCCTCATCACGAACTTTCTCATTGTAAAATGTATGAATTACTAGTTTCGGAAGCCTATGATACCCTCTAGAGAGAACGAACATTCATCGATGGTCTCTCTACCATAAAGAGAGTCACTAATGCTATGAAATTTTTCCTTGAGCTTCTCCTACTAAGGAATCGTCTCAATGAGAGAATAGTTCTATTGAACATTCATCATAATAATCTTGAACACATCCTTTGAAACCCATAAATAAAACATTAGAAAGGGAGATATCATATTCCACTCTTATATTGATTCATTCATGTCCTAATTTAGAAAATTCTTAATCATAGCATCAGTAATGAAATTTTCCAAACCAATGGTTTAGGAAATGTCAAAAACAAATAATGAATGCATGTAATCTACTAAATGACTCCTTCCGAGGATCAGATATTTTTGAAAGAAGATATAAATTTGGATTTATTTTCTATAATAAATCGTTAAACATTCAATAGAAAAGGTAACATCAAAAAATATTAAGGGAATGATTCATAGATACAAGTATTAGATCATGGGTTATATATTTAAATTTTTATGGACTAAACACTCTAGAACCATAAGATACCATGAGACCACCATACATAAGGATGCAACCTAATCCAAAAATTTAAACATAAAAAAAGAACACATTGCAAATCTGGGCGTCTAAAAGACTCAAGAATGCTGTAGAAGTCAAAATACATATAATCTAAACAAAAGAACTATGAAATTTATTATCCAAAACAAACTTCACTCACTCATGTGTGAGGGCGTTATTTAGATAATCCATATTTGATAAATATCTATCGAAGATTTGGTAATATGCCTACAAAGCCAAAGAACCACTATATCTCGAAAACATTACATGGTTTTTCCGGTGTCATAACATCATTCACCTTCCTATGATCAACTAAAATTCCATATTCTAAAACCACATGTCATAAGAACCTCACTTCCAGAATCAAAAAATTATATTTTGAAATATTTACATAAATTCAATGATTTCTCAATATTTATAGAACTAATTTCAAATGAAAGCCAATGTTCACCTCATATTTGGAGTAAAAAATGATGTATTACACAAAAACACCATAAAAAATCATGGTACTCATGCAATATCCTATTCATAAATTCTATAAAAACTACAAAAGCATTTATTAGACACAATTTCATATCAAGATACTTATTATGGACATACCTAATCCTAAAGGTGGACTTTAGAATGTTTTATTATATAATTATCAACTATTGATCATCAAATAAAAGATCAATTTTCATGAAAAAAATTATAATTTAAATTGGTTAAAAATTTCATCAATCTGTGGAAACAGATGCTTTATCATTACCATAAAAAGATTGAGTTTTTTGTAATCAAAATTAAAGAAATGTTTTCAATAAAATTTATTTTTATGGAGAACATCATCCACCCATGGTGATAAAAATGGGATGATAAATACTTTCTCCAAAATATTATCTAATTGAGTATTTAATTCTTTTAATTTAGAAAGTTCTATATGGGAATACGGAGTACACACTGTCTGAGTACTTGGTTTTAAATCAATAGATAACTCCACCACCCTTACTGAAGTAAATATATATAAATCAAAAGGAAACATGTAGTAAAATTCGATGGAAACTAAAGGGATATCACCACTTGAATATTCCAAAACCAAGTAAAAATCCAACACCAATATAAACATAACCAAATCTAAAAAAGAAGGTTTTTCTCTACCCAAATGTAGGTTACACTCTACCTAAAAAATGGCACACCCCTATGATTGCAGTAAAGAATAAATACCAAAGATGATAGTTAATTCAGACCTTATGAGATATAAATTAATCTATCCTAAAAAAGGTGTTAATAGGTTTCTTTTTGGGAAACATTAAATTATAGGAATGAAAAATCTCCGATAGAGGAAAACACAAACTAGTATATCAAAGTCCCTATTGTTTCATTATTCTCAGGGGTGTAGTAATATTAATCAAAAATATATATATAATGGAATATTTAGTAGATTCACAACACGAGTCGATATAAATGAGTGAGATTCACCAATATCAAAAAATGTAGTCACTAAAGATGAATATATAGTTATGGTACCACTCACAGGTGCTTGAACCACATCAGCTTCATCTGAAGAGTATTCCATTTTCATAAAGAGGATTCATTCCAGATGTCTATGGCATGATCTAATTTATTCATAAATAATCATAATACACCAAATTTATTTTTGGTTCTGATGATCTTGTGCCACTATGTGTAGGAAAAATGATATGGAGTAAATTCGATATGTGTCCATAGCGACCATAAGAAATATATATCTTTGGTGCTTTAGAAAAAACTCAGTAGGAATGCCCATCCTTGCACACTGAATGTTGTCAAAGGGCCTCTTATTGGAACTAATTTTTTTTATGACACATACTATCTAAAACTAACATGATACTCATCCAAAATTATCTTACATTTAAATTAACATACATAACTTCCACTAAGAGAAAATGTAACTGCTTTCAACCTTGATAGTCCATCCAGGTCAATATTTTCCATCAACATTCTATCAATTACATCTGAAAAATAAGTTATATCCACCATGAATATGTGAGAATGTATTCTATCATGAAGGTATGTCTCAAAACTTAAATCATTTAATTTATCATTCCTAACCACCGCAATAGAAAACTAAACAATATATGATAAATGGTCCCCATACTGTATCATGGTCTTGTCACTATGCTAGAGGCTGAGAAACTCCATGAATTTATTTAGGGCCATAAAATATGGATAATATTTATCATTTAAGAGAACTATAAAGTCCTTACTCTCCAATGAATCATCTTTCTTTTCCATCTCCATTTATTCCCACAATCTCTCTATAGTCCCTTCATTCCTAATTGTATCACACATAACCTTTATATCTTATGGTATTTCTGGGACATCAAAAATATTCTCTATATTTTCCAAAAAATCACAATCCTCTTGAAGATAATTATATCCTTGTAATGATAGTGGTTTCAAGTGAATAAGATCTTGAGCACAATTCTAATATTCATACATTGGAGGTTCTATTTCTAGATCCTGAATGAGAAATGTTTCATTTAATTTTCGTAGAGAATGGATAGCACACACCACTATCCCCATGAGATTTTGGTCTATTAGAGGATTCGATCGATGAGGTTCTCCAATATCTTCCTCATATAAATTATTAATATTTATTATTGGATTCAATATTCTACAAAACATCAACAGATATCACTGGAACATCAGTAATCATAAAAGGATCATCATCATAATGCTGAGATACATGAAAAATTGGATTTTGATTTTCAATATACTCAAAACAAAAGGAGTTAAGGTATTATAAACTAATAAAATTATCCCTCAATGATACTTTTCACAAAAACCCATTATGAATTAAGGCTTGTTATGATAATATATTTCAAGGAACACACACCTAACTACCACACATGTCTCATAAATCCTACTTTTTATCTACCATGAATAACCAAACTGTATACGAACATAAAAAAATTATTATCAAGTTCAATATTTGATACCACTTTGTTATGAACCATCCTACACACCATAGATGGTGATAAAAGATATATCTATTACATAGGTTTATAGGTGTTCTTGATCCACACATTTCAAAACTAGAACCTAGCATCAAATCGAGATCAATTGGTAATGGTATTTCCAAATAAAACTTTAATGATAAAAGATAAAAGTTGGTATGATCAACAGTCCAAAGGGAGAAGGAAATATGATCAAACATGTAAAAAAAATTCCAAAATAGTACATGTTCAAGTGACACAACATATTGCAGAATAAAAAATCAAATAAAATGACATGTAACAAGAGGATAACACATCATTTTGTAACTTATATCACTGAAGGTGACATGATTTATGTACCTATGCCTCCTCCAAGAGGGGATTTACAGTCACTTGAACCCAGAATATGATAACATATAAACACATGATGGTAAAGGTAGGGACTTATATAAACAACCATGTAGGGTCTCACAAAGTATTCCTTATTAAATACCATAACAATAAACCATTTATTATTTAAATTTAACTAAAAAAATCATGGAAAGGAATTTACATATTTTCAAAAAACATAATTTATACTCAAATGATATGAAAGATATGTCAAAATAACCTTAAATATTTTTTTTAAAAAAAATTATATAATATAGAAAGAATGAATAAAATAGTTCAATAATAAATGGAATTTATCATCAAATTAATGCATATTAAAATACACTGTCATAAGACATCTTTTATGTTAGTTTCAGGTAATATGATCATCAAACTTCTCAATAATCATCATGAATCAATATAGGCATGCAAAATCAATATCAACACCTAATTAAGGAACCCATTTCATGAAATCAATCTATAAAAAATTATGGGATTCATGAAAATAGAGGTTCGATCTATCAACAACCTGATGATTTTTGACACCCTAACAAGGAGACAGGAGGAGATCGAGAGAAACCACATGAGAAGATATTTACATTAATTATGGTGATCCAACACTACTACTATGCTTATATCCACATAGATAAGATATCATAGGAGTTAAAATTGACTCCTGAGATCCTATAATGAGGAATCAATCAATTTACGGTTAAATTGGGGTGGGTGGAAACTTAAATGGGGATAAATAGATTTTTATTAAATTTTCAGGGAAATTAAAATATGCATACATGGTTTTCTAGAGAGGTAGCATTATTAGTAGTAATCATCCACCTTAACAATTTTACTTATCTTGGATACCATAATCAGTGCACGGTTTGACCACACAGTTATATTAACCATGTTCCAACCATGCCACGCTACTATTCTAGGAAGAATGCTTTTCAGTAATTGGTTTCATGGTTTGGAGAAAATTTGTACCAACCAAGAAGTTCTAAATAATCTCCCAAAACATCCCAAATTCACTATAATGAAATGTAGAAAAACCTTTAACAAAATGAGATTAAAAAGGGATCAAAGAGTACCTCAAAATGGGTAACAAGATTTTATTGTTTTGACGTATATAATGATAATAATATTTTCAAATATATATTCACATAAAAATATTTGAATATAATCCAATGAAAGTTGATGGAGTTGAATAATGGTTACTAATACTCAATAAACTACCACCATGGGAATGTGAACAGGTTGTCTGATGCTTTTCATCAAAATTATCCTTCTATATTATCTTGGATGATGATAAAAAAGATACAATATTTATTGAATTACAAAAAATGGACCTTGAAAGCATAATGTACAGGGAGAAATATTGTATTTTTAAAGATATTTTTTAACCATATCTTCATGTAAAGATTAAAAATGTGAAAAATTTGGATGTGGAGATGAAAAATTAGGTGATACGTTTTCCAGAATTTATAAATGATTTTGAGGGAATGATAAGTTTCAAGAGACAAGTATGTTTCCTATAAATACCATAAATGAAAAAGGAACTATTGGAATAATCTCATATCTTATCATTCTCTATTAATACTAAACGTATAAAGACAATAAATATTTTTTTATTATGAAAATATGAATTTGGGTATGAAGGAACATGTCTATTAGTGCTTGGTATGTCAGAAATTTCATGTTGAGAGATAAAATTATAAGTATATGTTAATACCATTACCTTTAACATAATGTATAATGAATATCAACACCATGTGTTTATTTATTGGACTCCCTAAAAAATCAAAATATTATAATGTCAGTGGGGTTGTAACAGATCACCTAATTAATTCAATGTAAATCTTTTCTAACTAATAAAATTTATCTCTTAATCATCCTGATAAGATAAAAAATAAATATGTTTGTATAGTTTTATGGGGTACCACATTCTATTATAAATGATCGGGATCTGAGGTTCACCTCAAAGTTATGTAGAAATCATAAAAAAGATCAAGATATATAGTTTTATTTTATTTCAACATATCATTATTAGATATATTTCTAGTCTAAGAGGGACATTCAAACCCTAGAGGATATGGTAAGATATTGTTATCTATATTTTGTTGTTTATTCGGATTAACTAATTTATCTATTCATGTTTTTATATAACAATCACTTTGACCCATGCATTCAAATGGATCCTTATGAATCCCAATAAGAAAATAATTGTAGAAATACCACATAATTGGGTGATGTAGAATAAAGAAATATATTTGGACATGATCTAGCTAAGTAAATAGAATAAAAGTTTTGATCCCTTCAACAACACATCACGGTAGCGCAGAGTGGATGTATGATTTATGCTGAAAATATTTAGAAAGATATAGAACTCGATGTTAGTGATTAATTCCTTTAAATTTATCCATGGAATAAGTTTTTATGATTCAAAAATAATGGAAATAGTATCCCTATGTATATCGTCCCCTTTAAAATTATTTGTTGAGTATGGAATGTAGATTAACGCTTAACACTTCTAATCAGCATATATCAAGTTGATGATGCATTCTACATATGTTTCCTAATGAATTATATACCTGATCTTTCATCTTTACTAAACTCGAAGGTTGTAGCATTGGAGCATGATCTATCTTATGAAGAACATCATATATAAATCTTGGATCATATGGATAATGTTATATGAAACAAGACAACTCACCTAAAGGAATTAGAAATTTGAGAAGCTATATGGGAACCTAAAAATGTGATAAATAAGAGATATATTTATTATTTGTATAAGAGAAATGGAACTTCTAGGTAAAATTTTATTTTATGGGTATATAATTTAACCAATCTACGATTATATATGTATTTACTTTGAAATAAAACTTGAATTATTCGATGGATTTCATTATATACAACCTAAAATATATATAAACTGAGATATAGTAAAATTTTATAACAAAGAAGAAAAATTGGAAGGTATTAATATTAATATTAACTTTAAAAAATTATCTACAATGAGTTTTGTTAATGAAAATGTATTTATTAATTCACAATAATTATATAGTCAATTTTCAGCAAAGTAATTTTATGCTTCAAAAATGTGTTTTCTCTAGAAGGTTTTTTACCAAATTTTCATATAAAAAAATTATAATTTATTTCTACTATTTTTAGAAAACATATTTTGGTAAATTAATATCATTTTTAAAATCAACACATCAATATTCTATTATATTTAATGTTTAGTATTCTTTTTAAATGATTTAGTTTTCACTGAATATTGACAAATGTTTTTTTGTAAAACTAGTCATTTAATTTAAAGTTAATAAACTATTATGTTATTAATTTAATATTATTTTTATCTATTACTCTATTAGTTTTAATAATATAATTACTAATATAGTATTCATTAACATACTTGATTATGGATTAAGTAATAGTTTGGATTTAAAACATATTAAAAAATATTTTTTTATGAAAGAAATGAGTTTTTAAGTTATTAAATGATTTTAATCTATATTTATTAATGTATTTAATTAAATTTATAGAATATATATATTAATTTAATATTATAAAATCCATTTATGGTTTTTAAACTACAGAAAAATTGAAGTGAGTTATGTTTTATGCTTAGAAATTCATTTTTTGAAAATTGGGTTTTCTTGTGGGTTCCATTCTTAATTAATATTCTGTTCTACCAATTATATAAATTGAATATAGTAAAATAAATTCTATATTTATAATCATAAAACTAATACAATTTCAAAGCGTCAACTTAATTTTTTTGTCATAGTTAGTAGTGAAAACTACAAAATTTTTTGTGATCGTTAAGGTTAAAATAGGTTTATCATGAGGTGTTAAACCATGATATAAGGGATTTATTACCACCCAGAAATATAATATTATAATTTTATAATAAAACATTAAATTTTTTTCTTCAAAATGGTTGTAACTGTACATTTGGAGCAACATTCACTGGAAAGCTACATTATATCATTCAAATTATTTAAGAAATTTCTTTTGTGTCCATCCCTTCATTTTTAAAAGGTATCCTACTCTCATATATTATTAAAATTTATTAAGACTTAATTCATGGAAAATAAATAATAAAACCTTATTAGAAAATTTTTCCTCATCCTAGTTTTTTTGTTCTCTTTAAACCAATCCTTTAAGGATTAATTAGTAATCCAATGGACAACTCTCAAAGATGTGGAATATATCTTAACCAAGATCATTGAATTTTATTTTATTTATATGATATTTGATGTTTCTCATCCAAAAAACACGATTCATATAGTAAATTAACTACATTAATATGATATTACTGTTATGGAACTACAATGTACCCCATCTTATAAACCTAATGTGATATGAAAGTATCACTCATGTGTATGTGTGGACTACCGCCTCCACAGAGCGATACAACTCATTTTACACCACCATATTTCATGGTTTGTTATTATGATATATTTAATTTAAATATATGATATTTAAGTTGTAATAATTATTGTATATATAATAATTAACATTTACATTTCTTTATATCTATTCACTAAAAAATAGAAATGTCACTTGTGCGTACGTAAAAACAATTATCTCCATGTAGTGATGTAATTAATTTTTCATCACCACATTATATTAATGGTTATATATATATAATGAATATATTTATATTTATATTATGATTTAATTTTTTTATATTAAATAAACCATGATCTTTGTCCCGGTCTATAACCACACAAGTGAAATGTACATGTAAAATGTTGCAGTTAACAACCGAAATAAGGATGATAATTAAATATTATTAATAAAATTTAGATAATATGTTATAAGTAAATAATGTAGTGTATTATAATAAATATTATGGTTCATTTTTATAATTATAATAAATTTAAAATTTTAATATAATATTCAATAGAACTTATTAAGCAAGATGAACTTAGGTAAGGGTTTTATGGAACATTCTCATTTTTGTTGGGATTGTTTGTGATTAACTTTTTTAATGAAATAATTATATGATAAATCTCTCCTAAATATTATTTATTTTATTTTACTCTTTTTTATATATATTTCATTATTTCCATTAATTTTACACTCTTTATGTACTCAAGATTTTGAATTAATGTTTTTAAGGAAAACTAACCATGTTTTCCCTTCAGTTCGTAATATGTTATTCCATGTTCATATTTTCAATAACATTTTTTATGTTTTTTAATATTCTCCATATATTATTTAGTTTCGTATTTTTCTATATTTATCACTATTTATCAATATTTAAAAATGGTTTTATAATCATTTCCCAAATATGTTTCTTTTTTACTTTTTACAAATAACATGAAAGAAATCATTGTTTAAATTTATGGCACATGAATGGATTTACCATCCATTATAAAAACACATTTATTTATAGATTCAATTATAAAATTAATATTTATTTGAAAAAAAAATTCAATAATATTTTGAAATTTTTTATATTCTAAATATTGGATTTAAAAAAGGTCATTTTCCTCAATAAATGTTATATTGTTATTTTAATTGTATTATTAAATATGTGAAACTATTTTTTTTGATTCTTATGATTTATTGGGAATGTGATCCAATTTTATAATATTTATTATTTCTCTATATGGTTTATCATTATGATGATTAAATCTATAGGACTGCCATACTGCTTCCAAGGACTATGATTTGATAATATGATGAATGTGTTATGATCTTATGGAAAAAAATATATGGTTTCACTTATGTTATGGTTATGCCTGAAATTATATATTCCTCCAATAAATTAGCTAAATAGTTATATCTCATAATATAATGTGGACTGGAATAGAGAGTTATCCAAGGTTAGTAACAAAATTCTTTCAATAGGATAGTCTTAAGAGAGATCCTTGATTAAGAAAATAATGAAATGAAGCATGATCTTAATTAATTGTGATAGAAATTTCCTTGATACTTTACTAAGGAAATAATTTTCTATGATTATGTGTATTATAATAATTTATGTATTATGATTTTTATATGCACTCATGGATTATGACTTGTTGTTAATGATTCTGTACTCTTATATCTTATATCAATAAATTGATAAAACATTATTCCATTTTTTCTGATTATGATATCTGAATTGATGTATTTGATTTTACAATTTTTCCCATGTTTTCATACCATTTTTATTACCTTATACTCACATATGATAATTTATTGACATCTATTTTGTTTATGTTTATAAATCACATGAGCCCACCTTTTCTGGTGTTTCCATTCCCAAATTGTGGACAATGGTTTCAAGTATTTTATATCTATGGATGATTATAGTTTGGAAGAACTAGGTTGGAAATTATGTTAATTTTGGTACCAGTTGTTTAATAATCCACATTTCCAAATATAACAATCCAATAGATTATTTACGAATTAATTATTGTGGAATTTATTCAATATTCATTTTAAATGAATTAATATTAATTAGAAAAAGAATGAGACTCTATACATTCGGTGGAAGACCTGCATAAACTATAAGTAGGGACAATTCATAAACTATAAGGAATCCACTGGGGAAGAATCTAATGAACATATTGTCTCCCAACATTGTCCTAGAATAAATCCACTCACTTCCACTTCTAGACAAGTAATGAGATCTGACAACCACCAACGACAGAAGGAAAATCAATGAGGACCATAAAAATCATTGTATTTGTACTATCCATAACTGATGTATCCACTACCTTTGAATAGGTTGACAGATAAATGAGAATAATCCTTGACCTTACCTTGATATTTAACCCCATTTGGTAGTGTTGAACATCGAGATAGACTTTCCAGATGAGATCATGAGAATAATAAACAATATCAAAGAAATTGAGTGGAATAAATAATCACTAAATGACTCCATTTACCAAAAGGGGCCAACAAATGGAAATCATATACCCTTAATGTTTTTTGATAGAACACATTAATGAACACATTCATAAATGTGGCTCAGGAGAGATCCTTATGAATACAAAATTTGAAAATTTTCTCCCACCACTTCAATTGGTGTTCTTCCAATATGTAGGCATCAATTTTTATTTTAGATGTATTTTGAATCCTTAAGTAAATATAAATACGTTTGATCTTTTTTTATCCATTACTTAGGATCTTGAGTCCATTTATCACCACAAAAGGTCATTATAATTTATTTAGTATACTCGTTATCATGGTCCACCATCCGATATTGATATTTTACTCCATATTAGTCCAACTATGTAATGGGTTAAATGAATAATTCCCCAATATTCGGGTCTACAAAAATGAATTTCCAATTGGATATGACCAAAATACGCTTCCCTTATATTCTTATGATCTTTTCAATAAATAAATTTCTATAAAAAATATATAAACACAATCAATATAAATTTAAATTTAAAAAATTTCAATATTTTCAAAAAACATATTTAACAACCTAAAAGGATTAAAAATATAAATATTTTAAAATTTTAAACAGTAGGGGGTGAAAATTTGTAAATTTTATGTATTTTGTTATTTTTAATGGTTTGGTTCCACAGTGTGACAAACCTCATTCTAACCATGTGATATAGTACTGGACGAAATATAGAAATAGTCCCAAAAGTTGTTAATTATTTCTATTAGTTGTTTGTCTGAACTTAATACCTATATTTTCCTCTACACTTTTATATAAAAAATATACATTTGTCTAATCTAGACCAAGGTTCCTACCAAAACCAATAACCAACAATAATAAAAATCAAACCTAATATAAAATTAAAAATTAAACTCAAATAAAAAACAAAACTCCTAAACACCCATGGAAAATCCAAGTATGTAATAAAGAAAAGTTATACAAGCACTCTTCGACACCCAACTCTCAAGATATGATGGTCCTATCTCAATCATACCTTTTCTCTCCCAATAACTACATTCCCCATACTATTTTATAATAAAAAATTATTGCTCGACCAGACTCATCACCCAAACCACCCTGTTGTAGACATGAAGTGTGTTCCCAATCACCATATGAGGGAAAAAACCACCAGTTTAGTAAATTAACTAATTGGGAAGAAATCCACCCTAAAAATACCATTAATAAACAGAACAGTACTCATATTTTTAACATATCCTTTTTATAGGTTGGACACCCATGTTGAAAAATAATTAGTTTCATTATAAAATGATCTAAAATCCATGTATAACCAGAGAAATGAATAAAAAATAACTATAACTCATATCCATTATAACAAAATCATAAAAAATGATAGATAATATTCATAAAAAATGGTCTTAAAAACATGCACGATGATTAAGTTCCCAATATAAAAATAACCCATACTATATTGAGGATCCCCAATATAATCCATTGTTCCAAACTCCCCATGACCCATAGTCACCACCATAACTAGACCAAAGAATAATGATTAGAATTTTGAATAGATACCAACTAGAATAATTCTCTTGACTTTACCTATATTAGGTAAAACAGACTTATCATATGTAAAAATGAAAATGAAGTGTTTGATGAACAAGGCCTAGTTGAGAAAACATGTCACCTGACACAAAGCTTCACTAGGCATGAAGGGACTTTTTTATCCTCATAGGATAGAAAATATTTCTTGTGTACCAATAATTTATTATCCAGATTTATTTCACCCTAAAAAAAAACTACAATTATGTTTGAATTACTTATCTAGAATGTGGATATATATTCGAACCAAATATCTAGATACATGTAATGAAATAATCCCAAATTTAAAAATAAATTTAACATCCATTTTAAATAATAAAACTATATAACTAAAGAGAAATACAATAGAATCATAATAAAATACAGTAGAAACTTTTTTCCTTATAATATCCTAAAAAATAGAACATGTTTAGTTCTAACTAAACCACTAGATCAAATGATTAATATAATGAGAATCCAAGGAATGAGATCAAATTCCTAGAACCTAATATAAAAAATTAGAGTACTATATACACGAACACATTGGTGTATATGAAATAAGTGCGAAAAACATTTCGTGTATTATTTGATAGAAAAAACTAAAAATTTACATTCATATTTCATTCCATGATAACAATAAATAACATTATTTATAAAATAGAGTTTTCACATGAGAAAGTAAAGAATGAAAAATATAATTCCTAACTACATTCTTTATTAAAAAACTTTAAAACCATTTAAAAAAATTAGGATCTTTTGGCTTAAAATATCAATTTTAATCCCAATAAAAAATAATGGGTTTACATTAAAACCACATTAAAAACAATGAAAAGGGGGATTTTATATCCATAAAATAATATACCATTTAATTTAATTTTTCCAAAAAAAGATAAAAAAAACTCAACTTAAATCAATCATTGCAATACCCTTTTAATTCACATATTTCCAAACCATTTATAAATATGTTTGAAATTAAACCAAAATCAAAATCAAACACATGTAATTTTCATAATGAAACTAATTTTTGATGGGAATAAATTAAAAAACTGATGAAAAAAATCATAGTGAAATCAAATTTAAATACAGGGGATAAAAAATAACCATTTTTATCCGGATCCCATATATCATCAACAAACAGAGATAAGAATCATGAAAAAATAACTATCATATAACATGAATGATACTATATCTAATCTCATTGGTTCAAATATCTCTAAGGTCCCTTTTGTGATACTGGAAATATGCCTCTCAAAACCCCTTTGGGTCATTAACTAAAAAAATAAACCCCTAGGAGGGGATATATTTTCTTAGGAACAAGACATCCTTGGAAAACTAGGATATAATAACACACATTTCTACCTTCTATATAGCTCTATAGGGATCCCTTTATATCTATAAAATATGATGAATTACAATAATAAATTTTATAATCAACAAAATATATATTTAAAAAAACCTCATATCACATCCAACACCCTAACAAGAAATAAAAACTTTTCACATCCACTCATAATCATCAATAATAAACAACCCCCATCGGTAAACAATCCACAAGAAACATAATAAAAAAAGAGTTTCATAAATGAATAAAAATTAAATTTCAAATCCACCCTCTTTAATTAAGTTCAAAATAGTCTATTGAAAATAATCATGGAATTCCAATAAACTTTACGCATTTTTAATACAATTTCATGGAATATTCATTAAATATAGTCAGTTCCAAATCCCCTTTTGGGACATCTATTTTCCCTTTTGATATCATTTCAAAGAAACACCAAGACCAAATATTCTAAAAAACTAAAATGAGTGAAAAATCACCTATTTTTATAAAACCACCATTCAAAACACTAGTAATTTATTTTGAAAATTAAATAACTGTTAAGAAACATTTATAAAATAAAATAGTTATTTTAAAATTTCCACTCAATAGTTAGTTAGAAGAAATTCCAATACAAGTGTAAAATCCATTTTAAAACCATTCCAAAATACACACATATAACATATTTTGGAATAATTTAGAAAAAATAACTTTTAAAAAATTCGTCAATATTATATCATACAATATAATGCAATGTCACAAAACACCAAAATTAATCAAGTTAAAAAATCTCACAACAGATTGACTACAATGACTAAATCTAACCCAAGAATGAGGGCACCCTCCTCAAACTATAAGTACCAATATACCCATGTTTTGATCCATCCAAAACATAAAGGTAACCCTCAAGCAACTAGAGTCCACGATGGAATGTAAAACTATGGGATAAATAATAAAGGGAATGATAAGGGGTGGAAAAGAGATAATAACCTTAGAATCCCATTTAATACTCAAGTCGGAGGCCAAAAATGTGAAGGATAATGAGATGTAGGATCTCCCCAAAATACGCTACGGTTTTATAAATGAATATGTAAGAAGATGAGGGAAAAAATATGTTATAAACATATTTGAATTAGGGGAATTTCAGGTTTTAAGGACACATGGTAGGTCATACATTTTGGCCACATATTTTTCAAAACATTGCACTGACCGTGTGGTATCCACTCAATAAGAAAAACATGTTCTCTTGGTTTGGTCATAGGATTTCTAAACTGTGGAAAATTATTTTTATGTAATGACCCATGGTGATACTAGACCCATGTGGGACCCACTAATGTGAATATGAGTCATGCCCACTAAGCCCCGACATAGTGGTCATCATAACACATCTGTTTGGCATGTTATTCCAGAGGTATCAGGTTCTTGTTATATGGGAGGTGAGTTAAATCTCCCATAGGGGAGGGGAGACTTCCTTCCACATGTAATATATCAGGTATTTTGGTAGGGGGATGAGGAACTACTATCTATTAGTGTATTGGGTAGGTAAGTTTTATCTTCCAATTTCTAAGGCCCAATATGGTCTACTATCATTAGGTTTCATTTCTTATGTTTTTAGAAAAATCACATAAGTTTATCATAGTGATTATACATAATGTATATAACCATAACCAATTTTTTTTGTTTGAAAATAGTTTTTTAAAAACAATTCATTATAAATAACCTATAAATCTAGTTGGTTATATAGAAAAAATATTAGTTCTATATAAATACAAATAGGGTAATCATGTGTAAAAATGAAGGGAATGAGTATATGATATTTGGAAAGATGAATCAAGAAATGAGAAATTAAAAACAAAATTAAACACCATATGGCTAATGCTATATAGCCTAAGGATATCTATCTTTTATAAAGATACATCGTCATCCATCTATGATAGATCAATTATCATAACAATAAAATAATACTTCCTATTATAACACTATGTATAACTGCTCCACTAATCCTTGTCAGAAAAAATTATACAAAAGGGATTACATAATAGTGGGTTACCAACTTACATTATGTCTCCCATGTTCTTTCAATGATAAAAATATATAAATTCATGATCATAATAAAAAAAATAGAATTTCAAAAAAAAAAATATAAATTCCATTTGGCCTTCCCCCTCTTAAATTCATTTGAAACAACTATTATTATATAATGAATTTTATCAAACA
Source organism: Viscum album (assembly GCA_963277665.1). Lineage (NCBI taxonomy): Eukaryota > Viridiplantae > Streptophyta > Magnoliopsida > Santalales > Viscaceae > Viscum > Viscum album. The sequence continues at coordinate 187,631,682 of OY728145.1, forward strand.
CTTTCTAGGAAAAATGCTTATTTTTAATAGAAATAAATTTATAAATTCATTTAATTCCCAACCTGATAAAAACCATAATAATTAATCATATAATAGCCCATAATATTTCATATAAATCATACCTTTTCAATTTAAACTAATATAAAATCACTATTATTGAGTATGACGGGGGAAAATACCATTAGGTAAAGATAAATACTTGAAATTAAAACTAATTTCTTCAAATTCACCTACAAAATTGGGATAGAATACATGAATCTTCAGTAACCTAAAACCTATAAAAAATCATTAAAATCCCAAAATGAACCCTATGTTCGGACCAATTTTCATTATTAGGTTATAGTTTCAAAAAAACCAATTTGTGTTTTAGTTGCATTTAATGTTAATTAAGAAGGAAAAATGTGTAATTTTTATGTGATATGATGTTGGATATCATGGATGGAATGTGTAGATCCCAAGAATATTGAGAAGGTTCACTATGTTCCCAAGTAAGGTGTCAGTTTTTGTTGAGTATGTGAGTATTGGAACTAAACCATGAAACTTAGAAGTCAGTTGTTTTCATGGTTCACATATTAAATAATATGATGTTACATGTATTGATCATTCTATGTATTGAACTATAAATATTTGATATGGATTGGAGATGCACGTCTTAGTGGAATTAGAAGTAAATTTCATATTTATTTTACAATGGAATTACTACCACTAAAGATTAAATAGATTCATTAATGAATATATTGTTAATATGAAGATGATGATGCTTAGTATTTCATGTTTATATCTAGTTCCAAAATAATTTCTAAAAAGAATAGTTTTATCCTTATAAAAATATACATGGATGAAGTTGGAATCAAATTTGATGATTCGTTTTCTAATATTCATGGAAACATATGGAAAGTGTCGGTGGATGTATAGAAACTATATACAACAAAATTTTATAGTATTTGAGTTTTTATATGAAGGATTTAGATAGTTTTAAGAGGCCCTATTTTTAAGTGATGAAGCCAAAAATTTTAGTGTTTAGAAAAGCATAACAAATATGAAAATTGTAAATGAGACCACTTCTCGTAGTCAATCAAGATGATCGGTTCCAAAAGTTTATTTTCATGGATGATCACTATAGTATATTATTTAATCAGGCGGTAAATATATATATATTTGGTAGATTTTATAATTCACATGGTTGATCTATTAGGACAGTCACTTCAGTCAATTGTACAAGCAGTTGATCTAGACATTATTCATGCGGTAACTTCATGTCTATATTGTATGCCATGGAACAAACTGTAAGATGGTTGTACGTGTATTCGATATATACACTAATGTTTCAATCATGGTTTATTGAGCTCCATGAATATAATTTTAATATTTTGAGTTTATTAATATGGGTTATTGGAACTCTACATGTGGATGAACAGAATGGTCCCTTCATGTGGTTAATCTTGAGAGGCATGGTCAATCAAGGGTATAAAGAATTTTTATAGGGAAGAAGATGAATAAAAAGTTCATATGAATTTTTATAGTCATAGAACATTATAATTATAATCTTAATACATTGATAATATAGTCATACTTAAGAATTTTTCTATAAATATATCAAAGGAAGAGTGTTTGACATTTGATTAATAATATAAGTTGTTCATCATAAGCATTTGGTCTAATCGTAATACTTTTTGCACAGCATAATACATTTAGATTTTATTTATTGTAAGTCTTTACTATAATAGTATGTATTCGTCATAATTAATTTCAAGCATAAAACATTGTATGTTCCTAGTGTAATCATTTCACACTTAGAGAATTATTAATTTCTGCATGATGTAAAACATAAGATTCATGAATTTTATATTTCAATGAAATAAAAGTAGAATTAAATTAGATGATGTAAGTGTGATGTTATTCATGAATAAAACATCATGATATTAAATGTATCAGGATAAATTATATGATGAAAAAATATATATCTAAGGGAGAATAATCTGATCCTGAGAGAGTTCCATGCTACAGAATAATGTTCCATCTAAAAATTACATGAATTCATTATTATGTTGAAGAAGTCAAATGAAAATATATATGAATATTTTATTGAATAAAAACAAGAAAATATATTGAAACTACATAATGATTTAAAATAGAATATATGTGTATTAAAAAGATCATATTTTGTCATAATGGAATTCTAACATCTATCAAAACTAAGATCCATGTCTTAAAGAGAGAAAACAAGAAACCAAACCGATATTTGAGGGAGTCATGAATATAATGATGACTCAATGTTGCTAAAAAAATCATATATATAGCATGTAGGTTCATGAAAAATGATGAGGGCGTTCTAAAGTATTACCATTACACATTTTGTAAGATTAAATAAAGAATGAAAAGAATAATGAATATTGAACCTATTGAAAAATAAATATTCAAGGAAAGAGATAGATAGATATAATTGACTCTACATGAAGAGAAGTTTCCTTACACACAAGAATAAAATAAAATAGGAGAAATAGTATGGAATAAATATATTATATACCATATTCAGGATGAGAATATTAGAGAGACACCCCTACATACATATAATATTGAATTATAAATAGCACTGAGGAAACCCATTTGATTATTGTCAGTTAGGGTGGAGATAATTAATATAATCTAGTAAGGAACCAATCCATAATATCTAATATTAATTTAGGTAGTTGAAAATATATTATCTTGTGAAAAGTTATATAAATCCCTCACTTTATTTATACAAGGTTTCTATAACTAAAATGTGTTCAAGGTCAAACAATTTCTCATGATTTCTTTGATAATAAAAAGTAATTTGTATACGTAGAATAATAATCATAATTTACAAAGCTCGTAATCATCATTTTGGAGGAAGAACTGATTAAGAACTCCTAGATTTCTCTTGTATTACTTTATGTTTAAATATATTCACAACAATCAAATGACGGAAAGTAAAAGAGATACCCTCTCAATGAATAGGTGAATCGGTGATGAAAGGATAATGGTAAAATTTCAATAAAAGAATAAAAAAACTATTCACCCCTAGTGTTGGACACTTACCTAAGTGATCCTAAAAATTTGTTTCATAGATACAGTGACACCTCCATCATATTCTCTAGTGTGATTTATTTTTTAATTAAGTAATATTATCATTACAAATTATATATGAAGGGAATATTTGAATAATCCTATGAGTTTTGTATCAAATAATCCATTAAATTTATATCCTCTAAGGCCATGAAAAACACCTAGAAAATAGAAAAAAATTATTGATATCAGACTCTTTAAATAAATTATAGTTTAATGACTCTCTATTAATTAAAGGTACTCAATATCAAATTCATTCTAATATTTCAGTTGACAATCTTCTCATAAAAAATAAATAATGAGAATATATAACCCTTAATTAAAGAATAATATAAATCATTTCACCATACAAAAAACTAGATAGGGAAAAATATTTCATGGATTATAAATATATAACATCTAAATGCACCACCATGGAATTGGGAAACCATTATGTTGCATGTGGTTTATCATTTCAACATAAGTAATCGGTACCAAAAATACATTCTTAAAATTTCCCATAAATTGAACCATGTATATTTGTGGAAGATTAAAATTATAAGGATTCATAAGATGAATAATTTGTGTTGTTAAAGTTATCCTATAAAACTACCCCAAACAAACTTTTATCATATATTTGTGTTATGGTTAGAAGTATGTTCGGGGAGATCACTGACCCTGCTGATGAGAATGAAATAACGGGAAAGGAATTGAACAAAATGGTAATTATTATTATTATTATCTCTAAATATAATATAGTAATAAGAAAAACAAATATAGAACACAATAGAATAGTCTCAATATTTAAAGATGAATGGATCAACATAATTAAAAAGTGAGGGGAAGCAAATAAAAATCTTGAATAATAAAGACAAACATATAAAGAATTAATTTCTATGAAAAAGTATCATATTTATGTAATGATATAAAGGATCTAATAGGACTACCAACTTCTATAATAAAAGAAAAAAACTAATGATGATGAAATTAAATAGATATGAAAGGAATGTGAAGGAAAATTGTAATTAGTGGAGGATGATAGAAGTATACTCAACATATAAATCTTGAATCATATAATTAAATAGAATAATTTGGAATCAATTTAAAATATTTCTTTCCAAGAAGATTAAATAATAATTACCATCACATAAAAACCAGCAGAGGACACATATATTGAATGAAAAATATCTCGTTGTAGGAATATCATGAGATCAGCTGTTGATTATTCTAAAATATTCACAAAAATAATTTTATAACCCACAACACAAAAAATTAAGAATTATAATTTTTTTATGTATTGAGTGTAGAATAAAAATGACAAATTTTAAAAATATGGAAAATTAAAAGTGACTAGAATTCGACTATCATGATATAGATGGATAAAATAGTCCATATAAAAGTATTTCACTAAATGAATTCCAAAATATTTATGTAAATTTTTTAAAATAGAACGATACTAATTTTGTAAAATTTGATATCATTTAGTCCAAATAATTAAAATGTGGTTTCATTGTTATTGTTTTCTATAGTATATTTATCTATATATATTTTTGCTGCAATTATATTTTCACAATAATATAAATAATAGAAAGGACTATAGTGAGGTGAAGTGATCCTAAGAATATAAAACATCTATAGTTTATTAAAATGAATCTGTATAAAAATAATAGATCTAAAATTCCTAGAAAAATCTGTAATTCTTTCAAATGTTATGGTTATAATTAAGAAGTATAAAATTATAAATCATTCACACATGAAACTAAAACAAATGAGAATAAAAGAACATAAAATCTGATGAATAGAGATATGTTTATCTTATGATGAAACCATGATAAAAAATTAATAGAACATTAACAATAATATTATATAGTATAATGAATAGTTATCTAAGGGTGATAATTAGAAGAAAAATATAGATTTATGAAAACCCAAGAAGGCCAAGAAAGGATTCATACCAAAAACAAAAAAACATTTCTTTCATGAAAGAAGGGTTTATATCACATACCCTTGTAAACAATCCATGATCATGAGAAATGGAACAAAATAATTTAAATAGAATGGAATAATAGTCTAGTATAGTAATAAAATGAATTAATTAGTGAAGAAAATTTTGGATAATCCATATGGAGCTGCCAATAATCCCGAGCATATTTTCTAAGGATAAATAGTAATCAGGCTAGCTAATTTAGAGAAAGAAATATAAATGGGATCCCAAGATAAAGGAGGTTCGAAAGGAAAAGAAGAACATTTTACATGAATAAAAAATAATAATGAAATTGGGGGGGGGGGGGTTATCAACAAATGACTACCTAACTGCTTCATAAATTATATAGGGTTAGAGAAAGCAGGCTGGAATAAATCAAATGATTGTATAAAAATAATTCCAACCCAATAAAAAATCTTAATGTACTTGAAAAAAAAAACAAAATTATAAATATTCATTGATGGTTTATTTTATTAATAAAATCAAACATAAAGATATATTAAAAAACCATACATCCCAATGAAAATTTATATTTGAAAAATTATTAATAAAGCTTTAAGAGTCTATATATACTAATATATAAATTGGGAAGGAAATATTGGTAGTGAATCCATTCTGAAAATATCTTACTACAATATAAAAAATAAGGTTACACAATATTTTATTTCTATATATGTTTTATTTGTGTCTTAACTATTCATGGAATTGAAGGTGGTGTTTATTATGAAATATAGAACTGATGAAATGAAGTAAGATGGAATAAATTTCCTAGATCTGTAGAAGTATTAGTATTGGTTTGATTTGTAAAATGTTATTATAAGGAGTGTCTATGGAAAATAAAAACCATGATTAAGGTGAAAATTAAATCAAAACTAGACACCATAGTGATAAAAATACCCATATGGGAAATTATTAATTTTTCCATATATGTTTTATCGTAACAACTAGAATCATAAATATTATTTTATGATGAGTTCTTGATTGGTTATGAGAAGCAGTATGTCATCCCTTTTGGATTTATGTGTCTTGAGAAGCTATTTGGTTTCAAAACAAATAAAAATCAGAATTTTCTGGAATGATTTTGAAAAATAGGAATTAAAATTGTTTTAATGTCTATTAACTTATCTTTTGTTATCAAATAATTAGATCCAACGTTAGAGGGGAATGGATTTAATTAAATAAATGATATGAACTTGATGAAACCTATAGTGTTATGTAGAGGTTTGAAATAATAACCTTTTGGTTAAACATGAATGTTTCCAATTTTTTTTTGAGTTATAGTGTGAATTTTTGGTTGAATGGCTTTTATAATAATTGAAATAATTGACATCAATAATAATTATCAACAAATATGCATATGATTAATCCCAGATGAATATAATTGAAAAATTGAGTAGTTCTTATCATATTTTGTTTGTTACAGAAAACCATGTTCTCTACATCAAACCCTCTTTTATTATTCACTCTGTGTCTCTCACAAATAAATTTAGTTGGTTGATTGATTTAACATTACTTAATGAATGAATGGTACCATCCACTAATATATGAATTTGAATTATTTTCAACTACGTTGGGTATAATAAAAATAAAGAATTTATGAGTTCAAATATATACATGAACTTTTATAGAATTGGTGTTGACAAAAAATACAAAGTGGGTGATTGATAAACCCAATTTGTGTTGGAGTTTTATATTTGTTTAATTAAGAAGGAAACATACATGATATCAATATAGAATAAATTAGTATAGTTTGAAAGGAAATTATATAATATGATCATGTTGACAAGGTTCATAAAGTTCATAAGAAGTATTTTACTTTATCTTGAGTAATTGAGTATAGGAAATAAGACTAGAATCATGGAATTTGTTTCCTTTCTTGGTTCACATTATAAAGAAGAAGAGTTACCAATACATATTTTATATAAAAATTTAACAATAGTTTATTTGGATTAAAGATATATAGATTAGAGTAATAATGGAATATAATTATATTTATATGATAAAGAGTTTAAAACAATTTTCATTTATAGATATCCATTCATTGATGAAAAATACAACCTCAAGATTCTACTACTTAGTATTTACAATGTATACCCAGTTTAAGAAAATTTGGAGAAAATAAGAGCTTCATCCTTATAAAAATTTAATTTGATAATGTTTGAATCAACTATAATGATTTATATGATGATCTACATTGAATCTTAAGGAATGTGTTGGTGAATGTAGAGAAAATGTGTACAACATCATATAAGAGGTATTTAGTTGAGCGAGGAATGTTGGAGATCATTTTAGGAGGCCTTAGTTAAAACTGATGCATGCATATAATCTATTAACAGAGACCAAAATGTTCTATATGAACGTATAAAATGTGGTCACATCATATGATTGATCTACTTGGTTGATTCATATAATTTCATTACAAATTCAATCATAATGGTTCATTTTTTGTTTACGTAGTTTATCCATTTCTATGATCGATTTTATAATTTGAATAGCCAATTCGTTCGAATGATTAGTTCAGTAATTTGTACATGTGGTCGATCCAGAAAAGTATATACAGTAAGGAAAATCATGTCTAGTTGGTTGCACATGCATTGATTTTTCACAACCACATATCAATAATAGTGTATTTAGTTTGTTGAACATATGGTTTCTCTTTTGAGTTTGTTCATATGGTTTATTAAACCTACACATGAAATAAAGTGGCACAATTTCTTTATATGGTTGGCCTTTAGTGGGATGATTAATCTAAGAAATATATAACTTTTTTATGAAGTAAATGAACATAAAGATAACATGATATTTTCTATTCACAAGTCAATGGATTTTCAATTGTATGACTTTGATCTGATTATATGACATTAAAAGTTTCTAGAATTATGAAAATGAAAAATAATATGTATTTCTGAAATAAATGTATATATTTCATAATAACCATTTTTTATATTTGTAATACATTTACCAAAACAAGTGTATCACCCAATGATTTTAAAATGACCTCTTTTTTCAATACATTTACAACACACAACATGAAGATTAAATAAATCTTGAAATACTATTTTCTAAATGTGGCCATTATAACCCAGGAATTAACATTATAGGTATGTATATATAATAAAAATAATATTGAAAATATTTCCCAATGATTTATAATCCAAATTAATTTGATTAATTCATAATTAATAAGTACTAAACTTTTAGAGAAGTTATTTAATCATTGCGAAATAAATTTTTTTCAAAAATGATTTTTAATTACTTTTTTCACATAATTAAAATAGTAAATTTATAATTATTTTAGAAATGGTATTTTATAAAAATGATATAATTTTTAAAATAATCTTATAAAAATTAACTTATTTTTAATGATTGAGATTTTTTTGGAAAAATTGATTATTCAACGAATATAAAAAATTATAGGTTTTTGTAAAATTATCATTTATTTTCACTAAAAGTCCAACTATTGTACTAATTTTGTACTAATGTGTAATTTGATCCATTAAATATATAGTAATAAAATTAATTCCATATGAATAATCAATTTTCCTGATTTTATTATAAATTAAATTTTATGCCTAAAACATAGTTCTCTAAAAGCAGTTTTTTATTTCATGTTACACATTGTATTAAAATTTGTTATGGAAACTTCTAGAGATTGAATATGGAAATATTTATTAATTATTTATAATCATGAAAATAAAATATGGTAATTATGTTCCTCAACTTTTTTATCATTCTGAATAGTAACCGTAGTAAAATTTATCCCCTTCATAAGGGAAAAATATGTAAAATATGTTAAAACTAAGGGATACGACCTTAAAATTACCCAAAAGATATCAATAATACTATTAGATATGTAGAGTTTATTCATCCTCATATAAATTGTAAAAATATAAAACCTTTATTCCATTTTCTGTGATAATATCATTGATATTATTTTAATAAATTATAAAAAACAAATGTCACTCTGTTTGTTTTAATAAACATTAATATTTTATCACAATGATTAAATTAAGTTATAAATATTCCAAAATAGATAAATTAAATATGAAATATTATATTTATTATTTTCTTTTCTTTTTCTTTTTTATAAATGATATAATTACCCATATTTCTTACACTTCATTACAGAAACACTTATACAAGTTGGAAATGAAAACAAAGTTAATTGACTAAAAAGTATTATATATGTTTTTTTGGAGAAATATTGGTATTTAATAATTTTTATTGATTTAAATAAATTTAATAAATGTTTTAAATTTCTATATTCTAATTCCATTATTTTTTTTGGACTGTTTAAAGTCATTTTTCATGAATACTAGAAATAATAAATTATTTATGAGATATTGTATATTTTTTGTTATTATAATAAAATATATATTATATAGATATATTTATGAAACTTATGGAAATAATTTTTATTTATAATATAATACAAATATATTAAAAAAATTAAAATAGTTAAATTAGAATTTATTTCATGATAAATATGTGAATCATTTTTTTCACCGATGAAGTGCTAGTGTAGAATTGGAGAAGTCAAATTTGGTGTCTTGATGATAATAATTAAGAGTGAAAAAGTATTTATATGAACTATTTATTCAATAATATGTATAAATTATTATTTTTATTGATATTTTAATATTTTTTAGTTTTGTTACACAAATTATTATCCAAATTCTTGTGCAATGATTGTGTAAGGTGCGAAAAGTCAATATAACATATTAAATATGTTTCCATGACATTAATGGGAATACATATTTATTATCAAGGAATATAAATTATAAAAATTAATTATAATAAAACAAATTATGTTAAATAATTATATAAAAATATTAAAATTATTATAATTGTCTAAAATAGTTGTGTGCGATGGCGCAACATATATGAAAAAAGTAAAAGAATTAAATATATAATTTTTCAAAATATTAGCAATGATAATATTTAAATGAGTTTGAGTACCCCCAGAATTATATAGGTATTTAGTGAGTATATTTGATAGTATAGAAGCTTTTCTTCTAGTCTTTTAGTTTTCATGACATTTTTAAACATATTTATAGTTAATAGTGACGAGAAAAGCCTTAAGTAGTATTTAATATTTGTACATTATTTATATATCATTAGAAATTTATAAAATTTATATCATGACTCATATAGATATAAAATTTATTATCATATAATCCATGATCCTTTTTTGTACCAATTTTATTATTTTTCATTAACTTTATTACCATTAATGATAGAAATATTGTGAAAACAACATTAATCTTTTCTAATAAAAAGATACCGAGTTTACCATTTTTTACACAAATAAATTTTGGATTTTATATCAAAAAACTTTTCAAATACACCTATAAACATCCATTCAATCCTCTAAAATCCACGAGGTTTATCGTAGAACTTTTTTATAATGGCCATAAGATCGATTGACATGAGGTGACACAGAGGAAATGTAAGGAATTTCATCTCAATTTCACTTCTTTGAGGCATATTTTAATGTCATACACCTAGTTACATTAATATATTGTATATAATAATATATTATATTTTATATCCAGACTATCTAAATTCATTTTATATTATATTTAAATTCAAATTACTTCATCTAAAGGGATTTTATATGGAATTTACCCAGCAGTATGTTGTTTCATAACTCAATTTTCATTCTTTGGGTTATACTTATAATTTATTACCTTTGTTATTCCATGATTATGTGTAAATTTATATCTTAATTATTTTATTATTTATATCAACTTTTATTATTGTTGTTTACATTTTTGAATATAATCACATGACGGATTAATTATCACATTAAAAGTAATGATCTTTGTAAGTGTTTTCATTGTTTCGATCTAATTTTTTGATACATGATTAATTTTGTGTATAATGATTCCATTCAATGGTGAACATAATGTAATGTGAATGGATGCTTACATATTAATTCATGTAATTTATGGGAATTATAGATCCATATCACATTCATTCTTCTAATGAATTTTGATTAAACATTTACAAAAATGGTAAAAGATTGATGTTACAAGCTTCTTTCTTTTCATGATTCTACATGTTAAAGGTTACTTTTGGTGAAATAATATTCTATTATTTTCATTATCTAAATATATGTTTTTAAATTGTAGTTATGAATTTAATTAGCATTTTTAGTTTCCATTTCATGACTCATATATTAAAAATGCTCTAAGAAAGTAGTTTGTAAGTGATATTGATCATGTATCTTCTTTTAGAATGGGAATCTTTCTCTTACATACTAGTTATTTATAATTTTTTTCAATATTGTTCTTTTATGAAAATAAATTATTTCATAAAGCTATTTTTCTTAAGATATGACCTTATTATAAAATATTTTAAAAGGAAATTTACTAATGTTTCTTTCATGGTTCACTTTTGATGCTCTTTAAAAAAATGTAAAAAGAATTTTTATCTTCAATACATGAACATGTTTTCCCACAATAAATAAATTTACCTTAATTAAATATTTCTTTATAATTTTCCAATGTTGTTTTCAATGAAAATTATTTTCAAAATATTGCTTGAAAATTCGGTTTTTAAAAGATATTTTCAAAATGAAAAGGTTATTTTACTCAATAATATATGTAAGGATATTTTAAATGTATTTTGATACATCAAAGACAACAACCCTTTATTTTACTTATACTCTACTAGAGATATTTGGGAATGATAAGGTCCTTGTTCATTCTCTTGATGGTTTATAATTAGTTTGAATAGTTAAATTTTAACATTTCATATGATAGTTTTCCAATCTATATGTTTATATTGATTATGTATTGAATTATTATTTACCCCTTTCAAATGATGTGTGCATTAAACATAGTATGTGATGGACAAGACCCGTTATAAGACATCATTTCATCAATATGTCTCATTGTATAAACAATTTTGGGTATTTTCATTACACCTTTCCAATTAATTCATTATTCAAGGGCTTGAAGTTTTCATTATTTGTTTATGAGGTCTCAAAATAAGGCCTCTATGCTATTTTTAAAACCTATGGAATTATGAATTACCTCATTATGAAATTAGTTATTGATTTCCATGTGATTAATTCAATAGTTTTGATATTAATGGTTAAGCTTTGATTAGATGTGATTATTTATATGAAATTATTATATCTTTATTTATTCCTACAATATTATTATTCATTCTCATGTTACTAGTTAATGGAATTTGTTTTAGAAATTTACCTTTACATATTGATTTTTTCTTATTTTATTAATATATATTCCAATATAAGTAACCGTTATTGAGGGTTTTAGCTCACTATTTTTATGATTTCCATTTCCCTAGGTTGTGAAGAAATTTTTAAGTATGTTACACATATGATGGTTCCATTAACTGATGTACTTAGTTGGGTATGATATAGATTGGCATGAACTGTTTGTTTATTTATCATAGATTTTATGTAATAATTTTTCATAAGTCTCGAAACAACTAAACCTAAAAGGTCATTCGATACATAATTTATCCAATATTTAAATTTTATATAGAATGTTTGTTGTTATTAACATTGGGTATGTTTATCTATATCAAGAGAAAAATGTAATGATTATACTTTATGCCCCAGATTCACAGAGTTTGGTTCTGTGGATATTATATTTGGTATCAATGTCCAGTTTAGATAAATTTTCATATTAGGATGTTTTCATGTGAGGTAATATTAGGTATTATGGATACCATTATGGGTTTATAAGTTTATGGTTCATTATATATTCTATGTCTTGGTCCCCCATGAAGAGGTTTCATGTGATGGGATTTTCAGTTGATTAATGATATTTTGTGAGATGTTTCATTGGGTTGAGGTATATGTAAACATTAAAAATAAAATAGATAATTATTTAAGATGAATTCAATTAAATTTTTGACCGTGTACAATGAATTTATGATATAACCATTTAGGATAAAACATTAACTAATATTTCCATTATTGAAGAATTTTTTTGATAAAAATATCATTATATATTTTGAACCGAGGATTTAACATATAGATAACTATTTTATTGAAAATGTATTTTGTGACTATGTGATTATAGTTATTTTTTGAATAAGATAACATTTTAAGATTAAGGTAAATGGATAAACTCCAGGTTAAGATGTGTCTTTACATGTGGAATAAATTTTATATTATCATATAAAATTATATATGATTTTTTTACAATTTAGGAAAATGTTTGAATATTTTAGAGATTTTATGATTTGGGAATATAAATTTTTTATATGACATTATGAGTGACTAATATTGTTTGTAGATAAATATTTAATTAATATTCTACAAACATGTGATTAAATCATTAAAAATTTTGGGTCTGAATCATGGTGGGTAATATTTTTAAAATTATGAAGGTTAGTAATTTATCAAGTGACCTATGATTATCATTGGGTTATACTATTGAGTATTTGGAAAGTAAGGTTGTGTTTATTCAAATGTATGTTTATTATTTTTTAGAATTATGTTACCTAGTGCTAACCATTTTTTTTATTAATATATATTGATAATAGGAATCGACCTTAATCCAATTTTGGATTATACAACTTGTTAGAAGTAGATTTTATTTTTTTAAGAATGTAAAATTCAACTTCAGTACTCATATTTTTTATCATAATATGATATTTTGGTGGAAACTGATTAAATTATTAAATTCAAATTTTAAAGTAAGTATATTAACGTATATTCTTAGTCAAGATAGTAAATCAATTACATAAACCTATAAAAATGATATTAAATGAAAATCTTATCATATTACCTTCATTTTTTATAAATGTATGGTCTTTTTCAAACCACATTCTTTTATGGTTTTAAGGTCATTGGTTATCTCATTAGTATTCATTTTCTTATGATAAATTTTCCCTATAAATATTATTCATTATTTGGATATTAATTGTTTACTCAATGTCCTTATTTTAAATTCCCACTAATTTTCCCAGACTTGTAATCATAGTTATATATTATTCTATATGGCCTCCATATTTAATTGTCCTTCTTTTTAATAAGAAGTTTTACTAAAAAAATTTATGATGTGAGTTTTCCAAATATTTATTTTCAAATATAAAATAATTGATTGTATAAATATATAGTTAAAAACCTGATTACAATATTTATTAAATTGGCTGATAATGGAATAGACCTTGATGTTCAAAAGAACATTTTTTTGATAGCACATACTAAATGCCACCCTAATCTTATATAACCATTGAAATTTTAATATTTAAATGTGGTATTTATAACCAAAATGTTAAATTATAATGTATGAATAATAATTAATCATATTATGAATAATATTTCTGAAATTTGTTTTTAATCCATATTTATGGATTAATGAATAATAAATAAGTACACAATTTTATGTAATTCCATTTTATGCTTTAAAAAATTTGATTTCTTCAAAACTGATTTTTTTTTGATTTTTTGGTGTGCTTAATATAATTAATTTAATATAATTTTAGAAATAGTATACTATAAAAAGGATATAATTTTTGAAATATTCATATGAAAATTATCATCAGATAAATTTTTATGATTTTTCTGAAAATATTGATTTATTAGTGAATAATTAAAATTGTTGATTTTTATAAAATTATCATTTGTTTTCATTATATAGTACCATTGTATTTTTAATTTTTTTCTAGAGTGAAATATGGTTCATTTAATTTAAAATAAACTAATTAATACCATTTTAATTCACTATTTTCCTGATTTTGGATATACATTATTTTTATGCTGAAAACACATTTCTCTTAAAAAACAATTGTTGCATATGAGACATTAATATTAAAATTGATTCATACCACTTATAGAGATTAAATATTCAAAAATTTATTTTATATTTTGAATGTTAGGTTCAAATCTAGTTAATTTATTACATAATCATATAATTCCCAAATATATGATATCTTGACTCCATTTTCATTTGATAATGACATTAATAATGGTTATGTAAAGTACAAAAACAAAATTCACTCTCTTTGTTTTCATAAACAATAATATTTTGTATAAAGGATTAAAAAACGTTTTATAGGATCCTGAATAGTTAAATTGGGTAAGAAATTATCAAATTTATGCTGGTAATTTATTTTTATATGTTATAAACGATATAATTGAATTGAATTATTACACACTATGATGCAACACTTGTACAAGATGATCAAAAAATAAATGTAAATAGATAAAAAAGTATTAAATATTTTGTTTTTTATAAGTTACCACCCTTAATGATTTTTATGGATTTAAATTAATGTTAATAAATGTTTTAAAAATATATATTTAAATTCTATTTGTTCCATGAAGTGTATAATGTCAAATTTTGATAAATTTTGGTATCAAATATGGTATTTCCGAGATATAGTATAATTTACATTTTTATTCTAACATAAATATGATATATAAATTTATGAAACTTATGGAAAGAATAATTTGTTATAATATAATACAAATATAATAAAAAATAATTCGAAACATATAAATTAGAATTTATTTCTTCATAAATATGAATATCATTTTCAATGTCGACACAATGCAAGTGCAGCACTTGAAAAGATAAAATTGTCTTAAATACCCAAGCCACAGGGGTGCATTGTATATGAAAAAAGTAAAATATTTAATTAAATAAAATTTTAAAATAGTAAAAAATGTTAATAATAAGCTGATTTTGAGTACCAAAATAATTTTAAAGATATTTAGGAAGGATAATTTATTATATAAGATATTATATTTGATATTGGTATTTTTCATAATGTTTTTAAATTCATGTATTGTTAATAGTGATGACAACAAACATAATTAGTAATTAATTTTAAAAATTGTTTTTAAATACTTATAAAATTATATAAATTCTATCATGAATCATATAGATATGAAATTTTTGGTAATATAATACTTGTTCCTTATGTGTTCCACTTATCATTTATAAAATTACATATGACTCCTAGAGATTGAAATATTTTGAAAACACCATTTATTTTTCCTATACAAAGTTGCTCAATTCAACACTTCTTACCCAAATTAAAATCCATTTTTATCTAACAATAATGACCAAAAAACACTCAAAAAATAAATTAAAACATACCAACCCACTCTATTGATTATAAAAATCACCAATACAATCATTATGAGAAATCAAATGGTTGAAGAACAAAGGAAATGTAATGAATTTGGTTTCATTTTCATTTCCTTGAGGTGTAATTTAATGTTATGAAAATCACATAATTTATTTTCTGTATATAATGACATTTTAAATGTTAAATCATGAATCCTTCATATTTCATTGTATTTTATATTTCAATTAAAATTATTTCATCCATGTATATTTGATTCGAATGTAACTAACGAGTATTGGGAATCTTAACTCAATTTAAATTCATTGTTTTATGCTTGTACATTATTACCCTTTTATATCATTATTACATTTGAATTTATCTCTAAATTTTTATATTATATATTTAAACAAGTATTATTTGGATTTACATATATTCATAAAATAACTTCATGGATTAATTTTCAATTTAAATTTTACAATATTTTGAAGGGTTTTCGTTGTCTCAATACCATTTCTTAAGACATGTTTCATGTTGTGAACCTTGATTTCTTTTAATTGGGTAAATAATTTCCCCTGAATGATTTTTTAAATATTACATCATCTAATTCATTTTATTTATAGAGACATATCATACCCTTACTTCTAGAGACTATTTATTGGAATGTTTCTGAAGTATTAAAAGATTTATGTTACAATCTCATTTCTTTTTGATATTTTTTATGTTCATTGTTTCTTTATAGGAAATAATATATTATTATTTTATTGAACCACATATATTTTATTATCCTTTGGTTATGAATTTTTTTTATTTTTAGATTCTATTTCTACACTTATTTATTAATGAAATATCAAGAAGAGTGTTTGTAAGTGATACTCATATAATATTTTATTTTAGATCACAAGTTTTTCTATTCCATATCCTTTATTTCTAAAATATTTTCAATAATGAAAATTTAGAAACATAAATTATTTAATAAACTTATATTTTTGGATCTTTTATGTTCTTTTAAATTATTTTAAAAGGAAACTTTGTTTCATTTTCTTTATGGGTGACTTTTGACTCTCTTCGAAATATTTGCTAAAGAACTCTTATTTTTTATATTTACAACATGAATGTATTTCACCACCAGTATGACCAATATATTATTTGATGATTTATTTATATGATTCCATGGTAATTTTCAAGGAAAATTGTTTTCAAAATATTTTATGAATTTTTTATTTTTAAAAGTGATTTTCAGAGTGAATAAAGATTATTTTAATCAATAATGTTTTGAATGGTAATTTTATAATATTTATATTCATTAGTGAAAGTAACTGATATTTAAATTATAATAAAATTATGATATAATATAATGATACAATAATTATTCATTACCTACCAGGTTTATGATCTATTTTATAGCACCAAGAACCTTTTATGGTATATTTCTCTTAAATCATTTTAATCCATTAGATTTCCTATAGTTCATAAGGCATTGATTCTCTTTTAAAAAACACTTTTTTGTTTAGGATATATTCCTAACATAGACATTTAAATTAACTTTTCCAATTATGTGTTTTGAATTTCGAAAAATTGGCATACACGGTTGAGATCAGGATGATATTTACAGTCTGATAGAATCAACATAATTTTCCATGAATAGTAACTTAACCTTATGAATAGTAACTCACCCATATGAATAGTAACTTACCCTTATGAATAGTAATATGACCTTTATGAATGGTAACCTTACCCATGGATGTATAAATAAATTTTGGAACCTTAAAAATGATGATGAATATTTAATGTGTTGGTATTTTTCGATTAATTGATGAATTTAATTAAAAATTAAATATATCATATATAGATATTTATTTTTGAAAAATAGAGTTTTTTTCTGGATTTTACATGTTGAAAAATGGTTTGTGTGAATTTTTGGGATTTTTATGAAATACGTGAATTTTTGGTGAATAGTAAAATTTACTAGTTTATGAAATAGGTAAAGTAAATGAATTTCCGCATCATGCTTGAGTCATTGATGATGTAAATGGAAAATAGTCTGAACTCAAATGAAATTATTAATATTTTTGGTCATGTAATCATAACTATTTTCTGTCTTAAGAAAAAATAATAAACTAATGATTAAAATATTTAGAAAACACTCCTCCCTCCACTATATAAACCACCCCTCACCCCTCTTCATCCCACACCACTCAAGATTTGAGACTCTCCTAATCTATTCAAAATAAAATTCCAAATCCTACCCCACATTAAAGGCCTTCTTGTCTCACCAAAATGAAAAAAATAAAGGTCTTAAATAGATTTTCAAGGAGGAGTACTCAAGAGGTGAACCTCTCATCATTTTTCTTTCAACGTTTTTTTCATCTTCCACTCTTTTTTTCTCTATCATCACCTCCACACATCCAAATTATATGATAATTATAGTACCTTAAAATTAATATAACTTTTTTATTCTAAGGTAATATTTCATCATCATCTATTTTTTCACCTCCTCTTACACTAAAAATAAAAATTCCATCTGAGATTTGTTAATTTATCACATTCAAGAATGACAAGTTTTTAATTTCTATTACTATTTTAAATACAAGTCATGAAAACAATTTAATGGTTGAACCAGATTATAATATATGAGTTTTACCTTCTACAATGTTTTGTAATACTTACACACTCATAAAATAAAATAATAATACAAACCAAATTCATTATACAGAAAACTTCCAAGTTAATCTAAGCATTTATCATTGACTTTTAACTAATTATCCTTCTTTATGTTATATAACCCAAAAATAATTATTAGATAATATATATCAATTTAATTTCACTAATAATATATATTAAAAATTATTTATGTGTAACCACATTTCATATGAACTTCCGTTAATGAATACAAGTAAACTAATACTAAAAATCAAGGAAGAAAATGCTTCCAAAACAAAAAAATAGAACCTATTAAACCCATTAAAAAGTCCATTAATGAACCATATAAGGTTAAAATAATTCAATTACATGTATAATTGGTTATGTAATTATTAATTAATGAATATAAATGTTATTATTCAGATCATTAAGATCAATCAATAACACATTCAGGCATAAGGTAAGGGGTTTCTTATATCACTTTTAATTATTTGATATTTCCATTTTCACAACTTATTTATTGAATGAGGTGTATGTGTACTGAAATTTGACATATAATAACATGATTATCCTTATATTCTGGGTATTATGTGATTCATTTGGAGATTATTAATTTATTTTCATACAACTCGATTGATTAAAATGTGGATATGGGCTTTGTCTCAATTTCCATTTCATTGAGACTTACTTGGTATTGTGAACCTAATCTCACTTATGTGGTGTATACAATACCCATTTGAGATCATTTTTCATTTGAAATTATAAATCTAATAAATATCCATTTTCTTATATCATGGAAGTGATTATTTTCTGAATTCATATACCCTTTTATATTTGATGTTTATTTGGAATGTTGTTTTAGCTATAGAAGTATGGATTAATCCATTTCCTCTACTATATATGGATATTGAGAAGGAATATTTCACATTTTTTAAATCTAGGTATGAAGAATTATTTTCACTCGTAGTGATGTTCGAGGATCACTATAGCCCCTCGATGCATCGATGGGTCTCATGAGACAAATCAGTTGGCAACAAACCCTTCAAGTTTGATTCCAAAACAGAATCAGATGGGTATCTACCCGCATACATACACTCTTTGGATGGTATAGTGGTATCATGTGATAGATACATTACATATAATGAATATTCATTTTCTTTATTCACTTTCAGTTATTACTATCTATGAGGTTATAACTCTGAAAAAATCTATGGATGATGTTTCATTATCAGATTACTAAAGGCTTGTGTTTATCATTCATTAACCATTCCATATTGATTATTCCAATTTTTTTATGATTCAGTTATTTTAGATTCATTCATTTTTCTATTTCTAAACATTATAGATCATTTTACATCACCCCTTTCCTTTTTTACCTTCAATAGGTTATGGAGAGGAGACAATTAATTGAGTTCTTGTGGATGAATTTTATTAGTTTTCGTTATGTATTGTATTTTGTTACCTTTCCCATTATAATATAAGTTACATGTATGTATCTAGATTCTTCAAGACTTCTAAAATGATTGTTACTTTTGGATTTAATTTCTTTTAATCATGCCAATGTAATAAGTAATGCACTGGCTATGGGCTTCTGGGGTCTGGGCGTTACTGTTGGTCTTAGGGGAATTTAACAGAAACCTTGGAAATTATATTTAGGAAACACAGTTTAGAGGACATAAACATAAGATAAACATTGAGTATAATCATAGAAGAATATCATGTAAATTTCATAATGTAGAGATTATGTGGGGATTACTAAAAAATACAACCATCTCTGGATACTACAAGCTGATGTGGTTCTGGAACATATTTACATAGGAGTAAAAACTCTAATAAGGTTTTTTGGGCTTAACCTGGGGTATCCTGGTACACGACAATAGGGCTTACAGTGCACCTAGATTGACACTCTTCGGGGATATGCTTAGGATAATTCACATTTTCTTAACAAACCATTATAAAGGGTTTAAAAGTTAATATAAACAATGTTTATGATTATGATATTAGTTGTGCATAAATTTTCAGATTATCTTAAGTGTTTTCTAGTTAGGAATTATGAACTACGACCTAATTTAGTGTATTAATGTTTTTAGTGATGGTTCCTCATAGAATAAGGGGAATCAATACCCATAGAAAATATAGGTATTTCCCCACTGAAAAGTCAACATAGTCAATGTTGGAGAAGATCAGTTCATGGCCATATTGGGACAACTAACTCAGGTTTTAATGATTAACCATCCTACACATGTATTGGATCCTTTCAAGCTGAAGAGCCCCTATCTTTTAGTGGTACTACTAATCTGGTGGTACCTGGGTAGTTGATAAAGTCCCTTGAAAATATATATTTTTTCATTAAGATGAAATGAAAATTAAAAGGTAGTACGAGTAGTATATAGCCTTAAGGGTGATGTTAATCAATGGTGGTCCTTGATCCATAATACCATATAGGAAGGATAAATATAATATTTCAAATGGGGAATTTTTATGGGAATATTCTATGACCAATTTTTCCCTTTTGAACAATGAAATGAAATAAAGAGTAAATTGCTTATCCAAAAGAAAAGGGAAGAAGATAGTGTTATGGAGAATAATGCTACCTTCACAATATTAGAAAGGTATGCTATAGATTATGTACGTGATTTGGAAGACAAGATTTGTAATTTCTTTTAATGTATTCAGCCATGTCTTCTAAGGGAACTAGATTCTCAAACATTTTCATCTTATGATGAAATTTTATTAAGTTCCATCGAAATACTGAATGAATTTTCTTGATCAAATGTGTTCAAGGGAAATAAAGATAATAAGTGGAATTCTAGTAACCTTGGAAAAGATTAATTTCCAATGAAGAAGAATATAATTCAAATTTTATATTATGTATTATCTGTGGAAATAATCATCCTCAGAAATGCATGAAAGACATGGGAGTTTACTATAAGTGTTGAGAAAAGGGTCATCGATATAGTGAATGTAAGGGGAAAATAAAAATAAATGATGTTAAATGCTATAATTGGAGAGAAATTAAACACGTTTTGAATGAGTGTCCTAAGAACCGATGAAACTTACCTTAGAAAAGTCAATGAGAGCAAGGGAAATCTTATAAAATTACAACTGTGAAAGATGAAGTTCCTAATGATGTGGTTGCAGGTACATTAATTGTTTCCTTAAACATATCCAATGATTTATTTTACTCAAGATCATCTTATTCATTTATATCTTACCAGTTTTCCATGAAATTTAGACTTGTCCAATTTGAATTAATAAATGGGTTTCCAATCAAAACTCTTATGGGATGTATCATTCCAACAAATATATGTCCATCAGTCCCCCTCATGACACATAAAGGTGCTTTAGTTTCTAACCTTCTCATCATACCAATGATTGACTTTGAAATAATTATCATAGTTAATTCACTATCAAATTATTATGTGAAGATCTATTGTAAGAAGAAGAAAGTTAATATTTTTGAGAATGGTATAGAATACCTTATCTTTAGGGGAGAAACCTCACCATATGATTCTTATCAAGATCCACCCCCATTAGCTCTACTAAAAGCAATTATTGGAGAGTAAATGAACACAATATCTATGAGTGAGCAATGAAATCATCAAATAAAAGATGTACCTATTGTGCAATAGTACATTGATGTATTTACAGAGGATTTACCTATACATCCTCCAGAGCAGGAAGTTGAGTTCTCTATTGATTTAATTCCATGTGAAAGACATATATCAAAGATTCCATATAGAATGGAATCTATGGAATTATTGGATCTAAATAAACAACTACAGGAATTTAGTGACAAAGGATTTATTCGACCTAGTCTTTCTCTATGAGGATCCACTGACCTCTTTGTTAGGAAGAAAGATGGATCCATGAGTCTATGCATTGAGTATAGAGAAATCAATGATATTAAAATAAATAACAAGTATCATCCATCATGAAATGATGATTTATTTGATCATCTTCATGGACGCCAATATTTATCTAATATTGTCCTTCGATTTGGATATCATGATTTGTGTGTGAGGAAGGAAGATATTCCATAGACAACATTTCAAAATAGTTATGGGTATTACATGTTTATAATAATTCCTTTTAGACTAACTAATAGACCTTATATTTTAATAAATATAATGAATAGAGTTTTCAAAGAATATCTTGATGACTTTGTTGTGGTATTTATCGATGATATCCTGGTAATCTCCAAAAACTATGAAGTCCATGAGAATAACTTCTGGATTATTCTGAAAACACTTCGAAAAAATGAATTATATGGGATGTTTAGAAGGTGTGAATTTTGGATTCAATCAGTTTTTTCCTTGTACATATTGTCTCTGTGGATGGAATATTATTTGATCCTATAAAGAGAAAGGAAATATTGGAATGTCCTATGACAAAAAACATAATTGAGGTACGCAATATTATTGGCTTAACAAGTTATTATCAACGTTCCATTCGTAATTTTTCCTAATTGGATCACCCACTAACCAATCCCACATGTAAATGGGTTTAGTTTGTATGTATGAAAAAATGTATATAATTACTTGAAGAATTGAAAGGAATATTTGTAAATTCTTTAATTTTGACTCTTCCATCAGGAAATGTTGTATTTTTGATATATAATGATAAATCAATGAATGTATTGGGTTGCATCTTTATGAAAAAGGATAATGTTATTTCTTATGCATCAAGATAGTTGAGGAATCGTGAGAAAAATTATATAGCTTAAGATATTTATTTAGCAGCTATAATCATTACACTGAAAATATAGAGAAATTATCTCTATGGTGAAAGATTTGAGATATACACGAAAAACAAGAGTTTAAAATATATTATTACACAGAATGAACACAACATGAGGTAAATGAGATGGATTGAGTTACTCAAAGATCAGGATTTTTTAATAAACTACCACCCAAGAATGGTAAATAAAGTTGAAGATTCATTAATCAGGAAAGATCATGGACTTCTAACCCAAATGATGATTGAGAGAGATCCTATATTCATTGATCTACTAAAGATGAATATTGTAATTTTTATGGAAGTGGAAACATATTTCATCGTTCAAATGATTTCAAAACCATCTTTACTAGAGAAGATAAATATATATCAATCTGATGATGAGAATCTATAAATGAAAATTAAAGTTTTTAAGGATGGAAGATTGGAAGATTCATGTATGTGGATGGACAACTAAAATTTGGGAAGAGGTTAGGCATTCAATATGTACCTAATCTAAAAATGGAACTATCACCTGATGCCCATAGCTCAAATTTTTTTATACACCCTAGTAAGACTAATATGTATATAGATCTGAAGGGATTTTTTTTGTGGGATAACATGAAGAAATAAATTGCTTACTATGTGTCATGGTGTCTAGTTTTCAACAAGTTAAGGCCGAGATACAACATCCTAGATGGGCCATCAAACCTCTACCTATTACTATGTGGAAGTGGGATGAAATTACAATGGATTTTATCATAGGACTACCAAGGAAACCTAGAAAGATTGATCAAATATGGGTGATTGTTTATCATCTAAAAATCATCACATTTCCTTTCTTTAAAGATGATTTTTCACTTATGTGCCTAAAAAGAATATATATTAACTATGTTGTAAAAATTAATGGTGCATCTCTATCGATTCTGTCCAATTAAGGTCCTCAGTTTACATCAAAATTCTAGAAAAGCCTCCTGATGTCTTTGGATATTGAGCTTCATATGAGTACTTCTTCTCACCCTAAAACTGACGGATAGTCTAAAAATACTATTCAAACACTGGAATAGATATTGAGATCATGCTCTATTTACTTTTGAGGTATGAGGGATCAATACTTTCCTTCGGCGGAATCTTCCTAAAATAATAGTTTCCATTCTAGCATTAAAATGGTTACATATGAAGCATTATATGGTAAGAGGTTTCAAACTCCAACTTGTTGGGATGGGTTTGGACCGAGGAAACTCTAGGCCTAGAACATATCAAAGAGACAACTAAAAAAGTAAAGAAATTTCAGGCCAATATTAAATCAGGACAAAAAAAAGAGTTCTTCGTAATCCCGGAGAAATGATTTGGAATTTCAAGAAGGATATCATGTCGTTCTAAAAGTATCTTAATGGAAGGGTGTCTTAATGTTCAGTAAGAAAGGGAAATTGAGCCCTAGGTACATCATACCATTCGAAATTCAATTAGAGTTGTATATTACCATTTAGAAATGCCAAAACGTATCTCCAATGTTTATAATTTGTTATATGAGTCGTTGTTATCGAAATACATGGCAGACCCAATGCATGTACTCATCTATGAAGATATTGATCTAGAACCTAATTGGTGATGCTATAAATTACCTATTGAGATTCAAGACACTAGGGAGAAGGTATTCAAAAATCGGACAACTCCACCAGTAATGTTCATTCGAAGAAGCCATAAAATGGAGGAAGAAATGTAAAAACCTAAATATGTTATGAAGAAGAACATTAATCATCTTGTTCATGGGTTTATACCTGAATGATTGTGAGGGAAAAAAATTCTACAGTTGGAAAAATATAACACCCCGAACATTTTATGGTATGTTTCCCATAAATGCATTCAATTCATTAGATAGACTATTTTTTCATAAATTACTATGTATCTTTAAAACAACACATGGTTATTTAAGAGATATTTATAACCTATCCATTAAACATAAATTTTCTATTTCGTTGTTTTGAATTTTGAAAAATGGACAATCACGATTGTGATCAGGGTGATATTTGGAGTCAGATAGAATCAATATAATTTTAGGTGAATAGTAACATACCTTGTGAATATTAACATACCCTTATGAATAGAAATATGACCTTTATGAATGGTAACCTTACCCATGGAAGTATAAATAAATTTAGGAACCTTAAAAATAAATATGCATATTTTATGTGTTGGTATTTTTTTATTAAATAATAATAATAATGAAAAATTAAATTTATCATATTTAGGAAATTATTTTTTAAAAATGGAGTTTATTTATGGATTCTAAATTTTGAAAAATGGTTAAGGTGAATTTTTGGGATTTTACTGAAATTCTTAATGTTTTTTTGAAAAGTAAAATTTTCTAGTTTGTGAAATATGAAAAAACGAATTTCAACATCATGCTTGAGTCATATATGATGTAAATGGAAATGGTTCTGAACTCACACACACTTATTAATATTTTCGGTCATGGAATCATAACTATTTCATGTCTTAGGGAAAAATAATAAACTAATGTTTAAAATATTAAGAAAACCCTCCTCTGCTCCACTATATAAACCACCCTCACCCCTCTTCATCCCACACCACTCAAGATTTGATACTTTTCTAATCACTTCCAAATAAAATTTTCAACCCCCACCCCCTCCACCACTTCCAAGGCCTTCAGGTATCACCAAAAGGCCAATAATAAAGTACTTAAGGAGATTCTCAAGGAGTACTCAAGAGGTGAACCTCTCATCTTTTTTCTTTCAACTTCTTAAACATGTTCCACTATTTTGTTCCTATGTCCTCACCTCCACACATCCAAATTCTATGATAATTATAGTACCATACATGGAATGAAATTTTGTTATGCTAATGTAATATTTCATCACCATCTCTCTTTTCCCCTCCTCTTACACTAAAAATGAAAACACCATCTGAGATGTGTTAATTTATCACATTTATTGATAAAGAGTTTTCCATTTATATTACTATCATAAACACTGGTCATGAAAACGTTTCAATGGTTGATCAAAATTATAATATATGTTTTTACCTTATTCAATGTTCTGGAATCCTTACACACCCAATAATATAAAATAATAATTCAAAACAATTTCATTATGCAGAAAAACACAAAGTCAATTCAAGTGTTTATCATCAACTTTTAACTAATGAGCCTTCTTCATGGTATATAACCCAAAATAATTATAAAATCATTTATATATATGTAATGTCACTAATAATATATATTAAAAATTTTGAATGTTGAACCAAATTTCAAATGAACTTCCATTCATGAATACATGTAAACCGATCATGAAAAGCAAGGAATAAAATGCTTCCAAAATAATAAAATTGAACCTCTTAAACCCATAAAAAGTCCATTAATGAACCCAATAAGGATATAATAAATAAATTACACATAGGGGGTTGTTTAATTATTAATTAATTATGTTAAATTTTATTATTCAGTTCATTACGACCAATCAATAACACATTCGGTCATACAGTAAGGCGTTTCTTATCTCACTTTTAATTCTATGAGATTTCCATTTTTCGCCACTTATTTCTTTTATGTGGTGTATGTGTACTGAAGTTTGATATATGATACAATGATTCTCCTTATATTCATGGTATTATGTGATACATTTGGTTATTATTAATATATGTTCATATGACTTGATTGATTATAACGTGGTAAGAGGATTTGTATCAATTTCTATTTCATTGAGACTTACTAGGTATTGTGCACCTAATTATTCGTATGTGGTGTGTACACTACATATTGGAGATCATTTTTCCTTTGTAAATATTATTCTAATAAATATACATTTTCATATATCATGTATATGATTATTGTCTGAATCTTTATACCCTTTTACATGAGTTGTTTATTTGAAATGTTGTTTGAATTATAGAAATACTGATGAATCCATATCCTCTAATCTATATGGATATTGAGAAGGAATATTTTAATTTTATTAAATCTATTTATAAAGAATTATTTGGACTTGTAGTGACATTTGGGGCCCACTATATCCCCATGATGCATCAACTGATCTCATGAGACAAATTAGTTGGTGAAAAACCCTTCGAGTTTGTTTCCAAAATAGAATCAGACATGTATCTTCCCACATTCAAAAACCATTTCGATGGTATTGTGGTATCATGTTTCAGATACAAGAAATCCAATGAATAATCATTCTCTTTATTAACTTTCAGTTATTACTATCCATGAGGTTTTAACTGTGAAAAAATCTATGGATGCAGTTTCATTCTCAGTTTACTAAAGGTATGTGTTTATCATTAAATCAATATACCATATTGATTATGCCAATTTATTTATGGCTCCATTATTTTTAATTCCTGACTACACTATTTTTACCCCTTATAGATCATTCGAGATCACCCCTTTCATTTTTTTACCTTCAATATTTTATGGAGAGGAGACCATTTATTGAGTTCTCGTAGACGAAGTTTACTAGTTTTTGTTATTTTTTATATTTTGATACCTTTACCAATCTAATAAGAGTTTCATGTATGCATATAGTTTCTTCATGAATTTTAAACTGATTTTTCCTCTCAAATTTCATTTCAATTAATCGTGACAATGTAATAAGTAATGCACTGGCTATGGGATTCTGGGGTCGGAGTGTTATAATTTGTCTTAGAGGAAGTTTAACAGCAACCTTGGAAACAATATTTTGGAAACATAGTTTAGAGGAAATAACCCTAAGTTAGACATTGAGGATAATCATAGAAGAAAATATTGAAATTTTGGTAAAGTAGATATTATGTGGGTATTACTAGAAAATACATCTTTTTCTGGATACTACAAGTTTACATGGTTATAGAACATATTTACCTAGGATTAACTACTCCAATAAGGAGTTTTGGGCTTATCTCGGGGTATCCTAGTTCACAAAAACATGCCTTACTATGCACCAAGTTTGACACTCTCAGGGGATATGTTTAGGATAAATCACATTTTCTTAACAAACAATTATGAAGGGTTTAAAAGTAAATATATACAATGTTTATGATTATGAGATTAGTTGTGGATAAATTTTTACATTATCTTATGTGTTTTCAAGTATGGAATTTTGAACTATGGCCTAATTTAGTGTATTTAATTGTTTAGCAATGGTGGTTAATAGAATAAGGGGAATCAATACCCACACACAATGTAGGGATTTCCCCACTGACAAGTCATCAAAGTCAATTTTGGAGAAGATTAGATCATGGAAATATTGGTACAACTTACTCAGGTTGTGACAAATAAATATGCTACACATGTACCGGATCATTTCATGCTGAAGAACCCCCATATTTTAGTGGGACTACTAATCTGGTGGTACCTGGGCAGTGGATCAAATCCCTTAAAAATATATCTTTTTCATTAAGATTCAATGAAAATTAAAAGGTAGTACTAGTAGTATATTTACTCAAGGGTTATTCCAATCAATGGTTGTCTTGGATCCAAAATACCACGAAGGAAGATGAAATAGAATGGAATGGGGAATTTTTAAAGGAATATTCTGTGACAAATGTTTCCCTTATGAACAATGAATTGAAATGAAGAGGAAATTCCTTATTCAAAATAAAAGGGAAGACTAGAGTGTTACAAAGTATTAGGATACCTTCACAAGATTAGCTAGGTATTCTATAGATTACATACCTTATTTGGAAGACAATATTGAAAATTTATTTTAATGTATTAAGCCGATTCTTCAAAGGGAACTGGATTCTAAAACATTTTCATATTATGAGGAAATTGTATTAAGTGCCATAAAAATTGAGAAGGAACTTTCTAGATCAAATGTGCTCAAGGGAAATCAAGATAATAAGTGTAATTATAGTGACCATGGGAAGGATGAAGCTCCAATGAAGAATAAGGGAATGAATAAATTTATATTATGTGATAATTATGGAAATAATCATCATCAGAAATGATTCAAAGTCATGTGAGTTTTCTATAAGTGTGAAGAAAAGGGTCATCGATCTGGTTAATATAAAAAGAAAATAGAATTCAATTATGTTCAATTATACAATTGTATATATATAAAACAAATTTCAAATGAGTTTCCCTAGAACCAAGGAAACATTCCTCAGAAAAGGCCATGAGATCAAGGGAATGCTTATTCAACTACAACTACAAAAGTGGAAGTTCCTAATGATGAGGTGGAAGGTACTTAAATTGATTCCTCAAACATAGACAATGATTTATTTAATTCTACGTCATCTTATTCATTTATATATTTCTAGTTTTCCAAGAAAATTAGACTTTTCCAATTTGAATTAATAAACGGTTTTCAAGTCGAAACTTCTAGGGGATGTATCATTGTAACAAATACGTGTCAATCAGTCCCCCTCATGACACATAAAAATTCTTTAGTTTCTAACCTTCTCATCATACTAATGATTTACGTTTAAATATGTATTGGTATGAATAGTATATCAAATTATTATACGAAAACATATTGCAAGAAAAAAGAAGTTGCAATTTTTAGAATGGTGTAGAATCCATTATATTTAGAGCAGAAAACTCGCCCTATGATTCTTATATAGATGCACCCCGAGTAGCTCTACTAAAAGAAATTATTAGAGAGGAAAAGAACACAACATCTATGGGTGATGAATGAAATATTCAAATTAAATACATACCTATTGTCCAAGAATACATTGATGTATTTCATAAGGATTTACCTCTACATCCTCCACAGTAGGAAGTTGAGTTCTCTATTGAATTAATTTCTCATGAAAGACCTATATCAAAGAATTTCTATTTAAGGGCCACATTGGAATTAGTGGATCTAAAAAACTAGAGGAATTTAGTGAAATAATATTTATTCAACCTAGTGTCTCTCTATGGGGAGACCATATCCTCTTTATCAATAAGAACGATGGATCCATGAGTGTATACATTGATTACATGGAAATAAATGATATTAAAATAAAGAACATGTATCCTCTACCTATAATTGATGATTTATTTGATCATATTCAAGGAGGAAAATATTTTTCAAAGATTGACCTTCGATTTGGATATTATCAGCTTTGTGTGAGGAAGGAAGATATTCCAAAGGCAACATTTTGATCCAGGTATGGGCATTACAAGTTTACAGTAATTACTTTTAGACATACTAATTAACCCTCTATTTTAATGGATCTAATGAATAGAGTTTTCAAGGAATATCTTGATGACTTTGTTGTGGTATTTATTTAAAATATCCTAGTAAACACTAAAAACTACGAAGACCATGAGAATCAATTGTGGATTATTCTTAAAACACTTAGAAAAATTGAATTATTTAGGATCTTTAGAAAGTGTGAAGTTTGGATTCAATCAGTTTCTTTTATTGTCCATACTGTCTGTATTGGTGGAATATTATTTAATCCAATAAAGAGAAATGAAATATTGGAATATCCCACGCCAACAAACATAACTAAGTCACATAGTTTTATTGGCTTAGTAGGTTATAAAATATGTTTTGTTCATAATTTTTCCTGATTGGATAACCCAATAACCAATCTCATATGTAAAGCAGTTCAGTTTGTATGGACGAACTAATGAATAAAATTATTTGAAGAATAGAAAATAAGATTGGTCAATGCTCTAATTTTGACTCTTCCATATTGAAATGATGAATTTTTTATATACAGTGATGCATCAAAGAATGGATTGGGTTTCATCCTTATGAAAAATGATAATGTTATTTATTATGCATCAAGATAGTTGAGGAATCATGATATAAATTATCTAACTAATGATATTGATTTATTAGATATAATCTTTGAACTAAAAATATGGATACATTATCTCTATGGTGAAATATGTGAGATATATATGGATCAAAAGGGTTAAAAATACATTTTTACACAGAATGAACTCCACATGTGGCAAAAGAGATGGATCGAGTTACTGAAAGATTATGATTATTCAATACACTACCACCCAGGAATGGTAAATAAGGTGGAAGATACATTAAGTAGGAAAGATCGTGGACTTCTAACCCAAATAAGGATTGAGAGAGATCTCATATTCCTGGATCTACTAAAGCTAAATATTGGAATTTTTATAGAAGTGGAAACATATTTCCTCTTTCAATTAATTTCAAAACCATTTTATAATAGAATATAAAAATCTATCAATCTGATGATGAGAATATATATTAGAAAAAAAATCAGTTAAGGATGGAAGATTGGAAGAATTTATGTATGTGGATGGACTTCTGAAATTTGGGAAGAGGTTATGGGTTCTATTAGTACATAATCTAAAAAGGAAACTATCACACAATGCTTATAGATCAAATTTCTCTAAACACCCTAGTAGCACTAAGATGCATAGAGATCTAATGGAACATTTTATGTGGGATAACATGAAGTGGGAGATTGCAGACTATGTGTCAAGGTGTCTAGTTTTTCAACAAGTTAAGACTGAGAGACAACATCCTAGATGGGTTATGAAACCACTACCAATTATTAGGTGGAAGTGGGATGAAATTACGATTGACTTTGTCTCAAGACTACCGAGTAAACCTAGAAAGAATGTTGCAATATGGGTGATTGTTCATCACCTCACAAAATCTTAACATTTCATTGCAATAAGAGAGGATTTTCCATTTGTAGTCCTGATGAGACTTTATATGAATGAAGTTGTAAGAATTAATGATGCAACTCTATTGATTGTTTCCAATTACGATCCTCAATTTACATCAAAATTCTAGAAATTTCTTCAGATGTCTTTGGATACAGACCTTCAAATGAGTACTACTTATCACCCAAAAACAGATGGATTGTTTGAAAGGACTATTCAAACAATAGAAGAAATATTTAGATCATGCTCTATTGACCTTAAAGGTATATGGAAACAATACTTTCCTTTAATGGAATATTATTACAATAATAGTTTAAATTCTAGAATTAAAATGGTGACATATGAATCATTGTATGGTAATAGGTTTCAATCTCCATCTTTTTGGGATGAGGGTTGACAGAGGAAACTTATAGGGCCATATCATACTAAAGAGATAACTGAAAAAGTAAGGAAAATTTAGGCCCATATTAATGAAGCCCAAAGAAGGAAAAACAATTATTCTAAAAACCAGATAATGGATTTGGAATTTATAGAAGGAGATCATGTCTTTATAAAAGTATCTTTGTGGAAGGGCGTCTTATGGTTCAGTAAGAAAGGGAAAGTGAGCCCCAGGTACATCATACCGTTTGAAATTCTATAAGGAATTAGTGCTGTATCTTACTGACTAGAAATGCCACCAAGTCTCTCTAATGTTAATAATGTGTTACACAAGTCATTTTTAAACAAATAGATGCTAGACCAGATGAATTTACTAATATTTGATGAAATAGAGCTAGAACTTAATTTGTCTTGCTCTGATGTTCCAATTGAGATTTTGTAAATAAGGGAGTTGGTATCGATAAATAGGACAACTCATCTAGTAAAGTTTCTTTCGAGAATCCATAAAATGGAGGAAAAAATGTGGAAACCTATGGATGGTATGAATAAGAACCACCCACATCTTTTTAAAAGGGTTTATACATAAAAAATTGTGAGGACGAAATCTCCTAAGTTGGGAAAAATATAACACACCAAACATTTTATGGTATATTTCCATTAAATAAATTAAATTCATTAGATAGCCTATATTTCATAAATCACTAATTATCTTCAAAACAACACAAGGTTATATAAAATATAGTCATAACCTAGACACTAAACATAAAATTTCCACTTCTGCCTTTTGAATTTTGAAAAAGCGACATACACGGTTGAGATCAGGGTGATATTTGGAGTCTGATAGAATAAAATTGATTTTTGGTGAATATTAACTTACAATTATGTATAGTAATATGATCTTTATGAATGGTAACCTTGCCCATGTAACTATAATGAAATTGAGGAACCTTAAAAATGAAGATGAATATTTTAAGTGTTGGAATTTTTCGATTAATTAATGATTTTAGTTAAAAATTAAATTTATCATATTTACGAAATTATTTTCAAAAAATTATGTTTTTTCATGGATTCTAAATGTCAATAAAAAATTAGGGTAAATTTTTGGGATTTTTACGAAATCTTGATTTTTTGTGAATTGTAAAATTTGCTAGTTTAGAAAATATGCCAAATAAATGAATCCATGCACCAGGCTTGAGTCATAGATGATGTAAATAGACATTTTTTCAAACTAAAATTCACTTATTAGTATTTTTTTCATGTAATAATCACTATTTAATTCCTTAGGAAAAAATAATAAACTAATCGTTAAAATATTAATTAAACCCACCTCCCCTACACTGTATAAACCACCCCTCAGCCCCTCTTCATCCCACACCACTGAAGATTCAAGCCTTATCTAATCTCTACCAAATACAATTTTCCATGCGCTCCCCCATGTCCAAGACCTACTAGTCTCTCCAAAAGGCTAAAAACAAATGCCTTAAAGAGATTCTCGAGGAGTACTCCAGAAGTGAACCTCTCTTCCTTTATCTTTTAATTTATTTTACAAGTTCTATTCTTTTTTTCTCTCTCCTCAACTCCCAAAATAAAAATTCTATGAAAATTATAGTAACTTACAAGAAATAAAATTTTATTATTCTAATGAAATATTTCATCATCATCTCTATTTTCCCCCTCCTTTTACACTAAAAATGAAAATACCATCTGAGATGTGTTAATTTATCACATTCAAGGATGACGAGTTTTCAGTTTCTATTACTATCTTCATGACTAGTCATGAAAAGTTTTTAATGGTGGAACCATATAATAATATATTTATCTTACCTTGTTCAATTTTTTGTAATCCTTACACACACATAATATTAAATAATAATACAAAACATGTTGATTATTCCCAAACCGTCAAGTTAATCCAATCATTTATCATTAAATTTTTACTAATGATCCATCCTCATGGTATATAACCCAAAATAATTATAAGATCATTTATAACTTTTTAATTTATATAATAATATATATTAAAAATTTTATATGTTTAACCACATTTCAAAAAATATTTTATTCATGAATAAAAGTTAACCGATCAAGAAAATTAAGGAAGAAAATGTTTCCAAAACAATAAAATTAAACCACTTAAACCCCTAAAAAAGGCCATGAATGAACCTAATAAGGTAATAATAAATCAATTACATGTAAAGGAGGTTTTATAATTATTAATTAATGAAGCTCAATTTTATTTTTCATGTCATAAAATCAATAAAAACATATTCGGGCATTAGTTAAGGGGTTTCTCATATCACTTTAAATTTTAAGATATTTTCATTGTTTTCCACTTATTTCATGTATGTGGTGTATGTTTACTAAAATTAGATATATAATTTTATTATTCTATTTATATTCATGGTATTTTGGGATTCATTTAGTGATTATTAATTTTTAGTCATATGACTCGTTTGATTAAAACATGGTTGGGGACATTGTCTCAATTTTCATTTCATTTAGACTTACTGGGTATTGTGCACCAAATCTTTCTTATGTGATGTATACAATACCCATTTGAGATAATTTTTCATTAGAAATTATAATAGTGTTAAATATCCATTTTCTTGTATCATGGATATGATTATTGTCTTAAGTCGTATACCATTTTACATACAATGTTTATTTGGAATGTTGTTTTAACTACGGACATACTGAAAAATCTGTTTCCTATAATCTATGCGGATATTGAGAAGGAATATTTTAAATTTATTAAATCTATTTAAAAATAATTATTTGGACTTTTACTGATAGGAGGGGACTACTATATCCCCTCAATGTATCAGCATGTCTCACGAGACAAATTAGTTGGCAACAAACCCTTTGAGTTTGTTTCCAAAATAGAATCAGACTTATATCTACCCACAGACATCAACTATTTATAAAACATAGTGGTATCATGTGCTAGATACATGATATCCAATTAATATTCATTATTTAAATTTATTTTTAGTTATAACTATCTATTATGTTTTCACTATGACAAAATATATGGTTGCAGTTTCATTCTCAGTTTACAAATGGTGTGTGTTTATCATTTATTATCCATGTTGTATTGACTATTACAATTTGGTTATGAATCAGTTGTTGTTAATTCTTGAATCTTATATTTGTTACCCTTATAGAGAATTTGAGTTAACCCCTTTCATTTATTTACCTTTAACATGTTATAGAGAGGATTTCATTTATTGAGTTCTCAGGGATACAATTTATTCGTATTTTTATGTATTGTATTTTTTTTACCATTCCAAATGTAATATGAGTTACATGTATGTATTTAGTTTCTTCAATAATACTAAATTTATCATTCATTCCGGATTTCATTTATTTCAATGATGACAATGAAATAATTAATGCACTAGCTCTTGGATTTTGGGGTCAGGGCATTACATATTTGACTATGGATATAATTTCTTTTCATATGATTGTTTTCTAATATGAATGTTCACAATGTTTATGTATTGAATTTTACTTCACCAATTTCATATGATGAATGAATTTGACTTAGTTAGTGATTATAGGGGCCTATTATAACCCCTTGATGCATAGTTATGTCTCTTAATAAAATCTATTTTAAGTATTTTGTATTAAACCTTACCCATTTATTAATGATTTCTTGGCATAAGGCCTTGATGTTATGAATATAGTGTATTAGAATAAGGCCTTGATGGTATGTTTATCATGTTCGATATTATTAATTCCAATATTATGAATTCAGTTATCGAATTCCATGTGATTATTTGAATAGTTATGATATCATTGAATTAAATTCATGCTAAGGTGATAATTTATATATCATTATCTAATCTTCATTTATTCCTTTCATAATACTATTTATGATCAATTTATTGATTTCATGGAATGTGATTTAAGTTATTTATATTTTTATATGTTGGACTCATTATTTTATCAATATGGATTCCACTATACATAACCCTTACTGGGATTTTGAGCTCACCCTTCTTATGTTTTCAATTTCCAAAGGTTGTGAATAGTGGTTTTATGTATGTTATAGCTAAAAAAGGAAACATTATGTGATGAAATTTTTAGGACATGACATAGTGATTTATGAACTAGTTTTTTATATATCCATGTTTTTATATAATAGTTTTTCCAAATTATGTAAAGCACTAATCCTAAATATTCCTCCGTTATGTAAGAGATATAATATTTACTTCTTATGTTGTATGTTTTAGATATTTATAATTTGGATACATTTTCTAGTATCAATTTTGATATGTAAATATTATGATTTAAACACTGGATTCTAGGAGTGAGGGTATGCGGCTATTACAATATATGCCATTGATATTGTAGTGAATATAATTCATTAATTGAGAATAAGAATTCATAAAAAACATTATGAGTATATGAATGTGAAAGATCCCAACATAGGAATTTCACACATAGAGAAATATGATGCCCACTAAATATAAATATATGTTTTCAATAATTATATTTTGAGGAAATAAAAGGAGAAATAATTTTGAAAATAAAATTAATTTTTTTTCATTAATCAATAATCATGATTACACATGAATCATGATTCAAGCTATGATAATCTTATATCTTGATAAGGAATAATAAGCTAGTTCTAATAGAGTTCTACACTATGGAATGAGGTGCCACATTAAAACTACATTATGTCATTATTATGTGAAATAATTGAAAAGATAATATTTATGTTAATATTCTTAAATAAAAATAATAAAATAAGTTGAATACATAGTTCAATTTAAAATAGGAAATTTTTGTTTTTAAAGGGTGATATTTTTTGAGTTTTGAATGCTAATGATTGTGGAAACTATTTTCTAGGTCTTCGTAAAAGAAAAAAGAAACAATTTGAGATTTTATAGATTATTGATTATAAAGAAGATTCAACACTACTGAAACTATTATATAAATATAGTTTATACATGTTTAAGAACAAATATGTATATGTGATATATTTTAATCATTTTATATTTTTATGTAAAAATAAATAATGAATTGGAGAGTGGATAGTATACTTATTTAGACTCAGAGAGGTCGAGGAAACAGGTAGAGAGAAAAAACTAGTAATGAAGGAAGAGAATTTTAATTAAATAATATCAAATAAGAAGAAGATAATTTGTCTGGAATAAATATATAAGACACTAAATTCAGTCTAAGGGTATTAGAGAGAAATACTACTATATTCATATACTGCAGATTCCAAAAAAAACATAGGCAACCCATTTGATTTTGGGATGTAAGGAGGAATATCAAATATAATGTCCAAGAGTGACTCAAGGAATCACAAGTGATATTTCATCAAGGAGGTTAAATCAAATTCTCTTATACAGACGGAAAACAAGCACTTTAATTATTTATAACTATATGGTTTTAGTAAAATGAGTACAAGATCATACCCTTTCTCAATCATTTTTTATAACAATAGGGGAGTTGTGTAGATGGTAAAATAAAAACAATGTACCAGAGAAGTAGTCATCCTTAAAAAATAAAAACTTGTTAAAAATCATGGTGTCCACTTATCCTAGTTCATATTTCTCTATCAACACACCAAAACATGAGAATAATGATAAAGAGAGATCCACTCAATTAATAAGCTAAGAGGTGGTAAAGGGATAAATATAAAGTTGAAATAAAATAATACCATCACTGATTCACCCCCCCCAACCCTAGTGTTTTAACAACACCTATGTGATCCTAATAAGTATCAAGATTATATTAAATGAATATCTATATAGAGGAGTAATATAGTAATAAATAAAAAATAATCAATTTTTACCTCATTGGAACCTAGAAAATCTATACAAGAGATCACAAAAAATGCATGGGAGATAGAGAACCACGGTTGGATGTGATATAGTTAACATGAAGGAGAGGATAAGTGGGTAAATGGGGTTTAACATAGACAAATAATCATTGTTAAATTCACAATTTTTTTGGACATGGTCAAACCACATTATTTGCACTCACAATTTGGAAAACTATGCACAAACTATGAAAGGGCCATCGGATGCCTCGAGATATGACACATAGTTTAGTAATATGGTTGAACTAACAGTACCATAACCATGAGGGTCATCTCTTAGTATGATAAATGATTCATGTTTATCCTAGAGAATCAACATGGTATGAAAAATCAGGTGGTACTTATGAAAAATGGCTATTGTCTCCCCAAATACCTTCTCATATAGTTATGTGCGCACTCACGACTAACTGTGTGCTAACCATCTACATTTTTCTACTTAAATAAAATCTATATTTTGTCCCTCAAATCTAGAAAGTTACAAAATGAATAAAATAGGATTATATATATACACACACTATTTGCTCAGTGGGTGTCATAAAATGAGTTTCACATCCTCCATTACAAATTTATACAAAAATTACAATGAATATTTATCTTGATAAGTAAATTTATTGTATTATTATTGATAAATTTTAATTGCATAGAAGTTATATGTTTCCTAAGTCTTTTAAATTTTAATTAACTACCTTATTTAAGTAGATATTTCCTTGAAAATGTTATCATTATTTTTAGAAAACCTTATATCATTAAATTAAATGATAACAATGAAAAGAATTATACTTTCATTATATGATATATAGGATCTTGTCCTTTATCCATTTTCTATAAATTTGAAATCTTCAAATATATGACAATGTTTGATTACCATAATTTTAAAGACTAAATTAACCCATATAATAATTTCTTTAACCTATATAAAATTCATTCATCATCACCAAGAATAAAAACTTCAAGTTTCTCTTATGAAAACTCCCCCTTAAAAATCACTGTTAATGATTTTCAACTTGGAATCCATTTGGAATTTATTATACCTTTATGGAGTTGAAATATATAAAAGTAAACTTATTTTTTCTATCCAATAAGACTAAATAAATGTCTCATCATAGTCAATTTGATTAATATGAAAATATCATTTATCTACAATTCTCTTGTTATTTTTCATAACTTACGCGATAGCCCTATGAAAGATATAGGTTCATTAAGAGGTGGTGAATCAGTTAAAAATGTTCCATTTTTTCATTTTATTAATTACTATGGAATCAAAATCCTTCACTAGTTAGAGTGTGTGATCTCACTTCTTAACTCTCTCTCTCTCTCTCTCACACACACACACTGAGAAATGAAAATAAATAATGACACTTTATGTATATGGAATACTATAAAAAACATGTTGATTATCTTTATCATGACCTAGTATCACATGGTACCATATATATAATACCTTAGATTATATTATAGTGAATGTCCACTTCATTATAAAAACAATTATACAATTAATGTTCTATTATATCATCATATTAGTACAACACATGGTATAAAAAAACTAGAAAATTTAATTCACAATATTGGTCGCAACTAGTCAGACCGGACACATATAAATATATGGCACCACAATAACCTTAAACTCATAGGATCATTTTTTTACTTATAGAAAAATTTTACTTCTTTTACACTTACACTTGATTAAAGTAAAAGAGGACCTTCTTTCCAAAGGTAGGTGGTCACAATGATATTTCTAGTCAGATATTAGAAAAAAACATTGTTAGAGATGATGGGAGGTCAGGATAATAAAACCCTTTTGTGGGGGATTATTTTCTACTCTGATACTCTCTTATAGAATTAATATGTTTTCCTAAATCTATCCTAAATCCCAATGTCGGATTGGTTACCCATGTGACAATGATATAATTGACACCATGATTCTAACATCAACCTCAATAGGTTCTACATCAGTCTCATATTATTTTTATGATGATTAGGTTTAATGTTGGCTTGTTGGGATTTATAGAGATTATTTATATCCAAAGAGGTGGTTAGTGTTATGGACTTGGGATTGAACCTTGAATAGGTTTACAATGTATCCTATAAAAGATGAAATCAAAACCAAATAAGTTTAAAAAATAGAGAAGAGGAAATGACATTGTTCATGAACCAAAAATATGTATCCCATTTATCTTACAATGAACAAAAATCAAATCCCACATAGTTTGATGGAATGATTGGTAGATACACCTCAATATAACGTCACAATGGGTCAAAATTCACTATTCTAATGGTACTATCATTACATATCTCTAACCCCATGTGAGTCTTTAATGTTTTAGAAATCTAGAGAGAGAATAATATCATTCACATTGGATGAGATCATCCCATTATATTGGAAATAAATAATTACTTACTGATGGGACATAGAGAAGAATCATCTTTCATGAAAGGGGTATGAATATAAAATACTATGGGGCTTATGTAGGGGATTCCCTAAGGTACTTCACGTAGTATGTGGGTCAGGTAAAGTCATGTTTTGGGGAATAAACCTAGGAGAAATCTCATATTTCTTAAAATATGTAAAGAATCTCGACTCATATAGACTAGGGTTTTTTATTGGGGATTACACCTAAGAGGATTCCCATGCCTCTAAACAATATCCCCCAACTGTTCTCTTTATGACACGATGTGGAAGGGAAATTTTTAATATTGGTTATTAGACCTTCAAGGAGGCCCACATTTTTTGAAAAAATGAGGAGGATATGAACTCATGAAAATTAAGGTTTTTTGGGCTTACACCTAAAAGGATTCATATGTTTCTATAACTTTGATATGAATATAAAGTCATAGAGATTTGAATGTTTAGTTAGGGCTTAAAAATAGTAGGATGTCCATGTTTCTTGAACCATGAGAATTATCTAGACTCATGGATATTTTCTTGTTTAGTTGGGGATTACAACTATGAGGATACCCATGTTTCTATAACTTGGCGGAGTATCTCAAATCATATATATTTTTAGTTTTAGTTTGATATGAAATATATAAATAAGGCCATATTTCTGAAACCATGAGTATAATATCAACTCATTGTGATTTGGAGGTTTGGTTAGGGCTTACACCTAAGGGGTTTCCCATGTTTCTTATTAGCTTCCCCAACCCATCTATTTATGATATGATGTGGAAGGGAGATTGTTAATATTGGGGTTTAAAACATTTAAGAGGCCCATACCTAGAGGATTATATCGATGCTATGTATATAAGTAATTACTTGATTTCAAGATATGGGACCTACATGAATGGTTTTTAGATCCCTAGTGAGTTATAGAGAAGATTCTATTCTATGTGAGGGCTAATAATGATGCTTAGACAATGTTATAGGGCTATAGGATGTGTTCATCATATGTGAGGGCTATAAAGGGAGCTTAGCCAAATTTGGAAGTCAATCAAAGGGGAATAGCCTATGTGCAAGGGATATAAGATGTGATTTTCCCTAGTTAGGGTTAGAAAAGTTTGTAATCCACTTTTATAGGGATACCATAGGTTCTTATCCCAAGTGAGGGATATCAAGTTCTCTTCACCCTAGTGTGAGGGATAATGAAGGTGTTTAGCCAACGTGAGGTGGATTGTCAATGTTCTTATCACTAATAATTTATAGAAAAGGTTATTGGACCAATTTAGAGGGTTAGTAATTTTTCTTATTCCAAGTAAGTGATAATGATATCCCTATGAGCATCTCTAATTCCCACCAGGTTACAAAACTTAGAAATTTAAAAACACGAAACAAAATATGCACTGAACTATAGGGTATTATTAAAATTTCATTTCTGAGGTTGAACCCAAAGAGGACGGATTAGAGAAAATATTAATTACATAAAATAAAATTATACTAATAATGATTTGATTAATTTAATTATATTTTATCTTGAAATAGATTTTATGAAGAAGGTGGGAGAAGAAAATATAAAATGGGTTCCATGAAGCAATGAGTCTCATTTTTGGGAATGACAATGTATTAAATAATTAATCTGTAATTCTAAAGTTGTCAGAATCAGGTCTTATTGAGTCCATTAGTCATGATAAATGCATTACATCCCAAACACTCAATTTCCCATGGTTAGGTACTTTGTATTGAAAAGTATGGATAACCCGAAACCTAATGTAAACATTGGGAAGTGACTAACCCAATGGTCATAGTGGATGTATAAACCCAAGATCACACATTAAATTAACGCATTCAATCCACATAAGAAATGAACATTCTCATTGAACGAAAGAAATTATACTCATTCCACAACTCTACTCACAATGACCATTCAATAAGAATCATGAAATAGATTAGAATTATGAATCAATATTAAATACCCAAATGAATTAAAATAAAATATAAAATACATTATACATTGAATCCAAATTCATCACGCACACCAAGACATAAATAAATCACCCACTCAAGCTAACCATGAGTAGGGGTAGTAAAATAATAAATAAAAAACCAATCAAAATGAGGTGAAGTAGCAAGTGTGACTTCATCTGGTGGGCATCTATTGGTGATCTTCCATCCAAAATTCATTAAAAGGAGTGGAAAAGGAGAACTATTTATAATAATTTTGGTCAACCCTTCGCCGTG
Organism: Viscum album; assembly: GCA_963277665.1. Taxonomy (NCBI): domain Eukaryota; kingdom Viridiplantae; phylum Streptophyta; class Magnoliopsida; order Santalales; family Viscaceae; genus Viscum; species Viscum album. The sequence goes on from OY728145.1 coordinate 187,674,568, forward strand.
CAGAAAATCCATGTATATTCTTTTCTGTTTCCTGACACCATCACGACGTGTAATTAAATTACAAATCATGTAATCCCAATCCCTTTTTTCCTCTTTTTTTGATAATCTAATGTGTATATTGTATGTAGATTGAAAACATTGAATCCTTTCACAAAATGTAATTTCATTTCATAGTGTGAGACAGCTTTACTACATGAGATGTCGATGACCATCCTCTCTAACGATGTCAGGAAGTGTAATTCCATTACATGATGTGTGATCATTTATTCTTTTTTTCTATCTTTATCCATTTTTTGAAAATTACTGTCATGCCATGAGTGAATAATGTGGCATGAAGTGTCTTTTATCTCTATTATCCACCCATTTTCATTCCTTTTACATAAATTTCTTATTTCATCCCTAAAATCATAATACAAGTTAGTACATCCCAAAATTGGAAAGATTCGTCATTTAATTATAAAAATCAGTATAATAAAATACCCTAAATTTTATACATGAAATAAACTTACAAGATAACAATGGTTCTTAGTATATATTATATGGCTAGAATATGTGATCAGTCCAATGAGGGATAAAGAAGGTTATTAGCCTATTTTATTGGTCCATCAATGGTTTTTGGCCCATACGAGGGAAAGAGATGGAGATTAGCCCAAGGGGGAAGGGTTAGCACATGTTCATAGACCAGGTAAGTAGTAGCAGTGGTGCTTATGCCATGTTAAATGGATTTGATAGGTGCTTATCACATGTGAGGGATAGAGAGGAATATTAACTCAAGTGTGAGGGTTAGAAAAGTATTTTAGACCAAGTGAGAGGGATATAAATGGTTCTTATCGCAAATGAGATATAGAAAATTTTCATAATCCATGTTATAGGTCTAGAGTAGGTGATTATCCCATGTGATGGAAAGAAAAATTTTTTATCTGATGTTATAGGGCTAAACCAAGTGATTTTCACATGTGAGGGGAAGTAAATGTCTTAGCCTAAGTTATAGTGATATCATATGTGATTATACCTAGTGAGGTTTAGAAAAGATTCATAACCCATATTCTAGGAAATTTGGATTTAGTTAGATATATTGAGGGTCATAAGCTCCATTCAGGTGCTCTATACAGGTTCTCAATTCTAGTGATCTATTCAGGTTATTTTTGAATGTCCTCCACATAGTTCCTCTGCACAGGTCCTCCACACAGGTGCTCCACATAGGTTCTCCATCCAAGTTCCCCATAAAAGCAGGAAATTGTTCTTTATGACCTTATTTGAAGTTCTAGACCTTTCTAAATTCAATTACCCCTCTTTATTATTTATTCTATTAGATTTGAAAGTATGATAAGCTAACTTAGGGTCTTTATTACATTGGAGAGAGACATGGGAAATAAGTGATTTGAGTTATCTCTCTATCATAAAACCTATTTAAATGAGGTACCCAAGGGGTATATTTATAGTAAAATATGGGACCATTGGTGAAGGGGGGATTTTGGGAATGTCCTCCATGAAGATCCTCACAGAAAGACCTCAAAGTAGGTCCTCTATATAGGTCCTCTACATTGGTCCTCCACAGAAATGATCCTCATAGGTGCTCTGGATCGGTAAATTGCGTTGGTGATCCTCACTAGTTCTCAATGGTATTCCTCCACACTTTTCCACTGAGTAGATATTCCACACAGGTCCTCTACTTAGGTCCCACAATTAGGTGTTCCATGTAGGTCCTCTGCATAGGCTCTTCATACCGATGCTCCAGGAAGGTACTCTATATAGGTGCTATATACAGGTTTGTAGTGCTGCTGCTCTATATGGGTTCTCCACATTGGTGATATTTATGACCTACTCCCTTAGAGTGTGTTTATTACTATTAAAGTTGTAAATCTAATAAGCTTCTTCTTTATGAATATGTACAAATTTCTAATAAAACTATACATGTATTGTTTATGTTATGATAGTATCACGTGTCATGCGAAAAAGTGTGTGAAATTAATGAAATTTTTAAATGTCAAAATTCCCCCTCCCCCACATAGAATTGGATTCATTGAGAATGAAATTAATTTGATTCTATGTTTAATATATTAAATTTTATGCATTCTTAAATCATTAGGATGAATTTAGATATGTCACCCTAGTGAGAGGAATCTTTCCAAATGGAGTATGTCAACTCTAGTATTTTGAATTTCAATAAGAGAATAATATAAACTCTAAGTATTTGGGTGACCATAAGGGACAATTTAGTTGAGGTGAATGAGTTTCCAATATTAGTAATCTCAATAGAAGGAATAAATATCCAAAATCAAAATGGTCTATATTCATGTTTATAGAAATATCATACATAAGGGGGTGATTTTTTAAACCTAGGTTCATTGATGGAGAACTCAATGATGAAATATTCTATGTATATATATCTTATATGTCAGAGAGTGGATTTCATAACATTACCATGGAATTAATGGTAAATCCACATTCACCTATATGGATATTTCCTAGATATGACTCTTATGAAAAAATATCAAGCTACATAAAGAAGGAAACTATATGTATTTTGACATCATGATAGATACACCATATATCATGCAGTTTTAGTCATGATAATGAGGACTTGGTACCCTTAAAAAAAATTTGTGGGGAAAAAGGAAAGATCTAATTTTTTAAGAGATTAATTTTCCTATCATGCATAGCTCAAATTTTTTCAATCTCAAATGATGGTTGATATGATCTTGGAATCTTTTTATTTTTTCCATAATATTTGCCTATAATAATAATGGGGAGGCCTATTTTGCATTAACATGGATTTTTCATAGGCCCACCATTGTGGGTTTTGATCCTGAAATGTTATATACCTTTTAAATTTTGTATAATCAACATGTTTTTCACATGTTGTGTGGGGTTTATTCCTAGAATGTGTAAACATGAATTTTTACAAGGTTCCATTTCTAGGTTTTCATCCCAAAAAATATTATGCCTCTTTACATAGGAAGATTAAGGTCTTTCATGTCAGAGTGATACAATTGATGTTTTGGGTTGATTTTATTTTTCCATGAAATGGCGTAGCCTATATGGTAAAGGAAAGGAGAAATACATATTTGAATAGAAGTTACCAATTCAAATATATAATATCTTTGAGAAAAAGAAGCAATCGTTTTATGGTCATGATGCTTTGAACCATTTTGGTTGTGTGTCAGAAGGATAACTTCACCTTGAAATGACAGGATCTAGAAATGTGAGACACCACTAGATAAGAAGGGGAATAAGAATATAATTTTTTAATCTCCCTTTGAAAGTGGGAATGACGCACGAATGTGTAAGATTTAAGGTAATTTAATCTTCTTGAGTAGTTGGGTTTTGGAGTGTGTAAATAATAACATATGAAAGTATTAGTCAATTAGTAATAGAGACTTATGGGAATAGAATATCCCTTTGTAAAGATGGAAAATTAAGTTCACAATCATTCAATTTATGTTGCATGGGTTTTAGGTGGAATTTTCTTCCAGGACCAAAATTTCTAATACAATTTACTTCCCTGGATCAATTTCTATTCACTATCCTTTCCAAGAAGGGTCTATTTAGATCAATAAATATATTTAACCAACATTTACAAGGAAGATAAAACCATGAAGATTAATTGAATAACAGTTCATGGATTCCAAGAGGAGGACTCAAGGAAATGTTTTGTTTTAACATTAGATATATGAAGTGGGTTCACAGAAAATATGAATATTTAAGAAGGGTTAGAATACCTAAAAGGTTATATTCCCATATATTGAATAAAACCTCATATAAATGGGGCACAAAATTAGATTATATTGATTTTTTTAAATACTTCCAACTAAAAATATGAAGGGATAAAATTTAAGGTTATATAGATTCAACCACAAGTTGTTGATTTTTATGGTCATACAATTTAGACAAAATTTTGTTGGTGTTTAAGATCACAAAGATTCTAGTAGAGGGTTGATGGTTGGCCTAGGATAGGAGATCATGGAATCACTACATATCTCTATATACTGAGAATCAATACAAACACAATTCTTATTGAATTATTTCTTAAAAATATCTAAATCATATGAAAGGAAATATGGAATTTCAAGTCATAGTTTGGATGGACTATGGAATTATAGTTTGGATATATAGAAATATCAAATGAATCCTTGATAATGTATGGAACCCCAATATAGATAGAGATCTTACATGGGTGGGGGGGTGTTGACGCTCCTTTCGTCACAGTATCTAAAGATCGGAAAAGGGAATATCTGAGCTCCAAGTGATTCAACCTTTGAGGAAAACATCAAAAATCGACAAAGTCATGAACACAAGATCAAAAGCAAATGCACCGCGCAAGTTTTATCACTGTCGCGCAAGTACACTTGCGCGACACCCTTGGTCGCGCAGGTGACTTGCGCGACCTAAGTGGTAACCGCCCGGTAACCGCCCGGGGTCTTCTTTTGCCTATAAATAGACCCTGTGGGCCCCCCATTCGAGAAGATCGTTTTCCAGAAACTCGGATTGAAGCTCCCGACGCCCAAGTCTCTTCTCAAAGCTTCCAGAACACTTCTAAGGTAATTTCTTACCTAGAATGGAAGATCTAAAGGGAAGAAGGAAGGCCTAAGTGTTGAAACTTATCAAACACTTGCGCGCCGACTTAATTCTTTCAATATAACTTGCGCGTCCCTTCTCTGGAAGAACCTCAAGAGGATGATAAAGGGTTTAATAAAGAGTCGCTCAAGTATTTCAACTCTGGTTGAAAATCGCGCAAGTATCCCTCATGTCGCGCAAGTATACTTGCGCGACCAATACTTGCGCGCCGCCGCAGGACTTGCGCGACTTTTAATACTTGCGCGCCCCTATCTTTTTGGGTGCCCATCTTGCCCATTTTACCCCTCTTATGCCATTTCACCTTTCCTATTCAAGATTCAGTCTTCAAGATACTCTTCAAAGCCATTTATGGCATGATTTCTTGATTTGACATCCTTGTCTGAAAGGAATTCTGTGAAATATCTCTCAAAACCTAGTGATTTAAACATCTTTATGTCACCAAAGATTGAGAGTTAATTCATTCAACCTCATCCTTTAAGATGAGAGAATCCTAACCTGGGTCTCCTTTTCAGGAATAATCCCCAGTTATAAATCCTTTAATTTGGGCATCTTCCTCAGGAGTAAGCCCCAAATTCTTAAAGTTCCCAATCATGGGCATCCTCCTCAAGAGTAAGCCCCAAAAAACATTAATCCCTAACCTGGGTCTCCTTTTCAGGAATAAGACTCAGTCATAACCTTGGGCTTCCTTTTCAAGAGTAAGCCCCAAGTCCCCTAACCTGGGTCTCCTTTTCATGAATAAGACTCAGTCATAACCTTGGGCTTCCTTTTCAGGAGTAAGCCCCAAGTCCCCTAACCTGGGTCTCCTTTTCAGGAATAAGACTCAGTCATAACCTTGGGCTTCCTTTTCCGGAGTAAGCCCCAAGTCCCCTAACCTGGGTCTCCTTTTTTAGGAATAAGACTCAGTCATAACCTTGGGCTTCCTTTTCAGGAGTAAGCCCCAAGTCCCTTAAATTTGTCTTAACCAGTCCTAATTTACTTTTGATTTGGGTTTCCTTTTCAGGATTAAAACCTAATCATAAGTCCCCTCCTAACTTGGGCATCCTCCTTAGGAGTAAGCCCCAAAATTAGAGTATTCAAATCTCTATGAAGCACATATAAACTTTATGGACCCTGTTCATGGATTTTCTCCCTAAAAGTAAATCCTAAACCTTCATCTATCTGGGCAGTCATCCATACATAAGCCCCAAACAAATTCTTATGATTGCATCTTTCATGGCACAATTGTCTAATTTTTACCAATACCTCTTGTTTCTCACACCGAGCATGACTCACACGAGCTTAGAGTGTAAAAGTAATTATGACATTCATCTTTGAGCCATCAATCATAAACATCATACTCTAATTCTCTAACTACGTGGGTTCTGATTCCTTTTCCAAAACAAAGGATACGTAGGTAGCCCATTTATGGGTTCGATCCCAACTTTGAAATAATCTCTGTCCTTCTGAATGACGATAAACTTCAAGTGCCCCACTGAGTGGCTTTAAAACCAGCCTGGTCATCATAATGACCAAGAGACTTTTATATAAATGTTTTGAAGGATACCATTGACCAAGAATCTCTAAACAGACGATTCTCTATTGATGAAGAACCTCGAATACATATGAAAGATTCTCTAAATTTCTTGCATATTTAATCATTGATTGTTAAAACTAAAGGAAATCTCATTTTATACTTGGTAATGTAATAAGGATTCACGAACATAACTTAAATCTATAAAGAGAGTCCCGGAGTAGACAATAATTCCCCTCAAAAAGGTGTGATGAGTCCGACCTCCCATCCTCTCGACCAATGCAAATTCCTAAGCCTCATTAGTCCACAAGCTAATAAGCACCTACCTTTGGAAAGTAGGTCCAAACAGATGTGGAATCATTGGATGTTTCCGGTTCTACGAACAAACCCGTTAGAAACCGATTGGAACGTTTGAATCTCCCGTCCAGGATGTCATCCCCGGATTCCGTGCGAAACAAAAATGGTGAACCCGACGTGAATCCTTAACCAAGTTAAAGTGATGTTCTTCTTATCTGTTAGGCCCCTTGGGCCAACAAGGCAATCATTGATATATGATCATCCAAAAGATGCAGTAGCCGGATTCATCTTGATTATGTCTGTTACATGGAACAGGCACTCTTTTCTCAAGATCTTCTGCAAAAATGGATTTCCTTAAATTCACCCCTGTGAATACTGCTGCTGTGAACACCTCTACTGTGAGGTCTGCTGCTGTGAAAACCAATATTGCTACTCCTGCTGGAACATCATCCGCTCTGAGGATGACATCACCAACTCAGCGTCTTCAACGCTGTGTTTCTAATGCACTGGTTAAGGAGTACCATCGCAACGGTACTATCCCAACTCTGGAGGCCGCTCGTCAAGCCCTCCAAGTTAACAACTCTACCTGGTCGTCCAGACAACGGCGGCCAGCAATCAAGAAGCAGGCGGTGCTGACTACCGTCTCCAACCATTTCGGGTCGTTATCCCCGGAACGCAATTTCCATTCACTCCCTTACTCCGAGGAAGTAAATGAGCAGGTCCCTCGGGGCCTTAATTCAAAAAGACAGGAGTCCTTCCCGAGGGCTCCCATCAACAATCGCCGCCAGACTCGTGCGGTAGTGCGCCCTCAACATGATGAGGGTACCGACTCCAGGCATTCAGCTCAGGTTCCTCGAACTCGAGCAGGCAAGATGAACCGCCAGAGACGGAATCCGGTTAACAATAGGCAGGTTGTCATCCCTGCCATCTCCGGAGAAGTCCACCAACCTAACTTGGTGGCAAACAACGAGCAGGCACACACACCTGCCCGTTTTAATTTAGCTGTCCAGCAGACTCGTCTGGCAGCATCAAGCCGATCCCGCCAGGCAATTCCGGCGGAGTACCATAGGCAGGAACATACACCTGCTTATACATCAGCAGTTAGTCAGCAGGCTCGTCTGACTACATATGATGGATCTCGTCAACCGCGTTTGGCGAAGTGTAATCAGCAGGCACATACACCTGCCAATACTAATCAAGCCTACCAACAGTCTCGTTTGGTAGCGCACGGAGAAGTCAGTCGGAAAGCCCCGACGACAAACAGGAGGCAGACTCAACTCTCTGCCTCCACACTTGAGTACTGTCAGGATTCACTGACAGGAAAAGGAGGACAGGAGCAGGCACATACACCTAATCCAAGCCCGGAATGGACGTATATCCCCGTTCCGGCAGCTGAAGTCACCAAACATATTTTGTCAATGGTGAAAGAGTAGAAGCAAATTCCTGCTCATATTCTGGATGCTTGCCAGGATATCATAACAGCTTCAGCATCATCTCAGGGACAGACACACAAATCTATCCCTAGCAGTGGAGTGACACATCAACAATTCACTCCGGAACAGACACACACATCTGTTCCAGTCCAAGAGGGTTATGGGGCATACTCCCCCATATCATACGGACAACCAAGTCAGGCACATACACCTGATTTGAGCGATGATTGTCAGCCTAACCTAACCATCTTTCCTGATCAGGCACATACACCTACTCAGAGCAATCACTTTCGTCATCAAGTGGTTTCTAAAGCAAGTAAGAAGGCATCTAAGAAAAAGATCCACCCAGCACAGTCAGGAGATCAAAGGCCAATCTGCAACAAGGCCTTGCTCGATGCTAGAGTTCTTGAAGCCCTCAGACATTTATCTGTCAGAGTTCAAGATTTTACTCCCTCAGTTCCCAATAACGGGAACATTAATTCTGAAGGTCTTCAACAGACACTTCCTCATGAAAACTTGCTTCATGAAAATTCGGTCAATCTCGAAGTTTCTTCTTCAGATGAGAGCCACAGGAACCCTCTGTGTGGTCAGAAGACTAAGGAGCAAGAGATCTCATCTTTTGTTGTAACCCATCATGATGGTCCTCCTCATGGTGATGAACTTCGCTGCGAAAGTCCTCTCCGCAGCAGTGATTCACATTGCCTGGAGAATACTCCAGCAGACAATGTAGTACCGAGAAAGCCCTCTTATCTTGAGGCACTTGCAAACGTAAAACCAGTCATGTCTGATGCTTTACTATCGGCAGGTAAAACTCTTTCTCCATCAGAAGATAGCCTGGGGTTCAGGTTATTCTCCGAACCATCCCTGGGTCATTCATCTTCCAGCATGAATAGTGATTTCTCTACCAGTCTTGTTGAATCCGATGAAGCAACAAGGAAACACCAACTCTGGTCCAAACAAGTAGAAGAATCTTCATTTAATGATAAAGAGGAAATGCTGAACATGAGGAAAAAACTGGCAAAAGGTGAAGTACCAGTCATGTTTTGGCCTTTGGCTGATTCCCAGTACGACATTCCAAAGATGTTGACGGATGATGGAATCCATGATATTCGTCTCAACATATGGAAAACTCTTTGTCAATTAAAGAAGAAGGTATTATCTTACGATGAATATGAAAATCATCTTAAGATAATAGAAGGGTTACAACGCCAGATTGATTTGGCATCTCTATCAGTCTCTCGGTATCCGAAGACTGAAAAGCAACAGAGAACCCTTCAACATTCATGCCTTGGCGCACTAAGAAGATTGCGTCAGTTAATTTCCAATGCTCCATCTAATGTTCATATCAGAGGATGGGGTGTTCACGGAGCACTACATTTCACAGTGCTTTCCGGTCATCAAAGCCCGCCGAAAATGGTCTCATGCAATGTTATTGCCCATGGCCGGTCACAGTCAATGGGCTTTGTTCATAATCAAAAGCTTTCTCAAGAACAAGATTCAACTAGTTACTCTCAAAATCAAGTATATAGAGAACAAGTTGTTGAATTGCTCCTACATCAATCAGGAGAGAATATTGCACAAGCCTCTCGTCTGGAGCAAACACGTCATCAAATGACAGAAGTTTCGAAAATCATCCAACGGTCTGTTGAACCAGGTGATAAAAATGGATACAGGTTAATGCATACAGCTAATTTCCGAACTAAGATTCGCAAGATCAAGAGATATTTCAAGAAGATCTCAGACATAGAATGTCAAGAGACACCCCAGCTTGCCAGACTGGGGACTTCTCTAACCCAACCCTCAGAGTCAACGAATGGGATTCGAGGAGTTGAGCGGAAGCAGTAGGAACATCCCCAGTCCACCGGACTGGGGACTTTTTCAAATCCTCAATCCCTCCCTCAGAGAAAGTCAGTATTCTCTCGATTAGGGAATAAGCCTCAAGAGGAACGAAGAGCCAAGTTGTCAGGAGATTCTCTCCAAGTGACGGTTCTCCAAGAAGTTCCTGAGGGATCAAGTCAACGGAATGCCATGTCTCGTCATGGACATGGAAGGAGACAATATCACAGAAATGCTAATAGAAAGGATTCCATGCAATATGCATCCATTAATGTCATCAATACCGTTGCTGCTGATTCACCAGATGAGGCTCAATCAGAGGGATCAGACGAAGAGGTTCCTGCTCAAGAAGTTGCGCACACAGACCTAAATGAAGAAGGTGTGCGCACACGTAATCAAAGGCTTACCCAAAATCTGGGTATTCCTTCAAGTAACCCACTTCCCCCTCTCCGAAAAGGGTCCAATAAGGGGAAAGGAAAGAATCAGGTTACTTCTCACCCTTCCTCTGAAGGAGGTCAATCGCTCTCATTAGAGCAAAGGTTTGTACAACATGAGGAAGAAATGAAAGAATTAAGAAGGTTGAATGCAGAACTACTTCAGAATAGTCTTCTTCTTAAGAATGCTGAAGTCCGACAGCCGAAAGAATTTGTTGTAACTACTGAGATGGATCAGGAATATCCTCCTTTATCAGTACACCCACAGAGGTCTAATCCTACGGGTCAAACGCAACAACGGTTGGCAGCACTACCATTAGTTGCAGCACCAACCTCCATGACTGTCCAAGCTCCATTCATTGCACCTACCCAAAACCAAGTTCAAACTGACATTTCTCAAAAGTTAATAACTACTATTGAGTCATTAACAGCTCGGTTAGAAACTATGGAAGGGAAACAGGCGCAAGTTCAACCTGAAAAGAAGGTTTACCCTGAATGGGTAGATTCAATTTCTCCTCCATCCAGTTTTGGAAACCCTGTTTTCCCTACTTTCAATGGATCAGGCGACCCTGAACAACATTTGACGCATTACATGTCTTGTTGTGATCCTATGATGGGAACTCCAGAGCAGCAAGAAGCAGTGAAACTCAGATGCTTCGTGCGAACCTTGCAAGGACCATCCTTTGTCTGGTATACAATCTTGCAATCCCGGTCAGTCATCGGATGGGAGGATCTTCGTCAAAAATTCCTTCTTCAGTTTAGCTCAACTTTGCCAAAAACGACAGTTTTCGATCTTACAAACTGTAAGAAAAGAGAGAATGAAAGAGTCTCTGATTTCATTGCTCGTTGGAAGGGATTAACGTATTCCTTGAGTTTAGCACTCCCTCAGGAGGAATTGTTTCCAATCTGTGTGGAAAATTTGCGTGACGAATTACGCACGCCATTGATCCCTGTGAAATACACAGGAGGGTTTCGAGACCTTACTTCAATCGCTCAACAGATTGAAGATTCCCTTATACAGGCTAAGGTTAAATCTCGTGTAATTCCATCAGCTCCAGGAAGAAGAATGGGTAAAGCAGAAACTGCTACAGTTATGCTTAAACAGGAACCTGTACCTATTTCTACTTCAAAACCTTCATCTTCTCGAAGGGCTCCACCTCCTGAACGCCAACAACAAAGGCTGTTTCGTCCAAATGATCAAAAAGATCAATGACGAAAACAATTTGAGGATATGAAGAGTAAAACATACTCTTTCCGAAGTGAGAAAGTTCCTGGTTACTTCATTTCAGCTCTGGAAAATAATTTGGTTCAATTACCAGTGCCGAAGAGACCAAACAAGGAAGGAGATGAAGACCGTCCCAATTATTGTCCCTTTCATCAAATGTTGGGGCATCCCATCCAGGAGTGTTTTGTCTTTAAAAACCTCCTACAAAAGATGGTCGACTTGGGACAAGTCAAATTGAAGGGTTCTTCAGCTCATGTAGCGTGTATTACTGCTACAGATCCAGAGGAAGGAGGTGAGTGGCAGGAAGTCAAAAGCAAAACTGCGAAAAAATATGATGATTGGATGGTCAGAAAGACAATCAATCGGACCCATTCCATTTTGCGAACACAATTGAAGAAGCCAATTGTGTCTCCTACAAAAGCTGCAGTAAAGCCTCCATCAAAAGACAAATCCTCAAAAGGGCAGCACAATTCAAAGAAGAAAGAGGAATCAGGAGAAGATGAGTATGTAGCAAAGACTAAATTGTCTTTGACTCTGGCAGATTTCATGCCATCTACTTCAAAGCCACGGGCACCGTCCCACCAAACGGCACAGCCTAAACAGGCTAACCAGGCAGAGTCTTTATCAGACGAAGAGTTAATATTTGGTTCTGTTAATATGATTCAATTAACAGATTCATATTCCAGTCTTGATGAGCCTGAATTCCCTGTATCAAATAAAGGAACCCGAGGAAGTTTTAGAGGTTCAGGATATAGGGGAATACATGGATCTTTTCGAAGCCACTACTCTAATTCTACCCCTGCTAGCACTGTATATGCAGCAGAAACTCGTGGTAGAGCCCTTCAGCATGCTAAAAAAGAACAAGCAAGTTCTTCTGCCAATGGCCAACTCAGTCTCGGCACAATTATTTTGGAAGACCGATTAAAAGTTCCATCTTCTTTATCTCAGCAAGTAAATGGATCTAATCAGTCTAATCTTCCAAAAACAAGGATATTGCCAGCTTCAAAACAAGATGCATCAGCTTCCAAAGCATCTGCTTCCAAGGTACCTGCTAAACCGCATATTCCTATTGGGAAACGCAGACCTCTAGATCAAAAGTATGACATATTGAAACACTTGGCCCAAGTACCATCCAAGTTATCAATTTTGGATGCTTTGAATTTGTCAAAAGATCTTCGGGAAGCACTCATCGAAGCTTTGTCAAGTCCTCAGGAGTTTGAAGCTGAAATTGCTGCAGGTGAAATTTATCACATAGAGAATAATCCTGCAGAATGCCATGCAGTGATATCTTTTACTGATAAAGATGAAGATGATGTTGTGCATGGGCACATAAAACCTTTGTACTTATCTGGCAAAGTCAATGGTATAGATGTTCGAAGAGCTTTCATTGACAATGGTTCAGGAGTCAACCTCATGCCCATTCGTACACTTCGTCGATTGGGCCTCACGGAATCTGATTTATCTCCTTCTACCATGATGTTGCAAGGATATGATAAAAATGAACAAGAACCACTGGGAGAAGTTACACTCAGAACTCAGTTTGGAGATCTTGTTTCCAATTCGGATTTCATGATTGTTGATCAGGACTCAGCTTTCAATATCTTGCTTGGAAGACCCTGGCTACATCAACATGCAGCTATTCCGTCATCATACCATCAATGTCTCAAATACTGTTTCGATGGTCAAGTTGGAACATTGTATGGTGATAAGGCCCCGTTCAAGACATGTGAGACTCAATACATTGAGGCGGAATTTTATCACATGAAGGGAAGAGAAAAATCTACAATGAAGGAAATTACCAAAGTTAATGCTCCATATGGTCTGGAAAAAATTCCAATAAATCCATTTTCACATGTGAGTACAGATTATGTGTTACCCATCAGTCAAATTGACAAAATAGGCCCAAATCAAAATACTCTTATGGAAATATCCATAATGTCAATTACGACAATCGAGCCAGACAACATGGGAGAAATTGGTAACTTACCAAGCAGTGATGAAAGCATAAGTGATGACGTTTTCATTTCATCTGCTGAAATCCAACAAGTCTATACTTCGCTAATCAGGCCAGAAGAAGTTATAGCAACACTAGAGGTGAATATTGATGTCGATTCTCAATCCATCATCTCCTCTTTGATTCCCAAAGAAGACCCTTTATCATCAATAGGGTCGGAAATGGAAGCTTCTTCTTCAAAATGTGAAAATTTTGATATCTCTGATGATCATGAGAATTTCGTTTTTTCATCTACTTTGCAAGTAGAAATGGAAGAAATAACACATGATGAAGAGGAAGAGGAAGATCTTAGAGATGATCCTCCAGCATTTGAAGAGGGTATCTCTACCACTGTAGATGAACTCAGAGAAGTAAATCTGGGTACAGAGAAAGATCCACGCCCCACTTTAATTAGTGCGGCCATGACCCTTGAAGAACAAGAGATGTATATTTCTTTTCTAAAGAAAAATAAAGATATTTTTGCTTGGAATTATACAGAGATGCCTGGACTTGATCCAGATGTTGCCACCCATCATTTGGGTTTGCCAAAAGAACATCGAGGATTCAAGCAAGCCGCGAGAAGAACACACCCAACCTACGCTTCCAAAATTGAGGCTGAAGTGGATAAGCTTATCAAAGCTAACTTCGTCAGAGAAGTTCAATATCCCAAGTGGTTGGCTAATATTGTCCCTGTAAAGAAGAAGAATGGACAAATTAGGGTTTGCATCGATTTTAGAGATCTTAATCGGTATTGTCCTAAAGATGATTTCCCAGTTCCGATTACAGAACTCTTAATTGATGCGACGGCTGGCTATGAAGTACTTTCTTTCATGGATGGATATTCTGGATATAATCAGATCCGAATGGCCCCAGAAGATGATGAATATACAGCCTTCAGAGCTCCTCAAGGTGTGTTTTGTTACCGAGTGATGCCCTTTGGTTTAAAGAATGCAGGTGCAACATATCAACGCGCCATGCATCGTATCTTCAAACCTTTTCTAGGGAAATTTGTTGAAAGCTATGTAGATGATCTGGTGGTTAAATCCAAATGACGTTTTGATCACTTGACTGATTTGGAAGTCGTATTCCACAAGCTTCGACAACATAATTTGAAGATGAACCCCTTAAAATGTGCTTTTGGGGTAACCTCAGGAAAATTCCTCGGCTTTGTTGTACGCCATCGTGGTATTGAAGTCGATCCTGAGAAGACCAAATCAATCCTTGGTATGTCACCTCCTCAGAATTTGAAAGAATTAAGAGGACTTCAAGGACACTTAGCCTATATTCAGCGTTTCATCGCCAATTTGGCAGGCAAAAGTTTACCTTTTACCAAATTATTGAAGAAAGGAGTCACTTACCACTGGACTGAATAATGTCAAGAAGCATTTGATGTTCTCAAGAAATACCTCTTGAGTCCACCAGTACTCATGCCACCTGTTGAGGGTAGGCCTCTTATCCTCTATGTGACAGCTTTAGAGCGATCATTGGGTTCCTTTCTTGCTCAAAAGAATGATGCTGGGAATGAAAATAGTCTCTACTATCTCAGTAGAACTATGCTTGAAGCAGAAACCCGGTATTCAAGTATTGAAAAGTGTTGCCTGGAATTAATCTTTGCAGTTCAGAAACTGAGACACTACCTGCAACATCACGAGGTCCAATTGATATCTCGTAATAATCCACTCAAATTCATCCTTAGTCGTCCAATTCTTACAGGACGTCTGGCAAGGTGGGCGGTTATTCTACAGCAGTTCGACATCCAGTATGTGTCTCAAAAGGCAATTAAGGGCCAAGCTCTGGCTGATTTCCTGGCTGAACATCCTTCAGTGGAAGACACGTATTCAGATATCGAACTCCCTGATGAGGAAGTTTTCTCTATTCAAGAGAGTCCTCAAACATGGGAAATGTATTTTGATGGTGCTTCTAGAAGTCCAACAGGGAAGAAAATGGAAAATCCTAAATTCAAAAAAGTTGGTTTAGGAATTGTGCTCATTTCTCCAGATAAGGCAGTGTTACCTTATTCTTTCTTGTCATGGGAAGGTGGTACCAATAATGAAGCTGAATACCAAGCTCTCATTACAGGCTTGGAGTTAGTGCTTCAAGCACAAGTGAATCACTTAAAGGTGAAAGGTGATTCAGACCTGGTAATCAAACAAGTCAATGGGGATTATACCATCAGAAAAGAAGAATTAATCCCTTTGTATGATTACGTCAGAGAGTTAATGTCGGAATTCTCTTCAAAACCGACATTTTCTTATGTCCCAAGATCACAAAATGCTCAAGCAGATGCACTGGCTAATATAGCCACAGCTTTAGCAGATCCAAATCGGGACGAGACAACCATCTGTATTGCCCACCGTCGTGCAATTTCACCTTATGTTCAAGTCAGAACAGAGGAAATTAATGAAATTAGTCCCATTCCTGAACCATATGGTCATACTACAGGATGGATGTCACCTATCAGGGAATACCTTCAAAATGGAACACTTCCACCTGATAGAGCCGAGAAAGAACAAATTCGGCGACGTGTGGTCAATTTTACTCTTTATGATGGCCCAAACCACCTCGAGAAAATTCTCTACAAACGTGGTTTTGATGGAGTTCTCTTCAGATGTATTGATGGTGAAGAGACAATGGCTGTCATAAAAGAAGTGCATGCAGGAGTCTGTGGTGCCCACCAGTCTGGACATAGACTGTCTGATCAAATTCGAAGGCTTGGATACTTTTGGCCTTCAATGATACAAGATTGTGTTAATTTCACAAAGAAGTGTCATTCATGCCAAGTATATGCCAACTTCATTCATCAACCTCCAGAGTTGCTTCATACAGCTAAATACTCATGGCCATTTTCCACATGGGGAATGGATGTGGTGGGACCTTACCCTTCAGCTACGGCCAAGCAGTTTAAGTACATTCTTACTGCTACTGATTTCTTTTCCAAATGGGCAGAGGCAGTACCTCTCAAAGAAGTCAGTTCTAAATGCATTGTTAGCTTCATCAAGTCTAACATCATTACTAGATTTGGTTTCCCTCATACCATATTGACGGACAACGGCACCAACTTCTGTTCTGCTGAGGTAAAGAGATTGTATCAAGAATACAACATTAAGTCTAACCATTCATCTCGATATCATGTAGCGGCTAATGGCCAGATAGAGGCCTTCAACAAGACTCTTTCAAATATACTGCAAAAGATGGTGGATAAAGATAAGAGGTCATGGCCTGATAAACTCTTTCATGCTTTATGGGCTTATCGGACTACCACTCGCAATGCAACGCGGTCAACTCCATATTCATTGGTATATGGAACAGAAGCAGTCTTGCCAATTGAAGTTCAATTGCCCTCACTCAGAATAGCCATTTGTGATCAGTTATCTACAGATGAGCAATCCCAAAAGCGGTTGAATGAATTGGAATAGTTAGATGAGAAAAGATTGTGCACTTTGCACCACTTGGGAATCTATCAGAATCGAATAGCACGAGCTTTTAACAAAAAGGTTCGTCTTCGTTCATTCATTCAGGGAGAATTGGTATTGGTTCTCAGAGCACCAATGATACCAGGAAAGAAGCCTCCCAAGCTTGAACCAAAATGGGAAGGACCTTATTCAATACATAAGGTCTACTCCAATGGAGCATATTCTCTAATCTCAATGGATGGAGAACACATCACAACTCCAACTAATGCCATATTTCTGAAGAAGTATTTTGTATAAACACAAAATATTGTTCCCAGATCCAAAACAATCACATTGGTCTAATATTTTGTCCTACATGACACTAAACTGTATTTTGTCCTACATGACACTAAACTGTATTTTGTCCTACATGACACTAAACTGTATTTTTTCCTACATGACACTAAACTGTATTTTGTCCTACATGACACTAAACTGTATTTTGTCCTACATGACACTAAACTGTATTTTGTCCTAGCGACATGACATTAAACTGTGTGGCACTTTCATCGTCCAACATGACGTTAAACTGTGTTAAGTCCCTTATTGTCCTACATGACACTAAACTGTATTTTGTCCGAGATGACATTAAACTATATTGTGTCCTAGAAACATGACATTAAACTGTGTGGCACTTACAACGTCCAGCATGACGATAAACTGTAAAAAGTCTCTAGAACTGATATCCTCATATTGATTCACCTTAGTCTTAGCTACATGACTTTAAACTGTACAGCACCAGTTTGTCCTTGCTATATGACGTTAAACTATACAGCAATGGTCCAGTATGACTTTAAACTGCAACTTCGTCCAACACGACATTAAACTGTGAAAAAGTTCCATAAACCGTCCAGCATGACCTTAAACTGCATCATCCCTGGTCCATGTATATGACCATAAACTATTTGCAAATCCCTTATGTCTAGCAAGACGTTAAACTGTGACGTCCTAACTACATGACGCTAAACTGTATAAAAGTCCCTCATGTCCGGAAAGACGTTAAACTATATAATCTCAAAAGTCCAGTATGACATTAAACTGCACCATTCACGGTCCATGCATATGACCTTAAACTATTCGCACTTTTGTCCAACATGATGTTAAAATGGTACACTCTTTTGTCCTTACTGCATGACATTAAACTGCACAGTCCCCCTTTAGTCCAATATGACGTTAAACTATTTTATCCCCATCGTCCTAACTACCTGACGCTAAACTGTACAGAAAATATTTGATAGGTCCTACACGACATTAAACTGTGCATCGTTAAGGTTGTTATTACCTCTTGTTTCTCACACCGAGTATGACTCACGTGGGCTTAGAGAGAACATCAACCATAACACTCTCTCTGGGCCGCTAACCATGTGTAAGTCCCAACAACATTTTAATTAGATCATTGTCCCCAAGAACAACTTGATCATTAATTCATTCTTTCATTTAACTACACGGACTTTGATCCTTGCCCTCCAGGCTGGGTATGTAGGCAACCTCCCAAGGTTCAAGCCCAAAAAACAATCTCTTCACATCGGTTCACCACAACCTCATATGATGTTGATTTGTGAAACCGCCCCTGGAATCAATATCTTTACATTGATTCATTTTCGTCCTTGTTATACGACGTTAAACTATACAACACTTTTGTCCGGTACGACAATAAACTACAATATTATTTGATTTCCTCATTTGAGAGAGAACTATTATTGACATTGATTTTTCAATCATGGTTTTCATTTTCAAAAGACTACGTGCATACATGGTAATGCCTGAACTTTTTATCTTAGGTTAAACCATCATTGCACTAAAGTCCCCTTTCACCCTTCACATGTACAAACCAAATTTTTACAAAGGGTAATTCTAGAACTACGTGGACTTGATTCCCATCCTTATGGGATACGTAGGAACATTCGAGTGTCCCTCGAATCCAGTCCCAAGTCTTTTGGGCCTAACCCCAAATTTCACTTTCAGTCCCTTGGCTGAAAAGTCCTCATGAAAACACACACTGTGTATTCATTATTATGGTCCGAATTCTATGACCCTAAACTAAGATCACTCATCCTTTCGTCCTGCACGACGTTAAAATGCATTTCAAGAACTACGTATGGCTTGATTCTCATTTTTATGAGATACGTAGTGAAGTCCAAAATTTCAATTCAGGACCCAGCCACAACATGATTATGGTTATCATTGACCTATGTATCTCTACATACATTGGACAATACCCATATTTATGTTTTATAATCCTAACCTTAAAATATTTTCAGATCTTCATAACCCTTTTCATGACTTCTAGTCACAAAAATGTCAAACTTCTGAGAATTCTTTTGCCTGACTATGCAGCACGTGCCCATAGGTGGCCTTGCATAAACAGTCCACATAACAGACTTGTCAGCTAAAAGATGCTATTTATTTGACTATGCAGCCAATGCCCATAGGTGGCCCTGCATATTTCAACCCCCTAACGGGTTTTGTTAAATAATAGTAACTTCATTCTTGGGAAGAATGCCTCTTTTGTCCTTATTTGTCTTAAATGACAGTATGTAGGGATCCGCAAAAAATATCCATCCTTAATATATTTGTCCCATATCCTTTTTCATGATCTGAAAGTATTCAAGTCTATGGTTTATTCTTCTTCCCTACGTTTGGGTCAGACCTTCGTAGGAGTGATGTTCATCCAATTCTTCGATATTCTTGTTCGGACATATCTTGTCCATATTCAAGTACCTCTTTCCATAAAACAAACTCTATACTTTAGAAAATTTGAATCTCCATAAACTTTCACTGGCTTTGAGTACTAGGAAAGTAAATTTCTAAGAGTTCTTTCGCCTGACTATGCAGCACGTGCCCATAGGTGGCCTTGCATAAACAGTCCACATAACAGACTTGTCAGCCAAAAGATGCTATTTATTTGACCATGCAGCCAATGCCCATAGGTGGCCCTTCATATTTCAACCCCCTAACGGGTTTTGTTAAATAATAGTAACTTCATTCTTGGAAACTACTTCTTCTAATGCCTTTTAGCTCTTTTTCATATCATTCCTCAGATTCAAATATTCTTAAGCCATAGTTTACATATTTTCTCTCATACTTGAGTATGGTAATTTGTTTTCAGATAAATTGTCAAGGAATTGAATCAATTTTAATCCATTTTGGTCAAAGCTATTTCGACCTTAAAAATTAGCCCCTTTATGTCCGGCGTGCATGAATTTAAACTGCCCACACAAAAGACAAAGGAACTCTGAATAAAAGTCAAGTTCCAGCTCGCTAAACATACATTCTGTATGATTTAGGTAATATTGAGCAGTTAAAAGATTCAAAGTTTGTAGGGTTATTTGTAATAATCCTAGTAAAAATCAAACTATGATTACTAAGCCAGTTGGCTTAAGTAAATTTGAAGCAGGTAATGGAAGAATGCAAGTACAAATGATTGAAGACAAAAGTGTTTTTCATTGATACACAAGAGTTAGAAGGACATCCACAGACTGGAATCTCTTCTCTTTTTCAATAATTACAAAAGATTTTCAACATAAGTCTTCATTTGATGTATAGCATCCTGAGCCTTATCAACAGTTACTTGAAGCTCGTGCACTTGACCAGCTTCACTCTTTTCAGCTTTCTGAAGTTCCTTCTTAGCATCTGCAATGGCTTTCATGCCATTCATATGAGTTTCATCCAAGGATTTATTAAGCTGATCAAGTTCCCCAGTAACAGCATCTAACTGTTGCTGAAGTTGCACCTGTTGGACGACCTTTTCTTTGATTTTTTGCTTCAGATCCTTCATCTTGACAGCATAATCAGCTTCAGCCTGGGATATTGCAGCCTCAAATTCACCTATGTTGACTGAAAATTTCACTCTGGTCAAATCTTCGCGACTTGTCTGCATTTGCTCCCTCCTGAAAATGATCTGTTTCACCGCAGCATGGATCTTTTCATACCCAAAGCCACCAAGTCCCATTATAACAAATTGGGATGACAATCGGGAAATTTTTGATGGTAGCTCTTCTAAAGGCACCCCCGATATGATGTTCCATATGTTATTCCATGCCTTATGTCGTGAAAAACTGAATGCTTTAAGCATATCTGGATCTGATTCAATATCATCGTCAGAAGGGGGTATGTAATCTGGAATTAGCGCGCTTAGGGAGGTGCCTTGTCCTGCTCTTTCCCCCCTGACTTGTGCTTCTTCACTTTCAATTCCCGTTGGGGCAGAGGCTGAGGCCTCATCTTCGGGTCTAGTCATTGCAGTTGATGGTCCTGCATGATTAATTGAAAGGTTTAGTCAGCTTCAAAGGATAACAAAAGAATAGATTTTCTTGCGAATAAAGTACAATCACAAATATTGTTATCCCTTACCTAAGGGTGGTTCAGCAACCTGAGAAGACTTCTCCCCATATTTCCCGGTTTCAATAGGGTTTTCAATATGGGTCTCAGGAGAGTTTATTGGATTTAGCTCTACTTGAGCTAATGTTTCTACAATGATAGGGTTGACATCAGTGTCCACACCCTCTTCAGGCATTGGCAGTTCAGCAGCTTCTATGGAAGAAACTGCATATTATTTTCCATCATGGTTAGAAGTATATTTTTTAAAGAAAATTTGGGCGAAGGGTAACACTCACGCCCAAGGTCTTCTAAATCAAATGACAACTTAGCATGATCATAAAATTCTTCAAAAGTCATTCCTTGATTCATCATTTCATCCAATGATACTTCAGAATCTTGATTAGCCTCACCAGAGGGAGTATTTGCTACATCTTCTTGCCGACTTATGTCCTGCAACCCCTGACCCTGGACAGCATCTTCAGTAATAGGAGGGATACTGGGAATGGATGGTAGCTCTTCTCCAGGAGAAACCAAGTCAGCCTGAGTCTGTGATTGTTCTACAGTACCCTCCACGACCTTTGAAGAAGGATCAGTCCCTTCCCTCAAGGGGGAAATTGAAGAAGGCCCTGTAATCCTCAGAAATATGAGTAACCATATGATTATGGGTATAAACTCATGATTGTTCGAAGGATTTACCACTGCTAATGAAACGTTTAGCTAAGGATTTCCTCCTTCGTTGCCTTGGCTTCTTTTGTTTTTTTTGGAGTATCAGTAGTCTCCCTTATTGGCACTTGGATTGGCGAATGAAAGGCTATGTCCAGTGCCTCATTCATGGCCTGCTGGCCTGGAGATATCTCGCCTGGTTCGCGAGGAGAATCAGCAGCAGCCCCGATAGCAGTACCACCAGGGCTATACTGTGGCGAAGGAACCCCAGTTCCTTTCTTTGCAAGCTGCAAGATGAAGAAAATAACTTCCTTAAGTAACAAAGCTTCAACTGAAATTAAGTTGCAAAGAAAATAAGGAAAGAAAACTTACATCTTCAGGAGCCACGTACTCTTGCCATTCCTCATCTCCAGAACCACCAGCCCCCTCAGTGGTGCCACGATCAATCATTTCCTTCACCCGCCTGGTGATAGGAACCGAGTCATCAGTGGCATATATGAGCATTTCCAGCTCTCTGATGTAAGCTCGCACTTCATTGGGGTTATCTCCATATTGAAGGTCTTTAGAAGCTAGAAGATATCCTATTCCAGGAAGTTGTAGTCCCTCACACAAATCCAGCCAGGCGGTCTCAGTATCACAGTATAAGCTCTGCCATAGCTGAACAGCCTCTGGTCTTAGATATAAAGGCTGTGAGGAAGGTCCTACAATTTTTGATTTTAATCTCTTCCCAACTCCTGCAACTACAGATAGAGAATAAGAAAGTAAGACTTATTACTTTATAAAGTAGCAGTGATTGAAGTTATTACAATCAAATAACTCACCAGGAGTTGATGGAGTGGGTCTTTTAACTCTGGCCGGAGGATTATATCGGGCACGAAACCGCTTTGCTGCCGGTTGTGCCTCATCATCCCCATCGTGATAATCCGATGAATCAGTTCTAGAAGAAGAGTCTGTTGAACCTATTTCAGGTGGAGAAGCGTCACCTTCATGAGGAAGAGTTTCTTTCTCTACAGTCCTCTTCCTCTTTCCCACTTGATATACCGGGTGATTCAATATCCCTTTAGGGTATGATGCTATCCAGTGTTCGGCATAAAATGTAGTCAGATAATGTGCCGCTTTTTCAACTGGTAGATCAAATACTGCCCCAGTCTTCTCTCTTGATGTCAGCAACCATAGTTGTCGAGCAACCATCGGATGTTGCTCTAACCTGACATGTACTGGAGGGGATACAACAATCTGTTGCAAACATTTGAATTGGCGTGCAAATATATATGGAGCATAGGCCTCGCATATGATTTCTCCATCAATCCTGGCTACTAACACGCCATCCCTGCAAGCTAGCATGTATTCCCTCAAATCCAAATGGGCTTTCTCATCATCAACAAACCGCCCAGATGGCGGACTTCCATAAGGAAAGAAGTTGAATTCCTTATACATGCTTAGTCTTACTTTCATATCATAACCATTAACATCTAATGGAGCAATTCCAGAGAATGCTTGCACTGACGGTCTGAAAGAGCTTCCAGGAATTTGTAATCCATTCTGTACATTGTAAGTCCTGAAGTGAGTGGCGATCCATCCCCACAAAACCTGGAATGGTCCCACTATTCTTAAAGGAGATTTACCCTGGAAGACGTGAAGTAAACTCCTGTGAATCTTTGCTAAAATGGGGGTAGCTAACCCAACAATTTTTCCCTCAGCCAACTTGGCCGCAATGACGAAGGTCCCTGGCCTAACGCCTCCCTTCGATTCCCTGACCGACAAGAGATAAACACTGAGCCACATTGCCAAGAAACCCGCCAGACGAGTTTTCTTTGGAATTCTTTGATTCACTTCATAGCCCCATTTTTCAAACTCTCCTGCTTCTAGAGTTGGCCAGAATGTGCCAGGAGCTCCTCTCTTCTCAGGTTTTGGACAAGTGGTAGGACGTCTGGGCCGGGTATCCTTGGATTTCTTTTTCTTGGATCCTTTTTCTTTTGGCTCCATCCCTTTCTTCTCAGTAAGAAACACATTCATCCATTCTTCCGGATGGATATCTTTTCTAAAATGAGTTAATGAGGTCTCTGAACTCTTGAGCCTGTGAAAGATTTTAAATAATTCTCGAGCCAAAGCAGGAGTCTTCTCTGGATCATTCCAAGTCACCTTGGGAGGAATGGATTCATCATACATATCGCCCAAGATTGGAGCTCCTGAAATCTTGTGGACATCCCACAAACTGATACCTACTTCTCCATGAGTCAAATGGAAAGAATTAGTCGCTGGGCTCCAGTGGCTGAGTATCTCTGGCACGAAGTTATCATGTCTGTAAATATATGTTTGCCCAACCCAAACAGCCTCATATATTGCAGCTCTCTTCAGATCCTCAATAAACTCTGCGCAAGTCTGTCGCACCCAGTATACCCACATCCAAGTTGGCTTCACACCTCCCCCAGGACGGAAATCCCAACTTTTCTTCCAGCCTTTGGATTGATCCATCTGAGCATTTCGGAAGATTGAAGGATGACAATGTGGTTGAAGTTCAGGTGTATGTTTTTTCAGATCTGGTGTGCAAGGGCTATGATGCATCACATAAGCCTTCTCCACTGTTCCAGCAGTTTGAAATACTCCTCCACCTGAGATATTTGCTGAAGCAAAATTGGTATAATTCTGAAACCACGAAAATGGAAGATAATTCTTTACTTCTGGAATAATGACTTCTTGCAGATGACCATGACCATACAAAGGTAGATAAGAGCAGTGAGGAAAGTTGCGATGATATTTCTTCAGATACTTAGCCAAATCTGGAAGAGTACTATCTTTGACAGTATAGTAATCAGGGCCAATGATATCCATCATATCATCTATCCGCTTGCTAGCCAGTTCATCAATTAATCCAGGTCAAAGAGCCATTTAATCTGCACAGGAGTTGAATAAATTAAACTCTTAAATGGGTTTTATTTTTCATAAAATTTGTGAAAGAATTTGAAAAAAATGGCTAAGGCATTAAGGCGCGCAAGTATGGAGATGTCGCGCAAGTGATGCATGTGCCGCGCAAGTTTTTGTCGCGCAAGTATTACCACGCAAGCCCTATTACCTTGAGAGTAGCGCGGCAGCGAGGAAACAGTGAAAACAAGAGACTTGCGCGGCGAGGAAGACTTGCGCGGCGAGAGCTCGAGAAATCCGGAAATTCAGATGCTCATACGAAGGTGAGGCCGTGTATTTATAGGCCAGGAGGCCTACCTGCGCGCCGTACCCAGAGCGCTTAAGGCCTGCGTGACGCAGACTTGCGCGCCGCCCTCTGCGCACTGAAAGACTTGCGCGCCCTCCCTTTTCCTTTGGAAGGATTCGATTTCCTCAGAGTCATATCCTCGTTTCTCTCCGGATCCAACTCTGAGGGGGGACTTTTGTTGACGCTCCTTTCGTCACAGTATCTAAAGATCGGAAAAGGGAATATCTGAGCTCAAAGTGATTCAACCTTTGAAGAAAACATAAAAAATCGACAAAGTCATGAACACAGGATCAAATGAAAATGCACCGCGCAAGTTTTATCACTGTCGCGCAAGTACACTTGCGCGACACCCTTGGTCGCGCAGGTGACTTGCGCGACCTAAGTGGTAACCGCCCGGTAACCGCCCGGGGTCTTCTTTTGCCTATAAATAGACCCTGTGGGCCCCCCATTCGAGAAGATCGTTTTCCAGAAACTCGGATTGAAGCTCCCGACGCCCAAGTCTCTTCTCAAAGCTTCCAGAACACTTCTAAGGTAATTTCTTACCTAGAATGGAAGATCTAAAGGGAAGAAGGAAGGCCTAAGTGTTGAAACTTATCAAAAACTTGCGCGCCGACTTAATTCCTTCAATATAACTTGCGCGTCCCTTCTCTGGAAGAACCTCAAGAGGATGATAAAGGGTTTAATAAAGAGTCGCTCAAGTATTTCAACTCTGGTTGAAAATCGCGCAAGTATCCCTCATGTCGCGCAAGTATACTTGCGCGACCAATACTTGCGCGCCGCCGCAGGACATGCGCGACTTTTAATACTTGCGCGCCCCTATCTTTTTGGGTGCCCATCTTGCCCATTTTACCCCTCTTAAGCCATTTCACCTTTCCTATTCAAGATTCAGTCTTCAAGATACTCTTCAAAGCCATTTATGGCATGATTTCTTGATTTGACATCCTTGTCTGAAAGGAATTCTGTGAAATATCTCTCAAAACCTAGTGATTTAAACATCTTTATGTCACCAAAGATTGAGAGTTCATTCATTCAACCTCATCTTTTAAGATGATAGAATCCTAACCTGGGTCTCCTTTTCAGGAATAATCCCCAGTTATAAATCCTTTAATTTTGGCATCTTCCTCAGGAGTAAGCCCCAAATTCTTAAAGTTCCCAATAATGGGCATCCTCCTCAAGAGTAAGCCCCAAAAAACCTTAATCCCTAACCTGGGTCTCCTTTTCAGGAATAAGACTCAGTCATAACCTTGGGCTTCCTTTTCAGGAGTAAGCCCCAAGTCCCCTAACCTGGGTCTCCTTTTCAGGAATAAGACTCAGTCATAACCTTGGGATTCCTTTTCAGGAGTAAGCCCCAAGTCCCCTAACCTGGGTCTCCTTTTCAGGAATAAGACTCAGTCATATCCTTGGGCTTCCTTTTCAGGAGTAAGCCCCAAGTCCCCTAACCTGGGTCTCCTTTTTTAGGAATAAGACTCAGTCATAACCTTGGGCTTCCTTTTCAGGAGTAAGCCCCAAGTCCCTTAAATTTCTCTTAACCAGTCCTAATTTACCTTTGATTTGGGTTTCCTTTTCAGGATTAAAACCTAATCATAAGTCCCCTCCTAACATGGGCATCCTCCTTAGGAGTAAGCCCCAAAATTAGAGTATTCAAATCTCCATGAAGCACATATAAACTTTATGGACCCTGTTCATGGATTTTCTCCCTAAAAGTAAATCCTAAACCTTCATCTATCTGGGCAGTCATCCATACATAAGCCCCAAACAAATTCTTATGATTGCATCTTTCATGGCACAATTGTCTAATTTTTACCAATACCTCTTGTTTCTCACACCGAGCATGACTCACGTGAGCTTAGAGTGTAAAAGTAATTATGACATTCATCTTTGAGCCATCAATCATAAACATCATACTCTAATTCTCGAACTACGTGGGTTCTGATTCCTTTTCCAAAACAAAGGATACGTAGGTAGCCCATTTATGGGTTCGATCCCAACTTTTAAATAATCTCTGTCCTTCTGAATGACGATAAACTTCAAGTGCCCCACTGAGTGGCTTTAAAACCAGCCTGGTCATCATAATGACCAAGAGACTTTTATATAAATGTTTTGAAGGATACCATTGACCAAGAATCTCTAAACAGACGATTCTCTATTGATGAAGAACCTCGAATACATATGAAAGATTCTCTAAATTTCTTGCATATTTAATCATTGATTGTTAAAACTAAAGGAAAGCTCATTTTATACTTGGTAATGTAATAAGGATTCACGAACATAACTTAAATCTATAAAGAGAGTCCCGGAGTAGACAATAATTCCCCTCAAAAAGGTGTGATGAGTCCGACCTCCCATCCTCTCGACCAATGCAAATTCCTAAGCCTCATTAGTCCACAAGCTAATAAGCTCCTGCCTTTGGAAAGTAGGTCCAAACGGATGTGGAATCATTGGATGTTTCCGGTTCTACGAACAAACCCGTTAGAAACTGATTGGAACGTTTGAATCTCCCGTCCAGGAGGTCATCCCCGGATTCCGTGCGAAACAGGGGGGGTCATATTTTATCCTATTATGGGATTGCAATAATGCGAGTCTCCAAATTTAGTATCAAAGATAAAAGACCCACATTTTTTAGGAAATAGTGTATTCAACGCTATATTTAATTTATAGATGGGAGTTATATACCGAGTAGATTTACATGGATGTAGCTCTCATGTAGGTGATGGTCACATAGAATAGACAACGTTCCATCTAATTTAATGTCATGATATAAGAAAACCGGTGTTTACACTTTAGAATCATGTGAAGAGTCCCTTGATCCATAGTTTTACATCACGTATCATTGACGAGTTTCATATAGATTAACATAATTATGACAAAGAAATTGGACAAGATGTTTAATGTCTTGTTGTAGGGATGTATTATTGTATTAGATTAACGTTCAATATATTTGAAAAAATTATTTTTCATTTTATAAACATCCATCTATGACCATTGGATTTGTATTTCTAATAATAAAGGGTTCTTTTATTTTAGGTCATATTTCTTGGACCATAAGAATATGAGATTGTTGTCCTTGGAAAACCAAACTTGATGTAAATATATAGAACCATGTAAATCCAATTATAGAAAAGGTAACCACATCGATAGTGGAGTAGTTCATGACTTGGAATAATATAGGACTAGTAGTTTCAGAGTCTGATGGAATAAATCATAGAAAGATTCTTGATTCCGTTTAAAATAGAAAAATTGATAAATTAATGGATGCCCTTAAATGTATAAATTAGGTCTAGAGACTTGATGGAATAGAATAACGATTTGTAATGGAATAAAAATAATTAAATATATAGTTGATGAATGTTGGTGGTAGTAGATTGGACATTACCATGTTTAATCATGGAAAATAACATGGGGTTCAGGTGGAATTTCTCTTTGTGACCCAAAAATACACTAGGGGTTCCTTTACAAGATCAGTGGAAAAATATTCTATTCACCTTCATTTCATAGTGGGGTCTCTACAAATCAATGAATCCTTGTTACCAACATCTTCATGATAGAGAGAAAAAAGTGTATTAATTGAGTAAAGGAACCTGATGATTCATCCATAAAATGATATAAGTATGTTGGGTGGATGAAAGGGATTTAAATAGTTTTTATAAGGTTCCACGGTTATAATACCATGTTCTAAAAATTTTACTTAGGTAGTTTGAATGAAACATTACTAAAAGGAAGGTCCATTTAAACCTCATAAATATTGGATCTATAACTCAAGATGTATGCGGCATCGTGGTAATTAATTTAGATCCTTTTTGAGTGAGATAGTCATGTTGTTTATGGAATATAGGGTGGACCATGCACCATATTGTTCAATGGTCATGTGTTAAAGGCCAAATGTCATATAGTTGAATGTTATGATATGAGGATGAATGGTATCTATAGTTTAGGGTTATATACCTTTGACCAATGTCAAGGGTGATACGTCTTCACCGGCTTGTATTAATAAACCCAACATCAATGATGGCCTCTAGGACCATTATTGAAGATAGCCTGACATATGGGGAAGAACATTTGGATAGGCCTGAGACTGAGGTTATAGAAAACAATTAACATCCATGAAATAGGAATCAAGCTGTATATAGTTCATAAATAATTTTTCCACATTTATTAGGTTCTAATTTGTGGAGAGGGGAATTTTTAGAAAATGGGTTTATAAATGGAATCAAAACCCATTCTAGACATAACCATGAAGATCTGATTCATTCATAGGAGGGAAACGAATTTTTTTGTTTATTAGTATACTGGTCCATGTTTGGAGAATCTAGGAATCACTACATATTTCATCAATGTGTGAATCAGTCCCCACATAGTTCGGTGGTGGTCTTACAGTTTAACATCTTTTGAGCAATATGATTTTTTAAAACCCTAATGTGAAAAGAGTGAAATAAATATTTCACTCCCCAATAATATTCAAAGTGGTTTTTACACATTTTTAGGTCATCATGTTCAAAACACATTCATTGACCATAAAATAAGGTCCCTTCCAAGATTTTTAGTCCAATGTTATTCATTCTATGTGTGAGAAATAAGAACGTTTGATGGTTTCATCATTCCATTGAACTGAGTACTGGAAAAATTGAAAAAATGGGAGATAAATTACACATATTTGGAAGTTTTTGTTTGAAAAGTATTGAATAATATTAGAATCATGACATATCTCCTCAAAATTAGGATAAAACCACATGTAGTTCTTATATCAAAAATTACTTGCATAGTTATGACCCATACACAAGGATGTGGTATTTTTTTATTGCATTATGGCCAAACCAAGGATTTGGGATATGTGTATCACTACATTTACTGTGTAGATATGATTCATCCCACCTATTTTTCTAAATAATAGTAGGTTGGGGATTTGGTGGGAGACTAACACCACGATTTGGGTACTCTCATGTGAGGACCAAAGTATTGCATAGTTTTACATCATGCAATATGGATATGAACCATTCATATTTATTTCATGTGGAGAGGAAAAGGTTTTAATTTTTAACATCATTCGACTATTATTTATAAGTCATTCATTTTAAGGTATTATGATAATGACTAGTGGTTTCTATAGTTTCTGGTCACAAATCATTGACCTATATGGGGTGGAAAGTATTATTCACCTGCCCATAAGTGACAATCCTACCATGAAGATAAGAATTAAGGGCCCAAGTTTGGTGAAAATGATCGTGTAAAGAGGTGAATTTTTTGTTGGACCTATGATAGAAGTCCTAGACACAACAACATATCCTTTATAAAAAATAATGAAACTATACGTAGTTCTAAAATATAGTGCGGGAGATTATAGGAAACATAATTGATGTATCCTCTTTTGTGGGGGTATGTTATTACACAATTTTACATCAAGAAAGGGGGATGTTAACCATACAGTTTTATCTCAACTGGAAATGGCATTTGTGTTTTTCGTTTCAAGGTATAATGATAAGAACTAATTTGAAATTTATATTCATAAAGAAACTACTATACTATCTTTCAGTTTAGGGGAATACTACTAGGAAAATGGTTCCTTGTTGTTTATGGTCTTACGAATAGGATAATTGGTTACTATGATTCATATAGAATTTTATGTAATGTAATGGTAATATCCTGATGTGGAAAGGGGGTCCAAAGAAAGCCTTGTGTCATGAAAGTTTATAATGAAATTACACATAGTACGTGGATGGATAAAACAATAAGTATTATGCTCATTTTATGTTGGAGAATAGATAAATGGTTGAGTAATCAACACATATCCCAATAAAAGGAGAATAAATCTGAATATAGTTATGAAATATAGTTAGGTAGTTAATTGACCCTAAAGGAGAGGTATCCTCTCGGGTGAGGGCTAAAGGTATTACATAGTTTAATTTTATGTAAGGAGAACATTTACATACATTTTAATATAATATATCTAGGAAAAATTAGTCGTAAATTTTACGGTCATGCAACAATGACCACTCTGCAATTTATAGTCATAAAGAAGTGAATATAGTGACTTATAGTTTTGGTTCACATAACTTGAACCATGGTGTATTAATGTTTATTTTATTATGAATAGGACCATTGGTTGTAACCCATTAGGCATGGTGATCATCAGGTGGAGTGAGAATAACTCACATTCATGTGGAATGAGTTATAAGGTTCACTAAATCTAAAAGTAATTTGAATACATTATTATTGATATAGTTTTGAAGATAAATTATTATTTAATTTTATATCCCAAAACATCGTGTTAGGAAAAATAATTGGGATGATCTTTCATTACATCATCTGTGGGTCTCTTGGTCCACGAAATCCTGATAATGTGTTTATCTTATGATAATGTGATGGATGAATACATATCCACAAACATAAGGTAATAGATCATACGTCATCTACACTAGATATATCAATGGGATAAAGGTTTTTATACACATTCCTTATTCTGGTGAGGATTTTTACATAGATGATGATGTTATTCGAGTATTGGTGGCCCCAGTATCCCCTAATTGTTAACACCTGAAATGAATCATTGAAGACAAAGAAAATATTGATTATATTTCCTAATAATCTTTGGTAGGGATATTATTTTTTATTTTCTCTCAAATACACCCTTTTTGGATTCTGTAATCAATATATAATGATCAAATCTTTTTCTATAGAATTGGAAAAAAACATGGGGACATGATCTGATTGGAAAGAATATAATTTTTTATCTATCATCAAGTGATAAATGAAAATAGTGTTTCTCTATTCCTTCACATATTCCTCTACTGGTATGGGTACATGGTTTAATTAGAGGTATGAGAGTTAGTTCTGTGATCTTTATAAATTTTGTGGGAAAAGGTAAAGAATTGATGTCCTCAAATTTTGATGTTTTCTCCTATAGATTGGGGAATTCAGACTCTCCTAGAAACTTTGTGCAAACTATTGAGGATGAAATATTTCTAGAATTCACCGAATTACATGGTTTAAAATATAGAAATTACACATTATTTTTGGGCATAAGTACATTAAAATTTGAAAATAACCCTTTCCATGTGGGCTGGGGTGATGTGGAACAAGGTCCATAATTCACCCAGTGAGGGGGTGGAAATTCTAAAAATACCCCATGTTCTAGGGGATTGTATATTGTACTATAATTAAGGCATCTATATAATGATTCCTATGTTATATCATGGGTAATATATCCAAGAATTATAATCATAATTTATGAATGGTGATCCTCATTTACATTCTTCAATTGAGTGATCTATTCATAGAAGGATATGGCCTTATCGTACTCAAGAAGGTGTAAAAAATTATTTTCAACACCATTTACTTATTTAAGGGTAATATGGGTGAAAAATAATGAGAGTCTCAACTTAAAACCTATTTATTGGATTTTTTTTTTCATTTTCCACATTATCCATCAACTTTTCACCTAGATGCATAAAGAGGGCCAATAATGCCTTCTATAGGGGTAGGATGTGTATCATTAAGAACTTCTTAAAAAGTTCTTGGAAAGAATGGAGAGAAAACTTATAGGATATTTTAGGATTTTAGTAATTTTTAATCATGAATGCTGAGATATTTCTTATTGGAGACAACTGGGAAGACTTCAGATCTATTTGATACCATTTTTATGGATAAATAGTATAATCGAAGCTCTTTTTTAGTTGATTATCATGTTTGATGGGTTAGTGCCCATTAGCTCGTTCAATTGGCTTTTTTCTATTTTTTCATTTCGTGGGTCGGTACCCATTTTCTTATTTAGTGTTAGAGAACCTATTTTCTTGTTTGGTTATTTGGAACCCATTTAGTCATATAGTGGGTCAATACCAATTCACTAATTTGGTAGATCGATAGTCGTTCACTGTTTAGTGGGTTGGTAACCTGGACTATTTTTACATTCTTTAGGGAGAATGGATGAATAATATTCCCCATGATTCATGGTATTCGACATTTTAATTTTACCCTCACTGAATAATGTTTCAGCAAAACATTGATAATGAAGTATTCATGGATCGTGTTACCCAATATATGATGGTACATGAAGTAATATTGATGGTCAAGAAACCAAGATAGATATGACTTCTTTATTTTTGGTGTCATGATTATGTTTTCTTCTATAGAGAAGGTTAAGTACCCTAGAACCAATTCATTATATGAAGAATACATTTTATCCTTACTTTTTTTAATGTCACATCACCTCATCCTTTTTTGTTTGAGGTTTAAATAGATTCTCAGACTATTCATGAATTACATATTTGTGATGGTGTTTCTTGATAATCTATTTCCTTGGTTATATGAATATAATCCTTTACAAATTTTTCTAGGGTCTAAAATTATCATAATCTACCATGTTAAATCTAATGAATAAGAGTTGTTGACATCTAATCCTAAGGAATTTCAAAACAAATGTCCAATAATGGTTCTTGATGAATTTTTTCTTCATAGAATATTTCAAGCCGCAGTATATTGCAATAAAACACATCAATCTCACTTTCATGCCTCTTTAATTTTATGTGGTTTAAGAGTTTTGTTTTCCTCATCGTAGTGATGAATTGTATGAGAAATTATTAATAGAGATATTCCCATCTTGAGATAGACCAATTTGTAAGATAATTATACCATGAAAATATAGGGACTCCCAAGGACTTCATGAATAATCATAGCTTGGAAGCCTCTTGGTGTTCATGGATTCCCAACATTGGACCACATTGGGAATAGAAATGGGAATTATTCTATTATAGATGACCCATTCCATCAAATTTTGATAATTTTGGTATCTTGAAGTTTTGAGGGGGGAATTTAATCTACCCTATCATGATATGGATTCCTCTATGGATTTTCCAGTGCACATCGAACTTTGACAGAATAAAACTAGGTAGTAAGGGAGTTTATTACTTCCTTGAAAATCCTAATCTAAGTTTACCTTGGATGTATTTTATGATATGGTATCTGATGTCTTTCTACTGATGGTATTACTTGGTAATTAGTAAAAAATGTCTTATAATAGGCCAATTGATGTAATATCTGTTTGATGGGCTTTCCCAATTGATCCATTATGGGTAAAGAAACCTTTCCATGTTGAAGAGGTTTAGTTGAAGGATTCATAACACCTTCAATAAGCTAACTATAATTATAGTATTTTCTTCCCCTGAGAATTTCAACATTGGCATGCTGATGTTAAAATTTTCACGCTTCAACCTGAGAAATATTATCTTTTTGATTCGACGGATTCACTAGGTGTGGGTGATGGGTGGGTAAATAATGTGTCCACATTGATATCCTTTTCAATAGTTTCATGGATTTAGTAATAAATATTCCAGTAGGATGACATTTACTGATTTGGATCATGAAAAAGGAAGTATAGATTACATAATAGGAGAGTTTGGAATCATAATTCATTCTAACTAGCTTTATCATACTGGCTGTGATTAGAATGTTAAAAATTGTTTAAATTCCCCAAAACATATAGGATTCAGTTTTCCCTAGTAATTTTCTTGCACCAATGCTAGATACAAAGATGTTTTATTCTTATAGATATAAATATTCTATAAATTGATGTGATCTGTTGTCAGGATTTGCTGATAGGCCTTATAGGTCATCGATGTAGCAACGATATAAACCTAATCTAGGATTGTAGTGGCTAACTACCCTAGAAAGCATCTCATTCTGGATACCTAAATCTATATGGCTGGGAGTGGCACAAATTACTTATCATTTTATTGTAAAAATTGGTTTTCACATCGATGATGACGATCATGTTGTATAGGGTATCTCGTAGAAAGATCATGGGTGGTCTCTATAATGTGGTTGATGTCATCGTCAAATTCCCTAAGATAATGAAGGTATGGTTTTCTACACATTGAGGATAAGATCTCAAAACTGTTATATACAGTGAAAAGCACCACATTATTCATTGCAACCCATTGTTGATATGATGACCAATGAAATTCATGATTTATTTCTAGTGTTGGGAAATAACAATTATAATGAAAATTCTACATTTGGGTATTCACCACCTACCACTAGAGAATTCTAGTTGATGTTATTCTATGATGTGGGAATGATTCCATGGTCTTTATAGAAATAATGAATTTTTTTCCATGTATAATGGTTACATAGAGTGACGTGATATATATTATGGGTAATACCATCTAGTCATAAGATTTTTTAATTCATTAACGTTTTTTGTGATACCATTTGGATTATAAGAAATGTTGACTGTCTATAGAATGGAAACAAATAAATCCACTCTTTTGTGCTTCATGATATATAAGATTGAATGGTGGATCATTGATATTCACCTTTAAGAGATTTAATCATGGTCATTTTTCATATGTGAGATTCTTCAAACTATTAAAGGATTCACATCCGGATAACTATTTTGTTTCCACAAAAAAAACTCTAATTTTTTTCATTCCCACACTCATTTCAAGTTAAATAGGGTTTTCTTTACAAAAGAAAGAGTTTATATTACTTTTCTAGTGAAATCATAGAAAATAAGTTTGTTGGGATGATGGGAGGTCTGGATCATCACACACTTCTGGGGGGATTATTTTCTACTCTAGTACTCTCTATTAGATTTGACACATATTCATGAATCCTTCCCAAATCCAAGTGTGGGAATGATTTCCCTATGCTAAAGATCTGATCGAGACCTTTTATCTCTCATAAACCACTCTAGGTTACCCATTGTTCTCTTATTAATTTTATGTTTCTTTGGTTAAAATCTAGCTAATTGGTATTTTGGAGTTCATTATAATCCGAGGAGGTAATTAGTTTTTTGGAGTTAGGATTGAACCGCAAAGAGGCATCCTTTGAATCCTATGAAAGAATGAGTCAAAAACCATGTAGCTAAATTGAATGGGTAAAGGGGGTATTGAATTAGGTTTGTACCTCAATAAGGCATCCAATATATCCTACTATGAATATGAATAAGAGACAACATAGTCTAATAGAATTATTTGGAGTTACACATCCATATGAGGCTCACAATGGAGGTTGTTTCACCATGTTATGAGATGATCATTACCCATTTATATGTCTAGGTGATTAATTATGAGTGTGGGAAATGAGAGATAAAATAATATTAGTCATAATGCATCAGAGTTTACTATTAGATTTGGAGGAATTATTTTCTCACTATGGTTTCCTGGGTAATTTTTTTATGTTGAGAATGGGAAGAAAGAGAAAATAAGGTGATCTTATGCATGGGATTCACTAAAGTATGAAACCTTTTAAGTGGGTCGTGTTTGGGAATGTTTTGGGGTTGACACCTTGGATGAAGCACACATATCTAGAACCATGACAATAATCTCATCTAATTGAGAATAGGGTTTGGTTAGGGCTCACAAATAAGAGGATACTCATGTCCATCAGTTTTCAAACATTTTAAAATGAGGACCCCAAGTGGTCTATGTATAAGAAACCATTGGACCCTGGGTGAAGGAGGGAATACATGTAATTCTTTTATATAGGTCCTCTATGTGGTTCCGCTACAATGGTTCTCCGTTCTAGTCCTCTATACTTGTCTTCCATGAAGGTGCACCATAGAGGTGCTCTGCGCAGGCCTCTCAACACAGGTTCGCTATGTAAGGTGGAATTCCGATTACCATAACTTTTGATCTATATGTCTGTTTGGGATTCCGGGCCTATAAATTTAATTCTACAGAGAAAAATACTTCACATTATTTTTTTATGCCAAAAATTTCTCATTGTAATTGAAAATTTCATTTAAGTCATTAATACCTTATTATTAGTAGCTTTTGAAATCCATGTCCTACTACAATTGTGTGTGTGCAGTCTTGCAACACATTGAAATGAATTGTTCTATGTATTTTGCATGGAGAAACATTTATACTCAGACTCAATATGTGTGGTATATGTGTGGACAAAATCATGGGTCATGCGAAAACGTATGTGGCATGAATGTATTCTTTTAAAAACCTACAATAAAAATATAAATTGAATGAAAAATATATAAGATACATCATTATTCTGAAGAAAATAATAATAAATTTAATAAACATGGTTTAATAAAAATTATAAGGATATAAAAGATCAAAATATGTTAGAATAGAGTTTATATACAAGGGAAAATACAACCATTAGAATCATAATGTTGGAATCCAACTATTGTAATCCAAACATTGGAATATGATTATTGAGAATATAGATATTGTAAGAGTAATTTGATAGTTATTTATACAATTGTTTAATAAAATTAAAAATTATTTTAATAATAATATAATGGAAAAATATTAAAAATTCATATTAATCAATGAATAGTAAAATAAATACACACATATGACTTATAAAAA
Source organism: Viscum album (assembly GCA_963277665.1). NCBI lineage: Eukaryota > Viridiplantae > Streptophyta > Magnoliopsida > Santalales > Viscaceae > Viscum > Viscum album. The sequence goes on from OY728145.1 coordinate 187,711,834, forward strand.
ATAATACTTTCTAGAAGAAAGAGTTTTTAAATTTTTGTTGATAAACACATGATTCAAAAATAAAAAAATGGTTTGATTTATTATTTCAAATTATCATATATTCTTAATTATTTCATAAAAAAATAAATTAAATTTGAAATCAACATATTTAAATTATCTAATGGGGAATTTTTCATAATTTAACAAGATAATGAATTGTTTGGATAATGCGTAAAAAAATATGTTCATATATGATATTTATTATGATGTAACTATGATTTATAAAAGATGTAATAACTAATATATGTAAATATGTGACAACTAATAAGTTATTTTATTAATAAAATATATTTTAATGAATTAAAATTCATTTCACAACTTATATAAAACAGTCCATATTAAAAGTATAAAATAAGAATATAAAGATAATATTTTATAAAAAATACATCATTTATTTCCAAATTAATATAAAATATAGGATTATAGTTGTGGAATAATAAAATTTAAAAAAATAATGATTTAAATGTAAAAACACATGATCTAAAACCATGGTCAATCAAATGGTTTTTCATTTTCTAAAATATATATTTCTAAGGTATGTATTTATAAATTAGGAAACCATTGTAACTCATTTTATATTAATGTATCCCCATACACCAATTCCTATTCACTTAAAAAATAGTGAGCATAGTTCTCATAATATTGTTTCTCACTATATCCCCTCAATAGAGTTTCTAAACTTATATGGTTATCTTATCAAGATTTAAGAAGACACCTTTCAGGGAAATTATTCTTAATCCTCATATTTCCTTTTAAATTCCAATAATATCATTTCAAATTATTTTTCATGTACAACCGTTATTTTAATTCCATGGAACTATCTTAAATTTGATATACTATTAATGATATAATAACTCTTCCCTCTCATTATGTAAATTAACTATGTTTTTATTTATGTTGATGTTAGGGTCTTTAATCCCGTCTTATAATTTCGTTTTTTAATCCCCCCAAATTATATTTTATTTCAGTTTGAATTGTTTTTATGTATCATTTTTATAAATTCCATATCATATTATCATTTAGATATCACTATCCCTCTCATTATACTACCTTCATAAGTTCTAATAATACTCAATCTTCAACAGAATCCCAATGAATAAATCAAAATTTAATAAATCGTACAAAATTATTAGAAATGTTAAGAGTGTGTGATTCTCCCATAATAAAATTATAATATGGATATTGTATGTGGATAAAGGCTTCAGATCATATTTAACTTGGTGGAATAACTCTAAAAAGGGTTAGATTGATATTAACTCAATCATCAATCTATAAAAAATAAGTGGTATTAATATCACACCTAGTTTGAAACACCATGGGGATAAGTTTTCGATGATTCAAAATCTTTATAGGAACCATAATGAATGATTTTAATATATTTTTACATTTTTTAAATAAATATTTAATTTATTTATCTTAAATTTTTATGTTTTTGACCTGATCTAGATGCGTGGAAATGGTGGAAATTTTTATATATTTAATTTGGTCTCATACCATTGTAATATATTAAACTCATTGATTATTTCCTCTTGACATCACTACACCATAAAAGTACCTTTCACTAATAATTTTTTAGAACTCCTCTTGTTGGGAACTTTCCATTACATTTGGAATATCCTGTAGTTTCTAGGTTGATTGCGGGTTATTCACCAAGATATATATTTTATCTATAAAATTGGGAAATGATTATTTTTTGTATATAAATTATTTATATATTTAAATTTATTGATTAATTAGACTTGATTATGTATGTGGATACTTAGGGATTAATATGATATATATTTATTCTCTATTATTTTAAAATTATGAATCCATTAGACATGTTATGTGATGAGTGGGCCGAAAAATATATAGAAACATGATGCACCATTGGGTCTCATGAGACAAACTGGCTCTGTAATTTTGTAGAATTTTTACCCATTTATATATGATATCTTGGAACCAATACATAATGGTATTATTATAATTTTCGATATTATGGATTCCATCACTATGAGATTAGTTTTTCTTATCTACGCATTTATGTAATCCATGGATATATTTTTCTTTTGGTTTTATTTATTATGGAATATATTTATTCATTTTATAATAATTATTCCATGTATATTTATGATAGATTCTAAAAAATTATACCCCTTACTAATTTTTTGAGATAAACCCTTTAATGTTTTCCCATTTCCCTACGATACCTTGAATATTACTAAATTTGAATTTTGTTTTTTTTGAGATAATAAATTATTCATGTATTTAGTTAATGTATCATAAGTTTTAAAAGTAATTTAATGATTATATATGTTTTTAGTTTCCTAATATTTCTCAACATCTAGATCCTATGAGCTTTGATCTATGTATTATGTACCATCGAAATAAAGTAACCAACAACTCTGAGGTATTGTACTTGGGGTAATTATAATACGACCCACTAGAATCAACATGGTATAAAAAATGAGCATGGTATCTCCATGACTTGTAATACATGATCTCAAATTATTTCTCTCAAAAAGCCTCTCGATAAGTTGTATTATTTTATTACAGTATAATGAAGTATGGATTATCCTTTTCCTCTAATTTTTTTCTCTTTTGAAAAATATAATAGTGCTACCACAATTCATTTAATTTAGAGTAGGTGAAACTTCTTCCTTCTTCATTAACACAAAAAAACATTTGTGATGATCACAGAAGAACCTAGTGTTTATTATTATTATTCTTCTTGTATTCCTATGAAAACTCTACTACACACACTAATTCACTATATTATCATTTTATACGACATCTATAATGACCTAAACTTTATAAATGACATTTGTTTGAATAAATGTTTGTTATATTATATTGTATAGTATTACGCACAAAACCACACTATCAAAAACAAATGACGCTTTATTTTACTTACCTAGGAAAATATAAAATATTACAAATGGGACAAAATAAAGAATATAGAAAAACTAAAATGGGGGAATTTGAATCATCTCATCCTGCTAGAATAATCACTTTTACAAAAAACGCTATGTAAAAGAAACAAATTATTAGTTAAACAAGGGAATTTTTTGAAAAGGAAAATATATGATCTATTATGGAACTATAGAAAATTATGTATGAAGGGATGAATTAGTATTTTTTGGAAGAAATATGGTTGTTGGAATAGTAATGTGACCTTTGGAATATTGAACAGACCACTGGGAATTGTAACCTGACCATTGGAATAATAATTTGAACACAAAATAAATATTTTAATATAAAGAATATTTATCATGAAAAAATTATTAATATAGAAATAGAATAATTTTATAATATAGAAACCAAATTTAAAAACATAATGAAATAGTAATCATTTTTTTATAAATGATATTTCTAATTTATTTCTCAAATATCAAAAACATTATTTTAAAATTTTAAATAAACAATAATAATCCATTATTTTAATAAAATTAATGTCATTTTTATAACCATCACATAAAAATTGATTCTTTTGGTAATATTATGAGAACTTTAGTTTTATCCATGAATATTAAAAATACAGTTTTTCAAATACGGTATTTTTTATCACTTATTAATAATGAAATGTTGACTTAATAAATATTAAATTATTTATATTTTCCTAAAATAAATTTAATAATATAAATGGGTCATTTTAAAATAGGTAACAAAAATTCCAAACATAAAATTTAGTTTCCAAATAATAAAAGTATAACTTGTCTCATTAAGTTAACATTTTTTCTATGCAATACATTTGATTAGACTAATAAATTCAAAATTTAAACTATTTTAAAGCAATAAAATCATGTTATTTTGTTAAAATATATTTCATAATTTTTAAAAATATTACATTTTAAAGGTTTAACTAGGATGTAAATTTTTTTAGTATTATAACTTAAAAATACACCTCACCATAATTATAATACCCCCACCCTCCCCTTGGAAGTGTAGTCCTCTCTAACTTAAAAACGAAAACTATTTACCCCAATTCCATCTCATAATAACCTCAGAATATTTATGGCTATTTTAGATCCACACTACATCAAGCACACAATAATTTTAGAGTCATAGAGAAGAATAAACACTTAGAAGAGTGTATGTTTTCATCAACTTCTCTTCTAACTTTCCTCTTCTCTTAATTGTTTTCTATATTCCCTTAAAACCCAAACCACATGAAACTAACTAAGTAGTATGTTAAATTTATAATAATTGTTTTATATAACTTTAACTATTATATCTATTTTATATTTATATTTCATACCTTTACTTCCTCCTCTTTCGACATGGTCTTATCAATAGTCAGTTAACTAGCCATGAGGACATTATCAACTTTTTAATTATCACAAATATTAAAGATGATTTAAATAAATAATTTATAATATATAAATTTATAAATATATTTATTTTTAAGATTATAGTATTAATAATAATAATTAATATTTATAAATAAATCTGGATAGTTAAATTAATAAAATATTTGATATTTTAAAGAAAATATATGATCCAAAGCATTCATCATAAAAATGGGAATTTATAAATACAATCCAATTTTTATAAGTGATTAAGACTGAAAAAATGAACACAATTTACTGATGGTTCCATTTTTTAATAAGTCTTATTTTTTATACTGTAAGTGTAAAACAAAATAAAAAATTGGGATTTAGGTTAAGGGGAATTTCGAGCCAAAATATTTCTTTTGAGTTGTCTCATATTTCAAAATTTTTTCATTAAATATATTTTTATAATATACATAAAATTTAATTAGATATTAAGCATCTTCTATTGTTGGGGATATATATGATTATACATTGAAAAAATTATCTCTATGAAAAACACAACTATTTTTCAGAGTCATTATTTTTTAAAAAACCGTATTTACTCTAATTTAGATATTTATTCTCTACTCCATAATGATAATTTTATAAGAAAAAATATGATTTCCATTACTCATTTGGGAATCAAAAATGTTATTCATTAAAGTACTACTAATATATCATTTATGAGACTCATTCATTTCCTTTTGTTATTTCATGACTATGATTTTAATATATTCTCTTTCCATGTTTCATGAATGATTATTCTCATTTTAGGATGTAAAAGGTGGACCATGAATTATGTAGACCTCTAATTAATTGGGTAATGTGATTTATCTCTTGTTATTGTGTTTATCATATGTGAAGATGATGCTAGATTGGTTCATAATTATGATGATATAATTTATACACATTTCTTATGTGTGAACATGATTTTATATTTCTTAAAAAATATGTTTGGTATTTGTATACTATGTTATGATGTTTCATTATTATGAATATGACACATTCAATGAAATTTTCAAATTAATCCCCCATAATTATGATGATGATCTCATGCTTATGATATGATTATGATGATTATGATCACCCATGTACTATTAATTCATGTCTCTTATTACTTCAATGTTATTCATCAAATTAATGGTCGTTTATCTAAAACATTTATTTGATGTACATCCTTATGTGATTACATATACTAAGAATATCATCATAGATTTTTTTATGATAAACAAGATGTATTTAAAAAAAATTATGGTCCATTATCTACAAGTGGCGTGTTGACTTAATTTCCCCAATATACTAAACTTCTTGATCCTAGAATGTATTACTAATGTGATATTAATTATAAAAATTTGGTAATGTTCATGTTTGAAAACATTAAGTTCCTATAGCTAGTATTAGATAATGGTTTAGTTCGTTTGGTAATTTGGACTCGAAACTATAGAGAAACCTTAGGTATACGTCTATGTTTTAAAAGAAAAATATTCATGTTTTGTTCATGTATAAGAATGTGTGGTTTTCCTGAAATTAAATTCATTCTAGTTATTTCTAGTGGATGTATATATAGAAAATATGTACCAAGGGATAATAAAAAATAAAGGTATCACTTTGTATTAACTGAACATGTACTCGGTTCATTACAAAGAGACCTTATTACACACCACATTTGAAACTCCCAGGGGATATGTATCTATTAATAATAATCTCTATATAAACCACTATCAAGGATATATATATATATAAACTAATAATTTGTTTAAATTTTAAGAAATATTAATTTACATGATCCTAGAATAATCTTTTGAGGAAACTTTTATGCTAATCATTGGTATTCCATAAAATACAAATTTAGAGTTAATTTTTTCAAGAGAACAAATTATCTATTATTTATTTATTGATATATTTTATTCAGAAATATATTATTTTAAAAACTGATGGGGTCAGGGAGAAACCATAAAACCATACCATGTGTGGGAAAATGAAATTATTATTTGAATTCCATTCCCAATGAAATAGGAGAGGTTTATCAATGGTGGTTGTTGATAAATAATACAAATACAAAATTTAAAATTGATGAAATTAAGAAGAATGAAAATATTTATTAACAATTATATCCTTCAAAATATTCTAATATAAATAAGAAGTGATATCCTAGTGCTTAAGAAAATATAGGGTGAATATATAAAATAATATATTGAAAATTTTAAAACGATGGAAAGATATAACTTAGTTTCATTCATCAAAAATGATATAAAAATATAGAGATTTATTAGTGTTTTAAAACCACACCTTCGAAAGGAACCAAATACCCAATACATTTTAAGTTACAAATATGTACTTCAATGTGAAAATAAACTAGAGATGATGTTTGGAGTGTAATTTAATTGATATGAATATAATAATAGAATAATAAAGATTCCTGTCAGGGGGTTTATTGATAAAAGAGGAAATAGGATCCAACCACCCACATATAAAATATATGGGAAACATAATTATATTAATTTACATAAAGGGAAATGAAAATACATTTAGTGTGGAAGATAAGTATTCCGTGCTAATGAATGTCAAAAGGACATGAAAAATTGGTCCAATGTGGTGGAGGATAAGAAAGAACCACCTAATAAATCACCGATGGTTCAATGATTCAAATATAAAGGGAAAGGTTACTAGGAAAGCTAGTGTGCTAAACCATTGGTACTCAAGGTTAAACTTTATTAGCAACATCTAAAGATAAGGGATAAGGGGAAATATTTTTTGATCAGCAACACCATGGAGGAAAATAAAACTGAATTCATATAAGGTTCAATTATTATTCAATCATTAATGAATTTTTTTGTTGGAATAAAATTATTCACATTCCTTTAATCTTATTATTTTTCTAGATTAGATCAATCACATCCCCAATACCTTGAAATGGAGATATACATAGAAACACCCTGTGTGTTTGACATTTCAATCTATGTGTCATAATTTTATCATGTTTCCATCATTGGGAATATTCGTTTAATAAATATCATAATACTTTGAGGGAATTTGATCTAATAGTAGGAATTGATTGGATCTCGTTATATAGATCTCATATAAACTTTGGAGAAAATGAAATATGCTTCAATATGAGGAACCATACCATGATCCTATAAAAATTAAATTAAATAAATTAATATTTTGTACAAAATACCTTTATGGCATGGGTGATGATATCCAGTGTAGAAGCATATCATTCCCAAGTGGTTGAGTTAAATTAAAGTATCATCATTAATGATAAAACTATTTTGAGAAAATATATTTATATATTTTCTAAATATTTTATCAGACATCCCCTAATTTGTGTGGTAGATGTTTCAAAAGAGTTTATACTAAAAAAAACCACTATCTCAAAATTATTTTATTGGATATCTCGGATTGAATTAGAGGAGTTATAGAAGTAGCTACAAGATCATTTAGAAAACAATTTTATATTCTCTAGGGAATCTCAGGGGAAAATCCATTCCCTTTTCCAAGAACAAGGATATATAAATACGTTTTTGAATCAATTATCTGGATTTCAATAATATTGCCATAAATAATAAGCATCATCTACTAAGAATTTATGACTTTTTATCAACTTTTTGAAGATCAGTACTTTAAAAAGCTATATCTTCATTATTTATATCATTAATTGGAGGTGAAGAAGGAAGATATTAAGAATATAGTCATCTTAACAAGTTATAGAAATTATAGGTTTATATTGATACCCATAATACTTTCTAATTTCCTTTCAATATATATGGATTTAATTATAATATTCTTTAGATTCAACCTTGAAATATTTATGGTAGTATTAATTGATGATATGATCATCTAATACAAAATCCAGGAGGAACAACAAGATAATCTTTGGATTTTACTTGTGAAATTAAGAAAGAATAAGATGTATACTGAGTTCAGAAATATTTCCTTTTGGATTGAGTTAGTAAATTTTTTTTGGAACATTATAAAAAGTGGGGGAATTTTTATATAACCTTCATTGATAATGTAAATTCTATAACAGATAAACTCCACATGTTTCATAGAAATCCATATTTTTCAGGTATTGTAAGGGTACTAAAAATTATATTTGGGAAATTTTCATGATTATCTAGTCCAATAACTAAGTCAACATAGAAATGTTTAAATAACGTTTGGATAGATGAAAATTAGGAAAGAATTAAGGATATCCAGAAGAGTATAATCAATGTACCTATACTAAAATTACCCTCAAAGGAGAAGGGTTTGTGTTATACAATTATCATGAAAAGAATGTATTCAATATTTTACTCATGCATAATGATAAAGTGATAGATTATTCCATTCAAAAGTTTATGATCCATGAGAAAAAACTACCTAAAGAATGATCTAGAGTTCGAATCTATGATATTCTCATTTAAAATTTATAGGAACTAAACCTATGGTGATAAGTGTGACATATATATAGTCCAAAAGATTCCAAAGTATATATTCACACAAAATGAGCTCAAAATTCATCAATATAGATTATTAGAGATAATCATGGACTATAATATTTGTACTCACTATAATCATGGATAGAAAAATAACATAGTTCATTCTATGAATAGAAATGAACATGCTGCTCTATCCATGATGTGGTTTGAGAAGGACCTTATCTTCATGGATATGCATATAATAGATCCGAAAATCATAATGGAAATGAAGAATGAAAGTCATAAATTTAATCATATTTATGGATAATTATGATTATTTTCAATGTAAATACACATGGATTTAAATGTGTTAATAAATAATGTTTAATATGAATTATGGAATGACAATTGGATTAAATGGTCTAAGAAGTGATTATTTTAAATTTAGAAATGAATTTGTATTTTTGAAACAGTTTTATTAAAATGTTGTTGAGTATTTGAAATTTTTTAAAGTGTTTTACTTTTTCCAAATATTTTTATTTGTTTTGGAATCAAAAAGGCCACAAGTTTAATCCTTCAACAAAGAATCCCCCACACCACATAGGCAACCCACAAGGTCACCAAGCCATGCATCCACTCGAGAGGGCCAACCTAGTGGAAGGCTACAAAATGTGCAACAATCTTGTATATGGGGCTATGGTGATCAGATTCATGGGTTACATAGGTTAGATGAAGCTCAAGAGAGTTCTTGTGTGTGGTGGGTAATCCCACATGGTGAAGGGAGAAGCATCCCACAAGGATGGGGTGGTATGTAGTGGAAATGGGAATCATCCGACACCTAATTAACTACACTTCTATGTTCAACACATGCCTCAGCTTATAAAGGAGTTTCCCACTATCCAATTTTTTGATGTGTGATCAGGTCACTACCACTATTCTTCAAACTCCACCACATCTTCACTGCTCCACCTCTTGTCTCCACCACACTCTACTGCTCGGTTTGGACTATCTACCTCGGTGTATTGGTTGTCACCACATTACATCACTGGAGTCCTCTTCTATCACCATACCACCACTCTTATCTCCTTTGAAGAAAATTCTAGAGTCCTATGGCCACTGTAAAGGACATAGGTCTTGAGGGATAATGGAACACCATTTCCACCTCCTTCTATTGTAGCTTCACTAGTTGGTGTCGTCGGCCAAAGTGGCATTCACTCTAGGACCTCCATAGATGAAAACCCTGAGCTCAACTCAAGATCCCTCTTCTTCACCAAGAACCCTTGATCCCCATGAATTCTTATTTGAGCCTCCTATTACCACTATGTATAATGGAGGAGAAAAACTAGAAGTATTTCTCTAATCTCAATTCCTCCCTAACCATCATTCTTGTGTCTCACTTTCACCACCGATCACCATCGGCCACATATGGGTCAGCTGCCTTCCATGCATGTACCATCCCCACACCTCCATGGCTTTGTTTATTGACATCTTCAGATGTCGCTACAAGCACAAAAGTATTTCCACCAACCACTTGACCTAATCTGATAAACCCGAATATATCTATGAGCCTTATATATCGACCTTGATTTCTAGATGAAGGAGGAAGTTCTCATTTCTCACCTCCACCGGATTCCCCCACCTCCATCTTATAACCCATAGAATGTGTAAACACACATAATTATCCCTAATATTGATCTTATTCCATGAACATGTTTTCTATCACCTGATATCTACAGGTGTTTAAATACCCTTGTGTCTTGAGAGATTGATATCCCTGTGAGTCTCTCTATGCCTTGAAGTCAAATAGAGAGTTTGATCACCTCCTATATTCCTATAAAACGAAGGTAATTACCTTTCCAAAAAAAAAAAGAATAAAGACACCCATGACTAACAAAACAACAACCATATAAAGGGAGAGGAAAAAAATTTATTGAGGTAATTTTTATGTCATTCCACCTTTTTATTAACTAAATTTTCATTATATTTTACAAATAGAGGATCTTTAAAGTCTACTGTCTTGGAAATCAGGAACATAAAACCTGAAAAAAAACATAAAACAGTATTATAATACACTTGTAAGGCTTAATCATTAGTTAATCATATGTATAATTACTTCATCTCATAACCTAGAGACTTATATCAAAGGTAAGGGTGAGAAGAAGGCCTAGTATGGAAATCAAGGGAATCCGTTTACTTGTGATCTCAATAAGAACATGATGAAACCCAAAAGACATGAGAAATGGAAAAAGTGACATATAATAATAAAAATAACATTAATAACAACTTGAATATGTGGCTAAAAAATTTCATTTAGTCATTCATGAACACATCACAAAGGTTCATTCCCATTGTGTCATAAAAACATTACCAAGGTTATTCACTATGGTATTGTGAAACCTATCATCTCCAGAGATTAATTCTTTACCAAATGCATTTAAGAGATATTAGGGAGAACCCTTAATTTTTCTTTTTTTTTATGTGAGCCACATATATAATAATCAAACATTTCATAAATAACCCAAATAGAATTAAATAAATGGGTTTCATGTCAAAATCGAGACATTTAAAAAGTACTTGAAAATAAGATCAATATGTCATTTATTACCCTTGGAAAGGGAGTGGGGATTATATGTATGTCAGTTACAGAATAAAATAGATAACCTTTATGTATTTATTAACACCCCTAGAAATTAAAATATTTTTGGGTATCCACCTAAACAATATAAGATAATTTCTAGAGAAAAAGAGGGAGATTTTGAGACCAAAATTCTACAGCAAAACAGCTACAAAACATCCGTTTAGAAAAAATTAAAAAGACAGGGGACAAGGGTAAACCACTCATAAATAATTCATAATAATGTATGGGAACATAATAAGATCATGTTATGAATATTTTAATGACATACCACAGGAAAAGGAAACATGAAAGAAAAGAGTAGACGTTATTTGTTTTACGAAAAATTTGACAGCCTAACAATGTCGCTTAAAAATTCAGAAAATAAATTGATGAGAGAGGAAAGGGTTTATCTTCATTTGGAAAAGAAATGGACATTAATAAGAGAATATAAGAACATACCCCTACATAAGAAGATATAAACTAGAAGTCATAACATAAAGGAAATCATGACTAAAAGGAGGAGGGGGAAAGGTTCCCTTACCTTGAAGAGTTACTTCAAAAGTGTGAAGGTTGGGACCTTGGGGGGATTGAGGGAACCTCGGGAGGACTCCATGGAAGGTAAAAGACACGAAATTAGTTTAAGAGGATTTCAGAATGTAATGAATGAGGTAATGGCTTGGCATTTATTGGAAAAGTGAGGGAATATTTAATTAATTTCCAAGGGACAACTCATCAGTGGTATTTGAAAAACCATGGGCTTTCCCATGAATTTTCCCATGGTATTAGCCACTTGGAACACCTAATAACAAATCTTACTATTCAAAAGTCGACCAGATTAATTACGTCATGATTACATCATCAATGATGCCATTAAACGCCTGATTTTCAAAACCGTATTTTTACTATTCACTGAAAATTCAACTATTTTAGAAAAAAACCAAAAAGTAACCATAACCTAATATCGATGCTCTGAATTAAAAAATGAACTCACTTTTATGAAAATAATTTTCTAAATAATTTTTATTTAATTTTTAAATAAAATCGTTAATTATTCAAAAAAACCAACTCTAAAACTGTAACTTATTTTGTAACACCTTGAAAAAGTAATCAAGGTCCTCTAAAATTATTATATAACCATAAGACAATAAAGTAAGAATTTATGATTAAATTTTATGAAAATACATTTTCATTTTAAATTATTAATTTAATTATACAATTGTAAATAAAATAAATATGACCTACAAAAATAACAAAACTTATACTATGATCATTTTTTCACTTTTAATATGTCTAAATTGTATTTAAACATTCATGGGTAAAGTTTCTATTTTTTTGGCCAATTTATTATTCATTACTATTCATTACTATTCATAATGGTATGTTACTATTAATACTTTAATATTCACTAAAAATCAAGTTGATCTTTTTAGACTGTAAATTTCTTATTGATCACAACTATAGAAGACCATTTTTTTTGAAAATCATTTCACACTATTATTTTTTTAATGTTTACATTATTATTTTAAAATACCGTTTTTTCCAAAATTCATTAGTAATATGGAATTATAAATTAGTCCTACATTTATCCAGATATTTTAAATTCACCAACTTTTCCATAATAAAAAATAACAATTTTACTAATACAAAAGGTCTACACAAGTAACTAAGGTCGTGTTACATATCCCCTTATAACACTTGCATAAGACCTAAGTTTAATGTGTGCTATGGTTATAGAATCTTGGGGTGGCTTAGAAAACATTTCCCGAGTGGTGATTTCAATCATCTTGAACTTCTCCCTAAGGCGATTTCATTCAATCTATCACGACCCGTCCTCGGGGCCCGTGTCGTGACTACCCCAAGCCCACCTTCCATAGGCCAGGGGCTGGCGACTAGCACCAAAGGCGTAAATCCCGATAACTAGGAAGGCATTGCCTTTATAAAAGAAAACAAGCACCACAGAGTAAGCAAGCGGAAAAAAAGTAAACACTAAGTAAAAGAGAAGTGCTGAAAAGTAAATGGGCCAGAATAAAAACCCAAAAGAAAGTACAACTACAACTGAACAAGTACAACAGAAAAGATAACAGCTGGAAGGATGGAAGCGGCTCCTGGGTCGTCCTCCTCGGATCCTACCTGAAGGGTAGGTACAGATGGCGCAGCTCCTGGTCGTCCACCACGGGTCCTACCTGAAGGGTAGGTACAGATAGCCTCCTCCACGCTCTCACCCGTCAACCTCCTCTGTGTGTCGTCTCATCGTGTAGTCCACCTCCGGGTACTGACTCATCGTGTAGTCCACCTCCGGGTACTGACTCGTCATGTAGTCCACCTCCGGGTACCGTCCAGTCCTCGAACACTCGGCCTCCGTCAGCACTGCCCGTCGTCGGCAACCAACACAATGAGGTGCGGGCATAGCCCGTGCAGAGGTGAGTATAACGATACTCAGTAGGGACCCCGAGACCCTCAAGGTCTCACTAAACCAACAAGGATAACCAAAAAGAATATCTCAACAGATAACCTCTACTTAGGTATATGCCCATATATATACCTAAGTTATCAAGTAACTCATCTCAATCATGAGGAAACACAAGGATTGTGAAATCAACGGATAACCACTACCCAAGTATATACCCATACATATACCTAAGTTATAAAGTGACCCATCTCAATCATGAGGTATCACAAAGGTCAAAAGATTCAGTTCAAACCAGGATTTTAATTAACGAAACCGTAACTGCTGAAGAGCTCCGTCTCTGGAGTGTACAGTGGTCCTGTCACGACTCCGAGGTACTGCTCACTAACATAAGACTGCTGCAGTACTCCTCCTGTCGAGTATCGCGGGTCTGCGGCCAACTACCGGGCGCTCCGTCCACTGAGGGTCTGTCGCAAAATACCGGGAGCTCTCCCTAATAGCCTATAGAGGTACTCCTCCGGTCGAGTACCGAGGGTCTGCTGCCAACTACCAGGCACTCCGTCCGTCGTGGGGCTTCCGCCAAATACCGGACGCTCCATCCACTAGGCTAGTCGACTCATTCCAAGTCGAGTCGGTCAAGCAGTCGCCAGGTCTCAGTCGTCTACATGGTCTCCATACTCTGCTCTCTCATCTCTGGGAGGGTCCGCTTCACGAGCTACAGGTCGATACTCCAAGTATCTCAAAGTCCCACGAAGAAGCATCTCAAAGGACTGCCTTGTCATAGGGGTCTCAACGCAACAGACGGCGCGTCAATCGGACGCCCCGGTCTATGAGTTACTGGCCTTTTCGTCCCAGGGGCCCGGTTGGTTTTGTGTGTGAACCAACCCTTCCATAACTCAACTATGCCCCGAACACTCATAGGGTATACTCATAGGGACCGTTTCTCAACGTGATCACCAACGCCGCTGACGGTTCGTCAAACGGAGGTCTGGTCTGAAGATATCATCTTTCTCCGTTCCAGGGGCCCGGTTGGATTTCGGGCACAATCCAACCCGGCTATAACCCAACTGCATCCAAAACTCGGGTGGAGGATGCCAAAAGTTCCGTATCGTCAACAGAAACGCAACGCAACAGACGGCGCGTCAATCGGACGCCCGGTCTGGAAGTTATTGGCTTTTTCGTCCCAGGGGCCCGGTTGGTTTTTAAGTCAAATCCAACCCCACCGTACTCCAACTGCTTCCAAACCTCGAGCGGAGTAATCCAAAAGATCCGTCTCCCTTAGAGGAATCCAGCAAAGTCGACGGCACGTCAATCGGACGTCCGTAGTTCAAGATATGAGCGTTTCCGCTCCGAGGGCCTGGTTGGTTTTGTGTACGAACCAACCCGACCGAACCCAAAGTAATCTGAAACCTTGAGTGCGATATACCGAAACGACCATCTCGATCCAAGGATCGTGTTTCCGCTGACGGCGCGTCATTCGGAGGCCTGTAGCTCAAGTTACGGGCAAAAGACTGAAAATGGTCCGAAGACGGGGGCTCCGAGCCTGGGCCGACCCGGGCCGACCCCCCCTGGGTCTGCCGAACTGGGTCGACCCGACCCGGTCCAACCTGGCCGGACCCGGTCCGGTCCGGCCTGGGCGCGGCCCGGCCGGTCAGACCGGCCTGGCTCGGCTCGGCCGAGCGGCCGTGCAGCTCGGGTGCAGCGGGGCGCTGCCCCCCGCGGGTTGGAGGTGTCGTGGCCCCGCGTGGGGCCGCGCTGATTCAGCAGACGCGGCATGTCGCCGTGTCCCGTGTAGGCGAGCTGGACCCGCGCGACCGCAGGTCCGCTGGCCGCCGCTACCGCGGCTTCGGTCGTGGCGGCCCTGTCCGGCGGCGCACCGGGTCGCCGCCGCCGGGCCACTGGAGTTGCTCAGGTGGTCCGTTTTCCTTCCCGTCTATGCCGTTGCCCCTCCCGGGTTCCGTTCTTCACTGCGGGATCATCAAAATGCCCTTGCGTCACATTTTGTCATCGCCTTCCAAATCCGCACAACCACGAAGAACGGCGGAGGGTTGTCGGGCCGTGTTCGTTTGGCCCGTACCCTCCGCGTTAGAATAATAACAACGGGAGAATTATGCAACACATGAAACAAAAATTTTAATAAAGTAAAATTGTTCATATGAATCTGGTTCTTTAATTTTTAAAGAAACGTTCACGGGAATATAAAAGAATTATTCACAACAACCCCTACCTCGTCAAGTCGTCGCACGCGGGTTCTTCGCGGATTTGATTGCCGCGGAAGGAGGTGATCGTCGCGTCGCGGAAGGCGTAGCGTCGTCGCGGAAGGGCATCGTGTCGTCGCGGAAGGGCATCGCGTCGTCGCGGAATACGGTGCGCGTCGATGAACTATGAGGTTCAAGAACAACAGATTTAAATTTAATAATTAAATCCGTGCGTTGTTAAAAACCACAAAGGAGTTTTAAAAAAAAGAAACCTGAAATCTCTTACCTCAAACAGAAGATTGAATATTTCGTTGCAGACGAAGGAACGTCGAAGAAGAACGTCGCGGAAGAGGAAACATCGTTGTCACGGCACACAGCGTCGTGTCATCGATTTCCGCGGTTCGACATTCTTCGTCGGAGGCCGGCGTTCTTCGCGTTCTTCGCGAAGAAGGGTGAAGGCACAAGAGTTCTGTCAAAAGCCTCCCTACGTGTAATCCTCAAGATGTGGCGTTGGTCTTATTTTATTACTACGCCAACGGATTTCAAACTGGTTAAGAAACGAAAAAGGGATAAGTAACAACCCATTAATTCGTAGAATTAATTCAACGAAATAAACTGCCCAATTAATTCAACGAAGAAAACCACCCAATTAATTGGTGCGTTAAGAAATTAAGAAAACACGTCAGTTGACTTTCATAATGACGGGTTTTCACAGGTGCGTTACTTAGCGGAAAAGAAACGATGGGGCTCGTGCGGGCCCCACCTCACAAATATCCTACCAAGAGGGTAGGATATTTCTGGATAGCACCCTATCCGCATTGACTTAGTTTAAGCTGCTTTAAGTGGCTTCAAGTGGCTTCCAAGCGGCTTAAGTGAAATAAAATAAAGTTTGTCGTACAATTTATTTTATTTCTTAACTTTAAGCCCAAAAATTAAAAACCACACCCGAGAAAATTCAACTCCGGAAGAGGCGTTTCTAAGCAATTACCGGCGCTGCGCTTCCATCGGTGCCCTCGGAATTCGATTTTGAGCACCGGTTCAAAAGTTAGAAAAAACCCGCTCATCTGTTCACTGAACGTACCCGAGCCAAAATTTAGAAAATGATTCCGGGCACACCGGGCCTTGGAATCAGGTGCCGTCAGAAACTGCGGTCTTGTAAAATTCCAAAGAAAATTAAGAAAAAAAGTTCCTTGGAATTTACAGGTCTTTACACAATCTTCACATGTTGAAGCTCATATTGGGCATGGTCCAGTGCAAAGCCCAGAGATGCTACCTCTTTACCATGCTCTGATAGATGGGAATCGTATGGACCGAGTCTATTGGATGAGGCCATCCACTCTTCTTTCTATATTAATTAACCAAGATTTCTTGTATTTATAAACAATTATTGAAACGTTAAGAGTTTAGTTTCCAACGACCATATTGACCAACCAACATATAACAATTGAAACCCAATAGTATCACTTCAATAATAAAAGGATATAGTTTTGTGGAGTATAAAATGAAATAACACACAAATTTAGAAAACAAATATTATTCAAATGTTTGGGTTATTACACTGTTCATCTCATTCACTACTAATGATTTAAGACCGCTACCCACTCACCGTCATTTCAACATTCAATTTACCTTTTTTGCCTTCATCATTTACCATTATTCTTATTCATTAATGAACCCCATTTCATAGAGGGGTAGAATCCATCATGATTGGGTTAAGGGAAGGGGACCCCAATTTGTGAAATTTCAGTTCTGAATTTTATTATAAAAATTATTTTCTTTTTAATTGTATGGTTTTATATTTAATGATTTTTTGAATTTAAATTAAATTTTATGGTGTTTTATTTATTTCTTAAATATTAAATTGATATGATGTAATTATTTATTCTCCCTTTGTACATTTTTGTTTATTCTACTTGGTTAGTCTAAAGAATCAAGTAATGGAGTAATTTATTGATTACTAAACATGTGAGAAAATAATGATGTGATGATTTGAATATCTAGGGATGCTTAATTCCAAATTTAGTATTTCCTGGATAATTCAATGAAGGTATATTTGGATTTACACACTTTGAAAAATATAATCCAAACTTGAATAAAAGAATGAATTATTACTCTAAACCCTTAATATTTTAATCAAAACAAAAAGATTATTTTTTTTCAAACTAACCATGATAGCATCACAAAAAGAAAAAACCTAACCTAAATCTAATCCTCACTTTTTCATCTGAATATCACCAACAATAATGTTCCCTTTCATTATAGTCTTTGAGTTCTAGTATTCTAATTTTATTTCACGTATGTTACAATTAGATTAAAAGAACTTGTCTCTGGAGATGACTATTGGTTACGAAAAATACTACACCTATAGGGAAAATAAATTTCTTTTTAATACCCTATGACATGTGTGGGTTAAAACTAGCATTACTGCTGGGAAACTAGTGCAATAATGACCTTCAAATTTTCTTGACGGGAACTTATATAGAGGAATTTCTTAATTTTCACCATTTAATAGAAAAAACTCTGATAACATTGATTATGGGTATTAATATTTAATACAACTTTGAAAAAACTAATTTTGAATGCTAAAGTATTCATTATTAATCACCAATCATGGAAATAAATCCACAACACAATGTAAGGGACCTTTGTTTCCAAAAAATTTCCAATAAAAAAAATTGTTAACCATACCTGCAGTGAAGAATTATTTTTAATTAAGTGTCAACATGATTCCCTTGATACCTAAATTCAATGGCCTTTTAGGTGAAGACCCTAATCGAAGCATTAAATAATTTAGTTTCATTTCTTCACTTTTAAAGCTAAGAGGAGTAGATGAGGTGCATGTCAAGTAGGTAGAATTCATCTTTTTTACTTGAAGGATCGTCTAAGGTGTGGTTGTATATACTACAACCTAGAGAGATCCATGCCTAGGATGATCTCCAACAAAGCTTCATGTAGAGGTTCTTCCCAACCTCTTAGAGGACAATAATTGTGAAAAAGATATACGCAATTATGTAAGCTACTGGTGAGGCTATTTATGAGTGTTGGGAATGATTCAAGAATATTTATACAATATTCACTCATAAAATAGTGGAAGAGAAGCAATTCCATGTATATTTCTACTGAGTATTTCATGAAACTAAAAGGAACCTTTTGGAAGCATCATCCTTGGGAGCCTTGATTGAAAAATCACTACCATAATCCCTTAATATCATTGGGAATATAGCTCATAATTCACAATAATTCGGAATAAGAGACACCAGTATAAGAGATATTAATCAATCATAGACTTCTAGCTCATCACCTCTCCTTGAAACAAAAATTGAAAAATTTAAATGTCGAGTGAGATATATGGTTGTAATTCAAGTGAATGAGAAATCACATCCATTAAAGGTATGTGGATTATATTCGTCACTCAATAATTACATTGATCAATGTGTAGAAATATAGGGTATAGAAAGTTGTGCATCTACATTCTAGTAATGGAAATTTCCACAAAATCAATAACATATAGAAGATAAATCCCAAAAAGGATTTATATGTCAAAAAAAGTGAGATCCTATTTTTCTAATTATCCACCGTTCCAGCAGCAATATCAAAACCTAGCACCAGTCCAAAAAACATACAAACAACACATCTAGTAATAATAATCCTCTCAACGAACTCCTTTTTAATAAATGAATTTTGAGAATCCATCAACATGTGAACTATCAATTAAAACCCAACAACTATAGTATGAGGTTGAAGTGTTAAAAGAAAATGTCAAATATTTATCCATCCATTTACGAACTATTTTGGAATCTATAATAAAGGATCCATGAAAAATTACAGCTCATACCATTCCAAATCTGAAAACCAATGTCAGTGAAAATACAACATGAAGTGGGAATGATCTTTCACCACGTGAACCAAGTAAGTTGGAAAATTCTAAACTAAAACTTAAAGATCAACCCGTCCACCCAATATAGAATCCATAAAAAAATTAAAGGAAAAAAGGTGAAAAAGACAAAAATGCATAATTAACTTCATCATTAACTCGATCAAAAATGGTTTAAGATGACTATCTTCAATAATAGATCCAGAAAACTTTAGAAAAGTTGAAATCACCATTCGTTTTCTGGAGTAAATAAGATAAATCCCAAAATATATGATGTATCTCAATGAAATATTCACCAAGATAAAGTTGTGTGATGGGGGTGGAAGATTCAGCTTTGGAATAAGTATTTCAGCCATGATCCCATAACCACTGCCAAAAATTGAAAAGATATGGGGAAGTTTTCTATTCCCTTCATAATGGGTTCATTGAAATATTTAGTCTATTTTTTTATCTTTGTTCTTCCATTAAGTTAATTTCTAAATATATATTTACCTATTTGAAAATAAGTCATTTTAATCTCTCACGATTTGTTATATTTCTATCATATTGATCCACTATTTTCCAAGCTAGACTTGTAGAGGATGTGCTAGTAGGGGTTGAAGGAATAATTTTTTTCATTATATTTTTACGTACTATCTATGGAAGAAGATAGTCCACCAAGGAAATCACATATTATTTTGGGAGTATCATTCCCCAGAATAGCCAAAACGATCATCAATGGTCGTAAAATAACCCTCCCCATGGAGCTATAAGACATCAAGGTGAACTCCAATGTTCTTGAATCCAAAAGTAACCCTTCAAACAATCATTCTATATTGGAAATCTTCCATGAATATGGTATTGATCCTATATAATATTTATGTATTATTTGACAATTATTAGAATTAGGATATCACCTTTCTATTGGAAACACTAGGGGTGGAGTGAGTATTACAAAATCTGAAGAAAAAAATCTTTTAAAAATAAAAAATAAATTACCTATAAATTATTTAATAATTTTCAGGAAAAAATGGTATGATACCCTTTACCATGATGAAATAAAGATTTTGAAGTGGGAAATTTGAACTCATTATCATCCATAGAATAAACCTATAATCTTTAATTAAACCCCCTATAATGTGACTTAAAATATGTGTATCTTTTGGAGGGAGATATGTTTCCAGTGATCATTGAAAATAATCTATTTGAAACCCAAGAATCAAATTTTATTAACCTTATAAAAAGAAATGTTTGAGCCCTAGGATATAATTTTGCTGAAATACTAAGAATCAGACCCATGGTATTCCCTTATAGAATGTTTTTAGAAGTGTAATATAGATCTTTTTGGTATCCCCAATGAATATTGAACCCCACCACTATGGATGTTATAAATAAAGAAATTTAAAAACTATTTGAAGCTGAGATCATTTACATAATTTTTGACTCATAATGGGCCAAATCTATCCATGTGGATCCCAAGAAAATAGGCTTCACCATTTTGAAAAAGGAGAATAATATTTTAATTCTATTGAAATTACAAAATAGTTGGAGGTTATGCATATATTATTGAAGGATGGACCATGTCTCCCAAAAATATCACTTCCATATCCCATTCATTGATCGAATTATAGAAAGGATAGAA
This sequence comes from Viscum album, assembly GCA_963277665.1. Taxonomy (NCBI): domain Eukaryota; kingdom Viridiplantae; phylum Streptophyta; class Magnoliopsida; order Santalales; family Viscaceae; genus Viscum; species Viscum album. Next base: position 187,733,282 of record OY728145.1, read on the forward strand.
GGTAGAAAACATTGCTACTATTTGGATTTTTTTGTTATAGAAATGATAGAAGGTAGGAAACATTACTACTTTCATATTGTGCAATTATCTAGGTACAGTTCATCAATATATGGTAAGCATTTTCTCATATCACATTAAGGTCTTCTTGAAGGTATTTTTAAATGAATTTACTATTTTTGGAAGTTATTTTGATCATTTCTTGTGGAATCTTGATGAATATTAAAAAAACAGAATAGAGAAAAACAATTTTTAAAATTTGAAAAGTGTCCTTTTAAGGTTGAAAAAGAAATAATTCTAGGACATATCATTTCAAAAAAAAATGCATTGAGGCAGATAAATATAAAATTGATGTGATAAATTATTTTCGCTTCCATACCTGTTTGAGACACATCAGATAATTTATGGGTAATGTTGGATTTTATAGATGATTCAACAAGGATTTCAGTAATATTTCACTTCTACCATAAATATTTCTATTAAAATGATATGATTTTTTCAATTATAATTATAGCATGGAATTTAATGAGCTGAAAAAGAAGTTGACTACCCCACCAATTATGTAGCCACTAAACTAGGAACATCAATTTGAGTTACTTTTTGATGCATCAAACCAAGATGTTGGAGGAGTTAGTTCCCAATTAATTGAAGGAATACCACAACTCATAACTTATTTTTCAATAACTTAAGATGAAACTCACATTAAATTAGTCATGTTCTAAGTATCATTGAGCGGGGTAGTGGTGAATCAATGATATCTTTTTATTTTATGTTTATTTAATTTGAAACAACCTTCACCTAGCATTAAAGATTTATTTCCCTACTGAAAACTAATCAAACACACATATATATGACCATAAGAATTTACATGGTTCACTACTCAACAAGAGTAGTTACGTCCATGGTATGGTTTGAAAATAATCCAATACCCCACAATCCACTAGAACAAAAATTCATTGACATGGAATAAAATGAGTAGGATATACCCTTAAAATCATGTGGAACTATGAAAACAATACAATAGTGCGTGTCATCCCTCTTATCACAAATAGGGTAAAGCAATGTTTTTAATGCTTCTTGAAAAACATTCACAAATTGATCACTCAAAAAAAAAAACACTTCACTTTACCACTCAAAATGTGCTAAAAACATCCTTTAACATGACTTATTACTTGCATGGAAATACCATCTTGTGTAGTAACTAATAACTTGTGAGACAAAACCTTCGTGTGTTCCCTACTTGCATGCTAGTCCCTTCTTACATACATCTTACTTACTCACACACAACTCATATGCTGCGTAAAACTCACTGCTTGTGCACCACTCAATACATGCATGAAACTTATAATTTCATGATTCAGAGAATTCATTTTCTTAATGTGTTGAGTTTTACTCAAATTACGGGGGGTATCTACATATTTATAGTCATTTTTATGACCATTCACATAGATTGGGAAACTTTTTCCTAAGTGCGAAGTCCATTCAAACAAGTCTTTTTCTCCCAAACTGACCTTCCGCGACAACTCCATAACTTGTTCAACCTTATTTTATTTTAAATATTTTTATGTACTAATCATGAAAAATTCCTTCTACACAACTATTAAATCCTCCTTGAAACTTTCACAAAACTTCCTTTTACAATAACACTTTTCTATATTTACCAATTTCTAGATAAAAGTTTTTGGAAAAAGACAAATACATGGTGCCACATTAAAAAAAATATTCTTTGGAATGACCAAACATAATTATTTTTAGTTAACTATGTTTATCAACAATTCCTTTTATCCTGATATATAACTATTGATCTATCATTTTTAGCATCGTTAGATTTTCCAAGGAAGTTATTGTAACTTTTTTGTCATCCAACAACATCTTTCTTTCCAATCAAACTTGAATATGATTGTTATCCATATTTATCTCCCTTTCCTTGAATATTATTGCATCAAATGTTATCCAAACAACTTATGATTTTTTGGTATACAAATATAAAAATCATCATCATATTCAACAAGTCTTTTACAAAGTGAATTTATTTATCCTTTTTGACAACAAAACACAACAATTTTGAAATGAAAACTCATCTTACTTCTTTTTCCATTCAACTTGCTCCAAACATAACACAACCATTGAAAAAGATTTTCTAGTTTTTTTCATTAGATAAATTCATGTCATATTTACTTGGAACTAAAGTATTTGTATTTTCTAATCAGTATCACTAAGATACATGATGAAGAAGGGCAATGCCAAACCAAGGATGGTGAGATGGATATTACTATTGTAAGTTCTTAATATAGTGATTAAAGTCATAAGGGAGATGATAGAAAAGTGGTAAATCACCTTAGTAGGCTACCCAACACCACAAAAATAAAAATTACAATTCCAATCCCACTCAATGATCGCATACTCAGAGAAAATATTTATATTATAGAAGGTGAAGTACCACAGTACACTAACATGGTAATTTATTGGTAAAAATCTCAGGTACCTTCTTCCCTTTACTACCATTAGAATCATAATCTAAAATATGGATCTAGATTTTATAACTACAAGTATCCCTTTCTTTAGAAAATATTCATTGACAAAGTCATAATAAGTTACTTGTCAAAAAGTTAAATAGATTCTATTTTTCAATTTTTTCATACACTTACTTGTGGAGACCACGTTGGACCTCAAATAACTTAAATAAAAATTATCAAATAAAGAATCTATATCCCAGATTTTATAAATATGCTCATGATTATTTGAAAAAAAATTTAAAATTGTCAATTTTATGGAAATATTTTAAATAGACAAGAGATGAACCAAAACCCCATCATTTTTTTTTGAAATATTTGATGTTTGTGGCATTTATTTAATTAATAAATTTCCCATGTCTTCTAGGAAATAATATATTTTACTTTCTATTGATTTTGTATCTAAATGGGTGAAGCCGAATCCACCAAGACTGATGATGCCAATGTTGTGTTTTATTCTTTCAGGTTCAATATCTTGTGTAGGATTGGAATGAAAAGTTATATCATCTATTACCAAGGAATACATTATTTAAATTTAATAATGATGTATATAATTAAAAATTATAGGGTTCGCCAAAAAAAGTATAAACCTTACCATACACAATCAATTGGATAAGATGATGTGTCCAGCTGGAAGATTAAAGGTATTTTGGAGAAAAACATCCTACCAAAATGAAATTATTAGATACAATGGATTGAAATAATATTATCGGAATAACAAAAATCATACAAGACACCTATTGGTAAGATCCCCTACCGGTTGGTTTATGGAAGATTTTTTCATCTAATAATGTAATTGGAGCACTAATCATATTGGCCTCTTAAAAAGGTGAATTTGGATTTAAAGAGTGCTAGAAAAAAGAGAAAGGCTCAGTTACAGGATTTGAACAAAATTAGAAGATAATATTTTTAAAATTAATGAATTTAATGAGAAATAACTAGGTTAGCCCATGAAAAACAAATTCAATCAAAGAACTTTCAACCTAGAGAGCTAGTTCTACTCTATAATTCCAAACTAAAGTTAATTCTATGTAATCTCTAATCTATGAATGAAGGAAATTTTGTTCTTTCTCATTTTTATCCTTACGATTCCATTTAGATCTATAAAAAGGGGAAGTAAACCTATTCACTATAAATGGAAAAAATAAGGAATAAGTTTCCAGGATGTTTTCCTCAAGAATCTATGGAGGAGGTCAAACTTCTACAATACATCTAATAATTTATTCTCACGAGGTTAAGTTGATTCAATGAAATTAACAAAATTTTCTTCTTGGAGGGAACCCCAGTTTTACTATTTTCATAGGATTTAAGATTCAGTTACATCTTACATCAACCATTTGAGATTTATTGGAATAGTTTTGGCGCTATTAAGAGTTCTTTGGATTTTCAAGAACTATCATAGAAGGAAACCAAAAGGAACCCTCAAACAGTCAAGGAAGATGAAAAAAAAATTATTTCAAAAGGGAATTCAATGTTATTGTTTTTTTAAACACCATAAAATATTTTCTAAAATCATTCTTTTAAATTAAATCATAGAAATTTACATCTTCATTCTTATATTCATGATTTCCTTAACTTATCTAGGAAAAAAGGGTTTCTTAAGAATCATGTGATTCCATATTTTATATTTTAATGATAATGATATTAAATTAGTAAAATGGGGAATTAGGTTATTAAAGTGAATCATTGAAATTGAAAATAAGTCTCATGATTTTTGGGAATTAGTTGATTCATTTAAATAAAATTTCCCAGACATTTTTTATACTTTGAATTTCTGTAATTCATATAAATTTATTTATTATTATTATCCATGGAATGAGTGATTGTACCTAATCATATGTCTAATTCCCAATTATATTTGAAGAGAATTTTTTTTATTTATTCTTGAGCATATTTCAAGAGTGATACTAGGAAATGTCACTTACTCAACTTTAATTTGAACTTTTCAAATCTATGATTGTACAAAAACACATTTATAATGCTTGGGGTATCTTTTGAAAGACCTTTATCCTAAAAATACAACATTTACATCAATCCGTTTATATACCATGGAGACCATGAATGACCTTGTTATGAATGATTCGTGTTTCAATCAATTTTTATTCATTCCTACCCTCCTCTTAGTAATTTCAGGACATTTTAAGGGTGAAGTATATGGGGGAATAGAATCATGGTTAAAAAGAAAATTATTTTATGAATAAGTGTGGGTGTTTTTATTGTGTTAATAAATTAAGGTTTTTGATTTATTAAGGATAATATATTATTTTTCCACTCTTGATAAAAAATAAAATAAAAAAAGTACAAAAAATGAAAAAATGGGGTTTGATTTAAGAAAACAAAAACTAACAACTACTAGAGTTTTGTTTTTTATCAAATGTGGTTAGGTGGTTTAGGGGAGTATTATTCTAATTGAAACATTAAAAAAAGAAAAAAAGTGAGAATATTTTTTGAAATGTGAAAAAAAGAGTATAAATTTGTAGAAAATTTAACGAGGGTCCACAAATCATTCAAGATGTTATATTTTCATCATGTCATTTACTTTGTGTTTTGAATAAGTTTCTTATTGTTACAATATGAAAGGGATAATTTCATGAAAATTATCTTTTTAATATCATTCTTTATTGTTTAAGAGATAAACCTCATCCTTGAGCCTTAATTTTAAAATAAAAAATCTTACCGACCTCAATCCCTAATTCCATCTCAACTTTAATTTCAATATTTGATGTTATTTCCTTCTTTACAAAGTGGATAAAGTTATTCATATGCATTCCTATATACAAGGATACTATAATCATGATATGAGTATAAATATACCTTAATTTTATCTTGAGTGATATGGTAAGATATTCTAAAGTGAAGTAAATCATGATTCGACATGTTTAATAATAATAAATTGGGGAACTTGAATGAATGATGAAAGAATTTACATTATTTACAAAATGGGGAAAAGTAAAATTCTTGGTTTTATTTTATCATTGAAAATTGAGAAATTGAATGGATATTTTATGTGGAACTTACAATTTTGATTTTTTATTAAATTTATTTTGGATTTAATTACATTGAAAGTGATAGCATTTGTTCCATCTTATCTTCCGTGGTGATATTTTATTCTTGAGGATAAATATTCTTTAAGTGTGGGGGATTTGAAAAACATATCTTTAGTAAATATTTTATTGAAAACTATGATTATTTTTTTGATGATTTTCAATTTGAATACAAATTTTTTTAAACATTTTAATAAATAATGGGTAATTGGAAATATGGAATGAAATTTGATTAAAATGGTTAAAGAAGTTGTAATTTTAAATTCAGAAATAAATTTCGATTTTAGATACCATTTCATTGAAATGTTTTTAGTAATTTGAAATTTTCTATAGTGTATAATGTTTTACTACATTTTTTATTTTTTTGCCCAAAAATAGTCCACACGGTCCAACCATCAACTAAAGAGCCCACATGCCACTTAAGCATCCCATAGGGTCACCCGACCATGCGGGCCCTTAGGAGGGCCAACCTAGTAGATGTACACCGATGGGGAATCACTTCCATTTAGGGGCCATAGTGATTAAATCCACTGGAGACATAGGTTGAATGAAGCCAAGCGAGCACATACTCATGGTGGTGATTCCTACAGAAGGATGATGGGAAAATCTCATCAGTATGAGGAATTACACTATGGTAGTAGGAGTCCACCAGCACTCGAATAACGTCTCTTCCGAGTTCAATGCATGCCTCTATTTATAAATTAGGTTCCCCTTCCTATCTTTTTTTTATGTTAGATACAGTTTTCACTATACTCCTCCACATTCCACCGCTGCTCCTCCAATATGCCTCCACTCTCCACCACACTCGACCTCTCCACCTCTACTATCTTCCCCAGCTAACCAACCATCACCGTTGCATGTCATTGGATGACTACACCATAACTATACCACCACTACTATATACACTAAATCCATGAAAATATTCCATCATCCATTGTGATGGTTAGAGGTCGAGAGGGAGCATAGACCACCACTTCCACCTCACTCTGCCTCGACATCACCACTCTGGCTCTCCAACCACAACAACATTGACTCGAGACTACCCTTGGTCGATCACCCCAAGATCATCTCGAGATCCATATACTTCAACAAGGCCCACCAATCACCATAAATGCCCATTTGACCCTTTTTTGGAAACTATGAATATTGTAGGAGAAAAAAAGTGTTGATGCTCTGCTACAACTTCCTCTATGACCACCGAATCTATGTTGTAATTTCACCACCTATAACTATAAGACCTATGATATTTGACATCCCACCATGAGTCTACCATACTTTTTCCACTACACTTTTACCCCTTGATATTGTCAGATGCCACTGCAAGAATCCAAGTCCAACCACAACCTTCTGGACCTCATCCGAGCACCCTGAATGTCAATTTGAGCCTCAACCGACCCCCTTAAAGGATGGATAAAGGAGTAAGATCCCATCAATCACCTATAAAGACCCCCACCATAGATTCATCATACCCCACAAACCATTCATGAAAATTTAAGATTCCCCCACATGGATCCTTTTCCACATGCATATTTATGATTACCCTAGATCTATTAGTGTTGAAACACCTATGAGTCATGGGGAGATTGAGATCCCCACATATCTCATTGAGAATTGAAGAAGAAGATGGAGGATGAGCCCCTCCTCTCTACCAATAAAAGAGAGGAAATCCCCCCACAAAAAACATTCAAACACCCAAGGATAAAGAAAGTACACCAACATAAAATAAGAGGAAACCACTATGGAGGAGGAGCCTTCATCTCATCGACTACCAAGGAGGGAAGACCTCCACCCACTCCCCTTCTTTTATACTTTCCATTTGCATTTTTTACCATCATCAAGTCCGATTATTCTTAATATTAAATAATACTATATTTAATGGAGGTGTATAATCCATTTGAATTTGGAGAATGGAAGGGGACCCCCATTTTGTGATGTTTGAGTTTTTAATGTTATTATTAATTTTTTCTTTTTTAATTTAATGGTCTACAATTTAATGGTATTTTGAATTTAAATTAAATCTGGTGGTGTTTATTTAATTATTAAATCTTAAATTACTTTTATTTAATTATTTATTATATGTTTTAATGATTTTTGATTCTATTAATTGGATCATATAGAAAATAAATTTAAGGAGTGATTTAGTGATTAATAAACATGTGAGGAAAGAAAAATAGACTGATTTGAATATTTTTGAAAATTTAATAGAAAATTTGTTATTTACTGAATAATTCAAATAAGATCCATTGAGATTTCCACTCTTTAACAAATATATGTCAAATGTATATAAGATAAATGATATTTACTTTATTTTTTCCATGCCCCATGACTATTCTATGACAAATAAGTATATCATTGAAAAATGACCATCTAACTATCTATTAAATATATAATCAGGGATGCGGAAATTAATTTCATGGAGATTCATAAAATAGCAGAAGTCGTAATGGAAGGGAAGACTCTTGAATTCCATATTTTTGAAGATGATTTAATTTGGGTAGAACTCGACATTGTGTTCCTTTTTCTACCAATATAAATAAATAGATATTTTATAATTCATATATATAAACATTATTTATCTATATTGGATATACCAATATGTTCCATGATATTTAAGAGAACATTCGGTGGGACAACATGATGAAGGATATCATTGAGTAAAACATGACGTAATGAGTATGTTGTAATGTTAATGTATAGTGAAAGTAGTCTTTGGTAATAGTGAAATAATTTGACACACCCAAATGGAAATGGAATAACATCATCATGTACTTTTCCACTAGTATACTGAAGACATCCAATGAAGCAAATGTGACATGGGTATTAGTGTATCTACTAACCAAGAATTCATACATCATCTACATTCGGGAAGATTTCACTTCTATTCTACATTTTTTGTTATAAGTAATGGAATTTTTGATGATTCATGGGGAACCAATTTCAATTTTTTCTATTCATGGTCAATGGAAAATCTTTATCTTATGGTGAAGCCTTGAACATAATATGAATACTGAATAGATTTTTATTTCAACATATGAACCCCAAAATGATGTCCAATATGAAATGACCATTTATACATTCAAGGAAATATTAATATACTACATAATATAATTTTAATAATGATGAGTTCAACATATCCATTTGGTTGAGTTCTCATACAAAAACAACATCCAATTGAGTGTTAAAATGATTCCATACGAATCTATTTAGAAGATGTGATGTTAAACTCCTACTTTTTAGGATGAATTTGGTTAAAGGATTATACATATACCTGACCTCGTGCATGAAATTAAATATAAGGTTCAATCCATTCTTATCAGGTAAAACAAACTCAGAGTTGGTAGAGGATCAGTACTGATAACCATTAATGATGCCTAGAGTTTGGAGTTTGAGAAATAGTTTTACCAAAACAGTCACCATGAAAGTGATTTGTGATATTTGGAAGGAATGGAATGATCAGGTTTAACAACATTATGCTTTTTGATATCATTAATCTCATTAGAGTGGTCAAATATCATTTAGCACTACTAAAAAAATTTCTCATGTTCAATATTTGTTCCATGTGTCTCTCATTAGGAAGTAGAAGACATATTCATCAAATATATTAAATCAAAAATTTGTAAAACTTGAGTGTCAATTCTCTTATGAAGAAATGTTTATGGTGATCTTGGACTATAAAGACGAATTTCTACACAATAAGGAAACTCACTGAGTAATGTTTATATAGTGGAACTATAAATATTAAGTGAGGATATGGGAACTAGAAAAAAAACAAGGAAACAGAAGTACACTCAAATATTTTTAATAAATAATATGATTTGACATATCAAGGATGAAATTTCTACAGTGGGTAAAATTGTAATGACCCAAACTTCAAAAATGAATTTTTTCCTAGATAAAATTGTATTATATTGTAATTTATTGTATTATGTACATAAAACACAATGAAAAATCAATTAATATTTTTTTTAATATATCATTTCAATAGTTAAATATAATACTTGTGAAAATTCCAATGAATAAAATGGGAGAAAAATAGAAAATTCGTAAACTAGAACATGAAAATTTCCATATCCCTATCTGCTATAATAATCACTCCCATGAATAACACTATAGAAAATTAAAAAACATTTATTCAATCAATCATTATTTTTATGAAGAAAAATATAGAAACATGTGAGTACTTTTATTGGATGATGTATAAATTCTTGAGAGGTATTTATATGAGGTAATGCGACTGTTAGAATAATAATGTGACAGTTTGAATTTTAACCTGACCATAGGGAATTGTAACATGGTCATTGGAATAGTAATTTGACATAAAAATAATAAAATTTAACATCAATAATATTTGTCATGAGTAATTTAAGAGGATATAAAAATTTTAATGCCATAATATAAACACCAATATTAAAAACTGAAGAAAATTGAATGAATTTTTTATAAATTGTATATTAAAGTATTTCTAAAAAAGATAAATAATATTTTATATATTTAAATTAACTATGTTTTAAAATTATTTTAATTAAATGAATTAAAATTTTAGAATAATTACATTGAAATTATCTAATGGAGATTGTTTTTGTAATTTTATAAGAAACATCAATTGTTGTGTGGGTAATAAAAATTAAATTTTATAAATACAACATAGATTATTAAAAAAAATTATTTAATAATGATATAATACATATTAAATTGTTCATCTCTGTCAAAAATAAATTTCATAATTTAAATGGGTCAGTAAAAAGAAATAAAATTAATTTACTAATATAAAAATTAATTTCTAAAGTCTAAATGTCTAATGTGTCCATTTAAATGTTCCCTTTTCAATTTTCTCTTTTAATATTAATTAAACTATTGAATTTGAATAAAAAAGTTCTTGATAGTCCTAAATTCATGTTATTTAATTCAAATTAATTTCATTATCTCAAATATATTACAATTTAATGGTTTACCTTTGAGATAATAATTTATTAATGTTTATAACTGAAACATACCCCTCTCTATAACTATAAAACCCCAGTCTCTCAAGCCTTGTAAAACTATTTATCTCCAACGTACCAACAAAAAATATTATTATATATTCCATATATTAAATCCCTGATCTTCCTTAGATATGTTCTAGATCCACTAATATCCAAGCAATCAAAGGGATTAGTGTTTCAAAAAAGAGGAAACATCGATAACATGGTATGTTATCTGCAACTCCACATATCATTTTTCTCGTATCTTCCTCGTTTTCTCTATTATCTGCATTCCTAAACCTTCAAAATTATATTAAAAAGTATTATAAAATTATATTATTGTTTTTATCTTTCATTAATGTGTATATTGATGATATATTTATATTTCAAACTTATCTTTCAACCTCTTTCATCAATGTCACATCAACGGTCAGTTAACCACCCATGTGGACTTTTACAACTCTATAATTATCACAACTATTATGGATGTTTATAATAAATTATATATAATATATATGTAACTAACAGTTAAAATTTCAGTTATTGATAAACCCTCTTCTATTAAATTAATAATATCTTATGTTAAATGAGAAAAAACTGTTTATCGGTGAAAAGTTGCGGTTTTGTTAAACATGTTGCGAAATGATAAAACACCCAATTAATACTTAATAATATTCAATTAAACATTTTATAAGTTAAAAACCATGTAATTATGAGTTTACGATATATGAAAAGCCTCAGGGAGGATGAAATAAAAATATTAAATATAGTATTTTATGCTAAAGAAATTTATTCAAAATAGTTGAATAAATCCAAAAAATGGCATGTCGTATTGAAAATATGATACCACTGTTATGTCTGAAATATGGTGTTTACCCCAGGAGGGGTATAAAATTATAAGGAAATGGAATTCTGGATACCTCCCTTGCAAGATAAATCTATTAAAAAATATCTTATATATTATTTATTAAAAATAATTACATTTCTCTCAAACGGTGCGTCGTATGGGAAATCTGAGACCCCTAATGGGTCTAGAATGAAAGGTTTACCTTAGAAATGGTATAACATTTGTTTGTGTCGGGAATTTGGATTTATTTCTCACAAAAATAACCCTTTTTATTTTAATGAATTATTTATTCTGGTTTTTAATTAATAAATAATAAATATCTCTCAAATGGTGCATCCTATGAGAAATCTAAGACCACCATTGGGTCTAGAATGAAGTTTTTATAGTAAGCGGCAAATAACATTCATGATCAATAGACTTTTGTTTTGGTTTCTTATAATGATTATTTTATTTAATCATTATATTAAATAATTGATATTATTAATTTCATTTTATTATTAATTTAATTTTGAAAATAATATTTTTGTTCGTCTTCTTCTGTTTAATGCCAAGCTCCATTTTTAAATCCAAACACGTTGTCTCACGACGCATGATGGGATCATGGGGGAGAAACATGCGCTACCCTATGGTTGATTAGAGAGGATTGGGTTCCGCATAATCACACATATCGGGTGCACCATTTTTGCCTCGAAACACCCAACAGTTCCATATCTAGCAATACGTGGACCTGCTTTCTAAAGGAAGGTGTTCGCTGGGTGGTTTGACTAGCGATGCTTATGCACTCACATTGTTCGAGAGCATGGGAATTCGAGCTCATCGCACCCTTTGGGGGGAATTATTGCATGTTCTGGGACTCTCTTATATATTTAAGACGTAATCATATGTTCGTGAATCTTTGGTTTATACCCAAGCATAGTATCAATGGATTACTCCTGGTTGGCAATGGTCAGCTGGACGTAGGGGTTCAGAATCATTAATGCCTGAGGTTTACCATCCCTCATTGGATTAATGACCCCAAGGAGTCTAGACTCATTGAGATGGTACTGGTTTAAATCCTCGTAAACAGGAACTCTAGAGTTTATTGTCATCCAGGGGGGATAGATAACGACTTGAGTGTTTGGATCGACCCCCCTGATATGAGCTTCCTACGTATCCTCATGAGAGGAATCAGAACCCCTATAGTTCGGTCTGGTATGGGATTACACTCTTGGCTACCCAGGGTTGATGCGGTGAACTGACATGAAGATGGCTGGAATGACCGCTTATTGGGCATGAACCTCGGGGAGGCTTCCTACGTACCCTGCCTAGGAGACAGGGATCGAATTCCACGTATTTCGGGTGGCGGTGTCGGAGAACTGACGTGAATGTGGACTCGTGGGTCCGATGGTGATCGGCCTTGAACCTCTTGGAGCCTTCCTACATATCCCTAGGGTGTGGAATCAAAGTCCATGTAGTTCGAATTGGCATGGGGCTTACGCTCTGAGGCAGCCCAGGGTAATGGATTGGGGCTTAAACTCTAAGGAGGCCTAGGAGAGGATGTCATAGTCGATGCTTCCTCTAATCCCACATGAGTCATGCTCAGTGTGAGATACAAGAGGCATCAGGGACCAAACAATCATGTCGCAAAAGGTGTGTCCATGGGAAGTGTGATGGGGCTTATGCGTGCGGGCGGCCCAAAAAGTCAGGGCATAATCTGAGATGGATGCCCATTGTGATAATGTCCAGCGGGAATGGGACTTGGCCCCGAAGAAGAACAGAGCAACACCCTTCCCCATTACGCCCTTCCATGGCCGTGGGGAATTAAGGAGATGCACGGGGGCCTCCTTCTGATGGGTAGTCCGCCACTCCCCGTGGAGTGGATAAGTGCCCCAGTCCTAACCAGTAGAGGGGCAGAAAGGGGCCTCCCGGGCTCAGACTCTGCATTACCGTGGGAATGTGAACCCAGGAATGCTTCGAGAATATTCTCAAGGGCTGGATCAACCACATTGATCTTTCTTACTATAAAGTCCCGTAAATTTCAAGGAATTTTTTTTCTGAATTTTCTTTAGAATTTTACAAGAACGCAGTTTCTGACGGCACCTGATTCTGAGGCCCGGTGTGCCCGGAATCAATTTCCGAAGTTTGGCTCGGGTACGTTCAGTGAACGAATGAGCGTGTTTTTCTAAAATTTAAATCGGTGCTCGGAATCGAATTCTGAGGGCACCGATGGAATCGCAGCGTCGGTATTTTCTTAGAAACGCCTCTTCCGGAGTTGCGTTTGCTCGGGTGAGGTTTTTAAATTTTTGGGGTTAAGTTAAGAAATAAAATAAAGCGTGCGACAACTTTATTTTATTTCACTTAAAGCCACTTGAAAGCCACTTAAAGCTGCTTAAGCTGAGTTGATGCAGATAGGGTGATATCCGAAAATATCCTACCAAGTGGGTAAGATATTTGTGAGGTGGGGCCCGCACGAGCCCACCGTTTCTTCTCCGCTAAGTAACGCACCCGCGAAAACCCCTATTAAATGAAACTCAACTAAGGCGTTTCTTAGACAATTAAATGCTCCTTTTTAATTGGGCGGTTTTATTCGTTGAATTAATTCTATGAATTAATGGTTTGTTACTTAACTTAGTTTTTCGTTTGTTGGCATGTAATAAAATAAGACCAACATTTTTGCTTCTTGTGTGTTGTTCGTTGAGAGTATTTGACAGAACCTTAAGTCCTTCAACCTCATTCATGAAGAACACGAAGAACGCGAAGAACGCGAAGAACGCAAAGAATACGAAGAACGCTAAGAACGCCGGCCTTCGACGAAAGGCGATGAAGAACGCTGAACCCGCGGAGATCGACGACGCGAAGCCATGTACTGCGACGCTGACGAACCTCCCTTCGCGACGCTTCTTCCGAGACGATCGAACCCCGCGGCAACCTTTGATCGACAACGACAAGGTAGGGGGTTGCTCTCCTTTTAAATTATTTGTGGATTATAACAACAACATGGATTTAATTATTATTAATTAAATCTGTATGTTTTTTATCCTCGGAGTTCGTCGACGCGATGCCAAGTACCGCGCTATAGCGATGCTCTTCCGCGACACGACGATTCTTTTCTTCCACGTCGATCAATTCCGCGAAGAATGCACGTACGACGAGGTAGGGGTTTGATTCTTTAAATATCTGTGATTAAATCCCCAGTCGTTTAAATATTGTTGGGTGAATACCTTTAAGACCGCTAACGCGGTGGGTACGGACTAACGAACAAGTCCGAACCCACCGCACTTTTACTTTCTTGGTGCGCGAAATGGCAGATGATGACAAACGAGGACGCAAGGGCAATTCGAGGGCCTGACAGTGAAGATCGAGTCCTGGGAGGACCACTGGCGAAGACCGCACGCAAAACGGACCACCGGAGCGCGTCCGGTGGCCCGCGGAAGATCTCGCCGGCGCGCCGCTGGCAAAACCCGCCACGGCTGAAGCCGCGGCGGCGAGCCGGTTCCGCGGCCGCTCGGAACCAGGAAGAGGGACGCGGCCCGGCCGCCGCGTCTGCTGGCGAGGCAGCCCCACCCGGGGTCGCGGCGTTTCTTCACGCGGGGGCAGCAAGCCCCCCGTGGCTTCCCCTCGCTCGGCGGCTCGGCCGAGCCGAGCCGGGCCAACCCGCCAGGCCGGGTCGCGCCCAGGCCGGGCCAGGCCGCCTAGCCGGGCTGGGTTGCGCCCAACCGGGTCAGACCCGGACCTGGGTCGGTCGGGGCCCAGACCCCCCGTTCCTGGACCTTTTTGATATTTCGCTCATAACATGAGCTACGAGCCTCCGAACGACACACCATCAGCGGCGATGCGATCCTTGGATCGAGACGGTCGTTTCAGTATATCGCACTCAAGGTTCCGGAATACTTTGGGTTCGGCCGGGTTGGTTCGTACACGAAACCAACCGGGCCCTCGTAGCAGAAACGCTCATATCTTGGGCTACGGACGTCCGATTGACGTGCCGTCAACATTGTTGTTTTCCTCTAAGTGAGATGGATCTTTTACCATACTCCGCCCGAGGTTTGGACGCAGGTGGAGTACGGTCGGGTTGGTTTTTCCTTAAAAACCAACCGGGCCCCTGGGACGAAAAGGCCAATAACTCTCAGACCGGGCGTCCGATTGACGCGCCGTCTGCGTCGTTGAGTTCCTGCTGATGATACGGAACTTTTAGATACATCAACTCTAGACTATGTGTCAGTTGATGTATCAGCCTCTCGTCTCATGGAGCGGACCCTCCCGAACGAGCTTGCTCTGTGCGGGGACCCTAGAGCTGACTGCGACTGCTACTGTGACGACGACGACTGTACAGAGATCCTCAGTGGATTTGATTGCGACGATGATGAAAACAGTACGGTAATCCTCCATGTTTTTGGCATTAACCACTGCGGTACATATTGAGATACATCAACTTCGGACTACATGTCAGTTGATGCATCGAACCCTTAGCTTGTGGAGTGGACCCTCCCAGAACGAGCATGCTGTGTGCGGAAACCCTAGAGCCGGTTGAGACTTGATGACTGTTGATCGAACGAATCAGTGTGTTACAGATAGCCCAGTGGGAAGCGCTTGGTTGAAGCAGCAGACCCACGGTGGAGGAGCGCTTGGTTGTAGCGGCAAACCCGCGGTACTCAACAGAAGGAGTACCTCTGGAGGCTATGAGGGGAGCACTTGGTTGTAGCGGCAGACACACGACGGAGGAGCGTTTGGTTGTAGCAGCATCGGGGAGCGCTTGGTTGTAGTGGCAGACCCACGACGGAGGAGCACTTGGCTGTAGCGGCTGACCCATGGTACTCAACAGAAGGAGTACCTCTAGAGGCTATGAGGGGGAGCGCTTGGTTGTAGCGGCAGACCCATGGTGGGAAGCGCTTGGTTGTAGCAGCAGGCCCACAGTACTCGATAGGTGGAGTACTATAGCAGTCCAAGGTGAGAGGGAAGTGCTTGGTTGTAGCGGCATAACCCCTGTACTTGACGTAGAAGGAGTTTCCCAATAGCATTGGGTTTAACTTCTTGATCGATCCTGTGTGGGTCATTGTGGGGTTTAGTACCTACAGATCCTTTGTGGGCCTGACAGCTTAGATGAATCGGTGACTACATCTGATCATCTCTAATGTCATATGAAGAAGTATACCTGTGTGAGCTGAAAACCCTGTTTGCTTTCATTTGTGGATTGTGCTGTGCTATCCTGTGTGGATTTACGTTTTTCTTTCCTTTGTGGATTGTGTTGTGCTATCCTGTGTGGATTGGGTTGTACTTGAGCTCGGATGTTGGAGCCGAGCGAGAATTGATGACTTAGGTATATGTATGGGCATATACCTAAGCCGTGTCAGATGTTACTTCGTGATTGTATCTTTCCATTGTGGATTATCTTTTGTGGATTCTGGGAGACCTTCGGGGGTCTCGGGGTCCCTACTGAGTAGCTTATACTCACCCCTGCACTGGATATGCCCGCACTACGTTGTGTTGGTTGCAGACGACGGACAACGCTGATCGCGGTGGAGGCTTGCGGAGTAGGACGGTACCTGGAGGTGGACCACTGGGCGGGGTGTACTCGGAGCGGACGGCTGGACTGAGGAGCTGTGGAGGCTATCTGTACTCACCCTTCAGGTGGGACTTCCAGAGGACGGCTCGATGCTGCGACTTTTCCTTTCAGTTGTTGTTTTTCCCCTTTTAGTTGTACTTTACAGTTGGGCTTGTATTTCCGGCCCCCTTTTACTTTTCCGCACTTACTGTTGTACCAGTTTTTAATTATTGTTTACTTTTTCCGCTTGCTTACTCTGTGGTTCCTGTTTAATTTACAAAGGCAATGCCTTTCCTTTACCGGGATTTACGCCTTGGTGCTAGTCACCAGCCCCTGGCCTATGGAAGGCGGGCTTGGGGCAGTCACGGCACGGGCCCCGAGGCCGGGTCTTGACAAATTGGTATCAGATGAGTTCGGTTCTACCGCAGACTCTGATCTTTATTCTATGTGAAGCAATAGTGTTAAGTGTATTGTGTGTGGTTATCATTCCAGGGAACCCAGTGTTGGTGCGGCGGCCGACGTATCCGTACACCAGGACCATGACTTCTGATTTCCGACTTAATGCACGAAAACATTGATTGCATGTGTGTTTCAATTTTTCTTTGTGATTACTTGTATCAGCTCACCAGGTATACTGTTCTGACCGTGGTGCACTTGTTTCCTTTCAAGATGGCCCCACGACGGCTGCCAGCTAGGCTTCCGAGTTTTGTTCGTGACGACAGCCCACCGAGCGATGAGGCCTCGGTATAGGGCCCTTTGACAGCAGAGGCACCGACGGTACCATTACCCGCCGAGCCACCGATGCTTCCAGCCCCGGCCGCTGACGATGCACGTCGCCTTAGTGCACTGCATGACTTCCAGCGCCAGCGACCGCCCAGGTTCCGTGGGGAGACGGACCCCCAGGCAGCCGAGGACTGGCTGGAGGCGGTTGTACGAGTTTTCGGTTAGTGAGGACACCAGCAGACCTTATGGTGGTCCTTGCAGCGAGCCTCCTACATGCAGCAGCAGGCAGATGGTGGAGCTTGATGCTCCAGGTGCACGACGAGGAATCACTCCTTTGGACGGACTTTGAGAGCCTTTTTCGCTCAGATCTCGTCCCAGCCACCCTCCGACCAGTGTGCATGCAGGAGCTACTACAGCTGCGGCAGGGCAGCATGACAGTAGCCCAGTACGTGGCGAGGGTTACCGATCTCTCACGCTATTCCACAGACATGTTACGGGACCCATTCTTCAGGGCCCGAACCTTCGAGCAGGGGATCAGGCGAGAGATCAGAGCTTCAGTTGTTTCTCACAGTATTTCGACACAGACGGGAGTGTTGGAGCGAGCCCTCTTAGTGGAGAGTTTCCTTGCGGAGCAGTCTCCATCAGCAGGACCCACCACTAGCTGGGATGTAGCAGAGTCTTCTGCAGCGGGCAATAGACAGATGACGCAGGGGGTCCAAGAGGACTAGACCTATCGGTGGTCGACCGCGTGACACATGATCGATTTTGCGAGGCACCCGGGGTGGACAACGACTTACCATGAGAGGACAGTGTTACACCTGCGGCGGGGTTGGTCACATGGCTCGTGACTGTCCGACCCACCATACGGATGACCAGCAGATGAACGAAGGACCTCCCGGGAAGAGGCAGAGGTTCGATCGAGGTGGATCGCATGGAGCAGGAGACCGTGGCAGAGGAGCCGGCCGAGAAGCAGGTAGTGGACGACGCTTCGAGGTGTTGCCACCACCACCACTAGGAGGTCCACCCCGACCGCAGGGAGTTGGTGGACATGGGAGAGCTCAGTTTCAGGCAGCTGAGGCCTTCGATCATGGAGCTCTGGGAGCAGATGGACAGGAGCGGAACTAGTGGATACATCTTCTGTACTTCTAGTTCTTTGTTGCTGTTGTGTAGCGTCTTTGTATTATGAGCTCCAATAATAAAAGACGCATAGCTTTGTGATGTTTTCATTCTTGTCCTCTTTTGTGTTGTTACTAAGAGGTTCTAGTTTAGACTGTTGACTTGACCCTCACTTGTGAGACATCTACTGGAGGAGACCCAGTTACCACACACTGATGCCGATGGTGTGACGCAACCCTTGGAGGCGAGAGTAACAGTTGGATCTCTTGGTAGTAGCATCGAGGACTTACGACGTCATCCTTGGTATGGATTAGTACCATCCATGTCGGGATTGACTGTATTAGGCGAAGAACATAGTTCATCCAGGGGATGAGACCAGATTTCTCTTATCGGAAAAGAAGAAATCTCAGCAGCTCTTGTAGGACCAGAAAGGTCCAAGTCATCCATGAGCGGATGAGGACAGATAAGAACCGACAAAAGTCTTGTGATGACAAAAGGCGGAGGCCACTAGAGTTCGAGGATGGAGACTACGTCTTCTGGCGTGTCTCACCTCGACGTGGATTACAGAGATTTGGCCGGGGCGGTAAGTCGTCTCCATGCTTCATCGGACCATTCCAGGTCCTCAGCAGGATTGGAGAGGTGGATTATCGCCTGGCTCTACCACCTCAGTTGCATCGGGTGCACGACATCTTCCACGTATTTCAACTGAGGAGATACATGCACGACCCGTCACACACCATTGACCATGGGGAGCTGGATGTTGGTGATGAGGTGACTTTTGTGGAGGTCCTAGTGGAGATCGAGGATCGACAGAAGCGGGTCCTACATGGACCATCGATTCCCCTTGTGCGCATCAGATGGTAGCACGTGAACCTCCTAGAGAGCACTTTGGAGCGGGAGGCTCAGATGCGTGCTCAGTACCACCTTTGTATCCCTAAGTTTATGGTGAAGATTTATGGGGATGTAAAGCCTTGTGGTGGGAGTAATGTAAAGACCCGTAAATTTCAAGGAAATTTTTTTCTTAATTTTCTTTGGAATTTTACAAGAACGCAGTTTTTGACGGCACCTGATTCCGAGGCCCGGTGTGCCCGGAATCATTTTCCGAAGTTTGGCTCTGGTACGTTCAGTGAACGAACGAGCGGGTTTTTATAACCTTTAAACCGGTGCTCGGAATCGAATTCTGAGGGCACCGATGGAATCGAAACGCTGGTATTTGCTTAGAATGTCTCTTCCGGAGTTGCATTTGCTCAGGTGTGGTTATTAAATTTTTGGGGTTAAGTTAAGAAATAAAATAAAGTGTGCGACAAATTTATTTTATTTCACTTAAAGCAACTTGAAAGCTACTTAAAGCTTCTTAAGATGAGTTGATGCAGATAGGGTGCTATCCAAAAATATCCTACCAAGTGGGTAGGATATTTGTGAGGTGGGGCCCGCACGAGCCCACCGTTTCTTTTCCGCTAAGTAACACAACCGCGAAAACCCTTATTAAATGAAAGTCAACTGGGGCGTTTCTTAAACAATTAAAAGATCCTTTTTAATTGGGCGGTTTTATTCATTGAATTAATTCTATGAATTAATGGGTCATTACTTAACTTAGTTTTTCGTTTGTTGGCATGTAATAAAATAAGACCAACATTTTTCCTTCTTGTGTGTTGTTCGTTGAGAGGATTTGACAGAACCTTAAGTCCTTCAACCTCCTTCACGAAAAATGCGAAGAACGCGAAAGAAGCGAAGAACGCCGGCCTTCGACGAAAGGTGACAAAGAACGCTGAACCCGTAGAGATTGATGACGCGAAGCCGTGTACCGCGACGCCGAAGAACCTCCCTTTGCGATACTTCTTCCGCGACGATCCAACCCCGCGACAACCTTCGATCGACAATGACTAGGTAGGGGGTTGCGCTCCTTTTAAATTCTTTGTGGATTATAACAACAACATGGATTTAATTATTATTAATTAAATCTGTATGTTTTTGATCCTCGGAGTTCGTCGACGCGACGCCAAGTACCGCGCGACAGTGAAGCTCTTCTGCGATGTGACGATTCATTTCTTCCGCGTCGATCAATTCCGTGAAGAACGCACGTACGACGAGGTAGCGGTTTGATTCTTTAAATCTCTGTGATTAAATCCTCGGTCGTTTAAATATTATTGGGTGAATACCTTTAAGACCGCTAACGCGGTGGGTGCGGACTAACGAACAATTCTGAACCCACCGCACGTTTTCGTTCTTGGTGCGCGAAACGGCGGATGATGACAAACGGGGCCTCAAGGGTGATTCAAGGGCCTGGCAGTGAAGATCGAGTCCCGGGAGGACCACTGGCGAAGACCGCACGCAAAACGGACCACCGGAGCGCGTTCGGTGGCCCGCAGAAGCTCCCGCCGGCGCGCCGATGGAAAAACCCGGCGCGGCTGAAGCTGCGGCGGTGAGCCGGTTCCGCGGCCACGCGGAACTGGGAAGAGGGACACGACCCGGCCGCCGCGTTCACTGGTGAGGCGGCCCCACCCGGGGCCGCGACGTTTCTTCACGCGGGGGCAGCAAGCCCCCCGCAGCTTCCCCTCGCTCGGCCGCTCGGCGGAGCCGAGCCGGACCGACCCGCCGGGCCGGGTCGCGCCCAGGCCGGGCCGGGTCGCGCCCAACCGGGTCGGACCTGGACCCGGGTCGGGCCGACCCAGGGGGGTCGGGCCAGGCCCAGACCCCCCGTTCCCGGTCCTTTTTGATCTTTCGATCATAACGTGAGCTACGTGCCTCCGAACGATGGGCCGTCAGCGGAGATGCGATCCTTGGATCGAGACGGTCGTTTCAATATATCGCACTCAAGGTTCCAGAATACTTTGGGTTTGGCCGGGTTGGTTCGTACACGAAACCAACCGGGCCCTCGGAGCGGAAACACTCATATCTTGAGCTACGGACGTCCGATTGACGTACCGTCAACTTTGTTGTTTTCCTCTAATTGAGACGGAACTTTTGGCATACTCCGCCCGAGTTTTGGACACAGGTGGAGTATGGTCGGGTTGGTTTTTCCTTAAAAACCAACCGGGCCCCTCAGACAACAAAGCCAATAACTCTCAGACCGGGCGTCCGATTGACGCGCCGTCTACGACGTTGAGTTCATGTTGACGATACGGTACTCTTGGATACATCAACTCAAGACTATGTGTCAGTTGATGTATCAGCCTCTCGGCTCGTGGAGCGGACCCTCCCGAATGAGCTTGCTGTGTGCGGGGACCCTAGAGCTAGCTGCGACTGCTACTGTGACGACGACGACTGTACAGAGATCCTCAGTGGATTCGATTGTGATGATGATGAAAATAGTATGGGAATCCTCCATGTTTTTGGAAGTGACCACTGTGGTACATCTTGGGATACATCAACTCTGGACTACATGTCAGTTGATGCATCGACCCCTTAGCTTGTGGAGTGGACCCTCCTAGAATGAGCATGTTGTGTGGGGAAACCCTAGAGCCGGTTGAGACTTGACGACTGCTGATCGAATGACTCAGGGTGTTACAAATAGCCCAGTGGGAAGCGCTTGGTTGTAGCAGCAGACCCACGGAGGAGGAGCGCTTGGTTGTAGCGGCAGACCCACCGTACTCAACAGAAGGAGTACCTCTGGAGGGAATGAGGGGGAGCGCTTGGTTGTAGCAGCAGACCCACGACAGAGGAGCGCTTGGTTATAGCAGCACTGGGGAGCGCTTGGTTGTAGCGACATACCCACGACGGAGGAGCACTTGGTTGTAGCGGTTGACCCATGGTACTCAACAGAAGGAGTACCTCTAGAGGCTTTGAGGGGGAGCGCTTGGTTGTAGCGGTAGTCCCATGGTGGGAAGCGCTTTGTTGTAGTAGCAGGCCCACAGTACTTGATAGGTGGAGTACTACAGCAGTCCAAGGTGAGAGGGAAGCGCTTGGTTGTAGCGGCATAACCACTGTACTTGACAGAGAAGGAGTTTCCCAATAGATTTGGGTTCAACTTCTTGATTGATCCTGCATGGGTGATTGCGGGGGTTAGTACCTACAGATCTTATGTGGGTCCGACGGCTTAGATGAATCAGTGCCTACATCTGATCATCTCTAACATCATATGAAGAAGTATACCTGTGTGAGAAGAAAACCCTGTTTTCTTTCTTTGTAGATTGTGTTGTGCTATCCGGTGTGGATTTATGTTTTTCTTTCCTTTGTGGATTGTGTTGTGCTATCTTGTGTGGACTGGGTTGTACTTGAGCACGGATGTTGGAGCCGAGCAAGAATTGATGACTTAGGTATATGTATGGGCATATACCTAAGCCGTGTCTGATGTTACTTAGTGATTGTATCTTTCCTTTGTGGATTATCTTTTGTGGATTCTGGGAGACCATCGGGGGTCTCGGGGTCCCTACTGAGTAGCTTATACTCACCCCTACACGGGCTATGCCCGCATTACGTTGTATTGGTTGCAGACGACGGACAGCGCTGATCACGGTGGAGGCTTGCGGAGCAGGACGGTACCTGGAGGTGGACCACTGGGCGGGGTGTACTCGGAGAGGACGGCTGGACCGAGGAGCTGTGGAGGCTATATGTACTCACCCTTCAGGTGGGACTTCCAGAGGACGGCTCGACACTGCGACTTTTCCTTTCAGTTGCTATTTTTCCCCTTTCAGTTGTACTTTACAGTTGGGCTTGTATTTCCGACCCCCTTTTACTTTTCTGCACTTACTGTTGTACCAGTTTTTACTTAGTGTTTACTTTTTCCGCTTGCTTACTCTGTGGTGCTTGTTTACTTTACAAAGGAAATGCCTTCCCTTTACCAGGATTTAAGCCTTGGTGCTTGTCGCCAGCCCCTGGCCTATGGAAGGCGGGCTTCGGGTAGTCACGGCACGGGCCCCGAGGACGGGTCGTGACACTTACCATGGGTATGTGAACTCAAAATGGTGCACTGATGTGCCTGAAGGTTTCATCACACATGTCTTTTGGCTATGGTGGATGCCTCTACTTGGGGCCGATGAATGGGACAATGAGGGGGTTACGAATGATTAGGCCTGATTGGAAGGATTTTATCTGGCTCGGGGAATGGTAACTTCGAAGAAATTGGCAGACCACACGGGTGTATGAGGGGTGGAACCCTTCGCGTAGGGAGGTGCTACATGGCTAGAGAGGCCGTCCGTGAACCAGGATGGTCCACAGAATTATGGGAATCCCGCGAACCAGGGTGGCTCGCAACATTAGGTTTGGCCCGCATACCAGGTTGGTACGTGGAGGGGTCCACGCGAGCATCGGCGGCCGAGGGCGACACAGGTCAGAGGTTTTTCAGTCGGGGCTTTGCCCGCATAGGAGGGTTCCACACAGTGCGACAGATCGGGAAAGGGGCATAAACTCCCTGGTCCGCGGGGAGTGTATCCGCGGAGGGGCCATGGTTCACGTTCTTATTTTCTTTGTTATTTTATGTTCGTGGTTCTCCAAGTTGTTATGACTTTTTCGGTTCCTTATTAATTCGTTTCCAGCTTCATACCTGTTCTGGTTTGCAAACTAGAACTTCGCTATTTTCGAAATCCTAAGTTCCTTCCTTTGATATCCTTCCACCCGAATCTGATCGTTATCCCCTATTCACTTCCCCCCATATCGTTTTATAGAGTGGGGAAAGAGATGTATCTATGGTCATGCATCACCTTTTGGGTTGGCCCATGACTGGAAACCCGATTTACGGATGACCTGGTCAATCCAAAACTCACGGGGGGGCTTTGAACCCCCCCCCCCCCCCCGCGAACCAAACAAGCTCGGGGAGTGTTTCGTGGCCTAGCAGGGTTCCACCTCCATTCTGCGAACGACAGTGGAAGCAGCCCGGGCCAGCTGACGCGGTTTGCAACTGGGGGCGGTTTGTGATAGTGGATCGGGTTGGCAACCGTCTTGCTTCGTGCCCGCGGAGGATCCCCACCTCCATTCCGCAAACAACAGCGGTCTAGAGAGGGGGCGCCTCACGGAACTGGCCGCGTACCTTTATCATTGGACCTGTCTGTGGACCGGTCCATATTGTTCCATCCTTTGAGTATTCTCCACACATTTCCCCAATTCTTTGGGGGAAAATTGTGTTAAATATCCCATGGATTAAAGGGGATTCTCATTCTCCTTTTCAGATTTTTCAGGACCGTACAAATGCCCCCCATCGGAATGGGGTCCGATCGGAACAAAGAGGAGGCCATTCTAATGTAGAGTGGTCCTGAAACATGGATGGTTTGCGGTAGGGGAGTGGACCCAGTAGGGGACCACGCCTATAAATACGGGGGCCCTTCCGTTGTCTTTTACCGGATTCTTCACGAAAATAGATTTTCCTTACTTTTCGTCTCCACGCGCTCGTTCCTTCGCGAAACACCTTGTCTGCGAACCAGCTTTCATTTCAGCGAACCATTCGTCATCCGCTACGTACTTCCCCCGCGGACCAATCTCCCAGCCGTGAAATAACAATCTTAATTAATTAAAAAGTAAGTTACAACAGGATGTGTAGGAGCTCACTCCACAGTTTTGATGCTCTGCGGACTGAAATCTTCCAGAATTTGAAGATTTCTGAAGTCTTCCGAACCTAACTATTAAAATCCAGGAATAGGATTCCGCGGAGCAACCTGGTTCGCGGTTTTCTAGCCAATGCTCCATGGGCCAGAGTACTGCAGACCTCTTCCATGTTGGGTTGGTTCACAGGATGTAGTCATCGTGAACCACATTATGAGGCCTGCTTGTGGACCTTGTTATGAAGGCTTCTTCACTCCATTTCCATATAATTGGTATTTTTGTCCAGATTTTATTCCGGACAAACCGTCTGCCGGGTTTTCATAATGCAAGGAGAAAATATGGTTCCCCCTCGCCCTATAACCAGGCCTGCTGCCGAGCCTCTATCAATTGGTTCAGGGAGGTGTCTAGCTATGATTCATAGAGCAAAGAGCATAAAAAAGGACCCTAGACGATCCATCATTCTTGACGATGGTGTCTTGACGGACTTGCTCTCTCATGAACTTCTGGGTTGTCCACTATCAAATCGACCTCTTCTTTACAGTAATAGTCTTCAAGACAACATCCCTATCCCCCCTACTTTCTCAGGTCTTCCGTCTCCATGCTTGGAAGCATCACCAAAGTGCATTCAGGCGAAGCTTGCCTCATTGGGGGAGATGATCTCTGATTCCGATCTGAAAGACACTTTCATTTTGAGCGGCTCTATTTGGAACCAAAGTGATCAGTTCACTCAAGACTTCTCTCAAGAAGTTGTCTTCAAGAGTTACCCCTCTATTATCAACCTTGCTCGAGTGGATCCTGACGCGGGGTGGATTCCTTGGTGGGATCTTTGGTCTGGTAGGATTTTCTCAAATGACTGGGCCTGGACCTTCTGGGACCATCATCATTGTCAGAAATCTCCCGAGTCACTGGAAGCAGTGAATCTGTACTCCAGAGAGTGGGCCACCCTATTTGTTCTTTACCCACCATCTTTGATCCTGCCTGGCCTACTTAGTCGCTGGTATTCAGGAACTAATACTTTCCACCTTGCCCATGGTGATGTTGGCATTATTTTATGGTACATATACCAATTAGAAGGTATTTCGATCATCAATGAGATGTATGACGAGTTTCTACCCACTCCTGACACATGGGATGACATCGAACAATTGCCTTCGTTGTTGAGGGATCTGCTGGTTATGGAAGAGCGGTCACTAGGTCAGGCCTTGCATGCCCGCTCTCTTATTCCCTATTGCACCTGGATAGGGTTATTTCTGAACACCACTGGTCCTATGTAGAAGATCAAGCACCCCAGGACACATCCTTCTCAACAATCTCGAACCATCCCAGGTTCCTACAAGACGGTTCTGGAGGCAGGAGACTACCTTTCATGGGGTTACGAGGTGTGCCCCGGTGTGCCTCCTATGCTCAAGCTGGCAGGCCAGTTTTCTATGTTTTTGAGTGGGTGGCTATTCCCTTCTCGGGATATCATCATAGGCATCAGGGCTTGCTCCTTGATGATGGAAGTTGAGTTGGCAGTGGTCCGCCCGGTGAATTTGGTCGTTCCCACTTTGGCTTGGATTTACGAACTACTAAGCCACATGTAGGAGGGCGGGTCACCCTATCGTCTGAGCGGGCCATTTCAATTATTATATGGCGGGGTAGTGAATCATTACTGCTGTTATGAGTATCTCTATATCATGTTCATCCCGCTTCCTGCCTTTCGGCCTACCCTGCTCGATGTAGCTGGAGTTCGCTTGAATTCCCTCATCTCTGATGAAGTTGTCAAGATTCTGAGTGACTTCTCCCAGTTCACTTTCACTCACTATCCCTCCCCTTCTGACTTCATGGTTGAAAACCACAAGGAGAGCCTAGAGGGGAGTTCTTACATGATTTCACTGCGGAATGGTTTTTTTATCTGTGAGATTGATGGGGTTTCATTGTGCGAGTTGTACGCCCCACATCATTTTTCCCACCAGTTTGGGTGTATGCAACTCAATGTTTCCCTTCCCCCTCCTCAGGCTCAAGGACTACACCCGGCCACTCTCTATCAATGGTGGTTGATGCTGATTCTAGAGGGATCTGACAAAAGAATTTCCTTGCCTGTAATAGGAACTACTGCCATCCTATCCTTGGATTATGCAAAAATGTAGGTAAAACATTATCTCGATGGGATCCTTGGGAAGGTTGTCCAGCAGGTTCCCAAATCAGGAGTCATTACAGCTATTGTTCCTACCGCACCTTCCTCATCAGCTCTGAGGGGGGGCCGACTTATGGCTCATCGGTCAAAGCAACTCAGGGTATTTTCCTCTCCAACCCATCTGCAGTCGATGTTCAGATAGACCCATCCTTCTTGGACGTGGATGAGGAAGAACCTTTGGCTTCAGGTCCTAGCGAGTCAATTCCTGAAGTTTTGTCGGCCGATATTGGACTTAGAAACTTGATTTCCAAGCCCGAACCGAAGTTAGAAGCTTCAGACCTTCCATCTTCGGAACCATCTTCTAGCGTGCACACGTCTGTGATAATCGCAATGCCAGAATTCATACCTGTGCTATCTAGTGAGGATGCCAAATATCCTCGTGTCATGGCGGACCACTGAGGAGTGCGCAGGTGGGCCTGGCCCCAGATTTTCGAGATTGTTTCTGAAACTCCTCTGGCTGAGATGGCAACTAAAACTAAAGCTCTCCAACTACTCTTCATGGGTTTGGGGTCAGGTGGCTTTGACTATTTGCAGTTTCATTTTCTTGCTTTCCAGGTTTTCATGGACCGTGAGGAAGTTTCCACTAGTGAATACAAACGTGCTCACCTTGCTACCTCTCACTGCAGGACACGAGCCTTGGAGGAAGCCATGATTAAGCTCTATCAGCTGATAGCATAGGAGGCGAGCTCTCGAGATCAGGTAGCTGCCCTATCTACCGAGTTGCATGAATGTGAAGTACGGGCAGCGATGCTGAGGGATCAGTTGTCAACTCTTACTGGTAAACTTGAAGCCACCAGGAAATGGATCAATGATCTCCAAAAAATAGTGGGGAATACTTGTTCGGTGGCTGAGGTTGAGGCCAGAGAGAAGACTGTGCTGGAACAGACTCACAACCACCTCCGCCACACGGTTGCCGATCTGATGGAGAGATCGAGCCAAGCTCCTTTGTGATAGTCAGAGCCATTCCTTCACACTCTGTTTTGCTTACCCCCTTTTTTCGTTGTGGTGAGGGAGAGGCCCCATCTTGTGGACGTCCTCCCTTTTTTTCAAACAGAATACAATCCATGTCAATCTTTACTTGCTCTAAAATTTGATTGTTACTAGAACAATTGTTGCGTGAATAATAACCCACTAAATCAGAATTGATCTAAATTCAAGAAAAACTTTATAATAATTGAAACGAGCTCTAACTTCTACATGGATCATGGTATCCAACAAGCATAGTTTGACTGTTGCTAGGGTTTTGTAGAAAACCCCCAAAAACTTTTTGTCTTTTCATTTAATACCCTAATTTTTTCCTAGGCCCTTTTGGTGTGGACCCAGTGGGTATGGCCCAACTATTTCTTAGGTAACCCTTTTAGTCTTTTCGGCCTAACAGGCTTTGTTCCTCTTTTTGTGAGTAGTTTAAAGTCCCACCGACAAGACTATCATTACTGATGTTTTAGGTCAAACATCTTTGACTATACATGGTGGGGCAAGGGTCTCAATGAGGTTTAGATGATTAAAAGATGTTTCAATACCCTTCAGACGCATGTGGGGGGATCATGTTCAGATTTGAACGACTTGAAGTGCATGTATCAAGGCATGGGAGCCGTACCAGAGTGCAGAGGTAGGAAGAGAATCTCCTAAGGAAATCTTGTCTTTAGTAGACGGGCCATGGGTGATCAATATGCAGAGCTGATGAGGGCATGGTATGAATAGTCGTGCAAAGGTGTCCTTAAGTCAATGACTCTCCATTTCATATGGACTGAGGACTTCATGGAAGTCCGGCCTATGGAAACCTCCTTGGGTGGCTTGGAGAATTATGAAAACCACAGGGGGTGGCTCAGAAAGGGTATGTGATGTCTGAAAGGGTTTGAGAAAATATGTATCGATCAGGAGTGTGGAAGCAAGGTCCCTGTCCTACAAATTTGTAAAGGATGTTTGGATCTTGACACTGTTTAAAGACATGCAGTTGGGACATTATCTATAATGGAACGACTTCTCCAGGTTCTCAGTAATCTCATCAGAGACATTCCACCATATTCAGGAAGGGTTGTGAAGGAGGCTGGTAATCGGTAGCTCAGAGGGTTTTCGAATACCAAGATGGACATGGGGGCTCATGGGTCAAGAGGCATACAAAGAGAAGCATTGCCTAAGGAAATCATGCCTTTGGTAGATGGGCTAGGGGCGATCAATATGCAAACCTTCTGAGGGCATGGTATGCATAGTCGTGTAATGGTGTCCTTAGGTCAATGATTGCATTCTCCCGATAGCCGAGCAACTTCAGGGAAGTTGAGATTTGGGACCACCAAGGGTGGTTTACAAGGGTTTGGATTTTTTGAGTACATAGTATGGTTTATGAGGAGAGGTTTCCTGCATACAGGAGAAAAATCTAGGCTAAATTTCCCGATAATGGGAGAATTCATTCCTTCTCCTGCTGTGTGAGATAATGATTTGTGCAGGTCTGACCCGTGCACTGAGGGATAGATAAAAGCCTCCATTCCTTACTAAACCCATGACATGTTTGACCATGTAGTTTAACATCATGCGGTAAAGATGAGGTGCATTATTAAAGGATGTTGTGTAGTTTAATATCATGCAGCGAGGATGAGGGGGGCATTTTTGCCGATGCTGTGCAGTTTAAACATCATGCATCGAGGACATGGAGCATTTTAAAACCAATTAAAATGGTTGTAGTTGGAGGAATTTCCTTAGATGATTAATTCTTGGTCTTTGTAGATTTATGCCAACTGAAAAAGATGTTACGTGCAGTTTAACTTCATGCGGTAAGGATGTAGTTACAAAGGCTTGTCTTGATTAGAATGTAACTGGGATTAAACATCTTGGAATTCCCAAGGCGTGGAGAGGGGTTGATTGGTGTAAATCGTGGTTCCAGGGCTTCTTAGATCATGTGACATGATATGGGGGCTCTGAGGCTGGTAAGCATACGGAGCTAGGAAGAGTATCGCCTGAGGAAATCTTGACTTTGGTAGATGGGCCAAGGGATATCAATATGAAGAGCCACTGAGGGCATGGTATGGATAGTCATGCAATAGTGTCCACAGGTTGATAACATTCCACTTCCGATGGCCGTGAATGGTTATGAGAATCCACGATTGTCCGGGCCACGAAGTCTGTCATTTGGTAAGAAAATATCTGGACATGTCAGGCATATTCGGCCCTGGTTGCTGTTAAAACTTTGAGAGATCCATGTGATGATTTGTCTTGCACGTGGGGGTGTACCTTCAATCCATGCATTTTAATGTCGTGCAATAAGGATGAAGTACTCCTAGTTTAGCGGTCATAGAGCTCGGACCATTGGTTTACTATTTCCATAGACACTCAAAGGATAACTGAGTTAACATGCTCTGATATACTTTGAACATGGTGGGGGATGGAGATTGTAAACTATAACTCTGATGTTTCCCAGATCATGAGATGTGGTGTGGGGGCTCTCATTGTAGGTATGCATACAGAGCTAGGAAGTGTACCGCTCGAGGAATTATTGCCTTTGGTTGACAGGACAGGGGATATTAATACGTAGAGCTGCTGAGGGCATGGTATACATAGTCATGCAAAGGTGTCCCTGGGTCGATGAATTTCCACTTCCGATGGCCATGAATGTTTATTAAAACCTAATATTTCTCACAGTACAGATTTCGACATGCATGAATAATAATGTCCGAGCATACAAGAAACATCTTCACTAGAATTGTATGTTGAGTCAAAGTATCCTAGCCCTAGATTGATGTTTGTAGATGCAGGTCGTCATGTGAACCACTGGCAAATACATAGGCTAACCGAGTAGGGATACCCTAGCAATGTTTGGATGTGAAGACGGGGATGAACATGTAAACCACTGCTCCATAAATTTCTGGATCGAGAGATATGATACGGGGGATCTGAGGCCGGTAAGCGTACAGAGCTAGGAAGAGTATCTCCTGAGGAAATATTGACTTTGTTGACGGGCCATGGGCTATCAATATATAGAGCCTCTGAAGGCATGGTATGTATAGTCATAAAAAAGTGTCCATGGGTCGATAACATTCCACTTCCGATGGCCATGAATGGTTATGAAGAACCTCCATTATCCGAGTCATGGAGTTTGATGTATGGAGTGTATGTATCCAAATGCGCAAGGATTATTCTCATCTCATTTTTCCATATATATTGGGTGGGTCATGGCGAAGTCCATGCATTTTAACGGCGTGCGGTGAGGATGAAGTCCATGTAGTTAAACGTCATGCGGTGAGGACTAGGGGTATATATGCATGTGTTTTCTTTTCTCAGTGGTTGGGCTATGAGATAAGATCCAGACGTCGCTACATATCCTACGAGGTTAGGAATCAAGCCACATGTAGTTATTTTTGGAGTACACCTCGTGCAGGTCTGGTCCATACACGGCGGGGGAGCGGGCATTTCTAATCCTTCTTTTCCCTTTACTTTAACGTCATGCGGTAAGGATGATGAAGGCACCCCATGCATGGTTGGTCCATACATGGGGGAAAGGGCATTTTGATCCTTCTTTTCCCTGTAGTTTAACGTCGTGTGGTAAGGATGAAGAATACACCCCGTGCAGGGTCTGGTCTATACATGGGGGGAGGGAGCATTTTTTTTTGGAATGGCTGGGCCAGGATGGGGAACCCTGGTGTCACTATGTATCTTGCGAGGGCAGGAATCAAGAATTACGTAGTTCTTTTGGGGAATACACATCGTGTGGGTCTGGTCCGTATGAGGGAAAATGTATTTTATTTATTCATTTGAGGTGGCTGGGATAGGATGTGGAATTCTGGCATCACTACGTATCCTGCAAGGGCATGAATCAAGCCTCACATAGTTATCTGAAAGACAATACACCTTGTGCAGGTCTGATCAATACACGGAGGAGAAGGGGAATCTTTTTTGAATCTCATCCGTGTAGTTTAACGTCCTGCGGTAAGGACGAGGAATACACCCCATGTAGGCCTGGTCCATACATAGGGGAAAAGGGCAAAAAATATTAAACCTCATTTGGGGGGGGGGGGGGGCTGGGCCAGGATACAGAGCCCCGGTGTCGCTACGTATCCTGGGAAGGAAGGAATCAAGAAATACGTAGTTCTATGAAATAAGTACACCCAGTGTAGGGATAGTCCGTACATGGGGAATGGGGACATTTTTATTAATTTTATTCCATTTGGGAGTGGTTGGGCCGGGATAGGGGAACCTGGCATCGCTACATATCCTGCAAGGGTAGGAATCAAGCCATACGTAGTTCTTTAAAATACGTGAAGTTTAATGTCGTGCAGTGAGGATGAGGAATACACCCCGTGCAGGTATGGTCCACACATGGGGGAAAAGGACTTTTTTCTAATTTTATTCCATTTTGGAGTGGATGGGCCAGGATAGGGGATCCCGACGTCGCTACGTAACCTGCGAGGGCAGGAATCAAGTCATATGTATTTCTCTAAAAACTATGTAGTTTAATGTCGTACGGTGAGGACAAGATACTCTTAGATTAGGGTCATAGAGTTTGGACCGCTGAGTGCTTGGCAGTTTAACTCCCTACAGCTCAGACGATAACTGATTTTAGTTATGCCGGTCAGGAAAAAACACTTTTAGTTTTGGGTCATAGATTTTGGACCGTTGGGTTCTTGGTAGTTTAATGTCCTGCAGATCAGATGATAATTGCTTTTAGTTATTCCAGTGGGGACAAAATACTCTTAGTTTAGGGTCATAGATTTTGGACTATTGGGTGCTTGGCAGTTTAACGTCCTGCAACTCGGACGATAACTGCTTTTGACTATGAGAAATACTTCTTCAGAAATCCCGCAATTGTCGAAGCGTTAGTGAACTACCTGACCATGGAGATCAAAGCATATTCCCCATTGGAGTAGACCTTGTGTATTACATATGGACCCTCCCACCTTGGCTCTAGCTTTGGAGGCTTCTTTCTTGGTATCATTGGGGTCCGGAGGACCAGCACCAATTCTCCTTCCAAGAAAGAATAGAGACGAACCTTTTTATTGAAGGCTCATGCGATTTGGTTTTGATATACTTGAAGATGGTGGAAAGTGTGAAACCGCTTCTCATCTAGCTGTTCCAATTCACCTAGCCGTTTTTCTAATTACTCATCGCTGGATAACTGATTACAAATGGCAACACAGAGCGAGGGAAATTGGAGCTCAATGGGCAGGACCACTTCTGTTCCTTATACTAATGAGTAAGGAGTAGCCCAAGTAGCATTGCGGATTGTGGATCGATGAGCCCAAAATTCATGGAGGAGTTTATCCGGACACAATTTCTTATCTTTGTCCACCATTTTCTGGAGAATGTTGGACAGGGTATTGTTGAAAGCCTATATTTGTCCATTTCCCGCGGCATGGTAGCGGTGTCAGTGGTTAGCCTTGATACCATACTCTTGGTATAGTTTCTCCAATTCAGTAGAGTAGAAGTTGGTGCCGTTATCCGTCTCTATGGTATGAGGGACACCAAATATAGTTATTATATTGGTTTTCAAAAATCTGACAATGTTTCTTGCCCCAAATTCCTTAATGGGTACAACTTCTGCCCATTTGGAAAAGAAGTCGGTTGCCGTGAGGATATACTTTAGTTGTTTGGCTATGGCGGGTGGATAAGGTCCCAAGACGTTCATTTTGCAGATGGAAAATGGCCATGAGTACTTAGCCTGATGAAGTAACTTCGGGGTTTAGTGTATTAATTTTGCATGAATTTGGCATGAGTGGAATTTTGCGGTAAAGTGCTCGCAATCTCGTGCCACGGTGGGCCAATAGTACCCAAGCCTTCGAACCTGATGGGAAAGATTAGACCCCAACTGATGTATTCCACATATTTCGGCATTCACTTCAGTCATGACGGTAGCTGTTTCTGCTCCATCAATGCATCTAAAGAGGATTCAATCGAGGCCTTGTTTGTAGAGGACCTCTTACTAAACTACGCTTCCATATAGGAAAAAGTTGATTTCCCATCTCCGTATTTTCTCTCATTTAACCTTGTCTGATGGATGTTCTACCCATTCAAGGTAGTTTGGAATGGGGGTCATATAGCCTGTGGAAGGAGAATATGAATCTGGTATAGTACTGACTTCGTTGATTTCTTCCGTCTTGGCCTGAACAAACAGTAGGACTATTCGACGATGAGTAATACTGATAGTTGTTTCATCCTGGTCTGGGTCAGCTAGGGCTGTGGCCACATTAGCTAATGCATCGGCCTGAGAATTCTGAGACTGGGGAATATAGGCCAATGATGGTTCTGTGGAGAATTCCGCCATTAACCCTCAGACATGGTCAAATAGGGGAATCATCTCCTTCTTTTTAATAGAATAGTCACCATTGATTATCATGATGACATGTTTCGAGTCAACTTTTACCATAAGGTGCTGTACTTGTGCCTGGAGTGCGAGATCCAGGCTTGCAACGTGGGCTTGATTCTCCGCTTCATTGTTCGTACATTCTTTTGACAGGTGGAATGAATATTGAAAGACTACCTTTTTTGGGGACACGAGTATTATCCCCAAGCCCACCTTGTTAAATTTGGGATCTTCCATCCTCTTCCTGGTTGGGCTTTGGGATGCGCCTTTGAAGTACATTTCCCACACTGGGAAGTCCTATTGAACCGAGAAGATGTCTTCATCAGGTAGCTCGACGTCCGATGTCGTGGTCCTCGTTGAAGTGTGCTCGGCCCAAAAATCTGATAATGCCTGGCCCTTGACTGCTTTCTGAGGCACAAACTGGATGTTGAACTGTTGCAGGATGAATGCCCATCGGGACAGGCGCCGAGTTAGCATTGGGTATCTAAGGATGTACTTGAGCGGGTTACTCCGTGAGACCAAATGGAATTTATGATGCTGTAGATAATGTCACAATTTTTGAACTATTAAGATAAGGCCAAACAACTCTTCTCGATGTTTGAGTATTGAGTTTCATCATCGATCATGGTTTGGCTGAGGTAATAGAGACCGTTTTCACTGCCGGCGTCATTTTTCTGCATGAGGAAGGCTCCCAGTGACCACTCTAAGGACTTCATGTATAGGATGAGAGTTATTCCTTCAACCAGGGGCATGAGCACCAGCGGGTATAAGAGGTACTTGTTTAGGCCGTCGAACTCCTCTTGTAAGTCATATCTCCATTGGTAGGTAACCCCCTTTTTCATTAACCTAGTGAAGGGAAAACATTTTCCTGCTAGGTTGGCTATGAACTGCCTGATGTAGGCCAGTTGTCCTTGTAATCCCTTCAACTCAGTGATATTGTGGGGAGGTGGCATGCTAATGATATCCTCTCTCTTTTTTAGGGTCGACTTCGATGCCACGATGGCGTACGAAGATGCCAAAGAATTTCCCCAAGGTAACCCTGAAGGCACATTTCAAGGGATTCATCTTCAGGCTATGTTGTCGGAGTTTGTTGAAGATGATTTCAAGGTCTAACAGGTGATCTGAGCACTGTATTGATTTGAACACCAAGTCATCCACATAGCATTCGACAAATATCACCAAGAATAGTTTAAAGATACGATGCATGGCACATTGATATGTGGCACTAGTATTCCTGAGACCAAAGGGTATGAACCTGTAATAAAATATTCCTTGAGGTGCTTTGAATATTGTGGATTCTTCTTCTTCTCGGGCCATCCTGATCTTATTATAACCAGAATAACCGTCCATGAAGGATATAGCCTCATACCTGGCTGTTGCATCGATTAATAACTCGGTGATTGGGATCGAGAAATCATCTTTCGGAAAATGCCAATTGAGATCTCTGAAATCAATGCAAACGCGGATTTGTCTGTTCTTTTTATTGGCAGGGACGATGTTGGCCAACCAGATGGGGTACTAGACCTCTCGGATGAAGCCTGGTTTAATAAGCTTATCGACTTCAGCCTCTATTTTGGTAGTATGATATTGGTGCATTCTTCTAGAAGCTTATTTATAGCCCAAGTGGTCTTCTAGCAGACCTAAGTGGTGGGTTTCCACTTCGGGATTGAGTCTCGACATTTCTATGTAATTCTAGGAAACAAAATCTCGATATTTCCTTATGAAAGAGGTATATATGTCGTGCTCCTCGGGGGACATGGACACACTAACAAGAGTGGGCCTCAGGTCTTCCTCGGTACCCAGTTTTATTTCACTGAGCTCATCCACATTGGTGGAGATACCTTCTTCAAATGCGGGAGGTGCATCCTTGAGATCTTCCTCCTCTTCTTCTCCCAAATCTTCATCTTCTCGATCCTTCGAGTGGAGAGATCTTGAATCGTTCTCCTAGGAGTCTAGAGGTGAGGCATTTTGGGCATCCTCGCTCAATTATTCTCCCCTAATTTGAGGGTTCATGGTCTTTTCTGCACCGCTATGCTCGGGCATCATCGCTGAAGTCATGAGGACAGTCGAGTGTGTGTCCAGGCTTGAATCTCTACTCTCAACATGGCTGATGGGAAGTATGTAGTCTCCACCAAGCTGCCTGATGAGGTCATCAGGAACCATTTCCAGACCATTTGGAGTGGGTATCTAGTCAATACCATCGATTGAAGGCTTCTTTTTTCTTTTGCTCATAAAACTCAGCGTCAATGTAGTGTGACTCGGAGAGCTCTAAAGGGGCTCTGTCGGCGTGCAATGCCTCAATATGTCCATTGATGAAATATTTGATACACTGGTGTTAGGATGAAGGAACAACCATGTTCTTAGGGAGCCACGACCTTCCAAGAAGGGCATTGAATGTTGTGTTATACCGGACCACCAGGAATTCTGAGTAGGCCACAAGGCCGCCAAAATGGGTTTTCAGCTTGATTTGTCCCATTGGCTTCTGTTCAATATTATCATAACACAACAGGATTGTGGCTGAGGGGATTAGGTCATCCTCACTGTATTCCGACTTTCAGAGTGTTTGTAGGAGAAGGAGGTTAACTCCGGAGCCTTTGTCGATAAAGAATTTACAGATCCCAACAACATTTAGTGTGTCAGACACATATAGTGGTTTGATAAGTCCCTGCATGATGGAATCATCATCCTGATCAGTGAAGGAAATCACCGCATTGCATTCAGTCGGGCCAGTCTCCGTCCAGTAAATATCGGCAGAAGCTACTTCAGCTTGGAACTCCTGGGGGCAGAGCAAGGCTTCAATAAGCTCCTCCCTGAGATCTGCTGACAAACTCAGGGCATCCAGGATTGATATCTTGGAAGGTACTAATGCTAGCTACTTAAGGATATCGTATTTTTTCTCCAACAGACGACGCTTCTCCATTGATGGGAGTGTTTTAGTAGGCACTCTAGGAGTTGGAGCACATGATGAGGAAGCACCGGCCACGGGGTTGGAGGTTGGCAGTGTTTCCATGTTCTGGGGATTTGGCCCGGCCGGTCTGTTTGTGTGCACTAGGCGGCTAGACATCTATTCCTCCTCTGAAGGGTACCACATAATGATAGGGCCAGAGTGGCCTCTTTTGGAGGTGGAGGGATATTCCTTCTCCTGTTCAGTCTGTTAAAGGGCTCTCCCATGGGTTTCCTCGATATTAATGGTTTGGGCTAGGGTAAAACCATAGGGTTGGTTTCGGCCGCGACTGCGCCTTCCCTGGTATCCCCTGCCTCTGCGATTTTTCCTCCTGGCCCCTTGCGTCGGGAACTCAGGTTCATAACCATACCCTTCGTCGGGGAACGATTCCGTTATATGGATGAAGTTGATGGAACCAAAGATTAGATCCTCATCCTGTGATAGGTCAACCTGGTCGGTTGTCCTTGATGGTTTTGTTTGGTGGGTTGGTGTCTGTGGTGACATGTTTGAGGGCATAAAATCCAATAATGACGTGGCTAACTTTGGCCTCGTTGCATACTGCTCCTCTTTCTCTTGTCTCCTCCCTTTTATATTACACCGGGATTACCAGATCGTGGAAGTTTGTGAGGATGATATTGTCGGTTGCGCGACATTAGGGGCTGTTGGCGGAAACACCAGCTACTGTAATCGAGTACGGAGTATACAATGAGCTCGGTTGACAGTCTTCTGAGTCATCCAACTATCAAATTTCAGCCCCTTCTTGCTGGTGACTTCCTGCCACCCCTCCCCTTTGTCGGAGTCGGTGGTAGAAATATATGTCACATGTGCTGTGGGTGGTCCTAGTGCGACCTGCCCGGAGATTACCATCCTTTGTAGGAGGTATTTGAAGACGAAACATTCTTGGATACTGTTCCCTAACATTATATGGTAGGGACCGTAATCCGGAATATCTTCGCGGCTGGCTTCGTCGAGCTTCCTTGGATCTGGGAGGTGGAGAATGTTTCAATTCATGGTGGCGATGAAATATCCGCGGACATGGTCCTCTCAGAATGAGTATATTTTTTGCCTTCATTCCTCGAACTAGTTCCTATTCAATCCTCTCTGATCGTCCCGCTTGGGCAGAGGCGGCCGCTGATATACAGGGGTCCATGAAAGATTTGGTGGAGGCCTAGGCAGTGGACCAGCCGCAGGTGTTGGCTTGAGAATGATAGAGGACGCTTCAGCTCTAACTATTCACTTTGCAGGAGCCTGTGAGGCTATTCGAGACTTCATATTGGTCCACTGTAGGGAGTCTTCAATTCTCTGGGTGATGTCCGAGAGATGGCGGAATCCAGTGGTGCACTCCACTGGTATGAGCGGTGCTCGCAGCTCATCTCGAAGGTTATCGATATATATTCCAGCATCTCATCTTGGGGAATTGGCCTATTCAGAGATTAGGTCAGACCTTTCCATCTAGCAATGAAATATGAGACTCTCTCATTCTCCCCATGTTTTCAATTCATGAGTTTGTTGACCAATGTTTTGGGAAACATCGAGCTGAAGTCGAATAGGAACTGATGCCGAAGGTCTTCCCAACTTTTTATTGACTAGGCTGGAAAACTCATATACCAGACGAAGGTAGATCCTTGCAAGGTTCGTACGAAGCATCTAAGTTTCACTGCATCTTGTTGTTCCGGAGTTCCCATCATAGGGTCGAAATAAGATGCGTAGTGCATCAAGTGTTGTTCTGGATCACCTGAACCATTGAAAATAGGGAGTACAAGGCTCCCAAAATTGGGTGGAGGAGGCATGTTGCTCACCCAATCTAGGTAGGGCTTCCTATCTAGTTGTATCGAAGAGCGTAGACCTTCCATTTCTTCCAATCGAGCTGTCAGTGCATCGATAGTGCTGGTGATTTCTTGGTTTACATCCTGCTGGTGCCTATTCTATTAGTTAAACCTTCAGAGGGTTCAGATGTACTCACTCTGGTTGTTTCCTAAGTGGAGGGAAGTCTTGGTATTCATTCGGATCCACATTTAGTTAGTTGGAAGGGCCGAGCGCCTCACTGAGCGGGAGCCCTGACCATGCTTCGTTTTTCAGGGCAAACCTTGGTCTTCGAGGTGCACTTGCTGGGAGTGAAAGGTGTGGCTCTTCTTGGGAATCACTTTCAATAAGATAGTCCCTCTGGAGTAGCTCAGCGTTAAGCCACCTCAATTCATTCATTTCATCTTCCTGTTGAGCGAACCTATCTTCGAGCGTAAGTGGGTCTTTTTTATCGAGAGAAGGAGGCAGGTTAAGGGTAATTGGTCCTTTGTTCTTATCCTTATTGGGAGATCATAGGGTGATAAATGAAAGGTTAGCTGAAGGGGCATCCATATTTAGAGCGGCCCTCTGGTTGTGGGTGTGCACACCAGGTGGTTCGTTGTGAGTCACAGCCTGACTAGAACCATCGTCTCCTGATCCATTCGGCTTTGCATCGTCTCCTGTGTCACCCATGGGGTTAGCCTCTATGGTGTTGATGGATGAATATTGCAGTGTGGAGGATATGTCATCTTCCAAATAGAAAGATGATCTCCCGTTCCTTTTTCTAGTCCTCCCCCTCCTATCTCGGGATTGCTTTTGGACTCCTTAACGAAGGGTGACACGGAGAGTCCTTTCATGTGTCCTTACTGTACGCCACCCTCTTGATGGGGATGGTGACTCAAAAGGTAGGATAGGGCAGGAACCTCCTCTTCTGACTATCCTCCCTAGATGAGATAATACTGATCCTTGTGGGAGAGGTTGTTGTTGAGGTGATAAAAATGCCCCCTGCTCTGGGGGATGGGGCTGGCTCTGTTCCCTGGGCGTTGAGTCTTTTCCAGTTTTTTTGGTCTTACATGGGAATTTGTTGTTAAAAATTCCCCCAGCTCTGTAGGATGGGGTTGGCCCTGGATTGCGACAGTGGATGCTGCTATCGCTACTTTCCTGATCGTGCGTGCCCCCATTTGGGGGTGAACTTGTTATGATGTTGAGTTCACTCGCGACTCAATCCTCTCTAGGGAGGCTGGAAATGACCGCTGGTTGGCCACTCTTAGGTGAGAGGCTTGTTGTATGATCTTGGTGTCCTGATTCAGGAGTTCTTGGATGTCTTGTTCACATCGGGCATGACGCTTCTTGGACTTACTCAAGGAATGTCTTTGTTGGGTGTGTTGCCTTTCTCGAACAGGGAGACCACTCGATTGCTACCTTGCCGTGATGCTGTTGAAAGACACTACACTAAATTGGTTCTTCTAGGTGGGGATTAAAGTGAAATACAGAGCTCCATGTTCTCCCCATCCTCTGATATGGACTCTCGTCGGAGCGTCACCGATGAGGTGGCGCAGC
This sequence comes from Viscum album, assembly GCA_963277665.1. Lineage (NCBI taxonomy): Eukaryota > Viridiplantae > Streptophyta > Magnoliopsida > Santalales > Viscaceae > Viscum > Viscum album. The sequence goes on from OY728145.1 coordinate 187,774,228, forward strand.
TGGTGCAGCGCACAGAGGTAGGCTATCTCCATGAGTCCTTTACGCCACTCGGGTCTCTGTTTCCGCGCCGAAGGAAGAGCTTCTAGGTCGATGTGACACAGGAGGTCTCCTATTGTCTTGACATGGTCTACATACCCATCGTAGGGCATGAATCATGATTTCAGCCGGCGAAGGGTTGTCCATATATTGTAGAGGATGTCATGCATGCAGTCTTCTGAAAACATTCTAGGTATGTCAAATTGAGAGCTGGTCGTGGGACAAAACATAACTAGGATATCATATCTGGCCAGTTGTTTCTTCAGGTGAAACATGTCGGCATACTCCTCTGCTAGTAATTCCTTTACCCGGTCAGACCAACTGAGATGCTCACTGATTGTGCGGTCAGTGGATGTTAGATCGGTAGGTATCAAATTATCATATGGGTGATTCTGTGGTAGTTCAACAGATGAACGTGGCCCCTGAACGTCTCCTGATCGAAGAAGGGTGTCTTTGGTGACCAACTGGAATTCTGACATGCTTGATCCCATCCTTCTGAGTGCCTCGGCATATGAGGGCTTTTCTGTGCTTGATTCGGGAGGGGGAGGACCTTCCTATCGATATGATATCTCATTGTGGGGAGGGACTTCACAATGGAGACCACAATGGTGAGGAATACCATTGCTAATTGACGCCTCAATACATAGAGGACTGTTGCAGTGCATACCCTGGGGAGGACCTCCAAGGCAAGTGGTAGCAAGGGGAGGACCTTCTGGCTGCATATCGTTGTTACGGGGAGGGCCATCGCAACAACTTCCATCATGGTGAGGATGACCATCATGGTTTGACGTTCAATTTGTATCCTGGGGAGGACCTTCAAGATACACTACGACAAGGGGAGGACCTTCTTGTTGTTTGGGGCCACTGTGGGGAGGACCTTAACAATGGAGGTTGTGGTGGCAAGGACTACCATCATAGCTACTTCAATGGTGAGGACTACCATTACAGCTACCGCAGGGAGAATATTTGCGGGGTACACCCTGGGGAGGTCCTTCAGAATATACCACAACGAGGGGAGTGCCTTCTCATTGCTTAACATCTCTACGGGGTGGACCTACATTATCAGGGTGGCGAGTACTATCACCGTGATCTGATGCCCGACTACGCAGAGTGTCGTTGCAATGTAACCTTTGGGGAGGACCTTTAGGGAAGTCTAAGACAAGGGGATGGCCTTCTTATCATGATGATATGTCACTGTGGGGAGGGCATCCGCAGTTGTGACATTGATAGCAAGGATTACTATCATAATAAGTGGTCCCACTGCAAGGAGAGTTCTTGCAGTGTATAACCCGGGGATGACCTTCAGGGTGGATAGCAGCAAGTGGAGGTCTTTATTGCTGCTAGATCTTTCAGTTAGGTGGAGGGTCTCCATGACTCACATCAAAAGAGGATCTCTCATGATCGATTGTTATACGCCTGCAAGAGAGGCCCCCACGAGTGCTCTGGGGAGGAACTTTAGAGCTGCTGGTAGAGACATTGTGGGGAGGACCTTCACAACTGCTACTGACACTCCCATAATATGGTAATGGGTGGGTAGGGTTCTGAGCCATTGATATGTGCTTAGCGGCATTGGGAACCCCAGCTTCCAGCAGAGCGGAGTCATGAACCCACTCTTTATTTTCTGGCTGCCTTCGGTGCGTTTGAGGCGCTTTCTTACGGAAAGTGGGGACCGTCTGCTGTTGACAACGACCTTCACCTTTGGGTCCCTGTCAAATTGGGTCCCATGATGTTATCGGGATACGCCAATGAATATCTTGACTTTTAGCAGGCATATATGCCTGCTCTGGAGAATCCACCATGATGGAAGGGTGTCCCCTAGTTGGAACGAGTGAATCTGTTCGATCCAGTTGCCCTTGTGATGCGGAATATGGCCGATGACCCTCCTGGGTGGAAGCATGGATGTATATCTGCTCTGAGGAGGCTATCTCGTCTCTTAGATGAGTCTTCTAAATTAGGGAGACAAGCTCACGGGCCCAAGTCCATGCTATTTCCACAGATGCAATTACATTCTGGAAAGTCTGCAAGATATGATCTGGGATCGATACCTGCTCCTCCATCATTACTAGGATATGCAGAGAGACATCTTTGGCCAGAAAGGGTATGAAGGTCCATTCCGGTATCGGAGTAGGAATATCCTGCTCTGGTCCTCCAGTGGTTAGTAGGTACTGAATATTCTCCTGTGTCAGGGCAGGTCAAGGAATCTTCCCCTAGGCTAGGATATGCTAGTTTATCTCTCCGTTTTCCGGCACATCGGGATGGAAAACATTACTTGCATCTATAGGGATCTGCCCCTGCATATGTTGGTTTCCCACCGTATCGAGTTGGTGGCCTTTGTTGGCAGGGATATGTGCCCGCATATTAATTGCTGTCACATCTGGATGGCGGGCTTTGTTGACCACCACCATGCCGGGATAGTCGGTGTCAGGAGCGTCTGCTAGGAGCTAGTCCTGCAAGTGTTGGGTCGCCACCTCATCGGGTTGGGGGGCTTCACGACCCTGGGCAGGGATAGGTGCCTGCCAGGTAAGTGCCGTCCTGTGTGGGTGATGGGCTTGATAGAGCATGGAGGGGATGTGCGCCTACTCGTAAGATGCCTCCATGTGTGGATGGTGGGCTTTGGAGTAGTGAACAGGTGTATGTGCCTGTTCGTGATATGTCTCCGTGACTGGGCAGTGGAGCTACTCCTCAGGGACAAGGGTGATGACCGGTCCTTGGTTGTACGATTTCCACCCTCGGGGAGCGTGGGCCTGGATCATCGGGGTGACATCCTTCTTATCTTGAGGATGCTGAGTCACGGCGTGACTGCGATGACGTCTTCCGACGGGGGCCTTAGATCGGAACCCTTATTCAGCGGGGATGAAGTCCTCAGCGTCGACCTCATCCACTTCCATAATATAAGGGAGGTATGTGTTTTCTCATTCCTAGGATAGACTATCGAAACAGTTTGAGATGGCGATAGGGGTCGTCTTGATCTGCTTTTGTGGCCACTACTGCGTAGGAGACCGGTGAGTCCTGGTGGATTGGAGGGCGTGCATGGCCGCCTCCACCGTTGGGAGAGTACCGTTCAAGTGGTACTCTCAGATCATCACGCCTGAGACCCAGCGTTGAAGACACTGGGTAGGTGACGTTTTCCTCCATTGGTGAGGATGTTCAGTCATTTAATTGTTGGAAGCACGCGCCTGTGAGTTCCTTCGTGACGCCATTGGATCGAAGGGAGTTCTGAGTGGAACCTGTAAAATATTTTAACAAATACAAATACCAAACCCATCAAAGCAGCATCTGATAACCCAATGAGTAATTAATGACCTTTCTTGGCCCACCTTGTGTGTATAAAGGGGGCACAAGGTCATATTAGGCTAAATCTGTCATGTGTGGTAAAGATTCACATCGGGTTCCCCATTTTTTGTCTTGCAGTGCATGACGGGATTGTGGGGGAGAAACGTATGCTACCTGACGATTGATTAGAGAGGATTGGGTTCTTCTTAATCACTCATATCGGGTGCACCGTTTTTGCCTCGAAACACAAAATGGTTCCATATCCAGGAATACGTGGACCTTCTTTCCAAAGGCAGGAGTTTGCTGGGTGGTTTGACCATCGATGCTTAAGAAATCACCTTGGTCGAGAGGATGGGAAGTCGGGCTCATATCACCATTTTGGGGGGGAATTATTGCATGTTCTGGGACTCTCTTATAGATTTAAGACGTATTCATATGTTTGCGAATCTTTGGTTTATACCCATGCATAGTATCCACGAATTACTCCTTGTTGGCAATGGTCAGCTGAACGTAGGGGTTCAGAATCATTTATGCCTGAGGGTTACCATCCCTCGTTGAATTAATGACCTCGAGGAGTCTGGACTCATTGAGAGGTACTGGTTTAAATCCTCATAACTAGGAACTCGGGAGTTTATTGTCATCCAGGTGGGATAGATAACGACTTGAACATTTGGATCGAACCGGTGATATAGGCTTCATACGTATCCTCATGAGAGGAATCAGAACCCACGTAGTTCGGTCTGGTATGGGCTTACACTCTAGGATGCCTAGGTTTTATGCAGTGAATAGACATGAAGATGGTTGGAATGACCAGTTATTAGGTTTGAACCTTAGGGAAGCTTCCTACGAACCATGACTAGGAGACAGGGATCAATGCCCACATAGTTCGAGTGGGGGTGTCAGAGAACCGACGTGAATGTGGACCCGGGGGTTCGATGGTGATCGGGCATGAACCTCTTGGAGGCATCCTATGTATCCCGGTGGCGGGGAATCAATGTCCGTGTAGTTCGAATTGGCGTGGGGCTTACGCTAGGAGGTAGCCCAGGGTAATGGATTGTGGATTACACTCTAAGGAGGCCAAGGAGAGGATGTCATGGTCGATGCTTACTCTAAGCCCACATGAGTCATGCTCGGTGTGAGAAACAAGAGGCAGCAGAGACCAGATGATCATGTCGCGAAAGGTGCGTCTCCTGGGAAGTGCGATGGGGCTTACATGTGGGGTGGCCCAAAAAGTCGGGGCTTACTCAGAGATGGATGCCCATGGTGATAAAGTCCAGCGGGAAAGGGACTTTTCCCCGAAGAAGAACGGAGCAACACCCTTCCCCACTACACCCTTCCATGGTCGTGGGGAAGTACGGAGGTGCATGGGTGCCTCCTTCTGATGGGTAGTCCGCCACTCCCCGTGGAGGGGAGAAGTTCCTCAATCCTAACTAGTGGAGGTGCATAAAGGAGACTATTGGGATCGGAATCCGCATTACCAGGGGAATGTGAACCCAGGAATGCTTCGAGAATCCACTCAAGGGCCAGAGAAACCCGTTCTCCCTCACTTACCGTGGGTATGTGAACTCAAAATGGCGTGCTGATGCTCCTGAAGGTTACATCACACAGGTCTGGTGGCTCTGGTGGAGGCCTCGACTTGGGGCCGATGAATGGGCCAATGAGGGGGTTGTGAGGGATCAGGCCGGATTGGAAGTATTTTATCTGGCTTGAGGAATGGGAACTCTAAAGGATTTGGAGGACCACACGGATGTATGAGGGGTGGAACCCTTCACGTAGGGAGGTGCTACGCAGATGGAGAGGCCATCTGCGAACCAGGATGGTCTGCAAATTTATGGTCATCCCGAGAACCATGGTTGTTCGTGGCTTCGGGTTCAGCTCGCATACCCGGTTGGTACACGGAGGGGTTCACGCGAGCGGTGGTGGCTGAGGGTGACACCGGTCAGAGGTTCGTCGGTCGAGGCTTTTCCCAAGTAGGAGGGTTCTACGCGGTGCGATGGATCAGGAAAGGGTAATAGACTCCATGGTCTACGGGGAGTGCATCCACAGAGGGGCCACAGTTTGCATTCTTCTTTTCTATGTTATTTTATGTTCGTGGTTCACCAAGTTGTTATGCCTTTTTTTGTTCCTTATTAATTCATTTCTAGATTTATACCCATTCTAGTTCGCGAACTGGAACTTCATTGTTTGCGAAATCCTAAACTCATTCCTTTGAAATCCTCCCACCCTAATCTTATCGATCTCTCCTTTTCTCTTCCACTCCATCTACTTTTATAGAGTGGGGAATGAGATGTATATGTGGTAATGCATCACCTTTTGCAGAGGCCCATGACTGGAAACCCGGTTTACGGATGACTTGGTCAATCCGCAACTCGTGGGGGGCATTGAACGCACCTCCCTTGCGATCCAAACTAGCTCGGGGAGTGCTTTGCGGCCACACAGGGTTCCGGCTCCATTCTGAGAACGAAAGCGGATGCGACCTGGGCCGGTTGACGCGGTTCGTAGCTGGGGGCGGTTCAGGATTGTGGACCGAGTTGGCACCCGTCCTGCTTCGCGCCCGCGGTGGATCCCCACATCCGTTCCACAAACGTCAAAGGTCCGCAGAGGGGGCGCCTCACGGAATCGTCCGCGTTCTGTTACCATTGGACCGGTCTGCGGACCAGTTCGCCTTGTGCCATCCTTTGAGTATTCTCCACACTTTTCCCCAATTCATTGGTGGGAAATTGGGTAGAATCTTCATTGTATTAAAGGGGATTCTCATTCTCCTTTGTGGATTTTTAGGACCCTACACACCCTTAAAAGCATCAGTATCTTTATTGTTTTGAACTATTTTTGTTGCAACACATTAATATGATGATTTAAAACCCTCTACCATCAAGGTTTAGTTTAAAAAAAAGATTAAAATGTGTGTTTTATTTTTTGACTTTTTGAGCATGCTCTTTGGTATTTTACCAACCCGATGTATCTCACATTTGGGGATGTTGTTTCCGATGGGTTAAAATAACCCAATATCCTCCTCTGCAGAACCCCATCGAACTAATTTTAGTTCCACCTCATGATCCTGGATCGACTATGGTGGTTCTTCTCCCATGGGTGGTTCATATGAAAAGGGAATGGGATTTTGTGTTTATTTCATTCTATATTGTTTTATTTTTTATTAATCATACAATCATTTAAATTATATAACTTTTTCATTGTTGATCAAAATTGTGCACCGTTAGTACCATTGAATTCATCTCGATGGGCATAATCAAAATAATATTTTTTGTTTCGATGACAGAAAGGTATTCCTTGATATGAATTTTCACTTTTTATTGGATCTTTGAAAATAAATTATCAATGGATACATTCTAAATTATAAATTGATAATTTTTGAAAATTTATCATCAAATAATTATAGATGGATTAATTATAATGGAAGTTATTATAATATAATTATACAAATAATAAAGGATGATTATAAGATAATTAACATGTGACGTAGTTTATCAAAATTATAAGGGAAAAATTATGTGTTTTATCAAAGGAAAATTATCATATTCTTCAAATAATAATATCATAGAATTCTCAATGACAATCCCACCAGATTATTAAAAGAAATTTTATATAAAATTATCAATTTTTTATCATATTATCATATGTAATATTCCAAAATATAAATATAGTGAATTTTTCAAAAGATAATTGTTAAGAATTATTGAATGATAATTGCAATGAATTATCAAGCATCTATTGCATGGAAACATCAAAGATAATTTATACATATATTATCAAAGGTTAGTTAATATAATAATCGAATGATAATTTCGATATTCTCAAAGGTTAATTATTAATATTATAAAACGTTACTTGCGAGTTTATCAAAGATTATTATTCTGATGGATAATCACAGGCGCATGCGTTGATATAATGATAAACTAAAAAATTTCCATGAAAGATATATATTATCGCATTTGATGATATACAAATATTTTTAAAGTTATCCTGGTGAGATAAATTATTATTGCATATGACAATTTAAAATGAAAATACAAATATTCTCCAAGAGAGAGAAAATGTAATCGCATTTAATAATTTATTTCTATAAGAAATAAAATTGAAGGATATAATTATAAAATGAGGTTTATACTTATTCATTTGGATATTTCTTTTGATTTAATGTGTCAATATAAAATTATATTCCAAATATTATCTTAGAGAGAGAAAATTTAATCACATGTAATATTTTTAATTCCTTGTGAAATAAAATAGATGTTTTGGTTCTAGGAACCCTTGGAGAGCATCGAGAATTGGTGTGTCGACGCTTATGATAAAAAAATTGTGAGGAGGATTATTGAACCACACTTGGTGGATTATCATTGTCGCTGACATAAGCGACCTTGAGGTAGGGGGTTCCATTTTGATTAGCCCAATTTATTATCCTTGTATTTCTTGATTTATTTCAATTGTTTATTTTAATTCAATTGATCAAATTTTCTTTCAATTAAATTTATAAAAACCAGATTCCATTGAATCATTATATTTGAAATGGTTTTTGGCATGGAAATTTGGAAAACCCTCATTTTCATTTAATTGGGTGTGTTTATGGAAAATGTCTGATTTAAATTGTTTAATTTTAATTTTTCATTTGATGTAAATTATTTCAGTTAAATTTTTTAATTTAATTGTGGAAATAAAGTGTGTGATGATGGAATTGGTTTTGAATGTATTTCAAACTTGTAAAAATGGCTTAAAATGATTTGAAAGAAACCCAGTGGTTTTATCTTGTGAAAAAGTAATGTTTTTGAATAAAACTAGTTTTGTTTTTTAATGGAAATAATTGGCACTTTTGAAATAAAAGAATGGGATTGATCATATTTTTAAGCAGTCTTAAAATAGTTCACCCATCATTTTAAAGCGCATGCAAGCCATAGGTAGATTGAGAGTTATTTGGATACACTTTACGCTATGAAACCATTCTAAAACATACTTCCGACATGTCACATCCTTAATGGGTTATTGATGAGTCTCCTTTGGACATTAGCATAGGGACGTGAGTATACACTTTTTTCTGAGTTCACATAGAGTGTGGAATCCTATATCTGGTTAATATTATCATACCTTTTAGGACATGAACATGTTGCTCACTTGTTTATTTATAATTGAGATATAAATGTATGCCAATGTTTCTTTGAACTGCTTACATGCCTGGTAAATTTATATAAACAATTTTTTGTAAATGTTTTATATCAGCCATTGTTTTAGAAATATTCCATCATTTGTAAAATCATTGCATATAATTTTTATTCCCATCATTTGAATATGTATAGCATGTTTTGATTAAATATGATTTTGAATTTAAAAACCTGATTATTTGAAAATTAAATGATTTTTTGTGGATAGTCTATATGTGGCATCTGTTATGGAATATTTGGTGGTATCCTATAGTGCTTCGGTTCATACCCTACTTTTTCCTTCAGGTGTTTTTAGACGTTCTTCTTCCCGGTTTGAGTAAAGAGAATGGATATTTTGGAGGTAGATCCAGATATAGAGATTTGTCTTGGTGAGATGTGTCCTTGAGGAACTTGGGGTTATTTTCCCATTTTAGTACTTTGGATTTTATGCCTCTTTGTATTCTAGTAAATTACTCCCAGTGGAGTTTCTTTTATTATGCATGTTTCTTGTTTCTTTTCTTATGCATTTTTGGTGGCAAAATAATTCCCACTTTCATGATGTTTTATGTAAAGTGCTCCTTTCCAACCTGTGGGGATCGAGAAAGCCCTTCGGGCTATGTCAGGGGTAGCTTAGTTATCGGGTTAATAGGGTACCGGGGATAGTTCATGACAAAATGATATCAAAGGGAGGTTGAGTTTCTTTCTGGAAGATATTATTCTTTTGTGAAATTTTATTGGAACTTAAGAGGTAGTTGTGATTGAGTACCTGACTAGCTCTCACTGCAATAAACATTATGTCGCTAGGGTTGGTTAGGAAAAGATGTCTTGTGATTTATTTCTACTCTTTTCTCTATAGTGATTTGGGTAGAGTGAAATACAAAATATTTTTTTGTTATTTTTATTGTGAATAATTTCTCTCGTTACTCAGTCTGAGTGTTAATCTACTATCTTTCTATTGAATGCTGATGTTGTGTGACATTATGCCCCTGGGAAGATGTGGGAATCAGATCAAGAAGAATACTACTACTGAACTTCAGTAAGTGAATCATGTTATGGATCCGAATATAGTTGAGGTGATCTTGCGTACTGTCCAATAATTAGGGTAGACACCACCACCAGTCCCTGTTCAGGCTCTAGTTGTGGAAAATGGGCGGAATGCTCTTCGAAATTGTTCCCATTAGTTTTTTCATTAGAACCCACTAGTTTTTAAAGGCTCTACTAATCCTCAACATACTGAAGAATGGGTGGGCAAGATTGAACATCTATTTGAGTTCTTAGAGACAATGGATGAGATCTTTATGAAGTGTTCCACCTTTATGTTGGAGGGACCAAGAAGGAGATGGTGAGATACAATAGTGGCTGAAACTAAACATGGGGGATTAGAGTAGAAGGGCGTCAAGGTTATTTTCACTGGACACTTCTATCAGAATTAAATAGTGTTGGCCAAGACTGTGATGTTTTTCAAGCTTGGGATGGCCAACATAACTGTGGCTACAACATATGTTTAGGGCACTTACAGATGTTCTTCAATATCATTTCCACTCCACGTAGAAGCACAAGATCATCAAAACCTTCAAAAACCGTGGGGAAATCAAATGATTCACGTACACAAGGTTTATAACCATATACATTAGGAACGAAGCTTCTTCATGAAGTAAAAGAGTCTCCAGGGGAAGATAATATAGGTCCAACGACTATGATAAGTATCATTACTATAGCATCATCTTTAGTGGCTGTTCTATTTGATACTAGTAAATCTCACACATTTTTTTCAACCCAAACAATTAAAATTCTTAATCTTCCTTTGTAAATTTTATCTTGTTCCATAGATATTACTACACCCCTTGGTACGAAGAGAGAGGAGGGTCTTCGTAGTCCTACTTGTGTCTTCTCTCTATCAGATGTCAAACATTCTTGCAGTTTTCTGGTACTTGGCATTAATTTCCTTGATGTCATACTCAGGATGGATTGACTTATTTCCAATAAATCCAAATCAATTTTTATGTTCGATGGTTCTAAATTACCATACCTAGTGGTGTGTCTCTTTTCTTTCAAGTAGAATGAGACTTTAGGTCAAACAGGGATATACATAATTAGCTGGTGTTAGGGAAGGTGATATTAGTCTTTTCTCCTGATTTGGAGTAGTGATCTCCATCCAGTGGTTGATGAGTTTCCCCTCGTGTTTCTTTCTGATTTTTTATTATACCATAGGTAATTATGGTTGAGTTTTCCATTGACTTTATGCCAGTGCTCAACCAGTTTATTTTCCCTCTTACCAAATGGCTTGATCTGAACTAAAAGATCTAATGTCCTAGTTGAATGATATTCTTGAGAAAGACATTATTCACCCAAGCGTATCACCTTTGGTTGTGCATGTTCTATCCTCCATGAAATCTGATGGGTTTTTAACATATTATATTCTTTAGATTATTCCTTACGAATAGAAGGTTGTTGATGAATTCTGTAAGCATTAGGGACTCTCTTTATAGAGGGGAGATGGATGCACGCAGGTTATTCTCCAAAGGGGGTGTTCTGTTTTATCATAACCGTTATTTTTCACCGTTAGAGACATGGAGTTATATAATGTGGGATTTATATAATTTCCAATTGGTTGTGCACCCAATAAGAACTAAGATGATATATAAATTGAAACAATAGTTTTGGTGACCATGTATTATTAATGTTTTAAACCTGGTTGGGTCATAGATGGCTTGGGAGGCAGGGGAAGCTTGCTTCTTGTTTTATGGGATCATTTGTAGTTATTTAATAGGAATGGAAACTTTTTTACAATTTATCACTACCCTCACAATTGATGTCGATACAAAATGTCTTCCATGTATATCAGCTTCAAAAGCTTTTATCTGACTCATCTTATATTATGATTTGGAATGATCATGAAGTAGAACCTAGTTTATCTGTAACTGAACGACTAGTCAGGGTTGTTGATTCTCAGACCAAGGTACATCATGGTAGGACCATACCTTTTCTATGTGTGATATGAAAGTATTGTTATGTTTCTCATGATATGTGAGAGGGGAAGGCAGAGATGATAGAAGAGTGGCCTCATCATTTTTATGTGGAGGCTTGTTCATAGGCTTTCTGGGGATATAATGTTTTTTTAGTGGGGAGGTTGTAACATCTCATTACTATTTCAGATATTGATAAACCCCCTTCTCTTAAATTATTAATATCTTATGTTAAAAGGGAAGAATAGTTTATCTGTGAAAATTTGTGTTTTTGTTAAATTAGTCACGAAATGGTAAATCATCCAATTAACACTCCATAATATTCATTCAAATATTTTTGAGTTAAACACTGAATAAGTATGAGTTTCTATGATCTGAAAATCCCGAGGGAATATGGAAAAATATATATTAAATATTGTATTTTTAGCACAGGAAATTTATTAAAAATAATTGCAAAACTCCAAAACGGTCTGTTGTATAATAAATATGAGACCACATTTATGTTTGAAATATGGGGTTTACCCTAGGAGGGGTATAACATTAGAAGGTTCCTATAACACCCCATGATTTCATAGTACATTATTTCTACATAATAATTCAATAACTTGCAGTAAACGCAACACTGAGTTCGAGTGCACCACGACATACCAAACTAGCTATTCAAATGATCTTATGAGTAGTTTTATCTGAATTTTGATTTTTTTATGTTCCATATAAATTTTAACATCCATATTATGTGTTTCTTAGACATAATATAAGAACAAATTCATTTTTTCAGATAAAGGAAGTATTTTTAAGAAAATGACATGTTACCGCCTTTTAATAGAAATACCATTTTAAAACCAATATTTGACACTTTTATATATTAAATTTGACAAAATAAACATCCCTTTTACAATCGGGACATAAAAATTTAGTTTAGATAAAGTTTTGGTGTTTTTCTGATAATTTTCATATTTGGGTGAATAGTGAAAAATACTAAATTTCAATTGAAAACAAATTTTTTAATAAAAATAAATTAAAGTGTTAAATTATACATTTTAATAGATTTTAAGTATAATTAGATTATATTTTTATAATTCAATACAATTTAGGTCATTATATGTAATTTCATTTTCATATTTGACATAAACACATGTCAATCTTTTTGTAGTTTGTACTTTTTAAAATCATGCTTTTTGGTTTTGAGAATGGGAATTAATTTTAAGTTAAAAAATCCAACTTATTTGTTTTGAATTTGGAAAATTAGACTTCATTTTTGAATCCATAATATCAAAACTATCTTAGAAGAAATTTTTGATATTTTTCTAAAAACATTCAATTTTTGAAGAATAGTGCAAAACACAACGTTATTATTTAAAACTAACGTTTTATTTAAATAATTATTCAATTTATTTAAATTTATTTTATGCCAAAATAGAAATATAATACCTATATAAGTTCAATTTAATTCATTGGAGTCATTTTATAATACAATTAGATATATAAATGTTTATTGAACTTTTTAACGTATTTTTACCCACTTTCTAAGAGAATTTGAAATTTTGTATAAAACATAATTTTACCACTTCTGTGAGTTGAATTTAAATCATATGAGAGACAAAGTTGACATTAGTAAGTAAAATGTGGTTTTCCAAGTTGAGAATAATTTTGGATGAATAGTAACATTTGACAATTATTTACCACAATTAAAATTAAATAGAGTAATTAAGGGTAAAATGATATTATAATTACACTAACATAAGTCTTAATTCAATTGTATGAGTGTAATTAAACCAAAAACAAACATATGAATAAAATATTATCCTCTATGGTCCATAGGGATTAGATTAGGACATTTATTATTATTTTATTTAAAGAAGAGTTAAAAGTTTTAAATTCAATGTCTAATACATAAACCATTTTTAATATAGGGTTAAACATAATATAAATTCAACTATAATTATTATTAGAAAGATAAAAATATTTCCTAAATAATTGTATTTTATTTATAATTTTTTGACAACAAATAATTTAATTTATTTATGACACAATGATGATGTAGTAATTATCTTATTAATGAAATATTAAAATAATTGATATTATAAATATCCAAATAATTGTAAATAAAAACTTTTGATGAATTAAACTAATTTTCATGGTTAATATGACATTTTAGGGTTTATTAGAGAATTCTTTTTTCAAGTGATAAGGTTTTTATGATTATCACAAAAACAACATATCAAATTCTGTCAAAATTGACATAAATTAATTTTTAAAACAAATACTATATAATTGGTTGATATAATATTATTAAAAATCTAAGGTTTGGTCAAAGGGATTAAATAATATTATATATGTCATTAATTAACCACATTAGGTTCTCTTGGAAGTTTAGAGTGTGTTTATTTACCATATAGTGTAAGAATACAAGAAGACAAGGTAAAAGTTAAACTATTTAACTAATAGTTAAATCTAAAAGGAAAGGTCAAAATGGTAACCTAAAATTGTCTAAAACATATTGTTTTAGAGGATTTCGACCCATCCCCACATTATACTATAAATAAATCATTATTTATCCCTTAGAAACTGAGAATTATTTTATTATAAAATAATATTTCAAGCTATTCCTAAAGTGACCCTCGCTCCTCTTATAAAAGGGTACTTCACATTCCCTAAAAATCACAACTCCAATGCCATTTGGATCAGCCAAACACTACCCAAATATTCTCCCATCATTCCTCAATTCAACCTAGAGTCATTACTTTGATCATAAAGACAACCTACGGATCCTTTTTGATCAACTCCAAAAAAAACACCCGAAGAAGAGGTAATAATTTCCCCACCCTCTTTTAACTTTTTTTCTTATTCCATTTACAATTTCTTTGTTTTTTCCATACCAAAATAATAAATCCAGTACCTCCTACATACTGTGATGTTATTATAAATATTTTAAAACCATGTTCGTTTTTCTATCCATCCTATAAATGACAATGTCAATATACGTGCGTACGTACGGCTTACCGTCTCCACGTTGTGGTGTAGTTTGTTATTCAAACACTTCATTATTTGGATGGGTATAATAATGAGTTTAACTGATGTAAATAATAAGTATAAAATTTTAATGAATCTGTATATATGATATACCATCCAATTACATATGATTTCACCATCAATATAATGATATTTTCGCTTGAACGTACGTACGGATTACCGTCTTCAAGAACGCGATGAGACTCATTCCCCATCATAATCATTCAAGAATAATTTTAATTTTATGATTAAAAATAATTTTTAAAAACATAATATCATTTTATATATGAATCAAATACGTCCTATTGATAACAAACATGGCTTAGGAAACCAGTCATATAAAGGAAAATTGTTCTTTTAACAACCGAAATGATGATATTGTTGAAATATTGTTAACAAAGAAATATTAGAAGATCATATATGATATCATATATATGTATGTGGTTCTTGTATAATTTAATAGAAATTATTTATCTATTATACAGGAGGTTAACATACCATCGACTAAGGAAAAGTATAATGTAAGGGTTAATTCCTCAATCTCATTATTATCCGAGATTGTTTATGAATAAGTATTTACTGGGACATATTTATCATCAATGTCCATATTTCATAAAACAGTTTTCAAAAGTAATATTTTATGGTTTTATGGAAGGGACTCTTTTTCTATATCATAATTTTAAATGGTTTAAATTATTATTCTTTTAAATAATTCTCATTAATTTCCATGTTTTCAAAATTGATTTTAAGGATTTATTTATATGGACATGAATGTTTTTAAAATGTTCCTTCCTTTCTAATGTTTCAAAGTGGTATGGGACACATTAATTCAAAAATTTATTTAAATGTCTTTCGTTCTAAATTGTGTGACTTTTAAATATTTTCATGAAAAATTAATATTTCTATCAATGATTTTTACAAATCATTTTCAATTATGTCAACATCCTTTGATGGATTTTAAACTCGTTTGATGTTTATTTATAATGATATAAATCATCAATATTTTATTGAAGGTTTTGTTATATATTTGGCTGTGGATGTGTTATTTTTATACCATTCATGGTTTATGGTTAAAGTATTCAAATTTCATATTCTAGTTTTAATACAAATGTTTATGTTATGTTTCAAACCTTTCATATGATGTATGTATTGGACTTAGTAAGTGACGGGTGGAGCCCACTGTATCTCCTCGGTTCCTCGGTAGGTCTCATTAGAAAATTAGACATCGAATTGGCCAAGGACTTTCCCAATTTTGATATATGGTTTTGGATGAGGACATAATCATTTTTAGACGTCTTGGCCGAGTCCTTGAAAAAATGTTTCAGAATGTCCCACATTTTACGTTTCCTCATTATGAAAATATTATTGATTGTCCATGTGGTTATTCGATTAGTAGAATACCCATGACTGTGTTTTATTATGGAATTATTTACTCAACTAATATTCCTACCATAAAGTATTCATGTTTATTATTTTTAATGGATGTGTTTTAAATTATTCACCATTCCTAATGTTTGTGTTATATTCTGCTTTATTTCATTCTTTTTATGAGCATTTGAGCTCACCCCTTTGTTATGTTTTGTTTTCCCAGGATCCCAAGGAGTGTATTATGATGGATATGTAGGGTTATGTTTTGAGAATAATTTCTTTCTTAAAGGATTTTTTATGTTTTTTTGTATGTTATAAATTTTAATGTTACATTCATGTATGTAGTCTATTTTCCAAGAATTCTAAACAGATCGGTCCTTTGGGACTAGATTCCTTATACCATGCCAATGTTATGTAATAGGGCACCGACTATGAGTAACTGGGGTCAGGGCGTTATAGTTGGTATCAGAGGAATATTCACAATAACATTGTAAATATATTTAGATAAACTCTTATTATAGAACATTACTATAAGATATACTTTGAGGATTAGTATAGAAGAACTTCCTCTAATTTTGGTAATGTATGATTTTATGTATTTTCCAAGCAATACATCCCTGTCTGGATAAGAGCAGGTAGAAGCGGCTCTGGCACATATGTACCTAAGAGTGAAAACTTTGAAAAGGAGTTTTTGGAATGACCTGGGGTATCTTGGTACAACAAAATGGGCCTTGATTCACTCTTGGTTACGACACTCTCAGGGGATATGCTTAGGATAATTTCCTTTTTCATTATAATCCATTATGAAGGATTTTGGAGTAAATACTTCCTCAAAGAAAACATTTTATGATTATATATTGTATGAATAAACTTTTAAATTTATGTTAGGTATTTTACAAGTTTGGAATTATGCATTGCAATTCATAAACTAACCTAGTGTATTCCATTGTTTAGAAATGGCGCCTAGTAGAAGGAATGAGAATTCCAGTAATACACATGATCAAAATATTAAGAAGGATCATAACTTTCATAGTATTAAGAAAATATTTAAAAGGGAAATAGTCTCCCATGCATTCTCATCATATGAAGAAATAGTATCCAATGTTAATAATATAATTAAATAATTCTTTTAGTACTATGGATTTGAAGGGAAGAAGGAGAATAAACAGATGGAAGAGAGAATGATGGAAAAAGGGAAGAGAGGAAAGAAGGATTTTCACATATGTGATAATAGTGGAAAAAATCACCTTGGTAAATTCGTGAAGGGAATAAGAGTTTGTTATAAGTATGGAGAAAAAGGACACTATGTATGAGATCTCAAGGGTAAGAAAAAAGTTTCAAATGTACAATGCTTCATCTACAAGGAGTTGGGACACTACGCGAATTAATGTCCAAATCATCAGAGTATACTCCAAATGCTGCTATTGGATAATAATCATGTTATGATACTATTGATGATGAAGAGGAATGATTAGAGTTAATATGTTGTTAAATTATTATGTAATTTGAGAATTTTATTAATGATGTACCTATTATAAGAATTATAAAGTATATAAGGATTGTACAACAGTACCATTTCATTAAGGACTTGAGATTGTGTAGAACCTCAAAAAGTGACTCAATAGCAGGTAATATTTTTGGAAAATATATGGTTTAGTGAAATATAAACCATAATATGGTTCTGGTTCTGAGGTAGTGGTTTTGAAATAATATATGATTGATTTGGATAAATTATATTTGATATTCTTAACTACTTTGAAATTGATCATTGATTTGTATATTCCATCATTGTTGGAGTTTATAACATTTTTTGGATAGAAGGAGTATATCTAGTATTCTATAATGAATAAAGGAGAATGAATGTAATCAATAATTTTTTATGGTAATTCAGGCTGTTATAGTGTTTTAAAATAATACATTATGAAGTTATTCACATGCGATTACGTGGCAAAAAGGATCTTCATTGTGTTTACCTTCCTTATAAATTTTTGACTTTGAGTTTGGACAGAAGTATTTTGGATAAGTCTAATGGTTGGAATTGATTAATTTTGACATTGGATACTATTGTTAAGGATAAATCATTTATTGAGATTATTTTTGGATTGTCATAAAAGAGGACAACCTGGAGGCCGGGCGACAACCAGTCGCGTCCAGCAAGGCCATGAGATATGAACCCGCAACCAAAGGGCGACAAGGGCGGATCACCTACCACTGACATACATTATGTCCTAGTTTTTATAATGTATTTTTTTAGTCAGAAAAATGAATTATAATGTAATTATTTTTGGATCCCTATACGATTAGGATTAATAGAATATTTTTGAATTCTATTATCTTTTGGAGTGAAAGATGAGTTTACGGTAGGAATTAGTTGAAGGACGAAACTCTACTTGTCAATTATATTTTTTCCCTCTTAGTATATGAATAAATTAATTCTTAAACTTTAAGGAAGGGACCTTAAAACAAAAAATGTGTTATCCTAAGACCTTATGTTTTGTTGAACCGATGATATAGTAAATCATCATAGTCTAATGGATTTAAGGCCCTTGATTTTACATTTGTTTGTGATTGATGACCTCAATAACTACCTATAAATATTTACATTTTTCCAACAGTTATGTGTCTCTAATTTACACCAATGTTATCCTAATCTAGATCATAATTCGGCAGTGACTTTTTTATTTCCTCTTCCCTCTTATTAAGACTAAATTTTATTAACCCAATTTCTAATGTTGGTATTCCACAAAGGTATTTGTATATTGTTATCCTTTTATTTTTGAATAAAAATTTCAAATTTCAAAGACGCAATTTATTGAAGGAGGGTAGAATATTACACCACAAGATTTTATAGTATGATATTTCTTCTAAATAATTCAATGACTTGCGCTAAACGCAACATTGAGTTCGAGCGCACCACGACCAGGAAAACTAGTTGTTCATAAGCCGTTATGAATACCATTATTTTAATTTTGAATTTTATATATTCAATATAAATTTTTACAACCATAATATGCGTTTCTTAGACATTATATATGAACAAACTTATTTTTTCAGATAAAGGAAGTATTTTTCAGAAATTACAATGTTAACTCCGTTTAATAGTGAACCCTTTTTAAATACAATATTTGAAAATTTTATATATTCAATTTTACCAAATAAACATTTTCTATAGATTCAAGACATAAACTTTTAGTTTTGATAAATATTTGGTGTTTTTCTGATAACTTTCATATTTGGGCGAATAGTGAAAATACTAAATTTTAATTGAAAACACCTTTTTTAATCAAAATACTTTTTAGTGTTACATTGTTAATTTGAATGGTTTGGAAGTATAATTTGATTATATTTTTATCTTTCAATAGAATGTAGGTCATTATAAGTAATTTAATATTAAAATTATACATAAACACATGTCAATCTTTTGATAGTTTTTACATTATAAAATATGCATTTTGGTTTGGACAATAGGAATTAATTTTAAATTAATTAATGCAACTTATATGTTTTGAATTTGATAAAATATACTAAATTTTAGAATTCATAATATCAAAATTTTCCTTTTGTGAATTTTTTGTATTTTTCTGAAAACAATCAATTTTTCATGAATAGTGAAAAACACTACGTTAATATTTAAAACCGAATTTCTATTTAAATAACTATTTATTTTATTTTAATTTATTTTAAGTCAAAATAGATATATAATACCTTTATAAGTTCAACTTATTTCACTGGAGTAATTTTATAATAAAATTAAATGTTTAAAATTTTATTAAACTTTTTAATGTTTTTTACCCACCTTTTATGAGCATTTGAAAATTTGCATGAAATGTAATTTTACCGCTTCAGTGAGTTGAGTTTCAAAACTCTAAGAGACACAGTTGATATCAGTATGTAAAATAAGTTTCAATAAGATAAAAATAATTTATTGTGAATAGTAATTTTTGACTTTTATTTATCATAGTTATAATTAAAAAGAGTAATTAAGGGAAAATGTTTTTATAATTACCCTAACACATGTCCTAATTCTCTTGGATAAGTGTTATTTTACCAAAAACAATCTTAGGAATAATATATGATCCTCTTTGGTCTACTTGGATTAGATTATGACATGTATTATTATTTTATTTAAAGAAGAGTTATGAGTGTAAAATTCAAAGATTAATAACTAAACCATCTCTAATATTGGGTTACACAAAATATAAATTCTACTAGAAATATAAATTAGAATATTTCCTACATAATGATATTTTATTTATAATTTTTAGACATTATATATTTTAATTTATTTATGACACAATGATGATACTATAATTACTCAGTTAATGAAATATTAAAATAATTGATATTATAAATATTCGAATTAATGAAAATTTAGACTTATGAGGAATTAAATTAATTTTAATGGTTAATATGACATGTTATGGTTGATTAGATAAATTATTTTTGAAGTTATAAAGTTGTTAAGACTATAAAAAAACAAAATACCAAATAGTGTCAAAATTGACATAAATTATTTTTTAAAACAAATACTATATTATTGGTTGATATAATATTCCTAAAACTCTAAGTATAGTCCAAAGGGATTAAATAATACTATATATTTCATTATGAAACCACTTGAGGTTCTCTTGGAAGTTTATAGTATGTTTATTAACCATATAGTGTAAGAATACCAGAAGACACGGTAAAAGTTAAACTATTACACTAAGAGTTAAATCTAAAAGTTATGGTTAAAATAGTAACATAAAGTTGTATAAACCCTATTGTTTGAGAATATTTAGACCCATACCCACATAATACTATAAATAATACATTTTTGAGACATTAGAAACCGAATATGATTTTATTATAAAATAATATTTCAATCTTTTCCTAACAGGAACCCCACCCCTCTTGTAAAAGGGTACTTCCCCTTCTCTCAAAATCAAAAATCCAAATCCATTTCGATAATCCAACCCCTGCCCAAATATCCTCCCATCATCCATAAAATAAACCTAGAGTCTTTAATTTGATCATAAATCCAACCTAAGGACCCCTTTTGATCAACTCAAAAGGAAACACCCGAAGAAGAGGTAATAACTTCACCACCCTCTTTCAACTTATTTTATTCTTCCACTTCCTCTTTATTTGTTGTTTGAATACCAAAATAATAACTCTAGTACCTACTATATACTTTGAAGTTATTATAAATATGGTACAACCATATTTTTTATTCTACATATCATATAAATGACAAAGTCACCATACATGCGTACGTACGCCTTACCATCTCCACGTCGTGTTGTAGTTTGTTATTCAAACATTTCATTATTTGGATGGGTTTAATAATGAGTTTTAATGATGTAACTAAAAATTATAACATGTTAATTATTATGTATATATGATATACCATCCAATTACATATGATTTCACCATCAATATAATTATATTTTCGCTCGTGCATACGTATAGATTACCGTCTCCACGAATGTGATGAGATCCATTCCCCATCGTAATCATTAGAGAATATTTTTCATTTTATGATTAAAAATAATGTTTATGAACTTAATATAATTCTGGATATGAATAAAAGACATCGTATTAATAACAATCATGGATTACGTAACCAACAATATAAATGAAATTAGGCCAGTTAACACTCGAAATGATGATAATACTGAAATATTATTAACAAAACAATATTAGAAGATGATATATGATATCATATATATGTGTGTGTGTGGTTCTTTTATATTTTAAAAACAATGATTTAACTATTATACAAGGCGTTAATATGACATAGACTAAGTAAAAGTACAAGGTATGGGTTAATTACTCAATCTCATTATTATCCGATATTGCTTATGAGTAAGTATTTACTGGGACATATTTATCATCATTATAAATATTTCTTAAAAATTATTTCAAAAGGAATCATTAAAGGTTTCATAGAAGGGAATATTTAACTAGATAATTTTTTTAAATGGTTTAAATATTTATTCTTCTTTATCATTCACATCAATTTTCATGTTTTCAAAATGGTTTTTATAGATTTTTTTATATGGACATGATTGTTTTTAAAATTTTAATTCCTTTCAAAAGTTTCAATGTGGTATGGGACACTTTGATACAAAAAATGTAATTAAATTTCTTTCTTTCTAAATTGTGTGACTTTAAAATGTTTTCATGAAAAAGTGATATTTCTCTCAAAGATTTTTACAAATCATTTTCATCTATGTCAACATCCTTTGATTGATTTTAAACTCATTTGAAGTTAATTTATTATGTTACAAATATTCCATATTAGATTGAATGCTTTTTTATATATTTGATTGTGGATGTGTTATTTTTATACCATTCAGGGTTTATGGTTAATGTATTGACATTTCAAATGCTAGTTTTAATACAAATGTTTATGTTATGTTTCAACCTTTACATATGAGGTATGTATTGGACTTATTAAGTGACGGGTGGAGCCTACTATAATCCTCGGTGCATCGGTAGGTCTCAGGAAACAATTAGATGTGGAATTGACTGAGGCCTTTTGCAATTTTTATATATGGTTTTTCCCGAGGCCTTAATCATTTTTAGATGTCTTGGCTGAGGCCTTGAAAAAATGTTTCAGAATTTCCCGCATTATATTTTTCCTCATGAAAATATTATTGATTGTTCATGTGGTTATTCGAATAGTAGAATACCCATGACTATGGTTTATTATGACCTTATTTTCTCATCTCATATTCCTACTATAAAGGAATGATTTTTCAATTTTTCACCATGACTAATGTTTATTTCATCTTCCACTATATTGCCTACTCTTATTGAGCATTTCGGCTCACCACTTTTGTATGATTTATTTTCATAGGATTCCAAGAAGCATATTATGATTGATATGCAGGTTTATGATAAGAGAATAATTTCCTTCTTAAAGGATTTTTTATGTTGTGTTATATGTTATAAATTGTAATGTAACATTCATGTATGTAATCTATTTTCCTAAAATACTAAACTGGTCGGTCCTTCAAGACATGATTCCATGTATCGTGCCAATGTTATGTAATAAATCACCGACTCAGGGTAACTAGGGTTTGTGCGTTATAGTTCTGGAATTTTGGATTCCTCACTCTCATGATAATGTTATTAAATAATATCTAATATATTATTTATTAAAAAAAATTAAATATCTCTCAAACGGTGTGTCGAATGAGAAATCTGAGACCACTGATGAGTTTGGAATGAGGGGTTTACCCTAGAAAAGGTATAAAAATTGTTAGCATCTGGATTTTAGAGGCGTCACTCAAAAAAAACCTTTTTTATTTAAATGAATTATTTATTCCAATTTTTATTTAATAAATCATTAATATCTCTCAGACGGTTCGTTCAATTAGAAATATGAGACCACCGTTAGATCCAAAATGAGGTGTTAACCCTAGGATACATATAACCTTAATGAGGAACATACTTTTGGTTTTTTAACTTATAAATTTTATGTTATTTAATAATTAAATTAAATTATTGATATTATTAATATCATTTAATGATTAATTTAATTCCAAAATAAATTGGGTTATTGTTCAACTTCATCCATTTAACGACAGACACCATTTTTAACGCCAAACACCATTAAAATCATCTATTTTGTGATCATTTTGAATGGTTCCTATTACAACCCCCGAATATAACAATTTAAAACCCTCCCCACCAAGATTTAGTTTAAATGGGGGATTAAAATGTGAGTTTTAGGTTTGTATTTTTTAGCACACTCTTTGGGGTTTTAAATAATTCAAGATTCTCTCCTTAGGGGGATGCTGTTTCCGATGGGTTCAAATAACCCCAGATCCGCAACTACAAAACCCCAAAAAACTGATTTTAGTTCATCCTCATGATTCAGGATTGAATATGGCAGTTCTCCTCCCATGGGTGGTGGTTGTGAAAAGGGCATGGTATTTTCTGTTTATTTTTTTAATTTGTTTAATCATATAAACTTCTAAATTCTATTACTTTTTCGTTGTTGATACAAATTACGCACCGTCAGAACCGCTGAATTCATCTCGATGAGAAAAATCAAAATAATATTTTTTCGAAGGTATAAAGGTATTCCTCAATCTGATTTTTAACATTTTATTAGATCTTTGAAAATAAATTATGAAAGGATAAGTTCTAAATTATAAATGGATAATTTGTGAGAAATTATCATAAAATAATTATAGATCGATTAATTTTTAATGAAGTTATTATAATGTAATTATACAAATTATTAAAGGATTATTATAAGGTAATTATCACGTGACATAGTTTATCGAAATTATCATGGGATAATTAAGTGATTTATCAATGGAAAATTATCATATTTTTCATATAATAATACCATAGAATTATCAATGGTAATCCCACCATATTATCAAATGAAATTTTTAATAAAATTATCAAATTTTGTTCATCATATTATTATATGTAATATTCCAAAAGATAAAGATATAGAATTTATCAAAATATATTTATTAATAATTATCGATTAATAATTCAACAAATTATCAAAGATCAATTGCATTGAAATATCAACGATAATTTTTACATATATTATCAAAGGAAAATTAATATAATAATCAATTGTTAATTTCAAGATTATTAAATTTTAATTAACAATGTTATAAAACTGTAATTGTGAGTTTATCAAAGAAAATTATTCTGCTAGATAATCGCAATTGCATGCGTTGATATAATGATAGACTTAAAATTTTACATGAAAGATAAATATTATCACATGTGATAACATAAAAATATTTTGAATGTTATCCAAGTGAGAAAAATTATCGTCACATGTGATAATTTAAAACGACAATCCAAATATTTTGCAAGAGAGAGAAAATGAAATTGTATGTAATTTTTTATTTCCTTGAGAAGTCAAATAGAGGGATATAATTATCAAATGAGGTTTATAAATATTGATATAGATATTTATTGGGATTACATGTGTTACAAAAATGATAATCCATAGATTATCCAGGAGATAGAAAATGTAATCACATGTAATATTTTTACTTCCTTGTGGAATAAAATAGATGTTTTCGTTCTCAGAACCCTTGAAAAGCATCGATCATTGGTGTATCAACGCTTACGATAAAATTTCATTGAGGAGTTGTCTTGAACCACACGATGAGGATTATCTTTGTTGCTATCATTAGTGACCTTGAGGTAGGTGGTTCTATTCCAATTAACCAAATTGATTATCCTTGTATTGGTTTATTTATTTCAAATTTTTTAAATTCAATTTATCAAATTTTCATTCAATTAAATTGATAAAAACCAGATTCTAGTGATTCACGATATTTGAAATGTTTTTTGGCATGGAAGTTTGGAAAACCCCCAATTCCATTGAATTGGGTGTGTTTATGGAAATTCATAGATTTAAATTGTTTAATTTAAATTATAGAAGTTCTGGAAATTATTTCAATTAAATTGTTGAATTTAATTGTGGAATTTTTGAAAATTATTTCAATTAAATTGTTTAATTTAATTCTGGATATAAATTGTGTAATGATGGAATTGGTATTGAATTTATTTAAAACTGGTAAAACGGATTAAAATGATTTGATAGAAACCCTCTAGTTTAATCTTGTGAAAAATGAATGTTTTTTAATAAAACCTATTTTGGTTTTAAATGGAAATAAATTAGAACATTTGAAATGGAATAATGGGATTGATCATATTTTTACGAAGTCTTAAAAAAGTTCACCCATTATGTTAGAGAACATACAAGACTTAGGTAGTTAGTGAGTTATTTGGATACACTCTATGCTGCAACCACGTTCTAAAATGTACTTAAAGTTGGTCACATCCCTGACGGGTTGATGATGAGTCTCTTTTGTCCAGGGATATAGGGATGTGTGTATACACATTTTTATATGTTCTCATAGAGAGTGAAAATTTTTATATGGGGTGAATACTATTGTATATCTTGGTAGATGACCGTGTTGCTCACTTGTTTATTTATATTTTAGATATAAATGTATGCTAGTGTTTTTCTGAACTGGTTACCTGCCTACTGCATTTATATATACTATTTTATATAAATGTTTTACATAAATCATTGTTTTATAAAAACTGAATCATTTGTAAATTAATTTCTTCAAATATTTATTCACATCATTGAAAAATGTATATATTGTTTTTTAAATATACTATTGAATTTCCAAAACCTTTTATTTGAAAATTGAATGTTTTTCTTTGTATAATCTATATTTGGCATTGGTTATGGAATTTTTGGTGGTGTCAAACTGGTCTAAGGCTCGCACCCTACTTTTTCCTTTGAGTGTTTGTAGACATTCTTCTTCCAGGTTCGAGCAAAGGGAAGGGATCTCTTTACGGTGGATCTAGCTATTGAGCTTTAGTCTTGGTGAGTTGTTTCCTTAGGGACCTTTATGTTGTTTCACCATTTTAACACTTTGGCTTTTATGCCTCTTTATATCTAGTACATTACTCCTAGAAGAGTTTCTTATGTTATGCATACTGTCTTGTTTATTTTCTTCCACATTGGTGGTGGAAAGTCATTCCCACATGAATGTTTTATGATGCCAGGTGCTCATCGCTGACCCGTGGGGATCAGGAATGCCATTTGGGCTATGTCCGGACTGGCTTTGTTATCGGGTCACCAGGGTATCCGATATGGTTTGTGACGATATAAATGTATAATTATATTTATTTCCAGTATTTTATAGTTAATACCAATAATGTATAATTATCATAAATTGATATCATTATATCGAAGAAAGATGAGTTATTTTCAAGAAAATATAATATCAATACATTTCACCATTAGTAATGGGATGTAATAAATAAGATAAAATTATTATATTCGATACGGATTTAAAAAATTAACTTAATTAAACTATGGATCCATGCTTTAATAAACCTATTTTTTATTATATAGGAGGATAAAACACAATGAAATAAATTAGGATTTAATGTTAGTGGATTATAGAGCCCAACACTTTCTTTTAAGTTATCATACATTTCACATTGATATCATTATGGATATTATTATAATATCCTTAAAATTTTCTTTAATATTCATTACGTTCTCTCTCTAGGGATAAAAATTTTTATACCTTTAGAAAATTATTTCTAATTGAAATAGAATGGTTTTTTAAAGTAACTCTATTTTCATGAACACCTCATTTACTCCTCCTTATATATTTCTTATCCACTAAAAAATAACAATGATTTATGAAAAAATATTACTTCCCTTACTCATCTGGGAATCAAACAGGTTATTCATTAATATATTGTTTATATAAAATTTATGAAACCCATTCCTTTAAATGGTTTATTTCATGAATATGATTGTTATGTGTTATCTTTCAGTGTTTCATGCAAGATTATGAATATTTAATGATATGATGGGTGGGTTTGATACTATATATACGTATAATTAATTTTTCAATGTGATGTATCTCAAGATATTATTTGTATTATGTTTGAGCATGAAGATAGATTGGTTCTTAATTATGGTGTTACAAATAATGAATATATGTTATGAATAAGCATGATGTTATATTTTTTCACAATTATGTGCTGTAATTGAGAATTATGTTATAATGATTCATTATTATAAATATAAAACATTCCATTCATTTTTAAAAATATTCATCAATGATTATGATGATTATACAATGCTTATGATGTGATTATTATTGTTATTCTCACTAGTGTAATACTAATTCTTATCTCTTATTCCTTCTATATTTTTTCACATCATACTAGGATTTTATATCGCACCATTCATTGATGTATATACTCATTCTATTATATATAACATGGGTATCCTGATAGATTTTATTAGGATAAGAAATTAGGATTTAAATAATGATAATGTATTAGTATGTATATGTTATGTATGAACCAAATTTACTAAAGATACTAAAACTTTTCATCATGTAGTGTATTACTATTTTGTTATCTATTATAAAAATAATTTAATAATCATGTAAGAAAATTTTTGGTTCTATATAATCTCTCTTTATCTCTCTTAAATAATCATGTATGATCCACATTAAAATATTTTATGTACTAAAATTTATGAGAAAATTTATATTTTTTGATCTTCATATGCACTTTGGCCAATATCTGATTGTTATAAAGGTAAATATCATGATAGATTTTTCATTCCCCTTCCAAAAATAACTTTATTTTGGTAGTATATATAATCGATATTTTTTTCTAGAAACCTGAGTGTGAGTCTTCATGTGATTTTGTTACATTTCTTGAGATGTAGTGAGATTGTGTTGACATTTGAAAAAGTCATGGAAAATACCCAAAAACGAAAATATTCATGGATACTTTTATTCCCCCAATGCTTCATTTTTTTATTGACCTTCTACCCATTATCTTTCATATATGTCTATGGAAGAATTATGATTTTAAATGGAAGTTATAAATTCTCATATATTTTATCGAGGATCAATGAGTTCCTAGGAAACAAAAAAAATGATTTATTTTTCTTGGTTTTTTGAATGCCATTAAATTCCCAGAACATTCCATATCTGCAGTGAACATTTAGGGTCTCTAAATCGTAAAAAGGAAATAGAACCAATTGATAATTTTCAAACAAATTATATATTCCTTTAGTTTTTGAAAGAAAAATTACAATAAATTAAGGATGAAATATAAAATTGACCAATATTTTGTTCCCTTTTTGAATGAATAAAATCATTATCGTAAATGTAGTTATAGAAAACACCTGAACTTATTTTTATATTTAAAATAGTTATAGTTTTTTATAATTACAATTCCATTCATAATCAGGACCATTTATAATATATCTATTGTATAATTCCCACTAAGATTATTATATTAAGGGTTATGATAAAGTAAATTGACATACATAGAAGGAGTGTTGGCCTCATCCAATAGAATCATACCCTATGAATCCCATTTATCAGAGATTATGAAGGAGATAAAATCAATGGGATTTGAAATTGAAAAAACCCAAAATGGGATTTTAAAAATAATGCCTGAGAAAAACTATTTGTTGGAATATTTTCAATCTTCTCAAGATCAGGGACCAAAGCATGTTTTCTGAACCACCCTAAGAAAATATCATCATCACACACATTACCCATATAGAATTAAATGGTTTGATAAAAATAAATGGATATAGGATCCAAAATTATGTGCTTGACTATTTTTATTTCATATAAAATAATGATTATATTTATCTTTTATTAATCTATGATGTTAAAAAAACTTTTTTGGTAAAAATTATATTTTGATATGATGAAATAGAAATTATATTTCTTGGGAATAAATAGTTTCAAGTGTGACACTATTTTTG
This sequence comes from Viscum album, assembly GCA_963277665.1. NCBI lineage: Eukaryota > Viridiplantae > Streptophyta > Magnoliopsida > Santalales > Viscaceae > Viscum > Viscum album. The sequence continues at coordinate 187,803,345 of OY728145.1, forward strand.
GTTAATTAATGAACTTCTAAATGATTAATATTTAGATAAAATAAAATAATAAAATAATATTTAACAAATATAAATGATTATATAATTTTAGAATGTCATATATAGTTTTTATAAGGAAAAAAATTGTTATTTCCAAAAAACATGTATATTTTAATTAATGGGGATTTTTCTTTAAAGGGTAATTTATCATATTTATATAATTATTTTAAAAAAATATAAAAATATTTTTTAATTAATCACATAAAAAATAACCAATTTGGAGTTATTTATAATTTTCAAAGAGAGTTCTGTTTTAGGGAGAAAATTTAATACAATAAATTATAAGGCTTATATAATGAGATCAGAAAATCCCAAAAGTACTGTAATAAATACTATAAAGAGTATCAAATAACAAAATTATTTTTAACATTTAAAAAAGGTATTTAATGTAATTTTATTAATTTTATCAACCCTTAATGAATTCTAAAAAACCATTTTTATATTTTATGGTTTTAAAATCAATTTTTTATAAACGTGACTCTCTTCCACATAACAAAGAGTACTATTTTTAATAGCTTGATTATTATACTTACAAAATAGTAAAATCCAATCCTATTTGGTAGTATCAATGGTAGGAAACTATAATACCCAGATATTATATGAAATTTTGTATTTCAAATAAATGTAATTTCTTTAATATCTTGTGTTACATTCAACTCCGAGTTTCAATGAACCACAATATATAATATTAAAATTTATTATATAATATTATTCTTCTCTCCTAGAAGTTTAATTTATGGGCATGAATAAGGATAAATAAATTATGAAAATTATATGGTTTATATATCAAAAAAATAAATTCATTGGTTATTATTTTATTATAAATTAAAACAAAAATCAATAGAAAGTAAAAGATTTTTTTTAAAACTATTTTTATGTGCGTAACATATTTTTAACTTAAAACATTATATCAATAACTATTTTTAAATTATTTTAATGAAATTTTTATATTATATATTCAATAAAAAAATTTATCATTCAAAAAATATATTTCTATTTTTGGGATACAAATAAATCTATTATTTTCTTAAATTTTATATTTTTCAAAAAAGTGGATTCATTTTCCTTTGTACAATTATTTTGAAATTATTTTTTAAAAAATATTAAGGAAAAAAATTAGATAAAAATAAAATAAATTTTATAAATGAAAATTAAAAAATTTCTAAACTTGTTTTAATTTACAGAACAGATTTATTTTGTAAATAATAGTGAAAAATAACAATTTTTTAAAAAAATATTGTCTTTCCATTTATCAATTTTCATAGTAAAATTTTATTTTTAAATGATTTAAAATCAAAAAAATCATTTATATTATTTATGAATACAATTTATTTCATTAAAATATATTAAATTTTGAATTATGATATAAAATGTTTTTCCACATATGGAAACATTTACTTTGAAAACAAAATTTTATCACATATGTGGGATTAATTTTAAATTAAATTATACCATTATGGGGTATTTAATAAGGTAAAAATGAATAGATATTTTTAATTATTATAAATTGTATTATATAATAATTTTATCTTAATTTTTTTCACAATTAATAGTAAAAAACCTAAAAAATAATCATTATGGTTATGGTTTAAACTAGGTAATCAAGGGGGTTAAACCAACAGATAAGGGTAGTGTTTAAAATTACACTTGTAAAATTATATTTTATAAGATTTTTTACATTGTAATATCCCACCAATGAAAATATGGACATTTTTAATCATTTACCTTATGAATGAATTTATCATTTTCGATTCTATTAGGAAATTTCTAAGTGGGTTCCCTCCAAGAACCTATAAAAGGACACCCCCATCCTCTTCTATACACACTATCAGTTCATTTTGGTTTTGTTAATAGTTTTCCAAATATATTCCTTACACTTCTATACATGATCTAGAATCTCTATTTTTATCATAAAACTATCATATGAAGGATTCAAGTATAAACCAAATGGGTCACTCTGGTGAAAAGGTATAGTTCATAAACATATATTTTTATTTTATTTATTCTTCCACTTACTTTAAATATTATAAAAATATAATAAAATAATAACACCAATATATTATATATACTGAGAATTAATTATGCTAATTTCATAACCAACATCCATCTCACTCTCTATCAAATGGGAAGAAAAATTGTTGATCATGTGTACGGTGGACTGGATCCTCTCAAAACATTGTAGTTTATTTTCCATCACTACATAAAAATGATTGATATAATTTTGGATTTGAAATAAATATATGATATATATGAAGTTATTATACTTATATATTTAAAATATCACATCTTTTTTTATATTACATTCCTTTGTAAAATGATAACATTGCTCGTGTGTAAGTGTGGACTACAACCTCCATGAAGTGACGTCATGCATTTTTCACATAATTTTGACATGGATAGTAATAAGGATATATTTTATGAATATATACAATATATATTATTTTTAAAAATAATATTTAAATTATAATTAATATTTTACTTTATATTATTCTATTTGTCGAGAAAATAGGATCAGTGTTCATGCTTACGTATGACCTATAGTCTCCATGAATAGTGAAATTAATTTTTTTCTATAATATTTATAGATGATAATAAATTTGTATCTAATGAATATAAATTATATTAATATCATTGTTATTATTATGGATATGATATAACTAGGATAAAAATATAATAACTAGAAACAACCAAACCAAAAATTACATGAGAAATAAAACAATGAAGACAAAAAATGGTGTTTTTAATAGGGAATTATTAATAAATGGTTGATGAAATTCTATAAGTAGATAATTTATTATTTTATAAGAGTGTAAATTATTCTATAATATAATTTAAATAAATTTAAATTTATTATATATGATTTGACTGTGCTTTTGAAATAAGTGGAACTCGAGATAAGGGATTTTCATCTCACTTTTATTTTCATGGGACACATGTCATATTAACCACATTGTTCTTTTTATGGTGTATATACCACACATGAATATAATTTTTTACTTATATTATAAAATTTATGATATATAAATATCAATCTATATTTATATATTTCAGGTTTATTATAATTCAAATGTTACCAATGTGGTAAGGGGTTTACATTATAATCTCATTGTTTTTAAGGATTGTTTATTATTAAGTTTTAAATGATGAAATATTATGATAAATCAATCTAGAAAATCATTAATTTTATTATCCCCTAATATTTTATATAAAATAAATATTGTACTTTAATTTTCCCCTCTATATATACTTATGACACCAAAAGACTATTTTTAAGGAAAACTGACTTTATCTCTCTTTGGTCAAACCATTATTCTCTTCCATGTCGGTGTTTTTTCTATATGTTTCAAATAATATTTTTACTATTATCCAATTATTATTTAATATTATTTTATCCTTATTAAAACAATTATTTTTAAAAAAAAAAATCTTATTGTCTTTTTTTAAATGATGTACTTTTGACTTTTTACCAAAAATATGAAGGAATGTTTGTTTTAACATTGGAATGAATGATATTTCCCAATGTCATGGATGATCAATGATTTAATGTTTCATTTACATGTTCCCCTGTTTATTTTAAAATTATTTATTTCCTTAATATTATAGAAACTTTAACTTTTTATAAAGTTATTTTCAAAAGTGTGAAGGATATTTTCCTCAATAATTTTTTTAATGATCATTTAATTGAATTTTTATTCATCAATGACAACAGAACTTGAATATAATTATGATATAATGGGGATATGATCCTATGATTCCATCCCTATTCTTTATATATATGTTATTTGATTATGTTAATGATGTGTTTATGTATCTCACTTCTTTTCCAAGGATTATTCTAGGATAAAAAGATGACATGATTATGAAATCTATATCTTTTACATAGGTTATGTTATCATTAAAGGACTATGAATCCCATTTAATTATCATAATTTAGGATATGATGAAGAATTTGTAATCCTTTCTCACAAATATATGTGAATTTAAATATGTTAAATATGGTCCCAGAATGATATATCCCTCCAATGCATTGGGTAATGATAGATATATCATTAGATAAAAAGGATTTGAAAGGGTAGTAAACCTAGTTTAGTGATGTACTTTTTACACTGTGATAATATTGGGAGTGAAACTTGAATACTAGGATGACTTCGAGAGTGAAATGATTCTATTCTGATAGTCTTAGAAATGATTCTTGACTACAATGTAAATTATTTTCAATTCTTATGTGTGTGACCCAATTTTTTTCTTATGCCAAGGTTATGATCTCATGGATTATGTTCATTTAATCTATTATGATTCTTGTCTTATGAACTACCATGGTTTATTCCATGATTTATAACTATGATATATGAATTGAAGGGTTTAGTTTTCAAATTTTATTCTCATTTTCTCATACCTTATTCTCACGTTATATTAATATATCAATTGTTTACCCTTAATAAGAATCTAATATCATCCATACTATTGTTTTATTTCCACTTGTAACGAAGAATTATTTTTTATGATATGTCTATGAAGGGTTATAATTATGAAAAACTTAGTGGGGATGACATACTTCACTTATGAATCAATTTTACATGTATCTACATTTTCAAAATTACTTAAACTATTTGATTCAAGGGTGGATTAGTATATTATTATAGGGAATATTCCACTATTAAGATGTGATATTTGTATATAAAATGTATGGGTCTCTATATTTTGTATCAGAGAAATTTTAAGTTAACCATGGGAAATTTGGATGTGAAAAATTTCATGAAAACCAAATAGATAATGAAATTTATATGAATAATGTACTTGAATTTTTAATGAGTACAAAATGTGTGGTTTCCAACATATTATATCCTTTTCTGGACAATAAATGTGGATTTGTATTTAGCATTGTTGTACCGAGTGGTAATAACTTCAAAAAGGGAATATTTAACATTGACTTGATCATCACCTAGTTTATGACGATGGGCCATGGATAACATCAGGTTGGACTCTCCTAGTGGATATGTTTTGGAAATTCATAACTCTTTATGAACTATAATAAAGTATTTGAATAGATTATAACCATGAATGAACTATGATAAACCTAATGTTTAATATATTTAAAAGGTGGTGTCATGATTTGGATATTCTAAAAATTATTTTTCTTGACTATGTGAAATCACAGTATGACTATTATTTCTCATAGTACAATTTTTGGTTTTCGTCGATAGATGGAACCTAATAGAATCATATTAATGATAAATTAAATGGATATTTCAATGATATTACCCCTACTAAACAAAATTTTATTGGAGATATAATAATAAAAATTATCTTTATAATGACAAAACATTATCAATATATGATTAATGTTAAACATACAAACTAAAAAAATATGGAAAGACATTTTTTTATTTCTCTTAAGAGCTAATTCCAAACGTATTTTAGTGGTTACACTAATCCCCTAATTTTTTAGTATTAAATCAGTAAAATTGAAAATATATTTTAAGCTCTCCAATTCTTGGAGCATGAAATATTCTTTTTTATTGCCTATTAAATGGAAGGAGAATCAGAAAAAGGGTGAATTATTTTCTTGAATATGAGGAAACCTAATTAAGAAAACTCCATAGAGTGGTATGAGATTAAAAGATTATTTTTTTATTATATACTTTCTTATTATTTTTTTAATATGATTGTAAATGAATTTATATAGTCAATGAATAAGGATGTTGAATTTTTTAGTACCTATATAGAATGTTTTACATGAATTTGGAGGTATTCTTCTAGAATTATCAGAAAACCAGAAAGTAAGGTTGGTCAATTTTTAATGGCTTACAAATATTTCTCTTAAGATATATCAATAGGATACTTTAGTATCTTTGAAGAAATCATTTTATGTGTTGTTAAGGTATAAATGGAAACTGGAGTTACCCATCAATTTAATTGTTATGAAAAGAAAATCAATATGGAATTAAAAGGATAATTAAAAATAATAGAGTTAAGAAGATGATATTTTCATCATTCTCATTATGTGGAAAGAAATATGGAGTGAATTTCATTAAAGGGATTATTAAATGTTTTAACTGTGGAAAGGAAGGTCATTGATCGACTAAATGTCTATGTGAAGTAAAGTGGATAGATAATGATTAAAGTAGAGGTAAATATCTATATAAACACATCACACAATCCAATGTTTTAAATTTGATGTGTATTGGAATTATTCTAATGAGTTATGAAAGATGATTGTAAATGATGATGATTGACGTCAGTGACCTATTAAGCTAAGATACAAATGGAAATATCAGGTGATAACTATTTTTGATGAGTGTTATGATAATGATGTGGTGAAAGGTAAACGTAACATGAAATATAGATCTAATAAAGTCTTCTTTGACTATTCATATGAAAAACACTAATATTTTTTGTTTTATTTATTTGAAAATAAATTTAATCTCACCGATAACTTTTGATACGGACAACCACGAGCCTAAACAAAAGATAATTATTTAAATATTATTTTTATAACCTAGATGTCAAATTTTCTAGTATGAATATAATTAAATAATTTTAAAAATATTTATAAGGATACTATTCAATATATATTAATCAATGAATTATTAAGAAAGAAGCACTCTATTTTCAATGAATTCATATTTACTCGTTAAAAAATATGTTTTATTCAAAAATAATTTTCATAATTTTTGTACAATGATAATATAATAAATTTATACCACTATAGTTATGATAATATATAAACAGGATACCATTTTTTAAATCTTCAAATCCAAATTATATTAGGGTGAAATTATCATATTTTTTATAAAAAGATTTTTTTCAGTGAATAACGAAAAATATTGACATTTGTAAATCTAAAATTTCATTAAATTAAATAATGAAATATAATTTCATATTATAATTTGGATTTATTATTAAAGAAACATATGATCTATTTTATTTATAATAATTTATTTGATTTCATTTTAATAGGCAATTTTAATTATTTTGGTATAAATGTAATTTTATGCTTCAAAATGAATTTTAAGGAGAGTTGTTTTTATGTGCACAAAGTTTTTTCATTTTAGTTAAGTGAAATAACTCTTAATAAGGAATTATTTAAATTAAATTATGATATTATATTCATATATATATTAATTTCAATTCATATAACAAAATATTACTAGTCTTAGAGTTCATATAAAATTATCTTTTCCCTGAAATAACAGATTTCCTTGAAAATGGTTTTCATCATGTAATGTAAACTTATTTTACATTTTATTTTTTATACTTTAAGAAATTTTTCTTTCATAAATTAAAATATTTATTTGAATAAAATTTTAAAAAGTGTCCTAAAGTGATTTTTTTTTGATTTTATGAAAATATTAATTTTGCGATTATGAGTAAAAAAAGGAAAATTTAATTTCCAGGATTATGGTTTAAATGGGTTTATATGGGGGGTTAAAACACAAGATAAGAATAAATATTCCAATTAAAAATTTTCAAATTCTATTTTATGGTGATTTTTCAACCTTATCCTATCCCACCTTCAATTCATTGACCATTTGGAATCATTTTTCATATGATTGAGTTTATCATTTTGTAATTTTATGAAATTCTCAAGCGGGTTCCATCCCCCACTTATGAAATGAAACCACCTATACTCTCCTCTCCTCATATCATAAACCTTTTTCAGCCAATCCTTTCTCAAATAGAATATTTATATCCCTCCCTTGGTCCTATATAATTTTTTATCTAAAAACAATCCTATGGATGATTTTTAGTGAAATATTTAAGAGGATGTCTGAAAAAAGGTATAATTATTAATCAAGTATATTTGTATTCTTTGTTCTCCCACATCATTAAAATCATATTAAAAAATTATGATGACGTATTAAATTTACATATATGATATTAATGAAATATTTATCATTGTATAAAATTAATATATCATATACTTTATGACCTTTCTATTCAAAGAAAATTGCCAACATCTTTCATTTGTATGTGTGCATTACCACCTCCACGAAGAGATGTTATTTGTTTTTCAATACCAAATCACATAAGTGGTATATATAAGTATATTTAAAAAAATTTTATGATATTTACTTCATAATTCTGATTATGGAGTGGTAATATAACACTTAAATTATATTCATCATGTTTGTCGAAAAATAGAAACGTTAATCATGCATACATAGGGCCTACAGTCTCCCAGATTATAACATAGTTAAATTTTCATAACCATATTTTATTGTTTGGTTTAAAAATAAAATTTATAAAAAAGTGATACTTTTTTCATTATTATTATTATACATATGATACAATAATGATCTATTTGACCTTATTGAACATTCTAATGTTTTTTTGGGAATATGAGTTTAACATCATCAAAACAAACGACATGAAACTAAATGATTTTATAATTGAATATAAAATGAATATAATCCTAAAAGGATTATTAAGAAACTAAATAATGAGGATAATTTTACAATTCAAGAATAATAAGAAGATATCTTATCAGTCAAACTTGAGGTAATGCTTTTCCTAACACAATTTTCATTCCTTGGGTTATACTTCATCTTCATTAACAAGGTTATGATATGATTATATATGGAATGAACTATGATTTTAGTATATTTTATTTTCACTTTTTTTCTATGGTTTTACACTGGTTACGAAAAATCAAATCATTTATTAATCCTCAATACAATGATTCAATCATTGTAAAGAATATCGGCTCAACTTCCCTTAATTGAGAAATATTTTAATAATATGAAACAAATTTATTTTATATGGTATATATCCTAACCGAATTACATAGTATATCATGAATCCTTCATAATTAATGGTATTTTATATTTCAATTAATTATAATTCATCCAAGGGGATTTGATTCCAAAATAACAAAATCATTAAATGTTACATGTTACAATATATCTTCTTTTATAGATTGTTTATATTTAATAATACTTTAGGAAAAATTGTATAAAATTATTTTATTGAACAAAATAACATTTATTCTACTCTAGTAATGATTTTTTTACATATTTGGTCCTCATTTCCTATTTTGTTGAATCAAAAAATATCCATAAAGTAGTTTGTTTATTATAATAATATTGCATCTTATTTGAAATCTGCATTCTATTCCTTTCATGTCTGTATTTTCCATAATATATTTTAATGAAATTTTTTATTATTATCCAATGATTTATTAAATACATATATAATATTTTTTAAATTTTTTTTAAATTTTTTGTAAGTATTTTCCGAAATAAATATACCTTTGAATTGTTTAAAAAGTGTAAAAATGATGTTTTCTTTTAGCATATACAACATGAAAGGAATTTCGCACAGTCATGGACAATCAACACATTGAATATTACATCATAACATTACATGGTTATTTTAAAATAAAAAATATATATTTTAAAAGTTGTTAGATTTTAAAGATGTGATTTTTAATTGAAAATGTAATTTTTCGTAAGGAATATTCCATGTTATGTTTTAATGACTTATTAATCAACGAAAATATACTTTTATGTTACATATTTCTTCTAAATTTTTCATTTATGTCTCATACACATATATTGTTATTATTATCCATTCCATTGATGAGGTAATACATGCCATAAAGTTCATTTATCAAATCCCCACTTTTAAAAGTCTTCTTTGATTATGACATGAGGCTAGATTATGAAAATAACTATCCGCAATTCTTATGTATATACCTTATGATTGATTTTATTTGTATCACACATAAAAAACCAACATATTTTTATGGTTGCACCCAAATAGTGATCAAATTCGTTGGGTAATGTTTTTAGAATCATTATATGTTATGTATGGGATTAGGGAGTAATCCTCAAACATTTTGGGACATTGTGGAAAATGTGTTATTGTCTTGAAGTTATCATGGAATCATGTTTATTCTATTTTAAATATTTTCATCACATTCCTATATTGATATGATCTTATTAGACATTTTTATTTATGTTATGAATTCATATTATTAATTATGATCCTTCACTTTTTTGATATCATGTTATAACATTGAATCACCTGTTATGTATCTATATCATGTTTATTACCTTCCTGTGATTTTTAGTGCACCGATTTCTTTTATATATTTCCCATGATATTAAATTTTGAATAATGATCTCGGATAGATTTAGGATCTCTGTAAAGAGAATAAAAATATACATCTTATTTTTTAGAAACATTAATGATATATGTACCTAGTCTTACAATCATATTTGGCCTCACAGTCATTGGATTGTATGTAATATAGGTTTCTTGTAAAAGAAAATAATAGTATGTGTAAAATTCTTGGGCATCTATATGATCTACCCCACTTTTATATCTAAATAATACTATAAAATCTTAAAAAATCCACCCCAGTAATTAGATGTTTGAATTGCCATGAAAATCCACTAGGGTATGATGATCATAAATAAAGTCAATGATTCTTCTTCAATTGAAGATTATGGGAATCTGGTTCATGAAATTATTTATTCTTTCTATATTTTTTAATTTTATGTTATCTTATACTTACACAATCTTTCCTTACATAATTCCGACATTATTTTTCAAGGAAGGGAATTGATGTTTGATATTCCAAACTAACATATTATTTTCTATTAGTATGACGATAAATATGGACTTTAAATGGAAATCACATCCATTGTATGGATTTTTATTCCTATTTAAAATGGGTGGTTATCATAGATGGTTGGGGATAATAAACATCAAATACCATCCTATTATATGGGATCTTTTTGAAAATTTTTAGGACAGTTTCATAGTCTTTCACCAAATCATGATGTTCAGTTTTCTATAGATCTCATAACTAGTGATAAATATATTAAAACTAGTACCAATAGAATGGAATTGATTTTATTCTATGAATTAGATAAGTAACTTCAATGAATGTGGAAATTCGATTTATTTTGACATTTTTGTCTCCTTGGGGTGTATATATTATTTCTCTTACGATGAAATATGGATCAATGAAACTCTGTATTGATTATCAAGAACTGAACAAGACCACATTCAACAACATCAACACCCTAACCCATATTGATGACATATTTGATCAATTGTGTGTCGTTAAATACTTTTACAAGATTGACCTTAAATATGTATACCATTAATTAAGGGAAAAGAAGGAGGATATACCCAAGGAAACATTTTGTAGAAGGTATTGACACATTGAATATATATAGTGATGTCATTTGGTCATACTAATTCCTCAGTTATCTTCATGTATTTAACAAATACAGTTTTTATAGATTACATTATAAATTTGTGTTAGAATTTAAAAATTATATTATTCTATATTCAATGAGAATGTAATATAGTGAATGTCTCGAGAGATTTTTGATAAAGAATCTAAGGAAGGAGTGTCTATATAAAAAATTTACCATGTGTAAATTTTCAATACAAAAGGTTTCATTTTTTGTGTCATATAATTTCAATAAAGGGTATATCTATATAAACATCAATGACTGAAGTTATTGAATGTTTGAACAGACCAACAATAGTGATTTAGATCTAAATATTTCATGGTTTGTCTGGATATTATTGATTTTTTGTGGATAATTTCTTATTATTCTCTAATCTATCCATCGGTTTAATATGGAAGGAATTCACGTTTCTTTATATAGATTAATGAGATTAAAATATAAAAGTATTGAAATGTAGGTTAGTCAGTACACCCGTTCTTACATTACCCAGTTGTAGGGAAGGGTTTGTAATCAATCGTGATGCATCATTGTAGGGATTGGGATGTGTTCTTGTGCAGAATAAACTAGTGATATCCTATGCCTCCAGATAATTGATGGTTTATGAGATGAATTACCTATCTCATGATTTAGAGTTAGCTATGGATTTTTTTTTGAATTAAATATATGGAAGAATTATATTTACATTCAAAGGTGTGATATATTGTTTCCTCTGGAAATGGGGATGACCTCATTTGTTTAATGTTCAAACATTCCAATCGGTTTCTAACGGGTTTATTCGTAGAACCAGAAACATCCAATGATTCTATATCCATTTTGACCTAATTTCCAAAGATAGGTTCTCATTAGTTGTGGACCGACTAGGCTTAAGAATTTTCACTGGCCGAGAGGATGGGAGGTCGGTCTCATCACACCTTTTTTAGGGTAATTATTGTTTACTTCGGGACTCTATTTATATATTTATGTTATGCTCGTGAATCCTTATTATATTACAAAGTATGGAAATGATATTTCCTTAGATATGATAATCAATTATTGATATGTATAAGATTTAGAGAATCTTTTATATGTATTTGAGGTTCATCATCGACAGAAAATCATCTGTATTTGTTAGAGATTCTTAGTCAATGGTATCCTTCAATACCTTATATAGAGATCACTTGGTCATTATGATAACCATACCAGTTTAAATCCACTCAGCGGGGCACTTGAAGTTTATTGTCATTCAGAAGGACATGGATTATTTCAGAGTTGGGATCGTACACGCAGATGGGATACGTACGTATCCTTTTTTAGAAAAGGAATTAGAACCCACATAGTTCGAATTAAGATATAGTGTAACATCATATTGGAAAGATGCGAATTAATGGGTGATCGGCTTGACCTCATAAAGGCTTCCTACTTACTCCACTTTTAAGGTAGAGATCAAAGTCCACGTAGTTTGGTTGGGAATTGTGGGGCTTACATATGATTAACGGCTAAAAGAGATGTGTAGTGGTTACTTTTACACTCTATGCTCATGTGAGTCATGATTGGTGTGAGAAACAAGAGGTATCAGTAAACCTAAAAATTTGTGCCACGAAAGATGCAGTCACAAGGAATGATATGGGGCTTATGTATGTATGATTTCCCAAATAAATAAATATAAATACTTACTTTAGAAAAGAATCCCGGGAACAAGGTCCATAAATGTATATGTTCTTTATGGAGATTTGGATACTCCAACGTGGGGCTTATTCCTGAGGAGGAAGCCCAAATTAAGAGGGGACTTGTGATTGGGTTTTACTACTGAGAAATAAGCCCAAATCAACAGTAAATTAAGACTGGTTAAGAGAAATTGTGACTGGGGCTTATTCCTAAGAAGGAGGCCCAAGTTAAAGGAACTTGACAACTGGGCATTATTCCTGAGAAGGAGTCCCAGATTAAAGGAATTTGGGATTTGGGGCATACTCCTAAGGAGGATGCACAAATTAGGGAACTTGGACTCAGCCATACTCCTGAAAAGGAGGCCCATGTTAGGGAACTATTGTTGGGACTTTATCCTAAGAAGGAGGCCCAGGATAAAGGAATGTGAGAACCGGGGATTACTCCTAAGAAGGAGGCCCAGGTTAAGGGAATTTAGAATTTTGGGGCTTACTCTTAAGGAGGATTCCCATATTTGGGAACATGAAGACTGGGGCTTACTCTTGAGGAGGATGCCCAAAATTAAAGATCTTCTCATCTTAAAGGATGAGGTTCAATGAATTAAATCTCTAAACTTAGTGACACAAAGAGATGAAAATCACTTGGTTTTTAGAGATGTTCCACAGAATTCCTTTCAGATAAGGAATCCAAAAAAGGAACCATGCCATAAATGGCTTTGAAGAAGGTTCTGAAGGCTGAGTCTTGAATAGGAGAGGTGGATTTGACAAAAATAGATGAATGGATAGGAGGGGAACCCAATAGAAGGTAGGTGTGCAGGTCATATTGGGGCGCACAGGTATTGGTCGCGCAGGTATACCTGTGCGACACATAGGTACCTTTGCGACGGTCAACCCATAGGGTAATACTTGTGCGAGTCTTGGCTCAAGCCCTTAGTATTACCCCTAATGGCACTTAAATGAGTGGCACGCAGGTTCTATTGAAGGGATAAGGCGTCACGCAAGTGTCTTCAATTCCCTGATGGTTTAGACACTTAGGCGCGTAGTTGTTGATGAATTTCAACACATAGGCCTCGTTTCCCCTCTTTAGACCTTCTTTGCTAGGTAAGAAATTACCATAGATGTGTTTGGAAGGCTTCTAGAAGAGACTAGGGCGCCAAGAGCTCAAATATGAGTTTCTGGATTTTTCCGTCCCCGAAATGGGGGGACCACAAGGGGTACTTTTTGGCCTCTGAAGACCATTGGCGAAAATAACTTAGGGTACGCAAGTCACCTGCGTGACCAATATGAGTCACGCAAGTATACTAGTGCGACCATGATGAAACTTGCGCGACCCAAGTGTAAACAAATCTTTGTTCATTCCTTTGTCAATTTTTTGATGTTTCTTCAAAGGATGGATCACTTTGTGTTAAGGTATTTCCATTTTCATTCGTTAGAATCTATGACGGAAAGGTCTGTCAACAAAAGTCCCCCCTCAGAGTTGGATCCAAAAGAAATAAGGATGTGACTCTGAGGTAAAGAAGAAAAACCAAGGAATTGTGGCGTACAGGTGTTTATCATGCAGATGGAGTCACGCAGGTGTGAGCCACGTAGGCTTCGACGCGCAGGGGTGCGACCATTCCTCGCGCAAAGCAACCAGTTCTGAAAGATTTCCACTCTCGCCGTGCAAGTTGCCTTCATTACTAAAGTTACTTGTTTTCTGCTGGTTTCATTGTGTCGTGCTTCTGTGGAGGTATCTAGACTTGCGCGGTGATACATGCACGCCCAAAAATTGCATGAAACAACTATAATTGCACACCAAAATTGGACTTGCGCTCCTTAATTCCATAGACATTTTTCAATTTTCTTCACAAATTTTATAAAAAATCAACTCACTTAAGAGTTCATTATTCGACCTTTGTACAGATTCAATGGCTCCTAGAAGAATCGGAACTACTGATGAACTGTCCAGAAAGCGAATTGATGATATGATGAACATTGTAGGCTATGTTTACTATGATATCTGCGACATCACTCGTCCAGATTTGGCCAAGTACATGATGAAGTATCATCATGAATTTCCACAGAGCATCTACTTGCCTCTATATGGGAATGATCATCTGCTAGGAGTCAACGTTCCAAAGCCAAAGAACTATCTTCCCGATATGCAGCCACACAACTATCTCTCTATTTAGGTTATGTTGTGAATTAAGAGTAGTAAAAATGGTGTGAACTTTCAAATTTTTCCTCCATGTTATTTATTTTCAGATATGAAAATGGAAAACCCTGGGCTGATACGTTTTCCACTGCCGGTTGGTGGAGAGAAGACTATAATGACATTAGAAACAATATCTAAAATGATTACTCTCTCCAAATGTCTCTTTACTTCCAATGGTCCATTCTCAAATCCATGTATCCATATTCTAAGTCTCTTGGTAAGAAACAGAGTAAAATTTTGATCAGCAGAAAAATTTCTCAAACCGCACTCAAGAATATTCTTTTAGAATTGTTCCAAGAAGATCCAGTGTCACTGCGTCTCTTATTGTATCCAGTTGAATGAATGAATTTCAGGTGGCTGCTGATGAAGATCGGGATTTCGTAAATCAAATGAAGAGTTATGTTGAAAGCCTCTTGTAATTCCTGAAAAAGAGAAGAGACTCCAATTTGTGGATGTCCTTCTAACACTTGTGAATCAATGAAAAACACTTTCATCTTCAATCATTTGTGCATGCATTCTTTTTTTACCTGTTTTAAATTTTGACTTAGGCTAATGGGCCTAGTACGCATAGCTTGATTTTTGCTAGGATTATTAAAAATATCCCCACAAACATTAAATCTTTAATTTCTCAATATTACCTAAATCATACAAAATGTATGTTTTGTGAGGTGGGACTTGACTTTGGTTTAGAGTTCCCTTGTGTTTTGTGGGTAGTTTAAATTCATTCACATTGGACATAAAAATGATAATGTTTAAGGTCGAAATAGTTTGACCGAATGGATTAAAATTGACTCAATTCCTTGATAATTTATCTAAAAACGTATTACCATATTCAAGTATGGAGGAAAACATGTAAACTATGACATAAGAAATTTTGAATCTGAGGAATGATATGAAAAAGGGATAAAAGGCATTAGAAGAAGTATTTCCAAAGAATGAAGTTACCACTATTTAACAAACCCATTAGGGGGATGAATTATGTAGGGCTGCTTAAATGCATTGGCTGCCTAGTCAAATAATAACATCTTTTGGCATACATGTCTGTTATGTAAACTACTTATGCAAGGCCGCCTAAGGGCACGTGCTGCATAGTCAAGAAAAAGAACTCTCAGAAATTTACTTTTCTATTGATAAAAATCTAGTGAAAGTTTATGGAGATTCAATTTTTCCAAAGCATAGAGTCTTCTTTATGGGGAGAGGTACTTGAATATGGAGAGGATATTTCCAATCAAGATTGTCAAAGAATTGGAAGAATGTCACTCCCACGATGGTCTGACCCAAAAGAAGGGAAGGGAAATATAAACCATACACTTGAATACTTTCAGATCATGAAAAAGAGTATGGGACATATATGTTAAGGATGGATATTTTTTCGGATCCCAACATATTTTCATTAAGAAAAAAAAAGAAAAAAAATAGGGTTTTCACCTAATAATGATGTTTCCACTATTTGAAAACCCCGTTATGGGATTGAATTGTGTAGGGACACCTATGGGAATTGGCTTCATAGTAAAATAATAGAATTTTTTTTGCTGACAGGTCCATTATGTAGACTACTTATGCAAGGATACCTAGGGGCACATGCTGCATAGTCAGGTAAAAGAACTCTCAGGTGTCAAACATTTTTTGACCAGATGTCAAGAAAAATGGATTATGGGGATCTCGAAGTATTTAAGGTTAGGAGTATGACACATCAAAAAGGGAATTGGTCAATCCATGTAGAGATACACAGACCAATGCACACCATAATTATGTTGTGGCTGGGTCCTGAATTGAGGTGCTGGACTTCACTACGTATCCCATAAGGATGGGAATCAAGCCATACATAGTTCTTGAAATACAGTTTAACGTCATGTGGGATGAGAGTGTAGGAAATCTTAGATTAAGGTCATAGAGCTCGGACCAACGGGGACTTTTCAGCCAAGGGACTAAAAGTGGAATTAGGGGTTATGCCCAAATACTTGGGGTAGGATTCGAGGGATGATAGAACATTCTTATGTATCCCATAAGGATGGGAATCAAGCCACACGTAGTTCTTTAAAAACCCTATGTACAGATTTGGTTCATATATGTGAAGGATGAAAAGGGGACATTAGTGCAATGATGGTTTGACCCAAGATAAAAGGTTCATGCATTGCCATGTATGCACGTAGTCTTTATAATATAACATGATTGGTGATCAATGTAAATAATTATTCCCTCTCAGGTGAGGGCATCAAAGAATGTTGTAGTTTATTGTCATACATGACAAAAGTGAAAATAGTTTAACGTCATTTAGCAAGGACGATGGCGAACCAATGTAAAAAATATTGGTTCTGGGGGCGGTTTCACGAATCAACATCGTATGAGACAGAGGTGAACCGATTTGAAGAGATTGGTTTTGGGCTTGAACCTCAAGAGGTTTTCTATGTAACCATCCTAGAAGGAAAGGATCAAAGTCCGCTTAGATCGATTAAAGAATGAATTGGTAATCAAGTAGTTCTTGAGGACAACGACCTAACAAAATAGTGTTGGGACTTACACATGGTTAGTGCCCTAGAGAGGGTGTTATGGTTAAAGTTTACTCTATGAACATGTGCGTCAGACTCAGTGTGAGAAACAAGAGGTAGCAACAACCTTAACGATGCACAGTTTAATGTCATGTGGGACATATGAAGGGACTATGCAGTTTAAAGACATGTAGTGGGGACTATTGGTGTTGCACAGTTCAGTGTCATGTAGCAGGGTAAAAATACAGTTTAACGTCATGTAGGAAGTACATAGGGACACAGTTTAACGTCATGTTGGACGTGAACACAGTTTTGCATCATGTGGGACAATAAGGATGCTGTATAGTTTAGCGTCTTGTAGCTAAGACGATGGGGACAATACAGTTTAACATCATGTCAGATGAAAGGGGGACTGTGCAGTTTAATGTCATGAAGTAAGGACAAATGAGAACAAAGTTTAATGTCATGTTGAACGTATTAGGCACTTTTTCACAGTTTAACATCAAGTTGGATGATGGCACAGTTTAACGTCATGTTGGACCATGGTGTGAATAGTTTAAGGTCATATACATGGACCAAAGATTAGGCAGTTTAACATCATGTTGGACATAAGGGACTATGTAGTTTAAAGTCTTGTAGTAAGGAAAACACAGTTTAACGTCATGTTGGACGATGTATTATTTTTATTACACAAAATACTTCTTTAATAATCATGCATTGGTTGGAGTCGTAATGAGTTCTCCATCCATTGATATTAAAGAATAAGCTCCATTGGAGTAAACCTTATGTATTGAGTAAGGTCCATCCCACATTGGCACAAGTTTGGGAGGTTTCTTTCCTGGTATCATTGGAGTTCTGAGAACCACTACCAATTCTCCCTGAATGAATGAATGAATATGAGCTTTTTTGTTGAAAGCTCATTCCATTCAATTTTGATAGACATCCATGTGGTGCAAGGTGCACAATCTTTTCTCATCTAATTGTTCAAATTCATCTAATCGCTTTTGAGATTGTTTATATATAGATGACTGATCGTAAATGGTTACTCTGAGTGAGGGTAATTGAACCTCAATGGGAAAGAATTATTCTGTTCTATATACGAGTGAATATGGAGTTGACCGCATTGCAGTGTGGGTGGTGGTCCGATAAACCCATAAAGCATGAAAGAGTTTATAAGGCCATGATTTATTATCTTTATCCACCATATTTTGCAGTATATTTGAAAGAGTCTTATTGGAGGCTCCTATTTGGCCATTGAACACTACATGATACCGAGAGGAATGGTTGGATTTGATGTTTTATTCCTGATAAAACTTCATTACCTTAGATGAACAGAAGTTTCTTCCATTGTCCGTCAATATGGTATGAGGGACACCAAATATAGTAATGATGTTAGACTTAATGAAGATAACAATTCTTTTAGAAATAACTTCTTTGAGAGGTATTGCCTCTGCCCATTTGGAAAAGAAGTTAGTAGCAGTAAGAATGTACTTAAACTGCTTGGATGTAGTTGAAGGATAAGGTCCTACTACATCCATTCCCCATGTGGTAAATGGTCACGAGTATTTAGTTGTATGAAGAAACTCTTGGGGTTGATGAATGAAGTTGGCATGTACTTGGAAAGAATGAAACTTCATTGTGAAATAATCAAAATATTTTATCATTGAAGGCCAAAAGTATCCAAGCCTTCAAATTTGATCAGATAGTCTATGTCCAGACTGATGGGCACCATAGACTCCTGCATGCACTTCTTTCATGACAGCCTTTGTCTCTTCACCATCAATGCATCTGAAGAGAACTCCATCAAAACCACATTTGTAGAATATTTTTTCGAGGTGATATGGGCTATCATAAAGAGTAAAGTTGACCACACGTCGCCACATTTGTTCTTTCCCAACTCTATCATGTGGAAGTGTTTCATTTAGAAGGTATTCCCTGATAGGTGTCATCCATCCTTTAGTATGACCATACAGTTCAGAAATGGTACTAATTTCATTGATTTCCTCTGTTCTGGTTTGAACATAAGGTGAAATTGTACGACGGTGGGCAATACTGATGCTTGTCTTGTCCCAATTTGGATCTTCCAGAGATGTGGCTATATTAGCCAGTGCAACATCATGGGCATTTTGTGATCGCGGGACATAAGAAAATGTCGGTTCTGAAGGAAATTACGCCATTAACTCTCTAATGTAATCATACAAAGGGATTAGTTCTTATTTTCTGATTGCATAATCCCCATTGACTTGTTTGATTACTAGGTCTAAATCACCTTTCACCTTTAAGTGATTCACTTGTACTTGAAGCGCCAAATCTAATCCTGCCACTACAGGAAAACCTCCTATTAGCGGCAGTTTTTTTTCATATAGCGGCTGTTTAAACCGCCACTATATAGTTTGGTAGCGGTTTAAATGAACCGCTGCTAAACATGGAGTCGACAATGTATTAGCGGCGGTTTTATGAATTTTGCGGCGGTCAAAGAAAAGCATCGTAGCACCTCATTTCACGGCAGTTTTTGGCCAATTTAGCAGCAGTTTTAAGGGCTATTTAATTAGCGGCGGCTATAATCGCCGTGAAATTCAGGAGTGCCAGGCGCCTTCTTAGCGGCGGTTAAAACCGCCGCTAATTCTGACGTGATTTCGCGGTGGTTTTAACCACCGCTAAGCAGTCTTTCGAATATATTTCACGGAGATTTAAAACACCGCTAAATGTATAAGTGGTAAAACATTAGAGGCGGTTAAAATCTCTGTGAAATGCTGACCCGAAAAAAATAGAATTTCTGTTTATACTCCACCACTGCCCTGGAAAACAAACCAAACAACACATACAACATATATATAATAAGGAGAAAATTTATGCACCACCTACGCAATATTCATAAACACCCTTTCATTTAATGTTGATGAAAAAGTTGATCCAATTCAATAAAAATACCTAAAGCATACAAAATACCTAAAATTATGGATTTAGAATGAAACACAAGATAACATCAAATGAAACAAGAGATTGGGGGTCAAATGGATTTATACTTATAGTTTACAGATGATCAAAATTGAAAATATTTGATTCCAAAAAGGATTAAAGTGTATGGATCAAAATGTGCCAAAGAAGAGAGGGGAGGGATCACTACTAGTCATTTGTCCTATAAGGATGAGGAACGAGGATTAAATGGGTTGATGTTCAGTTAGAATAAGAACCTTTAAAACATTATTGTTATAAAATACTTTATATCGATGATTGACATTATGGTTCCAGGAAATAAGGTCTCTCCAGTCTACCACATAAGAAGACATTTGAGAAATAGAGGGCATATTTAAAGAGAATAAAGAATATATTAGAAGATATGTAACCCTTAAGAGAGAATTAGTTGTGCTAATCAAACAAAATAAGTGCATAACATGGAAAACATTACGTGGACCACATGATCCATTCTAGGTCACAAAAATCACATAATCCATAAAACATATTTTGATCACATGATTTTTCTTAATACATATAATCATGTTACCATGTAAAGGTCACATGAATCACATAAAGATTAGTAGATCATGGAAAAATCCTCAAGAGACAACCGAATCACATAAGATAGACTAATGGCCAAGGGTGTGCATCAAAGTTATAATAAATTACCATTGATTAGTTCATGGATTGATTAAGTGAGATATTTAGACAAGGTGATCACACAAAGAGGTCAAGTGACATGATCACATGATTAGGCCTCTTGTATGGTTCTTGTGATGAGGTCATGCAAAGTAGTCTTGCAAAACAAACGCACGAGAGATAGGGTTTTGAGAGCTATGGAGCTTCATGTCACCGGTCAAATGACTAGCCTCTCACACCCTATTTGTAGGGAACCTCAAGGAATATGAATGGACTTATAGAAGACAAAAAGTTGTCTTTAATTCCAACCATAGAAAGTATAAGAGACTCATGAAGTCATTTCCTACCTCATAACTAAGTCCTTGTTCCTTCGAACATCACTTTTGTGGGGGGGGGGGCATTTTTTGACGCTAGCCAAATGAGCATTGTATATTTTAGGAACAAAGAAATACCCAAAGCCTAGGTATTAATATATACCCAAAGGAATGAAAATTCTAGCATGTATACGCATAGATTAATCACCTAGGTCACAAGGACCATGTGAACTTCAATGAGGCTCATGATCACATGACCCTAGGAACATCATGCAAAGGGGTTATGCAATTCATGTGATCTGTTCCTGATAATGTGAAGCCCCATCAAATATCCCAATTAATCATGTAAAACCCCTATGATTATTCTTTTTTATCACATGACATGTCATCTAACAATCTCCCAAAATGTTCATAAAATAAAAGTTAGAAAAGAGGGAAGCTTCATGGGAAGGGAGTTGCATTGGTTTTCATGTGATGTGGTTACGTGCCTCATAAAAACTATTAATGATCATGAAAATCACCTCAGAAAACCATCTTGATCTAGTGATATCCATTCAACATGGCTGTTTGGACATGAAACACCCTAATGAGTCAAATTACCAATGCTGAATGTACAACAGAAACGTCAAAGAGCCTATTACCATAGATCATCTAACCAATGAAACAAACACATCATTCTCTTTACCACTTGAGGTTATTGTGATCATTCAAGGTTAGCCACTGAAGCTCCTCCAATAACAATGTTTTTTTAAAGGTTCCATACACCACAAATGTTATATATACAAACCAAGCTTTCCCATATTTGTTCAACACATCAACAATACTACTCATGGTCCGATGATGCATCATCACCCTCTTCACCTCCATATCCTGCTACCACCTGTAAGAACATTATATTGAAAATTAAATATTGTTGCATATTTATAATTAAACTTAAAACCAATAAAAGTTTTCAAACTAAATGATTGTGATTTTTTGTGATTTACCTGCTCACCACCACTCGGTGCACTACCACTAGGGGCATATCTGCTCATCTGCTGATATAAATCAGTCAATGCTTTCTGCATAGCGGATATCTGAGCCCCTTGGTCTTGAACTGTGGATCATAGAGAAGACATCTCCCTCTAAGCGTCTTCAGGTATGGGATGACCATAACCAGGAGTAGATGCGGCTAGAATCCCTGATGTCCTGCTAAAGACCTCAGATGGTACGGGTCCCAAACACATCCTGCGCACTCTACCAAGATGCTCCTTCCCAAGGACTTGAGCAACCGGGTCATCCTGGGAGACTGAGTAGGGATGCCCAGGTTTGGCATCCCACAGTTCTTTAATTTTTACCTATAAATCAAATATCAATACATATTAACACAGTAAAAACTGATAATAAGTTATTATAATAAAAATTTGACTTCATACCCCAACTTCTTTGGTAGGCTCATTAACAAAAGAGCCATCGGATTTTCTGTGAACATCCAACCACAGTTCAGTCCTGGAGGCTTCGTACCCTAAATTCTGTGACTGCATTAAGCACAGATAAATCAAAAATTCAATATATTAAATAGATAATATTGTATTATAAATGTTTAAACTATTTAAAATATTACCAATGACATTCGACTTCTAGAAATGCTTTTTGAGCCCGCCGTGTGAGGGATGACTTTCTTCGCCCTGTTTGATGCATTCTGTCGTGAGTGATCCTGAAATAAATAAAATGAAATTTAACAGTAATGTATCCAATGTCATCTCCTCTTCATATACATGTATTAATGTAAAATGAGGATAATAAAATAATATATATTTCAATACCATCCGCTTGTCATCACGATATCTGTCAACAAAAACATTCCACTGCTCTTTCCGTACCCCACTTGGTAGCTTGTCATACATTTGTTCCAAGGTCAATGAAGTATCGTTGACATCACACCACAATCTCCATTTGAAATTTTTCCATTTTTTACAGAGATTTTTCAAAGTCCACTTCCGTGCTATCACATCAGCAACTGTGAAGTGGAAGAACATCTGTATACAAAAATTCATTTTGAACATATTAGTAACATGACATTCAATTAAACCATAATGTAATAAAATTACCTTTATTTGAGAATCAAAAACTGCATTTTTCCATTTTGGAGGCATATGTCTCCAATCATCATATGAAATGGTAAGGGAAATGGGATCCGCTGCCAACTGACCTATAATCTGGCCAAGTAACCCCGCGACATCATCCGTAGGGACCCCATAAGAATCAAATGGCATGACTATCTTTTCGCCATTCAAGTTCCAAACATCTGATATTTTTAGGTGTTTCTCCACGGTTTTATTTTTTTCATCTTCAATGAGCAAACAATTAGTATAAACAAAAAGCAATAAATTTATTTAATTAAAATTTATACCTATGACTATGACACTCCAGTGTGTCCGGGATGAACTGGAAGGGGTCTGTCACCGCCCAACTGATGAGGCACCTATAGGGGGAGTCGACGACTCAGCCTCTAATGGGAGGCACTCTGATGGTGTGAGAGATCGTGCAGGGGGAGATGATGCGGGGGTGTAGGTAGCTGGTGCCTCAGATGTCGTGGGGAGTGACACAGATGGATCAGCATCCGTCGCAGAACTAGAAGAAATAGAATACCGCTTCCTCCTTGGCATTCCAGTAATTTAATCAAATAAAATTAAGTTCAGAATATATATTTCAAAAAACATTATGCAGAAAAAAATTAAAAATTATAATAGATGCCCAGTACTAACAAACAAAATATATATAACAATGGTAATGAATGACTGCAGAAATGAAACAAGTGGTTGCTGCATGAATGAATAATTGTACATACAATCATTTTCCCCTTCAATAATGTTAGTTTCCTGCTCCATTGCTTCATCCACTTCATTCATCCTTGCAAGACTAATATTTTCAATACCATGATTGAAAAATTATTCTGCTTCCTGTTGTTGATGACATTCAACTTCATAGGTCAAATCTTCCACTTCATCATCCATATCATAAAAATCTCTTTGTATTACGTGAGTAACTACACTCCACCTTTCATCCACAACATCATTAACATAATATACCATTTTTTCTTACGATGCTAAGATATATGGATCATGCATTTCACAATCACCAACATCCATCATGCGAGAGAAGTTCACAGAAGTAAATTGCAATGAATATCTTTTAACACCTCTGATAATATCGACCCATTTGCATTTGAATAAAACAACAGAAAAATGTACATGGTAGTTTAATTCAATAATATCATGTAGCTTTCCATAGTATCCCACTTCAGCAGATGTAAATATACCACTATTTTGTATTTTCAATCCCACTTCTCGATCAACTATACGAAATCTAAAGGCATTCACATTATAAGCGTCGAACTTTCTAACTTGCTTTATAGGACCTCTAGCAAGAAACTTCAAATCTTCTGACAAGTTTGCTCGAGTATCAGTATTCATGATCTGAAAAAAGAAATATAATTTAATAAATTTACAAATTGTATGTGTCAAACTAATATTCTTATTTATTGTAATATTTATGAACTTACACGTCGTGCAAACCATTCTACAAGCTCTTTATTCACAGCTTTCGTTATATATTTCTCATTTCATGTTCAGCCTCTCATTCGTCTCTTTGTTTGTATCCTCAACTCTTCAATAAATGGATCTACACTTTCACTATTCAGCAGCACATATCTATGTGCCTGTAATAATTCCAATTCTGTCAGTTTCACATTTGAGGTTCTCCCAACTGATCGTCCAATAGCAGGAAATATTTTTGATTTCTAATGCATTTGAGATTGAGTTGACGTGTTGTCAACACGTCCAACTCGATTAAATCTTGTCTCAATATCATCTAAATACTTGGAACAAAAGGTAAGACATTCCTCGTCCAAATAGCCTTCAGCAATAGAGCCTTCTGGTTGAGCTTTTTTTCTCACGTATGATTTCAAATGCCCAAGATATCTGTGAAATAAAATAATAATATTATGCATTTATTTAAATGTTAAAAATTTCATACTTAACTGGAAAACATATAAATAAAATACCTCTTAATTGGATACATCCATCGATAATGAACGGGGCCTCCTAATTTAGCTTCTTCAACCAAATGCATAGTTAAATGCATCATGATAGTAAAAAACGATGGAGGAAAGATCATCTCCATTGCACAAAGAGACAATACAAACCTTTCCTGGAGGTTGTCAAGATGAAATGGATGTACAACTTTCTCACATAATTGCCTGAAAAATGTGCAGAATTGGAGTACAACAGCAGTAACTTTTTCTGGTAATAATGTACGCAATGCCATTGGTAGTAACTGCTGTAACAAAATATGTGAATCGTGACTTTTCAATCCATGTAACTTACTATTCTTCAAGTCAACACACCTCGAGATTTTACTCGAATACCCATTAGATACCTTCACATTATTTAAAATTCGAAGGAATGTATCTTTATCCCTATTTTTCATTGTGAAAATGGCCGAAGCATACTTTTCATTCTCATATGGCCAGAGATCACGTTTTATGTTCATTACTTGTAAGTCTTTGCGAGCATTAAGATGATCCTTCGACTTTCCATGCTCATTAAGTAATGTGAAAATAAAATTATCACATAAATTCTTCTCAATATGCATCACATCAAGATTTTGGCGCAACAAATTAAATTCCCAATACGAAAGTTTAAAGAATATACTTTTTTTCTTCCATTGTTGCTTTCTGATTTCACTTGACGATGCACTTCAGACCTGTTTTCTGCTATCATTCAAAAGTTGAACCTTCGCATATTCTGCTTCAACATTTTCAAGCTGTGTCAATATTTCAGAACCAGTTAAAAACTTTGGAGGTGGTCTATGGTCAATGAAACCATTAAATTTTGATTTGTTCAGCCGAAATCTATGAGTTGCATCGAGAAATCTTCGATGGCATAAGAAGCACCATTTTCTACTGTGAGGTAGCCGTTTGGGCTCAAAATCAATGTTTCAAATGGGACATGACAAACCCGTATAAGTGTTCCAACCAGATAAATTCCCAAGCCCAGGGAAGTCACTAATGGTCTACAGTAAAGCAGCATGCATTTTGAACATTGTTTTAGAAGAAACATCAAATGTCTCAACACTGTTACTCCATAACTCCTGCAATTCTTCAATCAAAGGCTGGAGGTATACATCAATATCATTTCCAGGAATTTGTTTTCCAGGAATAATCATTGATATGTTAAAATATGATTGTTTCATACACATCCACGGAGGCAGATTATAAGGGATCAAAACAACTGGCCAAATGCTATAACTTGTACTCAAAGTCACAAATGGGTTGAATCCATTGGCAGCCAATCCCAATTGAACATTCCTAGGATTAGCTGAGAAATCTGGATGTAATGAATCAAATGTCTTCCATGATTTGGAATCTCATGGATGTCTCATTAACCCATCATTGTTATTATCTACAGAATTCCACTTCATGTGTTCGATGGTTTTTGATGACATGAATAATCTTTGCAATCGCGGCTTCATAGGAAAGTAACGCAAAACCTTTGCAGGTGTGTTCATTTTCTTCTTCTTCATGAAATTATGTTCAGTCAGACTTCCAACATCACCTTTTGACTTCCATCTAGAAGAAGAACATTTCTTTCAATTCTGTCTACTTGAATCCTCTCCCCAATAAAGCATACAACCATTGGGACACACATTTATTTTTATATAATTCAGACCAAGCTTGTTAACAACTTTTTTCATATCATAAAAAGATTCTGGGATTTTTGCTTCAGGAAATGCATCACGAATCAATTCCAATATCATGGACATTTCCTTATTTGTAATTCCACGTAGACATTTGATATGGTACAACTTCAATAGAAATGAAATCTTTGAATATTTCAAACACCCACTATACAACTCTTGATTTCCATCTTCAACTAAATCATGAAACGAATTTTTCTCAGTGAAGTTTTCTGTTACATTTGGCTCTATAGAATCAAGAGGAGGATCCAATGATATGTTCCAATCTTGATCTACTTGTGTTACAGTCTCAAAAAAATCACTTGTCACGTTGCAATTTGTAGCACCCTATTCTGGTTGTTCTGATATGTTTTGATGCTGATAGTGGTGTCTTGCAGTGCCGAATGCATCATTTATGAGGTTTTGCATTTCATTTTCCATTGTCGATGAACTTGGGACCTCATTCTGTGGATTAACATCAGTGCTCAATATTTCTGTGTTGTTCGATTCTCCATGCCAATTCCAACATAAATATTGACTAGGGAACTGCTTCAATATTAAATGTTCGTAAACTTCATCTCTCTTCAACCATGTTCTAAATTTACATTTAGGACATAGACATCTTATTATACCTTCAATAGATCGATTAGAAATCACAAAATCTACAAACTCATTCAAACCCTTAACATACTGAGGTGTGTTCCTTGGTAATGTGATCCATATTTTATCCATGTATATCACAATGTGCCTACACAAAATATAAGATAGTGTAAGATTGCAGAATCATAATATAATAAAGATGACCCATTGATCATAAAGTATGCATAATATAATAAATATGATTCATTGATCATAATATAATAAAGATGAACCATTGATCATAAAGTATGCATAATATAACAAAGATGACCCATTGATCATAAAGTATGCATAATATAATAAAGATGATTCATTGATCACATTTAAAATAGGGGAGTGGCTATTTTGGTTTCATTTCTATTCTCCAGGCCCTTGGATCCCTACCTAGTGATCTTCTCGGGTTTATTTGGGAGACTATTCTCCATCTAGATTGATCCATTCAACATTGGATCTTTTATTATAGTTGTGGCGCATCTCTCTGGGTAAGAAATATTTTTGATTCTTCGTTTCTCTTGATAATGGTGGCACCCTAGGGTAACATTATCAGATCTGGTGGCCTATGTTTTTTAATCTTTGTGTATTCTTCTAGATCCTTTGGGAGATCTCATTATGGAGGCCATTCCTTGGTTAGTTGTGGTGCGACAGATGTCTTTTCTTGAGGTATTTGGTGTTTTCCATTTCCACTAACCCCTTATTTTCTAATTTATATCAATATTAATGTTTTTATTATATTATAGGGCCTTCTTTTTCATCATTGGGTTTTCATTTTTGGTGGATCCCATTACGGGAATGTGTGACTTGAGCTTTGAGGTAGGTGGTTCCATCTCTAGACTATGATAATTAGCCTAATTTCTCTTAATTTATAAGTTGATATATCAAATTGGAATGACTATTTTCGTTTGTTTAAGAAGGGGTTTTTGAGAGAAATGTTTTTCCATGATTTTTGATAAATGAAAATGAAATTGGTACATTAACATAAATATGGGTTAGTGTTCAACCACTAATTATGATTATAAATGTAAGAATAAAATTATGTATTCTTTTTTTAACCTTAACCATTTTTGGTAAATCTATTTTATGAGTTATGTAAATAGAGATAAATTTATAAAACAAATCCCTATAGTATCTATTATGTTTTAATAAGATCATGATATCAAATTCATGACTCAAATATTACCATAAATTCACTACCCTAATTTCCATTGGATCAACTGACACCCAATGATTCTATGCCAGATACAATATGAATTTGACTAATACTCATAAAATGTGTAGGTCCAATTTCTCTTATATTTAAAGGGATCTATAGGAGTCTAACCCTGATGAGGGTATGGAGGCTGATATGGGGATAAATCCTGATTAACTAGACTAGCTAGTAGTTCTTGAGGGGGTGGTGCTGACTCGTTCTACAGTGGTTGATGTATAGCCTGAGGTGGAGTAAGATGTTGATTCCTTAGTGAGGCTATAAAGGCTGATCTACTGGTAAAAATTCTAGTAGACTAGGGGACTCAACCTGTGAAACAATATCAATCTAGAACATAGAGTCTCTTTTCATAAGATACCTGAGTGAAAAAATTAACACCTTCTTAGCATGTTGGATGGATTTCTCCTGGCGATGGGTCCTATTAGAGAATTTTTTGAATCCACCTATAATGTTTGGAGTAATGGGGGAGGGAACCAGTTTAGACTTACCATTCACCATGCACATCATCAGTATATATTTGTGAGTTAATGACTTGTCAAGTGAATTCATGAGGCCCTTCCACCTAGTGACAATGTATATGACTCACTCATCTGGTCGTTGTTTTCAAATAAAGTAGTCAGATGTTCTGTAATTTCCCATGGTGGTGCTAAACTGAAAAATAAATTGATTATGATGGTCTTCCCAACAAGCTATAGACCCAGTGTATAACTAGATATACCAGAAAAACTCTGTCCCTTCTAATGTCAGCACAAAACATAGTGATTTGTGTCTTCCTACTATGATAGAGTTCACAACATAGGGCCACACATTGAAATAAAATGGGCTAGGTGTTGTAGCAGATTACAAATCCCATTGAAGGGGGGAATTGTTGGATTCTCAAATTCTATTGGTGCTAACATATCATAAACTGATGCATGTTATGACATTCCATCAAGTGGTATTTCCCCCTATCACTTCTCCAGGGCCTCAAAGGATACGATGAGGTTGGCCATTGTGTCCTCTAGGAAAGGATTCCATTCTGGGCCAGGATCAATGACAACTAATGAATTTCTAATATCATCAACATGGTTGGTAGGCTAAACCACCCATGAAGTGGTAGGTATAACAACTGGGCCAATTCCATAAGATAATACTGGGGGAATTACTAGAGCCAGTTCTCGAGGAAGATTCTCATTCAATTTTGGTGAATTAGGCAATAAATAGTGTGATCACTTGTCATAGGCTCCTAAATTTACCGAATTGAGAGGAAAATGATTTTCCAGATTAAAGGGAAATATTTTCTTAATGAATTTTGGATTCACCTAATTTTCTAGTGGATATAGGACAAGATTATATCATATATCTCCATATTGTAGAAACTAATTAGCATGGAGCTCATTAATGGGAATCTTCTATTCAGAAAGATGCTGAAACATAGAAGTCATACCAGGATCAACTATATTCTACATTGAACTAGACGGGTCATAGGGATTAGCAGTCCTGGTCGGTCTTTTACCCTGGTTGGGGTCTTGGTGTAAGGGTAATTACTTAGAGGAATTTGAAAGGCCATGCGTCTTTCTTTGATGGTGGGTGTCAACACTTGGGGTGTCCAGTAGATGTTGTGCTACCGCAAAAGGTGGGTCCTCTTACTCAGAATTTAATTTAGTTTATCACTCCCTAACTGTAACAATCTCATCTATATTCAAGGTGATTATGCACAGAGGCACATTATTGATGTCGTTGGGAAGATTTGGCTATCATAGGATGGGATTGAAGTGGAGAGAAACATAATTCCCTATGATGAAAATCTGTACTGGTGGGGACACTTCCTTAATAATTATATGGATTAGAAAAATGTTTTGAAGACATCATTGTAGATGGTACTGGTGGTATCTTGTTGATGTGGGTGGATACGACACGAGAAGCCCTGCTAAATAAACCATGTAACGTTAATGGAAAATGCCATCCCAATGCTCTTGGATATTATATAATTAAAAATAAGGTTCAAGAGGTAGAAATGTGTCTCCCAAATGGTTTGAAAAAAAAACCCTATCATGATTGGGTGACCCCAGAATTATGATGTTGGAAGTAGTTGTACAAAGGATTTGGACCTGAAACAATAGCAAGATAAGAACAAGTGTAAAAAATTGAATTTAAATAAAAAACAATTTTTGAAATTCATAATTTAATTTAGAAATGAGACCATCATCCCTTGAAATATTCGAAAAAATTTCATAGCCCACAAGGAATCGTTTAATTCCTATAGGAATACAAAAAATTAATAATTAATACAACTCAGATAACCTAACAAAAAATGTAGTAATTAATATGTTTGAGTTTCAAACTCACAAGGTTTGCCTATATGCTATAAATTATTTCTAAAAATTTAAAACACAATTGATTGATTATTTAAGGAAAGATAATGAAGAGAAAAAAATATATTTTATTTTGAAGTCAAATTATAAATCATGCCAGGTTTAGTGATTTTCCAGTTCCTGTGATAGGGATTCTAATTTTTTCATTTTCATTGATATCTATTATGAGAATTAGGTCTTTAGGGATCCCTGGTCTCGGTATCCTACACTAGTACAATAACCAAACTATTGGAATAGTCAAATATTAGGTTTTATTATCAGATTCGGTTACCCAGAACCGTTTTTAAACTACCCGTGCTAGATTATATAATTTTTATATGAATCCAAAGGTGAATATTTCATTCAAAAAATAAGGTACACCTCAAGTCACAACATAATGTTCATGAAATAGAAAAATAAAATAGATTGGTATTATTAAACAGAGTTACTATAACCAAAACATGGATAGAAATATAGAAACAACACATGATCAACACATCCCCCTATAATCACCTCAGTTGAAACAATGAAACTAATCCCTCATGATAATCCTGAGGATCCATATTGAAATGGTTACCCATTAGAACATTGCAACAAAGAATGGAAGCAACCTTAGTGATTTTCACTTTTGTACTCATTGTAGACGCCGGAAAAGTCCGTTGCTCCTCAAACGAAGTTTCGGATGAGGAAAGCGAGGTCATATTTGGAGTCAGAAGCATGTTTCAGAAGTCCCGAAGGCCTTGCACGAAATTTCGGAGGCCCGCGCGCAATATTGGCTATGCGCGCGCAATCCTTCCGGGATTCGTGCAATGGGCCGAGTCGGCTCGTAATTTTCCGCGCCCGACGCCTGTGCGCGGCCCTATTGCGCGGCGGACCCCTATTTCGTGCCCGAGCCGCGTTGCACGCCCGCGAGCCGAATTGCGCGCCCGCGAGCCGAATTGCACGCCCGCGATCCGAATTGCGCGCCCGGGGTTGCCTATAAATACAAGGCGACCCCCGACGTTTGAAGGTTGCCAGAATTCGAAGGGTCGCTCATGCGCGCAATCCTACCCCCTCCGCGCGCAATGCCGATCTTCAGGTAACCTCCTTTATTTCGCGCAAGTAAGCCCCGGGGTTCGCCTTCGCGCGCAACCCCTCTGGCTCCTTTTCTTTGACCAACTCCTCACCCGAAGGCCTTCGCACGCAAAAGAAGCCTCTTGCGCGCAATTGCCCCCGGGTGTGCGCAATCCAGCCCGATTGCACGCACCCCCCCTTACTAAGTGGCCATTCGTTAGAGAATGGGTCGTTGCCCCCGCGCGCTATCCGAAGACCGGTGCGCACAATCTCCTTCTTCCACGCGCAAAGCGCTGGCCCAATTGCGTGCCAGCCCGCCCAATTGCGCGCCGACCCGCGGTATTGCGCGCCAAGCTCCTCTTTTGCGCGCAAACCGCCAGGGTCGCCCCCTTTGACCCCCTGAGGGTACCCGCCTGCGTGGCACCCGATGATCTTCATCGCAGGTGCCCCGCACCGTGCGTTGTCTTCCCGTGCGGCCCTCCAGGCTCGCGCGAAGTGACACAGACCCATTGGCGGCACCACCACGTCCGCGCTGCAGGACGTTAAACTGCCAAGCATCCATCGTCCAACATGACGTTAAATTGTGCCTCGTCCGCGCTGAAGGACGTTAAACTGCCAAGCATCTTCATCCAACATGACGTTAAACTGTTCCACGTCCGCGCTGCAAGACGTTAAACTGCCAAGCATCTTCGTCCTCAACACACGACGTTAAACTGTACTTCGTCCGGCAAGACATTAAACCGTCCGCTTCGTCCTCAACACACGACGTTAAACTGCACTTCGTCCGGAAAGACGTTAAACCGTCCACTTCGTCCTCAACACACGACGTTAAACTGTACTTCGTCCGGCAAGACGTTAAACCGTCTGCTTCGTCCTCAACACACGACGTTAAACTGTACTTCGTCCGGCAAGACGTTAAACCTTCCGCTTCGTCCTCAACACACAACGTTAAACTGTACTTCGTCCGGCAAGACGTTAAACCGTCCGTATCACCCGATCATGTGCCTCGCACGCAGGGTCCCCCCCGGTTTGGATGTGGCCCCCACCCGCTCTTCTCTGCAGGGATGTCGGGATTGCCCCTCTTTTGGGACGATTTATTGGAGTGGCCTTCGCCCACGGGGGTAGGGTATTACAAACCCCTAGTTTCTTGTGGGGGACTGCACGTGTGTATCTCCATTGTGCTTCCCCACTGCCGAAGCCAGTAGAGGGCGTGACAGGGATCGAGGTGTCTCTCACCTTTGGCCCAAGTCCCTCTCCGACTAAGCTTTTTCGCACTCAGGCTGCCTCAGTGCGTAAGTCCTGACAGAATGAACTATGTGGACTTTGATCCCTGTCTCCTAAACAGGGTACGTAGGAAGCCTCCCTGAGGTTCAAGCCCACCACCTGGTCATCCCGGTCGTATTCACGTCGGTTCGTCCATCAGTGGACCCCTCCCGGGTTCACATTCGCGTCGATTCACCATTGAATCCGCCCTTGTGGGAGACTGCACATGTGTATACCCATTGTGCTTCCCCACTGCCGAAGCCAGTAGAGGGCGTGACAGGGATCGAGGTGTCTCTTACCTTCGGCCCAAGTCCCTCTCCAACTGAGCTTTGCCGCATACGGGCCTCCTTAGAGTGTAAGCCCCAAACACCATCGTCCAGCATGACGTGAAATTGTGATCCACCCAGCCGTTCCATCCCCCTCTGTGTGAGGTGGTTCGGTTCAATCCTCCGCCCGGCAGCCTCGATCTCTTCGTGAGTCAGCTTGCCATCGTCCAGCATGACGTTAAACTGTATATCCGAACTACGCTGACTTTGATCCGCGCTAACGCGCGGTACGTAGGAGGCCTCTACGGGGTCCAAGCTCTTCACTCCATCTTCCATCCTGATCCTTACCCGGGCCGCCACATCCCGGTGGGGTCATGCCATTTCATTCCACTCCACTTCACTCGGGAAGCCGCCCATGTGCTGGCCCCACGTCGGAGGTTCCCCGCAAGGGGTTCTGTCATCTGATCCACTCCTCGTGTTGATCAGTCCGATGCCGTCCCCGCTGGACGTTAAACTCGCGGCATACCCCGTGTTAAACATGGGAAGCTGAGGAAAACCTCAGGTAACACAGTTCCCCGCACCCAGCGCGGGATGCCTCAGGCCATCACTCCTTCGAGAAGCCCTATTAGGGACGGAAGGCAGACATGTAGGGCCGCAGTGTTAAGACACGCCCCCAACACCCAGAGCTACCCGGTCTCCTCACCGCGGGTTGCTGCCCCGACCAGACTCCTTGGAGCGTCTGGGCGGAAGCAGCATAATTAACCGGTGTCCATGAAGATATGGCGCCGGGAACGAGATTCACGAACATTCTTAAATCTATGAGGGAGACCCAGATTAGGCGACGAGTTCCGAGGAGACGTCCACGGAAGGAGGAGCCGACATCCCATCATCCCGGTTTCGATCAAGGAGCAGACGTCCCTGAATAAGGGACGGATGCCGCCCACCTTTGGAAAGCGGGACTGCGGGGCCACAAGCCGCGCTCCCATCCCCTCGGGTCGACGGGCGCACGCGCGAACGCGTCCTGGCGGAACAGCGTCAGAACAGAAACACGACGCACATCCGCACCGAAACACTCATCTTTGGATGTATCCTTTATTTATCTCCAAGGTATATACTTACATGTTTGTTTGGTTGTAGGTATAAATATATAGGTATCTGTAAAAAAATCCCTCAACATATACATAAAATATCATACAAGTTGAATGTTCAAATATGGTAATGAATTCAGGACATGAAAAGTTCACCTCCATCACATGAAACCTACTCCTTCTTCTTGAAATCACGTCATGAGTTAATTTTAGAGTGTGTGGTTCCTTTGATGCCACATAAATTCAGGTCATGAGTCCTTTTTATGGCTAAAAAGATTCGCGTAAAACATGGTGGGATTCATCAACGAACAACATTGAAATTTGGGAATCTATGGTGTTGGCAAAACACATTCATATAATGAAGGACGACTTCATGGAATGAAAATTTTTGGGCCTTCACGTTTTTTATAAGATTTATTCATGTCTTGTATTTCATAATTTTCCTGAACTAGGTTCATGATACGAATCACTAGTTTCCAGCTCCATAACCTTTATTTCAGTTTGGTTATGTAGTTTCGACACTAGGAAGTGTTTGATTGACATCCAATGTCATGGGAATCCATATTTAAGTGGATAGATCGATCGTTTTTTCTCCTTTTACTCATTTCCATAAAATATTTGTATCATTAAGAATATGAACATAACACCAAATGTACAAGCAAGAATTAAAAATTCAATTATCAAGAATCAATGTATTTATATATCATAATTGTGTTCATGAAATTTTATTATCATACTACATAAAATCTAAATAAATATTCATACTTATAGGATGAATAAATAATGTAGACCTGGTAATTAGGTCGCCGGAGATGGAGGTCGCGGGGTCGCCGGATACGGAGGTCGCGGGGTTGCCGGAGGTCGCGGATCGCCGGAGGTCGCGGGTCGCTGGAGTTCGCGGGTCGCCGGAGGTCGCGGGTCACCGGAGGTCGCGGGTCGCCAGAGGTCGCGGGTCGCCGGAGGTCGAGGGTCGAGGATTGCGGGTCGCCGGGGGGTTAGATGAAGAAGGGAGGGCGCGAGGGTTTGGAGAACGATCGGGGTGGGGGAAGAAGGGTCGGGATTGTGAAAATGAATGAAAGGTTCCGCGACCGTTTATTAAAAACCGCCGCGAAACCTTTTGAAGAAAACGTTTAGCGGCGATTTTGTGAACCGCTTCCACAAAACCGCTGCTAAACACGGTTTTTGTTGTAGTGTGCGATGATAGCTTGGTATTCTGCTTCATTATTTGTACCGCCTTCCCTCAATAAGAAAAAATAAGGTAGCACTTCCTTTTTTGGGGAAAAAAGCACAATTTTGACCCAACTTTGTTGAATTTAGGATCTTCCATTTTCTTCGCTATTGGACTTCTAGAAGAACCATCAATGTACATTTACCATGTTTGATGATTATCTTGAAGAGAACAGACTTCTTCATTAGGATGTTCAATATCTAAAGATGTATATTCTACTGAAAGATGTTCAGTAAGAAAATCAGCTAGAGCTTGGCCCTTTATTGTTTTTTGAGACACATACTGGATATCAAATTTCTAGAAAATAACTTCCCACCTTTCCAGACATCTGTAAGCATTGGATGACTAAGGATGAATTTGAGCGGGTAATTGCGAGATACCAATTGGACCTCATGATGTTGCACGTAGTGTATCAACTTCTGAACTTCAAAGATTAATTCTAGGAAGTACTTATCAATATTTGAATATCGGGTTTCTGCTTCAAGCATAGTCCGACTGAGATAGTAAATGCTATTTTCATTCCTCGCATCATTCTTTTGGGCAAGGAAGGCACCCAATGATTGCTCTAAGGCTGTCACATAAATGATAAGTGGACTTCCTTCAATAGGTGGCATTAATACCGGTGGACTCAAGAGATATTTCTTGAGAATATTGAATGCTTCTTGACATTCTTCAGTCCACTGGTAAGTGACTCCCTTCTTCCTTAATTTGGTGAAGGGTAAACTTTTTCCTGCCAAATTAGCGATCAAACGACGAATATAGTCCAAGTGCCCTTGAATTCCTCTCAATTCATTCAAATTCCAAGGAGGTGACATAACAAGTATTGACTTTGTCTTCCCGGGATTGACTTCGATACTACGATGGAGTACAACAAAGCTGAAAAATATTCCTGAGGTTACCCCAAAAGCGCATTTTAAGGGGTTCATCTTCAAATTATGTTTCTAAAGTTGTGGAATATGATTTCCAAATCGGCCAATAGATTAGAACGTTTCATAGATTTAATCACCAAATATTCCACATGATATTCAACAAACTTATGTAAAAATGGTTTGAAGATACGGTGCATGGCACATTGATATGTTACGCCTGCATTATTCATGCCAAAGGGCATTACCCGATAGTAAAACACACCCTGAGGGGCTCTGAAGGCTGTAGATTCCTCATCTTCTAGAGCCATTTGGATTTTATTATATCCTGAATACCCATCTATGAAGGAAAGCCCTTCATATCCAGCCATTCCATCAATTAAGAGTTCTGTTATCGGAACTAAAAAATCATCCTTAGGACAATGTTGATTAAGATCTCTGAAATCAATGCAAAATCTATTTTGTCTATTATTCTTTTTCACAGGCACAATATTAGACAACCATTTGGGGTATTGAACTTCTCTAATGAAGTTACCTTTGATAATATTATCCAATTTAGCTTCAATTATGGAAGCATAAGTTGGGTGTGTTCTTCTGGTGGCTTGCTTAAATCCTCGATGTTCATCTGGAAAACCCAAAACAATGAGTACCAACATCGGGATCAAGGCATGGAATCTCTGTATAGTTCTAGGAAAATATATCTCGATTTTGAATTAAAAATGAAATATACATTTCCAGCTCTTCAAGAGTCATCGCAAAATGAATTAATGTGGGGTGTGGATCTTATTTTGTACCCAGATTTATTTCTTTGATTTCATCCACAGTGGTAGAGATACCCTCTTAAAATGCTGGAGGAGCATCTCTCAGATCTTCCTCTTCTTCTTCAACATGTGTTATCTCTTTTGATTCTACTTTCATAGTAGATTATGAAACAAAATTTTCATGATCAGGAGATATGTTAATATTTTAACATCTTGAAGAAGAAGCTTCAATTTTTGACCCTATTGATGATGAAGGGTCTTCCTTGGGTAATAAAGAGGAGATGACAGATTGAGAATCGACATCATCGTTCACCTCTAACATTGACATTACTATAACTTCTTCTGGCCTGGTTGGAGAAGTATAGAGTTTTTGTATTTCAGAGGATGAAATGAAAACATCTCAATTTGAGCTTTCATCATTGCTTGGTGAATCGCCACTTTCTCCCATGCTGTCTGGCTTGATTTCCATAATTGACATTATGGAAGTTTCCATAAGAGTATTTGGATTCGGATCTATCCTGTCAATTTGACTGATAGGAAACACATAATCTATACTCACATGCGTGAATTGGATTACTGGAATATTTTCCAAATAATATGGAGCATTAACCTTGGTAACCTCCCTTATTGTGGATTTCTCCTTACCCTTCACGTGATAGAATTCTGCCTCAATGTATTGAGATTCACATGTTCTGAAGGTGGACTTATCACCATACAATGTCCCACATCGACCATCGAAATAATATTTGAGGCATTGATGGTATGATGAAGGGATAGCCGAAAGTTGATGTAGACAATGTCTTCCAAGTTAAACATTGAAGTCCATATCGTGATCAAAAACCCTGAAATCTGAATTGGATAAAAGGTATCCAAACTGAGTTTTGAGTGCAATCCTGCCCAGTGGTTCTTGTTCATTTTTATCATATCCTTGTAACATCAAGGTAGAAGGAGATAAATTAGATTCTGTGAGGCCCAATCAATGAAATGTATGAATGGGGATGCATTTGACTCCTGAACCATTATCAATAACAGCTCTTTGTATGTCTACACCATTGACCTTTCCAGATAAATACAAAGGTCTAATATGTCCATGCATGACATCATCTTCATCTTCATCTGTAAAAGATATCACTGCATGGAATTCTGTAGGATTATTCTCTACATGGTATAATTCATCCGCATCAATTTCAGTTTCGAACTCCTGAGGACTTGACAAAGCCCCAATGAGTGCCTTCTGAAGATCATTGGATAGATTCAAGGAATCCAAAATTGATAACATGGCTGGTACTTGGGACAAATGTTTCAAGAAATCATATTTTTGATCCAAAGGTATACATATTCCAACAGGATCATGTGGTTTCTCAGGTGCCTTATAGGTTGATGCTTTAGAAGTATATGCTTCTTATATCGGGGTAGGAGTTGAAAATACTCCTGGCCTTGGAATATTAGAGTGAATATGTCTATTTACTTGCTAAGAGTAAGAAGGTGTAACCTCTAACCAATCCTCCAGAATAATTGTGCCAGGACTAAATCTGCTATTGGTGGAAGAATTTGCTTATTCTTGTTGAGCCTGCTGAAGGGCTCTGCCATGAGTTTCTGCTGCATATACAGTTCTAGCAGGGGTAGAATTGGAATAGTGGCGTCTGGGATATCCACATCTTCCTCTATATCCCAGACCTCTATAACTCCCTCAAATTCCTCTATTTGATACTAGAACTCAGGCTCATCTAAATCTAAACTATGGATGGCATAAGGATCTGTTAGGTGAATCATGTTAACAGGACCAAAGATCAACTGTTCATCTGATGAAGACCCTGCCTGATTAGCCAATTTAGGCTGTGCCGTTTGGTGGGACGATGCCTGTGGATTTGAAGTAGGTGGAATAAAATCTTCCAGAGTCAAAGACAACTTAGGATTTGACACGATTTCATATTCTTCTGATTGTTCCTCTTTCTTTGAATTATGTCGTTTCTTTGAGGATTTTCCCTCTGATGAAGATGGTTTTGCTATGGCATTCAAAGAAGAAGACACAATTGGTTTCTTCAATTGCGTTCACAAAATGGCATGAGTTCGGTTGATTGTTTTCCAGACCATCCAATCATCATATTTCTACACATGTTTGTTTTTGACTTCTTTCCACTCGCCTTCTTCCTCTGGATTTGTAGAAGTAACACATTCTACATGAGCTGAATAACCTTTCAGTTTGGCTTGTCCCGAGTCCACCAACTTTTTTTGGAGTTATTTAAAGACAAAAAACTCTTGAAAGGGATTCCCCAACATCTGATGAAATAGGCAATAATTTGGATGGTCTTCATCTCCTTCCTTTTTAGGCCTTTTTGGCCTTGGCAATTGAACCAAATTATTTTCCAAAGCCAAAATGATGTAACCAATAACTTGTTCATTTCGGAAATAATAAATTTTGATCATCAAATCCTCAAATTGTTTTCATCTTTGATATCTTTTATCATCTTAACGAAACGGCCTCTATTGTTGACGCTCATAAGGTGGATCCCTTCGAAAAGATG
The DNA here is from genome assembly GCA_963277665.1 of Viscum album. NCBI lineage: Eukaryota > Viridiplantae > Streptophyta > Magnoliopsida > Santalales > Viscaceae > Viscum > Viscum album. The sequence continues at coordinate 187,843,775 of OY728145.1, forward strand.
AAGGCCTTGAAGTAGAAGTAGGTACAGGTGCTTGTTTAAGCGTAACTGTAGCAGTCTGTGCCTTACCCATTCTCCTTCCTGGAGCTGATGGAATTACACAAGCTTTAACCTCAGTCTTTGTAAGAGAGTCCTCAATCTATTGAGCGATTTAAGTAGGGTCTCGAAACCCTCCTGTGTATTTCACAGGGATCAATGGTGTGCGTAACTCATCACACAAATTTTCCACAGTGATTAGAAACAATTCTTCTTGAGGGAGTGCTAAGCATAGGGAATATGGTAATCCCTTCCAGTGAGAAATGAAATCTGAAACCCTTTCAATCTACCTTTTATTACAATTTGAAAGATCAAATAATGTTGTCTTTGGCAATTTTGAGCTGAATTGAAGAAGGAATTGTTGACGGAGATCCTCCCACCGAGTAATTGACTGGGATTGTAAGCTTGTATACTAGACAAAAGCAGCCCCTTGTAATGAATGTACAAAACACTTGAGCTTAACTTCTTCTTGTTGCTGAGGGGTTCCCATCATAGGATCGCAACGAGAAACAAAATGTGTTAAGTGTTTCTATGGGTCTCCTGAACCATTAATGATTTGGAACGTGGTACTTGAAAAATTTGATGGGGGGGGGGGGAATTACATCAACCCATTCAGGGTAAGATCTTTTTTATGGTTGAACTGGTGCATGATTTCCTTCCATAGCTTCCAACCGTGCTTCTAATGACTCAATGGTAGTCATTAATTTTTGAGAAACTTCCGGTTGAGGTTGGATCTATGCAGGTGCAATAACTAAAGCATGGATAGGTGTGGCGACCGGGACTTCCACTGATGGTATTATTTCTGGTTGTTGTTGCATATAACCCATAGGATTAGACATGTGAGGGGGTACTGGTAATGAAGGATACTCATGATCCATCTATGTGGACGGAACAAATTCCCTTTGCTGAGTGACTCTAGCACGCTTAGGAGGAAGACTACCTTGAAGTAGTTTTGTATTCACCCTCCTTAATTCCTTCATCTCTTCCTCTTGTTGTGAAATTTTTTTCTCTATTGAGAGTGATTGGCCTTCTCCAGAGGAAGGGTGGAATGTAGCCTGCTTATTTCCTTTCCCCTTGTTGGACGCCTTTCAGAGAGGGAGAAGTTGATTATTTGATGGAATACCCAGATTCTGGGTAAGCCTTTGATTTTTTGTACGCACACATTCTTCATTTGTGTCTATGTGTACAACTTCTTGAGTAGGAAATTCATCATCTGATCTCTCTGAGTGAGCCTCATGTTCTGTAGGATCAACAACAATGACCTTGATGACATTTATTGATGCATAACACATTGCATCTCTTTTATTGACATTTCTGTGATATTGTCTTCTTCCATGTCCCTGATGAGACAAGCCTTTTGCTGATTTGGTACATCATGAACTTATTAACGAACCATAATGAGGAGGGAATCTCATTATAATTCAGCTCTTCATTCCTCTTGGGGATTCTTCCCTAATCGAGAGAAGACTGACTTTCTCTAAGGAAGAGATCGAGGATTTGAAAAAGTCCCATGTCTGGTGGACTGGGGCTGTTCCTGCTCTTCCTGCACAACTCCTCGAATCCTATTTGTTGATTCCAAGGGTTGGGTTAAAAGATTCCCCAGTCTGGAAAGCTGGGGTGGCTCTTGAGCTTCTACGTCTGGGTCTTTCTTAAAATCTCTCCTAATATTGTGAACTATAGTCTAGAAATCGGCTGGATGCATTAACCTACATCCACTCAAATCACCTGGTTCAAATGATCACTGGAGGATTTTTGACACTTCTGTCACATGATGATGTGAACTCTATAAACGAGAAGCATGTTCGATGTTCTCTTTTGCCTGATTCAAAAGTAATTCAACAAATTGTTCTCTGTATTCATGAAATTGGGAAGAACTAGTTGAGGCATGTTCCTGAGCAAGCCTTTAATTACAAACAAAACTGATTGACTATGGCTGACCAGGAGCAATAACATTGCATGAGACCACTTTCGGCAGGCTTTGTTATCTAGAGAGTATAGTGAAATGTAGTACTCCATGAACACCCCATCTCCTAATATTAATACAAGATGGGGCATTGGAAATTAATTGGTTCAATATTCTTAATGCGCCAAGGCATGAACGCTGAAGGTCTCTCTATTTCTTTTCAGCCTTCAGATATTGAGAAACTCAGCGAGATTCCAAGTCAATTGGCGTTGTAACCCTTCTATTATCTTGTCATTATTTTCACATTCATCATAAGATAATATTTTCTTTTTCAATTAACAAAGTGTTTTCCACATGTGGAGACGAATATCATGAATACAATCTTCCATCAAAATTTCTGGAATGTCATCCTGAGAGTCATCCAAAGGCCAAAACATGACTGGTACTTCACCTTTCATCCGTTGTTTCCTCATATTCATCATTTCCACTTTATCATTCGATTAAGATTCATCTACCTAATTAGACAAAAGCTGGTGAGTCCTTGTTTCTTCATCATATTCAGAAAGATTGCTAGAGAATTAATTTATCAAACTAGAAGATTCAAGACTCAGGTGTGGTTCGGAAAATGACCTACACCCCGGGCCATCTTCTGATTGAGAAAGTATTTCACCTTCTAGTGGTAAAGCATCATACATGAATGGCTTCACATTTTCAAGTGCCTCAAGATAAGAGGGCTTTATCTTCAATACATTGTCCACTGGGGCATTTTACAGGCAATGTGAATTACTAATATGGAGTGGACTTTCACAGAAAAATTCATCATCAGGGGGAGGACCACCATGGTGGGTTATATCAAAAGATGAAACATTTTTTTCCTTGATCTTCTGGCCATGCAGAGGGTTATCGTGACTCTCATATGAAGATGATACATCAAGATCGACTTAACTGTCATGAATCAAGCCTTCATGAGAAAGAGTCTGATGCAGAACTTCAGAATTAATGATCCCGCTATTGGGAACTAAGAGAGTAGAATCTTTAGTTGCAACAGATAATTGTCTGAGTGCATCAAAACCTCCAGCATCGAGCAAGGCCTTATTATAGATTGGACCTTGATTTCTTGACTGTTCTAGATGGGTCTTCTTATTATACACCTTCTTACTCACATTTGGAACCACTTTTTGATGAAAGTGGTCATTATGGGTAGGTGTATGTGCCTGCTAAGGAGAAATGATCAAGTTAGGATAATTATCTCCACTCAAATCAGGTGTATGTCCTTGAATTGGTTGTCCGTATGAAATGTGGGAGTATGCCCCACAACCCTCTTGGAATGGAACAGAGGTGTTTGTATGTTCCGGAGTGATCTGTTGATGTGTCACTCCACTGGTAGGGAAAGATTTTCATTTTTTTCCTGTGATGCTACTGAAGCTGTTATAATATCCTTGCCAGCATCCAGAATATGAGCAGGGATTTGCTTTTTCTCTTTCACCATCATCAGAATGTGCTTAGTGACTTTAGCTGCTAGAATGGGAATATACACCCATTCCGTTCTTAGAGTAGTTGTGTGTTCCTACTCCTGTCCTCCTTTTCTTGTCAGTGAATTCTGACAGTACTCATGTGTGGGGGTAGAGAGTTGAGTCTGCCTCCTGTTTGTCATTGGGGATTTCCAATTGACTTAACCTGGTGCTACCAAATGAGACTTTTGGTAGTCTTGATAAATACTAGCATGTGTCTTTACCTGCTGATTGCACTCTGCTGAACGTGGTTTATGATCTTCCTCCAATATTGGCAGACGAGACAGCTAGTAGGATTGATGAGTTTAAGTGTTTACCAATTTCCAACACATTGGGTTGGCGGGGTTCATCATACGTAGTCAGACAAGCCTGTTGACTAGCTGATGATTTATAAATAGTTGTATGTTCTTGTCTATAGTACTCCACCGGAATTGCCTATTGGGAATGACGTTTTTCTGCCAGATGAGTCTGCTAGACAGTAGAATTAAAATGAACGGGTGTGTGTGCCCGCTTTTTTGTTTCCACCAAGTTATGTTAGTGGACTTCTCAGGAAATGGCAGAGATAAGAACCTGCTCCCCGTTGACCGGTCATCACCTCGGGTGGTTCATCTTGCCTGCTTGGGATTGAAGAACCCGAGTCGAATGCCTGGAGACGACACCCTCATCATGTTGAGGGCGCACTTCCGCATGATTATAGCGGTGATTGTTGATGGGAGCCCTCAAGAAGGAATATTGTCTCCTTGAATTAAGGCCTTGAGTGACCTTCTCATTCACCTCCTAATAATATGGGAGGGACTAGTTGTTGCGTTCTGGGGATAACGACCCGAAACGGTTGGAGACGGTGGTTGACACCACCTGCTTCTTGATCGCTGATCGTCATTGTCCGGACGACCAGGCTGAATTATTGACTTGGAGGGCCTATCGAGTGGCCTCTAGAGTCGGAATGGTACCATGTCGATGGTATTCTTTAACCAGTGCATTTGATACCCAGCGTTGAAGATGCTGAGTAGGTGATGTCGTCCTCAGAGCAGACGACGATTGAGCAGGAGTAGCGGCAGATGCATTAACAGCAGAGGCATTCATAAGTGTGAACTTATGAGAAGCCATTTCTATGACGTATAATATCTTGGAAAAGAGTTCATGTTTGATATAACAGACAAAATCAGGATAAGTTCGGCCACTACATCTTTTGGATGAGCACATATGTTATTGATTGCTTTGTTGGCCCTCTCATAGAGATTAAATAGGGGCCTAACAAATAAGTAAAACATCATTTTAACTTGGTTAAGGATTCATGTCGGGTTCACCATTTTTTGTTTCCTATGGAAATGGGGATGAACTCCTTTGTTTAAGGTTCAAACATTCCAATCGGTTTCTAACGGGTTTATTCATAGAACAGGAATCATCCAATGATCTATATCCATTTTGACCTACTTTCCAAAGGTAGGTGCTCATTAGTTGTGAACCAATGAGGCTTAAGAATTTGCATTGGTCGAGAGGATGGGAGGTCAGACTCATCACACCATTTTGAGGGGAATTATTGTCTACTCCAAGACTCTCTTTATAGATTTAAGTTATGTTAGTGAATCCTTATTTAATTACCATGTATGAAAATTAGCTTTACTTAGATCTGACAATCAATGATTGATATGTATAATATTTAGAGAAAATTTTATATGTATTTTAGGTTCATAATGGATAAAGAATCATCTGTATTTGTTATAGATTCTTAGTAAATGGTATCCTTCAATACATTATATAGATATCTCTTGGTAATTATGATAACCATACTGGTTTTAAAGCCACTCAGCGGGGCACATGAAGTTTATTGTCATTCAAAAGGACATGGATTATTTCAAAGTTGGGATCGTACTCACAGATGGGATACCTACGTATCCTTGTTTAGAAAAGGAATAAGAACCCACGTAGTTCGAATTAAGATATAGCTTAACGTCATATGGGACAGATGATAATTAATGGGTGATGGGCTTGAACCTCAGAAAGGATTCCTACGTACTTCACTCTTAAGGTAGAGATCAAATTCAACGTAGTTCGGTTGGGAATTGTGGGGCTTATGTATGATTAACGGCCCAACGAGATGCGTCATGGTTACTTTTACACTCTAAGCTCACGTGAGTCATGGTTGGTGTGAGAAACAAGAGGTATCAGTAAACCTGACTATTTGTGCCATGAAAGATGCGGTCACAGGGAATGATATGGGGCTTATGTAGGTATGATTGACCAAATACATAAAGATCAGGACTTACTTTGGAGAAGAATCCCGGGAAAAAGGTCCATAAAGGTATATGTGCTTTATGGAGATTTGGATACTCTAACTTGGGGATTATTCCTGAGGAGGATTCCCAAATTAGTAGGGGACTTGTGATTGGGTTTTACTCCGGAGAATGAAGCCCAAATCAAAAGTAAATTAAGACTGGTTAATAGAAATTATGACTGGGGATTATTCTTGAGAAGGAGGCCCAGGTTAAAGGAACTTGAGAACTAGGACTTATTCCTGAGAAGGAGTCCCAGATTAAAGTAATTTGGGATTTGGGGCTTACTCCTAAAGAGGATGCCCAATTAGGGAACTTGGACTGGGGATTAATCCTGAAAGGGAGGCCCAGGTAAGGGAATTATGATTGGGACTTACTCCTAAGAAGGAGGAACAGGTTAAAGGAACTTCTAGAACTGGGGATTACTCCTAAGGAGGATTCTCAGGTTAAGGGGAATTATGACTGGGGCTCACTCCTAAGAAGGAGGCCTAGGTTAAGGGAATTTGGAATTTTGGGGCTTACTCTTAAGGAGGATGCCCATATTTGGGAACTTGAAGACTGGGGCTTACTCCTGAAGAGGATGCCCAAAATTAAAGATCCTATCATCTTAAAGGATGAGGTTGAATGAATGAAATATCTAACCTTAGTGACACCAAGAGATGTAAATCACTATGTTTTAAGAGATGTTCCACATAATTCATTTCAGATAAGGAAGCCAACAAAGGAACCATGCCATAAATGGTTTTGAAGAAGGTTCTGAAGGCTGAGTCTTGAATATGGGAGGTGGATTTGAAGAAAATAGATGAATGGACAGGAGGGGCACCCAAAAGAAGGTAGGTGCGCAGGTCCTGTTGGGGCGCACAGGTATAAATGCGTGACACAGAGGCACCTGCACGATGGTCAAACCATAGAATAATACTTGGGCGGGGCTTGGATCAAGCCCTTAGTATTACCCCTAATGACTTTTAAATGAGTGCTGAGCAGGTTCTGTTGAAGGGATAAGGCGGCGCACAAGTGTCTTAAATTTCCTAAAGGGTTAGACACTTAGGCATGCAAATGTTGATGAATTTCAACAATTAGGCCTTGTTTCCCCTTTTTAGACATTCCGTTCTAGGTAAGAAATTACCATAGAAGTATTCAGAAGGCTTCGAGAAGAGACTAAGGCACTGAGAGCTCAAATATGAGTTTCTGGATTTTTCCATCCCCGAAATGGAGGGCCCACAAGGGGTATTTATAGACCTTTGAAGACCTTGGGTGAAAATAATTTAGAGCGCGCAAGTCACCTGCGCGACCAATATGAGGTGCGCAAGTATACTTGCGCGGCCATGATGAAACTTACACGACCCAAGTGTAAACAAATCCTTGTTCATGCATTTGTCAATTTCTTGATGTTTCTTCAAAGGATGGATCACTTTGTGTTAAGGTATTTTCCTTTTCATTAGTTATACTCTGTGACGGAAAGTAACATCAACATATATATATTAACCATAAAAGTTTATATTACATATTTTCACACAATGAGAGGAATATGAACGGTAGAATATGGTTTGAATGGATTAAATATTATATGAACTTAATATATTACCACCCTGGAAAAGATAATAAGGTGGATAATGCACTAAGAAAAAAGTATCAAGCATGCTTATATATAATTAGGATAAATAACTATCAATATTTATGAATTAGAAAAGGATGGATCTGTGAATATTTATTTATGTTGAGAAATCTTGTCTTTCTCAAATGACTTTTCATCCATATATCCATGTAATGATTAAGGAGGTGCAGAAGGAAGATGTAGAGATGAAAAAGAAGGGCAGAAATGTTTCTGAGTTTATCATTGATTATGATATAATGATAAGGATTAAGAACTATTAATGTTTTCCATACATTCTATATTTTAATAAGGATATATTAGTGTAATCTCACGGATCTTCATTATTTATTAATCCAGGGAGTATAAATATGAAAAAAGATAAGAACGAGTATTTATGGTGGGACAATATAAAGAGATATATTTCAGGGTGTGAATCTAGGTGATTGGTATTTTTTCATGTTATATGAGAGAGAGATATATATATAATATAATTATTCAACCATTACCCATATCATAATTGATATGGTAAAACTTAACCATGGAGTTTGTCACTGTACCCCCAAAAATATCTACAGTCTATAATGCTATTTGGGTTGCAGTTGATCACCATAAAAATTCATCACAATTAATTTTTATTAGTGAATATTTTTATCTAGATCATGTTTCCAGGATATATATTAATGAAGTTCAATGGTTTCGTGGGATACAATATTCTATTGTATATATTCAGGATTTGAGGATTAATTCAATGTCCTGGAAAAGTGTTCAACATCATCAGTATTTAAATTTATGTTTCAAGAAAGTGTATAATCCTCAGATAGATGATCAGTCTAATAGAACCATTAAAACCATAATGGAAAAGTGATTATTATATACCATGTATTTAATCAATGGTTGTGATCAATACATTCCTCTAGTAGAGTTTCCTTACAACAATAGCTTTCACTCAAGAATTTATATGGATCCATATCCCTCTATGAAAAGATGTGTTGAAATCAAACATGTTGGGGTAAATTTTTAGAAAAAAATCTACGGGGACATAATATTTTTGAGGAAATAATAGTGAATAATAGATCCATTTATTATTACATAAAATCATCTTAGAGTTGAAATTAAAGTTCTGCGGACAAACATCAGTATGATCTAAAATTTGAAGTTTGTGAGAAACTATTTTAATGAATTTCTATGTGGATGATGGTTATGAGACTTATAAATAAGGGTACTTTGATCCCCATGTTTATTATCCCATTTGATATTATTGATTGACTCGAGATAAAAACTTATCATTTATCACTCCAATTGAAATCTCTCACATTAACGATGTGTTCCATCTATCTATCTTGAGGATGTTCATACTTGATCATTTACCTATACTGAACTCAAATATTATACCACTATAATATGATCTCTCTTATGAAGAAAAAATTCTGGATATTCTAGATCATAGAGAGAAGGTTTTACGAGACAAGACCACACACGTGGTTAATGTTATGTGGAGAAACCACCAATCGTAGGAAGCTACAAGGGAATCTAAGGATATATTGAGGTAGAAGTGTCATCAGTAGTTAGTATCAGAGTAATGAGATATTGATGGTGAAATTCATATTATGGGGTGTTTAATGTGATACCTCAAAATTAAAATAATGTTTTTACATGAATTTAATTTCATTGATATCTTGTGTGAACTGAAAAATATAGATTTAACAAATGATGATATACTACTAAAATATAGTATTTAATGTGAATGAAATACACTATTAGTTAAATTGATATATATTAATTGGAAAAAATTTATTTTTTACACATGTATAAAATAAATCCATTATTATCAATTAATTATTAATGAAAAATAATAATTTTAAAGTAAAATAATTTTTTTTTCTGAAAACAATCTTTATGGACGCAACGTGTTCTTATCTTGTTAAATTAAATTAGTCATTATTAGTGAATATTTTTTATAAAAAAATTTATATAATGGTTTGTAATTTTTTATCATTCAACCAAAATTTTTCTAGGTATCAGATAATAATATGTATTGTTTTTTTCTTAAAACTGTATTTTTCTAAAAAAATAGTTTTTTCATGCCTTTTCAACTTATTTGAAAGGTATTTTGACCACTTTAAAATAAATAAATTAATTAACATCATTTTTTAAATAAACATGTAACAAATATCTTGAATATAATTTTGTCTAATTTTTTATAGAAAGACTTTTTCATGAAAAAAATGAGTAGAAATTTTTATTAATAATAATTAATATTCTATAATAGTATCAACATTTATTCTTTTCAAAATTTTCAGTAAAAATAGAAAAAAACACTACCATCGATAAGGATACAATGAGATTATCATGGGGTTTAACCAAACGATAAGCATAATATTACCAATTAAACATGTCAACATCCTATTGGATGGCCATATTTAGAACTTATAATATATCCCCATATAATATATGGACATTATGAATAATTTTTCTTGGGAATGACTTTATCATTTTGGACTCTTTTTTAAAATTTCCAAGTTGGTTCCCTCCCTTGCTTATAAAAGGACACCTCCCATCTTATGCTCTTCACAATTAAAATCCAATTAGATAAACCAAGAATTGATAAAATAAATTCTTTAAATTGATACACATGATATATAGTGCATAGATTTATCATAAACCAATCCTACGAGGGATTTTGGTATAATGTTAAAGAGGCTCTCTAAAGAAGATGTATAGTTCTTAACCATGTGTTTTCATTTTATTTCTTCCTCCACATCCTTCAAATATTCTATAGATATTATTTTATATTCACAAAATTATATTCCATATACTTTTATTTTATTATGTTATTTTTATAACCTGTATCCATATCCACATCTATCAAATGAGAAACAAAACCGTCGATCATGTGTATGGTGGACTACCACCTCACGAATTGATGTACTTCATTTTCCTTCACCACCTTTCACTAATGGATATAGTGATGGATTAAATGATTATATATTACATTTATGAAATAATTATACTCGTATAATAATCATTTTAGAGTTAATTTCTTACCTTTCAATCCATTATAAAATTATAAGTTCACTCATGGGTACATGTGGACTATCGACTCTTGGAAGGGACGTGATACATTCATCATTTTATTTAGACATAGATGGTAATAAGGATTGATTTAATGAATATCTATGACATATAAGAAATAATAATGGTTCATTAAATTAGAATTAATAATTTCCATTATTTATTTATGTCTGTTGAGAAAATGGAAATTGTGTTCAAGGTTACATAAGGACTACAGTCTCTATGAATTGTTTTATTCATGTTTCTATCTATAACTATTAATTACGACTCTAAATATGTTTATAATGAATATATATATGATATTTATATCATTATTAACATTATATATATGTTTTAACCATGATAAAAAAATAAGAAAAAAACTATTAAATGAAAACATACATGAAAAATGAAATAGTTAACACCCTGAAATGATAATTTTAATAAGAAATTATAAATAAATTTATGTTTAATTATAATTTTATAATTTATAAAATAATAAGTTTTATATGATTATGTTATAGAATTATAATAAATTTAAATTTTTTATATATGAATTTATAGTGATCTTGAAGCGTGTGGAACTCGAGGAAATTGATTTTTGTCTCACTTATAATTTTATGAGACACATACCATATGCACCACTCGTTTCTTTTATGGTGTGTATATACTAAACAATAATTTATTTTATGAATATTCATAAATATTTTATGGGATATACATATCTATATAATGTTATTTCTTTAATGGGTCTTGAAATTCAAAAAATTACTAAAGTTGTATGGGCTTTACATCACAACCTCATTATTTATGAGGAATGTGTATGATTATATTAATGATGAAATATTATGATATATCTTTGAATAAACATAGTAATTTTATTCTAATAATTCAATTATTGGAAATTACATGACTTTATTTCATTTTCCACTTTTTATGTACTCAAGATGCTAAAATAATTTTTTTAATGGAAACCAAATTTATCTCTATTAGGTTGAAAATAATTTCTCTTTCATGTGAATTTTTTCTAAATATGTTTAGTTTTTTTACTATTCTCCAATGATTTTTCAATATCATTTTGACAATATTTTAAATTTAAAAAAATTAAATGGAATATTCTTGTTATTTTTAAATGAGGTAATTTTTACGTTTCACAAAAAATGTTAAATGAGTTTTTTTTAATGTGTATGAAATGAATGGTATTTCCCACCTTCATGAATGATAAATGATTTAAATATTCAATTACAAGTTACCATTTTCTCTTAATAAGACAAATTAATGAATATTTGTTATATTTTTTAAAATTAAAAGTGGTTTTAAAAAGTGGAAATTGTATTTACATCATGAATTTTTTGGTAATCTTTTATTCATATTTATATTAATAAATGAAAAATTATTTTGATTATAATAATGATCTATATGGGATATGATCCAATGATTCCACACCTATTCATTTTCTGGATGGTTTATGATTATTGTAGCAATATTTATATAAAACCAACTCCTTTTCTGTGGGTTATATAACTATTAAAAGATGAAATTTTTTTGAAATCAATTTATTTTCCATAGGTTATTATATGATGAAATTATTATTAAACACATTTCCATTTCATGGGTTTTGATGTGGTGAAAATTTTATGACCTGGTGGAATAGATATGATTAATGTTAATTATGTGATGGGTGGTACCAGAAATCTATAACTCTTCAATTCCATGTGTAATTGTAGATATATCATAAGATAAAGAGGATTATAATGGGAGGTGAAACTAATTACTTAGGGGAAATTGTATATTATGATAGTCTTAGGAGTGAACCTTGACTACCCTAATGGTTTGGGGAGTGATCTAATTCACTATGGTGTTATAGAAAATGATCCTTGATAACTAAGGAAGTTAAATTATATGATTATTTGTATGCCCCAAATATATGTCTTATGCAATTTTTTTTGATCTCATGGCCTATGTTATTTGATTACATTATGATAATTTCTTTATGAACTATCAATATTTATTCCATGACATAAGATTATTATCTATTATATGCAGGGTACAATTTTCAAATTTCATCATCATGTTCTCATACGCTAATTCTCATTTATGTCGATACCTCACATTTACCCATACTAAGAATCTGAGGCCACCCTTTCCTATGATTCATTTCATCGGGTTCTAAAGAATGGTATGATGCATCATATTTCTAATAAGGGTGAGATTTATTATGATCTTAGTGTGGGAGATGATGTATTTCATTTATGAACACGTTTTCCATGAATTCATGTTTCCAAATGCACTAGACATATATTATTCTAGCATGATTAGTTATATTATTATAATTAATATTCAACTATTATTATTTGATATGATATAATTCATTTTATGGGTTATTGTAGGGTCCTAAAAACTTCATGAAGGGAGGTTAATACTCCAACAATAACATTGAAGAGGGAAGAAAACTTTCAGACGAGTCCATCAAGGCAAATAGATGCAAATTGTATTGAAAATGTGAAAAGAAACATGTAGAAATAAAATTTCTCAATTATTTTTTAGTGTACCACATACCATCACTAGGAAAGGTTCACAAGGTGCATGAACTGAAAACCATCTGTATACAGAAGAACCTGTGAGGTGCTAGCCCACAGAGTGATGGCCAGTAAACCCAGGGTGCCATGAACCGCGCCATTGGAGGAATTGAATGGATAAATTCCACCACATACAATCCTCATAACAAAGCAGTTCCCAGTTTTAAGTTAGCTGGCAGGGTTTTGTGAACCATGTCTTGTAATCCACAGCCTCCACCAACCCCGGTTGACCAAGTCTTCCACGGGATGAATTATATATTCATGGGATTTTGAAAATGGTATTTCATGCCCACATATTTTATCTCACCAGTGTTCTATAAAATGAGCTCAAGAGGAATTGGAAAAATACTGGTTGAAGAGATAATAAAGGAGAACCTATAGTTTGGAAGAAATAATTTAGATACCGAGAATATTTCAACATCGGTTTCCAATCATCGATGAAGTGTGAACTGCAAACAACGTTTCCACAGGTATAGCCAAATTCAAGCTATAAAAGGTTGGGACTTAATTATAATTATTTAAGTGAAAACATTATAGGGGAAATCTCAAACCATAAATCACTCACGAATGAATTCACTGTAAACCATAGGCTCAAGGAACCCTCTTGAATTCGATACTCAGCATAGAGAATCAAAATATGGATTGAACCCTGTGCCACGTACTGCATTAGCACTTTGATGGAACCTGGGGAGGCGTGGTGAACCACATCCATCTCCACATGAAATTCCAATATGAATACCATTTATTGGACCACTTATCACTTTGATACACAGAAGTCCATACAAAGGTCTATGTACCACTTCGGTAGGCGGACAATCCCTCTACCCGCATAACAATACGATATGTGGGGATGCCCTATCCCACATGAGAAAATAGTACGTGTAATGGTAGGTCATCGGGTGAAATTACCCTTGAACCCAATCATGCCCCTACATTATCATCCACTCCTCCTTAGGTCCACCGTGAACCAGTCCACTAGCATAAGGACAAAGCCTCCTCCAAATCCATCAAACCTGTATGATTTGATCATCGGACGCATCAGCGCACCCCTTTGAGTCTACATACCCAAGGTAAGCAGAGTCATGAAGGGTGTCCCCATAGTGGTTTGGACCCCCAGAATCTCTCTACGTCTATATTCCCAAGGTAACCTTGAGTCCAAACTTGGTATACTATTGTTGGCGCCAAAAATGTGGCCCGAAAGGAAGGAACGAAAAAGACAGCCGGCGCGCTGCCTCGCGAAGCCCAGCCGCGAAGCGCAGCCGCGAAGCCCCGCCGCGAAGCGCCCCAACCATGGCGACCACGCGAAGCTCCGGAGGCGGTAATCCTCCGCGAACCCGTTTGACGTTCGCGAGCCGCCACGAAGCTCCGGAGGCGGTGATCCTCCGCGAGCCCGTTTGACGTTCGTGAGCCGCCGCGAAGCCCCGAAGGCGGGGCGCGAGCCCTGCTTCGCGGCGCCCCTTCCCTATAAATACTCGACTCCCCCTGAGTCCCGGAGACGGACAATCCGACCTTTCGGCTTCTCCTCTCCCGAATCGTGAAGCACGCTTTGCCCCGGGAATCATGAGCTCCGCGAGGTATTTCTACTTCGCGAGACGACTCTGATTTGTTTCTTTTTGAGCCCCTCTTCCGAGAGGGATGCCCTTCGTGAAGCTCAAGGGCAGTCGCGAAGGTAGGGGATTCCCAAGGGAACCCGGGCAGCCGCGGAGCACTTGTGCTTCGCGAAACACCCAACCCATACGAGTCATCCCTATGCTAAGGCAGGATCGCTCCACTTCGCGAAGCGCATTGCTTGGCAGGACCCTGCTTCGCGAGCCATTCCTTCTTCGCGAGGCAGTGCTCCGAGAACACTGTTCCACTTCGCGAAGCACCTCCCACTCCCACCTATGCCCCATGCTAAGGCCAAGGCACCCCACTTCGCAAATCACACTCCTCTGCTTAGTGATTCCTCTTTCCGTGCGACCCTCCAGGTTTGCACGATGTGATTTCAAAGTCCCATGGACAACACCTCCCGTAGCGTTGCTTCGCCTAATGCTTCTTCGCATAGGCATGCTAACGGCTATTGCTTCTTTGCATAGCCACGCTAACGTGGACCCCTCGATGGTTCGCCCCACTACCCCCCTTTACCATGGCCTTACCGGTACCTTCCCTTCCCCAAGGACCAGAGGGTACCGGTTATGTAAGCCCTAGGGGTGTGGAGTGAACCCACCTCGTCCGAGCTGTAGGACGTTAAACTGCCAAGCACCACGTCCTCAACACATGACGTTAAACTGTGGCCCAACCTCGTCTCCCTCACGAAGGGTCCCCCCAGCTCGAACATTCATTACACCACTCGTCTCCACGGGAATGGAACTCTTCCGCACATGGAATGAGATCCTCCTTGTCGGAGTGGTGTATGTTCACAGGGGAAGGGCTGCCTCAGAGCGTAAGCCCCTAACCTTTGGTACGGATGATTGCACCCGTGCATCTCTGTACTTCCCCACTACCAAGGTCAGTGGAGGACGTGATAGGGAACGAGGCACTCCCCTATGGGCCTCCATCCCGGAGTAAGTCCCAACACCATGGGCCGCTCAACGCGTAAGCCCCTCTTCGCTTCTCACGGACGCACCCTTCGCGACGTGATCGTCAGGTCCTTGCAACCTCTTGTTTCTCACACCGAGCATGACTCACGTGGGCTTAGAGTGAGCACCGACCCTGACAAAACCCATCTGAACTACGAGGTCTTTGATCCATGTCAAGGCATGGTACGTAGGAAGCCTCTACGAGGTTCAAGCCCACCCGTCTTTCACGTCGGGTTTCACCCCCGTCCAGCACGACGTTAAACTACAATTCCGGTCCAGTGGTAAGACATTGCGACCCAACCCATCTGAACTACGAGGTCTTTGATCCATGTCAAGGCATGGTACGTAGGAAGCCTCTACGAGGTTCAAGCCCACCCGTCTTTCACGTCGGGTTTCACCCCCGTCCAGCACGACGTTAAACTACAATTCCGGTCCAGTGGTAAGCCATTGCGACCCAACCCATCTGAACTACGAGGTCTTTGATCCATGTCAAGGAATGGTACGTAGGAAGCCTCTACGAGGTTCAAGCCCACCCATCTTTCACGTCGGGTTTCACCCCCGTCCAGCACGACGTTAAACTGCAATTCCGGTCCAGTGGTAAGCCATTGCGACCTAACCCATCTAAACTACGAGGTCTTTGATCCATGTCAAGGCATGGTACGTAGGAAGCCTCTACGAGGTTCAATCCCACCCGTCTTTCACGTCAGGTTTCACCCCCGTCCAGCATGACGTTAAACTGCAATTCTGGTCCAGTGGTAAGCCATTGCGACCCAACCCACCTGAACTACGAGGTCTTTGATCCATGTCAAGGCATGGTACGTAGGAAGCCTCCACGAGGTTCAAGCCCACCATTAGAGGACCAAGGTCTGCTTTCACGTCGGTTTACCGAAAAACTCCCACCTGAACTATGAGGTCTTTGATCCATGTCAAGGCATGGTACGTAGGAAGCCTCCACGAGGTTCAATGCCACCATTAGTGGACCAAGGTCTACTTTCACGTCGGTTTACAGGCGAAACCCACCTGAACTACGAGGTCTTTGATCCATGTCAAGGAATGGTACGTAGGAAGCCTCCACGAGGTTCAAGCCCACCCGTCGTTTATTCACGTCAGGGTTCACTATCGTCCCGCATGACGTTAAACTGTATTCTCTGAACTATGAGGTCTTTGATCCATGTCAAGGCATGGTACGTAGGACGCCTTTATAAGGTTCAAGCCCACCAATAGTGGACCAAGGTCTACTTTCACGTCGGTTCACCGACAAACCCATTTGAACTACGGGGACTTTGATCCGTGTTAAGGCATGGTACGTAGGAAGCCTCCACGAGGTTCAAGCCCACCCGTCACCCAATTCACGTCGTGTTCTACCTACGTCCAGCATGACGTTAAACTACAATATGGTCCAGTGGTAAGCCATTGCGACCCAACCATTTGAACTATGAGGACTTTGATCCATGTCAAGGCATGGTACGTAGGAATCCTCCCAGAGGTTCAAGCCCAACTCCCCTCGGACCAAGGTCCAGCTTCACGCCGGTTTACCGGCACCATCCCGAACTACGCGGATTTTGATTCCCTGCCACGGGGATACGTAGGAAGCCTCTTCAAGGCTCAAGCCCAACTTCACTGTCACCCCCCCCCCCCCCCCCCCGCGATGGTCCCATTTCATTCTCATCCGTCTCCTCTAGACGTTAAACTCGCGGCATACCCTGTGTTGAACACGGGAAGCTGAGGAAAACCTCAGATACGTGTCTATGAAATGTAATTACCCGCACTCGATGTGGGATGCCTCGGGCTTCCACGCCCTCGAGAAGCCTTGGGATCAAGGATAACAGACAGACATGCCAGGTACCCCAGCATCCAGACACGCTACTGATGCCTCAACGTGACTACTCCCCTGACCGAAGGTTGCTGCCCTGACTGGACCCTTTGGAATGTCCTGACAGAAGCAGTGTAATTAACCGGCGTCCATGGAAACATGGCACTGGGAAGAGTTTCACGAACTACGTATTAAATCTATGAGGGAGACCCGGACTAGGTGACGAGTTCTGAGGAGGAATCCACGGAAGGAAGAACCGACATCCCATCATCCCGTTTCGATCAAGGAGCAGACGTACCTGAACAAGGAGCGAATGCCGCCCGCCTTTGGAAAGCGGGAATGCGGGGCAACAAATCCGCACGTCCCCCCCTGACGGACGGATGCGCGCGCGCCCCAGCGAAAGCGTCGGAAACAGAAATGGTGAACCCGACGTGAAATTCTTCTCCTCAGCATGGGGATTAGTAGCATTCGAGACACCAGTAGATTGACGTGTCACCGGATCCAGATATTCGGTGCCTGGTCCCGCCAAGCAAATAGCGGGCCTGTCGTGGAACTCACCGGAAGTCGGGGTAGTAGAACGTGGGGCACTCCGCTCTGCAGCGTGTTGGCGTGGATCCTTCTCACAGACATGGGGGATGGAAGAACGCTGGGGCAATGGCTGTCAATCCTTTTCCTCTCAGTACTGATGAGTTGATCCCTTCGTTTGCCAGGAACCAGGTTGCTATTTCAGAGATGCGGTCACCATCCGATCCTCGCCCGCGCAGGGGCAGGGGCAACACCACTACGGCCACTCCACATGGCGCCACTACCGCCACGATGGCTGCCACGTCACGGGATGCGGGACGTCCACGTCCCCTTTCCCCATCAGAGGTCATCCAACGAAGGGTGATCAACAGCCTCGTGCGCAGGTATGAGGAAGAAGGGGTCATCCCGACCAGGGATATGGCCCGCTTGGACCTGGAGGCCTCTAGGCCCCGCCGTCAACGCCGCCCTAACAGGCCGCGCAGGGATCCCCTGATCCCCACCTCGACATTCAACCGTTTCGGGAGCCTATCCCCGGAACGCCTTGACGACTCTTCGCCTTACGCTGAAGAAGCAGGCGCTGTCCGGCTCAGTCCGCTCAGGGCCCCGACCCGGGGCCCCCAGGCGAGAGCTCCCGTCCGGCCACGTTAGCACCACCCCCGCAACCCCGCAGAGGTCCTCCCCCTCAAGCACAGGCTCCTGCCCAGCAGCGACCGCCTCGGAACCGACAGGTTCCCCCGCGCAATGCGCCGCCGCCACCTAGGCGATACAACCAGGCGCCACCCCCTTGGCAGGCCCCTCCGGTCCCTCGATAGGACCAGGCCCCCAGGGCTCCTTACCCGGAAAAAAAGTACCATACCTATTCGTTCAATGAAAATCAGGTCCCTGGTTACTTCCGAAGTGCTCTAGAGCAAGGGATCATGCGTCTGCCTGAGTGCAGGAGGCCGGCAGAGGCGCATCTCACTGATCACCCCAACTACTGCCCTTATCATCAGATCCTGGGGAACACCCTCAAGCGATGCTATGTGTTTAAAGACTGGCTTCAGGACCAGGTCAACAACAACATAGTCAAGTTGGGCCCAGCGCCAGTGCAAGTGGTAGGCGTCTTTTCGGGATCAGAAATCGGCAGCGACAGCGAAGGTGTGTGGCAGCAGGTCCCTAGCCGCGGGTCCCAGAAATACGACAACTGGATGGCTCGAAAAACCGTCGTCCGTGCCCGGGGTATCATCCAGGCATGCCTGAAGCAGCCAGAACCTTTAGAAGAAGTAGCCGGTGCCTTAGCATCGTCTTCATAGTCGACCTCTTCCCAAAAGGGCAAGCAGCGGCGACGAAAGAAGAAGCAACGTGCACCGCTAGTGCCGTCGTCATCCCGCACTCTTGGTGACTTTATGCCTCCCGAAATGGGCATTCCTCCCAGAATCCGCCCAGCGGTGGATGACTCTTCGAGCGACAGTCAAGGGTATGCTTCGGTTAACACCGTGGAGCTGGTAAAGCCCTATATGACCCCCGAAGAGGGGGAACCCCAGGCAGACCGCCCCAACGTTTCCAGCCGACGTCAACGTCAGCGGAATCGCAATCGCGCTGGTCACCGAGGTATGTCAGCAGGCACGTGTGACCAAGCCGTGCACACTACCGAGACCAGGCAGCAGGCTCATCGTAGATCTCAGCACGCGCAGACCCATCCAGCACCCTCGGCTCTACCTCCACCGCCGTTCGTGTTGCTGGATCGGGGAGAGCCGCCTCGTTCGTATCACAGCCAGTCTTGCCCGGCGACAGGCCAGTCTCCGCTGTCCGATCTTAGTCCGGTGACTACTCTCCAGGATTCTACTAGCAGGCAGCAGGATGTACCCAGTGCTAGCCGACCGCCAGTTCAACCGGCAGGACCCGCTATGCCTCCAAATGCCGAAAAACCCCTGTAAGCAGAGGTTCACATTTGGCACGCAAGTATGATGTCCTAAAGCACCTGGCCGACATTCCGGCGAGGCTTTCCATCCTTGAGGCCTTTCCCCTGTCATCCGAGATGCGTGAGGCACTTGCCGAGGCCCTAAGGAGCCCCCTACGGTTCGAGACGGAAGTGGCAGCCGCAAAAGCCTTCCATACCGAGACGATTGAAAACGCCGAATGTTAGGCGGTTATCTCGTTCTCCGGTGAAGATGAAGACCCTCCTATACAGGGGCACATTCTCCCACTGTATATCACTGGCCACTTCAACGGTGTGGAAGTCCGTCGCTGCCTCGTTGACACGGGTTCTGGAATCAATCTAATTCCGACCCGGACGCTGCGAAAGCTGGGTCTGTCCGAAGGTGATTTGACTCCCTCTGACCTCAGGATCCAGGGGTACGACAGGACAGAGAAAACCCCGGTCGGCAAGATCCGCCTAAAGACCCAGTTCGATGGCTTAATTGCCAGCACCGAGTTCATGGTTGTTTCTCAGGACACCGCCTACAACGCATTGATGGGCAGGCCATGGCTCCATCTGCATGCAGCGGTCCCCTCGTCGTATCACCAGTGCCTTAAGTACTCTCTCAACGGTTGAGTAGGCGTGCTCCAAGGAGACGCGTCCCCTTTCGCTTCTTGTGAGGCCCGCTATCTGGATGCGGGTTATTACAAAAGTAAGGACAAGCAAATACTGGTAAGCGAGGATAAGCCCGCCCCGATCACAAGTGATCCCTGGGCGAGCATGGACGACGCCTACATCCTCCCGATCCACCGGTTGGAGGCCACGACCCCCGAAATGGGACAATGTTTCGTTGTTTTGGGTACGCAAGGAAGGCATGTTCCCATGTCCAAGCGACGGCGGAAAATCACCTCGTACTCCTACAGCAACCAGGCTCGGGTCATCCCGGAATCTCCTACCCCTGTACGGTACCGGGACGTCAAGCTCATGACAACGGCGGTGCGCCATACGTGTCTATTTTGCCGGGCTGGAATTAACCGACTCAGGCCGACACGTCACCACTGCTTTGATATCATCAAGCGTGGCCCCTTAGGCCGAAGGCCGGATGGGATAGGATCAAATGCATTCATTGCTATGGTCTCGACGACAAGTGAGTCTCCTAATATGATGACCGCTGCTGCCCAAGCCGGCACCAGCTGCCCCTCGGGTTTTGAGAGCCCAAAAGTATCTTCCGTCGCGGGAAATCCCCCCACGGCTGGGGAGGAAGACTTGGAGGATGCTCCCCCAGCCTTTGAAGAAGGCGTCTCTACCACGGTCGATGAACTGGTACAGGTGAACCTTGGTAGCGAGGCAGATCCAAGACCCACATTGATCAGTGCAGCCATGTCCCTCGAGGAGCGGCAGCAGTATGTAGACTTCCTCGAACAGCACCGCGATGTGTTTGCCTGGAGTTACGATGAGATGCCAGGGCTGGATCCCCAAGTGGCCGTCCACCGTCTGGGCCTCCCAGTAAAACATTGTGGGTTCAAGCAGCCTCCCAGGAAGATGCACCCTTCCCATGGCGTTATGGTTGAGGCCGAAATTGATAAGCTAATCAAAGACAACTTCGTCAAAGAGGTCCAGTACCCCAAATGGATCGCCAACATTGTGCCGGTCAGGAAGAAGAATGGGCAGATTAGAGTCTGCATCGACTTCTGCGATCTCAATCGCCACTGCCCAAAGGATGACTTCCCACTCCCAGTGACGGAGCTGTTGATTGACGCCACGGCCGGGTTCCAAGCCCTCTCTATCATGGATGGGTATTCCGGGTATAACCAGATCCGGATGGCCCCCGAAGATGAGGAATCCACTGCCTTCAGGGCTCCCCAGGGTACCTTTTGCTACCGGGTAATGCCATTCGGTTTAAAAAATGCAGGTGCCACTTATCAGAGGGCCATGCATCGCATATTCAAACCGATCCTCGGGACATTGGTGGAATGCTACGTGGATGACCTTGTAGTCAAATCATGCCAGCGCCAGGACCATCTCAAAGACCTTGAGAAAGTGTTCGGTTTCCTCCGTTCCCGTCACCTGAAGATGAACCCGCTGAAGTGTGCCTTCGGAGTCACCTCCGGGAAGTTTCTGGGTTTTGTTGTCAGATACCGAGGTATCGAGATCGACCCGGAGAAGATCAAGGCCATCAGCCAAATGCCTCCCCCGAGCAACATTCGAGAGCTCCGAGGCCTCCAAGGCCACTTAGCCTATATACGCCGATTCATTGCGAATCTGGCCGGCAAGTGTAAGCCCTTTTCCCGGCTCATGAAGAAAGGCACTGCCTACGAATGGGATGAGGAGTGTCGGATCTCCTTCGAGGAAATCAAGCAGTATCTGCTCCAACCTCCGGTCTTGATGCCACCCGTCTCTGGAAAGCCGCTGGTCCTTTACTTGACCGCCCTGGAGATATCCCTCGGCGCACTGCTCGCCCAGAAGAATAACGAGGGCACTGAGAATAGTCTCTACTATCTCAGTCGCATGCTTCTCGATACAGAGGTCAGATATTCCCTTATCGAAAGAGCTGCCTCACGCTCATCTTCGCGGTGCAGAAGTTGCGACACTACCTGCAACACCACGAGGTGCAATTGATCTCTCGGGTGGATCCGCTGAAGTACATCCTGAACCGCCCCATGCTGACTGGCCGACTAGCACGGTGGGCGGTGATTCTCCAGCAGTTTGACATCAGGTTTGTGCCTCAGAAGGCCGTTAAGGGACAGGCGTTGGCAGACTTTTTAGCTGCCCATCCAACCTCCGCGGATCAATCCCTGGACCTGGATTTCCCCGACGAGACGATCCTCTCGGTCGATCATGCTGTCCCGTGTTGGCAAATGCATTTCGACGGCGCCTCCCGGAGCCCCACCGGTAGAAGGCTCAACGACCCCAAGCTCAACAGAGTGGGTCTGGGTATTGTTTTCATTACCCCGGCGCAAGCCGTCCTGCTGTACTCGTTCCTGTTGTCAGAGGGTTGTACGAACAACGAAGCAGAGTACCAAGCTCTCATCACCGGCCTCGAGTTGGCCCTTGAGATCCATGTACCCCATCTACATGTGAAGGGAGATTCCGAGCTGGTAATCAAACAAGTTAATGGCGACTACGTCATCAGGAAGCCAGAGCTTGCACCGTTGCTGGAGTACACCCTCCTCTTAATGGCCCAGTTCTCTTCTCGACCGGAGGTTACCCATGTCCCACGGTCGCAGAACGGCCAAGCGGACGCCCTAGCTGGCTTAGCCGCATCGCTCGCAGAACCCGAGCAAGATGATTTGGTCATACACGTGGCCCACCGGAGAGTCATTGCTCCCGTCACCCAAGAGGACCGTGATAGCCTGCGGGTGAGTCATATCACCGCCGGACCCTCCATATCGGGAGTCCCGGGTTTGTCAGACGCAGTGGTTGAAACCACCCCCGACTGGAGAGCACCTTTTGTCGAGTATCACCAAAATGGTCAGCTCCCGGACGACCGGGCCGAGCGCGAGCGAATCCGACGCCGCGCACTTCAATTTACCCTCCAGAGCGGCCCCAGTCTTGAGCAGACCCTCTATAAACGGAGTTTCGATGGTGTCCTCCTTCGTTGCATCCAAGGAGTAGAGATACCTCAAGTTATGCAAGAGGTTCACACCGGTTCCTGTGGCGCCCATCAAGCTGGGCCGAAGCTGTCCCAGCAAATCCGGAGGTTAGGGTACTTCTGGCCCTCCATGATCCACGATTGTATTGGATACGCCAAGAGATGCCACGCGTGCCAAGTACACGCCAACTTCTTGCATCGGCCGCCAGAACCCCTCCACCCCACCAAGTACTCTTGGCCATTTGCGGTATGGGGACTCGATGTAGTGGGACCGTATCCGCCGGCAATAGCCTGCCAGTGTAGGTTCATCCTGACTGCTACAGATTTCTTCTCCAAGTGGGAAGAAGCAGTTCCGCTCAAAGAGGTCAAGGACCGTTCCGTCGTTGACTTTGTGAGCTCCAACATTATCCACCGGTTTGGAGTCCCTCACGCCGTCCTCACTGACAACGGCACCAACTTCCGAGCAGCTGAATTGAAGAAATTGTAAGCTAAGTACGATATCCAGTCAAACCATACCTCCCGCTACCATGCACAGGCGAATGGACAGATCGAGGCGTTCAACAAGACCCTCTCTAACATTCTGCAGAAGATGGTTGGTCAGAACAAGAAGAGTTGGCCTGACAAGCTCCCCAACTCCCTCTGGGCTTACCGGACGACGACTCGCAACTCTACCCAGGTGACCCCATATTCCCTAGTGTATGGAGCTGAGGCCGTCCTACCCATTGAGATCCAGCTGCCGTCGCTACACACTGCAGTTTATGATCACCAGACATCAGATGAGGTAGCCGAGATCCGTCTAGCTGAGTTAGAGGCACTGGACGAGAACCGGCTTCGTGCCCTGCACAATCTGGAAAGGCATCAGGACAAGATAGCGAGAGCTTTTGACAAGAAGGTTCGTCTCCGCTCTTTTCTACAGGGTGATCTGGTACTGGCCCTGCGAGCACCAATGATTCCCGGAAGGAAACCGCCCAAGTTAGAACCCAAATGGGAAGGGCCTTATACCATCCATAAGTTTTACCCCAATGGAGCATACTCCTTGGTGACCACAGATGGAGAGCGTGTAACTCCTCCCACCAATTCCAAATTCCTCAAGCGATACTTTGCCTAGGGCAAAAGTGGTCCTGCACGACCCTAAACTGCGAGAGGGTCCTGCACGACCCTAAACTGTGACTTGGTCCCGCATCACCTTAAACTGCATTTCCGTCCTCACTGCAAGACGTTAAACTGCAAGTCAGTTAGGTCTTCCTGACCGAGGCTCAGCCTCAGGCCCCTGGCCCCGTCTCCACCGAGGTCTGGCCCCAGGCCCCCTCGTTTCTCTCCGACTTACCCTCTTACGGGATTGTACGGTACAGTGTAGGACTACGTCCTCACGTTGGGATCATGTACCATGCCGCACACATCCCCGAATGAGATGCCCCTCGTCCCGCATGACGTTAAACTGCATGTCGAGAACTACGTATGGCTTGATTCCCATCTTCATGGGATACGTAGGAATGCTCGGACGCCTTGTCTTGAGCCCAGCCCCAAGCTTTTCTCTTCCGCTATTCCCCCTGAGAATAGTCTCCTTGGAGGATCTTTGTGTAGCAGGGAGTGGGGTTTCTTGGCCCCGCTCATGCAACCCCACTCACGCAATGATTGTAAAGGTCGCACCATGCACCCACTCCCGTTCTTCTACCCCCCCCCCCCACGTCCTCACCGCATGACACTAAACTGCATGGCCTTCAAGAACTACGTGTGGCTTGATTCTCTTCCTTATGAGATACGTAGGAACGCCCGGACATTTCGTCCGTTGGCCCAGCCCAAAAGCCAAAATCTTCCCCTCGGGTCAAGACATGGCAGGGTGCACACTTTTGCCCCGACCCACGTCGAGCAAGCCTCGACCCGGCTGCACATTCCCCCTGGAGGTGTTTGACCCTTTCGTGGATGGATTCACACCCGGAGGGACCCCCAAGAACGGCCTGGATACAATGCCCAAGGGCTCTCCTACCGATACGGGCCAACGCCCCCAAGGGTTTCTCAAGCAACAAATCGATACAAGTCCCGCGTTGCGAATTTGGTCAGCGGTCGACGCTCATTTGTTGCCCCCATGCGGGTCACCATAGGAACGATGTGTTTCAAATATGGTCAACAGTGTCCTGGATTTTCAGGTCCACCCCGAGATGTCCCAGGCATCAAGAACAACGATTCATTCTGCCCCATCCCGAGGTGACAAACTTCCCCCAGGTGGTTCTAGTGATCGGGCCCACGACCCCGATTCCTCATAGAGGTGTACGGTGTGGTGTAGGACTACGTCCTCATTCACATCGGGATCATGTACCATGCCGTACGACTCCCCTTACGAGGCTCAGCCTCAGGCCCCTTGGCCTTTTTGGGTCCCCTACCCTCGTCCTCATGTAAGACGTTAAACTACGAACCAGTCAGGCCTTCCTGACTGATAACTTCCCCTTTTCTCCGGGCCACGGCCCAGGATTCCTCACCTGGAGTGTACGGTGTGATGTAGGACTATGTCCTCATTCACGTCGGGATCATGTGCCATGCCGTGCAACTCCCCTTACGAGGCCCAGCCTCAGGCCCCTTGGCCTCCTTGGGCCCCTGGCCCCCCGTCCTCATGTAAGACGTTAAACTACAAACCAGTCAGGCCTTCCTGACCGAGGCTCAGCCTCAGGCCCCTTGGCCTCCTCGGGTCCCCGACCCTCGTCCAGTATGACGTTAAACTACATTTCAAGAACTACGTGTGGCTTGATTCCCATCCTAATGGGATACGTAGGACCACCTGGATGTCCAAGATCCGGGTCCAGCCCCATCTCTCGGGAATCCCCATCCCATCTTGGCCCTTTGGCCCATCGTTTCTCCATGAGGGGATCATATGGTGCGGTGTGGGATTATGTCCTCATTCACGACGGTCTCGTGATGACCACGCCATGCTCCCACCCCCTACTGAGTTTTTTCGTCGATCCCTCTTTTTCGGCGGTTCTCCAATGTGCTTAAGAGTACTCTGGTTCATTACCTGGAATGCCAAGCTTTACTCGGACACGTCCGCACCCGCTTTCCAGGCTTTGCGTATCCCCGCATCAGGGCTTTCACCATCTTTCACACCCGGAGGGACCCCCAAGAACGGCCTGGATACTACGCCCAAGGGCTCTCCTACCGATACGGGCCAACGCCCCCCAGGGTTTCGGACAACAAATCGATAAAATCCCGCGTTGCGAATATGGTCAGCGGTCGATGATCGTTTGTTGTTCCCACCTCAGGCTAACGCGATACAGACGCTGTGTTTCCGTCATGGATAACAGTTTTCCTCTATCGTCACGCCAACCCATTAAGCCCAAATGCCGGGTACACGATTCACACCCTTCTTCATTTCACCATGTCCGAGTAGAATCTCAGAACCCTCGGTACTTTTCCCCCGTGCACGTCCGCGCATTGGGAGAACAAGCTACATCAAAGGTGTCCTTCGAAACTCTCTGCTGACTCCCCATTGATGGACGCCCCAAGTATTGCAATGACGATACCCCCCTTGTTTCCCACACCGAGTTTATCTCACGTGGGCTTCGGGATTGGGTTGACATCTGTGCTTACTCGGGAGTTGTCACCACCCATGGTCCGAGCTCTAAGACCATAAACTAAGACCCTCATCTGGAACTACGTTCAAGACCCCTTGTCTTCGGACCCAGCTTGAGTTCAGCAAATTTACTTATCTAATCCTCTCTTCAGGACCCTGATCACAGGACTGCATGGCACAGTGTAGGACTACGTCCTCATTCACGTCGGGTTTGCAACAACTGCACCACGCACGCCCCCATTCTGAGGTTCAGTCCTCCCGTCCCCTGTCCTGCATGACGTTAAAAGGCACCCTTCAGAACTACGTGTGGCTTGATTCCCATCCCCATGGGATACGTAGGACCACCTGGATGTTTAAGATTCGGGTCCAGCCCCACCTCCTGGTGATCTCCTGATCTCCCGGTCACCTAGGCCACTTGGTCCATCCCTCTCCAGCGGGGGGTGTGTAGGTATGATACAAGGTTTTGGGCATCATGCCCCCCTTCCCCTGGGAATCTGCCATCTCTCGATCACCCTCAAGGTTGAGTCCCTTGGCTCCCCGCAGTGGTTCACCCATGTATTAAGAGCACTCTAGTCTAGGACCAAGAGTGTCAGATTCAACTTGGTCAAGTTCTTTCCACTTGTCAAGCTTCGTGTTCCCCTCTATTCGGACTTCCATCATCTTTCACACCCGGAGGGACCCCCAAGAACGGCCTGGATACTACGCCCAAGGGCTCTCCTACCGATACGGGCCAACACCCTCCAGGGTTTCAGACAACAAATCGATAAAATCCCGCGTTGTGAATATGGTCAGCGGTCGATGCTCGTTTTGTTAGTCCTCATTTCAGGCTAACGCGACAGGATGCTGTGTTGCGAACATGGTCAGCAGTAATCCTCTGTCGTCACTCCAGCCCCTTCAGTCCTTGAATGTTGGTTGCATGATTCACATCATTTTCCACCCCATCATGTCCAGGTGGAATCTCGACACTTTTGGCGCTATCCCTCAGTGCACCTTTGCATGCTAGGGGGACAAAGCTGCAATCTGGCGTCCTTTGGGACTCCCATGGTCCGAGCTCTAAGACCATAAACTAAGACCCATTTGGGACTACGTTCAGATTCCCATCCTCATGGGATACGTAGGACCGCCCAGACGCCCTGTCTCTGGGTACAACCCATTCAGGAAGCCAGTCTCTCTCCCTGTTTCACCTCCGGATGGCGTACAATTTGATGTGGGATCATGTCTCTGTCAATTTTGTTTTATAACACTGCGTACATTTCCCGCCTAGCATCGTCTCTGCTACGTCTGCGCTGCATGATGATAAAATGCATGCTTGGTCCTATCATACGACCCTAAACTGTGACATTATCATCCTGGCCGCACGACGAAAAACGGCACCGCATTGTGGTGACCTCGCTGCAGAGGACATCACGTTGGGTATTGGTCATGTGCCATGCCATTTGTCAACACCCATCATGGCTTGATTCTTGTGGCGACATCACGACCTACTGTTCTAGGCCTGTCGCTTCACAAAAAAAAAACCATTCACCTTAAAGAACAAACAAGATACATCAAATTCCGCTTCTTTAGTGCAAGGGCCACGTCCGCACTCCCCTTTTCCCCTGGAACTGGTATCTTACCGTGCCACCTTCCAGAACTACGTATGGCTTGATTCTCATCCTTATGAGATACGTAGGAGCGCCCGGGTACTTCCCCACGGGCCCAGCCTAACCCTGGTGTTCGGTCCCTCGACTCGAGCATTTCCTCGGAGAACGCATGGTAAGTAGGACTATGTCCTCATTCACGTCAGGTTTGATGTCATGCGTCCCCTGATCCCTTTTTCCAATCCATGGTCCGAGTTCTATGACCCTAAACTAAGATCTCCCCAAGGGAAAGGAATCTGCTCCCTCTCTCTAATACGTTTCGTTGACGTATTCAGATGTGTTTTGACAAAAAGCCCGAAGCATGGGATTTTCACAGGGACATTCCCCTCATCTCATTACCAAGCTTCGTGAGCTCGCTATTTGGATCCTCATCCTCTTCCACATCCAAAAGGACCCTCGGACGACGTGGATACTAAGCTTAAGGGCTCTCCATGAATGCTGGACCTAAGGGCCCTTCAATCGTTTCGGGCCAACATCCCCACGGATCTCTGACAACATTTGTGACACGGTCCCATGTTTCGAACATGGTCAATGGTCGACCCTCATTTGTTTGTTCCCACCTCAGGCTAACGCGACAGGATGCTGTGTTGCGAACATGGTCAGCAGTAATCCTCCATCGTCATGCCACCATCATTGTGATCTGAATCTCGAGCACCATGATTCACACATTTCCACTCCCTCATGTTCAAGTGGAACTCCATCATACTCGGCTCTTTCTCTTCGCGCATCTAGGTGCGCTGAATGATCGTGTTAGTGTCATCGGGCCGGTAGTCACCGAGCATCCCTTTTCCCTAACCTTCCCCTCTCTGCGTCGGGAAATTCCCACCACTACTGCTTGTTTCCCACACCGAGCACGACTCACGTGGGCTTAGTAGTTTTGGCTGGATGTGTACCAACACGGTCAGGCTGCCCCTCGTCCAGTATGACGTTAAACTGCGCTTCAAGAACTACGTGCGGCTTGATTCCCATCATCATGTGGGATACGTAGAGACACCCAGGCATTTCACCTAGGGTTCAGCCCCTGGAATCACGAAATCTTGTTCCTCCCCATTTCCAGCCCTCGCCAGAGGCCCTGTCTGGAAGAAAGAATGATATGTGATCAGGCCAATGCGCCCAATTTGGCGTACTCACTCCACGGTGGTGCAACTACCAAGGTGTTGGATTCTGTTTGAACAAACCACCACTCCATGTTCCACGCTTTGCGTGTCCCTTATTCGGACCCTCGTCCTCTTTCATGTCTGAAGGAACCCCCTAACGGCCTGGTCTTATGCCGCATCGGCTCACCTACCGTCTTGGGCCAACGTTCCGGAAGACTGGTCATGTCTGGAAGGACCCCCTAACAGTATGGATGTCTGACCTATGGTCCACCAACTGTCCTGGGCCAACGTCCTGGAAGATTGATCGACAAAAAATTGATAAAATCCCGCGTTGCGAATATGGTCAGCGGTCGATGCTCATATGTTGTCCCCATTTCAGGCTAACGCAGTAAGGATACCATTTTTCCGCCACGGTTAGCGGTTGTCCTTTATTGTCACGCCATCCCCACAGTGTTCCGAATTTGGGCATCGTGATTCACACTTCCCATTTTAATCTGTTTGAACCGATTTCAGTGCCCCTGGTGTTGCCCCGTTCGTGCATAAGAGCACGTTGAAGAAACGGTAATTTGGCTATCCTAGAAGTTCCTCCTCCGATCAAGCCTTCCCCAGTTTTCGGGAATCTGGACTGGTTTGAGGGAATTGTCGTCAAACGTCCCGCAAACATTGTAGGGATGCAACAAGGCAATTCAACAGTGGAAATCGTGCGTGCTACGGAACTCAAAACAAAGGAGAAAGAAGGAGTTGAAGCACAAAAGTGTTGATAAAAGTTTCTTTCGGGTTCGCTACAATACTCGGGGGTCGACTTCCCCCATGGACGGGTTGACTCCGTCAAAAGAGCGTTGCAGCTCCGCCACCCACTGACTTGCGGCGTCCAAAGCCTGTTGCCGCTGATTCAACTCCCGCTCCTCTTCAGCAGCGGCGGGGCGTAATTCTTCAACCCTGGCCCTGGCCCTTTCTACCTCGACCCGAACGGCAGCCATCCTTCCAGAGGTCTGCCCCATATGCTCCTCAGCCTCTGCCAGCTGGGCCTTCAATCGTGAGACCAGCTCAGACTGCGCATCGAGAGTGGCTGAAAGCTCGTTGGCCCGGATCTGCATCTGTTGGACCTCGCCTTCAGCCTCCTGGAGCTTCCTAATGCTGGTCGC
Source organism: Viscum album (assembly GCA_963277665.1). Lineage (NCBI taxonomy): Eukaryota > Viridiplantae > Streptophyta > Magnoliopsida > Santalales > Viscaceae > Viscum > Viscum album. The sequence continues at coordinate 187,874,548 of OY728145.1, forward strand.
CTTCCTCCGCTGCCATCCCACGCTCAGCCCACGGTCATGCTCCCGGATCTTCTCAGCCATGAGGTCTCGGATGAGCGCGTGAGGGCGTTGGGCATCCACTCCCCCGGCACACAGTTCGCGCAACCGCGAGCGGAGCCTATCCATTTCGGCCAGCCATTGCGCTTGGGGAGTGTCCCTGATAAAGCGCGTGATCATCTTCCACGACCGGCGGCGGACTATGCTGCTGTCTTCCTCATCAGAGGCAGTTTCGTCCCAATCCGCGCGGTCGGCAGGCTCGTACGCAGGATATGCCTGCAGGAATTTCTCAGCGGGATCCGCATCTGGTGTTGAGTCTGGTACGACACCCGACGCCGGCGCAGGCACGACAGGACTGGGACTGACCGGTTGATCCTCTTCCTCGGAGTCCACCTCGATGACTTCAGGCATGGCCCTGCTGGTGGTCCCGCCAGTGATGGTGTGCGCCGCAGCTTGAGGAAGTAAAGGGACTATCATCACCATCACCGGCATGCCCCTGGGAGGGACGCCGCCGGACATCCCGACCAGCCTCGCTGCAGCAGCCCACGCCAATCAGATAACTGTATGACAGAAAGAAACATAAGTGTTAGTTGGCATGGCCCACATGTGACAATGAGGAGACCGGTGGAGGAGACTTACGAAGATCGACTTCCGAGCGCTGCTCTTGGGCCGGTACTGATGGGACTCCAAGACGAGGCCCCCCATATACTGTTGGAAGGTCTGGAGATTCCAGAGGAGCCGCCCCAGACCCCCTAGTCCCACCAGACGCAGAACTGGACGCAGCCATAGGCGCGGGTTCTGAAGGTCCCGCGTCATCACCTGTCAAGGAGTGAGAACGAGGCCTACGAACAAGTTCCTCCTGCACGGCTCGAACATTGGTGAGAAGTCCATAGGGATTCAAGAACAGATCGTGAGAAGAGAAGTTCGGAATGCTACCTCGAGAGCCTCCGCGAAGTCGTCGGATTCTGAGCTTCGGTCTCCGACCTCGCCCTCCTCCAACGGGCTCCCTCCTCCTGCCTCGTCCCCCTGAGAAGAGTCCCCTGATTCCTCCGGCAAGGGGAAGCGCTCCCTCAGATCGGCAGCCGATAACTGTGGGGGCACCGTCTGATTCAACAGTACCCTCACCCGATCTGTCATTGGGCGAGGAACACCGCTGGAGTGGACGTAATCCTCCAGCTCGTTCAAGTATTGCTCCGCCTCCACCGGAGACACCATGAATCCAGCCCGAACTGGGCCTATGCCCGGTAGTTTCATCCCGAGGAGATTCAGGTGGGCCCACATCTCGGGTGGGCTGAGGAATTGCCGGTTGACATCCCAAATGTCCCAAGCTTCCGGAAAGACGGAATCTTCTGCCATGTCGATGTGACGTAGCCGCTTCCCCGGAGCCTGAGCGGATATCCGACGGAATCCCCTCGGTGGCCGCCCCTCCGGATGACCCTGCTCTCCCGGAACCACCGGATCCGCCGCTGCTGCCAAACCCTCGGCCGGTGCGGGTCTCGCCGCCATGGCGGCCCCGCTGCCGCGAGCAGCCCTAGCTGCCCTCCAACCCCGACCTCGAGATAAAGGAGGCCCACCGTCACCAACCCGGATTGTTGGTTGCTTCAGCATCTCCCCGGGATAAGAGGCCTCCCAGCTGATGGCGTACTCCTTCACTAAGCCGAAGGCGGCGGTGGACGGAGGCAATGTGATCTGCATCTTTCCATCCTCACGTGTGAACATGAGCCACAGCTGCCTCATCACACACGGGTGCTCCTCGTGACGCACCTCCCAGTATACCTGCGGGGTCAGCCGCTGGAGGCACCAGAACTGCCTCGCAAAACGATGCGGGGTGTACGGTTCACAGATTGGCTCACGATCTATCCGAGCCACCAAAACTCCACCTCGGAAGGCCAGGAGGTAAGCCCGATGTTTTTCCGTTCCCCGTCCATCATTAGTAAGCCTCCCCGTCGGCAGTGGGAAGGGATGAAAGTTGAACTCGTCCGCCCTCCACACCCTATTCAGCACCATCGGAACGGCCAGTTTGAATGGGAAGCTCCCAACTGCATTCAGAATGGAGGGGCGAAAGTCTGATCCCGGCGGCGAAATGGGGTTTGGATACTCGTAAATCCCCCTGATATGCGCTGCGATCCACCCATATAGGAGGTGGAAGGGCCCGCATATTCTTGGTGGCTTCTTTCCCTCGCTAATACGCCGCAACATTCTGTATAGTTTGGCGAGCATCAGGATCCCCAGGTTGATCCACTGCCCCATGGCCAACATCGATGCCATGATGAACGAGCTGGGCCGTACCCCCATGCTTGTGTCTCTCACTGGTAGGATCCACCCACAGATGAGAGCTGCGATGAACGCCGCCAGCCTGACTATTGGCTGTTGTTCGGTGCTGACGCTGAAACCCCAAGTCTTCCATTGGCTGTCCTCCAAAACCCACCAATACGAGTGTCCCTTGCCCCGCTGGGCTACCCTCGGACAAGTTCGAGGCCTTGGAGGGAACTCTCGATCTTCTGGGAAGTTCAGGAAGCGTTTGAACCATCTTCTGAAGTGGACATCCCTCACTGCTTCCTTGTCCTCTCCAGGGACAAGCGCCATCAGCGCTGACGCCAACCGTGGCATTTTCTCGGCATCTCCCCACACGCTGGCAATGGGGAGGAACTCGTCATACATGGCCCCCAAGATCGGGACCCCGGAAATCTGGTGGACATCCCACAGGCTGATGCCCACCTCCCCGTGATGCAGGTGAAAAGTGTTGGTTCTGGACGACCATCTACTCAACAGTTCCGGCATCAGTTTCTTTGGTTGGTAAATGTGGAACTGGGAGGCCCATGCCGCCTCATACAATCCCACTCTCCTTAGCTCGGCCTCGAACTCCTCGCATGAGGCACCTACCCAGTAGGCCCAGGCCCAGTCATCGGTAAAGTTGCCGCCCTGGCGCAGGTCCCACTCATCGGACCATCCCTTCTTGGGATCCTGCAGAGCCGCTTTCAGCATGGTGCGGTAAAGAGGAGGGGACGTCTCCGGTTGCAGTGGCCTCCCGTCAATGTCGTTCACATGATTGTAGAGGCAATCAGCGGTGACGGGTGTGAAATCCTCCTGTGCATGACCGTCGGCCGCCCTGAACCATTGGTGCTGGCATGGTGTGCTCCTGAACCAGCAAGCTGGTTCATCCCTTCTTGCCTCAGGGATGAAGACGTCATCCCTCAGCCCAAAGCCGTACAACGGCAGTTTCTTGCACTGCGGGTAATCCCTCTGACCTTCCGACAGCAGGTCTGTCAAGGAAGTGTGGTCCGAGTGGCTCCGAACCATTTCCCCCAAGCCTGGACGGTTGGCCATCTCATCTCGACGAGCAGCATCTGCGAGGACCCCCAAGACAGCTTCTTGATGGGCCATTTTAACTCTGGCCCTCAGAAAAGGATTCTTCCGGATGGATCGCGAAGCGCGATCGCGAAGCTCGATCACGAAGCCGGATCGCGAAGGTCGGTCGCAAGATCAAACCGCGAAGTCCGGCCAAGGCAGACAAGCAAAGGTTCGCTTGGCGCGGACGCGGAGTCGGAGACCCGCGGTTCGCCGCGAAGCTCGATTCGCGGAGGGCTGTCACGGAGTACGCGGAGCTTCGCGAAATCGAGAGCGCAAAAAGACAAGGAAGGCACGTAAAGAAAAAAGAGGGCAGACCCCCTATTTATAGGTGACGACCCTGGAGCATCGCGGTGCGCCTCACCCGCGCGAAGCATCGCAGCGTGTCCGGATCCGCGGCCCTGGCGAGCAGCGCGGGCCCCCCCTTCGCGATGCTGCATCGCGGACCACCAACAGTTTTGGCGATTGTCCCTCAGACTTCGACCCTTCGCCCTCCGTGGCTCCAAGTCTGAGGGGGGGCATTTGTTGGCACCAAAAATGTGGCCCGAAAGGAAGGAACGAAAAAGACAGCCGGCGCGCTGCCTCGCGAAGCCCAGCCGCGAAGCGCAGCCGCGAAGCCCCGCCGCGAAGCGCCCCAACCATGGCGACCACGCGAAGCTCCGGAGGTGGTAATCCTCCGCGAACCCGTTTGACGTTCGCGAGCCGCCGCGAAGCTCCGGAGGCGGTGATCCTCCGCGAGCCCGTTTGACGTTCGCGAGCCGCCGCGAAGCCCCGAAGGCGGCGCGCGAGCCCTGCTTCGCGGCGCCCCTTCCCTATAAATACTCGACTCCCCCTGAGTCCCGGAGACGGACAATCCGACCTTTCAACTTCTCCTCTCCCGAATCGCGAAGCAGGCTTTGCCCCTGGAATCATGAGCTCCGCGAGGTATTTCTACTTTGTGAGACGAATCTGATTTGTTTCGTTTTGAGCCCCTCTTCCGAGAGGGATGCCCTTCGCGAAGCTCAAGGGCAGTCGCGAAGGTAGGGGATTCCCAAGGGAACCCGGGCCGCCGCGGAGCACTTGTGCTTCGCGAAACACCCAACCCATACGAGTCATCCCTATGCTAAGGCAGGATCGCTCCACTTCGCGAAGCGCATTGCTTGGCAGGACCCTGCTTCGCGAGCCATTCCTTCTTCGCGAGGCAGTGCTCCGCGAACACTGTTCCACTTCGCGAAGCACCTCCCACTCCCACCTATGCCCCATGCTAAGGCCAAGGCACCCCACTTCGCAAAGCACACTCCTCTGCTTAGCGATTCCTCTTTCCGTGCGACCCTCCAGGTTTGCACGATGTGATTTCAAATTCCCATGGACAACACCTCCTGTAGCGTTGCTTCGCCTAATGCTTCTTCGCATAGGCACGCTAATGGCTATTGCTTCTTCGCATAGCCACGCTAACGTGGACCCCTCGATGGTTCGCCCCACTACCTCCCTTTACCATGGCCTTACCGGTACCTTCCCTTCCCCAAGGACCAGAGGGTATCGGTTATGTAAGCCCTAGGGGTGTGGAGTGAACCCACCTCATCCGAGCTGCAGGACGTTAAAATGCCAAGCACCACGTCCTCAACAAATGGAGTTAAACTGTGGCCCAACCTCGTCTCCCTCACGAAGGGTCCCCCCAGCTCGAACATTCATTACACCACTCGTCTCCACGGGAATGGAACTCTTCCGCACATGGAATGAGATCCTCCTTGTCGGAGTGGTGTATGTTCGCAGGGGAAGGGCTGCCTCAGAGCGTAAGCCCCTAACCTTTGGTACGGATGATTGCACCCGTGCATCTCTGTACTTCCCCACTACCAAGGTCAGTGGAGGACGTGATAGGGAACGAGGCACTCCCCTATGGGCCTCCATCCCGGAGTAAGTCCCAACACCATGGGCCGCTCAACACGTAAGCCCCTCTTCGCTTCTCACGGACGCACCCTTCGCGACGTGATCGTCAGGTCCTTGCAACCTCTTGTTTCTCACACCGAGCATGACTCACATGGGCTTAGAGTGAGCACCGACCCAGACAAAACCCATCTGAACTACGTGGTCTTTGATCCATGTCAAGGCATGGTACGTAGGAAGCCTCTACGAGGTTCAAGCCCACCCGTCTTTCACGTCGGGTTTCACCCCCGTCCAGCACGACGTTAAACTACAATTCCGGTCCAATGGTAAGCCATTGCGACCCAACCCATCTGAACTACGAGGTCTTTGATCCATGTCAAGGCATGGTACGTAGGAAGCCTCTACGAGGTTCAAGCCCACCCGTCTTTCACGTCGGGTTTCACCCCCGTCCAGCACGACGTTAAACTGCAATTCCGGTCCAGTGGTAAGCCATTGCGACCCAACCCATCTGAACTACGAGGTCTTTGATCCATGTCAAGGCATGGTACGTAGGAAGCCTCTACGAGGTTCAAGCCCACCCGTCTTTCACGTCGGGTTTCACCCCCGTCCAGCACGACGTTAAACTACAATTCCGGTACAGTGGTAAGCCATTGCGACCCAACCCATCTGAACTACGAGGTCTTTGATCCATGTCAAGGCATGGTACGTAGGAAGCCTCTACGAGGTTCAAGCCCACCCGTCTTTCAAGTCGGGTTTCACCCCTGTCCAGCACGACGTTAAACTGCAATTCCGGTCCAGTGGTAAGCCATTGCGACCCAACCCACCTGAACTACGAGGTCTTTGATCCATGTCAAGGCATGGTACGTAGGAAGCCTCCACGAGGTTCAAGCCCACCATTAGCGGACCAAGGTCTGCTTTCACGTCGGTTTACCGACAAACTCCCACCTGAACTACGAGGTCTTTGATCCATGTCAAGGCATGGTACATAGGAAGCCTCCACGAGGTTCAAGCCCACCATTAGTGGACCAAGGTCTACTTTCACGTCGGTTTACCGGTGAAACCCACCTGAACTACGAGGTCTTTGATCCATGTCAAGGCATGGTACGTAGGAAGCCTCCACGAGGTTCAAGCCCACCCGTCGTTTATTCACGTCAGGGTTCACTATCGTCCCCCATGACGTTAAACTGTATTCTCCGAACTACGAGGTCTTTGATCCATGTCAAGGCATGGTACGTAGGACGCCTTTATAAGGTTCAAGCCCACCAATAGTGGACCAAGGTCTACTTTCACGTCGGTTCACCGACAAACCCATTTGAACTACTGGGACTTTGATCCGTGTTAAGGCATGGTACATAGGAAGCCTCCACGAGGTTCAAGCCCACCCGTCACCCAATTCACGTCGTGTTCTACCTACGTCCAGCATGACGTTAAACTACAATCTGGTCCAGTGGTAAGCCATTGCGACCCAACCATTTGAACTACGAGGACTTTGATCCATGTCAAGGCATGGTACGTAGGAATCCTCCCAGAGGTTCAAGCCCAACTCCCCTCGGACCAAGGTCCAGCTTCACGCCGGTTTACCGGCACCATCCCGAACTACGCGGACTTTGATTCCCTGCCACGGGGATACGTAGGAAGCCTCTTCAAGGCTCAAGCCCAACTTCACTGTCGCCCCCCCCCCCCCCCCCCCCGCGATGGTCCCATTTCATTCTCATCCGTCTCCGCTAGACGTTAAACTCGCGGCATACCCTGTGTTGAACACGGGAAGCTGAGGAAAACCTCAGATACGTGTCTATGACATGTAATTCCCCACGCTCGATGTGGGATGCCTCGGGCTTCCACGCCCTCGAGAAGCCTTGTGATCAAGGATAACAGACAGACATGCCAGGTACCCCAGCATCTAGATACGCTACTGATGCCTCAACGTGACTACTCCCCTGACCGAAGGTTGCTGCCCTGACTGGACCCTTTGGAATGTACCGACAGAAGCAGTGTAATTAACCGGCGTCCATGGAAACATGGCACAGGGAAGAGTTTTACGAACTACGTATTAAATCTATGAGGGAGACCCAGACTAGGTGACGAGTTCTGAGGAGGAATCCACGGAAGGAAGAACCGACATCCCATCATCCCGTTTCTATCAAGGAGCAGACGTACCTGAACAAGGAGCGAATGCCGCCCGCCTTTGGAAAGCGGGAATGCGGGGCAACAAAGCCGCGCGTCCCCCCCCCCCCTGACGGACGGATGCGCGCGCGCCCCGGTGAAAGCGTCGGAAACAACTATCATGAACCTCCCTGTTCTAGGGATCAAGGATGTTCACATTCCTTTCCATTGAATGCGGGATAGTGATCAGTCAATGTAGTCATACTCACTTTCCCTTTTGACCCGAGGAAACATTCCCCCTATCCTAGAACACATTCTGTGGAACTCCCACTATGGTAAGCTTCTAGCCTTATGAGATCCAAACCACACGACATTTAATATCATTCCACATTGAATGTTTCATTTATTTACACCCTCTCCAACTTTTGGCTTGATATGGGACCAAGTGAGGGAATTGACACACCCAATGCTCTTTCCTTTTCCCATTGAACTCATAGACACAACCTCTTCTTCCATCATCAACCACGTATTCCATCAGTGGATAAGAGAATGTGTGCCTTTGTGGAATCATGTACACCCTCTTGTTTCTCACAAGAAGTATGGATCACATGGGCTTAGTGATTTGGGACGATATAACATTCTCTAACCCATAAACGAACTATGAGAACTCTAATTCCTACTCCAAAAAGGATATATAGGATGCTTTCCTGAACGCCCAAGATCAAAGGGGTTACCTTCCCAAAGGATAACCCAATTATTCCCCCAAAAAGGAACCCTCTTTAGGATTACGTCCCAATTCAACACTCAAAAATGGTCCTCCTCCCATGTGTAAGCCCCAATTTAAATGAACTATGTGAAATCTTATTCATGCTCTAACCAGGATATGTAGGACTCCTGCATAAAGGCATGGGATTAAGGTACAGTCTCCTGAGTTATTCCCAATGAAATTTCCTTACTAAATCCTCCTCTATGGGATAATCCCCAATCATGTCCCCCAAAATGATAAGGACATTTGCGTAATCCCCAAGAAACCATTCCCTCATGCAGAGTTTCCTTAGAGAATAAGTCTCCATTCTTCTGGAAAATCACATACATTGATTCACCCTTGGACTAGGATACATAGGAAGCCTTTTTGAGGTCCAAACATGACCCTTAAATCAGCCTTAATGTTCTCTGGGTCATATTAATTGTAGGTTCTTGTCTACACAAGAGACCTTATATCTCTTAGGTACTTTGGGCGTCATTGGCATGAGTATATCACCAAGTCTTTATGAGGCATTGTTAACCTGAATGTCCTCACCACATGACACTAAACTGTAAGGATGGGTCCCTGTCACCTGACCTTAAAAGATGGCATTTCCATTTAAGTGACCCAAAACTATGAGGGTTCCAATTACCCTCACTAGTATACATAGAAATCCCATATTATGGTTCTTACACCAACATCAAACCACCTTCCATCTATCCTGGATAATGATAAACTTTAGATAACCTCATTGCATGACTTCAGTCAACATTTTCTTTGTGGAATCATATCCATGTATATCCATGATGTTCCTGCAACCTAGGGGTAACCCATGGATACAATATTTTTGAATGAATAGATGATTCATGATCATATTAACATGGATTAAATATTTATGTGAGTCCTGGAGTATGAAATAATTTCCCCCAAAAGGGTGTGATGAGCCTTACCTCCCATCCTCTTGGCCAATAGAGTCTTCAAGTGTGGTTGGCCAAACCATCCAATAATCGCCTGCCATTGGAATGAAGGCCCATGAATCATGGATAAAAGGGGCGTTGGTTGTTTTTTCCACAAACAAACTTGTTGGAGACCATTCGAGGAAATCATATACTACATGGACTGATTTCACAAACACTTAACCCCATGAAATCACACATCAGGACCATTTGATTGTTACGCCTCTTAGTAATACAAAAAAGGTGCAAACTGGCTAGTCCCCGTGGGGTCAATTCTATTCCCCCTAAAGTATAATGATGTGAATCAGGTTGGAATAAAAATTTTGACATTGAATTATTTATGATAACATTCAAATTCTATTCAACTGTTAAACCATTTTTCATTCCCCTAACAACCCACCTCGGGTTGAAACAGTATCTATAAAATAATGTTATGGTTTGTGGTATTGATTAATGTATCATGTTGAGTCTAAAATCCATGTTTATAAATTAATAAATAATTAATATCTCTTTTTTTATAAAACCCCACCCAAATTTTCACTCCTCTTCACTCAAATTACTTTGAGCATAAAGTTACTCTTCTATTCCCTCCATAGAGTCCTTATATGGTACCCCCAAGATCTTTAGAATCTCTTGATAATATTATATAATCCCCATATCAAGGAAAGGGATCCTCTATATTTCTTCATTATTCAAGTTCATTACTTATATTATGCATATTATTCTAATTATTCACATTGAGAAATGTTTTCACACAAAATATTTACTATACTATTGAATTAAATAGTGATTATAGACACCTTTCCATCTAATTTAACCAATCCATTAATTTTTATGTGCCCCCATTATACTATAGAATTTATCCTACGAATTTCCATGCTAGAAATTTTTGTTGCAAATACCCATCCTTATTTCCACTCAAGGGTATTATCCTAGATGTACCTACAATTCATTTATTGGGTAAGTAAGGGCATGAATAAAAAATCCTTAATCAGTGGTTAAAACATATGAATGATATATTATGTTGTATGATCTATTAGGCACACTTATACATGTATATTATATGAAAGTGATGGGTGGGTCATGAATTATATAGACTTATAATGCATTGGGAAATGTGTTTACCTCATGAGATCATATGTATTGTTATTGATAGGGTATCTTATGAAAAAATAGTGTTTTCCTAGTAGTTATCCTTAACTAATGCTTATAATTTTTGGTTTTATATAGTCTCAACATTTCTATTTTTCATCCATGTTAACATCATATATAATTCTTCAAAATTCATGTTTTTAATCATCACTAATTTTAAGTCTTATTAATATTAGTATTAAATCACATTTATTACTTTCATCGGGTTATGATTTAATTATTTCCTTACCATGATTTATTTATCAACCCTTTCTTATATATTACCCTAGTTTAATAAATATATTTTCAAAAGATCAATGAAATATAATGAAATGTTATATTGTTTTAGTTAATGTATTTTTATTTCTATTTAGTGTTGTCATGATATGTATCTAATTTCCCAAATAAAATGTCCTTATGATCTACTGGGGTTATATTAAGTGTGTCTTTAAAAAAAGATATAATACAATATATAAAATAACTGGGTTTTCAAAGTCAACATGAGATAAAAATCAAGTTATTTTTTAGGATTAGGAATATAAGATAAAGTGGAATCCTTTAAGATCATACTAAATATTATAAATCATACAAAAAATGTCGTAGAGTAAAGGATACATGGTTTCAAAGAATATATATCCCTATCTAGATTCTATTTGTATATGTGGCTCTAGGAAACTTTTACCTAAGGAAATAACCTCGAAAAGGGAACATTGAGCAAGATTATATAATCACATGGTGTATAAAATGGTCCCCAATTCATACATAGTTTGAACCTCCCATGGGATATTCTATGGTAAATTTAAAATATCATTACAACCCTTTATTATGGTGGAAAATTCCGATAAGAATCTATGTTATTAAATAGATCATGGACATTATAGATTGAATCCTATAAATTCATAAATTAAGGAATATATCGCATTTTTTATTTTTCCCTTAAATGTTAATGGTGTCCCATTTTCACTTTTCCTAGTTAAGAATATTTCATTCCAAATTATCCTTTTTATATAATTACATGAATTAGCAGTAAAAAATTCAACAACTAATGTGATGGGTGGTGTAATGATGATCCAAATGAGATTAGTTGCATGATGAAGGATAAATTAAAAAATCTTGTGATTATTCCTAACTAGTTATTAAAAATTAAAATCAATAAATGGAACATAGTCGAATCACTAAAAAAATCAAAGAAGGGGAGGACAATGGCTCAGGAAATTACATATAGAAATGGTGATAATGGAAAGATTATTCAATTTTGAATGTGTAAAAAATGTGTAAATAGTTACCAAGGGAGATATCACCATGGAAGTGGAAGGTTTTTTGAGTGTGTAAAAATAAGTCATTTATTAGTTAATTTTCATTGAAAAATAAAGAGTTTAGATAAATTTATATAATAATATAATGTTTAATAAAAGTTACCATTAATAGTTTTATATAGAAAATGGGGGTAATGTAAAAATTATCAATGAAAATTATCTATTACAAGGGATAACAAGGATGATGATCACCAATAACATGCTTGTACAGAAAAATAATTAAGTTTATATACTAATATAGGTCATTATGATTGAAGTACAGATAACCTCTACTATATAGTTATGTGTGTCTTCTTATATTTCAATTCATGCCACAGTACCGTATTTTTTATATTTTATATTAACATAATTTAACAACCTGAAATGATTTTATATCCTCAAGAAAAATATTTATGATTGTTGTATGAAAATTTGATGTTTTTTAGAATGTCCTTATTGAAAATATTATCATAAGACCATTAGTGGATTTTTTTTCAGGTTATGTATTGGATTCCTTGTATAAAACCAATATATATTAGTAGGATAAGGAATTCACCCCCCATAAAATTAATCACCCTTTAATTTTATACCAGGACGTAGAGGATGATGGATATCCTTCAGAATTATCATATCAATCATGGATACTATTAATTTATAAAAAAACAAGACTAGTTAAAAATATTTTGAATAAGGAAAAGATCATCATTCATGAAATACCCATTTTGAGAAAATATGATACTTAAGGAATAGACTAGACTTCCTCTTAAACTATAGGTTGAGGTCTCAATAAAACTAATACTTGTAGAAAGTTACAATCTAAGGGGATTTTATCACTAGTAAATGGATAGTTGTAGACCCTTAAAAATTATAGTCAATTGAAGGATGGCCTCGACCAACCTATGTGATGTAAATACATAGTTTCCTTGGATTATATGGGTACTATCTTTCATATGTGATAAGATTACCCTGATTTTCAATCCCACTAACCAAGCTATATCATAAGGGGTGAAGCTTATCTGAAATTATTAATATAAAGAGTGCTTTAAAGATATAAAGCTGAATTTATTCACTATGCATGTTCTTATATTATCCACCAGTTGATAATGTTTTTTATATACAATGTAGTATCCAAAAAATTATTTTATCATGTTCACATGTAATATGAAAAATTGGAAGCTTATGCCCCCCATGAGTTAATGAAATATGAGTTGAACTAATGAACTCATGATCTATAATTGGTTGTAGTGATCATTGTATTGAATATTTTTTTTGAAAATATCTCTAGGGAGAAGTTTGACATATACACATATCATAAAATTCTCTTGTATGTATTCAAACAAAATGATATTAATATGTTCCAATGAAGGTGTTTATATCCGATCATGTATTTTTATTTTTTAATCCATTACCATCCTTGTATGGTGAAAAATGTAGAAGATACGCTGAGGATAAATGAGGCTATAACCCTATCCATGATAATAGTTTGAAGTGTCTCAATATTCCAAGACATACAGCGGATGGACATGGGAATAAAAGAGAGATATTTATCTTTTCATACACAAATGACTTCTCACCCATCTATTATAGATATGATTAAGGAGGATCATAAGGATTATGAGGTGCTATATAAAACGACAAGGACTATTCAGATGGTCTACATTGCTTAATATATTGTTATATGGATTGGAGCATAGATATGTTTCCAATCAAAACCTGAAATGAAGTGGTGACTTATGGATGATGTGTATATCTTGTCCTTATATATTAATCCAAGAATCAAGAATATTTATAGTTATTTGAATAAAAACCTATGGTGGGATAACATGAAGAAAGAGATTACAGAATTTGTATTATGATTATTCATATGTAAACAAGTCAAGGCTGAATAATTAATGTCTAAGGTTAATATGAAACAATTTTACATACATGTATGAGAATGGGAGAATATAACAATTGATTTTAGAATATAAATATCTAGGACCCCTAATGAAATAACACCATCATGGTCATAGTCAATCTCAATAAAAATTCAATGTTTGGGAGAATCCTATAGTAAGTGTTAGATATATAATTGTGAATCAATACTAATTATCAGACTAAAATAGATTGTTAGTCTAAAAGAACTATTAATACTAAATAAAATATGATGATATCTTGTTCAATGTATTTCATTGTATGTCAGTATCATCATCTTCCCCAAGTGGAGATCTCATATAAGAAAAATGTCTATACTATTATTCAAATGGAACTATATGAAGCTCGTTATAGGAAGAGGTTTATGACTGTATCTTGTTGGGATGAGGTTAGATAGTGAATGTTGATGGGAATCGATCTTATATAATACATTATAGATAAGGTTAAAACCATTTAGTGTCATATGAAATTGATGTAAATTTGACTGAAATGTTATGCGCGAAATAATTAATGAGAATAATAGTATGAGATCAAATATCAAATGATCTATCATATATATATATATATGAAATCAATTATCTTTTGAAGGAATGGAAAAATTAGTTTTAGATACACTATCCCCTTCAATATCCTTAATTTCATCAGAGTAGTGGACTAATGACTAAAACACACACCCAACCTATATCAAGTACATGATGTGTTTTATGTGTCATTATTGAAGAAGTAAACACCATACCCCTCACACGTATTGAATCCATAAATGATACAATTAGAGAAATATATTCCATAGAAGTAGTATCTAGTGATGATCTTAGATCATAGAGACAATGTTCTCTAAAACAATACTTCTCACATGGACAAATATTTTTGTCCGAACTGCAATTTTGAGGAATAAACATGTGAATTGTAGGAGAAGATGAAATAGAAGTACCCTAATCAATTTTAGTGTATGAAATGAAAATTTTTAGGGTTAAATTTTGGAATGGGGAATTATGAAAAGATCCAAACTTTTATTCACTTTTTGAATGAATAATTGGATTATTAAGTAATTTAGTTATTCAAAACACATGCACGACATTTTCTATTTTGGATAGATAAATTATGTTGGATTAAAATAGATTTCAGAAATAATAACCACTAACAATATATCTATTTTATATAGACCATTATGATTAGTGTATTATGATTTATGATAAATTTAAATTGACACAGACATATGTTGAAATGTCCTTGACTGGTAGGATCATTATGAAAACCCTTCTCTTTATTACACTTTAATACTCAATTTATTACATAACATTACCCTTAATAAAACATTTAATATCATGGAGTAGAGTGTATTTAGGAATTAGGTACATTACAAAACAACAGAAAACTAGGAATACATAATTTTCATTGAAAACGTATTTACCGTGGTTATATTATTCCATTTTACATAACACTGCATGGGATAACCTAAGGGCATACATAAGAAAGGGGTGTGATATAAATACCAATAAGGGAAAAAATGCCATAAACTATAGAATTTAATACATATTAGACAATATAAATTTCAATGGGACATAAAAGGGTGATGATCATAAACATGAACAATGAGGAATGATATAGAATGATAACATTAATGAAACATGGGAAATGTGGCGACAACATAAAACACTACATTATAAAAAAATGCCAAGGCTCACTACCGAGAAACCATGATGGAAAATTTCTCATGATGGATTATGTGGACTAAATAATCCCCATGATAAATTATCATGAAACTAAAACATTACCAAATTCATTAGAGATATATATAATTTCAGGCACACCCATCACATTCATTTCATTCTCATTCTTAAGAGTGCTACATATTTCAGTCAAAATGGATTCATTCATCATTATATTTTATTCCATGATCAAGGAGTGTGGAATAAATTCATTTTAAGTCCCCAATAAAATAATTATATGTTCATACAGGTGAACACACTTGATAGGAAATGGGTAAAAGTCTTCACTACACAAATGTATTTCATAGAAAATCATGGTGGAATTTTACTAGCATAATAGGGGTGTATAAATGGTCATGGAAGGTCATGATAAGATTGAAATGGTTATACAATAATTTTGGAATTATAGAGGTATTAAGGGGGATATTTAAGAAAATATAACAACATTAGTAATTGGAGAAAACAGGAATATGATAATGAAGTTACTTGAATATAGTGGATAAAGAAAAGAAACCTCACACAAATTAAATTTGACTTCATAAAAATTATGTGATCATTTATATTTAATAATAATATTTTATTGAAACATTTTTTATTTAAAAATCCATTAATTTGTCAAAATAAACATCTTTATTGAAATTGAACACTAATTAAATATACAATTTGTGTTTTATTGTATAAAACAAAAGTCATTTATAAATTAACAATAACAAGAAGATATGAGAATTATTCTATTGAAAATAAAATAAAATATTCTTATTATTATAGTCTTGATAAATATCCCTTTAATACGCTAGAAAACACCTTATGATTATGGTTAGTGATGGTTGGAATTTCATGGTGTGGTTCGGTGTATAAGGTTTGGGATGTGATCTCGATGAGATTGAACTTCCACCTTAAATATTTTTTCTCATGAAAAAGTTTTTGGATATTATTGTGGGCATAGTTAATGGAAAATAATAGTGATTATATATCCCTTAGAATATTTTATAACTGGTCTTAATAGGGTACAATTCTACTGGTTAAGGTCATCCCTTCTTTTTCCTGCAACAACTGGATTTGTTAAAATAATAAATTTATAATAATCATATGATCATTGTTCATCAGTCATAATATTCATGGTAATGATGAATAACGGTCTTTTAAATCCTATAGTATATAATAACACCAAATAAGTGCATGTATTTTTTTATATACAAGATATATAATAATGAATTTAATTATTATCATAAGGGGAATTTTATTTACAATAGTTCAGGTCGTTACAATCATACCCTATGAATACAATTTATCAAATATTTAGAGGGAGATAACATCATTTGGATCTTCCCTTGACCATGCCCAAGATGATATTCAATAACTAATGTATGATTCAAACCATTTATGGAAGATATTTAATCTCTTCAAGATCAAGACCCACACAATGTTCACTAAACCACCCCATGGAAACCTAACCATCACATAACATACCCTTAGGGAATTCTTCGGTGTAATAAGGGATTATGTATCTTGACCCTAGAATAAAATATATTATTTTTTTTATTAAATAGAATAATTATAATATATATTTATTACATTTTAATTTTTAAATAATTATGTTTTATAAAATTTATATTTTTATACAACAAAACACAAATTGTAATCGAGACACTCTTTTCAATGAATTCATTCTTTTTCAAATAAATGATATTTTTTTAAAACATTATTATCGATTTAAATTTAATAAAAAAAATTATAATACAATTTTATGAAGTGAAATAGAATTTTTATAAGTGTTAAAAAACATTTTCTATATAAAAACCAGTAATTTTAAATAAATTGTAATTTTTTATTAAAAGTGTAAAAATAATATTTAGTCAATTATTTTGATAAAAAATGACTTTTAAAATAAAATTTTTGCAATTATCCAATATTGATGTTCTCCTAATTTTCTGAGATAGATGAATTTTTAGGAAAAAAATATATTGAATATAATTATATAGTATGCATTATAACATCATAAAATCCTAAAACTGATGGAATAAATACTATAAAGATTATAAATGTCCAAAATTAATTTTAACATATAAATTAATTTTTTATGTCATTTTATTAATTTTATAATCCCTTAATGAATCATCCAAAACTTATATTATATTTTATGGTTATAAAATCAATTATTTTTACAAAAACAAAATCCACAACACCAAGGGTTTTATATTAAAATATTTAGTTCTTAGACTTATAAAATAAATAAATATACTTTTATTTGGTATAATACATGGCCAAAAACCATGTTATGGTTTGTGGTTTAGTTTATTGTTTTTATATAGATTCCAAAACCAATGATTAGAAAATAATAATGAACTATTGTCCATTTTCTATAAAACCCACCAAAACTCCCACTACTCGATAATAAAAACCCTTTTGTGATAAATTTACTCTCAAATTTACTCTCTAGATCCCTTCCAAGTATCCCCTATGATATTTATATGATCTTATCAATATTTTAATGTGCCCTATCAAGTTAAGGGATCCCCTCCTTCTCCTCTTTATCCAATCACCATCTTTATATCATGTCTTCCTTCAATTATTCATGTTGTGAAATTATTTTACACATACCTCTTAATTTATTTATTATTTAAAAGTAAATTTATATCCCTTTACTCATTGTCATGTGATTTTCAACGACAAAAATTTCCATAGTGAATACTCATCATCATTTCCACTCAATGGTGTTCACCTAGATGTACCTACAATTCAATTATTGGGGATTTCCACGTATTTATCCCACAATCCTTAATCATGGGATTAAAAACAATTAAATATATAATTATATTGTATGATCTATGTGGAAAACTCTTGTATGTATATGATATAAAAGTGACAGGATGACCATTCAATGCATTGGATAATGTTTCTATATCATGAGAGGACATGTATATTTCATAGGAGGTTATCCAAAGAACACCATTTTATGTTTTATTGTTTATTTACCTTTACAGATGGTTATAATTTTTTTTTGTTTTAACATTCCTATATCACACTAATTTTATCATCGTATATCATGCTTTTATTTTCTTGTTTATAATCTTTAACCCTTTTATGTATGTTCGATATTTTTATTGAATAAAAAAATTTAATTCTATTATGTTATTATTTGATTAGTCCTTTATTGGGATTTAAAGCTCGCCACATTAGGACATACATCCCTAGGATATTGAATGAAATTTTAGAAAATAAAGGAAATGTAATATTATTTTATGGAGTTTTAGTTTAAATATTTGTATTCCTATTTCAAGTTGTTATTATATATATCTAATTAGAAAAATAAACTAGGACTAATGAAATTATAGATTTTTTAATTGTATCATTAAGAAATAAATACTGAAATAAAGAGAATGAAATATATGGTTTGTCATAATATATAATTCGTGAGGGTAGATCAATAGAATGAAAATTATCAGAAACCTGATAACGATTCTTTGTAATAATGGGTCGATTCTTATAAAATGTTAATCATGGAATTAGGATAGATCCTATATATAAATAACCATGAATTAAATATAATAATTTGATCTTTGTTATAATACCTATATATTAATGCTTCAAACATTTGTTCTTAAAATGGATCTAAAACCCCCCCAAAAGGAATACTTATCTTGTTGTAAAATAATGTTGAAAGGGGAATAAACTAATAAATTTTGAGAACATTATACTGATGTTATGTGTTAAAATTTATTCTAGCAATCAAGTACAATATAAATAGAATAATGTGTATTTTTTTAATGAGGAATATAGGCTGGTTTTCATTTTTTTGTTATTTTTTCATTTTAGTTTCATTGTAATTATGATTTGGATGTCTATAGAGGTAGTATAATAGTTTAATTTCTCTCTAGGTATTCATTTTGGGTGAAATTTGTTGAGATCATGTAATGGTTATGTTTAATGTATTCGATAGATGTTTTTAAGTGTTCCCAATAAACACACTAAATTAGATTTATTCAAAAATCAGAAAAAATACTTGAGGAATTTCAAATTAAAACTGAAACTCCCAAGTAATCTTAAACTTATTTTAAAAAACTCTTATCATTATATATATCTAGTTCATCAATGTATTTCTATATTTCTCATGGTGTGACAAACTAGTTACTCCAACTACTTATAAAATATTTTCTCTATTTTTTAAATAATGAAATTCTTTGTAGAACAATATATCTTTTATATTCTTTAAGATATAAATGATTTTAATGTTATTCCATCATCCCAATAATATGATTATTCTACAATTACAATAATCATTATTCCTCTTTATGATATTTAATAAATAAAATAATTTCTTCAGCATCATTATTTTCTAGTTTTGGAAATGTCTAAAACCATTCTATGTTTATGTGACTTAGCCTTATGTATTTCTATTTTCTCATATCAGACCTTATGTGTCACCCTTTTTTTTCAAGGAATTTTCCATTATTTTAACTTTTTAATCATTAATGGAATGAAAATTATCTCTATGAAATCATTACTTCCACACATTAGGGACTTTTCCAATTTTTATACTATTTTCTTATAGTAACCCATATGTATTGAGTAAAGTTACTCTTATATACTGAGTAATTCTCAATTTTTTGTAATTAATCATACTAATTGAGTATAATTACTTTTATATATCAAACAATGTCATGTTTCCATATTTGGGATATACCAAGCATTCCCAATATTCTCAACACAAAATAGTCATTATTTATTAACATATTTAAATGGATATATTAACTATGTATTAGATAAACCTTTACAAATAATTATATTTACTTTTAGACAATGATGAATTTACAATTTTAAAAAATTATTCTACTAGGTACCAAAGTGACATTTATGTATCGATAAACGTTACCTCTATATTTTTTCGTTGAAAATTTTTGGGTTCAATTCATATCAACACTAAAATTCTTCCAATAGTCATCAAAAAAACACTAAACTTCTTCTATATTAATTAAATAACTCCAATCCCATGGAATTATAATTAACACAAAGTAATATTTTCTTAATACTTTATTTTAACATATTTTTGTTGAAAACATAAAACAACACAAAGAAATTATTAACTTCATTTATTCTTCAATTCTGATTCCCTATATGGACTCCAAAATTATAGGTGATTGTTTTTCATGTATCTATTATAACAAATATATTTAGTCTCAATAAAATCCATAAGGTTACAAAAATTACAAATCTCTTCATCTTCTTCATTCATAGTGTAACAACCTAGAATTTTTTATAGGTACTTTTTAATTTGATAATAATTTGTGTCATATTTCAAAATACTATGTTGTCAAAAAACATAAACAACACATAATTAAAAAACAATACATTAATTTTATAATTTTAAAAAATTAATTTATTTAATATATAGGACTATTAAAAATTAGAATAATACAATGTGATAATAAACATAAAAAATTGAATTACTATATTTAGAACATTTTAATCATTTTAATCTCATAAAAACATCACAATCATGAATAATATTGTAAATAATGAAACCAAACATTAGTATTTTAATAGACATTTTCAAAATGAAAAATATTTTACTTTGAAAATAAAATAATTTAATGATAAATGAATAAAATATAATGTATTTATAGTAATTATAAAATCAATATGATCATTATAATAGTAACATGACTTAAAGACTGGATTGAGATCCTCTCAAGGATGATTGGTGTATTTGAGCACTCCACAAATATATCATAAACTCAACATAGATGAATATTTTGACTAAGGAAAAATTATAGGAGGAGAATTAACATAGAATCTAAGAGGTTTGGCTATAGTAGCCTTCATTACTTTTTATTATTGATGGTATTTCCTGCAAGATAAAGTGAAATCCTTGAAAAGTTTCTTCTCACTAAGAAGAAGTCTCAGTCATAAAAATTTTACGTTGGAAAGTGACTCCACTATTCTTGAAACCCTCCTTCAAATAAAGGTTTATACTTCTTATTACATTACATATAAAATTATATACTATTAGTTTTGGACTTATTGGGATGTAAACATTCACTATAATGGAGGTAAGGTAATATGTTTGTTGATTCCTTAGATTCTATTGTAACGCAAGAAGTTGAAATGATTATCTATAATTCCAATGGTTCCAAACATATGGACTATAATGATGTGATTTTTGGGTAATACCTCATTATCAAACATTTCATACCACTAAGAATGTATGTAGGGTGTTTTTTTCCTCTATTTTCCATAATTAAAATATTATATTTTGATTTAGTGTTTAAATGTATTTTGTAAATATCAATAATTTTTTTATATTATTAAGAAAATTTACCCATGAAAATAAATTGTGTTGAGAAAATTAAAATCTATTTTTTAATTATCATTTTTAGGTTTTTTAAAGGGAGAATTGTTTTAAATTTTCTATAAACAAACAATTTCTATGTGAATAGTAAAAATACATTTTTTAAATACCTCATGTTTTATGGAATTATATTGATATATTTATTTCATAATAATAAAAAATATTGAACCAAAATTAGATTAATAAGATGAAATATTCATATAAAAAACTATAAAAAAACTCAATACTTGAATTGTAGTTTTCAAAGTCTAAAAATGTAAAGTGTTTGATTTAAAAAACAATTCATAATTTTCCTCTTGCTTTTTGTTAAAAATAATAAATTCTATATATAAAAGGTTTGAAATTTATAAAATCATATATTTATAATCATATATGATTCATAATTCAAAATATATCACTACTAAATGACTACCAAGGATACTATAATTTATTCAATATTTTAACTCAAATGTACCCCACCCCTCAGGTATAAATATCCCATCTATTCCATTTAGAAATCACTTATCGTCCACTTATCAGATCCCATGATCGAACTAATTAACTTCTATATGTTCTATTTATATACTTAATGACTTTTATGTGTTACCCAATTCCAAGCATTCAAGGATTTAGTCTCACAGAAAATGAATACGCTTCAAAAACATTATAACCCAAATCCCATTCATTTCATTGCTTTTTTTTCTCTACTATCCAAATAACATGTTTTATAACTTCCTATACTATTCAATTCAGAACTATATATTATATTACTATTATTGTGATATATTGTGAGAATTTAAATCCATTTAATGTATATATACACTCTCTCACACCCATGGTGAGACGTCCCATTAATGGTATTTTTCATCCACCTAGGAGAAAGTTTCAAATGTTTTCAATATCAACACCTTCATGGATGGTTGTAATAAATTTTATATAATATATAAATATTAAATTTTATGTATTTTTTTAAATGATTAATTTTACTAATTTATATTTTCCATCGAAATAAATTTTTGATATTTAAACAAAATTGGATAATTTAAAAAAGAAATAATCTATTTGAGCCATTTTTTATTAAAATTAAATAACAATAAATATATTCCAATGATTATAATTTATCAATAAAAAAAATTTATAATTTTTTATTATTGTTTTAATAATTATAGGTTTATTACAAAGTGGGTGGGACTGTGAATAAACAAAATGAGACCTAAGGTAAGTATATTCTCTCCCAATCATTCTCTTGGGATTACTGATCACTATTTCATATTCTTTAAAAAGAAATTATATGTATTTTATACCAAAGATTTCAAAATAGTTTTGTTATTAACATTGTCTAGGTAATTGAATAATCCTTTCACTGTGATCTCAATTATATATTATTGTAATTACCTCGACCCCATTTTCCCAGAGTCGATGCCTTAGTTCACTAAATTGGTTTGATTAAAAGGAAGTTGTATCTCGAAGGACTAAATAGTTTAGTATCTTTTGAAAATAATATACATAGGTAATTTCAATATAACAACTTGAAAGGAAATATGACATGTAAATTCTATTGTAAACATCTATAAGTCCTAGATTATCCCTAAAATTTATTCATAATATACTTTCTTCACATCCTGAGGAAAAATAAATAATAAGAAAGGGGTGATATTAGATGCTTAGTATGTGAAATTAATATAGAGGAATCATAAGTAATAATTCATGGTGAATAAATAAATGTACACATTCCATTAAATATATTTTGAGCATAATTTAGAAGGAATAAAAGCTGAATAAATCATTCCATAATAAAAAATAACCATGGATATTCTACAATTAAAATAATCACATGGAATATTAATTACAAGTTTCACATTTAAGGAATTCATTATATGGGATAGCATAACCACACTGTAAAGGCCTTGTGCCAAGACCATACATAAACTTGTAAAACCCCCAAACTAGTTTGTTTCATTAGACCTACCAATGCACCTTGGGTCTATATCGGGCTCCACCCGACACTTACTAAGTCCAATATATTTAACATATGAAAGGGGTGAATCATAATCAATATTATATTCATATGGAATCTAACATATAAAATGTAAATAACTTTTCCCATTCAATAAACCTAAACACTAACCATTCTGAGAAATATGGTGAATAGTATCAAGATAGAACATTCATTATCAAAGTAATCATAAACAATTCAATAAAATATGCTTGCAGATATCATAAAATATTAATCCAAATTTAACATATGAATCAACAAAAGCGTTAAAATATATGAAAATTATCTTATAAAATCATTGTGTAATTCTTCATAGAAATACTCTTTTACTTTGAAAAGAATAATTCGTTTGGAAAAATATTTTTATAATACCAGAAGTGAACAAAATTTTTAATCCATAATAAAATGAGCGATTTCATAAAAATAATGGTTTCTTAAAACATATTATAGATTTCCCTTCAAAATAGTTAAGAATTCGAGAAGTTCCCTTGAATGGGCTTGTTCATTGGGAAGAATTAGAGAAATATGTTTTTAAATCATGTAACTACGCATTAGATAAGAAGAACTATGATTTGTGTATATATATATATAACATTCATACCGAATTTAACATGATTAAATAAGAATAATTATGAATTTTATTACTATAAATATATAAAATTATTAACCCTAATGAAAATGGAGGTTTGGGTTGAAACCCCTTACCTTATGTCAGAATATTTCTAAACATGATCGTAATGTCCTAGATAATAAAATTAAAACCATTAATTAATTAATTATTAACATTTTGTATATTTATTTTATTTAGAATAAATTATCAGGTTCATTTATGGATTTTTAAATGAGTTATAAGATACAAATTTATCCCTTAGGAGCATTTGTTTCCTTGGGTTTCACGATCTTTATACTTGTATATGAGTATTGATGTTCTTGTAAAAATGATATCATTCTTTGTAATTGAATTTATATGATACTAATGGACACATATAAAAATAAATGGTTATATGATTCATTTATTTATATGGTATGAGGATTAGTTATTTGATAAAACATTAAAGATAATCAATTAGATTATTACGACAGTATTTTGATCATTAAGAACCAGTTTTGTCATATGAATTAGTATTATGTATATATATACTTGTTCGATAACATTAGATAAGACATAATACATATTATGTAATCTATTTCAACCATGAAAATGGTTTCATGACCATCTTGGAAGTAGAAATTTAATAACAATGGTTCGTCGTCCATGAATGTTGTAAATCGACACCTCCTAGATGATGATTTCATTTTAAAAAATAAGAGAGAGAGAGAGAGATATTAGTTTGTAAAATGATATTACATTAATAGGATATCATTATAGTATATAGAATATTTTTGTATTTTTATTTATCATTTAGATATTGGAGGTTAGGATAATATAAGAGAAGTAATTAAATTAAATATTTAATTTAAAGAAAAAGGAATATGGTTTACTTCATGAATTATCCTACTTGAGAACCATAATAGTGAAAGGGATTTTTGTCTTTTGTTTTGAACAAGATATTATATATGTGAGTAGAGAATAATGAATAGACTTTTGTAGAACTATGAAAAGCTTCAAGTCTTAGATGAGTGAGGAGAAGAGGGGGTGAGGGGTGGTTGTTATAGTGGATGAGAGGGGTGATTTCTCCTTATTCTATTCATTATTCTTTTATTTTTCTCAATAAAAAATTGTATTTATTCTTGCGACTAAATATAATAATAAGTTCATGTGAGTCTTAACCAAGTGTGATTACATCATCCATTAATTAAGGAATATTTTATTTATCTTATAATGTAATTATATTCCAAATTACTGAATTTTACTATTCACTAAAAATTCATGTATTTTAGAAAAATCCAAAATATTCACCATAACCAATTTTTGAATTGTAGAATTAAAAAAAGACTCATTTTTATCAAAATAAATTTCTGAATATGTGAAATTTTATTTATCAATAAAATTATTATTTACTTGAAAAATAGAGATTGTAAATTTAAAACAAGTTTTATAACACATTCCAAAATTAAATTTGGTCTCAAAAAATTATCCTAAAATAAGAATTTATTTTTGATTTCTGAATCCATTTAAAGAAAATGTTTTTTAAATAATTATATTAATTATAAAATTATAATTAAATGTTTAGGAATTTTAAATATACCAACACTTAAATATTAATGTTTTAAAATATTCACTTACTTTTACTATAATATAATTATATAAAAAATTCACTTATGAGATTCCATAATTTTATTTATAATTTCATGGGTGAGGTTACTATTCATTTGTCTAATTTACTATTCATAAGAGACATATTACTATTCCTAAGGGAAAGTTACTATTTCATCGGTATAAGTTCCTTAACATATAGAAATACCGCTTATTTATGTAATTAATAATTTATAATGATTGTATTGTTTTATTAATGTGGTTTAATGTGATTCATAATATATAAAATAAGCATAAAAAAGGAAAATTTCATTGACAGAATTTTGGGTCGTAACATGCTCTCGTCCTACAAAAATTTCATCCTCAAAATTTCCAAAATTTCACCTCACAAGAAGATTTCAGTACTTCTTTATCCTAATCTCCCTAGGACCCCACATCAGCTCTTCAATTCTATGATTATTCTAATGTACCTTTACTAGCCAATTCATTCGATTGCTAAATACCTTTTCTTTACTATCTAGAATCCAAATTTTTTCTTCATCGTAAGATAGGTAAGGTTTCAATTTGATACCTTCAAAAATTGAGAATATGTGTTCGGTATGGAACATACTTTCTCAACAATGAGACGTGGAACACATTCTGTACTATAGAAATGCTGGATGGATTTTCCAAATGATAATCCATAGATCCAAATCTCTCTATAATTTCAAATGGACCACTGTACATGGGGCTATGTTTCCCTTTCATTCCAAATATTAAAACACCCTCCAGGGAGATACTTTACAAAAACGTGATCTTTTACATAAAAATTCAAATAATTCCTTAGATTATCAGTATATATAATTTTCCTACATTGAGATGCTTTGATATATGTTTTAATAGTATTTACATTTCCTATTGTTTTCTCCACAATCTTGGGGCCTAAAAAATATCATTCTCTAAATTTATCCCAACATATTGGTGTAAGTCATCTATTTTTGTACAATGCTTCATGTGGTGAATTTTAAATACTAGAATGGAAACTATAGTTGTAGTAAAACTCAAAAAAAGTAAATAATTATCTTATATAACTTGAAAATAAAGTGATTGTGATCTCAAAATGTATTCAAATGTATGAATCGTCCTTTCTAACATCCCATTAGTGTGTGGGTGATAAGAAGAATTCAAATGAATCTCAGTTCCAAATATTTCTGAATCTTTTTCGTGAATTTTGCTTTAAATAGTGGATCATAATCAGTCAAAATTGAGAGAGATTCTCCATGAAGTCTTTCAACTTCATTAATATAGATTCGTGCAAGGAACTCCAGTGGAAAATAATCCCTTAGAGCGAGGAAATATGCAGATTTGGTAAGTCAATTAATAATCATCCATATCAAATCATTCTTTTGGGGAGTTTTTAATAATCCAATGAAAAAATCCAGCAGTATTTCATCCCATTTCCATGTAGAAATTTGAAGAGCTTATAAGACTCTACTAGGATGTTGTATATTGGCCTTCATCTATTGACAGACTAGATATCTTGATAAATAATTAGCAACTTCCTTTTTTATGTTTTCCCACCAGAAATGTTACTTCAAATATTTATACATCTTAGTGTTACCAAGGTGTATAGATAAATTTTATCTATGGTAATCATCCAATAACTCTTTTTTTAGATTGATTATAGAAGAAACACAAATCCTCTTCCCAAATTTATTAGTTCTATCTTCACACACGAAGTCAACCAACTTCTTATAGGAAATAAATCTACCATTCTATATAATGAAAAAACTAAGCCCTTTCATTGATGCATCACTATAAATCCCAAATCAATGATTTCTTAATGGTAGAGTAAAGATTTTTTCATTCACTAACATTATCATCAATTCATAAAAACATTCTTCACATTCTATATTCCATATCAACATAACCCCTTTACGTGTAAGATTGGATTATGGGTAAACTAATTTGGAAAGGTTATAAATGAAAAACTGATAATAACAAGCTTAAACAATAAAACTACATACCTTGTTTATGTTCATTAGTGTATGAAATTCATAAATTACTCTTTTCCGTATCGACTATGATTACAAATTTAGAGACGATTTGGCCAAGAAAGAAAATTGTTTGAACTATGAATTCACACTTTCTAAACTTAACAAATAACTTGTTTCTTCTAAGAGTATTGATAATAATGAAAAAGTGATTATCATGATATTAGTATCTTTTTCAGTATACCAAGATATCATTAATAAATACATCAACAAAGTCATCAAGATATTCCTTTAAAACTCTTTTCATTAAATCTAGGAAACCATAGGGTTCATTAGTCTATCAAAAAGGAATTACAATAAACTCATAAAGCTCATACCATATTCTAAATGCTTCCTTTAGAATATCATCATTCCTCACATGCTACTGATGATTTCCAGATCGAATTTTATTCTTTAAAAAATATTAGGCTCTGTGAATTTGATCAAATATATCATCAATTCGATGAGGAGGATACATTTCTTTATCGTAATAGCATTAATTTCCCTATAATCAATTCACAACCTCTTTGATCCATCTTTCCTATTGGAAAAGATAAAAAGGGATCCCCATGGAGAATCACTAGTGAGAATAAATCTGTTATCATTCAATTACCCAAGTTTTCTCTTTGTCTACACTAATTCCATTTTGTCCATTCTACAAGGATTCATTGATATAGGCCTTGCTCCATGAATTAAATCAATAGAAAAATAAATTTCGTGATCCATAGGATGTCCATGTAAATCCTTTAGAAGTTCATCAATTTATTATTCAACAATAGATAAATCCTGAATTTAACCTTTTCTTTCCTCACCCATATATTTTTCATCCTCCCCCCCAATAATTGAATTCAGTAGAGCTACTGGCGGTAGATCTAGATAAGAATTAGATGGTGATGTTTTTTATATATGGATATGGGACTCCACATCATTCCAAAAATTTATAACTTCATTATTTTTAAAATATATCTTCACATAATAATTTGAAATGAAATTCATAATGAAAATTGCATCAATTTCAATCATGAGTATGATGATAAGGTCAGCAACTAAAGCACATTTATGTATCCTAAAGGAAACTAATCAACACATATTTGTTGCTATGAAACTTTGCTTATGAGTTTTTACTGACAAAACCTTTATTAAATCAAATTTAAAATGTCTAATTTTCCTGGAAAATAGGGAAGATATGAATGTACGTGACGATCCAAGATCAAATAAACAATTTTCTATGTTTGAGGAAACTATTAAAGTACCTACCACAACATTGTTAGGAACTTCAAACTTAGCAGTTGTGACTACATAAGCTTACCCTTTCTCCCTTACCTTATTTGGGTAATTTTTTGACACATAAGAAATTCATGTCCATAATTTATCATCTCATTACTGTTATAACATTGAATATTGGAGGCTTCTTTATTTCCCTTAGAATCATTATATTGGTGTCCTTTTTCACAACACTTGTAACAAACACCAATTACCTTTTGGAAAGTCCGAGGGTGTTTCTTACCACAATTACTAGAGGGTGGAAATTCAACTCTTACCTTATTCCCCATTTCCATATTTCCTTTTCTGTATTTTTCAGCACCGTTATTATTCTCTTTCACTACTTTGAGGTCATATGACATAGAGAATTAATTTTCTGTCTTGATAGCGCATGAAACAATATATTCATATGATTAAAACTTCTGAGAGACCCATTCCCTTCAGAGGAATAGTTTTAAACCATTAAAGTATTGATCAATATTTCTCCTTGGATTATATACATAGTCTACAACAAGCCTTCATAACCATTTAAAGTTTGGTGCATACTACACAAAATTTTCATCCTCTTTCAGCCATATACTAAGGAATTTCCTCTCCTAATCCGCTCTCTATTCATGAGGAAAATAATTTTCAAGGTAATTTTCTTTAAAATTCCTTTATTACATATTTTCATTCTCTTCATTCTCATTTGTGTTTTGAATTATTGACCACAATTGATAAGAATATCTCAATATACAATACACATCCATGACAACATTTTCCCATTTGTTACTTCCCAAAGTGAGGAATATCCTCTCTAAGGAACTTATCAACTGATTTACTATGAATGATTTTATAGTCCCATTAGATGATAGAGATTTTGGTTGCATAATGTATTATAACATTTCTCCTCTATGTTGTGGATCAGGATGCTCTATACGACTAAGGTTATTGTTCATAACCTTTGTTAGCTGTCCTTGTATAGTTATAAGTTGATCAGTAGAAGTCACAAATCTAGAACAAACATAATTATCTAGAACAGGAGGGAAATCCCTACATGGGATACATGTGTTCATGAGGATTAGATTCCTTTCACTAGTTCTTTTTTATAAATAATGACACATAATAAATTATGTTATGAATCATAATTTATAATGTCAAACTAGAAAAATACATAACATAAATTGAAATTTTATTCATGTCTAATAACATAATAATATGCATGCTTTATTTGGGGATATATTTACCTTTAAATCCTTCATAATGGTTTAAATGGAAATTTAAATTATCCTAAGAATATCTGTTGGGAGTGTCAATCCAGGTGCACAGTAGGGCTCATTTTCATGTTCCATGTGGCCCCGAGTTTGGCCCGGAACACCTTGTTAGAGTTGTTACTCCTAGGTACATTTGATCCATAACCACTTCCACTTCTAATATATAGATAGGTATGCATTTCTTAAGAAGATCCAAATAATCTATACCTTACTAAAATTATAGTTTGTTCTTGTATGCTAATCTTAAATGTCTATCTTAGTGTTTTGTTCGCTAATCTATGTTTTCTAAATGTAGTTTCCATTGATTATACTGAACTACCTATGATACCAACTATAAAGACCTCAAACCTAGTAGGACAATGCTGATTCCTTACTTCAAAAAATTTGTATTATTACAAGGATGTAATAACCCAAAGGACCAAATAGTTTAGTATCTTCGGAAAACAATATACATTTGTATGTTTAATATTACTACATAAAAGGAAATATAATATATAAATTACATTTTAAACATCCATAAATTCTCCATTATCCTTGAAATTCATTCATAATATTCTTGTTTGAATCCTATGAAAAAATAAAGCAGAAGAAAGGGATGATCTCAGATGCACAGTAAAGGTAATCAATACAACATAAACATTAGTAAAAGTTATTGTGAATAAATAAATTTACCCATTCCATTAAACATAATTTGATCATAATATGGTATCAATAAATGTTGAATAAATAATCCAATAATAAGACATAACCATAGATATTCTACTTGTCTAATAACAACATGGACTATCAATTACTATTTTCATAATGGGGGAATCCATAATGTGGGACATCATGACCATACTATGAGGGACTCATGCCAAGACCATACATAAACAAATAAAATACCTAAACTAGTTTGTCTCATGAGACCTACTCATGCACCATGGGGATATAGTGGGCCCCACCTGACACTAACTAATTAAAAATGCTTTCATCATATAAAATGGTTGAAACATAATCAATATATACATTCCTATTGAAACTTACATATGTAATGTAAATTACATTCCTCAATCGGTAAACATAAACTCTGACCTTTCAAAGTAATATGGTAAATGGTATCAAGATAGCTCATCCACAGTCAAACTAGTCATAAACCATTAAATAAAACATGTTTGAAGAAATAATAAAATAGTATTCCCAATTTAACATATTAATCAACTAGAGTGTGGTA
Organism: Viscum album; assembly: GCA_963277665.1. NCBI lineage: Eukaryota > Viridiplantae > Streptophyta > Magnoliopsida > Santalales > Viscaceae > Viscum > Viscum album. The sequence continues at coordinate 187,905,889 of OY728145.1, forward strand.
ATATATAAAAATAATCTTATAAATTCATCGTGTAATACTTGATAGAAATAAAATTTTAATTTGAAAAGAGTTATTTCAGAAAATTATTTTTATAAATCCATATTTGAACTATGGTAGTTTTTTAATATTAAAATTTTAATTTTTATAAAAAAATGTTTTCTTAAAACAGATAATACAGTTCCCTTGAAAGTAATTAAGAATTCGATAAGTTCTCTTGAATCGACTTGTTTATCAGGATGAATTTGAGAAATATACTTTTAAAAAATTTAAATCCACATAAAATAAAAAACATTATTATTAGTACACATATATATAACCTTAAAACATAATTTATGAGGAGTACGTTAGAATAATTAAAATTTCCATTGTTGTAAAGAGAGAAAAAGTGTAACTCAGATGAAAAAGGAGGTTTGGGTAGAAAACACTTACCTTATGTACCAATGTATTCTGCAGAAGACCATAATGTCCTGGGTAAAAAAAATTTAAATCCATTAATTAATTAATTAAAAAACATTTTATATTTATTTTATTTATCATAATTTTATTAAACTCATTTAAGGACTTTTTATGAGTTATAGGGTACAAATTTATCTGTTGGGAGCATTCATTTCCTTGGTTTTCACGATCAGTATACTTGTATATAAGTTAGGAAGTTCATATGGAAAGTATATAATTATACATAAATGAATTTATATGATAATAATAAACATACATAATATTTAATGGTTATATAATTCATTTGGTTATATGGTATGAGGATGAGTTATTAGATAAAACATTTGTGATAATCATTTAGATTATTACTGCGGTATTTTGATCATCACAAAACAATTTTTTCATATGAATTAGTATTATGTATATATACAGGTTAGATAAAATTTCATGAGACATAGTTCATATTTTATAATCTTATTAAACCATAAAAATGGTATCATGGCCATCCATGAATGAGAAATTGAAGAATGAAGGTCCGTCATCCAAGAAGGTTGTAAATCAGCACCTCCTGGATGATGATTTCATTTTTTTTAAAATAAAAGAGAGATAGATAATGGTTTGAAAAATGGTATTCCACTAACAATATATAATTATAGTATATAGATGATACTAGATTTTTTAGGATCATTTGAACATAGGAGGTTAGGAGAATATAAGAAAAGAAAGTAAATTGAAAATGATATTAAAAGAAAATGGACGAGGGTTTACCTCTTGAATGAACCTCATTGTGAACCTCCTTAGGAAAATGGGTTTTGGTATTTTTTTCAGACCAAGAAATCTTGGACATGGGGATACACTAGTGAAGATGATTTAGGTCAAACATTCACAATATTCAAGGCTTATTAGACTTAAGAAAAGAGTGGGTGAGAGGTGGTGTTTATAGTGGTGGACAGGGGTGATTTCAAATTATTTTATTGATTATTTTATTATTTTTCTCAATACAACCAATATTATTGACAATTGTTACTAAATATATTAATTAGTTCCTATTATTTATAAACAAGGTTTTTTATATCATTCATGACTCAATTAATAGTGTATTTATCTAATAATGTATGTATACTGTAAATTATTGTATTTTACTATTCAATAAACATTCATGTATTTTAGAAAAATCCCAAACAGTCAACATAACCAATTTTTGATGGGTAAAATTCAAAAATGGACTTCATTTTATCAAAAATAATTACTAAATTTTTGAAATTTAATTTTTAATAAAATCAATATGTTCTTGAATAATACATATTTTAAATTTAAAAATGTTTGTATAACAGTTCTAAAAATTAACTAAAGTCTCATAAAATAATCCAAAAATCATAAGACAAAGAAATATTTATTTATAAATCAATTTTTAGAAAAATAATTTTCTTTTAAATAATTATTTTAATTATAAATTTTAAATAAATGTTTATGAATTATAAAAATACAAACACTTAGATATTAATTTTATTAAAATAGTCACATACTTTTACTATAATATAATTATATCAAAATTTCACATATGAGAAGCATAAATTTTATTTATTCTATCATGGGTGAAGTTGTTATTTATTGGTTTGATTTAATTTTTATATGGGTCATATTAATATTTCTAAGGGCGAGTTACTATTTAATCGATATAGGTTCCTTAACATCTAGAAATACCTATTATTTATATTATTTCTCATTTATAAGGATTTTATTGTGTTATCTTTGGGGTTTTATATGACTCATACTAATTAAAATAAATATAATAATAGAAAATTTCATCGATAAAATTTTGGGTTGTTACAATTATTAATTCATACCTTATAAAGATTGTCAAGGGAATCTACCTCAACCAATTTTTTAGGACGCTTTATCTTTATAAAAAAATATGTAAATTTTTTTTATAATTATTCTCATATGAAATTATTTTGGTCATTTTCTTAATAATCATTTATTGGTATATACATATCATTTAATTATTATTTCAAAAAATTATTTTCACATCATATATTAAAGTGTTCATAAGGGGAATCCTGAACCAAACTATTTCTTTTTGGATTCATAACCTTTTTCTCTTCAAATTTAACAAGATTATTCTAAATCCGTTGTAAATTAACATTCATTTAATTACCATTGATCTTTTAACAATATATGTAATGAAACTGGTTTTCATTTCTAATCCCTTATAATGTTTTAATTAATATTTATGAGTTTGATTTTAGACTCAGCATAGAGTTTCAAGAATCCTGGAGCCCCAATATTATAATATGAAAAATAATATATTATTTATATATACACACATTAATATTTATGAATAATAATTTTTCTCATTATGGAGTCTTGTTATGGGAAACATATACTAATTTTGATTTTGGGACATGGTATTTACACAAAATATGTCATAATTTTCATCATCTTTTAGGGGCCAATGATTTAGCCATCACTGACATATTATTTTATTAAAAAATAAATTTCATGTAATTGAAATTATTAATTTGGGAAATTAATTTTCAAATGCCTAATTAAACCCCAATTTGTCTGATGTCAAGGTTTATCTGCAAACCCCAATGTTTTTAAGAGTATCCATCACGGGAGAGACCTTAGTCAGTGATCAAGGGGTAATCATGAGATTGATGAATGAAAACAATGGTAATCACCTATGAAACTAACAAAAATACGTAATTTTACTAAAATTAACATATTATTGAGTTTGGGTAATGTTATTGATGGATTTTAACTACCTTTATGTGCTTTTCAAGCATGGAATGATGCACATAATTTTTCCCTATTTCATATGTCCCTATAAAAGTATACTTTTATAATTTGAATGAAATATCTATGATTGGATTTTTTTTATTTATTCTTTGATTTTTCACACCCAAAATAAAATTTATTTATCATTGTTAATAATTTTGTTCTCTATTGGTTCTCACCAACCATTATTTTTCACATTAATCATCAGCCTATGTCTTAGCTGTCAATTCAATTATTTTGTTCCAATTCATTTTAAGATCAAATCCTAGACCGTGTGTATTGATGGGATCAAACATATAGATTGAGGTAAGAAGATGAATCTTCCAGTTATATTGGTTCGTGATGTAATAGAAGTCTTGAATCATCATTAAGCAATTATTTATGGTATTATGGGGGTCTCACATGGGTGGAAAATGATTTTGTTTCCATTAATTGATGGTCTAAGATCAACATTCAATAGTAATGCACTGATGAACTATGCCTTATGAAAAGATATAGGCATGAATGAATGTTAAATCAAAGAAGATTATGGGATTTTAAGGAAAATGGTTGAATCTTGTTTGGATACCAAATAACATTACTTATTGTTACAAAGAAAAAATGACATGCATTTTGAAGGTGAGGTGGATAAGGTTTTAAATTAAGATAAATATCTCAGGTCTAGTGAATTGACCCACTCATGATGTAACCCTAGAGGACCAGCATGTAATGTACAAGGATTATATGCCTAGATGGATGATTTTCCTTACACACCATGTAGGTTAGGACAACAATTTTTCTTGAATTAGATCACACAATGAGTTAAGGTTATACACATAGAGTTCCATGCATAACCAAACACACCTTATAGTCTAAACATTGTATAATGTAGGTGGTCCATGTACACCATGAAGTGTTCCATTATATGAAAATGCTATTTCATATGGGCTATATGTCACTTAATTTAAAGCAACCACTTTATAATTCATTTAGAAATTATGTCTTGTCATATATCCTTTATCAAAACATAGATTTATACATGTGAAAATCTCATCTGATGTGTTATATATATAGGATGTGATGGTGGAATTCACTTTGGAATTGGGGACAATTCAGGAGGTGATGTGAGTGGTTTACTCTCTTTAGCATCAGATATCCAATGATGAGATGTATAGGTGTAGCAATCAAAGTGTTCATACCTCTAGGTGGAGCCATGTATACCCTTTATTACCTAGGGTGTGGGATAATGTATCTACAGTTTAGATATATATAGAGGTAGGTATACCCTTATTGGCCTTGTTAAGGAATACATTATCTCATACCATGGATATGGTTAGGTATCTCTCATATTATCTAGGTTATGAGGTCATTTTTTTCATAGGTTGGTATACTAATAGGGTTAGTGGTCCCCCAATTTTCCGAGGTGCAAGATCCTCTATCTCAACCTATTATTATGTAAAATTATCCTCCTATATTCCTTATAGAAATTGATATTATCTCTATAGTTTTAAATAATTTTTACTGAGGTATCTTTATGTGAGGCATAGAATTTCAATTAGGATTTGAGGGAGAATATTTGAATAACTGATTTTGGGTGCTTTGGTTTTATGAAGTTGTAAGTAGTTTTTTCTTATGGATGGATGAAAAAAATGATTCATATTCCTGTGTAATGGGTTATCTAACTTAGTAATACATGACTGTTATTTCACATACCTTCTAATTTGTGATTATAATATGAATGATACTTTGATATCCCATTTTTGGTTTTGAGGAATTATAATTGGTATGAATAGGAACACCCTTAAATTGGAATATTTTCCCCCACATGTCATTAATTTTATAGATGATAGGTTGATTAGTGGGGGTCGTGGTGAACCACATTTTGTTATATTTTATTAGTAATTTTTAGTGGTTTTAGTAGACAGTTTTCAAGTTTAGGGAGTTAGTAATTAAATTCATTATATTAGTAGTTTAGTAGGATTTCTTCTTTCAATTTGGCATATATTTTTCCCATTTTAGATTATGGTTTATGTTTTCATTCCCACTTATAGATCCACATGGATGATGCCTGAATTTACTTATATTTTAGTATAATGATTCATTTTCTATATTGTTACGTAATATATGGTGGCGGGTATTGAGAACATGTGTATTAGGATAAGTCATACTATAATGGTAGTTATGACTACTTAGGGGCTTTCAGAAACCCCTAGACTACTAGAGTCGGGAATGGGGTGGACATAACAACATATCTATACCAAGGAGGGGTCCTGATGTATCACATTGTGTTAGAGTGGAATAAAAGAAGGGTTTCCCTTGTGATGGAGATTGAATGTGGATATGTAGTGAGGATTAGGTTGGGGACTTAGGTAAATGGTGTTAAGTCAATGGAGTTCGGATTTCAATCTAGTGAACCCAGTAATCGTGTGATGGTCGACTTATCCATTCACCAAGAATCAGGTAACCTAATTGTTGAGTTTTTGAACTGATACAATGGTTATGTCTGAAAAAATAGTAGGCACATAATATAGGATTAATCATTGATTTTCATGTCATTATGGGGTCATATTACCATATACGAATCACTAACCATTATTTACCTTATTGAATTGTAGGATTTCATCACACTGATAGCTAATGAGGTTCCTAAAGAAGGTTCATAATGAAGACCAATTGAGCAATGATGCTTCAGTTTAGGGGTCTATTCATGATGTGTTTTCATTGGGCGGGAAGATAGTGATTCGTCAACCCATTGAGAGAAGATATAACCCACTTCCCATAGTGAAAGTTGATTAATATCTTCATTTTGAGCAGCATGTTTTCCATGGGGGTATGGATTATAATGTGCATAGAATGAGTATGGTTCACAAGTTTCATAATAAAATGTCACTCGGGTTCTAGAGAAATACTAGTCGATAGATGGGTGCTGACTAGATTTAGTCATTGGTCTAAGTGTTCCAACTTATTTGTACCCCACCAGACTGTAAGGTGAGTCTGTTCCAAATATTTTATATAGTGTGGTGGGAAGTTGGTGAGGTTTATTCCCCCAAACTCAGGATAAGTGGATTATTAATGAGAGAGTGTTTTATTTTCATTTTACTAAAGAGTATTATCTGATGACTTTTGAATCCATTCACATTCGATAGTTAGTGGAGCTATAGATGGGTGACCTGATGATTTTAGGGTAGGCATAGATATTCATCTATCACATATGGGAAACCCTAGGCATAGTACATTATATATATTTTTGGGTGTAGAAGTTTGAGAACGTATAATGAAAATTTATTTGAGAATTTTGTTACAACTACGCATTATAACCTATAATATCTTTTTTAATCAAGATTTATTACTGGAGATCTTCTAGGATGAGAAGATGCAGATAAATGGTGTTGAATGTATTCAATCGTAATAATAGACATCACCTATAGGTATTTAGTATCATGATTGATTATTTTAATTCCTAATATGTTATCATACATAATGTCTAAAAGGAGAATATAAAACATAGGGCTCACAAAGAGGATCCAATATGTCGGGATATATGTAGTACATATTATGTGAGGGTCATGTCATTTGGAATGAAACTACATGACCCAACATATGGATGAGAATATTCATAATATTGATGGAACCCCATTTCAAAGGTATAAAAATGTCAAGTGACTAACCATAATTGTTTACGATGGTCGTTAGGGGTGTGAATATCACAGAGGAGTCAATGTTTCTCTAGGAGGTGGGGTAGGAAAAGCATGGGGCTCTACACTTATTCCACCATCTCCACCTATGGGTAGTACACACTAGGTTCATTGGGTTAGTGTTATAGGTTGTATATTGCTATAGGTGTTGGTTGGATATGATCAAGATACACATGTCGTTATTTGAGGTACGATATATGTCCTCCATACTTTAGAAATAGTACATGTAGACACATGTGTGATACTTTCATTCATTTTTTATATATTTTATATGTTAGATTCATATTTTTTTGGACCTGCTAGCTCCAAACATGTTGTTTTAGACTCTATCATGGAGTGACCTCTCAATTACACATATATATTGATGATGTGAGGTCATGGTATATATATATATATATATATTCATTGTAATTAATTGTGGTTGTAATGGATCTATGTGATTCCATCCTTTGTATGGACTATCTATTGACAACTCTTGCTCATATAGAAAATAACCATCGTTGGAGGAAGTAAATTTGATCAAATGTCTCGAGATTCTCATTCGTGGGTGAGAGGGACTTTCAGCCTATATTAACAAGACCATTACATTAGAAGTTGCATCCTATTTCTGATCTATTGGGTGTCTTTTCACTTGGGGAAGTATATTCCATAGAACATTGGATCCCAGCAATGGGTAAGAAGTAAATGGGAATATTTTCAATGGATCTAAAAATATCATGCTTTAATCAAGATGTCAAATTTAACATCAATTTTCTCTAGGAATGATTAAATATATTTTTCACCTTATCAAATTTCCCCAACTAAGCTCCAAGATCTGAGGTTGTAGTCTAAGGACATTCATGTGAATAGTTTTGTTAGACCCATCGTGACCCCCCCGGTGTCTCCAGTGTCGTTCTTAAAGAGGATGGGAACATGGGGATTTATAATAATTATCACCACCTGAATAAGGTAATAGGAAATAGAATATACTATATAATAAGTATCGATGACCCCATTAACAAGATAATGGGGAGGAATTTGTTCAATAATATCAATTCAGTGTCTAGTTATCACCGATTGTAGGTTCATGAATTGGATATTTTTAATATGGAATTTTGATGTTGTTATGTCCATTATAAGATCTTATGGATTCTATTATATGTTACGAGCTCCCCATCAATATTCATGGGAATTATAAGCTGTATATTTCAATTCTTCATAGACTGGTTATTATTTTTCTTCATCGAAGATGACCTCATTTATTGGGCCTCAGAGGTCAAGCATTTAGAGAATATGAGGATTGTATTAGACATAATTTTTCATAATAAACTATATGAAAATATATCAATGTATTAGTCTTGTTTTGTAGAGGACCAAATCATGGAAATTTAATATTAGAGGATCGAGTGGTTTTAGAGAAAATTAATGTTGAGATAGTGCTATCTTGGGAGCTACCCAATAGTCTGTCTAAGGTGTGGAGTATCCTCATTAATTTTTTATTTTAACAATGTTTAATAGAATATTTATTCATGTTCATGGCCCCCATAAATCCTATAACCCAAAAAGGGTAGCAATGAATATTGTATGAGTGATTCTAGGAGGATTTTAAGGTAGAGATTAACCAGTACCTATATCATGATAGAGCCAAAGATAGTAGTTGAGTTTGTCATGTTATGTGATGCCTCTTGTTCTTGTCTTAGTTTTAATATGAGGAAGATGTTAATTGGGATTTATTATGTTTATATATTTCTGATAAACCATGTAAAAAATTATTTACCAATGAACTAGAGCTGTTAGGGATAGTGTTCACCCAACTGTCTTGGAGGCACTTACTTTTAGGTGAGGGGCTTACCGTTTACATAGACCACTAAAGCCTTAGTTATATCATTACGGAGAGAGGACTCAACTTGGAGATGATATGATAGATAGAAGTATTACCAGATTATGATTTATGGGTATTCTATACTCTAGTAATGATCAATGTGGTGGAATATACCGTTAGTATGAATTATGATTTATATTTTTTGGGAGTGGTGTCTGAATAGTTGTCCTCATTGATATTATCCTTGGTGGATGAGGGAGGAGTGGTTTATCTCTAATCAATGGTGATAAAAAGTCTTCATCTTTAGTATATGAGGTGGAATCAACTGGATGATACTGATTGAATGTTTATGTGTTACCAAATATAGTCATGTTATGTAGTATATGTATTTTCAAAGATTGAGACCATGTCACTATTATATCTATTATTTTATAAAATGAAGAATATTTTGAGAAGGGATAAATCCTTATAATGGGGGGGGGGGGTGGAATTCCCAATGATTAAACCATGGGTTTTCCTAGAAATACTAAGGTTCACTCAACATTAACACCTAATTAAACCATCATGCCCCACTTTTGTGCCAATGAAATATTTTCTCAAGTACCCATATTTTCCTAAAAATTGGTATCTTGGAAATATAATTTGTGCCTTTTAGAATATGAAGAGAGACAATGGATCTAAGAACATTATAATATTATTCTCAAGTCTTCATCTCCCTCCTGGTAAATTAATCTTTCTAGAAAACATGAGAGACTGTCCAAAATAGAGGGTAATTGGGTTTCTTGATGATATAAATTTAAAACATTCATTTGAAACAACTTCTTCTTTAGTTATCCAAAACTAGGTTGAAGGACCTATACCTGGAGATAAACTAGACTTTCATTTATCCAAATGAATAAGGGGATCCCCTAACGACAAGGTTCCCCCTTTTCATAGTACCACAATATCACACATGTTCCCTAGTTTCACTGGGGAGACACTTCATCCAAGTACCACTAGCGAACCACCTCTCTCTATTACCAAAATGGATTAGTATTTCACTAATATATCTATTGTAATTACCCATGTTTTGACCTCTCTATGGTAAAACAAATGTGTTACCCTCATAAGGGATAATCCTCCTTTGACCTATCTGTTGGGCTAAACCATCCTCAACTACAATGTCGACGTGGTACAATAAATATCCTAGAATTAATGATATAGAATATATTCTATTAATTATACTACTTGGGAATTAAATTATAAATTCCTCCCCCAAAGTATCCATATCAACATGATAACATAATTTAAACAAATATATATCCCTATGATTATGTATTTCCTTGATAAGATGTCTCACCTTACACCCAAACTAATAAGGCCCTCTTTGGATTTACATTAATTTATCCCCCACATAATGAGGCACCTCATTGTAAGAATGGTTGTAATGATTTTTCTCACTCATTTTTCTATCCTTGGGGAACTCAAGACTGAGCCTAATCAACATGGGTGTATAGTGGATACCCTAGTCCACTTAATAAACCATATGGTCTTGGGATTCCATTATAGGTGTAGGCCTCGACCATGTTCCCATTTATGATATTGTCACCGTGAATCATCTTTGAGTCAGGGACACCCATATAAGTGTAGTATATGTTCATGAATAATCTCCACATATTCTATCTCAAATCCTAAATATAATTATGGGCCTCCTTCTATCTGTAATATTTGATCATGGTATTGTAAATGGATACCACCCTTATCCACACAATGATTCATTTCTACAACAAGGTAATCAATAATACATAACCCCAACACATCTTCATCATAGGACCATAACCCCCATGAGTACATTCATCCTTAAAAACATAAAAATATAATAGTAGAATTTAAACACCCATATCATGTCTTTATCACTAGGTATAATCCCCAATCAATAATTCCCTCATTAGTAACATCATATATGTAATCTATTAAGGAGTAGTGAAAGTAGTTCCCATATGTAATCCCTAATTCATCTTAATGAGGACTTATCCTTTGAGAAATTCACCAAAAATGTATTTATTTCCCATTAATTATAATACATCCATAGGATATATTCCCATGGAAGTACGCATCTAAGGACACCCATGCATATGAATAAAACCAACTATTACTTGAATCGTTTCTCCTAGAATTCAATTCTGAATGATGTCAAACTACTTATAAGAGATTGTGGCAAGATGAAATTAAAAAAAAATAAAATGGATCCCATCATATGACTTTAAAACTTATGATGTGTCCCATTATGTGGAAATATAATATATGGGTTCATATTCCTCTCACGGGGATATATCTGAGGAACCACCTATGTGTATTTTCTTGGCACTAAAAACAATCGCCACATTCTTGGAAGGTGATTGATTTCATAATTCCCAATGTGGTCTCAAGTAGTGTAGGACTAAAACTAGCATAGGAAATAAGGAGAACCTCTGGTACATATAGATGGCACCATTGATGGAGAACCGATGATACTTATATATTTTCATATTTATATATGTCCTATGATACTAAATATATATTCACCACAAATCATGACTATTGTTCGGAGTAGATTACTCAAGATGGTGGTGAATTGAGTATCTATAAAAATATCTGTTGAAAATTTTTCTTAAAAATGTTCACCAATAAAAATAATTACAACCCAGTAAATGAAGGTAATGCGGTTATAAACGTTTGAATGTTCAAATAACCTCTCAAAAGATTGATTAATATCCAATAATATCAATATGAGTTATTGATACTACCTATGATGTTATGGTAATAATGAAAGATAATTATGACTTCTATCTATGTTTAAATATCAATGTAAATTCTATTAATTTTTGAAATATACAGTAAAATAGAAAAAAAACCAGATTAAACAACAAGGTGGACAAAATAAGTGGTTCAGTCTCATGTCGAGACCTAATCCACTCCACCTGGAGATCACCTGCCATAATGAAGCTTGTATTAATAAACATAATCCACACCCTATATCGAGGTAAACAATAGTGCACAGAACTATCCAAGTCACACGACATCTTTAATTGGTCTTTGTGGGTATAAACTACCTAGTCACAAAAGGACCACTTCTACACGTGTCTCTAGAAGTCAAAAAATGTAAAAATATATGAGAGGAATGATATGTTGTATCCCTCAGTTTAGTTCAAGAGTCTATATGTATTTTAATATATACACACACACACTGCTCGAAAGATAAAACAATACACAATAGTGAAAAGATGACGAGAAAAGGTTAGAAGTGCTCTGAGTGTTATTATATGAAACTCTAGATATGTAGAATGAAAAAGATGCATGTATCGAGTCCATTTGTAAAAAACTGAGTATCACAAGTCTGGTGCTCCAGTTTCTAGTTATAAATAGCTTGTTTTCTTTATAGAGTTGGTAATGAGAAGATTTTTTTGGCTTTGATCTACTATTATCCAGCCTTTGGAATCGAGAGTGATTCATGTGTTCTTCAGATGTTTCTTGTTTCATGTACCATTTCACTTTTAAAAAATGCTCGTGCTTCTACTGTACACTAGTACACACTTTTTTTTTCTTTATTCGAGTGACACATTTTTTTTATTTTGTAGTGCACGTGTTTCATCCGACATGATGCATGTATTCTACACCTCATACCTTGTACTGTTAGGTGACATATCTACAATGAAATATTAATTATGTTAGTTCATTTAAATGACCCAAATATGATCGTTAGATATTAAAATAAAAACAAAAAAGAGATGAAAGAACGATCTCATAGTCTGTCTAGAAACTGTATTACTCGAAAACGGTGTCACTAGGAAACTATGTCTTCTTATTTTCCATTGAATGGTGAGATAGCCATGATGGCATAGTTTTATTGAAATTAGGAACTGGTAGCATATATGTGGTGTTAGGATCACGTTGTCTGGTCCTTTTCAAAACTTTGAATGGTTTCCTAGTCATGCAATCATGACAATATCCTATTGCTCATCCTGTTGAGGATGTTAGTGGTTAGATTACACAATGTTTTAATCAATAGGATTAAGAACTTCAACGCTTTATAGAATAGGGCGTTCCTCCCCACAATAAGTGCATCTCCCGCATGACAAAGTGATTTCGTTCCTTGATCTGGTTCTAAAATATCATCTCCAATACCTTCAAATTTTTTTTTATAGCCAGCTGGAAGGCTTGTTCTGTTCCTTCCCCAGAAGATTGGATGACATCAAGATTATCTTGTTCTTCCAAAAGTTTTTCAACCTCAAAATCTTTCTCAAGAGAAAATTATTCTTCTATAGGCTCCTCAGGAACATCCTTCTCTCTTAAATTAACAATAGATTCTTTTCTAGAAGTAGGTTATTCTTCCATGTAAATACTTCTTTTAGGAACAAGTGCTTCATTCTCAACTTTGTCTTGTGGAAAATGTCCCTTGTCTTCCTAATCCAAAAAAATTTCTTCTAGAGGTGCTGCAACTACCTCTTCTTCCTCTTTAACATGATATTCAACAAATTTATCTACTTCTAAACCAAGATCATGATTGTTCTTAGGTCGTAAAGGATGCTTAAATGGATGAATCATTTCATATAACCCTTTGTAATCTACCACCCAAGCCTTCTTCCCTGGATTCCAACTAATTTTCATCCTGTTTATTGTATCCTTTGAGATAAATATTCAGAGTCCTTAATGAATTATTCATTAGGTCCAACCAACCCTTTGAATAAAACATAGTAGAGATAAACCTGGGTTATAACAAGGAGGTATACTTTGAGGTTGCCTTTATCTACTCACTCATGTGAAGTATAACATACTTGCACAGGTTAATCTTCTGTCAAATCTTCATAAGATGTGTCAAAAATATATCTTGATACATGAGGGTAGAAAAACCTAAATTCCTCAGACTAATTAGATTCTGAATAAACATAAATAACAATCATGATTCTCTATCTAACTCAGCAGCAATATCTATTCACTTCTTTTTATTGCCACTCTAGATTCCCAAGGACTCTTTAAAAGAAACAAACATCACTAGGTGGAGGAGGACCTCTTTTGTGGTAAAAAAAAATTCCCTCATGAGATATTCCTAGGAAAACATCCCATAACCTGAAGGAATAGGTGAAACATTGGCCATTAATCTAGCTCCTCACAAAAAAACCATCTTCCTCATTTAAAAAAAATTAAAAAATTTTTAAAACTGTGCAACAAGTTTTGGGTAAATTGACCTTTTCTCCTTTGTGAACCAGTCTAGCCATCCCAATTCTTTTTGTACTTTGATAACTAAATACCTACTCGTCAGCAACCACTTAGGAAATATTTTCTTCTCTAGTACCACTATTCCTTCAACAAGGCATGGGTTCAAAGGTCTTTTGGGAACTACCTTCAGTTCTCTTTTCATTTTATTCTGAGATTTTCACTTCTCACAAATTTATGACGATGGGCGCTTAATTCTAGGCAATCAACTAGAGGTTCCATAGAGAGAGAGAGAGATTAAGGATTGAAATAGGTTTTACAACTTGAGAGATAAATATTTCGGTTTTGAGAGAAGAATTCTAGAGCGATGAAAATGGTGAAAGACATTTGGCTTTTATCATTTAGGTTTTTCTAGCATCATAGATTCAAAAGCACAGGATGGATATAATAATTTAGCTAACACAAATATATGGGTAATAAAATATAAATAAACTGAAAAGTGTTATTATGGTGAGACAGGAATAGAATTTCATGGTGAGACCAGAACATACATTCATGGTGAGACCAGAATATAATTTCACCGAGACATTTATATTGTGTTACTCCAAAATTGTGCGACTGAATCATTTAAAACTTAAGTGAAAAATAGTAATCGAGAGATAGTAACTGTGAGGCCTTATACATGAAACACAAACTTCTATATAGTGACTTGTAGGACTTTAAGAGTGAGAAATTACTTCTAAGACCGTGACTCATGAAACTGTGAACTCTGAAACAGTATGTTGTGAGACAATCAATTTTGAAATAGTATACTTTCTACATGAGATTTAACATTCTCAATTCAGGCATGATGTTATCCATCCTTTCATAATTTATTGGTTTGAGGAATATATCAGCATGATGATATTCAGTTCTAATGAATTCCAATGTGATATCACCTTTATGATAATGGTCCCTCAACAAGTGATGTCTTACATCAATAAGCCTTTTTCTAGAGTGTGAAACATTATTTTTAGAGATGTTAATAGATCTTGTACTGTACCAACATATAGGTAGATGAATGAATTTATATCCATAATCTAGTAATGGGTGTTTTATCCACAAAAAATGTGCACAACAACTACTAAAAACTATATATTCATCTTCAACAGTAGACAATGAAACAAAGTTTTGTTTCTTACAACACCATGATAATAGAGGCTTGCCTGAAAAGTGACATGTTATAGAGGTTATTTTTCTATCTAACATACAACCACCAAAATCAGCATCATAATAACTAATTAACTCAAATGATTTTCCTCTGGTATAGAATAGTCCTAGATTGGGTGTGTGTTTGAGGTATTTGAAAATCCTTTTAGCAGCATTTAAATGATATTCCATAGGGTTTTCTTAAAAACGAGTACATATATATACACTAAACATAATGTCATATTCGATAGAAGGTAAGTAGAGAAAGCTTTTAATCATTCCTCTATAAGTGGTTGCATCAACAAATTTTCCATCTTCTTCAAGATCTAACTTACAAGTAGAACACATTTGTGTGTCACTACTTTTAGTGCTATCCATGCCAAAAAAATTAAAAGATATTTCATATATTTTCTTTGATTTAAATTAATACCATCATTATTTTGAATGAATTTAAATCCAAGAAAGAATTTTTGTTAACCCATTAAACTGATTCCAAATTCATTTTTCATCATTTTAGAAAATTAAATACATAAATGCATTTTTTAAGATCCAAAAATATTATCATCTATATAAATTTCAACAACTAAAACATCATTTGAAATTTTTTTATAAAAAGGGTAGGATTAGCTATTCCTTTTGTAAAACATTTGGAAATAAGAAAATTACTTAGTCTATCATACCAATATCTTAGAGCATATTTTAAACCATTCAATGCTTTTGATAATTTGAAAACATGATTTCGAAATTGAGGATTTTTGAAACCAGGGGTTGTTTTACAAATATATCCTCAGCTATGTACCCATTTAGGAATGAATTTTTAACATTAATTTGACATATTTTGAAATTGAGATGTGCAGAATAAGCAAGCAAGATTTAGATGGCTTCATGTCTAGATACTGGTGAAAAGGTATCCTCATAGTCAATTACATATTCTTGAATATAGCCTTGTGCAACCCATATATCCTTGTTTATAACTATATTATCATCTTCATCTACATTATTTCTAAACACCCACATAGTTCCTATGGTAAATGTGTCTTTGGGTATGTCAAAAAGTTTCCAATCATTGTTCCTTTGAAAATGATTATGTTCTTCTTGCATAGCCATCACCCAAAATTTATCATAGATTGTATCATTAATGTTTTTTAGGATCATGTAGTGACAAAAATCTTGATGTTTAACCTGATTTATAAGAGAATATTTATTTTTATTTTATTTATTTTAATCTCTGACAATAGAATCTAAATGATGGTTATTAAGGGTTCTAACGGCTCTAGAAAAATAGGGGAAAGTAATTTAAGGTTATTCAATAGGTTCGGGTTCATTATGACTCCAATCTGGAGAATTTCTTGAACTATAAGTTTTCATAGATCATATTACTAGATGGTTAGAGGATTTAGCATTGATGTACATATTTGATATGTCATCCTCTAAGTTCTCTAGAGAGGTCTCAGGCTCATGTGGATTTGTCTCATCAAACATGACATGGAAATATTCTTCCATACATTTGGTTCTTTTGTTAAACACTCTATATGTTTTCCTACAGATTGAATATCCAAGAAAAATTCCTTCATCACTCTTGGATTCAATCTTGTCACGATTGTCCTTAGTATTAACGATATAGACTTTTCAACCAAAATTTTTGAAGTAGCTTACATTGGGTTTTATATTGTTCCATAAATCATATGGAGTTCTTTTAATAATGGTCACAATCAACACTCTATTAATGATATATCATGTTTTAATTACATATTCAACCCAAAAATAAATAGGTTTCTCATATTCACTAAGCATGGTTCTAGAAATCTCTTGCAGTGTCCTATTTCTTCTATCTACAACTCCATTTTGTTGAGGTGTTCTAAGGGCATATAAATGATGACTATAGCCACTTTGTGATAAAAGATATTCAAAATATTGATTTTAAAAATCACAACCATGATCAGTTCTTAATGATTTAATTCTTAGTCCACTAATATTTTCTACAGTTTTAGCATATTTTGTGTAATGAGAGAAGGCTTCACTTTTGTGAGTCAAAAAAAATCCACGTTTATCTAGAGAATTCATCTACAAGAATATAATCATAGTTAATCCCCTTTAAACTATAAAAATTCGATGTTCCAATCAAATACATGTGGACTGATGAAAGTGGTTGAGAATTTGAGTCTTCTTTCCTTTGTTTGACAAAAATTTTGTGATGCTTTCCCTTTTGATAAGGATTACACACTTATCATTTGGAAACTGAAGTTTGGCTAGGTCGTTGAATAAACTTTTTATAGTTAGATTTCTAGGGGAGTGAATATTGTAGTGTCCTTGTCCCCTATGCCAAATCCAATAATCTTTGTGAAATATACTTAAACATGAAGCATTTGGAGAATCTAAAGAATATAAGTTAACAGAGTATAAATTTTCATTTCTCAATGAACAAAATACTAATTAATTTTTAGAATTAAAAAAAAATTATGCATCATTTTCAAATTTAACATGAGATCCATCATCACATAGTTGTGAAATACGAAGCAGATTATATTTCAATACATCAATAAAAAGTACATTGGAAATTAATACTGAGTGAGAGTTACCAATTTGGACAAGGCCAAGGAATTTTCCTTTGAAATTTTCACTAAAGGTGACATGTCCACCATTAATTTTTATTAAGTTCATGAAGCATGAATAGTCCCCTGTCATGCGTCTTGAACACCCCCTATCCAAGTAAGATAAGATTTTAAATGAGTTCATTAAAAAACATTCCTACAAAATAGTCAATTAGAAACAGACTTGGGTACCGATATTTGTTTTGGTTCAGTAATATTTGTAACTAGTGCTTTAGGAACCCACATCTACTTCAAAGGTTTTCCATAATCATTATGTAATATTTTTGAAAAATAAACTCTATTTGTTTGAGAAAATATTTAAAAATTAGAGAGTCTATCATAATTTGAACTAGAGGAATGTTTTGAAGAACAAGGATTAAAGATGTATGTTCTAGATTTAGAAAAAATGTAGGGTTTTTCCAAATTTTCTTTTAACATGTTGATAGCCAATACCAGTAGTGGATTTAGGGGCAATCTATTTACCTAGAATTTGTAAAAAATTATCATTACCCTTATTAAATGTTTCAAGGTTATTTTCCAATTTCTCGTTAGATAGTTTTATTTCATCGTTTTATTTGAGTAATTGAAAATTTTTCTCTCTTTCTACAGTATGTTTAGATTTAACTGTTGAGGTAAGAGCATGATGTTTCGTTAAAGACTTGTGTTTATCATTTAGTTCATTACATGTCTCTTAAATAATATTGCAGTACTAAAAAAATTTCTTCTTTAGACATATTATTAGAATCACTTTCATCTACAGAATAATAGGAATTTTGTACAGGGGATTCAAGTTTTACCTCATATGTGTTTGTCAAAAAACACATATTGGATTTTTTATCCTATTCGTCATGTGAAGACTCTGAGTCACTTGAACTATCCTCAGAAGCACTCCACATTTCTTTTTATTTCCCTTTTATACTCTCTATCTATATCCTCATATTTTTTTATACATGATCTTTGGACAGTCAACATTTACATGTCCCTTTGGCTAAAATTCATTACATATTATCTCATCAGGCTTGACATTTATTTTCTAATCTTTCTTACAGCTTCCATATTGATCATATCTTCCTTTGAAGTTAGGATTTCTGAAAAAAATCAACCTTTTATAAATTTTCTTTATCCTTTTGGATAATTGAGCCATATCCTCATCACATTCAGATGATGATTTTTCACTACTGGAACATTCTTTATAGGATTTTAGTTTCCATTTTTCTTTGTTTTTAGAGGCGGTATTCTTGAATAAAATAGAATTTCTTTTGGGTTCATCGTCCTCTTACTTGTTGACTTTCAGCTCCTCTTCGTACATAATTAGTTTCCCAATGAGTTCTTTGATAGAAAATTTTCTGATGTCACATGACTCTCTAATAGAGACATTGGTTCCTCTCCATGTATTAATTATGAATCTGGGAATCCTCATAACATTTTCTTTGGAAGTGACTTTTCTTCCAAGAGAAATCATTATGTTGATTTTTTTTTGAACCTAGGATACATGTTAGAAATAGGCACATAAAGATTTATTTTAGTGTTATTGAATTTAATTGTATTGGTATTGAGTCTAATTTCATTCACACTAGAAGTTCCTTCACATGAAACAGACCAGGTATCCAAAATATCATGGGTAGTTTTACATGTAGATATTCTGTTAATTTTTTCTTCTCCCAAAGTGAAATATAAATCATTCATGGATTTGCAATTTTTATTGTAAGTAGTCATGGTTGAGTTGTCACAAGTAATTCTATCAATAGAAGGAATCCTGTACTCATTTATAATTAAAGATAAAATTTCAAATATCATAAATTCTACATTCATTTTCATTTTGATTTTCAATTGGGCATTATTAGTTCCATTAAATAATGGTGGTATGTTTGTGGCAACCCCTTCCAGTCTATTATCCATAATAATGATATGCTTTGAAAGAGCTATAAATTAAGAATTAAAAGAAATTTATATATCTTAAAAGTACAATTATAATCATAGTTGAATAGTTTTAAAAATATACTATTAATAGGAATAAAAACTCCTCTGATACAAAATGCTGGTCGTAGTGTATTACTTAAGAGGGTGGTGAATTGAGTGTCCATAAAAATTCCTATTAAAATGTTTTCTTAAAAAGGTTCCCTGATAAAAATAAATACAGCCCATTCAATCAAGGTAAAATGGATATAAAAGTTTAACTCTTCAAATAACCTCTCATAAGATTGATTAATACTCAGTAATATCAATAAAAGTTCTTGATACTACTTTTGAAGTTATTCTAATAAGTAAAGAAAATTTTGAATTATATTCAAGATTAATTATCAATGTAAAATCAAGTGATTTTTGAAATATATAGTAAAATCAAGAAAAACTAAATTATACAACAGAGTGGATAAACAAGTGGTTCAGTTTCAAGCCGAGACCTAATAAAATCCACTTGGTGATCACCTTCCACCAAATAAGTTTATATTAATAAACATGATATACACCGTGGATTAGGGTAAACAACAATGCACAAAACTATCCAGATCACATGACCTCTTGCACTATTCTTCATGGTTATAAACTTCCAGGTCACACAAGGACCTCTTCCACAATTATCTGTGGGAGTAAACAAATGAAAAAATGTATGAGATGAAGGATATATTGTATCCTTCAGTTTAGTGAAGGAGACAGTGTGTGTATTACAATAGACACAAACACACAGCTCGAAAGTTAAAACAATACCCAACAAAGAATAGTTGATGAGAAAAGGATAGAAGTGCTTTGAGTGTTATTCTATACAGCTTAGGACTTGTAGGATGAAGTGTATGCAAGTATCAAGTCCTTTTGTTAAAAATATATTATCGCAAGTCTGGTGCTCTGGTTTCCAGTTATAACTATCTCGTTTTCATCATGAATTTGGTATTGCGAATATGTTTTTTGGCTCTGATTTATGATTGTACAGCCTTTGGAATTGATATTGATTTGTGTGTTCTTCCATTGTTTCTTATTTCTTGTATCTGTTCCCTTTTCAAAAATGATTGCACTTCTACTGCACATTGTTGTACAAATCTTGTATCATTGTTCCAGTGCCACGTTTTTCTTTTTATATTGGAGTTAACATGTTGGAGCCAACAAGATGCATGTATTATGTATCTCATACCATGTACTGTTAGGTGACATGTCTATAAAAAATATTAATTATTTCAGTGTATTTCAATGACTCATATATGACTGTTAGAAAAAAAATTGAAAATGACAAAACATATTAAATAACAGTGTCACAGTCTGCCTAAAAAAAGGTATCACTTGAAAACTATGTCACCAGGAAATGGTGTCTTTTTTTCCTTTGAATGGTGATACAGTCATGATGGAATAGTTTTATTGAAACGTGGAACCAATAGCATAGTTGTGGTGTTAGGATCCTGGTTTCTGGTCCTTTTCCAAAATTCAAATAGTGTCTTAGTAATGGTTGTAAGGATCTGGTGTCACAAACTTCATGAGATCTGAAACTAGTTACGGTGTGCGCGTCACAGTGTCTAGGTCACGGTGTCTAGGTCATAGTGTCTGGGTCATGGTGTCAAGGTCATGGTGTCTGGGTCACGATCTATGGGACACGGTGTCTGGGTCACGATGTATGATTCCATTCCCAGAAAAATAGAACTGGTGGCAGACTCATGGTATCTCAAACTTAACCAAATATCAATATACATACTTAAGAATTAATATTCATAGCATGAATTAGACTTGATAATTCATAAAATAAAATCATTATAATACAAATTAAATATTGTTTATAATAATAAAACATGATTGATAGGAAATAAGATCTTGGGTTATTTTATTTAAATCATAATGAAACCAACCATATCTACACATGATTTGAGATAGACTAAACAGGAGTAAAAGTATTTGTGGTAATTAAAACATGAAAAACATGAGGAGTCCAACAATGACAAAAATTAATTTTTTTTACAAGGGTTACCAGTCCTATGCTGGGGTTTGAGAAGGATTAACCAATTCATCTTAAATCTATAAGAGACTCTATTAATAAGAAATAATTCCCCATAAAAACGTTTTTGTGATCTATATTTCTCACCCGTTTGACAAAATATCAACCTATGTATCACTTCTAATGTCAATTTGAATACCTTTATTTTAAAATAAGGTCTCTATAGACTCAAACTAAACATGTCCGCATGTACGTATAAGAAACAATTGTAACATGATGTGAATAATTTAACTAATAATGAAATTTGTTATTAGTTCCCTTACATATGATGTATAATTGGATGGTTTTCTTTTTAGTTTTCATTTACTATTGTAATAAATTCAAAATTATATCCACTTTCTATCCAAATAAATGGAATCATTAGAGTGTTAAAGATGTGACATAAATTTCATGAATGTTGTGACCCATATTTTTTATAGTATGATGTCACCAACTCAATTTCTACATAGACAAGTGGAAAACCTTCTTGTTTGGAGGTACTATCTAAATAGACCTATCCTAACTCTTGAGGCCTCACATAAATCCCTATCGAACATGAATCCCTGTAAACAATTAACTGAATAATGGTTTGTGAGGAAACAAGTGGAGCATGTGGCCACCTCCAACAATTTATGGATCCCCTCTATGAAACACAACAATAAGAACCTCCAATATCATATAGATCCAAATAAAGAGGTCAAATATGGACTCACAGCCACTAAATAGACACCTATTAGGGATCATTCCGTTCATAATCGCCTCCAGCGTCATTCTTATTTAACACCTTAGTAACATGTTGAGGATTTCACACTGTAAGTATCCATCTACACCACCCATACCCATGAACATAAGAAATATTTTTTGGAGGGTTGAACCACTAATTAGGGTGATTGAGCTCATATCCCAAATTCCATAGAAACTTTTCTATAACATATACCAAAATAAGATTGGGATAAGTTCAATATTAATTATTCTGTTTAATAATTCTACAAACATTACTTAGAAAAAACTAAGAAAAAATATCTTCATATCATAACATCAAAAATGATGAAGGGACATTTTGTTTCCCCCAATAAACATGTCTACCAATGAACTATATAGTTATCATAATGAGCATGATGATGTAACTTGGTAGAAACTAGGGGAATCCTATATTCTTTTCCCAACACATGAATCCCTTTAAAAGTTTTTGATGGAAATTAAATTATATGAGTGGGATTATATCCCCACACCCATTAAAGAGTGGGCCCATATTCCAATTCATATTGAAGAAGTCCATAAAAATATATTTCATTTATTTTAATGTAAATGTTATATCTTTACTCATTCCTTATATAACTCTATATATATTCTATCATTAGATGCATAATTCCACTTTCAGTATATTATAGTAATCAATGAGTGTTGGCAGATATTCTTAACCCCATCTCTCGAGTTTCTCACCATAATATTTTTGGAGCCACTTAGGGAAACGATAATATTCCCTCTCCAATTAAAAAGGATCATTTACAAATCACGATGAATAATGAAGAAGATAAAATGAACTATATCCATATTATAAATAGGTTTCATTATCCTATTATAAAGACCACGCTATGGTAGGTAATAATTCACATTGTTTTTTTTCAAACTTTCATTAAAATATTATAATATAGTGAAATAGAAAGGTAAATTTCTCTTCATATCCAAAAAATATCATTACTATAGACTGATTAAAACATGATATTAAACTTAGAAAACATCCCCCTATGAAGTTCATCAGGCATAATGCACAACAACAACCACTGAGTACAAATAATCCACACAATTACTAACTAGGGGAAGGACCAAACCCATGTTCATGTTTTTATACAATATTTAATAAACACTGATGTTATTGATACCATTAAAAATATTTTAATAATATCTTGACAATCTAATTACACTTTTCCAAAAATAGGAAACAACTACTTTTTTCTAAGGTCCTCCCTAAGATACAGTGATTTGTGACTCTAAAGTTCATCCCAAGTGTGTAAGGTGTAAAGGACATCCCCATGGAAACAAGAAGATCATTCATTGAAATAACATTCATATAAAGATCCATAAAAATCATCATAATGAATGAATGAACAATAGGAAATAAGTTCCTCCTACCTCTAATTCATCATGCATTAACTTCTATAGTGGTCCTCCCCAAAGTTGCTGGAATATACACCATTAATGTCATCCACTAAGAACAGGTTTCTAAAATCACCCATAAAAAAATATATTAATCCATAAATGAATTCCAAATATATAATAAAGAATATGAATATGTTTGACGAGGTCCTCCTCAGGGTGTTCTCTATGAATTCGCTCCCCAAAGGAATATATCATTTCGACAATTAGATCCCCCCATTATCAAAGCAACTTCATGAAGTTCCTCATAACAAGAGGCACTGGAGAGACTATGGACACCAAAAATCTCATATATTGTGGATGATATTCCTTATAAAAAAATTTAATTTTTAGGAAACATTCAATATCTATACCATATTTATAACATTCATCCTTTATTATATTGGAGAAGATTTTGACAGATCTTGCTCACCTCAATAATGATTTTAGGAAATGATTTTTATTATCAGTATAAATAGAGTAATATCTCATCGAGTAAGAAGAGAATAATATTATTATGATGAAGAAACTAAAAATAAAAATATAATATTCATATTCTATATTATTAACACATATTAGAATTATGTTCTTGAGATATTGAAAAATGAATGAAAGCATAACCAAAAAATGAATATATGGGTGACTCATTACCACGTAAAGGAAACATATATGTCTTATGAGAAGTATGGAAGTAATTTCATGAAATTGGGATAAATTTTATGTTAATTATACTTTTCATCCCTTTAGGATTACCAGTACCTAATGTCATGCACATAGTGTGGAGGCCTCAAGTGTGTGTGCATAAACACTTTAAAAACTAACTAGTGGATAATTTCTATTTTCCCATTTAGTGTTCACATTGGATGATAGGGTGAGCACATAGTGTCACATTTCACCCCATGACATATAAATTAGAGAACAAAATAATATATCATGAAATTTAAATGCTTTGGATCATGTTTTAGGCCTAAGGTCCACATATAAAAATTTCTTAGGAATGAAAAATATCACCATCTCAAAATCTCATAATTAAAAAAATCAATGGGAGAAATCCATTGATAGACTCCTATATCACGATTATAAGAAGGCTGAATAGGCATCTAGAGATGGAAAATCCATGTAATGTATTGTGGAACTACCATCAATATAAAATACATCAAACTCACAATGTACATTTTATCTTATCCATGATCAAAGGAAAGATAGAAAAATCTAGAGGGAAACAACAATAAGCACCCATGGGATATCTAAATTCCAATTATATTGATAAATTTATAGTGTAAGATCTAATTCCACCCAAACATATAGGTTTGGGTATTTTATATCTCAATCATCTTTTCCCCCAAGTAAATTATTCTTCTACGTATTGGGGAATGTTTTATAGGTATGCCTTCAGCATTTATTCCATTGTGAAACCAATAATTCTCAATAGTAATGTGATTAATAATGGTCATCAGGGATTCCCTTGTGATTACCCACCACATATCACTTATATGAGAATATAAAAAGGACATGAAAATTACCCTCAAGGGTCGCAATCTTAAATGACCCACTATGAAAGCCAATTCCATGGAATATTGGGACTTTATCTAGGTCAATAATCAAAGGAATTCAAATCCCCATGCCATTTAGAGAAGGAAATGATCCATTTAGTCAATTATACGTCAGTTAATTTCATTATAATTTCACTTGTTGATAACTGATATCACTATTTCATACAAACTTATTTTTATATAAAATAAATTTATTTTTTAATTTAATTGTTTATTATTCATGGTATGATTAAATGAATGATTGAAGATTAGAAAAAGGCTCAAATCAGATAAAAAGTAACATCGAAAGAATAAATTGTATGCTATGGAATATTCGTGGTATGTTTATAAGGCATGGAGATAAAGAATAAGTTTAAAAGGGAGTAATCATCTCTAGAAACCCATTATTTACATCACGAATGGCCTATTAATGAAGTAGAAATCATTGGGAATTCAAGATGTGAATCTATGTTGTGAAACAAATATGGTATAGTATTATTCTTCTAGATCTGAAACAGTTGGTTAGGCTATGAATATGGGTTATAGGAAAATCTACATCCAATGTTTTGGATATCTTGATGAAATATCACACTAGTAGACCCGAGACAACCATTAACCCCCATAATAGACTCGGTAGAAATTAATTGATGAAATTATAGATGATTAAATCTTTATAAAGAATGATTTATTCCAATACATACTAGTACATGGGGTTCATATAGATATCATTAGTTGTCAAGGGATAAAAATGAGGAGTACGCTACTGATTTTAGTTTCTTATGTAGTTTTAGGATTCATTTTCCATGTAACTCATGTTCAAACTTTAATTAAATTTTTCTTCTATTTTATCTTTCTATATCCCTCCTAATCAAATTCCCTTTTTACCATGATCTCTTATAATCATGATGATGAGTATATTCCTTAAGGGTTGGCTATGGGTGATGTTTTTTTTAATTCTAATCATTAATTATAAAATTTTAACACTATTGCTGGTGAATAAGGCAGAATTTTATATGTATGTTGATCATACACAACATAATTTCTCATAAAATAATCTATATTTTCTACCAAATCATATCTCTCCATTCTCTTTGGTAATATATTCATATGATGGAGTCGAGTCTGATTGGGGGATGAAATGGAATTTGACTGATCTGGGTCATAGAATGTATTACACACTTGATCAAGTTGTTTTAATCATAACTGGATATTTGAATATTTTAAATTTGGATTTATAAAGAGATCTCATAGGAATATTTAATTTCACATTCAATTTAGAGGGTTAAAATAAATGTATAATAAGATGGAATGTGAAATGGAATTTAATCAATTATTATGAGTAATGAAGTAAATTCAGTAACAGAATCTAAGACCCAGACCTTAACTTTCTATCACCTATCATTATGTATGAATCATCATATGTTTGTTTTATTTTTAAATTTACATTTCTTTTCCAATCCCCCAATTTTCTTAGTTTTAAAAATATAATATAAATAAATAAAACTGAATTTTTTGCTGTGTGAGAAGGACAATATAGATCCTTATTTGAGATGACCATACTGATCACCTATGTTCTTGTATTAAAATAAATTATAACTTCTCCACTACACAAATACAAACATGTAAAAAATGGGAACTATTTCTAGAGATCTAAAAGGTATTTCTATCATTATTCTGTTTTCATATTCTATAAATATATTTTTTATAATATCTCTATCTTTTCTATGATATATTAAAATTTTAATAATTATAACATGATTGATGACTAATAGGTTAAACAAATTAGTGAATATCAATGAAAATAATATTGAATCCTGGTTGAATGTGATTAGTGACAAATAAAATACCTAGAGAGAAAAATGGATTGACTATATGAATGTTCCGATGAATCACAAGAGTAACAACCAGATATATAACCTAATCCAGTGGTGAATAATATATTCCCACTCATTTTTCAAATCAATGAACCTAAGGAGGAACAAAATAAATTATTAAAAATCCATTCCACATCTCTCAATCATTTCTAGAGTAGTTTCATAAATTATAATTTCATACTATTGTAAATATAGGAGATAAAAAATAATTTGATAAATTTTATAATAAATATGAAATTCAATATGATCTTCCCATATGTAAAGAATATGTTTCAGTACCTTTGTACCTCACACCATCTGTGGGAGAAGAAACCACCCAATTGGTACTGACCAATGAAATATTAGAGGATCCTGACTATATACCTATATCTAAAACCACTAATATATGAGAAGAAATTTCCACTAATGAAGAATTTAACGTCAGAACAACTCAGGGATAAACTACTTTCATGAAATAATTCTCATTTAATTTTATTGAAACTAAATTTAGAATAACGTATCATTGTTTTGAATTTTATGATTTGTAAGAACATTACTTTTTCCTTATTTGAAGATGAGGAAATATAAAATTAACATGTTGAGGAATATATGTAGCTCCCTAAATATGTAATACATTTATTGGAGGGAGTATAAGAGGATATCCAAGTGTCTTCTTGAGGAAACTATGATTCAATCTTCTTAGATTAAAGGATAAAATTTTGATATTGATTCTATAAGTTGTAATTATGTACAAATATAATTAATCTAAAAAATTCCCTCTAAGTATTCCTTTGATTCAATATACCATAAGGAATAATTAGAGAATGAAGAAGAGGTTTTGAATGGGACAACCAAAGAGGAGGATAAACCACTCTTTTTTCTAACCCACACCATTTAAATTGTAATTAATTTGTAACTGGTGGATTCGGTATACTCAATAAACCGAGTCCCCAATAATAAAATGGAATAAAATAATTATAGAAGAAATAATTTTTGGTAGTTCAAATCAATGAATCTATAATAACCATCAGACTTCATTTTATGGTCGGTACTTTATTTCTCGAGGAGTACAAAAAGGGCCCACTTGGTAGATCAGACCATGACATCTAATTCATTTCTTTTATTTGATTTCTTGGAAATTAGTTATGAATTTAGTTCATAGGAATTAGTTGTCAAGATGTATCTCACTACCCTACATTCATTTAGAGAATTAGTGGCATTTTCTTTCCATATTAATGATTTTATTATTTTATAATTCCATGAATATTATGGAACAAAGTATCCCCTTAATCTACAATAAAGATAACTAAATATTCATTAAATAGGTAGTTCACTTATATATCTATTATCTTTTGACTCCCTGTATTTTTGTTCAAGAATCTATTTTTTCGATTCAAAGGAAAATTTTCACGCCCACTCTTATAGTTTTACTTTTCTCGACTGATCTAGGATACATGAGTTTTTTTGGAATCTCATGATTTCTTATTTTGGATTTTGATGATAATGATATTGAATTAGCAAGAATAATAATTGAATGATTATATTGAAGAATATATGCTAATTTTATGGATCCTCATTTAGATTAATTTGATGATTCATCTAAATGATTGGTTTACCATTTTTCATACATTTAATTTATAATAATAAATATGATTGATTTTTTATTATTCACCTCTGAAGAAATTTTTGAACCAAGTTTTATGTTCTATTAATAAGAGGAATTTTCGACCTAATACTACTCATTATATCATAAGCATAATTTTTAAGAGGTATTGGGATATGTCACCTATTATAACATTAATTGAATTTTTTCAAGGATATAATTGGGAAAAGTAACAATTAATATGAATGATAAATTTTTATTAGTTTATACCTTATCCTTGGGAACACATTCTATATTATTCCCTATTTTTTCAGCACAATCCATGAATGGAGTTGTTAATAATTAGCCACATTAGAATCCAAATTTATCATTCCTACATTACTCTATATATTTTTTATGATATTTAAATGTTGAAGTGTGGTGTTAGGGGAATTAATGGTGGAAAGGATACACTATATTTAAAGAAATAAGTGTGGTATATATTTTTAGGTATTGGGAAGGATTTATGTTCATTCATGGTATTTCTATGTGACCCCAATTCCAAAAAATGGCTTGTAACTTTGGATAATAAATAAATTCCATTATTAGAATAATGATTTTATCATATCGGGTTATGTGGTGGTTGTGAGATTAAATATTAGTAAAAAGTTTAGAAAAAATATGAAACATTTAGATGAAAAAGGAAAAAAAATGAGAAAATTTTTAGAAACATTCATGATTGTGTATATAATTTATTGTATTCATTATCTATTAACTTATATTGTGTTATAGTAAGTGGGAGTTGTAACTTTGACAAGATAGATTTATATTACACATTACATTTAATATCATGTATTATGAAGTAGATATAAACCAATTATTTCAATATTAATGCTTGAAACATTATTAACCACAAATAAAAACCCTCATATTCATTAAAAACATAATTAAAAATACCTTATGATTCGTTTTTTATTTATAATATGGAGAGTATATTTTCTTTTTATGCTTATAGAAATAGGTCATGTACCGATGGTATGATCATTACTCTAATTTAATTTTTTATGGTTGTTGATAGAAAAGAATTCAATGCAGGGTAGATCAAAACATATGATTCTTATTAAATATAATATTATGATATGTGAATGAATGAAATGGTAAGATTAAATAATTTACAATGGGAGAATCTAAAATGCACAAATGAGATTGATTCCTTCTAGATATTGAATCTTAATTAATGTTTTTATACAAAACATGTATGTTTAGTTTTTCATTGATAGTTTTTTGAATTTATTACTTTGAAATTTAAATATTTCTTTTAGTGTGTTCCTATTTAATTTATTATTGTTCATAAATTCCTGATGAAGAGATGGTACTATGAATGGATTAATTGATATATCCATTTCATGAATATTTATTTTTATATAAAATTAATTATTTTTTAAACTAATTAATTATTCTTTGTGATAATTTATTATTTTATTAATTAATGATAGGTTTCCTTGTATGATTAAAAATGAGAAAAATTATAAAATAAGATCTATAATTATCATACGAAGTATTTTGATGATGTGGAATCTCTATGGAATGTTTACAGGGGTCGAATGTTAACAATAAAGAATAAAAGTATCAAAATTATCTGGAAAAAACCATTCACATTTTTAAATACGTATTCATAATGTGAAACTCATCATGAATTAAAAACATAAAAGAAGGCCCCTTAAAAATAGACTCTAATGTGGAACACAATTTTTCGTGGTATGAAACTATTTTTCATTCCATGAATATGTATTATGGGTAAAATGATCATCCAGTTTGGGGAAATCTTGACCAAACCCAATGACTATTGTCTTGAGACCTATGTGAACCCTAGAGATTGACTCATGTGGGGGGATTAATGTACACATTTATGAATGATTAAATCTATACCTACTGTGATTTATGACTACAAATACAATTTCTGCGTGAACCATACATATATCATCTATGGAATAAGAGTGAAAATAGGGATTATTATATTAATTTTGGTTTCTATTAAAGTTTTAATTTTCATTTCCGAGGAAAAAAATATTATTATTTTAATTAAGAAAACTGTGATGATTTGGAAATTGATTATTTAAGTATTAATTTTGTTAAAAAATAATTATAATTTGGCTTTCCCTATATGTATTCCATTGATGAAAGATACCATAATAAAGCACTAGAAAATAAAGGAGTGGTTGGGGAAGAGATAATAAAAAATGAGGAGGTCTCATTCTTTGTCCTACCCACCCTGAAAATTATACCTAATTACTATAGTGGTTGATTCGGTTTATTAAATATATTTATTCCCAAATAAAAAAAATTTATTAAATCTATGAGGATTGATTTTTAGTGTTTCAAATCAAATAAAATCCACCCTCCATTAAATTTTGGATAATAACTGATAATACCTTTTTGGAGGTAGTCAAAACCTGGTTCCCACATGGGGGATCAAACCACAACCTCTATTTTATTTATTTTATTCTTTTCAATGAAAATAATTTTTGATATCATTCTTAGGGAATTTTTTTTTGATGTATCCCAACCTCCATAATCCTTTTGTATCTTAAATAACATCTCTATTACTATTTATTGACTAGTTTTCTTTTAAAATTATATGATGATGGTGGAAAAAATAATCCCCATAGTGGAAAAAAAAATATTATGAATATAGTTTCATAACAAATTGAGTTCACATATACATCTATTTAATTTTAACACCCATTTTATTTTATAAAAAATTGATCAATAAAAGAAAACATCGATGCTCACACTTATATTTTTCCCTTCCATGGATAACCTTGGAGACATGAGTTTTTGAGGAATTTCAGAATTCCATGTTTCATATTTTAATGATAATGAGTTTGAATGAGTAAGATTTAGAATTCAATGATTATAGTGAAGCATAGATGTCAATTTTAAGAATCATGTTTTTTAGAAATTTTTGAATTCACGTAATTGAAATTTACCTACACTTTTTCATAATTTGAATTTAGAAATTTCATGTGGATATATTTATTATTAGTATTCATTCCATGAGTTATTGTCCAACATTTTATGTTCTATTTTCAATATTACATATTTTCCTGAATATTTTCATTCTATATTGACCATGTTTCGTCAGAGATCATGAGACATATCACCAACTAGAACATTCATTGGAACTTTTCAGGTACATGTTTATACAATGTAATCATAAATAATATTTAGGGGTTTTTATTGATTTAGAACATATCCTTGAGACCACAGTTTACCTTAATAATTGTTTAACCCATAGAATCCATGAATGAACTTGTTTCGAATGAGACACATTAAAAGGAAAATTTTATTATTCCAAACAAACTATATGGATCCTATAAGATATTTTAAAGATGAAATTTTGGAAAAAGGGAGGTCATGCTGGAAGTGATGTACTAAATTAAAAGGAATAAGTGTGTAAGTGTTTTTTATGTGTATCATTAGAGGTTCATGTTTATTAATTGTATTTCCATGATAACACTCATGATAAAAATGAATGGGTTATGTATTTTTAGAATAAAAAATCACAATTACTAGAAAAATGATTTTATTAGATGTGGTTAGGTGGTGGATATGATATTCCATCCAAGAAAAATGTTAAAAAAAATAAATACATATTCAAACAATAATAAAAGGAAGGAAATTATTTTAAATTCAAGAGGGTGTATATCATTCATGGTATTAATTTTTCATGACCATGCATAATGTTCCAAAAATTGGTTGTTGTCACTTTGAGAAGTGGTATTTATATTTCACATTCCATTTCATATCATGTATTATGATTTAGAGAAAAAAATCCAATTCAATCCTTCATGTTTCTAATATAATTACTAACCAACTAGGATCCTCATATCCATTATATATTTAATTGCAATATCATTATGATTTCATCTCATTTTTTTCTTTCTTATGTGAATAATGTAGATTCTTTTCAGGATTATGGAATGTTAGCATGT
Organism: Viscum album; assembly: GCA_963277665.1. Lineage (NCBI taxonomy): Eukaryota > Viridiplantae > Streptophyta > Magnoliopsida > Santalales > Viscaceae > Viscum > Viscum album. The sequence continues at coordinate 187,938,581 of OY728145.1, forward strand.
GCCTAGGTATTATCATAACTCCACATATATCTATATAATGAGTGAAAAGAAAAAATAATTTATTGTGAGGTAGAATTCAACATGGAATGGTTGATAATTTATTGATTATTTAATGTGAAGGAATGAAAGAATAATATTTGAAATTTTTTAATAAGATAATGTAAAGTCAATAATTGACTTCAATTCTCTAAAGAGTGTGTAGTTGAATTGATATTATATATGAAACTCAAAGATTTAGTTTTCATTTGATTAATTTTTTATTTTATTACACCATAATTTTAATATTGGTTGCATTGTGTTCCTCATTAAATTATTTTTAGGATTACATGATTGAGGACAATATTTATCAATGTGATAGGGAATTTCTATCACCATTTAAAGTCTACATATTTTAATATAAATTACATTTTTTATAATTTATTTGACTCATCCTTTTAATGTTTTATTATTTTATTAATTTATTTCATGACATTATGAATGATTTAAAACGATAGAAAGGATAAAATTGGATCAATATTTACATCATAAGAATACATTCCATGACTAAAAATGTCCATGGAAAGCACTGAATGATCGAAATAAAATAATATAGCCAAGAAGAAGCAAGATTTACAAGAAAACACCTTAAATGTCATGGAATAACCATTAATGATGTAAAACTATTTTGGGATTCAAGATGTCAAATAATGACAATAAAAACCATACTCTATGTTAGACCACGATGTATTACAACTTGACACCATGTGTATTGCAGTGAATATGTGTGATGGAAAAAACTACCACTGATTTTGGAGAGTATTGACCAAATCCCAATTATTTTGACCCAAGTCATCAATGTACCCCCAAGATTTACTTGGGAGGAATTAATGGATGGATTTATGGATGATTAATTATTACTTAATCAAGATTTAATACTTAAATTACATGTACTTGGTGGATTAAGACATATGTCATTAGTTTATAAGCAATCAAAATTAGGTGTAGGCTGTTAATTTTAGTTTCTATAGTAGTTTTATATCTTATTTGTTATGAAAGTCATAAAAATATTTTAATTAAAGTGTTCTTAAATTATCTATAACTCTCTCCATCTCTTTATCCACCAAGATATCTTACACACACGATGATGAATGACTAACTCAAGGCTTTTCCTTAGGGGAGTTTTTCATGGTGTTCATAAAATCCACACTTTAATTATTATGTTTTAATTATATTTGTGGTGAATGACAGGGATATGTATGGGTGAGGTGATCATCCACCATGAAACGCATATTTAAATCATCTCACTTTTATACCAAATCATCTTTCACCCCCATATCCATCCCTCAAATAGTAGGAATATTTTTTGCAATAATAAGGGGGGATCATGACCTAATAGGACACGGGGTTCTAAAATAGTTAATTATTTGGAATCATTCTTAACAATATTAGTGAACTATAGGGTAAGTGAATATATAATAGAAAATAAGAAACTATAGTTATCTGAATTAGCGTATGATATAATGAAGTCTGCAACCATATTACCCTTTTTCCATGAATAGGTGAGATCTATGGAACTTTTTAGAAACTCGATGCACTTAAAAATAAAGTATATTATATTATAGGGGATGTGACCAACACCTTGAATTATATTCAGTGGAATTTATGATTTAGTTTCAACCAACGTGAGAACAATTTCGTGTGAGTGACACAAATCCAACCCTTTGAGCATGGTAGAATCATCTACCTTGAGGGAGTAACCTTGATTATGGAAAACGCTAAAGGGACCATTTACTAATATATTATGATAATTGGACTCACCTACTCTCAAACTATAACCATTCATGAAAGATCCCTAGATGTTCTATGTAAACTCTCACTCTAGAGGACCCCCTCACTCATTTACCTTGAGGGAGACACCTAGGATCTAGGACCTCATCACGTTTACCATAAAATTTCCATTACATTGATAGTGTAAGATTTCAATTAATTAGTAGAGGATCCAATTATGACACCAAATCCTTGTAATTTATCTTCACCGCAAACCAAGAAATACATCTACCATCATTCCTGGACCTATTGTGATAAAACCATAGACTCAAACATCCTACCTTAAATAGCATCAGTCACACCTTAGTCTCATGATAATTAACATTTGAGGCATAAAACATGGAGCCTAGAAATAAATCACTCGATGGACCTTATACATCCCTCCCAATAAAACATCCAAAGTCCATGAAAACCTCCATCTCCCATTTAATTTTGAAGAAGTTGTGTTTGGTTATCTCAATTTTGGTGGTGTGATAACACGCATACATAAGAACAATAGAAATCCTCTTGCATCAAAATCCCTAATTATTTGGAAAATAATTATTTTAGATACTCCAAATATGAAAGTAAATTTTAGTAGGTTTGTAAATTCACCAGAGAAAAGAACCCCATGTGTCGAGAGAGTGGAGTGCGCTTAAGGGATGAAATGACATATGGTGAATCCAGGCCATAGATGGTATTACCATCCTAATTGATATTTTTCTAACTTCATTCACTATTTACAAATGTGAGACTATTTTTACTAAAATTTACTACTATGAATTAATAAATTCACAATACAATTAGAGGGTTGAAATTCATTTATGGTATAATGTATTTTTTTAGATGAATTTAAACAACAATAATGAATAAATTAGGAACTCATGTAACTGTCCCTAAGACCAAGGCATTTGTTTTCTTAATGTGTTAATTTTTTTCTAAATATTATTGTTCATGGTTTCTTTTTAATTTTGAATGTATTTTCCATGCCAAAATGTTTATTTGTTTCCAATAAAATAAAATAAAATATTATATAATATGTGAATACAAATTCATGTGGGATCAACTATAAAGTTCTTAAAGAGAGAAAACCTTGGACAACCACTATAATGCACTAGGAAAATAAATTGTATCTTTTTCACCACCCTATGATAGGTGTTTTAATAACATATAGGATGATGATATAAAATTTTGTAATGATGAGATGTTTATTCAAAACAAGTTTTACACCAAGAGGCTTGATAAAGTTATGGTTATCAGGCTTGAGAGACACTAAAATACGGGACCTCTTTAGAATACTCAATTCTATCCTCCTCTATGAGACTCTATGATTGTAAAAGGGAATGGTGTATCCCTATCCCACCAACCATAGTAATATTTTGGAAGTACCGCCATCAAGGAAATATTTTTCTAATATGAGGTAGTTTTAAAATGACTCAACACTAAAGAACTCAAGGAAAATACCCCCAATAAGTACAACTCCCAATTATGGACTTGTATATTACTCTTTGAAAAATCTACCCCAATAAAAAATATTAGTCCCCAAATAAGGGATGAAAATTCCAACCTAAAAAATTCCGGACCCCAGCAATTTGTATTTGTGAATCTAATGGATTAGTGATAATAGATATACCCTCTACTGGGTTACAAGCCAGAGACATGTCGAGTGAGCTACCCCAGACTGAAAGAAATTGAATTCTTATATAAAACATGAGTAATTCGACCATATTAGCAACTACCTACCTCATTTAATCCACTTTATAATAAAACAATAGTCCCTATAAAGCTTATTTAATACATTGGGTCCTTGAAATACCAAATGGAGGCCTGATAAGGGAAACATACACTATTAAAACTAGAAATAAAGTTGAATCCCAAATTTGTGGATGTGAATACTCCAACAAAATTTGTAAATCCTGATTTCTTAATCATAAATGAACTCTGAGACCTAGAAATGTATCTCATGAATTTCATGTCATGATTTGGACCCATGATGGGAATACTCAAGCACCTAGAGGTAGCTAAGATCAGATGTGATGAGCGAAGTCATGAGGGACCAACATTTATTTGGTATAACAATCTGTCATATGGATGATTCACAAGATGGGAAGATCTTCATTAGTAATTTATTTAACAATTTATCACTATGTAGATAATGATCCTCAACTTATCAAATTATATAAAATAAACGAACGAGATCATATAATACATCATTACTAGATATAAGTTTTTGATCATCTCCTCAACTGCTACCATAGAACCTATTATAGATTTGAGTAGAAAATATTTTATGTTGAAATACATAGTTAATTGAATTCATAAATATGTCTAGGTAGATTTCATAATTTTTTTTACAGTTTTCTAAATAATGGTTGATGATATCTTGCACTGAAATTCTATGAATAGACCAATGTCAGTATCTCAAGTAAATATGGTTGGAAATGTATATTCAATAATTTTTATGCCTAAGACATATCCAACACCAATTCCATCACCAAATCACATATAGAATCACATAGGTACTCCCATAAATGAAAACAACAATGATTGTACTCTCAATAGTAGGGAAGAAAATAGAATAGGATCCCACCATAAAACAGTCCAAAGAATAAAGGGTATTATTTTTTGGAATTAGAATGTTTTGGGTTAATTCATTGTGCATATAGATAATAATATTGTTAGGTCTACAAGGCTGAATACCCTGAGAGGGGGGTGAATCAGGGTATGAAAAATTTAAATTTATAGCCCGTTCTAATCTTGTTTTTCAGTTAAGAAAAATACATTTCTCTCTATTTCCTGTTGCACAATATAAACAGAAAGTAAAACAAGAATAGGACACAGAAACTTTTACTTGGTTCACCGCTAAGGGCTACGTCCAAGGAGCACATGCCGACATGTTGTTGGTCGTACCAAATTCCAGTAAACATCACTAGCTGTGGATTACATGGTTTGGGTACAATCACGTTGTCCCAGGATCACTGCCTTTACAAGGTTTAGGGTCAGCTCACTGCTTTCCCAAGGGTCACTCCCTATTTCTCTCTCTTTGGATCACTGCCAGTGGAGAGGATCACCTTCTTCCTCTTCCTTTGCTCACTACTCCAGAAAGAATCCACTCACAGTTTATAGACTAACAGGTCTCTTCATTTGCATGAAACAATACATCTTTCTCTATATGTAGATGCTCTGTTGAATTCCAGCTTTTACCCATAGATGAATCGCACTTTGCACCGAAGGTATCGGGAAATCTTCCAGCTTTCACACAGCCCGGAATAACCATCATGAACCAAACCTTACTTGGCCGGCAAGTCTAACCCGACACACAAGTTTCTACTCGCAAGTCACAACTGGTGCGCAGGTCCACCACCGACACTTGCACGACACAAGCTTCTTCAACTCTAAACTTACGCGACACACTTCCCTTTACACCCAAACCAACACTTGCGTGCAACAAATAACAATCGACCTTCTTCAAATCTAGAGCTCAATTCCCACTTGCGCAACACACCACCACTTGCACGACCAACACACCTGCGCGATAGGAGATCTGAATTTTCAAAGTGTTGAACTCTGTTAAAAATGAGAAGGGGTGTTCCAGTATTTATAGGCAATTTGACCACCTTGCGTAATGGCGGGAAAGTCTAACCACAGTGGGAATGTCTCGGCGCACGGGTCTCTTCCAATGAAAGTCACTTGCGTGACCCACTTCCAAACTTGCGCGGGCCTCTTTCCTTTGCCATATTTTGATGTTCTGATATTGAAAAACAACAGGAACGCAAGTTTCCAATCTTCCTAGGCACTGGCGCGCAAGTCCTTTCTCTTGGCGCGCAGGTCACCTGCATGACCAACTCAATACTTGCGTGACCTTTATCCCTTTACCATATTTTGACGATCTGATCTCAAAAAAAATATGGAGCACAAGCTTCCAAGCCTTCATGTACATGGCGCGCAAGTCCCTTTGACAAAAACCACTTTTCTTCATTTGACAATATTCAGGCCCAAAAATTTGGCAAACAATGGAAAATGGCACCACCTTGTATCTGTTCTTTTTTTACCGCCTCTAGATCATTAATTCCTTTCTCGACATTCATGAATCCAACATGGATCATTGACCATATTTCTTGAACTCTAAATTACACCATGAAATCCCCTTTTTCAACAATCACATCAGAGTTGTCCACTTTGTCAACAAACCCAATCACCTCAAAAATGCTTCAATGATACCTTGAGAGATTTTTTCCCAACAATTTCCCCAATTGGGTTTGTTGAAAACTCTTCCATAAAAAGATACATCATTAACTCTTCATCCACCATTCTCCCAACTGCGATTTGGATAGCGGTCAAGGATTTAATCAACACACACTCTAATCTCACATGAGCAATGCTCGGTGTGAGAAGCAAGAGTAAATGAACAGTACATCAATGAATCACTTCATCTCTAACACTCTCTATTGACACCAACATGATACCAATTTGTTCCAAACTGATACCAATTGTTGGAAATATTCTTACCACATTCCAACATCACTATTCTGCCTTCATCACGATCCTCAGCTGTTGTGATATCTATTCATTGATCGATCACTTCATGCATCGTCAGATTTAATATGCTCCCCTTTTCCCATTTCTCCCCCTATCTCGCTGAACCACCTGTCAGCTTCTCCCCGTATCTATTATGATTTATTGAGCCAAAGAATCTATCCAGACGTTCAGCGATTCGATTTCCATCTGAACTGCCTCGGAACCATGTGAAAGGATTACCCGTGTAACCCAGGTCCATCAGCTCTGCCTTAAGGATAGCATCATTAAAAGCAGACATAGACGTGGAGGAGCGCACAGCTCCACCTTTTTTCTCCTTCTGGAAAAGGATCTCGTTAAAGTCCCCTCCAAACAGAATGGGGCTTGGCAGATCACGATGGAGTTTGCACAGAAGATCCCAAGATTTCCACTTATCAGACTGGGAGGGCCAGCCATAGAAGCCCACAAAAGTCCAGGGGGGGTTGTGGGGATCACAAATGGATGCAGCCACGTGGCGCTGGGAAAAGGAAAGGAGTCTAACATCGACATTATCCTTCCAGAGAAGACATAACCCCCATGAATGTCCCTGGCGGGGAACCGGGAAACAACCCTGGAAACCGCATTTTAGAGCAAGATTTGTGATGTCCTTGTTTTCCAATATGGTTTCGGACAGGAAAACCATATCGGGGAAACTTTGAGCGCAATGGCGCTGGAACATACGAACCGTTCGTGGGTTGCCAAGCCCACGGCAGTTCCAGCATAAAGCAATCATTGCTCTAGGCGGGGTTGGGTCTGACCCGCCTCCGCCTTTGTATCGTGTGGGGTTAATGACGTGCCTGATGCTTTCCTCCTTTTGGGAGGATTGGTGTGCGTACCACTGGACTCGCTTTGCCGTTTCAGATCTCCTGGTTTGGGATTCCCTGGGCATTCGCCTTTACCACCGCCGCATGCCCTTCTCCAGGTTCTACGAGTAACATGTCCTGAAGGTGAGGCTTCAGTCATCCCAGAATCAGCTTGCAGAAGGGCATCAGTTGGGATCCGATTTGGACTCTGCTCAGCTTCAGGCGGATCCAAGGAAACATGTTGCTGCCTCGGAAATTTCTCTGAAGGTTCTTTTGGTTTAGGTAGCGGCTCAGTTGAAGTAAGGAACGTTAAATTCGGTGCAGTTAAAGCGAAGTCGGATTTTGAGATACCCTGAATCAGGTGACTGTCTTGCCGAGCCCCATCATTGCATCTGACGATAATCTCTTGGGAGGCGTTTCCATTTCCCATGAGCTCAGCTGGGGATTCTGTAGGGAAGACAGGGGGTCCCATCCTTATAATAGAAGGTTGTCCAGATTCCGGTCGCCTTAGATGGGCTGCATTGAGACGGTCTCGATCTATTTGTCTCTCCGCCTCAGGGATATATGCCTCTCTGTGTGCTTTGGCCCGGAGCCACGGACCGTATTGTAGGGTAATATTTTCGGCGGAATTCTCTGGCTTTGCCCCGCACGCTTTCTCAATGTGGCCGATACGTCCACAAAGGAAGCAGAAGATTGGTAGTTTTTCGAATTCGAACGAGATCCAGGTGTTGGAATCAGCAATTTTCAGGAACATGCCTCGCATTAAGGGTTCAGACACATCGATCTCAGCCTTTATTCGAACCCAGGGCCCCCATTGTATTGGGTCTGAGCAATCCCACTCTAGGAAGTGACCGATCCGGTCTCCAATTTCTTTCATCACATGTGTTGATCTCCCATGGAACGGTATTCTTTTAATTCTTACCCAGAACGGGGATCGGGTAAGTGTGCAATTCTGAATCTCGTCTCCCCCTTTAAATTCCTCCATCAGAATGAGATGATTGTCAAAGGACCAAGGTCGTCCTCTGAGGACTTTATCTTTGTCTTTATCACTGAAGAACTCAAAAACAAGGAGTTTGTTCTCAATTTCCCGGATAGCTACTCCAGCTTCCAATTTCCACAGATTTTGAAGGGTGGTTCTGAGGGCCTTTAGATTAAATGGTTCCTCGGTCGCCAGTCTTCCGACAACCAATAAAGCCATACGTTTTGTCAAAGTGTTGTCTTCAATTCTACGGGTTGTAAGTGGCTCTTTTTCTTTGTCTGTCAAAGTGAGGTTCTTCCATTGGTTCAGCAGATCCGTCTCCATGTTGAGAGCCACGAAATCTCCAAGGGAGGGATTGGCCAAACAGAGGTACCCTATCCAAGGGTTTTCAAGCCCGAAGGGGTTCCCCGACCCAGTGACTCTGTCCCAATCCGAACCAGCGCAGGAAAATTCAACACAACCGAAGCTTCGCCACCAGGAAAATCACAATTTTGTCCAAACCTCCAGGAATATACAGATAGTATCACAGACCAGATTTGAACGATACTTCACACAGGTCAGGCCCAACCCAACGCTTTCTCTGTTCAGGCACAACCCGATATAAGTCCTCCAATCAGGTGCCACTGTTTCTGTCCGTGCCACTGTTTTCTGTCCGTGCCCCTGTTTCTCCGTGCAACCGTTTCTGTCTGTGCCAGCCCTACACGACCCGAGCCATCAAGCTGGGGACGACCACAAGCCGCTCCAAGACCTGCGCGGCCAAAGCAAAGCGCCAAGATGGGGAAGACCACAAGCCGGGCCGAGCCGAGACCTGAGCCGCGCCGTCAAACTGTGGAAAACCACAAGCCGCGCCAATACCTGTGCGGCCAAAAAAAAAATCGCTGGGGAGGACCACAAGCCGCGCAAAGACCTGCGCGACCAAAAGCAACGCGCTGGGAAACAATCACGATCCACAACCAGCCCTGCGCGGTAAATCCTTCGCGCTGGAAAACACAATCAGATCTCGCGCAAGTTCCCTCGCGCTTCGAGAAACGGGCAGGCTGCGTGGCGCTCCAACTTGCGCGCCGGAGGACTCTTCTTCACGTCCACGCCCGCCGCGCCCCGGGGAACCACCGCACCTTCGAAGATCGGGGAACTCGTCTCGGATGGTGCTTCACGAATCACCGCGTAGCAGAGGGAACTTCGTAGCCGTGGTTTTGCCAAAGCGCCCAAAGGTCACCGCCAACCTTCCCTTACCCAGATCTGGCACAGGCATAGGGACAGGGGACGGTAAAAGCTTCTGGGCAGCGTTGAAGACCAGGATCTGTGTCAGAAGATGAGTTCGAGGGAATGATGCCCGAATTCCAACGGATCTCCGGTACCGGAGTCCGGTAGCTGGCAAGGAAAATCGGAGGAAGGAGGCACGGTGAACGACAAGGATTGGGAAAACCCGAGCCCCTGTCACTGAAGCCGATGACGATGAGGAAGAAGAACCAGAAACTGAACCGGCGAAGACGGAGCCGCCGAATCCGATCGGACGAGAAAACTCAAAACCCTAGGAATCCCTAGGAGGAAAACTCTCAAGCGGGAGAGACTTTTTGGGGCGTTATTATTATGATTTATCAAATAGCCCCAATGTATCCCCTTGAACAATCACTATTTTATCCCCCTTTGTCCACAAACCCAATAGACACTCCTTTGTAGTATGTAACAGAGTAGAGAACACATATCATCACATTAGGAAAAGACACATCAAACGTCGGTGAGAGGGGGAGGTTCCACATCCACACTCTTTTATGTGCGGGGAGGAAACTGAACTTCTAGATCCAGATGATGACTGTCAAAAGCTTCCTTGGGTAAGGCCTTTGTTAGAATGTCTGCAACCTATAGCTTTGTAGGCACATACTCCAACATTACGATTCCCTACTCAACCTTATCCTTGATAAAATGATACTTTAGATCAATGTTCTTTATCCTTGAGTGACGGACGGGATTTTTTCTAAGATTTATAGCACTTGAGTTATCACACTAGATTATGATCGGAGACATCACTTCAACTCCTATATCTTCAAGCTACTGCTTCATCCACAATAACTATGTGCATGCTTGAGTGGCCTCAATATACTCATATTCCACAGTTCTCAATGATATGAAATATTTCTTCTTGATTGGCCATGAAATACACAATCCACCAAGATAGAATGCACCACCTGACGTTGATTTTCTATCATCCACTGAACCGGCCCAGTCTGCATCAGTATATCCCAATAACTCTTTCTGATATTTGTCAGTATATGTCAAGATGAAATCCAATGTTCCCTGGATATACCAAAGTATTATTTTCACTACAAGAATGTGGCCTTCCTTGTGATTACTCTAATATCTTGCTGCTTGGCATGTGGCGAAAACAATATCAGGCCTTGTCGCGGTCAAGAACAAAAACATCCAATAATTTTCTTGTATTCTTTGATATTAACTGCCTTGCCATCCTCGTCTTTTGATAATTTCATCTGGGTAAGAACCTGAGTCTTCATCCCCTTGGAATTATCCATGAAAAACCTTATTAATACCTCCTTGGCATATCTGGATTGAGAAATGAATGTTTCATTCCTTCCTTGTGTCACCTATAGACCATGGAAAAACTATAGCTCGCCAATCATTGACATTTCAAACTCATTTTTCACGAATTCAGAAAATTGTCTCCATTGAGCTTCATCTGATCCACCAAATTTTATGTCATCGACATAAAAAAACACCATCATACTTTGATTACTGTCTTTGTTGAAATATAGATTGTAATCAACTCCCCCATACTAGAAACCAAGCATCTTCAAGTACTGATCAAGCCTTGAGTACCATGCTCTTGGTGCTTGTTTCAGCCCATACAACACCTTCTTCACCCTGAAAACTTTATTCTCATCCTCATGAATGAGAAAACCATCTGGATTCTCAATATAAAACACTTCTTCTATAAATCCATTCAAGAATGCAGATTTGACATCCATCTGGAATACTTTGAACTTTATTTGCACTGCTATGGAAAAACATAATCTGATTGTCTCCAGCCTTGCAATTGGTGAAAATGTCTCATCAACATCTTTTCCCTCTATCTGGGATTATAACTTGCACACTAGATGTGATTTGTTCTGAATCACTGTGCCATCTTAATTAATCTTGTTGTGATAGAACCATTTATTCCCTATGACATTTTTATCTGCAGTCCTTGAAACAATCTCCCATGTCTGGTTCTTCTCAATCTGATCAAGCTCTTCATTCATAGCCTGATCCCAGCTTTCATCTCCAGCTGCATCGGAAAAACATTTCGGATCCACCTGAGATAAAAACGATGTTTTCTGTAATGATTTCATTCTTCGAGTCTGAACTGGATCTGTATGATCACCAATGATATTTTTCCTATCAATTTTAGCTCGAATCTTTGGATTCCTTGCAGACATAGACTTGACACTTTCTTGTTCATCATCAGTATCATCTTCTGAGTCATCCTATGCCACTTTTGATCCTCCAATGTTTCTTACCTCATCATCACATAAATCCAGAAACTGTTCACTGGTTCGTTGATTATTATGTTCATTTTCAACTATAGTGACATCATTTCTCTCAATAATTTTTTACATCCTTTTGTTGAAACATTTATATTCTTTGATTTTCCCTGAGTAGCCAAGGAATATCCCCTCATCTCCTCGTGACTCTATCTTTCTGTGATTTTCTTTGTTGATAATGAAGCACTTACTCCCAAAGAATCGAAAATATTTCAACATTGGCTTCTTTCCGTACCACATTTCATACGGAGTATTCCCTTCCTTCGGAAAAATCAAAGACCTGTTCGAAATATAGACCGATGTCAAAATTGCTTCCTTCCAAAATTTCTCTGGTGGGTCCTTTTCAATAAGCATTTTTCTGGCCATGTTGTTAATGATCCGATTTCTCCTTTCAAGCACTCCATTCTGTTGGGGATTTCTCACTGATGAAACTTGATTCCTTATTCCATGTTTCTAGAGATAGTCTTCAACTTGAATGTTTGTGAATTATATACACCTATTGGTATGAATCATCTGAATTTTCTGCCCAAGCATCTTTTATGATTCCCTCCTATACTGATTTAGGCAACTGAACACCTATGTCTTATGGGTAATGACAAATATCCAGGCCATTCTGCTACAATCATCAATGAAAAGAACATAGTACCTTTGCCCATTAATAACTCGTGGTGAGATAGGTCCACATATATTAGCAAGCACCAATTCGAGCACTCTAGTTGATTTCTGTTCCTTTGTCCAATATTTCTTTCTGAGGATATTCCCTTGTTGGAAAGCATCACACGTATAAGTGCGATCACGTGATAGTTTGGGATGGTCTCTAGCAACATCACACTTTACCAGATCTTCCATAGATGGTTGGAATAGATGACGAAGTCTCTTTTTCCATAGACTGTTTTCTTCATCTCTGGATAAAAGGCATGTATCTTCTTCCCTACCTACAAGGTAATGATTTCCCTTTGTCCTTTTTCCCTGCAGAACAACTGCTCCCTCTTTTCCTTTCACAACACACATCATCTTGGTAAGCCGGATAGAATTCCCAGAGTCACATAATTGACTGACACTGAGAAAGTTATAAATAAGAACCTATACTACCAAGACAACAACACACCTCATTTATTTTCCCCAAACCTGGCTTTCCCTAAGACAACAAGCTTCAGGCCTTCATTGTTTCCAAATTTGACAACTCCTTCTTTGTCATATTTTATGCCTATAACAAGATCCTTATTACACGTCATGTGATATGTGCAACAACTATCAAGGATCCACACACCAGAGCGATCTGATGATTTAAGGGAAATCTCTGCCACCACAGCCTTCTCATTTTTCTTCTTCTTGGTCCATACATTTTTACTTCACACTCTGCATGGATTGAGGCTTATGTTCTTCTTCAGAGTATGATGGACCAACTTCATATTGCAAAGCCGCAAATCTATTCTTCATTTTTAACTCACCTGTCGATTTATTGATCTGCTGCTTACGAACATTTTGATTCTGCTTTGGCACATTTCTCTGAATGGTCAAACTACAGTACCTAGCCATGTTCCCAAATCCCCCTTACCAAAAATAGGGTCCTTCAAAATATATTCTGGAAAACCGTTCTCTGTTTGGATTCCAACTCTATTCTTCTTCCCTTCAGTATCTTTTGGCCATGGAACAAACATACTGTGAATGTCCCATATTTCCACTTCAATAAAAACTGATATAAGGTGCATTCCTTTTTGCTACTTCAGTACTATGAGTTTCCCCTTGGGATCTCTGAATATTATGATCCTTCTTTGTTCCCAAATCAACCTTCAATCTCGGGACAAGAGCTTGTGGTCTAACTTCAATTGCCACATATTTTTGCTTCTGATCAAGCTCTGAAACAGCCTTAGTGTTTGAGCTTAATTGCTTCTTATTTCATGCTGAACTACTAGGATCCTCTTTCATCTTTGCAGTTTTCGGACTGACCTGATTTCCCAAGAATATATTGGGAATCAAGGATTTTTCCTGGTCATTAACTTTTCTGTACAAACCAACAACTTCTTTTTCAAGCTCTTCAATATGCTTGACGTGATCTTTCACACTTCTGTTCAAGACATAGTTCTCCTTTTTCTGTTCTTCCATCGTGAGCTTGTACTCACTAACTGATTCTGAGTTCTCTGGTGGTGATAACTTGAGTTTTTCAATTTCTTCCATCAACTCAGACTTCCCTTCTTCTTGCTGCTGCATATAGAGTTTGGCATCACAAACAACTTTATTGGCTATCTTCTTTTTGGATCTCCAAAACATCTATCTCCTCAATATCTACTTCCAATTCGGCTTCCATATCTATTCTTCCTTCAACTTCTTCTTCTTCTTCTCCAACGTCATTTTATTCCTTTTTTGAGAACTTTCGATGATTTCCACCATAGAATTTTCTCCTCGATCTTTGCAATTTTCTATTTCCTCAACCTCTTCAACCATAGAATCATCTGAACTATCTATTTCTTGTGAAAGAAGAATCTTCTTCTTGAAGAAATTTCTCTTGAACTGCTTCTTCCCTTTCACATAGACTGAAGATTTATTCCGGGGAATTTCAATATCATCTTCATTATTTTATTCTTGAAACTTTTTCGGGCAACTTGCAGTGAGATGTCCAAACTTTCCACATCCAAAGCATGCAAGAGGAAGTTTCCCTTTGAACATTCATTTTCCTCATTGGTGATTTGAGTGGAGGAATGACATTACCTCATCTGTCTCTTCTTCCTCCTGAGAATCTTCAACGTTGAGCTTCTTCATGGTCTAAAATTACACCTCTTTGGATTTACCCTTTTCCACAGCATCGTTATATTAATTTCCTATTTCATATGCAACAAGGGTGTTGTGCAGGTTATCCAATGTCAGTTCTTTCAGGTCATTATCTTCCAAAACAGAAACTTTTGGATTGAACAGAGGTGGAAGTTTTCTCACGATGCGCTTCACAATTTTTAAATCCTCGATAATCTCACCAAGACCTCATATTTCTTCTACCACAACATTTACCATGTCAAATAATGCATCAACAGACTCATTCAGGTTCATTATCATATCTTCATACTTGTTCCACAACACTTGCAGCTTTGCCTCTCTGACCTTTGTATCCCCTTCATATATATTCAATAACTTTTCCCGTATATCATGTTATGTTTTGCAAGACATCACCTTTGTGTATATTGGATTTGATAAGGCTCCCCCTAAGGCATTGATTGCTTTGGCATCAGCATCCAACACTTTATTCCTAGCTTCCGATAATGCACCACTATTAAGATCAGCTATTATGCCATGCATTGCTGCTATGAAAGTGTCCATTCCGAAAGATTGGAAGTAGTGTTGCATCCGACTATTCCATAGCTGAAAATTGTTTCCGTCGAAGATCAGAATCCCTTTTTGATTAGTGTCCTCCATTGAGAGAAGATCTACTATCAACCTTTCCCTCTGATACCAATAGTTAGGTCCACAAGGGTGAATACCATGAGAGGGGGGTGAATCAGGGTATGTCTAATTTAAAATTAAAGCTCATTCTGAACTTGTTTTGCTATTAAGAAAAATACTCATCCCTCTCTTTCCTGTTGTACAATATAAACAGAATGTAAAGCAATCACAAGACAGAAAAACTTTTACTTGGATCACTACAAAGGGATACGTCCAAGGAGCATACGCCGAAAAGTTTTTAGTCGTACCAAATTCCACTAAACTTCACTAGCTGTGGATTACAAGGTTCGAGCGCATTCACTCTTTCACAGGCTCATTACCTTTGAAGGTTTAGGGTCAGCTCACTACTTTCCCAAGGGTCACTCCCTGTTTCTCTCTCTCTGGATCACTGCCAGTGGAGAAGATCACCTTCTTCATCTTCCTTTGCTCACTGCTCCAGAAAGGATCCACTCACAGTTTATAGACCTGTAGGTCTCTTCATTTTCATGAAGAAATGAATCTTTCTCTATATGTAGATGCTTTTTTGAAGACCAGTTTTCACCCATAGATGAATCTCACTTTTCACCGAAGGTATCGGGAAATCTTCCAGCTTTCACGCAGCCCAGAATAACCATCGTGAATCAACCCCTACATGGCACACAAGTCTCGTCGCACAAGTCAAAACTGGCGTGTAGGTCCACCTTAGACACTTTCACGACGCAAGCTTCTTCAACTCCAAACTTGCGTGAAGCACTCCCCTTTAATCCCAAACCAACATTAGCACGCAACAATCAACAATCGCCCTTCTTCAAATCTGGAGCACAAGTCCCACTTGCGCGACACAACACCACTTGCGTCACCACCACACCTAAGCGATGGGAACTCTAATTTTTCAAAGTGTTGAACTCTGTTAAAAATGAGGATGGGTGGTCCAGTATTTATAGGCAATTTGACCACCCTGCGCAATGGCACACAAGTCTACCCACAACGTGTATGTCTCAGCGCGCAAGTCTCTTCCCCTACAAGTCACTTGTGCAACCCACTTCCAAACTTGCACGAACATATTTTTTTTGCCATATTTTGATGTTTTGATCTTGAAAAACAACAGGCATGCAAGTTTCCAATCCTCCTAGGCACCGGCGCGGAAGTCCTTTCTCTTGGCGAGCTGGTCACCTGTGCGACCAACTCAATACTTGCACGACCTTTATCTCGTTGCTATATTTTGACGATCTGATCTTGAAAAACCTATGGAGTGAAAGTTTTCAACCCTTAAAGTATACAGTGCACAAGTCCCATTTTCAAAAACCACTTTTCTTCATTTGACGATTTTATGGCCCAAAAAGTTGGCAAATAATAGAAAAAGGTGACACCTTGTATCTGTTCTTTTTGTACCGCCTCCAGATCATCCATTCCTTTGTTGACGTTCTTGAATCCAACAAGGATCATTGACCACAGTTCTTGAACTTGAAATTCCACCATCAAATCCCCATTGTCAACAATCACAGCACAGTTGTCGACTTTTTCAACAAACACAATCACCTCGAAAATGATTCAATGATACCTTGAGATATTTTTTCCCAAAAAATATCCCCAAACTACCATAAGGTATAATGTTGGAAGAAGTTTTCTGTAAGGACCTCCGCAATCATTTTCCAAACCATTTACCTTTGGGAAACATCATTTAGGAATTATTTTTATTTAAAGGGTTCCTCGAAATCATGTTTCATTATTACAACTGTAAGATATTAAGAACACTAGAACAAGTGTATTATGTTTCTTCCATCCCACTAGAATAGGATGAAGAATATATGGAAGTCATTTACAAGGGAACATGGAAGTTTGACAAGTTTATGGCCTAAAATATGTCCAACAAGACTCATGCCATACTTGGGGGTAGTTTAGTCAACAAGGTGTAACCCAGTATACCTCTATCATTACAAAGATAAAATCTTCATTACAATATTCCTATATGAACTAATCTTCAAATAATAAGTGAATATAGAAAAGAAAGAATAACTCACAATTGAAAAAACCCATGTTTATTCTAGAGATGGTTTTGACTCTTTAGAATTTTCTAACTCCAATATTAAGTTGGTAGGAACCATCCCATTAATTGGTCTTATAGACAACATCCCATCAAACGATACTGTGAGAACATCCCATCCAAACATAATTCTCATCGTAGGAAGAAACACAATACATATTTTTTTAAATGATTCACTTGTAAATCACATTCTCTAAAAATTTAATATATATGTGAAACTGATTTCCCATCCCATAATAATGGAAAATGAGGTAGAGGTCATAGTGCAAAAATTGGGTTGAGGAATATGAGTTTCAAATGGATCCTGAAAATCATGTTATGTCCTTTTTGAATCCATATATATTTCATAAACCTATATAGAGGCACTTCAACTAGCTCAGCAGTAGCTCGAATCTAACCATGAATCATTCAACTCTCCTTAATTTCCTACAATTATTGAGGACTAAATGTAAAATAAGAACTTTTTATGTAAACATAAAAATATGATAAGGTCATCTTTACCAAATCTGTATGTGAAAAAACCACTCAAGCATCAGTAGGTGAAAGAGACTAATAAGACATGAAACTCCAGTATCAAATCCTCGAACTATAAAGCAACCTCTTTGTGAGAAGTGAAGGCCTCTAATATGAAAGTATGAAATCTTGAAATATATTATTTTTGTTCCATCTGAGATCCTAGCCATAGATTCCCTTTATCTATAAAATGAAATCTTGGAGGCACTCATTGAATACCTTTTAATACCATAGGAGTATGAAGATGGTGTAAATTTCTCTAAAGTGTACTACGCTATGAAAAGTCCATATAAATTCCATGTAGTCATCTACATCACAAAACAATATATAGGGACGTTCATATAAGGACGTATGAAACCATGTACATGTTTATAATGATATCCAATGTTGATGAATATCAATATATAATTGATAATGGTTTTGAAATCATCCACATACAAGTCTAAAGTATCGAATATTTGGGATACATTTATGCTTATGTTTCACCCTCAACAATAAAAATCCTAGGGTGTGACAAGAGTGAAGAAAATTGTACATTTCCATATCAATCTTAGAGCCCAATATGGGAACCTCATATCTAATTCTAAATTTATGCTTTTCCATCATGATAAGTCTTTCAATGATATATTGGGATGATCATATCCTTATTCTCATAAAGAAGTAAATTTATCATACCATCAATTCCCCAAGTTATCACTTGATAGAAAACCTAGTATACTATATATGGATATTTTCCCTTTAAACTCCCTTAAATCGCAGTACATAGATGTTGGATTCTTCCAAAGGGATGTTAATAAGGTGATGACTAAAAATGTTTCTGATGTATATGGATTTTAGTTGTATTTTTATAATTTTGTAATTTAGTTTTAATTGTTTTCTTATAGATTTTATAGTTTTTAGGTTGTTTTCTAGTTTTGTAGTATTTTAGATATTTTGAATTTTTTTGTCAATTTATATTTTAATATTAGTAATTTATTAATTTACTATTTTATATAAATTTTATATATTATTTTTAACAATAAATTATTAATATTAATTTTTATAATATTAGTTTTTATTTTATCTTATTATTATTTATTATTATATATTTTAATTATATATGATAGTATTTTTTTTAATTTATTTTTGTAGTATTAATTAAAATGTATATTTACTATTAGTTTAATATTTTTATTAGAAGTAATTTTATTTTCATATTTTATTACATCGGCATAAATATATTTATATATTTATTTACCTTTATAACATTTTTTTAATAGTTCATTATTATATTTAATTAGTATAATATTAAATTTAATTTTATTATTTTTATTATTATCATTTAATTTTCAATTTTGAGAAAATTAGATTAGATATTTATTTTCAAATTTTGAATTCTAATATTTGTTATAAATATTAAAATATGTGGGATGCCTCCCTCTCTTTCCATATCACTCAATAAGAAAACCCTAGCAAGGCTTATCTCATAGGAGGCTCATGGCAACAACCCCTGGCCCCTTCCTCTCCCTCCCTTCCCCCACCCCCACACCCTTCACCCTCACTCCACCGCCCCTCCCCCTCCCCCCACTCCCCCACAACCCCCTGCCCCCATACCCCTCTCCCACTACCCTCTTGCTTCCCCTCTCTCCCACCCCCACCCCTTACCTCCACACTACCCACCCATTCCTTCCCCCTTCCCCCTTCCCCCAATATCACCCCACCTCACCTTCTCCCTCCCCACCTCTAGTACCCCTTGCCTGAACAGATCAGCATTGATCCCCATCCAGACAAACCCACCTCCTCTGCTATGAAATCTCCATGGGCACCCCTCCAGTGTCGTACAACCAAATCAAATCATCTCTTCACCCCTGTTGTAATCAGAGAAGATACTAGTTTTCCCAACATATACATGCGCCATTATTTTCCCCTAAAGGTTGATGGTGCACGATGAGAGAGAGCACAAATATGATCATTTTTTCGATGGAATGATAGGTTTGGATTGACATTAAAAATGTCTAATGAGGAAATGGTTATTATTTTTTGATCATTGATGGTAACCTGTAGTGACCAACCTGATGACAGGAGCATGGTGATATTATCAATTTATTAATTTTGGTGACTTTTTGTCGTGAAGGTAGGCTAATTATTCTGTGTTGGCATTTTGAAGAACATGACGGTGTATACATGCCTTGTTTTATTTTAATAATAAATTTCCTTTTAAATTTTTATTATTTTAATTGATTTTTTTAATTAGTAATATCTGTATTTGAATTATTTTTCATTGGGAGTATACACACCTACTTTTTTCCAATCCATGTGATACCGAATAATTAATCATGGGTGGGATATCCTAAGATAATTTATTTATCCTGAGATTCATCACGCGTATGAGACAATCATAAATCGCACGTGATTGAATTTTGAATAAATAATTATATTAATTAAAAAACAAATATATTATGTGTGACCTACATAAAACATGAATGACTAATAACTAATAAGGGATCTCATGTGAGGGAGCCCAACCCAAGAAGATACTTTGACTTTGTAAGAAACGAGTCATTGAATTTCACCATGTAATTCAATTCTATAAGGATGAAAAAACTATTCATTGGTATAGAGAATGAAAGGAAGGATTATTTGTGTAAAAATTAGAATATATTCCTATATCCTAGGATTATACCTGATAGTATTTGGATTAATTTTTAATTAGTGACAATTATATACAAAACATGTAGATATTGGGATAAAATAATTTATATTGCAGGACCTGAACAGACATCACAACTCATACACTTATAACTCCACTAGTATCCTCTATTGATTAACATATTTCACTCAGATAGATACACTTAATTAAAATACGAGTTTTAAATAGTAATTTTTCTATATTTTTTAGTTTTTAATCTCAATTAAAACTCATCGACCTGAACATTCCTCCTAGAGGATATTCATAGTCTCTACTCACATTCTCTTTGTGGTTTAACCCTACCCACCGATTCAATAGTAGTATATAGGTTTATAAATTGTAATGTGTTTCAATGCTCATTCTAAATTTTGAGCACCATTTTGGTGGAGAATAGTAGCAGTATGAGTACCTTAAAAAGGGTGATTTAGGGTAATTTTTCAAAAAACAACTAAAAATCACATAGATATGTTAGGATATACTATGGATGTTTCATTTTTTAATATCTGAAAACATTAAAGAGACTGATAAGTTTAGATTTTAATGGTCCACACAACATTTTTATAATCAGTACCCACCCTACCCACAAACATTCCATGTTAAGGAATAAAATTTTACATTGCACAAGAGCTCTCTAGGTAACCCTATTTATTTAAATTATTTTTATTCTAGTATATGTTATGATCTGTATGAGAATGTTTTAACATATTTTGATAAATGTTCCTTTTTACCCCATTTGTTCAATTTCAAAGTGAAATAATTATTGAGATATTAGAACTTGATTATTCATGTGAAACAAGGTATTTAATAATTTATCATAGGTTGTTTTCACATATCACTAAGAAAAATTGGATGTTTCAACTTCAATATGAACTTAATACTAAGCTGTCTTCCTCAACAATAAATCTATAACAACAAATGTATCATCCTGTCCCACTATCCACCCCATTTACACTTGATAATCCAATTCAGAATAATTATTTTAAGGAAATTGAAATTGATTTTTCAATTGAACAACATCAATCTACTAGTTCTAATGATGAGAAAATATTGTTTGATCGTTCTTCCTATCATACCATTGATAAATCCACTCCATCAAAACTTAATTCTTCCATTATAATCACATTTCAATAATATAAGAGCTCAGTCTTCCACTCAATTGAATATAATGTTCCATTAGAAAATGTGATTTAATGTCCTTATTTCGTGATTTCACAACCCATCTTTTCCAAAGGGAAAAAGGACACATACAGTGTGTATCATTTTACACCTTTTGAGGATGAAGAGTATGTTGAACTGGAACCCTTCTTTACCATGATAGATTCAGAATCTGACTATGAAAACACGAATTTCTACATGCGAGATGACATCAATTCAATGTTGATTGAATATAATATTTCTAAAAATCATTGTGTGATAGAAACGTTTTCCAATGTTGAGACATCTGAAACATTTCTGAAGATAGAAAATAATTCAGTGATTATTGAGAAGGACACTCATAATTTTTTAGAAACAATGGAAGCATGGGATAGCCAAGAAGATCATGTTTTCAGAGTGACACATGTACCAATGATTTAATATGATGAGGGTAATATAGAAGAATATTTTAAAAAAGACATCATTTTTCACAAAATTAAGTAACCTTCTCTAATTAAGATTGAATATTTTATTCCATGAATCATGCATGAATTGATTTGGAAACCACTGGATTTAATTTTCCTAGTGGTTCGTGGTGAAAAAAATTAGGACACATCATCAACCCAGATATTGTATTCAAAGATACAATAGATATGAGCATATCACAAAAATATTATTTAAAGAAAATTTATTCCCTCGTAAAAATTAAAAAAAATGAAATATTCATGGTCTTCATGATGATTCCATTTACACAGAAATCACCTATATAAATATTCTTTCTTTAGGTGAGGTATATTAATTATCTTATGATATGGTTTATTTTTATTTTATTACACCCACAAATTTTTCTTGTAATTTTCCTTTGAGATATTGTGCTTATACTAGGATAATTTCTTTTTCAATTAATGGATTCCACACTCCCACTGGTAATGAAGCAGATTCATGGTATTCATTTTTTATTGATCCTGGTAATGATTTAATAATTTGTGGCTTAATATAAAGTAAACATAGTGATCAATGAGAGGGAACCCATAATTTGTTTTCTTTTCTTTTCACTTAATTTAATATTATTTCATTTAGTTTTTTAAGTAAAATAATAGAATACATTTACAATAGTGAATTTACTCTTAGAATGGTAGTTTATTTTAATTCATCATTCATATTTTTATCATACCCATGATTTTGATTATGGTTCTCCTTATTTGATATGTTTCTAGTATGTGTTATACATGTGTAGATTTTATAGGTATATACTTTCTATAGCTTCATCAGATACAAAAAGACTTTTTGAGTCTGTATACACTTACATAGGAAATTTTTTATTTTATTAATACTTTATGCTTCCAGAAACACTGTAACACCCCAAGATTTTATGAAAAATTTTATTTTTAATTTCATTAATGTCTTGTTTTATATGCGACACCAAAAGGAGCTTGCACAACATGCAGCTCTGACTTGCCTAGCATTACACGTAATCGCGACCTTCCTCTATAGTGTGTGTTGTACGCAATACCAAGTTTCACTAAATGAGATATTATTATAATATTATTATGAACTAGCCATTATGAATAGTAATCCCCACTTTTTGAAATTTTATAAATTTTATCTTTCAAAATGGACATTATTTTTGGATTCAGAATATCAAAATTAGCTTAGGGGGAAATTTTGGTACCTTTCGGATAACTTTCATATTCTGATGAATAGTGAATATTACTAAATTTTAATTAAAAACAACTTTCTAAATAGAAATAATTAATAGTGATAAATTATTAATTTGGGTGGTTTTAAAGTATATTTAGAATATATTTTTACAATTTAATACAATCTTGGTCATTGGATGTAATTTTACATTTAAACCAGACATAAACAAGTGTCAGTCTTTTGATAGTTATTATCTCTTAAGAACACGCTATTTGTTTTGACGATGGGAATTAATTATTAAATTAATTAATGAAAATGATATGTTTTGAATTTGGTAAAATATACATCATTTTTTAATTCATAATATCAAATATATCTTAGGCCTAATTTTTGGTATTTTTCTGGAAACTTTCATATTTTGATGAATAGTGAAACCACTAAGTGGTAGTAAAAACCTGAATTTTTCATAAAACATAATTATACCGCTTTTGTGAGTGGAATTTCGAAACTCCGAGAGACACAGTTAATATCGAGGACTAAAATTTGGTTTAATGAGAAGAAAATATTTTTTGGTGAATAGAAACTTTTTACTTTTTTTTACCACGGTTAAAAGTAAATACGGTAGTTAAGGGTAAAATGATATTATTATTATCCTAAAACATGTCCTAATTCTTTTGGATAAGTGTAATTAGGCCAAAAACACCCTTATAAAAAAATATGACCATTTAGGCCCAATTGTATTAGATTAGGACATTTATTATTAATTTATTTAAAGAAGGGTTAAAATAGTTAAAATCAATGTTTAATAAAAAAACATTTTTAATATAGGGTTATAGACAAGTTAAATTAGACTATAAACTTTAATTATAAAGATAAACATATTTACTACATAACGTAATTTTATTTGTAATTTCTAGACTTAAAATAATTTAATTTATTTATGACACAATGATGATGCAGTAATTATCTTATTAATGAAATATTGATATAATTGATGTTATAAATACCCAAATAAATGTAATTTGAGACTTTTTATGATTTAAAATATTTGTATATGTTAATATGACATGTTAGTATTGATTTAATTAACTTTGTTTGAACTCATAATTCAGTTATGATTTTCACAAAAATCAATTACCAAATAGTGTCAAAATTGACATAAAATAGTTTTTAAAACAAATATTATACTATTAATTGTTATTATATTCCTAAAAATCTAAGGTTCGGACAAGATAATTATATCATGATATTTTCATCATTAATGGACCACTTGGGGGTCTCTTGTATGTATATGGTAAGTTTATTAACTATATAATAAAAAATACAAAGTGACATGGTAAATGTCAATCTAATTAACAAAGAGTTAAAACTAAAGGTTAAGGTTAATATAATGACCTAAACATGTCTAAATTCTATTGTATGAGAGTATTTCTACCCATCCCCACCCTAGCTTAAAAATAAATCAATTTGGAGCTATTAAAAATCGAATATTACTTTATAATAAATAATATTTTTAGTTATTCCAAAGGTGCCCCTCTCCTCTCTTATAAAAGGGAACCTCCTCCCTCTCTTCCTCACACCACTTTGAGACTTCATGCTCGGCCAAACCCTGCCCATTTCTCTTATCCACTTCCCTAGAAACATCTTAGAGGTCATGGTATTATTCAAAGACCAATTTTAGTTCCCTAAGAGGAGGTCTCAAAGAGGCGCTTCAAAGAAGAGGTAATGTCTGTTACCGATTCATTCAACTTTATTTCTTCTTCCACTTATTATTCTTAGTTTGTTTCATTATGAAGTAATAACATAAGTATCACTCATATACTTATATGTTATTATAATTATGAAACAACCCTATTTCACCATCTATAAATCCTACGGAAAACGAAATCACCGCGCGTGCGTACGTACGGAATACCGTCTCCACGCCATGGTGTAATCTATTTTCCACCACCACCATGCATGGATTGGTATAATGGTGTAAATAATAACTATATATGACTATTGTAAAGTGATATTGATTCTGTAATAGTATACATACACTCCAATAAAATTCCACGATCATGGGAACGATATCATCGCTCTTGCGTACGTACGGAATACCATCTCCACGACGCGATGAGATTCATTCTCAATGATTAACCATTCATAAATGATTATAAAGTATATATAATAAGTAATAATTAAATATATGACATAATAATGATACTGTATTTATGTATATATATATGTACGTCATCCAATTAATTCCATTCAATTCAATGAGGAAACGAAAACAACGTTCATGCGTACGTACGACCTACCGTCTCCATGAACATTGTATTTCTTTCCATTTAGCGATCTATTATATATATGTATATTCTGAGTATATATTATATATAAAAAATGTTTTATATTCTAGAATTATGTAATCATGATCTAATTAATCATATGAATAATTACAAGTCAAAACACGGACGACAAATGAAACGATTTTACCCAAAACGCTCTTTAACATGGAATTTACAAAAGAACAGGTAATATAAAGTCATAAGTGAACCATATATGATATCATAACAATGAATATGATTCTGTAATAATTCAATGACATTATTTAAATAATTATACAGGAGTTTTGGATACTTACGAAGCATATCAGACCTAAGGTAAGGGATAATTTTGCAAATCTCAATTTTATCCGAGATTGCTTATACGTATGTATTTACTAGGGTTATTAATTTCATCCATGTACATGTTTTGTAAAAGTGTTTTTATGTATGTTTAATATTTTTTACCCATTTTGATTTTTACTACATGGTATGTAAGGAATCTTTCTTTTGTTTACGTTACGAGGCACTATTTGACTTTTCCGACAAAAGTACGAGGAGAATGTTTTTTTAACTTATACGGCACGAATGGATTTTTATGGTTTTATAATGCATTATTTTCATGAATATTCCTCCAACAATTTCATGAATATTTTTTAAAAAAAGATTTCTTTTAAAATATCATGAAATTTTGTGAAAATAGAATGATTTTGAAGAAGAAAGGATATATTCCTCAAGAATTCATTTCAAGTGTTTTATCAAAACCATTTTTCATCTAAGTTGAAATTATTTCATATGTGTATGTTTCAAGTATAATGTCTCTATGATTTACATGGTTTCACTTTTCTTATGATGAAATATCCATTTGTTTTAAATGGATTATGTGATGATGGGATGATGTTTATGAAACCCATTTTATTCTTTGGGTTATGATGAATGTTTTAAGTTTATTTTGTGGAACAAGTAAGAATTATTTCATTATGAGATGGGTGGGAGCTATATCTACTCCAATGCATTGGGTAATGATTTATATCTCATGAGATAGACATGGCTGGAATGGTAAGTTAATCTGGTTCAGTATTACAGGACTGGAACGAGGAGTGAACTCGATTCAGAAAGAGACTTTGTCCACTAATATGGTTTTGGAAGCAATGCCTTGAATACTATAGAAATCATTACATGTGATTAATGGATGACACAATTACATGTTTTATTCCCATGCTATTTTATCATGATTTATGTTCCATTATGATCTATGCCTTATGTACTTCCACGATTTATGTCTTTTCTCCATATTGTTATGTTTATACATTATGTTCATGTTTTTAAGTTCAAATGTATATGGTATGTTTTATTCTATCCATGCTTACCCTTACCGAGCATTGGAGCTCAACCTTTTTAGGTTTTATTTTCCCCCAGGATTAAAAGAAAGGTTTAGGTAAGGAAACGAAAAGTGGAAGATCTTTATGGGAGATGTTGAAGATCTTTCACCACGATTAGAAGGTTATGTTCCAAGTTTCCAAAGACATTAAAATATTACGGTCCTTGTGTGTCTGGTTTTGTTATGTATTAAGTATTCTGCAAAAGTAATGTAATATCTATGTACGTCAAGCTTCGGGTCTCTACAATTGGTATCAGAGGAAAGGATTAGTCAAGCATTGGAAACTAGGATGCAAGAACTTTAGTGAGATCCCTAGAGATATTTCTAAGGTATGTCTAGGGATGTCCCTGAGGTTAAGTATAAGTATAGGTTACAGTCCTAGAATTACGGTAAAGATATTAGAATTAATCCTATGATGTTAGATGTCTAAGGTTCTCTCCCTTGATTATGTTATTTTCCGTGTATGATTTTTTCCTCTCACATAATTCTTTTTGTGTTTTAGTCAATGGAGTGAATCAGAAGGAATTCAGTTAGAATTGAATCCAATGGAAAAATTGGTGACTATGAGAAAAAAAATTGCGTAATTCCTAGAGATAAAGATATTGTGATTATGACGAATCAGTCATCACGATATATGATTAAGAAGGTGAAATTTAGTGGTATGCCTAATTCATCAAATAAGAGGAAGATAGACTTTTATGCATGTTTGCATGTTGAGGAGCATAAAGAAAGGAAGATTGATATTTCTAAAGAAGGGAAGAAGAACCTTGAGGAATACCTCAAATGGAGGGACATATGTTATCTGTGTGGAGAAAAGTGTCATAGAGTGACAGAATGTTATGGAGTTCAATGTCTTCTTTGTGGAGAACATGGGCATTACCCAACTCAATGCCCTGACCTAAAAATTTTCTTCTAAATCAAAGAAGGACTTATTCCAGGACAATCATTGAAGAGGATGGATTGAATTGTTTATGTATTGTTATTCAAGAATAATGTTGTTGAGGTAATTTTATGGTGTATTAGAATATTTTTGTACTAGTCTATTGTGGTTTTCAATAATTTTATGGTACCAGTAACCATGAAAAGTGATTCAAATATTTTGGAAAGTAGATGATTTGCGCATAAAGAAGGGATAAGGAGAAAATCAAATGTTTGACAATATACATGGTCTCATGACTAATATAAGGAAATAGTTATATCATGGTTTGAGGTTTTGGTATGTCAAAATAGTTAACTTTTGATAGCACTCATGTTTTCACTAAGATTCAATGGGTATTAATTTTTCAAGAGAATACATGATTAAGGCCTTCGAATGTTCGGAATGTGACCAACAAGACATATCTCATGATATATGGGGATCAACGATGGTATTAACATGCTTGTTATATGAACTCTTTGGTAATCATTTTCACTATAATATGAGATTGGACAGTAGTATTTTAGATAAGCTTAAAGATTGGAATGGATTATGTTGGACATAAGTTAGTATTGTTTAAGGATAAGAAGTTTTTTCGATGTTATTGATGGGATGTTATAGTAATGTAGTTTTAGAAAAAGGAAAACCTCCAGGATGGGTGACATCCCATCGCGTCGGACAAGGTTTTGGGAATCAAACCCACTACTGAAGTGCGACTGGCCTTTATCGCCTACCACTGGCCTACAGGAAGTCCCTGCTTAGTAGAAACTAGTTTTATTATATTAAGAAGTATGATATATGAAGTATAAGTCCATTTTAGGAACCATATATGATTAATCTCACTATAGATGGACTTATGTATTTTTTGATAACTTTTCCAACCTTTTGTTTGAGACAGATGTAATGACCCATCATTCTATCACTTGATCTGCTAACACATCACGAATGACAAATTCAACTTCATTTCTTTAAGAGAATAAGTGGAAATTGTCCAAAGAAAGACCAACGGTGAGTCTGTACCAAAATCACGAAAGTATTTCTTCTTATTCCAATTTCATCAACTTTAGGGAAATGATCTTGAAGACCAAAAATGTTGTCCTAGTGCTCTTATGTCTGATGAATCAAGTGGTACCTTAGATCATCACAAATTTATGGCTTTTTGATTGTTGGATTTTTCATAGCCATGTTCTCTAACACTCTCTATCAGAACTTGATGGTTAGATTTTTCTTCCATATCCATATTTTCACCTATGTTCTCCTACGTGGAAACCCAGTGATGAGTTAATTTGGCTAACTGTTACTTTTCATACGTTAGTTTTTAAATCCAAGTTTTGGTATTCCTTTTTACGATGTGGATTTCTATTAAAGAAAATTTCGAGTAGTAAACCATTTATAACCTCGACGAATTTCAAGGGCGAAATTTATTTTAAGGGGGGTAGAATATAACACCCCGAGATTTTATGAAAAATATTCTTTTTAATTTAATTAATGTCTTGTGTTGTACGCTACACCAAAAGGATCTTGCACAACATGCATCCCTGACTTTACTTGCATTACACGCAATCATGACCTTCCTCGATAGCATGTATAGTACGCAATACCGAGTTTCACTAAACGAGATATTATTGTAATATTATTATGAACTAGCCGTTATGAATAGTAATACCCATTTTTTTGAAATTTTATAAATTTTATCTTTCAAAATGGAATTCATTGTTGGATTCGGAATATCGAAATTATCTTAGGGTGAAATTTTGGTACTCTTCGGATAACTTTCATATTCTGATGAATAGTGAATATTACAAAATTATAATTTAAAAAAACTTTTTTAATCAAAATAATTAATAGTGATAAATTATTAATTTGAGTGGTTTTAAAATACATTTACAATATATTTTTACAATTTAATACAATGTTGGTCATTGGATGTAATTTCACATTTAAACCAGACATAAACAAGTGTCAATCTTTTGATAGTTATTATCTCTTAAGAAAATGCTATATGTTTTGACGACGGTAATTAATTTTTAAATTAATTAATGAAACCGATATGTTTTGAATTTGGTAAAATATACATTATTTTTGAATTCATAATATCAAATATTGCTTAGGCCTAATTTTTGGTATTTTTCTGGAAACTTTCATTTTTTGATAAATAGTGAAACCACTAAGTGGTAGTAAAAAACTGAATTTTTCTTAAAAATTAATTTTACCGCTTCTGTGAGTTGAATTTAGAAAATCCGAGAGACACAGTTAATATCATGGTCTAAAATGTGGTTCAATGAGATGAAAATAATTTTTGGTGAATAGTAACTTTTTACTTTTTTTTACCACGGTTAAAAGTAAATAGGGTAATTAAGGGTAAAAATGATATTATTATCATCGTAAAACATGTACTAATTATATTGGATAAGTTTAATTTGTACAAAAACAACCTTAGTAATAAAATATAACCATTTAGGCCCACATGGATTAGATTAGGACATTTATTATTAATTTATTTAAAGAAGGGTTAAAATAGTTAAAATAAAAGTTTAATAAATAAATCATTTTTTATATAGGGTTATACATAAGATAAATTAGACTATAAGTATTCATTAGAAAGATAACAATATTTCCTACATAATTTTATTTTATTTGTAATTTTTAGACTTAAAATAATTTAGTTTATTTATGACACAATGATGATGCAGTAATTATCTTATTAATGAAATATTGACATAATTGATGTTATAAATACCCAAATAAATGTAATTTGAGACTTTTTATGAATTACAATAATTTTATATGTTAATATGACATGTTAGTATTGATTTAAGTATCTTTTTTAGAACTAATAATTCTGTTATGATTTTCACAAAAAGCAATTACCGAAGAGTGTCAAAATTGACATAAAATAGTTTTAAAACAAATATTATATTATTAATTTTTATTATATTCCTAAAAATCTAAATTTAGGCCAAGATACTTATATCATGATAGTTGTACCATTAATGGACTACTTTGGGGTCTCTTTTATGTATATGGTATGTGTATTAACTATATAATATAAAAATACAAAGTGACATGGTAAATGTCAATCTAATTAACTAAGAGTTAAAACTAACAGTTAAGGTGAATATAATGACCTAAACATGTCTAAATTCTATTGGATGAGAGGATTTCGACCCATCCCCACCTTATCTTAGAAATAAATAAATTTGGAGCTATTAAAAACCGAATATTACTTTATAATAAAAAAATATTTTTAGTTATTCTAAAGGTGCCCCTCTCCTCCCTTATAAAAGGGAACCTCCTCCCTCTATTCCTCACTCCTCTTTGAGCCTTCATGTTCGGAAAAACCCTGCCAATTTCTCTTCTAAACTTCCTTAGAAACATCCTATAGGTCCTGTAATTCTTCAAAGACCAATTTTAGTTCCCTAAGAGGAGGTCTCAAAGAGGCGCTTCAAAGAGGAGGTAATGTCTATTACCGATTCTTTCAGCTTTATTTCTTCTTCCACTTCTTCTTATTAGGTTGTTTCATTATTAATTAATAACATCAGTATCACTCATATAATTATATGTTATTATATGTATGAAACAACCCTATTTCACCATCGATCCATCCTACGGAAAACGACATCACCACGCGTGCGTACATACGGAATATCGTCTCCACGCCATCGTGTAATCTATTTTCCACCACCACCTTACTTGGATGGGTATAATGGAGTAAATAATATATATATATGATTATTGTAAAGTGATATTGATTCTGTAATAGTATACATAAACACCAATAAAATTCCACGATCATGGGAACGATATCATCGCTCGTGCGTACGTACAGAATACCGTCTCCACGACGCGATGAGATTCATTTTCAATGATTAACCATTCATAAATGATTATAAAGTATATATAATAAGTAATAATGATATATATGACATAATAATGATACTGGATTTATTTATATATATATATGTATGTCATCCAATTAATTCAATTCAATTCAATGAGGAAACGAAAACAACGTTCATGCGTACGTACGACCTACCGTCTCCATGAACTGTGTATTTCTTTCCATTTATCGATATATTATATATATATGTATATTATTAATATATAATATATATAAATAATGTTTTATATTCTGGAATTAAGTAATCATGATCTAAGTAATCATATGAATAATTACAAGTCAAAACACAGACGGGAAATGAAACAATTTTACCCAAAACGCTCTTTAATATAGAATTTACAAAAGAACGGGTAATATAAAGTCATTAATTAACCATATATGATATCGCAATAATGAATATGATTCTGTAATAAGTCAATTTCATTATATAAATCATTATACATGAGGGTTGGATACGTACGAAGCATCTCAGACCTAAGGTAAGGGATAATTTTTCAAATCTCATTTTTATCCGAGATTGCTTATACGTAAGTATTTACTGAGGTTATTATTATCATCCATGTACATGTTTTCTAAAAGTTTTTTTATGATTTTTTAATTACCTTTTTACCCATTTTGACTTTTACTACATGGTATGTAAGGAATCTTTCTTTTGTTTACGTTACGCGACACTTTTTGACTTTTCCGACAAAAGTACGAGGAGAATGTTTTTTTAACATATACTGCACGAACAGATTTTTACGGTTTTATAAAGCCTTATTTTCATGAATCATCCTCCGAAAGTTTCATGACTATTTTCAACATAATCCTTTTCTTTTAAAATTTCATGAAATTTTGTGAAAAGAGAATTATTTGAAGAAGAAAGGATATTTTCCTCAAGAATTCATTTCAAGTGTTTTATCAAAACCATTTTTCATCTAAGTTGACATTATTTCATATGTTTATGTTTCAAGTATAATGTCCCTATGATTTACATGGTTTCAATTTTCTTATGAGGAAATATCTATTTGTTTTATATGGATTATATGATTATGGGATTATGTTTTTGAAACCCATTTTATTCTTTGGGTTATGATGAATGTTTTAAGTTTATTTTGTGGCACAAGTAAGAATGATTTCATTATGAGATGGGTGGGAACTGTATATCCCTCCAATGAATTGGGTAAAGATTTATATCTCATGAGATAGACATGGCTGGAACGGTATGTTAATCCGGTTCAGTATTACAGGACTGGAACAAGGAGTGAACTCGATTCAGAAAGGGAATTTTTCTACAAAGATGGTCTTGGCAGCAATTCCATGGCTACTATGGAAATAATTACATGTGCTTAATGGATGCCACAATTACATGTTTTATTCCCATGATATTTTAGCATGATTTATGTTCCATTATGATCTTTTCATTATGTACTTCCACGATTTATGTCTTTGCTCAAGATTTTGATATTTAAACACTATGTTCATGTTTTTAAGTTAAATGTATGTGGTATGTTTTATTTTATCCATGATTACCCTTAACGAGCATTTTAGATCACCCTTTTTATGTTTTATTTTCCCCCAGGATTAAAAGAAAGGTTTTAGGTAAGGAAACAAAAAGTGGAAGATCTTTATGGGAGATATTGAAGATCTTCCACCATGATTAGAAGATTACGTTCCAAGTTTCCAAAGACACTAAACTATTACTGTCTTTGTGTGTCTGTTTTTGTTATGTATTAAGTATTCTGCAAAAGTAATGTAATATCTTTGTACGTCAAGCTTCGGGTCTCTACAAACACCATGTAAAACAAATAATAAACAAATAATTGAAAAAAATGAATTAAATAATTTAAAAAACTAACATAATTTTTATCATTAAACCTACATTAAAAAGGATTCATTTTTTAGTAACACAACCAAGAATATACCACTTGAATCTTTGGGTATTTTGATGACATGATTACTATTTGGAATGTTTTGATCATTGATCTCATGATGTGGATGATTACTAGTATATTTCAATAAATCGAAAATTTTGTTTTGGAAACTGGTATATTTCTGGGACACCTATTTTCCCTCACACTCATATGTTATTTACAAAAACCAATTCCACACCCCTATGGATTATGACCCATTTTCCCATAATCACATGTCTCTATTTTTCTTGAGGAAATCACGACCATGTTTTGTCTTCTAGAACTTGTAAAGTTTTTTCATCAAAGCGATTGTAATTTTTAAAGTTGTAATAAAAATTCCGAAGCATATGTTTGATATTCATCAATTTTGACCCACTAATACACCAATAAAATTTTCCATTTTTTTCCATTACAATCCATGAAATTACATTTTTAGGCAGATCCAATAGCTGATATCCTTCCCAACTCATTTCTTGATTATTTTCATGATGATTTTCAATCTATGTATGGGGGAGAGATTTATTCAAGGAGAGGGTTGTTTGATGGGTGGTGATTCATTTGATGTACATGTATTTACATTATCTCATATTGATTATATTTTTTATACTTCATAGTATCTATATACATTACATGTATTTTTATATAGTAATATAGTTTTTTATTCCAGCAATGAGTAATTGTTTGGTCATTATACGGTAACTCTCACTATTAGGGATTTATATCAAAGTGATGATCCATTAATCTAAGAGATAGAGTGTTTTCTATATGACCTACATTCATTGAGATACAATAGTTCTCACTCTACTTGTGTACTATTATTTTAGAATATTTGGGACATTTATTTCATGGGATTTGGGAGTGGTTACTCACCAGTTTTTTTACATATAATTTTAGTCACTTGTGTCACAAAAAAAATAAATTCATTGAACAAAATAAAATAAAAACATTGGATTATTATATGTTTCAGGACATGAAATTCATTATGTTTCTAACAGAAATATTTTAAGTAATACATTTGGATTGAAACTTATGATGCATTTATTTTAAGATTCAACCCTCATTTTCCAAGAAATTTAAAACACAAATTGTGAACCATAATCCCATAGAATCTAAGAAATTTGAACCTAATGTGAAGTACTTGATATTGAGTTTTTTTTTGTTTTCCACCGTTCGAGATGTGAAATCAATGGCAATCCACTGGTAGACATGCATGTGCATGAGAATTGAGCATAAATTTGTAATTTGTTTGATATATTAGAGTGATAGTACCATATGTCACATGATTAATGAGTATACGTACTTATTTGGGAATGAATGTTGGTGGAAGAGAAACTTGTCTTGAAATTTGTAATATTAAATTCAACATGGTATTTTTTGGGTAATGTGACTTAAAAAAACTTAACTTGTAATTTTTATTTTCTAGATTTTTTTACTGGTCCACTTGTGTATTCTTTTATATTATTTTTCGTAGGAGTGAAAAATTTTATATGTAGTGGATTTGATGTACATGGATTTATCTTGTATTATTATACTTTTCTAATTTATTTTTAATTATTTTTTTAATCCTCATTTGGAATATTTAGGTTTTTTATAGTTCGGTTGTATTTTAGATATTTTGATAATTTTTAGTTAATTTATATACCAATATCAATAATTTAGTATTTTATTTGTTAATATTAATTTTATATATTATTTTTGATAATATATTATTATTAGTTTCTCTAATATTTTTTTTATTTTATTAATATTTATTAGTATATATTTTAATTTTATATATTAGTTATTTATTTAATTTTTATTTATATTTTTGAAGTATTAATAAAATAGTATCGTAATCATTAGTTTTGAATTTTTATTATAAGTACTTTAATTAAAATATTTTATTAAATGTTCATAAATATATTAATATATTTATTTTCCTTTTTAACATTTTATTTCAATTATTTTGGTTTATATTTAATTTGAATAATATTTCATTATTTAATTATATTATAATTAGTAATATTATTATTATTATTATTATTATTATCATTATTATTACTATTACTATTAATGTTATTTTTATTTTCTATATTGAGATAATAATATTATATTTTCATTTTAAAATTTTGAATTTAAATATTTGTTTCAAACTTGCAGATATCAGGTATGCCCCATCCCTTTCTAGACTCCTCAAAAGAAAGCCTTTGTTTGTCTCATATCCTGGGGGGCTAGTTCTTGCACCCCCTGGACCCCTTCCTCTCCCAATCCCTCACCCCTTCCCTCTTCCCCCTCTCTCTGTCGCCTCCTCCCCTCCCCCCACCCCCACCCCCCTCCCCCTTCCCCTCTCCCCACCGCCCTCCCCATTCTCCCCTCTCCCCCTGCCGGCCCCTACCCCATTTACTCCTTGCCAACACCCTCCCTCATTCTCCCTCCATGGCCCCTCCCCTTCTCCCCTCCCCTCCTCTAGCACCCCCAGCCTGCAAAAAACTAACATTGGCACAAAATCAATCTGAACCAGCATCCTCTATTGTGAAACCTCTAAGGGAACCCCTCCAATGTTGCACCACAACATCAGAATGTCTTTGCACCTCCTGATATAATCAGATAAGACAAATGTTCTCACAATTTCTACATGCATCAAGATTTTCTTCTTGAGATTTACTGTGCATGGAAAAATCGATCGCATATCCAATAATTTTTCAGTGACATGAATAGTTTGGTTCGATATGACAACGATCAGTGAGACAAGGGT
The DNA here is from genome assembly GCA_963277665.1 of Viscum album. Classification (NCBI taxonomy): domain Eukaryota; kingdom Viridiplantae; phylum Streptophyta; class Magnoliopsida; order Santalales; family Viscaceae; genus Viscum; species Viscum album. The sequence goes on from OY728145.1 coordinate 187,974,776, forward strand.
TATTTTTTTTTAATTTTCTATAAAATCTTTTGGTGACCACAACAATGACATAATCTTGTTGATATCTTCTATTTATTATTTTATGTTTAATTTTATCATGATAGTGGTCTAATTATTTTGGGTCATAGTGTTGATGAATGTGACGATCTATTAATTCCTTATTTTATTTCTATATTTGATTACCTTTTTAATTATTATGTATTAAATAGGATTTTATTTAATTGATTAAAATTACATTCTATTTAATTTCCATTTGGATTCTATGTATCAGCATTGGTTCCTTTCATCGTGACAATTATTAAGTAATCACAGGAATAAGATCATGAGAGAAATTCGATTTCCAGTAACCAATTTCATGAATGAGAGTGTCAAAAATTGAACGTGATTGAATTTTTAATAAATAAATATATTAATTGAAAAAATAACATTGTTTGTGTGATATCCTTCAAACATGAATATGTGATACCATATAATTTATCTCATGCGAGAGGACATAAAACATGTAGATACATATAATTTGTGAGGAATGGTTCATTGTATTTCAACAATTAATTTAATGATACAATGATGCATAAATTGTTTGTCAAGAAAGAGAACAAAATGTTGGGTGAATTTGTTAGAAAATAGATCATTTTCTGTCATCAAAGAATGAAATATGATAATCTTTTAATTAAATTTAGAATCATTGACAATTAAATAAATAAATATTTAGATGTGCGAATTAAATAATTAGCATTTCATGCACCTGAAAAAACATCACAACTTTGAAACTAACATCTAGTTTAGTTTCTTCCATTGATTAATTTAGTCCACGTAAATTGTTTTAGTTAATTTAAATATTTTTTAAATAGTTATTGTAAGAACATTGATCTTCTTTTCAGGCATGTTTTTTATTTTCTGTTCGTTTTTAAGAAAAAAGAGGAAAATTTTAAAATTTTCGAAGTACACGCCCTGTATTGTGATGCTGCTGGAGGCCGTGTGCTAGCTATGTCATGGCCACACACACGGCCATGTATGGGTGACAGGGAGGCCACCCAAAGTGGAGTATAGAAAAGGCAAGTACACTCTGTGTAATTCAAAAGTACATTTCGTGTACTTTATTTTTTATTAAACTCATGGGGGTTGCGTATAATCACAAGAACACATTCATTTTAGGTCCCATTCGACTGAGGGCACCGTACGGCCATGGATCTTTGACGAGCCCCCAAGCGTGCATCTGTCCTCTGAATCAGACACTGTCGGTTATGATGGAATCACATCGGGTATTTCTTCCTTCTCCCAAAGCATTGTTATCCAATTCCTCCTCTATTTAATGTTATTGTGGGTTGAAAGTTTTATACATTTTTATAGATCTATGATGTTATAAGGCAATTCAAGTGTTGAGGATAAAGTATATCGATCAACTAATGCCAAGGTTGGTGGTTTGTGCCTTTTCATTCAAATTCTTTGAGTATTATGTGAAAATTCCATCAATACCCTTGAACGGGGTATTGCATGTTTACTGTTTTACCCCTGCTGTTTCCAGCCATGCTTGTATTCTTGTGTAGAGGTAATTTGGTTATGAATTGGTTGATTACTATCCTTGGATTTGTTTCCTATGATTTTTCTGTTTACGACCATTGGTCATGTTAGCTAGTTTGGCTACTTGGCCTATTTTCCATACCTGTTGTTGTAGGATGGAGAGTTTGAATCCTAACATGCTTGATATGATGTAGAATGTTTATACATGTAGTTATATAGGTTTACTTTGGTCTTATTTCATTGTTATGTCGTTATCCTACATAGGGCCATGAGAACCAGGTGTAGTAGACTATATGGGGAATTTACTGAGTGAGCATCCTTAGAGAGTCTTTGAGCATTAGGCTATAGGGCGATGGACTATGTGAGCTTCCTCAGAGATCCTAGGATTACATTAGGCTATAAGGGGACTGACTGTGTGAGCTTCCTCAGAGAGTCCCTATCTTCTTTAGACTATAAGGGGATAGACCGTGTGAGCTTCCATGGATAACCTTTTTTTACATGAATTGCCTTGTTTTCCTTAGACTATAAGAGGAATTGACGGTGAGTGCTTCCTCGGAGAGTCTATGATCAAACATGGATATAAGGGGAATTGACTACGTGAGCTTCCTCAGAGACTCCTTGACCTTGGGGCTATAAGGGGAATTATCCAAGTGAGCTTCCTCAGAGTGTCCCTGACTACCTTAGACTATAAGGGGAATTGACCGAGTGAGCTTCCTCAGAGAGTCTTAAAATTTTTTTTGAACAAACTTGAGGGGTTTGGCTGAGTTTAATTTCCAGAGGGTTGTTGGTACTTGTTAGGTAGGACCAGAGGGGATGGATGTGAGTAACACTTAGAGGGTTACCTGTTTCTGCATAGCATCTTGTTAGTCATTGCTTGTAATTGTAACTGTGGATTGTTTACTGTTCAGCATGTTCCTCTTTACTTCTTTCTGTACTTTTACCTGCCTTATATTCACTGACTATTAGGCACAGATCTTCGGGTGGTTGCCTACTGGGATTTAGTCTCACACCCTTTTGGGCCATGATTTTGGGCCCAAACAGATTATGTTGTTGCCAGTATAGATAAGGGCAAGCGCCCTTCCACTTCAGGTACTTGACTTTCTAAGGTGCTGGAGAGAATTGGACCAAGCCTAGGCTTACGATGTTGAGGGGATGTTATCTTTTTCTTTTATATATGGTTCAACACTATTTGTATTCAGCATTGTGACTTGTTTGACTGTTTTTCCTAGACATATGTATCATGCATCATTTATTATGGATTGCTCCAGTTGTTCATTGTCTCAGTCTTCCACTGTTTATTGTTGTTGGATATTTACTAATTATGCTATTGTAGGTTTGTTACTTAAACTTTGTACTCTGCCAATGAGGGCTTAGTTTTCCAACTATCATAACCCAGGCCCACACTTCTAGTCGGCAGCCTATGGAGTTTGGGGAATTCCAATTGAGGCCATGTGACCAACCCGGTATGGGGAGCCTCTCGGGGGGCTTTCGGAACCAGGATGTTACAAAGTTGTATCAAAGGAATTCTTTTCTCATGACATATAGTTTGGAAACTCTATCCAGGTATAGGACATAATAGGTACATGGTAATAAGTTGTGCCTGAGAGTAGCTAACCTGTGTACAGGGAAAAGACAATCTACCTCGTTATTTCAATTTTTCTGATTTTTCAATTTTACAGTTGATTTGATTTTCACCATTGGGTGGCTAACATGTATTGTGTTGTTACAGTTAATGATATTAAGGTTCTATTTCTATCGCAACCCGATGAGATGAAGTTATTCCATATCATGCATCATATAGGCACTTGCTAGAAATCACATGTCATCCATTATTTCCATGCCATCTAGGATGAATTAGCGATTTCATGTTGTTGTGATTAATGTTGTGTAAAATATACGTGCTATTGTGAAAGATTCCTTGATAAAATACATGTTGTTTGATATGCTATTGTTTGTGTAAGGATTTGTCAATATGAATGCCAAAATTTGCTTCTTGAGGTTTTATTGGCTCTCATGGACCAGAATATGGTGGATCATCGCCTGGTTGTCATGTTATAACATATATGAGATTTCAATCTTTGATTCTTGGGGAGTATGGGCCCTCACGAATCGAAATTTGGCACTATTAATGCTCGTTTTTGTGTTTTTATGGGATCTGAAATAGTTTCAGAGGCTTACTATCGAAAAAACCAACAATACACACTGTGTAGTTTTGACTACACGCCATGTGTTCTTATGTTCAAGAAGAAAAAGTATTTCTTAAGTACACAGTGTGTACCTTATGTACACATCGTGTAATCTCTAGCTGTGGCTTAGGCCGTTTGGAAGAGACATGATATGGGGAATTCCTTGTAGGAACATGCCATGTTAGGATTTTACACACCATGTAGTCTGACCTAGGTACCATGCCGTGTCACGAGCAACATGGGTCGGAGTTATCTTTTCACATACATGCCATGATAGGATTTTACACGCTTGGTAGTTTGACCCAGGTACCCGGCCGTGTCACGAACAACACAGGTTGGTGTTATCCTTTCACATACACGCCGTGTCCGTCTGGAACACGTCATGTAGTGTCAGCAGTGAGTCAGGCCGTGTGACTAACAACACGGGCCAGGTGAAGCTTGTTTAGTACACGTTGTTTCCGCCTTGCACATGCCATGTAGTCTTTTCTTAAGAGAGTCGTATGGCTTAACCATGTAGAAGGACTCGAACATGGATGGGTATTCAGGTACACACTTTGTTCTAGGAAAAAATACCATGTATTTTGGGGTGTTACACGACCAGTTGTGGCAGGAGTACATGCCCATGTGAATGTCTTGAGGGAACACACCGTTTTGGGGAAATACACGCTGGGTAGTCATGTTTTTCTTAACATGAATGCTTCATTTCCCCGGCTTTCTTCCTATGCCTTCCATCTTTATTCCTTGATAATCTTGAATCTAAGTGTGTGTTTGACCTTGTAGAGTCATTCCACCTAGACATACTCCGGTTGACCACCAGTTATAGGGAAGTGATCAGACGCCTGATATAGTTGATCATGGACTTCCTGTAGATCCTCCTGTTGTTCTATCCTTGGCACTGGCAGTTATACTAGTTGTAGAAACGAATGCGTAGTTTGGTGAGGGTGTTCTGAGGATGATGTAGACCTTCCAGGGAGAACCACCTCCTACCCCGTCGATGGCAGATTTGACGTGGGTTTTCCAGCAGCAGCAACATTCCTCCTTCTAAGGGGAAGGAGGACCACAGGCTCCAGATTCATGGCTGGAAGCCACGCTGACGATCTTTTAGCATCTCGAGGTACCACCAGTCAGGAGGGTGAAGCTGACAACCTACATTCTCTGAGACTCCGCCAAGAGGTGGTGGGATGTTATCTCTCTGGCGGGACGCCACCAGAATATGGTTTGGGAGGAGTTCTGGAGTATCTTTTACAATTACTTCTACCCAGAGACCATGAGGGCTGATCGAGCCTGGTATTTCATGATCCTGGAGTAGGGTACTCTTTATGTTAAGGAGTATTCCTCTTGCTTCATAAAGCTGCAACATTTCACGCCTATCCCAGTAGGTGATGAGTTTTTCCTGGCTAGTATGTTTGAGGATGGTCTGAGGTAGGAGATCTATTCCGATGTGAACATCTTTAGGTTTACTACGATATTATCTATCATCAACCAGGAGATGATCACTAATTAAAATTTGAGGTATTTTGGAGCTATGAGCTAGGGTGGTTCGGCATCCAGAGTTAGTGTTCCTCCAGTTGATAGTAGGATGCTCCATAGGGAGACTGCATGGGGAGATCAAAGTAAGCCGTACACACCTTCAGGCAGTCACGTGGTGTGCTAATAGTGCAGGAGGAGCAGGAAAACGAGGCCAGGTTGCCTGAGAGACCTGATGGAGTGTCAATCCTATGGAAAGATGGGCCATCTCCAGTGTTTCTGTCAGTTTTTCTCTCCAGCAGCTAGAGACAGGGGTTCTTCTATTACACCGTGTTCGGGAGCATTAATAGTAGTTTCTCATGAATCATTAAACTAGAGTTCTTCTGGCCATTTAGGCTTAGGTGGAGGTCATATTCAGGGTAGTCAGTCGACCATTCTTCAGTGACAGTAGGGTGGATCAGCTCAGAGCAGTCAGGGAGGGTCACATGGCTGTGGATCAAGCCAGACCATTGCAGAGGAGAAGACCCTGTATGAGTAGGATCCTAAACCCTCTACAGTTTGAGGTATGAGAAAATCTAGAGTACCTTAGTGTTAGGAGTTTCCTATAGATGTTTGTGGATATAACTTCTAATTTTACCTCTATGTCTTATAGATGATGAGCTATGATTTCATTCTCGGAATGGAATAGCAAGTTCCCTTTCAAGCAGTCGTCGACTACTATCACCGCGGGGTGAGTATCACATCACCAGAGGGTGTATCGTTTCTTCGTAAGGAAGATTGAGATGTCCAGGCGAGTAGAGTAGGCCCAGAGCATCGTGTTTTAGGACGAGTTACGACCCAGATTTCTATTCTATATCTGGATGATCAAGGAAGTTCACAGTTAGTCATTCTTCCAGTGGTGGATCATTTTAGAGATTTCTTTCCAGAGGACTTTTCAGGTTTGCCTCCATAGTGTGAGGTAGACTATCCTATTGATCTTCTTCCTGGAGCGGCAGAAGTGTCCATTCCTCCTTATAGGATGGCCACACCAGAGTTGTTTGAGATCAAGAAGCAGTTGCAGGAGTTACAGGAAAAGAGTTTCATCTGATCCGGTACTTCTCCTTGGGGTTCTCCTATCCTGTTTGTGAAGAAGGCAGATGGTACCCTTAGTCTTTGTGTGGATTATCAAAAGTTTAACCCATTTATTGTCATGAACTCATATCCTTTAACAAGGATTGATGATCTCTTTGATCATCTTCAAGGAGCCCGAGTGTTCTCGAAGATCGTCCTGAAGTCCGGTTATCACCAGTTGCACATTAGACCATCTGATATACCTCTCACAGCTTTCCAGAGCAGGTATGGTCTATACAAGTATATGGTTATGTCATTCGGCCTTATGAACGTGCCTTCAATTTTCATGGTACTGATGAACTGTGTGTTCTATGCATACTTGGATTCATTCATGGTGGTCATCGTGAATGATATCTTAGTGTACTCTCACACTCGATACGACCATGCTACCCATCTTGAGATTGTTTTGAGTACACAGAGGGAGCATCAGTAATATGCTAAGACCTCAAAGTGCCACTTTTGGATGGATTAGATTCAATTCTTGAGTCATGTGATCTCAGAGACAGGAGAATCAGTAGACCCAAAGAAAGCGAGACCTGTATTTTCCTAGGAGCATCCGAAGAACGTCTTGGAGGTGTGGAGTTTTATAGGGATGGATGGATACTACAGACATTTCATACAATAATTTTCATGCTTAGATGCACTGCGGAAGAGTATGAATAAGAAGGGTGTGAAGTTATTATGGTCAGATTCTTGTGAGTCAGCCTTTCAAGAGTTAAAGGGGAGGTTGACATCAGCACCGATACTAGTCTTTCTAGAGTCGAACAAGAGATGTACTATTTACTGTGATGATTCAATTATCGGGCTGGGAGCTGTGCATATGCCGGGAGATGGATTCATTGCTTATGGGTATCGGTAGTTGAGGCCACATGAGAGGAATTACCCAACGCACGATCTGGAGTTGGAAGTTGATGTTCTGGCCTTACACTTTTGGAGAAATTCTCTTCTGGGATAGCATTTTGTGGTCTTCACTGAACACAAAGTCTCAAGTACATTTTCACTCAGCGTGATATGAATTTGAGACAGTGAAGGGGGTCGAGTACTTACAATCATTTGATTTTGAGCTTACCTATACGCCTGGGAAAGGCAACACAGTGGCTGATGCATTGAGCAGGAGGACTCAGATACAGGCAGTTCCAGAGGCCAGTAGTGAGTGGAAGATTATGGCTCTATTCTTTGATATACATTTGGAGGTGCAAGATAGTGAGAGGCAGAATTTTTTTTCTTCTGTAGCTGCTACCTCTACACTTATTGATCATGTGCGAATAAGGCTGCTATCAGACTTAGAGGGCCTAGTCCTATGGGAGTGTCTGTCTGGAGAGGACCCTATTCCTGGATGGATTGTAGGTGAGGATGAGATCATTCATTTCTAGGGGCTCGTATGGGTGCCAGTAGATAGACGCGTGGAGCTGATGTGGGATTTTCATTCCTAAGTTTGGTCAGTTAATCCTGGCATCCCTAAGATGTATCGTGATCTACAACATCAGTATTGGTGGCCAGGTATGAAGAGGGATGTTGCTGGGTTTTTCATGAGGTGTTCCACTTGTCAGCAGGTGAAGGAGGAGCATCTGTGACCATCATGGATTTTACAGCAGTTACCCATTCCCGAGTATAAGTGGAATGAAGTTGTGATGGATTTTGTGACCGTGTTGCCGAGGTTGCCTCGAGGGAATAACGCAGTGTGGGTTTTCATTGAAAGGGTTTCGAAGGTCACTCACTTATTGTCGATCAAAGAGACCTTCAGTGTTGATGAGCTGGGACGGTTGTACATCTGAGAGTTTGAACATCTACATGGAGTTCCACACTCAATTGATTCAGACATGGATGCTCGTTTTACTTATCAGGTCTAGCAGGGGCTTCAGAAGGATTTTGGTACACAGTTACTTCTGAGTACTGCATACCACCCCCAGATAGATGGCCCGTCCGAACGTATGATTCAGGTTCTTGAGGACATGCTCCGAGCATGAATTCTGGATTTTGGAGGTTCTTGGGAGAAGCATATACCTCTTGTGGAGTTTTCCAACAGCAATAGTTTTCAAGAAACTATTCAGATGGATCCTTATGAGGCTTTTTGCAGTCGGTCATTCCAATCACCCTTATGTTTTCTGGAGGCAGGATAGGTAGCTTTGCTGGGACTTCATCTTGTTTAGGAGACCACCGAGCAGATAGAGTTGATTCGAAAGAGGATGGCTACTGCGCAGTCTCGACAGAAGTCTTATGCTGATCATAGGAGACGACCTCTAGATTTCGAGGTCAGGGATTAGGTTTTCCTGATGTCAAACCGAGGCTGGGACACAAGAGGATTAGGAGACATGGTAAGCTTTTTCCAAGGTACGTCTGACCATTTTAGGTTTTAGAGAGATTTTGGCCGGTGTCCTATTGGTTGCATTTACCTCAGAGGTACCGGGATATGGATGAATTTTTTCACGTTTCTCAGATCCGATGTTAATTGTGAGACCCGTCTCATATCTTTCTACCTGAGGAGGTTGAGCTCGAAGTGGATGCGCAATTTTAAGAGAATCCTATTTGGATTGTGGATCGCAGTACAAAGGTTTTCCATGGCCAGTCTGTTCCTCTGGTATGAGTGTTATAGTAGTGCGGGCGAGTACAGAACGAGACTTAGGAGAGAGAGGCCGATTTACGATCTCGGTGGCCAGATTTGTTTGAGGATTCTTCTTCTACGTCGCACTAGTGAAATTTGGGGATGAATTTCTTTAATGGGGGAAGTTTTTAAGAACCTAGATCTTCTTTTTAGGTATGTTTTTCCTTTTTAGATTTTTTATGAAAAAAATAGAAATTTTAGAAGTACATGTTGTGTACTTTATGAGTACATGTCATGTACAACGATGCCACTGGAGGCCGTGTTCTGGCCATGTCATGGACGTACACAAGGCCATGTAGGGTTGACAGGGACGCCGCCCAAAGTGGAGTACAGAAAAGGCGAGTACAGGCCATGTACTTTAAAAGTACACACTGTGTACTTTCATGTTTTTCATTAAACGCACTGGGGTCACGTCTAATCACCAGAACGCACTCCTTTATGTCCCATTAGACCAAGAGCACTGTACGGATGTGGATATTCGACGATCCCCCCAAGTCTGTGTTCGTCCTCCAAATCAGACACCGTCAGTTGCGTTGGAATCGCATCAGTTATTTCTTCCTTCTCCCGGAGCATCATCTTCCAATTCCTCTTCTTTTTCATGTTATCATGGGTTGAACGTTTTATATGTTTTCGTAGATATATGAATTTATAAGGTGGTTCAAGCATTGAAGATCAAGTATATCGATCACCTAATGCTAATGTAGGTGGTTTGTGTCTTTCCGTTCGAAGTCTTTCAGTGTTATTTTCAAATTCCACCAATAACGTTTAACGGGGTATTGCGTGTTTACCGTTTTACCTCTGTTGTTTTCCTCCCATGATTTTATTCTTGTGTAGAGGTAATTTGGATATGGATAGGTTGATTGATATGCTTGGATGTTTTTTCAATGCTTGTCCTATTTACGACTGTTTGGTCATGTTATCTAGTTTGGCTACATGGCCTGTTTTCCATACCTATAACTGTATGATGGAGAGTTTAAATCCTGACATGCTCGATATGTTGTAGACTATTTAGCAAAGTAGTTCTGTAGGGTTTCTTTGTCTGTATTTCATTTCTATGTTGTTATCCTACACAGGGCCGTGAGAACCGGGTGTAGTCGACTATAAGGGGAATTGACCGAATGAGCTTCCTCAGAGAGTCTTTGAGAATTAGGATATACGCGAATGGACTGTGTGAGCTTCCTCAGAGAGCCTAGGATTACATTGGGCTATATGGAGACTGACTGTGTGAGCTTCCTTAGAGAGTCCTTGAATTATTTAGACTATAAGGGGATACACCGTGTGAGCTTCCTCATGGCATCTTTGTTTTACTTGAATTACCTTGCTTTCCGTAGACTATAAGGGGAATTTATGGTGAGTTCTTCCTTAGAGAGTATATGAACGACCTCAGCTATAAGTGGAATTCACTGTGTGATATTCCTCAGAGAGTCCTTGACCTTGGGGATATAAGGGAAATTGACTAAGTGAGCTTCCTCAGAGATTCCCTGACTACCTTGGACTATAAGGGGAATTTACTGAGTGAGCTTCCTCATAGAGTCTTAAATTTTTGTATGACCAAAACAGAGGGGTTAGGCTGAGTGTACTACCCAGGGGGTTGTTGGTACTTGTTAGATAAGACTAGAGGGGGTGGATTTTAGTACTTCACAGAGGGTTACCTGTTTGTTCATAGCTTCTTGTTAGTCGTTTCTTGTTATTGTAACTATGGATTGTTTACTATTCAGCATGTTCCTGTTTACTTCCTTCTATACTTTTACGTGCCATATATTCACTGACTGTTAGGCACAGATATTCGGGTGGTTGACTACTAGAATTTAGTGTCACAACCTATTTGGGGAATTATTTTGGGCCTAAACAGATTAAATTGTTGTAGGTATAGATAAGGGAAAGCGCCCTTTCACTTCTGGTACTTGACTTTCTAAGGAGCTAGAGGGAATGGGATGAAGCCTATGCTAGCGATGCTGAGGAACTATTATCTTTTTTTTTACTTTGTTCAGCACTGTTTGTATTCAGCATTGTGATTTTTTTGGCTATTTTTCCTAGACATATGTATCATGTATCATTTATTATGCATTTCTCCAGTTGTTCATTGTCTCAGTCTTCCACTGTTTACGTTTGCTGGATATTTTATACTTCTGCTATTGTATGTTTGTTACTTCAAATCTGTACTCTGCCAATGAGGTCATAATTTTCCCACTATCACACCTAAAGCCCTTGCTTCTAGTCGGTAGCCTTTTTTGTTTTAGGAAATGCACTTGGGGCCATGTGACCAACTAGGTACGGGGCACCTCTGGGTGGCTACCTAAACCAGGACATTACAGTTGTTTAGTATTTACAATTTTTATTTGTTAATCAAAATTAATGCTCATCTCCCTGAACACTCCTTCAAGAGGATATTCCTAGTGTATACTCACAATCTATTTGTGGTTAGATCCTACATTCCACTTCCACAATAGTTTGTAGATTTATAAATTGGAAAATTTTCATGCTTTGTGACTCCCATTCCAGTTTTCTGGGTCACCACAACCAATATTATAAAAATAGGCCGTGTCAACTTTTTTAATGAACTTAATGAGGACTTTTTGCTTACCATTGAAAGAATGAAGGAATTATATCTAGATATTGTAAATAATTGATTCATGTGAATCCCACCTGAATGGGAAATCCAACTTGTAACCTTCCTATCATACGAGGGTAAGGAAAATGTTATACCAGAGCAGCCACTATCAATAAATGAAAAAGAGACCCTGCCACCCATACTAATGAATATATTTTTTTGAGTCTATATTAAGGGTTTGTTCTGCATAAACTCTAGACCATAAAACTAAAGATCTCTAATCATGTAGATCATTCCCCTCTGAGAAGAAGGAATGCATGATAATTGGGAATATTTCCCACCAACTTCATTGTATACTCAATGTCATTAGAATCAAGCCAGGAAGAATAAGGATACAACACTATAAATGGTGATAACTCTATGGAAAAATTATTCCCTCATTTATCCAATACAAGAGGTTAGCCTTGAATTATCATTAGTATCAAATGAAACCTCGATATCATCAATAGATACCGAACATAACCCCATAAAATCCAATAAATCTCATGAGGGAAGCACCTATTCTTCCCACGATGAGAGTGGAGATGAAGTAGAGAATATCTAGGATTCCACATATAAGGAAACTCATTCATATACACTGTTTGGGTTTATAGATATAACCTCTTCATTTATAGAGATGAAAATTTCACTTCATTTTTTTCTAATTCTAAAATTATTGCATTATCACACACTTTTTAAAAAATTTAATTTAGGTAAGAACATGATTAAGATATCAATTATTTCCCACCATAATCTGATAACTTTATACCAACGACTATTTAACAACTCATGGTGGTGAATCTAGGTAAACAATAAGATCTATGGGCTACACAAATCATTATTGTTATTTCTCACAAATAGAAAAAACATGTGTTTCCTTCTTGAAGCATCATTGGAATGAAATAACATAGAATTATACATAAATATAAAGACGAGGTCTTGATGTGGCCACAAATATTTAATATTTTCTTAGAGGAACCATGGAAAAAATAGGAAACTATTAAAATTAATCTCACTCATGCTTCGATGTTAAAATACACTATTGAAAATCTTATCAAACTCAATTTTACTCAATAGTTTCAATACCAAAAATGGATCACAAATATCATCCTTTTAAAGATAATAAATTGTAAAATTAATCTTCTTGTATACATATGGGATCTTAATCTACATTACACAAATTTTTATTTATCAGTATCAATCATAGGAATTTTGATTTATGCAGTATTTGACTTCCACGACATCTCTTTTAATGGATAGGTTTTCAAGATATACAAAAATTTTCATGGCCCCAATTAATTAATAATACATGTATTTTTGGGAACCCTAAGGGGTATATTACTATTATAAAATTCATTTTTTTAAGAACATCAACTTTACATAACAATGTTTCATGAACTAGATCATTAGACCCATCCTCAGGAAAACCGTTAATGTAACATTAATGATTTTGTTGAAAAAATAAAAAATGTTACGACTTTCTTTCCAATATTGATATAGTTTTAAATATTTTGTGTCAAAAATAAATTAATATAAATCCCTTAAAATGTTCTATTGGGGTAACAATGGGGAAATTTCTCAATAACATGGTATGACAGATCATCATTGTGGTAGACCCAAAGAAGACCACGAATGACCTTGAATTTTTACCGCCATAAAAACATAACTATTTTAGAGGGTTCTAGGTATTATGTTAATTCATTAAACTCTATTTATAAAGCTTTGTAGGAATTTTATGAATTTGATGAAGAAGGGGTTTAGCTATTGGTGGGAGGAATAATTTCAGGATTCTTTTGACAACTTCAAGATGTTCCTCTTGACCTCACTAGTATGAATTCCACATATATGAAAATTCACAAATATTGTATATGTAAAACATGGAGTGATAACTTGGTACCCTCTTTATGCATATGAATAATACATAGAAATAGAATAATAATTTATTATCTTGAAACAACAATGATGTATACTAAAAATAAGTACCCAACTGTTGAGAAGAAAAACTTTTTACTAATTATATTTTTCTAGAAGATAAAAGATTATCATTGGTATCACAAAATTAATTTATTCTCTAATTTTGACTTTATCAAGTACATCTACCATAATCTAATGTTATGTGGATATATGTAACCAAGACTAGTCATATTTATGAAATAATACATTTTATTCAAATCTTATAAGGTAGTTAAAGGATAGGTTTCGACTGATTTTCTCGAAGAACACCCTATTCTAGAGAAGACACTGGTGGATACAAATATAACTACTGAATAATATTTTACGTTTCATGATTCTCCCAATACATGGTATATTTATTTTGATGGTTTTTATAGATGACCAATAGGTTAAAGAATGGAAACCCCAAAACTCAACATATTCTACTTAGTAATTATCATCATCTCTCTAGAAAAGGTAGTCTGTACTTATTCACTTTTATTGTCAGAATGATGATCCAATAATGAAGTAAAATATATGTATCTCATTAAAGGATTTGAATTTCCTCAGAAAATACTAGTGTTCATCCAAAATATTAATGGAGATTTGGAGTTGGTAGTCATGAATAATAATAGTGATTTTTTCATTAAGAAATAAGAATTTTTTCCCTTACATGATTATGTATTAGGTTTATGGATGAATTACCCTTTAAGAAAACATTGACCCATGTTTTAAATTTACAAAACCCCTATTCCAATCCACTAGATAATTCAACCATAGACCATGAAGATCCAAACCAAGATAAGATAATCATCAATATCATGAATCATATAGTGGTAGCCCTACATGTTGGTTATGACGTACAAGAGATTAATAATATGAAAAATGCTCTAGATACATTCAATAAAATTCTATTTATATTGGGTTATACTTATAGATAGATCTCACACATAATATACTACATCCAAATATAAATTCTTTCTTAATACCAAAATATGAAATAGAACGTAGGATGATAAGAGGTAAATTTACTCTTTTATAATGGATTTAATTTTAAGATAATAATCTATAAATCAGTCTTTTAGAGTATCCTCCTTAGATTAATTTAAGGAGAATATACTCTCACTATCATGAAAGAAGTCAAAATTTGTTTTTGTATTTCTCATTAGTTAAGAACCAATCACTCTTATTAGGTCAAGTGGATTCTATAATTTTGGCCATCGATGACACGAGATTTCCTGGAGTTCAATATTAAATTAAACACTTTTCATATAAATTCCAATTGTATTCGTCAACCCCCAATTATATTTCATACAACTAAATATACACGTACATTTATTATTTGGGTAATGGATGTCATGGGACTATATCCACTTTCCATATCCATTTATCTCAAGTTCTTCCTTATTTCAACTAATTTCTTCCCCATGTTATCCAAGGATATATCCCTCATGGAATTCAAGAAAAGTATATTATTAAATTCATAAATTAAAAAAATTACAAGATTTATTGTCCCTCTCATAGTATTTATGGATATAACATTTCTATATGACCCTATCTAAAATACTTAAAAGATTGTGGGAGAATCCAAGAAATCATGGCCACATAAACTCATACATTTGTTTTTAGATTATTCCACCACAACCAGTACCTCTATGCAAGAAAAACCATATTTTATCATGTATTAGACTAAGGTAGTTTTACACAACATGATCGACATATTCTCACTTCATGTCACTATCTTCAATATTCTTTCTAAAAATAAACATTCTCATTAAGGGATAAATGAGTTAGATAAGCTTAATGAGATAAGGATACAAAAACTGTATAACATTGAGATCCATCAAAAATGAGTTTTAGTAAATTTAAAAATATAAGATTTCTTCTATTTTCAGTGATATTTAAATATAGATTTGGTTCTCAAAACACTAATTATACAAGGGAAGATAACTATAAAACTCTAACAATGTTTGAGGGATGTTATGTTATACAAAATGTTTACTCTAAAAGATTAATTCATTGGCCCAAATGGATGAATAATACATTTTTTAAACTATATGAAATTTAACTACATATTATTTCATTACTATTACATTTTTTAAAACTGTAAAACAATGTCCTAGTGGCATGCCATAAAACTGCATGAAAAAAATCCTACTTGTGTTATTTAAAACATCATGACTAACATATAGGTCACATTACGTAAAATTGTATGTAAATATTCCTTTAATTGTTAAATTAAACTATATAGAACTCATTTCTTGTTCACATGAGGAAATATTGTATTAATACATCCTTGTTTTATTATACTAAACTATACAGTGTTTGTTTCAAATGCCTTTCAAACGTGTTATAGTTTAGTGTAAGTACTATTTTTTAGTTTTTTTTCTCATAATAAAAATGAATCATTAGAGATTATATATATTGGGTAGATTTTAGTGATTAGAATGATTGAGATACACCATGTCCTAAGGTATAAATTATAGTCATAGTCACATGACATTAAACTGCACTATACATGGTCCATAATTCATGACCTAAAATTTTATATAGATAACCATATTGTGAGACCTCAATCCATTAGTTATTATTAAAATGTACATATAATTCTCCAACATATGGTCTCATTTTTTCAGGGACATGTTTTGAAATGACACTCTATACCTATCTAACAGTCTGACCTGCATAGGAACCACTCATAAGAACTATGTTTGTATTGAGTTTCATTATTATAGGATACATAGTGATATCCAAATAACTAGACACAATCCCAATATAAATCCAAAATATATCCCCTAATATTTCATGATATTGTGACCTTCATCCAATTAATGACAGGTTCCATTACTTTTCATACTGCTAAGATATGGTGATCACAATTTAAAAACTACATGTGGATTGATTTCTACTTCCCTGAGATACATAATAATGAAATGATATCAAATCCTAGGCCTATATTCAAATGTTATTAACTTCAACCATCTCTATATCATATTAAGTTGGATATCCTCATTTATATTAGGTAATAACATATAGACTTTTATAATGATAGTGTGATAATTTTTTTTCATGAGATAGATCTACGCAAGGATATATAATAAGGACTCGACAGATAACCCTAAGCTAATTAGAATCAATGTAATTATAAAATAATGTTAAACATAATGATTTAAGGTACATCCTAAATGACCCTAAAATAAATTTAGTTGTCTATCCAATATGAATCATCTTTTCTACATGATTTTTTCATCCCTGTATGGTTTCTTGGAAAAAATATTTTATTCGATCTATGATATGGAGAACCGACACCATTCCCTAAGAAACCCATATCTCCGATAATAGGTAAAATATTTGGAGGATCATATTGTTTTAATCCTATACGAGGATAAAATATGAAACATTACCCCTCCCTTTCTGAGATCCAAGTTTATTCATATATTATTTTTTATCAACTATGTCTGTCTTGATTCCTGCTACCCTGAGATACATAGAGACTCATGGATCTTTAAACCTAGTATTAGACAAAACATCCCTCCCAAACACCATAATATTAAAAAGGGTGCAACCATTTTTTATATGTTATAAAATGGTAGGGGCCCCTAATTCACATTATGTATATCATTCTTGTTTTTTAAATGATTTATATCACCTTTTCGCTGATGTTCTGGGACCTTAAGTCCAATGAATAGTTGGTAAAATTTGTATGATGTTAAACTTTATCCCTTAAAGGTCCAAATTTCATGACTATAAAAAGAGAATCAAGAGATTCATGATGGTGTGTTATGTTTTAAACGTAAAAAGGTAACCAAAGAAAAATTAAATTCTTCACTCGTTAATCCATTCCCTTTTATAGACTAGGAAAAAATTAGATCATGAAATGAAAAAGTAACAAACCATTCGGTATTAACTATTTAGATCTAGAAAAAGTAAATATATGCCCATTTAACACTACTAGTCTAAAAAACATTAGGATAATCTCTCGTGTTTTATCTGCCTGTGATTTTTATCTATGTAATATTTATTTTTGCATTCATCACATCAACTCCTCATCATAGTGGACAAACCACCCCTTCAAGAGATTATGAACTAAATAATATATTATCATACATATTCACCCTAGTACTATGTTCAATACATGGTGGAATAATCTTTAGGGTTCTCAAAACCTCCTTGAATAACATATTATCAATGAACCTACTTAGGACCTTTGATGTATAGTTCACTAAACTTTCTACTCATGTTGAGATACTCCTCCTAGTAACCCACAAACTTCAGTTGAGTATTTCTCTTAGTTCCACTTTTCATAGTAATATTTGGTAACAGTAAGTGATTGATATAAATATACCCCATTATGAATTTATTATGAAAAACATGGTTGCCTTTGATCATGTTATGTAAACCCTAGGAGATGTTTTTTTCATAAAGGAATGACCCCCTGAACCACATGAGTTATTTCTTTATGGTGAGACACATGTTTATTCAATTAAAATTGGCCAATGCACACCCACTAAAATAAATTTACCACATATTTTTACACTATTATATTATAATTTACAAATTATGTATCACAAATATTTATTTATAATCAGATACCTTTGTTATTTTTCACTAGTGAATCACTCTTATCTCTGCAAGAAGATTGTGGCATTTGACCTCTGAGCAATTTTTCAATCCTCTTATAATGACCTTAAACCACGGGGAACAATTGTGTAAGTATCAAGACCATAAAATAAAATAAAATTCTTATTAATATATTCAATATTCACAAAGGACCCACCATTCATGTCATATTTCTTATTAACTATGTTAGAAACACTTTTTGAACCCTTTGGTCTATGCTATATGAACTCAAACTACATTGATATATGGTCAATGAAATATTAAATTAAACAATAGTGATATTTTTTCATATATATAAGACCTTAAATTACAGTGAAATTTTTTCAAAATAAAATTACCATTAACTATAGTGATATGTGGTCAATTTTATACAACGCTAAATTGCATCAATATATATTCAAAGATATAAAAAGTAAATCACCACAATATGTATTCAATGTCATATAACCTTAAAATGTAGATATATTTGGTTAAATAATATATACTTTAAACCACAACTATAATGGCGTGGTAATTATGTATTTGATCATTATGCACATGGTTTTGGGATGATCTATATACAAGAAAATAATTCCCATTCATGCGATATTTTACCTTGACATAGATACAAACATCACCTCACCTTTTATTCAATGTTGTATAGCCGTTAAAATTATCTACATTGGTCCAAATTTCATAACATTTAACTACCTAAGAAAAGATATGTAGAACTCACAAGGTAAATAACTAGAAATGGATGGACTGAAAAAAAGTCGATCCTCTGCTTATTGGTCAAGCATTACATGATCGAAGAATTTTTGAAAAAAAATAAATATAAATAATTGGAATGAAAAAACATAATGGTAAACCTATGTAATGTCAAAGTACCGATCTAATGATCTTCCCCTATATAAGAATTGCAAACAGTTTAGGTCCAATGAAAAAAATATTGAATGCATGTGAGGATTACTATATGATCCCATAAAAATTCGAGCTACTCCTAAATGTCACCTTACCATAGGAAAATTTAAATTAATTCCATCATCCCAAGAATACCACTTTATAAGATCTATGAATTCAAAATGATATAACTTTAGGGTTCTAAAGGCCTTTATAAGGTTTAAATATTAATTTCATCACTCCCCCCTTTGTAAAATTTAAACCACTGAGTCATGTTATACATATCTAAATGGACCAAATATAGTGTTATAGTTATTTTATTTATTCTCATAGCTATCTATTACCCATGACTAAGAGGAAATCATTCATATACCATTGGACCAGCTCTAGAGTTATTGTAATGGTGTATGTTCCAATACCCATTTATGAGCCACACCTAAGAGGAAATCATTTCCCTGAATAAAATGTCTTAGAACCATGATTGAATATATCTATTCCCATTCACAATTCATGTAATTTTATGTTACTTGTATTTTCCCATTGCAGGTTTCATAGTATATTCTCAAGTGAAATTCCTAGTAAAATAAAGTTTTATGGATCGAAAATAAATGAAATAAAAAATTTCAATCATTTTCCAAATATATTTGGAGAGTATATATAGGTTTTAATCTCTCCTCATGATAGTGAATCATAAAATACTAAATTTATAGAGTTTTGGGGGTTCTTATTGTATATTTGGGGTTCATCAACCTAGAATAATTTATATGCATCGACTTCTTAATTACGTGACTAGGAAATACACTTTAGGGAAACATTAAGGACTAAGTAGATGAATCCCCAACATCCATGAAATAAGAAGTAACATTGAAGTTGGAAGAATTCATGCATGGATATCCCATGTGATCTACATAGATATGATTCTATATACTCATCAAATCGTGTTATTAAGTAATAGAATAGAGGTTCATAGTTTCTTGGCCAGTTATATATTTTCTAATAGATACAATGAAATTATTCTTGATGAATTAGTTCCAGTAAAATGAATATTCATCCACTTCTAATCCAATTGGATCTAAGACATACATGGCCTCAATATTCTTCATTTGATCAAATACAGGGGGATGAACTTCTATGGAAGAATTACTCATTTTTTGAAGACAATAATACAGCCTCAGTGATATGAATATTTTATTTTGATCATTACAAGGCTATTGAGGAGTAATATGTATACTCACCCCTCTCAGTTGATTTTCTGATCTCCACAACTTGTGTTACACTAGTTCGTGGAACCACATCTGAACTCCCCCAATAGGTTTCACCTCATTAATAATATTAGGAAAATCAACCATTGAAATGATCCCATATATAGGTACCATAAATGAATTCTTTTTACCCATTATTTCCTATACACCTTCCATATACTGGAATCCTCCCACATTAACAACCTTTGAAATATGATGGTCATAGATGTTCAGTTGGGGCATGTCCCTGGAAGGACATTCATGGTCCACCTCATAAATGCATAGTTGATTTTCCAATTATAGTGTTTTGGATACTCATGATTATGTATAAAAATACATTTAATAGTAATTAATTATATGTAAGGTTGGTTAAATGAATAAATAAAACCTATATTCTTCTAGTTACTTTTTTATATTTTTCAGGCTCATCCAAGATGTTTGGGGAGGTGATGTTTGGTAAAAAAAACTCCATCATCACTATATCCATCAAAATCACACCAATATATGTTAATAGAAAAGTTTGTTAGCATGTTTTTAACAATATCATTTATCCCTTTGGTTTCCATACCCTCACTATCTCTTCCACTTTTGATATTAGAAGGCGGAACAATATCTACTAGTGTTTCTCACAATATAGATATAACAGTATCAATAGCATAAGTCCGAGAATCACCTAGTATCCCACATTTCATACCCTCGTGACATACTCAGATCCTTTTGGGGAAGCTCAGGAGACCAATTTTGCAGTTGATAAAACACAATTTTAGTATACTTATATACAAGAATACATTTGAAAAAAATAAAGCATGGATAAAAAACTATCAATAGTTGTTTATTCATTTATAAATTGATTTTTCCTCTACCCTATATTTGATATATAAGAATGATAGGCTCATCCATACTCTGAAGAATACCAAAATTAGATAATGAAAGATAGATAGGTACCCCCTGCAACTTTTTTATTTTTTGGAATTATGTACATTTCCCCTTCCATTGGAGGAGTTATCTTCTCAAAACTTATCAGTGTTCTAGTAGTGGTATATCTCATATAAATAATTAATTTTGGTGTTGCCTCCACTCTCTGAAAATGAGTGTAAAAATTGATGTAAAATAGGTTTTACCATAATATTAATATATATATATATATATCACTAACGTGAGAAAATTATGTATTTATGGGGGATAAATCCATACCACTTATCAAGGGATCTGCGGACTAACCTTTTAGAAACACCTTACCTCTCTGTTGATGCTCCTTTCCGTCACAGAGTATAATGACTGAAAAATGGAAATACCTTAGTCCAATGTGATTCATACTTTGAAGAAAAATAAAAAATCGATAAAGGCATGAAGAAAGATTTCTTCCCACTTGGTTCGCGCAAGTTTCATCATGGTCGTGCAAGTATACTTTTGTGCCGCATAGTGGTCGTGTAGGTGACTTGCACGCCCTCTTTTTTTCACCCAAGGTCTTTATCAGCCTATAAATACCCACTGTGGGCCCCCCATTTGAGGATGGAAAAATTCCAAAAGTCAAATTTAAGCTCTACTCGCCCTGGTCTCTACTTGAAGTCTTACAGTCACTTCTATGGTAATATCTTACCTATAATGGAAGATCTAAATAGGGGAAACAAGGACTAAGTGTTGAAACTCATCAACACTTGCACGCCTAAGTGGCCAACCCTTATAGGAAATGGCCACACATGCGCGCCACCTTATCCTTTCAACAAAACTTATGCGCCACTCTTTTGGAATCTTTTAGGGATAATACTAATAGCTTGAGCCAGGTATTTCCCATGTATTACCCTAAGGGTTGAACGTCATGCAATTACCCATGTGTTGTGAAAGTATACATGTGCGACCAGGACTTGTACGCCCACGCTGGACTTGCACACCTATCTTTTTTTGGGTGACCCTCCTACCTATTCACTTTACTCAAATACACCTATCCTTTTTCAAAATTTATCCTTCATAACCTTCTTCAAAACCATTTATGGCATGATTACTTTGTTGGCTGCCTTATCTGAAAGGAATTATGTGGAATATCTCTTAAAACCTTGTGATTTACATATCTTTATGTCACTAAGGTTAAATATTTCATTCATTCAACCTCATCCTTTAAAGATGAGAGGATATTTAAACTAGGCCTTATTTTTAGAAGTAATGCCCAATCATAATTTTTCTTATCTTGGGCCTCCTTTTCAGGAGTAAGTCCCAATCTGAAAATCCCAAATATGGGCATCCTCTTTAAGAGTAAGCCCCAATTCCACTAATCTGGTCCTCCTTTTTAGGAGTAAGCTCCAGTCTTCACATTCCCTTAATTTTGGGCCTCCTTTTCAGGAGTAATTCCCAGTCCAAGTTCCTTAATTTGGGCATCCTCCTTAAGAGTAAGCCCCAAGTTCCCAAATATTGGTATCCTCCTTAGGAGTAAGCGCCAAATCCCAAAATCTCTTAACCTGGACATCCTCCTTAGGAGTAAGCCCTAGTTATAATTTTCCCTTAACATGGGCCTCCTTCTCAGGAATAAGCCCCCGTAATAATTTCTCTTAACCAGTCTTAATTTACTTTTGATTTGGGCTTCCTACTCAGGAATAAAACCTAATCATATGTCCTCTCTAATTTGGGCATCCTTCTCAGGATTAAGTCCTAAAGTTAAGTATCCAAATCTCCATCATGCACATATAACTTTATGGACATTGTTCCTGGGATTCTTCCTTGAAGTAAACCCTAATCTTCATCTATTTTGGGCAGTCATCCATACATAATCCCCACATCATATCTTATGATTGTATCTTTCGTGGAACAATTGTCTAGTTTTACCAATACCTCTTGTTTCTCACACAGAGCATGAATCATGTGAGTATAGAGTGTAAAAGTAATTATAACATCTTTCTTTGAGCCATAAATCATGCATAAACTTCATACTTCTTTACCCGAACTACCAGGGTTCTGATTCCTTTTCTAAATCAAAGGATACATAGGTAGCCCATCTACGGGTACGATCCCAACTCTGAAATAATCTATGTCCTTCTGAATGACAGTAAACTTCAAGTGCCCCGCAGAGTAGATTTAAAACCATTATGGTTATCATATTGACCAAGAGATTTCTATATAATGTGTCGAAGGATACCATTGACTAAAAATATCTAACAAATATAGATGATCCTCTATCGATGAATAACCTCAAATACATATAAAAGATTCTATAAATACCAAAAATATTAATCATTTATAGTCATATATTAAGGAATGCTCATTTTCATACTTGGTAGTGTAATAAGGATTCACGAACATAACTTAAATCCGTATAGAGAGTCCCAGAGTAGAAAATAATTCCCCCAAAAAAGGTGTGATGAGTCCGACCTCCCATCCTCTCGACCAATGAAAATTATTAAGCCTCATTGGTCACCAACTAATGAGCACCTACCATTGGAAAGAATGTCCAAATGGATAGAGAATCATTGGATGATTCTGGTTCTATGAACAAACCTGTTAGAAACCGATTGGAATGTTTGAACCTTAAGCAAATGAGGTCATCCCCAATTCCAGAGGAAACAAAAAATGGTGAACCCGATGTGAATCCTTAACCAAGTTAAAATGATATTTTACTTATTTTGTTAGGCCCCAATTTAAACTCAATGAGAGGGCCAACAAAACAATCAATAACATATGTGATCATCCAAAATATGTAGTGGACGAACTTATCTTGATTATATCTATTATATCAAACATGCACTCTTTTTCAAGATCTTCTGTGTTACAGAAATGGATTCTCTTAAGTTCACACCTGTGAATGCCTCCGTTGTGAATACCTCTGCTATAAATGCATCTGTTACTACTCCTACTGGATCATCGTCTGCTCTGAGGACGACATCACCTACTCATAATCTTCAACACTTGGTATCAAATTCACTGGTTAAGGAATACCATCAAAATGGTACCATTCCGACTCTAGTGGCCGCTCGACAATCCATCCAAGTCAATAATTCACCATGGTCATCCAGACAGCGACGACTAGCGATCAAGAAGCAGGTGGTGCTGACCACCATCTCCAACCATTCTAGGTCATTATCCCCGAAATGAAACAACCATTCCCTCCCATATTATGTGGAGGTGAATGAGAAGGTCACTCAATTCATTAATTCAAAGAGACAAGAGTCCTTCCCGAGGGATCCCATCTACAATAGCCGCCAGACTCATGCGGTAGTGCGCCATCAACATGATGAGGGTGTCATCTCTAGGCGTTCGTCTTAGGTTCCTCGAACCCGAGTAGGCAAGAAGAACCACCAAAGGCGACAACTAGACAATAGTGATTAGGTTCTTATCTCTTCCATCTCCGGAGAAGTCCACCAACCTTACATGGTGGCAAGAAACGAGTGATCACACACACTCGTCCGTTTTAATTCCGCTGTCCAGCTGACTCGTCTAGCAGCAGCACGCCATTCTCGCCAGGAAATTCCGGTGGAGTACTATAGATAGGAACATAAACCTTTTTATAAGTCATCATCTGGTCAGCAGGCTCGTATGACTACATAAGATGAAGCCCGCCAACCCAATGTGTTGACAACTGGTAAATAGGCACATACACTTGGTTACACTCATCAATCCTTCCAGCAGCCTCATCTGTCAGTATTAAAGGAATTTCATCAACCATGTTCGGTAGAGTTCAATTAGCAGGAACATACACCTTCTAGTATTGAAAAAGACTACTAATAGGCTCGTTTGGTAGCACCTGGAGAAGTCAATTAGAATGTTCCGATGAGAAAATGGCAGTAGAATCAACTATCTGCCACCATGCATGTGTACTGTCAGAATTCACTAGCAGTAAAAGGAGGACAGGAGCCGGAACACACACCTACTTCAAGCATAAAATGGACTTATATCCCCATTCCAGCAGTTGAATTCACCAAGAATATTATGTCGATGGTGAAAGAGCAGAAGCAAATCCCTGCTCATATTCTAGATGCTTGTGAGGATATTGTAACAACTTCAGCAGTATCACAGGGAAAGAAATGAAAATATATCCCAACAAGTGTAGTGAAACATCAACAGTTCACTCAGGAAAAGAAACACCCCTTTGTTCCAGTATAAGAGGGTTGTGGGGCGTACTCCCCCATATCAAATGGACATCCAAGTCAGGCACATATACCTGATTTGAGTGGATATAATCATTTAAACCTGAAAATTTCTCCTGATCAGACACATACACTTACCCATAATGTCCACTTTCATCAACAAGAGGTTCCTAAAGTGAGTAAGATGGCGTCTATGAATATGACCCATCCAGCATAGTCCAGAAATCAAGGGCCAATCTGTAATAAGGCCTTGATCGATGCTGGAGTTCTTGATGCACTCAGACAATTATCTGTTGCAACTCAATATTCTACTCTCCCAGTTCCCAATAGTGGGAACATTAATTCTGAAGGTCTACATCAGGAACTTCTTCATGAAGGCTTGCTTCATGACAATTCTGTCGATCATGATGTATCATCTTCAGATTAGAGTCATGATTACCCTCTACATTTCCAAAAGATCAAGGAGAATTTTTTTTCATGTTTTGTTGTAACCCTCTATGGTGGTCCACCCCATGATGATGAATTTTCCTGCGAAAGTCCTCTCCACAGTAGTATTTCACATTTCCTGTAAAATGCTCCAATGGACAATGTAGTGACGAGAAAGGCCACTTATCTTAAAGGACATGCAAATGTCAATCCAGTCATGTCTGATTCTTTACCAATAAGAGGTGAAATAATTTATCAACCCGAAGATATCCCGGGGTGTAGGTCATTCTCCGAACCACCCCTGAGTCATGCATCTTCTAGTTTGATAAGTGAATTCTCTACTGATCTTGTTGAATCTTGTGAAGCAACATGGATGCACCAGCTCTGGTCTAATCAGGTAGAAGAATTTTCATCAAATTATAAAGAGGAAATACTGAATATGAGAAAACAATTGGCAAAAGGTGAGGTTCCAGTTATGGTTTGGCCTTTGGCTGACTCTCAGTATGACTTTCCGGAGATGTTGACGGAAGATGGAATTCATGATATTCGTCTCAACATATGGAAAAGTATTTGTCAGTTGAAAAATAAAATATTATCTTTTGATGAATATGAAAATCATGTCATGATAATAGATGGGTTACAACACCAAATTGATTTGGCCTCTCTCTCAGTTTCTCGATATCCAAAGGCTGAAAAGTAGTAGAGAGCCCTTCAGTGTCCATGTCTTGGCGCACTAAGAAGATTGAGCCAGTTAATTGCTAATTCCCCATCTGGTATTCATATTAGGAGATGAGGTGTTCATGGAGAACTGCATTTCACGGTGCTCTCCAGTCAGCAAAGCCTGCCGAAAATGGTCTCATGCAATGTTATTGCCTATGGCTGGTCACATCCAATTGGCTTTGTTTGTAATCAAAGTCTCACTTAAGAACATGCCTCAACTAGTTCTTCTCAAAATCAAGCTTACAGAGAACAAGTTGTTGAATTACACCTACATCAAGTGACTGAGAATATTGAATAGGATTCTCGTTTTGAGTGTGCACATCATCATGTGACAGATGTGTCGGAAATCATCCAACGGTCTTTTGAGATGGGTGATAAGAGTGGATGTAGGTTGATGTATCCAGCCAATTTCCAGACTAATGTCCTTAATATCAGGAGAGCATTCAAAAAATTCTCATATGTAGCAACTCATGAACCACCCCAGCATTCCAGACTGGGGACTCTTTTATCCATATCCTTAGAATCAACAAATAGGATTCGATGAGTTGAGCAGGAACAGTAGGAACAGCCCCAGTCCACCGGATTGAGGACTTTTTCAAATCCAAAATCTCTTCCTCAGAGAAATTCAGTCTTCTCTCGATTAGGGAAGAACCCCAAAGAGGAACGAAGAGACAAATCATCAGGATATTCCCTCAAAATCACGGGCTGTCAAGAAGTTCCTGAGGGATCAAATCAGAAAAGGCGGTGTCTCAACAAGGACATGGAAGAATACAATATTGCAGAAATGCCGATAGAAGAGATGTGATTCATTATGCATCAATTAATGTCATCAATGCCATTGTTTCTGATCCCCCAGATGATTCTCACTTAGAGGGATCATATGAGGAAGCTCCTGCTCAAGTGGTTGTACACACAGATGTAAATGAAGAAGGTGTGTGTACACGAAATCAAAGGATTATCCAGAGTCTAGGTAATTCTTCAAGTAACCCACATCCCCCTCTCTGAAAGGTATCCAATAAGGGGAAAGGAAAGAATCAGGTTACATAACCTTCCTCTGGAGAAGTCCAATCACTCTCATTAGAGCAAAGATTCGCACAACAAGAGGAATAGATGAAGGAATTAAGGAGGTTGAATGAAGAACTACTTCAATGTAGTCTTCCTCCTAAGCGTGCTGGAGTCAGTCAGCCAAGGAAATTTGTTGCAATTACTAAGATGGATCAAGAATATCCTCCTCTACCAGTAAACCCTCACAGGTCTAATCCTACGGGTCATGTGAAACTATAATCGGCGGTGTTACCATCAGTTGTAGTACCAGCCACCACATCTGTCCAAGCTCCAGTTATTGCACCTGCACAGGTCCAAGCTCAACCGGATGATTCTCAAAAATTAATGACCACCATTTAGTCGTTAACATCTCGGTTGGAAGCTATGGAAGGAAAGCATGCATCGATTCAACCAGAAAAGTGAGCTTACCCTGAATAGGTTGATGCAGTTCCTCCCCCATCAAATTTTTCAATTAACACATTCCCAATTTTTAATGGTTCGAGAGACCCAGAGCAACAATTAACACATTTTGTTTCTCGTTGTGATCCTATGATGCAAACCCCTCAGCAACAAGAAGCAGTTAATCTCATGTGTTTTGTATAGTAATTACAAGGGCCTCCTTTTGTCTGGTATACAGTCTTGCAATCCCGGTCAATTACCGGGTGGGAGGATCTCCGTCAACAAATCCTTCTTCAATTTATCTCAACTTTTCCAAAGACAACAATTTTTTATGTTTAAAATTGTAAGCATAGGGAGAATGAAATGGGTTTCGATTTCATTGCTCGTTGGAAGGGATTAACATATTCCCTGAGCTTAGCACTCCCTCAGGAAGAGTTGTTGCCAATCTGTGTGGAAAATCTGCGTGAAGAATTACACGCACCATTGATCACTATGAAAGAAATAGGAGGGTTTCGATACCTTACTTTCATTGCTCAACAGATTGAAGACTCTCTTTTAAAGACTAAGGATAAAGCTCGTGTAATTTCATCAGCTCGAGGAAGGAGAATGGGTAAAGCAGAGACTGCTACAGTCATGCTTAAACAATCACCTGTACCTACTTCTACATAAATACCTCTATCTTCTCGAAGGGCTCTGGATCCTAAGCATCAACAACAGAGGCCATTTCATCAAGATGATCAAAGATATCAAAGACAGAAACAATTTGAGGATCTGAAGAGTAAAGTATACTTTTTCTGAAATGAACAAATTCTTGGTTACTTCATTTTGGCTCTGGAAAATAATTTTGTTCAATTTCCAAGGCCCAAGAGGCCAAACAAGGAAGGAGATGAAGACCATCCCAACTATTTCCCATTTCATCAAATGTTGGGGTATCCCATTCAGGAGTGTTTTGTCTTCAAATACCTCCTACAAAAGATGGTGGACTCAGGACAAGTCAAAATGAAAGGTTCTTCAGCTCAGGTAGCATGTGTTACTGCTACAAATCCAGAGGAAGAAGGTGAGTGGCAAGAAGTCATAAAAAAAGTGCAGAAATATGATGATTGGATGGTCAGGAAAACGATCAACCAAACTCATTCTATTTTGCAAAAGCAGTTGAAGAAACCAATTGTGTCTTCTGATATGAATGCCACACCCAAACCCTCTTCATTAGAGGGACAATTCTCAATGAAATGGAATAATTCAAAGAAAGAGGAATAATCAGAAGAAGATGAGATCATGTCAAAACCCAAGTTTTCTTTGACTCTGGCAGATTTTATGCCATCTACTTCAAATCCACAGGCACCGCCCCGCCAAATGGAACAGCCTAAATGGGATAATCAGGCAAAATCATCATTAGATGAAAAAATGATATTTGGTTCTATTAATATGATTCATTTAACAGATCCTTATGCCAGTCAAAACTTCGATCTAGATGAGCCTGAGTTCCCTCTATCAAACGGAGGAAATAGAGGATATTCCAGAGGTTTGGGATACAGAGGAAGACATGGATATCCTAGAAACCACTATTCCAATTCTCCCCCTGCTGAAACTGTGCATGCAGCAGAAACTCAGGGTAGAGACCTTCAGCTGGCTCAACATGAACAAGAAAATTCTTCCACGCAAGGCAGATTCAGTCCTGGTACAGTTATTTTGGAGGATCGGTAAGAGGTTCCACCTTCTTCCTCTCAACAATTAAATAGACTTATTCGGTCTAATCTTCCAAATCCATGAGTATTTCCAACTCCTACCCTGATACAAGATGAATCTATTTCCAAATCATTAACTTCTAAGGCACCTATGAAACCACATGTTCATGTTGGGAAACACAGACCTTTGGATCAACAATATGATTTCCTGAAACATTTGGCCCAAATACCGGCCAAGTTATCAATTTTGGATGCCTTGAATCTATCCAAGGATCTTCGGGATGCACTCATTGAGACATTTTCAAGTCCTAATGAGTTTGAAACTAAAATTACTGTGGATGAAGTCTACCATGTAGAGAATAATCTTGCAGAATTCCATGCAGTGATATCTTTCACAGATGAAGATGCAGATGATGTCATGCATGGACATATTAGACCTTTTTATTTCTATGTAAAGGTAAATGGTGTAGACATCCGAAAATATTTCATTGATAATGGTTCAGGAGTCAACCTAATCCCCATTCGTACAAATCATCGATTAGGCCTCACGGAATCTGATTTATCTCCTTCTACTTTGATGTTACAAGGATATGATAAAAATTCACAAGAACCACTGGGCGAGATTACACTCAGAAATCAGTTTGGAGACCCTGTATCCAATTCATATTTCATGGTTGTTGATCATGATATAGCATTTAATGTTTTTCTTAGAAGAACTTAGCCACATCAACATGCGACTATCCCTTCTTCATACCATCAATGCCTCAAATATTGTTTAGATAGTCAAATTGGGACAATATATAGTGATAAATCCCCCTTCAGAACATGTGAATCTCAATACATTGAGGCAGAATTTCATCACATTAAGGGTATGGAGAAATCCACAACAAGGGAGGTTACCAAGTTTCTTACTTCATATGGTTTGGAAATGATTTCAGTAAACCCATTCACACATGTGAGTAAAGATTATGTGTTTCCTATCAGTCAAATTAACAAGATAGACCCGAATCCAAATACTCTTATGGAAACCTCCATAATGTCAATTGCGAAAATCAAGCTAGACAGCATGGGAGAAAGTGGTGATTCACCAAGCAATGATGAAAGCTCCAATGGAGATGTCTTCATCTCATCCGCTGAAATCCAGCAAGTCTATAAATCTCTAACCAGGCCTGAAGAAGTTATAGAAATGTCATAGGTGAACAATGATGTTGATTCTTAATCCATCATCTCCTCTTTATTACCCTAGAAATACCCTTCATCATCAATAGGGTTGGAAATGGAAGCCTCTTCTTCAAGATGTTAAAATTTTGACATCTCTCCTGATCATGGAAATTATGCTTCATCATCTACTATGAAAGTAGAAGAAGAAGAGATAACACATGTTTAAGAAGAAGAGGAAGATCCCAGAGATGCTTCTCCATCATTTGAAAAGGGTATCTCAACCACCGTGGATGAACTCAGTGAGATAAATCTGGGTACAAAAGAAGATCCACGCCCCAGTTTAATTAGTGCAGCCATGACTCTTGAATAGAAAGAAATGTATATTTCACTTTTAAAGAAAAATTGAGATATTTTTGCTGGAAACTATACGAAGATTCCATGCCTTGATCCTGATGTTGCTACTCATCATTTGGGGTTTCCAGAAGAACATCGAGGATTCAAACAAGCTGTAAGAAAACACACCCAACCTATGCTTCCAAAATTGAAGTTGAAGTGGATAATATTATCAAAGCTAACTTTTTCAGAAAAGTTCAATATCTCAAATGGTAGGCTAATATTGTCCCTGTAAAAATAATAATGGTAAATTAGTGTTTTCATTGATTTCAGAGATCTTAATCGGCATTTTCCAAAGGATGATTTTCATGTTCCGAGTAAAAAACTATTGATTGATGCAATATTTGGTTATGAAGCACTTTCCTTCATGGATGAATATGTTGGATATAATCAAATCCGAATGGATCCAAAAGATGAGGAATCTACAGCTTTCAGATCCCCTCAGGGTGTGTTTTCCTATCGGGAAATTCCCTTTTCCCTTAGGAATGCTGGTGCAACATATCAACGTGCCATGCACCATATCATCAAACCCTTTTTATGGAAGCTTGTTGAATATTTTTTGGTTGATTAGGAGGTTAAATATAGGCAAAGTTCTAATAACTTGGCTGATTTGGAAATCATATTCCACAAACATCGACAACATAATTTTAAGATGAACCCCTTAAAATGTTCTTTTGGGGTAACCTCATGAAAATTTATTTGCTTTGTTGTACGCCATCATGGTATTTAATTCGATCCTGAGAAAAAAAAGTAAATCCTTGGTATGTCACCTCCTCAAAATTTGAAAGTATTGAGAGGTCTTCAAGAACACTTAGCCTATATTCGGTGTGTCATCGCCAATTTAGCAGAAAAAAGTTTACCCTTCACCAAATTGATGAAGAATGGATTCACATACCAGTGGACTAAACAATGTCAAAAATCATTCAATGTTCTCAAAAAATATCTCTTGAGTCCACCGGTATTAATGCCACCTGTTGAAGGAAGACCACTTATCCTCTATGTGACAGCTTTTGAGTGATCATTGGGTGCCTTTCATGCTAAAAAGAATGATTCTGGGAATGAAAACAACCTCTACTATCTTAGACGGACTATAGTTGAAGCAGAAACCCGATATTCAAATATTGAGAAGTGTAGCCTAGCATTAATCTTTGCAGTTCAGAAGTTGAGACACTACCTACAACATCATGAGGTCCAATTGACATCTCTCAATAACCCGCTCAAATTCATCCTTATTCATCCAATGCATACAGGACTTCTGGCAAGGTGGGCAGTTATTTTGCAGCAATTTGACATTCAGTATGTGTCTCAAAAGGCAATAAAAGACCAAGCTCTGGATGATTTCCTTTCTGATAACCCTTCAGTAGAAGATACATCTTCAGATATTGAACTTCCTGACGACGAAGTCTTCTCTATTCAAGATAATATTCAAACATGGGAAATGTACTTTGATGGTTCTTCCAGAAGTCCAACAGGGAACAAAATTGAAGATCCTTAGTTCAACAAAGTTGGGTTAGGAATTGTACTCATTTACCGAGAAAAGGTAGTTCTACATTATTCCTTCTCATTATTGGGAGGTGTTACAAATAATGAAGCATAATACCAAGATCTAATCACAGGATTGTAGTTGGCGCTTCAAGAACAAGTGAATAACTTAAAGGTGAACGGTGATTCAGACCTGGTAATCAAACAAGTCAATGGGGATTATGCAATCAGAAAATAAGAACTAATCCCTTTGTATGATTACGTCAAAGAGTTAATGGCGAAATTTCCATCAGAATCGACATTTTCTTATGTCCAAAGACCACAAAATGCCCAAGCTGATGCACTGGATAATATAGCCATGACATTGGCAGATCCAAATCAGGATGAGAAAACCATTAGGATTTCCCACCATCATACAATTTCACTTTATGTTCAAATCAGAACATGGGAAATCAATGAAATTAGTCCCATTCCTAAACCATATGGTCATACTATGGGATTGATGACACCTATCAGGGAATACCTTCAAAATGGAACACTTCCACCTGATAGAGATGAGAAAGAACAAATCTGGCGACGTGTGGCCAATTTTTCTCTTTATGATAACCCAAATCACCTAGAGAAAATTCTCTACAAAAGTGGTTTTGATGGGATTATCGTCAGATGCATTGACGGTGAAGAGACAATGGTTGTCATGAATGAAGTGCATACAAGAGTCTGTGGTGCCCACCAGTCTGGACATAGACTATCTGATCAAATTCGAAGGCTTTGATACTTTTGGCCTTCAATGATACAAGATTGTGTTGATTTCACAAAGAAGTGTCATTATTTCCAAGTACATGAAAACATCATTCATAAACCCACAGGGTTTCTTCATACAGCTAAATACTCATGGCCATTTTCCACATGGGGAATGGATGTAGTAGGACCTTATCCTTCAGCTACATCCAAGCAGTTTAAGTACATTATTACTACAACTGACTTCTTTTCCAAATGGGCAGAGGCAATACCTCTCAAAGAAGTTAGTTATAAAAGAATTTTTATCTTCATCAAGACTAACATCATTACCAGATTTGGTGTCCCTCATACAATATTGGTAGATAATGGCACCAACTTCTGTTCATCCGAGGTAAGGAAGTAGTATCAAGAATACAACATCAAATACAACCATTCCACTCAGTATCATGCCGCATCTAATGGCCAAATAGAATCTTTCAGCAAGACTCATTAAAATATACTACAAAATATCGTGGATAAAGATAATAAATCATGGCCTGATAAACTCTTTCATGCTTTATGGGCTTATCGGACCGCCACCCGCATTACAACGCGGTCAACTCCATATTCATTGGTCTATGGAATAGAAGCAGTATTTCCCATTGATGTTTATTTATGCTCACTTAGGGTATCCATTTGTGATTAGTAATCTATAGATGAACAATCACAACAGAGATTGGATGAATTGGAATGATTAGACGAGAAAAGATTGTGCACCTTTCACCACTTGGAAGTCAATCAGAATCGAATAGCACGAGCATTCGAAAAAAAAGTTCATCTTCGTTCATTTGTTCAAGGAGAATTGGTATTGGTTCTTAGAACACCAATGATACCAGGAAAGAAACCTCCCATGCTAGAGACAAAATGGGACGGACCTTATTCAATACATAAGGTCCACTCCAATGGAGCTAATTCTTTAATCTCAATGGATGGAGAACTCATCACTACTCCAACCAATGCCAGATTTTTGAAGAAGTATTTTGTATAAACACAAAATAATGAAACGGTCCATGCATATGACCTTACATTATTTGCATTCATATCATCCAACACGACGTTAAACTTTGTTTCCCTTACTACAAGACTTTAAACTGCATAGTCCCTTACGTCTAACAAGATGTTAAACTGCACCATACACGGTCCATGCATATGAAATTAAACTATTTTCACTTACTTCCAACATGACATTAAACTATGATGTTAAACTATATAATCTCTAGTCCATGCATATGACCTTAAACTACTGCTTATTCGTCCAACATGATTTTAAACTATGAAAAAGTCCCTTAATAGGTCCTACATGACGTTAAAATGTATTTTGTTCCTGCTACATGACATTAAACTCTAAGGCACCAATAGTGCTCACTGCAAGACATTAAACTGAACAGTCCCCCTTTCATCCAATTTGACGTTAAACTATATTGTCCCCATCGTCTTAGCTATAGGACACAAAACTGTACAACACCCTTATTGTCCAACATGACTCAAAACTGTGTTCACGTCCAACATGATGTTAAAATGTGTCCCTATATTTTTTCTACATGAAGTTAAACTGTACATCATTAAGGTTGTTGCTACCTCTTGTTTCTCACACCGAGTATGACTCACGTGATCTTAGAGTTAACTTAAACCATAACAACCTCTCTGGGCCACTAACCATGCATAAGTCTAAACACCATTTTTTTAGGTCGTTGTTCTAAAAAACAAATTGATCACCAATTCATTATTCAATTGAACTACACAGACTTTGATCCATGCCTTCTAGGCTGGGTACATAGGAAAACTCTTAAGGTTCAAGCCCAAAATCAATATCTTTACATTGGTTCACCTCTATCTCATATGATGTTGATCTGTGAAGCATCCCCAGAACCAATATTCTTTTCTTTGGTTCACCATCGTCCTTGCTATATGACGTTAAACTGTACAACACATTTGTCCTGTACTACAATAAACTACTACATTCTTTGATACCCTCACCTGAGAGGGAATCATTATTTACATTGATTTCCAATCATGTTATATTCCAAAGACAATGTGCATACAAGGCAATGCCCGAACCATTTATCTTGGGTAAAACCATCATTTCACTAAAGTACCCTTTCACCCTTCATTTGTACGGACCAAATCTCTACAGAGGGTATTTACAGAACTACGAGGGCTTGATTTCCATCCTTATGTGATACATAGGAACGTTTTAGTGTCCCTTGAACCCATCCCCAAGTCTTTGAGCCTAACCCCAAATTCCACTTTCAGTCCCTTGGATGAAAAGTCCCTGAGAAAACACACACTGTGTATTCATTATTTTGGTCCGAGATCTATGACCCTAAACTAAGACATCCAATACTCTCATCCCACATGCCGTTAAACTATATTTCAAGAACTACGTATGGCTTTATTCCCATCCTTATGGGATATGTAGTGAAGTCCAACATTTCAATTCAGGACCCAGCCACAATATGATTATGGTTAGCATTGATCAATGTATCTCTTTCATGCATTAAAAAATACTCATTTTCATGTTTCATACTCCTAACCTTAAATACTTCCAGATCTCCATAACTCTTTTCATGAATTCTGGTAAAAAAACGTCCAATTACTGAGAGTTCTTTTGCCAGATTATGCAGCATGTGCCCCTATGCGGCCTTGCATAAACAGTCTACATAACGGACTTGTCATCCAAAAGATACTATTATTTGACTGTACAGCCAAGGCCCTTAGGTGGCCCTGCATAATTTAACCCCCTAATGGGTTTTTTAAATAATGGTAACTTTATTCCTGGGATGAAAACCACTGTTGTCCTTATTGGTCTTATCGACAATATGTAAGGATCCACAGAAAATAGCAATCCTTAACATATTTGTCCCATGTTATTTTTAATGATCTGAAAGTATTCATGTTTTTGGTTTATATATCCCTTCCATACGTTTGGGTCAGTCCTTAGTAAAAGTGACATTCATCTAGTTCTTAGATGATCTTGTAAGGAAATATCTTCTCCATATTCAAGTACCACTCTCCATATAGCAAACTCTATGCTTTGGAAAATTTGAATCTCCATAAACTTCCACTGACTTTTTTAGTAGTAGAAAAGTAAGTTTCTGAGAGTTCTTTTCCATGAATATGCAGCACGTTCCCTTAGGCATCCTTGCATAAACAGTCTACATAACAGACTTGTCAGCGAAAAGATACTATTATTGGTCTATGCAGCCAATTCCCTTAAGCGACCCTGCATAATTCAACCCCCAAACGGATTTGATAAATAATGGTAACTTCATTCTTGGGAAGAAAACCTCTTTTTCCTTATTGGTCTTATCGACAATATATAAGGATCTGCAGAAAATAGCCATCCTTAACATATTTGTCCAATGATATTTTTCATGATCTGAAAGTATTCAAGTATATGATTTATATTTCCCTTACCTACATTTGGGTCATACCTTCGTTGGAGTGACATTCATCCAGTTCTTAGACAATCTTGTTTGGAAATATCTTCTCCATATTCAAGTACCTTTCTCCATATAGAAAACTCTATGCTTTGGAAATTTTCAATCTCTATAAACTTCCATTGGATTTTTATCAGTAGAAAAGTAAATTTTTGAGAGTTCTTTTGCTTGACTATATAGTACGTTCCCTTAGGCGGCCTTGCATAAGTAATCTACATAATGGACCAATTAGCCAAAATATCCTATTATTTGACTATGCTTCCAATTCCCTTAAGCGAACCTGCATAATTCAACCCCTAATGGGTTTGTTAAG
Source organism: Viscum album (assembly GCA_963277665.1). Lineage (NCBI taxonomy): Eukaryota > Viridiplantae > Streptophyta > Magnoliopsida > Santalales > Viscaceae > Viscum > Viscum album. The sequence goes on from OY728145.1 coordinate 188,011,836, forward strand.
TAATGGTAACTTCATTCTTGGGAACTACTTCTTCTGATACCTTTTATCCCTTTTCATGTCACCCCTCAGATTCAAAATTTATTAAGTAATAGTTTACATATTTTCCTTCGTACTTGAGTGTGGTAATATGTTTTTAGATAAATTGTCAAGGAATTGAGTCGATTTTAACCCATTCGGTCAAAGCTATTTCGACCTTAAACATTATCCTTTTTATGTCTGACATGCATGACTTTAAACTTCCCATAAAAGACAACAGAGCTCTGAATAAAAGTCTGGTCCCAGCTCACTAAACAAACATTTTTTATGATTTTAGGTAATATTGATAAATTAAAAGATTCAAAGTTTGTAGAGTTATTTATAATAATCCTAGCAAAAATCAAAATATGCTTACTAGGCCCATTAGCTTATCTATGAATTTAAAGCAGGTAGCGAAAAAGAAAACATGCACAAATGATTGAAGATGAAAGTGTTTTTCATTGATGCATAAAAGTTAGAAGGACATCCACAGACAGGAGTCTATTCTCTTTTTCATGAATTACAAGAGGCTTTCAACATAACTCTTAATTTGATTTAAGGAATCTCGAGCTTCATCAAAAGCCATGTGGAATTCATTCATTCAACTTGATACAATAAGAGATTAAGTGATACTATCCCTTCTTGGAACAATTGTAAAAGAATGTTCTTGAGTGCGGTTTGAGAAAAGTTTCTGCTGATCAAACAGTGACTCCGTTTCTATACAAGAGACTTGGAAGATGGATACATGGATTTGAGAATGGAGCATTGGAAGTAAAGATACATTTGGATAGAGTACTTATTTCATATATTGTTTCTAATGTTAGGAAATTCTTCTCTCCATCAACCGCCAGCGGAAAACATATCAGCCCATTGTTTTCCATTTTCATATCTGCAAGGAAAAAGCATGGAGGAAAAATTTGAATGTTCGCATCATTGTTGCTGCTCTTAATGCACAACATAAATGAAATAGAGGAGTAACCGTGCGGATGCATCTTGGTTTTATAGTTCTTCAGCTCTGGAACGTTTACTCCTCGAAGATTACCATGATCATATAAAGGCATATAAATGCTCTGTGGGATATTGACTTGATATTTCTTCAAGTAGTTGGCCAAATCTAAGAGAGTGTTGTCGTAGAAATCATAATAATCATGTCCAATGATTCTCATCATGTCAACAATTTTCTTTATAGCCAGTTCATCAGCCGTTCCAATTCTTCTAGGTTCCATTGAATCTGCACAAAGGTTGAATAATTAACTCTTAAGTGAGTTTATTTTTCATAAAATTTTTGAAAGAAATGTGAAAAAATGGCTATGGAATAAGGCACGCAAGTCACAAATTGGCGCGCATGTATGAGTGTGTCTCACAAGTTTTAGTACGCAGGTATCACCACACAAGTCCAAATACCTTTATAGCAGCTCAACACAAAAGGAAGCAGCGGAAAACTGAGCAACCTGTGCGACGAAGGAAACATGCGCGGTGAGAGCTCCAAAGTTTGAAATACAGGTGCTTTGAGCGAGAATGAGGTGCATATTTATAGGCAAGGACGCAACCCTGCGTGCCAAAACCAGTGCGTCGAAGCCTGCACGATGACATCTGCGCGCTCAACACCCACGTGATGCCATCTACGCGCTCCACACTTGTGCATCGCAGTTCCTTGGTTTTCTCCTTTTTCCTCAAAGTCACATCCTCCTTCTTTCAAATCCAACTATGAGGGGGGACTTTTGTTGACGCCCCATTCCATCACAGAGTTTAATGACTGAAAAAGGGAAATACCATAGTCCAAAGTGATTCATCCTTTGAAAAAATATCAAAATTGACAAAGGAATTAAGAAGGATTTCTTCCCACTTGGGTCGCGCAAGTTTCATCATGGTCGTGCAAGTATACTTGTGCACTGCATAGTGGTCATGCAGGTGACATTAGCACCCTATTTGTTTCTGGCCCAAGGTCTTCAGCAGCCTATAAATACCCCTGGTGGGCCCCCCATTTGAGGAAGAAAAAATTCCAAAAGTCAAATTTAAGCACTGGTCGCCCTAGTCTCAGCTTGAAGTCTTCTGGTCACTTCTAAGGTAATTTCTTACCTAGAATGGAAGATCAAAATAGGGTAAGCAATGACTAAGTGATAAAACTCATCAACTCTTGCGCGCCTAAGTGGCCATCCCTTAAGGGAAATGGCCACACTTGTGTTCCTCCTTATCCATTCAACAAAACATGTGTGCCACTCTTTTGGAAGCCTATAGGGATAATACTAAGGTCTTGGGCCAAGTATCGCCCATGTATTACCCTAAGGGTTGACTGTCGTGCAAGTACCCATCTGTCGTGCAAGTATACTTGTGCTACCAGGACTTACATGCCCACGCAGGACTTGCATGCCTCTCTCTTTTTGGGTGCCCCTCCTGCCTATTCACTTTCTTTCTTCAAATCCACCTCTCCTTTTCAAAATTTAACCTTAAGAGCCTTCTTTAAAACCATTTATGGCATGGTTAATTTGGTGGATTCCTTATCTGAAAGGAATTATGTGGAACATCTCTCAAAAACTAGTGATTTACATATCTTTATGTAACTAAGGTTATAGATTTCATTCATTCAACCTCATCCTTTAAAGATGATAGGATCTTTAACATGGGCCTTCTTTTCAGAAGTAATCCCCAGTATTACTTTTCCTTAACTTGGGCCTCCTTTTCAGGAGTAAGTCCCAATCTCAAAATCCCAAATAGGGGCATCCTTCTTAGGAGTAATCCCCAAGTCCCCTAAACTGGGCCTGCTTTTCAGGATTAAGCCCCAATCTTCATGTTCCCTGAATTTTGGGCCTCCTTTTCATGAGTAAGCCCCATTCCAAGTTCCTTAATTTGGGTATCCTCCTTATGAGTAAGACCCAAGTTCCCAAGTATGGGAATCCTCCTTATGAGTATGCCCCAAATCCCCAAATCCCTAAACCTCGACATCCTCCTTATGAGTAAGCCCCAGTTTTTAATTTCCCTTAAACTGGGCCTCCTTCTTAGGAATAAGCCCCAGTCATAATTACTCTTAAATAATGTTAATTTACTTTTGATTTGGGCTTCCTTCTTAGGAATAAAACCCAATCATAAGTCCTCTATAATTTGGGCATCCTTCTCAGGATTAATTCCTAAAGTTAAGTATCCAAATCTATATAAATCACATATACATTTTTGAACCTTTTTCCTGGTTTTCTTCCCTGAAGTAAAACCCCATCTTCATCTATGTTGGGAAGTCATCCATACATAAGCCCCACATCATATCTTATGATTGCATCTTTCATGGAACAATTTTCTGGTTTTACCAATACCACTTGTTTCTCACACAGAGCATGACTCACGTGAGCTTAGAGTGTAAAAGTAATTATGACATCTTTCTTTGATCTATCAATCATGCATAAACATCATACTTATTTACTCGAACTATGTCGGTTCTGATTCCTTTTCAAAAGAAAAGGATACGTAGGTATCCCATCTGTGGGTACAATCATAACTTTGAAATAATATATGTCCTTCTAAATGACAGTAAACTTCAAGTGCCCCTCCAAGTGTCTTTAAAACTAGTATGGTTATCATAATGACCAAGATATTTCTATATAATGTGTCGAAGGATACCATTGACTAAGAATCTCTAACAAATACAGATGATTATCTATCGATGAAGAACCTAAATTACATATAAAAGATTCTCTATATCTCATAAATATTAATCATTGATTGTAAGATCTTAAGGAAAGATCATTTTCATACTTGGTAGTGTAATAAGGATTCACGAACATACCTTAAATTTATAAAGAGAGTCCCAGAGTAGACAATAATTCCCCCCAAAAAGGTGTGATGAGTCCGACCTCCCATCCTCTCGACCAATGAAAATTCTTAAGCCTCATTGGTCCACAACTAATGAGCACCTACCTTTGGAAAGTAGGTCCCAATGGATATATAATCATTGGATGTTTCCGGTTCTACGAACAAACCCATTAGAAACCGATTGGAATATTTGAACCTTAAGAAAACATGGTCATCCCCAATTCCAGAGGAAACACCGTCATCTAATTCACACATATTACTATGGGAGTATATTATTCAATATAATAGGAAGGAATTTGTAGCTCACAAACTCATTTCCTAACCCTTATCGTTTTTGTCTCTTAGTAAAAATATTCAGACTCTATCACCTCCCTAGGGTTAGAAATATAAAACTCAGTTTGATGTAATTCCCATAAGTCTCTAACATTAGAAAATGAGGAACCAATTTTATAGAATTGAGAAACTTCAAGATGTACATAATTTTAATATTCATCTAACCCTATCATTAGAAATATATAATATTTTGTCTCCTTTTATTTATATTATTTTCAGTATCCTTTTCCCCTCATCTCGTGTTTTTTCATTGGGATCTAGGACCTCTCCTTGGAAATGATTGTTTGAATGTATCAATACATCCGGTAATGTCATAATTCCTTATAATATGAGTCATTATGTAGCTCATGGTTGAGGTTCGATCGATGACATTTTTGCCTCTTCACTCTCATGATACCAATGGGTCCTTCTGATGGTCATCCTTCCCTAGCATAGAGTCACTTCACCAGAAGCCATGAGGATTCTACTCAATAGAATTCCCCAAGCTAATGATTATATTCTTGAATTATAATATATAGGTGTTAACTCAAAATTATAACTTTATGGAGTTGATTTAAAACATATTTGGAGGATTTCTAGAGCATCATACCTATATTTTTTTAGCAAGAATTGGATGCTTATTAACCCAAAAAAACTTATTGGGGGGATCATATTCAGCTCTGGTAGGCATGGAAATTTTCATAGAAACTTATATAGAACATACTATTCCATGATTACCTCACCACCCAACCATGTCACTAGGGAATAATATTTCAATGCCGTCATAAAGGACTATGCTTCACAATCTCAATGATGTTTTAATTTTGTTATAGTAGAAGGATCGTCGTAAGGTAAGTATTTCAATTCTGAATATAGAATCAGAATCCATAATACAAACCATACATCATTGATATGGGCATGATACCATAGATAGATTTAATAAATTCGTGAAATTAGAACTCTATGATTTTGACTTTATTTTGGAGTCAGTATGCTTTAAAATATGTTTCCACCCATCCACATGGACAATAAACAATGACCTTGAAATAAGGAATGGGGACTTTGTTGTATTAATGTGAAATAAGGGTTTGTGATTCTTTTCTAGTACAAGTAATGACACTCCCACAAGGTCTCATTTTTCCAACATTCCTTCAATGAATAATGAATACGACCTGAAATCATTTTGGTAGTTATATAATAGAAAGAAATAATTTTTCTTCTGTGTCACAATAAATACCACCAACTGGGTCCAAACAAGGAATTATGGGAGAATATCATAACCCCACTCATTGTAGTGGCCCTTCTCAAGTACTAAACAATATATACATTGGACTTCAAGATTCATCATTAGTGGGAATCCTATTGGGTGATTATAGATTTGTATATTCCCCTAAGTCATCAATAAGGACATTACCCATTACTCAAAATGACATTAACTCATAGTCAGGTATCATTACCAATAGTTTTTAGGCCACCTCTAATAGTTCATTGACCGGTGAGGGTATTTTCAACAAATACTTTGATTTCTTATTTGGGGGGATGGATTAATCATACATGGACCGAAGTTTGAGTGACCCATAATATTTTATGATTTCACGAATATTAATACCCACTTCTCCATGTGTCAATTATAAGGTGTCGGTTTGTGGGCTTATATTGCTGACTAACTTTGAGAATAAATCAAAGTTCATGTACATGTATGTTTAGAAAATCATGAAATACCCATAAATGAAAACATCTATCAAATTTTCATTGAACTCAGTGCATATATTTTTGACCCAACATGTATGCATCCATTCAAGAATCACATAACCTCATTTATATAGATCTCATTCCTATCATCAACCCTTCAGATGATCAGTTGATAAACTGAGAAAAACGAATGTGCTATAATGTGTCTAGGGATTTAATATACAAGAATGTGTGTATGAAATAGATATTACTTGGTTTATTAAGTAAAATATATTTTTTCCCCATTCAATTGTATAGGATATTTTGGGAATATATTGTTTCCCAAGTTATGTTTTTTTACCCATGAACCAAGAGCATGGAATATAGTAACCAAGATTCTTTATGAGGACCTCAATTAAAATACCAAGACATTATAATGTAAGGGGAACGACATTGGTAAAATATGGATGTTTTTTATTTATGAATATTTCAATATTAATTTTTAAATAATTTCATTCATTCTGCCATCCCTATCTTCGATCAGAGATAGTGAGAAATTCACCCAATATATTCACCCAATTTAGTTCACCCAGGTGAAAAGATTTTGAAAATCCTATCCACTGACCATCATTGTGCTAAAGTAAGGGAGAAGCTATAATGGAACACACATTCCTAAAGAAGCATAAATCTACAGGGTGAGGAGAGTGATATGATATCTCACAGTCTACAATATAATGATGAAAATGTTTTTTATCATTGTATTTTATAGTAAAATAAAATTTAAGGTCCATCACAATACAAAAATTCACATAACATGACTGTGCCACAAGAATTCATAGGCAGCTTGTGCTTCTAACTCACTTGAGTCAAAACATAGACAAATAAATGTCTCTTATCTAGAAAATGTGTATGTGCCAATATTAAAATGAAATCATGATTAAATTATCCTTTCTCTAATCATATCCATTATATGATGGATTTTTAGTGTTATTGTTTTTTAAAAAATGATGATTATTTAAAAAATTGACGGACGCCATCGAATGATGAATGAAACATCACTAGGAATATATAATAGATTCTCTAGAAACAACTACGGTTCACCCCACATTTTAATCCAAGTAAAAATGTACACCAAAATGTGAAAAAAACTATATTCACCTATGTCCCTATATTTTCCTATAAATAGGAACCTTTGGACCCTCATTTTTATATTTTGTAATGTGAAGATATTGAATTGATCTATAATCACCCTAGACTCACAAAACATTCAATGAGTGGGTTCTAATAAAATTTTAAAATTCACAAAATTAAGAAACAAAAATAGTAAAATTAACAAAAATATAGGTTAATTTGGTTACATTAATTTTATGAATTTTAAAATTCTATGAGAACCCACTTCTCCCCTAGTTATCCAATCCTAGGGAAAAACAACCCTTACTAGGAAATAAATTAGATTTCCATTCATCTAATGTTATTAGTGGAGGTCCCTAGACCATAGGATGGCCATTTTACCAAGTAAAAAAATGTCACACCTTCTCTCAAGTCCAACTAGGGTACCATATAAACCTATTTCCACTTGGATACCACATTATCCAAATACCTCTAGTGAACTACATCATGATTACATCACCAGGTCTAAGAAGCTTATTTGTCCCTCACTAGGAAACAATACATTTGTTTTTAATCACTAGGGTGAAGTTTCATTTGATCACTCCTCTAGGGTGAATAATAATCGTATTCTATAATAGAAGGATATCATTAAAATATTATATTCAATGGTAGAAAATATTTACCCTCAAGTCTCATACATAGGCATCGAATTATCAATGTTACCTCTAAAACTGTTAGATCTATGAGATCATAGAAAAAACACCAATATAAATCATAAAATCATGTAGTCCGTCAATAAAAGGTCTATCCTTATTTTCTTACAAAAATGATATGTCCTATAGGGTATTTATAATCATTTCTACACAAATAATGGGGGTAATGACCATAAGGAAAATGGCGATTCTTTCCCTATCACATGAAACAAAACATGGATGACGTAGGTCTAAGAATAATCAGTCTAGGATATTAGTAGATTAAACCTTCCAATCAATAAGACTTGTCGGCATATAATTACATTATAGCTGTAAATGCCATCAATGTTCCTATTGATGATTCCATCACTTCAAATCATCAGTGAGCTAGAGACACCCATATCAGGGAGATAATGTTCATGTGTAAGACCCAATGATACTACCTCAGTTCTTGAGTATCATTTTGGGACTCTTTAAAAGTGTAATCTATAATCATGTCCACATGTAGAGAAATCAACCCTATAAAATCAAATATTATTTACAATGAAAAGGGTTTTCTCTTGTGCATAATCCCAAGAACATCTTCCACGGGGGGTTTTCTCCCCTCTGAGTTCAGTTATCCTTCATAGCCTAAACACTAAATACCCATAACTAGATTTTGATGTCGAAGAATACTATCAAGGTATAATCCTTAATCAACCCTTGAATCATTAATTTCCACATTAATATAACTCACTAATGGTAATATCATGGATAACCCATATGTAATCCTAAAATCATCTTCATGGTAACCTATCCTCTACAAGATTCCCCTTAAAGGGTCATATTACTTATGATATATAATCCTATAAAGGTATATATCATTGGAGAAGTATTTATCAAGGACCTCCCATGCGTAAGCCCTGAACCAAATATTACTATAAACATATCCCCTATAAGTATTTTTTACACAATATTAAACAAATTGGGAGTTGACATGGATGGATGACCTTAAATGGAACCATGATAGAACTCATAACCTGACATTAATAGGTAATATGTTTCATGTCATGTGTCACCCAACAATGCGATTTATAATTCCATTCATAGGGATATGTAGGAATCCCATTGAATGGGCTGGGTACTGACACTACAAGCACTCACTACGATTATGGATAGAAATTAATTCTAGAGTTTACAGATGGGGGTTCAAAAATATCAACACAAAATTTGACAAAGGAAAGATGGATAATTAATCATACATATTGATATGACCAAATATGTAGAACCTATTATATAATAATATGATTAAATTTATTTAATACCAAGATTAAATAATAGATATTCACATCGCTATATTCCTGTAACCAATCACTCGAATAGGGGTGACTAGTCACACATGAAGATTGATGACTAATTTAGTATTAAAATATAAAATTTTCAAGAGTATATTAGAGTTGTAAATAATTCCCCCTCATAAGGTATGGATGATCACAATCTACCACCCTCTCATCCATTGTAAAATCCATGTGCCATTGGTAATTTCCTAGGGACAACATGCTTTCAAAAATCTGATCTACATAAACACAAACTAAATGCAGTCACATGTTTGTGTCAAAAATGATCATCTGATTCTAATGAAAAGTGGTTGTACTAATATTTATTCATGAAGGAGAGTTGAGTGAGTTCCATAATTGATCGTATTGAAAATTATTGGAGTGTATAAGATGTTCTAATATTGTCGATGTTAGTTATAGTGGGAATGAATGATTTATATTGTTATTGGGTTTGTTTCTCAATGCCTCACCATTAAGTAGATAAAGTTATAATACCTAGACCCAGTGGGTTTGGACCAACTCGTTGGGGTTCCAGAGTGAATGTGGGGAGGTATGTCAATGGAATTTACCCAACGGAAAAAATAGCTTTTTGCGATGGTCTATTTTCTATGAGATTAATTCACGTCCCACATAGTTTGTCCCTTTCAGTATTTGTGACGGGGGGTTCGTCCCGTCGCAAATAATTGGTTATTTGCGATGGGATTTACGGTCCCATAGAAAAAAGTAAGGTGCGGATTGGCGCGGTCTACACGATAAACTGCTGGAAGGTTATTTGTGATGGGGGGATTCCCCCGTCGCAAATATTGCGTCGGTCGGAGCATTTTTACGATGGGACCTGTCAAAAATACCAGTGACAGAAATTAGGTTTTGTGGACGGGATGTTGTCCTGTCGCAAAAAGTGTGTCGATAGGCAACTATTTTTGATGAGTCCCATAACAAATTTTACCGTCACAACTAATCTAACCTATATATACCCCCATCTGTTTTTTTCCTAAACTTCCCCTCAATTCTCACTTTTCCTATCTCTCTAGTATCTATTTATAGAGTGGAAATTTCGCTGAGTTGGTTTTTTTACGAAGAAGTTGTGAAGTTGTCTACATCAATAAGAGATCATGTTTAAAGGTATTTATATTTTATTTTATTTAGTATTTATTTTATATTTTATATCAATTTTAATTATTGTTGATTAGTGTTAATTAAATTATATTTAAATTGTTTTATTATCAGTATTTATTTGTAATAATAAATTGAAATTATTAGTACTAATTCATAATAATTAGTAATATTTAATAATTATTAACGATAATTAGAATTGTATATAAATAATTAGCGGTAAGTAGTAATTCGTAGCTGTAATTTGAAGTTATTAATAGTAATTAACACTAATTAGTAATAATTAGATGTAATTAGTAATAATCCGGTTTAATTAGTAACAATTAGGGGTAATTAGTAATAATTAGGGGTAATTAGTAATAATTAGGGCTAATTAGTAATAATTAGCTTTAAAAAGTTACAATTCATAATTAATAAGAATAAATAGTAATAAATATTAATAAATAGTAATAAATAGTAATAATTGGTAATAATTCATAATAATTCATAATAAATAGTAATAATTGGTAATAAATAGTAATAAATCGTAATAATTAGTAATAATTAGTAATAATTAGTAATAATTAGCAATAATTAGGAATAATTAGAAATAATTAGCAATAATCAGCAATAAATAGAAATAAATAGCAATAATTAGCAATAAATATGAATAAATAGCAATAAATAGGAATAAATAGGAATAAATAGCGATAAATAAGAATAAATATGAATAAATAGGAATAATTAACAATAAATAGGAAAAATGGGAATAAATAGGAATAAATATGAATAAATAAGATTAAATAGATATAAATATTAGTAATAAATATCACTAATTATTAATAAATATCACTAAATAATAATAAATATTAATAAATATTACTAAATAGTAATAAATAGTAATAAATATTACTAAATAGTAGTAAATATTACTAAATAGTAGTAACTAGAACTAAATAGTAGTAATTAGTACTAAATTGTTACAATTAATAGTAAATAGTAATAATTAGTAGTAATTAGTAACAATTAGAACTAATTAGTAATAATTAGTAACAATTACTAATAATTAGTAATAATTAGTACTGATTAGTAATAATTATTAATAATTAGTACTAACTAGTAACAATTAGTAATAAATATTAATAAATAGTACTAAATAGTACTAAATGGTAATAAATAGTAATAAATAGTAATAAATAGTAATAAATAGTAATTAACAGTAATAATTAGTAATAAGTAGTAATAAATTGTAACTCCCCAAGCTTCCATGGTACACTTATCCTTGAATAATACAGTAGTGTTTGTTGTTCGCAACTTCGAGTTCTAACACACTCTAAAACCAATCAAAGTAGCCGTTATGAATAGTAATACTGACTTTTTGAAATTTTATAAAATTTATCTTTAAAAATGGGCTTAATTTTTGGATTTAGAATATCGAAATTAGCTTAGGCTAAATTTTTGGTATTTTTCTGAAAACATTCAATTTTTGATGAATAGTGAAAAACACTGAGTTATAGTTTAAAACCGAATTTTTATTTAAATAATTATTTATTTTATTTAAATTTATTTTAGGTCAAAATAGATACATAATACCTATATAAGTTAAATGTAATTCATTAGAGTTATTTTATAATAATTTAATATATATAATAATTTTGTTGAACTTTTCACCGTCTTTTACCCATCTCCAAGGAGAATTTGCAAATTCACATAAAAATTAATTTTACTGCTTTTGTGAGTTGAATTTTGAAAATTCGAGAGACACAGTTAATATTAAGGAATAAAATCTGGTTCAATAAGATAAATTTTTTTGGTGAATAGTAACCTTTTACTTTTATTTACCACGGTTAAAGGTAAATAGGGTAATTAAGGGTAAAATGATATTATTATTACCCTAACACATGTCCTAATTCTATTGGATAAGTATAATTCGACCAAAAAAATTAGGAATAAAATATGAACCTCTTTGATCCACTTGGATTAGATTAGGACATTTATTATTATTTAATTCAAAGAAGTGTTAAAATCAATGTTTAATAACTAAAACATTTTTAATATAAGGTTATACAAAATATAAATTCGATTATAAATATTCATTATAAAGATAAAAAGATTTACTATATAATGGTATTTTATTTATAATTTTTAGACAGTAAATAATTTAATTTATTTATGACACAATGGTGATGCAGTAATTAACTAATTAATGAAATATTAAAATAAATAATATTATAAATATCCAAATAAATGTAATTTTAGACTTTTTATGAATTTAACTAATTTTTTAGGTTAATATGACATTTTAGGGTTGGTTATAGGAATTTTTTTCTAAGTAGTAATGCTGTTATAAATTTAGTAAAAACAAAATACCAAATAGTGTCAAAATTGACATAAAAGAGTTTTTAAAACAAATACTATATTATTAATTAATATTCTAATCCTGAAAATATAAGGTTAGTCCAAATGACATATATAATGATAGGTGTATCATTAATGAACCACTTTATGTTCTCTTGGATGTATATAGTATGTTTAGTTACCATATAATATAAAAATTCAAAGATACATGGTAAATGTCAATCTATTTATCTAAGAGTTAAATCTAAAATATAAGGGTAAAATAATGACCCAAACCATTCTAAGACCTATTGGTTGAGTTTTTTTAGACCCATACCCACCTTATAATTTAAATAATCCATTTTGGAGCCATTAGAAACCAAATTTTTTTTAATTATAAAATACTATTTCTAGCTTTTCCTAAGCCACCCTCACCCCTCTTATAAAAGGGCACTCCACCTTATCTCTAATTCACACCATCGAAGCCATTTGGCTCGACCTACCCCTACCCAAATATCCTCTCAATGTCCCACACTTCATCCAAGAGTCATTCCTTTAGTCAAAAATCCATCTTAAGGATCCCTTTTGATCAAATCGAAAGAATGAACCCGAAGAAGAGGTAATAATTTCACCACCCTCTTTCAAGATCATTTCTTCTTCCAATTATTCTTTCTTTGTTATTTACATTATAAAAAAATAACTCCATTATATTCTATATACTATGATGTTATTATAAATATGGTACAACCATATTCATTATTCTATCCATCCTTTGAATTACATGTCACCATACGTGCATACGTACGGATTACCGTCTCCACGTCGAGGTGTAATTGTTATTTAATACATTATTATTTGGATGTGTATAATAATGATGTGTAATTCATGTAAATAATAAATATAACATCATAATGATTCTTTTATATATGATATAACATCAAATTATATATTATTTTAAAATCAAAATAATGATATGGTCGCTCGTGCGTACGTACAGATTACCGTCTCCACGAACGCGATGAGATTCATTCCCCATCGTATCCATTCAAGACTAGTTTTCATTAGATGATTAAAAATAATTTTTAAAGACTTGATATCAAACTGGATATGAATAAGATACATCCCATCTATAACAAATATGACTCACATAATAAATAATATAAGGAAAAATGAATCTGTTAAAACCCAAAATGACGATAATACTAAGATATTATTAACAAAACAATGTTAAAAGACAATATATGATATCATATTAGTGTACATGATTATTTTATAATTTAATAAAAATTATTTAACTATTATACAAGAGGTTAACCTACCCTTTTCGACAAAATTATTGTAAGAATGTCTTTTTTAACTTATACAGTGGGTAGAGCTATTTTACACCATTATAAAATCATTAATGCTTCCCTTACAAGCATTTAAGAATATTTTCAATGAAAAGTTTTTATTTTATAATTATGTGACTTTTAAATGATTTCCAAAAAGAGATATTTCTCTCAAATAGTTCTGATTTCATCTATGTCAACATCCTTTCATGGATTTTTATACAAAACTTCTATATTGTATTGATGGTTTTGTGATATGTTTGACTTTGGATGTGTTATTTTTATACCATTCGTGGTTTATGAAGAAAGTATTAACATATCATATGATAGTTTTAATATGAATGTTTATGTTATGTTTAAACCTGTTCATATGAGGAATGCATTGGACAGAGTACATGATGAGTGGAGCCCGCTATAGCTCCTTGACGCATCTGTAGGTCTCATGAGACAAACTAGTGTCTTGGAACAAGGCCTTGACAAAATCGTATTTGTAGTCTTTGCACTAGGCCTTGACAATGTGGTTATGATAGTTTGGCATTATGCATTCCATCATTATGAAAGTGATTATTGATATTTCATGTGATTATTCGACTAGTAGAATATCCAAGTGAATAAGTAAAAGGAATTATTTCATTTTATTCTTTCCATATTATGCTGAAGTTCAAGATTAAAAGGATTTTGTTTTAGTTATACATTGCCTTAAGTGTTTATCCTTATTTATTAAAGTTTACGCTATATTATCATCCTTACTAAGCATCTGAGCTCACCCCTTTTTATGTTTTATTTTTCCTTAGATGTTAAGAAGTATTTTATGACTGACCTATAGGGATAGTATGAGGGGATACGAGTGTGGACTATAAAGAATATGTTTTTGTAGTTTTCCATTTTATCATGCAATGTAAGAATTATTAATGTATCCAGTATTTCCAAGGCTACTAAACTAATCAGTATTTCGAGATTTGATCTTTTGTGATCATAGCAATGTTATGTAATAATGCACCAACTCTGGGTAACTTGGGTCGGGGCGTTATAGTTGGTATCAGAGGAAGTGTAGTACAAACCTTCGAAACATGATTTAGATAAACTCTGGTTAGAGCACATAGCCATAAGATAGACATTGAGGATTAGTATAAAAGAACTTCCTAGAATTTTGGTATTGTAGAGTTTTGTGAGTTTCCCAAGCAATAAATCTCTGTCTGGATACGAGTAGGTAGAGGTGTCTCTGGCATAGATGTATCTATGGGTAAATCCCGAAAACACCGCCTTGATCTAGACTCGAACGGGAACTAGTGCACGACAACGGTCTTTGCTGCACTCTTGGTTACGAAACTCCTGGGGGATATACTTAGGATAATTATCCTTTTCATTACAAACCATTGTGAAGGGTTTATGATTATATACATACTCAAAGAAAACATTTTTTTTATGATTATGGATTATATCCATAAACTATTAAATTTATGTTAAGTGTTTTACAAGTTTGGAATTATGTATTTCGATTCATAAATTGATCTTGTTTATGCCACTGTTTAGAAATGGCGCCTAGTGGAAGGAATGTTAAACGAATCAATTCCTACCCTCCATGTAGGGATTTCCCTACTTCTCAAGATAAATATAGTGGAGCTGGTGATACAACTGGTGCTAATTAGGTAATCACCATACTGAGAAAAATCACTCAGGGTATGAATAATAACCTTACCCGTATGGAGCACCCTGATCCACAATGTAGAGGATAAATGTTAGATCGCTTCACGAGGAGAAAACCACCAACATTCAATGGGGGTATGATTCCCTCTGGAATTGGGGATGACCTCATCGATTTAAGGGTCAAACCTTCCAAGCGGTTTCTAACGGGTTTGTTCGTAGAACCGTAAACATCCAATGATTCCATATCCATTTGAAACAACTTTCCAAAGGTAGGAGCTCATTAGTTGTAGACGGATGAGGCTTAGGAATTTGCATTGGTCGAGAGGAAGGGAAGTTAGACTCATCACACCTTTTTGAGGGGTATTATTGTCTACTCTGGGACTCTGTTTATAGATTTAAGTTATGTTCGTGAATCCTTATTACATTACCAAGTGTAAAATGAGTTTTCCTTTAGATCTGAAAATCAATGATTGATATGTAGGAAATTTAGGGAATCTTATATATGTATTCGAGGTTCTTCATTGATATAGAATCATTTGTATTTGTTAGAGATTCTTAGTCAATGGTATCCTTTGATACATAAAACACTCTTGGTCATTATGATGACCATACTGGTTTTAAAGCCACTTAGTGGGGCACTTGAAGTTCATTGTCATTCAAGAGTACATGAATTATTTAAGAGTTGGGATCATACCCGCAGATGGGCTACCTACGTATCCTTTGTTTATGAAAAGAAATCAGAACCCATGTAGTTCAAGTAAGGGAATATGATGTTTTATGAATGATGGCTCAAAGAATGATGTCATAATTACTTTTACACTCTAAGCTCACGTGAGTCATTATCGGTGTGAGAAACAAGAGGTATTGGTAAAACTAGAGAATTGTTACCTAAAAGATGTAATCATAAGAAATGATGTGGGGCTTATGTATGTCTAACTACCCAAATAGATGAAGATGAGGATTTACTTTAGGGAAGAAATCCAGGAACAGGGTCCATAAAGGTATATGTACTTTATGGAGATTTGGATACTCTTACTTGGGGCTTACTCCTGAAAAGGAGGCCCAAATTAGGAGGGGACTTATGAGTGAGTTTTAATCCTGAGAAGGAGACCCAGATCAAAAGTAATTATGACTGGTCAAGAGAAATTAAGACTGGGGCTTACTCTTGTGAAGGAGGGCCAGGTTAATGGACTTGAAAAATTAAGGGACTTGGGGCTTACTCCTGAAGAGGATTCCCAAATTTGAGACTGGGGCTTATTCCTGAAAAGGAGGCTCAGGTTAATGAGGACATGAGACTTATTCCTGAGGAGGATGCCCATTCTTGAGAATTATTACTGGGGATTACTCCTGAAAAAGAGGCCCCAGTTTAAAGATTTATGGTTGGTCTTACTCCTAAGGAGGATTCCCATATTTGGGAATTTTAAGATTGGGGCTTACTCATAAGGAGGATGCCCAGATTGGGGGACTGGGGGCTTACTCCTAAGGAGGATGCCAAAAATTAATGGGAATTATGACTGGGACTTACTCCTGAAAAGGATGCCCAGTTTAAGTGGTTCTCTCATCTTTAAAGGATGATGTTGAATGAATGAAATCTCAATCATTAGTGACAAAAAGATGTGAAAATCACTAGGTTTTGAGAAATGTTCCACGGATTTCCTTTCAGATAAGGAAGCCGAATCAAGAAATCATGCCAGAAATGTCTTTGAAGAGTGTCTTAAATACTGAATCTTGAATAGGAGAGGTGGAAGGGCATAAGAGGGGTTAAATGGGAAAGAAAGGCACCCAAAAAGGCAGGGGCGCGCAATTCCTGGCAGGCGCGCAAGTACTGCATGGGCGCGCAAGTCCTGGTCGCGCAGGTATACCTACGAGACACACGGGTACTTGCGCCTTTGTAAACCATCATGGTAATACTTGGGCGATCCTTGTCCAATGCCTTTAGAATTATCCTGAGGTACTTCCAGAATAGAGGCGTGCAAGTTTTGGTGAGGAAGTAGGGAGGCGTGCAAGTATGTTTATTTCCCTTATGGGCAAAACACCTTAGGTGCGCAAGTGTTAGTGAATTATAACACTTAATCCATACTCCACTTGTTTAGACCTTCCATTCTAGGTAAAGAATTACCTTATAAGTGTTCGAGAGACATGAAGAAGAGACTTGGGCATTCAGAGCTCCAAATCTGAATTCTAAAGAGAATCCCATTCTCAATGGAGGGCCCACCGAGTCTATTTATAGGATGGAGAAGAGCCCGAGGAGTTATCGCTTAGGGCGCGCAAGTCACTTGTGCGACCATTAGGCGTCGCACAAGTGGACTTTCGCGACAGTGATGGAATTAGTGCAGAACATGTGCTTTTGAAGCCTTATTCATGACTTTGTCAATTTTTGATGTTTTCTTCAAAGGCTGAATCAATTTGGGATAAAGTCATTTCCCTTTACATTCCTTTGGACTCTGTGATGAAAAGGAGTGTCAAAAAAATTCCCCCCTCAGAGTTGGATCCGAAAGAAATGAGGATGTAACTCTGAGGTAAAGAAGAAAACCAAAGGAAAAGTGGCATGCAAGTGTTGATGGTGCAGAGGGCAGTGCGCAAGTGTTGAGCGCATAGGCATCGGCGCACAAGGGTGCGGCCTGGCATATATATATTCAGCCCCATTTCTGTACAAATCATCTGGCTTTCAAACTTTCTATCTCTCACCACGCAAGTTTCCTTGGCCGCACAAGTTGGTCTTTTTTCCGATGTTTCTTTGCTATCGCACTGCGGTATAGGCAATAGGACTTGTGCGGTGATACTTGCATGCCAAAAACTTGCGTGGTGCATTAACACTTGCGCGACACATTCATACTTGTGCTCCTTAATTCCTTTTCCATTTTTTCTAAAATTTCTTCACAAAGTTTATGAAAAATCAATCTATTTAAGAGTTAATTTATTCAAATATTGTACAGATTTAATGGCTCCCAAGAGAATCGGAACGGCTGATGAACTGGAAAGAAAGCAGATTGATGACATGATGAACATTGTTGGCCCTGATTACTATGATATCTGGGACATCACTCTCCCAGATTTGGCTAAGTATTTGAAGAAATATCATCTTAATTTCCCACAGAGCATCTATCTTCCTCTATGTGGTCATGATCATCTACAAGGAGTCAATATTCCAGGAGCAAAGAACAATATGCCTGAGATGCAGCTGCACTGCTACTCCTCTATTTCGGTTATGCTGTGCATTAAGAGCATCACCAATGGTGTGAACGTTCAAATTTTTCCTCCATGTCATTTCCTTGTAGATATGAAAATAAATAACCCATTGGATGAAATGTTTTCCACTACTGGTTGGTGGAGAGAAGACAAACATGGCATTAGAGCAACATCTGAAAAGAGTATTCTCTCCAAATGGTTCTTTACTTCCAATGCTTCATTCTCAAATCCATGTATCCATCTTCCAAGTCTCTTGGAAAGAAACAGAGTCACTGTTTGATCAAATTTTTTTTCTCAAACCACACTCAAGAACATTCTTTTACAATTGTTCGAAGAAGAGCTGGTATCATTGCATCTCTTATGGTATCCAGTTGAATGACTGAATTCCAGGTGGCTGCTGATGAAGCTTGGGATGCCGTAAATCAAATGAAGAGTTATGCTGAAAGTATTTTGTAATTCCTAAAAAGGAGAAGAGACTCCAGTCTTTGGATGTCCTTCTAACTCATGTGCATCAAATGGAAAGAATGCTTTCATGTTCAATCACTTGTGCCCGTATTTTCTTGCTACATGCTTTAAAATTTACCTAATCCAATGGGCCCAGTAAGCATAGTTAGATTTTTACTAGGATTAATGTAAATAACCCTACAACCTTTGAACCTTTTAATTTCTCAATATTACCTAAATCATAAAAAATGTATGTTTCGTGAGCTGGAACTTGACTTTTATTCAGAGTTCCTTTGTCTTTTGTGGGCAGTTTAAAGTCATGCACGTCGGACATAAAAAGGATAATGTATATGGTTGAAATAGCTTTGACTGAAATGGATTAAAATTGACTCAATTCCTTGAAAATTTATCTAAAAACATATTACCATACTCAAGTATGAGGGAAAAAATGTAAACTATGAATTAAGAATATATGAATCTAAGGAATGATATGAAAAAGAGCTAAAAGGAATTAGATGAAGAAGTTCCCAAGAACCATGTTACCATTATTTACCAAACCCATTAGGGGGTTGAATTATGCAGGGCCACCTAAGGGCATTGCCTGCCTAGTAAAATAAATAGAATCTTTTGGCTGACAGGTCTGTTATGTAGACTACTTATGAAAGACCACCTAAGGGCACGTGTTTCATAGTCAGGAAAAGAAATTCTCAAAAATTTACATTCCTAGTGCTAAAATACAGTGAAAGTTTATGGAGATTCAAATTTTCCAATGTATAGAGTTTGTTGTATAGAAAGAGGTACTTGAATATGGAGAAGATATTTCCAAACAAGATTATCTAAGAACTAGATGGATATCACTCCTACGAAGGTCTGACCCAAACGTAGGGAAGAAGAATATAAACCATAGACTTGAATACTTTCAGATCATGAAAAAGGATATGGGAAAAATATGTTAAGGATGGCGAATTTTGCGGATCCCTACATACTGTCATTTAAGACCAACAAGGACAAAAGCGGCTTTATTCACAAGAATGAAGTTACCAGTATCCGAAAAACCCATTAGGGGGTTGAATTATGTAGGGTCGCCTAAGGGAATTAGATGCATAGTCAAATAATAGTATGTTTTGGCTGAAAAATCTGTTATGGAGACTGTTTATGCAAGGCCGCCTAAGGGCACGTACTGAATAGTCAGGCAAAGGAACTCTCAGAAGTTTGACATTTTTTTGACTAGAAGTCAAGAAAAGGTTTATGAAGATCTAAAATATATAAGGTTAGGATTATGACACATAAAGATGGGTATTTTCCAATGTATACAGATATACAGAGATCAATGCTAACCGTAATCATGTTGTGGCTGGGTCCTGAATGGAAATGTTGGACTTCACTACGTATCCCATAAGGATGGGAATCAAGACATACGTAGTTCTTGAACTATAGTTTAACGTCATGTGGGAAAAATGGATTAGAGATCTTACTTTAGTGTCATAGTGCTTGGACCATTATAAGAAATACCCAGTGTGTGTTTTCATGGGGACTTTTCAGCCAAGGGACTGAAAGTGGAATTTAGGGTTAGGCCTAAAGACTTGGGGTTGGATTCGAGGGACACTCGAATGTTCCTACGTATTCTATAAGTATGGGAATCAATCCCACGTAGTTCTAGAAAGACCCTCTGTACAGATTTGGTTCGTACATTGGAAGGGTGAGAGGGGACTTTAGTGCAATGATGGTTTAACCCAAGATAAAAGGTTCAGGCATTTCCATGTATGCACGTAGTCATTGGAATAAAACATGATTGAAAATCAATGTAAATAATTATTCCCTCTAAAGTGGGGTATCAATGAATATTGTAGTTTATTATCATACTGGACAAAAGTTTTGTATAGTTTAACGTCGTATAGCAAGGATGAAAGTGAACCAATGTAAAGATATTGATTCTAGAGGCAGTTTCACGAATCAACATCATATGAGATGGAGGTTAACCGATGTGAAGAGATTGGTTTTGGGGTTGAACCTTGAGAGGTTGCCTACGTACCTAGCCTAGAAGGCAAGTATCAAAGTCCGCGTAGTTCAATTTAAAGAATTAATTAATGATCAAGTTGTTATTGGGGACAACGAACTAATAATAAAAAAAAGGTGTTGGGACTTACACATGGTTAGTAGCCCAAAGATAGTGTTATGGTTGAAGTTAGCTCTAAATTCATGTGATTCATACTCGGTGTGAGAAACAAGAGGCAGTAATAACCCAAACAATGCACAGTTTAATGTCATGTAGGACATATAAAGGGACAATGCAGTTTAAAGTCTTGCAGTTAGGACTATTGGTGCTTCATAGTTTAATGTCATGTACCAGGGACAAAGTACAGTTTAATGTCATGTAGGACGTATTAAAGGACTTTCTGTACATTTTAGCGTCATGTAGTTAGGACAATGGGGACAATACAGTTTAATGTCATGTTGGACAAAAGGGGGACTGTGCAGTTTAATGTCATGTAGTGAAGACAAAAGAGTATACCATTAAATTTCATGTTGGACGTATTAGGGACCTTTTAACAATTTAACGTCATGTTGGGAGAAAAAGGGAAGATACAGATTAATGTCATGTTGAACGAAATTTCCAATAGTTTAAAGTCTTATGCATGGACCGTTGGTTATGCAGTTTGACG
Organism: Viscum album; assembly: GCA_963277665.1. Lineage (NCBI taxonomy): Eukaryota > Viridiplantae > Streptophyta > Magnoliopsida > Santalales > Viscaceae > Viscum > Viscum album. The sequence continues at coordinate 188,033,453 of OY728145.1, forward strand.
TCTTGTTGGACATAAGAAACTTCTGTACAGTTTAGCGTCACACAATTAGTACGTCACAGTTTAATTTTGTGTGGCACAAAAGGATACAAATATTTTAAGGTCATATGTATGGACCGTGGATGGTGGAGTTTAATGTCTTGCTGGACGTAAGGGACTTGCAAATAGTTTAGGGTCATATACTGGACCGTGGTGTAGTTTAAGGTCATACCGGACCATGGTGCAGTTTAAGGTCATAGTGGACCATGGTGCAGTTTAAGGTCATACTGGACCATGGTGTAGTTTAAGGTCATACTGGACCATGGTGCAGTTTAAGGTCATACCAGACCATGGTGATGAATTTGGTGTTTATACAAAATAATTCTTCAAAAATCTGGCATTGGTTGGAGTAGTGATGAGTTCTCCATCCATCGAGATTAATGAATAAGCTCCACTGGAGTAGACCCTATGTATTGAGCAAGGTCCTTCTCATTTTGGCTCAAGCTTGAGAGGTTTCTTTCTAGGTATCATTAGAGTTCAGATAACTATTACCAATTCTCCTTGAGTAAATGAACGAAGACAAAATTTTTTGTTGAAAGCCCGTGCTATTCGATTCTGATGGACTTCCAAGTGGTGAAAAGTGCATAATCTTTTCTCATCTAACTGTTCCTATTCATTCAATCACTTTTGAGATTGTTCATCTATAGATGACTTATCACAAATGGCTACTCTGAGTGAGGATAGTTGAACATTAATGGGAAAGACTGCTTCTGTTCCATAGACCAATGGATATGGAGTTGACCGTGTTGCATTGCGGGTGGTAGTCTGATAAGCCCATAAAGCTTGAAAGAGTTTATCACGCCATGACTTCTTATCTTTATCCACAATCATTTGCAGTATATTGGAAAGAGACTTGTTGAAGGCTTCTATCTGTCCATTGGCCGCTGCATGATACCGAGATGAATGATTGGATTTGATGTTGTATTCTTGATATAACATCTTCACCTCGGATGAACATAAGTTGGTGCCATTGTCCGTCAATATGGTATGAGGGACACCAAATCTGGTATTGATTTTAGACTTGATAAAGCAAACAATGCATTTAGAACTGACTTCTTTGAGAGGTATTGCCTCTGCCCATTTGGAAAAGAAATCAGTAGCAGTAATAATATACTTAAATTGCATGGCCGTAGCTGAAGGGTAAGGTCCCACCACATCCATTCCCCATGTGGAAAATGGCCATGAGTATTTAGCTATATGAAGAAACTATAGAGGTTGATGAATGAAGTTGGCATGTACTTGGCATGAATGACACTTCTTTGTGAAATCAACACAATCGTGTATCATTGAAGGCCAAAATTATCCAAGCCTTCGAATCTGATCAGACAGTCTATGTCCAGACTGGTGGGCACCACATATTCCTACATGCACTTCTTTCATGATAGCCATTGTCTCTTCCCCATCAATGCATCTGAAGAGAACTCCATCAAAACCATGTTTGTAGAGAATTTTCTCTATGTGATCTGGGCTATCATAAAGAGTAAAATTGACCACACATCACCGGATTGGTTCTTTCTCGACTCTATCAGGTGGAAGTGTTCGATTTTGAAGGTATTACCTGATAGGTGAAATCCATCCGGTAGTATGACCATACTGTTTAGGAATGGGACTAATTTCATTAATTTCCTCTGTTCTGATTCGAACATAAGGTGAAATTGCATGACGGTGGGCCATACTTATGGTTGTCTTGTCCCGATTTGGATCTGCCAGAGCTGTGGCTATATTAGACAGTGCATCATCTTGAGCATTTTGTGATCGCGGGACCTAAGAAAATGTCGGTTCTGAAGGGAATTCCACCATTAACTCTCTGACATAATCATACAAAGGGATTAGTTCTTCTTTTCTGATGGCATAATCCCCGTTGATTTGATTGATTACTAGGTCTGAATCACCGTTCACCTTTAAATGATTCACTTGTGATTGAAGCGCCAATTCCAAACCTGCGATGAGAGGTTGGTATTCTGCTTCATTATTGGTACCGACTTCCCATAATAAGAAGTAATAAGGTAACACTGGCTTTTCTGCAAAAATGAGCACAATTACTAAGAAAAATTTGTTGAATTTGGGATTTTCTATTTTCCTCCCTGTTGGACTTCTGGAAGAACCATCAATGTACATTTCCCACATATAAGGACTATCCTGAATAGAGAATACTTCCTCATTAGGGAGTTCAATATCTGAAGATGTGTCTTCCACTGAAGGGTGTTCAGCCAGGAAATCAGCCAGAGCATGGCCCTTTATTGCCTTTTGAGACACATATTGAATGTCGAATTGCATCAAAATAACTGCACACCTGGATAGACGTCCTGTAAGCATTGGAAAACTAAGGATGGATTTGAGCAGGTTATTTCGAGATAGAAATTGGACCTCGTGATGTTGCAGGTAGTGTCTCAACTTCTGAACTGCAAAGATTAATGAGAGGTAGCACTTCTCAATACTTGAATACCAGGTTTCTGCTTCAAGCATAGTCCGACTGAGGTAGTAGAGGCTTTTTTCATTGCCAGCCTCATTCTTCTGAGTATGAAAGGCACCCAATGATCTCTCTAAGGCTGTCACATAAAGGATAAGTGTCCTTCCTTCAAAAGATGGCATAAGTACCGGTTGACTTAATAGATACTTCTTGAGAATATCGTATGATTCTTGACATTCTTCAGTCCAATGGTAAGTGACTCGCTTCTTCATCAATTTGGTGAAGGGTAAACTTTTGCCTTCTAAATTGGCAATGAAACGCCGAATATAGGCTTAGTCTCCTTGAATTCCTCTTAATTATTTCAAATTTCGAGGAGGTGACATACCAAGGATTTACTTTGTCTTCTCAGGATCGACTTCAATACCACAATTTCATACAACAAAGCCGAGAAATTTTCCTGAGGTTACCCCAAAAGCTCATTTTAAGGGGTTCATCTTCAAATTATGTTGTCGAAGCTTGCAGAATATGACTTCTAAATCAGCGAAGTGATTAGAATGTTGTTTGTATTTGACCAGAAAATCATCCACATAGTATTCAACAAACATCCATAAAAAGGGTTTGAAGATACGACGCATGGCCCGCTGATATGTTGCACGTGCATTCTTTAATCCAAAGGGCATTACCCGGTAGAAAAACACACCCTGATGGGCTTTGAAGGATGTGGATTCCTCGTCTTCTGGGGCCATTCGGATTTTATTATATTTGTAATATCCATCCATGAAGGAACGTGCTTCATAGAAAGCTGTTGCATCAATTAAAAGTTCTGTAATCAGAAATGAGAAATCATCCTTAGGAAAATTCTGATTAAGATCTTTGAAATCGATGAAAACTATAATTTATCCGTTCTTCTTCTCCACAGGGACAATATTAGCCAACCACTTGGGATATTGAACTTCTATGACGAAGTTAGCTTTGATTAGATTATCCACTTCAGCTTCAATTTTGGAAGCATAAGTTGGGTGTGTTCTTCTCGAGGCTTGCTTAAATCCTTGATGTTATTCTGGTAAACCCAAATGATGAGTAGCCACATTAGGATCATGCCCGGGAATTCCTGTATAGTTCTAAGAAAATATATCTCAATTTTTCTTTAAAAAGGAAATATACATCTCTTTTTCTTCAAGAGTCATGGCCACACTGATTAAAGTGGGGCATTGATCTTCTTTTGTACCCAGATTTATTTCTCTGAGTTCATACACAGTGGTAGAGATACCCCCTTCAAATGCATGAGGAGCATCTCTGAGATCATCGTCTTCTTCTTCATCATGTGTTATTTCTTCCATTTCTACTTTCATAGAAGATGATGAGGAAAATTTTCCATGATCAGAAGAGATGTTAAAATTTGAACATCTTGAAGAAGAGGCTTCCATTTCTGACCTAATTGATGTTGAAGGGTCTTCTTTGGTAAATAAAGAGGAGATGATGGATTGAGAATCTCCATCATTTTTCACCTCCGATATTGCTATAACTTCTTCTGGCCTGGTTGGCGAAGTATAGACTTTTTGGATATCAACAGATTAAATGAAGACATCTCCATTTGATCTTTCATCATTGCCTGGTGGGTTACCAGTTTCTCACATGTTGTCTGGCTCGATTTCCATAATTGACATTATGGATATTTCCATAAGAGTATTTTGATTTGGGTCTACCCTGTCAATTTGACTGATAGGAATCACATAATCTGTACTCACATGTGCAAATGGATTTACTGGAATCTTTTCCAAACCATATGGATCATTAACTTTGGTAATCTCCCTGGTTGTGGATTTATCCTTTCCCTTCATGTGATAGAATTCTGCCTCAATGTATTGAGACTCGCATGTCTTGAACGGGGCCTTATCACCATACAATGTCCCATATTGACCATCGAAACAATATTTGAGACATTGATGGTATGATGAAGGGATAGCCGCATGTTGATGTAGCCAGGGTCTTCCAAGAAAGATGTTGAAAGCCGAGTCTTGATCAACAAACATGAAATCTGAATTGGATACAAGATCTCCAAACTGAGTTCTGGTTGTAACTTCGCCCAGTGGTTCTTGTTCATTTTTATCATATCCTTGTAACATCATGGTAGAAGGAGATAAATCAGATTCCGTGAGGCCAAATCGATGAAGTGTACGAATGGGAATGAGTTTGACTCCTGAACCATTTTCAATGAATTTTCTTTGGACGTCCATTCCATTGAACATGATAGATAAGTAGAATGGTCTAATATTTCCATGCATGACATCATCTTCCTCTTCATCAGTGAAAGATATCATTGTATGGCATTCCTCAGGATTATTCTCTACGTGATAGACTTCAGCTGCATCAATTTCAGTTTCAAACTCTTGAGGACTTGACAAAGCCTCGATGAGTGCCTCCCGAAGATCCTTTGACAGATTCAAAGCATCCATAATTGATAACTTGGCCGGTACTTAGGCCAGGTGTTTCAATACATCATACTTTTGATCCAGAGGTCTGAATTTCCAAATAGGAACATGTGTTTTAGCAGGTTCCTTTAAAGCAGATGCTTTGGAAGTTGATTCATCTTGTATCGGGATAGGAGTTGGAAACATTATTGGTTTTGGAAGATTAGACCGATTAGACCCATTTACTTGTTGAGAGGAAGAAGATGGAACGTTCAACCATTCGTCCAGAATAACTGTGCTAGGACTGAATTTTCTATTGGTGGAAGAACTTGCTTGTTCTTGTTGAGCTCGCTGAAGGGCTCTGCCACGAGTTTCTGCTGCGTACATAGTTCTAGTATGGGTAGAATTGGAATAGTGGATTCTGAAAGATCCACGCCTTCCCCTATATCCTGAACCTCTAGAATTTCCTCTGATTCCTCTATTTGATATAGGTAATTCAGGCTCATTATATTCAAAACTGAAACTAGCATACAGATCTGTTAATTGAATCATATTAACAGAACCGAAAATCAGTTCTTCATCCGATGAAGACTCTTCCTGACTATCCAATTTAGGTTGTGTCGTTTGATGGGGCGGTGCCCATTGCTTTGAAGTAGATGGAATGAAATCTGCTAGGGTCAAAGACAACTTAGGGTTTGACACGTACTCATCTTCTTCTGCTTCTTTCTCTTTCTTTGAATCATGTCGTTTCTTTGAGGATTTTCTCTCTGATGAAGAGGGTTTTGCTACGGCATTCATGGTAGAAGGCACAATTGGTTTCTTCAATTTCATTCTCAAAATAGCACGAGTTCGATTGATTTTATTTCTGACCATCAACTCATCATATTTTTGTGCATTTTTGTTCTTAACTTCTTGTCATTCTCCTTCCTCCTCTAGAACTGTAGCAGTTACACATGCTACCTGAGCTGAAGAACCTTTCAGTTTGACTTGTCCCAAGTCGACCATCATTTGTAGGAGGTCTTTGAAGACAAAACACTCTTGGATGGGATGTCCCAGCATCTGATGAAATGGGAAATAATTGGGATAGTCTTCATCTCCTTCCTTGTTTGGCCTTTTGGGCCTTGGAAACTGAACCAAATTATTTTCCAGAGACGAAATGAAGTAACCAGGAACTTGTTCATTTCAGAAAGAGTATGTTTTTCTCTTCAAATCCTCAAATTGTTTTTTTCTTTGATCTCTTTTATCGTCTTGGAGAAACGGTCTTTGTTGTTGGTGCTCAGGAGGTGGATCCCTTCGAGAAGATGAAGGTTTTGAAGTAGAAGCAGGTACATGTGCTTGTTTAAGTATAACTGTAGTATTCTCCTTCCTAGAGATGATGCAATTACAAGAGATTTAGCCTTAGTCTGTATAATATAATCATCAATTTTTTGGGTGATTGAAGTAAGGTCTTGAAACCCTCCTTTGTATTTCACAGGGATCAACAACGTGCATAATTCGTCATGTATATTTTCCACACAGATTGGCAACAGTTCCTCTTGAGGGAGTGATAAGCTCATGGAATATGTTAACCCCTTCCAGCGAGCAATAAAATCCGAGACTTTTTCATTCTTCCTTTTCTTACAGTTTGTAAGATCAAAAAATGTTGTCTTTGGAAAAGTTGAGCTGAATTGATGAAAAAATCATTAATGGAGATCTTCCCATCTGGTAATTCACCGGGATTTCAAGCTTGTATACCAGACAAAAGTTGGTCCTTACAAGGTTCGCATGAAGCATTTGAGTTTCACCACTTCTTGCTACTTCGGAGTTCCCATCACAGGATCGAAAAAAGACACGTAATGCATCAAATGCTGTCCAGGATCGCCTGATCTATTGAAAATAGGGAATACAGGGTTCCCAAAATTTGATGGGGGAGAGATTGAATCTACCCATTCAAGGTAATCTTTCTTTTCCGGTTGAACCGGCACACGCTTTCCTTCCATAGCTTCAACCTGAGCTATTAGTGACTCAATAGTAGTTATTAACTTTTGAGAAACATCCGGTTGAGCTTGAATCTAAACAGGTAAACTGATTGGAGCTTGGACAGGTATGGCTGCTGCTACTGCAATTGATGGAAGCACTGCCAATTGTAGTTGCACTTGACCCGTAGTATTAGACCTGTGAGGGTGTACTGATAAAGGAGGATATTCTTGATCCATCTCAGTAGATGCAACAAAATCCCTTGGCTGAATAACTACAACACGCTTAGGAGGAAGACTATCCTGAAGTAGTTCTGCATTCATCCTCCTCAATTCCTTCATTTTTTCTTCCTGTTGCGCAAATCTTTTCTGTAGTGAGAGTGATTGGCCCTCTCCAGATGGAGGATATTTAACCTGATTCTTCCCCTTTCCATTTTTGATCCCTTTCGGAGAGGGGGAATTGGGTTATTTGATGTAACACCCAGATTTTGGGTAAACTATTGATTTCCTGTACGCACACCATCTTCATTTGTGTCTGTGCGTACAAATTCTTGAATAGGAACCTCTTCATATGATCCCTCTGAGTGAGCCTCATCTGGTGGATCAGCAACAACAGAATTGATGACATTAATTGATTCATAACTCATCGCATCCCTTATATCAGCATTTCTATTATATTGTCTCCTTCCATGTCTTTTATGAGACATTTCCTTTTGTTGATTCGATCCCTCAGGAACTTCTTGACGAACCATAATTTGGAGAGAATCTCCTGATAATTTGGATCTTTGTTCATCTTGTGGCTTCTTCCCCAATCGAGAAAAGACCGAATTTCTCTAAGGAGGGGGTTGATGATTTGAAAAATTCCCCAGTCCGGTGGACTGAGGCTGCTCCTGCTGTCTTTGATCAACTCCTCGAATCCTATTTGTTGATTATGAGGGTTGGTTTAAAAGAGTCCACAGTCTTGCGAGCTATGGTGGCTCATGACATGCTATGTCTGAGACTTTCTTAAAATCTCTCCTGATCTTGTGGAACTTGGTCTAGAAATTAGCTAGATGCATCAATAGACATCCACTTTTATCACCTGGTTCAAAAGACTGTTGGATGATTTCTGATACTTCTCTCGCTTGGTGATGTGCTTGCTCCAAACAAGAGGCATGTTCAATATTCTCGTTTTCTTGATGCATGAGTAATTCAACAACTTGTTCTATGTATTCTTGATTTTTAGAGGAACTAGTTGAAGCATGTTCTTAGGAAATCATTTGATTACAAAAATAGCCAGGTATCTGTGGCCGACCATGGGCAATAACAATGCATGAGACCATTTTCGGCGGGCTTTTCTGACTGGAGAGCACTGCGAAATGGAGTGATCCATGAACACCCCATCCTCTGACATGAATACCAGATGGGGAATTGGCAATTAACTGGAGCAACTTTCTTAGTGCACCAAGACATGAATGATGAAGGGCTTTTGGCTTCTTTTCAGCGTTCGGATATCGAGAGACTGATAGAGATGCCAAGTCAATTTGGCGTTGTAACCCTTCTATTATATTAACATGATTTTCATATTTATCATAAGATAATACTTTATTTTTCAACTGAAAAAGTGTTTTCCATATCTTGAGATGAATATCATAAATTCCATCTTCAGTCAACATTTCTGGAATGTCATACTGAGAGTCAGCCAGAGGCCAAAACATGACTGTCACATCACCTTTCGCCAGTTGTTTTCTCATGTTCATCATTTCCTCTTTATCATTTGATGAATATTCTTCTACATGTTTTGACTAGAGCTGGTGCTTCCTTGTTGCTTCATTAGATTCAACAGGATTGGTAGAGAAATCACTGATTAAATTAGAAGATACATGACTTAGAGGTGGTTCGGAGAATGACCAACTCCATGGGCTATCTTCCGATTGAGAATGTATTTCACCTGCCAGCGATGAAACATAAGACATGACTAGTTTCACATTTTCAAGTGCCTCAAGATAAGAGGTATTTCTCGGCACTAAATTGTCCACTGGAGAATTTTTTGGGCAATGTGTATCACTACTGTAGAGAAGACTTTTGTAGCAAAATTCATCATCATGGGGAGGACCACCATGGTTGGTTATAGCAAAAGATGATATCTCTTGCTCCTTGGTCTTCTGGCCACACAGAGGGTTCCTATGGATCGCATATGAAGACGAATCCTTGAGATGGACCGAATTGTCATGAAGCAAGCCTTCATGAGGAAGTGTGTGTTGAAGACCTTCAGAATTAATGTTCCCACTATTAGGAAATGTGGGAGTAGAATCTTGAATTCCAATAGATAACTGTTTGAGGGCTTCATGAACTCCAACATCGAGCAAGGACTTGTTACAGATTGGCTCTTGATCACTTAACGGTGCTGGCCGAGTCTTTTTCTTAGACGCCTTTTTACTCGCCTTGGAAACCACTTGTTGATGGAAGTGGCTGATTTGAGCAGGTGTATGTGCCTGATAAGGAGAGATGACCAGGTTAGGATGACAATCTCCACTCAAATCAGGTGTATGTTCCTGACTTGGTTGTCCATATGATATGGGGGAGTATGCCCCACAACCCTCTTGGACTGGAACAAATGGGTGTGTCTGTTTTGGAGTGAACTGTTGATGTGTCACTCCACTAGTTGGGATATATTTATGTGTCTTTCCCTGAGATGTCGCAGAATCTGTTATAATATCCTCATAGGCATCCAGGATATGAGCAGGAATTTGCTTTTGCTCTTTCACCATTGATAGAATATGCTTGGTGACTTCAGCTGCCGGAATAGGGATATACGTCCATTCTGTGTTTGGAGTAGGTGTATGTGCCTGCTCCTGTCCTCCTTTTCCAGTCAATGAATCATGATAGTACTCAAGGTTAGGGGTAGAGAGTTGAGTCTGCCTCCTGTTTTTTGCTGGAGCTTTCCGACTGAGTTCTCTGAATGCTACCAAGCGAGACTGTTGGTAGGCTTGATCAATACTAGCAGGTGTATGTGCCTGGTGATTGCACTTCACCGAACGTGGTTGACGAGATCCATCATATGTAGTCAAACGAGCATGCTGACTAGATGGTGATTTATAAAAAGGTGTATGTTCCTGCCTATATTACACCACCGAAATTTCCTGGCGGGATTGGCGTGATGCTTCCAGACGAGTATTCTAGATAACAGAATTAAAACGGGCATGTGTGTGTGCCTGCTCGTTGCTTGCCACTAAGTTAGGTTGGTGGACTTCTTCAGAGATGGCAAAGATGAGAACCTGCTCACTGTTAACCGGATTTTGCCTCTGGCGATTCATATTTCCTTCTCGGGAACAAGGAACCTGAGCCGAACGCCTAGAGTCAGAGCCCTCATCATTTTGAGGGTGCACTGCCGCACGAGTCTGGCGGTGATTGTTGGTGTGATCCCTCGGGAAGGACCCCTGTCAGCTTGAATTAAGGAGCTGAGGGACCTTCTCATTCACCTCCCCAGAACAAGGGAGCGAATGGTGATTGCGTTTTGGGGATAATAAACTGAAACAATTGGAGACGGTGGTTAGAACCACTTTTTTCTTGATTACTGGTCGTCGATGTCCGGACGACCAGGGTGAGTTATTCACTTGGAGGGCTTGTCGGGAAGCCTCCAGAGTTGGAATTGTACCATTTTGACAGTACTTCTTAACCAGTGCATGTGATACCCAGCGTTGAGGATGCTGAGTAGGAGATATCATCCTCAGAGCGGACGAAAATCCAGCAGGAGTAGCAGCAGTGGCATTCGCAGCAGCGGTATTCACAAGTGTGAACTTGAGAGAAGGCATTTCATAGAATATAGAAAATCATGGAAAAGAGTTCCTGTTTGACATAACATATGTAAACAAGATAAATTCAGCCACTACATCTTTTGTATGAGCACATATGTCAATGATTGTTTTTGTTGGCCCTCTCATTGAGTTTTAAATAGGGTCCTAACAAATAAGCAAAACATCATTTTAACTTGGTTAAGGATTCAGGTCAGGTTCACCATCTTTTGTTTCCCTCTGTAATTGGGGATGAACTCATCGATTTATGGTTCAAACATTCCCAATGGTTTTTAATGGGTTTGTTTATAGAACCAGAAACATCCAATGATTCCATATCCATTTGAACCTACTTTTCAAAGGTAGGCGCTCATTAGTTGTAGACTGATGAGGCTTAGGAATTTGCATTGGTCTAGAGGATGGGAGGTCGGACTCATCACACCTTTTTTAGGGGAATTATTGTCTACTCTGGGACTCTCTTTATAGATATATGCTATGTTCGTGAATCCTTATTACATTTCAATGTAAAAAATGAGTTTTCATTTAGATATGATAATCAATGATTGATATGTAGGAAATTTTGAGAATCTTTTATATGTATTCGAGGTTCTTCATTGATAGATAATCATATGTATTTGTTAGATATTCTTAGTCAATGGTATCCTTTGATACATAAAAGAATCTTGTTCATTATGATGACCATACTGGTTTTAAAGCCACTCAGTGGGGAACTTGAAGTTCATTTTCCTTCAGAAGGACATGAATTATTTTAGAGTTGGGATCGTACCCGCCGATGGGCTACCTACGTATCCTTTGTTTAGGAAAATGAATCTGAACCCATGTAGTTCGAGTAAGGGAATATGATGTTTTATGATTGATGTCTCAAAGAAATATTTCATAATTACTTTTACACTCTAAGCTCACGTGAGTCGTGCTTAGTGTGAGAAACAAGAGGTATTGGTAAAACTAAACAATTGTGCCATAAAAGATGTAATCATAAGAAATTATGTGGGGCTTATGTATGTATGATTGTCCAAATAGATGAATATTAGGATTTACTTCAAGGATGAAATCCAGGAACATGGTCCATAATAGTATATGTACTTTATAGAGATTTGGATACTCTAACTTGGGGATTACTATTAAAAAGGAGGCCCAAATTAGGAGGGGAATTATGATTGAGTTTTACTCTTGAGAAGGAGACCCAAATCAAAAGTAATTATGACTGGTCAAGAGAAATTTAGACTGGGGCTTACTCCTGAGAAGGAGGCCCAAGTTAAGGGACTTGAAAAAATAAGGGACTTGGGGAATACTCCTGAAGAGGATGACCAAATTTGAGACTGGGGCTTATTCCTGAAAAGGAGGCCCAGGTTAATGAGGACTTGGGACTTATTCCTGGGGATGATGCCCGGTCTTGATAATTATTACGGGGGATTACTCTTGAAAAGGAGGCCCCGGTTAAGAGAATTATGGTTGGGGCTTACTCTTAAGGAGGATGCCCATATTTGTGAATTTTAAGACTGGGACTTACTCCTAAGAAGGATTCCCAGATTGGTGGACTGGGGGATTACTCCTAAGGAGGATGCCCAATATGAATGGGAATTATGACTAGGACTTACTTCTGAAAAGGAGGCCCATTTTTAGGGGTTCTCTCATCTTTAAAGGATGAGGTTGAATGAATAAAATCTCAATCATTAGTGACAAAATGATGTGAAAATCACTAGGTCTTGAGAAATGTTCCATGGAGTTCCTTTCAGATAAGGAAGCCGAATCAAGAAATCATTCCATAAATGGCTTTGAAGAGTGTCTTGAAGACTGAATCTTGAATATGAGAGGTAGAATGGCATAAGTGTGGTTAAATGGGAAAGAAAGGCACCAAAAAAGGAAGGGGAGCGCATGTCCTGACAGGCACACAAGTACTGCGTGGGCACGCAAGTGCCCAAGTGTCACGCAGGTATACCTGCGCGACCAGGACTTGTGCGGCCACGCAGTACTTGCATGCCTGCCAGGACTTGCACGCCCCTGCCTTGTTCGGTGCCATTCTTGCCCATTTAACCCCTCTTATGTCATTCCACCTCTCCTATCCAAGATTCAGTCTTCAAGACACTCTTCAAAGCAATTTATGGCATGATTTCTTGATTAGGATTCCTTATCTGAAAGGAACTCCGTGGAACATTTCTCAAAACCTAGTGATTTTTACAACTTTTTTCACTAAATATTGAGATTTCAATCATTCAACCTCATCCTTTAAAGATTAGAGAACCCCTTAAATTGGGATTCCTTTTCAGGAGTAAGTCCCAATCATAATTCCCATTAATTTTGGGCATCCTCCTTAGGAGTAAGCCCCTAGTCCACCAATCTGGGCATCCTCCTTAGGAGTAATCCCCAATCTTAAAATTCCCAAATATGGGCATCCTCCTTAGGAGTAATCCCCAAACCTAATTCTATTAACATGGTCCTCCTTTTCAAGAGTAAGCCCCAGTAATAATTCTCAGGATTGGGAATCCTCCTCAAGAATAAGTCCCAATTCCTCATTAACCTGGGCCTCCTTTTTAGGAATAAGCCCCAGTCTCAAAATTGGGCATCCTCTTCCGGAGTAAGCCCCAAGTCCCTTATTTTTTCAAGTCCCTTAACCTGGGACTCCTTCTTAGGAGTAAGTCCTAGTATTAATTTCTCTTGACCAGTCATAATTACTTTTGATCTGGGTCTCATTCTCAGGAGTAAAACTCAATCATAAGTCCCCTCCTAATTTGGGACTCATTTTTAAGAGTAAGCCCCAAGTTAGAGTATCCAAATCTCCATAAAGTACATATTCCTTTATGGACCCTGTTTTTGGATTTATTCCCGGATGTAAATCCTAATCTTCATCTATTTGGGCAGTCATACATACATAATCCCCACATCATTTCATATGATTGCATCTTTTATGGCACAATTGTCTAGTTTTACCAATACCTCTTGTTTCTCACACCGAGCATGACTCACGTGAGCTTAGAGTGTAAAAGTAATTATGAAATCTTTCTTTGAGCCATCAATAATAAAACATCATATTCCCTTACTCGAACTATGTGAGTTATGATTCCTTTTCCTAAACAAAGGATACGTAGGTATCCCATCTGTGGGTACGATCCCAACTCTAAAATAATTCATGTCCTTCTGAATGACAATGCACTTAAAGTGCCCCACTGAGTGGATTTAAAACCAGTATGGTCATCATAATGACCAAGAGACTTTTATATATCAGAGGATACCATTGAATAAGAATCTCTAACAAATACAGATGATTCTCTATCAATGAAGAACCTCGAATATATATAAAAGATTCGATAAATTTCCTATATATCAATCATTGATTGTCAGATCTAAAGGAAAACTCTTTTTATACATGGTAATGTAATAAGGATTCACGAACATAACATAAATCTATAAAGAGAGTCCCAGAGTAGACAATAATTCCCCTCAAAAAGGTGTGATGAGTCCAACCTCCCATCCTCTCGACCAATGCAAATTCCTATGCCTCATCAGCCTACAACAAATGAGAACCTACCTTTAGAAAGTAGTTTCAAATGGATATGGAATCATTGGATGTTTCCGGTTCTATAAACAAACCCATTAGAAACAGCTTGGAATGATTGAACCTTAAATCGATGAGGTGATCCCAAATTCTAGAGGGAAACAGGGTACAAATCCACTAGTTTATGAGAAATGGATAAATTGCTTAGAGAAAATATTCCACGCCTTGGGGAGTAGAAAAAGGGAAAAAGTTGTCATGGAAGCTTATCGCCTCACTGGAGATGCTGATCAATGGTGGTCATTGATTCAAAAAACAAAGAAATATGATGAAGTATCAAATATGGAATGGAGGGACTTCAAATATATTTTATTAGATAAATAGTTTTTTCATGACAATCGAGCAGATATTAAAAAGGCAATTTATGAGTCTGAAGGAAAGGGAGGATGAGAATGTCGCAAAGTATGAGGCTAACTTTACAAGGTTAGTGAGGCATGCAGCATATTATATACATAACCCAAGGAGTAATATTGATCGTTTATTTGATGGGTTAAAATTGTTTCTTTATCGAGCATTAGTCTCACAATCCTTCTCATTGTACGAAGATATTGTCTCATGTGTTATGAAGACACAAATATAATTCTCTAAGCCTTACGACCTTAAAGCAAAGAAAGAAAAAAAGAGATATTATGATCACTTTTGAATTGGAAATAAGGGTAAGAAGGGAAATGTTGAATATCCATGCTATAGTAAATGTGGGAAGAAAAACCCTGGTACATGCTTGAAGGGAATGTGAGTCTGTTACAAGTGTGGTGAAAAAGCCCACTAAGCTTGTGATTGCAAGGGGAAGAAAGAAGATACTGATGTTAAATGCTACATTTTTGGTGAGATGGGACATTATTCAAATGAATTTCCTAAGAGTTAGGGAAACTTAACTCAGAAAAGGCCAAGGGATCAAGGCCATGCTTATGTTATTACTACTGCTGAGGTAGAAGCTCTGAATGACGTGGTGGTAAGTAATTTAATGGTTTCTTAAAGTTTATACAATGCTTTATTTGATTCTGGATCATCACATTATTTCATATCTTCCCAATTTTCTAAGAAAATTAGATATTTCCAATTTTATTTTACAAGGGTGTTGTTAGTCAAAACTTATAAGGGAGGTATCATTGCTACAAAGTTCTATGAATTAGTTCCCATTAGATCATATAAATGATCATTATCTACTGATATCATTATCATGCCCATGATTGAGTTTGATATAATCCTTGGTATGGATTGGCTTTTGCACCATGATGCCAAAATTTATTGTAAGAAGAAGGAGGTTACTATTTTTGATGATGATGATAAGGAACACCTTATCTTTAGAGCAGAATCGTCACCACCTAATTATTATCTAGATCCACCCCCAGTAGCTCAACTAAATTCTATTAATGGGGACGAAGAGAATGAAATGACTATGGGTGAGGAAAAGAATGTTCAAATATAGGATATACCAATTGTGAGAGAATATGTTGATGTGTTTCTAGAATATTTACCTGGACATCCTCCAGAATGAGAAATTGAATTTTCCATTGATTTAATTTCTGGTTCAAGGTCCATATTCAAGACCCCTAATAGAATGGAAACTATGGAATTAGTGGAACTAAAGAAACAACTAGAGGAATTGAGTAATAAGGGATTTATTCTCCCTAGTGTTTCTCCAAGGGGATCCCTTGTCCTTTTTGTTAAGAATAAAGATGGATCTATGAGGTTATGTATTGAATACAAGGAGATCACTGCTATAACAATAAAAACAAGTATCCCCGACCTCTCATTGATGATTTATTTGACCAACTTCATGGAGCTCAATACTTTTCAAAGATGGACCTTTGATCTGGATACCATCAGTTGTGTGTGAAGAAGGAAGTCATTTTAAAGACATCATTTCGAACTAGGTTCGATCATTACGAGTTTATAGTAATGCCTTTTGGATTGAATAATGCACCCTCTGTCTTCATGGATATAATGAATATAGTTTCAAGGAATATCTTTATGACTTTGTAGTGGTATTTATTGATGATATCTTGGTATAATAAAAAATCTACAAAGATCATGAAAATCACTTGCGCATTATTCTAAGGACTCTTAAAAGACATGAATTATATGGGAAATTTATCAAGTGTAAATTCTGGCTTCAAGAGATTTCTTTTCTTGGTCATATTGTCTCTGAGGATGGAATTTCCATTGATCCTTCAAAGACCAAAGCAATCCATGAATGGCTAGCACGGACAAGTATAACCGAGGTACACAGTTTTATTGGTTTAGCAGGTTATTATCGAAGTTTCGTCCAGAATTTTGCCTGATTGGCAAACCCATTAATGAAGCTTACACAAAAAGGGGTTAAATTTGTTTGGAAAAAAGAGTGTAAAAAATATTTTGAGGAACTGCAGAGAATATTAGTCAATTTTCCTATATTGACTCTACCATCGGGGAATTATGGGTTCGTTATTTATAGTGATGCATCGAAGAAAGGACTTGGTTGTGTCCTTATGTAGAATGATAGGGTTATTGGCTATGAATCATGCCAGCTGAAAATTCCCAAGAAAAACCATCCTACTCATGAAATTTAGTTAGCAGTTGTAATCTTTACATTGAATATATGGAGACATTTTTTCTATGGTGAAAAATGTGCGAATTTATACTGATCACAAGAGTTTGAAGTATAGTTTCTCACAAAAAGAACTCAACATGAGGCAAAGGCTATGGCTTGAACTACTCAAGGATTATTATTGCACGATACACTACCACCCAGGGTAGGAAAATAAGGTGGCATATACTTTGAGTAGAAAGTATCGTGGAGTTTTGAACAGGATGAGAGTTGAAAAAGATCCTATATACATGGATCAAGTAAAGATGGATATGGGAATAACCATAGAAGGTGAAACATCAATACTTCTTCAAATGGTTTCCAAACCATATTCACTAGAAAGGATGAAGAGTTCTCAGACCGAAGATGAAGAATTTCAAAAGAAGATTAAAGCTATGAATGATGGGAGATTGAGTGACTTTGTGTATGAAGATGGAATTTTGATGTTTGGGAATAGAATTTGTGTTCCCGATATTCCTGATCTAAAAAGGGAATTGTTGGATGATGCTCATAGTTCCAATTTCCCTATACACCATAGGAGCACCAAAATGTATAGATATTTGATGGAACATTTTTGGTTGGACAACATGAGGAGGGAGATTGCTAATTTTGTGTTAAGATGTATGGTTTGTCGACAAGTGAATGCTGGAAGGAAACAATCTTTAGGATTCATGAAACCTCTTCCCATACCTGAGTGGAAATGGGATAATATTACGATGAACTTTGTCATGGGGCTACCAAAGAATCCTAGAAGGAACAATGCAATATGAGTCATTTTTGATTGTCTTACCAAGTCATCACATTTTATTGCTATAAGAGAAGATCTACCAGTTGAACATCTTGCAAGACTATATATTAATGTTGTTGTAAGACTTTATGGCATACCACTATCGATTTTTTTTATCGTGATCCCTGTTTTACATCAAGATTCAGGAAAAGTCTTTAGAAGGACTAGGATACTGAACTTCATTTGATCACTGCCTACCACCCCCAAACTGATGGAAAATTAGAACGAACTATTCAAACCTTAGAAGAAATTTTGATATCCTGCTCACATGGCTTTCACGGTATGTGGGGTCAATATTTACCTTTGGTAAAATTTTACTATAACAATATCTTCCATTCAGGTATTCATATGACACCATATAAAGCGTTATATGTAAAGAGATGTCGCAAACCAACCTACTGAGATGATGTTGGTGAAAGAAAACTCATAGGCCCAGAACTGGTGGAGGAAACGATGGAAAATTTGAAGGTAATCCAAACCAACATCAAAGCAGCTCAAAGTAGGAAGAAGAGCTATGCCGATAACCGAAGGAAGGATTTGGAATTTCAGGTAGGAGATCATGTTTTCTTGAAGGTATATCTATGTAAGGTAGTTATACATTTTGGTAAGAATGGTATATTGAGTCCAAGGTAAATCAGACCTTTCGAAATTATAGAATGAATCGGGACTGTAGCTTACCGTTTGGCAATGCCGCCAAGTCTCTCCATAGTTCATGATGTGTTCAACGTATCACTGTTGAGAAACTACATACCTAACCCAACATATGCACTCACCTATGAGGAATTAGAACTAGAACCTGATCTATCTTATTGTGAAGAGCCTGTCAAGATTCTTGATACAAGAGAACAAGTGTTGAGACCCCAGATGACTCATCTGGAAGAAGTTTTATAGAGAAATCATAAGATGGAAGAGGCAACGTGGGAACCCGAGGAACATATGATGAAGAACCACCCGAGTCTTTTTATCCAATAATATTATAGAAATTTTGAGGAAAATATTATTTGAAGGATTGGAGAATGTAACACCCCAAGCTTCCACGGTACGCTTCTCTTTGAATAATATAGTAGTGTGTGTTGAATCAACTTCGAGTTCAAACACATAGCACAACCAATCAAACTAGCCATTATGAATAGTAAGACCCACCTTTTGAAATTTTATAAATTTTATCATTTATAATAGACTTCATTTTTGGATTCGGAATATCGAAATTATCTTAGGGTGAGGTTTTGGTATTTTTCTGAAAACTTTCAATTTTTGATGAATAGTGAAAAACACTGAGTTAGAGTTTAAATTTTTTTTTATTTAACTAATAATTTGTTTTATTAAAAATTATTTTTGGTCAAAATAGATACCTAATACCTATATAAGTTCAATTTAATTCATTAGAGTCAGTTTATAATAAATTTAGATATATAAAAATTTTATTGAACTTTTCACCATCTTTTACTCATCTCCTAGGAGAATTTGAAAATTCACATAAAACATAATTTTACCACTTATGTGAGTGCAATTTCTAAAATCTGAAAGAAATTTTTAATATCAAGGAGTAAAATTTGGTTCAATAAGATAAATTTTTTTTGTGAATAGTAACTTTTTGCTTTTATTTACAATGATTAAAAGTAAATAGTAAATTAAGGGTAAAAATGATATTATTTTTACCCTAACACATGTCCTAATTATATTGGATATGTCTAATTAGACCAAAAAAACCTTAGGAATAAAATATGGACCTCTTTGATCCACTTGGATTAGATTAGGACATTTATTATTATTTAATTCAAAGAAGCATTGAAAGAGTTAAAATCAAAGATTAATAACTAAAACATTTTTAATATAGGGTTATACATAAGATAAATTCTATTATAAATATTCATTATATAGAGAAAAATATTTCCTACATAATCAAATTTTATTTATAATTTTTAGAGATTAAATAATTTAATTTATTTATGACACAATGGTGATGCAGTAATTACCTAATTAATGAAATATTAATATAATTGATATTATAAATATCCAAATAAATTTAATTTGAGACTTTTTATGAATTCAACTTATTTTATAGGTTAATATGACATATTATGGTGGGTTAGATGAATTGTGTTTAAGTATTAAGGCTTTTATGAATTTACCAAAAACAAAATACCAAATAGTGTGAAAATTGACATTACTGTTTTTTTAAAACAAATATAATATTATTAATTGATATTATATTAGTAAAAATATTAAATCCTGACAAAGTACATATATAATCATAGTTGTATCATTAATGAACCACTTTTAGTTCGCTTGGAAGTATACAGTAAGTTTATTCACCATATAATATAAAATTACAAAGAGACATGGAAAATGTCAAACTATTTAACTAAGAGTTAGATCTAAAAGATAAAGGTAAAATAGTGACCGAAACCTATCTAAAACCAATTGGTTGGGTTGGTTTTCAACCCTTCCACACCTAATAATTTAAATAATCCATTTTGGATCCATTAAAAACCTAAAATGATTTTATTATAAAATGATATTTCAAACTTTTCCTAAGGTTCCCCTCACCCCTCTTATAAAAGGGAACTCGCCCTTCTCTCTAATTCACACCTTCAAAGCCATTTGGCTCGGCCAACCCCTACCCAAATATCCTATAAACATCCCTAAATTCATTCTATATGACTTCCTTGAGTCAGAAATCCAACATAAGGATCCGTTTTGATCAAATCAAAAGGAAGAACCCGAAGAAGAGATAATAATTTCACCACCCTCTTTCACGTTATTTTCTTCTTCCACTCCTTCTTTCATTGTTATTTCCATTCTAAAATAATAAATCAAGTGTCTTATATATACTGTGATGTTATTATAATTATGGTACATCCATATTCATTATTCTATCCATCCTTTGAATGACATGTCACCATACGTGTGTACGTATGGATTGCCTTCTCCATGTCGTGGTGTAATTGTTATTCAATACATTATTATTTTGATGGGTATAATAATGATTTGTAATTCATGTAAATAATAAATATAACATGATAATGATTCTGTATATATGATATACCATCCAATTATATATTATTTTAATATCAAAAGAATGATATTGTCGCCCGTGCGTACGTACCGATTACCATATCCACGAACGCGATGAGATTCATTCTCCATTGTATCCATTCAAAACTAATTTTCATTAGATGATGAAAAATAATGTTTAAAGAATTGATATCATTCTGGATATGAATAAGATACATCCCATCTATAAAAAATATGACTCACATAACAAATAATATAATGGAAAATGAATCTGTTAACACCTGAAATGACGATAATACTAAGATATTACTAACAAAACTATGTTAAAAGATCATATATGATAACATATTAATGTATATGATTATTATATAATTTAATTACAATTATTTCACCATTATACAGGAGGTTAACCTACCCTCAACCAAGGAAAAGTACAAGGTAAGGGTTTATTTCACAATCTCTTTATTATCTGAGGTTGTTTATACGTAATTATCTACTGGGACCTCTTTATCATCCACATTAATGTTCCTTAAAAATGTATTTCAAAACATTCTTACTATTTTATAGACTATGGGTTAAATTCATTTATATCCTTGTTTGACTTCTTATAAGATTTTTATAACAGAATCTTTCCATCATTTTCCAAACAAGGTCCTTTTTATCCTTTTTGACAAAATTATGGTTAGAATGTCTTTTTTAACTTATACGGAGGGTACGACTATTTTCCGCCTTTATAAAATAGTCAAAGCTTCCCTTACAAGCATATAAAAATATTTTGAAAGTAAATGTTTTATTTTATAATTATGTGACTTTTAAATGCTTTCAAAAAAGAGATATTTCTCTTAAATAGTTTTGATTTCATCTATGTCAACATCCTTTGATGGATTTTTTATACATAACTTCTATATTGTATTGAAGGTTTTGTGATATGTTTGACTGTTGATGTGTTATTTTTATACCATTCATAGTTTATGGATAAATTATTGACATTTTTTATGCTAGTTTAATATGAATTTTTATGTTAGGTTTAAACCTCATCATATGAGGAATGCATTAGACATAGTAAATGACCGGTGGAGCCCGCTATAGCTCCTCGATGCATCGGTAGGTCTCATGAGACAAACTAGTGTCTTAGCACAAGGCCTTGAAAAAATATTATTTGTAGTCTTGGAACAAGGCCTTGACTATGTGGTTATGATAGTATGTCGTTATGCATTCCATCATTATGAAAGTGGTTATTGATATTTCATGTGATTATTAGACCAGTCGAATATCCATGTGAATAAGTAAATGGCATTATTTCATTTTATTTTTGTCATATTATGCTGAAGTTCAAGTTTAAAATTATTTTGTTTTAGTTATACATTATCGTAAAGTTTATGCTTATTTATATAAGTTTCCGCTATATTGTTATCCTTACTGAGCATCTGAGCTCACCCCTTTCTATGTTTTATTTTTCCGAGGATGTGAAGAAGTATTTTATGACTGACCTGTAGATAAAGTCTGAGGGGATATGTGTGTGGACTATGGGAAATATGATGATGTAGTTTTCCATTTTATCATGTAAGGTAAGACATGTGAATGTATCTAGTGTTTCCAAGGCTACTAAACTAATCGTTCTTTCGAGACTTGATCTTTTGTGATCATGCTGATATTATGTAATAATGCACTGACTCTGGATAACTAGAGTCGGGACGTTACATAAATAGTACTAAATAGTAATAATTAGTAATAAATAGCAATAAATAGTAATAAGTTGTAAAAAAATAGTTATAAATATTAATAAATAGTAATAAATAGTAATAATTAGTAATAAATATAAATAAATAGTAATAAATTGTAATAAATTGTAATAAATTGTAATAAATAGTAATAAATAGTAATAAATGGTAATAAATAGTAATAAATAGCAATAAATAGCAATAATTAGTAATAATTATTAATAATTAGCAGTAATTTTGAATAATTTGTAATAATTTGTAAAAATTAGTAATAATTAGTAATAATTAGTAATAATTAGTAATAATTAGTAATAAATAGTAATAAATAATAATAAACAGTAATAAATAGTAATAAATAGTAATAAATAGTAATAAATAGTAATAAATAGTAATAAATAGTAATAATTAGTAATAACTAGGAATGAAAAGTAATAATTAGTAAAATTTAGTAATAATTAGTAATAATTAGTAATAATTAGTAATAATTAGTAATAAATAGAAATAATTAGTAATTATTAGTAATAATTAGTAATAATTAGTAATAATTAGTAATAATTAGTAATAAATTGTACTAAATTGTAATAAATAGTAAGAAATAGTAAGAAATATTAATAAATAGTTATAAATAGTAAGAAATAGTAATAAATAGTAACAATTTGTAACAATTAGTAAAAATTAAGAATAAAATCTGTTGTAATAAATTGTAATAATTTGTAATAACTTGGCATAATTTCTAATGGATTCGTGGAACTCCTTTAGCTCGATGTCTCTTCTCCTTTCAACTTTCACTAACTCAAAACAATATGAAAAGTATGCTTCTACGTATGCATATCCAATCTCGTATGCACGGGTTTGAATATGCATTCGTAGGACCACATTTTTCATAATGTTTTCTGGTGGTGACAGTTGTAAGAAGATGATTCATCGCTGAAAAGGGGAATCTTTTGTCCAATGTCTCATTTACATGCAACTATCTCACACTGAAATCACAATGAATAATATGAACAGAGGTATGCTTATACATTCTTGTATGCACAAGAATGAATATGCCTACGTCCATGCATATTATTTATTGTGATTTCACTGTGAAAAAGTTGAATGTGAATGAGTCGATGGAAAAAAGAGTAGCCATCAATCCACCGGAAATTTCTTTGCCCATAATTAATGTTAATTATTAAGAAGTAGTTTTAATTATTTATCTTCTTTTTTTAGATAGTGATTTTATAATTTCAAAAAATTCAAAAACTGTAATGATTTTATATTTTGTAGAAAAATATGGACCAAGGATGTCCACAATAGTAATTATTAGATGATCACGCATGGATAAATCAACACAGAAACCTAAATAGTTCTAGTTTAAATACTGAATATATTAAGGGTGTTGAATCTATCTTATCATTTTCATCATCAAAATCAGAATATGTTTCAGAAGTCACAATAAAGTGTCCTCGTAAACAATATTCTTTGAGAACGTTTGAAACATTTGACAAGGTTGGGAGACATCTCTTGAGGTTTGGTTTTCAACCAGATTATGTTTTTTGGAACTAAAATGGTGAATTCAGTTCTAGAGAAGATAATAATAACTTGATTCTGGATCCATCACAGTTTCAAAATTTAGTGCATGATGTTGCAGGTCCATCTATTCAACAAACTGAAACTCAAGATGATAATGATTTAACTCTTGAGTTGACACCATCTAAATTTTATTTGTTGTTGAGGTCTACTGAGGATGCATTATATCCTGGTAGAAAGATAAGAAAATTAGAAGCAGTTGAAATTTTTTTGACTATTAAATTAGATAATGAAATTCCAAACAACTGTTTTGATCAGATATTTTCTTTGGTTAAAACAATGTTACCTAAAGGAAATGTGTTTCATGTAAATTACTATGAGAAAACGAGGCTGGTTCGTAATATGATCCTTATCTATCGGAAGATTCATGCATGTCCAAACAATTTCATCTTATATTCTGGTGAAAATGAATCATTGGATAGTTGTCCCACATGTGGATAATCGAGGTACAAAGAAGCTCAACCAGAGAAGTTTGGATCGATTCCTATAAAATAGTTGAGATATTTTCCCCTTTCACCTAGGTTTTAGCATTTATTTATGTCTCAGAACACATCATCAAAGATTTCAAAGCACATAACCATGATTTCAACCGATTACATCTTAAATCATCCATCTGATGGTGATTCATGGAAACATTTTTATTTCTTCCTTCCTTCTTCTTCTTTAGAAACCCGAAACGTGCAATTGGGTCTTTATACTAATGGTTTCTATCTATTTGGATCTTATTTTTGTTATTATTCATGTTGGTCTGTCTTTATAACATCGTACAATTTACCTCCATGCATTTTGATGAAGGATCCCTATATCTTTTTGACCTTATTAATCACAGGACATCCGAAAAAATATTAATGTTCATTTTAAACCATTGATTGATGATTTAAATGAATTGTGGAGTAATGGAGTTAGTACATATGATGGTGCTGCGAAACAAAATTTCATATTAAAAGTAGCACTGATGTGGAAAATTAGTAACTCTATAGCATATAGAGTGTTACCTGGATGGATTATACATGGTCTAAAATCATGTCCTTACTGTATGAAAGACAACAAAGCCTTTATTCTCATCAATGGACAAGTACCTTGCAATTTTGAATGTCATTGAGAATTTCTTCCAACTGATCATCCTTTTTACAGGAACAAATCTCATTTCAGAAAATCCCCAATTGAAATAGATGATACTCCAAAAATGATCTCCAGTACAGAGTTAAAATTAGTTGTATTTTTATTACCTCTCATCACATTTGGGCTAACAGTAAACCAACAGAAAATTCAGGGCTTTAGGAAAAAATATAACTGGATAAAATGGATTTTTTTTGGGATCTTCTATATTGATCTAATTCGTTGGTTCGCCACATGTTGGATGCCATTCATATTGAGAAGAACTATTTTGATAATTTTTTCATAGAATTTTATATACACCTGGTAAGACCAAAGATACTGTAAAGGCATGATTAGATCTTGTCCAAATTTTTTGGCGACAAAAAACTTGGGCTATTTGAAAATTTCAGATCATAGAGGTTTGTGAAGCCAAAGGAATCTAATACACTATCAAAATATCTTATCTTATTATTTTTTCTGTGGATTGAAGATTTGAGACTTCATGATTTCTATGGTTCCAATTTGGGTAGATGTGTTAAGAATGGTCATATTACCAGATTCAAAAGTCCTGATTTTCATGTTATAATTAAAAGACTTAGGTTGATTGGATTGATAGGTTTATTTAATTATATGATTTTGTATTTGATAAAAAACATAAAATATTTATTTCGAGACATTTCTGTAGCGACAATAGACTACGATGCGCTATGAAAACTGGAAGAAGATGTTTCTGTAATTATATGTAAATTGGAAAAAATATTTCCTCTGGATTTCATTGTCTCAATGAAACATCTGATATTATATTTTCCACTTGAAGCAAAATGTGGAGGTCCAGTAAAAATTCTATGGATATACCCATTCGAGAGATTCATGTAGGAATTGAAGAAAAAACTACGTAACAAAGCATCCGTTGAAGGATCAATTGCTGAAGCTTATTTGAAAGAGGAAATTTCTTTTTTCTGCTTGCATTATTTTGAATCCAAAAATCCCTAAAAACACAACCACATGTGATGGAATGAGGGGAATGTTTATTATGATATGGAAAATCAATTATTAGTTTTTAATCATCCAAATCATTGCTTCGGTGGAGTTCATGATCAATGGCTTTCAGATGATGAACATCAAAGAGCTCATACATGTGTTCTGCTCAACTATAAAGAAATGACATCATTTGTACTTTGAGTTCATCTATCACTTATTCTATAATTTATGTCACAGTATATAAACTAATTTTATTTTTAGGTTATATGATAATCATATCAAGAAACTACTTCCACAAATTAAAGTTTCTACTCTTGAAGAACGCAGAGAATTTTTTTTCTCAATGTTTTCAAAAACTGGTAACATAAATTATTTATGGTTTAATATCAATTCAGTTTATTATTTATTATATTGATAATTGTTTTAAAAAAATTTAGGTGTCTCAACATGCTGATAAAATTGATAAGTGACTGTGCATATTGAGTAAGCCACCATCCAAAATAGTTAAATCTTATAATTCATATGTGGTGAATGGTTTTCTATTTCATACACATGCATATGGGGGATCAAAAAAACAATGAACATTGGAGTTTTATTGAGAGGATCACATCATAGAGAAACTCAAGTTGAATTTTACGGCATTCTGGATGAAATTATTCAGAAGTGTTATCTATGACAGAATTATATAACGATGTTTATATGTCGATGGTTCGATAATGAGAGAGGCCTGATTGTTTATTCGACTCATGGAACCATTGATATTAAATATGAAAGTATTATCCCAGTAAATGAACCATTTATACTAGCTGAACAGGAAAATCAAATTTATTATGCGATGTACTGTGCTATTCCAAGAGACCTATGTGATTGGTGGAGAATAATAAAAACTAAATCTTAGGAAAATAAGTTTACTCAAACTTAATGTGGTTCCACTGAAGTAGAAGGA
The DNA here is from genome assembly GCA_963277665.1 of Viscum album. Taxonomy (NCBI): domain Eukaryota; kingdom Viridiplantae; phylum Streptophyta; class Magnoliopsida; order Santalales; family Viscaceae; genus Viscum; species Viscum album. The sequence continues at coordinate 188,060,301 of OY728145.1, forward strand.
ATTGAAAAATTTCAAGGGACTACTCAAAATCCATCTTTTTCACAAAGAGACGTGAATATCGATGTTGAGACCCCACAATTAAGGGTCCATGGTGACGAAGATGTTAATGATGTTATAAATGAATTTGAAATGACAAGAGATGATGATACTGAATCTCACATAGATATTGATGATGTCGAGAAGGAATATGAAGACATTTACATCATCAGATATGAAGATGGCGATGAAGGATTACATTGACATAGTTAAATGCTGGTTATAATCATAACTAATATATATTTTTATATAATAGTTATTTTCAAATATTTATTTACAATAATCATTTTGTGTTTCAGATGGACCTTGATCTATTTCGTGAGATTGAGGAGGCTGAGCTACCTTTGGATGAAGGGGATTTTGGATCATCTGACCCTTAGCCTACTAGCAGTTCATGGGGAATGCGGAGGGGAAGCGGTCTTGCACGACTGATGATTCGTAACCCTATCCATGAGTGAAGGAGGTATGGTAACCAATATATTTTAGTTATATTTCATTAATTTATTTATATATAAACTATTTGTTTAATTATTTCTTATTTTTCAGAATTTTTCACATGTAGCTGTTCGAAATTGGAGCGCTATCTTGCACAATTATTTTTCTCAGCCACGGATCACATGGGAACAAATTCCTGTTTCAGCATGTTCAATCATTAGTTGCTATGTAAAAAAATAATATTTATTTTGAAATTTATTTTATTAATAATTTTATATTATATTTTATTTGTAGTTTTTCTGGTATCCCAGCAATGATAGCATGCGGGACACAATTCATGTGGCATGGAAGGTGTCTATGCGTGACTGTTTCCATCAGTTTTTGAACAATTTGAGAAGAACATCCATGAAGAAACCAAGAGTCACCGAATTTGATGAGTCATATAGAGACCACCGACTAGAGTACATTTCAACTCATGTTTGGGATGGTTTATGTTTATACTAGTTGGGTGGTGGATTTCAGAGGAGTTCTTTAGCAGGTCGGTATAATCGGGTGAGAGAGGAGGTGTCGCGTCGAGCTGGAAGTTGTATATTCAGTATGCATAGAGAGAATATGGTAAATATATTTTTTAAATATTTTATATAACTCTATATATGAAAAGTTTATTTTATATTTATATAGGCAATAGAGCATCCTGATATTACGGAGTACAACATTTATCGTAGGATGTACAGTGATCTAGCCACTAGAGAGATTAGAGGTGATTGACAATGTTGGATTGTGGTTAGTATTATTTTGTTCAGTTCAAAAATTAATTGCATATAATATTTCAAGAATGTTAATTTCAAATAGGAATTGAATGAGTCATATGAGGTTGCGACCTCTCAAACATAGTCTGAGAGTCAGGACGAGCCAAATGATCAGACCAGTGCCCACCATTTCGTGAGGCAGCATGGATGACGGCGACTAAGTATGGATTTGAGAAGAGCCAAGTAGTTGGAATCAGATCTCATTTGACTCCTGCTACTTATTATGGTATTGTTGTAATGTCAGCGTCTAACTCAAGAGGATATTGTGGAGAGACATCTTATACTGCCTCACAGTATCAAGAGTCGTTGCAAACTCAGACTGAGCTTATAGAGAGTTTGTAGAAGGAGCATGAAAAGATGCGTCAGCGGTAGCAGCAGCAGTTTGAGGAGGATATGCGTCGATGTTAGCAACCGCTACATCATGTGCAGATGGAGTGCATGCGCCATCTGACTCATAGTTTGGGGATGATGTTTCCTCCACAATTTTTTATACCTCCTCCACCTCCTCTAGATGACAACCCCATTTATTTTTATTTTATTTTAAAAAAAATTGAATTCAAGATTTGTTGTAAAGTGAACTATTTACTATTTCTGTCTTTTTTATTGGTGTAAATATTGCATAATTTAATTTTTTTTATCTTTAATATTTTATTATTTATTTTTAGAATTATATTTTTTAATGTTTGTTTATTTTACTACTACTAATAATAATATTATTATTTTATGGTATTTATATTTTTTTGAATATTGAGAATTTTAATATTTTTTTAATTATTTATTATTTTAAAAATATTTATATTATTTTTTAATTAATATTAATTTTATTTAATATATATTTTTAGTATTATATTTTTTAACGTTTGTTTATTTTACTAATAATAGCAATAATAATAAAAATTGATGTTTTTTAATATTTTTTTGAGAATATTGAGAAATTTAATATTTTTTATTTTATTATTATTTTAATAATATTAATATTCTTTTTTCATTAATCATAATTTTATTAAATATATATATATTTTACTTTGTTTATTTTTTGCGACGGGACAAGTTGCGACGGGAGCCCGTCGGAAATAATTTAAATATATATTTTTATAGTAGTATTTGCAACATGACCAAGGGCCCATCGCAAATTGTATTTGCGATGGGCCCGTCACAAAAGAGATATTAACATATAATTTATATAATTGGAGGCTTATTTTCAATGCCATTTTTTGCAATGGGCTATTTGCAATGGGACCCCGTCACTAAAACTTATTTACGACGGCATACCATCGCAATTAGCCCGTCGCAAATAGCTCAAAATGCAGTAGTGTTATTTTTAATGATTTTGTGATCAGCAAGTGTCTGAAATCTTACCAGGGTTAGTTTTGAATAGATTAAAAAGATGATCAACTTCTTTTTAATTGAGGTGTAGAGTAAAATAGATATATTGGGGTTCTTATATGTAAAGGATATTTTTTTAGATTGGGGTTCCATTGAAAATCCTCTCTTACTATGATTTTCAGTTCATATCCTTGTTTTGGGCATATTTATAGGAGGATTTTGAGAACCAATTTTCGATTATCATAGCCTTCCACCCTCATAATGAATACCAGACTAACTAAACCATTCAATTTTTTAAAGATATGTTGACATATTTCATGATATAATTTTTCTAAAGCTTGTTGGACCATTTTTTTCATTTTCATGTTTGGTAACAATAGTATCTATCCCTCCACTATTTTCATGGAACCATTAGATGAATATTCTAGAGACCTTTTGGTCATCCCAATGTATGATAGATGTGGGTATGTCATCACCAATGGAATTAGAGCCGGTGTAAGTAATAATAAGAGAGGTTTAAGCGATCTATGAGAGGATGAGGACCACTTAAGACTATTAATTTATTTATAGACCATCTAAAAAGAACCATTGAGATTGAGTAGGGAGTCTATGTATTCCAAAAGGTCTCACCATAGTGCAGGTTACAGGGGTTTGGTTGGGGTTGTATGTTAACAAAATTATTCATCATTTCATTCCAGTTCCCATATAGGGTTGGAGTTGTAACACCCCATGATTTCATAGTACATTATCTCATTAAATTAATTTAATAGCGTGCGCTATACACAACACTGAGTTTGAGCGCACCCCAACTTACCAAATTAACCATTAAAAAGAGGTTATGAAGAGTATTAACTAATTTTGAATCTTATATACTCTATATAATCATAACATTTATATTATATGTTTCTTAGACATAATATAAGAACAAATTCATTTTTTTCAGATAAAATAAGTATCTTTCAAAAAATGAAATTTTACAGCCTTTTAATGGAGAACCCATTTTTAAACCAATATTTAACCCTTTTATATATTCAATTTAATAAAATTAAACACTTCTTTAAAAGTGGGACATAATCATTTAGTTTCGATAAATTTTTGGCGTTTTTCGGATAACTTTCATATTTTGGTGAATAGTGAAAAATGTAAAATTTTAATTAAAAACAATGTTTTTAATCAAAATACTTTATAGTGTTAAAATATGAATTTGAATGGTTTTAAAGTATAATTTGATTATATTTTTATCATTTAAAACAATTTAGGTCATTATAAGTAATTTCACATTTAAATTTGACATAAACACATGTCAATCTTTTGATAATTTTTTCTTTTTTAAAACCCGTTTTTTTGTTTTGATAACGGGAATTAATTATAAATAAATAGATGAAACTTATATTTTTTTTCATTTGGTAACATATAATTCATTTTTGAATTTGTAATATCAAAATTATATTAGGGTGAATATTTGGTATTTTTCGGAATACTTTCAATTTTTGATGAATAGTGAAAAACACTACGTTATTATTTAAAACCGAATTTTTTTAAATAATTATATATTTTATTTAAATTTATTTTAAGTAAAAATAGATATATAATACCTATATAAGTTCAATTTAATTCATTGTATTCATTTTATAATAAACATATATGTATAATATTTTATTGAACTTTTTATCCACTTTTACCCACCTTCGAGGCAAGTTAGAAAATTTGCATTAAAACATTCTTTTACCACTTCTATGAGTTGAATTTAAAATATACTAGAGGTAGGGTGGATTTAAGTAAGTAAAATGTGGTTGAATAAGATGAAAATAACTTTTGGTGAATTGTAACTTTTTACTTTTATTTACCACCATTAAAAGTAAATAGGGTAATTAAGGGTGAAAATGATATTTTAATTACCCTAACAAATGTAATAATTTTATTGGATAAGTGTAATACGACCAAAAACAACATTAGTAATATAATATGACCCCTTTTGGTCCACCTGTATTAGATTAGGACATTTATTATTATTTTATTTAAAGAAGACTTAAAAGTGTTAAATTCAACATTTAATAACTAAACCATTTTTAATACAGGGTTACACAAAATATAAATTAGATTATAAATATTAATTAGAAATATAAAAATATTCACTACTTTATGGTATTTTATTTATAATTTGAATACATTTAACAATTTAATTTATTTATGACATAATGATGATGCTGTAATTACCTTATTAATGAAATATTAAAATAATTGATATTATAAATATTCAAATAAATGTAAATTGAGACTTATGATGAATTAAAATAATTTTATAGGTTAATATGACATGTTAGGGTTGGTTAAATAATTTTTATTTGAAGTGATAATGTTTTTATGGCTTTCAAAAAAATAAAATACTAAATAGTGTCAAAATTGACATAATAGAGTTATTAAAAAACAAAATACTATATTATTAATTTATATAATATTAATAAAAATCTAAGGATCAGAAAAAGGGATTCGATAAGTTTATATATATTAATAATGAACCACATAGGGTTCTCTTGGCTTGTTATAGTAAGTTTATTAACCATATAATATAAATACAAAATGACATGGTAAATGTCAAACTATTTAACTAGGAGTTAGATATAAAAGATAAGGTTGATATAGTGGCCTAAACATGTTTAAAACCTACTGGTTGAGAATTTTATACCTCTATCCACCTTATCCTCGAAATAATTCATTTTGGAGCCATTAGAAACTGAAAACTATTTTATTATAAAATACAATTTCATGTTTTTTCTAAAGTAACCCTATCTTTTCTTATAAAAGGGTACTTCCACTTCTCTTAATTTCACACCAGCAAAGCATTTTCGATCGGCCAAAACCTGACCAAATATCCTCCCAAAGTTACTCCCTTTATCCTAGAGGCCTTAATTTGGTCATAAAGCCTATTTAAGGATCCCTTTTGATCAAATCAAAAGGAAGAACCTGAAGAAGAGGTGAATATTTTATCACCTCTTTCAGGTTCTTTTCTTCTTCCACTTCCTCTTTCAATGTTGTTTCCATTTTAAAATAATATCTTTAGTATTTTCTCTATATTTTTGTGTTATTATAAAAATGATACAACCATATTCATTATTATCCATCATATGAATGACAAAGTCACTATACGTGCATGCGTACTGCTTAACGTCTCCACGTCGTGGTGTAGTTTGTTATTCAAACACTTCATTATTTGGATGGGTATAATAATGAGTAAAAATTATTTAAATAATAAATATCACATGTTAGTTATTATTTATATATGATATACCATCCAATTACATACGATTTCACCATCAATATAATGATATTGTCGCTCGTGCCTATGTACGGATTATCGTCTCCACGAACACGATGAGATTCATTATCCATTGTAATCATTTAAGAATAATTTTCTTTTTATGATTAAAAATAATGTTTATAAACATAATATCATTTTTTATATGAATAAAATACATCCTATCCATAAAAAGAATGTCTTACATAACCAATCATATAAAGGAAAACGAATCAGTTAACACCCAAAACGATGATACTACTAAAATATTATTTACAAAGCAATGTTAGAGGATAATATATGATATAATATTAATGTATATAGTTCTTTTAGAATTTAATAACAATTATTTAACTAATATACTGGTGTTTAATGTACCCTAATACAAGTTAAAGTACAAAGTAAGGGTTAATTCTACAATCTCTTTACTTATCTAAGGTTGTTAATATGTAAGTATCTACTGAGACCTCTTTATCATCCATATCTGTTTTTTCTTAAAATCATAATTCAAAACATTTTTACATATTAATATGAGTTAAATTAATTAATACCCTTATTTGACAATATATATTTTTAAGGGAATCTTTCCATCATTTTCTAAACAAGGTACTTTATGACCATTTTTAAAAAATTAAGGTAAGAATGTTTTTTTATCTTATACGGATGGTGTGGTTGTTTTCCACTGATACAACATCTTTGAAGATTACCTTAAAAGCTTATAAGAATATTATGAAAATAAATTTTTTATTTTATAATTATATGACTTTTAAATGATTTCAAAATAGAAAGATATATTTCTCTAAAAATAATTTTTAATTTAATTTATGTCAACAACCTTTTGATGGATTTTATGTTTTTTTGATGTTGATATATTTTGATAGAAATATTCCATATTGTATTGATGGTTTTGTGATATGTTCGATTGTGGATATGTTATTTTAATACCATTCATGTTTTATGGATAAAGTATTGCCATTTCCTATTCAATCTTTGTTTCGAATGCTTATGTTATGTTTAAACCTTTTCATATGAGGAATGCATTGGCTTTAGTAAGTTATGGGTGGAGCCCACAATATCTCCTCAATTCATTGGTAGTTATCATTAGACAAACAAGTGTCTTGGAACAAGTCCTTGACAAATTCTTATTTTTAGTATTGGTATAAGGCCTTGACTATGTGGTTATAAAGTCTGGCATCTGTCATTCCAACATTATGAAAATTGGATTTTGAAATTACACGCGATTATTAGACTAGTAGAATATCCATGTGAATAATTAAATGGAATTATTTGATTTTATAATTGCCATATTATTCTGAATTTTAGGTTGAAAAGCTTTTGTTTTAGTCATATACATTTCCTTAAATGATTATACTTATTTATGAAATTTTCCGCTATATTGTTATCCTTACTGAATATCTGAGCTCACTCCTTTCTTTGTTTTATTTTTCCCATGATGTGAAAATGTATTTAATGGTTGACCAGCAGGGATAGGATAATGATATAAGTGTGTTCAAAGGGGAATTTTTTTAATGTTTTTATTTCATTATGTAATGAAAAACTATGAATGTATCTGGTACATAGAAGGATACTAAACAGAATAGTATTTCAGGACATTATTTCTTATATCATGCCAATGTTATGTAATAATGAAATGACTCTAGGTAACTGGGGTCAGGGCGTTACAGTCAGTATCAGAGGCAGTTTAGTACAATCCTTGGAAGCTATATTTCTAAAAACTCTGATTAGGGAACATTACCTTAAGATAGTTTTTTAAGATTATTATAAGAAAACATCCAAGAATTTTGGTACTGTAGTTATTTTGTGAGTTTTCCAAGAAATACACCCCTTTTTGGATATGAGCAGGTAGATGCTGCTCTAGGACAGATGTACCTAGGGGTAAAATCTGAAAACATCTCTTTGAGCTAGACTCGAATGGGAACTAGTGCACGAAAATGAGCCTTGCAGCACTCTTGGTTACGACACTCCTGGGGGATATGCTTAGGATAATTATCATTTTCTTTACAAGCCATTATGAATGGTTTATGAGTATATACTCTCTCAAAGAAAACATTTTTATGATTTTGGATTATATCCATAAGTTGTTTAATTTATGTCAACTGTTTTACAAGATTGGAATTATGTATTGTGATTCATAAAATAATCTAGTGTATGCCATTGTTTAGAAATGGCTCCTAATTGAAGGAATGAGAATTCCAGCAATAAGCATTATTGAATGATTAAGAAGGATCATATCATTCATGGTATTAAGAAACAATTTCAAAGGAAAATATTCTCCCACATATTTTAATCTTATGCAGAAATAATATTATGTGATAATAAGATAAGTAAATAATTCTCTGAGTCCTATTTCTTTGAAGGGAAGAAAGAGAAGAAAAGGATAGTAGAGAGAAAGATGGTTTAAGGGAAGTGGGGAAAGTAAGATTTTTCCATATGTGATAACTGTGGAAAGAATCAACTTGGTTAATGATTGAAGGGAATGGGAGTGTGTTATAAGTGTGGAGAAAAAGGACACCAAGTACGTGATTATAAGGGAAAGAAAAATGTTTCAAATTTATAATGCTTCATCTACAAGGAGTTTGGAAACTACATGAATCAATGTCTAAATAATCAGAGTATACCCCAACTACCGCTGTTGGAAAATAATTAAGTTGCGATAATACCAAAGATGAAGAGGAATGATTAGAGTTATTATGATTTTATTAAAGTATTGATTCATTTGAGTATTTTATTAATGATGTACATATTATAATAATTATAGAGTAAATAAGGATTGTACTGAAGTACTATTTAATTAAGGACTTGAGATTGTGTGGAACCAAGAAATGTGACTCAGTAGCAGGTTAATTTTTTTTGGAAAATATATGGTTTTGAGAAAGATAAACCATAATACGGTTCTGATAACGAGGTAGTGATTTTGGAATAATATTTTATTGAGTTGGGTAAATTATATTGGATAATCTTAACTACCATGAAACTAATTAAAGATTTGTATATTCCATCATTGTTGGAGATTACAAATTTTTTTGGATATAAAGAGTATATCATGTATTCTATAAGGAATCAAGAAGCATGAATTTAATCAATAAGGTTTTATGCTAATTCAGGGTGTTAAAGTGTTTTAAATGAATACATGATGAAGGTATTCATATGTTATTATATGGAAAAAAGGATCTTTATTGTGTTTAAATTCCTTATAAGTATTGTACTGTGAGTTTGGAAAGAAATATTTTGGATATGTCTCAATGTTGGAAACAATTAAGTTTTACATTGGATACTATTGTTCAGGATAAATCATTTCATGAGGTTATTTTTGGATTATCATAAAAAGGACAACCTGGAGGTCGGGTGACAACCCATCACATCTAGTAAGGTCGTGAGACTTGAACCCACAACCAAAGGGCGACAAGGGTGCATCACCTACCACTACCCTATGAGATGTCTTGGAATGTATAATGTAGTTTTTTTAAATATTCTGAGAAATGAATTATAAATTTTATATTTTTGGAATCCTATTCGATTAGGATAAATAAAATATTTTTGAATTCTATTATCTTTTGGAGTGAAAGATGAGTTTGTGGTTGTAATTAGATGAAGGATGAAACTCTACTTTTCATGCATATATATAAATATTCCTCTTATTTTATGAATAAATTATTTCCCAAACTTTAGGGAAGGTATCTTAAAAACAAAAATGTGTTATCCCAATACCTTATATTTTGTTGAACCGATGATATTTTACATCATCTTAGATTGATGGCTTTTAGGCCATAAATTGTATTGTTTCTTGTGATTGATGACCTCAATCACTCCTTATAAATATTTACGTTTTCCTATAATTATGTGTGTCAAATTTTCTACAATGTTTTTCTAATTGAGATCATAATTTCGTGGTGACTTTTACATTTCTCTTTCCCTCTTATTAAGACTAAATTTTATTAACCCCATTTTCGATTTGGGATTCCCACAAAGGTATTTTTCTATTTTTAACAATTTATTTTAGAAGCAAAATTTTAAATTGGAGGAAGAAATTTATTGAAGGAGGGTATAATGTAACACCTCAAGATTTTATAGTACGTTTTCTCATTAATGTAATTCAATAGCTTGTGCTATATGCAACACCGAGTCCAAGCGCATCACAACTTACCAAACTAACCGTTCAAAAAGCTGGTATGAATTGTATTAACTGAATTTTAAATATTTTATACTCTATATAATCTTAACATTCATATTATGTCTTTCTTAGATATAATATAAGAACATATACATTTTTTCAGATAAAATAAGTGTTTTTAAAAAAATGCAATTTTACCGCCATTTAATGGAGAACCCATTTTAAAACCAATATTTGACACTTTTGTATAATAAATTTAATAACAGTAAATTATTATTTAGAAGAAGGACATAAACACTTCGTTTCGTTAAATATTTTGTGCATTTCTGATAATATTCATATTTGGGTGAATAGAGAAAAATGCTAAATTTTAATTGAAATTAACTTTTTTAATCGAAATAATTTATAGAGATAAATTATGAATTTGAATGCATTGGAATTTTAATTATATTATATTTTTATCATTTAATACAATATAGGAAATTATAAGTAATTTCACATTTAAATTAGACATAAACCCATGTCAATCTTTTGATATTTTTTATTTTTTAAAAACACGCTTTTTGGTTTTGACAATGGGAATTAATTTTAAATTAATAAATGAAACTTAAATGTTTTCGAATTTGTTAAAATAGACTTAAATTTTTAATTAAGAATATAAAAATTATATTTGGGTGATTTTTTGGTATTTTTCTGAAAAATTTCAAATTTTGATGAATACTGAAAAACATTACGTTATTATTTAAAACCGACTTTTTATTTAAATAATTATTTATTTTATTTAAATTTATTTTAAGTGAAAATAGATATATAATACCTATATAGGTTCAATGTAATTCATTGGTGTTATTTTATAAAAGGTTTAGATGTATAAAATTTTATTGAACTTTTAAACCTCATTTAGCCACCTTCTAGGCACGTTGTAAAATTAGCATAAAACATAATTTTACCGCTTCTGTGAGTTGAATTTGAAAATACAAGAGAAACATTGGACAATAGTAAGTAAAATGTGGTTCAATAAGATGAAAATAATTTTTGGTGAATAGTAACTTTTATCTTTTATTTATCATGGTTAAAACTAAGCAGGATAATTAAGGGTAAAAATGATATTATAATTACCCTAAGACATGTCCTATTTCTATTGGATAAGTGTAACTATACCAAAAATACCTTCTTAATAAACTATGACACCCTTTGGTCTGCTTTGATTGGATTAGTACATTTACTATTATTTTATTTAAAGAATAGTTAAAAGTTTTAAATTCATCCTTTAATAACTAAACCATTTTCAATATAGGGTTACACACAATATCAATCCGACTATAAATATTCTTTAGAAAAATAAAAAAATTACTACATAATGGTATGTTATTTCTAATTTTTAGACATTAAATAATTTTTCTTATTTATGACACAATGATGATGTGGTAATTACCTTATTAATGAAATATTAAAATAATTGATATTATAAATATCCAAATAAATGTAAATTGGGAATTTTTATGAATTAATATAATTTTATAAGTTAATAGTACATGTTGTGATTGGTTAAATAAATTTTATTCTAATTGATAATGTTTTTATGGCTTTCAAAAAAAATATTAAATCGTATCAAAAATGACATAATTGAGTTTTTAAAACAAATACTATATTATTAATTGATATAATAATCCTAAAAATCTATGGTTTAGACAAAGGACATAAATAAGGTTATATATATTAATTATTAACCACATAGGGTTATCTTGGCTTTATATAGTAATTTTATTAACCATATCATATAAATACAAAGAGGCATGGTAAATGTCAAACTCTATAACTAGGTGTTAAATATAAAAGATAAGGTTAATATGGTGACCTAAACCTATCTAGAACTTATTGGATGAGATTATTTCGACCCATACCCACCTTATACTAGTAATAATTCATTTTGGATCCATTAGAAACCGAAAATTATTTTATTATAAAATAAGATTTCTTGTTTTTTCCTAAAGTGACCCTCAAATCTCTTATAAAAGGGTACTTCCCCTTATCTTAATTTAACACCTCCAAAGACTTTTTCTTCCGCCAGAAACATAAAACTATATCCTACCAAATTTCTTCTCTTCATCCTAGAGGCCTTACTTTGGTCAGAAATCCAACTTAAGATCCCTTTTGATCAAATCAAAAGGAAGAACCCGAAGAAGAGGTAAATATTTCATCACCTCTTTCTAGTTCTTTTCTTCTTCCACTTGCACTTTCTTTGTTGTTTTCTTTCTAAAATAATTACCCGAGTATATTTTATATAATGTGATGTTATTATATAAATGGTACATCCATATTAATTATTATCCATCATATTAATGACAAAGTCACCATACGTGTGTATGTACGACTTACCGTCTCCATGTCGTGGTGTAGTTTGTTATTCAAACACTTAATTATTTTGATGGGTATAATACTGAGTATAACTGATATAAATAATAAATATAACATGTTAGTGATTCTGTATATATGATATAAAATCCAATTACATGTGATTTCACAATCAAAATAATGATATTGTCGCTCGTGCATACGTACGGATTACCGTCTCCACGAACACGATGAGACTTATTCCCCATCGCAATCATTCAAGAATAATTTTCATTTTATGATTACAAATAATATTTACGTACATAATATCATTTTGTCTTTGAATCAAATACATAATATCTATAACAATTATAGCTTACATAATCCAGCATATAAAGGAAAATGAATATGTTAACACCCAAAATGAAGACACTACTGAAATATTATAAACATAGAAATATTAGAGGATCATATATGATATCATATTGATGAATATAGTTCTTTTATAATTAAAATAAAAATTATTTAACTATTATAAATGAGTTTAACATACCCCAAACTAAGGAAAATTGCATGATAAGGGTTAACTATACAATCTCTTTACTTATCCGAGGTTGTTAATACATAAGTATCTACAGGGACCTATTTATCATCCACATCTCTTCTTTTATAAAAAAATAATTTAAAATATTTTTACTTTTTACTATGATTTAAATTCAATTATACCCTTATTTTACCAAATATGTTTTCTAAGGAATCTATTCTTTGTTTTCCAAACAAGTTACTTTATGATCTTTTCGACAAAATTAAGGTAAGAATGTTTTTTTAACTTATACGGTGGGTGCAGATATTTCCTGCTGTTACAACATCGTCGAAGCTTCACATACAATCTTATAAAAATATTTTCAAAATATATGTTTTATTTTATAATTATATGACTTTTAAATTATTTCAAAATAAAAAGATATATTTCTCTATTTTTTTATTTCATATATGTCAACAGCCTTTAGATGGATTTTAAGCTTTTTTGAAGTTGATTTATTATGATACAAATATTCTATATTATATTGAAGGTTTTATGATATGTTGGAATGTGGATGTGTTATTTTTATACCATTCATGTTTATGGATAACGTATTGACATTTCATATTATAGTTTTAATACGGAAATTTATTTTATGTTTAAACATTTTCATATGAAGAATGCATTGGACTTAGTAAGTTATGGGTATAGCTCGCTATAGCTCCTCGATGCATCGGTAGGTCTCATGAGACAAACCAGTGTCTTCTCACAAGTCCTTGAGAAAATATTATTTTTAGTCTTGGCACAAGACCTTGGCTAGGTGGATATGAAGTCTGGAATTTTTCATTCCATCATTGTGAAAATTGGATATTGAATTTTCATGTGATTATTTGACTAGTAGAATATCCATGTGAATAAGTAAATGGCATTATTAGATTTTATTTTTGACATATTTTGAAAAATTTTATATTTAAGAAGATTTTGTTTTAGTATTATACATTTCCTTAAATGTTTATTCTTATTTATGAATGTTTTCTCAATATTTTTTTCTTTACCAAGCATATGAGCTCACCCCTTTATATGTTTTATTTTTACCAGGATGTGAAGAAGAAATTAATGGTTGACCTGCAGGGATAGAATAAGGATATAAGTGTATTCAAAGGGGAAAAATGTTTTTGATGTTTTCATTTCATGATGTAATGAAAAAATTATGAATGTATCTAGTACTTCCAAGAATACTAAACTGATAAGTCTTTCGGGACATGATTCCTTATACTATGTCAATGTTATGTAATAATGCACCGAATTTGGGTAATTGGGGTCGGGACATTACAGGAGTTGTTGGATAAAACTTTTCATTTCCACATAGTTGGAATAGGTTCTTGATGCCATCCTTGGTTCATATTTTTGGAGATACATGAACTACCAGTCAAACATCATTCACTAGGGAAAGCTAAATATAAAGAATAACGATATATTTTCAGATTACGTAGTTGTGATCAACTATTTATAAAGGATTATCCTTCAAGTATGATCTATTTCTCTAGTTCACATCTTCTAGAATCAAGTGGACCTCTATAAGATCTTATTTGGGTGCGATACATGAAATACTTTCTCATAACCCTCCCCTATTCTAGTATATTTTTATGGGAGAAAATATTTATAGATGGGGAGGATGCATTAACTCTTATATTCATTTTTAATCCCTTAGAATATTTTAAATTATATTTTTCAGTTTAGTTTTAATGTTGGAACATATTTTTGGAAGCCACTATGACCTAATATTGATATATTAGAAAAACATGTTATTTATAAACGTGTACATGAATATTCCAACACAGTTATTTTACTTAAGAATATATTCTTTGATGGAAGAAAAGAGACTGTGTTGAGTCCGGAATGTTGGTTTAACCCCAAGGAGGGATACTTTTTATCTATATTGGGGGCACGAATTTTTAGCCTTCTTTATGGAATTCTAAAAAAAATTACATAAATATAATGAAAATTATTAATTAGGGAAATTATATCTTGAAACCCTATTTAAACACCCATTTATCCAATCCCTAGGATTGGCCAGAAAACCCTATAATTTTGAGAGGAGTGGTCATGGTAGAGACCATAGCTTTTTATTGAGGGATAATATTGTGATCGACAAACAAAATTGCTAGTATTCACCAATGAATTTGATATGGATTAATGTTTCTCCAGTAATATAATAATTCTTGAGGTAGAGGTTTTTTATTAATGTAATTTATTCACTTTTAGTTTCTTTTTATGTATAGAATATTGTGCTTAATTTTTCTTATATTTCTCATGGACCTATCAGTATATAAAATTTAAATTGTTTAAGATTATCTAAAATTTAATTTTTTATATTTTATTAAATTATGAAACCCATGATCAATTGTTGGATTCTAATAGTCCATGATTGATAATAATATTTTTTATATTGGTTTTCCCCCAATATTTGTTTTATATTGATCAATGACATGTAGTTGGGCTGATGATTTGGCTATCATAGTCTGATTTGAATCACGTTTCAATCTTAGACGATGTGAAATTATGGGATCAATAATAGAGATTGTAGAAAGTGGAAGGATGTAATGAAAAATATGGATGTCCAAGAAAGGTAGGTGCATTTTCTTCCCTGAGTAGTGTTGTATAGGGAAACATGAGTCTCACTTGGGTGGTTAAGGATTCTAATTATAGAAATTAATTGAAAAATATTAATATTTAGTGGTGTTACACTAATTATTGATTCCATAGTTGAAGTAAAGGGAATGATTGAAGGTGAAATTAGAGAATGTGGAGATATTTTAGGATGAGGGGTTCATTCTTGTTCATATAGCTAACTATAATGGATATAGTTTGGATGATTTCACACCATGTATTTCCAAAGTGAAACCATTACGGATTCAAATGGTGTTAAATATCACACACCATGTGAATTGAATCCCAAATTGTATTCCCTAACCGAAAAAACATCAAGAGTATAAGGATTACATTTTCATGTGGTTGATTGGACTGATATTCCATGTGGGTAGGTACCACAAGTCTTGCTACTATGATTCATGAAACATGTCGTGATATTAAATGCGGATTACCCACCTAGTTTAACATTTCATGTAGTCAATCATTCATGTCATGAATATGTCCCTTGAATTTCATGAAGTGTTTCAGTACATGGATAAGCTACTTCATAGGAGTTACACACCATATATGTGATGTGTCAGAACTAGTTCACTCAAATGTTACTGAACCTGATGGGTCAGAAGGCCATAATCACACCTCCCCATATGCTAGAGGGAATTGATTAGCATCATGGGTACTAAGGTGGTTCAATGGGCACACTATACCATCAAAATGATTATAACATAGTGTTATAATAAGTGATTAAATGATGTAATCATAACACCAACTGACATTAAAAGATAAATAATCTAGATAAAATAACATTCATCAAAAGAAACATCCAATTCTCATACAAATGATCTAATTTCATGTCTCTAATAAAAAATTAATAGGTTATCACGATTCTAGGAAAACACACATACAATTATATTAAAAAAACACAAAATTCCAAATTACTATCTCTATATAGAATGATGATCCATAACATAGTCCCATGATCCACCACTCTCATGCTACAATCAATCATGGATTAACAAATGAGTGTTTTCCCTTATACCCACATGTATCCTTGATGTCTATCAGGGAACCAATTGGCAGCCCAAAAATTTTGTGAGATATACTTAGTTGGACACCAACAATCATGTCTACACAAATACATCCTGTGAATATAAATGTAATGTCGTGTGGGTATAATAATCATTAGTGATGCAAAATATTAATTCAATATCCATGTCGGGTATGGATCATCATGGGATGTGTGTATGACCTTACATGATTTTTACTAAGATGGAATTGCATTTATACCCATTCTATCATATATATATATGTGTCTGAATACAATATTGAATCAAATAAACACATATACATGATCTAGCATGGACCCTTAGCTTAGATCCCAGTAGTCAATATCGTATGTAAATATGGCACGAGTCTCGAATCTCTTTAGAATGAATCATAATGAAGAAAATATAAATAAAATGATCTATGGTGAGATTAGAGAATACATGACCTCAATGGTTGATCCAAATAATATTAATAATTCATATATTTTGTATATAATGTCCTAAGTGTAACCCAAGTGTGTACACCCATATAATTCTACAATAAAAGAGTCTAATCATGTTTATGAAGATTATCCATAGTAGGACCGACCAAAGAATGACTACTCCTAACAGAGTGCATCCATGATGTCATGTGTCTATAGACATCAATCTGAATCTATTTAGTGAATCCAAGAATTTTAATATCAATAAAACATTCAAGTGAATCATGGTCACAACACAAAGGCAATATCATAATAAGATAAAGACCAAATTCTATAGTTGGTATCTCCCATGAAAATAGACTCACAAATCAAGGTGGTGTTCATTATGTTGTTAAAGTATTCCCTTGTGAATTCGTGGAGATCTCAAGTATGAAAAATCTTATACTGGGAAAAGTATCCATAATAAAAGAACTATGTATTTGAGTATGAAGTATAATGTTGCACATGGGATAATCATGAAAATTTATTACTTCCGTTGATGTTGTTATCATTCCTTTAGTGATAAAAAGATTTGAGGTCCACAATAATACGCACTTGGTATATGTACATTAATTGTAACATTGTCCATGTGATAATCAAGCCAATTTTTACTCCAATTTAATTCATATCACTACCTTTTATTTATTGATGACACGTTACATACACGAGGAAGGGAAACATTTTCTATGTAATAATCATTCCAATATACCAAGTACATTTATAAATATTATTAGTGACTATAAAATTAGGGAAAGAGTGTTTTCCATGCAACTACACTACAAATTATCCATTTTCATTTATAATTTATCAATTTGGAAGTCAAACCAAACAAAATGGTGGGTGTTTTTTTAAATCATAGAGGTAAAATAAGCATATATTGGGAAGCCTCAATGGGGTGTCTCATATTGAGGTTAAATACAAAAATGTCATAAAGGACTCTAAATGAGTCATTGGGTTGTAACTAGGGATACCAAATTAATAAGGATTACTTTTAGGGACAATGCTCTGCAAAACCTATGTGTGATACAATGAAAAAAATATCAACATCAATACTTTGACAGAGAATTCATAGACCACCCACAATATTCCTATGGAGAAACACTCATCCAGTATTTTCCTTTTTTGTGCAAACATGAAGGAAATGTAAAAATAGACAGACAACCTGAAAAAAGTCATATGAGTTTCACCGAAAAAACTTTGTTGGAAGGAAGACGAAAGAATAAAGGAGGTGAAGGAGTGGAGAGAATATCAGCATTGATTCAATGAGATAGATGGTACTCAAATAATAATGATGATGTAGATGTTTCTTAAAATACAATTCTAGGAATGAGTTGATAGCTTCCATGGATAGGGCGTTGTGGATGGTGGAAGATAGAAAAATCGTAGGAGATGATTTAAAGAGAATGAGGTAAGACATTCATTTCTCCCATACTTTAAAGGGATTGTGGGTCTTCACCTCATAGTTGGCCAAACCATGTGAACCCCACTGGCAAGGGACCCACCCAACATGACTGTCATTACATATATAGAAAAACCATGCATATCCCAGACACACCTTCTATCTCATCCCCACATAAAAAAATCCTCCTTGAATGATTTCAAAAAACTATCTGGATTCCTTCTAGGGAAACATAGTTTGAGGATCTCGGTTTGCACTAACCTTTTTTAACTATGTGAATCCACTAATTTCTTTGAAAATGAGAGTGTTGAGACCCAAAAAATAGTCAGGTGCTACTAAACCCTTTCAAGAACAATAAAAAACATTCATAAGGATAAAATAATCATTCAAACTGAAATTAAGAAGTTTGTACCTCATAAAAAATCAGGTTGTTACATCCTCCCCCTCCTTGGACAACTCATCCCTGAGTTGGTCTTTAGAGGTTGGTAAGGCATAATCAAAAATGTTTTCAAAATAATGAGCATGTATGTGTTACTCCCTCTCCTAAGTCTCGTCCAACACTCTTTTATGCTACTATAACCCTCATACCATACGAACTAACATCCCTTGTAGATATTTTATGCTATGGTCCATTATACGAATAGGATGCTCCTAAAAGGACACATATACCTCCAACTCAACATCATCTGGATGAAAGATGTTAGACATGCTTGAATAATGTTTTTGGAGCAATGAAACGGGTCATAGGTTGTCAATATCATGGTAACTCTGAGGTAACAACACAGATATTATATTGGCATGACTCTCTCCACAACTTGAAAAAGTCTAACAAATCAAGTTGAAGGCATCCCTTTTTGTATAAATAGTTGATATCCCAATCTACTCAACACAAAAAAGAAAAATGTATCCCCAACCTCAAACTGAATAGGTCATCAATGACGGTCTACATATTATTTATTCATAGATTGGGTCAAATCCATTCCTTTCATGATTAGTTGAACATACTCTGAAGTCTCCTAAAAGATATGAGGTCTATGTATTGTATCCTCACATACCTATTACCAGCAGAGAGGTGATCCTCATGGTGTACCATATAGGTACTCATAAGGATCCATCATAATTTCACCTAAAATATATTATTATAAGCAAACTATACAAGAAGAATATGTACTTCCCAAGATCCATGGAAATCAGGGACACATGATCGAAGGATGTCCACTAAAATCTGTATTGTCTGCTTGGAGTAACCATTAGTCTAAGGGTTATATTTTCTACTCAAAAGTACATTTGTAACTAACACCATATGCAAACATTTCTAGAATAGTGATGTGAAGTGATCATCTACGTCTGATAAAATATTCCAAGGAACTCCATGATATTGTAAAACATCTTGTACATAAATACTTTTTATCCCATCCTCTAAAAGGGTATCCTTAATAGGTAATAATTGAGAGTCCATTGTGAACATATTGATGATCACCCATATGAAATCATTTCATTGATCAGATCTCGCTAATCTGGACAAAGAAATCCATCGTGAAATCGTCCCATTTCTACTGAGTAATTTGAAACATAGGTAAAATCCTTATTGGCCACTAGTGTTCCACATTCACCCACTAATGGGTGGAACACTGAGTAACAAAACTAGTTATCTCCCTCTTTATTTAAGGAAATAAAAGTTATCTACATAAGTCATGATGTACTTCTTAATAATAGGATATACCTCCAAAGTAGAACCATAATATTTTCACCCAACATCCTTCCTTATTTATATGGTAAACCAAACACATCCATGAATGCACAATACCTCATCCTCATCAAGGATCCATCTTGGTTGAAGGTCCTAGCTTGAAAGACTCTCCCTTGGGATTAGGCCCATCTGATCCAATAGTTTCCTCATATTCACTCTCTATAAGAGTGAAGATGTCAATTTAAAAGCCATAAGGGTATTCTACTTGTGATTTTTCTGGACCTCTATATGCATCTCAGAGAATACAAGCATCAACTGCCACTCATCACTGGCCTCCATCACAGCCGATTTCTGATTCCCTTGGTTCAAATAATATGATAAATATTTTCTCTTTGCAAGAAAATTATAAAGATCAATGAAAAAAATAAAGGCACTTAAACCATCAGTTCTACTAGAGATTCAGATCATTACATGAGTTTGTTTGATCTATATACACAATAAAATTCCATCCGTGAAAATAATTCCACCAACATTGAAAAGTGTCAACTAAGGATGCCAACTAAATATCATGTGTTGGGTAATTCATCTCATGTGACCTTATCTAACACATCTCGTATGAAAAAACTATATCGTACTAGATCCGAACTACTCCAAACCAAATCCCTAATGCATATCAATAAAAAGTATAGCTTCTGCCAAGATCTAGTAGAATCAGGATCGATGCTGAAGTCAGTCTCCCTTTAATCTTCTAAAATGCTATGTAATAATAATCTGACCATATATGCATCACACCCTTATTATTTAATCTTTTAATAGGTAAATCTAGGTTTGTAAAATCCAAAATAAAGTTCATGTAATAACTATCCATACCTATGTAACTATGTGTGTAAAACATTTCTTGGGATACTCTTAAGAAATTACGGCATTCAACTTCTCTGGGTAAATAGTCACTCTAGTTTCTGAGATGATGTAACCCAAGACGGGAACCTTAACCATCAAAAAGAAAAATTTACTGATCTTATTATTTCGCTAGTGCTATATAGTGTATTTATAATGATCTCAAAAATACTGTAATGGTCGTGTCTAGTAAACGAATACCCCAAGATATGTAAAATGAAGAATACCGCCAATGAATCCAAATATTGTTGGGAATCCAAATTCATCTAAGGCTTGAAAATAGCTAGCATGTTTAAAACACTAAAAAAAGTAATGAGATACATATAAATAATATACCTAATATGAAATGTTTCACATTGTACATCTAAAGGTATAACTTGTACCAAATGATATCCGAACCTCAAATCTCTCTTTGTGAAAACTATTACTCGGTAGTAATGGTCAAATAGATTCTCTATATGAGGAAGTGGATATTGGTTCTTGACTATAATCTGGTTCAACCAATGGAAATCCAGGAAATTTTTTAGGGTAACATCCACCTTCTTATTGAAATGGACTTTTAAACCCTAATGTGAGGTACTATGATGTATAAATCTCTTAGCTTCCAAAGACTCTAGCTATCTTTTATTTTCAGACAACTCAGTAGTAGACATCCTGTATTAAGGAATGGATACTTGTTCAGCTCTTATCATTAGCTCAATAAATAACTTCTCTCTTAGGAGTTAAACTAGAAAAGTATTCTTGGAATACATCCCTAAATAAAGTACAAAAAGAGGTAAATTGGCCTGAATAATTCTCTGATAATCCATATAATGGATAAAAATGTACCCTACTAATTCACCTATCACACAATTTACTATTCTAGGTCAACCTTCCTTGACTTCACATTCATATTTTTGAAGGTAACTATAACCCTTATGTGATGTAAATTATACCTTACCGCAATATTAGTCCACATAATTGTGATAGGGGACCAACTAAAAAATCCCAACAATGTAACCAAATCATTTCATATCGAGGACTATAATGTCCCACAATAATTGATTACAACCATGCATATTGATGGAATACAGATGAGATACCTGAATGGGTATGCCGGCTAGCAATGATCTATCAAGAATCCTCCATATGATGTTTTCTTCTACATTATAATCATCTACCCTACCTTAAAATTGTAATACTATGACATGTACCATAATTTTCTCTCTAATTGTACATATTAAAAAGGGATTGGTTCACAATTCTCAAGATAGCTATCAAACGAAAAATTTGTACCTAAGAATGAATGGTGTACTTCAGTCCATCCTCAAAACATCTCATTCTCAAAAACTATTCACTATTTAAGGATTGTGAAAATGCTAAATGATTGTAAAGTGAGCTAAATAATAAAATAAAGATATATATCTTCCTTTTAAATGAAGTAAATCCCTAACTCAGTTAGCTCTACTCATTTTCGAAATGAAAAAGTCAAAGAGAAAATCAGGAAAAACTCTCCAGACCCTCTCTCGATGTTGTTCTATCTGAGTAAAAATAAAATTCCAATTTTGGGAATAACCCCATGAAATATAAGATAAATTATTAACAGGTGACTCCAAGTGCTTAAATATAGACATCATGGCCTCAATAAAAGTCTGAGTGGGATATAGACATCTATCCCTCAGAAAGGTGTGTGGATATTACTACTGACCTGTGTCTATTATTCAATAGAAGGGTTAGATCACAATGTTCTAAGAATAGTCTGCATAATTCAAATTAAACCCTCATGAAACTGGTCATCAGTACCCATGTAATCTATAAGAGCAGGTTCCACATGAGGCACTATTGGAGGTAACACTTACTGCTCAGGTCCGACCACCTTCAGAGCATGGTCACCATTACACTCTTGGTGCATGATTAAATGACATCATGGTGGCATAACTATACAAAATAATTTAATATGCCTCAAATAGCATTTTATAATGAAAATATTGAAGATATAATAATATGATATGATCAAACCTTGTTATATAAGAATCACAACTCAGTTCTTTACTATAAATCCAGGCATGGGAATCATACATACAATGAGATAGAAGTTGGATATACTTCCTACAGATTGATATTGTGTTCAGGTATAGGTCATGTTCTATATTTTATGATAGATTTTAAGTATATATGTGTAAATTTAATGTTATAGAGGAAAACTCACATTATTTTTTTGTTGGTATTATTAAATAAGAGAAACCATTTCCATTAAAACACATAACTCAAGAGTTCTCAAGTATGGAATTATGTATATCAATATATATATATATATATATATATATATATATATATCATGTTCTAGTTAAATGACCCAATTATTCCTAGAATATAATGTACTACACTTTATACATTGCAAATGGTACTACATATAACTAAAACAAGGCTTTTAAGATGCATTAATAAGATAGATCACCATTCCTAGTTTATAGAGGCACACACACTCTATATATTGCAATACACCAACATATAATTTCAACCAAATAATTTTTCAGATCATGAATACAATAGTTCATCATCCAAAATAAATATTAATTTTAAAATTATGGTTGAATTATTGAAATATATGGGAAAAAACCATTTAGTTTTATGAAAACAATTTAATTATTCTAATTATTTATCTGTGCAAAAAAACATTTTCACAATTCCAAATACAACTATTAATGACCAAGGAATATGAAACAATAAGTTACATAGTAAGTAAACATGACAAGGAATAATTCATGGAATGTGAATCTCCAAGGTTCATATAACGATACTTGAGATGCTTCCTCATTGTTGTACCAGGCCAGGGGTAAAAATGAATTTCATAATATCAATGAAATCGAAAATACATGTGAATCGTGCAATAATGAAATCAATGAAACTGTAATAGGATTAATCCAGACCATCATATATCATCCTAGGAAATATTGTTTTTCTTTTATATGCGGGTCAGATAATTCAATTCATTGGCTAATTACCAAATTCTAATACATCCTAGTATCCTTTCAACAATACCAAAATATCTAGTCAGTGAAAAGAAACCTTTGATACCAATTTATAATTTATGGGACCCAGTTGACTAATAAGTATCTCAATCTGGTGGGTCCTAAGGCCACATATATTCCTCCCCATATGCCAAAGGTTTTTTACTAGTAGTGAGGGTAAATGGGGTTACTATTGGGAGACTATACCCTCATAATTAGAGTAACAAATTGCTATAATAATTGAGAAAATAGATGAAGTATAACACCAAAGGAAAATAAAAGACAAATAATCTCTATAAAATAATATTCATAAAAATAAATATCTAGTACCTTATAAATTTTTTTATTTCATGTCTCTATGAAAAAAGGAATTAGAAAACATAGCCCCAAGAACACATACATATAGGTATATAAAAAAACCAAAATGATCAAAAAACTTTATTTACATAGCATCACGAGCCATAGCTTGGTCATGTTCTCCCACACTCCTATAAAAAATCAATCAAGATCAATATTTCAGTGATTTCCCTTGTTCCTAAATTTGTCCATGAAGCCTTTCTAGATACCAATCAGTTTCCCGAATATGGTGCGAGATATACTCATTATTCCACAAGCAATGATGTCTACAAAAATTCACCCTGTGAATATAAATGTCACTATTTGTATGTATAATAATCCTTAGTGATGTAAAATGATAAAATAGTAACCATGTTAGCCTGGGATCGTCAAGGGATTCAAAGACAACTATACCAAGTTTAGACTAATAAATAATAGTCCCTCTACACCTTCTATCAAGTATAAATATGCATATGTCAGAAAATCATATGCACATATATAAATGCTTCAATGTGGATAAGTGTCTTATTGCCTAGGTGTCCATATAGTCTGTAAAAATATCACGAGTATCAAATTTAAAATTAATTCATCATAATAAAGACAATATAAATAAAATTATCTTAGGTGAGACGATGGAATTCATGACCTCCGGGGTCGATTCAACTCTTAGTAACAACTCATGCATTCTGGATATAAGGTTCTGAGTGTAATCCAAGGGGGTACACCCAAGGAATTCTACTATAAATAAATCTAACCATGCACATAGTGATCATATATATTTATCCTCAGCTGAGAATAATTGATTCCAAAAGAGTGAATACATGGAGCTGAATGTCCATAGACATCAAGATGAATCCGAGTGTATACAAGTAATTTAAATATCTAAAAGTAATAAAACTAATCAGTAGTACAACACATAAAAATTCATGTAACATAAAATTACTAGATTACATAGTGGGTATCTCCCATAATAACTGGCTCATGATTTGGGGTAGTATCTTCTGAGTGCTCTTGGAATTCCATCGAGAATCTAAGGTGATCTCATGTCTGGCCACTCCTATAACAGAAAATGATTCTTTTTAAAAGCACCAAGTTTGGGAGTATGATGTTTAACAAGGGCCATGGAATAATAATTCTCGTTTTATACAACTATTCATGTTCATACATTTAATTTAGTGATTAAAAGGTTCAAGGTCTATAATATTCGATAATAGGTATAAGTACATGATGTGTAACATTGTCCATGTGATAAATAATCCAATTTAATACTTCAATTTAATTCAAATCCATACCATTCATATACTGATAACATGTTGTATTAAAGGAAGTGAAAAATTGGCCATATAATAATCATTCCAATTTAATAATTCTATTTATACATTTTACTAGTGACTAACAAACTTAGGTAAGTGTGTCAGTTTTCCTACACCGCTAAGAATTCTCCATTTTCATTTATGTTATCTCAATTTTGAAGTCAACCCAAACATACCAATGGGTTTTTTGGTTATAATACCAATGAATTCAGATATAAATATAATGGTAACACTAAAATGGGTGGTTAAAATTTTGTGTAATGACCTCCAATGTCATTTGGTTATATAAAAGAGTCCTTAGGGACAAACTGGGGTAGCTGAATTAAGGAAGATTAATTTTTGGGGAATCACACAGTTAAAATGGTGTATGGAATAATGAAAAAAATATAATCATCAATACATGGAGGGATAATTAATATACTACATACCATTTAACTATGCATAAACACTTTTCCAATATCGACCTTTTAGTATAAAGGAACTCATCTTCTTACTTCAGTAATATAACATGCCAAATATTATTTCATCTTGTTTATTTTCACTTCTACTTATTTTTAAGAACATTGAAATTTTTTCTACAATAATAAAAAATTCTTCATCCTACATTTTATTATATCTTCACATGAGGTCACTTCTTCTATATTTTTAATTTAAAATTTTTTTGACCCATTTTAGAGTCATCAATCAATAATGACGTCTCAATATCATCCTTATTCTTGTAATAAAACATCTTATTATGTATAGTTTTACCTACATGGAAATTATTACCTACATCTCAGTATCTTATCATCAAAAACCATCCATATTTAAATGTCACAATTACATATTCAATTTTTTGAAAAATGACTTCATTTCCTTTGTCTTAAAGTGGATACATGCTTAGTAAATTGGGTTTCTACCGATTACCAAAAAAACTACTATATGACTCCATCATTCATTATTTAATGATAATTAAAAAAAATCATTTAATTTTTCTTTCCCAAAATTGAAAAACATCACTAGTATTTTCATCCATTTACAAAATTCCAAAAATTCCATCAAATCTCTTAACATATAAGAGGATCTTCCACTATCAAATATCATTGGACTTTCATTTTTCGATGATTATTATTCCACTTAAACAATAAAATCCTATCCTTTATTTTATTTTTATTGTAATATTATTTTTGGATTATTATAATTTATACTTAATTGGGAAGGTAAAATTTTGATCCAATCACTAAAAAAGTTACCTAGTTGTTCACATCGTAGATAAATCTCGTCCAATGGTTAGAACATGTTCCGATACTTCGGTCTAGAATTTTATGATTTCTTCTAAAATTTTCTCCTTTAATTGGATTCAATATCCATCAATATTTGTCTTCTAAATCCTTTATACTCATAAAAATTTATTTATTTAAAAAAAATCTCCTTTATATTCCTGTAAATCCCACATGGTTACAACAATAACCATATAAAGCACATTTTCCTTTATATCATGCTTGATGTCAAGAAATACACTATTATTATTCATTAACTTTTCTACCATCAACCATGGACCCTTTTTAAAAACAATTTTTTATTTTTAAAAATTTCCTTTTAAATTTAGTCTTATTTCCATACATGTTTGAATCACAAGTTTTATATTTTTTTCATTAAATTTATTCTTCTTTGCATGACTATATTCTTATGAATCATCTTTTTTGGGAAAAATTTTACTTTATTCACTTGTGACATTGAATAAAATATTTAACCAACACATCCAAGTAATTTTTATAAATTGGAATTTGATATTTGATCGAATACTTAATTGTCATAATTTTTTGGAAACATTAACTCTTTCCGAAATTTTATCTTTCATCATTGTCCAATATTATGAATTAAATTATAGAAGATAAATTTGTACTTGTCAAATTTCTTTCTTGAATCAATCATTATGATAACCGAAAGTTCATGTTCCTCTTTAATGATTATTATTTACAATAAAAAATTCATCTTCTTATCTTCATAAAAAAAACATCAGTTTTTTAATCTCATTTATCAACATGAAGTCTTTTTCAACATGAATGTTGTCATTTATTATAGATAATTGAAAATTTGTGTGGAAATTATTGTTAACTATTCACATTTGAGAGGTTTTTAAGAGGCACTCTTTGAGTTCCCACTTTAGCATAAAATCCATTGTCTTATCCTTATATATTTCATCATTAATTATCTCATAACATGTGATTTCCCCTTTATTAAAATTTATAATTACTATCATTTTACCAACATAACTAGAATTAAATAAATAATCACACTCATTAATATTAGTTTCTTAAATATTATATAATAACTATTTCTTCTTTAATTTAATAAAAAGTTTAACCTTCCTTAATTGAAGTGTGTTTTAGTCCTTTATACATCAAGGAACTTATTTGATTATCATACTCATTTTCACTAATTTAATATTTTTTCAACCATATATGGTTTGTTATAAATTGTTCATTATCTCTACACTCAAAACAATTAAGAGGAATATTTACCTGAAAAATTTCATTTTCTTTTTCTTGCAATTGATGAAATAAATTGTCTATGTTTTAAAATGTACTTTTGAATATCCTATAAAATATAATAACATTCCTATCCATCATCAATTATATTACTACACATATCATTCTTAAAATGTTTTATGAGAATATCCCTGTTATAATTTATATTCTTATTGACTATACTAAATTAATACACAATATAATAAATTAGATTAATATGATCATCCAATGGATTTGTAACTAGATCATAATATTTCAGTGATGAAACTAATGAATTGCATTTTTCTAAAATGGTTCTAGTATATTATCATGAACAGTCGAATCATCAATATTTTCAATAAAACCTCTGATTCTACTAAAAACGTCATTAACTCTAATGGATTAATCATCTATTTTTTCATCATAATTAATATTAAGGCATTTATAAATCAATATAAAAATTAATATATTATATTTGTTACCCTTTTAATTTCATTAAAATTTATTTTACAACTTATCAAAAATTCCATTCGTGGAAAAGATCCCTTTAACCTGTAGAAACTCACTTTTCTGAAAGTAAGGATATAACAAAATTTATAGCATGAGTATCAGTCTTCTAAATTATTATATCAACAATTTCAAGAAAATAACTTTATTTATGATGAAAAAACAATTGGTAGCAGTCCCCATAACATCTATAATGATTGATATAATATATCATAGTATCTAATCATTTCATATATATTATAATTCTCCTAATTTGAGGAAGGAATTACCATCCTTTTTACTAAATTTTCATTTTATGCTTCCATAATAAAAATTCAGAGATCATATATTCAACTATAGAGGAAAACATTCAACAAAATTCAAATAGGGAAAAACTATAACACTATTTTATATCAACAAAATTCCAATTTGAAAACATTAAACTTCATGATCATTAAAGGAAACCTAGAAAACTCTGATACTACTTGTGATAAACCATGGAGCAATGTATGTTCACTGAGAGGGGGAGGTGAATTAATGAATAATATTCCATTTTTAGATATAATATTTCTTATGAAATCAAAATCAGAAACATTTTGGAATAAGTTATCTCATTATTTAACTCACACACCAATTAAAGAAAACAAAAAAATACACTTGATGTACAAGGTTCGCCACTCAAAATGAGTAGTTAATTATTATAATGATCATGATTCAATTGATTCCTTATGATATTGTAGAATCCATATAGTGGATAAAAAGTAGATGGGTATATTCATGAATCATAATATAAGATACCAAATTTTTATCCCATATTGAGTAGACAAAGACACAAGAGGGGTGAATTATGTACTTGAAAATATATTTTTTGATTAAAAATGTTACACTGAAATAGTTTAATAGATGTCTTTAAAATTTTAAGAATATAATATTATAAAAATTGGGGGAAAAAGAGATGATAACCCAGTGTTTTATTGTGGTTCAGAGTAAAAAATACCTTAGTCCACTCCACAAAAACTGTCTTTGTGAACTTGGGTTTTCTAATAATTATTTCATTTTATTTGAGGAACTTGATAATTATGAGTTTGTAATTTAAAATTTAAAAATATTATTTTATATGGGCATCATATTATTTTATAAAGAGTGTCAATAGGTTAGTCTGAAGAACAAACTTCACTATGACACAGTATAATCAATCACTAATTATAAAAAGTTAAGATGTAGAAAGGTTTATATGAATATTGCGCATAGATTTTGTTTAACTAAAAGATAATAATGATCTTTAACAAACTACAAAAGTATAGAATATATCAACAATAATAAGAAAGGATTATTTCATTATTATAATAGTTACAAGATAATAGAATAATGTTTCATATACTAACTTTTTCACTCCTTATTATATTTTATAATATTACTTGTATAGATTATTAAAATTTAAGATAGATTTCTTCCTCATCATTTTATTCTTCTTATTTCTTCCTAAAACTGAGAGTATGAAATCATATCAATGTAATATGACTATACCTTTATCGAAATCGACTAGAAAATATAAAATGATACTCTACTTCAATTTATATTCAAAATATCTTGTCTATTTCTTCACATGAATATTTTCATTGCATATTATTTATATTGGAAATGATGATATTTTACCCATATATTTCAACGTATTGCATGATTTTATTCTAATAAATCCTTATTTTTTAACTAAGAAATTTATTTTATGTTTTTTTGGAAATTAATAATTTTCACAATTAATATTTTATTTTTAAATATTTTTGTTAAAATTATTTTTTTCATGTTTGAAGAAATTTTATAAGGAAATTATCACATGAATAGAAAAAAATATTCATGCTAGATTTTGGTATCTGGAAAATTTACATTTTCCTATGAATTTATTATATATGAGAACTATCATTTTAAGTAGTATAATTCCTTACAATCCATTATTTTGGCAATAAAAACTATCATACGAAGAAACAAAAATTAATACAAACATAGAATGTTAGAATACTAATAATTGACAAAGGGAAATATAATACATATTGAAAAATTATTTCATATTAGTCAAATGAACATATGTGGAAAAAAATTATCTTATTGAATGGTGTTTCCAGTTTTATTATCTTACAAAGATAATCTTATCTTATGAAAGGAAGAAATATTATATGCATCAGATTATCTTATAAAGTGAAATTATTCTATCAATGTAAAACTATAATTTTAAGTTCCAATTATTCATTTAATAGATGTTTCAAAAATTTAAATAACATATGATGAAGGTAATTCCCTTCAAAGTTTTATTCATTCCAAGTATGTAATTTAAGAGTATATATTCAATATTTTAAGGAAATTATTTTCATTATTGGAACATTAGTGAATCCTAGGATGATTTTTTTTTGTTAGAAAATATGATGTATAGATTGGGAAATATGAATTAAATAATATTTTAATTATGTGAAGTGATAATGCTCCAATTAAGACCATCATTATAGTATACAATGATCTTTGTGATTCTTTTTTCCATAATCGAAGGTCACATGTGAAAACAAAGCTTACATTTTTGTGTTATTTTATTTTTTCCTGACTATTGGACAAACTAATGGATTTGTTTATTTTAAAAAATATATAATAATTTGGAAATAAGTAACACTTTCAAAAATAGATTACTACTCAAAACTACATATGATACTCACCTTCTCTATGTATAAAAACAATTTTATTTTTTATGAAGAATAAAAACATACATATGTTATTCTATAAAGTACTAAAATGAAATCAAGTTATCTTTTATCTATATTCATTGAAGTCTTATTTATTTTTTAGAAGGGGGGAATGCATTGGGAAATTTACCAAGCTCGTAGAGAGATAATTTGTAAAGTGGACTAGAGGATTCATATTCCTCTAAACACATTAAACCATCTATGTTATTTAATTCTCATTCTAATTTTTTTCTGTTATCAATTTTTTTAAAGAATACATAAAAATTTGGGGGAATATTTTTAATAGGTGTTAAAATTTAAGGAATATAAATAACCCTCCATATTGGGCCTTTTTCAAAATCCCTTTAGATCCATAACTAGTATAAATATATTAGAATATTGAGTTCTCAAATATAAAATTCTGATGCCATGAAGATCATATTCAAATGGTCATAATGGATATCATTAAAGTGGGAATGCTTTTGATCAGGTCTCCCTATTTTAATTGAGAAAAAATTGGTTGTTGAAGAAAAAGGATTATTATCTATAAGAAAAATAATTTTATAAAGGTTAATTTGAAAACCATTAAGCCCTATAAGATTCATCATGAAGGTCTATAAACATGGTATTCTATGATAAAGGCTGAATATAATATAATATCATAATCTATTAATTTTATCATATGTCAAATTGGTCGGGATGAATTTAGTAGATTTAATTATTGTGTTACAATACAAGAAAAGTTGAAAACTGTATCACTATTTTATTAATGTGCTGATTATGTGAGAAATGCCTGATAGATGACCGCTAAGATAATGTTTGATTCATTTAGAATGATTGACAGTGACAGAATAACTCATACGAATAGAAGGTTGATTGAAGTAATAAACAATATGGTTTCCTTAGAAAATCATATTCTAGAAAACGATCAATACATAACGTTGTCAGAGTAATTCTATCCAAATGGAATATAATTTCAACTACCTTTAAGAAACCTAGTACTAAGATATATTTAAAAAAATTACTAGATCACTCATGATGGATAAAACTGAGATGGAATCATAGGTCTGAGATAACAATATTATATAAATAGATAACACTTCATTAAAGGCATATAATTAAAAATATGAGAAGAAAAACAAAGAGGAATCGTTCTCATGCTCATCCAATGAATCACATTTAAGAAATTAAGGTTCAACTAACAAGATTTATCTATTTTATAATAAGTTTAAAATATAATACAATAATAGAATTTGATTGCAGAAATATTTAAACAAATATCCAAAATGTAAATGGTAAAACCAAAGAAATAAAATTCATTGAGTGGAAGGACATTGAGTTTTTCAAGATAGATTTCTACCATATTAAGGATAAAAAAATACAGTAATGAAATTATAAAACTAATTAAGACTAAAAAAAGATGGGAATTACACGAACGAAATACATAATTATTCAAAAGAATCCAGTAATTCCTCATATTCAAATCTAAAATACGATGTATATTATGAGAAGGAAAATATTTGTTTTATAACATAAATTGATGAGGTACGTTATATTTATTATTATTTATCAATATATGAATCTAAAAATTAATCTTATTAAAAATTAAATGAATATTTATCTTTTTTAGAATACTATTATGATTCCATGATGAAAATAAAAAGAATATGAAGAAACATTATGATGTTATTTTTAATGAAAATGAAGTGATAAATGAATATATTTCTGAACTAAAAGTTAAACTATATGAGTTTGATTCATGTGTTTTTCTATGACCAGAAAATAAAATAATTAATAGTTAAAGATAAAAATGTGATGGAATCTATTAGTATTTTTACTAAGGGGTGTAACTGTCTAAATGAATTACTTTGTAATAATAATGTTCTAAAGAAAAATATTTAATAATAACTATATGGGAAACCCCAAGTTGTATTAAAATCAATTTAAAATAAATTCTACAAATAGAAACATGTTTATTATTAATGATTTTTACTACTGAACAAATTGTAAATTTTAAACTCATTTTTTCTTAATAAATATATATATGTAGGATAAATAATTAATTTATTTCTATAAATTTATATATTATTATATTATAAAATTATATAAAATATAAGAAAATTTGGGTTCTAAAATATTTTGTAGCTAACACTATTTATCCTAATAACATTAATTTACAAAAACACCTTATTTGTTAATTTTGTTTTGTAGGAAACAATCCCTTGAAAGAATAATTCAAAATATTTTTTGAAAATTGTTTATCTAAGATACATGAGTGGATTTTTTTAAAAAATATACTCAGTATCTAAAATCAGCAGAGAACATGTCACATTGGTTATAATACCAAAAGAAACATTGTTGGAGTTATATATTTTGGAGATCTCCATTAAATCCCCATCAGTAAAGTAATTTATGTTAATTTATTAAATAAAAAATGAATACTTATTTATCAACCTCTTAGTAATGGATATTATATTTATTTTTCTAGTAATTTTTTTTGTTTTCAAATTTTTTTTCATAGATATAGTTCTCTATGAAATGAACATGTTTACATACTAGATATTCATTATTTGTGTGATGGAAATTTTATTTTTTTTATGTTACAATTGATAAAATTTGGATTTGGAATAGGTGACTTGAAAATTGTAACATTTATTCAATTGATAATTAGTCTAAGAAAAGTATGAATTAGGATTTAAAATAATTCAAATTGCACGAAAATAAATTTTATGATTCATTCCAAATAGAAAAGGGATAAAATTCATCTTTTAGTCCAATTAAATAATTTTCTTTATTGAGACCAGTGGAACATATTTATGTAGATCAGTTTGAAAACTCTATAACTAGAAGACAACAAATTAAATACATTTATATGGTATGGTTGATTATTTTTAAAGATTTACATGAGTTTATTTTATTAAAGATAAAACTGATTATTTTCTTATTTTTATTAATTTTTTAAGCCTGTCAAAATGAAAAAGGGTCTAAAATATTGTCTTTAGGAATTGATTGTGGGGTATTTTAGAATCGTGAATTAAATACATTATGCTAAAAACATGGTATTTAACATACCTTTTCTTCGCCTAAAACACCACAAAAAATATTTGTTGATGAAAGAAGAAATAATAATTTGAATGAAATTTCAATAGAAATGTTGTGTGAATTTTTCATACGTTTTTATTTTTGTTTTGAAGTTACCAACACAATATGATATGTAATAAATAGAGTTCAAATAAGGATTATCTTGAATAAAAAACCTATTAACTATGGAATATTTTAAATACAATGATTTGATACATTAATGTTTATAGATGAAATGTCTACATCGTCAACAATAAGGACAATCCTAGTAAGTTCAATCAAAATTCTAGTAATGAAATTTCCTAGGATATTATACTAATCCTAAATCATATATATTTTTTAAAAAATTTCAATTATTATTAATGAAATAAATCATGTGTAATTCGATAAGAGTGATTTATTTGATTATAATAAGTCTTCTTTTATAAATTTATTTTTTTATAAAGGATGTATATGTTGAACATACTATATTTTTGAATGGAACCTCATATTTTAAATTATATTATTAAACTACCCAATTCATGGTGTAGTTTTATACAAGCACCATGATCGTGGTATAAAATATTATGATCATTTCATTAATCATATGGTTTTACTATGGTTTGGGAAGAACCTATATTATTTATTAAAAAGTATTTGAAGGATATTTTACTTGTGAAAATATATGGTGTAAATGTAATTCTTTCCCACAAATAAAACAATTGAATTTTCAAAAAACCTAGAAAAATAATTTTAAATGAGCACGATGGGAGAGTTAAATATTTTCCATGGATTTCAAATTTACCTATGGTATTTTAGAACCATTTTATACAAAAGAAAATATATAGAGGATTTTTTAACGATATTTCGAATCGATTTTAGTAAGACTTTCTCAACTCATATGTGTTTCCATATTGATCATGACTTGGATGAAGCTAGAAAAGGCATTAAAAACATGTTTTATATTATAATAATTAGGATATTGTTTTATCTATCTATAATTTAAAATGATTCCATGGTTTATGTTTTATTATGTGAAATATTTCTAAATAATCCGAATAAATCTCATTTAAAACATTCAAAATAATTTTTAGGTATTTAAAAGAAAAAATTTCATTA
Source organism: Viscum album (assembly GCA_963277665.1). Classification (NCBI taxonomy): domain Eukaryota; kingdom Viridiplantae; phylum Streptophyta; class Magnoliopsida; order Santalales; family Viscaceae; genus Viscum; species Viscum album. Next base: position 188,095,831 of record OY728145.1, read on the forward strand.
TCTTCACTTTTAAACAAAATATGATTATGATTTAGAATCGTATTCTAATACTAATTTGGGTTGTTATAAACCAAATATAAATATAAATTGTATAACCTAATAATTTTTAATGAGCTACATGGTTTCTTGGATTGGAAAAAAGGAACAATATGTTTCATTGTTAATGGATAAAGCTATGTGTAGTGGAGTTCGTATTTTTTGTGATCACATGTTGTTTATGAAACAAGACTTGATAGATTTTGAAATTAAATTTTATCATGTCCCAATAAAATTTCATAACACTTAGTCTATCAGTACTTTTAACAACCTAAAAATCATTCACAAACCCAACATCTTTATTTTACAAATAAATTCTTAAGTGATAATTCTAAAAACGGTTATAATTTTCTTAAATTTATAAATTCTAAAAATCTATTAACAGACATATTTACGAAAACATTACCTTATAATCAGTTTGATTTGTTTAAAACACAATTATTTTTATTTTATTTTAAAGTATTTTATTTCCATTTTAGCCTCAATCATATGATTTATTAATTATTTATTAAATATATTATGATGTGTTTTTATTGTTGTTTTTTTGTTTAATAAACGTAATCTTTCTATAAATTGATAAAATTTAATGTTCCCTATCTTGTTTTAGATTTTATTTATTTATTTTATAATATAAAATGTGCAAGGAGGCTCTTTGTATTCCATAAAAATATTATAATCACTCAAAAACTCAAACCTTCAAAAACATACGTACTTATTCTCTCTCAAATTGAAACCTTTATTTCCCTAACCAAATAATTTAAATCTAATGACAATTATTTTGAGTAAATAATGAGTAAATTTAAGAGACAATATTATTTTTCTTCTCATAGTTCTATGAGGTGAAGATTTATGCTCATTGTTCTATGAAGAAAAGCTAATGATTTCACCAGTTTAGATTAGATAGACTTTTTTCTAAATTATTAGATTAATAAGTATTAGTGTAATTTTTTTATGAAATGGGAAAAAAAATTTGTTTACAATAAGTATGTTATAAAGTTCAAAGAAAATGTTTAGTTTTGTTTTGAATACTCTAAAAATTTGGTTGTAAAATATTTGAGTGGGATGAACATTTTGATATCATCTTTGGTGTTTTTTGAAGTTCTTCACAGACCACATGGAGATAAATTCACATCAAATCTAGTGATTTTAGATGATATATAGTTATATGAGATTATTCCATATTCTTTTGGATCCTCAGTAGTTGTAAAATTTCATATCAATATATGTAAGTCGATAAAAAATTTTTTATTATGTTTATTCAAACTAGGATCATTCAGAACAATTGAGAGTTTGATAAAGTTATAATGCAAGATATTCATCTTCTCTAGATAATTTTGTTTAATAAAACATCCTACCAAGTTATAACCTTTGTTATATGTGTTTTTGATACAAAAATATGTGGATTTTATATCTTTAAAGGATAATTCTTTCTGATGGTTTAATAAAGATGAATTAGATATCAATAAGGCTATAGAAACTATGATTCATTGCCTAAAACAATTAAATATGAGTTTATAAATAAAATATGTTATTTTTGACCTACCCCTTAAAAATATTATTTCCCCTTAGGGATAATGATATTTAATAAATTCCTACTCAGATTGTGTGGGGGACTGATGTTTCTCTAGCATAAAATGTTAATGCTCAAAAGTATTTAGAGGACTCAATAGATGATGTGAATATAGTTTTGAGAAAAGAAGTAAGAAAAATATCTTTTATAAACATTTCTTTAACTATGGTGACTCAAAATAAAATCATGGGAAAATATGGTTCATATATAAGTTCTTATAATGAAGCTATGTCTAGTCAATAAGTAGAATATGGATAATAAAGTGGATTTATTATTTCTCAATATGAGAATTATGAACCTATTTTTACTATTGAATCACATTAAGAAAATGTTAATAAATCTTCTATTCATGATGATGAGATAAAAAACCAGGATAATTAATCCATTCATGCTTCTATTATAATGATAATTTCTACGAAGGTTGGTGATCCTATAAAAATTTACTTTTATGTTGATGTTTTATCAAATATATATCGCCATAATTTGAAGGAAAAAAATTAACTTCAAGAACATCCAATGAATCAATTATCTTAATTTCTAAAACTTGAAAAAATTGATAAAAAAATACTTCTAAGCGTGTTGGTTTAAAATTGTAAGAATCATGTGAAGAGACTTTATTGATTATAAATTCTATAATAAAAATATTACTAGAGTAATCTACTCCTATTTTATTATATTGAAGATTCTATAATGTAAGTGACTGAAAACATTGAAGCTAAATAAGACATGAAGAATTTTATCAGTAGGATTCTTCATGAGTTTAACTCCACGAAATCTAATATTAAGGCGATGAAGATCTAAGTAGATAATCTGAGGGAATTTTTTTTTTCAAAGTAAAAATATTTTGGGTAGAAGGGAATGTAAATTTTCTGATAAAAATATTGAAAAAAACCTCTAGTTTTCAATCCTAATTATCAACATCAGTGGAAAATGACACCAATTCTTTCGAAATAGATATTTACTATTTGAAGAAGGTTTTGATTTCTTCAGTTTTATTTTATAAATAATATTTCTTATCTTGTCGAATTATCCTTATCTAAAATACAATCTAGTACTTATTTTCATCAATTGAAGAATGTATCTTGATATTTATGATGTCATATTGGATATTTAATGAATTGAAATGTGATATGTTATCTTTAGACACTATTAATAACTTGAGATATAGTATCACCACTGAACACCAACTTATCAAGGATTATTGTCAAAGAAGAAGAGAAGGAATATATAAGAAAATGGATGAGTAAGTTGTTTTTTACTATTATTTTTCCTCTCAAAGTGATGTTATTATCAATAAAAAATATATAACAGGGAATATTATCAAATTAATTTTTTAGTGGGAATCTACTATAAATAAATATAAACCATCCATGAAGTATTCCCTATAGTAAATATTTAAAGAAGTTCAAGAATTATCCTCATTTAATAATAAACTTATTCAATCCAACAAGGTTATCAAACCCAGTGAGAAATATGACAGGCATGTTATGTTCAATATAATTTATTACAAGGTATGAAGAAATCCCTTAAAAGAAATCATTTCTAATAGCCTAATTCATGTTATTAATGATTTATTTTATTTTTTGTTGTTTATCGAAATTTTAATTCATGTGTTGTATGATAACATGATAGAATAATTATAATTTTCTATGATGAACATTCAATATTTGGGAATACTTTGGCCATTTGATTGAAAATGTTATTTTTTCCTTGCTAGATTTATTTTAGGAAACTTTTTACTACCTTTTAGAAATAGTTTCAAATGTTCTATTTATTCATATAAGAAGAATATCAATATGAAATAATCATCTTATCTACTTTGGGGATATCCATGTGAAGAATAATAATCTATAACCTCCTCTAGATTCAATTGAATGGGATAATGCTACACAAGAATCTACAATTTCGAATGGTGAATCTACCATTACTCTGCTAATTCCTCTAATCAGATTCACCTTTCCCCAATCCATTGGTGATTATTTTTAGGATGAAAGGGCCATGATTCTACAGAATTATATGATGTGTATTCTTAGGAATCCTACAAGAGACACTAGTAGTCATGGTTTGTATGGGACTGAATATTCTTTCGCTTTCCCCAACCCCAACAATTATCATTATATACTTTTCTTACTAAATCATATCCTAGAGTAATAAAATAGATTTATTTTTCAATTGTATAATTTTCTTGGCTGTATTATACTCTCCTAATGTAATTATATTCTTTTATTTTATATAAAATCAGTTCTTTTCATTTTTTTGTATCAATTGTTGTCCTTATATTTTACCAAGTAAATTAAAAATTGTGTTCACTTCAGTAATATATATTAGAAAATTTAATAATTTAGTGTGTTATATTAATTATGTTATCTCCCTCTGAATATTATACTTATTTATATCAAAAAAGGGTAATAAGAGTTTTATGAAAATAATTATATTTTTAACTTTATTATATAAAATAAAATCTTACAAATTTATATCATTTAAATTTGTTATTTAATTTATCATGAGTTTAGTAATCATAAAAGGGGGGATTATTAAACATACAAATATAGTTCTAGGATATCTCAATATTTCAAATGTTTTAATGCTCACATAATTACTATTTTTTAAAAAATTATAACCATATATTAAGTGTTTTCAAGAAATTATTTGTTATCTTATTTAATATTCCCATTCAAATCATTTTGTTTAATTTTTTCATGTTTAAATAATTTTTTTTAGAAAAATATCATATGAAATGATTAGAACTTTCCAGATGGATTTCATATTCTAGAAAAATGATATTTTCCTACAATGTCATATGAATGATAATTATCTTATGATGTAGAAGAAAGTCATAAGGGTAGTGATTTTCCAAAATGATATAAAATACAAAGCTCTAAATAGTCAAACATGGTAATATATCTAAAATATTGATCTTCAATAAAGTAAATTACCAATAATAGAGTAAAAAATATTTTAAATTGATATAAAATATCATATAAATTTTCTTTTGTAATTGTGTTTTCCATTTTATTATCCTATTAATATAATATTGTTTAAGAAAGGATAAAATATCATATATAAAATATTTTCTTATAGAGTCAAATATTTCTCTAAAAGTAAAAGTATTACATGAAGATAAAATTTATTTATTTACCTGATTTTTTGAATTTGTAAAAGAATTATAAATTAGATAATTACATTCGATCCTTTAGTAGCTCTAAGTAAAAATTTAAGAGTATTTATTCACTCATTCAAGGAATTTATTATCATTGAAGGAACATGAGGATGTTCACACAAAATATTTTTTTAGATTAAATTGGGATATCTAGATAAGAAAATTAAAATTAGATAATATGTTTATTTATGAGAATTTATTTAGTTCCAATAAGGATATTCATTAAAGTCATTTGAAATTTCTATAATTTCAATTTTGGACTCGAAGGTCAAATATGGGAACAATGTATTCCTTTTTAGATTATTCTATTTTTCCATTAACATTGTATAATATAATAGGTTTTTTAAATTTGAAATATAAGAAATAATAGGAAAATAAATAACATTTATAAAAATAGATAACTACTAAAAGAATTCATATGATGCTCTACTTCTATGTACATAATGTTATTTTGTGTTTTCTTGTAAATTGGAAAAAATTAGGGATATTATTTTAAGAAATCATCTACCATCGAGAGATCATAAAGAGATAATATTTAAAGTCTTATAATTTTTCTAGAAGAACCTATGATTTTTCTCAATTTATCTTCAAAATGTTTTATGAATCTATATCTAAATTTTTTTTATATTTATCTTTAATAAAGTGAACTCTCCATGTTCTAACAATATTAAGGACATGGATGGGTATTATAAAATAAGAGATTCTATTAAAATCTTTTGGTGCCTTTTTGTAAATACATGTGGTTGATTTCAGTCAACTATTAAAGACTTTGGGAAAAGGACCATAACATTGAAATTCATTAATCTCATAGACATAGCATTGGTAGAGTGGTGTAGGTGATTCTTGATCCATAAATAAATATAAATCATCTATTCTATATTATTCTGTTTTAACTATTATTGTTGCTATCTATGTGGTAAAAAACATCAAAATTGTTCTACAGTTGAATTTTTTGGTGGTGAAACTTTTATGAACGTAATTCACCCCCACTCGTGAGTCATTGTGTAACTCAATAGTTTATTCAAACCATAAAAAAAATATACATATATATATATATCTGTACAACCATATTTTTTCAAATGGAATCTTTTATCTATCTTCAATATTTCCAAAACAAAGGGTAAAGAAGCATCCCTAATTTCCACTGTTAATATCATGTATTGTTATTATGAGAGAATCTTAGGGAATTATTGATATTAAAAATGATTTAATACATTTTCAAAAAATACCTCCTAGAAACAGAAATGTTGATAAACTTACTCTTACAAGAAAATATTCACAATTAATACGTAAGGATTTTATATAAACATGTATCTTTAAATGACTCTTTTATTTTAACATCTGAAAAACTCAATCTCCGGTATAGATAAAGAAGTAGGTTATATTACTTAAAAAATTCAATCCATACAATTTTCATACAGATTTATCTATATATCTACCATATCCATTACCATTTTAAATTGAAAAAATGATGTTAAAACAATTCAACATTGCAACTCTCTTGATCCTCTAACAAATATTTCATAACTAATTCTGATGAACATAATACTGATAAATCACATAGAATAATCCATATAAATTCATATGAGATATATGTCCTAAACGAATATGAAAATAGAGTGTCTCCCATATCCTTATTATCATAACATGTTAATATAAAACTATTAGAAAAATATAATTCAAATGTATGATAACTCTTGTAAAAAATCATAATATATAAATAAAAAAATTCATATTAATATATTATAATCTACATATTGGGATTCTAAAACTCCTTTAATAATCATACTAAAGCACACATCTTCATTAGTATAGATATAGTGTACTATAGTAATTTATTACATGTCATGAGTGAGTTACCTTCAACCAGTAATGAGAATTATAACTGTAAGGTTCATGTCATGACCTATATTGGGAATCAAGATATCATAAGTGGCTTATACATTATAAGTGAATATTTAATGTTTAATTCAAGTTTTACTCCATGATTTCAAGGATACTTTCATGTTACATGGGGAAGTAATTAATTATATATGTTATTTTACATTACGTGGGAGAGTTTCTTTCATCATTCAAGTGAGTTATTCATTATCAATGCTTCAGATCATGAGAGATGTCGCTATTCATTTCACTCAATGTAGCAGACATTATCTTTGGGATTTATTAATTATAAATATAATATTCACATAATGCATTCTCCTTATAGATTATCCCAGTGCTCTGTATAGATTTTCTCAGTCATAAATACATGTATTTTGATCATACTAGTGTTCAATGTTCCAAATTCAATTATCTTACAAACAGAAAACTTTATGAGACATTCTAATGTTTTTTTGATCCTCCCTTTATTTCTATGGAGATAAAATAATTCTTCTATTTGTATTATCCAATTTCATATATTAGAGTTCCTTCATTAATGTATATCATTCTAGATAATAATATTTTAACATAACATATTCTTCATGTAGCCCAATAACCATGTAATATAAATATTTTTCCTAATCAAATCCATGTATTAAAATCTTTCATGTAGGTAAATTATCACATACCTAAATTTACATAACATAATTCACCCCATAGGTGAATTGAATCATTAATCTACATTTCCTCTCATATCCAAATTTATGTAACCAACACTATTTATATAATGAAACATGAAATTCATTGGCATATAATTTCAGATGTTTTGATGAATTTTTTTTCTTATAATCATCCAATTCATCAATCGTTATAGTTATCTTATATTTATATAATTTTTTTATTTTCCAAAATAACAAAAATAACTTAAATATGGCATCCATATCTTAAAATATCATCTAAAACATAAGAATATATAATCTTGAAAATATTTGTATGGAAGAAACATTATAGAAATTCATCCAATTTTTACTTCATCCAAATGACTATTTTTATAAAAACCCAAAATTTTTATACATAGTTATTACATATCAATTAAATGGAAATTCATTTCCTTTTACAAATAAATACTTGAGGTCCTACAGTATTATTGTCTATGGATACTAGATACACAATAGGATTATTTAATTAAATATCTTCAAAATCTCCCACAAAGATCGTCCCAAATAGAACTCCTCTTATACATACCCTACTTAAAAGCATTCTTCATAACTGGGGAAATAAAACATAAGAAATTGTGAGATTATATTCCCAATAAGGGTAAATGATGGATATATCAATGATCACATTATCATATCATGAGCATAAGGGTGTGTGAACATGAGTTTAACATTCAAAAACAATACCTAGTATATCATAGTTCATAATTCTGAGTCATAGATTGAAACTGATCTTTATAAGACATGAATCATAATGAAATCAAATACCATGATATGATAGAGGAAAAAATTGGAATAAGATATATGTTTTTGGTATACATATAAGAATAGAAAATCGTTTTCTTATTAGTCTAATATCACTTATATGAATATTATAGTGGATTGGGTTCACTCCACAATTCATAATAACCATAGTCATGTCTCACTCCCCATACTATTATAGTGCATAAATTCTCATACGGAACTGGGTTCACTCCCCATTATAGTCCTTATTATTCCAAGATATATCTATCTTTAACAAATGTATTAGAGGGTTATATAATTATGATCCCACCCATCACATAATAAAAATCATACATATGTGTTCCAAATGATAATAAAACAATAATTATATGATAACCTGTGGAATAAAAATGGGTTTCATAAACATCATCAATTCATCATAACATATTTTATAGAAATGAGAATGCTTTTATAAATGTTTCACCATATCATAATTAACATATGGGAAAGAAAATGTTTTCATAGAATCAATCATAAATCATCATGATCATAATTCATCCAAATAATGAAATTGGATAGTATGATTCCATCATATACCTATTAAACCATACCTTTTATCAAATGATGATATACTAGATGAAAAATTCATTTAAAAGACCACTAGAATAGTATTTAAAGAAAATACAATTTTCACATTTTAAATAACTATTTAATATCACAAAATTATAAAAAATTAGGAAAATGATTTATTCAGAAATAAACATATAATATTATGATGTAATATTCATTTATTTGGCTGGTCATTATGTTGGGAATTTCTATCCATTCTTTTTACATTAAGAAAATATTATGTTCAGATTTTCGAAAAAAAATTAAAAATACCTCATTTAAAAAAATATAATATTATTCCTTTGAAACAATTTTTTAAAAACTCAATCATGGGGAAAGATAAATTTAAACAATCATATTATTCTATTAAAAACATTCTTAAATTTTTTTGGAAAACATATGCATGGAAGAAAGAACTATTTTCGACTGAAGAAAGAAATAATATATATTTTCTTTAAAATATTATTTTGGTGAATTTATTTATTATAGAGAGAAAAATGAACGGAAGTAATATAGTATAAAAAATAATTTTAGGATAATATAATTTTTTATATTCTTTAGATATTTGTGAAAAAATACCATCATCGAAAATTTAACAAAAACATTCTCAATAAACAATGAGATAGTAAAATAAATCACTTACCTTAACATAGACATTACTCAAACACAATTTTAAACACCTATATAATAAACTTAAATTTTTTATATTTATATAAAATATTCAATAAAGTACTTATAATACTATAAATTATCCACATATAACAATTCAATATCAATTAATTAATAATTCCTCGTTAATATTATTATTTCTGAGTATTACTATTTCTATTTTCAATAGAAGTTTGATTCAATGTGTCTGATACTTTATATTTATCATGATTACATAATGTAAATAATTTTAATAAAAATAAAAATATAATTTATATTCATTATATATATATTCATATTCATCCATAAAATTTAGGTATAGAAAAATGAATTATATTATTCATGGAGATGGTGGGCTGTACGTATCCATAAATATTGTATTCAAATTTTGATGGATGGAATGAAAGAATTTTAAATAAAATTAAATACTAAATAATAATTTTTTTTCATATATATCATATATATTTATTATTTCTATCATTATAACTATCTTAGTAAAATGGTGATGAAAAATTAATTGCACCGCAATATAGAGACGGTAATTCATACATACATAAGAGCAATGTTTTAATTTTCCATCAGATTGAAAATATGTGAAGTAATTTTAAAAACATTTTAATAATATATCAGTTTTCTTCGATAATGGAGTCATTATTTTATAATTTGTACCATTTAATTATAGGTGGCATGATAAGAAATAAAATTGAAAGTAGTCCGTTAAGAGTTGTACCTCTTCATTTTGAAACCGCTTTTGGATTACCCCTTAAGACATTAAAGTATGTTATTATGAAAGGAAAAAATATAAAGGACAGTGTTAAATAATCTAGTAATATATTAAGTAGGGTATTAGTCAATATTTATTTCTTAAAAGTTATGGGGAATAGATGAGAGGAGGTTCTCTTTCATCACTTAGGGGGGAACTATGTAAATTACATAAAGTATTAAAATAATTGAAACTAATTTTCATATTATAGTTAATCTAAATTGATATATTTAGAATATAAGAATATTATAAATATTAATAATGTTATAAAATAACATTTATACATTTTTGGGTTATGATTTATGTTATATATCATAGTTTAAACCATGGTTAGCCCTTTTGACAATTAATAAAATAACAAAGTATTTTAATCTTTAATGGTCATGAATGTTACCATAAAAGAAAATGTGGACCATAAATGGACCATGTATTATATTTTAAACTACATACCATTATTTTTACCAAATATTGTATTTTTAGGAATTTTTACTCATTTAATAATATATATTTTTATAACGAAATATCATCAATGATATATTTGAATTATTCATTTACTTTGAAGTTAACGAAATAAATATATAAATGTAAATCAAATATAAACCATTTAAACATACCAAATATTTTATATTCCTCTAAAAAATTCATTGAACTCAATACTACATCCAAATTTTATTACATTTAATATTTTCAAAATAATTTTTTTTATATTTCTATTAAATGAATAATTATTCTCTTATCGTTGTTTAAGAATTTAAGTTAATTATTAAATAATTGAAAATAAAAAATAAATTTCTATGATAAAAAATTAATTCATATTTCAAATAAATATATACATTAAAAATTTACCTATTTTTATACTTATTCTTAAATATTATAGATATTAAGGCCATGAGATTGACATTTTTCATTTATTCTTTTCTTAAAATAATACAAAGGTAAATATAAAATAAAACTCCCACCAAGATTACATATTTATAATAAATTAATTAGAATCATATATCTAAATTAATATAATATGATATATTGATGTGTTAGAGATATTTTAAATCCTTATCCCACATTTTACCCATTTTTACCCCTTTTAACTTTAGTGAGGTGACAAAAATATGACAATGTTACCATAAATAATAACCAAATATAAAAGGGAAATATTTACCAAAATTAACCCTAAGTATTCCATATATTGAATAAATTTTATAAAATTTAATTCACATATTTTTTAGCATTTAATTTAAAATTAAACCAATAAAACATAATTAGAATTCGTCTTAATGAAAAATAACTTCTTAAGTATAAAAGGATTTTTTCTATAATAAAATATAAAATTTATTCTAATGAACTTAGTTTTATTGTAAATTATATATATGAAATAATTATACTTTGAAATCATTTTCAAAAAAATTGAATATTTTGAAAATATTGAAATGAAATATCTATTTTAAATTAAGATCAGTATTTTCACTATTCATTAAAAAATAAATATTTTGATAAAATTCTAAAAATTTCACTCAAAGATAATTTTGACAATATTATTTAAAAAATTAAGTTAACATTTTCAAATAAATTTTATAAAAGTTGAAAAAAATATTATTTTTCCAGAAAAGAAAAAAAGAAATTTCTGAGGAAATATGTATTTTTGAAGTATATAAAGACTTCAATAAAAATTGAGTACCTATTTACCCACATATTTTATTTATCTAAAACCTTCATATATAATTTTCAAAATTTATATATTCATATTCACTCCAAAAATATAATGGATGATTTAAAATGGTATATTATAATACAGTTCATTTACACTCTGCTTTATGTGCATCGTAAGCTACCAAGTAAATTAAATATATTTGAAAAGAAATATATTATAAAATTGTATGGTGTCACAATTTGAAACAACAATTTAGTAGATGATTTTATAAATATATCTTTTACATCCATCGTAATAAGAATATTTCAATTATGATGTTTCTACGTCATGTAATCATTAAAAATCGAATTATAATCTCAAAAACTAATGAATAACTGAAAAAAATTAATAAATTCATGCTAAAAACGTGAATATTAAATGAATGTTTTAACTTTGTCGGTATTTAATGAAATCCTAGATAAATATCTTTTCTTTAAAAAAAATGGAGGCTAGAAAATCCTTGTAATTTTACTCATGGAACAATATAATCAGAAAATAGTAAAAAATGAAATATGAAAATTCATCACAAAGAGAAACTAGAATCAAATTAATAAACAAAAAAATATTAATGAAAATTAAATTAAAAATTACAATTTAAAGCATTTTAATTGATAATTAAATAATAAATTAATAAAGTTCAGGGGAAACTAAAACTTCTACCCATTTTTGATAATTATAAATAAGGAACTGACTCTCCCACTTTTTTAATGAATAATAAGATAATATAGTTAATATTAAACCTTATAAGAATAAAAAAACATATTCTCCCAAATTAAAACAAATATGAAATAAAATATAAGGGTTATTAAATGGAAATTTTCATGTCAGTATACAAAATCCTATTTTTAATATATTATACCAAATTGTAATGTCATTCATTAAATGAATAAAACAATGAGAAAGAAATCTTCAACAGAATATATATTTTTCCCCATTAATAAAAAAAATAATCATGCTTAAAATTCCTAAAATGAACAAGCATTATCTCCCATGAAAAAATAACTAGCAAATAATTATCTTTAAGTTACAAATTTACCATGATGTATAGAGACCCATGCCTCTTGAATATTTTATTACATTATTTATAACATAAATATACATTAATACACAACATTTATCATGAGTTCTAGTGTCTTTGGACGCTTAGATTCATAATACATCAAATTGGGGCTAAAAAAAAATATATTTTTTTTCTTTTCCTAAATAAATTCTGAATTATTTTGAGATCCTATTACTATATTGCACAAACTAAGGACTACAATGACAAAAGGGGTGATCACAAAATCACAAAACATTAGAGAATCAAAACATGTGAGTCAAAACAATAACATGATATCACAAAATATAAGGCTTTAGAGTAGTCACATTGCATAATTACAAAAAGAACATGGTATCATAAGATCATAGCATCATTGGAAATGTGGATGAAACATAATACATAATATAAACATAAGTCAAGGATAACTATTATGATAACATCATTTGGTCGGAAAAGCCCCATAATGGATTATATTCACTCCATAACCCTATAAATGAAGTCTCATGAGATAAAAAATTACAAAATTCATTGAAGGGATATATAAATATGATCCCACCCATTACATTCATTATATGTACATTCCAATTCATTCTATATTAGTATATCATTCATAATCCATAAAGATAAGAATTATCCAAGAAGAGAAACTTGTTACACAACCTTGTCTAATAAGTTTATCCAAAGAGTTTTCCAGAGTGATGAAATTATAGAGATGAACATAAGGGATGTCTTAAACCATCAAAGAAACATATAATAAGGTAGATATATATTTTATATACATATATAAATAATTTAGAAGAAATTAAATACATCAAAGGTTTTTGATGATGAAGAATAAAATAACTATAAAAAGATAAAAAAAACATTCTTGAGTAAATTAACATTTCCATATGAAAGAATTTTTTTGAATAACTATAAAATCAAAGAATATAGTGGAAATAATTTAATTTGAAAATAATCTTGGAAACATGAAAATAAATCTTCAAATAAAATAATTTTCATAACAGTGGGTATTCTCATACCTTTCGTTTAAGTTAAACAGAACATTCTTATCACAATTTTGTAAAAGAGTAAAAAAGAACCTCATTATGAAAATGAAATGAATATTCAATTAGAAATATCATTTAAAAATTAAAACATAGAAAAAAATTTGTTTTAAAAATCAAAGGATAATAGTATAAAAATTATAAATTTTTTTGAGTTCATGGATATGGAGGAAATAAGTGTTTTCGATCGAAGAGAGAAAAGAAGTTTTGTTTTCTTAAAAACAAATTGCATAGAAAATTTAAGTAAAGAAGAGAGGAAAACAGTACTATAACATGAAAATTTAATCAATAAGTATATTATAATAAAATAAAATGGTTTCATTTGACAATGATCATATAAATTTATACTATGGAAATTCTGGAGTACAAAATCATGAATAAAATGAGAATGAAACATAAAACCTTATAGTTGTGGTAACATTTATTTCATAAAAAATGGATTTAGTAGATGAATTATAACTTAAAATATCATCATGTATGAATTATTAATGATATAATATGTAAAGGGGGTGTAAAAAACCAAACTAAGATGCCATCTACCCTGACCCCCGACCCAGTCCGCAATAAGGCTGGAAGGGCGTTCCCAGTCTCCACGGGCTTGCACAAGTGCCCATGTATCAAATAATACCAGAGATAAACAATTTACCTGAATTTAAAACATTAAAATCACTAATAAAAACTAATAATTCAGATATTAAAAAAATCACACCTTAAACAATTTATCGTTTAAATTTTACATCTAAAACAAAAAACTGTAAAGAACTATAACACAATGGGGAACTATGAAATCACCATAAACCTCCGTGAAACAATAGAAGAAACATCAGTAAGTTTCCATGACCAATATCCACAAACATATTCACTAGAAACCAAATCATACAACACTAACTTCTTGCCTTAACCAGAAACAAATAGACAACATGGTCTATATACACCCAAAGGTGTATGGATGGTGTGATCCAAAGCCCTGTAGAACGCCACCTAGATAAAATTTTCCATGAACTAAACATTAAATGAAAAATAAACCTGTAATTTTTATAGCTAAAAAATTTCTTGAAGAATTTTAATGAAAATAACTTCAAAGAAAAGCAACCATGAATAAATGAAACTTTAAATGGAAATCAGTTTTAATGAAAGAAACTATAATGAAAATTCCCTTTCTTTTGTAATTCCCAACAAACTATATCGTATGTATATGGGAAGTTTGATATATAAAATGAGCACTAGTCATGGGAAATACCCCTGGGAACTAGCAATAGCGGGGCCCTTGGTACCTTTTATCTCAGTGAAATGTGGTATAGAACAAAAAAAAACCGCATTCTCATGCACGAGCCACTAGATATGAGAAACATCCAAAATTCTAGAGGTCTCAAATCAACATTAATATTTAGTTAGTTCATTCATCATCAATCTCGATAAGTGAATCCGGGATAAACCCACTTATGAATCACTGTCATAAAAATCGTATTCCTCCCACTATGATATTTGGGATTCCGTTTTTTGTGCTCAATCAAGTTACACATGTCACATAATATCTCTTACATAATTCATCAATTAAACCAAGCATTACATATCCCAAGATATAGCTTCTACATAAAAATCCATTTTTGAGAACATACACAGACCAAAATATTTTCCAAATATGCTTCACACCTTTTATAAAATTTAATAAATCATTATAACCATATAAAAAACAATTTCATTAAAAAACCAAATTGATTTTACACCAAACATGCACCTAAAACCTTATTTAAAAGTAAACCACACTTCAATGCTATTTCAAAACAAAATTTTTAGCCCACACATAGTTTAATAATCTAATTTCATGCTTTATAAATTGAAATCAAATGAAACATAAGGGTTTCACATGAAAAATACTCAATTTCAAATAAATATACCATTTAAAAATTTTAATGCATACTCAATCATACAAAATATGAATTTTTCACCACATAAATAATTTAATAAAATAATTTATTAATTTATTAAATATTCGCAAGGGGCGTAACAAAAACACACAACAAAAACACACATAATTTCATTTAAAAACACCATGTTAAAACAAAACACACATCACAACCATGAAAAAACGTGATTTGATCCATATATAAAGTTGAATAAATAAATTAAAAAACATTAAAGAACACTTCCAATTAGTAAAAAACTATTACATACAAACTACACTCACTTTAATAAGGGTAAATATTTTTCAAACCAAATTTATATCAAAACATTCCAAAAACGCCTCTCATACCACATGCATAAATTATAGAACATAAAAAATTAAAAGAAAGCATAAATATTTTTAAAAAATGGCTAATCATGGAATCACAAACCTCAAATCCATGGAGGAATGTAAACAGACACATAAAATCAATCCAAAAGGATTCCAAAACCCAAAATATATGAATAAAAACCCTTAACAACCATAACCCCCATCAAAATCGTGAGAAAAATGAACTCATGGTCGAACATGACCTGGGGAGAATAGAAAACCAATAAAAAATAGAAGAATAAGGAAGTGGGGGGGGGGGGGGAGGGGAAGGGAATTCCCTAGATAATAAATCACCACCTTGAGGGTTTCATATATCTACACTATTTTAGGAAGAGGATGAGATTCCGAAGAAATGGAGAGGCCTCCCATGGTCTGGATGAACTAGGGGAAGATATTTTTGGTGTATTTGGGTCTAAAATCTAAAGGGGGGTTGTTTAGAAAAAACAATTTTTTTTTAATTCTAGAAAGTTCCACACGGTTAGGCCAGGCAGTTTATTACACCATGCACTAAACCATGTGGCAGACACATGATTGACTAAACAGTTACTCATGATCGGCCACACATCTGTGCTCTAACTATGTGGAAGGTTTTATACCTACCACTCGATTTCCTAGGTTTGGTGACATAGTTTTTCGAACCATACGTCGAATTGTGCGCAAGGCCCCTTCAAGAAATTTTTTTATACTCCCTTAAAAAGATTCCAAATGAACCCTGGGAGAAAAATATGGATAAAATGAGAAAAATAGACACTTTAAAACTAAACACGCTTCAAACCGGAAACATGAAAGATGAATGGGATTCCCAAAGAACCTAGTCTAAAACCCCACTCAAAAACTGGGTGTGATAATTCTTCCCACCATTAAGTCTTTTCACCCCGGAAGTTCCATAAATCATTCCATATAGTTTATCAATGACATTGGATTCCACGTTAACACGATTCAACCTCTTACAATATGAAAATTTCACTAACCAAAAAGTGAGCTTAAGACACTTGACCGAAAAAAACCACAACCTACAACCAATTCTCATGAACAACAAGAAATATACATCCACCACATTCACAACCAATCCAAAACCACACTATTGGGCCTCATCCTTAGAAACCCATTTCTTACCGAAACTGAAAAGGAATATGAGAAATTAACATATTTTAAATAATACAGATCAACTAGATCCACTAAACCCAAACCTGAAATATATCATTGACAGAGGGGAGGCCCTAGTGGACTCCCCTCCTATAGAAAACAACTAGCACTTGACAAACAGTTAAGATAATACCTAATGAGGCCTGTGGGGGGTCTCCCAACCATTAATAACAAATTGACACGGACCAAAAAAGGATTCGACATGAACTAGAACTAAACCCATTACATATAGTCCAACCAAAACTTTTCACCCATGAAATATACAATATAAGAAGACATAAGATAAGAATAAACCATCAAGGGAATTTAAAATACACACTCCTAAACCAAGGGGACAAAAAATGAGCAAACACTTCCTACACTGACCAAAAACCCCAAACCCATAGGGTTGGGAGGGAAGGGGCCCACTGATTAGACCACCAAAACCATAGCTAATAACCACCCACCACTCTTTGACTATGTATGGAAAAAATCTAACACCTCACCTGATTCACATGGATGGTACAAACAAGAATACTAACAACAAACTTGCATCCCAGAAGACATAACCATATACACTGTGTGAAACGTAAGTCCAACATGCTCTTTGCAATAATAGTAAATTAATAGTGATGAGAAGATACCATAAAAACAAAAGAACTTCCTCAACACTACAATATATTTTACAAATTAGGAAAACTCCTTAAACCCTCGAGATTCCTAACTACACACCATCTTCCCTCCAAGACTTATAGTTGGATCACTGATGTATAATTCATCTACTACCATGTAGACATGGTTTGATAATACCTTACCTAAAAATCCTTCTTTTATTTCCAAATGAAGCCACATAACACTCCCAAGAGGAAAAAAAGTGTTATGAAACACCACAAAACTCACTTCCTTAAACATGACACTCGTCACTCAAATAGGAACACAGAGATATACAACACCATTCTCTCTCACTCCGAATGATGAGCATAATTAACAAGACTTACAATAAAACCACATACACACCACTAAGAACAAATCCAAATATTAAAGAGTCACTAAAATATGAAATTATCCTATCTAGACACCAAACGACTCACTGTTCCAACATATGGCTTGGGGAATCCTTCAAATTGGTGGATTTACCTTCTAAAACTCATAAATGAAATACTTAGGTTAATCATCTGGAAATCATTCCAATGAATTACCAACCATATCTGTACTAAACAATCCATAAAATTAACCAAACCAGTTCATGAACCCAAAACATCACATAGAATGAATACCAATACTGAGGTAAACTGACTCAAATATCCCATGAAATTTCTAAAAGACAGCTAAGACACCACTTCAAGACTGATCCACCAACATGATCTCAATTCAAGATACAAGAATCATACCACTTATATATCATGAGGAACATCACACCAAATAAAAAACACTTCTAAGACATATAAAACACTCCACATAACCATTGGTTTACAAAAATACCCCAATTTGCATGCTTAAAACACTTTTAGAAAATAAAACAAATAAAACTTGGTGTACTTTCACACTCACCAATGGTGTTTCATTGAGTCTCACTCACAAGAATATTTATGTGCCACCCCAGGCACCCATCCACAATGCCATACCAGGCATCCATCCACATTTTCATATAAAACATTGCATGTCAGCACTCATGAAACACCAATGGCTAAAACAAAACAACATCATTTTCTAAAACAAACCATTTGAATCAATCCAAAAATCAAGTACCTTCCCATGACACACTAACCACCAAGTCAAAAACAATTTCAAATTTTACACCTCAAACCATTTTACCATGATTGAACAATGAAGTCCCATAGAAATCCACCAAAAATCATTTTCATCTCAATAAAAACATTTTTATGGAAAATATATAAATCCCATTTAATTAAAAAGGTTTTATTAAAACTCATTAATTTTCATTTAAAAAAATCCACATCAATCAATCCCTTTCAAATAACCATTTTACATTTCAAAAATTCACCCAAGCCTCTTTTCATAACCTTCTAGCCACAAAGATGAAACCCCATTTCAAATTGCACAAAAGATCTTCAGAAAATTACCAACCATTAAAAACAAATTTCCAAAACCAATCTTTCAAATTCATACACCCTACAACACATCATTATTTTCAAAATAACCAATTATTTTCAAAAAAAATCAAACAACCATATGTTTAAATTAAAGAAATCTAATCCCATGAAACCATTTTCATTTTAAACTAAAATTAGTTTTAAAAACACAACTTTCAAAAACCTATCATTGATTAAATCATGAAAATACATTCTCAACTTTTTTTCAAAATATATCCATTCCATTAAAACCTAGTTTTCTCAATTCCCACACATGGCTTTTCAAATAGGTTTTTAGAATTCAAGAAATGTCCATGAGACCAACAAAAAGGGAACTAGTGTCAGTGGTTGACTTGACCATATGGTTGGCACCCATATATCAAACACATGATCAACACAAATGTGCTTTTTAGACCATCCCCTAGCATAACATAGATTTCTAAGCCCTGCGACTTGAAGGAATCCATTGGCCAAACTCCCATTTTCATATACCAATCACCAAAAAATTCCAAACACCTAAAAAATAAAAAAATCGTACTTCCCATGGAAACATAAGGACTAGAAGATAATTTTTCATTATGCTCTTCCCTCACCTACCCCTCGAGTCTCGAATAAACTACTTCATCTACCTTTACATCCCCAAGTAACAATGAATGTTATGAAAAGCAATGTCCGCTAAGAACTGACCTGCTTTGATACCGTTTTTTCATGAACCAAGATGAGATTCTATTTAAATCAGTCCCCAAGACAGTCTATTGCCTGGAACAAAGGACATTATCATTCTCCACAGGCTAGAACAAGTTCTTGGGTATCAAATAAAACAATATTTAATGATTTATCTGCTTTAACCACATTAAAATCACTAAAAAAACAAATAATCTATATACAAACCAAACAAAAAAAAACATTACTTTAAAAATTTCCACATTTTAAGTTTACAACAAAAACTAAAAATCAAAAGATATAAGTCGTAGAGGGAAACTAAAACATCACCCCAAACATCTGTGCAATAAGAGGCACAACATCCACAAAAAGCTACCAACAAAATCTACAACAAGAGACACTAGAAACCCAATAAACCCACACTAAACATGTTTTTTTAACATAAAAAAAATAGAACATTGGGTCTACATACACCCAAAGGATTCTTTTGGGTTTGGACCAATGCATGATAGGATGCCATAACGATAAAATAATCTCTGCAGTATACATTAATTTAATTATAAACCTTCAATTTTTTATTGAAATAATTTCCGAAATAATATTAAGGAAAATAAATTTAAAATAAAATAAAATTTGAATAAATTAAACTTTAAATGCAAATTATTTTTTGTAAAGTAACTATTAATAAAGCACTTTTAATTTTGAAATTAGGAACTGACTATACCATATGCAAAGGGTAAGTGCGATATAAAAAATGTGCTGTAACATCCCAGGTAAATAAAGAATATGACATTTTATATTTATCCATATTTGTGAATAAAATATTTAAATGACTTCAAAGGGGACGCTATGCTCGATGGCGTACCCAACACGCAACAACGAGTTTTTGGGAATCTTACGTTGCACTCTAATAATAAAATAATATTATTTTAAATGGTAGTTAACATGTAGCCGTTGTAATGGCGGGAATGGATAGAAATAACTAAAATATGATTATATATGTTTTTAAATGTTTTTACATTTATCCAATAAAAGCTAAAGGCTTAAAATACAGAAAGAATTCAATTTTAGGCGTATATGCCCTAGTTTTCACTAAAGGTTCACTTATCGCCTTTTAATGGAGAACTGTCATTAAATATAGTTTTGATCACTCTTATACATTCTTTTGGACCACATAAAACTCTTATTAAGAATCGGGACATCAAATTTTACTTTGTGTAAATTTTTGGTATTTTTCTGATAAAGTTCATTTTTTAATGAATAGTGTAAAATGTTGTATTTTAATTCAAAACCACTTTTTAATATAATTTATTTATATGATTAGATTATCTTTTTAATTGGTTTTAAAGTGAAATTAGAAAATATTTTTACCATTAAATCCCATAGTGGTCGTTGGAATCAATTTCACTTTGAAATCGCACTTAAACTAGTGTCAATCTTTTGATACTTATTGTTTTTTAAAAACACGCTATTTGCTCTGACAGCGGGAATTAATTATTGAATTAATTAATGTGACTTATATGATTTTAATTTTGTAAAATGGACTTCATTTTTGAATTCAGAATATCAAATATAGCTTAGGGTGAATTTTTGGTAATTTTCTGAAAAACTTCAATTTTTGATGAATAGTGAAACCACTAAGTGGTAATCAAGCAAACTGATTTTTCAGTTAAATGAAATTTTACCACTAATGTGTATTGAATTTTGAAAATCAGACATACATGGTTGTCATTAATAAGTAAAATGTGGTTCAATGAGATTATAATAATTTTTTGGTGAATAGTAACTCATTAAGTTCTTAATCGCGATTAGTGGTAATTAGGGTAGTTTAAGATATAAATAATGCTTTAATAATATAAAATGACCTAGACACATGTCCCAACCTTATTTGTTGTGTCATGGCCGACCAAGACAAGCCATGGGTCAACTTGGGGACCCCATGGATCCACTTTTGTTGGGAAATGACATAAATTACTTTTTATTTAATGTTAAAGTGAAAATGACACAAACATAATATGTTTTGAGAAAACAATTTTTAAGTGAGGTTATACAAGTAAAAATTTTTATTATAAATAGTCATTGGGAAGCTAAAAATATTTCCTACATCATAGTAATTTTTCTATAACTTTTAGACATTAAATAAATTAAATTATTTATGACATCATAATGATGCAGTGATGACATCATTATTTAACTATTAAAATAAAATGGAAAGATAATGTAAAATCTATGAACTACACATGTCCAAAACCAATTGGATGAATGGATTTCGATGCCTTATCACCTTATCCAAGAATTATATCAATGTGGGACATTTTGAAACCGAAACACATTTTCAAATAAAGTAATATTTCTTACTTTCCAAAAGTGCCCCTCCTCTCCTCTTATAAAAGGCCCCACCTCTACCTCATTTCACACACTCTTCAAGCCTCTGGCTCGGCCAAACCCTGCCCATTTTCTCTCTCCACATCCCTCTCCTCATCCTAGAGGATTACCTTTGGGCAGAATCCTTTCAAAGGAAGCCTTTAGGCTCAACTCAAAAGGAGTTACACTTTTAAAGGTAATTCATTCTCTCATTTTCATTTGTTTTATTTTACTTCTCCAACCCCCCAAACTCTTTTTATTTACTTCTTTTGTAACACCACCAGTATCTTCAATATACTAGGATGTTGTTATAAGATTTATTTGAGCTACACTCTCACAAAACTACATCAAATGGTTAAAGAACATAAGGTTTCCGTGGATGGCGAAATTCTGCCTCCTGAAACGATGATTGTTCAACACTCATTTAACACCTTCAAAGGTGGCCATTATGATGTCACTATTTTTATATATGATATATAATATGTTTATGTTTTCCTTAAGAGTCTTTTTTTTTCATTTTGGTCATATCTTTATGGTTTCCATTATGGGTAAAACACGATATCTTCATTTTAGGAAGTGCGGACTACCGCCCCCTAAAAGTGATTTGATTCGTTAATACCATATGTGGGATGTGTAAAGGATAAAGTTAATGATATTATATATGTTATTATACTGGAATTATAATATAATCTTATATCATTATGATTCCATTCCAGAAAATATGAAATAGAAATGGAAGTAGCGTTCATGCGTACGTACGGCTTACCGTCTCCATGAACGGTGCATTTCATTTCTTACCTCTAAATGTGATGTAATATTATAAATGAATGTATGTACTGGATATATATTACATATATGATATCTACATCATGAATACCATTCTGGACATAATGAACCTTTGAACAAATTAACAACATGTAAGTATAAGAAGTCTATTTTTGACTTAAGAACCAAATATCGGCAAAACAAATATTATTAACTTAAATGATTACATAATGTTTATGACATGGTAATAAGTGATATAAAATGAATAATGAACTTGAAAAATGTTCTTAAGGAAGTAGAAGTTAACTCAAGTTTATTATTCAGGAGATTAAATAACGATCGAGTCAAGTCGGACCCGAGGTAAGGGACCCTACTCCACTCTTTCTTTTTAAGTACACTCTTTTATGTCATTCCTTTTAAAGATCATATTTATTGTTATTGGGATGTTATTTTATATTAATATTACTGTAATTTTTATGTTCATGTGATGAGAGACCCTATTCTCTCTCATCAATCTATTTTGGAAGTTTTATGTGGCGCCGTTAGGCTGCCGAGTTTTCGTAAGGGATTTTTCATCTCACTTTTATTCCCGTGAGATTTATGCTACATTTGCCACAATTTCCATTGAGTGGTGTATGTACTGCCCATTATTCTACTCTTTGTGTAATATAATTTCTTTTATGAGTATTTACATCAATGATTTATTGTCCTTCTTTCATGGGGTATATGTTTTTGAAAGATACCCAAGTCGGTAAGGGAACCTTTCACCATCATCTTTTTAAAAGACTTCTTTTGTTGGGTCTTTTAATTTACATATTGTTATGTTGGGATATGTTCTCATATATCCTTATTGATTTAAATTTTATGTCCAAGTGATGATATACACTTTTTATCTCTCATCAACTCATTTTGATGTGATGTCGTTAGGCTGTCAAGGGAACTTTTTAACCCAATTTCGATTTCTTTGGGTTCAACATGTAGTCATTGAATATGTCATCCATTGAATATGTGTGAATGTCCTTTTATTGTTTTACACTTAATATCCACTTATATTGGGTGTATTTATATTTGTCACACATTTTTTGAGATTGATTTGTCCTCAATTTAAGGATACCTTCTTTATAAGGGATTTCATCACATTTGACATTTCTATTGAGGGTTCATTGTTGTTATACACCAATTCACTCTTATATGGTGTATATACTGTCCTTTGGAGTATTATATCATGAATCCTTTTATTCTCATGATATTATAAAGTTCTGACTAAATGTTATTCCTCGATTATTGTATTCAAGTGTCTCTAATTTTGGTAAAACCCCTTTAACCAAAATATCATTTTAAATGTTTTTGTTATTTGTTCTTATTAATATCCATGTTTTCAAAATGGTTTTAAGGATTTATTTAGATGGATATTAATGGTTTAAAATGTTAAAAGCTTCAAGGTGGTATGGGACACTTTGATTCAAAAATCTCTTTATTAAATGTTTTAAATGGTTTTGGAAATGGTTTCTTTTTTAATGGATTCATTATTTCAATATCCTAAAATGTTATATTGTGATCGAAATGTGGAAATGTTATGTTTCCTTTATTCATGTTTTATGTGATACGATTATGTTATGGTTCTTGGGAATTGTTATGAAGAACGGGTGGTTCCGTGATAAACTAAGGGCGGGTGAGCCCGATATAGCTCTCCAATGCATTGGGTAACGCGAAGGAGTGAAACGTTAAGGTTTCTCTGAAGAGATTTAGGTAATATACTGTGATGGGTATTCCAAACGTAACCAAGAGGGTTACTCCCTACTTAAGAATGTTATTAATACCTCAAGTTACCTTTATGTCTTATGTTTTCTATGATTTATTCATGATTTGATATGCCTATGTTTTATGGGTAAAGCATGATTTCATTCTTATGTATTTATGAAATCATGTTTTTATAACCCTTACTGAGCTTTTTATGCTCATCCCAAGTTTTTGAAATGTTTTTCACAGGTCAAGGGAAAGGTACATGATGTGATGATAGTGTCAAGGATGTATCAAGAAAGAATCCGTGTTTTATTTTAAATAGGTTTCCGTTGATGGGAAGAATGAATATTGTCTTTTATGTAACCACTTTGTTTAAATGTGGAATGTAATGCAAGTTTCATGATCTAATTCTCTAAAACACTAAACCTGAAAAGATCCTCAATGTGTAATCTTGTAATAACTCAAGATTAAGTAAGGTTTAAGGCTGGGGCCTTATAGTTGGTATCAAAGGCCGGTTTAGATAACTTTAGAGGTTAGGGTATTCTCTAAGCACAAGTGACATTGCCATAATGGTTAGGATTTCAAAAAGAGTCATAGTTTTAGATAATGTGAATGAGTAAGTATATCTTAGTGTTTACCTTCCTCATTAGTGCATGATGGTTTTGTTGATATACTCACACTGACCTTTTTGGTTTTAGTAAATGGCTGGATCTAGCAGGCACCAAAGTGACAATGGTTTTAAAGGAAACTGTGGTGGTTCTCTGATTAAGATACTGGATGAGATGGGGGATTCAATGAGGAATCTCATAGTTGTTCTAAACCAACTATCAAGGAGCCATGATCAATCACTTCAACCTTGGTTAGTTCTCTAATGCATCATGTACGAGATGGCCAACTTGATGTGGAAATTCAGGTAATAATTATTAAGGTAACCATTAGGGTTTATATGATCCTTACTTTTGAGGCAATTATGGGTTACTGTATGATATGATGGAAAATGAAAGGCATGAGATAAACTTGAGGTTAAAATATGTTATGATCGTCTTTGAAGATTTTATCTCATTTCGGGGATTGTTTTAAGAATTATATAGTTTTGGAAAAAGGACAACACGCAGACCGTGTGACTACCCGTCGCATCGGACAAAGCTGCGGGAATCGAACCCATAACCAAAGTGCGACTGTTATTTATCGCCTACCACTGGACTACGTGAAGTCCCTGGTTAGTTTGACTGATTCTTTTCAGTTATATGATTTTATGAATTAAGAGTATGTTGATTTTGGGTTATTTATGAAAATGATTAACCTATCATGGAGGATATGTGATTACGTTAATTACTTTCAATGCGAGACTTTAAGAGCAACTGATTTTGTTTGGAGATAAATGTTACGATTTAACTTGGAAGACTATGTGACCAAATCCTTCAAATATTTGGGTTTCAATCTTATATTGGTTTACTTTGAAGAATTTTATGGACAAATTATTTATCGGATGGTCCTCGTTGAACTTTGGGTTTTGTTGGACAAATTTTGGAGATTAAGAATAGATTTTCTTTTTTATAAGGGGTTATCCTTTTCTATATTATCTGATATTGTACTAGCCTTTTTGGTTTTGGTTTTGGTTAAAGTCTAAAGACATGGGATGCATATAGTTCTCTTTTGTGGATTAGGTGATTCTCTAGAAGTTTATTATAGTACTCTTAATGCAAACAAGTCTCCCTAAATACTCGTCTTTTGGAAAAAATATGAGTTTGATTAAGAAATCTAGTAAAAGTTGAATGTCAAAATGATAAGTGATTATGTTTCCTTATGAATAAATTCCTCAATAAAAATTAACTTAAAACAAAAATGTTGTCTATTAACTTTTCCTACTGGGGAATCGAATACCGTTTAACCCATCACAAGTTTGTGATTTTCTCGTGGTTAACTTTCTCCTAAACATGTTTTCTATCACTCTCCATCAGAACATGACCCTTTGTTTTTTCCTCCATGTCCATATTTTCATACTTGGAATCCTAGTATGGGTTAACTCGGGTGACCTTTGTACTTATCTTTCCTTATTTTAAAGTGTTTGTTTTACCGACTTTTGTTCCGATGTGGGACTTTCAAGGATGTTTCCAAGCGCAATTTTAAAATTGCGAGGACGCAATTCCCAAAAGGGGGGAAGGATGCAACATCCCAGGTAAATAAAGAATATGACATTTTATATTTATCCATATTTGTGAATAAAATATTTAAATGACTTTAAAGGGGACGCTATGCTCGATGGCGTACCCAACACGCAACAACGAGTTTTTGGGAATCTTACGTTGCACTCTAATAATAAAATAATATTATTTTAAATGGTAGTTAACATGTAGCCGTTGTAATGGCGGTAATGGATAGAAATAACTAAAATATGATTATATATGTTTTTAAATGTTTTTACATTTATCCAATAAAAGCTAAAGGCTTAAAATACAGAAAGAATTCAATTTTAGGCGTATATGCCCTAGTTTTCACTAAAGGTTCACTTATCGCCTTTTAATGAAGAACTGTCATTAAATATAGTTTTTATCACTCTTATACATTCTTTTGGACCAAATAAAACTCTTATTAAGAATCAGGACATCAAATTTTACTTTGTGTAAATTTTTGGTATTTTTCTGATAAAGTTCATTTTTTTAATGAATAGTGTAAAATGTTGTATTTTAATTCAAAACCTCTTTTTAATATAATTTATTTATATGATTAGATTATCTTTTTAATTGGTTTTAAAGTGAAATTAGAAAATATTTTTACCATTAAATCCAATAGTGGTCGTTGGAATCAATTTCACTTTGAAATCGGACTTAAACTAGTGTCAATCTTTTGATACTTATTGTTTTATAAAAACACGATATTTGCTCTGACAGTGGGAATTAATTATTGAATTAATTAATGTGGCTTATATGATTTGAATTTTGTAAAATGGACTTCATTTTTGAATTCGGAATATCAAATATAGCTTAGGGTGAATTTTTGGTAATTTTCTGAAAAACTTCAATTTTTGATGAATAGTGAAACCACTAAGTGGTAATCAAGCAAACTGATTTTTCAGTTAAATGATATTTTACCACTAATGTGTATAGAATTTTGAAAATCCGACATACATGGTTGTAATTATGAAGTAAAATGTGGTTCAATGAGATTATAATAATTTTTGGTGAATAGTAACTCATTAAGTTCTTAATCGCGATTAGTGGTAATTAGGGTAGTTTAAGGTATAAATAATGCTTTAATAATATAAAATGACCTAGACACATGTCCCAACCTTATGTTTTGTGTCATGGCCGACCAAGACAAGCCATGGGTCAACTTGGGGACCCCATGGATCCACTTTTGTTGGGAAATGACATAAATTACTTTTTATTTAATCTTAAAGTGAAAATGACACAAACATAATATGTTTTGAGAAAACAATTTTTAAGTGGGGTTATACAAGTCCCAATTTGATTATAAATAGTCATTGGAAAGATAAAAAGCTTTCCTACATCATAGTAATTTTTTTATAATTTTTAGACATTAAATAAATTAAATTATTTATGACATTATAATGATGCAGTGATGACATCATTATTTAACGATTAAAATAAAATGGAAAGATAATGTAAAATCTATGAACTAAACATGTCCAAAACCAATTGGATGAATGGATTTCGATGCCATATCACCTTATCCAAGAAGTATATCAATGTGGGACCTTTTGAAACCGAAACACATTTTCAAATAAAGTAATATTTCTTACTTTCCAAAAGTGCCCCTCCTCTCCTCTTATAAAAGGCCCCCACCTCTACCTCATTTCACACACTCTTCAAGACTTTGGCTCGGCCAACCCCTGCCCATTTGCTCTCTCCACATCCCTATCCTCATCCTAGAGGATTACCTTTGGGAATAATCCTTTCAAAGGAAGCCTTTAGGCTCAACTCAAAAGGAGTTACACTTTTAAAGGTAATTCATTCTCTCATGTTCATTTGTTTTATTTTACTTCTCCAACCCCCTAAACTCTTTTTATTTACTTCTTTTGTAATAACACCAGTATCTTCAATATACTAGGATGTTGTTATAAGATTTATTTGAGCTACACTCTTACACAACTACATCAAATGGTTAAAGAACATAAGGTTTCCGTGGATGGCGAAATTCTGCCTCCCGAAACGATGATTGTTCAACACTCATTTAACACCTTCAAAGGTGGCCATTATGATGTCACTATTTTTATATATGATATATAATATGTTTATGTTTTCATTTACTTCTGTTTTTTTTCATTTTTGGCATACCTTTATGGTTTCCATTATGGGTAAAACACGATATCTTCATTTTAGGAAGTGCGGACTACCGCCCCCTAAAAGTGATTTGATTCGTTAATACCATATGTGGGATGTGTAAAGGATAAAGTTAATGATATTATATATGTTATTATACTGGAATTATAATATAATCTTATATCATTATGATTCCATTCCAGAAAATATGAAATAGAAATGGAAGTAGCGTTCATGCGTACGTACGGCTTACCGTCTCCATGAACGGTGCATTTCATTTCTTACCTCTAAATGTGATGTAATATTATAAATGAATGTATGTACTGGATATATATGACATATATGATATCTACATAATGAATACCATTCTGGACATAATGAACCTTTGACAAAATTAACAACATGTAAGTATAAGAAGTCTATTTTTGACTTAAGAACCAAATATCGGCAAAACAAATATTATTAACTTAAATGATTACATAATGTTTATGACATGGTAATAAGTGATATAAAATGAATAATGAACTTGAAAAATGTTCTGAAGGAAGTAGAAGTTAACTCAAGTTTATTATTCAGGAGATTAAAGAACGATCGAGTCAAGTCGGACCCGAGGTAAGGGACCCTACTCCACTCTTTCTTTTTAAGTACACTCTTTTATGTCATTCCTTTTAAAGATCATATTTATTGTTATTGGGATGTTATTTTATATTAATCTTACTGTAATTTTTATGTTCATGTGATGAGAGACCCTATTCTCTCTCATCAATCTATTTTGGAAGTTTTATGTGGCGCCGTTAGGCTGCCGAGTTTTCGTAAGGGATTTTTCATCTCACTTTTATTCCCGTGAGATTTATGCTACATTTGCCACAATTTCCTTTGGGTGGTGTATGTACTGACCATTATTCTACTCTTGGTGTAATATAATTTCTTTTATGAGTATTTACATCAATGATTTATTGTCCTTCTTTCATGGGGTATATGTTTTTGAAAGATACCCAAGTCGGTAAGGGAACCTTTCACCATCATCTTTTTAAAAGACTTCTTTTGTTGGGTCTTTTAATTTACATATTGTTATGTTGGGATATGTTCTCATATATCCTTATTGATGTAAATTTTATGTCCAAGTGATGATATACACTTTTTATCTCTCATCAACTCATTTTGATGTGATGCCGTTAGGCTGTCAAGGGAACTTTTTAACCCAATTTCGATTTCTTTGGGTTCAACATGTAGTCATTGAATATGTCATCCATTGAATATGTGTGAATGTCCTTTTATTGCTTTACACTTAATATCCACTTATATTGGGTGTATTTATATTTATCACACATATTTTGAGATTGATTTGTCCTCAATTTAAGGATACCTTTTTTATAAGGGATTTCATCACATTTGACATTTCTATTGAGGGTTCATTGTTGTTATACACCAATTCACTCTTATATGGTGTATATACTGTCCTTTGGAGTATTATATCATGAATCCTTTTATTCTCATGATATTATAAAGTTCTGACTAAATGTTATTCCTCGATTATTGTATTCAAGTGTCTCTAATTTTGGTAAAACCCCTTTAACCAAAATATCGTTTTAAATGTTTTAGTTATTTGTTCTTATTAATATCCATGTTTTCAAAATGGTTTTAAGGATTTATTTACTTGGATATTAATGGTTTAAAATGTTAAAAGCTACAAGGTGGTATGGGACACTTTGATTCAAAAATCTCTTTATTAAATGTTTTAAATGGTTTTGGAAATGGTTTCTTTTTGAATGGATTCATTATTTCAATATCCTAAAATTTTATATTGTGATCGAAATGTGGAAATGTTATGTTTCCTTTATTCATGTTTTATGTGATACGATTATGTTATGGTTCTTGGGCATTGTTATGAAGAACGGGTGGTTCCGTGATAAACTAAGGGCGGGTGAGCCCGATATAGCTCTCCAATGCATTGGGTAACGCGAAGGAGTGAAACGTTAAGGTTTCTCCGAAGAGATTTAGGGAATATACTGTGATGGGTATTCCAAACGTAACCAAGAGGGTTACTCCCTACGTAAGAATGTTATGAATGCCTCAAGTTACCTTTATGTCTTATGTTTTCTATGATTATTCATGATTTGATATGCCTATGTTTTATGGGTAAAGCATGATTTCATTCTTATGTATTTATGAACTCATGTTTTTATAACCCTTACTGAGCTTTTTATGCTCATCCCAAGTTTTTGAAATGTTTTTCACAGGTCAAGGGAAAGGTACATGATGTGATGATAGTGTCAAGGATGTGTCAAGAAAGAATCCGTGTTTTATTTTAAATAGGTAACCGTTGATGGGAAGAATGAATATTGTCTTTTATGTAACCACTTTGTTTAAATGTGGAATGTAATGAAAGTTTCATGATCTAATTCTCTAAAACTCTAAACCTGAAAAGATCCTCAATGTGTAATCTTGTAATAACTCATGATTAAGTAAGGTTTAAGGCTGGGGCCTTATATGTGCACTAGTCATAGGAAATTCCCCTTGGCACTAGCAATAGTGGGTCCTTAAGTACCTCGTTTCTTGGTGTAATGTGGTATAGAAACCATGAACAACAGGTTTCTCATTCATGAACCACTAGAGTGGAAGAACCTAAAAAATTATAGTGGTCTCCAATCATCATTCAAATTCAGTTAGTGTTGTCATCATCATTCCCACTATGTGAAACCAGGAAAAATACAAATTCGAATCACTACTATACCTGTCCTAATCTTCCCACGTAGATACCAAGTCTTTCATTTTATGTGCTCAATAAAGATTCCCACGTCACATAATATTTCTTACAAAATTCATCAAACAAACCAAGCATTAAATATCACAAGTAACCACTTGCACATCAAAATCGATTTTTGAAAACATAATCACACAAAATCATTCACTAAATATACTTCACACCATTTATATAATTTAATAAACCAATGTAAAAATTTATAAAAGAACTTAAATAAACACCCCAAATGAATTTACACTAATATTTCACCAAAAACGCTTTTTGAAAAATAACCTGACATCAATTCTATAATAAATCATAATTTTATTCCCATAAAAATTTAATAAAATGATTTCATGATTTACAAAATGGAATCAAATGGAACACAAGGGTTTGCACAAGAAAAATACCCAATTTCACATAATAATGCCACTTTAAAAAATTAACTCATAATCAATCATACTAAATTCCACTTTCGTACCACATAACGAATTTAATTAAACATTTTAGAAATTTATAAACCATTATTAAGGGGCACAACAAAAGTTTACTAAAAAACACAACATATTTCATATAAAAACACCACTTCAAAACCTACCACACATAACCACCTTTCATTACATGATTCATACCATTCATGTAACTGAATAAATAAATTAAAAAAAGTTATTGAACACTTTTAATTAGAATAAAAAACTTTACACACAAAACATGCTCAATTTAATAAGGAAAAATCATTTTAAACCTAAATACACATAAGAAATTTCCAAAAACCACTCTTGCACCTCATAGATAAATTATAGAAATAAAAAAACACAATAAAGCATAATTGATTTGTAAAAAATGGTTATTCATTGAATCGCCTACCACAAATCTATGGAGAAAAGGAAACACACTCAAAATCACTCCAGGAGGGTTCTAAGAACCTAAAACTATGATGGAAACCAAAAAAAACAAACCCCCTTCAAATTTATGGGAAAATAGAACCCTAGGTCACGAATGTCTAGGGGATAATAGAAAACCAAGAAAATAGAAGAATAAAAAAGGGGAAAGAGAATGTAGAAAGAAGTTGCCTTGATAATTACACCGCACCTTGATGGTTTCTTAGATATACACCATGGGAGGAGGAGGAAAGTATTGATAATCAAGGTAGAGGACTCACTAGGTATGGATGAATTAGGGGAACCATTTTTGGGCATATTTGGGTCTAAAATCTGGAGGGTGTAGTTTAGGGAAAATATATTTTTTATTCTTACAAGTTCGCATGGTTAGGCCACAAAGATTATTAAACTGTGCACCAAACCATGTGGCATGCACAAGAGAGACCTTTAGACCATGATCCAGCCCTGCAGTTGGTTTTGTACCTACCGCACAGTTATGTGGGTTTGGCTATATGATTTGTCAAACCGTGCACATGGCCTTTTGAAACCAAATTTTCATGACCTCTCCAAAATCATCTAAATGAACTAAGGAGCAAATATGGAAAAAAAATTCAAATGGACATGTAAAAACTCAATACCCATCACACCCGAAACATGATAAAAACATAAGGATTCACAAAAAACTGGATGAGAAACAAAACATGAAAATATAAGTGTTACAAGGGATGTATATATACCGTTAAAAATAAATTAGGTGCATATAAGAACATGTATATCAAATAACAGAGTTTTTAGACGAAAAGCATTAACTTGAGATTGAATCATCAAATTTTTTCCTTAACATAACAAATAATAAACATATTATAATTATTTAATTTATTAAAAACAATTTAATTATGTTTTTACGTTTATTTCATTTTTATATTGTAATATTAAATTACATGACCAAATAATTTCTGGTTTGATGTTTTAACTATAAATGAATCTTATATCCAAAATTAAAATGGTAAGTTGACTAAGGTCAAATAGATTATTATTAAATAAATTCCATATTGTTTATAATTAGAAAATTATAACTTATATTCATAAATTTTACTTTTAATACCAACCATTAAAGACTTTTATGAAAATTTGAAGTTCGTTACAAACACGAAGATGATAATTCATATGTGTGCATGAGGACCATTTCTAATTTTTGATGATCCTGATGTAAAGATTGTAAATGTTTTTTTAACATTAAATTATTATAATTATATCATAAATGTAATATTTTTTATTACAACAATTCTTACATAAACCATACATGTGATGCAGTATTAAAAATGAATCACATCGCATCACGAGGCAATATTCTGTTGTACACACAGATGATGTTATGATATTTTTAATGGATGGTAATAGAAATAATTTTATGTTATATTTATTTTAAAACTTGATTAATATTTAATTAATATATTATAAAAACATTAAAATAATCCTTATCACCTTTCATGTAAACTGTATTTGTGAAGCGAATCACATCACGTTGCAAGGTGGTAGTCTACTTTACACACGAGTGACGTTATCGTATTCTCTACAGAATGGAATGTAAGAAGGTATATATGATATTATAATATAAATAAATATATATATATATAATAAATAAACTATATAAATATTATATACATTGTTATATCCATCTATGAGAATTATTTAAGGAAAATGAATTACGTCAGTTCGTGAGGTGTTTGTCTATCGTACACATGATCAACAATTGTTTTTCCCATTTTAGGGAGGAGGAGATAGTTCAATATAATGAAAAAATAAAAAATAAAAGTATACTTAATATACATAGGTTATTATATCATCATGGTTTGAAAATATTTTAAGAAGGATGAAGAATATATAATATAAAATGCTCGGTTAAGGCCGTTACCTTCTCTTTAGACAAATTGTTTAGGTTTTCACCAAAATAAATTCTAGGTTGGTTTTGTAATCAAACCAAGTATTATAATATGATCATAGGAAAATAAAGAATTTATTTGGATATGGACTTTAAAAAATTCTTTTTTGGATGTGTAAAGAGGATAGGAGAGGAGTGACCTTTTATTAGTGGGGGAGAGGACACACATAATTGTTTTGAAAAGAAATAATTACACCCACATATTTCTCATGTACCAAGGCTCCAAATTGAATATTTTAGAAACTAAGAAGATATTAGATATTTATTTTACCAATTTATAGGATTTATGAAAATTTTTTATAATTGTTAAGGCTTAATATTTTAGTTTACCTCTGATAAAATCCTTTTTACCTTACCTGTGGAAAATAATTTTTTACTATTACATCTATTTATTATTGTAATAAATTATTCTGAAAATATTAGATAATATAAATTATTATAATTTCTAATATTTCATCCATGTTTAAAAATTCAACTCATATAAATAACAGAATTGATTTTAAAAGTAAACACATTGGCCTATCAAAAAAATGGGTTTTCAATTAATGCATTTTATTAAAGAAATGATGATTTTATATTAACTATATGAAAATGAATTATAATTGAATTAATTTAAATTAATATTTATTAAAATATAAAGTATATATTTCAATCAAATAATTTATTATTGGGGATATTTTAATTATTCAAAATGGAGAAACATTATGTTCTTTAAAAAGGTTTTTGGAAAAATTTGTTCTAAAGCCAAAACAATAAACTTTTAACAAAGTATAGTGTAAATATGATTTTAATGTAATTAATTTAATTTTATATAACTAAATAACAATTATGTTAATTTTAAGGATAATTAAAAGAATAATGGGACTGAACATATTTCAATGAAATAATGATTTTATAAACATTGATATTTTTCACTATTCACAAAAAAAAAATATTTTCCCAAAAATCATAAACTTTCACCCTAATTTAATATATATATTCATATTTGGAAAATTATTTTCATTTTATAAAATATTTTTTTGAAAATGGGAAAAAAGTATATTATATTCTTATAGAAAGCACTAAATATTTTTGTTGGGAAAAATGATTTTTTAATGCATAAAATAACATCACTCACAATTTAGTGACTAATTAATTAGATTTTAAAAATAAATTTATATTTATTAGAAAAATTATAAAAAATTTATATAATAAATTATATTCCTACCTGAAAATTAAATGTCTTCGTTAAAATAATCTAATATAAATAATTATAATTTAATAATACAATGTTGTTCGTTTAAACTCAGTGTTGCGTATTGAATATGCTATCGAATGTAGTGATGTTTTAAATTCTCGGGTAATAACACTCTACCCCCTTAAAAAAATTCATCCTCAAAATTTGAAATTATTCTTAGTATTCTTGGGTTTTACATTTGAAAAAAAATTTATGAGAAAAACTCACACCGTAAAAAGGATTAATAAACATTATCATAAAAGGAGGGAAGGTGAAATACAAAGGTCATCTAGAATAATACATAACTAGGGTTCCAAGAAATAGAACATTGGTGGAAATTGAAAATATAGACATGGAAAATATAGTTAATGATTTTGGAGAGGGTTGGAAATCATTGATCAAAATAAATTGAATGATCTTGAGAATGTTAACAATAAAAAAGCTATAAATTTTTGATGATTTAAAATACCATTGAATAATCACGTGTGAAGTTAATATGATGAATTTTATGATTGATGATCCTTTTTTCTAGAGTTGATGGATTCTTTTACTATCATGATATAGATCACACACAAAAATATTCTTACTTTAAATAATTTAATTTCATAAAACAAATTCATTATTTCATTGTGCTTCGGTCAATTTCTACTTCACCACTTACTCTGAGTAAATGAATACCCAATATAAAATTGTGTATTCCTAAAGAACTAAAATATAATATTTGTTGGATCTTGTGATCCATAAAAGTGTAACAGATACTTTACCAATCATTATTAAAAGAAAAATGGTTATAAATTAGAAAGATAATACCCAAAATGAATATGAATATATTAATCTCCAACATTAAACCATAAACCCATAAGTTTATCATAGATCAATACTTAAATAAATATCCCTATATCCGAAAAAACCTCAATAAACTCAATATAAAATACATTTTTATCCTCAAAGGTTATCTCATTCACTTCTACTAACATCTCTAATAACATGTTTTATTTTCTACAAAGAATCCTTTACAATAAACCTAATCGTAATTTATATATCATAACATAATAAAAAATTTCACAAAATATCTTCAATCGCCTTAAAATCCTAAAATTTAAAAAGATTAGATTCTATAATATGTTTTCTAAAAACACCATAAAATGTATGCACTAAATTTTTTAATTAGAAACAATTTCATTATAGTTCAACAATATATTTTTTATTTTATTAAAGAATCTCTTTTAAGGGTAAGTGGGAACAAATATGAAAATCCTACCACATAAAGCCTTACAAAATACACATTACAAAATCCAACTTCCAGAAAACCATTCACCCCGCCAAGAAAGTAGCATGCAACCTCATTCAAAATTCAAAATAAACTGAATCACTGCAAATTCCGTGAGTTGAACAAAGATTCCAGGGAAAATGAGTACTGTACAAACTGACCATCATACACATTAACTTGCTGTTGTTTTGACACCAGCGTCCACCACCCCAAGCCACATCAAACACCAACAAAGCATCATTGCATCCAATATCCAACATCATCATCATCATCGAAAACAAGACAGAATTGTATTAGAAAGCCAGAGACAATCGAATGCCAAAAACCATAATCACCACCCAGAGAAACCAAAACTGAACACCGAAGCAACAATAAAATAAATCTAAATCCACAAATACCATCTATAGAAGCACCTTGAAGCCTTTGGAACCATAAACCAAAATCCCAAAACCATTTAGTTACCATTGCACCAGATTCAACATAGATAGGTGTGCAGGAACATAGGGTAACAGTAGGTCGAACGTTCAAGGATCTCTTCAGCACATAACCGTCATCATGTCCAAGAAGCCATCTGGAAAGTAGCACAAAACCTTCTCCAACCTCAAAATCTTCACCAAGAACAGGACTAGTAGCACATCTACCAAAACCAAAATGTGAACCGCAACTGCAACCCTCCAAACAGGGACATAGAACATATTAACCGAAGGAGGAAACCAGAAGACCGTGAAAATCGCCACGAAGAACCTGAGAAAAGAGAAATAGGGGATGAAATCCTAAAAGGAAAAAACCTGAAGGGAAAGAGGAAAATCCAATGAAAGGGGACCATGGGGATGAAACCCTAATAAAACTGCCAAACCAAAATAAATGAAATAGGAAATTAAGAAGTCATCGAACAAAAAGGCCCGCTATGTCTTTTCTGCAACAGCCAAAATCCCAAACCCACCTATTTCGAGGGAGGAGGAAGGAAAAAGGCATAAAAAAGAATAAGGTGACCTGAGTGAATAAGATGGGAGTGGAGAGAACCTAGAGAAAGAAGGTGAATATGTTAAAGGAGGAAAAGAGATATGAATCCTAGAGTCTCTCAAACCCTAGGCAAGGTCAATGCTGGGAGTGAAGCAGGGAGCAATGGACAGGTGAATGGGGTTCCATTCATCTCAAAAACAATGTCATTATAATCAGTGTATTATATATGATAGTTTAAGGTTTTTCACATTTATCACACATTAGTTAGAGGTTTAATCCCCATGGACATTCTAGATATGTTGGGGTTTCTGTTAGATTTTGGTATATCCTTTTTCTAAAACTATAAAAATTTTATGTTATAATCATGTTCATAATTCTCCATGATCTTATAACATTCTCAATAATATTATGAAAAAAATAAAAAATATATTAGTCCTCAAATCACTTTTTTTAACAAATAAGGTTTTATATATAGATTATTCTTATCCGTAAAATAATCTGATTATAATTGACTATAATTACCTCAACATAAACAAAATCTAAAAGTTTATATTTTCCTCAATCATTTCCTTTTAGATAAAATATATCCTTACTATTAAATAAATTTTATGGTTCTTTAGTAACATTCAAAATATTCCTACAAGGCCGAAACTAAAAATTACTGCATAAGTATACTTAGAAGTTTCATGATACCATTAATAAAAAGACATCAACAAAATGATTCTGCAGTTCCAAAACCTAAACAATTTGATGATTTTACTTGAATAATTATTATAACATTGGCCCTAAGGAATAAATATTTTCATTATGGAAT
The DNA here is from genome assembly GCA_963277665.1 of Viscum album. Lineage (NCBI taxonomy): Eukaryota > Viridiplantae > Streptophyta > Magnoliopsida > Santalales > Viscaceae > Viscum > Viscum album. The sequence goes on from OY728145.1 coordinate 188,134,825, forward strand.
TATCTTTTATAATCAAAAACAGACACAGATTTATGACATTGAACTGTTAGTGGATCATTTTATATCATGGAATCATGTTAACCAGAATCTTCATTTTTCAACAAATATTTACAGACTTTTTCCATCCTTTTCCTTATATAAGGCATTATCTAGTTTATTTTAGGCATATTCCATGGTTCCTATTTCAAATTTTTTGACAAATTCTAAATTTAAAATTATTTTATTTTTCATCTTATACACTTAAACATCTATAAGTCATAATCCTTCTATTCTTTTATTTGTTTATAAATTCAACTATGTTCCATTTATTGATTGTAATTTGAGACATCTCATTTTTTGTGATCAAAATATATCTGAATTTAATTCCTGTTTATTAAGTCATCTCATTAGGGAAATTATTACATTTCTCTTCTCATTGGTTATCGAAATTCTTTATCCTATTTCCCACTATTATCAAAAAACATAAAAGAGATTATATGAGAATGAATTAACATACTAAATGGAAACATACAAAAAAAAATTATACATGGGAAATATTTATTGACTTATGGACATCTATATATCACAATAAATTATATATATTGATGATTCATCCTAGGTTTTCTAAAATAACAATTTTTTCATGTCCTTCATAATGGTTTATAATGACTTTGTGAATTTATAAAACATATCCCCCAATAGTTTAAAACAGGTTTCCAAGTAAAGTCTATAGTCTAGCACTAGGTAATGATCGAGAAAAGTATGAAATTTTTTTTTCGGAGTTATCAACCCTTGGTACATCTTATTTAGAACCACACCTACTTTTATTATCTATAAAGAGATTTAATTTCCCAAAAACCACATTCTCTATACTTCACCCAGATAATAAGATATTTTTCAATACATAGACTTATCTTTAGACTTATCCATAGGTTATTTACTAAAATTTAATAATAATTGTTTCTAAAGGTTAACTAGTCCTTTTCCTATTATACCAACTATATAGAACAAAGTATTTCGTATATATTATTTCATGATATTTTAATAAAATTACCATTAATACACCATAAGGATTGTGAGTCCATGTGCCTTTAGAATACTAGGTTTATAATACATCAATATGAGGATAAGAAAATTATTTATTTTATTCTAAATAATGATATCATAAATCCGATTGAACCTCTAAAAACTGCATGGGAAAACCTTCATAATACATAGAAAAATGGGGTGGTCATGAAATCTCATTATGAGAATAAACATGATGATGAATCATTACTTATGAGTCAGAAGTATAATATGATATCAAAAAAGATAATTCTAATGAATAATCCCATGGGAGTATAGCGTAAAAAACATGGTACCCTAATATTATAGCATCATAGGGAATGTGGTAGTAACATAAAAAATGAAATAAAAATAATTTATGTCTAAATTACAAGGCAATATCCCATGATAGATAATGTCCTCTAATAGATTAGGTTCAATCTCTAATACCATAAATGATGTCTCCTATGACTAAAACATTAAACAATTCATTGGATGGATATATCATTTTTGTCCAACACATGAAATTCATTTCATGAGCATGAATATGTGTTCCACATAAAAATATCAATCAAAACACATAATCATATTAATTACCCATGAAAATAAATCAGCTACCTAATCTTTTTTCATAACACTGTCAAATGAGATTATCATAATGAAGGAATTTGATAGACGAACATAAGAAATGTTCTATCCCATCAAAGGAATAGAGAATAAGCTAGGTATATATGTGAGAGAATATATATATATATATATAATATAATTAATCTGATACATCAAAGGTTTTTGTCATTCATGAATTGAAATACTATAAAAAATATTAAAAACATTCTCGAGGAAAATAAATATTTAATTATGAAACCTAATTTTTTTTAAATAAAATTTAAAAATCAAAATAATATTATTTTAAAATAACCTTGGAAACATATAAAGTAATATTTGAATTAAATAACAACTATGATGGTGGGTTATTATGTATACATTGTATATGTTAAAAAGAACATTCCATTCACACTTCAGTAAAATATTAAAGAAAGTACTACCTTTAGATTATGAAAAAAAACATTCATTTTAACAAAAATTATACAATTTAAAACATGGGAAAATGGATTTTATAAATCTAAGTATAATAGTGAAAATATAATTTTTTTTAAAACATGGATATAGTAGGAAAAAAAGTTTTTGATTGAAGAGAAAATTGAGGTAGGATTTTCTTAAAAATAATTTTTAATTAATTTTATATACCAAATAAGAGAAAACGGTAAAAGAAAATGAAAATTTAATGAATAAATATAGTTGATGATAAATAAAGGTTTCATTAGCCGTTTATCGGATAATATTGTACAACAAAAATTCTAGCATAAGCAATACCAAATGATAAGATATTAAACCATAAACACTTTCCACTTTGGTATCATTTTATTCATAACTCCTATGGATGAATTAGATGAATTGTGTCTTAAATTTCAAAAATTACTAAGTAATAATGATATAATATAAAAAGTTTTATTATATACAGAATTAAAAAAATCAAGTGCATAAAAGAACATGCGCCTCAAAGAAAGAAGTTTCTATACGATATCCCTTTCCTCGAGCCTGAATAGTCTTTTGTGTTACTTAACATACTGAATAGGAAAGGTATGTAATTTTTTTACATTCTTAATAACAATGTTTATGATTATTTTTTCTTTTATTTTATTTTTAACTATTTCATATTCAATTATTTAACCAATTAATTTCATGTCGGATGTGTTGATGATAAACAATACATATATCTAAAATCACTTTGGTAAATCTAATAAGGTCAAAAAAATTACTATTTAATCATATAAATAATGATAATAATGAAATAATTGTTATTAATATACAAAAAACATACTTTTAAATCAATATTTTAAATATGGATATGAAAAATTTACTACATTTCACTCACGAAGAATGTAAGTCTTATTTACAAATGAGTAACATTTCTATTTTTTATGATCATGACAGAAATATTTAAATTATTATTTTATATTAAAATTGTGATAATTATATCATAAATATCATATTATTTCTTTAAATATAGTTACATAAACCATCCATGTGATTTGGTAATAAAAAATACCTACATCTTTGCATTGGTTTGTATTTTGTCATAAACACTAGTAGTTATATCATTTATTCAGTGGATGGTAAGGTAAGAAATTATATGATATATTTATTTTTTAGAATGATTAATATTTCATTAATATAATATATAAACATAAAATTTATCCATATCACCTTCCATGTAAAGAATATGTTAAAAATGAGTCACATCGCTTTGTGAGGTGGTAGTCCATCGTGCACACAAGCGATGTTATCATATTTTCTACTGAATGGAAAGTAAGAATATATATCTGTTATTATAAATAAATCATTATAATTATATAATTAAATTCATATATATACATTATCTAAAAAAATTTATCCATCACTGATAAGTTTCGATCGAAAAATTATTACATCGGTTCACGAGGCACTTAGCTGTTGTACACACGATCGAAGATTTTGTTTCCTATTTGTGCGAGGAGGTGATGGTTGTTGTTAGTGAAAATAAAAAAACTATAACTATATGGAATATAATGATGGTATTATATCGTTATACTTTAATTATATTTTATACAGTTGGAAGAATAAATAAAATAAATAGCTCGGTTAAGGATGTTATCTCTTCTTCGGATAACTCCTCTATATTTCCACAAAAAAGACTTTATATAATGGATTTATTATCAAAAAAAAGATTATAATCTGAGTGGATGAAATTAATGATGTTATTTGGAAATTTTGTGAGTGGATATTATTGGTTGTTGAAGTTTGGTGAGGAGAGTATATGTAGTGACCTTTTATGAGTAGGGGAGAGTACACACTTGGATTTTTTGAAATGAAATCATTACACCCACATTTGTTACATTAAAAAAATATAAAAAATAGAAAATTTTATAATATTATCATTAATATGGTAATAATATGAAAATCTAATTGGAAATGTATAAGGTTTGGGTCATTGTTAACCTTTGTAGTTTTAGTTTAACCCAGGTAAACATGGTTGTACCTTAGGCGTGCTAAATAAGTTTTTATGAGTTCAACAATTCATCATGGTAGGAAATTAAGTCTAACTTATTAGATAATATAAATAACTATAATTCTAAATATTTAATAAATTTGTACAAATTCAATTTAGATAATTATCAAAATTTAATTTCAAATTGAACCTCGTAATGTGTAGAAAAAAATGGTTTTTATGAAATGAATTTTTTTAAGGAAATATTATCCCTTATTAAAAATATGGAAAGAAATTATAATTAAATGAAATTAAATTAATAAATATACTTATATAATCTAAAACTTTTATTTAAATAATTCCTCCTTTGTGGTTTTTTTATTTATTTAAAATGGAGAAACATTGTTCACATTAAAATAGTTTTCAGAAAAATGTATTTTAATGCCTAAAAATAAACTTATAACAAAATATAGTATAAATATAATTATAATGTAATTAATTATTTTTAATATAAATAAAAAAAATTATTTATATTTTAAAATGACATAAATATTAATTGGACTTAATTTTACAAAAAAATAGGTAATTAATATAAATTTTTATTTTTACTATTCAGAAAAAAAAATTATTTTTTTTGAAAAATGTCAACATTTCACCCTAATATAATATAGATATATTTCTCTAAATATAAATTTGAGTTTATAAAATTCATTTGAATACAATTTTAAAAATATTCTTTATAGTTTTTTTACAGAAATTAGTAAAAATAATTCTTTAGAGAAAACATGTTTTGGATGTACAAAATGACATTACTTAAAATTGAGTGATGAGTTAAGTAAAATTTATAAATATATTTATATTTATAATTAACATTATACATATTTTATAATTTATTTAATCATATTCATACCCTCTTATTTAATGGCTATGTTAAAATTATCATATTTAAATAATAATATTTTAATAATATGTTAGGGTATCTTTAAACTCAGTGTTTCTTGATGAATATACTTAATAAAAAAGTGTTATTTTAAAATCTTAAGGTTTTACATGCTCATTACATAATCATATTCTTCTTGAAGTATAAATTTCAATAAACCACAATGATTACAATCCCATCACGTATTCCCTACATCGATCCCAATTCTAACGATACAATAGATTTGAAATGATTCGTTAATTTTTTATAAACTAGAGTACATATCATGATAAATAATTTTTAAAAGATGTAAAAATATAAAAAAATGAAATAAATACTTTTAATACATTCTAATTAAAAAAAAATAAATTAGTTAACCTTAAAAAGTAAGAAAACATAAATATACCTGCACATAGAAAATAAATTTAAAATATGTTGAATATTAATTACTCATTAATTTAAATTTCATCTAATAATATTGTAATTAAATAATAAATAGTTTTAACGAAATCAACATAATTCTTCATAACATAAAAACAAGCATGATCAAAATATTTATGAAATAATTAAATAATTACTAAATAAGATCCCCGTTAATAGAGACATCTCCTATTTGAAAATATATTATATTGAATACTTACATTTATTCCATTAGTTGGTATAATAATATCAGTAAATCGATGATACGATCAAACAACACTATACAAACCATTGAAATAAAAGGATCCACAAACAAGTAAACATATCAAATCATTAACTGATTATGATAAGGATTAATAAAATGTTTTAAGGGAATTTTCAGACTTGTTTTATTATAAAAATTAATATAGTTCATATAACTTGAAATAAAATAGTTTATTACATGAGTATTTAATAAAATTTAGTATATGAAAGTAAGAAAAATGATAAAATAGTAAATATATTCTTATAAGAATGATATAAACTTGTAGTTTAGTCAGGCCAATTGACAATTAGATAAAACATTAAACTACACATAAGTTTTCCTTGAATTAATATTTCATTAATAAATATATTTTGGAATGTATACGTAATTTATAAACATATAAAAATATATGTAGAGGAAAAAAATAACTCAATTAATATTTTATCCACTATGTAAAATAACTAATGTAATTTAACCAAATATTAAAAATAAAATAGAAATGAAATTCTTTATAGTCAATTATTTCATCTTCACCGATTTCCCTTTTTCATAGTAAACTAATTCAATATCCCTCTGAAATAGTTACACTTAATGATCATCCCCATATGATATTACATGTATATATAGTGGAATATTTCTATAAAAATATAAAAGAAAATTTATTGCAATTCCCATTTTCTATTGCACCTAAAAGTGTTAGATATATGTTATTTAGGTAACCAAAATCTTTTATTTTATAGGAAAACAATAAATATTTAATCCTTAATAACTATTTTGAAAAATGAACATTTTTTACACCCCAAATTTAGGTAATTTTAAATCAATAATAAATTTCATATTGACCAGTATTTGAATAATGAAAATATTAATAAAATATGTACTTTTACTTTTATAATTATATATAAAATAATTTCTACAAAAAATTAGTCTTTCTCTATTATTTATTATCCTTAGTTGGTATTTTTTTTAATTTATTCATTCAAATTATTTAATTTAGAGAATTTTTTACATTGGTAATCATTATAGGAGTCTTCTTTGCAGATTCAATTTCACCCATCAAATATTAAATTCTAGTTTCATTCAAATAATAAGTAGTTTTATTAAAATTTGATATAACATCGGAAAATGTTTAGATATAAATTTTTTTCAACAAAAACAACATCATAATATTTTATTAAATATTTATTATTTTTATATAAATCTTCAATGTTTCCCTCAATAAAAAAAATATTAATTTTGTTAGTCAAAGGTGAAATTTTTAGAAATTGAATTTTCATAATAAAAGATTATTTTTCCTCTACAACATGATCCATAAAAAATATTTTTATTATTTTTATTATCATTATCTTATTTTGAGTTGGAATTTGATTCACTATTATATTCATTATAGGTACTACATTTAGTCATTATAGGTTAATTTACCTTTCTATTATACTCAGAATTTCATTGAGATTTCAGTTGAGGGTAGTCAAGTCATAAATGCCCTTTATTCTTACATTAATATCATTTTAATTCATTATTTTCATTTTTCCTTACCTTTTATTTTCTATTTTTATATATCATTCTGATTTTTAATGTAATCATAGATAATGTTTCATATTAATTTGACCTATTATTTCCAGAATAAAAATATTCATCCATTCAATAATTGTGAGCAACAATCTCTCTTTTAATAACAACATGAGGTTAAGTCTACGCTATAATATTAGTTTTATACATCATGAAATTCCCATACAATTCTTTCACAATCAAATCATTAACCATTGATGAATTTTGGATATCAGTAGAAATTCAATTCCACTTGACCAAAAAAACTCATATCATATTAAACACCCGATCAAGTTCTAGAATTTATGTTTCTAAGGGAGGAACATCATTTACTGACTCACTCAACCTTCCATTAATCTCGAAAATTCCTTACTCATCATACATTATAAAAGTATGAATTTTAATATAATATGTATTTCACCTTAGTATTAGATAATTATTAGTTACTTTATAGGAAAATGAAATTTTCTCCAATAAATTATATGTTATATCACAATAAGAATCATAGTTAAATTGATCGAGACCTAATTAACATATAATCGTATTCATTTCCATTGATTTATGATCATAATCAACTTCTTGAGTAGCATAACATGTCAATGGTTCTCTACTATGAGTCTTATAATGCTTCACCACATTCAAAAACAATTTTAACCAACTAATTTTCAAATATATAATAATTCAAGATTTCTAGCATTCATAGTTATCACTGTTAAAATAAGTAAGAGAGATCACAATCATAGATACTTTAATATATTCTATATAAATAATTCTTCATCCAATGATATTACCATAAAACCTATTAAGTAATAAACCAATCTTCAATAGTATATAAAATAGAGTCTGGGATGATAAAAAAATATTTTTAGCAGATGTATATAATATTATATCTTAAAATATATCTAAAAACAAAGCCTCTACTCTGATACAAATTTTCGATATTAAGGAAAAATACAAACTAATTTCAAGTAATATCATTCATGTTTAACGTTAATATATCTAAGAGATCCCAAGATTTGATAAAAAACTATTTTCCCAAGGTGATTAGATTAAGACTCAATATGGGTTGTGATTTTAGTCCATTTAAAAATACTATATTTCAAACATACCTTCAGAAATTGTAAAACAATTTCATTTCTGCTTTAAATCGATTAATGTAGTGGAATATAATTCATATATGGATTTGAGTACATAACTATGTAAATTTTTTTGGAAAAGAAAAATACCCTAGAACACATCACCAACACCATGTCTACAATATTGGGGATTAACTAACTGTTTCCATTTATTTAGAGACCTCAAAAGTTGAGTTTCAGTAATAAAACCTTACACTATGGTTTTCACAAGGCTTTTAGGTTCTTTTAGTGAGATACATAGAATATTATTCTAAGAATCAAACACTCATTCATGAATTATTATGAGAACAAAACACTTAGTATAAATATATGAGAATTATAAAGGGGTATATAAATATAGTAGATAGTTACCTCAAAACTGATTGATGATAAGTATCTTCAATAATGAAAAAAAAACAAAAAAAAATATTCAATAATAACACAAGATTCCTTTTTTTCTAATAGTAAAAATATAACAGAACAAGGCTATACATACTAAATTATTCTTATTTCTTTCTCCTGTATAACTGTAGCGGAATAAGTATTCAATATTTTAACAAGCATTCTTCGTAATCCTTTTCTTCTTCTTCTTCCATCTAAGAAACAGAAGAATAAAATGATATCAATATATTTTGATTACCTATTCACATATATCAACTAGAAAATTTAATTCCATCAAACACCTATTTTTCTCTTCCACACATAAATTTAAGTTATTCACTTAAATATTCTAACCTAATATTTTTTTTCTAACCTATCAGAACATAAATATTTATATTTTACCAACTAAATATTTCGTCACTCTAGGATATTTCAAAAAAAGGGTAAATAATATTCCTTATATTTTTCATGAATTTTAAGTCTTCTAATTGATAAATAATCTTGGGAAAATATAGATATTCAAAAGCGTTGAATGCATTATCTGAAAACAAATCCATGAAACTAATATCCATAATAAACATATTATTTCAGGAACATATTCCTACTTATGATTTAAAGATTTAGTATATTTTAGTTAAAATATAATTTTTATTAGGTTTCGTTATCTAAAAACCTTGAACATGGACACACATAAAGAAGTAGGAATTTTTCCTCCAAAAAATCAAACATTATAATTTTATTAAGAAACACTCCAAATATATATCATATCATTTAACTTCTCTTAGTGGAAATGTGATGTTAAAATAATTCCATCATGGAAATAACTTGATCTTCTATAACAAGAAAAAAAATATAATTGATAAATCAGAATGAAAAATCATTATAAAATTGAATCAGATAGAAATCACAAAATCAAAAGAAAATTGAGCATCACCCATTTACTAATTAAAGTTACATGTTAACATTATATTTTTTATGACAATAATTATAAGTTATTTGAACCCCTGTAGACATCGTAATCTATAAATATCAAAATATGGTTTAATATATAATGACATGTATTCAATGATTTCAAAACAAATTTAATTCTTATACTGAAGCTCATGGATTCTTAAATTTTCATATGTGGTACTTCGTTTCACGGTTGAGTTATGTTCATTTATAAATTGACATTTGAACCTAAAGGTGTAGGTGGTGACTTATATTATTCTTTTATATATCATATAGGTCTTTAATAATATAATTTAACTAAAAGGAATACTATTTTATTCTTAGCATAATAGTATATTTTTACTCTTCATGTCATGGCTAGGTCTTGTTCACCTTCTCTGATTGATGAGTTGAGTTTTATTTCATGTTAGAGTAAAGCATGGCTAGGATAATATCATTTAATAAACATTATGAATCCATTTTTCTATTAATACACTATATTAGGGAGAGTTTATTTGAACATGTAGTTGAATTCTTCCATATCAATGATTTGGATCATAAAATGTATATTTTTTTCATATATTTTTATATAGTGGTCATTATCTTGTAGCTTTAATAATTATGGACATAATACAACCACCATTAATTCTATAATGAGTTATTCTTCATGCATACTCCATTGAGTTTTTCATACAAAAATAACATCATGTTGGTTTTTCTAGTAAAAAACATTCTAATTTTAAATCTTCATGTAATATAAATATTTCATGGGGAATTATTAGGTTTTATTCATCCTCAATTTATTCTTCAAGTGATCATGGAATTCATCTATTCATTATATCTATTATCATATATCATATTTCCATCAACAACATATTTGAATCTTGATAAGCCAATATTGACATAATGTATTTTCATATAACAATATTATATCATAATAAAAGATTTATCTATAATCAAATCCATGTATCCAAATCCATCACCTAAGAAAAGAATTACATTGTAAACATTTACATAGAAGGATTTAAAATATACTAGATTGGACTCACACTTCTCAATTTCCAATTTTAAAAAAAATTACATAACTAAACTGCTTCATGTAAGTAAGTCTCAAATATAGAAATATATCATGTTTATCCATCTCAATAAGAAGGGAACTATCTTAACGTATCTATCTCAGGTTATCATTACAAAATATATACTAAATATAATATGAAATTTTATTGTGTAACTGAAAAAATTATCAGCGTTATGATAAAAATGAAAATATAAAATAAATAATTTAACATTAACTATAGTTTAAGAAAACATATATAATTTACTTATCATTCAAATAAAATAAAGGAAATAAATTTATGTGACTTGTAAATGATGATATAATAAAAACTCTAGATAAAATCAAATATAAAGATGCATCACACAGTGAAACTGAAAACAAAATAAAAAAACTAAATATAAATGAAAATTTAATTAAAACATAAAATTTGAAGAGGATGAAGTAATAATAAAATACTAAAGGAAAAATGTTTTGGTTCCTGGCAACAAAATGTTGTCTCTAAATAATTATGATGTGAATTTTCACTATTTTCTTTCTGTTGAAGGTGGTATGGATTATCTATTTTCCTTGACTAAATTATCTCCCAAAAAATTTATAGGGACCATATACTTCTTTATGATTTAGAACTCTAGTGATGTCTTCCTTCTTCCTCCATTCACAAAATCTGCTTCTCCCTTTATGGTGTGAAAATATTTTTTAAAATTCATTTAATAATTCAATTCCATCTAGGTATTCATGATCATGACACAGTATCATCTTTAATACATGACTCTTATTCTTTAATATCTTGTCTCATGAATTATCTCCATGATATTTAATACATAAAATAATATATTAGACATATTTATTTACTCAACCTGTATATAATATGTTTAAACATTACATTATTTTACATTAATATAAAGTACATCTCATAATAAAAAAACCTCAAAACCTATATTTTTAATGTATTCAAGGATTAGAAACAAAATGTTTTTATTTTACAATAATCCTTAAAAAAATTCCAAAATACCTTCCACACATTATATCCTATTAGATATATCATTTATAAAAATATTATTCATAACCTTAGGAATGTAAGCATATGAAAGGTTTTAGTTCAAATGTTCATTAAAAGGTGAGCATAAGAGTTATCCATTCAAGATAATAAATGAAAATAAGATGAATATGTTGGTATTATAACATAATCATGGTTGATTAACATATTATAATAAAATCATACCTAAAAAAGTAGATAATAAAACATGATTCTAGAAACAATACTTTTTTTTATAACATAAGAAATTAGTCAATATATTTTTGAAACATGAGTCATTAATAACGAGACATTAAAAACTATATAAGAATAATGAATAAAAAATAAATGTGGTGAAGAAAATGCATAAAAAATCATATCTCATGTTAAGGATCACTTCCAAGACCATCCTTACATAGTGGAAAATGTCCTATAGTGGATTGGATTTTCCCCCAATTTCTAACATGTCATCACATGAGATATTAGTATTTACCCAATAAATTATAGGGTTATATAATTATAGGGCAAACCATATCTTATTGGTTTGGGCTTACTCCTGATCTCTTATAATCTAAAGGGATATAAGGATTTCCTTAATGCACTGGAGGACTATATAATTTCATTCCCACATATCATATAATGAAAATACGCATACATATTTGTTCTATATCATCAAACATATAAATCAACCATAACATTCATAACCCTGGATAAATAAATGGGTCTCATAAATATTTGCGCAAATCATTATCAAAATAAATCAAAATAAAAAAGTTTCATAATACCATTAATTCATATTCCTGCTGAATCAGAAGATAAATTATAGTATATTTAAATGTATTACAATACATTATATAATCATTATCAATATCTTTGAAAAGTAATAATAAATATCATTTCATTTTTGACAAATTTTATGTTTTAAAGAAAATAATTATTTAAATAATTAAAATAATAGTTACATTGAAAATACATTAAAATGTAGAAATGAATCTATATAAATAAATCCAATAAAAATATTGGAAAAAATATATTATGTGTAAAATGATAAAAAAAACATTTCCAACTTTTATAAGTAAATTCGTGTATAATAGAAAATAACTAGTGCATAAAACATTTAAAATAAATTCCATTAATTATTTTCAAAAAATATTAAAGGAAAATAAAAATAAATTTAAGAATATAAGTATATATAAGAAAATTTATCAAAATAAATAAATAATTTGTACATATATGATAAGGATTCATGAGTGAATATATGAGAAAATTTTTATTCCACTTACAGAAAACATTTCAGATTAGTTATCAACCAAAGGGTGTAAATAGATTAGAAAAAAAATAAATCCTAGAAACAACCAAAGGATGATAAAATAGATATTTTTTATGGATATATATATATATATAAATTTTCTCAATATATATATTTATTGATAAAAAACTCAATTTCAATTTGATATTATTAATGAAACCATTATAAATTATGTACCTTTTCAATCAGAAGACCTTAAATGGGGGAATATTATATAGATTGTAAATCCAATAAATTATAGGATAATTATGATAAAATAAATAAATGGGGTTTTATATAAATTATATAAAATGATATAATTGGATAACATGAAGCATATCACATGAAAGGAAATTGGGATGAGAAACCCTTACCTCGAATATCTTCTAGGTCATACACAATCTAACTAACTATTCAATAAATCTATGATTATTTTTAAAATTAAAAATAATATTACACAAATTTATTTTACATAAAATAATTCATTTAAAATCATTTTTACCTTTTATTACTTTTTTATTGGTAAAATTAATATACAGGTGTTAATTGTTCTGTTTTCTGCCATGCTTCAATTTGGCGATTTGGATCATTGATCCTTGATCATTTTTAACCTCATAAAGAATTTTCATGATGATTTATTATATTCTTATGATATATTTATGTTTTCTTATGGAATTTTTATGTATCCTTTGAAAATGGTTCTCATGTAACTCTTAAAAATACCACTTTTAGTGATTATTGAATCCGAAAAAGAATTGAATTTATTGATGATTATAATATAATATAATACCATCAAATAATTATAAATAAATATTTTATTAATAATTATTATATCAAATTGTTTTTAATTTATTTTTCTTGTTCATCTATGATGTAAACGTTATAACATCATTCATGTAGGTGATAAAACAAACCCAAAGAATAACATTTAGAATAATTGATTTAGTAAGAACATGATATTGTATTTTAATAAAAAATAGAAAATTAATTATTTCATAATTTTTCATTTAATTTTTTCAACATATTTCAATAGATGTGGATGAAGAATATATAGAAAAATGATTAAGGATTGGATAACCCATACATTGAGGACATGAATCTTCCCTTAGAGATCCACTTATAAATGACGGATATAGGATTATTTATTATGATCCAAGATTATAAAACATGGGATATGATTCTTAAAGATATAATATGGGTAAGGATTCAATATGAAACTAGATTATTGTTTTTAACGAATGTACTTAGAGAAGGATTACTTTTATAGGTGATCTTAAGTGGTATTTTTTAAAAATAACTATTACAAAATGTCTAAAGATTTAAAATTAAAAACTAAACTACAAAAATTAAAAACGTAATAGATAAGTGATTAGGTGAGGTAATTTTTTCCTTATATATTCATTTGAGAATAATTTCAATGACATTTTATGTCATTACACTCTTAATTTAACATGTTTACCTTTTTATTTTTTACTATGGTGAGTAAATATCACATTGGTAACTTATTTTTATGATAAAATGTTAAATTGATCTTATTAAATAATTCTTTTATTTTTATTGATAAAATGAAATCCATTTTATTGGATTCAGTTTCTATGAATAATTAAAAAAATAAATCCATGATGCATAAAAATTGTTCTTATAAAAATATATTTGTAATCCTGATATTATAATTATTCTTATTTAATATGAAATAAAAAATACATGAATATAATTTTGATTAAAAATGTAAATAAAATATTGATTTCATTAAAATAATAATTTCAATAAAATTTCATTATTCAAAAATTATAAATTTGACCTTCAAATGAAAACATATAATATATAATAAAGTATTTTTTAAATCAAAACATTTGTTTATATCCATGAATAATTAAATTAGTATCTTTTTATGAAAATGTGTCATTCCAAATGATTGATTGGGAGGTTACTTTAAAATAATCATTCATGTTGGGTAATCAATTTTTAATTGGATTATAATAGGATTTTTTTCATGTAGCTAGAATCACTGAAATGTTCCCTTATTCGTGATGTTTCACAAACCTACTTCCAAAGATAGGTGGTCATTGGTAAATGGATAAAATGAGTATTAGGGACTCAAATTGGTTGAAATGACGGGTATTCGTGAACATCAAACCAATTTTGGAGGAATTATTTCATAATCCTGGACACTTTTATTAATTTAAGACATATTTATTAATCCCGTATTAAATCCCAAATTTAACAAAGGTCTCCCATAAGTTAAGAATCATTTATTAACATGTATTGGTTTTTACAATCATATATACACATTTTAGGATCTTCATCGATTCATATATATGTTTTTATTTTAGGTTCTCAATCAACCATTCCCTTTTTCAACTGTACTAGAGACCCATATGTTGTTTATTATTATGAATCTTTTTTAAGACACAAAGTGAGGTGCTCTAGAATTTATCATCATATTAGAAGACATGAGTTTTTGTATATTGGTATTGAGCTCATCATATGGTATTAATACATATCCTTGTAAAAAAAATCAAAACAAATCATGTCTGTTTACGCTCAATGGGACACATTATACCTTTTAAGGGCATGGGATGGGGACTAAATCATGAAATTTAACATCATGTGGGTTGGACCAAGAAGGGATATATCCTCCTAGTCCACATGTGAACCTAATAGAAATATGTCCTAGATATGATTTGAGTTGATGATAAGGTGCTGTGTTTGAACCTCAAGGAAGTCTCCTTATTATCCCACATATTTGGAATAGGGTATATGACCCACTCTTATGAAGGACCTCTAAGGGTTAGTCCCACAGAGGATAGTTCCCTTTGAGATGAATACATGGATTTGATGAACCACTCATATACAGTCCCTCTAAATGTTTGTCTCTCAATGTATATTACCCTTTGAGATTGATATATTGTTATGTGAACCCACTCCTATGGAGTCCCTACAGGCATGTGATTGATCATGAATATTTTATGATCTTTATTATCCTCTAATTATATGTGAGTTATTCTATATATTCTAAACTATAGTATTTGGATTATTTGACCAACCAAACAATATGCTTTATCCTCTAGTGGATGAGGCTGGGGCTATAGCAGATAGAAAGGGATTTGAAATTCCCATGTCCTCTCTCATTTTCAAGAAATGGGGTGGCGACTTAAACACCCATGTAGATGAGGCTCACAAGAATGATAGTTGGTTACTCTAGGAGGGATTCCCCATTCGCTATTTTAGATAATATGAGAAAAATATATGAAATAGACCTTATCAAATGGAATGGAAAGTGGTTCCCCTCACCGTATGAAATAGGTAGTTTCATGTAAATTCCCCCAAAGTTTAGGTCTCGATTACCAGAAGAATATATACTCTAGAACACCCTAAGGATCCCACCTATTAGGTATGAGAAATGTATAACTATATTACCACCATTATTTATTACAAATAAGACTTGTTGATGTTCCATATTCTTTGATTATACATGTTTGGATGCTTTGAGGGTTGTATTGTCTTGGTCCCCCTTAGATGAGGGATCCAAGGGAAGATATTTCCTACCATTGATGGTATATAATAAGTCTCAAAGGTTGGATCACACTGTGTATGAAATGGGTGAGTTGAAGGTGGATCACATAAGGTAGACCTTGGAAAGATGATGTGGTCTCGTATAGGATAGTCCTGGGAGAGGTAAGTCGATCTCGTACATGGTGGAACTTGGCAGAACCGAAGTGATTTGTACAGGGTGGACCAGGATGAGATAGAGTTGACTTCATGAAAATGGACATCCATGGAAATATCACTATGGTGAGTCCTTACTCTAGGCTTCAAAGGGTTTTATTAGGTGTCTCTGGAAGTTTCTCTCACAGGTATAATGTTTGGTAGGATACCTACTCACCAGTACTTCTTGATTGGGGGGAAGTGGCATCTCATGTAGGTGTTTTGGGTTTTAGAAACTTGGGAAATTATAATCCCACTATCCCCCCATAAATCCCTATAATCTTGGCTTTTATAGAGATATCTAGGAGTCATTGAGGTCTTTGGAGAAGGGAAATGGTGAGAATAGCTTTAGGAATTCTTCTTATCTTCAAATAATTAGAAATAAAAATCCCAATGGTTTTATTTAATGGATGTTTTTTGGACCCTGGGTGATCTAATTCACCCATATATGGCCACCATGTATGTTCCTATGAGATGTTTGTTTTCTTCTTCTAGGTTGTACAGGATGGAATTTCATAAGCCTCTTGGAATATAGGTCATCCTAGGTGACATCATTGATTATCATTGGTTCCCTTACCCTCTTAATTACTTATGTTATTTTATTTTTCATATTATAAACCTCACGTGTCAAAAAAGTGTATTAAGAAAATCCCCCCCCCTCATGATTGAATATGATCAGAAGAAGAGGGTTTGATCCTAAGGTTGAGGAATATAGATGTCCATTGCTTAGATTAGTCACACAAGCAGTTTGGGTAGGTCATCCATGTAGGTCTTCCGGATAGGTCACTCATTCAGGTCACTGGGTGTCTATAAATATGGACTCCTATCAAAATAATTCTTCCTCCCCACTTGTCTTTTTATCCCATCATTAAAACTGTAAATACTATTACTCATGTGTTCTCTTGTTCATGCCTCTCCATCTGTGTATCTTCTGTATGCATACTGAACACATGAGCAAGTGGCTTAAGCAAGGCCACATGAGTGAGTGACCTATGTGTGTCCACTTGAGCAATTAGCTTGTGCAATTCCGCTTCAGTGAATGTCCTCAATGAGGTACTTGAGTGAGGGGGCTATGAGAGGACACTTGGTTTTCAAAAATATTTATTTTATTAATAAAAACTCTAAACTAATTCATTGATTCTAATGAACCTCATTTTTTTCACTTCATATTTATAATGGAAACTCAATGTAATTTCATGAAACATGTTACTTCCCATGTTTGATAAACTCTTAAAACTCTTAGGAAAAATTATTTCAGAATGTCTGACTCCTCCTTCCTAGACATAAAAAAACAATTTAATAAATATCATTGAGAGTACTTGAGATATGATTATCAACCTGTGTATAATCACAGACATCTAATAGATGCAATCATGCCAAATTCATATTGTTATTTAATAAATTTCTAGTTCATGGAATACACTAATTTTCACACAACCAATCTCGTCTAAGGGAGTCTTTAACAATGAAGGAAAATTTTATACTATATACGTCTTTCACCCCTGCTTGTAAGCCCCGAATCTGCAGCCTCACACCCATGAATCAAAACCAAACTGATAAAATTTAGTCTTTTGTTATTCTATTACAGATCATTCACAAATATGGAAGGAGGATTTGGAATTTCATTATATAGGAGGTGTCAAAACCTAATGGATAATGTCATATTGTGTGCACCAACCTTGTGTAGAATGTTAATATGAGTTGTAAAGAATCTACACTTATGAGGCATTTTGGGTGGCACAAATGTATGTTTATAACAACCTGATCATAATCCTTGAATATTTGAGTTGATGGAGCCCTTTTACAAATACATTCCATATGACACATTTAGGATTATACATTATCTTGTGGTATTTCTTCAAGATCATTAGGAAACCCATTCTTGGATAGATGTTAAATGAGTCGATCCTTCTAAAATCCACCAAGGATAACACTAAAAGGATGCCTATTTTGATTCATGATCAATTGGAGATAGCCCAGAGGATTAAAAAGGAAGATCCTTTCTCAAGGGGTGACGTCCATCTGAAGTATGAACGATGGAATTCCTCAATCCAAAAGGATAAGGTCCTAATTTCCAGCACCCAATGGGATTCCATTCATTACATAATAATATCATTACTGTAAAATTTTGGGAAATATTAAAGCAATACCATTATAGACAGTGGGGTTATAAAGTAATGTTTTATGCCTCTTCAAGTAACCATATCCCCATATTTCTTGTGATATAATTTAGTACATACCTATTGTTTGTATGTAAATATAATGGCATCATGAGGCTAGGGAAATTTTTCATAGAAGAAAAATAATCATAAGGGGACCAAATAGGGTGGGATTCTCTTATTCTAGAAAAATATTCCATTTTTTACTACACGTGGACACAAGGAAGGTCCCATACAAAATTTTAGGGTTGTTTCAAGTGTTGTGGGGGTGGATTGCATCACACATCATCTCTAATGTCATGCTGACTATATTTCTTGTTCTTAATAGATGGTTTCTCTCATTCATTCATGATATTTTTGGTACTCAGCCTTTATCTATGAAATATAGATAATCCCTACAAAATATAAACATATTGGGAGTGTTTTACATCTTCCCATATGAAAATCATTATACTATAACATTTATTTTTTGTTGACAAGGTAATTATGGTAGGATTTCATACATCATTTCATTCAAATATAGTGCACTAGTATCCCATATTAACAATGATATTATATGTGAAACCTATAATACATATTGATTTTACCACCAGTTTAAGTGTCTACAAAAACCAAATTCATCTTCCCACACACACGTTTGGATTGAGATACACCTGATAGTGTCCCAAAAAGTTTTGGTCCTCATAGCCTTGGAGGTATCCCAATCTTCGATCAATCTACCACTGTCATGTGTATCCATCGGGATAAACTCTACTTATGATATTTCAGGTATTTCTCCCTATCCTCAATGGGTGTTGATAGTAAGTGTCCCTTAATTTGAGTGATGACTACTAGGTGTGGAAAGTGTGGTAGGAAGGTTTATCCTTTGGGTGATGATTTCAAAGCTCCAATGAATTCAAAACAATACTGGGAAAGCACCATGGAGAAAACTATATTAGAAAAGAACATGTCTTATTGGAGGAGGTAGTTTAGTAATCACCACTAGGAGGGGAACTGAGATATAGTTTACCAATATACTATTAGATTAAATGTTACTAAAATTGACTCAATTTTAAAGGATGTTGGTTCTTCCTTGAAGCTGGCTATGGAAAATTTTGAATATGTGTCACCTTTTTTAGTCCAACAATTGAATGTCATAACTTATGAAATTATTGATTTGTGGGTATTTATGCACTCCTGCATACAGAACTTACATGTTGGTGACATCTTATCATCAATTGATCACCACCATGGATCCAATTTTTCTGAGGTGGGAAAAATTCAAGTGCGACAGATGTTTATATATTCCACTAATTACTAGATTCCAACAATACATTTAGTGGATGACATGATAAATCGAGGTTCTTCTATAAGGGTGGCTGATGCAAAAACTGATGAATGGGATGTCTTCATTGATAGTAGAGAGGTATGTTGTTCATTGTGATTTAATAATATGACTCACCTGATGTACCCATTTAATCCAAACATTTAAGATCCTTATAAACCATGTCGTTCTAGGGGATTTATGCAAAAACTGAAAAATGGGTCCCTAATCATCTCAAGTGAAGAAACGAAAGAGGGAAAATAAATTGTTAATCCATATAAACCATAGAAATTATTTTCTTTTTCATTTAATCATTTGACTCACCTGATGTACCCATTTGATAGAATTTTTTATCAGGATCTGATTCAATTTTCTACCTAATGGGTTTCAGCATTGACCCTTCATGGAATGAGGGTAACAGTTTGGATGATGAAAACACTCGTGCTGGTGAATTTGTACCTTTAAAAAACTAATTGTTGAGAGAAAAAGACACATCCACTCATGTTATTATAGAGATAGAGAGAGAGAGAGTATGACCCTATAATTGAATGATTCTCACCATAATTCATCATGTACTAATCATTGTATTTCATCCCCATGATATTTCATATCCATTTCATACTCTGGAAGACCCTGTATCAACCATCGTTGGCCTTTTCACCATTCTAGAAGGGTTTGATTGGGATCTTAGATGGTTCGATGAAGGTTTTAGGGATGATATTGGATATTTAGTGTTCAAATAAGTTGTGCAAGTTGATAAGTTAGTGGATGAACCTGATGGTGGTTCCAATTTGGGTCTTAATCTGTGTTCATCGGATACCTGTACAAGTGAGAAATTTTTGATTTGTGAGGCCTCATATAATTAACTAATAAAAATTGAGGATATTTTGAAAAATATTAATATTTCTGCCTCTCTGGAGGAGTTAGAGGAACTTTATAGGGAATTAGATGGTGGTGGATTTTCTTATTCTTATGATTTCAAACATGGAAACCTCCCTTTGTTTTATGTATTAATATAGATATTTATGTGTCTGTTTTTTTTTCATAGAAAACATTTTTGGGTGATTCATGACCAAGGAATTAAAGTCCATCCTACTCCCATTATCATGAGAATAGTTGGTGAGGGACCTATAGTGGTAGATTCTTGAGATCCATCCATCTAATTTCCAAGGAAAAATCAGAAACAGTTTCCTTTTCAAAAGATCCATACTCAAAGAATTTATACTGGGTTTGTTAGGGAGGAATCAATTCTAGCTATTGGTCCACCAATTGGTGAATATTAATAACTGAACTAATTATCTTCCTTCCTCTTTTATCTATTACCCCTCGATGTGGATAATGGGTCATATATTTTATCTAGTTCCATCATCTTTGGTGGATGATCCAGATGAGGGAGCTTCCATGAATATTTAGTCTACTTCATAAGGAAAATATGAATCTATTTTTGGAGGAGCAGGGCAGGGTTCATCATTGAGTGCATTATTACTAGAGTACATTATTCCATAAAAAGTGTTTCCTAGTCAAAAACAAAGTCATATTATTCCGTTTATTCCTCAAACCTTATTTTCAGGTAAGATATCTAGAATATAATTTTAGATATGTCTCTCAATGTTCTTTAGTCACAACTTCACCGACTCCCAACCATGGTTTCAATTTTGGGGGTAATGTGGGTTTGATTACTTCGAAATCCACCATGTTGTGAAGTCAATCATTTTGAAATGGGAAAAGAATAAATTATCATAGTAGGATGAGGCACAACTATTGGGCTTGTTTTATGATATCAATTTTATTGTATCCCAACTGGAGATTAGCCATGACAAGGAGGTCGAGGAGAATCAACACCACCTTAATGATAAATCTATCCATATGGTGCACATTCAATATAAACTATATGTCATAATGGAAAATATGGTAGAACTATGTGAATCCTTTAAGTCTTCCTCAGTATAAATGAGTGATCATCTTACTGTGAAGAAAGAGAAGCCTCATCGCACTAAATAGGTTGTCACCAAACAAATGAATGTGTTATTACAAACTATAAATAATTATTGACCCATGATCCAATAGATTAATGCCTATGTCAAAGAAAACTTTTAAAACATGGTGGAGAGTCTCTATAATGTGTATGTTCCCACACATATTAAGACATGAATGAAAATATTTTTCCTTATTCTTGATCATATGTTTCAATGTTTTTATCCTCATTTTAATCCCAATATAACACTAAAAATGATTTATTTTATTAAATGTTGTTGAATCAATGTGTTATATTACAAAGATAAGAACTATATTCCTGTCATTTTTACCAAGCTATTTAGACCTATAAATAGTAGTTTTACTATTTTTAGTTTCATTTGACATCCCCACTGACCTTTTTGTCTTTTGTGTCATCACCCTAATTGTTTTCTAAGTAAAACATAAAGGTGACTAAGTAAGTGAGACTTTCCTTTTTCATATGACTCACTTTATGGGGTTTTCACCAAAAAAAATCTATTCCTATTTCTTTTCAATGTAAAATTTTTGTTAAACCATGATGAGTACACACCTAGTGAGCTGAAGCTTGACTTTTATACAGGGTTATATTTGTGGGTTTTTTTCTCGATGAGTACTACTTCTTTCTTCATGAGATGTTTAATGTCATAAAAGTCAGAAAAATGAAAAATGGGTTTTTAGGTTGAAAAAAATTGACCATGTGTTATGGAATGATTACCAAGTATGACTTACTGGAATATAATGTTCTCACATTCATCAAATACACAAAAAGAAGGAATTTTTATTCATGATTTTGTGATTTTTTGATCTAAAACATGATATGAGTGAATAATATAAAAAATGACCACAAAGTGGTTTCTAGGACGATATTGTCATGTATTAAAAATATATAAGACGTTTATCTATGGATGATGGTTACTTTGGTTGACAATCCTGATGGGGGGGATTTAGGAGAATCCGAATAAGGGAATATCAATGACTAGTAAAAAAGGAATACTTAGGAACCATACATTCAAGTACCGATGGATGGGGAGTTTATAAATATCTATAATTCTCAAGAACATGGATGGTGATTTGTGATGAAATGTGCATGAGAAGGAAGGAATAATCTAGGTTGGCACTGACCATGAATAAGGAACCACAGTTACACAAATTTGGTATGTATACAAATGAGGTGGTGTTATATATAAACCACAAGATTACTAAGGAAGTGTCATAGGAGAAGTCTCGAACCTCACTCCTAGATCGGGCATATGTCCATGAATAGGGGAATACCGATTGTCTGCATTATACAAAATCAAGGCTAATAATGGAGGATCTAGGATTTACTACATGTCTCAGTGAAATGAGAATAACATCATATGCATTTATTCTAGGAGATGTGATAGATGACCAAAATCGATTGAAGAGGCTCCTGCCTGGTGAGTGTTGAAGAATCATGAAGTTTAACATCATGAAACCATAACAATGGACCGTATAGTTTAACGTATTACAAAAAAGGACATTCAGGGAAATTATTTATGTTTATCTACCCATAGTGGTTCTAAAGGACATAGATAATGTTTTTCCTAAGCCTGAATGTGTGTATGGCTAACATGAATGTTTTTAAGTTACATATGAAAATTAAAAATATAGAGTATTAGTGCATATTCAAACAAAAAAAATACATTTGTTGACAGACCCTTTCGTGGATAAATTATGAAAACACACAATGGGTTGTATCAATGCATATTTAGAATAATTGAATCCTTAGGAATATACATTCTTTCACTGAAGGCCAAAATATATTATAGAGATTTATATGTCCCCATAAATAGAGTTTTTTTTTGGAACAAAATTTTCTAGAGTATGGTAGGGTAATTTCAAATCTAAATCACCTAATAATGGGGATAAATTTTTCCTATGTAGGTTCGATCCATACGTAAGGAGTGGGTTTGTGTGTGTGTGTGGGCCTAAGATATAGGATTTTGGGCCTCACTACAAATCTCATTGAATAAATAATAAAGTCACATGTAGTTATATAATAAATTCCACACACTAATTGAATTATGTTGTGCAGAGGTGGAATTTTTTAATATGATCTCATAAATAGGGTGTGAACCAACAATGAACCCACTTATGTAGATCGAGATTATACATAAATGAATAGTATCATTTTTTGTATTGTGGTTGGACCATGATGTAGGATATGGGAATCACTACAAATCTTGTCAAAGTAAGAATCAAGCCACATGTTGTTAATATCTTTACTCTATTAAAGAGATTTAGAAAACACAGTTTAACCTCATGTGGTAAGGTTTTTTTGTGCATCATTTATGGTCTTGCATCTAAGATCATGATATGTTTTCTTGAAATGAAACTTTTCAATCATCCAGGGAAGACCTTACCAAAACTATTAAGCCCACGTGAGCTATGATCGGTGTGAGAAATAGATAGTGGAAAAGGTTACATTCACCACACATGGGATATTGTAAGGAAGGATTGGGGAATTATTATTTTGTGGAGGATGGACCAAGATATTGGATATTTTTTTCACTACATATCTCATGGGAATGAGAATCATGTAGTACACAGCTTAGGGAAAACATGTATTTCAACCCCATGCTGAAGGTTAAAAGGATTCTTTTAGTTCTAGGTCATATGACATGGACTATTCATCCTGGAAATGATGAGTGATAAATGGATTATCAGAAAAATTATTTTCCAACATAGACTAAATAAGAAGAATGAAATTTTGAACCATAATCTTGGGGATTCTTAGATCAAGAGAAGTGGTATGAGATAAGTTTTCAATGAATGAACAATGCAAATATTTAGAAAGAAATTTATGGATAATATTTTCAAGGCTTGTGGATATAGAAGTGGTTTCTCCTGAGGGTTAATGTGCCTCTAGTTGATAGGCCCTTTTGGGGGATGATTATGCAAAGAAAAACAAGGGTGTATCAATGCATAGTCCAAAAAATGTGTCCTCATGATTCAGAAATCTTATAACAGATTTCTATAAAATGATTATGGATATTTGGATTCCCCAAGATAAGGAGTATGATGAGGCCAAGAAAACTTATTGGGACCAACATAATCATTTTTATTGGAATTTTACATGGATTTTGGTGTTCCTTGCATAGATTTATTTTTGTTTTCAAGATATTGTTATTTCCATTAAATAATTGATAAGACTAGGAAATGACGTCTAGGAATAACAATAAATCTCACAGGGGTGAAAATAATGACACACGTACTTCTAAGGTGGAGGTCTGGTAGGAGACCATTACCAAGGGTTGTTATCTTCTCAAGCACATGCCAAAATTTTATACAGTTTTACATCACATAATAAGGTTATGAACTATAAAGTTTTACATAATGTGGTTATTAGATTATCAAACTATTCGATGTCTTGTTACTAAGATGTTATGAAATGTAGTTTAGAGTCTCTCAATTTAAAATATGATATCAAATAGTTTTAGTTTGGACATCAAGGATAATATATTATGCCTTTTATGGTATTTTATCCAAGACTATATGTCATGAGGTTTATATTTATGATAATAGTATGATATAAATTCTTTTAAAGGTACTTTATAGATAGTAAATAGAGCTATGTTATTTAACACCATATAGAAAAGATGGAGGTCACATTTTCACACAAAGTATTTATTGAGAAATCATTCATTTTTGGGAGATGTAATGAGGTCACCATCTATCGAGATCAATAAATAAGCTCTATTAGAGTGGAACTTATATATGGAATAAGTTCCATCCAAATTTTCATCATTCATCTAAGGTTCCTTCACTGGTATCATCAGGGCCATGAGATCCAATATCACCTCTCTTTGTACGAATTAGTAGAGGAGGACATTATTCTTAAAATACTAAGCGAATTGATTTTGGTGGATGTCTATGTGATGAAAAGTATATCATATTTTTTCAAAAAGTATCCCAAATTAATTAAGATATTTTTGGTATTTATCATCATTGGATAGTTTATTTTATATGGAAATGCGATGTAACTAAAAATGGACCAAAATAAGAAGGACTACTTTTTTCCTCTATACAAGTGAATACAGGGTCTCCCATGTGGCAGTGCGAGATATTCTCTTGTAGGCCCACAAGGCATGAAAGTGATTTTCAGACCAATAATTTTTATCTATTTCAACCATCTTCTAGTGTATTCTTGATAGGGTATTATTCAAGTCCACTATCTTCCCATTATCCATTACATGATAAAGAGAGAAACAGTTTTATTTGAAATTATACTCATGATATATCTTACCAAATCAGATGAATAGAAATTTATTTCATTTTCTATCGTTATTTTATGTGGGGAAATAATCTCGAAATGATGTTTGATTTCATGAAGATGACAATTATTTTTGTTCTGAATTGTATGTGGGGTATTTCTTCAACCCATTTAAAGAATAGCTCAGTAGTAGAGATGATGTATTTGAAATGAATTTCCATAAATGGAGGATACATCCCTAAAACATCCATTCCCCATATGGAAATTTTTTCAGAATATTTGGATATGGGTATAAAATTCAAGGGTTAATGGATGAATGTTTTCTGAACTTTTCATAAATTAAAATTCATGGATAATTTTTTATAGTCGTGCATTTTTTATGGATGAAAATATCCAATAGTTCAGATCTGACAGGATCACTTGAATCCTGATGCGCGGGAAGAGTAGGCTCTTGTATGTACTTATTTCATGATATAAATAGTGTCTTATATATAAATGAACCTTATAAGAAATATATCAAATCCTCATTTATAAAGGACCATATTTTTATTTGGATGGCCATAAATATTAATGTTTTTTTCTCATCATTTAATTTTCTCATTTTTATATTTTTATGAAAAGATAACTCCATTTTTAAGTTTTCCATCTATAAGTATCATACAACTAGTTTTAGTACCATATGTTTTAGGTTTATTGATTTATTACATGTAAACATGAAACAATTGTGACACCATTAAATAATGTGCAATACTGATAACTGCTTTATCTTGGTCTGGATTTACCACAGATGTGGTTGTATTCACCAATGCATCGGCCTAGTCAATCAATGGTCATGGTATGTGAGTAAAGGTTGGCTCCAAGTGGAATTATTTTGTTAGTACCTAGACATAGTCACATGTAGGGGTTTATCTCCTCTTTTCAGATATCTCAATCCTCATTGATATTCATCACTTACAAATATGAATTGTTATTTACCTTCAAGTGGGCCATTGGATTATTAAGTTGTAGTTATAGCTCTATGACTAAGACAATATATTCTACCTCATTATTTTTATATCCATTTGAAAAAAAGGATTTATTTAATATTACCTTTTATGTAGAGATGGTAATGACTCCCATTCCAACATTGTTGATAATGGGATCTTCCATCCTCTTCCCTATTGGGATTCTAGATATTCTATCAGATTATATCTCCCATGTATGTGGTCTATATTGAACTAAGAATACCTATTCACTAAAAAATTCAATATTTAATTCATTAAATTTTGTAGATATTTTTTTCTTCAAGGATTTATACCAAATCCTAGAATTTTACTTTTTTATGAGACACAAAATGAATGTATAACTACTATAAGATAACAGCCCACCATGCCAAATGTCTAGTCAATGTAGAAAATATGATGATGTATTTTTTGAGCTATTATAATAGACAAAATGGACCTCATGGTGATATAGGTAGTTCCTCAGCTTCTAAATTTCTAATATTAACACTAAGAAGAACTTCATGATTTATAAATAACATGTCTTAGTGCCAATCATGGTTAAATTGTGATAATAAAGGTTGTTATCATTTCTGGAATCATTATTGTGTTCATGGAAAGCACATGATGATCATTTTAGGGGTTTTAAATAAAAAATGGGTGGTTTCCCTTCAATAGGTGGAATCAACCCTCATGGGATCAAGAGATATTTCTTTAGCCAGCTAGTTTTTTTGTTAGTCATCACTTTATTGAAACAAAAACCCTTTTTTCATTAACCCGGTGAAGGGAAAACAGTTAACTGAGATATTTTATTTTATCAGATAGATGTATTAAAGGTGTCACTATAATCCCATAAAATATTTGAGGCTTCAATGAGGAGACATACTTGGGATATCATTTTTCTTCTTATGGTTATCTTCATTTCCTTGATGGTGCACCATGATGCAGAGAAACGTTACAATGGTAACCATGAAAGGAAATTTCAAGTGGTTTATATTAAAAATATTCTATCACCGTTTGTTGAATATGGTCTTAATAATAACTAGGTGTTTTAAATATTATACATACATAACCATCATATCATCAACATAGCATTCAAGATACCTTCCAAAAATTGTTTGAGGATGCAATTCATGAAACATTGATATGTAGCACCATCACTATTAAAGGAAATGGGAATCACATAGTGGAAGAAAAATCTATAGGGTGACCTAAACCTGGTAGAGTATTCATCATATAGTACCACTTTAATTTAATTATACCATTAATAACCATCCTTGAAGGATATTTCTTGATAAACAACTCTTTCATAAATCAGTAGCTTCATGATTCGAATCAAGAAATCAACCTTCAATGATGGTTGAGATCTATATAATCAATGCAGACCCTAATATTATTATTTTTCTTATTTAATACGACTATGCTTGATATTAATTTTAGATATAGGATTTTTAAATGAAATTATCATTGATAATATTATCAACTTCTACCTCAATTTTGTTGTTGTGAGCTAGTTGTTTCCTTCTGGCTTCCTGTTTGAATCCCCGATAGTTTTTTGGAAATCCCAGGTGTAGAGTGGCCTTTTCATGATCGAGGCCTTGTATTTCCATGTAATTAGAGACAAACATGTACAAATATTTCTTATAAAATAGGGTATAACACTATTTTTCTTCAGAGGATAGGGTCACAATAATCAATTTTGTTCTTGATTCATCATTTGTACACAATATATTTATTTTATTTTGTAAATAGTTGTAGAGACACCTTCCATGAATGATGAGGGGAATCCATGAGGTCTTCCTTTCCATTCTCTTAATCCTCCTATTCATTTTAATCATATTATTTACTCTTAGTTTAAGTAGGTTAAAAATAAAGCTTCTCAAATAAAACATTTTAACATTTAGAAAATTAACAAACTACTTCTAACCCAACTGATGATCTGGGGTTTCATTATTGTTATGTAGGGTATATAATTGAAAATGATAGAGTATCTTCACTCTCTCTTGGTTTCATGACAAACTCTTCAAATTATCTGGTAAGGTAAGTATCTGTTGAAGCTTATGGTATAGAATGAGGGATTTTTTATCATATATTTTTCCACTTTATAGAGAGTTAGTAAAATTTTCCTCATTACTACACTCTGTTCTCATAGATGAAATCGAAAAGTATATTGAATATGTGCCTGAATTTGGGTATATTCATTCGACCTGATTGATGGGAAGCACATATTTTTTACTGGTCTATTTGAATGGATTATTCATGGACATTTCTATATTGTTCAGGGAATTGAAACAAGTGACACCCTCAGTCAAGGTATTCATTGCTTCCATTTAGTAGAATCTCACATCAATATAATATGATCAGAAGGATTCGGATGGGTCTTTTTCACCATGAAAATTTCAATTTGAAAATTAATATAATATTTGAGGCATTAGATATATAACAAGGGGATTCCTTCATGATGATGCAACCACGACCTTCATAAAAAAATGGTGAAATACTTTTCGAATAACTATTCATTATAATTTGGATATGAGGTCCATGGTCTAGGCCCGAAGATTCATTCTTTTAATGGTATTTTTCTCAATTTTTTTGTATCATTGTATAATTAGAGTTGACGGGAATGAGTGTGCATCAATATAACCCAGTCGATAAACATTATGGAATGGAATTAGTTTGACTCTTGAGCCATTATCAGTGAAATACCATTGGATGTCAACATCATTTATTCTTATACACATATACAAGGGTCTCATGTGTCGCTTTATGATACTGTCTTTATATTGATTCATGAAATAAAATATTTTTTGGTACTATATAGGATCCATCTTTGCATGATATGTTTCTGTAGTGGAAGCCTCAACTTCAAACTCTTGAATTCTCAGTAATGATTCTATGAGAACATTCTAAAGTCCTTTTGATAAACTGAAATCATCCATCACCGACATTTTCACCAGAACCTAGGAAAGGTTTTCTAGAATGTTATGCTTTTAGGACAAAGTTCTCTTCAACCAATTATGTTTATGATCTTTCATAGGTTATTTTTTTGACTTAGTACAAGACCTATGCAGGTCGGCCCTTGGAAAACGATTTTAACGTGCTTATGTTCTTAGTGCGTTAGGCCGAACAGGTTTTCCTTCTTGTAGAATTTTATTTTATAATTATGTCATATATAATAAATATTCTTGGATTTTTGGTAAACATTGGGCCTTAGATGATGTGGAGGAACATTACTGCTTATCATGGGACTGTTGTAGGGCTCTCCCATTAATTTTGGTGGCATAGACAATCTGTGAATGGATGTGTCTGGAGTATTAGTTTCATCTTGGACCATGTGTTCCCTTGTATCCCTGGACTTATGACCAATTCCTCGAGTTCCATAATCTATTTTAGGTAACTAGAGTTCAAATCCATATTCATAATTACAGATTGGATTCACTAATTGATTTAAATTAATGGAACTAAATACCAACTCTTCATTTATTGAGGACAACATCATATGGGTCCACTCTTGTTGTACCATTTTGTTAAGTAGTGTTTGTTCTTTCAGGAATAATGGAATGAATTCTGAGAGAGTCAAAGTTAAATTTGGAATTTTTATAGTTTCATCATCTCTTGTATGTTTCTTTTCATTATAGCCATGTATTTTTGTAGAATACTACACTTTGGTGGACAGTGGTTCCAACGGAGTTAGCCTTTCCATATTAGAAGTTACTAGGAGCACAATTAGTTGTTTCAACTATGATCTTAGGACAACATGATTCATTTTTATTTTTTTAATATTCATCCAATAACTAAACTTCAAAAAATTCTTAATGTTAAATTTATATTAATCAAAATCATCCTTTGGATTAGATGTAGAATCCTATGCAACTTTCATGGGTGGTTTTCCCAAATAAACTTCTCTAGATTCCACCATTTTTTTAATTATGTTTCTAAAAAAATTGATTCTTAGATAGGGTATCCCAAATTACATTATAGGGTTAATAGTTTATGAGAACATTATGACTACCATGATCGGTCCTCTTTGGATTTAGTAACTTGAGGAATTTTATCTCCAAATATGCAATGAAGTAGAAAGAGACATGATCATCCCTAAATGAAAAAAAACATATTTAGTTCCTCAAACTGGTTATTCCACAACTCCTTTATCTCATCCTAATGGTTCAATCATTGATGCGAACTCTCAGGAGGGGGGAAACATGATATATAATGGGATTTGGAGCTGATGCTGGGGGTAGCTATTTGATTAAGTATGATTGTAGTTGTCCATTATTTCCCTGTTCTCTTCCCTTGAGATAATATAATTACTCGAACATGGACATGGTAAAAAAATGTAATTATCTTATATTTTATAACTATATTAATATATTATAACCATAATATATATTTCATAGGGATGAGTGGTGTGGGAAAATCATTATAATTATTTT
Organism: Viscum album; assembly: GCA_963277665.1. Taxonomy (NCBI): domain Eukaryota; kingdom Viridiplantae; phylum Streptophyta; class Magnoliopsida; order Santalales; family Viscaceae; genus Viscum; species Viscum album. The sequence continues at coordinate 188,166,605 of OY728145.1, forward strand.
CAATTCATACGGAGAAATCATCTTGGGGATGTTATAGGTTTATGGAGTTGGTAAATCCATTCCACTATGAAATAAAATCTAATATAATCTCATTATCCAAATTTTTTTAGTTGTAGAGGTTAATTACTATCGTATTATATAGTATTTATCTGAAATAAAATATAAATTTATGAGATAGATCTTCCTATCTCATGATTGACCGATGTAGAAAACTAGTGTAATATAAAAATAATGCCCCTTCCAGTGTTTGTAAGAATCAACTAAGTTTTATTATTTCTTGTTTTAATTGGGTCCATGTCTTGGGATCATAGTTGAATGTGTAATATTTAAAATTATTTTTAAGGACCCTCTAGCCATTAAAATTTAGAAATGCATAATTCGCAATATTTAGCGGGGAGTGGTTGGATTGACTATTCAGAGAAAGGGTCCATTCCAACTATACTGGTGCATTCTATATTCCATATCTTATAATAATTATACCAATGACTCAATGATGTTGATAATCTCTTGAGGGATGTATTTATAAATTGGATCGTAGATAGTGGTAGAAATAGGTAGGGCAAGTTGTGGTTTCTCTTCGAGTGGCCCTCGTCTGTTACCAATAAGGTCTGGTCTATGAATATGTGTTTGACCTAACTTTGGCTATGGACCCAATGAAGGAAATATTGATATCTTTCTTTTTTGGGGTCCATGTATATTGTTTCTCGGTACCCTCGGTTGGGAAGATGATCTAAATCCATTTTAGCTACTAAAAATAACACAATTAAAATATTTACATCAACTAGGAGTGTTGGGTGAGGCTCCACTTTGATAACATATCTAGTAGGGATGTTTCATTGGAGTAGTTCCGCATTGAGTCTTCTCAAGATCTCCACCACTTAATATTGTTGAGAAAATATTTCTTCATTTTTGAGGATTTCAACCTCTTCAGGAGGTGGGAGCAGTACAACCTTACAATTACTCTTTTCTTTGGAATATTCTCATCAAAGAGGAGTAGTTGAGCAATTGAAAGAATCCAAAAATCATTAGAAATCTCTAGTTATGGGTAATAAAACCATATTTTTTTTAATCTAGTGTGGATCATAATACAAATAGAAACATCCTCCTCTTATTCCTCTATATTGGCCTTCTTTTCTATAACATGTGTAGGGGTGGTGCTAACATCATTCACTGATGTGTAACACATTGAATGAATTTCATCATCTTCCTTAAGATATTGCCTTTATTTTTTCCCTCTATGTGGCATCAACCTATCATTCACTAGACCTCTTAGAATCATTTCAATAATGGTGATATGAATTGAATATCCAGATAAATGTTTTGTGAGTTTTGAAATTGAGGGCATCATGCCACAAGAGAGAACAATTTGGGAAGATCTGTTTTGTTGTGTTACCCCTAAATAGGGAAAGAACGATTTCCATTTAAGAGAATTTTGAGGTTAATATCCACAATCCATTTGGGTTGGGGATACTACCATGAAATCTTTTCAACCTTTTGAACTTGGTTTTTGGCCTCGTGGTTTTTGTTAAAAAATCCCACAACATTGTGGACTATGTTTTTTCTTGGATTGTTATGGATTCTCTTTTTACATATACTATCATGATTTTATAGAGATTTTATTGAATATGGAATGGTTATATTATATGATTTTTACTCCACCAACCTATTTCTGAATATATTGGAGATGCATGAATATTGGAACCCCTCTGTGGAAGGCTTGCTCAAGATTTTTGGATGCTTGATGAAAGAGTAATTCGATGGCTCATTCTCTTCTATCCTAACATACTTTTAGAATCATTTAGAAACCTTTGTTTCTAATAATTAAATCTTTTGTGAAGAGAGTCCATATTGTTAATTTTACGCGAGGCTATAAAATCGCATGATGTCACTTTCAGCAGGGTTTGTTAATTGAGGATCGATTTGAAATGAAATTCTATTTTTTCACCTCATCCTCTAATATTAACACTATATGGGGTTATAGAGGTAAACTGATGTAACTCATTTTACACATTGAGCCATGCACATTTAAAGTAAATTTTTTAATTTTCCAATTTTTTGTGTCATGAATTTAGGAGGGGTTCCAGGTTAGTTTTATGGTGTATCCATTCTATTACCTTGATGTCGATTAGATTTTCATTGTAATTAAATAATTTTTTTATGTAATGATGAATTGTCCATATATTCAGATGGATTTCATGTTCATAATATTCTAAAAATTCCACTAGGATGCTATATTAGGGATTGGATAAATGATATAACAAGACTAGTATATTGTCTTTATCCAACAATTTCCTTATGAACAATATTTCTTCTTTTTATTTTTCAAGAGGATTATCAAACTGGTCTAACAAAACTAGGCACTTATCTGCTTCATTATTGTAAATAGAAAGATTTTTTGGGGGTTTTATCTTTCATATTATAATGAAATAAATCCAAAGGTGGTTAGGAGAGTAATTGTTCCCTCAGTATAACTTTTGGTTGAGAAAATATGTTACTTGTTTATGAAGTGGAATCAGGTATGATTGACCTCATTTTCCCATGTGCCTCATGATAGGATCGATTTATCATTGTTATCTAGAAAAAAGGATTATCTCCATGGTGAAGTAAAGTTTCACTATGACAAGTACCTTCATGGAAAATTCCATCATGGGTAGGACTGCCATCACAACTTGATGTCCAACCGCTTGGAGAATTCAAGCAGCACATAACATGGGTGAGACCTTCAGGTATGAAGATAGAAAGGGGAAGATTTCTTGGCTATTTAAAATTTGGAAAAGTGGAGGATATTCATGGTTATAATCTTGAGATGGTCCCTTTTGATCGATTATATTCTACACTTGAAGTCAGCCGTAATGGAATGATGTCTGGTGAGGGACTCTAGAAGTTCGAGCCAAAATCTTTTGGCTAGGACCTTCATAATTGTAACTATTATTTTCATAAAGTATTAATAGAGGGGATATATACTGATCCATAATAGATAATATTCTTATTTAGTTAGCAACGTTATCATTAATAAGAGACGTATCATATATCATCTCTTTATTCTCATATCATCTTTGGTGAGGCATCTTTTTGAATTATCTATTATGGGAAAATGGGGCTCCTTTATTTAGTTAACAACATTCTTATATGGAATATTTTTTTAATTTGATCTCATGTCACCACCATAATTTCCCTAAATGTATTTAGAATATTAGTAAGGATATGTTCCTACCCTAGAGTGTCCACTGGGTAGACCAGTGACCTATAGTGGGAATGGTGGTCTGTTTCCCAACTATTCCTCCATTTATCATGGGATTTGGCCCACAAACCTCTTGGAGGGAATCATAGACTGGTGTCTTCTCTAGAGTGGCCCTCATGTTGTGTTGGTGAGTCCCCCAAATTGTGGGGATATAGTTTTGTGTCAATCCCTCTAAGAATTTCACTATCTTCATTATATTATAGTAGGTTTTTTGGATGTGAGGATTAATTTGTGACTTTAATTTCACCATTGTTGGGATATGTTGGGTGACTTTAGTGGAATAAATGAGGATATATAACCATTCCATGGGTAAATTAGTGGTTTGGTCAAGCTAATGTCCTCCCTATATTTTTTTTATATAATAATAGTACTCTGGTGCGGGGGAAGAGATCTGGGGCTACCCTCTTTTTATTGGTGGGATCCCCCTAATGGATTCTTAGAATGCTGCCAGATTTTATTGGTAGAAATAACAGTTGTGGGTAGGTGTTTGTGACTACACATGGTTTTCCACTATATTATAATGGAGGTAGTATCCCAATTCTTATTATCTATACTGGTAGGTTTGGTAGTGCGGAAATGTGTGTGTCCTTTCTCATGGTTCACTACCATATTTGGTTGGTGGGATTCATTGGATGCTTCCAAACTATACTAGATGGCTTGGTAGAATTGGGCAGGTTTGTGTGGATAATCATGGTTCACTAACATATTTTGTTGGTTGGATTCTCTAGAGGAAAAAATGTGGCATCCTATCCCTTATTTATTGTTATCTACCCTTAGTGAGATGCCCAATGTTCCTATGTCAGAGTTACAAGTGTCTGACTCTCAAGGTAAGTACCCTTATCTTGTATAGGGTTCATCATTGTGAAACATTAGTTGTGGTATGTGTTGGAATGATCCCTTTTCTAATAATATCGTGTCATATGTATTAGGCCATCAACAACAACTTATTTCACCTCCCTATGATAATTTAGGAGCTTATTTCTATGATCGAAGAATATTATCCATAAATGGTTTGAGAGAGAAATTGTTTTCACTAACTTTTGATGAACTATACATTGTTGAGTGGGTGGTTGGTGGGGCTCCATGAGTTGGAGGGATTTTTGAACATCCTCTACGGTTTGGATGGCACAATTTTAGTTGTACTCATGAACCAATTTATTTGGGACCTACCATTGATGGTGATGGGTCAATGAAAATGTCTTTGGTTTTGATGAGGACCCAACTTGTGTTGTAACTGAATCATGTGTCTTTATTAACTGGAAAGAATATATATGGATTAAAGGTAGTTATGTTTGATAGTTTGTGGATATATCTAAAAAAACAGAAAACCCTATAAAAGTATAATACAAATAGAACAACACATTCATAATCTATTTTTTTGGATTAATGTTTCCTCCTTAAATTTTATGAAACAATACTAACTTGTAGATGATACAGTCATTTTTGTGAACGATTCACATTAGGTTCAACATTTTTTATTCAAATAAAAATCTAGGTCAGTTGACATTAGATTGTGGGGGTTTTTGTCCTAAAATAATTCACATTAGTTTCACCATTCTTAGGTCATTTCATTTGTTTTTTTTGTGGAGCCAAGAGTAACCAACGACTCTCATATTCAAGATGTTTCATGAAAATTCTTTCCAAATTATGGTCGTCATTATAAAATGTCTCCAATGATGTTTAAGGACTCACATTGGTCAAGACAATGGCAGATCAGGCTCATCAAAAACTTTTGAGGGGATTAATATACTAATTTGAGACTCTATTATATATTTAAAAAATATTCATGAATCCTTTGTTAAATTCCAAATATAACATAGGTTAACCTTAAGTTAACAATTTATTATTAGCATGTTTTGGATTTTATAATCATCTATATGCATCCAAGGTTCTTCATCGATAGTGAAATATGTATCGATAAGATGATATCCATATATGGTACCCTTTTTAAAATTGATTAGTGATTCTAATATAGTTTATTAGTATGGTACTTGTTTTATCCACATAGTGGGGAACTCTATAATTTTTCAGCATCCAAAAAGACATGAGTAGTTTTGATATCGGGATCATACCCATTAGATGGGGTTCCTTTGTTTACTTTTGAAAGGAATCCCAAACCACCTAGTTTTTTTCCACATAATGGAAAATATCTTACCTTATAAGATCATGTAAAGAGGAATAAACCATATACTTTAATGTAATGTTGCAAGGAATCTTATGAAAAAGTTACCTAGTTAAGGGTTAGGGTGGGGCTTATATCAAAGTTTCTCAAAGGGAATAGAATGGATGTATCCTCCTAGGATGTGAATATACTATGAATATAGACATCCTAAGATTATGAATGATTTTTGGTTTCTATGATTGAACCTCAGGGAGACCTCCTACATATCTCAAGTGGATGGTAATCAAATCACACTTAGTTTGAATTGGTTTGAGAACCCAATCCTATGGATTCCCTCTGATGTTTTGCCTCGTAGTGTAAATTGATGTTTGAGATGGATACAAGGATTTAAGGAACTGATCATATAGAGGGCCTTTTATGGATTTTCTTATAGGGGATATGTCACTTTCAGATGGATATCTGGCTTTGATGATGCACTCTAATATAGGTCATCGAGGAAGGTATTTGATCGTGAAGATGTCATAATATTCACTAACCTATAATACCATTTGATTCATTCATATTGTGACCAACATGATTAATTGGAATATCTAACAAACCAAAAAATATCCTTTGTCCACTGGTGGATGAGGCCAAGGCTATGAGAGATAAAAAGTGCTTTGACATGCTGGTCTCCTCTCTAGTTTTCAAGCCTTAGGGTTAGAACATACACACCCATAAAGATACGGTCTACACAAAATACAAAAGGATTACTCCAGGAGGGATTTCTTATTCACTATTTCAGAGAATATGAGAGAAGGATAAGCCAATGACCCTAATTAAAGGTAAACACAAGTGTTTCCTCTCACCAATTGTAATGGGGAGGGTCCTAGAATATCCACAAAGGTCGGGGTCCTTGTTACCACAGAAATGATTAATGGAGAACAATATGAAGTTCTCACTGATTAGATAGTATGAATTCATGCCCTTTATTACCAATGGAATGTATAATTGAAAGGACATGATGACATTCCCTATACTTGGATTATACAAGTTTGGAAGCTTTGTGGGAGATCTCGGCTTGGTCCCCCTCATATAAGGGATCCATGGGAAGAGATTCCCTAACATGGATGTTATAGAAGAGGGATAGTAGTGTGGATCTAATAAGGTGATACAATGGTGAGTTGAAGGTGGATAATTCAAGATGGACCTTGGTGAGATAAAGAGGTATCACGTATTGTAGTTCTGGGAGTGTTGAGGCAGTATCACATAGGGTGTACAAGGGTGGGCTAGATGTGTTTCACGTAAGGTGGACCTGCATGAGCTAGAGGTGTCTTCTGGATGATGTATATCATGGGAAACAACACTTGGGATAGTTCATGTTCTAGGATCCTAGGGTTTCATCAAGTGTCTCTGGAAGGTTCATACATAGGTCTCGAGTACGGGAGGTGACCTTCATGATTGCAATTATTGACTAGGGGGAAGTTGCTCCTGGTAAAGTTGATTTGGGGTTTAAACACTGGATGAAATTTATTCCCACTATTAACATTAATCATATATTCTATTAGGTTTTATAGAGATACCTATACTGTTTTAAGGGTCTAGTTCAACGACTTGTGTAATGGGAACATCAGGGCCTTTTCTGATCTTCTAGTCACATATGATGAGAAGCCCTAGGGTCCTATTTATGGAAATTTGGGGACCATAAGTGAAGGAATTCACCTATGAATGTCCATTACATAGGTTCCTCATGTAGGTGTGGATGCTTCTTCGGGGCCACATAGGCTGGGTTTTCTCAATCGTCTTGGCATACCGGACAGGTGCACGTAGGTTGACCAAGCCGAGTTCCAAGATTCTTCTTGGTTCCCTTCACCTCTTTCTTACATGAGGTATTTTCATTATAATACATGTTATTTTACCATGTGAATTAGTGATTTCTAATTCTATTCCAAATATATTTATTTAATTTGAATTAATTTATTTATACAAAAAATGTTTTTTTATGTCTAAATAAAATTTATGTATTTCAACTATATAATGATAATTTCATACCTGTAAGATGTTTTCTAGTATTATACCTAATGGCTAATTACCCTTTTATAAATTTTATATAGTAACTATTTTACCCCAATTGTTTCTTGTAAATTCATTCGATTCAAAATTCACTTACCAAACTTCTCAGTCTTATATATTTCATTTTTTAATTATAAAATATGATTTCTCATTTCAAGAAGTTTTTTAAATTATTGTTTTTGTTCTATTAATAGTTATTCTCAAGGGGAAAAATATAAAAGGAATTTACAGGATCTAAAAATATTATTCTTATCTATTTATTGTCATATGTTAATTTATTCACTTTTAAAGGATGCAATCATACTTGATATGAAATAATACATGGTATGTAGTACATAGTTCTATGTAATTTTGTTTTAATAGTTCATTATAGTTGAATAAGTAATTATTAATATTATTCATTTATTTGATAATTTATAGCCTATATTTTTTAAAATTCATTATAAAGAATAAAAAAGTAATTTATGGAAGTAAAATGTATACTAAATTCAAGGATCATACATTATCCTACCCCCAAACAAATTACATCCTCATAATTTTAATTTCTCTTACCGATGAGAATGTTTGAGGGTATTCTTAACATAGTTATGAGTCGAGATATAAATTTGAATGATATATCTATCTTATGATCCTAGGAAAGATAATAACCTAATTATTAAAAGACATATGTGTATATTTTAATTTTTCGAAACTATTTTTGACTAATATACCCCGATGTCATTAATAAATTTATTATCGCTACTAGATCCAAATCATGCGATGATATTTTTTTAATAGACCATTAATAGATCTAAGTAATATCATACTATTGTATAATGTTTCATGAGGATACATAGCAACAACTTGTTTGATTCACCATTTTATATCACAAAACATTCTCTACTATTTGTTAATATTAGTTCAGGTGCATTTATCAAACATCTCTCGATCCCCTTCAAATTTGCTTCACATTAATTTATCTAAAAGAACATTAATTTATTTCAGGTAAATTGGATAGTGGATTTGGGAGGAATGTGAATTTTTTTACAATGTATTGGTAGAATATTTCTAATCCATGATAACTACAAATCTATATTATAATTTCTAGTCTGTAATATTTTTTAGTTACCACTATTTTTTAATTATAAAACAAATATACACTTCATTGTGATTACATGGAAAAAAATACATTCTATATCCATAATTAACACTTTCTAAATTTGGAATATAATTTCTTATTTTTAGGTTATTTATCACTATCCTAAAATTATATTTATTATATTTATTATCTTAGAAAATATGTGAACATCATATATAACGACTGCTATAAATTTATCAACACAATCTCTAAAGACTATATTTATCAAATCCACAAATATTTTCAAACAATTTGTAAGTCTGAATGGAATCACTATTAATTCAATTGTGTCAATATACTATATATGATGATTTATTCGATAAATCAATCATGTTCTAAATTAATTAATGATGTGCAGATTTAAGTTCAATCATTTAAAATTTCGAAGACCTATGTAATTGGTCAAAAAAACTCATCAATACAGGGTATATTATAGTTATTCTTGATCGAGATATTGTTAAGATCAATATTAACAACCCATTGATTCATTGAGTCATCATTATTCATAAAAAAGAACCATTTATCCCCATAGTGAATCACTTTTTCAGATATTATCCTTTTCCATATTCTGTATGAATTTATTCTTCATTTACTCTAATTAAATTAGTTCCATTTTATAAGATGTATTTTTTCCAACCATAACAGCTTGTATGAGTTTCATTGAAAACATAGCCACATGATTTAAGAATAGACCAAAAACTATTTTGGGAATAATTCAATATATTCCAACAGAATAAAAATATCTTAAATATTGACTTTATACAAAATAATTTGAGCTATGTAATTTTTATGATTGGGAATTCATAAACATTTAATGTAATTTATTTCCTTTTATAGTTTATAGTCTTCAATTCCTTTATAGATACTCATAGTTTTATTTGAAATATGAAATGTGACTTCCCAATATCAAAAATTTATATGGGATATATTTAGAGAGAGAAAATCCATTCCCAAAATCATATAAATTAGAATAAAGGAAGAATAATAATATCTACAAGAGTGAAAGGCAATGAAATTTATATGAAAGATAATTTATATGGTTAGGATTAAATTATATCACTATAATGTTTTTTAATGAATATATTAATATCTAATCAACGAGGTAATGATTTTATTCTCTTATAAAACATTCTGTATATAATGGATTGGGCAGAACCAAAATCAAATCGAAATTTTTTAACTATTGAGTTGATATAAGTTTACCATTCTCTACTTCATCTTCATGACGCACTTTAGTAGTTGTGATTTCATAATCCTTCCCTTTTTCCCTTAGATTATTTTGTCTATAAATTTTCTTTCTCATTTACCCATGGATGGATGAATTTAATTACATTGCACCAAAATACATATCAATTAAAACATTGAATCATTAGTGGTGCCTTAAATATAGTATTACTTTCCTTCATCATATTAATAGAACTATTAATTTTTTCATTGAATTTTATTAAAGAATTTCCTCATTTAACATGGATAAAAAATATTTTATTTTCTTTTACACATTTACATGGTTACTTATTCCCGTGTTTTTGGCACATGGGGAGTATAATCTTATTTCCTACATACTTTTTATCACAAGAAAATCCATGAAACTCAATTTTTAACTTATTTTGTGTTTTTGGAAATTTGATTTAGTTCATGTTTTTAATCATAAGTCAAGATATATGGGTAAGAATAATTGTAATATTTTCAACACAAACACTCATCTAGTATGATTAAAATTTGGAAAAATCATTTCAATTTATACTACACTCATTGTAAACTCTACTGATGATGGTTTAAGCCATTGACTACAAACATAATGGGTAGAGTTACCATAAAAAAATTACAATATTACTCAACAATATTATAAGTAAAATCAATACAAATATGTCCAAAAAATGACACCATCATTCCAACATATAAAAATTTATGTTTATCCAATATCACATTAGGTTAAACTTATTAGGTTTTAAGTTATATCTTCTTATTATTCATAAACTAATCCCCAAAAAAATAAATAAACCCCACTTTGATACCAAATTATATGACTCAACAATAGAATACATACATATTATTCCATTTTACAAGATTATACATTTCATATCATAAAACATAATACCACAAAACTAATAAGTATTGTGTCTTTGTAGATTAGTTACATAATATTTATATTTTGTAATAACTCTTTAACAATACATAATTTATCCTCATATAATATAATTATAAACATATCATACATAATACTCTTATTCATAACTCATGGAATTTAAACATATGAAAGGGGTTAGCTCAGATACATTTTAATGGGTGAATATAGGTGATATCAATAAAATATAACATGTTTTCATAAGGTGACCATTTGGGTATGAGAACATAATCAAGGTTCATGAAAATTATACAATAGAATCATATATAATAAAACATAAATCATAAAATGTGATTCATGACATAAGGCTTTTTGAAAAATATAATAAATAATTCATAGCATTTTTAATACATGATTCAATAATCCTAAGCCATTGAAACATAACATAGGAATTTTTTCAGGATATAAAAATGATTCATACCCTATAAATAGAAAAAGAAATTTAGGAACAGTATAACTACCAAAATACTTAACAATATAGTGAAATAATTTCCAAAGAAGATTGGGATTAATATAGAGTCCTTGACATGTAAACTCATGAGATATAAGTTTTTACACAATGTATTTGTGAGTTATAAAATTTTTATCCCACCATTTCATTAGGGGTTTTGGTTTAATCCCTCTCCCCTATCATGTCTTGAGATATAAGACTTATAGAAATATTTTAGAGGCCTATATAACTATGATCCCACTGATCAAAAAATGATGAAAATGTACATATGTGTGCTACAAGATCACATCTACAAGTATACTATATCATACATAACCCATTCTAAAGAAATGGGTCTTATAAAAATTTACAAAATACAGGACCATAATCTATACAAAGAATGAAAATGGATGGTACCACTATGTAATATCCTTATTGAAGCATAATAAAAATTAAAGGATACCAACAACGATTAAAACAATTTATAAGGAATTTAGAAAATAGATTTCAAAAATAAGTAGAAACATAAATTAATTGTTTATTCCTTTTTCTCAACATGAAAATAATTTATAAATCAATGAGAGAAATAATTATATTTGAAATGATATAAAAATTAGCGAGGAATCTTCAAAAAAATAAAACTAAATAATTTAATGATAAAATGATAATATACAAGGAGTTTTATTAAATATATTTCTTTTAAAAGAAATATTCTAAATAAAAAAGATGATATAAGGCCGACTCTAATTACAGGAAAGTTTTTGGTTGATTTTTGAACCAAATGGTCGTGAATTGTTAATATGACAAGAAAACCCCTAAAATCAATATTTGAGAAGAAAATAAATGTTATTATTAAGATAGATCATATAGGGACCCATGCTCTTAATACATAGTTATTACATATTTTTAGATGAGTATTTATTACAATAAAAAACACACACCTAAGGATCATAAAGGTGTAATGACTTTGGTAACATGGAAACATAAACAACTAGTTCATATGTGAACTATGTCATATCCCATTACCATAACCATAACTAAAATCTTGATAATACATATTATATATAATACATTTCTTCATAACCTGGGGAAAGTAAACCTAAGAAAGGCTATGCTCCGATTTCCATTAATTGAAAACATGGTATATTAGTAAGAATAACATGAACATATGGGTATGGTAAAATGAGAATAAAAATTGAAAACCATACCATTGAAATGAAATATGATATTATTGAGGCATTTAATAAAGATTTTAATTTTATAAGAAATAAATCATAATTAAATAAAAGAACGTTATCCATGAGAAAGTATCATTAGAATAAGAAGTATAATTATGGAATATACATAAGCAAAGAAAAGAATTTACATAGTGGTCATGGAACACTTCCAAGGATAACCCGGTGTAATGGGTTCAATCCCTAAGCCATCATAGTAGTCAAGGATCACACAGAAGACCATTGTAGTAGAAAAATACACATACTAAACTAGATGCACTCCCCATTTCAGTCATGTCTATCTAACGAGATATAAATATTTACCTAATGCATTAGAGGTCGATATATCTCCCACTTTCCACATAACAAAAATCATATATATGTGGGCCAAAAAATCATAAAACATTAATCATATCATTAACCATTAAATTTAATGGGTTTTATAAACATTACATCATATCATATCTTGTGGAAAAGAGATAGGTTTCGTAATCGTCTCATAATTTCACCATAGTATAACCTATGAAAAGAGGATAGTTTCATAAGAATTTCTTCATGGTGTAACCAGTGGAATAGATACATGTTTCATAAAAAAATTACACTATATAAAAATACATTCAAAAAATGAATAATAATGGTATCATTGGATAATATTCCTATTAATACATAGGTAGGATCAAAAAATGTTGTCTTAGATGAAAAAGTATTTTGAATGACAAATGAAATCATTTCCTGAGGAAAATAAAGTTTTAATTTTAATTTTATTTAAAAAATATATCTTTTTCAATATCAATTTCATTGAAAATAAACTTGTTACATTATAAAGGAATCTTTATAATAATAATTTTTCATAATGTTGGAAAATTATATTCATGTTTTATAAATTAAAATGAATATTACTTTTATGTTTTGGATAAAATTATAATGGGGATTTTTTTAAAACTAAAATAAGATTAAATTAAGACATTTTAAAAAAATGAAATTAGGGTTAAATATTTATTTAATAAATCATTTGGATTATTTTAATAATATTTATGAAAATTGTTTTATAAAACATGGTTTTAGAATAAAAATGATTTTTTTGAGTGAATATAGAAATATATATAATTTGTTTTCAAAGAAGTATTTAGAAATCATGTGTAAAAAGTGGGGAATTTTACATTTAATCATGTATTCTGATGGAATAACCAAATGAGAAGGAAATACATTAGTTTATTTATAATTAAGTCATTATATTGTTCCATTTGAAGTGTAATCAAGAATAACGAGGATAAACAAATAGATTATAACATAAAACCCGTACCTATTTTGTAAATTTTAATTGTAGTCCCTATGAAATAGAGATACTAAAATATATATATATATTCTAATTATTTTTAGGGGAAAATAATAAAATAAATTCATCGGTATTATATACACCATAGTAAAAAAAGGAGGTTAAAATGTCATGTGTTTCATTAAAGAAAAACGTGAGATGAAAATCACTTACATCAAGTTTCAACGTCCATCATTTAAATTCTAAAATCATGTATAATAAATATATTTTTATTATAAATATATTAAATAACCATATATATAATACCATATATGATGTTTTTATGGTCTTTTATTGCCCATTTATTAATGATTAAATGTTAATGTCGTGTTTTGGGCAGTAACGACTTTGTTATTTGTGTTCAATTTGATTTGTTGTTTTTTATCCGCCTACTATGAATAGGGTACCATAAAATATATAAAAAATAACCATGATATAATATTAATTAACATTAATTATGTATGTTTTTAGAGTAATCCATAATATTTAGATATAGATTATGAAATACATTGTTCATGGAGATGGTAGGCCATACGTACACTTAAACCCTGATTCCATTTTCCTGACAGATTGAAAGAATGAATGTTAAATAATATATTATGATTAAATATTAATTTTTATATCATATATATAACAAGTGTTAAATGAACCCATCTATATTATCTTCCATGTAGTGCATGAAGAAATCACATCGCTTCAAGACACGCTAGTCCGCAGTACATATGAGCAACGTTATCATATAACCAAAAATAAAAAGTATTAAGGTATATGTGATATAATTATTAAATAAGAATCATAATATAATAAATATCATATATAAAAATTTAATCCCTCAATATATCCGTCTATGAATGTTGGTGATGGAAAAAGAATAACATCGCTTCATGAGAAGGTAGTCCACCGTACACACGAATGATGACATCATAAACCATTTGATGGAAGAGGATACGGTTTTTGGTCATGCACATAAAATTAAAACATATAATTATGTGTAAGAAAATATTTTTATTATATCATTATGGGTTAATAATAATTTATGGAGGTGGAGGGAAAAATAAAATAAAATGCTCAGTTTGGGGTGTTACCTCTTCTTCGGACAACTTCTTTTTCTTTTCCCCAAAAGGATTATTATGGTGTATTTACAACCCAATTAAGGGTTATATTATTTAAGTATGTATGTAATTATGTTCATTTGGTAGATATTTTACTAGCAAAATGGTTTTGTAAGTGTGATCGGAAGTGCATAGGGGGTGACTATTTATAAGTGAGGTGACTGGAACATAGGTAATTTTGGAAATGAAAAGGTATACCCATGCATTTATATTTTCAAAAGGATAAAACAAAATATACCATCATACGGCCTATAATATATAATGTATAAATTTTTCCATTAAATTTTTTTCAGAAAATTTTATGGAAATTTTTAATAAGTATCATTTTAGTTTAAGTCACCCCTCATGGTGTACCCATTTTTACCTTAACCGTAGAAAATAATTTATAATATTATTACTATTAATTATAGTAAAACTATTATTTTAACTTATTTGATAATGTAAATTATAATTATTACAAATATTTAATCTACTATTTTCACATTCCATTCACATAAGTGGAAATTTTTAATTTAAAATTGTACCTGTAGATGTGATGATAAAACCATTTTCAAAAGAGAAAATGTTCAAAAGTTTAAAACATTTTCATATCAAAATTTAGTTGTAAAGTGATTCCTATGACCTATATTGGATTAATGGATATAAAATTTAAATATTGTACTTTTAAAACATTTTTAAAATAAAAATTAACCATATAATTTCATTAAATGAAAAGGTAGTCTTCAATAAAAACCAGTATATTTCACTATTAATGGAAAAATTATTCCGTTTAGAAAAATTAAAAAACATAAACCTAATATTATTTTATAAGATTATTTTAAAAATAAATATTATTTTATTAATTTATTTTCTTAATGTTTCAAGAATCTGTTATTTATTGTTCAAAAAAATATACAAATATTTTTTGAGAAAATAATATTTTTGGAACATAAAAACACATTTCTAAAAATTAAAACTTTTTTATAAATATGTTTTCCTTTTAGAAAACCATTATATGTACTATTTAAAAGGAAATATTTATTTTTATTCAAGCTACAAAGTTTAATTTCTATGTTCTAATGGTTACATTTAAATAATAATATTAATAATATATGGTGTTTTGTTAAAACTCGGTGGTCTGTGTAATGAAAGATATCGATGAAATTTATATAATTCAAAAAATACATTCATAAAAACTTGAGGTATTACATTCTACCCCCATTAAATTGAATTTCTACTTCAAACTATTTCACCCTAATATAAATAAATGAGGATACTTATGTCGTATCATTTCCTTAGATTCCCATGTAGCTTCTTCATAGTCATGGTTTCACCAGAAAACATTGATGAGGGGAGTTGTCTTGTTTCATAGAACTTGTCTATATGATCTATAATCTCAATCTGATGTTCCTTGAAAAAAATTTCTATCTCCAGCGGTATGACCTCTAAGTTCAGAACATGTGAATGATCTAGTATACACTTCCTCATGGGAGATACATGGAATACATACTAGAACATGAGAGAGGTTTGGTGGAATCTCCAACTGATAGGATTCCATACTAGTATGATAAATAATTTCTAAATGACTGATATAAGATAATATTAGTTTGAACTAATTTCCAAATATCAGTACATTATTCAGTGTAAAAATTATTAGAAACACCTTGTCATTGACTTTAAATATATGATCATACATATGATTTTCTGGATAACTTTTTTCACCTCTAATCTAATTTGATGTGTTGATGGATGGATCTAAAATTCTTTTCAATTTATTAAACTGTCTTAGGTCCCAATGTATTTCTTTCTCTAGCATCAGTCCTTTTGGTTAGAGATCTATACTTATTTCTATATAGGGGTTTATAAGAAGTCATATAAATGATCATGTTAATGCAATTATAGTAGGAAAACTCAACTATATGAATTTTTGGATCCCAAAAACCAATGAAATACATTGAACATGCTCTCATCATACCATCAAGGGTTTCAATTTTTATCTTAGACTAACCAACATTATGATGATGATACGTAGTTCAAAAACTCAACTCTAGATCAAGAAATTTCTAAAGACATTGCTATAACATTGAGTTAAACCTCAGATCCTGATCATATATAATGGAATATGGTATTCCATGAATCCTTGCATCTTCATTAATGTATATAATAGAAGTATAATCAATATAGAAGTCTTTTTTATAGTGATGAAGTGTGTCGACTTTTTAATTCTATAAACTACAACACATATAACATTATCTTCTTTATACTTTTTTGGGAGTTCAATGAAAAACTCCATGGTGATGTTTTCCCATTTCAATTCCAGTATGGGTATTATATGTAACATCCCGTTATAATTTTGTATCTCATCCTTAACTTTTTGACATACCATGCATCGTGATTCAAACTCTAAAATATATGTCTTTATTCCAAGGAATTAGAAATACTCTTTCATATCTCTATACATCTTTGTAATTCTAGGATAAATAGAGAATTAATAACTATGAACCTTATGTATATTATCCTTCTTCAAATATTGTATTAAATAAACAAATAAATATTTCTTAAATCTTATAATTCCATTATGATCAAGGCCAAACTCAGAAACATTTCTAACATTCATTTATGACTCTACATTTACTTTTTAGGTCTCTCTAATCTTCACATGGATAGATGGTTGTACATTTAATTGAGAAAGATAATATTTCTCCCCATCCTTTTTGATTACTATCTCTATCCCTTTCATATCAAGAAATATTTTTTCTTATTTCATCTTTATCTTGGATTCACTAGAGTGATCATTTCAACTCAAAATAATGACCTCCTTGTTCACTTTCTTAGGGTTGTAATGTATTGAGCAATAAAAATATTTAATCATCTCAAACCATCTTCTCTAGAACATATTCAACTCTATTTGTCTCAATATATTATTTAAAATATTTCAATCGGTATATATATCACACTTTTATCCTTTATGGTAATTTCTTTATATCATTAATGTAACAATTACTACAATTATATCCAAATCATAATCTTGGTAATTTTTCCAATAAACCTTCAATTTTCATGAGTATTAAGGTATAACCATGTAATTTTGCATAAAAACACATCCTAATACCTTCATGGATGAATCAGTATAGATTAAAACCCCTTCTCTATTGCAGGGTAATATAAGAACAGGTGTGCTAAATAATCTTCCCTTAAGTTCCTTGATATTTTCCTCCCATTAATATGTCCATAAAAACATACATCCTTTCCACGTTAACTAGCCGATTGGTTTATATTTTCATTATAAATTCTCCAAAAAACATCAATAATATCCATATGAACCATGAAAACTATGAATCTCAGTCACCATCGTTTGTTAAGGGCTATCATTAAATAGCCTATATTTTTTAGGGATATATTAATATAACCACTCTTGAGATTATATGACAGAAAAAATGAATCCTTTTTTAGGAAAAATTCACACATTGTATTTTTTTATATATTTTATCTTTCCTTATGGTATTTAGTATAATTATTACGTGATATTCATACTCTTACTTTCTCTTTTAATTGAAAAAATATTGTCCATAAAGAATACCACATACTAACGAAGGTAATATCTAAAAACTATATTCGTTAAATCAATAAATATATTATAGGAATTATTAATACTGAATGACATCACTATATATTTATAATTTTCACACCTTTAATAGAATATTTTCTTGGGTATATCCTCATTCATGACCATAAGTTTATGATATCTAGAGAGAAGGTCAATCTTGGAAACATATTGATCTTTGTACAATTGATCAAATAGGTCATCAATACGGTGAAGAGGATAATTATTATTAACCATGAGCTTGTTCATCTCCCAATAATTAATGCATGTTATCATTGATATATATATATATATCTTTTAAAAAAAGAATAGGTGCTCCCTATGGTTACAAAAATTTCCAAATGAATTACTTCTCATTGTTTTCCTGGAGTTTCATTTTCAATTCCGGCAACTCAATTGAGGATATTATTTAAATTAATTTAAATTTGTGTACCACTGAGTATGTTTTCAATGGAAAACTCAACATTGTGATTCAGGGGAAGACTAGTCAAATATTCTATAAATCAATCAAAAAATTCCCCTATAATAGGCATTTCATTGATTTTGATTTTATCCCCATCCATCTGAGATAAATTCCCCTCTTAAATAGGAATCAAATCCTATATAATGGATATGACTTCCATCAAATGATTATATTAATAATAACACAGATTGAATATCATAGGTTGGTTTTGAAAATAAAATTTGACTTCACTTACATAATAATTTATGCGCGATTTATGTAGTGAATGGAAACCGATGCCTACGATAACATTAAATTCTACCATAGTAAAAATGATAATACTTACTGGAAACATATTCTCACAAACATCAACAAGAGAAGAATCAGAAACTAGAGATGTGGGCATCATACCATAAGGGTTTTCACTTATAATTCAAAATACAATAGTTTAGGTCAAATGATGATAACTTTATCAAATTCTTTAGATATGAATGAATTGTTAGATCTATGGTAAAATAATTCATTTGTAGTTCTAGACATGATTTTAATTATACTATTCAACACATCGTTATCACAACCGTCATTATAAATTGTTATCACATAATATTTTCCCTTGTACCACAGTTGAATAGGTTTTTCATTTCAACCATTATGATTGACATTTCGATTTGGTCACAAGTTAGCATAGTTCCCATCCTCCTTGTATTTGAAATACTGGAGTGTGGGTGATGAATCATTTATAGCTTTCTCACTATTTTCATCAATAGGTACCTTTTTTCCATCCCTTTGGAAATTAGTTTCTTGTTGAACATTCTTCCAACAAATAACTCATTTACTATTATCCTTAATATCATTTCCTCCATGTTTCATTCCACACATCGATCATGAAAGTAATGTTATCTTATTCTATCTATGTTTCTAATATTATATTTTGAACTCATTTTATTTATTATTATAAATAAAAAGATATTTTGTAACTCTTACTTACATTTCAAACCAGATAGAACATCCAAAAAATTATTCATAACTAATAATGTCCCTTATGAGTAATTCCTATAAGAGACTTGGTTTTATGCCACTGAGGAATCAATGAACCTTACATATAGTTTTCATAATAATGGCCAAATCATACATGATAATCCTTATAAAATTATCCTTATATGTACCAATAGATTCATAATCCTTTGTTTGCATAAATAACTCCTTCTAAATCTTATTACAAAGAATAAAAGGATATTACTTATTGAAAAATATATTCGTTAACTTTTCCCAATCTATGGAGTCAATTTCATCATGTTACCAGGAATTCTTGATCAGAACCACCAATAATATAATTATATTTCCTAATAATAGATAACAAAAATGATATTTTGATGTTCCAAAGACTTTAGAATGGAAATTGTCTTTTTTATGTTAGTGATCCTTTTATCATCAGCTAGAGGATCAATATATCTACTAAAGGAAGGGGTGTTTCTTTATGAAGGAATCAACAAAATTTTATTCCCTCTTCTACTTGTTTAGTAGTTCAGCATGATCATGTCTTAAGTAAGTAGTGTGAGAATATCAAAAAGATTTTTTTATCCCATATCAAAAAAAATTTATCTTCTCCGGAAGACAATCATTGAATTATCTATCAAACTCATCATTAACATGATTCTTTCTTATTCCATCCATTTACTAAAACCAAAAATAATTATGTAAGAATCAATAATCAGAATGGGGAACAACATAATCATGGAAAATTTCTTATAGAATGTATAAATTGTGACACCTTATATTTAATCTATGACATGTTAGTATTTTCTTAGATCATTCATTGTCATCACAAACTTAAATCCATTATAATAATATATAATGAGTTTGTAAATTTCGAAATCATATCATCCATGAGATTCAAATAAGGTGTAAAGCGTGGTCCATTGTCGTACACTAGGTGATGATAAAGTATTTCTAAGTGTTTAATTTTCATATTTATCACCCCCTAAGAACCTCGATTTTAGATTCACAATAACTTGTAGTATCTAGAAAATGATTTAATTTCATTTAACCCACTCTCTTTCTCTCCTTTACCAAAATTTTAATATGTTTTCTTATACTTTGTCTCATCCTTCGACTTAATCTCATACATATCCTTAGGGATATCACTAATGTTTTCTCATTATAGCCTCTAAATGTGAACTATACCTTTCTTATGATACCTACTATAACGATCTCGATTTCTCATATAATTATATTAAAAACTTTAAGATGAACATTAATTACATTACACAAACACACGTCTTAAGATCATAAAGGTAAATTTTATTTGGAAACATGTAATAATAAATAACATGTTCATGTGTGGACTACATAATCTACCACTACATTATTCAAAACTATACCCCTTATCATACATGTCACACAAAATATATTTATTTATTACCAAAGTAAAGTAAAAATCAAAAATATTTATCTTAGATGGTCAGTAGCAGTTAAAAAGGGAGATACAAAAGATTAACATGAACATTATTGTATTAAAACATGATAATAACATTTGAAATACATACCCTGCATATCAAAGACCCTAATCATGAGACATGGAATAAATTTTGGTAGTTCAGAAGACATGAAACATAAGTGAATCTAAGAAAATAAACTATAATAGTATAACATTTGAATAATAAGTATAATTTTGGCATAAAAATTTTCATAGAAAAGAATTAACATGGTGTCCAAGGATCACTACCAAGGATGTCATAATAGAATGGGTTCACTCCCCAAACCATTATAGTAGTCATGTTTCACTCCAAAGAATATCATATCAGACAGTACACCTTAATGAACAATATTCACTCTTAATCCCAATATAATCAATATTATGAAAGATTAAATCTGTACCCACTGTGTTAGAGTGAGAAAAAGGATCACTCGTCATGTAATGAAAATCATAATCATATATTCCACAAGATCATAAAAAATGAATCATATCAAAACCTAAAAAATAAAATGGTTTTCCTAAACATCTCATCATATCAATACATGTAGTTAATTGACAATATTCATAATTATTTCATAATTGTACCATATTATAACCCATTAAAAGAAGTGGGTTTCATAAGTATGTCCTCATGGTATGACATGTATAAGAGAAATAAGATTCATAAAAAACATATCATCATAAACAAAACCATTTCAAAAAATTATAAGATTGGTATCCTTGGTTCATATCCATATTAAGTCATATGTAATAGCAATGGATGTCTTCCTTGATGGAATTGTTTTTTCAATGATCTATTAAAACATATCTGGTGAAAAATAACCATTTCATTATAATTTTTTTAATAACATAAAACAGTTTCATAATTCATTTATATTAAAATAAACATTAATTATTATAAATGAGGCTTCAAATTAATTATTGTTCATGATGGAGTATAATTATTTTCATGCAATATATGTTAAAATGATGATTCCTTTATTAATTTTGGTAAAAAAAAGGGCATTTTTGGAAAATGGCATGATTATTCATTTCAAAAAAAATTGTAATCAGGCAACACATGAATAAAATTGTCTTTAATAAATATTTTTCAGAATGTTGAAAACATCTTGTAAAACTCTTTTAGGAAAAAAATTGTAGAAAATGTAGTGTTTCACTGAATGGAGAAATAAAGACAATTTTTATTAAAATCAATTCTGAACTATTATGTACATAAAGAGAGAAAACTGAAGTTAAAACAATAATTATCTTTAATTAACTATAGTAAATGTAATTAAATTATTTTCTTGGTAGATATATTGAAATATTTCATCATTTTTATCATAATCATGAAAAATCCTGATAAACGATAAGATAATAACATAAAACTCATAACACATTGGTAACATTGAATATTAATCCCTGTGAATGATACATTATAAAATAGGTATTAAAAACCCCATAATTTATAGGAGAATGAAAATAAATTAAATTCATGGGTAGTATATAAACAATATAAAAGAAATAGGTGGTGAATATGGAACATTCCTTATAGAAGTAAAAAAGTGAGATGAAAATCTCTTACTTTAGGTCTCAACTTCTATTATACATCATAAACCCTCTTTTATAACAAATACAATTTTATTATATAAATTAATGATCCATAATTATAAAAATCAATTTTTTTTATTAAATCCATTTTTATTACCTTATTTGAAAATAATGACGAAATCACATATTTTGAAGCGGTGATGGTACGTGGTACACACGAGTGACGTTATTGTATTCCCACAGAATGGAAAGTATGAAGGTATATGTGATATAATAATTAAATAATTATACTAATGTCATAAATATCATATGTAAACATTTCATCCATCATTATATCTACCTATTATATATAGTGATGAAAAAAATAACATCGGTTTGTGAGGAGGTAGTCCATCATAGACATGAATGACGATTCTGTAACCGATTTGATGAAAGAGAACATTGTTGTTGGCCATGAACATAAATAAAATGTATTGTAAATAAGATAATGATTTTATTACATCATCATATTTTAATAATAATTAAATTTTGTGGAGGAAGAAATAAAGAAAATTCCTAGTTAGGGGTATTAAAACTTCTTTAGAAAACATAGTCTACTTAGCACGAAAAGGATTCAAACGTCGGATTCATGGAAAAAATAAGTATAATATGATGGGAGTATCGAAATAATTAAGTAGTTTATATAGTAATTAGATGAAAAAATGGGATTATTATGTGTGAAGAGAATAGGAGAGTGGTGTCATTTTAATAGTGAGATGAGTGACACACTTGTAATTTGTTGAAAGTAAAATGGTCTACCAACATTTTTCTCAGGAGGACATGCTAAAAAATGGATCACTATAGATCCTAGAATATATAAAGTATAAATATTCATATTAAATGGGTTTTGAACGTGTTTTGTTTTATTTTTAAACCATATCCTTTTAGTTTAACCCCTTGGTGAACTCATTTTTACATTAATAGCAATATTCAATTTTTGCTGTTTTTTATTATTCATTATGGTCATAAATTAAGCTGATCATATTAGAGAATATAATTTATGATTATTAAAAATATTGAATCAATTTTTATAAATTTTATTCAATGAATTGGAAAAATATAAATTTCAAATTAAACTTACAGAGGCATTGATAAAGTGGTTTTCAAAAGAGAAATCATCAAATGTTTAAAAAGTAAGTATATAAGAATTTAATTTTAAAGTGATTTCAATAAAATAAATATTTTTATTCATATTTAATTGAATTAATTTATCTTTTAAAAACATTATAATATAAAAAGGAACCAAATTAATTCTTTAAATGAAAAGGTTGTTTCTAATCAAAAATGATATTTTTTACTTTTCAATATAAAAGTAGTCTTTTTAAAAAATATCCTCAAAATTAACACTAAGGTAATATTGTAAATTTTATTACAGAAATTAATTTTATTATAGTTCACAAAAAAATTTGATAATATATTATTCTCGAAACATATAAATAATTTTCGAAATATTAAGTTCATGTTTATCTATATTATATCCTTATAAAAAAATTCTTATAATTAATATTTAAAAATTATCTACTTCTATAAATATTTTTAATTTTAACAACCAGTTTAATGATCACATTAAAATAATAATATTTATAATATATCACGGTTTGTTCAAACTCAGTGTTGCGTGTAATGTAGGCTATCAAATAAATTTAATTTTTTCAAAACAAAATCATAAAAAACAGCGGTTTAATAAAACATAAAATATTCTCTTAGTGAATTTAGTAGTAATATAATATCTATTTAAATTATATATTATTAAAGAAACAATGGAAAGGTTGTATGCTTTTCAATTAAAATATATTGAAAGACAGAACCTGAGATCAATTTTAAATCCCTAGAATTTTATAATAATGATGATAAATGAAATCCATATGAAATTATATATTACAAATAAAATAAAAAAGATTAAATATGCATCTTATCATAATGGACATAAAAAGTGATGAGGAACCCTTTCCTTCAATTTCCACTAGATCAGATGCACTATAAATTCATGTGTAATAAATTTAAGTTAATTATTAATTTCTGTAAGAAATGTATCCATATTTATTATACTTATTACCATTAATCCATAAAAAAATATTACCAATGTAATATTAAGGTGTTTATTGTTTGATTATCCACAAATTATTTGGATTTTCAAGTTGTATCCTAACACCTTAACCATATGTTTATCACCATTGAGGTGTTTTTGTTAGTTTAATATTTCTGTTTGATATAATTCTAGAGTCTCATTATCATTTCATAGTACTTATTGTGATGGTTTTCATGTAAAACATAAAAAAATCATTTTTCATTAATTATTGAAATAGAAAATCTGTAGAATTTTTAGTCACTATAATTTGATATATTACAATTCAATAATTATACAAATATATTTAATTAATCATTATTACATTATAATACCAGTATTTTAGTATCCTTGGTAATTTATGATGAAAAAAATATATTATCATTCATGTAAGTGGTAAAATATATCCAAAAAGAACACATTATAATGAAAAAATATATAAGAATGTATTATTTTTGAGTAATAATATCACATTAATAGAAGAATAATGATTTAAAAAATGCGTTACCAAGATAAAAAATAAGCTATAATTATAGGTGGATAAAGAATATAAAGAATAATTAAAAAAATACAGGTTTTTCCAACATAAATATTACATCACTTTTTTATTAACATTCATTAAATTATGCAACTAAATTCCATAGTATTATAAAGTAATAGTTCTTTTAGAAACATGGAATCATAAAAAGGAGGTTCATAGGTGGACTAAATTATCTCCCACTATTTTATTCACAACTTGAACCATTCTTAGACAAATAAAACATAATACATTTCATCATAACTTGGGGGAAATAGACATAATAAAGGGTGAGCTCAAATTCTCTGTAAGGGTAAATAAGGGAGATACGTAAACATAACATGATAAAAGGGTGTGATGAAAAAAGAATAACATTAAAAAAGTATACCCTACATATAAAAGATCGTAATCCTAGGTCAAGACATAAATATTTGTAGTACAGAATACATGAAACAAAAGGGAATCAACTAACATGAGCCATGAGATCATAACAATGTCATAATACATAGAATTATAACATACACATAATTATAGAAACTCATTTACTTAGTGGTCCATGAACACTCCAAAGTACCTCTTAAGGTAAAGAGTCCCTTATTGAACTAGGTTCACTCCCAATTGTATACCTGTTTATCTCATTATATATAAATAATTACTGAATGCATTAGATGGAGATATAGGTGACAACCATTAAATAATGGAAATCATACAAATGTGTGCCATAATATCAAAAACAATTATACATATTAGTGACCATGAAAATAAATGGGATTTATAAAAATTTAACAACACATAACCTATGTAAAATAAATAGTTTTCATAATCATTTCATCATTTCATCGACGCATAACCCCTGGAAAAATATGGGGTTTCATAAGCATTTCATCACAGTAGAACCGCTAGATATTAAATGGGTTTCATATAAATCCTATAATAATAATAATTTTCCCTCTATAGAATTAATAGATATGGTATCATTGGGTTATATCCCGTATAAAGATTATTTAACAACAAAATAAGTCAAATTATATAGAAAATTATTTTGAAAGTAAAATCACTAGGAATGCTTCTTGAATAAAATATATTTTCTTTAAAAATAAAAGTTTTAAACATAAAAATTCATAAAATATTTGGTAAATATTATCTTTGATTATAAAAATTAAAAAATATACAATTTTTTAAAATCAAATAAGAGTAATTTCATCAGCAGATTATATTCATTTTGTACATATTAAAATAATTTTTCCTACTGCATTTTTTTGTAAAAGGAAAATGAGCCTAGTTTTATAAAATAAACATGTAAATTCCTATAATTTTTTTTTTAAATTCATAATTGTGAATAAATGAATTTAATAAATAATTTTTATAATGTTAAAACCAGTTCTGCATTTTTTTAGAAACTGTGATTTTGGAAGAAGAAGGGTCTTCGAATGAAGAGATAAATAAAAGAGATTTTTCCTTAAATCGTTATTTTTGTCTCCTTATTATATAAAGAGAGTAAAATGTATAAAGAAGATGTATTATCATGAAATAATCATAATAGAATAAACTTCATGAATTTTATTAGAGTTTTATTTTATTATATTATCATCAAAAGCATGATCCTGGGAAATCCGAATAAATGATGAGATTGTTACATTAAACTCATACCACTTTAGTAAAATTGATTCATATACACCATGAAATTATAATATAAAATGAAACATAAAATATCATTAGAATAAATAAATTCATGACATTAAATGTAAAAGGGACTCCATATACAATCATAATAGAAGATATGGGAATAACATAACATATGTCTAGAAGAAGAAAAATTGGTGGAAAAAGCATTTACCTTGATTATCAACTTCATTAGTACACATTCAAACCTCATTTATATTATTTATATGTTTATAAGGAATATATTAAATAACCATAATTATATATATCAAACCATATATGAAATACACATGAGCTTTCTTTACCCAATTACTAACAATTCCATGATGAAGTCACATTGTGGGGAATAATTTCTTTTTTAATCTATGGTTTTATTTGATAACTTTTTCCAATATCATTTTTCATGGATCCACCATATACAGAATGGTATTAATGTTATATATATCATATATATTCATTATATATGTATTTTAATTAATCCATTAATGTAATAGATATAAAATGAAATACCCCATTTATAGAGATGATTGGTTGTACGTATGTATGAATGCTATTTCTATTTCCTAGATGGATGAAGAAAAACATAAGAAATCAATATGTAAAATTTCTAGAAAAATATATATGTTTTGTATATCACATATATTAATTATATTTATCCCTTATTACCCTCCATGTAAAAAATAAGTAAAAGATGAATCGTTACATGAGGTGGTATTCTATTATACGCACAGAAGACGTTATCATATTCTCTATGGAATGGAAGGTAAAAATGCTTATATATTAATGTATATTAATAAAGAATATTTATGTTTCAAATATAATATATATATGTACATTACATCTATCATCATACCCAACAACTAGTGGTGTTGATGGAAAATGGGTTTTATCGTTTCACGAGGATATAGTCCATCGTGTACAAGAGAGATGTTATCATTTCCCATGTGAAGAAAGATGAGATAGATTTATGTCAGGAAATTAAAATAAAAAAATCATAATATATAAGATAATAAGGATTATGTATCATAATTTTTTAATAATAATTGAAGGATGCAAAAGAAAGAATAAAATAAACACACTCATTGATGAATGTTACCTATTCTTCGGGTAACCTCATTGGGTTTGCACCAAAAACATTCTCAAGATGGATTTATGATCAAATAATTAAATCTAGGATGTGATTAGGGAATTAATTAGGGTATTTGGATAGTTATGTACTCATAAAAATACTTTTGGATTTGTGAAGATTATAAGAGGGGGTGGCCATCTATAAGTGGGGTGAGTGGCACACTTGTATATTTTGAAAATAAAAACGTTTTAAACACATTTTTTACCATGAAACAAGCCTCCAAAATGGTCCATTACTGGTAAAATAATATTTGGGGGCTAAATATGGTCATTTAATGGGGTTTTTTACAAATTTTACATCATTTTTAAGCCTTATATTTTTTAATCCTTCAGTATACCCATTTTTATCTTAACCATGGTAAATATTTCTTTTTTCGTTTTTACTAATCATTATGTTCAAAAATTAAGTTTAACTTATTAGAAAATACAAATCATTATGATTAAAAATATATAATCCATTTATTTGAATTTAATTCACATAATTAGAACATATTTATTTAAAATTTACCCCACAGTCGGGACGATAAAGCGATTTTCCGAAAAGATAATATTCAGATTATAAAATGTTTAAATTTAAAAATCCAATATAAAAAGTATAATAGTGACCTAAATTATATTAATAGATATATAATTTTACTAACGTTATTTTTAACTCCATTTTAAAATAAAATAGGAACCATATAAATTCATTAAACAATAAAACACATTTCAATAAAAAACATTATTTTTCACTATTCATAAAAAATAAATTTTTTCAAAAAAATTCCAAAAAACCAGCCTAGGATAATTTGGATATATTTAATTCAAAAATTATGTTAATTGTTTAAATATAATTTGATATAAGTGCCAAAAAATAATTTATTATTGTTCAAAAATAGAAATAAATAAATATGTTTTGAGAAAATTGTATTTTCCAAACATATAATGACATTAATGAAATATAAATAATTTTTTTAAAAAAATAATTATATAAAACCATTGAATATTATATTTAAAATGGATTTTCTTATATTAAATCTAACAAGTTTAATTTATAAGTGATGATGGTCATGTCTAAATATTTATATTGACACTTTTTCATGGTTCGATAAATCTCAGTGTTTCTTGTATTGGAAGCTATTCGATAAATATAATTTATTCAAAAAAATTAAATTCATAAAAATCCTGATTTTATAAGATTCATTATGTAGAGGATAAAAATAAAATTTAATAATTGATTATTCTTTTTGTTGGTCTCTTAGAAATAAGGTATTTGGGGCTCCTTATTGTGACCAAAGATTCCCAAAAGTTTTAGTCTAGTTATGGATATAATTTTTATGGATAATAAATTGAAAATTGAAACAAATATATGGGTTGAGTCATATATAATAGGGTTCCTTTATTAAGTTATCTTACGTGAAATGATTAAAAATACATATCCATTAATTTATAATATTTTTCATTTTAATAGTTTTGAAGTTCCTGATATGATTTATAAGATATATATATATATATTGAAAATATATTTGTGAAGGAAATTAAATATACGTTGGAGTGTTGTATGATAGAGGAGGAATCCATCAAATGAAAAAGTTTGAGTTACTGTCTTATAATAAATAGTTTGACCGATTATAAGTAATAATTATATATATCTAATGATTATGGATCTGTTATTCATGGAAGGTAGTGAATATTAATCAATTAAGTAGAATAATATTATCTATAACAGTGTTATGAAGATAGAAGAACTAGCTAACTTCATCACTAACTGTAGAACAACATATAATGTTGTGAGTATAAAATAGATTATTGTATGTTCAAAGGCTTGGAAAATGTTGTTTACATTTTTTATAAACTATCACAGGGTTATCTACAAAGAATTATTTTTTATTTAGTAATGAAAATCATGTGGATAAAGGTTGTAATTGACTTTATTTAAAGTTAAAATTAAAAATTCAGTTATTATTATTGACATGGCCAGAATTTGGTATTTAATTACTACAAAATACATTATAAATGATTTGAAGAGGTTTAAAATTATTATGGTAAATTATCAGATTTATTTGGGATGTTAGGGAAAAATTTAGAGTGTTTCTGGTATCATATAATGAATTTATGTTGTTTAGAAATGATTTTACATGTTCAGGGGTTCTGTTCGATATTTCAAAAGAATTTATAAAATTTTACATGGATAAAAAAATTCATAAAGTTATGTATCATTTCATAATAGATTGGATGATTTTATAATATTCAATCTATTTTTTTAATAATTAAGAATATTTCATATGATTTTGGAGGGAAATGTATGATTTATTCAAAAAATATCAGAGTGATTCTAGAAGAGTAGTTTTATAAGACTCAACGGAATTATTTAAGAGTGAGTCTACTCTTATAGAGTACATTTTAAAGTATAATAATGAAAAATTACAGGATCTTCAGAGAACATCATAAACGTTATTTTACTTTTAAATTATGGACTAAACAAGGACACCGTAAGAGTCTATACATTTTGAAATTTTGATATTTTTAGAGGTAAAAAACAATGATATCTAGAATAAAATATTTTGTGGAAAACTAAACCTTACTATTCCCAAATTTGTTTTCAATGGATTAAAAAAATAAAATAGATTTATTATTCAAGAAAAATGAGTATATAGTGATAATTATATCATGGTGAACTGGATCATAAAATTATAACCATTGAATGAGTACGAATCAAGTGAGGTTGATTCTGATAATGAATAATTTCTAGGAGTAATTTTGAAATGTGAATGTGGTTATTCATGAATTTTTGTCAAGTATTTTCAATATCAAATATGGGATTTTTTTTATTCAGTAAAAAATATATGAATATAATAATATCATATATTATATAATTTTTAAATTAAATTCAATATATATCCTATTCTAAAAAATCATGTTGTTATGAAAAAGATGACATAACATATAGTAAACAAATTTTTTGAAGTTTTATTTGCATACTTCAATTGATAGTAACTTATTTTAAGGTTATTTCTAGAAATTTTTTGAGAAGATGGTTCATGAGTCTCCGAATTGAATAACATGGGTGAGAGAAAATGGGTAAAAAATAGAAAAAGTGTCTTTCTTGAAATACTGTGGAGATAATAGGTTTAGGGGGAAATGTAGAGATCAAGGGAATGGATCCACATAAAACAAGTGAGGAAAATAAAAGTAGAACCACCTTACTAATTTGGTGAGTATTTTTTATATCAAATATATACCAAATATATTATGTGATCTAAAGATAAAAAACTTGAGTAGAAGAGAGAGATTTTTTTTGGATTTCAAATAAGGTAACCTGAGATCTCGTAGTGAGAAGGAAAGAGAATATGATAGAGTTTTAGAAGAAAAACCTTCTTCTTATTGAGTAATAAGACCCAAAAAACTGTTTGTTGTTTATTGAATACATTTAGTAAATATAAAGGAATAAGAATAAAAAGAACTTTGATATTTGGTATTTAATAATTATAAGATAAAAAATAGATAATAATAAGAATAAGTGAGGAATCCTAATGTTCATGTAGTTCTTCAGAATACTCATTGGTACTTTAGATCCTTAAATATTGAGGTGAGAGAAGCTAGTTATTAGACTTTGCAAAATATATGGAAAAAATGCTATTTAAAGGGAATGAGTTCCATGTTGTTATTATTCAACATAAAAAATAATTGAACGTAATTGTATTGAATAATTTTTATTCATCTTAAGGTAATTACATATATAGAATCTTAGATATTTTCATTAATATTGGAAGACTTATTATGAACAAGCGAGGGCCAGTCTAATGAACCCTTGAGAAGAATAATCTCTTCACTTATGTAATATAGTGAATAATCACTAGATTAATACAGTAATCATGGTTTCATTATGAGATCTTACCAACCAACATGTAATGTATAGTAAGATTGTCTTTTAAGAATATGTGTATTTATAAGAGCCGAAAACATCAAGGAGTAGATTACAGTAATTAGGGTTGAACCTTGTAAAAAATATTATATGATTCTCTTACCATTATGAATTTAATTTTATGTGGTTGTTTCATGTTAGGTAATAAGAAAAGATTTATTTATATCCAAATATGTATTTGATGTTTAAATATAACAGGTATTAAAAGATGAAAATAATAATTAATTTTTTTAACAATTAGAGATGCCTAATTCGCCCCCTCCCATGTCGGGTGTCTACCACATGATCATGTGTGAATATTAATAGAAAATGGATATGAGTGATAATATCATTGATAGTGGATTAGGTTTCTTTGATCATTCCCTCATCCACCAATTTTGAGATAGTTTTTAAAGATATCTTAATTCATTTCCGCTGATTTGAAAACTTTTACCTTTTTCATCCTTTATCACAATGAATCCATTTTTCCATGGTAAATTATTTTTATGCCTAAAATCAAATTAGCCTTATTATTTAATTTTTATGTGATTATTACAAATAAGAAATAAATTTTATTTGATTCAATTTATAATAGTGATAAAAATTAATATTTAGATAATAAATATATAACGCCTAAAACAAATTTTTAGAAAAATATGGTTTTAATCGAAAAATAGTTATATTATTATTAATTTACAAATAATAATCATTATAAAAATTTAAATTTAATTGAATATAAATATATATAAATAATCCCCTAATACTTATCATTTTAAATTTTTAAAAGGAAAATACACAACAGATATAAAAAATATTCTAAGAATATTTCCTGTTAGCATTAACAAATTTTATCTATATTACTAACTAATAAATATGTAATGAATGAATGTTTAATAATTTATTTATATATAAAACATTTAATAAAACTTCATTATTAAAATATAATAATGTTAACTTAAAAATAAAAATATATAATGTATAAAAAAGACTCATTTTAAAACGAAACATCTCTATTTAGTCATGAATAATTCATCTAGTATTTCTATAGTTACTTTGTTATTTTTTTGATATTATTAATTTATTTTAAAAATAACCCCTTGATTGTTATCAACAGATTTTATTTATATCATCATTTAAATTTAATAGAAATGTGAAATTCATAAAAAAATCATGAAAATCATTGATATTTTCCCAAATGAATTATTATATTTTAATTCTATTCCGAAATAATTTATTTTATTTTATGTAGAAATATTTATATTTAAATTTTTTTAACCCATTAAATTATCTATATATATATAAACTATATAAAAATATTTATAAACTTGTATGATGTTTACTATTATTATACTGAATGGTTATACGGCCTTTAATAATAACCATTTAATTACTATATTACCTCCAATATATCCTATAAATTAATTCCACAATAATCATTACGAAAATTTCTCAGTACTATATATATCATTTTGTATATTAAAACATGCTTTCTCCATTAATGATTTTTTTATCATTAAATTTTTTGTTCTACTAATATTGATTCTCAAGGGTGAAGATGGTATAAGTGATTTCCTAGTTTTAAAAATATTATTATTTTATATTTACAATCCCTCATCAATTGATACACATTTAATTAAGCCAACCATCCAGGGTATGTATCAATCCATAGTATGTAATACTCGATTCCATGAACTTTTGTTGTAATTCACTATTGTGAGTGAATAAATTATTGTTAATTTTATTTATTTCCCTTATGATTCATTCCCTCCTTATGTTTTCATTTAAATAAATAATAAAAAATTATATTAGAAAAATAAAATTAATACTTAAATATAATATGTTGTATTCATATTCATACATTGAAAATTCAAGAACCCTTATGCATTCCTAAGAGTAACGCTTTCATATTATCATCTTCTAGGATCAACCGTAATGTATTTTCCTTATATTTGAAGAATTTTATGATTTTAGGAAATTACACTGAACACTTTAATATCAAAAAAAATTCCTTTCTATTAGGAGGACTTATCCATTTTCATAATGTCATCTCATATTGACCCTTATGTGTTTTGTAAATTTACTCTTATAATTTGAGTACTTTATGTTTTTTACATAACCATATTCATAGTTACATTTTTGTATCACCCAAGGTTACCTTTACATATTTACGGGTGTCAATTTTATGATCCTAGTATGGTCGATATACAATGACCTTATATATTATGAGATTAAATTTGAATTATTTATTTTACCGTATATCAAACATTATGTATCCACATATTTTAAATGACATATATATGACTTATAAAATTTTGATGAATTATTCTACTCATCCCAAGAGTAACCTTTACGATTAATTGAAGCTAACTTGATATATTTCCTTTTACAATTTTCAAACCAAAATTTTCTAAACACAAAAACTATTACCAAAATCACCCAAAATTGATCAATACACATTCCATGTTCCTTTAATTACTCCTAAACCGTATAATTCACTTCACCTAAAATAAAACATAATGTAACAGTTCATTTCGAAAATGAATTGTGTCATGAAAATTAAATATAACATAAGAACCATATTTGATTCTTAACTTCTATAATTATTCTTCCCTAGACAAACTAAATAATGAGAGGGGATTTATCTTTAACTTAATATATTAGATAACCATGTCTGGGCATCAAAAATTCTCCAAGGACCCAAAATCTCAATTTTATGACATCTTGACCATACATGGACTTAATAACTTGCTCAATCTCATTCAATAAGTTTTATAACACTATATATGATACAATAAAACATTTTTAGGGATTATTAACCAACACCCATGATTTATCACTCTCAATCTCTTCAAATTCCAGATTCATGGCATAAATCCACTCTTGATTCTTCAATATAACATTAATGATCTATAGTTTAACTTGATAAATTTATAATGTGTGAAACATATTTATACACTGAAATATTGTATATCATTATATTTTCAATGGAAGTCATGATGTAATCATTCTTAAGATTATAAAATTCATCTATGTAAAAAACATATCTTAATCCATGAAGAATATGTAAATTGGGTCTCTATGTGTTTCCTGTTTTCTCATACATTAGGTGATATATATTTTCAAACAAAATCCTAATCTAGTGGTGTAGTGATGATAATTTGTTTTTGGAATAACCACAGATCCTATCTAAATCATTAGATGTATTTTTTTGACCATCATGAATTATTTACTCTCTAAAAAAATAGGCTATTTTTATGACCATATCTAGGGGTATATCATTTTTTAGCTTCAATTTGATATATTATGGACAAAATAAGGACTTATATATAAAATGTTATTGATGTTTTATATTTTTGTTAAATAATATAAGTGATGATTTTCTTCTATATAAAATTTACATGGTCAACATAATAACTTTTTGGAGTCTCATCATTTCTGGTCGGATAAAATAAATCATGTAAACTTATGATGCAATTAAGTGGTCAAATAACTATTTGTGGTAACAAAATATATTTCATATATATCTATATGGAATTAATTGTATAAATAATCATTTAAAACCCCACTAAATAAAGTTTCTATAATATTATTTATTTTGTAAATCATTTTTGTTTCAAATGTGGGACTTCCCTAGAGACATAACAACATTTTATGTAGTATTTTTTCTGCATATCCCAGATTGGATATTTACCTAACATTGATTATAAATAAGGCTATCGAAATGAATTTCTACACACTTAGAATATTATAGACCATTGAGTTTCAAAAATAAAATCATTTGACAGTAATTACTTATATATATAGTATTAAGTTGAAAATACATATATTTAGACTATAAATACATGTCTGAAGAGAGAGATAAGGCCCACCAAATAATATTTTAAGTCCATTTTTCAATTACATAGGATCATTGAGGGCTCATACATAAAAAAACCTTTTTAAACATTGTGGAATGAATCCTTCATGACTTATCCGATATTTTTTCTTTTTTTTCTCTAACCTATGTATATTTTATATGGACTGATTCCTCTACATAAAACTGAGGTGGTGGTTGTCCTTAAATCTCCATCCTTACTTTTGAACCCCACCCTTCTGTGTAAACCTATACTTATTTGAAAAAATTGATTATTTATGTTTGTGTTTAAATTTTTTATTGTTTTATCTTTATATAATATTCGTTAAAGGATAAAATATTTCTTAAAAGATCATTTTGGTGTCTAATACAATAATTCTTAGGCATCTTCAAAATTGATAATTCTTCATCTTTTACAACCTTTCTTATAAACTTTATTTGTAACACAATAAAAAAATAAAATATTTCACTTTTAAAATAAGTTATAATTTTTTACTATCACTCTTATATATAATAAAAAGATAAGTTTACACAACAGACAAAACTAAGTAAGTTGTGTTACATGCAAAACTGAGAGTTATCTCCTATTAATGGACCACCTAGTTTAAAACTAAATTTTGGAAATTTTAAATATTTAATTTGTATAAATAAACTTAATTTTTGAATTTTTAATTTTAAAATTCGCATAGGATTATTTTTTCATTTTTATTAGAAGTTTTATTTTTGATGAATATTGAAAATAATGAATTTTAATTAAAACCAACATTTAGTTTAAAACATATAATGGATAAATTATATTTTAAATTTGTTATTAAAGTCAAACTAGATCAATATTAAATATATTAATATAATTTAGGAAATTATAATCATATTTATACTGTAATTGGATGTAAAGACTTATTGAACCTTTGAACATTTTTACTTTAAAAAACTCACTTTTCACCATGTCTGTGAGATTAGTGTTAAACTTAACTTTCCCACTTATATGATCGTAATTTTGAAAAGAAATCATATATAGTCAGTAAAAAATATGTGGTCTTATAAGATTAACATAATTATCTACCAAAAACACAATTGAAAGTGATTAAAATTCATTGTAGTGATTGAAGAAATATTTAGCATAACATGAGACTAAACCATAATTTTAAGGGCCAAAATGACCTATAAACTTGTCAAAAGTCCATTATCTACAAATATTATGACCAAATACCATCTTGGTTCAAATTTTATGGTTTATGGTGATAATAGTTCGTGAATGTTCCTTTTATGATAAGTTAAGTAAGGAAAAAGACAAAAAGAGATCCTTCAATACCTTTAACATTTATAAAACATTGAGATATTTCAAAAACATCAGATTTTTAGTTATACATATCCTTTTGAAATATAAATGGTTTATTTTTATCATAATATTTTTCCAATAATTTTTTAAGATTAATTAGTTACTTAAAATTCTTATGAAATTTCCACACCATGAATATATAGTTAATAATCAATTAAATAAATTAAACACTTAATATTAAAATTGAATAAAATTGATTAAATTAAATTATTTTATTATTTTTTATATGAATATATATTTTTACCCATATTTTAACATAATATAATTTTATCCCAAAATTTCTTTTAAATTTTTATAAAATAATTCAATAAATAATGTCAAAATTGACATTAATGTTATTTTACAATAAATTATATTTTATTAAACTATTTAAAATTAATTAAAATCCTATATTTGTCCAAGTGATATTTACTGTAAATAAATATTAAATATGGTTCATTTTTTTTTCAATTTATCTTTTATAATTAACCTATTAACCTGTAGTTTGTATAAACATTATTAGAATAGTCCCGATTAAAGTAGTGCTTCTTCGCGCTGCATGTTCTTTTTTTAAAATTAATTTCCAACACCCATGGGAATTTTATTTTTTAAATTAGATATCATATGTAAAATTTAATAGAACAATTTTTTCAAATTAATCTAAATTAAATTTTGTCTTAATTGTAAATTTACATAGGTTAGAAAACTAGTTTCTATAATAAAAACCAAAATGATAAATTTAGGGAAACAAAGAAGTCAGGGAACCAAATTATAAAAATGAACATATTTTTGTGTGTTGGAGATTTTTATTTACCATTATTACCCTTTATACCATTATGTTTCCATTTTGGAGGCAAATTAGGTAAATGAGACCACCAATTAATGTATACCTTTGGGCATTTACAAGAGTGTCACTCATCCTCAACTACAAAAAGGCCTCCTCTCCCCCAACTTCCTCACACCTCTAAAACCACTTTTCATCGACCAATATCTAACAAATTATCTTCTAAATAGTTATCCCCTCATCCTAGTAGCCTCAACATAGGAATAAATCCACCCATGGAATCCCATTGGTGGAAACCAAATGTTTTTACAAAACAAATTGGTAACATATTTCCTTAAACTGTTTTGTTTTATTTCCATTCTCCACCCTCATCATCACTACTTATTCCATTATTATATAAATACATCAGTATACTCAATATACTGAGATGTTTTTATTCTATTTTTTCTACCTATACTTATAGACACATCCATATAATAGGTAATAAACATATTTTTTGTGTGTATGGTGAACTACCGTCTTAAGAAATGATGATAGTTCATTTTTTCATTACCACAAATCATGGTTGGGAATTATGATGGACACACTATTAATATATGATACATATATATGATATTTATAATGTCTTTATTATTATTTAATTATTTTATATTGCATACCATTACACTTTTTATTTCGTGTTAATATGATAATATCATTTTTGGAAGTGTGCACTATATCCTCCTTAGAGAGATGTGATTCATTCACACTATGCATGGAATATATATTGGATGGATTTAATTGAGAATATGTTAAATAAATTACATATATAAAATATTCATGAAAAAATTTCATTTCTGTAAATATAATATATTATTTTTTTGTTTACCTTTTCACACACTGAAAATCTTATAATACGCTCCAAGGACCATTGGACTACCACATCATCAACACGATAAAATTACATTTACATAATAATCATTATATATATAAGTATATATGATTAAATAAAATGTTATTTATTATATAATTATCAATTTTTAATGATATAGTGTTACAAGCTTTTTTTCTATAACGATCACTGAATAATGGGAATGTTACTCATGCGTACGTATAGTCTACTGTCTCCTTGATTGTAATATTGGTTCATTTCCCATAA
This sequence comes from Viscum album, assembly GCA_963277665.1. Lineage (NCBI taxonomy): Eukaryota > Viridiplantae > Streptophyta > Magnoliopsida > Santalales > Viscaceae > Viscum > Viscum album. The sequence goes on from OY728145.1 coordinate 188,205,751, forward strand.
CCATCTATCATGATTGTTGGAAAACATTCCCCAAAGTAACAATACAATATTTTTTGGTTGGTTGTGTTTGATGAAAATGAAAATTTTCAAACTCGATTTTCAAGTTCCATAGATATTGTTGACAATCCATTTTGACAAAAAAACCATAACAAAGATGGGATTTATGAATTTTATGTCACAAAGGCTTGAATATTGTTGACGGTGAACACTATGATTATGACAAGCCTTGTGAATAGCATAGGTGAAGATCATTGAGAGGGCGCATTGTGGCAGTGGCACAAAGGATTATATAGAACACTCAGTTATTAAAATGAGCTCTGTGATCTCAAAGTGGTCGTGGTTTTCGTGATATAGAGAAACGTTCAGCGGAAATTTAAGTGCTTAGTGATTTCAGATGACGTGGTGCTGAATTTGGATGGAAGGTTCTCGATTTGGTGAAATCTTCTATAAATATTACTTGACCCCTTCAAGACAAAATAGAGAGTTCAAATGAAAAACCAGAAGCTCTTGAATTTTGAAGAAGGTTCGCAGAGCAGGGATCTTCATGAAAGAAAAAGGAATTCACATTGAAAGTTGAGCTCTGTGAAAGGAAGGCATGCTGAGAAGGCTAGTTCGACTTTTCAGAGGAAGTGCTCTACGTAAAGGCTTGTTTAGCTTTTCAAAATTACAAATACTAGTGTGAGCTCTGTGAACCTATGTGCTTTGCAAAGAGGATATAGAATTTTGAAGGATTTTTTTGAGCTTTAAAAAATTGGGGTGATGAGGATATCTTAATAAAGTTCAAGTAAGAAATATAGAGAGATGGGAGACCATCTCGCTCTAAAATCATTGAGCAATTAGAGTTTTTTTGGAAGCTTTCACGAACATGGAGGATTTCCTTATGCCTAGAATATTTCATTCCCACCACATTGTGACTCCTCAGATGAAAGAGGTGCCCCATGTTCCTATCCTTGTAGTGGAAAAACAAAATGACGATCCCCCTAATGACAGCTCTCGCTTTCATTCCTTCCTCAGTATATCCTAGGGGATCTCGGTCCCAAAGCTATGTAATGAAACCCCAAAAAATCACCCCCTTGTTAAATTCCTTGATGACAGTGGGTTCTTGGTGGAAGTCGATCTAGATTCTATTCCACAATGTACTCAATTGTGCAAATTTGCAATCATGGGCCGCATCTCCTACCTCAAAGGTAGACGCACTTGTCCCTTGTCTGAATTACAGACCTATATCGCACACTTCTAGCATTCATCAAACTAGAAACTAATCCCAATAGGCAAAGGATATTTTCATATTCAATTAAAAATTGAAAGAAGATCTATACAGATTTTGGAAGACAAGAAACCTTAATTTAAAACCTGGTTTGTTTAGAATTGCAGACTGGGATTCTACTTTCAATCTGCATACTTTTAGAAACACAATGGCACAATTCTAGATCAAAATGCATGGACTTAATTGGTTCTTTCAGCACCCAAGTATTCTGAACGATTTTGTTTCCTGCATATGATCTCCCATCAAAATTCATCACCGAACATTAAATACTAACTTTGGACTCTTTTCTTGAGTTATGATAGAAATAAAACTTGACTCCATGAAACCCAATACTTTTAATTTCGATGATAATGTTTACAAAACCAAAATTCAAATTAAATATCAGAGGAGACCATCCTTTGTAACCATTACAAGATCATTGGTCATACAATCTGATACTGTATGGAGATTAGAAAAAATTAATTCATCCAACTGAAAATGATTGGATGAAAATAAATAGAAATAGGAAAGATAAATCCCCATTGATGGAAATACCTGAACCCCCCAAAAATAAAATAGAAACATGGGTGAAGAAATCAAACAGTTTAACACACATAGGGGAGACTTCGGGTACTAACTTTCCTGATACTAGAGAAGAGAATGAGAATTACACTAATGATCAATGACTTTTAGAAGAAATTTAAATACTGGTCTTAGAAACAATTAGGTTATCCCAGAAGGAAGAACCCAATACATGTCCAGCTGATAAGATCTCAAGTCTCATACAAAATGCTGAACATACCCTGGATAGGAGGGATAAGATTTTTAGATACATTGCATGCGATGTATGCACTTCTCCCCCCTCACATTCGTGTTTGTCATGGGGCAAACTCTACTAAAACTATAGATGTGGACACTCCAACCTGGGATATTGGACATTCCCAGTACCCCTCCCTCTTAGCTTAAAATGAGTCTTTATGAGTAGAAATCAAATCAATAGAAAAACAAATGACTTAGACTCCCTTACCCATGTTAACAACATTTATGTTAATGGTCCCATAACACTAGATTCAACTGGCCATGCTATAAAATCTGAGAATACACTGTCCAACCTGAAAAATCTACAAAACACCGCACAAACAATAATTAATAAGGTGACTAAAACTGTTTTATGGGAATTGGAAACTATCAAACCATTGAGTGTAAACATGGAGAAAGATCATAAAATACAAGACCCCAAAGGCTTCACCAAATAGACTCAACCAATAGAGAACTCTAGGGTAGAGAATCCCATCCCAACCATTACTGTTTCATTAACACAACCTACTATTAAATCTATTTTTGATAATAAAATTGTTGTTACCATTACTAAAATGGATTCTACATTAGAAATGAACAATGAAACCAAAACTATAGAGAATGAAATCGTTTCTTCTCCCACTGCTCTCATTAAACCTATTAGCAATACTAGCATCCCTCGTCCTAAGGCTATTCAGACCATGACAAAAACAAATAAATCTGTTACTGATCCCTCTATTTTGGACCCTAATACTATGCAGGAAATCAATAAAAACCATAGTATAGATTCGGTTCCATCTTTTCGAATTGGAAACTTTCAAACAGGAGGATACAAATCCTTAAAAGGCTTTATGTACTCCTATTTCCCCGCATATAGTTGGTGGTTATTACTCTATGATGTCGTTTTCTAAACAAATCATCAATCCTTTGTATCTATGTCCAATAATTTCTAAATACTCGACTATGAATAATACAATAAAGGAATCTGAAATGAATAATCCTATCACAGCTAGAAATTTATAAGAACATGCCACTAACACACAAGTGGTTAGATGTTCTATTAGAAACAAAGGATCCAGAAAAAAGAAAACAGGGAGTTCTATCTTTAATTTTCGGTCTAAATGAAGATAATATAATGAAATTTTCAGGGCATCAAAAACTCTAACATGTTCATTGTTATAAAAATAATGGATAATACCCATCGTCCTATGTTATTTTCTATTTCTGATCCTAAAATTAGCTTTTAAACCAAAAAATCATACTTATGTCCATATAATTAAGTGTTTACTGGTGCTATTAATAATTATCTCAATGCTGATTCGTTATTTATTTTCTACACTCTTCTATACATAATACTAGTGTTTTCAATATCTCTAACCAAATTCTTACATGCACTTTTAATATTGTAGGCACACTCTCTTTCTGTTCTTTTGTGTATACTAAAAATAGATATCAATAAAGAATAACTCTTTGGAATGATATCTCATTTATAGGCACAAACAATAATTCCCCCTTGTTTATTATTGGTGACATTATTGCCATTTGTTACTCAAGTGAGAAAATTGGACCATCTCATGCCTCTATTTCCACGAGAGAATTTGAAACCTTAATGAAAGACAAAAATGTCTTTAAACCTAACCTCATTGGTGCGAAATACACTTGGTATAGGTGACATTATAACATATTGGTTGCCTCTAAATTGGATAGAGCCTTCAAAATGTCCCTAATTTAGATTACCGGGACACTATTTCTAGCACCACTCTTCATAGTCTTAACTCTGATCATCACCTAATTCTAGTCAATGTCTCCACCAATGGCATGAAACCGAGGTTGCTTTTAGATTTAACAATGTGTGGTTATCTGATGATGATTGCACCCATATCATCCAATACTTTTGGTCCTCAATATACCATTACAATGATGCATTTACCGATAACCTTACATTAAAACATCTCAAAAAACTCTAAAATCAAGGTGTAGCTATAAATTCAAACACGTTAACAATAACATCATGATCCTTGAAAAAGAACTAAATGATATTAAAAATAATAACACCACCTCTGACCTCAACACTGACCCTACTCAAGAGCTGAACATAGTGGTAAAACTAAACACCTTACTCACTTTTAAAGAAAATATGAGAAAAAAAGAATTTAAAGGTAAATAGTTAATTGAAGGAGACAAAAATACCAAATTCTATAACTCTCTTCAAATAATCTGGAGGGCATGCAGACCATTAACCTTCCAAAGGAATGGGGAAAACCTTCTTGAAAATGAAGAGGAAATCGCCAAATATGTTTTCTCCTATTGTGAATCCATCTTCAATGGCCCTGATATAAACAAAGACCTGATTTATGATGTTAATCCTTTAGTGGTCACTAAATAGGATAACATATTTCTCCTCAGCACTCTTAAGGAGTATGAAATCGAAGACACTGTATGACAAACCTGATATTTTATTTCATAAATAAACCTAATTTGTTAAATAAACTTCATTTGATACAAAATATAAGAACTAGAGTTATACTGGCTTTGGGGATTAGTATCATTAAATAACAAATTAAAACATTAAAAACAACATTTTTATTGAAAACATATTTTACATTACCACTACATTCCCTCGTACTTAGCATTGCATGGGATAACCCGAGGACATGCATACAAAAAGGGTGATCTATAAAGCTCAGTAAGGGAATAATCAGGGAATAACATGGGGAATACAATACATGTTAGAAAATAGGAATATCAATAGATCACAAGAGAAATATAAACATAAAGGAATGATAAATCATGACAATCATAGCATGGAATTGTGGCAACAACATATAACATGAAATAAGCATGATCCAGGGCTCATTGCACATAGGGCATGAGTAAACCCGCAATGCACATGGAGCATGATTAAACCCTAGTTTCACTTAAATTATCATGAGTAAACACCCATTTCACATGATGTATCATGATACTATACTTTACCCACTACATTGGAGCGCTATCAAGGCGCACCCTTCTGAAACATTTCATTTCATGCATAAGTGTGCCACATGGATCCTAAAACATTGAATCATTCAACACAATATTTTATTCCATGATAAAAGAATGTGGAATGCATACATTAAACTCTTTAAAAAATATTTAAATGTTTATAATGTTGAATACCCATGATAGAGAAAGGGGCATGGTATTTACTACACAATGACATTGTCTTGGAAAAGCATGATGCAATATTGGCAGCATAACGGTGTGACATAAGAACTCAAAAAAATGGTTAATGATAGAGAAATGGGTGTATCATCATATTTACATGACATGGATAGTAAGGGGGTCATATGGATACATGTCCCAACAAATTTAATGGATTTTATATTCATGATACAAATGATTCCTTGAATGTAAATGAGGAGAGAGAAATTCCTTTCGGAATTTCGACATAGTAACGTGTGTACGTAAGAGAAATTAAATGAGAGGGAAAGGGGTCTACCATCATTAAAACATAAATAGGGAAGTATGGGGGGGTATAGAAACCATGCCCCAACATATGTAATTGAAATTAAAAGGGCATAACAATTTAAATAATATTGGACAAAAATGAGAAAGGAAGGAAAACCCTTTACATGGAAGTGAGCTTCCAAAGGCTTCAGAGAGGATTCTTGGGAGCTTGGTGCACCTTGGGAAGATTATAGAGAGAGGCGTATAGAGTTTGGACTAACACCAAATGCTTTGAGTGAGGAGTAAGTGGGATATTAGGTGGGATTATATAGGAAATGTTAGGGAATTTTTTATTATTTAGGTTTGGGACACATCACATTAAACTAATCCAAACCGTAAATCGGCTGATGGATTTTGCCCATGATTTTTGGAAAATGGATGTGGAAAACAATATTTTATAAATCCAAAGTCTTAACTTCTAAAAATAATGGGTTTGCTTACGTTGAGGTGAGTCGCACTCCCAAGGAAGACAATTTAAAAAAGACAAAATGTTTAATAAGTTTTGAAGGGTCCACTAAACCTTTGTAAAATAAATCAAACAAACCCAAAATCAGATTATTTTAATGGTAAAACATATATTGGTCGAACCTTATGTTTATAGTATTTTATTAAATCGCTATTTGGTCATTATGATGTCATAAAACGCATTATATATTTAAAAGGTACTAATTTTTACCCAAAAAAATTGACTGACTCAGAAAATTATTAAAAATTCACTATTGGAATATTTTGACATCTAGATTCCAGAAATAATATTCATTTTATCTAAATATTTTTTCAAATTTGTTAATTTACACTTTTAAAGTAAAAACCATCATTTATTGAAAATTCATGGGTTTTGACAAAAATGGCTTTCAAACCTTAATAAAAATTACAATTGCATTCATAAAATTATATGATAGTTTATATTTAATAAAAATTTATTTAATAATAAGAATAATAATATTTTATTAAATTATTATTTAATTAAAAAATCCATTAATTCGTCAAATGATATTTCTTAGTCAAAGTTTAACTAAAAATACTATTTTTGGCTTTAAAAACTATTTGCAAGGTAAAAATAATAAAATGAAAGAATATTCATTATTATACACAAAAATAAGATACATAACTATAGTACTAGGGTCTTGTTAGATAACTCCTTATAACACCTGCATAAGACTGATGACTAAGGTGTGCGATGGTGACAGACTCTTGGGGTGGCTTGGATAACATTGCTCGGTTTGTAATGTCTATCAACATCCACTTCTCTCGTAGGTTGCCCCACTCAAGCTTAACATATTCAAGATCTACATGGGCTTGTTTAAGAGAGAATCCCAAAGTCGCAACCTCCTTTCTGAGCTCTGAAAAATGGGCTTCGTATGGGGCACATCTGCTGGATGAGGTTATCCCTTCCTCTCTCTGAGTAAATTGGATTTCTTAAAGACCTATATTTATACTAATCATGTGATCACTAATCAACAACATTATTATAAGTATTTCAAAATCCAAAAACATAAAACCACAGATTTTTACATTTTATAAAAACATTTGAAGTAAAGAGACATTTAATTATGTCAAGAGGGATTTCCATTAATTAATTTTTGGGTCATTACAATCCTCCCCCATTATGAAATTTTACCCTCAAAATTTCCTTTTCCCACACTAAAATAGAAGTGGGTAACTCTGCTTCATCATTTCCTCTAATTCCCATGTCACCTCTTCAAACTTTTGGTTTCTCCACAATACCTTGACAGGGGGTATTGTCTTATATCGTAGAATTTTTCTTTACGATCTATGATCTTCACTGGTTTCTCCTCATAAGAAAGATCATCCTCTAACTGTACCCCCTCTGAAGAGAGTACATGTGAAGGGTATGATATGTACTTCATTAAGAGGGATACATGAAAGACTTCATATACTTTGGCCATGGTAGGTGGAAGTGCTAGTTGATAGGCCATAGCCCCAACACGATCAAGAATCACGAAGCGGCCGATGTACCTTGGACTTAACTTCCATTTCTTTTCGAACCTCAAGACCTTATTCCATGGAGATATTCATAGAAATACCACGTCACCAACATTAAACTCAAGGTCTCATTGATAGTTATCTACATAACTCTTACGTCAACTCTGGGATACCTTGATATTCTACTGAATGGTTTTCACCTTCTCCACTATTTCTTCAACCATTTCTTGTCCAAGAATCTTATTCTCACCATCGTCATCCCAACATGCAGGTGTTCTACACCTTTCCCCATAAAGAGCTTCATATGGTGCCATTTAGATGCTCGAGTAGAAACTGTTATTATAATAGAACACAACTAGAGGGAGATGTTGATCCGATCCACCTTTAATGTCCATTGAGAACACTCTAAACATGTCCTCAAGTATTTGGATAGTCTACTTGGATTGGACATCAGTTTGAGGATGATAGGCCGTACTGATTTTTAGTTTAGTTTTCAAATAATGTTGAATACTCTTACAGAACTTAGAGGTGAATCTTGGATCTCGATCGGACACAATAGATAGTGGTACTCCATGAAGCCTTACCACTTCCCTAATATATATTTGTGCCAGTTGATATAATGATAAATCCTCTCAAATAACAATGAAGTGTTCAGCCTTTGTAAGACGATCCACAACAACCTAGATTTCATTGTTGCCTTTGGATGTCTTTGGATGTCCGGTGAGAATGTCTACAGTGATATTCTCCCATTTCCATTCTGGTATGGGAAATGGATGAATAATCCCCTTAGACTTCTGCCTCTATTCCTTCACTTTCTGACACACTAGGCACTTCCATGTATATTTAGCGATCTCCTTCTTCATATTATCCCACCAATAATGCTCTTGGAGACCTCGATACATATTTTTGTTTCCAAGGTGAATAGAGAAATTTGAACTCTGGGAATCATCCAAATGTTCTTTCTTCAGATCTGGACTTTATGGAAAGCATAGTATTTTCCAAAACCTCACAATTCCATCTTCAATAACATTAAACTCTAAGGATTTCCCTTTTCAGATAGCTTCCACTTTTTCCTGAATTCCCACATCATCCTTTTGAGCATCCTTTAACTTTTCCAAAAGTGATAGTAGAGCAATAATTTGTGAAAGGATTGATGATGTTCCATTATTTATAATTCCCATGTCCATCTTCATCAAATCTAAGAATATTGGATCCTTTTCAAATCTCATCAATGATAGAATAGATGGTTCCTTTCCACTTAGTGGATCTTCCACCTTGTTCGCTTTCCCAAGGTGGTATTGGATGGAGAAGTAATAGTCTTTTATCCGCTCATACCATCTTCATTGTCACATGTTCAACTCTTTCTGTGGGAATATATTCTTGAGGCTATTGTGGTACGTATATATTTCACACTTCTCCCCAAAGATAAAATGCCACCAAATTTTCAAAGCGAAGATCACTGTAACAAACTCTAGGTCTTGTGTTGGATAGTTCTGTTCATAAAAATTCAATTTCCTTGAAGCATAGGTAATTAATTTGTCATTTTTCATCAACCCACCTCCCAGGCCTTTCTTATAAGCATCACTGAATACCACAAAAATTTCTCTACTTGTGTGTAATGTGAGAAAAGACACAATGATAAGACTCATTTTCAGCTCCATGAAGCTTTATTCTCATTCATCACTCTAGGAAAACATTACTCCCTTCCGAGATACGTTGGTAAGATGGTTGGACAATAGTGAGATATTTCTCATGATTCATCGATAATATCCAGCTAACCCCAAGAATCTATGGATATCCATTACCAATGCTGGCCTCAGACATCCTTCAATTGTATCTGTTTTGGATGGATCCATGAATATCACATTTCTTTTTAGGAAATGGCCCAATAATGATACTTCCTTCAACAAGAACTCACACTTTCTTTACTTTTAATAGAGATTCTCCTTCCGCAAGGTCTCTAGTATAGTTCTTCGTTGCTCCTCATGATCATCCTTGGTTTTGGATTATATCAGAATATCATCTATATAGACGGCCACACCTTTTTTGAGTTAATCTATAAAGACTATATTCATCAAGTCCATGATGAATTTTGGAGCATTATTGAGTCCTAAAGGCATTTCTATGAATTCATAATGCATGTATCTTGTATGAAAAGTAGTCTTGGGGATATCTTCCTTCATCCCCCTTACATGATAATATCCTGACCGCAAATCCACCTTGGAGAAGTATTGTGCTCTACATAGCTGATCAAACAAGTCATCAATTCATGGGAGATGATAATTGTTATTTATTGTGATTTTTTTGAGCTCATGATAATCAATGCAAAGGCACATTGACCCATCATTCTTCTTGATGAAGAGGACTGGTGCACCCCATGGTGAAGCACATGGGCGTATAAACCCTTTATCCAAATTCTTATGTAATTGTTTCTTTATCTCCTCATGCTCCACAACAGCGATTCTATACAGAGTCGTGGATATTGAAAATTCCCCAAGTATAAGATCAATTTAGAATTCAACATCTCTTCTAGGAGGAAGACCAATAAATTCCTCGGGAAACACTTCAGTGAATTCCCTCACAATAAGCATGTCTTCATGGATTATTGCTTCCTTAGACTCAATCATCTGAGCCTGATACGGATGCTCATTTGGAAGTAATATCTATTCATGAGATGATGGAGCTAAAGAATATTCATCTTCCTTCTTGCACTAGTATAGAATCGTGGGTCGATTATCCACATGGAGAGTGATTTCCCTCTCCGGGAAATTTATGCTGTCTCTATATAAGGAAATCCAATCCATGACAAGAATCACATAAAATTCTACTAGAGGGTGTATGATAAGGTTATATGGGAATTTTAATCCATAGATTATGACTGGGGAGGAGTTATATTCATGGTATGCATTGATTTCCCCATTTTTCGTACTCATTGACATCTTTACTTCTATGATTTGTGGTGGTGCTGGGATTGTTCTACTAAACATAAGAGATATAAAAGAATGAATTAAAACATAATAAAAAAGTATGTTCTCTATTCATGAATGAATAAAAAGTGTACATGTCACCAATTCGTTGTCGGGGATCACTTCGGCAGTAGTGATGGTAAAAGCTCACCCTTGATGCCTTGGAGGTTGTTGGTTTCCTCTGAAAACCCATGTCTTAGGGAACAGATTTGCAATATGCCCTAGTTATTTACAGTTGTAGAAATTAACCATGTGTTGAGGTTATAATGGAGCATTACTATCCTTACTCACATCCATGGGTCATTCTTGCTGACAATTAATAGCCATGTACCATTCTCTTCCACACCTAAAGCATTTCCTTGTCCCCTTCAGGCAATTTCCAGGGTGCTTCTTTCCGCACCATTAGAAAGAGGGGTGGTGGATCTTTTTATGACCGCTGGATTGATCCATAAGACCACCAGTATTAAATTCCACATTTCACTTCGTATCCCCATGATAACTCTGAGATTCTCTAATCTCCATTTCGACCTTCAGGGCACATCAGAAAATTTCCTCATATCTGTCGAACTCACAGATCACCAGCGCTTTCCACCGGCTAGGTTTTATTCCACTAAAGAAGTTGTCAACCTTGCATTTAGGGGTAATGACAAAGCCAGAAAGGTATCGTGCAAGCCTTGTGAAGTTTTCCTCATATGCTCCAACAGATTCATCATCCTTTTACCTGAGGTAAAAGAAGTCCCTTTTCATCGTAAGCTGGAAGGTTCCCGGAAAATATTTATCGAATAAAAACTTCCGAAAATCCTTCCTTTCCAACGCATCGATCTCCTTCCCAAGCTTCGTATTTTTGATCAACTTCCACCCTTGATCAGGTAAAACCTCCATAAGATAAATAGCCAGGAGAACCTTCTCTTGTTCAGAACATTGAAGGATGGAGAATATCTTTTCAATGGAGTTGATCCATTGTTCATCGATTGAGGGATCGGATGATCCCTTAAAAGCAGAAGGCATGTGTCTCATGAAGCTCTCGATAGCGACTTCTTCTTTCATAGGGGGACGAACATTCCTCTTGACCCATGTTTCTATTCAATGCATGAGTTATATGAGATAGAAGCGTGACAATGTTCACGATTTCCTCTCCCATTGGATTGGGCATCTCATTAGTACAGTCATCACATTGATCTTCACTTCAGTTGTTATCCCGAGTCCTCTTATTTCAGGCCAATGGCTGGATTAAAAGGGAAGATAGGGGTAACACATAAAGGGTAATACAATGAAAAAATTGATGACTTATAAATAAATTTTATTTCCTTAACATATGAATCAATTGGCTTCAGTATATGTTATCTAATATCTACTTTCTAACATATTTTCTTAGGGAATTTTTTAGTCCCTTAATAATGCTTCATACTAAGATTGTGAAATTACCAAAGTATATCCCCCGGGAGTGTCATAACCAAGAGTGCAACAAAGGCAGTTTTCATACACCAGTTCCCATTCAAGTCTAGCTCAAAGCGGTGTTTCCGTGTTTTACCCCTAGGATACATCTGTTCCAGAGCCACCTCTACCTGCTCGTATTCATACATGGATGTATTTTACTTGATAAACCACTTACTCAATTTTCACTAAAACTAAGGAATATTTTTATTATACTTAGTATTTTAGTTAATGATTTACTAGGGTTTTCTAATCATAATACTAAAAATAACTAAACCTATCCTCTGATACCAACTTTGACAACCGTGATCTTTTATTTCACAATTAAACATAATTTATTACAAGTAATTCATTTGATACAACATAGAAGATCGATAGGTCTACTATCTTTGGGGCTTAATATCATTAAATAACAACTTAAAACATGAAAAAGAACATATTTATTGAAAATATTCTTTGCATGACCACTACATTCCCTCGTACTTAGCATTTCATGGGATAACCTGAGGACATGGATAAAAAAGGGTTAGATATAAAGACCAGTAAGGGAATAATCATCGAATAACATGATGAATACAATACATGTTAGAAAATAAGAATATCAATAGATAACAAGAGAGGAATAAACATAAAGGCATGATAAAGCATGATAATCATAATATGGAAATGTGGCAACAACACTTAACATTGAATTAGCAGGAGCTAAGGCTCTTTTCACTTGGAGCATGAGTAAACCCTCATTTGACATGGATAATGAGTAAAACCCCATTTCACTTGAATTATCATGAGTAAAAACTCATTGCACGTGACTTATCATGATAATATACTTTACCCAGTGAATTGGAGCGCTATCAGGGTGCACCCTTCTTAAACATTTCATTTCATGCATAAGTGTGCCCCATGGATCATAAAACATTGGATCATTCAGAATAATATTTTATTCCATGATAAATGAGTGTGGAATAAATAAATGAACCTCTTTCAAAAATAATTAAATGTTTATAATGTTTAATACCCTTAATAGAGAAATGGGCATGGTATTCACTGCATAATGACTATGCCTAGGAAAAGTGTGGTGCAATTTCGTCAGCATAATGGCGTGACATAAGAACTCATAAAAATGGTTGATGAGAGAGAATGGAGTGTATCATCATATTCACATAACATGTGCAGTAAGGTATCATATGGATACATGTCCCAACAAATATAATGGAATTTAGATTAATGAAACAAAATAATTTCTTGAATGTAATTGAGGAGAGAGAAATATCTTTCAGAATTTTGGCATAGTAACGGATGTACATGAGAGGCATTTAATGAGAGAGAAAGGGGTCTCACATCATTAAAACATAAAGAGGGAAGTATGGGAAAGGTTTGAAACCATACTCCAAAATTTATAATTGAAATTAAAAGGGCATAACAATGTAAAGAATATTGGAAAAAATGAGAAAGGAAGAAAAAACCCTTACTTGGATGTGTGCTTCCAAAGGATTGAGAGAGGCATGAGAGAGGATTCTTGGGAGCATGGGGCACCTTGGGAGGATTATAGAGAGATAATGGAAGAGTTTGGAAGAACTCAAAAGGCATTTAATGAGGAGGAATTTGTAACATGGTTGGGTTTATATAGGAAATGTGAGGGAATTCATTATTATTTAGGTTTGGGACACCTCACATTAAACTCACCCAAACCACAATCCAGCCCATGGTTTTTGCAAATGGGTTTTGGAAAAGGGAAGTGGAAAACAATATTTTATAAATCCAATGTCAGAACTTCTTAATATATTGGGGTTTCTTATGTGGAGGTGAGTCACACTCCCAAGGAAAACAATTTAAAAAGACAAAATTTTAATAAGTTTTCAAGGGTCCACAAAAACATTGTAAAATAAATAAAACAAATCCAAAATCACATTATATTAATGATAAAACATATATGTTCCAAAAATAATGTTTATAGTATTTTATTACATTACTATTGGGTCATTATGATGGCATTAAACAAATTATATATTTAAACTGAATCTATTTTTTACCCAAACATTTGACTATCTCAGAAAATTATGAAAAATTCACCGTTGGATAACTTCAACATCTTGATTCTAGAAATAATATTCATTTTATCTAAATAATTCTCTAAATATGTTAATTTTTACTTTTAAAATAAAAACTGACATTTATTTAAAATTCATGGGTTTTGACAAAAATGGCTTTCAAACCTTAATAAAAATTACTATTGCATTCATAAAATTATCTGATCATTTATATTTACAAAAAATTAGTTTAATAAAAATATTAATATTTTATTAAAATATTATTTATTTTAAAAATCCATTAATTCATCAAAATAGATTTCTTAGTTGAACATTAACTAACAATATTATGTGTTCTTTAAAAACTATTTACAAGATAACAATAATAAAATGAAAGTATATTAATTATAATGTAGAAATGTAATGTACATAACAATAGTACTACGGTCTGGTTACATAAACCCTTATAACACCCTCATAAGACCAAAGAGTAAGGTGTGCGATGGTGACAGACTCATGGGGTGGCTCGTATAACATAGCTCGGGTGGTAATCTCTATCAACTTCCACTTCTGTCATAGACGGTCCTGCTCGAGCTTAACATATTCAAGCTCTTCTTGGGAATGGTCAAGAGAGAAGCCCAAAGACTCAACCTCCTTTCCGAGCTCTGACAAATGGGCTTCATATTGGGCATGTCTACTAGATGAGGCCATCACTTCCTTTGTGTGAGTAAATTGGATTTGTTAAAAACCTATTTTTATACTAATAATGTGATCACTGTTCAACGGTTATATTAGAAACAGTCACAATTCTTAATAGTATTTTAAAATCCAAAAACATAAAACCAAAGAAGATAAAATTTTATATGAACATTTTACAAAAAGATACATTTAATTAGGTCAAGAGGGATTTACTTTAATGAAAATTTGGGTCATTACACACTGTCTTTAGTATGAATCCTGATAGTGCTCCAGGTCCAGATGGCTTCAATAAGGGTTTCTTTCAACACTATTTAGATGTGATTCATATTTATGTTTGTAATATGGAAGAATATTTCTTTTCTAATGGGGTGCTCCCTCATTCTCTCAATTCACAATTTCTCACCTTTATCCCCAAAGTGGATAATTCTTCTAAGATCCATTAGTTTATACCTATTTCTATTTTAAATACTCTTTATAAAATCATCAAAAAAATCATTTCTAATATAATTTCAACAATCTCTTACAAAATTGTCTCATAGAACCAATTATGTTTTATAATGTGTAGATCCATTCAAGCCTGTATTTGTCTTGCTATTGAATTTTTCAATAACTTGAACAAAAAAATAGAGGAGGCAACATAGATATTAAACATGATATTAGTAAAGCCTTTGACACTATGGACTGGAGTTATATCTTCAAATTCTTGCATGGTTTTGGTTTCAATGCATCTTTCGTCACTATAATCAAAACTCTATTCAAGTCGGCCTCTATATCTATATTGATGAATGTCTATCCTATGGGATACTTAAAATGCACCAAAGGTGTCATACAATGCAATCATATTTCATCCAAACTCTTCTCAATAGTATAGGACTACCTTAGTCATCTGATTAACCATCTTGGGGTCCAGAATAAGGTGAAACCCATCCATGTATCTAGGAATGTGAATTCTTTTACACACCTTTTTTATGCTATTGACATCATTCTTTTCCTTCAAGGAGATAAAAGGAACAGTCTAAATATCAAAATTGTGCTCTCACACTATGAAGAGGTTTTTGGCCAAACCATTATGTGAAAAAAATATTGAATCTTCTGTGGGAAGAACATTCCTCCCAAAAGAAATGTAAATCATCAATGACCTTGGTCTGAAATAAGGAACACTCCCTTTAACTTATCTTGTTGTTCCTTTATTTTAGGGTAGGCCCAAGTCCTGTCACTTTGCAACTATTGTTGACCAAATTATAAATCATATTTTTCTTGGAAGGGTAGTTCTCTATCCATGGAAGGAAGGACTTTCCTTGTTAAATCTAATATTGTTTCCCAGATGATTTACTCAATGATGGTCTTGAAATGGCATGTTGGTCATATTAAAAGATGAACATCTCTATTAATAATTTCATTTGGACTAGTAATACTTGTGAATGAAAACTCATGAATATTCACTGGTCAAATTGTTGCAAGCTCATTCATAGTGGTGGTTTTGGTATAAAAAATAGAAAATTATTTAATGAGGCCCTTCAGGCTAAGCTCCCATGTAACCTTCTTCATAATACCTCAAATGTTGTAACTTTTCTAAAAAATAGATTCCTCCACAAACATAAAGTGGGAAATTAAAACTACATTAGCTCTTCCATTTGGCCTTCCATAAAACAATCCTTCATCAATATTATGAATAATTCCAAATGTATGGTCTCCAGAAACTCTTCCATGAAATTCTTATTGGATAACTGGACATGCACACCTTTAATTTCTATAACATCTTTTGATCTAACTCCTAAAAACATCAACAACACCATAAAAGATATCTGAAGATCTAAATATGATAAACTCTCTGATACTATTCTAATTGTAATTGAAAACTACTCTTTCACTCACATAGATGACTTGTTAACTTGGGAACCCGCTCAGAATGGTATACTTAACTCAAAAAATTCTACAATCATTATTTCGTTAGCCCTTAGAATGATTAAAGCTGGATAAATTTTTTTAACAAACCTTGGATAAAACCATTTAGATTTACCCTCATCTGACATCTCGCTCACAGCAGAGTCCCCACTGATATTGGCATCCAATATTTTGGAATTCATCTTTTCTCTAAGTGTAAAATCTGTAACCAACATAGAGAATATTCTAATCACCTCTTCCCTTTTTATGCTAATTCTTCATCTCTGTGGAACTATTTTCTCGAAATTTTTAATTGCATATGGTTGTTTTTTGACTCTGTCAAAACTCAACTAAAGAAATGTGTAGAAATATAAGGCACTCAACAAATCAAGACCCTTTTCCTGGCTGTAGTTGCTGAAATCCACCATGTGATCTGGTATGATCAGAATGCTATTATTTAGAACAATTACTCACTCAATCTAAATTCAGGTCAAATGCAGATCCTTATATCCATACATAATGCTGCATTGTTTTAAAAGAGACATTTCCACAACACCATTCATGACTTTGAAATCATGAAGTGTCTGTGGATTAATGGAAATTTTTGTCCACCACATCGCACTCCATAGGTGTTCTGGAGAGACCTTCTCCCTGGATGTATTAAAATCAATATTGATGGAGCCTCTAAGGGAAACCCAGACCTATAGGGTGTGGTGTTGTCTTCAAGAATCACTTCGGTCATATTCTGGGATGTTTCATGGGTAATTGGGTTAATTTCACTGCCCTTGAAGCTGAGATGGTGAGTTTGATTCATGCCATTTCTTTTTCCAAGATCATTGGATGGAACAAACTTGAGATTGAATGTGACTCGACGACCATCATTCAAGTGATCTGGAATGGAGTAACTCATCTTTCCGGGAGGATTACTATATGTTTGATGGAATGAAATCGTTCACTCATCGATATTAACTATATCATCACACATGTTTATTGATAAGAGAACACAGTTTCAGAGGGCTTGGCCAACATGGGAGTAGATCAAGACATTTCTTGGTTTTCATACCTCCCCACTGAACTCATTTTCTTTCATGAAAAATATTGTCAAATTATCCCGTATTTTTGAATCCTATAAATTTGCATTTAGTAATATTCATGCATTGGTCATTCTGGGTCAAGGTATCACAATTTCAATATTCTTTGAAAAAGTGGGATCTTCGCAAATGATTTGTGCTTAGTGAAATCGATTCTAAATGAACTACCTAGTGTTCTGAGGCAATGTTTTTTTCATCAGTGGATGAAGGTGTAACTTTAACAGAGAATCTACCTATAACAGAGGATGTATTCAATAGTTATAATGAAGAGACCTACAAGTATATAAACTATGAGAGGATCTTATAAAGAAGGATAAATATCACTTATGTTGAGAGACCTATTAGTTCTCAAATTGTGAATGGTCGTAGATGATGAGGGATAGTGAGTCCACATTGAACTTTTAAATAGCAATGCACTAATATTGGATTTGGTACAACGACACATATTCGGTGTACGCACCTTGGACATAGCCAAGTGAGGGTGAACCAAGTAAAACTGTTGTGTCCTATGCATGATTTAAGATTTTTTCAAACTCTACAATTGGAATGATAGAAAAGAGAGTTTGTCAAACAATAAAAAGATCAAAATGGGCATTTGTTTTAATCTGTCATACCCAAATTTACACCCCTCTCTGTGTATCTAACATATAAGACCTAATAATTACTGGTCTTAAAAGTATAATTGATTTATAAAAATGATAATTATATCATCATCATTATTATTTATATATTTATAATTTGACCATTTAAACCATAGTCAATCTATCAAAAGACATTTTGTCACATAACCTGAATATGGTCAAAACACATGAAGAAAACATAGTTGATTGTGTAGTTATTTACAAAATTGAAATAATTGAAGTAAATGTAATAATAAACATGAATAGGTTTATGAATGAAATAAATAATTAATATACATTTATTATTCAGGAATATAATGTCACAAGTGACAAGCCGGAATCGAGTTAAGGGATCCTTGTCTCACTTTTCATTTCACAAGGCATATTCCATTAAAACCACATAATTATTTTATATGGATTATCTACTACCCCTTCTGATATAATATATCAGGAATTATTTGATCATCATAATATTTAAATATTTTATTTAATTATTATTAATCTAGGGTCTCCCAATTCAAATATTGCCTCAATATTAAAGGATGTCTTCTCAATTTATATTCCATTGAAACTTATTTGTTGTTATGAAGAAATTAACTTTTATATAATATATATAATACCATTTGAAATGTAATATAATGTACATCCTTATTCTCATTATATTATATGATTCATTTAATGTTATTAATTAAAGGGGATTATGATTTAAATGTTTTAAAGTGGCGTGGGACACTTTGGAATGTTTAATGATTGTTTTCCTCAAGAATGTTTTAATGACATTTAAATGGTATTTCAACTCATAATCAACAAAAACTATTGTTGCTACTTATCCTCCCCTGGGTAATTATTGATAAAACCATATTATTTATTCAATATGGATATTTTATGATAAGTCACATTATCTATTAATTTAATCGATTATTCTAAATATGTTGAATTAATTGGATTTCCAATGTGATGGGGGGGTTTTATAGCCCCATGATACATTGGTAGGTTTCATGGAAAAAACTAGATATAGTTTTAATTGAGTATTTAACCATTTATTATATTCAATAAATGAATCCATTCCAGTAATAGATTCTTGGCATGGAAACTTGACTATATTATATTATTATCATGAAGCCATGAAAATATGAGATTATTATCATGAATCCTCAATGATATGTTTGAGATATCTATCATTTGTAATTACATCATTATGTATTCAGTTATTGTTATTAACTATGATTATTCAAATAGTTATAATATCCTTAGTAAAGTTTCATTATCATATTATTAATTAAATATCATGTGTTATCATTCAATTATCATTTCATTTTTATTTATTCTTATTGATTAATTATTATTTATGCTTTACCTACCCTTACTGAGCATTTTTCCTCACCTTTAATTTGTTTCCTTTCCCCGTGTTATAAATTTTAATCCTTTGAATGAGTTTATAGGATTTTGTTTATTTCATTTTATTATGTATCATGTTTTCATTTTCTATTTCCCAATGTGTTATGGGTATCATGTATGTAATCTGGATTCTCAAAACTGCTAAACTGATCAGCCCAATTTTTGATTCATTGTAATCATGACAATGTAATAACATAATGAACCGATTCTGTGCTTCCGGGTTAGGGTGTTATAGTTGGTATCAAAGGAGGTCTATAAGAAAGCTTAGAAACTAGATTTAGAAAACATATATTAAGGAACATAACAGTAATAGGTAATTTGAGGATAACAATAGAAGAACATCATAGAATTTTAGTAGGGTATTTATTATGTAGGTATTCATAGAAATGCATCCATCTCTAGATACTACAAGTGGATGCATTTTTGGAATAGATATACCTAAGAGTAAAAACTCTGAAAAGGTGTGTTGGGCCTGAATCATGTAACCTGATACACAATAATAGGCCTTACTGCGCACTTGGTTTAACACTCATGGGGGATATTCTTAAGATAAATAAAATTTTATTTACAAACAGTCATGCAGGATTTAAGTAAGATATTACTTTTAATATGATATGATAAACCTAAGGTGTCATAGATTAATGAAGTATGAGCATTGATTAGGAATCCTATATGTAATATTACTTGATTCTGTGCTTTTCTGTTTGGATAAATTTGGCTCAAACTATGAATTATCATTTTTTTCAATAGAGGGAAAGAGAAGGATCTGGGATAATGTTGAATGTAATGGATAATTTAATGATAATAAGTTAAATGGAATGATCAGTAGAGAGAATGATGTTATGATCATGCATAATCAGTTTTCACATAATAAGATTAAAATTGTGTACCTTAACTAAGTCCTGGACGAACCAAGTAAGATGAATAACAAGTTCTCTAAGAGTTCAGGTAATGGAGACCATCGATAAAACAAGATTAAGTTTCCTCTATGTAAAGAATGTGGAAACAATCACCCAATATAATGTATAATAAGGACAAGAAGATGTTTTGACTATAGAAAAGAATGAAAAATATATAGTAACTATAATGGAGAAAAGCAAAGTTATGTTGATGAATTGGATGGGAATATTATACTCCCAAAGACATTAGCTATGATAAAATTCTTTACGTTTGGAATGAATGGTCATTATAAAAATCAATGTTTTAAGTGGAATGATCATGAATATAATTAGAATGGTGGTATGAGTAATGGTTATATTTCTATTGATGATGAGACTACTGGTGAAATGTCACTGGAAGTATTTATTAAGTAGTTGTATGAGGATTCCTTGTTGATGGCTTCAGGATAGAATGAAATAATCTATGTGTTTATGTATTTGGATTCAATAATTACGTCATTTGAATATTTTATCAATGATTTATTAGTTATAAAAATTTTAGAATATTTTAGGATTGTACTTTCGTACTTTTTCATTAAGGATTTGAGATCATAGGTATAATGGTACCAAGAAAAGTTATTCATTAGAAAGTAAAAAAATTGGAAAACAGCTAGTTTTGGGAAGACAATATTTAATATGTTCATAATATTAAGAAAATGATGTTTGGATAAAGAAGTGATTTATTTGGATATCAGTTTACTACCTTGTAACTGATTAAATATTTTTTTCAAAAAATTGGTTTATGCTATCATTGAAAGAGTTTACAACACTTTTGGATTTATGGAATATATCCAATAACATGTTTTTTACTTAAGGAATAAGGAAGCATGGATTCATTCAATAATTTTTTATTGAAATGAAATTTATTACCATATTTTGAGAGAATATATGATGAATTTATTCACAAGTTTAGAATGTGAAAATTTATTGCTGATTCATATAGAATAAATGCTAATGATAAATTCATTTTTGAAATTTAGTTACATTCTTTCTAAATTCTTGGATCATAATATTTTGAATCATTTTAACATTTAGGAAATGGGATTAGTTGAGCACTGGATGTGTGTTTAGATATTTATATATTACATCACAATATGAAGCATCTTGTGCTCTGAGATAAAGTATAAATATTTCAAGGAACAACCAATGGATAAGATTGTGGTTATGTAATAAAAGTGTATCAGGTAATTAAATTACTTACATTCTTATGGAGTTTTAGTATTTAACTCTATTAAAGGGATCTAAAAATAAAAAATATCCTAATACCTTAATTTTATCGAGCTGATGTTACTTTAAATCATCATTTATTTATGGCTTTGAGGTCCTTAAATTTCAATTGATCCTCTTCTAAAAAAATGACCTATACCAACGATTCCAAACCATAGGTGTAGCCCCCAAAACTGTGGGTATAGGCTATACCAATAGTTTTGGGACCATGGGAAACTGAGGAATTGGTATAGGTCAGTGACCTATACCCATGGGTTTGAAAACCATGGGTATAGATTTTTTTCAACTGTGTAAAAGCCTCATACCCACTTTCCACCCTATAAAAGCCTTATACCTGGGGTTTTAAAACCGCAGGTATAAATAATAAAAAAAATTGGTAGTAGGTGCTGAACCTGTGACCTTCTCTTCTAAGTCGACGTGTCTCACCAGTAATGATATAACACTTATATATATATATACATTTCAATAAATATATTATTCTACATCTGTATTATAAAAAAACTTATATAGGGTTTCGATCCCACATCTTTCTCTTCGAATTTCCAATGCCTAACCAACCCAGCTACATTGATTATACATAAATATATTTAAATTTAGTGTAATATATGAATCTGGCTCTCTGTATTGGAAAAACAATAGTTAGTGTGATTCAAACCTACAACCACCATTACTAACAAATAGTGCCTCACCAACCCACCTACTCAGCTTATATGATTATATATTTGTATCTACTTAAAAATATTAATTGAAACTGTGGGAATAGGATGGAAAACAGTGGGTATATGTTTTCCCATGAAATATTTTTTCCCTGCGGAATTGTTTTTCTCACTATAAAGCAAGAAATCTATACCCATGGTTGTACAAAACTGTGGGTATATGTCTTCAAAAAAACTCTATACCCATGGTTTTTCAAAAACTATGGGAATAGGCCTTGAAAAAAACACATATACCTACGGTTTTGGAAAAAATGTGGTTATTGGTGTTTTTCCCCCACGATTTTCAAAAACTGTGAAAATAGGTCTTGAAAAAAAACTAAACCCATGGTTTTTTCCAAAAACATGTGTATATGTTCCCATACTATCCCTATACACACGGTTTTTAAAAAGCGTGGGTATTTGGGAGTTCTACACCCACGGTTATGCCCAAAACTGTGGGTATCGGGCTATTTCTAGTAGTGATCATTTATTTGATTATATTTGATGACTTCAGTCACTCCCTCTAAATATTTATACTTTTCCTCCGGGTATGTATCTCGACATTCAAATAATGTTTTCCTACTTAGAGACCGTGTTATATGTTATCCCATGGGAAATATTTACTATTCATATCCACTTATTGAGATAATATTTTATTAACTCCTCTCATAATGTTGGATTTTAACAATGTAATTTTAAAATTTCAAACCCAAGATTGTGAAGATCAAGTCTAAAGCATGAGGATGTAATTTAATTAAGGTGGGGGAAATGAAATACCCCAAGGTTTTAAAATATTTTCATTATAAAATAAATTTATTTTTTTGATATTATGATTTTATAGACTACCATGTTAATCTCACACAACACACAACACTGAGTAAGTTTGTGTTACAATTAAAAGCAAGTTCTACCACCTTTTAATGGCTCGCCAAATTTAAAACTAAATTTTGAAAATATTATAAATTTAATTTTTCAAAATAAAATTCATTTTTAAATTTTAAATTTCAATATTTTCTTAGGATTATTTTTGGTATTTTTCAAAGAAGTTTTATTTTGATGAATTGTGAAAAAATAATGCATTTTAGATAAAACTACCATTTCATTTAAATAATTATTTATTGTAAATTATATGTTAAATTGGTTCTTAATGTCATGATAGATAAATGATATATATATTAATCTAATTTAGGTCATGGAAATAATTTTATATTGAAATTGTGTATAATGAGTTATTGAACTTCTGAACATTTTTACTTTAAAACCCTGCTTTCTCACCAAGTCCATAGTATTAGAGTTAAACATAATTTTCCCAATTCTATGATCTGAATTTTGAAAAAATTACTATGGGGGTTGTAATATGTATTATATTTCGGGTCTAATAAGATCAACATAATTTTTGACTAAAAATATTAGTGAATCAGATTAAAATTAATTATGGTGATTAATGGAAAGGTTAAGCATGAAAAGGGACTAATCCTTAATCATATGGTCTAAAATGACATATACACTAGTCCAAAAAACATTTTCTATCAATTTTTATACTATATCCTCTCTCTTTTATAGTATAATAGGTTATTGGGATATTATTTCATGATATTTCCTTATATGATATGTTGAGTAAGGAAAAAGACAAAAAGGGAAACTTCCTTACACTTAACATATATAAAACATTGAAATATGTAAACAAAATCATACTTTATGTTATACATATACTTTTTAAATATAAATGGGTATTTTTTATCATAATAATTTTTCATTAACTTTTAGAGATGAATTTGTTACTTTAAATTTTTAAGAAACGCCAACACAATGACTATTTAGTTAATAAGAAACTAAAATAAATGATAATGTAAATATTAATAGTTAGGAAAATGGATTGAATTATTATATTTAATAATTTTTTTAGAAGAATATATAATGTTACACAATAGTTAAATTAATATATTTAAATTATAATAATGTTTTAGATATTTTTTAATTTAAATTAAAAAAAATAATGTCAAATTTGACATTATTGTTATTTTATAATAAATTATATTTTATTAAATGATTTAAAATTAATTGAACTCTAATATTATTAAAATTCATTTCTAAGAATAGATAAATATTAAATATTTCCTATTAGTGGACCTATTGGTTGTTTATAATTAAAATATTCACCTACTATTTGTAAAACCCTTATTAGGACGGTATAGGTTAAAGTAGTATTTTGGCATGTTGCATGCGCTTGTTTTATAATTAATTTCCAACACACATGATATTTTTATTTTTAAAATTTTATATCATATATATAATTTATTGGACCTGTTATTTCTAATTAATATAACTTTAATTTAAACTTAATGGTTAATTTATATAGGCCTGAAAACTAGTTTCTTTAAAAAATGAAAATGAAACAATTAGAGAAACAATGAAGTTAAAGAACCAAATTATAAAAGTGAATTTTTTGTGTGTTGGAGGTTTATTTCAAAAATAATTCCCTTTAAGTAATTTTATGTCCATTTGTTTAGGTAGTTTTAGTAATGGATATCTCCCATTAATGTATAATTTTTGGTATTTACAAGGGTGTCACTCCTCCTCCACTATAAAAATGCATCTTCTCCTCACACATCCTCACACCATTCTATCCACTTTGGCTTGACCAAGATTTGACCAAATAGATCATCAAAATACATATAATCATTCTATAATCCTCCCCATGGGAATAAATCTACCCAAGTAATCCCTTTGGTGAAAACTATAAGGGGTTACCCAAAGAAGAGGTACCATATTTCCTCAAGATCATTAGTTTTATTATAATTATCCACCCCATAAAATCTCTTTATTCCATTATTTTATAAAATAATAAGTATCCTCAATATACTTAGATTTGGTTATTATAATGGTTATACCTACACTTACACACACTTCCATCTAATATTTAATGAATATACTGTTTATGTGTACAGCAAACAACCACCTCACGAATGGATGATTGTTCGTTTTTTCCATTACCATCTATAATGGTTAAGAATTATTGTAAAACTGTTTTAATATATTATTTATAAATTTATATATTATTTTAACAATGTATTTCTGATTCTTTAATTATATTATAATATATACCTTTACACTTTCAATTTTGTGTTAATAAGATTACATCGTTTATGGAAGTCTGCACAAAAACCTCCACAAAGTGATGTGATTCATTCACAATATACGGAACTTATAAAGGATGGTTTTAATTAAGAATATTTGACATAAATGTCATATATATGATATTAATTAAATAATTACCTCTATTTTAAAAAATTGTTTCATTTTCTTTATTCCCCTTTTCACACACTTAAAAGTGAAAATGACCTTCGTGGACATGTGGACTACCACCTCCTCGACGCGATGTAATTTATTTTAAATTAAAAATATTAAATTTATAAGTATTGTCACGACCAGTCCCAATGGGTCCTAATCCGCAACTCCCCACACCCGCCTCTAATAGGCCAGGGGCTGGTCACTAGCACCGAGTTGGCATGCTACTAACCTCGGAGGCATTGCCTATAAACCTGTACACACTCACACACATCTCCAATCCCACAAAGCTAAAAATTAAAAATAGAAAAAAGGAAAAGATGAATGCATACAATAAAACCCAACCAGTAGAGTACAACATGAAGGTAATGTACAAGAAAGTAAAACCCTGGGCCAAAAGTACAAGCCCACCAAAAAGAGAGTCCATAACAAAGTCCAACCTGTAAAGAATGGTGCTGGGACTACAGTCTGTAGCCGTAAGAAAACACCTCGGCCTGTCTGATCTCACTGAGTACCATCCGGTCCTGGTCCACCTAGAATCCTATCAAAGGCTTGCTCATCTACACAAGACACGACACGTACGGGCAATGCCTGTGCAGGGGTGAGTATAACAATACCCAGTATGACACCCCAAAACCACTAAGGAAATACAACAAGGTAAAGTACCACAAAGGAAATATATAGTCAGATCTACACATTTTTTGTCTACCGAACATATAACAAGAATATCCAGATATACTCATGCATGATCGACTATCGCAAATACCACTACTAAGATCCAGCTCGAAGATTCCACTAAGCACGTAACAGGTAGAACACACTCCAAGGTCTGAGGAGAGAGATACGATGTAATCATTCTGGGAGAACACAATCCACAAGTACTTTGAGAATGCGATTCTCAGATGAGGATCACAACCAATTCATGGGGTGATTCCGAAAACTTAGTCTAATTTAATCCGCTAAGCAGAGGAACGGTGCCCAGGTAAATTTGGCCACGTTGATACCAAGAACTCTACTTAGGGTTCTAGGAATGAATAGAGAATCTGAGTGTAAATCTCATAGAGGGGATTCCAACGACTCTATTCAGGTAGTCCTGCTGAAGGGATCATGCTCCTGTATATAGGAAATGATACCGAGAACCTTCAGGAGAACGACCAAGGGGACAAACCCTAATGAAAATAGTCCCAGTCAAAGAAGGCCACTGGATCAATCCATGATGAATTGGTTACACGACGTATAGTATGGTTACATGCCCTGTTCCTAGACCCCAGGTACTGCCCGTGTAAACGGCCCATGTCATCCATTCTAGCTCTGTAAAACTAAACTACACGACGTGTAGTAGGCTTATACGTCGTGTTCCTTGACTCTGGGTAATACCCGTGTAAACAGACCGTGTCATTTGGCTCACCGTATAAAAGGAACTACATGGCGTGTAGAAGAAATCCCACGTTGTGTCCGAACACCTGGGGCTCACTCTGTGTACGCTAGTCATGTACCCGTACGCGGTCTCCATCAGTGTCACCTGCACGTGTACTAGCACATAGGGTATCCATTGTGTCTGGCCGGGTAGGGGTATACACGCCATGTCCTTGGCCATGTACCCAACCCATGTCCATGTACTTCCGGAGTACACACCAGGTAATCCTACGAAGAATACACAGCGTGTAGCCCATACAACATGCCGTGTAGTCAGGATTTTTTCAGCAACGTTTTCTTCCACCCCGCGCTTCGACTGATCCTCCGGATCTTGATACGGACATCTGTTTGCCGTGAAACTCAGGACCTCGGGCCACCCTGCTGTCGTGATGCCAAATCCAAGGGTTTTTTTCCTTGAATCAGCTCGACGATCAACATATGACATTCCGATGGAAAATACGCTCGATGAGATATTTCTCCCGAATCGCTTAGATCCGTCCGCTGTCATCATAATCGTAGCTCCATTGGTTCATCCCGGTGTCAGATCTATAATATCAGATCATTATGCCGTAGATCGTAGGCGTAATGGATCATTGTTCTTATCCCGCGAAGACTGAAGAACGCGCGCGAAGAACCCGAGGAAAGAATCACAAAAATGGAACAATAGGGACGAACCTCGATCGTTGTTCAGGACAATCTGGGTTTGTCGCCGTTAGATCAATACCTAAACAACCTCAAGAATCAAAACCTCAAAATCCCCGCAAAAACCCATCCTGTAAGAACGATCAATCTATGGGCTAGTATGTTCATGGATTAGTCTTTGTTCATGGTGGAAAACAAAAACGGGGAAGTAAATCAAAAATAAACATTCTACCTGGATTCCCGGCATTCACTGGTGAAGATCCAGTCGTCGTGTCATCGTCGCTGGCGAAGCTCGTCAAGAACACTGTCTCCACATTGGGAGGTTTTCTCCAGAACTCCCTAGGGGGATTTAGGGTTATGAGAAAATTAACCCTGATCCCTTTTAAAATCTCTATTTAAAATGAATAAATATATATCGCTGTGATAAGGAGTTAAAAAATATTTTAAATTAAATATTATTTTACAGTTACGTCCAAAAACCAGATTTCGCCACCGGCCTGCGCCAGTCGTTGTTAGGTCTCTTCTAGGGTAAAATCACTTCTCAGAATTCAATGGTGCCATCAGATATCTGAACCGAGCACCCATTCGGGAGTTATTCCAATTTTTCAAGAAAACCACATGCACGCATTATTTAATTATTTAATTAAATTCCAACATTTGTTCCGGGATCACTGGGCCTCGAAACCACACACCGTCCTAGAGCCTAGTTTCAAATTAATTCCCATATAATATTAAAATAATACATGGAAAAATCCGGGACATTACATCACACACACCTTAGGGATTTTATGTCCCCGAAAAACCAAAACAAGTGCTACTCAAAAAGATGTGGGTACTGTACACGAATATGAGCCTCCCGCTCCCATGTGCTCTTCTGGAGATTCTTGTGCTTCCACCGGACACAAACCAAGGGAATAGCTCGTCCACGAATGATCTTCTCCTAATGGTCCTTGATCTCCACTGGGTACTCAACAAAGGTCTCTCCATCATCGATGTCCAGCTCACACCAGTCGATAACGTGTGATTGATCATGCACGTACCTCTGTACCTGTGACGCATGTTAGAAGTTGTGTACCCGATCCATCTGAGGAGGTAGAGCAAAGAGATACGCCATCTCACCAACTCTACTCAGAATCTGAAAAATTCCAACGAATCTCAGAGATAGCTTGTTGCCTCGGCCAAATCTCTGCAATCCCCGTCGAGGTGAGACCCGAAGTGTAACGACCCAAAATTTTGAATAAATCCTATTTCCTAATTTTGTGTCTTATTTTATATTTTTTTATAATAAAAAAACTGTTTCATTTGATAACATGAGTATAATTAAAATGAGACCATTGGGTTTTGAATGTTATATGACCATTGGTCAATATGACCGCTGGAAACTAAACATTTCGATATTTGTCTCTAAATATAAGTAATCTTGGTTAATTAATATAGAAATAATATTTGATGGCCTCACCCAGTAGTCTTGGACCGATCGAAGCCCATCTAACAGAACTTGGGAAAGAGGTAGCACCCCGGGGCTTTACTCTAGACTAAACCCAAGCCGAACTTCATCATGTAAAGCTAGAACGGAATCGCCTTCGCGAGAAGTTCAAACTAATAGAAATTACTACTTGTGTGATGTTGGTTGAGCCTCCCTCGGATTCTATCACCTTAGCACACCTTACACTTAGGTCCTATGCTGGTGTGATAAGGGGATATGTAAGGAGACCATAACTGCCTTGTGTAATACTTTGTTTTAAATAAAAAATTTTGATTTCTTCTTATGATGATGTTTATGAATCTTCAAATATCCGGATAAATATAGTATGCATATTTTTGGTGAATCTTAGAGAAATGATATTTTAAAAAATTATTATGTAAACCATAAATAATTAATAATGTGTAATTATTTTTGAAAAATGGTCTTCTACAATTATGTTTAGTACTAAATTTAGAGTCTAATAAGATCGACTTAATTTTTGATGAATAGTAAATTATGAATAGTGATTTTATGCTTAGGATTATTAATGTGACCAAATGGATTATAAATTTCACTTAAAGAAAGTATTAATATAATCTAAGAACCTTGATTATATAATGTGAATCAATAAAATAGGTAAATAGTTGTTTCATTAATTATTAGTCAAGTATTAGTTTTTTCGGGTGAATAGTGTTTTTTAATTAAAAATTAAATTGAAAATATATAGAAAATTATTTTTATAAAATGGATTTCATTTTTGAACTCAGAGGCATCGATATTATGTTAAGATAATTTTTGGGGATTTTTATGAAAAAAACTGAATTTTCTGTGAATAGTGTATTTATTTAAAAATTAAATTAAAAATATTTAGAAAAATAATTTTATAAAATGGAGTTAATTTTTGAAATCAGGGCATTGATATATGGTGAAGGTAAAATTTTAGGGTTTCGGTATGTTTAATGACATCATAACTGTGTCATGATGATGTCATGAGATATTTTAAGGGTTGGCCGACCAAAGGTGATGAATTATTGTAAGGGGTCCCTATGTGTCCTAACTTCATGGTAAATACCATGGGAGAGCCCATGGTTTTGAGAAAACCACTTGTGAGGTGTCCCTTGGCCATTAATTCCTTGTCCCCTCACTTTCCCTATAAATACCAAGCCATCCTCTCATCCATTAGACTCCCAACTCTCCCCCAACGAAGCTCGAGCATCATTACCTCCCACGGAGTCCTTCGAAGGTGCCCCCAATCCCTCAAGGTCCCAACCTTTGTGTTTTAAGAGTTACGTTTTAAGGTTAGGGATCATACCTCTCCCTTTCTTTTCAAGTAATCTCTTTAATGTCATTTCTTTTACGCTCCATGATCTTATGTTGGAGGATGTTCTTTTATATTCATTTTACTGAACCTTTCATGTTCATATGATGAGATACCCCCTCTTTCTCTCATCAATTCATTTTAAGAATGTTTATGTGGCGCCGTTAGGCTGCCGAATTTTAAAGGGATTCTTTCACCTCTCTCATTTTTCAAAGATCTACTTTCATGTCAAGTCAGTCAAGGTCCTTTTTTTTATGTTGGGTTATGATATCTATATATATAATACTTATCTTATATGTTCATATGATGAGAGACCCTATTTGATCTCGTCAATTCATTTTTGTTGAAGTATAAGTGCCATAGTTAGGCTGCCGAATTTTTAAGTGGTTCTTTCACCCTTCTCGTTTTCAAGATCTATTTTCATGTCAGGTATTTCAAGTTCCTTTTTATTATGTTGGGGTATGATCTATATATCTATCATACTTATCTTGTATGCTCATATTATGAGAGGCCCTATTTGATCTCATCAATTCATTTTTGTCGAAGTTTAAGTGGCGCCGTTAGGATGCCGAATTTTTAAGGGATTATTTCACCTTTCTCAATTTTCAAAGTTCTACTTTCATGTCATGTCTTTCAAATTCCTTTTTATTATGATGGGGTATGACCTATATATCTTTCATACTGATATTATATTTTCTTATGATGATAGACCCTATTTTATCTCTTCAATTTATTTTGTTGAAGTTTATGTGACGCCGTTAGGCTGCCGAATTTTCATAAGAGAAATATTATTTTTGTCTTCCCTCCATGTTTTTCATTTAACATGGTATTTCATTAAAATTTCATTACCATGTTATTATATCCATTATATTCGGTCCCTCTACTGTTATTTGGATCATTTATTAGTGGTTGAACTATGTCCCCTCTCTTTTTAATGTTTTCTAAAACCCCGAAGCATAGTCGTTTTGCTGCAGAATTTATGTCTCAAATGACTCTCTGTTTTTCTCAAATTATTTTATTTTATTAAGTGAATACTAAAGGATCTTACTTCTAAAGGGGTATTCACATATATACCAAAATGTTCTATTTTAAATTATGGGATTTACATACATGAGACCCACTTTCCTTTTCTGTGGGTTTTAAGTGACATAAAGATCATATATTTAAAGCAGTTTTTAAACCCTTATGATTATGAAATGAAACCCATTTCTTTTATGCTGTATGGGTTGTTTAATAAATTATTGATGATGATATATGTGTCTCACATGATAATAAAGACAAATTTAAGGGTGCGCCCGGATAGCACTCCAATCCATT
The DNA here is from genome assembly GCA_963277665.1 of Viscum album. Taxonomy (NCBI): domain Eukaryota; kingdom Viridiplantae; phylum Streptophyta; class Magnoliopsida; order Santalales; family Viscaceae; genus Viscum; species Viscum album. The sequence goes on from OY728145.1 coordinate 188,237,656, forward strand.
CGGTAATGACTTAATCTCTAGAGATGACCATTTTGACTGATACCTTGGTGAATATCCTTAGTAATATTTATTGACACCATGGGGATATACCATGGTGAAATGGAATTGATTGTATATATTAAATGTTTTATCCACATATTCAAGTTAAGAAACACGTTGTTTTTATTATGATATACCTCATGATCTTATTCTCATGCCTTAAAGTTATTTTTCATGACTTTTGATGTATCTCAAGTTCTCATGTAAAATGTTTCCCTTGTTTCCCTTACAGGGACTTTTTCTCACCCTTTCCTTTTATGTATTCTCCCAGGTTATGAGATGTTGTAATGAACGTAGGATGAACAAATGAAAAATCCTTTCAAGTGTTTTTGAAGAATGTTTTTTTTCTCATGTCATAAGTTCCTGGTTTCCAAGACACTAAACCTTAAAGATCCACAGTTTTGTATAATGTAATGAAAGTTTATGTGATAAAAAGGCGAGATGCTATAATTGGTATCAGAGGATGGTTTAGTTATTTGTGGAAATTAGGATATGAAAACTTTTGGAAGAACCCTATAGAAAAGTTTAAATATAGGAAATCTTCCTGGTATTTTGGTGAGTATTGAGTAAGGGGTTTCCAAGAAAATACATCCTTCTCTGGATACGAGCAGGTAGAGGTGGCTCTGGAACATATGTATATAGGGGTAAAACCTGAAAACACCGCTTTGAGCTAGATTCGAATGGGAACTGGTACACGACAATGGGACTTTCTTCACTCTTGGTTACGACACTCCCAGGGGATATGCTTTGGTAATTTCATAAGCTTAGTATGAACCATTATTAAAGGGACAAAGATAAAATAAAATAAAGATTCACATAAGAATATATGATCATGGATAACCTAGTTTGGAACCTAGGGGATCAGAAGTTAGGGTATACTTTTCTTCTACAAGTTATCCTTCTATGATTTAAGTCCCTTTTCGTGATTATTGGATAAGTATTTAAGCCCCTAATTGTACTTTCTTTTCTTAGTTAATGGAGGGAAATGGAAGAACGTGTCCCAAGAACTAATGTGATAGGAAATGTGACGATTTCTGTATTAATATGACAGATATGATTAGGGTATTAAAATATGATGATTATTTTGGAAGACGTTCACTATTTTGGGAACCCTATTTGATCGCGGTAAATAGATTACTACGGTATTTTCTTTGCGGAGTAAAGGTTGCCTTATATTTTGAAGAATCATTGAATTTAAGGTGAACTTATAGTAATTTAGGTTACTTATGGAAATGATTAACCTATATTGGGGAAAATATGTTTAGGTTAGCTACTTTTCTTATAAGATGTTAGGAGTGGTTGATGTTGTTTGGAGATGAACGATGAAGTTTATTTTGGAATACTATGTTATCAAATCTTTCTTGTATTGGGGTTTCAATCTTAGTTTGGTTTATTTTAAGGAAATTTTTGGATTGTTATTTATGGAATGGTCTATGATTAACATTGAGTAGTACCATGGAATTTTGAATATTTAAAGAAGTTTCCCTTCCTATGGGATTCTTTCTTTTTGAAGAGTCATTTTATCTTACCCTTTCTATTTTTGGGATAATAAAAGAAATAGATAGTTAATCTTTGGTAGATTATGTGATTCTCTAGAAGATGATTCTTGTGTTTTGATGAGACCAAAATGCTCATTGTTTGGATAAAAGACTAGTTTTGGTAGAAACATACTGAAGGATGAAACTCTACTTGATGGTACGTATATTTCCTTATGTTTTTGTTCTATGTATTTAATGAATTCTTCAAAATTAAGAAAAGGAATGCAAAACAAAAACATTGTTGGTATAAGTTTCCTACTAGGTAATTAAAGACCGTTCACACACATCATATGTTTGTGATTTTGTCGTGGTTAACTTTCTCCTAATCATGTTTTCTATCACTCTCCCTCAGAACATGACCCTTTGTTTTCTCCTCCAAGTCCATGTTTTCCTACATGGAATCCTACCATGGGTTAACTTGGGTGACCTTTGTAATTCCCTTTATTTCTCTTAATGTAATAGTTTTACTAACTCCTTTTTTGATGTGGGACTTTCAATGAAATTTCAAAACCCAATTTTGAAAATTGCGAGGACGCTATTTCTTAAGGGGGGAAGATTGTAACGACCGAAAATTTTGAATAAATCTTGTTTCCTAATGTTTTGTGTTATTTTATTTTTTTTATACTAAAAAAACTATTTCATTTGATAACATGAGGGTAATTAAAATGAGACCGTTGGGTTTTGACTGTTATATGACCATTGGTCAATATGATCGCTGGAAACTAAACATTTTGATATTTGTCTATAAATACAACTAATCTTGGTTAATTAATATAGAAATAAGATTTGATGGCCTCACCTGGTAGTCTTGGACCGATCGAAGCCCATCTAATAGAACATGGGAAGTAGGTAGCACCACTGGGCATTGCTCTGGACCAAACCCAAGCCGAACTTCATCATGTGAAGCTAGAACGTAATCGCCTTCGCGAGAAGTTCAAACTGGTAGAAATTACTACTCGTGCGATGTTGGCAGAGCCTCCCTTAGATTTTCTCACCTTAGCACACCTTAAACATAGGTCCGATGCTGGTGTGATAAGGGGCCATGTAAGGAGACCGTAACTGCCTTGTGTAATTCTTTGTTTTTTCATTTCTTCTTATGATGAAGTTTAGGAATTTTCAAATATCTAGATAAATATAGTATGCATATTTTTTGTGAATCTTAGAGAAATGATATTTTATAAAAAGTTTATTTAAACTTTAAACAATTCACAATGTGTAATGATTTTCAAAAAATGGTCTTCTACAATTATATTCAGTACAAAATCTAGATTCTAATAAGATCAACATAATTTTTGATGAATAGTAAATTATGAATAGTGATTTTATTCTTAGGATTAGTAATGTGACCAAATGGATTAGTAATCTCACTTAAAGAAATTAATAATATAATCTAGGCACCTTGATTAAGTAATGTTATTCAATAAAATAGGTAAATAACTGTTTCATTAATTATTAGTCAAGTATTAGTTTTTTCGTGTGAATTGAGTTTTTTAATTAAAAATTAAATTAAATATATATAGAAAATTATTTTTATAAAATGGATTTCATTTTTGGACTTAGAGCATTGATATTATGTTAGGGTAATTTTTGGGGATTTTTCTGAAAAAATGAATTTTCGGTGAATTGTGTATTTATTTAAAAATTAAATTAAAATATTTAGAAATTTTTTTTTATAAAATGGAGTTAATTTTTGAAATCAGAGCATTGATATTTGGTCGAGGTAAAATTTTGGGTTTTTTCTGAGAAAGATGAATTTTCCGTGAATAGAAAAAAATACAATTTTAGGGTTTCAGTACGTTTAATGACATCATAACTGTGTCATGATAATGTCATGAGATATTTTAAGGGTTGGCCGAAAAAAGGTGATGAATTATTTTATGGGGCCCCATGTGGCCTAACTCCATGGAAAATACCATGGGAGAGCCCATTGTTTTGAGAAAACCACTTGTGAGGTGTCCCTTGGCCATTAATGCGTTGTCCCCTCACATTCCCTATAAATACCAAGACATCCTCTCATCCATTCGACTCCCAACTCTCCCCCAACGAAGATCTGGTCTCATTACCTCCCAAGGAGTCCTCCCAAGGTGCCCCCAAGCCCTCAAGGTCCCAACCAGGAGTTTTAAGAGTTACGTTTTAAGGTAAGGGATCCTACCCCTCCCTTTCTTTTCAAGTAATCTCTTTTATGTCATTTATTTTATTCTCCATGATATTATGTTGGGGGATTTTATTTTATATTAATTTTACATCCCTTTTCATGTTCATATGATGATAGACCCCCTCTTTCTCTCATAAATTAATTTTATGAAAGTTTAAGTGGTGTCGTTAGGCTGCCGAATGTTTAAGGGATTCTTTCACCTTTCTCATTTTTCAAAGTTCTACATACATGTCAAGTCATTCAAGTTACTTTTTATTATGTTGGGGTATGATATCTATATATATAATAATGATCTTTTATGTTCATATGATTAGAGACTATAGCATCCTGCATTTTTATAACATATTCTTTCATTACATTACACAAAACTGAAGATCTTTAAGGTTTAGTGTCTTGGAAACCGGGAACTTAAAACATGAAAACATCATAAAAAATTCTTCTTAAACACTTTGAAGGATTCTCCTTAAGTAAATACTAGGTTCAGTACTACATCTCATAACCTGGGGACATACATCAAAAGAAAGGGTGAGCAGAAGGCCCAGTAAGGGAAACAAGCGAAACATTTTACATATGAACATGAGATACATCAATAAAGTAATGAAAAGAACATTATGGCATGAGAATGAAATAATGATGCATATCATAATAAAAATAACATTTTTTATTACATAAAAATGTGGCTACAACATTTAATATTGACAATCATTATGTTTCACCAAGGTCCATTCCCAAGGTGTCATTAAAAATTACCAAGGTTATTCACCAAGGTATCAGTCTAAAAGGCCATCTCTAGAGATTATGTCTTTACCCAATGCATTGGAGCGCTGTCTGGGCGCACCCTTGAAATGTATTTATTATCATGTGAGCCACATATATCATCATAAATCATTTCATAAAAACCCATATATCATAAAAGAAATGGGTTTCATTTCATAATCATAACGTTTTAAAAACTGCATTAAAGACATGATCTTTATGTCACTTTAAACCCACGGAAAAGGGAAAGCGGGTTTCATGTATGTAAATCCCATAATTTAAAATAGAAAATTGTGATATATATGTGAATACCCCTGTATAAATAAGAGCTTTGAGTATTCACTTAATAACATAAAATAATTTTGAGATAAAGAGGGAGGCATTTTGAGACGAAAACTATACAGCATAACGTCTACGATACATGGTTTTAGAAATCATTGAAAACAGAGGGGACATGGGTCACCCACTAAAAAATGATATATAAAACAGTAGGGTAACATAATATATAATATTTAAGAACATGGTAATGAAATTTTAATGATATACCATTTGAAACGAATAACTTGAAAGGAAGACAAAAATAAGATTTCTCTTATGAGAATTCGGCAGCCTAACGACGTCACTTAAAACTTCCAAAAAATGGATTGACGAGATAAAATTGGGCTCTCAAAATATGAACATAGATGATCAGTATTATATATATAGAGATCATACCACAACATAATAAAAAGGAACTTGAAATACTTTACATGAAAGTAGATCTTGAAAACGAAAGGGTGAAAGAACCCCTTAGAAATTCGGCAGCCTAACGACGCCACTTAAACTTCAACAAAAATGAATTGATGAGATCAAATAGGGTCTCTCATCATATGAACATAATATATCAGTATGATAGATTTAGAGATCATACCCCTACATAATAAAAAGTAACTTGCAATACTTGACATGGAATTAGAACTCTGAAAAAGGAGAAAGGTGAAAGAACCACTTAAAAATTCGGCAGCCTAACGACGCCACTTAAAACATAAAAATAATGAATTGAAGAGATAAAATGGGGTCTCTCATCATATAATCATAAAATATTAGTATGATAAATATGGAGATCATACCCCAACATAATAAAAAGAACTTGAAATACTTTACATGAAAATAGACCTTGAAAAATGAGAAGGGAGAAAGAATCCGTTACAAAAATTTCGGCAGCTTAACGATGCCACTTAAAACTTCATAAAACGAAATAATGAGAGTAACATGGGACATCTCATTATATGAACATGAAAAGTACAGTATAATGAATATAAAAGAACATCCTCCAACATATGAACATGGAGCATAAAAGGAATGACATAAAAGAGATTACTTGAAAAGAAAGAGAGAGGTCAGATCCCTTACCTTAAAATGTAACTCTTAAAAATCAAAGGTTTGGACCTTGAGGGATTAGGGGAACCTTGGGAGGTAAGGAGACCATAACATCGTTGAGGATGGTTTTGGAGTCGAATGGATGAGAGGAGGGCTTGGTATTTATAGGGAAAGTGAGGGGACAAGGCATTAATGGCCAAGGGACAGCTGAAAAGTGGTTTTCTCAAAACCATGTGCTCTCCTATGGTATTCCCCATGGAGTTAGGCCACATGGGCCCCCCATACAATAATCCATCACCTTTGGTCGGACAACCCATAAAATATCTCATGACATCATCATGACACAGTTATAATGTCATTAAACATACCGAAACCCTAAAACTGTATTTTTATTCTTCACTGAAAATTCAACTTTCTCAGAAAAATCCCAAAATTTCACCTTAATCAAATATCAATGCTATGATTTCAAAAATTAACTCCATTTTATAATATAATTTTCTAAATAATATTAATTTATTTTTTTAAAAAAATACACTATTCACCGAAAATTCATTTTTTTCAGAAAAAACCCCAAAAATTACCTTAACATAATATCGATGCTCTGAGTTCAAAAATGAAATCCATTTTATAAAAATAATTTTTTAAATATTTTTAATTTATTTTTTAATTAAAAAACACTATTTACTTGAAAAAACTAATTCTTGAATAATAATTTATGAAACTGTTATTTAACCATTTTTTTGAATCGCATTACTTAATCATGGGGCCTAGATTATATTAATACTTTCTTTAAATGAGATTACTAATCCATTTGGTCACATTAAAAATCCTAAGCATAAAATCACTATTCATAATTTACTATTCATCAAAAATCAAGTTGATCTTACTAGATTATAAATTTCACACTGAACATAATTGTAGAAGACCATTTTTTGAAAATCATTACACATTTTTAAATATTTAAGGTTTACATAAACATTTTTAAAATATCCTTTTTCTAAAATTCATCAAAAATATGCATACTATATTTATCCGGTCATTTCAAAATTCATAAACTTCATCATAAGAAGAAATTCCAATTTTTATTTAAAACAAAGGATTACACAAGTCAGTTACGGTCTCCTTACATAGCCCCTTATCACACCAGCGTAGGACCTAAGTGTAAGGTGTGCTAAGGTGAGAGAATCTGAGGGAGGCTCAGCCAACATCGCAGGAGTAGTAATTTGTACCAATTTGAACTTCTCGCAAAGGCGATTCCGTTCTAGCTTCACACAATGAATTTCGGCTTGAGTTTGGTCCAGAGCAAAGCCCAGTGGTGCTACCTCCTTCCCATGTTCTGTTAGATGGGCTTCGATCGGTCCAAGAATACTGGGTGAGGCCATCGAATCTTCTTTCTATAATAATTAACCAAGATTACTTGTATTTAAAGAAAAAAATAAAAACGTTTAGTTTCAATGGTCATATTGACCAATGGTCATATAACAGTGAAAACCCAACGGTCTCATTTTAATTATACTCATGTTATCAAATGAAACATTTTTGTTGAAAATAAAATAAAATAACACATAAAATTAGGAAACAAGATTTATTCAAAATTTCAGGTCGTTACAATCTTCCCCCCTTAAGAAATTGCGTCCTCGCAATTTTTAAAATTAGGTTTTGAAATTTCATTGAAAGTCCCACATCGGAAAAGGAGTCAGTAAAAATATTACTTTAAAAGAAAGAAAGGGAAGTACAAAGGTCACCTGAGTTAACCCACACTAGGATTCCATATAGGAAAACATGGACATGGAGGAGAAAACAAAGGGTCAAGTTCTGACGGAGAATGATAGAAAACATGATTATGATAAAGTTAACTATAATAAAATCCCAAACTTATGATGTGTGTAAACGGTCATTTATTACCTAGTAGGAAAAGTAAACCAACAATGTTTTTGTTTTACATTCCTTTTCATAATTCTGAGGAATTCATTTACTAAATAGAACAAAAACATAAGAAAATATACCTACCTTCATGTAGAGTTTCATCCTTTAATAATTTTATACCCAAAACTAATCTTTTATCCAAATGATGAGCATTAAAAAACACTTGGTCTCATCAAAACACAAGAATCATCTTCTTGAGAGTCACTTAATCCACAAAAGATTAACTATAAATTTCTTCTACCTTTAAACATTATCCCGAAAATAGAAAGGGTAAGATAAAAGAACTCTTCAAAAAAGAAAGAATCACATAGGAAGGGAAACTACTTTTAAATCTTCAAAGATCCATGGTACTACCAAAATTTCATCATAGACCATTCCATAAATAATTGTTCTTAAAATTCCTCAAAATAAACAAAACTAAGATTGAAACCCAAATACAAGAAGAATTTGATAACATAGTCTTCAAAAATAAGCTTCACTGTTCATCTCTAAAACACATCAACCACTCCTAACATCTTATAACAAAAGTATCTAACCTAAACATATTTTACCAAATATAGGTTAATCATTTCCATAAGTAACCTAAATTACTATAAGTCCACCATAAATTCATCAATTCTTCAAAATATAAGTCAACCTTACTCCTCAATGAAAATACCATAGTAATCTCTTTACCTCGATCATATAGGGTCCCTAAAACAGTGAACGTCTTCCAAAATAATAATCATCTTTTAATCCCCTAATCATCTATGTCATATTAGTATTTCAATCGTCGCATTTCCTATCAAATTGGTTATTGGGACATGTTATGCCATTTCCCACCATTAACTAAGAAGAGAAAGTATAATTAGAGGCTTAAATACTTAACCAATAATCATGAAAAGGTACTTAAATCATATAAGGATAACTTGTAAAAGAAAATAAAACCCTAACTTGTGATCCCCTAGGTTTCAAACTAGGTTATCCATGATCATATATTCTTATGTGAATCTTTATTTTATTTTATCTTTGTTCCTTTAATAATGGTTCATACTAAGCTTATGAATTTACCAAAGCATATCCCCTAGGAGTATCGTAACCAAGAGTGTAGTAAGCCCCGTTGTCGTGTACCAGTTCCCATTTGAGTCTAGCTCAAAGCGGTGTTTTTGGATTTTACCCCTATGTACATCTGTGCCAGAGCCACCTCTACCTGCTCGTATCCAGACATGGATGTATTTGCTTGGCAACCCATTACTCAATACTCACCAAAATACCAGGAAGATTTCCTATATATAAACTTTTCTATAGGATTCATCCTAAATTTTTCATATCCTAATTTCCACAAATAACTAAACCATTATTTGATACCAACTATATCATCCTGCCTTTTTATAACATAAACTTTCATTACATTACACAAAATCGAGGATCTTTAAGGTTTAGTGTCTTGGAAACCAGGAACATAAAACATGAAAAAATCATAAAACATTATTCTTAAACACTTTAAAGGCTTCTCCTTAAATTAATCCTAGGTTCATTACTGCATCTCATAACCTGGGGACATACATCAAAAGAACGGGTGAGCAGAAGTCCCAATAACGGAAACAAGAGAAATATTTTACATATGAACTTCAGATACATCAATAAAGTCATGAAAAGAACTTTAAGGTATGAGAATGAAATCATGAGGCATATCATAGTAAAAATAACATTTTTCATATCGCGAATATGTGGCTAAAACATTTAATATTGACAAACATTTCATTTCACCAATTTCCATCCCCAAGGTGTCATTAAAAATTACCAAGGTTATTCACCAAGGTATCAGTCTAAAAGGTCATCAATAGAGATTAAGTCTTTAACCAATACATTGAAGCGCTATCTGGGCGCACCCTTGACATGTATTTATTATCATGTGAGCCACATATATCATCATCAATCATTTCATAAACAACCCATATAGCATAAAAGAAATGAGTTTCATTTCAAAAACATAATGTTTTAAAAACTGCTTTAAAGACATGATCTTTATGTCACTTTAAACCCACGGAAAAAGGAAAGCGGGATTCATGTATGTAAATACCAGAATTTAAAATAGAACATTTTGATATATATGTGAATACCCATGTATAAATAATAGCTTTGAGTATTCACTTAATAACATAAAATAATTTTGAGATAAAGAGGGAGGTATTTTGAGATGAAAACTATGCAGCATAACGTCTACGATACATGGTTTTAGAAAACATAGAAAAGAGAGAGGACATGGGTCACCCACTCAAAAATGATACATAAAACAGTAGTGGAACAAAATATATAGTATTTAAGAACATGGTAATGAAATTTTAATGATATACCATATGAAACGAAGAACATGAAAGGAAGACAAAAATAAGATTTCTCTTATGAGAATTCGGCAGCCTAACGGCGTCACTTAAATATTCCAAAAAATGGATTGACGAGATCAAATAGGGTCTCTCATAATATGAACATAGATGATCATTATGATATATATTGTGATCATACCCCAACATAATAAAAAGGAACTTGAAATACTTGACATGAAAGTAGATATTCAAAACGAGAAGGGTGAAAGAACCCCTTAGAAATTCGGCAGCCTAACGGCGCCACTTAAACTTCAACAAAAATGAATTCATGAGATCACATAGGGTCTCTCATCATATGAACATAAAATATCAGTATGATAGATTTAGATATCATACCCCAACATAATAAAAAGGAACTTTCAAGACATGAAATGGAATTAGAACTTTGAAAAAGGAGAAAGGTGAAAGAACCACTTAAAAATTCGGCAGCCTAACGGCGCCACTTAAAACATCAAAATACTGAATTGAAGAGATAAAATGGGGTCTCTCATTATATGATCATAAAAGATCAGTATTATTAATTTAGAGATCATACCCCAACATAATAAAAAGTAACTTTAAATACTTTACATGAAAATAGACCTTCAAAAATGAGAAGGGAGAAAGAATCTGTTACAAAAATTTCGGCAGCCTAACGGCGCCACATAAAACTTCATAAAAAGAAATAATGAGAGTAAAAGGGGATCTCTCATTATATGAACATGAAAATGAAAGTATAATGAATATAAAATAACATCCTCCAACATAATAACATGGAGTATAATAGGAATGACATAAAAGAGATTACTTGAAAAGAAAGAAAGAGGTTGGATCCCTTACCTTAAAATGTAACTCTTAAAACCCAAAGGTTTGGACCTTGAGGGCTTGGGGGAACCTTGGGAGGACTCCTTGGGAGGTAATGAGATGCGAACTTCGTTGAGGATGGTTTTGGAGTCGAATGGATGAGAGGAGGTCTTGGAATTTATAGGGAAAGTGAGGGGACAAGGCATTAATGGCCAATGGACACCTCAAAAGTGGTTTTCTCAAAACCATGTGCTCTCCCATGGTATTTCCCATGGAGTTAGGGAACATGGGGCCCCCCATACAATAATACATCACCTTTGGTCACCCAAACCACAAAATATCTCATGAAATCATCATGACACAGTTCTGATGTCATTAAACATACCGAAACCCTAAAACTGTATTTTTACTATTCACTGAAAATTCAACTTTCTCCGAAAAATCCCAAAATTTCACCTTAATCAAATATCAACTCTATGATTTCAAAAATGAACTCCATTTTATAAAAATAATTTTCTAAATAATTTTTATTTATTTTTTAAAATAAATACACAATTCACTGAAAATTCATTTTTCAAAAAAACCCCAAAAATTACCTTAACATAATATCGATGCTCTGAGTTCAAAAATGAAATCCATTTTATAAAAATAATTTTCTAAATATTTTTAATTTAATTTTTAATTAAAAAAAACTATTCACTCGAAAAAATTAATACTTCTATAATAATTTATGAAACTGTTATTTAACCATTTTATTGAATCACATTACTTAACCAAGGTTCCTAGATTAGATTAATACTTTCTTTAAGTGAGATTACTAATACATTTGGTCAAATTACTAATCCTAAGCATAAAATTACTATTCATAATTTACTATTCATCAAAAATCAAGTTGATCTTATTAGACTCTAAATTTCATACTGAACATAATTGTAGAAGACCATTTTTTGAAAATCATTACAAATTTTTAAATATTTGAGGTTTACATAAACATTTTTAAGATATCCTTTTTCTAAAATTCATCAAAAATATGCATACTATATTTATCCGGTCATTTGAAAGTTCATAAACTTCATAATAAGAAGAAATCCCTATTTTTATTTAAAATAAAGGATTACACACGGCAGTTACAGTCTCCTTACATAGCCCCTAATCACACCAGCGTAGGACATAAGTGTAAGGTGTGCTAAGGTGAGAGAATCTGAGGGAGGCTCGACCAACATCACACGAGTAGAAATTTCTACCAATTTGAACTTATCACAGAGGGGATTCCGTTCTAGCTTCACACGATGAAGTTCGGCTGGAGTTTGGTCCAGAGAAAAGCCCAGTGGTGCTACCTCCTTCCCAAGTTCTGTTAGAGGGGCTTTGATCGGTCCAAGACTACTGGGTGAGGCCATCGAATCTTCTTTCTATAATAATTGACCAAGATTACTTTTATTTAAAGACAAAAATCAAAACAGTTAGTTTCCAATGGTCATATTGACCAATGGTCATATAACAGTCAAAACCCAACGGTCTCATTTTAATTATACTCATGTTATCAAATGAAAATTTTTTGTTGAAAATAAAATAAAATAACACATAAAATTAGGAAACAAGATTTATTCAAAATTTCGGGTCGTTACAGAGACCCTATTTGATCTGGTAAATTCATTTTTGTTGAATTTTAATTGATGTCGTCAGGCAGCCGAATTTTTAAGTGGTTCTTTCACCCTTCTCGTTTTCAAGATCTATTTTCATGTCAAGTCTTTCAAGTTCCTTTTTATTATGTTGGGGTATGATATCTATGTCTATCATACTGATCTTTTATGTTCATATGATGAGAGACCCTATTTGATCTCATCAATTCATTTTTGTTGAATTTTAAGTGGCGTCGTTAGGCTGCCGAATTTTTAAGGGATTCTTTCACCTTTTTCAATTTTCAAAGTTCTACTTTCATGTCATGTATTTAAAGTTACTTTTTATAATATTGGGGTATTATCTCTATGTATATCATACATATCTTCTATGTTAATATGAATATAGACCCTATTTGATCTCTTGAATTCATTTTGTTGAAGTTTAAGTGACGACGTTAGGCTGCCGAATTTTCATAAGAGAAATCTTATTTTTGTCTTCCCTCCATGTTTTTCATTTCATATGTTATGTCTTTAAAATCTCATTACCATGTTCTTATATCCATTATATTATGTCCCTCTACTATTATTTGGATCATTTATGAGTGGGTGACCTATGTCGCCTCTCTTTTCAATGTTTTCTAAAACCCCGAAGCATAGCCGTTATGCTGCAGAATTTCCGTCTCAAATGTCTCTCTCTTTTTCTAAAATTATTTTATTTTATTAATTGAATACTCAAAGCTCTTTTTTCTAAAGGGGTATTCACATATATACCAAAATTTTATATTTTAAATTCCTGTATTTACATACATGAGATCCACTTTTCTTTTCTATGGGTTTTAAGTGACATAAAGATCATGTCTTTAAAGCAGTTTTTAAAACGTTATGATTATGAAATGAAACCCATTTATTTTATGCTATATGGGTTGTTTACGAATTGATTTATGATGATATTTTTTGGTCACATGATAATAAAGAAAAATTCAAGGGTGCGCCCTGATAGTGCTCCAATACAATGGGCAAAGACTTAATCTCTAGAGATGACCATTTTGACTGATACCTTGGTGAATAACCCTGGTAATTTTTAATGACAACCTGGGGATAGACCTTGGTGAAACAGAATTTATTGTCTATATTAAATGTTTTAGCCACATCTTCAAGTTATGAATCATGTTATTTTTCTTATGATAATCATCATGATCTCTTTCTAATGCCTTAATGTTATTTTTCATGACTTTTGATGTATCTCACGTTCTCATGTAAAATGTTTCCCTTGTTTCCCTTACTGGGACTTTTTCTCACCCTTTCCTTTTATGTATGCTCTTAGGTTCTGAGATACTGTAATGAACTAGGGATGAAAAAATGAAGAATCCTTTCAAGTGTTTAAGAAAAATGTTTTTTTTTCTCATGTAATAAGTTCCTGGTTTCCAAGACACTAAACCATAAAGATCCTCAGTTTTGTATAATGTAATGATAGTTTATGTGATAAAAAGGTGGGATGATATATAAAGGAACACATGGTCTCCTTACTCGAACTACAAGGGCCTCCACCTCCTATCGATATAAGACTTTTTCCTACTCCGTGCAGTCTTCATCCGCTCCTGGATGACCTGCACCATCTCTGTAGTAGCTCTCACCATCACTGGGCCCATGAGTGCTGACTCTCCTAGGTCAGTCCAGCAAAGTGGTGACCCGCTAGGTTGCCCGTATAGAGCCTCGAATGGTGCCATACCAATAGTGGAAAGATAACTGTTGTTATAAGAAAATTCCACCAGTGGTAGGTGATCCTCCCAGATACGACTAAAGTCAAGTATGCAAGCCCTTAGCATATCCTCCAGGACGTGGATGGTCTGCTCTATCTGACCACTAGTCTGGGGATGAAACGTTGTGCTCATGCGTAACTGAGTCCCAAAAGCTTCCTGAAATCCCTTCCACAACCGGGATGTGAAACGAGCATCACAATCTAAGACGATCTTAGATGGAATTCCATGAATTCGAACTATCTCCTGCACATAGAGGCGTCCCAATATCTCTACTGGACTCTTCTCTCATATGGCTAGGAAGTGGGCCGACTTGGTGAGTTGATCAATGATCACCTAGATGGCATCGTGTCCCCTAGATGTACGTGGTAAACCCGTCACAATCCCCATGGATATCCCATCCCACGTCCACTCTGGCACCTCAAGGGGCTGAGTCAAACCTGTTGGCACATGGTGCTCTGCCTTTACATTCTGACAAGTAAGGCACCGAGAAAGAAACTCTGCCACACTCTTCTTCAATATTCTTGGCCACCAGAACTGATGTTGGAGGTCCTGGTATGTCTTTTCCACGCCTGGATGCACTTCCAAAGGATATGTATGGAACTCCATCAGAACCACCCCCTGCAACATCACTTGTACTACTGGGTTCCCTCTGAAAAGAACAACGTGCTCCCCACAAGTTGAAAATCTATCAACAGCATCACCTGCGGATATCTGAGGACATAGAGTCTCACAGCTAGCGTCCTCGATCTGTGCTTTCCTAACTCGCTACAAGATTGGATTCGTAAAAACCATCGACTGAAGGTATGCTCCCTCATCTATATCCATGAAGGATAACTATAAGGAGTCCAACAGTCTTGTTGCCTCACCCACCAACTGCGAACTGAATTTCCTGCATAGTGCATCTGCCAAAACGTTCCCATTCCCAGGTGTGAAAATGATCTCAAAGTAATAATCATGGAGGAACTAAATCCATAGTCTCTGTCTCAAATTTATATCCTTATGGGAAAAGATATATCTGAGACTCTTGTGATCAGAGTAGACGGTAAACCGCTCGCCCATCAGGTAGTGCCGCCACATCTTCAATGTGAATACTACCACTACCATCTATATATCATGGGTCGCGTAGTTCTGATCATGGGGTCTCAACTGGTGTGAACCATAGGCAATCACTTCTTGCATCTTCATCAGGACACAACCAAGCCTAGTTCCTGATGCGTCACAGAACACTACGTACTCTACACCCTCCTCCGTTAATCTCAAGATCGGGGTGCTCGTCAGACTCTGTCTCAACTGATGGAAAGCCCGCTGGCATCTCTCAGTCCACATGAAAGGCTTCCCCTTTCGATTCAAAGCTGTAATTGGTGCTGAAATCCTGGAGAAATCAAGAATGAATCTCCGATAGTAGCCTGCCAACCCAAGGAAACACCGCACCACGGTCACGCTCCGGGGTGGCTTCCATGCTAATACTACCTCTACCTTGGCTGGGTCCACTGCTACACCATCTTCTGAGATATCATGTCCTAGAAAGTGGACCTCATGTATCCAGAACTAACACTTCGAGAGTTTCCCATACAACTGGTGCTCTCGGAGTGTGTCCAGAACCATCCGTAGGTGTCCCACGTGCTCCTCCTTGGACGCAGAGTACACAAGGATGTCATCAATGAAGACCAGTACGAACCGATCTAGATAAGGCTGAAAGATCCGATTCATGAGTCCCATGAACACTACTGGGGAGTTCGTCACGCTGAAGGGAATCACCAAGTACTCATAGTGACCGTAGCGACATCTAAAAGTTGTCTTCAGAACATCCTCATCCCGTACTCGCAACTGGTGATAGGCTAATCACAGATCAACCTTCGAGAACCATCGTGCCCCTCTCAATTTGTCGAAGAGGTCATCGATCCTCGGTAGTCGATACCGGTTCTTCATGGTTACCTGATTCAAGCACCGGTAATCCACACATAGCCTCAAGCTCTCGTCTGCCTTCATGTAAAATAGCACTGGGGCTGCCCAGGGTGAAATGCTGGGTCTCACAAATCCCTTCTTTTGCAAATCCTCCAGCTATACCCTCACCACATGAAGCACTACAGGAGCCATCCGATATGATGATGCTGACATCGGTGTCGTCCCGGGTTGCAACTCAATTCAGAAATCTATCTCCCGGTGGGGAGGTAGTCCGAGGACATCCTCCGGAAAGACATCCTCGTACTCAGCCACTATTGATGGAAACATGAAACTCGTAACATCTGATGCGCCAAGGGCTATGATATCCAACTAATAGGATATCGGTTCCACTTTCCTACACATGAGTCCATCCTGTACTTCATGGGTCTCTCTTTCACCGACAAAAGAGAACCTCGTTCCATCACTATGGACACACCACACCCTTCTCCTAAAACTGTCAATCTGGGCATGAACTCTGGATAACCAATCCTTATCAAGAATTCCATCATAAGGCCTCGACGCTACCACTAAGAGGTTCCAACCGAAACTCTCACCTCCAAGGGTCAGGTCAAACAATCTACAGAGGTGTGTGATCTCTGATTCTTCTCTTGTCGGTGTTTCTAAGCGTATGGGTCGAGTCAATGGCTCAACTGGAATCTCAAGGTCTCGAACAAGATAAGCAACCATAAAGGATTTAATAGCACTTGTGTCTATCAGTATGGCATCCAATGTAGAAAAGACACAGATTGTAGCTCTATTCATTACGGGATTACCTGGGTCATATTCCTCTGTCGCCTACAGCTGTACTGCCTCTGTCCACCATCTCCCTGAGCATGGGGTGGACCTCCTGGGGGTGTTGGTGGTAAAAGTTCAAAACAATGACCACCTCAAGCTACTCTCCCAGCTCCCCTACCACATATTCTACCCCACGGATCTGTTTTCTCTACATATTGTCTCTTCCTTGGTGGTCCATCCACTGCTCCCATGTTAGTAGTACGGCGGGTCGGACAATCTCGAGCAAGATTTCCCCTAACATCACATGAGTAGCATCGCCTCTCTCAAGGCTAGCTGGATGCACCCTGCGAACCCTATACCGAAGATCCAATGTCCTAGTATCTCCTCTAAAAATGTCTCCCACGCCTGGGTCCCTGGCGTCAGCTCCCTGCTACCGAGGTCTCTGCTCCATCTCGCTCACTACTGACAACTGCTGGCTGTCTGTACTCTGCCAAGAATGTCTCAACCACCAAATCCCACTCAAGAACCCCAACATAAGTAGGAATTCTCCTAGGGACGATGATAGCGTGCATATCTCTTGGAAATCCCCACTCAAAAGTCTGAGCTTTGAAGTACTGATCTCTGACCATATCCATCGAGTATAGTGAGAGGTCGGTAAACCTCGATGAATAGTCAGCCACCGTCATGGTTCCTTGCTGGAGCTGAAGAAGCTCCTGTATACATACTGCTCTCAGGTTAACCGGTTAAAACTCCTCTCTGAAGAGATCCTCAAACTCTTACCATGCAAGAGTCACCTCATCGTGAGTCTGAATAACCAAACTCCACCATTTTCCTACCGAGCCCTGCAGAAGGCTCACTGTCAGGATCACCATCTAGTCTGCTGGTATCCTGACTAAATGTAATTATATGGTCACTACCTCAAGCCCATCCTCTGCTGCTTGAGGTTCAGGATCGCCTCAAAACATGAGGGGTCTTTGTCTCTGAAACTCGTGGAGTGCGCTCAGACTGCACACTTCCTCCACTGGTACAGCATGCACTAAACACTACTCCAGAGGTGGTGGGATAACTGGCACACCACCCGATAGTAAAACTGGGGGATCCGGTCCCGGAATCGAATCTTCATCACTGAGGGAGTCATCCTCATGATCGAGCAGAGGAATACTAGCGTGTGCGCATCGCAGAGGCATACTGTGAAGAAACAAGACGTATCTCAGTCAGTGAATATATCTGGAGAGATGACTCAAGAAGGACATGGAAACCAAAACCCATTCATATATGATTCATGTACCATTATTTTCCCCTACAACTAGTGTTCTCATGTTCCAAGATGAAAAGAATGTTATCAATGTCCTGGTGTATGGATACATCAGCTGCCCGCACCAACACTGGGGTCCCTGTCCTGAAAGCCGAACTCGAAACACTTAACACTGTTTTCCCAAACCAACTCACAAAATCTCGGTCCTAAGGTAGAATCGACCACCTCTGATACCACTTTGTCATGACCCGTACCAGTGGGGCCCAAGCCACAACTCCCCAAGCCCTCCTCCAATAGGCCAGGGGCTGGGGACTAGCACCGAGTAGGCATGATACTAACATGGGAGCCATTACCTATAAACCTGTACGCACGCACACACATCTCCAAGCCAACAAATCTAAAAAGTAAAAACTTATAAAAGGAAAAGATGCATCCATACACTAAAACCCAACCAATAGAGTACGACAGGAAGGTAAAGTACAAGAAAGTAAAACACTGGGCGAAAAGTACAATCCCACCAAAAAGAGAGTCTGTAACAAAGTCCAACCTATAAAGAATGGTGCTGGTACTGTAGTCTGTAGCTGTAAGAACACACCTCGGCCTGTCTGATCTCACTGAGAACCGTCCAGTCCTGGTCCGCCTAGAATCCTGTCAAAGGCTCGCTCTTCTTCAAAAGACACGACACGTGCGGGCAAAGCCCGTGCAGGGGTGAGTATAACAATACCAAGTAGGACTCCCTGAAACCACCAAGGAAATACAACAAGGGAAAGTACCAAAAAGGAAAGATAATGTCATCTCTTCACAGTATATGTCTACTGAACATATAACAAGAATATCTAGATATACTCATCCACGATCGACTATCGTGAATAACACCACTAAGATCTAGCTTGAAGATTCCAGTAAGCACGTAATAGGGAGAACAGACTCCCAGGTCTGAAGAGAGAGATATGAAGTACTCGTTCCGAGAGAACACACTCCATAAGTACTCTGAGAACATGATTCTCAGATAAGGATCAGAACCAAGTCATGGGGTGATTCCGACAACTCAGTCTGAGCTAATCTCCTAAGTAGAGGATCGGCGTCCAGGTAAAGTTGGTCACGTCGATACCATGAACTCTACCTAGGGTTCCAGCAATGAATAGAGGATCCGGATCTAAATCTCAAAGAGGGGATTCCAACAACTCTATTCAGAAATTCCTGCTGAAGGGATCATACTCCTGTATATTGGAAATTATACTGAGAGCCTTCGGGAGAACGACCAAGGGGACAGACCCTAAGGAAAACAGTCCAAGTCACAGAAGGAAACTAGGTCAAGCCATGAAGAATTGGTTACATGGCGTGTAGTATGGTTACACGCTGTGTTCTTTGACCTTGGGTACTTCCCGTGTAAATGTCATGTTTCATCCATTCAAGCTGTGTAAAACTCAACTACATGGCGTGTAGTAGGCTGACACGACATGTTCCTTGACTCCGGGTACTACTCGTGTAAACGGCCCATGCCATTTGGCTCACCGTATAAATGGAACTACACGACGTGTAGAAGAAATCACACGCCGCGTCTGAGCACCTGGGGCTCCCTCAGTGTACGATCGTCATGTACCGATACACGGTCTCTGGCCGTGTCGCCTGCCCATGTACCAGCCCACGGGGTATCCCCTGTGTCTGGCCGGGGAGGGTAATACATGCTGTGTCCTTGGCCATGTACCCAACTCGTGTCTGTGTATTCCCATAGTACGCGCCAGGTAATCTACTGACGAACACACGCCGTGTAGCCCATACTACACGCCATGTAGTCAGGATTTTTCCAGAAACGTCGTCTTCCTCCTTGTGCTTCGGCCGATCCTCTGGATCTCGATTCAGATGTTCGTTTGCTGCGAAACTCAGGACCTCGGGCCACCCTGCCGTTGTGATGCTAAATCCATGGGTTTTGCACCTTGAATTGGATCGACGAACAACATATGATATTCTGATGGAAAATACACTCGAAGAGTGATTTCTCTGGAATCGCTTAGATCCGCCCGTTGTCGTCATAATCGCATCTCCATTGGTTCATCCCGGTGTCGGATCTATAATCTCAGATCGTTACACCGTAGATCAGAGGCATAATCGATCATTGTTCTTATCCCGCAAAGAATGAAGAACGCGTGCGAAGAACATGATAAAAGAATCACAAAAATCAAACATGATGGCGGAACCTTTATCGTTTATCGTGACGATCCGGGTTCGTCGACGTTAGATCAAAACCAAAACAACCTCAAGAATCAAAACCTCAAAATCCCTGCAAAAACTCGTCCCGCAAGAACGATCGATCATTGGGCTAATATGTTCGTGGATTAGTCCGTGTTCGTCGTGGAAAACAAAAACGAGGAAGGAAATCAAAAACAAACATCCTACCTAGATTCACGGCGTTTGCTGGCGAAGATCTGGTCGTTGCGTCATCGTCACCGACGAAGCTCGTCAAGAACATTGTCGCCGCGTTGGGAGGTTATCTCCAGAGCTCTCCAGGGAGATTCAGGGTTATGAAAAAAGTAACCATGATCCCTTGAGAAATATATATTTAAAAAGAATAAGAATATTTCGCTGCAACAACGAGTTAATAAAATATTTTAAATAAAATATTTTATTACGGTTAGGTCGAAAAACCAGATTTCGCCACCAGCCTGTGCCCGTCGATGTTAGGTATATTCTAGGGTAAACCCACTACTCTGAATGAAACGGTGCCATCATATTTCTAATACAAGCACTCGTTCTAGAGTTATTCCACTTTTTCAAGAAAACGTCATGGGCGTGTTATTTAATTATTCAATTAAATTCAAACATTTGTTCTGGGCTCACCCGGCCTCAGAACCGCACGCCATCCCAGTGCCTGGTCTCGAATTAATTCCCATATAATAATAAAATAATACATTGAAAAATCCAAGACATTTCAAGTATAGATGATAAAATAAAATTTTATTTATTTTATAATTATAATTCTGGAAAGATTTCATTTTACTTACCGTATTTCCACAATGATCTCTTAAAAAATGTGAGTGTTACTCATGTGTACGTACAGCCTACCATCTCCACAATTCTAACATTGGTCAATTTTTCATAACAAGATTTAATGATAAGTTTTAAAATTATAATTGATTTATAAATATCATAATTATTTTAGGATTATTATTCTGTATATGTTTATATAATTACCCCATTGACCGTAGTCGATCTTCCAAAGTTGTTTTTGACACATAAACAGATTATGGTCAAAACACCCAATGTAAGCTTAGTTATTTAATTGGTTATCTAAAAATTATAAAAAATGAAGTATAGTAATAATAAAATTGAAAAATATTACCAATAAATTATATAATTATAATATGTTTATTATTCATGAAAATAAGATCTCGTGTGGCAATTTGGACTCAAGGTAATGGATTCTTGTCTCATTTTTCTTTCAATGACGCATATGACATTAACACCCCATACTTCTTTTGTATGGGGTACATACATACTATTTTGATATAATAAATCTTGAATTATTTTTATCTTAATAGTATTTAAATATTTCATTTGATGATTATTACTTTATGGTCATCTAATTTAAATGTTACAATAATGGTAAGGGATTTCATCTCAATTTACATTCCATTTTGACTTAATTGTCGTTACACACCAATTTAATTTCATATGGTATATATAATTCCCTTTGACATGTTATATCATAAATCTATTTACTCTAATGATATTATAGGTTTCATTTAATTGTATTCCTTTATGGGAATTATGTGGTATGGGATACATTGGAATGTTTAATGATTATTTCCCTTATAATTTTTAAAATAAACTTTAAATGGTATTTCCATTAATAAAAATAAAAAAAAATCTTGTTGTTAATTATCCTCCACAGAATAATTATTGAAAACCATATTTATTATTCTTTATAGATATTTTATGATAAGGAACATTTTTTATTAATTAAATCGATTATTTGTCATATGAGGAAGACATTGGATTTTTTATATAATGGGATGGGCATGTTATATCCCCTTAATTCATAGGTATGTTTCATGGAAAAATCTAGGTATGGTTTAGGATAAGGCCTTACCCATTTATTATTTTCCTTCCATGAATC
Organism: Viscum album; assembly: GCA_963277665.1. Taxonomy (NCBI): domain Eukaryota; kingdom Viridiplantae; phylum Streptophyta; class Magnoliopsida; order Santalales; family Viscaceae; genus Viscum; species Viscum album. Next base: position 188,260,008 of record OY728145.1, read on the forward strand.
CTTGATAGTAATATATTCTTAGTATGAAGCCTTTATAGTATTAGATTCATAGAATTAAGACTTGAAAATATTAGATTCTTAGCATGAAGTCGCAATGAGATGTTTTAGATATCCATATTTATGAATTTCATCATTATTTATTTAATTTTTATTATTATATGTGATTATTCAATTAGTTATTTTATCCATGGTTAAGTTTCATTGTCAGATTATTGATTAAATGGAATGTTCTATCATTAATTCACTTTTCCATGTTTATTTATTCTCATTGATTCACTATTGTTTCCACCTTACCTACCCTTACTGAGAATTTAAGATCAACCTTATTAGGTTCCCATTCCACATATGATGAAGAGGAATGGGTTGAAGGATTTTAAAGGATGCGGTTTATTTCATTTTATTTTGTATCATGTTTGTATATTCTATTTCCCAATGTATTATAGGTATCATGAATATAATCTAGCTTTCCAAAATAGCTAAACAAATTAGTCCATGGGGATTTTATCCCTTATAATATTGACAATGTCATAGCATAATACAGAGTCTCTAGGATTCTGGGGTCAGGGTGTTGTATTATTCACCATAGTTTATATCCTTCTCTAACTTCAGTCCTTCCAAATTAATGGATTAAATGACCACATTAGCATATAAAGAATGTAAAAAGCACACCATTGGATGCATCAAGATCATTGATATAACTATGACTATTTTCATTCATATAACAGGGATAGTTTCAATCCATTTTAAGGTAAGAATCCACAACCAAATAAGTACCATTTATGTTCATACATCTAAGACCACTGGTGTGATTTTTAACTAGATGATATCAAGGTGTTGGATGCATCAACAAACAAATTACTTCTATGATATTGGACATATAACATTAAATTAAACTTATTTAAAAATGGATGTATGGACAAAAAATGAACCACCATGGTCTTTTTCAAACAACCTGGTAAGGTAAAACATTCCTTGTTAAATAGTGAAAAAATGAATGGGTTATGATTCTCTTCATAAGGATACATATGAATACCTTTTTATAGGGCTAATCCCAACATTACAACCCCTAACACCTCTATAGATGGTGATAAATTTAAAAGTGGTCAATTATAAAGCTTTAAAATATAATTTATTTAATAAAAAACATATAGGGGATATGGAACTCCTTTAAAACATTAAGAATCTTCAACGATGTAATGTATCAATTGGTCACTTCGGTGAAATGGGTAAATAATATTTTTACTACGAGGGATATGAAAAAAAGTCTCTTAAAAGTATAAGAGGGTATCACACTGGATATAAAAACAATTCATTAGAGAATTTTATATCCTATTCTATTTATTTAAATATTCAATTAAAAGTTTCATTATCCCTTTATAACTAACACCTAACATTGAAAATTAGATCTATGAACTTACAAAAAAAATAATTAATTATTCAAAACAATGTTGTCTTCCAATACATTCTAGTTTACAGTATTTAGATATGATCACTAATAATTATATATATATATATATATAAATATATTCTTAAAATTGGATAATTTAAATATTATGATTATTCCTCACATGATATGGCCAAATCATCATCTTCATCATTCCTATCACTCAAATCATCCATATTTCCATAAATTACAGCACATTGTTCCAGTAATTATTTTAATATACATTACCAATGTGATACATTTAATATGAATAAATATCTGATTTAGGAAATTATAGAAAATAGTATTTACTTTAATCCACTATTCTAATCAATTTCATCCAAAAATAAATGAAAAGAACTATTTTCCACCAATATGGATTGCGCCATATCAACCAAAATTTGATTCTTTATCTTATATAAACTATTTTATTAAGGATTAAAAGATGTACTATACTCATACCAAATATTATACATCTTGATTTAATATTCAAATCTCTCACTTTTATATTCATCCCTATTATCTGAATGAAATATATTTACAGAAAAAAAACGTTGCAATTTTAAACTTCTCTTGAGACTCTTAAACATCATGAATAATTTATATGAATGCCTCATTAAAATGATATATATTATTCATTAATTTCTACCTCCATCACTTAATAATATTTAAATGTAAATGTTTTTATGGGTGAGTTTTTTTAACCCCCACTCATTTATATAATGAATTTGTAATATTAAAATTTTAGCATGTAAAACTTACCTATTTCATCTCATTTGGTATCTCTTCATCAATGAAACACTGCAAAAATTATCTCCAGGATTAAAAATTTTCTTTCTCTTCTAGATTATGTTTCATTAAATTCTATTCCAAAACTCTTTTTCCTTCTTTGTGCTCAAATAACTAGAATTTTTATCATCTCCTACATGAAATAGGTTACATATACCATATTATAATTGATTAGTAACATAGATAAATATTAATCCCTTGAACATGAATTATTATTTCATAATGATCACATTATTTTCCTTATCACATAGGTGTGAAACTCTGTAAATTTATTTTATCAATCCATTAACTAAGATAATAGTAATCAAATTCATATTATTTTCTCTAATATCCATCAAATCATATCATTTGATTTTTAAGGTTATATCATTACCAAATGTTTTTTATACTTCTATAAACTACTTAAATACACTGAGTAGCCTCATATATATATTCAGGTTGGGTAGACACCAGTCTTCAAGTGGCCATATATAATTCTTTTAGAATGGATTCAAAGGTACTTACATGACATGTGATTTATCCTTAAATCCTTCTTTTAACTTCTTTTGAAAATATTAGTATTATTCTACTCAGTATTTCTATAAAAATTGTAATTCTATTCTCATCATAGTGATCCATCTAATTTCGACCTCCATAAAATATATTCAAATCTTCAGACATAGTATTCAATTTAGCTTCATGATTTTTTTTCTTCATCTAAATTTTTATTATTTTAGCGAGTTTCACCCCTGAAAAGTTACCCTAATAATATTTTAGAATTTTATAAATAACATCTAATTAACCAAAAAATAATTTCCATATTCTAAAAGAAACCACAACATCAATATAACATGAAAAAAGTCATTTAACATTTGGTTTTGTTGATTGTGGACTGAAACATATTATTCCTTTCCTGACCATGAATATTTATTCTATTTTTTAATCCAATATTATCTAGTAATAATGAAATTTTATCATGTTTGTTATAGATTTTATTTTAATTTTGTACTATATATTTTTTACAGGTTTTACCTTCAAATAATTATTTCTATATTTTTTAGAATTCCATATTTTTCTTCTTAGATATTAACCCTTCTTCACCTTTTATTTAATTACTTTTGAATCCATAGAATTATATTTATCTGGTAAGAGTTATTATCATAATTCTTTCCTTTTTCATAATTATTTATCAATTTACTTAGAATTTTCAAAAATTTCTAATATAAATATTCTCTCTCCCCATTAAATAAAATATTTAAGAAATTGTAATTTATAGAAGGATATAATGTATAGAAGAATTCTCTGTAAACATATATCATAATTTTCCCTAAAAAATGTGGGAATATGTATTTTTTCATTGAATTAATTTTACCCATAAAGGACATCAAAATTTAGAGTAGCTCTTTAACCTCAAAATAGAGAGTTCTCAACACCTTCAACTTCAATAAACATTAGTGAATTTTGAAGGAAATTGAACAACAAGATGATACTAACTATAGATAAAAATTATATGCAGTCCCACATGAAGCATTCACTGAGAAGGGGGTGAAATAATGAATATAAATATTTTATTATTCCTATAACAATCTCCCATATATCACAAATTATGATGAAATATGATCAATCAATCATTAAAAATAATTTATTCAATAATGAATTTATTTAAATTAATTATTTAAATTCTTTCAAATATTTTTCAAATACACATTACCATGGTGAAAATAGGTATTTACAAAGTCAACCATTCAAAATTAATTTCTAAATTCTTAGTATAACATGTTATCATCTATTTCCATAAAATCCACTAGTATCATCCAATTGTTAAAACAAATAGGATTTATCATTGAAAATGAATAATTAAAATGTCACCAAATACGGATAATTTGATCCTATATAAATAGTATATAATCCATGAAATAGTATAGTGAATAATATCTTTAACAGAAAACAAGAATCTTTTAGATGTTTTTAACAGAATTCCAATTATTCCATTCCTCTTAACTCATATAAACATTGATATTTATTGAATAGAAACCTATTTTTGATTATGTAACATCTTAATAAAACACCCACAAAGAATTAATAATGTGTATATGAGTTTTATATCATCAATTAAGAAGAATTAACTCAATATAACATTTTATAATCAAGTTATTTATTTAGTCTCTTATAATTTATTTTTTACTATTTAATTTATGTCCATTCCACTCTCAATAACGTTCATAATGAAGAACAATGATTCTTTTGGGAGCCTTATTATTTTTAATCACACTATTATTCTCATCATTCTCTCGAAATTATTTTATAACACTATAATATATCATGTATCCACTTATACCACATCAAATTTTGGAATTAAAATTCATAAACAAACTCTCATCTAAATTTCCTTTAACCTTTTATTAATTATGAAACTTTAGATCACTTTAGATCTTTACATCATGTTTGATCTGTTTAATTAATTTTTTGGATCAAGTAGAAGAAGTCTCATTTTGGTTACACCAAGTCACACATTAAGATACACTCAAATATTTATTTCTATAAGGCTTTACACAAATAATACTTCAATACTCTTAAATATAACATAATGTATATGATTAAAAAATAATAAAACTCAAAGTAATTTAAAATTATACAAAATAAAAATGAATTTCTAGTAATATTTATCATTTTGGTATAATTTCTTATTCTCTATAAATGTGATTTTACATCATTGGGAAACCAATTGAATTTGATGAATAGTCAAATAAATCATTCATTACACACTCCATTAAAGACATATTCCAATTTCATTGTTCCTAGAAACATTAAATTTAAAAAACAAATGGATTTAGATTATGGTTTAATTTGAAACACCAATACATAGAATCTTTAAATAAAAATAATTCAGGACATAACCATCATGGCATAATTAGTTCCCTTAATAGAGTAATGTGATCCCATTACAACATAATAAAATCCATATAGTAATTTGTTAGAACAAATAAAAATCATATCCTCATCCATTGCAACATGAAACATATGTCATGAAGAATAGCTCATGAATAATTAAAACACCTAACAAATTTAGGATCAATTAATATTAATTGTGAATTAATATTTAAATAATAATTATCTAAAAACACATCAAATAAAAATTATTGGGTTACACTTAATATTTCAATATGATTTTTCCAAAAAACTCCAAAAACAGCATTGAACACTTATCCAACACTTATACTCAGTCTTAAACCTTTAATAGGACCCCTAAACAATAAAACAAATCTAAATTTATTTACATCACCCAGTAATGATGAACATATAGTCGTTGATAATAAAACAAAACAATTTAATTAATATCATCCCATGAATTTTATTGTTTTCAACAATATAACATTTATATCAACCACATTAATGGTCAAAACATTCATTTTTTCAAGTTCGACTCATCATATAAGTGTGTTCTTAATATCTGATGTGAGATTCAAACTATTATAAAAGATGAATGATGTGATATTTAATGTTATTCTATAAAAAAATTGAAATTCTATTTTATACACATTCAATTTTTATATTCAAATATTTAAATAAATTTGAAATTATATACTCTTATCAAAATAAAATTCATTTTTATTCATTGAATCGGTTGGTTGTTTATCATCTTGTTTTCTAATGTTCTTTATACTAGAACATGAGATAGTTTTCTTTAATGGATAAAATGTGTCCCCCCTTAGTTATAGATGCATTATAAATTAAAATTTTTATAATTCAATTAAAAGGGGTCATTTTTATTCAATATTTCTAAAATTCAATATGATAAAATAAAAGATATAATAATTTAATGATTTAGGGAATTTTTTAGTAAAATGACTATATATTTTATTATTTTCATTAGTGATATATCCATTTTTCTTTTGATTATAAACAAAATTATTTTTAAAATAAATATTCATAACTCATGAGTGATGTTGTAGAAAGTGTAATGGAACTTATAGTATCACATAGGATCAAAACATGTGGATATTAAAACAAAATTTTGTGGGATTTTGTTTTCTTCCACATTATATGAACACAACATCTTCCAGTAACTACATATTATGATTCAGTATTAGATAGTCATATAGAGTATTACTTGTTGCAAGACTATTATACTCAAGACTCTCTAATATAATGACATGGCCACAAAGTACTCTTATTATCATGTATACAACATCCAATGTAATAATTTGAATACATTTTCATGTTGGAACCATACCTGAATGATTAAAATAAAATAAAATCATAATATCTATTTAAATACAAGAATTTTTTTATAGATTTAGTTGATATTATTTTGGGATTTCTTTAAAATATGTATAAAATATTCTAAAAATGATTCCAAGTTGACTCACTAAAATTTCTATTAGAAGCCAAAAATATTAAACTTCCTACCATTCCATTATATAGATTATAATATATTTGTTTTCCTATTTTAACAATATATATATTTCATAAATAACTCAATAAATTATAGATATTTTAATTAATATCAAGAATAAAATGTTTTATAAACTATTTTTGGTATATTATATGTTAATTTTTAACAATTCTATTCAATTTTTGAGAAACATGAAAACCAAAAAAATATTAATTTTCCACATCATGCTCATAATAAATACATTTTTCATTTTTTTTAGAAACTTTTAGAAATTGAAATATTTATATATCTGATTATGATATCATATTAGTTGATCTATATGATCAATATTTACATAAAAACATCTTTATTAATATAATAGGATATTCTGTTTTTTTATAAAACTATTTTTATAAAGGAAGTTTGAAAAATGGTCATACTGGGAAGGTGGATATTGTTTTTGTTCATAAAATGCCCTAAGAGATTTAAAAAATGATATAATAGGTTTATATTTTCAAATCCAATATTTTATTTAATATAAAATTCTTCTTAAATAAATTAATTTAAGACTCCAATTTTAACATCCATTTGAAACAAAGAAAAATATGTGACATAAAATAATTTATATTCTTGTTAATATAATGATTAGACACTTGTGACCAAATTTACACATGATATATTCAAACTATCTTGTAATAATGTATCAAAAAAAGTGGATATTTATTTTGGATGATAGTTCCATTCTCATCACACTTGTTCGAAAAGGCACATCTTGTTCATATAACTATAAACTTAAATAACTCATTAATTACTATAATTAGTTTTTATACAAATTAATCTATTATTGTATAAATATAATCCCATATTTATCACCCAAGACATATTATTCTATTTTAGTCTCAAATATTTATATAAATTAAAGATACTTATAGTAATTATATGAATAATATTGAGTGGTGAATGGTTGATCCACTGATGATAACATTGATAAGATAATCGTCCCTAAAGACATTAAAACATGAAAGTATAAATAAATATTTTCATTTTTGAAAACCTCCCCTTTTTGGAATCATCATTTTTTATTTTTATTATTCAACCATAAGATTTTGAAAAACATTTGGGCATTTTAAATGTCATATGGGTAATTTTCATTATCTAGATTTTGGGAAATAAATTTTTCAACAGTTTCAGTTTTTTCATGCATCAGATGTACAATTTCATAAATTTCATGACACCTATTGTATAAAACCTAGTATTCAATAATAAAGGGAAAAAAACAAAAGAATATTAAATCATTATATTTTGGATAAAAAATAAAAATATTTTCTGTTTTATTTAGAATGAGTATATTACATCTAAAAACCTAGAAGCACTCTTTTATTAGATTCCTAATGTTCCACAATTTCTATGTTGCTTCCTTTAAAACTAAATAGAGTAAAACATTATTTTATAGTATATAAAATTTTATTCATAGCCATAGTGGAAAATTATTTACCAACTTTTAATTGGTGCCAGTGAATCATTGAAAAAATACCTTAGAGCGGGGGAGAATTATTTGTGGTTAAATTTTTACCAACTTATAATTTTTACTTTTAACCTTTTAAACCATTAAAATGTTGAACAAATATTTACTGTTTTGAAATATTGAAAAAATTTAATTTAACATAGAATAAACCAATATATAATAAATAATGTAGTAAATTATATAACATGTGTTTCTATAAGGTACATACCCTCATGGAAATACTACTCCATATTTTCTTAGATATTCAATTAATGAATTTTTTACTATAATTTTATAATTAATACATGTTATGTTTGGTAGGTATCATATTTTACCAACTCACCCTATAGAAACACTATATAGGGATATCAAAGAATAGAAAGTCTTATTAGATTCCTCAAGCATAGAGTCATTGAATTTATTTTTATATCTTCAAAAACAAAATGACATTCATTTATATTCAATATGCTTATTATAGTTTTCCTTATAATAATTTTACTTTTTTTCCTCATATAAATCTCATGGTCATTGAAGGAAAATAAATCTTAAAAATTATTTCACACTTAGCTCTAACACACATCATGTGTATCTTCTCGATTTAGTATTGGTTACACCTTTTTAATCAAGATGATTTATTCTCTACCAACTTCTTCTTTTTCATCAAGATAACAAAAAGTTATATTAACACACTCACACAGAAATAGAACACTCTAATATTATTATCTACCAAGTGGTGTATTTTGTCCAGGATATCACACACACTCTTCCTTGAGAGACTCACATCATATAATTATATAATTGCTTCCTACATTTTCTTGGGATCGCTTACATATATTTAAATAGGAATATCACATAATATATTTGAAATAAAATTCCATCTCACATATCCCTCGTGATATTCCATGTTAATTTATCTAACATATTTTAACAAGGATATCTCTATAATAATTAAAAAAATTCCTTTTACATATTTTTTTTTCATTTTTTCAATTAGCTAAATATAAATACTTTTATGTGTACAATATGATTAACTTTTCTTCTTATGAAAATATACTCCATAAACATCTATATAAAATCATTATTTTATGAGATATATAAATTATATAGAATCGTTATTATTAAATATATCTTCCTCATTATACCATCAGAGCATCCAATGAACTCCATACAAAATTCAGCTTGAGTAGGAAATTTTTGATTTCTTCTCATATTCATTTATTATTCTCCTACTAGAATAAAAAATTAATTCATTATATTTTACTCCATTAAATATGAACAAAAATATCTAAAAATTTATTCTTTATTTTTATAGTATTTAAATCTAGAATATTTTTATTTTGGTTCAATTTTAATTCATAAAATTTTTTTCATCTTTGACCTTTTTCCTATCATTTAGGGAGACTGGATTTTTAGGTAATTATATTGGATAAAAATTAATTTTTAATCATTTGACCAATGAGAAAAAACCAAAGCATTGACTTGAAATTTTGTTCATTATTTCTAAAAATAGATTAAAACATTCTTCACCTTATAAAGAAGCTATTTTTCTGGACCACCTTCTTTTATCACACATCCATTTAGCTTTTTTAATGTTATATAATTTAATAATGAATTTAGTATCATCCTGAACCATTTCCACTTCGTAATATTAAATTTTATAATGTCCTCATTTTCTCAGAATCATTCTAAAAATATGGTTATTAATTGATGATTAGGAAGCTCGGTGTTCCTTATATATATAACGTACATTGTGTATAGGTTTTATAAATTTTTCAAAATCATGGAATTCATCTTAAAATTTACCTTATGAAGAGTCATCATCATGTTGATTTTACCTTTTAAATCTCCATCATAAGTTTCATTAAACCCTATAAAATCTATATGTGTCATATGAGCTCCAGTTCTCAATCAGTACAGAGTTCATTCCATGTACCCAATAAAGTATAGTTTTAATATAAAAAGGTAGATTACAAAGCTCATTTTAACCTTATAAAGACCATATATAAAAAAACATAGTCCAATTTACTTTATACATATTATCTAATAATATTGTGAAGTTGATATTTCACAAAGGGTTACATATTGTATAGTATAGGGAACCCTAAAAGTTCATACCAGTTTACCCCCATGATGTTAAATGATTTTACTATATAGTTCACCTTTTGTACCCTATAAATTGACTGGGGTTCAGTACATATAAAAATTAACATAGTTATTTAAAAACGTAGTTATTTATCATATATAAAAATTTCCTTCTAGGGGTTCTTAAAACCTCTTCAAATATCCAATATATCACCAGAAATATATCTATGAATTATTAGAATATTTACAAACCCTTTCGCCTAATTCAAAAGGTATTTATTAAAATATAAATAATCAAGGTAATGTATTTCATAAACTCAATTGAGGTAATAATTCCATCTTCAATCTTGAAAACAACATCCTACATCCATGATTTTTTCCTCACTAATTTCATAATTACACTTTCAAAATAAACTTATAATGGTTTATTCCATCTTTATTGAGATTTATAAATACATTAAACTATGTTTCATTCATTTTAATTATAGATATATATGTTCTCCATAATATCCCTATGCCACCAGCCTCATTCCCAACTTCATTGGTTCTTGTAAATTTTTGTATACATTACTTCTCCACCTTCATAACTTTTCTTTTATAAGATGATCGTCTCAAATAATCATTTAATATAGGGTTTATAATTAAATATCTCTAACCTTTAATTTAATATTCAATAACTTCTTCCCTTTATAATACAATTATAGTCATTTCTATTATTTTATTGGGTGCATTCCCACTCCATTACCCAACAACTGCACAACACATATTGACATAGTCATTATAAAAAAGACAATCATAGTCCAAAATGCACTTAAATATCCCCCATTTTAATTTTTTTTAAAAATTGAACTTATAACGACAACAGATTCATGTAAATATTTTTTTAGTAATTAAATTTTTCTCACCTCTATGTTGATAATAAATGAAAAGGTTGAAATATTTTATCCCCTTTACAAATATCATGGTCATTATGGAAGTCTTCTCAATGGGAAACTTTTCTCCCCTATCACTCTTATAAGATTAAAAAAATCACTCCACCTGTTCTTCTACCTTTATTTAGAATCAATTCCTTATATAAGAGCGGGGTGATACCACATATCACATAGAAATATGACTTAAACTGGTCAACTCTATGTCTACTTAGCCTAACCAATAGTAAAAAATAAGAATGATCAATTTAGATATCAATTTACCCCATAAATTAACCATAATATGATACCAAATCATATTTCAACTCGTAGGGTTTATTTCAAATAAATATTCATGAAGTGTTATGAACCGACACAAAAAAATAAAAAAACATAAAAAAATATCTAGTGAATGTTTGATTTTCACCCCTATTTTGTTAGATAGTCACTATAACTTGATATTTATTATGAATATGATTAAAAATAATGATGGTAGAATGAAAATCATATCTCAAAAATCATTTTTCTACAATTTATTCTTGAATTTCAGATTTAATCAGAATTTTTAAAAAATAGAATATTTATCCATTTTAACAGCTACCCCTAATGGATTTTATCCATACAACACTATGGTTGTTTTTGATCATGAATGATATCATTCAGAGATTCATAAAAATTGTTAAATAAATACTAATGGAGTGGTTTCATGATAGAATATCTTTAAATCAATCTATACATTTTTTTTATTTTTATTAGAACTTCATCCTTTACCTTAATTTACATCCTTCATGATGTATAACTGATAATATATTATTAGAAGAAGGAAGAACTCCATGTAACCGTTAGGCATATTAGTAGGGATAATACTACTTCATCAACCAAGAAGAAGGTTCGTTTATAGTTATAATGTCTCTTGAACTCTTTATTTTTCCTCATTTTAAGTTTCTCAGAATTAAATATCTCTGATAATCATGGTTTTCAATACATTTTCAACTTTCCTCATAGTTGTAATAAAATTACACACTTCAGTAATCAAGAAATATTATTATCTATGTTCTTTATTTATTTCCCCAGCCTCTTTTAAATGATCTAGCATTAAGGTTGGGCATAATGATAGTGTGTGAACAAAATTATCTTTCTGTATTGACCAATTGTTATTGAATAATTATTTATACATGAAGTAATTAGGGTTTTTCCCTTGTCTATATTCATCAATGTTTTACCAAACAACTAGGTCATACACTATGTGTCAATGTGAATAGCCTTCTTGTACTTTCAATATTAATCATTATCAATATTAGATTTCCCATTTTGTTCAATATTTTTATATTCTTTATCTGAGTTTCCAGACACTAATATCCTCATAATATATCCCTCTTGGAAATATTGTCCTTTAGGTTTAAGTTTACTACTTTCCTAATTATCTTTTATATCCATATTATAGTGGTCCCTTATGATACCAATTTTACTATAACATTATAATAAACTATTGGGTTAAATATTGTTTTCAATTTTCTTTTCTATCTTCCTTGGAGTGGTTTATATGACAATATTCCATTTTTCCCCTCAAGAAGGATTTTTTTTATTTACCACTCACTTCATTAATTTTAGTAGACTCTTATTTTCATCAGTATAATATTTTTTCTTGGTCTTTATAAAGAAAAACTCTTCAAAGTAATGGATACCTATATTTCATTAGTAATAAGAGATCTCTAGAGTTTCAAATATATTTCTACCTAAAAATTATACATCCTTAATTATAGGTTATTTAATATAATTGTTTTTATTTCAGTTCCATATTTTATCCCCATAATCCAAGATTTATTTTATTTTCATAAATTGACATGTTATTCCAGAAATCTATGGCCTTATTCTCAATCCTCCACCACCACTAACTTTTTCCAAATGATCGAATGCCTTATATTTTTAATGATTTTTGGATAATACCCATTTTAAAGGTTGAGGGGGAACTCTTACATGAAACATAGTCCCAAGGTATAGGGCCCATATATGAACTGAATTCCCAGAGGAATATAGACCATTACAAGACCATAAAGGCCCAAGACCAAACACACTTGAAATAGCCCCTCACCAGCTTCTGTATCTTGAGGGCGCCTAGCTTCCGACCACCCAAATATGTTTTTATAGAATTTATATGTGTAGTGTTTCATGATACCTAGTACCAATTAAAGTTTTCATCAACCTCTAATTCTCCGAATTCGTTTAGCTCTTCTCTATTGGTTTCTACATTAGTCTTTCTGATTTAATCTCCAACAAAGCATTCTTAAATCGTATAGGATCATTGTGTGATTTTTAAAGAGAATGGATATTATATTAACTATATTTGATAACATTAATTTTCTCATATATTTATTATTTAAACTTATATATAATCATTTATAACATTTCTATAACAATTTATATCGATTTCATTAAATGTTCACCAATTTGACGAGAGTGTTACATTTTTTCAACTACCCTGCTAATTATTTTCCAATAGCATATGTATCATATTAAATAAGTGATTTATAATCATATAAATATTTTATAATCTTAATTAATAAAGTAAAAAAGTCTCTATATATTTTCTTATTTCATTCCCTAACATCATTGTATAGATCTTTAACTGATTTATCATGAAACATTCTCTTTTTAAATTTTTCTTCTATTATTAAAGGAATAATTTTCAATTTATTTAATTGAACACACACCACTATGATTAAATTTATATAGTGATGAATCTAATTTCAAATTTGAAAATAATCATTAATTATTTTTATATTTATTTATATTTTTAAATTCCTTGGATAAATTCTCCAATTCAATATTGATAGGGATGGAAAAAATTTCTTCCAGATAAGGATAGTCTGAAACAATTTCAAAATTTTTAATCTATAATTTGAAAAATAATCTCAACGTAAATAAAATTATAGATATAATAAATTTGGAGAAATTGACAATTTTTAAATTGTTATTCTCAGTGGACTGGTTCTGACAAACCTAAGAAGCTTATAACTTATTTGTGGTCAAATTTTTACTAACATATAATTTCATTCCTTAACCTTTTATCCCTTTTGGAATATGAACATCTATTTTCAAGTATGATAGATAAATGTTTTATTTTTTAACATATAATAGACATATATTCAATTCATGAAAGTATTAAATTGTGAAACTTGTATATCATAAGGGTTGGACACTCTTTAGAATCATACCCTTTGTGGTTATTGGGATGTCTAAGACACAGATTCCCCATAATATTTTTATTTTCCATATATGTAAATTTGGGAAGTGTTCATTCTATACAAAACCAATATAATTAAATGGTGTGTGTGATCAATATATTAAATAAGCGAAAAAAATATAAATCCCATTATTTATTTTCTATAATTAAAAAATTCGTTGAATATTCCAACCTATTATAGTCACAAGATGTTGAATTAAATCACTGGGTCCAAGCCAGACTTTTGCAAGAGCTTCGGTATTCCTCCTTATATGCTAGTGGCTACTAACTAGTAGAGAGGGTATAAGGTGAAACCATGGGGATAATAATCCCACAATCATACTAAAAAATATATCATAAATAAACAAGAACATAAATACTATAAAATAAAAGTATGTGGGAAACCAATGAAATATAATCAGTATAATATGATTTTAAAAAGAAAAAACATAGTAGTTATAGTAGGAAATATAGTCTCTTTCCCACCAAGAAAACCACATACATGTTGTTATGAATACCATCATAGCGTGATCTTCTACCACTCCATACCATAAAACATTCTTTTCTCTAGACTCGTAGTGAGCTGTCTCATATGTTGTTTAACCCAGGACTCAACCCAACCAGTACAAGCAAGAAGTAAGGAATACATGGTTACCCATGTTCCATGGTCAAATGGGAAGGTGTGAGTATAATTTACTAAGGTACCACCCACATGGTCATATACCAAACTAATTTATGTAGTTTATGTGAATGTGTTAAGCTCAGTTGAAAGTAAACATAGAATTCATAAACTACACAAGTATATCACAAACTAACCTATTAACAAGTAAACAATAAAAACTCCTTTGTAGAGTGTTCATGAACTCAATAATCAATAAAAAATCCCACCATACCTGCTTCATGACCATTCCAAAAGGTTATCATAAGTAGTTTCACATGACTTAGGTTACTCAATGTAACTCTATCCATCTTTATGGGAATTAATGGTCTTCCTTAATGAATAACTCCACACACACTAACATTAATGTGATATACATCCCCCAAATTTTGTGATCAATCTATCTATACTTAAATTTTTAATAGACCTTGAATTCATAATATCCTTCTCCTCTTAGAAATAATGATCAATATTTGAGAAACAATTACCATATTCAAAATAAAAAATAGATTAGTTTCTTATTATTGGGAAGCATAGTGCCTCTTGGGGTAGGAGTTCTAATCTACCATAGAATTATTTGTCATAAAATACCTAGATACTAGATAGAACATCATAAATGAATTAATAAAAAACAAAACACAATGCCAAGAAACCCCATATGAAAAAAAATAAAACATAGATTTCTACTGGCCTCATATGGACACATTTGATCAATAAATCAAACATAGTATCATTGGAAAAAGTCACACATGTGAAGAAGTAATCAAGCATGGTATTATGGAAAGAATTATGTAGAATCCTATCCCGAATATTCACTAAAAATGATGAATGGCCAGTAGGCTACTAGACTTAGGCACACATCCTTGAATTCAAAATACTTACGACTAGAAATGAGGGTGTAAAGAGGTATAGTGGGGAGGATATACCCTCTGAGAATGGTATAACACCGGTCTGAGTCATAATATATATCATCCAGTAAAATAAATAAGAGTCAGTGGATTCGAACCAGACCCACCAAGGGAGGAATCATAGTAAATAACATGTAATAGCAGAAGTAATAAATAAATAATTGAAGGAGAAGAAAAATAAACATATCAGAAATCCCAAAACTCCACTTGTATCCACTATGAAAAAAATCAAGTAAAAAATTCATTTCATAATGGGTCACATAGGTCAATATTCAAAGCGAAGATAATGGATAACCAATGTTAGATACATATAAAATAAGCATGCTGGTATAGGAAGACAATATAAACCAAATTAAAACATCAACTAGGCATGACCTCCAAGTATTTTCATATCACCATACCAAACAACTACTAAGATCCATCTTCTGAGGCTGATATTTTACATAGAAGTAAATTCATAAAGTCTAAATGTGTCCTAAATGACCAGTGTAGGATGGGAAATGAATCTCAATATGATACCCCCAAAGGTTAATACCTAGAATCATTGTCAAAGTATGCATATCATATGATATGTATAATAGTTCAATGTAATAAGTAAACAATAAAAATACTTTTGTGCTCACAACCACCAAGAAGTTTCCACCTGATTTGGACAAAATAATATCATAAGTATAAAGGGTTCTTGGCCCATGGCCCAAGAAACCTCAGATGTCCAAAAATCTAAGTGAACCCTCATGTTCCACCTCAATCAGATAACCCAGTGCATCATACCTCCTAACACCTCGTGTATCAATAAGTAATTACATCCCAAATAAACTCCCAAGAAACTTAATCCAGTCCCTAATACCCCTACTCAAAATCACATATCCACTCAATAGACCAAAAACCAAAGGAATGATTATATTTATTATCAAATAAGTATCCATTATTTCCTCAGAGAACCACCTCTAGAAGAACGTATATGTCCATACTCAAATATAAATTCATGCCCAGAGCCTCAAGCATGGAAAGAATCATCCCCTACCTGATAGAATCATCACTATCTACTAAATGATTATCACCTTATGTGTAGAGTTTTATGGCATTAACCCCCAAAAAAAATCATAATCCACAGTACTGAGGTCTGCTACCCACTCAAGTGGTCAAAAACACCTCCTCAACAGAGTCAACCTGTGTCTATAGACTCAATAAAATCTTTGGCCATCACTGGTGGGAGGCAGTCTCCAAATATAGATCCTAAGACACACCATCAACAACACTTCATCCCCATGTGACCATCTCTCAAAAATGGGATGGTCTCACCATCCCAATATCACGAGCCATGCCCAACCGAAAGGCCTCTCCACCTCAATACAACATCTAAGATTCTCAATCCTATGGTAAATCAAATCAATTATCTAACCCAATCCCAACTAATTGATCTAAATTTCCTCAATATTGATGGTCATGTTATCCCATTTTCTTGGTCCCTACCCATTATGACCACATGGGTTCCAGCACATGCAATTAAGCATGTCACAAATATATAATTCCATTCAAAAAAAATTAATCAAGAAATTAAATTAAAAAGGATTGATTTTAACAAGATAAAAAACTATAAGAAATCATCATGGAAGTATTTAAAGCCTCAAATTAATTTAACCAGGAAATAAAAATTTTAAAAATCAATTTAAATCAAATCATTTCAATTCAGATGATTTTGGAACCCCTGACTAAAATACCCTAGAGAACAACAACCTATAACATGATCTCGCTAATTTGAAATAGGTTTGGGCATGCTAAACGACATCCCTTAGGATTATATGGTCATTTTCATATGAAGCATGAGGTATACGAAGGTCTCGCTGAAAATATCTGAAAATAGAGCTTTGAGTTGCATGCAAAAAATGACCGCAAAAACAAAAATCAAGGTATAAACATACCTTAGACTCGTAGATGTATTCATGTCCGATATTGAGATATAAATTGAATCCATTTATAATATATTTTAATTTTCATATTATGAACTAAAAATAGGCATAAAGAGATCTAACATAATTTTTTAATCCATTAGGCAAAAACTAAATGAAGAAGTGGCTAGGGTGTGGTTTGCCTTACTAAAGCGATTTTATTACTTCTGACAGACCGACGAACAGAAAACCGATGGAGAGATGTGATCAAATGGAAGAAGGGGAGGATATATTCAATTCCTTCTATGTGTGTGGACAACTAATAAAAATGGTGAAGAAGAAGTAAAGAAATATAAAAAAAGTAAAATTAAAGATAAAAGAAATATAATGAACACCGAGACTAAGCTGCACAATTTTCTTTAACCCCGGTCACATCATATAGAAACCTTTTCAATTGTAGAAGATCTCCACAAATGGATATGAACATACCTAATACAGTTTATGAAAACCCTGTGTGATTTCAAAAACATTCCAAATCATTTCCTGGAAGGGGTCACACGATTTACCCAAAACTGTGCGCCTTTTGCATGTAACCAAAACCTGCCATTTGGCCCCTGCCACTCCCAAAATAAAACCAAAACATCTGAGGCACTCTCCATGGTTACATACTAACACAAAACCATCATATAAATCTTATGGATCTCTATTAATATAGTTATAGTCAATGAAACAAAAAGTAGCATATCCACTGATTGAAAAGATCAAATCGTGACTAAATTTGACACGTTTTAAAAACATAGGATGTTACACATTATTAGTCAATACTAAACCATTAGTAGCCATGAAAAAATATAGTACACAAGGTCCAATGCTTCTTTTGATAACTATTCAATTTATTATAAGTGTTTTAATTAATTATTTAATACATGAAATTCAATTACTAATTAAGATTGAAACAATGTCTCTCACTTTAATTGGTTTTGTCGACCAATTAAATTGTATTAATTTTATCCATGTCATGATTATGAATTAAGGAACATTATTACAAGGTGTTAAACCTTATATCACATTCCAATAAAAGGTACATAATAACATAGATTATATTTCAAAAAACTACCCACATCAAATGGAGACTAGTCCATTTTAGCAAGGCTTGAAAACTTTTTCGGAGTCTTCCAAATTTATTTACCCTCCAATGATTAATATTTGATTCAACTCAACTAGTGAATTCCGACATAAATAATTATAAAATCATTATAACTAATTTAATTAAAACAATAAACTTATAGCCAAGGTGAAATGAATACAATGGCAAAGGACTTACTGGAATACACTGCCAAGTCGAAACCTCGACCAACCATCCATGGTAGGTTTGTAACATTATTTGCACTTCATTCATGGAAAATGATCTAAGTTGTAGTATCAAATAAATGACCAATTTAATATAATTAAATTTTAACCATTTAAAAAACCATCCCAGAGATGTACCTTAACCGCAATATCATCCAATGGAGTTCAATACACACATGTTGTGGTCCTAGTTCAAAGACAAGCTGATGTACGAAATCAATTTAATGATATGTAGGACTAATATTTTCAATTGAAAAAAAAATGGAGGACATCAAAAAATGACATAAATTCATTTAAATTCCCATCCATGACACACATTAATCACTATGGTATATTATCTATCCATACTGTTTGAAATCCCCATTATTCTGGAATATTTCCACCAAGATTAGATGGAATTTTCATCTGATTATCTATCAATGATCTAGTAAAAGAATAAAAAATTACCCAGATAATCAAGTAGAGAGTGGAATTCAATGATGAAATGGATACAAAAGGATAAAAAGGGATTAAACTTACTATGAGGACCATCCATGATAAAATGTATAGAGATTCACTGCTATAAGGGGATGAAGGAGGCTGATATTGATGATGAATAGAGGTTCATACCTGGATTCAACATTAGTTTCCATATATATTTTAACATTGAAAGGTTTTATGAATTATTATTTCTCAAATAAATTTAAATTCTTTGATGGCTTACATTGAATGCTACATCAAGTAAATATTTCTTTATACGCAAAACCTAGTTAATATAATCCCATAAGAAACAATGAGATTATATTCTAGTAAACATAATGATATGTTTGTCTTCTGTTGCACACAATTCTGAGTTCCTTTTATAGTTTGAGATACTCAACAGACTATGTTTTACTGAACTACAATATTCTATAAATATTATTATTTAATATGATAATTATCATCTCACTTTTTTAATGGATTGAATGAGTAGGATTAAATAAATTATCAAAATATACATTTTTTACATGTTTATTAGTTTTTTTATTATAAATAAAAGATTAATAATTTTAAAGAAAAAATAAATGTTTTCATAAAAACTTCTTCTTTTAAAAGTAGGTTTAATCGTATTTGGCGTACAAAATTTACAATTAAATTTTAACACTATTATAAGAATTTACATAAAAAATAAACATCATTTTTGAATAATTAATATAAAATTTTTATTAGGGTGAATTATTGTAATTTTTCTAAGAAGATTCATTTATTGATGAACAGTGGAAAATATTGAATTTTAATTGAAAACTATATTTTAATTTAAATATTTTATAATGGAAAATTATATTTTAAATTGGTTTTAAGTTATGAATAGTAAAATAATAAATATATTAATCGAATTTTGGACATTGGACATAATTTAATATTTAAATTTGATATAAAACATTGTAATCATTTGAACATTTCATGTTAAAAATGTGATTTCTCATCATATCTATGGAATTATTTTTAAATAAAATTATTTCACATATGTGAATTAAAATTGAAAATAATGATTCCATATTTTGAATAAGAATAAATTATAATTTCTAATAAGTCAAGCTGAATTTTTTAATGAACTTATTAGTGAAAACATTTGGACTCAATTATAAGTATTAAGGTAAAAACGAGTTTTCTTAGCCCATTAACATAGAATATAAGGTGTAAAATGGAATATCAACTAGTCCAACACCCATGGACTGGTAATATTTCATCACTTTCCACCTTGGGCTCAATTATATAATTATGTGGGATACTATTCCATGAATGTTACCTATATGATAAGTTTTGTAATGAAAAATATAATAAAGGAACAATCATTGCCTTTAATATTTATAATGCTTCGGGTTAGGGATAGAACGTCATATATTCAGTTATAAATATTATTATGATATATGAATGAGTTTTTTTAACAAGGAAATTTATTTTTATTATTCACAGACAAAATTATTACTATAAATGCTTAAGAAACGCCAATGCATGAGTTACATAGTTAATATTAAGTTAAAATAAATTATACTAAAAATATTAAAAGTGAAGTAAATTGAATGAATTATTTTCTTAAATTAATATTTTAGACAAATTTATCATTTTACTCTTTCATGGACTTAAAATATTCAAGTAAAATTTTTGTGTTGATATTTTTTTAAATTTAAATTAAATAAATAACTTCAAAATGGACATTAATGATATTTTATTCCAAATTATATTTTATTAAATTGTTTAAAATTTAAAAATACTATATTATAGCATGTTAATTTTAAATTTTATTAAATGTAATATATGGTCCATTAAAATATCAATTGATCTTTTATAAATAACATATTTACCCTTAAATAGTAAAACATTGTTAGTGTGGTTTAGGTTAAAGTATTGTTTTATCTCATTATATGTGGTTCTATAAACATTAATTTAAAACACAAATGGGATTTTTAGTCTATAAATTAGATAAAATATTTATAATTAATGGGCCTAGATTTTATAATAATTATAACTTTAATTTAGTCTTAATGGAAAAATTACCTTGGTTTAAAAATGAGACACCATAGTGAAAGACCAAAATGGTAAAAATATTGAAACTTATAAGCTAAGGAATAACATTAAAAAATGATTTTTTGTGATAGAGGTGTATCTATAACACCTCAACCATATAATAAGTTATTATTCAATTTCGTAGCCATATGAGGCAATAGAGACATCCCAATGGTGAATGCTTTGGAGTATTTACAAGGATGCCACTCTTCCTAAACTATAAAAGGGCACCCACTCTCCCCCATTCATTAGACCTATCATGAAATTTGGCTTCAACAAGATCTACCAAAATAAAATAAAAAATTAAATAACCTCATAATATTGGAATTATTTATGATATAAACCCTACCATGAAAGGAATTAGGGAAATCCTAAAGATAATACTCGAAGAATAGGCCACGTTCATCAATATGTGTTTTCATTTTATTTCCTCCTCCACCCCATTCAATTAATATTATTACTAGATTATATAATTAAAAAATTATATTACATATAATTAAATGTTTTAAAGTTATGTTTATGGCCTACAACTACACACACCACCATCAAATGGATTATGAAAACATCATTTGTGGGTATGGTGGACTACCACCTCCGGATCAGATTTTGTTCATTTTTCTATTACCAACATTAATAGATGTGAATAATGATGGATTAAATGATTATATATGATATATATGATACTTATAATTTTATTATTAAACTTTAAAAGTTACATTACACAAACCTTAATGCTTTTCATTTTGTGGGAATATGATAACGCTGTTTGTCTGTACAACAGATTACCGCCTCGTGTAGCGATGTGATTTGTTCAAGTTTTACATAGAATGTGTTATGGATCGTCTTAAAAAATGTTTTATAAATATTATATAAAATTTATTTTTAATGATAATATATATAATTTACTTTTCATCCTTAAAACCCATTATAAAATTGGAAACAATGTTCACGTGTACGTACGACCTACCGCCTCCATGAACGGTGTATTTCATTTCATATCACTAAATATTATGGATTACACTAAATACATATACACTAAATATATATAATATTTATATCATGGTTTAAATTTTCGATATTATGACATCATGATCTAAGTGATAGATCCAAAAAATCAAGTCGTAACAGATATGAAAAACAAAGTCATTATTTCCTAAAACACAACATTAACACAAATTTCTTAAAGAATAGGTAATGGTAGGTCATAAGAAAATAATATATAGTATGATATATATAAATATAGTTATTTAATTGTTTTATAACAAAATTATATTTTTTATATAGTATGTTTCAATGAGTATGATTGAATTCAATACATATGGTAGGGGACTTCTATCTCACTTTTACTTTCTGCGAGACAAATGTAAGATTCATCACATGTTTCTTTTATATAGTATAAAAAACATTCCATGAATGTATTTTATGATTATTATATGTACTATTATTAATATTTTCATATCCATTTTATTATATCTCTTTGATTTGGTTTACTGTTAAATTGTTTTCAAATTGATAATGGATATTTGTCTTAATTGTCCCTCTTTGAGAAATATGTTGTGTTGTGCACCTATATTCTTTCATGAGGTGCATATAAATCACCTTTGACATATAATATCATGGATTTATTCATCCTTGTGATATTTTATGTTTTTTTTTGTGTTATTCCTTTGTTTATTTTATGATTCAATGTTAACAAAGTTGTAAATATTTTATTTCACAATCTCATCATTTATCAGGATGGTTTATGACTAAGTCTCCAATGTTGAAAAATAATTATACACCTCTCAATAATTGTAATTAATTTTATTCAGATCTTTTTATTCATGATATCTTTATGTAATGGTTTAATTTTATACTCTTTGGTACTCAAGATAATTAGGAATAAATTTAATAAACTTTGACCTTATTTATACCTTCAGTGAGAAATTGGTTTTTATCAAAATCATTTTTTTCTAAGGATGTCATAAAAAATGTTTTTAATTGATATATAAAAAAATTTCTATGAAAAAAAAATTTAAAATATATTATGTTTTAAAAAAGTTACTTGATGTTTAAAAAATGACCTTATTAGTTTTGAAGGTTATTATCAAATAAACTGTTTTTCAAAATATATTATGTTTTAAAAGGATTTTTATGAGGAAGTAAAATATTCTTCATGAAATTTTTTCAATGATCTCATAAAAAATTCAATCTAATATAAATTTTTTTAGCATTGCCTATTATTTAATGGGGATTTTACCCATGGATAACATTTATATTCATTCTCTCAATGGGTTGTGCTTTGATGGCATGATTTTTATGAATCATGTTTCTATTACATGTGTTATACTAAGAAAAAATACTTATAAAACCTATTTGTAATCATAGTTAAATCTATGATGAAATGATTATGAAACAGTTTATTTTCCATAGGTTATGATATTATTTAATTTTTATATTCCCATTTCATTTCATTGGTTGGGATATGATAAATCTTAATGATCATGTGGAACACATATGTATGGTTTCATTATGTGATGGGTGGGACCTATATCTCCCTCCAATGAATTGGGAAATTGTTTGTGTCTCATGAGATAAAAATTAGAAATAAGTCAATAGGATTGATTCACTATGGGAAATAGGTTTTTCCTTATCCACTATGGGAAATATTTTTTTCCAGATCCCCTATGGGAAACTAATGTGTCCTTATCCACTAAATGAAACTTGTGTGTCCTTATCCACTAGGGGAAACAAGTATGTCTTTATCCTCTATGGGAAAGGGGTGTATCTTGATCCACTATATTGATGTTCATAGTATTTAACATTGAAAAATTAAAATTTTTTCAATATATTATTGATGGTACCACAATTT
Organism: Viscum album; assembly: GCA_963277665.1. NCBI lineage: Eukaryota > Viridiplantae > Streptophyta > Magnoliopsida > Santalales > Viscaceae > Viscum > Viscum album. The sequence continues at coordinate 188,284,473 of OY728145.1, forward strand.
AATGACATGATAACATGGTTTATGATTAATCTATGATGATTTATAACTTTTATAGGATAGTTTTTTAAAAATGATAAACTTTTATGATATGAATCATTTTTATGATCTACGATACGCTGAGTAAAAACATTTTAAGTTATGATTATGATCAAATTAACTTATTTTTATCACTTTCATTAATATGATCATAAAATGATATATATTATGTTTATCCAAACTGAGAATCTGAGATCAACCTTTTTTATGTTCTCATTCTCTATTTTTTGAATAATAAGGTTTTTTATAGGTTATGTATATGAATATTACTAAATGGTAATATTTTTGTGGGAAATATTGAAGATATTTCACTAGATTATAAAATTGTTGTCCATGTTTCTAAAGTCACTAATCTATTATGATCCTCATTCGTGTTTTGGTGTAATGTAATGAATATTTATAAAAATTGATGTAATATTCATGTTTGAAATGTCTGGGTCACTATAGTTGGTATAAAATTAAATGTTTAGTTATCCTTTGAAAATATGGATTCATATAATCTAGTGAGATCCCTAGGGGTATTTCAAATGTTATTTCTAGGTATGTCTCTGATGATAAGTATAAGGATGTGTCAAAGTATAGAAAAACGTCCTAAAATATTGTTAATTGATAGAGTGATTGGTTTTCATGAAATTACATCTCAATCTTGATACTACTAGTGGATATGGCTTTGGCACATATGTAAATATGGGGATAATCATAAAATATTTCATTTAATTGAACTCAATCAGGAAACGGTGCACGACAACATGCCTTACTACACACATAGTCTAACACACCTAGAGTATATTCATTATATATTCACAATATATTTATGTATTATCATGAATAAATAAAACAAATAATCATTAATAATGATAAAATTTAGACCTAAGGTGTCATATTGTAAAAATAAGGGGTCATTATTGTTACATCCATAAGTGATATTCTTCATGATTTTTTGGTTCTAAACTATGATTAGTGTTTCTAACACTATGATTTTTTGTTTTAGTTAACGTTGGGGACCAGAAGGACTCATATAAACCTTTAATATGATGGAAAATTTATGACTATAAGAATCCAAATTAGATAATTATTAGATATAATGATATTATGATAGTGTCTAAAAAGCTATTGTGTTATATAATTATCAATGTGAACCTTAGTGAGATTTCTGACACATCGAATAAGAGGAATAGGGACATTAGGAAATTTTATATAGTAATATACATAATGTAAAGAAGACTTAGATTCATACTAATTAATATGGTGGAATGAAATAACTTATTAAATATCTTAAATGGAGGGGAATATTTTATCTATGTGGACAAGGGGATCATGGGGTGAAAAATTGTTGAGGAGTTCATGTCTTATCTTTGAATAACATGGTTATTACCTAAATAAATGATCGATACCAGTAATTTACTTCTATGATAAGAAATGACCTATTCCATTCCAATCAATAATGATGAATTATTAAGGTATTTAAGTATTTGGATTCAAAAATGTTCAATTTTTAAATATTTAAGGATTGTTTAGTATTTTTTTGTTAAGTATTTTAATGAGTTTTTTAAATGATGCTAATGGAATGTAAAAGGTTTTGTAATGGAAATGTGATATTTTGATAATGGGAAGGTGCCCCCTTAATATGTTATCAATGATGAGAAACTAGTGTTTATTTTTTATAAAGAGGTGATTTATTTAAATAAATGAAATTGGATAGTATCAATTACCTCATAATTGAAAAAGTATTTTACAACAATGTAGTTCATGTTATCATTGATGGAGTTTAAAAATTATTATATCTTGGGAATATTTAATAATTTTTTATTATATTTAGGGAATATGTAATAATTCTTTTTTATATAAAAGTGTTTTAGTAACACATGTTATTACCATGTTTGAAGATAATACATGATGAAGGTATTATCATTTTGGGTTTGTGACAATCAAGAACTACATTTTGATACATGGTAGATTAAGTTTAAGTTGATTTTGGGAAGTTAGTCACCATATTTCTCATGTTTTGTATTTAATTATTTTAAAAGGATCATAAGGATTACTATTTGGGAAATGGTGTATGTTGAAATTTGAATGTGGTTTTATAGAATAATGTATTATTTTTCCATATAAATATTTAATCATAAAGGATAACCATTTAGAATCATTTTTCATGGATGCTAAAAAAATACACTGAATGAATTATAATTCTATTTAGTGATCTTATGATATATTTTTTCATTAGGAATAACAAATACACCTTAATTTTAAGAGTACTTAATGAAGTGTAAACAGATCAAGGCAAAAAAAGGCTGAGTTAGTACTTGTGAAATATAAGGAAATAAAGTAAGTATATCATATCATGAAAAGTATTCATCTTTAGGAAAATGATCTTTAAAAAAATATCCTAGTACCATCATTTCTGATGAATCAAATGGTCCCTTAGATATTCACAGATTTATGTTTTTATGATTGTTAATGTTATCTCGATCACTGAATTTCATTTGATCAGTGATCTTCATCACTCTTTAGAATTATTTATGATTTTATTTCATATAGAAATCTTCGCATCACACCTATAGTCTCTTATATGGAAACTGAATTGTTAATTACTTTAGGTAACCCTTATGTTTTCTATTTTCTCTTTCTAAAATATGTTCTAGTATTCATTTTTACAATATGGGATTTATGAAATAAAAACTCATGTATTAAAAAATGATTAACCAGAATAATTTCAAAGGAGAAATTAATTTCATGTGGGTAGATTATAAACCATCTAGTTTTCCTGCATTATTATTATTTGAATAAATTACAATTATTTGATCTATTCGGTGTCATGATACACTAATTTAATCATCCATTAAATATAACACATAGTTATGCTCATTCTACATCATACACTGAGTTTAGATTGTGGTATGCACACTCAGTTTGGCTAATGTTACACACATTACCATGTTCTTTTGATAACCTGTATAACATTCAAAACAGAGTTTTACTGAACTAAAATATACTATTAATATTATTATTTAATATGATATTTATCCCCAATCTATTTGAATAGTGGGAATGAGTATTATTTAATAACTTATGATGAAAATATAGTTTTCACATCTTTATTAATTATTAATTGATTATAAATAAATTAAGAATTATTTAAAAAAAATTGTCTATTTAAAAATAATATCCAATCTAAAAGACAGTTTAATGATTCCTAGCATATATAATTTCAAATTAAATTTTACCAATTTTAGAAAAATTATTTGAAAAAATAAAATTCAATTTTTAATTGAAATATCAAAATTATCTTAGGATGAACTTTTTGTATTTTTCTGAGAAGTTTCATTTTTAATGAATTCAGAAAAATATTAATTTTTTTACCCGAATACTGAGAACCAAGGATTAAAATCCATAGTCTAAGAAAATATATTATTGAAAATAAATGTATATAACAGAGTTAGAAGATAAAAAAGTTAAAAGTTAAAAAAAATCCACAAAAATTTAGAGATCATACAATAATCATCGTCTTTTCTATCTAGCACTCCTTCCTCAAGAGATACCCCAGACTCCTACATATAGGCCTCTATTCCACTATTTAGGATCTTGGTAAGTGAAATAGTGATTATCAATGTTAAATGAATCATCTTTCTCATCATGAGACACAATTCCTTCAATGAAATCATTTTTCAAGACATCAGTGTCTTACTCTCATGTATTTTCCTTAAGTCCAATGTCTGAGGCTGCTGCCCCACCAAGGTTTCCAAATTCTTCATAGAGGACATACTTTCTAAAATGCTAGGTTAAGATATAAATCACAGAAATTTTACATGGCCTAGGTTCTAGCAGGGCGGTTCCACCCCCCCCCCCCACCCCAGTTATGGCCTTCCCTCCCAATGTACCACAATTCTTACCCATTGTACCTTCAACAGTAAGCTGCAATGAAGCTACTCCAACCATCTGTGTCTAGGAATAATATTGAAATTCAACATAAGGAATCTGGATATCCTATATATATATCTTAAAAAAGGTGAAAAACTATTGCTTCTTATCACTTTATTGACTTATCTAAATCATAACAGATATATCCTACATTGATTCATTGACTTTAGATTTTCGATAGGCAAGCATCTAGAATCCCTCCTCATCCACCATAATTTTCATTCCCTTGGTCAAGTCCATTTTAATAGGTGTTGTGTGATAATTTGAGGATGATAGGATGGAAAATTATGTTCTTGATCCTTGATCAGTCCCTCCCAAGGTGCATGATCCATTGTTAGCCTTCCCCTATAAAGAGATTTCTTGCACAAGAGGAGCCACATCCATGGTTCCATGCTCAATATACTAAAGAGTAGGGACAATGGTTCCCAAAGACACATTATCCTAAATTTTAGCCCCATATGGAACACCCCTTTATGAGGAGGCATAAATTACATAAGAGGAGGCACCAATAGCATCCAACGAACAAGAAATCAAAAATCCATCTTGGATTTCCACAGGTCTAGAAATAACCACAGGGTTGCTACAAATTAAAGAATATATATTTAAAAATTAGTATTCCAACCAATTTTCCATATTTCCAATAATTATAGCACCTCATACAATTTTGGAAATTCCCTCTAAGATGAATGATGGAATTCAATTAAAGAAGAAGTCTGACACATACTCATACACAATGATAAGATCAAACTTAGAACCACCAACAACCAAATAATCATTTTCTACTAATGTTGAAATAAGCTAAAATTGCACCACAATATGAGAATATGGTTTTAACCTAGAAGAAAATGTTACATTATCAATATTAATGGGATATCCCACAACTAATTTATTATCCCATAAGATATTTGGGTTCCAAAGAACCAGTTCAATCCCATAATTCCAATCTATGATGGGATCACATTTTTAATGGCTTAAGATAAATCAAACTAGGGGTCTCAATCATTGAATCTCAATAACCATATTTTTATATTCATAAAAAAACAACACCATTTCCTTAATTTCATGTCTTATGAAGGTAATGCGAAGTGTAAAAAACACATATTGATAGACAAAATCCTTTATCCATCAAATACATAAATATGTAGAAGCCTTTTTCTTAAATATTAAACCTTCCAATAGATTATCTTCAAAAATAGGGGGATTCGCACAATGATGGGATATTTAGTTTTAATAATTCAACAATAAATGAACTTTGGATTCCCTTCAATGAAGTCTAGGTCACCATTCCTCAAGATATGGTTGTGCGCTAGCACTGACTCATCATGAGACCTAGAGAATAATATTCCCTTCACCTAAAGACGTGATTCTTGAGATTTCCCCAATCCCCCTATTAATAAAATATATTCAATTTTACTCATTTTAATATTTAATTTTGATATAAACACATCTTACACTTTTGAACAATTTCATTTAAAAACCTGCTTTCTCGTCACGTGTGTGGGGTTAATTTTAAATTAAATTATTTCACTTATGTGAATTAAATTTGAAAAAATGGATTCTAGATTTGGAATTAGAATAATTTATAAGGTCTAATAACTCTAACATAATTTTTTTACCAATGTGATTTGGGAATAAAGTTAAAATTAATTATAATGATTAAGGTAAAAAAAATTCATAGTGGTTAAGCATAGAATATAAGGTGTAAAATAACATACCAATTTGTTCAACACCCATTTTCTACTCATATTTTAACCCTATCCACCTTAGGCTATATTTTTGGAGTAATATTGATACTATTACATGAATGTAAACTATATAATAATTAGGTAATGAAAAATAAAAAACATGAAATTTCCTTGACATTAATATTTATAAATATTAGAGATAGACAAAAACATAATATGGTAGGTTATAAATATTATTTTAATTTAATATGAGTTTTTTATAAAAATAATTTATTTATTTTTTAGATATTAAATAATTACTTTAAATGCTTAAAAATTCCAAAGAAACAATTATTTAGGTAATATATAACTAAAATAAATTATACAAAAAAATATTAAAAGTAAAGTATATTAAATAAATTATTGTATTACATTAATATTTTAGATTAATATATAATTTTACACATGTCTCAAATTGTTAAATTAAATTTCCATTATTTTCGTGATATTTTTTTAAAATCACACTAACTAAATAAATTAAAATTTGAGATTAATGTTATTTTATAACAACTGAAATTTTATTATATGATTTAAAATTACAAAATATTATATCTTATTTAAAGTGATTTTTAAATGTTAATAAATATAATATATGTTTCTTTATTATACCAATTGATCTTTTATAATTAACCTATTTTCCCCTAAATACTAAAAACATTGTTGATGCATTTGGGCTTAATGATTTCTTTTTGTGCATTACATGGGCTTCTATTAAAATTAATATCCAACAAATAATGGTTTTTATTATAAAAATTATATATAATATTTATATTTATTGTGTATAGATTTTCTAATATGAATCAATTTAATTTAGTCTTAATAGATAAATTATGAATATTAGAAAAATAGTTACCATCGTGAAAACAAAAAATGGTAAAATAGGGAAACATAGAGGTAAAGGAAGAAAATTATAAAAATGAATTTATTTTTGTGGGGTATAGTTTTGTCTCTACCAGATAAACCTCACCTAAATTATTATCAAAAAATTTTATCCACATGCGATAAGGGAGACCTCCTAATAGTTAATAATTTTGAGTATTTAAAAGGACTACAGTTCTGCTCTACTATAAAAGGGTACTAAATATACCCCATTATTCCCACATTTAAATCCATTTGGATAGACTAAAATCTTATCAAAAAAATTAAAAGGTTCTATCTCTTTATCCGAGAATCCTTATTTTGGACAAGAAGCCAACCGAGGATGTAATTTGTCCAAATATAATGATGATGCTCGAAGAAGAGGAAACATTCATCAATGATCGTTTTCATTTTATATCTTCCTCCACCCCCTTAAATTATTATAAAATGACTATTTAATAACATAATTATATTCTATATATGAATATTTTTTATGTTAAGGGTATGACCTAAAACCAAAAAAAATGCCATCAAATGGATAACAAAATCATCATTCATGTGTGCAGAGGACTGCATATGATCCTCAGCCTAGTTAGTGAGGACTCCTTAAGTGCATCAAGGTGACCCATGATCAAATCTAGGTGGAGGATAATTTCCTATTACTGTATCAGTAATGTAGCAGGAACTGTGTGATACTATAGTTGGTACTATATCAGGAGTTATAGCAGGCACTGTAGGGCACTGTAGCAGTCGGGAATATTCCCATGATTGGGCCTTAGGGAAACTTATTTGGTCCCAAAGTCCTTTAAGGCCTTCAAGCCACCATGTCCATTGGGTCATTGAGGCCTTTCGGCCACCTCAAGGCCTTCAAGCCACCTTAAGTGCAGATGAAAACCAGACAAGCTATAAGGAACAAGTTTCTGAAAGAGGATGAGCAGGGAGCTTTGACCATAGAAGAAGCTAAAAGGATTGCAAGAATGAGAGGGTATGGCACCTGCCATCTGGAAATGCCTATGAATGCATGGAAATCCTTGAAGAACTGCCATGTGAAGGTGGAGAGAAGATTTCACGGTGAAGATGCTGGGGAGGAGCAGTTTTAAGTAGTTATTCTGGGTTGTATGTAATGTTTGAAGCCTATGGTAATTGAATTCCTCTAAGGCCTATGATCCAGGTAATACATACATCCATAGGCCTTGTAAGGGATCAACCTCACCCCTTGATATGTGTATTATCCAAAATCAATAAAAAATGAAGGCCTTCGGGCCATTAGAGGTGTGCAGAGAACTACCACCTCGTGAACCTATGTCATTCGTTTTTTCAATTACCACCTTTAATGTTTGGGGATAATGATGAATTTATTAATTATATTTTATATATATTATATTTTTAATTTTTTAAGTAATCTTTAATTTTTATATCACAAAAAACTTCCTTCTTTCCATTTTTTGGTAATATGATAATGTTGTTTGTATGTACGGTCGACTCCTGACTCATGAATCAATTTGATTTGTTCACGATTTACATTGAATGTATTAATGGTGGGTTTAATAAAAAGTTGGGATATATATTACATATCCATTATTCTATCATAATAATATATAATATTTCTATTTCTATATTTCAACCCAAAAAGAAATTGAAAATAGCATTTTTCTTTATGTATGCCGTAACGTCTCAAAAAATGGTGCATTTCATTTCCTATCACTAAATATTATAGAGTAATAAAAATACATAGATTATGTATATATATATATATGACATTTATGTCATTTTTTATGTTATGGCGATCATTAATCCATGATATATGTAAGAGGAATAAATATTACATATCAGGATAGATACGAAAAAAATTAGTTATTACCCAAAATGCAACTTCATCATCGAATTGATAATAAAAAATTTATAAAAGGTCATAATAAAAACATATATGGTATTATATATATGAATATGGTTCCATAATATATTTATAATAATATTTTATTTATTATATATGAGTTTTTAATGAGTATCAGATAATTCAATACTTAAGGTAAGGGATTATTTATCTCACTTTTACTTTTTGTGAGATGAATATCCTATTCACCACATGTTTCCTTTATATAGATTATATACATAGAGTGAATGTATTTTAGGATTATTCTACATAAAAGTATTATTATTTACATATCTATTCTATCATCTCTCTTTCATGGGGTTTATAGTTCAAACGTTACCCAATTGATATAGATTTTAGTCTAAATTTTCCTTCTTTGAGACATACTTTTTGTTGTGAACCTATATTATTTCACAGGGTGTACATAAAACCCCTCTAACATATAATATCATGAATTTATTAATCCCCGTGATATTTTATGTCTAATTTTATTTTATTCCTTCATGCGGTTGGTAATTCAATGTTAGAAATGTAGTAAATATTATAGGTTATAATATCATCAATTTAAAGGATTTTTTATGATTAAGTATCAAATGTTAAAATCTCATGATATAACACTCGATAATTATAATAAATTTTCATATACTATAATTATTACATATATCATCATTTAATGGTACCATTTTTATACTCATTGGAACTCAAGATAATTAATAATAATTTTTTTAATAAAATATACATTACTTATCCCTTCGGTTAGAAATCTATTTTCTTCAAAAACTAAGTTTTCTAAAAATATTTCGACAAATGGTTTTAGATGAAATTTTATGTTTATTTTCAAAGAAAACTTTTTGAAAATTCCTAATTTTTTAAAAAGTGTTTTAAATTATTTTAAATTATTTTTTATATTTTTTCATGGTTTTTTTATAAAAAGATATTCAAAATGTTTTATGAATAATATTTTTTAGGAATATTACATCAAGAAGTGTATTAAATAATATTTAAAAATTATTTTCCATCTTATATAAAATCCTTTGAGTGTTACCAATGCCTTAATGGGGATAAGATCCAAGGATACCATTCATATCCATTCTCTAAATGGTTTTTTATGGCATGAAGTTTATGAAACTTGTTTCTATTCCACGATTAATACCATGAAAAATTAATTATGAAAGCCACTTCTTTTCATTTGTTATTATATGATGATGTGATTACAAAAAAAATCATTTTCCATAAGTTATGATATGGTGAAATTTTTAAGATACCCCTTTCATTTCATGGATTATGATATAATATATGTTCATGATATTGTGCCACACATATGTTTGATTTCAATATGTGAGGGTGGGACCTATATTACCTTCCAATGAATTGGGTAAATATTAATATATCCTGAGATAAAAATGGGATGAGAGGTTTAAGGGCTTTATCCACTATGGGTAACATGTGTGTCCATATCCACTCTAGGAAATAATGTGTGTCTTGGTCCCATATGGGAAACAGGTGCATCCTAATACACCATGGGAAATATGTGTGTCTGGATCCACTATGTGAAACACGTATGTCAAGATCCACTATTGGAAATGGATGTGTCGTGATCTACTATTTTTTATTTCCTTGGTATATAAATGTTACTCATAAAAAGTTTTTTTTTCTATATAAATGATAGTTCTACAATTTTATGACATGAGCTTATGGTTAATGATTACTTTATGATGATTGATCATGATTATGGGCCATGCTTTCAAAACGTATAATATTTTATTTCGTGACTCATGTTTACGATTTATAACTGGTTGGGTATGAACATCCTAATTTGTGTTTATGATCACATACCCTTATTCTTATCTAATTATTTCATGTGATCATTTAATTTAATCTTTTATTTTTTCCCTTACTAAACATCTAATATCATCCATTCTTATGTTTTATTTCCGCAATTTATGATGAAATGGTTTATATTGGGTAATTTTATGAATAGTAATAAAAAGGAAGATATTTGTGGGACACATTAAATATCTTTTAAAATATTAGAATATTATGTTTCAAGTATCTAAAGGTACTAAATTATTTTTGTCCTTAGGCATGTGTTTGATTAATGTAATGAATATTCAAAAAAATGATGTAATATCCATGTATAAAAAACCCAGTTCACTATATAGATCCACCCTAGATCAAGGAAAAAACATGGAGAGAGGGGGAGAGCGGTATATGGTTAGTTTCTCGCAAATAATCAGTCCAATTAATATTTAATCAAGGGGGATTTAGTGGTCAAAACACCAAGACAACCCTCATTAAATACCCACACAGCGTACCACATCAGTTTGTCAATCATGGTCCCTCAGATGGATGACATCCCACCAGTATCCTAGTAAGGGTTACTCGGTTTAATGGTGAGACATACTAGGCATCAATACTACTACCATCCCCAGTGTCTAGTCGGCATATGATACTAGTTATTCAGTGCTACTACAATAGCTTAGTTGTCTTAGACCTATCCACTGAGAACCCAATGTTTTAGTTTGATTTGGATCCTTCATTGAAGTTTGAAAACACCTCTAAATATTTTTTAAACAATAAGAACCATTATATGACACTATGTTATTCAAAAAAACTGTCCACTGGATTAAAAACTCAAATTAAATAAAAATCAAGACTCATAATGTTGTCAGTCATTACAATCCCCCCATTCTAGCAATTATTTTCATAGAGATATTGTGGTATCACATAAAAAATATATCCCAAACATCTTCAATCATTAAAACATGGTGTTAAATGTTTTTCATTCCCAAACACCAACCCATCAAATCATCAGTCATCCATTTTGGAATTCCCATGATACTCCCACTACAAAACACCAACAACGATAACTAGAAGCTAAGACAGAATCCCTTTTCAAACAACATCGAGACCGTTATCACCAAATCTTTCTAAATTTACAAACAACAATTTTCTCAACTAATTACTTAGGAAGAATCAAGATAATAACCACCATAGGAATCACTACATGGGTTAGGGTTCCAGTTTTGTAGTGACATTCTTGGTATAGTTAAATTCCACCATGCTTGATCAATGCAAGGAATGTGTTAAAATTTAATACTCAAACCAAATTCCCAGTTCCGATTCAAACCAATGAGTCTCTTCCAACCAATATAAACTGAATAGAACAAATTTTTGGAAATGTACCAATTCATTATTAAACACCTTAGTCATACCAAATATGAAGTGTTCAGTGGGCTTCTTACTCACCATATTAATTTCCATGTGGAACCTCCAATCGATTGACTTCATACTAAAAACATATAATGGTACGTGAACAAAAAAATTAAAACACCATGAAACTAGGGATAATTTATTATGACTAAAATAAAACATCAAATGATGTAATAAACTTACCAAAGACTTAATTGATTTCTATGGAACTGAACTATAGATTCATTATCTTCTAGCACCAACCACACTGTTTTGGACCATGAATCAATGCACCAATGATATGACTCCTTCCCTGGTTTTACAGATTCTTCATGGAGTACAGGGCCCACATATGGTCTCAATATAGTGATACATTAGAATAAATCAATATACATTACTATTAGACTAAAACACAAAATTCTTATAACTAACCACTATCATCCAATGCTTAGTTTGTTCACAAGATGATGACCCTTCCCATAAGATAGATCATTCAAACAAGAAAAGATCAATGATCCCCACTAAGGGTGTATCCTTATCATCAATGCCATAGAAAATTAATTTCTCTCCTTATCCATAGATTAATCCATCCCTGAATTCAGTTACTAAAAATTACTCTCTAAACATAACTAATTTCTATGCAATCACAATGCACTACCCACACTTTCATTCCTAGAACACATTCCACTACATTCAATGTTTCATTCTCAATGTGAATAACATAGTATACCATCCTAGGAATGGATTATGACTTCTGAACCAGCTGGGTCTCATTCCCTTATGAAAGCATCTACCTGAACCATAGAATTTTCATTGATGAGAAAATTATGTTGGGGAACCGATAGTATCATGATCAATTTCTCATTATCTCTTCCATTATGGGGAAATCTTCACTCCAAGATCCTCTTATGAGCTTCACAGAAAACATTCCAATTGTTAACATTAAATTTTACCATGAACTGAAAAAGTTACCAACCTAATTCCACAATATCTTTTGAGTTCATCAATAGAACCTCAACATTCTGAATGTTCCTATCACCACCATGCTTCACTAGTTCATCCAACACTTCACATAACCACTACATATTCACTCAAGCATTAAATAATTTTTATAAATAAATGATAACACCACAAATTTCAACTCATATAGTGATTATACCATTTTCACGAACATCCAAGCAGGACTGACCTGCCTCTTCTTCTATCCACACTATAAAAAACACCAACTCCACCATACTATACATATCTCAATGCTTTTCTTTAGAAAATAAAATCACTTTTCATTGAGATTCATCATGGACCACCAAAAGCATGAATGTCAGATCAAGATGATAAGTTCCCACACACACTCAAACCCTCTTACATATGCTCACTTAGAATTTATCACTTAGCATTGAGAGATAGTTACATTCCAAACCAATGAGATAGGAAAACCCTATCCTGACCACTGATGCAACAAGCATATAAGTTTTTGATAACCCAAACATGTATCATGAGTACCATAAATTAAGGTGATCCTTTTTCCTAAGCTTCAATAAAAATCAAATACCTTTATTTAAATGTTTTTATGGTTACTCACATGGTCAGGGAATTTCATCATTGTAAAATTTCCCTATGTAATTAACATTGATAATATCTTCACAAAGAACATTCGTACTTAGGTTACACCTAAGAAAAACATGTTACTTACTTGATTTTAACAATATCCACACCATTAAGGCCACAAGGTCTATCAAAAAACCATCATAAGATTTTAAAAGGCTCAAAACCAATAGAAATTAATCTGTACATATGCATAAAAATGTTCCATGATGACATCACCCCTAGAGTAATCGTATGGATAGGTCATATAATTCTAGTTCAGTTGAACCGATTTTAACTATGTTCTATACATAAATATCCATATTGATTTTATTTTTGCACCATAATCAACTAGAGCAATCTATAAGATACCTAAGAAATTCTATTTAATAAGATATTTAATTTCTGAAAATGGAATAACAATATACATGGCACAACCCGTGCATGAAGGGACTACATCGTCATCATCATATTCACTATCATCTTCACTCATGTGAACCACACACTACTGGAAAAGCGACCTATACCCATGGGTCAAAACCATGGGTATAGCCCCCAAAACTGTGGGTATAGGCTACACCCACGGTTTTGGGAATCATGGGTCTAGGGGAGTCATAGTGTGCACCACGGATGTTCCAGCGTGGCACACAACAGACCCCACGGTTTCAAAACCGTGGGGTATTTAAATTAAAAAAATTCGCATCAGACAGGATTTGAACGCGCACTCAAGACGCGCCTCACAGCTGTGCACCACCAAGGGACCAACCATGTTGTGAATTATTTTTGTTATATAATCATATATCAACATATATATATTTATTTAATCCATGTGAACACGGAGAAGGGGATTCAAACCTGCATCTCACGCTGGGCCTCACTGCCGCGCACCACCAATTGACCAACCAAGCCGCTGCGTTATTCGATATATATATATTAATATAGATGCTTACTGAAAAATTGAAACAGTAGGATTCATACACGCAACCGCTACGAGGATGATCTGATACATGACCAACTGAGCTGGGATTATTTTGATCACATTATCATACATCTGTTTACTTATATTATTTAAACTAATCTAAATGAAAAATATAATTCACTAAGATTTGAATAGCAGACTGTTTCAAACAAGACCAACGATCTAACCAACCAACTTATGTATACTAGTGGGATTTATATTTTTATATTTGTAATTATATTAACAAAAACCGTGTTCCTGCCAATTTATTTTCATTGCCCCGCGTAATTTTCTTCCCCACCTTATGGCGGGAAAGCTATACCCATGGGTTTTCAAAACAGTGGGTAAAGGTCATCAAAAAAATACCCCAATACCCACGGATTTAAAAAACTGTGGGTATAGGTCTTCTAAAAAATTTCTATACCCACAGTTTGCCCAAAACCGTGGGTATACGTCTTCAAAAATAAACACATATACCCACGGTTTTTCAAAACCGTTGGTATAGGTCATTAAAAATAATCTATACCGACGTTTTTGGGAAAAAACGTGGGTATAGGTGACCTATACCCACTTTTTTATGAAACCGTGGGTATAGGTGACCAATACCCACTATTTTCTGAAACCGTGGATATAGGTCCCCATATTATCCCTATACCCACAGTTTTTTGCAAAACCATGGGTATAGGCCCGTTTTCTAGTAGTGACACCATAGTCTCCCATGAAATTCTATCTGAAGAAGACACATAAGGGGTTTCAACTGAAAAACAAATACCATTATCTCATATGTGAAAACCCAATAAAAGTTGTTCCTACTAAGAAGTTGAGTCCGACTTCATCAGTATAATTACACAAAAGTAGAATATGAGTTATGTAAAACCAATGTTCCAAATATAATAAATTAGATTCCACATACCAATACATCCAAGACTCAAATACATATAAAATCACAACCTAAAACTCCATTTGTTTCACATAAGGTGAGATAAATTATCAAAATATCAAAGCTACGAATATAAATCACATACATCGGTAACTTAAACTTCCCTCAAGAATGGTGTTCATTATGCACCTAAAAACGTTTCACCACATGATTTGAGATATTCGTATGTTTCCCCTCTAAATACTCCCAAAAAATAGATTATACAAGATAGTATGGAATATGTTACCATGTTGTAACATCTTGACCCAAATCAGTGGGTCCAAGATTGAAGGCCACATGATCCCAGGTACACCTCTATACATGCCATAGGCTAATAACTAGTAGTGAGAATATAAGGTGGAACCATGGTATACCATACCAAAAATAAGAGTAAACAATAAAAAATAAATAAATAAACGTCTCAACAATATACAACAACGGTAAGTGAAAAGCCAACAAAATACCATCAGTAATGAATAAATACGGAAACAAGAGACTCAACAGTCATAATTGTTAACAAAAATGATCGCCTACCAGGATGATCACATTCATTATAAAGAGAATAAAAGTATAAGAGGATCTACTACCACTCTAATATAAACTACATCTTAGTACCCATAATCATAGTGATCTATCTCACTAGAAAATCAACCAATGTCTCAATAAATATTGTATGAGAAAAAAGTGGGGGTTTCTCATGTACCCAAGTTCTATAGTCGCCTGAGCCAGGTGTGAGTTCAACTCATTACAAAACAACCCAAAAAATCCTATACCAAACTGATAAATGAATTACAAGTGCATGTGATAATGTTAGGAAACTGTAAGCTGTAAATAAATAAATAGAACAAGTATAACACATAATAACCATTGCACATGCAAGTAATAAAAATCCATATACTGAGACGTTTTATGCTCATAATCCTCTATGAACCCAAGTCGTGCGTTCTTTTGTTCTATTCTAGAAGGATATCATATGTATTTCGGAATGAATTATGTGAAAAAATATAACTAGGTTCACTTTTATGGGAAAATTATATTCCATCTTAATGAACAACTCCACACACACCAAATTTAAGGTGTAATCTACTTCCCACCTATAAGGATCCATTTAGCCATCCTGAAATAAGAACCGGGTCATAAAATTATAAAATCCTTCCCTAATGTAAACCATAATCCCTATTTAGTCATTAGTTCATGTCTTTCAGAGAACAATCAGACATGATTCCCCCTCTTGGTATAAGCACAAACAATCATTGGGTAGAATTTTCCATCTCTCATATAACAATAATTCAAGAAATCCTTGGATACAGTATGATAGATCGAGAGTTAGATAATAAACAAAAATAGTGGGAATTATAAAAAAACATAGGCGATAAAACATCAAAAATAGGTTCTTATAGGTTAAACAAGCACACATGTGATCAAAGCATCAACTATAGTCTCACATGAAACACAAACATGTGATAAATTAATCAAACATTATGTCATGGGATATATTTCTAATGAATCCTCAGTAATCTATGTCTATGAAACAATCCAATACACAAGATCCAATGTATCACATGAAACCATGACAATTTTTAGGCATATTTTAGTTATTTTTTTAAGAAAGGAAATTCATTAACTAATTAGGGATGGCACTAGGATTCTTACGTTAATTGGTTTGGTCAATCTATTAAAGTGAATTCCATTTTATTCATATCAAAATTATGAATTAAGGATCATTCAACCATGGTGGATAACCTAAAATAACAATCCCATAAATTTTACATTATGATATAGGGTAGAGTATACAAAAACAACTACCTCAAATAGATCTAACTCTATCTAGTGAGGCCCTATAGATTTGTCTAATCCATCTAAGTTTATTCTACCTAGAATGATCTCTACAATTTTCTACTCATTCCAGGTATTCCATAATAATTTATTAAAACTAAATTATATTTAATTAATTAAATAAAATAAACTTATAACCTAGTTGAAATGTATATATATCCAAAATACTCACCGAAAGTCACATCCTTTCTATAACCTTGACCAATCATCCACTAAAGGCCTATAGCATGCTTTTGAAATCATTTCAGGGAAGCTACCTTCCATGAGGAACCCCAATATTGCCCAATGTAATATAATTAAATTAGATCCCTTTAAAAAAATAAACCAAGTGATATACCGAAATTACAACATTGTCTAATGGAGTTTGATCCACTCCTGCTGCACTCCCAGTTCTAATAAGAGCTATATCCCTAAGTCTGTTCCAAGATATGTTTTCCCGATCAAATCAATTAGACAAAATTATATGAAGTGTTCAAAAAATAACATATATTCATTGAAACACCCATCAAAACCATTTTTCTATACTATAGGACATACTTTTTCCATGTGGATCCAATTCCAAATCATTCATGAAAATTTTCACCCATATATAGTGTAATTTTCATCATCTGTAATATATCTAAAGACAAGTCAATGACCTTAATCATCGATGACAAAGGAAAATTGGAAGATGTAATGGAAACCATAGTTTCAAAAGGACTGGAACATATAATGAGGATCATCCAAAATGAATTTCATAGTGATCTATCACCACATAAAGAATAAGGAGGATGTGATTGATGATGAATGGAGTTTCTCATCTAGAATCAACATTAATCTTCTTCTTGATCCACCTCAAATAAATTATATCACTTAAAAAGAGGTGTAGATTATTCTACATCCAATTCACCCAAAAAAATAGAGCTAATGGAGGTTAAATAATGGGGGATCTAATGGTCAAACCCCCCAAATGATATTCACTAAACCCAAGATCGGTGTTCCCCACTGGCTCATCAATCAGGTCCATCAGTCACCTGGTACAGGCTCCTCATCTATCAAGTGACTAACTGAGAAAACTGGACCACTATCCACCCCACTAATTATTTGATACTACTACAAAATTCTTGGTGGCCTATCCCTCTTCTCTAAGAAAAATATATTTATGTTAGCTCCGGACCATTCAATCAAGTGTAAAAACACCTCTTAAAGTTCTTTAAACAAGAATTTCCTCAGTTAGACACCCATTTACTAAATGATTCATCCACCATATAAAAAATCATATTATCTAAAACAGACATAACTCATAATGACAAGAGTCATCAAAAAATTATAACTCAACACTAAGTAGGCATGTCCCTACATCCAAAACATAATTAGCTTCATCATGTATAGAGTCCTTTATTATATTATGACATCAATAAGAAAAATATACAACTTGATATATACCAATATAATGCACTTAATTCATTCATAGAATCTTTTTTATTCTCTCAACTCAATATAAATGTATTAAATAGAAAATAATTATTTTTTAGTTCTATATACAATTCAACCATCCACAACTTAGCATTTCATATTTATTTTCTTCGTTAAGTTTTTCTAAATAGTATAATATTACAATAAGATTATCTTCAATAAATAGATTTCGTTTCTTATTTTTTTAACATCAACCACTCCAATTAGAGGAATTATTCTCTCTCAGATTATTTTTTTTCTTCAAGAAAACACATGGTTCTATTTCTACACTCACACAACAATAGATCACTCCAATATTCTTCTCTCATTTTGTGTATTTTATTCAAGATAACACACACACTCTTCCTCAAGAGTTTGACATCCCATAACTATTTGGGTTCTCTAAATGTTTCTATGGGGCCCTCTTATATATCCATAAATATAAATATCACAAAATATACTTATAATAAAAGAATATATCACATATCTCTCCATGGTCATCCACATTTATTCCTTCATGTTATTTTCACATAGATGTATCAAGAAGAATTAATTGATTTCACTTTTATTCTTTTCGTTCTCATTTTTCCTATAAAACAAATACGTCTTCATTTATTTTGAGGTTTAACTCGTTTTTACTCTTAATATATATGCTAATCATTTTTATATTAAATAATTCCACTCTGAGTATGAAAAAATATTCTACAGTAGTACCATGGCATTTAGATTCTTTATTGTGACCTGCGAGATTCACATGAACTCTATACAAACTCTATCATGAGTCTATAATTTTTTTTTTTGAAAAATAGCAGTTCTCTCTATTTCATCCCATATATGGATTAAAAGAGTTATTTATGATATTTAAATCAAATTAATATCAACGATAATATCCATATTCATATTATTCATTGAAAAATAATTCAAATATGGTAGATTTTAATTTTTGATCACTTTGGTTACTCAGAAATTTACTTAACATGAATCGTCTTTCTATCATTTATGAAGATCATATTCTCACTCAATATTATTGGATCACAATTTTTTTTAATTTTATAAACTCATAGAAATATCCAACTCATTAACAGAATAATGTATGCATAATTCATGAAACATTTTAAAACCTCTTTTATTTTTTTAATAATATGTTTTTCTTGATTTATTGATTGAATCACACACCCTTTAAGTGTTGAGAAATTTTTAATAATTGATAATGGATTTATCATCATCATAAATAATTTCTACTTCAAAAAATATAATTATAAAATCACCTCATTTTATGAAAAGTTTTCATAAAATATGAACAATCATTGAACCTAATAAATATCTGTATACCTTATAAAGATATACTTTACGTTGTTTGTATGTTTCGTGAATTTTTCAAAATATATGAATACATAAAATCTTGTACCTTACAATGTTCCATTTCTGGGTTCATTATACCTTATAAAACTCAATCATAGGGTTCATTGTACCTTATTATCCCCAAATGTACCCTGTAAACTCCAAATCATTTTCAATATTGTCTTTATGCCTTGTACCCTATGAGTTATGGTTATACTCTATGAAGCTACCTTGTGAAGTTATAATATACCTTAATAAAAACATATATATACTAAAAATTGTAATGTACCATATGAAGACTATCCAAGAGCCTTATCAAGTGTACATTTCATGTAGGGGTGTACATTAAAAAGTAGATAGAACCCTATCATGTTTATATTGATGTACCCATAAAATATCATTGATTATATCCAAGAGAGTTCCTATTATACCATTAAAAGATCATAGGTTTTAGACTTGATAAAATTATCAAAATTATTTAAATACATAACTAATCCATGTTAACTAAAATTGAATTCAATGTCATGTAATAACCTCCTCTAATAACATATAAACCACCACAAATGTTTCTAGGAATTTTCAGAATAATTAAAAACATTATCCCATTTAAAAGGAGATTTTTTCTATATAAATATTCAACATAAAAATATTTATATAACTTCACTTTCATAAGGTTTCAAGCATCAAAATTGATAATTATATCCTTTATCTATGAGTATTACCTCACTAATTTCCAAATATTAATTTCCAAATAAAAACATGACGATTTATTCAAACATCATGAACTTTACTTCATACTTTAAAATAGATTTTATTAATTTAAATATAAATTGAAAAATATATATTAATGTCATGTTCATCATGTTTAACTCTCAACATTTCTAATTATTGTAAACTATTGTAGACAGTGCTTCTCCACATTCTGTATTTTTCTTTGACATGATGACCATATCAAACAATCTTCTTTTGTAAGAGTTGTTACTTAAACTTTTCTTGAATTGTATTTAGGTTGCTTCAGCTTATTTCCTTTTCCAAAAATTTATAAGAAATATATTTCCTTTTGTAGGTGAATTATCAGTCCATCAATGAATAACTCTACAACACACAATTTCATTCGCATTCACAACAAATGAAATCACAATTCAATGGGAACTTCAATTTTTATTTATGTGATATAATTTGTCTTATCTCTTAAATGTGTATTATTCTATTGATTGAAAACCTCATTTTATTTTGAATTATTTAGAGTAAAATAACTTTATAACTATAATTTTTAAAAAAAATATTATTTATATTATCCTTTTCAATTTTTCTAGATAGTGATTTTATAAAGTCTTGTTTTATTTGTTGTATTAAATTTGAATTCTGATTTAAAATGATTAGGGATTTTAAATTTTAAAAAATAAATAAAACTGAATTTTAACAAGTGATGTTATTAAAAAGAACATAAACTAGGTTTCTGCCTAATATTGTAGATTTTAAAGATATAAAAATATTAAGGTACACTAACTACAATGTTTTTAATATTATGATATAACATACTAGTTTATATCTATATTGTTTTCCTTTCTATACACTAAAGGGATATTGTTCTGTGAGGAATTAATATTCAACTGTTTTATGTTCTTAAAAAGGTACATTATTTATGTTTTATCAAAGGATCATATATTATAGTGTCTCAACTATATCTACTAAATACATGAATTATATTACACCATACATAGGTAGAGAATAATCTAGTTATCCAAGTCCTCTAGATCTATAGTATAGTCATTATCATGATAATTTATTGATAATATATTATCTCTGTGTATATTTTAAAGTGGTTATATTTAATTCTAAAGATCCATATTATATCCCTCATCACAGAATTAAAATATACTAATGAAATTTTAATTCAAAAAATATAAGTAAAGAACAGTTGAAATAAATGGATTTCGGTGGATAAAAATGTATCATAGTACTATTATCCAGAATTATATTTTTTGTTTAAAATAAATATTTCCTCATTTTATTTTTTTATGTTCTTGATTTTGGACTCTCCCAATTCATTTGAATGGATAAATTTTTTACATGCAGAAAATATGATTATCTCCAATACTCATCGTTTATTCCTATATTTTAAAAAATTACTGATTCAACTACCCAAATTTTTTTCTGTCCTTATACATTACTAAGAAGCAAAATTTAAAACTATACTTGTTTAACACTCTAATGTGTGAGACAATTTAATTGTTTTAAGATATAAGTTTTTTAATATTGAAAGGGTTTTCATTCTTAAGATGTAATGTATAACTTCAATTGCATTTTTTCAAGAAATAAGGCAATATAGGTATAGTCATAGGTATATGGTCCATTTCATTATCTAAAAAAATTAATTATTATATAGATTTAATCAATTTCATCCTTTGTACATAATCCTAGATTTTGACTTACTTGTTTTTTGAATAGATGAAATATTTTTTATGTTTTTATTTTTGTCCTTTAAGTGATCAATTTATGTATTTAAATAATCCATGGATGGATTATCCTTAATTTTCACATAATAAATAAAATCATGTAATGACTCAATGTATAGGGTTTCAAAAAACATGGATATAAATAAATATTCAATAAAAGGATATGTTTTTTTAAATAATATAAAGACTTTCCAACTATCTTTACTCACCTAACTGTTTTCAAAATACGAGTCTCTAGTGGTGCTTCATATATTTATTTCATTGAGTACATTTTAACCTTTACTTATTCATATACATCATTGTTTCTTATTAATCTTCTTGATTTTTTAATTATCTAGTTTTAGATGACTCATTTTGTTGTTTTCATAACAAATCACTTTATTATACTCCATGTTAACATCCTTTATTTTTATTTTCTCAAACCGATCTCTTCAATAATTTTGATTTTCCATGTTTTTCTTATAAATAATAGTATTCCCATATATTTTTTATTGTTTTGAGAAATCATATTCACTAATTTGAACGTTTATTTAATCAGTAGAATAACAACTGGTTTACATAAAAGAAACTCTCATCTTTTTTTGATTATCTTTCTGATAATGTTTTTATGAAAAAATATATATTACAATAATGATCTTAACATTATTTTATCTCCATATCTATGATGTCCATAGTATACCTAAGCACTATTTTTTTTATTTTCATTACTCAAAATAATATTGATGATATTTTAAACATTATTTTCTATTAAATATTATTCTTCAAGTGTTTTTAATCAATTTATTTTTTTATGAAAATTTCAAACTTTTTAGCCGTGGGTTATCTTTGGAGAATATCAAAGATTTGATACTTAGCATAAATCATCATTATACTTGCCTCATGTACATTTAATTTACCAATGTTGTTGTTTTATTGTTCTTACGCATGTATTTAGCTATCTTGAAAAAGTATATTATACTATATATGTATCTCAAAATTAAACATTGAATTATTTTATATACATATTGATTAAACACAAACATAATTATTTTATCTTAGTTGAATGATGCTATTGATTTAGCTGGAATTTTATAATCCTTTTTTTGATAGCAAAATGTTCTATTACATTATATATGATAAAATTATTCATCTAATCACTAAAAACACATATTAAGTTCCATTAAATTGTGGATATCGAATATGATTAAATTGCTTAAGTGTTCTTATAAGAATAAAAATTTTAATTGGACTTTTACTTTATTAATTAATTAGTATAAGGAAACTATAAAGATGAACTTTTATTTCAAATTTTATCCCAATTAGGGAAACATATAGAGAATGATTAATTGAAATATTAAATATTTTAAAGAAAGAATCTCTCATGATAGTTTTATATAAAAATTAAAAAAGAATGCCTTGAATAACAAATCTTTTTACTATTGAAAAGAGTTAAGATTTTGAAAAAATTAATAAATTTTCTTGAGAAATAAATAAAATTTTAAATGGATAAATAAAATAGAACATAATTATGGTAAATCGGTTAGGATAAAAAATAAATACTCTCCTATAACATTGTCTGAAGGATATAAAAGTTTATAAACCTCATAACTTAGTCTATCCTAACCAAAATTGGAAATAGGTTATTATGAAAGTATCTGATAGGTAAAAATACCATGTACAAGGATTTTCCACTTTCCATAGAATGATCTTGAAGTTATTAATGAATAATTTCTCCATTAAAATAACAAATTCCTATAAGATAATGATTACAAAATTGGTTCCTTTTCTATATTAATGTAAATAAAATTATAAAAATGAAAATAACATAAATTAAATGAGTGAAATTTTATATTAAATATCACTGTGATTATTTTTTATTATTCAAAGACTATAAAATTATTTAGAGATATTAAATGATTTTTTATCCATAGATGGTTTGTTGAGTTGTTAGTTATTAATGATATGGATCTCTTACATTATTTGTATGGGTATTATATTAAAACATTGGAATATTTTAACACTATAGTATTAAACTAGAATATTTACGTATGTTTTTATTTGACCAATAAGTTTAGAGGTGAATATTAACTCCACATATTGGCCAAATGGTCATTGAAAGTCATGATTAATAATTAATGATAATTTAAATTATCCTCACATTCTATGAAGATCTCCAAAACCCATAGGGGATATTCCAAATTTTGAAATTTAATTCCTATATATATGTTATGGATATGTTAAACACACATTTCTAGTAGGTAAAATAGAGATATTCATAAAATTTGATAAATAATATTTAATTATTTAACTTTTTTTTATATTATTTTAATCATTTTATTTTTTATATGTCATATTTTTGCTTTCAAATAGATCTTATAATTGACTAAAATAAGCTCTTGGAAACCCTAACTATGAAAAATAGTTTTTTTGTGATTATGAAAATAAGGAATAAGATTATTCCATTAAATAAATGATTTGCATAAATTTCTTCCATAAAAGATTGAACTATGGGTTGATAAAATCTAGAAATATGACAAACTATTTTACTTCTAATTAGAAACTAATGTTTTATTCTGAGAAAATTACATGTGGGTTACTTGTGAGTCTCACGTCATCCTAGAGTGTGTGAGTGCATGTGCGTGTATATGTTTTAGAATTCTTGACACAAGTTAACTCATTATAACTCTTAGATCATTTTGGTATGATTTTTGGGTTTTTTATAATTTGTAGATCCATGATTAATTTTTTTATGATTTTATTATCTCAAGAGTGATATCAATATGTATACACTACCATGATTGATGCATGACCTTTTAATTCTTTATAGGGTTTTTGGTTTCATCTTAAGGCATGGAAAAACATTTATGGGCCGTGTATGATGTTTTACGCAGATAATAGATGGTAATTAAATCTTATATTAATCAATTAATTTTTTATAGACTTCTATTTTATATAATACATTGAACTATATTGATAAACATTTTTGTATAGTAGATTATGAATTTTTATCAGATATCAAGTACAAAGACATGTTAGTTGGTGGAAAACCAAAATAACATGGATATTTATATTTTTTTAGTAACATGTATTTGTTCTACTATGTATTACACATATTCCCATATCATAAAAATTATTTTTTTGAATTGAGTATTTATAGGGAGACCCTAAATGGGTAACAATTGTATTTGTTGTGTCGAGAATTAATGGGTATCGTATTATGAGTACTTTTTACATTTGAGTAATCTATGATATTTTTTTGATTTTTTTGCATGAAGATAATGTATTTCCATGGTATTT
This sequence comes from Viscum album, assembly GCA_963277665.1. NCBI lineage: Eukaryota > Viridiplantae > Streptophyta > Magnoliopsida > Santalales > Viscaceae > Viscum > Viscum album. Next base: position 188,309,878 of record OY728145.1, read on the forward strand.
AATAAAGTAATTATTATAGGTTATTGTTGTTTATTTTGGTTTATTGATAAAGAGTTTTTATAGTTGTGTGGTGAATTGACTATGAAGGTTGTTGATTGTAGTGATAAATCAGGGATGAAGTTCTCCTTTTTTTTTTTGAAATCATAGAAAATACATATTTTTTGTTATAATATATCACCACAGACGAAACTAATATCTAAGTTTATATAGGTATGTGTTTCATAGGTTTATGAGACTTTTATTAGCTTATAATATTGTTTTCTGTGAAATTTTATTGTGTCATTATTTCAATGTGTTTTTATTATTCTATGAGAGATTATTTATGAATCATTCAAATACATAATAAGGTTTTTTATTAAATAGAATTACAGTACTTATAACTATTACCAGTTGTTCTTACACATGTACGTTCCTAAACATTCAAGGTAATAACTCGTGTTGAGAGAATTTGAGGAGGAATTTGATGGATCATGATACATAAATGTTAATGTTGTAGTGACATTTACTTATGATATGATGATTAGATATTATATTTATAAAAATTACATAATGATTTGTTTGAAACATAACTATATCTATTTCTTACTGGTTTAATACCACCATATAATATTTATGGTTGATTTTTAACACATAATTTGTGATATCATTTGATACATTTCCCCGTGATACAGTTTTAAACACATATTATCATGATGCATCTTTTTTAAAATTATAGTATTATACTTATTTAAAAATTATTGAATATTTTTTATCCATTTTATATGATATGTATTTATTGGTTATAAAATAGTAGGATTCCATTTTTATGAAAATTTATTCATTTTTACTAAGGCGTATGGTTTTTTGAGTCCCATATTTTATATATGTATATATAATTATTGTTATATAATTCATTATTATTATTTTTGAGTGTTTTATTATGTTTAGTTATATATTAGTTGATTGGTTTTGAGTACATTATTGAATATATATAAAACTCCATGGGTTTGGTCTTATTCGTTTTTGGGGTGATTGAATATGGAAAAATTTATTCTCATTTACTATATGTATTTAATTTTTCTATTGTGTGGGTTGTAATATTGGACGACATAGTTATTATTTTTTTATATTCATATTTTCCCATGATGATGTGGGATGATATTGTTTTTATCATTGAAACTATTTTCCCATTATATAGGGTGAATGTTTTTGACATGGAGGTGTCTCAAACAAGTAAGGGTGTTCAACTTATTTAAAAAGATTTAATTATTATGAAAATTATTATATATACTTATAAAAACAACATTTATTAATTTTTGAGAAAACATTTATAAGACCTATGTGATTTGAATGGGGGTCCTTAATAAAATGGTGATATTGTAGATTAAATAGAGAGGCCCGAAAATAATAATCCATGAATAAAATTTAAAAAATAGAATAAATGTTTATGAAGTCCTTGAGAGATCCCTACAACCATAGTGTGATAGAGAAAATTTTCCTATTTTTTATAGTGATGTTATAAAAGATATGACCAATAAAAAGAACAATATTTAAGTAAAATCATAATGAAAAAATGATATGATAAAATGTTCCATTACTATAATACCTAGATCTAGAATGTTTTCTATTGTGTTGTAATACCCATATATTGGTGCAATTTGTAAACTCTAATATAGTGGGTGATCTAACATATAAGTCAGGTCATAGGAAAAATCCTCTGACCATTTATTAATGAAAAAGAAAAATTATAATAACCAATAAAAAATTATTTGGGAATACTGCTTGCCCACATCCAAGAAATAGTTCCAACCAAATAGAGGCAACTGAAAATCATAATAATCATTCGCCTCACCCCATCCATAATAAAGTACTTCCTCCGTAGTAGTCAATTGCCGCTCTAAATTCAATTCATATGGCTCCAAGAGAATTACATACTTATTTCTAAGCATCAATTTATCCAAAGAGATATGCTCTATATAGTATTTCTTCCCAACACAACCCTTATTAGAGTCAGGGGAATCCCCTCTTTCCCTCTTTGAGGAGGACTTGGTGGAAACCAATTTCAAAAGTTAAGAATAGTCATTCCAAGGCCTTCTCTTTGGAATATCATCATAACTTCTTCACTTTCTGACATCCTATTCCTTCCACCTTGAACAATACCACTTTAATAAGGTCTTACAGTGCTCCCATCATTTTCGTTATCACTCTCTGGGACATTTCCCCATTATGAACTGATATTCGTAGAGACAATATTTTAGTATCCATCATCCTTCCTCACTAAAACATCCTATAAAGAAGAAAAAATCCCTCCTCACATTACCTTGGATTGTTTGTTATGGTCCATTGGGGAAATACATTGATATTTCATCATGGTTCTATGACCATCATGTGACTCCTTCCCCAATGCATCCTCTACAACCCCTTCTTGATTGATTGAAGTAATTTTCAAGCTGATATATTGAATCATTTGAGGGATCTCCATCACAATGGGTGCCTCCTCATTCTCCAAAAGTTCAAAATATTTGCATGTTAGGACATTGACCATCAATTATCCAACTGATTTATGAGTATCCATGGTCAGTTCTCTATCTTCACAGACCACATTGTCCAAAATCCCCACAAAAGTAAGAACCAAATGTGGATGACATGTCCCAACATCGTATTCTATCAAGGTTTGATTCCTGGCACCAAGATCACACTTCAATATATCAAAACCTACCTTGATATTGGATTCAAGGACACATGTATCTCTTTCATTGGACAACCATGCGTAGAAAATTTTATAAGTCCAGTCTGTCTCAACTCTTGATCCACAATTTCAGCAGTTTTCTCGCAACCACTACACCCACAAGGTGAGAAGATCCCACTCGAAATCCTTTCTCATATGATCATCCATGGTTATCACACATAGTTCTCTCTACAAGGCCACCTTTTCCCCCATTTCCACTCCCTCTTCCTATCATAGTAACTTTTTGTATAATCCTTAATCAATGCATGAGATGGCCAAAAGGCATCACAACCATCACAACTCTTCTCCACCACATGTGAGATTCCACTCACCCTTCCGCTGTAAAAAAACTGATTCCATATGACCAAAGAGACCACAGTTCACACAGTAATTCATCCTAGACTCAAAAATAACATCTGAATTCAAACATAATTCCATCCCATCTATGATCTAGATGATGTAAACCAGTGACCTTGCAACATCAACTTCAACACAGATTTTGTAGATAGATTGGGTGACAGAAGACCTCAATTCGATGATCATAATTTAGATAACACCCTATCAGGTTTTCAAGAGAACACAAAATATAGTGATTTTTAATGGAAATGGGTAGATGAGGGAGGCTTACCCATGTTGATATCATTGAAGGATCACACAACATATGAAATTCGAAGATCTATCATAATAGATAAAAGGAAGATCTATTCCATCTTCAAGGGACACTAGATCATGTGGTGATCCAGTCCACCTATGACCCAAACTGGATCATGATATGCCTTCGGCCAAGCAATTCAATAACCACACCTTCTATAGATCCCATGATTTAGAGACAAACTAATCAAACTCTTTAACAGATGGAAGATAAAGGTAAAACTGAGCCACCATATAGTTTTTTGAGATCCGTGGAACTAATGAGTGCCAATGGGAATAGAGAAATATGGGGAACCTTGCAGAAGAGATCTGGTATTTTTTGGGAAAACATGATCCTTGGGAAGGTTGGAAGAGAATTAAGATCTGAAAGTAGCGAGGAATACCTACCCTTCCCATGTGGAGGAGGTCACGAGACTCCCCCTAGATTACCAGGGGGAGAAGAGTCTATCGACATTAGGTTTTGGTAATCACCGCAAGAGAGAAGCCTAGGAAAATTTATTACTGATACAATGGGTGATCTATAAAAGGGTTTTAAATGACGTTATTCAAGAGCCTCTATCAATTATACAACATCAATTAAATATGAATAGGATATATGATTCACATACCCACTTTTCATGGTCATTTATAATATTATTGATATATAACTTTTTGAATATAAATTTACAAGATTCATTTAATTTTAATTATGTTCCTTATATAAACTATTATACACATTATTCATGTATTTGTAGGAAAAAATACATTTAGGGAAAAATAATATTCTTCAATAATTGTGAAATAAATCATGGATATTAAAGTAACAAAGACAGATATTTCCCTACAGGGATATGATATTTGGGTCTCCTAATGATGGATCCACTCGGTATGACCAAGGAAAATCATTTCTTAAAATGATATGATATATTTTATATTTTATAATTTTAATTATAGTACTTGGAATTATATTATATATTACATATTCCACATATTGGTTATTGATATGTTTTTTATTTATTTTTTGGAATTTTTTTTCTGCAGACACGATTCTTGATGTGATAATATGTTATATGTGTGTATTTGATATCCAAGATTAGAATTAAATAAATAGATTAAGAATTATGTGAGATGAAATTGTTTTCCAAGGGTATGTGGTTTATTTCATAGTGTGAATATTGTTATATAGTTTATATAATGAAGCCCTCTTTGATTGTCATTATGTCATTCATGATTGATACTGATACTAGTTACTCCATCTATGATTAATATTTTTTATATTCATTAAATGGAATAGAATTCCTTCATTATTTATCATTTTTTATGGGATGATGATGTGTTGAGTATTTCACCCTTGGTGGGTTAACTATAACTGGTTTATAGTTGACTGAGGGGGTGAGTGTCTATAGTATATATAAAGTATCACCTCATCATATTGGAATTAATTCTAGATTATTGAGAAAAGTATTGAATTCTGTTTTAAAATGTTATTCCAAGTTTTCCATGTATTCAATGTATAAAACGGATACCATTTTAAAGTAAACAAATTTATTTCTAGGGTGGTAAGAATTTTTGTGAGGATTATTTTGTTAGTAAGTGGTGATCTAGTGTGATGACCTTTGAGTAATTTCTAGGGTAAGGGGATAGATTGATTTGTTTTCACACTTCTAAACCTAGGTTTGAAGATACTCTTTTGGGTTATATTTATTTAGAAATTACTAGAGATATTGAATATAGGTAATTTACTTGATAATTTATTCTAATTATCTAGGAAGAAATTTCGAAGAATGATTTTATTTCCTAATATGTATACCCATGTTTTTAAGAGAAGAATTGGGGGGTAGGCTTCTGTTTTTCTTATTGTATTCATGGGATATCCCATGTTGTGATATAGAATATGAACCCACTTCCTAAAGACTATACATGATATATCTAAAGATGCATTGAGACATAAAACCCAACCAATTGATATTTGTAGCAATTGTTTGATGATGCAATGAATAAAATGGTTTGATATTTTGATATATAAATATGGTTCTCAATTTATATGGGAAATAAATTTCCACATAATTGAATTTAATTTCATAAGACTAATATGTCATTGTAATTCCATAAATTATTTTCCATTTCATCATAATATTTTACATTTTCCAATGTTTTTGATTTAGAGAAAGTCAAATTTGGTATGGTTGGGAACCAAAATGGATTGGTAAACCCGTAATAAAATATCATGGTTATTTTTTAATTATTAAAATGAATTTTTATTTTTATTTTATCTTTATTATTGCATGTTTTCTCATTCCTAGAGTAGATTCATACATGTGGAAATCATATTAATTATTTAGGATCTTTTAGAAGCATATATTTAACTGTCCAAATAACACCCTTCATGTGCACCTCGATGCATAGGAAATTATTAAGTCTATTTCACTTGTATAATAAAGGATTTCTAAGAAATAACAACAATATATGAAGGGTATCTATGCCCATATTAGGGTATGTGGTAAAGTGATTGTATAAAAAATTTAGGAGGATCACTGATAATATCATTTTATATTTTTATTTAAATTAATATATTATTTTCTTATGCAATGTTACTAATTATATATTTCATATAATTTTTTAATTTATTTATTTCTTGAATTGTATTAGTTTTTCATTAAGGGTTTTACTTGTGATAGAGTTTCTAATGGTATTTCATAAGGGAATAATACTTCTTCATTTCCATTCCTTATTGACTTAACATTTATTCTTTGAGGAATTTGTATCTATAGAAATCATTTTGGACCTTACCACTAGTAAACTCCCTCTAGTATACAAGGAGTCTCACTTGATTGGTAACCTTTAAATGTTTTTGATCAAAATATTTATAGTGTATTTCTATGTTTCCAATAAATTTATAGGAATGTTATATGGTCGATATTTCACCCTTCTGATTTTTTTATTCTTTTATTTCAACTCTTAACTACCAATTTTTAGAGTTTTATTAAGTATCACACGTCATGTATAGATATATAAAGAATCATTGAACATTTTTCCAAGTGATTAAAATATATGTAAAATAAATTATTTTTTACATGGAATAAAAATTAGAAAAATTTTATGTAAATTAAAATAAAACTAATAATTAATTTATTTTTTCTAAATTATTTAATAATAGAGATATTACAAACTAAAACATGTGATGTTCTCAATAGATTTAGATTATATTTAACTAAAAAGAGTGAATATGACATAATCATGTTGTTGATATGTTTTACCATGATTGATATGTGATAGGGGTGTTTCTAGATACTAAATTCATGTTGTTTTATTTATTTGTATCTCGTTATAAATTTTGATATGATTAAATGTTGTGTGGATAGTTTAACATTTAAAATTAAATTTAGAATTTATGGTATAACATGTAAATGAATGAGTTATAAGAAAACAAATTTTTTTATCTGGACATTGTAATGAACATTTTAAATGGGTTTTTCAATGTTTTTTGATTTAATGAAAATTTATTATATTAAAAAGGGTTTTATAAATGAAAGAATTGATTGGTAATAATCTTTTAAAATGATTTCCTAATGGTTTTTTTAAAGAATTATTAAATTAAAATGAATGGATTTCCTTGTAAAATAATTTGTTTTAAATTTAAAATTTCTATGACATATTTTATAAAATTAAATTCTTAAAATAAATTATTATTGATTCTATATTATATTTCAGGTGTAAGTGTTAGTAAAATGAAAATTTATTTTGATCATAATATTTAAATTAAAATATTTTTTATATTAATTTTTATAGTAAGGATTACTTTTTATATCACATGATATATGGAATGGAATATTTATGCTTGATGTTATGGTTATATGATTAATATTGATGATTATTGAGATCAAATACCATATTTATTTATTTCCTAATAAAACATGTTTTAATTTTTTTTATGAGGAAACTATTACATAACCCAAAGCCCCATAGGCTTAATGTCTTTAATTACAGAGCTCAGAGGACTATAGGTTCAAATACCTTATATATTTATTTGACCAAACAACACTACAATAGGCCCACCCCGTCACGTCTTCATATTTGTGCCAAGATACACAACGGATGTTGCTAGCAGATTCTAGTGCCATGAGTGTTTTCATATAGAACAAATGAATTTATTTCATATACATCCTTCAATCATAGGTTTAATTTTCTTGACCTAGTTGTTGATACTCATATGATTCATTAGCTTGAGGTTTCTCTAGTAATTGATATTAGATATACACCTAGACTATTGGCCTTATAGACCAAATAATCTAATAGATGTATGATCATTACTATGAATGATCTCTTATATTATTTATTATTATTTTTTGTTTATATCTAAAATTATTTTATGCATGTATTGATTTCATGTTTTATGGTTGATTATGAAGTCGATGATTGAAATGATAGAACCATATATTGAACCATTTAGTGAGGAATATAGAGAATGTACTGCTATTATAAAAGGTCTATTTTATGTGTGACACCAATCATTTATTATTTTAAACATGTCTTGTTATTATAATTATTTTGTGAGGAAATTTCAAAAAATAATGTTTTTGGGAGATGAATTATTTATTACAGGGTCCTAAAATTTTTAATGATGAATGCGTAGTATGATTTTTAGGTTATAGCAAAGAGGTTTTTTGATGGATTTATTTACAATAGCTATTGTATTTTTTCAGTTATTGAAGGTTTACATTTTAATAATTGGTGAAAAGATATTCTTAGATATAGTGATGTTGGTTACCATACTTGGGAACCACATTTGGTGAAGAAGTTATTGATCAGTGATAATTTAAAAATACTATATTTATTTGAGTCCCAATGTAATATAAGAGGTGGGAGATTTCTCAAAGTCATTTATAGATAAATAGATTTGTTTTGGTAAATAAATCTAAACACATCACAACAACAGTGACCATTTTTCAATCATGCCTCAAATAGAATTAAATAAAAAATATATTAGAATTAACCAATAGCTCGTTGAACGGGTATATTATATAATATTATATCACACAAATAAATTATCATATAGGAATAATTTTTCTATTATCTATGATTAACAACATAGAAGCATAGGATTCCATTATAGATAAGGAACAAATCACACCAAAATAAACCCCACATACAAATAATTTTCTATTTTTAATGTTGTTTAAGATTAACCAGTAAGTTGAAAATGAGTTATATAATATTATACATTAGATAATTTATAATAATTTCATCATGAATATAAATAACACACCATAATGGATGATATAAAAGATTAAAAATATATTGAAGAGTGGAATACATGATGGATCCTTTCCTAAGAAAAAGTTTAGGAAGAATGAGTATAGATATAGAATGTGATAAATAATTCACACAATAGTTCATTAATGACACAAAAACTGAATGAATAATAAAAAGGAAAATTCCAAGTCCTATTGGTGGTGTCATGTAGGAAATTGTTTTCATGTAATGCTAGAATTTTTTATTTTGTGAGGTTGTAGAGACTTTCACCATAAAAAATTGTTCTATAATCCATCATTTCCATGATCATAAGTGATTTTTTAAGAATTAATAGATCACACTACAATACTAAATTTATATTTAAATTATATATGGTGTATATTTTATGGATATGGATAAGGACCAAATACTATGTTGAAATGGAATATATCATTCTATAAAAATGATAAATTTGTGGTGGATAACTGTACAATTTAGTCAATCACTCCATTAATAGTATTTGTCTAGAATATTATAAATATTTAGTTTGAATTTAAAATTTAAAGATCTAAATAACATTTTGGGAAGATGACTTGACATTATTGGATGAATTTGATAATATTTAATACTATGGAACATTTTTCATGATCATAGGGGAAAAGAGGAAGTAGAATCAATACCACCTTTTTTTAAATGTTATATCATAGATAGATTAAAAAAATTCTTATAGAAGATATTTAAATGAATGATCTTGAATAATACATCTATTTTTAAAGTGTGAGAAATATAGGGATACCTAAAAGAAGATAATTAATGAGTTACAATGAAGAAATAATCTTTAAGTAAGAATATTGATTTTAATTTCTATATCTAGTTTTCAATGAATAAGAGAGAATGAAATATGATTTTTATAGTGTAGAATAATCATAATACATAAGAGGTTATCCTATATTTAGATTATTTTAATGAAAAATTGTTTTTTTAATAATAGCGAACACTCATATGGAATTGGGAGTATAATACTTACATTCAACTCTTTATAAGGATTTGATCTCATCGATCCCAATAGAAGATACCATTAGTGATCATGAATCTTTAAAAATAATATAGTTATACATAAGAAAGAAAAGTAGTTCAACAACCTATGTTAATCTACTGTAGACCTTCATATCTATAAACTACTGAAGAAAACCCTCACGTCTATAAACCACCCAAGCCTTCCCAAATAAGTGCACAATAGAGACTAATTGGAAGTAACCATTGGATCATCATTGAAGTATTCCTAAACCATTTAATGTTATCATAACTTGGGGTGAAGTAAACATATCCTAAAATTGTATCCACTAATCTTGAGTATAGTGTACTGTGGTGAACTAGGACCCCACCATCTCATACACTTGGTTGTATCCCTTTGTTGTGAAACATGTAACATAAATCTATTATTTGTTCTTTATATTTCAATTTTTTGTTAAGGAGAGAGAGACATCTGGAGAAACAGATACTGAAAATTTTCCTTCTAATGAGGGACAAAAAACTATATAGGAAACGGGGTTTAAGGAATAAATAAATTCTTCTTGATTACCCCTTAGATTGATTTCATTCAATGTGGTCTACAAAAGTGGTATCAGATATTTAGGATCTATTTTGAATTTCAATTCTAAAAATATATTTTTGGATTTGTTTCACAAATTTATTCAGCTACTAATATTATTTTTTTAAGTTTTAAAAGTTTTATGAAATGAAAATTCAGATTATGAATCCTTGTGGTGAAGATATCAAGGAATATATACGATGTGATGATAACTTGAAAAATCACAATGAATAAGTTAATGATAAAGAGACATCGAAAATTCTGAATAGAGTAATTTCGAAGAAGGTATTCAATAACTAATCTTGTTATATTTATTTTAATATCTTGGTGGTTTTTTATGAAATAGAAGGAAAATTAGTGAAATAAATAAGTTCCAAGGATACTAACTCAAGTATGTAATACCAATAAATTAATGATAAAGAATTTTTGAATAAATATAGTGATAATTTCATTTTTTTCAAATGTAAAGAATGGGATGGTAATAAAATGAAGAATCCCAATAAGAATAACACACCTACTGAGTTATGTGAGTTTTATATCAATTTCAAATATATTTATAACATTTATTTGGAAGAATATTACAAATCACGAAAATTATATTCCCCTATAATGAATAATATGAACAGTAATTCAGTGGAATAATTGGAAAGGTAATCTACTTTTCAACCCAGAGAACTTTTTAGGGTAACAAAAGAGAGATTCAATCATTACAAGAGATTTTGGATCAATGAGATGTTATTTAAAAAGTGAAATGTGTGTTATTAAAATATTTTATATCATAGAATAATATAATATGAAAATTAAAGGTGGAATTGAATAAAAATATTATGAATTTGGTGAAAAAATGAAGGATCTAAGTGACACACATGTTAACTTTCATTTGAGATAGGAGACAAATATCCATAGAGAAGTAAATAAATGAAACTATTATCCTTCCCAAGACAAAAAATTAATGGATGATAGAATTTGGAAACGTAATCTGGGTCAATTTTCAAGGAAATTGATACTTAATTTAAGCATAAGTATGAGGAGATTAAGGATATTGAAGGAAGATTTCAAACCCCAGGTGAAAAAAAAGAACATCCCTCATGTTTTAGAATCTATAAGTGGAGTAAAAAAATGTTTAAATGTATAATATACGAATAAATTGTTTATTATTACTAAATAAATAATATAAAATCCCTAAATAAAGGTATCATTACATTTCTAATAAAATAGATTAATGGGACACACTATGAGTTGGTATATATAAGTCCAAGGGGATAAGGGAGAATGGAAATAATTTACAACAATATCTCAAATGAGGTTCTAAAATAAAAGGTATTTTTCTAATTGTAAATTTTTCATTTATGTTAACTATGAATTTATTGTTATAAATTGATGCCAGAGAAGAACTAAATAATTTATAAGGAAATAATCTATTCTTATGATAATGATAAGGATGATTTCACTGAAATAAAATATGTAATAGTAGAAAAAAATTCATTTCCACATAGGAGAATGGAGATGGAGATCAATGAAGGGTTAATCAAGAATTAATAATTATTTACCCATGGTATCCTTCATATAAATAATGAATGAAAAAATATGCAAGATAGAGAAATAATTTGTACTAACATTGATAGATGAGGATGTGAATGTGAAGAAAGGATCTCCAAGGATTAAAATATCTCATGAATTGTTTATAGTTATCAAAGAATAGAATCATGTTTCATGGGTAAGTGGTCTAAAAAACAATACCATGTGCCAAGAAGTTATGATAGATGGAAAAGACCACATATGGAAGAGGTAGAATAATAATGGATTCAGTGATAATTTATCAAAGGAATAAATTTTTTCAAGTGGAATTACTATTAGAGTGGATGTAAATACCATGAAAATGAAGACAGATAAATCTAAATCACATATCTAGAATTAATTTTATACATTTGGGGTCACACAATGGATAATTACTATAAATTCTTGGATGATAGTTAGAAGGGAGGACATGGTTCAACCTGACCATCCACATTCCTCCACTTTAAGATATTCCAGAAGTACCCCTTGACCTGTGTACCTAAATGTTTTTAAAATATTAATTGATATTAATACAAATTAAATTGATATATATGATCCATTGATTTATATTCTAAACGGGTATAAATCAAACTTATGGGGTCAATGTTATTCAATTCCTCAACGGATGTAGAGCCTGATATATAATTAATGGGGTGAAAAAGACTTATCTAAACTATCCAGTCGTATCAATCGAAATTTATTAAAAAAATACATATTAGGATATATTATATTAGAATGAAACCACTAAAATGAATAAGTAACCTAAACTGAATAATCCTCAATGGTAATAAAATTCATTTTCATTTATTTATGTGAAAATGATGTGGTATTAACTGATGTTTTTTAGGATACAAAGATTTTTTACTAGATAATATTTTGATGTATATTAAAAATTGGTTTCTAGGGTTATAATTGGTATCTAAAGCTGAAAATAATGAATTTACATGTGGTTCTATAGTTATTAAGGATGATTTACTTATCTAAAATAGGAGGCTAACCCTATGGTGTAAAAAAAATATATATCATGTTATATCATTACTTCATCATAACAAGTGATTTCATTTGATTTAATATGTGGTATGAATCAGCACTAAGAAATCTATTGTTTATTTTTTGGGGATCATATATAAGTGTGACTGATATCATAGGAAGAATTACTAGATGAATGTAGAATCATATGTTTTAACTATTTATATAAGTGAGTGACATGGAGAGGTTTGATTTTATTGACATATAATCTTGTTTTAATACCATGTTCTGACTTAATATGATTTGATTAATAGTTCATGACTTACTTCCAAGATATAAAATTCCTCATAGAACTATTTACGGAAACAAAAATCTGAGTGAAATTGGTTTGGATATTGAAAAATAAAATTATGGAATTATTTGATATGTGGTTGAGAAATATCCAAATGGTTTGAATGTGGTAAATAATGCCAATATTTCAAGAGATGAATAATGTTTTGGAAATGTTATAAATATACCAAAGTATCTAAAGATAAAAAAAGTGTTGGATATATCCTAAAATACTTAATTTTAACAGGTGATTTTAAAAGGGAAATAAAGACTTATCAATTCAATTGGGGAACTAATATCTATAAATCTAGTGTTTTATACTTGTTTCTATATGTGAGTTAGTTTATAGAGGAGCTAGAAGTGATCTTTCATGAATTATATATTTACAATGGGGAGTGAAATTAATAATTATACCCCTTTAGACATTAATATTAAAGGAAGAAAATATAGATATCATGAATGAATAGTTTGGTAAAAACAAATAATAATATATATTATTGTAAACTATGTTAATATAAACTGAAAAAATAAGAGAAAATTGAAATAAACTTTTTTAGTAAAAATAACCTTTTCGTTTTAATTTCAATAAAAAGGTTTCTCCTGAATAAGAGCTTAGAAAACCAGCATTTGAGGAATCCAACATTCTCTTATATTATATCTCACCACTTTTCACAGAAGAAGATATTCAAGAGTGGATTTCTCATATGGGAAAACAATAGGAAATTTCTCATCAGGAGCTACAATGGGGGATAATCAATGCTGACCAATATCTAAAAGTTAAGAGATTCATTTTCAATGAGAAACTGAAACTGAATCTAAAATCTTCTGGATGATTCTGTTTTTGGATATTCTTTGTTGTCTATATTTCATACTATCTAGAGTTTTATCAATGTTTTATTTCTGAAGTCTTGAGGGTGTGTGTCCGGATCTGCACTGTTCTGATTGATTATATTTTTTGAGAATCTTGATGCTGGATGGAAAATCTTTTGTGAATTCTGAGATTCTGGATCTATTTTACATGCTCTAAAATTTGGATGATCTTCTCTAGTGGATGATGGAAGATCTATGTAGTCTACTCATGAAAATGGTTTGACTTCTGGAATTTGCATTCTGGAGTTGATCTTGCTGCATAATTTTTGGATTTTGAGAGATATTTCATTTCTGTTGGATCCTTGTATGGTTGGATCTGCTTTTTGCTGCTTTGTTCTGCTCTAAGTGTTTGGATGCGGCCATGAGATGCTTTGAAACACTTAATGTTTGGAAACGTTGTGCTATTATCCTTCTCTGGAAGATGAGGTTGTCCCTGCTATATGTTTTTTTGCATTTGTCTGAATCTAGTTTATTCTGAATACCTGGTAAAAGGCTGCCTCTTAATGGTGGATTGATTATGATGGGGTTTCTGCTGCTAGCAACCAGGCTGGATCATTTTCTTCTTTTCCTTGTACTTGAGGGGTACCTTGCTTCTGGCCGAATCTGGTTTATATGGGAATTCATGCTACTGCTATTTTTTATATCTCTGCTTCCACAATCGAGGTGCTGGTCTCTTGCTGATATCTTTTTTCATCCGTTTAGAGGATGTTTTGAAACTACTGGATTGTATGCTTTTGGGGTTTGATGATCTTGAACTATGTTTTGAATTTCATGGAGACTTGGACTGAATCTTTTTTTGGAGGAGAACCTGTCTGGTTAATCTGGATTCCTTTAGCATCTTTCTCATTTTTCTTCAGTTCTGGATTTCCTCTTCCATCTGACATACATGAATGATTGGTAGGCTGTTCTATTCTTTTGTTTGTTATCTGATGGCTTGCAGATATCATTTTCTCTTCTCCAAGCAGATTAAAGACTGTAGTTTTTCTACACAGTGATGATTACCCTGATTTTGGGCTTGTATTCAATTTCTTGTTTATCTGGGAAGATAGTCGCACTAATGTAGTTTGTGTTTGGCACTCGTTGGAGAAGGCAACCTAGTTTGGATGCTTTACATTTTGATCCCACTTTAATGATTCATTTGTATCACTTCTTTTTCTTTCTGATGGCGTAAATGCATTACACCTCGAGATTTCATTGTAAAACATTGATTTAATAAATTTCATTGGCATGAATTGGGAAACCAATTAATGTCACCTTCTAAAAAAATAGTGAATGAAGGTTAACATGTGAATAAATTGAGGTTGAAGATTCTTGGATGAAGTGAAGTTGGATATCACATATGGGAACCCTAGTCCAGCAATGTACGAGATTAAATAGAGGATATTATTATAACATTTGTCCATTTATATTGAAAAAATAAGAGAAAAGTAAAATAAAAGTTTTGAGTAAAAATAAACTTTTCGTTTTATTTTCAATGGGGGTGAAAATGCACCATAAATCTATCCCTATTTTTAGAGTAAATTGGGTTATATGATGGATTTCTATTAATGGTATATTTTCTAAAAAAATATAAATGATGAAAATGTTTTAACCATGAGGTTATGTGTCATATTTTCTTGTTATTTAAACATAATATATTGATAGTGAATGATGGTTAACATATTAATACATAGAGGTTAGAGATTCTTGTATGATGTAATATTGGATACCACATATGGGAACCCTAATCTAGTCATGTATAGTGATTTTTTGTGAATATAATTAATCACGCATAAATAATAATGACTGAACCCTAGTCTAGTCATGTGCGAGATTAAATAGAGGATATACAATAAAAATTCATGAGTTGTTTGGATGGTTGTACAAGGGAATTATTGCTCATCCTGAATGAAATTATGTGTAACAATAATCTTATTACAATATAAGATTTACTCTAAAAAAGATTGGTAGATCACATCCTAAAAGGAACTCTTCATGTCCTAATATATCTCATATGTTAATAGTTTTTATTTTTCATGGTTTTATAAGATTAACTTTTAAGGTGAAAAGAAGATATGTATTATAAAACTTAGAAGAATTCATTAGTTTTGATCCATGATACTGAATACCACTCTATAATAGATCATATAATAAATTAAAATAATTTGGAAGATAGGTTTGCATGACAAATCCATGTAATAGTAACAGTTAATAATATTGATACAAACTCTAGAATGTGATAGATAAATATTTCATGTTATAGTGCATGATTCATGCTACAATCGGTTGAATGCTAAGAAGGATCACACCAAGTCATAGTTTTCAAGCCTTGGAGTATATTGTTTTAGAATAATCCTTCAATTCATTATTTTTTTGACCTTGTTGGAAATTGTATCATAAAGAATAATTTCATTACATAATTTGTTCATAGATAGAATAGATTTGAGAAGATATGTGTGATCACAGACAATCTTAAAAGGAATTGTAAATAAGATAATGTGCGAATATTTGGGATCGTTTTATTTACCAAAAACCAAGTCTCAATAGAAGAGATCATGTCATAGAATGGTTAAACTCGTCATAGATAATTCCATGATGCAACGTATTACGCCAAGAACAAGGGGTTTCTAAAATATCCTGAATATTTTATTTCAATTTAAATATAGAATGTTTTGAAACATATTTTGTGAATTTGAATTCAATTAATTGAATGTGTTTGAAACAATTTAACCATATTGTACAATTTTTATGGTCATGGGGGTATTATAGCAATAAGAATTAGTCCCAATCATATATGTAATGGTTGATGGCAGGTAGAGATTATAATAAAATATTATAGCATCTTTGAAAAGGATTAATCTTAAACGATACATTTAGTTTTCATTATTGATAAATAGATATATATATCTTCAAGAGGTGATTTAAAGATCATATATAGTATCTTAAAAAACAATTATGATAGAAGAATATTCATTTTATATACTTTATTCAGTTATTGAATAGGAATAAAAAACACTAAAAGAGTATTTTTATATGTTATAATCTACATCTATAAGCGAATAGTCACTATTATGATCATTTTTATGAATCTGATTTTTTCCAAAAACAAAGTGGGAATCCTCATTGATGATTGGTAATTGAATACAATGATTTAACCCTTTACAAGAAATTGATCTCATCCGGCTTTAAAAATGAAGATTGTAGTAATTGTGGAGCTTAATGAGGCATCTATTTGGATACGAAGATGATAGATATTTCAAAAAAACCCATGTATATTAGGTGAAACGACTCATATCTATAAACTATTAAATAATATCATCATAAATATAAATCGACAATGACTTATCAAAGTAGTTCATAGTAGATAAGAACATGGTGTGACCCATTGATCAAATATTCAACATTACTAAAACACATAATGGAAGTGAATCTTAGTATGGGGTTAACATACACTAAACATTTATCCACATAGTGTGAGTACAATGTATTATAGTACATCATCACAACGTATTTGAAAGATCATTGTACATACCCCTTTGTGGAGTTCAATATAAAATCTATGAGTTCATTTTTCTTTTTATTTCTATAATTGTGTATGTTATTATGGGAGTGATATAAAAATAATGAGAGAAAATCATGGTTCTTATAATAAGTGAACAATATCTAGATGTGAAAGAAATTTCAAAGAAGAAAAATATTTAATATATCGGGCACCGTGATTCAACCCCCCCCCCCAGAGTGGTTCATTTATTTTTTGACTAATATGTTATTATTTAATTTATAGTTTTTGTTTTTAATTGATATATAGTGATAATTATAAAAAGTTCAAATCACCATCCCTTTTCGTTCATTTTAGTCAATGCACCACATGGAGGGGATCTCTTTTGTTTTTTATTCATTATTGTTCCTTGGAATTCTCCACATATGTTCTGATGTATGACCCCCCCTCTCATATTTTTTCCTTTCTTCCTATGTTCCTTTGACTTTTATCAAACATTATATCTCCCTTATATTAAAATATGCATCTATGGAATTTAATATTTGGTATTTTCACCATGTTAAGGAGAATTCTTCAAATAGGGTTTTTGAGTGATATACTATTTTGAATTTCTGATTATTACAACTATTTTTTAATATATGATAACCATATGATATTTGTCCATAAAACCACATATATTTTTCTATAATCTAAATTTTCAGGTTTTTTACTTGTTATTATACCATTTTACTTTCCATTAGGATCATAATTTGAAAACATTTATGCTTAAAATAGAAACATTCATTGTGTGTTCTTTTCTGTCAGAGATCATTCGTTAATATGTATATAATGTTTAAATTTATTAATGGAGTTACCTATCTCTAATTTTAAAAATTCTTAAGGTATCAATATATTGGAATTAAAATTAGTAAAAAAATATTAATGGAATAATTTTAAAATTTATTAAATGATTACATTTCTAATTTTATTGCATTTCATTATTAATTGTAAAAGGAATATCATGTTGAAATATTTCTTATGAATTAATTTTATCACCTTCTATATCGTTATTCATTAAGAAAATTATTCAGTTATTTTTCCATGTTTGGAAAAGAAAATTATATTTCTTTTGTTTTATAAATTATTTTTTCAAAAGGTATAATAAAATGTAATAGATATTTCTTCTTCTTTCTCTAAATTAAATTTTAAATATATTATAAAAGTGATTTCCATCTATGTTAAAGTCCTTTATTATTTGTTATTCAACACGAGTAATATTATTTAACAACATAATCAACCATTTTTCTATGGATGGGTTATGATAATATATTATGGATGTTGTCATGAAACTCAATTATTTTTTATGGGTTATTTAATATATGACTAAATTATGATTTTTACAAGTTCATGTGGATCAAATATGTATGGTTTATCATTATGTGACATCTGGGACCATTATACCCCTCTAATAAATTTTTTAAATTTTTATATCTCCTGAGATCATGAAGGGATAAGGGTTGTAATCCAAAGTCCACTATGTTAAGGGATGTGATTAGTTTTCCCAATTCCCCTACATTATGGGATGTTTGTTATCCTATCATATTATGATGTAAATGTCTTAGAGATTATCATGATATATGTTATAATTTTTGTGCATATATTTATTACATACTATTATTTTAGCAACATACCTATGTTATGTTCTCATAACTCATGATGATTGACTCATGTTTCAACACTCCTAGGACTAAAGTCTTATGTTCTTGATAAAATCATTATGTCATGACACAAATTTTACGATAAATGTTTTATTAGATTTTATTATCTTATAGTATGTCCATTTACTCTAATTATATTCTTATACACACATGTTCATATAATTCTAACTTTTGATTTTTGATTGATTTGTTTTTTTGTTTACCCATAATGAGAATCAAATATGATACTTTATTATGTTTATATTACCTAAGTTATGGGGTTGATTATTATATTTTATGTGTTAAAAAGTGTATCATTTGAGAAGACCATTTAGGGGATATTATTTAAATAGTTGTAAAATAATTTTTTTATGTATGTAATATATAAATACACTAAACATATAGGTTATAGGGTTTAATTTATTTTAATATGTAATTAATATTCAAGTAAAATGCTATATTATATATGCATGAAATTATAAAGTTGCGTCACGCCCCCCCCCCAGACAAGATACCATTTCTAGTGATGGGAATTGAGACCTAGGGTAAAAAAAATCATGGGGAGGTGAGTGAAAGTGGAAATTATCCTTCATGGAGGGAAAAAAATACCTATATCTTGTACCAAATCTTATTTATTGGTTTCAAACAACTCATGTAACACTTATGATGAGACTGTTAGAACTAAAATTCCTACACTCATTGATGTTTGTGGTAAGGGTCTATCATCTATCACCTGGTATACAAGGGATCACTGAAAGGATCTAAATGGTTATGTCATTAAACTGAGTCTAAATTCAAATGTGGGGTGGGGTGTATTTCATGTGTAGTATAAATATCATAAGGTAATTCTCCCCCATTAAGAGATATTTTCAAATGATTAAAGTGATCCGAAGGGGAAAATATTTTTACGTAGTTCGCCAAAGTTGACTATATCTAAAATAGAGGGATGAAAAGACTAGAATTATTATTTAAACCAAAGGATTTAATATTTAATTTTTTGAAAATTAAATTAAATTTAATTCAATAATAATTTTATATTGGTCGTTATGTGGAGTTTTGGAAAATTAGTGATAATTATGGTGAAGGAAGCACTCATCACGCCAATGTATGACTCACTATGCTAGGGTGGATCGGAAAATATATATCATTGAGGATTTTTATTTGAGTTTTGAATTATATTTCAATATAAAGTTATTTATGTTGGAAATAGCTAGTCTACCCACAATATGTTTGAATCCATTTCAATAGAACAATATATTTTGTTGCCATGTAAAAAAAGTGACTCCCTTGAGATATTGAAACACAATGAAATCCATTTTAATAGGAATTGGTATGACATTGGTGGTTGAATTGTTAACTAAAATGGGTTACTGATTCATGAAGCACCACGTAACTTGGTATTTTGTGATAACAAATTCCTATATAAAATGTGGGATAGATAAATGGAAAAAAAAGTAGGATTGGACTTCATGTAAGATTTATTATAAATCATTTGATAATAAATGGTATTTATGTAATAATAATCATAGTTCTGGATAAACCAAGTAAGTTCAGTAAAAATGGGTTTTTGAAGAAGCACTACACCATGGATACTGATGTTTTTAGTATCATATTTTTTTTTAATTTAAGAGAAAACAAAATGTAAAGTGTGAAATAGGCTATCAAAAAGGATTTGTTTTCTTGGAGAAGAGTAATGTCACAATAAATTGAGTACCACACCATTGTAGATATATTTGTAGACGCCGGAAAAGTCCGTTGCTCCGCAAACGAAGTTCCGGATGAGGAAAGTGAGGTCATATTTGGAGTCAGAAGCATGTTTCGGAAGGCCCGAAGGCCTCACGCGAAATTTCGGAGGCCCGCGCGCAATCCTTCCGGGATTCAGGCAATGGGCCGAGTCGGAACGTAATTTTCCGCGCCTGATGCCCGTGTGCGGCCCTATTGCGCACCAGGACCCTATTGCGCGCCCGCGAGCCGAATTGCGCGCCCGCGAGCCGAATTGCGCGCCCGCGAGCCGGATTGCGCGCCCGGGGTTGCCTATAAATACAAGGCGACCCCCGACGTTTTGAAGGTTGCCAGAATTCGAAGGGTCGCTCGTGCGCGCAATCCTACCGCCTCCGCGCGCAATGCCGATCTTCAGGTAACCTCCTTTATTTTGCGCAAGTAAGCCTCGGGGTTCGCCTTCACGCGCAACCCCTCTGGCTCCTTTTCTTTGACCAACTCCTCACCCGAAGGCCTTCGCGCGCAAAAGAAGCCTCTTGCGCGCAATTGCCCCCAGGTGCGCGCAATCCAGCCCGATTGCGCGCACCCCCCTTACTAAGTGGCCATTCGTTAGAGATTGGGTCGTTTCCCCTGCGCGCTATCCGAAGCCTGGTGCGCACAATCTCCTTCTTCCGCACGCAAAGCGCATGCCCAATTGCGCGCCAGCCCGCCCAATTGCGCGCCGACCCGCGGTATTGCGCGCCAAGCTCCTCTTTTGCACGCAAACCGCCAGGGTCACCCCCTTTGACCCCCTGAGGGTACCCGCCTGCGTGGCGCCCGATGATCCTCATCCCAGGTGCCCGCACCGTGCGTTGTCTTCCCGTGCGGCCCTCCAGGCTCGCGCGAAGTGACAAGGACCCATTGGCGGCACCCCATCGTCCAACATGACGTTAAAATGTACCTTGTCTGCACTGCAGGACATTAAACTGCCAAGCATCCATCGTCCAACATGACGTTAAATTGTACCTCGTCCACGCTGCAGGACGTTAAACTGCCAAGAAACCATCGTCCAACATGACGTTAAACTGTACCTCGTCTGCGCTGCAGGACGTTAAACTGCCAAGCAACCATCGTCCAACATGACGTTAAACTGTACCTCGTCCGCGCTGCATGACGTTAAACTGTCAAGTATCTTCGTCCAACATGACGTTAAATTGTACCTCGTCCGCGCTGCAGGACGTTAAACTGCCAAGCATCTTCGTCCAACACGACGTTAAACTATGCCACCTCCGCACTGCAAGACGTTAAACTGCCAAGCATCTTCGTCCAACACGACGTTAAACTATGCCACGTCCGCGCTGCAAGACGTTAAACTGCCAAGCATCTTCGTCCCCAACACAAGACGTTAAACTGTACTTCGTCTGGAAAGACGTTAAACCATCCGCTTCGTCCTCAACACACGACGTTAAACTGTACTTTGTCCGGCAAGACGTTAAACCGTCCGCTTCGTCCTCAACACACGACGTTAAACTGTACTTCGTCCGGCAAGACGTTAAACCGTCCGCTTCGTCCTCAACACACGACGTTAAACTGTACTTCGTCCGGCAAGACGTTAAACCGTCCGCTTTGTCCTCAACACACGATGTTAAACTGTACTTCGTCCGGCAAGACGTTAAACCGTCTGCATCACCCGATCTCGTGCCTCGCACGCAGGGTCCCCCCTCGGTTTGGATGTGGCCCCCACCCGCTCATCTCTGCAGGGATGTCGGGATTGACCCTCTTTAGGGACGATTTATTGGAGTGGCCTTCGCCCACGAGGGTAGGGTATTACAAACCCCTAGTTTCTTGTGGGGGACTGCACGTGTGTATCTCCATTGTGCTTCCCCACTGCCGAAGCCAGTAGAGGGCGTGACAGGGATCGAGGTGTCTCTCACCTTTGGCCCAAGTCCCTCTCCGACTAATCTTTGCTGCACTCAGGCTGCCTCAGTGCGTAAGTCCGGACAGAATGAACTACGTGGACTTTGATCCCTGTCTCCTAAACAGGGTACATAGGAAGCCACCCCGAGGTTCAAGCCCACCACCTGGTCATCCCGGTCGTATTCATGTCGGTTCGTCCGTCAGTGGACCCCTCCCGGGTTCACATTTGCGTCGATTCACCTATTAATCCGCTCTTGTGGGGGACTGCACATGTGTATATCCATTGTGCTTCCCCACTGCCGAAGCCAGTAGAGGGCGTGACAGGGATCGAGGTGTCTCTTACCTTCGGCCCAAGTCCCTCTCCAACTGAGCTTTTCCGCATATGGGCCACCATAGAGTGTAAGCCCCAAACACCATCGTCCAGCATGACGTGAAATTGTGATCCACCCGGCCATTCCATCCCCCTCTGTGTGAGGTGGTTCGGTTCAATCCTCCGCCCGGCAGCCTCGATCTCTTCGTGAGTCGGCTTTCCATCGTCCAGCATGACGTTAAACTATATATCCGAACTACGCTGACTTTGATCTGTGCTAACACGCGGTACGTAGGAATCCTCTACGGGGTCCAAGCTCTTCACTCGATCTTCCATCCTGATCCTTACCTGGGCCGCCACATCCCGGTGGGGTCATGCCATTTCATTCCACTCCACTTCACTTGGGAAGCCGCCCATGTACTGGCCCCAGCGTCGGAGGTTCCCCGCAAAGGGTTATCTCATCTGATCCACTCCTCGTGTTGATCAGTCCGATGCCGTCCCCGCTGGACGTTAAACTCGCGGAATACCCCGTGTTAAACATGGGAAGCTGAGGAAAACCTCAGGTAACGCAGTTCCCCGCACCCAGCACGGGATGCCTCAGGCCATCACGCCTTCGAGAAGCCCTATTAGGGACGGAAGGCAGACATGCAGAGCCGCAGTGTTAAGACACGCCCCCAACACCCAGAGCTACCCGGTCTCCTCACCGCGGGTTGCTGCCCCGACCAGACTCCTTGGAGCGTCTGGGCGGAAGTAGCGTAATTAACCGGTGTCCATGAAGATATGGCGCCGGGAACGAGATTCGCGAACATTCTTAAATCTATGAGGGAGACCCGGATTAGGCGACGAGTTCCGAGGAGACGTCCACGGAAGGAGGAGCCGACATCCCATCATCCTGGTTTCGATCAAGGAGCAGACGTCCTTGAATACGAGACGGATGCCGCCCGCCTTTGGAAAGCGAGACTGCGGGGCCACAAGCCGCTCTCCCATCCCCTCGGATCGACGGGCGCACGCGCGAACGCGTCCTGGCAGAACAGCGTCGGAAGAGAAACACGACGCACATCTACACCGAAACAGAAAATGGTGAACCCGACGTGAATCTCTTCTCCTCAATATGAAGACTGATAGCTTTCAGAGGTGTTGGAAGACTAGCATTTTTCCCAGCCGAGCATTCAGCACCGGGGCGCGGAACCCACTAGGGGCTGGGGAAGGGAAATCGGGCACTCCGTCTCACGACGTCGATGGCCTGGGTTCCCCCACGGAACGAAGAGCGTTCCCCAGAGATGGGGGTCCCTCCTCGGATCCACCCGGTGAAGAATGATTCGTCCGATGACAGTGTTGGGTACGCTTCGGTTAATACCGTCGAGCTGGTAAATCCCTTTTCGGTTCCCGACGTTGAAGAACACCAGGTGGACCTCCCTAGTGTCCCCGGTCGTCACCACCGTCGGAGGAACCGCAAAAACAGGAGTCACTGGGGCACGGCAGTTGGTACCTCCATCCAGGCCGTGCACGCCACTGAGACTAGGTAGCGGGCTCAAAACCGAGCTCAGCGCGCGCAGCCCCCCCATCCGGGGATGACGGATTCGCCTCTGCCACCGTTTGTGGTGTGGGACCAGGCAGAACCGCCTCAGCCGCGCCGCGACCAGCTCCGTCCTGCCACGAGTCCATCCCAGCCTCCTGGCCCCAGTACCGTGACCACTTCTTGGGCTTCAACCAGTGAACAGCGAGATGCGCCAAGCACCAGTCGGCCGCCGGTCCAACCGGCAAGGCCCGTCATGCCTCCAACCGCAGAGCAACCTCCTGCAACCAGGGGCTCGCGCTTGGAAAGAAATTATGATGTCCTAAAGCACTTGGCTGACATCCCAGCAAGGATCTCCATCCTTGAGGCTCTGCGCTAGTCACCTGAGATGCGCGAGGCGCTCGCTGAAGCCCTGAAGAGCCCCCTCCAGTTTGAGATGGAGGTTGCGGCTGCAGAGGCCTTTCACGCCGAAGCGATTGAGAACGCCGAATGTTAGGCAGTTATCTCGTTCTCTGGTAAGGATGAAGACCCTCCTATACAGGGGCACATTCGTCCGCTATATGTTACTGTCCAGTTCAATGGCCTTGATGTCTGGCGCTGTCTTGTCGACACGGGGTCCGGGATTAACCTGATTCCAACTCGGACGCTCCGAAGATTGGGGTTGTCTGAGGATGACTTGATTCCCTCCGACCTCAGGATCCAGGGGTACGACCGCACTGAGCAAACTCCGGTCGGCAAGATACGTTTGAAGACCCAGTTGGGTGACCTGGTTGCCAACACCGAATTCATGGTAGTCTCTCAGGACACTGCGTATAACGCATTGATGGGCAGGCCATGACTCCATCTTCATGCGGCGGTTCCCTCATCATACCACCAATGCCTTAAATACTCCCTTCATGGTCGAGTAGGCGTGCTTCCGGGAGATGCCTCTCCTTTTGCCTCATGTGAAGCCCGCTATCTGGACGCGGACTATTACAAGAGCAAGGATAAGCAGATTCTAACAGGTGAGGTTGAGCCTGTCGTTGTTGCAAGTGATCCCTGGGCAAGTTTGGATGACGCTTACGTCCTCCCGATCCATCGGTTGGACGTAGCCACGGTCTCGACGGCCTGTGAGTCTCCTGATGAGATGATCGTGACTTCCCACGCCAGCACCAGCGGCCCGGTAGGATATGGTAGCCCCAATGCAGTTTCCAACGCAGTCTCTCCCGTGGACGATCCCTTCCTGAGTGGAGAGGACGTGGAAGATGCACCCCCAGCCTTTGAGGAGGGAGTCTCCGCCACGGTCGATGAGTTAGTACAGGTGAACCTTGGAATCGAGGCAGATCCAAGACCAACATTGGTCAGTGCCACCATGCCCTCTAAGGAGCGGCAGCAGTACGTGGACTTCCTCAGACAGCACCGTGATGTGTTCGCTTGGGGCTATGACGAGATGTCGGGGCTATATCCTCAGGTAGCCGTCCACCGCCTTGGTCTCCCGGCGAACCATCACGGGTTCAAGCAGCCTCCCAGGAAGATGCACCCATTCCACGGTGTCATGGTTGAGGCCGAAGTTGAAAAGCTTATCAAAGCCAACATCGTGAGGGAGGTTCAGTACCCCAGATGGCTGGCCAACATTGTGCCGGTCAGGAAGAAGAACGGGCAGATCAGAGTCTGTATCGACTTCCGCGATCTCAACCGCCACTGTCCGAAGGATGATTTTCCCCTTCTGGTGACAGAGCTGTTGATTGGCTCCACGGCGGTGTTCCAAGCCCTCTCCTTCATGGATGGATACTCCGGATACAACCAAATCCGGATGGCCCCTGAGGATGAGGAGTTCACTGCCTTCAGGGCCCCCCAAGGTATCTTTTGTTACTAGGTCATGCCCTTCGTCCTGAAGAATGCAGGTTCCACCTATCAACGGGCGATGCACCGCATATTCAAGCCAATCCTCAGCAAACTGGTGGAATGCTACGTCGACGACTTGGTGGTCAAATCACGCCAGCGTCAGGACCATCTCAAAGATCTTGAGAAAGTGTTCGGCTTCCTCCGGTCTCGCCGCCTGAAGATGAACCCATTGAAGTGTGCCTTCGGGGTCACCTCCGGGAAGTTTCATGGCTTTGTGGTAAGATACCGGGGTATTGAGATCGACCCAGAGAAGATCAGGGCGATTATCCAGATGCCTCCCCCAGGTAACATTCGGGAACTGCAAGGGTTCCAAGGCCACTTAGCCTATATACGCCGATTCATCGCGAATCTGGCCGGCAAGTGTAAGCCCTTTTCTTGGCTCATGAAGAAAGGTGCCACCTATGTATGGGATAAGGAGTGTTAGACCGCTTTCGAGGAAATCAAGCAGTACCTGCTTCAACCTCCGGTTCTTATGCCGCCTATATCTGGGAAGCCGCTGGTCCTTTATGTGACTGCCCTGGAATGGTCCCTTGGTGCCCTTCTCGCCCAGAAGAACAATGAGGGAACAGAGAATAGCCTCTATTACCTCAGTCGCATGCTCCTCGATGCGGAAGTTAGGTATTCCCCCATCGAGAAGAGCTGCCTGGCGCTCGTATTTGCCGTACAGAAATTACGGCACTACTTGAAGCACCACGAGGTACAGTTGTTTTCTCGGGTAGACCCGTTGAAATATATCCTGAGCCGGCCTATGTTGACTGGCCGTCTAGCGCGGTGGGCTGTGATTCTCCAGCAGTTTGACATCAGGTATGTGTCTCAGAAGGCCATCAAAGGGCAAGCATTGGCGGACTTTCTGGCTGCTCACCCGACCTCCACGGATCAGCCGCTGGATCTAGGCTTTCCTGATGAGGCCGTTCTCTCGGTCGATCGTGTCGATCCATGCTGGCAGATGCACTTTGACGGTGCCTCCCGGAGCCCCACCGGTAGAAGACTCGATAATACTAAGCTCAACAGAGTGGGCTTGGGTATCGTCTTCATTACCCCGGAGCAAGCCGTGCTGCCATACTCTTTCCTGTTGTCAGAGGGCTGTAACAACAATGAGGCAGAATACCATGCCCTCATCACTGGCCTCGAGTTAGCTCTCGAGATCGACGTGCCCCATCTGTGTGTGAAAGGGGACTCCGAGCTGGTCGTTAAGCAGATCAATGACGACTATGTTGTCAGGAAGCCGGAACTTGTGCCATTGCTGGAGTGCACCCTCCTCCTGATGGCTCAGTTCCCTTCTCGGCCAGAAATTGTCCATATTCCCCGGTCGCAGAACGGTCGAGCAGATGCTTTGGCAAGCCTTGCTGCGTCACTCGCAGAGCCTGAACAGGACAACCTGATCATCCACGTGATGCACCGTAGGCTCATCGCTCCCGTTATCCCAGAGGGAGATCGCGGCCCATCGGTAAGTAATCTCACCACCGTTGCCCTTCTTCCTGGAGCCCCGAGTACCACAGATATGGCAGTCGAACCAGCCCCTGATTGGAGGACGCCTTTGGTTGAGTACCTCCAACATGGCATTCTCCCGTCGGATCGGGCCGAGCGCGAGCGATTTCGACGCCGCGCATCGCAGTTTGTCCTCCAGAGCAGTCCCGGCCTGGAGCAGATCTTCTATAGATGCGGATTTGATGGTGTTCTCCTCCGTTGCTTTCAGGGAGTTGAGATCACACGAGTCATGCAAGAGGTTCATGCTGGTTCATGTGGTGCCCACCAGACTGGGCCGAAGCTGTCCCACCAGATTCGGAGGTTGGGATACTTCTGGCCCTCCATGATCCATGACTGCATCGAGTATGCCAGGAAGTGCCATGCCTGCCGGGTTCATGCGAACTTTGTGCATCGGCCGCCGGAGCCTCTCCATACCACCAGGTATTCTTGGCCCTTTGAAGTCTGGGGGTTGGATGTTGCAGGACCTTACCTGCCGGCGACGGCTCGCTAGTGCCGGTTCATTCTGACCGCCACGGACTTCTTCTCCAAATGGGCAGAGGCGATTCCGCTCTGAGAGGTCAAATCCTGTTCTATCGCTGACTTCGTGACCTCCAACATCATTTATCGATTTGGAGTGCCTCACGCTATCCTCACGGATAACGGAGCCAATTTCCGAGCAGCCGAGTTGAAGAAGTTGTACGCCAATTACAACATTCGCTCGAACCATACATCTCACTATCATGCGTAGGCGAATGGACAGATTGAGGCGTTTAACAAAACCCTCTCTAACATTCTGAAAAAGATGGTTGGTCAGAACAAGAAGAGTTGGCCGGACAAGCTCCCCAACGCCCTCTGGGCTTATCAGACGACGACTCGCAATTCCACCCAGATGACCCCTTATTCCCTGGTGTATGGAGCTGAGGCCATCCTACCCATCGAGATCCATTTACCGTCCTTGCGCACTGCGGTCTACGACCAGCAAGCGCCGGACAGAGCTGCTGAAGCCCATCTAGTCGAGTTGGAAGCACTGGATGAGAATAGGCTTCACGCTTTGCACAACTTGGAGAGGCATCAAAGCAGAATGGCTCGAGATTTTAATAAGAAGGTTCACCTCCGATCCTTCCTACAGGGTGACCTAGTACTGGCCCTAAGAGCACCAATGATCACCAGCAGGAAGCCGCCCAAGTTGGGGCCTAAGTGGGGGGGACCTTTTGTCGTCCACAGGGTCTATCCCAATGGCGCGTAGTCCCTAGCGACTATGGATGGTGAGCGTGTCACTCCTCCCACAAACGCTAGGTTCCTCAAGCAGTACTTTGCCTGAGTGTCCATCGTCCCGCATGACGTTAAACTGTACATCGTCCCGCATGATGTTAAACTGTACATCGTCCCGCATGACGTTAAACTGTACATCATCCCGCATGACGTTAAACTATACTTCGTCCCGCATGAGGTTAAACTGTACTTCGTCCCGCATGACGTAAAACTGCACTTCATCCCGCATGACGTTAAACTGTACTTCGTCCCACATGACGTTAAACTGCACTTCGTCCCGCATGAGGTTAAACTGTACTTCATCCTGCATGATGTTAAACTGCACCACGTCCGAGCTACAAGACGTTAAACTGTTCAGCATTCGTCCCGCATGACGTTAAACTGCCTCTCAAGAACTACGTACGGCTTGATTCCCATCCTTATGGGATACGTAGGACCGCCTGGACGTTTGTGTTCCAGGTCCAGCCCCGTCTCTTGGTTGATCACGGGGATCTGCCATCCTTTGGTTGCTCTCAAGGTGAGTCCTCCTACCCATTCCGGTGATCTGTTAGCATGTTTTGGGGTACTCCGGTCTATGACCTGTAGTGTCGGATTCAATCCCGACAAGTCCTGTGTTACTTGTCAGGCCTCGCGCTTCCTCTTGTTCGGGCCTTCACTCAAAGGGATCCTCATTAGTGGTTTGGATGCGATGCCTTAGTGCGCTCCTACCGCTCTCGGTCAATTTACCGGCGGGTCCTGGGCAGCAAATCGATATGAATCCTGCGCTTGAGCGGTTGATGCTCATTTTCTTGCCTCATCCAAGGCAGACGCGATCGGATGTTGTGTTGCGAATATGGTCAGCAACATCCTTGGTCGCCATGTCAACTCTTTCAGGCTCTGAAAATTGGTTGCGCAGTCCTTATCACACTCCACCTCAGTGCGTTGTAGTGGAAACTCGACACTCTCTCTTCATACTGACCCTCAGTACACCTCTACACGTTAGGCAGGCCAACCAGGGTAATGGTGCCTTTCGAGGCTCCCACGATATGAGCACCAATGATATATGCTAATGTCCTCCCTAAGGGCCATGTGTAGCTAGACCCTCGTCCCCATGAGGAGGAAGGAGTCGCCCGAACAATCGCGTTCTGGGCCCAGCATAGCTGGAGGCTAGCATCTCTGCCCCTCGGTTGATAGACATATGCAGGCCCCATGGTCCGAGCCACACGACCTTAAACTGTGTTGCCTGGTCTTACCACACGACCGTAAACTGTGATCGTCTTGGCCGCCCGACGAGAAACGACACTGCATCGTGATGTTCTTCTCAGGGGACACTCACGTTGGGCGCTGGTTAATAACCACGCCATTTATCAATGCCTTTCATGGCTTGATTATTATGGAGACTCCAGGGATTTCTTAATCACAGGCAGGTCGCTGCACAAAGAAAAACCATCCACCTTTAAGGACAAACAAGAAATATCAAATACCGCTTCTTCTGGGTGCGAGGGCCAGACCCGTACCCCTCCCCGCGCTGGTGCCCGATTGTGTTGTGTCGCGCTTCAAGAACTACGTGTGGCTTGATTCCCATCCTTATGGGATACGTAGGAACGCCCAGATGTTTGAAACTTCGGGTCCAGCCCCCACCTCTTAAAGATTCCCCCTTCTATTGGGAATCCGCCGCCTTCGGGTCACCCTCAAGGCGTGTCCCTCGACCCCTTGCAGTGGTCCACCGGTGTCAAGAGTACTCTAGTCTATTGCCAGGAGGGTCAGGTTCAGCTTGGTCAGGTTCCTTCCACTTTTCAGGCTTCATGCTCCCCTTCATTCGGACCCATCACCTATGCCCTGGGTGGAACCCCCATGAGCGGTGTGGATACAATGCCTCTGTTCTCTCCCACCGATCCGGGTTGGTTCCCCCAAGGGCCTTGGGCAGCGAATCGATATGAATCCTGCGCTTAAGCGGTTGATGCTCGTTTGCAGCCTCATTCCATCAACGGTCAGTGCGATATTGATGCTGCTTTTCCGCCACGGTCGGCAGTACTCCTATATCGTTACGCCGGTGCCCCCAGTCCTTGAGTGAATGGCCGCATGATTCACATTACGTTTTCCACCCCCCATTCTGACCAGGCAAAATCTCGGCACTCTTGACACTATCCCTCAGTGCATCTGCGCATATCCAGGGGATAGGACCACGATGTGGCGTACTTTGAGGTTCTTATGGTCCGAGCTCTAAGACCTTAAACTAAGATCTGCCCATATGGTCCGAGCTCTACGACCTTAAACTAAGATCTCCCTAATCAGGGTTCTGCGTCCCGCATGACGTTAAAACTGCACTCTCAGAACTACGTGTGGCTTGATCTCCAGCCTGATGGAGTACGTAGGAATGCCCGTGCATCTCGACTCGGGTCCAGCCTCAGGAGTCGCTATGTTCCGCCCCTCCTTGTCGCCGACCGTCTGGACTGGCTTCTGGTAGAGTGGTGCGATTGTGATATTCTCCATGATTCAGCTCGGGATGCCCCACTGCAATGATGGGAAGCGACAGTTTCCTCGTCAAAGAGGTTCTGTATGAGAATTGGGGTGATTCACGGCCAGATTGGTGCATCCGCCTAATACGCATTCCCCACGGTGGCGCAATTTTGGGAGTGTTAGATTCTGTCCGAACAAATCATCACTTCGCCCCACGCTTCACATGCTCTTTTGATCCGGATTTCCACCCTTATGTCTGAAGGAACCCCCAAAGCGGTATTGATGATGACATGTGATCCGCCTCCTGCAATATGAATGATGACCTTCGGTCCATCTATTGCAGTAGTATGGTCGATTGATCCATTGTCCGCTTGCCGTCTTGGGCATTTCCTGGAAGACTGACCGTCGTGGATTTCTGAATTCGGGACACGCAATTCACCCTTTTTCATCTCCCTATGTTCGGATAAAATCTCAACGCCCCTAGCGTTGTCCTGCTCGTGTGTCGGAATGAGTTGGGGGGGTGGTACATTGATTAGGTCTGAGGTATCCTTTCCTAGGAATGACCTCCCTCTTTTCCTTAGAAATCCAGGCCCAATTGTGGATGCCTGAAGCTTGGTTAACGCTCCTGCAAGACAATGAATTGTGGTTGAGCACGTTAAGACAAAAGATGCAGATAAATATGTTGATTCATACAAATGGATCGAAGTATTGAGTAGCGGAAGAAAAAGGTTCCGGGAATGGAAAAAACAAATCCCCTAGGGATTAGCGTGCTGAATGGATCTTTCCAACGCCGCTACCCTTTGGCTGGCGGCCTCCAGAGCTGCTTCTCGCTCTCTGCATGCCCTCTCTTCATCAGCGGTCGCAGCGCGCAGCTCGCAGATCCTGGCCTGCGCACGCTCCCGCTCGACTTGAAGTGTTACCATCTGGTGGCCCGCCTCCGTCAGCTGTGCCTGGGCGTCATCCAGCTGGGCCGTCAATTGCTCCACAAGCTCATAGCACGCTGCGACGAGGGCCTCCTTCTCTGCCGCCTTTCCTTCGAGGCACCGGACTTCCTGCTCCGCCACGAGGAGCGCCCGCGTGCTCTTCGACATGTCCCGACATTGTGCGACGTCGGCACGCCGGCGGCTCTCGCGCATCTTTTCGGCCATGAAATCACGGACCTTCAGATGGAGGCGTCGAGCATCAGCTCCCCCGACACACAGGGAGCACAGCCAGGTTTGAAGCGATCCTATGCGCCCCAGCCACTCTGATGGGGGTCGCTTGAGGAAGCGCTGGATGCACTTCCACCCCCTGCGGCGCGTTATCCGGCTCACCTCGACCGCCTCCGAGTCCGAGTCGTCCATCTCCTAGGGGTCGGCAGGCCGGTAGGCAGGGAAGGCAGCCAGCAGTTCTGCTGCAGGGTCCGCCCCTGGGATGTCCTCACAGGGGATCGGTTCCCCAACATCTGGGCGACCTTCTTACCTCGCCCCAGCGGCATTGACACCCTCGTCAGCCCCCGAACTCTCTCCGATGGCAGCACCTCCGGCGTCCGTTACCCCCTGATCAGCAGTTGGTGGGGCCGGCTCGGTGTGAGAATCCTGTTTCGGAGAAGGCGGCATGTCTGCCACTGGTCCACTCGTGGATGGCCCGGGTTCGACAGCCCGACGAGCCTCCAGTATTGAGATCACTGCGCAAAGCATGCCGCGGTTAATCACGGATCGTCAACGGCAAGCACCAGCAGTAATGTAAGGAGACTTACGGGAGTCCATAGCGTCATCTTCCGCTGTCCCGGCCGCCACAGGAACAATTGCAGCAGGGGACCCCTCAGCGGTTGTCAATTCAATGATAGGTGTCCGGCCCCCGCCCTGTCCTGCTGGCGCCTCTCCTACTCCTGCTGAGGATGCCTGACCAACATCCGTGCACTCCTGAGGAAGATGAAGAACTGGGTTAGAAGCTGCATAAGATAATGGACGAAGCAGGTTGAGTATGGATAGAAGCGGACCTCGAGGGGCTCAGTGATATCGATATTGTCAGAGCTGGCCACCTCGCCGCTCTCCCGCAGGCTCCCCGGATGGGATCTTCCCTCAGAGACTTCATCCTCCCCCGTCTCCTCCTCTTCCTCGGAGTCATCGTTACTATCTCCTTCCTTCGGCGGCATCTGTTCTGGAGCAGGCTCTAAACCGAGCATCACCTTCACCAGAAGGGACGGCTCCGCTCGCTGACCACGTTGGCGCGCGTACTCGTCCATGGCCGTCAGATACGCATACCGCCAGTGGAAGTTCACCCTGTCGGCGACCTGAAGGCGCCCGACCTCTGGTAGATGGATTCCTTCTCTGATTATCTTCTTCCAGATGGTTTCGGTCCCCAACGACTGCCGCAGGGTCATCCAGGCCGACCACAGCGCTGGGAAGACTGCATCGTGGGAGGGTTCGAGCAGACGCCTTATCTGCTTCCCGGGCCGCTCCCCGACCACCGCACGTTCCCCCTCTATGGGCGCTGAGGCCGTGGCGGCCGTCTACGATGTGCCCGCCGCCGAAGTCCCGGCCCGCGCCGGCTCCGCTGCTTGGCGCGCCTCCGTTCTCCCCCGCGTAACGGTGCCTCGCCTCCTTCCTTGACGCCCGGTCTCCGCACGGGTGACCTCGAGCCGTCGAACTGGTTTCTGTAGAAGCCCCTCGGGGTAAGCGATGGCCCAGTGATCGGCGTACTCGGTTGCCAAGCCTGCGTCGACCCCGGTAGGAGGGAGAGTGATGACATCGCCAGAGCCAAAAGCGGTGAACATTAACCACATCTAACGAAGGACGCAAGGGTTCGTCTCCTCCCAGACAGCAGCGAATACCCTCTTCGGCATCCGTTGAAGGCACCCGAACTTCCTGGTGAACCGGGTTGGCACGTAGGGCTCGAAGATCACCTTCCCGTCGATCCGAGCCACGAGCACCCCGCCCCGCATGCTCAGGAAGTATTCGTGCTGCTCCAGCAGACCCTTCCCATTGTCGATCATCTGGCCAACGGGAGTGGGGAACGGGCTGAAGTTGAAATTGGCGTGATTACCAATCCGAATCCTCACGCCCTCCTTATTTAGGGTCATCGGAGCGACCCCCGCGATGTTCAGCAGGGAGGGTCGCAGGCCGTTTCCCGGAGGAATGACGGCGTTTGGAAACGTGTACCCACCGAGGTGAGCAGCCACCCAGCCGTGGAAGAATTGAAAGGGCCCACAGACCCTTCGTGGTGACCCTCCTCGCGAGATGCATCCCAGGATGGCGTACAGCTTAGCCAGCACTGGGACCCGGAGGTTGAATCTTTTTTTGGCGGCCATGGCGCCCGCCATCACCAGTGTCGCCGGGCGGACGCCCATCCTCGCGTCCCGCACTGGCAGGAGCCACCCACTCAGAAAGGTGGCCAGGAACGCCGCGTACTGGAAATTTGGGTCCCGGGCCTCGATGATGCGGTACCCCCATGAGCAGTATTCTCCCGTATCTAGGACCCGCTAGTACGACCCGTTCCGGCTCCTCTGAGCCGCGGTCGGGCACCGCTTCCCCCTGCCTGGCATCTTGACCGCTGGGTCATGCTCCAAGAACTGGCCGAACCACTCCTTGTAGGCTATGTCCTTGCGGAAGTCCTTGACACCGAGCCGCTCCGTAGCCAGGTCCAGTAGATGCCATGTCAGGATGGGAGTCTGTGACCTGTCGCCCCAGGTGTTCCTCGGAGGCAGGAACTCATCGTATTGGTAACCCTCCAGCGGGATACCTCCAATGCAGTGGATGTCCCAGAGACCGATGTTGACCTCCCCATGATGAAAATGGAAGGTGTTGGTATCCGGGGACCAGTGGGTGAACAGCTCCGGCCCGAGCTCGGGCTGCTGGTAGAAGTGGAACTGCGACGTCCACACCGCCTCAAACAGGCCGATGTACCGCAGTTCCTCCACGAGGTGATCGCAGGTATGGCGTACCCAGAACGCCCAGGCCCACTCACTGGTAAAGTTGCCCCCAGACCGCAAGTCCCAGTCCTTCAGCCAGCCCCTGGTGTCGTCAGTGACGCTCTGGCGATACGTGCTCGAGTAGAGGGCTGGAGAGTTCTCCGCAGCAGGCTCACTCCTGGCAATGGTTTGCGTCCTCGGGATCAGGACATAGACATTTAAGTGCCTGGTCTCCCTGGCAGGATGCCCATTGTTGGTGATGTTGTAACGGGGAAGCTCGTCCTCCCGAGTCACCCAGGTCCGTGGCGCATCAACCTCGAACCCCGGCACTGGAACCTCATCCAGGATGCCGTAGTTCCAGAGTGGCAGGTTGTCCAACAGCGGATACGTCTTCTGAGCCGGCGTCAGAAAATCGAACAAGGATTGATTGTTGGAAACAATCTCCTTGGCTCCGTAGACCTCCTCGTTCACCGCCATCTCATCTCTGCGAATGGCGGCATCCCCCTCATTCACTTGATTCGCGGCCATCTCAAAAGCTCCGGGAGTCGTGTGGGTTAAGGGATGAGGTGTGCGGAATCGGAGGAGGCTGGTGAAAAAATTTGGGAGTTGGCGCGCAATCCAAGTGGACGGTGCGCAATTGGGAAGTCTGTCTCATAAAACCCCGGGTGTTCGCGCAAAACAAGCCGAAATCCGGAGGGGTTTGCGCGCTGAACGGGCGAATTTCGCCCCGGAAACGGCGATTTCGCGCACGAGAGCTTCGAAGCTTATCGCGCGGAAAGCCTGTGTACGGCACGCGGGACCCAGGGCCCCTATTTATAGGTGAGGCCAGGATCCTGCGCCGCGCGGAAAGCACTTCGCACGACCCAGCGGGCGAATTTCGCGCCCGACGCCCTTTTTCCGCGCCCACATCCCGCGCCGCCCAGGACTTCGGCATTCCGACGTCTCCCTCGGAACCCGATCGTTGCGACCTCTCGCCGATCAGATTCCGAGGGGGGGCTTTTGTGGATGCCGGAAAAGTCCGTTGCTCCTCAAACGAAGTTCCTGATGAGGTAAGCGAGGTCATATTTCGAGTCAGAAGCATGTTTCGGAAGGCCCGAAGGCCTCGCGCGAAATTTCGGAGGCCCGCGCGCAATATTGGCTATGCGCGCGCAATCCTTCCGGGATTCGCCCAATGGGCCGAGTCGGCGCGTAATTTTCTGCGCCCGACGCCCGTGTGCGGCCCTATTGCGCGTCAGGCCCCTATTGCACGCCCGCGAGCCGAATTGCGCGCCCGCGAGCTGGATTTCGTGCCGGGGGTTGCCTATAAATACAAGGTGACCCCCGACGTTTTGAAAGTTGCCAGAATTCGAAGGGTCGCTCGTGCGCGCAATCCTACCCCCTCCATGCGCAATAACGATCTTCAGGTAACTTCCTTTATTTCGCGCAAGTAAGCCCCGGGGTTCGCCTTCGCGCGCAACCCCTCTGGCTCCTTTTCTTCGACCAACTCCTCACCCGAAGGCCTTCGCGTGCAAAAGAAGCCTCTTGCGCGCAATTGCCCCCGGGTGCGCGCAATCCAGCCCGATTGCGCGCACCCCCCTTACTAAGTGGCCATTCGTTAGAGAATGGGCCGTTGCCCCTGCGCGCTATTCGAAGCCCGGTGCGCGCAATCTCCTTCTTCCGCGCGCAAAGCGCTGGCCCAATTGCGCGCCAGCCCTCCCAATTGCACGCCGACCCGCGGTATTGCGCGCCAAGCTCCTCTTTTGCGCGCAAACCGCCAGGGTCGCCCCCTTTGACCCCCTGAGGGTACCCCCCTGCGTGGCGCCCGATGATCCTCATCCTGGGTGCCCGCACCATGCGTTGTCTTCTGGTGCGGCCCTCCAGGCTCGCGCGAAGTGACACGGACCCATTGGCGGCACCCCATCGTCCAACATGACGTTAAACTGTACCTCTTCCGCGCTGCAGGACGTTAAACTGTCAAGCATCCATCGTCCAACATGACGTTAAACTGTACCTCATCCGCGCTGCAGGACGTTAAACTGCCATGAAAACATCGTCCAACATGACGTTAAACTATACCTTGTCCGCGCTGCAGGACGTTAAACTGCCAAGAAACCATCGTCCAACATGACGTTAAACTGTACCTCGTCCGCGCTGCAGGACATTAAACTTCCAAGCATCTTCGTCCAACATAACGTTAAACTGTACCTCATTCGCGCTGCAGGACGTTAAACTGCCAAGCAACCATCGTCCAACACGATGTTAAACTGTGCCTTGTCCGTGCTGCAGGACGTTAAACTGCCAAGCATCTTCGTCCAACACGACGTTAAACTGTTCCATGTCCGCGCTGCAAGACATTAAACTGCCAAGCATCTTTGTCCTCAACACACGACGTTAAACTGTACTTCGTCCGGCAAGACGTTAAACCGTCCGCTTCATCCTCAACACATGACGTTAAACTGTACTTCGTCCGGCAAGACGTTAAACCATCCGCTTTGTCCTCAACACACGACGTTAAACTGTACTTCGTCCGGCAAGACGTTAAACCGTCCGCTTCATCCTCAACACACGACGTTAAACTGTACTTCATCCGGCAAGACGTTAAACCGTCCGCTTCGTCCTCAACACACGACGTTAAACTGTACTTTGTCTGGCAAGACGTTAAACCGTCCGCATCACCCGATCCCGTGCCTCGCACGCAGGGTCCCCCCTGGTTTGGATGTGGCCCCCACCCGCTCGTCTCTGCAGGGATGTCAGGATTTCCCCTCTTTAGGGACGATTTATTGGAGTGGCCTTCGCCCACGGGGGTAGGGTATTACAAACCCCTAGTTTCTTGTGGGGGACTGCACGTGTGTATCTCCATTGTGTTTCCCCACTGCCGAAGCCAGTAGAGGGAATGACAGGGATCGAGGTGTCTCTCACCTTTGGCCCAAGTCCCTCTCCGACTAATCTTTGCTGCACTCAGGCTGCCTCAGTGTGTGTGTCCTGACAGAATGAACTACGTGGACTTTGATCCATGTCTCCTAAACAGGGTACCTAGGAAGCCTCCCTGAGGTTCAAGCCCACCACCTGGTCATCCCGGTCGTATTCACGTCGGTTCTCCCATCAGTGGACCCCTCCCGGGTTCACATCCGCATCGATTCACCTATGAATCCGCCCTTGTGGGAGACTGCACATGTGTATACCCATTGTGATTCCCCACTGCCGAAGCCAGTAGAGGGCGTGACAGGGATCGAGGTGTCTCTTACCTTCGGCCCATGTCCCTCTCCAACTGATCTTTTTCGCATATGAGTCTCCTTAGAGTGTAAGCCCCAAACACCATCGTCCAGCATGACGTGAAATTGTGATCCACCCGGTCATTCCATCCCCCTCTGTGTGAGGTGGTTCGGTTCAATCCTCTGCCCGGCAGCCTTGATCTCTTCGTGAGTCGGCTTGCCATCGTCCAGCATGACGTTAAACTGTATATCCGAACTACGCTGACTTTGATCAGCGCTAATGCGCGGTACGTAGGAAGCCTCTACGGGGTCCAAGCTCTTCACTCCATCTTCCATCCTGATCCTTACACGGGACGCCACATCCCGGTGGGGTCATTCCATTTCATTCCACTCCACTTCACTCGGGAAGCCGCCCATGTGCTGGCCCCAGCGTCGGAGGTTCCCCACAAGGGGTTCTGTCATCTGATCCACTCCTCGTGTTGATCAGTCCGATGCCGTCCCCGCTGGACGTTAAACTCGCGGCATACCCCATGTTAAACATGGGAAGCTGAGGAAAACCTCAGGTAACGCAGTTCCCCACACCCAGCGAGGGATGCTTCAGGCCATCACGCCTTCGAGAAGCCCTATTAGGGACGGAAGGCAGACATGCAGAGCCGCAGTGTTAAGACACGCCCCCAACACCCAGAGCTACCCGGTCTCCTCACCGCGGGTTGCTGCCCCGACCAGACTCCTTGGAGCGTCTGGGCGGAAGCAGCGTAATTAACCGGTGTCCATGAAGATATGGCGCCGGGAACAAGATTCACGAACATTCTTAAATCTATGAGGGAGACCCGGATTAGGCGACGAGTTCTGAGGAGACGTCCACGGAAGGAGGAGCCGACATCCCATCATCCCGGTTTCGATCAAGGAGCAGACGTCCCTGAATAAGGGACGGATGCCGCCCGCCTTTAGAAAGCGGGACTACAGGGCCACAAGCCGCGCTCTCATCCCCTCGGGTCGACGGGCGCACGCGCGAACGCGTCCTGGCGGAACAACGTCGGAAGAGAAACACGACGCACATCCGCACCGAAACAATATTATAGTGAAAAAATATAATATTTTTATGTAGAGTATATTCTATAAAGTTTGAAAAACTATATTTTAAAACTATATTTGATTATTTATCACTCTTTTATTTATTTAGAAGTCATTTCATAAAAATTAAAAGACTAAACATAATAACCTTTACTTCAGTACCCCATAGAGGATGTTTACTTTATTAATTAGTAAACGAAACAAGGGATTGTAACATGAAGGATAAATCAATTTAGTAGTCTTCAGAGACTATATATATGCATGATTCCCATGTTACGTTAGAAAAAAAAACATATCGTGAAAAATATTATTATATCCTTGAAGTTCATTCTACAATTACTTCTTCATACTCTAGGAAAATGAAAAAATATTAAATGGTTAGCTTAGTTTCTCTATAAGGTAAAGTGAATAATATAAGTTATCATGGGTAGAAAAATAATAAACCATGATGATGAGTAAATAATTGATATAAATACCATTTAGTCGATAACATGAGAATCGAAAAATATCCTTGGAAAATCTCATCAAAAAAATAAAATTGATAACAATAATCAAAAATATAATCAAGGAAATTAATTAGGTTTGGCATCATGATCTTAGCACAAGGGCCTCATGTTAAGATATAATGAACCTTACTATTTGTTCCTTATCCTATGTCATTTCAATGAATGGGTAGGTGTATATAAAATATCAAAAACAATTAACTAAGAGTTTATCTAGTGAGAAATTTCATTGCATCGAGAAGTTATCTATAACAGGTCCCGCATACCACTTAATTTTTTCAAATAAAAACATTATATAATAAATCAATAATAATATACATAATCAACCTTCTTTATCAATAAATTAATACCTTTATTAAATCAAGAGTACAAAATATTAATATTTCGCTAGTAAATGAAATATCATTATTAATAATATTCCTTTAAAAACATTATATATTGAAATAGTATATAGTTAATACAATATCAAATTATTATAAATTATTATAAATATATCCATGATATTGAAAATAAGGACAAAATATCAAAAAAATTATGGAGAATGATACAGAAAAAAACATCATGTTACTAAGATTATTCCTTATGAATATAATGAGGTATAAAACATAAATAAGTATTGGATGAATGGAGAACAACAATTTACTAGAAATAAAGGTCTTTAAGTAAAGTAATTACT
Organism: Viscum album; assembly: GCA_963277665.1. Taxonomy (NCBI): domain Eukaryota; kingdom Viridiplantae; phylum Streptophyta; class Magnoliopsida; order Santalales; family Viscaceae; genus Viscum; species Viscum album. Next base: position 188,350,757 of record OY728145.1, read on the forward strand.
TATTATTATTATAAGGGAAAATGTATATGAATTATTAAATATAACATTCTATAAATAGTATGTAAAATTTCTGTAAAAATTATATTATAAATCATTTCCAAAATTGTTTTCAAACATATAGAGAATATCATCTTTTTATTTTAAAATTAAAAATGAAAATTCATGGAATAATAGAAATTGATATTATTTGAATATATATATATAGTTATAGGGGAATATAAATAGTGAATAGAGTTCATTGATGATGTAAAATTCATTCAGATCTTATATGTTTAAATGAACATTCCATTTAAAATTTTGTAAAAAATCCAAATTAAATTGATTTAAAAACATTAAAAATTATATTTTAATACTTTCTAAATAAATTTAAATAAATTTGAAAAATAACTTTACCAATCATTTAAAATTATACAAAAAAAACTCATTAAACAATCTAATGAATATAGATATTTAAAAAACAATATTCCCAACCAAAGGAATGTAAATTAGGGGGACTATTCTCAAAACAAATCTCCTACTATTTTGAGTAATATAGTGAGGAAATGTTTGAATAAAACAAGGAAACTCTAGATTTCAGGAACCACCCCAAGTCAACTAAACAGTTCACCTTAGATGGCCCTCTATACGGTAATGTAAAACAAAGATGAAACTAAATTTCACATAATGAACCAGGATAATGAAAACCATCGAGGTACAACATAGAAGTAAGAGAAGAAATAAAAGAGACATATAAACTCTTTAATAATAGTCCAAACCAAAAATATAAAACCTAACTAGTTTGAAAAAGTCCATGTGTGAATATAATTCCCCAACAAACCATCCTTTCATAAAGATAAAGTCCAAAAAGAGAACCCAATTGGCTACATAAAAAAATTCCCTTTTACCAAGTCCCAAAAAACAACATTTGTTACAACCCAATGGTAAAATTATTATGTGAGTAAAAATCCCAATATAATACCACCAAATAATATATACAAGTTATACTATTAATAGTGGATCAGTTCTTGATTTTAAACAAATACTGTTAACAAATAATCTTCATAAAATAAAACCGTTTTGTAAAAAATATTTTGGTTTTTTAAAGCTTTCCATATTCAATAAATCTATGAATAGGTAATGTGTAATATAAAATTGGTAAGAAACCATGGATACTCTAATAAACAATAGGGTGAAAAATATACATGAAATATACCATCATGTGATAAACAATCCATAAAAGAAAAAAGAACACCATTTGGGATCTAAACTATGGTTACATTAGCTAGAAATTAAATAAACTACCTAATCTATTCCTAAGGTAGATCTAGCCAATATAACCTCTAGTATAATTACACACACTAAGGTGACATAAAACCTCTAATTTCATTACACACATAATGTGTGACAATTATATTCATGATGCACCCTATGTTACCAAATGTGCCCAGTTGTCCAAAAAGAATTTAAAAAAAGATAATATTTAATAAATATTGTTCATATAAAATAATTTCCACTTTGAGGCTTGAAGACCCATTTTAAACCCAATACCACCCTTTAAATCATTTAATCAAAACCTTGTTGTGAAAAAAACTATTTTTTTAAGAAAACAACTTTAAGATCATGTTTATATTCCAAAGGAAATTTGTTATATTGTCAAATAAATTAATTTAAACAAACAACACAAATTAATTGAAAATAACTTAAGGATATTCATGAATTATAACAACTCGTATGGATAAAACTATCTCAAGAACAGAGGAATCCAATATTTCTTCAATAATGCATATTTTTAACTAGTAGATCCATATATAAAATACAAAGACATTGGGGAAATTGAAAATGAATGATAGAAAGCACCAACTGATCACAAATCAATTTTCCAAACATTGTAAATACCTCCACTATGACCAATGGAAGAGAGTAAATAAGATGATCTCCTAACAGGGATAAGTGAAACAACTACCACATGGATCAAATGTCTAATAAAAAAATCTAGAAGGAGGTGTACTATGTAAAATTTCAATAGGGTTTTAGTGGAAGTATTATACATTTAATGGAGAAGAGATCAAGAATAAAATGTAATGAAAATAGTTGGACCTATATAATTCATGTTGTGAACCCCTTCCACATTGTGAATTCCATGATTTCTCAAATACACTGAAAATGTTTCCAATTAGGGTTGAATTATATTAGATTAACCCATTTATGATATGAAAATATTGCACATCGTGTAATTTTTTACACTCTTCATAGGACTCACAGTATCTTCCCTATAATGGATTCACATCATTTTACTGGTTTATAATGTGCATATATCCAATAGGCAGACCATATTCTATAAAAAAAACACCAAACTATCTTTGAAGCTTTAAGAACCCAATGATAATCCCCCTAAAACCATTGAAACATTCATACCAATAATCCATTCATTCAAACATACAAACATTCAGAGACATTATGTTATTTTCTCAAACAAAAGATCTATATCCCCATAGGTCTTGAAAAGAACCCACACAAAAAAGGTATTAAGACTAGAGTCAAGAATTGTCTAAAGGTAGGTAGTGGAATGTTACAATATCACTAAAATAATCACTTTATATCCCTAAAGAGTTTTCAAGATCCTAGACTTGTAAAAGTCCATTGTTTCTTCATAAACAAATCTTGCTCCCATATCTCATCGTTATCCCATCTGCACTTCCATAGTACACGGATTAATGGATATTTTTACCAAAAGGTACCTTCCATTGGAAATCCATAATTTTAACTCGTTTCTCATCCATAGTGGTGGCATGATTGAGATAAAAATCCTACCACTCAATCACAATGAAAAAATATATTTGGTAGCTCCTCAACTGGGATACATGAAACACTTCATAGATGGAATTCAAAGTATATGGTAGTTATGGAAAATATTCCACTATTATAGGATGCTCCATAATCTCAAAGGGGCCATCAAACCTCATGACCAACTTACCCTATTTACTTAATTGACTGTGTCCCAATGGAGTTGAATCATTGAGAAGACCCCGATCACCAACCTCAAACACTAGAAGTTTATGCAGATGATCTGAATATGATTTTTAATGATTCTATGTCGAGATTAATTTCTTAAAGATCAACAACAACCTTTTTTCATTTCCTACACAATAAATTTCCCCACCAAGGACAAATCATCCAAATATTCCTAGAACAAGAGAGATCTATATAGATCCCTATTAAAATACTTAATGGGATCCAACTTAATTGAGGTGTGATAAATATTGTTGTTTGAAAACTTAATCAGAGATAAATGCTTCTCCCAATAACCAATAAATACAAGAACATGTGAGAATACTAATAAATTATACTATTATATGGATAACACAACCTCTCTATATGGGGATAAACTACAAAAATCATCTAGTAATACCATGGGGTTTTCACACACTTTTGTAGGAAGTGCACTTCTCAAAAAAGTGTCCATGTAATCTAAGAACATATCTGGAAAACATACATGGGAATACCCTATCACATGGAACTATGAGCCCCAATATCCTATACATAAAATATCACTCACCCTAAAATATATGAGTGATTCTAACATGAGATAAAAAATAAACTATGGGATAATTAAAAAACAATATGGTATAAAACACTATTCATACAATCTATACCAATAATCAAATAAAATATAACATGATCAAGAACAAAAAATTCCCACTCAACCTCATGTTATACTATTATCAATTGATATAATGACCTCTTGAAACCTAGTTCAGACCACTTTCCCAATGGTTTGGAAAGATCCAACTAGAATTGCATAAGTTCTGAATTCAAGCCCAACATTTCAACAAAATTTAACGATATAAAATAATGAATTTCATGTTTATCTAAAAAGGATAGAACCATAGAAGATTAAATAAACACTATACCTATTATAGTAGGTGTCTCTAGATTAGATTCCTCTGGTGAACACTCCATAGCATAAATAGGTATAGTTCCATATCCTCTCTAAGCTTTTCGGGCCACTTAAACATCCCCTTAGCCTAAGGATAAGACCCATCACCATTAAAAGAATTTTTATGAACCTCTAAACCCTTGGTTAGAGTATATCCATCCTCACTACCTTTATATATCCTTTTAAAAAACACCTCATATGGACCTATTTTCCCCAATGATGAAATGTAGTGGAAGCCACCATTTAATTAGGATTGTTATGAATAACCCTTAAACATTGATAGAAAACAACATGCTGCTTTCTTAACAATTTCCCAAAAACTAGTCTTACAGAAACATTCTAACTTTATGCTTCCTTTTGGGGAAAGAAGATACACCCTGTAAAATGATGGTACTAACTGAAGAAAATATGATATATATTTTTCTAGTTATTTATTAAAATTCCAAATATTCCTTATCAAATTCCATTATAAATGTTGGAAGTAACATGAAAATAAACATCGACATAATATCAGCCCTAATCTAAACTCAACCCTCCATGAATTTTTGTAATAAATTTTTACTGGATCTAGTTCCAAATGTTCCAACTCAGAAAAAAGTTAGAATATTCCAATATAGTATTCTCTTCTTTCTCTAAGGTCATAAACTCTTAGGTATTTTCCCATCATAACATCTTAAGATGATACTGTTGGTTGGAGATTTTCTTGAATGATACATAGGTTACATCAAATTTCAAATTAACTTTCACAATAGAGTCCCGCCATAAACATCCCTATCATTCAATAATGTATGTGAAAATAATCTACCTTATATTCCATAAGAGTATTCTGAATGTTGAATATCCCCTCAATCTTCTTAAATAGTTCTTGAAATTCCTAGGGTATATAGTCACCATGAAATATAGGTGCCTACTACATAGTAAATTATGAGTCATTTCCCCTTACCTTATTGGGTTTGTGACACCTTCTTAGCCCAGATTCTAGTCAGTGTGTATTATAGGTTCTAAAAAATAAGGTCCCACCGATTGATTCTCCAACAAAAACAACCTCTCATCTTCCTCACATAGATTTTGAATACCTATTCTTGGAGTCATCGTATAATAATCATAAAAAACCAACCCATCAGGATCAGATTCCAAAATCACAACAAGTACATTAGGTATCCATATCAATGATTCAAAATAATATGAATTTTAAGAAATTATGAATTAATTGAAAAAAATATGACACCTTAAGATACATTTCCATTTAAGTAAACCCAAAAACCATTATATTTAAATCACACCAACTACCAAATCTCAATCTTAGAATAAATACCGAACTTCCCATGTTAAATTAGATTCAGTCATAAAAGTGAGTTGTATTGGGCCCTTTTCCACACTTACTCTTTGAATTAAAATGTTCCTAACAATAGTCTACCAAGATACCAAACCAAAACAAGGTTGTGTCACAACATTTCAGGCTGGGTTTTCCCTCTAATACAAATTTTTAAATAACCAAATCCATCCAAATAAACATGTATCTTGAGATGTACCACCACATTGGAAATTAAAATAAAGTTTAAAAAACATGTCTTATAATAAACCTCAATAATGAAAAAAAATTAGGGTGAAATGAAGAAGGAATATAATATTCCAATGAGAAATATAAATTCAATCAAAATGATCCAATGTAAAATGATAAAATTTTACGAGTTTAAACATGTCCCAGTGTGACCATTCATCAAGACCAAACCCTCTATGAAGATAAATACCAACAAGGGAAACTGGAATAATGCATAATGCCCGTCACATTACGTGAGTCCTATAAAAAAACATATATAACCTCCCAAAATAAAACATATGGTGTGAGTGAAAATCCCCATTTCATACCACTAAAGAACCTATAAAAGTTCTAAAACCAAATATATATCAGTTCTATCTTTAAAAAAATCTAGTTTTCAAATAATATTCATTAAACAAAACAATTTTTTAAAAATTCTTTAGTTTTCATATATCTTGAAGGACCCCGGGACACCCTGAGAGGGGAGGGGTGAATCAGGGTGACTACGTTTTCTTCTAATGTGATAGATCTTGTTCCCACGTTGGTAGGAACTTGTTGAACCTGTATGATGAAAAAGATCAGAAAGAAAACATGCACATGCACAGAGAAGACACAGCCCTTTTTACTTGGTTTACCACTAAGGGCTACGTCCAAGGAGCATACGCCGAAAAGTTTTCGGTCGTACCAAAATCCACTATGCTTCACTAGCTGGAGAATACAAAAGTTCGGGCACAATCACTCTGTCTAGGCTCACTGACATTACAAAGGTTCAGGGAAAGCTCACTGCTTCCCTCGGGTCACTCTCGTTGACTCCCCTTGGCTCACTACCGTTAGTGAAGTCACACTCAGTTTATAGACGTGAAGGTCTCTTCAATTGATAGTCATGAAGTTCATTGTCTCATGTTCAGCATGTGACTTTGCTTGCATCAGAGTCCTGATTTTAATGCTCTGTTAAGATCCAAATTCCAACCACTGATGAATACTCCCTTTTCCCTTGTCCACAGGGCAATCAACCTTTGGAAAAATCCTTCGCAAGGTACCCTAATTCGCGAGGCTCCAAATATTGCAAAGCTCAAACACGCCTTTGCGGAGCCCCTGCCATTCCGCGAAGCTCAATCGCAAAGCTCAATCGCGAAGAACTTTCGCGATGCTCCAGCCTTCGCAATGCTTGGAAATTGTGATGCTCCTGCCTCTTCGCGAAGCTCACTGAGCCAACGCGGGGTGCACGTCTTTCACGGAGCTAGAATAGCCGCCGCAAAGCTCCTATTTCGCGAAGCCCACTGCCTTCGCGAGAGACCTTTGCAAACCGAGAGCAAAGGACATTCTCTGAAATTCTCTATCTCCTTCTCTTGAGGGGGTCGGCCTCTATTTATAGTCGATTCCACCAACCCACGACCCTTCCGTGCGAAGTCAACGCCACGTCATCTCAAATCGCGAAGCTCCAAAGATTCCTCCAGAATTCTGTTCAAATCGCAAAGCACCACGGCACTTTGCCATTCGCGAAGCTTGACGTAGTCACGAAGAATCACTGTCAACATACCTTCGCGCCTTCGCCGCGAAGCTCCCTCGCAGAGCCCTTCTCCACAGCGATGCACTTCAACCTCTTCCGTTCGCGAATCTTGACGTAATCGCGAAGAATCACCGTCATCATTCCTTCGCGCCTTCGCCACGTAGCTCCCTCGCAAAGACCTGCATCGCCGCGAAGCTCTCTAGCCTCTGCCGTTCGCGATGCTTGGCGTAATCGCGAAGACTCACCGCCTCCATTCTTCTGGTCTTCGCGATTTCCAAACCATGAATCCTATCTTTGCGAAACTCATGCCTTTGCAATATTAAATTATGATATTCCTGGAAATCCACTTTTCGCGATGCTCACCAACCTCCAAATTTTGGACCCCAAAAATTTGGCAAACACTGGGAAACGGCGCCACCTTCAACATTGGTGTGTGCTTGAACGGTATGATCTCTTTGCTGGTACACGATCCGAACATCCATTGATGATTGACAACAAACACAAATCACACTCCAAATCATACATAGAAGACCATGGTTCCAACAATCTCCCCCTTTGGGTTTGTTGGCAATCAGAAGAAAAATTCAATAGATCTCCATCTATGTGAAAACCAAAAAACGCAGGAATCAACCCATCCAACACTCTAAGTCTACGTGAGCAATTCTCGGTGTAGAAAAAAAGAGAGGAGGCTTGAATTGGGTTCCACTGTTTTCCTTCTCGTTCTTCTCATCACAAAAGTGGCCTGAATTTATTCCTTCTCCATTCTCCCCCATTGACAATAAATCCAAAGACCAGTAAATTTTTTTTCATGTTCAGCTCAAACCATACTCCCCCTGGATAGTATCTTCCCCATAAACCTGCATCATATCCAAAAACAGATTAAAACATTTCAAACAAATGGGGAGAGGGGTACTCCATATCCTCCTTATACACTGGGAGGTGGTCGAACACTGAGGTTCAACCGATGATTCTCAAACACAGACACTGACAGTGGCTTTGTCAGGATATCAGCCACTTGTTCATCTGTTCTCACATGATCCAATCTAATCACACTTTGCTTAACTTTCTCTTTGATAAAGTGATACCCGATTTCAATGTGTTTTGTATGAGAATGTTGAACATGATTCTTCGTAAGATCAATTGCGCTCTTATTGTCACAGTAAATCACCATTGGTTGTGTCACCTCATCGCCAATGTCAGTTAATTGCTGCTTCATCCATAGCAGTTGAGTGCATGCCTTTGTGGTAGAGATATACTCGGCTTCAGCAGTACTAAGAGAAGTACTTTCTTGTTTCTTGCACAACCAGCCAACACATTTCTTCCCAATATAGAAAACTCCACCACTAGTGGACTTTCTATTTACTACATCACCAGCCCAGTCAGCATCAGAAAACGCTGATAATTCACTGTCCCTGCCTGCAGCAAAAAATAACCTGAAGTTATGTGTACCTTGAATGTACCTCATGATTCTTTTTACTGCTGCCATATGTTCCTCCTTTGGATTACTCTGAAAGCGGGCCGCAAGGCATGTTGCAAAGACAATATTTGGCCTTGTCGCTGTCAGGTACAGTAGGCTTCCAATGATCCTCCTGTACATGGTGGGATCAACAGAGTTTCCATCCTCATCCTTTCCAAGTTTAGTTCCAACTACAATCGGAGTTGACATTGGTTTGGAGTCTTGTATATTGAACTTCTTTAGCAACTCTCTTGCATATTTTTCCTGATAAATAAAAGTGTATTCCTTCTTTTGAATCACTTGAAGCCCCAAGAAATATGTGAGCTCCCCAATAATAGACATTTCAAATTCTGATTTCATGTGGTTGGAAAATTCATCCACTAATTTCTACCTACTGCCAACAAATATGATATCATCAACGTAGACAAGAACCATGAATTGATCTTTTGGAGAATTCTTCACATAGAGATTGTGATCAACTCCTCCTCTTTTGAATTCAATCTTCTTGAGATATGAGTCCAGTCATGAGTACCATGCCCATGGTGCCTGCTTCAAACCATATAGAGCTTTCTTCAGTTTACAGACCTTTGTTTCATCAGTACCCAAAACAAAGCCCACTGGTTGTTCAATGTAGACTTCTTTTTTGAGTACACCATTCAAGAATGTTGTCATGACATCCATTTGATATACTTTATATCCTCTTTGGAGTGCCATGGCGAGGAAAATACTGATTGACTCCAGTCTAGCCATTGGAGCAAAGGTTTCTTCAAAATCCATGCCTTCAATCTGGGAGTATCCTTTACATACCAGTCGTGCCTTGTTTCTGATGACACTTCCATGCTCATCAAACTTATTTTTGAAGATCCATTTGGTACCAATCACATTGTGACCTTCGGGTCTCTGGAAAATATCCCATGTCTGATTCTTATCAATCTGATCTAATTCATCATTCATGGCTTTCACCCAAGATTTATCTTTTGCAGCTTCTTTGAATGAGGATGGATCTACGACTAATAGAAATGCGGATTGCGTGGTATTCCTCATCCTTCTTGTTTGAGTGGGTGCACTCTTGTCCCCAATTATGTTGGATGGATCAATCTCAGCTCTTCGATTTCTCCTGCGAGGTTCAGTAGTATTCTCTTCAGCCATAGTTTCTTCTTCAGATTCTTCTTCTGAGTCAACATCTTGATGTGACTGCTGAGTGTTTTGAACAGCTTCCTATATTTCTACATTTGTATTTTCTTCACATCCACATTCTTCCTGACTTTCTATCACATCAGCATATGACGTCCTTGAAGAATTTGTGGTTTTCTCTTCAATTATCTTAACATCACTGCTTTCCACAATCCTTCCCAACCGCTTGTTGAAACATTTGTAAGCTTTGCTGTTCATTGAGTAACCGAGAAAAATTTCTTCATCTGCATTGTCGCCATATTTCCCTTGATTTCCTTCTTTGTTCCTGATGAGGCATTTACTTCCAAAGACACGAAGGTATTTTAGAGAAGGCTTCCATCCATGCCACAATTCATATGGTGTCTTCATCTCACCCATATGAAGTCCTGTTCGATTCTGAATGTACACTGCAGCTTGAACATCCTCTTTCCAGTAATGTCGTGGAATACGACTCTCAATCAGCATAGTTCGTGCCATGTTGTTCACCTGTCGATTCCTATGTTCAAAAACTCCATTTTTTTGTGGAGTTCTCACAGCAGCTACCTCATGTTGTATCCCATGATTCTCCAGATAATTCTCAAATTCAATGGATGTGTATTCTCCTCCATTGTCAGATCGCAACACTTTGATTATTCGTCCAGTATCATTCTCAGCAATTCGCCGATATGTTTTCATGCAGTCAAGGACTTGTCGTGTCCTATGAATGACCATCACACATTCCATTCTACTGTAATCATCTATGAAAAGGACAAAGTACCTTTCTCCATGAGTTCCGGCAACATTTATTGGCCCACAAACATCTGTATGAATCAGATCAAGAAGGTGAGACGATCTTTTCTTCTTTGGATGATATGAACTACAGACCAGCTTCCCACGAATACAAGCATCACAAGATTTTTCACGCTAACGCTTCAGGTTGGGAATGTCCATGACAATTCTCAATTTTGATATTTTCTCCATGTCTTGTTCATTGATGTGTCCCAGTCTCCGATGCCACAAATTGTTTTCTTCTTCAATAGTCATGTAACAAACATTTTCTTCACTATCAACCTGATACAAGTTGCCTTCTGTTTTGCATCCCTTTATAAGAGAATTGCCCGTCTTTCCCTTGATAGTGCAGCCTTTCTGATTAAACGTGACTATAAGTCCTGAGTCACAGAGTTGACTCACGCTGAGGAGATTATGACATAGTCCATCTATGTAAAGGACTTCAGTTTTCATTAGCTCTCCATTAGCTAATTCGGTACTTCCACTCCCTTTGATTTTCAGAGCCCCATCATTACCAAATCTTACTGTACCATCGAAATTCATTATGATATTCGTTAGTAGGCCGGCATTACCTGTCATATGAGATGAACAACCGCTATCCAGAATCCATGTACTATTGTTATTTTTAGTTTTAAGGGCCACCTCTGCAAGGTTGGATTTCTCAATCTTCTTCCTTTCCTTCCATGAGACATTAGATTGAGTATAAAGAACTGATGGTCTTTCAATTAACTCTTCTGCATACCCAGGTTCTTCATAGTCACAGTCTTTTTTGAGAGTTGAAAACTTGTTTGAAAGAGCAACATTTTCATGCTGACGAGACTTGACTTGTCTTGAACTTCGATATGAGGTGTCCATGTCCCTTATCTTCCTGCAATTAGCGGCCTTATGACCAAAGTTAGAATAACAAAAACAATATCCATAGAAATTATTTCTTCTATAAGAATTAGGATATGAAATTTTTCTCCTTTGTTGAGCATATATATCTTCTCCATTCAGATAGCTTCTTGCCTCTTCACAATATGACATGGTATGGCCCAGATAGCCACAGAACTGACACTTCATGAGAGGAAATGTCTTCTCACTTGAATTTCTCCTCATACCTTCTTCCTTGGGAGAATAGTAAGACTGTCTGTCATTTCTGAATGTTTGAGGATAATTTTTAGGTCCCCTTTTAGTTTGGATTGAGGGTTCCTTTTTCGGAACTCTAGGAAACATTTCAACATGTTCAACATTCATATTATCTTTCTTTTGGATCTTTTCACTTCCAGCAGTTGATGTCTCAGCCTCACAGCCAATTCCACTCTTTCCCATGCAAGCGGGTCTTTGATTACTCAATATTTTTCCAACCCCATCTGAACCACACTTGGCTCTTGCTAGTAATTCTGCATCTGAGAATCTTCCAAACTGCATTTTCTTCTTCGATTATTTTGGAAATGATTCAGTCTCCAGTTTTCTCCTTAGAGTAACTACTTCCTCCTCAAGACCATCAGTAGTCTTGGATTTTTCATTCAGTCTGGAGGTGAGGTTATTGATGACCTTAGCCTGCTCTTTAATTCTCAGCTTCAGATCTACTACATCATCATTACATTCAATTATTTTAGACTGTACCTTCACAAATTCTTCCAGTCGTTCAATTTCAGCTTCAAGTTGATCAACGTATTCAGTTGATTCTTCTACAATTGATTTCCACTTATTGCAGCTCTTACATTTAATCTTGAGTTTACTAACCGCATCCTTAAGTTGTATCTCAGGATTTAAACAAGTTCTCAGTTTCTTTTCTCCTTCAGTATCTTCTATCCTTTCAATAGTTTCCATCATAGAATCATGGTTCCCAGTTTTGAATTCTGGTTCTTCTTCGTCACATAATTCATTATCATCTTCTTCCTTTTCACAGACAAAACTCTTCCTTTGCATTTTCTTACCAGATTTGAAGTCTCCCTTTTTGAAGAACCTTCTCTGAGGCTTCTTGAGGCTTTCATCCTCACTGTCTTCATCATTGATCATTTTTAAGCACTGAGAGGCAATGCGCCCAAATTTTCCACAATGGAAACACGCGAGAGGTAACTTCCCTTTGAATTTCCCTTTCCCCTTCTATAACTTCTTTGCAATGAGAGAAAGAATTTCTTTTTCTTCGTCATCTTCACCGCTACTATCCTTTGAGATTTTCAGTTTATCCCTGGCCTTGAATTCCATTTACTTGCTCACCCGGGTCGTAGCATCTTCTGGTTTGACTCTCATTTCATATGCTACCAAGCTTCTCAGTAGATCATCTAGAAAAAGTTTGGAAATATCTTTTTCCTCAAGGGCTGACACCTTCTCATTATACAGAGGTGGAAGTCTTCTCAATATTTTCTCTACAATATCAATGTCTTTGATTTCTTCACCTAGACCCTGAATTGCTCCAACTACTTCAGTAATTAGATTAAAGAATGAGTCTGCATTCTCGTCTGGATGCATCTTGAAATCATCAAACCGATTGTGCAGCACTTGTAGTTTTTCCTCCTTCACTTTGCTATCTCCTTCATAAATATTCTCAAGTTTATCCCACATTGATTTTGCTGAGGTGAAATTCATCACCTTTAGGTAGATCTGATCAGACAGGGATGTAGTGAGTGCATTCTGTGCTTTAGCATCTGCATCAAGAAGATTCCTGTCTGTTTCAGTCATAGCTAGGCATGTTGGATCAGTGACTTGTATTCCTTGCACAGTAGAAAAGAGAACTTCCATTCCAAGATATCGTAGATGAGATCTCATTCTATTCTTCCAGATCTAGAAATTGCTTCCATCGAAGGGAGGGACTCCCCTGACATTGACCGCGTTTTCCATGATGAAAAAAAGGTCAGATTCAACACCAGCAACCTTTACCCTCTAGTAACACTTGAAGGACCTCGGGAAACCCTGAGATGGGAGGGGTGAATCCGGGTGACAACTTTTTCTTCTAATGTGATCGATCTTGTTCCCACGTTGGTAGTAACTTGTTGAACCTGTATGATGAAAAATATCAGAAAGAAAACATGCACATGCACAGAGAAGACACAACCCTTTTTACTTGGTTCACTAATAAGGGCTACGTCCAAGGAGCATACGCCGACAAGTTGTCGGTCATACCAAAATCCATTATGCTTCACTAACTTGTTGAACCTGTGGTCTGTGTTTGTTTTCAATCATCAATGGAAGTTCAGATCGTGTACCAGCAAAGAGATCATACCGTTCAAGAACACAATAGTGTTGAAGGTGGCACCGTTTCATAGTGTATTCCAAATTTTTGGGGTCCAAAATTTGGAGGTTGGTGAGCATCGCGAAAAGTGGATTTCCAGGATGATCATAATTTAATATGGAAAAGGCATGAGTTTCGCGAAGATAGGATTCATGGTTTAGAAATTGCGAAGACCAGAAGAATGGAGGTGGTGAGTCTTCGCGATTACATCAAGCTTCGCGAACGGTGGAGGCTGGAGAGCTTCGCGGAGATGCAGGGCTTTGCGAGAGAGCTTCGCGGCGAAGGCGCAAAGGAATGATGACGGTGATTCTTCGCGATTATGTCAAGCTTCGCGAACGGCAGTGGTTGAAGCGCATCGCGGAGGAGAAGGGCTTTGCGAGGGAGCATCGCGGCGAAGGCGTGAAGGTATGTTGACGGTGATTCTTCGCGACTACGTCAAGCTTCGGAAACGGCAAAGTGCCGTGGTGCTTCGCGATTTGAACAGAATTCCGGCGGAATCTTTGGAGCTCCGCGATTTGAGATGACGTGGCGTTGACTTCGCGTGGAAGGGTCATGGGTCGGTGGAATCGACTATAAATAGAGGCCGACCCCCTCAAGAGAAGGAGAGAGAGAATTTCAGAGAAAGTTCTTTGCTCTCGGTTCGCGAAGGTCTCTCGCGAAGGCAGTGGGCTTCGCGAAAGAGGAGCTTCGCGGCGGCTATTCTAGCTCCACGAAAGATGTGTGCCCCGCGTTGGCTCAGTGAGCTTCGCGAAGAGGCAGGAACTTCGCGATTGCCAAGAATTGCGAAGGCTGGAGCATCGCAAATGTGATTCGCGATTGAGGTTCGCGATTGAGCTTCGCGGAATGGCAGGGGCTCCGCGAACTCTTGTTTGAGCTTTGCAATATTGGGAGCCTCGTGAAGTAGGGTACCTTGCGAAGGATTTTCCCAAAGGTTGATTGCCCTGTGGACAAGGGAAAAGGGAGTATTCATCAGTGATTGGAATTTGGATCTTAACAGAGCATTAAAATTTGGACTCTGATGCAAGCAAAGTCTCATGCTAAACAGGAGACAATGAACTTCATGACTATCAATTGAAGGGACCTTCACGTCTATAAACTGAGTGTGACTTCACCAACGGTAGTGAGCCAGGGGGAGTCAGCGGGAGTGACCTGAGGGAAGCAGTGAGTTTTCCCTGATCCTTTGTAAAGGCAGTGAGCCTGGGCAGAGTGACTATGCCTGAACTTTTGTATTCTCCAGCTAGTGAAGCATAGTGGATTTTGGTACGACCGACAACTTGTCGGTGTATGCTCCTTGGACGTAGCCCTTAGTGGTGAACCAAGTAAAAAGGGATGTGTCTTCTCTGTGCATGTGCATGTTTGCTTTATGATCTTTTTCATCATACAGGTTCAACAATTTCCTACCAACGTGGGAATAAGAACTAGCACATTAGAAGAAAAAGTTGTCACCCTGATTCACCCATCCCCTCTCAGGGTGTCCTGGGGTCCTTCAAATACCATATTCACCAAATCTAAAAATACATTAAGTATGATAGAATACATTTAATAATCCATGAATACACCAAAATAAAATCTTGTGAGAAACTTAACATTAAATATATCATGATGTGATAAATAATACATAACTGAAAAAGTGCACCTTTTTGGATCAAACTATTCTTATAATTTATATACATGAAAATAATAATCAATGCATGACTAAGTTGGATCCAACCAATATAACCTCTAATGGAATTACACACACTAATGTGACATAATGCCCTTTGTAGAATTATGCACAAAAATAGTGACAAGTATATTTCTGATGCACCCACAGTTACCCAATGTGCTTGGATTTCCAAAGATCGATTGAAAAACAATTCATACATTTAATAAAATATTTTCACTTAAAATTATTTCTGCTTATGGGATTGAATACTTATTTCAAAACCCAAACCACTATTTAAATAATGTAATCGAACACAGTGTGATAAAAACAATTTTTAATGAAAATCCCTTCAAAAACATGTATTGTTTCCAAAAAATTGTTTACAGTTTCAAATAAATTAATTTTAATGAACAATGAAAATAAATTAATATGAACTTAATGAAAATCATGAATTATATTCACTTGTATATATACACAAACCATAAGACCAATATGAAACTAACTAACTTAGACAATGGAGATTGGTAACTAGCATATCAGTCTCTGAAAGACAAGGCATGATGAGAAACTAAAAAGGATCTATAGAAAACACCAACCAATCACAAACTAATCCTCAAAGATATCAAAAATTATTTCCACGACCAAATGATTATAATAAATAGGAATAACTCTTAACATGGAGAGGTAATACAAACCTCATGGGAACAAATGCCGAATAGAGTGATCCTGAAGAAGGGATATCTCACCAAATAACCCATCAGTTCCAGACGAATTCATTAATGTTTAATGCACAAGATTTTAGGAATTTAGTGTAACCGAAATCATTAGACCCAAATAATTAATGTTTTTAACACCTTACACATCGTGAATTCCAGGATTTTACAAATACGCTAAAAAATACATCACCTTGAGTTCAATTAATCTCAATCAACCCATGCATCATGTAAATATATATCTTGAATTTTAGATTTTCATGCTCTAGATAGAACCCTTGGTATATTCTCTATAATGGATTCATATTGTATAACTAGTTCTTTACCTGAATATGCCCATTAGGATGATTTTAGTTTAAATTATATAGAAAAATATCAAACCATCTCTGAATATTTACAAACATAATGATAATTTCCCCATAAACTATTGACACAATTATACATGGACTCTATTAAATTTAACACACATACATCCCCATACTTTATTTTATTTTTCCTGTAAAAATCTATTCATCCTCATTGGGCACGAAAGGAACCCAAAATGGGGTGTAAATAATTGATTCAAGATGTACCTGAAGGGAGTTAATACATTATTATACTATAAATAACTAGAGGATAATAAAATAGTTTTAGTTTAAGAAGTAATTATAATATTACTCTTTATTTAAAATTTAAACATCAATCTGTATGAATAAGTGGGAGATTGTAAAATAAACCCTTATGTATTTAATAACATTTGAAGAAAAACACCATTGATGATAAAAATTGAATTTAAATGTTAAATATCATAACTAAAGTGTAATTAATTATATATTAATTCAAATTAGTATTATATAAACATTATAAAATAAATTAGGTTCATAATATAACAAATATCTTAATGGAGTGGAATTAAGATGAAATACTCTTACATTATATTCCTTCTTGATCGAACACATTATATCCTCTTGAATAATCCATTTTAATTTATTAAATTATTATTTAATAACTTATTAAATTTATATTATATTATTTATGTTCATTTTATAGTCATTTGGTATAAGTTTATTTAATAGTTATTGTTTATGTAAACTACTTAAGGTTGTTCATCCAATTTCCCCAAAATAAAAATAGTATATTAAACATTGTTATAGGAGTTATGAAATGGTTCCATCATCTAAATAATTTTAATAATTTCATGAATATATTTTTTATTCATTTTATATAATTTTAGAATCATCCAAGAAAATTGGTCATAGAAAAATGAATCATATCACGTCGTGGATGTGGTAGTCTACATTTATGCTCAAGTGAAGTTATCAAATTCCAACAAATTAAAGAGTTAGAAGATAAATGATTTAATCTATTTAAATAATTATAATTATTTCATAAATATCATATATATTCATTAATTAAATTTTTATATTGATTAGAGTGATGTAGTAAAGAAAACATTACACCACTACGTGGAGATTGTAGTCTGAACGTATACATGACGGATGTTCTCACTTTACATATAGTGGAAAAAAGATAGATAATGGATTTAATATTAATGTAAAAAAAAATTTATAGTATATATAACAATAAAAAATATGGTTAATGAAGATTGAGAAAAGTGTTAAGAATTAAATAACATGAAAACTCTCTGTAAGAATATATACCTCTTATTTGGTATTATTCTTTGTATTACAACTTCTCCTCCTTAAAGAAGTATTTTGAGAAGATAAAAACCTACAATCAATAAAAAAATTGGTAAGGTATTTTTTAACGTCTTTCTTAAAATATGCTACTCAAAAATGTTGATAAGATAAAAGATGATGATCCCTTTTATAGGTGAGGTGAGTGGAAAACATTTAAATACATACAACATCATTATATAATATTTTTTTACTCAATTAAAGTGGATACAAATTGAGATATATTTTAAAAATAAAAATTTTCAGTTAAAATAAATCCAATAAACGTTATTTGTGATTTTGTTTTGTGTTATATTGTAGCCTTAACCCTTTATTTTAACACATTTTTCTGTTTTTACCCTTAACTGACATGATATAGTTTTACCATTGTTACTATTCATAGTGACCAAAAAGTAAGTTAAACATATTAAAAAATATTAATTATTTTGATTTAAAACATGTAATTTATTGTACATGATTAAATTCCTATAATTAGAATAAATTAAATTTAATATAAGTTCATAAAACACTAGAAAATATCATTTTTAAAAAAATGATCTCTTAATAATGAAAATGATTTTATAAAAAAATAATGCATAATGTTGATTACAAGGGAATTAATTAGATTATTTTAATTAAATGGAGAATTATTTTACCTATTAATCAAATAAATATTGATGGAAATAATTTGAACACATGATTAAAATTTAAGAAACAATTTTTTTTATTTAAATACAAATAATAATTAGTCTCCCAAAATGTAAAACAGAGATTCCTATGTTCAAAATTATATTTTTAAATGGATTATATTTCATATTAAATATATATTTAGACTAGAAAAAATGATTCCTAAAATTTCAAGTCATTCTTGTGTTATGATGATGTCATATAAATGATATTATTTGTAAACTCAATATTTTTCACTATTTTCTCAAGAAATCAACTATTTCATAAAAAATTAAATAAATTTAATAAAATTGAAATTATAAATTTTCCTGATTTATATTTTAACCACATTTAGGAATAAATCTATTTGTGTTTACATATAGTTTATTTAGACTAAAAATCATACGTAATATAATTGATTCTTAGGTGATACATTCTTCCCCACCTCAAAACATTAATCTATGAAATTTATAAAATTTCACCTCATAATGTTTTTTGGTATTTATTCATTATACATTCCATAAGCCCCCACATTTCCTCATCTATCTTATTATATCTTCAAAGTTCCTTTATGAGTTTAGTCGTTTGATTCCACAAAAAATTTTATTTAGTGTTAAGAATATGGATAAGCACTTCAAAATAATATAAACCATGATAAAATTCCATTTCATAGTAGTTGAGTACATGAGTTGTGTCTAGAATATATTTCATCAATAATGAGATATCAAAAACATCATGCACTTTAGAGAGTTGGGTGGGATTTTCAAACAGTATTCCACAATTCCAATTCATAATAAACTTTCAAGAGGCTCAATATACTTGGGTCATTGTTTTCATTTTTATCAAAACTGTATAACACCATTATATGAAGATAACATTAACAACACATGATCTCAAAGTTAGTATTCCATATCCTTCCTTTGGTTATTGATATAGCACTTTTTTCTACTTTGAATTTCTTTGACATAACTCTCAATAGTTCTCACTTAAATCATTGTCACCTCAATATGTTCTAGTCCCAAAAGCTTCCTTTCACCAAATTCATCACTATGATTTGGTGTACGCTATAATTTCTAATACAAATATTCACACACTACCATTTTTATAACAACTATTCTCTTTATTACACACTTAAACATGATTTATAACATAAACTTAAACTTAATAGAACTCTGAGGATTGATAGGTCAAGTGTATCGGATAATTAGGAACATTACATGGAAAATTAAATCATACAAATACAACATATTTATTGAAAATTGCTTTTACATGACCACGTCATTCCTTCATACTTAGCATTGTGTTGGATAACCACAAGACATACATAAGAAAATGGTGAGTTATAAAGCCCAGTAATGGATTAAAAATTTCATAATAATAATAATACAATAAATATTATAAAATAATAATATAAATGTAGCATAGGAGAAACATGAACATAAAGGCATTATATATCAGGATTATCATAACATGGAAATGTGACAACAACATTCAAGATGATATTAGCACGAGGCAAGGCTCATTTCCCATGGAGAAGAGTAAACCTTAATTAAAATTGAATTATCGTGATTAAACACTCATTGAAAATAAGTTATCATGTGTCATATATCATTGCACAAAACACATCATGATACTATTATTTACCTAATGCATTGGAGCGTTATCAAGGTGCAGCCTTAATAAACATTTAATTTCATTCATAAGTGTGCCAAATAGATCATACAACATGAATTCATTAAATATAATAATTTATTCCACAAATAAGATATTTTGAATACATTTATGTATTCTCTCAATCATCATGTACATCTGAAAAAAGGTGAATACCTTTGATAGAAAAATGGGTATGGTATTCACTTACATGATGTTTTCTACATGGAAATTTTGTAGTAAATTTGGTTGTATAACGACGTCAAATATAAATAGTAATATGGGTTGATGAAATATAACATAGTATATTATCATTTATACATGAAATGGATAGAAATGGGGTCAATAAATATTATATCACAACATATTTAATGTAATTTATATGCATAATATAAAATAATCACTTGAATGTAAATGAGGAGAGAGAAATTCCTTAGGGAATTTCAATATGCTAATTGGTGTACATTGGTGGAATTAATGAGAGAGAAATAGGTATTTAATAATTAAAACCTAACAAGGTCTGTATGGAGTAGGTTTTAAATCATACCTCTACATTTGTAATTGAAAATAAAATTGTACAACAACATAAAGAAATTTGGACAAAATGAGAAAGGAAGAAATACCTTAAATGGAATTTTGTGATCCCAAAGGATTGGGATAGGGTTGATAGAGGCTTATAGGGATATTGGGGAACCTTAGGAGGATTATAAAGAGTTGATGGTAGAGTTTGGTGGATCTCCAAATGTTTTTAGTGTAGAGGAATGGGAGATTGAGTGGGTTTATATAGGGAAGGAGAGGAAATTCGTTGTTATTTAGTTTTTAGGCACTACACATTAAACTAATCAAAACAAAAACTATAGAATGGGTTTTCCCTTGGTTTTTTTCCAAAGTGAAGTAGAAAACATTATTTTATTTGTAAAATGGCCAAAATTATTAAAATATTATGCCTGAATATTTGGAGGTGAGTAACACTATGAAGGAAATCATTTTAAAAAGTTAAAATATTCTATATGTCTTGAAAGGTCCACTAAGAAACCATATAATTTGTAAAACCAATCTAAAATCACATTATTTTAAAGGTAAAACATATATTGGTGTAAAATCCCATTTATAGTATTTTATTGTATCATTATTGGGTTATTATGTTGTCATAAAACACATTATATATTAAAACAATATTTAATTTTTACCAATAATTTCGATTGTCTCAAAAAATTATGAAAAATTCACCGTTAGATAATTTTGACACCATGAACCCAAAAATAATATTAATTTTATCTAAATAATTTTCCAAATATGATAATTTTTACTTTTAAAATAAAAATCAACATTTATCAAAAATTCATTGGTTTTTACAAAAACAGCTTCCAAACATAGAGAAACAATTGCAATTGTATTAAAAAAATATAAGATAATTTATTTTTAATTAAAAGTAAATTATTAATAATATTTTTTTAAAATATTATTTAATTCAAAAATCAATTATTTCATCAGAACATATTTCTTAATTGAATATTAATTAAAAATACAATTTGTGATATAAAAACCATTTAAAAAGTTACAATAATAAAGTGAATGTATATTCTTTATTCAAAAATAATGCACATAATCATAGTGATAGGTTCTTGTTAGATAACCCCTTAAAACACCTACAATTAGAACTAAGGGTAAGGATTGTGATGGTGACTAACTCTTGAGGTGGCTCGGATAACATCACTCGGGTGGTCATCTCTATTAACTTCCACTTCTCCTATAGGCAGTTCCATTCAAGATTAACGTATTGAAGAGTAGCTTGGTCTTGGTCAAGAGCTAATCCCAATGACACTATCTCAATTCCAAGCTCCAATAAATGGGAATCGTAGGGAGAAATTCTAATTAATGATTCCATCGCTTCCTTTTTCTGAATAAATTGGATTTTTTTAATTCCCTATATTTATACTAATTCTAAGATCGTTGTTCAACAGCTATATCACCAATGTTAACAATTCATTGAAAAATTTAAAAATCTTAAACATAAAACCAAGGATGTGAATATGTTTTATATAACCATTTTACATAATATGATATATAATTAAATCAAGAGGAACTTTCAATAATAAAAGTGTGTGTTGTTATAATCATCCAACCTTAATAAATTTCTCCCTTAAAATTTTCTTTTAGCACACTAAAATAGATTTGGGTAACTTGGATTTATCGCTTACTCTGATTCCCATGTCCCTTCTTCAAAATTGTAGTTTCTTCACAACACCTTTACGAGGGGCATTGTCTTATTTCATAGAACATTTTCCCTATGATCAAAGATCTTCACTGACTTCTCTTCATATGAGAGTTTATTATTTAGTTGTACAACCTCTGGATTGAGTACATGCGATGGGTAAGTTATGTACTTCCTCAAGAGTGATACACAGAACACATCAGGTACTTGAGATAGGTTTGGTGGGAGTGCTAGACTGTAGTCCATGGCTCCATTGTGATCAAGGATTTAAAAAGGGTTGATGTACCTTTGACTAAGTTTTCCCCTCTTCCCAATTCTCAACTCTCTTCTATAGTGATATGCAGAGGAATACCATGTCCTTGAAATCAAACACTAGGTCTCATCAACTATTATTTTTATAGATCTTTTTTCAAATCTCGACATCTTTAATGTGATATTGGATGGCCTCAACCTCTCCACCATTTCTTCGACCAATTCGGGATATAGGAGTTTTCACTCCCTGACTTCATACCAACATGATGGTGTTCTTCACCTCTTCACATAATGATTTTCATAAAGATCCATTTGGATGCATGAGTGGAAAATATTTTTGTAAGAGAACTCAATAAGAGGAACCTATTGAACCCATCCTCCTTTGTATTCTATTTAGAATTCTCTCAACATTTCCTCAAGTGTTTGTATAGTCTTCTTAGATTGGCCATCAGTTTGAGGATGATCAGTTGTACTAAATTTCAGCTCAGAGTTTAGATCATGTTGGAGACTCATTCGAAACAGAGAGGTGAATCATGGATTTCGATTGGATATAATCGATAGTGGTACTCCATGAAGCTATACCACTTCTCTAATGTGTATTTGTGCTAGTTGATCTAATGAGAAATCCTCTCAAATTGTAATTAATTATGTAGTATTTGTAGGATGATCCACAAAAACCTATATAGAATTGTTTTCATTTAGATGTATTCATATGTTTGGTGATAAAGTCCATGGTGATGTTATCTCATTTCCATGTTGGTATGGGTAATGGTTGCATCATCCCTTTTGACTTCTCTGTATCATCCTTCACTTGTTGACATACCTGGCCCATTGATGTATACTCAGTGATCTCCTTCTTCATGGTATCCCGCCAATAATGCTCTCGAAGATCTCGATACATCATTGTGATTCTTGGTTGAATGGATAAATTCGAACTATATGAATCATCCAAAAGTCCATTCTTTAACTACAAATTTGATTGAACACATAGTCTTGACAAAAGTATCACAATTCTCTCTTAATTAATAATGAACTCCAAGGATTTCTAATTTATGATATGTTCCACATTCATATGAATTCCCACATCATCCTTATGATAATTCATTAACCATTCCAAAAGAGATAGTTGAGCAATATTTTGTGAAATTATTGATGATGTTCCCTTCCTTATGACTTCCATGACCATATTCATCAAATATAAGAAGATTGGATCATTTTGAATTCTCATCAATGGTAGAATCATTGGGTCATTTCTACAAAGAGCATCCACCACCATGTTCATTTTCTTAGGGTGGTATTGGATTGAGCAGTCATAGTATTTGATCATCTCTAAGAATCTTTTCTGGTGCATGTTCTGGTCTTTCTGTGTGAATATATATTTGAGGCTTTTGTTATTTTTATATATTTCAAACATCTATGCAAAGAGGTTATGTCACCAAATTTTTAAAGTGAAGATTACTACATCCAACTCGAGATCTTGTGTTGGATAGTTTTTGTCAGGAACATTCATTTTCCTAGAACCATAGAAAATGAATTTTTCAATTTTCATCCACACACAACTCAAGCCCTTCTTCAAAGCATCATTGAATACCATGAAAAGTTCTCCACTAGTGGGTAGTGTGAGCACGGATGCAGTGATAAGCCTTTTTTAAACTCCTTGAAGCTATCATTGCATTCATCACTACATGAAAATGTGACTCCCTACTGGGTTATCTTAGTAAGAATGTTGGATAATCGTGAGAAATTTCTCACAAATTGGTGATAATATCTAGCTAACCCCATGAAGCTATGAATATCTATCACTGATGTTGGACTAATCCATCCCTCAATTGCAGTTATCTTGGAGAGATCCAAATATATCCCATTACTTTTGATGATATAACCCATGAATGAGACTTCCTTCAACCATAACTCATAATTATTGTACATTTCATAGAGCTTATCCTTTTGCAATGTCTCTACTATTGTGATTACATAATCCTCATACTCCTCCTTGTTTGTGGAGTATATTATAATATCATCAATAAATACTACCACACATTTTTTGAGGTAATCTCTAAATACTCTATTCATCATGTCCCTGAAGATTTTTGGAGCATTAGTAAGTTCGAAAGGAATTAATATGAATTCATAATGCTTGTACCTTGTACAAAAAATTAGTCTTGGGGATATCCTCCTTCTTCACCCTTACTTGGTAATATCTCGACCACAAATCCTCCTTGGAGAAGTATTGTTCTCTACATAGTTGATCTAACAAGTCTTCAATTCGTTGTAGAGGATACTAGTTCTTTATATTGGTTTTGTTGAGCTCATGATAAGCAATGCAAAGGCACATTGACTCATCATTCTTCCTGACTAAGAGGACTGGTACACCCCATAGTGAATCACTTGGGCGTATAAATTCTTTATACCTATCCTTCTATAGATATTTCATTAGTTACTCATGCTTCACAATAGCTATTCTATACAGAGTATTGGATATTGGAAAATCCCTATGTATATGATCAATCGGGAATTCAATATATCTTTTAGGAGGTATACTAGGAAAATCCTCATGAAACACTTCAACAAATTCCCTCACAATAGGCATGTCTTCAAGGATGGTTTCTTCCTTAGACTCAATCATCTGAGAAAGATAAGTGTGTTCATTAGATAGTAATATCAATTCTTGAGATGGTGGTTCTAATTAATATTCATCCTCTTCCTTGCAATTGTATAGATTCAAAGGTCTACTAGCAATATAAAGAGTGATTTCCCTATTATCTCAATTTATGATGGCTCTATATAGGGAAAGTAAATCCATGATAGGAATTGCATCAAATTCCACAAAATAGAGTATGATATGGTTTTATAGGAAGTTTAATCCACAAATTCTTATATGGGAGGAGTTGTATTCACAGGATGAAATGATTTCCCCATTTTTCGTTCTCACTGACATCTCTACTTCTATGAATTGTGGTGGTGTTGGGATTGTGCTACTAAACATTCAAAATATAAAATAATTCTTAGAACAAAAATAAAAAAGTATGTTTTCTATTATTGAATGTATAAACATCATACTTTACACCAATTCATTGTCAGGATTCGTTTTGGAAGTAGTGATGAAAAAAAACTCTCCCTTGCTACCTTGGAGGTTGTTGGTTTCCTCTGAAAACCCTTGTCATAGGGTACTGTTTTGTAATGTGCCCTGGTTCTTTGCAGTTAAAGCAATTAACAATGCATTGAGGGTCGAACAAAGCATTCCTTTACTCTATCACAGTAGAGGTTTTTCTTGTCATGAATTAATGGAATAGTTCCCATATCTTTCACACCTAAAGCATTTTATCTTCCACTTCAGAAAATGTCTAGGGTTCTTCTTTCTGCACCTTTGGAAACTGGGGTGCTGGAATTTCTTAGCAACATTGGATATATCAATCAGACTACCAAAACTAAATTCCACTTTCCACTTCATATCCACATAATACCCCTGAGATTCACCAATATCCATCTTGACTTTGAGGGAACATAAGACAATTTCCTCATAGCTATCAAAACCACATATTGTCAGGGCTTTAAGTAGGCTTTGTTTTATCCCACCAAATAAGCAGTCAACCATGAATTCTGGGGTAACAAAAGTCATAGGAGTATCCCAAAATCCGTTTGAAGTTTTCCTTGTACACTCTGATGGATTTTTCATCTTTTTCTTTGAGGGAAAGGAAGTACCTTTCCATCTTAATTCAGAGGGTGTGTGGAAAATATTTTTCAAAAAACATTTTACAGAAATCCTTCCATTAAAGTGCCTCGATATCTTCCTTAGGATTCGTATTTTTGATCAATGTACACTATTTATCAGATTCACCCACCATATGATAAGAATACAGAATAACATTCTCTTATTCATAACATTTAAGGATGTATAAGGTATTCTCAACGGAGTTGATCCATTTTCCAATGATTGAGGGATTAAATGATTCATTTCAAATAGGAGGCATGTATCTCATGAAGCTCTAAATTGCTAATTGTTATTTCTTAGGGGGGTTGGGCATTCCTCTTGACCGATGTTTCTATTCAAAACATGGGTTAATTGAGATATTATCATGATAAAGTTTGTGATCCCCACTCTCGTCAGATTGGGAATCTCATTAGAACAGTCATCACATTAATCTTTACATCGATTGTTAGCATGAGTCCTCCTATTACTGGACAGTGGCAGCAATAAAAAAAATTAGGGGTAAAATATTAAGTGAAATATGATGAAAAAATGATTACTTATAAATTACATTTTTTTCCTAAATTTTGAATTTATAAGCTTCAATCAATGTTATCCATGATCTACTTCCCAACATATAATCTTAGGGGAATTTTTTGTTATATTAATAATGGGTCATGCTATGCTTATGAATTTACCATATAATATCCTCCATGAGTGTTGTAACCAATAGTACATCAAGACCCATTGTTGTGCATCATATCCTATTCGATTCTAGGTCAAAGCGGTGTTTTTGGGTTTTACCCCAAGATACATTTGTGCCAAAATCACCTCTACTTATTTGTATCTAGACATGGATGTATTTTCTTGATAAACCACTTACTCTATAGTTGCCAAATTTTAAGGATTGTTTATACTTATTCTTATTTTCTAATCCTAATCTGAAAAATACATAAACCTATCCTCTAATACCAACTATAGAAACCCCGCTCTTTATTACACACAGAAACCTGATTTATTAATTAAACATGCACTTAATACAACTCTTAGGATCAAGATGTCTAGTGTCTTGTGAAATTATGAACATTACATGACAACTTAAGACATAAAAATACAACATCATTATGAAAAACTAATTTTACATGACCAAAACATTCCTTGGTCCTTAACATTGTTTGGGAAAACATAAGGAAATACACAAGAAAAGGGTGAGCTATAATGTCCAGTAAGGGAATAAACAAGGAATAACATGAAAAATACAATACATTTTAGGAAAGAGGCATATCAATAGAGCACAGGATAAACATAAACATATCAGAATGATATAACATGATTATCATAACATGGAAATGTGGAAACAATGTTTAACATGATATTAGCATGAGTCAAGGTTCGTTGCACATGGAGTATGAGTGAACCCTCATTTCACATGAATTGTCATGATTAAACTCTTGTTAAAAATGAATTATCATGATTCAACACTCATTACACACGATGTATCATGATATAATTCGTTACCCAATGCATTGGAGCACTATCAGGGTGCACCCTTTACAAACATTTCATTTCATGCATATGTTTGCCACATTGATTCTACAACATGGATTCATTAAACATAATAATTTATTCCACAAATATGATATGTATAATACATAAATATAAGACCTCAATCAACAAGTACATGTGCATAAAGTTCAATACCCTTGATATAAAATTATTATGATAATAATTTACACGATGATTTTGGTATGGAAATTTTGGTGTAACTCTAGCCGCATAATGTCGTCAAATAGAAATCGTAAGATGGGTTGATGAGAGAGAAAGGGGTATCTCATAATTTATACATGATATATATTTTAATGGGGTCATGTAACATAATATCTCAATATATGTAATGTAATTTAGATGCATAATAAAAAATAATTTCTTGAATGTAAATGAGGAGAGAGAAATTCCTTACAGAATATCAACATGGTAATAGGTGTTCATGGGATGCATTAATTAGAGAGAAAGAGGTATCCCATCAATCAAACATAATTAATGATGTCTAGGGGAGGTTAGAAATCATACCCCAACATTTTAATTGAAAATAAAAGGGTATAACAACATAATGAAATTTTCACAAAAATGAGAAAGGATAAAATCCCTTAATTGGAAGTGTAATCCAAATGGCTACGGAAAGGCTTGAGAAAGGCTTTTGGGGAGGGTTGGGAACATTATAAGGATTATATATAGATACTGGAAGTGGTTGGTCAAGATCTAATGTATTTTAGTGAAAATCAATGGGAGATTGAATTAGTTCATATAGGAAAGGAGAGGGAATTATTTATTATTTAGGTTTTGGACACTACAAATTAAACTAATCAAATCCAAAAACCATACATGGTTTCTGCCCATGGTTTTTTAAAAGTGAAATGGAAAACATTAATTTATATGGACAATATCCGAACATATTAAAATATTTGGATTTCTTATGCGGTGGTGAGTCACACTTCAAATGAAATCATTTTAAAAAGTTAAAATATTTTATAAGTCTTGGAGGGTCCACTAAGGTAACCCAAAATTAATCAAACAAATAAAAAATCACTTTGTTTTAAAGTTTGAACATATATTTTTCGAACAACACTTTAAAAATATTTTATAAAATCACTAATGGGTCATTACTATGTCATAAAACACATTATATATTTAAACTGTATTTAAATTTTACCAAAAAATTTGTCTCTCATCAAAAATTATGATAAATATACCGTTAGATAATTTCAACATCCTGAAACCAAAATTGATATTAATTTTATCTAAATAATTTTCTAAATATAATAATTTTCACTTTGAAAATAAAAACTAATATTTATCAAAACGTCATCGGTTTCGACAAAAACAGCTTCCGAACCATAATAAAAAAGTACAATTATATTCATAAAAAAATATATGATAATTTATATTTTATAAAAAGTAAGTTAGTAATAATTTTTTTAAAATATTATTTATTTCAAAAATAAATTAATTAATCCAAATATATCTCTTAAATAAATATTAACTAAAAATACTATTTTATCTTTAAACAACATTTATAATGAAACAATAATAAAATTGATGTATATTATTTCTAAAAACATAATTCACATAATCATAGTGAAATGGTATTGTTACACAACCCCTTGTAATAACTGCATAATACCAAAGAGTAAGGTGTGAGATGGTGATAGAATGTTGGGGTTTCTCGAATAACATCGCTCGAGTGGTAATATCTATTAACTTCAACTTCTCCTATAGGCAGTTTGGTTCAAGATTAATGCATTGAAGCTCGGATTGGGCTTGGTTAAGAGTTAAACCTAGTGACAATACCTCCTTTACGAGCTCCAAAAAATAGAATTTTAGGGATCAATTTTACTAGATTAGGTCATCACTACCTTTGTCTGAGTAAATTGGATTTGTTAAAGCCCTATATTTACACTAATCATGTCACCACTATTCAACGACTATATTTGAAACTGTAAAAATTCATAATGGTATTTTAAAATCAAAAAACATAAAACCAAGGAAGTTAATATATTTTATATAACCATTTTACATAATAAGAATTTTAATATATCAAGAGGAATTTTTATTTACAAAATTTTGGGATGCTACAATTTTAATTCTTGAATAGAAATGATTATTATATAAAAAATCATCAAACGGTAAATATGGATTTAAAAATCCTTAAATGTCAAGTGATCATGACTTTAATATTAGTTCTAGTGTTTGAAAAGTCCTTTTAGATTTTCCATCTTTCAGAGGATGATAAGATGTTCTAAAATGTATTATATTTTCAAAAACCTACTGAAATATTTTCTATCACTTAGATGTAAATAATGGGGAATGTCCTGATACTATGGAAATAGTTTCACCATGATGTTTCAAAATTCCATTGATATAAATTCATGTAATGTATGTGATAGGTGGATCCTTCTTTATAGTGAGAAAATGTGTTAAATTATTATTTATTTAAATAATAACCAAAAGGTTATCAATTATTTTAAAATTCCTTTTTTATATAGTGATAAGTTTCATAGAAATGTCATCTCACATTCACACGGTAATAGGGAGAGGATTTGTGACTCATTTAGGATGTTTTATATCAACCATTAATTATTTAAAAACCAATATTCTTTATACATAGTCTTAAATTTCCACATCATACTATCCCACCAATTGTTTTTCTAAAATCCCTATACGTCTTGGTGTTTCAAGGGTGTATAGAGAAATTTTGATTATGTTCTTAATCATATAATTCCCACTTATGCTTGGGTAATGGTTTTACACATAAACTTATTCTGAATTTTGGTACACCATATTAATAAACAAGGAATAACAATTTCCTATCATCCCTATATTTCTATTTCATTTGTAAACTCTTATTATTAACCTATTATAGTCCATTAATGATGGTTTTGAATTACTTTTCAAAATTATTTATTTTTTCACCTTTCTAATTATTCCCAAAAACAAGTTCACTAAATCCATGAATATTTGACCTTTCTTGATATTAATTTTAGTCAAAACATTATGACCATTCATAGTGAACACATTATACACATTATTTTCCTTCAAAGGGTGGTAGCGTATTGAGTAATCACAATCCTATAGTAGATATCACAATCTAAGTTGTATTATTTTGAACTCTTTTTTTTAGATTTTTACTTCAGAATTTTGTGATCCCTATATATCTCACATGTTTTACCATAGAGATAATTCCACCATATCTTTAGGGAAAATATTATGGATTCAAAATGAATATAATGGAAAGGCTAATTTTTTTCATCCATCTTTAACTACATTGATGCCTGAGAAATAAATTGTGTATTCTTCATAAAGAGGCATCAAAGTCATTTCTTCTATTCTTCATTATTTATCAAAAAACCATAACTTTTAAATGGTAAATTCAATACCAATTCATTGAAAAATAACTTATTCATTTCTTAGAACCATTCATTATATTCTTCTAAACATATAACAAAACCCCTTTGTCCTACAACAAGGTAAATGGGTTAGATAATCAAAAAAACATTTCAAAATATTACTAATAGTAAACTATTAATCATAGGAAACTATATTTCTCAATTATCTTAATTGTTGTATAACATTATTTAACAATAATTTTATTTAATGGATAAACTAATATTCCACTCTTTAAGGGAATATTTCTTTTAAAAGAACCTTCTTGAATCCAGAATTCACACTTACTAAATTCCCAATAAAACTCATTCTCTATGAGAGTTTCATGAATGATTGTTAATTAAATTTTGTACTCTTCATGGATTTTAGAGTATACCAAAATATCATTGATAAATACCAAATCAAAATTATCAATATAATCATTGAATATTTTTTTCATCAAAGAAGAAAAATAGAGTCTGCATTATTAAATATAAAGGGAATTATCATAAACTCCTAATTTCCATTCCTATTAATAAATATCATCTTTAATATGTATTATACCCTTACCTGTAATTGATGATACCTTCAACAATTTCAATCATTGAAAAATATTTTAATCCTTTAATTCGATCAAATAAGTCCTAAATGTGAGGCATAGTACACATTTTCATTATAGTGATCTAATTAATTTCACTATAATCGATACATAACCACATCAGCCCATCCTTATTCTTAGAAAATAATTGGAGGTCCCCAAGGTGAAATAAGTGGTTGAATGAATACCTTATTACCAAAATCTTTTATTTCTTTCCTCAGTTACACTAATTCCACAATGTCCATTTTTTAGGGAGTTATTGATATCAATTTGTCATTAGAGTTGATTTCAAAGAAAAAGTCAACATCACACTTAGGTGGATTTCTAGGTTAATCATTAGGAATCTCATCGATGTATTCTGGTACTATGGGTACAACTTTTATTACAAGGTTATATATCTAATTCATAGGATGTGTATACTATTCTACTTTTATAATTTCATTAAGTACAGCTACTAGAAGTGGATATAGACATGATTTAGATGATGAATTTGGCCCTCCAAAAACATGTTATTCCTCATATCCTTCACAAATTGTAATATTCTTCTCTTAGAAATATATTTTAATATTATTTTCTAAAATTGAATCCATTCTAAGTATTATATCAAATTTAAAAATAGGAATGATAATCAAGTATTCAAATATGTTATGTGTATGAATTGTAATGGGGACTAATTGTAACATCCCATGTAAATAAAGAATATAAAGTTTTCATATTTATTAATATTTGTGTATTAAATATTAATTTTACTTTAACGGGCATGCTATGTTAGATGGTGTACCCGAACGCTATAATGGGTTTCTATGAAATCTTACGTTTCAGACAACGATGAGTTATATAGAAAAAATATATAATAATATTATTATTTTAAATGGTAGTTAACGCATAGTCGTTGTTTTGGAAGGAATGAACAGAATTAAAAATAATCTGATTACACATGTTTGTTAAATTTTTTTACATTTATAAAATGAATTTTAGAGGCCTAAAATGAGAATGAATCGAATTTTAAGCATAAATACTCTAATATTATTTAGAAGGTCAATTTACCGCCTTTTGATGGTGAACCCTTTTTAAATATAGTTTTTGTCAGTATTATATGTTACATTAGACAAAATAAAATTATTCTTTAGAATCAGGAAATCAAAATTTACTTTGGGTAAATTTTTGTTATTTTTTTTTGATAAAGTTCATTTTATAATGAATAGTGAAAAATAATGCATTTTATTCAAAACGACTTTTTCATCTAATTTATTTATATAATTATATTGTTATTTTTATTGGTTTTAATGATTAATTGGATTATATTTTTACCATTTAAACCAATTTTTGTCATTGAAAGTAATTTCACTCAAAAATTAGACACAAATATAGGTAAATCTTTTTGTTTTTATTATTTCTTAAAAACACGTTTTTGGTTTTAACAACGGTAATTAATATTAAATTAATTTCTACCACATATGTTTTTTGAATTTAGAATAATTGATTCCATATTTGGAAATAGGATATCCAAAATGTGTAAATAGTTAAATTTTATTTTTATACATTATGAAGGTTTAATTTAGTAAA
This sequence comes from Viscum album, assembly GCA_963277665.1. Classification (NCBI taxonomy): domain Eukaryota; kingdom Viridiplantae; phylum Streptophyta; class Magnoliopsida; order Santalales; family Viscaceae; genus Viscum; species Viscum album. The sequence continues at coordinate 188,383,905 of OY728145.1, forward strand.
TATTTTATTTCCTATGGTTAAAGGGTAAATCTGCTAAATAAGGGTGAAAATAATATTATAAAAATTTTAAATTACCCTTACAGTTTTAATATCCACATTGAATGAGGTATTTCCGACCACGGGCATACTTTTTTCGATTTTGGGACCCCATGGAGCCACTTGGGATTGATAATGACATTTTATATTAATTAATTTAAAGTAAGGACAAATATTAGAAAAACATATTTCCTTTAGTAAAACAATTGTATATGGGGTTATATAAGTTCTCTCTTTGAAAAAAATATTAATTTGAAATATAAAAGGATTTACTACATCATGGTATTTTATTTATAATTTTTAGACATTAAATAAATAAATTTAATTTTGACACAATGGTGATGCAATAATTACTTCATTAATAAAACATTGAAATAAATGATATTATGAATATTACAATTTATTTATTTTGAAAACTTTTATTCTATAAAATACTTTTAGGGATAATGATGACTTTTTATCATTTAATTATTGATGTTTTTTAGAGAATCAATTTGTTAATTATTTTTATTAATTTTCTTGATATGAATAACTTATAAATTGACTAAATGAGTTTTTAAAATAATTAATATTTTATTAAATTATAAAATAATGATAAATATATAATATTTTTAAAATGACTTAAATATTGTCCTCAATGGACCATTTAGGGTCTCTTGTAATTTTATAGTAATTAAGACAACCATAAATTATGAATATATTATATGACATGTTAAAAATTAAATAAGTTAAAAAGGTTTAAAAAATGATAATGATTAAAAAAATATCCAAAACCAGTCCAATTCTTATTGGATGATTTTACTTCCTCTTATATGTACCTTATCATATAATTAAATATTTTTTCATCCTCTTGAAATCGAAAATAATTTTATAATTAAATAATACTTTCAAACTTTCCCAAAGAGTCTCTCCTCCCTCTTATAAAAGACCACCACCTCTAACCCATTACTCACACCTCTAAAAAACCTTGTCTCATCCAAACTCTACTAAAATAATCTCCCAACATCCCTCTATTCTTCCTAGAATCCTTCTTCTATGAATAATTCAATTCAATAAACCATTTTGGTTCAAACCAAATGGAGTTACCCGATTTAAAGGCAACGTCTTCTCTCAAGTTCTTTTCTTTTATTTTCCTTCTCCAACCCCATAAACTCTATATATTCCATTAATTTATAAAAACACTAGTATACTCAATATACTTGGATTTTTATGAGAATTATCTTAACTACACTTCCACACACCTCCATCTAATGGATACAAATATATTATTTCTATAGACGAAAAATTGATGCCTCATGAAACGATGATTGTTAAATTAACTTCTACCGCCTCTCATGGTGGCCATTATGAAGGAACTATAATTATATGTGATACATATTATATTTATATTGTCTCTATGATTCTTTATTTTTTATTTATATATATTTATTTATACATTCCATATTGTGTAAATATGATAATTTCATTTTTGGAAGTGTGGGCTACCAACCCCTCAAAGTGATATGACTCATTCATGCCTTACGTGGAACATATAAAGGATGGAGTTAAGAAAATTTTATATGATATTATACTGGAATTCTAATATACTTACTTATCATTATGTTATCATTCAATTAAATATGAAATATAAATGAAATTATTGTTCATGTGTACGTACAACTTACCATCTCTATGAACGGTACATTTCATTTATTATCTCCAAATGGTATGTACTGTTAAATATATATATATATATTCTAGATATATATTATATATAGGATATCAAAATCATTAATATCATTTTGGAGATAGTTTACGTATGACCTCATCGACAACCCATAATTATAAGTAGTTTATTTTTTACTCAAGAACCAAATATTGACAAAAAGACCATTATTAACATAAATGATTTTGTAATGTTTATAACTTGGTAATAGGTGATATAAAAGGAATAGTAAAGTTGAAAGAAGGTTCTTAATAAAGTATAAATTAACTTTAGTTTTTTAGAAATTATGTTTAATAACGAACAAGTAATGTCGGACATGAGGTTAGGGACTTAGTCTCAATCACCTTTCTATGAGGCATACTTTGATTTATACAAAAAATTCTTTTATACGGTGTATAAAACCCTTTTAATTATCATTTCATTCAAAGGTAATCTTATTTTTGTGAAATGTTTTACTAAACAAAAAAAAGTTATTTTATTTTTAACCAAAGAGGTGACAACGACCTTTCCGATTCCGCGATTATTGTTTGATATTTGGCTTCCTCTACAAGTCATAGTGTTTTTAAAAAGAAAATAAATACCATATACTATTTTTACGTATTTTTGTATTGAAAATGGTTTTGATAATGGATTGATTATTTCAATATCTTGAAATGATAAATTGTGATTGAAATGTAGAAATGTTATCTTTATTTTATTTTTGTTTTATATGTTATGAATATGTTATGATTCTTAGGAATTTTTTAGATATATGAGTGGTTCTATGATAAAACTAAGGGTGGGTGAGCCTGAGATAGCTCTATAATTTATTGGGTTACATGACAGAGGACAATGTTAATGTTTCTCCAAATATATTAAGGGAATATACTTTGATGGGTATTCCAAATATAATACCATACGTAGTTGTAAAAGATATAATGTAATTATGATGTGGATGCCACAAGTTACCTTTATGATGTATGATTTCCATGTATTATTCCTAAATCCTATGATTCTATGTGGCATGTTAAATATTACAAAGTATGATTTCGTTGATTTGTATGTATTGAAGGACTGATGTTTTTTTCCATTATTTTATAACCCTTACTAAGCTTTTTATTCTCATCCCATGTTTTTGAAATGTTTTCCATAGGGTATAAGGAAAGGTAATAGAAAAAAAGAATTGAAGAATATTTATATGAAGAAAAGAACTATTGTTTTATTTAAGGACTTTTAGTTTTCAGAAAACATTGGAAAGAGTATAAGTGTCTACTTTTTTATTTTTGATATGTAATGTAATAGTTAAATTCTAATTCTCTAAAACTCTAATGCTAAAAAGATTCTCAATGTGAATTATTGAATTATTTCAATATTTTGTATTATTTATGATTGGGGCCTTATAGTTGTTATCAAAGGTTTGTTTATATAACTTTATATTTTTGGGTGTTATTTAAGCATAAGTGACATAACTATAATGGTTAGAATATTTGAAAGAGTCACAAATATTTTAGATAAATTGAATGGGTTTATGATAATATAAATAAGTATATATTAGTGTTTACACTCTTTATAAGATATTACATGTAGATTTTACTGATATACACACACTATCCTTTTTCATTTTAGTAAATGTCTGGATCTAACAGGAACTAGAGTAACAATGGATGTGAAGAAAACTCATATGGTTTTTTGAATAAGAAACTAAATGAAATCAGATTAGTAATGAATAATCTTATTTTTATTCTCAACCAACTATCTGGAGTCATGATTGACCACATGAAACTTAGTGATTTCTATAAGGCATCATATATGCATGAAATGAATCCCAATGGGAGTTCATGTAATAACCATAAAGGTATGTATATTCAAAAACCAATGTTTTAAGGATGTGGAAAGAAACACCTAGGAAAATGCTTCAAATGGATGGGAAGATGCTATAGATGTGGTAATGAAGGTCATAAAAAAAGAATATGCCATGGAAAAGGAAAGTGTTCAATTGACTCTAAGAAAGGGAAAGAAGTTATTTTCAAAGGATCAATTTAATGTTTTAAATGTGGTGTGCATGGTTATTATACAAATAGATGTCATATGTAGAAGGTTCAAGAATGGTATTAGTAGGATAGTACCAATATATGTTTACCAATTCCTAATTCCATTGAAATTGAAGATAATGAAAATAAAAATTACCTATTAAAGGTATAGATTATTTCATAGCTCCTGTTTTGACATTACTGGAATCATAGTACATTAATCATGACTTTTTTTGCAGGAAAAAAGTGTATAATAATAATATGGATAAACATATATAATGGATCAGGAAGAATGTTTGATGATTAAGATTGTACATTTTAGGAATTGGAGAGTTATGTTGGATCTATGGATGATGATATGTTTAAATGTATTAATGATAGGATTACATTGGAAGACTATTTCAAGTATGTGTAAACCTGAAGGTTGATATGTGAAAATTTTATTCAAGGAAGAAATATGTTTTCTTTTGTGGATATAGTTATAAAGAACCATTTGGGTTTATATGATCCTTTAATTTTAGGAAATTATCGGTTATAACATTTTGGTATGAAAATCCAAGGTTGAAAAGAATATTTGTGGTTAGAATAAGTTATGGTTATTTTTCAGAAATATCTCTAATTTTTGGGAATGTTATAAAATTACATATTTTTTTTTGAAAAAGTACATCATGTGGACCATGTGACAACCCATCACATCGGACAAAGCTGCGGGAATCGAACCCACAAACAAAGTGTGATTGGGGTTTAACTCTTACCACTAATCTATGTGAAGTCCCAGTTTAATATGACTAATTATTTTTGGTTATATTATTTTTGGTATCAAGAATAAGTTTATTTTGTGAACATATGTTTTTTAAAATGGATATCATTAGTATAGGAAAATGATTTTTTGATTAAGTGATAATGCTTATTTTGGAAGACGCTCGCTCTTTTGGAAAAACTATATGCCTAAAGACAATATAATAATATGGGATTTCGTTTATGGAGTTGTGTATGAAATTTTATTTTGAAATTTTATTTGTTTTTATTGTGGACATATGGAGATTTTTGTTATTTATGGAAATAATTAAACTATCATAGAGAATATGTGATTATGTTAATTACTTTTTAGTATGAGACATTAAGAGTTATTGATGTCATTTGGAGATAAATGTAAATATTTTTATGGAAGACTTTGTGATTAAATTATTCTGAGTTTTGGGTTTCAGTCCTAGTTTGGATTATATTGAAGGATTTAAAGGACAATTGTTTATTGAATGGTCTTTATTGAACTTTGGGTATTGTTTGTTCAATTTTTGAGATTAAAAGTGGTATTTATTTTTATAAAAGATTATCCTTTAAGGGATTATCTGATCTTGTACTAACATTTTTTGTTTTTGTAATTGTATAAAGATAGGGGAAATATATAGTTCAAATTTTTGGAATTATGTGATTCTATAGACGTTGATTCTAGAACTTCAGATGTGACCATGTCATCCTGAATACTCATCTTCTGGAGAAAATATGAATTTTTAGTAGAAACTTATTAAAGGATGAAACTCTACTTGAATATTATGTATATTTCCTTATGTTCTTAGTCATTCTCATAAATAAATTCTCCAAATTTACGAAAGGGATCTTAAAACAAATAAACTATTGTCTTTTTTACTTTTCCTACTGGGGAATCAAAGACTTCTTAACCTATCACAGGTTTGTGGTTTTCTTATTTTTAACTTTCTCCTTGTCATGTTTTATATCACTCTACATCGGAACATGACACTTATTTTCTCATGTTTTATCTCAGGTGACCTTTTTACTTAACTTTATCTCTTTCAATGTGATTGTTTTATTAACTCTTTTTTCTGACGTCGGACTTTTAATGATGTTTATAATCCTAATTTTAAAATTGTGAAGATGTAATTCTCAAAAGGGGGGAAGGATGTAACATCCTAGGTAAATAAAGAATATGGAGTTTTCATATTTATTAATATTTATTAATGAAATTCTAATTTTACCTTAAAGGGCATGCTATGTTTGATGGAATACCTGTTATGCAACAATGGGTTTGTTGGAAATCATACGTTGAACACAACATTGAGTTGTACCGAAAAATAATATAATAATATTTCTATTTTAAATGGTAGTTAACACATAGTAGTTGTGTTGGTAGGAATGAAGAGAACTAATAACAATATGATTGCACATGTTTTATAAATTTTTTTACATTTATCCCAAAAAAAATTAGAGACTTAAAATGGGAATGAATCCAAATTTATGTATAAATACTCTAATATTCATTAAAGAGTTTATTTTCAGCATTTTGATGGTGAACCATTTTTAAATCTATTTTTTTCAATTGTATATGTTTTATTTAAAAAAGATATATTTTCTATTGAATTGGGACATAAAAATTTACTTGGGGTAAAATTTTTGTATTTTTCTGATAAAGTTCTTTTTTTAATGAATAGTAAAAAAATATTCCATTTTAATTCAAAACTTTATTTTCATCTAATTTATTTATAAATTTTGCGTTATTATATTAATTGGTTTTAAAGTGTAATTGGATTATATTTTTACCATTTAATAAAATTTATGTCATTTGAAGTAATTTCACTCTTAAATTGGACATAAACAAAGGTAAATCTTTTGATAGTTATTAATTCTTAAAAACACCCTTTTTGGTTTTCACAATGAGAATTAATTTTAAATTAATTTCTTCCACTTATGTGTTTTGAATTTGGAAAAATGGATTCCATATTTTGAATCAGGATGTTCAAATTTTATAAATATGAAACTTTTATTTTTAGACATTATGAATATTTACTTTAGTAAATACTTTATTTTCCATGGTTAAAGGGTAAATCTAGTAAATAAGGGTGAAAAATAGTCTTATAATAATATTAAATTACCCTTATACTTGTCCTAACACTTTTTATGAGATATTTACGACCAAGGGAATTTTTCGGTCGATTTTGGAACCCCATGGTGCCACATGGGTTTGATAATGACATTATATATTAATTGATTTAAAGTAAGGACAAAAATGTCATAAACATATATCTTTTAGTAAAACAATTTTATATGGGGGTATATATGTGATCCCTTCTACTATAAATATTAATTTTAATGATAAAAATATTTCCTACATCATGGTATTTTATTTATAATATTTATACATTAAATAAATAAATTTAATTATGCCACAATGATGATGCAGTAATAACTTCATTAATTAAAGATTCAAATAAATGATATTATAAATATTAAAATAAATTTATTTTGAATCTTTTTAGACCATATAGAAATTTTAGGCATAATAATGAATTTTTATATTTTAATTAATTATGGTTCTTCGAAATAATCGAGTTGTTATAGATTTGTTTTAAAATTCTTGATACGAATAATTTATAAATTGACATAAATGAGTTTTTAAAACATTTAATATTTTATTAATGATAAAATAATACTAAAAAATAAATATTCGATCAAAAGACATAAATAATGTCATAATTGATCCATTTTCGGTCTCTTTGCATTTTATATTAAATATTTTAACCATATAATATGAATATAAAAGAGAACATTGTAAAAGTTAAATATGTTAACAAAGGGTTAAGAAAAATATTTAAGGATTAAAAAATAAAAAACCTATCTAATTATTATTGGATGATTTTATTTTAACGTATACGCAACTTATCTTTGAATTAAATAAGTTTTGGACCATTTGAAACCCAAAATAATTTTATAATAAACAAATATTTCAAACATTCCCAAAGAGCACCTCCTCCCTCTTATAAAAGGCCTCCACCTCAAACCCATTACTCGCACCTCTCAAGCCCCATGGCTCATCCAAACTCTGCTACCAGAAGCTCCAAACATCCATATCATCCTCCTAGAAACCTCCCCCTAGGAAGAAGGCAGTCCAATTAGGCCTTTTGGTTAAAACCAAAGGGAGTTACCCGATTTAAAATTAACATCCTCTCTCAAGTTCATTTCATTTATTTTCCTTCTCCAGCCCCCAAAACCCTCTTTATTCAATTTTTTTATAACAAAACCAGTATCCTCAATATACTATGATGATTTTATTAGATGTAATAGAAATAAACTTCAACACACCTCTTTATAAGGTATACGGGCATATTGTCTCTGTGGACGGAAAACTACAACCTCATTAAACGATGATTATTCAATTATCTCTTACCACCTCTCATGATGGCCATTATGATGGAACTATATTTACATTTTATATATAATATATTTATATTTTCTCTATGCTGTTTATTTTTTATTTATATCATTCCTTTATGGTTTCCATAATGTGTAAATATGATAATTTCATTTGAGGAAGTGCAGACTACCACCCTCTCAAAGTTATATGACTCGTTCATGCCATACATGGAATGTGTAAAGGATGGAGTTAATGAAATTATATATGATATTATAATTTAATTATAATATACCTATTTATCACTATTTTTTCTTTCTATTAAATACTAAATAGAAATGAAAGTAGTGTTCATGCGTACATATGGCTTACTATCTCTACGAACGATGCATTTCATTTCCTATCTCCAAATGTAATGTAATGTTATAAATACATATAAATACTTGATATATATGATATATATGATATATAAATCATTAATATAAATATTTAGATAATTCAATTTTTACCACATAGACAAATTGTAATAATAAGAAGTTCGTTTTTGACTCAAGAACCAAATATTTACAAAATGACCATTATTAACATAAATAATTTTGTAATGTTTATAATTGGGTAATAAGTGATATAAAAGGAATAATGAAATTGAAAAATGGTTTTAATCAAGTATAAATTAACTTTAGTTTATTATTCATGATAATAAATAATGAACGGGTCAAGTCAGACACAAGGTAAGGGACTTCGTTTCAATCACCTTTCTTTGAGGCATAATTTGATTTTTACACGAATTTATTTTATATGGTGTATAAACCCCTTTGACTTTTCATTTCACTAAAAGGGAATCTTTTTTCTACAGAATTATTTATTAAACTACAAATTGTAATTTTCCCTTTTAATGTATGTGGTGACAACCAATTTTCCGCCACCACAAGCATTATTTGATATTTGGCTTCCTCTATATGCCTTAGTGTTTTTAAAAAGAAAATAAATACCATATACTTTATTTACATTTTTTTGTATTGAAAATGGTTTTGAGAATGGATTGATTATTTCAATATCTTGAAATGGTATATTTTTATTAAAATGTGGAAATATTATCTTTCCATTGTGTTTTTTTATGTGTTATGAATATGTTATAGCTCATGGGAATTGTTTACCTATATGGGTGGTTCTGTGATAAACCTAGGGTAGGTGACACAAGATAGCTCTCCTATGAATTGGGTAATGTGACCGAGGTAAACATTAATGTTTCTCCTAAGATATTTATGGAATATACTTTGATGGGTACTCCAAAAGTAACTCCCTACATAGATATGAAAGCTACAATGTAAGTATGTTGTTGATGCCACATGTTACCTTTATGATTTATGATTTCCATGTATTATTCATAAATCCTATGATTTTTTATGGTGTGTTAACGATTTAAAAGTATTACTTCATTGATTTTTATGTTTTGATGGACTAATTTTTCTTTCCTTGTATTATAACCCTTACTGCACTTTTTTTGATCATCCAATGTTTTTGAAATGTTTTTCACAAGTTATAAGGAATGGTTAGAGAAAATAAGAATTCAAGAAGATTTATATCTTGAAAATAACTCTTTTTTTATTTAAAGAGTTTTATTTTTTGAAAAAAATTTGATAGAGTAGAGGTGTCAAATTTGTTATTTTTGAGATGTAATGTAATAGTTACAGCCTAATTCTCTAAAACTCTAAACATAAAAAGAAAATCAATGTGAATTATTAACTTATTTCATAATTATGTAATGTTTGTGGTTGGGTCCTTATAAAAATTCACGCATACCATTTACAATAAAATTTCCAATATGAGCCTTGATTGAAAAATATATTCTAAGATTTCTAGGGAATGATCTAATTTTATTTGAAGATATAGAACATATAAAAGTGTAATAAGAACAAAAATCAAATAACAAATTATCTAACATTGAGTTTTTGTTCAGATTACCTACCACCATATATTTAATAACATCAAATTCAGTAGTAGTAATCACACAATCTTGGTCATACCCACTTAGACACATTTTTTGTAGGATCCTTTGATTCTTAGAGAATTAGTTTTAATAATTACTCATTTACCTGCATTTAACGAACTAAATAACAGTGGATTATTTCATCCCTTTCAATCATGAGTCAGATGGCCCTTATATTTATAATTATAACAAATTCAGATTAACTTTAAGAATTTACCCAGATGATTATTTACACAATTTTCACATTATGGAATTCCTATTATTCCATTTTTATTCTTTTACAAATTCGTTTTTTCCTTTGTGCTCAACCGACCACAATTTTCTTGATTTCCTTTAAATATATAAGAACTAAATAAAATTTCCTTTTTCTAAATGGAACATGATACTATATCATCATATGATGAGAATTATTTTGGGAACATTCCCCAATTGAGTGTTAGTCTAATTACCATTATAGAAACTGTAAATATTGATTTCTAGATTTATATAAATAGTCCATTGCATGCCTTCATAATGTTGGGAAGCTAGAATAATATTTTGAAACACATTACAATTCCTTATTCTTTAGGTTGAATAAATTCATCTCCCTTTTGGGTTATTTATATCAAGTAAAACATTTCTCAAAGAACACCAATTTAAAATTTTGTAATTCACTAGTTTCTGTTTCATTACCTTCTTTAATATTCTAGAGCAATGATCACCATTGATCAATATATCCATTAAAAACGTATACTTCTATAATAAAGTTTTCCATTTCCTTACTTCCCATATCATGGAATATAATTTTAAGGGACTTGATCATTTTCTCATATATCAATGGACTAATATTTCTATTAAAGGATAAAGGCTTCTGTTGGATAATGTGATCTAGAATAAATGTATAGAATTATGTAAAAATAGGATTCCCCATAGAGGAAAGGTTTTTGGTTATAACATGGGTTATATTACCTAATATGGTTATTGTAACACCCCGAGCTTCCACGATACGTTTCTCATTCAGTAATACAATAGCTTGCATTGTACGCAACTTCGAGTTCTAAAACACCGCGACTAATCAAAGTAGCCGTTATGAATAGTAATACCTTCTTTTTGAAATATTATAAATTTTATATGTCAAAATGGACTTCATTTTTGTATTCGTAATATCGAAATTAGCCTATGTTGAATTTTTGGTATTTTTCTGAGAACTTCTAATTTTTATGAATAGTGAAAAATACTTTAAAACAACTTTTTTAATCAAAATAATTTATTGTGATAAATTATACTATTTAGTGGTTTTAAGGTATAATTAGAATATATTTTTACCATTTTATCCAATGGTGGTCATTAGAAATAATTTAACATTGAAATTGGACATAAACAATTGCCAATCTTTTGATATAAATTGTTTCTTGAAAACACGCTATTTGTCGTAACAGCGGGAATTAATCATAAAATTAATTAATACAACTTATATGTTTGGAATTTTGTAAAATAGACATCATTTTTGAATTCGGAATATCAATTATAGCTTAGGGTGAAATTTTGGCATTGTTCTGAAAAACTTCAATTTTTGATGAATAGTGAAACCACTAAGTGGTAGTTAAATAACTGATTTTTCGTTTAAATGAAATATTACCACTTCTGTGATTTGATTTTCAAAAATCCGACATACATGGTTGTCATTAAGAAGTAAAATGTGGTTCAATGGGATAAAAATAATTTTTTGGTGAATAGTAACTTATTAAGTTTTAATCGCGATTAGTGGTAATTAGGGTAGTTTAAGGTATAAATAATACTTTAATAATATTAAATGACCTAGACACATGTCCCAACCTCATTGGTTGTGTCATGGCCGACCAAGACAAGCCATGGCCTAACTTGGGGACCCCATGGATCCACTTTGGTAGGGAAATAACATAAATTACTTTTTATTTAATGTTAAAGTGAAAATGACACTAACATAAATTGTTCTACTAAAACAATTTTTAAGTAGGGTTACACAAGTCCAAATTTTGACTATAAATATTCATTAGAAAGCGAAAAAGATTTCCTATATCATAGTATTTTTTTTATAATTTTTAGACATTAAATAAATTTAATTATTTATGACATAATAATGATGCAGCGATGACATCATTATTTGACGATTTAAATAAAATGGAAAGATAATATAAAATCTATGAACTACACATGGCCAAAACCAATTGGATGAGTGGATTTCGATGCCTTATCACCTTATCCACGAATTCTATCAATGTGGGACCTTTTAAAACCGAAACACATTTTCAAATAATGTAATGTTCCTTTACTTTCCAAAAGTGCCCCTCCTCTCCTCTTATAAAAGGCCCCCACCTCTACCTCATTTCACACACTCTTCAAGCCATTGGCTCGGCCAACCCCTGCCCATTTGCTCTCTCCACATCCCTCTCCTCATCCTAGAGGATTCCCTTTGGGCAGAATCCTTTCAAAGGAAGCCTTTAGGCTCAACTCAAAAGGAGTTACACTTTTTAAGGTAATTCATTCTCTAATGTTGTTTTGTTTTATTTTTTCTTCTCCAACCCCCTAAACTCTTTTATTCATTTTTTTTTGTAACAACACCAGTATCCTCAATATACTAGGATGTTGTTATAAGAAGTATTCGAGCTACACTTACACACACCTACATCTAATGGTTAAAGAACATACGGTTTCTGTGGATGGCGAATTTCTGCCTCACGAAGCGATGATTGTTCAACACTCATATAACACCTTCAAAGGTGGCCATTAAGATGTCACTATTTTTATATATGATATATAATATGTTTTAGTTTTACTTATGCTTCTGTATTCCTCATTTATGGCATACTTTATGATTTCCATTATGGGTAAAACGCGATAATTTCATTTTAGGAAGTGCGGACTACCGCCCCCTCAAAGTGATTTGAATCGTAAATGCCATATGTGGGATGTATAAAGGATGGAGTAAATGGTATTATACACTATATTATACTGGAATTATATTATACATTTATATCATTATGATTTAGTTCCATTAAAAATGAAATTGAAATGAAAGTAGCATTCATGCGTACGTACGGCTTACCGTCTCCATGAACGGTGCATTTCATTTCTTACCTCTAAATGTTACGTGACATTATGAATGAATGTATATACTGTATATATGATATATATGATATCTACATCATGAATATAATTCCGGTTATAATGGATATTTCACCACATGAACAACTTGTAATTATAAGAAGTTTATTTTTGACTCAAGTACCAAAGATCGACAAAACGACCGTTATTAACTTAAATAATTACATAATGTTCATAACATTGTAATAAGTGATATAAAAAGGATAATGAAATTGAAAATGGTTCTTAATAAGGTATATATTAACTCTAGTTTATTATTCAGGAGGTTAAAGAACGGTTGAGTCAAGTCAGACACGAGGTAAGGGAACTTCTTAACCCAACTTCCATTCTTTGGGTTAATCTCCTACTTTCAAATTATGTCATGATATTGTTATGTATTATATTGTATTTGTACTTTCTTTATGTGTACTTATAGTTAATACACATAATAGATATATTTTATTTATAAATGATCTTTGTAAGGGAACTTCTTAACCCAATTTCCATTCTTTGGGTTAATCTCCTACTTTCAAATTATGTCATGATATTATTATGTCTAATTTTGTATTCTTTATGTGTACCTATGGTGAATACACATAATATATCTATTTTATTTTAAAAATGATCTTTTTAAGGACTCCGTCTCAATCCCCTTTCATTGAGTCATATTTGGTTTTATACACAACTTTCTTTTATACGGTGTATAAACCCCTTTGACTTTTACGTTTATTCAAAAGGAATCTTTTTTATACGAAGCGTTTTGCTAAACGACAAAAGGGAATGTTTTTCTTTCCGTACTTATGCGGCGACAACGACTTCTCCGCCGCCGTGACCATTATTTGAGTTTCGGCTTCCTCTACAAGCCATCATTTTCTTTTTTTAATGAAAAATAAATACAAAGTTTTAACATTCTTTTATTTTGGTATTGAAAATTGTTTTGAGAGCGTTTTTATTATATCAATGTGTTGTATTGATATCTTGTGATTGAAATGTGGAAATGTTATGTTTCCTTTATGCATGTTTTACGATTATGTTATGGTTTATGATATGTTTAAACCTATTCATATGAGGAATGTATTGGACTTAATATGTGACGGGTGGAGCCCGCTATAGCTCCTCGATGCATCGGTAGGTCTCATGAGACAACTAGACGTGGAATTGGCCGAGGCCTTTCCCAATTTGATTAATGATTTTGGCCGAGGCCTTAATCATTTTAGACGTCTTGGCCGAGGCCTTGACAAAGTGTTTCAGAATGTCTGGCATTATACATTCCATCATTATGAAAGTGGTTATTGTTATTGCATGTGATTATTCGACCAGTAGAATATCCATGTGAAGAAGTGAATGGCATTATCTCATTTTACTTTTGCCATATTATGTTGATGTTCAAGTTTAAAAGGCTTTTGTTTTAGTTATACATTGCCTTAAATGTTTATGTTTATTTATGAAATCTTCCGCAATATTTTTATCCTTACTGAGCATCTGAGCTCACCCCTTTCAATGTTTTAATATTTTCCAGGATGTGAAGAAGTATTTTATGAATGACCTGCAGGGATAGTCAGAAGAGGATATGAGTGTGGACTATGTAGACTTTGTTATTGTAGTTTTTCACTTTATGATGTAATGTAACGTTTACAAATGTATCTAGTGTTTCCAAGGCTACTAAACTAATCGGTCTTTCGAGACTTGATCTTTTGTGATCATGCCAATGTTACGAAGTAATGCACCGGCTCTGGGTAGCTGGGGTCGGGGCGTTACAGTTGGTATCAGAGGCAGTTTAGTACTAACCTTGGAAGCTAGATTTAGATAAACTCTGATTAGAGCACATAGCCCGAAGATAGACTTTGAGGATTAGTATAGAAGAACTTCCTAGAATTTTGGTATTGTAGAGATTTTGTGAGTTTTCCGAGCAATACATCCCTGTCTGGATACGAGCAGGTAGAGGCGGCTCTGGCACAGATGTACCTAGGGGTAAAACCCGAAAACACTGCTTTGAGCTAGACTCGAACGGGAACTGGTGCACGACAACGGGCCTTGCTGCACTCTTGGTTACGACACTCCCGGGGGATATGCTTAGGATAACTCTCATTTTCTTTACAAATCATTATGAAGGGTTTATGAGTATATACTTCCTCAAAGAAAACATTTCTTTTATGATTATAGATTATATCCATAAATAGTTCAATTTAAGTTAAGTGTTTTATAAGTTTGTGATTATGTATTTTGATTCATAAACTAATCTAGTTTATGCCATTATTTAGAAATGGCGCCTAGTGGAAGGAATGGAAACCGTATCAATGCACGAACTCCGTGTAGGGATTTCCCTCCTGATCAAGATAATTATTGTGGATCTGGAGATACAACTGGTGCTGATCAACTTATTACCATACTGGGACAACTCACTCAGGTTATGAATAATAACCTTACTCGTATGGAGCACCCTGATCCGCAACGTGGAGGATCAATGCTAGACCGTTTCATGAGGCAACAACCGCCAACCTTCAATGGGAGTACAAATCCTATAGTAGCTGAGCAATGGATAAATTCCTTAGAGAAAATATTCCATGTCTTAGGGAGTAGTGAAAGGGAGAAGGTTGTCATGGCAGTTTACCGCCTCACTGGAGATGCCGATCAGTGGTGGTCGCTGATTCAAAACACAAAGGAAGATGATGACGTATCGAATATGGAATGGAGGGAGTTCAAAGATCTTTTCTTAGAAAAATACTTTCCTCGTGACCATCGAGCGGATATGGAAAGGCAATTTCTGAGTCTGAGGCAGAAGGAGGATGAGAATGTCGCAAAGTATGAGGCTAACTTTACAAGGTTAGCAAGGTATGCTGCAGATTACATACGTAACCCAAGAAGTAAGACTGATCGTTTCTTTGATGGGTTAAAACCATTTCTCCGTCGAGCTTTGGTATCACAATCCTTCTCATCATACGAAGATATTGTCTCGTGTGCTATCAAGACAGAAAAGGAATTCTCTAAGTCTTATGACAACAAAGTAAAGCAAGAGAAGAAGATAATGGTGGAACAAGAGACAGATAAAGGGAAAAAGGGAAAGAAGGATTTTCCATTATGTGATAATTGTGGGAAGAATCACCCTGGTACTTGCCTAAAAGGAATGGGAGTCTGTTATAAATGTGGAGAAAAAGGTCACCAGGCACGTGATTGCAAGGGAAAGAAAGAGGCTGTCAAAGTTGAATGCTACAATTGTAGAGAAATGGGTCATTATGCAAATGAATGTCCTAAGCATCAAGGAAACTTACCTCAGAAAAGGCCAAGGGATCAAGGACAATCTTATGCTATTACTACAGTTGAAGAAGAATAACTAGTGTATTGGTGCTTTTGGACTCAAGGATTATATTCTGGTTATAAGAATAATGTAATATATATATATGGATTGTACTGCATTACTTTTTGATTTCAGTAAGGTTTTAATATGATTAAGGTAATCATATTTTTGGTATGTGACAATAAGAGAAACATTTCTTTGTTTGGGGAATCTGATAAATTGATTTTGGAATTAAGAGACCTTTTAGAGAAAGTCTGGACAGAGCTATTTTGGATAACTATAAAGGTTGGAGTGGATTAAGTTGATTTTTGGATAGTATGATTTAAGGTTAAAAAAATTTATGAAGATTATTTTTGGAATATTATAATACTATAGTTTTAGGAAAAGGACAACCTGTAGGGTGGGGCATAAACCGTCGCGTCGGACAAAGCTGTAGGAATCGAACCCACAATCAAAGTGCGACAGGCCTTTATTTCCTACCACTAGCCTACAGGAAGTCCCTGGTTATTAAAAAATAATTTTACTAATCTAAATGGTATGTGTTAACATTTTGAACCTTATACCATTAGGATAAATAGAATATTTTTGAGTTCCGTTACCATTTGGAGTAAAAGTTAGGTTTGTGGTAAAAATTTATTAACGAATGAAAGTATACATAACAAGTATGTATATTCCCTTACGTTCTTAGTAAATCTCCTAAATAAATTCCTCAACATTATAAAAGGTAACTTAAAACAAAAATGTTGTCGGTTAACTTTTCCTACTTGGGAATCAAGGACCGTTTAACCAATCACAAGTTTGTGATTTTCTTGTGGTTAAACTTTCTCCTAATCCTGTTTTCTATAACTCTCCATCAGACCTTGATGGTTTGTTTCTCCTCCATATCCATATTTTCATATAATCCTAGAATGGGCTATATCGGGTGACCTTTGTACTTATCTTGCTTTCTTTTAATGTTATATATTTATTAACCTTATTTCCGATGTGGGTTTTCCTCAAAGGTATTTTATCTTTTCAACCTTTTATTTTCCAAGAAAAATTTCAAATTGCGAGGACGCAATTTATTGAAGGAGGGGAGAATGTAACACCCCGAGCTTCCACGATACGTTTCTCATTCAGTAATACAATAGCTTGCATTGTACGCAACTTCGAGTTCTAAAACACCGCGACTAATCAAAGTAGCCGTTATGAATAGTAATACCTTCTTTTTGAAATATTATAAATTTTATATGTCAAAATGGACTTCATTTTTGTATTCGTAATATCGAAATTAGCCTATGTTGAATTTTTGGTATTTTTCTGAGAACTTCTAATTTTTATGAATAGTGAAAAATACTTTAAAACAACTTTTTTAATCAAAATAATTTATTGTGATAAATTATACTATTTAGTGGTTTTAAGGTATAATTAGAATATATTTTTACCATTTTATCCAATGGTGGTCATTAGAAATAATTTAACATTGAAATTGGACATAAACAATTGCCAATCTTTTGATATAAATTGTTTCTTGAAAACACGCTATTTGTCGTAACAGCGGGAATTAATCATAAAATTAATTAATACAACTTATATGTTTGGAATTTTGTAAAATAGACATCATTTTTGAATTCGGAATATCAATTATAGCTTAGGGTGAAATTTTGGCATTGTTCTGAAAAACTTCAATTTTTGATGAATAGTGAAACCACTAAGTGGTAGTTAAATAACTGATTTTTCGTTTAAATGAAATATTACCACTTCTGTGATTTGATTTTCAAAAATCCGACATACATGGTTTTCATTAAGAAGTAAAATGTGGTTCAATGGGATAAAAATAATTTTTTGGTGAATAGTAACTTATTAAGTTTTAATCGCGATTAGTGGTAATTAGGGTAGTTTAAGGTATAAATAATACTTTAATAATATTAAATGACCTAGACACATGTCCCAACCTCATTGGTTGTGTCATGGCCGACCAAGACAAGCCATGGCCTAACTTGGGGACCCCATGGATCCACTTTTGTAGGGAAATAACATAAATTACTTTTTATTTAATGTTAAAGTGAAAATGACACTAACATAAATTGTTCTACTAAAACAATTTTTAAGTAGGGTTACACAAGTCCAAATTTTGACTATAAATATTCATTAGAAAGCGAAAAAGATTTCCTATATCATAGTATTTTTTTTATAATTTTTAGACATTAAATAAATTTAATTATTTATGACATAATAATGATGCAGCGATGACATCATTATTTGACGATTTAAATAAAATGGAAAGATAATATAAAATCTATAAACTACACATGGCCAAAACCAATTGGATGAGTGGATTTCGATGCCTTATCACCTTATCCACGAATTCTATCAATGTGGGACCTTTTAAAACCGAAACACATTTTCAAATAATGTAATGTTCCTTTACTTTCCAAAAGTGCCCCTCCTCTCCTCTTATAAAAGGCCCCCACCTCTACCTCATTTCACACACTCTTCAAGCCATTGGCTCGGCCAACCCCTGCCCATTTGCTCTCTCCACATCCCTCTCCTCATCCTAG
This sequence comes from Viscum album, assembly GCA_963277665.1. Lineage (NCBI taxonomy): Eukaryota > Viridiplantae > Streptophyta > Magnoliopsida > Santalales > Viscaceae > Viscum > Viscum album. The sequence goes on from OY728145.1 coordinate 188,402,726, forward strand.
AGGATTCCCTTTGGGCAGAATCCTTTCAAAGGAAGCCTTTAGGCTCAACTCAAAAGGAGTTACACTTTTTAAGGTAATTCATTCTCTAATGTTGTTTTGTTTTATTTTTTCTTCTCCAACCCCCTAAACTCTTTTATTCATTTTTTTTTGTAACAACACCAGTATCCTCAATATACTAGGATGTTGTTATAAGAAGTATTCGAGCTACACTTACACACACCTACATCTAATGGTTAAAGAACATACGGTTTCTGTGGATGGCGAATTTCTGCCTCACGAAGCGATGATTGTTCAACACTCATATAACACCTTCAAAGGTGGCCATTAAGATGTCACTATTTTTATATATGATATATAATATGTTTTAGTTTTACTTATGCTTCTGTATTCCTCATTTATGGCATACTTTATGATTTCCATTATGGGTAAAACGCGATAATTTCATTTTAGGAAGTGCGGACTACCGCCCCCTCAAAGTGATTTGAATCGTAAATGCCATATGTGGGATGTATAAAGGATGGAGTAAATGGTATTATACACTATATTATACTGGAATTATATTATACATTTATATCATTATGATTTAGTTCCATTAAAAATGAAATTGAAATGAAAGTAGCATTCATGCGTACGTACGGCTTACCGTCTCCATGAACGGTGCATTTCATTTCTTACCTCTAAATGTTACGTGACATTATGAATGAATGTATATACTGTATATATGATATATATGATATCTACATCATGAATATAATTCCGGTTATAATGGATATTTCACCACATGAACAACTTGTAATTATAAGAAGTTTATTTTTGACTCAAGTACCAAAGATCGACAAAACGACCGTTATTAACTTAAATAATTACATAATGTTCATAACATTGTAATAAGTGATATAAAAAGGATAATGAAATTGAAAATGGTTCTTAATAAGGTATATATTAACTCTAGTTTATTATTCAGGAGGTTAAAGAACGGTTGAGTCAAGTCAGACATGAGGTAAGGGAACTTCTTAACCCAACTTCCATTCTTTGGGTTAATCTCCTACTTTCAAATTATGTCATGATATTGTTATGTATTATATTGTATTTGTACTTTCTTTATGTGTACTTATAGTTAATACACATAATAGATATATTTTATTTATAAATGATCTTTGTAAGGGAACTTCTTAACCCAATTTCCATTCTTTGGGTTAATCTCCTACTTTCAAATTATGTCATGATATTATTATGTCTAATTTTGTATTCTTTATGTGTACCTATGGTGAATACACATAATATATCTATTTTATTTTAAAAATGATCTTTTTAAGGACTCCGTCTCAATCCCCTTTCATTGAGTCATATTTGGTTTTATACACAACTTTCTTTTATACGGTGTATAAACCCCTTTGACTTTTACGTTTATTCAAAAGGAATCTTTTTTATACGAAGCGTTTTGCTAAACGACAAAAGGGAATGTTTTTCTTTCCGTACTTATGCGGCGACAACGACTTCTCCGCCGCCGTGACCATTATTTGAGTTTCGGCTTCCTCTACAAGCCATCATTTTCTTTTTTTAATGAAAAATAAATACAAAGTTTTAACATTCTTTTATTTTGGTATTGAAAATTGTTTTGAGAGCGTTTTTATTATATCAATGTGTTGTATTGATATCTTGTGATTGAAATGTGGAAATGTTATGTTTCCTTTATGCATGTTTTACGATTATGTTATGGTTTATGATATGTTTAAACCTATTCATATGAGGAATGTATTGGACTTAATATGTGACGGGTGGAGCCCGCTATAGCTCCTCGATGCATCGGTAGGTCTCATGAGACAACTAGACGTGGAATTGGCCGAGGCCTTTCCCAATTTGATTAATGATTTTGGCCGAGGCCTTAATCATTTTAGACGTCTTGGCCGAGGCCTTGACAAAGTGTTTCAGAATGTCTGGCATTATACATTCCATCATTATGAAAGTGGTTATTGTTATTGCATGTGATTATTCGACCAGTAGAATATCCATGTGAAGAAGTGAATGGCATTATCTCATTTTACTTTTGCCATATTATGTTGATGTTCAAGTTTAAAAGGCTTTTGTTTTAGTTATACATTGCCTTAAATGTTTATGTTTATTTATGAAATCTTCCGCAATATTTTTATCCTTACTGAGCATCTGAGCTCACCCCTTTCAATGTTTTAATATTTTCCAGGATGTGAAGAAGTATTTTATGAATGACCTGCAGGGATAGTCAGAAGAGGATATGAGTGTGGACTATGTAGACTTTGTTATTGTAGTTTTTCACTTTATGATGTAATGTAACGTTTACAAATGTATCTAGTGTTTCCAAGGCTACTAAACTAATCGGTCTTTCGAGACTTGATCTTTTGTGATCATGCCAATGTTACGAAGTAATGCACCGGCTCTGGGTAGCTGGGGTCGGGGCGTTACAGTTATGATATTATTAGCTCTAATACATGTTTTATTTACTTTCTCATAAGTAAAGTCGGTACATTGACTATTGGTGTTTATATGATTTCCCGTTCTTTAACTTGGTTCAATATCTAAACAATATAATATTTATAATTAGATTATAACATTATGAATATTGATTTTTTAAAAGGATGGGGTGGAAGCCTCATTTTATTATTTAAAGAAAATACCTTTTTATACTGGGTAGAGGGAGACCCATTATATAGCCCGAAGGCCCAAGGGCAAGTGGCCTGATTACTAGGCTTGAAAGCCCATTTTTTGGCCCACAGGTCCCCTCGTTGAATAGTATTGTTATAGTACCTGGGATGCTACAGTACCTACTACAGTACCAGTGCCACTACAATTCCTACTACATTGCCTACTAATCCTCCTTTGATACCAACTTTAACAACCTGGAATCGAGAAACCGAGAGACAATTTTTACTTTTTTATATGTTTAAAATATTCAAGGGATCTTATTATTTAGGATTGATCTATTATAAAATATTATGATGAATGAAACATACATCATTTAAATATTAAATTTTAAAAATAAAACATCGCATGGAAAAAAATTATTACATCACTGAAGATCATTGAAATATTACCTTTTCTTATCCTAGGGATGGAAATCATAATAAAGGTTAATCTTAAAATCATTTTAAGGGATTGTTTAAAATGGAATACATCATAAGTACATAAGAAATAAATAATATAAAAGGGAAAATAATTTATATATATGTTGTTTAATCAATAAATCGAGCTTCAAAATATATCCATAAAAAATACAATTAAAAAATTACTTATATAAAAAACACATAAATTAGAATAAATGAAATGAATAATGTCAAATGTCATGGTCGTATAATCAAGACCTCATGCTAAGACATTAAGAACCCAACCATCAGGGCCATGTTCTAATAAAGTCATTGAGTGGGTAGTTATACACTATATACCTAATTAACATGGAAAAATATTTTTATTAAGTGAATTTTCAATGCGTTGAGGGTAATTCTATAATAGGGCCCCACTCATCACATAGGTTTTTAATAGATTTCATGTATATCGAATCAAAAATATAATAAAAAATCAATATGAATTATTAATAAGTAAATATCCATATTGGATAAATAATATAGAATACTAATATATCCCTAGTAAAGGATGTAACTTTCACAGTAAGATTCATTCTTGTAAAACCATATATTTAAATAGTATATGGTTAAGACAAAAACAAATTAATAGAAATGATATTGAATATTTCCATGATATTAAAAGTATGAATATTATGTAAAATAATAATGGAAAATGATAGAGAACATAACATCAACGAATTAAGATTATTACTTTTTAACCAAATCATGTATAGAACATAAATCAGAACTAGATGATTGGATGCCACCAATTAATTTGAAATAAGGGTTTTTATGTATAGTAAATCTTGTTAGATCCTGATGTGAATGGTTCAATGGTCAATATGGATGAATTTACTTTTTTAAATATTTTTGACCACTTTTTAAAATTATGTTAACATGGTGGAAAATAAATGGAAATGAATATAGTTATTTTTTAGTGCATCAGATCTAAATATTCTTAATCTTACCTTCACCCAAATAAAACATAAATAAATATGACACCCGCTATAATGAACATTAAATTTTCAAGGGATTCACAACCTTTTACAACTACCTATTTAAGCCCTCGAGGCACAATCCATGTAAATATTTATGAAAACATGTGTCTTAACCACTATCCCAATATTTTTTACACCTATAGGCACAGCCTAAGAGAAAATATTTTAATTAGTGGTTGAACTAAACCATTCTTTTTACCAAGACTAATTCAAAACCAATCACACTTCCTTTTATATTTTATGAAAGAACTCGTACCTTTTATATGGTGTAGTATATCCCAACTCCTACCTTTTATGGGTAGTATAACATGACATGATTATGTATATATAAAAATAGAAAGATGAATGATATATTGAAACAAGATGAACATGAAAGGATCTAAGTGTTAAGGTAGAAATGTTCTCTCTAACAAAAATGTGTCCAATGATTGATGTTTAGTGGAAATAATTATTTGATCACTTAGGTATATCACACAGTATAGATGGAGACTATACTCAACATCATTGTATTTATATGGTTCTATTAAACTCAATATATAGAGTGTTTTCATGTAGAGATATTCAATGAATAAATCTTGTTTCACTTCATCCTTCCTAAAGAAACATTTTATTTCATCATTAAGTGTACATGAAAATTATTACCACATGGGTTTACTTCGAAAATATATAAATGTAAAATAGGTTTTACAAAAAACATTATTAAAACATTTATAAAAATAGAAAATTAAATCATATAAATCTATATAAATATTCTTGTATTCTTCCAAAAACACATGTGAGTAATCCTTTTTGTATTTCAAATAAATGAAATTTAAAAATTTCATGTTTGTTATGTTTGGATGTTTTATATTGAGGTCCTACTCTTATAAAGATTTTATTTTTCAAATTCTTACACGACATTTTTTTTCTCATCCTCATAAAATATTCTGCTTAGAATTATTACACTCAGTTATCCAAAGGAATATGTTCAAGCCTCTAATATTTTCATACCTCAATATTATGATCATTAATGAAAAATTATGTTCAATTCATACACTCATTAAATTTTAATACTTATATCTTAGTTCTAAGATGTATACATAACAATGTATATATGAACACACATATAATCAAATTATATTAAGTTTAAATAAATATTAAAAAATCTCCAAAGAAAATTCTTTAAGTACCAAATAATTATTTAGTATTTATGGAATAATTAAATCAATATAAATATAGTACACAAACATTCATTAATTTTTAATATAAAATAAAAAATAGGGCATCTTTTGAAATAAAAAATGTCAAATTCATTAAGGGGTTATAGTTCATAAGTTAGGTTCAATACTTTACCAAATTATAACTCATTATCATTTTATTTATCTACTTGAATTAATTTCTTTATTATACTTAAATTTAGATCAATTTTATTCTTATAGTTAATATACATTCCTTTTTGTAGTCAGTTTATTTTTTTCTTGATGTCCATTAATTTGTTTTCTTATAGTATGTGGTTTTCTATTCTTTTTGTGAGTTTTGGACTTTGCCAAATTATGACTCATGGTCAGTTTCATACTTTTCCAAGTTTTCAAGACCATAAGAATTGTAAACTCGATGTATATTTTATGTAAGAATCTAAACAATTTATTAACTCATGTTAGCGAGAATAAATAATTATCATAAAATCAATGATAAATTATTATTATTAAATAAAAGTATTATAATTATAAAAACATAAAAAATAAATGGGTTCAAGGAGTCACATCATCATTCACCCATTTTATAATTAAAAATATGTAAATTGAAAAATTTCTCACACTTTTTAAATTTATTAAAAATATTAAGATAACGTATCATTAAATCTACTAAATGTTTAAATATTCTCCATTTAATATAAATATACATTACTAGAAAATAAAATAAATATTCTAATTAAAATTTGATACAAATCCGCCATAAATCTACTTGGGAAAAATATTATATGTTCTTTTCTAACAATATCTTAAAAGAATTAATGTTTTATAAAAAACTTTCAGGATTTTTTACCGACTGATATATAATTATTTTAAATTAATTATATGTGTGCCAACTATTATATCACAGTCTAGTGATAAGAATAAAAATTTATCTTATAGACTAACTTAATTAAAAAATTATTATAAAAATATAGTTTAAAACCCCCTAAAAATAATGAAAAATTAGATTTCAATCAAACCGAGATCAAGTTTAATTTTATTAAACATAGCCATATCCCAAGGATCAGTAAAATATTTAGTATATTAATCTTCTATTGAAACAGATTGGAAAATAATATTTTTTTAACATGATTTCTAATAAAGTGATACCAAACATCAATTTATTTAGTCATAGAGTGCTATAATGTATTTTTATAGATATAAATTTTATAGTTATAATCACAAAAAATTAAGATCTGAACAAAATTAAAACCAAAATGAGAAAGTTTTTATTAAATCCATAGAGAATATGAAGAATAAGATGCAATAGCAATATACTTTGTAACAACCAATTATTTTATGATATATTTCTCTTTAATTTTGTTTCTTTAATAACATTCCACACCCACAAACCTAAATCTAAATGAAAAAAAATATATTATATCATTATAACTTTGTTCTTAAATTCATGGCGTGAATAGTAATAATCAGATTTTTAAAATTATTGATAAATGTTTTAAATAAATTAAACATATTTTTTAAAATGTGACTAATTCTTATTAATGTTTTTAAATGTTTGAAAAATAAATTTTCACTCACAAATTATTTTTATTTCACTTTTTGAGAAAATTATAAAATTACTTATTTCAATTTAATAATAATCATTTTAAAAATTGAAATTCATTTTTGAAATCAACATCTCAAAATTATCATAGCATTAAATTTTGATAATATTCTCAAAAGAGTGATTTTCAATTAATAGTGAAAAATATTGATTTGTATTGATTAAAATCTTTATTTCATGTATTTAAAAGTATAATTTTTTAAAAAATTATTTAATAGTATATTTAGATCCTTTATATTATTAATAATCCAATAAAGCTTAATGGAATTGATTTTATGTCAGCTTTTTGTATAAAGTATTTTTATAATTAAGAACAAATAAGAACAATACTTTTCATCACATTTTGAAGGTATAATTTTTAATTAATTTATTCAGATTATGTGAATTTAATTTAGAAAAAAATTATTCCTTATTTTTTATTATAATTTTTAAATTTTTAATGAGTCTGCATTCATATGTTTATATAATGAATAATAGATATAGTAATGCTTTTTCACTATAGTTAAGGTTAAATTTTGTTTATTAGGGGTTAAACAAAGATATATCGGTAATTTTAAAACTAAACATGTATAAATTATATTTAATGGATATATTTCAACCTAATATTATCCCACCATAGAATATGTGGCCATTTTGAAGTGTTTTTCTTGAGTATGAGATTATTATATTTTAATCTTTTAAGAAATTCTACATGTGTATTATCCCCCACTTATAAAATGACTACCAAAATATTTCTTATTTATACTACTTTGAGAAATCTATCTCAACCAAAACCTACCCCATTATCTTTTGAACTTCTATAGAAAAAATTTAGTGGTTCTGGTATTCTAAAAATACCACGAATAAGTGATCATCCTACCTGACCTCATTCAAATTATTTATTCTTAGAGATCCAATAAATTTATGGAATTCATACTAAAATAATATCTTCATAATAATATATATACAAATATGTTATTATAATTACGTAACTATAGTTATTCATCCTATTATTTATATAATGGAATCTGAAAGTATTGGTCCTACGAATATGTGGACTCATACCTCCACGTAGAGATGCGATTCATTTTATATAACCATATTTTATGGATGGTTCTTATGAGGGTTTTAATTTTTATATAAGATATTAATGATATATTTATGATTATGGATTTATAATATAATATCTACCTTCTTACCTTACCCTTCGTTGTAAATCGATAACGTCACTTGTGTGCATTTGGGGACTACCACCTCAACAAAGTGATGTGAATAATTTTTCATTTACTTTTTACACAGATGGTAATAAGGATATATTTAATGAATATATATTATATAATAATAATTATTTTAAAGTGAATTATTATTTAACTTTCTTTCATTCCATCCATCTAAAAGTGAAAACAATGTCCATGTGTATCCATCTTCATGAACGATGTAATTAATTTTTCTATCAATACCTTTTAAGGAATAATATATATATATATATAAAGAATATATATGATATTTAAATCTTGATTAATATTATAGATATTATGAAACTATGATAATTTTTACAAGGATCTGAACCATCGAACTAAAACATCCCGGATAAATGATACAGTTAACACATGAAAATGAGTATTTTAATAAATAATTATTAATTAATGTGTTTTGAAATGTTATAATTGGGTCATGTACGATATTTTGAGTGTGTACATAACTTTTTTATATAAGTATAATAAATTTAAATTTATTACATATGATGTTAGAGTTATTTTTCTGAAATTTAGACTCAAGGTATGGTATTTATGTTACAATAAAAATGTTTATTAGGATGGTTTATGATTATGTTTCTTATTATAAAATTTTATGATTTGTATATCAAGAAACTATTTTATTATATTCTACCATATTTATTTATATATATTACATGTTTTCATTTCATTTTCCTCTCTATAAGTATTATTGATACTAAAAGAATATTTTAAACGAAATCTGATATGATTTCCCTCTTCACTTAAAAATCATTTTTCTTATATGTCCATGTTATCTAAAAATTCTTTCAATAAATTTTTTTAAATATTATTTTATTCTTTTTTAATGTAAACTTTCTAATTTATTAATTTTAATAAAAAGGATAAAAATGGAATCTTATTGTAGTTTTAGAAATGATTTATTTTTTACTTTTTAATGAAAATATGAATGGTATAGTTGTTTTAAGACACACGGCAAGAAAATAATTCACCACCATCATGACTGATTGATTCTTTGAAGCAACCATTATATGTTTTCAAGTTTTTTTAAAAGAAAATTTATTCCTTAATATGTGGGAGAAGTCTAGTTTCTAAATTTTTTATTTCAATTTGAAAATGTAATTTCAATAAAGAAATATTCCACTAATATTTAAAAAAAATTAATTTATGATAACATAATTTGATGTTACTTATTATTTACTAGTGATAATATCCAATGACACCATACAATTTAATTATTTTTGTGGATTATTATTATGATATTAAATCCAATTCTTTCCCATGGGTTAATTACTCTATGATGAAACATTTATGAAACTCATTTCTTTTCCATAGGTTATGTTATAATGAAATGACAAAATGTTTTTCAAACACATTTTATTTTCATGGGTCATGATATAATTAATTTTTTATGATAATTATATACACATTTGTACGATTATCATTATGTGAAAGGTGGGTCCATAATTATATATCACTCTATTGCATTATGTAAATACAGATATATATTTAGATAATAAGGAATGGAATGGGGAGTGAAACCAATTTAGTATGCGACTCTATCCACTATGATAATCTTGGGGGTGAAAATTGACAAAGGATATGATTGAATAGGGTTTAAACTCAATCCACTATTATAGAATTGGCAGTGATCCTTGAATATTGAAATGATTTTCCTTTCATATTTTTATGCCACAAATTTAGGTCTTATGCTAATTGAATGATATCATAGCTAATGTTCCTTAATTGTTTTATGATTCATGTCTTATGAATTGCCAATATCTATTCAATGGATTATTATTATGATCAATGATATGATGGGTATGGTTTTGAAATGCTAAACTCATGTTATCATATTTTTTTCCTCATGTTGTGCTTATGCGGTCATTCATGTCTCCATTGTTAAACCTTACAAAGCTTTTGACCTCACCCTTTCATATGTTTCTCTCCCCCAGGTTATGAAAAATGGTTAGTATATGATATTCCAAATAATGGTTGTTATTATAATGTACTTAGTCTGAGATGATATTGACCTCTTCTGAATAATTTTTTATGTATCAATGATTCCAAATATAGAAAACCTATACAATTATTTCCTAGATCGTTATGTTATGTTCGGAATATTCATTTAATAAGATGTAAATTTTATGTATGAAATGTATAGTTCCCTATAGTTATTATCATAGAGAGGTTAAATTACCATTACGAACTAGGATGAAACAATATTAGTGATAACCCCTATGATAATCCTATATGTTAGAGAACATCTTGAGTTATGGTAAATAATGGAGTGTTGTTTTTCTATAAACACATACCTTTATAGATACTACAAGTGGTTGTTGTTTAGGAATAGATATATATAAGGTTAACCACCTAAAAATGCGGGGGTCGCTTAAATATTCATCACCATTATGGTGCAGGGTGAGTGCTTCCTTACTGTTCACTTGGATTGACACACCATGCAGATATGCTTGTGTTAACTTATGTTTCTTCATGAACCATTGTAAAGGATCTGAATAGATTATGATCCTGGAAGACGAATTTTAAACCTACGGTGTAATATAATTAAAATAAGGAATTATCATTTTGAAATCATAAAATTTAGTTTTCATTATTGATAATATGATTAATTATTCTAGATGGTCAATATAACCACGCTAGTTTTAGTAAAGGATTAAACCATAAATGATTATTTTATAGTGGTGATAGCTACACTAAAATATTGAATTATATTAATTAATATTATACATATTAATTCATTTATATCATGAAAATCCCTTGGTAATGTTGATTTTTATACTCAAAGATTAGATATCAAATTGGTAATGGAAACCCCAAATGGTACAATGATAATATCTCATGTTTCTGATTCTTCTCCGATTGAAGTTTCTGAGAAAATTCTTCCTAAAAATATCATAATTCTTCATCTAGTTTAATTTGATGTTATTTTTAGAATGTATTGGAATTATCACTATAAATCACATACCAAATTCCAACGAACTGAATTAATATTTTATATTCTGAACCAACATATGATCATATAGTGATGCAATGATAATTATTAACATCCAATGGAAATTAAATCAAATTTATGGTTCTTGATTGATATTAAAAGGGGGGGAGGGGTTTATCTCATATGGTTATGGATAAAGTCAACATCAAATTTATAGCTTTTATATTAGTGTTTTTTGACATATTTCCATAAGAGTTTCCTATTATTCCATCAAATTTTGATGTTGAGTTTAAAAAAGAAATTATACTTAGTGATACAACTATTTCAATCACTCTAAATGGAATGAACCCTATTATGTTATAGGAATTGGAGAAGAAAATAAAATTTAATATTAATAATGGATTTATTCATCTCAGTTCATCACTATCGGGAAATATGGATCAAATCCCCTTTGTTTTGGTTATTAATAACTTAACAACATCAAAATCCAGAATAAGTGTCCATTCCCTGTATTGATTCTTTCTTCCATAAGTTAAATGGAACTAAATATTATTCCAATATTGATATTTCATTTTGATACTATTTATTAAGGTTAAAAAATCATGAAATACCCAAGATATCATTTTTATATGAGGTATGTAAACTATGAATTTAATGTGATGTTATCTAGATAGAAACATTCCCCCATTATATTAATGTATTTAATTAATATATAATTTATATATTGAATTGATCAGTTTGTAGTGGGCTTTACAGATGGGATTTTTATATATTCAAAGAGTACCAAAGATAATGAAGTTCTCTTTAGAATTGTAAAAAAGTCATCGGGAAGAAGAATCTTAATGAAAACAATAACAAGTGTGAATCTTGGATATTAAATTTTTTATTTTTGGGACATATAATCTCAAAACATGATATAATGTTTCATCCATCAATGATGTACGTTATTGAACGTTGTACTGGACTAAATATTGTGACTATGATCCATAATTATATTAGTTTGGCCAAATTATTGATTCTTTTTTGGATAATGTATCATGGAAATCTAATTAAATCACTAAGTATGCTTCGAATGCATCCATGTTCCTTTAAATATATGAATGTAATGAAAATTTCAAGGAACTGAAGAGAATGTTAGTTATGTCACATGTGCTCACACTACTCTTCCATGGAGATAGGTTTGTGATATTAATAGATTAATTGAATAAGTTACTAGGTTTCTTCCTTATATATAATTATATAGTTATAGATTATGACTCCAGATAGTTAAAGATTCACGATAAAAATAATGAAACTCATGATTAGAGTTATATATGGTAATTATTTCATTATAGATATTGAGGAATCATCTTTATCGAGAAATTTTTGAAATATATATTGATCATAAAGGATTAAATTATATATTCTATTATAAAGAGTTCAATAGTCTCTAGATAAGATGGCTATAGTTTATTAAGTATTATAACTACTAAAAATAGTACCACCCATGGAAAAAGAATAGGGTGGTAGATTCTTTGAGTCTAAATATTCATGCTATAATACCTATGATGAGGATAAAAAATGATCTAATATTTTTTATATTTACAAAGGATGAATATAGAATCCCAAAAATAAGTGTAGAAATCATAACTATTTCAAATTAGTATTCAAGAATCTATTCAGGTGAAGATTAAATAGGAAGAAAATATTTCTTTAACTCTAAAAAAGAAGGTAATAAATTTTCTTGGGTTCAAATTTGATTATTATAGAATGATAAGATTTATGAACCAAGTATGTGCCACATAAATACTATACTTGAAGAACTTTTTGGATCAAGATCATAGTTCCACATTCTCTATTCATCCTGAAAGTTCGATGATGTATCAAATATGAAAGAGTGTTTATGGTAGGATAATATGGATAAAGGTATTTTGGATTTGGTATATCAGTTCTTGGTATGTTATGTTATTAAGGGTGATAGATATAAATCTAAGTGGATGTTATAAAAATTACCCATATCATAAATAAAATGGTAAAAATATCCATCAATGACTTCATCAAACTCCCCAAAACATTCAAAGAACATAATATTAGATGGTTTGTAGTCAATTTTCTTATAAATTCATCAAACATAATTACTATCAGAAAACATTTCTATCTTGATAATATTTTCAGTATATACACTATGTAAGTGGTAATTTTTCATATAGTACCAAATTATATTATAATATATTGGTATTTGATGTTTATGTCAACATTCTTGCTGAGTATTCTAAAATAACTAGATTCAATGTTTTATATTTGAACTTCTTATCATCCTCTTATATATGGTAATTATAATCAAACTATTCAACCCATAGAGTATATGTTGAGATCCTACTCTCTGAATTTCAAATAGGGTTAGGATCAACACCTTCCTATAGTTTCTTCATTACCTTAATAGATTTAACAAGAGACATTAGTTGGATCCTTATGAAGCCTTATATGGAAGGCAGTTTGGAGCCCATGTATTATAGGATAAAGTTGTTGAAAAAACCACTAAGACATGAGCTAGAAGATGAAATGAAATGGAAGGATATAATGAGTCAACAACATATCAATTAATATGAGAGTCGATAGAAAAATTATGCTTCCAATTGTCAATGAAATATATAATACAATGATGGTGAGAAGTTATTTATTAAAATTTCTACATAGAATATGTTTATGTTATTTGGAAGTATTTCAATGTCGATCCCTAGATATATTTTCCCATTCATGATTCTAGATCATGTTGGCATGGTAGCTTATCATTTTTCACTTTCTTAAAACAATTTTCAAGTTTTAATGTGTTCCATGTATATATCATGAATCATTATCCATATCATGTACTAAAATTATATATATTACCAGTGGAACATGATATTTAATATAAAAAACCATAATAAATTTATTATCATACAGATAAAGTGAAACATAACCAAACTACTCACCTAGTTAAAATTCCCTAAAGGAATCAGTAATTCAAAGAAACTAAATGGAAACATAAGGATATGATTAAACAAATATATCCTAACATTTTTCTATCAATTTTATTGGATAATGATGGTGAAAATCAATTTAGGATGGCAAGAATGTAACACCCTGATATTTTATTATATAATTCTCTTGAAATAAATTTCTTTGATAGCTTAAGATACACACAAACATGAGTCTAAATGAACCACACTATAGTATAATATTATAAACTAGACATTACTTTTGATAAGTGAATAATAAAAACCAAATTTTGAAAAATATGTATAAAAGTTTTAGATAAATAAATTATATTAATAAAATATTAAATGATTTTTAGTAAAGTATTTATATTCTTAAAAATACATTTTTCTTCAAAAATGATTTTTAATTATTTTTGTGATAAAATAATATAATTAATTTTTTGAAAATATATGATATATTTTATAAAATTAGAAATTAGTTTTGAAATAAATAGGCTAATATATTCTCAGAGTGATATTTTGATAATTTTGTGAAAGGATTAAATTTTAATGAATATTGAAGAATTTTAATTTTTTATTGAAAACTATATTTTAATTTCCAGATTTTATAATTTTTTATTTTTTTTATAATTATTTAATATAGAAATTGTTTCCTTTATATTATTAATAATCCAATTAATTTCATTGGAACCATTTTTATGTTGTGTTTTGGTATTAAAACTTTTTATACATAAGAAAACATATTTTTAGGAAAACTAGTTTTCATTGTAATTTACTAGATTAATTTTAAATTAAAATCATCCAAAACTATGAATTGAATTTAGTAAAATAGATTATATATTTTAAATAATATTTTCAAAAAAAATATTGATTCCACTTTTACTTTTTATCATAATGTATAATAAACATTACAAAAAATTGATACCACGGTTATGGTTAAACCGGGTTTATTGGGGGTTAAACCAAGATATATGGGTATGAATTCAATTTAAATAAGTATAAATATTATTGGATGTCCATATATTGACATATTAATATCCCACATGTTAATCTCTATCCATTTCGAATCGTGTTTCTTCATTATTACATAATTATATTTAAATTTTTTAAAACTATCCAAGTGTGTCATCTTCCACCCTTATAAAAGGAAACCTATCATTTCCCTTCATTACCCCACATTGAGAAATATAGATTGAAAACAATATCTTCATTCACTCATAAAATTCCATATAAATTAATTTTATGGTTGGTATTCTTAAAATATCATTCCAAGGGTCCTTAATAAAGGATCTAAAGAAGTCATACCAATGAAGAAGTAATCATTCTACCTGACCATTTCAAAATTATTTATTCTTTTACTGCGTCAAATCATATGGTATGCCTATTATAATAATGTAATTAGTATCATAAATATAATGAAATGTTATTATGATTATATAACCACCATTATTTACCATTTTTTTAATCAAATGGGATGTGAAAGTATTGGTAGAGTGTATATATGGACCACCTCCTCCATGTTGTGATACAATTCATTTTGAATCACCATCTTTAATGGATGGTTATTCTAATGGGTTTAATTTTCATATATTGTACATATAAAATAATTACTGTTATATAATTATAATATCATATCTACCTTCTTACCTTCAAATTTTTTGGAAACTGATAATGCCACTCATGCATATATGTGGACTACCACATTAATGAAGAATGTGATTTTTTCATTTAAAATTTACAGAGATGATAATAAGGATATATTAAATGAATATATATAATATAAAAAACATAATAATGAATTTATAAATATGAATTATTATTTAACTTTCTTTTGATCCGTCCTTTGAAAAGTGAAAAAAGTGTTCATGTGTACGTACGACCAACAGTCTCCATGAATAGTGTGATTCATTTTTCAATATCTTCATTTTGTGGATTAATATATATATATATATAATGATTATATATTATGTTTATATAATTATTAATATCTATATATTTTTGAACAATGATAAAATTACAGGTTTTAGAACCTCTAAACCAAAAATCCCATGAAAAAAAACAATTAACACCCATAAATGACAATATTAATAAGGAATTATTAATACATGGGAGTTAAAATGTTAAAATTATATAATATATTACATTATAAGTTTGTAAATTATTATAATATAGATTTATAATATATATAATTTTATTATACATGATGAAAGAACACTTTTAAAGAAATTATTACTTGAGATAATGGATATATGTTACAATCACATTGTTTATCATAATTATTAATGATTATGTCTTAAATGATAAAATTTTATTATATATCTATAAATAAATTAAATGAGTTTGTTATACTATATTTATTTCTATAAATTTTAATTTTTCTATTAATTTTGCAGTCTTTAATAATTAAATATACCGAAAGAAGAATTTTAAGAAAATACAACTGTATTTTCCTCTTTGGTCATAAATATTATTTTCAATTAACCTATGATTGGTTAAAAAAACACAATGTTTTAATTTTTTAAAAAATGAATAAATTGTAATATTATATTTGTTTTTCATGCAAGTAACTAGTTTATATTTAATCGAAACTGTGAAAGGAATTTTTGTTTTATCTTATATAGAATGAATAGAAATTCCCACCATCATGACAGCTCAATTTTTTGAACCTTCTTTTAAAATAATCCACGGTTATTTTAAAAAAATATTTTTTTCTACTATTATAGAAATTTTTATATATAAAATAATTGACTAAAAAGTTAAAAGGTTATTTTCCATTAAAAATGTTTCAGTTATCTTCTACATTAATTTTTGATCAATTATAACATCTTTTTCTATTACTTATTATTTACTGGGGATATTTTCCAATTCTAAAAACCACATTAATTCATTGGACATATTGTGAAGATTTTTTACTTAAAGGGTTGTTCTATGAAACTCTTTTCATTCCCTAGGGTTAATTTTGTTATAATTATACAATTATGAAACTATTTTCATTTCTATGGGTTAGGCCACAATGAAATGATGAAATGTTTATGAAACCCATTTCAATTCCATGTGTCATGATATAATGAATGTTTTATGATCATGTGGAACATATATGAATTATTTTCATTATATGGTGGTTGGGACTAGAATTATATATCCCTCCAATTTATTGGTTAAAGATAGATATATCATTAGATGATATGGAATGGAATATGGGGGGATCCTAGTTCAGTAAGTTACATGGTCCACTGTTATTATCATGAGAGTGAACCATGAAAAATGATTTGAAATAGTAGGGATTGAACCCCATCCACTATGATAGTCTTGGTAATGATCCTTGACTAAATAATTTATTTTCTATTCTTATGCATATACTAAAAACATATGCATTATACCAATGATATCCTCTCATGGATAATGTTCATTGATCCCTTTATGATTAATTTCATATGAACTATAAATATTTATTCCATTACTCTTGATCAAGATATATGATATAATGGGTATTGTTTTCAAATTTTAATATCTTGATTTCATACCATTATTCTCATGTTATTCTTAAGTGATCATTAATATCTTCCTTGTGTACCCTTACTAGGTATTTGAGCTAACCCTTTCTTATGGTTTCTTACCCCAGTTTCTGAAAAATGGTTTTAAGTATGATATATCTAAAAAGGGTAATAGTTATAAGGAACTTATTAGGAGATGATTTATATCTCTTATGAATAAACTCTTTACATATCAAAATTTTCAATGACACCAATCATATACGATTTTGGCATGGATCATTATGTTATGAATTGAATATTAATATAATAAGATGTAATAATTATGTATTAAATTCATGGGTCCCTATAGTTGGTATCTGAGAAAGTATTGGTTACCTTTAAAAAATAGGATGAGAAAAATTATTGAGAACCCTTAGGATAATCCATTGTATAAGAGAACATATTAATTAACAGTAATAAATAAAGAGTGGTTTTTTTAAAAGATCATTTTCTGATTAATATTAGTGGATGTGGTTTGGTTATAGATTAATCTAGGCATAATAACTATAAAAATAGTTCGTTGAGTAAATATTGGCCATCATTATGTTTCATAGTGATTTTTCCCTGACTTTTCACATGGGTTGACACTCCCACGGGATATTCTTAGGATAGTTCTCATTTTATTTATAAACTATTATGAAGGTATTGAATAGATAATGATCATGGATGAAATAGGTTATACATATCGTGTCAGATGATGAAAATAATTATTCATGATTTTGAAATCCTATTAATTCTTGTTCATGATTGATCACTATGATTAAAAATTATTGATAGTCATTATAACCATTTCTATTTTAGTATTGAATTGAATATACTACATTAAAGTTGAGGTGATGATAGGTTCACTAAAATATTGTATTTTACTATTTGATATTAGACATATGAATTCCTTTATATCACAAAAATTATATAGTAATGTTAATTCCTATCCTTAATTATTAGATATTGAATTACCAAGGAAACACCCGAACAGTGTAATGACAAAATCTCAAGTATATGATTTTTATCTAATTAAACTTTTGGGGGAATGTGATTCATTAAAATCACATTATTCTACATATATATGAATTCAATATTATTTTTGGAATTGTTTAAGATTCTCTATATAAATCCCATTTCAGTTTCCAGGGAATGGGAATCACATTTGGTATTCCAAACCAACCTATGACCTTATATCAAAGAGATGATATATATTAACATTAAATTTAAATTTAATAAACTTATGGATCGAGATGCATATTTAAAAGTTATTTTTATCTCATATGGTTGGGTAGAATGATAACATTAACTATATTCCTATTAATTGAGTGTTTTTTTGTTCTTTCAAAAATATTTTCCAAGCCTTCCTTTAAATAATGAATCAATACTTTCATTGGAACTCATACCAAGGGATACACCTATTCCAATGAATCCATATTAAATATACCCAATTGAGTATTAGAAATTGGAGAAGAGACTCCAAACAAATATTTTTGAGGGATTAATTTGGAAATATATATTATAATAGGGCGAACAAGTTCATTTTTTAAAAATAAGTATGGATCAATGCCACTCTCATTGATTATCAAGAACATGACAAGATATAAAATAAGAATAAGTATTCGATATCATATATTGATGATATTTTCAATCAATTATGATGAGATCAATATTTTCCCAAGATTGATCATTGATCTGTATAATTACATTTTTTGGATACGTGAATAAATACCAAATATAGCCTTCCATAAATGGTATGGAAACTATGAATTTATAGTCAGGAATTTTGTTTTTACTAATTCCCCCTCTATCTTCATGGATTTAATGAATATATTACTTATAAATTTCATTGATTAGTTTTTGGTAGTATATATATATATATATGTGAAAATATTATATATTCCATGGGTATGGAATAGAATGCAGATTACATGAGTATTAACTTAAAACCACATTGAAGGATAATCTATATGTAAAATTTACCTAGTGTTAATTTTGAATACAAAAGTTTTCTTTTTTGGACTCATATAATATTAAAGGATAGTATATTGATTGATCCCTCAAGGACAAAATTTATTGAATGTTTTCCCAAACCAATCACTGTGACTGAGATCTATAGTTTTCTTGGTTTTTTTGGATATTATCAAATATTTATATATATTTTTTCATGGATATATAATCCCCTCACTATGTTTAAATGGAAGGGATATATGTTCTTTGGATATATGAATATGGGGAAAATTTTAGGGAAATGAAGAGAAGGTCAATCAATACATCTTTTGATAAACTACCCTATAGTAGATAAATGGGTTTTGATCTATAGTGGTGAATAAAATTAGGTATTGGGGTGTTTACTCATACACAATGATATATTTATATCTTAAGAATCATTAAAAGTGAAGTTATGTGTTCAAAAATAAAGAACTCATGATTTGTATTTAAGTATAGTAATTGTTTTATTAAATAATTGGAGTATTTATATTTATGGATAAATGTGTGACATATATACTAGCCATAAAATTTAATCATATATAATCACTCAAAAAGAGTCGAATATAGGAAAGACAAAATTGTTAGAGTTGATTAAATATTATTATTTCTCAAAACATTACCACCTAAGAAAAGTGTACAAGGTGGAAGATGCTTTGAGTTGAAAGGATCATTATAGAATATATATGTTGTGGTTAAAAAAGATCCAATATTTCTGGATTTTATTGAATGTATATGGAAATAATAATTGAAGGGGAGAGATCTTAACTTTCTCAAATGATTATTCAAACATCTATTCAGGTGAATATTACGGAGGTGCAGAAGGAAGATGTAAGGTTAAATAAATGTGAGAAATTTTCCTGAGTTAAACATTGATTATGATATAATTATAAGGTTTAGGAACTAAGAATGAGTCCCATTAATACAAGACTTGAAGAATGAGTTTTTTGGAAAAATATGAAAGTTCACTATTCTATCTTCATCATGGAATTACAATTTTTGATAGAGTTTTGAAAGAGTTTATCTCAAAGGAAAATATGAATTAAGATATTTAAGAGTATATATGTCGGTGTTTTTTTTCAAAAATTTATGGTTATGAAAAATAATTCCAACGTTATGGTACAACCTATACTTCTACCATAATGAAAATGGTAAAACAACCCCTTGAATTTTGTCTGCAAACTCCCAAAAATATCTAAAGGCCACAATATTATTTGTGTTTTATTTGATCTTTATATGAATTCAGAACACTTCATTTACAATAGAAAAGATTTATCTCATGATCACCATTCCATACTATAAATTAAGTAAGTAGTAATTTTTCATGGAGTACCACATTATATTGCATGTAATCGAGATTCGATGTTTTCCATTATGTTCTAGAAAGTTACTTAGTGAGATCAAGATCAATAGTTGTTTTTTGGTGTTTATTATCATCCTCAAACATATGGTCAATCAGAGAAAATAATTCAAACTTTAGAGGGTATGTTAAGATCATACTCTCTATATTTACCAGATGGTTGGGATCAAAATCATCATATAGATGATTTTTCATACAATAATAGATTTAACTTGATACTTAAAATGGATCCTTTTGATATCCTCTATGAAATAAATTGTATGAATGTAGTGTAAATGAAGAAATTTGGAACTATAAATCTATTAGGGCCTAATATAGGTGATTAAATTGAAGGTAATGTTAGAGACATTCAACAATACATCTAGGTGTCTACTAGTCAACCAAAAAGTTATGATGATAATCATTAGTGAAATATGGAATTCAATGTTAGTGAGAATATATACCTAAATTTACCCATGGAAGAAACTTATTTGATACAAAAAAAGGGAATTTTGATCCCTATTTATATTTTACCCTTTGATATTCTTGATAGAGTAGGGATGTTATTTTGAAACTCGGTGCTTCCATCGATCCTCTCTCAAGTTCATGATGTATTCCATGAATATTTTTTAAGAAAGTGCCTACCTTATCCAACATATGTATAGAACTTATAGGTTTTACTAATAGATAATGATATTTTATATGAATTACATCTAGTATAATTATTTTAGTTTATAGATAAATTGTTGTGGAAGAAGACTACTCGCCAATTTAAAGTTCAATAAGGGAATCTAAAATTTTATTAAGCTACATGGGAACCTAAGGATGTGATGGAACAGATATATCATCATTATTAATTCTAATATTAGTTATTATGGAGTGTGAAATTAATTTTACGGGGGTATAGTGTAACATATTTAAATGTTATGATATATTTAACCTCAAATAAAATGTAAAGACCCATAAATTTAAAGGAAATTTTTTTCTTAATTTTCTTTGGAATTTTACAAGAGCGCAGCTTCTGACGGCACCTGATTCCGAGGCCCGGTGTGCCCGGAATCATTTTCTGAAGTTTGGCTCGGGTACGTTCAGTGAACGAACGTGCGGGTTTTTCTAAATTTTGAACCAGTGCCCGGAATCGAATTCTGAGGGCTCCGATGAAATCGCAGCACCGGTATTCGCTTAGAAACGCCTCTTCCGGAGTTGCGTTTGCTCGGGTGTGGTTATTAATTTTCTGGCTTAAAGTTAAGAAATAAAATAATTTTGTGACAACTTTATTTTATTTTGCTTAAGCCACTTGAAGCCACTTAAAGGCGGCTTGAACTGAGTTGAACTGGATAGGATGCTATCCAGAAATATCCTACCCCTTGGTAGGATATTTGTGAGGTGGGGCCCGCACGAGCGCCGCCGTTTCTTTCCGCTAAGTAACGCACCCGTGAAAACCCGTCATTATGAAAGTCAACTGACGCGTTTTCTTAATTTCTTAATAGACCATTTAATTGGGCGGTTTATTTTCGTAAATTAAATGAGCTGTTTCTTTCGTTGAATTAATTCAACGAATTGATGGGTCGTTACTTACCCCCCTTTCGTGTGTTGGCATAATAATAAAATAAGACCAACCTATCTTTTTTTGGAGGATTTTCTCGTTGAGACAGAATCCTTGTATCTTCTTCCTCCTTCGCGAAGAACGCGAAGAACGCGAAGAATGCGAAGAACGCCGAACCTGGAAATCGACGACGCGACGCCGTGATCCGCGACGCCGACAACGTTCTTCTGCGACGTCTCTTCCTCCACGACGGGTCTTCGATCGGCTGCTTGAGGTAAGAGTCTCGGACCTTCCTTTTTAACTCCTTCGTGGTTCTTAACCAAAACACGGATTTAATTAATTAAAATTAAATCTGCTGTTTCATGGTGCGTTGAGTTCGCCGACTCAACGCCGTGTTCCGCGACGACGCGACGCCTTCCCGCGACGACGCGACGATCCCCCCTCTTCCTCGACAAGCAATTCCGCGAAGAACGCTCACGCGCGACGACTCCGAGGTAGGGATTTTATAATTTTGGAATACCCCTCTTTATATTCCCGTGAACGTTCTTTAAAAATTAATGAACCGGTTTCAAATGAACAATTTTATTTTATTAAAATTTTCGGTTCATGCGTTGAACAATTTGTCCCATTGCTTTTATCTAACGGGGATGGTCCGGGTCAAACGAACACGGCCCGACAACCCTCCGCTATTCTTCGTGTTTTGCGGATTTGGCGGGCGACGGCAAAATATGATGCAAGGGCAATTTGATGATCCCGCAGTAAAGAACGGAACCCGGGAGGAACAACGGCGCAGACGGGAAGGAAAACGGGCCACCGGAGTGACTCCGGCGGCCCGCGGAAGCCGGTGGTGGCGCGGGTCGCCGGCGCGGCGGCGCCGGCGGCCGGATGCGGCAGCACCCCGCAGGTGTCCCGCGCGGCACCCCGCAGGTGCCGCGGGTGTCCAGCGCGCCACCCCGCGGGTGCCGCGGGTGTCCAGCGCGACACCCCGCGGGTGCCGCGGGGTTGTCACGCGGCACCCCGCGGGTGTCCAGCGCAGCACCCCGCGGGTGCCGCGGGTGTCCAGCGCGACACCCCGCGGGTGCCGCGGGGTTGTCCCGCGGCACCCCGCGGGTGTCCAGCACGGCACCCCACGGGTGCCGCAGGTGTCCAGCGCGACACCCCTGGGGTGCCGTGGGGTTGTCACGCGGCACCCCGCGGGTGTCCAGGGCGACACCCCGCGGGTGCCGCGAGGTTGTCTCGGGGCGCGCCCGGCTGTCTGGCCGACACCCCACGGGTGCCGCGGGGGCGTCACGCGGGGCGGCGGGTTTCCCCCGTGACGGCCGCTCGGCCGCTTGGCCGAGCCGAGCCGGACTGGCCCTGGCCAGGCCGGGCCGGGCCAACCGGGTCGGACACGACCCGGTTCTGGCCAACCAGGGGGGTCAGGCCGGGTCGGCCCGGGCCCGGACCCCCCGTCTTCGGACGACTTTCGTTCAAACGCCCGTAACTTGAGCTACGGGCCTCCAAACGACTCTCCGTCAGTGGCAACACAATCCTTGGAGCAAGACGGTCGTCTCGGTTTATCGCACTCAAGGTTTCAGAATACTTTGGGTTCGGCCGGGTTGGTTCGTACACGAAACCAACCGGGCCCTCGGAGCCGAAACGCTCATATCTTGAGCTATGGACATCTGATTGCCGTGCCGTCAGCTTTGTTAGTTTCCTCTTAGTGAGACGGACCTGTTGGCTCACTCCGCCCGAGGTTTGGACGCAAGTGGAGTACGGTCGGGTTGGTTTTGCCTTAAAAACCAACCGGGCCTCTGGGACGAAAAAGCCAATAACTCTCAGACCGGGCGTCCGATTGATGCGCCGTCTATTGCGTTGAGTTCCTGTTGATGATACAGAACTTTTGGCATCCTTCGCCCGAGTTTTGGATACCGTTGGTAGTGGCCGGGTTGGATCGCACCTGAAATCCAACCGGGCCCCTGGAACGGAAAAGCTGATATCTTTCAGACAGGACGTCCGTTTGACGAACCGTCAGCGGCGTTGACGATCACATTGAGAAAAGGTCCCTATGAGTATACCCTATGAGAGCTCGGGGTACAGTTGAGATACGGCTGGGTTTGGTTCGCTCACGAAACCAACCGGGCCCCTGGGACGAAAAGGCTAATAACTCACAGACCGAGCGTCCGATCGACGCGCCGTCTGTTGCGTTGAGACCCCTGTGACGAGGTGGTCTTTTGAGATACTTCTTCGTGGGACCTTGAGATACCTGGAGTATTGACTTGCAGCTCGTGGAGTGGACCCTCCCAGAGACAAGCGTGCGGAGTACAGAGACCGTGTAGCCTACTGATACCTGACGACTGCTTGACCGACTCGACTTGGAGTGAGTCGACTAGACCAGTGGACGGAGCACTACTTTGTTTGGGTGCAGACCCTTGGCGAACGGAGCACTACCTGTGTGATAGTGCAGACCCGCGGTACTCGTCCGGAGAGTACCTCTGCAGGCTACTAGGGGGTGTGCACTACTGTGTTTGAGTGACATACCTCGGCGGGAAGCACTACTGTGTTTGGGTGGCTGGCCCGCGGTACTCGACAGGAGGAGTACCTCAGCAGTCTTAGGATAGTGAGCAGTACCTCGGAGTCGTGATAGGACCACTGTACACTCTAGAGACAGAGCTCTTCAGTAGTTACGGTTTCGATAATGAAAATCCTGGTTTGAGCTGAGACTTTTGACCTTTGTGTTTCCTCATGATTGAGATGGGTTACTTGATAACTGAGGTATATGTATGGGCATATACCTGGGTAGTGGTTATCCACTAATCTCATGATCCTTGTGTTTCCTCATGATTGAGATGGGTTACTTGATAACTTAGGTATATGTATGGGCATATACCTAAGTAGAGGTTATCTGTTGAGATCTTCTTTATGGTTATCCTTGTTGGATTTAGTGAGAACTTGAGGGTCTCGGGGTCCCTACTGAGTATCGCTATACTCACCCCTGCACGGGCTATGCCCGCACCTCATTGTGTTGGTTGCAGACGACAGGCAGTGCTGACGGAGGCCGAGTGTTCGAGGACTGGACGGTACCCGGAGGTGGACTACACGACAAGTCAGTGTCCGGAGGTGGACTTCACGGCGAGACGACACTCGGAGGAGGTTGACGGACGAGAGCACTGTGGAGGCTATCTGTACCTACCCTTCAGGTAGGATTCGTGGTGGACGATCCAGGAGTTGCGCCATCTGTACCTACCCTTCAGGTAAGATCCGAGGAGGACGACCCAGGAGCCGCTTCCATCCCTCCAGCTGTTGTCTTTTTCTGTTGTAATTTGTTTAGTTGTAGTTGTACTTTCTTTTGGGTTTGTATTCTGGCCCATTTACTTTCCAGCACTTCTTTTTGTACATAGTGTTTTACTTTCGCTTGTACTCTGTGATGTTTTGTTACTTTTATAAAGGCAATGCCTTCCCAGTTATCGGGATTTACGCCTTTGGTGCTAGTCGCCAGCCCCTGGCCTATGGAAGGCGGGCTTGGGGTAGTCACGGCACGGGCCCCGTGGACGGGTCGTGACATAAATTTCTTCAATAACTTGTGATTTACACAAACCAAATTCTAAATGAACCATAATATATTATATCATTATAACATGTCCATTAAATTGGTGGAACGAATAAGAATAACCACATTTTAAAAAATATAATGGTTTTATATAAATCAATGAGATTTAAAAAAAAATACCGGATTTTTATTAAAGTCTTTATTTTCATTAAAAACACATTTTCCCTCAAAAAAATGTTTTTATTAGTTTTTTTGAGAAACAAAATATAATTAATTATGGAATGTATTTGCGGACAAATTTTCAAAAACATTGTAGATTATTATTAAGATGGGTTTAAATTTGATATATAGTATCTATAATATAATTATGATTCTATAATTATAATATCATATCTATCTTCGTACCTTCCAATCCGTTGGAAAAGGATAATTTCGCTCGTGCGTAAATGTAGATTACCACCTCCATGAAGCGATGCGATTATTTTTTGATTTATTATATAAATGGATGATAATAAGGATATATTTAATGGATATTTATCAAATATATGATATTATAATTATTATTTAAATGATAATAATTATTTAATTTCCTTTTTTTCCATCCATAAAAAAGTAAAAACATGATTCATGAGTACATACAGCCTACCATCTCTAAGGATTGTGTAATTAATTATTCAATATAGACATTTTAGGGATGAATATATATATATATTATATTTTATATTTATATAATTACTATTATTCTTGAGATGATTGAACCATGATGAAATTAGAAGAACTAGAATCACCAAACTAAAACATCCCTGAAAAAAGAAATAGTTAACACCCAAAAATGATGACTTTAATAATGAATTATTGATAAATGGGTGTCGAAATGCTATAAGTAGATAATATATGACATTATATGTTTTTAAATGTCTCTATAATATAGGTATAATATATTTAAATTTATTATAAAAAAATTAATAGTGCTTTAGAATCATGTAGAACTTGAGGTAAGTGATTTATATTACAATCTCATCGTTTATCATGATTGTTTATGATTAAGTTTACGATGATGAAATTTTTATATAACTCTAAAGAAACCCATAAATTATCCACTAATAGAGTTATTGGAAGATAATACAATCTTTCCTCATTATTTACTATTTTTATGTACTCAATAGAGTAAAATAATATTTCTTAACGAAATATGACTTTATTTATCTCTTCGGCTAAAAATATTTTTTTCTTATATATCCATGTTTTCTAAAAAAAATCAAGAATATTTTTAATATTATAATTTGTTTTTAAATTTCATATTTTCCAAAGTTCTAATTTTTATTTTGAGTGTTTAACATTTAATATTCTTTTCATATTTGAAACAAGGTATTTATGCCTTTTTAAAAAATATGTGAAAAGAATCTTTGTTTTATCATACTCATCATGAATGAAATTTCCCACTGTTGTGACTGCTCAATGAATTTAAGATTTATTTACAAGATTATAAGGTTATTTTCAAACAATTTTTTTTCTATAATATTTTGGATATTTTTATATTTTAAATAGGTGATTTCAATGTTAAATGTGTGTTTTCCCCATATAATGTTTCAGTGATATTTTAAAGGCATTTTTATATATGAAAACATTCATTGATGTTT
Source organism: Viscum album (assembly GCA_963277665.1). Classification (NCBI taxonomy): domain Eukaryota; kingdom Viridiplantae; phylum Streptophyta; class Magnoliopsida; order Santalales; family Viscaceae; genus Viscum; species Viscum album. The sequence continues at coordinate 188,430,279 of OY728145.1, forward strand.
CTTATGAATTACTAGGGATTTAATTTAATAATTCTATACACATTAATATTTTGTTTAGATTTTGATGTTGATTCTTTAGAGATGATTCTATGAAAGTATTTTATTTACCATGGGAAAATTATGATACGAAAAAACATTTATGGAACTCATTTCTTTTCCATGGGTTATGCTATGATAAAATGATGAAATGTTTATGAAATAGACTTACTTTTCATGGGTTATTCTATGATTACTATTTTAGGATTTTTTGAAACACATATGTCAGATTTTAATTGTGTTATAGGTGGACCCATAATTATATATCCCTCCAATGAATTGGATAAATATGGATATATCGTGATGTATTAAAGAATAAAACATGGATGGAAATCAGTTTATTAATGAACTATGTCCACTTTGGTTGTCTTGGGAGTTAACCATGAATAAGGATGTGATGGAATATGGGGTGAACTCATTCCACTATTATAGTCTTGGGGAGAGAATTTACTATGGAAATTATTTTTATGCCTATGTGTAAACCAAAAAGTATGTATTATGCCATTGTTATTCTCTTATGGATCATGTTATTTAATTAATTTTTTATTCATGTATTATAAACTACCACGATTTATGTAGTGAATCTATATTATGATATATTATATGTTATTTATGGTTTTTAAATGTTGATCTCAAGTTCTCATACCCTTATGATCTTTTTATGATTACATGATCATTGATATATCCCTCATTTAACCCTACTCGGGATCTGAGCTCAAAGATTCTTATGTTTCCCTCCTCATGTTTTTGAATAAAATGTTTTTAGTATGATACCTCTAAAAGGGGGTATATTTATTAATAAATTAATGGGAGCTGATGTAGATCTATTATGAATAATTTGTTCATGTATCTATGTTTCTAAAGTCACTAAACCATTATTATTCTTACATGGATCAATATGTTATGTATTCAATATTCATTTGATAAGATTTAATATTTATTTTAAAAAGTATTAGTATCTATATACTCACTCTCAACATCAGTTAAATCCAAAGAATTTTTTTTCTCATGAATCTAATAAACTAATCATTTCTAAAGAAAGTTATACATACCTATTTTTATTTTTCTATCTATATTGTAAACACCAAAATCAAAATCTAAAATACTAGATATTTCAATTTAATTATATAAATCATAATATGATCTATGATTCACTGATCCTTTAATATACTTAATTTATATTTTAACATCAATTAAATGACTTTTATTAAGATTATATTGGAATTTAAAACATATACACATTAAAAGTTTCAAATATGGACTTGATTTTTTCAAATACAGTAAGATACTAATAATTTATCTAAATATTTTATTATCAACGGGTTTTATATATTCATTATAATTTATCATACAAGAATTAATCATTGAAACATTTGATCTTTTACAACCCTCAAGACCAAACAATTTAACTAATTATTTAGCATATTTTTATTTATATAGAAATATTACATATTTCCATTGAACAATTTTAAAACCCACAAAGATCATAATTTTACTCATAATTGTAAAAACCTAAACCCTCATGTTCAGATTCTGTAATTAAAACTTGTTGTGTATTTTTTTGTAAAAATTAAATGAAAAATACAAAATAAATTACAAATCCAATGATCTTTTATATTCTAGGTTTTGAAAAATTAAGACAAATAACTTATATAAAATCATAGTTCAAAATAATAACTAACTCAATTTGCATGGGATAACTCAATAAAAAATACATCTATATTAGAACATATAAGGCACCAAGTAAAATATTTTAGAAAACATGGGATGAGTATAAAATTTCCCAATAAGGGGTTATAAAATAAGTGAAAAATAAATTAATAAATACTTATATAAAAACTCCTCTGAAACATTTAATATAAAATATATTATTATTAGATATATAAAAGACATTTCAAAAATTTTCAAATAAATTATCATTATGAAAATAAATTTTAAAAATATTCTTTGAAAGACATTTGGATATCTCTTAGAAAATATTTTGAAAATAATAACACTTTTATTGATTAATTTGATACTTGATAGATCATATAAAACCCATGTATCAACTTAGCATTACTATTATTGGAACAACATCCCACTGAGTTAGTGGTTTCACTCCTTATTACCCATTATCTCCTTCGATTTGTGATAATCAAATTTAATTTAAGAAAAACAATTCTCCAAATCCTTGTTTCTGATAATTAAACCATTAAAATCCATTAAAAACATTCAAAAACAATTACTGGAATTTTTTTCACCCCGATAAATAATTTTCTATCCTATATACAATATAAAACGGCTAAATTTTTTTTAAATAGAAGAGTTTATAAAAATAAATTGTATAAATAAATTTAAAGGATGAATTCAAACAAATATTCCGACTAAATAAAATATATTTACTCAAATTCATGGATTGTTAATTATATTGATAATGCATGGACATTTCAATATGCATATTAGTCATCCATAATTTCAATTCACATAAAATTATAATATAAAATATTATTATTTTTCTATTGAAATTCCTTTGGAAATAATACTTATACATAAATTTATAATTATAATAGAATATTTTTAAATAATAATAATACTATTATTTTTCGTGCATATATATTTTAAAAAATTATATATAAAATATTAACTTCTAGTTTGATAACATATCTTTCTATTATAAAATAATAAATTTAAAAACATAATACTTAGTGAATATTTGAGTTTAAAAGAAACATTACTCAAAATCATTAAATATAATTTAAAATATTAACCCATAACATCATTAAATTTATCCATAAAAATTATATACATAGATTCTAAAAATATATAATAATGAGAATTTTTTAAAAATACCATCTCTTTCATAGACCATAAAAATATATATGATATAAAATAAATAATATATTATAAATATCTTGATAAAAATATGAATTTTTATCTAAAAATGAATATTATAAATATATATCTATATATAACACTCTTACAGAATTTTAAACTAAACCATAAATTTTATATACTTGAATAATTGAAAATATTTACATCCCTTAAATCAAAAAAAAGATTTAGGAATCATACTATTGATAACTTGGACTTGCATTAAGGTTTGTAAAAATTATAATCAAAGCTTATTCTTTTTTCATTATCTACTTTCATACCATCTTTCTAATTTTATATCTCTCCATCTCTATTATTCTCTATAATTATCCCCAGAATGGAAAATTTTGTTTACAAAATGTAATAATACCCTTTTATAAATATGTCTCTCTATATTATATTAAGAGAATAAATTTTATATATTGATCAATTTATATCAGATAAATTTTGGTTTGATAATAAATTTTTGAATTACTTTCATTATAATTACTGATTAGTGATGGTTAAAAAAATGTCCACTTGCCGGGAAAGTAATGACATTGATTGGAAATAAATAAAAGAAACAACATTTTTCTAGTGTTACAAACACATAAAAACCGAAATGTCAACTTATACATTAAATGAGTCAATAAGACAAATTCAATATATACATAGATATGAATTCAACCAACATCAAATATTATACAACTCAAATGAAGAAAAACTAGATTGGCATCAGGGATTTCCAACTGAAAATGTTTACAAAAATGGTTTTAATTTAATTCCACCATTAATTATAGACATTGGGAAGAATAAAAAGAAATAATAACAATAAAAGTGGTATTTAATAGATAGAAAATAATCCAAGATTCTGATGCCCTAGAAAATAAATGTGCAATCACCTTCCTCATCAATATGGAAAGAGTTAAATAGGATGATAGGGTCGATGATGAAGAACAACATGCTCCCCTACCGCATGTAAACATTCTTCTTCATCTTCGAGACACTTTCAATCTGCAATCAAAACCCTTCATCAACACTCAGATTTCCTTCAGCATTACATCTCTCATTCAAACCCTATTTTAGTCGAACCTCACTATGAAATAAATCATCAGCAGGCGATCCCCTTCAATAATCTTGAGCAGTCATCTCACTCAAATACTTCTCGATATATGAATCCTAATAGCACTCGGCCTCTTGAAGAAAGCCTCACTTGAATCCATAATGCTCAGTCTCCTAGAAATCGAAACCCATATATGTAATTTCACCTAAATGGTTTGACCCTCCTACTCGACTCCCTTATCAGATTATTTAAAAAAATATATTAATAACATTATTTTATTATTTTACATATTATTCATAATTCGAATTTTTATAAAATGAATTTTAATAAAACTCATGTTTTCATAATTATATATATATATATATATTTATATATTTGTGTGTGTGTGTTTATTATCTTCAAAATTTTATTTATTAATTATATTTTTATTTTCATAATTACATTTATTATTATATTTATCATTTTATCTATTAGTAAAACAAATGAATAATCTAGATAAAATAAACATAATAATATTAATTTAATTCATTTATAATAATTTATATTTTAATCATTCTTATCATTTTTTGAAAATCATTTCAAATTAGAATCGTAGATAAAAATATAAATATATTCTACAATGAAATTTTGTATAAAATTACCTGTCAAAATTAATTTATATGAATTTAATAATTGATAAATATTAGTTTTAAAATATTTTAATTAATTTCTTTAATGTTAATTTATTTTTCATAACCTTTTCAATATAAAATTAATTGAAAAAATATATATATTATGAATATTGTTTATTAAGTTCTCAATTTAAGAGTTTCATTAAAATTTATTTATTTACTTACTTTATTATTGATAAATTGTTATGCATTACTATTAAGATAAATTATAACATTTATTTAAAAATAATTTAATATTCAGTATTAAATTTTTTTATTAATATTATTGTTTCTAATATTGAATAATTGATTAAATTAAGATACTAATTCAAAAATAAATAAATAATAATTATTTAAATATTTTGATGTTATATTCCCCCCTAAATGAATTGTGCTCTCACAATTCATTCATTGTACTTAATTTAATACTCAATTTCCTTATTTATAATTAAGAAAAACTAAATCTTTTATATAATTAAGGGAACTTAATTACCTAGATGTGAAAATAGAAATTTTTATCAATTAATATTTTCATTAACAAATAATGCCTAGTATCTAATGTTGTCTAGACATTTTTGTTAATACCAAATGTAATAACCCAAATCCGAAGATACATATTTGGAAATAAAAACATTCTTTTTATATTTTTCATTAGAAATTAATTGAAAAATAAAAATTACATTACACATCCAAGGACATTTTATGTTCTAGGTTTTGGAAAAATTGGAAAAATTCCATACATGAGATCAAATTTTACAAATAAATATAAATAATTTCTATAAAAAAAACTAATTCACTTTACATGCACTAACTCTTCAATAAAATCCATACATCTTAGAACTTTTAATATAACTATGAAAATATTTTAAAAATATGGGATGAGCATAAAATTTCTCTCTAATGGGTTTTAAAACCAGTAAAAAAATTACTAAATACTTATTTAAAAAATCATTTGATACATTTTATATCATATATAAAACCCTTGTGTCCACTAAACTATATCATAGGTGGGACAACATCCCATTGTAGTCGTGGGTTCACTCCTTGTTCCTTCTTATCTAATTTCATATGGAAGCACCAAATTTCATTTTAAGAAAAAAAATCCAGAGATCCATATTTCTCATAGATAGCCTATTAAAACTTATTAAAACCATTCATAAATTTACAAGAAAATTTTTCACTACTGAAAATATTTTTATATGCTTTATGATTTGTCAAAAAAGTATTTTTTCATTTAACTATAGATTTGTGAGAAATAAACGATTTAAATTAATTCGAATGATTAATTTAAACATACCTTATACCTAAATTAAGAACAGATTATTTATCCGAATACATGGAATGTTACTAATATGCATAATGCATACGCAATTCTATAAGCATATGAAAGATAGATAATTTCAATTCACATAAAATGATTCTATATAATATGATTAATTTTCTATAAAATTTCCTTTAGAAATAATACTTATGCATAAATTTATAATTACAATATAATATTTTTAATAATAATAATTCAATTAGTCCTCTAGAATATAATATTTACAAAATTATATATACAATATTAGGTACTATTTTGAAAACATAGTTTTTATAATAAAATAATAATTTAAAAAACAAAAATGATCATGTAAATATATGAGTTAAAAAATAATCATAATCCTTTAGTATAATTAAAAATACAAATCTACTATATAATTTAATTTATCCACATAAATTATTTACCTATATTTTGAAGACATAAAATAATAATTGTTTTTGAAAATATCATCTTTTACACAGATCAAAAAATCATATAAGAATTAAAATAAAAAATACCTTACAATAAGTTTTCTAAAATAGGAATGTTATTTGAAAATTTAATTTAAATATCTATATATATATATATATTACCCATATATAATATTAAATTAAAACCTATATTTCATATAATTTAGTAATTGAAAAGATTAACATCCCTTACCTTATAAAAAAAAATATCCATCCTACTATCAGAAGTTTAGACTTAGATAAATGTTTGAAGAAATGAAAACTAGAGTTTATTCTTTTTTCATTATCCACTTTCAGACCCTCTATCTATTTTTCTTTCTGTCTCTCGCTTATTTTCTCTGATTCTCCCTGAATTAAAAAAATCAATTTACATAGTCTAATAAGATTATTTTAAAGCCATATTTCTATATATTATACTAAGATAATAAATATGATGTATCAAGTAATTTATATTGGATCAACTGTGGTTTAAAAAACAAGTATTTATTTAATTTACTTTCAACAACTAATTAGGAAAAGTTTTAACATGACATCCACTTTTAGTGAATGCATCAAAACATATTAGAAATCAATAAACAAAATCTAGTTTTTTTAGCTCCAACCACATCCACACAAAAAATTCGTTTTATACATTGAATGAATTATTTAGATAAATAAAATATAGGTATAAAAATGAATTTGATCGATAGTAAATATATTATTTCTCCAAAGAAGAATAAAATATTGAAAATAGAGACTACCAACTAAAAATATTGAAACGGTGGTCTCAATTTATTTAAATCATTAAACATATACATTCGGAATAATAATAATCAAGAATAATGATGAACATAGTATTTAATATACTAAAAATGATCCCTGATTTGGTTTCCCTAAAAATGAACAAACACCTACATCACAGATCTAAAAGAAGATAAATATGAGGATGACAGTGACGAAAAACAATCTCGCACCCATACCGCGTGCGAACCTTCTTCTTCATCTTCATAACACTTTTGATTATTGATTGAAACCTCTTATCTCCACTTATATTTCCATCGATGTATTGTCTCACATTCGAAACCTCTTCTCATCAAAACTCATTCAGAAATCCCTCACTACAAGATAATCCCCTTGGATAAGCTTGATCCCTCATCTTGCTCGAATTGTTCAATGCAGATGAATCCAAACTACACTTATCTCCCAATAGAAAGACTCAATCAACTCCACAGTACTCGGTCATTAGGAATTCCAAACCAAGAAAAGATATTTCCCCTGAATGAGTCGACCCTCCTACTGGACTCCCTTATCTAATTGTTTAAAAAAAACAAATAATAATAATAATAATAATTCATATAATAATTATAATTCCATATTTTATAAAACGGTTTTTAATAAAACGCATGTTTTTATAATTTCATATATATATAAATATATTACCTTCAAAATTTTATTTATTTATTATATTATTATTTTCATTATTTGGATTATTAAAATATTAATAATTTTTTATTTTTATAAAAAAAATTATATTCCTGAAAAAATAACCTTGATCATCCTAATTTCGTTAATTTATAAAAATTTATATTTTAATCATTCTTATACCTTTTTTAATGTATTTTAAATTAGCTGCAGAAATAAATTAATGTAAATATATTCTATTATAAAATAAATTATAACATTTCTTGTTGAAAATAATTTTTATGGATTTATTTATTGATAATTTTTTGTTTTTAAAGAGTTTAATTAATTTTATTAATGTTAAATTATTCTCCTTTACCATTTTTCATATGAAATTAATTGATAAAATTATATATTAAAAATATTATATAATAAATTATCATTTTTAGACTTTCATTATAATTTCAATATTTATTTATTTACATTATTATTGCAAAATTATTATTCTGTACTATCGGGTTAAATTATAACATTTTTTTATTTACTTTATTTATTAATAATTTAATATTAATTTCCATTATTTATTATATTATTATTTCTAACATTGAATTACTGATTATATCAAGATACGGATGAAAAAATAAAGTAAATAATTCTTATTTAAAACTCATGATGTAACAATATGGCTCTTATTAAATTCTAAAGAAATTAGATTTGGAAATTCATTAGAATAAAAATCACTTGAGGATCTAAATATAATATCATCAACATATATTTGAATAATTAATTTATATTTTTAATCCCTTTGAATATGTAATGTTTGATAAAATTTTACATTTCCAAAATGATTACTCAAAATAAATAATGAAAATCACTCATACAAACACATTATTCTTCATTGTAGCCTTAAGCCACTAAGCTATCGTTGATTATAGTAATATTACATGACTCATCTAACATTTTTTATGGAAACATTTGTTACTAATAATAATTTGATCCTTATGGGGTTTCACTAAGGTCCAAAAAAAATTCCTACAAAAATAATTTAATTATTCAATAATGTTTTCTTTAAATGCAGCAATTATAACACCAATTACATTTTCAACCAAATTGTCTTTATAGAATTTTAATTTTTTTCATGAGAGATAGTTTAACCCTCAATATATGCATCCAATTTAGTTTATTCAATGTTAAATTCTCTAAAAAATTACATAAACTTTTCTATTACTTATTTTCTTTCCTTAAAATGGTTTTCATGAAATTAAACAAGTAGATATTATTTAAATACTATATTTATTTAGTTATAAACACTATATTCCATAGTTTAATTAGAATTAAATTGAAAAATTCCTTCATTTGGTTTTTAATCAAAATTTTCTTGTGATTATTGGGTGTTAAGAAGGTGTACATTATAAGAAAACACCTTGAAATTACTAATAATAGGCATCTTTCGTTCATATATTTCTTATGGTGTCTTTTTTAAAAACAGACTAAGTAGAATTTGATTAAAAACATGATAGGTTATGTTTATAATTTCAACTCATAAATATTATGACAAATAATATAAATTAATAATTTCATAGAAATTTCTTAAAAATTCAAATTTTTTCATTCAAACACTCCATTTTTTATAAAGTCCTATGGGTTGAAATATTATCACTAAAATCATTTCATCAAAGAATTTATCAAATTCTAAATTTGAACATTCACCTCATTTATCACTTCAATTGATAAAATATGATAACCTTTTTCATTTTGATTCATTTTATGGTAGGTAATAAATTTACACAATATATATAGTTTATGTGCAAGAAAATAATTACTTATTAAATATAATATTGTCATTAATAAAAATATAGCATACCTTTTTCTGCCAAGACGATAAGTTTTCATTGGGTCAAATAAATCCAAAATGTAAAATTTTAATTATTATCTATTTTTTAACACTTGGATAGATGTTAATGACAATTTATGTCTCCTCCTTTTTAATCATGAATATCATACATATGTTTTATCTGTTTTCAACATGGGTATATCCAAAAAAAATTAATTTTGGAAATCTTATGTAACAACCCAAAATTTCCATTTCCTGATATTCTATGCCATTAAAAATTGTAGGATTATACACTATTTATACATTTGACATTTTTTTAATCAACTCAGAAAAATTAATTAAATAAATATTGTACTTATTTTGATAAAATAAGACATATTCTTCTTTGAAAATAATATAATTTTTATTTTCATATTTCAAATTCAAACTATCATGATAAAGTAGGGAGGTACTTATTAAATTATTTTTTAATCCTTCAACAACAAAAATAATTGATATAAAAACTAAAGATAAAATTTTATCTTCTTCTATATATTAATGTTTCCATTTCAATTATAACCAAATGTAACACTACCACTATCACACATATTAAAAGTGATGAATTTACGGATATAATTGATTATATATCATGAACACCCACTATCCATGCAAAACACATCCTTTTTATATATCCAAGAATTTTTTCCAAAAACAATTCTTTAAAAAGTATTTTTTTTACATAAAAATTCATGTCCAATGGGTTTTCTAAAAGAATTATTATGTACCCAAACTAATTTCAAGAATTGTTTGGTAAGAAATCTACAAAAAATGATTTTTATATAAAATAATTATGTGAAAAATAGGCTATATAATATCAAGGAACTTTTATATTCATATTAGCCATTAATTTTACATATAAAGCATGTAACACTTGAAAACATCCAAAATAAACCATTAAAAAATAAGGTTTTATACGTCATCGGAAAAATATTATCAAATCTAATACCAATTTAATTATAATTTATTTTATTAAATCTCATCATTTTATCATATTTTTTATTTCCTTGAACAATTATATATGGGTTTCCCCTTCACCTTTCAACTTAGTTTATAAGTTTAAAATTTTATTCCAAAAAAAATATAATTTAATTATTTAAAATTATTTACATTTATTTATATAATATTTAAGCATAAAATTTTCATGATAAATATCTTCTTGATCTATAGATAATTAATTATTTAATTTAATGGGATATTTTTTAAAAATTTTCATTTTTATCTTGAAGATCCATATGTTTACTCTTAGGATTTGTAAATGATCCATTAGTCTTTCTAACTTTATGATTGAGTCTACTAATATCTTCATACAAATAATATTTTAAATTATTAGAATTAAAATTATTATAGGAAAAATAATTATATTGAATTAAATATTTTGATAATTCCATTATGTACATGTTTTCAGATACTTTTTGAAACATAAAATTCATCACATGAATTTATATATGAAGTTTCAAAGAAACAAGTTTTTATTTATTTTATTTCCTTTTTATTTTTATCTATTGTTCTTATCATTATTGAGTCTTGGTTAGTTAGTTTTTATGTTTTATATTTATCTACAATCATAATCAATGACTAGATTATCATCATTACCCTTTTTATTTCATTATTTCACGTGTAATTAATTTTGTTTCTTCTTGAGTATCCTTTAATTATTCTACATCAAGAAACTTATAAAACATTGTCTCTTTTACTTATTGGTATTTCAAAATCAGAATAGTTAGTGGTAATATGTATTATTTATTTTAAATCAATACCTTTATTTTTGAATTACCCTCTAGATATATATTTCTTAATTCTAATTTATATTGAAGTAAGGATCTGATCAGTTCATATAATGTATATTCCTAGATATTTTTTACTTTCATAAATAGTTACCTTTTAGCATAGAATTTATTTTGTAAAACTTTTAAAACACTTTCAACCATAATTGAATAATTTAATAATTCCCTAATATCACTCATTACATTTACAATACATGAAAATATATGAAGAATATTAATAAGTATTTCTTATTATCCTATTTTAAATTATTTATACTCTACTCTTAACATGACTAATTTAGTTCTTATCAACATCTCTGGCCCTTTCCTAGTGGTTCTCACTTCTCTAGGGTTTCTCATCTTCTCTTCGCGAATGATTTTTTGTTCTTTATTAACAGGTGAACCTCCTCTATTAGGATCTTTGTAAGGATAGTGGAGTAGTATAGTAAGTGGATCATGCAGGTTATTAATAAGGATAAGAGTGTGGTCTTTTTTTCTTCTCACATATTTGGGCAGAGGAGGATTAATATTGAAGCTATCCTTGGCATCCATGGTACGAACCTTCCCGTTATTTATCATGGTGCTCCATTATCACCTGGAAAATTTCACATCCAGCACATCGATGATATATCCAAAAGGGTGACCAGTCGTATTAATAAATATAAAAACCATTTCCTCTCTTTTGGTGGCAGGATCACCCTCATAAACTATGTTTTATCCTGAATTCCCATGAACATGATGGTAGTTATCAATGTCCGCAAAGCTATAATTTTCCAAAATGAGATGGTTATAAATTCTCTTTTGTAGGATGATCATAGCGATGGAATGTTCCACTGGGCCTTATGTGGAAGACTATCAAAATCCTGAGATTTTGGATGAATTAATGATAGGATCATGGTAGAGTCAATATTTCTTTTGTTGGGATAGCTGGCATGGGTTGTGATAGAGGGTAAATCTGATTAGATCTTCTTTATCATATAGAAGTATGGTTATGGTTTTAGGGGAATATGTGGGAAACCTTCTACTCTATGGGCCTCAATCTATGGTCACTTACCCCTTCTCCTGGACCGCTTCCTCTAGATTCTTGGCCGAGGTGAATCCAACATCTAGGAATGAAACTGGGGGCTGGAGTTTTTTGTTTCCCAGGGTGGACAAACCCCGGCCTATACTTAAAGGAAACTAGTATCTATGCCCCATTTATCATGTCACTTGTCAATCCCATCAAGGAAAGAACCTTTAACTACATTTATCTGGATGTATCCACTAACAGATGCATCATCTTGGCCACCTTCGATGGGAGGTTCTCAGCCAAGGCATATAAGAGGGTCATGCCAGTGTGAATGGTTTCAGAGCCCTAGGGTAAGATCCTATGGTTTAAGTTTATCCCGGCCAAGTACAACTTTCTGGTCTGGCAGCCCTACTCTAATGTAATCCCGACTAATATGGCTATCAAGTACAAAGGTATTTCTATCGTGTCGTGATTTTCTTGCTGTTGTGACCCCCAGGAGGAGACCTCTCTTCATCTTTTCATCTAGGGTGATTATGTCATGTGTGTCTGGAGTGCTTGTGGTGATTTCCTCATGTCTTCAAGAGGTGTTGAGGTGTAGGAGGACTTATTTCAGTACAGGTTCAGTGGTGATATGATAAAACAAGAGGAAAATGGATTCTCCATTCTCTTTGTGGCATGTTATTTGTGCATTTTGAAGGGAAACAACAGGGTGTGGAAAAATAATTTTTGTACCACTTCCCATGCCCTGGTCATCAAAGACAGATGTATCATTGTTGATCTGGCTACCCTCCACAGTAGATGTGAGGAGGAACCTTCCATTTCTCTGGCATCAACCATCCCCCTTTTTGTCTACTATAGTCGGGGTCCTAGATGAGATGGATTCCCCCTGTTCAGGGATTTAATATAAACATGGATGGTGCATGTGGCCTGAGAATTATGAGGGGTGGTGGATTAGTCTGTGATAAGTTTAGTATAGGTATTTGGGTTTTTTTGCCTTCTTTTAGAATGGGGAAACTTTGATGGTGAATCCAAGGGCCTTGTTTACCGGGATGGAACTTGGAAATTCAGGGAACATCCCCCTCACTACGGTGGAGACTGACTGCATGGTCATCTAGAGCTCCCTCAAGATAACCTCTCTTACCCCTGGCACATTTCATATATCATCCCTAAGTGTTAGACTCTTCTCCTGGACAACACTAAGACTCATCATACATAGCATGAGTGAAATCAGCGGTTGGAATTCATGGCCTCTAGAGACTCCCCTTGTCCTACTCTTATGTTGTATAGTTCTATTAGTTCCCTCTCTTCAGGCGGCATGGAGGTTTCTCTAGGGGATTCCCTTGGCCTTCACTTTTTCAGACCCTCATGATCCCCTTCTCATATTTTTACATCCAGTATGTACTTCAATAATTAGTTGAAAAAAAAGTTAGTCTAATATATCCAAACCTAGATAAGTAACTTATAGTAGTTTCCAAATTTCATGTTCTATTTTTCATGAAGAAATATAATAATACACATTCCTTTTAATTATATAGTACATAATATTCATCACATTTTAATTTATCACATACATTACTACATCATTACTAAGTAATAATTTAGAATCAAAATATTGCATTTTTTATAATTTCATTGTGATTTTCCAACAATCAATGCATGACAGTTTAAGAAATGTCTCCATCTGAGACTATCAAAATCCATAACCAGTTATATAAAAGTGTGTAGGTCATTGAGATGTAAATCAATAATTTTTATTCATTCATGGTATTGAAAAAATTTATTTTCTCCTTAAATGTTAAATAAAAAATTTAATTATAAAAATAATATAAAAATATGGTAAATCTAAGGAAGCCCATATAATACCAATTGTGTCCTAATGATATTGGTAGAAAAGTCTTGAGGGGGGGGGGAATTGACCTATTTAAATATTTTTAACCACTTATAAATGTTAAGTTGATGAAATGGGAATATAAGGAGAAATAAACATATTTATTTGTAAAGTATTTTTAATCTAAATGATTCTACACTTATAAAAACACTGACCCTAGTAGCATAGATTCTATGCCTTCTTTAATAAATTAGCATAGATACAAAGTGTCAAATCTTGAATGATTGATCATTTTAGTAGTTTTGGATAACTATATACATAAATAATACCCATTTTACATCAGGAGTAGAAAATAAAACATAATAAATAAAAAAAATAAACTACATCCTTGAAAACTAATTCTGACAATTGTTCTTCATATCTTGGGGAAAGGAAAAAAATAGTGTGATGTAATATGACCAGTAAGGGATAAGTGTAGTGGAATATATCATGAATCAAAAATAATAATAAAAATGTAATGTAAAGTAACTAAATACACATTCAATTTAAATAACATGACTATCATGATAAGATAAGTCCTATTAAATATGGTAAGGAAAATAATTGAAAACACATTCCATTTAATTAATAAACTTATAAAATAATTCCTCCAAGGATAATATAATTTTTAAAATATCATCGATAATAATAATTTAATTCTCAATAAATTAAATTCATAATAGCTCTACATCCTGGTCTTATGCATCATGATACCTCTATAATCAATATCATTCTTCAAGATAGCTTAAAACATCTGGGTAAAAACCCATCTGATTTGGCCAACTGGTTTGTCGTGAGAGATTTAACAATGTGTCAAGGGGATATATATTGGGCCCCACCTATATCTCCATGTACCAAGAATTCCACAAATATCCAATAATTTATTTAATTAATTAATAATATTCCTTATCATTAAATATCTATATTGAGTAAAGCATATGGATTTATTAATATTTCCTCAGTTAATAAAATAACATTCAAAGTAAACACTATACGTAAAAATGTTATATGGTTAATAAAATAACCATATCCCAAATTTAATAATATTTATACTTAAAATAAACTTAATTTACAATGAAAAATGATCACTATAAAGTGACTTTTTCAAGCTAAAGTTAGAAACCCAAAAGGATGTGAGATTGTACAATACATTTTACGACTTTTTAATTTTCACGTCAATCCCCCATAGATGAAATAATACAAATTAAAACATAAAATACAATGAATTATTAATTACTCATAATATTACATGTAAAATTGGCAGAACATACACCATATAAAATAAATTATGTGCATAACATTACAATAAAACTCCCTAAATGGAAGTTGAGATGATGTTTCTTACCCCACACTTTACTTTAGTTGGACATATCTAAAATTATTTATAATGGTTTAAAGAATTTTATTACTATATAAAAGAAGAATAATAATATTTATAATATAATAAATGATTCTATTATAACATTTTACTATCCCTTTGTTAATAATATTTCATTATTTTCATTATTTTGGGTGCTAATTTACTATTTTCTATGTGGTATTTTGTAATGAAAGATATAGTTCTTATACGTAGGGTATAAATACATAATCTCCATAGTGATAATAATTTTATAAATATAATATTTATCCATTATATACAATATTATCACCACTCTTAAAATTTGGTCAAGGAAAATGAATCACATCACATTATCAAGATGGTAGGTCGTACATATGCACGAATGACGATGACATTCCCATAATGGGTTAAAGGGTAAGGAAGTGGGTGGTATATTAAATTTATAGAATCATTTTCAACTCATATATATATATCACATATATTCATTAATTTTATTCTTATTAAATTCCATGTAAAGCATAAATGAGAACTGATTCACATTGCTTCGAGAGGTGGTAGTCCATTGTACATGCGAGGGAGATTATCATATTTTAAATGGAATATAAAATAAATGGTATGTGTGATATTAACATTATAAAATTATAAAAATATAACAAATATTATATTCATTTTCTAAATATATCTTGATATCCATCCTTGAATTATGGTGATGGAAAAAAATTAAATCTGTTCATGAGGATGTAGTCTTCCATACACACAATTTATGATTTCATTTCCCATTTAATGGAAATGTATATGGATAAATATTATTCCCTAAAAATAATAACATATCATTATATGGTAGGTCATTTTTGTATTGTATTTTAATCTCTAATAAAAAATATATGGTTTAAAAATAAGAAAGAAAATGGCATATCATTATTAAATAAATTACCTTCTTCAAGAGAAACACTCTTGGGATCTCCTCTAAAGTACCCTAGGGGTGGTATTTTGGGAGATTGAGTTGATCTATAAAGTGACTAAGTATGTTGGTGAGAGAATTTATTGGGGTTTTTTAACTAAATTTATTAGTAGGTGTGAAATATTTAGGGGATAGAGTACCCTTTTATACTTGGGGATGGGGACCTCCTTGTAAATTAAATGGAAATATCCCAAAAGAATCCAAAATGATAAAGTCATTCGAATTAAAAAATCATCCAAATGGAGATATATTAGAAAATGGGAATTATAAGGTGGAATTATATCTGTAAAATAATATTTTCACAAATATTTATGCTATTTTAAACCTTATATTCTTAGTTTAACCCATGGTAAACTCATTTTTACCATAACTATGGTAATCAATGTTTTTCTATTTTCACTATTAGTTTGTGTAAAAACAATTGTGTTAAAATTATTATATATTATATATTATTTTAAATCAAAAAATGGAATCCATTTTTCCAAATTCCATGCACATAATTTTCTAAATTTAAATTAAAATTAATCATGTATACGTGATGAAAAAGTGGATTTACAATGTGAAAATCATGGAAATACTGCACAGTTTTTACATAAAAATTCAATATAAAAATGCTTAAAATAACCCAATTTGGATTAATAGATATTTAATTGAACATTTTTAAAACCAATTACAAATACAAATTTACATTATAAATTATTTAATCAAAAATGCAATTTTCAATTAAAATTCAACATTTTTCAGTAATCATGAAAAAAATAAACCTTTCAGAAAAATTCAACCTTAGTTAATTTTGACATGTATATTTAAATAATTGAGTTTATTTTTTACATATAACTTTTCAAGAATTATTAAAAAATAATTAAATATTACTTTCGCAATGTGAAACTAAACTTTCGTCAAGAAAAATATATGTTTCAGAACAAATTTATTATACTTTCAAATTGGACTAATTTTGTATCTAATCAATAGATATATATTTTATATATTTTATTCACATTTAAAAAGTATAATTTCCACAATTTAGTTAGTATTACTCAAACCCACCAATTTAATGGCTAGGATATAATTTAAATGTTCCAATAATAATATTTTAAATGATTATTGTGTTTTGTTCAATCATGGGGTTTCATGAATTGAAAGCCATCAAAAATATTGAAT
Source organism: Viscum album (assembly GCA_963277665.1). Lineage (NCBI taxonomy): Eukaryota > Viridiplantae > Streptophyta > Magnoliopsida > Santalales > Viscaceae > Viscum > Viscum album. The sequence goes on from OY728145.1 coordinate 188,447,980, forward strand.
TTATTTAAAAAAAATATATCATATAGTCTTTTGATGTTATATTCCCTTCTACTCTTGGTGTTGAATTTCATACATTCTATTGGATATGAATTTTATATATTTACATATCTGGGTGTTACAATCTACCCACTTAAATAAATTGCATCCTCACAATTTAACATTATTCTCAATAATAAAGGGGTTTTCAATTGAAAATAACCTTTTTTAAATACCACATATTTTGAAGGGTTAATGTCTTGCGGCACAGGATGGGATTGTGGGGGAGAAACGTGCGCTACCCAATGGTTGATTAGAGAAGATTGGGTTCTAATTAACCACTCATATCGGGTGCACCATTTTCACCTCGAAATGCCCAATAGTTCTATATCCAGTAATACATGGACCTGCTTTCCAAAGGCAGGCATTCACTGGGTGATTTGACCAGTGATTCTTAAGAGCTCACATTGGTCGAGAGGATGGGAATTCGGGCTCATCAAACCCTTTGGAGGGAATTATTGCATGTCCAAGGACTCTCTTATAGATTTATGACGTATTCATATGTTCGCGAATCTTTGGTTTATACCAGATAATAGTATCCACATATTACTTCTGGTTGGAAATGGTCATCTGGACGCAGGGGTTCGGAATCATTTATGCTCTAGGATTACCATCCCCTATTGGATTAATGACCCTGATGAGTCTGGGCTCATTGAGACGACACTGGTTTAAAGCCTTGTAACAAGGCACTCTGGAGTTTATTTTCATCCAGGGGGGACAGATAACTACTTCAGAGTTTGGATCAAACCAGTGGTATGGGCCTCCTACGTATCCCTATGAGAGGAATTAGAATTCACGTAGTTCAGTTTGGTATGGGACTTACGGTCTAGGTTGCCCAGGGTTAGTGCGGTGAACCGATGTGAAGATGGTCGGATCGACCGGGTGTTGGTCTTGAACCTCGGGGAGGCTTCATACGTACACTGCCTAGGAGACAGGGATCAAAGTCCATGTAGTTCAGATTGGGATGGGGCATACACTCTGAGGCGGCCCAAGGTGTGGGTAAACCGCCGTAAAGGCGGTTGGAATGACCGATTGTTGGGCTTGAACCTTGGGGAGGTTTCCTACGTACCCTACCTAGGAGACAGGGATCAAAGTCAGCGTAGTATGGATAGGGGTGTTGGAGAACGAACGTGAACATAGACTCGGGGGGTCCGATGGGGATCGAGCATGAACCTCTTGGAGGCTTCCTCCATATCCCTATGGTGGGGAATCAAATTCCATGTAGTTCGAATAGGAGTTTCAGAGAACCGACATGAATGTGGACTCAGGGGTCTGATGGTGATCGGGCTTGAACCTCTTGGAGGCTTCCTACGTATCCCTGTGGTGGGGAATCAAAGTCCACGTAGTTTGAATTGGCATGGGGCTTACGCTCTGAGGCAGACCAGGGTAATGGATTGGGGCTTATACTCTGAGGAGGCCCAAGATAGGATGTCATGGTCGATGCTTACTCTAAGCCCACGTGAGTCGTGATCTGTGTGAGAAACAAGACGCAGTATGGACCAGACGATCACGTCGTGAAAGGTGCGTCCGTGGGAAGTGTGATGGGGCTTACGTGTGGGGGTGACCCAGAAAGTCGAAATTGGGAATTACTCCAGGATAGAGGCCTGAATGTATTTCTCATGTATGACCATGAGGGCATCCCAACCAATTGGTGGTTTGAGGTTTTCACTGATGCGCAAGTGCACAAGAGGGATAATCCAAAGGGAATTGGAATTAGTCCGAACAAAGGGAGATAAAAAGTGTGAATCACATGCCCGACATTAAGAATGAAGTGAGGGTGGCGTGACGATGAAGGATAACTATTAACTATGTTCAAAACACATAATCCATATCGTGTTAGCCTGGAATGGGGACAGACAAGTGAGGGTCGATTGTTGACCGTGTTTGAAACACAGGACCTGCCTCAAAGTGTTGCCCAAAGTCTTTCGAGGGCATTGGCCCAGGATGGTATGTGAGCTGAGGGGGCAAGAGACCAGACCATTAGGGGGTCCCTTCAGACATGAAAGGGAATGGATATCCAAATGAAGGATCTGAAAATCATGAGGTAGAGTAATGGAATGTTTGAATGGATTCCAGCGCTCATGAAATTATGCCACTATAAACTAGGCATGAGGCATCTTATGCTTGGAGCATAAGGCATCTCTTTCATGGAGCAAGAGGCATTCAATTATTGAATGATAGGGAATTTTGTAGTTTATAGTCATGTAGAGAGGACTGTTTCCATATGTTTTAAATTCATATGGATAGGATGAGGGCCATACAGTTTAACATCATGTGGTTAGGACCACTAGGTAGGAGATACCTAACAATGGTTGGTGTGGGACTTACTCAAGGGCGGTCCTTTCTGGATGAACCTAGCATGTGAGCTAAGTAATGGGATTTTAGGAGTCTCATGAGGATTAGCGACTCATGGCATTTATTGGACGGATGTTGGAGTGGTAGAAGTGTGCAATAGAAAATAATTTTGACCCGGCCCGAAAAGATCGCGGAGGAGCTGGCCGCCTAGGAGATGGCCACATATGAGATGGTCGTGAAGGGGGTATCCACAGAGGATTCAGCCGCATAGGATATGGATGCATAGGATATGGCCGTATATGAGATGGATGCTTATGACATGGTTATGAATGGGGTAGCCGTGGAGAGGCTGTCCGCGAACGGTGCCTGCAAAGGGGTTGGCGCCCGTCCTACATCGCACCCACAGAGGGGTTCCCACCTCCATTTCGTGAATGATTCTAGTCCGCAGAGGGGTTGGTTGTGAAGGATATGGCCATGGAGGGACTATCCACGAAGGAAATGGCCGCATGTGGTTAGCGGTTTGGTTTCTCCTCTATGGGGAAGAGTGCATCCGCGGACGATATGGGGTCTGCGGAAGGTCATGGAACTTTACCGCTGGGAGCGATTTCTCCAGTGTCTCCCCACGATTTTTCACTCGTCCTCCCTCTCTCTATTTTTTTAACCCCCCTCGGAGACTATTTATAGAGTAGTGAAGTGGAAGTATCGATGGGTCACATGGCACTTTCTGCAGAAGCCCATGAAGGAATCCCCACCCGCGGACGACTCAGTCAACTAGGAATTTTTGGAACCGAGATTCGTGGAATTGATTCGCGGACGTGCACCTCTCCACTTCTGTTCCCTGAACGACGACGTTCAAAATGGTGGAACGGGATGGCCTCATCGGCGATCTTCTTGGTTTGTGCGCGCATTGGCTCTCCGCCCCCATTTCGCGAACGACAGTGTTTGCGGGAAGGCGGTTCACCGAACCGGCCGTGTACAATTACTGGGAGCCAGTATGCAGACCGGTTCGGTCCATTCCCAAGTCTTGGGGTAATCGTATTTCCCATTTACGGAATTCTTAGGACCCAACAATTAATAAAACATATTATTAATAAGAGATAATGGAAATAAAAAGATCATATAGAATAAAATATAATTAGATTTATATGTAAAAGAACATTGGTGGCAAGTGAATATTTGGACATAGAAGAAAAGTATAAATAATTATAGAGAGTGATAATAAAAATTTATGAAAATAAAGTGAATGATAAATGGAAAATTAAAGAACAGAAAACAATAAATATATGATGATTTAAAATATCATCGGTTAAACCTAAATGAAGGTATTATGATAGGATTATTTTTCATTATCCATTTCTGGAAGATGACTAATTCATTTATCATCTAGACTAAGAATATATGAATATATAATTACATAATATATCTTTATTTCATAGGAATAAATTTATATTTTGGTTGTTCATTGATAATTTTTTACTTCATTTATAATATAAGAAATTAATTTCCAAGATGAATTTTTTATTATCGAAGCACTAAAATTAACATTTAATGTACCATAAGATCCCTAAAAGAGAGGAAAGTCTTTCCTTTTATTTATAATTATTTTCCAAAATCTATATGGTTGTCATAATAAATCGAATATAACAAATTAAACTCTAAACCTCAACAGTAACACCACTAGTTAAACATTAATATTTGTCTATAAATTCATTTAACTTAAAATAATTACTTATTATTCTGGATATCACATAGTTTAGTGGCAAGATATAAACCCTTATCATCCTTCGCTTGTGGGTTCAATCCCTATGGTCTTACCGGATGTGATGGGTTGTCACCCAGCATGTGGGTTATCCTTTTTCTAAATCCACATTAATATAATTACAATAATGATAACAAAATGTAATATCCTATAATTTCCTCAAAAAAATGACTAGATAAAACATAAAGGTAACATATACCTTTATAAAAACCTCGTTATCATTATTATATCAACATCAAAAATATATTAGGTTTTATAATACCTCAATAATGTGTTTTCAAAGAGGTTCAACATGCCACTAGATCAATTTTACAATTAATTGGTACCATTATACATATTCTCTCAAATACTTTAATAAATAGTACTATAGTAAATCCCTTATACAATTTAGGATCCTTATAATGAATATATCACTGATAAAAATCATCTACAACATATTTATTTAAACCAAATTCTATAAATTTAATCAATCCACTAAAGCTGTATTAATAGAATAATATTGACCTTGATATCTTAGCTTATTTTAGGTTATATTCCATTAACCCTAGGTGAATTCATTTTTGTAGTTCTCCATCTCCTTAGAGTGTAACAATTTCACATTGGAAGATTCTTTCTTACTCTTACAATCATCAGTATGGTAAAAATTTTCTCCACACTTGAAAAAAACTCTTTTTACTTTAAAATTTCTACTAAAGTTTTTACTCACTTTGATTCTATAATAATTATATAATTATTTCTCTATCTTTATATTACATGATACTTTATCCTTGTATGATAAAATATTTTTTGAGACAAGTTTACTATGAACTATGGGTATAATATCATTAATGGAATGATCATTCTGGCTCATTGGATTATGTTCAATGATATGTTTTTCATTCCTTCCACTAGGTTCCATTTTGAAAATATGAAATATACTAGATTTTTTCAAACATTTGTTAATTTTAAATCATAATTTATAATTACAAATACATGGTAACACTAAACCTAAATCAAAATTTATACATTTTTTACCTTATAATTATAAACATGGTTTATTTAGGGATATCATTATGTTCAAATCATTCATAATGGTTTGTAACGATAATGTAAATTATCTTATGAATATCCCCTAGGAGTGTCAAATCGGGTGTGCAGTAAGGCACATTTTATGCACTAGGTGACTATTAGGTCAAGACCAATAGACCCTCTTCAGAGTTGTTACCACTAGATACCTCTATTCATGAACAACTTCTATATATAATATCCCGATATGGAAGTATTTCTATGAGAACCCACATAATATATCACTTTAAAAAACATTAGTATGTTCCTCTATACTTTTCCTCAGAGTATATTATAGTGTTGTGTTCCTCAATCTTTGTTTTCCTTAATCTAGTTCATAAGGTTTCTACTAAACTTTTTTCATACAAACTGTAGTAACCCTAACCCCAGTAGCCCAAAGTTAGTGCCTTCTTTATTACATTGACATTGATATATAGGAAAAAATATTGAAGGAACAATAAGTTATATCTATTTTTGAGAACCAAATCACAGATGATACCCATTTTACATTGGAAATAGAAAATAAAATAATATACATAACAAAATCAAATGAAATTCATCCTTAAAAACCCATTCAATGAATTTTTCCTTATATCATAGGGAAAGAAAAATATATGGGTGATCTGAAATGATCAATAATGGTGTTGATCTCTTCTAAATAATCATTTTATATTCTAGAATATAATAAATACTGAAATCATGGGAATTATTTTCTCCACAAAACAAAGGGTGGAAAAGCATGATATCTAGGAAGCTAAATCACACAGATCGCATAACCTCTGGAAGGACACACAATCACATTACACTAGAAGTTCATGAGGAAAGATCATGTACTTCACCTGATCCTCTTATGATCATTTGAATACACATTGATATACCATCGAGTTCTTATAAATATGTTTTTAAATGAACTAATGGTCATGTGAATGCTTCCATAAGGGTTCATCCACTCATATTTCAAGTTAATCAATTGATGGCTAATATTCATCCATGAAATATATAAAATTAAAGTGATAAAAGTTGTAATCCTCATGTGATTTATAGTTATGTTGATATTAATGAAATGTTCTTTTGTGGTTCAAATGACCCCACAAATCCCCCGAGTGATATCTCCACCTTGTAGCAAGAGATCTTGTTGATGTCCCACCATTATCATGTGAAGGACCTAGGAATATTTTATTCAATCATGTGATGATAATTTGGTTTAATAGATAGTAATAATGATTGTCTTTTATAATTCTCTCACACCATCATGATATCTAGCATTGATCACGTGACATATCAAAGAAAAGTGGAGTGATTATTTGCAACAACGCTCATACTCTGTTGTGAGATTCCCTAATTCTCCTGTGATTCCCTGAAAAAAAATGGTAAATAGCTGAGAGCCATGTAAAATAAGGAATAAAATAAAATGATCAATGGAATAATCCTCTTGCTATAGGAGGATATGTTTATATTCCTGCAAAGTGGGTTATGCACCTTGTGTGGACACCATTGATCACCTGAAGGACCATTAAAATCTCACTAGGTCTCATGGAAACCCCTCGATATGAAGTCATGATCTCACAAAATTTCCATGAAAACACATTTTGATATTGTGAAAGGACTCTCACAGGGATTCTTAATCTCATGAAGGACCCCAGAAAATTATTCTTTGATCATACCAGAGCCTTTTATCAAGATTCATTATCTCAAAAAAAATTGAGTCACTTGAACTAAATGATGCAAAGTTCAGTTGAGATGGAAAGATGATTATGTGAATACACGAGGAGACTTGTCATAGTGGAAAGACATTTGATCAAAATATCCTTCCACCAGGTAATCTCTATCTAGGTAACAGCCTAACGGATCATGGGATATGAGTGTGTGCTTCAAGTGATCACTTTTTGGATCACAAGAAGAAATTCTAGTGGGCCACCCCAATTATGTTAAAGAGTTTCTGCATGTCGACTAGGTCATGAAAAACCGTGGAAATATAATTATTGAAAAAAATTAGGCACATATGAAATAAAGAGTCGACAATATAGAATAATTATGTGAATATGGATACACAAATTTTTATTTGTTATGCATGACCTACCTTGATCTTGCAACAACACCAGGACATGTCACCCATGTCTCAAAAAATCCTCTTGAAATGTTAAAGAATTATTGCATTGTCCTTAGGACATGTCAACTAAGTCTTGATAAGTCATATGGACATGCCACCCATGTCATGCGACAACACCAAGAATTGTCACCCAAGTCATGCGACATCACTAGGACATGTCACCCCAGTATTTTGGAGTTCTTTAGGCATGTCAAACAAGTCTTGTGGAGTCCTTAGGATGTGTCAAACAGGTGTTGATAATTATATTGTCCTTGTCTATCTAGTTAGGAAAAATCACTAGGACATGTCACCCAGATCATGTGGAGTCCTTTGGAGATGTCATACAAGTCATGTGGCGCCCTTTAGATATGTCAAACTAGTCATGTAATTCCCTCCTGAAATTCAAAATAGGTCATGTAATGTCGTATGGAAATTTAAACTAGATCATGCAATTGTCTTTGGGAATGTCTTCTAGGAACATAGGACATGTATAGGTATCCATAAACATGTTGGATAGGAACCCCAGACATGTCAGTAAGATAATTAGGACTTGTCAGGTTGACATCCATGGAAATGATAACCTTTTTTCACTGGAAATATTTGGTCATATCCCAAAATGAACAATGACAAATTTCATTATTTTATAAAAATGAAATGTAGGATACCTTCCTAAGGTGTTCTATCAAATGAGAATCCACATTTATTAAAGTCCCACTATGTCTCTAACACTCTAACCCAGGGGATCTAAACTCCCTCATGGGTACCCCATCCTTACACATTCAGTTGTGGATTGAGATGTTAAATGAACTATGAGAAATCAAATTTATGATATAATAAGGATACACTTATTCCATCAAAAGGCTCGATATCTACATAAAAATCCCCATAAGGTTCATCCCATTACATAAGTACTGAATAGAGATACAATGACTCTAATTTCTTGCTACCCCTTATTTCTCGCACTGAGCATAGATAATGTGGGAACAGGGAATTAAAATGATCATATTATTAACATCAATAATCTCCCCCATCCAGGGAAACTTTATTGTGTAATCCCCATTCAACGACATTATATGACTACCCCTTACAATGGTTTCCACCTCGGGTTAAGTACCAAGGGTGTGATTGATCTACAACAACTTTTGTTACTATTGAAAAAGAATATGTAGGAAGCATTCTTAAGGCTTGATATCAGTACCTAATGCCTCAGTTCCCTCATATATGTCATTTGAACATGACAATAAATGGGAATAGTTTAAAAAATCTATGTATTTTGTTTATTCCTACCATAATCTTGATCTATATAACACCCCACAAAGCATCAATCCCATATTTGAATTATCAATGATGTCTCAAGATGGCAGAAAATTACAGGGTGCTTTATTATATGGATTCCAAAATATAATCATCTACAGATTTATATGTAATAGTAAGAAATATATTAATAACCAAGGATATATACAGATGGACTCATTAAAAGAACCCCAACCAGACATGGAAGGATTCAACACCTAGACATTTTGGTAGGGTAACTGGTTTCGTATCAAGAATAGGAAGTGGTTTGAAAACATATCTTAAATATATAAGTGAGTGTTATAGTATTCAATGATTCCCCACAAAATGGGTTGATGAGACCAACCTCTCATCCTCTCTACAAATCTGAATTCCCATGTTCCATTGGGTCTGAAACCCAAATTTAATTCTTTTCATTGGAAAGTAGTTTGGTACCTTGTTATAGATATGGGATTCATTGGACGTTTCTAAGAAATAAATATTATGAAATGGGAATATGTGATTGTGAGACCATAACTAAACCCCCACAATCATCCCCAGCAAAGGGGGAAAAATGCTGACCCATTATGAAGTCATGTACTGATGAAATAACTGAATCATTATAAGCATTTCGGACCTTGTGTGGTCTGCATGGTGTTTTCCATTCAAAAACTATGTGCAGATTGATTTCTATCATTATAGGATATATAGTGATTCCCAGATCTATAATACTAGGTCAATCTACAATAACGAATTAGAATAATTCCCCCCTCTGCATATGGTTCAGACATACATGGAGAGATTCCCATTCCAGAACTATGTGTTACTAGAGTACTACCATCACAAGATACATAGTGCCACACAGATCTCAAAACCTTGGTCCAGCCGCAACAATCAATGGGAACAATTCCCCCTATGCAAATGGATCATACCTGCAAGGATAGTTTCTCATTCAATAAATTTGCGTGGTTTGATTCCAATTATCACAGGATACATAGTGACTCCTAGATCTTCAATCCTGGGTTCATCCATGACAAATTTCATGATAGAAAAATACAACCCTAACTGTATATGGTCTATCCCTATGAAGTGATCCATCTGAGACCCACTCTCACATGACTTAATCAACTTCAAATTTCTTCCAGGTTTATTACATTTACAATTGATCATGTGAGCATAGGGAACATAGAAAACCACTCCGGGTAAAGTGAAAAAGATGTATCTCAGATTGGGTGCCATTTTCTAGTCTCATGACATTAAATTTCAAGAAAAAAATTAATCACATTGAACATATCATCACCCCAGATGGTTATGCACCCAAGAATAACATGGTGTAACCCTTAACATATAAATGTGTTCACTTCACACTAGAGTCAACTTTATGGTGATCAAAACCTTATCAAATCTTACATGTTATAGGATATATATTAATATCCTATATATCAGAACTAACACAACTAGTTCCTCGTGTTTATACCATTATGTTGAAACCCCATGGAACATGGCCTTCCTGGATCTTGGTTCCTCCCTATAGAAAATGGTAACATGTACTGGTTCATATAAATTGATACTTCAGTCCCAAAAATCACCCCTTAAATCTATGAGTTATTAACTTAACCATGTGGAAATATATGGGCTCCCACCATTACCTATGGTCGAACAATACCGACTGATTCCCACCTCCAGTTAACTCAGATAATATTAGGTTATGATTTACATATTCTCTAACCCGACAATTCAAGTGGATTCATATGCTCTCGATGATACACATCTATGAATCATACTCGTTTTAAAAACAATATTATTAAATTGTATCTTCACAAAATTCAATTTCAAGGTATACATGTTCTGTGAAGACCTAATTTCTATGAGTTATTTACCCCTCTCCACATCATTTGAGTTAGATCTAAGTAGAGATATTTCTTTAAAGGATATGATTAGGGTATGATTAAATCCCTTATATTGTGTATAGAAAACCCCATGGAATACCATCCATAAAAGAAGCATATACCTCTATTTAAAGAGTTCCAAGTAATACAAGATTTCTCTTCTAACACATGAATCAGATCTACATAAATCATGCTTTTTAATAGTAGATTTTCAAAAAAGAATGGGTTTATTATATAAATACCCATAAATAAGCCCATGAATGGATAATTGTTTTCCCCATACCTACATTCTCCCATAGAGTGAAAATTTTTCCCATGGATATCTTTTATAATTTCACATCATTTCTCAAGTCTTTCATTCAATAAATTAAACTGCAAGGACAAAATCCTTATAGCATGATGTTAAACTACATGGAAAATTCATAGGAAAATTTTGTACAACCTCAAACATTATCCTTTGATGGTACAAATCATAATACACTAAAACTACATGTTAATGGTACATAAAACATATCAGGATGAAAACCTTCAATGAGTAACCTAAGAAAACCTCGAGTTTATACTCAAAAAACTCTTAATCTATAGAGTTTAGGAAAAAAGTAGACCAAAAAAATGAGTCAAAAAGCTTATAAGGACCACTTTCTGGCCCTAGTAAAATTCGATCCATGATTATTGGACCCCTTTGTCTAGGAAAAAGTTAGATTACAGAATTTGTACATCTTCTCTCCATGATAACATGTTCATTTGGCTGAGGAAAATCTTTTATGGTTCTCTAACCCATCGTGAATATTTTATCTTCCATAAACCACCTTCGTGCATGGGAAGTCTGAGCTAATATACCCAATTCATTGAGTTGGTATCCTTCCCTTGGAAACCCATGGGCCATCGGATTCATTTGCCTTGGATCTTCTCTTTAAAAAATGGGTAATATGGATTGATTCATTCAAATGGACCCTTGGATCCTAGGAAAAACAACCATAAATCTCTATGTTATTTTCCTAACCCCATAGAGCATTAGAGGATCCTTTCACTACTGATGGAATACATGTGCCCATTAATTCCCAAATTCAGTTAACTCGGATATTCTTAGACCCTAAGTTACAGTCCCTATAACCAGAATATTCATAAAGATTAAACATCCCTGATGTTTTGTGACTTTGTTTTGTACCCTTTCAAAAATATGGAATGCAACAATCCATTACCAAACCTTTTGATGGACCACACCATGTGGCTCCAAAGCACATAGAATAGGGATTCAGCATCCCAAAATAAATCTAAACTAACCTAGGGTACAAGAACTCTTCCTTGGATATCATTCGTTCCACTTCCAACATCTTCATCCAGACATTTGAGTGAGACCAAATCTCCCATGTCCCTTGAGAAAGATTGGGGATCCCCTTTCAATGACCATACATACAAGCTCCATGGTCTCATGCATAAGGTCTTCTAACCAAAAGACTAGAGGTAAACCCTCCATGAATGTATAGAACTTTGATCCTCATGATCCCTAGTGATGTCATGGAAGAACCCATAACCTTATGGTGTTTTGGTTCATCCATGATGTGTCTAACTCATTCCATATTCTTCGATTGAAACCTCTAGGTTATAAATTACATCAAACTATATTACAACTATCTATGTGGACTCGGTATCCCAAATATTTCACCATCCATCAATACCATCTCCAAAATATTTCATGACCCTAGGAAAGTATTGGGTGCACTATTATTTCACAATAATAATGACATATAATGCCTTTATCCTACCAGAAAGTGGAATATATTTCATCCAGGAAAGGAACTCAAATCCTAGTGTGCCCTAAAAACATTCTGGTCAGACTCATCACCATATGATGTTTTGGGTCATCCCTAGCATGCATGTCCCGTTTTGTATTCAAAAATTCTGTCCTAGAAGCAAGAATTTAAATTATATATCATTTTCATATCCTTACCACATGATGTTAAACTGAGTGGAAGACATATGCACCACATGATTTTAAATTGCAAAATAGATGTTCTTACAGTATAACATTAAAATTAATGGAGAAAATTAATTCATGAATGGTATATTACTTCTAGTATAAGGTCCAAGCTAGAATTCCATATACTATAGAAATATAAGGTCTAAGGAAGAAGAACCTAAACTATATAATAATAATGGTCTAGTTTTTAAGACTGTCAAAAATACAATTAAGATATACACAATGATTTACTTTTTGAAAACCCACAAAGGGAATCTTGGAAAAAAATCAAGTATCTTCTCATTGGACAAGCACTCTGTTTTATCTAGGAAATATTGAGCACTCATATAATAGAAAAGGTATAAAATTGGTCAGGTCAAAAACCCAAAAGAAGACATACTAATAAAAATACAATTCCACCCCTCTAAGATTTTCCTTATATAAATATTAGGAAAAAGTTAGGGACATAAAAATAAAAATATATAGATCTCATAGGGATCTTAATTTATCCCAATCAAAAATAAATATATACTCTCTAAGTATACTAACTTCAGCAAAAAATAGATAATTCTCCTTCTAAGACATATATTCTACCCAAATTATCCCTTTTCAATATAGTGAACTTAATAAAACTAGATAAGCTGCATCAATAATGAATCTCATATGACTGAACATTCAAGGGAATTTCTCTAGAAAAATCAATTTTTATTTAAACATTCAAATTCAAGAATTTGGGTTTACATGGTATTACACAAAGGATGGGTATCACTGATGATTCAAAAACCACTAGATCAATGAAATGTCATGAACATAATGAATATAGGAAAGCTATAAGATGGGATGTATCTTTTATGAAATTTATTCATTAATAAGGTGAATGAAAAATGATGAATCAACCAATTTTGGATCCTCTCCATGTATTTAACCAAAATAAAAACTTTTTTTGATTAGACAACAATAAATGTTTTTTATATGAATTTTCCAAATCATCCAGAGACTTAGGAGAATTTTCTATTGAGTGATGATGTATTTTATACCCTTCTTCCTCTGCTGTTACATGTCTATGAAGTGTGTTAATTGAATATGTTAACTCATCAAATAGTTTCTATTTAGTGTTTAATAAGGATGATGATTCAGAAAGATCAATATTTTTTTGAGCTATGATCTCCTCATATTTTTCTATCTGTGTAGTCAAGTCTTCCATCTAGGTGTGTGTCTGATAGATTATTTAATGTCTTCATTCCATCACCTATGATGCTACCCTTATTGACTGGGTGATATAACCTCCATCATCAAAACTATAAAAGTCATTCTTGTTGTCAAATATTTTTTTTATGATTTTCATGATATTAATCATGATATTATATAGTGGTCGGTAGTTAAATTTGATCATCCACAAGCCATGAAAGAACTAGAGAAGGTGTTCCTTTTGGTAATGAAACATATCCAAAGAAGTATTAGTGATTAAGGTATGAATCTACTTATAGATTATCCAATTTAGTGTTTGATCATCTACAACTATTAGGTTATGTACATAATAAGGGGGAATTCTAACTCAAAATCCAAGGTATGTTTCCTGATATAGACTAGGAGTTCGTAGAGGTGAGAAATAGTTAGTATGGTAAGATTAAGATTCTTGTCCTATGTCATATTCCTCCCCCATGTTAATTGATCTCATATTACTAGAATACTAACTTGGAATCCAAGGTATGCATCCTCAGGCAGAAAAACCCATTGGTTAAAAAATATTCATAAAACCACTTTAAATAAAGTCTTAAGAATACCAATAGTCTCACCTAGTATACTAATGTATAAAAACCCTATCATCAAGTATTTCCCAATATGATATTGTGTTTTAATGGACCTGTCAAGAATGGCCTAGGTGAGGATGTATACCAGTCGGATGAGTTCCGTAAGAGAAGAGAAAGATATTTATCCAATCCTTAATGTAAATAAGTGATCATAGGTATATATCCATCATTAACATCAAATTCAAAATTTTAAGAATGTTCCTTTCAAAAATCATAGTTTGTGAAGGGTCATCCCAATCATACATGGTAGGAAGAAACTCATCATACATCTCCTCGATAAAAGATATTTCACACAATTGAATGATTCCCCATAAGATGATCCCTACCACATCATGGGAAAGATGAAAAGAAAAAAGTTATAGGGAACCCAGTGATGATTATCTCTCAAAGAGGCTCCAACTAATAATACATGTTGAATTGAGAGTTATATGGTGCCTCATAAATATGGATTGTTTATAGATGGATAGATATTTTGGATTATCTCTCCCTGAAACAGAATAGGAATTCCCATTCATCAGAAAAATTAACACTATGTCATAAGTCCCACTTTGAGCACTAATTTCTTATTAGATTTTTCAACAAGGAGATTATTATTCTAAAATAACTTTGAGAAATTTTCATGTGGTAAATATCAAATTCACCTAATATTTATGGGAGTTTTATAAAATATGAGATAATCTCAATTATGGTGTGACCACTAATTTATTATCTCTGTAAATATTCATTTGAATAAATTACATGGAAGTCAAAACCCAAAAATATAGAAGTTTGTAATTAGGTGAATGAATGAAAACATCTGCTTAAAGACTAAATATATTATAAGGATGTCAGAGTCACTAGGAATAAGCCTAAATTTTACATGTTATAATCCCCTTTAAAGCCTCATTGTTGGAGAGAACATGATATCAGTGGTTGAAATTATGATTTCGAGTAATCATAGCTCAATGGATAGTCGTATCTGAGGATTTTTGTGAAATATTTTCTATCTATATAAAAAAATAAGTATAAGTTGTATGAGAAAAAAAATAACCTCAAAAGAGGTGAAAGATTCTGACAGCATCATTCAAATCGCTTGAACCAGGAATAGGTTTAAAATCATATGACATGATCTAGGTCTCAAAAACAACATTACCCATATAGGTATCACAAATCTCATTACCCTTGGAGTTCCTCAGGACTTCATGATCTGTCATAAGACTTGTGATCATGCAAACCGAGTATGGTTACTCAAACCATGTAATGATCGATCTATTATGTGATCAATCCAGCAGATCAAGTGAAGCTTTCATGATATTCATATGGCCAAGGACCGGAGTCAAGGTTCATTAAAATAAAATGAATATTTTTTTGATTTTTTTAAACATATTTGAGAAAAATAAGTCACATGGCATGAACATCTGATCAATCTCATGAGATAATCCTTCAAAATAGTCTTGTGATCAATTCATTTGACTAGTTATTGAATAAGGTTCTTTAGAAATAGATATCATGAAATGGTCCTATGAATAAATCACAAAATAGACTAAATTACAAGAGATATAGATTTCAGAGTCGCTTGTTAAATAATCCACTGCTTTATATCATATTTATTGAATGCATCATGGAATAAAAAAAATCACTCAGAAGACTAAATTTTTTTTGATACATCATTAATCAGATTACCTAAGGACTCACGTGGGAATTTAATGTTATCAAAACCGAGTCTTTATCCCTATTGATGTCACTCCTATGGGTAATTTTTTCACTCCCACCAAATGAACATTAAAAAAATGATAATGGAAGAAATACCTAAAGAATGGGATTTATTTTCTCCGCATAACAACGAAAGGAGTAGCATAAAGTCTAGGTAACCGAACCATCCAGATTGTGTAACCTCTGAATGGATACGTAACTACCTGAACTTGAAATTTCAGGTCAATAGATCATTTGTTTCATATGATCTACTAACGATCTTGTGAACCCCCTGTGACAGTACATCATGTTCTTCTGAAGATGTCTAGACAAGTGTCAGTGGTCATTTAAAGGATACCAGAAGGGTTCATTCCATCAATAATCTTTTCAATCGATAAACTCATCTCATTCATTCAAACCCCCTTATAAAATAATTGTGTGGAATGGTAGATGACTCATGTGAATGAGATCTACGTTGTTATTCATGTAATGTGATTAAGTGATTCACAAGACCCCATGAATCCCATTGGCGACATGTATACCTTATCACATGAGAGCATGTTGGCATGTCACTTTCATCATGAGATTAAACTCGATTCTTTTTTCTAATCATGTGATTACATTTTATCTCCACAAATATGAAAGGGGATTTTTCAAGAAAATGCTTGAAGACCATCACGATATTCAACATTGATCATGTGACACATCACAATCAAGTAGAGTGATTATACGTGACAACACTCACACATCATCGAGATATCCCCTACTGCTCGTGAGATTCCCTAATGAACAATCAATGGGAAAGGATAAGATTCCTGAAAAATAAGGAATAAAATAAAATGATAAAATTTAGGATCCTCTCATAGGGTGAGGATACACTAATCATCATGTGAAAGGTATTATTCACTCGTGTGATCACCATCGTTCATGAGAAGGACCTTTGACAAGACTGATCGGTCTTTAGGAAACCCATTGAAAAGCCATCTTGATCTCAGAAAAGGATTATAAAAAGACATATTGATTTCACAAAATTCATATAATAAGATATCTTAGTCACATAAAAGACCCCAAACAAGTCTTCTTCGATAGTGATAGATCATTTATGGATGTGTCTTGATCTTATGAAGGCTACCAGTCATGTCAGATCAATGATTAAAGGATCATTTGAAATGTCAAAATTATAAGGTGAAATCCCTTTGATAGGTTGGGGTCTAATAAAAATTTCAATTATAGAGAGTTATCTTAGTCATTGTTCACTATATTATTCCATGGAAAACCCATGAAAGGACCATGTGAATCGCGTGATATGATACTCCCTTCATCAACTCTAGCTCATATATATGAGATACCTGATATATAGGGATACATATATCTGGGGTGTAGGGGACTATATATTCCTGAACCCTAGAATAAATGATGCACATGATGATGACTACTACAATGGATCATAAGGGAAGACTTTTTTGATTGTACAGCCACACAATTACAATATCCTTCCACTAGGTAAAATCAACAGAACATACTAAGGGATCATGCAACATGAGTATGTTCTTAATGTGATCGCATGAAGGATATCTAGTAGGAAATATAGTTTATACAAAGGATTTTCTTCTTGTTTACTAGGCCAATTGAAAACTAAAAAAGTGATTTATTGATAGACATTTTGGTACATATGGAAGACTTACTGAAAAAGATAGAATACCTATGTGATGATTTATAATCTAATATTCATGGGCTTCGCATGACCTACCCAAATCAGGATAAATTCAAAGGAAATGTCACCCATGTCTCATGAAGTCTATAGGACATGTAAAATAAGTCCTAAAACATCTTTAGGGTGTGTCAATAAAGTCTTGAGAAGTCTTCTTAACATGATTACCAAGTCATGCGACAACAAAAGGACATGTCGCCAAAGTCATTTGTAAGTACCAGAGCATGTTACCTATGTCTTGAAAAGTTATTTTGACATGTCAACCAAGCCTTTGAAAGTCCTTCAAATATTTTAACCAAGTATGGAGAAGTTCTCCGAACATGTATCCCATGTCCCGCAGCAGCACTAGGACATGTTACGCAAATCATACATATCCCTTTAAACATGCAACCCAATTCATGTGACATCCTCCAGACATGTCAACTAATTCATGTGACTCCCTCAATATTTTTCATAAATATCATGAGACATCCCCCATAAAAGTCAAATGGATCCTTCAATTGTATTTGGATATGTTATTTAGGAAATAGGGATATGTCTAGAAATCCTTGGACATGTCAAACAGACACCCCAATCATGACGGGAAGATAATCTAAACACGTTATGTAGAAATCTTATGACACGATAAACTAGTCCAGTGGAAATATTCACAAATACCCAAAAATAAACTATGAAAACATTAATTCTCGACCAAACAGGATACATAGGACGTATTCCTAAGGCCTGAGAACAAATGTACATCCACCTTTTTTTCAGTCCCTCCATGTATCCAACACTATAAACCATGTTATCCAAACTCACCCATGTCACACGATTCATCCTCATACATCTGTGTAATGAGAAATTATAAAAACAATATGAAATTTTAGTCATAGTATAAGTAAGATATGAAAGAAACCTTCCAAAGGATTGAGATCCGCATCAAACACCACATAAGGGTCATCCCAATGCATAAGTCCTGAATCCATATACAATGGAACTGGTCACTTGTTACCGATCATTGCTCACATGAAGAATGGATCATGTACTATTAGGTATTTTCTATTATCATATCATTCATATTATAGTCCCCCCATCATTCAGCAGTAAGATATGACTACCCTTACATAAGGATATCCACCTTGGGTTATGTTTTGAGGGAAGGATCAAAATATAATGAATCTAATTCATGTTCAAACGAGATATGTAGGTTGGCTTCCTAAATCTCAAGCTTGATAATTGGATCCTCATTTCCCTCACATATGTCCATTACACATGATGTTAAACAACATAGTTTAAACAAAATTCATGGGTTTCAATTCCTTCTATATGAAGCATATATAGTACGATTCATAAACGTTCAATCACATCATCGAAATATAAATTGCCTCCATGGATGGAAGTAAACTACAAGGTTCCTAGTTGTGTGGATTATAAAATATAAGTAGCTACCCATTACTAAGAAATTTCTAGAAATATAGGAAGAACCTGAGATATCTACATATTACCTCATTACGTGAACCCCCTTTAGACGTTGAAAGATTCAACACCTGATCATTTTTTAGGGTAACCAGCTCTATATCAGTATTAAAAAGTGATTTAATGACATATATTAAATTTATAAGTGAATCTTGGAGTAGGGAACAATCTTCCCCAAAAAGGTATGATGATCCCAAAATCTCATCCTATGAAACAACGTAAGTTCCTTTGTTTCTTGGGGTCTAAAACCCCAATTGACTACCTAAATTTGGAAATAAGGTATGTACCTTGTTATGGATATGGGAGTTATTGGAAGTTTCTATGAAACAAATATGGTGTACCATGTGTATTTTATTATGAAACCATACCCGAACCCCCACAACCAATATTAAAAAAGAAAAAAAACGGTAGACCTAGTATAAAGCCTTGTAATGAAAGAATAACTGAATCATTATAGTCATCAAGCACTTTGTCTCCTAAACCCAACAAACCACACATTCCCTCAGAAATAATTGTTATGTATTGTTAAAGATATCACGAATAAATAATCGTAGTCAACATGGAATGGTATGTAACTAAACACACATACAATTTAAATAATTTGACTATCATTATAAGATGTGGAATAATCAATATGGTAAGATAAATATCTGAACACGCGTGACATTTAATCAATAATATGACAATGAAAAAAATCCAGATATAATACCATAGATAAAATATCATGGATTATAATAATTACTATTTTCTCAATAAGGTAAATGATTAATTACTGGATTTTATTATCTTAGGCATCATGATACATCTACCTTCAAGATATTTCCTCAAGAAAATTTGAAACGACTAGGTAAAATTTATCTGATTTGGACTACTGGTTTGTCCAATGAGACTTGTTGATGCATCAAGGGGATATCTATAATTTGTCTCCATCTATATTTTAATTTATGAATCCTTACTCAAATATCAAATAATTGATTTAATTCCTAAAAAATATGTATTATCATCAAATATATATTGAGTAAAGGATACATATTTATCAATATTTCTACTGTTAATCAAATAAAATGCAAAGTGGACACCATATGTAAAAGTTCTATATGGATTATAAAATAATGATATATATCATAAAATAAATTATTTATTTCATAGAAATTAAATTCCTAATGAAAAATGATCATAATAATGTTACTATTTCAAGGGAATCTTAACAATCTCAAAAGAAATCGAGATTGTATAAAAACTATTACGACTTGGTAATTTTCAATCCAAATAATCATGGATTAAATAATTAAAATTGGAACATAAAATACCATTAATTGTTATTTACTTATTTTATTAAATTTAAATGTGGAATTATATTCATTATATAAAATAATTTCATTTCATAACAATACAATATGCCACAATGAATGGAAATTGAGACGAAGTCCCATACCCAATTGTTTCCATTAGTTGATAATTCTATAACCTCAAGTACAATTGTTTTAATTATGTTATTAATTTATAATAATATAATAATAATATTTATAATATCATATATGATCCTTTTATAACCTTTTAACTCATTTTTGTTAATAATATTTCATTATTTTTATTATTTTGTGTGTTAATTGTATTGTTTTCTTTGGCATATTTTATATTGAAATTTATAGGTCATTTACATAGGATATAAATAAATCACCTAAAAATTTATATAAATGTTATAAATACCATATTTAATCATTATATACATTATTATAACCACCCATAAAATTTGGGTATCGAAAATGAATCGCATAGCTTCATAGAGACGGTACGTTGTACGCATGAAAGAGTAATGATATCATTCTCATAAAAGGTGAAAGGGTAAGGAAGTGAGTGATATATTAAATTTATAGAGTCATTATCATATGATATATATCACATATATTTATCTTTTATCCTTAAAAAAGTACATGTGAAGCGTATGTGAAAAACAATCACATTACTTTGTGAGGCAGTAGTCCACCGTAACCACGAGCAATGTTATCATATTTTATATGGCATGGAATGTAAAAATTTATATGGGATATTAAAATTAAATAAGTTTTATAATATCAAAAATTTCATATAATTTTTTTAAATCTATAATTATATCCAACCTTTTAAGGTGGTTATGGAAAATGTAAAATGTATTTAATCGATTTGTGAGGCGGTAGTCCACCATCAACATGATAGATGATTTCGTTTCCCATTTGATTAAAGTGGAGATGGATAAATACTATTAAATAAACATAATAATATCTCTATAAATGATAGATCCTTGTTTTATTATATTTTATGTGTTAATACATAATTTATTGTGGAACAATATCAAATAAAATTGAAGATCATTGTTAAGACAATTACCTTCTCTAAGAGAATCCTCCTTTGGATCTGCTCTTAAAGACCATAGATATTACATTTTTTGAGGACCATAAGATCTATAATGCGAATAATGATGTTTGGGATAGATTTTTTTAGGTTTATTCTATCCAAATTTAATGGTAGTTGTGAAAATGTGAGGGGAGAGAGTACCCTTTTATAATAGGGGGAAAGGTAAGTCCTTGGAAATTACCTAGAAATTTCCAATACTAATCTAAAAAGATAAAGTCATTCGCAAGGAAAAAATATTTAAAATAACCCTATATTTATAATTTGGATGGATAAGTTGTAATTGTGGCTATAAAATACTATTTTTATATGTTTAGAGGTCATTTTAACCCTTATCTCCTTAGTTTAACCCCACTAGAAACCTGGTTTTACTTTAATCATGATAATTAATTTTTTACTATCTCACTATTAATTTTGTTTAATCATTACATTTAACATATTATATATTATAATTTATGATTATTCTAAATATTTATTCAATTTTTCAAAATTCAATACACATAATTGGAAAAAAGTAAAACAAAATTATTCTCACAGACACGATGAGAAAGTTGGTTTTTAAAAGACAAACTTTTCAATGGTTTACAATGTTTTTATATCAAAATTTAATATAAAAATGATTTCAAAAAAATAAATTGAATATTTGATATATAATTGAATTAATTAAACATTAAAAAAATATAAATATAATTCTAAATTCTAAATAATTTAAATTAAAAGGAAATTGTCAATTAAAATACATGATTTTTCACTGTTCATAAAAAATTGAAACTTCTTAAAAAAATATAAAGCATTTACCCTAATATAATTTTGAAATTTATATTTCTAGAATAAAGTTTATTTTTTCAAATAACTTTTTTAAATTTTTTTAAAATTAATTATAATTTATGTACACAAAGTGCGAGTGAACTATCTTTTAGGAAAATCGATTAGTTTGAAAATCAATTATTTTTCTTTCAAATTATTATAATTTTATCTATATTATGTAAATATATATTTTATTTAATTTATACAATTTTATACAATATAATTTTTAAAATTTATTCAATATTATTCATACCCTCTGATTTAACATCTTTTTTATAATGGTAATGTTTAAATGATAATATTTTATTCGATTTTGGAATTTCATTCAAACTTGGTGTTGCATGTGTTAAAAGCTAAAGAATATAATGTAATTACATACAAATAATATGTCATAAAATCTTGGGTTTTTCTAGTCCATTCTATTATTGGAATTATGTTTCATACACACTATCGAATATGATGTTCATATATTAAAATCTCGGGGTGTTACAAATCAATTTTCCACTCATCTCAAATGAAGATAAAGATGACACACACTATAATGGACTCTTTGAATTAATAAATAAGTCAAAACCCTTTATAAATTCTTATTTAAACACTTGAGGCATAAGCTAGGATAATATTTTTTTCACACCTAGTTTATTAACTTCATCACCCTTCCTTTTTCATACCTGGAGGTACAACCCAGAAGATAACTTTTGAAATAGAAGTCAAACCAATAATTTATTTATACGAGAATAAGTAAAAACTAATCCTCGTGCCTTTTACCAATTATGGATCAACTAGTACCTTTTATATGGGTTCTAATAACACAACTCCAAACTATTACGGGTATTATAACTTGACAATATTATATAATAATAATAATTGAAATATGTAAGAGTGATAGAAACTAGAAAAAAACTATAAGTGTTGAGGTATCACGGTACTTTACAATAATAATGGATTAAATTATTGAATTTTAGTTGAAATAAATATTTTATTTCAATTTTTTATCGCACTATTCAGTTCAAGAATACCCTAACCCTCATTTTCTTGTTCTAGTTTTTTCAAAATAAATATATAGATTTAATTCAGGAATAGTAGTTTCAAAATATGAATCTAATTATATTTCATTATTCTCAAAGAAACACATTATTTATTAATTGAATGTGCATGAAAATCCTTCCCATGTGGGTTTACATTGAAAATATATATAACTAAAATATTCTATACAACACAACTACTTATAACACTTAATAAATTTGTAAATGAACTCATAAAATATAATATAAATGTTATTAGAAAATTCCCATTACACATGTGAGACAAACTTTTCTTATTTAAAATAATTTAGTATAAACATTTCATTCTCACATTGACTAGGAATATTACATAAAAATTATTGTGGATAGAAGGATTACACTTCACAGAGTATTACACTCTAGTTTTAGTTCCTACCCTTAAACCACATTTTCCTCTTAATTAATATGCTCTATACCCCAAAGGATTATGCTCATGCTTTTCTATTTTCCTTCTTCAGTGAAGTCTTATTCTCATGAATAAATACTTTCACCAAATTCATATCCTAATTCCTTTTTTGTTTTTCCAACATCACATAAAAATTAAAACATATCAATGTGTTTATTAATTCGTGTATGATCATAATTAATGTAGTTTATATATTATATAAAATAACTACAAATAAATTTCCCTATGTTCAAAATAATTATTTAGAATTTAATTAATATTTAAGTCAAAAGAAACATATGAAGAAAACATGAAATAGTTCATAATATACCTGAATAAAAAAATAGAGCATGTTTTGAACTAAAATATGACAAATTCATTAAGTGATTGTAGGTGTTGGTCAGAGTAGATTACTCAATATGAGGTTAATTGAGTATCTATAAAAATTTATGGTTAAAAAGTAAACATAAAAAGGTTTCCGGAAAAGGTTAAATACAACCCAGGAAATCAAGGTTATACAATTATAAGAGTTTTACTGTTTAAATAACTTCTTAGAAGATTGATTAGTTCTCAGTAATCTTAATGTCAGTTATTAATATTACTTTTTAAGTTATTCTACTAAAACAATATAACTATAACTTCTTTCCAAGATTAACTATAGAAGTCAATTTAGTGATTTTTGAATTATACAGTAAAGTAGTAAAAAAGAGCAGACTAAATTAAGCAGCATAGCAGATATAAAACAAGTGGTTTAGTCTCAAGTCAAGACCAAATCCACTCCACTTGGTGATCACCTACCACCAAGAAGATTATATAAGTAAACATGATCCACACCCTATGTCTGGGTTAAACAATAGTACATAGGACTGTGTAGGACGCATAGGGACCTCTTCCATTGTTCTTCATGGGAACAAACAATCAGGCCTCATAGGGACCTCTTCCACACTTATCAGTGGGAATAAAAATATAAATAAGAGTTTGAGTAAGGATATATTGTATCCTTTAGTTTTATGTAGGTGGAAGAGTGTGTTGTTATACAGATACACACACTGCTCGAATGATAGTAAAATGATACACAATAGTGCAGAAATATTGACATAGGTTTAGAAATGCTCTGAATGTTAGTCTTCGTAGCTCTGGATGTCTAAGATGAAGCACATGCAGAAATAAAGTCTTCATATGGAAAATAGAGTTTCGCAAGTAAGACAGATCCTCCTTCTGTTCTTCGTGATGTTTGACAGTGATAAGATATTCTCAATTATGGGATTCAGTTGAGATTCATGTGTTCTCCAGCAGTGTTGAGTTTCCTGAGATAATTCTTTCTTTAAGAATTCTCTAACTGTATTCTATTTTCGTACTCATTCCCACCTGATTGTTCTCATTTTTAGTATCATTTCACAATTCTTATTTTTCCTGAGCTGCATTACACTTTTATCTTGGCGTGCGTGCATTTGAGCAGACAGGTTGAATGTATTCTGCTCCTCATACCTCGTATTGTCTTATGGCATGTCTACAAAGAAATATTAATTATTTAAGTGCATTCAAAATCTTCAAATATGACCGTTAGAGATTAAATTGAAGGTTGATAAAACATCTTATGAAGCAGTGTCACACTATGTCATTGAAACAGTGTCTCCTTCCCACGGTGTCTGGATTGGTCACAATGTCTTGTGGTCATGGTGTCTTGTTCACGGTGTCTGGTTCTCGGTATCTGGTTCACGGTGTCTGGTTGTCATGGGGTCTATATGTCACAATGTCTTGTTCACGGTGTCTTATTCACACTGTATGGTAGTCACAGTGTCTTGAGGTCACAGTTTCTTGTTCACGGTGTCTTGTTCACGGTGTCTGGTTTTCACGGTGATTGTTTGTTCATGGTGTCTCGCACTTAGGAAAATATCTGTATTCGAACATAAGTAGTGATATTTATGGAGTGAATTAAACGTAATCAATTTTCCAAGAAATAATCATAAAGTGAATCAAAAGAGAGTGTATAGTAACCAAAGTGGGTGTATAACACTTAATATCATTGGAAATATTTTACTAAATAACTATGCATTTGATGTGAGATAGATTACATATAGTTAACATGGTTTATAGACTTAATAGGATTTGTTATAATTAGAACATGATTCATACATGAGGATTCCAACAATATCCCCATTTTGTTCATCACAAATCAGGTATATGTATAGTGTATATTTGTTCTAACAACATAGTTCGAATGTGCATATAACATATATTGAGTTAGTGTTCTCTTCTCCTATATGTATCCTATATTTCTCTCCCTTTTGGGATTATCAAAAAGTAGCAAGAAAAATAATGACAAAAGAGACAATAAAAGGGAATAATGTATTAGATAAAAAGAGGGGCATTACAAAAAGTAAAAGAAAATTAAAAATATTCCCATTAAAAAGAGTAAGAACTATCCTTCTTCACTGGTTGGTATTATTTTTACCCTTAGCAATAGCAGAAGAAGATGAATCCATAGGAACAGAGGTTGAGGATGAAGAAGGTAGTGAGGTGGTTGATAGAGAAGGAAAAGGAAGACCTTCAAAGATAGATGGATCTATAGTAGGTGCAATAGAAGAACAGGGGAGTTTTTGATCAAGGATCACAGGACTGATCTGACTCAGTGTTTGACTAACAGAAATAAAATTGGAGGCTAGGGTAGAGGTGAAAGTAGGAAAACTAGGCCTCAGAGGGGCAGCCGCAGGAGCACCAATGGTTGTACTCTGTACATGAAGAGAGGGCCTCCAGAATCTTAATAAAACCCACAATGATCTCTCCACCATACTTCATAGCTTTCTCAAATACATCCTTGTTTTCTATAAACTTGTCCAACAGACGAGTGAACTCTATGAGCTTTTGGACTTGAGTCTTGAAAGCTTGAGTAACAGGAGAAATGTTCAGATTTTCTATGAGATATTTGATATGATTGGTCATGTCAGTCTTTGGGAAGATTTTTTTGAAGTAGAAATCCACTTTCTTGGAAATTTCATGTTGAGCCTCATTAGAAATTTTTTAATAGATTAGGACATGATCAAGAACTCTGTCACAATTCTTGATAACATCAGATAGAGAATCTTTATGGAAACCACTAAGCACAGTCTGAAGTTCTTCTTTGACCACTGTTCAGAGCAGGTCACTATCTAAGGAAGATTGAGATGATTTTCCAGATGTCTCAGATGCAGTGACAACTGAGGTGAGAGATTTCAATTGATTTAGCACTTTTTGAAGGCACCTATTATACTCATTAGTGATATTGTCAAGATTAACCAAAATCTCTTTAATTGCTTTTACAATCTGTTTGTTTGTTTCTATAACTTTAATCTAAGGATTCTAAATTAGGTTGAATCTGAGAGAAATCATTTTGTGGGGTTTTAGGAACAACAGGATACATAGGATGAGAAGCAAGCTCTAATCTCAAATTTTTCACTTTTTTCATGTCTTCAATCATACCTCTTAGATACTTCACTTCATCACTAAGCAGTCTGTTTTCAACTCTCACTTCTTGAATCTCATTAAACATTTTGGGATGAAATTGCAAAATAACTTTTTCCAACAATAGTGAGTTATCTCTCTCACTTAGATATGTTATAGGATCTAGTTTGGTATTCATGAGGTTTTCAACTCCCACCAAAAGGGTAGTTTCATATTCTTTCAGATCGTCTTTACTCACCAGGGATGGTTTTTCTGGTGAATGTTTAGAGATTGGGACTAATACGGGCTCATTTTCATTTTGAAAGGCAAGATTAGATATAGATTTCTATAGGAACATAGTGTAAAGGTCAATGCCTTTTACTGAGACTTCTTGGGATCCATTCACATCGTTAAATATGGGGAATTTATACTGAGTTTCTACAGGGATTGGATCAATTGGGTTTGGTACTTCAAAAGATACTAGATTCAGGGTGTTACTCCCCCTCAACAGTTGCATCCTTCTCAAGACTGAGAGGCTTAGTGGCTTGATCTATTTCCAATAATTCATCTTTTTGTTCTTCTCTCATTTTTTTCTAGCCAACTGAAAATCCAGCTCCAGCCCTTCCTCACCCGAAGGAATGACTTCAAGAACAAATTGTTCCACTGGGAGTTCCTCAAGGTTAGCTTATTGCATAACAAGTAATTATTCTTATATAAGATCTTACAAAGCATTATTTTTTGTTTCGTTCAAAATAGATTCTATTTCAACTTCGGTTTGATCTTTTAGATTAAAAACATCTTTAGAAGAAGGGAATTCCTTTTCACTTACTACATGAGGGACAGGAGTACTATCTTTCTTTTCCGAAACAATTTCCCTGGGATGCACAACAGCCTCTTCTTCTTCTTCATAATACTCAACAACTTAATCTGGTTCCAAACCCAGATCAATAATATGTTTTATTCTTGAAGGATGTTCCATTGGATTTAACTCTTCATAAATCTTATCATTGTCTTCCACCCATGCATTTTTTCAAGGATTCTAGTTGATTTTCATCCTCTTTATAATGACTTTGGAAATATTGAACACACAATCATTGATAAATTCTTCATTAGGTCCAACCATATGTTTTTCATGAATCATGGATGAGATAAGATGATAATATAATAGGGATGTTGACTTGTATGTCTTTTTTTATCATCTCACACATATGGTGTATGACATACTTAAAAAGGATGATCTTGTTCCCATTTTTGATATGATGAATCAGAAACAAATTTTGATATTTCAGTACATAAAAATAACATTTTTGGGGGCTAATCAAGTTTTATATAAACATAAAAAGAAGTCTATATTCTCCATCCAGTTTAGAAGCAATGGCTCTCCTCTTAGTGCCATTTCTAGTTAATCTTTTCAGAGAATCTTCCAAAACAAAGAATTAACTGGATGATGGAGGTCCTCTCTAATAGTCTTCAAAGATTCATTAATGATGTATCCTAAGGCATGAAGCCCATAACCTCGAAGAGAGTGAGGATTTATGGATATTTATCCATCTTCTCATAGCATAACCATCTTTAGAAACAAAGGAGAACTGAACATACTTATAAAATTGAGCCACAATCTTAGGGTAGATAGGTCTATGTTTCATCGAAAACCATTATAAGCATCATTGGAGTTTTAAAACATTCAAAACTAGAGACTTAATCAATAGAATCCACTTAGTTCATATCTCTTCCTTAGGTACTACTACTCAGTTCATAAGATTTGGATTTAGAGGACCCTAGGGTTCCAGCTTAGGTGTGATCATCGTCTTCTTTGAGATACATTTTTGAGCAGTCGACGTTGAAGGGTGTTTCATCCTGAGCATTCACCAATGATTTAAGGGAGATAAGGGTTGAAGGATTCATGAAGGGTTACAAATTGAGTGAATAGAAGAAAGGTCGATTGAATATCATATGACACTTCCTTTATTTTATCATTTAAGTATACCAAATGTCACAAAAGTAAAAGCACGGGAAAATAAAAAGGTGAAATGAATAATTACCGCAATACAGTTTTTTAATTTGTAAATAAAAATCATAAAAAATATTTATGATCAGACCATATCATGTCTTTATGGTGAGATAGTGAATGAATGTTATGGTGAGATAGTGAATGGTCCTTACAATGAGATGAGACTGGTCTTTACGGTGATACAGTGACTGTCAGATAGTAATTATGAAATACTAATTGTGAGAACATACACATGAAACAATAAGATATAAAACAGTAAGATATAAAATAGTAAAATATAAAAAAAATAAGGTATTTACATAACATTTATCATGCCAAATTCATGTATGATGTAGTCTATTATTTCATAATTTAATGGTTTGGTAAATATATTAGCACGCTGATACTTAGTACCAATGAATTCCAAAGTGATATCGCCTTTTTGATAATGATATCCCAAAAAGTGATGTCTTACATCAATATGCTTTGTCCTAGAATGTGAAACAGGGTTTTTTGAGATGTTAATAGCACTTGTGTTGTCACAATTTATAGGTACATTCCTGAATTGATATCCATAATCTAGTAATGTGTGTTTCATCCACAATATTTATGCACAACAACTTCTAGTAGCTATATATTCAGCTTCTGCAGTAGATAATGCAACAGAATTTTGTTTCTTACTAATCCATGATACTAGTGACTTGCATAAAAAGTTTCATGTTCCAGAGGTGATTTTTCTATCCAACATACAGCCACCAAAGTCAGCATCAGAGTAACTAACTAATTCAAATGATTATCCACTAAGATAGAATAGTTTTATACTGGGTGTATGCTTGAGGTATTTGAAAATTCCCTTTACAACATTTAAATGAGATTCCTTAGGATTTTCATGAAAATGAGCACACATGCACACAATAAACATAATGTTAGGTTGACTTTCAGTTAAGTAGAGTAAACTTCCAATCATTCCTTTATAAGTGGTTTGATCAACATATTTTCCATCTTCATCAAGATCCAACATACAAGTGGTACTCATGGGAGTTTCACTACATTTAGTTCTATCTAATCCAAAACATTTTAAAAAATATCCAGTATATTTACTTTGAGTGAAAAAAATACCATCATTATTTTGAAAGATTTCAAATCCAAGAAAAAAATTTAGTTCACCCATTAAACTCATTTAAAATTCATTTGTCATCATTTTAGAAAAATCAATACATAAATAATTTCTTGAAGATCCAAATATAATGTCATCTAAATAGATTTGAGCAGCTAAATCATCATTATAAATTCGTTTTATAAACAGGATAGGATCATCTATTCCTTTTGTAAAAGCATTGGAAATAAGAAAAGTACTCAATTTGTCATACCAAGATCCTGTATATTGTTTTAAACCATATAAGGATTTTGATAATTTAAAAATATTATTTGGAAAATGTGGTTTTGTAAAGATAGGGGGGTTGTTCAACAAAGGAATCCTCGGCTATATTCCCTTTCAATAATGCACTCTTAACATCCATTTGATATAGTTAGAAATTCAGATTTGCAGCATAAGAAAGAAGGATTATGATGGAATCAAGTCTAGATACTAGTGAAAAGGTATTCTCATAGCCAATTCCTTCTTCTTGACTATATCCTTATGAAACCAATCTAGCCTTTTTTTTAATCTATGTTACTAGCTTCTTCTACCTCATTTCTAAACACCCATTTAGTGCATATGGTGAATGTGTCCTTAGGTCTTTCAAAAAGTTTCCAAACATTATTCCATTCAAACTGATTAAGTTTTCCTTACATAGCCATCTCCCAAAATTCATCATTGATAGTATCAATAATGTTTTTAGGTTCAATTTGTGACTTGAAGACATGATGTTCAACCTGATTTCTAAGAGAAGCTCTTATTTGAGTTCCATAGTCTATATATCAGACAACTGTATCCAAAGGATGGTTATTAAGAGTTCTAATAGCTCTAGAAAAGGAGGGACTAGTGATTTCATTTTCATCAACATGTTTAGGTTCATTGTGACTTGAGTCTAATGAATTTCCAGAACTGGATGTTTTCATAGATTCTTTCACAGAATGGGTTGAAAATTTTGAATTAATGTTTAGATTTGATACATCATCCTCTATGTTCTCTATAACGGTTTTAGTCTCATGTGGATATGGTTCATCAAATTTGACAAGGATGGATTCTTCCACACATTTAGTTCTTTAATTGAAAACTCTATAGGCCTTACTAGATATGGAATATCCTAAAAACATACCTTTATCACTCTTGGATTCATATTTTTTAAAATTTACCTTAGTATTGAGAATATAGACTTTGCAACAAAAAATAGGAAGTAGTTAACCTTGGGGTTTTTATTGTTTCAAAGCTCATAAAAAGATCTTTTAAGAACAGGTCTAATAAACACTCTATTGATTATGTATCATGTTGTATTGATAGCTTTAGCCCCAAAATAAATAGGTAGATCATATTCACTAAGAATTTTTCTAGAAATATCTTTCAGGGTTTTATTTCTTCTTTCTATAACACCATTTTGTCGAGGTGTTCTTAGGGCAGATAAACTGTGACTATAACCATTTAGCAAGCAAAAGGATTCAAACTCTTGATTTTCAAACTCGCGGCCATGATCACTTCTTAAGGATTTAATTTTAAGTCCATTATGATTTTCCATAGACATGGAATATTTAGTAAAATAAGCGAAGGCTTCACTTTTGTGATCCATAATGAAGGTCCATGTATATCTAGAAAAGTCATCTAAAAGAACATAAACATATTGCTTCCTATCTAGACTATAAACTCTAGATTTTCCAAACAAATCCATGTGAACTATTTTGCGAGGATAAGAAGTTGACACTTATTTCTTTAGATTGAAGGAAAGTTTTTGTTGTTTTTCCTTTTGATAGGTATTACACAATTTGTCATTTGGAAACTCAAGTTTGGGTAAGTCTTTAACTAATATTTTTCTAGTTAGATTTCTTAGGGAGTGAATATTACATTTTCCAAATCTCTTATGCCTGATCCAAGAGTCTTTATGAAATACACTTAAGCATGAAGGATTTTGAGAAGCTAAGGAATATATATTAACAGAGTAAAAAGTTTAATTTCAAAATTAAAAAAATATCAAATCATCTTTAGAATTAAAGACATTGCAAGAGTCATTTTCAAATCTAACATGAAATCCATCATCAAATAATTATGAGATACTAAGTTGATTATATTTTAATCCATCAAAAAATAGTACTTTAGAAATTAAAACTGATTTAGAGTTTCTGATTTGGATGAGGCCAATAATCTTTCCTTTAGAATTTTCACCAAATGTGACATATCCTCGATCTATTTTTATTAGGTTCTTGAAGCATGAGTAGTCTCCTATCGTGTGTCTTAAACATCCATTGTCCAAGTACCATAAACTTTTATAGGAACTCCTTAAGCAACATTCCTATAGAATGATTAAGCAAAAACATATTTTGGTACCCATACTTGTTTGGGTCTAGTAATATTATTAATGATTGATTTAAGAACCCATATCTACCTCATTGGTTTTCTATCAGAAATAAGTAAAGAATTTTAATGTAAACTCTATTTGGTATAGAAAAATATGAACTAGTATAATGTGTATAATAAATTGAATTAGTTGATTTGTGTTTAGAACTGGGAGTAAAACTATATATCCAAGATTTAGAGACAAAATTTGTTCTACCAATATTTCTGTTTTCGAAGTTGATAACCAATACCAGCGTTATATTTAGGGGTAATTTTTTACCTAGAATTTGAGTAAGTGTAT
The DNA here is from genome assembly GCA_963277665.1 of Viscum album. NCBI lineage: Eukaryota > Viridiplantae > Streptophyta > Magnoliopsida > Santalales > Viscaceae > Viscum > Viscum album. The sequence continues at coordinate 188,480,820 of OY728145.1, forward strand.
TTTTCCCATTGATAAACATTTCTAGGTCATTCTTTAATTGCTCAATAGACATTTTTAATTCATCATTCTCTTTGAGCAGTTGAGATTTTTTTTTTCAGTTTTGAGTTTAGATTTAACAGTCGCAATAAGAGAATATTGTTTCTTCAATGATTTACATTTTCCTTTTAGTTCATTTCATGTTTCTTCATGCATTTTATAGTATTCCAAAATTTCTTCATTAGTCATATTTTCAGAGTCACTCTCATCTCCATAATAGTATAAATTATGTACAGGAGATTCCAGTGTTACCTCAGATGTGTTTGTCATAAAACACAATTTGGCTTTGTTTTCTTGTCCATCATGTGATGTTTCGGAGTTGCTTGAACTATCCTCAGAAGAACTCCAGGCTGATTTCATTGCCTTTTTATACTTCATGTCCTTGTCCTCAAATCTCTTTTTTTACATGAGCTTTGGACAGTCAGCCTTGATATGTCCTTTTTTCTTACATTCGTAGCAGACAATGTAACACCCGAGACTTTTATGTTATATAAATCATCAAACAAATCTTTTTCTACACAACACTTTCTTGGCTTGTTTTACACGAAATCGCGACCTTCCTTGATAGCTTGCGTCGCACGCAATACCGAGTTTTACTAAACAACGATATGCTATTAAAATATTATTAAAACTCGCCGTTATGAATTGTAATAACCACTTTATGAAATTTTATAAATTTTATTTTTCAAAATGGACTTCATTTTTGGATTCAGAATATCAAAATTAGCCTAGGGTAAAATTTTGGTATTTTTCTGAATACTTTCAATTTTTGATGAATAGTGAAACCACTAAGTGGTAGGTTAAAAACTGAATTTTGCATAAAACTTAATTTTACCGCTTCTGTGAATGGAATTTCGAAAATATGACAGACACGGTTGATATCAGTAAGTAAAATTTGGTTCAATCAGATAAAAATAATTTTTTGGTGAATAGTAACTTTTTACTTTTTTTACCGCGGTTAATAGTAAATAGGGTAACTAAGAGTAAATATGATATTACTATTACCCTAACACATGTCCTAATTCTATTGGATAAGTGTAATTCGACCAAAAACAACCTTATGAATATAATATGACCATTTAGGTCCACTTGGATTAGATTATGACATTTAATATTATTTTATTTAATGAATAGTTAAAATAGTTTAAATCAAAGTTTAATAACTAAAACATTTTTAATATGCGGTTATACATAAGATAAAATCAACTATAAATATTAATTAGAAAGATAAAAAGATTTCCTACATAATGATATTTTATTTATAATGTTTAGACTTTAAATAAATTAATTTATTTATGACACAACGATGATACAGTAATTACCCTTTTAAGGAAATGTTAACATAATTGATGTTATAAATGCTCAAATAAATGTAATTTGAGACTTTTTATGAATTCCACTAATTTTATAGGTTACTGTGATATATTAGTGTTGATGTAATCAACTTGGTTCGAACATATAATTCTGTTATGACTTTCACAAAAATCATATATCAAATAGTGTCAAAATTGACACAAAATAGTTTTTAAATCAAATATAATATTATTAATTGTTATTTTATTCCTAAAAATCTAAGGTTCGGCCAAATGACTTAGATAAGGATATATATATTAATAATAAACAACTTGGGGTTCGTTTGTCATGTTATAGTAAGTGTATTAACCATATAGTGTAAGAAAACAAAAAGTCACAGTAAAAGTTAAATTATTTAACTTAGAGTTAAATCTAATTGATAAGGTTAAAATAATAACCTCAACTTGTCTAAATCCTATTGGTTGATAGGATTGCGACCCATCCCCACTTTACCTTCGAAATAAGACCCTTTGGAACCATTATAAACCTATTTTGACTTTAATATAAAATAATATTTTGAGATATTCTTAAGGTGCTCCTCTCCTCCCTTATAAAAGGGAACCTCTTCCCCCTCCTCCTCACACCAATTTGAGCTCTCAATCTCGGCAGACCCCTGCCAAAATCCCTTCTCCACTTCCCTAGAATAATCCTAGATGTCCTGGTATTCTTTAAAGACCAATCTTAGTTCCCTAAGTGGAGGATTCAAAGAGGCGTTTCAAAGAAGAGGTAATACCCATTACCGATCTTTTCAATTTCTTTCTTCTTCAACTTCTTCTTCGTTAGTTTTTTCATGATAAAGTAATAACATCAGTATTAATTTCATACTGATATGTTATTATAAATATGAAACAACCCTAATTCACCTTCTATCAATCCTACGGAAAAATGAAATCACCGCGCGTGCGTACGTACGGAATACCGTCTCCACGCCGTGGTGTAATCTATTTTCCACCATCACCTTACAAGGATGGGTATAATGGTGTAATGAGTAACTATATATGATTATTATAAAGTGATATTGATACTGAAATAGTATAAATACACTTAAATACAATTCCACGATCATGGGAACAATATCATCGCTCGTGCGTACGTACGGAATATCGTCTCCATGATGTGATGCGACTCGTTCTACATGATCATCATTACATAGTAATTATATAAATGAATTGAATGAATAAATATGATATATGTTACACTAATACCATTCTGGATATAAGGCATCTATAACCTTAAAATAAGAATAAGAATTTATTTGGAAAAACTCGCATAAGAACAAAAGGCAATAAAGACTCGAGTAACAAGTAACAATGAAATATTACTAATAAGAAGCTAATAATATGACCATATATGATATAATATCAATATTTATGATTCTTTAATAAGTCAATAACATTATTTAAACCATTATACAGGAGCTTCGGACACGTACAAAGCAAATCGGACCTAAGGTAAAGGAAAATATCAAAATCTCATTTTTATCCGAGATTGTTTATACTTTGGTATTTACTGGGGTGTATTTTATCATCCAAATCCATGTTCCCTCAATATGTAATATTGTTTCCATCCACTTACAATAGTTTAAATCCAATTTTACCCTTCGGTGTGTTTTTAGTAAAGAATATGAAAGGAATCTTTTGTCGTTTTTTTTCGTACGAGGTACTTTTTTTGACTTTTCCGACAAATGTATGAAGAATGTTTTTTTAAACTTATACGACATGAATGGATTTTTAAAACATTATTTCCCAGAAGCTTCCTTTACAAGTTTTCAAGTTTATTTTTAATCAACTTCTTTTAGTTTAAAGTTGTATGACATGTTAAGAAAGGAAAAATGTTTTTGAAGAAGAAAGGATATTTTCCTCAAGAATGGAGTTCAAGTGTTTTATCTACATTATTTTCCATCTAAGATAATAAAGGGTTCTATTTTTATCCCTATTATTACATTGATTTGATTATGTTTTGAGGGAGTTATTTTTATGAAGTCATTTACCATATATGATTTGTTTTATGATGTCATGATGTTTCAAGAATCCCATTCTTGTTACATGTGTTATGCGATGATGTATGATTTATGATTATGTGGCACACATAAGAAAGGATTAATTATAAGATGGGTGGGACCTATATGTCCCTCCAATTCATTGGGTAAATATTTATATCTCATGAGATAGACATGGCTGGAATGGAAGGTTATTTCGGTTCAGTGATACAGGACGGAAACGAGGAGTGAACTCGGTTCAGAAATGGACTTTGTCCGCTAAGATAGTCTTGGAAATGAGTCATGACTAACAAGAAATGATTTTCCATGATTATGTGTGCATGCCACAAAGTTTCAAGTTTTATGTTATGATTATGGGGATCTCATTTTCACTTCTATGATTTATTCCATGTTAAGATATTATGATCTCTTTTGTAGGTTATGATTTTCAAAAAGATATGATATGATTTTTATTTCCTTTATTTGCCCTTGCTGAGCATTTGAGCTCACCCTTTTTTGTATGTTTTCTTTTCCCCAAGTCAGGAAGATGGATATTAAGTAGAATATGCTAAAAGGGACCCTAGATATGATGAAATAAATGGGATACACTGTAGAAGATTTATGAACCAGTTGTTTATGTTTCCCAGTTTCTAAAGACACTATACCTATACGGTCCTTTGTGGTTTTGTCATATGTTGTAATAAGTGTGCTTCAATTTTGAAGTGTTAACAATGTATGTAAAGTATGGGTCGTTATAGTTGGTATCAGAGGAAAGGTATAGTCAACCTTTGGAAACTAGGATGTGAAAGCCTTAGTAAGAACCCTAAGGATAAGTCTAAGCATAGAACACAATATTAGTGTTTTAGAAATGGACATGAATAACCTAGGATAAGACCTTAAGCGTGAAAATTTTATTCTTGAATTATTTGGTTTTCCTATTATAATTAGTGTTTCTCACACTATTCTTCTTGGTTTTAGTCAATGGCTGGAACCCGAAGGAACCGTGTTAATGCCGAATGCGATGGGCAATGCAATGATTGTCCCCCTGAACAACCAAACGATATGGGAGATGGAATGAAAAATCATGTAGCCATGCTCACACAACTTTCTCAAGCTATGAATCATGCATGACTTCCAAACGAGCAAAGGAAGGAGCAACATTCTGTTGAATCCTTCATGAGGCAGCGTCCACCTTCTTTCAGCGGGTCTACTGATCCATTAGTTGCTGAACAATGGATTAGTACTACTGAAAAGATATTTTCAGTTCTTCAATGTTCTGAACATGATAAAGTCATCCTATCAGTGTATCGTTTGGAATGATATGCTGATAAATGGTGGAATCTTATTAAGAATACGAGGCAAAGGGATGAAATTGAGTCCATGGAATGGGACGAGTTCAAGAACATATTTTTCAATAAGTACTTCCCTCGTATTCTCTAAACAAAGATGGAGAAAGAGTTTCTTGAACTGAAGCAAAGGGATGATGAATCTGTTGGTACCTATGAAGCAAATTTTACAAGACATGCAAGGTACGCTTCTGGTGTTATTATCCAACCTGAGAGTAAGATCGATCGATTCTTTAGTGGCTTAAAACCAAGTCTTCGAAGGGCGTTAGCCATAATGGACTTCAATAGCTATGAGGAAATCGTTCAATGTGCTCTCAATGTCAAGATGGAGATTGGAGTAACCCATCAGTCATATGGGTTTGATAAGAAGAGGAAAATGGAATTCAAAGGAAAATCTAAAGAGCAAACTTAAAAGAAGATGAGCTTTCCCTTATGCTCAAAGTGTGGAAAGAAACATGGAGGGAGTTGTCTTAAAGGGACAAGTAAATGTTTCAAATGTGGAAAGGAAGGTCATCGGGCATTTGAATGCCGCGATAATGGGAAGAAGATGTCTAATGATACAAACAAAGGAAGGGATACACAGAATGAACCTACTACACATCAATGTTTCAAGTGCAAGGAGATGGGGCATTATGCCAATCAATGCCCAAATCCAATGGTTGATGATGATGGTCGACGTCAACAAACTCTTAAGGCTAAAGACAAAGGAATGTCACATGCAATTTCTATCAGTGATTTGGAGTACAATAACGAAGTGGTGAAAGGTACACTTACCATCCACTCTAAAGTAGAAAATGTTTTATTTGATTCTGGATCCACCCACTCTTTTATTTCTGAAGAATTTTCTAAGGGTATCACTGTATTACCTCAACAATTAGATGTTGAGTTAGCTGTGACAACACCTAATGGCACATCAATCACATCAAAAGTTTATAATTCTTCTCCAATTGACGTTTGTGGGAAAGTGCTTCCTGCAAATCTTGTGATCCTTCCTTTAGTGGAATTCGATATAATTCTTGGCATGGATTGGATTTCTTTATACGGAGCTCATATCAATTGCCAAAGAAGGGAAGTCACATTTCATATTCCAGATCAATCTATGATCGTCTATCAATGCAAGGATGAACATAACCTTCCAGTGGAAATTTCTTCCATTTTATGGGTATTGATTCCACTAAATGAAGGTTATTTATCTCAAATGGTTGGTGAGAAACTCGCAATTAAGAATATGACCATCGTACAGGAGTTTGATGATGTCTTTCCGGAGGAATTACCAGGTCTTCCACCAAATCGTGAAGTTGAGTTTTCAATAGAACTCGTACCGGGTGCTTTGCATATTTCAAAGACACCTTATAGAATGGCCCCAATTGAGTTGTAGGAATTGAAGAAGCAACTCTGAGAGAATCTTGATAAGGGATTCAAATGCCCTAGTGCGTCACCTTGGGGAGCACCTGTTCTATTTGTTAAGAAGAAAGATGGATCAATGAGACTCTGTATTGATTATCGAGAATATAACAAGATCACTATCAAGAAAAAATATCCTCTCCCACGCATTGATGACTTATTTGACCAACTACGCGGAGCTCAATACTTTTCCATGATTGATCTTCGTTCAGGGTATCATCAATTAAGGGTCAAAAGGGAGAATATACCAAAGACGGCTTTTCATACAAGGTATGGACACTATGAATTTATAGTGATGCCATTTGGTCTTACTAATGCCCCTGCTATCTTCATAGATCTAATGAATATAGTCTTTAGAGACTATCTTGATCAATTTGTGGTAGTCTTTATAGACGATATTCTTGTTAATTCAAAGAGCAAGGAAGAACCTGAAGATCACTTGATAATTATATTGAAGACCTTGAGAAAGGAGAAGCTTTATGCCAAATTTACCAAGTGTGAATTTTGGCTTCAAAAAGTTGCATTTTTGGGTCACATAATCTCAAAAGAGGGGATATCTGTGGATCCAGCAAAAACAGAGGTTATCGAAAGATGGTCGAGACCAACAACAGTAACTGAGATCCGATGTTTTCTTTGTTTGGCTAGATATTATCGACATTTGGTGAAAGATTTTTCATGATTATCAAATCCACTCACCAAGTTGACTCGGAAAGGAGTTAAGTTTGTTTGGACAGAGGAATGTGAAGAGAATTTCAAGGAGTTGAAAAGAAGGTTATCCAGTGCACCTGTGCTCACACTGCCTTGTAGGGGAGAAAGGTTTGTGATCTACAGTGATGCATCCAAGAAGGGATTGGGGTGTGTTCTTATGCAAAATGATATGGTGATAGCTTATTCCTCACGACAGTTGAAAATCCAAGAGCAAAATTACCCAACACATGATTTGGAGTTAGCTGCGGTAATCTTTGCATTAATGATTTGGAGGCATTACCTTTATGGTGAAAGGTGAGATATTTATACTGATCATAAAAGTTTAAAGTATATTTTCACACAAAAGGAGCTAAATATGCATCAAAGAAGATGGTTGAAGCTGATTAAGGATTATGACTGCTCAATCCATTACCACCCTGGGAAAGCAAACAAGGTGGAAGATGCATTAAGTCGACAAGACCATGCTAGTTTATCCATGATGAGGATCACAAAAGATCCAATATTTATGGATTTACAAATGATGGATCTTGGAATTATAATAGAAGGGGAAAAATATTATCTTTCTCAAATGAATGTTCAACCATCTATACATGTGAAGCTTAAAGAGGAACAGAAAGAAGATGTCGAGTTACAAAAGAAGGTGAGAAATGTTCCTGAATTCAACCTTGATTGTGATGGGATAATAATGTTCAGGAATCGGGTTTGTGTTTCTCCCATCCCCGAATTAAAGAAGTAACTGCTGGATAAAGCTCATAGTTCTTCATTTTCTATTCATCCTGGAAGCACGAAGATGTATAGGGACCTGAATGAGTACTTGTGGTGGGATGGCATGAAAAGAGATGTTGTTGAATATGTCTATCGATGCTTGGTTTGTCAACAAGTTAAAGCTGAGAGACAGAAGTCTAAGGGGATGTTACAACCATTACCCATACCCGAATGAAATGGGAAAACATCACTATGGACTTTGTCACAGGACTTCCTAAAACATCCAAAGGCAATAATGCTATCGGGGTCATAGTTGATCGTCTTACAAAGTCTGCACATTTCATTGCTATTAGAGAGGATTTCTCTCTGGATCAGCTTGCCAGTATATATGTAAAGGAAGTGGTAAGATTTCATGGAGTACCACTTTCTATTATCTCTGATCGGGATCCGAGATTTACCTCGAAGTTCTGGCGAAGTCTTCAGCATACTCTGGATACAGAGTTGAGTTTCAGCACTGCTTATCATCCTCAGACAGACGGTCAGTCTGAGAGAACAATTCAAACTCTAGAATATATGTTGAGATCTTGCTCTATGGATTTCAAAGGTGGTTGGGATCAACACCTACCTTTGGTGGAATTTTCTTATAATAATAGCTTTCACTCCAGTATTCAGATGGCTCCTTATGAAGCTCTCTATGGAAAGAAATACAGGACTCCAACTTGCTGGGATGAAGTTGGGGAAAGAAAGCTATTAGGACCTGATCTCGTTGATGAAATGGCAGAAAAGGTCATATCTATTCAACAACACATAAGAGCAGCTCAGAGTCAACAGAAAAGTTATGCCGACAACCGAAGAAAAGACCTAGAGTTTGAAGTGGGTGATAAAGTGTTCTTACAAATATCTCCCTGGAAGAGGGTTATGAGATTTGGAATGAAGGGGAAGTTGAGCCCTAGATATATCGGTCCTTTCGAAATACTGGATCGTGTTGGGAAGGTAGCTTACCGATTGGCGCTTCCATCGAATCTCTCTCAAGTTCACGATGTGTTCCATGTATCTCTCCTGAGAAAGTACATACCCGATCCTTCACATGTACTCAGCTCAGAAGTTGTACCGCTAGAGCAAGATCTTTCTTATGAAGAACACCCGATAGAGATTCTGGATCGTAGCGAAAAAGTCCTACAAAACAAGACCACACGATTGGTGAAAGTTTTATGGAGGAACTACCAACTTGAAGAAGCTACATGGGAGCTTGAGGATATGATGAGGGAGAAGTATCCTCATCTGTTTGTTATAGAGTGACGAATTTCGTCGGCGAAATTCATTTTAAGGGGGGTAGAATGTAAAACCCGAGACTTTTATGTTATATAAATCTTCAAAGGAATATTTTTCTACACAACACTTGATTGGCTTGTTTTACACGAAATCACGACCTTCCTCGATAGCTTGCGTCGTACGCAATACCGAGTTTCACTAAACAACGATATGTTATTAAAATATTATTCAAACTAGCCGTTATGAATAGTAATAACCACTTTATGAAATTTTATAAATTTTATTTTTCAAAATGGACTTCATTTTTGGATTCGGAATATCGAAATTATCCTAGGGTGAAATTTTGGTATTTTTCTGAAAACTTTCAATTTTTGATGAATAGTGAAACCACTAAGTGGTAGGTTAAAAACTGAATTTTGCATAAAACATTATTTTACCACTTCTGTGAATGGAATTTCAAAAATCCAACAGACACAGTTGATATCAGTAAGTAATATGTGGTTCAATGAGATAAAAATAATTTTTTGGTGAATAGTAACTTTTGCTTTTTTTACCGCGGTTAATAGTAAATAGGGTAACTAAGGGTAATTATGATATTACTATTACCCTAACACATGTCCTAATTCTATTGGATAAGTGTAATTCGACCAAAAACAACCTTATGAATATAATATGACCAGTTAGGTCCACTTGGATTAGATTATGACATTTAATATTATTTTATTTAATGAATAGTTAAAATAGTTAAAATCAAAGTTTAATAACTAAAACATTTTTACTATGGGTTTATACATAAGATAAAATCGGCTATAAATATTCATTAGAAATATAAAAATATTTCCTACATAATGATATTTTATTTATAATTTTTAGACTTTAAATAAATTAATTTATTTATGACACAACGATGATACAGTAATTACCCTTTTAAGGAAATGTTAACATAATTGATGTTATAAATGCTCAAATAAATGTCATTTGAGACTTTTTATGAATTACACTAATTTTCTAGGTTAATATGATATATTATTGTTGATTTAATCAACTTGTTTCGAACATATAATGCTGTTATGACTTGCAGAAAAATCATATATCAAGTAGTGTCAAAATTGACACAAAATAGTTTTTAAATCAAATATTATATTATTAATTGTTATTTTATTCCTAAAAATCTAAGGTTCGGCCAAATGACTTAGATAAGTATATATATATTAATAATAAACAACTTGGGGTTCGTTTGGCATGTAATAGTAAGTGTATTAACCATATAGTGTAAGAAAACAAAAAGTCACGGTAAAAGTTAAATTATTTAACTTAGAGTTAAATCTAATTGATAAGGTTAAACTAATAACCTAAAATTGTCTAAATCCTATTGGTTGATAGGATTTCGACCCATCCCCACTTTAGCTTCGAAATAATACCCTTTGGAACCATTATAAACCGATTTTGACTTTAATATAAAATAATATTTTGAGATATTCCTAAGGTGCCCTTCTCCTCCCTTATAAAAGGGCACCTCCTCCCCCTCCTCCTCACACAAATTTGAGCACTCAAGCTCGGCCAACCCATGCAAAAATACCTTCTCCACTTCCCTATAATAATCCTAGAGTTCCTGGTCTTCTTCAAATACCAATCTTAGTTCCCTAAGTGGAGGATTCAAAGAGGCGTTTCAAAGAAGAGGTAATATCCATTACTGATCTTTTCAATTTCTTTCTTCTTCAACTTCTTCTTCTTTAGTTGTTTCATGATAAAGTAATAACATCATTATTACTTACATACTGATATGTTATTATAAATATGAAACAACCCTAATTCACCTTCTATCAATCCTACGGAAAAATGAAATCACCGCGCGTGCGTACGTACGGAATACCGTCTCCACGCCGTGGTGTAATCTATTTTCCACCATCACCTTACAAGGATGGGTATAATGGTGTAATGAGTAACTATATATGATTATTATAAAGTGATATTTATACTGAAATATTATAAATACACTTAAATACAATTCCACGATCATGGGAACAATATCATCGCTCGTGCGTACGTACGGAATACCGTCTCCACGATGTGATGCGACTCGTTCTACATGATCATAATTACATTGTAATTATATAAATTAATTGAATGAATAAATATGATATATGTTACACTAATACCATTCTGGATATAAGGTATCTATAACCTTAAAAGAATAATAAGAATTTATTCGGCAAAACTCGCATAAGAACAAAAGGCAATAAAGACCCGAGTAACAAGTAACAATGAAATATTACTAATAAGAAGCTAAGAATATGACCATATATGATATAATATCAATATGTATGATTATGGAATAAGTCAATAACATTATTTAAACCATTATATAGGAGCTTCAGACACGTACAAATCAAATCGGACTTAAGGTAAGGGAAAATATCACAATCTCATTTTTATCCGAGATTGTTTATACTTTGGTATTTACTGGGGTGTATTTTATCATCCACATCCATGTTCCCTCAATATGTAATATTGTTTCCATCCACTTACAATAGTTTAAATCCAATTTTACCCTTCGGTGAGTTTTTAGTAAAGAATATGAAAGGAATCTTTTGTCGTTTTTTCGTACGAGGTACTTTTTTTGACTTTTCCGACAAAAGTACGAAGAATGTTTTTTTTAACTTATACGGCATGAATGGATTTTTAAAAAATTATTTCCAAGAAGCTTCCTTTACAAGTTTTCAAGTTTATTTTTAATCAACTTCTTTTAGTTTAAAGTTGTATGACATGTTAAGAAAGGAAAAATGTTTTTGAAGAAGAAAGGATATTTTCCTCAAGAATGGAGTTCAAGTGTTTTATCAAAATTATTTTCCATATAAGATAATAAAGGATTCTGTTTTTATCCCTATTATTACATTGATTTGATTATGTTTTGAGGGAGTTATTTTTATGAAGTCATTTACCTTATATGATTTGTTTTATGATGTCATGATGTTTCAAGAATCCCATTTTGGTTACATGTGTTATGCGATGATATATGATTTATGATTATGTGGCACACATAAGAAAGGATTCATTTTAAGATGGGTGGGACATATATCTCCCTCCAATTCATTGGGTAATGATTTATATCTCATGAGATAGACATGGCTGGAACGGAAGGTTATTTCGGTTCAGTGATACAAGACTGAATCGAGGAGTGAACTCAGTTCAGAAATGGACTTTGTCCGCTAAGATAGTCTTGGCAATTAGTCATGAATAACAAGAAATGATTTTCCATGATTATGTGTGCATGACAAAAAGTTTCAAGTTTTATGTTATGATTATGGGGATCTCATTTTCACTTCTATGATTTATTCCATGTTAAGATATTAGGATCTCTTTTGCAGGTTATGATTTTCAAAAAGATATGATATGATTTTTATTTCCTTTATTTGCCCTTGCTGAGCATTTGAGCTCACCCTTTTTTGTATGTTTTCTTTTCCCCAGGTCAGGAATATGGATATTAAGTAGAATAAGCTTAAAGGGACCGTAGATATGATGAAATAAATGGGAGACACTATAGAAGATTTATGAACCAGTTGTTTTTGTTTCCCAGTTTCTAAAGACACTATACTTATACGGTCCTTTGTGGTTTTGTCATATGTTGTAATAAGTGTGCTTCAATTTTGAAGTATTAACAATGTATGTAAAGTATGGGTCGTTATAGACAATCTCATCAGTCTTGTCACTTCTTTTCCAATCCTTCTTCCAACTTCATTTATGGTCATATATTCCCTTGAAGTTAGGCTTTCGAAAAAAGTTCTACTTCTTGTAAAATATCTCAAATCTATTGGATAATTGAGCCATCTCTTTATCACTATCAGGTGATGATTGTACACTACTAGAACTTTCTACAGAAGCTTTAAAATTCCATTTTCCTTTGTGTTTAGAGGTGGTGGTTTTGAATGCAATAGATTTTCTTTTTGGTTCATCCTTATCTTCCTTGTTGAATTTCAAATCTTCATCATACATAATCAGTTTCCCAAGGAGTTACTTTACAGGTAGCTTGCTGATGTCGCATCATTCTCTAATAAAGACAGACGTTCCTCTCCATTTGTTAGGTAGACATATGAGAATTCTCATGATCTGTTCCTTGGCGGTTAATTCTCTTCCAAGAGAAATAATTGTGTTGAAAATCTAATTAAACCTAAGATAAATGTTAGAGACAGGATCATATGGTTTCATTTTAAAGTTATCATATTTAATAGTATAAGTATTATGTCTCATTTCTTTTACAGTATGTGTTCCTTCATGTGAGACAGACATGGTATCCCAAATTTCATAGGCAGTTTTACAAGAATAAATTCTAGTCAATTCTTAATCTCAAAACATGTAGTATAAAGCATTCATAGCTTTGTAATTGTTATTGTAGGAAGTTCTGATAGGTTCATCCCATGTGATTCAATCAGTAGCAGGAATATTATATTCATCTATAATGGAAGACCAAATTTAAAAACCCATACTCTCTAAATGCATGTTAATTTTAATTTTTAATTAAGTGAAGTTGGATCCATTAAATAATAGTGGTCTTTTGGCAGTAGCACCATCTAATCTATTATCCATAATACATAAATACATTTAGAGAGCTAGAAATTTAGAATTAAAAGAAATTTATAGATCTTCAAGGTACAACTACAATGAATGTTGAATAAGGTTAAACAAAGTCTTCAAAAACTCATTTTATTCCAAATGTTGGTTGGACTAGATTACTCAAGAGTGGGGTGAATTGAGTATCTATAAAAATTTCTAGTTAAAAATTAATCTTAAAAGGATTCCCCAAAAGGTTAAATATAGCCCAGTGAATAAAGGTTATACTATTATAGAGTTTGACTATTTAAATAAGTTTTTAAAAGATTGATTAGTTCTCAGTAATCTTAATGTCAATTATTAATATTACTTTTGAAGATATTCTACTAATACAATAAAATTATAAATTCATTCCTGGATTAATAATCAAATTGAATTTAGTGATTTCGGAATTATATAGTAAAGTAGTAAAATACAGAAGACTAAATTAAGAAGAACAACGGATATGAAACAAGTGGTACAGTTTCAAGCCAATACCTAATCCACTCCACTTGGTGTTCACCTGCCAGCAAGTAGTTTATATAAATAAACATGATCCACACCCGGGATCAGGGTTAAACAACAGTACACAAGACTGTACAGGTCGCACAAGGACCAATTCCACAGTTTTTTGTGGGAACAAACTACTAGGCCACACAGGGACCTCTTCCACACTTGTCAATGGGTATACAAATATAAAAATGATATTTGGGTAAGGATGTCTTATATCCTTCAATTTTATGTAGGAGACAGAGTGTTTTATTATACAGATACACATATTACTTGAAAGATAGTAAAATGATACACAACATAGTAAAAATAATGAGATGGGTTTATAAATGCTCAGAATGTTAGTCTTTATAGCTCTAGGATTCTAAGATGAAGAAGATAAAGAAATCAAGTCCTCGTATGGAAAACAGAGTGTCGTAAGTCAGACAGATCTGACTTCTGTTATTCATGATGTTTGAAGGTGTGAAGATGTTCCCGATTATAGGATTTGGTTGAGCTTCGTCTATTCTCCAGTAGCATTGAGTTTCATGATACAATTATTTCTTTAATAATTCTCTAAGTGTATTCTATTTTCATGCTCATTCCTACCCACTTGTTCTGCTTTTTAGTACTGTTCCACAATTGTTATTTTTCTTGGGCCGCATTACTCTTTTATCTTAGAGTGCATGTTTTCGAGCCAACAGGTTGCAAGTATTCTACACCTCGTACCTCACACTGTCAGATGACATGTCTATAAAGAAATATTAATTAGGTCAGCGAATTTAAAATCTTCAAATATGACCGTTGTATATTAAATTGAATGACGACAAAATATAATAAGAAATGGTGTTATAGTATGTTCTGGAAATGGTTTCTTCTTCACACGGTGTCTGGATTGGTCATGGTGTCTTGTGGTCACGGTGTCTTGTTCACGGTGACTGGTTCATGGGGTCTGTTTCACGATGTCTAGTTCATGGTGTCTTGTTCACAGTGTATGGTTATCACGGTGACTTGATGTCATAGTTTCTTGTTCATGGTGTCTTGTTCAAGGTGTCTGGTTGTCACGATGTCTCGATGTCACAGTGTCTTCTTCATAGTGTCTTGTTCATGGTGTCATGTTCATGGTGTCTGGTTTTCACGTTGTCTACTTGTTCACGGTGTCCCTCACTTAGGAAAATATATGTATTCAGACATAAGCAGTGATATTTATGGATGGAATTAAACTTAATCATTTGGTAGAGAAATCACTGTAAAGTGAATCAAAACATATTTTATAGTAAACAAACTGAGTGTATATAACTTATGAGTTTTGGATAGATTTTACTAAACAAATGTGCATTTGATGTGAGTTAGATTACAGAGAGTTAATAATGTTTATAGACTAAATTATATTTTTGATCATCAAAGGATGATTAATACCTGAGAAGTCCAGTAGTAGGTCATAAGTTATGTTCATGACTTTTCAAAATTTGAACACATAGAGAGTTCGTTTTTCATCTTATAGTCAATTCAGTTTCCAAATTTTGGTATGTTCATTTTTATTCTTATTTTTAGTTCATTTTTACACTTATAGTTAGTTCATTTTTCATCTTGTGGTTAGTTAATTTTTCTTAAAATGTTCATTTTAATTTTCTTCTTTCAATCAATTCATTTTCCATCATATGGTCAGTTTATTTTTCTTATTGAGGTTCTTTCCTAACCTCGCAAAATTTTCACTCACTATCAGTTCTAGACATTACCAAATTTTCAATAATATACCGATATAATAATCACATTATATGTTATGTAATAATCAAATAATTTTGTTAAATCATGTAAAATGGTATAAATTATATAAAAAAGTTATGAGAAATTATAATTTTTACAATAATAAATTTTACAATTTCAAAAAAAAAGTTGAATAAGGAACCACTTCAATAAAGTATTTTAAAAATGAGGGAGTAAAATTTAAGTGAAACATTAAAGAAAATTTTCAATAACTATTATTTAACTTTTTATAAAAATGAGCTTATAAATAATTTCCAAAATTATTTTCATTTTTATAGAAATAATTATATTTATATTAATATAAAAGGTAAAAATTCATAGAATAATGATAATTAAATTATTTCAAAAAACATAATATTATATAGTAATTTAAATAAAAGATAACGATCATTTATGTGTGAAAATATATGCTCATCATATATTTTAAAAAGAAGGTTCCTTTCAATATTTTGTAAAAAGTCAAAATGACATTTTAAAAAAACATAAGAAAGATTCATTTAAAACCAATATAAGTAATGTAAAATTTGGTATAAAAATACCTCTACTACTCATTAAAAATTAAATAAAAACTTCTATAAAAAATTGTTACTAATATTGATATGGAAGGGAAATATTCCTTGTCAAAATAAGAGACATAACGTCGATTTATGTTAAAAGAGTTCTTCCAACCTTTTTAATTACAAAAGAGACAAACATTTAGAAGAAAAAATGGAAAATATAAATTAATATATTGTAATAAAATATAAGGTGTATAATAAATAAATATTATATAATTCTTTTGATGAGGATTTCAAAATGAAAACTCTTGAATAAGTGTGAGATTGTAAAATAAACCCTTACGACTTTAATAACTTTTGAATAAATACCCCATAGAAGATTAAACCTAAAATATGTTTTTAAATAACATGAATAAATGTTAATTCATAATATTATATATCAAATGGTAATTATATACAACATTTCATGTAAATTAAATTCAAAATAAAAAATATGTCACAATGGAGTGGAATTGAGATGAAAAACTCATACCTTCTATTCCTGCATGATCAAATTCATTATATCCTCTTGAATAATAAATTTTATTTTATTAAATACATTTTTTATAAAAATTTTCATATGTATTCATTTTTTTAATTTCCCCAAATAATCATTTGGAATCTATTCATTGAATATTTGTTGTTTACGTCGACTACTTAAGGTCATTTGGTCAATTTCTCCAAAAATACTTTTATACATTGAACATGGTTAAAGGTGTTATGAAAATGTAACATTATCTTAAAACATTTAATAATGTATTGAATATAATTTTTATTCATTATATATTATTTTATAAATATCTATGCAAGGTGGTAATAGAAAAATGAAACCCATCACTTCGTGGAGGTGGTAGTCCAAACGTATGGATTAGCAACATTATCATTTTACAACGTATGGAAGGGTAGGAAGATATTTTATATATTATATTTAAATTATCATAGTCATTTTATAAATATAATATATATTCATAATTTTTTTTATAACCATTCCTGTGAGATGGTGATGAAAAATGGATTATATATCTATATAGAGACGTTAGTTTGTGCGTACACAATGAGCGATGTTTTCATTTTATATATGATAGAAAAGAGAAATATAATCTATGAAACATTTATATAAAAATATCTTAGTATGTTAAATATACCAAATAAATTATTTTAATATGGTTATTTAAAATTTGGAGGATGATTAAGAAAAACGAAAACTGAAAAGGATTAATGAGAACATAAACCACTTCTTTTGGTGTCCCTAATTGTCTTACACATTAAGACATATTTAAGTTGTTATTTGAGAATAAAAAACATATATGTTGAATACAATATTTTATTAAGGTATTAGGGAAGGTATAGTATGATATAAGTGTCTCTAAAATAGTGGATAAGAGATTAGAAGAGTTGGTGTTTTATTAGTGAGATGAGTGGAAATATTGTAACTTCTTGAAAAGTTATTATATAATATATTTCTTAATCAAATAAGGTGGATTAAAATTTTCATAATTTTAAATATTATAACATTAAGGTATAAAAACATTCAACCAGTAATATTTCCTAATGTATTTTTTCTTAAATTGAAACCATATCACATTAATTTTAACCGCTTGAACTCATTTTTCCCTTAACGGGTGTGATAAAGTTTTTCCATGTGAACTGTTCATTTGGAAAATAAAATTAAGTATTAGTCATTAAATAATAATTATTATTATAATTTGGAAAATATAAATCATTTTACATGATTTTATTCTCTATAAGTATCAGATAATTATTTTAATATAATTTCACAAAATGAAATAAACTACCATTTCTAGAAAAATGATCTCTTATGAATAGAAATTATTGTATAACAAAATCATGTATAATGTAGACTAATATATAGTTAATTGTATTGTGTTAAAAATGATACTTATTTGACTTTTAAACCAAATAATAAGTGAAATAGAACTTATAAATACTTGATTGAAAGATAATAACCAAAAATAGATTTCATTTGAATGAAAACATTACAAAGATTTCCAAACTGTTAAAAGTAGATTTATAAGTTTAACGTTATATTTTTAAATTAACATTATTACCTTTTAAATACATATTTTTTCTCGAAAAAATGTTTTATAAAGTTTCAATTAATTCTTATATCCTAATAATTTCATAAAAGTTATATTATTTGTAAAGTTGATATTTTTATCACTATTCACCAAAAAATAAAATATTTCTTAAAATATGAAAACTTCACCTTAAGATAATTTTGAAATGAAACTTTTTAAAATATAATAAATTTTAACAAATTAAATTTACAGGATTTGTTAATTAAGGTTTTAATCACATTCCTTAATAAATGTTTGGGAATTAATATATAATTTTGTTAGAATTAAATGATTACATACTATAATTCAAGATTGGTTGTTATACTAAATTTGTTTCAATTTTGTATATATACATTAATATGATTCATGGGATTAATTTGTTATAAATTAATTTCACATAAGTTAATTTTAAATGTTAATTTTAATATAAAATATTCTGACAAAAATTATGGGAGATGGATTAAAAAATAGAGGGAAATGTTACAGATAGAACAGAGCGAATATAGAACAAATTATTATTAAAGAGAAAAAATGATTATAGAAAAATATTTGTATGTCATTGAATATATGGAATTGAAGTGTGAGTTGTTTCTATATTGAATACTGTTTATTATCATCTTTTGATGTGAATATTTGTAGTGTATACATATGATGATTAGGAAGTGGAGTTTAGATCATCATGGAGACCACCAATTATTGTTTAATTTTATATCATATACTGTTATTTTTTTAGTTCCAATTATATTTTGATATTCTCTCTTTGTTTACCCTTATTGAAACGCGGTAAGTAAAATATTATAATTGGTTGTAGACATTGGGTGATTAGTGATCTTTTACTAAATATTGTAATAACCAACTTGTTAATTAGTTATTATTATGAATATCAATAGAATATTGATATATTCTCCGTTCATGTCACCTAGTGTGGTTGAACCATGTAAAATATCATTATTTTTGTATCTCTATTTTTTATTTTCTGGTGTTTGGTTGTGAAACCAGTGTGACAGATACCAGGTGTCTTTGAAAATACGACGACATAATCCATTTTGAATTTTTGATGAGAAGAAATTTTAAATAACAATAATCCCTCCTAGGGTTTATTTTAGTTAATCAGGTTAAAAAAAGTGTTACAAATCCATAATTTATTTCTAATAGAATATGTTAGATAAAGTTTTCATCCTGGATAATGTTTTAAATATGAATGGAGTATCCTTATGTGGGGTTTTAATTATAAGGTGTGGAAGAAAGAAAATTGAGATTACTTTTATGATCACATCGTATGGATTTATTCTCTATAGTTTTTTATGGAATACAAATTAGTGATACTATAAAGTTTTTATTGATATATGAATACATAAAGTTTTTTGATGATGATGAAATGGATCAGAATGCCTTTTGTAAACATTAATCTAATCAGATACATATAAAAGTGATGACTTTTACTAAATCCAAATGAATATCCCCTAAGTTTTCCAAATTATATGAAGGTTTTTAAAATGGAAATAGGATAAACTATAGGTTCTTCGTAATAGGTTTCATAATATGAAGTTGAGTTCAAGTGATAATGTTTATAGTTTCTTCAACTAACCAATCAATGTTGTTGGAGTTATTCATAGACCTATTCATGAGATAAAAGATATCAATTTAATTAAAAAATTCATATAAATATTACCACTAATTTTAAATTGAAATTCATAATCACTAGAAGAATTAAATCTTATGGAATTATCTCCTTATGATTAATACACTAAACTAGTAACGAATGAAATTCCAAGGAATGTGGAAAGCTCTTCTAAAAATTTGATAAAATAAATGTCATTAAAAATAATATATATTCATGAGATATTAGAGGATAAAACTAATTAAGAAAATATTACTGATTATTTATTAACTATCTTGGAAAACAAGTTTATGAAAATAAAAAGAACATTCAATGATAATATACCTTTAGATTTATTTTATTGAAGAATGGTTGGGAACATCAGTGCTAGGTTTCCAAAAAATTGACGAGAAGATGGTGAGATTTAATATGCCCAAAATCTATGAAATAATTACTCCCCTATGAGGACCTTTAATTCTAGAAATTAAAGTTGAAAGAAGCTTCAAAAGAAATTTTTGGTAAGTGAACTGGGTGATGGTGGTAAGGAAGATCTTTTAAAATGAGTTTAAACTAGATTATCTTAGAAATAAATTATGATATATATTTATTGTGGAGAAATAAAAAACTAAAGTAGAAAGGGATGATCATACAGAGGGATTTATTAATCTCAAAAAGGAATTTAATGGTTTTATTTAGGATATTTATCTATAAAGAAACAATAAATTTAATATTCAAAGATTTTAAAAAGAAATATCAATTTATGCTAATGATCTTAAAGATGAAATATGTCTTCTAGAGAAATTTGAGAAAAAGATGAAAATATTTGAGTGAAACTTGAAGAATGAGTGAACTATAGGTTAATGATTGAGGATAAGCATATGACCATTGATTATATTAATCATTCCATCATGGAGAAAACTAAAAAAAATTGAAAAACAAAAATATGAAGTTATGTCTCTGAGAAAGAATCATGTGTCTGAAATTAAATCAAATGGCCGAGGAAGAAGTAAATTTTTGAAATATATTGGATGATGTTTTAAATTATAGCGATGAATTAGGCACAAAAACATTTAAGTAAGTGGTGAGCACTTGAATACCCAATTTTATGGGAAATATTGGTCATGAATGTTGTATTTAAAAATAAAAAAAAAGATATAAAATGTGACAAGTAAATGGAATAAAAAAATTGAATGTTATAAATCATTTAGAGTACATAAATAATTAAATAATAATTCAAAATCATAGGATATGTGGATAAATGGTATCAATATGAAATTTTCTCTAAAGAAGTGTCAATTTTATAGATACCTTGTCCATATAATTTTTTATTTATATGTGGTGGAGATTTATTTCAAAAGTGAATAAATTTGAAGCTAGAAAAGGTAAATCAAAACATATCACCCATAAAAAATAATTATTTCTATATATGTATATATTTAATTTATCTAAATTTGAGAATAAAATTATTTTGTTGAATGAAAAGTAGTGGAAACTAATTATATATAATTAAGATTATAATGTATGCTAAGAAATATAATATAATTCATTTGAAAAAATATTTTATCTATAAGAATAAAAATAATATAAACTTATTTCTTATAACAATGAAATTTTGAAGATACAGACATATGTATCCACTCAATCCAAACCCTCCAATAAAGATAAAACATTGTAGTTAAAGTAAAAATTTATTCTAGATGGTATAGAATTGAAAGATATAATGAATAGTCATAAGTTGATTCTTTATAATGGGTGTTCATCCCACAAATTATGTAATGTTCATCTTTTAAAGAATATAAAATAAATAGATTAGTGAATAGTTTATTTTTGAAATGAAAGAGTTGTAAAAATAAAAAGAATTTAAACAAAAACTAGTTTAGTGATAGATGAACTGTAAAATGCAGAATTTATCTATGATGATAATCTCTAACAAAATTTATTTTGTGGGTGTCAGTTATGTGACTTCATATTTAAAGTCACATTTAACTTGAAAGTCATTTATATCATTGTAAATCTTGAAAAATCTATTATATAAGGATGGATAATGAATGGAAACTTGTATCAAATGGATAACATATAGAATAGGTGTTTACTTGCTATAGAAGAATCGAACATTCTATTCCATCGAAGTATTTGTTGTAACCAACTCTATTCATTGATAATATTGGAGTTTGGTTTGTGTTTATTGTCAATCTTCACATGGAGTTTGCATGTTTGTTTTCAATATGCACATGGATGACTATGGAGTTTGAAAATAATGGGGTCATACGTTTTATAATGAAATAATTATAGAAGGTCACCACTCCTCAAGCAATTTGTCACATCAAAACTTTCATGAAAGTTGTCATAAAGCATACCAAAAGATCTGCCTCATCAAGAGGGTCCCAATTCCAAAAACGACTTGGAAATCAGACGCACGGTTTGAAAGATATAATCATTTTAGTAAATAGGGGATGGTTATATAGAATGGTGCGCTATAAATCCATGTAGTACATGAAACAGTATGCGGTGAAGGCATGTGGTACGCAAAATGTTGACCAAAATAGTTTGTAGCACGGTATGCGGTGAGGGTGTGTGGTATTCAGTGAAGGCATGCAGTATGCGGAATGATATCAAAACAGTTCGCAACAATGGTATGTTGTGAATGCATGTAGTACGCGGAACGGTGCCTAGAACTAAAAATAGTTCACAACGATGGTATGTGGTGAAGGTGTGCGGTACGAGAAATGATGCCGAAAACCGTTCACAGTGACGGTATGATGTGATGAGTTGCAGTACGCAGACCGAAAGCCATATGGTACACATAAGGTTAATGGTATGTGATAAGGGTTTATAGTTTAGAGGGTTGTAATATGTGGTGGAGGCTAATAGTACATAGATGCAGTTCAGTTTAAAAATTATGCCACATTCAAAATTTGGGTATATAGTATTATCGAACATTGCGAAGATATTTTCCATTTTAAGGAGAAGTAATCCCCTTCGTTAAGGGATGATATTAGAGAAAAAAATTCAGGAACAAATTTGGTGAAGTCTAAACTGGTACCAAAGGAGAAGACGATACACGGAGTAATCATCCACATAAGCAAAACAGTGTGCAGAAGAGAGTGTGGTTTGCACAGGAAGCTCTCATAGTACATGGCTGAGAAAGGAAGTACGCAGAGCAGGAAAGTATGCAGAGGAGTGGAGAAGTGTGCATCGGAGCAAGGCAGTATGAAGAGTAGGATGGTATGTAGAGGAGTGGAGCAGTACACGAAGTAGGGAAGAATGCAGATCAGGACAGTATGCAGAGGAGCTACTCGGTGTGCAAAAACAACATCATTACGCGGAAACCACTGCACGATTTAGGTAAATACCTACATGATACACGAAAACAATAACAGTATGCAAAAAATAACAGTAGTACGCAGAAACATCAAGTATTACAAAAAACACCCATGGACGCTTAAAAATTGACCAAATAAGTTTTCAAAATGAAGTTCCATAACATATCAGTGTATGGAAAAATTATATTAAATCTATGGGTGATTATGGGACTTCAACAGATCATCTATTTACAGTTGAGGATGCATGATCTAATGCTAAACCATTAAAGCGACGTACATGTCATTAAACTATGTGAAGATTCTTCCAAAGTAGTGAGAAAAGGGGAGTCAGCATAAGTGATCCAAGGGACTTAGTGTGATATCTATAAAACCTTGTCAAGGCAATGCACCTAGAATAGAGTGACTATGACAAACTCTTGTTATCCACAACATGT
Source organism: Viscum album (assembly GCA_963277665.1). NCBI lineage: Eukaryota > Viridiplantae > Streptophyta > Magnoliopsida > Santalales > Viscaceae > Viscum > Viscum album. Next base: position 188,504,436 of record OY728145.1, read on the forward strand.
GAAGATTATTGTTTTTTTGGTATGATCAGCACACTATCAGCATATTCTCTTTGGATGGAGCCTTTAGTGGTGAACCAAGTAAAATTGTTATGTCATTTCTTTACACGTGATTGTTTATTTTCTGAACATCCTATTCAGATAAGTTTAACCAGATCCTACCAAAATGGGAACAAGATCCATTGGTTTAAAAGAAAATTTTGACACCCCAATTCACCCCTCCCCTCTCAGGGTGTTATGAGGTCCTTTAACATGTATCATAGGGTAAAGGTTTCTTGTGTTAAATCTGTCTTATTTTTTCTGACATGATGAATACAGTTATTATTAGGGGAGTTCTTTTGTTTGATGAATGTAACTTTCAGATGTGAAAGAAATAGGATGATATCTCATCTATGATCTCTTTTAATTGATGTGTTATTTTTATATTGCACAAGGAATACATGTCACTAATATAATCGATCTATCTGTGAAGATACAGACTGAAAAATGCTGAATGCTGATGCTAAATCACAATATTCTATAATTGAATCACTTTATGATCAAATATATCTAAAGGTGATGAATTCTTCATCAGCATAGTCTATGTGGGAGAAATTAGAAAATATGTATGATTGTGACAACAAAGTTAATGAGGTGAAGCTCTATGTTTTACAAAACAAGGTTTATGATATAAAGATTCACCTTAATGGTAATGAATATTCTTTCTTCAATCGAATTACTGATGTTTTGTGAGAAATTTGAGGGCATGGAGAATGGATAAAAGAAAATGATATTGTAAATAAAATCTTGAGATGAATTCAGACCGTTTATAATATAGAGGTTTAATCTCTTTAAGAAAGGGATCTTTCCAAAATTTCTCTCAATAATCTACTGAGCAACCTAGTGGCATATGAGATGAGACTCAACCCAGAAGATGCAACAACTCATGTAAGCAATGAAATGTAATTAAAATCCATAAGAAAAATGGAAATCTCATGTGATAGTTTTGATGAAGATGATGAGGAAAAAGAAGTTCTTTCTCTAATTTCCATTAAACTCAAGAAGGGAATAGGGAAATTTGAAGGAAAGCTACCTCTTACTTGTTTCTGATGTGAAAGACATGGGAAAATTGCCTCTCATTTCCAAATATATATCAATTATAAATAAAGTTATGATGGAGACATTCAAAATCCCCATAAAAGGTTTTCCAAAAATTTAGACTTCAAATCTGGAAAGAAATATCAACGAAAGAGTTTTGTTTGTGAAGAAGAAGTCGATGAAAATGAACTCTATAAGGAAGAGGAAGAAGAATTAAAATCTAGGAACCTTTCTTCCATGATGAATACCATTAGAAATTCAGAATTATTGATAAATAAAGCTAGATATAATTAGTTGACTACTAATTTCAATTCAATGTTTCAACTCTAGGATGTTTTTGGTAAGATTGAGAATAATTGTAAAAGATGCAATAAGTGGAAAGCAATGGTGGAGGAATCTTCAGAATATAATGATCTACTGGAGTAGAAATTGAATGATTAGAAGAACTGGTTAAAGTCAAATCCACAATCCTTGAATGCACTGACGATGTTGTGGAACTAAAACCCGTAATTGAAGAACAAGAAAAGTTTGTCAACGGACTTACCTCTAGACTAGAGGAGAAGTCCAAGACAGTTGAGGGACTCGAAGAATAATTTGTTACTCTGAGAAGTAAAGTCAAAAGTTAATCAATTTGAATATAATCAAAAAATAAAATAAAATTTGGAAGGTTCTCGGATTCTGAGATGTTATATAGAGAAAAACATTGTTCATATGGGGTTGAGAAGATCTTGAGTGATCAAATACACACATGCATGGGAAATAGTGGAATTGGTTGCAATGTTGAAATGTAAAATTAAATAAATATAGTGAACCAAGATAAACGAAAGTTTAATGTTTATCATGATGAAAATATACCATAAGTTATGAAAAAGAAACTGTTAAATTAAATTTAAAGGAGAATTGAAAATTATCCTCGAGTTTCCAGAAATGATAGGGAGTAAAACTATTTTCTTGAGGAATAGGAATGAGGAGAAATAGAAGTGAGAAGACATTTGCATTCATGAAGTGTCAGTTTTGTGGCTATATGGGCCATACCATGTCATACTGTGAAGAGGCAAGGAGATATATGAATGGAAAAGAGTAAGGAGTTCCACAAAAGAGAACATATTCATATCCAACTTCTTATAGAAAAAATAATTTCTATGGATACTTTTTTCATTTTTCTAACTTTAGATATAAAGATGTGTATTGTAGGAAGACGTATGATAGGATAAATTCTTTCAATGATTAGAGACAGTTCAATATTAGTCAACAATACAGTGTTGCTATTTCAAATCAGTTCACTTCTCTTAATTAATAATTTGAATATGAAAAACCCATGTACATAGAAGAAAGAATTGAAATACCAATAGTTTCATGTCCTCAATTCAATATCTCATGGAAGGAAAAGAGGAAAACAGAAAATTCCAATTTTGCAGAAGTAGCGCTTAGTGCTACAAAGAACAACAACACCTAGATTCTTGATAGCATAAATTCATCACACATGATGGGTAATGCAGACCTATTAACAAATGTCCTATAAAAGGTCGATGGAATAGTGAGGTTCAGTAATGATGGTGCTTTTAAGATAAAAGGTTGTGGAAGTACTGATCTAGATAATAGAGAGATGAAGAAAACTGAAATCCTTTATGTGGATGGTCTACATCACAATCTCCATAGTGTGAGTCAACTCGGTGACTCAGGTCTTATTGTGACATTCAGTCAAAATAGATATACAATAAGAGGAATGACTGGGAATTCTCTCCTGAAAGGATGCAAAACAGATAACAACATATATTAGTTTGATAGCAAATATAACATTTTCAACGTAATAGTTGAAGAGTAAAACAACTTATGGAATCAAATATTGGGGCACAAAAATCAACAATATATGGAAAATATATCTAAGAAAAAGATAGTATTGGATCACCATAATTTGAAATGTGAACGAGAAAAGAACTGTGATCCTTGCTTGTGATGGAAACTGGTCTATAGTTCCTACTATCCAAAGAAGAAAAGAGCATCAAACCTCCTGGACCTCATCTATACAAATGTATGTGGCCCAATAAATGTTACTAGAAAACATGGAGAAATGTACATTGTTATTTTAATCAATGATTACAGGGGAATGTCATGTGTGATCCTTATACACAAGAAGCGAAAAGGTCTTGATTTCATGAAAACCTATCCTTGAATTCCCGAGAATTATACTGGATGGATGATCAAAGTCCTGTGGTTTGATAATGGAGTGTAATACACTTCCATTGAATTTGAAAATTACCTAGGGAAGAATGGAATAAAACATGAGGTGGAGGCTGTGAGAACTCCACAAATAAATGGTGTTATTGAGCGCAGTAATCAATAGGTAAACATGATAGTGAGAACTATGTTTATAGAGAGTCGTATTGCTTAAAATTTATGAAAATAGGCACTACAAGCTGCAGTTTATATTCAAATAAAATGGGGCTGTATATGGGTGGGACAAATACACCATATGAATTGTGGTATTGAAGAAAGCCCTCTTTGAAATATTTTCATGTGTTTGTCAGAAAATGTTTCATCCAAAACAATGAAGGGAATCAGGGGATGTGTGGAGACAATGCAGATAAAAGATTATTTCTTTGATACTCAATGAACAGAAATGCCTACAAGTATTTAAATAAGCTCTTGGGAAGAATTTTTGAAAGAAGTGATGTTAAGATCATTAAAGGGAAAAACATGGATGCTTCAAATATTTATCATACTAATGTTATAGAAGATAAGGAATAATGTGAACATGGAACAAATGATAATACAAGGGTAGTGTAAGGTGTACAAAACTCTCAGGAGTCATGTCCTGATGTTGACTTAGAAGTAGAATCAAAAGTGGAATCCATATATGTAGATAATTTAATTGAACGCCTAAGAAGAAATCAAAGAGTAGTGATTAATCATTCCAACATTATCTGGGATCGGAATGCACCTACACAGACGCGAAGAATAATAAATAATGCACAATTTTCATTTTTATTAGTTGCGGAACGATCCTCATTTGAATAGTATATAAAGGATGTGTCATGGGTGAATGAAATGAATTAAGAGTTAGATTAGGCTGAAACCAATTGGACATCAGATCATGTTAAATGACTAGAAGATCATAATTTTATTTGTATAGAGTGGATTTTAAAGAAAAAATTTGACGAACATGGAAATGTGATCGAAAATAAGGCATGCTTGGTCTGTAAATGATTTTCACAAATTGGAGGCATTGATGTTGAGGAGACATTTTCTCCCATAGTGAGACTGGAGTTAATCAGGCCATTTCTTTCCATGGTAATCCAAAGAGGTTATGAAGTGTATCAAATTGATGTCAAGATAGCATTCTAAAATGGATTGAGAGAAGAAGAAGCTTTCATTAAACAACTTGTAGGGTTTATCATGGCAATGATGAACTGAAGGTTTTCAAATTGAAGAACGCTCTTAATGGTCGGGAATAGGAACCGCAGACATTGTACTCTCATTTGGACACTTATCTGAGAAATCTTTAGTTTAAAAGAGGATGTGTGGATTACATTCTCTATGTGAATAACTCTCAACATGATTGGTTCATGGTATTGGTGTGCATATTTGATATTATTTTTGGTAGAAGTAGACATGGATCAGTGGATAAATTTTCCAATGACATGAAATAATAATTTAAAATTTCCATGATTGGTGAACTCACATACTTTTTAGGGTTGCAGGTACATCAGAAGAAATATTAAACTTTCATTTCTCAAGAAATGTATGTAAGATAGCTACTGAATAAATTCAATATGCATGATTCAAAACCAATGTCAACTCTGATTGTAGTTGGATAAAAACTCAGAAATTATGAGGAAGGGGCTTCTGTGGATCCCACCATTTGCAGAAGAATCATTGGAAGCCTATTGTACTTAATGGCGACATGGTCAGGTATTGTGTTTGCAAATTTCCTTGCATCCCGCTTTCAGATTAATCTGAAGAAATAACATATGGAGGCAGTGAAAATAATCATGAGATACATTCAAGGTACAAATAATTATGGGATATAATTTGCTGCAGGAAGAGGTAATGAACTATCTGCATTTTTGATGTTGAATGGGTTGAAGATGAAGTGGACAAAAATACTTTTAGTGGTGGAGAATTCTATATTGGGAAGAAATGTGTGGGCTAGTTATGAAAAATATAGGAAAGTACTTCAGTTAGTACTGTTTAAGATGAATATATATCTTCTACCATGGAGTGCAATCAGTTACTTTGGATGAAGCAGCAACTGATGTATATATGTGATGAGGTGATACAACCAATGGTCATTTTATGTGATAAAAAGAGAGTAATTGATCTTATAAAGACTCATGTTCAGCATTCTCATAAAAAACATATTTAGATTATATATCACTTTATCAAGGAAAAACGTTGAATAGGGCATGATCAAAATGGACCATGTGGGAACTAATGAGCAAGTGGCTAGCAATATGACCAAGCTACTGTCAGCAGTTGTGTTTTACCAACATTGGTTGAACCTCGGTGTTCAGCCGCCTCCCAGTTCCTAAGGATGTTATGAGCTTCCCCTATTCCCAGTTTTTTTAATTATTTTTAATTTGTCTGTTGAAATTTTTTCTGTTTATCGGGGAGATACGATCCATGGGAGAATGTATTTTTAACACTACAAGTCAAGATTCGGTTCATTTGGTGTATTACCAATGGGGGAGAATGGAAACATTCAATGCAGATTTTTAATTTTCATTCTGGTTATGGGAATGAAGAAGAATAGAAAAAGCCATAAATGAAACTATGAGGGATAAAAGAAATGGATGAGAACTAAATTCATGTCCCATCTCTTGTTCTCTACACTGAGCACTGCTCACGAAGACATAGAGTGATGGCAGTGTTGTTTCTTGAAGGATCACATTTTGATCATGGATAGCGCATCAGTGAATTTATCGGAAGATTTATAACCAAACAAAATGAAAAGATTATTGGAACTAAGGTTGTTAGTTTATAATATTAGAGTTTGGTTTGTGTTTTTTGTCAATATGCACATGGAGTTTGAATTTTTTTGTCAATCTGTACATGGATGACTTGGGAGTTTTCAAATAATGGGGTCATACATTTGAGACTAAAAGCATTATTGAAGGTCACTTCTCCTCAATCTATTCGTCGCATAACGAATTTCAATAAAGTCATCACAAAACATTCCAAAATATCTGCTTCATCAAGAGGGTCTCAACACCATAAATGGATCATCAATCAGACTTGCGATTTGAAAGATACGAGCATTTTAGTAAACAGGGGGCCAGTTATGCAGAAGGGTACACATTGAAGTCATGCAGTACGCAGAACGGTACGCGGTGAAGGCATGTGGTATGCAGAATGGTGTTGAAAACAGTTCATAGTGTGGTACATGGTGAAGTAGAGTGGTACTCGGTGAAGGCATGTGGTACATGGAATACGGTTGAAATGGTTTGCAGCAATGGTACGCGTTGAAGGCGCGCGGTATATGGATCAGTGCATAGAACAGAAAATAGTTCGTAGCAATGGTACGCGGTGAAGGCGTGCAGTATGAGAAATGCTGCTGAAAATGGTTCGCAATGATGGTACATGGTAATGGGTTGCAGTATGCGGACCAAAATCCACATTGTACACGAAAGGTTAATGGTACACGATAAAGGTTAACAGTCCAAAGGATTGCAGTATAGGTTGGAGGCTTACAATACCCATATAGAGTTCAGTTTACATATTTCCCAACATTGAAAATTTGGTTAAATCTCATTCCCATATTTTGCAGAGATATGTTCCTCCTTAAGGAGCAGTAACCCCCTTTGTTAATGGATTATATTGGAGATTCAAATATTGGAAAGATATTCGGTGAAGACTGAAGTGGTACGTAGAAGAGAATACGAAATGCGGAGAAAATAATTCGTTTAAGGAAAATAGTTCATGGAAGAGAGTGTGGTTCATGCAGGTAGCTCTTACAATATGCGAACGAGCAAGGAAATATACAGAGTAGGAAAGTATGTAGAAGATTGGAGTATTATGTAGTGGAGGAAGGCAGTACGCAGAGTAGGATGGTATGTAGAGGAGTGGAGCAGTACGTGGAGTAGAGAAGTATGTGGTTCAGGGAAGTATGCGGAGGAGCTGCATGGTACATGGAAATAGTAGTAGTATGAAGAAACAGCTGCACGGTACACAAAAAAAGAAGCACTATATGTAGAAACAATAGCAGTACATAGAAACAACAGTAGTATGCAGAAATAGAATGTAGTAAGCAAAACACCAAAGAAAGCCTAAAATTGAGCAAATCAGTTTGTGAAATTTATTTCCATAATATATTAGTGTACGGGAAAAATAAATTAAATCTGTAGGGGATAATGGGACTTCAATAGAGTATACATTTTTAATTGAGGATGAAATATTTAATTCTAAACTATTGATGTGACCTTTGAGTAGATAAATTTATTGAATATTCTTCCAAATCAATGTGCAAAGGGGAGTATGTGGAACTGATCAGAGGGACATAGTGAGCTTTCTCTAAAAACTTTTAAAGGAATTTCTCCTGGAATAAAGTGATTGTGCTAAAATATAGTTATCCACAACATGTAAATAGTACTAGTATTTTTGTATGACTGAAACACTATCATCGTAGGCTCCTTTTAGGTAGCCCTCAATGGTGAATTATGTAAAATTACAGTGTCATTTCTTTGCATGTGATTATTTATCTTCTACACTTCCTCTTCATATAGGTTTAAGAGGATCATACTAATGTGGGAACAAGATTCATCAATTTAAAATAAAAATTTAACACCTGGATTCACCCCTCCCCTCTTAGGGTGTTATGGGGTCCTTCAGCCATGGTCACATTAATCATAAAAGTATAAATAATTAATGAAATTAAAAATGTACTATTGATATTACTAGTATGAAGTAGAATAGAAAAAATATATGTGATCCATACTTGATGGTAAATACTATGATAAGCTCCTTCCATAAAAAGTATAAGTGATAATAAAATCTAAAAAATTTGGTTCACATCAATCTATGTGGTCTAATCAATCAATTTTGTACTCAATGAGAAAAATGTTTCATTTTCGTTATCAATGACTATAGATGGATGGGATGTGCTATAACATTTTGATCTAATAGGTAATTGGTTTATTGTATCAAAATATTATGAAGAAGAATATAGAATTAAATCATAAGAACAATAAATATCCTATGGTATAATAATGCAATTAAATACACATCTATTGATGTTGAAAATTATCTATAGAAACATTAAATAAATCATTAAGTGCTTCTGTTAAGGAATCATTAATGGATTTTATTTGTGAAAATAAAGAAACACATGGTAAATAACATTTCTATTACATTTAGATTTAATTTTTAATATCTATCCACTACTAGAAATAATTTTTGAAAGTGGTTTTGTATACTATGAATTGAGCGTTTATTAGTCCTACAGAAGAAATATTCCATGTGAAATGTGTCATGGAAACAGAAAAAACATGAAACATATCCTTGTTTTTGGAGTTAAATTCTTCATTTGAAATAAAGATGAAATCTAAGGAAAGTATGGTGATGTGGAAAATTATGTATTAATTTTGGGCTATTCTTCAAAGTTTAAATCATATAAATTCTTCTAAAAAAGGCTTAATATGATTTTTTAAACTCGTGATATAAAATTTACTAAAAATGAAGACATATAATATCTAAATATTATATTATTGAAGAGTTTTATGATGAATAATAATTACTAAATTTCTATTCTAACGAATTTCAAAATCCTCTAATTGATTATTATTCTTATGGTGAATGATAATCTAATCAGCGTGTCAAAAGAAGTAATATGTGACAAAGAAAAAAATAACAAGATTTGAAGCTAACCCATGTAAAATTATTAGTGGTTAGTCATATACAATAGAGACCCTGAGAATGAGAGGAATTGATCACATTACTTTATTATTATTTATAGAAGAAATAGCATTTAAATAGGAAGAAAATGATAAATCATTGTTGAAATCCAAGAATTATGAGATAGATTAAATTGATAAGAATAAAACATGGAAACATATAGATAAATCTATACATCACTATGTGGTTGATATAAAATTATTCTTTAAAAAATTAATGTATATATAAGAGTGGTCCAAAATAAAGGGAGGATGGTATGTAAAGGATATTCTTATATTGGAGGAATGGATATTGAGGAAATATTTTCATTGATGGAAATTATGGAATCAGAAAGAATTTTCCTAAAAGTGATTTTTCAAAGTAAATTTAGATTCTATAAATTTTATTTGAAGAACAAATTTCTAAATTTAATCTTGAATGAAATTTATATATTGAAAAACTCATAGTATTTCTTATTGGATATATTGATTTAAAGTTCTAAATATTGAAAAGTTATTTATATGGCCCAAAACATGAACCAAATTTTAATTATTTATAGTTGGATACATATTATAGAAAGTCTGATTTAAATAGAGTATGGGTTGATCAAAACCTAAATGTGAATGTATTTGATGAAGGGAAGTTCATGGTGATAGTGTATGTGGATGATATCATATTTTGAAGTAATAAGCATAATGTCATTAATAAACTAACAAATATGATGTGTTACCAATTTTATATTTTGATTATGGGAAAGATAAATTTTATTTTTAGGATATTAGTTCATTTATGGAAAGTTGTCACATTAATATCATATGTTAAATTATCATGATCTAATTTAAAAAAGTTCAGAATTAAAGATTGCAAACAAGTTCCAGTTTTGATGGAAATTGGAACAAAACTCGAAAATCATATGCATATAAAAGTAATAAGATTAAAATTGTACAAAATAATTAATTTGATTCTAATATATCCCAAAAACTATATATCTTCTATATTCTATGCTATTTTTCATGATATTATTATTATTCAAAGGAATAATATCTAACAATAGTAAATAGAATAGTGTGGTACATTCAATGAACATTATACTATGGTTTAGTTTTAAAAACATGATAAGATATAGATTTATTATATTATTTAGATTTGTATTGGTATGTAGATGTTGTGGATCAAAAATACAATAGTATAAAAGTATTCATTGTTATTAGAAATTGCATTTGATGGATAATTAAGAAGTGGTATAGAATATACTTGAGAACAACCAAGGTAGATTAATTTTAAGTTACCAAGGCATATACTAGTTTTTGATTTTTGAATAATTTTTTGGAAGATCGTATAGAAGTGGTATACCCAACTGATGTCAATTTACTTTGATAATAAGAGTTAAACTGCATTAATAAAGGACCCAGTACAATATTCACACATAAAACATGTACAGATCTATTTACACTTTTTTAAGGGGAAGGAGGAGAAAATAATTATGGAATTGGTGTTTATTAGGACTCATTCTCAAATAGTAGATATATTTATAAAAACATTGAATATAATTTAATTCTAGAATCATCTTCAAACCTCATATTTTTTCTAATTTCTTCAAAATAAGGATATTTAGAAATCCCTCCCTCAATTATATATAATGATTTACTAGGATGTTGTGTGTTTTTATATGTGTTCATATTTTTTTAGTGTTAGATGGTAGGGGAGACACAATCCATGTTAAATTAAATGAAATAAATAAGTTATGATTTGAAAATATATATAGAATTGTAGAAAATAACTTATTCTACAGTGTACTAAAATGATCTATTTACATGGTTTTGGGATAGTTTAATTTTCATTAATGTTCAAATGTGATTAGAACTAGAATATTTAAAACCATTTAAATTTTATTTTAAATGGGGGATAATGAGTTTATATGGAGAGACATATTGTAGGTGCTTGGATGGTTTTAATTGGATAATTTAATGGTTGAAATAAAATAAACATATAAATATTGATACCAAAATTCAAAGGGGTATATTTTTATAGCCAATGTTCATCATAAAGTATATTTTATCAATAAAGATGAATTAAAGTCAATTGGATTTTTATATTCGATTTTGTGTGAATTTTTTGAAACATGGAAAATAATTTTGGGAAACCAGTACCACGGTGTCATCATGATACTAGTTATGAAATAGAGGATAAAAAATTAAGCACATGGAGGAGTTATGGGTGTTTTGGAATACAGTCCAATCAAGACAAATTTGGGTTAGAAATATCCAGGATACTCATGCCATCGTAGAAGATGTTTCTGTGGAATAAGTTATTCTTGTGGCTAAATTTTTTTTGAATAAATTTACATATTAAAATAACAAGACAGTTTATTAATACGTTTTTTGGTGATCATTTTGGTGAAAGTATCAATTAACTAGGGAGATGATTCATTCCCTGCCATGGAGTTGTTCATTTTTCAATGAAAAAACCCCATGTAAAATGGGTAATAGAGAAATGGATGAAATAGAAGTCATTTTGGAAATTATATAAAAATTATTAGAATTCATGTTTGATTAACTATCTTATACATAATAATCATAAAATTTGTATAGATATCACATATGGTTAATATTAATGGGAACTTGGTGAAGTAATATTCCATGGAGACATTTTGAGAATTAATTTTTCTATATTTGGATATAAAATGTGAATAAATTAATAGATCATGTCTTTTTGAAGTATTTTTTCATAAATAAGTTCTATGTAATGGTGATTAGATAATCATTCTATTTTCGGCCTAATAAGAAGCCTAAAATGGGTTTATTGAGTAGGTTCCTCATTGTGGAGTTTAAAAACAAGATTTCATGACCATATTTGATGATTTAGAACTCCTTTAAACTTTTTGAAATTATGTAATTAACTTCATAAAACTAAAGAGAATTTAATGGTATATATCTAAATAAATATGATCAAAGGGATGATTTTTATGAAAATAAAGATCAAGGTAGTTGATTTCATGAAATTTGAATTTTAATTTTAAATTTTTTTAATAAATATATAGGAAGTTAGATGGAATAAATATAGGAGATTTATTCCAACAATTATGGAAAAAAATATAGGAAATTAGAAAATAGAGAATACAAAAGTCTATAAAATTCATTCAAAATTTATAATTGAATATTAAATTGTGGATGGATTGAATTATATTACAAATAAGTTTTGGAAATGAAATGTTTCTACACACACATATAAACTATAAGAATTAAATATCAAATCATTATGGAGAACACCCACTGTTCTTTTTTTGATATATCATATGTTGTTATCTTTTTGAGTTCGACTTATGTGTCAATACTATCTCTATGTGTAATTCTAATGAAAGGTATTGATGGTAAAAGATGAATAGGTTGTTGAACCTGGATGAGTAGTGATATTTTCTTAAAGATTGTAATAAAAAATAGTAAAGTATTGATTAGTCAAAATATCAACACATTGATGATATTTTCTCCTTAGATATAGCCCAATGTTGTTGAACTAAGTTAAATTTTAGTTTCTACAGATCTCAATTTATCTAATTTTTGGTTTGTTTTTGTACAATCAGTATAACTGATAGAAAATGGATTTTCAAACAAAAAAATAAATATCCATTTTAATTTGAGTCAATAATAAATTTCAAATCACCCTAATCCACCTCCCTAAGGGTATATTATAGGACCTCAGGTTACAACATCACTCCATAAATGTACACTAATGGTGTACATATATATTGATATTCTTGACATATCTTGTAGGAATGAGAAGAGGTTTGGCATTGATAGGAGCTGGACCATGGTCTTAGATGTGATTATATGGGTTTGTTGAATACATACTCAAATGTATGTTATATGGAAATATATTTATTTTATTTTATTTTTTTATGTTAAGATATATGTATTGAGAAAAAGGGAAATATATATTTTTATTTTATTTTTTTAAATTATTTGGTGTGATATATATTGGTATCTTATATAATTATTTCTATATATGAATTTTTAATTTACTGGTAAGGCCAAGTTTGGTTTTATTATATTTTATATTTTTTTGGAATGACATGTTTAGCCTATGGATGCATAATTGTTTATTCTGTACTGAAATACATAATTTATTATTTATAAGTTATTTATGGTAATGTTTTAAAATCAAATGAATTGGATACCCTTGGAACTTATGTTATACAATGGTAATCAAAAACCTACCTATGGTTAGTCATGTGTTAGTTATCATATTCGGTTTAATTTTTTTGGGTTGTTTTTTTACAAAAATTTTTCAGAGTATAAAATGGAATTTGGCTTTGTGTTGGGTAGAGATAAGATCTTAACAATATGATAAGTAACCCATAAAAGATCGAACCAACCTATTAATATTGAAAACATAAGTTACCAGAAAATTATGGGGTTATACAAGTGTTTTTAAACCCATTAGTTTGTTTCCATTGTTGGGATAGTGAAGCCTTATTTATTTTGGTGTTTTTGGGACAATTTCAAGAAACCTACAATGTACACCACACCACATCTCAAATGCTTCAGCCTCTATGGTGAGTATACTGGTCATTGTATGGGAATTAAACCCCTTCTCTAGGTATCATTGTCAGATATATATTGATAAGGTTAGAATATGATATCAAATTTTAGAGACCAGAGTATTGTAGCTTTGTGTACTTCTAGCCATTAGTCATTTTAGTATTTTGAACTTTGGTGGATATGGAGCTATGTAATAGGGGACATAATATGTGGTTTTTGAAATATTTGTATCATCTTCTTTATGAGATCATTCAACCTAGGATTTTTATGTGTATGAAACTCTAAAATTTCCATAAAATTCAACTCCCATTCATAGGTAATTATTCATCTTCATTGATGTAGGGATTATTTATCAAACCATGTAAATAGTCATGCCCTATGATCTTATTCTTGTTATTTGTTTATTTCCATTATTCAGATTCCAACCATTCTATCTTTGTGACTCCCAGAATTTCCACAACATACTTTTATTTTATTTTTTTGTAGTGTGGTTCCCTAATATTTTATCATTAAGAGTGGAAAATTAATTTTGTGCCTCATGTATTTTTTATTATTTTATTCTATTAGGTTACCCTTATAATTATTCATTAGTTTCCTAAATATATTGATTGTGGAAATAGAATTCTTTAAAAAATCTATGTATGTGATTTTGATCATTTTTCTTCATTTATTATAAATATATATATGCTACTAAATTTTTTGATCTATATATTATTTATTTTATTACATGGTTGAAATGAATTATTTTATAGAAACATGTAATTATTAATAATTGTAAACTAATTATATAACATTTTTATAACCGTCATGAAAAATTAGTTGTAGAAATATTGATTTTAAATATTTTCGTGAACAGGGTTTTCAATAAACTAAATGATTCTAACTTAATAGAGTTTTTATAATCTAATATGAAATTATTTAAATTTTAATATGATTTGCTAATTTTTTATAATTTTTTTGGGTTAAATAATTTCAATTTTCTTCATTTCATATACTTAAAGATAAACTTGAAGATTGGGAAATTGATTTTAAATAAATGGGTTATGTTTGTGTTTTTTATATGTGATAATATCAATGGCTTGAATAGGTATTTATAATTTATTTTATAAATAAGACTTTTAAAATTGAATAAATTAGAATATTTTATTGTTGTCACACTATGGTATTCTAATAATTTCATGGATACATTGACTATATTGAATGATTTACGTTCATAATATATATTGTTTGAGAAATTTATACATTGGGTTTACCTTGACTTATACATGTATTTTTGTGATGTTTTGTAATTTAAGTAATATTTTTTCATAAGAAGTTGGATAATATAAAATTTAATGAAACTTAAGACTATTTAATGTTCATTTAACAACCACATAACATCAGTAAAATATTCATTTATAATAGTTACCTATTTGGAAAAACAAAATTCACTATAATTTATTTTTTTTTGTTATTATTATAATTATATTGATCCAATTTTTTGAGGATGTTTTTTTTGATTAATTATTTTAATTTAATTAAATTAATATATATTTATTGGTTTCATAGTATTATGGATGAATATATTTTTTTAAAAAAATTATGCGTGTGTAGAAAATTACATGTTAGTTTAAAATGTTTTCAAATGTGTATATTTTAATAAGATAAATATATATTTTTTTTAAAGATAATTGACAATGAATTTGTTTTTAAAGAATCTATGAAGTAGAATATGTAAATTTTAACTTATTAAACCTTGTTCAATTATGGTTTAATTATATTTCTTTCTAAAAGGATTTAGTTTTCATCTATGTATTTTAGAACTGGTATGGTGGGCAAATTTATGTGGTTTTCATTTGGTATGATATCTTTGTTTAAAAATCTATAATATATTGGATGATTATTTGATAATAAATTAAAGGAGTGTTTTTAATTTAGTATATTGATGTCAAATAATTTAAAAAAATCAGGATCTTTGGGTTTGAAAAATAATTCAGTTCCATGATAAAATATTTTTTATTGAATAGTCTGAGGATTTGAAGAGGAGGGATGATTTTTTTATTACTATTTTAAATTTTTTAAATAAATTTTAAAAGATAAATAAATCTATTTTTTGGAATAAATATCCATTTTAATGTATTTAAATTGATAATTGTTTTTATGAAAACATGAATATTTTTATCTAATGGAATATTAAAATAAGTGTGTGAAATAATTTAAAATAGGAATCATGGATGTAATTATTTTCTGAGTAGTGTCTATATTTTTTCATTTTGAATGATAATGTTTTATGAATTTTGTAATTTGGAAATTTCATTTTCTAGGTTATAATTTGATCAAACCAATGTTTAATTATTTTGGTATGATGGAATGTGTTTCAAAAAATCATTAATTTTATTTTAAAATGAGATATAGTGAACTTTTCTTGTTACATTGATAAGGTATTGAAAATAATATTATATTACTCTAAATAGTTTGTGTAGACATAGTCTAAAATTGATTTCCTTTTACTGACTATTTTTTCACTTCAAATGCATTTTCTATGAATAAAGGTCTTATTTATTATGTATAAATTTATTTTTATGATAAATTTGTGTTGTTTTCAAAATGGTTAATTGAGAAAATTTATTTTTGGAATAATTTGGGTTGGATTTTTCTAAATGGAATGGGGTTATTATTTTTTTTACAAAACAATTATTCCAAAAATAGTAAATATGTGTTTGTCCTAAAATAGTGATTCCTAGTGAGAATATTTAAATATTTTAGATAATTATTTTTAAATAATTGGGGATTAAATTTTTAAAGTAGATTTTTTTCATCGAATCGTATTTATTATTTTTCACTTCAACTCATTTAAGGTTATATGGATTCATTGGTTTATTTTGTGTATTCTAAACAATTTTTTTTCTAATGTTTAGGTTTTAATTTCTTCTTATATGTAGTTTATGTTTGGTTATGGGTTATTTGGACCAATTTGAAAAGGGTTGGATGATGAGATCCTTTATTTTGGATGTTTTTTATTTGATAATTTATTTTTATTATGGGTGTTTTGGGATTTATATTTCATATGCAGTTGGATTCTGAAGAATATTGTAAAATTACTTATTTTATATATTATTATTTTATACATAAAAATAATAGGTTTATTTAGGCTTATTGTGGATTCATATATATTTTTTAAAATACCTAGACTATAAAAAATATTCCTAAATAAAAATATTCGCTATTGGTTTAATTTATTGTGAATGAAAATTAGGAAATATGCATATCAATTTGTTGAGTGCTTAGATTAATTATAAATTTAAATGATGAAAAAATAATTAAAGTAGTTTAACACGTTGAAAAAAAAATTAGAACATAAAAAAATATCAATAATGTGTATATTTTTGTGTTAAAAATTTATCAGGATGTTTTGAATTTAGAATTATGAAGAAAAAGTATTGACTGTGAATTTATAACATATGCATGGTCTTCTAGAAAAAAATATACTCTTTGTATGAATTGTTATTGAGACCTTATAACCTTGTGAATTTACTCCATTATGAAAGTTAGTATCTCAATGTGTAACCAATCCTACCTTTTATTTTTATAAATATTTATAAAATTAAAAATAAAAATACAAATTGCCACAACTTTTGGTCTCCATGTCTATTACAACTTTATAAGATTCCAAATAAAATCAAACAGAATGACACACAAACTAATATAGTGGGAATAACCATAGTATTTATTTTACATGGTCAAAAGGAATCATAAAAATTATAAAAATAGTTTCGTGTTGGAATATAAATGTTCCATTCTCTTTCAGAAATACAATGTGTTGAAATTGAGAATCTAATTTTGTCTTTTTTGATTTTTAGTAAAAAAATGTGTTCACATATTTAATTTTTGTTATATAGAAAGTTTATATTTATATAAAAGATTTATTTAATATTAAAATTAGTTTTACTCATGTAAGTGATGTTTTAAAAATTAGTAATTTCAGTAGTGGTGGAATGTGTTAAACAAAATGAAAACCTAAAAAATACGATCGATAAATAATTTAGTATAAGTAAAATATTTATTGTGGGAATTTCACACATTTGAATGATGTTTTGGGATGTTATAATTTAAATTTAAATGTTTTACTATGATATTGGGAAAACTAATTAATTGTGACCCTATTATACCTTTTGTATGTTTTCCTCATAAGTTATTTTGTCATTTTAAACCAAAAATATATTTAATTAGAATTAAAATTATAGTTACTTTTCCAATATGGAAATAATTTTCGGGGGGAGAATGGTAACACCACCAGTTTTATTATTTTAAATATATATTGTCACATTTATTATTTTGGGTAAAAATTTAGCATTTTGGGGGATGTGTGGTTTGGTTCAAGACCCTAATACTGTGAATCACGACCATACAATGTGAATTTTAATGAAATGGTAAATTTATGGTGTAGTGAATGGTATTTAAACTGGGTATTATGTTTTTTCAAATTCATTATAAATCAAACAAAACATGAATTTAATGGATAAATTTCCTTAAACATTCCATAAATTTTTATGGGAGAATATTAGGTTTTTTATTTGGTATTTCATATAATGTGTGTTAATGAAGTGTACGGAGGATTTTTCGAAATGTGTTTTGTAAAATAAATATGTTATATATCATTATCTTATTATTATTAATATTATTAGTGCTATTATGGTATAGTGAACACTTATGCTGGGAAATATTATTCATTATATTATTATTATTACTACTAATGCTACTATTATTATTATATGCATCCTTATGATGTCTCCATCACCATGTCATCATAAAACCCACATTGGCTTCCATCAATCGCATCCCAACAACACTGTCATCCCCACATCATCCTCATCCCCAACCTTCTACTAAACACCTACCAAAGTAAATTAACTCCTTGTATTTGAGCGGATGTGGACTGCATTGTCATAGGAATGAAAACAACCACATATAAAGGAAAAGTGTGTTGGTGACACTATGTTGAAATAGAAAAACAAGTACTGGAATGATAGTATTTACATGGGGATGATGAAATTGAAGAAAGTGTGTTGGAAATACTATTTTTTGTACATGGATACTAGTGATAAAAGGAGGCCACATATATAGTTGTAGCACCTATTTAATAAGAAAAAAACCATGGGGAAATCTTTTTAATTCAATGGACACTTATACCTAATATCATAATATGTATGTATGTATTTATTTATTTATATATGCATATATTATATAAATAATTTACTATTTAGATGGGCCATCCATTAAGGGTTTATTAATTTTATTCTAAGCCTTTCGGTACTATTTGTGTGGTTATAATGTAATTGTAACCATCAATATATTCTATGATTATTATATCTTTTATTATAATTATAATCATAATAATAATAATTGTTGATTTATTATTACTTGGAGGGTGTATTTGAAAAAGAAATATCATCTTCCCTTCCCCTCACTTTGGGTTGATGAACAACGAGGGTATCTCCCATGCTTTTTATTCTTCTTCTGTCAATGGAATACACCATGGAAAATTAAATATATGAATTTCTTTATCTCTATATCTCTTGTTTTTTTTCACTTATCCTTGTTTTCCTTTCCCTTTTACCTATATCTTTCTACCCTTCATATAGAAATATTAATTGAGTGATTTGGGAATTTTGGAATTTCAAAATGTCCTGGTGAAATATTCAAATATGAATGGAATTTACCTTTATTTTAATAGAGGAGTCTAATAAAAATCCAATAGACTTTATTGGGTATTTTGGTGTCGGATAATAGATCATCAACAAGCATATCACCATTCCAAGATTGACATATTATTTCAAACAAATATTTTTATTTAATAATTGATATATTGTGATTTTGTTGGCCTCAATGAAGGGTATTTCACCAATAACCCAAATTAAATATCATTGGGATCTAAAGAAGAAATTGATCTTATTCTTTTCACATTATTTATATATAAATATTCATGCATGAGTTTTTAAATATATCATGAATTGGTTTTTCATGAGTAAAATTAAACTTAGTGGTATTTAATTTTTTGAATAAACAATATTTGAATTAAAATAAAATTTTATTTTATTCTTATAAAGTTAAATTATTTTTTATGTTCTTGAATTTATTTTTTATAGTAACATAAATAATAAAATTATTTTTGTATTTTTTAAGTGAATTAAAAGTTTCTATGAGTTTTTTTTTTGAAATGGTAAGGAAGTGATTTGATTTGAAAAATATTTATATTCCGTTATCTTAAACTTAATAAGTTTTTCATGTATTTTCAAATATTTTTTGTGAATAATTTCATATTTAGTTTGATAAAAGTTATTATTTGGATTTAATAATCTTGTTACTCAATCTATACAGTTTGTATGATAAAAGGAAAAAATTTATGATTTTTATAATATAATGTAAATGTTATTTGTACAATGGGACTGTTTTTTAGGGAGGTGGAATGGGTGAGATTGTATAAATATTTTTATATAAATTTTTATTTATTATTGATTTTAGAAACTTCATGGGGACACAAATATTTATATTTAGAAACATTTTGGATTCATACTCTACTAGTTATGATTTTACATTGACTATTTTGGATCTACTATGTAGGCCTCGAGTGAAGACCATTATTATTTAGTTTATTATTCTCTCTTATTCTTGGTTGATTAGAGTTTAATTGAGGAATTTCGAGTTTGATAAAGAATGTAAATTAGTGTAGGATGGTAAAATTGGATTGGGTAGAGTTACTATAGAATCACTTGGTACCTGGTGGATTTCTATTGGCTACCAAATGGAAAAAAGATATATTATATGATTCTATTAAATCTATCAAGTACCTAATGACATATTATTAAGTATCAAGTAGACTCATGGGTAAAATCATTTAAAATAAGGGACATTTAATCATTTGAAATCCTTAATTTTACTTCCATAACACATTTTCTTGTTATTTAATTCTATTTTATCTATTCAATCCTCCTTATGGTTCTTTTATGCTACTTATTTCCACTTCAACAGTCTCACTCCTAAATCCTTTTATTATATTGGTCTATATGGATTTCAAAATATCATATTTAATAATAATTTAGATAAGGATTCTGTTAATATCCTTTTTTATATACGTTAAAACTAAAAAACTTTCTTTCCCAATTCTAGGTCATGGAAAGTAATATAATTCCTTATTTTTTTATATATTCAAATTTTGATATATTACTCTATAAAATGCTAAGGTAATCATGTTGTTTCTATTTCTAGTTCCTTTATTCCTTATTGGAAATGCCTAAAACCTTATTTCTTCTCATGACATATTGGATTAGTAATTCTAATAGAAGTATAACTTAATCATTAGAACTTTTAATGATAATTATATACTAATATAAGTGGGTGACCACTTCTTCCACCCATAATCATAAATTATTGATCTATAAAAGTTATATGGATGATTGAATTTAAAAATAAAAGGTTTTTTTAACTAATAATATATTTATAATATTTTTTATGAATGAAATAGATCTTTTACTTAATTTGATTCATTTCAATTTTATTTTGAATGTTATAAATATCATGTGTATGTGTTACTTCCTATTTTTTTTCTTGTTTAAAATGATTTACATGATATTAAACATTAATAATAGATGTAAGAACTATAATCACTTTACTATGATACTTACCAATAAGTTTTTAATTGATTTTTTAGTTATAATACATATGATATCATTAATTACATTGAGTAACAAGATTATATGATTTTTTATTCATGTTGACATATTATTAAATGCAAGGAAACTATATTTCAACATGTTGGGGAGCTTGTATTTTATTATACCAAGCATGATTTTTTACATCCTTTTCGAAGAAATCGTTGATGGATGGGATGGGCTTGAGTTCCATAACTTGTTATAACCTTTCCTTTTCCCCATGGTATGGCCTATATGATCTCTATGAGTCGTTATACACAATTATCATTCCCCTGGGATGGGTGTTGAACCATGAATCGTTGTATTCATTCATCTTAGATATTGAGTTGAGGCTTGAATTAGGTAAACTCATAATGGACCATCACAAAGTTGAGAGTTAATTATTACCATTTATAAACATAGTTTACATCTACAATATAAAAAATTATCAATTTAGATTACATTTAATCAGTCCTTATATTATCACAAAACAAAATTTGTTTTATCATAAGCATTAACGGGTGGGGTGGTGACTACCTATTATGTATATTATACTCACACATTGCACAAGGATTTTTGGGATGCAGAAATATCCTTCTATTTTTTATCTAGGGAAAGGATAAGCCCCACATCATGATACTTTGTAAGAAATATGATGTGTATTTTTTGATGAATTATTTTTGATATTTTTGTGGTTAGATAAAAAGTGGACATAGTGGTTATACATAGTCATGTAAAGAAGGTATGTGAATCATTAAAGTTTCATTTTTTGTTCCTTGGGTTGAATTTGGTTTACTTATTATTTGGGTTTCAAAATTTTCCCTAATGTCTCTAATCTTGTAAAATCCTGATAAATAGGTATCCTTTAGTGGCATAATTGGGTAATAGTTTCTTTGTTAAAATACTAAAAAGGTTATTCCAATTTTTTTCCCTTTAATGTTATATTGTTATTAATAAAATTTAATGAGGTAAAACCATCTCCCGCATGTGTAACATTCATCACTCCGCATTTACACTACCCACTGGTAATTGAGAGGTGGGATCGAAGTGTAGTGGATACCTAGTGAAATAATATTTTAGTAATTGGGGTCTTTAAAAAAAATTATATTAATGCTCGCATAGTGATATTGGTTATGAGATGTGTGACTATTCAAGATAAGGGGTTCTTGACTCTGGAAGAAACCCGTAATTATATATGTTTGACAAAATTATATTGTAATATTTAGTTACCCATGGTACTTTTTTATTTTTTTTTAATTCTTTGTAGTTAGTACTATGTTCATGAGTCTAATTTATAATAATTGGAATTATTAGGCAGACACATGTGATATATCAGTTCATATTTCATGTTTTTTAGGGTAGAGTTTTTAGATTATTGCAGAACTAATTGATTAATCATATTAACTAAAACATCAGCAGTAAATAAATAATTATTTATTATATATTTAATATTAATTACTAGTTTAATATGAACCAAAACTTTATTCCTTACATGAAAAAATTAATTTAATTTTTTTCATATTTTTTTCTTTTTTTTAATTATGACTTTATAACATTTCCAAATTATGTTCGAAATCGTGTTTTTAATTTTTTTAAACCTCGTTATAGCTTTTATTGTTCATATAATTTATTTTTTAGTGTAAAATAATTCTTTTAAAATGCCTTTAAAATTTATTAGAAATGTAAATTATTTTGGTAAATGAATGAAATATAGAGATAGTTTCTGGGGTTTACACTAAACCACTACTATTTGTAGGTCTCATTAGAATAGTTAGAGCATATTATAATTGTTAAATTATATTTTTGGTTTTTTTATTGGTATTTTAGGTATATGTTTTGATTCTGAAATCTAAGATCATTTTTGAGTTTCTCAAGTTATATTTATCAATATTTTTTCATCATTAAGGATAATCACATAGTTATGTCTCTATATATTCATGAAATATCATCTGAAAAATGATGAAGAAATTAAAATCGTAGGTATTACTTCTAGTTTTAAAACTTATAAATTCAAAATTTTATACATTATAATGATACATTAAATATTAATTGATTGTGAAGATGGTATACCATATAATGAAATGAACTTTATATATTATCCTTCAACCTAAATAGAGTGTTTTTTCTTTTTAAGTTTTTTTATTTAAACATTATTTATAAATTTGATCCCAATATAATATAAGTAATATTAATCTCTCCTAAAATGATAATAGTTAATGAGTCACTTAAAAACATATTTATAACTTGAATAGTTAACGATTTTGACCTTAGTGGCTGATATATAAGTATATTATATATACATCCATCCTCCATAAAGAATAGTTTTAAAATAATATTTCAACTTAAATCAAATGGTTATTAACATGGTTTTAAATTTTGTTAGTTATATTAATAAAATCTAACTATTATTTACCGATGAAATTATCTTTTAAAAAACATAAGAATAATGGGATGAAGAAGATTATTTGGAAAACTACATTTGGAAAATTTTTAAACTAATGTTTTTGTAGAGACTTCCATTAAAACCTATGTTTTAATACATTTTATATAAATATAGTGGTCGTTTTTTTTAAATTTTTAAGGTATGGTTATATTGGGAAGGATTCATTTTCTTATATATCTTTTTTTGATCTTATTTAAAGTGAGTATGTTTGGTAATTTATTTTTTGTTAGTTATCACTATTATAATTGAATTTTGTTTATTAATGAACTACATTTTAATAATGGTGTTGTGAAAATCCTAAAATTATATTTGTACTACCTATGATCATGATTTAATTCGAAAAAATTTCTAAAACATCTATAAATTGTTTTCAATATGAATATGGTAAATAATAGAATTATTTTTCTATCATATAGTTTTGAAATTGTATTATTAGTATTTGAATGTAATTAGGTTACATAACATCAATTTAAATATGGTGAGAATTTTATTTTAAGTGATATATATTTAAAATCACTTTTATATTTTACAAAACTATATTACAAATAGTAGATTTTTATTTCCATGTTTAAACTAGAATTATTCCATATTGAAAATGTTTTTGTATGGTAGTAGATTTTATTTGGTTAATTTGGGGGAAAATGTAAAATATTTATTTGATTTGACAGGTAATGTTAATGGTACAACTTCTCTAACTTACTTTCAATGTATACAATTATATATGTATAATGTTAGTTATTTTATATGAATGTTTTCATAATAATTTCATAAATATTCAATTTATAGATTTATTATTTTTATATAAAAAATATAAGTGTTTTACATAGTTGTATGGATTTTCATATATTTGGTTTATATAATTAACAATTTATTGGTTATATAATAAAAAAATGTGTCGATAAACTTTATATTGTTTGTGTAAATTATTTTGGGAACCTAATGTTTTGGGAAACATTAAAGTTTTTAAAATTATTTATTATATAAGTATGAGATGAATCTTTTTGTATAAAGGTATTATTGTTCTATATACTTTGGGATGGTGTTATAATGGTGATTTCAAAATTATTTCCAATAAAATGGTGGTTGTTTGAGAATGTTTCAAATTTACCTCATGAGAATAAAATAAAGGATTTTATAAATACTGAATCAAATTTATGTGAACTTTTTTCAATAAGAATATATTTAAATATAAAATACTATAATAAATTTTAATCTATGAATTTTTTCTTAGGTGAATTACATGGTTTAATAAAATGCTTATTTGATAGTTTTCAAAATTTATTTCTGGTTTTATATTTGATTTACAGTTGAACAATTAACCCAACATTTCTACTTGAATAACCAAAGTCATAAAAATGATGAATTTCCTTTCCGTTTGAATTAAAAAATTAACATAAAATTTTCTTAAAATATTTTATAGTTACATTGATGTCTAATCGGTGTGTGATCGACTCATTTATTAAGGTAAAATACATTTATTAGTCCACATACTCAATTATGTAAAATGTATTTAACAATAATTAAATATAGTTATGGGTAATTGTTAGTATAATAATATAAATGTGTTCATGGTATTTTTTTTATTAAATACGGGAGTGTTTTAATGATATAAAAATGGGAAATTGGTGAGACAACACATAGAGTATTAATACTATTTATAATGAGTAGGGTATTTGGGGTAGTAATTGTCCTCATGAAGCATTTAAATTGAATTGATAATAGAATGTAATTATTCATTTCAGAAATTTCTTAAAATTATATTTTGGGATAGTTAAAGATATACACATGTAGTTAAGAGTCCATGTGATGTTTTTGATTTCCCTTATGAGTAGTGTTTAACTATGTTTTTTGTGATTATGATTCTACTGTATCATATGAACATTAGTTCCTTAAGGTGCATTTATGATATCCTTGTTTCATGGTTTGAGTTTACACTCACTCCATCGCCCTCAACCTCATAAAAATTAATAATGTATAAATTAGTGAAATCATTACGCTTATAGGAATGATTAATCACAAATTCAGGTTCCATATTACATGAAGCATAAGAAATAATGACCTATATATAATCCCCCACATAGATTTGTATCCAATAATGGTAAAAACAGTTGAGAACATGGATAGAAAGATGACCTCCCCCATTGTTGGGTTTCAATATTCTTCTATTCTCATGTAGTTATTGTTGTTACTTGGGTGTTACCTCTTATGTGGTTCCCTCCATTTGATCCTATAACACTACCCAACACTACCAATTCCTTAATACATCCCATTTATCATAGTTTGTCCCATTTTATACATCTAAATTCCCTGCTAGGATAATGTTCCTTTACTTACCATTAGATTTTCTCTAATCTTGTGAAGACATTCCCTTTATAGGATTTCCTCAATTTCAAGAAAACTGTTATGAGTTGAACTCAATTGTTTCAAAGTGTCTTTGTTAAACTCATAAATTTACAGAAACTCAACCATTGTTATTCAGTATAAACAAACTTAATTATTTTAATTTTTAAATATTTCATCAACTAAAAATTTTACTATGAGTATCAAAACACAACACTAAAAATAAAGTATTCAATAATTTCCAATTTCGTATAATTTTACATAATAAAAAATAGTTCAAATGAATTTCTATTCACAAAATAATAATAATAATCAAATTCCTAAAATATTTATGCTGTAGAAATAAAAACACACTAAAATTTAATTCGAACAATATAGATAATAACAATATTTTACGCAATGGCGTAATATAGAGCAATTATAATCATTTATAATGTCTATAGTATTTTAATATTTTAGGCTTTTTTTATATGAAAATATCAATCTATACATCCCATTTTATTATTTAATGTGTGTTTTTTTCATTCAATGTTCTATTTGGATTAATTAAACCAATTTCTATTTTTCAAATTTATACAGTTTTAAAATAAATATTTATTAATTAATAATTCTAAATAATAGATATATTAATATATGTTTTGAAAAATATTATTATTGATTGTTCCCGACGCTTTCCGCTGGGGCGTGCGCGTGCATCCTTCACGAAGGGGAGGACGCGCAGCTTGATGCCCCGAATTCCCACTTTCCAATGGTGGGTGGCATCCGTTCCTTGTTCAGGGGTGTCTTCTCCTTGATCGAAACCGGGATGATGGGATGTCAGTTCTTCTTTCTATGGATTCCTCCTCAGAGCTCG
This sequence comes from Viscum album, assembly GCA_963277665.1. Lineage (NCBI taxonomy): Eukaryota > Viridiplantae > Streptophyta > Magnoliopsida > Santalales > Viscaceae > Viscum > Viscum album. Next base: position 188,531,220 of record OY728145.1, read on the forward strand.
TCAACTAGTCCGGGTCTCCCTCATAGATTTAAGACGTATTTGTGAATCTCATTCCCAGTGCCATATCTTCATGGACACCATTTAATTAGGCTGCTTCTGTCGAGACGCTCCAAGGGGCCTGGTCGGGGCAGCAACCTTCGGTAAGGACAATGGTCACGCTGGGGTTTCGTTTCCATGTCTTGATGCTGGGGGATTGGCATGTCTGTCTTCTGTCCCTTATTATAGGGATTCTAAAGGGAGCAGAATCCCAAGGCATCCCACATCGAACATGAGGAATTGGAATTCCATAGGAATGTATCTGTGGTTTTCCTCATCTTCCCATGTTTAACACGGGGTATGCCGCGATTTTAACATCCAAAAGGGATGGATCAGACTGATCGAAACACTGAGAGTGGATCAGATAAAAGGACCCCCATAAGGGAACTCTGATGTTGGGGCTAGCACGTGGGCAGGTTCTCGGATAATGTGGAGTGGAACGCAGGGGCATGATCCCCACCGGGATGTGGTGGACCGGGTAAGAATCAGGATTGGTGACTATGTGAAAGTGGGGGCTTGAAACTCATGGAGGCATCCTACGTACCATGCCTTGACATTGATCAAAGTCTTCATAGTTCGGGTATACAGTTTAACATCATGTAGGATAAGATTTGGGGATTACATTCTGAGGCGGCCCATAATGGATGGATATGTGGCTTATGCTCTGAGACGGCCCACAATGGTGGATATGGGGCTTACGCTCTGAGGCGGTCCACAATGGTGGATATGGGGCTTACACTTTGAGAAAGCCCATGATGATGGATATGGGGCTTACACTCTGAGCTGGCCCAAGGATTTGGGTGAAACGATGTGAAGGGGTCGGAACGACTGAGTGGTGGGCTTGAACATCGTAGAGTATTCCTACGTACCATGACTTGACATGAATCAAATTCCCCGTAGTTCGGGTGGTACAGTTTAACGTCGTGCGGGATGAGGCAGACAGTTTAACTTCATGCTGGACTGAATACAGTTTAACGTCGTGCAAGACGAGGGAATACTGTTTAACGTCATGCGGGATGACAGTTGGGGCTTACACTCTAAGGCGGCCCAAGGAGTTGGTTGAACCGACGCGAAGGGTTTGGAGCAACCGGGTGGTGGGCTTGAACCTCGTTGAGGCTTCCTATGTACCATGACTTTACATGAATCAAAGTTCTCATAGTTCTCTAATATGGGGATTACACTCTGAGGCAGCACAAAATATGGTTTCATGGTCGATGCTCACTCTAAGCCCACATGAGTCATGTTCGGTGTGAGAAAAAAGAGGCAGCAGGGACCAGATGATCACATCATGAAGGGTTCGTCCGTGAGAAGCGGAGAGGGGCATACGTATTGAGCGGGCCTTCGTGTAGGGACTTACTCTGGGATGGATGACCGAAGTAAGACAAGTTGCAGAGGGAGAGGGATTTTGGACCGAATAAGGGAGATGCCTCGTTTCCTATCATGCCATCCACTGGCCTCGGCAATGGGGAAGTACGGAGGTGCATGGGTGATACCTTCCGCAGAAGAGTCTAGGGGATTAAACTCTAAGGCAGCCCTTCCCCCATTGACAAACTCCACTCCGAGAGGGAGGATATCAATCCATGTGAGGAATATTCAATTCTCGTGGAGACGAGCGGCATAAAGAATGTCTGAGCTGGGGGGACCCTGCGTGCGAGGCACGGCGTCAGATCACAGTTTAACGTCATGTGTTGAGGACAGGGTGCTTGGAAGTTTAACGTCATATAGCTCGGATGAGGTGGGTTCACACCACACCCCTAGGACTTACATAACCGACACCCTCTACCTCTTGTGGGGGGGAAGGAATCGGCAAGGCCATAGTGAAGTGGGGCCGCAGGGCGAACCATCGCGGGATCCACGTTAGCATGGATATGCAAATAAGAAATAGTCGTTAGCATGCCTATTCGAAGGAGCATGAGGAATAGAAATGAAATAGAAAAAACACTGCCCAAGGGACCTTGAGGTTACTTCATATGAGTCTGGAAGGCCGCATGGGAAAACAGTGCATGACATACATGCCTGGAATGGAGGACATCGGGCATCTACGCAGTGAGGCGCCCGGGGGCATCAAGGTGAGGGGCCCTGGGGATTACTCGCAAAGAGAAAGTTTGCGAGAAAAACACCGGGATTGAACGTAATTGGGGCAGGTGGATTGGGCGTGGCTAGGAGGATCACATGAAAAGGAGGCGAATTGCGCCCAAGTGGCAACAACCGAACCCTAAGAAAAGGCCGCACTGTGCGAGGGATTGCGCGCAATTGGACTGTTTTGTGCGCAATGGGAGATATTGCGCACAGTATAGGTACCATGAGGGGTTTGGAATTTTATCTAGGCCAGTGGGATTGCGCGCAAAGGCAGATCTCGGGACAATTCAGCGTGAAAAGAGTCAATACATGAATTTCATATTGCGTGAGCGGAAGTCCTATTTCATGCACGGGAGCCGGTTGACATTCTGCAACATAGAAATTGAAGGGGTATTCCTCTATTTATAGTCTCATGGCATCATGGAATCCAGATGGCGTGCAAAATTTTGCGCGCCAGGGAAGGCGGCGCGCAAAAGGGACCCCTGCGGGTGCGGGTGCGCAAAATTGCCCACTGGAGCCGGGGTCCATTCGCGAATCCCGGACCCCTTTCGCGCGACCAACATTTTTTCGTACAATGCATCCTTAATTTCATGCAACACTTTCGGGCCCTCCGAACCGGGCCTCCATGTGCAAATATGACTTCGCTTCTTCATTTCAAAACATCCTTGAGGAGTTACATACTTTTTCGATGTCTACAAATGCCCCCCCCCCTCGGAATTGGATTGGAGAGAGTTCACAACGATCAGATTCCAAGGGATACGCCGAAACGCTAAAGTGGTATATTTCTTTGGCGGTTTTCATGCAAAAGCCAACGGGGCCCGCAAAACTCTGGTCGGCACGGAATTCTCTTTCCGCACGGCGTGGAACCCCGGCCTCACCTATAAAAAGGGGCCTTGGGTTCCATGTTCTGTACTCAGGATTTTCCACGTGATAGGCTTTGATCTCTCGAGCGCGAAATTGCTTCGGCGACGGCGCTAAAAACACACAGTGTTCACGCGTAATTCCATTCGAATTTTGGCCGCCCTTACGCAAAAACTAAGGATATTTCGCACAGGTTGTTCTGATTTCGTGCCTTACTCTAGAATTGTACACCACGGATCCAAATTTCGCGCAACTCTTTCTGATTTCACGCAACTCTCAAAGAACTCAAGATGGCCGTGAACCAAGTCGATGATGGGGAAGTCGCCGCTCGTAGAGATGAAATGGTGGAAAATGAAGAGGTTTATGGAACCAAGGTGGTTTTTTTCCGACAACCGTACCTTGTTTAACCTTCTGACCCCTACCAAGAAATAGTATCCTCTATCCAACAACCTCTCTCTTTGGAACTTCGGCATCCTGGAGGAGGTTCCACTGCTGGTCTTTGAGGTGGACACACCGTGGTCATGGGTTACCCAGGAGAACAACCTTCCCCGTTACAACATCACCAACAATGGTCATCCTCCCAGAGAGACTAGACACATGGATGTGTATGCCTGAACCTGAGGACTAGAACCATTGATGCGGGTGATCCTATTGCAGAGAGCTCCTCAGCCCACTATGCGAGCACATTCCATCACAGCACCACGGACGATATTATGGGTTGCCTGTATGATTAGGATCTGCGGTCTAGAGCTAACTTCACCAGTGAGTGGGCCTGGACGTACTGGGTTCGCCATACGTGAAACCAATTCGGGGTCGAGTAGTGGCACATTGGTCTATTCGAGGCGGTGTGGATGTCGCAGTTCCACTTCCACCATCAACCTCAACTCAGGCTGGAGCTATTCACCCAGTTGTCCCCTAATACAAACACATTCTATCTTCACCATGAGGAAGTTGGCATTAGACTCTGCGATGTTCACTGCATCGGATGTATCCCAATTGAGGGATACTAATGCGACGAGTTCATTCCTCCAATGAACACCTGGGAAGACAGGTCATAGAACCTCATGCTGACGTGGCACCTGCTGGATCTATCCAAGGAGAGGCTGTAGGTCAAGGATTTCCGGAAGGACATTGCCTACAAGGACTGGTTCGGCCAGTTCTTGGAGAAGGACCCTGCGGTTATGATGCCGGGGTGGGAAAACGGTGTCCAACTGAGGCTTAGAGGAGAAAGAATGGATCGTACTAGAGGACCCTAGAGGCGGGGCAATACCAATCGTGGGGATACCATGTCATTGAGGCCTGGCACCTAAACCTTCGATATGCCAGGTTCCTTGACACCTTCTTGAGCGGGTGGCTTCTGTCGGTGTGGGACACGAGGATGGGCGTCCGTCCAGCAACTCTAGTGATGGAGGGCACCATGTCTGCCAACAAAAGGTTCAATCTGGGGGTCCTCGTGCTGGCAAGATTGTATTCCATCTTGGGACACATCTCACGAGGGGGGTTGCCTAAAAGAGTGTGTGGCCCCTTCCAGATCATTCACGGCTGGGTGGCGGCTCATCTTGGCAGACACACCTTTCCAAATGACGTTCATCCACCGGGCAAGGGCCTACGACCATCTCTCCCGAATATTGTTGGGGTTGCACAGATGACCCTCAATGAGGAGGGCGTAAGGATCCGAATTGGTAACCACGTCAATTTCAACTTCAGCACATTCCACACCCCGATCGGCTAGATGGTGGATAATGGGAATGGCTCACTAGAGCAGCATGAATACTTCCAGAGCATCCGAGGTGGTGTGCTTGTAGCTCGGATTGAAGGGAAGATCATCTGTGAGCCTTACGTGTCGTCCCGATTTTCCAGGTAGTTTGGGTGCCTCCAGCGAATGCTGAAGAAGATTTTCAAGGATATCCGAGAGGATAAGAATCACTGCGTCCTTATCCAGATGTGGTTAATGTTCACCATCTATGGATTTCGTGACGTAATTACCCTTCCTCCCACTGGGGTCCACGCTGGCGTATCAACCGAGTATGTCGAACATTGTACCATCCCGTACCCTGAGGGGCTTTTACGCAAGCGAGTCCGGCAACTCGAGACTACCTGCGTGGAAACTGGGCGACGGGGGAGCAGGCAAGGTGCTGCTTGGAAGAGAGAACCAGGGGACCGCCAGGAAGCGAGGCCTACGCAGGCTGGGACCTATGCAGCGGGGACATCACATGGTGTCGCTGCGACCTTGTTGCCCAGAGGGGGGTCACACGAGGCGGCCAGAGAGATTCTTGGGAAGCAGATAAGATACATGCTCGAACCTTCCCAAGATTCAATCCTTCCGGCATTTTGGTCGGATTGGATGACTCTGTAGAAATCATTGAGCGTTGAAGCCATCTGGAAAAAGATAATGCAGGACGGGATCTAGCTGCCTGAGGTTGGGCTTATTCGAGTTACCAAATGAATAAATTTCCATCGGCGTCATGCATATCTAACGGCCATGGACACATACGCGCACCAAAGGGGTCGGTGCGCGGATCCACCTTTCCTGGTGAAAGTGATTCTCATCCAAGGGAATGATCCAGAAGTGATGCCATTGGGATAAGGGGAGAGTGATGAAGATTCGGAGGTAGAGGATGAAATAGGAGAAGATGAAGGTGAAATAGAAGATGAAGGAGAAGGAGAACCCGAAGGTGAGGGGTCACAGGGGGTATCCTACCAAGGGAGTCTTTAGGAGAACAGTGAGATTTTCAGCTCTGATATTGACATAACTGAGATACTCGAGTTCTGCATCTATCCTTACTCATCTTCCTTCTTCATCCATTCTCTTCTGCAATTTCTAACTCATTTCCCTACCTCACTCAGGAGCACATAGGCACTGATCAGGCGTCCACAATAGAGGATGGAGGAGAGGCGTCGGTAGGAAAGGGTAGGACTCTGACGCCCCTCATCGAACTGACAAGCACTGAGGGGTCCCCTGCCATGACAACTCCTATAGCGTCCAGCACACCAGAGGCTAACGCTCTGGGTTCCTATGAGTCCCATGTTTCACTACTGGTGGTTACTGTCAGAAAACCCACGTAATCAGGATGCTTCTTGTACAGTGATCTCGGCTTTGGAGGCTCATCGGGCTGCTAAGCCCGGGCCATCTGTGAGTGGACCAACAGTGAACATACCACCTCCTCCAGAACATACTTCCCAAACTGAGTCGGCCCCGGCGATTGGTGAGCAAGGGGTGACGGACATCAGCGGTGCTATTATTGGAGAAAGGCCGGGAGCTGACGAAGGCACCACCACTGTCGGGGCGAGAGAGGAAGGTCACCCGGACATCAGGAATCTTATTCCCCATGAAGACATCCCTGAGGAAGAACCTGATGCCGACCTGCTGGTTTCCTTTCTTGCATACTGGCCCGTTGATCCTGAGGAGATAGACATTTCAGACTTGAAAGAGGATGAGGAGAGCGGAAGACACGACGAAAAAGGTGGAAGTGTATCCAGTGCTTTCTCATGCAGCCTCAGACGGATTGGATGAGGTGGATGGGATTACATCAGACCTGGCGGCGTTTACTATGTGCTGGAAGGTCTGATGCTCAACGACTTCATCTGACAGCCCGTGATTACATGGCCAAGAAGATACGTGAGAGCAGTCGACGCACCAACGTTGACCAGTTTCGAGAAAGATCGGTGAGCACCCAAGCATTTCTGAGCACGGAGCATGAATTCCAGCGCCTCGAAGGGCAGGCGGCAGAGAAGGAGGTCTTCATTGCAACATGCTCTGAGCTCGTGGAGAAACTGATGGCCCAGCTGGCTGACGGCCAAGAACAATTGATGGAGGTGAGTCACCAGATGACCGTACTTCAAACCGAATGGGCGTAGGCACAAGCAAGGATTGGTGAACTACGCTCCGCAGTTTTTGATGAAGAGAGAGTCTTCAGGGAGTGAGAAGCAGTCCTGGAGGCTACTTTCCAAAGGGTAGCAGCGTTGGAAAGATCAATCTAGCACGTTGATCCTTAAGGACTCTGTTTTGGCCATCTCATGAAATTTTTTCTTTCACTGCTCAATATTTCGATCCAATGTATGGACCAATCTATTTATTTGTACCTTTGGTTTAGTATGCTCAACCATAATCCTGAAATGAATAACAACTTACAACTAAGATCATGTAGGTCTCACCCAATGTGAGAAATAAAGGATGCATGTGTTATCATTTTGTCCAACTGTGGGGCGTCAACCAAGCTTCAGGCATCTGAAATCAGGCCCGGATTTTTTAGGAGAGGGAGGTCCAGCCGAAGGGAGGGGTCCTCAGACCAATCGATATATCTTCTCTTCAATGTGCTATAACACATGAGCGGGGAAATGCCGAGGACATTGAAATCAATCCGAACATAGCGAGATGAAAAAGGTGAATCATGTTACCCAAATTCAGATCACTATGGGTGGGCGCGACGATGGAGGATAACTTTTAACCGTGGCGGAAAGGCAGCATCCACATCGTGTTGTCCTGAAATGGGGACAAAAAATGAGGGCTGACTGCTGACCCTGTTTGCAACACGGGGCCTAACTCGAATATCGTCGATCAGTCTTCTGGAACACTGCCCAGGACAGCAGGCGGACCGTATGTCAATCATCCATACTATTACAATAGGCGGGCCAAAGGCCTATCATCCATATTGTTACAACAGGTGGACCACTGGTTGAGCATCCATACTATTAAGGGGTCCCATCAAACATGACCAGTTTTCCATAACGTTCGCCTAGGACAACAGGTGGACCGTAGATCAATCATCCAAACTGTTGCAATAGGCGGAACGAAGGTCTATCATCCATTTTTCTATTGCAGGCGGGCCATAGTTCGAGAATCCATACTGTGAGGGGGTCCCATCAATCATGAAAGAGGATGAAGATATGAATAAAGCGACATGAAAATCATGGAAGGTGGAGTGGTGGTTTGTTCGAACAGAATCCAACACTCCCAAGATTGCACCACTATGGTGGAGGCGCATTAGGCAGACGTGTTAATCTGGTCACAAATCATCCCAATATCTAGACAGGACCTCTCTGGAGAAATAACTGTCACTTCCCAACATTACTATGGGGCATCCCGTACTTATTCGGAGTAGATGATGCAGTTACACGACTCCCCATAAAGTCAAGCCAAGGGGCCAACAGTGAGGAGGGATGGGATTAGGTAGTCCCTGGGGCTGGACACAAGACGAAATGCTCAGGCATTCCTACTTACCTCATAAGGATGAGAATCAAGCCAAGCATAGTTCTAGAGAGGATCTTAGTTTAAGGTCTTACAGCTTGAACCGACGAGTAAGGGAAGTGGGAGACACATGGTAAAGCAGCTGCGAAACCCGACGTGAATGGGGACAAGGTCCTGCTTACCATGTGCTCCTGGGAAAAGTGTTTAGGTCAAGGGAATGAACACAAAATTTAGGCTGGGCCTGTGGGGAAGTTCCCAGGTGCTCCAACGTATCTCATAAGGATGATAATCATGCCATACGTTGTTCTTGGGGGAGCATTTTAACGTCGTGCGGGACGAGACACAGACAGGATAATTCTTATAACAGGTCATACGTGATGTGGCTATTTCAAACCCGACGTAAATGAGGACAAGGTACTTCTTACCACTCCACACAGTCCCGTGGTCAATTTACCAAAAGCGATATAGACACGATGAATTAGCGGACCCCAAGTTGGACCCTTTGACGATAGGTATGGGCGTTCCAACGTACCCCATGAGAATGGGGATCAAGCTGGACAAAGTTCTTGAAGGCTGGCATGGCACGACATGGTACCTATGCAAAGGATGAAAGAGGTGTGTGGGTCTAGCCCTTGCACCAAAAGAAGAGGAATTAGATATGTCTTGTTTGTCCTTGAAGGTGAATGGTTTTTCTTTCATGGAACGACCGGCCTAGGGTAGAAATTCCTGGCATTGCCACAATAATCAATTCGTATACCGGCATTGACAAATGGCATGGTAATTGATCAATACCTAACATGATGTCCCCTATGGGGAGGTTACCATAATGCAGTTCCATTTTTCATCGTGCGGGCGGGACGATATCATCACAGTTTATGGTCATGTGGTAGGACCAACTAGCACATTTTAAGGTTGTATGGCTTGGACCTGGGGGAATATGCACGATGTGATAAGGATTACCTGATGTAGGTGAGGACATAACCTCATACCATCACCGTGCGTGATTCTGGGAGAGGACCCTCGGGGTAAAGAGCCTACGAGGGTCTAACAATCAGGGGGCAGTAGATGCTAGCTTCCATATAAGCTGGGCCCGAAATGCAATGTCTGGGAAACTCCTCGTTTCCCATTGGGATGAGTGTCAAGATGCACATAGTCCTTAAGGAAAATCCAAGAATATACTCTTAGCGCTCAGATCACGGGAGCCCTGAGAGATGTCGTCACACAACTTTGTCCGCCTGACGTGTGGTGGTGAACTAAGGGTTAGTGCAAGGAGTGTCGAGATTCCACCTGGACACAATGGGGTGGAACATAATGTGAATCATGCAACCAACATTTAGGGCCTGAAGGAGTCGGTGTGACGACTGAGGATTTCTGTTGACCATGTTTGGAACATAGCATCTTGTCACGTTATCCTTGGGGACAAATAAATGAGCATCAACCGCTGACCATATTCGCAACATGGGATTTCTATCAATTTGTTGTCTGAAAACCTTGGGGGAATTGGACCGTGATGGTAGGAGAGCCCATAGGCGTTGTATCCAAGCCATTCATGGGGGTCCCTCCGGGTGTAAAATATAATGGGGCCCCGAATGAAGGGGAGCACGAAGCTTGTAAAGTGGACGAAACTTTCCTAAGTTGAATCTGACACTCCAGTTCCTAGAACAGAGTACTCTGAACACATTATCAGACCACTGGGAAGGGTCGAAGGGCTTAGTTTGAGAGCGGCCAAAAGATGGCAGATTCCCAGGAGAAGGGGGCATGGTGCCAAAAACCCTGTACCACACCTATATATCCCCCCGTGGGGAGGGACATTCCAAGAGACTGAGGTGACCGGGAGAACGTGGAATGTCCTATGAGACGGAGTTGGGCCTGAAACCTAGAATCTCATGTGATCCTACGTATCCTGTAAGAATGGGAATCAAGCCTCATGTAGTTCTGGAAGCACAGTTTAATGTCCTGTTGGACGGTGAGAAGCATATCTTCTAGGAGTGTGTACGTCGCGGCGGGTAAGCCAATGCTAATGTGGACATAATCCTACACCACAACACACCTTATGGGTAAGTACTGGGGCTAAGGGGCCCAAGAATGTCATGGGGCCTGAGGCTGGGCCTCGGTCTGGAAGGCCTGACCAGCTTGTAGTTTAACGTCTTGCAGTGAGGACGAGCATGCAGTTTAAGGTCATGATTGACCAAAAGGATCTTAGTTTAAGGACTTAGAACTCAGACCAAAGGGCCCCAGATGTAGGTCCAAGTACAGTTTATGGTCGTGCTGGACCAAATGCAGTTTAGGGTCATGCAGGACCGGGTGCAGTTTTGGGTCATGTAGGACCGTTATCCAGTTTAAGGTCATGGGGGACCCCGAAGAGTCAGGACAATTACTGATTGAGGAACCTGGAGTTGGTGGGAGGATTGACATGCTCGCCATACATAGTGGCCAGGGAATATGCGAACTTGGGGTAGACCATTTGGACGATGAAAGGCCCCTACCATTTGGGCTCCAACTTGGGTGGTTTCCAACTGGGGATCATCAGCACCCTGAGGGCCAGTACTTGGTCACCTTGCAGGAAAGAGCGGAGGAAACCCATCTTGTTGAAAGCTCGATCCATCCTACTCTGATGCCCTTCTAGGTTGTGCAAAGCACAAATCCTATTTTCGTCCAGCACTTCCAACTCAGCTAGGTGGATTTCAGAAACTCTATCCGGTACTTGCTGGTCGTAGACCGCCGTGCGCAATGAGGCCAACTGAATCTCGACGGGCAGGATGGCCTCAGCTCCATACACCTAGGAATATGGGGTCACCTGGGTGGAATTACGAGTCGTCGTCCGATAAGCCCAGAGGGAATTGAGGAGCTTGTCTGGTCAACTTTTCTTGTTCTGACCAACCATTTTTTCCCATAATTCTTGAGAGGGTTTTGTTAAACGCCTCGATCTGTCCATTTGCCTGTGCATGATAGCGGGAGGTGTGGTTAGTGCGATTGTTGTACTTGGAATACAATTTCTTCAGCTCGGCTACTCGGATGTTGGTTCTGTTATCCCTGAGGATAGCGTGAGGCACTCCAAATCGATTGATAATGTTGTAACTCACGATGTTAGTGGTAGCATGGGCTTTGACTTCCTTGAGCAGAATTTCCTCTGTCTACTTGGAAAAGAAATCCGTAGCAGTCAGAATGAAACGACATTGGCGAGCTGTCGTTGATGGGTTAGGTCCCACGACATCCAACCCCCAGACTGCAAAGGGCCAAGAATACTTGGTAGTTTGGAGGGGCTACGGTGACCGATGCACAAAGTTAGCATGAACTTGACACACATGACTCCTCTTGGAAAACTCGATGCAGACATAGATCATGGAGGGCCAGAAGTACCCCAGCCACCGAATCTGGTGAGACAACCTCGACCCAGCCTGATGGGTGCCACAGGAACCTGCATGAACCTACTGCATGACCTGTGGGATCTCGACTCCTTGAAAGTAATCTATGAGAACACCATCCAATCTGCATCTGTAAAGGGTCTGCTCAAGGCTGGGACCACTCTGAAGGGTAAAATGCAGCGCACAGCGTCAGATTCGCTCGTGCTCGGCCCAGTTTGACGAAAGATTACCGCATTGGAGGTATTCAACCAAGGGTTTCCCCCAATCAAAAACTACTTCGATCACCGTATCCGAAGTACTCGGGGCCCCCGACATAGGGTCACCAGTGGTAAGATGGTTCACCCGTGGGCTGTGATCATTCTCCGGGTTAACGGGAGCGATGACTCTCCAGTGCGCCACATAGATAATCAGATCATCCTGTTCAGGCTCCGCAAGTGATGCGGCCAGGCTGGCCAAAGCATCTTCTCGACTGTTCTACGACCGAGGAATATGAACGACCTCAGGTCAATAAGAGAACTAAGCCATTAGACGGGGGTACACTCAAACAATGGTGCATGTTCTGGATTCCTGACAACATAGTCACCATTGACCTGCTTGATGACCAGCTCAGAGTCCCTTTTCACATGTAGATGGGGAACGTCAATCGTGAGGGCCAGCTCGAGGCAAGTGATGAGGGCATGATACTCTGCCTCATTTTTGGTGCAGCCCTCTGAAAATAGGAATGAATATGGCAGAACGACTTGCTTCGGGGTGATGAAGACGATACCCAAGCCAACTCTGTTGAGCCTAGGATTGTTGAGTCTTCTACCGGTGGGGCTCCGGGAGACACTGTCAAAGTGCATCTGCTAGCATGGGACGACATGATCGACTGAGAGGATTACCTCATCAGGAAAACCTAGATCCAGTGGCTGATCTGTGGAGGTTGGGTGAGGAGCTAAAAAGTATGCCAACGCCTGTCCTTTGATAGCCTTCTGAGGTACGAACCTGATGTTGAACTGCTATAGGATCACCGCCCACTGCACTAGTCGTCCAGTTAACATAGGTCGGTTCAGGATGTACTTCAACAGGTCTACCTGAGAGACTAGTTGTACCTTGTGGTGCTGCAAGTAGTGCCACAATTTCTGTACAGCAAATACGAGCGCCAGGTTGCTCTTCTCGATAGTAGAATATCTAATTTCTGTATCGAGGAGCATGTGACTGAGGTAGTAGAGTTTGTTCACTGTTCCTTCATTGTTCTTATGGGCTAGAAGTGCGCCGAGGGACCATTTCAGGGTGGTCATGTAAAGGACCAGTGGCTTCCCGGAGACGGGTGGCATCAAGACCGGGGGTTGGAGCAGATACTGCTTGATTTCCTCAAAGGCGGTTTGACACTCTTCATCCCATTCATATGTGGCGCCTTTCTTCAGGAGCCAGGAAAAGGGATTACACTTGCCGGCCAGATTCGCAATGAATCGGCGTATGTAGGGTAAGTGGCCTTGGAGACCTCAAAGTTCCCGAATATTTCTCAGGGTAGACATCTGGCTAATGGAATTGATCATATCTGGGTTGATCTCAATGCCTCAGTATCTGAAAACAAATCAAAGAAAATTTCCAAATGTGAACCTGAAGGCGCACTTCAATGGGTTCATCTTGAGGTGGCGGGAATGGAGGAAGTCGAACACTTTCTCAAGGTCTTTGAGATGATCATGGTGATGGCGATATTTGACCACCAGATCATCCACATAGCATTCCACCAGTTTTCTAATAATTGGATTGAATATCCGATGCATGGCCCTTTGATAGGTGGAACCCGCATTTTTCAGGACGAAGTGCATAACCTGGTAACAGAAAGTACCTTGGGGGCCCTGAAGGCAGTGAACTCTTTTTCCTCGGGGGCCATCCGGATCTTGTTGTACCTAGAATACCCATCCATGAAGGAGAGGGCTTTGAACCGTTCCATGGCAACAATCAACAACTCTGCCACTGTGAGGGGAAAATCATCCTTCGGACAGTGGCGATTGAGATCGTGGAAGTCGATACAAACCCTGATCTGTCCGTTTTTCTTCCTGACCGACACAATATTGGCCATCCACCGGCGGTACTGAACTTCCTTGAAAAATTTGGCCTTGATAATATTGTCAAATTTATCCTCAACCATTACACCGTGATAAGGGTGCATCTTTCTGGGAGGCTTCTTGAACCCGCGATGGTTTGCTGGAAGGCCAAGGCGGTGGACCTCTACCTGATGATCTAGTCCTGGAATCTCGTTGTAACTCTAAGTGAGCACATCATGGTGCTGTTTAAGAAAGTCTACATACTATTTCTACTCCTCAGGGGGTATAGAGGCACTGAAAAATGTGGTTCTTGGGTCCAACTCTCTACGTAGGCTCACATGCACTAACTCGTCGACCGTGGTGGAGACACCCTCCTCAAAGGTGGGGGCGCATCTTCCATATCCTCTCCACTTGTCGAGGGATCATCCACAGGGGGAACTGCTTTGGGGCTACCAGACCCTGATGGGAAGCTGGTGCCGGCTTGGGTGGTAGTGTTCATCATATCAGGAGACGCATGCGCCACGAAGACCCTAGCGATGAAGGCAGTCGATCCAATCCCATCTGGTCTTCGGCCCAAGGGGACATGATTGATGACATCAAAACAATAGTGTCGTGTCGGCTTGATCCAGTTAATTCCAGCCTGGTGGAAGAGACATGTATAACGCATCGTCGTTTCCACAAGCCTGACGTCCCAATACCCTACAGGGGTAGGAGGTTCAGGAATCACCTGAGCATGGTTGGTGTAGGAGTATGAGGTGATTTTCCACCGTCGCTTGGACCTGGGAACATGCCTTCCTATTGTACCTAAAACCACAAAGCACTACCCCATGTCATGGGTGGTGGCCTCCAACCGATGGATTGGGAAGACGTAATCATCCTCTAATCCTGCCCATGGATCACTTGTGACAGCGGCATGCTTGACCTCACCTTCAAGGATCTGCTTATTCTTGCTCTTGTAATAGTCGACATCCAGATAACGGGTATCACAAGAGGCAAAAGGGGACACATCTCCTTGGTGAACGCCTACTCGACCATTAAGGGAGTATTTGAGGCATTATTGATACGATGAGGGGACCGCTGTGTGAAGATGGAGCCACGACCTTCCCATCAATGCATTGTAGGCGGTGTCCTGAGAGACAACCATGAATTCAATGCTAGCAATTAGGCCACCAAATAGGGTCTTCAAGAGAATCCTGCCGACTGGAGTTTCCTCGGTCCTATCATACCCCTAGATCCTGAGGTCGGAGTGAGTCAAATCATCCTCAGAGAAACCCATATTCCGCAGTGTCTAAGTTGGGATTAGGTTAATCCCAGAACCCATATCGAGAAGATAGTGGTAGAATTCCATGCCATTGAACTGGACAGTGATGTAATGTGGGATAATTTGCCCTTGTATGGGAGGGTCTTCATCTTCACCAGAGAATGAGATAACTGTCTGGCATTCGGCGTTCTCAATTGCCTCAGTATTGAAGGCTTCTGCAGTTTCTACCTCCGTCTCAAACTGGAGGGGGTTCCTTAGGGCCTCGGCGAGTTCCTAATGCATTTTAGATGACATGTGAAGAGCCTCAAGGATAGAAAGCCTTACTGGAATGCCAGTAAGGTGCTTCATAACATCATACTTTCGGGCCAAACGTGATCCTCTACATACAAGAGGCCGATCTGCGATTGGAGGCATGACGAGCCCTTCAGGATGGACCGGTGGCTGACTGGTACTAGGCACGTCTCGCTGTTCAATAGTAGAAGCCTAGAGAGTGGATGCCAGATTAGGACCAGAAGGCTGGGGTCGGCTGGTAGAAGGGAAGAGATGGACGTGGCATGGCTGAGGTGGTTCTGCCTGATACAGCAACACAAACGGTGGTGGAGGCGAACCTGTCGACACCAGATGAAGGGGTCGCGTGTGCTGAGCATTGTATTGGGCCTGCTTCCTGGTCTCAGTGGCGTTCATGGCTTGGCTGGAGGTGCCAATTTCCGTGCCCCGGAAATTCATGTAGCCACGACTCCGCCGATGTTGGCAACGTCTGGGGACATTGGGAAGGTCTACCTGGCGTTCCTCATCGTCGGGAGTCAAAATTGGATTTACCAACTCTAAGGTGTTAACCTAAGAGTACCCCTGACTGTCGCTTGAGGATTCATCCGCTACCGGGAAGAGTCTCGGAAGGATCCCCATTTATGGTGGCATTAAGTCACCATGATTGCGGGATGGCGATGACATTGCCAAGGCGTGTTCTTTCTTCTTGTGTCATTGTTGCTTGCTCTTATGGGAAGAGGCAGGCTGGGATGACAATGTCGAGGTAGCAACCACAGCTTCTGAGGGCTCTGGATGATTCAGGCATGCACGGATGATGCCATGGGAGTGGGTTACCATCATCTGAGCCATCCAGTCACTGTACTTCTGGAACCCACGGTCTGAAACCTGCTGCCATTAATTCGTATTGCCACTACGGCCATCTGATTTTACAAATACACCTGCCACTTGTGTCGGGCTGGGCCCAACCTGACTATATTGTTGTCAATATAGTCTTGGAGCCAGTCCTTGAACATGTATCATCGCTGGATGGTGTGCCCCAGGTTTCGGTGATAAAAGCAGTAGTTGGGGTGATCAGTGAGATGCGCCTCTTTTGGCTTCCTGCACTCAGGTAGCCGTACGATTCTCTGCTCCAAGGCACTACGGAATTAACCAAGGACCTGGGCCTCGTCAAACAAGTAGGTACGATTCCTTCTATCTGGAAAGGGGTCTCTTGGAGGCTGTCCTTGATGAGGGTCTGAAAATGAATGCCGAGGATGTGGAATTGGATTATCTCACCTAGGTGGTGGAGGTGCGTTACGCGGATGTGCTTGCCGATTTTGAGGCGGTCTCTACTAGGGTGGAGGTTATGTATGTGGAGGAGGAAGCCTATGGGGATGCGGAGCTGGCTTCCTTGGTAGCAACTCTAGCTTCTTGGGGGCTTCTATCTGGGCCACAATAGTAGGCTAAGCTCTGGAAGCTCTCTTTGCAAGGATTATAGGAGGTAGTGGGCATGCCTGGTTGGCCTATTGCAGGGCTTCTTCGAGGCGCTGAGCCTTGTATGAGAAGTCCTGGAACCCTCCAGAGTAATTCTGAGTGATCAGAGAAAGAACTAGCTCTTCCTTGACATTCCCTACACAAATTTTCAGTAATTTCTCCCGAGTTAGCGGCATGTCAAGGGAATATGTGAGCCCCTTCCACCGGGCGATGAAGTCCGCGACTCGCTCATCGGGCCTTTGTTTGCACCTGAAGAGGTATGTGATGTTCATCTTCTGGGTTGTGGAACTGAACTGGTAGAGGAATTGCCTGTGAAGGTCCTCCCAACTAGTCCAAGATCCAACAGGGAGCAGAATATACCAGACGAATGCTGGCCCTTATAGTGTCTGAACAAAGCAATGGAGCTTGGCGGCCTCCTGCTACGTCGAAGTCCCTAAAATAGGCCCACACCTCGAGTTGAAGTGGGCCAAGTGCTGTGGAAGGTCTCCTATCCCATTAAATGGGGAGAAAGTGGGGTTCCCAAATCTCGGAGGTGCCGACATATCATCCACCCATGCTGGGTATCGCTTGTCGTCCGGTGGGATTGCCACCTGCCGAGTTTCCAAAGCCTCTAAGCGGGCGATGAGTACTGCCATCGGATCGTCTGGACGCGGTTTCCTGTCCTGATGGGGATCCCTAAGAACAAGGGCATTGCCTGGCTCTTCAATCTGGTAGTCAATCTCAGTAGCTCGTGGGGCGGCTGGTGGAGCGACCATTGGGGCGGCGGGAGGAACCCGAGCGGGGTCTCTTAGGTGATCACACCTCTCAGGAGGGTTTGGAGAAACATATCGCGCCCTCTTTCCATAAGCTCTAGCCTCTCCTCTGTCGGCATACATGGCATGATCACAGTTCCCTGGGAGAATATCGTCGAGGTGTAGTTGTTCCTGCTCCTACTGTCCCGGACTAGGATCATCGTAGTCAGGTCGCCGCTCTGCAATGCATTCATCCAGAAGATCATCGACCAGCCTCTTCTACTCAGTAATCTGTTGGCTTAGTGTGGCCTTCTCAGGATCTTCCTCTACCTTATGCAATGAGTAAGATGGGTCGGTGAGTTTGATAGCCACAACACGTTCTTTACCCTTGCCGATATTTCGGATCAGTGTTAATGCCTTAGTGGGTGCAGTGAGACCTAGGAGGTTTCTATGTTGGCGAGTAATCCTCTAGGATGGGTCCAGTAGTGGATTTTCCTTAGGGGGTGGGTCCCCGTCGAGAAGTTCCAAACTATTCCCCTCTCCCGACAGGTCAGCCATGTTGACCGCTGCTGCCCTTGGGGGTATACCCTCACAGCCACCCGGTGAGTCGGGCTATCGGTGAATCACACAGAAGAGAAGGGAAACGTAGTTCCCCCATCCACGGATGCGTGTGTGGGGGGTAGCCTCCCTGATAACCATGTGGAGTACATGAAAACTCTAAATGCATCATTTTTGGAGGGCCCTGTGGTGGCCAAGTGACTTGGGGTGCCGAACTATGGGGAGCGTGGCCAGGTCCACCTGATGACATTGCTCGCTGATATCCTCGATGTGTGCATTGCTCCCAGGGTAGGGCAGTTGTTGATGGAGAATACGAGAGTGAGTCACCCGGAGAGTCTGGCGAAAACATTCAAACTCTCCCGGGGTGAGCGATTCATGTATATCAAAATCCGACCCTGCGACCGGCCAAAACTTCTCAGGGAAGTGGCCTACTGTGAGGACGACCCAGAAGCTCCACGACTCAGGTTCGGGATCCGGCCCTTTTCTGGCCCCGCTCATCAACCGGTAATTGCTGGGGAACTGGTAGTGGTGCCGAGGTAGGTCGCTGGGTTGGTGGGCTGGCCGGTGGAGAATACAACGAGCAGGACGATTGGACGTCGAATCCTAAGTCACCCTCCAAGGGTTGTAGTGTCCTGGCTGCCACGTCACGATAGGATGGGCTAGCGAAAAGGCCTCATGTCACAGTGTCATCACTTGAAGAGGGTGTTCCATGGGGTGACTCTTCCGTCGATCCCCAGAAAAGTTCTCCACTATCTCTGGCCGAGGTGGAAGGTGCTTCTAGAGAGGCCAACGGTAACTGCAGGTTTTATCCCTAGGGGTACACCAAGTCCTCATCCTCCTGGATATACCTTAACAGGGAGGCGGGGATCATACGGATCTCACATTCAGGGAGTACGAGGCTGACGCACCATGTACCTGTCCCTTCCCTTGACTCATAGGACCACGGGGAGGGCTCTTTCGCCGAGTGGTACTCCGCCTTAGAGTTTGAGAAACGGACTGGTCTGAGTTCCGTCCAGTCTTCCCTGGCATTTCCCTTACGACGAAGACATCCCACCTTCCTTCCCCTCGGTAGCCTTTCGGGGAAGGGCTGATTTCTGTCATGGAGTCCTCTGACTGCAATAGTTCTGGGGCGGAGAGGATCGATGTCCGGGGTGTGAGGAGCACCGGGGCAGATGTCGAAAGGGACATGGGGAGGACCTCCATGTGGGTGAGTGACCAGATATGCAATGGCTCCATACTCGTGGATAGTGGTAGGGGAAACGACCTTCTACCTAGTGTAGTGAGCGCTGGAAAGAGCCCCACCCGGAGCGTAGCTCTCATGGGGAAGCCTTTTACTTTCCAGAATGGTGGCACGGAGTTGGCCTTCATGCTGGATGGCACTACCGCGAATTGGTCTGCGGTGGCCATTTCCAATGCCAGCGACCGGAAGAGTCAACCCAACTTGCATGTGGGGCGGTCGGGGCCTTGATCCGAGTTAGCCATGTAACATCCCCTACTCAACCTGTGCGGGGGTTTGATGACTGGAGTCAGTAGTGGCTCGGGCCACAGTGGTTGCTGACGTTGATTCCCATGGTCGGGCATCCTCTTCCGCTCGCGCCTGACACTGGTGTCGGGTCAGATGGGTTGGAGCCAGTGGTGCGAGCACCTGGATTGCATGCTCTTCGGCTCGGGGAGTCGGGCGGCGGCATCGACGCAGCTTGGCGGGGGTCCTGACAGTGAACCCTTGAAGCAGGTCCCCGATCCAGCGAAACCGGAAATCCCCTATCTCATCTGCGTAGGGAAGGGAGGTGTCGAGGCGTTCCGAGGATAAACACCCAAAACGGTTGAACATCGGGGTGGGGAGTGGTGACTCCCTGCGGGACCCTCAGGGTGGCGTTGGCGATGAGGCACAACTGCCATGAGGTCCAAATGGTCCATGTCCCTGGTGGGGATGACCCCTTCCTCCTCGTACCTACGCACAAGGTCATTGATCACCCTTCGTTGGATAATCTCTGACGGGGAGAGGGGGCGTGAGTGCCCGACAGTCGCGGCGGTCGGAGCAGCTATGGAAAAGGCAGAACCACGTGGAGTGGTTGGGTCGGTACTGCCCCTGACCCTACGCCAGTGGACAGGTGGTGATCCTGCTCCGGATGAATGGATCTGATTCCTGAAATTTGGGAGATGAACCCATTAACACTAACAAGGAAAATGAATTGACAACCAATAGTCCAGCGCTATTCCATCTTCTGTGGTCAGTAAGAGGGATCCATGCTGAGGATATCGCATAACAAAGTGCTCAACGTCCTGATAGCCCCAACCCCTGGCGGGTTTCATGTCCTGGTGCTGGGTTCCCGGACCTGGTGACATGCTAATATTCTGAAACCCCAATGCTACAAGTCTTCATATTGAGGAGAAGAGATTAATGCCAGGTTCACCATTTTTTGTTTCTGACACTTTTCTCTAGGGCGCGCGCGTGAATCCGTCACACAGAGGAGGACGTGCGGCTTGTTGCCCCGCATTCCTGCTTTCCAAAGGTGTGAGGTAATCGTTCCTTGTTCAGGGACGTCTTCTCCATGATCGAAAACAGGATGATGGGATGTCGGTTCTTCCTTCCGTGGATTCCTCCTCGGAGCTTGTCACCTAGTCCGGGTATCCCTCATAGATATAAGAGTTATTCGTGAATCTCGTTCCTGGTTCCATATCTTCATGGACACCAGTTAATTATACTGCTTCCATCGAGACGCTCCAAGGGGTATGGTCGTGGCAGCAACCTTTGGTGAGGAGAATGGTTACGCTGCGGTGTCGCTGGTATGTCTTGACACTGGGGGATTGGCATGTCTATCTTCTATCCCTTATGATAGGGATTCTCGAAGGCATGGAAGCCTGAGGAATACCACATGGAATGAGGGAAATTGGAATTCCATAGGCATGTATCTGAGGTTTTCCTCAGCTTCCCATGTTTAACACGGGGTATGTGGTGAGTTTATCATCCAGCGGGGACGGATCGGACTGATCGGAACACTGAGAGTGGATCAGATAAAACGACCCCCGGAAGGGAACTCCGATGTTGGGGCCAACATGAGGGCATATTCCTGGATACTATGGAGTGGAATAGGATGGCATGATCCCCACTGAGATGTGGTGGCCCGAGTAAGAATCGGGATGGGTGACGAAGTGAAGGGGGGGCTTGAACCTCATGGAGGCTTCCTTCGTACCTTCCCTTGACATGGATCAAAGTCTCCGTAGTTTGGGTATATAGTTTAACATCATGTGGGACAGGATTTGGGGCTTACAATATGAGGCGGCCCACAGTGGATGGATATGGGGCTTACACTCTGAGACGGCCCACAATGGTGGATTTGGGGCTTATGCTCTGAGGCGGCCCACAATGGTGGATATGTGGCATACACTCTGAGGCAGACCGTGATGATATATATGGGGCTTACACTGTAAGGCGGAACAAGGAGTTGGGTGAACCAACGCGAAGGGGTTGGAATGACTGATTAGTGGGCTTGAACCTCGTGGAGGCATCCTACGTACCATGCCTTGACATGGATCAAAGTCCTCGTAGTTCGGGTGGTGCAGTTTAACAACATGCGGGACGAGGCAGACAGTTTATCATTGTTATGGATTTCTTATTGTTTAACATCATGCAGGACGAGGTCATACAGTTTAATGTCATACAGACTGACTTTTGGGGCTTACACTCTGAGGCGGACCAAGGAGTTGGGTGAACCGACGCGAAGGGGTCAGAGCAACAGGGTGGTGGGCTTGAACCTCGTGGAGGCTTCCTACGTACCATGCCTTAACAAGGATCAATGTTCTCGTACTTCTCTGGGATGGGGTTTACGCTATGAGGTGGCCCAAAAGAGGGTGTCATGGTCGATGCTCACTCTAAGCCCACGTGAGTCATTCTCGGTGTAAGAAACAAGAGGCAGCAAGGACCAGACGATCTTGTCACAAAGGGTGCGTCCGTGAGAAGCGGAGAGGGGCTTATGTGTTGAGTGGCCCTTAGTGCAGGTACTTACTCCGAGATGGAGTCCCGAAGTGCAAAAAATTGCAGAGGGAGAGGGTTTTGGGACTGAACAAGGGAGATCCCTCATTCCCTATCATGCCCTACACTGGCGTCAGCGGTGGGGAAGTACGGAGGTTCATGGGTGCTACCTTCCACAGGAGAGGCTAGGGGATTACGCTCTGAGGAATCCCTTCACCCATGGACAAATGTTACTTCGATAGGTAAGATATTATTACATGTGAGGAAGATTCCATTCCCATGGAGACGAGCGGCGTAAAGAATGTCCGAGCTGGGGGGACCCTGCGTGCGAGACACGGGGTCATATCACAGTTTAACGTCATGTGTTGAGGACGAGGTGCTTGGAAGTTTAACGTCATGGAGTTGGGACAAGGTGAGGTCACGCCACACCCCTAGGACTTACATAACCAAAACACTCTACCCCTTGTGGGATGGAAGGCATCGGCAAGGCCGTAGTGAAAGGGGCCGCAGGGTGAACCAATGAGGGGTCTAGGTTAGCATTGCTATGCGAAGAAGCAATAGCTGTTAGCGTGCCTATGCGAAAGATCATGAGGCAAAGAAATGAAATGGGAAACACCTCCCGAGGGACCTTGAGGTTACTTCTTATGAGCCTGGAAGGCCGCACAGGGAAAAAATTCATGAAATGCATGCCCAGTATGGAGGACATCGGGCGTCTACGCAGGGAGGCGCCCGAGGGGTGTCAAGGTGAGGGGTCCTGGGGATTGGGTGCAAAGAGAATGTTTGCGCGCAAAACACCAGGATGGCACATAATTGGGGCATGTGTATTGTGCCCGGCTAGGATGATCGCATGAAAAGGAGGTGAATTGCACGCAATTGGCAATGGAAGAACCCTAAGAAAAGGCCACACTGTGCGAAGGGATTGCGCGCAACTAGACCATTTTGTACGCAACGGGAGATATTGCGCACAACAGAGGAACCCTGAGGGGTTTGGATTTTTTTCTAGTCCATTGGGATTGCGCGCAAAGGCAGATCCTGGGGCAAGACTCCACAAAAAGAGTCAATACCTGAATGTCCTATTGCGTGTGAGGAAGTCCTATTTCGTGCACGCGAGCTGGTTGATATTCCGAAAACCAGAAATGCAAGGGGTTTCCTTCTATTTATAGGCTCCTGGCATTGTGTAATCTAGATGCACGCGAAATTTTGCACGCTAGGGAAGGCGACACGCAAAAGGGACCAGCGCGGGTGCGGGCGCGCAAAATTGCACGCCAGAGCCGGGGTCCTTTCGTGAATACCGGACTCCTTTCGCGCGACCAGTAATTTTTTCACGCAAAGCATCCTTAATTTCATGCAACACTTCTGGGCCCTCCGGACTGGGCCTCCAAGTCTGAATATAACTTCGCTTCATCGTTTCTAAATTTCCTTCCGGAGTTACAGACTTTTTTGTGGTCTACATTGATTAAAATACATTAATAGGTAGAAATATTTTTTATTTATAACTCAATTATAGATGTTGATGCCAGTCGAATGAGCATTAAAAAAATAAAAATGGATAAAATACCTGAATATGGGTATTATATTCCCCACAAAACAAAGGAACAAGAAGGTGGCCATGATCATGAGGATTTCATGAACCTATAAGAGACACATTATAGTATGAACTTTAGATGTTAATGCATAGGGTCACGTGGAACACATATCCTACGAAAGAACCCATTGATCCCCTTCTAATAATTCCTTATACTCTAGAAAAGGCACCCCAAACAGTCAGTGAATGTGGAAAGGATGCCAGAACATCACCCTGAGGTTGTGTGAATTTTCATCCCATAAACATCTGAAAACCATCCAAAAATCCTTGGAAATACCGAGGAAAATACAAAAAATATGGGGGACTATTATGATCGTAAAAATAATGTGATGCATCGTCGATGGGTAAAATTATTATCCTAGACAAAAATAAATAAAACTCGTGATATTTACATACATTAAAAATTAAAATAAAAAATAAAGAAAATAGAGAAATATGAGGACATTTTTCGATCAGAAAACCTCATGCAACACAACCCAGGTGATTCAAGAGACACTGCAAGCCATAGTGACATTCCCTCCTGGTCGCATAGGATCCCATTGGCATGTCACCCCCATCACAAGAAAGTCTTCAGACATCTCCAGGAAGTATCATTCTCCCCATTTGGATTTATAAGAAAAACAAAATGGTTTGTTGATGAAGTGTTAGTGGATCCCCACAAGACCCTTTTTTGGTTGCATGATGCATCACTGGTGGGGAAAGTTATTGTTTTTTACAACACATATGTAACCTCATGATATCGCCAACCATTGAAAGATAAAATTGAAATAAATAAGAAATATTTGGGATTATCTCAGGGTCATAACTAAGGCTATGATCCTAGGATATCCACAACAAGATCTCGCATGGCCACATAGAAATCCAATATTATCTCACGGAATATTTCAGACAAGCCATCGAAGATCACATGAAGGCCTTTTACTAGGAATCATGATCTCATGAAATTATTTAGAATTATAAGATTAACAATATGGGTACCCTAGACATGTCCACATGAATCAAAAAGAACCCTTGAATTTTAAATCATCCAATAAAGGTCTCATTGATTGATTCTCTCACGATCACAAGAAATCAGGGGATGCCCCCAAAATGACATACAATTAGACCATTCGAAGATAAAATGCACTAAATCCCTCCACTGACTCTAACTTGGATTCACATGATACATGCCATGAAAATAAACAAATAACATGTTTGGAAAAGAGAATATATCCCCCAAACCAACATAAAAAATGAGGCTAACATAGATAGAAAAACTCTTGGAACCTCACACCAGTTCACCTAGGCACCATAGTGGATTTATAATAGAGGATGATCTCGTGAATAGAAAATATTCATGTTATGTAATATATAAGGGAATAGATGGTAGATCATGTAGCATGAATAGGATCAACATGTGATCACTCAAACATCACATGAAGGACTTTTGGCAGGTCAAGTTAAGGGCATAAAAAATATTTTCTATGACACGACAGACTTAAAATAAGCTGACACCAAATAAATATAAGACATTTGAAATAAAAGTATATAATAAAAAAGAAAATATGGGAGACTTATGTGAAGAACATATATGATAATCCTCATGTGCTTTTCATGAACCAATTAGGTCATGTAAAATCACCAGGACAGGTCACCCAAGTCATCTGACACTTCTTCGGGTATACTATTTTGGATCATGTAGAGTCCCCAAGACATGTTAGAGAAAGTCACATGGTTCCCCCCATGCATCCAACCCTAGTCTCGTGAAATCCTCGGATCTCCCTATCCATGCCTCTCAATGACCTCTAGACATGTCATGCAGAACATATGGAAAAATTAGTACATGTCATCCATGTCTCAAGATAGAAACAAGGAATGTCAAATAGGACTCAAGACGTCCTCCGTACAGGTCATACAAGTCATGCATCACCTTCCAGACATGCCACATTAACTCTCATGATGCACTAGTCTGTCATATAGATTTTTAATGACACCAATGTAAGTCAGTTGAATCATTTGATTCCCTCTAAACATTTCAGTTGAGATCATTCCATGGATTCCCAAACGAGTCATCTAGGTCTTGAAATATCTTCCAGAAAAGTCAGACATGAGAAAGTGATGGTCTTCTAACATACTATCCATGTCATGTGATGTCCCTCAAACATGTCAACTGGATTAGGTGATAGTATTTTGACATTTTTGGAAAACATCCACTGACATGTCAAGACAAAAATCAAGGAATGTCAAGTAGGTAATCAACACATGTCAGGAAGCCAAGTAGGCCATGTTAAATTGGAATCCCATGACATGATGACCTTATCCATTCTCTGTATGTAAGCCCCAATCCAAAGGAAAATATCGATGTGTATACCCTGATCATCGACGTAATATGATATGCATCGTACATAAGGGAAACATCAATGTGTATGCTCTGACTAATTGAACTATGATGACTATGATTCATACTATAACTAGGATACTTAGGATGCATTCCTAAGGCTCTAGATATATATTTTATCCAAAGGGAGGTCCCAGCACATAGGTCCTACATTAAAAAGTAATGATATTGATCATTTACCATCCCTTGTTTCCTAGACCAAGCATAGATCATGTTGTCTTAGGGATTTATAATAATCATATCGACCTCATGAAATGTCTCTATCGTGATAAGGATGACCTTAGCATGTAAGCCCCAATCAGCATCATAATATGTTATTTCTCACACATAAGGGAAATGTTAGTGTGTATACCCCCAACCAATTGAACTTAGAATACTCTGATTCCTTCCATAACTAGAATACGTGGGAAGAATTACTATGAAATGACCTTGAACTCAATTGGGAATCAACATCATTTTATGTCCATCTATATCTATGAAATTTCAACCATTGGGGATGAATCATTCCCATGGGTTGATCATATTTCTTCATCAACCGATAGATTGAGTAATCCTTGAACTACGAGGACTCTGATTCCTTCCATAACAAGGATATATAGGATTCCTTCATAAGGCTTAATCCAAAACTCAAATATGAACCCACTTTGATATAAATCCCCTCATGTCTCTGAAATTTCAACTATCTGGACCAAATCATTCCCATCATCTGATCATTCTACCTCATCCTTCATCATAATGAGAATCCAACTAAACTATGATGACTCTGATTCATGCTATAACCAAGATACATAGGATTCATTATTAGGGCCTGATATCCATAATAAAAATCACAAGGGTTATCTTAGTATGTAATCCCTGCATCCATAAGTTACATGACTGAATACTTGTTCTACCTTGTTTCTCACATCGAGCATATATCACATGGGCTTTGGGAGGTGAAATAGTAATATAACTCACATCGGGAATCTACACCAGCTAGGGAAATCTTTGTATGTAATACCCAATTAATGTAATGATATAAACAACCCTCATGTAAGGGAACCTAACATAGGGATATTCCTAAGGGAATGAATGAGAAATGATAAATCTAATTCCATATTTAATGAGGATATGTATGATGTCTCCTCAAGACATAAGGTTATATATTCGGTGCCAAATTGTCTACAAATATGTACTTTATACATGATGTTAACAAAATTCATTTATCTAACAACATGTAATTTGATTCCTATAAAAATCAGGATACATAGGACACCTCATAATGGATCAATCCCCTACTTTGAATACTAACCACATCCATATATGACAGCAAATTCAAAAGTGTCTGGTTATGTGGATTTAGAATATAAGTAGCTATTAATTATTGGGAAATTGATGAAAACCCATAGATACATATAATTGGATTTAATAATAAGATATCCTTCTTCTTCTGTACATAAAAGCTGTTAACCTATTGCGATTTATTAGGGTAACCTATATCATATTGGTATTAGGAAGTGATTATTAAACATATCACAAATCTATAAGATTGTCTTAGAGTATGAAATAATTCCCCCAGGGTAAGATAAACCTAACCTCTCATCCTCTAGATAAATGTGAGTTCCTATGTTTCATCGGGTCTAAAACCCCACCTGACCCCCTAGCTTTTAAAAAATGGTTTAAACTTAATAATAGGTGTGGGAACCGTTTGGAGTTTATTTTAATAATGAAAATGGTAAACTAGCGTAAATGATTAAAAATCACATCCCCCCCCACTCACAAGCAATCGTCTAGTCATACCAAATGCACCTACTGGTTGTCTCTTTCCCATGGAAATAAAAATTGTGAACCCTGTATGAATATCTCAAATAAAAAAATTATTGGGTTATTATATTTCATGACATTTTTTTAAACACTATATGCAACACAAATGGTGAAGCCAATGTGAATCTCTCAAATAAGAGAATTATTGGTTAATCATGTGTTAGTATACTTTTTTTCTTATCCTACAAAAACAAATATGATAATCCTGATAGAAAGTTTACTACTGATCTTTTTGTAACATGGGTTCCCATTAAATAATTACTTCCCCTATTTGACAAGTTCATTGGAGCAGAATGGAAGAATCAGTAATAGAAGGATGATTTTGTTAACCATTCATATATAATTGATAACACATCATTCCTATGATATTACACTAATCGGTGTCCTTATTCATTGTTGTCTACATGACTGTAGATGCCGATCTCATTAATAGCACACCGATCCGAGATAATGTCACAATCCTATGAACATTTAGACATTCAACTGTGGTTGTAAACCCCTCAGGTCGAAAAGTAATATAACCTTCTCGACAGTACCATTGTCACATGGAGAATACAATAGTATGAGAGTACCATCGAAATGGTACAATCATGACCCTTGAATCTACCCATGAGGGTCTTCAAGTACTGAAAAGGATGAGTCTTTATCATCCAAGGAAAACTAAAACATTCCAATAGACATCGTTTTCATAGCCAACATCATTGAGAAATTATCTATGGAGTGAAAAAATCACCTCCTTCAGTATCTGATGAAGGTGTACTAGGCATTAAAATAAGGCTCCCTTATAGTTAATGAGTTACTGAGGGGGGCTTTTGTCAACCTTCATTACGATAACCATACCACCAGTACCCATTAGTCCTTATTGAGGGTACCACCCAACACACTGCAACCTCTGATACCCATTCGTGTGAAAAAGGAAGACATGTTATGAGAGGAAGGCCCTAGATAATTATGAGTAGGATTATATACCCACTCCTTCTAATGATGTATGAATTCATATTCCGAAAGTAGCCAGCGAGAAGATTTATATCCTTTCTCACTCTGAACAAATATGTGGGCATATTCTTGAAATAAGCATGTGGAAGGTTCTCATCCCTACCCCCATGCACAAATCCCATAATCATATTATGGTGTCACAAGGAGGATATAAATTGGAGAATATCCCTTCTTCAATAAAAGATATATACCAGTATATAGTACAAATAGAAAATGTTAAGGATTGTATCCCAGTGCATAATTTTCAGAAATTTCATTACTTCTTTACAACAGCTGAAGAACTCCACTTGAATATTTTGGCACTGGTATAGATATTATGTTAGTGGTATATTATTATCCCTATATTCAGGGCATATAAAATCACTGATCATTATGAAAAATTGGTTTCTATTAATTAAGCACACATTCTTTCTCCCATCCAGGAGGATTATAATCATATTATGGTAAGGGAAGAGTCATCGGACTGAGATCTTATTCCCATTCAAATCAGGATTCACCAAGTTAGAGAATCACATGCCTTGGTATAGGGGAACATGCCTATCTAAAAATTATGGAGAAATATAGCAAAGGATGAGGATCAAGATCATATCCTAGTCTTGGTTGGGGTTTACCAAGTGATAGGGGATCATGCTTAAGGATATGCTTGTATTCTTATCAAAGAAGACTAGTGACACACTACAAAAGCCTTGGATCATGATCATATCCTCATTCCGGCCATGGTCCATAGGTGAAAATGTAACATTCCTCTAGATAAGATGATATTCCATTCAGTGAATTTTCCTCCATACTCTATTATATCACAGAAGTAAGGTTCATAATACTAATTTTGCTAATGAATGACTGCACTTTAATCCTTTCGGGGCAATACAGAAGGGGGCTTATATCCATGCTCCCATTTTTGAGGTCTATCATCATATTCTGGAATGGAATTCTTATATGTAATAGTCTCATATTCGTGTTACAATTGGGGATCACCAAGTGATAGTGGATAATGTCATGGGAAAGCTCATATCCCTACTAAAAAATACAGGCGCCATATTCCAAAGGCTCCGGATTGGGCACATATTTCCATTCTGACCAAGGATCACTATGTCAGAATGTAACATGCCTTAGTACAGGCTCATATTCATATCAATAATGAGGAAGAATATTGTCATATTTCAACAGCTTCTCTAAAACATGCTCATAATCCCTCCACACCATATGGTACTAAACATGTTTCGATAACCTTTATACATTAGGCACATATCCTATTTCAAATCCAGAAGGCACGTCAACATATTTTGTCCAAGATGCATAACGAGACGCTTATACCTAATATTTTAATGGATAGTGTACTTGACATTGTTTGAGACACATTATCAACACCACAAGGGTTTGTATACTCTTAAACTGAAGAATAAAAAAATACCATTACTATCATATTCCTCCTCCTAGTAGTGTGCAGATGGATTGTAGGGACTCTACTCCAGAAATCCACCATCGTCAATCTCCCCATGGTGATATATAGAATGGAAAAGGAAATCATCCCCATTAACAAACACCATCATATAGAGAGGTGTCCAAAAATAATATTCCTTCATATAGATAAGTACTTTAAATATCTTGGTCATCCGCATATAGTTCCCCATCAAATTCTAGAAGCACTCTAATCCAGTCAGCAGGTGACCCCAAGAAGCATCTTGTGTGGTATGACTGGATGAAAGCATGTATGTTTAATGAATAGGAAGAAAATATTTACATATGGATAGAGATATATCTAGAACAACCTACTGATTATGTTTTTCCCCTTAATAATTATGACTAGGTGGTCCCACATGAGCTATAAAACGAGTGCATGACTTATATACACCAAAATATGTGGGATATTAATTAATTACTAATGTATAGGCATCTCCCTTATCTAGTATATGAGTATCATCGTCATCTCATCAATAAATTATGTTTTTATCTAGATATGGATGCATTTGACATGGCCTGGAACCCAAGAGTGGAATAGCATGACAAACACCTACGCACTTTTTTTCTCCATGTTGCAACAACACTTGGTCGACTGATTTCCTGACAATCACTAGATGTGTGTATCCATGTATGGGATAAATATGAATAATTTCACATCACTGTGTACCTAGAAAAATATAACCCTTCATACATATCATCCTATACTGTCATATCTTTCGGTGAAATCAAAGGGCTCGGTAATGTGTGATCTAGTTGGTTGCTACAATAGAATTCCACCACTTGATTCCCATAAATAATGAATGGATGGAGAGCACATCCAAGAAGTATTTCAATTGTTCCCCTTAAGGAAATGGGAATAAACTTCAGACATGAAATTTGAAGTTTCAATCAACCAAAAAACATATCGTAAAGGATAGTTCCCACGATGGGTTTCCATTGCACCCATGTCCTACCTGAGCACAACTTCACCACATTAAAAATCCATTGTATTAGATTCCATAAAATTCATATAGGATCAAACCCATCTCACTAGGATTGGGAAATATCTATAACCAACTTCACCTCTTGGATCATCAATTCTTGAGAGGATTCTGAACATATCATCCGCACCTAAAAACCCCCTTCCCACTAGGGTAGGGACATTTATATCTCAATCACCATCATTATTTTCATTATACCATGAGTGATTTTGGGGGAAATGAATGGTGATTCAAGATCAACCCCATCCCACTGGGATGGGTACATTTATATCTCAATTTCTACCTTGAGATCCATCAAATCCCCAATTGGAATTGTTTGATTCTCGACAAAAGGATCAGTCAAGGCCTATTGCGGCCCCAAATGACCTACAACCCATAGGGTTGGGGGAATTTTAATAATCTAAATAATCTAAAATATAATTGTTATTTTCTTGGAAGGGAGGTAAATATTGATGGTCTATAAACCTTTTGTTCCACCAACCACTAGAAAACCCTCTACAATCCAGGGTCCATTCATAAATCACAACTAAAAACTCCCTCAAGTGCACTACTCACAGGCTGAGATATGAGGATCATATGGTAAAGGTGATAAGACCTCATCAGTTTCATAAGCTAAAACTTTCCAATATGTATAGGGGTTTGAATAATGACTCTGATTAAGGTACTTCAAAATCCACTTGTTGCGTGGAAAGTAATGGGACGACCACCATTTCTCGATATTCCTTTGTGAATGTTGTCATTATCAATGTAAAGGATATAGTGGGAGAATATTCAAATATAAAGGGTAGCAACATGGAAAACATACCCCAAGAGGAGGGTGATTTGGATTCACCAACTAATGCTCCATGTACCCATAACCAAAGAAGGCTCCAAAATATTGCACCTCTGAATATCACATTGTCAACTCTCTGGGGAAAAACTACCAATGAAAAAGGGAAAGGTGTTTCTACACCCTAATCACCACCCATAAGAGTAGAGGTTCCTTAGTGGGGGAATAGATTTATTAATATGAGACTTAGAAAAAAACTCTCAGACAACTCAATGAGTAGATTCTCTGGGGAAATATTCACATAGGGTATCATCTTCATGAAAAAAATGAATAATCTCCCTCCCATAAAAAATATACCAGCAAAAGCTATATATGAATTTCAGACTGCATGTGGATCCTAGAATCCAGTCTACATAATTGAGTAAGCAAAAAATGATCATGAATTTCCTCCATTACGGTGACATCCTCTCCCTCTACATGGAAATCATTCTCTCTTATGGTGAATCGAGAATCAGTGAGAGATGAAGTTGAGGCCACCTCATCGACCCCCAAATGCTCCCTATAGATGAGAGGCGACTCAATCAATAGTACCCCTTAAATTTCTTAAGGTCATAGATTCCATGGTTACATGAATGATTTTCATGGAAGGGTGATGCGCACCATTATGGAAAAAGTGGAAGCCATATCCGGAATGGTAATATGACAATTTTCCCTCTCCCAATTTCATAAATCCTACATTCTTCACTTTTTATGGTATAGGCGGCCCTGAACATAATATCACACACTTCATATCCTAATTAGGTCTGATGATGGTCCCTCTATATCAAAAAGAGGCGACATAGTTGAGGTGTCTTTTATAGACTCTGACAAGTCCATACTTTTTTTGTACAAAAGACTTCCATTAGGATCTATTGTAGAATGAAAAGACTATAGGAATCAATTCCTTTTTCAGTTCATCTCTATGCTAATAAAAATTAAATTCATCGACCTGACGAATAGAAAACAACATAAAAATAGTAGGTTTCCTGACTTCATATACTGAGGGAAGGGTTTAACCTATTCACACATCATCCCTATCTCAAAGGATCAAATATTGGAACCGTATCCTGAAATCTCTAAGATGAGTTACATAAAACTATGGTTCAAAAGAAGTATCCTTGTAGGTTCTGTGATTTTAATAAAATGGAACAACTTTTTTAGAAAACTATTTAGTGAACCTGATCCAAATAACAAATCATGCCCACAGCATAGAGGAAAATGTATAGAAAAAGAGGAAGCTGTATATGTCACTCTCAATCTAGTAGAAGTACCCATTCTGAAACCTATGCAGGTCCTGAATATCCCATAACCTCCTTCCAAGTGGTGGTAATCACAAAATATATCTCTTCCCAAAGAATAGAGAAATCAAGGTCACCCTAGATTTACGGAATAGATGAATGAAGAATACTACTTACTAAATGAAAAAGTAACATGTTATTTCTTAGCTTTGATGGATAATAATTTTCTCAAGATAAAAAATCCTAAGAATCTCGATGATATGGAGCTCACCGACTATCCTAACTATTTCCTTTTCAATAGAAGGATGGATCGTAAAATCCAATATTTCATCTTCTTCAAAGATGTCCTTCAAAGAATGGTCAACTATAGATAGGTGGTGTTAGATAAATTCTCTGAGAAGGTGGTCTGCATAACCATTTCCCAGTTTGAAGAAGAGGGTTATTGGTAAAAAGTTTTGGTTATTCATGAATATATGTTCAACAACTGGATGACTCAAAAAATATTATAACAAACTCATGCCACCCTAAGAGCATAGATGAACATACTAAAAATATCTCCACCACCCAAGAAGGTGACATTGGATATGTCCCTAAAAAGTGGGCCTCACCATTGGAAGTTTAAATAAATAAATGGGTTTTAGTCATATTCTGCTCCAATGTTTGCTCTAACCCTTTTATATTTCTTCCCTATAATATCCAAAGCATGGGAACCACCCCCAAATGGAACCCTCATTGAAATAATAACTAATATTTGGTCCTATCATTGGGATGCACAAGGAATAACACTTCTCTATTAATGAATATTCCTATGAGTATGAGTTCCCCACACTAAACTAGGGAACAAGAGGTTACATATGCTAGAGTCGAGGATACATGGGACATCACGGGTGTGGTCATACCCAATATTTTGGTCATTTCCCTGGAGAACATATATTCTAATGATAAATATGTCAAATCACTCCATCAAGCCCAGTAAATTCAAGAAGGTGTCACAAAAATCTCTAGATGTCGTCGGTAGCCATTTTTCTTACATGTACTCCTAGAAAGTGTTCGATTATCTGATCAACCTACATAATGGGGATGGTCGGAACAAAACGTGTCACTAGAATCAGATTCCCCTATGACCTCTACACAATCACCAATCTCATCCACCACAAATTAATTGATACTTGAGTTATATATGAAGGAGAAACCCCACATCAAGACAAACATACCTCTATCAAAAAAGTATGACATTCTAAAATAGTTGGTGGTTGTTCCAGCCAAGATCTCAATCCTATATATGCTCCATATTTCAGAATAAATCATATATGAATTTGTTAAATCCATCCAAATTGAGTAGTAATTAGAGACATAATTATTTAAATTTATGTTCTATTGAATGTAGACCACGTAAAAAGAATTTCTTGTCGCCATCTCATTTATAGAGCATGATCAGGAAGAGTTCTTCAAAGGAAACATCAGACCGCTATATATTTTGAGAGGACTAAATAATGTCAACATTCGAAGTTCACTAGTCAAAAATTTCTCTAGGATCAAACTCATTCTGATTTGAATCCAATGATGTTTGGGATATAGATAAGGGGATTTGTCTTGCACAAATATAACCATTCATGTGTATGATAAGCATGATCAAAGACCTCTCAGGAAGATCATACTCAAATCTCTATTTCCATACCTCACATATAACATACTGTTTATGATTGTCTAGAAAGACAGTACATACAATTTTTTTTTCTTTGAGGGTCCCAGATCCATAGCCACGTGGAGGTACCTTTAAAATTCTATCAATTACTAAAATACCCCATTGATGGAAAGGTCAGCATACTATAAGGTGACAACGCCCACTCTGAGAATTGATAGGCCACATATGATGAATTATATTTCTCAAAAATGGGATGAAATACCAATGGTGGATGATGATATAGAGGTTTCAGCCCCCCATGGCTTGGGGACCACCTCCACAAATCCATAGAGTATGCTCGATAGTGACTATGTTCTCCCCAAAAATATAGTTTAGGTAATAGACCTTGTCCCAAAGGCCCAATCCCCTCCTATCCCCATTAATAGTTCAAAAGAAAATCCTCTATGGAATATATTTACAATGACCCATGAAATAGAGGATGCTAATGTAACTTCCCATGGCCTCTCTCTCTCCTTGATAGTGAAATAGAATCCCCTAGATTTTCAACTTCATCTGAGAATGTCTCCACAGACTCAAAGATGGAAGAAGAGAAGTGTGACCTAAGGAACACCCCTCCCTCATTCGAGGAAGTTTTCTAAACCTTCATTGATGAGATTAGATGGGTAAATATAATAATAGAAGAATAACTATGGCCTACATTGATTAGTGATACCATGAACCTCGAATAACAATATATTTACATAAAATTTTTAAAGAAACACTAATATGTTTTCTCTTGGAACTATAAAAAAATGCCCAAACAAAATCTAGATGTGGCTATACACCATCTAGTCTTACTCATTGGGCATCGAGGCATCATGTTGGAAACTAGGATTTTGAACCCCTATCATGCCACCAATGTAGAGGTGGAAGTTGAAATTTTTATCAAATCAAAATTTTTCTCAGAAGGGAAATACCCAAGATGGCTCACAAACATTATCCCCATCAAGAAAAATAATGGGTAGATTAGGGTCAGCATCGATTTTAGACACCTTAATTGGCACTAACCAAAGGAAAATTTACAATTTCCAATCATATAACTCTTTATCAATGAAATAGTAGGCTTTAAATCCCTTTCATTCATGGATGGTTACTCAAGGTACAATCAAATAAAGATGGTCACTGAATATGAGGAATCTAATACCTTCCAAGTGCATGAAGGTATCTTTTTCTACCAGGTCATGTACTTTGGTTTAAATAACACTAGATGTACTTATCAATTCCCCATGCATCATATCTTTAATCCATTCTTAAGAATAATAGATGAATATTACATTGATGACCTAGTTCTCAAATTCCAAAAGTTAATTTATCACTTCCTGAATCTCCAAAGAGTCTTGGACATGCTCTGACAACATAGTATGAAGATGAATTCTCTAAAATTAACCTTCTAGGTAACATTAGGGAAGTTTCTTTTCTTTTTGGTACATCATTGTGGAACCAATGTTGATCTAGAGAATACTAGTGCAATTTTAGCAATGTCACCACCTAGAAATATCAAATAGGGGAGGGGATCTAAGGGAACCTCCCATAAATTCAGCATTTCATAAATAACTTGTTCAATAAATATCTTTCATTCAGCAGAATAATAAGGAAGGTAATTTCTTAATAATGGGATAGATACAAATAAGAACCCATTAAAATTATCAATCAGTACATGCTATACCCACTGGTTCTGAGGCCTCTAGTGGAAGTTAGGACACTCATCTAATATGCGGCAACCTTGGAATTATTACCATGTACACACCTCACATATAAAAATGATGTGGGGTATGAGAATAGTCTCTACTACCGCATCGGAAAAATACTAGATTGTGAGACCTTATACTATGATATTGAAAAGAACTTCCTTGCACTCATATTTTCTGTGCATAATTTGAGGCAACACATGTAGCACCATAAACATCGTTTATTCACTTGTTTTTAGCCGCTCAAGTATATCATTGGCTATCCCATATAGACTGGGTTTTTGGCTTGATGGGTGGTCATTCTATAGAAATGTGACATTCAGTTTGTATCACAGAAGTCGGTGAATGGGAAATCCCTTAATAATTTCACCATAGCACATCCCACCCAGTACAATACAGTGGTAAACAGCGATCTCCCATATGAGGAGGTATTCTATACCCATGACACTAACCAGACATGGGAGAAGTATTTTGATTTCACCTCTTGAAGTCTTATCACCAAAAGTATGGAAAATATAAGGCTAAATAGGGTTGGCTTAGGTAGTATTTGTCTATTCAGAAAAATTAGTTTTCCCCTACTATTTATCATTTTCCAAAGGCTGCATTAATAATTATTATGAAAACCAATCTCTCATAACTGGCTTGGAATTATCCTTACAGCTACAGATTACCTACCTGAATGTCAAAGGGGATTCATATGTAGTGATAAATAATTTCAATGGTGAATATTACATAAAAAAATGAAGAAATAAACCATCCCACTAGTTATGTTAGGGGAATGTGTAAGAGTTACTTTTTGATCCCTCATTGCATCGTGATCCCCGATCATAGAATACTTACAGAAATGTATTGGATAATTCACCCACTGTTCTAGATGACCCAACTTAAGAGAAATAAGTCTTCAACATCACGCACCAAAGAATGGTTTTTTTAATATTCATCTATGATATGGAAGAAATCAATTAGGTTAAAACCACACCGGATCAGGTTGAACTGACATTAACTCCTTGTTGAATAGATCCCACAGTCAGTTATCTCCAAACATGGACTCTCTTCAAGGAAAAATCCAGAAGGGAATAGATTCAGTGTTTTGAAATGAACATTCCTTGTGTGATGGACCAAATTAGAAAAAATCTTTCTACAAGGAAGGTTTTAATGAAATCCTCCACAGATTCATAGAATAAACATAGATTCACTCCATCGTTTAAGAAGTCTATGTTGTATCATATGAGGCTCATCACTCTGGGAATAGGCCCTCCCCCCAATTAAGGAGGTTGAGATATTAATTGAAAACCATGATACAAGACTTTGTAGAATGCAACAGAAAATTTAATGTAAGACATAACATGAAAACTTCATTCATCAACCCCTAGAATTTCTATATATAGATAAATATTCCTGGTCATTTTCTATTTGGGAAATTTATGTTATGGGACCATATCCCCCAGCGATAGCTAAGTAGTTCAACTAAATCTTTAATACTACCAAATTATTTTCCAAATAGGCTGATGAAATACTACTAAAATAATTCTAGATGAATAATACCATCAACCTCATAAAATATCATATCATCACCTGGTTCGGATTCCCTCACACAATATTGATGAACAACAACACCAGCTTCTATTCTACTTAGTGGAAGAAACTATACTAGGATTAAAATATTGAGAAAATCACTCATCTCTCTATCATATAGTAGAAAATGGATAGATAGACGCCTTTAATAAGATTCTATCAAATATACTCTAGAAGATGGTGAACAAATACTAGAATTCCTGGCCTAATAGGATCCTCCATGCTTTACAGACCTATCATACCGACAAATGTATTGTTACACTAGAAACACCATACTCATTGGTGTATGAGATTGAGGTGATGTACCTAAATAATTTTAGCTTCCTTTTCTCTGAATATAAATTTTTTGAATAACTCTCAGATGATGAGAACTCAAAAAATTAACTTGATGAATTCGAATGGCTTAATGCGAATAGGTTGCTCACGTTAAACAACCTTGAAGTCCATCCGAATTGGATCACATGATTTTTTAATAAAAGTTTTTCTTCTATTTGTTCCTGCATGGTGAACTAGTGTTCTCTATTATGACCCCAATGATACCTGTAAAGAAGCCTTTATAGCTAGAACCCAAATGGGAAGGTCCTCAAATCATAAATAATTTCAATCAAAATAGAGCTTACTCATTGACTACAATGGATGGGGAGTATGTCATACCCCCCCCGCCAATATGATGTTTCTCGAGAAATACATTTCATCAAGTTCCCCACAACCTGACCACATGACGTTAAACTATACAGAGTCATCCCAGATACATGATGTTAAACTATATGAGCTCATCCTAGTTGCACGATGTTCAACTACACTACGGAAAAAAAAACATTTGCGATGGGATTTTTGTGATGGGAAATAATCTTGTCACCAATAGTCCAGTCCAGAGATTATTTGTGACGGGGGGGGGGGGGGGCGTCCCGTCGCAAATAACTTGTTATTTGCGACGGGTTTTGGTGGCCCGTAACAAAGAGTAATACGCGGTTTGCGCGCCAAACCATGGGAAGGTTATTTGCTTCGGAAGAAAGATTCCCGTCACAAATACCCGGCGGCGGTAAATGGGTTTTTGGGACGGGAAGGTTATTTGTGACGCGGGAATTCCCCTGTCGCAAAGAATTCATCGCTCGGAGGGTGTTTGCGACGGGACCCGTTGCAAATACCCGGCAGCAGTAAATGGGTTTTTGTGACTGGATGTTGTCAGGTCGCAAAACGTGTGTCCGTAGGTACCTTTTGGGACGGGGCCCATTGCAAATACCCTTTTCATCGCCGACAGCAATTAATGCAGCCAAAGGTATTTGTGATGGGCCTCATCACAACTAATCTAACCTATATTTTTTCCCCATCCGTTTTTTGAAATCCTCCTCTCAATTCTCACTTTCTCTCTCTCTCAACCTTATTTTCAGAGTGAAAATTTGTTTGAGTTAGTTTTTTTAAGGAAAAAGATTTGAAGCTGTCAACATCAATAGAAGATCAGGTTTCAAGGTATTTATATTTTATTTAATTTAATATTTATTTCACTTTTTTATTTTAATTTTAATTATTTTTTATTAGTTTTAATTTAATTAGATTTAAATTAATATGTTAATAATATTTATTTATAACAGTAAATTGAAATTCTTAGTACAAATTTTCAATAAATAGGAATAATTAGTAATAAATTGGAATAATTAGTAATAAATAGGAATAATTAGCAATTATTAGGAATAATTAGAAATAATTTGGAACAAATATTTATAATTAGCAATAAATTAGAATAATTAGAAATAAATAGGTATAAATAGCAATAAATATTGAAAATTTGGTAATAATTAGTAATATTTAGAAATAATTAGAAATAAATAGTAATAATTACAAATAATTCGGAACAATTAGAAATAAATAGTAATAAATTGGAACAAATAGAAATAAATAGTAATAAATAGTGATAATTAGTAATAAATTGGAATAATTAATAATAAATAGGAATAATTAATAAAAAATTGGAATAAATACTAATAAATATGAATATATAATAATAAATACTAATAAATAGGAATAATTAGTTATAAATAGGAATAATTAGTAATAAATTTGAATAATTATTAATAAATAAGAATAATTAGTAATAAATATGAATAATTAGTAATAAATATTAATAATTAGTAATAAATTGGAATAAATAGTAATAAATAGGAATAATTTGGAATAATTAGTAATAAATAGTAATTAGTAGGAATAATTAGTAATAAATAAGAATAATTGAGAATAAATAGGAATAATGAGGAATAATTTGGAATAATTAGTACTAATTAGGAATAATTAGTAATAATTAGTAATAATTATTTGTAATTAGTAATAATTTGTAATAATTAGTACTAATTATTAGTAATTAGTAGTAATTAGTAGTAATTAGTAGTAATTTGTAGTAATTAATAGAAATTAGTAGTAATTAGTTGTAATTAGGACTAAATAGTTATAAATAAGAATAAATAGTAGTAAATAGTAATAAATAGTAATAAATACTAATAATTAGATATAAATAGTCATAAATATGAATAATATGTAATAAATAGTAATAAATAGTAATAAATATCAACAAATTAGTAATAAAATTCAATTAATAATAATAAATATGAATAAATAATAATAAATACTAATAAATATGAATAATAAGAAATAAATATTAATAATTAGTAATAAATAGGAATAATTAGTAATAAATAGGAATAATTAGTAATAAATAGGAATAATTAGTAATAAATAAGAATAATTATTAATAACTAGAAATAATTAGTAATAAATAAGAATAATTAGAAATAAATAGGAATAATTAGTAATAATTAGGAATAATTAGGAATAATTAGTAATAATTAGGAATAATTAGGAATAAATATTTATAATTGGAAATAAATATGAATAATTAAGAATAATTTGGAATAAATATTTATAATTAGCAGTAAATTGGAATAATTAGAAATAAATAGTAATAATTTGAAATCAATAGTAATAAATAAAAATAATTAGTAATAAATAGGAATAAAAAATAATAAATACTAATAAATAGGTATAATTAGTAATAAATGAGAATAATTAGAAATATGTAGTAATAAATAGGAATAATTAGTAATAAATAGGAATAATTAGAAATAATTAGTAATAATTAGTTATAAATAGGAATAATTAGCAATAAATAGTAGTAAATAGGAATAATTAGTAATGAATAAGAATAAATAGTAATAAATAGAAATAATTAATAATAAATATGAATAATTAATAATAAATAGAAATAAATAATAATAAATAGGAATATATACCAATAATTAGGATTAATTTGCAATAATTAAGAGTAATTAAGAGTAATTAAAATTAATTAGTAATAAATAAGAATAATTAGTAATAAAGAGGAATAATTAGAAATAAATAGTAATAAGTAGTAATAATTAGTAATAAATAAGAATAAATAGTAATAAATAAAAATAATTAGAAATAATTAGAAATAGATAGTAATAATTTGTAATAATTAGGAATAATTAGTAATAAATAGTAATAATTAGAAATAAATAGTAATAATTAGTAATAAATATGAATAAATAGTAATAAATAAAAATACTAAATAATAAATAGGAATCGTTAATAAAAAATAGTAATAATTTTCAACAATTAGGATTAATTAGGAGTAATAAATAAATCATTAAGAGTATAAAAGAGTAATTATGTGTAAACATGAGTAATTAGGAGTAAAAAGGTGTAACTAGGAGTTAACAAGAGTAATTAGGTGTTAACGGGAGTAATTAAGAGTTAACAGGAGTAATTAAGAGTTAATAGAAGTAATTATGAGTTAACAAGAGTAATTATGAGTTAACAAGAGTAATTAGTAGTTAACGGAAATAATTTGGAGTTAACAGGAGTAATTATGAGTTAACAGGAGTAATTAATAGTTAGCAGGAGTAATTAGGAGTTATCATGAGTAATTGAGAATTAATAGGAGTTATTAAAAATAAAAAGGAGTAATTAGGAATAAACAGGAGTAATTAAGAAAAAATAAAAATAAATAATAATAAATAATAATAAATTCTAATAACTTTTAATAAATTTTCACAATTTCCAATAGATTGACAGAACTCCTTTTGCTTGATTACTCTTCTGCTTTCAACTTTCACCCACTCAAAAAAAATATGAAAATTATGCTTCTACATATGAATATCCAATATCGTACGCACGAGTTTGAATATTCCTTCATAGGACCACCTTTTTTATAATGTTTTCAGGCGGTGATAGTTACAAGAAGATAATTCATTGACGAAAAG
Organism: Viscum album; assembly: GCA_963277665.1. Lineage (NCBI taxonomy): Eukaryota > Viridiplantae > Streptophyta > Magnoliopsida > Santalales > Viscaceae > Viscum > Viscum album. The sequence goes on from OY728145.1 coordinate 188,573,514, forward strand.
GGGGCTCTTTTGTCTAACGGCTCATTTACTTGTATCTTTCTCACACTGAAATCAGAATGAAGAAACTGCTCGGAGGTACGCTTATACATTCTTGTATGCACAAGAATTAATAATCCAACATCGGAGCATATTCTTCATTGTTATTTCAGTTTGAGAAAGATGCAAGTAAATGAGACGTCAGACAAAAGAGTAGCCGACAATCCACTGGAAATTGTGTTGCCTAAATTTAATGGTAATTATTATGAAGTAGTTGTAATTGTTTTTATTCTTTTTTAATATAGTGTTTTTATAATTTCATATTATTCAAAATTTGTGATGATTTATATTTTGTAGAAATATATGGAACAAGGAAATTGACATCAGTCATTTTTTGATGATCGTGCTTGGATAAATTAGTGCAGAAATCCAAAAGGTTATAGTTTAAATATTGTATATATTTAGGGTGATGAATCTTTCATATCATTTTAATCATAAAAACCAGAATATGTTTCAGAAGGAACACTTAAGTGTCCTTATAAAAAATGTTCGCTGAGAATGTTTGACACATTTGACAAGGTTGGTTGACATCTCTTGCGGTTTGGTTTATAACCAGATTATGTTTTTGGTATCAAAACGGTGAACGTAGTTCCAGATAAGATACTAATAACTTGATTCTCGATCTATCACGTTTTCAAAATTTAGTACATGATGTTGGAGGTCCATCTGTTCAATAAACTGAAACTCAAGATGATAGTGATTTAACTCCTGAGTTGGCACCATCTGAATTTTATGAGTTGTTGAGGTCTGTTGAGGATGCATTATATCCTAGTTGCAAGATAAAAAAATTAGAAGTGGTTGCACAATTTATGGCTATTAAATCAGATAATGCACCGTCAGGCAACTCTTTTGATCATATATTTTCTTTGGTTAAAACACTTTTTCCTAAAGGAAATGTGTTGCCAGCAAATTACTATAAGAGCAAGAGGTTGGTTCGTAATCTGGGCCTTAGTTATCGGAAGATTCATGCATGTACAAATAATTCCATCTTATATTATGGTGAAAATGAGACATTGTATAGTTGTCCAAGATGTGGATAATCGAGGTGTAAAGAATCTCAACAAGGGAATTCTGGATCGATTCTAGTAAAACAGTTGAGATATTTCCCCCTTACACCCAGGTTGCAGTGTTTATTTATGTCTTTGAAAAAAGTGTCAATGATGTAATGGCACAAAACCAATATTTTAACTGATAAAATCTTGAATCATCCATCTGATGAGGATTCATGGAGACATTTTGACCGTCTGCATCCGTCTTCTGCTTTAGAAGCCCGAAACTTGTGATTGGGTCTTTCTACTGACAGTTTCTGTCTGTTTGGATCTTGTGGTAGTCAGTATTTATGTTATCCTATCTTTATAAATCCATAAAAGTTACCTCAATGGATGTTGATTAATGAGACCTATATCTTTTTGACTATATTAATCCCAGAACATTCGAAAAATATTATTGATGTTTATTTGAAGCCATTTATTGATGAGTTAAATGCATTGTGGAGTGATGGTGTTAATACATATGATGTTGCTGCGAAACAAGATTTCATATTAAAATCTACATTTATGTGGAAAATTATTGGCTTTCCAGCATATTTCATGTTATCTGGTTGGAGTACACATGGTCTAAAATCACGTCCTTACTGTATGAAAGACAACAAATCCATTATGATGGTCAATGGAAAAAAACCATTCTATTATGACTGTCACCGTAGATTTCTTCCAAATGATCATCCTTTTAGGAGGAACAAAAATCATTTCAGAAAAGGTACAATTGAAAGGGATGAACCTCCAAAGATGATCTTAGGTATAGAGTTAAAATCAGTTGTATTTTCATTACCTCCCATCACATTTGGGCCAATAGTAAACCAACAGGAAATTGTTGGCATTGGGAAAGAACATAGTTGGATAAAACAAATCATTTTTTTGGATCTTCCATATTAGTCTGATTTGTTGGTCCGCCACATGTTAGATGTCATGTATATTAAGAAGAACTATTTAGATAATTTATTTCATATAGTTTTGGATACACCAAGTAAGACCAAAGATACTGTAAAGGCATGATTAGATATTTCCAAAATATGTTGGTGACTAGAACATGAACTAATTGAAAATGTCAGATCATAGAGGTTAATTAATCCAAAAGTAGCTTATACACTGTCTAAAGAGTGTCGCTTATTATTTTGTTAGTGGATTATAGATTTGATACTTCTAGATGATTGTGCTTCTAATTTGGGCAGATGCGTTAAGAATGGTTAAATTACCGGATTAAAAATTCATTATTTTCATGTTATAATTGAAAGACTTATGCCAATAGGATTCATAGGTTTGTTGAATTCCATGATTTGGGATTTGATAATAGACATATCATATTTTATTTGTGACATTTGTGCTGCGAAAATAGACTGTGATTCCCTAAGAATACTGGAAGAAGATGTTGCTGTAAATATATGTAAATTGGAAAAAATAATTCTGTCGGCATTCTTTGACTAAATGGAACATCTGATATTACATTTTCCACATGTATCTATATGTGGAGGTCCCATACAGTTTCAATGGATGTACCCATTTGGGAGGTGCATACAGAAATTGAAGAGAAAAGTACCTAACAAAGCATCTGTTGAAGGCTAAATTGCTGAAGCTTATTTGCAAGAGGAAATTTCTTGTTTCTGCTCTCATTATTTTGAATCTCAATATCCCTCAAAACAAAATCACATGGGACGAAACGAGGGGAATGTAAATGACAAAATGGAAAATCAATTATCATTTTTTAATCATCCAAATATTGGTTTCAGTGTAGTTCATGAACATTGGCTTTCATATGATGAACATCACAGAGCTCATAAATATTTTGTTCTCAACTGTAAAGAAATGACATCAATTGTGATGTGAGTGCTTCTATCACTTATTCTATAATTTATGTTGTAGTATATAAACTAATTTTATTTGTAGGTTATATGATAATCATATCAAGAATCAACTTCCACAAATTACAGCAGCTGCTCTTGAAGAACACAGAAAAAAAAATTATCATTGGTTTCAACAACAGGTAACATAAATTATTCATGGTTTAATATGAATTCCATTTATTATTTATCATATTGATAATTGTTTTGCAAATTTTTAGGTGTCTCAACATGCTGATAAAATTGATAAGAGACAATGTATATTGAGTAAACCACCATCCAAAATGGTTAAATCTTATAATGTATATGTGGTGAATGGTTTTTTATTTCATATATGTGCATATGGGGAATAAAGAAACAATGAACAATGGAGTTTTCTTGAGAGGATCACATCACAGAGAAACTAAAGTTGGATTTTATGGCATTCTGGATGAAATTATTGAGTTGTGTTACCTAGGATAGAATTACATAACGATGATTAAATGTCAGTGGTTGGATACTGAGAGAGGCTTTCATGGTCATCCAACTCATGGAATCGTCGATATTAAATATAATTCTTCTTGCAGTAAATGAATCATTTTTACTGGCTCAACAGGAACATAAAATTTATTATGCAAAGTACTAAGCTACTTCAACATACTTGATTTATTAGTGGAGCATAATAAAAATGAAATCTTGGGAAAATCAGTTTACTCAAACTGAATGTGGTTCCACTGAAGTGGAAGGAATTGAAAATTTTTCAAGAGACTGCTCAAATTCCATCGTTTTCACAAAGATACATGAATATCAATGATGACACTCCACAATTAAGGATCGATGATGATGAAGATTTTAATGATGCTACAAATGAATTTGAAATGATAATAGATGTTGAAACTAAAACTCACATGGATATTGATGATGCTGAGGAGGAAGATGAACACATTGACATGGATAGCTACAAAGATGAGGATAATTATGGACATTGACACAGTTAAACAGTGGTTATAATCATAACTAATATATATCTATATATAATAGTAATTTTCAACTATCTGCTAACAACAATAATTTTTTGTTTCATATGGATCCAGATATATTTCACAAGTTGCAGGAGGCTGATCTACCTTTGGTTGGTGGGGATTTTGGATCATCTGACCCTCATCCTACTGACAGTTCAGGGGATATGTGGATGGGGCATGGTCTTTCGTGACTAATGATTCCTGAATCTATCCCCAAGCGATTTCCATGTCTTGGCTTCGATCCATGCACACAGAGGTATGGTAACCTGTATATTTTAGTTAGATTTCATTAATTTTATTTATATATATACTAATTGTTTGATTATTTATTCCTTTTTCACAGTTTTTCACATGTAGCTATTGGAAAGGGGAGCACTATCTAGCACAATTATTTTTCTTAGCCATGGATCACATGGGAACAGATTCCCGTTGATGTGTGGCGCGACATGTTCAATAATGGGCTGGTACGTAAATAAAGAATATTTATTTTGAAATTTATTTTATTAATAACATGATATTATTAATTATTTTTAGGATTTATGGTGTCCCATTGATGATAGCATGTGTGACGCTATCCACACGGCATGGCAGGTGTCTATGTGTCAATGTTTCCGTCAATTTTTACAAAATTTGAGAAGAATAAATATTAATAAAGTAGGAGTTATATAATTTGATGAGTCGTGTAGAGACCACCGAATAGAGTATTTTTCATCTCACGTTTGGGATGGATTATGTTTACACTAGTTGGGTGGTGGATTTCCGATGACATCTTTAGTGGGACGGCAAAATCGAGGGAGACAGGAGGTGACACATCGAGCTGGTAACCGTACATTCAGTAGGCATAGAGAACATCTCGTAAGTATATTTTTTAAATATTTTATATAACACTAAATATAAATAGTTTATTCTTTATTTCTGTAGGCAGTGGAACATCCCGATATTACGGAGTTCAACGTTTATCGAAGGATGTAGTGTAATCCAGCCACTGGAGAGAATATAGGTAATTGTCATCATAAAATTGTGGTTAGTATTATTTTTTATGTTTGAAAATTAACTTCTTATAATATTTTAACCATTTTAATTTCAAATTGGAATTGAAGGAGTCATATGAGGTTGTGACCTCTCAGACACAAGCTGAGAGTCAAGGCGAGTTGACTGAGTAGACCAGTGCCCTCCATTTCGATGAGGCGGCATGGATGTAGGTGACTCAGTGTGGCTTTGAGAAGGGCCGAGTAGTTGCTATCAGATCTCATTTGACTCCTGCTACTTATTATGGTACTATTGTGATGTCGATGTCCTACTCGAGAGGAGCTCATGGAGAGGCATCATCTTCTGCCACACAGTATCAAGAGCAGTTGCGAACTCAGGCTAAGCTTATAGAGAGTTTATAGAATCCGCATGAAGAGATGTGTTGGCTGTGGCAGCAGCAGCAGCATCACAAGATGGAGTACATGCACCTTTTGACTCGTAGTTTAGGGATGGAGTTTCCTCCTCCACCTCCTCCACCTCCTCCACCTCCTCCAGAAGACGACCCCTCGATGAATTTTTTTATGTTAAAAACAATTGAAATCATGATTTGTAGTAATATGAACTATTTACAGTTTTTGTCTTTTATATTGGTGAGAATATTGCATAATTTAATTTTTTTATTTTTAGTATTTAATTGTTTATTATTAGTATTATATTTTTTATATTTGTTTATTTTACTAATAATAATAAAATTTTATGATTTTTTTATATTTTGTTATAAATATTGATATTTTTAATAATTTTTGATTTATTTTATTATTTTAATAATTTTAATTTTAATTTCTTATTAATAATAATTTTATTAAATATATATTTTTTATTATTATATTTTTTAATGTTATTTTATTTTACTAATAAGAATATTTTTTAATTTTTTATTATTTTAATAATAATAATATAATTTTTTCATTAATAAAAATTTTATTAATTTTTTTATTATGTTTAGTATTTATGACAATACCTTTTTCCACGGGGTCCCGTCACAAATAATCTAAATTTAATTTAGTATTATTATTATTTGTGAAGGGACAGCGGGGCCGACAAAATACTATTTGCGACGGACCTGTCGCAAAATGTTTATATATATAATTTATATAATCGGATGGTTATTTCTGACAGGTAAGGTTCCCATCGCAATAGGTTGATTGATATACAATTTATATAATCGGAGGCTTATTTGAGATAGAAAAGTTCCCGTCATGAATTCCATTTTTTGTGATAGGCCCATCGAAAAAATTGTTTTTGCGACGTCGTTTTCTACAACGGTCTATTTGCAATGGGTCCCCGTCGCTAAAGCCTATTTGCAACGGGATCCCATCACAAATAGGTCGTCAAATATATCTATAATTCCAGTAGTGCTACACAATATCGTCCTAGTACCATGTTGTTAAACCGCACATCATCTGAATTCCAAGAAGAAAGACTTTAAACTTCACAGTGTCTCATGTCCTAACCACATGATAGTAAACTATACAACGTACGTCCTCACCACATGGAGATAAACTGAATAGGAAGCACCATGTCACTAATGAATCACAGCACATGAGCCAGGTTTGTGGGATGTAAAGATGAAATACCCCTATCCCAATGTGAGAGTTAGCTCCACAAAGGGAATCTTTTCATCTAAGAACTATGTATGACTTGATTCCTTCCATCACAAGTTTCGTAGTGATTCCCAAACCTCTAGTATTGGGCCCAACTACAATATTTATTTTATTTCATGCCGCGTGAGCCTCTCCCTTACCACATGACATTAAATTGCATAGAATATGTCTTTACTGAATGACATAAAACTGCACAGATCCATTGTGTTAATTCCCTTTCACATCGGGTGAACCACGTCTTCACCACAGAATGTTAAACTGCACTACAGATTTCCTTACTGAATGAAATTAAATATCATGGGTTTATAGAATTATATATGGCTTTATTCTCATTTTCAATAAAATAAATTGGGATGCCTCGATCCTATATCTTTTTTCCGACACCACATGATACAAAATGCCTCTATCCTATCCTTAGTCTCCTCTGAATAGTGAGAAGAACCCTCTCCATTTGTTATTCCTCACACTGAGCATAGCTCACAAGAGATTTTCAATTTCAGAAGGGGATTCCCCACATGAAAATATAATAATATCTCATGAAAATTTAATCGTGGTCTTTAATTCAATAACTTAAAAGTCACACCATGAGCCCTCACCACATGACATTAAACTGCATGGTTGATGTCCCTTGCATGACATAAAACAACACATTCCTATGAATCTCTCCCAAGAGGACCACTATGGTTGGTTATTTGTCTCCCAACACACCTTTATTTGTCATGAATAACATTTGGATTAAATAATATCATAATAGGATATGTAGTGAAGCCAATATCTTCAATCCTAGTCCTAGTGACAATAAATAAACATAAAAAACCTCATATCAGCATGTAGGATAGAACTGTGGAGGGTTACATCTTCAAGATCTATGTATGGATTGATTCATACAATTATGGGATACATATTAACACCCATATTTTTATCCTTGAGTTAAGACACAATTCCCTTTTTCATATAAGGAATCCAATGCCCATTCCACATGATGTTAAATTGTATGGTTCCTTAAGAACTACATGTGCATTGATTCCATTCATTATAGGATATAGAGTGATGACCAGATCTCCAATACTAGGCACATCTATAGTAATTAATAGAAGTAATTTCCACCTATACATATGATCTCGACCCATATAGTGTTTTTCCCATTCAAGAACTATGTCTTGATTTATTCTTATCATCAAGGGATACATAGTGATGCTCGGATCTCAAATCCTGGTTCTATCTACAATAACTGACAATAAAATAAATGCACTCGAACTATATATGACATGAGTCATAAAATCTCATTTTTCCATGTACAATTCATATTTCCATACACCTTTCTTGTGCATGAAATATATCTTTCAAAAATTTTCATTTCAGTTCCCATGTGCTTATCTAAATATGTTAAACCATAAGGAAAATGTCTTGGTCGCATAACGTTAAAACTAAACAATAGAAATTCCCTTACCATATGATGTTAAATTACACCAATAAAAATTCATCCCCACTAAATTATGATAAAATGTGAAGACCATCACCCATTTTTCATATCTTATCAAATGACCATGAGATCATTACCTCGATCAGCCAGAGTATGGGGTTCTTCCATCAACTATTAAACACCTCATTCCATAAATCATACTTCAAGTATCGAGTTCTTTGGGTTACCAAAAACATTCCATGGACCTTGGAAAAGATACACAGCTTCAAGGTAACCTTTTTTACAATGAATGTATGCCTATGGATCTTGCATACACGCCTATGGTCATCAACCAAATGAATCACTCTATAAAAAGTTTTTTTTGATCATTATGAGCCCTAAAATAACTATAAAAGAAATCAACACCTTAGTGTGTTATAAAATACTCCTAGTATGATTGTACCATATCGTTACTTATGATCATAGAACCTCGTTCAATTATTTACAATATTATCATAACCATCTCAAAAGTATGATGGGGTACTCTTATTCTTGGGCATCCAAATTAGGCTCTTGTATATCATCCCTCATATTAGGTACATGTGTGTCTTGAACATAAAATTTCATACACTTTGGTAAATTTTTAAACACTATAACATCTATCACATAATGGTCCAAATCAAAATACCATAAAATAATAATGAAAGATACACAGAACATGTCAGGTCGAAAACTTGCAAAGCGAATCCAATGAAAAAGTCAATCCATCCCTTGTTAAAATATTCATCTCTATAGTTTAGCCATAAAATTAGGGCTCAAATAAACAATTCATAAAGCTTATATGGTCTATATTGTAACCCTAGTAAAATCCAAGATATAATCACTGGACCCTCTGGTTTAGGAAAAAGTTAGAGTAATGATTTCTCAAATCTCCTCACACTGAGAATATGTTTTCTAGGAAGTGACATTACTTTTAGGGAGCTCGAAACCTTCTGTGATATTAAAATTTCCACAAATCACACTTCATGGTTTGAGCACCTCATATCACCATAAATATCGCACATCCAATGTAAAATAATATTTTACTTTAAGGGACCCTTTTATTTACTGTGCATGTGGTCATATGGCTTCTTCATATGCACTAATGGTCATCAATCTAATGTGCCACTTGAAAAAATGGATTTTCAATCATGTTGAGCTCTATCATCAAAATGGAAGAACATTGCACCTCAGTGTGTTCTGGGCCATTACCAGTATGATTATCTCATATATTCCTCTTAAATTGAGTACTTTGGACCATGATTTACAATCTCTATACCAAAATATCTGAGTATATTAGACATCCACAAAGTTAATTCATTATGTTTTTTACCCTTTCTTAGAGAAGGAATGTGACACTCCATTCTTGAACCTTTTATTTCCCAAACATCATGAATCAATACCACATGGCATAGGGCTCATGTATCACAATAAATATCTAAACTATCCCAGGGTTCCAAAACCCATCCATTATAGCTCTACTCCTTACCCTACCTCATCATCCATTTTTTCAAGTCGTCAAAAATATATCCTGGCACTCCAAAATCATTGGGGATCATATTCTATTGGACATGATATTAATGTATAAGAGCATTGACCAACCAAATAAACTAATATCCTCCATGAAATAATGGATCTTCAATATATGTGAACCATGGAAACATAATGTTGGAACATGGAACCTCAGGGTGTTATGGTTCTTCCCTAGCATGTCTTCCCCATTATGATATTAACTGACTTGAACTTTTGGGTTATAAATTAAACCACCCATACTTTAACTATTCAGGTAGAAAATACACACCTATTATTCCACCATAATCCAATATTCCCCCCATAAATCTTCCATGACCCTTGTAAAAGTGCGGGGACACTTCTGTTTCAAAATTCTACCAATGCACATGGGATTTCACCTACCAACTGGAGACATTTCTTCCTTGTGATAAAGTATCTCTAATCCTCATGAGCCTCAAAAACACTATGACAGATTTCAACACCCCATAGTGTTTAGGGTCATTTCTAGAATACTTCATCATATTCAATGATCATTGATCAAGACCTAGAAGATAGAATTTAAATTGCATGGAATCAAAATCTATAAGCTAAAATACCATATACTACAGCGATAGAAGGTTTGATATGGAAGACTATAAATTGCAGTGATAGAAGATCTGGGCTAAAAAATCATAAACTATAGATATGTATGTTTTGAGATAAAATTCCCTACACTACAGTGATAGAACGTCCAATCTAAAAGAACATAAACTGCAGTCATAGAAGGTAAGATCTAAAATACCCTAAACTAGAACAATATAAGGTCCAATTCAAAATAACTTAAACTACAACACAATAGCAATTGCATCTACAAGAATGGAAATCATGTAAGTACCACTGTATATCCTTAGAAAAAATCAAGATACACTCTCTAAATCCTCATATAGGAATTTACTTTCCCTGAAAACTGATACCTTTTCCCCCATATACATCTCTCTTGAAGGGTTTATTTTTTGACACCAACCAAATGACCATCACCAAAATCCCAAACGAAGAAATACCTAAATGTGGGTATTATCTTCCTTATAAAAAAGGAAGAAGAAGGTGTCCATGATCATGTGGATCTCGTGAACCCCGAGGATACATGTAATCTCATGTCCTTCAGAAGGCCGTGCAGACGGTTGCGTGTAGTACATATCCTGTAGAATATCACATAGATCCCCTTAAACAAAGTAATTTTTTCACTTGAAGGCTCTCTAGAAATTTAGTGATTGTGCAACGACTACTAGACAAGAACCCCTAAGTTATGTGAATTTTTGGGTGAAAAATACCTGATAAAACATCATAAACTACTTTAAAAATATGATGAAAAATACCCAAAACAAGATAGCCTATTACATTATTAAAACTCATGTGATACATCACATATGAGTAAATGATTATCCTCACTAACACTAAATAAAACTCGCAGGGTCCCCCTCCTTTGTAAAATAAAAAAATAAAATAAAAATGAGATAGAAGGGATCCTCTTTTGGTTGTAAAACATCATGGGACGCTCTCTGAGAGATTCACGAGACACAAAACCCCCAGGGACATGTTCTCTTGGTCACGTAAGAGCCTACTAGAATGTCTCCCATGTCACGTAAAAGGATTCATACATGTCCAAGAAATCTGACACTCCCCCTTTGGCTCTATATGATAAACATAAGGGGTTTTTCATGATGATATGGTGCATCACCACAAGACCCATTGTTGGTCATGTCATGCATCACTGATGGTAAATGTGATGGTATTCAACAAAAAGCATGCAACCTTATAAGATCCCCTACATTTTTAAGATAAAAATGAAATAAATAGGTTAACAATAAGATCATATTATGGTCATAAAACTTACACGATGTGCCTCATATTTCCATAACATGGTCTCACAAGGCCTCCTGGCATGCCATCCTTATCTCACATAATATCCCATACAAGCCATCAATGATCACACAAATGCCTTCCATTAGGCATCCTCATTAGGATAAAGTATTTAGATATGTAGCCCTAACAATATAAAATACCCTAAGAATGTATGCATGATTCTTAAATACACCTTTAATTGGAAATAATCTAGTAAATGAGGTGTTGACATGATGGTCTCGCAGTCATTAAAAATCAAGTGACGCCCCAGTAATGACCTACAACAAGATCTCAATAATATGCTTAGTTCTAAATCCCACCACCAACTCTATCCTAGATTCATTAGATACATGTCAGGTAAAGCGATAATAACTGGGGTGGTCAGACCTATAAATCCCCCACCCCAGCATCAAAAAATGATGCTCACATAGATGGAATAACTCTTGGAACCTTTCACTAGATAACCCTGGAACCAGAGTGGATTTCTTGGATCAGATAATCTCACAAATAGAAAATATTCTCATCAGGTAAGATTCTGGAAAAACTAGAGTGATCATTCATCATGCATAGGAACTATGTGTTATCACTAACAAATCACACTATGGACTTTTGGTTGTCCACAAAAAAGGTATCCCCTATATTTACAAGGATATACAAGAATAAAAATAATCTAACACTACTCAAAAATAATTTATATGAAATAAAATGATGGAATAAGGACTAAAAGAAAGGAGACTTATGTGAAGAACATATATGGTAATCCTCATGCCTTTCTTATAAACCACCCAGGTCATGCGAAAGCACCCAGACTTGTCACCTCGGTCATGTGGCACTCCTTTAGGTATACAATTCGGATCACAAAATGTCCCCAAGACATGTCATATAGAGTCACATAGATCCTCTTGAGCAAACCACCCAAGTCTCGTGATACCCTCTAGGCATTCCATCTAGGGATTTCAATGACCTCTGGACATGTCACCTAGATCATATAGGGACATCATTACTTGTCAGTTTAGTCTCATGATAGAATCAATGCATGTCAATTTTCTTTCTTGAAAATCTCCAGAAAATTCATCCAGGTCATGCATTACCCTCCAAATCTGTCACATTAACTCTCACAATGCCCTAGTATGTTAGCTAGCTTTTTAGATGACACCAGGGCAAGTCATCTAGATCATGCAACGCCCTCTAAACATGTAAGCTGGGATCATGGGATAGATTCCAGTACAAGTCATTTTGGTCTTAAAATTTCCTCCGTACAATTCAACCTTGATCATGGTATGGTCTTCAGACATTCCATCCATGTTACGTGACATCCCTCAAACAAGTCAACTAGATCATGTGATAATACTTTGATATGTCATACAAAAATTCATAAACATGTCATGTAGTGAATCAAGGCATGTTTATTTGACAATAAATGAATATTAGGTAGGAAGTAATAACAAGTCAAATGACCATCCCATTACTTGATAATCATGTCCATCCTCAGTGTGAAAGCCTTAATCATGAACTTATCACGACCTGATGGAAGCAAAGTCTCTAACACCTGTGGCATACAAGAAGCTTTAGTAGACTATTTCCAGAACCTCTTCTCCATAGGAACTCCTTTCATGTCAGCTGAAGTGGAAGAATGCATCAGACCCGTGATCACCGATGAGATTAATCGACAACTTACAAAAGATGTGACGAATGATGTGATTCACCTGGATTTGAAACAAATCCACCCCACTAAGGCCCCGGGACCAAATGGTTTTGATGTGCTATTTTTTAAACAATACTGGCACATTATTGGTCCTGACATCTGCAAAATGATAAAAAATATATGGGTGGGGAATACAAGCATTTCCACCATCAATAAAACTGTCCTCGTCCTCATCACCAAAATCAAGAAACCTCAGGCGATCCTGGATTTTAGACCATTTAGCCTCTGTAATGCCTCTTATAAGAACTTCTCAAAAATCCTTGTCAATCGGCTGCGTCCGTGGCTTCCCGATATTATCTCTTAAAATGAGAGCGCCTTCGTGGCCAAGCGGTTTATTACTGATAATGAAATTATGGCCCATGAAGTGTTCCAATCTATGAAAATGTGTTCCACTGCGAAAAAAGGAACCATGTCCTGGAAACTGGATATGAACAAAGCCTATGATAAAGTGTAATGGCCATTACAAAGAGTTGTGATGCTGAGAATGGTATTCTACACTAAATGGATAGATATCGTCATGCACTGCATCTCGACCGTCTCCTTCAGAATCAAGGTCAACGAGGAGCTCACCATAGGATTCACCCCAAACCGAGGCCTGTGCCAGGGAGATCCTCTCTCCCCTTTTCTCTTCATCTTGGTGGATGACATCTTCTGTAACCATATTTCCAGGGCTGCATCCTCTTAGTCTATTCATGGAGAAAAGGTCTTACGTAAGTTCCCAAAAATGACACAGCGTTTCTTCACCCATGACTGCCTCCTTTTCTCCGGAGACACTATTAATGAGTGTCGGGTGATCAGCCACGTGATTCAGAAATATGTGTGGGCGTCTAGACAGTCTATCAACCACGAAAAATCAGAAATCTCCTTCAGCGCAAGGGTGCCTCCTTCCAGGAGAGCTGAGATTTGTGCATATGCAGGCATCCATATGGTTGAAAAACACCAAAAGTACCTCAGACTCCCTACAGTGATTGGTCGGTCCAAAAAAGAAATCTTTGCATCCCTAGTAGACATAATTGAGAAAAAAATTCAAGGTTAGACCCCAAAAAGCATCTCCAAAGTGGGAAAAGGAACCCTCATTAATGTGGTCATTCAGTCTATCGCCAGCTACATTATGTCTAGGTTTAAGCTCCCGATGGCCATCATCAACCTGATCGATTCTCATACTGCCAACTTCTGGTGGGGAAAACGATTAAAGAAATAGACCCCACTGGGTGGCCTGGGAGAAACTCTGCAAACCCAAGTCGGAGGGAGGGATGGGATTTCGGAACCTTCTTCTGTTCAACGATGCACTGCTGTCCAAGGAAGGATGGCGCCTTTTGAACCGTACATCATCTTTGTGTGCGTGGGTACTCTGTGCCAAGTACTTTCCCCACACGGACTTCCTTGGCTCCTTTCTAGGCCCCCGCCCTAGCTTCCTCTGGAGAAGTATTTTGGGGGCCCGAACTCTTTTTGAGAAAGGTGTGGCCTGGAGGATTGTAAATGGCTCATCTTTCAATATATGGACTGATCCCTGGCTTGTCGTCAAGGATGGAATGCGGGCCACATCCCCCACCCAACCTGGTCTTGAAGACACCAATGTCAACTGCCTCTTTTCGAATCAGGTCCCGGGTGGTGTGTGGAAAAGATCTAGGACTGGTTTAATGAAAGAGACCAAAAAATTATTCTGAGCATCCCCTATGTCCCTAATGCAGGCCCCGACCATCTGTTTTGGACCAATGATGTCTCAGGCGACTACACGGTGAGATCCGGGTACAGATTGGCTCGTGGCATTCACTCTCTCGACCGTGATGATGGACCATGGAAATCACTTTGGAAGCTCAACGTCCCCCCAAAAAAACACCAATTTTGGTGGTAGGTGTGCACGGGAACCCTCCCTACCATGAGCCTCCTTGTTTACCGTCACATGGCCAATGCAGAATCCTGTCCTTTCTGCCCGAATATTCCTGAAACTCCTTGGCACGCCATCACTCAATTCCCGGGAGCCAAGGAAATTTGGAACAAATGGGGCCCGACTTCAGATGCTTCTCTGGATTTTTTCTCTGATCTCTTAGATCTTTTGATGCGATGGTGTTCCTCTCTGTCATTGATCGATGTGAGATCCTACTATACCCTGTCCTGGATCTTTTGGGTTCGGCGTAATGACTCGGTTTTCCACCACATTGATCACCCTTTAGAGTTCTGGATTGAACAATAAACATCATGGATTGAGGTCTAGAAGGACCGCAAAGGACACTTTGGTCCAGATGCTCCCCCTCCTGCCCCCCTCATTGGACCCCCCACCGGAAGGGAGTCTTAAGCTTAACATGGATGCTTCTCTCCCCAAGGATGGGCCTGTGGATCTCGGCATCCTGGAAAGAAATCATCTGGGGAAGATTGTGGTGGCAAAAGTTGAATCCCATCAGGCCTCCTCGGAACCTGCAGTTGATGAGGCCGCTACCATCCTAGCAGGCATGATGCTCGCTGCGGAACGTGGAAGGGATGATATTATCATTGAGTCTGACTGCCTCTCTGTTATCAATGCCATTAACCACAACGAAGACGTACTCCAATCCTTTTTCTTCATCATCCAGAGAATCCACTCATTGCGCCAAGGCTTCTCTTGTTTCACCTTATCATTTAACAAAATGGAAGGAAACAATGCGGCCCATCAGCTGGAGGCCTCATGCCCCTTCGATGTTAACCAGCTATGGCTGGAAAATTTCCCTTCATGGCTCTGCTTATGTACGGCTGCTGATCTTCATCATTAATATTATCCTTCTTTCATCTCCAAAAATAATGTAAATATCAGTGTGTGAACCATGAATAATTAAACTATGATGACTAAGATTCCTACTATAACAAGGACATATAGAATGTCTTCATAAGGATCAAGATATATATTAAGCATCCAGGTGGCCATCCCAGTGCATAAGTACTGCATTCAAATGATATGAGAGTGATTATCTACTATCCCTTTTTTCCTACACCAAGCATTGCTCACATAGGATTAGAGAGTTTCAATAATATAATCATCTATAAGAAAATTCTCTATTAGAATAAGGGCAACCTCGGTATGTACTATTAAATCAATGGTATAATATGATATTTCCCATACATAAGAGAAACGTCAAGGTGTAAGAACTGACCAATTGAAATAAGAGGAATAGGATTCTTACCATAACCTATATACATAGGGAACCTTCCTAAGGCCCAATCTTGGACTCAAATGGGCATCTACTTATGTCTATGTCCCGTCATGTTTTCATTATATCAACCATTTGGACCCAATCATTCCCAAGGGATGGTAAGCGTTCCTTACCCTCGAATGGATAGAGAACTCATTAAACTATGAGGAATATGATTCCTTCCATAACCATTATATATAGGATGCATTTCTATGACCCAAGCATGAACTCCAATGGGAAAAAACATCAGTATAGGTCCCCTAATGTCTATGATATTTCAACCATCAAGACCCTATCATTTCCATGGGATGATCATTCTACCTCATCCATCAGTTGACTAAGAAGCCATCTGAATTATGTTGACTCAGATTAATTTTGTTACTAGGATAAATAAGACTACTCTTTATGTCATGATCTCTATAATAAAAAACCAAACAGATGTCCTTGTATGTAGTCCCTGCATCCATATGATGTGAGACTGATTACTTGTTATCCCTTGTATCACACAACATGCATAGATCATGTGGTCTTAGTGATGTGAAATAGTTATGTTATCCATGCCATGAATCTTCAATATCTAGGTAAATTTCAGTATGTATTCCCTAATGAGTGGAATTATATAAACATCCCCCATATAAGTGCATGGGACTTGGGGTTAGTCCCAAGGGTGTGAACAAACTATAATAACTCAGATTCCTATCAAAGTAGGATATATATAAGTTGTCTCCCCGAGACTCGAGCTCAGAAATATCATGCATAAGTTCTTTCATATAAATCCTTTATGCATGATGTTGAACTTCATGATTTTAACCAACTATGTGGATTTTGATTCCTACAATAAACAAGATACGTAGGATTGCTCATAATGGTTTAATCCCCTCATCATAAAATTAACCTTCTCCATGTAGGGCAGAAAATTATGAAGTTACTAGTTATGAATTATTAGTATATAAACATATATTCATTTTTATGAAGTGGATAAAAAATCTCATATACATATAGATGGATTCAACAATGATATCCCATTATTCTTTTGTACATAAAAAGGGATAACCAATGATCATTTTCTTAGGGTAACTTGTACCATATCATGGTTAAAATGATATTCTCAAACAAATCTTTAATCTATAAGACTGTCCCTAATTAGGAGACAACCCCCCCCCCCAGGGTGTGATGAGACCGACCTCCCATCCTCTCAACCAATGTGTGTTCATACATTTCATTGGGTCTAAAACCCCAACTGAAAACCTTCCTTTTCAAAGGAGGTCTATACCCAGTTATGGATTTTGGAATTGTTGGGAGTTTATGTTAAGATCAACAATGGTAACCTGACATAGATGATTGGGTAGTACATTTAAATCCTCCCTCACTCACAATCAATTTTCGGTTCAAATCAAATGCACCTAGTGGTTGTCTCTTTCCCATCAAAATTGTTCCTTAACATATTTTTTTTAATAATGTTAAAAATAATATGTGTGATGGATATTATTATAATACATGATAAAAATATTAATATATCTTTTTGATAAGGCATAAAATAATTATTGAAATTTTATATATACATTATTATTTCTTCCCTTTAAATTCTATTTTATACCCTAAGGTAATTCAATAAAATGAGTATGTCTAGAATAAGAAAATCATAGACATGTTATAGTATTGATATTAAATGAAACTTACAGTATAAATTAAATATCCACTATATAATTTAATATATGAAGAAATAAAATTTCTAGGATATATTATTGAGGAACTTAGTAAAATTCGAAGTTATCATTATTATCTTAACATCTTAATTAAAATAGTTTAAATATTTTTTTTCCATATTGAAATTGATTTAAATTCTAACCATAAAATTACTGAATATATTTTCATTCTATTTGTGAATTTTATCTGATCCATGATAGAGTATATATATTATGTCCCAAATTTTATATTCTAATCAAATAAATTAGTTGGATAACATTTCTATTTTAAAACGTGGAATATAAAAATTTAACTTGGTTTATTTTAATTGTGGATTTGAATGCATTTATATTGTTCTCTTTTCTATTTTCACAGAATTATTACTTATAATATTTTTCTTGAATGAGTAAAAAATCCCTAGTCAAAATTTAATCATTTATTAAAAGATTGTTCAAGGGTTACACGATGATTAGTTTATGTAGTTATGTCCATTTGAAATATTTTCTTATATATTAGTATCTTTATATCCATATTTTTTTATTAGAATTGGTAGTATCCTATGGTTCCAATTTCATTAGTATAGTAGTGATTATTCAGATAATTCCCTTGCGTATCATTCACCCTATGATAATTTTAATACATTCAGTTTAGTATTCCATATATTGGTTGTTTAAATAGTTTGGAGACACCATATTATTTTATATTGTAGATAGTAGCCATTGAGTGGGTTTAAAATTATTCCCTTTGTTATTGTTATCTATCATGTTGAATTTCCCTAGATTCTTCTTAATGAAAGTGTCATAATGGTGGGAAGTTTATGTAGGTTTTGGGAATAGTAAAAGAATTCTTTGTAGGTATGACCACCTCAAATTTTTAGTCATAAAAAACATGTAATCATTTATTAATATGATGAAAATGTCATGTCCAATGAAATCAGTAGATTACTTAACTAGATTAAAATTTTGGAACGATAAGTGAAGGATCTTCACATGTAATTTATAGTTAATTCACAATAAGATATATAATTACCTGAACTTGTATTTCTACTTTAATTTATGATTTACTAAAATGGATCTTATATTACCATCATTTCACTATAGGATCCATGTGTAGAATGACTCTAGAGGTGATCCACATATACACCAAAATATCTGAACATTATCGTGGGATAACTTGGAATAAGCATAACCAATCTTGATTACTTTCAATGTTATTGGTTGATCATTGTAGAATTATTCTCAAATTAGGAATAAATATTGTTGTTATCTCAAATGCTTGAGAGATAAGATAGAAATAATTCACTCTAGGGATTCATCAAGTCTCTCACAATCTGTTGTTTACACCAAAAAGTGATTTAAGAAATAGATATAATTATATATTTATTATGGTGGGTTTTTGGTTTGAAAATCACACACAAGCACCTAACCACCACTAATAATATACATTGACCTCAGTTCCATTAATAATAATATTATTATTAAATTACTTGCATATGAAATTCATTAAGAATAAAAATAAATAAAATTTATTTCTAATTGGACTATTAAGCTTTGTCCTCTTTCCAACATTGACATTCACAGTTTCATTAATAATGAATATTTCATTAAATAAATTTCATTGCATCATTCTGTGATAAATATAAAAAATATAACATTTTCCAATATTTAAAAATTATTATTATTATTATTTAACTCATTTATCCTTTTTAATAACCTCTGATTAAATTTTAGAATGAAATTAACCATAAATAAATATTATGTATTTTACATTATTAAATTCATTACATTAATTTTACTAAGATTGTGGATACACAGAGATTGTGAACCTATAGGACTCTTTCTAAGTGGAATTAGGAATAACTACCTAAAGTACATGGTCAGAATCTGGAAAAAAGACAAGGCTCCCATATAGAAATAATTTAATGTCGCAATGAGATCCAAACTCCTATGAATTCTTACCAGGTATATAATCCCCTTTATCGTGATATCTGTAATCAAGCAGGTTGCATGACAGTGTAATAAACCTAGATATTCGATGTCACTTTCTAGGAATTTCTATAAAAGGAATCATACACTAAACATCATGGTCATGTATTTATGAAGGTATTTAATTCCCATAAATGGTCCTGAGATATCATCTTCTATGAAGGGATAAAAAATATAAATACTTTCTCACATTATCCATTAAATAAATATAACTTTTTATAAACCCAATGTATTATACCTCTCCATGAACATATATAATCATGGTTTTTTTCAATAAATATACGTAATAAAATCATGTTAATTGATAATGATAATTGTAAAATCCACCGACTAATACATACGGCTTCATATATGAATATGAAATGACATAAGGAAATTTAGATTTTTTATTTTTTGGATTTATTCTAAAAAAACTTCTATTTTGGATATTACCAATGGTGACCAACATGAAAATATTTCTCAAAGTCTTATGAGACCCATACCCCTGAGAGCTTATATTTTTTGTGTCCCATCAGACAATGTCATCTGTCCATTAAACAAGGTATATGAATATTGGTGTGGAACCCTTAAGTTGTAATTATAGTTGGGAAATTCCATGACCATTCAACATGACATATATTCTTTGAAAAATATCACATAAAAATTCAATAAAGTGGAAAAATAATAATATTTTGATAAAGATCTCTAAGAATGAAAAATTATAATCAAGTAAAAACAAGTTGGTTAGAGGAATATAACTATAAAAGACTCACACTTTTACTATATCCAACTACTAACCTCATTCAGTCCATTAGCTCTCACATGATACACATGAATATGTTGAGATAAACCCTGGTCAGAGGGTCCTCTAAATTTTCCTCTAAGGAGACTCTAGTCACCACAACTTCACCTCATTGAGAAAAATATCTCTCGAGATTAGACATCTAATGTATGTGATTTTTCCTTTGGTGTGACCATGGATATTTGGAGAGAGCCACCATTTAAGTTTTATCAAAATAAACAATCATAGGGTATGTGATTACCGGCACAACATAATCCTCCTGGAAAAAGTTTTGAATCTATAATACATCCTGGGATACATAAGAAGATGCAATATACTCATAATCTATAGTAGAATTGGCGATAACAAGCTTATTTAAACTCTTCTAACTCACATATCTTCAATTGAGAAGAAAAAAATTTATAAAATATAACTTTAGATCATTTTTATCTATCTAAAATATAGATTTTTTATAACACATGATGACTATATTTTAATCTCCTCCATAAACTAAGAACAAATCCTTAGTCGGCCTCAACTAATTAAGGATATTTTTAATAAAAGTCAAATGTCATTCACCTGGATCTACTTGACTTATGTATACCATGTTTAAAGAATAGGGAACATCATGCCTCTTACATGACATTAAATACATGATGGATCCTATAACAGAAGACTATTAGATGTTAGAAATTCTATATCTTTCCTTGTGTGTCTGAGGACACATTTTCTAGGAAATATTTATACCATGTGACACTGGAAACAATCCCTTATTATATTGTTCCATACTCAACAACTTCAGTATCTGGTTGTTTTTTGTACCTTGAATTATTTGAAGAATCTGATTGGATCTATCATGCATAATCATGATCCCTATAATGTAATGCTCTTCAACTAATTACTTTATGGATATGAACATACTCAATCATGCCTTAACCTCTTTTAAGGTTGGTATATCATTTCCAATTAGTAATATATCATCAATATTAAATACAATGAAAAAAATTTACTTTCAATAAATCAAATGTAAACACATGGATCAAATTCATTCTTAATGAAACTAAATTATTTTATGTCTTAATTGAATTGAATTTTCAATTACATAATAATTTTTTACATCTGCCTTCCACATATCATAGGCATGGTAATCCACTGTAGAAAAAAAATTCTAGTGGATTTAAATAATGAAACTAGAGAAAGTTTTTCAATGTTTGTCAATTTCATGACATATGATAAACCTTTTATCAACAGTCCATTATTAATTACTATTTAAATTCCCTCAATTTCTTTATTTTTCATTAATACCCATTTACAGCCAATATGTTTTACATCAACTGGATGATAGATCAAAAACGAATCTTGGTTTTGACACAAGGAATCCATCTAAGAATTATTATTTTTTCATTCCACCTTGTAGCCTTATATCTCTCCAATGTATAATTGTAAAAGAGAGAACTGGTATTTTAATTACATAATGAGTCATTATCATTAGAAATAGGGAAATAATATATCTATAATTATCATACCACTCTTTTACTCCTACAAAGAACTTGTATTCAAGAACAACTTCTTCCATGAAGACATATGGAATCGGTTCATGTACTAAATATTGTATATCTTGAGCATGAAAATTAATGAATTTCATCATTCCCCAACTATCCTTTTTGAGGATGTATTCCCTCTCAAGAAATACATCTTCTCTTAATATTTTTACTTTTTTGTCTGAAGGTCTTTATAGATAGTATCCCCTTGTTTCCTTAGGATACCCTATAAAGATACACTTTATTCCTTTGGGTACTAGTTTTCTCCTTAAGCTAACTGTAACAAATTCCATATAATCCCAAGCATGAACATGTGACAAAATATGTTTATTTTCACTTCATAACTCGAAGAGAATACCATTGTATGATTTAGTTGGTACTCATTTTATTATGTATAATTTCATAAGTAATTTACATACCCAAAAGGACGAGGAAGTCTTGCGTGACTTATTATCGACCATGCCATGCCCAAAGATATGGGTCCTACTTTCACTATCACCATTACACTATAATGTATATGATAGAGTAAGATGAGATAAAATCCAATACATGAATGGAAATTTGATAATAATTTTTTAATAAATTCACCACCTTTATCTAATTAAATATTCTTTATCTTCTTAACAAGTTGATTCTTAAACTCATTCATGAACTCTATGAACTTTTGAAAGGACTCATACTTAGACCTAATTAAGTTGATATAACCATTCCTACTCAAGTCATCAGTAAGAGTAATAAAGTAACCTATAGCCTCTAATTGAAAATGTAAACAAATATCAGTGTGTACCAAATATAAGTGCTCTTTTTCCCTTTCACCTTAGACACTGAATGGTGGTTTGGTCATCATAACTTATAAAAAACCATGACATCTTTCAAGGGGATTAAGCTAAAAATAGTATAAGTGACCACCTCGATAAGTCTTTTTCTAATTATTTTCATATACATGTATATGAGGGTAATGTCATAATTTGGTGTTATATGAGCCACACATATATTTTTGGTTATCAATTACCAATTTGTTTTTAGAATTTAATACATCACTACTAAAAAAATACCTTATACCAACGGTTTGAAACTGTTGGTATAGGCCTCTATATTGTTGGTATATCCTATACCAGCAGTTTGGAGAACCGTTATCTAATAAGTTGTTTGTATTGGTCTATACCAATGGTTTTCAAAACCATTGGTTTAAGTAATACGAAAAATCTATACCAAAAGTTCCATAAAATCGTTGGTATATGTATTTCAAAAACGAAGCATTCTGTTGGTTTTGATTTAAGTTCCTCCGGTTTATGATTGAATGACCTAACCACTAACCTAGCTATACTTTTGTGAAAATAATTTCATAAATATATATATGTATTATCATAAATATTTTTAATTTTGATTTATTTAATGTTCTCTGTAAGAAGATTCCATAAAAAATACATGTAACTATACCAACGGTATTGAGAACTGTTTGTAAAGATTCTTTGATTTTGGGACCTATACCAATGGTTTGGAGAACAGATGGTATAAATTATACGATTTTGGGACCTATACCAATGGTTTTGGCCAAATCTTTGGCATAGGTCCCTAATAAAGACCCTATACCAATGGTTTTGGACAAACCGTTGGTATAGGTCTATATAAGTGATGTATACCAACAGTTTCCCCAAACCATTGAAATAGCCCCCCCCCCCCCATACCAATGGTTTTGGGTAAACCATTGGTATATTTCCAAATTAGCGTCCTATACCTATGGTTTTGGCCAAACCGTTGGTATAGGTCCATATAAGTGAACTATACCAACTGTTTTCCCAAAACTGTTGGTATAGATCTTATTTCTAGTTGTTCATAACGTCCAGTATTCAATTTTTTTCATACCATAACATATTATATCTTTATAAAAGCTGAAACCATTATTTCCAAAGATAAAAATACATCTATACATATCTAAAATAGAAATTGAAATAATATTCTTGGTAACACTTGGAACATAATAAAATTTCTATAAAATAAAAATTAATTATTTCAATAATGTGAGATAGAAGTCTCTGATGGCTGGAGCAGGCAACCTAGCTTCATTATAAGCCCATATGTTCACCTCATCTATGGTTATATTATGAAATCTAGTTGGTTACAATAATTGGATACAAATATAAGAACCCCAATAAGTATTTAATACCCAACGTATAGACACAGGAAGATTACACTCAATAAATAACTCACCTAAAGATTCCCCTTTCTTATTTGGTTGGGTGTAATTCCTCTTCTAGTGGCCCTAATCGCAACTTGAAAAACACTATCAATCCTTTTATACCCACTTCCTTTGAATTTGTTTATTCTTGGAAGGATGGTTCTTGATATTCTTAGATTCAGAAATGGTCTTTGGTTCCTTTTCCTTATTATTCCTCTTTTTATTCACCCTAAAGACATTAGGTTTTTCATGCCCCATGTATTTATCTACTTTAAAAATAAATGTAAGATTTTTTCATTGTATCTACTCACTATTTATCATATTATAATTCAAAATAAAACTGCCAAAAAATTGGCTAATGGGGATATAAGTTATATGTGCATAGCTCATCATGGATCTTAAAACCCAAGATGTTCAGGCACTCAATGTGGCCAATCATATTGACTATATGTGCCCTAGTTTGTTCCAACTCTCCAATATTTCATGTGAGATCTCATATCTCTCTAATATCTCCTTCTCTTTATTGATATCCTTAATGTGGGAAATAATTATATGCACATCCATATCCTCATATTTCTTAAGAAACTCATTTGACATAGAGGATAGCATGAAACATTGGAAATTAATAGCATTGTACACATGCTTTAAATAGAAAGGTACTTCTTCCTCATTGGCATCTTTGGAAATGAACTCAACAGGCTTGTCTTCCAACATATAGAATTTCCATTCATGGTGCATAATAACATGGAAGATCCTATATCATTCATGGAAACTCACATAGTTGATAAGGTTATCCAACTCATGTATGGATCATAATGATATTGTAGAATCCATTCAATTTTACATTTTCATGAAATTAATATGAAAAAATTTGTACTTTTTTTTATTACAAAATTAGATTAATATATTTTCAATTTATTAAATTCTTATTAATATGACAAAAAAAATTTGAAACCCAATATCCCTCACAATTAGTTTCAAGATATATTTTCACTTAGATATCCAAGCTATAGGGATCTATATACCCATTCCCAGAACCTGGACCTAGGAATGAAAAAATAATTGAAGGGTTTTATGAAGGCATAAATTGAAAACTAAATTTACTTGTAGTTCCACGATTCATAGAGCAGACTCCCCAATCCTGAAATCTTGTATAAAATATTTCCTCAACATTTTCTACTTAGCTACACCATGTCATGCTTGTGATGTAAACCCATGATGTAAACTAAGTTAAGTCAACCCAAAACTTCATGATTAAATTTACATGATAGTTTAAAGAACCCCAAATTATGTTGGTCAAGAATTTTTAACATTGAGGTTGAATCTAACTCAAGTAGACTAAGGCTAAGCTGACTTAATATTATTGTTTGAGTGATTTTTCCTTATGTGTAAATTCCATTTTATCGTTTTACATTTCTTTTTAATATTAACTATATTATAATTAAGTGATTAACCATTTCTGATAAAAAATATTCAAAATCTAGATATTCATTATTCTATATTTCATTATTGTTAATTCATATATTAGGTGGCCATGAAACATCCCCAAATATAATTAATTAACCGTGGAACTAACTACAATAAAACATAAATGGAATGATCATGAGGTTCTTATAATGATTATATTATCAAGTGGTTGATAAACTAACCCTAAACCCTAGGGGAAAACACCTTGAACCATATAATTTTTCATGTTGTATAATTACACCTTATTTTAATTGTATCAGTTATAATGGTTTAATCTTGGAACCTAGATTCAAACTATATCCCCTAACATGGGAGCTATATCCTTAAATAATATTTTACTCAAACGCAGGTGATGGGATCCAATGGATTGGAGAAAGGGGGTTTATATAACAGAAATAGTGGTAATGCATTCCCTTACATAAGAAAGAGGATGGATAAATCATAGGCCATCAATAATAATTTACCCATAATAAATTAAAATAAAATAAACACACAAAATGGCTAGTCTAATCACATGTTCATATACACATCAAGAGAAAACAGCATACATTTTCAATATTGTTATCAATTACCTCTATTCTTTCTTTTATTTGGATAATGTTACAAAAATTAATCAAATTAATTCAGTTTATCTTAATTCCATCGAACCATCCATAACATTCCATCATCTATAATTTTTTTAAAAAAATCATTAACATATAATATAGTACAAGAGTGTTCATAGAGGAAACCTTCTGTGTTCATTACAAAATTTAACATGGTAATTATTTTAACATATAATTTTAAATCATATGAAATTGAATGTACTGTTTAATGAACCAAAAATAGAATGCATGATAAATAAGTTTAATTATACATTTATTTCTTATCTCCATGAACGTTTCATAACACTTCCTGAACAAGAATATGCAGCATTTACAAAAGTACACAATGTTTACTTGTTCTTCCCATGTCCACAACACTTGCCTTGGGTCTAGTCATGTTCCATTCTATGGATAACCTTGAAGTAAATGGCTTGTATTCCAACTTACGTGGTGTTTAACCTCTTATTTCGATGGAGTATCTATCCATGTTCCCTATATCTAATACATGTTTTTTTGGTAATCCTCTTGTTCTTGGTCATGAGAAGACAAGAACTAAATGGCGCGTGGTTCTTCATGTTTTATATCAGCCTATCCAGATCAACATGATGATCTGTTTTATTCCAATCATAGATCCAATTTTTTCATATTTGACCCAATATAAAGAGATATAAAAGAGGAAACATAACACACAACACATATATGGGAAGGATTCACCATATAATCTAGTTTTTCCTAGGAGGACCCTTTGGCATCTCCATATGGTGTTATTTATATGATTATTTGTTCTTATACATTACCGATTTACTGGTTATGTTACCAATAGAAAAGATATGGAAGATACGATTATTTCATATATTAATACGAGTTGATATATGTAAAATAAAACTCAAACATAATAAGAATCAATGAATAATAAATAATTATAAATTAAACATGTTATATGTTTGATACCACTTTTAATTTTTGAGTATTGTTGAAGCATCCTTTGTTCGCATGACCAACTCATTCTTATTTAATAGATAACATGCAACCATTTCTTCATGAGATCAAAATATCATGTCAAATGAAAACAATATATTAATATAATAGATTAAAAGTTCCTAACAAGAACCAAAGGATCTTTACATGTATTTTAAAATTAAAACATAAGAAGATATAGAATTTCGTCAAATTGGAATACTGCTTTCATAGATGATTTGGTTAAGTTGATCATTTCATACCATAAGTGAATTTTAGGATCCAAGGTTCTTATTTAATGTTTAGGAATCCCTCTCTTCAATTGTTATCTAGATTAGTTTCAATGATTCATAGAATTTCACCCCCAGTTTGGATTTGGTTGAAGAATCCTCAAATATTACTTTTATTTTTTTTTATCGTGTAAATTCAAAAACCATATTGGTGTATTCTAGGTTAGATGAAATCTTATGTTTCCTTTGATTTCCCTTCTTCCTACATATAATGAAGGTTCATTCTAGGAAAGTCTAGGGTAAGAATATTGTATCTATTTTGGGTTCCCTTATTCTTATTAGAAGTGACTAAAGCATAATATCCTAAGTATATGTTGGATCAATCATTCTTATGGATCTATACCTTTATACTTGGGACATTGAAGAATCATTATCAAATTGTTTAGGTCAGAAATGACTTATTCCTCTCATACATGAAATATGTTGGTCTAGAAAATCAATGGTGATACATTAATTTAAACATAACAAAATAAATTTAAATGAAATAATAATTTTTAATTTTTTTACTTATTTTAATTATTTAATTTATTCAATTCATGTTTGTTCCATTTTTCATACCACTAAAATCAAGTAAATTTCTTTCTTATCATTTTTTTAGTTTTTTATCATTCATTATATTTTGTTCATGTTTATTAATATATTTGAGAATGATAATCACTTTACTGGTTTGTTTCCTAAAATGTTTTTAAGTTATAGTTTTGTTATAATATATACCTATTCATTAATCACATTCAAAAATATGATTATATATCTTATTATTCAAGTTGAATCAATGTTCACTATTTCGAAGCTATATGTGATCATTTTTGGAAAATGGGGTATTTTTTTATTTCAATAAAGAATATGTATGATTCTGTTGATGAATTGGATGTTGGTTGGGATGGGATCGTATTTTCGTAACTCGTTATACCCTTTCCCCTTTTATCGTTAAGACCATTTGTGAGATTTTCATTACTCATTATAAATAATTCAATTCCCCATATGATGAGTATTACACCATATCTAAATATATTCATTCGTAAAAAGACCTATATTAGTGGTTCAGAATAGGGAAACTATGTATGGAATATCTTGTTTCTGGGAGTTAATTGTCAATATTTATAGACATATTTGTTGTTTATGATAAACATTGTTATTCAATTATATTTCCTTTCATATATATTTTAATTTATTAAAGGCTAATTTTTTTATGATAGGACATAATGGGTAGGTTGGTTAACTTATATTGGTTATCCTATACTCACAAATTGTAAAAAAAATTTTGGATGCATAAATATCCTTTAAGACATGACCTAGGGATTTGAAAATCACTATAGCATGGGGTGCATTTGAAATTTATTATGTAGTTAGGGTAGATTATCATTAAGATTTTGGTGGTAAGATCAGGCTTGGAAATAGGGGTTATCCAAAATCATCTATGTGGTGAATTCCACTCATAGGACCTACATATTTGTTTTATTAGGGTGCATTTGGTTTTTAATATTAGGTGGATTTCTCATTTTTCTCAAGTTTCTTTTATTTTTTGATATTATAGGTTTTTTATAAAACTATGAGAATTTAAATTGTATAAATTTTTCTATTAATACAAAACGTGTCAAAAATATTTCTCTACACACAACACCAAACTAAAATAAGACCATAATATTTTAAAATAAAATTTTAATTTAGTATTATATTTGTTAAATTATTCCATATGAAAGGAAGTAACTATATTATGAAACCTATGAAGAAAAAGTATATAAATAGAATATATTAGTGGAATTATTCCTTAGGAAGCACATTTATACAACCTTGAAAAGTAAGGAGCTTCACTAGGGTTTCTGTGCACTAATCTAAAGTTAAAATATAATAATTATTTAATGAGTGAAATCATATGTGATTGAAATTCAAGATCATTGAACTTTCCATGAGATCTATACTAGCATAATCACTACCCTAAACTACCACCAGATCTTACGTTATGCATAGATATTATGGGGATATATTTTAGGGCGATGTAAATATAAATTAAGATGATATAATAAGAAAATTATTAAAGTAATAATTTTTTTATCAAGTGTATTTAACACTTTTTTTGAAATTTTAGGATAAAGAATGTTTATTTTTCTATAATTTTTTGTATTTAATATTTAAAAAAATTTAATAATTTAATAATTTTAGTTTTATGAAATTAAATTAATATTCAAATTAATCATTTCAATATTATCTTAAGGTTAATTGTTATGATTTTTCTGAAATAGTCGATTTTTAGGTGAATAGTGAAAATATTTTTTTTGAAATAAATATGAATTGATAATTATATAAGAAATACCTATAAGTTTATAAAAATATTAATTTATCAAATATTTTATTAAGTATTTAGACTCTACCTTTTTACCTTAATTTAGAAAACCCATGCTTGACATTTTTGAAACTTATGTAATATTTTCCAATAAAAACTATTTTTAGTCTTTTCTATTAATTAAATAATATTTTACTAAGATTTAGTTTTGGATTGATTTTATTGCCGCATTAGTTTTTCTTATTTTATACTAAAATAATTTATATCATTCAAATAAAATAAAAGTATATTGTTACCCAACACATAAATTCAATGATTCAGAATACCATTTTCCTACAAACGAGTTTTACGCAAAACAAGATCCAATGTTAAATTTTCTTTTTCTTACACATATAAATTTTATATGATAAAATGGATTAAAATTTTTTAATCATTGGGAACAAATTATTTATAAAGGTCTATTTTATTTTCATTCAATAAAAATAACTTATGTAAATATTATTTACCACGGTAATACCAAAAATTGTAAATGATAAAATTCTAAGACTAAATTACGTAATAAATGTTTCAAATGTTGTTAAAATGCTTTTTTTAGGGATTATACATATTATATAATATTACACTACATTAATTTCTATTGTTTTATCCTCTTTAAATATTTAACTTGTGTTCACCTTATATTAAGTGATTATAATTACAAAAAATGTTGTTCTTTCCTCTTATAAAAGGGACCTCCCACCATCCCTTAAATACCACTCAAATATTTCAGTTTCCCCCTAAAAATATACCAATTTTTATTCCGTTATAATCCACTTTTTTTCATAAGCTTCTGGTCATAAAATATTTACCTAAGGCTTTCATATCCACGAATTCTTCACATGGAAAGTTAAAGTCCTCAACATGAGTACTATTATCCTAAATTATTTTATTTTAATTAATTCTTTCAAAATTATAATTTTATAATTCATATATTATTAAAAAATTACTGTTTAATATATAGTTTTATTAAGATAATGGAATAAATATTCATCACATTTCCCCTTTTCAATTAAGAAAAATAAAATTTTCATTCATGTGTTGTGCATATTACCACCACCATAAAGCAACAACTTCAATTTTTCACTACCACCTATATTTTATAATTATATTGATTCTATTAAAGAATAAAAATTATCTTTATAATATAAATATTAGATTTAATAGATAAATTACAATCCACCTTCATTCCATCTCATTCATTGGGAAACGAAAATCTTAATTGTGTGTTGTGCGGACTTCTGCCTCAACAAAGTAACATATCTCATTATTCATCTAGTTTATTTATTATTTATAAACATATAGTGAAATATTTTTCACATACTTTAAATTATCTAAATAATATCATCATCACTCTATAATAATGATATTATTCTTAAATAAACCACTATCATAGACATATACATCCATTAATTAAGGCATGTTCATATTTGGGTCGGTCTAACCAACTAGTAGAACAATGATATAAACTAATATCGTGAATGACTATGAGAACATATATACAGATAATATATGATATAAATAATAAAATAAATATTTTAAATTTGGTGTTGGGATGGTAAATTTAATATTAACACATTAATTAACATACCATTATTCGTTTGTTAAAATAACTAAAACGTGCTTGTCACCAATTTCATCTATAATAAGAGTAACCCAAACTGCTAAAAATAAAATTATAACATTATAAATAATTATAAAAAATAAATATAGTACCTTTTATGATCTTTTAATGATGAACATTGGGGTAAGAATGAGGAAAGACACCATTATTACGAAACAAGTTCAAAACAGTCATGATTACTCACAGAAGATATTAAATATAAAAAATAAGAAACTAATATACAAGAATAGAATAATTATAAATGAGATTCATAAAAATTTATCGATATGATTAAATTTATAACATAAGTTATTAATAGATTAATATTTTCTATATGGTATAATATAACACTTTAGTTGAAGTCAGTAAATAAGTTAAGGGGTTCTTTTTCGCAAATTTAATTTCTTGAGACATAATTCTTATTGTGCACCACGGTTTCATTTATATGGAGAGATTACAAACTAATTACAGTATTTTACAATATTCATGTAATTCGTGAGGTTTTATGTTTCACATAATTTTATTTCATAAATGGATTTCGATTGAAGGGAATTGTCATGACCCGTCCCCCAGGGCCCTTATCGTGACTACCCAAAGCCCGCCTTCCATTGGCCAGGGGCTGGAAACTAGCACTGAGTAGGAATATCCCAAAAAGGGGAGGAATTTTCCTTAAAACATGTACACACACAAAAATATCAAAATGTAAAAGGTAAACACAATGTAAACCACAAATGTCACTAAGACAACTACTGAGAGTACAATACAAACTGAAAGTACAAAGGGGCTAGAGTACAAGATCAAAAACCACAAAGTAAAGTAGAACTTCTACTATCTGTCTACTTATAACCCCACTTTAAGGGTAGGTGAAGGGTATTATCCTATATCCATATAATTACTCCCATCTATCTCATCTCATTGAGCACCACGTGGTCCCGAACTAACAAGGTCTTCTTCGAACCGTCTCTTTACCCCATCTCACTGAGCACCACCGGGTCTCGGACCACCAAGCTCTCTATCGAAGCATCAATCAACTGCATAGGATACAACACATGCGTGAGAAGCCTGTGAAGGTGTGAGTAACACAATAATTAGTAGGGAACCCAAACCACAAATGAAGGACCATGAAGCAAGACCTCACAACAATACCACAATGCAAGGAAATCTCACACCAGGTAAAACTCAAAGTATAGAAAGCAGGAATATAAGTCATAGCACTAAACACCTTAGACTACTGAACTACTCATACCAGATGAGTACCGTGGGACTACTAGGTCACATAGAGCCACCCCCACCAGGGTTCTACCCGGTCACACAGAGCCTCTCCCCACTTAGGCAATCATAGCTGGTCCACATAGGGCCGCTTATAGTTGGTCCACACAAGGCCGCTAATATCTGGATCACACAACAACGTTTCTAGATGGTTCACACAAAACCACTTGTACTTGGTCCACACATGGCCTTGTATTATCTTGTTTTATAGGTTCACTTAGACCCGCTCATCAGCATTCTTCGGGTCTCAACCAGCAAAAAGGATTCATGCACGTAGAGCGCTTGATTACTAGATAATACACTCATCAACCCAATAATAGAATTTAAACTACCATGGAAGCCTCCTTAGATCATTCCAAATGAACTGAATCTTCATGAGGGTTCCAACAATGCAAACGGTGCGTCCATCAGATGCCCTGTCTGAAATATATTGGTGTTTTAGTAAACAGGTGTTGGTTGTGTCTGAACCCAGTCTGAACTTTCCAGACAGACCCATCCAACCTAGTCTGAGAACTTCACATGACCCAACGTTGTTCAATAGACCCGAACCAACCTTGTTTTTTATGCACCATCCTGGTCTGACCATGCCCACTTGGCCTTGCTGAGCCCATCCGGGTTCGGTCGTTAGTCCGACCCGCCAGGTTGCCCAGTAAACCAATTTCAAATGGCCCAACCCACAACTAGTGGGCTGGTTCATTCCCATCCCAGGATTCCCAACATCTCTGTTTGTCCCATCATCTAGTCCCACATCTTTTGTATGGATTTTCTCTATCCTGGGATGCCTAGCGGCCCGATTCGCAGCACCGGCCCGGCCCGCATGGCGGGCCTATTTCCCACTCCTCGAACACCCACGAGGCATCTGGTTCATGTCACATGATTCTGGATGAGGTAGGCTTCATCCCCTACACGTATTCTAGTACCGTGTTCCAGCTTCGACTATGGCCTTCCACCATGGGCCACTCCTCTAATGTGGTTCCCACGTGGTGATTCCCCCAGTGTCGGTCCGAACACACAGACCAGTCTTTTCGTGTTACCCATGGCTCTTCCACAGGTCTAGCTCACCACCATGGTCTATGAGCCACATATTTACATTGCATGCACCTATGAAATGACCAAGTTGGTACGTCCTCATACTGGCAGCTGCTGACCTCCTTGTTGGAAGCTCTTGCTGCTATCATGGCCCGCTGCCAGTGTGACGCCTCCTGCCTGCCACTGCAGCCGGTGTTCCACCACCGCGACTGGGAGTTGTGGCCTCATGTCATGGCCTTATGCCGCAGTCTCTCCGTAGTTCCTCTATTTCCTATGTGCCTCCGTTTATTAAACCATGATTAATGCAGAGAGAGAGAGATGTTGGGGATCCCAAAGAACACCCAAATGAACAACCAGCCTATGTTCGTGTTGGTTGGGATTTGTTCGTGTTAGCATGATCTTGAATTATAAATTCTAAATCACTAAGATTTAATCCTGATATCAACCAGAAATTATATTTCCCCACTCTGGGAGGAAGTTCCACCCACGGATCAACTTTTTATAGAGTTGATCTGTATTCTTTGTTTAGAGGGGGAGAACGGGGAAAACAATTCATTAATAATTTAAACCCCTACCTAGGAAAGAAGATTGCTCGAGGATGATCGTTCATCCTCATCTGTCCATATCTGATCCCAAATCCGCACTCCAAGGTTGTCTTCATCATCATATGATTATCTGGTGCTCATCACTGTAGTGGTTGTGCTTCTTCATTCATTATTTCCACCCACCAAATCCTTAGAGCAATTCTAGGATTGTTCCCATATTCCTACATTGTTTCTTAGGCTAATAATTGATGAAACGTGAATCATCATTTCTATTATTCTGTATTTTAGTCTCATTACATTGACTCATTAATGATGTTCATTAATGAGAATTATCGTCACCTTATCATTTTACCACAGTGAATAATTTCTAATAAAATAAAAGTTTTAAGTTTATTTTATTTTTTCTAAAAACTTCAAAAAACAATAACTTTTCTATAGACCTGCACAGATCGAGTTTAAGTAATTACTAAAGAGAAAATCTCATTATGAACTCAGAAGTGGACCTGAATTTTTAATTTGAGTTACCATTTTTGACTTATTAGTATTAAAAAAATAAAATAACTTTTATTTGAATTATTTTATTTACGGTCATGTCGTGAAAACCAACATTCACAGCAGGCCCACACCAACTGATGTTAGGATCTAGCCAAGGGAAGAATACTCTCACAAACTCAATGGTACTCTCAGATTTCCAATCAGAGTTACCATTTAGGTGTTATAATGATTTGAAAATAAAATAACTTTATTCAATTGTTTTATTTACATCCAAAAAACTTCTTTCCATTGTTGACTTGCACCGGCCAATGTTAGGCTCTACCTAAAGAAGTCATACCCTCAAGAGTTCAATGGTGGTATCCGATTTGGAATATGATTCACTGTTAATTAGTTATAAGGATTCAAAAAATAAAATAATTTTTTTTAATTATTTTATTTACGGTTATTCCATTTTTAGGTTTCCTCACTAGAGGCCCATGTTGGGTAAACATAAGTCATGCCTAGGGTAAACCTGCAATCTGGAATGCAACAGAGCCCTCATATTTCTGATATGTGAACCCATTTAAGATTTATTCCACTCTTTAAGGAAAACTGCTCACGTGCACTATTTAAAGATTAGCATTTTTTAACATATCATTCAAGGAACTCTGGGCCTCATAATCTATGAAGCCCCGACCCTGATAGCCCAGAGCCGGTGGTATGGTTATAGTGTGTAATTTATTTTGTACAAAAGAAACAAATAAGTCACACATCATAACCCATCAGGAGGAACTTTCTGGTTTAGATCCTGGAGAATCAGATACAAAAGCTTTTCTTCTTTATTTCTGAGCTAAGAACAAACATCCAAGACTTGGAAATGCCCTATCAACCTGTAAAAAACTTAACTTAAAACATAGGATGAGCATTGAAATACTCAGCAAGGTTTTTTTGAAAATACATAAATACAACCTTTGAAAACCATTTTGAAAATACTTTTCCATACTTAAAATGTTTTCTTCAAGGAAAAACTTCAAGACAAAACCAAATTCGATGTAACACAGTTAAAGCACTTCATACTTACACACTAGAATAGTTAGCTAGAACCCACTTAATAGAAAAGATAAGCATGCTAATAAAAAGACATGGGTTATACTAATTTAAGTGTCCATAAACAAGAAAGGTGTGCATGAACAACAAGGTGTAAACATCATCAGAGTCACGCACAAGTGCATTATCTAAAAAAACACATCATGACATGATAATTGTAATGCAACATTTGTAATAAAAATTCTGGAAAAGATAACTGGGCATGCATCAACATTGCTATATCATATGTCTTGTGTTTCTTTTTTTTAAATCTGATACTCATAGGTAAGGTTCTATAACCAAGGATATTCCTCTAATTGGAGTAATCACTTGGTTGGTCATAAACAAAGAAATGTATGCTGAAGGAATCATGGTCTCTGTGTCAAGGCCTTGTGCCATGACCTAAGGGTAAAACCCAATCTGACTGTCTCGAGAACTATCGATGCATCGAGGATCTTAATTTTACCGGTCTCCAACCCGGAGGGCTTACTTTAACCAGTCCCCAACCTGGAGGGTTTTCTTCTTACCGGACCCCATTCCGGGTAGTCCCATACATTTCTCACATGTTGATAAGGTCAGATATTCAAGGTGTCTCATACCACTTTGAATACTTAATTTTCATTTCATATTACCCAAGGTGTCCCATACCACTTTGGGTAATACGATCTTCGTTACTCATTACCCAAGGTGTCCCGTACCACTTTGGGTAATTTAGTTCTTAGTTCATTATCATGTTGAGTCATATGCATGAACAATATGAATAAGGTAACAATTATATAATTGGTTTACAAATACATGATACGACAGATAAAATGGAAAATATGGAATGAAAGCAGACATGGTTAAGCAAGCATACTATGTGCATAGAACAATTATTTAAGCACATAAAATGATGAATGTGTGCGACCTGCTCCCAAGGGGTATTAAATGATGAGTTTCTAAAATTCCAGTACATGGAAAAGAACCACTTGGCATTATCTATTGTACTTCACAGGTCACAGTACTTGCAACAAATCACCATCCACTAATAATTACTGCGGCATGCTTGGTATAAAAATAATAAACACTTGCAATCTTTAAAATTCCGACACTTGAAAAAAACCACTTTAAAAAAATACCTATCATTAATTATTATTCTTCACTGGTCATAGAATTTTCAGTTACACTATACTCACTAAAAATCATTGCCGCGAGTTTGGTATAAAAATAATAGAGGATTTCTACATATTATCATAACCCTTAAATCCATATCTTTTTAATGAAAGTTTAAAACAGGAAAGTGCATATCCGTTTAAAGAAACACAAATCATTTCAAGGGTGACATTAGTCAAGTTCATTGGTGTACCCTTAGACACAAAAAAAAATAGAATAGGCAAGCACTAAAATCCTACATGCATAGAAATATTAATAACCATTTCTTGAAACTAGGGTTTTCAGATATTAATCTTAAAAATACATACATAAGGATATATATACACAAATTATATATATATGTTTCCTCATAAATTAATCATGGTACAATTAAAATCGCAATACCTCTAACTACTTATCATTTATTCCGTTTGAAATTCAAAACTTCATGGGGGTTTAAATGTTCATGAAACTATAAACACATAAACATGTAAAAGCTTTGTTTTTAACCATAACATAATTGTACTTAAACCAAAAACCAAGTTCGCATCAAAAATATTTTTCAAAGATAACTATAAACACCAAAACACTTTTCCATTCCAATACATAACCTTGTATAAATATATAGTTATATATATAAGGCATACATAAAGATCATACCTGTTAGGAATCTATTTATAAAAAGACCATTTCCAAATGTATAATTCCTAATTTAAAATACTGAATTATATGGAAATATTAGAAATAGACTTTGTATGGTTACCTATATATATAAGTGTATACTCAAACACCCAAATATATATATATATATAAGTTATGTAATGGTTTTTCTTAAAATGAAAACCCTTCATAACTACCCTTATATAAATACTCAAATAAATATTAATAAAAACAACCTCCTTGGAATAACTTAGACTGAAAGAGGTTAAGGGGGTATACCCAAACATATATAAAATTATGTATATATATATGTACATAGACTATCCAAAGGGTTTTATTAGCAAAACTCAAAGGACAGAAAACACTTGAATCCTTTTAGGAAGAGAAAGAAAAAAAGTGATACCATTTCCTACGCCACTTACCAAGTCTTCAAAAGATGAGATACACAGTGCATATACTGAAAATACATATTATATATATACATATCATATATATGAGTATAAAAAGTTTGTATATTGGGGTTTTGAAATTATAAGGAGGTGGGGGCATCCCCTTGTTAGCAGACCTGAAGGAAAAACCCCCTTAGAAGCCCTCTGTTTGCTTAGAGTGGAAAGCATGGGAAGTATGCACTGCTTAAGGAAAAAAAACTCATCAGAGGGAGGCCTGCTGGGTGGCTGGAGAATCGGGAGGAACTTTCGTGGCTGGTGGTGGCCCGGTGAGGTCACAGCCACTTGGAGACGCTGCAAGGTGATGACCTAGTGTCCAGCGGCGTAGCGCCAGCACTGGTGTGGTCGTGCACGGGGCGTGGTGCGAAACTGGAGGTGGTTCGTGGGGTGGCGAGGAGATAGAGAGGAAGGTTTCGTGGTGGTGCGGGTTGGCTTCGGAGGTCCCTGTTTACACTGGGGTTTCTCGGTTCTTAAAGGAAGATGATCTGGGGGGGTTAGGACGAGCCTACGGTGTCCTATGGAGGTGGGTGCACGAGGTCAACGTGAACAGTGGAGAGGGAGGTGTATCGGGCAAACCAAGCGCTGGTTCGCGGGTCCCTGGCGCGAGGTAGAAGACGATCGAAGACACGGAGGAAGAAATAAAAAAACAACGGATGAGATTCGACCTTGGCGTGATCGGACGGATGAAAAGAAAAGAGTGTTTTAAAACATATCAATGTCTGGGATTGACCGTGGTGAGATCGAACGCTCGAGGTGATCACGCGGGGTTGGGTTTAACCGTTGGAGGCCTGGGTCACGCGATTGGGAAGAAGAAAAAAAAGAAAAAAATAATATAATAAATGTTAAAACAATATTAAAACGGGATGTTATAATTTAAATTTGTATAAAATTAAATAAGAACTTTGAACCCATAAATTTAAAACCTAATAATCCCAATTTAGTTTATGTAAAAAAACAGTACTATTTGATATAATTTATTTATTATTATTTATTTTAAGATAAATATTTCATTCTAAACATTTATAACTACAAGGATCTTGTAACCATTAAAATTTAAGAATCAATTTATAACATTGTTCACTTGTTGATTTATAATTTTTTTTAAAAGACCCGTAGTTTTTCTTTAATTCAAAACACATTGTTTTAGAGATCCAATAAGATACATTTTTTTTCAATTATTACAGACACCCCGTTCGAAACATTTTAAAATACCATGTTTTCCACTATATAAATATCATCATGATCAAAATAGATTCATTTGCAAGAATAATATTTTATTTTAATACTTGAAAATATAATTCTGATACTTTGTGTTTATTAAAATATTGAAATACCAAAATATTATAAAAGCCTTATAAAGACAAAAATTTTATAAAATGATGCACTTTATCCATTGGAACCCAACGGTCAAAAAAACGGTCATATTCCCTTAGAGGTCCATTATAAAAGAAAGGGGTAGGATGTTTAACATTTTCAAAACACCGGACCCTTGGCGGATGGCTCTCCTCATACCACTGGCGTTGAGTGCATGCGCGGTGGTTCTGGCGGTTATACATTTCACACTGATGGACCCTGAAGATGACGACTATCCAATTGCCTGTGTTTTGGTTCTTTTTAGTCTTGTTGTGGCCGTGTTAGGTCTTGTGCACGGTACATTCAATTAGATGGGTCTTGTTGTAATTTATCTTTTAAATATATAACAGTTTATCGTATTCTTCATGTTTGATTTCCATTAAAATTATTTATCAGCACACAAACCATAAAATAAAATAAAATAAAACAAGAGACATCATTAAAAAGCACAAAATTGTTCACTTAGACCAGTTTATAAAACCTGGGGCGTCACATTATCCCCCTCTTAAAAGAATTGCGACCCCACAATTCGATCGGCGTACAAACACTGACTTATTCACACCGCTTCTCTGACACCCTTGGTGATGTCCCTTTACCTCCACCGCCCATGGAAGAAGTTACTATTCAACTCAATCCTCAGGGCAGTGCAAAGCTTGTGGATCTCCTCTTCCCAAATACATTTTTGGCAAAGTGGATCGTGGTTGAAGCCGAGCTCCCGTTTGATACAGGTGGTTTTCCAGAGATGGGAACGCGTGACATCAAGCTTCGCGACATCCTCTTGGATTTGGTTCCTAAAGATCTCTCAAACCACTTCATAATTTAAGGATTCTATGAAAGATCCAAAATCGCAGAGCTCCCCAAGCATGCTGAAGCACAGGATTTGGTACATAAAGACTGCGCGGAAGTCCAAATCCTTTGCAGCTTCTCCAAATGCCAGGAAGGCCAACCATTTATTGTTCATGGTGAAACACAGGAAGAGTCCCTCATAGTACTTCCCTTTCTATTTATAATTCTCGAACAGCGCACTGGCCATTTGGTTATACACAACTTCCGACCCTCAGAATATTCGAAGGACATTCGAGCTTTTCGATATTTCATAGAGGGTTTTGCACGTGAGTCGTAAGTTAACAAAAGGTTGGTAACTTGTTGAGCAGGATTTTGCTACAATAGTCTCTATGATCTCTGTAGGAAGAGTCAAGAGTCTAGGCGTGGTTTGGTGTCTTTCCATCTGAGATGTTTAAGAACAAACCCTACTTAGTAAACCATTATTAATGTTTTTGTGTTGTCCTAATTTTCCAAGGTTTCCTAAACCATTCCTCTGATACCAACTATGACGCCCTGACCCCGGTAGCCCAGAGCCGGTGCTATGGTTATGGTGTGTAATTTATTTCGTACAAAAGAAACAAATAAGTCACACATCATAACCCATCATGAGGAACTTTCTGGTTTAGATCCTGGAGAACCAGAGACAACAGCTTTGCTTCTTTATTTCTGAGCTAAGAACAAACATCCAAGACTTGGAAATGCCCTATCAACCTGTAAAAAATTTAACATAAATCATAGGGTGAGCATTGAAATACTCAGTAAGGGGTTTTTGAAAATACATAAATACAGCCTTTGAAACCCATTTTGAAAATACTTTTCCATACATAAAATGTTTTCTTCAAGGAAAATATTCAAGAAAAAACCAAATTCGATGTAACACAGTTAAAGAACTTCATACTTACACACTAGAACAGTTAGCTATAACCCAATTAATAGAAAAGATAAGCATGCTAATAAAAAGACATGGGTTATACTAATTTAAGAGTCCATAAACAAGAAAGGTGTACATGAACAACAAGTTGTAAACATCATCAGAGTCATGCACAAGTGCGTTATCTAAAAAAACACATCATGACATGATAAATGTAATGCTACATCTGTAATAAAAATTCTGGAAAAGAAAACTGGGCATGCATCAACATTGCTATATCATATGTCTTGTGTTTCATTTTTTTTAAATCTGATACTCATAGGTATGGTTCTATAACCAAGGATATTCCTCTAATCGGAGTAATCAGTTGGTTGGTCATAAACAAAGAAATGTATTCTGAACGACTCCTGGTCTCTGTGTCAAGGCCTTGTACCATGACCTAAGGGTAAAAACCCAATCTGACTGTCTCGAGAACTATCGATGCATCGAGGAGCTTACTTTTACCGGTCTCCAACCCATGGGGCTTACTTTAACTAGTCCCCAACCTGGAGGGTTTTCTTCTTACCGGACCCCATTCTGGGTAGTCCCATACATTTCTCACATGTTGATAAGGTCATATATTCAAGGTGTCCCATACCACTTTGAATACTTAATTTTCATTTCATATTACCCAAGGTGTCCCAAACCACTTTGGGTAATAGGATCTTCGTTACTCATTACCCAAGGTGTCCCATACCACTTTGGGTAATTTAGTTCTTAGTTTATTATCATGTTGAGTCATATACATGAACAATATGAATAAGTTAAAAATTATATAATTGGATTACAAATACATGATACGACAGATAAAATGGAAAATATGGAATGAAAGCAGGCATGGTTAAGCAAGAATACTATGTGCACAGAACAATTATTTAAGCACATAAAATGATGAATGTGTGAGACTTGCTCCCAAGGGGTATTAAATGATGAGTTTATAAAATTCCAGTACATGGAAAAGAACTACTTGGCATTAACTATTGTACTTCATAGGTCACAGTACTTGCAACAAATCTCCATCCACTAATAATTACTGCGGCATGCTTGGTATAAAAATAATAAACACTTGCAATCATTAAAATTCCAACACTTGGAAAAAACCACTTTAAAAAAATACCTATCATTAATTATTATTCTTCACTGGTCACAGAATTTGTAGTTACACTCTGCTCACTAAAAACCATTGTAGCGAGTTTGGTATAAATATAATAGAGGATTTCTACATATTATCATAACCCTTAAATCCATATCCTTTTAATGCATGTTTAAAACAGGAAAGTGCATATCCATTTAAAGAAACACAAATCATTTCAAGGGTGACATTAGTCAAGTTCATTGGTGTACCCTTAGACACAAAAAAAATAGCATAGGCAAGCACTAAAATCCTACATGCATAGAAATATTAATAACCATTTCTTGAAACTAGGGTTTTCAGATATTAATCTTAAAAATACAAACATAAGGATATATATACACAAATTATATATATAGGTTTCCTCATAAATTAATCATGGTATAATTAAAATCGTAATACCTCTTACTACTTTTCATTTATTCAGTTTGAAATTCAAAACCTCATGGGGGTTTAAATGTTCATGAAACTATAAATAAATAAACATGTAAAAGATTTGTTTTTAACCATAACATAATTGTACTTAAACCAAAAACCAAGTTCGCATCAAAAATATTTTTCAAAGGTAACTATAAACACCAAAACACATTTCCATTCCAATACATAACCTTGTATAAATATATAGTTATATATATAAGGCATACATAAAGATCATACCTGTTAGGAATTTATTTAAAAAAAGACGATTTCCAAATGTATAATTCCTAATTTAAAATACTGAATTATATGGAAATATTAGAAATAGAATTTGTATGGTTACCTATATATATA
Organism: Viscum album; assembly: GCA_963277665.1. Lineage (NCBI taxonomy): Eukaryota > Viridiplantae > Streptophyta > Magnoliopsida > Santalales > Viscaceae > Viscum > Viscum album. Next base: position 188,616,783 of record OY728145.1, read on the forward strand.
AGTGTATACTCAAACACCCAAATATATATATATATATATATAATTTATGTAATGGTTTTGCTTAAAATTAAAACCCTTCATAACTACCCATACATAAATACTCAAATAAATATTAATAAAAACAACCTCCTTGGAATACCTTAGACTGAAATAGGTTAAGGGGGTATACCCAAACATATATAAAATTATGTATATATATATGTACATAGACTATCCAAAGGGTTATATTAGAAAAACTCAAAGGATAGAAAACACTTGAATCTTTTTAGGAAGAGAAAGAAAAAAAGTGATACCATTTCCTACGCCACTCACCAAGTCTTCAAAAGATGAGATACACAGTTCTTATACTAAAAATACATATTATATATATACATATCATATATCCGAGTACAAAAAGTGTGTATATTGGGGTTTTGAAATTATAAGGAGGTGGGGGAATCCCCTATGTTAGCAGACCCGAAGGAAAAAACCCCTTAGAAGCCCTCTGTTTGCTTAGAGTGGAAAGCGTGGGAAGTATGCACCGCTTAAGGAAAAAAACTCGTCGGAGGGAGGCCTACTGGGTGGCTGGAGAACCGGGAGGAACTTTGGTGGCCAGTGGTGGTCCGGTGAGGTCGCGACCACTTGGAGACGCTGCAAGGTGACGACCTAGTGTCCAGCGGCGTAGTGCCAACACTGGTGTGGTCGTGCACGAGGGCGTGGTGTGAAACTGGAGGTGGTTCATGAGGTGGCGAGGCGATGGCGAGGAAGGTTTCGCAGTTGTGCAGGTTGGCTCTGGAGGTCCCTGTTTACACTGGGGTTTCTCGGTTCTTAAAGGAAGACGATCCGGGGGGTTAGGCCGAGCCTACGGTGTCCTATAGAGGTGGGTGCACGAGGTCAACGTGAACAGTGGAGAGGGAGGCGTATCAGGCAAACCAAGCGCTGGTTCGCGGGTCCCTGGCGCGAGGTAGAAGACGATCGAAGACGCGGAGGAAGAAAGATAAAAAACAACGGATGAGATTCGACCTTGGCGTGATCGGACGAATGAAAAGAAAAGAGTGTTTTAAAACATATCAATGGCCGGGATTGACCGTGGCGAGATCGAACGGTCGAGGCGATCATGCGGGGTTGGGTTTAACCGTTGGAGGCCTGGGTCATGCGATTGGGAAAAAGAAAAAAAAGAAAAAACAATATAATAAATGTTAAAACAATATTAAACCGGGATGTTATAATTTAAATTTGTATAAAATTAAATAAGCACTTTTAACCCATAAATTTCAAACCTGATAATCCAAATTTAGTTTATGTAAAAAAACGGTACTATTTGAAATAATTTATTTATTATTATTTATTTTAAGATAAATATTTCATTCTAAAAATTTATAACTAAAAGGATCTTGTAACCATTAAAATTTAAGAATTAATTTATAACATTCTTCACTTGTTCATTTATAAAATTATTTTTTTTAAAAGACCCATAGTTTTTCTTTAATTCAAAACACATCGTTTTAGAGATCCAATAAGATACATTTTTTTTCAATTATTACAGATACCCCGTTCGAGACATTTTAAAATACCATGTTTTCCACTATATAAATATCATCATGATCAAAATAGATTCATTTGAAAGAATAATATTTTATTTTAATACTTGAAAATATAATTCTGATACTTTGTGTTTATTAAAATATTGAAATACCATAATATTATAAAAGCATTATAAAGACAAAAATTTTATAAAATGATGCACTTTATCCATTGGAACCCAACGGTCAAAAAAACGGTCATATTCCCTTAGAGGTCCATTATAAAAGCAAGGGGTATGATGTTTAACATTTTCAAAACACTGGACCCTTGGCGGATCGCTCTCCTCATACCACCGGCACTGAGTGCGTGCGCGGTGGTTCTGCCGGTTATAATTTTCACACTGATGGACTCTGAAGATGAAGACTATCTGATTTCCCGTGTTGTGGTTCTTTGTAGTCTTGTTGTGGCCGTGTTAGGTCTTTTGCACGGTACTTTCAATTATATGGGTCTTGTTTTAATGTATCTTTTAAATATATAATAGTTTATCATATTCTTCATGTTTGATTTCCATTCGAATTCTTTATCAGCACACAAACCATAAAATAAAATAAAATAAAACAAGAGACATCATTAAAAAGCACAACATTTTTCACTTGGACCAGTTTATAAAACCTGGGGCGTCACATAATCTCCCACTGTCTCATCAACTGGTCTCAAAATAATCGCATTTAAATTTTTTAAACAAAATTACATTTAATTTATAGTTATTAAATTACTCCCCCCCACCTTTAGGGCTTTAAAACCTCATAAGCCCAAGTAAGGGATAATCTACAAAAGAGGGGTTGTGAGCACGAATCTGAGCCTCTCACTCCCATGTGATCTCCTAAAGATTCTTTTGATTCCAATGAACATGAACCAAAGGAATAAACCATACCTGAAGGATCTTATCCCATCAGTCCTCAATCTTCACAAAGTACTCCAAGAATGTCACCCCTTCCTCAATCTCCTTCTCTTTATGGTCGATGACATGAGAAGGTTCATGCATGTATATCCTCAACTAGGATACGTGGAAGACATCATGCTCCCACTCTAACAATGTAGGTATAGCCAAGTGGAATTTCACCTCTCCCACTCTACAAAGTATCAAGAAAGTTCTGATAAACCTCGTAGATAAATTTCCATCCTGACCAAATCTCTATATCAGTTGTTGTGGAGATGCCCGTAGGAATAGATGAAATCCCTCTTAAAACTCCAAGGGTCTCCATTTCCTATCAGCATATGACTTTTTTCGGCTCTGTGTAGTCTTCATCCGCTCTCAGAATACCTATACATTTTCAGTGGTTGACTATACCATCTTTGGACCCATGAGTGTTGACTCCCCTAGATCTATCCAACCTATTGGTGGCCTACATGGTAATCCATATAGTGCATTGAACGGTGTAATACCGATGGTGGAGTGGTAGATCTTGTTGTATGAAAACTAAACCATTGGTAGGCGGTCCTCCCAACTACAAAAAAAAATCAATAACAAAAGCACGAAGCATTTCCTCCAAGGTCTATAAGGTTCGCTCTATCTAACCATCATTCTGTGGGTGAAAGGCAGTGTTCAAGGACAGTTGAGTCCCAAACGTCACTTTCAATCCCTTCCAAAACCGAGATATAGAGCATGTGCAATGATATGAGACTATCGTAGATGGGACTCCATAGAGTCGAACTATCTACATCATGTAGAGGCGTCCCTAGCTCTCTTCTAAACCCTGTTATCGAATGGGTAGGAAGTGTTCAGACTTGGTGGGTTAGTCTATGATCACCCAGATGGTATCGTACATCTTGGACATATGTGGTAATCCCATCCTAAAGTCCATCGATATACCCTCCCACTTCCACTCTATTACCTCGAGTCGTTGTGTTAAACATACTTGAACTTAGAGCTCATCCTTTACTTGTTGACAAGTAAGGCACCTCAAGACAACCTCTTCCAATTCCTTCTTCATCCCCAGCCACTAGTACTAACATCAGAGTTCCTATTACATCTTCACTTCACTTGGATGCACTGCCAAATGGGATGTATGGAACTCCCTCAACACCTCCTCCCACTATGCCACGGGTACAATGATGCATCCTATTAAAAGGATGATGTGTTCCCCGCCATTAGAATATCCATTAGGGGAATGCCCTGTGGACATCTGGGAAAATATAGCCTCGTAAATGACATCTTTGAGTTGCTCCTTCCTAACTTTATATAATATTGGAGGGGAAAATACCATAAACTGAGGAAAACCTCCCTCATCTCTATCCATAACTGATTTATGAAGTGAGGCCAACTGCTATGAGGCCTCGTTTAGTAGCTGTGAACTCGATCCCCTGTAGAGAGCATCTCCAACCATGTTCCCCTTCCTTGGAGTATAGACTATCTCGAATTCATAGTCCTATTGGAGCTCTAGCCAATGTCGCTATCTCATATTTAGATCCTTTTGAGAAATGATAAACTTGAGACTTTTGTTGTCAGAGTATACAATGAATCGTTCTCCCATAAGGTTGTTTCGTCACATCTTCAGTAAAAAAAAATACTGCTACCAACTCAAGTTCATGAGTCTCATAGTTCTTCTCATGCGGTTTCAACTATCATGAGCCATAATCAATCACTTCTTACCTATGAACCATGACACAACCTAGCTTGGTTCCCGATGCATCATAGTAAACGACGTATTTGGCGCCCTCCTCTGGAAACCTCAAGATAGAAGCACTCTCCAAGCCCTACCTCATTTGTTGAATTCTCCTCTAGCATCCTTCTGGCCACACGATGGGTTTTCCTTTATTCATCAATGATTTCATGGGTTCTTCCACTCTAGAGAAGTCAAGTTCAAACCTCTTATATTACCCAGCTAACCCAAGGAAAATCTACACCTCGGTAATGCTCTTGGGTGGTTCCCACGCAAGAACCACATTGATCTCCACTAAATCCAAAAAATTATTGCCTCTAAGATGAGATGTCCTAGGAAATGGACCTTTAATATCCAAAATTCACTCATCTAGATATTTCTATAAAGATTGTTCTCTCGGAGTGTCTCTAGAACCATAATCAGGTGATAGCCTGATGTGAGTTATATCTTCGAGAATCATCAATCTCCTTTAAACTGATATAAGAGTTCATCAATCCTTGAGAGAGGATACAAATTCATTACAGTCACCTGCTTCAGGCGCTGGAATTCCACACATATCCTAAAGATTCAATCTACTGTTTTAAAAAATACATCGGGGATTCCCATGGTGAAATATTGGGACTTACAATCCCTTTCCTCTGAAAATCCTCCAACTATACCCTTAGCTCCCAGAGCATTGAAGAAGCCATTTGATATGAAGGTGTAGATATCAGTTTTGTCCTGGGGTATAGATCACTAAATAAGTATACCCCTATGTGAGGTGGATGTTCTGGAACATCCTATGGAAATATGTCCTTGTACTTGTTCCCCATTATATGGAACTGAAAACTAAAAACATCTACTTCTATGCAGGTAAGGATAGTCACATGATGCCACCCCCTTCCCCAGTCATCCACCTCCCTGAGCCATGTGTGGACCACATTGGGGTGTAGGTTGTAACATGTCGAAATGTATACCACCTCCTACTGCTCTCCCAGATCCTCTACCATGTCTTCCACCCTACAGAAGGCTCATAGCTAGAACTGTCATCTGGTCAATTAGCATCCTCACTAAACAGAAGACTCATGTCACCACCTCCAGCCAATCCTTAACGACCTAAGGATCTGTATCTCCCCTAAACCAGGGAGGTACCCATCGCTAGAACTCATGTAATGCACTGAATTTATGTGCATCCTCTACCGGTAGCGCTAGTAGTAATTGTTGACCAACGAGCGATGGTATCACTGGGATAGCACTTGAAGGTGCCATGTTAGGAAATGGAACCTATATCGAAGAATCATCACTCTATGAACCATCCTTGTGGTCACGCACATGAATCCTGACTAGCTATCTACATGGATCCATATTGAAAGAAAATCAAGATGAACCACGGTCAATTTATTATAGCTGGTGAGATGACGCTGACTCCAAATGATCATGGGAAAACACTCAAATATGCATGAAACTAGTGTTTTCATTTAATTATTCATTAAATAGAATTAATGGTCCTAATGTATGGATACATTACCCGTCGCACCAACACTAGACTCCTTATCCTGAAAACCGAACTTGAAACACTTAACACTGTTTCCCCATTCAAATTTTCAATCTCTTAGTTATTCTGGTAGAACTGACCACCTCTAATACAACATTTTCATGAATCATCCCCTAGGTCACTTTTCATACCCCAAGACCGCCTTCTATAGGCATGGGTCTGGAGACTAGCATCGAGTAGGCATATCCCAAAAAGGGAAGGCCTTTTTCTTAAAACATGTACATACAGAAAAAGCTCAAACTGAAAATAGTAAACACAATGTAAAGAACAATTGTCACTGAGACAACTAGTGAGAGTACAGAACAAACTTAAAGTATAAAGGGGCCAAAATAAAATCCCAAAAGCCAAAAAGGAAAGTACAACTTCCATGATCTGTCTACTCAAGACCCCACCTAATGGGTAGGTGGAGGGTAGCTACCTGTAGATGTAGTAGGTCACGCATTCATCCCGTCTCCCTGAGAACCACCTCGTAATGCACCACCAAGTTCTCCATCAAAGCATCTATCTATCCTATCACACTAAGCACCACCTGATACCGGACCACAAAGGTCTCCATCGAAGCGTTGATCACCTTAGTGGGACACGACACATGCGGGCGAAGCCCATGCAGGTGTGGGTAATAAAATACACGGTAGGGACCCCAAACCACAAATGAAAGAACATGAATAAAGACAACATCGCAAGACCACAAATCAAAGATATATAACACCATGCATAACTCAAAGTATGGAAAGAAAGACTATCAGTTGTAACACTGAACACCTTGGACCGCTGAGGTACTCATCCTTGATAAGTATCGTGGGTCTGTTAGGTCACATAGAGCTACTCCCGACCATTGGTCTATCAGGACACACAGAGCCGCTCCCCACTTAGGCCATCATAGATGGTCCACATAGGGAGTCTTATAGTTGGTCCACATTGGGCCACATATAGTTCCTTCACATAGATCTGTTTATAGCAGGTTAATAGAGTGCTTCTTGTTGCTGGTCTGGACAGGGGTGCTTATATTCTAGGACTATAGGGTCACATAGGCCTACTCATCAGTAGTCTTTGGGTCTCAGCCAGATATTGGATTCCCACACATAGTGCCCTTGATTCCAAGAGAATCCACTCCTCCATCCATTATTCAAATTTCAACTTCCATGAGGGCCTCCTTAGCGAATAGAAAAATAACAGCCACATCGCGAGGGTTCTAAAACCATAAAAGGCATGTAAATCGAACTCCTAGTCTGAAATATATTGGTGTCCTAACAAAGAGGGTCTAATTGGGTCTGGGCCTAGTTAAACCTAGTCAGACCAACCCAGACAACCAAATATGGGGGTCCCGCATGACCTGGCCTGATTCGACCGACCTGAATCATCCCAGTTAGCTCTGGGTTGACCTTGTCCAGCCTAGCCACAGGACTAGGCCAATTGGCCCTTGTTGGACCCGACCTAGTTCAACCATGGGTCCAGCCCGCTGGGTTGTCTAGCGACTCGATTTCAACCAGCCAAGCCTGAAACTAGTGGCCCGGTTCATTCCCATCCAAAGCTTCCCAGCAGCCAGGTTTATCCTGTCAGCCCGACATGCATTGACATGCCAGCTTTTCTCCATCCCGGGCTGCAGAGTAGCTTGGTTTGGACCACCATCCTGGCCCGTATGGCACGCTGGTTTCCCCCCCTACCCGGATGACTGCATGGAATCCAAGTCATGCCAACTCCTCCACTTGTGGGCCGGGACCACGTACCAACTCCTACTATGCCCTGCCAGCATGGGTTTCCCCTCTAACACAGTGCCTAAACGGAACCTCCCTCCAGCGTTAGTCTGCTCATGCGGGACGGTCCTTTTGTGTGACTCGTGGGTCTAGCTTTCCGTCATGGTCTACGGACCACAGCTTTGTGTTATGTGCGCCTCTAATATGGTTGGGTGGCTGCTTGCGCCTCGGACGGGGCTGGGTGTACGCATCCCTCAACTGTAGGCTCCTACTTCTACCACGACATGCTTCTAGAATATCACCTCCCATGATGGCTGGTTGCCTCCACCGCGGTTGGTTTCCACCACTGGGGTCGGGTACTGCTACCACCACCTTGTGTTGTGATCTATTACTGGTGCCTCTACAGCTAATGTGTTTCTGTTTGTTATGCCACATTGAATTGGTGGAGAGATATGGAAGGGATCACATAGAACACCTAAATGAACAACCATCCATTGTTCGTGTTGGTCCGTATTTGTTCGTGTTAGCAGGATCATGACGTATAAATTATAAAAAACTAAGATTTAATCCTGATATCATACCTCAATTATATTTCCAAACACCATAAGGAAAATCCATCCATGGATAAACATGTTTTAAAGTTGATCAGTGTTCTTCGTTTGGAGGGGGAGGGCGGGGAAAACAATTCATTAATAAATTTAACCCCTACATGGGAAAGAAGATTTCTCAAGGATGATTGTTTGTTGTTGTCTTTCAATATCTGATCCCAAATTTTCTATCCAATGGTGTTTTCATCATCATATGATTCACTGGTATTCATTGATGTAGAGGTTTTCCTTCATCATTCGTTGTCCCCACCCACCAAGCATCAGTGTAATTCTTGGATTGTGCCCACAATCCTGCATTGCTTATTAGACTATTAATTGGAGAACCATGAATCATTATTTCTGTTAAACTATATTAAAGCTTTGTTCCACTAACTCATTAGTAAGGATTATTAATAAGATTTATCATCAACTTTTCATTACACCAGAATGAAAAATTTCAAATAAAATAAACTTTTTATGTTTATTTTATTTTTCCTTAAAACTTACGAAAAAATAACTTTTTCCCTCATCCTGTGCCGATCGAAGTTAATTATTTCATAAAGATAACATATCATTAAAAAATCAATGGTTTTATCAGGTTTTTAATCCATCTTACAGTTTTTGAGTTATGAGGACCAGAAAAATAAAATAATTTTTTTTAAATTATTTTATTTATGGTCACGTCCCAAAAACCAACTTTCACAACTGGCCTGCATCGGTTGATGTTAGGCTCCACCTAATGGAGGAATACCCTCATGAACTCAACAGTACTATTTAAATTCCAATACGTGTTTCCTTTTAAGAGTTTTAAGGATTTTAAAATAAAATAACATTATTCAATTATTTTATTTACTATCAAAAACTACATTCCACTATTGACCCATGTCGGCCAATGTAAGGCTCTTCCTAAGAAAATAATACCATCACAAGTTAAATGGAAGTTTCAAATTTTGAATTTGATTCATCGTTCATGATTTGTAAGGATTTGGAAAATAAAATAGTTTTATTTCATTATTTTATTTACCGTTATTCCATTTTCAGTTTTTTTCACTAGAGGCCCATGCTGACTAAAAAAAAGTCGTACCTTGGGTAACCCTCCATCATAAATACAACAGTGCCCTCAGATTTCCATTCTCATTACCTGTTTAAGAGTTACTTTACTTTTTAGTAAAACAAATTACACATGCTATTTAAAGCTTAAAATTTTTCGACAGATCATTATAGGAACTCTAGGCCTCAAGATCGCACGTTGTCTCAGCACCTGGTCTTGAAATAATCCCATTTAATCTTTTTTGAAAAATTACAGGGAATTATGGGTTATTACAATAATATAGGTCAAAAGGTCTTATTTAATACTATTTTCATTTCGGTGAGACATGTTTGATTTTGTGAACCATAATTTCATTTATATGAAATAATCACTACCTAGTTTCTTTAATTTTTAATGAATTAATTTCATTTTAGGATATTTGATTGCCCTATTCATGTTAACCCTCTTATTTTCTTTGGATTCTTTAGTGATCATCACAGTAAGGGTCTCTTCATCAATCACAATTTTAAATTAACATTGATTTAGAAATATAATTCATATGAGGATTTTTTTTATTAATTTCAAAAATGAAGTATAATTTATTTCTTTATCCTTTCATTATTTTCTATTTTTTATATATATTCTCTCTGTATCAATTTTCCTCTTTGATCATTTATTACCAATTGCGAGGACACCAAGCTTATGTCTTATTCTCGGTCGAAACCTACCTTTTATCCGTCACATATTTATCTGATAATTTTGAGAATTTCTTCATCTAAAAATTAATAATAGATTAAGGAAATTTTATATTACTCTAAATTATTAAAAAAAAATTAAAAAAAATAACCATATTTGTATGCGTCATGATCATCAAATGTTGAAACACATTTCTTTTTTATTTTTTTCAGGTGGATACATATTTTTTCCACCTTTACCGTTTGATATAATGATTTCTATTTATGTTTTCATGATTTCTAACAGTAATTATTTTTATCGTAGATTTATAATATCTTTATTTAAAATTATTTCAAACTATAAATTATATTTATTACTTCCATAGTGATTATACTAAAACCCCAAAAAAATATTTTCATCTAAATCATTGTCCATTGACATATCTGATGGTTGATTGAGGATATTATTCAAATGATATCATCTAAGTTATTTCTATATATGGATTATTTAATTTTTTTATATCAAATATATGGTACATCATTTTCTTTTTCTTTCCAAACTATTCCCCATGAATAGGAATAATATTTCTTCTAATTCCTTTCCTTTGTGAATACCTTGTTCTCTATTTATTTGATTAAAGGGTGTTCACCAAGATTCCATATATTTATTTATTTGGGAAATTATTGTCTTAGCTATATTCCCTTTATCAATATTGTGTACGTAACATATGATTTATAATCTTTATTTAAGGGTATTTTCCTCAAAATTACTTAATATCTTAAAATAGGCATGTATTTTTTATAGTTTTATCATGTTATGATTAATAATTGAATTATGAATGATTTCCTTAGGTGAATATGTTTGAAAAGGTTATGAAACCAATGTTATTTCGAGGGGTCCTTTCTGATATGAGGAATGAAACTCATTTTTCTTCTCATATGTTCTTTATGATGTGGTGAATGATTGATTTAAAATGGAAAATATAAGTTTAGATGAATGATGGGGGTCCTATATCACCCTAAAATTAATTGGTTATGGATTTATATCACATCATAAAAGTATTATTGAGTACATTTTAGTTTCTCATGATCATGGTGTTTAATGGTGGGGATCATAAAATTAATGTTCCCTATACTAAGGTTTATTCCATATTTAAATGATATTTTTTCATTCTTATGTTATAGTCTTGTAGATCAAGTTTATTGACTCAATTTTCCACACTCTCCAGGTTTATTTAATAGGTTATGTCATGTCCCATTCCATCAATCATTATTTATAATCTATGATTTTTTGGATATTCTTTTCTTATGTATCACGATTATACCCATATGATTATCTTATTTTAACATCTGATATTTTATTACTTCCACATATATTTATCATTATTGATCATCTATGATCATCCTTTTTTATTTTCCCATTTCCCTAAATTAGGAATATGATTATAATATATGAGAATTATATAAGTTGTCTAGTGTGGATCAATTAAGTAGAAATATTCACAAGTATTCTAAAATAAAAATTTTTATGTAGTTTTTCCTAAAAACACTAATCCTTCTATTCTTTTTATTGTGAGAATATTGTTTTGAGATGTAGTGTTTCAATTATATATATGATATAAAATAATCAAATTTTTATCTTGGGTTACTATATTTTTTGACATGTATTATGTGGTAATACATGTTTGTATCAATTTTCCATTGTGTTTCTGGTATCCTGATGAACATGTACATATTAGTGATTTACTTGACTTCGGGTTGTTATGTCGACTACCTAAAACAGACATGCCCAATTTTCATCTTGAATATTATATTATTATTCTTAAAATTTAATGAGGAAAAAATATATTTCCTAGTATCGTCATTAATTTCTCTTAATTCACACCAGCCTCCAGTGATAGTTAGTTTTTCATGAGGTGTTACAATGGTGTGGTTCGATTTCATTTAGGTAGTTGAGTCACAATCATCACCCATTGAGTGAGTAAGTTAAATGGGAAAAATCTGGGTCACATCGAGTTCTTTTATTAGATGGTTTATGAGATAACTCTTTAGTTGGTTATCCCATTCATTAAAACCTAGTAGTCTTCTCCTGTAATTAAGAAACCTTTTTTTTGTTTTTATTCTACAAATGATGTGGTTTTGGGATTTTAGTCCTTTCATTATAACTTGATGGATGTTTGAAACACATATGTATTTTAAATGAAAATGAATATTTACTTTACCTTATTATTAAGATCATCTTCTAGAAAATTAATGATTTTATTAATATCTTTTTAAACTATTATGTGGATTTTACTTTTAAATGGAACTTTATAGAATCTTTGCAGACATCCAACTGAGTTATATAATCACTCTCTATATGTAGAACTGTAGTGTAAATGTAGATTTATATTCTGGACTTATCTTGAAATCATTTTAAGAGGCTTCCCTTTTATATTAGTTTGATCATCGGCTCAGATGTGGAGTTATGCGGAAGTGAAATATAGATTCAAATGTATGTCACATTGAGATAGATGTATATATCATTTTACTTTTTTTATCAGAATACGTGTATTAAAAGCATAAGCGTTTTATTTTTTACTTATTTATTCAATGGTATGATATGTATTGGGATTTTATTTTCTCATTTGTGACACACAAAAATTTTATTCTCTGCTTCCATTAAAATGATACTAAGTCTGATTTCATGTCCCACACACCATATAGAGCTTAAAAACGAATTGTGATATCCTATTAAAATATTTTATAAATATAATCATTATAAAACACAATTCAATAGGAGTATATGTTAAATAGTAACCACATTATTAAATATATGTAAAAAAATTAATAATATGATTAATCATTCAAACATTTATTATCAACTCGTTAAAAATAAAAATAAAATAATTTCAATGTAAACGATATATTTTTCATACATGGAATGTATTTTTATAGATTAAATTAATCAGTATTCATGAATTATTTTAATGGAATTTTTATATTATATATCTAGTAAATAAATTAACATTCATTTCATTTTGTTTAATTAGAAATTAATAATAAGACACTCATTTTATGCTTCAAAAATAAATTTTCGTCAAAAATATTTTTTTTTTGATTTTTTTGTATGGATATTATATTTTATTTCATCCACTCTAAGAAATAATAGTTTTTAAAATGGAAATTATTTTTTATATCATCATATAAAATATATCATTGGGTCAAGTTTTTTTATTTTTATGAAAATATTTATTTTGTTGTGATGAGTGAAAAATAAAAATTTGATTAACATTATTTTATTTTAAAATATCTATAAAGTCCCATTCCATTTTGGATTATTTTGAAAGTAAATTTCACCCTATTTTATTAAAATTAATATAATTAATTCAATGATAATAAATATTATTCATTATTTTGGTATAAATTTATTTTTATACTTAAAAGGGTATTTTTTTAAAAATTGTTTTCTTTGTATTTCATGAACATATATTAAAATCTCATTATCAACATTCTTGAATTTAAATCATATAAAACAGATTCAATATTTATAATATAAATATTCTAATTATTTAAAAAATTTCATTAAACATTTTCATCAAAATGAATAGTAACCATAATAAATGTTTGTTGCCATGGTACAATGTAAAATGGGTTAAACGAGGTTAAAAAATTGGGATAAGTTATAAATATAAACCCCACACTTCTCTTCATTTAAATAGATAAATTTATTTCTAACATAATAATTCAAGTTTTAAAAGTAAGGAATTTGAGTTCCATATGACTTTGATTACGACCTTTATATTTTTTTATTTAAAGGATAATTATTAATTGTCTTTATCTTTCATTCAATATTTCTAATATGATTTCATAGAGATAAAAAAGGTTATGAATGCTTATAAATTTTTAATGTTAATAACAAATTATTTTATAATCGTAATTTAACTGAATTTATTTGTGATGGTATAATTACATTGAACGTTTACACAACATTGACGTTCTAATTATGAAGCATCGAAAAATCATATAAATGATTCTAAAAACATTTAAATTAATATATTTTTGATGAATTTTGGTGTTCCAAGAATTTCATGGGTACTTTTAAATTGTTTGTGATTGTAAAAGTGATTATATTTTAATTACATGATTATCTTAATGTCATTAAAGTAAAAATAGTTCAATATAAATGAAAATTACATGAAATGATATTTAATGTTTTAAAAATATTTTTTAAATAATGATAAAATCATAATAATTCTATCATAACTCAATTTAATATGAAATTTTCTATTATATATTGATCGGTTCGTGTATGTTCCACTTTGAAATTTTAAAATCATTTAATGACCCTTATAGATTGAAATTTTTGTTATAATGGTTGAGGTTAAATAGGTTCAACGTGGGGTTATAGAAAAACATAAGTTTCAAAATCATATTTTAACTAATATAAATTTAATTTTTTAAATTATTTTATCCTTATCGTCCTAATATTTGAATCAATAGAAAATATTTGAGCCATTTTACCTCATATAAACACATATTATATATTACTATTTCTTGTATTTAAAATATTTTCACCCACCTCCCTTATAAAAGGGAACCTCCACTCCACTCTTCCTCACACCTCCTGATCCAATTAGCCTAAGAAAACTCCACAAAATACCTTCCTAACCTTCCTACCCATTTTTTATATGTTCTATTCTTACCAAAATACAAACCTATTTGGATTAAGGTTCAATACAATATAGGTTTCTTAAAGAGTAGGTATAACTATTAATTGTGTGTTTTTATGCTTATTTATTTTTCCTCTTTATTAAATTGAATAGTCTTGGATCTATTGGATCACTGATAGGGGAGGGTTTGAATTAGCGTTCTCTTTTATTTTATGAGTTATTCCATTTTTAACCAAACCTCATGAACTTATTAAATATCATGTTCCAATCAATGATTTCTTACAACCTCACCTTCCTATGTGGAAAATAATTAAAGAGAGAAACACATGGTATTTAATAGCTCTGCATAAAATTAATACTATTTTCCATATTGGTTATTCCCCAAAACATGGATTTTACACTATCTTTGATCATTATTTTGCAACATATATTCCACTATTCTCTCAATGAATCTACAATATCCATTAGTTGGTTATACCCACCAACCATCCTCGATTGGTTATTCCACAAAATCACTCCTTATTAGCTTTAATAGTGTTGATAAATAGTTAGAAATATCTATTATTCTCATTTTTTCTTATACTTCACTATGTGGTATGATCCTCCTCCATGACCAGACAATATCATGTTTTCCCATGCACTCTCTCAATAACTTTATCAGTAGTGTTAGTCTTGAGACTCTTTCCATATCAAGAGTGATCTAGATCTTACTTGATTTGATGAATACTTGATTTCATGGATAATTTAATTCTTTTTAAATTGTCCTGGGCTTCATCTCCTTCTCTCTATATGACATAGATGTGTATCGGGTTTCGAAAACTCTCTTACAGAGTGTATTTATGTTCCATAATTCTCCATTTATACACTATCTTAATTTCTTTCTTAAATGTTTATTCACATAAATATTTCACATTCCTTTTTTACATTCATATTTAAAAGTTCTGTAATCTTCTTTAGTATTTGTGATCACCCATGATATCTCATTATAATTCCCAGTCAAAGCTTCCTTTTGAGTCGCTATATAACTCGAGTATTTCCTTCTTTATGATCAATTACAAGACATAGAACTTAAAACTCATTCGAAATCAACACATAATTGTTCTCATGTTTCTTTTCCATGTAGACCATTATATTTATAGGTGTGGATCTTATTTCAATTTTTCTCCATCCCTACAGACCTCTCCAATTTTCTATGTCTTAATTATTATGAAAACGTTTTATTCTTAACCAATGGATTATGCTCCTACTCAAATATTTAATCTCATTAACAAAGGTTTACAATAAATATCTACCTTCAAGATCATAGTCATATGCTCAGAAAAAAATGTCTTATGATGAAGATTTTTTTTCATCATAAAATTCATAATCACATAATTACAAACTTCCTCAATAAGAATTTTGGGATTCGCAAAATCATCTCTAAACGTTTTTAAACAAATAAAATCCTCATAAAACATGTCCTAGAAAGTTTTTCATCATTCAAAATTTATTAAATTTTATTTCCTTGAATATAAAAAATAATAATCATTACATTTAGGGCCACTACATTGATGCCTTCAAGCTAAATTCTTCAAGAAGAATCACCACATATCTTTCAGTGGGAGAACTCATTCCGCATACCACTAAAATAATAAAATTGTGTTCTTTAACAAGAATTAATGTGAATAAAAACTCATAGATATATAATAATAATAAAATAAGAAAACATTAATTGGTAAACAAACTTTGATATATTAATAACAAGTTCAACCAAAACCCTCTAAGGAACAACAATATCTCCCTTGTAATTATTTTAAATTTCCCCACACATTTCAAAAGTTAAATATGTGTGCTTATTTAACTTCTTCAAAATAAAATTAAAAGGGTTAACAAGGTTATTATCACCTCATAAACGCAACCTATTATCCACCTTCAAAAATTATATTGATCCACTTATGATTGAAGGATGTCATAAAATGTTTTTCATGAGAAAAGATCCATTAGTTAGTCTACTCTAAGTATACTTGGTATTACCATATGTAGAAAACAATAATGTTTTAACCAAGGTTTTAAATTTTGTCCATTAAAAATAGGACATGTGATAACAATCTCAAATTTTCATTTTTATGGGTAGTAGATAAAAAAAATTTCTGGAAAATAATTTTAGCATACACTTTCTTAACGAAATTCATCAAAAAGGTAGAAATAAAAAACCCTTTATATCATCCTTAAATAATAAACACTCCTTCTTAAAAAGTGAATAAAATATAATTATGACTAATGGTTGTAATCATGATTATCATACCTAATACTCTAGATTTATACATATTGTAGAAACATGGATTCTTTAACTCTAAATTTTGATCCCCTTAATGAGATACACTCCCTATTCCACATCATGGTAGTTGAAAATACTTGTGTAAAACCTTAGTTTTTATCCATAAGTGATATCCCAACACTTATTATTTAATTACCTATATGTTAGAAAATATATTCAATAATAATAGAGACTAAAGAGGGACCTCTTATTTCCTAAAAGGCAACATTCAAGTTGATAGTTCTTTATCAAACTAGAAAATTATTTCCTTCCAATTTAATCACCATTACACATGTTATAAATATAAAAAGGTTTTGTTCTTACCTTTTTCTTTTGAGCTATTGAAATTGTTATATAGTATTATAAACATTTTCTAGAGTAACCAAAATTTTCACATGATTTTCCTTGAAACTTAAAGCCTTAATTTATGGGAATATTTACATTAATTGGAAAATATTTATGTGTATATACTTATTTTTACTTTACCATAAGAATCCTTCTTCTCATTCTCAATTCCCTTGGATAACTCCTTTCTTTCTGGCCAAATTACCAATCATTCTCTTTGGACCTTCTCAACATCTTTAGGTTTATAATTTTTTCTTTTAAAAGTCTTAATATTATGTGACTCCTAGTCTTTTAAATTTGATTATTCTTCCCATTGACACTATGGGGAGTCTTACTTAGTAATATAGTAACAAACATCAAAACCATTTTACATTCCAATACACATATTCCACAAAATTATGTTGGTATCCAGAAATTTTTTGTTTGGTTATATTTAGTGAATATCTAGTCACAACATTCATTTTCTTAAAAATTTTAAATACATTCTTACAAAATCTCCTCCTTGTTCAATGAATGTTTTTTGATAAACACATTTAATACCAGTAAGAGTGGGATTTATATCACTACCTTCCACAATACTAGTAATAACCTCTAAAATAGGATATTTATTCTTTTAATCAATTTTCCCATAATTTCCATGAATATGTTATTCTATAATGTAATCCTCACTTAAATTAGGGGTTATGGCTGTAATGTCCCAAACTGTTATGAATAAAATTACTTTTCATCTATTTAAATGTCTTATGGATATAGAAAACACACACACACCTTTTGTTTTATTGTATACAATTAGATTTAAATGAATGTTAAGTATCTTTACCATTGATAATATAGTTGTTGAATAGTGATCACATGACTAGTATAAATATAGGTTTTTAACAAATCCTTTTGACACAGACAAAGAAAGTTATGGTTTTAACTAGTACGATCATACCCAATAAAGACCATTTATTATAGATTCTAAGGGAGATATCACTTCAGGGATATTTTCTAGACCAATCCAAATCTTTGATCTAACAACTTAAGCATGAGTGAAATGATTTTCGAAAGAAGTTCAAGCTCATTGAGATCACGACCCAAACTATATTCACCGAACGACCCTAAGAGAGCCCCAATACCACACACCTTACTCTTAGGGAATATTTTGGTTTAATAAATAGATATGTAATAGGACCCTAGAATTCTAATTATGTGCATTATTGTATTATAGTATAATGAATTTACTTTTCTCCTATTATTGTTACTTTCTAAATGATTTTTGAAGAAAAAATATTATTTTTGTTTAATTTCCAAATTCAATTAAGAAATAATTTTTGATGAATTAATTGATTTTTGAATTAAATAACATTTTAATACAATATTTGTATTAAATTAAAAATAAATGATCTTATAATTTTTAATAGGTTAATTGTCACTTTTATTAAGGTTTGAAACTATTTTTATAAAAACCCATAAATTTTCAAAAAATGTCTTTTTTTATTTTAAAAGTTAAAATCCACGTATTTATAAAATTATTTTGATAAATTTAATATTTTTTGGAATTAGGATGTTGAAATTATCTAATGGTAATTTTTTTATAATTATCTAAGATAGAAGATTTTTTGGGTAAAAATTAAATACTGTGTAAATATATAATGTGTTTTATGACATCATAAATGACACAAAAGTGATTTAAAAAACCAATATATTGGGTATATTTGGAAAAATTTATGTTTTCCTTTAAAATAATCTAATTTTAGGTTTATTTTATTTATTTTATAATTCCTTAGTAAATCCTCCATGACATATAAAATATTTTATGATTTTAAAATCATTCCCTTGAAAGTTTGATTCACCTCCACATAATCAAGGAAAATATTTTAATATATTTGTCCCTTATACTTTTAAAATAATATATAACACTCAAATTTTACTATAAACCATGTCAAAAACCCATGTTATGGTTTGTGGTGTTGAATATTTTATTGTGTAGGGCCTAAAACCAAAATAATAAAGATTTCCCCCACCATTACTACATAAACCCACCCAAGCATCCATTCCTCTTCACTAAAAATCATTGAATCTCGAACACCCTATTCCCCATACTCCATAGAGTCCTCCCAAGTTACCCCTATTCTCCCAAGAAACCTCTCCCAAGCCTTTGGTATCACCATCCAAGTAACGGATTCTTACCTTTCACTATTATTTTCAATTCAAGAACATTGTTTGAGATTATCCTTTTAAATTTAAATTGGTTATATTGTCATAATTTTATAATCAATTACCTACTATCCACTTATTTTTTTATATGAAAGATCATTTATCCTCCTCCATTTATACCCATATCTACGTTGTTACTTTGTGGAAATTATTTAAGGGATTTATTTCTTCACATTTCCATTTCAAGAACTTTATTTGTATTATTCATCTTAAAATCCATTTTATATGTTCAGATATTATGTTCCATAATCAAACCACTATCCATTTCGTTTATAAATTATGTTAAACCCCTTACTCTATCATGTTTATTCACCTTTATTCACTTTTAATTATTGTTTGGAGAATTACATGTATGTATACCACATGAAATGGTATTTAATGTTTTAAAAATATTTTTTAAATAATGATAAAATTATATTTATTCTATCATAACTCAATTGAATTGGAAATTTTATATTATCTCATGAAAGGTTCATGTATGTTCCACTTGGAATATTTAAAATAATTTTAATGACCCTTATAGATTGAAGTTTGTGTTATAATGGTTGAGGATAAATAAGATCAATGTGGGGTTATAATAAAACGTAAGTTCCAAAATCATATTTAACCTAATATAAATTTAATTTTTTGAAATTATTTCAGACTTATCCTCCTAATATTTGAATCTATGTAAAATATTTGAGCCATTTTACATGATATAAACACATATTATATATTACTATTTCTTGTATTTAAAATATTGTCACCCACCTCCCTTATAAAAGGGAACCTCCACTCCACTCTTCCTCACACCTCTTAGGCCAATTAGCCTAAGAAATTTCCATAGAAATACCTTCCTAACCTTGCTACCCATTTCTTAAAGGTTCTATTCTTACTGAAATATAAACTTATTTGTATTATGGTTCAATCCAATAGAGGTTTCTTAAAGAGTAGGTATAACTCTTAATTTTGTGTTTTTATGTTTATTTATTTTTCCACTTTCTTAAATTTGATAGTCTTGGATACATTGGATCACTGATATGGGAGGGTTTGAACTAGTGATCTCTTTTATTTTATGAGTTATTCAATTTTTAACCAAACCTCATGAACCTATTAAATTTCATGATCCACTCAATGATATCTTACAACCTCACCTTCCTATGTGGAAAATAATGAAAGAAAGAGACACATGGTTTTTAAAAGTCTTGTATGAAATTAATACTCTTTTCCATGTTGGTTATTCCCCAAAACATGGATTTTACAATATCTTTGATCATCATTTTTCAACATAGATTCCACTATGATCTCTATGAATTTACAATATCCATTAGTTGGTTATACCCACCACCCATCCTCAATTCGGTATTCCACCAAATCACTCTTTATTAGCTTCAATAGTGTTGATCAATAGTTATAAATATCTACTGTTCTATTTTTTTTTATACTTCACTATGTGTCCATGACCATAAAATATCATGTTTTCTTATTCACTCTCTCAAACACATTATCAGTAGTGTTAGTCTCAAGACTCTTTCCATATCAAGAGTGATCTGGATCTTCCTTGATTTGATGAATACTTGAGTTCATGTATAGTTTAATTCTTCTTAAATGGTTCTGGGCTTTGTATCCTTATCTTTATATGACATAGATGTGTATCGGGTTTTTAAAACTCTCTTACATAGTGTATTCATGATCCATCATTCTCCATTTATACACTATATTAATTTCATCCTTAAATATTTATTCACATGCATATTTTAACTTCCTATTTTCCATTAATATTAAGGAATTATTTTATATTATTTAGTATTTATAATATCCCTTGATATCTCATTATAATTCCCACTAAAAGACTCCTTTTGATTCTCTATATAACTAGAGTATTTCCTTCTTTAAGATCCATTACAAGACATTGATTTAGAACTCATTCGAAATCTTCACATAATTAGTCTGAGGGTTATTTTCCATGTAGACCTTCATATTTAAAGGTGTGGATATTATTTCAATTTTTATTCATCCCTACAAACCTCTCAATTTTTCAATGTCTTAATTCTTATTCAAAAGTTCCATTCTTAACTAGTGGAATATCCTCCTACTTATAGATTTACTCTCATAAAAAAAGGCTTACAATAAATATCTACCTTGAAGATCATAGTCATATGCTCAGAAATAAATTTCTTCTGATGAAGATTTGTGTTCATCATAAAATTCATAATCTCATAATTACAGACTTCTTCAACAAGAATTTTGGGATTCTCTAAATCATCTCTAGATCTTCTTAAACAAATAAAAACCCAATAAAACATGGCCTATAAATTTTTTCATCATTCATGATTAATTAAATTGTATTTCCTTGAATATCAAAAAAATAATCATTACATTTAGCACAACTACATTGATTCCTTCTAGCCAATTTCTTCAAGAAGAATCACCACATATCTTGCAGTGGCAGAACTCATTTCGCATACCTCTAAAATAATAAAAAAAATCATTAACAAGAATGAATGTTAATAAAAAATCATGGATATATAATAGTAATAATACAATGAGAAAACATTAACTGGTAAACACATTTTGATATATTAGTAACAAGTTCATACAAAACCCTTTTAGTCACAACAATATCCCCCTTGTAATTCTTTTCAATATCCCGAAAATTTTCAAAAGTTCAATATGTGTGCTTATTTAGCTCTTTCACATTTTTAAAATCAAATGAAAAGGGTTAATGGGGTTATTATCACAACATAAACATAACCTATTATCCACCTTAAAAAATTATATTGATCCACTTATGAGGGAAGGATGTCATAAAAATTTTTTCCTTGGAAAATATCCATTAGTTAGTCTACTCTATGTATACTTGGGCATACCATATGTAGAAAAGAATAATGATTTAACCAAGGTTTTAAATTTTTTCCATTAACAATAGGACATGTGATACCATGCTCAAAATATCATTTTATGGGTAGTACATACCAAATCTATCCTGAAAATCATTTTTGAATACACATTGTTAATGAAATGCATCATAAAGGTTGAAATAAAAAAACCATTTATCTCATCTTTAAATAATAAACACTCCCTCTTAAAAAGTTAATTAAATATAATTATGACTAAGGGTTTAAATCATGATTATCATACCTTATACACTAGATTTATATATATTGTAGAAACATGGATGCTTTATCTCTAAATTTTTATTCCCTTAATGAGATACACTCACTCTTCCACATCATTGTAGTTTAAAATCCACATGTCCATCCTTAGTTTTTATTCATAAGTGACATCCCAACTTGTATTCTTTAATTACCTATAAGTTAGAACATATATACAATAATAATAGCGACTAATGAGGGACCTCTTAGTTCCTAAAAGGAACATTAAAGTTGAGAGTTCTTTCTCAACATAGAAAATTATTTCCTTCCAATTTCATCGCCATTACACATGTTATAATACTCAAAAGGTTTTGTTCTTAACTTCTTTTTTTTATCTATTGAAATTGTTATATAGTATTTTAAACCTTTTCTATACCAACCAATATTTTCACTTGATTTTTCTTGAAACTTGAAGCCTTAATTTATGGGCATATTTATATTAATTGGAAAATATTTATGTGTATATATTTTTTTTACTTTACCAAAAGAATCCTTCTTCTCATTATCAAGCCTCTTGGATAACTCCTATTTTTCTGGCCAAATTACCAATCATTCTCTTTAGACCTTTCCAACTTCGTTAGGTTTATCATTTTTCCTTTTAAAAGTCACTACTGGAAATCTGACCATTCCCAACGCTTCTATACCAACGGTTTGTAAAAACCATTTGTATAGGTCCCCTTTCCCAACGGTTTGGCCAAACCATTGGGAAAAGTCCACTTCGGTGCCACTTTTCACAAAGGTTTGCTAAACCTGTTGGGAAAGGGTATGGATTTCCCAACGGTTTGGCCAAACCTTTGGGAAAAGTCCACTTTGTGGACACTTTTCCCAACAGTTTGGCCAAACCCTTGGGAAATGGTAAGGCTTTCCCAACGTTTTGTCCAAACCGTTGGGAAAAGTCCACTTTGTGGCCACTTTCCCAACGGTTTGGCCAAACTGTTGGGAAAGGGTGGGTACCTATCCCAACGGTTTGGCCAAACCGTTGGGAAAGGGTGGGTACCTATCCCAACGGTTTGGTCAAACCGTTGGGAAAGGTCCCCCATACACCAACATCACTCCCAAAATCAAGGACCTATACCAACGGTTGTCAAAACCATCTATACCAACGGTTTTGACAACCGTTGGTATAGGTCCTTTGATTTTTTATCGAATCTTCATACAGAGAACATTATATAAATCAAACATTAAAATAATTATGATACTACATATATATATTTATGAAATTATGTTCAAAAAAGTCATGTTAGGTTAGTGGTAAGGTCGTTGATTGATAAACTAGAGGTCTTGGGATCAAATCCCACCGAATGTTTTTTTTAAATACATATACCAATGGTTTTATGGAACCATTGATATATATTTTCATATTACATATACCAAGGGTTTTCAAAACCATTGGTATAGGTTTATACCAACGATTTTTCAAAAACCATTGGTATAGACCTATCCCAATGACTTACTTTCTTACGGTTCTCCAAACCGTTGGTATAGGTTATACCAACGGTTTGGAGGCCTATACCAACGGTTCCAAACTATTGGAATATGTTAGTTTTCCAGTACCTAGTCTTAGTATTATGTGACTCCTACTCTTTTAAATTTGATTATTCTTACCGTTGACACTATGGGGAGTCTCACTTAGTAATATAGTCGTGAACTTCACAACCATTTTACCTTCCAATACACATATTCGACAAAATTATGTTGGCATCCAAACATTTATTGATTGGTTATATTTAGTGAATATCTAGTAACAAATATCATTTTCTTAAAAAATTTAAATACATTATTACCAAATCTCCCCCTTGTTCCATGAATGTTTCTTGATAAATAAATCTAATACCAGTAAGAGTGGGATTTATATCACTACCTTCCATAATGCTAGCAATAACCTCTAAAATAGGATATTTATTTTTTAATCTATTTTCCCATAATTTGCATGAATATGTTATTCTACAATATGATCCTCTCTCTAACTAGGTGTTATGGCTGTAATGACCCAAATTGTTATGAATAAAATTACATTTCATCTAATTAAATTTCTTGTGGATATAGAAAACACACAAACTCATTTTTATTATTATATACAATTAGATTTAAATGAATGTTAATTATCTTTACCATTGATAATATAGTTATTGAATAGTGATCACATGACTAGTATAAATATAGGGTTTTAAAAAATACTTTTGACAGAGACAAAGAAATTGATGGTTTCAACCAGTAGGATCGTACCCTATGAACCCCATTTATTAGATCTTCTAAGGGAGATATCATTTCTGGGATTTTTCCTAGACCAATCCAAAGCTGAGATCTAATAACTTAAGCATGAGTGAAATGATTTTCAGGAGAAGTTCAAACTCATCAAGATCACGACCCAAACTATATTCATCGAATGAGCCCAGGAAATCCCTAACATCACACACATTACTCTTAGGGAATATTTTGGTTTAATAAATAGATATGTAACAAGACCATAGAATTCTGAATATGTGCATTATTTTTTTATAGTATAATGAATTTACTTTTCTTTTATTATTGTTACTTTCTAAATGATTTTTAAAGAAAAAATATTATTTTTGGTTAATTTTTAAATTCAATTAAGAAATCAATTTTGATGAATTAATTGATTTTTTAATTAAATAATATTTTAATAAAATATTTTCATTAAAATAAATATAAATGATCTTATAATTTTTAGGAGTTCAATTGTAATTTTTATTAATGTTTAAAACTATTTTTATTAAAACCCATAAATTTTCAATAAATGTATTTTTTTTAAAGTGAAAATTCACTTGTTTATATAATTATATAGATATAATTAATATTTTTTGGGAATTAGGATTTCAAAACTATCTAATGGTGAATTTTTCATAAATATCTAAGATAATATATTTTTTGGGTAAAAATTAATTACTGTATAAATATATAATGTGTTTTATGACATCATAAATGACACAAAAGTGATTTTCAAAAATAATATATAGGTTATATTCAGCCAAAATTTTTTCCCTTTAAAATAATGTAATATTGGGTTTATTTTATTTATTTGATAATTCTTTAGGAAATCCTCCAAGACATATATAATATTTTATGATTTTAAAACCATTTCTTTGAATGTTTGATTCACCTCCACATAATCGAGGGAAATATTTTAATATATTTTTCCCTTATGATATTAAAATAATGTATAACACTACCCATTTCAAGAAACCATGTCAAAAACCAATGTTATGGTTTGTGGTTTTGAATATTTTATTTTCTAGGGTCCAAAACCAAAATAATAAAAATTTCCCCCACCTTTCCAACATAAACCCACCCAAGCATCCATTCCTCTTCACTAAAAATCTTTGAATCTCGAACACTTTATTCCCCCTACTCCATATAGTCTTCTGCCTTTTTTATGTATGTTCTCAGGTTATCCCATGAAATTCTAAGTACAAAAGAATGTTGTGTTTAGGCAAAAGAAGTTTTTAATAAAGATGTGTATCTCATTTTTCAAGTTGTCATGTAATGTTCCTAAGCCCCAAAGACACAAACCCTATCAATATTATGAGTTTTATTAAGTGCAGGTTTCTGTATTATATAATGTTTAAATATTAAATTGAGAGTAGGGTTGTTATAGTTGGTATCATGGTATATATTTAGTTATTTTAGAGATTAGTATTAGGAAACTCTAGTGAAAGAATTAAGGATAAGACCAAGTATAAGAAAAGAATACCTAAATTTTGGTGATTATAGTGTAAGTTGTAAATCAAGAAAATAAATTCATGTCTAGATATGAACAAGTAGAGATGGATCTAGCACAGATGTATCTATGGGTAAACCTCAAAATCACCACTTTGAGCGAGACCGTAACAGGAAATGGTACACAAGAATAGGCCTTGCAGCACTCTTGGTTCAACACTCCTAAGAGATATGTGTCATTAAATTCATAAACATAGTAAGAACTATTATTAAGGGAAGAAAAAAATTCCAATAAGAATATATGTTAGAATTTAGATCATGTATAATATAGATCGAAGCATAGAAATTCATAAGTTAAGGAGATAAATTTAATATATAAGTTATCCATTTTTTCATTATATTATTGTTTATTTGTTTGATAGTTTAAAATATTTATCCCAAATTTTTCCTTTTATTCTAGACAATGTTCAGTAATATGAGGAATCAAGATAACAACTGATGCAAAGATCAATGTGAGGACTGATCTAATGAGATGCCCAATCCAATGGGAGTAGGAATCACCAACTTTTCCAAAATACTCTTTCAGTTATCTCAAGTTTTGAATAGAAACTTGGATCAAGAAGAACGCCCAACCCCCCCCCCCCCCCATGAAAGATAAAGTCACAATCGAGAGCTTCCTGAGATAAAGGACTCCTACATTCAATGGATCATATTATCCCTCAATTGATAAACAACGGTAAAAATCCATTAAGAAGCTCTTCTCTATCCATAACTGTTCCGAACATGAGATGGTTCTTTTGAATGATTATCATATGGAGGGTGAGGCTGATCAAAGAAGGACATTGGTCAAAAAAAATTCTTGAAGAAGAGATTAAGTTGATGGGATGGAATGATTTCTGGAAAATGGTTTTCAATAAATACTTTCCCTACAACCTTCATCTTAAGATGGATAGAGATTTCCTTCCACTCATTAAAAATGATGATGAATCTATAGGGGTGTATGTGGAAAACATTTCCATACTTTCATGATAAATATCTGGTTTTTTATCACCCTTTAATGCAAGGTTGACCACTTCTTTAGTGGGATAAAACCTAGGCTATAGAAATCCTTGATGATCCTTAACTTTGACAGCTATTAGTAGATTGTTCGATTTTCCCTCAAAGATGATATAGAGATCGACAAATCTCTGGGGTATCATGGGGATAAGAAGTGGAAAGTGGACTTTAATTCTGTTGGTTTGATGGATAAATACAACTGTGCTAAAAATTCTAACAGATCTCTTTTCAAAAGTACGTAAACAGGAACCCTTGAAACATTTTGAAGGGAATGAAGAAATACTCTAGATGTTGGATGGAAGGGAAAATTCGGAAAGAAAAACCCACTACTATGACATAGGAAAAAAAATCTCCATTCGATCCTTAATGGGTTATTCATTGCTACAACTACAAAGGACCAATTCACATTGTGAACTAGTTCCCTAAGCCAAGGGTTTTTCTAAGGCAACTGATAACCTCCAAGGAAGCCTGGGTGAGATTTTTCCATCCCTACAGCCGAATTGAATCTAGACAACAAAGTGGTGATAGATATGTTTGTTATTCATTCAGGAATAGTGAACATACTTTTTGATTCTATTTCTACACATACTTTTATATTCCTAAAGTTTATTTGAACAATTCAAGCATCACCACAAAGAATGGAAGTAGATATGTTGGTGAAAATGGAAAATAGGAAAATTATTGCATCCCATTAATAGAAATCCTATCCAACGACAATTTTTGGATTAAACTTCCCAGAAAACCTCATCATACTTACATTGGTGTAATTCGATGTAATTCATGGCATGGATTGGCTTTCCCTATATAGAAACAACATAAATTATCGCGAGAGGGAAATCACTATCTATATGGAAAATCAACCCCAAATTCTATACAAGTACAAGTAGGAGGAGGAATCTTAATTAGTACCATCATCTAAAGAATGGATTTTACATCCCTATGAGCACTCATATATTTCACAGAAGATTAAGTCGAAGGATGGAACCATCCTGGAGTACATAACTATTGTGAGGGAATTCGCTGATGGGTTTCCTGAGTAATTGCCCGGTCTTGCTCCAATAGGAGATGTTTAATTATCTACTGATCTTTTACCTAGGGAATATCTAATATCCATGAATATTTATAGAATAGATGTTGTCTATTTGGAGGAGATAAATAAATGACTATAGGAGAATCTAGATAAAGGGTTTTTATGCCCAAGTGATTCACCATGGGGTGCACCAATCCTCTTCTTCAAGAAGAAAGATGGGACAATGCGCCTTTTTATTGATTATAGTGAGCTCAACAAAAACCCAATAAAGAAAAAGTATCATTTTACATGAATTGATGAATTATTAGATCAACTATGTGGATCAAAATTCTTCTATAAGGTGGATATTTGGTCAAGATATTACCAAGTAAGGGTGATTAATGAGGGTATCCCCAAGATAGCTTTTCATACATGGTACAGGTACTATGAATTCATAGTAATGACTTTTGAACTCACTAATTCTATAACAATATTTATAGACATAATAAATAGTTTCTTTAGAGATTATATCAACAAATTTATGGAAGTATTTATAGATTATATTATAATATACTCCAAAACCAAGGAGGTTTATGAGGAGCATCAAACCACTATACTAGATACCATGAAAAATGATAAACTCGATGAAAATTATGGAAAGTGTGAGTTCTGGTTAAAGGAAGTCTCATTATTGGGGAATATCATCACAAGAAATGGTATATATATGGATCCTTAAAAAAAGAAATTTAGGGATGGTAGAGGCTGATATTTGTGATGGATATCCATAGCTTACTTGTGTTAGCTATATATTATCTTCTATTTGTGAGAAATTTCTCATGATTTTCAAACCCTCTTACCCAGATGATATGGAAGCGATTCAAGTTTTCTTAGTATGATATATGTGAAGAGAGAATCATGGAGTTGAAGGAGAGGCTTATCACTACCCATGTGCTGACAATAACTACAAGTGAGGAGTTTTTTGTAATCTTTTTCTATGCTTTGAAGAAGGGAATGGGTTGGGTGTTGATGAAGAATAACAATGTTGTTGCCTATGCCTCAAGGTAGTTGAAAATTCATGAGAAAAACAATCCCATGCATGATATAGAGTTATAAGTGGTGATATTTTCATTGAAAATATAGTGGCATTATCTATTTGGGTAGAAGTGTGAAATATATATAGATCACAAAAGTCTGAAATATATATTCACATAGAAAGAGTGGAATATGCGCCAGCGAATATGTTTAGAGCACATTAAGGA
Source organism: Viscum album (assembly GCA_963277665.1). Lineage (NCBI taxonomy): Eukaryota > Viridiplantae > Streptophyta > Magnoliopsida > Santalales > Viscaceae > Viscum > Viscum album. The sequence goes on from OY728145.1 coordinate 188,646,096, forward strand.
TTCAGAATGCTCAATCCATTACCACCCTGGGAAAGTGAACAAGGTGGAAGATGATATAACTAAAAAGGACTATGTAATTCTATCATTGATGATAATTGAAAAGGATGCAATCTTCTTGATTTTAAGAAAATGTAAATGTGAATCATAAAGAATAGAATATCATCAGTCCTTTCACAAATTATTTCTCATCCTTCCCTTTTGGAATGGTTAAAGGATGTTCGAAAAGATGATATGGGAATTTAGAAGAAAGTGGAAACTATCAAAAAAGTGAAATCCTTGGAGTCCAATTTTAATGAAGAAGGATTTATGAGATTTGGGTCAAGACTATTTGTTCCTTCAAATCCAGAGTTAAAGAAATAAATATTTGATGGAAGACAAAGCTTGAATTTTTCAATTAACCCAGCAAACATGAAGATATGTTGAAATAATTGGGAGAACTATTGGTGGGATAACATGAAGAAAGATATCTCTAAATATACATCAATGTTACTGGTATTTCAGTAAGTTAAACATGAGAGGCATAAGTCTAAGGTGATGATGCAACCATTACCCATACTAATATGGAAATAGAAAAACAAACCATATACTTTCTCACCGGACTTCTAAAGACATCCAATGGAATAAATGTTATATGGGTTGTTTTGTAATGTCTTACCAAGAATACACACTTCATTTTAATTTCATAAGATTTATCATTATATCAACTAAAATAGATATACATCAGAGAAGTCATAAGGATTCATGGAGTACAACAATCGATTGCGTCTGGTCGAGATCCAAGATTCACATCTATGATCTAGAAGAGTCCCCAATATTCTATGAACACTCAGTTTAACTTCATCATAACCTATCACCCTCAAACTAATTTCCAATATGATTGTACTATACGGAAACTTTAGGACATGTTATGATCTTGATCAATGGACTTCATTGGTGGATTGGTCCAACATCTTACTTTGGTGGAGTTATTTTATGACAACACTTTCCATTCAAGCATCCCAATGTATCTTTATGAAGCCCTTTATGGGAAGAGGTGAGGAACACCAGCATGCTAGGATGAATTTGGGGAATGAAAACTTCCAAGTCCTAAAATGGTGGATGAAATGGTGGAAAAGGTTAAGAACATCCAACGACACATCAAATATTATCTGAGTCGGCAAAAGATCTATGCTTAAAATCATCCATGAGACCCAAAGATTGATGTCAAATACATATTATTCCTCTACATATCTCCATGTAAGAGGTTATGAGATTTGGGAAGAAAGGAAATCTTATCCCAAAGTACATTAACCATTTTTTATATCCTTGATCGCATCAAAGTAGTGGCTTATCGACTGACACTCCCACCAAACGCATGATGTATTCTAAGTATCACTATTAAGGAAGTATATACCAACCCCATCACATGTACTCAATTCAGAGGTGGTGCCATTAGAGAATTAACTATCCTATGAAGAGAAGCTGGAGAAGATCTTATATCGTAGATAAAAATTTCTACGAAATAATACAATACCCATCATCAATGTTTTATGGAGAAACAACAAGTTTGATGGCGCGACGTGGGAACTATAATATTTGATGCGAAAGAGCTACCTTCACTATTTTTGTTTCGTAAAATGAAATTTTGAGGGTGAAATTTATTAAGGGGGGTGGTTTTAATGACCTACACTATTATAAATAAAATTCAATGTCTTTTAATTAAATTTCTTATGGATATAGAAAACACATGAACTCCATTTGTTTTACTATATCCAATAAGATTTAAATGACCATTATGTATCCTTACCATTGATAATATAATAGTTGAATAGTGACAGCATGAATAGTATAAATATAGGACTTTAAAAAATCATTTTGACACAGAAAAACAAAGTAATCACCTCAACCAATAGGTTCAAAACCTGTGAAGCCCATTTATCGGATCTTCAAAAGGAGATGGAATTTATAGACATCTCCCTAAACTAATCCCAAGATGGGATCCAACAACTTAAGCATGAGAAAAACTTTTTACAAGAGAAGTTCTAGCTCATTGAGATCACGAACCACACCGTGTTCTCCGAAAGACCCCAAGAATGCCCCACCATCACACACCTTACTATTAGGGAGTATGTTGGTGCAATAATGAGATATGTAATAGAACCCTGACATTATTATTATATGAATTATTTTTTATTGAATAATTAATATAATTTCATCCTATTATTTTTACTTTCTGAAATAGTTTAAAGAATGAATATTTTTTGTCAATATTCAAATTCAATTAAGAAATATATTTTGACAAATTAATGGATTTTTGAATTAAATATTATTTTAATAAAATATTATCTTTTAATTAAATATAAATTATTGTAAAAAATTTATGAGTTCAATCTTAATTTTTATTAATGTTTTAAAACTGTTTTTATCAAAACCCATCAATTTTCTATAATTGTCAATTTTTATTTTAAAAGATAAAATTTACATATATAAACAATTATTTAGATATAATAAATATTATTTTTGGAATCAGGATGTTGAAATTATCCAATAGTTAATGTTTCATAATTTTTTGAGATAGTTGAATTCTTGGGTAAAAATTAAATACCATATAAAGATATAATCTGTTTTATGACACCATAAATGACCCAATAGTGATTTAATAAAATACTATAAATGGTACATTAAAACAAATATATTTTTTCTTTTAAAATAATATAATTTTAGTTTCATTTGATTTATTTTATAATTCCTTAGTGAATCCTCCAAGACATATAAAATATTTTAATATTTAAAAGTAATTTCCTTGAAAGGGTTCCTCACCATCACATAAGAAAGGGAAATATTTTAATATATTTGACCCTTATCCTTTTAAAATAATGTCTAAAAATCCTATTTTCTATAAACCATGTTCCAAAACTATGGTATGGTTTGTGGTTTTGAATATTTTAGTGTGTAGGGTCCAAAACCAAGAATAATAAATAATTCCACCACCTTTCTTATATAAACCCACCCAAGAATCCATTACGGTTCACTAAATATCTTTGAATCTCAACCACCCTATAACCCCTACTCCCTATAGTCCTCCCAAGGTGCCCCTAAGCTCCCAATAATCCTCTCCCAAGCCTTTAAGATCACACATCCAATTAAGGGATCTTCACCTTTCTCTCTTCCTTTCAATTCAGGAACCTTATTTGAAATTAGTCATTTTAATTTAAATTGGTTATATTGTCATCTTTTATAATCAATTACCTGCAATAAAATTTATGTTATTTCAATTATGGATCATTTATCATACCCCATTTAGATGGTTACATACTTCATTACTATGACGAAATTCTATAAGGAATTTTTTTCTTCTCATTTCCATTTCAAGCACTTTATTTGTATAATGCATCTTAAATTCCATTTCATATGTTGGGATATTTTTTCCAATAATACCTTATCTGACCATTTCATGTAAAAATGATGATATAACAATTTATATCTCATCTACCAATTTTAGAAATTCCCACATGACGCCATTATGCTTTCGAAATTTCACCATAATTTTCCTTTCCAAAATCATCATGTAGTGAATACCATATCCATTAATCTATTAACGGTGTTAACCTTTATTCACATATACTTATTCATTGGGAACATACATGTATGTTTTCCACATTCATCAATCATGGAATAAATGATTATGTTGAATGAATCCATGTTATATGATCTATGTCGCACACTTAAGCATGGGATTAAAATGTTAATGAAGGTTGTGACCTAATAGTGGTCCAATGAATTGGATAATATTTAGTTTCACGATATGTCATGTTGGGAAATGGGTTTACTAGATTCTTTTCTAGAAATTATTTCCACCATGTTAGCACATGGGTTTCCCAGATTCCGTTATCTTAATGATGTACTATTTAAGTTGTTTACACATGTCTAGGTTATGATGATCATGCTATATCATGTCTTTATGTTAATATTTCTCTTATGATCTATTGATATGCCTATTGGGTAAATTTTATTATATTCTCCTTGTGATTCATTTTTTACTCCCTTACTGGTCTTTATATCTCACCCTTTTCTTATGTATGTCCTCAGGTTATCCCATGTAATTCAAAGTATGAAGGAATGTTGTGGTCATGTAAAAGAAGTTTACAATAAAGATGTTCATTTCATGTTTTACCTTGTTATGTAATATTCCAAAGACCCAACAACACTAGAACTCTTGATCTTTTGAGTTGTATAAAGTTCAATTTTATGTAATAAATCATGTTTAAATTTAATATAAAGAGTAGGGTCGTTATAATAACCCCCTTATAATACTCTTCCCTTACATTTATGGATCTTTTTTTATCGCCTAAAATATATTTATATTTTGTTTTTACATCAATACTATTAAATAAAATTGGGCTATTTTGAAACTGATTATGTGAAAATTTACCTTTTTTCACATGAACTCTTCTTCTCATTAGTCTAAAAAGAATCCTCATTTACTTTTGTATCCTTGGTCAAGTCTTCATTTTCATTATTGAACTCATGTTATACTAAGAGACATATGGATTATATCTCATTCAGTTCTTATTCCATTACAGATATTTCCTCATTTAGACCTATGATAATCTTTTCTTGTAAATATTACCTATGATTATTCTTCAATATATAATTAATGTATATCTCTTCCATCATTATATATTATTCATTATAAATAGTAAAATTCATTTCCCTTCTAAATCTTTTTCTTTTCCTTCTTGAGGTATTTTATTTTTCCCATGCATAATTCTAATTTTTCTTTCATCTATCATTCAAGTATTATCCATTATTATCTATCATAATCACTAATTGATGAATCATATCCTTTATCAATATGAAAAAGAGTGACTTCATTATCTAAGTCACTAGATGAGTCATCTCTCTCTTAATTTCTCAAATTTTTTCTTCTTTAGATACTGAACCTATCCTTCTTCTTTAGTTTTTGTGTCTTCACACCATCCTTGAATTATTTAGATTCTTCAACCTAATTATTTATGAAATAATTCTAAATATTACGAAAAACATTAAAATTATAATATTTAGGTATATAGTTACTTTTTATTTCTATTTACTATTCATTAATCTCTTTCATTGAAGATCAAATTTTTTGTTGAAGTCTTGTTCACCCGCAGCATATGAGTCTTCAGATTCTATAGAAACTTCTTATATGACTTTTCTTTTACATATGGTTTCAAATTGTTTTTCAAATTTTCCGTTATTTTTGAATGTAAGTTCCCTTCACATCTCATATTCTATGAATATATTTTATAACTCATCAATTTTGACGTCATCGCTTTCTTCTAGGGATAATATTTTTTAATTAATTTGATTTGTAAAATTCCTCAATAATTTTGTGAACATGATAGACTCTTATATATTACCACTGAACCCATGAATACTTCTCACATATTCATTTATATAGATTAAATAGCTATAAATACCTTCATGAGAATCCATTTTAATGTATTCAAATTATCTCCTACAAACTTGATGTTTTATTCTTTGACATTCCATTTCCTTTATATTTGTTTCTTATCTTTTCAAGATGTCCTTGGTAATATAGATGCCAATGAATTTTTTTATAACATATCTAATTGAGAAATCAGGATTTAAGTTTCAACCTTAAAATTTAATCTTATATTCCTCTTATCTTCTTGATTAAAAGCATCACCCTTAAAAATGGGTTCAAACCCAAATATTTCAGCCTTCCTCACTTTCAATCCATTTAATATGAGGTATTATGGAATTATATTCCTCCATCTATGATAATGGTTTCCTAGAATGTGGTAACACCTTAGTTGTTTAGAGATATATGATTATGATTCTCTCAAAAATATCACATTGATCTTTAGTGGGAACCATCATTATGATAATAATATATAGTCCTGTATTTTTTGGATTACAGTTAAGGGTAGGGGTCAATGATTGATCCATTTTCTTTTGTGAGTTATTACATTTTTAACCCAACCTCTTGGAACAGTAAAATTCTTGACCCCATCAATGATTTCTCAAAATTTCCATTTAATGTCATACTCCCTTCCATTCCCCTCAACATGGAATATCCATTATCTCCAAAAATGATCTTATAATAAAGAGTCCATAATTCTCTCTACACATCCACTATATCCTCTGGTTGGTTATAAACCCCAACCTTGATTGATTATTCCCCCTTATCACTAATAAACTGCTTCATTGGTATTGATCTGTTGGTAGAAAGATCTATTCATTTTCATTTTTCCCTTTTTCACCACATAGATGTACGATCTCCATCCATGAGCCTATAAGATAATGATTTCTTATGTACTACCTATATAACATTAGAAGTAGTGCCTGTGTTGAGATGCCTTCAAGATTAAGAGTGATTTGGATTTTCATCATCTTCATGAATACTCAGGTACATAGCAGATGTTATTCTTCTTCAACAGTTACTAAATTTATCTCATTTTATCCCCATGACACAAATGTTTTTTGAGTTATCAAAACTCACTTAAACTATGTATACAAGTTGTCTCAAGCTTCTCTCCCACACCAACTTTTTCTTTGACCTACATATTTATATAAAAAAAATTATCATACCTTGTTTCCATTTTTATTTCTAAGATCTTTGTTCTTCAAAAGCAAGTGATATCTCCTATAAGAGCTCATTAAAATTCTCATAAAAATATTCTTTTTAAATATCAATATGACTCAATATCCTCTATAAAATTTAACTACAACAAACTCAATATAGATCTTCACACGTATGGATATGTGTTTCTATACCACATGGTCTTTCCTGTTTATGTGTGTGAAGAATATCATAGTTTTTCTTCATAAATATAGATATATCAATATTGCTATGTAATGTCCTCAATAAAGATCCACTTAATGGGTGACCCAGTCTAGAGAGTTATATGGACTCAAGCATGCCTCCCCGTACATCAGAGTCTACCGACAAGTAGTGAGGGTCCAAGTTGGTGAAGTAAGAGACTATACCTTTTTATCAAAGTATCATAGTGGATATAAATAAATGAACATACAGTAGCATAAGCATGATATAATAAATGGAACATCATATTAATATACAACGAATAAGAAGTAGAATAATAATCAACCAAGAAACTATAATAAATACCAAAATCCCATACTCGGGTTCATATACATGATGATGTCATTTAACGCTAATATATAAAAAGTGAAATGGGGGATACAGGGGATGGGTGTATACATAAAGCTATCAAAAAAACAAAAACTCCAAATGGATGATATACTATCATTAAGAGCATATTCTCAGTCCTCTACACCCATGATCTATGATATAAGTAAAGAAGATCAAGCAACCATAGCATGTATCTTGTCTGTATCCATACATACAGAAATAAATTCTACTCAGATACCAAATTTGGCCCGAGTGAGGTGTGAGATAAGCTTTGTAGGACACCACCAACAGCGTATGCCTATAATTACTCCAATGTACATAGCATAGTAGTGTATAGGTATAAGTTAGTAATAAAAAATGGTAAATAATAAATACATGTCAATTCAGGTTTCTATAGGACACCTAGTTGGTTCTACCTACTTTTGTATAGGTTTACAAAAGATTCTGATCGGTGGCCATATATTTATAGTGATCATATATACATATATATTTATATACTATATAAATATATATTCACTAAGTACGTGAGGACATACATAGGAATATACATGGATACTAGGTTCTTATTGGACCTAGGGCATAACTCAGGCATCCATAACAGGTCTAATGAGCAATAGTCTCAAGAAAATAGTGCATTCCTTTCATCTATATGAATGGGATACATCATTCCTAACACCCGATATGGTGGGTTACTTTTCATTCCCAACACTGGATATGGAGGAAAAAATGAACGATGTTCCCATATCCTAATAAAAGCATATTGGGGCGAAATTTCATTCTTAACAGCTAATGCAAGAGAGCATGAAATTTCATGCTCAAAAAATCCATTAAGAATATTTAACCATTCAATAGAAATGAAATAATAATAATAATAATAATAATAATAATAATAATCATTAGGGATCACCTTTAATTCTATTATAACTATATTTCACAATTATTGAATGTTTCAAAATTTATATAATTAAAGTTAATAATTATAAAACATGATACATGGCCACAACACCCATTTCCATTCAATTTAAAAATTCAATTTAATTTATTAGGGAAATGAAATTATATTAAATGGCTAACACAAACACATATAAGGTTATTTGGAAAACTAAAAAATGATATAAAATAAAGGAATTCAATTTCCAAGAAATGTTGATCACTTAGGCGGTGATTGGTACATTAAACAATTATATAATAGAAGGAATTTAATTTATCATTCCAAAAGGGGGTGGAAATTAAAATTTTGTTATACTCTAATCACTTAGCATGGATCCATGGGAGTATAAAAACATGTTATATTTGATTTAGAAATAAATAACACATTTTAGGGAAATGTGCGGTAATTTTTGACATGAGGTACGATGAAAAACCTATTAAAGCATCCTGAATTTTAGTTAAAACACATATACAACCAACCAAAGGTCCATATACCACTCCTCATCCATTACCAAATTCATATTTTAATTTTATTGGAATAAAATAGGTGATATCTCCAATGACCTGAAAAAATGATTAATGAGAAAACACAAAAATAGTGGAATACATGAGAAGTTGTTTTTAGAATGGATGAAAAAGGATTAAGGTTCTTACCTCTAGCTATCCATGTGACGACCCAAACATTCATTAATGGAAATTCCTCTTGATCTAATTAAATTTATTATTATGGTTATATAAAATATGAACTTCATTGTTTTTTATGTTTCTAAATTTTAAAATACCATTATGAATTGTGACCGTTGCTAATATAGTCGTTGAATAGTGATCACCTGATTAGTATAAATATAGGGCTTTAACCAATACAATTTACTCAGAAAAAGGAAGTGATTCCCTCATCTAGTATACTTTCTACGTACAAATCCCATTTATCAGAGCTCGGAAAGGAGGTGGCATCATTGGTATTTTCTCTTGACTAATCTCAAGTGAGTCTTGAATACGTTATGCTTGAGCGGAACTTCCTATGAGAGAAGTGGAAGTAGATATAGATTACCACTCGAGCAATGTTATCTGAGCCACCCCAATAGTCTATCACCAACGCGCACCTATCCCTAAGGTCTTATGCGGGTGTTATATAGGGTTATGTTACAAGACCCTAGCACTATTACTTTGTACATTATTTTTTGTATAATGAATGTGCATTCATTTTATTGTTGTTACTTTGTAAATAGTTTTTAAAGCACATATAGTATTTTTAGTTAATATTCAACAAAGAAATATATTTTGATGAATTAATTTAATTTTGAATTAAATAATATATTAATAAATTATTATTATTATTATTATTAAATTAATTTTTATTAAATATAAATTATCATATAATTTTATGAATTCAATTGTAATTTTATTAAGGTTTAAAAGCTGTTTTGTTAAACCCCTCGAATTTTCGATAAATGTCGGTATTTATTTTAAAAGTAAAAATTCACATATTTATAAAATTATTTAGATAAAATGAATATTATTTTTTGAATCAGGAGGTCAAAATTATCCAATGGTGAATTTTTGATAATTTTCGGAGATAGTCAAATGTTTGGGTAAAAATTAAATACCATTTAAATATATAATGTGTTTTATGACATCATAATGACCCAATAGTGATGTAATAAAACACTATAAACATTATGTTTGACCGATATATGTTCTATAATTAATATAATGTTATTTTATATTTGTTTTAATTATTTTACAAAGCATTAGTGGACCCTCCAAGACTTATAAAACATTTTTTTTAAATTGTTTTCCTTGAGAGTGTGACTCACCTTCACATAATCAACCCAATTATTTTTAGAAGTTCGGCCATTGGACTCATAAAATATGGTTTCACAACCCTTTTTTCCAAAAACCATGAGCAAAAATCATGGTCTGGTTTGTGTTTTGGATTAGTTTATTGTGTGGTGTCCCAAACCAAAATAATAAACAATTCCCCCTCCTTTCCTATATAAACCCACCCAAGCTCCCACGTCCATTTCACTCATAAACTTTTGAGTTAGTCAAAACTCTTAACTTCCCTCTCTATAATCATCCCAATGTTACCCAAGCTCCCAATAATCCTCTCTCAAGCCCCTCCCAATCCTTTGGGATTACACTTCCAAGTAAGGGATATATTCCTTTCTCATTTTTGTCCAATTTTATTTAAGTTGTTATTCCCTTTTGTTTTCAATTAAAAATGCTGGGTTATGATTTCAACCACCCCCATACTTCCATATTTATGTTTTTTTGATGGGATACCAATTTCTCTCTCATTAATTCCTTCCATTTACACCTGTTACCATGCGGAAATTCTGTGAGGGATTTCTCTCTCCTCTTTTACATCCAAGTAATTCTTTTGTATTGTGCATATAAATTCCATTACATTTGTTGGAACATGTATCTATATGACCCCATTAATTTTAATTTCATGTAAATATTATGAGACATAAATTTCTATCTCATAAAAAATTTTCATGAATCCTTATGTCACGTCGTTATGCTGCAGAAATTGCACTGCATTTTTCCAAGCCAAGATCATTGTGTAGTGAATACCATGCCCATATCTCTATCAAGGGTATTCACCTTTATTTACATATTCTTATTTAATGTTAATTTCATGTATTTATTCCACATTACTTAACCATGGAATAAATTATTATGTTGATTGATTCTATGTTATATGATCCATGTGGCACACTTAAGCATGAATTGAAATGTTTAAGAAGGGTGTGCCCTAATAGCGCTCCAATGCATTGTTTAAGTATAGTATCATGATACTTAATGTGCAATGGGTGTTGAATCTTTCTAATTCAATTGAAATGAGGGTTAACTTGTTCTTCATGTGCAATGAGGGTTTAATCATGCTCCATGTGCAATGATCCTTAGCTCATGCTAATTCCATGTTAAGTGTTGTTGTCACATTTCCATGTTATGATTATCATGATTTATCAGGCCTTTATGTCCGTGTTTCTCTTTTCCTCCATTAATATGCCTATTGTCTAACATTTATTGTATTCCTCATGTTATTCCATGTTTATTCCTTTACTGATCTTTATAGATCACCCTTTTCTTATGCATGTCTTTAGGTTATCTCATGCAATGCTAAGTACAAGGGAATATAGTGCTCATATAAATAATGTTTTCAAAAAAGATGTTGTATTTCATGATTTATGTTGTTATTTAATGATCATAAGCCCCAAAAACACTAGACCTCTCGATCTTCTATGTTGAATTAGGTGAATTTTATGTAATAAATCAAGTCAAAGTGAGTAATAAAAGAACAAGGTTGTTATAGATTGTATCAGAGGATAGGTTTAGTTATTTTGGGGATTAGGATTAAAAAACCCTAGTAATGACCTAGGGAAAATAATAAATATAATAAAAACATCCATAATTATTGGTGAGTATTGAGTAAGGGGTTTATCAAGAAAGTACATCCCTATATAGATACGAGCAGGTAGAGGTGTCTCTGGCATAAATGTATCCTAGGGGTAAAACCAGAAAATACCGCTTTGAGCTAGACTCGAATGGGAACTGGTGCATGACAACGGGCCTTTCTGCACTCTTGGTTACCACACTCTCGGGGGATACGCATTGGTAAATTCACAAGCTTAGTATGAACCCCTATTAAGGGAATTAAAAAAATTCCACTAAGAATATATGTTAGATAGTAGATCATGAAAAGCATAGATTGGAACCTATAGATTCATAAGTTACGGAAATAAAATTTATTTATAAGTCATCAGTTTTTTCCTTGGATTATCCTTTATGTGTTACCCCTAACATTCTTCTTATTCTATCCAAGGGTCGGTAATAGGAGGACTTGGGCTGACAACCAATGTGAAGACCAAGGTGATAACTATGCTAATGAGATGCCCAATCTGATGGAAGAAGGAATCACAAACTTTTTCATGCTTCTCTCTCAGTAAACTCATGATTTGAATTGAAACATGGGTCAAGAGGAATGTTCAACCACCCATAATAAAGAACAAGTCACTATTGAGAGCTTCATGAGACAAAGGTCTCTTACTTTTAGTGGACCATCTGATCCCTTAATCCTCAAACAATGGATCAACTACGTTGAAAAGATCCTCTTCATCCTTCAATGGTCTCAAATAAGAGAAGGTTATCCTTGATGCTTATCGTATGGAGGGTGAAGCTGATCAATGGTGGACATTGATCAAAAACATGAACCCGGAGGAGGATATCTAGGCATTGGATTGAAAGGATTTTTGGAAGATGTTTTTCGATAAATATTTTTCGCGCACCCTCCGACTTAAGATGGAAATGGACTTCCTTTCACTCAATCAAAAAGATGATAAATCTATCGGAGCATACAAGGAAAACTTCACAAGGCTTGCACGATACGCCTCTACTTTTTCGTTGCCCCTGAATGCAAGGTTGATCGCTTCTTTGGTGGGCTAAAACCTAGCCTATGGAAAGCGCTGGTGATCAGTGACTTTGACAGCGATGAGGAAATTGTCTGATGTGCCCTCAAGGATGAAATAGATATCAGAGAATCTTAGGGGTGTCATGGGGAAAAGAATCGTAATGTGGAATTCAATGCTGGTGGTCCGATGGATAAATCCAACGGTGCTAATAAGATCCAGCACCCCATTTTCCAAAGGTGCAAAAAGAAGCACCCCAGAAATTTCCTGAAGGGGATGAGGAAATGATTTAGGTGTGGAAGATAAGGGAACATAGCTATTAACTACTAATAAGAAAAACCCACAGCTACAATAGAGGATAGGAATTCTCCGTTCGAACCTCAATGCATTGTTCATTTCTACAACTACAAAAAACCAGGGTATCTTGCAAATCATTTCCCCAAGAAAAGGGTTTTTTTAGGCAACCAACAACCTCCTTGGTATCAAGGGAGAGATTTTTCATTCACTACTTCTAAAGTGAACCCCTAAAACAAAGTGGTGACATGTACGCTAGTTATTCATTCAATAATAGCAAACTTAATTTTTTATTCAGATTCTACGCATTTTTTTATATCCCAAAAGTTTAGTCGAACAATCCCTGCACCACCACAAATCATGGAAGTAAACATGTTGATGAGTACGACAAATTGGGAAATCATTACATCCCATGAATATAACTCCTCCCCTATCATAATCTGTGGATTCAATTTCCCGATGAAAATCGTAATACTCCCTCTGGTGGAATTTGATGCAATTCTCGGAATGGCATGGATTTCCTTATATAAAGATGACATAAATTTCTGTGAGAGGGAAACCACTCTCCCTGTAAAGAATCAACCCCAAGTTCTATACAAGTGCAAGGAGGAAGATGAATCTTATTTAGCTTCATCATCTCAAGCGTGGATATTACCGCCCTATGACCATGCATTTCTGGATCAGACAATTGAGTCTAAGGAGGCAACCATCCTTGAAAACATGCCTATTGTGAGGGAATTCGTAGAAGTGTTTCCCGATGAATTTCCTAGTATTCGACCTAGAAGAGATGTTGAATACTCAATTGATCTTATACCTGGGGTGTTTCTAATATCCAAGACTCTATATAGAATGACTGTTGTGGAGCTTTCGGAGGTGAATAAACAACTACAGGGGAATCTGAATAAAAGTTTTATATGCCCATGTGCTTCACCATGGGGTTCACCATTCCTCTTCATCAAGAAGAAAGATGGGTCAATGCACCTTTTCATCGATTATCGTGAGCTTAACAAAATCATGATAAAGAACAAGTATCCTCTCCCACGAATTGATCACTTGTTCGATCAGCTGTGTGGAGAACAATACTTCTCCAAGGTGGATTTTTTGTCGAGATATTATCATGTAAGGGTGTAGAAAGAAGATATCCCCAAGATAGATTTTTGTACAAGATACGAGAACTATGAATTCATAGTAATGCCTTTCGAACTCACTTATGCTCCAGTAATCTTCATGGACATGATGAATAGAGTCTTTAGAGATTACCTCGACAAATTTGTGATATTCCTTATAGATGATATTATAATATACTCTAGAACCATGGAGGATCATGAGGAGCATATAAGAACTGTACTAGAGGCCTTGCGAAAGGATAATCTCTATGAAATGTATAGCAAGTGTGAGTTCTGGTTGAAGTAGGTCTCATTCTTGGGCCATATAATCACAAGCAATGGGATATTTTTGGATCCCTCCAAGACAGCTACAATAGATGGATGGTCGAGGCCAACATCGGTAATGAATATACGTAGCTTTAGGGGGTTAACTGGATATTGTCGACGATTTTTGATAAATTTATCATGATTTTCCAACCCTCTTACCAAGCTAACTCGGAAGGGAGTAAAGTTTGTATGGAGTGATGAATGATAAAAAATCTTCAAGGAGTTAAAAAGGAGGCTTATCACAGCACCCATGCTCACTTTACCCACAAGTGGGGACCCTTTTTTGGTATTCAGTGATGATTTGAAGAAGGTCTTGTGGTGTGTGTTGATGCAAAATGACAATGTCATTGCCTATTATTTTAGGCAATTGAAACTTCATGAGCAGAATTATCCAACCCATGATTTGGAGTTGGCTTTGGTGATCTTCAATTTACAAATTTGGAAGCATTATCTATTTGGGGACAAGTTTGAAATATATACGGACCGCAAAATCACCAAACATATATTCACACAGAAGGGGTTGAACATGCGCCAACGAAGATGGTTAGAGATGATCAAAGAGTATGACTTCTCAATCTATTACTACCATGGGAAATAGAACTGGGTGGAAGATGCTCTAAGTAGAAAGGACCTAGTTATACTATCACTAATGATAATTGAGAAGGATCTAATCTTCTTAGATTTGATGAAGATAGACATGGGAATCATAAATAAGTGAACATCATCAATCCTTTCACAAATGATTACTCAACTATCTCTTTTAGAAAGGTTAAAGGATGATGTGGGAATTCAGAAGAAAGTGGAAGCTATCAGAAGAGGGAAACCCTCAGAGTTCAATGTTAATGAAGAAGGAATTGTGATATTTTTGGAAAGACTATGTGTTCCATCGATTCCAGAGCTGAAGAAGGAACTTTTAGAAGATGCACATAGTTAAAATTTATCTATTAACCAAGGAAATAAAAAGTTGTATCAAGATCTCCAAGAGAATTATTGGTGGGATAATATGAATAATTAGATCACTAAGTTTACATTAAAGTTACTTGTGTGTCATCAAGTGAAGGTAGAGAGGCAGATGTCTAAGGGGATGATGCAACCATTTCCCATTCCAGAATAGAAATGGGAAAACATCACCATGGACTTTTTCACTAGACTTCTAAAGACATCCAAAGTCAAAAATGAAATTTTGGTTATTGTGGATCGTCTTACAAAGTCTTCACACTTCATTGTAATTCGAGAGGATTTATCATTGGATCAGCGAGCACATATATACATCAGGGAAGTGGTAAGGCTACATGGAGTACCACTATCTATTTTATATAATCAAGATCCAAAATTCACCTCTTTGTTTTGGAAGAGTCTTCAACAAGCTATGGATACTAAATTAAACACTAGTACGGCCTATCATCCTCAAACTGATGGCCAATCTAAGAAAACTATTCTGACCCTGGAAGATATGTTAAGATCATGTTCAATGAAATTTAAAGGAGGTTGGGATCAACATATTACTCTAGTTGAGTTCTCCTATAATAACAGTTTCCACTCGATCGTCTGAATAGCACCTTATGAAGCTTTGTATGGGAAGACGTGCTGAACACCAGCATGTTGGGATGAAGTTGGTGAGCATATGATTCTAGGACTAGAAATGGTCGATAAAATGGTGGAGATGGTGAAAACCATTCAGTAACATATCAAGGAAGCCCAAATGTGACAAAAGAGTTATGCAGATAACCGTCGATGAGACCATGAGTTCAAAGATGGAGATATGGTGTTTCTACACATATCTCTATGGAAAAAGTTCATGAGGTTTGGAAAAAAAGTGAAGTTATGTCCTATGTACATCTGACCCTTCGAGATTCTTGATCGTGTTTGGGTTGTGGCATATCGACTAGAACATCCACCTACTATTTCTAAATTACATAATGTCTTTCATGTATCCCTCTTAATAAATTACATACCAGACCCTTCACATATACTCTCTTCAGAGGTAGTACAGTTAGAGGATGATCTTTCTTACGAGGAGAAACCAGTGCAGATCTTAGATCGTAGAGAAAAACATATACGAAATAAGACAATTCCCCTCGTCAAGGTGTTGTGGTGAAACCATAAGTTTAAAGAAGAAATGTGGGAATTCAAGGAAGTGATGAACTATATTTACCCGCTTCTATTTTAGAGTGGGAAAAAGAAATTTCGAAGGTGAAATTTCTTAAGGGGGAAAGATTATAACGACCCAAACATTCATTAATGGAAATTACTCTTGATATAATTAAATGTCTTATTATGGTTATCTAAAAGGTGAACTTCATTGGTTTTATGTTTCTGTATTTTAAAATACCGTTATAAATTGTGACCGTTTATAATATATGTTTTTAATAGAGACCAACTGATTAGTATAAATATATGTCTTTGACAAATCCAATTTACACAATCAAAGGAAGAGATGGCCTCATCTAGAATACTTTCCCCATACAAAGCCCATTTTTTAGAGCTCAGAAAGGAGGGGGCATCATTGGGCTTCTCTCTTGAACAAACCAAAGCTGAGCATGAATACGTTAAGCTTGAGTGGAACTGCTTATGAGATAAGTTGAATTTGATAGAGATTACCACTCGAGCCATGTTATCTGAGCCACCTCAAGACACCTTATCCTAGAGTCTTATACGGGTGTTATAAAGTGTTATTTAACAATACAATAGCACTATGACTATGTACATTATTTTTTTATAAATAATGTACATTCAATTTATTATTGTTACTTGATAAATAGTTTTTAAAGAACAAATGGTATATTTAGTTAATATTCAACTAATAAATATTTTTTTATGAATTAATAAATTTTTTAATTAAATAATATTTTAATAAAATATTATTATTATTATTAAATTATTCTTCATTAAATATATATTATAGTTAAATTTTATGAATGTAATTGTAATTTTTATTATGGTTTGAAAGATTTTTTTTTTCAAAACCCGTGAATATTCGATAGATGAAGGTTTTTATTATAAAAGTAAAAATTCACATATTTAAATAATTATTTAGATAAAATTAATATTATTTTTGGAATTAGGACATCGAAATTATCCAACGTTGAATTTTTCATAATTTTCTGGGAGTCTGATTTTGAGTTAAAATTAAATACCATTTAAAAAAATAATGTGTTTTATGACATCATAATGACCCAATAGTGATGTAATAAAATACTATAAACATTATGTTCGGAAAATATATGTTTTAGAATTAAAATAAAATGATATTATATTTGTTTTATTTATTTCTCAAATTTTTTTTGGACCCTCCAAGACTTATAAAAAATTTTGTCTTTTTAAATTGTTTTCCATGAAAGTGTGACTCACCTCCACATAAACAACCCTATTATTCTAAGAAGTTCAGAAATTGGCCTTATAAAATATTTTTTCCACTCCCCATTGGCCAAAATCATGAGAAAAAACCATGGGATGGTTTGTGGTTTTGATTAGTTTAATTGGTGGTGTCCCAAACCTAAATAATAAAAACTTTCATCTCATTTAGTATATATACCCACCCAAACTCTCACTTCCTTTTCACTCAAAGCCTTTGAAGTTAGTCCAACCCCTTCCATCCTTTCTCTAGAATCCTCCCATGGTTCCCTAAAATATTAAGAAGCCTCTCTCAAGCCTCTCCCAATAATTTTGGATCACACTTCCATGTAAGGGATTTCTACCTTTCTCATTTTTGTCCAATTTTCATTAAAACGTTATGCCCTTTTTTCAAATAAAAATGTTGCGGTATGATTTTGAACCTCCCCTATACTTCCCTATTTATGTTTGGATGGTGGGAGACCCCTTTCTCTCTCATTAATGCCTCCCATGTACACCTGTTACCATGCAGAGATTCCGTGAGGGATTTCTCTCTCCTCTTTTACATCCAAGTAATTATTCTGTATTATGCATCTAAATTCCATTAAGTTTGTTGGGACATGTATCTATATGACCACCATATAGTGAATTTCATGTACATATTATGAGACACCCATTTCTCTCTCATCATCCATTTTCATGAATCTTTATTTAACATTGTTATGCTGCCGAAATTGCACCGCGTTTTTTCAAGCCAAGATCCTTGTGTAGTGAATACAATACCCATATCTCTACCAAGGGTATTCACCTTTATTCACATAAACATATTTAATGGTACTATCATGTATTTATTCTACATTACTAAATCATGGAATAACTTATGATGTTGATTGATTCCATGTTATATGATTCATGTGGCACACTTATGCATGAAATGAAATGTTTAAGAAGGGTTCTCCCTGATAGCACTCTAATGCATTTGGAAAAGTATAGCATCATGATATGTCATGTGAAATGGGTGTTAAATCATGCTAATTTGAGTTCAATAAGGGTTTACTCGTGCCTCATGTGCAATGAGGGTTTACTCATGCTCCATGTGCAATGAGCCTTGGCTCATGCTAATTCCAAGTTAAGTGTTGTTGCCACATTTACATTGTATGATTATCATGCTTTATCATGAATTTATGTTCATGTTTATCTTTTTCTCCTTTAATATGCCTATAGTCTAACATATATTGTATTCCTCATGTTATACCATGTATATTTCCTTAGAGGGCTTTATAGCTCACCCTTTTCTTATGCATGTCCTTTGGTTATCCCATGCAATGTTAAGTTTGAGGGAATGTAGTGGTCATGTAAAGGTAGTTTTCAATAAAGATATTGTATTTCATGTTTTAATTTGTTATGTAATGATTCTAAGCCCCAATGACACTAGACCACTCGATCTTTTATGTTTTATCAAGTAATGTTTATGTAATAAATCATGTCTATGTGTGTAATAAAAGAAAATCATTGTTAATATACAAAAAATCATTATAGTAATCCTTTGGGAGTCCACATATTAGACCACTAAAAATACCTTGGTTTGGAAAAGTGTGATCTCAAAATAAAAGGGAGAAGGATCGTGCCCACTGAAAATGAGAAGGGAGAGGAATGGATTAAGTTAAAAACATTCTGAGCGAAAAAATTAATTTCACCCTAAAAAATGTGGTCACACAATGAGACAACATTTTTAGCCAAACCATGCACCAATCATGCACCAGGATCTATGTAAGGAAGAGCCCCACACTAGCTAGGCACACTGTATTTCAAACCATGCACAATATGTAAAAAATATTATATCAATACACTGAAATTATTTCACGGGAATTCACCTTATATCTTATTGTTTTAAAAAACCATTTACCTCCCTCCTCCCCTTTGAAATTCCCATCATGGTTAGGATAAACCATGTAGTTTAGGGAGGATGGTTTCCACTGACTATGTTTTCATGTTCGTTTTCCAAAATATCTGGTCTCCATGCTCCAAACTTGAACTAGACACCCTCATGACCTCCATGACCCCATTTGGTACCATTAGAATGGCCAAACAAAACAATTAATCCAAAAAAGTCGTACCTTTGATAAAAGTCCAGTTTTTAAAACCTCAAATTCTTAAAGCCACCAATCCCATAGAGATGCTTCGGAATATAAAGAGGGATCATATAAGAAAAACTATTACCACTAAGCTCGTATATTAGCTTCCTGCTCCTAGGCCTTGTATAGTACTCAGGCATGCTTCCATAGCACCCATACTAATGGTACTGAACTACCTTAAAGTGTCTCTATGAACCGACCCATGATATTCACTAGGTACTTCTCAAAATAAGCATCCATATCTAACTCAACATCATTGGTTTGGAAAACATGTGATGGGTCTAGATAGTAGAGGAGAAGTTGGGACATGTGAAAACCATCATGCATTGACCGGTATCTCTAATAAAACATTATTCATTAAGCTAAGAGTGTGAATCATTTCAAAACCTGAAAGGGTGTATGAATCATAGTAAAAGGCTTATCTGGCTCCTAAATTCATCGATGGTCCAACCTGGGTGAAACTCACAAGAAAACCAAGTACCAAACCTCAAACTCAAGAGTTAACCCGCGTTGATTGGCATATGACTGATTCATAGATTAAGTTGTGAACATGCACTTTCTAATCATCTGGAACTACTCTAAATTTACCCAGATGAGATGTGGTCCAAGAAAATCCACCTCCCATGCCTTAAACTATCATAGAGGCGATTGATAAGGAATTACAAATAAGGATTTGTAAGGATACATCTGGATGGTAGAACAAAAATGTTTGTTGTATGAAAACTCACTGAGGGGTATGTGTTTCTTTCAAGAACTACAAAAATCAAGGAAACATGCATGGAGAATTTCCTCTAACACCTGTATCATGCACTATTTATGTCCATTAGTATATGGGTGATAGTTCATGCTCAGAAGTAACTGTGTACCCAAGGCCTTCTGTAACCATAGACAGAACTGAGACGTGAAGTATGTGTCCCTATCAAATATAATTAAATAAGGAGCTCCATGAATATTTATTGCTTCCCTGACATATATATTCCCAATATTGTCTACAAATAATATCTATTGAATAAAAAAACATGATACCATCATCAACCAATCAATGACTACCTAAACTGTATCATTTTCATGATGTTATCTAGGAAAAAAAATCGTGATGTATATAAATACATCATCCTACTTCCACTTAGTAATGGATAATGATAGTAAAAGGCCTATTAGTCACTGATGTTCCCCCTTCACCTACTGACATGTGGAACACTAAGTGATGAAACCTTATATCTAACATTTACTACCAGGACACCATTACTGGTGATGTAATTCTCAATAAATCTTATTGTAACTGGGATGTACTACCCAAACGGAGGCATGAAATTCCCACACCATATCCCCTTTGATTTTTATTAGGACCCCAACACATCCATGAAAGCATAAAGTCTCAACCACATCCATGGTCAAACCAGAATATGAATCATTATCTAAGATACATTCCCCAAGGACTAATCCCTTTGGATCTGAGATTTATATCATCCTCAATCATTCAAGATGAGTAGAGGTTACTGTCAAAGCTGAGAGAATAGTCTAAACATGATCATCTTGAACCTCAACATGAATTTCTGAAAATAAGGATTTGATATTCCACTCACCACTAGCCTCATGAATCGACTGTGGCTGAGTCTTCAGGCTTATAGAATCAGCTAAAGTATTTCCCTTTCTAAGCATATAAGAAATATCAAAATCGAATGATTATAGGCACTCCCCTGATCTGCACTTCCTGGGATTTGGATCATTATGCATAATGATGTACTTGGGGATTTTTTGATCAATGAAGATCACATAAAACTCTCCAAGTAAATAATTTATCCAATAACATAGATAATGTACAATAGCTACTAGCATGAGGTCATGAGTCAGTTATTTCTGCTCATGAGGCCTCAAATATCAAGACATGTCTGCTAGGACTCACTCATCCTACATTAGAACCTCTCTTTTCCTAATACATGATACATCACAATAGACCATATAATTCTTACATACCTTGAGAAGAATCTATATTAGCAATAAATTCAATATTACCTTTAAATATAGAAAGGATTATTCATAAGCTCCAAACTATAAAAATTTTACACTGTTAATAATCAAGCCTATAATAGGGTGTTACTGGGTGTGAGAAATTATAGATAAAGCATCTATAATACTCATACATCACCAAGAAATAGTGTATGTCAAATATTTTATTAGGATAATTCAAGGAAACTACAGAACTCACATTCACTAGGTCTATTGATACACTTGAATCCAATTTGATATAACACAAGAACTATGTTTCATCGATCCAGACGTGTGATTCTTCATATCTAAGTGGAAAACAAGTGCACTATTAGTGTATTCATAATAATCTCAAGATGGTTGTTTTTTTGTATCAATAATGATAATACAATAAGACTTTTTCAAAAATGACTACCATGAATGAATCTAGATATGGGTGGAAAACATGATTCATCAGATCCATGAAGACAACATGTGTGTTTGTGAGACCAAGCAGTATTACCAAGCCCTCATAAAGATCATTACTACTATGGAAAGACATGTGAGGTATGTCTGATGAATTGACACACACTTAATGATAGTCTAAACTCAAATCCATCCTTTAAAACACCCACTCTCCATGAAGCTTCTAAAATAGTTCATCTATTAGAGGGAGTAGATATCAGTTCTTAACTCTAATTTGGTTTAACAGATGTTAATCCAAACAAATCCTATGGGTTCCATCTTCCTTCTTTGTAAAAAGGATTGGTGAACCCCAAGGAGATGTTTTGGGGAATATAAATCCTTTAGTCTCTAAGTCATCCAAATATTTCTTAATCTATAGAAGTTATACAGCTGACATCCTATATGGAGGAATGGACACTGGTGCTACTCCTAGAACTATATGAATAGTAACCCCCCCCCCTCTCAGTGAAGGTATCCTAGAAAATTCATCAGTGTAGAAATCCCAGAAATGATCCACTATAAGAGGGAGAATAGTGGGTCATCACCCATACTCATCCCAGAAAAGACTGTAAATATGGGTTGTTACTAATGCTTAGGTCCGGTTCGAGATGAAAGGACATCACATTCCCCCTTTTCACAAGTATACTTCCCTCTAGTGATGTAAACATCACCATATGATTATAGAAATAAATATGGGATAGATAGATAATTAACTAGTCCAACCCAATAATTACATAAAACCCTTTAACATTGAGGGAAAAAAGGTTCCATCTAAAGGGATAGTCCCCTATCTCAAGGGGATAGTATTTACATTGGAAAAAACTCTCTTATTGGGTAACTAATTGGGTTTCCAGTGTCATGAAATAAAAAAAAACTCTATCTCATGGCCTAGATTCTTCATAATTTCCTTCTTTATAAAACAGTGTGATGCAATTATGTCAAATAAATTAGACACTAATGTAGAGGCTTTATAATAGTACCTCAAATAGTAAAAGTTTTGGAACTCTTCTCCTTTGATAAAGGTTGAACTTTAAGTAACTAACTCATATAATAGACCTAATTCATAACATGGCAGCCTTGATCCAATATTCTCTACTGGTGTTGGTAATTGTGAGTCTAGTTTCCTCTACCTCAACCACCACATCAACTTGATTGGATGGTGGTTTTCTAGTTTCCTTCCTAATGTGATACCATTGGACCTAATATGAAACACGGGGTAGGTGTAGATCCCCACACACTAGGAACCGATGGATTTTGTTTTTTGGAAACACTGGATATGCCCCATCCTGCAGTTTCCTCTATATTCCACTGGATATCACATTCAATGTGGTTTTATATGTTCTTTTTTAGCATGGTGGTGAAATATAATTAAATTGTTAGTATGAGTTGTCTAACTACTTCTACCCCAAGATAATCCTAAAAATTTCACCTATACCTACTAGAAGAAATACTTCCAGGAAAGGGGGCTGAACCACCCTAGATCCCACCATCGAATTGCATCAAATTCCTCTCAATAATGGGGCCTGGTTGACTATATCATAAATATCCATCAACTAGAAGAAATTGACATGTGATCAGATGGTGTATACCACTCTATCCTTGGATCACCTTGTCGTCATGAGTTCATCGCTAGATGAAGTCAATCAGAATCATTATAGATCTGTTAAACAAGAATAATATTCCATCACAGACATGGATATCTACCACAGGATCATGAATTCCCGGGCCTGATCATCCCTCAATGTATGTGGAAATAAGTAATTATAAAATATTGTTAGGAAATCTATCCAAATCATGTCTTAATGTTGATATGCCTAGGTAATAGCATACCATCACCACTTGGAAGAACTATGTAGCATATATGTAGTGATCTTGACCCTATGATCTTGGGGAATCTTAAGAAGCTCAATAATAGATAACTTGGCTTCAATCCATGACTCTACAAAATTTCGTCTACCATCCCCTGAAAACATGGGAGGATGTTTTTGCTGAAACTCTCAGGTTTAACTCCTCTATAGTCAAGGTAGGTCAAGTAACAAATTCCATAGACTATATCATATTGAAAAAATTCTATCAAAACTCATTGTCAGTTCACATATAAATAATAGTATGTGATTCAATATGTGGTACTTTAGAAGGTATCACTAGTGCCTTAGGGACCACCACCTCTGATTCCTGGCCTTCACCACCTTCCTATAGTAGAAATCAATGATGATATGGTGGCATTATTCTTCAATACCAAACTCACACCTCAAAGAATAATTTTTTCAGTTTAAAAAAATTACAGATAGATAAAAGGATAGGTACATATCCTTCCTATAGAAAAAATCACACCAGTATTTATACTTCAAAAGCCAGGTCTATGAGAGTATGAAAACTAAGACATTACTTATGAACATAATAGACTCCTAACTACACATAACTAAGATTGAGTTTGGGTCTAAGTCTTGTATAACAATGTATGGTTTCTATTATATGGGGTTTAAATTTCATGTTATAGAGAAAAACACCCGTTACATTGTGATTGGAATCCCATTTTTCTGTAACCATTTCACTTTATGGATTTAAATTAATTTGTGTTTTTATTATTTATATAAACATAAATATATATATATATCACATTCCAAAAATAGTAGTTCTAAAACCAACAATTTGGTGTAATTGAATAACTAAGGTTTTAATTACCAATATATCAGGGAAACACCATTTAAATTTATATAGACACTTTAATTAATATAGTTATATTTTCTTGTAATAAATTTAAATATGTTTCATTATATAATAATCGGGAATTAACTATATATAGATGGAAAATGCACACAATAAGTAGACGTGGCATGGAAAAATTCATGGAATATTGGTCATAATGTGCCTATAATGATTAACGAGATGCTAATTCCTTATCATAAAAGGACAAGGAATGAAATATATCACAATAACATAAACAATAATAATATCACAAAGCACGCCAGTCACCCAATGGTGAAATTTTATCAATTGTAACAGAAATAATTCAATAAAACCAATAACCCATCATAAGTAATTTGGGTTCCCCATATACGTGGGTCAGCTACTCCCTTGAAGAGTCTCAATACTGAATTACATTACATCTTAATATTCTATTTAACACCCAAATAGTAAGTCAAAAAGAAAAAAATAATCCTCTGATACCACTTTGTAATGTCCTAACCTGGGATCCACTTAATTGGTGCCCCGAGCCAGTGGGTCACATGGCCTCAACTACGCCTCCTCATACGTTAGATGCTTCAAACTAGAAATTAGGGTCCAAAGTGGTACAGTTGGGATACAATACCATCGTATCAAAGTGGTGTGGTGGATATTAATAAATTAATAGACAATAGTAGAAGAATGATTTAACAGATTGCACAGTGGAAACATATATAAGGAATAGGAACTAGAATATTATATAAGAAAGAAAAATAAATAAATACCAAAATCCCATATGATGAGTCATATTCATAATAATGTCATGGAATGATGATATACAAAAGGGGAAATAGGGGATATAGGAGACATCTATATATAACAAGATATCAAAAAAATCTAAAATTATTATCCTTTATACTCAAAAGAATGTTCTCGATCCTCTGCTCCCATGCTCTATGCTATAGGTAAAGAAGAAAATGTATTCCCAGAAGGGATCTTTCCCTTATCCATACATATAGAAATGAATTATACTATGGTACAAAAGGTGACCCAAGTAGGGTGTGAAATAAACTAAGTAGGACAACACCAAAGGTGTCAACCTATATTCCATCTGGTGTACATATCATAGCAATGTGTATGTATAAATGAAAAATAAATAATGCTGAATAATAAATACAATCTGGCTTAGGATTCTAAGGGACACCTGGATTGATCTAACTAATTTTTCATATACAAGTATAAGATTCTTATTAGAAACCATATATATCATAATCATAAATAAAAATATATTTATATATTTTATAAATGTATACAAAAAATTACGTGAAGACATAGGTAGGAATATACAAGGATACTAGTTTCTAGAATGACTTGGGGTGTAAATCTGAAATCCATAACTAGTCTGATGAGCTATAGGTTCAATAAAAGGGTAAATTCCCTGAATCTCATAAGAATTCAAGATATTATTCCAAGATCTCTAGATTGTGGAGTGAGTAGTCAATCCTGACACCCAATATGGAGGAACATGGAACATCATCCCCATCACCCAATAAAATTATAACAGTATGAGATGCCATGATCAATATTAGATATAAGGGATTATGCAACATTATGCTCAAAAAATCCCTTAAACATAATTCACTAGCTAATAGAAATGGAATACTCCTAATAATAATATTGATCTTGGGGGATCACCTATAATGCCTTTATAACCACATATCAAAATAATCCAAACTTTCACAATTTAGATGATCTATGTTCCTAATTATAAAACATGATTCTTGACATCTCCTCCAATTTATTTTCAATTTCAACAATCCTTTTAATATATCATGGTATGTAAAATAAATTACATGGTCAATCCAAACACTTAAGAGGTCATTTGGTTAACTATATAGAGATATAAATGAGGGAAATCCCATTATCGAGACAATCCAAACACATAGGTGGTGTTTGGACCATTAAAAAATTATATAATAGAGGGAAATTGATTTATATAACCCAAAGGGGGTGGAAATTAAGAGGTCGACATCCTCTAATCACTTAGAATGGTTCCACGGGATAATAACAATTCGATATATATCATTTAGAAGGAAATAAAGAATTTCCAGGAAACATATAGAATTGGTCGCCATGAAGCACAATGAAAAAACTATGAAAGCTTCATGAATATTAGGTGAAAACTAGACCTCCTATCTTAGGTATGTATATAAATCATCATCCAATATAGGCTTTGTATTAGATGTATAATAGATGAAAATAGAAGAATGGTTCAACACCCTGAAAATAGGGTGAATTATTTGACACCAAACTAGAACATGAAATGGGAAGATAAACATAAAATGGAATCAATATGATTAAGGATCATACCTCTATATATCCAATGATTTTTATTGGGATCCATTTAGAGTTTGGATATAGGACGAATCATGATCAATAGGTTAGATAAGTTATAGTTCATTGGATAAGGTAAAAGGCTCAAATTTGTTGCAAATGAGACAAGATTATAAGGTTTTAGGTTAAAAATTGAGGGTAAAAAAATAATTTAACCCTAAATTTGTGGTCACAGAGTTTGGCACCAAGGTTGGATAAATCATCTATTAATCTTTCATTAGGACCTTCTAATGGAAGGAACTAACATGGGCTATGGAAGGATTTTCATAACCATGCACAAACCATGATAAATCCTCTTTCAAGATGCCAAAATTATTCCATGGGAATATTCCATGGATCTTATAGTTTCATACAACCGTGTTTCCCCCTTATCTTATTTGAAATACCCTGCATGATTTGGAGAAACTATGTGGGTTGGGTGAAATGGTATCTACTAACTATGTTTCCTAGCCTTTTTTCAGAAATTCTGGGGTTCTAGGCTCTAAAAATACTTGGACACCCTCATGATATCTGTGACTCCATTTTGTAACATTATAAGGTCCAAACTAAAGAATTTAAGATGAAAAAAATGATTCATTCCTTTAAAGAAATTGGGTTCATTAGATTATAATCTTCATGTATTATGTATTAGTTTTATTCTTAACCAAATTCTTACACTTTATCTAAAATTAATACGCTCCTCAAAAAATTCTTATGATAAAGATTTACATTTAAAATTCAATTAATACACATGGAAATAAAGTCTTATGATGAGGCTTTATTTTCCAAAGCAAAGTCTTATGTGAAACATTATGGACTTCCTTCATAAATATTTTGGGATTAACCCAAGAAAATATGGCCTATATTAAACAATTGAATACATCATTTAACATCATGTATATTGTTTTTTATCATTCAACAAGACTTCCCTTATCTTCTATTAAGATCATCACAAAAATTGTAAAATTAAGGTTGTAATTTTAAAGTTGTCCAGTGAGGGTCTTCAAGAAGCAGCATCGCATCCCCCTTAGTAGAACATCTCCATTATTATCTCACTCAATTAATATACTTGTATTATTTTTCCATCATTGCATTAAATTTTAAATTATGGATCTATAATAATCCTCTGAGCATCATCTAATTCCTCAAAAAACACATTTTGATATATTGACAACAAGTGAACCCAAAAGCCTCTTGACTAAAAACAATATATATTCCACAACCATGATCATATACTAACATAAGAATATTTCATAAACTAATATATTGTTATATTGATGAAAAAATACATATTCATCTCCTTTTTCACCGTATTGAAAATGAAAACATCATTCGTACGAACGTGTGGACTACCACCTCATTAAATCTATGTGTTCCATTTTTCATCACCACATTTTATGTATAGTTAAAATTATACCTCAAATGGATATATAAGGTATTTATTACATAATCATGATTCTATAAATATAAGATACTACTTAATTTATATCATTCATATCAATTGGAAAATTATAACAATGCTCATGTGTATGTGTGGACTACCACCTCCACAATGAGATGTGATTGATTTTCCAACTATGTTTTCATGACTAAACCTAAATATGTGTTTAATATATAAACATGATAATTATTTCATGATTAAAATTATTGATATTATTGATTGATGATCCCATTTTCTATTTTAAACCTACTTTCATTGTTTTGGGATTATGAACCAAACACACTCTAACATTTGATATGAACTTAATCAATTTAGTAAATACACAATACATGATAATAAGTGAATTAAAATGAATTATTATCAAATAATTAACCTTATATATTATCTTAATATTATAAATCCATAATATAATTTTATTATTTAGGAATATAAAAAACTTATGTGACATGTCGGGACTAGAGGTAAGGTGTTTCATAACTCAATTTCCCTTATTTGGGTTATATCACTTTTTTTTAACTATATTATGAAAAAAGTATGTATAAAATGAATTATTATTGTTTATGTATTATTTCAAATTTTCTTTATTTTGATGTAAATTTGTTACACATAATGAATTATTTTATTATATATTCCATTAAATGTGATAATCCTTGTAAGGTTTTTTCAAATCAATATTGTTTCATTGAGACATATTTCATGTTATGGACCTATTTTTATATATATGGTGTATGTAATTCCCCTTTGATATTTTATGTCATGAATATATTTATATTAATATCATTTAAATTTTCATTTTATGTAATTTACTTCATGGTTATTTTTATAAATAATTTTCCCAAATGATAAAGTTTTATGTTGGAATATCATTTTTAGCCAACATTTTTTATGATTAAATCTTCATTCAAGGAATTATGTGATATCTATCTCTTAAAAAACATATATATTATTTCCCTTTGGGTATTTTTATGTTTTTAAAAATATTCTATCAATAACCACTCTTTTTAACATAAAATGATCAAGAAAATGTTTTAAAGAAAAGTCTACCTTATTTCCTCTTTGGTCAGTGTTCATTTTATTCAATATCCATGTTATTTAAAATGTTTTCAAGAAAGTTTTTCTATGATCAAATGATTATTTTATGTAATTTTCAACCGTATAAGTCTTATTTTTAAAAGGTTTAAAATTTCATTTAAAAAAAATTCAAACAAGTTAATTATCACTTTTTTAAAAAAAGTTTGTAAGAAATATTTGTTTAAAATTTTATCACACAAATAGAATTTCCCATAAACACTCATTTCATTGAAGATTCCTTCAAAATATTCCATGGTTAATTTCAAAGTAATTAGTTTTATAAATATTCTATGATTTTTTTAATTGTATTGAAACAATAGTATATTTTCCTTGGTTTCAAAGAAATTTTCAAATTCGCTTTTAAAAGTATTTTTCAAATATTAAAACATCCTTGATGTTTCCAATGCATCACTAGAGATAATATTTAATGATACCATCCAAATATTTTATGAAGATATATCATGAATATTTTTTAAGTAATGTTTTCAATAATACCTTTCCACAAAATATTATAAAGGTAATGAAGGTTTTTTATTTGAGTTTTACAATGAAATAAAAAATCTATATACTTTATTCATTTTATAGTTATTTGAAATTAATGATGATTATGGGTGAGATTGATAAATTTAATAATAATGGGTGATCCAAATATATATCTCCAAATTATTTAGTAATGTGATATAGTTTACTATATGGAAGTTACTCATAAGAGAATATAGAGTTTGATGGATACAAGTATCTTCTCAGAGATGATAAATTCAATAATATGAAAAATAATCATAATATAATATTGTAATTATTATTTTTGGGTGATTACATGATGAAATTATGATTTCCCTAGACACAAAAATTAATTTTAAATTCATCCTATATGTTCTAATGGTTTCATTCAACAATCTTCATTTCACAAAGATCATGATCTAGGTTTTGATAGGTATGAATTTAATTTTGTTATTATCATGAAAATTGATTATATTCTCATACCCTTATGATCATCTTATGAACACATATGATATACAATTAATTCCAATGTTTACCGTTACTGAATGTTTATTCTCACCCTTCTTAGATTTCAATTTTTCCTGGTTATAAAGAATGATATAATATATTTTATTCCTAAAAGGGTTTCATTTGAGGAAAATTTTATTGGAGATGTTTAAGTCTCATTATGGAATAATAAAATCTACATATAATGGGTAAAATACAACCCATATTAGAAGATATTGGATTAGTTATGTGAAGGGTTATCCTAATTCTATAGAATTACGTAACAAAAATTTCTTGGGATTATAATTGAATCAATATTTCCTTTTTTATGTAGAAATTATGGATGTTTAAAATTACTTTTTTTATATTAGTATCATATCTAAAATTTTAAACAGTGTGTTTTAGGAAAATATTTGGGTGTAGGGGTATGGGGAATTACATATTATTTTAGATCAAGAGTTTAGATAACTTTAGAGGGTAAGGTTTTAATGATTGATAATAACTTAATAGTTATGGATATTATCATGGGTTAAAGAGTCTATGATCGATCACAATATTAATGGAATAAATACCCTTTTTGGTACTAATTAATGTGGTTTTATAGCAATTAATAAAATTTTAGGATACGTTTTATTGTGTTTTCGTAAATGAAAAATAAATATAAAATCATTAGATTTAACAGGTGTTGTACCATGAATAATATATGGGATGAATTCTATAACATTTTCAGATGTAATCTAAATGGTATAAAATAACCTTTATGGTTAATATATTCCTTGATGTTTAGGTAATTATGGTTAAATGAGATATATGTTTGGTTATATGTCGAATGATTTTTTATGCTAATTGGGTATTGTTATCAATATTTTGGAAATAAAAGTATTATTTCAACATATGAATGTTTATTCATTTTGTTTAATATCATACCTTGTGCTAACAATTTTGGTTTTTTTAAGTATAAGAGTAATAGATTTTTATTGTTTTATTGATCTCATGATCAATTATAATTTTAGTTTCATAATTTATAAACAATAAATAGTTATATTTGATATTAATTATTTGGAGTATAGGGAAAAATAAATAATAATTGAAACATGCATCCCATTGATGAAATTATGTTTATTCATTTGAAGAAATATACTAAGTATATTTTCCCATGTTATTTTTCTTCAGGGAAATATTTTCTATAAACTCTAGATAAAAAAATGAAAATGAAAATGTTATCGTTTTATGATAATTTATGATGAATTTATGATCTCTTGTCTTTCTATGAAAAATTGAATTATTTCCCTCTCATAAAATTATAACATTAACTCTTAAATAGATCTTATTTATAAATCCACATCCCTCTAGTGTTCTCCTTATTTGGGAACCCAACTATGTTGATTCCAAATGTCCTTTATAAATACCTTTTTTAACTTTTCAAAAAGATGTTTTCTTATCCCTTATATGATGTAAGATCTCAATAATGTTATTTTAAATTTTAAAAATGGAATATAAATTAATTATTAGTTATTTTATAATCTAATTCTTAGAATTGATTTTTGAAATGTTTTAAATCCTTTTTTCATCAAAATCAAGAAAAAAATTTAAGTGGATAATTTATTTATGCCATATAAATGTGACACCTTATGATTTTAGTTTATATTTCATTTCAAATGATGTTATGTTCAATTTCATGTGTCACGTGGAATACGATGCTTAAAATACAAACTATGATATACTATTAAAATATTATTTAAATATGACTATTATAACCAATATATTGAATTAGTAGGAATACATAATAGTAAGCTAATTATGATGTACATTTGGAAATTGATTCAGTAATAAAATAAAAAATCATACATATATTGATTTTCAATTGGTTAGAAATGAAGATAAAATCACTTGATAGTGAAATATATGTTATTAATGTGTGTAAGATATTTCTATATATTAAATTAATCACTATTGATGAATTATTATTATATTAAATTTAAATTATATATCTCATGAAATGATTTATCATTCATTTCATTATGTTTACTAAGAAAGGATTAAGAATAAAGTCATTTTTCTTTCAGAAAATGTTTTTATTTCAATTTGTGTGAGGATATTATAACTAATTTATATAAATTTTAGAAGTTTTAGACGATAAAATGGATATAATATATTATATAAATATATCAAATATTTCTTAGGGTTATTTTTTTATTTTTATCAAAAGATTGATTTTTAGGTGAATAATGAAAAAAACTCATTGCTATAAAATGAATTATTTCTATTAAACTAATTAGAAATACCCATTATATTTTGGATAGGACATAAAGTAAAATTAGTACCCTTTTATAAAAAAATATATAATTTATTCAATTATAATCAACATTATTCATGATTTTCGTATAAAATCATTTTTATGCATAAAAAAAGTATTTTTCTAAAAAATGTTTTTCATTTTATTTTACCAAATTATATTAAAATTAATTTTTACCACTTTAAGAAATTAAATCATATAAAATTTATTCCATATTTGGAATCATAATCTTCATATTATTTAATGATTTCCATTACATTTTTTACTCTTATTGATTAATAACCATGACATAATTTTATCACAATGGTAAAGGGTAAAATGGATTAATTGGGGTTAAAACTAGGGGTAAAAATTAAAAATTTACCCAAAAATTACCTTTATTTCATTAGATGACTTTTTTTCGACCATAATTATCTTTTATTGAAAAATATTACATTTTTATTCAACATTACTTTAATTATAAACATTATATAATATTAACTAAAGGATAATTATAAAATGTAAATCTCAGTATTTTAGTATCTCTGGTATGTTTTCATAGATATAAATAGAATTTAAAAATTGTTATAAATGTTTATTTTTTGTTTTAGTAAATTATATTTTTTTTATTAATTTATTTTCATTTTTTATTTATGGTTTAATTACCTATTATGTTTATTGAATGCTGAGGAATAACTTATGCAAGCAGTAGAAAACGCAAGTAAATGATTTAAAAAAGCATTTAAAGCGACATGGTGTGGATGAATTAGGGTGTTAAAAAAATTTATTGACAATTTTAAAGTTTAATTTTTGGTTTAATTTTTTATATTATAATTCTATAGTTATCTTGATTAATTTACAGTCCAAAAATGTGAATTATTACGAAAAAGACTTTGAATTGTATTTAATGTTTAATTTTTGTAAGTCATTATAAAACTCTAAAAATACTATAACAACTCAATTTAATGTGAAAGTTTCGATAATAACAATAATTTTTCATATATTTTTCACTTTTCATTTTTAAAATCACTTTCATGACCCTTAAATATCGAAAAGTTTGTTACAATGGTAATGATTAAACAGGATTAATAATGGGTTATACCAAAACATAAGTCATAAAATGAAACCTAAACCTGTATAAATTTTATTAGTTGAATTTATTTAGACCTTATTCTATTTATAATATATTATAATTATACTTTTATCCATTTAACAATATTTATACACATATTATATATGAATATTTAATTTATTACCAAGATTGCCACCCACCTCACTTATAAAAGGGAAATACATCTCCTCTATTAATCACACCTCGTGATCTATTTATATTATCCAAGACCTACCCAAATACCTTACCACACTTAATCTTCATGCCCTATAGGTTTTACCCACCAATATACCAACCTATAAGTCTTAATGTGTAAGTCAAATGAGGTTTCTCAAAAATACCTATAACTTCTGACTGAGTATTTGCGTGTTTATTTTTTCTTCCACCTCTTTAAATTATTTTATAAATACACTCATTTAAAACATTAATTATATTTAGTATATGAATATGTTTTTATTATGATTTAATAACCCTTATTCATCCCATTTTCCATCCAATGGGAAATGAAAAAATCGTTCATGTGTACGTGTGGACTGCTACCTCCACAAAGAGATGTGTTTTATTATTTATCAAGTCCTCATATGTATAGTTAAATTCATGTACCAAACGAATAAATAAGATATTTATAACATAATTATGATTTTTAAAAAAATAATAAATTACTTAATTTCTAATTTTTATATCCATTGAAAATGATAATTCTGCACGTACATATGTGTGGTCTACAACAACCACGAAGAAATTTCATTATTTTTTCATGTATGTATTTCATGACTGGTTATAAAATTTTATTTAATGTTGAAAAATGTAAATTATATAATTAATAATATTATTTATATGATGGAATAATGACCCCTTTTCCATTTTCAACCTACCAATGTTTCTTTGGGATTATGAACTGAACATACTTAAAACATCTAGCATGAACTTATTCGATTTAGTAACTATATAAGGCATGGTAATAAATGAAATAAAATGGATCATTAAAATGTAATAAAAATTAAAAATTCTCTTAATATTTTAAATAATTTATATAAGTTTATAATATAGTAATATAAATAACATACATGACAAGCCAATACTTGAGGTACGAGATTTCCTAAATTAATTTCCTTTGATTATGTCATATCATTTATTTATTTACTATGTTATTATGAAATTATGTTTGAAATAAACAATGATTTTTTATGTATTATTTCCAGTTTTTATATGTATTTATACTTGTTTCACATAACAGCTTCATTGATTGAATTCTAATTTAAATGTTATGACCCTTCTAAGAGTTATTCATCTCAATATTGTTTAATGAGACATATTTCATGTTTTACACATATTTCTATATAAATGGTGTATATAATTCCACTTTGAGATATTATTTCATGAATATATTTATATTTATTGTATTAAAAGTTTCATTTTAATTTCATTCTTTCAAAAGGTTATGATTCAAATGTTACTAAAGTAATAATGATATATGTTAAAATTTCATTTAAGTCTAGATTTTTTGTTATTGAGTATATATTGGTGGTAGTATATTATCTTTATCTCTTAAAAACCATCAATTTTACTATCCTCTTATTATTTTTTGAGTTTTTCATTTTTTTCATTCATTGGACTCTATTTTGTACTTAAAAGAGTCAATAAAATGTTTTGAATAAAATTTGACTTTATTTCCTTTTTGGTCAATGAATTTTTTATTCTATGTCTATGTAATTTAAATTTTTTTCAAAAATGTTATTCTATAGGATAAAATGATAATATAATATCATTTTAAACCATATTTTAATTTATTTCCTATGATATAAAAATGAATTTAAAAATATCAAATAAGTTAATTACGAATTTATATAAAAAGTATTAAAGGAATCAATGTTTAAACATTTACCACAAAATATATTTTCCTTAATACATTTTTATTAATTTCATTTAATATCCATTTACAATTTTAAATGTTCATTTTCAAATAAAATATGTTTATAGATATTTTAGGAATTTTTTAATTTTTAAAGATGCTGAAATAAAAGGATATTTTCCTAGTTTTCAAAGTAATGACCAAATGATATTCTAAAAGTACTTTTTATCTTTGTCAACATCTATGATGTTTAGATTGATTTAATGGGGATATTCTATAATCAAACCATCTAATTTTTTAACAAGATATACTATGATTTGTTTAATGAAATTTTTACAAAAACATTTTTTTGTGGGTTAATCATGTTATAAAGGGAATGATAGTTGTTTTTATGAGTTTAATGATGAAATACAAGATCTATGTACTTTATTCATGTTATGATTCGTGGAAAGAAATTATGATGAATGGTGATCCCAATATATCTCTCCAATTCATTTTGAAATGTGATTAAGTTAACGTAATTGATATTACTCCTAAGATACGAAGCATTTTATTGAATATAAGTTACTCCAAAGAGATGATAAAGTTAACTGGAAATAATTTACCTCTCATAGAATGATAGAAATATCTTGTTTAGTTTACCCCATGATTGAAGAGTGATTTCCCAAGGCACCGACATATTTACTCTATTCTTCCTATGAGTTTTAATTATTACTTTGAAAACTATTGATTTTACATGGTTCATGATTATAAACTTATAAGACTCTCATATTGTTACATAACTCATATTTTATGATCCCAGTATTGATGTTTATGAATTCTCTTATATTATTCTCATGTACTTTGATTATATTCTCATACCATTATAATAATCTTATGTACACTGATGATATTCGATGGATACTTATGTTTACACTTACTGAGCATTTGCAATCACTATTATTATGTTTCTATTTCACCAGGTTATGAATAATTATATTATACAATATATATATAGAAGGATTTCATGTGTGGAGAATTTTATGGGAGATGTTGAAGACTTATCATTGAATAATAAAATGCGGTAATAATTGCAAAAATTTCCATTTGGATGGAAATATATCGTTTTAGTTATGTAATGGGTTTTCTTAATTCTTTAAAACTATAAACATAAAAGTTATTTGGTAGTTAAGTGAAACAATATTTCCTTTTGATGTTGTGATTAGGTATTCTTAAAATCAACTCACTTATATTTGTATCAAATCCATCTTTGTGGAGAGTATGTTTTTAACACTAGATTGAGGTGTATGGGTCTGGGGATTTATATCATTTTTGTGGTTAGATGTTTAATTTATTAGTGGCTCTATATTATTTTGTTAATATATAAGCTATATTTTTCATATGGAATAAAAACACAACATAAAGGCACATAATTTAAAATTTCAAATAAAAATATTTTATTGTTTTTTTATTATTTATAAATGATAAATACTTATTATCATATACATTTGATACACATGAAACATGTTATGTCCTATAAAAATAAAAAATAAACCTTAAGTTTGTGATTTTTTGATTCATGTATTTAGTCGGAGTTCTGGGTCAGTTCATTACACTACAAGAGTTTCATAAACTAAGGGCAGGTCTATGGTAAATTTTATACATATTTTGTTTTGGAATAAATACATATTTGAATTAAGAACTTTAATTTTGGAAATTCACATAGAGATTCCTTATATGGAAAAGGTGAATTTAGGATTAGGGAAAATAGGATGATGTCATCACAAACATTTACATGGGATGACTATGTAGATGTGACATAGTGTGGTCTATCCTAGGGTGTTGTTATTCAATAGTTTATTGATGGACAAGTTTTATGTAATTGAATCGGCTAGGAAAATGATTAATTTATATGATTGGGGAGATTATTTCACCATTATGTAAGTGGGTGAATAAGTGGCTTCCAAAACACCAAATCCCAATAAATATTTTATTCCCATTACTTATTAGTGAAATTAGAACTCTATAGTGAGAATTAAATAACAGTGGAATGACTGAGAAAAAATATACAACACATAAGGGTGAATATAATTTTTTCTTACCCTTTTCATCAAGAGTCTAGTACACAATGGAAAATGGTTTTGATCCATATGTTCACATTACTATATTATTAGTAAAAATAACAAATAATTAAACCTGAAGATTGTCATGAAATCTAAGTAGAAGAAATAGAGACAAGTGTCAACATGTCGATTGATCTTTGATTCTCGACCTCAATAACCTTCGTCATTTAGATCACAATTTCCCCCTTATTATTATCCTTAGTCTCATACAAAATCACCCTAGAATGGGTTGGTTTTCATCTTGTATAATTATATAATTTTTCTTTACAAACCCAGAATTAGAATACTCGTCATAAATTTATAGGTAGTATCCCCCTATATCTTAGAGGTATCCACCATACCCTTTTTAATACTAATTTCATAAAGATAAAAAAACCTCTCTTCTAACACCTTCCTATCTCAAATTTTTATCAAAAAATTTCATATTAAAAAAATAACTTGAACTCCAAATCCCATCAAGAATACATGCTGTTCTTTTTATGGTTAACCATATAAGTTCCTATTATAAAACAGGTCCACTATATCATGTTATGGAATTTACTATGGCATGGTCTCGTCATCTCTCATCTAAAATGACTATCCCATGTGGTAATTATACTTAAAATAGTATTTATCACATAATTGGATATAAAATGACTATTTTATATGATGTTTTATGTAGAAAAATGTCAACTCAATTTTAAGTATTCATGGTGGAACTTACAGCTCAATTTCCATTTTTTACTATGGGTGTTTCTATAGTCCACCATGATATGAGTGAAACTAGAAACACAAATTTTGGTTCTCCCCTTTTACTACAACCAAATAATGATGATGAAACACCTTATACTCTAGAAATTTCGCAAAATCCATTTTGTGGTACAAAACCCATAGAACAAAAACAAAGATTGAAATAGATATCTCTCATTAAAAAAACTTAATACATTATCTCTCATCCAAAATTATCATTACAAATGGTTAATTTAGAATATATAAATCCTCCTAAATTTTTTTTATTCCATTTCATTAAAAGTATCTTAAAATTTTCTTTATGTCATCCTTGATATTTTTTTCAGTAAATAAAACTTGAAAAAACCTAAAAAAACTCATGAATGGGTTTCCAAAAGAAAAAAGTCATAGTATTTATCTAATTTTATTTTTATCTAAACACACCCCCATATGATATAATGGTGTTTAAAATATCTCTCTAAAGGCTTAATTTTAACCCAAAAACCATATTGAAAATGTGTTATTTGAGAAAAAATCATATCTCCACCTTTTCGATTTATTTCATGTTGTGTCTTTAAAAATAGAAACTCATAAAATCCCCTAGTCATAAAGGGATCTTTTATACCCCCTCCCCCCGCTTGAGTTTTCGGAAGCACATGAATCTAAATAAGATATATTATCCAATATTCAACTATAAACCCTATAATTCTTTCCCTTATCATCACTTATAAAAAGAACCAGGAGTCTCTA
Organism: Viscum album; assembly: GCA_963277665.1. Classification (NCBI taxonomy): domain Eukaryota; kingdom Viridiplantae; phylum Streptophyta; class Magnoliopsida; order Santalales; family Viscaceae; genus Viscum; species Viscum album. The sequence continues at coordinate 188,685,544 of OY728145.1, forward strand.
ACCCTTTAAAAGAATAGATCCTATCATATTTTTCCCTTTTAAAAAAATTAAAGAGATTGAAATAGGAGGAATAAAAAATATATAGGGATTTTGGGAGATAATACACTCCCCCAAACACTATTAAGTAATAGAAATCATTGTTTTTTTAAAATCTATCATGATGTATGTAATTCTCTCCTCGGTTTAAACATACTCTAAGTAAAGCAACTCATATCTTAAATTCTATTTGATAAAGTGGTTCTTGATTTAAATATTATTTTACAATGAATTTTTTGCCAGATTCTTTGATTAGTTGATATCACTTTGGTTGTCACAGCCAATTATGAACAGGTATGAAATATCAACCCTCATGTATTTACACTATAGATTCATCTATTTCATTTTTCAGGTATTGAGATTGCATAACATGTTATTCTTTGTTTACATAGTGTGATATTATTTTTTATTAGATTTCTAAGAGACACATATTACTCTAATATATAATAAACCATCATAAGTAGACTAACAAACACAAGAATATCCTACCAAATTCATATTGAAATATCCATAGAGAGAAAAAAAATTATATTATCATACCTCAAACCAAAATGTTAATTCCCTTTGATAAATAATAAGATCTATTTCACCTTTGAAAGTTACAGTTCCTAGTGTTTTGGAATCATACATAAAGTGTAACATCAAATATAATATCTTGTCTAGATTCCATCATGTAATGTTGGATATTGATAATCCTTTATAACTCTATTTAATCCACAATCTTCCATTTTTAATCAATTGAAAACTTAGTCTAATGATCTATAGGTCTAGATACTTCTCTCAATTATTCCATGAAAAAGATGTTCAATGTAAATGAAAATATTTTATTTTTATTCAAAGATAAAACAAACTACATTTTGGAATTACAGTGCAAGGAATAATATCATCTCACAAATCACCAATATCTCAAATTTTTTCCCTGTTTCGCACATAATGTCATCGAAAGATTTATTTTTGTTTCAAGTAAACATTTTTCATTTCCATATACCATAATAACCAAGATTATACTATTGTAAATAAATTATTTATCAAAACAATATTGTGAAATGTACATTATATTATTCTAGTATAATGGTATAACACATATTACAACACAAAACTAGAAAATTAAATTCAGAATAGGGGATAAAACTAGTGAGAAAGAACACATATAAATATATGGAACTAGAAAAACCTTGAAATTCAGAGGAGTGCACTCTAAAATGATAAATATATACCATACATAGGTATTATAATGAAAAAAATAAAAAATGGAATATACATGGTATAAGAACTTAGATAATTATATGAATGATATTAGGATGTTATAATAGAAATTATATATAAGGGGTTATATGTTGATTTGAATCTGATTGTTAGAATCTAACCATTCAAATATGATTGTTGGGAATTTGACCACTGTAATAGTAATGAATTTTTTTTTCAATAAATTATTTAATAAAATGAATAAAATAATTTGATAATATTTTAATTAATAAATATTTAAATAAAATTAACAAATGAATAGCAATATAATTACACACATATTGCTTGAAATAAAAATAATATTTATTTAAAGAAAGAGTTTCTAATTTTTTGGAATTAAAAAAAGGAATCTAAAATAAAAAATAGTTTTATTTAAAATTAAAGTTATCATAAATTTATAAATAATTTCCTAAAAATACATTAAATTTGAAATCATGACCTCAATATTTAATAATGGTGATTTTTTCTCAATTTTATGATACAGTGAATTATTTTGGTAAATTGAAAAATATAGAAAGTATTATGACATGATTTTGACATAATAATGAATTAATAATTAATATATATTAAAAAAACAGAAATATAAGTTATTTTATTAATATAATTCATTCTATAGGATTAAAATGATTTTCCAAACCTATAAAATACATTCCAAAGATAAATGGAAATTAAGAATTTGAAAATGATATTTTGGGGAACAATTATATTTCCATAGATAAATTAATATATAATAATTTAGTTCAGTAATAAAATATAAAAATAAAAAAAAATATTAAATTTCAAAAAACATGTGCTAAAACTGTGGGAATTATAATAGTTTTTCATCATCCATAACCTATATTTAAAAATACTTTGTTTATTAGTTAATAAACCAACATCCCTCATTTTCTTTAAATACCCATCCATCCACCCATTCAGATTCACTCTACAATTATTGATCATATTTCTCCTCACATTTTCCCTCCGCAGATTCCCTCTATAAATTTTATATGCCTATAAGGAATTCTTATAAATCATTAAGAAACTACCTTTCATGGTAAAGGTTCTCAATCCTCATCTTTACTTTTTAATTGCAATCCTTTTATTATAATTTCATTTAAAATTATTTTTCAAAAATCTAAATTCTATAAAATATATATTATTATCCTTAATTTGATTATTTTTACTAATAGGTTACTTATTCACTCTCATTATAATTGTTTCTGAAGTTTTTGTTAGGCCTATGTATAGGTATTTAATCCCTTATTATCCTTTATTTATGTAATCCTCCCTAATTAATTTTAATTTTAATATGAAATGTTATTATAATTCATTGTTATAACATACCTATAATATTATCAATGATATTTCACCATTCCATATCATTATTGTACCTTCATAAGTCATTATAATACTCAATAATTAGTTGAAACCAGAGGAATGAATATAAATATGGGGGGAAATCCAAAACATTTGGTAAAGGGTGTGTGGTTTCCTAGAAATAAAGTCCATATTTTAAATTCTAAAATTATATGTAGGCTCTATTTTTGATGAAAATAGTGGTAAAAATTGTGAAAAACGTTGTTTGAGTATTAACACAATCTTCACATGGTGTACAATAGTTGGGCTTAACAACACACCTAGTTTGACACTCTCAAGGGATATAGTTTATATTATTCAAAATATTTTTATGAACCATAATGAAGGATTTGAATATAATGTTAAATTATTGAATTAGTTTTTAAATTTATTTATATAATGTTTTTTAGTGTTTCACTAAATCCAAAGGTGTGGCATTGAGGTTGGAATAATTGAGAAGTATAGTGCAAAAGAAATCAGGTTTTAGAAGAATGTGTTTCTTATGCCTCTATGATTTTTTTTAAATGTTATAGTAGGATTGGCCTCTACTAAGGAGTCATCGACATCTAGTAATCCTCTTTACATAGTCCTAGAATCACTAAGATGTGTTCATTATTTTTCCTAGTTTGATGATCCTTAGTTGTTGGGCCCCAATCTTCTTCTTGGGTCATCACTGAAGGACATCATTATCACCCCCCCCCCCACCCACCCACACACACACTCTTCCCCAATTCCTAGTGGTTACTATGGTCTCTTCTTATACTGGTTTGATATATGGGAATATAGTCCTATCTTTTCTTGACTCTGCTTTTGAATTTACCATATCACTCCTCAGGTGGACCTTAGTGGCATGATTTGGAGCGAAAAACCCGTCTTTCGTATTTTTCTAGAATATCATCCACTTCTTTGGTTTAGATATCCCATCTAGAGATTCAGGGTTATATAATAATTCCTTTGTCATTTTTTGACTCTCATGATTATTTAATCAAAACATGGGCTAGGAACCCTAGATGTCTCAATCAGTGGTTTTTTCATCTCTCATATTGGTTGGTAGATGTTTACTGAGGACATGAGTCCCACATGTCAGTGGTGTGGATTAAGATTCATGGGCTTCCAATTCCTTTTCAAAACCCTAATTTTCTATATACAATTTGGTACTTACATTTATAGTTATTATGTGTGGAGGATCTCACTCTCTATATTCAAGAATCCTCATTACCTCATATATATTTTTATATGGACCATTCAGCCCCTCCTCTCTTGTGGATGCTTCTTCTGGTAAAGGGATTGGTGGAATGGAGGTAATAAGTTCTTTATCCCTCAGTGTCTCAATTATATGCATATTTTCACCTCTATGGAAACTTCGTGTTAGTGTTTAGAAATAAGGTATCCCATGACTCAACATTGTTTCATTCATATCCCTTCACTAGAGTTTTATATTGGTATTCGAATAATGAATTAACTCATTCATCCACTCATATTTCCTAGATTATTGGTGATCTGGATGTTGATTCATTGGTTCATCCATTGATAGCTCCCTATCATTCTTTAGACTCAACTCAATAGATGGTTATTCCCTTATTTTCTACATTCATGGCCCTCATCCCCTACCTCTCGAATATTTCTTCTCCTTTTGTTATCAAATATTTATCCAAATCCTCATTCCATAAAAGGATGAAATCCAAATAGAAATATTTTCTTATTACAAATCCTGACAAATATATCATGTCCCTCGATACCCTAATTATCTATAAAAACCTTGATTGTGTTGTTGAAGAAATAATATGTATTATTTTAGGTGTAGGAAATCATTTATCATCCCTCTACAGTCTAAAAAATAAATCTATTAGATTATCAACCTCTAGTAGAAGAGTATCAATCTCCGCTCACCCTTGCTACTCCCTCTATAGAAGAGTTCACTAGATCTCTCTCTAATAATATGTCTTATTGTCGTAGTTCTCAACACAAAAGGCTTCCAGTGCATGGGTCTAGTTCTGAGTGCAATCTTATTCAATGATCTCATAGATAATTTGGAAAACCCAAGTCCTGGGATCCCAAGTAAAGATGATCTTCCTCTCCAATCAGGAATCAATGAATAATGCATCTATAGTTGTGGTTCTGGATCCAAAAAAATGTTTCTCCTAAATTGGTTTGTTTTCTAAAAGGATTGGTATATAGTATTTCTTTCATGGAGAGCATATAAATCACCACATATAGATTTTAAAGAAGTACTCCATCTTTATGGAAAATATAGATATCTCTGATCAGCATGTCTCAGTTAGAATTGGATTTTGTTATGTAGTATTTTTACTTTCATTTGTTTATGATAAGTATAAGGCTAGTATAATATATCAAATATAATGGGACCTTATATTATTCAACAAAGGAAACTCATCTTGGCTGGTGGGAGGTGACTTCAACATTGTAACGAATGCTTGAGAGAATAAGTGTGGTCGATTTTTTCCTAAAAGGGAAAGAATCACTTTCCCATCCATTTCTACTCAAGAGGGAATCCTTGACTATGTATTTTCGGGAAATAAATACACTTTTTTGAATAATCAGAGGGGTAGATGGAGAATGTTGTGCTATTTGGATTTTTTCCTGGAATATCTCTAAGGAATTTCCTTATTTCCTAATGCAGACGTCATCCATCTGGTTTGTGCATTGTCTGATCACTCTCCCCTTCTCAACAATCATATGTCTAGACACAATGTTGGAGGGTGATTTTCATCTCCAACATGTTGTTTCATCAGCACAATTTCATCATGGTGGTGAGGGAATAGTGAGAGAAGCTAATTTGGGGAAGACTGTAGATCAGTTTCCACAATAAGTATTGGTTTCTAAAAAAATACCAAATGCCCTAGATAAACGTCATCCCCTCTCTTCGCCAAAACCTAGACTCCATAAAAACTAATATCAATTGTTCATAAGAATTATGGGATGAGACATGGGATGCAAACACCTTTTCCTCTCTTTTCTTAAAAATAGTCAGCTCAATGATATTTTTCTAGAGCACGAGAGGTATCTATATGAAAGTCCTAGAGCCACCTAGATTACGGAAGGAAATCACAACACTTCATTATTCCTTTCATGCTTAAAATAAAAACAACATGGAAGGTCTCTAAATATTCATCTATATTATGGTTCCTTCTTTATTGAGATGGAGGTGATTGGTGGTATGGTGTTCTCACACTTTAATTTCTTTCTCTATAACTCTAACTCATGTATACAAGATGGATACCCTAGTGATCAAGAAGACATGTTCAGTTCTATCTCATAAGTGGTATATTCCCATGTTAATGGGTTATCATAAAATATCCTAGAAGAGAATAAGTTATGGGATTCAATTCTAAATCTTAAACAGTAGAGATCTCAGGGACCATACAGTTTTTAGAGGTTATTTTATGTCAGTTCCTGAGCATATCATTAAGAATGACATGGTTGAAGTCATTCAAGACTTTATTCATGATGGTTATATATCCCCATATTCATGTTCCACCACTATGGTCCTAATTCCCAATGTGAATGATCCCTCTTCAATCATACAACTCATACCCATTAGCATGTTTAATTTCCCATTAAAATTTTAGCTTCCATCATCAATAGAAGACTCTCTCGGTTTTCCCACAGTAGGGTGTTGGAGGAGAAACATGCATTAATAAAATGAATGAATATCCAAGGGTCCATGGGTATTTTTCAAGATATGTTTTGAGAAATTAATATGAAGGTGGTGGGATACAATATTATTGTTAATGTGTATATGTATAGGGCCTAAAACTACTCAAGTATAATTGTGTTCTCTAAGTAATGAGGGACACAGGGTTGTTATAATAGTTTTTGGACGTTCCCTTCCATATTTATATCTTTTATGGGTTTAATATTTATTTAAAAAGAGGAAATGTGGTTTTCTAAAAAAATTAGGGGGTTAAGAAAAAGAGATTATACATTTCTCCAAATCATTATTATGGTCCAAGATGCTCTTAATAGACATGTTTCTTCTATATGCATCTAGGAATGATCATTTTTTCCACTTTATATCTCACTCTAGTGAGGTTTCTCACCTCACCTTTTCTAATGATGTGATATTCCTTATCAATGGTTTTGTATCGTGTGTCATAGTATTTAACAAGACAATAGAATAATATTCCAAATGGAGTGGAAAAATTATTAACTAGGATATAAGTGGTTTTTCCTCCCTCGTGTTTAGATAGGAAAAGGCATAAAATTGAATCTATACGGTTCATGCATAGGTAGAACTTATCTATGAACTATATGGGAGCTCCTCTAGCATCTATATGAGTTTTGATCAGCCATTGGGATGGTTTTTTTAACAAAATAACCAATTTTATAACCAATAGGAAAACCTATTTTCTTTTCTCTAGTGGTAGAATCACACTGATCAATTGTGCGGTGTCATATAATCAAATTTATATCCTATCAGTGCTCAAGGTTCCCAATAAGATTTTATACTATATTGAGAACCAATTATGATCATTTCGTTGGGATGCCAAAGGGGGGGGTATATCTAACACAGATTCATGGAATATTATTTCCCAACTGATGGGAAATTGGTGAATCAATGTGATGAATATAGTTGAAGCAATGTATTATCTCTCTGGAAAACAGGCATGGGATGTGACTGAATAGAGGTATCTATAGAATATGTTTATCTATAGAAAATATGGTAATGTTTTGAGAAAAAAATAGATTCCACCCATCCCCCTATGTAAATATCTCCAATGTCTCATACCAATACTTCAACTCCACACTCAATGGATTTTTAGATGTTGGGATATCCACATTGGGGATTGAAACCGGGTGGGCCAGGTCTTGGGATATCCAGGATTCCCAATATTGGATTTTACCATCAAAAAGTCCATCCTTATCCCTTTCTTAATTCAATAAATCTTGAATCCCACATAAAAAAATGAATATGATGGTATCAGGATGGAGGATGTCCCTGATGACTGCATTTGCATGGGCACTAATTCGAGTAATTTTTTAATGAAGGATTAGAAAAAATAGATTATTTAATCTCAAGTCAGTGATGTCGAGGGAGGTATTATATATGGTATATTTATCCCAAATAAACCCAACATTCTAGTTTTTAAAATCTATAATCATGAACTTCCTACAAATGAAACGATTATTTTTAAGTATGTCTGATTAGAAACCAAATACTCTTATTGTTTGGTTCATAAGGATGAATCCATCGTGCACCACTTTTGTCAAATGGATTGGGATGAAATGGTGTGGGGTGCGTTAGGGGAGATCACTAGCTCAATAGTGGTGGTGGATTCATTTGAGTAATACATTCTGCGAGGGTTCATTGGTGTTAGAAAAAACAAATATGAGGATAAGGCTTGGTCATTCCTCCTAGAAGATAGATGCTAGTGTATTTGGGTGGAAGGGAATGAGTCTCGCCACAATATCCCCCTCTCATTAGGTTTGGATTTAGTGGTGAGGGTTAGATGTCTCATCATGGAACTCAGGAATCTTCTAAGAAATTGGGATGACTTGCTCTCTCTTAGGAATTATATGGTTAGAATTCAACCTTCTGATTTTCTCAGATCCTCATTGTTTTGATATTGGGTGATCTATACTCCCCCAAGCCTTCAACATGATTTTGATGGTTTTAATTGTCAGGGGTTCTTATGGGGACTCAATAGGTTTAATGGTGTTTTTATTAAGGGTGTTCTAGGTGGATGGTGACTCTCTCAATGTAGAAGGGAATTTCATGCTTCACAGTCTTAAATTATTCTTTGAAAATCATATCTACATGAAATCAATGGGGAGAGACACGATTATAATCTAAAACTCCTATAATTTAATCTATTGTACCCCTTTGAGAGTCATTTATTTGATCTGTAAATGCAAGGACCTCATTACAAATAGCACCAATCTTCTCTATAGGTGGTGTGAAGTCAATAATGTGGAAAACATCCTCATATAAAAGGCCTCTCAAGGGATACCTCTCATAGAGTTTTCTAGTACTAGATCCCTATCCCAAGATGGTGCTTATGTTCTAAATGCATATTCTCTTACTCTCCATTTTTAATATCCCATATAATTGTCATCACTTTCATGTTCACTTTCCTTTAATAAATTCTCATAGTTTTTGTGTGAAAAGTGTGGGTCTAGGTGGAATTTTTCTATCATTTATTTTGACTCCAATAATTGAAAAACTATTACACTTGATACCTATTTCCATTTGATATCCCTAAACCATGAAATTAACCTTCACTACTACCTTGTTTCCATTATTCTGATAAGGATAAATTCCGTTACATTGTGAATATCATATATTTTCAAAGTTGATTATGGGATATTCACCTAGATATCAATATTTTTCCATTTACTAGAGAATATAGATACTCTATATATCCATTATTTATATATGGATAAATATTAATTTGCATACCATTGATAATGTATGAGGTTCCATAGGGAACATTATGGTGCATATTATTTATCTATTATCTTCATATAATTGATCCATTGGAGTTATTATATAACATATAGGTCTTGGAATTATTTATAATTTTGATGTATTGATAGGTATCTTGAGAAAAACTATCTTGGTTATTAGAGGTAATCCTTTCTCGTTCATATATGATGTCTTGGAACGAGGCTTTGACAGTATGTTTAGGATTTCTAGAAATATGCCTTCCATCACTATGTGATTAGTTACTCTTATCCATGTATTACTTATTATTATGTAATATGAAGCTCATATCTCAAATTTAACATTACAACCAAGTAGTAACAACATGTATAGTGTAACAAATCGACCTAGGTTACCCTCATAATAGGAAACTAACTCAACATGTCACATACCTGAAGGGTGTTCCCGATACCCACGGGATGGCGACAAGAACCCGGGCATCAATCAAAAAACCAGAGGGAATGATTTCACACAACATGTAAAAACACATGGCATATATATACACACAGAAAAAGAAAAAGATAGAAAAAGACAAAAAATATATATTCCATAACTGTGAGAAAACAGTAGAAAAAAAAACTGTAAAAGTAGCTAAAATTCTAGAAGACAAGTTCAACTGTTAGGGACCAAAAAAATAGCTAATCTAAGTGATGGAGTTGACGAAATCCCACAATATCACCACCAAATACCAAACCCAGTTTGCATGAAACCTCTCCTCCTCATTGTCGTTCCTTTCCCTTCCATGTACTGGAAGACATATAAAGGGTTACGTACCACTGAAGAGGTGTATATGATAAGAGCTATTGGATTAATAGGATCCCAGACAAGTGTTCCATAGAATGTATCTATATAAAAATAAATTAATTCTCATTTTAAATTAAATATCACATTATAGCAGTAAATAATATTTATAGAAAACATGGTAAACATTTCCCTTTTATCACATTTCTAAAACAAAAGCAGTTATATCAATTTTAAAGCACATTTTTTCATATCATATTTCCCAAGAATGAATATGAATATTAAGGATAAAATAGTACAAATTAAACCAATACAAAAACAACAGTATCATCATAGGTATCACACTACTATGAAATTCAAATAGATCAGGAACCAAACTACTCGTATACAAAATCTATGAAACAGTGTGCTGCAGTTCCTGGATCCATTGATCTACACTCCTAGACCATGGAGACACCCTAGAAAGTGAAACCACAATATCATATAAATACATAGATCCAACATTATACACTCTAGGATAATTAGAACACCCTAAAAATTGAACACCCACAATGTGTGATGGACTCATGCTAAACCTCCACGTAGTAGCCAAGGTAACACATGTGCTCATTTTCACAATCATCTCAATGTTTCGAAAATCATTTCAAATCAATTTCAGAAAATCCATTGAAATGCTTTTAAAACAATATTTTCATTTCTATTTTATAAACAATTAAAGAAAATTCATTCTCCTTTTGTAAATCATTTTCAACCCACACAAATAAATAATGGAAATTCTTTGTATAAATCAGTTAAGAAAGTAGGAATAATAAGATTCATCAACATAGTCTAGAGATAAAACCACCTACCTCAAACTCAGGTCACACACACCTGTAATGGGATCCACTGGCAATGAAAACCCAATGACATCTATGAAGGACCAAGAATAAAATACACGCATCTGAGGATTGATTCAATTGATAAAGAGGGTTGGACAAGAAGAGAAAACACCATATACCTCAAGAAAGAACACACACCACACCACGACCAACAAAGGATGGCCTCTGGAATGAGATCACCTAATAGATCTAGAAGAGGATGATATAAAATGATAAATTAGATCAACAGATCTAAAAATACAACCTAATGGTGCTACCACAATCGAATAGAAAAACGAATTGGAAATATCCCTTACTTAGAGAGATGCACCACAACCACAATAATAATCGAATGCGGATTAGATCATTATAGATTTAAGGGAGTCTCCCAAAATTACATAGAAATTTTTTTAGGTTGAGAACAAGAGAGTTTGGAGAAAGAACCAAAAAAATAGCTCCATGCTAGTTTTAAACCTGTCTGTGGGCCGTTACACCGTGTGAAACTCAATTCTATGACATGAAAATGTCAAAGTCCCACATATGATGGAAAACCCATCACCTCAGATTGAAATCTCTTATTTAAGAAATTCACAATGTGAAAAATATCTTCCGGTTGTGTCACCTTTCACAACATGAAGCTTTTTAGGAAATTCACCCAGCCAAACTTACATGATGTGTAACATAATTACATAATATTAAATCCTCATTAAACCTATAGAAAAAGTTAGATAAAGATAAGAGTGCAAAAAATCTCAGACTTCACCATTAGGTATCTTTCCAATTCCTTCTTGGCCATATACAGACAATGATAAAAGGGAAACCACGATGATGTAAAAGACATACTAGAAAGATCAGTAATCAGATCTTGCATATAAGGATCTATAATAGATCTTATAGTTGGAAAAATGAACTGGAAAAATGAAAACAATATGTCATAATAATTTTTAATCCAATAAGAAAAATATAAGAATTTTTTTTAAAGGATAACTTGAAACCTCTCTATATACCAATGTGGAATTGGGATAATTTCCTAATTGACAATGTTACTATAATTCCTAAGACATATAACAGTAATGATGTTATATGGTTCAATTTGGATCACTTTACCAAGTCTGATCATTTCCTAGAAATAGAGGAAGATCTATTCCTTGAATTTATTTCATGGATCTATATCGATGAAGTTGTGAGATTTCATAGTGCAGCTTTGTCAATTTTATCTAACTGTGACCCATGATGAAATGAAATTTTTTTGAGATTTCTTCAAAATAATTTTAACACTCAGATAGATCTGATCACTAATTATTATCCTCAAACTAATGGGAAGTTTAAAAGGACCACATAAACCTTATAGGATATGTTTAGTTCATACTCACTAAACATACGATGAACATAGTACTAATTAATAACACTAGGGTAATTGTTTTATAACAATCTCTATTGTAAAAATACTATATACCCATAGTTTTAAATCATTGATATATCCCATAAAACCATTGGTATAGGTTATACCCAAGGTTTTAGGAACTATGGTAGTGGGAGGCATCAGTATAGATCTAAGTTATACCGAAGGTTTATAAAATGATATACTCATGGTTATGAACATTGGGAAAATGTGTACTAGAAATTTTACACCCTTTCAAAAACCCTATAACCACGATTCTCAAACTTTGGCTATAGGATTGGAAAAAATCTTCTAGCTAGATTCGATTCCTGGACTAACTCTTCATAAACGATGCGCCAAACCAATACCCCACACACAGTTATGAATATATAAATATATTTTTACGAATATATTTTTTTATATATTGTGGCTATAGAGGAAACCCATTGGTAAGGATTTTCTTGTGGTAATATTTTTTTCCAATGGAAAATGTTTTTCCCCACGGTTACGTAGGAAATCGATACCAATGGTTATTGAGAACCATGGGTGCATGTTTGACCTATTCCCTCAGTTTTTTTAAGAAATGTGGGTATAGGTATTGAACAGAACCCAATACCCACAGTTCATTAGAAATAATGGGTATTGGGGGCCTAATACCCACAGTTTTGGAAACAATGTGGGTATATGTTGGAATATTCAACCTATACCCACGGTTTACCAAAATGGTTGGTACAGGTTCAAGAAAATCCCTATGCCCATGGTTTGGGAAAAATAATGAAGGGTCTTTTTCCAATAGTGAATAACTTCCATTAAATCATACAAATGGTACCATATGGGGATTTATATAAAAAAATATATCATACTCAAAACGATTAGGATTAATTTGGGGAAGGGGCTAATTGGTGCATAAATCAATGTGCAAATGTATAATAATGTACAATCTATCTGTAATCATATCAAAACATATCAAAGAATGCATAAAATTATGTTTATAATTGAATAATGACTTGTAATGTTGTGTAAGATATCATATATTCTTAAAGATATCACAATGTAAGGAAGTTAAAGTTTTGGTTAGAAGGTAAATATAATTTTGAGTTACATTGTCATATTTTATATTTTAGTGAGAATTTTAGTTGTGGATTCTAATTCGTATTTTCCATCTAACCTTTTTAAGGTGCATGAAGTATTACCTATCTTAATGATAAGGAATTATATTTCATACCTAATAAATTTATTAACCACAAATGAAATAGAAATCAAACCTGACCCATCCTTCAATAAAAATTACCTCTAGATTCTAGACACTAGAGAGAAGGTTTCACAAAATCTTAAATCCTAAATTGGGAAAGCTTTTTTGATTAATCCAAATTAAAAGAAGCAATATGGGAGCCAGATGAAGTAATAAGGAAGAATTACCCATATTTTATCATGTATTGATGTGCACCCCAAATTTCAATGAATAAATTTTTTAAGGGGGGAATTTAATACACGAGATTCAACTATAGTAAATAAACTCTTCATCTGAAAAAAAAATTATTTAAGGAATAATATATTATTTTTTCATAAGGGTACCACATATAGTATAACACAAAACAAGAAAATTGAATTTTCCATAATGCTCACAACTATTCTGATAGAATACATAGATATATAAGGCACCATAAAAATCATGAACTCTGGAGGATCATACCTTATATTGAATAAAGAATATATAAGATATATTAGAAGTATGAAGAAAACAATAAGAAATGGAATATACATGGAATAAGAACTGTGAGAATGATATGAATGATCTAAGTATGTTATAATGATGTGTATATATATGGGGTAATGTGATCACGGGAATCTCACTATTGCAAACTGACTATTGTAAACTAACTATTGTAAACTGACAGTTGGAATCTGGCCACTGAGAATCTCACCATTTTAATAGTATTGAAACAGTTGTTCGTGTAATTGTTCAATAAAATGATTATAATCAATTTATTATAATATAAATAATAAATATTAAAAAAATTATATCAATCAATTAATATTAATATAATTAAGCACATATAACTGAGATAAAAATAAGATTTACTAAAAGAAATAGTTTCTAAATGTTTTACACTAAACAAGTGGTTTTTGAAATAAAAAAATATTTTTATTTAAAAATTAAATTTATCATATATAGAATATTATTTTCATATAAATGAATTTAAATTTTATATCAGTCTTTTGAATTATTCAATGGTTAATTTGTTTAATAAATGGTAAATACGATATATATATATATATATAGAATGTTTTATGAAATTATTACGATGTAAAAAATGATTTAATAATTAATATAAGTGATTCAATAACTGAAAATAATATATTTTATTAATATACCATATTTAAAGGAATTAAAATTATTTTACAAACCTATATATAACTTTCAAAATTCAAAAATAAAAATTAATAATTTAAAAATAATATTTTATGGAAAAATTATATTTCCATTATTAGAGTAATATAAAATAATGGGGTTAAGTTTTAAAAAATTAAAATGTAAAAATTCATATCTTAACTGTCAAAACCCATAAGCTAAACCCATTTATAATCCATTGGATTTTTATTTTCCACAACCTAGATTGGAAATGCTTATGTTTAGAAATTAATCATTAATTATCCCTCTTTTTCTATAAATACCTACTTATCCACACAGTCTTCTTCACTATAAAATTATTGAGTATGTTTATCGTCTAAATTTCTCTCCATATAGTTCCTCCAAAGTGTTTTTAAAATTTTATGGTGATCTTCCCATGCTTTATGAAGATACCTTTCAAGGTTGGGGTCCTCAATCCTCCAATTTCCTTTTTAATTCAAGTACTTTTGTTATAACATCATTTAAAATTATTTTTTAAATAATATCATTCTATTAATTCCATGGTATTGTCATTTATTTGATATATTTTTAATACTATATTACTTATTATCTCTTATTATTTCCTTTTTCTAAGATGTTATTATACTGATGTAAGGGTCCTTAATCCCTTCTCACCCTTTATTTGTGTAATCCTCCCCAATTAATTTTTATTTCAATGTGAAATGTTATTATGATTAGTTTTTGTAAATACATTATCATATTATCAATGATATATCCCCATTACCTATAATTATTCTACCTTTAAAAGCAGATATAATGCACATTAATTAGTGGAAACAGGAGATATACATATAGATATAAGAAATCATCTTAAAATTTTAGTAAAGTAAACAGTGTATTCTTTCCAATAAATGAAACTCATATATAGATACTACTGGGGAATGTAGTTCCTTTCTCAGATGACCCTAAGGTTAATAACCCTAAAAAATTAATTTAAGGTTATTAACTTGATTTCCACTCAGTGCACGATAAGTGGTCCTAAATAAACACATAGTTTGATATTCTAGGGGATATGATTGGGATGATTCAATTGATTTTTATGAACCATAATTAATTATTTAAATATATTGTTAAATTATTGAAATAAATTTTCAATTTATGTACCTAATGTATGTAATTATTGAACCATATCTATAATTGTGGGTCTGCGATAATATTTATATCATTTCTTTGGTATCCTACTATTAAACACTATTCAACTCAATGATTAATTCCTATTGAAATCCATATACCATGAATTTATCCATCACTACTACCTTGTTACCATTTCTTTAATAATATTTCTTTTCACTAAATTTTGAATATATTATAGTTTCAAAGTTTATTTTTGGAAACTTACCTAGATATCCATATTGTTCCATTTAATGGGTGGATATTTATACTTTGTATATCTAATATTTATATATTGATATCTATTTATTACATAGAACTAATTATGTATGATATTCCTTATGTAATATTTTTTATGTATTTCTTATCCATTTTCTTTATATGATGGATTAATTAGTCTTATTATGTGGTGTATGATACCTAGATTATATATCCCCTTGATGCATCTGGAGTTATTATGAAACAAACTAGATTTGGTGTTTGGGGTATGTATCACCCATCTATGTATGATGTTTTGGCACAAGGGAATGATGATATGTTTATGATATCTATTATTAAGAATTTCATCATATGTGATTGGTTATTGGTATCCATTAATTTATCTATTATTGTGAAATCCATAGAGATATTAGGATCACAGTTCCAATTATTATGGAATTTATTGATTACACTCATATTATTTATTTCATTCTTATGTAAGATAACTTATATTGTATGTTAACCCTTACTAAGCATCTGAGGTCACCACTTTAAAAAAAATTCTCATTTTTCCATGACAACATGTATATTACAACATGTGACTTATATATTTTCATGGAGAAATAAAAAGTTTTCTTGAATTCAGTTGATGTATCCTATGTTTTCAAAATAATGTAATGTTTATTTTTGTATCTAATTAACCAAGACTGTTAAACTGTTAGATTATCTGTATTGTGGTCTATTTATGATGTACCATTGTTATAAAATAACCACCATCTCTAGGGTACTAGAGTTGGTTATTTTACATATAAAATCAAAAAAACAAATTTTATCATCGCCCTTTATATAGAAATTTAAATCTATCTCTATTTTTATTATTATTATGATCTTTAACCTATTATCTATTTATAGATACCACACTTAGTGTTCTTACTTCAATCAATGTAAAGCCTTATTTTTTATGGAAGAATAAATTACTATAAATGGTGATCATAAAACCTCAATTTGTTCAATATAAACACTTCTTCGAGTTCATCATGGAGAAATTATAATTTTTGATTCATTTGGAAGGATTTACAATTAACTTTAGAAAATATCACATGAATTATTTGAATTGTTTAAAGCCATTTTATTGGTTAAATAATCTCATCAAAATAAATACCCCATTATGATAGTTTTACTTGAAAATAATATTATTTTTATTCAATTCGAATATACTTTTATCCTTGATATTATTTAAAAAACCAATTTTATCTTTCTTAGTTTTTTCCCTTGTGATGCTCCTTCAATTAAAAATAGTATTTCTTCTCAATTTTGAATAAACTCTTCCTCAATTTTGGTTAACCAATGCACATATTGAAACTCTTCATCAATAATTTTCAGTTCATGCTATCAAATCAATATGGTGTGATAAAAAAATTTGAAAATACTTCAGGTTTAAACATCATTATTATTATCTCTATGAATTTACTCTCTCTTAACATTCTTATAAATAATTTTGATGTTTGTTTCTCTATACATAGGGTATTCCTCAATTATGGATATTTCATAATCAACATGACATTTTTGAAAATATTCTGTTGTTTCCAAAATACTATTATATAATCTAACATTTTCTCTAAGAGCTTCCTTGACTTCATCGTCGATAGCAAGATCAATCTAGGATGTATTTTTATTTTCCTACATAATTAATTCAAATATATCAATGATATTTATCATATTCTTGTTTTTAAAATAGTGACTCCTTTCATTGGGTGTATATCCAAGAAATATTCCCTCAACAGGTCTTTCATCAAATATTTAAAAATATTTTTTCTTATAATTTTTATATAATAAGGGATATCTAAAACATGTAAAATATTCCAGTTTAGATTCATTCCAAAAAACATAACATAAGTAATAATCATTGAATTGTGTTTTTATATGTACTGATTATAAATATACATTGCTTCCCAGGTGTATTCTCTCTAAAATATATCAGATGTTCTATTCTTTGAAAATATTTTTCTTACCATATCCAATAAAATCCCATTATTCTACATAGATACTATATTTTTACGGGTGTTTATGGATAACTATATTCATAAAATAATCCATCATTCTTAAGACATTCCAAAAATTCTCCAATCTTATATTAAAATCCATTATAAGAACAATTGATATCATTTCCCATTAGTTTCCAAACACTCCTCCAAAAGTGTTTGAATATATTATGATATTTTAATTAAATAGATAAAAAAATAAACATGATTCACATTAGTAAATACATTAATTGAATTTTTGAAATAATTATATCCATTATTAGACATCAAACTCACCAATCTACACACATCTAAGTACACCAACTCAATATGTTTTTTTTATATGCACCATCTTATAGATACCATTCACCAATTTACCCTTATGAAATGTGTTACAATTTTAAATAATTTCATAATATAGCTTTGGTAGATTCTTCATAGCTTCATAATTGATAATTGTATCCCTATTTTTTCAAATAGACAAGTCTTCTATGACTTAAATGATTTTTCTTCTTTGTTATTTAGAAACATGAACCTTAATCATTTTAAATATAAAATATTTTATCATTGGTATATGAAATACCACCTCATTAAAATTTTCACAAATATGAGAGAATCTAAAAATATTTTTCTACATCCTATCGATAAGGATAACATCATTGGATTTAATTTATTACTCACTATGCATAGAACGTTTTTTATATCATGTGTTCTATCAATATAAAATAGAACATCTCCTTGATCTTAAATTCAAATGTATTTCAAAACATTATTTTTATAGGTCAGGTCTGACATGAAACCAATATCATATCTCGAGGGATTATATCCTTTTTAAGCATTATAAGTCACCTAAATCACCATTTATAGTCTTTATTACACTTCATATTTATACATTTACTTTTTATTTAATTGCCTTTTTTGAATGGTGAGACAATTTTTGGTGGTGTGTTCAAGTTGATCTGACCCACAAAAAGTTTCCCTAAGAAAATTTAAATAATTTTTCTATTTTACCATATCTTTTAGATGGTGTCTGATATAGCCTCTAATAAATTTAGGTTTACCCTATAGATTCATGGTCACACTTTGATTTGGGAAGTTAAAAGTTATACCATCACAAATTATCTTTTTGCTCATACAATCCAAAACATTATCACCTTCCTTCAAAGAGAAATGCCCTTGGATAATAAATAGATTCATTAAAATCTAATCAATGGTGTGACATTCTATTAAAAATAAAAATTATTGTCAAATATATAATTCTTAGGATCTTTCACCTTCACTTTATCTTTTAAATTAGGATTGGTTTCAGTATCTATTGACTTCTAAACCTCATTGAATTTTGATTTTTCAACACCATCACGACCAATGTAAATGGGTATTTCCTCTTTCATAGGTGAAGTTATCACCTAATTATTCTCTTTATCACCACTAAATCTATTTAAATTACAAGATAAAATTTCAAAACAAATTTTTGGGTTATCATGGGACAATATAAGACATTAACAGTTGCATAAAAACATCAAATGTTTCCTTTTATCTTTCACCAACAACCTTGATAGCATTTTGAAAGACAAGTTTAGTACTACTGAGGAAGCTTGAAGTATCAAGTAACTTATCATCAAGATAATTAATAGCTTTATTTTTAGAAATAAAGTTCTCTATAACGATCTAAATCGTGTCTTCCTGGACATCTTGTATTTCATTGCTTTTTTTATCTTTCATGTAAACATTCATAGAATCTCAATAATTAATTTGAAATTTTATTCATCAAGATATTTCCTTAATAAATCATTTTTATATTTTATAACTTTATATTCTATCTCAAGATTCTTATTTTTCATTAATAGAATCAAAATATTTATCCTTAATTAGAACTACTTTAGTGTTTCTTCATCACTTATTTATTATTAACTACTTGTTTCATATTCCTTACTTTAGGGATCTTTAGAATGGATTGATTTAGTCATTAAAGTCATTTTATATTCATTATCTTAGTCTTATTTCTCTATCTCTCTTTCTTTATCATAATATAGGGCCTAATATTTTGAGATAATGTTATTCTTCTTTATTGTGTTTGCCTTCCCTTTTCTTTTAAATAAATTCCCTCGGTTGTGATCTCTTTCAATATTTTTTATTTTTTAAATACTTTGAGTTTGGTTATACTCATCATCATCTTATTTTTTCTCTGGGTGATTAGCTAAAAAGTGACAAATATTTTTGCAATCAAAAAACTTGAGTAGCATTTTAATCTTATATTTATCTTTGACTTGTTTTATTCCTTTTGATGATAATAAGATAACCTCCGTAAAATTCATATCATCGTTTTTAGAATTAGTTTCCTCCTCAGAAGTATTCATAAGATTAATATATATTATACATTTTTTATCATTTAAATCCATATTATTCTTAGATTTACCATTTCCCTTTAATGTAAAACTTCACCACCAATTATAAGTAATCAATGCATTGATAATTTTTTCAGTGGCCCACTAAGTATTGACACTCGAGGTATAAATATTTATATTAGATTAATTCAGGAGTATTCTCATCAACTTCTTCACTATGGTGGAATATTGAAGAATATATCTGTAACATCATATCTTGATCATAATTTTAATCCCTCAAACTAAACTTATTCTCCATTTCATATTCTCCCGTATAGATATCCTAAGTTTGAGACAAACTTGTTTTCAATCAGGACCACTAAATTTAATATCTACCTTATATATGTAACAAAGTTCACTATATATTTTATTCATTGTTTTTATACCCATCACTCATGTCAAATACTTATCTAAGAGGGAACAAAGTAACGGTTGTGTTCTCTCCCATTCAACTTAAAATTATTCTTTTAAATAAGTTTATAGGCTATATAAATTTCAATAATATGCAGCCCATTATTGTCGATGTTAAAAAAAATTAATCCCCAAGATAGAATACACTTAATCAGCATATGATTCTATAGATAGAATAATTTTACAATGAACGTAGAGTCTCTTTATTCATTGATTTTGTCCATCGTTTCCATGGATATCATAAAAAAACATTTTAAAAATTAAACCAAAATCAAATTTTCATGAGAGTGTCATGAAACTATTTCCCCAATTCTCTAATACGAATTGATAGGCCCATGAGTGATTATTCCACCACTGGGGGTGAATTAGTGGTTACCAAAACACTAACTATATATAAATTTTTTTACTATATCCATTTAGGGTAATTATATATTATTAGTGATGATTCAAATATATGAGATAGAGTAAGAAAAAAACACAAAACATAAGGGTAGATTAAATGTTCATCAACACTTTTTATCAAGTAGTAAATCCCATGTGAATAATGGTAATAATCCATTAATACATGTACTGATATTATTATCATTAAGTACAAGACATGTAGAAGGAATGAAATAGCCCAAGATTTTATATGTGTTATATTTGAAATAAACATGAATTACTTGGTACCATTCATTACACACAACACTATGTTTAAAGAAACCAAGATATACTATTGAATTAGGATTTTTTAGATGTGACTATAAAAGACTAGTGGTTAAATAGGTGGTATGAATAATAATAACCCAAGTATGAAAAGATTTTATATAATTTTTATATAATTTAAATTACTGAATTAATTTATAATAAATAATTACAAAAATTTCAATAAAGTTCATTTATGCTTCAAAAATATGTTTTCTTTAAAAATGGTTTTTATTTTATTTTATGTGGGAATATTGTAATTAATTTTTTTCACTTTCACAAATTTTATTCTAAACCAATTATATCATTTTTTAAATTATAATATCAAATTTATCTTAAGTAAAAATTTCATGATTATTCAAAAAAGAGTAATTTTCACTGAGTAATGAAAATATAAAAAAAAATTATAGAAAAACTACCATTTCTAAAAGTCCCATTTTTCTTTAAATTTATTTTTACATTTAATTAATTCCTTTTGATTAAATATAATATAATTAACTTCATTTTAGTCAAAATTCTGTCTAATTTTTCTTTAAAACTTTTTAAAACTTAAAAATTCAATTTTTGTGAAAACCGATTTTTATCATGTTTTCCAGATTTATTTAAAAATATATTTCTAAAATATATTGGAATTTATGATTTTAAAATTATTTAAATATTTATAATGATCAAAATAAATATTATTTAATATTTTTATATTAGTTTGTGGTCATAATGAATAGTAAAAAAAATATTAAAAAATTATCACTATGGTAAAGGGTAAATCAGGTTAACCAAGAATAAACATAAGTGATAATGTAATATTTTTTCATCATAAATCTTATATTATAAATTTATTTATACCCATAAAATCTTAATATATAGTTTTAATTTTTTATGGGACACTTTTCTATGTAAATGACCTAATGATATTTTAATCATTTAAAATATTCATGGTGTTTCCATCCCCTCTCTTATAAAAGGGAACCCCGTCACGTATTTTATTTTCTTTTTCTTGAGCCACCAATATCAATAAAAACATAAAAAATTATATTATAATCTTATTTACCTAAAAATTATATGTTTTAGTCTTATTGAGATACATTTTCATTGTCCATTAAGCAGGGATCTAAAAGAGGTCTACAGAATAAGAGGTAATCATCTTACACAACCTCTTTCAATTTATTTCTTCTTATAACTTCTTTAAATATTTCGTATTCACCATAAAATAATAAATTAATTATAATAAATATACTGAAATATCATTATTATTATGGAACCTCCATTATCATCCCTATATTCTAAAAACTGGTAAATGAAAGTATCGATCATGCGTATGTGTGGAATACTGGTTCCACGTAGCGATATAATTCATTTTCCACCACCAACATTAATGGTTGGTTATTATAATAGATTTAATTTTTATATATTATATTTATGATATAATAATGTCTATATAATGATAAAATGTTATTTATATTTATTTATTTATTTTTTTAGAAAATGAAATCAATGTTCATGTGTACGTGCAGTCTGTCATCTCCATAGACGTTCAAATAAATGTTTTTATATATTGAATTTATGGATTAATATATATATGTTTTTAATAAATATATATGGTATTTATATCATTATTAACAATATTTATATTATTTAACCATGATCAAAGTATATGGAGATGAACTTTTTAACTAAAAATTTCATGAAAAATGAAACAGTTAACCCCCAGAATTGATAATTTTTAAAAAAAATATTATTAATAAATCAAATTTTAAATGTTTTAAGTGGATAATCTATGATATTATAATAATTTAAATGGTTATGGTATATAATTATTGTAATTTTTAATTTATTATATATGACTTTAGAGAACCTACAAAACAAGTTGAACTTTAGGTAAGGGTTTCTCATCTCACTTTTTGTTTTTTAAGAAATATTCTATATTCACCACTTGTTTCTTTCAGGTGGTATATATACTTACCATTAAATATTATATTTGATGAATATCTTTATATACCTAGAATATAATTTTTTATATGAATTTGTTTATTTCATGGGTGTTATGATTCAAAATTTACCAAAGTGGTAAGGGATTTAAATTTTAATCTCATTTTTAATAGTATTATTTAGGATTAAATGTTTATAGATGAAATTGTATGATATTTATCTCCAAAATATTATGTATTTTATTATCATATTTTTGGTTATGGATATTATATTTTTTTCCTTTCATTTTACTCTCTTTATATACTCATGATAATTAAAGTTTATTTTTAATGAAAATCAACATTGTTTTACTATTCGTTTAAGAATATGTTTCTTTCATGTGTGTATTTTCAATAAAATATTTTAAATAATTTTTTTACTATAATAATATGAATAATTAAATATATTTTTACACATGTTTTAATTTTTATAAAATTGATAAAAATTAATCTTCTTATAATTTTCCAAATGTGGTATATTTTACTTTTAACCAAAAAGTGAACGAAAACATTATTTTAATGTACATGTCATGAATAAAGTTTCCTTTTTTCATGAACACTCAATTTTTAGTAGATTATTTTTCATGTTTCCATAATTCTTTTGAAATAAATTTTTTTCTTTAATAGTTTGATAATTTTTATATTTTAAATAATTGGTATAAAAAACATATTTTCTTTAAGAAATATCTTAATAGCCTTTTAAATAACGTTTTCATCTATGATAACATACATTAAAGTTACTTGTGATTTATTGGGGGTGTGATCAAATGATACCATCATTATTATTTCTCTAGATTTTTAATATTATTATGATAAGATGTTTATGAAACTCATAACCTTTCCATAGTTTATAAAATGAAAATAAGATGAATGTTTTGTGATCTTATGGAACACATATGTATGGTTTTCATTATATGATGGGTGGGATCAGAATTATATAGACCTAAATTTCATTAGATTATGTTAAATATCTCATGAGATAATATGGATTGTAATGGGGAATTAACCCAGTTTAGTAAGGTACTTTGTCCAATATGGTAGTCTTAGAAGTGGATATTGACTTAAGAAATGCTAATATGGGGAGTGAAAACAATACAATATGATAGCCTTAGAAGTAAAACTTGAGTAAGGAAATGATTTTCTATTCTTATGTGTGTACCAAAAAATTATGTATTATAATTATAATATTTCTCGTGGATCAAGATTAATTATTGATAATTCCACACTCTTACGTTTAATCTCATTTGATTGAAAACAATTTATGCCATGATTGATGATTAAATACCTTTGACTAATTGATTATAATTATTCAGTATAATTTTTAGTTTCCCATAACCATACACTTATTTTATTCTTATATATTATCATCAATTGATATCTCATATATACTGAGCATATAATCTCACCCTTTATGATGTTTCTTTTTACCTAGGATACAGAGAATGATTTTAAGCATGATGTGTCAAATAAAGGTGTTAGTAATGAAGAACAATGTAGGAGATTATATAAATATTTTCTATACTGGTTTTTTATATATCAGAGTTCCCAAAGAGACTATAGATTTCTGGTTCTGGCATGAATCATAATTTTATGTTTTTAATATTCATCTAATAAGATGTAATAATTATGTATGTAATGTTTGATTTTATATAGCCATTATTAGAGAAATGTTTGTTTTTTTAGAAATTATAATGATAAAAGTTTAGTGATAACCCTTAGTATAAGCCTTTTTATAATAGAACATTCTATGTTATGGTAAATAAATAAGTTTGTCTTTCCTATAAAATAAATCCTTGTCTAGATGTTATCAATTGTTTGAAGTTATTGAAAATATGAACCTATGTATAATAAATCTAAATATGGAAAATTTGGCATTAACTTGATTGTAACTGGTGAACAATGAGTAGCCCTAAGCCTGAATGTCTGGCTATAAACTAGTGTGGTATATGCTTGGGTTAATTTATATTTCCATTATAAACCGATATCAAGGATTTGGATTAATAAAGATAATTGATGGGATAGTATTAAACCAAATGTTTAATATATTTAAGTAAAGGTGTCATGATATAGAAATTATATGAATGATTATTAATTATCATATGATTTATGAGTTTGATGTTTGATAATCATACTAACCATTTCAGTTTTACAAATGGAATAAAGAAAAAATGATAAATTTGAGATGGTGTTAGGCATGGTCAAATATTGAGGTATCTTATTTGATCTTTTTTATTATGAATTAATTTATATCAAGAAAATTCTCTATGGTTGATCATACATATCTTCAAAAATTAAATTTTCAATCAGTATTGAAACATTGTAATGTTATGATGATCACATCTCAAGTCTATGATTCTTCTCAAATCGGAGTTTATGAGAATGTGCATCCTGAAAATCTCATTATTTTCCCTCAATTTATTTTTCTTATTTTTTTAGCTATATTATTTATTTATTTTCATAAGTCCCAAATCAATTATTGAATAATAGAAGTTATATTTGATATTCTGGACCAACATATTCTCTTCTAATAGTGTAACGATAAATATTAACTTCCAATGGGAATTTCATCCATTGAATATGTCTTTATTTTCATTAAAAGTGTGTTTTTATCTTAGATGGTTGAGGATAAATACCAAATATAATATATTTCTATGGCATGGGAGTTTTTTTATGTCTTTTCAAATGAACTGAATATTCTTCATCTGAATTCTGATGTTGATTTTAGATATAGCCCATACCTATTTCTACACCTATTTAAAATAATCCACATTGAATGGACCCAACTGAGTTGTAGGAATTGTATAAAAACTCTAGAATAATCTTTATAAGGGATTCATTTTTCCAAGTGAGTCATTTTGGGGTGCACATATTCTTTTAATTAAGAAAAAATATGGATCAATGTGAATTTTCAATGATTTTCAAGAACTGAATATGATCATAATCAAGATTAAGTATCTTATGCCCTATATTGATAATTATTTTGATAAAATAACCTAATATAATGAAAAAGAAACTACGATAATGAAAATTACTTGATAATTTTACTAAAAAACCTAAGGATGGAAAATTTGTTTGAAAAAGTTAAAAATTATGAATTTTAGCTATATGAAGTTTCTTTTTTTTTTGTCATGTAATCTCATGATTGGGTATATCAATGGATCCATAAAATAAGGAAGTTATTGGAAATTGTCTTAGACCAACCATTATGAGTGAGAACCATAGTTTTTTTGGATTGTAAATATTTTTATCGAATCCTTTTGGATAATTCATCATGACTATCTAATCCATTATCCAAGTTAACTAATAAGAGAGAGAAGATATTTTGGATATATGAATATGAGAGACTTTTCAAGGATCTAAAAAAAAGGTTGGTCGGTGAAACTGTTCTCACACTACCATGTAGTAGAGAATGTTTTATGATATATATTGATGCGTCAAAGGAGGGACAAGGATGTTTCCCCGTGTAGAATGATATGGTGATAGCTTATGTCACACAATAATTAATGGTTTCTTAAAAAAATTATCCAACTCATTATTTGGATTTAGCTATAGTAATTATTTTATTAAATATATAGAGAGATTATCATTATAGTGAAAGGTGGGACATATATATTGATCATAAAAGATTAAAATATATTCACTTTGAAATATTTTAATAATTCTAGAGAATATGGTTAGAGTTCATTACATATTTTGACTACTCAATACATTATCACCCTAAGAAGGTGAATAAGGTGTCTAATTCATTAAATTGAAAGGATCATGATTTATTATCTATAATGAGGATTAGAAAAGATCCAATATTTTTAGATTTTCAAAATATAGGTCTGATAATATTTAAGGAATGATAGAAATATTATCTTACTCAAATGAGTGTATAACTATCTATTTATGTGAAGAATAAAGAGGCATTGAATGAATATGTATACATATAAAACAATGTGATTACTTCTTTTGAGTTCAATCTTGATTTTGGTAGAATTATAAATTTCCTAAAATAATCTTTTGTCACATCAATAACAGACTTCAATAAGTATTTTTAGAAAAGTTCATAGGTCATCATTCTCTATTCATCCTAGATATACGAATATGTATATATATCTGAAAGAGTATATCTAGTGGGAAAATATGAAAAACGATATTGTAGATTATGTAACTTACTTCATGGTATATCTGTAAGTTAATGTTGAGAAATAGAAGTTTAATTAGGTGTTTCAACCATTACATGTGCTTGAATGGAAAGTGGAAAACCTCACCACAGATTTCATTATTATAATCTAAAAATTTTATAAAGGGAAAAATGTTATTTTTGTTGTAGTTGATTGCCTAAAAAATTCACCATACATTATTTAGACCATATAAAATTTAAATTTTGAATATATTTCTAAAATATACATAAAGTAAGAGGTAAGGTTGTATAGAGTATCACATTCTATTATATTTGATCAATATTTGAGGTGTACCTTGATGATATAGAAAAGTATTTAGCAAGATTTTGATGTAGAATTATGTTTCAATACTTCTAATCATAATTGAAAAAATGGTCAGTCTAAGAGGATAATTAAAATCTAGAAGAATACATTAAGATCCAATTATCTATATTTTAAAGGTAATTGGCATCAACACATTCCTCTTTTCAAATTATCTTATAACAATAGTTTCTCATGCAAGCATTCAGGTGGATTTATATGAATCATTATATGGAATGAATTTTATAACTCTAATGTGTTGGGATGTTTATATGGAATTAATGTAATTGGGACATAATCTGTGTGAGGAAATGGAAGATAAAGTCAGATCCATTCAGCAACACATCAAGGCTGCTCGAATTCACTAGAAAAGTTACACTAACTATTATTGTTGAAATATGGAATATGAATTTCGTAAGAAGTTATTATTGTGAACTTCTATATAGATGAATGTTATGATATTGAAAAAGAAGGGAAATTTTACCCCTGAGTATATTGGCCCATTCAATATTCTTGATCATGTTGGGATGGTTTATTATCACTTGGCACTTACAATGAACCTCTCTAAAGTTCACGATGTGTTCCATGCATCTCCCAAAATTAAATAGATACCTAATCCATTACATGTAATGAATTCAAATGTTGTACATATTTAATATGAATAATATTCTATATAAACTTATATCATATAGATATAGTTTTATAGAATAAAATTTCTCACATGGTTAATTTTCTTCAGTGGAATCCAAAATTCAAAGTTCCTATATGGGAACATGAGTATGCTATGAAATTGCGATATAATCCTTTTTTATATTTGAGAGACAGAATTTTTATGTAAGAATTAATTTTAACGGGGTTATAATTTAACACCATAAGATTTGATATGTTTTTCCTTTGGATAAACATTTAGTATTCATTGTATTTCTTTACATGCAATGGTGAGTTTAAACGAACTGTGATATACTATTGAATTATGATTACTTAAATGTGAACATTATAACATATTTAATAAATTAGTGGTATGAATAATAATAGACATATTAAAAAAATTATATTTAAAAAGATTATATATTATGATAATTTATTTATTGATATATAATAAATAAGTACTCTATTTTCAATAGTCATTTTATGCTAAAAATATATGTTTTCTTCAAAAATGGGTTTTGATGCATTTTATGCATGAATATTATAATTAATTTATACCAATTTTAGGAATTTTATTTAATATAAATGATATAATTTTATAAATTATCATATTAATGTTATCTTGAGGTAAAATGTTCATATTTGTTTGAAAAGATTAGTTTTTTAGTGAATACCAAAAAAATATTGATTTTACAGATAACTACCTTTTCTATTCAAAAATTTTAAAAGTAAAATTTTGTTTTAAATTTATTTTAAAATTTAATTGGTTCATTTTTATTTAATATAACATAATTAATTTCATTTTAATTTATAAAATCCTTATTTTTTATATAAAAAACATTTTTATACTTTAAAACACATTTTTCAAGAAAACTATTTTTGGTCAGGTTTTGTGGGTTAATTTTAACATTAATTTTTGTAAATTATAAAATTTTATTATTTTAAAATTTATTCCATATTTTTAATCTAAATAATTAATAATATTTGATATGTTAAACTTAATTTTTTGTCATAATGAATTTTAAAAAATAGTAAACATTTTTCACAACGGTGAAATGGTAAATTGGGATAACCTAGGTTACGACTAAACATAAGGCCACTAGTTTTCATATTAATTATTATTAGAATTATTTATATAAACTCTTATCAAATTATTATTTAAATTTAATTTTTTTATGGGACACTTTTCCTTGGAAATTGTTTAATAATATTTTAACTCATTAAAATATTTAATGTGTGTCTTGTCCCCTACTTATAAAAGGGTACATCCTCTCTTGTTTTATTTACTCCTCATTGAGCCATCTATATTGATAAAACAAAAATAAATTCTATTATAACTCTATATTCATGAATTGTAAGTTATTTTATTCTTAAAATTACATTCCAAGGGTTCTTAATAGTGGATTTAAATGAGGTAAACCAAAGAAGAGGTAATCATCTTACGCATCCTATTTCAATTTATTTATTCTTATTAATTATATAGATTTTTGGTATTAATCATAAATTAAAAAATTAATTATCTCTATTACACTGAAATTTTATTAAGACCATGAAACGACCATTATCCATCTTCTTTTCTAACAAATGGGAAATAAAAGTATCACTTGTGTCTACCTCTGGACTACTGCCTTTACATAGAAATATAATTCCTTTTCCATTACAATATATGGTTAGTTATTATGATATATTTAATTTTTATATGTTATCTTTATGATATAGTTAGGCTTTTTTAAATATAAAATATTATTTTTCTTTTTTTTTCATTAGAAAATTAAAACAACGTTCATGTGTACATATGAAATACCCTCTCTGTGAATAGAGTAATTCCTTTTTCATTCTCTCAAATTTATAAATTAATCTACATTTGTATATAATGAATATATATTATATTTATATAATTATTAATAATCTATATATTATTTAACCATGATCAAGTTAGAAGGAGAGGAAATACTTCACCAAAAACCTTCAGGAAAAACAAAATTGTTAACACCCATAATAATGATTTTAAAAAAGAATTATTAATAAACGAGTAATGAATTGTCATAAGTGAATAATATTTTATATTATAAGTCACTAAATGGTTATTTTATATAACTATAATAAAATTTAATTTATTATATAGGAGGCTAGAAAAATTATGAAGCAAGTTTAACTTTGAGGTACAGGTTTCTCATCTAACTTTTGTTTTTGTGACACATATTACATATTCACCATTTATTTATTTCATGTAATGTATATATTTTATATGTTATATAATTAATATATTCCTATTTATGTTATATAATTATTCTTTTTAATTTTTTTCTTTCATGGGGGTTATGTTTAAAAGTTACTAAGTTGTAATGGTTTTACGTTACAGCTTATTTTTTATCAGGATTTTTTATGCTAAAATTTAAAATTATTAAATTATATGATATTTCTTCCCAAAATATTATGAAATTTCTTAAAATAGGGTTATTTTTAATTATTACATGTTTTCTTTTAATTTTATTCTCTTTATGTTCTCAAGATAGTAGAGTAATATTTTTAAGGAAATTTGACATTGTTATGTTATTCAGTCAAGAATATTTTTCATCAATATCTATATTTTCTTAAAATATAGTGTCAATATTGTTTTCATTATTAACCAATAATTTTTAAATTAATTTATAAGATTTTTTTAATCTCCCTAATAATTTTTAAACTTAACATTATTTTAATTTTCCAAAAAATGTACCTTTAAATTTTTACTAAAAATGTGAAAGAAGGCATTATTTTAATGTACATGGAATGAATGATATTTACTACTATCATCAACATTCTATTATTATAATATTCAACTTAAATTTTCTGTGTATTCCTTTAATAAAATGTTTTTTTAATATTTAGAAGATTTTTATATTTTAAATAATTTATTTAAAAATGAAAAGGTTATTTTCCTCAATAAATATAATTATCATATAGAACACATATGTACTATTTTTATTTTTCTATGGGAGGGCTCGAAATTATATAGCCCTAAAATAAAATGGGTAAATATGGATATATCTTGATATAATAAGAAATATAATGTTGAGTGAACACAATTCAGTAAGGGACTCCGTTCGATATTATTGTCTTGGGAGTGAACCTTTATTAAAGAAAATAGTGGAATGTGGAGTGAACCTAATACACTATGGTAAACATGGTAGTGATCATTGAGTAAGGAAATGGTTTTTAATCTTGTGTATACTCTATAAAATTATGTATTATTTTTGTGACATGTTCTCATGGCTCATGGTTCATTATTCATGATTCCTCTATTTTATGTCTCGTGTAATTTGATTGATAAAACCTTATGTCATGGATAATTATTAAATATATTTGAATGATTGGTTTAGATTATTTTTTGTTATGATCATGTTCTCATACCCCTATTCTTATCTTATTCTTGTATATGATCATCAATTGATATCTATTATGTTTAACCTTACTAAAAAATTAGTCTCACCAATAATTATGTTTCTTTCTCCCCAATATATAAAGAAATTTTCTGTGTATAGTATGTCTAAGAAGGGGTATAGTTGTAAAAAACTTGGTGGGAGAATATTTAGATCATTTATATACTAATTGAATATGTATCCAAATTTACAAAGTTACATATCCTTTATAGATCTGGCATGGATCATAATGTTATATACTAAATATTTATTGAATAATATATAATATTTATGTATATAAAGTATGGGTTGTTATATGTAAGATAGTCATAAACATAGAGTAAAGAAGGGAATACAAGTATTTACTAGTTGATCAATCATCACTTCCTAACATCAGGTACCTCTATAGTTTATAATAAATGTTCACTCTTGTTATTCTCCTTGGTATTATCCAAAATATCCTTATAATGGTTGGTTGTTTATCTCATAAAATCACATCCTTTTTTAGTCAGACATATAGAATGATAATACTCATCATATATTTATGGGCGGGACATCACCATAAATGAAGGTTTACGCCATGATTTTTTTGATTCTCATGTTAAAAAGATCTAAAATCTTCACTTATATCTCTTTTATATCCCATTATCATATATGGATGTTTCATGTCTGGGATATGACATAAACTCTAAATACATTTTATGATTCATGTTCTTCTCCATATGGTCTATATCAATAACTCCTTTTGAACCCTCGGTTCACTATGTCATGTTCTCTTCTACACAACAGCGTGGATGCCTTAGATCTCATATAAAATTAATATCCCATGTGCTTGTTATGAATTAGGAAATTTTATATGGGTATTTCCTTATCATAATATTGGTCCCAAAACCTCATTTCTAATCATGTTCACTATGGTGACATCTCAACCCTATCTTCTAGTTTTCATAGTGGATCTTTTATAACCACTCCTATTTTCACAATGGGTGTTTCTATGTTTGATTATGGCAATGGGGAAACTTAAAAACAATATTTTACGGCCTCATAATGGCCTATCATCAATCTATAATTATATATTTTAGTCTATTATAGTCATTTCACTCTATCCAAGTTATGGAGAAACCCCACAAAATTAAAATTTGGTCTAAAAGGATGTAAAATGGCATCCTTAGGATTTGTATATCCATTTCCATTCCAATCTAATCCAAAAATTCTCTCAGTCATCCAAGATAATGGTTTAAATAAAGAAAACATTAAAACACCTTTAAAATCTCATGAATGAATTTCCTTAATAAACACAACTCTTATATGCCACCAATATGATGTCTATCTAAACACCACACTATAGGTTAGAATAGTGTTTTTGAGATTCCTCTAGCCTCTCGGTGTAAAGACAAAAATTATATTCAAATTTTATCATATAATAATAAATTATAGCTCTCCATTTCTCAATTCACATTATAAGGTCTCTTTAATCATCAGAATTCATTAACTCACCCAATCATCAAGGGAGCTTAAATCATTTGGAAATTGGATTGGTGTTTAATTTAATAAATGTTTTAAGAATTGAATTATTTTGATCATAAAAAACTCAGGGTAACTAAGAATAATAAAAATGGGATATAGGAATGTGATGTGTTATTTCAAGTCATTTTATGCAATATTCTTAGTGGGTTAAGTCAAGAATTTTCAAAATTAACAACGTACTCAATGATAATAAGTGACGTGTTCTGAAATTGGGAATGTTAGTGGATAGTACAAATTCATATATGGAGACATAGATTATCTTAGTACTTTAATTTTTTATTTGAAGTTTTTAGAATTGTTTTTAGTAAGTTT
This sequence comes from Viscum album, assembly GCA_963277665.1. Taxonomy (NCBI): domain Eukaryota; kingdom Viridiplantae; phylum Streptophyta; class Magnoliopsida; order Santalales; family Viscaceae; genus Viscum; species Viscum album. The sequence goes on from OY728145.1 coordinate 188,719,129, forward strand.
AGAGGTGAATGGTGAGAAAGGATATGACTTTTTTTTGAAAATTATTCAAATAAAAATATAAAATCAAAACAATTTTGTATCATCATGGATAGATAAATAGTAGATCTAGATAAATATATCTTACAATGGTTCTTAGATTTTGGTTATTTCATTATATTTTTTGGTATTACAACATAAGGGACAGACTAATCAATAAAACTCAGGATATAATTATTGGATGTTCCTTTTAGTAGATTTCATTATTTCAACATTCTCATTTTTTTGTCAGGATATTATTGAGAGGTTTTAACATTTAAGAGATGGGAAAGTTAAAGAACTTAAGGGGGGTAGAATAACACTGTGAATTTCATCGGTCGAGTCATCATAGTGTAATAATGACTGTTATGTCATAATAATACTTAGTGTTGTAGAAATTAAATAGTAATTGGTTAAATTATGAGGGAGATATAAGATACAAATTCGATCATGGTTTCTAGATATCTAGTTTATTGATCTATATTACACCATAACATGGACAATCACATAGTGGTTTGGCCGCCTAAATATTTTATTATAACTTGGGAATTCTCCCTTCTTATGTTTGATCACTTTTCTCTCTCTTAGGCCTTAGTAAACAATGAGACTCAATTTTAGTTGTTTTAGATGCACCTAGAGGATTACATTGATTCATAGATCATGGGATTAATATATTGTAATTGAAAGTATCATTCTTTCTATTTTTTTAAATCCTTTCTTTATTTTCCCATCTTAAATGTCTCTAATAGACTTTTTATTTTGATTTAGTAGAGAATTGACAAAATTATGATAGGATTTATGTTTATGGAAGGATTATTCTATAACCATGAATGTATTGGCCTTTAAAGATCATTGTTTTTTAAAGATTTTATTCAAGCTTGATTAATGTCAAGATTATAAGTTCATATATATTTTATTTTATTGAATTGTTATAATCGAGTTGGTGTGATGATAAAAAATGTGTGTGTTCTTTTGATAATTAAGAAAATATATAATCATATACATAATATAAAAGGTGAATAATAATGTATATAGAATTAAATAAAAATCTAATTAAATATATGGCGATGGTGAGAATAAAAGTGGAACATTTTTATAAATACGGATAGAATATTTGTTTTTTTATCTTAAATATTGTATATATATATGTTTTATATAATATTTATTAATATTAATGATTTTTTGATCTATTTTAGTTATTAATATGTGTAAAATTGAATAATAATAGACTTATGTGGTTATGAGGTGGTATATGGTTAGTAGTTTTGAACATTTGGGTTATAGTTCATTTTTTTAATTGCTAATGGAAATGTGGATGAGTCTAGACTTGATATGGATAAGTCAAGGATTAATCAATTTTATTATGATAAGTGTTGGTTTTGGATCAATATTTAGATTATAACTAAATTTATTTTGATGATATTTGTTGATTTATTGTTGGAATATATAACAATATTTTAATTTTTCTAACCATGTTTGTTATGTGATCTTCAGGTTAATGAAGGAAATGGTATTCCGAAATATATTTTTTACTGGAGGAATTTTTTATTACCATAAAATATCCAAGGGTTTTTTTTAGTTTTTTAGTCCTCATTATTATGATAAGAAGTTTTTGTGGTTGCATATATTATCATGAAAGGTATTGATAACATTCAGAGATATTATTAAGATATTGTTTATGATGGATAAGGATGGTGGATGAAATGTGTTTTTAATGATATGGTTTTTATTATTAAATGTTATATTAAATGAATTATAATTATATATATCATTCGCTAAATTTTTTTATTCCTATTCACTTGACATAGATTATTCTGTAGGAGGAACCTACTGAATATGTTTTTATGATCACCCTACTATCATTTTTCATGATTATAGGATCTTGTTGATGGTGGATTCAAGCATCTTTAGTTCTAGAAAATGATCACCTATCTGAGAGTATGTGGTTTAATTTTTTGTATTTTTCAATTTTAAACTTATAAAATGGTATTTATATGTTTTGTTTATTGGAATAATCATGCATGGGTTTTAACTATTTCTTTGATAGAGAGTTATTATTGTATTTGATTTTTTTGTTATCCAATTAGGTATGAATGTTAAAATTAGAAAAGTTAAATGATTCCCATGTATTTTATTTTATAAACTTGGTGTTAGTTTCAACATTATTGACTATTATAGGTGGGAATTAGGGTCACTCTTTACCCCATTTCTATCTCAGGAAGAGTCATAGAATGGTTAGTTCAGGAAAAAACAATATCAATGTGAGTGTGTTTTATATAGTTTTGAGTAGGAACTGGTGAGGATTTTACTAGGTTAGTATGATTTTTATAGTATATAAAACTAATGCATGAAATATAATAGAAAAATTATCATAAGATGTAGTGGTTTTCTCCATCATAATCTCACCATTAATAAGTTTTCCTCTAGAATGAAAAATGTGGAATAGGGTTTAGAACATCTTGAACTACCACAAATCCATAGACGTGGTGTATTTAGAAATATGAATCCTTACACCCTATCCACCTCACTAATCCATGAACATCTATATTTCAACTTATAACATGACATTCCTCAAAATAATGAACAATAAATAAAAATGTATTTTCCAAAAAAAATTAAACACAAAAAATTACACAAAATAACATGCTTCAGATCTTAATCATAATCCACAGAAGAAACACTAAAACTTCAAACATTAAGGATAGAAACATATAAGGAATATCTGAATTACAAGGGAAACCATCATATGAATATCCCTTTCCATGACATATGATTTACATGGGATTCTTAGACTATAAAAACTTCATATATATGGATAAATATAACTCCAATGATTCTAAAAAAATTTGTGTCAAGTTATCCCACTGTGAGCACCATGAATGGAAGAATGTAGATCCTTTCTAGAATTAAATAGTCCCTCTGATATATTTTCACCCTTATCTTATTTATAGGACCTTCTAGTTCTTCTAAACTTCGAGAATATAATCTTAAAACCTTCTATAATTACCACCTAGTGTATCAAAACCATCATATATTTTTTTATTTATACTCCCTAGATCCTTATACTGGTGACTAGTTCCCTCATATTTGTCTACAATCATCCATTGTAGTTATCCATTTTCATCAGTAAAAATGCCTTCTAATATTCATGACTATATATAATTTAATTAAGGAATCCTCTCATTGCACACTAAATTTACATAATCAACTTAAAAATTCCAGTTAGCGGTGCCATTTAATCTTACCCTACCTTATGTAAAATCTTACACAACCACTAGACACCCTAGGTTACTCTTACAGATGTTTAAAGTTATTTATACACAAGATAGATCCAGGTTTATAGAATTAAAACCATCCATTATGATACTTCATAATCCAAATTTTTTTTTATCACTACTACTACTACTTTAGCAATGTTATGGATTTGGTGAAATTTCTCAATCTCGTTCTAAACTAGAGATTCTAGAAAACCCACCTTCAGGAATTTTTTTCACTTATATATAAAACATTTATCACACTAGAACTCGAAAAATCATTCACTTGAGAAATGTTTTCAAATCTAAGCCTTTCAATATCCCAAATGAATATTTCTCTCAAGTCTTTCACCAAGTCCCGATGCCACTTCCATGTAAACAACTCTCCAATAGTGTGACCATAGTCAAGATCATCTTTAAATTCTGATTTTATCAACTAAAACACACCACATGAAACCCAATAGCATGATGGTTTTCCATAAAAAAATACAAGGATACACATGTTCTAGTCATCCAAATCCCACTTTGTAATAATCACACTATAATTTATCATCTATGGAAACATATTCCAATTCTACAAAAAATATTTCAACGTCCACATGAAAATTCATCCATAACAACCATTTTTAGAATTTTATAAACTTTTTAAAAACCCAAAACATGTCCCATCATGTACCATATCCAGTTTATTCTCCTTTTGGATATTTATTTACAAAAAATATTCATTTATCTTCCACAATAATGATTATTTCCAATGAATATATCTTTAGAAATGCTAATTGAATTTTACATCCATATGAAACATATTTCAGAATTTCTGGTGTTATCAAAACTAATATACTCTGTGAATAATCTAGAAACAATACTGGTTAATTTATTAGTTCAACTAATGAATACACTGGTCCTTTTCTCACACTGCATCTCATCTTGGCTTCGGGTTTTCCACAGGACCCCCACCACCACCACCACTACCATATAAAGAAAATTACCAAATATTGAAGACCATTCATAATTATTTTTTTCAAATATAAAATAAAATCATTTTACATTATACCTCAATAAAGATTAATTTTTAAAACTATGGTTTGTCCCAATATTTCGGAAATCCACATGGAGGTAGAAACAACTATCACTGAATACTTACTGGTGGGAGAAAATAACCATCCTTTTGGACAAGAGTTATTTTAAAATATTGTGCTCAAATGGAACATCTTCTCCCTGATACACACTTTGGTGTTCATAATCAAGTATTTTAAAACCATATGTGTCCCCAGTAATTTAACTTTCATAACTCTCTTATTATAAAAACTCCACCAACAAACCAAAAACATTACACTAATGCTCTTCTTTCTACCATGGATCTCTATTCAACAAAGGATCTGAAAAAACACTAACATTATGATTGAAAATAACAACACCAACACTTACCATGTCACATAGATAATCAAGGTACAAGGGTATAATTACATTCTAAGAGAAATAACTCGTGTGGGACTCATACTTCTATTTAAATCATCATAAGCTTCTAATTACCAATTGGCTTATCTTTTGGATTAATGTACAACTTCTATCACCTGAGAATATAACTCACGTATGTTTTTTAATATATCGAACTAATCTTTATCACTAATAACTACCCAAATTTCCATCCTCTTTCCTCCCATGTTATAGAGATACCCACACCAAAACTAACTACATAAAAATTGTTTTCTAGAATACACTAATTCATCGAAGACAAAAATCAAACACAATGTTTCATCACATGATTATCAACAACCCAGGAACCCATATGTAAATATAAAAATTCAATTGGTAAACCTCAATATATAAATACATGAACAAATTTATCTATTAAAACACTTCATATAAACTGAGTTATGTGTCGCTCCTTATAAACCCCAGAGTAACAAAACTCAAATAGTATTTCATTACATAGTCGGAAAATATAAAATCCCCCTCATCTTTGAGATTCATGGATCTTATAGTAATGAAAGTTCCATAATGTAAATTCTCACACAAAGAGTCTCATATAAACTTCCATATGATCCAAAATTTTATAATGCAAAATTAGACTCAACTTAATCAAATTGAATCATTATCCTTGAATAAGATTCAAATTTTTAACTTCAACTCCACCATCCATTTCAAAATTCATGTCATGATGGACACCTTCAGGGCCAACATATTATAGAAAATACCATGTTTTATCTAATCAATTCATTCAATTATTCTAATAACCTCACTTTCATCATCACTCTCATTAATGATAGAACTAAATCCATTGGGAGTAACAAAACATCAATATCTATTCTCTATGATCTAAAACCATCAATATCAAACTATTAATCATACTTATCCCTATTTTGACTCCATCCATCCAAAATAAAACTCCCACAATAATTAAAAAACAAAAAAGGGTATAGTAAAGTATTTTAGAAGTATCATATAAGTCAATGATCAGAATAAATATCTCCACTGATCTCTAAACTTTTGACCAGGGTCTGGATCCCCAATAGTTCCCAACTGAACTCTAATTATAAAACTCAATATATCACTCACACAAAAAAAACATAAACTAGTCTCTAATACAACATAATGTTATAGAACCTATAAGGCACCCTAGTTCCTCAATTGTGGGTCATATGCTAAAAATGTTTCCTATATGCACTAGATTTGATACAAAGTGAGATTAACCTATACTTATTTTAAAACATTACCATAAGATAAAAATTATATCTTACAAATCATCTCACAATACCAAGAATATAATTTTTAGTTACTTTGAGTACCAGTTAGATAGGAATCTTATTTTAAAAAAATTTATGAAAATATATCCACAATCTAACCATACTAGACTCCCTTCAAGAATTATCATATGATATTCTTATATTCCAAACCTCAGGAATAGAAAAATAATAAATGAGTGAGATAAAATACTTGTTAAGGAAAAACACATCAGTATTTCTTCATGCATTAGATCATAACCATATAAGAAAACATGATTATAGGATAAATATCTTATTAAAATAACATGGAACCATAATAGTTGTTCATAATGAATAATATAATGAAATGTATTCCCAGAATAGAAAACATTTAACACAGAATTATAGTGAAAAAATGATAAAATAAACATGATTCATTGATCATAATTAAAGGAATAATTATATGAAATGTCATGGAAATTAATCATAATAGTAAACCGTGGCACTATTATAGGTGTGGAAAATATAAAATAATGGAGAATGAATTACTACATGTTTCCCATAACATGGTAGATATCACCACATGTTTCATATAGTATAGTATACATCACTACCCAACTCCCATAATCATTATGGATCATTCTTTATAACCTGATTCCAAAAACATTGTGGAGAAGGCTTCACTACCTAATTACCATAAACCTAGTGGATCAGACACACTACCTAATTCTCAAAACATAGTAGAGATGTAATAACATCATTATTCACATAGTGGATATATCATCAATATATAATTCACATAATCATCTTATAATATATAAATCCTTATCAAATACATTGAAGGGCTATATAAGACCCCACTCATCAATATCCATACATATGTGTGCCACATTAACAAAATCATTAATCACATTATAAATAAACCATGAAATGAAAAATTGGTTTCAGAAAATTTTCATATGGTATCACTGTGATAAAAATGAAGAATATAAGTGGTTGAAACCCAAAAATCAATCATTTAAAAAGAGTATTTCATAATAAAATTTAGCGGGTGTTTCGTTATAAATAACTTCCAAGGAAATAAGGTCTTTACAAAAGGTTTTAAAGTTATGAAATAGTTTTTTAGAAAATAGTTTTAAATTTGGCTTATTGAATGAATTCATGCATCACATTGAAAATTAATTTTCAGAAAGGTTACTTAAGATAAATTGAAAATAATTCATTTTCAAAATCAATATTTTGAAAACAAATACCAATAATAAAGCCATAAAAAAGTCTGGAATGTTTCAAAAATTCCAAACAAATTATTTGGGAAACCATTTTGAAAAATATTCTTCTATAATAGATATTTGGAATGAAATAAATTATATCAAAATAAATGTTGAGTGGAAGATATGTATTTTATTTTTAAAGTATAGAAACCCTTTTTAATGTTTTTAAATACCATTATTGAATCCCCACATCATAAGAAGAGTAGAAAGAAATCAATTTTAAAATTGGAGAAGGGAAATAATAAGTTAAAATGAGATACCACATGAATAGGTTTTATAATTTAAAATAAGAACATTGGTGTGAATGTAAAATATGGATAATGAGGAGAAATCACCATTCAATGTGATGTGAATTATTCTCAATAATGATGTAATTTTATGGGGATGAAATTTATCAAAGATGATGTTTTGAATAAAAAGTGAATTTTTCCCTAAAGAGAAATACAAATTACCATGAGGTAAAATAATAGGGTGGAAGAAATAAATCTTAGAAGGACTAACTTCATGAAGAAGAATTATAACTCAATGAAGAGACTTCAGTTAACAAAAACCCTTACAACAATGTTATCTTTTTAATAGAAGGAAGTTTAAAGAAAGAACATGATATGGATATTCAAACCTCATGAAGTACATGAAAATGTAAAAATAACTGAATTATGTAATAGTCACACCATATAAAAGTTATCATGGGGAAAATATAAAATGTGTCTCAAAAAAATAAAAGTTGGACAAAGAACACCTTACCTTAATTCATGGATTCTACTAAAGCACCTAAATATATTGTATAAAAATAATTATATCAATCACCTATTTTAGAAAGATTTTCATTTTTATAACCTTTTATAAACATTTATTTTAATTATTCTATACAAGTATACTAGCAAGTTATTATCTATTACAACATTGAGTGTGAGTAATCTTGATCATTTTGAACTAGTTTCATAATAGATATTTTTTTTCATTATTCTACTTCTCGAGTTCATCATTCCCATATCATAAAAGGTATTATAATTTATGATTTAAAATTATTTGTAATGTTATAAGTTCATTATATTGGAATTTTGGTTATGATCCTTAAAATGAAATCATTGATGAGCATGTTTTCGTGATTTCTAATGAATGGGCATTGGAATCATATTTAATGAGTTTAATATTAATTTTACCATTATATAACCAAAATAAAAAATTTATTTATTTATTTATATAATATATTATTATGAATTAATTTTTTATTGTCATCCATGATGTTATTTTATAGTTTAGTTCAAGTAGGTCTTTAGGACAGCCTAAACATAACATAATTAATGCATTTTTACGTTTATAAATGTGGATTATTTTAGAATAATATCATTATAACATTGGTATAATTGTATTTTTTAAATATTTTTAAGGTGTTAAATAATATTTGAATATAAATTAATAAATAATAAAGAAATGAGATGAAAAAAGGGATATGATACTTTGTGGAGGTTATAGACCACACACATATAAATGATGTTTTATTTTCTTAATGTAAAAGGGAATAGTAGTAAATAGTAATTATCTTATAATAATAACATTAAACATAAAAAAATATGATATTATTGTATTGAAAATAAAAAAATAGTATCTGGTAATGTGAGATAGAAAAGAACAAAATATGGGGAAATTTTTATTCATGGTAAAGAATTGGGATTTCCCTTAAAGGAGTCCTTATAAATGAAGGCATTAGGCTGAACTGTTTTGACTAGAAGATAAAGTAAGTAAAATAGAGTTATAGGGGAAAGGAAAGAAGTCGTATTTTCAATAAGAAACACAAAAAATGGTACTTATTAAATAATTTGTACCTGATTATTCAAAATATGAAATAAATTTTATTAGATAAAATTTATCTACGTAAAAAAATAAATTTTAACATCAACACATGTAACATAAATAAATCCATTTTTGAGAAAGTGTTTTTTAAGGTTTAAATTAATATGAAGAATAAAATTATTAATGTTTTTAATTTTCGTGATAAATATTAATTTTCTATAAAATATAATAAAATTTATGTGTCTTTCAAAGAAATTCGAAAATGAATATTACCATAAAAAGGTTTAATTAAAAGAAAAGACCAATATTGTTTTTTAAATTGGAATAAAAATATAATTAAGTTCAAAAAATTAAATAGTGGTTCTCAAAGTTCAAAATAATATTTTAATACAAATATATATAATTTTTAAATAAATATTTAATAAATTAATTTTTTTTATAAACTTCTATGTCTTTCCCATATTTTGATAACGTTATCAAATTTACAAATTCGGTAAAAAAAATTCAATATTCACTTAAAATTAATTATTTTATAAAAATATTAACAAAATATATTAGAATAATTATGATATGTCGAATTAAAATATGAAGATAATTTTTTAATATAAAATTTATAAATTTATAAATTTAGATTTTAAATGGAAATTCAATATATATAAAGAAAATTGTTTTTATTGAAAATTATTTTTTAAAAAATTAAGTGTTCTAAAGAATATTTTGTATGAATTTTATAATTTATTAGAATGTTTTTATTTACTAGTGTTTTTATTATTATTAAATTTTATTAATAAAAAATACATTGTGTCTTGTTTGATTTCGGTGTTGCGTTTAAATAAAACTTTATATCGTAGTATTAATTTAGATAAAATATATATATTCTAAAATTTGGGAGTGTTACAACCCCATAATTTAAAATATTACCTCCATGACCACAAATTAGAAATATGGTTTAGAACCTATGGAATTTTCATGGAACAATGCGAGAAATGTATTTAGAACGGATAATCCACATACCCCAGTCACAACACTTATCCACAAACATCTATATTTTATCTCCAAATAAGACATTTTCTAAACCAATGAGTATTAAAAAACAAAAACCATAACAACCAAATGAAATAAAAAAACACACATGATAAAATAGTTTGGGACATAATCCATCTCCCTTAGAGAAACACTATATCTTTATATATAAAGGATAGAAATATAGAGACATAACTTCTGAGTTACAAGGGAATGCATCATCTGAAGAACCCTAGCCATAAACTCTGAGTTACAAAGGATCCTTCTTTTAGAACCCCTACCATGATATATAATGGTATTGTTTTAATTCTTCTATAACAAACACTCACATAAGAGTTTTCACCTTGATAACCACATGTTTTGTACTAAAAATATTTTTTAGATATTGTCAGTCCCTTAGGTAGCACTTCACCATCCACTTATTAATATTCTCTTCCAATTATTATAACCTTTTGGAATATAACCATCAATATTCACTACCTATGATATCATAGAATTTAGTTTTCTGGTTTATCTCTGTTTTACCTAGCATTATACAAGTGAAATGTTCCCACTAATTTGTAACCAAGCATTTGTAGTAGCTAGCTTGTTCCAATAGTCAAACCACCTTCCTATATTCAATTTTATTCATCACATGATCAAGGTAACCTCTACCTACACATTGAATACAAAAACTCAACTTATAAATTTTTGTGAATAATTTCATTTAATCTTATGCTGGCCTAGGAAAAATATAATGTAGCCTTTTGAAACACCAAGTTACTCTCATGAAACATTAGAGTTACTTTATTAATGACATGTGAATGTGTCTATAATCACATCCTTCCACTAATACACTTCATCATTTAGAATCAATTTTCACTATAATTTTCTTTTAATTTAATACTTTCCTAATTTTGGTGAAATATATCCAACTATTCTTAGACTGGTGCTTCTTGGAAACCCGCCTTCAATATTTTCCATCACCTTGCCAATAAATATTTATCACACCAAAACTAAATATGGGCCCCTATTGTTTTATTTAATGGATTTTATAAAAAATTGATCATTATTATGGGAATAGTGTATTTGTAGAAGGATATTTATACAAATTTGGTCTCATGTATCATGTAATATCAAATATTAGTAATCATATGTATTGCATTAAACTATCATCAATTATTGATTTGAGGTTTTGTATAAACACCAATATTGTACCTAGAATAGTAATTTTTTGTAGTTATGTAACCTATCATTAGAATAATAGGGTATATGAGGATATGGTGAAGGATTAACCAATAGATGTTTGTCTAAGGGTAGACCCAACAGATGTGAAGGCATAGAGAGTTACTCTACTAGAGTTACAATGGAAGAAATTTACAATGTATGAGGCAATTTTGTAGTGACTCGACCTCAGTATGCTCAGATCTGGTGTTTTTCTACCATTACATTTTCAAAATATACAAATAAATCATTTCCCAATGAAATAAACAGTTTAGTAGTCTTGTTAAACTAGATACATACATGAATCTTGTATTATTAATGAATACACATATTACAACATAATTGTTATCAAAACTAACATTATTACATATAACATATCCTTGAATATAATTCTAAGTAAACATTAAGGAATACCGAGAAAAAGACAAAAAAATGGTGAGATAAAATGCCCAGTAAGGGATAACTACAGCGAAATCAATAAGGAATAAATAATCAAAATCAATATAGAAAATTAAATAATTGAGCGCATTATCCAATTCAATAACTGGATAAGTAATAACTAATATGGAATGATAAATAATTTAAAATAATTCTATTTAATTAGAGAAGTAATAATGAAATTAATCCATATTTTTTCATTTTTAAAATCTCTTGGATGATAATAAATTGATCAAAATGAAGTCAATGCTTAATTATCGGATGTCATGTTTCTTAGGCACGTGATAACTTTACAGTCATGATCTGTCATAAATATGTTTTAAAACATACTGGGTAAAAACCCCTTAACTAGGGATAGCCAAAAAATTTGTCCCATGAGACTAATGATGCATCATGGGGATATCATTAACGGGTACCTAACCCATGCCATGCATGTACAAATCATTCCTCATATATTGAATAATCGATTTAATCCCTAAAAATGTTTTTTATAAAAAATTCATATTGATTAAAGGATGTAGATTTATCAATATTTACTATGTTAATAAAATTACATTCATTGTAAAAACTGTATTTAAAAATGATATATTTTTTATACAATAATCTTATCCATGATAAATTATATGGATATTTAGGGGAAATTTAATGTTCAATGATCACAGAAAAGTGAATAACTCAATAGGCCGTTAATGAATACAAAAATGATTCAAGGAACTGAATTTTATTGATATCCTTGGTAAAACAAATCATAATACATTTATAGGATGGATAATTATGATATAAATATAACGTATACTCATTAGAATAATAATAAGGGTTGTTGTCATTGATGAAATAAAAAAAGATCTTAAAAAGAAACATTATTGAGTAAAATATCCTTTTAATTTTAAAAAACATTTTTAAAATAGTTTTATTTGGAAAATAATTTTTTTACAACATGATATTTAAAAATTTAATTCTAAACATGTAAATAAAGTTCTAAAGAAATAGGGCTGGGTAATTCTGTAAAAGGTAAAAAAGAACATTCCTTTTTCATTATAAATTGTTAAAAAAATCTTGTTCGGAAAGAGACAAGATGATTCCTTTGAAAAAAAAATTAAAATAAAAAGGGAATAAAAATTTCTTTAATAAATTATTTTTTAAATTTTAAAAACATTTTATAAAACAGTTTTATAAATTTTGGTTTGGAGAGAAAATTGATTTCCGATCGAAGGGAGATATAAGTTGAGGTTTCTTAAGGAAATTGAGTACCAAAGAGTAGAAATGGTATTATTATCTAAAACATGTCATGAATAACCATAGTATAATAAATATAAATGGTTTTATTAAAACAATAATAAATAAATTCATTTAATGGAAATCTGAGAATAAACAATCTCGATTAAAATGAGATCGTGGTATAAACCCTAAAAACGAACATAACATTGATGTGAGAATTAATAGATGAATCTATCATGTAAATAGAAAATAAATAGAAAAAAATAAGTGGAAACTCATCAACATATAGTTAAATTAATTATAAAAATTATCATATAATATTGATGATAATGAGGAAGTAATATAGACCAATGAATTGAAATTGAGTTATGCAATTCTTTACTACTTGGTATCTTTTAATTCAAATCCCCTTAAATGAAATAATTAAAACTGAAACATAAAATATCATGAAGTGTAAATTATTTATGATATTAAATTACAAGGGTCATTATATACACCATAAAAAATAAATTAGTTGTATACTAATGCAATATTCCTAAATGAATTTAAATTGAGTTGGAATCACTTACCTTAAGTTTCCTTTTTATTGAACATATTTTGACTTATTGTATAATAGTTTTAAGAATTTTATTAACATATAATATAACCAAATTAATATTTATGATATCATATATGGTTTTATTATAACATATTATTACACATTTGTTAATAATATTTTATTATTTTAATTTTTTGGGGGGTTAATTGCCTTGTTTCTTGAGTATAACTTGATATGTTATTTGTCATTTCTATTACATAGATCATGATTTAATTATCTCAAGAATATAAACCATGATATAAATATCATATATATATATAATATAATTATTTATTTTAAACCATATAATTATGTGATAATAAATGAAATGTATCATTCATGAGGACGGTAGGTCATACAAATGCATGAACACTGCTTCTATATACTTATTATATTAAAAGAATGAAATTTAAATTATATATATATTATAATTAAAATAATATTTTTATGTTATATATATCATATATATTTATTAAAAACATAATTAATACATTCCATGTAACGTGTTAAAGAATTTCATATCTTTGAGGAGGCGGTAGTCCACACTTCTCCAAACAATGTTATCGTATTCTCACAACATGGAGAGCATGATGGTATGTATTATATAATAATTTAATATAAATAAATACATTATATATATCATATATATAATATATAAACTATAAATATATAATTTTTAACAACCAATAATTGTGGTAATGGAAGAATGAATGACATCGGTTTACGAGGTGGTAGTCAGCCGTGCACACCAACGATGATTATGTCTCTCATTTGATAGAAGTTGGTGGGTTTGTGTGTGTAGGTCATAACCTTAACATAAAAAAATATAAAAGTATTTAGGATACTTCAGTTATTATATAATCATGTAATAATAAAAATTTAATGGGTGGAGGAAGAAATAAAACAAAAGTGTGCATTGAAGAACGTTAACTCTTCTTCGAGTAACTGCTTTTTGTTTATACCAAAGAACTTACTTGGAAGGATTAATGTAAAAAATTTGCATCTAGTATTATGATATGGATTTTAGTAGCTTATGTTTTCTGATTTTGGATGATACATAGGTTTATAATTTTATGATGAAGAGATGGGGGTGAGTGTCTTCTTATAGTGGAGGAGTGGCATTCTTTTAAATATAAAAAGGTAAACACTATTACGAGGTCTCCCTTACATCATGTGCACAAAATAATTAAATCAATAATATAAAAGTGGTTATATGGTATAAATACTTCAATATAATAGGGTTTTACATGTTTCAATGTCATATGTCCCCATATGATTAAATATTTAATAATAAGATAACTCATTTTAATATTAATTGCTATTTTTAATTTTAATTTATTTCAAAACTATTTTTGATAAAACTCAGTTGAACCTATTATACATTATAAATTATTATCATTACAAACATTTAATCCATTTTTATGAATTCTAATTACATAGGTGGAAGACATTAATTTAAAATTAATCTCACAGACATGATGGGAAATAGTGTTTTCAGAATAAAAATGTTCAAAACTTCAGTAAGTTTTTATATAAATTTCAATATAAAAAATATTGAAATTATATATTTTGGATTAATATATATTTAATAGATCTAATATTACTTTAACAAAAACGAAAAATATAATTCAACCATATAAATTATTTAGATGAAATCACAGTTTCTGATAAAAATTCTTTATTTTTTACTATTCATCAAAAAATGAAAATTCTAAAAAAATACAAAAACAAATGACCCTAAGATAATTTTTTCTATATTATTTAAAAAATTAATTTTATTATAAAATATAATATTCATAAAAGTGGAAAATTTTATTTTTAAAACAGTTGCGTCGTTAAAAGGAGGAAAAACATCAATTAAAAAAATATAGATTTTTATGCATAGAATTTTATTTGTTCTTATCTTATTCCATTAAAATATATTAGATGAATTTAGAAATTATTTTATTAGATATATATTATATATATTTCATTAATATCATTTAATAACATAAATTATCTTAATTTATTAATATAAACACCTTTGGGAGACAAAATAATAGTTCTATATAAAAACATTTCCAATATATTCAATTGGTTTTCATATTAATTTATATTTAATTATAAACAAAATAATTCAACCATATTTTTTATATGTTAGTTAATCCTATTCATAAACATCATTTTAATGGATATGTTATTTCTTGTTTTATTAAATAATAATATTGGAAAAAAATAATGTTGTTCGGTAAAACGCAGTCTTACGTGTGATGCAAGCTATCGAAGAAATACATTCTTGCATGTAATGAAAGATAAATCGGTACAGAATTCATTTCAAGATATATAAAAGATTAAATATATTTAAATTCTCATTATTTTATCATCCCTTCTATGATTTTTGTTGCATGTTATATACACTATCAAATACAATGTTCTTACATTAGAATTGTGTGGTGTTATATTCTCCCCACCTTAATTGAATTGCGTCCTCACAATTTAAACATGATATCGACAATATAGGGTATGGTATTTGAAAATTAATTTTTTCAAAAAAAAATCACAAGATGGTTATAAAAATAACTTCTTTATAAGAAGTAAATATGATTACAAAGGTTATGTAACTTGGTTCCCAAGTATAAGAACGTAAGTTAAAAGTGAAGATATATACGTGAAGGAAAACATTAAATATTTATGGAGAGTGATTGAGGTAATTGGTCACAAAAAATTTAATTATGGAAAGTTTAGGGCCTAAAAACTAAAAATCTAATATGTTTGAAAAGATCATTTATATCATTAGAAATTATGGTACCAAGATATCATTTTATTTCAAGATCTTTATTCTAACGTTGGTAATTATTTTACTGAGCAAGAATATAAGAAAATTTAATTACTTGATATATTTCAATAAACATGATTTCATCCTATTGTGGTGATTTTATCAATTTTAAATTCATCTATTACTTTAATAAATGAATATCTATAAAAAAATCTTATGCTTGAAGCACTAATATTTATGAATCATAAGATCCATAAAAAAAAATTTATGATTCTCTCAAACTATTTTCCAAAACCAATGTTCTTAATAAATTAATATCTAAACCTAAATTAAAAACTAATGGTTCAACATTAATTTTTTTTTTCAAATAGTTTACTTAAAAACAATGACATATTTTCCAGGACATCATGTTGACCAATGGTAGGCATGAAACCCTTATCATACTTTGGGCATGGGTTCAAGCCCCACTTCCTCATCGAATGATATGGGTTACCAACCTATATATGGGTTATCATTTTTATAAACTATATTAATATAATTCAAAAAATAAATATGATGTAAATCCTTGAAATTTAATCATTAAATAAAATTTTCTTTAATTTTCCATACAACCATTTTATTCAAAGTCTAATAATCTAATTTGACTGTAATGATCATATTATCAGTTAAAATTATAAATAACTTTAAACATATGTCTATAAAAATAAGAGGTATTATTCCTCAATTACATTTTCCACTATAAAATGTACTAAACTAATTTTGTTTCCATGAATTTGTCCCAAAATATTCTTAATATTTTTATAATTTTGTTATATAAAACCTAAAAGAAATGGTTAATCCTTAGAAATTATAATCAACCTTAATGTCAAAATATTTTGATGGTATCCATAAATCTTATGTAAATGAATACATATATTCTTCTATGTCAATCCTCAAATTCTATCATAGGGTTATTTTAATTAATATTTTTCCCTAAATCTAATTCTCAAGGTTGCTGCTAAAATTTCATTGATACCAACTACAGCTAACCGACCCAAGTATGGTTGGAGTCAGTTTTGTGCTACAATTACATTAGCCTAATATATAAGGAAATTGTGTCCCAAATGCCAAACAGTTAATTAGTCTTGGTAAAATCCATACATACATGAATATTTTATTACAAATTAATACACAAATTAAAACCTAATGTTTTTTTTGAAAATATCTTTATTACATCTAGTATATCCTTGAATATCATTCTTAGTACACTTCACTAATCCTGAGTAAAAGAAAAAAATTATTGTTGAGCTCAAATTCCTAGTAAAGGTAAAGTAAAGTAGGAGAAATAATGAATTAATAATAATAATCAATATGGAACGTTCAATAATGAATTGATAAGAATAATCAATTAATGGATAAGGAATAACTAATATAGAAAATATTAATATCTGAAAATAATTCAATTTAATCAATAAATTTAGAATGTAATACATCAATTTTTTTTATTGTAAAGATATCTAGGATAACAATAACTTAATAAAAATAAGGTAATTTTTTAGTTTTTGAAGGTCATGTTTCTTATGCACATGATACCTTTACCATCAAGATCTATCCTCAAGACCATTTAGATCATAATGGGTAAAAACAAATTAGCTGAGGCTAACCAATAAATACACCCCATGAGGCTACCAATGCATCAAGGGGATTTCATTAACAAGTCCCTAACCAGTGCCTTGAATGTCCAAATAATTCCTCATATATAAAATAATCAATTTAATCTATAAAAAATCTGCATTACCAAATATCCATATTAATTAAAGGATACATATTTATCAATATTTCCTCAGTAAATCAAAAAACATTGAAGGTAAACATGATATGTAAAAATAATATATGGTATAGAAAATAATAATATCCATGATAAATGATATGGATATTTATGGGAAACTTAATGATTAATGATCACAAAAATGTGAATAAATTAAGGAGAAGTTAATGACAACAAAAAAAGATTTAAGGAAGTGGATTTAAATGATATCCTTTGTCAAAATAATCATATTCAAAACATATTTTGAATAAGGATGGTATAAAAATTACATGTACCCATTGGACTAAGAATAATGGTTTTTTTTGTTGATTAAATAAAGATGTTCTTAAGAAAACAATATTGAGGACAATATCATTTTCATTTTGAAAAAAAATTGAAAATATATTTCTTTGAAAATAATTTTGTTTTAAAATTTTTTTAAAAAAATATATCTGTATATTTCCAAAGTAACCTTCAATGAAATGGTGGAGGGTAATTCTATACAAGGAAAAAAAGAACATTTATTTTTCTTATAAAAGGTTAGAAAAGTGCCTTATTCAGAAATCAATAGGAAGACTCCCATGAAAAAAATTTAAAATAACATAGTCGAAATTTTCATTCATAAATCATTTTTAAAATTTTAAAATCATTTTTATGAAACATGTTTTTAAGAGAAAATATATTTCCGACCGAATATAGAATTGAATTTAGGTTTTCATAAAAAGAAATTCTAAATCATTTTCAGTACTAAATAGTGGGAAAAGGGTTCTAATAAAATATCTAGAGAAAACATAATATAAGAAAATTAAATGGGTTTATTAAACTATTACCAAATAATTTCCTTTAATTTAAATTTGATAATAAACAATTTAATTAAAATATGATTATGGTATAAACACTTATAAGGATCATAAAAATGAAATGAGAATTAATGAATGAATTGATCATGTGTATCAACAATAAATATACATAACATAAGCCTAGTTACATCAATAGTCATTATAAGTAATTATACAAAAAACATAGAATATTAGTAACAAATAAGAAGTAATATAACCACGTAAATAGTAATTGAGTTACAAAATTATTTACTACTTGTTAACTTCTAATTAAAATACACTTAAATGAAATAATTTTAATTGAAACATAAAATGCCATGAATATATAATTATTCATGATATTAAATTTCAAGGGAAATTATATACACCATAAAAAATAAATTAGGTGCATAATAATATAATATGCCTCAATAAAATGACATTGACATGAAATCCATTACCTTACACTTCCTTTTGATTTAATGTACTTTAACATCTTATATAATAGTTTTAATAAAGTTATCAACTAATACCGGAACCATATTAATATCTATTATATCATATATTATCCTCTTATAACATATTATTACTCTTTTTTAATAATATTTCATTAATTTCATTGTTTTGTGTATTAATTGCCTTGTTTTTCGAGTATGTATTGATTTGTTATTTCGATTAATATTACATATATAATGATTTAATTATATCCATAAGTTAAACCATAATGTAAATAACAAATATATATATATATATATATTATGTTTTACTGTAATCCATAAAATCTGGAGATAGCAAATTAAATGCACCGTTCATTGATATGGTTAGTCGTGTGTATCCATGAACACTACTTCAATTTTCTCATCGTATTAAAAGAATGAAATGTAAATTTTATATATGTATATTGAATTTAAATTAAGAAAATTATTTTTTATATATATAAAATATAGTTATTAAAACCACTCTTAATATATTCCATGTAACATGTGAACAAATCACATCACTTTGAAAAGATAATAGTCCACACATCCACAAACGAAGTTATTGTATTCCCACAACATGAAGACCATGAAGGTATGTATATATAATAATTCCAGAAGCATAAATACCTTATAAATATCATATTTAGAATATATAAAATATAAATCCATTATTATTCCCAACCTTTAAAGATGTTCATGGAAAAACAAATGAAATCGGTTCGTGAGGTGATAGTCTGCGGTACACGCAAATAATGATTACGTATCCTATTTTAATGAAGTGTGTGTCAGTTTATATTTTAATCTTAAAATTAAAATATATAATTATATTGAGTATATTGATATTTTTATATAAAAATTTAATAATAATAATTTAAGGGGTGGAGGAATAAATAAAATAAAAGTGTTTGTTGAAGAATGTTACCTCTTCTTTAGGTAACTCATTTTGGTTTATACAAAAGGACTTCCTTGGCTGACTTTATTCCAAAAGTGAGGATTCTATGATTTTTTTGGGATGTTGGGATTTTATTTGTTTTACGTTTTTGTGATCCAAAGGGTTTTAGGGCTTTGAATTAGTGAGGGGGTGAGTGGCTTTTTATAGTGGAAGAGTATTGGAATTCTTGTAAATATAAAAAATGCAAACACTATTTGGAGGTCTCCCTTACTTCATGTGAATCCAATAATGAAAACAATTCTATAAAATTAGGTATATTCCTTAATTATTTCCATGAAATAAGTTTTGAAGAAGTTTTTATGTCATTTTTCACATTAAGATTAAAGTTTAACCACTAAGTAAACCCATTTTACCATAATCCTTCTAAATAATTATAATTGATTTTGCTAATATTTTTGGTCATAAACTAATTTGAAAATAATATAAATTATAAATTATTATTATTCCAAATACTTAATCCATTTTTAAAAATTCCAATATTATAATAGTCATCATCTAATTTAAAATTAATCTCGCAGACAGGATGGGAGAGTGAGTTTTTAAAGTGAAAATGTTCAAAACATCACTATGTTTTTATATCAAACATCAGTATAAAAATTATTACAATGACATTAATTGGGTTAATAGATAGGTAATTGACCTAATTTGACTTTAAAACTAATTAAAAATATAATATATCCTTTTAAATTATTTTGATGAAAAGTTGTTTTTCTATTAAAATTTTGTATTTTTCACTATTCATCAAAAAAACTAAACTTCTCAAAAAATACCAAAAATTAACCCAAAATTAATTTTTAAATTACTCTTTAAAAATGAATTTTATTATTACACATAAAATTTATAAAATATTAATAATTTAGATTTAAAACAACCACTCCATTAAAAGGCGACAAAACTATCTTTAGAAAAATATAGCTTCTTATGTGTAAAAATAAATATATTCTTATCATATGCCTATAAAATATATTGGATGAATGTAAAAAATATTTTATTGAATATAATATATATATATATATATATCATTAATATCATTTACTAACCATAATTAATTTTATTTATTAATATAAATTTCCTTTATAAGCATAAAAATAGTTATTTATAAAAACATTTCATATATATTAAATTGGTTTTTATATTCAATTATTATTAATTGTTAACCAATGCATTCATCAACATATTTTTGTAAGTTAGATAATCATTTTTATAACCTACAATTTAATGTCTAGGTTATATATTATTAAATTAATTAATAATATTTTAATAATATATTGTTGTTCGGTAAAACTCAGTCTTGCGTGTAACAGAAGCTATCGAGGAATGTTGTTCTTGCATGTGATGCAAGATAACCCAGTATTGCGTGCAATGAAAGTTATAGAATATATTAGATATATTTTAATGTCTAAGGATGTTATATTCCATTCTATTCTTGGTGTTTTGTTTCATAAATGTTAATAGATACAATGTTATTACTTTAGAATTTCGTGGTGTTACAACATTCTTTATATAAAGAAACAAAAAAGTGGTAAGAGGAGGTGAGGATAGCCTATATGATTATTCTAGCGGTTCAAGAGAATTGGATACCACTAGTGGTAATTGTTTTAGAGGGATCTATATTAAATTGGAGACTAAATTTTGGTTAATCATATATATCTTTAGTTAAGTTGAGTCAGTTTGAAGAATAGTTTATAAAGGAGTTTCTAAACCCTTCCCTTCATTTAGAGCATCTACAATAGGTATTGTCTATTGAATAAGGAATATATATTGTTTAGTAATATGGTTTAATGTTTCTAATCTTAATGAAATATTATCATAATTCTCTAGCTAATAATTAATAAATATCTCTCCATTTTGAGAGACAGTTGCATCCCACGATTTGGTAGTAGGTTACTCCTTTTGCTCTAAAGAAATATTTTAAGGATTTCAATCATATAAATATCACTGAGAATAATTTGGAATTAAATGGTGTAATTTTATACAAATGAGGATGTTATAGTATGTTATGCAATGTATTTTGATAGAATAGATCATTATTTTCATAGTAGTTGGGCTAATAACATAAGAATCCTTTATTAATATTCCTAATAGTTGGTAGTTCCCACTAATTGTGTATGGGTGGTGAGGTATCCATCTATTCATGTGGAGTTAGAAGAAATCAATAGTTTATTTTTCTATATTATGAGGGAGGTATGATAATACTAATGCATAATGTAATGGTAAATGGAGAGCACTATCAACAAGAACAACCATCTCAATAGTTTCGTTCATAGTCACACCATTTGTTAGACACCCCCTAATGTAGTAAGGTGGTGGTGTAGATTCACCCAAAAATATCAAACATCCTTTAGGAAATGGAAATGGTTATAGGTCCAGAGTTAAAAAATATGGGAAGTGGGGTAGAGTAGTAAGTAATGTAAAAACTAATGTGATAGTAGTTAATGATCTAGGTCATTGTGAGAGGTATAATCTATGTCTCATTAACTCTATTTTATTTTATTTGATTCTGGTGCATCACATTGTAAAATCCCCCAATCTGGAACTCTCTCACCTGGCCGTAAATGGTTGTTTATAAGACCTCAATCATGCCTCCTCATAAGACAGAGGCTGTTGAATATCAGCGGGGGTGTGAAAACTATAGTGGGGAGACTATACCCCCTAGAATTAAGTGTCATTACAGTAGAAAAAATCATAATTAAATAGAAATAATAATCAAATTAAATATATAGTGGAATATAATAATAAAATCCAATGGAATAATCAAATAACAATAAAGGGATAATGTAATGACGTTATGGAATGTAACTAAATGTAATTCTAGAATAATACAAGAAAAAATACTAAAAGACTAAAATAAAAGAGTCAATGTCATGGGTCCCAAACCCCATACTAGTCCCATCTCCAAAATCCAACCCATAAGCAAACAATCAATTAACAGAAAGGTTATTTTTGCTTGTCCAAACCAGCATCCACAAAATCTACAGAGGTACAAAATGCCGACATGAATAGGGTGTGAGTATAACTCAGTAGGTCAACACTGCCATTTCTAAATAAACCATCCTTATAAGTAGAGTATGGAATAAGGAGATAAACAGGTTTATTAAATTAATTCAACAATTAATAAAATACCACAATAACCTTCTTCGACACTATGCTAGAATAACTCAGAGAATTCCTTACAAGCATGCCAACCATAGACAAGAAACCAAGGTAAATAACCTACAATGGAACCATGGTGGATTTACTATGATCATGTCTTATAACCATTAAAACCATAACCATATACCCATGGTATAATAATAGTAATAAATCTATGTCAAAGCCTAATAATAATTACAATATTTTCTATTCAAACCCCAATAAGCATTATAACATTAGATTAGGTCGAGATCGCTCACTCTCAGCATTACATAAAACTCATGTTCAATTGCATGAAACTAGCCCTCTATATAATCATATCATCATGGAACAAAATTTGTGTCATAAAGAATAGATATCCCAATATTCCATCATAATTCTCAATGTATAATTATATGAATTACCATTATTCTTTCATATTCCACTTTTCAATTCAATTCATATTTGATTAATAATTATTTCAATAATAAATAATCCATAATTTGGGGATTCTACAACATTAAATCACCCTAGGCCACATTTCATGCTAAAAATAACTTAATCTATTATTCAATTCATTTGTATTCAATTGATTTGGGTGCACACTACACTGCTGAAATCCTGATATTTCATAAACAAGGTAAATATCAAACCATATGGTTAATATTTAAACCCCTTACCTTTAACTGATGATCCATCAATGCTTCCTATGGAAAAAACCCACTATGAATAAGGTGAGGATTATTGCTAGGAGTTTCCTAGATCAAATCTGATAAATATGAAAACCAAAAAAGCTATTTGGGAAAAGGATCTCACCGTAATAGTTAAAAAAAGGAATAGAAGGTAGAAACATGACCAAAAGGACTTACTAGGGATCGATCGTTTGAGTGTGAAATCTGTAAGGGGGTTTAGAACTCCAAATTTCTTGGAGGGTAACCCTAAGTCAAGAGAAGAATATTTGTAGTGTATTACAATTAAAATCAGTTGCACAACATGTTTGAAATAAAAGGTTATGAATTTACACATTTTATAATATAGTTACACATCACGTAAATGTTTTTAGTGGTATTTGATGAGAAACTAGTCACCTCGGATTTATTGAATTAAAATGCACAAACAATTACATGACATGTAATACCCTTACACAATGTGTAAATGTTTTATAGTTGAGTTTCATCCCATTTTTTCCTTCAACTCTTCTAACCTCCTTTAAAGCTTCTCAACTTACCAAGAACCCATTAGACACATAACCCCTTTATACCCGAACTCCATTATTCTAAAACTCTCATACATCCCCAAACATTTTGTTATTTTCTCTAACAAAGTCTCTCTAACTACGAACAATACATGACAACTAAGTCTCATACAAAAACCACAATGAGAGGTGTACATGAAAAAAACGAGATATTATACACATTATTTCATTAAACCTAGTATAGTGAGAGATTTGTAGATATTTACTAAGATATTTTATCAGCCATTTTATTTTTTATTCTAATTGAAATCATTCCAATTTTGTTAGAGTGACTTGGGGATGCATAACTATGATTATGGAATGTATTTTGATATAGGAACTGGTCTTACTAGACATATAGTTATATAAAGTGATGTTTTTATAGATTAGTTTCAAGTGGTGTGATCCTATATTGATTTGTCTTCATAAGGGGTGACCTTCTCTATTTTTATTGGATATCATTTCTGTGTTTTTCTGGGAGAGACATTAAAGTAATGGTTTATAGAATATGGAACCAAAAAAATTAACTTCCCAACATTCAACCTTAATTCTTTTTGCATCAAAGGTATAGATGAAGGATATTCTTATAATATCATATTATTTCAATTATATATTTCCTATGGAGATTATGATATTTCCATTAACACATGATATTGAATTTATCAAAGCTCTAAATCTAGTTATGTATTTGATATCAGTCGTTTATTTTTAAATTGATCCCTCTAAGCTTTAGGAATTGTGAATTCAGATTTACGATAAGATATAGAGGGGTTTCATGTCCTCTATTGTATCTTCATATGGTACCCCAGTGCTTTTATTTAAGAATTTTGAAGGTATTTTCAGGTATTTCATTGATTACTCCTAATTAAAAATAAGTAATATTGAAGAATTGATACCCCTTACTAAGAATTAATGACCTATTTAAATTATTATAGGAATATAATTAGTTCAAAATAATATATTTTCAATTATCGAAACACCATATTAGGGTAAAAAAGAAACATATCTTGAGGACTATATTCTGATGTCATTATGTTCATTTTTTTAGTGTATTTTGATTCTGTTAGAAGTCACCAATTCAACCATTGATGTTTAATGTATGGAAAAATTAAGTTTTCAAGACCTCTCTTAATCATTTTTTGTGGTATTTATTGGAAATATTTTTGTTCATTTGGGTAGTTAAGAGAAAAATACAAAGAAATTTTTGTTGGTTACAGAACTCCATTGATGACATTAACTATATGGTATGATATCGAAGTATAGGTTCTATGTGTTGGGAATAAATTTCCATGGCCATGTTATTTCTCATTATGGAATTGTTTTGACCCATCTATGATTTAGGAAGTAGTTTATTGTAATATTCTAATGAAGTTTTCTATGTTATAGAGTTATCTCAACATCATTTGATATTTTAAGAGGTTTTTATCTATTTTATTATAGATTTCATCATCCTAATTAGATTTGACAAATAATGATTAATCTTTCATTTGGAAACATATCATAATTTAGAATTTTAAATCTTAAAGTATAATTTTATTGGTATAAATATATTTCACCTACTGGATTAAATGGTAATGTTTAAGTTTAACTATGATTCTTCACATCATTGATCAAGTTTTGTTTTGATGTAAGAGGGATAAATTGTATCTTATGATTCTAGGTATTTAAGATATCATAAATAAAACTATGCTACTCATGATTTTGAGTTATCAATTGTAGAATTTATTCTACATATATGGATACATTACCTATATCGATAGTAATTTTATTTCTTTACTAACCATAATATCTTTCTCTATATATTATTATAGAAATATTTGAACCTACATCAGCAAATATTGGTGAAGTGTCTTCAAATATTTGATTTAACGATTTTATATACTTCTAAAAAATAAAAATGTTGAATTATTCTTTGAGAAGAAAGTGTTATACTAATGTTTGTTAGAAGAAATTGTTTAATAGAAGATGTTGGAGAAGCTCCTAGAGTTTCACATGGATTTTCTAAAAGTAGGTAATGGTGTTATTTTGTACCCAATTATGATACATTATCCCTTCTGTCATAAAGTGATGGGATACCCTAAGGTGGGGTTTTTTATAAATAATATAATGCATGTAGAGGCCCATGGGGGCGGTCAGAGGATGCTAGGATTCAAGTGTTATTTCATGGGAAGTTGGTTATTCCCTATTTTAGGTGATAGGTGGTATTTTGAGAGTTTTATAGATAACACTTAGTAGTGTATCTTAAAATATTTAAGATGTATCATCTTTTTAAGGGATATGTTTTGTGGTATGGTATAAATAATTTAGTTATATAATTCGTATCCTTATGTATTATTTGTTGGAGGGTTAAGACTGGGCATTGAGTTCTTGCTTTATTTTTATATCCTCTATAGGTCCCTAAGGGAAGTAGGATAACATGTCTATTAATTTTTTAATTTTATTTCCATTGTAATTAAGATTATATGATTCTATATTAGTTTCTTTTATTTATTGATAAAATCTTATCATTTTTTGGAAATTACGGAGTTGAGTGTAGAAGATGTGTTAGCAAGGTAAATAATAAAATGGGTGTTAATTATTTATAGAGTTCGGAGTATAATCATTTGTAATTGGGATCTATGTTTCACCTTATGAATATAAAATAATTTTAAATATTATTTTGGATCTCATTGGTTCCCTAGCATATAATTACATTCATATGTGGATAAAACTATTCACATATTATAGGACTTGTTTCATGCATGTGTCCTATATTTTAGAGGATAATGGGTAAAAGATTTGACTTTAATTTGGTTTACTTAAAATAATAGTTATAATTAATCTATTATCATGGAACCCTTTATTTAATGTACATGTGAAAATAGAGATCCCTTTTGTGTCAAACTAAATTTAAAACGGCTGTAGTTATATGATTGGACTTCGTACAGATCATAAAGAAATGTTTTTAATAGGTTAGTAATAGATTAAATATTCCTAGAATATTCATAAATCATGTATTCATTGGATTAGATAGACCATGGATTTTAAGTTTAATGACCATGTATTTATAAAATTTTCTCTCTATATGTAAAATTGTGGTTTGGTATAGGTAAAAACCATTCCCCATAGTTTTTAAAAACATTTTAGACGATGTTATAGATTTTTTAGGTGGAATATGTGTTGAAACTTCCATCCCATTTGATGAGATTTGATGATATTTTTCATATATCATAACTTTAAAGGTATCTTTATATGACTCCCATATCATGGATTAGAGTAGCTGGATATTCAGATGGAGAGAGCATTTATGGAGAAGCGTGTTTAGATTTAGGATTATAAAAAATATATTAAAGTAATTTCATTAAATTGATTTATTTATTATGTAGGTAGGGTTGTCTTAGGGAATATACATGGGATGGATAATCATAGATATATGTTCAAAATCAAAATTTATTTTCATGTTTGATTATTGTTAATATGTTTTGATTTAATTTATACTGAATAAATTAATTTATTATTCCCTATTTGATAAGTGTAGTAATTTTTATAGAAATATTATTATTTAAGAGGTATCATATGGGTGCTCAGATTTTGAGATTTCTTTCTTCATATTTTGGGTGTTTATTCTTGTTGACATAAATCCTTTTAGTGGTATCTAATATAGAGAATTAGATTTTTCTAGTGCATTAAATTTTCATTTCATGATTATAGAAGTGTGGGAATTAATTTTAATGGTTAATAGTGTAAGGGAAGGTGAATAATATATAAAACTTATACTGATAAAAATAACATTTTAATTATATAATGTTTCATCATGAATTATTTCCAAATGGAGCTAGAGAAATATAATTTCCTCTAATGTTTATGTCTTGGTCATTCCATTGTGGTTTGTTGTATTGTGCGGTGAGGGGTTATATCATTATGTGAATCATAGGATTTGATTATATATTGGTACTTTTTATTGATGCCATTATGTTATGATTCTCATTGTAGTGTCATGATGTTATTAGGTCATTTTTTTATTTAAGAGGTGGAACAGTTGAGGAATTTAAGGAAGAATAGATTTCGCCATGAATTTTTTGGGTCTACTTTCTAGAAAATCACCAAGACCATTACTCTCTAATATTCCTTAATATTGTAAAAATTTCATGGTTGTTTATCAAGTAATGTTGTATAGATAATCGGGATATTGACTATCATTTTTAATGATCTGGTTTCTCATCCCACATCATTTTATAACATGGGGTGTCACATTATGGTTTGGTCACACGAGATATTTATTATAAATTAGATTTTTCATCTTCTTTATTTAATATATTTTCTCTTTATTTAGACTCAAGAACCTATAATGTGAAATTTTAGATATCTTATATTCTCTTAGAGGACTCCTTTGATTCTTAGCTTCGTAGGATCAAGATATTGAAATTAAAATTACTATTATTCATTTTTTTTGTAACTCTTCTCTCAATTATTCCACCTTAAAGTTTATTGTATGCATTTTTCATGTTGTTTTAATGGATAATTCAAGTAAGTATATTTTCATCTAGGTTTCTTGAAGGATTATTTTGAAAGTTCATATGTATGATTCTTTAAAGATAGTTATTTTATGATTGGTTGGTTTATGAATCATTGTATTGAGGGATTCTACCTTAACACTAATTTATGTCAACTGAATTGATATAATAATGTTATGTTTATGATTTTTAATGGATATTTTTTATCGGGAATTAAATAATGATAATCATATATATAAGATAATAAGCGATTGATAATGTAAAAAAATCAATGATGAATTAATAAAAGAGATGATAATGGTGACAATGAAAGTGGAAAGGTTTGATAAATATAAATTATGTATTTATTGTGTTATCTTCAATATTATATATGTTTTTTGAATATATTCGCTATTGATATTTTATATTTTCGAGAGATTTATTAGATGTTAATATGTTTAAATTTAATAATAATGTACTTATGTGATTAATAAGTGGTAAATATTAGTAGTATTGCAGTGTTGGGTTGTGGTTGGTTGGATTTGATAAGCAATGGATGTGTGAATAATGTTTTGAGATGGATAATTTATGGATTTATGAATTCCATCGTGACATGTATTATTTCATAATCATGATGTAGATTATGGTTTTTTCATATTTTTATATTATTTATTGATGTTTTATTGACTTATATAAAGTTATATTATTTGAGTCTTTTTTGGAATTTTCTTCTCAGGTCGGTAGTGGATGTAGTATTCTTATATATTATTATAATTTTTGGAGGGATGTTGTATTCCTACCATAGGTAAATTTATTTTTATTATAAATTTAACACCATGAATTTTTTTTAGTCATATGGTATGGATTATACCAACTATGAAGTTTTTTTTGTTATAGTTATTGTAATTAGAAGAGTTTCAAACTTGAGAATATATTGATGAGATGGTTTTTTGTTAGAGATAGAAGGTAGATGACATGTGTTTTTACTAATGTTTTTATTATTTTCAAATGTTTCATTAAATTAATTATAATTATATATGTCATTTGGTAGATTTATTATACCTATTCACATATAAAATATGATGTTTTAGTAGGAACCTACTTAGTATACTAATATTCCCACTCTAAAATTATCTATTGTTTTTTAGTATTCTAGTATTGAGATGTGGGTGGAGTTGAGCACTATTAGTTTGGGCATGTGGTGTCCTACCTACGAGTAAGTGGTTTCATTTTTTGGAGTCTCCACTTTTCAACTTTTTGGATAGTTTATTATGGTTTTTATTGAAGAACTCGTGAATTTGTTTTATATAATAATTTCGTGAAGTATTAATATCATATGTTGAGGTTTTTATAATATATTTGTGATTTAATCATTATTTTTTAAATGGGTAATTCTTTCTATATAATTTGTTTTATAAAATTGTTATTTCTCTTCACCAAATAGCCTATTAGAGGTGGGATTTAGGGGCTACTATCGATCTTGTTTCTAGCTTAGGAGGAGTCCATAAAAGGTTTGGTTAGGATATCCATATAGACTTTCATCGGTGAGATGGGTTAGATCATGATGGGATGGGTCATCATGGAAAGGTTTTGATTTAGTTTTAAATAACGATGTTAATGGGATGGAGACATTGAAATGGAAACTATGAGTCATAGGAGTGTTTGAAGAAACATTTTTCTTAGAAAATGGTATTTTAAGATATATTCCACTAGAATGGTGGTAGAATTGGATCACTACTCAGTTTAGAATATTAAATGTAGTTAGATAGAGATATTTAATTGGGAACGTAATATCTACCAAAAAATATTATGGAATGTTTATTAAATGTATAGAAATGTGTGGTATGATTAAAGAATTTTATTCCATGGGAAATTCAAACTTTTTGAAAGAAAATTTGAGGAATTTATCCAATGAACAGAATTCATGATAGCATCTGTCAGTCGAGTATGACCAAGTGTTAGGTTATCATTAGAGGACTCAAGAGGGTTTTCATTAAGAAGTTTTAATTTTTTCTCAGTTATTTTATAGATATGGATAACTTATTGGTCCTGTATTTAACAATTAAAAAAAGAACCTATCATGACATTAACTAATCCTAAAATATAATATTTTTCATAACTAATTATAATGGTTTCTTTTAATGGCTATCTAAATTACAATATAATAATTAACTTATCGATCAAAAAATTGTATCCTTTTATTAAATGAAGTCATTATTTGTAAGAGATAACTTTTACCAGTGACTACCTTACCCATATAAACTACCTTATATTATCTTTAAATAATCATAAAAAACATAATTCCCCTCACTATAATATTCTCTTTTGTTTTTTCAGTACTCATTATAAAACTCTTAGTCCATTTACTATGATAAATTTTCTCTTTATTGGGATATTAGTTTTGTAGGTTATTATAAGATACTTTCCAAGAAGATTTTTTTATCTTCTTAATTCGTGATTTTCTTTTTTATTTTCCCACTTTTAATTATATCGATCAAGATAAATGAATATCATGGATACATAAACTATTTTTTGTGAAATAATATCATGGTTATTTCTAATTTTATATTTTTTGAAAATTTATTCTTACCTAATGAAAATAAATAGAAAATTTATATTTCTAATATTAATACATTATATATAAATAAATAATAATTTTATAAACTATAAAAACATTGAATAAATATTTAAAAATTATGAGTTCAATATTTTCTCCCCTAAAGAAATTTAATCATAAAAATTATTATCAAACATAAAACATATGGGTTTATTTTTCTTTTTTAAATTCTTCTAACTCTCATTTAACTTCCTCAATCATAAATTTCTAAATTTAATGTTTACAAAAAATTTCAACATATTTTTAAATAATATATCCATAAAATAAAGAATCATAACTAGATTATCCTCCTAATAAATATTATACTCTTAATTAAAGTCTTATTTTTTTGATTATATCAAATTGAATATTATTTTCACTTTGATTTATCCAAGTTATGTGTCCAAGGAGTATACACAATAAAAATTTTCAGTGCATCAAAAATAATAAACTCAATGTTTTGATTACACTTATTTTTGTTTATTTCAGAACCATTATTGAGAATCACTCAATATTCCTCCCACTCTCTCCACACACTATTTTTAGAAATTTTTTATGGTAATAGTTTGAATATAGGTTATACAATGAAAATAATTTAAGTATCATATAAAAAAACAAATAATGGTGGTTTTATCTAGTTTCTTTTCATCATAAAAAACATGTTTATCTTATTTTTTATCTATATGTCTTTAATTCAACATCATGTAAGGAAATAAAAAAACTTATTCTTTATTACATATTTTAATATTCTCTTTTTTTTCAAAATTTTATTCTTTCAATGTCTTTAATTTATTCTTGTTATGTAAGCTAACATATTGTGATTAATAAATCTCTCAAACCTAGAAAATATAGCTACAATATCTTTAGGTCCTAAAGATCTAATCCCTTTTCTCTATATGTTATGTCACTAAAAGGGTTGTATGTAATGTCTATTAAAGTCAAATAATATATTCTATAAAAAATTAATCATTTTATAAAATAAAATAATATGAAACTATTTATATTATATAGTGATGTATCCTTACACCACCGTGTTGTGGTTTCATTAGTCAAACACTGAATCTAAAAATAATTCTTTTAACTAATGTGATATATGTAAAATATCATACAATTAATGGTATAGTTTTAATTAAAAATTTTATAGTTTTGACCTTTAACTAGTATAATTATTAGGGGTGTGTAATATATTTAGTTATTTTAATATTGATATTTTATTATCATGATATCATACTAATTTTAGTATTATTATAGTTTTAATTCTAATTTTGTTAATCTAGTAGAATTAATATTCATTTTTTTAGGATTCTATAAACCATGGCATGGGGTATAAAATAATTTCGTGGTTCTAATGTAAGATTTAAAAATTTATAATGAATAAGAAAATAATATTAATGGGGTTTTTGATTATTGACATTTGAGAAGAAACAGAATAAATAGAGAGGGTATTTGTTGAATATTTTGTGGTTTTTAAGATGTGGGGGATAGTGATTATGAGCTAAAACTATGGTTTGAAGAGTTTATTATGGTGTAAAGATCAAGATTAGCATAGGAGAACTTGATACAATCACACTTTGGTTTTAAATTTTAAAAATTTATTTTCTATCTAAAAATATATGAAATACCAAACCATGTCCACAAATATTGGTATTTCTGGCATAAATCTAGAAATTCAAAACTTAAGTTAAGGAGATAATAAATTTTACATCATGGTTTCTAATACTATACCAAAAAAATGTTAACAATATAACAAATTATGATTTAGATATGATTTGGATGTTTAGAGATGTTGATTATGGATTATCTATGAAAGTTATGATCCTTAAGAACCATTGGATAATGTTTTTGATGTTTGGATCCATTTTAAGGATGTATAGAATCCCCACATAGTTTTTTATTTACCACCATTTATTTTCGTACAAGTTTACCAATATAGACCATTCTACTCACCATTTGATAAAACACCAAGTTGTTTAATCCCAAGAGTTAGAAACAAACATGTGGTGAAAATCCACCTCACTTATTAACTAATGTATGTATATTTTTTATATTTAAAAAACCATTCAAATATAGAGCCTTTAAAATATTGTTTGTGTGATATATGGTGCCTCACACTCTAATTTTATGGAAATTTTTAAATTAATTTTACCACTATTAAAAATATCATAATATATGTCAACATATAAGAGATATAGAGATAAATTAATCTTTAAAAATGATATTTATGTTGTGAGTAACAACAATAAATGACTGGAGAAAATAGTGGGAGAATATATCAATGGTAAGGTACTTCATCTAAAAGTTTATGATATTAAATATCATGGTTAAAAATTAGATAAAATTTTTACTTTTACTAATCCATGATTAATATGAATATATTTATGGATTTGTGTGATAATATAGAGTATTTAACACTTTGTATCAAAAATTATAATGAAATGTGACTGAATAATTAATTTATTTATTTTTAATCATAATTTTGTAGGGTTCCTAGATTAATTTATTATTCTATAATATTCCTCTTTCATTGTATTTTATCATCAACTATCAACTAGTATATTTATTTTTCCTTTTGAAAGGGTAATAACTGAAGGGGACCCTCCCCATACATCTCTAGAGGCATCCCTCAGATGGGGCCTAAAGGCACATGTTACAGTTTCCACCCATCTATGGTATATCTGACCCTGGTTCCCCACCCCTTCTATGTAACCCACATGGAGGACCACTCAGGTAAATCCAACCTTTAACACTGCCTTTAGATCAGAATATATGGTTGTAGAAATAATCTATGTAAGAAAATTAATCACCCATGGGGGACTGGGATTTGATTCTACGAGCACATGGAATATGGACCCTTTCTTTTACCACTCACATAGGCCTGAACGTTTTTATGCATAACCTTGATTTCTTGAATTTGTTACTCAACATAGAATCAGTTTAAATTAACTATATTTAAACATTATTTTGAATTAAATATGTGTTATATAGATAAAAATGATTGATCATAATAGAAGTAAAATTCTACAATTAGATAGTAAATACTACATGATGGATATGCTTGGATTTAATTTTTATAATTACAAGGTAATTCATTAAGGATATATCAGGGAAAATGAATTATAATTATTAGTAATTTTTTATTGTTATATTTTATTTAATTATTTTATATAATTCTTAATCCACCTTGTTGGTCAGAGTGGAAAACTCAATAGGGGATGAATTGAGTTTTCAGTTAAAATTTCTATTCAAAATTAATTTAAAAAGATAAATCCCCTAATTTAAAAAATACACTAAAATTGATAAAATAATAGAGTTATATATTTTGATATTTTCAAAAATATTCTTATAGGTTTGATCAAATCTCAGTTAAAATGAGTATAAAAATACTTTTAACTTTTGAAACAATTTTACAAGAACCATGCAAGGTATATAAAATAGAAATTAAACTCAACTCTCATAGTAATGTTTTTCTATTAATGTTTTGAAAATAGAAAATGTTTTGTTTTTAAAACACAGTTCTAATGTAACATCATTAGTTTTTAATATTTATTATTTTTGAATAAATTAAATATCTTTTATATCTTTTATTACTTAACACACCAATTTAATATTGTTCTACACTCAAAAAATGGGTTAGCTTTCGTCAAACACGACACTATGTTTAAACAAAACCATTATATATTATTATTATTATTTAAACCTAGCTAATAAAACCTAGAAATTAAACAAAGTGATTTAAATAGTAATTAATAATTTTAAAATATTATTTATAATGTTTTTATATAAGAACATATTGATAATAAAATATATATTTTTCGATAAAGTCTATATGTTTCAAAAATATTATTTTCTCAAAAACATTATTTATTTTTTAGAATAATAATAAAATTAATTTTTGAAACATATAGATAATTAATTTGATAAAATATAATTAATTTATAAAAGTATCATGTCAAAATTATATTTGAGTTAATTTTAGATATTCTGATGATAAGTTTAATATTTTGATGAATAGTGCAAAATATTGAATTTAAATGGAAAACTTCTTTTTTGAATAATTTTTTTATAAAGTTATATTATATTTTATATTCGTTTTAAAGTAACAATAATTCAATTATAAATACATTAATATCATTTAGTTTATTTGGAACAATTTTATATTTAATTTTGATATAAAAACATTTCAAACTTTTGAACATTTTCCCTTTAAAAAAACACTTTCTCGTCACATCTCTAGGATTATTCTTAAATTAAAATTTTATACTTCTGTGATTATAATTTAGAAAATTTATTTACATATATTTATTCAACATGAACTATATTATCTAATAATTTCAACTAAATTTTTTACAATAATTAATAGTAAAAATAGTAAAAAAAATTACCATAGTTAAGGTAAAAATGGGTTTTCCGAGGGGTTAAACTACAAACTTAATGTTTAAGAATAAAAAAAACTTATAAAACACCATTTTTATAGGCATATTTATAGATTATCTATTATATTAACTATAATAATCCATTTTTGGATCATTTTGGATGAAAAAAAACGTGGGTGGAATTCGTTCTTTCCGAAAATTATAAGTGTGTCACACACTTCACCAATAAAAGGCCACCCCTTATCCTCTCCTCTTTGCACATTAAACCCATTTGTCAGCAATGAAATACAAAAATCACATCATAAATTCTCTACTCTCATAATACAATCCTTATTTTGGACATAAATCTAACCTAGTAAGGCTTTTGGTTCAATCATATAGAAGATACCCAAGGGAGAGGCAACCTTCATCGATGAGCATTTTTTGTTTATTTATTCCTAAAAATACTTCAATTACTATAATAATGTGATGATATAATAACCTCATTATATTATATATACTAATATTTTTTAATGTTATGTGCATGAACTTCAACCATCTCCACCGCCACCAAATGGGTTATGAAATCATCATTCATATGTATGGCGAAGAACCTCCTCACAAACCGATGTCATTCATTATTTCATTTCAGCATCTCAAGGATGTAAATAATGATGGGTTTATATTTTTTATTTATTATTTATTATATTATTTTTCTTATTTAAATCATAATATCACACATACCTTCATACTCTATTTTTTATTAATATGATAATGTCACTCGTGTATACAAAGAATTACCCCCTCGTAAAGCGATGAGATTCATTCATGTTTTGCATGAATTATAATAAGGATGGTTGAAATAAAAAAAATGATATATATGAAATAAAAATTATTTTTCACTGATAATATATCATTTAACTTTATTTATTTTAATCCAACAAGAAAATGGATCCATCATTCATGCATACATAAGGTCTATTGTCTCCATGAATGGTGTATTTCACTTTATATCAGTAAATATTTTGGATTAATCTAAGTACATATATAATGAATATATAAAATACAAAAAAAATATTTAACCTTATATATATTATTAAATTATTATCAAAATAATTGTTCTAAAAAATAACAAATCACAACATATACGGAACACAAAGCGGTTATTACCAGAAAAAAAACTATAACATAGAATTTTTAATAAACCGGTAATATAAGTTCATAGAAAATTCATATATGGGATTATATATATAAATATTTTACTATAATATAATTATAATAAAATTATATTTAATATACAAGAGGTTTGAACGTGTATGATGGAAGTCAAGACGTAAGATAATGAATTTTTGTCTCACTTTCCATTTTTTGTGACGTACACTATGTTACACACCAATATTATTTAATGAGATGTATATATAGTCCCTTTGAAATGTAATATCTAAAAATTAATTATCCAAATTTTATTATATGTTCCAATTAATTTTATTCCTTCTTGGTTCTTACAATTGAAAGATACCTATGTGATAATGATTTTATGTTACAATATCGTTGTTTATCATGATTGTTTATAATTATGTTTCCAATAATAAAATAATAATATCAATATATAAATAAACTATTGAAATTCCTACTCCTATTTTTATTCATGATATTTTAAATTTATATTCCCATATTTCCACTCTTTGGTAATTAAATTAGTTGATAAATTTATTCAATAAAATCTGACATTATTTCTCTCTTCGATCAAAAATCATTTTTCTTCCAAAACAATGTTTTCGAAAAATGTATTCAAAAATATTTTATTATTATCCTATGATTTTTAAAAGAAATTTTTACCCATTTTTGTATTTTTTTTACAAAAATAAATGAATGTGATATTCATGTCATTTTCTAAACAATGCATTTTTGGATTTTACGAAAAATATGAAGGGAATATTTGATTAGCACATATGGAAGTAACAAGACTTCCCATCATCACAAAAATTATTCGGATTGAATATTCTTTTATAATTTTTCATGTTCATTTTAAAAGAAAAAATATTCTAAAAATTTGTTATGTTTTAAAAATATTTTTCTAATTAGAAAGGATATTTTCCTAAATAAATATTTAAAATGACCGATCAAAATAATTTCCCATCTAAGATTACCTCCATTAATGTTAAATACACCTTAATAGGGATATTATCTGATAATAAAATTCTGAATAATTCTTTGAATGGTTTGTGTTTATGATGTAACGATGTTAATGAACCCCATTACTCTTCTATAGGTTATACCGTTATAATATTCTTAGGAAACCTGCCCCTTTTTCCATGGGTTTGGATATAATGATTATGAAACCTCCTTATTTTCCATATATATGATGAAATGTTTATAAAAAACATTTCTTTTCATGGATTGTGATATGAAGAATATTTTATGAAATTTTATCACACATATCTATTATTTTAATTTTGTGCTGGGTGAGACCTATATCTCCCTTCAATGAATTGGGTAATGATAAATTTTCTAAGATATATTAAGATACATGGGTTATTAAACCAAGCCTTAAAATAAGCTTACCTAGTTTCTTATACCATTACCAAAATGGATGGTACATTAGTGGTTATCCCAATCCTAAAATAGGCTACCTGGGAGTTCATTCCAAGCCCAACGTAGGAACATAGGTGGTTAACCCAAGACTAACATGTTATGAATGTCTTGTTGGGTATCCTCGATATAATATTTTATATAAATATGTGAATTCCAATTATCTATGTCTTATTCCATTTTTAATCCCTCATGGATCGTGTTATTTGATTTCCATATGATTCATGTCTTTTGAACTGTTACTCATTATTTTATGACTCAATATTACCAAAATTAATATGAATGGTGTTTTTTTAAAATTTTATTCTCATGTAATCATACACTCATGTTCATGTTATACATATTTATCTCTATATTTTAACTTTACTGAGTAATTGAGATCCCCCTCTCTTAAGTTTTTTTCCATAGGTTATGAAAAAATGTACAATGAATGATTTTTTCTAGAAAGGGTGATAGATATGAGGATGTTAGTTGGAGATGATGTATCTCACCTATAAATATTTTTTTTATGTTTCTATGTTTCAAAAGGTACTACACTATTATGGTCTGCATGAGTGTATTTTTTAATGTTATGAATATTCCTCAAAAATGATGTCATACATATGTATGATAATAATGGGTCACTATAGTTGGAATTAGAGGATAAGTTTAGTTAAACTTTTTAATATAGGATGATAAAACCTTAGAGGGATCCCTATAGGCATTTCTAAGGATAATTCTAAGTATGAGTCAATGTATAGGGAAATGCCCTGGAATTTTGGTATAGGATAGGGTGAGTGGTTAACAAGAAATTAAATCCTTATCATGATAGTAAAACTGGATTTGGATCTAAAAAAAGGTATATATGGGTAATAAGACCACAAAATGAGAATCGAACATGATTCGATCATCACTTGGTGCTCAAAAATGGTACTTTATGCACACCAAGTTTGACACTCACAAGGGATACACTTTGTAAATTCGAAAAATCTCTATAAACCATCATGATAGATTTAAATAGATGATGACTATGAATGACCTATGATAAAACTGATGTGTCATATTGAAAATAAAATTTCATGATATAGATATCACAAAAGTGATTTTGCATTATTAATGATACTTTTTCTATGCTTTGTGTTTTTACTAAATGGATTGAACCAAAAGAAACCATGTTAATGTTGAGTGCGATGGGAAATGAAATGATTGTCCCCCTAAGCATCCAAATGTTATGGGAGATGGAATGAAAAATATCATTACTATTATCACACAACTTTTTCAACATATGAATCATGTAGGACTTTAAAATGAACACAATAGGGAACAAAATTATATTGAGCCTTTCATGAGGCAATGTCCACCTTCTTTTAGTGGATCTTATGATCAATTTATTATTAATAAAGGGATCAGTACCACTAAAAATATATTTTCGGTTGTCCAGTTTTTTGAACATGAAAAAGTAATTTTTGATTTCTACCATTCGTTAGGGGAAGTGAATCAATAGTGGACTCTTATCAATAATAAAATGAAATATGATGAAATTGACTCCATCGATTGGGATGAGTTCAAGAAATTATTTTCATTAAGTACATTCCTCAAATTTAATGTATGAATATGGAGAAGGATTTACTCAAGATAAAGAAAAAGGATGTTGAAATTGTTGGTTCCTATAAGCTAAATTTTAAAATACATGTCAGTTATGATTATGGTATTATCATCCAACCTGAAATTAATGATGATCATTTCATAAGTGGCTTAAAACCAAGTCTCCAAAGTGAATTATCAATAATAGACTTTAGTGGATATGAATAGATTTTTTGATGTGCTATCAAGGTGGAAATAGAGGTTAGATTTACATATCAATCTCATGGTTTTATAAGAAAAGAAAAAATGTAATTCAAAGGAAAATCTAGGAACCATAGAGTGAATAAGATGATATTTCCCTAATGCTCAATGTATGAGAAAAATCATGGAGGAAATTTCCTTAAGGGGAATACAAAATGTTTTATGTGTTCAAGGTATATTCCTCAAGAAATTGATTTCTAAATAGATAGAAATAAGTTTTATAATGATAAGAATAGAGAGAAAGGTACATATAATGCATCACACATACTCTAGTGTTTCAAATGCATGGATTTTTTGCATTATTCTAACAAGTTCACAAATCTAAGGGTTAATGAATTTGATAAATTCCATTAAACATTTAAACCAAGGCACAAAGGTAAATCTCATGTCATTATTATTTCTAATAAGTGGTGAAATAAAAACATGGTGAAAGGTACATTTACCATACACTCTAAAACTGCTAATGTCTAATTTGACTCTATATTTACACATTTTTTTCATATCTATAGAATTTTCTAAGAGTATCAAAATAAACCCAAATTAATAGATGTATAATTATTAGTGAAAATCCCTAATGGTACAATGATTTCATATAAATTATTTTATTCATATATGGTTGAAATTGGTGGGAATATACTTCATTAAAATATTTTCATTCTTACTATGGTTGAATTTGATGTTAACTGAGACATTGATTGGATTTCTCTATATAAATACCACATCAATTGTTGAGGAGGGGAATTTACATCTGATATCATAAACCAACTTATGATCATCTATCAATGTGATTATATGTATGATCATTGGATAGATATTAAATCCATTATATGGGTCTTAATTCACATTCAATATGGGTTTTTATCTTAGATGGCTGGGAAGAAACTCAACAACGATTGCATGACTCTTATGTGGGAATTTTTTATGTATTTCTGGAAGAGTTTTCTAGTATTCTAACAAAATGTTAGGTTGAGTTATCAATATAACTCATACAATTTTTCACAAAAAATTTAAATACTCCCTATAGATTATCCCTAATTGATTTATAGGAATGGAAGAATAAACTCCAAGAATACCTTTATAGGGGATTCATT
The DNA here is from genome assembly GCA_963277665.1 of Viscum album. Lineage (NCBI taxonomy): Eukaryota > Viridiplantae > Streptophyta > Magnoliopsida > Santalales > Viscaceae > Viscum > Viscum album. The sequence continues at coordinate 188,760,689 of OY728145.1, forward strand.
CATCCATGTGTGACACCTTGGGGTTCACTAGTTATTTTTTTAAGAATGATGGATCAATGTGAATCGATATTGATTATTGAGTGTTTATAAATATATAAATTAATAACAAGTATCATCTTCCCCGTATTGATGACTTTTTTGATCAACTATGTAGAGATCAATACTTTTCCAATATTTTCCTTAGTTTTGGATATTATTAATTGAGGTTCAAGAAGGGGGATATACCTAAGATAATATTTTGTACACGGTATAGACAATATTATTCTTCCCATTTGGTCATATCAATTCTACCAATATCATCTGGGACTTGATGAATAGTGTCTTCAGATATTACCTTGATTGGTTTGAAGTAGTCTTTATAGATGATATTATTTTTTCATTTCAAGAGAAAGGAATAGTATTAGGATCACTTAATAATTTTAATAAAATGCATATGGAATGATAAAATATTTTAATATTTTAAAATGTGTGAATTTTAGATGAAAAAGTTTTCATTTTTTGGTCATATAATCTCAAGAGAGGGTATATTAGTAGATCCCACACATATGGATGCGATTGAATTTGTGAATAGACTCATGACGGTGACTGGGATTCATAGTTTTCATGGTTTAGCTGGATATTATTGATATTTTGTGAAAATTTTATAATGAAAATATAATCCTCTAAGAAATGTTACTCAGAAGTGATCCAAGTTCCTCTATACAGATGAATGTGAGTAAAATTTCAAGGAACTAAAGAGAATATTAGTCACCTCATTGGTGTTTACATTACCTGGTAGTGGATAGGGGTTTGTAATCTATAGTGACACATCCAATAAGGGATTGGGTTGTATTCTTATGTAAAATTACATGGTTATATATTATGCCTCATGGTAATTGAAGATTCATGATAAAAATTACCCGACTCATGAGTTGGAGTTAACTATGGTAATTTTTTCATAAAATATATAGAGGCATTATATTTATAGAGATAAGTGTGATATATATACTAATCATAAAATTTTAATGTATTATTAACGTAGATAGAGTTGAATATGTTCCATAGAATATGGATAGATATGATTGAATGTTAGGACTTCTAAATTCCTAACCACCCTGGGAAAGCGAACAATGTGGCCAATGATTAAATATCAAAGGATAATGCAATCTTATCCATATTGAGGATTAACAAGATCCAATATTTCTAGATTTCTAAAGGATGGGTTAGGAAATCATAATGTAAGGGGGGAAATATTTTCTAGATCAACTGAATTTTAAACCATCTATTCAACTGATGATTAAATAGACATATAAGGAAGATATAGAGCTATAGAAGAAAGATATAAATTTTTTGAGTTTAAACATGAACATCATGTAATGGTATGGTTCAGAAACCATGTATGCATTCCATTAATTCTAGATTTAAAGGAGTTGTTAGAGGAAGTCCATAGTGCTTCATTATCTATTAACATGATAAGTAAAAATTTGTATTGATATTTGAAATAGCTTTTATGGTGGGTGGAATGAAGAGAGATATCATAGAGTTTATATCTCAGTGCTTGGTTTATTAGAATGTTAATTTTGAAAGAAAAAACTCTAAGGGGTTGTTACATCCATTACCAATGCCAGAAGGAAAATAGGAAAAAATCAACATGGATTTTGTCATTGGACTCCCCAAAATGTCTAAATGTTCTAATTCAACATGGGTTTTAGTTGATCTCCTTACAAGTTAATACACATCATCTCTATCAGTGAAAACCACTCTCTGTATAAGCCTTTCGAGATATTCATTAAAAAATTGGTACGTTTGAATGGGGTAAAACATTATATTGTGTGTTATCAGGGCATGAGTTTTAAGTCAATGTTCCAGTGAAGTATTTTGCAAGATCTTGATACATAGTTGAGTTTCTATTATGTGCATCATCGTAAAATATTTGGTTAGTATAAAATAACAAATGAAAACCTAGAATATATTTTGAGATCTTGTTATTTTTATTTGAAATTTGGTTTGAGAAATAAATCTATTAGGTCCAGATATAGCTAAATAAATGGTAAAGAAGGTAAGATCCATTCAGAAACACATCAAGGAAAATTAATGTTAGAAGAAAGGTTATTTTTATAATCACTCTCTTGATCTAGAATTTGATGTTGGTGATAAGGTGTTTATAAGAATTTATCTATGTAATTAGGTTATGAGATTTGAGAAGAAAGGGATGTAAGGACCTAGGTAAATTGGTACCCTTTAAAATAGTGATGGTATCAAGATGATTTCCTACAGCTTGGAACTTCTGCTAAACCTCTCTCAAGTCTATGATGTGTTCCATGTATCTCCCTTGAGGAATTATATACCTAACCCTTAAAAATTACTACGCTCAAAGGTCATACCACTGGAGAAATATATTTCGTATAAGGAACCATCAGTGGAGATTCTGTATCATACAGATAATGTTATAAAAAACAAGATCATGCACTTTCTCAAAGATTTTTTTTGAAACCACTAGTTTAAGGAAGCTACATGGGAACTATAGGGAATTATTAGGTAGAACAAACCTCATTTTTTATATTAGAGTGATGAACAAAACCATTATCTTTCATTACACATGACACTTACATTTAACAAAACCATTATATATTATTATTATAATTTTTTAAATGATACCAATATAACCTAGCCCTTAAAGTTAAAAATATTAAAATTAAAAAAACATTAATTATAATGGTTTTATATAAAGAAAAATATTTATAATAAAATACATAATTTTTTGTAAAGACTTTCTATATTTCCAAAATTAATATTTTCTCAAAACAATGTTTTCTATATCTATTTGTGAATAATAATAAAATTAATTGTTGATAATTTTTCAAAATTAATTTGATTAAATAAACTTAGTTTTAGAAATTATCATGCCAAAATTATATTAGTATGTTTTTTTTGGTTTTTTTAAGAAATTTTTCATTTCTTATGAATGGTGAAAATTATTGAATTTTGATTAAAAAGTACATTTTAATTTAATTTTCTTATAAATTTAAATAATATTAAAAATCAATTTTATAGTAAAATTATTTAAATTTTATATCCATTAATACAATTTATGTCATTTGGATCAATTTTATATGGAATTTGGATATAAAAATATTTCACATTATTGAACATTTTCCCATTGGAACCGCGCTTTTTCCTCGCATATGAAAAATTATTTTTAAATTATATTTTTTCACCTATGTGAATGGGTTTTGAAAAAATAGATTAAATATTTTTAATTATCATGATTTATATTATCTAATAAGTTCAAATTATTTTTTACCAAAATTAATTGTAAAAATAGTAAAATTATGTATTGTGGTTAAGGTAAAAATGGGTTTAGAGAGGGGGTTAAACTAGAAATTTAAGGGATGAAATTAACCCAATATATTTAAAACAACCATTTTATATCCATATTACGAAATTTTATCTTCTAGGATAAATAATAATACTTTTTGATCCCTTTCTCCTAAAATAAATTTTGGTGAAATTAATTCTTTCAAACAATTAAAAGTGTTCCACTCACCTCAAATATAAAATTCCACCCTTTATCTTATCCAATTCAATCCTTAAAACCCTTTTGGATCAGCCAATAACTTTCAAAATCACTTCCCAACTTCTATATTCTTATCGTGTAATCATTATTGTTTAAATAAATCCAACCTATAAAGGATTTTGGTGAAAACCTAAGGAAGATAACCAAGGAAGAGGTAATGTTCAAAAATGGGCATTTTTGTTTCATTTAATCCTCTACCTAATTAAATTATTATAATACCATGATGATATAATATCATAAATTTATTAAATATATTAATATGTTGTTATTTTAAGTTAATTACCTACAATTTTCTTGACTTTTATCAAATGGGTTACGAAATTATTATTCTTATGTACAGCGGACTACAGCCTCACGATCTGAATTCATTCATTTTTCCATTTCCACCACTAAAGTCTGGACATAATAATAAATTTATTATTTAAATATTATATTTATTATATTATTATTCCTCTATAAATCATCATATCATGGATACCTTGATACTCCACATTTTTTTGAATACAATAATTTTACTTGTGTGCACTGCAGACTACCCCCTCATGAAGAGATGTGTTTCATTAACGCTTTACATGGAAGGTAATAAGGAATGTTTTAATGAAAATATTTGACATACATGACAGAAAAATTAAATTATAACATATAATTCAATATTATTCATTTCAATCAAATAAGAAAATATAATCAGTGTTTATGTGTATGCACGGACTATCAGCTACATGAACTGTGTATTTCACTTTCTATCACTAAATTTTATATATTTCTCTAAATAAATATATAAAAAATATATATAATATTTAAATAATGTTTAAAATTTTGGATATTATGAAATCATGATCAAATTAATATTACCAAAAAAATCAAATAAAAAAACATACAAAAAACAAAGTTATTATTACACGAAACGTAACATTAACATAGAATATTTAATAAAAAGGTAATAAAATGTCATAAGAAATCATAATATGGTATAATTTATATAATATTTATTATTATATATATTTATAATAAACTTATACTTATTATACATGCTTTTGTAATATGTACGATGAAATTCAAGGCTTAAGGAATGGGATTTTGTTCTCAATTTACATTCTTTGAGACATAGGTTATATTATGCACCCATATTCTTTCATGCGGTGTATATACAAACCCTTCGACATATAATCCAATATTTTTTTTATCCTAGTGATATTTTAAGTTCTATTTTATTTTATTCCTTCTTCTTCTTATGATTCAAATTTTCCAAATTAGTAATGATTTTATGTTACAATCTCATCATTTTTTAGGTTTGTTTATGATTATGTTTCTCATGATAAAATCATAAGATCCATTTCTCAAGAAACCCATTAATATTATTATCATATGGTTATTCATGATATTTTCAAGTAATATTAAAAAAATTCACTCATTTTTAATTAAATTATTTGAGAAAAGTTTTTTTAAGAAAATATGACTTTATTACTCTCTTCAGTCATAAACTCATTTTCATCTAAAAACATGTTTTCTAAAAATGTATAAAAATGTGTTATTATCCATCTATGATTTTTAGAAGAAATTTTTATCCATATTTTAATTTTTTAGAATAATTAAAGTAATATTCATTTCATTTTCCAAGCAACGCCCATTTCGATTTTACTGAAAATTTGAAAGGATACTTTGTTTTAACGAGTACATCATGGATGAAAAATATCATCATTATGACTATCATTTAATTTGAAGTTTAATTTATATATTTTCAAGGTTATTTTCAAATAAAAAATATTATCAAAATGTTTTATGTGTTAAATTTTATTGTTCAAAGTGGAAAGGATACTTTTCTGAAGAAATGTTTTAAATGATCGATCAAAATAATTTATCATCTAAAATTGCATACATTAACATTACTTATTCTTTAATGGGGATATGATCCAAGGACAAAATTGATATTATTTTTCTAAAGTGTTTATGTTTATGATGGAATAATTTTTATGAAACTCATTTCTCTTCCACTAGTTATACAAAGATAATATTCTTATGAAATCCACTTTTTTCCATGGGTTAAGCTAAGATGATTATGAAACCTGATTCTTTTAAAAAAATTATGATATAATGATATATTTATTAAACTAATTTATTGTCATGGTTTGTGATATTATTAATGATTTATGATCTTATGGAAAACATATGTATAATTTTTTATTTGATGGGTGGGACCTATATATCCCTTTATTTCATTGGGTAATGATAAATTTTCTATGATCTCACAGGGTACATGGGAGGTTATCCCAAGCCTAAAAAGAGGGCATATAGGTGGTTAGACCAATATCGAAAAGGGGGGTACACAAGTGGTTTTCCCAAGACCAAAATAGGTAACATGGGGGGTCATCCCAAGACTAAAGTAGGTACATGGGTGGGTATCCCAAGCCACCCATATTATTCATTTCTTAGTGGGTATACCTGAAATAAGATTTTCTATACTTATTTGAATTCCAAAAATCGTTGTATTATGCCAATATTTTGCCCACATGGCTCATGTTCTTTTATTTACTTATCATTTATGTCTTATGAACTTCTAATATTTATTCCATGACTCGAGATTATGATCTTTGATATACAAGGTGTGGTTTTAAAATGTTATGACCATGTTCAGATACTATCATGCTCATGTTATACTTATGTATCACGCTTGTTTACCATTAATAAGCATATAATCTCACCCTTTATTAGGTTTTATTTCCACAGGTTATGTATATATGTGTTATGTACAATTTTTTAAATATTTTTACTAGATATTAAGATCCAAGTGGGAGATGATATAGTCGATATATTAACTATTTAATTATGCTTCCATGTTTCCAAATGCACTAAACTATTAAGGCCCCCATGCGTGTGTTTTTTATATGTTATTAATATTCATTAAAAATAATTTAATATCTACTTATGATAATATTGCATTGAGATAACTAAAAACCTAACATCACAATGTGTAAATAAATATGGCATTTAGTCTCAATCCAAGACATAATCCTTTCAACTTTTCCATACCCCACTACCAAGCAGTTTGTTATAAAATAAATGCATCAAAAAACTGCATCTGGTTTTTCATAACATCACACAAGGATATGTAGGCTTCAAAAAAGCTATTATATAGTTCTATATAGAAGTATATATGATAATAAATATGGTAGAGAGTGTGTATTTCACTCACTTATTTAGAATAAGAGTGTTTGCCCAACATTTACAAAGAAAACCACACTCACAGATCAAAATTAAAAAAAAATAGAGAAAGAGAAAAGAAATAATTAGATGTAGAATATTATGTTTTTATTTTGTTCTATTTTTATTTATTCTCTTGTAATAATCATATTTACATATATACATAATACCAAAATATCTTTATATTTTATATAAATCCTCATCGAAGTTCTTATGAGAATAGGGTGTCTGATATTTTCGAAACAGTATATTCTTTCATCATTTTCATTCAAGAAACATTTTGCATATATGTGTCATGAGTTTTGGTTTTCTATCTATTACAATGTATATATTTGTCTATCTTTTTTTATCCATTTTAAATATTTTCTATCCAGAAATATCCATTGATAAATCATCATAAATATTTTCATACATTCCCTTGTGATCCAAGAACAATAAATTCTTCTAACCGACATTTAATTCTACATGAAAAAGTGGCTAGATTAAAAATTTTAATATTATAATAATATAATAATTACTTTTATACAAGTTCAATTTAAGTTTACCACATCATTATCAATGGTCACTTCATAAATTTCAAATTCTTTGATTTTTTGTACGGTCGATCACCTGTACCTACGCACTATCATTTTTTACTTGAAGTCAATCACTTTTTGATTGAATTTGATGACCTTGTACTTATTTCTGATCACCCTAAACATTCAATAAACCACCTTATGCTAATAATAATTCCAAAACTTTTTCAAAATTGATACTATTAGCAATGGTCACATCATTTGGTTATGCAGTCACAAGGATGCGCGTCTGTTCAATAGATTGGTCTTATAGTCACTTGACTTTCTCTTTCGGTTTCTTGATGTTCCAATAAATTCATCGTAGTCAATGTAATGTTAATGTGGTCAATTTTGTAAATTATTGGGTCGAATTTATATGTCATGCAGTTGATTCCATAATTATGAAAATTTACAACCTTTTCACAAAATGATTTTACTTATAAAAAACATAATATTACTTAGAAATAACATAATCAAGATTTTGATAATTAAAATAAGTAATTATTGGAATAAGAAAAAACCCTCTTCCTTTTTAATGATCACAATTCTTGTAATAAATAATTATCCAAGTAATTAGTTGTTATATATTAAATATTATCATTTTTTAGTAATTGGCAGTTGTGAATAGTCATAATCAAATTATTAATATACCATTTTATTCTTATTAACTAATTTATTCCTTATTTTTTAATTCCATATAGGTTACTCCCTCTTTGATATTATCAAAAATAATTAATAAGGGGTTAAATATTAAATAAGTAATAAATTGAAAATACAGAATATTAATAAATGGAATAGACACACAAATAATAATAAACAGATAATTCATTAAGTATTCAAAAATTTATAAATAAGTCCTATCCAAGTCTGATTAGAATCAGTACCCCCAATATGTGAATGTGTATAAGGGATGGATCCTTTCATTTTATATCATTCGTTATAGAAGGGGGGAGTAGACTGTGGAATTCAAGGAGGGCCTGAAATAGATATTACTTTTCTAATAGGTCAGTTCTATCAAAGTGGTTGAAGGAAAGATAGGCCAAAAGGTCTTGTAAGGGAATTAGTGAGGTAGATGCTGTAATATATGAAGAAATAGTAACTAAAACTTAGGTTAAGGCTTGTGTATGAGAGGTATATATGAGATTTAATTGAAGAGTTTTAGGTTCTATCATAGAGTAATTATAGACATACATATAATGCTCTATAATATTTTTGATATCAACCACAGATCTGGTCCCATGTTCCATAACATGAAGGAACTCATCTTTCCCTAACATGAATTGATTGAGGTGAGGAGTCATCAATAATAACTTCTCTTCAATATCTTTGAATTCATCTATCATAAGTGTAATTTTAAAATATCTATCCAACAATAGGAACTTATTTTTAAGATTTACCTTAGATTAAATACTTATGAGATAATAATTTATTTCACCCTTGATTACACATTTATCATTGGAAGCCTTAATGGATTCAACTCTAATCAAACCATACTTATTTTCTCTATGAGAATAAAAATACCTTTTCACTTTATTTTGAACAACCATTAAACGTTCAAGAATATTTTGAATCTCTTTATGAATTATCCTTCAAATGACATCTTCCTAAATAGAAAATGAAGCAAGAACAATATGTTCTGAAGTAGAAGTTGAAGTGATTGAGGGACTGGTCATCACTAAAAGATATATTTCATCCTTGGTAACTAAAATATATATTATATTGTCTTACAATCTTTCCTCTAAATAATTCAATTTCTTTTATGAAATTATGAATCTCTTGGTGCATATAGTATACTATTTGAATCATATTTGGATGGATGTGTGTAATTACACATTGAATAGTGTATGCAACATCTTCCTCTCAAACATGAGTATTATCCAATATAATAGTAAAAAAATACTTATTTTAATAATTATAAGAGGTTATTATTGTACTGTAAAAATTACACTGATGTTTTAATAGAGGGATGTATAAAGGAAGGTTTGGATTATTGAGGTGGAGTATCTGGATGTTGATCAGAATCTGCTCTAGGAAACACATCATCATTTTGATCAGAAGAATGATCACTGAATATATGTTTATTTCTCCATGATTAATCCTTGGGAGATAATATTCTAGGGGGTTACTAAATTTACTTTAGATAGGCCTTGGATTTATACAAAGATTCTTCCATATCCATAAACATTGTTCTATGTGAATATTATAAATACTCTCTTCTTGATAAAGAATTTTTGGAACATATCCAAGAAAAGGTGGAATATCCAACAAAATAAAAAATTATTTAAAGGAGTTAATTATGACTGTAATTTCTGAAACAGGACTATAATTAAGATTTGGCTCAATCGATACTTCTTCCCTTACAACAATATCAAGAAAAAGTTCATCTATATTTGTAGTATTTTCATCATTATAGTCATAATTTCTATCCTTATCGCCTTTATTATCCTATTTTTCATCCTTTTAATCCTTATTTTTATTGAAATCATGAAGAAAAGATACACCTACATCAAAGAAATGGTTATCTAGAGTGCTTTATTCATTGTACAGAGAGGAATCAAAAATGGGATCTCCCTCTATTTAAATGATAGTTGGGCTCTCTAAAATAATAAGATCTATATCCTTATTACTTTTTGAATATATAAGATAATGTATAAATAGAATGGATATGGGAACTCCCTCCCCCTAATGTGATGCATCTTCTCTTACTAATTTAACCATAAAAGTTGATCCATGATCCATTATATATTTGATAGGAGTTGTAGAAGATTAATAGATATCATGAGTAGAAAATAACACTTCTCTCATAGGTTCTCTCTCATCTATAACTACATGAATTGGAGTTTCACCATAACTCTCCTTGAGAGATCTTATAGATTCCTCATCAATATCCAAAACTTAAGATTCATCCTCATCATAAGATTAATCATCATAAAAAATTTATCTGGTTCCAATCCATGATATAATTCTCTCTTATCCAAGAGTTATGTGACTATCTATTGAATTTTTCATAGATTGTATGTTCATCATTCATCAAAAACATTTTAAAAGGTTTAAATATGAGCTTCATCATTTTTCATGTTGTCAAAATCAACTAAAAACCACTCAAAAATGATATCCTTTAAACTCTCATAAGAATAATTTTTTTGTTCTATAAAGATATAAACAAACTTAGGATATGAAATTTTATTGAAACTTCAAGATGTTTTGGTCAAATATTCCATATGTAACATTAAAAAGTGAGGAAATGTTATTTGAATTCCATGAACGGTTAGTTATATAAATAATAAATCATAGTACCCAATAGAGATAAAATATATCTTCCTTGGGAAGATAGAATTTTGAATGAACATCAACAAAATCCTTAATTCATCACTCAGATCATTTTTAATTGGACTTCGGTAGGTTCTTTCATCAGTCAATTCCTCCAGTGCTTTACCAATATCAAAATTGGGATGGTTGAAAAGTTAATAACTCTAATTTTCCTTATTTTCTCAAATTTATAATATTATTAGAAAATTATCCTAGAATGTTGAAGTTAACTCACACTCCTAGTCATCGATGAATCTTCAAATCACATACTTTTACTCTCCATCTTCAAACACCATATTGAGATAAAATTATTTTATGAGGCACAAATAAAGAAGGATTATTTTCCTATAAATGCCAACATGTCCTATTCTGATGACAAATCCATCTCTAAATCAAGGATTGAGTGGTTTATAACTACTAAACATAAACATCTCATTAAGGCACTACCTCATGAGAAATAGAGTGTGGAACTGAAATATTTATAGTCTTTATAGAGATGTACTTTTCTCTATTGGATGATTCAAGGGAATCAACCCCAAATATCTATTTATCTTGACTAAGCAGACTAATAATCACAAGTAATAACGATATATTTTAATAAAAAGTTCAAAAAATATGGCTTAAAAAGAGGGTTTTTTTGGGATTGAAAGGTGTGTGATGATATTGATTCTGATTTGACATTTCAATTATTTAGAAATTCAATTGTACAGAAACATTTTGGAAATAATAATAATAATTTAATATATTATTAAACCTATATGATATATTTTAATGCATAATGACATAAGCGAACACTCAATAAAATTATAACATATATATATCAATAAAGATATTTAAAATGATATTCAAAATAATTTTAAAGATTTATAAAATCATTTTAACAAAAATAAATAAGACCTAATTCATATTTGATATAATTAATTCTATCTTAATTCAAAGGATTTGTAAACATTCCATAAGGATGATTCTCAATACTATTGAATTCAATATTTATATCATCATTTTGAAACTTATCCCACATAAATTAGTTTATTATATCAATATGTTTTATTTTTTAGTGCAACATGCGAATTTAATAAATTTTTAGCTCACTTGTATTGTCACAATTAATACGGACATGTCTGGATTGATATCCATATCCCAATAATGTTAATTCATTCATAGAACATGTTCAAAACAACTACATTTATATATATATATTAAATTACATCCATATATAATGAAATAGAATTTTATTTCTTACTACACCATGAAACTAAAAACATTAACTAAAGATGACAAGTTCCCGACGTGCTCTATCCATCTAACTTAAAACCACCAAAATTAGTATCTAAATGGATAGATGATTTAAATTCATGTACATTAGGGTAAAAACATCCATAATTAGTTTTATTCTTGAGTTATTTAAAAATTATTTTCACATCATGTAAATTTGATTCTTTACGGTTTACTTGAAAATGTCCACACATGCACAGACTAATGGTAATATCTGGTAGGCTATCAATTAGGTGTAATAAAATTATAGTTCTTACTTTGTAATTAATTAGATCTAATGGATTTCTAGTTACATCAAGAACTAGATTACAACTTTTACTCATGGTAGTATCATTATTTTTTATTATCTAAGAAAATATGTTTTAAAATATCATTTGTGTATTTTCTTTGATTTAGAACAATCCCATATTTGTTTTGAAAAACATTAAATCAACAAAAGTATTTTTACTCACCCAATAAAATCATTTCTAATTCATGTTTTGTCATTTTAGAAAATTTTTTACTCAAGGAGTATTTGGATATTCTAAAAAATATATAATCAACACAAATTTTTACTACAAAAATATCCTACTAAATTTTATTTATAAATAGAGTAGGGTCAACAACACCTTTTATAAAATATTTTGAAATTATAAAAGTATTAATCCAATCATACTAAGATCTAGGATCTTGTTTTAATCCATAAAAATACATTTTTAATTTGAAAACATGGTTTTGAAAAATAAGGTTTTGAAATCCATGTGTTTGTTCTAAAAACATGTCCTCAATTATATATCCATTTAGGAATGCACTGTTATCATTCATTTAATATAGTTTGAAATTTAAATGTGCTTCATATAAAAGAAACATTTTGAAATATTCAAGTATATTTATTAGAGAAAAGGTTTCCACATAGTTAATACCTTCATGTTACATATATTCTTATGCAAAAAAATCTATATCTGTTCTTAATTATTGTTCCACACTAATTATCCTTATTCCTAAACATCCATTTAGTGCTAATAATTATGTAATCCTTAGGTCATTTTACTAATTAATAAACCTTATTCATTTGAAACTAGTTCAATTATTATTTTGCTTCTATTACCCATTTTTCTACATTGATTGCTTCATTGGTGTTCTTAGGTTCAAGTTATGACAATAAGGATTGATGTTTGACCTGATTTCTAAGAGAAAATCTAGTCTTTGTTTCTATATCTAGATTTCAAACAATGGAATCTAAAGTATGGTCTTTATGGGTACAAATAGTTCTTGGTATATAAGTATTTTACACTTCGTTTTCTTATATATTTTCATGTTCAAATAGTTCTATAAAACAAGGTTATTGTTTTAAAACAGGTTTTATAGAATTATCCCTAGAACTGGCATTGATATTCAGATTATAAAATTCTTCATCAACGTTATCTAAAGGGGACATAGAATCATATAGATATATTTAATTAAATTTTACAGGTATAGACTCTTCCACAATATTTTTCCTTTTATTGAAAACCTTGTATAACTTACTGGATTATGAATAACTAGAAAATGTTATTTTACAACTTTTATATACAAGTTTTTCTAAATCCATCTTTGTATTTAGTATAAACACCTTATATCAAAAAACTCAAAAGTAATTATTTTTTGTTTTCTCTCATTCCATAACTCAAGGGTTTTATTTAAAAGTGGATTAATAATAACTCTATTAATACCACCATGTGTATATCCATGTGGTTACTACATTTAGGGGTCCCATGGGAGTTCTTGGGGTCCAGTCTCCCTGAGTACTTATAGGCATAGTAGTTTCTTTGTTTCATTGTAATCACCCTCCACAAATGTGTTTTAAAAAATCTATAAACAGAATTTAAATCTATATTCATATCCATTTATCAAAATTAAATAGGCAAATCATATTCATTGAGAACAATCCATGCAATTTCTTAAAGAATTTCATTTCTTCATTTTACTATACCATTATATTATGGGGTCCTAAGAGAAGAAAAAATATGGCTATATCCATATTTTGAGCATAGAGATACAAATCCATGGTTTTAAAACTCAAAACAATGATCACTTTTTCTTAAATAAAATTCCACTATGATTTTATATAGATTATACATATTTGGTCAAATAAGAACTAGATTCTCTTTTTTGAGCTAGAAAAAACACTCATGTTTATCTAGAAAATAAGTCTAGAGGAATATAAGTGTAAAGATTAAAATTTATGATATAAACAATAGAGGGTCTAAATAAATAAATTAAAAACAACTCTAAGGGTTGATAAGTTGAAACATATATTTTTGGTTTGAAAGAGATATTTGTTTCTTCCATTTTTAAAGAGCTTTAAATACATTTTCGGTAGTGAACTCCAGTTTAGGAATATCCTCAACAATTAATTTCATAGTAAGCTTCCTAAGTGAGTGATGGTTTTAATCAAATAGAACCCTGTTCAAAGGCCAATATTCTTTATAAAAGGAATTTATATAAAAAAATATTTTTATAAAATATGGAATCTAAATCAACAACATAAACAATATAATTACAAAGGGCAGTAAAAACTAAATCATTATTAATATAATAATATTACAAATGATGATTTTTAAATTTAACATGATAATCATCATCCCATAGATATTATATTCTAATAATACTATATTTTAATTCATTTATAAATAAAATATTAGTAATCAAAAAAATACTAGTATTACTAATTTGACAATGTTCTATTCTATTTCCTTTAGAATTGTAAAAAAAAGCGACATGTTCACCATATATATTGATAAGGTTATTAAAGATCTATTAATCCAAAATCATACATCTAGAACATCCCCTTTATATATAACATAAGTTATTACTTTTACTCTCTAATATGGTTTCCTATAGAAATTTTAAATAAGAAATTATTTGGGAGCCCATATTTTCTTAGGTCCAGAAATGTTAGTGATAAGAGCATAAGGAATATAAATTCATTTAACTGGTTTTCAATAAACATAATTCAGGATCATAGATATAAAAAATTTATTAGTTACATATGAAAAATATTTATTTACAAATTTCAAAGAACTTGAAAAATGAAAAAATGTTTTTTTATAAATCTCCCACTATCCAGGTTGGTAACCAATCTTGATGGTATGCTTGGGTGTGGTTTGTTTTCCAAGAATACTTGTAAAGGATTCTCTACCATTTTTTAAATCATTCAATATCCTTTTTTAGTTTCTCCTTAGAAACTCGGATTTAATTATTTTCATTTAATAATTGATAATATTTTCACTCTCTAGAGAAAAATCAAATTTAAAATGACTAAACAAGGCATACTTCTTCCTTAAAACTATTATATTTATCCTTCCTATCATTGAATTTTTCTTCCCAAATGTTAAAATACTCAAATATATCCCTAATTCTAATGTTTTCATCATTTTTTATTATTAGAAAAAATTTGAATATTAACTAGAGAATTTGATATAAGATTTAGTACCTTAGATGTGTTTCTCATGAATCATATTTTATCCCTTTAATTTTTATCTTATCTTCTTGATCTTGGGTCACTTGAACTATCATTTGAGGGACTATATGTGGATTCCATATCATTCTTGGGATTTTTTCATTGTACTCGTATCTTTTATTATATTTTATTCTTGGACATTTGGTCTTAAGTTTTCATTTTATTTTCCATTCAAAGCATACTTTTCACTGAACTAATTTTTATTTTTCTAATTAACTTTTCAATCATACTTGCCCCCATAATTGTTGTTTTTAAGAATTTATTCGTCATGTAGAATTTATTTAATATCTAGGATATATGATTCATTTTATCATCACAATTAGAAGGTGATCTATTATCACTCAAAATGTAATCTTCGATATTCTCATTAATTTTTTAGTTTGATGTTCTGAAGGAAACTGATTTCCTCTTTAATTTATCTTCTTTTTATTTTTTCTCATTAAGTTCTTCCTCGAATATCTTGAGGTCTAGGATAATATTAATGATTTTATAGGATTATTTAACAGATATTGAGTTTCCACTTAACCTATTAGGTAGACATTTCACAGGTCACATCACTTGATCTTTATCTACAATTGTCTTCCGAACTGCATGTAACATGTTTACAATCTCAATAAGCCTGATATAAATTTCAAAAAAAAATATAGTTTTATTTCGAATATATCATGTTTAATGGTATTATTTTTTAAGGAAATCTCCTTAACATTTGAATTTCCTTAATGAAAAATAACCAATGTGTCCCATATTTAAAAATTAGTATAATAAGAAAATATTATATTAAATTAATCACCTCCAAAATAAATGTATAATGCATTAATATCTCTATAATTACATTCACATGTGACCTTAGTGGAATCACTCAATTATTTTCTAGGAACATACGGTTTTATATATATATTTTTTAATAATAGTCTAAATAAAAAATCACATACTCTTTTCGAGGATTTACATTTTGATATTCCACTTAGAATATTTAGTTCTACTAAAATAAGGATGCTAGTTAGTAGCCTTTACTTTTTTTATATTATTATATAAAAAGGAGAAAACTATAATTAATATAAATTTTTGAGATCTTTTAATTAAACTATATCCTAGCAAAAAAATTGAGAAGATTTTAATACTAGATTTTTGTTGGAGTAGAACACTCAATAGGGATGAATTCTATTTCCAATTAAAATTTATGTTCAAAAAAAAATTAAAACACAAATACAATAATTTATAAAATATTCCCAGTAAACTAAAATGGTAGAGTTATATAATATAGTATTTTAAATAATCTTCATAGATTTTTTATCAATACACTATTAAAACCATTATAAAAACTCATTTAAATTTTGAAATAATTTTTTTAGAATCAAACATGGTATCTAAAACACAAATTAAATTTAACTAACAATGTAATTTTTTTCAATTAATGTTCATAGAAAGAGATACTTGTTTTATTTAATAACATATAACTAAACAAATCACATATTTGAATAAAACAAGGGGATTAACATCAAGCTAAGACATAATCCACTCCACTGATAAATCACTCACTACTAATTGTTTTATTATAAAATAAATCGATCCACAACCTAGATCACATTTTACAAAACAACACAAATGGGTGTTCAGGTTTCACAAAACCTCTTCAAAAATTATAAGTGAGAGTTTAGATGATAAGAAATAAGTGACATATTATATCTTTCACTCACCTATTTAGCATAAGAGTTGGTGATTATAATTTGAAAATAAAATCACTCACACATCTTGAAGGTAAGAAAAATATAGAAAGATAAAAGAGTGAATTGTATACAAAAAATTAAGTTTTTCTATTATTTTTTTGTAGTTCTTCTCTTCTCTTATTCATCATTATATTTAGGAATAATAATTGAATATGGTTAGACATTATCTAAGGAATAATCTAAGTTATAGTGCGAACAGGGTGTCACAGACATCCTAAATAGAGTATATGTTAGTCATTTTGGTTTAGTAAAAATTAGGATGTCTTTATGTCATACATTAATGTTTTTATCTCTCTTTTTATTTTGTATATTTTTATTGCCTTTCGAATTCCTTTAAAATTTATAAAAAGTTTGAAATATATATTGATAAATTATCATTAATATCCTCATACTTTGGCATGAGATACGAGCTCTATAAATGCTTCTGATTGGAATTTAATTCTCTATAGAAAAGTGGTTGGATTAATATATTTAATAATATAAAAATATAATACTTAATTTTAGGAAATTTTTGTTTAAATGTTTGGAATCAACAACCATAGTCACTTTCATGCTTTTTAGATTCATTAATATGTTGTATGGTTGATCACTTGTACCTATGGTCGATCATTTTTTACTTTTGGTTGATCAAATTTTACTTTTAGTTGATAACCTTATACTTCTTTTTGATAACCTTGTACATATGTTCGATCACATTTTATTGATGGTCAGTCCAATACTTTTTCAATTTTGCGAATGCTGACCAAGGTTATTTCATTTAGTCATGTGATTGAATGGTTTCTTGTGCAGCGGACCAGTTGTTTTGGTGATTTCTTTTCTCTGCCTTGTTGTCACTTAAAGTTTCCATAAACTCACCGAGGTTGACCCAATTATCTTATGGTCTATTTTATATTCCATTTAGTCAATTTAAAATTTCATGTGGTTTATTCTAGAATTAGAAAAGTTTACATCTTTACAGAAAATTAATTTACTATCATAAAATAAATAAAGTATTATAAATATCATAAACATGATTTAAGATTATTAAAATATGGAATTTTTAGACTAAGTACCTAATTATAATAGTATACCAAAACTTTTTTATTAAAGATTTGATCTAGGGATCACTAATACTAGTGGGTTCAACCTCAAAATTTCCCAAAAAAAATATGCACTGTAAGCAGTGTTAGGATGAATATATTATAAATTTTTAAGCATGATTCCCACAATGAAATAACAATGCCTCCCATGTAATAAAAATATTTTTGGATTGTTTTTTGGGGACTAGTCAACTCAAAATAATCAATTATTTGATATATTAGTAAAATTATTTTCTTGAAGTCTTTATTTTTATTTATTTTTTTATACTCAGTGTACTCATGTTATTGTTTTCAAGATAAATATTTTAGATACGTGAACACTCTACTAAAGAAAATAACATTTAATCTGTAAAGAACCATTTTGAATATGATTATGAGATCCAAAAGATATTGATGACGCAAAATAATGAATCAAGCATGGAATGAATTGATCAGGTTCAGGAAGTATAATAAGTTGATCAAAGAGGGAAAACAATAGAAAAAATAATTATAGAGTTTTGTTTACCTTCAAATGTGTGGTATATAATAATGATTCATCCTACCAACAGATTTTGCAAATAATTTAGACATAAATTTTAGGATCATTCAAACGATCTTCAATTCTATTCAATTCATTAGAATACCATGTGAGGATCTGAATGAAAACTTCGAAACTTTTCTTGAATTTTGTGATAGATTTTATTTTAATATTGTCTCTCAAAATAGAGTAATTAATTTCATATAAAAAATTTCACTATGAAATAAGGATAAATAAAAATTCAAATATGGGTACAAAATTCCACTATAACATAGGATAATATAGAATGAATCATATTCACAATATTTTTCCTCCCTTTAAAAATATGAATATTAATTTTAATACTTTTTTAATAATTTGAAATAGATTCAATTTATTCATCTTGATAGTGGTTTAGATAATTTTTAATAAATCTTACCCATCATTGTCAATATATAGGGTCATCCATTTATATATCTTATAATATTTTTAATCAATATAACCGGTCCATAGTTAATGTTGTTGCAAGAATATTTTTTATGAAGAAACTATAATGAAAATTATATGATGTTTTAGATCACATTCCTTGAAATAGTTTCCAATAGAAAACTAAAGAATTGTATAAAATGAAAGGGATTCACATGATGTATTACAATATATCAACTAATGAAATCATGTTAATTTCAATGATATTTATGTCATGAATGAAAAATAATTTACACCAATGAAAAAAAATTACATTTCTTTAATAGGAAAAATATTTTTTAAGTTTGTAATCTACAGTGGAACCAAGGATGTAGTGGGAAAAAATTCAACAATATGATGATCATTGAGGCTCTAAAAATAATAATAATAACCACCTGGTAATAAATAAATATGTTTGTAAGAGGAAACCTTGGAATCATTCCTAACCACTAATAGGGTCTCTATTAAGGATTTATAAGACAATTTCCAAACTTACTAGACTTTGGTGATGAATTTAGAATTTCATATTGGAAAAATTTTCAACTCAAAGAGAAACCATTAGTTTTGTTTTTGAGATGAAGATTGACCAATCATGTGAACTGTAGGTATCAATATAAGGAAGGAAAAACTCATTGAGGAGACTATTGAAATAAATAGAATATAGAATGGGAAAAAACCAAAAAGGATAACCAAAATAGATAAATGGGTAAGGAAATTCAAAAGAAGTTAAAAAGGAAGTTATATAATAAGTGTTTCTATTGTATTGACCACTATTATTATTATATAAAAGAATAAAGAAATGGATAATTGAGGAAAAAAAGTTTTATGTTTCAAGAAATATATAACATATATCATATTAATTTCTTTTTTTCAAAACATTATAAAAATTTCATGAAATTGTTTGTTTCAAATCAGAGGAATATTGAGGAGATTAGTACAATAACTCTAATGAGGTAATGTTCAGTTGTAGTTCCAAGGAGTCTAATAAAGAAAAAAACAATATTCTGGTAGTTTTTAATTTCTATTAATATTAGATCTTATATATTTCAAAAAATTCTATGATTTAGGAATGAGTGTAAAAAACATGTAATGATAAAAATTTAAAGTCATATGATTAAAGAAGATAAATCCTACCAATGTTTATCTTTAATTAGAATATATTATAGTGATATATCTGTGATTCTTGATTGAATTTGTTTTAATTAAAGTAAAAAAATTATTTTAGATGGGTTTTACTATAATTTAGATGGATATTTTTATCATTTATAATGGTCTTGATTGATTTTAAAAGTGGGGAGTTATATTTGAGAGTTCGTGGCGAGTAAGAAAATTTAAATATTCATATATCCATGAAAAATATTGATGAATAAGAAGAGATTTTGGGTAAACATTGATATTTGGAAATATGATAATTTTATTTCATTGATGAAAGAAATGATGAAGTATCTATGAGAATGAAATTAAAGAGAAGGAATTAGAAGAAGATAATAGGTCTAATTGAGTGGATAGAAGATGTTAGGAGGGTTGTTTTAAGAAGAGGTGAAGTTAAGATAAAAATTTTAGTTATTTCATGACTAAATGTTTTTTTTAAATAATAACTAATAATTAGTGGATATGTCATGTGGAAGTTGAGGAAGTGCTGACTTAAGGAAGAGTACATATAGATTCATTTAAAGGAATATGACCAAGATATGTAGAGAAAACTTAACTCAGACTATTCATTGATCTATATTGGTAAATGTATTTCTATTATCATGGTACATAACATGTATGGTTATGTATAGTTATAAGAATTTAAAAAATTAATTTTAGGGATGCAATCTTAGTTTTTAATTATTTCTTAGAAATTAATTTTTAGGATTTTTTGGGGGTTTTTTTGGATTGAAATTTTAATCTACCATTCATTTTTATCTTAATTGGAATGGAGCTTGTACTTTAATATGTTTATATCATTTGTATGTATATTATTTTGAAATAAATTGAATATAAAGAAAAAATAAAGGTTTGAGCATCAATGATAAAGAATTATTTTTTGAAATTATTTATATTTTAATATTCCCTATATTTTATTTTATTTACATTTTTTTGGATTATATAATTTCATCCCATGATTAAATTATTGAAATATTTTTTATTTATGATATATAAATTCTACTTGGGATACCATCATACCTAATTTTAAATATCTGTTTTTGATAGGATTAAAAAAGTAAGGTAATTTATGAATGAGGATAGATAAGCATGAGAATTTTGAATTGATGAATAATGATTTGGGTTTGTTGATTGATTTATATAAATTAAATATTCCAAAATTTTGGCATAAAATAATTTTTATATGTGAATTTCTTAGATTATATTAGGATGGATTATATATTTAGTTTTTTTATTGGGGATAATGATTATATTTTAAAAAATAAAATATGGGGTTAGATGATAATTTAATTACTTGGGATACCTATAGTAAGAAATAATTTCCCACTTCATTTTAACTATTACAATTAATTTTGAGATGATATTGGTGTTGGGATTGAGGTATCAATTTTGGTTTGGATTACAATAATTTTTTGGATGATTTTATTATCATTCAAACTAAACTTATGATCATATTATATGTGTTATAATTATTTTTGTGATGTGATAAAATAAGGAAATATTGGTGAATGTGAAACAAATTTCATTCATAACTTATATTGAAAGAAAACAAAATGAAAATTAAAAAAAAATAGGAAATATAAAAATATATATTTATGAGTCATGTGTCTAGGTATTATTTATAATTAAATTTAATATAAATACTTATTAAAATAAATATTCAGAAGTCCCAAATAAAAATTAGTTTAACTGTAAATTTTAAAATAAATTAAACATCATTGATTCATTTTCTTAAACATTGGTTTTTTAAAAATATTTTTTCATATGATTCTTGAAAAATAATTTTTTATTGATAATAATTTTATATCATTATGTTTAAATATTTGATATGATATATTTTTTAAGATGATGTGCAAATATTTTCTTGAGGATAAGAAAGAACTGTGGAGTGTAAGATTATATAAAATTATATATAATTAATGGTCTAACATTAATCAAATTTAATAAATATTTATCCTTTAATTAATCAAATTATTAAAAATTAATTAAATATTAATTAAATATATTATCATAATTTAATTACAGTGTTAACAAAGTAATTTCATTATTTTTAGAGTTTTAGTTCTAATTTTTTACATTTAAAAATTATTTATTTATTTTTGTCAAATTTTAAAAACCATGTTATGGTGGAGAAAAAAACACCATGGTTGTTATATTAAATTTAAAAATCATGAATCAGGAAGAAAAATTATGATAAATAAGTATTATGGTTATTGATAGAAGATAATAAAGAGGCAAAGAAGAATCAATGTTTGATGACCACGTCATACTTTATAAAGTAATACAGACAATAATTATGAGTTAAAACAATGACATGAAGAGTATGTTATAATATAAATATAATAGTAAATAATGGATAATTTGATGTTTTCAAATCCTTCTTTATAATTTTATATCATTTTTTATATTTTGGGATATATAAAATTCAAAATCACACCCAAAAAGATGGGAATAACGATATAAAATCTGGAGATTCAAAGATAGATTTGATGAGATATATAATTTTAAATCATGGCTTTAAGAAGATGTAGAAAAAGTGTGATAAATATTATTTTCCATGATTTATATTTTACGTATGATTTAAATTATTAGAGATTCTAATTATGGTTTATCTTGGAAAAAATCTCTTTGGAATGATTTTTAAGTCGTGTTTTTTGGCATTATTATAGAAGGATGTTTCAAAATAGCTGGTGATGTCATTAGGAGTCCATTGAATTAAGGATGGTGGTTTTTTGGATGTATTCTAGTATAATTAATGATAATTCAAGTTTTGAGAAGGTTTTTGAAAATTTAGCTAAGTCCAAATCATAAGAGTTAGCTTTTCAAGCTACATAGAAAATGGGTAAATCATCTAGTTCCTCATGTGTGTATAAGAGACATTTTATTGAAAAGGATATTAAATCTATAAATTTTATAAGACTATTATATAAGGTCCAGTTATTAATTCTATAATGGTCATAATACTCATTTTATAAAAGTCATTTCTGAATAATATAAGAGTAATTCTGTGGTTAAATAATATTTTATAAGGGTATTGTCAAAAATTGTAAGGGTCATTGTTAATAGAATAAAATCTATTCATTAAAAATATATGGGTCACTAGGTGTTGAGAATGAAAAAATAAAAATGCATGAAATCATAAAGATAACCAGTGCCACTTCAAAAGGGCCATTTATAAAAAAATGTAAGGTATATCCACTTGAATCATAAGTGTAATATTCATAGATCTATTAAAATTTAAGGGTAATTTCCATAGTAATTTTTAGAGAAGTTTTCTTGTATAATTTTACCAAATATTTTATTAATCCTTAAATTTTATTAATTCTTTGACTACGATGAGTGGTAAAAATCAAGTGAAAATAAAATGAGGATCATTATGTGGTTATCCAATGATTTAATTAAATTTTTTGTTTTTATTTTGTGGTCCTTGTTTTGACCATATGACGCATCATGAAAAGGGGAATTATGATTTATAGGTTTCAATAGTGAGTTAGGTTGAAATTTTTATAAGGGGTTTGGTTGAAGATTTTGGAGGTATTTATTTCTGAAATATTCGATGATTTTGTTGGGATCCAAGGATAGAAATAAATTAAATTTTTAGATTTGATTTTTCTATATTAAAATATTGAATTATTTATCAGGTGGATATTTTATGACTAAAATTAAAAGGGATAAATAAATTAAAAATGAGATAATGGATACTCTCTCAAAATAGACAAGGGAAATATATTTCAATTCGAAATAACTAAATAATTATGGAAGACACATAGTTGGAACAATATTATTTTTAGATAAATGAAGAAAAATAATTCAAGGAATTCCCTAGAATGTTAGATAAGAATTTAAAGAATACAATGGAATGTGATAGATTATTTATAGGATAATCATCGGAAGGTTAGTTAAGAGTAAAAAGTTGTTCCCATAACTATATATTAGAGGTTTCTAGAAGTAGTGTTGATTGATACACAAACTATAGAATAATTTATATTTGTTAATCATGGAATATATATCATATTAAAGGATGATCAGTATGTTACATCATTTAAAGGGAATAGTGTGTTCTTTAATTGTTTGGTGAATGTTCTAAACCTGGTGTTCCAGCCTGTCATCCCTATATTGTAAAAGAAGAAACATTATTCTGATTTTTCTAATTGTACCATCACATTGTCATGTGATTATCCTAGTTTGGGTGAACTGAGTAAATTTCTCATGTCTATTTATTTTACTTCGGTAATGCTTCATGTAATTTATAAAGAAATAGATGCAATATTATTTGAATCAATGGTAATATTCATCTACATACTTAAAAAACATATGAATTGGGTTACCATTGTGATTTTATTCTTATTAGAGAAATATATAAGGGATATTGGTATCAATTTAAAAGGATTCAATGTATTAGGATGAGAATTATCTAATTCTATCTGCAGAAAGGTGTTTTTGTGTAATTCCTCTTTCTCTAACAAGGAGAAAATTATCAATATTTATGAAGGTAACTATAATTTACATGACTCTAAGTTACATGTACCTTGTAAAAATTATGAGGAATTGGATATTTACACAAATTATTTATTTTGATTTATTCTTAGATTAGGTGAACATTATACTTAAGAACATGCATAAAATTATCAAAAAACGCGATGATATAAAAATTATAAAGATGATCATAAGGGGACTAACACCATTTATCAATGATAATGTCTTGGAACACAAAGACAAATACCCAAAATAAGTGACCGTATATGTTCTACACAACACCCTCATTGCATATGAGATGAGGAATAACAAAAATTATTCTATGACAATAGAGAGTTTAAGGAAGTAGTATTCATGGAAATTAAGAATCTCATGGTATATGATGGTCCTAAGGATATGTATATTGATGATTTTATGTATTTTGTAACATCAAATCTCAAAATAGAAAAGGAAAAATTTTAATGAAAGCATTCAATTTCTTGTTTTTAGTGTGTAAAATTTAGGCATATCAAAATAAAATATCTAAAGAAATTCTAAGATGATAATGAATGAAAATTACCCGTTATGAAAAAAAATTTGTTAAAAAAGAAAGAGAATACCATAAAAAATTCTTCATGAATGACAAATTGATTTCAAAAGAAGATATCAGCTCAGAAGAAATAAAAGTGTAAGAAGTTGAGGACTGTAAACACCTTAGTGAGGAAGTTATTGTTGTTTTAATATATAGGCCATAAGTTGATAAAAGTTATGATAAATGTGTTTAATTTTAGGGAATATTAAACCCCACATAGGAACTCAAAGTTCCCTTAAATAAATATATTTTTTTAGGGAAAATGTAAATAATTCCAATGGAGTGGTACATTACATCAAATTTTATCTATAATAATAAGAAGTGAATTACGAGTTGAAATATGATATTGAAAAAATTAAATATGAAATTATTTGAAAATCAAAGAAGTAATTTATACTTAGTCTTAAAATCAAAATATAGGTCCGTATTATAAATGGTTTGACAAATTCAGTGAAATATCATGTCATAATAATTGATAAAATTGAAAGGGAATTCATGATGATGTGTTGAAATATTGATGACAAAGAAATACTTTTAACCCACATCTTCACATCAGGAAGTTCTAGTACACTAAACACTAAAGAAGCTAAGAAAGGTAATTGGGATTTTATGGATAAATTAATCAATTTCCTATAAGTTCAACATTTAAAATAAATTAGTAAATCTATTTAGGGGAATGATTATAAAAAATAATATTTTTTGGTTGATGAAAGTCCATAGGCACCCATTCCCCATAAATTTTTTTCCCAGCCACATAGAAGACTCCAAAGGTTAGAGTTAGATTTGGAAAGATGTACAATAATAAACCATGCACATGGTGATATTATAATGGAGAGATGGGGAACACACAATACATGTGTTCCATAGATAAAATTAATTTTAAGGATCAAGATATATAAAAAATAGAATTTCTTATAATTTTTTTTCTTTTAATGTCAATAATTTTTGGATTTTAGGTTTTAGACAGAAATAGATGAATTAATAATCAAGGTTGCAATGGTATATAGTAAATGATACCTAGAAAATAATATCATAATAGTTTGAATCATTATCATGTTATCTTAAAACATATAATAAATTTCCATCCTAAAAGATGAGAATGGTCTAATAAATCCAGAGGAGGATCAATCTTATTCCCCAACAAAGTAAAAAATAAAATGAATATGGATCATGAAAGGAAAATATAAATAGAAAAAAATCTCTGAAATTTATTCGAATGTGATTTAACAATATATAATATATATTTTTATGGTGATTTCATATCCCATGTGATGGTAAATTAATATCTTGTCACAATCCTAAAGTAAGACAAAGAAGGTGTCATTCACTATGTAAATGATGAATGGTTGAAGATAATTAGTTTCAAAAGATCCCAAATTGTAGGAAAAAACTTAATATTCTTCGATTATTGGTGTTCGAAGACCTTATTCAAAAAATACTAAGTGTATATAAAAAATGTGATTCAGGGAATGAGGTTAATTTCAAAAAAAAATACTTGCTACATAAAATGAATAGATATAACTATTTTAATATAAGATAATCATGAAAATAATAATATCTACCTCATTAGTGGGGTAGAAGAAAATTTATCATTATCCACGGTGAAATGTAATGAATTGGGGAATAAAAGTTTTAGAATCATTATCCAAATAAAATGATACTCTTTAGTAAAGATTGAATGAGATTGTGATGTCTGTAGTCTCTTATGAGATTTCACTCACTTGTGTAACACCTTCCAAAAATTTAAGATCATTTAGAATACAAACAATTTGATGGAAAAAAATGAAAAATTATATTAAGTTGGTACACATTTATGTGTGTGGTCCAATATCACAAAAACTCATGGATGTAAGGGAAACTATATTTTGTTTATTAATGATTATAGTCTAATGGAATGGATTATAGTTATCTATCATAAGTCTAAACTGTTCGAGTTCATTTCACATTATTAGATATTGGGATAAAATATTTCTTTGATGGAAAATTTATAAGTAATATTTTAATAATGATATGTAATTAAAAAATATTCATGTTTAATAATTTTTTTAGAACTAATGGATAAGTAATCATGTTTTGGTAGTGAGGAATCTTTAAAAAATGTATTCATTAAGAGGGGAACCAAACCATTAATAATATGGCCTCAAAAAATTATTGAATTGAATTTTTAAAATACTTATTGGATTTTAGAATTGGTTACCACATTTTATATATCTAATAGTAATTTTTTTATACAAATATAAATAATAAACCATATGAGATATGATATGGTAAGAAGCCAACATTGAATACTATTGAATTTTTATAGGTAAATTATTTATACTCTATAAGTAAAATAACCAAAAGTCTACACCTCATGGGGATGAAGTTATTTTCTATGGATATTCATCCAAAATAAAAGTGTATAAATTCTATAAAATATTACTAAGGAACCCATTAAAATAAAAGATGTAACATTTTTGTAAAATGAGAAACTTTTGAAAATGGTAATCCTTTTTTTTTCAATAGATCAATGATGAAATATCTCAGAAATATGATGTTGAAGTAATAATATTTGGGGGATAATATTTTCTAAATGATACAAATAAGTATAAATCATTGATAAGGTAAATATAGATGGTTTATAAATTTAAAATAGGTTAAATTGGATGTATTAAATTAGTGTTTGAAATATTATTTGCGACCAAATAGATCCAGTGAAAATATGAAGAATTAAGACATTACAGAAACTCTCTTTATTATATCAAGTAATGACAAAATGTTTTAAATAGGATACAAACAATGAATATTTTGTTCAAGGTTATGCATAAATATCTTAACTAAATAAAAAATTGTTAAACCTGGGATGTTGTTCCATGGTCAAAAGACAAAAATGTCACTAAAACCAAGTTGGTGTTTCAGAAAAAACATAATGAATATGGAAAGGTAATTCAAAAAAATATAGATTGTGTTCAATGGTTTTTTTCAAATTAGAGGTAATTCATGCTGATGAGGTATTTTCAACCATGTATTATTTGTAAAAAAATATGAATTTTCTAGTCAATATTGGTGAGAAGACGATTAAATTGTATCAAATATATGTTAAATCAATCTTCCTAAATGGATTTCTTGAGTAAGAGGTTTTCATTAAGAAACTAGATATATTTCTAATTGATAAATACAATAGTAAGGTGTTCATGTTTTTGACGTATTTTTTTGTATTAAACCAAGAACTAATATATTGGTGTTATGTGCTTGATCAATACTTGAGAAATATTATATTCTTATCATGAGTAATTGACAACAACCTCTATATCAAGAAATAAAATGATAGATAAATGTTGGTACTTATTTATATGGATAAAATAATTTTTAGTGGATCATATGATGCATGATGCAATATATTTTCAAAAAAATGATGTGTGGATTTGATATATCCATGGTTTTAGGTAAACCTTTTTCATTTCTTTATAATTTAATATAGGAAGATATAGTCAATTTGTTTTCAAATTAAAATATATTAAATATGTACTCATGAGATTTAGAATGGTAGATTCCAAGACAATGAAAAATATAGTGTCCACCTAGATGAAATTTTCAAGATATGACATTGGTGAGGAGTTCAATGTCATATAGTATAGATAGATTATTGGTATAGTCTTATTATTGGTATCAATATAACCTGATATTATGTTTACAACCTTATAAGTTGAATAATACCAAAGTGGCCCCAAGAAAATCCACATTCTAGAAGTGAAAATAATAATTTTTTCATTAATAATATGATTTAATTTGGGTTGTTTCATCATAAAAAATAATATAAGGAGTTCTTAGGATAAACTAATGTACAACGAGATGGTTCATAATATGATTATAAGTTGAAATTGTGAAGTTCCTTCTATCTAGGAGGTTCATGAATTTCATAGATGAGTAATAAGAAATATTTCATTTAACATAGTACTATAGAGTACGGATATATTATGAATACTCAACAATGTACTCAATTATTTTAGATGAAGTAACAACTTGAGAATTTTAAAGTTCATGTGAAATCTACTATAGTAATCGATTTTGATAACTCTAGTGCTATTAATATATGAACAAATAATCTATAATTTATGAATAAAGAATATAGGGATAAAATATCATTTTATCAGGGATAGTTCTTGTGAAGGATAATGATTTTATAGTATTTTTCAATACAAAATTAAATTTTGTATATCTAGAAAAAGGAACTACCAAATGATGATTTTGAAAGTCACTATTTGGATTTTTTAGTCCAACTTTCTCTATACAACTTAGTGTATTGGAGATGGGACATTCACTCCCTATATAGGAGATTATATTTATATAAAGGTATAATGCATCTATAAAATTAAAATTTTTTATTCCTAACCCTCTCTTGTTGACTTTAAAAGAAGTTATCTTTAGTTTCATTGACAAATTGGTAGGATCAGTCCATAAATTACTTGGTATAATTTGTCTTTGTTAAATAAGTTATCCTTGTTTTGAAATGAATTAGCCTGGGAGTATTAATTTTTGCTGAAGAAAGGGGAAAATCATATGATTTTGTTTTGGAGAAGGGGGGTATTTAACTATTTAATTACATGGGTATCTTTTTGGAATAATTGAAGATCATGAAGACCATAGAACTATTTCCATGCATAAATGTTCATTTAAATCTTGCTTCTCATAAATATATGTACACATGTGGGAATATAGTTGATTTTTAGTGAATAATTGATGCACTATATAAATTAAATAGGTATATACATTATTTTTTGGTTAGTTTTAATTATAAGTGAAGTTATTAATTGAAGTTGTGTTAAATCTGCTTAGATGTTTTCAAAACCCCCAAATGGGGATATTGTTATAAAAAATACCATTGTAATGAGTTTTAAGTTGTTTTTGCTGAAATGTTTTTTATTAAACTTCAAAAAACTCAAAAAGTCATTGGGAGATCATTTCATGGAGTTTATATGTTCATTGAAAGTTTTTAGTGGAATTTTGTAAAATTCTAATTTTGGTATGGTTTTCGAAATGTTGTCTAATTCTAAATCAAAAGAGTAACATTTTCATTTTTTATCGAAAATGGATAAGTCTCATAGACCCCCATGTGAGTTTTAGAGTCATTTTGTGAAAAAATAAAAAAATTATAAAGGTTATTCCTAAAATTATAAGGGTTACTAGAACATTTCATAATGGGCAGTTATGGGTTTTATAAGTTTCATTAGACTCAATTCATAAGATTCATTTACAAAGTGTTTAAGGGTACTTTTTCAGCCAAAGTATTTTTCATGAGGGTCATTTCATAAATCATAAGGGTCATTCTAGAAAACAAATATTCATTTATTAAAACTATAAGGGTCCTCTAGAATAAACCATAAAATGTAAAAAAAAATCAAGAACTCATAAGGGTGGCCAGTGCCCATTTGTAAGGGTTACTTTTGAAAAACATTAGGGTCATTCCCTTAGATTATAAGATTTACCTTTACAACACTAATAAAATATAATGGTCATTTCCATATTAATTCCTCAATATGTTTATCTTACATTATTGTACTGAATATTTTATTAATCTTTAAATGTGATTAATGGTTCCACCAAGGTGGGTGGATAGAATCAAGATAGAGTCATTGGAGGATTATTATGTGGTTATCTAGTTATTTAAATGGAAATTTTTTTTGATTTAGAAGATCTTGTTTTGACTACATGGAATGCCTTAAAGAGTGGATTTATTCTATATAGGTTGTAATAGAAATTCCACTTGAAATTCAAATATGGTCTTCTCCAGGATATTATAGAGTTGTCCGTTTCAGAAATATTTACTTATTTGGTTAGCATTCAAGGATAGGGAAAATAACATAGTTGAATTTCATGTTTCGGTAATAAAATATAGAGATAATTATCAATAGTATATTTGGTGAATAAAATTACAAGGGATAAATAAAAAACATTGATCATACAGACAATCTCAAGATAGAGAAGGTAGACATATTTCAATTTGAAATGACTAAAGAAGCAAGGGAAACACATAGATTGAATGAAGTAATTTTGATAACTGGAGTAGAATAAATCTAGTCATGTATTGTAATGTGAGACAATAATTCTAGACACACACTAGAAAGTGATACAATAACTCTAGATTGAGTGCTAAAATGTCAGTGAATAAGAATACTGTGTTTTTTGAGGTATCTTGTTGAATGTTTTGGACATTGTGTTGAGTGATAAACTGACACTAGTGTAATGTTTACTAATCTATCATGTGATGTGGAATAGATTGTAATAGGAGCACTGAGATAGATATTTTACGTAGAATAGTGAGTACTCTAATTATTTTCGTGATGGTTGTGAGCCTAGAGGGTTAGTGTGGTCCCTCAAAATTATAAACTAAGAGTAGTGTGCAAAGTGTGTCGGGTGTATTTGCACATAATCATTGCATTATCTTTTGATTATAAAAATTTAGTTGAACCAATGTCTATTTATTTTACATCTTTAATAATGAACATTAATTGTAAGGGAAAGAGAGTTACGAATAATTGTTCATTAATATTATTGGTGGGGATCAATTAAAAATAGATATGCCATGATTCACCACCATAACCCCACCCCCCACCGAACCCTATTGGGGTATTAACTTTATTTAGGAATAATTGTTAATTTGTGAAGTGGATGAATTTTGAGAAGCATTAGAGAAGTTTTGAGATATTTGGAGGCCAATTTTAGGATTTATAGAAAACTACCATGTGGTGCTTCTTTCAAAACCACGTTGTCTCGTACATATTGACTAAAATTTAGAATTTTTTCCACAATTAGTATAACCCAAAATGTGGTGTCAAATTCTTGTTTAAAATTTCCTTGAAAATTAACATATTTCTAAAAAAATCTTCTTTAGATATATAAAATTTCAGAATATTTTTGGGAGATATATGGTGAATCTAACTCATTTGTTATAGAAAAATTTAATGTGATTTGATCACTATTATAATAGTATAATATGAGGGAATATATGAGAGATAAATAAATGAATTAATCTTTATAAAATAAGAAAACTACTTTTGAAAATAGTGATCAATAAGTTGAGAAATAAATGGGAGATCACATAAATGATAAAGGATGTTGTCTTAAATTTTTAAGATAATAAATATTATGGTTATCAATTAGATTGTAAGTTCTATTTTTTTAATCCATGTATAACATGAATATATTTATGTATTATGTGGAAAAATATAGAAGTGTAAATTATTTGTGATGAGAATTTGTAATAGAGGGTGATTTAATGGTTTTTTATGGTTTTTATAAAAACGTTATTGGTATCATGAATTTATTCATCCATTAAAAATATTCTTATTTAGTTGTTTTTATTAGTAATCTATAGATTAGGGGGCTACTTTTTGATGCATTAACTATATTTCATGATTTATTCTTGAATAAGGAATGAGCATAAATGATCTCTATTTTATCATGGTTTTCAGTTACCTAAGTGGGGAATAAGTTAAAGTAATTAATAATAATAAAATAGAAACTATACGGTTGGAGGGTAAATACTAGATCATAGGTTTACGTTGAGTTAATTATTACAAATAAAAGGATATTAGTTAATGATATTAAAATCTAAATTATATCATGAACTTGAATTTATAATTCTTATTAAACATTCATTATTAAAGATCATTAAAATATTTTTACATAAATAATAATCATTATTACAGTATATCCTAACTTTAGAATCTAATAATCATTCTAGGGATCACTTTTCTATTTGGAATTAACCTCAAACTAATTACATAAAATGATTCTCTAATAGTTCTAAGAAGAGTATATAATTAATTTATAAGCATGGAACCCACTTGGAATTAATGATTCATAATGGGTGGTCATCAAGATCACCCTTGATTTTATCATGTTTTGATTGGTGATTATTTTCTAAAACCCATTTTTTATTAACCACAACATAGGACTTCGATTCAATATCTCAATATATTTTCTCAAATAATATAAAATTTTTGATCCTCCTATATCACACAGAGTCAAAAAATAGTTCTCTTTAAAACATATTTCACCATGGAATGATCATTCCAAACATACTATTTTAAATATGAGTTCTTTTACAGTAATTATTAACCATACATTACACTATAGAATGAATTAATTATCAATACATTGCATATAGGTATTTTTCACCAAGTTATTTTGAAAACAATAAATTCCAAAAATAATTACAATATACAATGCTGTGTTTTCATAAATAATGGTGTTATATTTTCTTATTAAAATATTTCATCCAGAAAACACATTTTCTTCAACTGTTTTATCCTGTAAAATAATCATTACCAAAATACCCTTGACCATAGTGTGGTTTTTTCATCCCTCATAATTTTATCTTCTTATAAATTCAACTCATCCTTAAACTATCTCTTTCAATTACTAATCACTTTCATATATATAAAATATCTGTAATTGGAAATAAACCTCTAATAAACACAACACTGATATTTTCAAACAATTATCATATTTTCATGATTCCAATATTCTCCCCCTTTGGATTTGTTAAAAATTTTCCATAGTAAAACTCATAATACCATTGAACATCATGTATAAACTCTAAATGGATAACTATACATATTTCAAAAAACTATATAATGAATTTATCCATGGATTATATAGGGTACAATAGTAAGTGTAAATACTTAAAATTTTACAAATTGTTATTATAAAAAATATCACAACCAGTTGGACTAATTGAATGATCCCATAAATATGCACACCTTAAGGATTTGTTCTCCCCCTACTTCTATTTTCATTCTATAATTTTATTCTCGAACTCTAAAAAAACCCAAAAGGTACTCAAATCAAACCTACAAATATGAACATTGTTTTATTACAATTTCAAGCATATGGGTAGAGGGGATAAATTGAAACTATTTTAGTTTGATGAGGTGATTTAACTCGAGGATTAAAAAGATAATTTTGAAATATCATTATAGCTGGTATTTCTATGAATATATTTTCCACTTACTCATGTGTTTCAATATAAAACACCATGAAAACTTGTTTCCCCACTTTCACTTTAATAAAGCATAAATAAATCTCAATATGCTTCATGTTAGAGAGTTGTATATTAATTTTCATGCGATACATTTTTTTATGGTACATGATTAAAATTATCATATTTCATTATTTTCCAAGTATCATCAACTTATTATTATTCAAAATAAATTGGTTACATTTTTTGGTAGTAAAAATTTACTTAACTTCATATTAATAAGAGAAATAATATATTTTTCCATTTTCAAACACCCAATGAATTTATTTTTATTCTCAAAGGCACTTACACTTTTGGATTTTGATTCCAATATATATCTAAACCAATCTATATTTCTATATTACATCAACTCACTGTTTTTCTTTGATTTATAGAAAATATATAATCAATATTTCTTTCCACCTTATTCTATTCATATAAATGTGTTGTTCTTACTTTATATCAATTTAAAAATATATAATTAGAATGTTTTATATACTGTAACAAATCATGTTGTCACCGACTAAATAAATATTTTATTTATTTTTTGATATAAAATTAAATGTAATAAAATAATTCATTATTATTTCTACTTTTTTTCTATATATAAAAGATTTTGAAACTATATTTTCATATTGTGTTCCAAATTCTTTGAGAAACCCATTAGATTAAATAACTTAACAAATAATTTAATTCTCAACTTATTGATTTACATTTAGTTCATTAATCTGAATATATTATCCAATTACTGACATTTAAAACTCTAATCTCATTAATCATGAAAACTTATCACATTATTCTAATTTTATTTTTGTAATATGACACTTCCAATGTAGATGATTACCATAAATTGTTATTCCATTTTCTATCCATATATAAATTTTTTTCAACACCACTTGTCTTGAATTAAAAAAATATTAAGTAAGTATTCAACTTATCATAATATGATTATGGTTCTCATTTTAATCCATATAAATATTTATTTATATGAAAATACTTTTTCCTATAAAAATAAGTTAAAATAATTCCAATGGTTCACTGAATATTTCCTCCTTAATAACACCATTCATGGATTATTCCTCAAATTCTTTGGGTAGATTTTGAATATCCTTTGGATTCACACCACTAAGAACAAATGAATTGATACAAATATTTACACTAGTTTAAATTTTATTCTAAATAAATTCTTTTAATTTGAAAAAAAATATACATGTCAAGACTTGTTTCTAATAACATTACCATGTTTATCAAGCTAATTATTGAATAGATACTTTAATCCAAAGACCTAGTGTTCATGTTATCTCCTCTTAATCTCTCATATTTTTTACTCAATTTAATAAAATTATTCATTCATATACTTGTATCATGATTCATATTTAATATCCTCTATAAATAATTAAAGCTCCACTTGAGAAGGGATTTTTATTCTATAATACCTAAAAAAAATTCTATTTTTTATATTATTTTTAATAAAAAATATAATTACTATACTTAAATATAGGTATTTATAATAATTTTTGGATATTTTGGGATTACTAGTTCATGTGTATATTTTTATATAAATTTGAAAAATATTTTAGAAGTTTTATAACAACCCATACATTACATGCATTGTTATTAGTTTATAATTGATGAATACTTATTACAATATATAAAAACCCATGATAGGACTGTATAGGTATAGTGTATTTAGAAACTGGGAAACAATTCCAACTGGTTCATAAATCATCTACATTGTCTCCTGCTTATTTCAACGTATCTAGAGTCCCTTTTGGCATAACCTACTTAATACCCTTCTCCCTGATCTGGGGAAAAGAAAACATACAAAAGGGTTATCTCAAACCCTTAGTAAGGGTAAACAATGAAAATATCATTCATATCTTATTCATAAGAACATAACATTGTGAAAATCTTAACCTACAAAAGAGATCATAATATCATGACATGGGATAAATCATAGTAGTGAAATATAATCCCAATAATCATAACATAACACATGAAACTTTATGGAATACAAGAATAATCATATAAAATCATTTAATATTAGTCAAGACTCATTTCCAAGACCATCATAGTGGACAAAGTCCATTACTGAACCGAGTTCACTCCTCGTTCCAGTTCGGTATCACTAAACCGGATTAACTTTTTGTTCCAGCCATGTCTATCTCATGATATATAAATCTTTACCCAATGAATTGGAGGTAGATATAGGTCCCACACATCTCATAATGAAACCATTCTTATGAGTGCAAAAAAAATCATAAATCATACACCATTTCATAACCCATGTAAAAAAATGTGATTCTTAAACATCATGCCATCAGAACATAATACATATAAGATAAAAGGACTTCATAAAAATAATTACATCATAACATAATCAATTTAACATAAAAATAGGTATAGAAACAGAACCCTATATTATCTTAGATGGAAAATAATTTTGATAAAACACTTTAACTCCATTCCTGAGTAAAATATCCTTTCTACATCAAAAATATTTTTCCGTTCTCAATATGTCATACAATTTTAAAATAAAATAATTTAATTGAAAATAAACATGAAAACTTATAAGGTAAGCTTCATGGAAAATAATTTTCTATGAAATCATAAAAATCCTTTCATGCTATATAGGTTAAAAAACATTCTTCTCGTACTTTTCCAGGAAAAGTCAAATTCTATCTCGTTTTGAAAACGACAAAAGATTACTTTCACAACATTTACTAAAAATTCATCAATAGGAAAAATTGGATTTAAAAAATTATGGGAGAATAGAAACAATATTACATATTGAGGATACATGGATGTGGTTGATAAATATGCCCCAGTAAATTATGAAGTATAAACAATCTCGAATAAAAATGAGATTGTAAGATTTTCTGTTACCTTAGGTCTGATATGCTTTGTACGTATCCGAAACTCCTTTATAATGATTTAAATAATGTCATTCACTTATTACAGAATCATAATCATTTTTATGATATCATATATTCTCATATTCTTGGCTTCTTATTAGTAATATTTCATTGCTACTTGTTATTCGGGTCTTCATTGCTTTATGTTATTATGTGTGTTTTGTCGAACAAATTATTATTACTCTTTTTAGGTTATAACTACATAATTTATAGAATGGTAGTAGTATAATATATATCATATTTATTCATTCAACGCATTTATATAATCATGGTTTAATGAAGATCATGTAGAACGAATCACATCACTTCATGGAGACAGTAAGTTGTACGTACGCACGAGCGACAATATCGTTCCCATAATTATTGAATGGTCTTGGAGTGGATGATATAATATCTAAAAATTAGTATCATGTTATAATAATAATATATAGTTATTCATTACACAATTTTACCCATCCTAGTATGGTGGTGGTGGAAAAAAGATTACACCACGGTGTGGAGACGGTATTCTGTACGTACGCACGCGTGGTGATTTTATTTTCCATAGGATGGATAAAATGTGAAGTAGGTTTGTTTCATATTTATAATAACATATAATTATATGATTTATACTAATGTTATTACTTTATAATGAACCCAATAAATAAGTGGAAGTAGAAGAAGAAATAAATTTGAAAGGATCAGTAAAGGATATTACCTCTTCTTCGACGCGCCTCCTCTAAACCTCCTCTTAGGGCACTAAAGCTGGTCTTTTAAGACTCAAAGAACCTCTAGTATGTTTCTAGGGAAGTGGAGAAGAGAACCTTTTAGGGTTTTTCTGAGCTTGAAGGCTCCAAATGGTGTGAGAAGGAGAGCGAGGAGGTGCCTTTTTATAAGGGAGGAGAGGGACACCTTTTAAAACATAAGAAATATTAATTTATAATAAATTCCAACCCCACATAAAAACCTCCAAAAATGACTCAATTAGATGATTATATGACATAGGTTTGTAATATCATCAACCAATAAAATTTGGACATGTTGTGAATTTTTTTTAAACCTTATAAAATTGACTTATCCTTATTTAATCTATTTAATTTTATTTGTGGTAATAATATTCTAAATTTTAAATTTTTATAAATAATTACT
Source organism: Viscum album (assembly GCA_963277665.1). Classification (NCBI taxonomy): domain Eukaryota; kingdom Viridiplantae; phylum Streptophyta; class Magnoliopsida; order Santalales; family Viscaceae; genus Viscum; species Viscum album. The sequence goes on from OY728145.1 coordinate 188,799,072, forward strand.
TATGTGTTTTGAATTTTCCATAATTGGATAATTTATGAAATTTTATACCATATAAATTTCAATTTGTAATTATTAAATATTTTTGTGACTTTTAAACAATTTTTTAATAAGTTGTTTTTATAAAATAACAATAGTGTCAATTTTGACACTATTCATTTATTTATATTTAAATAAAATCCACAGAGAGAAAATAATTGATCCAAAATATTTAATAGATTCTGAACATATCATATTCAGTTAAAAAATTTGTGGAGAACATTAATTAGTTCATATAATATTTATTTTCATATTTTCAAAACCATTTATTTGATATTTCAATCAATAAATTAAATTCTACCTCACTATTATGGCATCATTAATGATAATTATTTAATTCTTAAAAATTAGAAATAAATTCTCAGGATGTATATAATTGTATTATATTTTGGGAGACTATCTATATTCGATGTTTTATGAGGTTTATTATAAAAATAAAATTATCATACTTATAAAATATAAGAGAGTGACATGTTGTAACTTTCATTGGTTTTAATACTAATTGTATCATTTTCGTGGTCAAAATTCCGGTAAATGGATATATTCCGATCCTTAGGTAATATGGGTCAACATTTATTCATCCAATAGAATTTTTCCATTGTGTTAGGGTACATTTATAATCCTATTTTTACCCTTAATTACATGTTTACCTTTAACTGTAGCAAATAAAAATAACCATAGATACTATTCATAATGTAAACCATAATAAAAGTAACCTATTAACATAATTTGGACCCACTGAATCCAAATATGGAATCCATTTTTCTAAATTCAAAACGCAGAAGTTGCAGTAATTAATTTTAAATTAATCCGGTTGTTAAGAAAATGTGTGTTTAAAGTTAAAACATTGTCAAAGATTGAAATGTTTTTACCGATGAATTCAATGTAAAATTAATAGTAATGAGAGACATTTTTTCAAATGGTAAAAATATATTATATTTATTATTTAAAACCATTAAATTTTATCATTTAACCATATAAATTATCTTGATGAAAAATGTTGTTTTTAAGAAAAATTTAGTTCATCAAAATATGAAAGTTATCAGAGAAGTATCAAAATTTATCCAATGTAAATTTTTATATACTAATTCAAAATAAGAAGTTTATTTTATAAAATTGAACTTATAAACATTTTAAAAATTATATTTAAAATGGGTGCTCCATCAATAGGCGGTAAAACAACATTTTTTGAAAAATAATTCTTTTATTGAAAAATTGATGTTGTTTTCATATATCATTCTAGAAAATGTGTAATATAAATCATAATGTTATAAATTTAAAAATTCGGTTAATACTGTTCATAATGGCTAGTTCATAATATTATTATAAAATATCATTGTTTAGTGAAACTCGGTATTGCGTACAACGAAAGCTATTGAGGAAGGATTCTCTTGCATGTAACGCAAGCCGAGTCAGTGTTGTGTGTAGTGAAAGATTCAAGCTGGGAAGAGCCACATGTGGTATACTCTATCTATGGAGTCCTCCTCAACAAGAAAAAAGAACTTCAAGCTGGGAAGAGCCACATGTGGTGGTTTTAATCAAAGAAGCTTCATCCACAGACAGATTATGGATAAAAGCTGGTACTGCCCTCTGGAGGCAGTAAAAGATACCAGGGCCCACTTGGGGGATCATACCAAGATTTATCTTTACATGCTTTCTAGTAATTTAAATTACAAATTCAGTATTAGGAAATAGTCTAGCATGTGCCCCCCCCCCCTCTTTTCATTTTGAGCTTAAATGAAATGATCCTTGTGATTAATTTAGTAATTTTTCTTTTATAGGATCATGAAGGCAAAAGTAAGCCTCAAGAATTAGAGGAAGAGGACCGTATCAATATTTCAAAAGGGAGTCAAATTTTTACGATTATATTTTAAACTCCTTTAATTTTTTGGTCCAAAATATATTTTGAGCTTTAATGAATATTCTTATCACTTTTCACACATCAATTGATTTTGAAAGAGTTGAAATGATTTTTGAAATAATAGATTTTAAATGATTGTTGATATGAATTATTTTCCCTTGAAATGGATTTTCAAGAATTTTAATTAGTTTGACTAATTTTTGAAATCCATGCCCATGAAACACTAACTCAAAATATTTTTTTCCAATCCTGGGTGGTATTCTAAACCACTTTTATATATTCTTCCTAATACCCACACTTTCTTGAGGGAAACTTGAATTTTTAGTGAGAACCAGAATTTGTGAATATTCTCTTTTGAAGCTTTTGATTTCATGGAATGAATTTAAAATGATTGAGGAATCTCTTTGTCTAGCCAAATTTTATCTTGAGACCCACCTTAACATTTATCCTTCATAAGCCCTTAGAAGCCATGAATTGCCTAAAAGGTTTAAGCCACATTACATGCCAATTTTTCCTCACCTTCCAGCACTTTTAGTATATTTGTATGGATATTTCAAGTTTGAGTGTGGGGGAAGGGCCTTTAATGTGCATTCATTGGGATGTGTATCATTTATGGGTAGTTCTAAGTGTGTGTCAATATTTCGGGCAGTAGGCAATAAGATAATTGTGCATGTGTCATCATTTCATTGTGCTTTATTTGTTTCATCCATTTCTCCTTCCAAAAAAAGAGAAGAAAAAAATGGAAATGAGTTTTAATTCTTCATTGTACATTCTGTTATGACTCATGTACCTCTCAAAAATAAAGGTCATGAATTTTCATTCATTTATTGTATTCAATTTTCAGCTCATCCTCCATGAAAAAAAAGAAAAAGAAAATAAAGCTTGGCCTCTTTGGATCTTTGAACAAAAAGGAGAATGTAGATGATATCATTCATTATAATCACTTATTGTTTCATGTACCATGTCGTAAAAATTGGGTGGTGTTGTTTTTCATATTTTCAACTGGGATTGGGAGAGGAATTTCCTGTGTTTTCCCTTGATTTATTCATTCATTATACATAAAAGTCCAACCTCCTCTTTCTATCCTGAAACTTTTTCAATCATTTTCCCACCAACCCTAAGCCATAGAATCATTTGTACCATTAATAAAATCCCTCAAGATTAAATTTATTTTCATGTTTCACGCTATGGAGAATTTATAATTTTCACAAACCTATGGTGATACATGCGATTTTCAAGTATGAGTATAACCCTAGAATCAATTTCTATTGAGTGAAGAGTGACATAAAATTCAATGTGAGGTAGATTGTGATTGGGAAATGGATTGATTTATGAGGTTGAAAAAAATTTAATGATTGAAATGAAAATAATATATAATTATTATTCATATATGAGACATGATATAATTCTATTTTGGATAATATCATTGATATTTTCTCATTTTTGATTATTATGTGGAAATTGATTTGGATATAAGATGATTGCCCAGGAGTGAAATGTTTAAGTGTGGGGGAGTGATGAATCTTACATTTTCATATATTTTATACTAAAAATCATCGTTTATAATCCCATCATAGTGTTATTTTATGGGTAATTGTCACATTTTTAGGTTATAGTGGTAATTTGAGCTTAAATGCAAAAATGGCCTAATTTTCCAATTTTAACAGATTGTTATTGTAGGGGTATTTTGGTCATTTAGTATTAAATATATGTCAAAATTTTATGATTAAACTTTTTCTGAAATATCTATTTAATTTCCTTCATTTTTGTCTTCTGGACCAGGGGCTGAATCGATCATCTAGTGGTCGTAAACATTCAATGAAGTTGGAAAGTTTTCGGGCGGACAGAATGTCACCCCCCAAAGTAACGGAAGCATAACTCGGCGCACACACCTACAAATGCATTGATACCAGCTGTAAAGGAAAGAGTATTCACAAAGACGTCTCAATGATGATGTTCGAGTCAAAATACCCTCATTAAAGCATTATGGTAACGCTCACAATATGTGGAAGACAAAACATCTCACCTGGAAGAAATGGTTCAATTGGGTAATAAATTCATAGAATCGTAAAAAGTCATCCAAAATGGCTCATATGTTTTGTAGAGACGATAAATGACATGGGGAAAAACTTCTGTTAAAGAAGAAATGCGTAAATCGATGTTTTGGAGGGTAATAATGTCACAGGAAGTTGAAGAATTGAAAATTTTACGGGTCAAATAGACAGATTAAATGGCTCTCATTAAATCGGCCATAACTCCTACATACGAGAGCCAATAAATTTCATATGTGGAGGGTGAAATTAGGAGAAATTATGGAACATATGTGATGAAGAAATGTGTTACAAATTCGGCCATTTAATGGGACATCCACACAGAATCATTAGAATGATTATTTTGGAGAGGATTCTTTCATCTCATCTCCCTATAAATATGTATCATCACCTCTTCTCAAGGAATTGGCACTTCTATGTGGCCATTTTCCATTTTTTTGTAGATTATTTCCATTGTAATACTATTATGCATTTCTAATATATTTTCATCTTCTTCAAATAATTCTTGTTTTTTTATCTTTTTTTCTTCCACCCCATTCTTCTCCACTGTGATCTCTTCTACTTGTGATCATGAGTAGCTAACCCGTGGAACTTCTCAGGGGATCAATCCAAGGTTTAACCCAAGTCTTCTCACATTCATATTAATTTTTTCTTATTTAATTAGAGTTAGGTCGAGGGGGATATTTGTGGTTAAGGTGCCTTTGTGTCTCCACTTTCCACCCGAGACTTAACTTTCTCTTTTATACTATTTTCCCTCGATAGAGGAGGTGGATGTGTGGTCTCTCGGCGATCGTTGAGAGCACTGTATATTCACAACAACATATAAAATAGAATATTCACACATATTATGGAGTGTGTTTATTAATTAAATTTGAAACTAATAATGAGATGATGAAGGTTTAAGCTGGGTGATTCTCTCGGGAATATCTCCTTTCTTTCTAACATCATTCTGTTTGCATTCATTCTGTTTGCATTGCATTGCATGTTTAATTTTAGTATTTCATTATCAATTCCCAATATTCCTTTCTGAAAATTTTATTATATATTTATATATGTAAATTAGAAGTAGTGAGTGATTGACCATGATAGCTCCTCAAGAGATCGACCTAGGTCATCCCCTGTGCTGCACTTAGCTATAAATATTTTTGAGAGCATGTACGACAACGCTTCATCAAACTTGCACCATTTCTGGGGAGATAATTGGTTGTTTACATTACTTTTTCTATTTTAAAATTTTAGATAGTTTCCATTTTTTTACAAAAAACATCAAAAAAAACTTTTTCCAGGATGCATTCAAATTCAAATTATTCTGCATGGAATAATTACTCACCAATGAAGGAGGAAGAAATAGAATATACTGAGGAGGCCCTCCAACTAAGAGCTGATTCCCTAATTATAATGTTCAATAAGGTTGAAAGAGGCATAACAACATGGATCTCACCGGAAGATTTGATGGCCATGGTCAATGAACTCCAAGTTGACTTAAAAAGATTCAAGGCCAAGAAGGAGATGCCATTGGTCTTTCCAAATTTCACTGAAAACATCCATGAAGTTGAAGCTGAACTTGAGGTGGAGGAGCCTGACTACCTACTTCCATCCATTGATGATCGACTCCAATGGGAACTTTCAATTGAAGAGGATATTAATTTCAAACCAAATCTGGGAGATGTTACATTCTTAACCTCAATTTCTTTAAATTTTGCTGACACTAATTTGAGTGTCTCTCCCAAATCTATTGAATTTTAAGATTCATCAAACTCTTACTACACCTTAGAGGATGATGTAAAAAACAAATCACCTGTTGATGAACATTTGGAGCTCCCTGAAGTCATTGAATATATACTAGAGGAGCCCCGTCATGAAGAGATCCAAGTTGTTGAGCCTGAGGAAAACAGACAAGAGGGTGAAGCCTCCTTGACGCCGGCCCTGGAAGAAAAGATGGTTGCACAAGTAGCAACAAAAGAAGAAGAGTTCCCCTACTTCATCCTACCCCACCATGCAAGCTATACCAAATTGTGAAGGGGGTGGATGTGGTATACTCTGTCTATGGAGTCCTCCTCAACAAGAATAAAGAACTCCAAGCTGGGAAGAGCCACATGTGGTTGTTTAAATCAAAGAAACTTCATCCACTGACAGATTATGGATAAAAGCTGGTACTGCCCTCTAGAGGCAGTAAAAGATTCCATGTCCTACCTGGGGGATCATACGAAGATTTATCTTTACATGAATTCTAGTAATTTAAATTTCAAATTAATTATTAAGAAATAGTATAGCATATGGGCCCCTCCCTCTTTTCATTTTGAGATTAAATGAAATTATCCTTCTGATTAATTGAGTAATTTTTCTTTTGTATGATCATGAAGTCAGAATGAAGCCTCGAGAATTAGAGGAGGAGGACAAAATCAATATTTCAAAAGGGAGTTAACTTTTTACGATTATCATTTAAACTCCTTTCATTTTTGGTCAAAAAAATATTTTGATCTTTAATGAATCTTCTTATCACTTTTCACACATCAATTTATTTTGAAAGAGTTTAAATGATTTTTGAAATAATGGATTTTAAATGATTGTTGATGTGAATTATTTTCCCTTGAAATGGATTTTCAGGAATTTTAATGAGTTTGACTATGTTTTGAAATCCATTCCCATGAAACACTGACTCAAAATATTTTTTTCCAATCCTATGAGGTATTCTAAACCACTTTTATATATTCTTCCTAATACCCACACTTTCTTTAGGGAAACCTAAATTTTGTGTGAGAACCAGAATTTTTGTATATTCTCTTTTGAAGCATTGGATTTCATGGAATGTATTTAAAATGATTCAGGCATCACTTTGGCTAGCCAAATTTTATCTTGAGACCCACCTTAACATTTATCCTTCGTAATCCCTTAGATTCCATTAATTTCCTTATAGGTTTAATCCACATTGCAAGAAAATTTTTCCTCACCTACCGACACTTTTAGTATATTTATATGGATATTTCATGTTTGAGTGTGGGGGAAGGACCTTTCATGTGCGTTCATTGGGATGTGTATCATTTTATGGGTAGTACGAAGTGTGTATCAATATTTCGGGCAGTAGAAAATAAGAGAATTGGGCATGTGTCATCATTTCATTGTGCTTTATTTGTTTCATCCATTTATCCTTAAAAAAGGAGAGAAGAAAAAAATTGAGATGAGTTTTAATTCCTCATTGTACATTCTATTATGACTCATGTCCCTCTAAAAAATAAAGGGAATGAATTTTCATTCATTCATTGTATTCAATTTTCAACTCATCCTCCATAAAAAAAGAACAAGAAAATAAAGTTGTGCCTTTCTGCAGCTTTGAACAAAAAGGAGAAATAAGATGATATCATTCATTATAATCACTTATTGGCTCATCTAACATGTCATAAAAAGGATTGTGGTGTTGTTTTTTACATTTTTAAGTGGGATTGAGAGAGGAATGTCCTGTGTTTTCCCTTGATTTAATCATGCATTGTACTTAAAAGTCCAACCTCCTCTTTCTAGCCTGAAACTTTTTCAATCATTTTCCCACCAACCCTAAGCCACAAAATCATTTGAACCATTAATTAAATCCCTCATGATTAAATTCATTTTCATGTTTCACGCTATGGAGAAATGATAATTTTCACAAACCTATGGTGATACATGCGATTTTCAAGTATGAGTACAACTCTAGAATCAATTTCTCTTGAGTGAAGAGTGACATAAAATTCAATGTGAGGTAGGTTGTGATTGGGACATGGATTTATTTTTGAGGTTGAACAAATTTTAATTATTGAAATGAAAATAATATATAATTATTATTCATATATGAGACATGATATAATTCTATTTTGGATAAGATCATTGATATTTTCTCATTTTTGATTGTTGTGTGGAAATTGATTTGAATATAAGATGATTGCCCAGGAGTGAAATGTTTAAGTGTGGGGGAGTGATGAAGCTTACATTTTCATATATTTTATACTATAAATCACTGTTTGTAATCCCACCATAGTGTTATTTTATGGGTAATTGTCACATTTTTAGGTTATAGTGGTAATTTGAGCTTAAATGAAAAAATGGCCTAATTGTGCAATTTTAACAGATTGTTATCATAGGGGTATTTTGGTCATTTAGCATTAAATGTGTTCCCAAATTTTATGATTAAAATTTTTTTATAATATATATTCAATTTAATTCATTTTTGTCTTCTGTACCAGGGGCTGAATCGATCATCTAGTGGTCGTAAAAATTCAATGAAGTCGAAACGTTTCCAGGCGCACAGAATGGAACCCACCAAAGTAACAGAAATATAACACGGCGCACACACCTCCAAATGCATTTATTCCAGCTATAAGGGAAAGAGGATTAACCAAGGAGTCTCCATTATGAATTTATAGTCAAAATACTCTCATTAAGTAATTATGGGAATGCTCACAATATGTGGAAGACGAAATGTCTCACCTGGTAGAAACAGTTCAATTGGGTAATAAATACATAGAATCGTGAAACGTCATCCAAAATGGCTCATATTTCGTGGATAGATGAGAAATGGCATGGGAAACAACTTATTTTAAGGAAGAAACGCGTTAATCTAAGTTTTGGAGGGAAATAATTTCATAGGAAGTTGAAGAATTGAAAATTTGGCGGGTCAAATAGACAGATTAAATGGCTCTCCTTAAATCGGCCATAACTCTTACATCCGAGAGCCAATAAATCTCATATTTGGAGGGTGAACGAAGGATAAATTATGAAACATATTAGATTCATAAATATGTTACAAATTCTTCCATTTAAATGGACATCCACGTGGAATAAGTAGAATGATTATTTTGGAGAGGATTCTTTCACCTCATCTCCCTTTAAATATGTATCATCACCTCTTCTCAAGGCATTGGCACTTCTGTGTGGCCATTTTCAATTGTTTTGTAGTTTATTTCCATTTTAATAGTATTATTAATTTTGTATATATTTTTCTCTTCTTCAAATCATTCTCATTTTTTTATCTTTTGTTCTTCCACCCCATTCTTCTCCACCGTGATCTCTTCTACTTGTGATCATGAGTAGCTAACCCGTGGAACTTCCTGGGGGATCAATACAAGGTTGAACCCAAGTACTTGCACATTTATATTAATTGTTTCTTATTTAACTAGATTTAGGTCAAGGGGGATCTTTTTGGGTAAGGTGCCTTTGTGTCTCCACTTGCCACTCGAGACTTAACTTTCTCTTTTATAATATTTTCCCTCGATCGAGGAGGTGGACGTGCGGTCTCCTGGCGATCGTTGAGAGAACTGTATATTCACAAACAAATATAAAAGAGGATATTCACACATATGATGGATTGTGTTTTTATTAATTAAATTTGAAACTAATAATGGGATGATGAAGGTTTAATCTGGGTGATTCTCTTGGGAAAATCTCTTTTCTTTCTAACTTCATTTTGTTTTCATTCATTCTGTTTGCATTGCATTGCATGTTTAATTTTAGTATTTGATTTTAAATTCTCAATATTAATTTTTGAACATTTTATTATATATTTGTATAAGTGAATTATAATTAGGGAGTGATTGACCACAACAGCTCCTCAAGAGATCGACCTAGGCCAGCCCCTGTGCTGTACTTAGCAATAAATATTTTTGAGAGCATGCACGATAATGCTTCATCAAACTGGCGTCGTTTCTGGGGAGATAATTGGTTGTTTACATTACTTTGTCTATTTTAAAATTTTAGATAGTTTCCATTTTGTTTATAAAAACTTTTTTCCAAGAGGCATTCAAATTCAAATTATTCTACATGGAACAATTAATCACAGGTGTAGGAGGAAGAAATAGACTATACTGAGGAGGCCCTCCAACGAAGAGCTAATTCCCTGATAATAATGTTCAAGTAGGTTGAAAGAGTCATAACAAAATGGATCTCACCTGAAGATTTGATGGCCATGGTCAATGAACTCCAAGTTGACTTAAAAATATTTTCAAGGACAAGAAGGAAGTGCCACTGGTCTTTATAGTTTTCACTGAAAACATCCATGAAGTTGAAGTCGAACTTGAGGTGGAGGAGCCTGACTACCTACCTTCATCCATTGATGATTGACTCCAAGATGAACTTTCAATTGAAGAGGATATTAATGTCAAACCAAATCATGTAGATGATACATTCTTAAACTCAAATTCTTTAAATTTTGCTAACACTAATCTGAGTGTCTCTCCCAAATCTATTGAATTTTTAGATTCATCAAAATCTTACTACACCTTAGAGGATGATGTGAAAAACAAAGCTCCTGTTGAGGAACTTCTGGAGCTCCCTGAAGTCATTGAATATCTACTAGAGGAGCCACATCATGAAGAGATCCAAGTTGCTGAGCCTGAGGAAAACAGACAACAGGGTGAAGCCTCCTTGAAGCTGGCACTGGATGACAAGATAGTTGCACAAGTAGCAACAAAAGAAGAATAGGTTCCCTACTTCATCCTAACCCCACCATGAAATCTATACCAAATTGTGAAGGTGGTGGATGTGGTATACTCTGTATATGGAGTCCTCCTAAACAAGAATAGAGAACTACAAGCTGGGAAGATCCACATGTGGTGGTTTAAATCAAAGAAGCTTTAACCACCGACAGATTATAGATAAAAGTTGGTACTGCCCTCTGAAGGCAGTAAAAGATGTTATGGCCCACTTGGGGGATCATACCAAGATTTATCTTTACATGCTTTCTAGTAATTTAAATTTCTAATTCAGTATTAGGAAATAGTCTAGCATGTGGCCCCCTCCCTCTTTTCATTTTGAGCTTAAATGAAATGATCCTTGTGATTAATTGAGTAACTTTTCTTTTGTAGGATCATGAAGGTAGAAGGAAGACTCGAGAATTAGAGGAAGAGGACCGAATCAATATTTCAAAAGGGAGTTAAATTTTTATGATTATCATTTAAACTCCTTTCATTTTTTGGTCCAAAACATATTTTGAACTTTAATGAATATTCTTATCACTTTTCACACATCAATTGATTTTGAAAGAGTTGAAATGATTTTTGAAATAATGGATTTTAAATGATTGTTGATATGAATTATTTTTCCTTGAAATGGATTTTAAATCATTTTAAAGAGTTTGACTAATTTTTGAAATCCATGCCCATGAAACACTGACTCAAAATATTTTTTTCCAATCCTATGAGGTATTCTAAAACACTTTTATATATTCTTCCTAATACCCACACTTTCTTGAGGGAAACTTGAATTTTGTGTGAGAACCAGAATTTGTGAATATTCTCTTTTGATGCTTTGGATTTCATGGAATGTATTTAAAATGGTGGAGGCATCTCTTTGGCTAGGAAAATTATATCTTGAGGCCCACCTTAACATTTATTCTTCGTAAGCCCTTAGATGCCATGAATTGCCTTATAGGTTTAATCCACATTACAAGCCAATTTTTCCCCACCTACCCGCACTAATTGTATATTTGTATGGATATTTCAAGTTTGAGTGTGAGGGAAGGGCCTTTCATGTGCATTCATTGGGATGTGTATCATTTATGGGTAGTGCGAAGTGTGTGTCAATATTTCGGGCAGTAGACAATAAGAGAATTGGGCATGTGTCATCATTTCATTCTGCTTTATTTGTTTCATCCATTTCTCCTTCAAAAAAAGAGAAGAAAAAAATGGAGATGATTTTGAATTCCTTATTGTAAATTACGTTATGACTCATGTACTTCTCAATAATAAAGGTCATAAATTTTCATTCATTCATTGTATTAAATTTTCAGCTCATCCTCCAGGAAAAAAAGAAAAAGAAAATAAAGTTGTGCCTTTCTGGATCTTTGAAAAAAAAAGGAGAACTTAGATGATATCATTCATTATAATAACTTATTGGCTCATGTACCATGTCATAAAAAGGGGTCGGTGTTCTTTTTCACATTTTAAAGTGGGTTTGAGAGTGGAATTTCCTGTGTTTTCTCTTGATTTAATCATGCATTGTACTTAAAAGTCCAACCTCCTCTTTCTAGCCTGAAACTTTTTCAATCATTTTCCCACCAACCCTAATCCACAGAATCATTTGAACCATTAATTAAATCCCTCATGATTAAATTCATTTTCATGTTTCAAGCATTGGAGAAATGAGAATTTTCACAAACCTATGGTGATACATGTGATTTTCAAGTATGAGTATAACTCTAGAATCAATTTCTCTTGAGTGAAGAGTGACATAAAATTCAATGTGAGGTAGGTTGTGATTGGGACATGGATTGATTTATGAGCTTGAAAAAATTTTAATGATTGAAATGAAAATAATATATAATTATTATTCATATATAAGACATGATAGAATTCTATTTTGGATAAGATCATTGATATTTTCTCATTTTTGATTGTTGTGTGGAAATTGATTTGGATATAAGATGATTTTCCAGGAGTGAAATGTTTAAGTGTGGGGGAGTGATGAAGCTTACATTTTCAATTATTTTATAGTATAAATTATTTTTTATAATCCCACCATAGTTTTATTGTATGGGTAATTGTCACATTTTTAGGTTATAGTGGTAATTTGAGCTTAAATGCAAAAATGGCCTAATTATTCAATTTTAATAGATTGTTATCATAGGGGTATTTTGGTCATTTATCATTAAATATATGTCCAAATTTTGAGATTAAATTTTTTTTATAATATTGATTTAATTTCATTAATTTTGGTCTTATGGACAAGGGGCTGAATCGATCATCTAGTGGTCGTAAAAATTCAATGAAGTTGAAACGTTTCCGGGCGGACAGAATGGTACCCACCAAAGTAACAGAGGAATAACTCGGCGCACACACCTCAAAATGCATTGATTCCAGCTGGAAAGGAAATAGGATTCACAAAGGCGTCTCCATGATGAAGTTATAGTCAAAATACCCTCATTAAGGCACTATGGGAATGCTAACAATATGTGGAAGACAAAACGTCTCACCTGGCAGAAACTGTTCAATTGGGTAATAAATCCATAGAATCGCGAAACGTCATCCCAAATGGCTCATATTTTGTGGAGAGACGGGAAATTACATGGGTAACAAGTTATGTTAAGTAAGAAACACGTAAAGTGAAGTTTTGGAGGGCCATAATATCACTGGAAGTTAAATAATAGAAAATTTGGAGGGTCAAATAGACAGATTAAATGGCTCTCATTAAATCGGCCATAACTCCTACATATCAGATCCAATAAATCTAATATTAGGAGGGTGAACGGAGGATACATTGTGGAACATATTAGATGAAGAAAGATGTTACACATTCGTCCATTAAATGGTACATCCACGCGGAATCATTAGAAGGATTATTTTGGAGAGGATTCTTTCACCTCATCTCCCTATAAATATGTATCCTCACCTCTTCTCAAGGCATTGGCACTTATGTGTGGCCATTTTCAATTGTTTTGTAGCTTATTTCCATTGTAATAATATTATGCATTTTTAATATATTTTTCTCTTCTTCAAATCATTCTCATTTTTTTATCTTTTGTTCTTCCACCCCATTCTTCTCCAACGTGATCTCTTCTACTTGTGATCATGAGTAGCTAACCTGTGGAACTTCCCGGGGGATCAATCCAAGGTTAAACCCAAGTATTTGAAAATTCATATTAATTTTTTCTTATTTAATTAGAGTTGGGTCGAGGGGGATCTTTGTGGGTAAGGCGCCATTGTGTCTCCACTTGCCAACCGAGACTTAACTTTCTCTTTTATAATATTTTACCGCGATCGAGGAGGTGGATGTGCGGTCTCTCAGTGATCATTGAGAGCACTGTATATTCACAACCACATATAAAAGAGGATATTCACACATATCATAAAGTGTGTTTATTAATTATATTTGAAACTATTAATGAGACGATGAAGGTTTAATCTGGGTGATTCTCTTAGGAATATCTCCTTTCTTTCTAACATCATTCTGTTTTCATTCATTCTGTTTGCATTGCATTGCATGTTTAATTTTAGTATGTCATTTTTAATTCTCAATATTCATTTCTGAACATTTTATTATATATTTATATAATTTAATTAGAAGTAGTGAGTGATTGACCATGACAACTCCTCAAGAGATCGACTTAGGTCAGCCCATGTGCTGCACTTAGCTATAAATATTTTTGAGAGTGTGTATGACAAAGCTTCATCACATATCTTATGTTTGCTGGGGATGTGAGCTGACGTTGGGACCGCATCGATCTAGTGGGGACCTTCTCCTGTTACAGATGCATCTATACGATGTCATCCTAGGTATCGATTGGTTGTTTTCTGTTAGTGCTGTTGTCAACTGTTTCCGAAGGAGGGTCGTGTTCTCCGACGTGGATGGGCAGCACATATCTTTTGTTTGCGAGAGGAGCTATCAGGTAGGAAGCCGGCATGTGAAGCATCTCCTTTCCATATTAGGCTTATTATCAGTGGTTCCATCTGATATAGATATGATGGATGTCCCAGATGTTGTTGGGGAATTCCTTGATGTTTTTCCCGAGGCGGTTGTGACTCTACCCCCCCCCCCCCCCCGACGTGACATTGAGTTTGGGATAGACTTACAGCCTGGTGCCCGTCCGATTTCGATGGCCCCTTATCGGATGGCACCTTCGGAGTTGCGGGAGTTTCGGATTCAGATTGACGATCTGATGGAGAAGGGTTGTGTTCGACCCAGCATATCACCATGGGGTGCTCCAGTTTTTTTCGTGAAGAAGGAAGATGGTGGTCTCAGGCTATGCATAGACTACCGAAGGTTGAACCCGGTAACGGTCAAGAACCGTTACCCCCTTCCATGGATAGATGATCTATTCAACCAACTGAGGGGAGCAGGTTGGTTTTCTAATATTGATCTATGATCTGGATATCATCATCTGAGGGTAAAGGACAGTGACATCTTGAAGACAGCTTTCAAGTGCAGGTATGTGCACTTCTAGTTTTTAGTGATGTCGTTTGGAGTTACGAATGCACTGGCTGTGTTCATGGGACTTATGAACTTTGTCTTCTGAGTGTTTCTGGACCGTTTCACCGTTGTGTTTATCGATGACATCCTGATCTACTCAAGATCATAGGAAGATCACATTGAGTATCTCCAGGCAGTCTTGGAAGTCCTTAGACACCACAAGCTTTATGGGAAATTGTCGAAGTGTAAGTTCTTGATGCAAGAAGTACACTTCCTTGGGCACGTGGTGTCTCAGCATGGAGTGTCGGTGGACCCGTCGAAGGTGGAGGCAGTTGTTTCTTGGGTGGCATCCAAGAGCGTGGAAGAAGTTCGTAGTTTCCTGGGGTTGGAAGGTTACTATCGGAGGTTCATTTCGGACTTCTCTCGAGATGCTGCTCCATTGACAGCTTTGACTAGGAAGAACCAGGTCCTCCTTTGGAGCGATCAGTGCCAGAAATCTTTTGACTACCTGAAGGAGAAGTTGTTCAATGCTTCCGTACTCAGGTTTCTAGAGGAATGGTTGTTGTATGAGGTGTTTTTTTATGCTTCTAGCCTTGTTCTGGGGTGTTTGCTGATGCAGAAGAAGGGAGTGATCTGTTATGGGTCTAGGAAGTTGCGCCCTCACTAACGTAACTATGCCACCCATGACCTAGAGCTTGCAGTAGTAGTTTTCGCACTGAAGTTGTGGTGACATTACCTCTTTGGGGAGCGCTTTTTGGTCATCTCAGATCACAACAGCCTGCGTTATATCTTCTCTCAGTGTGACTTGAACTTACGGCAGCGGAGATGGGTCGAGTTCCTCCAAGACTATGACTCTGAGATCTCTTACACTGAAGGTAAGGGAAACATTGTGACTGATTCCTTGAGTAGGAAGTATCATATGGAAGTGGTTCGGGAATCCACTGATGCTTGGAAAGCGATGGGAGAGTTGGCCACCTTGCACTTGGATGCAAGGGTAAAAGGTGTTAGAGGCTTTTTGTTTCAGATGACGGTATAGTCCTCCTTATTGCAGTAGGTGGAAGAGTCTCAGTGGGGGGACTCTGAGGCGGAAGTAATGTGGGATCGTGTCGATCAGGGAAACTCTCCAGAAGAATGGTCAGAGGAAAGCCGACATCAGATGCCTTTCCATGGAATGTTTTTTGTTCCGGAGGCGATGCATGAGGTAGTTCTCTGTGACTTCCATAGCTCAGCCTTGGCAGTACATCTAGGAATTTCAAAAATTTACCAAGGCTTGAGGGAACAGTTTTGGTGGCCCGTGGTGAAACGACCAGTGGTGGAGTTTGTGGCTAAATTCCTAGTGTGTCAGCAAGTGAAGGTTGAACATCATGTTCCCTATGGTTTGTTGCATCCTTTAGATGTTCCCGAGTGGAAGTGGGACGACATCTCAACGGACTTCGTCATAGGACTACCCAGAGCTTAAAGTGGTTATGATGCTATCTGGGTAGTGGTGGATCGACTGACGAAATCAGCTCACTTCTTATCAATTAAGGATTCAGGCATGGTGAGTACCTTAGAACAAAGGTATGTAGATAAGGTTGTGTGGTTGCATGGAGTTCCAAAGTCTATCATCTCAGATTTGGATACTCGGTTTACCTCACGAGTCTGGAGGGGGTTACAGCATGCTTTTGGCATCCAGCGACGCCTTAGCACTGCTTTCCACCCCCAGACCGATGGGCAGACATAGTGGACTATCTAGACGTTGGAGTACATGTTGTGAGCATGCGTTCTAGATTTTAGAGGATCATGGATACAACACTTTCCTTTAGTAGAGTTTGCCTACAACAACAGCTTCCACTCTACTATTGGCATGGCATCATTTGAGGCTTTGTATGGAAGACCATGTCGTTAACCCATTTGCTGGGTAGAGGTTGGTGAGACGGGTTCTCTTGGGCTAGAGATAGTGTAGAGCACCACATAGAAAGTTCATCTTGTACGTGAGAGGATGAAAGCGGCTCAGGACCGACAGAAGTTTTATGCTGATCTTCGGAGGAGCCCCTTGAAGTTCGAGGTGGGAGATCATGTGTTCTTGAAGGTTTCCCCTCGACGGGGGTAGTGGAGGTTTGGGAAAGGGAGCAAGCTATCACCTAGGTTCATCGGACCTTTTGAGGTGCTGAGGTGAGTCAGTGAGGTGGCATATCAGCTAGCCCTACCACCTCAGTTGGAGAAGGTTCATGACATCTTCCACGTCTCCCAGCTCCATTGGTACTTACACGACGACTCTCACATTATCAACTGGGGAGAGTTAGATATGGGAGACGACGCGACCATCGAGAAACGACCAGTCAGAATCGAGGATCGTAAAGAGAAGGTGCTCTGTGAACGAACGATTCCCTTGGTTCGTGTATTATGGAGGCATGGCGGCCTCGACGAGAGCACTTGGGAGCGGGAGGCCCAGATGCATGCTCAGTACCCGGAGTTCTTTTGACTTGTTTTTTCCCTTTTTCTTTTGAGCATTGTGTTGATGTTGTACTATGTACCTTTGATATATGGAATGTTTGGCTTGTCAGTTGTGAGAAGTTTTGTTTCTTTGTTCCCGGGAAATGTGTAACATGTCCGGATGTGTGGGGAAAGGGAAAAACCTGACCCTTAATCGAGACGCATTAATGCGGATGCGATTGAACCCGTGCAGGCGAGTCAGTGCCGCCTAAAGTGGATAATATCTCGACATAGGACAAGGAATTTTCCCCCAAACCACATGTTCGAGCAGTGTGTTGGTTGTGTGGTGTTGGGGGTAGTGCAAGTTGAAAAATCCTAATGTATGGAAGTGGGAAGACCCAATTCTTAATCGAGACACATTTATGAGGATGCGATTAAACCCGTGCAGGCGAGTCAGTGCTGCCTAAAGCGGATAATATCTCTACATAGGAGAATTAATTACTAACACATATGATTAGGGTTGTTGGTTGGGTTCCTGTTATAATGAGAACCCTAAGAGGTATCTTATTGGTTTCCTCTGGGTTGGTTTTTGAATTCTCGGGGATGAGAATGTTTTAAAATGTATCTGATGTAATGGGCCGGACCTCTCCGGCCCATTACATTGTCAAAAAGAAGGTCACGAAGTGTTCTACAGGGTAAAATGGACTTTTCCCACACTTTTCAGAATTTTGAAACTACACACCGTGTAGTGTGAGTACACGCCGTGTACCCCCTCACCGAGTATACCCCGTGTTGAAGGTCGTGTCCTTGCCGTGTAAAATAAATGGGTACATGTCGTGTACCTCATACTACATGTCGTGTAGTCTCTCCCCGTGTACGTGTTACTGTGTGTTGACCAGTCAATGGTTGTGTGTGGTGTTGGAGCCGTGTCCTTGCCGTGTGAAATAAATGAGTACACGCCGTGTATCCGATACTACATGTCGTGTAGTCCCTCCCCGCGTACGTGTTACCTTCAAGTTGTGTGTTGACCAGTCAATGGTCGTGTGCCGTGTTGAAGTCGTGTCCTTTCCGTGTGAAATAAATGATTACTCACCGTGTATCCAATACTACACGCCATGTTGTCCCTCCCCGCGTACTCGTTACCTTCAAGTCGTGTGTTGACCAGTCAATGGCTGCGTTCCGTGTTTAAGGCCATGATTGAAGCCGCGTGGTGACCATGTGAAATGGACGAGTATATGATGTTTACCATAAAGTACACGCTGTGTACTTTTATTTTTCACACCTATAAAAGGAGGGGTCCCCTCCTCCTTTTCAAATCACCCCTCTCCTCCCCATTCCTCTGAGCAGAGCTCTCCCAAGAGACTCGAAGGCTCTTTCTTCCATAACTTCTTCGTTCGAGCTCCGATTTATGATCCGTCAGCGGCCATGGGATCGTAAAGACAAGGAAAAAATCCTGAACTTGGATCTGTTGTCTTTCTTTATGTCCTTCCTTTATAGCTTCCTCCCGAGGAGGTTTTTCCAGGATTTGACAGAAGTGACAGATGTCGACGGACGTCTTTTAAAGTTGATCCAGGGGAACATTGTGATCAGAACCTGTGGAGGTAGGGATCTTACCTTCGTCTCTCTAAATTGTGCATCGTGTGGGGTGGGTGTCATCTTATTTACGTGAAACACTTTTGAACCGGTTTAATAAAGATAATAAATGGTTTATATAATGGGGATGGTAAGTTTGTGAATGCAATTACATTATTTATATCCTGTGATATTATGTTGTGAATTGAATAGGCTTCTGCCTACTGAAAATCACGGTCTTTGGGGGCCTTTTCTTGCGCAATTAAATATGGCCCTATCTTTCTAGACCATTTTGTGGGTGGAAACTTTGTGGAATGTGGAATCTGGTTAATCACGTAAAGTTGGCTGATTAAAATCTGGAACCCTTGTGTGATCACCCTGGTTAAACAAAATGAAAAAATGAACATGTGGGTTTTGGCTTGGTTACGTGGTGTGTGAAGGGGGGGTTAATCATGGGTTGTTACAAATATAATTGGTAGTAGGGCTGCGGTAAATGATGTTACATGGGTGATGATGTGGCACAAACCTTGTTTTGTGGGTTGTCGTGGATCGGGTTAGCAGCGGGGTTGCGATAAGTTGTTTCAAGGGATGATAATATACGGTGAGGTTGTGGTTATGGTGGTTGGCAGCGGGGTTGTAGGGATGGGTTGGAATGTGAACGGACTTTGGTTTGTGAATAATAAATAAAATGTAGAAGAGTTAATGAATGGTGGGTCATGGTAATGGAATGGGATTAATAAGCAATGGGTTGGTTGGTTAATAAGAAGGGACTTGTTGTGCTGTTTGTGTTTTCCTAACTTGATTCGTGGATGGCAGGGATATGTTTCACTAACAATTGATATAGTTGGTTGCGGTTTCTTGACCAGTAGATAAGGAACTAAATAAACTAATTCTACTGAAATGTGAAAACCTAAATGGGGTTGGCATTGTTTGTTGTATGCATGCTTAGTAGTGGCAGTACCGAGGCACGTGCTCAGTTTCTCTATTTAGAAGCCATAAAATGGGTTGTTTGTTTGGTATACATATATGTATCTGTATCTTTTGTGTTTTATCGCACCCCACCCATGTTGAGCACTTAGTGCTGAACACTCCCATTTCATGGGAGAGGGTGTTTCCCCTTAGTTACTTTCTCCTTCATGATCCTTCTTCCCTAGGTTGTGATGGCTTGAGGCGACCTTACACCTAAGACCCTTTAGGGAGGTATCGATTGGGGTGGTTATATACTAAGACTCTTTGGTCAGGTTTTATTGTTTCCCAAGAATCTTTGGGATGAGGCCCAGGTGTGTGCGGGTGGGATACGTGGTTGTGAGGCCCAAGTGTGTGCGGGCGAGATACGTGGTTGTGAGGCCGAGGTGTGTGCGGGTGGGATACATGGTTGTGAGGCCCAGGTGTGTGCAGGTGGGATACGTGGCTGTGAGGCCCAGGTGTGTGCGGGCGGGATACGTGGTTGTGAGGCCCAGCTGTGTGCGGGTGGGGTGTGTGGTTGTGAGGCCCAGGTGAGTGCGGGCGGGAAGAGTGTGGCAGCGTCAGGACATTCGCCGTTAGTAAGAGAAGATAACTAATGGGTAATGGTGCAGGGTACCCAATACTGTTGTTCTTATATAATACTACATGTTTTGATTGTGTTTTTGGTTAGTGTGACTAGTGAGGTTGGGTGGATAGAATTCCTTGCTAGTTTTCTTCTGTTGTTCTCACGGGACATTAGGATGTCTCCCCACTTTTTCACGAGAGATTTAGGTTTCCCTTCTGAGTATACTTGTTTGTTCACCCTACATTTACCTTCAGGTTTCCAGGAGGACTACCAGGGTTGTGTGGGACCCTACTAGTCGGACAGTTGGAGTTGTTGTTGTTGTTGTACACTTGTTTCTTTTGGTATTGTACTTTTGAGATTTCTTGTACTTGTACCTTGTTTCAGAACTATTTAAACATGCATGTGGGATTGGTTTGGGTTTATTTCTATACACTTGTTATTTTCCTTTTTGGGTGGTTGACTTTTCCTATTTCCCGATCTTAAATAATAAAAAGGGTAATGCCTCACATATTTGTGAAAACTCAAACCCTTGGTGTTAGTTGCCACCCCGGGGCCTACTAGAGGCGGGACTCGGGCGTAATTCTCTCCCTTTCACCATTTCCAGCTCAGGAGGGGCCTCTTTGGTGGGAGGGGGTCATGACAGTTTCTCTCCAACCATTTGAGATAAATAACCTTCATTTACTGGAATCAAGACCCATAATATGGAATATATTTCCACTAGATGGTTATATTCATCCTTTCATCGATAGATGATCATTGATTGATCAAGAATATAATATGTGACTTCCCTTCATTGTAAATTGATATGAGCTCCATATAAATATAGTAAATCCATGACAAGAATCACATTAAACTCCACTATAGGAAGGATCACAAGATTTGTAGGAAGCAATTTCCCACAAACTTCAATCGGAGAAGAATTGTAAACTTTTGATGCGATTGTTGTGCCATTAAAAGTTGACATAGAAAACTCAACAGCAAATTGTTGGGGTATTATGGCGATAACCATAGAAAATTCTTCATAAATAAAAGAGTGGGTGGATCCAGAATCAAATAAAACATTTTCTACTTTATAGTGGATGGTAAGTGTACCTTTCACCACTTCGTTATCGTACTCCACATTGCCGATAGAAATTGCAAGTGACTTTCCTTTTTATTTGTCCTTATGATTTTGTTGAAGTGGATCATCATCAACAAAACTTGGATTATGGCATTGATTGGTATAATTCTCCCATTTACTTTCACATGTAGCATTGAAGTGTAAGAGGTTCATTCTGTGTAGCCTTTTCTTTATTCACAACACTAGACATCTTTTTCCATCACTATGGAATTCAATTGCCTGATGACCTTGTTTTCCAAATTTATAACATTTACTTGTACCCTTAAGACAATTCCCTCCATGTTTCATTCCACAATTTGAGCATAAGGGAAAACTAATCTTCTTTTTAGTGTGGTCTTTATATTTTCCTTTGAATTCCATTTTCCTCTTCTTATCAAACCCATATGACTGATGGGTTACTCCAATACCCATCTCAATCTTGAGAACACATCGAAAAATTTCCTTAAAGCTATTAAAGTCCCTTAAAGCTAATTCCCTTTGGAGACTTGGTTTTAAGCCACTAAAGAATTGATCGATATTACTCTCAGGTTGGATAATAATCCCAGAAGCGTACCTTGCAAGCCTTGTAAAATTTTCTTTATAGGTACCAACAGATTCATCATCCTTTAGCTTCAGCTCAAGAAACTCATTCTCCATATTTGTTCGTAGAATATGTGGGAAGTACTTATTGAAAAATAAGTTCTTGAACTCTTCCCATTCCATGGACTCAATTTCATCCCTTTTCCTTGTATTCTTCACAAGATTCCACCATTGATCAGCTTCACCTTCTAAACGATATACTACAAAGATGACTTTATCATGTTCAGAACATTGAAGGACTGAAAATATCTTTTCAGTGGTACTGATACATTGTTCAGCCACTAATGGTTCAGAATAACCGCTGAATGAAGGTGGACGCCGCCTCATGAATTATTCAACAGAATGTTTCTCCCTCATTTACTCGTTTGGAAGTCCTCCAGGATTCATATATTGAGAAAGTTGTTTGAGCATGGCTACAAGATTTTTCATTCCATCTCCCATAACATTTGGTTTATCATGGGGACAATCATTGCATTGCCCGTCGCATTCATCACTAACATGTTTCCTTTGGGTTTCAGTCATTGACTAAAACCAAGAAGCAAAGTGTGAGAAACAATAATTACAACAAGAAAACCACATAATCATAAATAAAATCTCACACTTTAGGTCTTATCATATGTTATTCATGGCCATTTCAAAAACACTAATATTGTGTTCTATGATAAGACATATCCTTAGGGTTCTTACTATGGCTTTCGTATCCTAGTTTCCAAAGGTTGAATATACCTTTCCTCTAATACCAACTATAATGACCCATACTTTACATACATTGTTATTACTTTAGAATTTAAGAATACTTATTACAACATATAACAAAACCATGATAGGACCATATAGGTATAGTGTCTTTAGAAACTGTGAAACATAAACAACTGGTTCATAAATCATCTACATTATCGCCTACTTATTTCATCATATCTAGAGTCCCTTTTGGAATATCCTACTTAATACCCTTCTTCCTGACCTAGGGAAAGGAAAACATACAAAATGGTGAGCTCAAATTCTCAGTAAGGGTAAACAAAGGAAATATCAATCATATCATATTCATAATAACGTAACATTTTGAAAATCTTAACCTGCAAAAGAGATCATAATATCATGACCTGGGATAAATCATAGTAGTGAAATGTAATCCAAATAATCATAACCTAAAACATGAAACTTTTTGGCATACACACATAATCATAGAAAATCATTTCATGTTAGTCAAGACTCATTTCCAAGACCATCATAGTGGACAAATTCCATTACATAACCGAGTTCACTCCTCGTTCCAGTCTTGTATCACTGAACCCTATTAACTTGTTGTTCCAGCCATTTCTATCTCATGAGATATAAATCTTTTCCCAATTAATTTTAAGGAGATTTAGGTCCCATCCATCTTATAATGAAACCATTATTAAGTGTGCCACAAAATCATAAATCATATATCATAGCATAACCCATATAATAAAAAAGGGATTCTTAAACATCATGACATCACAACATAATCTATATAAGATAAAATGACTTTATAATAATAATTCCATCATAACATAATCAAATTAATGTAAAATAGGGATAGAAACAGAACCCTATATTATCTTATATGGAAAATAATTTTTATAAAACACTTGAACTCCATTCTTGAGTAAAATATCCTTTATACTTCAAAATAAATTTTCCTTTCTTAGTATGTCATACAATTTTAAACTAAAAAACATTTAATTGAAAATAAACTTGAAAACTTATAAAGGAAGCTTCATGGAAATAATTTTCTATAAAATCATAAAAATCCTTTCATGCCATATAAGTTAAAAAACATTTTTCTCGTACTTTTCATGAAAAAGTCAAAGTATCTCATACTGAAAACGAGAAAAGATTCCTTTCATAACTTTTACCAAAAATTAACCAATAGGTAAAATTGTATTTAAAAAAAATTATGAGGATATAAATAATATTAAATATTGAGTAAACATGGATGTGGATGATAAATATTCCCCAGTAAATTCTGAAGTATAAACAATCTCTGATAAAAATGAGATTGCGAGATTTTCCCTTACCTTAGGTCTGATATGCTTTGTATGTATCCAAACCTCTTGTATAATGATTTAAATAATGTCATTGACTTATTCCTGAATCATACTCACTATTATGATATCATATATTCTCATACGCATAACTTCTTATTATTAATATTTCATTGCTACTTCTTATTCGGGTGTTCATTGCTTTATGTTCTTATGCGTGTTTTGTTGAATAAATTCTTATTCCTATTTTTAGGTTATAGATTCATAATTTACAAAATTGTAGTAGTATAATATATATCAGATTTATTCATTAAATTCATTTATATAATCATGTTTTAAGGAAGATCTTGTAGAACAAATCACATCGCATCATGGAGACGTTAAGTCGTACATACGCACGAGCGACGATATCATTCCCATAATTATTGAATGGTCTTGGAGTGGATGATAGAATATCTCAAAATTAGTATCATTTTATAATAATAATAATATATAGTTATTCTTTACACCATTATACCCATCTTAGTAAGGTGGTGGTGGAATACAGATTACACCCCGGAGTGGAGACGTTATTTCGTACATACGCACGCATGGTGATTTCATTTTCCATAGGATGGATAGAAGGTAAAATAGTTTTGTTTAATATTTTTAATGACATATCAGTATATTATTGATACTTATTTTATTAATTTATAATGAAACCAATAAATAAGAGGATTTATAAGAAGAAATAAATTTGAAAGGATCGGTAAAGGATATTACCTCTTCTTCGATGCGCCTCTTCTAAACCTCCTCTTAGGGCACTAAAGTTGGTCTTTGAAGATAACCAGGACCTCTAGTATGTTTCTATGGAATTGAAGAAGAAATATTTTTAGGGTTTGGACGAGCTTGAAGGCTCAAAATGGTGTGATAAGGAGAGGTAGGAGGTTCCCTTTTATAAGGGAGGAGAGGGGCACCTTTGGAAACATAAGAAATATTAATTTATAATAAATTCAAACCCCACTTAAAAACCTCAAAAAATGACTCAATTCGAAGATGAGATGAGATAGGGTTGTAATATAATCATATAATAAAATGAATACATGTTGTGAATTTATTTTAAACCTTATCAAATTGATTTATCCTTGTTTAATCTATTTAATTTTATTTGTGGTAATAATATTGTAAATTTTAAATTGTTAAAAATAATTACTTATGTGTTGTGAATTGTCAAAAATTGGATAATTTATGAAATGTTAGACCATATAAATCTCAATTTATAATTTTTAAATTTTTTTGTGATTTTTAAACAATTTTATAATCTGTTATTTTTATAAAATAACAATAGTGTCAATTTTGACACTATTCTTATATTTGCATTTAAATAAAATACAAAAAGAGTACATAATCAAACCAAACTATTTAATAGATTCCTAACATATCGAATTCATCTAGAAAATTTGTGTAGAACATTAATTAGTTCATATATTATTTATTTTAATATTTTTAAAACCATTTTTTGATATTTCAATCAATAAAATAATTTCTACATCACTATTATGTCATCATTAATGATAATTACTTAATTCTTAAAAATTCTAAATAAATTCTCATGATTTATATTATTGTATTAGATTTATTGAGAATATTTATATTCAATGTTTTATGAGGTTTATCACAAAAGTAAAATTAATATACTTATAAGATATAAGAGAGTGACATGTTGTCACTTGCTTTGGTTTTAATAATAATTATATCATTTTCATAGTAAAAAGTCCATGAAATGAATATATTAATACCCTCAGGTGATATGGGTCGACCTTTATGCATCAAATAGAATTTTGGAAGGTGTTAGGGTAATTTTATAATCTTATTTTTACCCTTAATTACCTGATTTACCATTAACTGTAGTAAATAAAAATTATCGTAGTTACTATTCATAATGTCAAAAAAATAAAAGTAACCTATTAACATAATTTGGACCCACTAAATCAAAATATTGAATCAATTTTTCAAAATTCAAAACATAGAAGGTACAGTAATTAATTTAAAATTTATCTCTTTGTTAAGAAAATGGGTTTTAAAAGTTAAAACATTGTCAAAGATTGAAATGTTTTTACCTATGAATTCAATGCAAAATTAATGGAAATGACATAAATTATATTAAATGATAAAAATATATTCTATTTATACTTTAAAACAATTAATGTTTATCATTTAACCATATAAATTATCTTGATGAAAAAACTTGTTTTTAAGAAAAATTTAGCGTATTTTTATTATTCATCAAAATATGAAAGTTATCCGAGAAGTATCAAAAATTTAACCAATGTAAATTTTTATATAATAATTCAAAATAAGAAGTTTATTTTGTAAAATTGAACATATAAACATGTCAAAAATTATATATAAAATGGGTGCACCATCAAAAGGTGGTAAAACTGCATTTTATGAAAAATACATCTTTTATTGAAAAATTGATTTTGTTTTCATATCTCATTCTAGAAAATGTGTAAGTTGAATCATAATGTTATAAAATTCGAAATTCATTTAATACTATTCATAACATCTAGTTCATAATATTATTATAATATATCATTGTTTAGTGAAACTCGGTATTTCGTACAAGGCAGCCTATCGAGGAAGGTTGATCTTGCGTGTAACACAAGCCAAGCCAATGTTGTGTGTAGCGAAAGAATACTTTGTTTTTGTGTAAAACATAAGACATAAAAAAATATAAATTTAAATATTTCTAATAAAATCTTAGGGTGTTACAAAACTTCACTCTAAAATGAAATTACCCATGTCATGGTTTTTTTAGAAAACTATAAAGAAATTTACCTTTGGAAATTAATAGATCAATAAAAACTCTAAGGAAATAATTATTTATCAATTCAATTAAAGAATAATGTCATGGTTTATATATAATATTTCTTCAATTATATCATAGTGAATAAAAAACATGTAATCTACTACACATTTAGGGTCTCAAAATGAAATAATAGTCCTAGACAGATAAGGTAAAAATGACAAATATATCTCAATCATGAAATTTTCCTAATCATAGTGGATGGATCGATGTTTTAAATATAAAATAGGAATATATTTAAATTATTTCATGGATAAATATAATACCTTTTAGTTGATACATATAGTCACTATGGAATGGTGACTAGTAACATGCTATGGTTTTCCATCTTCTGTGAATAATTATATTTTCATAAAATTTAGAGAGTTCTATAAGAATTTTTATTTTTAGTCTTTTATTTTTCATTACAATACAAAATTGTTAATGCATTTTCAGATAAATTACAATCAGGTTTTATCTTTTCTTATTTACTACAGTTCAAGTAATGATTATTTTCATTCTAAACATCACTCATAAGATGATTTTTCTACTTTTTTTATTATATGTGTGTATAATTCATATACAATATGGAAGATCAAGAATGGAAAGATATTCTCATGATTTTATAAATAAAATAACTTATGAAAAATAATTTAAAATATTTTTTATCAATGATTTAATATTTTATCACATTATTTATTAATTCATTGAAAATTATAGTTATTAAGAGAGGAAATCTAAGACAATAGAGTGAATTAAATTAAGAACAATAATTTGGATTTCAATTTTTCTAAAAAGAGTTAATATTTAATAAAAATTAGTTAATTTGTTTTTTGGTTTTAGTGAATGGAGTTAGTTGGAGAGTTAATTAATTATTTTTCCATGTTGAATATAGTTAAAATTATAACATTGAAACTAATTAATTCAATTAAATTCATGAGTTAAAGAGATTATATGTTTTTAAAAAAATATCCTTTTAAATTTATCTCTTAATTATTTATTTTTTAATAGTCTTAAATAAAACAGTTTTTAATATAAACCTGGAAATAAATTCAAAATATTTTCATTATTTTGATTAATTTTAATAAATTTGAATCATAAACATTTAGATTTCATGTTTTCTCTCAGATAAATCTTTGATTAATTACATTACAATGATTTGGTAGTTTAAGTATTAATATGATTTAATATAATATTTATACTCTTTTAGTAACATATATAATGATTAATGATGTTTTAAAATTAGTCATGTTTTTAGCACCATTTAAAAATACATAATGGAAATATAAGTTTTTATTTTATTACATCATGTTTTTTCGTGCCTATTTTTAATTTGTATTCTATTTATGATCATGGTAATTTTTTCTATTTTAGGTCATAGGTTTAAGACCAAAACACCTACATCATGATAAAGGATAGCATAAAAATAATCCCCTGGAATATAAACCTAATATTGAGTGTTAAAATGTTAGAAGCCAATAATGTATGAGAAAATATATGACCCCGCCTAAGGGATAGTAGAATTTAATGTGGTAGTACCCCTATAAAATTCTGTAACATATATAACATCACCAATCAGGTTATATAACCATCACGGATTATATATTATCTTCCATTTCGAGTGATTCCTTGAGAATTTTTTGGATACTTATTGAAGAAAACAACTTCAAAACCAATCTATGTATTAAATTGGTTATCTAGAATATGGAAACATTTTGTGTTAGGAAATAAAAATATTCCCATAGATATTTATCAATATGTTTACAAATTTAAAATGCTTTCATGAACAAAATAATTTCCAATGATGTAATGTGGTCAAGGGAATTCTTCTTTTTTCTTAAATAATGAGATAATTATTAGATTAATATATTATTGAATAGATTCATCACTACATGGGATATGTTTCTCCATGAAATTTAATAAAAATTACTTCCCACATTCAAAGATGGTAAAGATATAACGTTATATAAAATAGTATTCGATGGGGGAGAGAGTGAGCTTTTGATTCATGGGACTTATTTTAGAAGATAATACATAAATTTCTATATAATGTATTGGATTTTTTGATATAAATGAAAATATTATATTATGGATTAGTAATAATAAAAATAATGATTAATGTTTCTATAGATATATAATTAATTCTCTAGAAACTAGTTAGCGTGATAGAACATTTTGATGAGGAAACACAAAATGAATGTTTATGATATAGAGACCAAGATCCATCCTATTGAGGTCCCTCCCTAGAATAAGATATCTAGACTACATAGGTATTTCATATCATCCAAAAATTTATATCTCTTTATAGGTGTAGGGTATTTAATTCCTGAATATATTTATCATAAATACATGAAACTTGATTCCTTGTATCAGCTATGCCTCAAGGATCACCATAACTTGCTCTTATATACTTATCAACTCATAACTCAAAACATCATCTTTGATATATAAAGGAAATATAACATAAAAATAGTATCATATTCCTCTTTTTAATCATTATATATTTCAGAAAATCCTTTTTATTTAAGAGATCATGAATACAGAACTTTAAGATTCACAATTCTCAAACACACAAGCAGCAAAAACTACTTCATCATTTTCTATTTCTTCATCCTCAATCCACTCAAAGACTAACCTTCACGAGTCACTATATTAAATATATTCATTTATTTTCAATATACTTAAATTTAATACCTTTAAAATTTTAAAATTATATCCAAAAATTGTTATTATAAAATACGCACTTTAGTCCTCATGATTTTTCATTCACTTCAGCTTTTAACTCAAAGGGAATCTCATAAATTCCCTAATCTATTACAAATAATTTTTATTTTGAATCAATTCTAAACATATCTTCATAGAATATATATTTTAGCCATATATTATCATTTCTAAAAACATATCCACTAAAAATACACATATCACATTTTCCGCAACTGTATAAAATATATAAGAAACAAATCTTATAGTGTGTACCTTATTATGTTTCTTCTTGATAACTTTCAATAAAACTTACAGCCTTTAATCTCATATCTATACATTTAAGCATCATCTTAGCTATTTATCTTTTATTCTTAGGAAAATTCACTAAAATACATCTTATATCATCTCAAACACTTATACTTTTTGCATAAAACAAATGTTGGGTATGGTAAACTGTAACCTGAGGTTTGATGGTTCTTCATCTATATTATTATTGAAAATTTAGTGATTTCATTTTCTTCATCAAATAATGTATACAGTGAAACCTAGAAATTTTTTATTCCTCAAAAATAATCTCAACTCATGGATTCTCTAATATTCATTATATTCTTTACTCAAAATCATGGTAAAAAATTAGTAGATTTTGATTGACTCATAATTAAATAATTCAAGAAACTTCACCTTTAATTTTTCTCTAATATTTCATTTCTAGAAATAAATATGAGATTTTCTTTTTTATTATGATTTAATCAAACATAAATCAAGGTGCTTATGATGTTAATACCATCAATGGCCTATTCTTACATCATCAAAAACAATTGATCTTCATTGGATTCAAAATATGGAACATCGATATTTCATCCAGCAGTAACATTAAATTTTAACTAATTATTGAATCCTTACATAAGTGACTTCAATGATTTATGTTCACATTGTTATTATAGTACATTATGTTCTAATCTATGTGTTTCATTTTAATCTATCATCCTTCTAAAAAAATCACTAATTTTTAAAGACTTATGTCAATTGAAATCTTTACATTAGTTATTTATGATACATATGTTCAGAAATGAATTCTTTTTAGAGACTTATGCTCAATAGTAATAGACTTAGGTTTGTCTCCATAAGTATTATACTATTTACATTGTTACTTTTTTATATGATCTTTGATTCAAATGATCAACAAAAAACAGTTACCATTCTCCAAAGGCTTATGAACATCACTTCAAAAATTTATCCTTAGAGACGAAGACTTATGTTCGAGGAATTTTCCAATTTTAAGTTCCAACTTTAAAATATCCATACTTCAAGAAATATATTTGGGTATTATTCATGAAATATCTAACCCTTCTCAATTTTCATCCAAGTGTTCCTCTACACTGATTTCAATATCCCTCTGGAACAACACACCAGGATGACCATCTCATATTTGATAGGTCTTCAAACCCAATCGACTGGCCTTTTAATTCTATTTGAAAATTGTACTTCAAACGTTTCATTGTTGGTTATTATTTAATTCTTTCAAAAAATTGTAAATATTACTAGAACATAACTTTTATAACTTCTCATGTTCTTCCGTGAAGATCATATCTTTTAATCATCTCACGTAATATAGGATTCCACTTCAATCTATACAGCTTGGTTTTCAATGGAATATAACATTCCATTCTCCTTTAAAAATAGTGTATAAGTAGTAGCTCTTTTTCTTTGTTTGGTGGATACTCAATATTTCACCCATACCATCACATTTTCCTGATAACATTGATAGTGAAAAAAACATCAAGTGACAACAAATACAATAATTGACCGAAGGGAACTTCAGTATCCCTCTTTGTATTATTTGTCAATTACAAATCTATTCCAACACTCAATTTCATTTTTCAATTTCATTCTACTCCTGCTAATTTTTAACAAATTCTAAGCATGGGAAACTTTTATAACCATTAATGCAAGGGGACACCTTAAAATACCATGTCTTCTACTAATGATCTTATAATAATCTTAAATAAGGTAGGAACCATAGAATTATGAATAATGAGCTGTCACTTAATCACTATAAGTCCTCTTTCTTAAACCATATGTAGAATAAATATTTCACAACCTAGACACCAATGTTCTCCATTATATTTCCCAATACATAGACAACTCTGATTTTCCATTCTCATGGGTTGTAAAATCATTATTTTTAAATCAAATTGAAATCTTGTACACATGTTCATTATTTTACACGTATGGAATCAACGAGATCAGTCTCACAATTCCATTTTCCTTTGAACATCTCATAACTCAAATTATATTACTGATCCAATTTATATTCTTCCTCCAATTTTCCTAACCATATTATCAATATAATATTTGGCTCATTCACCTCCTTATTCTTTGGAGTGGACTGCTTATTTGTATCAATAGATTTTTCACTAAGGACCATTTTTGTTTTTTACTTTTTCTTCAATATCTCTATATGCTCTAGTAGAGTAGTCATACAATTGTTTAAAGTGTTTCCAACTTAATTCAACCCACCACACACCATTTCTTTATTCTATGGGATATTATTCTTGGGAAACTCCTCAGATACAATCTATTTCTTCTTGGCAGTTTCATTCTTACCATATCTCTTCTTTTATTGACTACTTAAGGTAGACTCGTTTACTTACTTCTCGGTTTATGGTAATTATTTATTCTCTTCATAATATGAGTAATGTATATTAGGTTTGAACAAATATTTCTAATAATAATGAGCACAAATATTGTTCACCTCATAGAAATTTTCAATATACTTAAATCTTTTCTTTTGATTCGATTCTCTCTTTTCTATAGTTCTAACTTTTGAATAATAGGTTTCCTTTTTACCTTTAACACTACTCCCCCTAACTTATAGCCATATACCAATTCTATATATGGAACTATAATACCAAAAATAAATTTACTTTTTCTTGAACTTCCAACTACACTAAAAACTTCCAATTAATATTGATATTTTTTTAGTGTATAGAATCAGTCCAGATTTTCATGATTGTTGATTTTAGTGTAGTAACCCAAATTGTTTAGCTCCATTTGTGGGGGTCTTTTCTTGGTAATAATAAAATTCTTCCTTAATAGTGTGGTGATATTTCCACCCTTCCTATTATACAAAATATTTAAATAAATATACTTTTTTCTCACATATTCAGATCATCAATATTTAGCATTAATTAAATTAAATTGATTGTGGGATACTTTTTCAATGTGCCAATGGTGGAGGCTTATCGATACGATATCAAGTACGTTTTACCACTAGTATGAGTCCCTATTGATCGAAATATCCTATATAAAACATGAGTGGAGTTATTTTTATTATCAGTTCATTAGGAAGATCAAGGTTTAGTAGATTCCATATTTTTTAGTTTGATTTATAGATCCAAACATTTCAAGTTGGGAGAGTATTGTTTCAGAATAAATTGAATTTAATCTATATTTCTGGTCACACTTAAAATTTTGGGTATTTAATTAATGAATTTTACTTGATTCCATCAATTAACTCTCTTGATCTTTTACACTTTGGTATTTTACATGAGTTTGGGCTTCTTTGAGTTCCATTGAAGTTTTATGGAGTATTTAAAGTACATGGAACACCTATTTAATAAAAAAATATCTTAGGATAAGAACTTTATAAATATTAATCTATCAAAAAATCATTGCAAATTATAATTGATTCATCCTTTTATTTGGATAGTCTTGAGAGAGTATTGGATTTTCCAGCCTATTTAGCCAAATAATATTCCATTGTATTAGTGTCTTGGTCAAACTGGGACTTCTCATTATATAGTTCCTTTATATACATTAGTTTATGAAAACAAAGTTAGTGGGAAATTTTTAATTATACTCCTTGATTTCGGAATAAAAATCATTCAGTGCGTTGTAATTATAAATACCCTTAACTTAAGCACAACCTAAACTAATTTTATCTGATGAATCTCCTTCATAAGGTTTGATGGAACACAAACTGCTATGATTACTTTCCTCTTGGAGATGACCATATGACTCCTTTGAGTTCATTATCACTTTCTTATCCATTTTTTATTATCTTTTTTTTAGATTCTTTGATGATACTTCAGTATAAAAAATAATTGAAATTGAATATTTATTTTCTATGAAATTATACTCTTTAATCATCTAAAATATACACTTCATTAATCAGAATTAAATTCAGTGGTTCTTAAAAAAATATATAATTCATAGGGAAAATATCTATAATACAAATTATTATTCCCAATATACTGTTGTATACGCCTAAGAGAGTGGAGAAATAGGTTTTTATATGTTTTTAGAAATTCAAAATTCTTTTACCCCATTTTGAATTCCACTTCTATTGTTAGTTAGTATAGTTGGATCTATATGATATTTTTCCAAGAAACAATCCACCAAATGCATTAAATTAAATAAAATAAATTGAAAAGGGAAATTTTATAAGGTTGGTACAAAGGCAAACACCTTGATTTGATTAGTTTTTTGCCACAATCAAGGATTCTCCATTATAATAAATCATGTGTCATAATGGTTTTATTGATTCAAATACCTATATCTACTTGCCTCTCATGCGAAAATTATTGTTCTAGATTCACAAGGGACATAGCATTACGACATCACACTATTTTCACTAAGATGCTTGGTGATCTCCATGTACACTCTATGTCCCATAGGTTCTATAGATTCCTGCCATATATATGCACGTGTTGTGATGAGGTACTTCCTTAAAAGTATATATTTGGATTGAATAGGTATTTCACAACATCCCAAAAGTATATCTCCTCTTTCGCAATATAGAATCATTGAATTTTTTAATATCATTAATAAATATTCATCTAACTTGGTTCCTGGTATCAGCTCAACCCCTTAAATCATCACAACCTTCTCATCTGGATTTCTCATCTCTTTACTCAAACCTTCATCTTCAAATACAAAAATGACCTAAAATTTTTGAATGGTATAGAATTCATATTCTTCTTTATTATAGCATGTAGTAGATCATTCTTCTTTGAGAGATTTGGGATGCTCAGCTCACGGAATCTAAATTTTTGAATGTACAAGAAGTAACTATTGTTTCTTCTTTTTATTTTTCTTCCCCCTCAATCATCTGAAAATTTCTCATATAAGAGCTATTGAATTAAATATATTTCTTAATTTTTAATAACCTTAAATGGAATACCTTGAAATTGTTTCAATTCCACATAAAAATTGGTTTTATCAAATACCCACTTTTTTATCAAGCTTTTTCATGCACTTAATTTTTTATTTAAAAGTTTATTCTATAAATTCCTTCATTTATTTCAACTCTTTTTTATTTTGAAACGTGACTAAAAATATCTTCAAAAAATCTATACAGTAGGAACTTCATATTCTTCCTCAAAAAAATTCCACAAGAAATAAAAATTTCACATTTCCAATAGATTTATAAAATATACATCAAACAGATCATTCATTGTGAAACATATGTTTTTGGGGTTGAGAAATTTCAATATAAAACTTTATAGACTTTAATCTTTCATCTTTACTTGGAAATAGAATGTTAACTATTAATATTTAAATCTTGCCAACATTTATAGATTTCCATATCAGTTCCTATAAAACAATTTAACAGCCTGAATTAAACTTATGTAGTCTTTGATAATCTTTAGATCAAGGTTTTATAGATATTTATAAACATTAATCATAAAAATTAGTATATTTAATTTTCTTCGTCAAATAACATATGCAGTGGAACTTCGAAATTTTTATTCCTAAAAACAAAATCAGACTGTGTATTCCATATGATTCATGATATTATCAACTTAAAAACATAGCATAAGCATCTACAAATTTTTATTTCCATAGAAATAAATAATTCTCAAAACTTTTCTTTTCATTTTACATTGATCTCTCCTTTCTATAGATAAATATAAACTTTTCAATATTCTTATGCTTGTATCAAAAATTAATCAAGGTTTTATGATGTTTATAAAATTAATGATCAATTATTTCATCATCAAAAATATTTAAGATTCATCATATTAAAAATTTATAATCTTGATATTTCATCAGCTGTAATGTAAAATTTTCATTCAGTATTGAAGTACCACATTATGGATTTCATAGAATTAAATTCATAAACTTATGATGAATAATTTCATTCAACTCAAGACACTTCATTTTTATCATATAGATTTCTAAATATTTTATTTGGTGTTATATTTTTATGCTCTGATAAATATTTATGTTTGGTAATTTAAAATCTTACATTCTGTAAGGGTTTCTTTTTAGATTCATATACTCAGTGGAAAAACACTTATGTTCAGATCCTGAATTCTTACACTCATACTTTTTCTATTTTTCATCATCATATTGAATTCATATGATCATGCATAAATTCTAATAATCTTCCAATGTTTTATGCTTAGTCTTTCAAAGCTTCACACTTAGATACAAAACCTTATGTTCTAGTACTTTTCAATGATTTAGTTACAGTTTTAAAAGATCAAAAATTCAAGACACTAATTCAAGTCCTCTTCAAGGTGACTATGTACCTTATCAACTTTCATAAACGTTTTTATCTTTATTTATTTCATTAAATCTCTAAAACATCACACTAGTATGTCCTTCTCCCATCTGATGGGTCTTCAAACTCTAATCGGCTAGTTTTTCAAATTTTTTTAAAACAACCCTTCATGTGTTTCACTGTAGGAAATAATTTCCTTCTTTGAAACTATTAGAGATAGTATCAGATAACCTCATTCATCACTTTTCATATTTTTTCATTAAGATAAAATATTCAAATCATCTAATGTAATATGGGATTCCCACTTAAATCTGTCCAGTTAGGTATTCAAGGTAAGCTAAGACTTCATTCTCCTTTACCCATAGTGTATGGGAAGCAACTCTACCTCTTTTTTGGTTGGATACTCAATCCATAATCTAGACCATAAACTTTCCATAATTACATTGATAGTTATTACAATATCAAGTGAAAATAAATACAACCATCAACCCAATGGAACTTTAAAACCCAACAAGTTGAATAAATGACTCTTATTGGCCTATGTACATGCACTATGGAAGTAACATTGTGTTATTAAAGTAGTAAATCCATAACCTCCCACATCCACTTCCATATGATAATCATGTGAGATGTCTTTTGGGTCCCATTTTATATATGAATGTCAATTTGGATTAAAAGAAAATAAAATTCATTTGGAAAATAATATATGACTTAACGGAACTATAATTAAATTCTGTAATAGGTAAAATAAATTTTGGAGGCTCGTTATTCAAAAATCATCATTTAATAAGCCCAAAATTTGGAAAATGATCAATTAGGATCAAGTATAACTAAATTATAATAATACACATTAAATACTGAGTCCTTATTAATAGACATGCCATCCTCTAAATCCATAATATAATTTATCTTATAATTAGTTCAATAATTTAAAATAGTAAAGCCTTCTATACGAAATATCATCATTTCATACATGGATATGGAAGATCTATGGATGAAAACTAAATAAAATATATTATTGGATTAAAAATATTTTATTTCAAAAATAAACAATTAAGTGGCATAAATGTCTCCAATACTATCAAAAATTATGCATCGTATACTTTCAGGTAACATGGAGAAGAGTTTATGAGAGGAAGTGTGTTAAATGACACTTTGGAGTAGAAAAAAACTCAATGATTCACCAAATAAAAATGGACCATGAATAAACATTAAACATCAGAATTAAAAAAGAGTAAAGAAAAATTTAAAAGGTAAATAATTAAGGGGAGGATGAAAAATAAGAAAAATATAAGTTTAAATAAAGATAATGTGTAGGTTCTGGGTGCAGTAAAAGCGTGTGATGGGCACGGCCCAAAATTTATTTTTTTGATGATCAATGATCAATCGGAGATCTAAATGATGAAAATAGTAGAGATCTGAAAAATTGAATCAATAAAAAAAGACAAGTGAAATCATATCAGAACCATAGGGAGGATCATCACATATTATTTATAATTAATTTATTTAAATAAAGAATTACTTTTTTTGGAATTATTTATTTGTTAATGGATATGGAAATAGATCGGTGGTGAACCATCATTTCATTGTATGAAACAAGTGAATATTCCATCCAGTATTAATTCACATGTGTTTCATGAATCTCTAGACATCACTGAAAGAATCGCTGGATGCTAGCATGATAGATCCTTGCACTTATGTTGTCCTCCTCAGATCACTATGAGAATCTCTTTCGAAACATTCTCCAAGATCTAGTGGAGGAAGGATTCTCTTCATTCTTGGGGGATTTCTTGGAGAATGGATCTCCCTAGGGAATGAGAGGATTCTTCAATTATTTTGTGCACAACCAAGACAAATGAAATTGGGTTCTTGAGAAAATAATATAAAAGGGTTTATATATTTCTAGGTATAAAATAAAATAAAAGCGTGAGTGCCCTTCATTATTTATTTAATCCGAGTAGAACCCCATTTTAAATAATAATATTATTATTTTTGTCTCTCAAAATGCGCTTAACTTTAGAATTATATTAAATGTTATTTAATTAAATAATGTTCAATATTTATTATTTCTAACCACACCAAAAACTTGATCCACCATTCGTCCATATTTATCAAGCCTTGAATAATGACTATTTATTTATTAAATAAAAATATCTACTTTATTCTCCAATAAATAAATAAATATTATATTCACTAAATAGAAAATAAATATTTATTAAATAGTCCACTCACATTAAATTCTGTAGAATAACTGGGGACAAAATATATGTGATCAAGTATACGTGGATAATTATTAAACCACATCTAGAAATTATACTTATTCAACCTATTAAATAATAAATAATAATATATTATTTAACTAAAATTTCTGATTCACTTAGTGTGTGACCCTCCAGGTCTCTTTCTTAGGGGAATTAGGTGAAGTAGCCTAAAGTCTAAGGTCGACATCTAGAAACATTCCAAATCACCAATACAGAAACAAGTTAATGTCGTAGTGACATGATATCTCAAATAGACACTAAATGTGTAATATAATTCCTTTATCATGATATCTCAAATCAAATAGGTTGCATGCTGGTGTCATCAACCTTTGTGCTCGATGTCTCTTTATTTTACTTCCCATAAATTGAACATGCCTATATAAAACCATGGACATGGATTTATTTAGGCTATATCATTTCCATCATAGGGCCTAAGTTGTCAATTTTTTTTAAATAATGGAATGGAAAATACTTTCACGCATTATTCAAAAACATAAATATTAATCATGATGCGCACAGAAAACTCTTATCTTGTCGCAAACATATGTCATCATGGTTTTAATAAATATATTAAATTGTGCGATTCAAAATAATCATTAATAATAATATTAAACTTTAAGTATCATTACACATATTGCAGATAGGAACATCCAATGACACATATAAATGTGTATTTTCTACCAGCGGGTCTCATTATCATAATATGCTTTGGGATATCACTAAGGGTGCACACAATGAGAAGGTACCTCAAATTCCTATGAGTCTCCACCCCTAATATCTAGTATAATTTTCATACCTCAAATAATATCATCCGGATGTAAAACATATATTTAAGAATTGTTTCATAGCACTTCTGGGTTCTCGTCACAATGGGGAACTTCTATAACCTTTTAGTGTGACAACTACTCTTAAGAAATTATCACATACTATGTTATGCCAATGAAAAATAATTATGTCATAAAAAGTTTATTAATATTAAAAAACTATCAATATAGTTTATCATAAAGTAAAAAAATAATTTGGTTTAATGGAACCAACTGCAATTAACTCTCATTTCAATAGATCCAATAGGTATAAACCTTCATTATTCTAGCTCTCACATGATACACATCCTTCTATTGAGATATGACTTTATTCTATGCATCCACCATATTCTCTTCTGTGGGTAATCTTCTTATTGAAACTTCACTGCTTTGATAAAAATACCTCAAGAGGTGATATTTTTTTAGTATGTGATTTTTCCATTGGTGTGACCTTGGATATTTTTCAAGATACACACTGTAGTATTATCACAATTCAATGTGATAGGGTCTTTAGTTCTAGGCACCACATCAAGATCCTGGAAAAATTTTCAAATCCAAATTCATTCCTTGGATCCATTAGAATATGCTATATACGCAGAATTTTCTGCAGAATCAGCAAAAACAAGCTTCTTCGAACCCTTCCAGCTTATAGCACCTCCATTAAGATAGAAAACATATCATGGCTGTGATTTCAGATCATTAAAATATTTTTGAAAACTAGAATCAGTATAAATCTAGATAACCAGCTCCTCATCTCCTCTAAACACCAGGAATGTATCCTTAGTTCTTCTCATGTATTTAAAGATAGCCTTTACATTAGTATAATGATATTATCCTGGGTCTTCTTGATATCTGACCTCCATGCTCAGTGCATAGGAAACAT
Source organism: Viscum album (assembly GCA_963277665.1). NCBI lineage: Eukaryota > Viridiplantae > Streptophyta > Magnoliopsida > Santalales > Viscaceae > Viscum > Viscum album. The sequence goes on from OY728145.1 coordinate 188,839,103, forward strand.
CAATTATAGTACATAATATGGAATATATGATTGATCCTATCATTGAAGTGTATGGTGTCTTACTCATTATATCTTAATGTTGTTGGGTTTGAGGACACATTTTATTATAACGATGTAAACCATGTGGCACTGAAACCAATACCCTCTCTGATTGTTCCATACTAAATCTATTTAGTATCTAGTCAATATATGTACTTTTACTTAGACCAACTAGCCTCTTGTATCTATCATGAATGATCGTGATCTCTATAATATAAGCTTCTTCATCTATGTCCTTCATTGAGAAACATTTTTTTAAGCAATCCTTAACTAACTGTGATACTCGTATGTTGTTTCCAATAAGTAATATGTCATCAACATCTACTACTAGGATAATGACTGCATTCCCACTAAACCTCTTATAAATACACACCTCACATTCATTCTTAAAGGAACCAAATTCTTTTATGGATTCATGAAATTGAATGTTCCATGACTTGGATGCTTTATTTAATCCATAAACGGATCTCTATAAATTGAAAATCCTTTTGGCATCACTTGTAGTCACAAACCCATCTAGTTCTGTCACATAGACATCTTCCTGAAGGATCCAATTAAGGAATTCATTTTTGACATTCATATTCCAAATCTCATAGTCATGGTAAGCTTCTATGGAAATTAGAATTCTGATGGATTTAAACATGGAAACAGGTAAAATGGTTTCATCATCGTTGTTTAAACCCTTTATCCACTAGCCTTTCTTTATAGGTATTTATATTACCTTCCATGTATAGTTTTATCTTGAATACCCATTTACACCCAATGGGGTTTACATAAAATGGTGTATCGAATATAACCAAAATATGGTTTTGATACCTGAAATTTATTTCATAATTCATGGATTCTTTCTATCTTGAAGCTTCAGACCTCTTAACTTCTTCCATATAGGAGAGAGGTACATCATTGTAAACCAATAAGGAGTAACCATATTTGGTGGCTAGAAAACTCTATCTCTATGGTTCTCTTACGTCACTTACGCTTATACACAGTACTTGTGTTTTAGGAACTACTTCTTCTATAGGGACCTATGGAACATGTTACTCATTCAACTCTTGTGTATCTTGCCTATCAACTTTATCTAAGTTAATCATTCCCGCACTAACCTCTTTGAGGATGTTCTCCCTCTCAATAAATATGGCTTGTCTGGTGACAGTCACTTTCTTAAATAAGGGGTTATATAGGTAGTATCCTTTTTTGTCTTTGGGATACCCCGTAAAGATACACTTTATTCAATAGGTTTCTAGTTATTTTCCTGAGAATCCCTGAACAAACACATCGCAACCCCATAGATGTGTATATGAAAAAATGGGTTTCTTTACACTCCAAAACTCAAAGGGAATTTCATTTTCAACTTTAGTTAGAACATGGTTTAATGTTTTTGATTTAGTTTGTAATGCATATCCCCAAAAGGATAATGAAATATATGCATGTCTTATCCCCAATCTTACCATATTCAACATGGTATGATTCCTCCTTTCACTAACACCATTCCACTATAGTGTGTAAGGTGGAGTTAGTTGAGATAGAGTCACAAACTCCCATAGAAACTTGATGAACTCTTGGTTAAGATATTTTCTGCCTCAATATGATCGATTTTTTTTATCTTGTTTCTAAGTTGATTCTGTACTTCATTATTTAATTCCTTGAATTTCTCATAGGACTCAAACTTATACCTCATAAAGTAAATATATCTATATCTACTCCACTCAATACTAAAATTAATGATGTAAGAATATCCACCTCTAGATTCTATTGGAAATGGATCATACACAATAGTGTATATCAGTCCTAGAAACTCTATGGACCTTTCACCCTACCAACAAAATGGTGGTTTGGTCATTTTTTCTTGTAAACTAGCATGGTATATTTCAAGTGGATTTAGCTAAGGAGAGTCTAAATAACCATATTGAAAAAGCATTATAAAATGATTCTCATTTACATGACCAATATAGTTATGCCAATGATAGGTGTTATATGAGTCTATTTAACATGATTCAGTATCAATTTCCAACACTTTGTTTTCATAATTTAATACATAAAGACCATTATTTAAATGTGTATTATCATAACATATGTTTTCCTTATAAAAGAAAGAAATTTTATTTCAAAATTTCCAAATAAACCCATCTATTTCCAATAATGATACACAAATTATGTTCTTCATAATTGTAGGTACATAATAAAAATATTTTAAAAAAAATCATTCCCATTGGTAATGAATTTTGGTAGTCACCAATGGCCATAGAATCCATCTTAGCACTATTGGAAGCTCCTAGATCCACCTCTCCTCTAGAAATATTTTGAAATCTAATTAGTTCATACATTTGGATACAGATGTGATCCCCATAAGATGTATCTAAAACCCAATGTGTAGATATAGAAATATTACACTCGATAACGAATGCACATTTAGTTTCACCTAGCTTCTAGGTGAAGCTACTCTTCTAATTTCCTAACGTTCCACATGAAAAACATACATCTTCCATTTCCTTACCCTATCTATGGATCTTCCACTTCATGGAAGGATATTGATTGGGATCTTTGTATTGTTTATAGGTCTTAGACCCCTTTTCCTTATTCATCCATTTACTATTCACCATAAGGAATGTTGTTTTATCACACCGCATGTTCTTATCCACTTAGAAAATCAAAGTAAGAAGTTTTGAAAAACTCTTATCATTATTTCTCACATTGTAATTAACAATAGAATTAGAGATGGACTTAGGAAGTGATAAAAGTACAAGATATTTAAGAAACACATATAGGAATGTAATCACTAAGTTGTCTAGGAATTCAATGTATCAAATTATCTTGACTAAATGAGGCCCATATTATGTTGAATATCCATGATTAGTTGTAAACAAAGTATTGGAGATCTCATACCTCTTTTTTCTCACCTTCTCTTTATAGAGATCCTGACGGTGATAAATTATCTTATATGCATCCATGTCCTCATGTTACATCAAAAATCATTAGACGTGTATGATAGCATTAATCACTGATCCTATATATCATTATTAATTTATTTCTCATAAATAGGTATCTCTTCATCACTTGCCTAAATACCAAGCGTAGTAGGAATAGGTTCTTATATAACATATAATTTCCTTTCATGGAGAAGGATAACTTGTAAGAGCTTTTTCCACTGTTGGAAATTTGTTCTGGTGGTAAGTTTATCCTTATCAATTATTGATCATTATGATATGTTTGATTTCAATTTTATTGTTGTTTCTAAAAATAAGATAAGAATAATTTTATTACTTTATCTGATAAAATTTAGACAAATAAATAAATATTACATTTATTTGTATCCCACTATATTATCAAAACCAAATAGCCCACAAATTTGTCTTTAGAAAATCAAATTTCATCGATATTATTGTAGGAAAGATCCATATTTCACTTCTCATTACCCCAACATTGTTTTGGTCAAGCAACACAAATGGTTTTAGGTAGTAATTCCAAATTCCAAATTCATCAACTCATATTTCCTTGATCTATTGAGTGGACTCCCCAATCCGAAAATCATTAATTTTTATTTACTAAACCTTTTCCTCTTAGTTACACCAAGTCCTGATTTGGAAGTCAAACCTTTATGAAAACTATGTTAAGTCAAGCCAAAACAACACGTTATAATTCCCTGATATCAGAAATCACCCTAACTTTGGCTGGTCAATCACTTTGAACTATGGTTTGATTTTAACAGAAGTAGTGGAAGTCCATACCAACTTAATATATATAATTGATGGATTTTATACTTTATCCTTAAATTTACAATTACTATCTTTATCAGATGATTGTTAATATAACTTTGATTCACTTAAGTGATTAACCTTGACTTAGATAATATTTATGCATAATATGATTTATTTTAGTTCTATCTTTCATGCTCATTAATATTTTTAAATTTTGTGATTGTGAAAAAACATTCATATTGAAATAACCATTGAACTTGATAGAAATGAAATAATAAAGTGTTATTATCATGAGATTTTACTAATGGCTAGTTTATCTAGTGGTTTCCAAACTAACCATTGACCTTGGGGGAAAACACCTTGAACTAATTATGGTTCATTTTTACAGCTTTCCACCTATCCACCAATGTATCTCTATTGGATTGGTTTCTCCTTAGATCCAAACTTGAACCCCCTCCACTAGCTTGTGAGCTCCATCCAATACATATTTTTTTTACTCACACATAGGTGAGGAAAAATGGTTTATATGAAAGAAACAATGGATATGCAGAACCTGCGTAATAAGAGGAGAGATGGTATGCATTCCAAAAATTTAATTTAATATAAAATTAAATGAAACCAATCACATACAATGGTTTGGTCAAGCTCATAATCACCTATGTTCATGAAAAAAATTACACATTTAATAAAACTAGAATTCAATTCTTTATCATTCTTATTTAATATAAATCGCTCTCAAATAAATTAATTATTATCTTTAATTAATCAATTATTTTATTTTAATTCTCATCTGAATTTCCTTGAGATTATCATTCATCATAATTTTAACCAAATTTAATAATTTATTTAAAATTAACTATGTGCATAATTGTACCCTGGAGGAAACAAGGTTAATTCCTGTCCAATTCTACCCAAAATATATTATACTCATATACTATTTTACTCTTCTGACATGTGGCATACATGATTTATCATTTACTTTCACAGCATGTGCTTCATGGAAGATTAAACGAATTACATGATTTTTGGATCACATGTTTTCTTCAATACATTTAGATTAACAACTTATAATATGACTCATACATGAAATAGAGATCTGAAAATTATCAGGATATTAATTAAATATTTATATATATATATATATTAAAACCAATCACATGTATTATCTTATCTTTATGTCTACATGCAAGAACATGTATCAAGGTTTACAAATAGAAATCAATAAATTTTAAATCTATGTAATTTGGTACAAGTATACAGTATGTGCATCTGAGCTACACAGTATGTACATCCCCCACCATCTATCTGAAGAACATTCCTAGGGACTCATTGTGTAAATCGTACCTTGGAAAATGGATTACATGGTATGTCAAATGGGATACAACCATGTGATCTCTAAATTACATGGTATCGGTCAAGTAGGCCATGATTGGTAATACACAACCTGTTTGTGACTCAATGTGACTACACGCCACGTACATGGGCAACACGATATGTGCTCTGATTGACCATGTGTCATCATATCCCGGTCAACATGTGGTGTAATAATTAACAATATTGTGTTTCATCAATGTTAATGTTTTGGGTAATTATTTAATAAACTCCTATTGCATTGACCATGAGTACATGGTGTGTAATTATGATTACACAGCATTTACTTTAGTGTTATCCATCCATAATCTTTGGCACATCTCGATGAGTTCCTTAATTTTATTTTATTTGTAAAATTAATTTTTGTGATTAGATCTATATGAAATGAAGGAGAAAGAAATATATATCACAATTATGATTAAAATAATGATTAAACATGAATTGAGAAACTAAATTAAAATGAATAAATCAACAAAGATCTAAAAATAGTTATAAGTAATTATCTTCCACTCTCATACCACTTGTATGTTTGAGGAATAGTGGAAGAGTGTGATGGGTAGTTCCCAACATTTATTTCTATCATGATCAATGATCTATCTAATATCAAAATGATAATAATATCAAGATCTACGAAATTGAATCAAATAAAAAAGACAATTGAAATCATGTTGTAACCAGAAGGAGGATCATCACATATTCTTTATAAGTAATTTAATTAAATAAACAATTACCTTTGTTGTAATTATTTCTTTATTGATGGATCTCATAACAAATCTATGATTCACCATCACTGTGTTGTAGGAATCATGTCCACATTTCCACTAGTGGTGATCCACATGTGTTCCATGCATCTCCAAGAATCACTAATGGAATCTTAGGGTGCTAGCATGGTAGATCATGTGATTGTGTTATCCACCTTTGATCGCTATGAGAATCACCTCCTAAGCATTCTCCTTGATCTGGTGGAGGAAGGTTTTTCTCCATCCTTAGGAGTGTTCTTGGAGAAGGGATATCTCTAAATCTTGAGAGTATTCTCAAATTCCATTGTGCACAACCAAGACAAATTAAAATGGATTCTTGAGAAAATAATATAAATGGGTTTAAATATTGTTTGGGTTAAAATAAAATAATAGTACAAGTTCCCTTAATTATTTACTTAATCTCTATAGAACCCCATGTAAAATAATAATATTAATATTATTAATTCTTGACATGTGATTAACTTGATAATTATATTAAATATTATTTAATTAAATATTAAATATTATTTATTATTTCTCACCAGACCTAAAACTAATTTTAATATTCCTATATATTTATTGAACCTTGAATAATTACTATTTATTTATCAAATAAATATCACTTCATCATTGACCATTAAATAGATAAACATTTTATTCACTAAATATAAAATAAATATTTATTAAATATTCCACTCACATTATATGATCTCAAAAAACTGGTGATAGAATATATACAATCAAGCATACATGAATAATTATTAATACAAATCTGGGAATAATATTTATTCAAATTGATAAATAATAAATAATGATATATTATTTAACTGAGATTATAGATACACTTAGTGTGTGACCCTCTAGGCATCTTTATTAGTGGAATTAGGGCAATCATCCTAAAGTCCAAGGTTAACATCTAGCAACATGCTAAGGCACCCATTGAGAAAGAATTTAATGTCACAATGACATGATACCTAATATAGATTATTAGTGTGTAATATAATCCCATAATAATGATGTCTTAAATAAATTAGGTTTCATGCTGGTTCCATCAACCTATGTACCTAGTGTCTCTTTATTTGAATTTTCAGAAATTGACCTTACCAATATAACACCATGTCCATGGATTAATTTAGCTATATAGTTTCCATTAAAGGGCATGAGATATTTTTTTTTAAATAGAAGGGTCAAATCCTTTCTCACATTATTCATTAATCCAATATTAATCTTGATTCACCCATCATATCTTACCTCACTGCGAACATATGTCGTCATGGTTTTCAACAATACATCAAAGTGTGCGAGTCATAATACTTATTAATGATAATCATAAAGTATAAGAATAATTACACATGTCCAAATATAGGAACATCCAATTACATATAAAAACGTAGATTTTCTACTGTAAGGTCTCGTTATCATAACATCCTACTAGATATCACCAATGGCGTACACCCTAATAAGGTACCTCAAAGGCCTATGAGTCTTCACACATAATAGACTGTATCATTTGTGTCCCTCAAATGACATCATTAGGCTACTGAATATATTTTTACGAATAGTTTCATAGCACTTCCGGGATCTCAACATAGCGGGGAAATACTATGACCATTTAGTGAGACAAAAACTCTTAGAAAATTATCACATGCTATGTTATGCAGAAGAACAATTATGTTGAGATAATAAGTTTATTAATATTAAAAAAATAGAAATATGGTTTATCAAAACTTACAAAGATTTTTTTTCAATGTCTCCAACTCCAACATAAATAAATTCTAAATAATATAGAAGTATAATCATAAAAACCCCTTATCATATTCCTAGATATGATGAGGTAAGAAAAATTGAAGTCTCAATTAAAGTAATTTATTGAAAAATTAAAGAAACACTATATTAATATCCCCTTTTCTGAATCAATCTCTCAAATTTCTGTATATACTAAATTCTTTTAGGATCTCTTGATGCAAATAAATAAATTTAAGAGATTATGAATAATATACCTTGGTTAAGAGTATTATATAGTGTATGAATGAAAAATACCACCAAATATATGATATCAATGGATTTTATTTATCCCTTTAACCATTGGTTCATATACATTTTTTCAATTAATATGAAAATTGGGGTATAGTGTTAACTCAATATCCCTAAGTGTATTCAATAAGCTAGTATTACATGATCCAAATACAACATGATTTACAATTTACCTAGAAAACCAATTACTAGTGTATCCTTATGGAATTGTAGATTAAATTATCATAATGGAGTTTATCTTTTTATTTGGATTTTAATACATGAAATTAAGGTAGAAGGTGGATTTTTCATCAAACTTGGAAGGCCTTTCCTTTCTATGGGGAGATAATTAATCGATGTAAATCAAGGAAGAATAATATTCTATGTGAAAGATGATAAAGTCTCATTTAACTTAATAAAATTTGTGAGGAATAGAATGGGGTTGGAGGATTTACATTATATATTTACCTTATCATATATCTTGAACACCATCAATTTTAATATAGATGAAAAATAAAATATAATGTTGTTAGTTGTTGAAATAGTGGAAAATAAGTAATATAATAAAAGTTATGTAGAGGAAGAACTAATGGAAAAACTATGTATTAAACAATTATTAAAGAACCAACCCCTTTCATTATGAATATAGTGATATTATAGATAATGTGACTCTTAAATACATTAAGGTACTCATTTTTTGTAGATAATGTTACATTACCAGTGATAATACATCTAGATTTATCAAAGGACCAAAAAGAAAAAAAAATCATGTATTATTAAAGTGTAAAGAAGTAATATTATGGGGGATAAATGACACCAAATGCATCAATACCACTATTTTCGTATACAAATTAATACAAAAATCATAAATAAATACTAAGTGAAAACAACAAAGAATTTTGACACCTCTTAGGAAGGATATTGTTAAGAAATAGGTACTCAAACTAATTTATATAGGGATAATCTATTATCTTTCCCATCTATGAAATTGAATGTGTACGACCACAATAATTTATTCCAAAGAAACAAGGAATGCTAGTGATGATAAATAAATATTATATATTTATTCTAATATTGGTAGTTATATGACAGATGGAATATATGGACTACAAAAACGGTATCCATAGGGAAATACAAATTTACACTGATCATCATAGGTCAAATACTAGATATGTTATTTTGACATTAGTATTATTACATTCTTAATGGTTAATCTGACTACAATCAGATTCCATTAGACTTAAAATACTACGAAAAAATGGCCTTCACTTTTCTATACGAAACCTTTTCCTTCAAACACATGACATTAAGAAAGTGTAATGGACTAAATATTTTTCAATGATTCATAAGACACATTTTTTCCGGTATGAAAGATGAGTTACTCGAGATATTTAATGATGATTTTCCAACTAATAGATAATTATTTAATGTTTTCTTAAATAATATTGACATGGATCTCAAATGATTTTAAGAAATATACCTTTCTTCCAACAAGGAAAAATGATAATTTATTTTCAATCAAGGATTCATTCTTAATTACTTAATATATTGGGAGGGTATAGAAATAGATCCAGTAAAAATAAAAAACATCCAAGAACTACTTGATCCAACTTCAATCAAGGAGACAAAAAAATTTCGTGATCATGCAGGTTTCATTTATAGATTCATGAAAGACTTCATCATTATTATTCAACCACTAACTCATCTCTTATAATAGAATGTCCCATTAAATATTTATGAATCATGTACCAAATCCTTTAAATCAATTTAAAATAATGTTTTTCCACTATAATAGTGTGGAGTCATTAATTACAAGTTGGAATAATGTTTATAAATTTACCATATATCTTCTTAATCACTAGTTATAAAGGAATATTATTTAGTCCAACTGAGGTCAAACCCACTGAGACTTATGAACCATTATATATTTAATATGAAATCCAATACTTATGATATGAATAATTAAAAATAAAAATAATTGAATAAAATTTTATTAATAACGTTTTAATAATAATTATAAATCCAAGATCATAAAATGGTAAATATTATAATATTTTAAATGAATAACTTTATTGTTATTGAAATTCAATCTAAAAAAATACTTTTTCTAAGATTCACACAAAAAATACTAAACTCTAATTATCATATGATTAACTATTTTATTATTTAAAAATTAGGTTTTATAAAACCATTTTAAAACATATTACACATAAAATATTTCCATGATATATAATAAATTAAAACAACATGTTTATGAATTATATTAAAGTTCCTCAATTAATAGATTATGATCATTAGCACTCATAGCCGCTTCTAGACTTATTTATACATTATCATATACCTTTTCTTACATAAATCATCTTTCTCAATTTCTAATTAAATGGTTATTGGAATTCGTGGTATCATGGGTCATCATTGTCCTTGAATGGTGACATTCCCCCTTTACCAATAACGTTTTAGGTGTCATGGCACCACTACTTCGTAGAGTAATAGAGGTCCCTTATTTGAGTTCTTATATGTTTTTCATTTTAACTATTGTAACACAATACTTACTTCCCCACACTTTATTACCCAAGATCAAGAATGGTGTTACACTAAAGAGACTCTTTGTTGAAGAATATGAGAGCTTCTTTTGTGAAATATTTTCCATCATCAACTTCTTAATACAATGGTAGGGACCCAAGTGAATGGTTGGGTTATGGAATCTATTTCCATTCCCTATTATGATAGATTTTAGGATTTTCAAGTGATTAATTCAATGCCATAAGGTGATGGAATGAATCAGGATAGTAGTTTGCAATGGTCCCTTAGTTATATGTAATCGAGTGATATTAGTTCATGTCCCTCCCTAGATCTACCTATTGATTTGCTTAGCCTTCTATTTTATGAATCTTCCCTATTTTCTTCCCTGTGGAAGAACACCTCCTGATAATTTATCATCTTAATCCTTTGATGATGAATCCATCGACCATATAAGCATTATCATTTTACTGGTGATACAGTATCCCCTGATGACACACCTCTAGTGATGGGTGGGGGTTGGGGATAATATGGGTTGGGATGGCTGTTCTAGTTTATGTTCCTTACTGGTGATCCATTGGGAATCTTTTAATATGACCTCTTATTTTTTCACCAGTTGGGAAACTCATGTTTTTTATGGCTTTCCAATAACCCTAATATGGATTTTAAAAATAAAAAAGTTGGTTGAGAGGGGAAAAATTAATGACAATCACAAATAATTAAAGAACAAAATTTTAAAAAAAATAACACATAAAAACTTTAAAAATAAAATAAATAATATATCAAAACACCCATCATTAAAAATACCAAAACAAATCATTTAATCCACTATATTTTCCTTTAAATCGAAATATTTATTCATGATAGAAATATAATAATTTCATAATATAATCATAAGTAACAAAAAAAAGACTTCATGGTCTAAGATATCTAGTCAAAGTTTCCTTCAATTGATGATCCTTCTACATAATTAATGGAAATCTATATTTATAAACATTTCTAATGGGTTATATGAATAGCACATGGAATGTTTTAGGGTATACTTTAATTAGTGTCAATGATGATTGAAAAACATAAAGGTTATTTAGAAATATCAAATAGGAAAATTTGTAAAGTGTTATAAGTTACCTGGATATGTAAGTTTCAGTCCAAGAGTTTGAGATATTCATAATAGTAACTATGAAACTATAATGAATAAAAATAGCTACTCATAACTTTTAGACTGAAAATTGGAAATGTCTCAAGTTTCACTATGATATGTAATGGTTAGTTTCTCAATGCCTAAGAGTTATCATAGTGGATGTGTTAATGTACTATGAGGGAATGAAATCTGGAAAAATTTTGACCTTCATTGTGATATATAAAAGTAAATATAAATTTTTCATGCATACAAAAATTTTACTAGTTGGGAAAATGAAAATAGTTTAATATGATATCTATATGTCTTATTAAATGATATTCCCATATGTATGTGTAAATACATATTTTCTTGAATTAATAGAATATTTAAATTTCTTGAGGTCATATTCACCTAAATTTTTTAAGGAATATTTTTTATTCTTTAGGATTCTACATAAGGTTCACTAGTTAGAAAAATATGAGATTTATGGCGGTAAAAAGTTAGAAATTTTTTTTTTGATCTTAAATTCCAAAATATCACAAGGCAATGGTTAATATGTGATTCAATACAAGATTAGCGGGGAATTAAATGAGAATATATTGAAAATATCAGTGGTAAATTATTATAGGTTTAATAAATGTAAATATTTTAAAATCATTGATAATGATTAAAAGATGGAGGATTTCTTGGAATACCTCTTTATTGGGATTAAATGAGATTTATGAATAATAAAACATTTTAGATATTAAAATATTTTTTCAAACTCAAATATTGAAAAACTATTAATGTGATTCTATGAATATGATAACAAATTAGAATAAGTGACAAATACTAGAGAAGTCAATATTTTTTCATGTTGCTGATCTTTTGTGGTAAAGAGAGAGAAAGATAATGTTTGAGGTGATAAAAGGCATCTACCATTGCTATTCATCATTTCTGTTGATTCAATAATAACTTTAGGTCGATTATATCAAGAAATTCTATTAAGGATAATGAATATGATATGTGCTATAATGTTCTCTTAAACACGGTGATCATTTTGAAATCTTAAGAAGAAGGTAATCATGCATCCAGTGTTGTTGATTATATCTTTGAAATTCATGACCAATTATTATGATGTAATGTAATTTATTATGTGAATATATATATATATATATGTGAACACTTAATATATTTTTTATACAAGATATTATGGTGGGTAGTTAGGGATTGGAATTATTAGATATAATATCTTCCAAACTATTTCTATTAGGAGAAAACATTTCGGTTAAGGATGATACTGTCACACACCATGTATATTGTAAGTTAAGGATGATACCTTCACATACCTTGTATTTTCTGAGTTAAGGATGATACCCTCTCATGATGTTTTAGTTATTTTAATTTATTATTGATCAAATATGTGTCTTGGTCTCAATATAAACATGTTAAGAAGTAGTCACACACATTGGGGTCAAACCTTGAAAAATTTTCTATTTGACATACATTTATTTCAATTCAGTTGTATACAAGTGAGATTTATATTTAAATGGTTTAGATATAGACATTAACCAGACATAGAATTTTATTTTGAAGAAATATTTGTTGAAAAGTTATTAATGATTCACACTAACCCCCTTCTCAATGATACATCATCATTTACCTAGGCACTTCAAGTGGTACCAGAGCTAATTTAGGTTTTCTAAAAAATATCCTATTGTTATTAGAGAAATTATGGTGGATTTTAATTCTATCAAGAGCATAGTAATTCATCTATAGAATATAATTATCCCTATTATTATTTTAAAAATACTATAAGTTTTTTATACGATTACAATGGATTTTACACCACATAACTGAGATTATCCCATAACATTTTCTAATAAAATAAATATGGGGGTTGATAAAAAATAAAGGAATGAAACTTTTATGTTCATATCTTATATATTTTATATAAAGGTGATAACACTCAAAACAACTAAAGATATTCAAGATAATCTTGATAAATTTTTTTAATGGAATGTCAAAGTTAAAGAATCCAAACTATAGATATAGAGATAAATGTTTAAAGATATTATAATGACTGATGATGATACTGTTGATGACTACTTAAAAATATTCAATGATATTTTCATTAGTATCAAGGGTTTTGAAGAAACTTTTAAATACTCAATAATTTTCAAGAAACTAATAATAAATTTTTTAAACAAAGTTTATGAAAATCTTTCTTGTTTTGAGCAACATGATGACTTATCTCTTGATTAGTTCCATAATAAAATTATTAATAATGATATGATGAAATCCCATATGTTTAAGAATTTGAAGGATGGGACGTATTTTAAATATATTAATTATCATAAAATCAAAGAATATAAAGATCATTCCTCTAATAAATCTGAATATTATGAAGAAAAGGATAAATAATATAAGAGTATTATGGATCTTATCTCAAACAATATCTAAAAAGGAAAGGGTTAAGTAATAAAGGTAAAGATACACTAAAATGTTTTAAGTGTGGGGGAATTGTTAATTTTTTAGTTGATTGTATAAAATATAAAATTAGATAGTATACATATAATGAGTATGAGTAAAGGCACTGAATGAAGAAATGGGTAATACTTTCAATGGAAACTAAGAAATCTTTTTGAGAATAAGGAAAAGTTTTCTTAAAGACAATGAAATGTTATGAAATAAAAATAAAAGGTATAATAATCCACTAAAATTAGTAAATATAAATAAATAATTTCATATAATTTAAGGAAATATATATCTCATCATGAAAATAATGAAAAAATTTAAATATAGATAAAGTAGGTGAATAAACTTATAATTACCACATATTGAAAGGTTCACTTGAAGTATGTATTGTATGGAAAATCTAACAAAAAATATAAATAAAATTATGAAAGAAATATTTTGGGAGGTTAAATAGATGTGAGAATGAAATTCAAAAAAAAGATAATGACTACATTAATGACGTTAAACTTTCCAAAGTGAAAGTTTCCAAAAAGACAAAATTTTAAAGAAGTTTAGAAATGAATTTGTTAAAAAGTATGTGGAATTAAATAAGACAGAATCATGGTGTCTTAATTATGAGAATACCCTAGAAAATATGGTAATTGAATATAACAAAGCTATATAAATAAATGAAAAATCATTAAAAAAATTAATAATTTTCATATAATCTTTTAGGTAAAATATACACTTGTGAATCGTAAGGATAATAAATTTTTCATTTCTAATAGCACGGTATGAAATGTAAAATTTGGTAAACAAGTTTTTGATAAAAATAATGTTAATACAATTTCTATATCAAGGTTTGTTGGATATAAGTCTTTAATATAAGTTTCCACAAATTAAAAAAAGAAAAGTAACACAATAATTTTCCTAGACAGTAAAAACAATAATATACAGTTTCATCAATTTCATTAAATATTACATTTTAAAAGAAAATTGTTGGTGTTTTTAATCCTCAAGTCATAAATCCTATTTTTTATATTATAATATTTAATTTCAATAGATTTAGAGAAGGAAATAATTTAGTTGGATATTTATAATTAAAATAATGAAAAATTATGAGATGAAATGATCCATGAACAAAAATCTCTCAAGATTTTCTACTAATATTATATTTTATTTTTTATATGAAATCTATAGAATATGTGACCAAAAATAAATTTTGATTTTAAATATATGATAATATTTCTAGCAAAAACTATTCATGTTGCTAGAGATAAGTAAATTCAAAGAGGAGACAAAGTTTAAAAGTCCCTTCTTGTTGAGGTGTCCATTAATGAAATTAAGAAAAGATATACATGGATACTTGATAGTTTATTCTCATCTCATATGACTAGAGATAAAAAAATATTAAAGAAAATTGAAGACAATGATGGTGGAGCAGTTAATTTTGGGAATGAAAGTGCATTAAATATTATAGTAATTGGTATAGTTGACAATGAAGATAAAAATATGAAATATAAAGATGTTTTATTTTCTTATGGGATTAAACATGACTAGTTGATTGTAAGAAAACACTGTGATTGTGGGAATGAATTTATTTATAAAATAAACTCATATATTTTAAATTACATAAAATATGGAATAATTATTACAATGGGTACAATAATAAGTGGAGACATATTCCTGATTAGTGATCTAAGTAATTCATATTATTTTAGTGAAAAAATAAAAAAAAATCATTTGATTAGAATACATAGCCAATTGGGTCAGAAGAGTTTAAGTAAATATAAAATGAATGTGTAGCAAGAGATCTACCCCACATTAACATATATAGATATGTAATATTTTAATCATGTCAAAAGGTTAATATAGTATTATGAAAACAAAAAATAGTGTAAATTCAATCCACTGTGCCACTTGAATATATACAATAATGATTAATATGATGTTCATGGCATAAAATTCATAAACAGTAGAGATGATCACTAGAAAATATTTTCAATACTATCTTTATAATTATGTGATTAACCCTCAATATCATGCTCCCTAAACTACCCATTATATATGATTTGTATAAACAATTAATATAATCTTGGTGGAAATGGGAAAACTATGCTTATTAAAATCAAATGTTAAAAATTATTCTGGAGGGAAGTTATATGCCCAACTAGACATATTAAAATTTGAGAATTGATGATACCTAGATCAAGTATGAATTCTTATGAGTTATGGTACAAGAAGAAACCTATTTTGAACTTCTTATATGTTTATATATCTCTATATTTGGGGAAGATAAAAAATAAACATTTGAGAATGTTTGATGATAAATATAATGAATGTATTTTTATAGGATAGTTATCCAATGGAATATGATAAAATTAATGAAGTAATAATATTCTCAAGATAGTATATTGTTTTTTGTGAAATTTATATTAAATAAACATAATTTTGTCTAGGAAAGTAAAGTATATTTTAAAATACTATTATTTACATCACATGGATTTCTAATAAAATTAATGACGGACAAGATAATAATGAACTTGATAATGCTGATATTTATTTAGATAAGACCAATGATGATGAAGGTGTTTATGAAGATGAGAAAATTAAATATTAGAGTCTTAATAAGTATTAGGACCTAGGAAATAAAATTTTAAATCATGATTCACTTGTTCAGATAAGAATAAGGATGAGGCTTAATAACAAAATAAACCTTAATTCATAAGTTGATCCATATTTAATTATTTATATTATTGATAAAAATAATTGATTAATGTAATGAATGGGGATATTTATTACATTGAAAGGAATCACATGGGATATCCTTCTAATACCATAATTGTATAATGTCATTGGAACCAAGTGGGTGTTCAGAAATATCCTTAATGATAAAGGTGACGTTTCAAGAAATAGTTCTTGATTAGTTTTCAATGGGTACTCTCAAGTTGAATTATTCGATTGTGTGGAGAAATTTTTTACTTATTAAAATACTTTAAGCCATAAGGATGTTATAAACTATTGTAGATAATAGTTATTACAAACTTTATCAAATGGATGTGAATTCTTCTTTCTTGAATAGAAAAAATGAATAAGAATTTAATATTGAACAACCTGAAGGCTTTATTCTTAATAGATTTGGAACTATGTTGTATATGTTGAATAAATATCTATATGGGTTAAAACATCCCCTTGGAGGCTAGTATTCAAATATGGATAGCTTCTTGAAAGATATGAAGTTCACTAAAGGTAAATTTTATAGAAATATTTATATAAATTAAATGAGCATAGGTACTATTATTATTATAGTTTATATTGATAGAATGGTTTTTAGAGGTGATAAAGAGTGTTCTTGTAAACAATTCTCAAGATAAATAAATAAGTATTTTGAAATATATATGCTATTAGAGATGTGTTATTTCCTATGATTGAAAGCCTTGAAAATTAAGATTTCATTTTTCTATCCCAAGAAAAATATTCAAATGAATGTTTGATGAATTTTTGTATGAAATATTCCAAATATATTTAAATATCCATAATAGTTAGTGTGAAATAAAGAAATGATGTTGGAGGATAAAATTTAAATTAGAATAAATTCATAAAAATGATTAGAAGTCCCCATTATCTCATTTTATTAAGACATAGGATTATATAAGGAGTAACACTGTGTTCATAGTGTGAAAGTGATGCAAAAGATTCACACTTGATAGATTCCAAGATATTTCTAAAATAAATCAAAGGATCCTTATATTTAGGGATGATTTATAAGAGTGGTGAGCACCTGAACCTATCTAGATACCCTAATACTAATTGGGTTAGAGACTGTGATGATAGGAAATATATATTCAGTGGTATATTCTTTCTAGAAGAGATATGTTTGAGTTGGAATTGTAAGAAAAAACTCAATGATATTAAGCACTATAAGGTTGAGTAAGTGTCTACTATACAACTTCTACACAAATAATCTAGGGAATTACATAGTTGGGATACTTGAAAGTGATCATTGAGAATCCATTTAGAATTTTATATGGTTATCAAAGTGTAATTTATCTATCCATGAATCCACTGAATAACTCTAGATCTAAAAACATAGATATCAGATATCATTTTTTCAAATTGAATGTTCATAATGGATACATGAGGCTGAAATTCATTCCTACAGGGGATCAATTTGTTGATATCTTCACAAATGGAATACCTAAGGAAAATTTTGAATTTTGGAGGATGAATATGAATTTTTTGGCTTTATAACTTGAGGCACTTTTCAATTCTCAAAATCATTTGGATTATATTTTAAAGGGGTATAAAGGTACCCAACTATTGTTACATTGTTTTTAAACAAAAGATAATAAGGGGGAAACATAAGTGTATGGATTGAGTGGGATGAAATCACGATCAAGTGGATATAATTTGATTATATATCATGGGTGAATTTGACTCAAAAATAGTACTTTATCTATAAGTTTAGTTTTCAAATATTTATCTTTGAAAAATATTTTCATTTTTTGAAATTTAATGTGAGTTATTGGAGTTGACAGCAAATACAAAGGGGAATATTGAAGAACCCATGGAAATATTGAAAGTATGTTGTATGTTTTTCAACAATGAGTTAGAATCATTTGAAGATTTTTATAATTTGTTTTGAGGTGTTAAGAATTATTTTTATTTGATTTTAGATAGCTGATGGGTTTTAGAGTTGGTTTCAGGTGGTTGGGGTAGAGTTCTAGAAAAATTTAGAGTTTTAAATTATTGATGAAATTTGGAAATGGTGTGGTATACGTAAAGGTAATAGGAAGACTCTGATGAATGTGGAAGGTTTATCCAGAACATATAGACATGAAAATTGGTAAAGTGATGGAATCTACCTAGATAAGTATGATTCATGTAAAGAGTCGGATATATACATATTATTAACTCTGAAACTCTGATAAATACTTAAAGGTTACTTATAACTTTCAGACTGGAAACAGGATAAGTCCTAAGTTTCACAGTGATATGTAAATCCTAATTTCCCAATACGTAAGAGTTATAATATTTAATTCATAAAGGTCCCCATAGGACCTAAAATATTCTATAAAATATTGATTTTTACTAAGATATTTAAATGTAAATCCAAACTTCTAGTGCATTTATAGGGGTTTCGAATTTGGAAAATGGAATCAGAGAATATGATATCTCTATATTGTACTAAATGATATGACTATATGTAAGAGTAAATCAATACTTACATAGAGAAATATATGGGTAACAAGGTGATAGGTAATAGTAACCAAATATTTTCAAGGAATATGTAAGAGTTCTTAATATTCTACGTAAGGGTCTCCTGTTAAAAAATATCATATTATTGGTGACATAAAATGTGAAAATTATTTTCTAATATTTAAGTTACAAATATCATAATTTGTTGATCAAGACATGATTTAAACGGATATTAGTATATGATTAAATTAAAATATATTGACAAGATCACTAATCAATTATTCTAGTATTTTCAAATGTGAATATTTGAAGATCATTAATGACAAATAAAAGTTATAGGTTTTCACATAATATATTTTGGTTGGGATTAAATATAATTATTAATAAGATCACATTAGAGAGATTGGAGTAGTTTTATATATTAAAATATGGAAAATTTATACTTTCGATTCTATGAATAAAATAATGAAGTATAAGAAGTGATAAATAGAGAAGAAGCTGATACTATTACCAAATGTTTATCCTATGTATAGAAGATAAATAAAGAGAAATCATTAGATATTTATAAGCATCTAATATTTTTATTCATCATATATATCTAAGAAATTATAAGTTTATGCTGATAATTTGAAGGCTTGTAGTTGAGGAGGAAGAATATGACGTTTTCTTACATGCTCCCATGAATATGATGATCAATATGAAAGATTGAGATAAAGGATTACATGATATCAGTTTTTTTAGTATATTATAGAAGTAAAAGAACTTATATTGAGAATAATGAACCTTTATTATGATGTAAAGACATCCAGGATCAATAAAGATCATGTTTATGTAAGATCATAAGTAATACCACCAAATATTAGAAGGATCTAGTATAATCTTAGCCAAACTGTTACTATTAGAATATATATTTTGGATCAAGGATTAAACCTTCCCAAAAGGGTTAGGGATGATACCTTCTCACACTTTATAAATGATGAGTTAAGGATGATATCTTACCATGATTTTTTATTCACTTTATTTTATAAGGGATAAAAATTTTGCTTCAAACTAAATTTGAACACAATAAGGAGTAGTCACCCAAACTGGGGGGAAACCCCAAACAAATTCTTATATTCCATGAATTTCTTTCATTTCTATTTCATAACAGTGTGAGTGAGATTTAAAGGTAATGGATAGATATTTTAATCAATCACAGTTATTTATTTCAAATATAAATTATAAAAATATTATCATTAATGCATCCCCCTTATTAGTGATTCATCCCCATTTACCTTGGTAGTTCACTATAAGTCATGGAATGATAGTTTCATTATTGTTTAATTCCAATATAAGCTTAGATCTAATTTTAAATATCCAAAATTGACCCCATGATTCCCAAAACCATCAATCATGATTCAATATCCCACATATACAAATCTAAAATTTCATACTGCAATAATAACATACTAACCGTATTAATATTTGGCCACCTTTATTAATCACCATCAATACTATTATGTTGTAATTTAACTCATGAATTTTATAATTTTGGTCCTCAAAATTAAAATGACATAATGAGATTCTCTTTTGGTATTATATTTACTAACAACTTCAAAAATCTTCCCAACTATTCAAAAGTAAAGTTTATGATCCATTCTATTAAATATCATTGAAAATAGATAGAATTATTTATTAATAACTCATTTATCATTAAAATTTGTGGTCAAAAAAGTGTATATGAATTTTTAATGTCAATTATACCTAAACTTATTATCTTGATTGTACTCAATTATAGATCTTCATACCATCACAAAGAAATTCCACCATATCCTAATTTTAAACATCATGACCAAATAATTAATTAATTAATTATCATTTAGGATAAATTTTTAAAATTCACATGAAAGAATCTCTTTAATAAATCACATTTCCTGAAAACAAATCAAACTTATATATTAAATTTCATCAAAATTTCCACTTAAACATATTTTAATAAGGTACATTCATTTATTAATTTAGGTTATGATTTATTTAAAATTTTATTCCAAATCATACTTGGTCACCTAATACACACATTTCACATTTTTCAATCGAATTCATGGATGGAATAAGTTTCTCTTCCATAAATATCGCTATGTTTTAACCCTAAAATAATTCTACTTTTTTGAACATGATCATAGATCAATTATGAATAATAGTTAAATCATCAAAATACCATTAGAATTAAAATCATATTAGAACCTTAATATACTCCTTTAATATTCTCCCAACACTAATTATAATAACTCAAACAAGAATGACGAACTTACTAATTATAGTCTAATATATTGAAATTCCATTAATTTATGAACTCGTGTTTTTTTTAAAAATATTAACACTAAGAATAAATTGAAATTTAAAAATATACAATTCCTCCCAAACTACTTCAAATAATGGTCATATCAAAATTATTTAAAGTAAATTTTTTGAAATATTTTAATTACATAAATAAATAAATCTCCCCAATTAATGATTCATCAAATAAAAATTAACATGATTATCCCTATTAATTACACTATCATCATACTCATTCAATTTCATCCAAAATAACATTTAAAATAAGGTATGATGGTGTTTTTAAGAAACTATTTATATTGGAAATTAAAAATATAATAATATTTGAAGTTCAACATGGAATTTATTTCTACTAATAAGTATAATTTAAATAAAAATATAAGGTATATTTAAAAATATATAGAATAAAAAAACCTTAATCTGTTTATGCTCATATTATTCTCATAATCTTCCAGTTTCTTCTTTCAACACTATCATCCTACAATATCAAAACAAAAAATTTAAGGTGAAATTTTCATTTTATTAATGTTCAAAAATATTGGGTGATTAAATTATAATCCTGAACTATCCTTCAAAATCCTTAAAATATTAATTCATAATAAAATAATAAAAACATAGGTTGTGTATCATAAGTGATTTATTTAAATTATCATATCCATTCATGGCCTCACTATGTCAAGTGACATAATAGAAATAAGTTACTTGATATAAATCACTTAAATACAGTTTTTTGTATTTTCAATAAAACATTTTTCTAGTTTAATTGTGAAACTGCACAACCAACCATCCCCAAATTCCCCAAATTTAATGAGTAAACCCCACAAAAAGGTTAGATGCATCTAAAACTAGTAAAAAGTGGGTTAAATTCACTTAATGGGGATAGAAATTTCATATTACCAAGTGATGGAGAAGCTCCCTTAATTCACTTAGATTGACATGCCTCTGATATTTCCTTGCACCCAACTTTCATAGTAATTGTATCAACTACCATTATAGAATATGGGTACATGAAATATACTGGACAATTATCCTTTTTCCTATTAAGGCCTCCTTCAATCCCCTTGAGATTTACAATTGTGTCTTTACATGAACCAATAGCCTTATAAGTTTTTTTCTATCCCGTTATATACCAAATATGATGGAGTGAAATTTAAGAGAACTGTTTTTCATTAAGGCTTCCCCATGAAGGGGATTCCTATTTAGATTATGATATTTTCTATTTCTTTCTTGATGGAGAGTGACTCCTAATCCATTTACAATGGGTTTTTTACCTTTTTTATTCTCTATTAAATTAATTTTCACCTCCAATGAAGAAAAATGAGGCTCAAGAGAAAAATTAAAGCCCCTTCCATCAAAAAAAAAATCCCCTCTAATAACCTGAGTAGAAGACACCCCCAAAGAAGAAGTGGAAGAATAGAAAGTATCCACCACCACTCAAGATGGACGTTCCATGAATCTGAAATCAGATTAAGAAGAGATATCCACAATCCATTACGTCCCCGCATTAGTAATCACAAGGTCCTCGTGGCTAAGACTAGTGGGGAATGAGTTGATCACTTAGGAGAAGTGGGATCTAGACTCTCTTCCTAGTGTTGATTTACCCAGATATTTAGATTCCTAAATTGATTCTCTCAGTGACCTTGTTGATGGAATTAAAAATAGTAGCCAAAATTCCCCTCACACTGAATCAACTACCAGAATCCTTCCTTATCACTAACAAAGATACGAATCCTTGTCGTGAGTGGCTTTGAGGTATAAAACTCAATACACATGCGCACCCAGAAACCTTGATTCATGCATTGGGATGGATCATCAGTAAAAAAGAATTAGCCCAGGTGATCCCTGATTACATTGAGAACAACCAGATTCTAGAAGGGAAGCGGTATCCTCAGTAGGTACAACCAAAATTCCAATCTTATAAAATATCATCCTTTGTTGAATTTAATAGTCCAACAAAGGAGAAAATTGTTTTGGTTGTTTGAAATATGGGATTCATATGTCCATGAAAAATAAAATTAATCATCAGAGTGAATATGAACATAGAAATTAAAGGCATAAAAAATCCCAACCGAAGCCAAAAAACCTTGATTTTAGGTTGAGTTGATAAACAATTTGATGGCCTCCATCGATGTATGATTAGAACCAAATATGGAGATGAGGTTTCAAACATGAAAAGATGTATCATCAAGTAACTCCTATGTTTACAGCCCAAATGCCAGTGAACCCTTAATGTATCACGGAGGATTCATGATAATCTGTATGGGTGGGACTTATGGGATCTTGATAAGGAGGATAGACGGTGTCGAGGTAACCTTGTGAAACTCCGAAAAGAACAACAAGGATGGGATCATCATCCTGATGACCAATATTCACCATGAAGACACATTCTGAGAGGCTAGAGTAGGTGACATTCCCACCGTTGGTAGAGGCTGATAAGTCACCTCTGTTAGGATACGCTCCACTCTCATCCCCCACCTTGATCAAAATAAATGAATGGTATAGGTTAATATTTCTCCATATAAATGGGACATATTATTTTCTCCAAAATCATCTTTACTCTTCCTTGGGATAAAACTTTCTCTATTTTCATTATATTAATCTACCAATTTTTAATTAATCATTAACAGTAAAATGGTTATTCATGAACTAACCAAAATTTTTGGCCTTCTTTATCACCTCACTAATAGTAGCCTTTCTAAAATCCTTAATCCTATATATCATCACTCTTCTCACATTTTCCTCCTACATTTCCACCTTTTATTTATTTTTCATAGAAGTACCTTCTATCATCTCATATCTCTCAATAAAATATCTAATATACATCATGTTTACCTTTCCCTAATGTTATTTATAATTATCAATATTTTCCATTTCTCAATTATTATTAAACATTAATTTCTCGCCACTAACTCTCAAAGACAACTCCATGATTTAAACATTAATAAAGGCACCTTTAATGGTATAAAATATCCTTCCTTATATTAGTTTCATTTTCTATTAATCCATATCAACCACAATTATATCCACTAAATATTAATAAAAACCACTTTAACCAAAATATATTTAATCAAACCTCATGTATTTCTCGTTATTGTATCCACTGGAGAGAAACTTTGGTGGGATTAATATCCTTCAATACTAACCTTTTAAATATTGAGTATAAAATTATATTTAACCTCACATAAATATCACATAATATTTTTCAAATCATTAAGATCAAATATTAATAGTAATTGAAAATATATCAAGATCATATTTCTTATTTAGTAAGATCCTTGACTCTACCTCTAAACATTATCTCATAAGTGATATTGTACCCATATCTTCAAGATTAATCATTTTTAAAAAAAAATCCTTCATAAACTTTGAATGTGTAGGAATTTTTAATAAAAATTATTAAAAATTATTTTTAATTTTAATATACTTAAAAAATTATAGAAACTTACTAGTTTTTTCCTTGATTCTCCCTTGCTTAATCCTTTTCAAGAATAACAATATTGATATTTATAATGGTTTATTTTCTTATTTTAATTCTATCTAAACCAAATTTATATTTTTTATTACTCTTTCCCTCCTCTCTACTCTTTTTTATGCTTGATTGTTATGTTTTATCTTCGTAGTTTTATCACATTCTTCCATGACTTCCCCACACTAAAAGGTGATTTATTTCGCCTCTCTACTCATAATTACATCAATATCACACAAAAATAGTCCTATTAGTTTATCATTAATTTTGTTTAAAAAATTTAAAACCATAAATGAAATATTTCTTATTAATGGAAACTAAGTTTTAGAAATATATTTTAGAAACTTGATGGAAACCACATTTTTTGTCATGAATTATGTCACGGTTTCCTTCAATGGATAGATTTAATGTCAAATAATTGGTCTTTTTAATTATTTTTGAAACATATAAGATCATCCTCATCATAGTTTAAATAATTTTCCACCTCATATATACCATAACACAAAATTTATTTTAAAATAATTCAACCCATGATATCTTTATTAACATGCAACACTGAGCTTTATGTGAACTCTGATATACTAGGAAAATATTATTATTTAAATTTAATCATTATAAACAAGTTGTTAAATTTGAGTTATGGATAGGAATAAACAAATTATGAAAAATATGTATAAATTGTTTATATATTTTAAATTTATTTATTAATCCATAATAAATATGTACTCAATTTTTAGAAAATAATCTTTATGCTTTAAAAATATCTTATCTCCAAAATAGTTTTTATTTCATTTTTTGTATAGTAATCATAATTAATTTTTATGATTTTTAGAAATTTTATTTCATGTAATTAATGTTTTTTTTGAAATAACAATTACAATATTATCTTAGGGTGATTATTTGTGACTTTTTCTAAAAGGATTTACTTTTTAGTGAATAAAGAAAATTCTAATTTTTTATAAACCTATCATTTATTTTATTTAAATAGAGTAATTTAAAATTATAATTATTTAATTTTTTTAAAATTAAAATAATATATATTTATTAAAAATATGCTAGATAATTCCATAATAATCAAAATTATAATTTATTTTGGTGTAAGTTCTTCTTATTGCTTAAAAACCCCTTTTTTCTATAAACTGTTTTTCATAGTGGCTTACAAATTTATATAAAAAATGATTTATTCCACTTTTAGAGATTTAATCGTGAAAAATTATTACAAATATGGATTCAGCAGGTTCAAATTTGGTAAATATGACCTTTTTATTTTTTGTCATTAAGAATAGCAACCATGGTCAACATGTTTCACCATAGGGAAGGGTAAATGAGGTTATTAAGGTTAAAAATAATGTGATAAGGATTTAAACATATATATAAAACATTTAATTATTTAAGTGGATGAGATTAATTAAACTATAACCTTGATAAATTCTAATATATGTAATTTTGGTACCATTTTACTTTTATAATTACATTTATATTATTTTAAAGTTTAAAAAATTACAAAATGGCACACTATCATTTAATATATCTAATATATTTTTGTTAGAGTAAAAATAATTTATAATCCGATATAAATAGTTATTGTTAATATAAATAAATTATTTTTATAATATTAATTTTTTCTAATGTTTAGTGATGATATAATTACTTTAAATGCTTACATAATGTTGATATAGCACCAGTTCCAATTGAAGAAAAATCATGTTAATTTATTTTAAGAACAATAAAATTAATGTTTTTTTGATAAATTATTGTACTAAACGAATTTAATAGGTAATTATAAAGTATAATTAATGTTAAATGTGTTGATATTATATTTACATTTTGTTCTTGATGTCTTTGAATAAAAATTAAATGGATAGTCCCAAAAATGACTTTAATGTTATTTTATGATAAAAAATATTTAATTAAATGTTTTGAAATCCAAAAAATATATTTAAACAGAAAATTTCATATTTTAAATAGTGTAAATTTTCATCCATATACCATTTTTTATCCACTTGTCACCTTATATAAAAAATTATTACCCATAAAGGTGAACAAATGTGTCACCATGGTAAAGGTTAAAAAGGGTTAATGATGGGGTTAAACCCAAAAGTAATGATTAAAATATAACTTATAAATTTTAAATTTTTATTGGTTGATGTTATTTAGAACTTATAATGTCATAAATTCTAAATTATTTTCATTTGGTTCAACTTTAAATTATTAACATATATATTATATTTAAATCGATTAAATCATTCCAACTATGTCATTTCCCTCACTTATAAAAGGGAACCACCTCTTATCCTTTATTCAAAAAAATTTACCACTATATGTCATAAAAAACATATCATAATACCTTACTATATTACATATCTAATTTATATATCTTTTATTCTTCTCTCATCATCATCCTAAGAAGGATGAAGCTTTAAGCCAAAGGAGGTCTCTCAACGAAGAGGTAATTGGCTTACCCAACTTTTTCAAAGTTTATTTATTCTTATACTTACATTAAATATGTTATATCCATACAATAATAATTAATCTATTATAAAATATATGCTTATTGTTTATTATGATCATGGGACAACCAGTTTAGACCTCCTTCTCATCAATGGGAATTGAAAGTATCGCATGTGTGTACGTGTGCACTACCACCTCCACATAGTGATACAACTCATTTTCCATCACAATATTTCAGGGTTAGATATTATAATTTATTTAATCAATATATATTATATTCATGTAATAATTATGATCTATTAAATATAATATATTTTTTACATTCTTATTATTCCTCCTGTTAAAAAACTATAGTGTCACTTATGTGTGTGTGAATTACCACCTCTATGAGGAAAGGTGATTCCTTTTACTAGACTACCTTTTGTATATGATTATAAAATTATATTTAATGTATGAAATTATAATTATTTCTTGATTAAAATTCTATATATTATGTAACCATGTCTTTATTGACTATGTTCATCCTATAAAAGTTATTATACGATTATGAACTGAACATCCTGAAAATAATTAACATGAAATTAATTGATTTCGTAAATATATTATGAATGGTAATAAATGAAATAAGAGGATAATAATAATCTAATATACCTTAAAATTTTCTTAATTAATTATAAAATTAAAAAAAGTTTAATATACAAGATATAAAGTACGTATGTAGTGAGTCGGACTAGAGGTAAGGGGTATCCTAACTCAAATTATTTTCATAGGATTATATTACATCATTAGTGTCTATGTTCTTCCAAAATTATTTTTTTAATGACATGTGATAATTTTATTTATTATTTACATTTTTTATATGGATTTATATATGTTACACATAATCAAATCACTGATTAATCCTCACTTCAATATTGTGATCTTTGTAAGGGTTTCTCATCTTGCTTTTATTTCTGTGAGATATATGCCATATTCATCAGTAATTTATTTCTTATGGAGTATATACTAACCCTTTAATATTTTGAATCTTGAATATTTTTATATTAATTGTATTTAATGTTTTATTTGAAGTTATTTCTTTCACAGGGGTTATGATTCAAAAGTTACCAAATTAGTATTGGTTTATTCTACAAAGTCATTTTTATTCAGGGTTGTTTATGTTTGAATTTACATTTAAGAAAATTATATGATATTTATATTTTAAAACACATATATTTTATTATACTATAGTTATATATGGATTTTAAATTATTTCCATTCATTTTACTCTCTTTGGTTCTTAATATTATTGATAAAAGATTTTGATAAAATGTCACCATATTTTCTATTTGGTTGATGAACATTTTATACCATATCTATGTTTCATAAAAAAATTTAAGAATGTTATTTTTTACAATCAAAAGATTATTTAAATTCATTTTCAACCATATTTTTCTTTTTTTCAATATTTTAAAATAGATCCTCTTATAGTTTTTGGAACGGTGTACTTCAGACTTTTTACCAAAAGTGTGAAAGGAATTTTTATTTTAACATTTATCGCACATATATCTTTTCTTGATGCTACAATAGTTCTTTGAATTGATGATTCCTTTATAGTGTTTCATGGTTATTTTCAAGGAAATTAATTTTATCAACATTCTATGAATTTTTAGACTTTCAATAAGTGATTTCAAAATTAAAAGGTTATTTTCCACAAAAAAATTTTTGAGGGGTCTTTTAAAAGTATTTTCACTTATATTGGCATCCATTGGTCAATATTAGGATTTACTGGGGATATGTTCTAATGTTACCATCCAACCGTACTCTCTATATTAATTATTATCATTTTGACTAGGGTAATTATTGAAATTTTTATGTTAGTTCTCTAAATATATATAGGTATTAATTATTAAGGCATATTGATTAATTCATATTGTTTATTCATATGATGAATGAATTGGACTTATTAAGTGATTAGTTAGCCTAGAATTTAAAATACCCTTGATGAATTGGTAGGTCTGATGGGACAAAACAGGTTGGGTATTAGGCATATTCCTAACCTGTTTATGTATGATGTCTTTTCATGAGACCTCGATAGTAATTTTAATTTGTCTGGAATTATGCATTTCACAATTATGAAATCATTAATATATTTCCATGATATTATTTTAATATTTATCATATCCATGGATAAGATTCAATATCATGTGATTGTTTATATTTTACTATTTTAGCATCATTTATTCTTACCATAAAATCCATTACTTATTTACTCTGTGATAGTTTTCATTGTACACATTCTCTTACTGAGAATCTAAGATCACCATTTTGGGTTTTTTTATTACACATGATTCTAGGGAGTGTACTATGATTGATATGCAAGGATATTCTATAGTGAATAATAGTGTTTTCAAAAAAAAATTATGTTTTATTTTTTGGTTTCAAATGTAAAGTTAGATTAAACTGTGTATATATTTTTTCAAGACTAAAAAACTATTTGATCCTTTGTGATGTAATCCCATATATATTATTCTAATTTAGTAAAATAATCATCAACTCTGGGTTACTAGATTCGATATTTTACAGTTGGTATGAAAGAAATTTTAGTGGGACCTTTTAGATCTAGATTTAGGGAAACATAGATTTGAGAACATAAACAAACTGTAGATTCTTATAATAAGTTAATGTATAGGGTAACATTATGATGACTTGGTAAACTATGGGTTTTGTGGTTTTCCTAGAAGATACATCCATGTACGGATATTCAAAATTGGATGCAGTTGTGGTATAAAGGCACTTAACAGAAATAATTCTAAAAGGGGTTGAATCTATATTAACTCAATTATCACCAATGAATTGTGAGGGAGAATAAAAATGAACGCCTTGATAAACACTCCCAATGGATATTTGTGGGTTAATTTATTTTTATTTATAGACCATTATGATAAATGGGATGATAAAACCAATAGAAATCTATGATATTCCACAGTGAAATGGGATAAACCTAATGTTTCATGGGTTGATAAGTATAAGGTTGATCGAAAGTTTAAAGTCATTAATAATCTTTTTAAGATTTTTTTTATGGAAGTTTAAGATGATTAAGAAACTTTTGGGAGATATTTATGGAAATAAAACCCTTTGGATTAGTATTTATTTTAGTGAAAATGTTATTTTAGGAATAATACTTTAATAATTATTTGATATATGTTTAAATTTATTGATAAAATTTATGCTTAATATAATATTTTATATTGAGGTAATTTTTGTTAATTGTAAAAAAATAGTTATTTCATTTTAGTAACATATTTTTATCATATAGATAACCATGGGATTGAAAATTGATTTAGTGATTAAGTGTTTAAAGTTATTTTTGAATAAGTTCACTATATTGGGAACAATAAATGATTAAGGTGAACATAATAATAATAATTAAGATGGTATTTTATTTAAGGAATAAGGATTGAGTTGAATTATATAATAATATATGATTTTATTATGAATTTATGGTTATTTGGGTTATTTATGAAAAAATTTTATCATATTTTTGAAGGTTATATTATTAGGGTATATAAATTTTTTGTATGTGACATTATGAGTGCTTAACTTTGTTTGGATATAAATGTTAAATTAATCTCAAAACAATATGTTGTCAAATATTTCTGAATTTTGGGATTTCAACTTGAAAAGTAATTCCAATTTATTTATTTTTCATAATAATTTTTTAGGATTGGGATTTTCCATCTCATGAAACTTTATAATTAGAATTTTATTACTTATGGAATTATTTATGTTTAATTGTGAGTGTTATTGTTATGGAATTTTAGATTTATGTAGTATTTATCTATATGAGTGTTTATTCATATTGGATGTTATCTAATCTTTTGATAACCATTTTGGTTTTTTCTAAAGATAGGAGGAATATATTGTTATCTTTTAATTCACGTTATAATCCACATAAATTTAATTTCAGTGTTATTGGGATTAAAAATTCATCTTGAATATTCATTTCTTGGAGTAAGAGATGAGATTGAAGTGGAAATTGATAAATTTAAACCAAATGATGAAATTATGCTTATGAAATATAATGTAATCAAGTAAGTATATTTTCTAATGTTCACTATTATGATGGTAAAAGAATACCTCAACCCTAGTAAAAGGATCTTAAAATAAAAATGTTATCTTTTTATCTTTGTTTCTAATGAATTGATGTTCTTTTTTATCCCTTATTGATTTATGGTTTTGTGGTCATTAACTTTCGCATGACCGTGTTATCTATCATTATCTATTATTCTTTATATATTATATTTATACTCCCTATCTGTATTTTCACATCCCGCTAATTTTATTCTTTTTTGGGTATGTGATTATATGATATTTTAGATAACCTATATGTTTCCCATTTCCCCATTTCAAAGGAAGTTTTATTATCCTTTGTACTATTTATGTTTTCAATAAATATATTTTCAAATATTAAACCCTTTATTATTGAGATAAAATATATGGGGATGAAATTTATTTAAGGGGGGATAATGTATCAACCCAAAAATTCAGTTTAAAATAAAACTATTCTCTATATATTTCTTAACATAAAAAAACTACCTCTATGTGAACTCTGATATAATATGAAAATATTTTTATTTAAAAGTGGCCATCATAACCTAGCCATTAAATTAGTGGTATAAATAGGAATAAATATATTATTAAAAAACATTATAAAGGTTTTTTATAATGAAAATTAATTTATAAATTTATAATAAATTTTTACTCAATATTCATTAAAGTCTTTTTATTCTTAAAAAATATTTTTTTCAATAATAATTGTTCCTATTTCATTTTTTGTTTGAAAATTATATTTAATTTCTAAAATTTTTAGAAATTGTATTTGAGATAAGGAATATAATTTTTCAAATCAAAATTTTAATTCTATTTTAGGGTTATTTTTGTAATTTTTTCTTAAAAGATTTATTTATTAATGAATAGTGAAAATAAATTTTTTTGAAAAAGTGTCATTTGTTTTCATTAAATAAAGTAATTTAAAAGAACCATTATATTTTGGATTTGGTATAAAAGTAACATAAGATTTGTTTTATTAAAAATAATATAAATAATTTTTTAATGATCAATATTATATTTTATTTTGGTATAAGTTCATTTTTATGCTTAGAACACATCTTTCAAAAAACTCGTTTTCATTGTGTTTTACGTATTTATATTCAAATTAATTTTTTACAATTATATAAATTTAATCTTTAAAATTTATTCTATATTTAGAATAATGGGGTTCATATATATTAAATACGTCTCTTTTATTTCTTCATCATTATAAATAGTAATAATGATAAATATTTTTTACCATAGTAAAGCATAAATGTAATAACTAAAGTCAAAAATAATGTGATAATGCTTTAAAAATACATAAATCTCTTAAATTTATTTCATTTGATGAGATTAATTAGTCCATATAAATCCTAAATTATGATATATTTCATTATGGTGCCATTTTACTATGATAATGGTATTTATATTATTTTAAGTTAATAAAATTATAAAATGTCACTCCCTTTCTTTTAATATCATTAATATAATTTCATTGGGATAAAAATAATTTCAGATTAGTTCTAAATGTTTTTTTAATATTAATATATTATTTTTATGATTTAAATTTATTTTTAATTTTTAGTGATGACATAATTACCTTAAACGCTTACACAACATCGATATAGTGCTTCTCCAAGTACTAGATAAATCAAGGTAAATGATTTTAAAAACAGTAAAATTGCTATTTTTGTGATGAATTTTGGTATTCCAAAAATTTAAAATGTGATTATAAATTATAATTAATTTTAAATGTTTCAATATTTTAAATACATTGTTTTCTTTATTTATTTGATGTCAAATTAAATGAATAGTCTCAAAAATGACTTTAATGGTATTTTATTATAGTAAATATTTAATTAAATGATTTAAGAATAACAAAATTAAACAGAACAATTGTGAAGTAAAATGGTATAAAATTGTATCCATTTATCTTTTTTGGTCAAATTTTCACGTTATAAGTAGATTCATGACTCTTAATAGCTAAAAAATGTGTTAACATGGTTTAGGATAAAAAGGGTTAACGTGGACGTTAAACCCAAAGATAATTTTTAAAATATAACTT
Source organism: Viscum album (assembly GCA_963277665.1). NCBI lineage: Eukaryota > Viridiplantae > Streptophyta > Magnoliopsida > Santalales > Viscaceae > Viscum > Viscum album. Next base: position 188,872,608 of record OY728145.1, read on the forward strand.
ATACATGTATAAATTTAATTGTTTGAATTTATTTTGAAATTATAATTTTATAACTTAAAAAATTTGTTCCTACACTTCCAAATGACATGATTATGATATATATTATATTTAAATATTTTAAGTAATTTCAAGTGTGTCTTTTTCCTCACTTATAAATGGGAACTTCCTCTTCTCCTTTATTCAAAACGTTTGAGTACTCTATCTTGGACAAAACCCACAGTAATACCTTCCTATATAAATTTTAAGATTTATAGATATTTTTTTATTCTCCTAATACCATCCTAAAAAGGGTTATGGTGTAATCTAAATGAGTTATCTCAATGATGTGGTAATCATCTAACCCAACTCTTTAAAAGTTTATTACCTCTTATACTTAATATAAATATATTGTATTCATAAAAATATAATTAATCCAATATATACAATATAAACATATTTTTTTATGATTATGTGAAAACCATTTTCCCCTACCTTTCCATCAAATGGTAAACGAAAGTATCGAGTGTCGGTACATGTGGACTACCACCTTCACATAGCGATGTAATTCATTTTACATCACTATTTTTCATGGTTTTTTATTATTATGGAATTAATAAATATATATGATATTCATGAAATTATTATTATTAATGAAATATAATATATTATTTATATTCTTTCCCTTCCATCCGTTAAAAAATTATAATGTCGCTCGTTCGTATGTGTCGACTACCACCTCCATGAGGTGATGTGATTCATTTTACACGAGTAACTCTCATAAATGATTATAAAATTATACTTAATGTGTAAAAATTATAATTATGGAATTATTAAAATTCTTTATATGAGGTAACCATAAGCTCTTTGACCATGGTTATCCTACCAAAGTTGTTATGTGGTTATGAACCAAACATCCTCAAAACATTCGACATGAAATTAGTAAATTTAATAAATATATAATGCATAATAATAAATAAAATTAAAAAATAATAAAAAGTAAATATTAATTAAATATATATTAAGAAATTATAAAATTAATTTATTTTCAATACATTGGAGATAAAGTACGTACAAGGTGAGTTAAGCTTAAGGTAATGGGTTTCTTAACTCAAGTTATTTTTATTGGGTTATATTACTTCTTTATTATATATGTTATGAAATTACTATGTGAATAAGAAAATATAATTATTTTATATTGTATGTACACTTGTTTTATGTGGTTTTACATTTATTTCACCTAAACAATTTATTTATTTATTATCACTTCAATATTATGATCTTTGTAAGGGTTTCTCATCTCACTTGTGGTAATGTGAGACATATATCATATTATCCGCTCATTTATTTAATTTGGTATATATATTTCTACTTTAATAGGTTATATCATAAATATATTTATATTAAAGGTATTTAAAGTTCAAATTAAAGTTATTACTTTCATGGGGGTATGGTTCAAAATTTATCAAAGAGGTAAGGTTTTATTATACAATCTCATTTTTATTAAGAATTTTTTATGTTTAAATTTACATTAAATAAAATTATTAGATATTTCTATTTTAAACTCCATATATTTTATTACCCTATGTTTATATATGGATTTTAGATATTTTTCCTTGATTTTACCCTCTTTGGTACTTAAAACTATTGAGAAAACTTTTATTTTAAAAAAAGGCAACCCTATTTTCTCTTTGGTCAATGAAATTTTTCTTCCTTGTCCATGTTTCATAAAATGTTTTCAAGAGTGATGTTTTATGTGATCAAATGATTATTTAACTTCATTTTCAAACATATTTTTCTTTATTTTAATATTTTTAAAATAAATCTTCATATCATTTTCTAATTGATGTATTTTTGAATTTTTACCATAAGGGTGAAAGGAATATATGTTTCAATGTTTACAGTATAAACAGATTTTTACACCATCATAATTGTTCTTTTATTTGAATATTCATTTACAAGTTTACATGGTTATTTTAAAATAAATTAATTTTGTAAATATTATATAAATTCCTATATTTTAAATAATTGATTTCAAACTTATAAGGAAATTTTTCTCAAAAAATATTCCAGTGATCTTTTAAAATTATTTTCATTTATGTCAATATCATTTTATGAATCTTATGATTTTATGAGGATATGTTCTAATGTCACCATCCACCCTTATTTTATGGATGTATTATTATCATTTTTAATGGCTAAATAATTGATATTTCATAATCTCGTTCTTTCGATTCAGTTATTTTTTTATTATTAAGGAATGTTGATTATGTTGTATTATTTATTCATATGATGAATGGATTGTAATTATTAAGTTTTGGGTGGGACATTGAATTACATATTCCCTCGATTCATTGATAGGAATCATAATACAATATAGGTTTGTTATTTGGAATATATCTTACCTATTTATGTAGGATTTCTTGGCACGAGGCCTCGATGGTAAGTTAAAGATCTCTAGAAATATGCATTCTATCATAATGAAATCAATTATCGATTTCCATACTTTTATTCGAATATATATGACATCCATGGATAAAATTCAAGCTCATTTTATTATTCATATCTCATTATTTGATCATCATTTATTCCTTCCATATTATCTGTTACTTATTTATACTATCATAGTTTCAATCGTACACATTCCCTTACTAAAAAATTGAGCCCACCCTTTTATTTTATTTCCTTTACCCTGGATTCCAATAAGTGTAATATTTAACGTCCTAACCCAAGTGTCACATGTCGGTTACCAAAGATAGTTCATTACGTGACCTCAGGCACACCTCCCCATATGCCAGAGGCTGCCGACTAGCAACGAGGGTCACATATATAACATAGGGAGACTATACCCTCTTTATCAATGCATCACAACAATAAAAATAAATAAAAAATAAAAAATGATAATAACCATAACCATAGTAATAATATTATCACATGATGACCAAAACAATAATATAATATCTAACCCAAAATAGTAGATATGTCATTCCATATATGTGTGAAGTGTCTAAATAAAACCCAAAAAGTAAATACTCAATAATAACTCCCAAAATGGGTCCTAACATCACATATGGTTCCCTAATCCATGATCTATCCAAACTCATCCATCTAACACAGGGATCTTTCCCTTATCCTATCCTAAAAACATGACTTCTATTCAGGTACCGATCAGATAGTCTGACTAGGGTGTTATTACAACTCAGTAGGCCACCACCAATAGTTTCTAAAATGATATACATTATATAACTCTGTATGAAATTATATATAGGTAATAATGTAAAAAAATTTGAACAGCTATAACTTTTCATTATTCATTAATTAACCACATAAATTACTCAGGCTCATGATAAAACTTAAACCAGCAATACCAACTTCAGCATGTGTCAGAGTCTAAACCATATTGCATAGGAAAGAACAATTCATTATAACATAGACTTCTATTATAGATTTAATTTCAATTCATATCAAGGATACATGGAACCATAGTTCAATGACAACATTTTGGGCCTAGAATATCATTTCTAGAACCCTGTGTGATTTTGAAGCATCATTCTATGTCACACACCTCATTGTTATCACATATGGGTTTTTGAAGTATCAGTCGTCATCCCACACACGTGTTTATCACATATGGGATTTTGAATCATCGGTCTATATCCCACACATGTCATCACATATATCACAATGTCACATATATCATATATTTCAATTATATCACAATTATAAAGATTAATCATCATTAATATTATTATCAATTATTCACATCGTGATGCACCATTCCAATTTATCAAACAATAACTATTCCTCACATTTAATCACATGGAATAATATGAACAATTCACTATTAAACCTTTTATCAATATTTAATTATAAAAACAATTAACCCTTTAAGTTTAATACAACTATCCCTTAATTCCCATTAATCAAGAAATTAAACATCCCATTAATAAATAAATTCCACATTCCATTAATCAATCAGTCCTAAATAACATAAATTCTATAACCCATCAATTAATTAGTTACCTTATTTCAATATAAAATTTCCAAATGTGAAATAAAAGTTTTAAAATTATATATATGTAATTGAAATCAAGACTTTGGGAATTGATAAATCAACCACCTAAATCAAGATCGTTGATGGATTCTCGCAAATGTAAAACCCCAAATTGATGCAGAATGATAAATTTTATGATAGAGGAAGATATTTAGAACCAAAACATAGATCCAAGATTAAACAGAATAAGATCATTTAAAGCCTACACCTAACCCCTTCCAATGGAGGATAGATAAAAAATTTATCTTCATCCATGAAGAGTGACGTAATAGAGGAAGCAAACCAATTTGGAAGAGATTATATTTCTAAAGACGCTCATATACTTTAATCGAATATTTGATTCATCAATAACGGATTTTGAGAGGCCTAGTATTCCATCATGGATCTCCTAAGAATGAAATATAAACATTAGGTCCAAGATGGGTTGAATCGGGGTTAATAGTAGGGGGTTTAGGATTTTTAAAATAATTTTTCAGGTAATTAAAACCAATGTCATGGTTTCTGGGGATTGGTAACACGGTTTTCCAAACAGTTCTCCCTAACTATGTCCCTCTTGTTAAGGGTGTACAGTTTTTTCTAAGAGGGAACCTGATTTGAAAAACTTTGTGCCAACCATTAAAATCCCCTCTGTTGGAGGGTGCATAGTTTGGGAGGAGGTGGAACGGTTTTCCAAAAATGTGTGTGTCATGACCCGCCTTTACCAAGATGAGAGAAGAGATAGTAGGTTTCCCGACCCTTCCTTCTTCAAGTTGATGGAGAGATAATGATCCCTAGGACCTGCCTTCAATAGGTCCCGAAGTGGTGACTAGCACCAAGGGTATAGAATCACACACAATATGGAAGGCATTATCCTTTTTATTTAATAGTATCAGGAGATAAGATAGTAAATCCCAACAACACCAAAATGGGAAGTATAGGTAAAGCCAAAACAAACCATTCTCATATGCATGTTCCAAATGTAAATGATAAAAAAGTAAAAGAAAACCCCAAAAAGAAGTACCAAAAGAAAGAAAAAAACAACATCAACTGTCCCAACGTCTAAACTAGTACGACCTTGTATGATCCCTGAAGTCCTCCTGGAAACCTGAAAACATTTTTATATATGTAGGGTGAGCATACAAGTATACTCAGTAGAGAAAACCAAAAACTCTCATTCACAAGTGGGGAGGCATTCTAATGGGTAGTGAAAAAATATATAACTGAAACACCTAGCAAGGAAAACTGCCCACCCAAGCCTCACCAAGGCACACTTCCAAAATAACGCAAGTCAAGAAATATAATAGTAATAACACATCGATGTTTGGGTATCCCGCGCCACTTCCCCACTGGTTTTTGAAGACATCCTACGCATCAATCCTCTCCCGCCATTGTCACCGTAGTCCCACTTCGACACCCCGCCCGCACACACCTAGGCCACAACCACACATCTCGCCCGAAAACACTTGGGCCCCAACAACCATGCGTAACCACACCCGCAAACACATGGGCCAGAACAATTACTGCCATGCCCAAAGACACCTGGGCTTTATCCTGAAGACACTTGGGAAACAAACTACCCGCACACACCTGGGCAACCACCACATGTACCCTGCCTGAAGAATCATGGGCTATAATAGACCTCAGGCCATCACAGCCTGCCCGATGAGTCTTGGGATATTTGAGAAAGGGATCAGAAAAGGAGATAATAACCATCCAATCATAGGAGTGTTTGGAAAAACACCCTCCCCCATGAAATGGGGGTGTTCGGCACAAGGTGCTAAACTTGGGTGGGGTGCGAATAAGAAACATAAGAACTGAAATTATATAATATATATAACAAGAACTCATCCCAACCTAGGAGTTCCAAAACCAACTTAAGCACAAACACCCTTGTTACTATTCATTCACAAGAAACACCGAACCCACGACCATGTCACCACTCATCCCGAAAAGAAATTCCCCATTGACCCCATTCTTTTTTTCATGATCAAGTAATCCCATTTAAGTAAATTCTTCACTATTGGGAAACTAATAGGCATAACCACAAGATAGAGAAAGAGAAACACCCAAACAACAATTTAAGTATTCACACCAGGTTCTCTTGTAAATTCACAACAACAAAGGGATCTGTGAGATCCCTCAAACTGCTGGAACCAAACTAAGCCTCAAGATACATCCCCACACATCTTTAGATTCACAACCAACAACCGTGAAACAACAGAGGATCTCATCCCCATCCACATCACCCAATAAGCATCAAATAGAACAACACACCTACTGCCAAAACAGAGTAGGGAAACTTCCAGGTTCCATCACATCATTCATTAGGTTATTATTTCTGTTGGTTAACCGGGGTGACCATAGAATGATTGATGTTCAATGGGAATCCATTTAACCAAATGAGTTTAGGTGATTAACCAATTCCTATGTTACAGTCATTTAATCATCACAGAAGACAAGGGTTTATTAGTACGAAAGGAAAGACCACCAATGGACATGATTTTCAGTGAGCATAATCCCATACAGTTTACAACATATAGTAATTATAAAAGAGTACAGCAGAATTATCAAACACATCCCATCATTCTTTAACAGTCTATTTATTATCATTGTTAAGGTTTTGTTTCATACATTCCCATAGAAACAGTGGTGTACCCACCCCGCATGATACACAGTAAGGAGAGACTAAGTAAAATCCCTACCTGGTTGATCAAGGATCGAACTTCTTCTCTGTGCGCCAAAAACTGGGGATGCATGACTTTAAGGGGAGGAACGTCAGTGACTCCAAGGGTGAGAAAAAAGGCTCCAATAGAGGTGCACCACTTGCCTCGGGAAGGGGAACTCTAAATGAACAAAGAAGAAAAGGAGACTAGCCAATAGGAAGAATAAATAATTTGTAGCGTGATATAAGGATGAGATCTTGTTGTTACGGGATACGGAACTTTGAACGACTACAAAGTTGTATCGTGGTTTCACTATGTTATTGGGTGGTTACGCATGATGGAATTAAGTTTCATTTAAAAATTCTCCTCAGAGAGGTGGTCATAACGGCTATGTGTTAAACAGCTTTCTTTAACCATAAGGAAACATATAACAGGGGCGGATCTGGAAGGTACGGGGAAGGGCATGACACTGAGGAAAAACCACGCGTTTTGGTAAGTTAAGGGTTGCCTGACTCATAGGGGATTTTATATATTATTTATGGTCATTAAATGGATTTGAAAGGGGGAATTAAATCATCTTTACATCAAATGATATGTTGCAGGAGCAGAAAAGTCGGGAACTGGGAAAAAACAAAAACCGCTTGATGAGGACACGGTGCCACCATAACGGTGCCACCCTCACGGTTCCACCATCTCAGTGGATCCATGTTTTGACAAATTAATAAACCAGGTGGGTCGGGGACATTACATCAGATACCTCTCAAACTATTCTCTCCCTCGAGAATAAAAACTAGACTCGAAGAAAAGAGGGGTTCTGAAGAACCTCCTCGAAAGATACCTCTCTGGATTGAACCTCATCAACATCTAGGAAAACCTCTCCCTCAAGTAACCAGAAGACACTCAAGGGTCAAACTATCATGTTATATATGTTAGGGAGTTTCTTCCTCCATGTTAAGATATTATCCTCTTTGGGTGGCACTGACTCGCCTGCACGGGTTTAATCGCATCCACCTTAATGCGTCTTGATTAGGGATCAGGTCCTCCCCTCCCCATAGTCAATACTCTTCACACACATCCACAGAATAAGAAAAACTGCATGTTCCATAGTTAACAAGGTAAAGCGTTCCATCACAAATAAGTACAAACAAAATAGAACAAAACACAAAATAGTTTTGGGTACTGGGCGCGCATCTACATCTCCCGTTCCCATATTCTTTCCTCAATCCTGCCATGCCTCCACAACAAACGAACCAAAGGAATAGTCCATCCACGGAGCACCTTCTCCTCACGATCCTCAATCCTCACTGGCCTTTCCACAAAAGTCACATCGTCCTCGATATCCAGCTTTCCCTAATCGAGGACGTGTGAATCGTTGTGTAGATATCGTCGGAGCTGAGATACATGTAAGACATTGTGCAGTCTCAGTAGCGGCGGTGGTAGCGCTAGTTGATAAGACACTTCACCAACTCGCCACAGCACTTCGAACAGTCTGATGAACCTGGGAGAAAGCTTACTCCCCCTGTTGAACCTCTGTTGCTCATGCCGAGGGGAGACCTTCAAGAACATGTGGTCCCTGACTTAGAACTCCAAGGGTCTTCTCCTATTATCGGTATATGACTTTTTCCAGTCTTGGGCCGCCTTCATCCTCTCTTGTATAAGCTGAACCTTCTCCATAGTGATCTGTACCACCTCCAGGACAAGAACACCTACCTCCCCAACCTTCGTCTAGTATATAGGTGAGCGACACAGCCTCCCGTACAAAGATTCGAATGGAGCCATGCCAATGGTAGAGTGATAGATATTGTTGTAGGAAAAATCCACCAGAGGAAAGTGTCGTTCTCACGATCCTCCATAGTCCAGAATACATGCTTGTAGCATACCCTCTAATGTTTGGATGGTGTGCTCTGTCTGTCCATCTGTCTGGGGGTGGAAAGTAGTGCTAAGACGTAGTTGGGTGCCAAAAGAATGTTGCAATCCTCTCTAGACTCGGGAGGTAAACTGTCCATCCATATCCGAGACTATGGATCTATGGACTCCATGAAACCACACCCCCTCATCCACATACCTCTGTGCTAGGTCACCACCGTACTTGACTCCTTGATTGCCAGGAAGTGGGCCAATTTCGTCAGTCGGTCCACCACTACCCAGATTGCATCGCAACCCCCTTGAACTCTGGGTAGTCCCATGATGAAATCCATCAATATGTCATACCCCTTTCACTCAGGGACATCTACAAGTTGTAACAGATCCCCTAGGATGTGGTGTTCAGCCTTCACCTGTTGACACATGAGGCACTTTGCTACGAACTCTGCCACTGTCTGCTTCACCCTGGGCCACCAGAACTGACCTCTCAAGCCCCGATACAGTTTGGAAGCTCCCGGGTGTACTTCCAGTGGTGAGTTGTGAAACTCACCAAGAACTCTCTCACATATCATCTCCAGAACAAACAACTTCCCTCTGAAAAGCATCTAATTCTGACCGTACTCCTTCCACCCTTCAGAAGCATCACCATGGTTAACCTGGTCACACATTACTTCACTCTCTATATCTCCCCACTGAGACTCCTCAACCAGTCGTAGGAGAGAGGATTGCAATTTCATCTAAAACAGACAACCTCTACCACTATCCTTCCTTATATCCAGGTGTAGGGCAGCCAACTCCTCCATCGCCTTCCAAGCATTTACCGACTCTCTAACCACATCCTTATGTGACTTCATGCTCATGGAATCAGTCAACACATTCCATTTTCCTAAGGTGTAGGAAATCTCAGAGTCATAGTCCTGAAGAAACACCATCCACCTTCACTGTCGTAAGTTTAGGTCCCACTGGGAGAACATATACTTCAAGCTTTTGTGATCCGTAAAGACCACGAAGCGCTCCCCGATGAGGTAATTTTGCCACAACTTTAGTGCGAACATGACCGCTGCAAGCTCTAGATCATGGGTGGAAAAATTATTCTCATGGGGACGTAGTGGTCTAGAGCCATAAGAGATCACCCCTTGTAGTTGCATCAGCACACACCCGAGGCCTTGCCCTGAAGCATCATAGAACAACTCATATGTTGTCCCTTCTTCTGAAAACCTCAGCACTGGGGCACTTAACAACTTCTCCTTCAGATAGCTAAAGGCTGCCTTGCACTGCCCATCCCATACAAAAGCCTGGTCCTTCTTGGTCAATGTTGTCAAAGGTACTGCAACTCGGGAAAAGTTGGGTACGAACCTCCTGTAGTAACATGCCCATCCAAGGAAACTATGAAACTCTGCCATATTCTTGGGTGCTACCAAAGAAACAACCATCTCGACCTTCGATGGGTCCACCATTATTCCCTGCTCGGACACCACATTCCCAAGGAAGTGCACTTCTCACATTCAGAACTTGCACTTGATCAATTTCCCAGAGAGTTGGTACTGTCGAAGGGCCGCTAAAACCATTCTTAGGTGCTCAGTGTGATCCTCCTATGACTTTGAGTAGATCAGGACGTCATTAATAAACACGACTATGAACAGATCCAGGTATTCCCGGAAGACGGAGTTCATGAGTCCCATGAACACAACTGGTGCATTTGTAACACTAAACGACATGACTACAAACTCAAAGTATCCATACCTACATATGAAGGTAGTCTTTGAGATTTCCCCCTCCTTTACACTCAACTGGTGATATCTAGACCACAAATAGATCTTAAAGAACCAACCTACTCCCCTCAGCTGGTCAAAGAGATCGTTTATCCTTGGAAGAGGGTAGTGATTCTTGACCGTCACTTTATTCAGTCTCCTGTAGTCTATACACAGCCTCAGACCACCATCTTCCTTCTTTGAAAACAAGACAAGAGTACCTCTTGGTGATGCACATGGTCGAACAAAACCCTTCTTCATCAAATCGTCAATCTGAATCTACAACTCCCACAACTCAGATGGTGCCATCTGGTATGGAGCCATCGAAATCGGATGGGCACCAGGTTGCAAGAATATCCCGAAATGAACATCACGTCGAGGGGGTAGAGCCACCACCTCTTTAGAGCAGACGTCCATAAACTCACCAACGATCCGTGGGACTTCCACTATTTCTGTATCCACTGACTCCATTGACAATTCAGCTAAGAAGAAAAGGAGGGGCTCCACTCGCCGGTTACCTTCCTGGTAACCCCGCTCGCCGATGAAAGTCACACGTCATCCACCCAAGTCTGAAAACACGATCCATCCTCGAAAGAAGTCAATAACAGAACATACAAAGAACAGCCAGTCGGTGCATAGGATGACATCATATGGATGTATCTGCAACAGTAGAAGATCCATGATTCACTGATGTGGCCCTATAATTAGTCTACACCCTCGACAAACATAAAACAGGTCGTTCTGACCTCATACTGGTATACTCAAAACCAGGTTCACTGGAAGTATCTCAGCATCTAGACCCATAGCATGTTCTAGACTGGACGCAACAAAGGAGTGTGAATCTCCTGTATCGAAAAAGGCACATGCAAGAGTAATGAACAAGTTGATCGTACCTCGAAAGACTTCCAGCCCTGCTAGAGCTGCTTCCTCTACGGCATGTAACTGCCCACGCCTAGCTACCCTACCCCTCGGCTATCAGCCAACTCCCCGACCGCGCCCTGGACGAGGTCCCTAAGGAGCGCCCTGAGGTAAGAATCCTCCTGCGATTTCTACCCTTGGAGGAGCGGGAGCTCGCTGTCCCTACTGCTACTGCAGAAAGGGCCTGGCTGGAAACTGATGCAGCTAGGGCGGGTGCTGCACTGGCCCACCCCCATTGTACTGTACTCGGTCCGGGCATTGATTCTGAAGGTTCCCATGGCTGCCACTAATGAAGCATCTTGATCATGGGACCGAAAGAAAAGGGTGAGGACTGGGAGATCAGAACTGGAACTGATGGGGCCTGCTCCCTACTGATCGAAACCAAGAGGGCCATGATGCTGGAGGCCTACTACTGTCGGCCTTCCCCTTCGATGAGCCCAACTAGATTCTCTCTTGCGATACACCTCCCAGCGTGTGCATCCTATCCACCACTTCATATTTCTTCAGGACTTCCAAGTATGTTGGTAAGGTAAAGGGAGTAATAGCATACTGAAGAGGAGGTCGAAGTGCCTCCTCCAAACATCTCACCCGAGACACCTCATCTGGAAAGAGGTCTGGAGCATAGTGGAGGATATCCTTGAAATTGATCCCCAACTCTCTCACTGACATGCTCCCCTGTTGGAGGGAGAGTAGCTCCTGCCTCTTCTCAACCTTCATCGTGGAAGAGAGGAATTCCTCCCGGAAATCCCTCTCAATGTCAGCCCACGTAACCTCAGCCTCCCTCTTCTCCCTGAGGTAGAGCGTCCACCACTAACGCGCTGCTCTCCACATATGGCTTACAGCCATAAGAACCCAGTACTCCATCAGATCTCGGATCAAGATGAAAGATATAACAAGATACTCTAGCCATCTTTTTGTCTCCATGTCTAAGGTGTTGCCCTTGTACTTACCAAGGGGCTGTCGCTGAAAGGAACAAAGTGTCCTCTGCCACTAATCGTCCTCCTCTTCTCGGTTAGTCCTCTGCCGATCGGCCATGTCAGCCTCTTGGGCCTCGATCGCCCGCACTACTCGTTGTTGTCTCACAGGTGCCATAGCTTGAAGGTAAACAAGGAATACCTAAGCCCGAGTAGTGTAGAATATTGTTCTTAAATTTTCTTAGACTTCTTATTCATTTTAAAATGCCCAAAATACCCATTAAACACGTGAACACAAGTCATTATGACGTGTGTACCTTTCCTAGGGTATCTAACCTGCAATCAGTGTAGACTCACTTGGACGTTCGGTAGGCCTAGAGTCCTTGCATCGGATCACGGGGGGCCCTAAAATCCCATGTCCTAGCTGGTCTTCCCTGGCCTATTTCACGCACCAATATTTGTCAACATTGTTGCACTACCATCCCATTAAATCCTCACGGTGCCTAACTCCAAACTCCATCATATCCCTCAACCATCATGCCTCTGATACTATTCTGTCACGACTCACCTTCACCAAGATGAGAGAAGGGACAGCAGGTTGCCAGACCCTTCCTTCTTTATGTTTAATGAGAGATAATGACCCCTAAGTCATGCCTTCAATAGGTCCCTGAGTGGAGACTAGCACCAAGGGTATAGAATCACAGACAAGATGGAAGGAATTACCCTTTTTATTTAATAGGATTGGGAGATAAGATAGAAAATCCCAACAACACCAAAAGTGGAAGTACAGGTAAAGCCAAAACAAACCATTCTCATATGCATGTTCCAATAGTAAATGATACAAAAGTAAAAGAAATCCCCAAAAAGAAGTAGCAAAAGAAAAAAAATAGAAATAGAAATTGTCCCAACATAAGAACTAGTACGAACCTGCACGATCCCTGAAGTCCTCCTGGAAACCTAAAAACAGTTTTATATATGTAGTGTGATCATACAAGTATAATCAGTTGGGAAAACCAAAAGCTCTAGTGCACAAGTGGGGAGTCATTCTAATGCCACGTGAGAAAAGAGATAACCAAAATACCTAGCAAGGAAAACTGCCCACCCAAGCCTCACCAAGGAACGCTCCCCAAATAACGCAAGTTAAGAAATATAATAGTAATAACACATCGATTTTTGGGTACCCCGCGCCCCTTCCCCACTAGTTATTTAACACATCCGATGCATCAAACCTCTCCCACCATTGTCACCACAGTCCCACTACCACACCCTATCCGCACACACCTGGGCCACAACCACACATCCCGCCCGCAAACACCTGGGCCCCAACAACCACGTGTAACCACGCCCTCAAACACCTGGGCCAGAACAACTATTTACATGCCTGAAGACACCTGGGCCTCATCCCAAAGACACTTGGGAAACAACCTGCCCGCAAACACCTGGGAAACCACCACAACTACCCAGCCTGAAGAATCTTGGGATATAATGGACCTCAGGCCATAACAGCCTGCCCGATGAGTCTTGGGTTATTCAGGAAAGAGATTATAAATGGAGCTAATAACTATCCACTCATAAGAGTGTTTGGAAAAACACCATCCCCCATGAAATGGGGGTGTTCGGCACTAGGTGCTCAACTTGGGTGGGGCGCGAATAAGAAACATAAGAACTACAGTTATATAATATATATATATATAACAATCACTCATCCCAACCTAGTAGTTCCAAAACCAACTTAAGCACAAACACCCTCGTTACTATTCATTCACAAGAAACATCGAACCCACGACCATGTCACCACTCATCCCAGAAAGTAATTCCCCATTGATCCCATTCTTGTTTTCATGTTCAAGTGATCCCATTTAAGTAAATTCTGCACTACTGGGAAACTAATAGGAATAACCACAAGCCAGAGAAAAAGAAACACCCAAACAGCAATTTAAGAATTAACACCTGGTTCTCTTGTAAAGTCACAACAACAAAGGGATTTGTGAGATCCCTCAAAGTACTGGAACCAAACCAAGACTCGAGATACAACCCCACACAACATCAGATTCACAACCAAAAACCATGCCACAACAAAGGATCCCATCCCCATCCACATCATCCCATAAGTATCAAATAGAACAACACACCTACTACCAAAACAGAGTAGGGAAACTTCTAGGTTCGGGCTCATAATTTGTTAGGTTCTTCTTTCTGTTGGTTAACCGGGGTGACCACAGAAGTATTGATGTTCACTGGGAATCCATTTAAAAAACCGAGTTTATGTGATTAACCAATTTCCATGTTAGAGTCATTTAATCATCACAGAAGACAAGGGTCCATTAGTGCACAAGGAAATACCACCAACGGCCACTATTTTCAGTGAGCATAAGCCTATACATTTCACAACATATAGAAATTATAAAAGAGTATAACAAAATTGTCAAACGCACCCCATAATTCTTTAACAGTCTATTTATTATCTTTGTTAATTTTTGGTTTTATCCATTCCCACAGAAACAACGGCATGCCCACCCCGCATGATACACAGTAAGGCGAGACGAAGGAAAATCCCTACTTGGTTGATCAAGGATCGAAGTTCTTCTCCATGTTCCAAGAACTGGGGATGTGTGACTTGTAGGGGAGGAATGTCGGGGACTCAAAGGGTGAGTAGAAAGGCTCCAGCATAGGCGCACCACTTTCCCTAGGAAGGGGAACTCCAAACGCACAAATAAGAAAAGGAGACTAGCCAAGGTGAAGAAAAATGAATTTCTAGCGTGATATAAAGATGAGATCCCATTGTTCCGGGATATGGAATTTTGAACAGCTACAAAGTCAAATCATCGTTTCACCACGCAGTCGGGTGGTTACGTATGACGGAATTAATACTCATTTAACAATTCTCCTTGGAGAGGTGGTCATAATGGCTATGCATTAAACAAATTTCTTTAACCATAAGGAAATGTGTAACAGGGGCAGATCTGGAAGAAACGGGGAAGGGCGTGACATAGAGAGAAAACCACACGTTTTGGTAAGTTAAGGGTTTCCCGACTCTTGGGGGGATTTCAGATATTATTTGTGAGCTTTAAATGGCTTTGAAAGGGAAAATTAAATCATCTTTACATCAAAAGATATGTTGTTGGAGCAGAAAAGTCGGGAACTGGGAAAGAACGAAGACTGCTCGGTGAGGACATGGTGCCACCGTCACGGTGCCACCGTCATGGTGCCACCGTCACAGTGCCACCGTCATGGTGCCACCCTCACTATGCCACCCTCACGGTGCCACTGTCACAGTGGAGCCATGTTTTGACAATGTAATAGAGCAGGTGGGTCCGGGCCATTATAGTGTGCCAACCATGTGCCACCTTATATATCACCAAAATAGGGTGTACGGTTTCCTGGGAAAACCACATGGTTTTCCCTAACCATGAGTCAACCAAACATCTATAATTTCACCTGAAACAACCCCAAACAAAATCCCGACCAATATATACCAAAGCAAAGAAAAATGTTACTTGAAAATGAATGCGATACATCTCTAGAAAATGTCAGGATCTTACATAATATAATTTTAATTCAAGGATATGTTATAGGAAATAATTATGTTCTCAATGAATATAATTTTAATTACCTAAACTTTTATAAATGAAAATCCCTTTTTGATTGAATAAATCTATTATTAAGAAATGTTTCCATAGAAAACCAATACAGTAATTTGGGTATTTTGGACCATTATATGGTCTATCATATTTCAAATACCATTAATAATCATAACAATTAATAATATAGTTGTTGTATAGTTACCATTATGATAAGTATATTATGGGATATGATAGAGTCCACTTGACAAAGAAAGGTGTGATGGCCCGGGCCAGTAAGATCTTAATATATAAAGCTCGTTTATTAGAAATTACAAGGGAGATAAGATCACTTGGATTATCCATTGAATAATACCTAGCTAAGATTCAAAAAAAAAATGATTGAACGAAACTTTTTATGGGATAAGTTTAAGGTCTTTGAAATAACATACCAAACAATATTTGTTAAACCACCCTAATAAAATATCACCATCGCACACCTTGCCCTTAGGGAATTAGATGGTGTAATATAGGGATATGTAAATAGACCCTAATGGTATGAATTTGAATATTTTCTTTCAATAAAAAAATTGATTTTATTTTTTCCTTTTTATTATTACTTTAAAATGATTAAATAATTGTTTTGATAAAAATTATATTTTTATATAATGAAACCCAAATTGAATTTTTTATAAATATATCCTTTAAATCAATAAAATATTTTTGATGAATCCAAGAATTTTTTAAATAAATAATTTTTTAATGAAATATTATTATTAAATAATATTTATTAAATATAAATGAAAATATAATTATACGAAGTCAAATGTAATTTTCATAAGGGTCATAAAAATGTTATGGTAAAAAACAAGTATTTTTCAATAAAAAATATTTTTATTTAAAACTGTAAATTATAATATTTATAAAATAATTTTGATAAAATAAATATTATTTTTTAAATCATAATTTCAATATTATCAAATATTTAATTTTTCATAATTTTATGAGAAGTGTTAGTTTTTTTGGGTAAAAATAAATATATTATAATTATATGGTATGTTAATAACATCATAAAATCCTATGGGTTATATAATAAATACTATAAAGAGTATCCATGACCAAAATAAATTTCACCTTAAATAAGAAATTTTTATGTTATTTGATTAATTTTATAAACCCTTAATGGAATCTCTATAAACTATATAATATTTTATGGTTTTAAAATAACTTCATTATAAACATGACTTGCTTCCACATCACCAAGGAAATCATTTTAATAACATAGATTATTATAATTTTAAAATAATTAAATAAACCCCTATTTTGAAGAAACCATGGTATGGTTTGTGGTTTGAATTAATTTATCATACAAAGTCTAAAACCTATGTTTATAAATTAATAAATAATTCTACTCTCTTTTGCAATATACCCAACCAACCTCCAATTACCCTACACTAAAAACCCATGTATCATGAAGTTACTATTCCCTTACCTCCCTAGAACCCTCCTAAGTTTCCCCCAATCTCTTAATAAACTCCTCCTAAACTTTTTGAAGCACCCTCTCAGGGTAAGAGATCTTATATTTGTCCCCTTTATTCAAGAACCTTCTTTAAATTATGCCTTTTGATTACCATTTTTTTATGTTGGGATATGTTTTCACACATCCCAATTACTGTCGTTATGATTTCCATGTGATGAGTAACCCCTTTCATTCTCATTTAATCCTTCCAGGAATCTTTATGTATCCTCATTTTGATTCCAGAATTATCCTGTGATTTTTCATTCCAAACATTTGTATTGTGAATTCTCATCCCAATTTCCACTCAAATATCTTCACATTACTATACATATCCTTAATTCATTAGGTATTTCAATGTATTTAACTCTAACTCCATAATAATGGTGTTAAAATTTATGAAATACATCTTTATATTAATGATATGTGAGGCACACACACATGATATGAAATTGACAGGTGGGTTCTTAAATAAATACACCTTTAATTATTTGGGTAATATTTTTATCTCATGGGATTATATGTATGTTTCATGGGAGTTTATCTAATGAAAACTATGTTGTGATGTCTTAGCAGTTATCCTTGACTTATGCTTATGATAAAATGTTTTACGTTGATTCCACATTCATTTATTGCATTGATATTATCATGTTAAATCACACCTCATTATTCAACATTATGATTCTTTCAACTTTTATGTAATATTTATATGCCTCTTGGATCACACATATTTCATTCATCATGTTATGATCTGATTATTCCCTGATTGGAATTTATATATCACCCCTTTATTATGTACATCCCTGGGTTATCCCATATAGTTTTAAGTGATCCAAGGAATATAAGGGCATTCTTAGATATTTTTTAATAGTGATATTGTACTCATGTTTTAAGTTATTATGTCATATAACTAATTTATCAAATAAACTAGGCCTCATGTTTTCTTAGGGTTTTATTAAGTTTACCTTTATGTAATAAATTGTGAAATAAAGTGTATTAAAGATATAGGTTTTCATAGTTGGTATCAATGAAAAGTCAAGTTATTTTGGGGATTATGATTATAAAATAATATATTAAAATATTTAAGAATAAGACTAAACGTAAGAAAACATTCCTAAATTTTGGTAAAGTTTAGAGTAAGTGGTTTCAAAGAAAATACATCCATGTATGGATACTATTAGTGGATATGGATATAGAATAATTCTACCTAGGGGAAATAACCCCAAAAATGGTGCATTGAGTTGGACTCGATCACCACCTAGTGCATGAAAATGGACCCTATTTCACACCTAGTTTAATACTCATTGGGGATATGTTTTGGTAAATTCACAAGCTCTTAATGAACCGTTATGAAGGAAACAAAATACCCATAAGATTATATATTAGGTAATAGATCATCGATAACTTAGACTGGAACCCATTAAATCATAGGTTAAGGAATATATGTCATTTATGAGTTATCTATTTAATATTCATATTTTCCCTTTTATATGTTTAGTAGTTTGAAAATTATCATCCCTGAGTCTATTTTAGATGAAATATGTGATTAGAAACAAAAAAATAATGAATGGAAATCTTACTTTTAATTAATGAACATAAAATATCTTATCTAAAGGTGGTTTTTTGAATTCTTTCATTTCAATAATGATTAAGAGAACTATTTAAAACCCACCTGAAAACATGGAGTTTTAGTTATCAACAAAGCTGGAAAATGGTTTAATTTTGTTTCATCCCAATTATATAACTCATCCCCTATCAAATAATTTAGGATGAACTTCCCAGTGAACATTATGATATCCCCTTTAGTATAATTAAATAATATTATAGGAATGGATTGCATTTCCTTATATATAGAAAACATAAATTGCTGAGAGAAGGAAATCACCCTCTTTATTTCGAATCTTTCTCTAGTTCTATATAAGTGCAAGGAGTAGGATGAATCTCATTTGGTATCATCGTATAAATTGTAGGTATTATTTACCTATGAAAAGGAGTACCTTTCTAAAATGATTGATACTAAGTAAATGATCATCCATAAAGACATGCCATTTGTGAGGGAATTCACTAATGTGTTTTCTGAAAAAATGTTTAGTCTTCCTCCTAGATGACTGGTTTATTTCTAAATTGATATTATAACCAAATCATTTCCAATAAACAAGACTCCATATAAAATGTCCAATATTGAACTTAAGGAGATAAAGAATAATTTGTAATATAAAATGGATAAAGTATTTATACACCCTGGTTCTTTATCAAGAAATGCATTGGTCCAAAGGAAGAATAATGGCTCATTGTACCTCTTCATTGATTATCATGAACTCAACAAGTTCATGATAAATAAAAAGTATCATATACTAAGAATTGATTACATATTCGATTATCTACAAGGATCATAATACTTTTTTAGGGTGGATATTTAGTCTGGATATTTTCAAGTAAAGGTAAATAATGAGGATATCCCGAAGTCTTTGTTTCATAAAAGTTATGGGTACTATGAGTTCATAGTGATTATTTTTGGACTCACTAAATCTCCAACAATATTCATGGACATTATGAATATAGTCTTTATATATTACCTTAAAACATTTGTGGTAGTATTTGTAGATTATATTCTTATCTACTCCAAACTAAATGAGGAACATGAGGAGAATTTGAATGTTGTAATGAAGTCTTTAAAAAATGAAAAGTTGTTTTTAAATTAAAGTAAATGTGATTTTTGGATGGATAATGTAAATTTATGAAGGCATGTTATCATAAAAAATTGATATTTTTGAATCCTTTAAAAACTGAGCTAATATGAGGATGTCTAAGACTAGCATCTATGACATAAATCAATAGTTTCCTTATATTAGTTGGGTATTATCATCAATTTTTGAGAAACTTATTATGGTTTTCAATCCCACTAACAAATATAACTCATAAGGGTGTCATGTTTTTCTATACTAATTAATGATAATATAACTATAAAGAGTTTGATAAGAGTCTAATCACTGCACTTTTGTTAACATTATCCACCAATGGGGAATGATTTTTGATCTATAGTGATCCATATAAAAATGTCTAGGGTTGTATACTCAGGAATGATGAAAAAGTGATAGCATATCCCCTCTGAAAATTAAATATCCATGATCATAACTACCCAACTCATTATCTATGATAGGATGCATTGATTTTCACGTTGAAGATTTAGTGAAATTTCTCTTATAGGTATAAGTATAAAAAATATATGGATCATTAAAGACTCAAGTATAAATTCACACAAAATTATCTTAATAGGGGCCAATAAAGGTGGATTAAACTGATCAAGGGTTATTATTTTTAAATTAATTACCATCCTAGGAAAGAAAATAAAGTTTAAAATGCTCTAAGTAAAAAGGATCCCTCAACATTCTCTATGATTAGGATTAAAAGGGATAAAATATTCTCAGACATGAAAATGATGGATATGGGTATAATAAAAGGATATCCATCATGCATTTATCAAATAACAACTCTACCATCCATTATTGAGAGGATCAAGGAGGCCCAGAATGATAATGATTTTTTTTAGAAAAAGGTAGTGAATATTAGGGAGTTTAACTTTTCTAAATATGGATTTATAAGTTATGGAACCTGGATATGTGTTATATAAAAACTAGAGTTGAAGAGTGAACTTTTGGATAATGGTAATAGCTCATATTTATCTATTATTTCAGGAAGTGCTAATATGTATAGAGATTTGAATTGACACTTTAGGTGGGAAAATTGGGGGAGGCGATTGTAAAATTTGTTTCCTAATGATTTGTATTCCAACAAATAAAGGTTGAACAACATAATTTTAAGGGTATGATTCAATCATTTCCAATACTAGTATTGAAATGTGGATTTAATCATAAGACTCCCCAGGTCCACTAAAGTCAATAACTCTATCTAGGTGGTAGTAGATCACCTTATCAAGTCATGGAATTTCATATTTATCACGGAATATTTCTCTCTGGACCAACTTGTCAAGATATATATAAGGGAATTGGAAAGACTGCATGGATCTCCACTCTCTATTGTATCTAACTGAGACCTTAGGTGTACCTTGAGGTTTTAGAGAAGCCTTCATAAAGTATTGGATAAAGATTAGCACTTTAAAATTGTTTATCACCCTCATATATTTGGTCGGTCTGAAAGAACCATTAAAACTATAGAGGATATGTTTATATCTTGTTCAATGGATTTCCAAGGATGTTGGGATCAGTATCTTCCCCTAGTGGAATTATCATATAAAAATAGTTTCCATTCTCGAATTCAAATAACACCATATGAGGATCTGTATGGGAAGATGTGTTAGACTCTAATTTTTTGGGATGAATTTGGAGAGAGGAAGTTGATGGTTCCTAATATTATACAAGAGATGATAGATAAGGTTAAAACCATTTAGCACCAAATGAAATATTCCCAAATTCAATAGAAAATATATGTATAAAATCCTCAATGAGAGTTAGTGTTTTTGGTTAGATGTAAATTATTCCTTTATTTATCATCGTGGAATAAATTCAGGAGGTTTAGTAAGAAGTTTAATCTTAGTCCTAGATACATTGTCCCCTTTTAGATCCTTGATTGCATCGAAGCGGTGTCTTATCGAAAAGCACTCCCACCTAACCTATCTGAAGTACATAATGTGTTCCATGTATCCCTCTTGATAAAGTATATACCAGACCCTTCACATGTATGGAATCTATAAATGGTACCATTGAAGAATGATCTTTCATATAATAAGAAGATGGTGATTTTCTTAGATTGTAGAGACAATGTTCTATGAAACAAGGAAACTCACTTGGTCAAAGTGTCGTGATTGAACCAAATATTTAAGGAGGTGACATGGGAACTAAAAGAAGAAATGAAACATAAATACCCTTATCTATTTTAGTGTATGAAAAGAAAATTATAAGGGTGAAATTTATGAATGGGGAAGAATGTAATGACCTGAAATTTTATAAATGAAATTCCCTTTTTGAATGAATAAATTCATTATTAAGAAATGAAGTCATTCAAAACACATGCACTATTTTGGTTATTTTGGACCATTATATAGTATATTCTATTTAAAATACCATTAAGAATCATAACTATTGATAATACAGCCATTTTATAGAGACCATTATGATTATAATATTAAGGGTAATGATAAACTAGACTTGAAACTTAAGGAAGGAGAGATAGCCTCGACTGGTAGGATCATACCCTATGAATCCCATTTATCAGAGATTCTAAGGGAGATAAAATTAATGGGATTTTCCCTTGAAAAATACCTAGTATATATACAATAAATAAATAATGATTTAATTCATTTACAATATAATTTCAAGCTCATTGATATCATGTCCCAAACCATGTTCGTCGAACCACCCAAAACAAATCTCACCATCACACAACTTACCCTTAAGTTATTCACTGGTGTAATAATGGACTATATATCTAGACCCTAAGATTATGAATATTTTATTTTATTTTAAGAAAATAATTATTATATTTATTCCTTTTTATTATTACATTATAATTATTAAATAATATGTCTGATAACAATTGGATTTTGATTCAATGAAACACAAATTTTATTTTTTAGAAATATATATTCTCAATCAAGACACTATTCATTAGGAATCCAAGAATTTTTTAAATAAATTTTATTTTAATAAAATATTATTTTGAAATAATACTTATTAAATAAAAATTATAATATAATTTTATGAATTCAAATGTAATTTTTATAGGGGTCAAAAAACTATTATTGTCAAAACAAACATTTTTCAATAAATAGTGATTTTTATATTAAAATATTAAATTATAATATTTATAGAATTATTTTTATAAAATAAATATTATTCTTACATTAATAGTGTAAAAATTATCTAATGGTGAATTTTTCATAATTTTTTGAAATAATTGAATTTTTGGGTAAAAATTAAATAATATACGGTTATATAGTATGTATTATGACATCATAAAATCACAAAAGTGATGTATTAAATACTATAAAGATTTTATAGGCCCAAAATTATGTTTTCCCTTTAAAATAATTTATTTTTGTTCTATTTCAGGTAATTTAATAAATCCTCATTGAATCCTCCAAAACCAATATTATATTTTAAGGCTTTAAAATGAATTCTCTATAAACGTGAATAACTCCCACATCACTAAGGTTATTATTTTTATGAGGTAAATTCTTTGAATTATAAAATAATTAAATTAACCTCTATTTATTAGAAACTATTGGAAAAAACTATGTTATTGTTTTTTGTTTAGATTACTTTTCCATATACAGTCCAAAAACTATGTTTAGAAATTAATATATAATTATCCTCCCTTTTTCTTTATAAACCCACCCAAACACCCATTAATCTTCACTAAAAAACTTTAGAGAATGAATTTAATCTTACCTTCCCTATGTAGAAACCACCCAAGGTATCCCTAAGATCTTAAGAGGCTCCTAATAAGATTTTAGAGGCTCCCTCTCAAGGTATGTGATCCTAGCCTTCTCCAATTTATTCAAGAACTTTCTTTAAATTAAGACTTTTCGTTTTCATTTGTTTATTTTGAGATATGTTTTTGCACATTAATATTATTACCATTATGATTTTCATATGATTGGACACCCCTTTCACTCTCATTGAACCCTTCCATGAATCTTTATTTACCCTCATTATGCTACAGAAATTATCCTCTGATTTTCCTTGACAAACATTTGGGTTGTGAATACCCATCCAAATTTCCGCTCAAAGGTATTAACCTAGTTTTGTATGTCCTTAAATTATTTTATATTTCTTTTTATTTTACCCACTCTTATTAATCATGGGGATAAAATTGATTAAATATATTCTTATGTTATATGATCTATTTGGAACACTTTTTCATGTACATGATATGAAATTGATGGGTGGGCCTAGGATTACATATCCCTCCAATGTAATGGGTAATGATTTTATCTCGTTATATGACATGTATGGTGCACTGGAAATTATTCTAAGCACACTATGTTATTTTTACTTGTAGGTTATCCTTGACTCGTTTTTATGATGTCTTATTTTATGTTGTTTCCACACACCTATGTTGCATGATATTATCAGGTTATAACATGCCTCGTTATTCAATATTATGATTATCAAACATTTTATGTCATCTTTATATACATCTTGACTCACATGTATTCCTTTCATCATATTATTCCTTTATTATTCCCTTGCAAGTACATATATCCCACCCTTTTCTTATATACATACCCAGGTTATCTCATGCAGTTTTTGAATATCCAAGGAATATGTGGTCATGTTTTAGAGTTTTTAAATAATGATGTTGTTATCATGTTTTATGTTATTATTTAATGTACACAATTTACCAAAAACATTAGGCCTCAAATTCTTCCAGGGTTTTATTAAGTGTACCTTTATATAATTAATCGTTAAATAAAGTTTACTAAAGATATAGGTTAACATAATACAAGGTTGTATTTTAGGTTTTCAAATGTAAAAATGATTCAATAATATATCAAGGCATCCAATACTACTAACCAATTCAATCATTCTGGATTAAATACCTTATATATTTTTCCAATGTAGTAAAATAACCAATGGATTTGGGTTGTTAGACTTGATATGTTACACCATCCATGATTTCCATGTCATACTCACCCCTAAATAATATGTTTCCTTTTAAAATAAATCCAATTTAAATCATCAGGGGGAATTCCTTGAGGTTGACTCATTGACATCATTATGTTAACTTTATTTGTTAAATATTCCAATTATATAGGCATATATTCATCAAAATACTCCATGTAAACTCATTTAATTTATTTAACTTCTTCCATTTTCTATTGAAACATATTTCTAGACATTTCATCCAATAATTTTTCATTCCCTATCAACAATTTATTAATCATCTTTTCTCCACTATTACCATTAAAAATCAACCAATTGATTTTAGATAAACCATTATAAAAAATATTAATTAGTTTCCAAATCTTTAAACAATTATTCTGACACTTCTTTAACATGTATTTAAACCTCCCATGTTCTTTATAAATATAATTCACATCAAATTTATTGAAATTTAAAATATCTACATGTATTTTCTTTTATGTGAGGGAAAAAATAATCTTGTTATGAAATTCCTTATCATATCATCCCATGTAATAATATAATGTAATTTAATGTTTTGAATACATTCTTTTTCTTTCTCTCTTAAAAAAAATTTTAATAATCAAAGACATACTGCATTATTGAAAATTTCATTGAATTCGAGGTGTCACAAAGTTCAAGTAAACTTTCTAAGCCTACATTCGGGTCCTCACATGGTAGCCCAAAAAAATATATTTATTTAGAAATAATTTAGGTTATTCTCATTTTTATCTCAAAATTTTTAAAAGTAACTATTATTTTAAGGATTTTCGGTTATAACCACACACTTGGAGGTAAACCATACCCTATTAAGATATTTTCCTTGGTTTTCTTATTTTCATATCTTGTTCCACTTCAGGAACTCAATCATCTCCAACTAAACATTAATCATTCTTATGCTTCCTAAGTATCTTCGAATTCTTAGGACCATAGTTTAAAATATTATTTCCATATTCAACAAATTTTTATCAAGTGGATTATCCATACATCAACAATATTTAATATAAAACCCATGGAATGAACACATAAAGTATAAAAAATATAAATAAAAAATAGAAGAGCATATGAAAATATGTATATCATTATATAGAATCTTATCTTCCTCTATGTCGGCATGCACCTTGAAATTGTGCCAAAAAAAATTAACCAGCTATAAAGTTTCATTAACTATAAGAGGTAATCGGGTTTAAAAATTTATAATATCTCTTCCAGATCACTAACTAAAAATGTGTCGTATATAGTCTATCAGATGTCGAACCCATGGAGACTTGGGATCCTAAGAGTGTATTTTTTTAATTCAAGTCTTATCATGAAAGATATTAAAACTAATAATAATTTAATGACATTTTTAAAATTAATTTATATAGAGGATTATATATCCAGTTCCATTAAATAGTAATGTTTTTAATATTTTTAATGTAAAAATTTATAGTTTTTATATTTGAATATAAGAAAATCCTCGGTCTTGGAAACAATATCTAATTAATAAAATAATCTTTTAAAAAGATAGATTAATCTGATTTTTTAATAATTAAGTGATCCAAAACTATATTTAAACAAATCATACTTAAACTCATTCAATGATCAAGTATAAATTTAATAAAATAGTTCATGAATTAAATGAAATTGCTCAATAAATGAATAATAATTATAAATAATGAATGAAAAAAATGATTGAAAAATAAATGAACACATGAAACAACGAAAAATATTATTAAAAATAGAGTTTCTAAACTACACAACAACCCATAATTAAAAATCTAAGAATACCACTATATATCTTTACAAACCCACAAAGATTAACTCAAGTTAGATAATGAATAAGGTCCTAAATTTTAGATTATAGAAAACTAAATAATTTTTCTTATTAATAAATCTAGTAAAAGTCACCTTCCATTGATGATCCTATTATAAAATAAATGGATTTTTCTACTTATAAATATTTATAATTGACGATAAATAACACCATGGTGAGTAAATTGTTATATAATTTGTAAATTGTCTAAGAAATTACTTTAAATCTCTAAAATTTATTCCATAAATCCAAAAAAATTCCCATGATTCAAAATTCCATATCCTCATACTTAAAATTTTATAAAATGACTAGAAAATTTTACATTTTAATTGAAATGTGTTCACCCCTAATCATAAAAATAATTTTCATTACACAACAATTTTATTGATGAATTTTCAACTTTTAATCTTCAAAATTACTATGTTATATCATTATTATTTTGTGGTATTATTTTCACTTCAATCATCCAAAAGATTTCCAAATTCTCCAAAATCACATTAATACTCTATTTTTCTATAAATTGTTGAAAATTTAAAGAATTAGGTAGTATTGACATATTTATAATAAAACGTTTTGGTGGAAAAAGTTTGAAACAAATGAGGACATATCTTTTAATTGAGAGAACACATTTGAAAGGGTGTATGGTGTGAGTGACTACACTGTAAAGGTAAATTTTTGATAAAGGGTTAATAATATATTTTAATCTATTTATTACACAATTTAAACTCCATCATATGACCAAGTAAACTAAAATACTATAGAGAAGAAATTATTAGAAATGTACTTCTCTATCAAGAAATGTAGAACCTATCTTATACTCTCTAAAATGGAGGTATACACATATCATATAACCCATTAGTGCTTATTGAATAATAATTACATCAATCCAAGGTTAATCTAGTTGATTATATTTATATAAGTGTTAAAAATTGATATTAAATAAAATATGGGTTCAAATAATGTGGTAGAATAACACTTATCAGGATTAGATATAAAGAATATAGAAGTTTATTGGGATATAAATATTCATGATGATTTCTCAGATTAGTAACTATTTCTTCTCAATATATAAGCTTTACTAAAGTTTTATGACATAGAAAACTACTTATCTAATGGGGTGATCTATCCTCACTTCATATACCGACATAAAAAGTTGTTGTTTTCTAAGGAAATAAATTAATTTTGGGATAATAAATTTTTATTTTAATAGTGTGGAGATAGAGTGATTCAGCAGTGTGTAACTGAGTCATAGTTGGAATGTATTCTTGAACTTTTCCTATCATAACCTATTAAAAGGAAACACGGATTAGACCTAATTATGTTAAATATATTACAAAATTGTATTATTTTTGAAAAACCTATACTTTTATGTAAGTAAATATGTCAAATCATGGGATCATTAAAATAGGGTCAGAAACCTTGGGAAGAAAAATTAGATATCTCAATACCAAATACTTGAGGTTGATGTGTTTGATGCATGGGGAATAAACTTCATGGGTAAATTTATAAACTCCTATGATTACAAATAAAAACTTCTGGGTGTATATTTCATGTCCAAATTCATGTAAACCAATGAAAACCTAACAAATAAAATATGAATAGTTATGTAATTAATAAAGAAAAATTTCATTACTCAAATCATAATTCCTCAGTTATTCATTAGTGATTTGGGGTCCATTTAAATAACAAAAATTTGAGATAATTTCTTGATATATATATATAGCCCAATATAACATTATCATGAAATATTAGACAAAAATAATTTAAAAGTTGATTTTTGTAAGGAAAAATAAAATAAAGTTTGTAGAAGATGATGATATCTAATAGGAAGGATTGGTTAAACAAGCTCAATGGTGTACTTTAGCTACATATAATAAAATTTAAAACTGTATTTTGAATTTCACCTTTCTGGTTAGTCTATGGAAAACAATTTCTTCTACTAGTTGATCTAGAGAATAAATCATATTAGTCCATAAAAATAGTAAACAATTATTTTTATAATGATAGAGGAAGAAATTAATGGAGAAGGATGTGTTAAAAGAGATCATGAGAAAAGTGTACAAAAATGATAATACATATTAGGTGAAAAATAAAATGTGGAATCATAAACGAATAAACTGAAGAGAATTCAGTCATTGGGATAAGGTATTTTTTAAACCGATGTTTTCTTTTTAATTAAGGAAAACTCAAGTCATATTGGTCAGGACCCATTGTGGTCATAAGAGTATACCATTTTAAATCCATTCAGATCTAATGAAAGAATTATATAGCCTTACAAGTGAATAGAAAAAGGAATAAAAACTTTTTGGAGAATTTAAAATATAGGTCTATTATCTCTCTCAAATTTTACTAAAGAATATTGGTGTGTCCATCTATAGACATTAAATTAATCACTAACTAATAAATCTAGTTATGTTAATTAAATTATAAAAAAATTAGAACCATATTAGTAAATTTATTTCCTTTCTTACTTTAATAATAATTTAGATGGAATAACTTAATGAAAGGGCATTGAAACCATTAAGACAACTAAAAATCTTAAAAAAATAAAAAAATGAATTTTAATATATTAGAATAAAATAGGATTATCACTAGCCAAAATAGAAAATCTTTTAAAACTGTGATGTAGTGTCGAACCACAACACTTGTGATTTTCACCAGCCCCAATTACCCTTAGTAAAACCAAGATATTTCCATTAACATACCACTTTTTTAAAATATATTTTTTATGCCAACCCAAAACCATACCCTGCATCCACACCATGGTTTTATCACTTCACTGTTTTAGGTAGTGATATCTCCATTGAATTAATCCACTACATCACTAAACTATTCATTTTAACCAAACCCATTTTATAACTTATACCCAAAACAAAAAAAATAACTCATCCATGTAATGGTTCACCTTTCTATTTCATATAAATATTATCCCAAAATAAAATCCCAAAAAATGAACACTACCACACCCATTTTAGAGTAACCAACTTTCTAAACAAAATGAAAACCATTGAAATGAATCCTTCTAATTTCATGAATATAAAATCCATTTCACCCATATCCATACCCAAAACCAAATCCATAAAAAACCGCCCACAATGTTAGAAAATTAAAACTCCTCATTTTGGGTTGGGGTAGCAAATTTTCCATCCAAACATGCCTTAAATCTTGTTGTAGTAGTGGATCCTATTTGTTTTAGGTATGGAGAACCACAGAATGAAATTCCATAATGACCAAAACCATGCCATGGTTACCCAACCCACATTGAATAGAAACTTACGACAAAATTAACCCATAACCATGACATCCACCATATCATGGTCATCCCCTTAACATGTTTTAATCGAATCCTACCAAACACCACACAAAAAACAAGACCAGGTCTATTCAACCAAGATATGGAATTTATTCTAACAAAAAATCACCAAACATGATACCTGCTATAAAATGAAATACATCATGATTTGATATCTTTTATACCTAAAGTTTAAAAATATATAAATCCTAAAGACCAAACCAAAACCAAACCATGCTCATTTGGAATCCTCAACACCATGGTTTATTTTTTCATATAAAATGAAATACTATTAAATCTTTATCCATGACGTAAAATATTAAAAATTTTGTACTTCTAACCTTATCCATTTATCTACAACTCCCAACGGATAAAAGATTTTACCTTTTACCCTTCTTTTTTCCATCATTATCCCATTAATTAAACCATAAACCCATCCTCATACCCAAAATTGTTCCTTAACCTTCCAAATCCCTACCTAAATAAAAAACATTCACCTTATATCCATTTCCTAGAAACCAATCCTAAACCCCATGCAACATCCTAAAATTAAACTAAAACCACGATCTTAATGTCTCATGGTATTCCAAAAATTAAAATGTCCATTAAGATACCTTATAGAAAACCATTTACAAAGAAATCCAAATACACAAATCAACCTTTTACTAGAAAATCCCTTAATCAACCTAGACCATTAACCCATGATATTGTCTAATAATCATATAAATAAGAAAAATCTAAGCCTTACGAAGTTTACCATTTCCAAAAATCCAATGAGTCACACTACTAAAAATTATTTAAGAAAATTTCAATAAGAAAAATGATACAGAGTAATGATTTTATATCCATCACAACATGCTACACTAGGATTAGAATATCCCATCCATGAATCTCTAAAGATATTATAATTGGATTGTGTATTTGTGATAAAAGAAATAATCCTTTTAAGGGCTTGAACTTTAGCTTATGACTACGATTACAAATGACCATTGGATTGGGGGTGTATTTGGGTGGGAATCCTTAGAAATTATTTCTATCAATGTTTGGAGTGTTTTTTGCTTTATATGTGAAGGATATTTTTTAAATAACCCTTATAAAAAACCTTTGGATATGAAACTATCAAATGAGATAAATTACTAAAATTGAAAAGTTATTTCAATATTTACCCAATAAAATAATTACATAGTAAAATTAAAGAGTTCAACTGTCAAGGATTATCCTTAAGAATCGTACATAGAGATTGTAACATCCCAAATTTAGTTATGTATTTTATTTCCCTATTTTACATGTTTTATTATTTCTAAATTGATTAGAAAACAAATCATACAAGATATGAATCAAATTAACAACACTTTATTCACTCATAATTGTAAATTACAAAAAAAAAGTACATTAACCTAAGCATTACATGCCATGGATTATTACTTATCGTGTATTATTACACCCCTTATAAGTGTATAAAAATTAATCAATAAATACAAAAGGAGTTTTATTTTTACAATTAGGAAATCTCATTGATCATATCTACCCTTGAAAGTCACTATTAGTATAACTAAACCTCCTCAATCTTTTTTTTCCATTTTCAAAAAACCACTTTTGGGTAAGTGGGAACCTCACAAAGACATGAACATCACTTGGATACACGATTCAAACCAAAATCCACATTCAAATTTTCAAATTCAAATTTTCAAATTGAAAACCTCAAACCACGGTTAAAGTGTGCCACCCGAGGAACCCTACATCGAGGTAAGCCACATCACTAGGCCGCCATCATCACATCGCCGGCCAAATCGTTCCATCACTGTCACCATCGATCCATCATCACATCACTTCCATCAACGATATCAACGGCTCGTCACCGTCGGCCAATCGGAACATCGTCGCCATTGAGGAAGCCATCATCGTCATAGTCGACACACAAACCTCCCGGAGAAGACATTCCTCGCCGACGACCCTCCCGGACCAGACAAGAAGAACAAAGACCCATCCACAATAAGCCACAAAAATCACCACCCGCTCCACAGGCCAGAGGAGAAACATCACGGATTCAAACCAAACATACCGCAAGACGAAACCATCACAAAAAAAATCCAGAACAGAAAACAGAAACAAAATATCATCCATTCTGGAAGCACCAAAAGCAACCAAGCAGAACCAAAAACCATAAAATCATTGCCTTCTTCACCACACACAAAATTATTAAAAGCACAAATCATCGGAAACCACGATGTCGCCCAAAGAAGGACCCAGTCTGTCACCAAACCACCAAATCAGAACCACTAACCTGAGAAAAATCATCACCTCGATCAAAAAAACCTGCATGCTTCAAGAAACAGGTCTCGCCGCTGCCTTCAGAGCCACACCTGAAGACCATATCTACCAAAAGCACCCTCAAACATTGCGAAAAAAACGACACCCCCAAATCGCTGCATCTAAAACCCGCACCCTGGTCCGTATCACACCGCCTTGAGAAACCCTAGTTGAAACTTTAGTCTAGAGTGGGATGAAGGCCAAGCGATGATGCTGAACACCGAAGGTGAAAACGAGTTCGTGTGACACTGCCACTGGGAGAAACTTCATCGCAACCAGTATAACTAAAACAATAATGAGAAAAAGCAACATTAAATGAGAAAAAAATTATAAAACCCAAAAATAAAATTAATGGTATAAGAAATGTAATTTGATAAGTTAAAATGGGGTAAATGTATAGAATTTAATGAGGATAATATAGTAATTAATTTTCCATTATAAAAGGTATATAGTTATTGGGTATTATACCAGTAAATATATTATTAATTCAAAATTACTGATATATAGTAAATATAAATAAAGTTTATCTACAAGGTAAAAATGTATATTTTTCATTATAAATAATTTATAATATTTAAAATAAATAATTTTTGGATTTAAATAAAAAATATACAAATTCATTTGATAAAATACCTTTTATTTTAACAAAATTGTTTTTATAAATTGTACATTTTTTAATAATTTTAAAGAATTAATTCAATAAAAAGTATTGATAAAATAAATTAAATGATTTGTAAAATAAATAAATAAAAATAAATAAATAATTAAGTAACTATAAGGATTACTAATTTAATTATTCATGGCCAGGGAATTTTTTTTATTTAAAAACCTTTTTTTATATATATTATATGTTTTTATTTCGAAGTTAAATTCACATATTTAAAGTATGGAATTTAATGAATATATATATATATATAGACTTAAAATTAATATATTTATTTTTTATTGGTTATAATAAGAATAAAATAATTTCATATTAAAAATAGTTATTTTTCAAATAAACGTTTATTTATTTGTTATATATTTTTATAGTAAAAAATTAAATTGATCACTATAAAAGAATAATTTTAATGAAATTATTATTTATATTAGATAAATAAACTAACAGAAATCTAAAAATAATTACTTGTTAATAATAATAATAAACTCATATAATGTTTATAAATATATTTTTCAAAAACAAATTGTTTTTTATTCCTTATGAATTTATATTTTAAAATATATTTTAATCACTTTTGTAAAAAAAATAATAAATTTATTTCTTATTTTGAATTAGGATTTAAAAATTAGGTAATATGGTTAATTTAAGTTTCAATAAAAGAACATAAGATGTTGAGGTGAAAAGTGAGTTACCACTACAAAGGGTAAAATGATGTAAAAGTGTTAAATTTAGAAGTAATATCATAAAATATATTTTAAATTATATCTAAATTATTTAAATGAGTTTATTAATGACCCATATTCATTATTAATCAACATTAAATCATCTTTCCATATAAAATCAAATTAATTAGACATTAAGAAGTCTATATTTATGAAAATGTCACTCCTCACTTATAAAAGGACCCACCACCCTTTCTAAGTAACACCTAAAATTTAGTTTCCTCGCTATAAGATTCCTATATTCTATCTAATTTTCATCCATTGCACTATTTTTATGTTTTATTTTTAATAGAATGGCCCAAATCCATCAAAACAAATAATGATTCCAAGAGAATATATGATTTATTCTTTGTAAGTAAGGGATTTTTATCCTAAATTTTCTTTTATCTTCACATCCTTCTTATTATTGGATCTAATTTATAAATTTTATATCATCTAAATAATATCATTATAAACCTTTAATAATATTATTATAACAAAATCACTTCATAATCACATTTATCCATTTATTATAGCTTGTGTTTGTTTGGGTTAGTTTAACCATATGTATGGATGATGATATAAAGTTGGTATCATGGATGGTTATAAAAAAAATAATTAATAGTGAGATATGATATTATTAAGAAACTAATTAATTTTTTATATTTTTGTAATATTTATATTAAAATTTAACTCATTATTAAAATAACACATTATGTTTGTTAAAAATTACTCAAACAAGTACATTTGGATTTCATCATGGAAAACCATACCAAGAAACATTCATGGAATAAACATGCCACATGATAAATAATTATGAAACTAAAATTACAGTACCTGGACTATTTTTTTATTCGATTAAATTATGAATAATAGATGATGGAAAAGATCTCTACACCGAAATAGACATGGAATAATTTAATCTACTAACAATAGATGATCAATATAAACTAAGAATAAGTAATTACTGTGTAATTGATGAATAAAAAATATTAATATAATTGGTAATAAATATTAATAAGATTATTAAAAAGTTTATTAATGATTCTATGTTTTTTATATAGAATTTTATAGCGTTTCTAACCAATATGCAAGCCAACATAAGGGTTTCCCTATCAAATATTTATCTATTTCATTTATTTTTTATTTATTGACTATATTCACTTCTATTCCTCATATATAAAGTCCTGAAAAATATTACTTAAGTTAAGTACCTTATTTTTTATATTAATTTTCTCCTTACCACTTTCATTAATTTTTATTTTATACCATACATTTTTTAAATGGATGTTCTCTCAATCTCTTTCCGATTTGAGATCCCTTGTGTCTGATGGTTATTTAGAGGATTTGTATTCAATTTAAATATAAAATGTTCTATTTACTCCCATTGTAGTCATTTTTTTATCTAAAATTATATTTTATTATTCTCCGTTTATAGATTCATAGTTCACCCTTTTTTATGTTGGTAAAGGCTTTTCTTAGCTCAATCATCATTATATTAGATCATACTCTTTCATACTTGACTATTTTATTCTAAGATTGATATATTCTGATAATTTTAAATATAATATTTTATTTTATTTTTATCACTCATGAAATTAAAAGTTTATATCAAAATATTATTTTCTGATTGATTTCTTACTTTATAAAAATACAACATTATTGAGAATAATTATTATCCCTTGTATTGGGTACTTCTCCTCTCTATCCATGTTCTTTCTCAACCTAATTTGTTTTATTATTTTTAAATTAAAATATATATTCTATTAAAAAAATATTTATCCTTATAATTATCCAAAATTAAATTTTTTAATTATTTATCATTCTAGGATTATTTAAAACTCTTTAAAAATATTAAAAATCTATTTCATTCAAATTCCATTTTTTATTCCACTACATATTTATATATAATTAGAATATTTTATTTACAAGGTTTAATTATTTAGAAATTTACTTTTAAAATAATTTCAAAAAAATATTCATTTCTGTAACGCCCTGACCACAGTTACCCAGAGTCGGTGCATTATTACATAGCATTGGCATGAACACAAGAAAGGTCAAATCTCGAAAGACCGATTGGTTTAGTAGCCTTGGAAACACTAGATATATTCATAAAGTTTTACATTACATCATGAAGTGAAAAACTACTACAACAACATATTTTCTCCATAATCCACACTATTATCCCCTCATAATATCTCTGTAGGTCATTCATAATTTACTTCTTCTCATCCTGGGAAAAATAAAACATAGAAAAGGGGTGAGCTCAAATGCCCAATAAGGATAACAATATAGCAGAAACTTTCATAAATAAGAATAAAAATTTAAGGCAGTGTATAACTAAAACAAAAGCCTTTTAAACTTGAACTTCAACATAGTATGGAAAAATAAAATGAAATAATTCCATTTACATATTCACATGGATATTCTACTAATAGAATAATCACATGCAATATCAATAACCTCTTTCATAATGATGGAATGCATAATTCCAGACTATCATAACCACATAGCCAAGGCCTCGTGCCAAGACTACATATAATATTTTGTCAAGGCCTTGTTCCAAGACACTAGTTTGTCTCATGAGACCTACTGATTCATCGAGGAGCTATAGCGGGCTCCACCCATCACATATTAAGTCCAATGCATTCCCATATGAAAAGGTTTAAACATAACATAAACATTCGTATTAAAACTAGCATACAAAATGTAAATACTTCATCCATAAACCATGAATGGTATAAACATAACACATCCACAGTCAAACATATCACAAAACCTTCAATACAATGTAGAAGTTTTATTTCATAATAAATCAACTTCAAATAAGTTTAAAATCCATCAAAGGATGTTGACATAGATGAAATCAAAACACTTTTTAGAGAAATATTTCTTTCTATTTTGAAATCATTTAAGAGTCAAATATTTATAAAATAAAACATTTTCTTTGAAAATATTCTTATATGCTTGTATGGGAAGCTTCGACGATTTTATAACGGCGGAAAATAGCCGAACCCGCCGTATAAGTTAAAAAAACATTCTTACCTTAATTTTGTCGAAAAGGTTAAAAAGCGCCTTGTTTGGAAAACGACGGAAAGATTCCTTTATAAACCTCTTATAAAAATTCAAACAAGGGTATAAATGACTTTAACCCATATTCTATTAAATAGTAAAAATGTTTTGAAATTCATTTTTAAGAAGCATGGATGTGGATGATAAAGAGATCCTAGTAGATTATTACGTATAAAGAACCTCGGATAATGAAGAGATTGGGAAATAAACCCTTACCTTGTAATTTTCATTGGTTGGGTTAGGTTAACCTCATGTATAATGGTGAAATAATTGTTATTAGATTATACAAGAATATGATATCATATGTGATCTTTTAACATTGATTTGTTAATAATATCTTAGTATTATTGATATTTCGGGTGTTAACTTACTCATTTTATTTGATACGTTTTGTTACGTTAGCCATGTTTTTTATGGATAGGATGTATCTTATTCATATCCATATTTATATCAAGTCCTAAAACATTATTTTTTTAATCATCAAGTGATAATTATACTTGAATGGATACGATGGAGAATGAATCACATCACGTTCGTGGAGATGGTAGTCAGTACGTACGCACGAGCGACAATATCATTCTTTTGATATTAAAATAATATAAAATTGGATGGTATAAAATATATACAGAATAATTATAATGTTGTATTTATTATTTACATGAGTTACACATCATTGTTATACCCATCCAAAAAATAATTTATTGAATAACAATTACACCACGACGTGGAGACGGTAAGTCGTACATACGCATGTATGGTGACATATTATTCAAATGATGGATAGAATACTGAATATGGTTGTACCATATTTATAATAACATCACATTATATATAAGATACTATATTTATGATTTTATAATGGTCATAACAAAGAAGGAAGAAGTGGAAGAAGAAATGAATTTGAAAAATGGTGGTGAAAACATTACCTCTTCTTTGGGTTCTTCCCTTTGATTTGATCAAAAGGGCTCTTAGGTTGGCTTTCTGACTAAAGTAATGCCTCTAGGATGAAGTGAGGGATGTTTAGAGAGTATTTGGGAAGATTTTGTCCGAGCCAAAAGGCTTTTAAGGTGTGAGTTAATGAGAAGGGAGAGTGCCCTTTTATAAGAGGGGTGAGGGGCACCTTTGGAAAAGCTAGAAATATTATTTTATAATAAATTAATATTCAGTTTCTAATGGATCCAAAGTGGATTATTTAAAGTTTAAAGTGGGGATAGGTCTAAAACAACTCAACCAATACAATTTAGATAGGTTTGTGTTACTATATTAACCTTATCATTAAGTATTAACTCTTAGATAATTAGTTTCACTTTTACAATGTCTCTTTGTATTTTTATATTATATGGTTAATAAACATACTATATACATCCAGGAGACCCCCAAGTGGTCCATTAATGATAACCCTATCATGATATAAGTCTCTTGGCCGACCCTTAGATTGATAATAATTTAATATCAATTAATAATATAATATGTGTTTTAACAATTCTTTTATGTCAATTTTGACATTATTCAATAATTGATTTTTGTGAAACTCATAATAGAATTATTACTTTGAAAAAAGTTACTTAAGTCACTACTAACATGTAATATTAACCTATAAAATTATTTTAATTCATTAAAAGTTCCAAAT
Source organism: Viscum album (assembly GCA_963277665.1). NCBI lineage: Eukaryota > Viridiplantae > Streptophyta > Magnoliopsida > Santalales > Viscaceae > Viscum > Viscum album. The sequence continues at coordinate 188,910,906 of OY728145.1, forward strand.
TATATTTATTTTGGTATTTATAATATTAATTATTTTAATTTTTCACTATTATGGTAATTCCTGCATCATCATTGTGTCATAAATAAATTAAATTATTTAATATCTAAAAATTATAAATAAACTATAATTATGTAGGAAATCTTTTTAGTTTTCTAATGAATATTTACAATAGAATTTATCTTATGTATAACCCTATATTAAAAATGTTTCACTAAATAAACAATGATTTTAACTCTTTTAACTCTTCTTTGAATTAAATAATAATAAATGTCTTAATCTAATCCAAGTGGACCTAAATGATAATATTTTATTCCTAAAATTGTTTTTGGTCTAGATACACTTTTCAAATAGAATTAAGACATTTGTTAGGGAGATATTAATATCATTTTTACCCTTAATGACCCTATTTACTTTTAACCGTGGTAAATAAAAGTAAAAAGTTAGTATTCACAAAAAATTATTTTCACCTCATTGAACCACATTTTACTCCTTGATATTAACTGTGTCTCTCAGATTTATTAAATTCCAATCACATAAGCGGTAAAATTAAGTTTTATGAAAAATTCAGTTTTCTAACTACCACTTAGTAATTTCACTATTTATCAAAAATTGAAGTTTTTCAGAACAATGCCAAAATTTCACCCTAACCTATAATTGATATTTCGAATTCAAAAATTATTTCTATTTTAAAAAATTCCAAACATAAAAGTTGAATTAATTAATTTTATAATTAATTCCCGCTGTCACAACAAATAGCATGTTTTTAAGAAACAATATATATCAAAAGATTGACAATTGTTTATATCCAATTTCAAAGTGAAATTAATTATAATGAACACCATTGGATAAAATTGTAAATATATATTCTTATTATACTTTAAAACCACTAAATAATATAATTTATCACTATAAATTATTTTTATTAAAAAAGTTGTTTTTATGTATTTTTCACTATTCATAAAAATTGGATGTTCTCAGAAAAATACCAAAAATTCAACTTAGGATAATTTCGATATTCTGAATCCAAAAATGAGGTCCATTTTGAAATATAAAATATATATAATTTCAAAAAGTTGGTATTACTATTCATAACGGCTAGTTTGATCGGTTGTGGTGTGTGTTAGAACTCGATGTTGCGTACAACACACGCTATTACATTATTCAAAGGGAAATATACCGTAGAAGCTTGGGGTGTTACATTCTCCCCTCCTTCAAATAATTTTGTCCTCGAAAATTCTAGAATACTACCGCATGAAAAGACTTGGGTGGTTATTCATCATAAGTTCCTCGGGTTCCCACGTTGCCTCTTCCATCTTATGGTTTCTCCACAAGACTTTTACCAGACGCGTCGTCCGGTTTCTCAGTACTTGTTCTCTCGTATCACGAATCTTGACGGGATCATCGCAATAAGATAAATCGGGTTCCAGTTCTAATTCCTCATAGGTGAGTACGTGTGTTGGGTCAGGCATGTATTTCATCAATAGAGATACGTGGAACACATTGTGAACTTTGGAGAGACTTGGCGGCATTGCCAATCGGTAAGCTACAACCCCAATTCATTCTAGAATTTCGAAAGGTCCGATGTACCTGTGACACAATTTACCTTTCATACCAAAACGTATGACTCCATTCCATGGAGATACCTTCAGAAAAACATGATCACCGACTTGAAATTCCAAATCCTTCCTTCGATTATCGGCATAGCTCTTTGGCCTACTTTGAGCTGCTTTGATGTGATTTTGGATTACCTTCACCTTTTCCATCGTTTCCTCCACCAGTTCTGGGCCTACAAGTTTTTTTTCATCAACATCATCCCTACAGGTTGGTGTACGACATATCTTTCCGTATAACGCTTCATATGGTGCCATCTGAATACTCGAATGGAAGCTATTGTTATTGGAAAATTCTACCAGAGGTAAATATTGATCCCACAAACCCTGAAAGTCAAGTGAGAAAGATCTCAACATGTATTATAAGGTTTGAATAGTTCGTTCTGATTGTCCATCTGTTTGAGGGTGGTAGGTAGTGCTAAAATGAAGTTCAGTATCCAGGGATTTCTGAAGACTCTTCCAGAATCTTGAAGTAAAATAGGGATCACGATCAGAAACAATCGATAGGGGTACTCTATGAAGTCTCACAACTTCATCAATGTATAGTCTTGTTAGACATTCCAGTGGTAGATCTTCTATTATAGTAAGAAAATGTGTTGACTTGGTAAGACGATCAACAATAACCCATATTGCATCGTTCCTTCTAGGAGTCATTGGTATCCCCATGACAAAGTCCATCATAATATTGTCCCATTTCCACTCCGGTATGGGAAGAGGTTGCAATACTCCACCAGGTTGTTTCCTTCCAGCTTTCACTTGTTGATAAACCATACATCTTGACACAAAATCAGAAATATCCCTCTTCATGTTGTCCCACCAAAAATGTTCCTTCAAATCTCAATACATTTTGGTGCTCCCATGGTGTATAGAGAAATTGGAACAATGAGCATCATCCAACAATTCCCTTTTTAGATCAGGTATATCGGGAACACAAAGCCTCTTCCCAAATTTCAAAATTCCTTCTTCATACACAAAGTCTCTCAATCTCCCATCATTCACAGCTTTAATCTTCTTTTGAAATTCTTCATCATCAGTCTGAGAACTCTTAATCATTTCTAGTAAAGATAGTTTGGAAACCATTTGAAAAAGCATTGATGTTTCACCTTCCCTGGTTATTCCCATGTCCATCTTCACTAGATCCATGAAAATTGGATCCCTTTCAATTCTCATATTGTTCAAAACTCCATGATATTTTCTGCTCAAAGAATCTTCCACCTTGTTTGCTTTCCCCGAGTGGTAGTGTATCGTACAATCATAATCCTTGAGTAATTCAAGCCATCTCCTTTGCCTCATGTTGAGTTCTTTTTGTGAGAAAATATACTTCAAACTCTTGTGATCAGTATAAATCTCACATTTTTCACCATAGAGGTAGTGCCTCCATATCTTCAAAGAAAAGATCACAGCTGCTAACTCAAGATCACGAGTAGGGTAGTTTTTCTCATGAATTTTCAATTGTCGTGATGCATAGGCAATAACCCTATCAATCAGCATAAGGACACAACCAAGTCCTTTCTTCGATGCATCACTATAAATAATGAACCCATCATTCCCCGATGGTAGATTCAATATAAGAGCTTGGACTAATCTTCTCTTCATTTTTTCGAAACATTCTTCACACTCTTTTGTCCAAACAAATTTAACCCCTTTACGTGTGAGCATCATTAATGGGTTTTCCAATCGGGAAAAATTCTGGACGAAACGTCAATAATAACCTGCCAAACCAATAAAACTGCGTACCTCAGTTATACTCGTAGGTGCTAGACATTCTTGGATTGCCTTGGTCTTAGAAGGATCAACAGAGATTCCGTCTTTAGAGACAATATATCCAAGAAAAGAAATCTCATGAAGCCAGAATTTACACTTGCTAAACTTCCCATATAATTCTTGTCTTCTCAGAGTCTTTAGGATAATGCACAATTGACTTTCATGATCCTCGTAGCTTTTAGTGTATACCAAGATATCATTAATAAATACCACCACAAATTCATCGAGATATTCCTGGAAAACTATATTCATCAGATCCATGAATACAGAGGGTGCATTAGTCAATCCAAAAGGCATTACAGTAAACTCGTAATGCCCATACCTGGTTTGAAATGCTGTCTTCGGAATGTCTTCATTCTTTACACACAACTGATGGTATCCAGTTCGAAGGTCAATCTTTGAAAATTATTGAGCTCTATGCAGTTGGTCAAATAAATCATCAATGCGAGGTAGGGGATACTTGTTCTTTATTGTTATGGCATTGATCTCCCTATAGTCGATACATAACCTCATAGATCCATATTTATTTTTAACAAAAAGAATAGGGGCTCCCCATGGAGAAACACCAGGGCGAATAAATCCCTTATTACTCAATTCCTCTAGTTTTTTCTTTAGTTCAACTAATTCTACAGTGGCCATTCTATAAGGGGTCTTCGATATAGGCCTTGATCCAGGAATTAAATAAATGGAAAACTTAACTTCTCGTTCTGGAGGATGTCTAGGTAAATCTTCCGGAAACACGTCTACATATTCTTTCACAACAGGTACATCCTCTATTTGAACATTCCTTTCCTCACCCACAGTAATTTCATTCTCTTCCTCCCCAATTATTGAATTTAGTTGAGCTACTGGGGGTGGATCTAGATAAGAATTAGGTGGTGACGATTCTGCTCTAAAGATAAGGTGTTCCTTATCATCATCATCAAGAATCGTAACCTCTTTCTTCTTACAATAAATCATTGCATCGTAGTCTTAAAGCCAGTCCGTATCGAGATTTATATCAAACTCAATCATAGGTATGACGATGAGATCAGCAGATAAAGAACATTTATGTGCTCTAATGGGGACTGATTCACAAAACTTTGTTGCAAAGATACTTCCCTTAGGAGTTTTAACTGATGAATCACTTGTTAAATCATATAGGAAATATCTAATTTTCTTAGAAAACTGGGAAGATATGAAACAATGTGATGATCCAGAATCAAATAATGCATTTTCTAAACTTGAGGAAACCATTAAATTACCTGCCACCACATCTTTTGGAGCTTCTACCTCAGCAAAAGTGATAGCATAATCTTGGCCTTGATCCCTTGTACTTTTCGTAGGTAAGTTCCCCTGACACTTAGGACATTCATTTGCGTAATGTCCCATCTCCCTGCAATTGTAGCATTGAATATTGGTAGCTTCCCTCTTCCCTTTGCATTCACGAGCTTGGTGGCCTTTTTCACCACACTTGTAACAGACACCCATTCCCTTCAAGCAAGTACCGGGGTGTTTCTTCCTACATTTACCATAGGATGGATATTCAACCTTTCCCTTCTTCCCCTTATTTCCATTCCCAGATTGATCAGCAGATCTCTTCTTTCTTTCTTTGCTTTAAAGTTATAAGACTTAGAGAATTCCTTTTCTGTTTTGATAGCACATGAGACAATGTCTTCGTACGAAGATAAGGATTGTGAGACTAATGATCGACGGAGAAATGGTTTTAACCCATCAAAGAAACGATCAATATAACTTCTTTGGTTATTTATATAATCTCCAGTATACCTTGCTAACCTTGTAAAGTTATCCTCATACTTTGCGACATTCTCATCGTCCTTTTGTCTCAGTCTCCGAAATTGTCTTTCCATATCTGATCGATGGTCACGAGGAAAGTATTTTTCTAAAAACAGATCATTGAACTCCCTCCATTCCATATTTGATACTTCAACATCTTCCTTCTTGGTTTGAATCAATGACCACCATTGATCAGCATCTCCGGTGAGGCGGTAAACTGCCATGATAACTTTTTCCCTTTCCCTACTCCCCAAATCCTGAAATATTTTCTCTAGAGAATTTATCCATTGCTCATCTACTAAGGGATTTGTACTCCCATTGAACATTGGTGGTTTCTTCCTCATGAAGTGATCTAACATTGATTCTCCACTCTGTGGATCAGGGTGCTCCATATGGGTAAGGTTATTATTCATAACCAGAGTGAGTTTTCCCAGTATGGTGATTAGCTGATCGGCACCAGTTGCATCACCAGCTCCACTAAAACTATCTTGAGTAGGAGGGCAATCCCTACATAGAGTGTGTGCATTGATACGGTTTCCATTTCTTCCACTAGTCGCCATTTCTAAACAATGGCATAAACTAGATTAGTTTATGAATCAAAATACATAATTCCATACTTATAAAACACTTAACATAAATTGAACTATTTATGGATATAATCCATAATCATAAAAAATGTTTTCTTTGAGGAAGTATATACTCATAAACCTTTCATAATGATTTGTAAATAAAATGAGATTTATCCTAAGAATATCCCCCAGGAGTGTCGTAACCAAGAGTACAGCAAGGCCCGTTTTCATGAACCAGTTCTCGTTCGAGTCTAGATCAAAGCAGTGATTTCGGGTTTTACCCCTAGGTACATCTGTGCCAGACCCGCCTCTACCTGCTCGTATCCAGACAGGGATGTATTGCTCGGAAAACTCACAAAATCTCTACAATACCAAAATTCTAGGAAGTTCTTCTATACTAATCCACAAAGTCCATCTTAGGTCTATGTGATCTAATCAGAGTTTATCTAAATCTAGATTCCAAGTTTTGTACTAAACTTCCTCTGATACCAACTGTAACGCCCCGACCCTAGTTACCCAGAGACGGTGCAATATTATATAACATTGGCATGATCACAAGAAAGATCAAATCTCAAAAGACCGATTGGTTTAGTAGCCCTGGAAACATTAGATATATTCATAAAGTTTTACATTACATCATCAAGTGAAAAACTACTACAACAACATATTGTCTCCATAATCCACACTATTATCCCCTCATAATATCTCTGTAGGTCATTCATAATTTACTTCTTCACATCCTGGGAAAAATAAAACATAGAAAAGGGGTGAGCTCAAATTCCCAGTAAGGATAACAATATAGCAGAAACTTTCATAAATAAGAATAAACATTTAAGGCAGTGTATAACTAAAACACAAGCCTTTTAAACTTGAACATCAACATAGTATGGAAAAATAAAATGAAATAATTCCATTTACATATTCACATGGATATTCTATTAATCGAATAATCACATGCAATATCAATAACTGCTTTCATAATGATAGAATGCATAATGCCAGACTATCATAACCACATAGCCAAGGCCTCGTGCCAAGACTACAAATAATATTTTGTCAAGGCCTTGTTCCAAGACACTAGTTTGTCTCATGAGACCTACCGATGCATCGAGGAGCTATAGTGGGCTCAACCCGTCACATATTAAGTCCAATGCATTCCCGTATGAAAAGGTTTAAACATAACATAAACATTCGTATTAAAACTAGCATGTGAAATGTAAATACTTCATCCATAAACCATGAATGGTATAAAAATAACACATCCACAGTCAAACATATCACAAAACCTTCAATACAATATAGAGGTTTTATTGCATAATAAATCAACTTCAAATAAGCGTAAAATCCACCAAAGGATGTCGACAAAGATCAAATCAAAACACTTTTTAGAGAAATATGTCTTTCTATTTTGAAATAATTTAAGAGTCATATATTTATATAATAAAACATTTTCTTTGAAAATATTCTTATAAGATTGTAAGGGAAGCTTCTATGATTTTATAACGGCGGAAATTAGCCACACCCGCCGTATAAGTTAAAAAAACATTCTTACCTTAATTTTGTTGAAAAGGTTAAAAAGCGCCTTGTTTGGAAAATGATGGAAAGATTACTTTATAAACCTGTTATAAAAAGTCAAACAAGGGTATAAATGACTTTAACCCATATTCTAGTAAATAGTAAAAATGTTTTGAAATTCATTTTTAAGAAACATGGATGTGGATGATAAAGAGATCCCAGTAGATTATTACGTATAAACAACCTCGGATAATGAAGAGATTACGAAATAAACCCTTACCTTGTACTTTTACTTGGTTGGGGTAGGTTAACCTCCTGTATAATGGTGAAATAGTTGTTACTAAATTATACAAGAATATGATATCATATATGATCTTTTAACATTGATTTGTTAATAATATCTTAGTATTATCGTCATTTCGGGTGTTAACTTACTCGTTTTCTATGATACGTTTTGTTACGTAAGCCATGTTTGTTATGGATAGGATGTATCTTATTCATATCCAGAATGATATCAAGTCCTTAAACATTATATTTAAATCATCAAATGATAATTATACTTGAATGGATGTGATTGAGAATGAATCTCATCGCATTCGTGGAGACGGTAGTCCGAACGTACGCACGAGCGACAATATCATTCTTTTGATATTAAAATAATATAAAATTTGATGTTGTAATGTATATATATAATCCTTATCATGTTATATTTATTATTTACATGAGTTACACATCATTATTATACTCATCCAAATAATAATTTATTGAATAACAATTACACCACGACGTGGAGACGGTAAGCCGTACATACGCACGTATGGTGACATGTTATTCAAAGGATGGAAAGAATAATGAATATGGTTGTACCATATTTATAATAACATCACAGTATATATAAGACACTGAAAGGTATTATTTTAGAATGGTAATAACAAATAAGGAAGAAGTGGAAGAAGAAATGAATTTGAAAAAGGGTGGTGAAAACATTAACTCTTCTTTGGGTTCTTCCTTTTGATTTGATCAAAAGGGCTCTTAGGATGGCTTTATGACTAAAGGAAGGACTCTAGGATGAAGTGAGGGATGTTGAGAGAGTATTGGGGCCTATTTTTGCCGAGCCAAAAGGCTTTGAAGGTGTGAGTTAAGGAAAAGGGAGAGTGCCCTTTTATAAGAGGGGTGAGGGGCACCTTTGGAAAAGCGAGAAATATTATTTTATAATAAATTCATATTCGGTTTCTAATAGCACCAAAGTGTATTATTTAAAGTTTAAGGTGGGGATAGGTCGAAAACCACTCATCCAATAGAATTTATACAGGTTTGGGTTAATATATTAACCTTATCATTAAGTATTAACTCTTAGTTAATTAGTTTAACTTTTACAATGTCTCTTTGTATTTTAATATTATATGGTTAATAAACTTACTATATACATCCACGAGACCCCCAAGTGGTCCATTAATGATTAAACTATCATGAGATAAGTCTCTTGGCTGATCCTTAGATTTTTAGGAATTTAATATCAATTAATAATATAATATTTGTTTTAAAAATGCTTTTATGTCAATTTTGACACTATTCAATATTTGATTTTTGTGAAACTCATTACAGAATGATTAATTCAAAAAGAGTTACTTAAGTCACTCCTAACGTGTCATATTATCCTAGAAAATTATTTTAATGCATTAAAAGTCTCAAATTATATTTATTTGGGTATTTATAATATCAATTATGTTAATGTTTCACTATTATGGTAATTCCTAAATCATCATTGTGTCATTAATAAATTAAATTATTTAATATCTAAAAATTATAAATAAAATATCATTATGTATGAAATATTTTTCTTTTTCTAATGAATATTTACAATAGAATATATCTTATGTATAACCCTATATTAAAAATGTTTTAGTAAATAAACATTGATTTTAACTCTTTTAACTCTTCTTTGAATTAAATAATAATAAATGTCCTAATCTAATCCAAGTGGCCCTAAATGATACTATTTTATTCCTAAGGTTGTTTTTGGTCGATATACACTTGTTCAATATAATTAGGACATGTGTTATGGTAATATTAATATCATTTTTACCCTTAATTACCCTATTTACTTTTAACCGTGGTAAATAAAAGTAAAAAGTTACTATTCACCAAAAATTATTTTCATCTCATTGAACCACATTTTACTCCTTGATATTAACCTTTTCTATCAGATTTTCAAAATTCCAATCACAAAAGTGGTAAAATTAATTTTTATGAAAAATTCAGTTTTTTAACTACCACTTAGTAGTTTCATTATTCATCAAAAATTGAAGTTTTTCAGAACAATGCCAAAATTTCACCCTAATCTATAATTGATATTACGAATTCAAAAAATGATGTCTATTTTACAAAATTCCAAACATAAAAGTCGCATTAATTAGTTTTATAATTAATTCCCGCTGTCACAACAAATAGCGTGTTTTTAAGAAACAATATATATCAAAAGATTGACAATTGTTTACGTCCAATTTCAAAGTGAAATTAATTATAATGAACACCATTCGATAAAATGGTAAAAATATATTCTAATTATACTTTCAGACCACTAAATAATATAATTTCTCTATAAATTATTTTGATTTAAAAAGTTGTTTTTAAGTATTTTTCACTATTCATAAAAATTGGACGTTCTTAGAAAAATACCAAAAATTCAACTTAGGATAATTTCAATATTCTGAATCCAAAAATGAAGTCCATTTTGAAATATAAAATATATATAATTTCAAAAAGTAGGTATTACTATTCATAACGGCTAGTTTGATCAGTTGTGGTGTGTGTTAGAAATCGATGTTGCGTACAACACACGCTATTACATTATTCAATGGGAAACGTACCATAGAAGCTTGGGGTGTTACAATTTTCTCTATTTGAAAATGATTTTAAAATTGACTCGCATCTTTTTGTTTATATAAATGTCACCACAATGTTAAGAAAACTCTTTTAGTGATTTTTATTCTATTTTCCTCTATATTAATATAAATTTTATTTTTTAAAAAATATATTTTTGTATAATTTTCTAATAATTATAATTATAGAATACCATTTACTTTATGAAAAAATCATACTATTATGTTTTTCTTCAACATTGGAATTTTTCTTATTTATTTTAATATTTCATAGAAAATATGGAATGTTTTCTTAAATATTATAAAATTTCTTTTCATCCTCTAAGATAGTTTAAAATTATTTCAACATAATTTTACTTATGTTTTCTATAAATATATATTTTTTATAATAAATTTATATTCTAAAATTGTATCATAATCCATTGCCCAAATTTCTATATATAAATGGTGGTGAAGAAATTAATTTTCATTAGGAGGATTTATCTATAATTTCATTTATATTTCTATATCAACAAACCTTTTTTCTAATTCATTACCAATTTAAGTATTTAAAAATACCTTATCATGATTGATGGAAATTCACCTAGATATTCATATCTTTCAATTTATGGGGAATTTTTTAATATGATCGTATATCCTTTTTTCTATATATTGTGAATACACTATATTTCATTAATCTGATTTAAGGTTGTTTACATATATAGCCACTTGTTTCTTTAGTTTCTTTTTCTAAATCATTAAAATTTTATATCTCACCCATTTTATATCCATGGGTTTATCAAGTTATGATATATGGTTGATTTCATGGGAACACATTTTTAAGGTTTTTTAGAATTTGATGGTTGGGCCTGGAATTATATAACAATCTAATTCCTTGGGTAAATCATTTTATATCATGAGATTACATGTATGGGACTAGGGATAGAACCCAAGACACTATGTTTATGGGACTGAGGATTGAACCCACTCCACTATTTTATGATGGTCATATAAAATAGAATTTACATGTATTATGATTTTCTTTGCTTATTTTTTTACTAAATTCCTAATTTTTGTCTCTATAGATCATTATTATTGACCGATGGTTACTTATTATAACTTCTATAGAATATGTTGTGATTTCAAGATCTTGTTTATGTATTCTATGCTAATATGCATGAATATAATTTCACACCCCATTTTCAATTCTTATATTTTCATGATTTTTTATCTTAATAATTCTATCACTTATATGTTCATGTATCTCCCTTAATTATGATCTTAAAATAAATCCATTATGACCAATTTATATTGTTATTCCCATTACTGAGAATTTTATATCACTCGTTTCTTATGTTTCCCACTTTACCTATGAATTTATATACAAGGATATGTCTATGAAACCTCCATGTGTAGAGATCCTTATAGGATATTTTGAATCATTATTTCATAATAATAGGTTGTGTAGATACTCTATAAAGACACTAAACCAATAAGTCATAGGGTTCTAATTTTTATGAGTCACAATGAATTATAAATTGTAAACATGTAAAATGATGTATGTGTTTTGGGTCATCACAATTGGTTTCCAAGTACATTTTTAAAGTTTGTATTTTTAACACCAGATTTGGGAGGGCATATTTTCGAGTCCTTCAAATACATTAACACTTCTCAACTAAGAAAATGAGAGGGGACACGAATAGTGAACGAGATATAAGTGGTCATTATAAACACCATCATACAAGGTCCTCTTTAAAAATTTTATATTATTTTGGTTATCTATTTTTTGGGAATAAATCCTAAAAATAAAGTAACTTTAATGGGTGGATATTTTAGTTCTTATTTTATAAAAATATTATATATTTCTAAAAAATAAAAATCTGTTACAATATTGGTTCCCATCAAATTTATAGAACATATTACCCTACTAAATATGGTAATGTTTTAAAATAGATTAAATTTATATATTCTCAAGGAGGAAGATGAAGGAGAGAAATTGGAGAAAAGGATCAGTCCTAACATAGGATAATGCATAACCAAGAAAAATCATAGAGTATGAATGTTGCCTCACTAATAAGTGAACCCTAACTATATAAAACTTTAGCAAGGTAACAAGGAAAGTTTGGGTATTTAATCAAAGAATAAAAAAATATTATTGATACGCTATGGAAAATTTGTTAAAAGATAGAAATTTTGATGATCAGTAATCCCATTTCAACTAGATATTCAATGGGGTATACACAATCCAAACCATTGGGTAGATATTGTATGGTTTTAGAATAATAATTGTATATAACTATGACTAAATGTAACACCCAAATATTTCATAGTACGTTATCTCATTAAAGTGATTCAATAGCTTGCACAACACACAACACTCAGTTTGAGCGCACCACAACTTAACAAACTAGCCGTTCAAAAAGTGGTTATGAATAGTATTAACTTCATTTTGAATCTTATATACTCTATATAATTTTAACATCCATATTATTTTTTTCTTATACATAATATAAGAACAAATTCATTTTTTCAGATAAAAAAAGTATTTTTCAAAAAATGAAAATTTACCACCTTTTAATGGTGAACCCTTTTTAAAACCAATATTTTACCCGTTTATATATTCGATTTAATGAAATTAAATTCTTCTTTAGAAGCAGGACATAAAATTTTAGTTTGGATAAATTTTTATTACTTTCCTGATAACTTTCATTTTTGACTAATATTGATAAATACTATGTTTTAATTGAAAACAACTTTTTTAATCAAAATAATTTATAGTGTTAAATTTTGAATTTGAATGGTTTTTAAGTATAATTAGATTATATTTTTATCATTTAACACAATTTAGGTCATTATAAGTAATTTCACATTTAAATTTTACATAAACACAGGTCAATCTTTTGATAGTTTTTACTTTTTAAAAACACGCTTTCTGGTTTTGACAATGGGAATTAATTTTAAATTAATAAATGAAAAATATATGTTTTGAATTCGGTAAAATAGACTTAATTTTTTAATTTTTAGTATCAAAATTATATTAGGGTGATTTTTTTGTATTTTCCAGAAAACTTTCAATTTTTGATGAATAGTGAAAATTATTGCGTTATTATTTAAAACTGACTCTCTATTTAGATAATTATTTATTTTATTTAAATTTATTTTAAGTAAAAAATCGATATATAATACCTATATATGTTCAATTTAATTAATTGGAATCATTTTATAATAAAATTATATGTGTAAAATTTTGTTGAACTTTTTAACCTCTTTTACCCACCTTCTAGACACGTTTACAAATTTGCATAAAACATAATTTTACCGCTTCTATGAGTTTAATTTAAAAAATCCGAGAGACATAGTAGAAATTATTTAGTAAAATTGGATTCAATAAGATAAAAATAAATTTTGGTGAATAGTAAATTTTGACTTTTATTTACCACGGTTAAAAGTAAATAGTGTAATTAAAGGTAAAATGATATTATAATTATCCTAAAACATGTCCTAATTCTATTGGATAAGTGTAATTATACCAAAAACAACCTTAGGAATAAAATATTATCCTTTAGGTCCACTTGGATTAGATTAGGACATTTATTATTATTTTATTTAAAGAAGTGTCAAAAGTGTTAAATTAAAATTTTATTAACTAAACCATTTTTAAGATAGGGTTATACATAATATAAATTCAACTATAAATATTCATTCGAAATATAAAAATATTGTATACATAATGGAAGTTTATTTATAATTTTTAGTGATTAAATAATTAAATTTATTTCTGACACAATGATGAAGCGGTAATTACGTTCTTAATGAAATATTAATATATTTTATATTATAAATATTAAAATAAATAGAATTTAAAGGTTTTGGTGCCATACACGAATTTTATAGTTCAATAAGACATTTTAGGGTTTATTAGATAAATTGTTTTCGAATTGATAAGGTTGTTATGACTTTCACAAAAACAAAATACCAAATAGTGTCAAAATTCACATAAATTAGTTTTTAAAACAAATATTGTATTATTAGTTGATATAATATTCCCAAAAATATAAGGTTTGTCCAAAGGGATAAATAATATTATATATTTCATTAATGAACCACGTTAGGTTCTCTTGGCAGTTTATAGTATGTTTATTAACCATGTAGTGTAAGAATATAAGAAGACACGGTAAAAGATAAACTATTTAACTAAGAGTTAAATCTACAAGATAAGGTTAAAATAGTAACCTAAACTAGACTAAAACCTATTGGTTGAGAGTATTTCGACCCATAACCACCTAAGACTCAAAATAAATTCATTTTGAGGCATTATAAACTGAATATGATTGTATAATAAATTAATATTTTAATCTTTTCCTAAAGTGACCCTCACCCCTCTTATAAAAGGTCATTTTCCCTTCTCTCAAAATCATACCTCCAAATCCATTTGGCTCGGACAAAACCTACCCAAATATCCTCCCAACTTCCCTAAAATCTACCTAGTGTCCTTAATGTTATCAGAAATACAACCTAAGGAGCCCTTTTGATCAACTCAATAGGAAACACCTAAAGAAGAGGTAATAATTTCACCACCCTCTTTCAAGTTCTTTTCTTCTTCCACTTCCTCATTCTTTGTTGTTTCCATACCAAAATAATAACTCATGTACCTCTTATATAATTTGATGTTATTATAAATATGGTACAACCATATTCATTATTCTATACATCCTATAAATGACAAAGTCACCATACGTGCGTACGTACAGCTTACTGACCCCACGTCCTGGTGTAGTTTGTTATTCAAACACTTAATTATTTGGATGGGTATAATAATGAGTATAAATGATATAAATAATAAATATAAAATCTTAATTATTATTTATATAAGATATACAATCCAATTAAATCTGATTTCACCATCAATATAATGATATTGCCGCTCGTTCGTACGTACGGATTACCGTCTCCACGATGCGATGAGATTCATTCCCACATTCACCATACAATGATTATTATAAAAATATATATTATTAATAAGTATGTAATATATGAAATAATAATTCTACTAGAGATATATATATATATATGTGTGTGTGTGTGTGTGTGTACTTACATATATCATATTCACTTACTTCCGTTCAATACAATATGAAAATGGAAACAGCGTTTATGTATACATACGTCCTACCGTCTCCATAAACGGTGCCTTACATTTCATATATCTATCTATTATAAATATTTATATTCTAAATATATATTATATATAAATTATGTTTTATATTCTGTATGTATTTAAATCGTGATCTAAATGATACGATCAAGAATAACAAGTTAATACACGTACGATAAAGAAAGCGATTATTCCCAAAATGTTAATATATATATATATATATATATATTCCTATTACTCTATGAATAAATTAATTCTTAACCTTTATGTAAGGGATCTTAAAACCAAAAATGTGTTATCCTAATACCTTATGTTTTGTTGAACCGATGATATTTTACATCATCTTAGATTGATGGCTTTGAGGCCCTCAATTTTGCACTTGTTTGTGATTGATGACCTCAATCACTCCCTATAAATATTTACGTTTTTCCTCAAATTATGTGTCTCTAATTTCCACCAATTTTATCCTATTCAAAATCATAATTTGGTGGTGACTTTTTCATTTCCCTTTCCCTCTTATTAAGATAAAATTTTATTAACCCAATTTTCCAATGTGGGTTTTCCACAAAGGTATTTTTCTATTTTTAACCATTTATTTTTGAAGATCAATTTCAAATTACGAGGAAAAAATTTATTGAAGGAGGGGAGAATGTAACACACCAATATTTTATAGTATGCTATCTCATTAAAGTAATTTAATACCTTGCATTGAACACTACATCGAGTTTGAGCACACCACAACTTACCAAACTACCCGCTCAAAAAGAGATTATGAATAGTATTAACTGCGTTTTGAATCTTATATACACTATATAATTTTAACATCCATATTATGTGTTTCTTTTACATAATATAATAACAAATTAATTTGGTAAAATATACTTCATTTTTTAATTTGGAATATCAAAATTATCTTAGGGTGAATTTTTGCATTTTTTTGAAAACTTTTAATTTTTGATGAATAGTGAAAAATACTGTGTCTTTATTTAAAACCGAATTTCTATTTAAAAAAATATTTATTTTATTTAAATTTATTTAAAGTAAAAATAGATATATAATACCTATATAAGTTCAATGTAATTAATTGGACTCATTTTATAATAAAATTAGATGTATAAAATTTTATTGAACTTTTTAACCTCTTTTACCCACCTTCTAGGCACGTTAGAAAATTTTCATAAAACATAATTTTACTACTTCTGTGAGTTGAATTTCAAAAATCCTATAGAAACGGTTGATATCAGAAAGAAAAATGTGATTCAATAATATGAAAATATTTTTTTGTGAATAGTAACATTTGACTTTTATTTACCACGGTTAAAAGTAAATAGGTTAATTAAAGATAAAAAGAATATTATAATTATCGTAACACATGTCCTAATTCTATTGGATAAGTGAAGTTCTACTAAAAACCTTAGAAATAAAATATGATCCTTTAGGTTCACTTGGATTAGATTAGGACATTTATTATTATTTTATTTAAAGAAGAGTTAAAAGTGTTAAATTCAAAGTTTATTAACTAAAACATTTTTAATATAGGTTTATACATAATATAAATTCAATTATAAATATTTATTATAAATATAAAAAAATTTCCTACATAATGGTAATTTATTTATAATTTTTATAGATTAAATAATTAAATTTATTTATCACACGATGATGATGCGGTAACTACCTTCTTAATGAAATATTAAAATAGTTTATATTAAAAATATTAAAATAAATAGAATTTAAAAGTTTTAATTCCATCCACGAATTTTATAGGTTAATATTACATGTTATGGTTGATTAGATAATTTTTTTTCAAAGTGATAAGGTTTTTATGACTTTCACAAAAACAAAATACCAAATAGTGTCAAAATTGACATAAATTATGTTTTTAAACAAATACTATATTATTGGTTGATATAATATTCTCAAAAATCTAAGGTTCAGCCTAAGGTCTTAAATAATATTATTTGTGTCATTAATTAACCACTTGAGGCTCTTTTGTATGTTTAGAGTAAGTTTATTAACCATATAGTGTAAGAATACAAGAAGACACGGTAAAAGTTAAATCTAAAGGATAAGGTTAAAATAGTAAACTAAACTAGTTTAAAACGCATTTTTTGAGATTATTGCAACCCATAACCACCTAAGGATCTAAATAAATTCGTTTGGAGCCATTATAAAACTAATATGATTGTATAATAAATTAATATTTTAATATTTTCCTAAATTGACCCTCACCCCTATTATAAAAGGGAACTTTCCTTTCTCTGAAAATCATAAATCTAAAGACATTTGGCTCAGCCAAAACCTTCCCAAATATCCTACCAACTTCCCTCATATCAACATAGAGTCATTAATTTGATTATAAATCCAACCTAAGGATCCCTTCTGATCAATTCAAAAGGAAACACCTGAAGAAGAGGTAATAATTTCACCACCCTCTTTCAAGTTCTTTTCTTCTTCCACTTCCTCTTTCATTGTTGTTTCCATACCAAAATAATAAATCCAATACCTCCTACAAACTATGATGTTATTATAAATATTTTTCAACCATATTAGTTATTCTATACATCCTATAATTGACAAAGTCACCATACGTACGTACGTACGGTTTACCGTTTCCACATCGTGGTGTAGTTTGTTATTCTAACACTTCATTAATTGGATGGGTATAATAATGATTATCACTGATGTAAATAATAAATGTAACATTTTAATTATTCTTTACATATTATATACCATCCAATTACATACTATTTTACAATCAATATAATGATATTGTCGCTCATGCGTACGTACGGATTACCGTCTCCATGGCGCGATGAGATTCATTCCCACATTCACCATTCAACAATGATTATAAAAATATATATTATTAATAAGTATGTAATATATGACATAATAATGATACTGGATATATATATATGTATTTATGTACTTACATATATCTTATTCACTTACTTCCATTCAATATGATATGAAAACAGAAACAGTGTTTATGCGTACTTACGACCGACCATCTCCATAAACGGAGCCTTCCATTTCGTATATCTATATATTATAAATATTTTTATGATAAATATATATTATATATAAGTCAAGTTTTATATTCTGGAATTATTTAAATCATGATCTAAATGATGCGATCAGGAATAACAAGTTAAAAAACGTACGATAAAGAAAGTGATTATTACACAAAATGTTAATTTAACATGGAAATCATTATTAAATGGGTAGTAAAAAGTAATAAATGAATAATGTATGATATAATAAATTTTAATATGGTTTTGGTATAATTTAATAAAATACTATGGTTATTATACAGAAGGTTAAATGTACCCTCGACCAAAGGAAAGTGCAAGGTAAGGGTTAATTTCACAATCTCTTTATTATCTGAGGTTGTTTTTACATAAGTATCTACTAGGACATATTTATTATACATGTCCTTGTTTCGTAAAAGGGTTTTCAATGGGATTATTTTTAAGTGACGTTTTACTAAAACATCATTTTAAATTTTTTAAATATTTATTCTTCTAAACCATTAAAATTAATGTCCATGTTTTCAAAATGGTTTTAAGGATTTATTTATATGGACATAAATGTTTTAAAATATTAATTCCTTTCAAAAGGTTCAAATTCGTATGGGAAACTTTGATTCAAAACTATCTTTTAAATTAATTCTTTTATATGACTTTTAAATGATTTTATGAAAAGGGATATTTCTCTCAATGATTTTTACTGATCATTTTCAACTATGTCAACATCCTTTACGGGATATTATTCTTGATCAAGGTTGATTTATTATGATAAAAATCTTTAATATTGTATTGAAGGTTCTGCGATATGTTTGACTATGGATGTGTTATTTTTCTACCATTCATAGTTTATGGATAATTTATTGAAATTTCGTATGCTAGTTTTAATACGAATTTTTATGTTATATTTAAACCTTTTCATATAAATAATTAATTGGACTTAGTAAGTGATAGGTGGATCCTGCTATAGCTCCTTGATGCATCGGTAGGTCTCATTAGACAAACTAGGGTCTTGGTATAAGGCCTTGACAAAATCTTATTTGTAGGTTTGGCACAAGGCCTTGACTATGTGGTTATGATGTCTGGCATTATGCATTCCATCATTATAAAATAGGTTATGGATATTTCATGTGATTATTTGACTAGTATAATATCCATGTAAATAAGTAAATGGAATTATTTGATTTATATTTGCGATATTTTGCTGAATTTTAAGTTAAAAAGGAATTTGTTTTAGTTTTATACATTGCCTTAAATTTTTATTCTTATTTATGAAAGTTTCTGCTATGTTGTTATCCTTATTGAGCATCTGATCTCACCCCTTTCTATGTTTTATTTTTTCCAGGTTGTGAAGAAATATATTATGACTGCCATGAAGGGATAGTCTAAGGGATATGAATGTGGTCAATAGAGACAATGTTGTTGTTGTTTTTCATTTTATAATGTAATTAAAACTTATGAATGTATCTAGTACTTCCAAGGCTACTAAACTGATCGTACTTTTGGGATTTGATCCCTTATTATCATGTCAATGTTATGTAATAATGCACTGAATCTGGGTAACTGGGTTCAGGGAATTACACTCAAGTAAATTCATCCACTTCTTAAACACCACTGCTAAAAGAGACACATTTCTATATGGCCTATAACGGCTCCTCCTCTTCTGACTTTAGGTATACTGCCAGATATATATAAACATCCCTTAAAGGATGTCTTTTAAAAAAGTGTAGTATTAGTTAGATATTATAATGAAAAGTAAATAGCATGAAAACAAGAAAAAATATAAATTGGAAAAGAAAAATAAGAAAAATGGAAAACAAGATTTTATATTAAATAAATAGGTTATGAAGGGTGAGTTTTTTATCGCTATAGAAGCTATAGGATTAAAAGTGGTGGATTTCAAGGAACCAATTATTCTACCCTTATTACTATGGGTATCCCCATCCCAAAATATTACTTCTATTTATGCCCTGATCGAGACACAAACCACTCCCATGTAGAAAGAGAACTCATATGCTAACTTTCATAAGAAAATTGACAACAATGCTTATTAATTAAGAGAGAAACTTATTCTTGGAAATACATTATCATCCCATAAGGGTGAAAAGTAGTAGTAGGGATAAGGTATTTAAAAAATACTATACTGAGGAGACATAATATTTTTATATTTTTGTATTTATTTTTAAAAGTTTTTCCAAAATAAATGTAATACCATTCCTGAGAAATTGTGAATGAAAACAGTGGGACTTTTTTTTCAAGTTTATGGTTCCATTTAATTATTATTGATAATTTTTTTCAGAAAAATAGATTTAATACCATTGTGGAAGAATTTATGAAATAGTAACAGTACTTAAATATTTGAAGAATCAAAGGATTCAAAAAATACTCAAAGGATTAATGAAAAATTAGTGTAAAAAATTTAGGGATGATTTTTTCAACCTAATTATTTTTCCCCATTCATTAAACAAATTTTAGGTTTATATAATTTTTTCTCAATTAAATTTGTTCAAACAATGTTGAAAATGTTTTATTTTTGGGTGATGGTGGGTTTTATAAGAATGTAATTGAATTTCTTATTTGAATTATTGATATAAGATACTTATTTACATAATAATTACATTTTTTATTATAAAATATATATAAAAATCATGTGAATAAAAAAATTCATGTTATAAGTTTTTATATTTAGAAAATCATTTGTTCAATTGATTAAAGAAGTGATACTTAAGTTGATTGAGTGATCATGTAATGGAAAATTTTTAATTCCACTTTTATATTTTGGTATTGATAAATAATAATTTCTTCTTTTATTTTTAATTATGGATAAAATAAATAAATTTATAATTTATAATTAATAACATTTTTGAAATAAATATTGTTTAGAAAAATAAAATAAAAAAGAAAAATAAATAGAAAACAAATTTTCCTAAGAAAGAATAAAATTACATTATATTAACCCATAATAAGAGAACCTTAATCTTTTATGTTACAATATATAAAAATAGACTCATAGAGAAATTAGGGGTTTAGATTAAAGGTTTTAATTTGTTTCTCTTTTAAATATTCTTTGGAATTGTTTTTGGCCATTCACACATTTCCTCTATATATTCCAAAATCATTAAAATTAGTGTTAATAGGTCACTAAACAATAGAAAATTTCTGAATGTGAAACTTAATTATTGCATATAATTTCATTGATAAAACATGAAAAGGAAATGGAAATAAAAAAATTATATGTGTCAATTTATAAATTAAAAGTTAAAATAGAAACCAATATAATTATAAATTTAAATAAATACTTGAAGTTTTCATCATTATGAGTCATATTAAGAATTAAATTTTTGTTGCGTGAATTGCATAATTATCTTGAATTCTAGAGAAATATAGAGTTAAAATAATTTTCTTATGTATATTTGAAATGTTAAAAATTCTTGTTTTTTTATGACTACCAAAATATTTATTATACCAAATGGGTTTACTTTGGGAAAATTTTTGATATGTTATTTCTAAAGATAAGAAAAATTTCAGGTGTAGAAGAATTTGATTTCATATTTTAGTACAAATATTTTCAGATAAATTTTAATACTAATAGAGATTTATACTATTAAATTGCTATTATTTTTAAGGATTTTAGGATAGTTTGAGATTAATTTTTGATCTAGGGAAGTTAAAAGAAATTTTAAGTAAATTATAGTAAACCATGATGTATTAGGATATAATCTAAGTTATAGTTTTTCAATAAGAAAACTATGAATAAAATTACCATTTAAAATTTCCAACTCAACAGCAGAGCTATGGAAAAATATCTTGTGTGATTCACTTGAATTTTTAGGACATAGTTTATATTTGATGTCATTTTAATGATACTTTGGTAAACCAAACATTAAAGATGTACTACCCATTATATACCTAAATATAAAAAATATAATTTATGGTGAGAAAATATAAAAACAACCAAGATATTTTTACCACATCATGGTCTATATATTGGTAAATATGTAAAAGTTTCAAATGGAGAAGAAGAATTAAATTCACCCAATATATAGTGAAACATAATCCATTATATATGATAGATAAATTCACTATCATGTGGAAACTAGTATCACATTTTGTTTTCTCAAATTCTATAAACATATGTATTTTCATTAAATTTAGATAGATTTTTAGTTTTTCCATTTTAGTTCTTTTATTTTTCATTCCAAAGAAATAGTGGTAAGAATATTTTATGTATTTACCTATCAAATTTTATTTTTAATTACTTCTTATAATTTTAATTAAATTAATAGATTCATTTAATTATATGATCCAATCTTAATATGATTCGTCTATTATTTATTAATGATCAATAAATCATGGGTGGTTAATTTAATTAAATGATGAGATACTAAGAGTATAAGGATATGTTCATAATTTTTTAATAAAATTAATTTTTAAATACTTTTTAAAATTAATATTATCATGAAACTTATTATTTTATTGAATTCCTTATTAATTCTTGGAAAATATAGTTATTAAGGGATTAAAGCCAAGATAATAGAAATAATTAAATTATAAATGATAATTTGAATTTACATTTTTCTAGAATTGATAAATTTTTAATGATATTTACTTAATTATATTATTGGGTCAAGATAATTTTGTTGATTATATTAATCTAATAAATTTAACTATATTGAAACTAGTTGTGATTATAACCATGAAAATAATTAATTCATTTCAATTTATGTCTGTTGGGACTTAAAAGTTTTCAATGAATCCAAGAAAACTATTGATGGAATTTATAAATCCAATAAACAAAGTAGAAAAATAGTGAATGGGAGTAATCTTGGAAAAGAATATAAAACGGTATAGCTATCATCATTTTTCTCATAGCACATGATGTATGTTATACAGAACATCCTCATTTTCATAGAACCCTGAAAATAAAAAATGGCATGTGGCAATCACTCTCCCCCCTCCCATGAAAATAAAATTTGTTTACAGTCCAAAGTGGTAGTACATTTTCATAGCACCACTCAAATGAATATCATTTTTGGTGTGAGGTGGTCGCTCGACGAACCCTGAAAACAAAATTATTTTGTGGAATAAGTTAGAAGCTCCACATCACCCCCAAATGAAATTTTTATGTGTCACAATTAGGTAACTCTGTATCCCCAATAAAAGAAATTCATTTGTATACGAGGCATAAATTATGGCATTCTTTATAACATCACATATGTTATGCATCCATCTATTTTGGAAGAGCAGTTTTTTGTGTACTGCCTATAAAAACCTGATGAATTCCATGAATCAAGACAAAAAGGGTATATATAAAAAAACCCATGAATTATTATAAATAAAGGGAAGATAAGGATAAAAGGAAATTTAATGATAGAAAAATTCCCGTTTTAGAAATCTCACTAAAAACTTTAGGTAACTCAGTCACTGTAATGGAAATAAGACCCCATACAAGGGAATATTTCATATACGGTCCCTAGCCATAAAGGGAATCCTTTGTGAGAAGGTAGATTCAAATTTTCATCCATAAGGGGATACCTTTCTTATTTAATAAATACCATTTATAAAGAAACATACTTTATGGAAGAATCCTTTTAAAATATCTCCCATCCTAGATAGTGAGACTAGTATGTGAAATAGGGTATCCTTAAGTAATTTACCTCTCCACTCTCAGCACTCACCCTCCATATAACATTTGTATTCATGTTAGACCCTCAAACAAGTATTGAATTGGTTCTCTCTGAAAAACACCAAGACCAAATTAAGGACAAGTTAATACCTCCTCTAAGGCCTCTAGACCTATTTGAGTAGGGTATTAGTCACACTAGTGTATCCCCCTTTTGATTATGTATTCCATTGGTAAACGATTTCCCCCACATAAAATCCCTATTAGGTGGGTTCCTTGGGGAATTTTCAATTATGAATCCCCTTGGTATTGAGGTAACTAATCCTAGAGGTAGTGGCTAGAGCATTCCAGGTTCAAGTAGTGGAATTTGCCTCTTGTATGATACTAGAAACATGAAGCGAATCGGGTATAATTTGTATCATCAATGTACCAATTAGTTGACTCATAAGACCTAATAAAAGGTTTAGAAACACTCATTAATATAGATTACTATGTGTATCCCTCCTATAGTAATACCTTAGTATTTCTTCCTAAATACATTGTCATAGTATCTCCCTCATCAATCAGTGGACAGTGAGTTCCTATAGGAATTATTCCAAGAGTAATCTCCTAACCTTTCTTAAATGATATCATAATTCTCATTATTAATATATTATTTCCCTCATTCATCGTAGGTTGAGGAAGTAAGCTCAATAATGGGATTCTAGTTGGGGTATAATTCTCATTTTGGAACCAATTATGAAATGCAAATGATATTCTATTGTTCCTTGTTTCTCACATCAAGCATGAATCATATGGTTGTAGGGACTCAAGTCAATCATATTACTAGCATAATAAAAATATCATATGTGGTCCACCTTGAGTGGAATACCCAACTATATCAAACTATGTGAGATTTTATTCTCATCTCGATGGGATATATAGAACGCCTCCCTAACATTCAAACCTAACATTTTTATCCAATTACCGTTCGTATTGGTGTATATTCCCTGCATTATTATAACCCCACATAGAAAGATACATTTCTTTCGGATCTTTTTACCTCATCCTCATTAGACTATATTATCAGTGAGAAGTATCTCCACTAGTTCATATTCCTTGTAATATCAACCTGATTTTATCAATCCATATTCCTTAGAGGATTAAATACAAAGGTCCACTCATGTATAATCCTCATACCAAACTTATCTATACACATTTCACCTACATGTCCTTTTAATATAATTTTTAATATAAAGGTTTCATCCCTATCATGTGAGCTTAAAAGGTGTTATGTGTCCGATTAAGTGGTATTGAACTATATGGTTTCTGATTTCTTTCATGAGGATATGTAGTAAGCCTCATCAAGGGACCTGTACCCATATCAAAATAAAAATAGTCCCCCTAGATGATGATAAATTCTTAAGTAAATATCTATGTGGATCAAAAGTAGCATCAAAAATTTAAAACAATGGAGAACCTAGGATATATATAGATAGATCCATTGATGGAGAAACTCAAATATATACATATGATCACATCTTAATATGTAAATAACTGACTGAAAATGTAAAGGTTGATCATCTTTATTTTAGGATTTAGAAAAGATCTAGGAAAATTACTTAAATATATAAGAGAGTCCTAGAGTAAGAAATAATTTCCCCAATAAGGTGTGATGATCCTGACCATTCATCCTTTCAACCAATGTGAGTTCCTAAGTGTCACTAGAAAAATGTCTGATGACCAAAGGCCTTTATGAAGTAGGTTCATGGCACATCACGGTTGTGGGAACCAATGGGTATTTTAAGTTCAATGAATAAACCTCATTGGAAACCATTTGAATAGTGTGAGTAATTCCCCACACTTGAATAACCACACATGCCTTTAGTTATGAAACAAAAATGGTGAAATATATAACAAACATTAATTATAAAAATAATTGTGCTTCCCACACATCAGTACATTTCATCTTATATACTTTTACAAAAAAATTAGTCCAACATGGATCCTCTAAAGAATGAAATCATGCATGTGTTTGTTTACATGTTATTCTACTTTAAGGGGTTTCCATATTTTTTTGTTTATGACTTCAAGAACATACACCGGAAATTCATTAAATCTAAATGGAGTCTTACCTTCCATGAAAAATATAAAAATATGCAGTCATATGAGAAGGGTCCTCAAAAAATCATTAGACACCATCTCCCACCCACCATCTTCAATACCATGTGGAAAATGTACTAATTCAGGAGTACCATCTTAATGGTATTATCTTGACCCAATAGGTTCTGTATGAATCTTTCTAGGGAATGAAGCCTTAGTAATCATCCACCCATAAATGATCAGTTATGAATAAGAAAGTTTAACATGTTGTCATATCAATGAATTTTAGGAGTATTTCCCCAAAACCCAACAGAAAGTTACTCCTCTATCATAGGAAGGTGGATCATGAGGTCAGTGGAGGCCTCATCTCAATAGTATGGGGGTTTTCCTGAAGGTCTCCTGCCAACAGTCACCACTATTAATGTCATATAGTGTTAATCCCTCATCCTACTAATGAAGTCACCTCTAAGGCCCTAGCTTAGGTAACCCATACCCCATTAATCATTGAATCCCACCAAATTAGGAAAATAATCAAAAAATAGGAGTGTTATTATACCCCTATTTCCATTAGATAATCCCTCCAACATACTATGATGGTAATCCATGAGCAGGTGCATACTCTAGCCTACACCCATCAAGCCTTCTAGAATAGTTCGGTTGCACCTAAAGATGTTTTTTGGAATATATTGATAATAAATAGGGGTCATAACCATGTCTATTACACCATATATAAATCCTATCAGTATATTCTGGTAGGAATGGAAGGATAAGAGTAGTAATACATCCCTTATCTAACCAAGGAAATGGGATATATTTTCACTCCAGATGTAGAAATCTGCCATCACATCCTAGAGGTAATGGAAGGGTAGGCTTATAACCCTACCCACATTGTAAAAATTTATCAATATATCTTACTAGAAGTAGTTTTCATGGATTGGGAACACAACACCGCCATCACTATTAGAGTAGCTAATCAGTATAATGTGAATTCTACTCTGATGTATGAAAATATTTTTTCTCTCATCCAGGAGTGTTGTCGGTACACTCCCACAATAAATGGACAATAGTAATTGGAACACACTATTTTTTCAACTAGAAATTATTGGTCCATTTTGATGGCCTCTTAAGGGAAATAATATATCCCTTAATAAATCAGTAAAGCTTATTAGAATACACCAAAATTGATATGATACTCACTCAGGTGGTCTCCCACACATGAAATTCATTGTCCATGGCATGTAGCTCCAAATTTCTATAGGATAACATCTAAAAAAATCCTTCCCAAAGGATATTTGAAATCCATAAGTTGGAACACATTCCTACTATAATTAATTATCATGTTCTTAAGACCCTCAAACATCTATTAATTTAATACAAATATCTTACAAAATTATTTAAAATTTATGGAAATTGTAGTTGTAGTTATGAAGGTCATCCCTACAATTTTACTACCATCAACTCTATAGTCCCTCCCTAGAGTATTTACCATGAGTTCTCCATAATGTTTATATTGAGATCGATCAAAAGAAACTTTCAAAATATGATTACCATAGAATCTATCCTCATGGTTAAAATACCAAATGGAAAGAATTTCCTCCCCTTTACATTTTACACCCTGAAGGTCCTCTTTGTGGTATATGTTTCCAGAATCCTAGTGGTTAGATGTTTATCCATGTTTGTAGTACTCCCCATGATCACAGTTACTTCAAAGTTCCACCCCACATTTATATTTCATTTCAACAAAAAGGTCCTCCCTTTATCAAATCATTTATGATAAATCCCTCATATCATGAGGCACTTGGGAGGATGATTATTTCTATGTTTGATTTTTTATCACTGAAAAGTGACACTATTTCTCAACATGAGGATATCTCAAGGCAATGTTCACTATCTAAACCACCCTGGTATTGTCTATCATCCAACATAGTAGACTATATTCTTTCCAATCCCACATTTGATGAAAAGGTAGTTGGGAAACCACCACTTTATTTAGACCAATTAAAGTAATATCTCAAAGAAGATGAATAGAAAACATTTTTCATGAGGAAACAACTACAAATAGATAACATACTATTCATGTTTTGGACCATGTCCACTCTACATTATAGAATATAGAATGATTTTTTAGAGGAATTTATACCTCATTTTCATCTAAATCTATGAATTAATATTCTCCATTTATAAGTAAAAATAATTCCTTATGAAAGATATGTGAATTACATCAACACAATAGAATAACTTCTTCTTCCTATTAAATTTTCCAACCTTTTATTTGTATGATTCTTGAAAGTGGGAAAGATGTGTGAGGGTGTTTAATGAAAATTTCTTAATGATTTTCATAATCTAAATCAATTGATCTCTAAGGCACCATTAAACATTTACATCACGGTATGGGGAGAACATAGAAAATTTCATTTCACATCACTTCCTAATCCATAAATCCCACAAAAAGTGACATCATGAAATTCCATTTATTCAAGATAAATCCCAAAAGTATGATTTTTCCACAACCTAAGGTACACTTAAAAGGAATTGTCCATAAACAAATTTTATAAGCATCAGATGTGAAGAGGTAGAGCCACATAAAGACTCTTACATCAAGAATCTAAAAATATTGAGCAATGTTATCGCTTAAGGAAATCAAGTCACCATGTATCAGCATTGCCTTTGGAAGAAAGCATCTCACATTCATTGTATTAATTGAGCCAAGATCATGATCTAAATAACATACAATAGATCAAGTGGTAATTAATGATAGCAGTAGCCACAAAAATATAATAGAATCCCCAACCCATAGGGATGGGAGTATTTTTACTATAGCCACATCCATCAAGGTATCCACTTCTAGCCCAAAATGTTGTTACAATTGAATATAAGTATCCCTATACTATAGGGATGGGATATGTTTTACCTAAACCCCCTCCCCCATGAAATTTAGTTTTTTTTCATTTAGGAGGTGCATCAAAAATTGATTCTTCATGTTTTTTCTCATCTTGTGACCCCACTTTCTCCTTCGGAATTCATAAAACAATGTTTTCTGGAGACTCTCTCTAGATTAAACTTCAAAAATTGGATTTGGGATAATCCATGAAGGAAAGGCCTAATCCTTATAGAGGTCACAAGCTAAATAAACTCATCAAGTGGATCACTACTTATAAGGATATTGAATTTTTTTAATGGAGTACTTAAATATGAATAACCCTTATACATTTCTAGAGTAGATGTGATGCCTATAATGCACCATGTTTTGGTAAATTTCATCAATATGAGCCCTAAATATTCTATAGTATAGGGAGATAGTATATGATAACAAGAGATGGATGTTTCATTTCAAAATAGATACCACATAAAAATAACTAAAGTGGGTGGGTATACCATAAATAAAAGGCTCAAAAAAATTGGGGACTCCCTTGAATGTTCATCTACCACCTCTTCAGCAGGATTCCTTCAAATAAAAGGTTAAAGGTGTAGCTACATCACACCAATTACCTAAGGAAGTTGAACCTATTATACTTAAGGAATGATTTGATATGTCTGAGGTGTTGATGAAGGAGTTAAAGATACTCAGTACAAAATTACTCAAAGGTAGTATCCATGTTTGATATGATCTTTAAAAAGAACTTCATACTACTCTCCCATTAGATATTTCTCAATGTTAAGAGCCCATTGTTCCATAAAAAGTTGATCCAAGACATCCTCTCAATATGGGATATAGAAAATAAATTTATTTGGAACCAATGGTGATAAGATATTAGGAGTTCCCTCTAATAAGAATGTATCTGGATCTATTTCAGATGAATTACCATAGGTCACCCCATACAGGTTATCAGATACCGATATAGGTAGACCCACCACATTATTCTCCACCCATTGTTGTACCAATTCAAATACCTACTCAGGTGGTTGTACCATCAGATCTCAATGACGTTGTTGATTCATTGACAACCTGGTTATAATATATATAAATATGGTCTGCAATAGTGTATATGAAGAGAAACCCTTACCCAAAATAGTTTGACAAAACTCTTCCCCCACCTATCTTTTTCAATCCTACATTTATGATGATTAATGGATTATGATTCGAAAACATCACTTGGAGTATTTTTTATATCGATATAATCCCATTATGGGATCCCTTGAGCAATAAGAATCAAATAAATTCAGGTTGTTCATTTTTACTTTGGAAGGACCAAACATTGTCAGGTATACCAATTTACCATCCAATCCCATCAAATGATGGGAATATCTCTAAAAATATTTTGTTTATAGATTCATCTAAATATTTAGGAATACAACATTTATTAACCTCTCATATTTAAAACAACAATAGAATGAGAGAGGCTCTAATTTCATTTCTAGGCGGAAGGGTTTGAATTAATCTCTAAACTTATAGATTCCTCAAGAATTTTTGTTGGGTCTCTATTTAGAGATCCTTCATGATAAGTTACAAATTATAAACATTCTAGTAATGTATCTAAGTAGGTTTTGGAAACTTTTCATAGTTTCTAAAATGTTAGAAGATTCAATTTGGTGAACCAAATACATGTCTCAACCAATGTTGGAAGCTCAAGGAAAGAGAACATGTAAGGTGGAAACCATGACCATCACACTTAATCCAACTCCTAAAACATCTCCAGCTCCAAATATCGCACCATATTTTATAAAAAATATTTCTATGTGGAAATTAAAAACATCAATATTCCCATCAGGATAAATAAAAATAGAATAAACCACTTTAATTTAAGGATTAGAAGAATAAATTTTACTCCGTCCAAGATGAACAAGTTCCTGAATACTTTATAGTAGCTTTGAAAAATAATTTTCTAAGGCTTATAAAGCCTAGAATTCCTAATCAGTTTGGTCTCAATGAACACCCAAATTATTTCCCATTTCACTAAACATTGGTCCACACCATCCTATATTACTTTGTTTTAAAATATATTATACAAAATATGGTTGATTCTGGGTAGGTAAAATTGGTCGATTCACTATCACAAGTGGTATGTTTTTCTAGTACACTTTCAAATGATGAAAGAAAATATAAATAAGATACAAGAAATTGTGGACATAATTTCAATGATTGGATGACTATAAATACTATCAATCAACTCATGTTATCCTTTGGGAATATTTAAACCAGTCGTTTATTCCCCTCGTCTCTTTTTCCATGGTGTAACCAACCTCATCGACACTGCAATCCTCCAAGATCCAGTCTTCTAAGAGATGATGTGACCAGATAGAAAAAATCCATGTGTTGAAAGATGAAATTTTACTAATAAAAATCCAATCCTAACACTATTAGACTTCACGACTCCATTCCTAAGAGGGCAGGCACCATCCCACCAAATGGTTCCACAAGAACCACCCTACCAAACAAATCTTCATTAGATGATTAATTAATCTTTGGTTTTTTAAATTCATTTATTTAAAGGATCCATCATCTAATTATGATCATGATTATAAATTGAGTTCCCCATTCCTAATCTAGGAACTAGAGGTAGAGGCTGCGGTATATGAGGAAATACAGGAATACATAGTCACGACTGAACTCAATATTTTGTCCACATCTCTATCAAGGTTATTTATACTACTGAAACCCATGGGAAATCACTTCAGTGATTCCAGAAACACCATGAAAATTCTCAGAAAGTTTCCAAGATTCTTCCAAACCCAATTTTTTTAGTGGATTTGATGAAGAGTGTGCAACAACCTAATCATCTCATATGAGTAGTTATACCAAGTCAGTCTAATCCACTAGTGACAAGAGTGCCTTCAACTTTTGTTCAAATACCCAACCCACCTACCCTAAGTACTTAAAACATTAAATGGATTAGTAAGGAGAAACCTCAAATCAAGAAGTATATACCTTTACCTCAAAAATATGACATCCCAAAATAATCAGTCGTGGTCCCGGTAAGATTTAAATTCTAGATACTCTCAATTTATCAAAAGATCTCCGAGAAGTGATCATGGAAGCCCAACTAATCTCTCAAGAGTTTGAAATTGAGGAAACTAATAATTACATATATCATGCATAGATTGATCTCCTGGAGTGTCATGTGGTTATCTATTTTACATAGTAGGATACGGATACTATTATTTAGGTGCACATCAAACCATTTTATATATATAAAAAGCTAAATGACATTGATGTATGATGATATTTCATTGATAATGGATTTGTAATAAGACTTTTTATCGCTTGAACACCCCATTTATTAAGTTATAGTAAATATGACTTGTACCCTTCTACTCTAATACCTTGGGGTTATGAAAAGAGTGAGAAAAAGCCTCTCGGCTCACTCACGCTCTGAAATCAATTTGGGGACCATATATCAGACTCTCAATTCATGTTTTTTCGGTTAGACACAATTTTCAACATCCTACTAGGGAGGCCTTAGTCACATCAGTATACGGTAGTCCCTTCATCATACCATTAATGTCTCAAATACTATTTCAATAGACAAATAGGGTCATTGAACAGTGATATAAACCCATTTTAATCTTATGAATCTCAGTACATCAATTTAGTATTTTACCAAAATGAAGGAAAATATTTCACGACCCATCCCAAAGAGGCTCATGCCATGACTACCCAAAACCCACCTTCAATTGGCTAGGGGCTGACAACTAGCATCGAGTAGGCATATCCCACAAATGGGAGGCATTTTCCTAAGTACTTGTACACATGTACACATCTCCAAGCCCAAAATGCTGAAACGTAAAAACACTAAGTAAAAAATTCATGAATACACTATGATACCAACCACCAATTACGATAGTAGGAAAACTAGAAATTAAATAGGGCTAGAATACAATCCCACCAAAATAAATAGTTTGTCATGTGAATGCACAAGTTACAGAAACTTGTCTACAAATAACTCTACCTGAAGGGTGGGTGTAGGACAACTGCTTGAAATTTTAGGATCAAAACATGTCTTTCTTAACCTTCTAAGAACCACCTAGTCCTAGTCTTTTGAGAACTCCATCAAAGCATCAATCATCTGTAAAAGACATGGCGTGTGGGGAAATCCCATGTAGGGGTGAGTAAAACAATACTCAATAGGACACCCCAAAACCACAAAGGAAATACCACTAAGAAATACATGAAGTATACCAAAAAATGAAACACATGAATTACACTGCAAGGAAAAACACTAATTACACCATAAACGAAACAAAATAAGTACAGTCAGTAAGAAGATAAATAATAAGATCACACATGTTTAAGTTTATAGAATGAAGAGAAGTATTTTCAATTTTACTCCACTAATCTCCAAGATTCCATGACACCTAGAGGTTTGATGATGCACGGAGGGTCGATGTTACATGAAATGTCGATGGTGCATGAAGTGTCGATGGTGTACGGAGCATCGATGGTGCTCAGAGCTTTGATGGAACTCTGAGCATAGATCGTTCACAGAGCGTTGATGGTGCTCAGAGTGTCGATGGCACCTGAAGAGTCGATGGATCCCGGAGCATGGATGGTGCCTGGAGCGTCGATGGCGCCTGGAGTGTCGATGGAACCCAGAGCGTCGATGGCGCCTGGAATAATGATGGTCCCAGAGCAACGATGGCGCACAGAGAAATGATGGCGCATGGAGGTTCGATGGAATATGTATTTTAGATGATGTATAGAGCATCAATTTCACACAGAGATTCGATGGGGAATGAAGCATCGATGGGTCATGAATCCCCCAAGTAACGTAGTCACCAAGTCATATCCAGCTATAGGATTCCACTCGTAGCATGCTTGTTTAGGGAGAACCTATACCTCAAGATAATAGGTTGCATCCCAAATTTCACAAAGAATCACTTAGATTACCCCAAAAGGACCATATTTTAACAAGGTTCCTAACACCGCCAACGGATCTTCAAATAGACACATGGTTGAAAGCTACAGTTGTTTTTCGGAAAAGTCTGACCCCAGGTCCGGTATGGGTCCAATCCGACTCATCAAACCTAGCCTGACCCATCAGTCTACCCAAATCGGTTTGTTTGACCTAACCTGGCCTGGTCTGGTCTGGTCCCATCAGGTCTGGTCTAGCCCATAGGGCCAGTAGGGTCGTCGGAGCAGCCCGACCAATCTGGTTCTGGCTGCACTGTGGACTAACCTATGTGCCCGATGTAGCCTTCCCCAACCACATCCCCTATTGGTCTTCATGGTCCGCCCTGACCATGTGGACTCTACGTTTGTGCCCTATCCTCCTTCTGCACGTCATCTCCATGGGCCTTCAACATGGTCAAGCCGCGTTTACGCGGCCACCGCCACTGCACCCATCCCCCCTACAGGCTCCCTCTGATATGGTCCTACTTGGACCGCATCCACTACCACCATCATCCACCATGTCGGCGTCCCATACTACCATGATCCGCCTAGACTGGCCCCCACTGAGCCGATGTTGCCTCTACTGCCACCGGCCTATCACCATCTCACGCTCCCCCTGGACTAGCTCGGCCAGTCGCATCCTACCCTTGTCATCGGCCACCCCTCCAACAGTTTTTCTTATGTCATTATAAGTATATTCCTAACCCAAATCATACTAATCTCCTATCACACCTTTGTTACCCCATCACGGGGTCAAACCTTTGATCTCATACCATTGCTCCATTGATTGAGGATGCAACGGTTGATCATTCACGTATAGCCTTCATGGTTGAAGAACATACCAGAAACACACTGGATTGAGGGAGGAGATAAATCACATGAAAATTCAATGAATATATATTGGTCTTATTTGTTTTATCCTTGATCCATTAATGTTAGGAGGTTTCACGAAGAACAAATCAACACATAGATCTAAATCCCCATTCGAAACCCCACAAGCATAACACCCATCTCAAAAGTGATCAAACCACGGACGAACCTATTCGTTGGTTGGTCTAAATTCATCATTGGATCTAATAATGGTAAAGGAAAATCAAAAATAGAATAAAACACCCTACCTCGAGGTTGTATCAGTCGTTGATGAAGAACAGAGGTCTGTTTCTTCGTTGATCCTCGGTATGTTAGTGTTCATCATCATTTGTCAGAGAGGTTTATATCTCCTTACCTCAGATTAATTTCCATGGTTATGGTGATAACCCTGAATTCTTGAAAAAAAATCATTTGAAAAACTCTATGGATTCTAATAAAATATTTTTGTTAAAATATTTTAATGACAATTATGTCAAAATTCTAAATTTCACAGTCGACCCACGTCAGTCGATGTTGGGCCCCACTAAAGGTAAAGTCACTGCTCAGAACACAATGATTCCCTCAAAATTTCATATTTAGGAACCTTTTTAGAAGTTATTATAATTTAAAAAAACATATGTACACTTTATTAATAACTTAACATTTTTCATCGTATCATTCCAGGAACACCAGGTCTTGGAATCTCACACCGTCTCAGCACCTGGTCTCATAATTTTCCTTATTAATTTATTAAAATAAAACTAAAGAAAATATATGTCATTACATTCCCTATGCCTTAGGGATTTACATCCTCAGAATCAAAAACAATGGAATCTCAACAAAAAATATGAGTGTACTGAGCATGAATTTGAGCCCCCTTTTTCCATGTGATCCCCTATAGATTCGCATGCCACCACTTAACGTGCACCAGGGGAATCTACTACCCATGAAGGATCCTCTCCTATCGATCCTCAATATTCACTGGGAACACCGTAAAAGTATCCATGTCATCAATGTCAAAATCACCCCAATCAGTGACTTGTGATGGATCATGCACATACCTCCTTAGCTACAACACATAGAAGAAATTATACACTCAGTTCAACTACAGGGGTAGATCTAGGTGGTACGCAACCTCTCCAACTCTACTCAAAATCTGAAAAGGGTTGATGTATCTTGAATATAACTTGTCTCCCCAACCAAATCTTCACAATCCCCATCGAGGTGAGACCTAAAGGAACACATGGTATCCCTCGTCTAGCACCATAGGCCCCCATCCCTTGTCATCATATGACTTCTTCCAACTCTGTGCAGTCCTCATCCACTCCAAGATGATATTCACCTTCTTTGTGGTAGCCCACACCAACTCTGAACCCATGAGTGATGACTCCCATGGGTCCGTCCAGCATAGAGGTATCCTGCATGGTCACTCGTACAAGTCCTCAAACAATTCCATACAAATTGTGGAGTGATATATTTATTTGTACGCAAACTCCTCCATTGGTATGTGATCCTCCCAACTCGGGAAAATTCGAGGATGCAAGCATGTAGCATGTCCGCAAAAACCTGGATGAACCTCTCTTTCTGGTTATCAGTTTGGGGAATAAATTTCATTCTTAAGTTAAACGGAGTTCCAAACACCTCCCTAAATCCCTTCCAAAACTGGGATGTGAAATGAGAACCAAGGTCTGAAATGATTTTCGATGGCACCCTGTGAAGCTGAACTATCTCATGTAGAAAGAGGCGTCCCAAACTCTCTACCGAAATCTTCTCATGGATCGGTAGGAAGTGGGATAACTTGGTGAGTATTTCAATGATCATCCATTTGGTATTTTGTCCTGTGGACATGTGTGGTAAACCCATTATGAATTATATAAATATCCCATGTCACTTACACTTTCGAACCTCAAGTGGTTGGGTCAAGTCCTCTAGAACTCGGTGCTCATCCTTCACTTACTGGAAAGTGAGTGATCTAGAAATAAACTCTATCACTACCTTCTTCATCCTCAGCCACCAGAACTGACATCGGAGGTCTTGATACATCTTTTCCACTCCTAGATGTACCATTAAAGGGGAAGTATGGAACTCCCTCAATACCTCCTCCTGAAATTTCACTGGTATTAATATGTGTCTTCTAAAGAGAACAATGTGCTCCCCACCAATCAAATATCCACTTGGGGCGGGTGACTAGCACCGAGTTTCAATATCCCAAAAATGGGAGGAATTTTCCTAAGTACTTGTACACACACACAAATCTCCAAGACCAAAATGAAAAAAATGTAAAAACACTAAGTAAACAATGAATAAAATCACTAATATACCAATCTCAGAGTATAATAGTAGGAAAACTAGAAAGTAAATAGGGTCATAATAAAAGCCCACCAAAAGAAAGAGTCTATCAAGTGAATGCACAAATTATTGAAACTTTTCTGCAGAAAACCCCACCTGAGGGGTAGGTGTAGGAAATCTACCTTAGGTCATAGGAGCACAACATGTTTTTCTAGACACTCAAAGCACTACCTAGTCCACCTAGAACTCTTTCAAAGTGTCAATCATCTGCACAAGGCATGACATGTTCCAGGAAATCTCGTGCAGGGGTGAGTAAATCAATACTAAGTAGGACACCCTGAAGCCAAAAAAGAAATAACACTGAGAAATACAATAATCAAACAAAAAAGGAAACACATCAATTACACTACAAGGAAAAAAATAAGTACAGCACAAAGAAAACACATGAAGTACAATCACTAAGAAGATATATAGTCAGCTCACTCGAGTATAAGTCTAAAGCACAAAGAGAAGGATTTTTAGTTGTAGTTAAAATATATCTTAGTTTCCAGGACCCATACACTTTAGATGATGCATGGAAAATAAATGGAAAATGGAGAATCAATGGCGAATGGAGAGTCAATGGCCCACGGAGAGTCGATGATTCACAGAGTGTCGATGGCGCATGGAGAATCCATGGTGCTCGGAGCGTCGATGGCGCCCAGAGCATCGATGGAATCTGGGGATTCAATGGCGCATGGAGAGTATATATAAAATGGATCATTGATGAATCATATAAAATCGATGTTTCATTAAGCATCGATGGTTCATGCGGCCCCCAAGTCACGTAGTCACCAAGTCACAGCCAGCCGCAGGATTCCGCTCTTAGTAATCTTGTTTTGGGAGAACCTACTCCTCAAGCTAAAAGATTGTATCCCAACATTAAAAAAGACTCATGTATAGTATATATGAAGGATCTTCTCATCTCAAGGGTCTTAAATCCTTAAACGTCTCATCCAATGAACACATGGTTTGAAAGTTACGGCTATTTTTCAGAAAAAGTATGACCTGGGTTTAATATGGGTCGGATCCGATCCACCGGCCCAACCCGGCCTGATCTATCAGTCGACCCGAATCGGTCCAATTGACCCCACCCAACCAGGACCAGTCTAGTTCAGTCCATCCCGAATTGTAGGCCATCCTATGTGCCCGATGTGGCCCACCCAAGCAGCGTCCCCTACTGCTTTGCACGGTCCGCCCCAACCACGTGGCCTCTACGTTTGTTCCTCATCTTCCCATGGCATGACACCACAGAGGTCCTTCAACATGGATGATTAATGTTCATGTGACCACCACTATTCTGACCTCCTACCACTAGTTCCCTATGACATGGTCCCGCTTAGACTATGTCCTAATACCGCCACTGACTGCCCTACTAGTGGCCCGTCCTACCACGCTCTTCCTGGCCCGACCCCCATCGGCCCGCTGCTGCCTCCATCACTGGATGACCTGCTGGCATCCTTTCCTTGCCTCGCACTCCCCCTGGACTGGCCCCACCTTCTGCATCCAACCCTCCCCACTAGTTTCCTCATCGGTGGTCTGCCTTGTGCCATCATAAGCCACTGCCTTGCCCAAATCATACCACACTCCCATCGCACCTCGGATATTTCATCATGGGTCCAAAGCTTTGATCTCAGACTATTACGCAATAGATAGGGGTGTAATAGTTAATCATTCACGTAGGGGTTTTAAGGGTGAAGAACGTATGGGGAACACACTAGATTAAGGGGGGAATAAATTACATGAACACCCAATGAATGGATCTTGGTTTTATTCATGTCTTCCTTGATCCATTCATGTTAGAAGGTTTGATGAATAAAAAATTGACATAGAGATCTAAACCCGCATTAAAAACCCTATAAGCATAACACCCATCCTACATGTGATTGAACCATGGATCAATATGTTTGTAGGTTGGTGTACATTTTTCATTGGATCTAAAAATGGGAAATAAAATCACAAATAGAATAAAACACCCTACCTTGAGGTTGGATCATTCTTTGATGATGAATGAAGGTCTGTGTCGTCATCGATCCTCAATATGTTGGCGTTTATCATTGTTTATCGAAGAGGTTTCTATCTCCTAGCCTCGAAGGAATGTCCTGGGTTATGGTGATAACACTGAATTCCTAAAAAAAATTTATTAAAAAGAAAAATTATATTGAATCTAATAAAATATTTTTATTAAAATATTTTAATGATTGTTACATCCAAATTTTATTTTCACAGTCAACCTGTTTCGGTCAATGTTAGGCCCCACAAAAGGTAAAGTCACTACTCTGAACGCAATAGTGCCATCATATTTCTGATCTGACCACCCATTTAGATGTTATTCAGGCATTAATGAAAAACTACCCATGTGCTTTATTAAAAATTAACATTTTTCATCATATCATTCTGGTCACATCGGGCATCGGAATCTCATGTCGTCTCAGTGCCTGATCTCAGAATTTTCCAAATTAATTTATAAAAATAAAACTAGAGAAAATCTAAGTCACTAAAAATAATCAAGGACTGATGATTTCACTTGGCTTATTACCCCAAATGGTTTGTAAATGGACCTGGATAACCCATTTAAATATATTGGTGATGAATATGTATTTCCCATCTACCAAATCGAAAATACAAGTTCTAATTTGGGTATATATTCATCAACTCTTATGATATCAGTTACATAAACTGAACATAGATATATTTAATAGTTCATTGATCTTCACAAAAGTAGAAACACTCTAGTTAAAAATTCCATTGTTTAGTCACGATAGCTTCTGAAGACCCCAGTGTTGTCAGCTGAGTCAAAAGAAACTCTTATATCACTGATGGATAGTGGGAGTATCCCTATTTTATCTTTCAAATATTATAATATTTATTCTTCTTATATTTATAAATATTTACCTTCATCACCAATTCTACTTAATATTTGTGTACATATGAAGAATAATAATAATAGAATCTCTAGGATTCCTCTCTAGAATTTGAGGAAGGTGTCTTTACCACTATTGATTAGATTCAACAGATAAATCTTGGTACAAAAAAAATATATGACTTATGTTGATCATTGTACCATTTTCTTCTAAATAAAAAGACATATATACCACTTTTATAAATCATAACTAATATTTGTTTGCCTATAATTACACAAAAATTACAGACCTTGATCCCAATGAAGCCACCCACCACTAGGGTTTTCTAGAAGATCACCATGGTTACAATTAGCTAGCCAAAAAAATACATCCATCTCATTATGCTAAGGTTGAAGTTGATGTTTATAATATTATCAACTAAAACTTCATTTGGGTGGTCCAATGACCTATATAGATCATCAATATTGTCTTGTTTGAGAATAATAATGGAAAGATCATAATTTTCATTGATTTCTGGGATCCCAACGGGTGTGGTCCAAAAGATGATTTCATGTTTATGATTACAAAAATTTTGATCGATGAAACTATCATCTATCTAGACCTATCCTTTACTAATTTATTTTTAGGATATAACCAAATTTGGATGGCCCTTGAATATTAATATTCTACCACTTTCAGTGAAACCCAAGGAATATGATGTTATCAAGTTATGCCTTTTGGTTTAAAAGATGCATGACTACATAAAAATGTTCCTTGCATCATATTCTCAAACACTTATTATTAAAGTTTTTCAAGTGTTATTATAATGATTTGGGGGTGAAATACCAATATTTTTTTTAATCATATTTTCAATATTAATATTGTTTTCAAAAATATATTATATCATTTCTTAAAAATAAATCCCTTGAAATTTTCTTCTAGTGTTACCTCAGGAATGTTTTTGGCTTCATAGTATGCCATCATGGAATTGAAGTGAATCCTGAGAAGACTAGATTTATCCTTAATATGTCACCTCCTGAAAACCTTAATGAGTTTAGGTGAATTTAGGGATTTCATGCCTATATCTAACACTTCATAGTAAATCTTTTAAGAAAAGTTTTACCCTTCATCGGGATAATGAAAATGGAGTCACCTATTGTAATGTCCCGGATCCGAGTGCCACACAAAGGGTTCCCCAAACCTGGTTGGTCACATGACCTTATGTGAATTTCCCCAAATGTCAGAGGCTTCCAACTAGCAGTGAGGGCGTAGTTATGATAGTGGGGAAACACTTCCCTCATTTTTCAAAGTGTAGTGTAGTGGAAAAATAAAAACATACCCAAAAGTGGAAGCAGTAACAATATAGAACTAAAATAGAAAACGGAACTGCAATAAAAGATAATCAACAGTCATATATATATAATGATCCAACATGCCTCTAATCTAAGAAAGCATCCAAAACAGGATACACTACAATATAATGTAATATAGCACAAGGTACAAAGTATAGAAAAACAAGAAAAAGTAGTGCAACATAAATCAGCAGCATCGCAGGCCTAAGCTCGGTCCCATGCTCTCCTACTCCTCTATAACAATCAAGTACCTGTATAGGTACTCTTTACCTTATCAAAACCTACAGAAATATAATATGTTTGGGCCCAATACATGACCCAATAGGTTGTGAGAAATAAATCTCAGTAGGCAACCACCAAAGGCCTGTGCCCAACTGTCAGTGAAAATGTGCAACAACTGTGTGCAGTAATGAAATGCAGGAAACTCTGAAGTACTCAAAATTAAACATTCCTACTAGTTATATTTTCATTTTAATTATTATTTAACAATTCAATATAATGGAATTGTAAGTTCCTGAGACTCAACCTCAACCGACAATCTCCTATACAGTGTCGCAGCAAAAACCACAACAGGTTATCTAACAAGTAGAGGGTGATAACAATACCAAGCCTGTGATTTAGCTTGGAAGGTATAACATAATAAATCACCATAGTGAATGTTCAAGTAACCATTGTCCTTGGACATGAAAATATGTACCCTCAGGCAAACAAATACGAAACCCTCAGGTGATTTCCCTCAGGCATAACAAATATTTTCCTCAGGCATATGAGATATTGCCCTCTGTCACAGAATCTACTGCCCTAATGCATATAAAACGTCACCCTCAGGATAAATGACCACTTTCCCTCAAGCATAATAAAGGTTTCCCTCATTCTAATCAAACCCTTTCCCTCAGGCTAAATAGAACCTTACTCTCAGGCTAATCAAAACACTGCCCTCAGGCTAAGCAAAATACTTCCCTCAAGCTAAGAAAGTAAATGGGCTGAGCCCAACACATAAGAAAGAAATTTTTATACATTTTCTCTCAAGAAACCTCAAATCATGCTATAATCACGGCATACCCACCAGTATCCTGGCCAAACGGATAAACAAGGGAAACACACCCACAGGGTGGCCCTGGATCAAGGCAACGATCCCAAACAGTAATTTATAATTTTTAATTAAATTACTTATGAAATTTTTAGCATCTTAACAGTCAAGGCCTCAGCCATAAGACAACCCAAACATGGGCGTGTAGCACAACGGTACAAAAAATCAACTCAACTGTTGGAAATAAACACCAGACCACCTACCTCAATCTCCTCTGAGCGATATACGTGAAGGATGCCTCCCAAATCAATGGGGAACGACGTAGATCTGGGATAAACACGTTCCCATTCAAACTCAAATAACATCCATTTAGGAAATAATATGAAGTAAAGACTTAAGGAGAGGTAAGATCTCACCCGTACGGTTCAAACAAGATCAATGATGAAGGAATCGGAGTCCCGGTGTGCGATCGGGAGCTCCTCCAAGTTCCAGCCTTCTCTCCCATGGCTCTCAACAAGTTCTAAGCTTCCTCGATCGAAAGAGGAGGCTAATTCTGATTTTTAACAAAAATAACATAACTACGCAGCATGTACACTCAATTACATAGCGTGTAATTTCCATTTTTTAAACTGTTCCCCTGACGGCTTCTTTCCACCGTGTTACTGTTCACTACCGACATGGTTACACGGTGTGTATTATCAAATACACTGCATGTACTATAGTTCTATTGGCTGCTACTCTCCACCGCTTTACTGTTCACTTGCCGACTGTTTACACGATGTGTATTACTAAGTACACTGCATGTAGTTAGTTTTTACACCCTGAATCGTCGACAATCCTACATGCCCTGTATTCTCATCCCACATGGCCAAAGTACATGGCGTATAGAAAACTACATGGCGTGTATCCATACATTTTTGGATTTTTCCCATTTACCATGTTTTCTCAAAAACAATTAAGGAAAAAAGGAAAAGAAGGAACTTGTACCTCAAAAATGAGAATCGGGTTCTTACAAACATCCCCCCTTAAAGCAATTCTTCCCCGAATTATCCTTCCAATGGTGGTGAAGATAAACCTGTGTATAACTCTGGCCACTAATCACGTACGTTGGTCTCCCACTCCCAGGTTTCGTCTGGCACTCGTTCATGCTTCCATAGAACCTGTACGAGAGTAAGTGACCGGCCTTAGAGAACCTTTATGCTCCAATCAACAATATGAATCGGATGCTCCATAAATGATGCATCAACCTAAAGTTCAATCTCCTCAGGCTGAAAAACGTGAGATGGTTCTAAGTGATAACGGCGTAGCTGAGATACATGGAAGACATCGTGCATGTCCCAGTACCTCTGTGGTAACTACAACCGATAGGAAACCGGACCGACTCTCTCCAGAATCTCAAACGGCCCCACATACCTCAGTGAAAGTTTACCCTATCTCCTGATCCACCTGTGTCCCATCCTCTGTGAAACATGAAAGAAAACCTGACACCCGACCATGAACTCTAAGGGTCATCTACGGCGATCAGCATACGATTTCTGATGAGACTGTGCAGTAGTCATCTACTTCTGAATCAACTAAACCTGATCTGAAGTTTCCTGCATGAGACGTGGTCCCATTAAAGCTGTCTCACATGCCTCCAACCAGCACACAGATGATCAGCATGGCTTACCATATAAAGCCTCATAAGTTTAAAAATTAATAGTTGTCTGAAAACTATTATTATAGGAAAACTCAACCAATGGTATATGATTCTCCCAAATGCCCCCAAAGTCTAGGACGCATGCACGCAGCATGTCCTCTAGCACCTGTATTGTACGCTCTGAATGGCCATCGGTCTGAGGATGGTAAACTGTGCTCAGAAGCTGTTTTATACCCAATTCCCTATGAAGAATCTTCCATAAATGAGATGTAAAATGGGCATCCCTATCTGAAACAAGCAAACGAGGGACCCCATGAAGTTGTACTACCTCTCAGATATACATCTTCCTGAGTTCTTCAACACCAAAGGTCTCCTTGATCTGCAAAAAGTGTGCTACCTTTTTAAGTCTGTCTAAAAAAACCCACACGAAATCATTGCCTCGAGGTGACCTCGGCAACTCAGTCACGAATTCCATCGCGACATCATCCCATTTCCACTCTGGAATGGGTAACTTTTGTAACAGTCTGACTGGCCTCTGATGCTCCGCCTTCACCTGCTGACTGGTGGGACATCTAGTAACAAAACCAGCTACCTCTCTCTTCATACCTGGCCATCAATACTAACGTCTCAAGTCACGGTACATTTTGGTAACTATAGGATGCACTGCTCAAGATGAAGCATGAAATTTCTATATCATCTCATCACATATATCCCCCAGAACCCACACTCATCCATGGATACGAAGTACCACATCATCTCCTATCGTCCAACCAGGAGGAGGGTCCTCACTTGTCACCGACTCCCATAGAACTAGGCTTTCTGAATCTGATAGTTGTCTCATCCTCACTCTATCCCGGAGGGTAGAATTGATGGCTAAGGATGAAAGATAGGCTCTCCCCTGACTATCGTG
Organism: Viscum album; assembly: GCA_963277665.1. Taxonomy (NCBI): domain Eukaryota; kingdom Viridiplantae; phylum Streptophyta; class Magnoliopsida; order Santalales; family Viscaceae; genus Viscum; species Viscum album. The sequence goes on from OY728145.1 coordinate 188,955,669, forward strand.
CACCTAAAAATGCATCTAAGAGAACAAAACCATGAGCTGCCACTCACCACTGGACTCCTGCACTTCCTGTATCTGAGTCCTCCTACTCAGTTCATCGGCTACTACGTTACCCTTACCAAGTTTATAGGGAAGCTTAAAGTCGAAGGAATGAAGTATTCAACCCACCTTCGCTGTCTCAAATTCAGGTCACGCTGGGTAAAGATGTATTTAAGACATTCGTGGTCCGTAAACACCACAAAATATTCTCCCATGAGATAATGTCCCCAACAGCGTAAAGCATGAACAACAACAGCCAACTCGAGGTTATGCGTCAGGTAATTCCTCCCATGTGTCCTCAACTGCTGAGACCCGTACGCCACTACTCGATCACCCTACATCATAACTAATCCCATCCCAATGCCTAATGCATCACAGTAAACTATATAGCTCTTTCCTTGCTCTGGAAGTATCAGGACTGGTGCTGATGCCAACCTTCCCTTCATCTTTTGAAAGGCTGTCTCTTAAGCTTCTGACAAAAAAAACTTCATATTCTTCTTAGTCAAACACGTCAACGGTGCTTCTAAGCATGAGAAGTCATGTATAAAGTGAATTTAGTAACCATCCATCCCCAATAAACTTCGTATTTCAAACACGTTCTTAGGTATCTCCCAGGAAACTATTGCTCTTAATTTCTCTAGGTCTACCAAAACTCCTGCCTCTGAGATAATATGACCTGGGAAATGAATCTGGTCCATCCAAAAGTGGCACGTTGAGAGCTTATCATATAACTGATTCTCTCTCAGTGTACTCAAAATGATCTCAAGATGGGTAGCATGGTCATGTCGAGTGTGAGATTACATCAAGATATAATCCACAAAGACTACCACAAAAGAATCCAGATAAGGGTGTAACACATGATTCATCAGAGGCATGAAAACTGGTAGTGTGGCTGTGAGTCCGAACGGCATGACCAAGTACTCGTATAGACCATATCTGCTGCGAAAGGCTATAAGAGGTATGTCTGATGGTCTAACGCGCAACTTATGATATCAAGATCGCAATCCAATCTTCGAGAACACTTGTGCTCCTAGAATTTGATCAAAAAGATCATCAATACTTGGAAAGGTATATCTATTCTTGACCGTCAACTAGTTCAGCTTCCGATAATCCACACAAAGTCTGAGGGTATCGTCCACCTTCTTAGAAAACAGGACAAGTGAACCCCAAGGAGAAGTACTGGTTCGGATGAAACCCTTTTCTTGTAACTCCTCTAACTGATTATTGAGCTCATGTAACTCTGGTGTAATCATCCTATAGGTACGAATGGACACTGGTGCCTCTCCTGACACAAGCACAACATAGAAATCCACCTCTCGCTCCGGAGGTAGACCTAAAAATACATCCGGGAAGACATCCCAGAAATGATTAATGACTAGAGGTAAATCTGTCTGACAAGTTCCCTAGTCATTCAAATATAAACTCGCAATTTGGTATATCACTCCACCACGCCCACGATGCTCGGGTCTAGCTCAGCTCGCCTGGACATCCCATCTGCCCTTGTATTGGGACTCCACGCCCTCTGGTGACATGAAACTCACCCTTCGACGGTAGCAATCCACAAAGGCTCAAAAGGGTACCAAGCAGTCCATCCAAAAAATGACATCACAGCTCGTCATCTCTAAGACATAAAGGTCCCATAGAAAGTGACACCCACCAACCTCTAGGGGCACTCCCTGCACTGATGCACACCAGCCATTCAAGTTCCCAATGGAGTGTCTAGCATCATCATACCCGAAGAAGAAGGGTCACAGAGCCCAAGGCTCTCCAGAATAGGCACAAATATAAAGCTATGTGTATCACCAGTATCAAAAAGTACCGAAGATAAAACAGAAGCAACTAGAATTGTACCTTTGACAGTGGAAGGTCTAGGATCCTGCTCCCGTTGGGTCTGTTGCACTACATATGCCTATCCTGTGTCATGGCCCTAAAACATAGCCTGGATACCCTGAGCTGACCCGCCCTACTATGTCAGAGATACTGGCGCCTGGCTACCATGGCCATGACCACAACCTTGGCCCGAACATCCTGACCTATTCCAATTCCTTGACTGGTAAGAAGCTGCTAGCCCTGCTCCTGCACGTGGAGTCTGCACAGATCCCCTCTCACTAGTCACTGGTGGAAACTCCCGAAAAACACTTAAGATGACCCATCTTGCCGCAAGCTTGGCACTCCACAAGGTCACGGGGAAATTGAGGTCTCTTGTGCCCCTCTTTACCACACTGGTAAAACATTACCTGGCCACCTGAAGAATTCTTCAGGCTAGTACTTCCACTGTGAGAGAAATCAATCATCCCCTTCCTCTTGCCGATAGAAATAGTACTAGACACTGGTGCCAAACCTCCATGGTCTGCACCACTAGCTTCCAGTAGGTTCTACTAGGTATTCAACGCTTGGTTCATAATAGCATACACGGTAGGCAAACTGAAAACGTTCACCAGTGCTCAGATATCATATCGAAGAGCATCCTCAAAGAGTCTAGCTCTCAACATCTCATCACCCACTAGAACATGTGAAAAATGTTATAGCTCATTGAAGCAGGAAGAATAGTCCATCACTAACATGCGCCCTACTGCATATTCATGAACTCTCGAGCTCGATCTTCCCTCAGCATCTTCGAAAAGAAAAATTCAGAGAAGAATACCTGAAAATCATCCCACACCATGTCTCGGTGATGCTCAGTCTGGGTGGTAACATCCCACCATATCTTGGAGGAATAATTTAACATGTATGTATCGATCTTGACCCTCCTCCCTAGAGGCATCTCTCGATGCTCGAAGATCATCTGCATAGAACCCAGCCCTGACTCTGCAGCCTGTGGTCTTCCATCCTCTAAAAACATAGGCGGATGCTGCTGCTGGAATATACGTGCCAGCTCTGCCATAGATGTGGAAACTGGTGGTGCTCCCTGAAAGGTCTGCATAAACTGCATGAAGCCTTCACAGAACTGTGCATCCATGCCTACGTCCGGTATAATGGCTGGTGCTGCATCTGGCACTGCTGGAGGATCCATCGGTATCCCGTGGCCTGCCGTCTTTGGAGTATAATCGTCACCACTCTCTTGGCGAACAACTCGGGTTTATCTTGGCAGCATGACTCTACATGGTCAAACACACACCTTATATCAAGATCATCAAGGACCAAGAATTGGAAATTTTATAAGGGAACAAGGAAAATAAAACATTCAAGTTTTACAAAAAAGGACTACATGGCATGTATAATATTTACACAGTGTGTTCCCTTAAGTCTTTTACATGGTCATGTACTTCATGACAGAACTGGTTGTGTAACACCCCAAACACACGGCGTGTTTTCCTTACACATGGCATGTACTTGAATTTTCTTCCCGTATTTGAGTCCTTCTACATAGCTTATCCACACGGCTCTCCTTAGAATGAGACTACATGGCATGTATAAGATCTACACAGTGTGTTCCCTTAGGCCCTTACATGGTCGTGTTATGATGCTAGCATGGGCGTGTCTCAACCCTAGGTACACGGTGTGTTACACCCGCACATGGTGTGTACACCAATCCATCTCCCCAGCTACATGGCCAAGTCTACATAGTCTCTTACTGGTTAAGACTACACGGCGTGTCCCATAGGTACACGGCGTCTACTAGATGAGCTTCACTGACCCGTGTTGTTCGAGACACGGCCGGATACACGGCTCACAGTACACGGCTTGTTCCAGATGGAAAAAATCATATACTAGAAAGGATAACACCGACCCATGTTGTTAGTTACATGTCCATATTCCCATATTACACTACACGGTGTGGTCGAAAGTGACAGGGCACGTTTAAGAAAATATTTCTCCATCCGCGTTGTTAGTCACACGGAGGGCACAGGGTTAACCCTAAAGGGCATGAACAACTGGTACACGGCATGTATCCCCAAGAAATTCCCCATCCCGTGTCTCTACCTACACGGCCTACGACGCGGTTAGAGACTACACGGCGTGTACATAAGGTACATGGCCTGTACTTAGAAATTTTTCATTTCTTCCCAAACTGAAGAAGACATGGCGTGTAGTCAAAACTACATGGCATGTATTTTAGGTTTTTCAGATAGTAAGCCTCAGAAACTACTCCGGAGTCTATAAAAACACTGAAACGAACACCAAAGTTCAAAATTCTGATCCATGAGGGCCCATACTCCCCACGAACCAAATCATAGCATCTTATACGTGTTTATAACAAGGTAAAAATGTCAATGATCCACAAAATTCTTGTTGATGAGGGCCCATACTCCTCAAGAACCAAATTTTGGAGTTCATTTACAAAACCTTACATAACAATACCCAATCAAATGGTAGGTATTTTATCAAGGCGTTTATCACAACAGCATGCATTTTAAAGCACGACATCTATCACAACAACATGCAATTTCTAATGTACCTACATGGGATGGAAACAATGCATGACATGTGATTCTAATATATGCCTAAATGATGCATGATATGGCATACCCTCATCTCATCAGGTTGAAACTAAATAAAACCCATGTATAAAATATAAAAAACACACCACAAGTGTGTCACCCAACGGTGAAAATCAAATAAACTGTAAAATTTCAAAACAGAAAAATTGCAATTAAATGAGGTAGATTGGTTTTTCCCAAATCATGGGATAGCTACTCCTGGGAACAGCTTATTACCAAGTACCTATTCCTTCCTATCCTTGGATAAAGGCTCCAAATAGTATGTAAAGAGAAAAGAAACCCTCTGATACCACTTTGTAATGTCCCGGATCCGGGTGCCACACAACGGGTTCCCCGAACACAGTTGGTCACATGACCTCAAGCACATTTCCCCAAACGCTAGAGGTTTCTGACTAATAGCGAGGGCCTAGATCGGATAGTGGGGAAATTATGCCCTCATTTGTCAAAGTGTAGCACAGAAGAAAAATATAAACATACCCAAAAGCGGAAGTAGTTAAAATATAGAACTAAAATAGAAAATGAAACTATAGTACAAGATAATCAACAGTCATATATATATAATGATGAAACATGCCTATAATATAAGAAATCAGTCAAAACAGGATACACTGCAATCTAATTTAATACAGCACAAGTTATAAATTACAGCAGAACAAGAAAAATTAGTGCAATATGAACTCAGCAGCATCGCAAGCCTAAGCTCGGTCTCATCCTCTCATACTCCTCTGAAATAATCAAGTACCTGTATAGGGACTCTTTACCTTATAAACACCTACAGAAATATATTCTATTTTTTCCCAATACATGACCCAACAGGGTGTGAGAAATAAATCCCATTAGGCAACCACCAAAGGCTCGTGCCCACCTGTCAGTGAAAATGTGCAACAGCAGTGTGTAGTAATGAAATGAAGGAAACTAGGAATTTCTAAAAAGTAAACATTCCTACTAGTTATATTACCATATTAATTATTATTTAACAATTAAATATAGTTGAATTATATTTCCCGAGACTCAACCGCAGCCGACAATCTTTTATACAATGTTTCCGCAAAAAACACAACAGGATATCTAACAAGTAGAGGGTAATATCAATACCAAGCCTGTGCTTTATCATGGAAGGTATAACATAATAAATCACCATAGTGAATATTCAAGTAACCATTGTCCTCAGACATAAAAATCCTTACCCTCATGAAAACAGAAACGAAACCCTCAGGTGATTGCCCTCAGGCATAATAAATATTACCCCCATGCATACGAGATATTTCCCTGAGGCACGGAAGCTACTGCCCTTAGGAATATGAAATTCTTCCCTTAGGCTAAATGAACACTTGCCCTCAGGAATAAGAAACGTTGCCCTCGGGCTAATAAAACCCTTTCCATCAGTCTAAACAAAACCTTTCACTCAGGCTAATCAAAACACTGCCCTTAGTCTAAGAAAAACACTTCTCTCAGGCTCAGCATGTAACTAGGTCGAGCCCAACACATAAGCAAGAAATTTATATACATTTTATCTCAAGAAAACTGAAATCATGCTATAATCATGGCATACCCACATGTATCCTTTCCAGACAGCTAAAAAAGGAAAATGCACCCACAGGGTGGCCCTAGATCAAGGAAATGATCCCAAATAGCAGTTTATACTTGTTTATTAAATTACCTATGCAATTCTAGGTATCTTAACAGTCAAGGACTTAGCCATATGACAACCCAAACATGGGCGTGTAGCACAACAGTACACAAAATCAACTCGACAGTTGGAAATAAACACTAAACCAACTACCTCGATCTCCTCTGATCGATATACGTGAACGAAGCCTCCCGAATAAACCGAGAATGATGTAGATCTATGATAAACACTTTCCCATTAAAACTAAAATAACTTCCATTCAGGAAATAATTGGAAGGAAAGACTCAATGAGAGGGAAGATCTCACCCATGTTTTTCAAACAAGATCGACGGTGGAGGAATCAGTATCCTGATGTGCGATCGGGATCTCCTCTAAGTTCTGGCCTTCTCTCCTGCGGCTCTCAACGAGTTCTAAGATTCCTCTGTCGAAAGAGGAGGCAACTACAAGTTTTTAATGAAAAAACATAACTACATGGTGTGTACTCTCAATTACACGGTGTGTATTTTCCATTTTTTAAAATTTTCCCCTGATGGCTTCTTTCCACCATGTTATTGTTCACTTCCAACTTTGTTACACAACATGTATTACCAAATACACGGTGTGTACTATCGTTCTGCTAGCGACTACTCTCCACTGCCTTACTGTTCACTTGCTGATTGATTACACGACATTTATTACTAAGTACATGGTGTGTAGTTAGTTTTTACACCCTGAATCGCTGACAAGACCACACGCCCTGTATTCTCATCCCACATGTCCAAATTACACAACGTGTGGAAAAGTACATGGCGTGTATCCATAAATTTTGGTATTTTTCCCATTTCCCTTGTTTCCTCAAAAACAGTTAACGAATAAGGAAAAGAAGAAACTCATACCTCAAAAATAAGAACCGGGTTCTTACACCTATCAATGAACAAATTTTTGTCAAGAAGAATTTTATAATCTCAAAATTACTATTTGATTCTACCAGTTTTAATGCCTCTTATTGAAACAAATACACTCATTATATATGTAACATCCCTAGAATGATCACTAGGGTCTTTTATTTTACAAAATAATGATATAGAAAATTAGTTAATCTCTACTATACCATTAAAAGTATGATCAATACTAATACTGGGTATTCAAATATTGAGAAGAGTTTTCTTACATTAATCCATATAGTTAAAAAACTATGGCACTACCTACTACACCACAAGGTCCACTTAATATCTCATAATGACCCGCTCAGATATATCCTCAAATATCCTATACTAACTAGATTCTTGACATAGTGGGAAGTTATTTGTTTGTAGTTTGACATTTAGTTCATACCATAAAAGGAAATTAAAGGGAAATAATTACCATATTTTCCTTCAAAACGTCCTATAGTAATGAAAACTCTATTGAATAATAAATTTCTTGATGAAGAGGTCTTTTCTATCCAATACTTACCTCATATATAGAAGACGTACTTTGATAGAACTTTTAAAATAATGACAAGGAAAAGAATAGAAGACCCCAAACTAAATAAATTTGGTTTGAGATTCATTATTATCTCTCTGTTAAAGTTAGTTCTACCTTATTCATTCATATTGTCATAAGGATTCAGAAATAATGAGGTAGAATACCAAACCCTTATTACAGGTTTATAATTGAAACTATAAATACCAATGTCCCATCTAAAAGTAAAATTTGATTTAGGTTTGGTAATCAATTAATTCATTGATGATTATTATATCAAAAATGAAGAGTTTTTTCACCTTCATGACTATGTTTAAGGGTTAATGGAATAATTTACCTCACCTCCAACATTAACTCATGTCTTGTGCTCACGGAATTCCCAAGAATATGAATTAGATAATGCGGCTATATCCTTGGAAGATTTTGACTGGGATGAAATGGTAATTTTAATTTTTTACCACATAATGGTGTCATCATTCATTGGTAATAGTATAGAAGAGATAAATTAGTTCAATTTCATCCCTAGATAAGATAATTCTTTTAATGATTGGTTGATACCCATATTGGACTACCTATAAAGTGGGTATTCTTCCATAAGATAGAACAATAAAAGATAAAATTTGATGGTGGGAAGTAAACATTACTCTTTACAATATCTTGAATCATTATAAGGTCGTCTATAAATAATTCTTTGATGTATTTCTCCATAGATTCATTTATAGTGGGGAAACTATTGTTGTTATGAAATAAATCCACACTGGTGCCTATAGCGCTAATCAATTAGAGATCATTATTTCTTATCAAATCAAGAGGCCTGTGTATTTATGGCCTTCAATGACATGGAATTATATATAATTCACCAAAAGGCTTGATTTTTTTAGATATATCCCAAAATTATCTATCAACCCTTTCAGCTATTATGTACTTCCAAATATTTCTCATCATTTTCCGTATGGGGAATGGATGTCATCGGACCGTATCCCTTGATTAGAGCCCATAAGTTCAAACACATCCTTAATGATACTAACTTCTTCCTAAAATGGGTTGGGGTCATACCTATCAAGGAATTCAGAAAAAATAACATCATCAACTTCATGAATTCCAATATCATCACCAAATTTAGCATCCCTCAAATGATTTTTTAAAAAAAAGGCACCAATTTCAATTTTTCTATATTGAAAACATTGAATAATGAGTATAACATTGAGTTTGACCATTTGTATCACTATCATGAAGTTCTAAATAGGTATAAAAATCTATCAAATACACTGTAGAATATGGTGAAAAGGACCAGAAATCTTAGCCCAATGAGATTCTACATGCCTTATGGGATTATCTTACTGAAACTCATACTACCAAATATGCAACTTAGTATTCACTTATATATGGTAAATAGGTTGTACTGCCCATTTATGTCTAATTAGATTCACTCAAAATTTTCATTTGTGATCATTTATCCATAGATGAGAAATATCATAAGAGATTAGATGATTTTTAATAGCTCAATGAGAAAAGATTATATAAATTTCACTATTTATAGGTTCTCTAAAAATGGATAGCATAAGATTTTAATAATCAATCTCACCTTTATTCATCCTCCAAGGGTAAATGGTCTTTTCTCTCATAACCCTAACGATACCTATGATAATACCTCTAAAACTTGAACCAAAATGGGAGGAACCTTTTGTCATTCACAAGGTCTACTATAATGGTTCATATTCGTTGATCACCTTGGATAAGGAATGTATCACACCCCCTATCAATTTGTGGTTCCCCAATAAATATTTCACATAATACAAATCTAAATTCCTTGTTGAAATTCCATAAAAAGAACACCATTTGATAAATATATGTGACCCCAAACTGTAGAAACAATTCATACTAGACGTATGATGTTGAACTATAGGACAATGTCCTCACCATAAGATGTCAAATTGTATTTCATCCCATAATCACCATAAAATGTTAAATTTTATGTCAAACATACTTACTATAATACATTAAACTTCATCTTCAACCACTCATCCTTATTGTATAATATAAAATTATATGTTACAATGGCCATTTCCAAAGAGGACCTCCACTCTCGGGGCTAGTCTCCTAATACACTAACTTTTTTAAAACTAAATTTGACTTGATTATTATTCATAGGATACTTAGTGACACTAATACAACCTATATTGGTACTATTAATATACTTCTCTCTCATTTTTTAGGTTACTTATGCTGGCATTGGGTACACCTCAGTCGGTCTATTCACGTTGGTCTTGTTTTTCCTTGGCTTGCAGTATCACCTTAATTTGGTCAAATCTACATGAACTTAAACGGAACTAACCATTTTTCTTTGTATCATGATGATACAATATGGTAAAATTATCTTATCATATGATGTTAATGTTTATAATTTCAAGGTTTGAGTTTCATGACTCTAAAACTATATAGAGATCATTTATCTTTATCACATGCCATTAAACTGTTGGAAAATGCCTCCACTACAAGATAATAAATCATGTAGTTTGAATCAAAAACAATCATTGTCTGACATTTTAATATAATTTGAATGACCCTAAAATTTCCTCTTATTTCTCATATCAAACACAACTCATGTGAGATTAGATATTTTAAACAATTATTCCAATTTTTCTAATTAAACCACACTATGACCAGAGTTAGGGAATATTTGGTCCATCCTATATGACCTTAAACTGGTTAGAGTGACCTAACTTTTATGTATTATTATTCCCTTTCATATGAACTAGATCTATTTAAGGAACTTCTATATTAAAATTTTGTATGTCTTGATTATTATTATAATGAGATATATAGTGATGTCTAGATCCCTTATCCTAGGCCCAGCCACAAAGTCTAAAAAATTCCCACTCATGCGTATGAGTTGGATCTACATAGGGGAGTCCAACACGGGTTCTTTCATCTATAGTCCCATATTTGAAAAATGAAAAAAAATAACCCTTCCAAAACATATGAGTTTGGTCAGTGCAGGGGAACACTTCTTCCTTATATCTATGTCTGGTATGATTCTTATTCTGATGATATACATAGTGATTCATGGATCCCTTATCCTAGGCCCATAAATGAAGTCTAAAAAATTCCTCCCATTGCATATGAGTTTGACCTACATAGGGGACTTATTCCTGAGAACTAATGTGTCTTGATTATCATTCTAATGGGATATGTAATGAGACCCAAATTTTTAATCCTAGGACTAGACAAAAATAAATAATAATAATAATAATAATAATAATAACAATTACACTTTTCCTTTCATACGAATGAGATCTATATAGGGAAACCCTTATGAGATCCATTTGAATTTTGGTATTGACATATCAATGGGATCACAATCACCCATTCATAGAGAGCTCAAGTACAAATTCTTTCATCGTGATTTTGGAACATCTTCTTTTCATAAACCACACTTCATGTATTGAGAAACTCAGATCCTTACAAACCTACCTTGGCTATTGATAATAAGAGCATCTAATTCTAAAGGACACATCTGTTTTGACTATACATATTTTTCCCTAGATATGGATCTGCATATGGGCCCCCAATATGTCATGTAAACCATATACATCTGTGTCCTAAAAAGAAAACTCTTTTTTCATCATACGCCTTGAAACAAATGCAATGGAAACCACCTTTCGAACTTGATCTTATATTATTCCTTGTGTACTTTTCCTACTCCATCACCTCATATATGAGAGACCCATTCTTTTTACTTACAATTTATCTTATCATGTTAAAAATATTCTATAGATTCCTTAGATTTTAAACCCTATTTGGGTCATTATCCCCATAACCATTGGTCAAATATATGCAACAATAATCTACGTTAATCATTTTTAAAAGAACCATGACCTTAAACTCTCTATATACTTTCATGGGATTAGTTATAAACAATATTCTCAAATTTAATATGTGTTCCATATTCAAAAATATAATTACTGGCATTTTTTAATCTCTTTTTGAAAATTCCTAGTCCACTAATACATTGTAAAGTAATCAAGGAGGACGATTTTCTTCCTCTAAATCTACTCCCCTTCATACCAATTTTACCACATTCCAATGTGGTAATTTTTTGGGCCATAAAGGTTTGAAAAGAATAAAATAAAAATATTGAGATAATTTTAGAATCCAAAGATTATATTTGAAAAATGTGAATGTTATAAAAGTTTTAAAACTATATAAAACCAAAGAACAATTGACATTTTTTGCATGAAACATCAAATATGTTATACAGAACCCCCTCTTTCGCATAGCAGGAAAAAAATTCTTTTATGGTGAGAGGAGGCTTCTCAAATCCCACTAAAAATAAAATTCATTATCATATTTAAGTATGATCTCCATCAGATATAAAATCACAAATAAAAATCATCTACCACATGAGGCGGTCACTCAACACCCCTTGAAAACCAAATTTTTTTATGGATTGAGGTAGTATATCCATGCCCCCTGGAAATGAAATTCATTTGTGGTGTATGTTGGTTCCTCAACGTACCCCATAAAAAATTGTGTATAATGCATTGATTATTACTTGTCACAAAGTGTTAGATATGTCATGTGGCTATCCATTTAGAGAAATAATTTTTTCTTACACCAACTATAAATACCAATGTTTCACCTAAAGAATGAAAATAAATATAAATATAGGATAACCCATAGATACTTATAGATAAAAATAAAATAATGATAAAAGGAGAAATATCGAGAGTGAAATTCCTATTTTGGGAATCTCACTGTAAACTATATGTAACTCAATCACTACTAACTCCTTATAAATAATTCCATCATAAAAGGTCATTGACCTCAAAGGAATCCTTTTTGAAAAGGTAGAATCACCTATTCATCTTAAAGGGGATAACTTCATTCAGAAATAAATTCCATTCATGAATTAATATCCTTTGTAGAAGATCCCCTTTGCGATATATCTCAACCCACATAGTGAGACCAATATGTGAAATAAGGTATCCTTAGGGAATTTACCTATCTGGTCCAAGAACTCTCCTTTTGAGTAATGTTTTCCTTCATATTATCTCCTCTATGAAGTACCAAAATAGTTCTCTCTGGACAAAACTAATACCCAAAGAAAATCCAAATGAACACCTCCTCGGAGGCCTCCATACCTATATGATCAAGGTATCAGACACACTTGCATGTCCCCCTTTAGATCATGAATTCCCTTGGAAAAATATTCCCACCAATAAACCTCCCTAGTAGGTTGGTTCTTTAAGGAATTTTCAATTATACATACCCTTGGTAACAAGGGCCCTAATCCTGGAGTAAGTTGAAGGAGCATACTATGTTCAGGTAGTGTCATTCACCTCCCACATGTTGCCTGAAACATCAAGCAAATTGTGCAGTAACCATATCTCTTGTGTTATAATTAGTGGATGTGTAAGCAATAATCCAGGGTTTAAAAACACCTAGAAATACATATACATATAGGAATACATCATGTAGTAATTTCTTAGTCTCTCTTCCAAGCTACCCCTCCATAATCTCTCTCTTTTCCAGCAGTACACAAGGAGTTCCTATGGGAACCCTTCCTAGAGTAATCCCCTAGAATTACTTATAGGATACCATACTTCTCCTGAATTCCATATCCCCCCCCCCCCTTCATCATTATATGAAGAAGGAAACTTAATAGCGGTCTTTCAGTTCATGTGTAATTCCCATTTTGAAATCAATAATGTAACGTGACTGATCTACTACCATTATTTATCTCTAACATCGAATGTAACTCATATAGACTTTGGGAATCAGGTTTATCATGTTATTAACATAATCAAAATACTATACATGGGCCTCCTCCTTAGGTGTAATCCCCAACCATATCAAACTATGTGGTCTTTTATTCCCATCTTAGTAGAATACATAAGAAATCTCCATAAGGTTCAAAACCAACATCATCAACCCATCACTATTCTTATAGTTCCATATTCCTAGTACAATTTGGACCTCTACCCAAAAGGATACATTTATTATTGGTAATTTTCACCTCATTCTCATCAGAATATATTCCTAGTGATATCTTTATTCATATGGCCATATTCTTTGTAAGATTAGCCCAATTTTGTTAGGACATATTCCCTACAGTATCATCTACAAAGGGATTCTCATGTGTAAGACCCATACCAGTCTTGGAAAGGAATATTTTTCCTACACATTCTTATTTTATGGTGTTAAAATTCATGGTTTGGTCCCTTTCACATGACCTTAAATGATGTGACTTGTCTCATTAAGTTACACTGAATAATGTGGGTTCCAATTCATTTCCTGAGGATATCTAGGAAGCCCTGTAAAGGGCCTAATCCCAATACCAAAACAACAACCATATCTCTAGATGGTGATAAATTTCTGAGTTCCCATCTATATGGATCAAAACTGGCATAACAAAATAATAAAATAAACAAAAAAATAGATAAACTATGATGAATTCATATGGATCCATTGATGAAGAACCTATGATACACATAGATGTTCACATACGCATATGTAAATGACTGATTTCAAATTTAAAGGTTATCTGGTCTTATATTGGGATTTTGAAATGATTCACAAACATGTATCAAATCTATAATCTAATCTTGAAGTATGCAATAATTCCCACAACAAGGTGTGATGAGCCCAACCTTCCATCCTCTCAACCAATGTGAGTTCTCAAGCATCATTTGAAAAATTCCCAATGATCACATACCTTTGGAAAGTAGGTTTATATATCATCATGGATTTAGGAACCATTTGGTGTTTCCAATTCCATGAATTAACTCCATTGGAAACCATCCAAAGAGTTCTAGTAATTCCACACATATGAATACATACACATGAATTTGGATAGGAAATAATGAGTGAATGGGATTACAACGTTTTCTAAAAACCATTCTTTGAAATTTTACTCTAAAAATTGGTTTCAATTAGAAACTTTAGTATTTCATGTGTTCACAAGGTATCAGGCATAGACAGATCACTTTACATAGTTTTTTTAGTTCAAGTATTATGAAGAGAAAATTATAAATTTCTAAACTTTGAATAAAATATTTAGGAATTAAAAAAAACCAATACACGTTCCATCCTCTTAATTTTATTCATTATTTCAGTCCCTTTAGGTTCTTTTGTGTCACCTATGATATTAGATTCATCAACTTTAATCTTTCTCATTTTCATTCTAGTTTGATTTGGTGATTGATTCACCTGAACTCCATATTTATCCTGTAATTAAATTTCATTATCCTCCTCATGGGATGTATAATGAAGCTATTTGAATTCAGATTCATTATCATGTCTATATATATGATTTTACTTTATTTATGTTCCAATTAAAATATTTCTATATTTTTTTCAATCACCTTCACATCATTAATTTCAATATTTTTCTTGATCCTCCTATTAAAACACTTGAAATAATTTATCTTGGTAAAATAATCATAAAATATACCTTTATTCTATAGCATTTCCAAATTTTACTGTAGTTTTTCTTTATTCTTGATAATTCACTTGATTCTAAATAGTAAAAACTATTTTTCATTTATATTAATTATGTTCCACATCATACAAAGTTCCACCTTATCTCCAAAACTAAGTTAATCCATAATTTTAAAAACTACCACCACTTGAGATTCTACAATCCTATAATGTTCTATAAGGATAATTTTAATAATAATTGTATTTTTGGTGTTATTAAACATTCAATTTGTTATTTTAAAAAATCTATTTAGATTTTGTATTCTTAACAATGAGACTTCATGTTTTATGTAATTTTTCATAGTAATTATATACTTTAATATACATAAATTATATGTCTATGTCTCATTAAAACATCTTGACCATGCTTTTACACACATTATTATTATGTATTTGATGCCAATTTATATAGTTAATTACCTCTTTATTTTAATACAAGAACATTATATATTATATATGAAAGTAATTATCAATGAATAAAATGTATAATATTTCACCTCTAGTCTCCTTTTGTGTCAAGGGACTATAATTATCTGAATGAACCAAATAAAAAAATATCTCTTTTTTTTATTGGTTTGTATAGATTATAAATCTTTTTTACATAATAATTACTTGTCTTACCTTATTTAATTTTTAAAATAGGTGTGACATTTTCACCCGTAAACTTTGGGAGGTTCCCCACACCATGTTGATTAATATATACAGGTCATTGATGTCGTGAACAGTTATATTCTTCTATAATAAGATAACATATTTTATTTTTAAAATAAATTTTAAAAATATTTCCATTTGTTCACTAATCGTGAATTAAGGAACCTATATTTTTTCAATTAATAAAGGAAACCCTCTTATTTAATGAGAAATTATAACCAAAGTAACATGATTGACTCACACATAATAGATTATACAAAATTCCATCAATAAAGAAAAAAATATTATTTAGTTTTTTTCCATATATATTTATTTTTTCACTACCTCTAATAATTAAAGTAAAATCATCACTAAAGAAAATTGTATTATCCACTTGATTCTTCAAAATTTTCAACAATCCAACATTTCCCATCATATGAGACAAATATGCATCACTAAGATTCTGTGTGCTATTATTTTTTCTTAAATTAAATAAAACTTCAAAAAATTTATCATTTTCCTTACGTATTATGTTTTTTCCCATTAAATAATTTTATGACTTGTGACATCCTTTTATCTGACTTTTTTATTCACTACATCATTGGTTACATATTTTTCTTCTAGTACAAATAATTTATTATTAAACAGACAAACTCATATAGTATTTATTTTTTATTTTCTCAAAAAAATATATATTATGTTATAGATATTCTCATATTTTAATCAAATTCCACGTGCCCACTATTATAATGATAAAAATAACAACCAGTAAATAAATTTCTTCTTTTTATAGGATAATTATTGTTCTCCATTTTTAGCTTCCAACTACTTCACCTCATTTATAACTATTGGGATTTGAAGACAACTTCAAATTAAAATTACAAATACTTGATGAAAAGTGAACTAAATGATACATAAATATTGGAATTAAAGAGGAGTCAATGAGATCTCCAGTAGAGAGTAGTTTTTTTCATATGGGAATATCATCTGATGGGGTCATGTGCACTGGTAAGTGGGTCAGATTATATTCAGTACAAGACAATCCACATGGTTCTATGGAAAATGGATAGTCACATTTCACTATTCACCAACTATAGCAATTATATAATGATTTCTATAGGAAATCAGCAGTCACTAAGGATCAATGGTAGGATGTCTATGAATATCAGAAGTTGGTACAATATGATTATCAGTTGTTACTTACTATAAGTAATTGGAACCACTAATTCATATGTGGTGATGCGATTGAAGATTACTTATAATTAGTGATATAATTGTCACACTGTGAAAATGTGATTATAATCATTGTTACTTTTGATTGAAAAGGAATAAAGTAGTGTTTCTCTCATGGATGTAGTATATAATTTCCAAACCACATAAAACCAAAGTTTTTTTTCCATTATTGTTTTATTTTTTTACTTATCTTGAATATTTATTAGTTAATAGTTTAATTGGGTGTGTTTGAGGGCTATATGGTGTGTGGAGTAGGGTGTGAAGACTTACTATATTTTGGTACACCGAGTAGTTAAAGTCTTTCTAATGAACAAATTTTGGTTGCGTAAAATAATTCAGTGGATATCATCTTAGAATCAAATGATAAATTAGATTCCCAAAACGTGGTATTAAATCTTGCTTCAATGCTCACTAATTAACACAATCCAAGGTAGATTAGGTAACACTCACTATTTCCTTGACATTATTTTTATTTTAGTTGTAGTTTACTATCATCAGAATATATGGTTTAAATGGAGGTAATGTTTGGGTTGATTATTTTTAATGAATATAATTTGGTTTCTCCAGAATACATATATTGGATTATCTTATTTAAAATGATATTGATGTTTCATTGGCTGGGGTTTATCCAAATAATATGTAAAAAATAAAATGTGAATGGTTAGATATAAAATAATTGGCTCTGGTCACGATTTCATTGACATGGAAGGTTTCTTTTATTATTTGGTGATAATATGAAAAGAGGAATTAATTGACATTGATCTTAGTAGTGATTAAGAAAATTTTCACTCAAAATTTTAGTTTTGGAGAACCCTCTTGAGCTTCTTCATAATCAAGGAACTTGTTCTTCACTTTTATGAAATGAGAATTAGTTTGAGAAAGGTGGTTGTGAATAAAGATGTTTGATTTAGGCAAACACATTAAACTTTTCTCATAGATATCTTGAATATATGAATACAATGGAGGAAGAGAGGTTTTATAGAATGTTTTAGACCCTTGAGATAATTGAGAACTTGAAGTTTTCTCTTGAGTGGATTTGGGAATTTTATCACTTCATTGTTAATTTATATCAAGAGAGTTGTCAGTAACCAATTATTTTCTTTATGGGGTCAAGGGAGTCCTTTTATAGGTTCCACGAGAATTGGGAAGGCTCTAGAATTCATTGGGGGTCATGAATCCATATAATACCATATTAATATAAATTTTAACATAATTAAAACTTATCTTGGATTAACTATTGAAATTCCTTTGGTTACCTAGTATCCACCACCGAGTAGTAGGTGGGATGTCTGGAACTCAGGCCACTTGGAAAATCAAAACTGGCTAGCCACTACTATAAATAAAGAGGTTGGTGACCTTTGAACAGTAAATTACAACATTAGGAGAGCCACCAACTGATCAGTGCTCCTCCAGCAGCTATCTGGTGGGAGTTTTGGATGAATTATACTGTTACCAAAATGGAAACAACTGTTTGGTACACTCTTCTAGCTAGTTGGTACTATTTTCACTTCCCTAGCTTCATCCATGGCCAACTCTACTTCAGATTAATACCTATTTTGTATATTCTATGGTGATTCAAAGTTATTGAAGGATGTAAATCTATATGACCAAGCCTTTATCAAGTCTTTAAAATATCTTCAATTTTACATTGAATTCCACTACTTGATATTCAATGTCAACATGGAAACTCAAATAAATTGAGAATATTAGAAACATATATGAGTGCTTGTGATCATTAAAACATCATGATAGATAGAGTTATAAAAATATCCCCCTTTTTATGATCACAAATACTTAAAAAATAAATAAATAGATAATAAATCAAGAATTAAATATATAGTAAATAAATTAAAGACATTGACAAGATATTCAATGAGCTCTAGAATTAAATACATAAAACATGCTATTAACAATAATAAAGAATAATTTTAAAATCTACCCCATTGAAATAAATGATCACTAGAGAATGAATTAAATTAATAAATAAATTAATAAATTCTCCACCTTTACAAAAAATAATTTTTAAAACATTTCTCCCCCTTTGTAAAATTTATACATACTGCTCAATTTTAGGAAACTTATCTCCCTTTGTGATTATGAAAAGGAGAAAAACAAGGATAGGAAGTATAAATTTAGGAAAGGTTTTGAATAAAAACTCTTGTGATATTAAGAATTTAAGAGGGATAAAACAAAATAAATTTTAAGAGATAAAAAATGCTATCACAAATGAACTTGGAATTAAAGAATGAACAATTCCCTTCAAATATCTTGGGGTTCCTATATTTTAGGGAAGACCCAAAGTAGGCTATTTTTCAGACATTTTGGATCAAATTCTTAATCATCTTTCCACATGGAATGTAAAATATCTCTCCATGCTGGGGAGAGTCCACCATCTCAAGTATGTCATTGTCTCTAAATTGGTCTACTCTTTGATGGTCTATAATCGCCTGGAAAGTATTATTAAAAAAATGAATGTTTACATAAAAAACATTGTTTGTACTGGAAAAACTTTGGATAGGAAACTTGAAATTATCCTCTGGTCAACAAGCTATAAGCCTTTGGACAAGGGTGTTCTTGGTATTAAAAACATAAAACACTTTAACGAGGATCTTCATGCCAAAATCACTTGGAACCTGATTCACAATGACACCCCCTCAATTAATTTCATCAAAAATAGGTTCTTATATAGATTGACGAGAGGTAACAACAACTTCCTGATCTATTCCATTTGGTCCTTTGTCAGAAATATGTATGCCACCGTTATGGAAAATTCTATATAGATGGTCACTAGAAACTCCTCCACGAGATTCTGGTTGGACAACTAGAAAGGTGATCCTCTTCTTTATTTAATCCCTCCAAATGATACCCCAGAAATATATTAACAACACTATCATCAATGTTATCATTTCTCATATTGATACTCTACCTAATAATGTTGTTCAAATTATTGATCACTACCACTTTTCTAATCTTAGAGGATTTTCTAATTTGGGAACCTTCTCACAATGGATTTCTAAATTCAAAAAACATCTACAATCATTCCATTAATAACTCATAAAATTACTTTAAGTGGATTAAATTCTTTGATAAATATTGGATTAAACCTTCATGACTCGATCTTATTTGGAATCTTGCCTCTAACAGGGTTCCCACTGATTCTTGTTTGAAAACTTTTGGGATCCAACTTTGCTCAAAATTTCATCTTTGTAAGCAACATAGAGAGGATACTAACCATTTATTTCTGTCTTGTGATACCACCACTACTATTTGGAACTATATTTTTGATATCTTTGATTGCATATGGTTGTTTCTTGACTCTATCAATGAACAGCTAAAATGCAGTGTGGATATTGAAAACTCCCAAGAAATCAAAAACTTGTTTCTTTCTGGGGTTACAGAGCTTCTTCATGTAATCTAGAATGATATAAATTCAATTTTTCATAATATATTCTCATTTAACATTAATGTCGTTAGAATTCGGATTCTCATTGCTCTTTTTGAAGCTGCGTTAATTCAGAAAGGGTGTCGCGATAACTCTGTGGAATATTTTATGATTCTGAGACATCTTCGGTATGTTTCCATTTTCAGCCAGCCGAAACATATGTTTGAGGTTTTCTAGAGACCACCTCTCCCATGGTGGATTAAAATCAACATGGATTGAGCCTATAAAGGAAATCTAGGTCACGCAGGGTGTGGCTCAATCTTTAAAAATTATCTTGGTCAGATCATTGGGTGCTTTTTTGGAGGTTGCGGTACTGTAACCACCCTATAAGCCAAATTTTGACTGTGATACATACATATCCTTTTCCATGCAACATGGTTGGAAAAATTATTAATTGAAAGTGATTCTACTAATGTGGTGCATGCCATTTGGAATGGGGTGATTCATCTAGCTTGGTCTCTCACTAAATGCTAGATGAATTGTCTCTGTTCTCTACAAGATATCAATTTCATTGAAACTGATACTTACCATGAGGTGAATATGTTTACCGATGGTCTCGCCAATAAAGGGTTTGTGCGGGACACTACTTGGATGGAGGATCTACCAGATAACCTTCTTCCACTTCATGTGAAATATTGTAATGTGATCCCATCTTTTAGACTCTTGTAATCTCTTCATTTCTTTTAATAATTTTTGCTTTGGTCTTTTGACCAAAGCACCACCTTCTAAAAATATTTAATAGTTGAAGAGAATGAATAATAAAGAAATAAAAAAAGAATTGAAATACGTATATAAAAAGAATAATAAAAGTAAAAATTCACATAACTTTTCCATGGAATAACTTTTCCTCAATAAATGCTTTTACCACTATTGATTTATTTATTCATTAAAAATATTTTTATGAAGAAATTCTTTCAATGTATAGAATACGTCCTAGGATTTCATATATTTAAATTTTTCCAATATATCTTAAGAGGAATGAGTTAGAGAGACAAGTATATAAAATAAATATTTACTCATCATTAATATTCCTTAAAATAGATAAAAAAACCTTTTTGTTTTAAAATAAGTATATATACATTTATCATTTTTTAAAAATAAATTTTGAACAAATTTGAAAATCAAAAGTATCAAATGTATCTTTTTTAAATAATAAAAAAACTACTTATTTTAGAAAAGAAATTTTGAGAATTTAAAAATTATAAAAATAAAATAAAAAGAAATAATTAATTAAATTTGAAAAAAAAATCATATGATAAGAAATTTTAGAAATAAAAATATTTAAGGCTCCCCCTCAAATGATATTAAAGGTAAAATAAAGAGATCATGGATAGTATAAAATTAATTAATAAAACAATATATTTATGTTTTTTTAAGATTTAAAAAAAAATATTTTAAAAAGTAATAAAAATTAAACTCAATAAATCCATAGTTCAAATGAATAATTTCACAAGTTATCCATTCTTAATTCACCTTTAATGAATTTTAAATGATCAAAGGATATAGGTTTAGTGAAAATATCATATATTTGATATTCCATTGGCAAACAATATAATAATATATTAACTTTTTTAAAGTGATCTCCAAAAAAAATGGTGTCTAAGGTCAGTGTGTTTAGTGAGATAGTGCTATATATGATTTTTATAGATATTTATGGAACTAGTATTATCACACTTGATAGGGATAGGGTAAAATGTAAGCCTATAGTATAAGATAGTGTTATTAATCCATAATATTTGTGTGTAACAAAATTCAAGAATATGTATTACACTTTAGATGTAGAAAGAGATATTGACTTCTTATTCTTAATAATCTATGAGACAATGGATTTCCAAGTAGATTCTATGTTACACTTTTACTTTTACTATCTAGTTTTCAAACTCCAAAATTAGTATTAGGAAAATAAGTTATTTCAAAATTGGATTCTTTTTTATAAAAAAACAATATTTTTAGTTCCATTTAAATAATAAAAAATACTTTTGACATATTTGAAATTATATTAATTTGGATTTTATTTAAATTTATTGCATAGAAAAAACTAAACATAATATCCAGCCATGTAGTAGTAAGGTAAAGTATTATACCAATCAGACTTCTATAATGTTTTTTATCGAATATTTTACTATATTTTCCCAATGTCAACTTACAAGATGTACTCATGGTTATGTTAATTTCCTGATCATGATCCATTATGAATTGTTTTAAGAGTTAATTTTCATATATTTCATTGGTTTAAAAATATACCATCATTTATTTGATAAATATGAAAACAAATAAAGAATTTGAATTCACTTATAAATCCTACTTCAAATTCCTTCATTAAATCGGAATATTCAAAACAAATAGATTATTTTGTAGATCGTAAAATCACATCATCGATGTAAACTTTTAAAAGTAACAAATAATTTGATATGTGGTTTATAAAAATAGTTGAATTGACTATTCTATTTTAAAAAATAATAATAAATATAATTTGAAAGAAACTCATACCGAGATATAAGGGCATGTTTTAAACATTAAAGGGATTAGGTTAATTTGAAAATGTGATTTGGAAAAATATGTTTTTTTAAAACTAGTTAGTTTTTTTAAAAGAACATTTTAATTGATAAAACCATTTAAAAATTATTGTTTATGTCCATTTTAAAGAGTTTTAAATTAATATGAGAGGATAATTACAATAACATTATAATGGATTCTAACTGAATAATGGGTGAAAAGGTTTCACCATAATCAATTATTTATTTTTTATAACCTTTGTAAATTAACTGGGATTTATTTCTTGTAATATTACAAAGCTCGTCTTATTTTTTCTAAAACCCCATTTACATGGATAATCATTGGGCCTTTCCACCATTGTCCATAAATCATTTTGCTTGAATTGATTTAGTTCCTATATCATGGAAAGTTCCCAATTTTCATCATTAAGGTAATCATTAAGGTTTTTTAGTTCACGTTTTGTGAGAAATATAATGTTTTCAACCGCATTTAAGACTAATCTATGGTAATGAGTTCCCTCTTGTAAATATCTTATGAATGGTCTTTAGATTTTTTTAAAACTTTAGGAAGATAATTTGAAGTATAATATCATTTTTATTAAACTTCTTTAGTTTTAAAAGATTCATTTAAATTGTTATTTTCAAAAAAATGAGAAGAATATTTTTGACAATTTTCATCAAAAACAACATGGATTTATTCTTAAAACGTTTTAGTCCTTCTATTAAAGACTTGGTAAGCCTTACATGAGTTGGAGAACCCAAAAAATATAGCTAAGTTGGATTAAAATAAAATATCCCAAGATTGTCTTTGGATTTTATAATACAACATTTATAATAAAAAGCATTAAAAAATAAAAAATTTGCATTTTTATTATGTAAATGTTCACAGGGGGACTTTTAAGAAAAGTTCATATGAGAACACAATTAAAGATTTAGCCTACGATATTCATGGCCTCAGTCCTAAAATATTTTGTCCAGTAAAATAAATTTAGAATATCTTAGTCTATTTCCCATATTGTTTTATTTTTCCTCTCTATATCCTCATTCTGTTGAGGGGTTTGAGGGGTAGAAAAAGTATGATTATATCCTTCAAAATAAAACAGATCATTAAATTCATTATTATAAAATTCTCCACCATTATCACTTTGAATTGAAATAATTTTAAAAAAAAATTATTTATAAAATTTTTATAAAACTTTATGAAGGATTTTACAGATTCACTTTTATGATATAATAAATATGTCCATGTAAATCTTATAAAGACTTCATCTATTACGATAGTATATAATTTTCCACATAGACTTTAAATTTGGGAAAGACCAAAAAGTTTAAGATGAATTAGATCAAGATAATAGGAAGATGAATTTCATTTTTTAGATTTAAAAGAGGATTTGTGCTTATTACCATATTTTCATGCTTCACAAACCATATCATCTTTGAAATGAAATTTGGGAAGATCTCTTACAAGTTTATAACGGTCAGGTTTGACAAGAGATTGAGTGTTTCAATGTTTGAGGCATTTATTCAAAATCTTTGACTCACCCACTTGTGCACTCAAGCATTTAATGTTTTAGATATCAATATATTTTAAATTGATTGTTTAAAAAAAATTGAAATCTTTAAGAGATAAATAAAAAATTACTTTACAGTTAAAAACATTGAAAAAAACATTTTCAAAAGAGATTTTGAAACCGCTATCACACAATTGACTAATGATTCGTAAATTTTGTTTCAACTATTTTATTAATAAAAAATTTTAATTAAATTTTAGTTAAAACACAATTCTACCTTCACTAATTATCTTACCCATATTATTATCCCCAAAATTGACATTACCACCTTTTAGTTTATTGATTTTATTGAATTTAGAGATGTATCCATACAGGTGTCTCGATAAACCACTATCTAAGCACCATAATAATTCTTTTGTTTGACTTGGAAGATAATTTTCAACAAAATAAAATAATTTATGGTTTTGTTACCCACACAAATTGGGTCAACATATGTTAGATATTAAATATTTTGGAATAAATTCATATTGTTATAAACCTTTAATAAAATCAGTTTTCAATTGATTTTTATAGGTTCTTTCATGATTGGATAAACCATTAATCACTTGATCATTTCCATGTTTTTTAGAACATAAAAATTTATTTAGATTTTTTTTCTTCTTATATCAATTTGAAAGGTAATTTTTGAGGTCTTTAATGGTTGATTCAAGTTTTATGACATCTGGTTGGTTTTTAATATTCATAAAGAGATCTCAATTTTATTTGTAGTAATGTTTCTTTCATTTTGGGAGATTATATTTTTTCTCGAACAACTTGATTATATTTCTTTTCAAGTTGTTCATATAAACAATAAAGTTTAAGAAATCCATTTTTTATTTGATTATGAAAAAATTTTATTTCTTCATAATTAAGGTGATTGGAGGAGAAAGAAGAAGAAGAGAGAGTATAATAATGAGGAGAAGAAGAATAAGATGAAGAAATAGTAAGATGGGAATTAACATCAAGTCTTTATCAAAATGTTCCATAAGTCACTTTGTGATTGAGTCACTTGAAGTGGATGAGGAATTTTAATCCACGGAGTTGTCATTTTCACTCCATGTTGTGAAATTGAAATCCTTTTTAACTTGTTTAGTTTCTTGGAATTTATTATTATAAAAAAGGATATTTGAATGGATATCACCTTTAATTTTATATTCATATAATTTCACTTCTGGTTATATATTTTGATTTTCCTTCTTGAATCATTTGTTGAATTCCTTCTTTTCTAATTAATTTTCTATGTTCCTGGTAAGAAGAGTGTGATCTAGAATGTCACCTCCAAATGGATTATCATTGGTATCTTTTAAGGTGATAGTTTTATTATCTTTATTGGATTTATTTTTACTCATTTTATCTTATTGTATCATAGTGATGTTTTTATGTCATTAGGGAGCCTATGAGTTCCACAACCACCATATTTTTCAAATATTTTTCTTCTTTAATGGTTATGGATTTGAGATCCTAAGAGCTAGGTGAAACCCATAATGTTTTCTTTACAATATTTTCTATAGATTTTTCATCATTATGGTACTTTACACCATTTAATATGTAAGTGAATCTAAAAAATAGATTCATCATAATGTATAGTAAAACATTAAAAATCTTGATAATATATATCTAGTCTAGTGTCATTTACTTTATTAGTTCCTTCATGTATGAATTTTAATAATTTAAAATTTTAATACGCAGTTATTTGAATAAAAAATTTGATTTAATTCATTTCTATCATGATCATAATTCAAGGAATCCATAAATTTTGTATTAAGATCAAAATTTTTAAAAACATTGGGAGTTCACTTTTCCTTAAATTCTTTGGTTGGAACATACTCATATATTATAATTTTCCAAATGGTAAATCTAATACTACCAAGAAAATTTGAAATTCTATTCTTCTTATATGATTAATTAGTTCCATAAAAAATAAGATAATTTTAATTAGAGTTATATTCCACGATAAAATTTATTATTGAAATCAGTTAGGATTTGAAAAATTAAATAAAAAAGAATTTTGAAAATAATAAAAATTTTGAGAAAAATAAAAATCACTCATTTAATTTGAATTATTGTTCAGAGATGATATATAAACATAGAGTCTGAATTGAACTTTTAAAAATTTAAAGTATAAACAAATAAATAAAGTGAAAAATATATTAATAAATATTTGATAAATTTGATTTGAGTTTAAAGAGATAATATCATAGCAATTTAAGCATCGAAATGATCAAACCAAATTTATGAAAGTATGTGAATCAATATTAAATTATTCAATGTGGAAATAGTAAAGAGATGAAAAAACAATTGATAAGGATTTCAGAAATATCATGATGTGTGTTTATACAACTCCACTCATCAACTAGAGAGGTCAATATTATAAATCCCTTGATTTTAGTAATGATCGAGAAACTTATCTCTCACAATTGTGGTTTTTGATCACCCACTTGATCTTCACCAATATCCAGGTAACATGTCCCTCACTTTTACAAAGTGAGAACCCATTAGTGAAAGTTGGTTGATAAGAGAGAGTTTTTCTTTAGAAAATACATTACAAGATTCTCTCAGATCTCTTGGATGGATGAATACAATAGTGGAAGATATTTTTTAGAGAAGTTTTGAGATCAATTAAAAAATATATAACTTGAAGTTGTAACTTGAGAAAATTTCAAAATTCTAGTACTTTATTATCGATTCAGGTCAGGAGCATTGATGGTAATAAGTAATTTCATTTAAGGGGAAAAGGGATTCCTTTTATAGGATCCATTAGGACCAAGAAGGTTATATAATTTTTGGGGGGTAATGAATCCATGGAAGACTATATTCAACAAACTTGGATGAAAATAAAATATAGTCTTAGATTAGAAGTTTCCATGAAACTGGTTACCCGGTAGCAACCATTGGTTAGATAGTGGGCTACCAGGAACTCGAACCTCTAGAAAATCATCACTAGTTAGCCGTTATTTTCCATCATTTGGAAGGTGGAATTCAAATAGTAAATAGAAACTCTATGAGAGCCACTAGATCGATGATGATCCTCTATCAACTAGCTGTTGGTATTTTTATAAGAATTATGCTACAGTCATCATGGAAATGACTGGATGGTATCGTGTACCAGCTTGCATGTTCTTCGTGCACTTCCCCATCATCAATAACGGCCACCTCCACTTCACTTTAATTATTTATTTGGATATTTTAAGGTGATTAAAATGTCTTTAGGGATTAAGGAGATATTACCATGAATTTATCATGTATTTAAAATATATTTATGATTCCATTGAATTCCACTATATGATATTAAAAGTAAACACTTAAACTCACTTGAATTGAGAATTTTAAAAACATATGTGATTATTTGTTACTCTAAAAGCACCATTTGAGAGAGAGGTAAAATAATATTTAATATATCACAGTTAAAGACCACAACTAATGTCATAAAGTCATGATAAGACATGTATGAGAATTAAAGGTCACTTTACAAAGTGTTCATGAAGCATCATGAGTTTATCATGAGGTAAACTAATTGAAGACCATTTTAATGACTTCAAAATGATCTAATGGGAGCTAAAATTAGTGAAGGGGAAGTTCAAGGATAGTGTATGTGTGATTATACTATATTCATAATTATTAGTTTCATTAAATGTGATTTTAATGGTAGAGATTAATTCTAATGGAAAAATTATCTTGGTGTTTGAGGATGTTAGGAACTTAATCTAGAATGAATAACTCAGATAGAGGTAATTTTGAGCACCATATATAAGTGAAATTAATATTTATGGACAAGGATAATCACCCCAATGAAATGTTTGGATGAAAAAATTGGACAAAAAGTTGTGAAATAGATGTCATGGAATATTGGATGGTATGGCTCCCACATATTGGTTGTATCAGGAAAGAGGACATCTCCAAAGGAATTACAAGGATCACTAAGAGGATTTTGAGATGGAATAAACTTCCAAAAGTTCTAATTACATTATTATAGATTAGGGAGGAAATATTTTGGTGTTAATTGTTAACATTCTAGTGAGTTCATGGGTGATTGACATGGGAGCATAATTCCACTTAACGACAAAGAAGAAGTGTATGGAGAACTATGCTTATTGAAAACTAAATAATGTATAATTTGTGAATGATGAATATATAGAAGTATTTGGGAAAATTTATGTCAAATTAAGGATAAATAATGGAATCTAATTGTAGTTGAAATAATTAAATAACATCTTAGAGCTATAAAGGAACCTAATTTATGTAGGTCATCATGGTGAGGTGGACTATGGGATTGGATTCATAAAAAGAGTTTAAAAATTGACTTCTGGTTCAATTATGATCACACAAGGAATAATTAATATAACCCTATATCTAATTGGAATATCAAATAGAGTAGTAATTTTTAGTGCTACAAAATCCAATATTTTGGATTTATGGCATTATCATCTTAGGTTTATTAGTGAGAAGAATATGAAAGATCTAATAGAAAATAAAAATTTGAATATTTATCACACTAAAATTATAATTTTTCATAGTTTTTTACTTATGATGTAGAATAACATGTATTTCAATTTGAATAGATAGAGTTCTAGTGTAAATAAGTTATAACAAGTTAACTCAAATGTTTTGGTATCGGACTCATTCTGATCTCTTTGAGGGTCTCTTTACTTTGTAACATTCACTAATAATGAAAATAAGAAAGTATGGGTTTACTAACAGAATCATATGTTTTATATAATTGAATAATTCATTCACCGAAAGTACATGGAGGAGAGGTAAACAATTTTAATAGTCAAAATTATTAATATCCAACAATGTTGGTGAGTATAATAGATGAAATTTATCAAAATTCTTTTAGAAGAAAGGGGCCATGATAGAGAGAATGATGTATGGAGTACCATAGTATAATGATATGGTGGAATTATTGAACTGAAAATTGAAGTAAAGTGAATAAATTATGAGAGTACACTTAGGAATTCCAAAGGTAATTTTTTTAGAAGTAGTGAAGATGACAATATACTTGGTTAACATATGTTTGTTCACTCTAATGGGATAGGAAGTTTCAAAATATATATGGTCTCATAAAAAACTAGAATTTATCCACCTAAAAATCTTTTTTATAATTTCTTATATCCATGTCGAAGCTAAGTATAGAAACAAACAAGAGGTAAAGTCTATGAAATTGTTTTATGGTATATAGAAATAAAGATTTTGGTTCTTGACTATGATATGATGAAAAACAATAAGTAATCAGGAGTCAAGATGTTATCTTCCTTGATAAGGTTTTTTGGAAAGATTAAAATTTATTTTATGTGGAATATAAGAGTAAGGAATCAACTAAATAATTCCAAGTTTATTTAAATGTGGAAATTGAATAGGTATAAGTTCATGGGAGTTTAGATGGTATCACCAAAAGTTTGTAAATGAGAGTAGTAGTAGATGTATAATAATTTTCTAAGACTATAGAGTCTAAAGGAAATTCTCAAGAAGTTAAATAATCAATGAATGGGGTTCTGGAAGATAGATCTTTAGATAATGAAAAACTGAATATATTAAAGCAGAAAGTTTAATTGTGAATATTTTATAGAGTTAGGTATTTGATACAAAGGTTTGTGGATGACGTGAATTTATTACTTCTAATGGATGAAGGAAAACATGAAATATAAAAAGATTCTTCTTCTCTTAGTGACTTTAAAACGTGGTAGCTGGTGATGGATAAAGAAATTTTTTCATTGGATACCAAAAAATGTTGGAGCAGGATGAGTAACCATAGGGAAAATGGGCACTTTATAATAAATGTGTATTCTATTTGTATGAGGAATATGATATAAAAATAGGTATAATAAACCACTATGGGTTAAGGGGTTTTCATAGAATGAGTAAATTTCCTCCTTTAATATTTTCTAAGAATTGTTCATCATGCCACCATCCAGCTAGTTTTGAGTGTGGTTGCATTGAGCCATATATATCTAGAGAATATGTATATAAAGGAAACCTTCCTTCATTGTGAATTTGAGTAAGATATTTACATTAAGCAACCAATGTGTTTTTAGGATGATCAAAACCAAAACATGGTGTCTAAGATAAAGAAAATACTATACATTTTAAGGAACTTCCAATGTATTAGAACCATAAATTCAACATGTTAATGGTGGAAAAAGGTTTCACATAGTGTAACAAAAATCATTATTTCTACTAAAATGTATGGTAATATGTACATTTTTTCATAATTATAATGTATGTGAAAAATATATTGGTAATTGGTCCAGCTGATAAAAGGATATATGAGTTGAATTATTATTTTTATGGAATATTTGAGATCAAATATCTTGGATATGCCAAAAATATTTTAGGTAATTAAGATTAAGAGATATAGGGAAGTCGTTACATTGGTTCTATGTCAAAGGGACTACATCTAAAAGTTCATCGAGGGGTTCAAAGTGATTGTATGAAAGATAGTATCAACTACATTGGATAATAACTTCAAAATTTATAAGGAGAAGAAACCTAAAATAGATGGTGTGATCTAGTATATAGTGAAAATTATGGTTTCATCAGTGGTGGGTAACTTTATTTGTTCTATATTATGTACACAACCAGTCATTGCATTTATAGTGGGAGTTGTGAGATTATTCATGTTGAATTTTATAAGGGAAAACTATTTCTCTATGAAATGGGTCATCCGGTACTTAAAGGTATTATAAGATAAAACCTTATACTTTATGACAGATGATCTATTACAATGTTACATTGATGATGACTTTTTTGGGGATTTAGGTGACCAGGATGAGCACCATAGGGTTTGTGTTCACCTATGCAGGAATGATATATTTTTGTATTTCATGACTACAATGGATTGTTATTTTTTCCATAATGGAAGTTGAGTTAGTAATTTAAATAAAATTTGATAAGGAATTGGTATGGTTAAGGAAATTATTGAAGGGCCTCAAAAGGATTTAAGAGGGTGGTGTGTTGTTCTATTATAATCATATTTTGATTCACTCTTCTCAAAATCCTAGGTATAATGAAAGGACAAAACATATTGACCTGAAATTTCATTTCATATAAAACAAGAAAGAATAAAAATGTTGTATTCTTATAATATTTATAGAAAGAAAAACCTAGTGTACATTTTCACCCAAAAAAATTCTAATAAAGTCTAAGGAAAAAATTTTCCTCAGTGCGACTTGGGTGAATGGATGTAAAAGAGAACACTGGTTGTCATTGATATAGTAATGGAAGAGTTATTTTTGTGTTAAAGTGTTTGAGAGGGTTCCATAAGTTCTTTTAATTAGTCTTTATGTGGGATATTTTTTTTATATGAATCCATCATTGAGTTTTGATTACATCTTTCAAGTGAAGAGTGAACTGGAAAATACATATGTCTTGGATTTCAGGCATGGGAAATGAGATCTCTAGTGGATAAAAAATGGTTTAGATATTGATATCATCTAATGAGGGTCAACACACCGGTTAGTGGGTTAGGTGATGTCCAGCAAAAGATATTCATCGTGGTTTTGAGGCAAAAGGCTGGTTATATTTCACTATTCACTATCCCTAGTGGTCGGGTACCAATTGATACAGGGAATTGGAATTCACCATGGATCAATGTTGTGACGTCTATAAATCATGGAGTTCAGTACAACTAGATGACCAGCTAGTACTTACTATAAGTATGTGGGACTAACAATACACTTTTGGTGATGAAATTGAAGATTAAATTTAATTAGTGATATAATTTTCTCACTTGGAAAAAATTATTTCAATTCTTGTTACTTCCAGTTGAAATGGAATATAGTTGTGTTTCTCCCATGGATGTAGGATATAATATTTGAACCACATTAAACCAAAATTTATTTTCCATTATTTTTATTTTTTCACTTATCTTGAATTTTTTTAGATAATATTCTTCTTAAGTGTGTTAGGGATAGTTGGTGTGATTATTAGGGTGAAAATACTTATTATATTTTGGTACACTGAGTAGAGTGAGTCTTCTGAATGGACAAGCCATTGCAATGTGGAATCCTCTGGTGGATATCATCTAAGAATTAAATGGTGAGGTGGATTTCTAATAGTAAAACTTTAATTTTTATAATATATCATTTTATGACCCATTTATCCAAAAAAACCAATACTTTATTAATAAAAAATATTCTTTATTCTCTTCTCAATTATATACAAGTGGCTCTTGGATATTTGGGAAACTCTTAATGATTTTTTGAGATTTTTTCAATATTTTATAACTTTATCTATTATTTCGTCTAGTTTATCCTTTATAATTTTTTCCTTAGTTGATTCTTCTTCACAACCTATTCTACTTTATCCTATATAAATGGGGATTTTATTGATCAAACATTCCATAAGTAATCATAAATATTCTTCTAATTTCTCTTCATTCAACATAGTAATTTCATTTTCAAACCTTGGCTTCTTTTTACGCTTTCTATATTTAGATACATACTAAACATTTTTATTTATTTCAAATACATCTTTTTCAATAGTTTCAATTTTATTTCCCCATTATTTAATAAAAAAATAATACCAGTGATTATCCTAGACTTTTCCTTACTTTTTGGATTGAACTCACCCTTTCCTTTATAATTTCCTTATGAAACATAATTATTCTCAAAAAATTATTCAAGACAAGTAATTTGAGCTTCTATATTATAAATACAAAAAATTGATACTTTTAGCACACAACCCTTTTTATTATTATATTTTTATTGTTTTTATTGAAACAAAATAGTGAATATATCTCTACTTACATATTGAAAACACCTTCTTATTATTCTTGATCTTTAATTCTAGTTTTTACTTCATCAACCCATGAAATAAAAAATCTTCCAAGTCAAATTTAAATTTTTATCGCATTATTTAAATGATGATTCTTAATTATCTTACTCTTGTCTCACATAGCTTCTAATATAAAGTTTTATGCACCATATTTTTTTAGAAACACCATATTTATAGTTCTTCCTAGGGGAGAAATTATTTTTCCTTTTTTGTGAGAAACAAATATTACCCACTTATTCTTCTTATGCTTGTCCTATTAGACACCTTGCATATATATAACCAAATTTTCCATTTTTAAAACATTTCAATGCTACTTTACCTTAGAAACTATATTTTCCTTTGTTTTTTAATTTTTTACAATAATAATTAGATCCTTATCACTAAAATAATTATAATTTTATTCATATTTTAATTCTATATTTTCACTAATTTCAAATTCATATATTTTGGATGAATGTCCTGACATTACTATGGATTTACGTCTATCTCATAATCCAATATACTATTTTTCAATTCATAAATAGTGACATGACTTAGATCACATTCTTAAATTTTTAAAATATTTTCATTGTATAAAGTTATGAGACTTTTTAATATTATATTCATAATTTCAGCATCCTATATATTGTGTCTAAGTATTTATATTGATCCAACCACATCAATGATCATACTAAAAAATATACCAAAACTATCATTATGATACATAAATAAGTCTTATAATTTACTTCATAAGTCCTAAGTATTATCATTTTCATGTTTTATTTCCTTCATATATTTTGTATAACATATCCTATAAATCCTTCGAGGTGGTAAAAGATGTATCCTTTTTGTATATATTGTTGGAGAGAGCTATAGATAGTGGGTTTTGAGTTTTTTGTATCCACATTTAACAATTTATTATATAGCATAGTTAAGATCATCTTTATTAGGTCTCTTATTTATATTACATGTATTTTGATAGAATAAATAATCAAGCCAAAAGATCATATAAATGATTTAATATTATTCTTCCATTTTTTGATAATTTAATGTGTAAAATATTTCTAATCCCTTTTCATTTATAACATTTTTTATGTTAGTATAGATTCAAATATATATCTCTTTAATTAAAATATTTACCTGGTATAAACCTTTCGAATATAATATAGATTATTGCAAATAAGGTATCAAACACCATATGATAGAAGCTAGATTAGGTTATAAGTTTCTTTTCACCAAACAAATTTAATAGTGTAGTATTATTATTTTTAGAAGAATAATGAATCTTTTAATAACAAAAGCGAACATAGAAACCATATAATGAAAAATAAATTACATATATATATTTATTGTTCCTTAGTTTACCCAATGGGTTTCATCTAAGGAGTATACACATGATGGTGTGATGGTGTACCAAAAATCACCAACTCAATGTTTTGATTACAAAGCTATTTATTTCTTTATACTACCATGACCAATGATCACTCCCTCTTATTCTCCATTTTCTTATTTTTTTTAATGGTTCACAAGAATAATTTTTATGCGTGTCATGAAATAAAAAGTATTAAATTTTCAACTACATAAAATAAAGAATATTTTTTCACTCCATCTCTATGGCATCATGAACAAAAATTTTATCTTCTTATGTACCTTTGAATATTCAATTTTATATCATATAAGAATATAATCTCCTATTATTTATTCCTTCTCTACATAGACTCTATTTTTCATTTACTTATCATAATCTCTCTTCTTTATTCTTGTTGTACAAGCTAATATATATTGATCAATAAATCTTCCCAACCTATCATAGATAGATAGGATCTCTTTTAGTCTTATATATCTCATCTCCTATCTCCATGTTTTATAACCCTAAAAGGGTATTCAAAAATGTATTCTAAAGTTAAATTATATCTTCCTTAGAAAAATAAAATAATTTCTTAAATATAATGATATAGATATATTCAGATTATACCACTATGTCTAAAACTATAGAATTTATATGATCCAATATGGGGTGGTTTGATTAATCAAACTTTGACTCTAAAAATAATTCCCTAAATTGTATTATTTCTTGATTTTCTCCTGTTTTTTTGATTAATTAATTTTTTCAATATAAACACATATGTTATTAATATTTTCACAAATTAAATGGTATTTATGATCTTTATAGGGTTTAAAGAGTTTGTAAATGATACTATTCAAAAAAAATCATTATGATGTAAAAGTTTCCAGATTCATAATTCAAAAAAATATTTTATCATCATTATTGATTCATTTTTCTTACCACTACATTGTGGATTCACTATCAAGATGTCATATACAGAGATTATACGTTATCCACTCTTCAAAACACTCAATATTACAAATTGTTTTGAGTTTAAAATAATATTTTTAGTTTGTATTATATTCATTGAAAATTATAAACAAGAAATAGTTCATGTCATAATAAAATAAATACTATAGTCTTTTCATAGAATTTGGAAAGAGTTAAAATGATTTGGAGTTGAATTCAAAAACTTTATTGTGGTGATCAATACCATTCTATGGTTTATTTCATAGTATAAGAACAAATTCTCATGGGTTTATAGACTAAAAAAAGGAATCTAATAAATTTCATTCTTATATAAAACATGTTTTTAACTGATCCATTTCAAAGAGAGGGATGTTATAAGATACTAAATTCCATGTCTTATTAAAGAAACCCAAATTATGAGGATAGTCATGGAAGAATAATACTTAAGATGAGTCATTACCCGAAACCGGTGGAATGAAATAACATGTAATAGTGGGAATCAATTTAGAAAGAGATAGATTTCATTTTCACTATATGATATAGGGAGAATATAACATCACAAAGTGGTGGAATCTATTTCATTCAAGCAAAAACAAATTGATATGTGTGGTTTAAAAACTATTTTGTGGAAGAAAAAATTATGCCCATGGTGAGGTGATGAAAAAAATATAGAAAATATAAATGAATAAAAATATATATGAATATATGGATCCCATTCCATTGTTTGAGGATCAAAAACTTCAACTGAAACCATGTCATGTTGAATTGAAATGTTAAAAATTGGGTTGATAAATTAAGGAAAATGGTATGATAATATTGATAATTGGTTGTGTTTATTAGAAATAAGTTTTTTTGGGATGGAATATATTGATGTTAAAGTTCAGAGTAAGTTTGGAAATTTTTGAGGGGATTTAAAGTGAAATTTCTGGAGAAATTATAAAACAAATTATAATTATTATGGTCACACCATAATTGTTGTTGGATAATTTTATTTTAAAATTGAATAAATAATTCATCTTGAAGATTAAATATTGTGTTTTGAGTTTTCTTATATAATTTGTAAGGTTCAAGGATTTATATAGGGTTGTTCAATACGTATTAAGAATAATTCCTTAATAAGAAACCAAAATTATAAAGTGTTCATTGTGGCCAGGATTTCAGGTTGCAATATGAAACTAGAATGATAAAAGAGTTTGGGATATTGATTATGACATGTAGACTGCATCACAATACCATGTCATGATTTGGAAAATTTTATTTCACATTGAAAAAAGTGTCTATGATCATTTTATAAGATTTTTTTTCAATAATATGGGTATAAGGTTATTCATTATTATCATATGTTTATACCACAACCATAGGCTGAAATTTTTATTCGAATAATGAATTACATCATAATAATTATCATTATGTAGTAATGTTTTTAGAAAGTGATTTATCAAGTGTTTGGAGTGCATGATTTATGGGACTTGGATGAATGTTTATTCCATGATTTTCGGTGATATGTGGTAATATAGTTATATTGTATTGTAATAAGTTCCATTTTACCACGATTTCTTGGATATCTAAATATTTTATATAGTTTTTTATTACCACAATATAAGATGTTTTGAATAATTTTTTAAAAATATAACTAAACCCTAGTGGATGTTTTTAGAATCTTAATAATGTTGTGATATATTAATAAGGGAGTGTAAGGTTTTTTGGGAAGTTAATTAATGAAAATGATGTTTTAAAAATTAAAGATATAGAATAAGAGATATATTAATAAGAAGACATGAGAAATGAGATAGATCATTAGTATATCTACAAATACTATGTAAACTACTGTGAATAACTTGAATATTCTTAATGATATTTTTTTATGAAGGTCAAGATGAAGAGAAACACCCAAATTGGAATGGTTTATTTATTTTCTATTGGAATAATCATTGTAAGAAACCCATGAGTCATTCCTTTTTACATTATCATGAAGTAGTGAGTGAAGGGATAAACACGTTTGGAGTGAACCAAAGATTTAGACCCTATGATTCTATATCCAAAAGAAATGTGTTATAATATGGTAAAGTGAATATTTATTAGTTACTATAGTAATAATAGATTGGTATTGTAGCAGGTTATATGGTGATACTATAATTGTGGCACTATTCACATGAATTAGGATTTCAGTCCATCGAATTGGGACTTTGGGTCATAGGGTCATCAGGTCATGAAAGGCTTATAGGCCATAGTTCCTCTAAGATAAGCAAAAAAGACCTATAGGATACAGGGCCTTCATACCATCAAGTGGGACTCAGGGATTATATTGATG
This sequence comes from Viscum album, assembly GCA_963277665.1. Taxonomy (NCBI): domain Eukaryota; kingdom Viridiplantae; phylum Streptophyta; class Magnoliopsida; order Santalales; family Viscaceae; genus Viscum; species Viscum album. Next base: position 188,993,410 of record OY728145.1, read on the forward strand.
AGTTCCCAAACTATTTGAGAGAATAAAGAGGAAAAGGAAGACTATAGTGATCATTTGGATGTGTGGTTTCATTCATGTAGTGTCTAGAACACACCTTTTAAAGACCTAAATCTTTAAGGAAGCGATAAAAAACCACAGATTTGAAAGTTAGGACGTCAAAAATTTAGACTAGACATATGCATCTATATGGGAAGGTTTTATGCTTGGTTGGGGTCTTGGTATTCGACCTTTACGCATTTAATGTATTTTATGCCACTGGGCCTTATTTCCATGTTCTCTAAGGGTCTCTAGGTCATATAAGGGTCCCCTCTCAACCTAGTTAAAAATGGGATTATACAGAAAATAAAAAGATTGAATATTTATTCAGTTGGTGGATGGATAAATAGAGTTAGTTAACCTTGGATGTGATAATGGTATAGTAATAAAATATTATAATCATGATAATAAATTAGTTATTTCCCTTGGAACATCAACACACTCTCAGTTTATTCTCCTTGGATGTATCCTTTATATATGAATCAAGTAAAATCATTGTGTGCCTATATTTTCATTTGCATTTGGATTTTTTTATTATAGGTTTGTGTTAATAGGTTCATGTAGTCTTATTAACATAATAAAATGATCTGCATAATAAAATAATTTTAATCACCATAGGTTAGATAAGCCCCTTTTTGGGTAATTGAGGTCTTTTGGTTATAACAAGTGGTACTAAATCAATAGGTTTATTGACAAATGAAATTATTATAAGGATAGTGTTGAAAAGAAGAATTTTAAAAAAGAAAATGAATTCCTATTTTTTTTATAGATGTAATTATTAGATTTTGAATAATCATGTGATATCTCACCTATGGTATGTTAGGATGACTTTTTTTCATTTCAGTACATTGGATCGAAGTAAGAAATCCTAAGAAGTTTTCTTTGAATAAAAATGAAAAAAGATTACTCAATGCTTATTAAAAACATAAAACAAATTATCAAAGGATATTTTAAATAAAATCTATATGAATATGATGGGTTGTCATTTTAAAAAACAAATTTGTTACATGTTATCCAATATTTATAAATAATATAATAAGGATTTTATTGAAATTTTTTTATTTTTTCATGATAAGCTTAATGATTTGAATATATAACCCAATTTGAAAATTGATGGTTTTTATAAGGTTCATACAAATTTTTGGAGTAAAAAATCAATTATGTGGATAATTGGGATATAATATTTATAATATTCCCTATATTTCACAATCCAAAGGCCTCTTTACTTGAATAAAATAATTTTGAAGATATTTATATTAATTAATTTTTAATTGAATGGGAGGCATATGAAATTATAGTGAAACTAGAAAGGATAACAAGTTATTTATCCAAGGAAATATATGGTAGTTAAATGAATAATTATGGAATCATTCATAATGATAAATATGAATAATATGTGAGTGATGATATTATCACATTTGTTACCTTCAAGTTCAAGCAAGGAAAATGGAAATTTAATGGAAAACTACTAGAAGTATGATTTAAATGTGATAAGTTTAATAATATAAAATAACTTTTCCAAGGAATCTTGACATATATCATGGTATATTTTACTGTTCACAAAACCAAAAAAAAAGAAGTTTCCCCTAGATGAAACATCAATTCTAGGAATCCATCTTGAAATAAGTTTTAAAATAACATTTTAGTAAGTAAAAAATAATAAAATGATAAATCCTCTTATAAATAACATAAATCCAAATTTATATCATATTTAGAGAATTACATGATAGGAAAAGTTGAAAATATTCAAAATAAACTCAAATAATTAGAAAAATCAGAAGGGTTAGGTGATCTTGAAGTGAAGTTTTAAGGTGAACTAGAGGATTTGGACCTAAAAAGGAAGAAAACAAGAAGATTAAATGATTTTTAAAATAGTTATAAAAGTCTATTAACCAACTTGAATCCAAATTCACCAGATTAAAGAATTTTGTGAAATATCATTTAATTTTTTAAGAAAAAATTATAAAATTGATTGACTTTAAACTAAAGATAAAGAACAATAAATGATAATAAGTTACCTTAATTATTGAATTGAAGAGTGAAGTGAGAATATTTTATCTCTTCAATAAGAGGAGGATAACCTAATTAAAAAGTTGGAAGCTGGAAGCTAGATCAAAATCTGTAAAATAAAATAAAATAAAATTTGGGATATTTATAGATAAGGTGGTTAAGAAAATATTTAAATGAGTCATGATTAGTTTTCAAATATTTTCAAAGATAAATGTTCCAATACTATGGGAAGGATCATAGTTGGATATGAGGGTGAATCTTCCAAGACCTAAATAGGAATAATAATAGAGGAATAAAAAAAAGGTTGAACGTAACTCTTAAACATGGACATAAATTTTTATTCAAAAACCTAAGAGTTACTCAAATGTGTTTAATGAAATATTTAAATGAGGTATGATTATTTTTGAGATTTTTTAAATATCAATGTTCCAATACCATTGGAAATATCGGACATGGTTGTGAGGGTGAATCTTTAATGACCTGAATGGAAGGAATAATGGAGGACATAAAGAAAAATGTTGAAGGTAACTCTTAATCTCAGACACCAATGTTTATTCAAAAACAAAAGAGTTACTCAAAGGTGAAAAACAAGCAGAATTAATGTGAAAATATTCCACCTTATGATAAACTAATTATATAGACACTTGGGTCAAACCATTACTTATTTTGAAAAAGTAGGGAGTTATCTACATGGTGATACACCCAAAAGTCAACAAAAGAAAATAAGAGAATATCATGTGATGTGGCTCTATTTTTACATAGTTTTGCCACACCTTTTTAATTAATTTTTAATGATTTAATTAATTATTTAATCACTTTATAATAAATAAATTTACTTTTGAATTTTTATAATCAATTTTGTTATTTAATAATTTTTTATAATTATTTATGTATTTTTAGTCTTTAAAATATTAATTTTAATCTTTCAAAACTCATCATCATTAATTATGTCTTATTTAGTTTGGTTAATTAAAGTCTGCGTTAATTTTTTTTAATAAACTGATATTTTTTGTAAAAAAATTATTTAATCGTCCTAAATCTATTTAATTAAGTTAGTCTTTATTTTAATATTTTATATACTATTTTAGTTACATTAGAATAGGTTAGCAATATTAATTTGTTTGTTTAGACATCTTGCTCATCATTTAAGATAATAATTTGTGTTTAAATTAAATTAATTAGTTCGCTTTCTAATTTTATGTGTTCAAATAATTATTTAATTAAATAATTAAGAGTTTAAAAATTAATTATATTATTTTGTGTATGAATTTTAATTCTTTATTTGTTTTTTATTGATTTTAGTCTACTGGTGAAGTAGACAAGATCTTGCGGTGACTTATTTGGGTCACTGGTGATAATTTTTATTATTTTCTACTACTTTGTAATTAATTCTTTTAGTTATTTTAATTTTAAGTCTTTTATTAACTTATTTTAACAATTTTCTAGTTTTTAATTTTAGTGTTGTCAATTAAAAATTTTAATGGTTTCAGGTTTATTTAAAATCTTTTTTTAGATTATGGTGTTTAGCATTCTTGTAATAAATTGTTTTCAATCATTATATTTGTATTTCTTAACTTTTAATTTTTAGTTCAAAATAATTTCCGAAGGTCACCGTTAGTTTTATTTATCCTGTAATGGTGACTCTTGGTTCTACCAGTGACCTCTATCACTGTTACACTTTTATTTAATCTTCACTGGTAATCTTTTTAATTTTTACACTAGTGTCCCATTGTTCTAACAGTAACGTTTTTAATTTACCTATCGCTGACCCTTAATGTAGTGTATTGGTAGCTTTTTAATTTTAATTCTGTAACAGTGACCATTATTTTATTATTTAACTCTATCGGTAACCTCCTTACCGTTAGACTACATTCCCTACACCTCACGGTTGTGAGGCTATTCCTCTTTTCTAAATTTATTTCAATAATAGTGACCCTTTTATTTTAATTTAGTAACAGTGAGTATTTTATTTTTATTTTTATTTGTGACAGTGTCTTGGTTTTTAATTTCTAACAGTGACCCCAAACCCTCATTTTCTACTGGTAACCTTTTGACCCTCATTTCCCCTACCTCTATCAGTTGCTACCTCACTGTTACAGCCCATACCCAAACCTCACCATTACTGCTCCAACCTCCCTACCTAACTCATACTTAATCCAAACCATTACAGCACTTTTCCCTTTTTGTACCTCACTGTCAGCCTCCAATTCCTTCTGCATTTTCGTCGTTTCGGCTCTCCTTGTGCTTCTTGTTGGATCTCACTTTCCTTCAAACCCTAGGAAAACACACAATTCCAGAGGTAACATAAAGTGGGAGAAGCAGTGGGTGCGGAGCTGGGAAATGACAACAAGCGAGGAGCAGTTTCCGCTGGATCTTTTCCCAATCCAGAAGTTGTTGGATAGAAGAAAATTTGGGTTCACGGATGATGGTGGCATCTTGATTTATGTTTCGACATTGGATACTATCAATCAGGAGATTATCTCACTAGATTATGGGGGGGCTTAGTTTCGTGCTGCTGCAAATTTATGAACACCGGAGCTGGCGTCGTCGTATTGCCGAAAGTTCTGGTCGATGTTGTACCTTAAGAGAAGTCGTTGTTGTCTGTCGTTTCGAGGAGGCCTCCGCACCTACTGGTAGTGCGCTGCTGAGGGAGTGGGGAGGATGAACCTTTGCACCGCGCTGGAGCTGAGGTGCCATGCCACCTACTAAAGATTGATGCAGTTTCCCTCCTTGGAGAAGAGGAGATCCACGAGCCGCTGCTCTGCTAGGAGGAAGAGGCTGAAACCCTTCCCCCTTCCTGTTGTGCAGTGTGGAATTGGGGAGGGGGAAGTAAAAAAAATAGATAGAAAATATAATAATAAAATTTATATAAAAGTAAAGTAAAAAAGAAAAAAACAAAAGCAAAAGTTAAAGTAAAGTTAAAGTAAAGTTAACTTTACATAAAAGTTAACTTTACTAAGTCAAATAAATATAAAATAATTTATAAAAGTAATAAATTTAAAACAATTATGATATTAATGAAAAGATAAATTATAAATTAAAATATATAGCTAAATTAATAATAAGTGCTAAAAATTAATTAATATATTGTTTATAGTATAATTGTATAATTAATAATAATTATAAATAAACTATAAAATATATTTATTAATTTAAAAATATTTAAAACTTAATTATTAATTCTAATTACTAAATTAAAATAAACTAATAAATTAATCAACCAAATGAATTTCTTAAATAGTAATAATAAAATTATTAATACAATTTAAATTATTAAATTTCTAATTTATTTATGATGTAAAATTTTAATGATTTAGATAAATTTGATAAACTAAAAAATAAGTATTTAGTATTTATATTTATTAATTTAATTAAATCAATAGCGTTTGGTAAATTTATAATAATTTTATATAAAAGTAAATAATAATCATCAATTAAGGTATTTATTAAATAACTTAAGTTAACTTGTTATGAGTAACATAACTCTTAACTTAAAAAATAACTTTTTTTCTCATTCTTTGCGTTCTCATTTATTTATTTATTTATTTATTTATTCTTTTCTAACTTTGCAGGTTCATTCAAGATGTAGGAAAGCGTCCATGTGAATTCAACTAACTCAGCAGAATTTAGTTATATGAGAAATTCTAGCGCGACGTGCTTGTGGCGAAAAAACTCACATTTTGCAGTGCGTTTGTGAAGGAGACTTTAAAGTCGGTGGAAGCATGCAGTGACGTGTATCAGATGACAAATAATATTTTAAGAAGGGAAAGCATTAGAATTTGAGGGGATGCTCGGATAATTTTCCATTCCATTAACACATCAGACGAGAGCGAAGACTCCCGGGAGACACGAAGAGCAGGAGATAAAGGAGTCAGGAGGCAGAGCTAAGCTAGGGGAGTTCTTCTTCCCTCTATCCAAAGATCTTACACTTTGTTTCTTGGTTTTATTCACTGATTTAGACAATATGATTATAGGTTGAACTTTATTAGCTCGGGAATTTTAAAGCCTTCTGGTTATGTTTTTTTTTAATCTTCATTAGCTTATCTTTTTACAAAATTAGAATCAGTTGGAGAGACTGATTCTGTTTATAATATTTTGATCATTCACACATCAATTCCAAGGGCCAGGAGCAGCAGTAATTGATATGAGCAGAGGGAGTTTTCTTCCTCTGTTTTATTCCAAATATCTTTCTCTGTAATTGAATGGCTTTATTATTCAAAATAGTGATAATGGGAAATATATTATTTAGCTAAATTTCTATTTCAGGGAGAATTCTTGATCTACTGGTGATCATTTTCATCTTGTTCATTAAAAATTTCTTCTGTTATAAGAATTGATCGGCAAGATCAATTCTAATTACACTTTTCTGTTTTGTACCAAAAACACTCAAAAATCAAAACTCTATAATCATTCGGTGAGTTTGATTATGGAATCATATTTTAAGTAAATAACTCATAATTAAAACATCAGTACTTACAGTGAGTTTTTAATATTGTTCTTTTTAATTCGTCTTTCTGAAGTTGTACTTCTTTGGAGTAGTGAACTCTATGTTGTACAATTCCTGCAACTTAGCTCCTGGCGAAGGAAGAAAGACGCCTATATGCAGTGGTACATTGTTGTATTTTTACATGATTAGGAGAAACAATTTGAACTAGTAGACTAGGGTAATCCCTGAGCATTCTTTTCTGTTGTCTTTTATTAGCATTTTATTTTCATTGTTACATCTTATTTTCTGTTGTCCTTGTTTTAGTATAGGTTAGAACAAATTTACAAGAGATGCATTTTCTACTTTGTAGTTTATAAAAACCTAAAAAAATTAAAAGATAAAAAATATTAAGAAAAACGACTCTGCTGCTAACAACAGGAGAGCTTCCAAGTGTTTTTTTAGAAGAGTAGTGTCCAATTTACCTTCCATGTCGGTTCGACCCTACTTGCCACATATATAGTAGTTACTAGGAATATAAATTTTTAAACTCTGACCGACTTCAACAACAGTACAGTTCATGTTTTTGGCACCGTTTCTGGGGAAGGCATGATCCATTACTAAAAAACATTTAAAAAAACACATTTATAAAAATCTTTAAAAAAATTAAAAAATTAAAAATATAAAAAAAATTGTGTCTCGTCTTTCTGAATTGTTACTGATGATAATATCTACCGATGTTTGTATTAGCACAAGAACTTATGGTGCTAGATTAGAGCCTTTGAACCCTGAATTAGATAAACATCTCACTACTCTAAGAAAGAAGAACAAAATTGAAATGGAAAATCAAGATAATAGAGTTCCTAATAATAACATTCAACATCAACCAGAACTCTTAGAACAAAATAAGAGGCCTCAGATAAGGGAGGTTCAACTTCCCCATGTGTCTAGTAATCCATCATCTATCAGATTAAGTCCTAGGGCTAGAAATTATGAGCTGAAACAATCTCACATTTCACTGCTTCCTGTATTCAATGGGATCTATAATGAGGACTCTTTATCTTTCATTAAAGATTTCTACAACACTATACAGTAACATCCTTTATTAGGACTCACTAAAAATGATCTAATGATGAGAGTTTTTCCATTTTTCCTTAAATTGAATGCTAGGAATTGGTTTTTAAGTTTATATGAAAACATTTTTGAGAATTGGGATCAAGTTTTCAACTCATTCATTATGAAATTTTATCCCCAAAGATTAAAATGAGAACTGAGAACTAAGATCACTAGTTTTTACCAAGAGGATGGAGAATCTTTTCATGAAGCTTGGGATAGATTTAAGGACCTTCTTAGGCAGTTTCATCATCATCAACTTCCATCTCATCTTCTTGTGGATACCTTCTATGAAGGGTTTTCCTCCTCTGGTCAGAATTTAGTGGATCATGCTGCTGGGGGTAGTTATAATGATAAAACAGATGATGAGTTGAGGAAACATTTTAACAATCTGGCTCTTAATTCTCAACATAAAAATTCCAGAAGAAAGAGATTGAATAGGAGTACTAACAATGGTTCAATGAATGAAACTAAAGCTCAACTAGCCGAAATCACCAACCAACTTCAAACTTTAATGAACCAGAATTCAAAACAAATTGTAAGTCAAATTGAAAATCTGAATCAGTACCAGTCGCTAAGGAAATAGTTCACTCAATGTGGTATGTTTGGGCACTCTAAAAACTTTTATCCTAATGTTGATTTTACTGCCCAACAACCTGAAACTTCAAACTTTGTTAATTATGGTCCTAGGATGCCTCAAAAAGAAGATCTATTCTCAAATAATTACAATCAAGGCTATAGGAACCATCCAAATTTTTCATGGAATGATCAAGGAATTATTAAGTAACCAACTGCCCCTAATTATCAGAACCAACCAAGACCAAACTTTCAAAATCAACAAAGGGGGGAGTCTTCAAACACTCAAGGAAATAATGATAATCAATTGTCTTCTAAACTGTATCAAATATTGAATAAAATTAATTCACAAGAGTAAAAGTACATGGCTCAATTTAATAAACATCAAAATCAATATGATTCAGAGAAGATGAAAAATGATGTGAGAATGTAGAATATGGAAAAACAGCTAGGCCAACTTGCTAGAGATTTGACTTTTAGGGATAAAGGTAAACTTCCAAGTACAACTGAACATAACCCTAGAGAGAATTCCATGGATGTTTTCACTTGAAGTGGGATTAATACTCAAACTGTAGCTGGAAAATAAACTGAAAATGCTCAAAATGAAAATCTGCTTCATTCTGATATTAAAAATCTGTATTGCACCCATGCTGGAAATTCACAGAAAAGTAATGAAAATGATCTAAATTTAAATTTGTCACATGAAACTCAAGTTGAAACTTATTCTAAAAATAAAAAGAATAAAGGAAAATAAAAATTTGTAGAAGAGGTGAGGAATATGCCTTCTATTCTAAAAAAAATTTCCCACCCATCCCTTTCCTTGAGAAACTGAAACCTCAAAGTAACACCAGGGTTGAACTTCTTCAGTTCCTTGGTCTCCTTTCTAAACTTCAAGTGAATATTACTTTCATCCAATCCTTAATTAAAATGAAATCATATCTGAAATCCTTAAAGAAAAATGTTTCAAACCAAAAGTCCCTTGAAGAATTTTCTACCTACAACCTCACTGAAGAGTATAGTGATGTACTTCAAATGAAAATTCCACCAAAATTGAAAGACCCAGGAGGTTTTTTCATACCTTACACACTAGGAAACTCTGGTCATCTTGACTATTTATGTGATCTAGGTGCTAGCATTAATCTTCTCTCATAATCACTATTTATACAGTTGAGGTTGGGTGATCTTCAACCCACCACAGTCATACTACATTTAGTCGATAGATCTTTCAGTCACCCTATGGGCAGTGTAGATGATTTTCTAGTTGGAGTTGGGAAGTTTTTTCTGCCTGCTAACTTTATTGTCTTAGATAAATAGTGTGATCAAGAGGTTCATATCATCTTGTGTAGGCCCTTTTTGGCCACAAGTGGTGATGTTATTGATGTGTCAAAGGGTAAGTTAATTTTTAAAATTGGTGAAAAAGAAGAAGAGTTCAATGTGTTTAAAATATTAAGGAAACAACTTATTCTGAAAAAATGTTCAAAAATGGAGTTCCTTGATGCTTAATATTCATATAAAAATCAACTTGAACACTATGAAGTATCTGAAAATCAATCCTATGCTAAAGAAAACATTTTTGAAGCTGAAAATCCTGTAGAATCTGTTCTGGACATTGAAAATTCTGCTCAAACAACCAATCTGGAAATGTTTCCAGATCTGGACAACTGTCCAGTTTCTGCTGTAAGAGAGTACTCTGTTTCTGAACTTAGGAGCTTTATGAGTGAATTTGAGTGTGTTTCTATTAGCACAAACACTTCTGAGAACCATGATATTGATGAGGAAGAACATTTAAGACAACTTTATGATTCTTCTTTCATTAAGATGTTGAATTCTGATATGGAATGTCTAGACAGTGTGTTGTCCACGCTGGACAGTAGGACTGTTATCTCTGAATCTGAGCATGAAATTGGAAATCTTTCATCTTTCAATACTCCTAACAATAAATATGTTGAAGATCTTGGACCTCCCAGGCATAAGAGTCTTCCTTCGAGTATATAACCACCTATTCTTGAACTGAATCCCATTTCTTCTCATCTTAAATATTCGTTTATAGGTGAGAAATCCACTTTTCTTGTAATAATTTCTGCTGAACAGAATGAAAACCAAGAGGAAATATTGTTGAATGTGTTGAAAAAGTTTAAATCTGCCATAGGTTGGACAATAAATGATATCAAGGGTATTAGTCCCTCATTATGTATGCACAAGATTCCTATGGAGCCTGATCATAAGCCTAGGGTAGAGTGTCAAAGAAGATTAAATCCTAATATGAAAGAAGTTGTGAGAGAAGAAGTGATCAGATTGCTGGACACTTGAATGATTTATCCCATTTCTAATAGTTCTTGGGTTAGCCCTGTCTAGGTTTTCCCCAAGAAGGGAGGTTTCACTGTAGTTAAAAATGAAAATAATGAAGACGTCTAAGTTTGTAAAACCACCAAATGGAGAGTATGTATTGATTATAGGACGCTTAATGCAGCCACTGGGAAGGATCATTTTCCAATTCCCTTCTTGGATCAAATTCTTGAGAGGCTTGCTGGAAATGAATTTTTCTGTTTTCTAGATTAGTATTCTGGTTACGACCAGATACATGTTTCTCTAGAGGATCAGTAAATGACCACTTTCAAAAGCCCCTTTGTAACATATTCCTATAGTCGGATTCCCTTTGGGTTGTGTGGAGCTCCATCCGCCTTTCAGAGGTGTATGATGGCTATGTTTTCGGATATGATTGAGAGAATCATTGAGGTTTTCATGGATGACTTTTCCAAGGTAGGTGGTACTTTTGAAACTTGTTTAGGAAATCTTGAGATAGTGTTGGAGAGATGCATTGAAACCAACCTTGTTCTTAATTGGGAGAAATGTCAATTCATGGTTACATAAGGTATTGTGCTTGGTCATAAAGTGTCTAAGAGGGGTCTAGAATTTGATACTGCTAAAATTGATGTAATTCAAAAACTGCCACCTCCTGTTAATGTCAAAACTGTTAGAAGTTTCTTAGGGAATGCTGGTTTCTACCAGAGATTCATAAAATATTTCTCTAAAATCACAAATCCCTTGTGTTCTTTGTTGGTCAAGGATGCACCTTTCAATTTTGATGAAAACTATTTGAAATCATTTAATCTGCTTAAAGAGAAACTCAATACATCACCTATCATTACTGCACCTGATTGGAAATTACCTTTTGATCTTATGTGTGATGTTAGTGACATGGTTGTAGGTGTTTTCCTTGTACAGAGGAGGGATAGGAAGTTATATGTGGTGTGTTATGTTATTAGACTGCTATATAATGCCCAAAATAATTATACCACCACTGAAAAAGAGTTGTTAACTTTTGTGTCTGCTATATAAAAGTTTAGACAGTACTTGTTTGGTTCTAAAGTCATTATTTTCACTGATCATTCTGCCTTAAAGTACTTTCTATCTAAAAAGGAAACTTAACCCAGGCTTATTAGATGGATTCTATTGTTACAAGATTTCGATTTGGAGATTAGGGATAAATAGGGAGCTGAAAATTTAGTTGTTAATTACTTGTCTAGGCTTCCTGTTACCCAATATAATTTTGAAAATCCTAGGGAGATAAGCTCTTCCTTTCCTGATGAGAAGCTGCTCACTATGTCAATCAAGAAATCTGCTTGGTTTGCAGATTTTGCTAATTTCTTGGCAGCAGGAGCCTTTCCCAAAAATCTGTCCAACAACCAAAGAAATAAATTTATCTCCGAGATTAAATACTATCTTTGGGATGATCCCTTACTGTTTAGGAGGTGTGTTGATGGTATCCTTAAGAGGTGTGTGTCTGAGGAAGAGATGTTTCCTATCTTAGAAATTTGTCATTCTTCACCTTGGGGAGGTCACCATGGTGGTTAAAGAACCGCTCAAAATGTCTTACAGTATGGTTTCTATTGGCCTACCATTTTTAAGGATGCTATGAGATTTTTGGTTAGTTGTGATAGGTGTCATAGGTTAGGTATTGTTTGTAGGAAGAAATATTTACCCCAAAAAGGAATTCTTGAAGTTGAAATTTTTGATATATGGGGTTTAGATTTCATTGGTCCATTTCCATCATCTCATGGGGATTAATATATTCTATTTTTTGTTGACTATGTTTCAAAATGGGTTGAGGCAGCAGCTCTGCCCAACAATCAAGAAAACAGTGTAATAAAATTTGTTAAAAAGAATATCTTTACAAGATTTGGAGTCCCAAGAGCTTTTATCACTGATAATGGAACACACTTTAAGAACTATAAGTTTAAAGCTTTGATGGAGAAATATGGCTATGTTCATAAAACTGGTACTCCTTATCATCCACAGTCTAGTGGAGAGGTGGAAATTTCAAATAGGGAACTTAAACAAATTCTTGAGAAAACAGTGCTGAATTCTAGGAAAGACCGGTGTCTTAAATTGGATGAAGCTTTATGGGCATACAGAACTGCTTCCAAGATCCCAATAGGTATGTCTCCTTATAGGCTTCTATTTTGGAAATGATTTCATTTACCTGTGGAGTTGTAGCATAAGTCTTATGGGGTATTAATGGCTCTAAACTTTGACTTTAAGAGTGCTGGTGAGAGCAGATTACTTGAGATGAGTGAACTTGATGAGATCAGGAGAGAGAGTTATGATAATTCAATGATTTATAAATAACGGACTAAAATATTTCATGAATCTATCATTCAAAACAAAGAGTTCAAACCTGGACAGAAGGTCCTTCTCTTTAATTCTAGACTTAAACCCTTTCCTAGAAAACTTATGTCCAAATAGTCCGGACCGTTTACAATTGTGAGAGTGATGAAGAATGGAGCTTTAAAAATTGTTGTTGAAGAGAATAAACCCATGTTGGTCAATGGGAAAAGACTGAAATTGTATTTTGAGGGACAGCCGAAGGGATTGGCTTCCTTCACTGTGCTTGAAAATTGTTATTGAGAAGATTCTGGCTGGGGAATTTAAACCTAGCACAGCATGGGAGGCAACCCATGGTTTTTGTTTTATTAATAAAATTTTTTGATTAAATGAAGTCTAACTGAAGACTTTAAAATCTTTACTTCATGGGAGTCAACGCATGCTCTTTCTTTTTTTCCATTTTTGTTTTTACTATTTAGTGTTGAATAAAGTGATGCTTCTATGCTCTGATTTTGTGAAATACCTTTTACTGCTTGTTCTTTGTTTCTTGGTTCTGTGTTTCTAGGATGATGCAGCTTTGACATTTAAGGAGTTGAATTCCAATGATCATTTTTGGACAAGAGTAGTCAGGGATGTATTCCAACTTTATGCATTTATTTTCTGCTCCTGCTTTTGTTAATAAATCTTTTTGTTTAAAAAATTATGTTACATTTTTGTTGAAAATTTGTTGCATATTTTGCATCCAAAAAACCTTTGTTGCATGTCACTATACTGTGATTAAAAAATTATGCATGTGCATCTTTCTTAAATTTGAATTAATTGATAAATTTTGAAATAATCTTTCACTATTAGAAAAAACAAATAGGTCACTGCTAGCTTAAGATCAAAGGAAATTAGCAGTGAAAAGGTCACTGGTAGAAGGTAGTAATGGTGAGAATGAGCTTCCAGTGAGAAAAATATCGGTGAGGGTGAAGTTCACCGGTAAGCTGCAAGGGTAAATATCACCATTAGTAAATAAATAAAAGGTCACCGTTAGTACTAAAAAATGGTCTAACGGTGAGGTATAGAAACTATGTGTGGGGGGTACCAGTTACTGGTGGTTGTGTTTTTCATTGGAACTGGTTATTCTAAAGGGTGTTTAGAATGCATCTTACTGCTTTATTGAACATCCTTTTGAATCATACTTTATTAATCTGATTACACCCAATTAATTTTGTACCCACATCTTATATGATACTTTTGAGCTATATTAAAAATCCATGTCACATTAATGTGTTTTTATAGATATGAACCTGCCGTAATTTATTCATTGTGGCAAACAATATTTTTGAACTTCATTGAAACCCTTTTTACATGTTATAAATCTACTAAATTGAAAATCTGTTTTGAACCTTAATTGCTTAATTGTTCTTCTCCATATTTAGAAGTCAACTTTGGGGAAAAAGTTGGGTTTTAAGTGTGGGGGAATTCCAGGGGGTCAATTATTGACTGTTCTAAACTGTTCTTTAATGTAAGCCCATCAATTCCCACTGTAACATCAAACTGTTTGTTAAAAAATGGGTAAAAGTTTTCAAAATTCTTGCATAATTTTAGGCTTTGCATTGTACTCAATTGGGTCTTACCTTAAGAAAAGTTCCTTGCTGGTAGTTAAGAATTACTTAGAGTATGAAATTAATGAATTTGGATGATTGCTGAGTGATATTTTTTAGTTGTTTCAGGTAAATTTATTTTAGGACCTACTTCTAATAATGATATGGGTTACATGTTTGTGGAGCTATGGTCATAACCCTTGGAACTGAAAGTTTGATTCTGATTCTATGGGACTCATTCATTTTATTTTAATTATTAAAATTAATTGCTTTAATGAGCCAATGTAAATGGTTTTTATATAAATATATTGGACCTAGAGTAATTTGGGCATCTGGGATCCCACGGTGAGTCTCTGAGACCCTGGATGTTGGGTGCATTTCTATTTACTATAAGCCCTCCGTAAACTTTGAATAAGTTCATTGCACAGTGCTTAGCACAATGAAACATTGCTTGGGAAAAATTAATAAAGTTTCTAGGGTCAAAAATGACCTCATTAAGGTGAGGGGAATGATGAACTCCAGATGAAGAAGGGTTCAATTAGTTTTTATGGAAATCATTTAGGTTGTATTAATAAGGTTATTCACAAAAAAAAATTATTATTTTTGGAACCTAGGTGAAAAAGTCAAAGTAAAAAAATTTCCTTGGTTAAGATCTTAATTCCATTGATATTTTACCTCTTATCACCCTCTGAATTTGGACTTAAGCCTGGATTGAAGTGAGTCACTAAGTTGTATCATGTATGAGGCATGACATATTCATTGTTTGATAACTTATAGCTTTCTTAATTACCCTTGAGTATTTGTTAGTGGAAAGATTCATATGAGAAAATCATTTTCTTAAAGCATTCTCTTATGTATTTTCCTCTGTTTTGAGTGTTGTACGTGTTACATTTTGAGAAAAATCATTAATACACTTTACTGTTTTTCAAAGATAATAAAGCATGGAATTGTTTGAGGACAAACAATGCTTAAGTGTGGGGGAATTTTATGTGGCTCTATTTTTACATAGTTTTGCCACATCTTTTTACTTAATCTTTAATGATTTAATTAATTATTTAATCACTTTATAATAAATAATTGTAATTTTGTATTTTTATAATCAATTTTGATAATTAATCAATTTTTATAATTAATTATGTATTTTTAGTCTTTAAAATAATTATTTTGATCTTTCAAAACTCATCAGGTTTAATTATGTCTTATTTAGTTTGGTTAATTCAAGTCTGCTTGAATTTTTTTTAATAAACTGAAATTTTTTCTAAAACTATTATTTAATCATCCAAAATATATTTAATTAAGTTAGTCTTTATTTTAATATTTTATCTACTATTTTAGTTACATTAGAATAGGATAGCAATATTAATTAATTTTTTTAGACATCCTAGTCATCATTTAAGTTAATAATTTGTGTTTTAAGTTAAATTATTTATTTCAATTTATAATTTTATGTGTTCAAATAATTATTTAATTAAATAATTAAGAGTTTTTAAACATTAATTATATTATTTTGTATATTCAATTTTATTATTTATTTGTTCTCTATTGATTTTAGTCTACCGGTGAGGTAGACAAGAGCTTGTGGTGACTTATTTGGGTCACTGATGCTAATTTTTATTATTTGTTGCTACTTTGTAATTAATTATTTTTTGTTATTTTAATTATATGTTTTTTATTAATTTAGTTTAACAATTTTTTAGTTTTTAATTTTAGTGTTGTCAATTAAAAATTTTAATGTATTAAGGGTTAATTAAAATCTTGTTTTAGATTATGGTATTTAGCTTTCTTATAATAAATTGTTTTCAATCATTATATTTTTATTGTTTTAGTTTTAATTTTTAGTTCAAAATAATTTCCAAAGGTCCTCGTTAGTTTTATTTATCTTGTAATGGTGACTCTTGGTTCTACCGGTGACCTTTGTCACCGCTACCCTTTTATTTAATCTTCACCGGTAATATTTTTAATTTTTACATTGGTGTACCATTGTTCTAACAGTATCCTTTTTACTTCACCTATCGGTGACCCTTAATGCAGTGTATCGGTAGCTTTTTAATTTTTATTCTGTAACAGTGACCATTATTTTATTATTTAACTCTATCGGTAACCGATTTACCGTTAGACTGCATGCCCTACACCTCATTGTTGTGAGGTTGTTCCTCTTTTCTTAATTTGTTTCAATAATAGTGACCCTTTTATTTTAATTTAGTAACAGTGAGTATTTTAATTTTATTTGTGATGGTGTCTTGGTTTCTAATTTCTAACAGTGACCCCCAACCCTCATTTTCTACCGGTAACCTTTTGACACTCATTTCCCATGCCTCTATCAGTTGCTACCTCACCGCTACAGCCTATACCCAAACCTCACCGTTACTGCTCCAACCTCCCTACCTCACTGATACTTAATCCTCACCGTTACATCCCCTTTCCCTTTCTGCACCTCATCGTCAGCCTCCAATCCCCTCTGCGTTTTCGTCGTTTTGGCTCTCCTAGTGCTTCTTGTTGGATATCACTCACCTTCAAACCCTAGGAAAACACGCACTGCCAGTGGCATCATAAAATGGGAGAAGCAGTGGGTGCGGAGCAGAGAAATGACAACAAGCGAGGAGCAGTTTCTGTTGGATCTTTTCCCAGTCCTGAAGTTGTTGGATAGCAGAAAATTTGGGTGCCTTGATGATATTGGCATCATGAGTTCTATTTCGACATTAGATACTATCAATTAGAAGATTATCTCACTAGATTATGGGGGGCTTAGTGTCGTGCCGCTGCAAATTTCTAAACACTAGAGTTGGCGTCGTCGTATTGGTGAAAGTTCTAGTTGATGATGTACCTTAGGAGAAGCCGCTATTGTCCGCCATTTCATGCAGGCCTCTGCACCTGCTGGTAGTGCACTGCTGGGGGAGTGGGGAGGATGAACCACTGCCCCACGTTGTAGCCGAGCTGCCATGCCACCTACTGAACATCGTCGTCACTGCCCTGCTCGGAGAAGAGGAGATTCGCAACTCGTTTCTCTGCTAGGAGGAAGAGGCCGAAACCCTTCCCCCTTCCTGTTGTGCAGCGTGGAATTGGGGAGGGGGAAGTAAAAAAAATTAGATAAAAAATATAATAATAAAATTAATATAAAAGTAAAGTAAAAAAGAAAAAAACAAAAGGAAACGTTAAAGTAAAGTTAATGTAAAGTTAACTTTACATAAAAGTTAACTTTACTAACTCAAATAAATATAAAATAATTTATAAAATTATAAATTTAAAACAATTATTATATTAATGAAAAGATAAATTATAAATTAAAATATATAACTAAATTAATAATAAGTGCTAAAAATTAATTAATATATTGTTTATAGTATAGTTTTATAATTAATAATAATTATAAATAAACTATAAAATATACTTATTAATTGAAAAATATTAAAAACTTAAGTATTAATTCTAATTACTAAATTAAAATAAACTAATAAATTAATCGATCAACTTCTTTTCTTAAATAGTAATTATAAAATTATTAATATAATTTAAATTATTAAATTTCTAATTTATTTATGATATAAAATTTTAATGATTTAGTTAAATTTGATAAACTAAAAAATAATTATTTAGTATTTATATTTATTAATTTAATTAAATCAATAGTGTTTGATAAATTGATAATAATTTTATATAAAAGTAAATAATAATCATCAATTAAGATACTTATTAATTAACTTAAATTAACTTTTTATGAGTAAGATAACTCTTAACTTTAAAAGAAACTTTTTTTCTCATTCTTTGCATTCTCATTTATTTATTTATTTATTTTTCTTTTCTAACTTTTTAGGTTTATCCAAGAGGTAGGAAAGTGTCCAGGTGCATTCAACTAACTCAGCGGAAGTTAGTTATATGAGAAATTCTAGCGTGATGTGCTTGTCGTGAAAAAATGCACATTTTGTAGTGCGTTTGTGAAGGAGACTTTGATGTTGGTGGAAGCATGCAGTGACGTGTAGCAGATGAGTGATGGTATTTTAAGGAGAGAAAGAAACAGAATTTGAGGGGGACGGATTCGATAAACACACTAGTCTTGGAGCAGAGCAGAGTACCTGGAGCACTTCTCGGAGAGCCGCTCTTCAGAGTTCTGAGGGCCAGGAGCAGCAGTAATTGATGCGAGCAGAGGGATTTTTCTTCCTTTGTTTTCTTCTAAGTCTCTTTCTCTATAATTGAATGGATTTAGTATTCAAAAGAGTTATAAAGAGAAATATATTAGTTAGCTAAATTTCTAGTTCGGGGAGAGTTCTTGATCTACTGGTGATCATTTTCATCCTGTTCATTAAACATTTCTTCTGTGATAAAATTGATCGGCGAGATCGATTCTAATTACACTTTTCTGCTTTTTACCACAAACACTCAAAACTCAAAACTCTTTAATCATTCGGAGAGTTTGATAATGGAATCATCTTTTAATTAAACAGCTCATAATGAAAATTTCAGTACTTATGGCGAGTTTGTACTGTTGTTCTTTTTAATTCATCTTTTTGAAGTTGTACTTCTTTGGAGTGGTGAACTCTAAGTTGTACAATTTCGGCAACTTAACTCTTGGTAAGGGAATAAATTCACTTATATGTAGTGGTAAATTGTTGTATTTTTACATGATTAGGAGAAACAATTTGAACCAATAGACAAGAGTAATCCCCGAGCATTATTTTCTGTTGTCTTTTATTAGCATTTTATTTTCTTTGCTACATCTTATTTTCAGTTGTCCTTGTTTTAGTATAGGTTAGAACAAATTTACAAGAGATGCATTTTTTACTTTTATTTTTATAAAAACATAAAAAAATTAAAAGATAAAAAATATTAAGAAAAATCACTCTGCTGCTGACAACAGTGGAGCTTCCAAGTGTTTTTTTAGAAGAGTAGTTGCCAATTTACCTTCCCTGTGGGTTCAACCCTGCTTGCCACATATACAGTAGTAAGTAAGAATATAAATTTTTAAACTTTGACTGACTTCAATGACAGTACAGGTCATCACGCTCCTTAAAGAATAAATCACTATTATATATATTTTTTTACTATGTTAATTTTGGACTTAAGTATTATGATTACAAGTTTAAAATAACGAGAATCAAATTTAACTATGGATCACAATAGATAGAAAGTAAAATTTTAAATAATATCCTATTAGAGAATATTTTTTTCATTAGAAGAGGAGGAAGAGTATATTACTAATTATACTAAAACGGACGAGGGTAGACCCATTAATGTATCAACTTGACTTGGAATATCTTGGAGTGAAAGGAAAAAAAGAATGATAATATTGACTTTACTGAAATTTTACTTAAAAAATCAAGAACAACAGTACATGGATACTTAATAGTGGGTTTTAATCATATATGATGGTAAATTTAATTTTGTTTAAGAATAAAAAGATCCATGTCAATCGAATTATTTTTTTTATAAATGATAGATAATTAAATATCAAGAGTAGTGGCAATATAAGGCTATCTTGAGTGAAATTGAATAATACCAATGTGTTATTTATGGATATACTTCTACACAATCAATTTGGATTATGTCAAAGTTATAACCTTAGACTCAAATTCACATTTAATTCCTTGGGTTTTCTAATAAAAGTAAATGATATAAATATATTTATGTAAGGATCTAGGAAAAAAATAATTTCTATTTGGTGGGTAACAAAAATAAATCATTTTTTCTTATGGTGAAAGACGAAAAAACAAACGGATTTAATGTATTTTTCAAATTCATAAAAAATGTATCTAAAATATATCAAATATTAAGTTGGTGATTTATATTCATAATTTTTGAAGACACTGGGAATATACATGTGATGCTTGTATGAGAGTAAATATGGTTATAAATCCTTATAAGAAAAAATAATAAAAGGGTCTCACACTTACTTGATTTGGTTCACACTAATGTTTGTGGTCTCATGGAATATATAAGAACCCAAGGAGAAAGTTATTTTATATTTTTACAGATTATTTCAATAGTATATGGTACAGATGAATAAATAAGTTGTAGAGTTCATAAAAAGATATTGGTGGAATGCTAAAAATGAAAAAATTAGAATGATCGAGATATTATTATTAAATAATAGTATATATTACACTTCCATTAAAGAAAATTTTATTTAGAGAAACATGGAATAAAGAATGAATTTTCATTAATGGGAACTCTATAGACAAATAAAGTTGTTGAAAGGTGAAACCACATGGTGAAAAACATATAAAATACACTACTTATTAAGAGTGGTATATCAAGGTAATATTATAAAGAGGAAATTTAAATCATTGTATGCATACAAAAAAAGGATTTTTTAAGTCTAAGAGAGAATATGAAACCATATGAAATGTTTAATAAAAGTAAGATAACTCTAAAACACCATATAGTATTTATAAGTAGGAAATATATTTGGAAAAATATATCTCAACACAAGTATGGTGATACAGAAAATTGGGGTGTGTTTATTAGTTATTCAACCAAGTGTAAATATTATAAGTTCCTTAACAAGAGGATTAACAAAATCATTGAAAATTGTGATTTAAAATCCATTGGGGGAAATTATGTAAATATATTTGAAAATTGAATTTTGGAAAAAAAAAATCAATAGGAGGACCATGACACAAATTTTAAATAACCTCAAATCATAATAAATAAGGATGATTCAAAAGTGGAATTATAAGAATAAATAGGTGTTGAAGTTATAAAAAGTTGAAATTGAGTAGTTAGATGGATGAGTCTAAAATTATTTTTCATAATACTTGTCTAATGAAAATATTATTGATGAGAATCATGAGAATGATATTTTCATCATAGGTATAACTCAAAGTATTTGAAGAAGCAGTGAAGGACTAGTCATAAGTTAAGTACATGAATGCATAGCCTAAACAGATTAAGAATAATAATACTTGGGAACTCATGAAGTGGTTGAGTGATCACAATGTCATTGGGGGAAAATGGTTATTCAAGAAAAAATATGTCAAGCATGGGAATGTGATATAAAATAGGGAAAGGTTTTTTTAAATGGTTATACTCAAATAAAAGGCATATATATCAAAGAGAAATTTACACTGTCGGATTTACTTAAAACAATTCAACTATTTTTGGAAGTTTGAATTAAAATATGTTTCATGATATTCTAAATGGATGTGAATATTTCATTCTTGAATGGATTGATCAAAGAAGAAGTATACATTAAACAACTAGTGTGATCTCAACTTGATGAAGTTGAAATAAATTTATGTCATTTAAATAAATATTTATATGTAACATCCTAACCCAAGTGTCACGTGTTGGTTACCAAAGAGGGTTCATTACATGACCTCAGTCATGACTCTCCATATTCCAGAGGCTGCCGACTAGCAACGTGGGTCACATATATAACATGGGGAGACTATACCCTATTTATCAAAGAATCACAATAATGAAAATAAATAAAAAATAAAAAATGATAATAACCATAACCATAGTAATAATATTATCACATGATGACCAAAACAATAATATAATCTCCAAACCAAAATAGTAGATATGTCATTATATATATGTGTCAAGTGTCTAAATAAAACCCAAAAAGTAAATACTCAATAATAACTCCCAAAATGGGTCCTGACATCATATCTGGTTCCCACATCCATGATCTATCCAAACTCATCCATCTAACAAAGGGATATTTCCCTTATCCTATCCTAAAAACATGACTTCTATTCGGGTACCGATCAGATAGTATGACTAGGGTGTGATTACAACTCAGTAGGCCACCACCAACAGTTTCTAAAACGATAAACATTCTATAACAATGTATGAAATTATATATAGGGAATAATGTACAAAAAAATTTAACAACTATAACTTTTCATTATTCATTAATTAAACACATAAATTACTCAGGCTCATGATAAAACTTAAACCATCAATACCTACTTCAGCCTGTGTCAGAGTCTAAACCATATTGCATAAAAAATAACAATTCATTATAACATATGCTTTTATTATCCATTTAATTTTAATTCATATCAAGGCTACCTGAAACCATAGTTCAATGACAACATTTTGGGCATATAATATCATTTCTATAACCCTGTGTTCTTTTGAAGCATCATTCTATGTCACACACCTCGTTGTTATCACATATGGGTTTTTGAAGTATCATTCGTTATCCCACACACGTATTTATCACATATGGGATTTTGAATCATCAATCTATATCCCACAGACGTCATCACATATATCACAATGTCACATATATCATATATTTCACTTATATCACAATTATCAAGATTAATCATCATTAATATTATTACCAATTATTCACATTATTGACCTCACATGTTTTGATAATCTAAATTATGTTTTAATATGCTTTGATAATCCTATCTATATGTTAAATTATGTTGAAAAAAAATATCAAAATTATCATAGGAATATGTTAATCAATGTTTATCTATGTTTATACATGTTTTCAAATAATACTAACTCAATATGGATATGATTTTCATAGAACAGATAAGTATTAAGTGGTTGGGTCACCGATACAGACCTACCGATACATAGTCACTGATACAAACATAGTCTACCGATAAGAAAAGATCACCAATAAAAAAAGTCTACTAATATATCAAGAGCTACTGATACAGACAGACAGACCTACCGATATCAAAGTCTACTGATACAGACATACAGTTACGGATATGAAGTCCATTGATATACAGAGAGAGCCACTGATACAAGCAGCTACTGATATAGGTGAGTTACCAATAGAGAGAGCCACTAATACAGGAATGCTACCTATATAAGAAGAGCTATCGATACAGTCACTATTACTGAGACATAGTCTACTGTTATAAAGAGTAACAACTACTGTTACAGATCTACTGACTCGAGTCCACCGATACAAGCTCACTAATACTAGGAGCTACCGATGAAAACCAGCCACTATATATCTAACCCTACTTATGTTTGTTTATAAACAACGGTCATATTTGGTAATTTTAATGCAATTTCTATTAATTAATTAATGTTTGTTGAATGTAAAGAAACTGTACCTCGTACCTGCAGAAGTAATCATCATTTTTGTCTGACCACATGAGCTATAAATGTGAACCTCGAACTACTAAAGAGAGATCAATCGATCTTTTCATGCACATACGAAACATCCTTATGAAGATACAAAAGGACTTACATGCATAGAAGAATAAGGAAGAATAAATTATGAATCTGTAAAACCTGATCATTCAAGGAGTAAATAGCTTCAATGATTTCACCTATACTCAAGCTGATCAAACTAATCAACCTGGACCTGGAAGTCAAATACAAAAACGACACTCTGTTTTTCTTAACTAAAAAATATAGAAGGACTCAAAGCTTCATATGCATCAATACAAGGAGTCCATAGCTTCACTCAAACCACATAGAGAATTCTAAACTCATCACTGTTTGTTTAGATCCATTGTGTTTTCATTTATTTACATTTTGAGCAGTGTGTGTTCTGTTCTGTATTCTAAACACACCATGTCTCCTGTTCTGAACTGGAAGATTTGTAAATCCTCACTCAATATTTCCTTTACACTCTTGTATCCCACGGTGGATAGTGGTAGAGGTCAAGTGTGACCTGGACAGCCAGTGAGCTATTGTTATTTTTTATTTCCCACGTTGAACTGTGGTAGAGTTCTGAGGACCTGGATAGTCTGAGTACTGTTGTAAACCCCGATCCAGGGTGTGGATCAAAGTTTTATATAAATTTTTGAGAGGACTAGGTCTCGGCTTGAGACTGAACCTCTTAGTTAAACTTGTTGTGCATCTTATTTCCTTTTAAACTATATCTTATATTCTATTACTAATTACTTTGAAATTTAAATCTGTTTTAAAGTAACTCTGATAGTTAGAATAGAAAGTGTTTGTAATTTTTGTTATCCAGTATGTTAGTTTCAAAAGATAACTTAACTGAGAAATAATCAATCTTTGAGAAACTAATTGAAACCTTTCAAGATTTATAAATTCACTATGGTTTAATTTTTATTTTATTTGGGGAGATTTTATTGAAAACCTTTTTAACAGAAATATTAATTGGAACTCAATTCACCCTCCCTGTTGAGTATCCACTCTGACCAAAATTTGGTATCAAAGGCTGTTTATTAATAAAGTTTTTCCAAATACTCTATTTGTACAAGTGTTTTTAACTATGATTTTAGTTGTATCTTAAAGATCTCAAAATTTCTGTTAGTTCTAAATTTTTATCTCTTTCAATATATTTGCTAAAATCTTATTATGGATAATAGACTAGAAGGTGCAACTACCAACAAGCCACCTTTCTTTAATGGTGTTAATTATTCCCAATGGAAACTAAAAATGAAAATTCATTTAGGAAGTATGGGATTTGATATCTGGACTGCTATAGAGACTCATTATAAGATTACAGAAACTGAAAGAACTACTTTGGATAAACCTGCTAAAGCTTCTTACAATAATAATTGTAAAGCAATGAATGCTCTGTATTGTGCTTTAGGGGATGAATAATTTAATCAAATATCTACCTGTAAGACTGATTATGAAATCTGGGATACTTTGGCTATTTCCCATGAGGGAACAACCAATGTTAAATAAATGAGATTGAATACCTACACTATTAAGTATTATAATTTTAAAATGAAGCCTGATGAATCTATTTCTGACAAGTATCTCAGGTTCAATGAAATTGTAAATATAATGAGCTCACTTGGAAAAGTTGGTCCTGCAAAAGAGAAAATCATGAGGATACTAAGATGTCTGTCAGATAGATGGAGAGGCACATCAATTTCAATTATAGAATCTTGTGACATTAGTTATTTGCCTTTCAAGGAACTCATTGGTAAATTAATGAAGTATGAAGAAGAACTGAAAGTAAATAAGGAAGAATATGATGAACCAAGAAATAATTATGTATCATTCAAGACTTATGCTTCAAAAACAAAGGACAAAGGTAAAATTCAAAGTGAAAGTGATAGTTCAAGAAGTGAATAGAGTTCCTCTGACAGTGATGCTGAAATGGCTCAGATAGCCAGACGATTCAAGAAGTTTTATAGAAAGAATAATTCTTAAAGAAAATCCAATTATAAGGGAAAGTATGATAATAAAGGTCATTGGAATAAGGATTGGAAAAGAACTAACAAAAGTGATGACATAGTCTGCTATGAATGCAAGGGGAAAGGACATGTGAAATCTGACTGTCCGAAATTAAAGTACAAGAAGAAATATTAGTACAAGGACAAACAATATAAAAAAGATATGAAAGCAACCTGGAGTGCTTCAGAAGATAGTTCAAGTGATTCTGATTCCACTCAGGAAGAAAATTCTCAAAAATCTAATATGTGTTTTATGAAAAACACATCTAAGGTAATATCAGAAACTCTTACTTTAAATTCTTATTATTCTGGTGATGATTCTGATTATGATTCTAAAAACATTCCTAGTGAATAGTTATTTGAATATTGTAACATCATATAAGATACTTTCAAAGAACATAAATACAAGTATAAAACCTTAAAGAAACAACATGCTTTAACTAGCACTGTCAAATCTGCATTAGAAGTAGAAAAGGAAAATAATGCTCAATAGTTAAAAGAAAATACTAAACCGAAACTGTCTAATGAGAAACTCATGAAAGATTTGGAAAAATTTACTAATGGAAAGAACACTCTTACTCAAATTCTAGGTAAACAAGTATCACCTAAGTATACTAATGGGTTAGGATATCAACCTGGACAGAGACAGATCACAAAAAATAGATTTTTTCTAATAACTGGACAGTTTGCTGCTAGTTCCAGTTCTAGGAATTCTTATGTCTTAACTAGTTATTCACATTTTTATCGATCAAACAAAGTTTATCTTTCAAAATCCTTGGAATATATTGATGATAGGAAACCCATTAGACAAATCTGGGTACCAAAAGTTTTTCTTTCTAACCTGTCTGGACCCAAGAAAATCTAGGTACCAAATTCATATTCTGTCTAAACATGTTTTATAGGAAACCAGCTTAAAAAGTCCCTGTAGGAATACATGGCACTTGTATAGTGTATGTTCAAGACATATGACATGAGACTTCTCATGTTTTAAAATCTTAGTCAAAGTTGATGGAGGACATGTCACCTTTGGTGATAACTCAAAAGGAAAAATCATCTGCTTAGGTCAAATTGGTAACACTGATTCAATTTGGATTTCAAAAGTTTTACTTGTTGATGGACTAAAATATAATCTGTTAAGAATTTCTCAGTTGTGTGATTATGGATTTAATGTTAAGTTTGAGATGATTCTTGTAATTTTATCAATTATAAAAATGTTTTAATGTTTTCTGCCTTAAGAAATGAAAACGTTTATGATGTGGATTTAAACTCTTTAGCTAAGAAAAATATTACTTTTTTAAATGCTTTTCATAAATAATCCTAGATTTGGAACAGAAGATTATGAAATTGTAATATAAACTCACTTAAGAAAATGGATAAAAAAATAGTTAGAGACCTACCTCAACTCAAATTCCCATCAGACAAAGTTTGTACTCCCTGTCAAAAGGGAAAGCAACATAAAGTTTCTTTTAAATCAATGAAAGAAGTTTTAACTTCTCAACCTCTCGAGTTGGTTCACATGGATTTATTTGGACCATCCAGAGTTTCTAGTTTAAATGGGAAGCACTATTTCTATGTCCTTATAGATGATTTTTCTGGATATACTTGGGTATATTTTCTAGTTCAAAAAAGTAAAGCATGTTCTTACTTTATGAAATACTCCAAGTCTGTAGAAAACCTTAGTGGTCTTAAGATTAAAGCCTTGAGAAGTGATCATGGTCGTGAGTTTGAAAATCATGAATTTGAATCATACTTCTCACAAAATGGATATAATCACAATTTATCTGCCCCTAGGACACCTCAACAGAATGGTGTAGTTGAAAGAAGAAATAGAACACTTCAAGAAATTGTAAAGACTATGCTAAATGAATTTGAATTACCTATTTATTTTTCGGTTGAAGCTCTCAATACATCTTGTTATATTATAAATAGAGTCTTGATTAGACCTGTTCTTAAAAAGACCCCTTATGAACTATGGAATAATAGGAAGCCTAAAGTTAGTTACTTCATAATTTTTGGTTGCAATGTATTTATTCTCAATACTAAATATAATCTTGATAAGTTTGTATCCAAAAGTGATGAAGGAATATTTCTAGGTTATTCTTTATCTAGAAAATCCTATAGAGTTTTTAATAAAAGAACCAAATGTGTGGAAGAATATGGTTACATCAAATTTGATGAAACTGATCTGCATGAACCTAAACCTTCTCTTGAAAATCTTGAAGAAGATTTGTCTGTTCCGAACCTTAGTGATAATCTCAGTGAACCTGTTGTAAAGACAACTAGTTCTAGAAATATTCTATAATCTTCTTCTCATGAACCAGAACCTAGAGAAGAACCTAAAATTTCTAGTCCTACCTTTACCAGATCAACTAGGATTCTAAAGAATCAACCTATAGATGTTGTTGTAGGTAATCTTGATAGGGGGACATAGACTAGAGCTTCTCTAAGAAACCAGGTTGAACATCAAGCCCTTCTTTCACAGTTGAACCTAAAAATATCCAGGATGCAATCAATGATGAATTTTGGGTAATAGCTATGCAAGAAGAATTAAATAAATTTGAAAGAAACAAAGTCTGGTAATTAGTTGACAGACCTAAGGACACTTTGATCATAGGAACTAAATGGGTTTTTAGGAATAAAGTTGATGAGTCTGGAAATATATTTAGGAACAAGGAAAGACTAGTTGCACAAGGATATAGTCGAGATGAAGGAATAGAATATGAAGAAACCTTTGCACCTATAACTAGATTAGAAGCTATTAGGATTCTACTTTCCTATGTTGCTCATCTGAATTTCAAGTTATATCAAATGGATGTTAAAAGTGCTTTTATAAATGGTTTTATAATTGAAGATGTTTTTGTTGAACAACCACCTATATTTACTGATCCAAATTTTTAAAATCTTGATTTTTAGCTTTCTAAAGCTTTATATGCATTAAAACAAGCCCCACGAGCTTGGTATGATAGACTTAGTAGTATTCTTATTTCAAAAGATTTTTCTAAAGGGATTGCTGATCCAACTCTCTTTATTAAAAGAATTTCCAAATATGTTTTGATAGTACAAATCTATGTTGATGATATTATTTTTGGATCTTCTAAAAATTATTTGTGTATTGATTTTTCAAAGAGTATGCAAAATGAATTTGAAATGAGTTTAATGGTAGAACTCAAATATTTTCTTGGATTTCAAGTTTTTCAAAATAAAAATGGTATTATCTTAAATCAAAGTAAATATACAAAGGATCTTTTAAAACATTTTTTTCGATAGTAGTAAGGGTAATGACACACCCATAAGTATCACTTGTAAGTTGGATGCTGATGAAACTGGAAAACCAGTGGATCAAACCAACTACAGATGTATGATAGGGAGTTTTCTCTATCTTACTGCTAGTCGACCAGATATTATGTTTAGTGTGTGTATGTGTGCAAGATTTCAAGCTAATCCAAAACATTCACACTTGCTTGCTGTTAAAATAATTTTCAAATATCTTAAACAAACTACTAAATTAGGATTATTTTATTCAAAAGGAAAATCATTATATTTAATAAGTTATTCAGATGCTGACTTTGTTGGTTGCAAGTTATATAGAAAGAGAACTTCTGGAACATTTCATGTTCTAGGTAAGTCCCTGATATCTTGTTGTAGTAAAAAGAAAAGCTTTTTTGCATTGTCTACTGCTGAAGCAGAATATATTGCTGCTCGTAGTTGCTGTGCAAAAATTTTGTGGATGAAACATACATTATTGGACTCTGGATATCATTTTAGACATGTATCTATAAACCGTGACAACACTAGTGTGATCAATATCTCTAGGAATCCCATATCTCACTCTAGAACCAAACACATTGATGTAAGGCACCACTTTTTGAGAGATCATTTCCAAAAGGGTAATATTACTCTTGAATTTATAGTTACTGAACATCAATTAGCTGACATATTCCCCAAACCTTTAAGTTCAGATAGTTTAAGTTACATTAGACATGAGTTAGGAATGATAGACTTTGTAGAACCAAATCCTCACCGTTATCCAAATCCACACCATTAGCCAAATCCACACCGTTAGCCAAATCTTCACTGTTAGAAAAACCACAACGCTAGAAAACCTCACTTTTAGGGAAACCTCACCGCTAGTAAACCTCACCACTAGAGACCTCACTAATAGATAAACCTCACCATCAGGGTTCTCACCGGTAATTGTCACTGATATGTCATGCAATGTATGATTTTCTTTTTCCTAAACTGAAACTCTTATTGTTTTTAGTATAATTATTTTTATTAAATTTCGATTCATAAATGATAAAAACTAATCCTTGATCACATTTCAATCCACCACAAACTCTCCTCTCTTCAATACTCACTTCTCGAACCCCCACATTACATGTAACCCTAAGCTCTTCGATTGGATATAGCAAGAACAAAAATCCTAATAGTCAGAGATGATAGTGATGCACCAAATACGAAGAAGCATAAAACAAGACCTGAAGGTAGTGGTAGTGAAATTAGAACAAGGTCAGGGAAGCGTGCAATGAACCCACATTTGCAAAATAGAAAAATAGAAATTGAAAAGGAACTCAGCGAGGAATGACTCTTTCCTAGCAAGTCATTAGTTATAAAAGTATTATAGGAACAGGGATGGATTGATTGTTTTAAAAACTATAATGGACCTCATTATCCAAATTTGGTTAAGGAGTTTTATGCTTTTGTTCATTTTGAGAAGTGTGAAGAAGAAAATAGAATGGTTTCATTAGTGAATGGAAAGGAAATTTCTTTTTCTTCTGTTGAATGGGTTGAATGTCTGAAAGTCCTACATGAGGGTGTATTTGGGTATACCTTGAAGACAATACCTCCTACCAGTGACATTTTTACTATGAGGATTCTTTGGAAGAGCTCACCGGTAGTGGCAAACCAAGAAAGGTAGTGGTTGCAGAGATGGATGGAGAAAACCAGGTGTTATTCAAATTCATCCAATATGTGCTATGTCTAAGAAGAGAAGAATTTGAAAATCTAAGATACCAAGATATTTATTTGTTGCATTTGATAAGGCATGGTGTTAAGGTAAATATGTGTAGGCTGTTGATGATTAAAATTTAGGATATGATCAGGCCTAAGTAAAAATCCAATGCTTTATTGTTTGCAAAGTTGATTTCAGTAATGATCATGGTGAAAGGTGTAGCTAAGTCTCAAGATGAGATAGCTGTTGTGAGAAACAATTTTTTCATCACAAGCACAGTCTTTAAGTATATGAAGATTGGCTAGAACCCATGGAGAAGGAAATGGTTTATTGATTATGAGAAGGTGTATGATGATTTCAACCCTATTGACCATCCCAATAGGCCAAGAGACAGAAGAGATACAGGTCTAGGACCTAATGAAGAGGAACCTCAGTATAGTGATGATACTAATGAGGAGGATAACTTTGTAGTAGAGGGATGGGATCTGAACTTTCATACAAGTCCATTTGCAGAAGTTGTATCATCTGGAAAGTAAAATGTGTTGGGAGTAAGAAATGAAAAATCCCCTATTGATGAAGAAGACCAGCCTGCTCCAGAGAATGAGGAAGAACAAGAATCTGAAAATGAAGCATTTGTTTCTGCCTGCTTGAGTCTCAGTCCACTAATTGGGTACTCCTCAATACCTAATAATGAAATTATTGAAGTAAAAAGACCTGCATCTAGTCCTCACCAGGTTGGGACACCTGATATGGATAGAGTTGTGAAAAATTATTCTGAGGAAGACCTGCCTACTCAAGCTACTATTGATGTACATATAAAAGAGAATGCATAGATTGAGTGGGATAATCCCACCAGACATGGTACTGCTTCAATAGCTCATGAGATTGAAGACTGAGTCGAAGACCCAGGTTTTGTAGTTCTCGGATTTTACTATCCGGATTCAGAAGTTGAGACACCCATCAGTAGACCTCCTGTCTCTTATAATATTCTCTCTAAAACATTACCTGAGGATATAGTAAGAAAATATGAACTAGAAAAATTGAAATCTTATCTTAAGACCTGTTTTGTAGAAGAAATGAGAAGAATAGAAACCTCGTTAATATCATTTATTCAATTTGTGATGACTAAATCGGTATCTGGTGTTTTGGATGAAGTTAATACCTACCAGAATCAAGTTTCAAGCATGGAAGAGGATGTTGAATCTCTAATGAAATCAGTTGTCTCTCTGGAATCTTATATGAGCTCTAAATATCATGTAGACAAGGATTTGGCCTTTTTTAAAAGCGTAGTTAGCAAAATGGTATCCATTTTTTAGGGATTTAATATTTCCATGGAGAAGCATGTCAGCACCCAAGACTCTATTGTGAATACTCTCATTAGTGGGCTAACAAAATCTTTTAAGGAAGCAGTAGCCTTTACGGTTTTACCTCTGAGTACTACCAGGCCTTATTTGGATATTTATCAGATTCAAGCTGTGATAAGAGAAGAGATGGGACAGTCTTCCACCAGTGTCTCTTTAGACTCTACTACCTT
This sequence comes from Viscum album, assembly GCA_963277665.1. NCBI lineage: Eukaryota > Viridiplantae > Streptophyta > Magnoliopsida > Santalales > Viscaceae > Viscum > Viscum album. The sequence goes on from OY728145.1 coordinate 189,025,334, forward strand.
GACCCAAGTGGTGAATACCACTAGAGATATAGGGAAAATTGTTCATAATTTTATGAGAGAGGCCACTAATTCTCAGAAAGAGATAAAAGACAAAGTGGATTACTATTTCCAAAGGGTCTACACTAAACATCAGTTGAACAATCATTTCAAGCTTCTTTTAGAGAACATGAAACTACCTCCTATGAATCAAGATTTCAGAGAACAAGTAAGCAAGCTCAGGGAGTTGACTCCTGATTTAGAAAAGTTTATGGAGAACAAGGATGAATTTATCTTTGTTATGGAAAGAGGAGGAGGAATAATTATGGACTTTAGGAATCTGTTGTTGCCATTTTTGTATGTAGACAGTACTCCTATCATTGTACCTCCATCTATGCCTGCCTCTGCTCAGTCTGCCTCCATTCCTCAGATGACACCAGATCAGACAATCAGAAGTCTCTTTCCTATGATTACCTAGAGGGATCCACATTATAGGTTAGGCACCGTATCAGTAGCTCAGCCTCCTCTGATTATCACTGGTGTTCCAAAGCCTCTACCTACATCTACCCATCTTGAATCCTCTTCTGATTCCAAGGAAAAATAAAAATAACATATTGAGGAGGTGGATTTAACAGTGGTTAGGAAATTTGATAGGAATCACTTGTAATCTTTTTGCCTCAATGTTGTCTTTATCTATAATTTTTGTCCCAAGATATATATATGATCTTATTCTATTCTACCTTCTGTTACTTCTCTCATCCATTGTTTACTATTTTTTTCTAATCAAAAAGGGGGAGAAATATGAGAAAAATGAGCATAATATAATTATATAGTATTATTCTACCTATGGTGAATTTGTTGTATAATTCTACCTCTGATACAATTTCTTTATACCTCTGCTACATTTTCATGTAATACTCTATTCTCTAATACATTTGAAAATTTCATTACTCACACTGAGAAGTGAGACCCTATGTATTTTATACTGATATATTAATGATTATTTTTGGATAAAAATACCATAATTTGTGATTATCAAAAATGGGGAGATTGTTCACCTCACCTATTTTGATAATCTAAATTATGTTTTAATAAGCTTTGATAATCCTATCTATATGTTAAATTATATTGACAAAAATATCAAAATAATCATTGGAATATGTTAATCAATGTTTATCTATGTTTATACATGTTTCGAAATAATACTAACTCAATATGGATATGATTTTCATAGAACAAATAAGTATTAAGTGGTTGTGTCACTGGTACAGACCTACTGATACAAAGTCACCGATACAGACATAGTCTACCGATAAGAAAAGATCACCAATAGACAGATTCTACTGATATATCAAGAGCTACTGATACATAGAGACAAACCTACCGATATCAAAGTCTACCCATACAGACAGATAGCTACTGATATGAAGTCCACCAATATACAGAGAGAGACACCAATACAAGCAGCTACCGATATAGGCGAGTTACTGATGGAGAGAGTCACCGATACAAGAATGCTACCTATATAAAAAGAGACACTGATATAGAGTCACTATCACTGAGACATAGTCTACCGTTATAAAGATTAACAGATATTGTTACAGATCTACTGACTCAAGTCCACCGATACAAGATCACTGATAGTAGGAGCTACTAATGAAAACTAGCCACTATATCTCTAAACCCTACTTATGTTTTCTTATTAACAATGGTCATATTTTGTGCTATTAAAGCAATTTCTATTAATTAATTAATGTCTCTTGAATGTCAGGAAACCGTACCACATACCTGAAGAAGTAATCATCTTTTTTGTCAGACCACATGAGCTCTAAAAGGGAACCTATAACTACTAAAGAGAGATCGATCAGTGTTTTCATGCACAAACAAAACAACCTTATGAAGATACACAAGGACTTACATACATAGAAGAAGAAGGAAGAATACATTCTGAATCTGTAAAACCTGATCATTCAATGAGTAAAGAGATTCAAAGATTTCGCCTATACTCAAGCTGATCAAACTAATCAACCTGGACCTGGAATTCAAATACAAAAACAACACTCTTTTTTTCTTGACTAAAAACTAGAGAAGGAATCAAAGCTTAATCTGCATCAATCCAAGGAGTCCAGATCTTCACTCAAACCACATAGAGAATTCTAAACTCATCACTATTTTTTTAGATCCATTATGTTTTAATTTATTTACATTTTGAGCAGTGTGTGTTCTGTTTTTTATTCTAAACACACCATGTCTCATGTGCTAAACTGGATAATTTATAAATACTCACTCAATATTTCCTTTACACTCTTGTATCCCACTATGGATAGTGGTAGAGGTAAAGTGTAACCTGAAAAGCCAGTGAGTTGTTGTTATTTTTTATTTCCCACATAGAACTATGGTAGAGGTATGAGGTCCTGGATAGTCTGAGTACTATTGTAAACCCTGATCTAGGGTGTGGATCAAAGTTTTATATAACTGTTTGAGAGGACTAGGTCTTTTCTTGAGACTGAAACTCTTCCTTAAACCTATTTTTCATCTTATTTTCTTTTAAAGTATATCTTATATTCTGGTGCTAATTACTTTGAAATTAAAATCTGTTTTAAAGTAACTCTGATATCTAAACTAGCAAGTGTTTGTAATTTTTTTTAGCCAGTAAGTTAGTTTCAAAAGCTAACTTAACTGAGAAATAATCAATCTTTGAGAAACTAATTGAATCCTTTCAATCTTTTTAAATTCACTACAGTTTAATTTTTATTTTATATGGGGAGATTTTATTGAAAACCTTTTTAACAGAAATTTTAATTGGAACTCAATTCACCCCCCCCCCCTCTTGAGTATCCAATCCGACCAACACATATCATGATGCACCATTTAAATTTATCAAACAATCACAATTACTCACATTTAATCTCATGGAATAATATGAACAATTCACCATTAAAACTTTTATCAACATATAATCCTAAAAACTATTAACCCATTAAGTTTAATACAATTATCCCTTAATTCCCATTAATCGATAAATTAAACATCCCATTAATCAATAAATTCCACATTCCATTAATCAATAAATCCTAAATAACTTAAATTATATAATCCATTAATTAATAAGTTAACTTATTTCAAGATGAAATTTCCAAACGTACAATAAAATTTTTAAAATTATATATATGTAACTGAAATCAAGAATTTGGGAATTGATAAATCGACCACCTAAATCAAGACCGTTAGTGGATGCTCGCCAATGGAAATCCCCAAATTGATGCAGAATGATAAATTTTATGAAAGAGGAAAATATTTAGATCCAAAACATAGATCCAATATTAATCATAATAAGGTCATTTAAAATCTAGATCTAACCCCTTCCAATGGAGGATAAATAAAAAATTTCACTTCATCCATGAAGAGTGATGTTATAGAGGAAGGAAACAATTTTGGAAGATATTATGTTTCTAAAGATGTTTGTATCCTTTAATAGGGTCATTGATTCATCAATAACGAATTTTGAGAGGCCTAGGAATCCATCAGGGATCTCCTAAAAGTTAATTAAAAATGTTAGGTCCAAGATCGGTCGAATTGGGGTTAATACAGGGGAGTTTGGGATTTTTAAAATAATTTTTCAGGGAATTAAAAACAATGTCATGGTTTCTGGGGATGGGGAACACGGTTTTCCAAATATTTCTCTCTAACTATGTCCCTCTCTTTAAGGGTGTACAGTTTCTCCTAAGAGGGAACCTAATTTGAAAAACATTGTGCCAACCATTAAAATCTCCTCTGTTGGAGGGTGTATGGTTTGGGAGGGAGGTGGAACGGTTTTCCAAAAATGTGTTCCAACCATGTTCCACCTTATATATCACCAAAATAGGGTGTACGGTTTCTTGGGAAAACCACATGGTTTTCCCTAACCATGATCCAACCAAACGTCTCTAATATCACCTCAAACAACCCCAAACAAAATCCCAACCAATATATACCAAAGCAAGGAAAAATATTACTTAAAAATGAACTCGATACATCTCTAGAAAAGGTCAGGATCGTAAATAATATAATTTAAATTCAAGGATATGTTATAGGAAATAATGATGTTCTCAAAGAAAAAATTTTTAATAACTTGGACTTTTATAAATGAAATTCCCTTTTTGACTGAATAAATCCATTACTTAGAAATGTAGCTATAGAAAACAAATGAACTAATTTCGGTATTTTGGACCATTATATGGTCTATCAGATTTCAAATAACATTAAGAATCATAACAATTAATAATATAGTTGTTTTATAGTTACCATTATGATAAGTATATTAAGGCCTACGATAGATTCCACTTGACAAAGAAAGGAGTGATGGCCCGGGCCAGTAAGATCTCACCATATAAAGCTCATTTATTAGAGATTCCAATGGAGATAGGATCACTTGGATTATACATTAACTAATACCTAGCTAATATTTAACAAAAAATGATTTAATGAAACTTTTTATGGTAGAATTTTATGCTCATTGAAATAACAGACCAAACTATCTTTGTTAAACCACCCTAACAAAATCTCACCATCACACACCTTGCCCTTAGGGAATTCGAAGGTGTAATATAGGGATGTGTATATAGACCCTAATAGAATTAATTTTAATATTTTATTTCAATAAAAAAATTGATTTTATTTTTTCCTTTTTATTATTACTTTATAATGATTAAATAATTGGTTTGATAAAAATTAGATTTTGATATAATGAAACCCAAATTGATTTTTTTAGAAATATATCCTTCTAATCAATAAAATCTTTTTGATTAATCCAATAACTTTTGAAATAAATAATATTTTAATGAAATATTATTATTAAATAATATGTATTAAATATAAATGAAAATATAATTTTATGAAGTCAATTGTAATTTTTATAAGGATCATAAAACTTTTATTGTAAAAAAAGTATTGTTCAACAAAAAACGATTTTTATTTAAAATTATAAATTATAATATTTATAGAATAATTTTGATAAAACAAATGTTATTTTTAAATCATAATTTCAATATTATCAAATATTTAATTTTTCATAATTTTTTGAGAATTTTTAATTTCTTTGGGTAAAAATAAATATATTATAATTATATGGTATGTTAATAACATCATCAAATTCCATAAGTGATAAACTAAATACTATAAAGAGTATCCATGACCGAAATTTTGTTTCACCTTTAATAATACATTTTTAGGTTATTTGATTAATTTTATAAACCCTTAATAGAATCTCTATAAACTATATAATATTTTATGGTTTTAAAATCATTTCTTTATAAACATGACTCGCTTCCACATCACCAAGGTAATCATTTTAATAACACAGATTCTTATAATTTTAAAATAATTAAATAACCCCCTATTTTGAACAAACCATGGAAAACCCCATGGTATGGTTTGTGGTTTGGATTAATTTATCATACAAAGTCTAAAACCAATGTTTATAAATTAATAAATAATTCTCCTCTCTTTTTCAATACAAACCCACCCAACCTCTAATTACCATTCACTAAAAACCCATGTATCATGAAGTTACTCTACCCTTACTTCCATAGACCCTCCTAAGGTTCCCCCAATATCTTAATAAGCTCCTCTTAAACTTTTAGAATCACCCTCTCAGGGTAAGGGATCTTATCCTTGTCCCCTTTATTCAATAACCTTCTTTAAATTATGCCTTTTGATTAACAATTTTTCATGTTGGGATATGTTTTCACACATCCCTATTACTGTAATTATGATTTCCATGTGATGATTAACCCCTTTCATTATCATTTAATCCTTACATAAATATTTATTTATCCTCATTATGCTTCCATAATTATCCTATGATTTTTCATTCCAAACATTTGTGTCATGAATTCTCATCCCAATTTCCACTCAAATATATTCACCTTATTATACCTATCCTTCATTAATTATGGATTTCCATATATTTAACTCTAACTCTATAATAATTGTATTAAAATTTATGAAATACATCTATATATTAATGATATCTGAGGCACATGTACATGAAATGAAAGTGACAGGTGGGTTCTTATTAAATAGACCTCTAAGTATTTGGGTAATATTTTTAACTCATGGGATTATATGTATGACTCATGGGAGTTTATCCAAAGAAAACTATGTTGTGATGTCTTAGCAGTTATCTTTTACTTGTGTTTATGATATAATTTTTTACGTGGTTTCCACATTCCTATATTGCATTGAAATTATCATGTTAAATCACGCCTCATTATTCAACATTGTGATTATTTCACCTTTTATGTAATATTTATATGCCACTTGACTCACATGTATTTCATTCATCATGTTATGATATGATTATTCCCTGATTTGAATTTATATATCAACCTTTTATTATGTACATCCCTAGGTTATCCCATACAGTTTTAAGTGATCCAAGGAATATAAGGGCATGCTTTGATATTTTTAAATAATTATATTGCACTCGTGTTTTAGGTTATTATGTCATATAACTAATTTTTCAAATACACTAGGCCTCATGTTTTATTAGGTTTTTATTATGTTTACCTTTATGTAATAAGATTTGAAATAAAGTGTATTAAAGTTATAGGTTTTCATAGTTGGTATTAATGAAAAGTATAGTTATTTTGGGGATTATGATTATAAAAAATATATTAAAATCTTTAAGAATAAGACTAAACATAAGAAAACTTTCCTAAATTTTGGTAAAGTATAGAGTAAGTGGTTTCAAAGAAAATGCATCCATGTATGGATACTATTAGTGGATGTGGATCTGGAACAATTGTACCTTGTGGAAATAACCCCAAAAAGGGTGCATTGAGTAATGTGGTTTTTTTTAACTTTCATTTCATGAATGATTAAGATAAATATTTAAAAACCACCTCCGAACATGGTGTTTTAGTTATCAATGAAGATGGAAAATGGTTCAATTTTGTTTCATCCCAATTATATAACTCATCCCCTATCCAAAATTTTGGGATGAACTTCCTAGTGAACTGTATGATATTCCCTTTAGTATAATTAAATAATATAATAGGAATGGATTGGATTTCATTATATATATAAAACATAAATTGCTAAGAGAAGGAAATAACCCTCTTTATTTTTAATCTTTCTCTAGTTCTATATAAGTGAAAGGAGTAGGATGAATCTAATTTGGTATCATCATATCAAGTGTAGGTATTATTTACCTATGAGGAAGATTATCTTTCTAAAATTACTGATACTAAGGAAATGATCATCCTTGAATACATTCCCATTGTGAGGGAATTCACTGATGTGTTTCCTGAAAAAATGTTTAGTCTTCCTCCTAGATGACTGGTTTAGTTCTCAATTGAGATTATACCCAGATCATTTCCAATATCCAAGAATCTAAATAAAATGTCCACTATTGAACTTAAAGAGATAAAGAAGCAGTTGTAATATAAAATGGATAAAGTATTTATACACCTAGGTTCTTTATCATGAAGTTCATCGGTCCTCTTCATTAGGAAGAATAATGGATCATTGCACCTCTTCATTGATTATCATGATCTCAATAAGTTCATGATAAATAAAAAGTATCATATTCTAAGAATTGATTACTTAATTTATTATCTACAAGGATCATAATACTTCTTTAGGGTGGATATTTAGTCAGGATATTATCAACTAAAGGTAAATAATGAGGATATCCCCAAGTCTTTGTTACATATAAGTTACGGGTACAATGAGTTCATAGTGATTACCTTTGGACTCACTAAATCTCCAAAAATCTTCATGGACATTATGAATAGAATCTTTAGGTATTACTTTGAAAATTTTATGGTAGTATTTTTAGATTATATTCTTATCTACTCCAAACTAAATGATGAACATTAGGATCATTTGAATGTTGTAATGAAGTCTTTAAAAAAAGGAAAATTTATTTTGAAGTAAAATTAAATGTGATTTTTGGATGGATAAAGTAACTTTATGAAGGCATGTTATCATCAAAAAACAGATATTTGTGAATCCATTAAAAACTGAGCAAATATAAGGATGTCTAAGACCAAAATCTATGATAGAAATCAATAGCTTCCTTATATTAGTTGGGAACTATCATCAATTATTGAGAAACTTATTATGGTTTTCAAGCACAATAACAAATATAACTCATAAGGGTGTCAAGGTTTTCTATGATAATGAATGATAATAGAAATTTAAAGAGTTTTATAAGAGTCCAATCACTGACTTTTGTTAACATTATCCACCAATGGGGAAGGATTTGTGATCTATAGTGATTCATCTAAAAAGTTATAGGGTTTTATACTCATGAATGATGAAAAAGTGATAGCATATCTCTTCTAAAAATTAAATATCTATGATTATAACTACCCAACTCATTATCTATAATTAGATGCAATGATTTTCACTTTGAAGATTTAGTGAAATTTCCTATATAGGTAAAAGTATCAAAAATATATGGATCATAAAAGACTCAAGTATAAATTCACACAAATGGATTTTAATATGTGCCAATAAAGGTGGCTTAAACTGATCAAGGGTTATTCTTTTTAATTTCATTACCATCATGGGAAAGAAAATAATGTTGAAAATTCTCTAAGTAGAACGGATCACACAACATTCTCTATGGTTAGGATTAAAAGGGGTCAAATATTCTAAGACATGAAAAGGATGGATATGGGTATAATAAAAGGATATCCATCATGACTTTATCAAATAACAACTCTACCATCCATTATTGAGAGGATCAAGGAGGCCCATAATGATAATGACTTTTTATAGAAAAAGGTAGTGAATATTACAAAGTTTAACTTTTCTAAATATGCATTTATAAGGATTGGAACCTGGATATGTGTTCCATAAAAACCAGAGTTGAAGAGAGAACATTTGGAAAATGGTAATAGCTCATATTTATCTATTATTTCAGGATGTGCTAAGATGTATAGAGATTTGAATTGAAACTTTTGGTAGGAGAATAGAGTGAGGGGATTGTAAAATTTGTTTTGTAATGATTTGTATTCCAAAATATCAAGGTTGAACAACATAATTATAAGGGTATGATACAATCATTTCCAATACCAGTATGGAAATGTGGATTTTTTTCATAGGACTCCCCAAGGCCACTAAAGTCAATAACTCTATCTAGGTGTTAGTAGATCACCTTATCAAGTGATGCAATTTAATTGTTATCAAGGAATATTTTTCTCTGGACCAACTTGTCAAGATATATATAAGGGAAGTGGTAAGACTACATGGATCTCCATTGTTTATTGTATCTAACTGAGACCTGAGGTGTAACTTAAGGTTCTAGAGAAGCCTTCAGAAAGTATTGGATATAGATTAGCACTTTAACATTGTTTATCGCCCTCATATATATGGTTGGTCTGAAAGAACCATTAAAACTATAGAGTATATGTTTATATCATGATCAATGGATTTCCAAGGATGTTGGGATCAGTATCTTCCCCTAGTGGAATTATCATATAAAAATAGTTTCCATTCTCAAATTCAAATTACACCATATGAGGATCTGTATGGGAATTGGTGTTAGACTCTAATTTTTGGGGATGAAGTTGGAGAGAGGAATTTGATGGGACCTAATATTATACAATAGATGATAGAGAAGTTTCAAACCATTCAGCACCATATGAAATATTCCCAAATTCAATATAAAATATATATATATAATCCTCAATGAGAGTTAGAGTTTGAGGTCAGAGATAAATTATTCCTTTATTTATCATCGTGGAATAAATTCATGAGGTTCGGTAAGAAGCTTAATCTTAGTCCTAGATACATCATCCCCTTTTAGATCCTTGATTGCATCGAAGCGGTGTCTTATCGAGAATCACTCCCACCTAACCTATCTCAAGTACATAATGTGTTCCATGTATCCCTCGTGATAAAGTATATACCATACCCCTCACGTGTATGGAATCTATAAATGGTACCATTGAAGAATGATCTTTCATATAAGGTGAAGATAGTGATTTTCTTAGATTGTAGAGACAATATTCTATGAAACAAGGAAGCTCACTTTGTCAAAGTGTTGTGATAGAACCAAACATTTAAGGAGGTGACATGGGAACTAAAATAAGAGATGAAACATAAGTACCCTTATCTATTTTAGTGTATAAAATGAAAATTATAAGGTTAAAATTTATGAATGGGGAAGAATGTAATGACCTAAAATTTTATAAATGAAATTCCCTTTTTGAATTAATAAATGCATTATTAAGAAATTAAGTTATTAAAAACACATGCACAATTTTGGTTATTTTGGACCATTATATAGTCTATTGTATTTAAAAGACCATTAAGAATCATAACTATTGATAATACATCCATTTTATAGTGACCATTATGATTATAATATTAAGGGTCATGATAAAGTACACTTGAAACTTATGGAAGGAGAGATGGCCTCGACCAGTAGGATCGTACCCTGTGAATCCCATTTATCAGAGCTTCTATGGGAGATAAAATTAATGGGATTTTCCATTGAAAATTTACTAGTATATATTCAATAAATAAATAATGATTTAATTCATTTACAATATAATTTCAAGATCATTGATATCATGTCCCAAACTATGTTTGTCGAACCACCCAAAACAAATCTCACTATCACACAACTTACCCTTAGGGTATTCGCTGGTGTAATAAAGGATTATGTATCTAGACCCTAACATTATGAATTTTATTTTTTATTTTAATAAAATAATTATTATATTTATTCTTTTTTATTATTACATTATAATTATTAAATAATATGTTTGATAACAATTGGATTTTGATCCAATGAAACACAAATTTTATTTTTTAGAAATATATAGTCTCAATAAAGACACTATTATTTAGGAATCCAGTAATTTTTTAATAAATTATATTTTAGTAAAATATTATTTTGAAATAATACTTATTAAATTAAAATTATAATATAATTTTATGAATTCAAATGTAATTTTAATAGGGGTCAGAAAACTATTATTGTCAAAAAAACAACATTTTTCAATAAATAGTGATTTTTGAATTAAAATATTAAATTATAATATTTATAGAATTATTTTTATAAAATAAATATTATTTTTACATTAATCATGGAGAAATTATCTAATGGTAAATTTTTCATAATTTTTTTCAATAATTGAATTTTTTAGTAAAAATTAAATACTATACAGTTATATGGTATGTATTATGACATCATAAAATCCCAAAAGTGATGTAATAAATACAATAAAGAGTATATAGGGCCAAAATTCTGTTTCCAATTTAAGGTAATGTATTTTTATGCAATTTCAGGTAATTTTATAAATCATCATTGAATCCTCCAAAACCAATATTATATTTTAAGGCTTTAAATTCAATTCTCTATAAACATGAATAACTTCCACATCACCAAGGTTATTATTTTTATGAGGTAAATTCTTTGAATTATAAAACAATTAAATTAACACCTATTTATTAGAAACTATTGGAAAAAATCTATGGTATTTTTTTTGTTTGGATTAATTTACCATATAGAGTCCAAAACCTATGTTTAGAAATTAATATATAATTATCCTCCCTTTTTCTATATAAACCCACCCAAACACTGATTAATCTTCACTAAAAACCTTTAGAAGATGTATTTAATCTTAACTTCCCTATATAGAAACCTCCCAAGGTATCCCTATGATCTTAAGAGGCTTCTACTAAGATTTTAGAGGTTCCCTCTCAAGGTATGTGATCCTCGACTTCTCCAATTTAGTCAAGCACTTTCTTTAAATTTATACTTTTCATTCTGATTTTTTCATTTTGATACATGTTTTTGAAAATTAATCTTATTACCATTATGACTTTCATATGATTGGAGACCCCTTTCACTCTCATTTGACCCTTCCATGAATCTTTATTTGCCATCATTATGCTACCCAAATTATCCTGTGATTTTCCGTGAAAAACATTTTTGTTGTGAATACCCATCCCAATTTCAACTCAAAGGTATTAACTTAGTTGTGTATGTCCTTAATTTATTGGATATTTATTTGTATTTTACCCACACTTATTAATCGTGGGGATAAGATTGATTAAATATATTCTTATGTTATATGATCTATTTGGAAGACTTATGCATGTATATGATATGAAATTGATGGGTGGGCCTAGGATTATATAGTCCTCCAATGCATTGTGTAATTAATTTATCTCGTTATATGACATGTATGGTGCACTGGACATTATTCTAAGCACACTGTGTTATTATGTCTTATAGGTTATCCTTGACTTATTTTTATGATGTCTTGTTTTATGTTGTTTCCACACACCTATGTTGGATGATATTATCATGTTATAACATGCCTCATTATTCAATATTATGATTCTCAAACATTTTAAATCATCTTTATATGCCTCTTGACTCACATGTATCCCTTTCATCGTATTATTCTTTTATTATTCCTTTGCTAGTATTTATAGCTCACCCGTTTCTTATATACATACCCAGGTTATCTCATGCAGTTTTTGAATATACAAGGAATATGTGGTCATGTTTTAGAGTTTTTAAATAATGATGTTGTTATCATGTTTTAAGTTATTATTTCATGTAAAAAATTTACCAAAAAAATTAGGCCTCAAATTCTTATAGGGTTTTATTAAGTGTAGCTTTATATAAAAATCATTAAATAAAGTTTACTAAAGATATAGGTTGTCATAATACAATATTTTATTTTAGGTTTTCAAATGTGAAAATAGATTCAATCATATATCTAGTCTTCCATTAATACTAAGAAATTCAATCATTCTGGATTAAATACGTTATACCTTTTTCCAATATAGTAAAATAACCAATGGATTTGGGTTATTAGACTTGAGATGTTATACCATCCAATATTTCCATGTCATACACACCCCTAAACAATATTTTTCTTATTAAAATCAATCCAATTTAAATCATCAGGTGGAATTCCTTGAGGTTGACTCATTGAAATCATTATGTTAACTTTATTTGTTAAATATTCCAATTATATAGGCATATATTCATTAAAATACACCACGTAAACTCATTTAATTTATTTAACTCCTTAAATTTTCTTTTGAAACATATTTCTAGACATTTAATCCAATAATTTTTAATTCCCTATCAACAAATTATTAATCAACAGTCCTCTACTATTACCGTTAAAAATCATCCAATTGATTTTAGATAAACCTTTATAAAACATTTTAATTAGTTACCAAATATTTAAACCATTATTTGGACACTTCTTTAACATGTATTTAAACCTCCCATGTTCTTTATAAATATAATTCACATCAAATTGATTGAAATTTAAAATATCTACATGTATGTTCTTTGATATGAGGGAAAAAATAATCTTGTTATGAAATTCATTATCATATCATCCCATGTAATAATATAATGTGATTTAATGTTTTGAATACATTATTTTTCTTTATCTCTTAACAAAAATTTGAATAATCAAAGACATACTGCATTATTGAAAATTTCATTAAATTAGAGGTGTCACAAATTTCAAGTTAACTTTCCAAGCCTATATTCGGGTCCTCACATGGTAGCCCAAAAAAATATATTTATTTAGAAATAATTTAGGTGATTCTCATTTTTATCTCAAAATTTTTAAAAGTAACTATCGTTTTAAGGATTATTAGTTATAACCACACAATTGGAGGTAAACCATACTCTATTAAGATATTTTCCTTGGTTTTCCTTTTTTCATATCTTGTTCCACTTCACAAACTCAATCATCTCCAACTAAACCTTAATCATTCTTATGCTTCCTAAATATATTCTCATTATTAGGATCATAGTTCAAAATATTATTTCCATATTCAACTAATTTTTATCAAGTAGAGTATCCATACATCCACAATATTTAATATAAAACCCATGGAATGAACGTGTGAAGTATAAAAATCATACGTAAAAAATATAAAGAACATATTAAAATATGTATATTATTATATATAATCTTATCTTCCTCTATGTCCACATGAACCTTGAAATAGTGCCAAAAAAATTAACCAACTATAATGTTTCATAAACTATAAGAGCGAATTGTGTTTAAAAATGTATAATATCTCTTCCAGATCACTAACTAAAAATGTGTAGTATATAGTCGGTCCGATGTCGAACCCACAGAGACTTGGGATCCCAAGATTGTATTTTTTTTAATTCAAGTCTTATAATGAAAGAGATTAAAACTAATAATAATTTAATTAAATTTTTAAAATTAAGTTATATAGAGGATTATATATCCAGTATCATTAAATAGTAGCCTTTTTTATATTTTTAATGTACAAATTTATAGTTTTCATATTTGAATATAAGAAAATACTCGGTCATGGAATCAATATCTAATTATAAAATAATCTTTTAAAAAGATAGATTAATCTTATTTTTTAATAATTAAGTGATCCAAAACTATATTTAAACAAATCATACTTAAACTCATTGAATGATCAAGTATAAATTTAATAAAATAGTTCATAAATTAAATGAAAATTCCTCAATAAATGAATAATGATTATAAATGATGAAATAAAAACATGATTGAAAAATAAATGAACACATGAAACCAAGAAAAATACTATTAAAAATAGAGTTTCTAAACTACACAAAAACCCATCATTACAAATCTAAGAATACCACTCTATATCTTTACAAAACCACAAATATTAACTCCTGTTAGATAATGAATAAGGTCCTAAACTTTAGATTATAGAAAAATAAATAATTTTTATTACTAATACATCTATTAAAAGTCTCCTTCAATTGATGTTTCTATTATCAAATAAATGGATTTTTATACTTATAAATATTTCTAATTGACAATAAATCATTACATGATGTGGAAATTGTTATATAATTTGTAAATCATCTAAGATATAACTTTAAATCTCCAAAATTTATGCCACAAATCCTAAAATATTTTTCCATGATTCAAAATTCTATATCATTATATTTAAACTTTAATGACATAACAAGAAAAGTTTACATTTTACTTGAAATGTGTTCACCCTTAATCATAACCATCAATTTCATTACACTGCAATTTTATTGATGAATTTTCAACTTTCAATATTCAAAATTACTATGTTATATCATTCTTAGGTTGTGGTATTATTTTCACTTCAATCATCCAAAAGATTTCCAAATTCTCTGAAATCACCTTAATATTCCATTTTTTCATAAATAATTGAAAATTTATAAAATTGGGTAGTAATGACATATTTATAATTAAAATTTTTTGTGGAAAAAGTAAGAAAAAAATTAGGACATATCTTTTAATTGAGATAACACATTTGAAAGGGTGTGTGGTGTGAGTGACTACACTATTAGGGGGAATTTTTTATAAAGGGTTAATAATATATTTTAATCTATTTATTACACAATTTAAACTCCATCATATAACCAAGTAAACTAAAATACTATGGAGAAGAAATTATTGGAAATGTAATTCTCTATAAAAAATGTAGAACTTATCTTATACTCTCTAAAATGGAGGTCTATACATATCATATAACCCATTAGTGCTTATTGAATAATAAATAAATCAAACCAAGGTTAATCTGGTTGATTCTATTTATATAAGTGTCCAAAATGATATTAAATACAATATGGGTTCAAATAATTTGGTAGAATAACACTTATCAGGATTAGATATAAAGAATATAGAAGTTGATAGGGATATAAATATTCATGATGATTTCTCGGATCGGTAACTATTTCTTGTCAATATATAAGATTTACTATGGTTTTATGACATAGAAAACTACTTATAAAATGGGTTGATCTATCCCCACTTCATATAATGACATAAAAATTTATTGTTTTCTAAGGAAATAAATTACTTTTGGGATAATAAACCTTTATTTTAATATTGTAGAGACGGAATGATTTAGCAGTGTGTACCTGAGTCATAGTTGGAATGTATTCTTGAATTTTTCCTCTCATAACCTATTAAAAGGAAACATGGATTGGACCTAATGATGTGAAATATGTTACAAAAGTGTATTATTTTTGAAAAACCTATAAATTTATGTAAGTAAATATCTCAAAGCATGGTATCATTGAAATAGGGTCAGCAACATTGGGAAGACAAATTAGATATCTCAATACCCAATACATGAGGATGAAGTGTTTGATGTATGGGGAATAATCTTCATGGGTAAATTTATAAACTCCTATGATTACAAATACAACCTTCTGTGTGTATATTTCATGTCCAAGTTCATGTAAACCAAGGAAAACAAAAAAAATAAAAAATGAATAATTATGTAATTAATAAAGAAAAATTTCATTACTCAAATCATAATTCCTCAATTATTCATTAGTGATTTAGGGTCCATTTAAATAACAAAAATCTGAAATAATTTCTTGATATATATACAGCCTAATATAACATTATCATTAAATATAAGACAAAAAATAATTTAAAAGTTGATTTTTGTAATGAAGAATAAAATAATGTTTTTAGAAGATGATGATACCTAGCAGGAAGGATTGGTGAAAGAAGCTAAATGGTGTGCTTTAGGTACATATAATGAAATTTAAAACTCTAATTGGAATGTCACCTTTCTGGTTAGTCTATGGAAAACAATGTCTCCTACTATTTGAGCTAGAGAATAAATCATATTAGACCATAAAAATAGTAAACATGTATTTTTATAATTTTTGAGGAATAAATGAATGGAGAAGGATGTGCTAAAAGAGATTATGAGAAAAGTGTGCAAAAATGATAATACTTATTAGGTGAAAACAAATATGTGGAATGATAGATGAATCAACTGAAGAGAATTCATTCATTGGGATAAGGTATTTTTTAAACTAATGTTTTCATTTTAATTAATGAAAACTCAAGTCATATTGGTCATGGCCCTTTATAGTGATTAGAGTATACCCTTGTAAATCCATTCAAATCTAATGGAAGAATTATATGGCCTTAAAATTGAATAGAAAAAGGAATAAAAACTTTTTGGATAATTTAAAAGATGTGTCTATTATCTCTCTCAATTTTGACTAAAGAATATAGGTGTTTCCATCTATAGACTGTAAATAAATCATTGACTAAAAAATCTAGGTATGTTACTTAAATTCTACAAAAAATTAGAATCATATAATTAAATTTATTTTCTTTCTTAGTTAAATAATAATTTAGATACAATCACTTAATAAAATGGCATTGAAACCATTAAGACAACTAAAAATCTTAAAAAAATAAAAAAAATGAAGTTTAATATATTGGAATAAAATATGATTCATCACTAGCCAAAATAGAAAATTTTTCATTAATAAACTAAAACTGTGATGTGGTGTTGAACCACCACACTTGTGATTTTCACCAGCCCAAATTCCCCTTAGTTAAACCATGAAATTTTCATTAACCTAACACATTTTTAAAATCCATTTTTTATGCCAACCCAAAACCATGCCCAGCATCCACACCATGGTTGTATCACTTCCCTGTTTTAGGTAGCGATATCTCCATTGAATTAATCCACCACATCAATAAACTATTCATTTTAACCAAACCCATTTTATAACCTATACCCAAAACAAAAAATAATAATAACTCATCCATTTAATGGGTCTCATTTCTATTTCATATAAATACTATCGCCAAAAAAAATCCCAAACCATGAACACTACCCCACCCATTTTAGAGTAACCAACTTTCTAGACAAAATAAAAACCATTGAAATGAATCCTTATAATACCATGAATATACTAGCCATTTCACCCATATCCATACCCAAAACCAAATCTATAAAAAACCACCCACTATGTTATAATATTAACTCTCCTCATTTTGGGTTGGGGTAGCTAATTTTCCATCCAAACATACCTTAAATCTTGTTGTATTAGCGGATCCTCTTTGTTTTAGGTACGGAGAACGACACAATAAAATTCTATCATGACCAAAACCATGTCATGGTTACCCAACCCACATTGAATAGAAACTTACCCCAGAATTAACCAATAACCATGACATCCACCATATCGTGTTCATCCCCTTAACATGTTTTAATCAAATCCTACCAAATACCACACAAAAAACATGTTCAGGTCTATTCAACCCAGATATGGAATTTATTCTAACAAAAAATCACCAAACTTGACACCTGCTATAAAATGAAATACATCACGATTTGATATCTTTGATACCTAAAATTTAAAATTATATAAATCCTAAAGACCAAACCAAAACCAAACCATGCTCATTTTGAATCCTCAACACCATGGTTTATTTTTTCATATAAAATTAAATAATATTAAATCCTTATCCATGACGTAAAATATTAAGAATTTTGTACTTCTAACTATATCCATTTATCTAAAACTCCCAACGGATAAAATATTTTACCTTTTACCATTCTTTTTTCCACCATTATCCTATTAATTAAACCATAAAACCATCCTCATACCCAAAATTTTTCCGTAACCTTCCATATCCCTTCACAAATAAAAAACATTCACCTTATATAAATTTTATAGAAACTAGTCCTAAACCACATTCAACATCATAAAATTAAACTAAAACCATGATCCTAATGTATCATGGTATTCCAAAAATAAAAATATCCATTAAGATACCTTATAAAAAACCCTTTACCAAGAAATACAAATACCCAAATCAACCTTTAAATAGAAAATCGCTTAATCAACCTAGACCATTAACCCATGATATTGTTTAATAATCATCTAAATAAGATCAATCTAAGACTTCCCAAGTTTTCCCTTTCCAAAAATCCAATGAGTCACACTACCAACACTTATTTAAGAAAATTTCAATAAGAAAAATGATAGAGTAATGATTTTATATCCATCACAACATGCTACACTAGGATTAGAATATCCCATCCAAGAATGCCTAAGGAAATTGTAATTAAATTATGTATTTCAGATCACAAATTAATCCTTCTAAGTGCTTGAACTTTATCTTATGACTATGATTACAAATGACTATGGGATTGGGGGTGTATTTGGGTGGGCATCCTTAGAAATTATTTCTATCAAAGTTTGGAGTGTTTTTTGGTTTATATGTGAAGGATTGTTTTTAAATCACCCATATAAAAACCTTTGGTAATGGAACTATTAAAAGAGATGAATTACTAAAAATGAAAAGTTATTGCAATACTTCCCCTATCAAATAATTATCTAGTAAAATTAAAGACTTTGATTATCAAGGATGCATCCTTAAGAATCGTACATAGAGATCATAACATCCCAAATTTAGTTATGTATTTTATTTCCCTATGTTACATGTTTTATTATTTCTAACTTGATTAGAAAATAAATCATACAAGATATGAATCAAATTAAAAACACTTTATTCACTCATAATTTTAAATTAAAAAAAGTACATAAACCCAAGCATTACATGCCATGAATTATTACTTATCATGTATTATTACACCCCTTAAAAATGTATAAAAATTGGTCAATAAATACGAAAAGAGTTTTATTTTTACAATTAGGAAATCTCGTTGATCACATCTACCCTTGAGAGTCACTATTAGTATAACTAAACCTATAATGAGAAAAAAAACATCATTAAATGAGAAAAAAAATTATAAAATACTAAAATAAAATTAATGGTATAATAAATATAATTTGATAAGTTAAAATGGAGTAAATGTATAGAATTTAATGAGGGTAATATATTAATTATTTTACTATTATAAAAGGTATATTGTTATTGGGTATTATACCAGTAAATATATTATCGGTTCAAAATTACTTATATATAGTAAATATAAATAAATTTTATCTACATGGTAAAAATTTTCTATTTTTCATTATAAATCATTTATAAGATATAAAATAAATAAATTTTGAATTTAAATAAAAAAATATGCAAATTCATTTGATAAAATACCATTTATTTTCACAAAAACAGTTTATAAATTCTACATTTTTTAATAATTTTAAAGATTTATTTCAATAAAATGTATTTATAAAATAAAGAAAATGATTTGTAAAATAAATAAATACAAACCAATAAATAATTAAGTAACTATAAGGAATAATAATTTAATTATTCATGGCCAATGAATTTTTTTTATTTAAAAACATTTTTTATTATATATTATATGTTTTTATTTTGAAGTTAAATTATCATATTTAAAGTATGAAATTTAATTCATATATGTATATAAAGACTTAAACTTCATATAATTATTTTTAATTGATTGTCAATAAGAATAAAATTATTTAATACTAAAAATAGTTATTTTTTAAATAAATTTTTTTTATTTGTTATGTATTTTTATAGTAAAAAATTAAATTGATCACTATAAAAGAATGATTTTAATGAAAATTATTATTTATATTAAATAAATAAACTAACATAAAGCTAAAAATTATTACATGGTAATAATAAGAATAAATTCATATAATTTTTATAAATATATTTTTCAAAAATAAATTATTTTTTATTCATTATGAATTTATATTTTAAAATATATTTTAATCACATTTATAAAAAAAGTAATAAATTTATTTCTTATTCTGAAGTAGGATTTAAAAATTAGGTAATATGGTTAATTTAATTTTCAATAAAAAAAACTTAAGTTGTTGAGGTAAAAAGTAAGTTACCACTACAAAGGGTAAAATGAGGTAAAAGTGTTAAATTTATAAGTAAAGTTCTAAAATATATTTTAAATTATATCTAAATTAGTTAAATGAGTTTATAAATTACCCATATTCAATATTAATCAACTTTATATCCTTTTTTCATATAAAATCACATTCCTTAGACATTAAGGAGTCTATATTTGTGAAAATGTCACTCCTCACTTATAAAAGGACCCACCACCCTTTCAAAATAACACATAAAATTTAGTTTCTTCACAATAAGATTCCCATATTCTCTCTAATTTTCATCCATTGCACTATTTTTAGGTTTTATTTTTAATATAATGGCTTAAATCCTTCAAAACAAAGAAGGATTCCAAGAGAAGATATGATTTATTCTTTGTAAGTAATGGATTTTTATCCTACATTTTCTTTTATCTTAACATCCTTCTTATTATTGGATCTAATTTATAACTTTTATAACATCTAAATAATATCATTATAAACCTTTAATAATATTATTACAACAAAATCACTTCATAATCACATTTATCCATTGATTATAGCTTGTTTTGTTTGGGTTAGTTTAACCATATGTATGGATGATGATATAAAGTTGTTATCATGGATAGTTATAAAAAAATAATTAATAGTAAGATAGGATATTAATAAGAAACTAATTAATTTTTAATATTTTTGTAATATTTATTTTAAAATTTAACACATTATTAATATAACACACTATTTTTGTTAAAAATTACTCAAACAAGCGCATTTCGATTTCATCATGGAAAAGAATTCCAAGAAACATCTATGGAATAAACATTCCACATGATAAATCATTATGAAACTAAAATTATAGTACCTTGAATATTTTTTTATTTGATGAAATTATGAATAATAGATGATGGCCAAGATCTCTACACCGAAATAGACATGGAATAATTTAATCTACTAACAACATAAGATCAATATAAACTAATAATAAGTAATTACTATGTAATTGATAAATAAAAATATTAATATAATTGGTAAAAAATATTAATAAGGTTATTAAAAAGTTTATGAATGATTACATGTTTTTTATATAGAAATTTATAGCATTTCTAACCAATAGAAAAGCCAACATAATGGGTTCTCTATCAAATATTTATTTTTTCATGTATTTTTTATTTATTAACTATATTAAATTCTATTCCTCATATATAAAGTCTTGAAAATTATTACTTATGTTAAGTACCTTATTTTTTATATTAATTTTCTCCTTACCTCTTTCATGAATTTTTATTTTAGACCATACATTTTTTAAATGGATGTTCTCTCAATCGCTTTCTGATTTAAGATCCCTTATGTCTTATGGTTATTTAGAGGATTTTTATTCAATTTAAATATAAAATATTCTATTTACTCCCCTCGTAGTCATTTTTTATCTAAAATTATATTTTATTATTCTCCTTTTATAGATTCATAATTCACCCTTTTTTATGTTGGTAAGGGATTTTCTTAGCTCAATAATCATTATATTGGGTCATACTCTTTCATACTTGACAATTTTATTCTAAGATTGATATATTCTGATACTTATAAATATAATATTTTATTTTATATTTATCACTAATGAAATTTAATTTTTATATCAAAATATTATTTTTTGATTGATTTCTTACTTTATAAAAATACAACATTGTTGAGAATAATTATTACCCTTTGTATTGGGTACTTCTCCTCTCTATCCATGTTCTTTCTCACCACAATTTTTTATTTCTATTATTTTGAAATTAAAATATTTGTTCTATTAAAAAATTATATTTATCCTTATAATTATTCAAAATTAAAATTTTTAATTCTTTTTATCATTCTGGGTTTATTTAAAACTATTTAAAAATACTAAAAATCTATTTCATTCCAATTACCTTTTTTATACCACTACATATTTATATTTAATTAGATTTTTTTATTTACAAGGTTTCATTATTTTGAAATTAAATTTTAAAATAATTTAATAAAAAAATTCATTTCACTTTTGAAAATGATTTTAAAAGTGACTAATATCTTTGTGTTTATGGAAATGTCACCACAATGTTAAGAAAACTCTTTTAGTGATTTTTATTCTATTTTCCTCAATATTAATATAATTTTTATTTTTTAAAAACAATATTTTTATTTAATTTTATAATAATTATAATTTTAGAATACCATTTACTTTATGAAAAAATCATACTATTATGTTTTTCTTCAACAATGGAATTTTTCTTATTTATTTTAATGTTTCATAGAAAATAAAGAATGTTTTCTTAAATATGATAAAATTTCTTTTCATCCTCTGAGATATTTTAAAATTATTTAAACATAATTTTCCTTATGTTTTCTATAAATATATATTTTTAATAATAAATTTCTATGCTAAAATATTCTCATAATCCAT
This sequence comes from Viscum album, assembly GCA_963277665.1. Lineage (NCBI taxonomy): Eukaryota > Viridiplantae > Streptophyta > Magnoliopsida > Santalales > Viscaceae > Viscum > Viscum album. Next base: position 189,048,301 of record OY728145.1, read on the forward strand.
TGCCCAAATTTCTATATATAAATAGTGATGAAGAAATTAATTTTCATCAGGAGGATTTATCTATAATTTCATTTATATTTCTATACCAACAAAACATTTTTTCTAATTCATTTCCAATTTAGGTATTTAAAAATTACTTATCATGATTGATGGAAATTAACCTAGATAGTCATATCATTCAATTTATGGGGAATTTTGTAATATGATCATATATCATTTTTTCTATATATTTTTAGTACTCTATATTTCATTAATCTGATTTAAGGTTGTTTACCTAGATTGCCACTTCTTTCTTCGGTTTATTTTTATAAATCATTAAAATTTTATGTCTCACCCATTTTATATCCATGGGTTTATCAAGTTATGATATATGGTTGATTTCATGGGAACACATATTTAAGGTTTTTTAGAATTTGATGGTTTGGCCTGGAATTACATAAAAATCTAATTCATTGAGTAAATATTTATATATCATGAGCTTACATGTATGGAACTAGGGATAGAACCCAATCCACTATGTTTATGGTACTGATGATTGAACCCAATCCACTATTTTATGATGGTCCTATAAAATAGAATTTATATGTATTATGATTTCCTTTGCTTATGTTTTTACTAAATTCAGAATTTTTGTCTCTATAGATCAGGATTATTGACCGATGGTTACTTATTATAACTTCTATAGAATATGTTGTGATTTCAAGATCTTATTTATGTATTCTATGCTAATATCCATGAATATGATTTCATACCCCATTTTCAATTCTAATATTTCCATGATCTTTTAATCTTAATCATTTTATCACTTATATGTTCATGTCTCTTGCTTAAATATGATCTTAAAATAAATCCATTATGACCCATTTATATTGTTATTCCCATTACTAAGTATTTTATCTCACTCATTTCTTATGTTTCCCCCTTTACCTATGAATTTATATACAAGGATATGTCTATGAAACCTCCATGTGTAGAGAACTTTATAGGATATTTTGAGTCATTATTTCATAATAATAGGTTATGTATCTACTTTATAAAGACACTAAACCAATACGTCCTAGGATTATAATTTTTATGATTCATAATGAATTATTAAGTGTAAACATGTAAAATGATGTATGTGTTTTGGGTCATCGTAATTGGTTTAAAGTACATTTGTAAAGTTTGAATTTTTAACACCAGATCTGGGAGGGCATAATTTTGAGTACTTCAAATACATTAACACTTCTTAACTAAGAAAAGGAGAGGAGATAGGTATAGTGAACCAGCTAGAAGTGGTTATTATACACACCATCATACAAGGTCCTATTTAAAAATTTAATATTATTTTGGTTGTCTATTTTTTGGGAAAAAATCCTAAAAAAAGTAACCTTAATTGGAGGACAGATTAGTTCTTATTTTACAAAAATATTTTATATTTCTAAAAAAGAAAAACCCGTTACAATATTGGTACCCGTCCAATTTATAGATCATATTACCCTACTAAATATGGTAATATTTTAAAATAGATGAAATTTATATATTCTCAAGGAGGAAGATGAAGGAGGGAAATTGGGGAAAAAAGATCAGTCCTAACATAGGATAATGCATACCCAAGAAAAATCACAGAGTAAGAATGTTTCCTCACTAAGAAGTGCACCCTAACTATCTAAACCTTTAGAAAGGTAACAAGTAAAGTTTGGGTATTTAATCAAATAATAAGAAAATATTATTGATACGCTACGGAAAATTTGTTAAAAGATAGAAATTTTGATGATAAGTAAGCCAATTTCAATTAGATATTCAATGGACTATACACCATCCAAACCATTAGGTAGATATTGTATGGTTTTATAATTATAATTGGTTATACCTATGACTCAATGTAACACCCAAATATTTCATAGTATGTTATCTCATTAAAGTAATTTAATAACTTGCACAATACACAACACCGAGTTTGAGCGCACCACAACTTACCAAACTATTCGTTCAAAAAGATGTTATGAATAGAATAAACTGCATTTTGAATCTTATATACTCTATATAATTTTAACATCCATAATATTTTTTTCTTAAACATAATATAAGAACAAATTCATTTTTTCAGATAAAAAATGTATTTTTCAAAAAATGCAATTTTACCGCCTTTTAATGGAGAACCCTTTTAAAACCAATATTTGACACATTTATATATTAAATTTAATGAAATTAAATTCTTCATTATAAGAGGGACATAAAAAATTTAGTTTGGATAATTTTTTGGTACTTTTCTGATAACTTTCTTTTTTTGGAGAATATTGATAAATACTATGTTTTAAAAGAAAACAACTTTTTTAATAGAAATAATTTATAGTGTTAAATTATGAATTTGAATGGTTTTTAAGTATAATTAGGTTATATTTTTATCATTTAATACAATGTAGGTCATTATAAGTAATTTCACATTCAAATTTGACTTTAACACAAGTCAATCTTTTGATAGTTTTTACTTTTTAAAAACCCGCTTTTTGGTTTTGACAATGGGAATTAATTTTAAATAAATAAATGAAACATATATGTTTTGAATTTGGTAAAATATACTTCATTTTTAAATTTGGAATATCAAAATTAACTTAGGGTGAATTTTTTGTATTTTCCTGAAAACATTCAATTTTTGATGAATACTGAAAAATACTGCGTTATTTTTTAAAACCGACTTTCTATTTAAATAATTATTTATTTTATTTAAATTTATTTTAAGTTAAAATATATATATATAATACCTATATAAGTTCAATTTAATTAATTGGAGTCATTTTATAATAAAATTATATGTGTAAAATTCTCTTAAACTTTTTAACCTCTTTTACCCACCTTCTAGGCACATTAGCAAATTTGCATAAAACTTACTTTTGTCGCTTCTGTGAGTTTAATTTCAAAAGTCAGAGAGAAAAAATTGACATTAGTAAGTAAAATGTGATTCAATAAGATAAAAATATTTTTTTGTGAATAGTAACTTTTGACTTTTATTTACCACGGTTAAAAGTAAATAGGGTAATTAAAGGTAAAAATGATATTATATTTACCCTAACACATGTCCTAATTATATTGGATAAGTTTAATTAGACCAAAAAACCTTGGGAATAAAATATAATCCTTTAGGTACACTTGGATTAGATTAGGACATTTATTATTATTTTATTTAAAGAAGAGTTAAAAGTGTCAAATTCAAAGTTTATTAAAAAACCATTTTTAATATAGGGTTACACATAATATAAATTCAACTATAAATATTCATTAGAAAGATAAAAATATTTTATAAATAATGGTATTTTATTTATAATTTTTAGAGATTAAATAATTAAATTTATTTATGACACAATGATGATGTAGTAATTACCACCTTAATGAAATATTAAAATAAATAGAATTTAAAAGTTTTGATGATATCCAAGAATTTTCTAGGTTAATATGACATTTTAGGGTTGATTTGATAAATTTTGTTCCAAGTGATAAGGTTTTTATGACTTTCATAAAAACAAAATACCAAATAGTTTCAAAATCGACATAAATTAGTTTTTAAAACAAATACTATATTATTGGTTGATATAGTATTCCCAAAAATATAATATTCGGCCAAAATGATTAGATAATATTATATATGTCATTAATGAACCACTTTAGGTTCACTTGGAAGTTTATTATAAGTTTATTAACCATGTAGTGTAAGAATATAAGAAGGCACGGTAAAAGCTAAACTATTTAACAAATAGTTAAATCTAAAAGATATTTTTAAAATAGTAACCTAAACATGCCTAAAACCTATTGGTTGAGAGGATTTATACCAATAACCACCTAAGGCTCAAAATAAATTCATTTTTAGGCATTATAAACCGAATATTATTGTATGATAAATTAATATTTTAATCTTTTCCTAAAATGACCCCCACCCCACTTATAAAAGGTCATTTTTCCTTCTCTCAAAATCATACCTCCAAATCCATTTGGATCGGACAAAACCTACCCAAATATACTCCCAAATTCCCTCACGTCAACCTAGTGTCCTTAATTTTATCATAAATCCAACCTAAGGATCCCTTTTGATCAACTCAAAAGGAAACACCCAAAGAATAGGTAATAATTTCACCACCCCCTTTCAAGTTATTTTCTTCTTCCACTTCCTCTTTCTTTGTTGTTTCCATACCAAAATAATAAATCTATTACCTCCTAAATACTGTGATGTTATTATAAATATTTTACAACCATATTCATTATTCTATACATCCTATAAATGACAAAGTCACCATACGTGCGTACGTACGGTTTACCGTCTCCACGTCATGGTGTAGTTTGTTATGCAAATACTTAATTATTTGGATGGGTATAATAATGAGTATAAATTATGTAAATAATAAATATAACATGTTAATTATTATTTATATATGATATACGATCCAATTAAATACAATTTCACCATCAATATAATGTTATTGTCAATCGTGCGGACGTACGGATTACCATCACCACGACGCGATTAGATTCATTCCCACATTCAACATACAATGATGATTATAAAAATATATATAATTAATAATTATGTAATATATGACATAATAATGATACTGGAGATATATATATATATATATATTTATCTTTGTGTGTGTGTACTTACATATATCTTATTCACTTACTTCCGTTCAATATGATATGAAAACAGAAACAGTGTTTATGCGTACGTATGACCTACCGTCTCCATAAACGGTGCCTACATTTCATATATCTATCTATTATAAATAATTATATTCTAAATATATACGATATATAAATCAAGTTTTATATTCTGTAAGTATTTAAATCATGATCTAAATGATACGATCAAGAATAACAAGTTAAAACATGTACGATAAAGAAAGCGATTATTTCCCAAAATGTTAATTTAACATGGAAATCATTATTAAATGGGTAGAATAAAGTCATAAATGAATCATGTATGATATAATAAATATGAATATGGTTATGGAATAATTTAATAACATATTATGTTTATTATACATGAGGTTAAACATACCCTCGACCAAAGAAATGTGCAAGGTAAGGGTTAATTTCACAATCTCTTTATTATCTGAGGTTGTTTTTACATAAGTATCTACTAGGAAATATTTATTATCCATGTACATGTTTCATAAAAGAGTTTCCAAAGGGATTTTTTTAAGGTAATTTTTACTAAAACATCATTTTAAATGTTTTAATGATTTATTCTTCTAAACCTTTCTCATTAATGTCCATGTTTGCAAAATGGTTTTAGGGATTTATTTATATAGACATGAATGTTTTAAAATGTTAATTACTTTCAAAAGTTTCAAAGTGGTTTGGAAAACTTTGATTCAATACTATATTTTAAATTAATTCCTTTATATGACTTTTAAAATGATTTCATGAAAATGGATATTTCTCTCAAAGATTTTTCCTGTTCATTTTCAACTATGTCAACATCCTTTACGGGATATTATTATTGATCGAGGTTGATTTATTATGATAAAAAATCATCCATATTATATTGAAGGTTTTGTGATATGTTTGACTGTGGATGTGTTATTTTTATACCATTCATGGTTTATGGATAAAGTATTGGCATTTCTTATGCTAGTTTTAATACGAATGTTTATGTTATGTTTAAACCTTTTCATATGAGGAATGAATTGGACTTAGTAAGTGATGGGTGGAGCCCGCTATAGCTCCTCAATGAATAGGTAGGTCTCATGAGACAAATTAGTGTCTTGGCACAAGGTCTTGAAAAAATATTGTTTTTAGTCTTGGCATAAGGCCTTGACTATGTGGTTATGAAGTCCGGCATTGTGCATTCCATCATAAAGGAAATTGGATATGGATATTGTATGTGATTATTTAACTAGTAGAATATCCATGTGAATAAGTAAATGGAATTATTTGATTTATCTTTTCCATATTATACTCAATTTTAAGTTAAAAAGTCTTTTGTTTTAGTTTTATACATTTCTGTAAATGTTTATGCTTATTTATGAAATTTTCCGCTATATTGTTATCCTTACTAAGCATCTGAGCTCACCCATTTCTATGTTTTATTCTTCCCATGATGCGAAGAAGTATATTATGACAGGCCTGCAGGGATAGTCTAAGTGATACGAATTTGGTAAGTTGAGACAATGTTGTTGTTGTTTTTCATTTTATAATGTAATGTGAAAATTATGAATGTATCTAGTTCTTCCAAAGCTACTAAACCGATCGGTCTTTCGGAATTTGATCCTTTATGATCATCCCAATGTTATGTAATAATGCACTGACTCTGGGTACCTGGGGTCAGGGCATTACAGTTGGTATCATATAAAGTTTAGTAAAAACCTTGGAAGCTAGATTTAGAAAAAATCTGATTTGATAACATTACCCTAAGATACACTTTAAGGATTAGTATAGAAGAACTTCCTAGAATTTTGGTAATAAAGATATTTTGTGAGTTTTCCAAGAAATACATCCTTGTCTGGATACGATTTGGTAGAGGTGGCTCTGGAACAGATGTACCTAACCGTAAAACCCAAAAACACTGCTTTGAGCTAGACTCGAACGGGAACGGGTTCACGACAACGAGCCTTGCTGCACTCTTGATTATGACACCCCTGTGGGATATGCTTAGGATAATTAACATTTTTTTACAAACCATTATAAAGGATTTATGAGTATATACCTCTACAAAGAAAATATTTATATGATTATGGATTATATCCATAAACTGTTCAATTTATGGTAAGTGTTTTACAAGTTTTGAATTATGCATTACAATTCATAAACTAACCTAGTGTATGTTATTGTTTATAAATGTCTCCTAGTAGAAGGAATGAGAATTCCAGTAATACGCATGATCGAAAGATTAAGAAGGATCATATCTTTCATGGTATTAAGCCAATATTTAAAAGGGAAATAGTCTCCCACATATTCCTATTATATGAATAAATAGTATCATGTGTTAATAATATAAGTAAAGAATTCTCTAAGCCCTATGGATTTTAAAGGAAGCAAGAGAAGTAAAGGATGGAAGAGAGACATATGGATAAAGGGAAGAGGGGAAAGCAGGATTTTCCCATATGTGATAATTGTGGAAAGAATCACCTTAATAAATGCTTGAAGGGAATGGGAGTTTGTTATATGTGTGGAGAAAAAGGACACCAAGTAAGTGATTGCAAGGGTAAGAAAAAAGGTTTCCAATGAACAATGCTTCATCCAAAAGGAGTTGGGACACTACGTGAATCAATGTCCAAATCATCAGAGTATACCACAAATGATGTTGATGGATAATAATCAAGTTATGATATTACCACTAATGAAGAGTATTGACTAGTGTTCTTATGCTTATATTAATGAATTATGTCATTTTAGTATTGTATCAATGATGTATTGGTTATAATAATTATGGAGTATATAAAGATTGTATTGTAGTAATATTTCATTAAGGATTTAAGATTGTGTGGTAACAAGAAAAATGACTTAATAGCAAGTTAAACATTTTATAAAATACATGGTTTAAGGAAATATAAAACTTTAATATGGTCTTGATACTGAGGTATTTATTATGGAATAAGAGATGATTGATTTGAATAAATTATATTGGATATTATTGACATCCTTGGAACTGATTAATTGGTTTTTAATTCCATCATTGTTGGAGTTTACAACATTTTTTGATATAAGAAGTATATCCAGTATTCTAAAAGGAATAAGGGAGCATCAATTTAATCAATATGTATTTATGGTAATTCAGGGTGTTACCGTGTTTTAAAAGAATCGTGATGAAGGTATTCACATGTTATTACATGGAAAAAAGATCTTCATTGTGTTTACCTTCCTTATAAATTTTGGACTGTGAGTTTGGATATAAGTATTTTAGATAAGGATAAAAGTTGAAATGGATTAAGTTTGACATTGAATAGTATTTTTAAGGTTAAATCATTTCTTAATATTTTTTTGGATTGTTATGAAAAGGACAACCCGGAGGTCGGGCGATAACCCGTTGCGTCCGGTAAGGCCGTGAGACTTGAACCCACAACCAAAGGGTGACAAGAGTAATCACCAACCACTGGCCAACATGATGTCCTAGTTTGTATAATGTATTTTTGGTCTGACAGATAAATTATAAATTCATTTTTTTTAACCCTATACGATTAGGATAAATAGAATATATTTGAATTCTATTATCTTTTGGAGTGAAAGATGAGTTTGTGGTATTAATTAGTTAAAGGATGACACTCCACATGTAAATTATATATATATATATATATATATATATATTCCTATTATTCTATGAATAAATTAATTCTTAAACTTTAGGGAATCGATCTTAAAACCAAAAATGTGTTATCGTAATACCTTATGTTTTATTGAACCGATGATATTTTACATCATCATAGATTGATGGATTTGAGGCCCTCAATTTTGCACTTGTTTGGGATTGATAACCTCAATCACTCACTATAAATATTTACATTTTTCCTCCAATTATGTGTCTTTAATTTCCACCAATGTTTTCCTATTCAATATTATAATTTGCTGGTGGATTTTTCATTTCCCTTTCCCTCTTATTAAGACAAAATTTTATTAACCCAATTTATGTTGTGGGTCTTCCACAAAGTTATTTTTCTATTTTTAACCATTTATTTTCGAAAAACAATTTCAAATTTTGAGGACACAATTTATTTAAGGAGGGGAGAATGTAGCACCCCAAGATTACATAGTACGTTATCTCATTAAAGTAATTCAATAGCTTGCGCTACGCACAACATCGAGTTTGAGCAGACCACAACATACCAAACTTGCCGTTAAAAAAGAGGTTATGAATAATATTAACTTAATTTTGAATCTTATATACTCTATATAATTTTAACATCCATATTATGTGTTTATTATACATAATATAAGAACAAATTCATTTTTTCAGATAAAAGAAGTATTATTCAAAAAATTTAATTTTACTACCTTTTAATGGTGAACCCTTTTTAAAACCAATATTTGACACTTTTATATATTCAATTTAATGAAATTAAATTATTATTTATAATCGGGAAACAAAAAATTTAGTTTGGATAATTTTTAGGTGCTTTTTTGATAACTTTGATATTTTGATAAATATTGAAAAATATTATGTTTTAATAGAAAAAAAAATTTAATCGAAATAATTTATAGTGTTAAATTGTGAATTTGATTGGTTTTTAAGTATAATTAGATTATATTTTCATCATTTATTACAATTTAGGTCATTATAATTAATTTCACATTTAAATTTGACATAAACACATGTCAATCTTTTGATAGTTTTTACTTTTTAAAAACCCACTTTTTGGTTTTGACAACGGGAATTAGTTTTAAATTAAAAAATGAAAATTATATGTTTTTAATTTGGTAAAACAGATTTCTTTTTTTTAGTTGAAATATCAAAATTAGTTTAGGGTTAATTTTGGTATTTTTTTGAAAACTTTCAATTTTTCATGAATAGTGAAAAATATTGTGTTATTATTTAAAACTGACTTTCTATTTAGATAATTATTTATTTTATTTAAATTTATTTTAAGTAAAAATAGATATATAATACCTATATAAGTTCAATGTAATTAATTGTCGTCATTTTATAATAAAATTATATGTATAAAATTTTATTGAACTTTTTAACCTCTTTTACCCACCTTCTAGGCATGTTAGCAAATTTGCATAAAACTTAATTTTACTGCTTCTGTGAGTTGAATTTAAAAAATCTGAGAGACTAGGTTGACATTATTAAGAAAAATTTGATTCAATAATATGAAAATAATTTTTTTTGAACAGTAACATTTGACTTTTTGTTACCACGGTTAAAAGTAAATAGGTTAATTAAAGGTAAAAATGGTATTATAATTATCCTAACACATGTCCTAATTCTATTGGATAAGTTTAATTCGACCAAAAAAACCTTCAGAATAAAATATGATCCTTTAGGTCCACTTGTCTTAGATTAGGACATTTGTTATTATTTTATTTAAAGAAGAGTTAAAAGTGTTAAATTCTAAGTTTATTAACTAAACCATTTTTAATATAGGGTTATACATAATATAAATTTGACTATAAATATTCATTAGACATATAAAAATATTTCCTACATAATTTTATTTTATTTATAATTTTTGGAGATTAAATAATTAAATTTATTTATGACACGATGATGATGTAGTAATTACCTTCTTAATGAAATATTAAAATAGTTTATATTATAAATACTAAAATAAATAGAATTTAAAAGTTTTGATGCCATCCACAAATCTTATAGGTTAATATGACATGTTAGGGTTGATTATATAAATTTTTTCTAAGTGATAAGGTTGTTATGACTTTCAAAAAAGCAAAATACCAAATAGTGTCAAAATTGACATAAATTAGTTTTTAAAACAAATATTATATTATTGGTTGATAGAATATTCCCAAAAATCTATGGTTTGGCCGAAGGGCTTAAATAATATTATATATGTTATTAATGAACCACTTGAGGTTATCTTAGAATTTTAGAGTAATTTTATTAACCATATAGTGTAAGAATACAAGAAGACACGGTAAAAGTTAAACTATTTAACTAAGAGTTAAATCTAAAGGATATGGTTAAAATAGTAACCTAAAATTGTTTAAAATGTATTGTTTGAGAGTATTTTGACCCATAACCACCTAAGGCTCTAAATAAATTCATTTTGAGCCATTATAAACCGAATATTATTGTATAATAAATTAATCTTTTAATCTTTTCCTGAAGTGACCCTCACCCATCTTATAAAGGGGCACTTTCCTTTCTCTCAAAATCATACCTCCAAAGCCATTTGTATCTTCTAAACCCTACCCAAATATCCTCCCAACTTCCCTAATATCAAAATAAATTCATTACTTTTATCATAAATCCAACCTAAGGATCCCTTTTGATCAACTCAAAAGGAAACACCCGAAGAAGAAGTAATCATTTCACCACCTCTTTCAAGTTCTTTTCTTCTTCCACTTCATCTTTATTTTTTGTTTCCACACCAAAATAATAACTCCAGTACCTCCTACATACTATGATGTTATTATAAATATGGTACAACCATATTCATTATTCTATTAATCCTATAATTGACAAAGTCACCATACGTGTGTATGTACGGTTTACCGTCTCCACGCCGTGGTGTAGTTTGTTATTCAAACACATCATTAATTGGATGGGTATAATAACGATTATAACTGATGTAAATAATAAATATAACATGTTAATGATTTTGTATATATTTTATACCATCTAATTACATAATATTTCACCATCAATATAATTATATTGTTGCTCATGCGTACGTACGGATTACCGTCTCCATGACGCGATGAGATTCATTCCCACATTCACCATTCAATGATGATTATAAAAATATATATTATTAATAATTATGTAATATATGACATAATAATGCTACTGAAGATATATTTACTTACATATATCTTATTCACTTACTTCCATTCAATACGATATGAAAACGGAAACAGCGTTTATGCGTACGTACGGCCTACCGTCTCCATAAATAGTGCCTTCTATTTCATATATCTATCTATTATAAATATTTATATTCTAAATATATATGATATATAAATCAAGGTTTATATTCTGGAATTATTTAAATCATGATCTAAATGATACGATCAAGAATAACAAGTTAAAATACATACGATAAATAAAGCGATTATTACCCAAAATGTTAATTTAACATGGAAATAATTATTAAATGGTTATTATAAAGTTATAAATGAATCATGTATGATATAATAAATTTGAATATGGTTCTTTTATAATTTAATATCATACTATGGTTATTGAACAATAGGTTAAATGTACCCATGACCAAAGGAAAGTGCAAGGTAAGGGTTAATTTCACAATCTCTTTATTATCCGAGGTTGTTTTTACGTAAGTATCTACAAGGAAATATTTATTATCCATGTCCATGTTTCATAAAAGAATTTTCAGTGGCGTTATTTTTAAGTTACATTTTACTAAAACATCATTTTAAATGTTTTAAATATTTATTCTTCTAAACCTTTCAAATTAATGTCCATGTTTTCAAAATGTTTTTAAGGACTTATTTATATAAACATGAATGTTTTAAAATGTTAATTCCTTTCAAAAGTTTCAAAGTGGTATGTGAATCTTTGATTCAAAACTATATTTTAAATTTATTTTTTTATATGGCTTTCAAATGATTTCATGATAAAGGGATATTTCTCTCAAAGATTTTTTCTAATCATTTTCAACTACGTCAACATTTTTTGTGGGATATTATTCTTGATCGAGGTTGATTTATTATAATACAAATCTTCCATATTGTATTGAAGTTTTTGTGATATGTTTGACTGTGGATGTGTTATTTTTATACCATTCATGGTTTACAAATAAAGTATTGACATTTTTTATTTTAATATGAATTTTTATGTTATATTTAAACCTTTTCATATGAATAATTCATTGAACTTAGTAAGTGATCGGTGGAGCCTACTATGGATCCTCGATGCATCGGTAGGTCGCATGAGACAAACTAGTGTCTTGCCATAAGGACTTGACAAAATCTTATTTTTAGTCTTAGCACAAGGCCTTGACTATGTGGTTATGATGTCTGGATTATGCATTCCATCATTATGAAATTGGCTATGGATATTGCATGTGATTATTTGACTAGTAGAATATCCATGTGAATAAGTAAATGGAATTATTTGATTTATCTTTTCCATATTATGCTAACTTTAAGTTAAAAAGGCTTTTTTTTAGTTTAATACATTGTCTTAAATGTTTATTCTTATTTATGAAAGTTTTCGCTATATTGTTATCCTTACTGATCATTTAAGCTCACCCATTTCTATGTTTTATTTTTTCCAGGATGTGAAGAAGTATATTATGACTGCCCTGAAGGGATTGTGTTAGGGATATAAATTTGGTCAATTGTGACAATGTTGTTATAGTTTTTCATTTTATAATGTAATGTAAAACTTATAAATGTATCTAGTACTTCCAAGGGTACTAAACTGATCGGTATTTTGGAAATCGATCCCTTCTAATCATGCCAATGTTATGTAATAATTCACTTAATCTGGGTAACTTTTGTCGACGAATTACACTCAAGTAAATCCATCCACTTCATAAACACCACTGCTAAAAGAGACACATTTCTATATGGCCTATAATGGCTCCTCCTCTTTTAACTTTAGGTATACTATCAGATATATATAAACATCCATTAAAGGATGTGTTTTAAAAAAGTGCAGTCTCAGTTAGATATTATAATGAAATGTAAATAGGATGAAAACAAGAAAAAATATAAATTGGAAAAGAAAAAGAATAAAAATGGAAAACAAGATTTTATATTAAATAAATAGGCTATAAAGGGTGAGTTTTTTATAGATATAGAAGCTATAGGATTAAAAGTGGTGGATTTCACGGAACCAATTATTCTACCCTCATTACTATGGGAATCCCTGTCCCAAAATATTAATCCTATTTATACCCTGATTGAGAAACAAACCTCTCTCGTGTAGAAAGAGAACTCATATACTAACTTTCATAAGAAAATAGACAAGAATGACTATAAATTAAGAGAGATACTTATGGTTGGAAATCCATTAGCATCCCATAAGGGTGAAAAGTAGTATGAGGGATAGGGTAATCAAAAAATACTATACTGAGGAGACTTAATATTTTTATATTTTTATATTTATTTTTAAACATTTTTCCAAAATAAATGTAATACCATTCTTGAGAAATTGTGAATGAAAAAAATGGGATTTTTTTTCATGTTTATGGTTCCATTTAATTAATATTTGATACATTTTTTCAGAAAAATATATTTAATTCCATTGTAGAAGAATTTATGAAATAGGAATAGTACTTAAATATTTAAAGAATCAAAGGATTCAAAAAAATACTCAAAGGATTAAGGAAAAATAGGTGTAAAAAATTCATGAAATATTGCTTCAATCTAATTATTTTGTCCCATTATTTAAATAAATTTTCTGTTTATATAATTGTTTCTCCATTAAATTGGTTCAAATAATGAAGACAATGTTTTATTTTTGGGTGACGGTGGGTTTTATAAGAATTTAATTGAATTTCTTATTTGAATTATTGATATAAGATACTTATTTACATAAGAATAACAATTTTTATTATAAAAATATATATAAAAAGCATGTGAAAAATAAAATTCAGGTTATAAGTTTTAGTGTTTAGAAAATCATTTGTTCAATTGATTAATGAAGTGATACTTAAGTTGATTAAGTGATCATGTAATGGAAAATTTTGAATTAAACTTTTAGATTTTGGTATGGATAAATAATAATTGCTTCGATTATTTTTAATTATGTATAAAATAAATAAATTTATAATTTATAATTAATAACATTTTTTAAATAAATATTTTTTAGAAAAATAAAATAAAAAAGAAAATTATATAGAAAAAATATTCTTAATAAAGAATAAAATTACTTTATATTAACCCATAACAAAATAACCTTCCTCATTTATGTTACAATATATAAAAATAGCATTATAGTTAAATTAAGGGTTTAGATTAAAGGTTTTAATTGGTTTCTCTTTTAAATATACTTTGGACTTGTTTTTGGCCATTTACACATTTCCTCTATATATTCCAAAATCATTAAAATTAGTGTTAATAGGTCACTAAACAATAGAAAATTTGTGAATGTGAAACTTAATTATTTCATATAATTTCATTGAAAAAACATGAAAAGGAAATGGAAATAAAAAAATTGTATGTGTCAATTTATTAAGTACAAGTTAAAATACAAACCAATATAATTATAAATTCAAATAAATATTTGAAGTTTTCATAATAATGATTAATATTAAGAATTAAATTTTATTTGGGTGAATTACATAATTATCTTGACTTCTAGGGAAATAGAGAGTTAAAGTAATTTTCTTACGTGTATTTGAAATGTTAAAAAAATTATTTTTATGACTACCAAAACATTTATTATACCTAAATAGGTTTACTTTGGGAAAATTATTTATATGTTATTTCTAAAGATAAGAAAAAGTTAAAGTGTAGAGGAATTTGATTTCATATTTTAGTACAAATATTTTAAGATAAATTTTAATAGTAATAGAGATTTATACTATTAAATTGCTAGAATTTTTAATGATTTTTGGATAGTTTGAGATTAATTTTTTATCTAGGGAAGTTAAAAGAAATTTCAAGTAAATTATAGTAAACTATGATGTAGTAGGATAGAATCCAAGTTATAGTTTTTCAATAAGAAAACTATAAATAAAATTACCATTTAAAATTTACAACTCAAGAGCAGAGCTGTGGAAAAATATCTTGTGTGATTCACTTGAATTTTTATGACTTGGTTTATAGTTGATGTCATTTTAATGATACTTTGGTAAACAAAACACTAAATATGTACTACCCATTATGTATCTAAAAATAACCAATATAATTTATGGTAAGAAAATATAAAAACAACCAAGATATTTTTACCACATGATGGTCTAGATATTGGTAAATAGATAAAAGTTTCAAATGGATAAGAAGAAGTAAATTCACCCAATATATAGTGAAACAAAATCTATTCTATATGATAGATAATTTCACCATCGTGTGGAAACTAGTATCAAATTTTGTTTTTTAAAATTCTATAAACAAATTTATTTTCATTAAATTTAGATAGATTTTTAGTTTTTGCATTTTAGTTATTTTATTTTTCATTCCAATGAAATAGTGGAATGAATATTTCATGTATTTACATATCAAATTTTATTTTTAATTATTTCTTATCATTTTAATTAAATTAATAGATTCATTCATTATATAATACACTCTTAAGATGATTCTTCTACTATTTATTAATGATCAATAAATCATGGGTGGTTAATTTAATTAAATGGTGAGATAATAAGAGTATAAGTATATGTTCATTATTTCTTAATAAAATTCATTTGTAAATAATTTTTCAAATTAATATTATCATGAAACTTATTATTTTATTGAATTCCTTATTAATTCTTGGAAAATATAGTTATTAAGGGATTAAATCCAAGAGAACATAGATAATTAAATTATAAATGATAATTTGAAGTTACATTTTTCTAGAAATGTTAAATTTGTAATGATATTTACTTAATTATATTATTGGGTCAAGATAATTTTTTTGATTATATTAATCTAATCAATTTGACTATATTGAAACTAGTTATGATTATAACCATGAAAATTATTAATTCATTTTAATTTATGTCTGTTGGGCATGAAAAGTTTACAATGAATCCAAGAAAACTATTGAGGGAATTTAGAAATCCAATAAAAAAGTAGTAAAAGGTGAATGGGAGTAATCTTGGAAAAGAATATAAAATTGTATAGCTATCATCATTTTCCTTATAGCACATAATGCATGTTATAAGGAACCTCCTCATTCTCATATAACCCTGAAAATAAAAAAACTGGCATGTAGCAATCACTCCCTCCCCCCTATGAAAATAAAATTTGTTTACAGCCCAAAGTGGTGGTACATTTTCATAGCACCACTCAAATGAAAATCATTTTTGGGGCGAGGAGGTCGCTCGACGCACCCTGAAAACAAAATTATTTTGTGACCTAAGGTAGTAGCTCCACATCACCCACAAATGAAATTTTTATGTGTCACAAGTAGGTATCTATGTATCCCCCATAAAATAAACCCATTTTTAGATGAGGCATCAATTATCACATTCTTTATAGCGTCACATATGTTATGCAGCCATCTATTTCGGAAGAGTAGTTTTTTGTGTACTGCCTATAAAAACCTGATGCATTCCCTGAATTAAGGCAAAAGAGATATACATATGAAAACCCATGAATCCTTATAGAGGTAGGGAAGATAAGGAGAAAAGGAAATTTATTGAGATAAAAATTCCCATTTTAGAAAGCTCACTAAAAACTTTAGGTAACTCAGTCACTATAATGGAAATAAGACCCCCTACAGGGGAATATTTCATATAAGGTCTTTATCCATAAAGGGAATCCTTTATGAGAAGGTAGATTATAATTGTCATCCATAAGGGGATTCCTTTCCTTTTGAAGAAATTCCCTTTATAAAGAAACATACTTTATGGAAGACACCTTTTAAAATATCTCCCATCCTAGATAGTGAGACCAGTATGTGAAATAGGGCATCCTTAAGGTATTTACCTATCCACTCTTAGCAATCACCCTCCATATAACATTTGGATTCATCTTAGACCCTATAATAATTATTGAATTGGATCTCTATGAACAACACCAAGACCTAATGAAGGAAAAATTAATACCTCCTTTAAGGCCTCTAGACCTATATGAGTAGGGTATTAGACACACAAGTGTATCCACATTTTGATAAATGTATTCCCTTGGTAAAAAATTTCCATCACATAACATCCCTATTAGGTGGGTTCCTCAGAGAATTTTCAATTATGAATCCCCATGGTAATGAGGGACCTAATCCTAGAGGTAGTGGCTAGAGCATTTTAGGTTCAAGTAGTGGAATTCACCTCTTGTATTCTACTAGAAACATGAAGTGAATCGGGTAGAATTTGTATCTTCAGTGTTCCAATTAGTTTACTCATAAGACCTAATACAAGGTTTAGAAACACTCATTAAGATAGATTACCATGTGCATCCCTCCTATAGTAATAACTTATTCTTTCTTTTTAAATACTTTTTCATAGTCTCTCCCTCATCAATCGGTGGACAATGAGTTCCTATGGGAATTATTCATATATTAAGCCCCCAACATTTCTTAAATGATATCATAATTCTAATTACATATATATCATTTCTCTCATTCATAGGAGGTTGATGAAGTAAGCTCAATAATGGGGTTCTAGTTGAGGTATAATTCTCATTTTAGAACCAATTATGAAATTCAAATGATCTTATATTGTTTCTATTTTCTCACATCAAGAATGAATCATATGGTCATGGGGACTCAAGTCGGTCATATTACTATCATAATAAAAATATCATATATGGTCCCCCTTGGGTGGAATACCCAATTATATCAAACTATGTGAGATTTTATTCTCATCTCGATGGGATTTATATAACGCCTCCCTAACATTAAAAACTAACATTTTTATCCCATTACCATTCTTATTGGTATATATTCCTTGTATTATTATGCTCCCACCTGGAAGGATACATTTCTTTAGAATCTTTTTACCTCATCCTCATTAGACTGTATTCTCAGTGAGAAGTATCTTCACTAGTTCATATTCCTTGTAATATCAACCTGATTTCATCAATCCATATTCCTTATAGTATTAAATACAAAGGTCCAATCATGTATAATCCTTGTACCAACCTTATATATACACCTTTCACCTACATGTCCTTTTCGTATAATGTTAAATATCATGGTTTCATCCCTGTCATGTGAGATTAAAAGGTATTATGTGTCTGATTAAGTGGTATTGAACTATATGGGTTATGATTACTTTCATGAGGATATGTAGTAAGCCTCATCAAGGGACATGTACCCATATAAAAATAAAAATAGTCCCCCTAGATGATGATAAATTCTTGAGTACATAGCTTTTTGGATCAAAAGTAGCATCACAAATTAAAAAAAATGGAGAACCTCAGATATATATAGATGGATCCATTGATGGAGAAAATCTAATACATATATATGTTCACATGTTAATATTTAAATAATTTATTGAAAATTTAAAGGGTGATCATCTTTATTTTGGGATTTAGAAAAGATCCACGAAAATTACTTAAAGTAGGTTCATTGCACATCACGATTGTGGGAACCATTGGGTTTTTAAAGTTCAATGAATAAAACTTATTGGAAACCAATTGAATAGTGTGAGTAATTCCCCACACATGAATGACCACACATACCTTCAGTTATGAAACAAAAATGTTTAAATATATGAGAAACTTTAATTATAAAAATAAGTGTGCTTCCCACACATCAGGACATTTCAGCTTATGTACTTTTACAAAAAAAATGAGTCCAACATGGATCCTCTAAAGAAATCAATCATGTATGTGTTTGTTTACATGTGATTATACTTTGATGGGTTTCCTTATCTTTTTATTTACGACCTCAATAACATACACTAGAAATTCATTAAATCTAAATGGATTCTTACCGTCCTTGAAAAATGTAAAAAAATGCAGTCATATGAGCAAGGTCCTCATAAAATCATTAGACACCATCTACCACCCACCATCTTCAATACCATGTGGACAATGTACTAATTCAACAGTACCATCTCAATGGTATTATCCTGACCCTAGAGGTTGTGCATGAAGCTCTCCAAGGAATGAAGCCTTAGTAATCATCCACCCACAAATGATCAGTTATAAATAAGCAAGTGGAACATGTTGTCATCTCAATGCATTTTATGAGTCTTTCCCCAAAACCCAACAGAAAGTTACTCATCTATCATATGATGGTGGATGAGGAGGTCATTGGAGGCCTCATCTCAATAGTATGGGGGTTTCCTTGAAGGTATTCTACCAATAGTCGCCACCATGAATGTCGTATATTGTTAATCCCTCATCCTACTGATGAAGTCACCTCGCAGGCCCTAGCTTAGGTAACCCATACCCAAGTGGTCAGTGAATCCCACCAAATTAGGAAAATAATAAAAAAATAGGAGTGTTATTATATCCCTATTTCCATCAGAGAATCCCCCCAACATACTATGATGGCAATCCATCAGCAATTGTATATTCTAGCCTACACCCATTAAGCCTTCTAGAATAGTTTGGTTGCACCTAAAGATGCTTTTTGGAATATATTGATAATAAATAGGGGTCATAACCATGTTTATTCCCCCATATATAAATCCTATCAGCATATTTTGGTAGTAATTGAAAGATAAGAGTAGTCACACATCCCTGCTCTAACCAGGGAAATAGGATATATTCTCACACTAGCTATAGAAATCTGTTATCACATCCTAGAGGTAATGGAAGGGTAGGCTTATATCCCTACCCACATTGTAGAAATTTATAAATATATCTTGATAGAAGTAGTTTTTAGGGATTGGGAACACAACACCACCTCCACTATTAAAGTATCTAATCAGTATAATGTAAAGGCTACTCTGATGTAAGAAAATATTTTTTCTCTCATCCAGGAGGGTTGTCGATACACTCCCACAATAAATGGATCACTAATACAAATATGCCTTTTATCAGCACTAAAAATGGCCTTTAACAACGTTAGAAAAGTGTTGTTAAAGTCGGCGAAGATAAAGGGGGGGTCCCTTTTATCAGCGCTCCAAAAAGCACTAATAAAGACCTCTTTTATCAACACTGATAAAAGGGGTCTTTTATCACCGTTAAAATAAAGAGGTGATAAAATGGTACTTTATCAGCGCTTTGTTTTAGCACTGATAAAAGACCCCTTTATTAGCACTTCCTTTATTAGTGCTTTCATTTTAGCGTTGATAAAGAACCCCTTTTATCAACGCTTTTTTAAAAGTGTTGATAAAAGGTAAAAAAAATTAAAAAATTAAAAAAAATTAAAAAAATTAAAAAAAATGCTGCCAATCGGGGGGCTTTAATAGTGCTTGAGCCCCCCCCCCCCCCCCTTTACAGTGCTTTTCTGCCACCCTATAGCACCCCATGCACCCCCTCCACCCTTTATCAGCACTTGATCCCATATTCCCCCATGCAGGCGCGCCCCTGCCTCCACTAGGATTTGAACTCAAGACCTCCCTCTTGCGCGCCTAAGCCCTTACCACTCCTCTATTTTGATTTGTCTTCCATTTCATGATATATATATATATATATATATATATATATATATAGTTATATTTATTCATATGGTAATATATATTTATATTAATATTTATATAGTTATGTTAATATATATATATAGTTATATTAATATATATATCTATTTATATATATATATATATATTTAGTTATATATTTATTCATATAGTAATATATATTTATATTAATATATATATATAGTTATATTAATATATATATATATATAGTTATATTAATATACATATATTTATATTAATATATATCTCTATTTATCTATATATATATATAGTTATATTTATTTGTATAGTAATATATATTTATATTAATATATATATAGTTATATTAATATATATATATAGTTATATTAATATATATATTTAAAGTGATATTAATATGTATATTTATAGTGATATTAATATATATATTTATAGTAATATTAAAATATATATATATATGTAGTTTTGTTGATATATATATATATATATATTTAGAATAATATATATATATATAGTTAGATTAATATATAGGTATATAAATATTCATATATTTTTATTTTAATTAAAATGGATATTAGTAATTATTTAGATAAAGCTAATATATTTTATATGTAAATAGATTTTAATATTTGTATTTATAATTAAATTTTTAGGTGTGAATATATAAAAAATATGTATATATTGATATATATTTGATTATAAATAGCAATTCATTATAAAAGATGATGAAATTTTAAAAACCTAATATCAATATGAATGTAATACCTTGGAATAAAATCAGTCCCCACCAAAAAAAGTCAATAATACCCCCTTAAACGAGGCTGAAAATCCACAAAATGAATTGGGGTACCCTGACTAAAAACTCATTTTTTGGAGGCCTTCTTGGCCTCTTTTGGCCTCGAAAAGACCTTGACCAAGGTCCCCAACCCCTCCCCCCCCCCCACGGTCACAGCGACGTAGATCTCGTCGCAGGCTTCGAGCTGATATGTGGTAGAGCTCAAACAGACACCCGGATCAAAAGTTATGGTCGTTTGAAGTTCGAGTTGCGTTTTTAACATATTTTGGATCTTTTTTTATTTTTTTTTTATTTTTTTAGTCTTCAAATTGTTATTAAATGACTATTCCTCCATAATAATTATAAAATTATTAATTAAAAATATTTTTTTAATTTTTTTATAAGCCATTTTCACTAAATATCTTATATATTAAGTATATTAAGTGTAATTGTATATTTATACTTTTCTAAAATATATTTAGAAAATATATATTAAATTTATATCAATATAACTATATTTATATATTAATTTATTAATATATTATCTTAATTTTTTTTTTGGAATTCGACCCTTTATCAGCACTTTTAAAAGCGCTGATAATGGCCCCCCTTTATCAGCGCTACTAAAAAAGCGCTGATAAAGGTGGTCCCTTTATCAGTGCTAAAAAAACACTGATAAAGTGGGTGCCTTTATCAGCGCTAAAAAAAAGCGCTGATAAAGGGGTGCTTTTATCAGCTCTTTTTTTAGCGCTGATAAAGGGACCCTTTATTAGCGCTTTTTTAGCACTGATAAAGGCACCCCCTTTATCAGCGCTTTTTCGTTAGCGCTGATAAATGTTAGCACTGGGAAAAAGTGTTTTTGTGGTAGTGGGACAATGGTAATTGGAACGCATTTTTTTCAACTAGAAATTATTGGTCCATTTTGATGGCCTCTTAAGGGAAAGAATATATCCCTTATGAAACCAATAAAACTTATTAGAATACCCCAAAATTAATATGATATTCACTCGGGTGGGCTCCCACACATGAAATTCATTGTCCATGGCATGTGGCTCCAAGTGCCTATAGGAGAACATCTAAAAAAAGTCTCACCAAAGGAGATTTGAAATCCATAAGTTGGAACACATTCCTACTATAATTAATTCTCATGTTCTTAATGCCCTCAAACATCTATTAATGGAATAAAAATATCTTATAGAACCATTTAAAATTTATGGAAATTGTAGTTGTAGTTATGAATGTCCTCCCTACAATTTTACTACCATCAACTCTATAGGCCCTCCCTAGAGTATTTACCATGAGTCCTCCTTCATGTATATATTGAGATTGATCAAAATAAACTTTCTAAATATGATTACTATAGAATCCATCCTCATGGTCAAAAGACCAAATGGAAAGAATTTCCTCCCCTTTACATTTTACACCCTGAAGGTCCTCTCAATGGTATATGTTTCAAGACTCCTTGTGGTTAGTTGTTAATCCATGTTTATAGTACTCCCCGTGATCACAGTTACTACAAAGTTCCTCCCCACAATGATATTTCATTTCAATAAAAATACCCTCCCCTTATCAAATCAATTATGATAAATCCCTCATATCATGAGGAACTTGGGAAGATGATTATTTCTATGTTTCATTCCTTATCACTAAAAAGTGACACTATTTCTCAATGGGAATACATCCCAAGGCAATTTTAATTATCTAAACCACCCTTGGATAGTCTATCATCCAGCATAGTAGACTATATTCCCTATAATACCACTTTTGATAATATGGTAGTTGGGAAACCACCACTTTAGTCAGACCAATTAAAGTAATATATCAGAGAAGATGAATAGAACACATTGTTCATGAGGAAAAAACTAGAAATAGATAACATACCAGTGATGTTTTGGACCATTTCCACTCTTCAGTATAGAATTTAGAATGATTTTTTAGAGGAATTTATACCTCATTTGCATCTAAATCTATGAATGAATATTCACCATTTATAAGTAAAAAATTCCTTAGAAAAGATATGTGAATTACATCAACATAATAGAATAACTACTTCTTCCGATTAAATTGGCCAACCTTTTAGTTGTATGATTTTTGTAATTATAAAGAAGTGTGATGGTTTTTAATGAACATTTCTTATTGATTTTCATAATCTACATCAATTGATCTCTAAGGCACCATTCGACATTTACATCATAGTATGGGGAGAACATAGATAGTTTCATTTCACATCACTACCTAATCCATAAATCCCACAAAAAGTGACACCATGAAATTACATTTATTCAAGATAACTCCCAAAAATAGGATTTTTCCACAACTGATGGTACAATTTAAAGGAATTGTCCATAAACAAATATTATAAGCTTCAGACGTGAAGAGGGGGAGCCATATAAATACTCTTACATCAAGAATCTAAAAATATTGAGAAATGTTATCGCTTAAGGAAATAAAATCATCAAGTATCAGTAATAACTTTGGAAGAAAGAATCTCACATTCAGAGTATTAATTGATCCAAGATCATGCTTGAAATAAGATACAATATATCAAGTGGTAATTAACGATAGCAGTAGCCACAAAAATATAAGATAATCCCCAACCCATAGGGATGGGGGGATTTTTACTATAGCCACATCCATCAAGGTATCCAATTCTATCCCAAGATGTTGTTCTAATTGAATAGGAGTATCCCTATCCTATAGGGATGGGATATGTTTTACCTCAACCCCCTCCCCTAAGAAAGTTAGTTTTTTTCATTTAGGAGGTGCATCAAAAAATGATTCTTCATGGTTTTTCTCATCTTATGACCCAACTTTCTCATTCAGAATGAATAAAATAATGTTTTCTAGAGACTCTCTCAAGATTAAGCTTCCAAAAGTGGATTTGGGATAATCCTTGAACGAAAGTCCTAATCCTTATAGAGGTCACAAGATAAATAAACCTGTCAAGAGGATCACTACTTATAAGGGTCTTTAATTTTTTAATGGATTACTTGAATATGAATAACCCTTCTACGTTTCTGGTGTCGATGTGATGCCTATAATGCACCATGATTCGGTAAATTTCATCAATACAAGCCCAAAATATTCTATAGTATAGGGAGATAGTATATGATAACAAGATATGGATGTTTCTATTCAAAATAGATACCACATAAAAATAACTAAATTGGGTGGGTATACCATAAATAAAAGGCTCAAAAAAATTGGGGACTCCCTTGAATTTTCACCTACCACCTCTTCAACAAGATTCAATCAAATAAAAGGTTAAAGGTGTAGCTACATCACAACCATTACCTAAGGAAGTTAAACATATTATACTTAAATAAAGATTTGATATGTTTGAGGTGTTGATGAAAGAGTTAGAGATACTTAGTAAAAAATTACTCAAAGGAAGTATCCATGTTTTATATGTTATTTAAGAAGAACCTCATCCTACTCTCCCATTAGATATTTCTCAATGATAAGAGCCCATTGTTCCATCAAAAGTGGATCCAAGACATCCTCTCAATTTGGGATCTAGAAAATAATTTTATTTGGATTCAATGGTGGTAGGATATTAGGAGTTCCCTCTAATAAGAAAGTATCCGGATCTATTTAAGATGAATTACCATAGGCCATCCCATACTGGTTATCAGATACAGATATAGGTAGACCCACCACATTAGTCTCAACCCTTTGTTGTACCAATTCAAATACCTACTCGAGTGGTTGTACCATCGGATCTCAATGACTCTGTTAATTCATTGACAACCTGGTTAGAATATATATAAGGATGGTTTGTAATAGTGTAGATGAAGAGAAACCCATACACAAAATAGTTGACAAAACTCTTACCCCACCTATCTTTTTCAATCCTACATTTATGATGATTAATAGATTAGGATTCCAAAACATCACATGGTGTATTTTTTATTTCGATATAATCCCATTATGGGAACCCTTGAGCAATAAGAATCAAATGAATTCAGGTGGTTCATTTAGACTTTGGAAGGACCAAACATTATTAGGTATACCAATTTACCATCCAAGCCAATCAAATGATGGGAATATCTCAAACAATAGTTTGTTTATTGATTAATCTATATATTGAGGAAGACAACATTTATTAACCTCTCATATTGAAAACAACAATAGAATGGGAGAGGGTTGAATTTAATTTCCAGGGGGAAGGGTTTGAATTAATACCTAAACTTATAGATTCCTCATGAATATTTGTTAGGTCTTTGTTTAGAGATCCTTCATGATGAGTTAAAAATTCTAAACATTCTAGTAAAGTATCTATGTAGGTTTTGGAATCTTTTCATAGTTTCTCAAAGGTTGCAAGATTCAATTTGGTGAACCAAATACATGTCTCAACCAATGTTTGAAGCTCAAGGATAGAGAACATGTAAGGGGTAAACGATGACCATCACACTTAATCCAACTCCTAAACCATCTCCAGCTCCAAATATCACACCATATTTCATAAAAAACAATTCTATGTGGGAATTAAAAACATCAATATCTCCATCAGGATAACAGAAAAGATAATAAACAACTTTAATTTAAGGATTAGAATAATAAATTTTACTTCGTCTAAGATGAACAAGTTCCTGAATAATTTATAGTAGCTTTGAAAAATAATTTTCTAAGGCTTATAAAGCCTAACATTCCTAATCAGGTTGGTCTCAATGAACACCCAAATTATTTCCCATTTCACTAAAAATTGGTCCACACCATCCAAGATTACTTTGTTTTTAAATATATTCTACAAAATATGGTTGATTCTGGGTAGGTAAAATTGGTCAATTCACTATCACAAGTGGTATGTGTTTCTAGTATGGTTCCAAATGATGAAATAAAATATAAATAAGTTATAATAAAGGGTGGAAATAATTTCAATGATTGGATGACTATAAATATGATCAATCAACTCATGTTATCCTTATGGAATATTTAAACCAGACATTTATTCCCCTGGTCTCTTTTTTCATGGGGCAACAAACCTTATCGACACTGCAATCCTCCAAGATCCAGTCTTCTGAGAGATGATGTAACTAGATATAAAAAATACATGTATATAAAGATGAAACTGTACTAATAAACATCCAATCCTAACACTCTTAGACTTCATGACTCAATTCCTAATAGGTCAGGCACCATCCCACCAAATGGTTCCACAAGCACCGCCCTACCAAATAAAATCCTCATTAGATAAAGAATTAATCTCCGGTTTATTTAAATTTATTTATTTAAGGGGTCCCTCATCTAATGATGATCATGATTATAAATCGATTTCCCTATTCCTGATCTAGAAACTATAGGTAGAGGCTGCGGGATATGAGGGAATAGAGAAATACATAGTCATGACTGAACTCAATATTTTGTCCACATCTCTATTAGGGTTATTTATATACTATTGAAACCCATGGGAAATCATTTCAGTGATTCCAGAAACACAATCAAAATTCTCACAAATTTTTCAAGATTCTTCCAGACCCAATTTTTTTAGATTATTTGATGGGGAGGTTGAAACAACCTAATCATCTCATATGAGTAGTTAGACCAAGTCGGTCTAATCCACCAGTGACAAGAGTGCCTTCGAATTTTGTTCAAATACCCAACCCACCTACCCTAAGTACTTAAAACCTTAAATGGATTACTAAGAAGAAACCCTAAATCAAGAAGTATAGACCTTTACCTCAAAAATATGACATCCCAAAATAATAGGTTGTAGTCCCAGTAATATTTAAATTCTAGATACTCTCAATTTATCAAAAGATCTCTGAGAAGTGATCATGGAAGCCCAACTAATCTCTCAAGATTTTGAAATTGAGGTTACTAATAATTACGTATATCATACATAGATTGATCTTATGGAGTGTCATGCGGTTATCTATTTTATATAGTAGGATAGGGATACTATTATTTAGGTGCACATCAAACTATTTTATATATCTGAAAAGATAAATGACATTGATGTATGATGATCTTTCATTGATAATGGATTCGTAACAATACTTTTTATCACTTGAACACCATGTTGATTGGGTTATAGTAAATATGACTTGTACCCTTCTACTCTAATACCTTAGGGTTATGAAAAGAGTGAGAAAATCCTCTCGGCTGACTCAAGCTCTGAAATCAATTTTGGGAACTTATATCAGACTCCCAATTCATGTTTTTTCAGTATGAAACAACTTTCAACATTCTACTAGGGAGGCCTTAGTCACATCAATATGTGGTAGTCCCATCATCATACCATTAATGTCTCAAATACTATGTCAATAGACAAATAGGGATATTGAATAGTGATATAGCACCATTTTAATCTTATGAATCTTAGTTCATCAATTTAGTATTTTACCAAAATGAACGAAAATATTTTACAACCCATCCCAGAGGGTCCCATTCTATGACTACCCAAAACCCACCTCCAATAGGCCAAGGGCTGGCGACTAGTATCTAGTAGGCATTTCCCACAAATGGGAGGCATTTTCCTAAGTACATGTACACACGCACACATCTCCAAGACTAAAATGTTGAAACATAAAAACACTAAGTAAACAATTCATGAATAAACTAAGATACCAACCACCAAGTACGATAGTAGGAAAGTAGAAATTAAATTGTTCTAGAATACAAGCCCACCAAAAGAAATATTTTGTCAAGTGAATTCACAAGTTACAGAAACTTGTCTGCAGAAAACCCTACCTGAAGGGTGGGTGTAGGAAAACTGCTTGAATTTTTCAGATCAAAACATGTCTTTCTTAACCTTCTAAGAACCACTTGGTCCTGATCCATTGAGAACTCTATCAATGCATCAATCATCTGTAAAATACATGACACGTGTGGGAAAATCCCATACAGGGGTGAGTAAAACAATACTCATTAAGACACCCCAAAACCACAAAGGAAATACCACTAAGAAATACATGAAGTATACCATAAAATGAAACACATGAATTACACTACAAGGAAACACAATAATTACACCATAAAGGAAACAAAATAAGTACAGTCAGTAAAAAGATACATAGTAATCTCACACGGGTATAAGTTTATAGCATTAAGAGAAGTATTTTCAGTTTTAGTCCACAAATCTCCAAGATTCCATGAAACCTAGAGGTTTGATGATGCACGGAGTGTCGATGGCACACGTAACGTCGATGGTGCATGAAGTGTCGATGTTGTATAGAGAATCGATGGTGCCCGGAGCTTTGATGGAACCTAGAGCGTTGATGGTTCCTAGAGCATCAATGGCACTTGGAGTATCGATGGCGCCCGTAGAGTCGATGGATCCCGGAGTGTGGATGGTACCCGGAGCGTCGAAGGTGCTTGGAGTGTCGATGGCACCCAGAGCATCGATGGCGCCCGGAACAACGATGGTGCCCAGGGCAACGATGGTGCATAGATAAAAAATGGTGCATGGAGGTTTGATGGCATATGGATTTTAGATTATGTATATAGCAAAGACAACACTCAGATCTTTGATGGGTAATGAAGCATCGATGGGTCATGAATCCCCCAAGTAACGTAGTCACCAAGTCAAATCCAACCGCAGGATTCCGCTCGTAGTGTGCTTTTTTAGGGAGAACCTATACCTCAAGATAATAGGTTGTATCCCAAATTTCAAAAAGACCGGCTTAGATTATCCAAAAAGTGCCATTTTTAAAAAGGTTCCTAACACCACTAACATCTCATCAAATAGACACATGGTTTGAAAGTTAAAGTTGTTTTTCTAAAAAGTCAGACCTGGGTCTGGTACGAGTCCAATCTGACCCACTGGACCTGACCCGACCCATCATTCGACCCAACTCAGTTTTTTTGACCTAACCTGGCCTGGTTCGGTCTGGTCCCATTAGGTCTGGTTCGGCCCACAGGGCCAGTAGGGCCGACGAAGCGGCCCGACCAATCTGGTTTTGCCTGCACTATGAACTGACATGTGCACTCGATGCAGCCCGCCCCAACCATGTACCCTATTGGTCTTCATGGTCCACCCCGACCATGTGGACTCTACGTCTGTGCCCCATCCTCCTACAGCACATCACCGCCAAGTGCCTTCAACATGGTCGAGCCTCGTTCATGCAGCCGCTACCACCCCCCCCCCCCCCCCTTACAGGCTCCCTCTGAGACGGTCCCACTTGGACAGCATCGTACTGCCACCACCAGCCACCATGTTGGAGTCCCATCCTACCATGATCCGCCTAGCCTAGACCCCAACGGTCTGTTGCTGCCTCTTCCACCACCGGCCTATCACCACCTCACACTCCCTCTAGACTATCCCTGCCAAGCACATCCTACCCTTGTCGTCGGCCACCCCTCCAACAGTTTTCCATATGTTTTTATAATCCTATGCCTACCCCGAATCATACTACGCTCCTGTCGTACCTCTTTTATCCCATCGTGGGGTAAAACCTTTGTTCTCAGATTGTTTCTCCATTGATTTAGGATGCAATGGTTGATCATTCATGTATGGCCTTTAAGGGTGAATAACATACCAGGAACGTAATGGATTGTGGGAGGAGATAAATCACATAAACATCCAATGAATGGATCATGGTCTTATTTTTTTTAGCCTTGATCCATTCATGTTAGAAGGTTTTATGAAGAAAAAATCAACACACAGATCTAAATCCCCATTCGAAACCCCATAAGCATAACACCCATACCGAAAGCGATCAAACTGTGGACAAACCTATTCATTGGTTGGTCCGCATTCATCATTGGATCTATGAAGGGTAAAGGAAAATCAAGAGTAGAATAAAACACCCTACCTAGAGGTTGTATCATTCATTGACGAAGAACGGAGGTCCGTGTCATCATTGATCCTAGATTGGTCAATGTTCATCATTGTTTGTTAGAGAAGTTTCTATCTCCTTACCTCAGAGGAATTTCCATGGTTATGGTGATAACCCTGAATTCCTGAAAAAAAAATCATTAAAAAAACTCTATTGTGTCTAATAAAATATTTTAATGACGGTTATGTCCAAATTCTAAATTTCACAGTTGACCCACATTCGTCGATGTTAGGCCCCACCAAAGGTAAAGTCGCTGCTCAGAACACAATGGTGCCCTCAAATTTCTTATTCAAGAACCTTTTTAGAAGTTATTCTCATTCAAAAAAAACATATGTACACTTTATCAAAAACTTAACATTTTTTATTGTCTCATTCCAGGAACATCAGGCCTTGGAATCTCACACCATCTCAGCACCTAGTCTCATAATTTTCCCAATTAATTTATTAAAATAAAACTAAATAAAATCTATGTCATTACATTCTCCACACCTTAGGGATTTACATCCTCAAAATCCAAAACAAGGGAATCTCAACAAAAAGATGAGGGTACTAAGCATGAATTTGATCCCCCTTCTCACAAGTGATCTCCTATAGATTCGTATGCCACCACTTAACATGAAACAGAGGAATCTACTACCCATGAAGGATCCTCTCTTATTGATCCTCAATCTTTACTGGGAACACAGTAAAAGTCTCCCTGTCATCAATGTAAAACTCACCCCAATCAATTAATTGTGATGGATCATTCACATACCGCATTAGCTACAACACATGGAAGAAATTATTCACTCAGTGCAACAACAAGGGTAGAGTTAGGTGGTACGCCACCTCTATAACTCTACTCAGAATCTGAAAAGGGATGATGTATCTTGAAGATAACTTGTCTCCCTGACCAAATCTCCACAATCCTCATAGAGGTGGGACCCTAAGGAACACATGGTCTCCCTCCTATAACACCAGATGGATCCATATCCTATCATCATATGAATTATTCCAACTATGTGCAGTCCTCATCCACTCCAAGATGATATGCACCTTCTTTGTGGTAGCCTGCACCAACTCTAAACTCATGAGTGCTGACTCCCTTGGGTTCGTCCAGCATAGTGGTAACTTGCATGGTCACTCGTACAAGTCCTCAAACAATTCCATACAAATGGTGGAGTGATATATTTATTAGTACACAAACTCCACCATTGGTAGGTGATCCTCCCAACTCGGTCAAAGTCTAGGATGCAAGCATGTAGCATGTCCTCAAAAACCTGGATGAACCTCTCCATTTGGCTATCTATTTGGGGATGAAATGTCATTCTTAAGTTAAACTGAGTTCCAAACATGTCCCGAAATCCCTTCCAAAACTGGGATGTTAAATGAGCATCAAGGCCTGAAATGATTGTCAATGGCACCCTGTGAAGCTGAACTATCTCTTACACATAGAGGTGTCCCAAACTCTCTATTGAACTCTTCTCACGGGTCGGTAGGAAGTGGGATAACTTGGTGAGTATGTCAACAATCATCTATTTGTTATTTTTTCCCCTGTACATGTGTGGTAAACCCATTACAAATTCCACCAATATCCCATCTCACTTATACTTTGGAACCTCAAGTGGTTGGGTCAAGCCCGCTGGAACTCAGTGCTTAGCCTTCACTTACTGGAAAGTAAGGCATTTATAAATAAACTCTATCACTACCTTCTTCACCCCCGACCACCAGAACTGACATCGGAGGTCTTAAAACATCTTTTCCACTCCTGGATGTACCATTAAAGGGGAAGTATATAACTCCCTCAATACCTCCTCCTGCAATGTCACTGGTATTAATGTTCATCCTCTGAAGACAACAACGTGCTCCCCACATTTCAAATATCCACTAGGGGTTGGTAACTAGAACCAAGTAGAAATATCCCACAAATGGGAGGAATTTTCCTAAGTATCTATACACATGCACAAATCTCCAAGCCCAAAATGCTAAACTGTAAAAATACTAAGTAAAAAATGAATTAAATCACTAAGATACCAATCACAGAGTATAACAGTAGGAAAACTGGAAAGTAAATAGGGCCATAATAAAAACCCACCAAAAGAAAGAGTCTATCAAGTGAATGCACAAATTTTTGAAACTTGTCTGCAGAAAACCCCACCTAAAGGGTAGATTTAGGATAAATGCCTCAGGTCATAGGAGAACAACACGTTTGTCTAAACCCTCAAAGCACCACCTGGTCCACCTAGAACTCCTTCAAAGTGTCGATCATCTGCACAAGGCGTGACAGGTTCCAGGAAATCTCATGCAGGGGTGAGTAAATCAATATTCAGTAGGACACCTTGAAACCACAAAAGAAATACCACTGAGAAATACATTAATCACACAAAAAATAAAACACACGAATTACACTACAAGAAAAAAAAATTACACCACAAAGGAAACACATGAAGTACAGACACTAAGAAGATACATAGTCAGCTCACACAAGTATAAGTCTATAGCACAAAGAAAAGGATTTTTAGTTTTAGTTTTCATATCTCTTAGTTTCCAGGACACATAGAGTGTAGATAATGCATGGAGTATCGATGGAACATGGAGCATCGATGGTTCATGGAGATTCAATGGTGCATGGAGATTCGATGGTGCACAGAGCGTTGATGGTTCATGGAGCATCCATGGTGCCTAGAGAATCGATGGTATATGGGGAGTCGATGGTGCATGGAGATTATATGGAACACGGATCATTGATGAATCATATAGAATCTATGGTGCATGAAGCATCGATAGTTCATGCAGCCCCCAAGTCATGTAGTCACCAAGTCACAACTAGTCACAGGATTCCGCTCGTAGTAAGCTTGTTCTGGGAGAACCAACTCCTCAAGCTAAAAGTTTGTATACCAAATTTAGAAAAACACTCATGTATATTATATAAGAAGTATCTTCTCATCTCAAGGGTCGTAAATCCTTAAAAGCCTCATCAAATGAACACATGGTTTCAAAGTTATGGCTATTTTTCTGAAAATGTATGACTCGGGTCTGGTCTGGGTCTGATCCGATCCACTAGCCCAACCTGACCTGATCTATCGGTCGACCAGACTCGGTCTAGTCGACCCCACCCAACCTGGCCCAGTCTAGTTCAGTCCGGCCCACACTGTAGGCCAGCTTATGTGCCCGATGTGGACCACCCAAGAAGCGTCCCCTGTTGGTCCACACGGTCTGCCCCGACCACGTGGCCTCTACGTTTGTACCTCATCTGCCTGTAGCATGCCACCACAGAGGGCCTTCAACATGGATGATTCATGTTCATGTGACTGCCACTGTTTTGACCTCCTACCACAAGTTCCCTCTAACACGGTCCCTATTGGACCGTATCCTACTACCGGCACCAACTTCCCTACTAGTGGCTCGTCCTACCTCGCTCTACCTAGCACAACCCCCATCGTCCCTCTGTTGCCTCCATCACTAGCTACCCTACTGGCAGCCTTTCTCTCCCTCACACTCCCCCTGGACAGGCCCCACCTTCCACATCCAACCCTCCCCACTGGCTACCTCTTCGGTGGTCTACCTTGTGCCATAGTAAGCCACAACCTCGCCCAAATCGTACCACACTCCCATTGCACCTCTGATATGTCATCATGGGGCCAAAGCTTCGATCTCATACTATTGCTCCATGGATAGGGGTTTAATAGTTAATCATTCATGTAGGGGATTCAAGGGTGAAGAATGTATAGGGAACATAGTAGATTGAGGGGGGGATTAGAAGAACACCCAATGAATGGATCTTGGTTTTATTCATGTCATCCTTGATCTATTCATGTTAGAACGTTTGATGAATAAAAAATCTACATAGAGATCTAAATCCACATTCAAAACCCTATAAGCATAAAACACATCCTACAAGTGATTGAATTGTGGATCAACAACATTGTAGGTTGGTCCGCATTCGTTGTTGGATCTAAAAATGGGAAATTAAATCAAAAATAGAATCAAACACCCTACCTTAAGGTTGGATCAGTCATTGATTAAGAACGAAGGTCCATGTCGTCATCGATCCTCGATCTGTCGGCGTCCATCGTCGTTCATCTAAGAGGTTTCTATCTCCTTGGCTTGAAGGAATATCCAGGGTTATGGTGATAACCCTGAATTCCTAAAAAAGGTTTTATTAAAAAGAAAAATTATATTGAATCTAATAAAATATTTTTATTAAAATATTTTAATGATGGTTACATCCAAATTCTAATTTTCACAGTCGACCCATTTCGGTCGATGTTAGGCCCCGCAAAAGGTAAAGTCACTACACTGAATTCAATAATTCCCTCATATTTCTGATCTAACCACCCATTTAGATGTAATTCCTCTTTTAATGAAAAACTACCCATGTTCTTTATTAAAAATTAACCTTTTTCATCGTATCATTCTGGTCACACCGGGCATCGGAATCTCATGTCGTCTCAGTGCCTTGTCTTGGAATTTTACAAATTAATTTATAAAAATAGAACTAGAGAAAATTTGAGTCGCTACAAATAATCAAGGACTAATTATTTCACTTAGTTTATTACCCCAAATGGTTTGGAAATGAATCTAGATAACCCATTTAAATATATTGGTGATTAATATGTATTTCCCATCAACCAAATCAAAAATACATGTTCTAATTTGGGTATATATTCATCAACTATTATGATATTAGTTACATAAACTGAACTTAGAGATATTTAATAGTTCATTGATCTTCAAAAAAGTGTAAAAACTCTAGTTAAAAATTCACTTGTTTAGTCACGAGAGCTTCTGAAGACCCCATTATTGTCAGCTAAGTCAAAAGAAACTCTTATATCACTAATAGATAGTGGGAGTACCCATACTTTATCTTTCAAATATTAGAATATTGATTCTTATTATATGTATAAATATTGACCTTCATCACACATTCCTCCTAATATTGGTTTACATATGAAGAATAAGAATAAGAGAATCTCTAGGATTCCCCTCTAGAATTTGAGGAAGGTGTCTCTACCACTATTGATGAGATTCAACAGATAAATCTTGGTACAAAGAAAAATATATGACTTATGTTGATCATTGTACCCTTTTATTCTAAATAAAAATATCTATATACCTCTTTTATAAATCATAACTAAGATTTTTTTGCCTATAATTACACAAAAATTACAGACCTTGATCCCAATGAAGCCACCCACCACTTGGGTTTTCTAGAAGATCACCATGGTTACAAGTAGCTAGCCAAAAAAATACATCTATCTCATTCTTCTAAGGTTAAAGTTGATTTTTATAATATCATCAACTAAAACTTCATTTGGGTGGTCCAATTCCCTATATAGATCACCAATATTGTCCTGTTTTAGAATAATAATGGTAAGATCATAATTTTCATTGATTTCCGAGATCCCAACTAGCATGGTTCAAAAGATGATTTCCTATTTATGATTACAAAACTTTTGATCGATGAAACTAACATATATCTAGATCGATCCTTTATTAATTAATTTTTAGGATATAACCAAATTTGGATAGCCCTTGAATATTAAGATTCCACCACTTTCAGTGTACCCCAAGGAATATGTTGTTATCAAGTGATGCCTTTTGGTATAAAGGATGAAGGTCTACATAAAAATGTTCCTAGCATCATATTTTCAAACACTTCTTAGTAATGTTTTTCAAGTGTTATTTCAATGATTTGGGGGGTGAAATCCCGATAGTTTTTTAATCATCTTTTAAATATTGATATTTTTTTCAAAATTCTTTTAAATAATTTCTTAAAAATGAATCCCTTGAAATTTTCTTCCAGTGTTACCTTTGGAATGTTTTTGGCTTCACAGTATACCATCATAGAATTAAAGTGAATCCTGAGAAGACTAAATCTATCCTTAATATGTCACCACCTGAAAACCTTAATGTGTTTAGGGGAAGTTAGGGATGTCACGCTTGTATCTAACAATTCATAGTGAATCTTGTAAGAAACTTTTTTCCCTTCATCAGGATAATGAAAATGGAGTCACCTATTGTAACATCCCGGATCTGGGTGCCACACAACGGGTTCCCAGAACCCAGTTAGTCACATGAACTCAATCGCATTTCCCCAAATCCCAATGGCTGCTAACTAGAAGCGAGGGCCTAGGTCTGATAGTGTGGAAACTATGCCCTCATTTTTCAAAGTGTAGTGCAGCGGAAAAATATAAACATACCCAAAAGCAGAAGTAGTAACAATATAGAACTAAAAAAGAAAATGGAACTACAGTAAAAGATAATCAACAGTCATATATATATAATTATAGAACATGCCTCTAATCTAAGAAAGTATCCAAAATAGGATACACTACAATCCGACGTAATACAACACAAGGTACAAAGTACAACAAAACAAGCGAAAGTAGTGCAACAAGAACTCAGCAGCATCACAAGCCTAAGCTCGGTCCCATGCTCTACTACACCTCTGAAACAATCAAGTACCTGTATAGGGACTCTTTCCCTTATCAACACTTGTAGTAATATAATCTGTTTAGGCCCAAGACATGACCCAACAGGGTGTGAGAAATAAACCCCAGTAGGAAACCACCAAAGGCCCATGCCCAATTGTCAGTGAAAATGTACAACAATAGTGTGCAGTAATGAAATGTAGGAAGCAAGGAAGTACTCAAAAGTAAACATTACTACCAGTTATATTTCCATTTTAATTATTATTTAACAATTCAATATAATTGGATTATAAGTTCTCGAGACTCAGCCTTAGCCGAAAATCTCTTATACAGTGCCTCAAAAAAAACACAATAGGCTATCTAACAAGTATAGGGTAATAACAATACCAAACATGTGCTTTATCTTGGTAGGTATAATATAAGAAATCACCACAGTAAATATTCAAGTAACCATTATCCCTAGACATGAAAATCCTTACCCTTAGTAAAATAGAAACGAAACCTTCAAGTGATTTCCCTCATACATAATGAATATTTCCCTCAAGCATATGATATATTTCACTTCGGAATGGAAGCTACTACCCTCAGGCATTAGAAAACGTTTTCCTCAGGATAAAAGAACACTTTCCCTTAGTCATAAGAAATGTTGACCTCAGGATAATCAAACCCTTTCCCTCAGGCTAAACAGAACATTTCCCTCAGGCTAATCAAAACACTACCCTCAGGCTAAGAAAAACACTTCCCTTAGGCTAAGCAAGTAACTGGGTCGATCCCAACACATAAGCAAGAAATTTATATTCACTTTCTCCCAAGAAACCTCAAAGTATGCTATAATCATAGCATACACACCGGTATCCTGGACAAATGGATAAACAAGGGAAATGCAGCCACAGGGTGGCCTTGGATCAAGGCAACGATCCCAAATAGCAGTTTATACTAGTTCATTAAATTACCTATACAATTCTAGGTATATTAACAGTCAAGGCCTCAGCCATATGAAAACCCAAACATGGAAGCATAGAAAAATAGTACAAAAAACCAACTTGACAGTTAGAAATAAACACCAGACCACCTGAATCGATCTACTATGATCGATATACGTGAACGACACCTCCCGAATCAACCGAGAACAACTTAGATCTGGGATAAACACTTCCATGTTAAAACTAAAATAAATTACCTTCGGGAAATAATTGGAAGGAAAGACTCAAGGAGATTGAAGATCTCACCCGCACGGTTCAAACAAGATTGACGGCGAAGGAATCCGAGTCCCGATGTGCGATCGGGAGATCCTCCAAGTTCTGGCCTTCTCTCCTGTGGATCTCAACAAGTTCTAAGCATCCTATGTTGAAAGAGGAGGCTAATGCCTATTTTTAACGAAAAAAACATAACTACACGGTGTGTACTCTCAAGTACACGGCGTGTACGTTCCATTTTTTAAACTTTTCCACTGACGGATTCTTTCCACCACGTTATTGTTCACTACCGACTTGGTTACACATCATGTATTACCAAATACACGACGTGTACTATCATTACGCTGGTGGCTACTCTCCACCATCTTACTGTTCACTTGCTGACTAATTACACGACGTGTATTACTAAGTACATGTCATGTATTTAGTTTTTACACCCTGAATCACTGACAAGCCTACACTACCTATATTCTCATCCCACACGGCCAAAGTACACAGCATGTGGAAAGGTACATGGCGTGTATCCATAAATTCTAGGATTTTTTCCATTTCCCTTGTTTTCTCAAAAACACTTAAGGAAAAAGGAAAAGAAGAAACGCGTACCTCAAAAATAAGAACTAGGTTCTTAAAAACTTCCCCCTTTAAATAAATTCATCCCCGAATTTCCCTTCCAAGGGTGGTGAAGATAAAGTTGAGTATAACTCTGGAAACTGAGAACGTACGTCGGTCTCCAGCTCCCAGGTTTTATCCTGCACTCAGTCATGCTGCCATAACACCCATATGAGAGGAACTGACCGGCCTCAGAGAACCTTCATGCTCCTATCAACAATACGAATCGGATGCTCCTCAAAGGATGCGTCAACCTGAAGCTCAACCTAATCGAGATGAAAAACGTGATACTGGTCTGAGTGATAACGGCACAGCTGAGATACGTGGAAGACATTTTTCATGGCCCAGTACCTCTATGGTAACTACAGCCGATAGGCAACCAGCCCGACTCTCTCCAGAATCTCAAACATCCCCACATACCTCGGTGAAAGTTTACCCTGTCTCTTTATCCGCATGTGTCCCAACCTCGGTGAAACACGCAAGAAAATGTGATATCTGACCACAAACTCCAAGGGTCATCCGCAGCGATCAGTATAAGATTTCTGATGAGACTGTGCAGTATCCATCTACTTCTGAATTAACTGGACCTAATCTGAAGTCTCCTCCATGAGACGCGGTTCCATTAAAGCTGTCTCACCTGCCTCCAACCAGCACACAAGTGATTGGCATGGCCTACCATATAAAGCCTCGTAAGTTTCTATCTTAATAGTTTCCTGAAAACTATTATTATAGACAAACTTGACCAATGGTATGTGCTTCTCCCAAGAGCCCCCAAAGTGTAGGACGCATGCACGCAGCATGTCCTCTAGCACCTGTATTGTATGCTCTGACTGGCCATTGGTCTGATTGTGGTAAGCTGTGCTCAGAAGCACCTACGTACCCGGTGCCCTCTAAAAACTCTTCCAGAAACGAGATGTAAAATGGGAATCCCTATCTGAAATGATAGAAAGAGGGACCCCATGAAGGCACATTACCTCTCGGATATAAAACTTCCCAAGCTCATCAACACCAAAGGTCTCCTTGATCTGCAAAAATTGAGATACCTTCGTAAGTATGTCCACAACAACCCACATGGAATCATTTCCTCGAGGTGACCTCAGCAACTCAGTCACGAAGTCCATCGCAACATCATCCCATTTCCACTCCAGAATGGGTAACTTTTGTAATAGTCCAGATGGCCTTTGATGCTCCACCTTCACCTACTAATAGGTGGAGCATCTTGTAACAAAACCAGCTACCTCTCTCTTCATACCTGACCACCAATACTGACGTCTCAAGTCACGGTACATTTTGGTAACTCCGGGATGCACTACCCAAGATGAAGCATAAAATTCCAGCATCAACTCCTCATGTATATCCCCCAAAACCCACACTCGTCCATGTATACGCAGTACCTAATCATAGCCTATCGTCCAACCAAGAGGAGGGTCCTCACTTGACACCGAATCTCGTAGAACTAGGCCTTCTAAATATGATAGTTGTCTCATCATCACTCTATCCAAGAGGGTAGTTTTCACGGCTAAGGATAAAATATAGGCTCTCCCCTAACTATCGTGGACCTCCAAATGCATCTTAGATAACAAATCCATGAGCTTCCACTCACCAATGGACTCCTGCACTGCTTGTATATAAGCCCTCCTACTCAGTGCACCGGCTACTGTGTTACCCTTACCAGGTGTATAGGCAAGCTCAAAGTAAAAGGACTGAAGGTATTCAACCCACATTCGCTATCTCAAATTCAGGTCACACTGGGTAAAGATGTATTTAATACATTTTTTGTCCGTAAACAGCATAACATATTCTCCCAAGAGATAATGTCTCCAATAGTATAACGCATGAAAAACTGTAGCCAACTCGAGATCATGCGTCAGGTAATTCCTCTCATGTGGACTCAACTACCAAGACCCATACACAACTACTCGATCGCCCTACATCATAACTGCTCCCAGCCCAATACCTAATGCATCACAGTAAACTGTATAGATCTTCCCTTGCTCTGGAAGTATCAGGACTAGTGTTGATGTCAACCTTACCTTCAGCTCCTAAAAGGCTATCTCACAAGCTTCTGACCAAACAAATTTCATTCCCTACTTAGTCAAACTCATCAAAGGCACTACTAAGTGGGATAAGTATTGTATAATGTGTATGTAGTAACCATCCAGCCCCAAAAAACTCTGTATTTCAAACATGTTCTTTTGTTTCTCCCAAAAAATTACTGCTCTTACTTTTTATGGGTCTACTGCAACTCCTGCCTCTGAGATAATATGACCCTGGAAGTGAATCTGGTCCATCCAAAAGTGGCACTTTGAGAGATTATCATATAACTGATGCTCTATCCATGTACTCAAAATGATCTCAAGATGGGTAGCATTGTCATGTTGAGTGTGAGAGTACACCAAGATATTTTCCACAAATACTTCCCCAAAAGAATCCAGATAAGGGTGGAACACACGATTCATCAGATCCATGAAAACTTCTGGAACAGTCGTGAGTTCGAACGGCATGACCAAGTACTCGTATAGACTATATATGCTCTGAAAGGATGTAAGTGGTATGTCTAATGGTAAAACATGCTACTGATGATATCTAGATCTCAATTCAATCTTCAAGAACACTCGTGCTCCTTGAAGTTGATCAAAAATATCATCAATCCTTGGCAAGGGATATTAGTTCTTGATCGTCAAATGGTCCAGCTTCCAATAATTCACACAAATTCTGAGGGTACCGTCCACCATCTTAGAAAATAGGACAAGCTAACCCCAATTATAAGTACTAGGTCGGATGAAACCCTTTGCCTGCAACTCCTCTAACTGCTTCTTGAGCTCCTACAACTCTGGTGTAGCTATCCTATAGGGAGGAATGGACATTGGTTCCACTCTCGGCACAATTTCAATAAAGAAATCCACCTCTTGCTCCAGAGGAAGACCTGAAAAGTAGTCCGGGAAGACATCCCTG
Source organism: Viscum album (assembly GCA_963277665.1). Classification (NCBI taxonomy): domain Eukaryota; kingdom Viridiplantae; phylum Streptophyta; class Magnoliopsida; order Santalales; family Viscaceae; genus Viscum; species Viscum album. The sequence continues at coordinate 189,089,809 of OY728145.1, forward strand.
AAACGATTAACCATTGAAAGGAAATTTGTCTAACAAGTTCCATGGTCATCTATATATAAACTCGCAATCTGGGATATCACACCACCTTGCCCATGATGCTCGAGTCCATCTCATCTCGCCTGGACATCCTATTCTCCCTTGTATAGGAACTCTCCACCCTCTAGTGGAGTGAAACTCACCCTACGATGATAGAAATCCACAAAGGCTTGAAAGGGTACCAACCAGTCTATCCAGATAATGACATCATAGCTCGTCATCTCTAAGACATAGAGGTCCCATAGAAATTGACACCCACCAACCTATAGTGGGCACTCCCTGCACTGACGCACACCTACCGTTCTAGTTCCAAACGGAGTGTCTAACATCATAATAGCCAAAGAAGAAGAATCACAGAGCCCAAATATCTCCACAATGGGCACAGATATAAAGATATGTGTACCACCAGTATCAAAAAGTACCAAAGATAAAACATAAGCAACTAGAATTGTACCTTTGACAATGGAAGGTCCGGGATCCTGCTCATGTTGGGTCTATTGCACTCCATATGCCTGCCCAGTGTCACGGCCCTACGACACAGCCTGGCTACCCTGAGCTAACCCACCCTGCTGTCTCTGAGATCCCAGCATCTGGATACCATGGCCATGACCACCACCTTGGCCTGAATATCCTGATGTATTCTAATTCCTTTACTGGTAAGAAGCTGGTGGCCCTTCTCTTGCATTCGGAGTCTGCATAGAACCCATATCACTAGTCACTAGTGGAAACTCCCTACAAAAACACTGAAGATGACCCATCTTGCTGCAAGCTCGGCACTCCACTGGGTCACGGGGACACTGAGGTCTCTTGTGCCCCTCTTTACCACACTGGTAAAACATTACTAGGCCACCTGAAGAATTCTTCTGGCTAGTACTACCACCGTAAGAGAAATCCATCATCCTATTCCTCTTTATGGTAGAAATAGTACCAGAGATCGGTGCCAAACCACCATGGTCCGCACCACTATATTCCTGCAGGTTCCTCTCGGTAATCAACGCTTGGTTCATAATATCATTCACGGTAGGAAAACTAAAAATGTTCACCAGTGCTCGGATGTCATATAGAAGATCATCCTCAAAGCATCTAGCCCTCAATATATCATCACCCACTAGAATAGGTGAAAAAGGTTGTAGCTCAGTGAAGTGGGAAGAATAGTCCATCACTAACATGGTGCCCTGCTACAAATTCATGAACTCTCGAGCTCGATCTGCCCTCATCATCTTCAGAAAGATAAAGTCATAGAATACTGCCTGAAAATCTTCCCACACCATGTCTCGGTGATGCTCAATCTGGGTGGTAACATCCCACTATCTCTTGTCAAAATCATGCAACTTGTATGTATCAATCTTGACCCTCCTCCCTGGAGGTGTCTCTAGATGCTCCAAGATTGTCTACAAAGAACCCAGACATGACTCTGTAGCCTGTGGTCTTCCATACCCTGAAAACGTAGGTGGATGCTGCTGCTGGAATATACGTGTCAGCTCTTCCATAGATGTGGAAACCGGAGGTGCACTCTAGAAGGTCTACATAAAATGCATAAAGCCTTCGCGGAATTGCGCATCCATGCCTGTGTCCTATATAATGGTCGGCGTCGCATCTGGAACTACAGGAGGATCCATCGGTAGCTCGTGGCCTACTGTCTCTAGAGTATAATCATCTCCACTCTCTCGGTGAACAACTCGAGGTCGTCTCGGCAGCATGACACTACATGGTCAAACACAAGCCTGAGATCAAGATCATTAAAGACCAAGAACTTGAAACGCAAGAAGGGAATGAGGACAAGAAAACTTTTAAGTTTTACAAAACAAGACTACACGACATGTATAATATTTACACAGTGTGTTCCCTTAAGTCTTTCACATGGGCATGTACTTCTTTCCAGAACTAGTCATGTAACACCCCAAACACACGGCGTGTTGTCCTTACACACAGCATGTACTTTAATTTGATTCCCATGCCCAATTCCTTCAACACAGCTTAGCCACACAGCTCTCCTTAGAACGAGACTACATGGCATGTATAAGATCTAAATAGTGTGTTCCCTTAGGCCCTTACATGGTCGTGTTCTGATGTTGGCCTGGGCATGTCTCAACCATAGGTACATGGCATGTTACACCCGCACATGGTGTGTAAACCACTCTATCTCCCCAGCCACATGGCCAAGTATACGCTGTCTCTTACCAGTCAAGACTACACGGTGTGTCCCACAGGTACACGGTGTGTACTAGATGAGTTCTGCCAACCTGTGCTGTTCGAGACATGGTCGGATACATGGATCACACCACACGGAGTGTTCCAGATAGACACAACATGTACTAGAAAGGATAACACTGACCCATTTTGTTAGTTACACGGCCGTATTCCCATATTACCCTACACGGCGTGGTTGGAAGTGACATGGCATGTTTAAGAGAATATTTCTCTATCTGTGTTGTTAGTCACGCAGTGGACACAGGGTTAACCCTACACGGCATGTACAATCGATACACGGCGTCTATCCCCAAGAAATTCTCCATCTCATTTCCCTACCTACACGGCCTATCACACTATTAGAGACTACACGGCATGTACATAAGGTACACGGTGTGTACTTAGAAAATTTTCATTTCTTCCTGACCAGAAGAAGACATGGTGTATAGTCAAAACTACACGGCGTGTATTCTGATTTTTTCCAAATAGTAAGCCTCAAAAACTACTCTAGAGTCCAGAAAAACACAGAAACGAACACCAAAGTTCCAAATTTCGATCCGTGAGGGCCCATACTCCCCACGGACCAAATATTTTCATCTTATAAGTGTTTATAACAAGGTAAACAAGTCAATGATCCACCAAATTCCGGTTGATGAGGGCACATACTCCTCAAGAACCAAAGTTTGGATTTCATTTACCAAACATTACATAACAATACCCAATCAAATAGTAGGTATTTTATCAAGGCATCTATCACCACAACATGCATTTTCTAGCACAACATATATCACAACAACATGTAATTTATAATGCACCTACATGGAATGGAAACTATGCATGACATGTGATTCTAATTTGTGCCTAAATGATGCATGATATGTAATACCCTCATCACATCAGTTTGCAACTAAATATAACCCGTGTATAAAATATAAACAACATTCCACAAGTATGTCACCTGACGGTGAAAATCAAATCAATTGTAAAATTGCAAAACAAAAAAATTGCAATTGAACGAGGTAGATTGGTTTTTTCCTATACACGGGTTAGATACTCTCGGGCACAGCTTATTACCAAGTACATATTCCTTCCTATCCCTGGATAAAGGCTCCAAACAGTAAGTCAAGGGAAAATAAACCCTCTGATACAACTTTGTAATGTCCCGGATCTGGGTGCCACACAACGGGTGCCCTGAGCCTGGTTGGTCACATGACCTCAAGCGCATTTCCTGAAATGCTAGAGGCTACCAACTAGCAGCAAGGGCCTAGGTCTAATAGTGTGGAAACTATGACCTTATTTTTCAAAGTTTATCACAGCGGAAAAATATAAACATACCCAAAATCAGAAGCAGTTACAATATAGAACTAAAATAGAAAAAAGAACTATAGTAAAATATAATCAACAATCATATAAATATATAATGATGAAACATGCCTCTAATATAAGAAATCATCCAAAACAGGATACACTGCAATCTAATGTAATACAGCACAAGGTACAAAGTACAGCAAAACAAGAAAAAGTAGTGCAACAGGAACTCAGCAGCCTCGCAAGTTTAAGCTCGGTCCCATGCTCTCCTACTCCTCTTCAATAATCAAGTACCTGTATAGGGACTCTTTCCCTTATCAACACCTATAGAAATATAATCTGTTTGGTCCCAATACATGACCCAACAGGGTGTGAGAAATAAATCCTAGTAGGAAACCACCAAAGGCCCATACCCAATTGTCAGTAAAAATGTGCAACGACAGTGTGCAGTAATGAAATGCAGGAAACTAGGAAGTACTCAAAATTAAACATTCCTACTAGTTATATTTCCATTTTAATTATTATTTAACAATTCAATATAATTGAAGTTCCCAAGACTCAGCCTCAGCCGACAATCTCCTATACAGTGCTACAGAAAAAACCAGAGCAGGATATCTAACAAGTAGAGGGTAATAACAATACCAAGCTTGTGCTTTAACTTGGCAGGTATAACATAAGAAATAACCACAGTGAATATTTAAGTAACCATTGTCCTCAGACATGAAAATACTTACCCTCAGGCAAACAGAAACGAAACCCTCAGGTGATTTCCCTCATGCATAATGAATATTTCCCTTTGGCATATGAGATATTGCCCTCAGGCACGGAAGATACTTCCCTCAAGCATATGAAACATTTCCCTCAGGCTAAATGAACACTTTACCTTAGGCATAAGAAAAGTTTCCCTCAGTCTAGTAAAATCCTTGCCCTCAGGCTATGCAGAACCTTGCCCTCAGGATAATTAAAACACTGCCCTCGGGCTAAGAAAAACACTTCACTCAGGCTAAGAAAGTAACTGGGCTGAGACCAACACATAAGAAATAAATTTATATAAATTTTCTCTCAATAAAACTCAATGAATGCTATAATCACGGCATACCCATGGGTATCCTGTAAAAATAGCTAAACAAGGGAAACGCACCCACGGGGTGGCCCTGGATCAAGGCAACGATCCCAAATAGCAGTTTATACTTGCTCATTAAATTACCTATGAAATTATAGGTATATTAACAGTAAAGGACTCAGCCATACAACACCCTAAACATGGGAACGTAGCACAATAGTACACAAAATCAACTCGACAGTTAGAAATAAACACTAGACTACCTACCTCGATCTCCTCTGATTGATATACGTGAACGACGCCTCCTGAATCAACCAAGAATGATGTAGATCTGGGATAAAAACTTTCCCATTCAAACTCAAATAACATCCCTTTGGGAAATAATTGGAATTAAATACTCCAGGAGCAGGAAGATCTCACCTGCACAGTTCAAACAAGATCGACAGCAAAGGAATCGGAGTCCCGGTGTGCGATCGGAAGCTCCTCTAAGTTTCGACCTTCTCTCTTGCGGCTCTCAATGAGTTTTAAGCTTCCTCTGTCGAAAGAGGAGGCTACTACCTGTTTTTAACAAAAAAAATAACTACACGGTGTTTAATCTCAAGTACACGGCGTGTACTTTCCATTTTTTAAAAGGTTCCCCTGACGGCTTCTTTCCACTGTGTTACTGTTCACTTTCAACTTGGTTACACGGCATGTATTACCAAATACACGTCGTGTACTATCGTTCCGCTGGAGGCTACTCTCCACCGCCTTACTGTTCACTTGCCGACTAATTACACAGTGTGTATTATTAAGTACACGGCGTGTAGCTAGTTTTTACACCCTGAATCACTGACAAGCCTACACGCCCTGTATTCTCATCCCACATGGCCAAAGTACACGGTGTGTGAAAAATTACACGGTGTGTATCCATAAATTTTGGGATTTTTCCCATTTCCCTTGTTTTCTCAAAAATAGCTAAGGAGAAAGGGAAAGAAGAAACTCGTACCTCAAAAATAAGAACCAGGTTCTTACACCTATCAAAGAACCAATGATTGCCAGGAAGAATTTTAGAATATCAAAATTACCATTTGATTCTACCAGTTTAAATGCCTCCTATCAAAACAAATACACTCATTATATATGTAACATCCCTATAATGATCCCTAGGTTCTTTTATTTCACAAAATAATGATATAAAAAATTAGTTAATCTCTATTATACCATTAAAAGTATGATCAATACTAATACTGGGCATTCAGATATTGCGAAGAGTTTTCTTACATTAATCCATACAGTTAAATAACTATTGAACTACCTACTACACCACCAGGTCCACTTAATCTCTCATAATGACTCGCTCAGATATATCCTCAAATATCTTATGCTAACTAGATTCTTGGCATAGGGGTAAGTTAGTTTTTTGTAGTTTGACATTTAGTTCATACCATAAAAGGAAATTAAAGGGAAATAATTAGCATATTTTCCTTCAAAACGTCCTTCAGTAATGAAAACCCTATTGAATACTAAATTTCTTGATGAAGAGGTCTTTTCTATCCAATACTTCCCTCATATATAGAAGATGTACTTTGATGGAACTTCTAAAATAATGACAAGGAAAAGAATGGAATACCCCAAACTAAATAAATTTGGTTTAAGATTCATTCTTATCTTAAATTTAGTTCTACCTTATTCATTCGTATTGTCATAAGGATTCACCAACAATGAGTTAGAATACCAATCCCTTATTATAGGTTTAGAATTGACACTATAAATACCAATGTCCCATCTGAAAGTCAAATTTGATTAAGAGTTGGTAATTAATTAATTCAATGATGATTATTCTATCAAAAATGAAGAGTTGGTTCACCTTAATGACTATGTGTAATGGTTGATGGCATAATTTACCTCAGATCCAACATTAACTCATGTCTCCTTCTCACGGAATTCTCAAGAAGATGCATTAGCTAATGTGGTTATATCATTGGAATATATAGACTGGGATGAAATGGTAATCATAATTTTTCACCACATAATGGTGTCATCATTCATTTGTAAAATTATAGAAGAGATCAATGAGTTCAATTTCATCCCTAGATAACATAATTATTTTAATGGTTGGTTGATACCCATATTGGGAAACCTTTAAAGTGGGTATTCTTCCATCAGATAGAACAAGAAAAGAGAAAATTTGATGGTGGGAAGTAAACATTACTCTTTACGATATCTTGAATTATTATAAGGTCAACTATAAATAATTCTTTGATGGATTTTTCCATATATTCATTGATAGAGGGGGAAATATTGTTGTTATGAAATAAATCCACACTGGTGTCTATGGCTCTAATCAATTAGAGATCATTATTTCTCATCAAATCAAGAGGCATGTGTATTTATGGACTTAAATGACATAGAATTATATATAATTCACCAAAATGTTTAAATTTTTTTAGATATATCCCAAAATTATCTATCAACCCTTGGCTCAATTACACACTTCCGAATACTTCTCATGATTTTCTGAATGGGGAATGGATGTCATGGGACTATATCCCTCGATTATAGCCAAGCAGTTCAAACACATCCTTAATGATATAAAATTCTTCTCCAAATGGTTTGAGGTCATACCTATCAAGGAATTCAAGACAAATAACATCATCAACTTCATTAAGTCCAATATCATCACCAAATTTAGCATCCCTCACATAATTTTGAAAAAAATGGCACTAATTTCTATTTTTCTAAATTGAAAACATTGTATAATGAGTATAACATTGATTTTAACCATTTGTATCACTATCATGAAGTTGTAAATAGGTATAGATAGGAATTCAATAAAAATATATCAAATACACTATAGAATATGGTGAAAATGACCAGAAATCTTAGCCCAATGAGATTCTACATGCCTTATGGGATTATCTTACTAAAAACCATACTACTAAATACGCAACTTAGTATTCACTCATATATGGTAAATAGGTTGTACTACCCATTTAGTTCCAATAAGCTTCAGTCAGAATTTCCATTTGTGATCATTTATCCATAGATGAGAAATCTCATAAGCGATTATATGATTTGTAATAGCTCGATGAGAAAAGATTATATAACTTTCACTATTTGCAGGTTCTCTAAAAATGGATATCATAAGATTTTAATAATAAATCTAACCTTTATTCATTCCTCCAAGGGGAAATGATTTTTTCTCTCATAACCGTAATGATTCCTCTAAAGAGACCTCTAAAACTTGAACCAAAATGGGATGAACCTTTTGTCATTCACAAGGTCTACTCTAATGGTGCATATTAATTGATCACCTTGGATAAGGAATATATCACACCCCCAATCAATTTGAGGTTCCCCAATAAATATTTCACATAATAAAAATCTAAAGTCCTTGTTGAAAGACCACAAAAGGAACACCATTTGTTAAAGATATGTGACCCCAAATTGTAGAAACAATTCATACTAGACACGTGATGTTGAACTATAGGACAACGTCCTCACCATAAGATGTTAAATTGTATGACAACCCATCATCACCATAAAATGTTAAATTTTATGTTTGACATACTTACTATAATAAATTAAACTTCATGGTCAACCACTCATCTTTACTGTATAATGTAAAATTATATGTTACAGTGGCCCTTTCCTAAGTGGACCTCCACTCTCGGTGCCAGTCTCCTACTACACTAACTTTTTTAAAACTGAATTTGATATGATTATTATTCATAGGATACTTAGTGACACTCATACAACCTATATCAGTACTATTAATAAACTTCTCTCCCATTTGTGAGGTTACTTATGCTGGTATTGGGTACACCTGAGTTGCTCCATTCACGATGGTCTTGTTTTTCCTTAGCTTGCAGTCTCACCTTAATTTGGTAAAATCTACATGAACTTAAACTGAAATAACCATTTTTCCTCATATCATGATGATAAAATATGAGAAAAATCTCTTATTATATGATTTACAACGTCATGGTTTGAGTTCCATGACTCCAAAACTACATAGAGATCATTTATCTTCATCGCATGCCATTAAACTGTAGGAAAATGCCTCCACCACAAGATAATAAATCATGTGGTTTGAATCAAAAACAATCATTGACTGACATTTTAATATAATTTGGATAACCCTAAAATTTCCTGTTATTTCTCACAACAAATGCAACTCATGTGAGATTAGATATTTTAAACAATTATTCCAATTTTCATAATTAAACCACACCATGACCAGAGTTAGGGAGTATTTGGTCCATCCTATATGACCTTAAACTGCTTAGAGTGACCTCCCTTTTATGTATTATTATTCCTCTTCATATGAACTAGATCTATTTAACGAACTTTTATCTTAAAATTTTTTATGGCTTGATTATTACTCTAATGAGATATATAGTGATGTATGGATCCCTTATCCTAGGCCCATCCACAAAGTCTAAACAAATACCCACTCATGTGTATGAGTTGGATCTACATAGGAGAGTCTAACATGGGTTCTTTCATCTATAGTCCCATATTTGAAAAACGAAAAAATACCTCTTCCAATACATATGATTTAGGTCAGTGTAGGGGAACACTTCTTCCTTATAAGTATGTGTGGTTGGATTCTCATTCTGATAATATACATAGTGATTCATGGATCCCTTATCCTAGGCCCATCTATGAAGTCTAAAAAATCCCTCCCCTTGCATATGAGTTAGACCTATATAGGGGACTTATTCCTGAGAACTAAATGAGTCTTGATTCTCATTCTAATGAGATATGTAATGAGACCCAAATTTTTAATCCTAGGCCCAGTCAAAAATAAATAATAATAATAATAATTCCACTTTTCCTTTTATATGAATGAGATCTATAAAGGGAAACCCTTATGATATCCATTTGAAGTTTTGTATTGATATATCAATGGATCACAATCACACATTCATATAGATATCATGTACAAATGCTTCCATTATGATTTTGGAACATCTTCTTTTCATAAACCACACTTCATTTCTTGAGAAACTCAAATCGTCACAAACCTACCTTGGCTATTGATAATAAGAGCATCTAATTTTGAAGTACACCTCTATTTTGACTATGCATACTTTTCCCTAGATATGGATCTGTATATGGGCCCCCAATATGGCATGTCAACCAGATAGATCTGTGTCTTAAAAAGAAAACTCTTTTTTCATCATATGCCTTGAAAACATTTCAATGGAAACCACCTTTCGAACTTCATCGTCTATTATTCCTTACTTATTTGTCCCACTCCATCACCTCATATATGAGAGGCCCATTATTTTTACTTATAGTTTATCTTATCATGTTAAAAATATGCTAGAGAATCCATGGATTTTAAACCCTATTTGGGTCATTATCCCCATAACCTTTGGTCAAAGATATGAAACAATAATCTACATTAATCATTGTTCAAAGAACCATGAACTTAAACTCTCTGTATACTTTCATGGGATTAGCTATAAACAATATATTCCCACCTTGAATACGTGTTCCATATTCAACAACATAATTAATGACGTTTTTGAATTTCTTTTTGAATATTCCTAGTCCACTAATACATTGTAAAGTAATCAAGAAGGATGATTTTCTTCCTCTAAATATAATCCTCTTCATACCGATTTGACCACATTCCAATGTGGTAAGTTTTGGGTTCAGAAAGGTTTGAAAAAGAATAAAATAAATATATTGAGATAATTTTAGAATCCAAAAATTTGTTTTGGAAAATAAGAAGGTTATGAAAGTTTTAAAACTATATAAAACCGAATACCAATCAACACTTTTTGCATGAAACATCAAGTATGTTGTATAGAACCCGCTCTTTCGCATAGCAGACAAAAAAATATCTTTTATGGTGAGAGGAGGCTTCTCAATTCCCAATGAAAATATAATTCATTATCTTATTTAAGTATTAGCTCCTTCAGATAGAAAATCACAAATAAAAATCATCTACTACATGAGGAGGTCACTCAACACCCCTTGAAAACCAAAGTTTTTTATGGATTGAGGTAGTATATCCATGCCCTCTAGAAATTAAATTCATTTGTGGTGTATGTTGGTTCCTCTACATACCCCATAAAAAAATTGTGTATAAGGCATCAATTATCACTTGTCGTAGAGTGTTAGATATGTCATGTGGCTATCCATTTCGAGAAAGCATTTTTTCTTACACCAACTATAAATACCCAATGTTTCACCTAAAGCATGAAAATAAAGAGACATATAGGATAACCTATAGAGACTTATAGATAAAAATAATATAATGATAAAAGAAGAAATATCGAGAGTGAAATTCTCATTTTGGGAATCTCACTGTAAACTATATGTAACTCAATCACTACTAACTCCCTATAAAGGATTCCATCATAAAAGGTCATTGACCTCAAGGGAATCCTTTTTGAAAAGGGAGAATCACCTAGTCATATTAAAGGGGATAACTTCATTCACAAATAAATTCCATTCATGAAGTAATATCATTTGTATAATATCCCCTTTGTGATATCTCTCAACCCACATAGTGAGACCAATATGTGAAATAGGGTATCCTTAGGGAATTTACCTATCTGATCCAAGAACTCTCTTTTTGAGTAATGTTTTACTTCATCTTATCTCCTCTATGAAGTACCGAAATAGTTCTCTTTGACCAACACTAAGACCAAAAGAAAATCCAAATGAACACCTCTTTGTGGCCTCCATACCTATATGATCAGGGTATCAGACAAACTAGAATGTCCCCCTTCAGATCATGAATTCCCTTGGTAAAATATTTCAACCAATTAACCTCCATAGTAGGTCGGTTCTTTGAGGAATTTTCAATTATACATCCCCGTGGTAACAAGGTTCCCAATCCTGGAGGAAGTTGAAGGAGCATACTCCGTTCAGGTAGTGTCATTCACCTCCCACGTGTTACTTGAAACATAAAGCAAATTGTGCAGTAACCATATCTCTTGTTTTATAATCAGTTCATGTGTAAGCAATAATCCAGGGTTTAAAAACACATAGAAATACATATTCATACAGTAATCCATCATGTAGTAATTTATTAGTCTCTCTTCCTAGCTACCCCTCCAAAATCTCTCTCTTTTACAACAGTGGACAAGGAGTTCCTATGGGAACACTTCCTAGATTAATCCCATATAATTCCTTATAGGATATCATACTTCTTATTCATTCCATATCCCCCCACCCTTATTCATCATTATATGAGGAAGGAAACTTAATCACGGGCTTCCAGTTCCTGTGTAATTCCCATTTTGAAATCAATAATGTAACGTGACTGATCTACTAACATTCCTTATATCTAACATCGAACGTAACTCATATAGACTTTGGGACTCAATTTTATCATGTCATTAACATGATAAAAATAACATGCATGGGCCTCCTCCTTAGGTGTAATCCCCAACCATATCAAACTATGTGGTCTTTTATTCATGTCTCAGCAGAATACATAAGAAACCTCCCTAAGGTTCAAAACCAACATCTTTGATGTTATTAATATTTTTATATCTTTTTACATACTCCTTTTACTGATTTTATATGAAATGTGCATAATTTTTGTGAAATATCAATGTTTAAATATTAAATATAATTTTTTAGCACTATTTGGATTTATCCATATTCAAGTCTGTTTAATGTTTTAACCATAACAATCAACACACTTATCCAAATTGCAAGATTACTGTTTTTTAGGGTTACAAATTCCAATTCCAACATTTCTTTAGAAGTCACATTTGTCAAATTCATCCATTTAGAGGGTCATATGGACCCCACAAGAAGGCCCAAGGAAACTGTGAAGAAACTGGACCATATATGAAGGTAGAATTACTAGGCTCAATCCAGAGGTCCAAATACCCTAATTCTCCTCCCACGTTCTGAGGACATTTAAAGGAGTCCATGACAAAAATTTCAGAACCCAATCACAAATAAAAGGGGCCCAACTGATGCATTAAAGTCTATCCCACCATTCTGGCCGGGAATTAAAAATAGCACACTAATATTTAAATTTCTCCTGTTGTACACATATATTCGAGCTGAACTTTTTTAGTGTGAAATAGAAGATTCGTTAGGACAACTTTCTTGAAGAAATGATTTTTATTTGAGGGAATATTCCTATTCAAAAACTGATTCACATTATGGACTTCGAAAAAGTATGTATTGAAATGGGAAGATCATAATTATTTACTAAAACCGCCATAACTTTGGATCAATAAGTCCAATGGCCTCAAAATTTTCACCGTAGATAGAATACCTATTTATCTAAAACTTTGAAGAAGGATATTTCTCAAGATTTGGCTGTCTGGATGTACATATCGGCGATCCAAGTGGAGGGGTATTTCTGGAATGTAAACAGTCCACCACCTTGGGCTATAAATACATCCCCTCCACTCCTTTCAAAAGGGTTGGCATTTCAGAGCAAAGGAGGATTGATTGGCAGTACCAAGTCCCTGCCAAAGGCTTGGGAGGATCTTCAAAACTCAAGTTTTCACTTGATAATCCCTTCCTCCTCTCTTTGTTTTCATTTACTTTTGCATTTCTCTACGTTGTAATTTTGCAAGTGTTTGTCTTTGTAATTATGTTTTAATGCAATTTTATTATTCTTAATTTATTATTCTTCTCCACATTCTGTAGTATAATATTAATGGTCTTAAAATAGTTTAAATTCAGTTTAATCCCCTTCCCTTATTTTTCTTCCTCATTCAATCGAAATTCCATTTTTGATTCTCAAAATCTTCCGTGTGTGTGTTCGGCACACTACTCTTTTCTTGTCCCTTTATTTTTCTAATCTTTTTAAATCATCACCATAAACATTAAAACCAGATTATAAACAATTCTAATGGATTATTAAATCTCTCATTGGGGTGAGTTTTAATTTAGGTATGTTAAGAGATTGAGATCTTTCGCTCGGTGGGTATTCGTTGAATTAACATTGTGTATGTTGGACTTAGCATGTCATGGATTAATGACTTGTTTTGTTTAACGTGTGGTTTCCATGGATTATTGGAACCATAAATACACTACCATAAACAAGATATGATCAATATTAGAACCCTAAGTTAAGTTAAGGCTTGGATTAAAGCCTTAACACTTGGGAATTCAAATCAACGTCAACTTGTGACATGGGTGTTAATTTAAATGCAATATAAAGAAAAGCTCAAGGACATCACAAGCTCGGCTAACCTAATGATAAACTCACCCCAATATTTATCAAATTGTTAAATTAAACATCATCCATTAGTCATTTCAATTAAGCTCTGCAATCAAAACCCCCCCAATCAGAATACAATCAACTAAAAACAAACGACTATTTCAAAGTATCATCGCCGAGGATTCGGCCCGAGTGCTGCTATACACATTAGCAGAGCACCGGAACTTTGACCAGTCGATAGGCGACAGTCGACCACGCGTTTCAATCTTCAACCCATCACCATTCTTATAGTTCCATATTCCTAGTACGATTTGGACCTCTACCCAAAAGGATACATTTATTATTGTTAATTTTCACCTCATAATTATCAGACTATATTCCTAGTGGTATCTTTATTCATATGTCAATATTCCTTGTAAGATCAACCCAATTTTGTTAGTACATATTCCCTACAGTATCATCTACAAAGGTATTCTCATTTGTAATACCCATACCAGGCTTGGAAAGGAATATTTTTCCTACACACGCTTGTTTTATAGTGTTAAAATTCATGGTTTGGTCCCTTTCACATGACCTTAAATGGTTTGACATGTCTCATTAAGTGGCACCGAATAATGTGGGTTCAAATTCCCTTCATGAGGATATCTAGGAAGCCCTATCAAGGGCCTCATCCCAACACAAAAACAACAACCATATCCCTAAATGGTGATAAATTTCTTATTTCCCATCTATATGGATCAAAACTGGCATCACAAAATAATAAACTAAACAAAAAATAGATAAACTGTGATGAATTCATATGGATCCATTGATGGAGAACCTATGAAACACATATATGTTCACATACGCATATGTAAATGACTAATTTCAAATGTAAAGGTTGGATGGTCTTATATTGGGATTTGGAAATGATTCACAAACATGGATCAAAACTATATGATAATCTTGAAGTATGCAATAATTCCCACAACAAGGTGTGATAAGCCCAACCTTCCATCCTCTCGACCAATGTAAGTTCCCAAGCATCATTTCAAAAATTCCCAATGACCACCTACCATTGGAAGGTAGTTTTGTATCTCATCATGGATGTAAGAACCATTTGGTGTTTTCAATTCCATGAATTAACCCCATTGGAAACCATCCAAAGAGTGCTAGAAATTCCACACACATGAATACATACACATGAATTTGGGTATGAAATAATGAGTGAATGGGATTAAATTTTTTTTAAAAACCATACTTTGAAATTTTACTCTAAAAATTGGTGTCAATTATAAACTTTAGTATTTCATGTGTTCATAAGGTATCAGGCATAGACAGATCACTTTACAGAGTTTTTGTAGTTCAAGTATTATGAAGATATAATTATAAATTTCTAAACTTTGAATAAAATTTTTAGGAATTAAAAAAACCCATACATGTTCCATCCTATTAATTTTATTCATTATTTGGGTCTATTTTGGTTCTTTTGTGTCACCTAAGATATTGTATTTATCAAGATTAAATTTTCTCATTTTCTTTCTAGTTTGATTTTGTGATTGATTCACATAACTCTATCTTTATCCTATGATTAAATTTCATTATCCTCCTCATGAGATGTATAATGAAGTTATTTAAATTTAAATTCATTATCATGTCTATATTTATGAATTTCCCTTATTTATGTTCCACTTAAAATATTTCTATATTTTTTTCAATCACTTTTACATCATTAATTTCAATATTTTTCTTGAGCCTCCTATTAAAACACTTGAAATAATTGATCTTGGTAGAATAATCAGAAAATATACCTTTATTCCATAGCATTTCAAATTTTTACTATAGTTTTTCTTTATTATTGATAATTCACTTGATTATAAATAGTAAAAACTATTTTTTATTTAGATTAATTATGTTCCACATCTTACAAAGTTCTACCTTCTCTCCCAAACTAAGTTAATCCATAATTTTAAAAACTACCACCACTTGAGTGTATTCCATATTATAATGTATTAGAAGGATAATTTTAATAATAATTGTCTTTACTGTATTATTAAACGTTGAATTTATTCTTTAAAAAAATTTATTTGGATTTTTTATTCTTAACAATGAGACTTCATGTTTGTGTCATTTTTTCATAGTAATTATATAATTTAATATAAGTAAATTATATGTCTGTGTCTCATCGAAACATCTTGACCAGGCTTTTACATGCATTTTTATTATCTATTTGATGCCTATTTATAAAGGAAATTACCTCTTTATTTTAATACAAGAACATTATATATTCTATATGAAAGTAATTATCAATGAATAAAATGTATAATATTTCACCTCTAGTCTCCTTTTGTGTTAAGGGACTATAATCATCTAAATAAATCAAATAAAAAATATCTCTTTTCTTTATTGGTTTTTATAGATTATAAATCTTTTTTCACATACGAATTACTTGTCTTACCTTATTTCATTTTCAAAATAGGTACGGAATTTTCAACCGTATACTTTGGGAGGTTCCCCACACCATGTTGATTAATATATACATTTCATTAATGTCATGAATAGTTATCTTCTTCTATAATAAGATAACATATTTTTCTTTTACAATAAATTTTAAAAATATTTCCATTTGTTCACTAATCTTGAATTAAGGCACCTGTATTATTTCCATTAATAAAGAAACCCCTCTTATTTAATGAGAAATTATAACCATAGTAACATTATTGACTCACACTTAATAGATTATACAAAATTCCTTCAATAAAAAGAAATTTTTTATTATTTAGTTCTTTTCCATCTATATTTATTTTTTCACTGCCTCTAATCATTAAAGTACCATAATCACCAAAGAATATTGTATTATCCACTTGATTCTTCAAATTTTTCAGCAATCCTAGATTTTCCATCAGGTGAGACAAATATTCATCACTAAGATTCAATGTGCTATTATTTTTTCGTAAATTAAATTAAACATAAACAAATTTATCTTTTTTCTTATGTATTATTTTTTTCCATTAAATAATTTTATGACTTGTGACATCTTTCTATCTGAATTTTTTGTTCACTGCATCTTTGGTTACATATTTTTCTTCTAGTATAAAGAATTTATTATTAAACAGACTAACTCATATAGTATTTATTTTAACCTTTCTAAAAAATCTATATTGTGTTATAGATATTCTCATATTTCAATCAAATTCCATGTGCCCACTATTAGAACGATAAAAATAACACCCAGTAAATAAATTTATCCTTTTAATAGGATAATTATTATTCTCCATTTTTAGATTCCTACTACTTCACCTCATTGATAACTATTGGGATTTAAAGACAACTTAAAATTTCAATTATAAATACTAGATAAAGAGTGGACTAAACGATACATCAATATTGGAATTAAAGAAGAGTCAATGAGATCTCCAATAGAGAGTAGTTTTTTATTCATATGGAAATATCATCTAATGGGGCATGTGCACTGGTCAGTGGGTTAGATTATATTCATTTCAAGACAGTACACATGGTTCTATGGAAAATGTATAGTCACGTTTCACTATTCACCAACTATAGATATTATATAATGATTGCTATAGGAAATTGGCAGTCACTAAGGATCAATGGTAGGATATCTATGAATCTCAGAGGTTGGTACGACATTATTATCAGCTGTTACTTACAATAAGTAAGTGGAACTACTAATACATGTGTAGTGATGCGATTAAAGATTACTTGTAATTATTTATATAACTTTCACACTGTGAAAATGTTATTATAATCATTGTTACTTCTGATTGAAAAGGAATAAAGTAGCATTTCTATCATGGATGTAGTATATAATTTCCAAACCACATAAAACCAAAGTGTTTTTCCATTATTGTTTTATTTTTTTACTTTTATTTAATATTAATTAGTTAATAGTTTAATTGGGTGTGTTTGAGGTCTATATGGTGTGTTGATTAGGGTGTTACGACTTACTATATTTTGGTACACTGAGTAGTTAAAGTCTTTTGAATGAACAAATTTTGGTTGCGTAGAATCATTTAGTGGATATCATCTTTGAATCAAATGATGAATTTGATTCCCAAAAGGTGGTATTAAATCTTGGTTCAATGTTCACTCATTAACACAATCCAAGGTAGCTTAGGTAACAGTCACTATTTCCTTGACATTATTTTGATTTCAGTTGTAGTTTATTGTCATCAGAATTTATGTTTTAAATGAAGGTAAAGTTTGGGTTTATGATCTTTACTGAATATAATTTGGTTTCTCAAGAATAAATATATTGTATTATCTTATTTAAAATGACATTGATGTTCCATTTTCTGGGGTTTATCCAAATAATATGTAAAAAATCGAATGTGAATGGTTGGATATGAAATAATTGGATCTGGTTAGGATTTCATTGACATGGAAGGTTTATTTTATTATTTAGTGATAATATGAAAAGAGGAATTCATTGACATTGATCTTAGTAGTGATTAATAAAATTTTCACTCAAAATTTTAGTTTTTGAGAACCCTCTTGAGCTTCTTCATAATCAAGGAACTTGTTCTTTACTTTTATGAAATGAGAATTAGTTAGAGAAAGGTGGTTGTGAAGAAAGATGTTTGACTTAGGAAAACACATTATGATTTTCTCATAGATATCTTGAATGGATGAATACAATTGAGGAATATATGTTTAATAGAATGTTTGAGACCCTTGAGATAATTGAGAACTTGAAGTTTTCTCTTGAGAGGATTAGGTAATTTTATCACTTCTTTGTTAATTTATATCAAGAGAGATGTCAGTAACCAATTATTTTCTTTAAGGGGTCAAGGGAGTCCTTTTATAGGATCCAAGAGAATTAGGAAGGCTCTAGAATTCATTGTGGGTCATGAATCCATAGAAGACCATATTAATAGAAATTTTACCATAATAAAAACTTATCTCGGATTAACTATTGAAATTCCTTTGGTTACCTTGTATCCACCACCAAGTAGGAGGTGGGATGTCTGGAACTCAGGTCACCTGGAAAATCAAAACTGGCTATCCTCTACTAGAAATAGGGAGGTTGGTGACCTTTGAACAGTAAGTTACAACATTAGAAGAGACACCAACTGACCAGTGCTCCTCCACCGGATATTTGGTGGGAGTTCTGGATGAGTTATACTACTACCAAAATGGAAACAACTATTTGGTACCCTCCGCCAGCTAGTTGGTACTATTTGAACTTCACTAGCTTCAACCATGGCCACCTACACTTCAGATTAATCCATTTTTTGGATATTCTAAGGTTATTCCAAGTTTTTTAAGGATGTAAACCTATATGACCAAGCCATTATCAAGTCTTTAAAATATCTTCAATTTTACATTGAATTACACTACTTGATATTCAATGTCAACATGGAAACTCGCATAAATTGAGAATATTAGAAACATATATGAGTACTTGTGATCATTAAAACATCATGATAGATAGAGGTATAAAAATATCCCCATTTTATATGATTACAAACACTTAATAAAAAAAATAAATTAATAATAAATCAAGAATTAAATATATAGTAAATAAATTAAAGATATTGACAAGATATTCAATGAGCTCTAGAATTAAATACATCAAACATGCTATTAACAATAATAAAGAATAATTTTAAAATCTACCCCATTTAAATAAATTATCACTAGAGAATGAATTAAATTAATAAATAAATTAATAAATTCTCTACCTTTACAAAAAATAATTTTTAAAAAATTTCTCCCCCTTTGTAAAATTTACACATACTGTTCAATTTTGGGAAACTTATCTTCTTTTGTGATTATCAAAAGGAGAAAAACAAGGATAGGAAGTATAAATTTAGGAAATGTTTTGAATAAAAACTCTTGTGATATTAAGAATTTAGGAGGGATAAAACAAAATAAATATTAAGGGATAAAAAATGCTATCACAAATGAACTTGGCATTAAAGAAGGATCAATTCCCTTCAAATATCTTGGGGTTCATATATTATGGGGAAGACCCAAACTAGACTATTTTTCACACATTGTGGATCAAATTCTTAATCATATTTTCACATAGAAAGGAAAATCTCTCTCCATGGTGGGGAGAGTCTGTCTTATCAAGTCTTCCACTGTCTCTAAATTGGTCTACTCTATAATGGTATATAATCGTCTGGATAGTCTTATTATAAAAATGAAAGTTTACATCAAAAACTTTGTTTTTACTAGAATCACTTTGGACAAGAAACATGTAAGTATCCCCTGGGCTACTTTCTGTAAGCCTTTGGACAAGGGTGGTCCTGGTATTAAAAACATAAAACTCTTTAATGAGGCTCTTCAATCTAGAACCACTCGGAACCTGATTCACAATGACACCCCCTCAATTACTTTCATCACAAATAGGTTCCTAGATAGATTAAATATAGGTAACAACTACTTATTGAACTCTTCCATTTGGTCCTTTGTCAGAAATATATATGCCACCATTATGAACAATTCTAGATGGATGGTCACTAGAAACTCCTCCATGAGATTCTGGTTGGACAACTGGATAGGTGATCCTCTTATTTCTTTAATTCCTCCTAACCATACCCCTGAAAAAAAAATATTAACAACACTATCATAAATGTTCTCTGTTCTCATATTGATACTCTTCCTGATAATGTTGTTCAAATTACTGATAACTACCACTTTGCAATCTCAGAGGATTTTATAATTTTGGAACATTATCACAATGGATTTCTAAATTCAAAAAACTTATACAACCAT
This sequence comes from Viscum album, assembly GCA_963277665.1. NCBI lineage: Eukaryota > Viridiplantae > Streptophyta > Magnoliopsida > Santalales > Viscaceae > Viscum > Viscum album. The sequence goes on from OY728145.1 coordinate 189,110,271, forward strand.
TCCTTTAATAACTCTGAAAATGACTTTAAGTGGATTAATTTCTTTGATAAGTCTTGGATTAAACCTTCAAGACTCACTCTTATTTGGAATCTTTCCTCTAACAGGGTCACCACTGATTCTTGTTTGCAAAATTTTGGGATCCAACTTTACTCAAAATGTCATCTTTGTAACATACATAGAAAGGATACTGACAATTTATTTCTATCTTGTCATACTACCACTACTCTTTGGAACTATATTTTTGATATCTTTTATTTAAGATGGTTGTTTCTTGACTCTTTAAATGCACAGCTAAAACGTTGTTTGGATATGGAAAACTCCCAACAAATCAAAAATGTGTTTCTTTCGGGGGTTACGGAGCTTCTTCATGTAATCTAGAATGATAGAAATTAAATTTTTCATAATAATTTCTCATTTAACATTAATTCAGGTAGAATGTGAATTCTCATTGCTATTTATGAAGCTGTGTAAATTCAGAAAGGGTGTCGCGATAACTCTGTGGCAGATTTTATGATTCTGAGACAACATCAGTATGTTTCCATTTTCAGCCATCCGAAACATATGTTTGAGGTTTTCTAGATACCACATCTCCCATGGTGGAGTAAAATCAATGTGGATTGAGCCTCTAAAGGAAATCCAGGTCACGCAAGGTGTGGATCCATCTTTAGAAATCATCTTGGTCAGATCATTGGGTGTTTTTTTTGAGGCTGCGGTACTGCAACCTCCCTGGAAGCCAAAATTATGAGTGTGATACATACATCTCATTTTCCATGCAACATAGTTGGAACAATTTGTTAATTGAAAGTGATTCTACTGATTTGGTGCATGCCATTTGGGATGGGGTGATTCATCTAGCCTGGTCTCTCACTACACGTTAGATGAAGTGTCTCCATTCTCTAGAAGACATAAATTTCATTAAAACTAATACTTAACGTGAGGGAAATATGGTTGTCGATGGTCTCACCAATAAAGGGTTTGTGCAGGACATTACTTGGATGGAGGATCTCCTAGATAACTTGCTTTCGGTTCATGTGAAATATTGTGATGTGATCCCATCTTTTAGACTCTTGTAATATCTTACTTGCTTTTAATAATTTTTTCTTTGGTCTTTTGACCAAAGTGACACCTTTTAAAAAATGTTAATAGTTGAAGAGAATGAATAATAATGAAATAAAAAATTAATTGAAGGAAGTATATCAAAAGAATAATGAAAGTAAAAATTCACATAACTTTTCCATGGAATAAATTTTCCTCAATAAATGTCTTTACCACTATTGATTTATTTATTCATTAAATATATTTTTATAAAGAAATTATTTAAATGTATAGAATAATTTATAGGATTTCATATATTTATATTTTTTCAAATATAGCTTAAGGGGAATGAGTTAGAGAGACAAGTATATAAAATAAATTTTTACTCATCATTAATATTCCTTAAAATAGATAAAAAAACCTTTTGGTTTTAAAAGAAGTATATATACATTTATTATTTTTCTAAAATAAATTTTGAACAAATTTTAAAATCAAAAGTATCAAATGTTTCTTTTTTAAATAATAAAAAAACTACTTACTTTATAAAATATATTTTGAGAATTTGAAAATTATAAAAATAAAATAAAAAGAAATAATCAATTAATTTTGAAAAAAAAATATCCATACTATGGGAAATTTTAGAAATAAAAATATTTAAGGCTCCCCCTAAAATGATATTATAGGTAAAATAAAGGGATCATGGATAATATGGCATAAAATAATAAAACAATATATTTAAGTTTTTAGAATATTTAAAAAAATATTTTAAAAAGTATTAAAAATTAAACTCAATAAATCCATAGATCAAATGAATAATTTCACAATTGATCCATTCTTAATTCACCTTTAATTAATTTTAAATTATTAATGGCTAAAGGTTTGGTGAAAATATCATCTAGTTGATATTCTGTTGGTAAAAAATATAAAAAGATATTATCTTTTTTGAAGTGATCTCCAAATAAATGGTGTCTAAGGTCAGAGTGTTTAGTGAGATAGTGCTATATAGAATTTTTATAGATATTTATGGAACTAGTATTATCAAAATTGATAAGAATAGAGTCAAATGTAAGCCTATAGTATAAGAGAGTGTTATTCATCCATAATATTTGTGCGCAACAACATTCACGATTATGTATTACACTTTAGATGTAGAAAGAGAAACTAACTTTTTATTCTTAATACTCTATGAGATAATGTATATTACAATTAGATTATATGTTACACTTTTACTTTTACTATCTAGTTTTCAACCTCCAAAATCTGTATAAGAAAAATAAGTTAATTCAAAAGTGGTTTCTTTTTTATAAAAAACATGAATTTTATTTCCATTTAAATAATAAAAAATATTTTTGACATATTTTAAATGATATTCATTTGGATTTGATTGAAATTGAGTGTATAGATAAAAAACTAAACATCATATCTAGCCATGTCGTATTAAGGTAAATTATTCTACCAATCATACTTCTATAAAGTTTTTTATCGACTATTTTACTCGATTTACCCAATGTCAACTTACAAGATGTACTCGTGGTCATGTTAATTTCCTGATCATGATCCATTATGAATTTTTTTAAGAGTTAATTTTCATATTTTCATTGGTTTATAAATATACCATCATTTCTTTGATAAATACAAAAACAAATAATGAATTTTAATTCACCTATAAAGCCTATTTCAAATTCCTTCTTCATTAAATTGGAATATTCAAAACAAATAGATTCTTTTGTAGATCGTAAAATTACATCATCAATGTAAACTTTTAAAAGTAACAAATCATTTGATACGTGGTTTATAAAAATAGTTTAATTGACTATTCTATTTTAAAAAAAATTAATAAATATAATTTGAAAGAAACTCATACCAAGATATAAGGGCATGATTTAAACATTAACGGGATTTTGTTAATTTGAAAATGTGATTTGGAAAAATATGTTTTTTAAAACTAGTTAGTTTTTTAAAAAAACATTTTAATTGATTAAACCATTTAAAAATGTTTTTTATATCCATTTGAAAGATTTTGAAATTAATATGAGGGGATAATTCCAATAACATTATAATGGATTCTAACCAAATAATAGGTGGAAAGGTTTTACCATAATCAACTCCTTATTTTTTTATAACCTTTGCAAATTAACTAGGATTTATTTCTAGTAATATTACAAAACCCATATTATTTTTTCTAAAACCCCATTTATATGGATGATCATTGGGCCTTTCCACCATAGTCCATACATCATTTTGATTGAATTGATTTAGTTCCTATATCACGTAAAGTTCCCACTTCTTATCATTAAGTTTTTTTAGTTCAAGTTGTGTGGGAAACATAATTTTTTCAACCTCATTTAATACTAACCTATGGTAATTATTTCCCTCTTATAAATATCTGATGAAAATTTCAATAGGATGGTCTTTAGATTTTTTGAAAACTTTAGGAAGATAATTTGAAGTATATTCTTGTTTTTATTAAACTTATTTTGTTTTAAAAGATTCATTTAAAACATTATTTTCAAAAAAATGAGAAGAATATTTTTGACAACTTTCATCAAACACATCATGGATTTATTCTAACAATATTTTAGTCCTTATATTAAAGACTTGGTAAGCCTTACATGAGTTGGAGAACCCAAGAAATATAACTACGTTGGATTTAAAATAAATTTTTCCAAGATTGTCTTTGGATTTTATAATATAACATTTACAATAAAAATCATTAAAAAATAAAAATTTGGATTTTTTATTATATAAATTTTCACAAGGGGTATTTTAAGAAAATTTCATATGAGAACACAATTAAAAATTTAGCATGAGGTATTCATAGCCTCAGTCCTAAAATATTTTGGCCAATAAAATAAATTTAGAATATCTTAGTCCATTACTCATATTGTTTTATTTTTCCTCTCCATACCCTCAATCTGTTGAAGGGTTCGAGGGGTGGAAAAGTATGATTATATCCTTTAAAAGAACACAGATCATTAAATTCCTTATTATAAAATTCTCCACATTTATCACTTTGAATTGAAATAAATTTAAAACCTTTTTCATTTATAACATTTTTATAAAACTTTATGAAGGATTTTACATATTCACTTTTATGATATAATAAATATTTCCATGTAAATCTTATAAAGACGTCATCTATTACGATAGTATATAATTTTCCACATAGATTTTAAATTTGGGAAATACCAAAAAGGTTAAGATGAATTTGATCAAGATATTTGAAAGATGAATTTCATTATTTAGATTTAAAAGAGGATTTGTGTTTATTACCATATTTTTATGCTTCACAAACTATATCATCTTTCAAATGAAATTTGGGAAGATCTCTTACAAGTTCATAACAGTCAGGTTTGATAAGAGATTGAGTGTTTCAATGGTTGAGGCATTTATTAAAAATCTATGACTCACTCACTTGTGCACTCAATCATTTAATGTTGTAGATATTAATATATTTTAAATTGATTGTTTAAAAATTTTGAATTCTTTAAGCGATAAATAAAAATTTTACTTTACAGTTAAAAACTTTGAGAAAAACATTTTCAAAAGAGATTTTCAAACCTCTATCACACAATTGACTAATGATTAGTAAATTTTGTTTCAACCATTTTATTAATAAAACATTTTTAATTAAATTTTATTTAAAAACACAATGGTACCTTCACTGATTATCTTACCCTTATTATTATCCCCAAAAATGACTTTACCTTCTTTTAGTTTATTGATTTTATTGAATTTGGAGATGTATCCGCGCATGTGTCTCGATAAACAACTATCTAGGTACCATAATAATTATTTTTTTGACTTTGAATATGACTTTCAACAAAATTAAATAATTGAAGGTTTTGGTACCCAAAAAAATTGGGTTTACTTATGTTAGATAATAAAGATTTTGGAATAAATTCATGTTGTTATAAACCATTAACAAAATCTGTTTTCAATTAATTTTTATAGGTTCTCTCATGATTGGAAAAACCATTACTCACTTGATCATTTCCATGTTTCTTAGAACCAAAAAATTTATTTAGATTTGTTTTATCCTTATATCAATTTGAAAAGGCAATTTTTTAGGTATTCAATGGTTGATTCATGTTTTATGACATCTGGTTGGTTTTTAATTTTCATAGAGAGATCTCAATTTGATTTGTAGTAAAGTTGCTTTAATTTTGGAAGATTATATTTTTTCTTGAACCAATTGATTATAATTCTTTTGAAGTTGTTCATATAAAGAATAAAGTAGAAGAAATCCCTTTTTATTTTATTGTGAAAACATTTTATGTATTCATAATTTATGTGATTAGAGGATAAAGAAGAAGAAGAGAGAGTATAATAATGAGGAGAATAAGAATAAGATGAAGAAATATAAATATGGGAATTAACATCAAGTCTTTATTAACATGTTCTATAAGGAACTTCGTGATTGAGTCACTTGAAGTGGATGATGAATTTTAATCCATGGAGTTATCATTTTCACTCTATGTTGTGAAATTTAAATCTTTTTTAACATGTTTAGTTACTTATAATTTATTCTTATGAAAAGGGATATTTGGATGGATATGAACTTTCATTTTATATTCATATAATGTCACTTCTTTTTATACCTTTTGATTTACCTTCTTGAATAATTTGTTGAATTCCTTCTTTTCTAATTAATTTTCCATGTTCCTGGTAAGAAGAGTGTGATCTAGAATGTGACCTCCAAATGGCTTATCATTGGTATCTTTTAAGGTGATAGTTTTATTATCTTTATTGAATTTATTTTTAATAATTTTATCTTATTATATCATAGTTATTTGTTTATGTAATTAGGGAGCCTATGAGTTCCAAAACCACCATATTTTTCACATATTTTTCTTCTTGAATGGTTATGAATTTGGGATCCTGAGAGCTAGGTTAAACCCATAAATTTTTCTTTACAATATTTTCTATAGATTTTTCATCACTATGGTACTTTCCACCATTTCATATATAAGTGAATCTAATAAACATTGCTGCAATACATTCATCATAATTCATAGTGAAACTTTGAAAATATTGATAATACATATCTAATCTAGTGTCTTTTACTTTATTAGTTCCTTCGTGTATGAATTTTAATAATTTAAAATTTTAATAAGCATTTTTTTGAACAAGAAATTTGATTTAATTCATTTATATCAATATCATAATGAAAGGCATCCATAAATTTTTTATTAAGTTTAAAATTATTAAAAACTTTGGGAGTCCACTTTTCTTTAAATTCTTTGGTCAGAACATACTCATACATTATCATTTTCTAAATGGAAAAACTAATACTACAACGAAAATTTAAAATTTTATTCTTCTTATATGATTAATTGGTTTCATAAAAAATAAGATAATTTTAATTAGATTTAGATTCCATGATAAAATTTATCATTGAAATCAGTTAGGATTTGAAAAATTAAATAAAAAAAAATTTTGAAAACAATACAAATTTTGAGAAAAATAAAAATCACTCATTTAATTCGAATTATTGGTCAGAGATAATATATAAACATAAGGTTTGAATTGAAATTGTAAAACTTTAAAGTGAAAACAAATAATTAAAGTGAAAAATATACTAAAAAATATTTGATAAATTTGATTTGCATTTATAGAGATAATATCATAGCAATATAAGCATCAAAATAATCAAACCAAATTTATGCAAGTATGTGAATCAATGTTAAATTATTCAATGTGGAAATAGTAAAGAGAAGAAAAAATAAATTGATAAGGATTTCAGAAATATCATGATTTTTTTTATACATCTCCACTCATCAACTTAAGAGGTCAATATTATAAATCCCTTTATTTTAGCAGTGATCAGGAAACTCATCTCTCACAATTGTGGTTTTTGATCACCCACATGAGCTTCACAAATATCCAAGTAACATGTCCCTCACTTTTACAAAGTGAGAACCCATTAGTGAAAGTTGGTTGATAAGATAGAGGGTTTCTTTATCAAACCCATTACAATATTCTCTTAGATCTCTTGGATGGATGAATATAATGGAGGAAGTGATTTTTTAGAGAATGTTTGAGATCAATGAAAAAATATATAACATGAAGTTGTAACTTGAGAAAATTTCAAAATTATAGTACTTTATTATCGATTCAGGTTAGGAGCATTGATTTTAATAGGTAATTTCATTTAAGGGGCCAGGGGATTACTATTATAGGCTCCATTAGGACCAAGAAGGTTATATAGTTTTTGGGGGGTAATGAATCCATGGAAGACTATATTAAAAAAACTTGGATGAAAATAAAATATAGTCTCATATTAGAAGTTTCCATGAAAATGGTTACCCGATAGCAACCACTGGTTAGATAGTGGGCTACCTGGAACTCCAACCTCTAGAAAATCATCACTAGCTAGCCATTATTGTCCATCGTTTCGAAGGTGGAATTCAAATAGTAAACAGAAACTCTATGAGATCCACTAGATCAATGATGATCCTCTATCAACTAGCTGGTGGAATTTTTATATGAATTACGTTACAGTCATAATGGAACTCACTGGATGGTACCCTGTATCATCTAGCATGTTCTTCATGCACATCCCCATCATCAATAACGGCCACCTCCACTTCACTTTAATTCCTTATTTGGATATTTTAAGGTGATTACAAGGTCTTTAGGGATGAAGGGGATATTACCATGAATTTATCAATTATTTAAAATATATTTATGATTCCATTGAATTTCACTACATTATATTAAAATTAAACACTTAAACTCACTTAAATTGATAATTTTAGAAACATATGTGAGTATTTGTTATTCTAAAAATACCATTTGAGAGAGAGGTAAAATAACATTTAATATATCACAGTTGAATACCACAACTAATGTTATAAAGTCCTGATAATACATGTATGAGAATTAAAGGTCACTTTACAAAGTGTTCGTGAAGCATCATGAGTTTACCATAAGGTAGACTAATGGAAGACCATTTGAATGACTTAAAAATGATCTAATATAAGCTAAAATTAGTGAAGGCGAAGTTCAAGGATGGTTTATGTGTGATTATAAAATATTTATCATTATTAGTTTCATGGAATGCAGTGTTAATGGTAGAGATTAATTCCAATGGAAAAACTATCTTCGTGTTTGAGGATGTTAGGAACTTAATCCTAAATGAATAACTCAGATAGAGGTAATTCTGAGCTCCATATATAAGTGAACTTAATATTTATGGACAAGGATAGTCACCCCAATAAAAAATTTGGATGAAAAAATTGGACAAAAAGTTGTGAAATAGATGTTGTAGCTAATTGGATGGTATGGCTCCCACATGTTGGTTGTGTCAGAAAAAAGGACATCTCCAAAAGAATTTCAAGGATCACTAAGAGTATTTTGATATGGAATAAACTTCTAAAAGTTCTAATTACATTATTATAGATTAGGGAGGAAATATTTTGGTGGTAATTGTTAACATTCTGGTGAGTTCATTGGTGATTGACTTGGGAGCGTAATTCCACTCAATCACAAATAAGAATTGTATGGATAACTATGCTTATATAAAATTAGATAATGTATAATTGGTGAATGGTGAATATATAGAATTATTTGGGAAAAGTTATGTTAAATTAAGGATAAATAGTGGAAGCTTATTATGGTTGAAATAATTAAATCACATCTCAAAGCTACAAAAAAACCTAATTTATGTAGGTCTGAATGATGAGGTAGACTATGGGATTGGATTCATAAAAGGAGTTTAGAAATTGACTTCAGGTTCAATTATGATCACACAAGGAATAATTAATATAACCCTATATCTAATTGGAATATCAAATGGAGTGGTAATTTTTAGTTCTACAAAATCCAATATTTTGGAGTTGTGGCATTATCAGCTTAGGTGTATTAGTGAGAAGAATTTGAAAGTTCTAATAGAAAATAAAAATTTGAATATTTATCACACTAAAATTAGAACTTTTCATAGTATTTTACTTATGAAGTAGAATAACATGTCCTTCAATTTGAATAGATAGAGTTCTAGAGTAAGGAATTTATAACAAGTTAACTCAGATGTTTGGGTACCGGCCTCATTCTGATCTCTTTGAGGGTATATTTACTTTGTAACATTAATTAATGATGAAAATAGGAAAGTATGGGTTTACTAACTGAATCAAATGTTTTATATCATTGAATAATTCATTCACTGAAAGTACATGTAGGAGAGGTAAACTATTTAATAGTCAAAATTCTTAATATCCAACAATGGTGGTGAGTACAACAGATGAAATTTACCAAATTTCTTTTTAAAGAATGGGGGCATGCTAGAGAGAATTATGTATGGAGAACCATATTATAATGATATGGTGGATTTCTTGAATTTAAAATTGAAATAAATTGAATAAATTATGAGAGTACGCTTAGGAATTCCAAAGGTAATTTGTTCAGAAGTAGTGAAGATGACAATATACTTGGTTAACATAAGTTTGTTCACTAAAATGGGATAGGAAGTTGGAAAATGTATATGGTCTCATAAAAAAATAGAATTTATCCACCTCAAAATCTTTTTTATAATTTCTTATATCCATGTATAAGCTAATTATGGAAACAAACAAGAGGTAAAGTCTAAGAAATTATTTTATGGTATATGGAAATGAAGATTTTGGATCTTGACTATGAGATAATGAAAAACAATAATTCATCATAAGTAAAGATGTTATCTTCCTTGATAAGTTTTTGTGGAAAGATTAAAAGTTAGTTTAGGTGGAATATAAGAGTAAGGAATAAACTAAATAATTCCAAGTTTATTTAAATGGGGACATTGAAAAGGGATAAGTTCATGAGAGTTTAGATGGTATCACCAAAAGTTTGGAAATGAGAATAGTAGGAGATGTATAAGAATTTTCTATGACTATTGAGTCCGAAGGAAATTCTCCAGAAGTTAAATCATCAATTAATAGGGTTCTGGAAGATAGATCTTTAGATAATGAAAAACTGAATATATTAAAGAAAAAAGTTTTATTGTGAATATTTTCTAGAGTTAGGTATTTGATACAAAGGTTTGTGGAGGACGTTAATTTATTACTTCTAATGGGTGAAGGAAAACATGAAATATAAAAATAGTCTTCTTCTCTTAGTGACTTTAAAAAGTGGTAGTTGGTGATGGATAAATAATTTTTTCATTGGATACCAAAAAAATGTTGGATCAGGATGAGTTACCATAGGGAAAATGGGCACTTCATAATAAATGTGTATTCTATTTGTAGGAGAAAGATGATATAAAGAAGACGTATAATAAACCACAAGGGGTTAAGGGGTTTTAATTGAATGAGTAAATTCCATCCTTTAATATTTTCTTAGAATTGTTCATCATGCTACCATCCATCTAGTGTTGAGTGTAGTCACATCGAGAAATCTATATCTAGAGAAGATGTATGTAAAGGAAACCTTCCTTCATGGTGAATTTTCGGAAGATATTTACATTAATCAACCAATGTGTTTTGAGGATGATCAAAACCAAAACATGGTGTCTAGGATAAAGAAAATACTATACAGTTTAAAGGAACTTCCAATGTATTAGAACCATAAATTCAACACGTTAATGGTTGAAAAAGGTTTCATATAGTGTAACAAAAATCATTATTTCTACTAAAATGTATGGGAAGATGTACATTTTTTCATAATTCTAATGTATGTGAAAAATATATTGGTAATTGGTCCAACTGATAAAAGGATATATAAGTTGAATTATTATATTTATGGAATATTCGAGATCAAATATCTTGGATATGACAAAAATATTTTAGATAATGATGATTAATAGAGATAGGTAAGTCATTACTTTGGTTTTATGTCAAAGGGACTACGTCTAAAAGGTCATCGAGAGGTTCAAAGTGATTGTATAAAATATAGTATCAACTACATTGGATAATAAATTCAAAATTTATAAGGGGAAGGAACCTAAAATAGATGGTGTGATCTAGTATATGGTGAAAATTATGTTTTCATCAGTGGTGGGTAACTTGATGTGTTCGATATTATGTACACAACCAGTCATTGCATTTACAGTGGGATTTGTGAGCTTATTCATGCTGAATTATATAAGGGAAAACTATGTGGATATGAAATGGGTCATCTTGTACTTGAAGGTATTGTAATATAAAACCTTATACTTTATTACATATGATCTAGTACAATGTTATATTGTTGATGACTTTATTGGGGATTTAGGTGACCAATATGAGAACCATAGGGTTTGTGTTCACCTATGCAGGAATGAAGATGTTTGTATTTAATGACTACAGTGGATTGTTATTTTTTCCATAATAGAAGTTAAGTAATTGAAATAAAATTTGATAAGGAATTGGTATGGTTCACGAAATTATTGAAGGGACTCAAAAGGATTTAAGTGGGTGGTGTGTTGTTCTATGATAATCATATTCTGATTCACTTTTCTCAAAATCATAGGTATCATGAAAGGAAAAAACATATTAAACTGAAATTTCATTTCATCTAAAACATGAAAGAATTAAAATGTTGTATTTTTAGAATATTTATAGAAAGAAAAACCTAGTGTACATTTTCACCCAAAAAAATTCTAATAAAGTATAAGGTAAAATTTTTCCTCAGTGAAACTTGGGTGAATGGATGTAAAAGAGAACACCGGTTGTCATTGATATAGTAATGGAAGATTTATTTTTGTGTTAAAGTGTTGTAGAGGGTTCCAGGAATTCTTTTAAGTAGTCTTTATGGGGGATATTGTTTTTATATGAATCCAACATTGAGTAGAGTGAGTCTTCTGAATGACCCAGTCATTGTAGTGTGGAATCCTATAGTGGATATCATCTAAGAATAAAATGGTGAGGTGGATTTCTAGTATTAAAACTTTACCTTTTATAATATATCATTTTATGACCCATTTAGCCAAAAAAAACCAATACTTTATTAATAAAAAATCTTCTTGATTCTCTTCCCAATTATTTCCAAGTGTCTCTTGGATATTTGGGATAATCTTAATGATATTTTGAGATTTTTTTCAATATTTTATACCTTTATCTATTGTTACTTCTAGTTTATCCTTTATAATTTTTTCCTTAGATGATTATTCTTCACAAACTATTTTGATTTCTCCTATAAAAATGTGGATTTTCTTGATCAAACATTCCTTAAGTTATCATAAATATTCTTCTAATTTCTCTTTATTCAACATAGTATTTTCATTTTCAAACCTTGGCTTCTTTTTACACTTTCTATATTTAGATACATACTAAACATTTTTATTTATTTCAAATTCATCTTCTTCAATAGATTCAATTTTATTTCCCCAGTATTTAATAAAAAATAATAACATTGATTATCCTAGATTTTTCTATACTTTTTGGATTGAACTCACCCTTTCCTTCATAATTTCCTTATGAAACGTAATTATTCTCAAAAAATTATTCAAGACAAGTAATTTTAGCTGCTATCTTATAAATATAAAAATTTGATACTTTTAGAACACTACACTTTTATTATTATTATTTTATTGATTTTATTGAAACAAAATAGTGAATATATCTCTACTTACATATTGAAAACACCTTCATATTATTCTAGATCTTTAATTATAGTTTTAATTTCATCAACCCATGCAATAAAAAATCTTTCAAGTCAAATTTAAATTTTTATCGCATTATTTAAATGATGATTCTTAATTATCTTACTCTTGTCTCACGTAGCTTATAATATAAAGTTTTATGCGCCATATTTTCTTATAAACACCATATTTATAGTTCTTACTAGGGGAGAAATTATTTTTCCTTTTCTGTGAGAGATAAATATTACCCACTTATTCTTCTTATGCTTGTCCTCTTAGAAACCTAGCATATATATAACCAAATTTTCCATTTTTAAAACAACTCACTGCTATTTTACCTTAGAAACTATCTTTTCCCTTGTTTTTGAATTTTTTTTTACAAAAATAATTGGAGCTTTATCACTAAAATAATTATCATTTTATTCATATTTTTATTCTATATTTTTATTAATTTGAAATTCATATATTTGGATGAATTTCCTGACATTACTATGGATTTACGTCTATCTCATAATTCAATATACTGCTTTTCAAGTCATAAATAGTGACATGACTTAGATCACATTCTTTAATTTTAAAAATATTTTCATTGTATAAAGTTATAAGCATTTTTAATATTATATTCAAAACTTTATTATCCTACATATTGTGTCCAAGTATTTATATTGATCCAACCACAACAATGATCGTACTAAACAATATACTAAAACTATCATTATGATGCATTCATAAGTCTTATAATTTACTTCATAAGTCCTAAATATTATCCTTTTCATGTTTTATTTCCTTCATATATTTTGTATAACATATCCTATAAATCCTTTGAGGTGGTAAAAATTGTATCCTTTTTGTATATAATGTTAGAGAGAGATATAGATAGTGTTTTTTGAGTCTTTTCATCCACATTTAACAATTTATTATATAGCTTCTTTAAGATCATATTTATTAGATCTCTTATTTATATTACATGTATTATTATAGAATACATAATCAAGACAAAAGATCATACAAATGATTCAATATTATTCTTCCATTTTTTGATAATTTAATGTGTAAAATATTTCTAATCCCTTTTCATTTATAACATTTTTAAATTAGTATAGTTTCCAATATATATCTCTTTAATTAAAATATTTACCTGGTATAAACCTTTAAAATATAATATAGATTATTGCGAATAAGGTATCAAACACCATATGATAGAAGGTGAATTAGGTAGTAAGTTTCTTTTCACCAAACACATTTAATAGGATAGTATTCTTATTTTTAGAAGAAAAATTAATCTTATAATAAAAAAATTGATCATAGAAACCATATAACGAAAAATAAATTACATATATATAAATATTTTTCCTTAGTTCACCCAATGGGTTTCATCTAAGGAGTATACACATGATGATGTGATGTTGTACAAAAAATCACCAACTCAATGTTGTGATTACAAAGCTGTTTATTTTTTTATACTACCATGGCCAAGGATCACTCCCTCTTATTCTCTATTTTATTATTTTTTTAAAGGGTCACAAGAATAATTTTCATGCATGTCATGAAATAAGAAGTATTAAAGTATCAAGTACATAAAATAAAGAATATTTTTTCACTACATCATTATGGCATCATGAATAGAGTTTTTATCTTCTTATGTATCTTTTAATCTTCAATTTTATATCATATGAGAATATAATCTCCTATTATTTATTCTTTCTCTTCATAGACTCTATTTTTTCATTTACTTATCTTAATCTCTATTCTTTATTATTTTTGTACAAGCTAATATATATTGATCAATAAATCTTCCCAACCTATCATAGATAGATAGGATATCCTTGAGTCTTCTATATCTCATCTCCTATCTCCATGTGTCATAACCCTCAAAGGGTATTCAAAAATATCTTGTAAAGTTAAATTATATCTTCCATAAAAATAATAAAAGAATTTATTAAATCTAATGATATAGAAATATTCAGATTATACCACTATGTCTAAAACTATAGAATGTATATGATCCAATATGGTGTGGTTTGATTAATAAAACTTTGACTCTAAAAATAATTCCCTAAATTGTATTCTTTCTTGATTTTCTCCTTGTTTTTTGATCGATTTATTTTTTTTAATATAAACACATACATTGTTAACATTTTCACAAATTAAATGGTATCTATGATCTTCTTAGGGTTCAAAGAGTCTGTAAATGACACTATTCAAAATTCATTTCATTATGATGTAAAATTTTCAAGATTTATATTTCAAAAAAAGGTTTTATCATCATTATTGATTTATTTTTCCTACCACTACGATGTGGATTCACTATAAAGATGTCATATACAGAGATTATACGTTATCCACTCTTCAAAACTCTCAATATTACAATGTTTGTTGAGTCTAAAATAATATTTTTAGTTTGTATTATATTCATTGGAAATTATAAAAAAGAAATAGTTCATGTCATAATTAAATAAGTATTATAGTATTTTCATAGAATTTGGAAAGAGTTAAAATTATTTGGAATTGAATTAAAAAAAATATGTCGTGGTGATCAATACCATTCTATATTTTATGTCATAGTATAAGAGGAAATTCTCATGGGTTTATGGACTAAAAAAGGAATATAATAAATTTCATTCTTATATAAAACATGTTTATATCTGATCCATTTCAAGTAGAGGGATGTTATAAGATACTAAATTCCATGACTTATTAAAGAAAAACACATTATGAGGCTAGTCATGGAAGAATAATACTTAATATGAGTCACTACCCGAAATATGTAGAATGAAATAACATGTAATAGTGGGAATCCATTTATAAAGAGATAGATTTCATTTTAACTATATGATATGGGGAGAATATAATATCACATAGTGGTGGAATCTATTTCACTAAAGCAAAAACAAATTGATATGTGTGGTTTAAAAACTATTTTTTGGAAGAAAAAATTATTCCCATGGTGAGTTCATCAAGAAAAATATAGAAAATAGAAATGAATAAAAATATATATGGATATATGGATCCCATTCCATGGTTTGAGGATCAAAAACTTCAACTGAAACCATGTCATGTTGAATTAAAATGTTAAAAATTGGGTTGATAAATTAAGTAAAATGGTATTATAAGTTTTATAATTGGTTGTGTTTATTAGAAATAAGTTTTTTTGGGGATTAAATATATTGATGTTAAAGTTTAGAATATGTTTGGAAATTTTTTAGGGGATTTAAAGTGAAATTGGTGGAGAAATTAAAAACACATTATAATGATTATGGTCACACCAAAATTGTTATTGGATAATTTTATTTTAAAATTGAATAAATAATGCATCTTAAAGATTAAATATTGTGTTTTGAGTTTTATTATATAAGGTGTAAGGTTCAAGGATTTATATAGGATTGTTCAATATGATTTAAGAATCATTCCATAATAAGAAACCAAAATTATAAATTGTTCATTATGGTCAGGATTTCATGTTGTAATATGAAACTAGAATGATAAAGGAGTTTGGGATATTGATTATGAAATGTAGACTGCATCACAATACTGTTTCATGATTTGGAAAATTTTAATTCACATTGAAAAAAGTGTATATGATCATTTTATAAGATTTGTTTTCAATAATATGGGTATAAGATTTTTCATTATTATCATATGTTTATACCAAACCATATTCTTCAATTTTTCTTCGAATAATAAATTATATCATAATAATTATCATTATGTAGTAATGTTTTTAGAAATTGATTTATCAGGTGTTTGGATTGAATGATGTATGGGACTTGGAAGAATGTTTATTCCATGATTTTTAGTGATATGTGGTAATATAGTTATATTGTATTGTAATTAATTCCATTGTGCCATGATTTCTTGGATATCTAAATATTTTATAGAGTTTTTTATTACCCCAATATAAGAAGTTTTGAATAATTTTTTAAAGATATAACAAAACCCTAGTGGATGTTTTTAGAATATTAATAATGGTGTCATATATTAATAAGGGAGTTTATTGTTTTTTGGGAAGTTAATTAATGAAAATAAAATTTTAAAAAATAAAAGATATATAATAAGAGAGATATTAATAAGAAGACGTGAAAAATGAGATAGATCATTAGTATATCTAAAAATATTGTGTAAACTACTGTGAATAACTTTAATATTCTTAAAGATATATTTTTTTCATGAAGGTGAAGATGAAGAGAAACACCCAAATTGGAATTGTTTATTTATTTTCTACATGAATAATAATTGTAAGAAACCCATGAGTCAGGCCTTTTTACCTTATCTTGATGTAGTGAGTTAAGGGATAAAAACGTTTGGTGTGAACCAAAGTTTTAGACCCTATGATTCTGTATTCAAAAGAAATGTGATATAATATGGTAAAGTGAAAATTTATTAGTTACTACGGTAATACTATATTGGTATTGTAGAAGGTTATATAATGACACTATAACAGTGGAAATATTCGCATGAATTGGGATTTCAGGCCATTGAATTGGGACTTTCGGCCATAGGGTCATCAGGTCATCAAAGGCCTATGGTCCATAGTTCCTCTAAGATAAGTACGAATGACCTATAGGCCACAGGGCCTTCATACCATCAATTGGGCCTACGGTCTTATATTTATGAGGTCCCAAACTAGTTGAGAGAATAAAGAGGAAAAGGAAGACTATAGTGATCATTTGGATGTGTGGTTTCATTCATGGAGTTTCTAGGACACACCTGTTAAAGACATAAATCTTTTAGGAAGTGATGAAAAACCACAGATGTGAAAGTTAGGATGTCAAAAATTTAAACTAGATAGATACAGCTATACGGGAAGGTTTTATGCTAGGATGGGGTCTTGGGATTCGATCTTTAGGAATTTAATGTATTTTATGCCACTTGGCCATATTTCCATGTTCTATAAGGGTATCTAGGTCATATAAGGGTCCCCCATCAACCTAGTTAAAAAGGGGATTATACATAAAATAAAAAAATCTAATATTTAGTCAGTTGGTGTATGGATAAATAGACTTAGTGACCCTTGGATGTGATAATGATCTAGTACTAAAATATTATAATCATAATAATAAATTAGTTATTTCCCTTGGAACATTAACACACTCTCATTTTATTCTCCTTGGATGTATCCTTTATATATGAATCAAGTAAAATCATTGTGTGCCTATATTTTTATTTGTATTTGGATATTTTTATTATAGGTTTGTGTTAAAAGGTTCATGTAGTCTTATTAACATAATAAAATGATATGCATAATAATATAATTTTAATCACCCTAGTTTAGATCACCCCCTTTTTAGGTAATTAAGGTATTTTGATTACAAGAAGTGGTACTATATCAATAGGTTTATTGACAAGTGAAATTATCATAAGGATAGTGTTTAAAAGAAGAATTTTATAAATGAAAATGAATTACTATTTTTTTGATAGATGTAATTATTAGATTTTGAATAATCATGTGATATCTCAACTATGATATGTCAGGATGGATTTTTTTTCATTTCAGTATATGGGATTGGAGTAATAAATCCTAATAATTTTTCTTTGAATAAAAATGATAAAAGGTTACTCAATGCTTATTAAAAACATAAAACAAATTATTAAAGGATATTTTAAATAAAATCTATATGAATATGATGAGTTGTCATTTGAAAAAAAAAATTGTGACATGTTTTCCAATATTTATAAATAATATAATAAGGTTTTTAATGAAAAGTTATAATTTTTTCATGATAAGTTTAATGATTTGAATATATATCCAAATTTGAACATTGATGGTTTTTATTGGTTTTATAAAAAAATTTGGAGTAAAAAATAAACTATGTAGATATTTTGGAAATAATATTTAGAATATTCCCTATATTACACAATCCAAAGGTCTCTTTACTTGAATAAAATAATTTTGAAGAGATTTATATTAATTAATTTCAAATAAAATGAGATGCATATGAAATTATAGTTAAACTAGAAATGATAACAAGTTATTTATCCAAATAAATATATGGTAGCTCAATCAATAATTATGGAATCATTCATAATGATAAATATGAATAATTTGTGAGTGATGAAATTATCATATTGGTTACCTTCAAGTTCAAGAAATAAAAATAGAGATTTAATGGAAAACTACTAGTAGTGTGATTTAAATGTGGTATGGTTAATCATATAAAAAAACTTGTCCAAGGAATCTTGACATATATCATGGTATATTTTACAATTCACAAAACCAAAAAAAAAGTTTCCCCTAGATGAAACATCAATTCTAGGAATCCATCATGAAATAAGTTTTAGTAGAACATTTTAGTAAGTAAAAAATAATAAAATTATAAATCCTCCTATAAATAACGTAAATAAAAATTTAAATCATATTTAGAGAATTACATGATCGGAAAAGTTGAAAATATTTAAAATAAACTCAAATAATAAGATCAATTAGAAGGTTTAGGTGATCTTGAAGTGAAGTTTTAAGGTGAACTAGAGGATTTGGACCTAAAAAAGGAAGAAAAATATAAGATTAAATGATTTTTAAAATAGTTATAAGAGTCCATTAACCAACTTGAATCTAGATTCACCTAATTAAAGAATTATGTGAAATATTATTTAATTTTTTAAGAAAAAATTATAAAATTGATTGACTTT
Organism: Viscum album; assembly: GCA_963277665.1. Lineage (NCBI taxonomy): Eukaryota > Viridiplantae > Streptophyta > Magnoliopsida > Santalales > Viscaceae > Viscum > Viscum album. The sequence continues at coordinate 189,129,469 of OY728145.1, forward strand.
AAACTATAGATAAAGAGAAATAAATGATAATAAATTACCTTAATAATTGAATTAAATAGTGAGGAGATAATATTTTATCTCTTGAATAAGAGGAGGATAACATAATTAAAAAGTTGGAAGCTAGAAGCTAGATCAAAATATATAAAATAAAATAAAATAAAATTTGGGATATTTATAGACAAAGTGGTTAAGAAAATATTTAAATGAGTCAGGATTAATTTTTAAATATTTTGAAAGATAAATGTTCCAATACCATGGGAAAGATCATAGTTGGAAATGAGGGTGAATCTTCGAAGGCCTAAATAGAAAGAATAATAGAGGAATGAAAGAAAAATGTTGAAGGTAACTCTTAAACATGGACATAAATGTTTATTCAAAAACCTAAGAGTCACTCAAATGTGGTTAAGGAAATATTTAAATGAGGAATGATTATTTTTTATATTTTTTGAAAGATCAATGTTCCAATACCATGGGAAATATCGGACTTGGTTATGAGGGTGAATCTTCCAAGTCCTGAATGGGAGGAATAATAGAGGAAATAAAAAAAGGTTGAAGGTAACTCTTAAACATAGACACCAATGTTTATTCAAAAACATAAGAGTTACTCAAAGGTGAAAAACATGCAGAATTAATGTGAAAATATTCCACCTTATGATATACTAATTATATAGCCATTTGGGTCACACCATGACTTATTGTGAAAAAGTAGGGAGTTATCTACATAGTGATACACCCAAAAGTCAACAAAAGAGAATAAGATAATATCATTCTCCTTAAAGAAGAAATCACTTTTATATATATTTTTTTACTACTTTAATTTTGGCCTTAAGGATTATTATTAAAAGTTTAAAATAACGAGAATCAAATTTAACTATGGATCACAATAGATAGAAAGTAAAATTTTAGATACTATCCCATTAGAGAATATTTTTTGTTCATTAGAAGAGGAGGAAGACTATATTACTAATTATACTAAAACGGGTTGGGAGAGACCCATTAATGTATCAAATCGACTTGGAATCTCTTGGAGTGAAAAGAAAAAATAAGGATAATGTTGACTTTGCTGAAATTTTACTTAAAAAATCATAAATAGTAATACATGGATACTTGATAGTGGGTTTCAATCATATATGATTGTAAATTTAAGTTTATTTAAGAATATAAATATCCATATCAATCGAATTATTCATTTTATAAATGATATAGAATTAAATATCAAGAGTAGTGTCAATATAAGGCTAGCTAGAGTGAAATTGAATAATACCAATGTGTTATTTATGGATACACTTCTACACAATAAATTTGGATTAAGTCAAAGTTATGACCTTAGACTCAAATTCATATTTAATTACATCGGTTTTCTAATAAAATTAATGGATATAAATACATTTATGTAAGGATCTATGAAAAAAATAATTCCTATTAGGTGGGTAACAAAAATAAATCATGTTTTCTTATGGTGAAAGATGAAAAAAAAAACTTAGGGATTTAATGTATTTTTTTAATTTATAAAAAAAATTATCTAAAATATATCAAATATTAAGGTGGTGATATATATTCATAACTTTTAAATAGACTGAGAAAATACATGTGAAGCTTGTATAAGAGGAAATATGGTTATAAATCCTTATAATAAAAAAATAATAAAAGGGTTTCACACTTACTTGATTTGGTTCACACTAATGTTTTTAGTCTCATGGAATATATAAGAACCCAAGGAGAAAGTTATTTTATCTTTTTACGGAATATTTCAATAGTATATGATAAAAATGAATAAGTAAGTGTTGGATTTCATAAAAAGATATTGGTGGAATGCTGAAAATGAAAAAATTAGAACGATTGAGATCTTATTGTTGAATAATGGTATGTATTACACTTCTAATGAAGTAAAATTTTATTTAGAGAAACATGGAATCATGAATTAATTTTCATTAATGGTAACTCCATAGATAAATAGAGTTGTTGAAAGGTGAAACCACATAGTTAATAACATATAAAATACACTACTTATTAAGACTGGTATATCAAGGTACTATTATAAAGAGGAAATTGAAATCATGGTATGCATACAAAAAAAGGATTTGTTAAGTCTTAGAGAGAATATGAAACCATATAAAATGTGTAATAAAAGTAAGATAACTCTAAAACACCATAGAGTATTTATAAGTAGGAAATATATTTGGAAAAATATATCTCAACACAAGTATGGTGATACATCAAATTGGGGTGTATTTATTAGTTATTCAACCAAGTGTAAATATTATAAATTCCTTAACAAGTGGATTATCAAAATCATTGAAAGTAGTGATTTAAAATCTATTGGGGGGAAGTATGTAAATATATTTGAAAATTGAATTTTGAAAAAAAAATCAACAGGAGGACCATGACACAAATTGTAAATAACCTCAAATCACAGTAAATAAGGATGATTTAAAAGTGGAATTAGAAGAATAAATAGGTGTTGAAGTTATAAAAACTTGAAATTGAGTGTTTAGATGGATGAGTCTAAAATAATTTTTCATAATACTTCTATAATTAAAATATGATTGATGAGAAGCATGAGAATGATATTTTTTATCATAGGTATAACTCAAAGTATTTGAAGAAGCAGTGAAGGACTAGTCATAAGTTAAGGACATGAATGCATAGCCTGATCAGATTAAGAATAATTATACTTGGGAACTTGGGAAGTGGTTGAGTTATCACGATTTCATTGGGGGAAATGGTTATTCAAGAAAAAATATGTCAAGCATGGGAATGTGATATAAAATATAGAAAGGTTTTTTAAAAGGTTATACTCAAATAAAAGGAATATATATGGAAGAGAAATTTACACTGGTGGATTTACTTAAATCAATTCAACTATTTTTGGAAGTTTAAATTCAAATATGTTTTAAGATATTAAAAATGGATGTGAATATTTCATTCTTGAATGGATTCATCAAAGAAAAAGTATACATTAAACAACTAGGGTGATCTCAACTTTTTGAAGTTGAAAGAAATTTATGTCATTTAAATAAATATTTATATGGATTAAAGTATAAAAATGAGCTTTTTATTCTTATTTGGAGTCAAAATTTATAAATATGGGGTTCAAGAGATGTGTTGTGGATCATAAACTATAAGTGAATACATCAAAGGAAAAAACTATTCATAGAAATTATCTATTTTCATAAAATCATATTTGGTGGAAATAATAAAGAATTAGTTTTAAAATTTACAAAATCAATGTGATTAGAGTTTTATATGTCAATTATTGGTGAAATCAGGTATTTTATTAGGCTGAAATTTAATAAAAACAACAAATATAATTTTAATTATCTAGAAAAATATGCTATATAACTATGGAAAATGTTTTTTTTTTAAATATTTTCAACTAGTTTTAACTTTAGTCCGTATTAGAAATAAACTTGGTAATCCTAAACATTGTAAGTTTTTAAACCAACAATTTTCTATAGAATTATTGGGCTCATGTTATTTTTCATCACAATGAGGTCAGACATCATTTATTCGACATTTTTTTCATTTTAATTTCAAAACAATATGAATTAAGACCATATCATTATAGTAAAGAAAATATTTAGGTGTTCCCCATCTACCCTTGATCATGAGAGGATATATGGTGTAGTAAAATAGTAATATTTGATGGAATATTCAGATTTGTATTGGAATAGAGATATTTTGGACTAAAAACCAATAAGTGGAGGAGAATTTTTCATTATAAAGAAGTGTATTAGTTGAATCAAAAAAAATAAATAGAGTTCTTCACTTAACATAATTGAATTAGGGTATATTTCGGAAACAAAGGTATGTACCTAACTTATTTATATAAAAAAAGTTATAAAATCATGGTATAAAAGTGAGTATTAATGTAATGATATTATAAAAAAATATGGCACAATATTCATGTATGAATAACATTTAAATAAAATATCATTTTATCAAGGAAAAGGTAGATCCCAAAGTTTTCAAAGTTGAATATATTGTAATAAGTAATAAATTAGATAAAATTTTCATAAAAACATTACCACACTACAATTTGAAAGCATTATTTGAAACTCAATGTTAAACCACCTCCCAAATCTTGATGAGGTTTGGTATATCCCATCTTCTAATTTTCATTTTATTATTAATTTAGTTGATTGTATTTGATAGATTTGGGACCATTTGGATTGTTTTAAAAGGGGGATAATTAGTTAATTAGTAACTTATGAATTAGAAAATTGTTGGATAAATGGTATTAAAGAACAAAAAAATAATCAAACCAAGTGTTTAGTAAGTTTTCAATGAGTTATATTAGAGTAAATCTCTCACATCAAGTGGGGGAATATACTATTGATGAGGGGTTTTGTAAAATAAGAATATAGAGATAAATTACATGGAGATTAACATCATAAATTGATGAAAAGAGGTGGGGACAAAGACATTATATCATTTTATAAATTTTAAATATAAAGGTGAGCAGGGAAATATTTATAAATCTCTTTTTAATAAAATGATCATATCTTACATTGAATTAGTGTAATATATGAGAGTAAAATTGGATTTGACATAGTATTCCCAACAAATCAAAAGGAGGATAATATTTAAACTTAGGTCAATAATGTAATATGAATAATGGAATTATTTTCAAAAGTGGTTGTGTTTCTTGAAATAATTTTTTTTGGAATATATTATTTTATAATTAAGTTTGGATAAGTTTTGATGGGATTTGGAGTTAATTTAGTTAATAATTTAAAATTAATTATGTAATAATCATAGTCATGATGTATTTATTTTTGTATAATGTTATAGGATAATTGAAGCAATGAAATATCATGATTTGTAAATATTGCATCATTATTTGTGTCATGTAAGGTTAATGGTTGAGGCTTTGTGTAGTGTTGTGAATTTTGGCTTAATATTCACATCAAAATAGGAAACTGGAATGAGAAAGAGTTTGTTGTGGCCAAGAATTCAAGAAAAAATATGAAATTTTAATGATAAATTAGTTAAATATATTGATTATAGATTGTAGACTGCTCAATATTACCATGCCAATATTTGGAACTTTTTAAACCATGTTGGAATAAGTAGTTATGATTAATGCAAAATAATTTCTTTTAAAATGGGTGTAAGGTTTTTCATTATGGTAATAAGTTTATGGCATAACCATAGCTCTTAATTGTGCAAGGGACAATTAATTATGTTATAATAATTATCATTATTCCATAATTTTGGTCAGTTAATGAGTTATCTAAAGTTTGAAGGTTGTGATTATGGGGACATGGGAGAATGGTTATGAAATTATTTTTGGTGAGATGTGGTAACTAAGTTATTTTACATCATAATGACTTAAATTGTGTTATAATTTATTAGATATATTAATATTTTTAAGAGTTGGTCATTTCCTAAATATAGAAAGGTTTGAATAACTGTTTGATGATATAATTCAAACCTTGTGGACATTTTTGGAGTCCCAATAATTGAGACACATAGAAAAAGGGATTTTTAACATTTTTGAGAGAGGTTAATTGATGAAAATTAAGAATTTATATAAATAAGATAAATAATATGATATAATGTAATCATGAAACAGTTCAGGTTTCCATCCAAATCGACACCAGACCTGGCCTGTGGCAAGGTCCAAAGGGAATTCCCAATCCCCATAGGCTGGAAACTAGTGTCTGGGTATCAAACATCACATTTGGGAACAATATTCTCCCATGATAATCAACTAAAAACAACCCATAATAAGATACACCACATCATAATCAATTACCAAAATACATAAGTCCACAAGAGTTAAACATTTTACACTTTAAACTAAAAACAAAAAATAATCAAAAATGGGAGGAGAATCAACTATACAATAAAAACTCAATTTGAAAATAGGGTTAATACCCCCATGACACTACCACTAACACATATCAAAATAGGATCAACTAGAAACCAAATCAACCATCACCAACATGGAATGAATTTACTTTACCTGGTTCAAACATAACAACTTATATATACACCCAATGGTGTGTATAGGGTGTGATCCAATGCCCAATAGGATACCACCAAAAGAGATTCCATGGTTTATCATTGTAAGACAAATTACTATGATATTTTTAAATAAAAGAAAGATAAATTTAAAATAAAATATTCTTTGAAATTAAAAAGGAAAGTAATGATAAAAATATGCTGAATAGTAATTATAACATGTGAAACACATGAAATCCCTAAGGTAGGATGGTTAGCGGGGTCCTAGGATCATAATACTCTCAGTGATCAAACCATCTCCCAAGTTCAACAACCTTGCTCAATTTTCTGACCTCTATCACATGTATGTTTAGTTAGTGTTCTTATGTAATCCATTTTGGTAGATTGAGCCTTATCCCTACCAACTCACTTGACATATTATACCTAGTATTCCCACCTAGATACCATGGATTCCACTAGGCTCAATTATATTCTCTATGTCACATGATCCACCTCTTACACACTCACAAACTTCCAACATTAGAAAAACACATGAAAACAACTATTTTCAATTGTAAAACAATAATTTAACCCTTATGCACACCAAAAAAATGGAAAAATGATTCTCACTACCTACAAAATTCATAGAACCCATTTAAAATCTGTAGAAATCATACTAAAATCATAAAATAATGTTAAATCATGGAATCACCTACCTCTTGTTGGAAACTTCTAGTAACTGGTCGAAAATCACAATCGTGCTAAGGAGAGACCCTATAAAGGAAAGATCATACTGTAACCATAAAGATATAACCCAAAGGAATAGTATTGAACTCACTCTAGGTCAACCAAACTATTAAAGAAAGGAAACCCTAAGAAATAAGGAAGAGAAGACCAAGAAGAAGGAAGAAAAGAGAAGAGGGGAAGGATTACTCGAGGACTTTTTGAATATCCAAGGCCAAATCCAACCAAAGATTGGGGTATAAGGGATAAAGGAGGAATGAGGAAGTGTGACTAGGTCTAGGGAGGATATATGGAGAGCGTTGGGGTGTTTTGGGGTTAAAATCAAGGATGTGTAGAATAGGAATTTCAACATTTGTAAAGATCTAGTAGGTCGTACAGTTTGGATGCATCTATCCAAAGGGAAAAGAGGTTGCACTATTTTACTAAAGGGGGTTCCCACATGTAAGCCTATCCATGTGACTAAGACAGAACCATTTTCCTAGGCACATGATTAGTTCGTACACCCATGCTCTAGGTCATGCAGCCTGGACAGTACCTTTGCCAAGGTGCATTGATTTTACTAACTATATTTCAACCATGTGCCACCCTATTCCATTACAAAAAACCCTATTTTTCTCCAAAAACTCCTAGTAAATCCAAAGGAAAAAATTTAATACCAAAATAAAAGATAAAATACCTAAAAAGTAAACCATGGATGCAACAATTCTCCCCACCATGAAAACTGTCCACTCTCTTAAAGTCAAACTGATGTTTGATCAGAGAAGAAAAATGGGTAGTGCATCTCCACCCAAGACTTCCACTCCCATGTATCATGTCTATCATTCTCATGATGAAAGAGGACCCGATCCAATGTTATAGACTTATCCCGAATCACTTTCACCTAGAAATCCAAAATCTGTACGGATCAATCAAACACATACAAATCTGTCTCTGGCTCCAATTCTTCTCAATTCAGTATGTGAGACAGGTCTGAATTATAATTCTTCAATTGAGAGACATGGAACACATCATGTATCGATTTCAACTAGGTTAGAAAATCTAATTAGTATTCCACATTACCAACTCTCTAGGTAACATCAAAAAGTATGATATACATTAGCATCTTCCCCAATTTTCTAAAATGATGGTGACCCAAATAAGGGTCCATCTTTAGAAACACATGATCACCAACTAAGAACTCCAAGGATCTACGTCTCTAATCACATAGAACTTATGAAAAATCTACACAATAAAAAATCACTACCTGATTGAAGGAACCCTATCAGATGTCTCTTGTACTAGGCTTGGCCCAAATAATGATTTATCACCCACATATATCTATCATAAGGGAAATCCACATGGATGACCATAGAGTGACTCAAAGGGATCCATTCTTATTAAGGATTGGTAACTTTTATTATAATAAAATTTGACCTATCCCAAATTTTTATCCCATGAACCTCTAAAATATAACATACATTCTCAGAGCATGTCTTCCAAGATCTAGTTTTCTCACTCTATATGACCATCCGTTTGAGGAAGGTATGCCATATTCAACATGACTTGAGATATCATTTCATTATGAAGGCCTTCCCAAAACAGAGAGGTAAAACGAGGGTCCCTATCAGAAATGATAGATGATAGAACACCATGAAACCTCATTATCTCTAAAACATACAATCAACCCAACTCATCCACCTGGGTTGAGTCCTTGATTGGGATGAAATAGGATGATTTGGTTGGATGTTCAATCATTGTCCATTTGGAACTCCCTCCCTAGGATGTATAAGGTAAGATAATGATAAAGTCTAAGGTAACCTCTTCCCACTTCAAAGTATTAATGGGTAGTGGCTGAAGAAAATCGGAGGTCCTATGATGCTTGTATTTAACTTACAGAAAATTATAAAATTTGGATACAAATATAGCTATATATCACCTCATACTTGGCCACTCGAACTACTGACACATTTCATAAAACATCATGGTGGTGTCGTGATGGATATTCCATTGAGACTGGTGGATATTCAGCATCACCACCTTTTTAAAAGACAACAACACCACAATAATAACCTTAAAAAAAGTTGTCCCTCAAAAGACAATTTCCATTCATTAGGAACCTTGTCATTATTTAGAAACTGCATAGACCACTAACACATCTCATCAGTAGGTTACTATTCCTAAATCAGCTCTAGAAGGGAGTTCTTCAACTAAACACTAGCCAAGAACAAGCCTCAATTGTGATAATTAGATTCTAGGTACATTAAAGTAAAATCTCCATTAAGTTCCACTCATCATTGGACTCTTTAAAGGTTTTCACCAGTATTTTCCTACTCAAGGAATCTTCTACCACATTACCTTTAATCGGGGTATATATGATATAAAAATCGAACCCCTGAAGGTACTCTACCCACTGACGCAACCTCAAATTAAATCCTTCTAAGATAAAATGTAGACCAAGCTATTATGATATGAGTGGACTAAAAAATTCTCCCTAAAGAGATAATGACATCATGCCTTCAAGGAATGCATCAACCCTACCAATTCTAGGTCAGGGGTGGGTAATTATTTTCATGTGGTCAGACATAGAGAGATCTATACACCACCACATGGTCATCCTACATCATCACGTACCCAAGACTCATACCTAAAGAATCATAAAAGACCACATATCCTTTCCCAGATTTTATAAAGATCAAGACATGGGCAGTGGTCTAAGGCTGCTTAACATCCTCAAAGGATTTATGAAAATATGAAATCCATTAAAACTTTATCCTGTTTCATTTAAGTGAAGTCATGGGCGAAGCAAGATGGGATAACTCCCTAAAAATACGCCTATAATACCCTACTAGGCCCAAAAATATTTGGATCTAAAAAATGTTCCTTGGTTACTCCCATGATATCAGTGTTTTAATTTTATTATGGTCCACTGAAACCCTGTCTTCTAAGATCACAAGGCCTAGATAATTTACCTCCATAATCCATAAGGTACACTTAGAGATATTAACATAAAGATGATGATCTTGAATAGTTCCTAGCATGATCTTTATGTTCTATCCATGATCTTACTCACTCCCAGAGTAAACCCGGATGTCGTGCACAAACATGAAAATAAAGGAGTCGAGGTACTGATGGGAAACCCTATTCATAAGATCCATGAATACTGATGGAGCATTTTTTCAACCTGAAAGGCCTAACTAAATACTCAAACTGGTTGTACCTACTCCGAAAGTATTTATTTGGAATATTCGAATCATGAACCCTAACCTGATGATACTCAGAGTGTAAGTCAATCTTAGAGAACCATTGTTACCCCTTTAACTAATCAAAGAGTTCATTAGTATGGATAAATGGGTATTTATTCTTAATTGTTACCTTATTCAACTTCCAGTAATCAATTCACAACCCGAGAGATCCTTTGGCCTTATTTACAAACAAAACTAGGGTGAACTAAGGTGAGACACTCAAGATAATGGATCCTTTGGATTCCAAGTCATCTATCTATATCTTTAATTCCATCAACTTAGTGGGGGAATAAGATACAATGGAATAGATATTATCTATGTTCCTGGTTCCAAATCGATGGTGAACTCCACATACCAATTTGAATAAATACCTGAGAAATCATCTAGAAACACATTTGGGAACTCATCCACCATAAGATATAATCTATCCTCATAACCTCTATCATCATCCTCTACCATTAGTGATAATATTTGAAAAAATATATTTACCGGCATTGAAATTGGAGGCCCCATACACCTTGACTAAGGATCCCATTCACCTTGAAGAGTTTGGGTACTCCCATCATGTTTTAAAAAGATTACATACTGATGATAATATTAAATATGTTCCTTGAAATGCACCATACAATCAATATTGAGTATTATGTCAAAGAGTTCCATTTTCAAAACTATGAAATTTCATTCTAACTTGACCCCTAATAGAGTGAGAGTATGTGACAGACACCTGATACCCTACTCTCTCTTCTTACCAAGAGGCATCACCAACTCGATCACATATAACATAATATTAGTTTTCATCTTTAACACTTCCACAAGATGTATAGAAATAAAATAATTTGAATCACTTGTGTCAAACAAAGTGAAAGCTATGGAAAATGTGATAAAAATAGTAACTTGAACTATTTTAGGTCCCACGTCTGATTCCACTAGTACTTGATCCAAAGAATAGAGGTTCTTTGTAGCCATGGAAAACAGTAGTTAATTGCTAACTTTTGGTTATGATTTGATATGACTCAAGCCATAAGAGTATCCCGTCATGCCACTCTGCCCAACAGATTGAAAACCTGCATCCCTCAATGCACCAGACTGAGCTAGTAATTCCCTAAGGGCTAAGAAACCCACACCACTATGAGTAGTAAAACCACTCTTACATAATCTATATAGGTTCCCCAAGCATCCACACTGATGTTAGAGTCTAGGTGGCACTAGAAACACTGAATTGACATTCCCCGACCTTCCAAACTAATAGAATACAATATAACCACCACCAATGGTCATATACAAAGGAGTTCAGGAAGGATGGCTTGAGCTAACCCCTCCCTTTTTATCTTCCTCCTCATGATTCTTTTTATTTTTAGATGAACCACCACTTCCCTAGCCTACTTCTGAAGCTTCTCCAAAGAAACCAGACTTACTGGAGAGATCAATCTATACCATCAGAGAATGATCCACTATCTTAGCATATGTCTTCAAATTGAATAAGAAGACCTAGGATCAGATTTCCGGTCACAACCCCACTTTGAAATGATGAGCCTTCATCTACACATTAGAAACCACCTCAGGTGAAAAAAGGACCAATTCAATGAAGTGGTTGTCATACTCCAACATGGTCTAATTCCCCTGATGGAAATCCAAAAACTCTTAGGTCTTGGACAGGGCTAATTTCTCGAGGTAATACTACTCATTAAAGACAAATTTTATGTTATCCCAACCCATATACTTAGGATTCATATATAAACCCACTAAGTACCACCACCTCCAACTAGGGCCTTCCAATAAGAACGAATCACATTTCACTTTGACTACTTCAAGAGTATTAAGAAATAGAAAAATCATCTCGATATTTTTAATCCAATCCTATTCTTCTTATGGATGCATGCTACCCAAGAAATAATAATGGTTCTCTTGAGAAACTCTTGAAATTTTTCCTTTTTCAAACCTGGTTTGGCTTCCTTAGCATGAGAAGGACCAAAACCCACTCCTTGATCCAATGCCCGAATAGCCTGAACCACTACGTCCAATAACCTCTGATCAAATAGTGAGGGATAACTCTCTCTTTACAATTATCATAGTTTCACAGGAAGTCTCTAGGGATGCATGATGCTACAACAACTAACATAAAAAAGGTAACCATCAACACAATGTCTATAAATGTTTTCAGTAATAAGAACTTTTATACTCCTTTATAAATCAAAAAATCCCACAAAAATCACAATAACAAGTCAAACTACTTAACCCATGCTTAGTGTCCATGCACTGTCTGTAGTCTGTACATCACACTTGGAGGATAAGTTCAAGAAAATCCCAAACATCCCATGGATACCTAATGCGTGTCACGAAGTGTATAGGCCAAACACCCCACATGGAACTAGAACCTCAATCCCCAAAAATCCTAACTCCAGTCTATCTAGATTCTCCCAAATATCATCACCCAAATAAAGGTAAAACCCTACTTTGATATCCTTTTTTCATGAACTAGGTTGGAATTCCAACTCATAGTAAGGCCCAAATGGAATTCTCAATCCCCACGGGTTGGAAAATAGTGCCTAAACATCAAACTTCACATTTGGGAATGATGTTTACCGTAATAATCAACTAAAAAAACCCATAAGAAGATACACTACATCATAATAAATAACCAAAATGCATAAGTTCTCAAGATTCAAACATTTTACACTGTTAAACAAAAAATAAAATAACCAAAAATGGAAGGGGAACCAACTATACAGAAAACCTATATGTGATTAGAGGGTCAACACCCCCATGCCACCACCACCAACACCTACCAAAATAGGATCAACTGGTAACCAAATACACCGTCACCACCACGGAATGAATTTACTTTACCTAGGTCAATAATAACAAGGCCTACATACACCCGAGGGTGTATGTAGAGTGTGATCCAATGCCTAGTAGGATACCGCCAAAATAGATTCCACACCTTAACATTATAAGACAAATTACCATGATAGTATTAATGAAAAGAAAGATACATTTAAAATAAAACATGTTTTGTAATTAAAAAAGGATAGTAAATACGACAACATTATAAATGATAAGAATAACATAAGTACCATGGGTAATCCCTAATTCACTAGGGTTATCAGGGTCTAAGGATCCTCATAATCTCAGTGATCAAACCATCTCCTAGGCACAACAACCCTACTTGAGCCTCCAACCTCCATCACATGTATGTTTAGTTGGTGTTGTTGCATAATTTGGTTAGTGAGACCGGGCCTTATCCCTACCAACTTTCCTGACATACTAGACCAAGTCTTTCTACCTATATACCTTGTATTCCCTTGTGATCAATTCCATTCCCTATACCAAACGATCCACCTCTTACACACACACTTCCAACATTATAAAAACGCATGCAAACAACCATTTTAAATTGAAATACTATCATTTAAGCTTTACAATCACTAAAACCATTTAAAAACAAGATTCTAAACATGCATAAAATTAATAAAACCCATTTAGAAACTAAATCAGGCTTACTAAAATCATCAAACAATGTTAAATCATGGAATCACCTACCTCTTTCTTGGAACCATCCATAAACAGGTTAAAAATCACAACCGAACAAATGAGATACCCTATAAAGGAAAGAACGTACCACAACCATCATGGTATTACCCAAAGGAACAAGATTTAACTCACTCTAATTCAACTAAACCATTATAGAAATGAGAACCCAAGAAATAATGAAGAGAAGAATGAGTAAAATAAAATAGGAAAGGCTTGCTCAAGGACTTATTGAAGTTCCAAGGCAAAATCCACCCAAAGATTGGGGTCCAAAGGGGAAAGGAGGAAGGGGATGAATGTATAGGGTTGGGGAGGCTAGATGAGGTGATTTGGGATTTCTTGGTGTTAACATCAAGTAGGGGTGGAATAGTAATTAAAAAAAATAAAAAACTGGTAGTTCGTATGGTTTAGACACATAGTTTTCCAAATTGTCTGACAGTCGTGCGGCACCACTTTCCAAAGGGAAAAAAGGGATATATGGTTTTCTTAGAGGGGGTGCACACCCATGCACCTAGTTGTGAACCTCAAACAGAGAAATCTTTTTATTTGAATAGTTATCTCGCACACGTGTGTGCTAGGTCGTGCATCCTAGATAGTATTGTTGTCTAGGGTGAACAATTTTCCCACAAGTTTTGTGCACAGTTTCTACTAACCATGCACTAATTGTGTTCCAACCATGTTCCACCTTCTTCTAGTCCAAAAAAACTGCTATTTTTCTCCAAAAAACTCCATGGAAATCTAGATAACAAAGATAAGACCAAAATAAAAGAGAAAATACCTCAATAAGAAACCAAAAATGTGATAAATATAGTGAAACAAACATAAAAAATGAGATATATCATTATAATATCTATAAATATTGTATAAAATATTGTAACAAAATTGAATATTCATGAAAATACGAAATTTTTCAGGAAGATGAAGTCGAATATAAGCACCCAAGTTATCATGGTATATTGATTATCATTTTATATACTCATTATAAGTGGATTTCCAGACATTTTTTTCTTCCTTGTCTTAATGTAGTAAGTGAAGGGATAATCACCATAATCCCCCTATTAGGGTATTTAGGTCCTTGTGGTTGTAATATGAAATTTCACCCACAGTTTGGGTGATGATATAAAATATTAAATATTTATATGTCACTCGAATATAGAAACTTTGGAGAGGTCGGGATATTGTTCCTCTAAAATATTAATGATAAAGCTGAATTATGTTTGGTTGCATAAAAATGTGAAAAATAAGATTGTAAAATTTAGTGTATATTTAGATAAATATTTAAACATCCCTTTAAAAGAGACATTAAACTCAAGAACATGATATAGGGAAACCAGAAGAGTGAAAATAGAGTATGAGGATTCTACAGAAGAGTGAAGTTGTTTTCTATGAAGATTCTCCTAAGGGTGAAATTTATTTCATGAAGATGAAAATTTTTTATCCAATACCAAAATCAAATAAGATAGATTTTATTATTTTACCTTCATTTAAAATGTGTAATATTACTTTATGTATTTAGATAATCATTATAATTGTAGTCAGATAATCCTTTATGGGGGAAGTAATCTTTGAAGGTCAACAAGTTTGTTAAAAACATTTGTAATCAAGTACTGGTTACTGTGATTCGAATGAGATGATAGTGAACCATTTTTACTCCCTTAAATATAGTCACCACATTAGGGGAATGAAAAGTAAATATATGTGTGATTTTTATTTATTAATTGTTTTCATATAAAATTATAGGTTGATAGAGATTTTAATTATCTAAATAACTAATTAATAAACATTAAAAAGGTAATGAAGTGTGAAAGGGAATAATTTAAATTCCATAATTTACCCCCCCAGGGTATTTCTCTTATGGTCCAAATAATCAGTATCATAGTTTTAGGTTCTAAAATTTGTGTATTGTTTCTAAAAGTATAGATCATAATGACTCTGGTAAATCATCAAGGTTTTATAATCATCAATAGATATAACTTTTAGTTATATAAGAATCATATGGCATACTACTTTTTATATCTTATTATGGATTCCTATTTTTTTGTTATATGTTGTTTCACTATTAGAGACTTGACTTGTGGATATCTCACTAAAAAATATCACCATGAGTTGGATGTGGATACCAAATTACTAAATAATTTAGGAGGATCACCATAAAATTATTTTAATACAAATATAATGCCTTTAATATATTTCAATGCTCTGTGTAAATGTTTTTGAATATCTATGAATGTTATTCAATGTCAAATAAGAAAAACAACAGGTTTTATAGAACAATTTTTAACAATTAGAGATTCTATTGATGGTATTTATTGAAACATTATTCAATGGAGGGATTATCACAAGGGGGGTTTTGTGAGGAATTGAAAAAATAATTGAAGATATAAGAATAGTGAAGTGGATTATGTGAAGATTGAATACCAGTACTAGTGGAAATAGTGGCTTTAATGTTGGAGAAATGACGTCGATTTTTTAATAATCGATGAAAAAAGGATTTGAGAGAGGTTTTTAGTGGTGGTTTTACTAAATACCTACATGGAAAAGTTTTATATATGATTTTTGGAATTGGTTTTACTAGATATTTACAACAAAAACAGCTGACGAAGGTTTTATGGTGTCATTTTTTTAAAAAAATAGACACCATAAATAAAAACAATTGCATCTATTTTCAAAAAATCGATGCCAAAATGTTTCTTTCTTAGACTCTTTAGTGTTGGTTATTCTAATAAATTATTAAAAAGACCTTATAAAATTATTCAGGATTGGGAAACCCTCATTCTTTTGGATCTATGAAACCTCTC
This sequence comes from Viscum album, assembly GCA_963277665.1. Classification (NCBI taxonomy): domain Eukaryota; kingdom Viridiplantae; phylum Streptophyta; class Magnoliopsida; order Santalales; family Viscaceae; genus Viscum; species Viscum album. The sequence goes on from OY728145.1 coordinate 189,145,709, forward strand.
TCTTCTGACTCATGACGACTCCCTCCCGACTCATGACAACTCTAAAGGCGACCTGGTGATCCCTAATGGCCATTATTATTGATTTTATTCAATTTTCATGATCTTTAATCTCCATTATTCATACTCCACATTGCTTCATCATCCATAAAATTATTTTTTCCTCGGAAACCAATTTTTGGTGGACATTCAACCATGGTTTGATTTTATATTTTTGTTCATCTTTATTGTTCGTTTTTAAAATAATTTTTTTATAGATCTTGCATTGTTTATTTTTCCATCGCATTAAAGGGATAAAAGTTTGGATTAAGGATCCATTTTCCTTATTAAACAACAAATTTTGAATTTTTTTAAATTTTTATGATAAATTATTTATCATTTAATTATATTTTTAAGTTGTTTCAATTATTAGTTTTTATTTTATTTTGGATTATAAATATTGTTGTAAATTTTATTTATTTTGAAAAAAAAAATTATATGTTGAAATTATCAAATGATCATGACATTATGCAGTGAACAATGATATATGGTGTCATCATTCATTAATAAAATGGGAATCACATGTAATGACTCCATGTTTTTCACCCGTTAAATTAATACAATCTTCAATGCTTTTGACACATATAACACCGAACTGATGTAAAAACTATGTAAAATAAACTAATAAATGTTATATTATTGAAAATAATTCAATTATAATATCAATAAAACACATGTATACAATATCAGAATAAAAGTTTTACTATTTTTAAATGTGTTTAATATTTTATGTTTCCTATCTTATTATTAATAATTTTTATTAAATGTGTTTCTATTTACAATTTATATTTATATATATATATATTTAAATGTTTATATGTTTTAATATATTCAAAAATAATATTGCGATATCAGGTATTGAATGGATTGTAATTGGATAAATTTACGAAGAACCACTATTGAATATGAAAAAGGAGAAAATGAATTCGTGGAATTTGGTGAATGAAATATTTAAAACATTGATTTGATTTTCTATCCATGTGTGAAGTGTTTGAATATGAGAAAGTTATAATCCATATAAATCTAGGATCATATCATTTGTTATGGTTTTTTCATTAATTATACATCTTGGATATGGTATGGTAAAAGAACTAAAAATTCAACATCCAGTGTTGATAAAAATATTCATAATGAGGTAGAGGATCGTATTGAATAATTAATTCATGATTAGGTATTGAAACTGTTGAAAAAACACCAATTTTTGAACAATGTTTGGAGATTCTGAGAAACCATTATTCCTAGGTTGTAGTAAATATACAGTGTTATAAGCTATATTGAGGTTAGTTAACTTGAAATAAATAAATGGGTGGAGTGATAAAAACTTCTCTAACTTACTTGAGCTTTTAAAAGAGTTACTTCTAAAAGGAAATGGGATTTTAAATTCTAATTATGAGGCAAATAAAATATTATTCCCAATGGGATTTGGGCATAAAAAGATACAATCTTTATCCAATGACTGTGTGTTGTACAAGAAAGAATGTGAATATTTATCAAGTTGTCCTACATGTGCGACATCATTCTCTAAGACAGTTGAAAAATTAAAATAAAATTCTTTCTCATGTACTAACATCTAACCTCATGAAAAATCAATTTTTTACTTTCTAATGATATAATCCAATAATTTTTTCATACAATTATGATAATTCAACTATGATTTATTCTTAGGTACTACAATCATAGCTTCTACTAAAGAAATTCTGTACCTTCCAATAATTCCTCATTTGAAACGTCTTTTTTCAAATTCAATTGATACAAAAAATCTTAATATGGCATTCATATGAGTGAATATTTGATGGTAACTTATGTCACCCTACTGATTCACCACAATGGAATAGATTTGTTAAACAATTTTTTGATTTTGGAAGTGAAGATAGAAATATCAGAATGGGATTGTGTACTGATGGAATGAATCCATATTAGAGTCTAAGTATACAACATAGTTCATGGCCTATTTTCATGGTAGTCTATAAATTTTCCCCACATCTATGTTTGAAGAGAAAATATGTTATGATGAGCTTAATTGTTTCTAAACCAAAACAGCCAGGAAATGATATTAATGTGTATCTTTCACCATTTATTGATTATTTTAAAATGCTATGGGAGATAGGTGTTAAAGTTTTCGATGAATAAAAGAAAGTGTATTTTTTTACGTGCTATTATAATGTTCAATATAAAAAAACTTCCAACACATGGAAACTTATCTGGATATAGTGTTAAGGAATATGAAGAAGAAACTTCAGATTATCAATTGCAGAATGGACGAAAGATTGTATATTGGACATTGAAGATTTTTCCCAATTGATCATCCTTATCATAGATTGAAAAAATCATTCAATAGTTTATAAGAATACAACTTTACCCCTTGACCATTGTTAGTTGAAGAATATTATGACATGGACAAAAATATAGACTTGAAATTTGGAAAGAAAATTAGTTATGGTCTTCAAAAAATATCTGGAAGAAATAGTCTATCTTTTTTGAACTACCTTATTGGAGATATTTGGATATAAAACATAACATAAATGTTATGCATGTTGAGAAAAACATATGTCAAAATTTGATTGGAACTTTGTTATACATAAAATGAAAGACAAAATATGAATTGCTTTCTATATTGGACTTTATATCAATGTAAATATGTTTATAGTTATCTCCCACTATATAAGTAAATAGAATATATTTACCTTCGTTTTGTCACACAATAAGAAATATTGAGAAGATGAATTTTTCTCAGTGTCTTCATGGTATTAAAGTAACTAGTGGTTATTCTTAAAATGTGAATAATTTGGTTTCATAGAATGATTTTAAATTAATAGGTATGAAATCTCCTTATTGTCATGTATTGATGCAACTTCTACCAGTCACACTGCATGGTTTATTTCCAAAAAATGTCAGAAAGACTATAAGTTTCATTTATTAAAGTAAGATATATCAAGATGATATATTTATATGAACTTCAAATCATATTTGTTACATATGAGATAAGGATGAATGAATAAATACCAATTTATGATAAAAAATAAAAAGATATAGGATTTAAGTCTATGAAATAGCTCTATATATTAGATGATCCAAAGATAAAGTATTTTTTGAAGTTATAACATTTATCCTCTCTAATATCACAATTGTAAAAATAATATTAAAGGGAAAACTTTAACTCTCATGTTTTTAATATGGAAATATTAGACATTTATCTTCTAGGTATCTAACAAACACAAAGAGAAAATATATAATTAGTAGTGGTTTTTGAAACTACTACTAAACTTTTTTGATAATTTTATTTAATCATTTTTAGAGATTCTTTTAAAAAGTGTCACTAAATTATATAATTAATAATAGTTTCAATAAAAACTATTATTGAATTATATTTATCAGTCGTTTTAATTATAATTTCATATAAGTATTTTTTAGAACTTTCTCTTCCTTTTCCCTTCCCCCTCGGCGTAGACCCTGATCCCCTAATCCCAAAAAATCCACATGTGCCTATTCCATTATCTACCTCCATGTTGTCACCATATCTCAAACCAATTTCATCTCCCTTACCTCTTTATCCTCTACATCATCATAATCTTCCACTCTGATTCCATCCCCCCTCATCATCGACCTCGATCCCCTGAGCCCATGCCATTTGAAAATGCATCCTTCATCACCAACCTCTCGTTCTCTACCCTAAAGACACCACCCTTGCCTCACTAGCCTCTATGTTTTCACTATCCCCCACTTTTATTCCCTTCCCCTTCACCCTTTACCTCGATCAATAATCATCATCATGAGTTAAATCTTAAACTCTGTAATTATTCTGAGTTTCAAACTATTTTGTAATTGATAATTCAATGATTTGGAATATCTTTATATTCTTAATTGATAGAACTTATTGAATTTTTATTATATCATTCAATACATATCATAATAAAATCTAAAAAATAATTATTGTTTATTTTTATTTTAAAATAAACTTACATTTAAATTCAGAATTGTTTTCAAACATACAAGTGTTTATAAATTTATAATCAACTTTTTAGTATCATTTTTATTATTGTTAAACTAGTTTCCAAGAAGTGTTTTCTAACATTACCTAAGTCAAAAGTATTATTTTTTATATTAAATAAATATTGATAAATTAGTTATTTTTTGACATACTTGATTGAAATTTTATTATAACACTTATAAATTTTGATAATTTAATTTTTATAAACATTTTTAATGTGTTATGAAACTTAATAGAAACTATTTTTCATAGTTACAATAGGTAGATTGAAAAAAACATATATTTCTTGTTCTTTTTTTGATGAAAAAAATCTCTTTGTCTACATTTGGAATCACTTTTTTAAGTTTGTTTATGGAAACTATCACTTATCAATTAATTATTTGAAAAATAATTTTTGTTTGTTCATTTTTCAAAAAAATAACTTATAGGGAATAAGATATATGTGAAGTTTTCCATCTATGATGTTAAATGATGATTCTCCCCAAGACAATGGTATAATATGACATGGAGGTACCAAGGACTAAATAAATTTTTAGTTTCTATGCTAAATAATTATTTCTAATTTGGATTTAAAATTAAATTTTATTTTCCATTCTATATTTTTAGTTGAAATTAAAACCTTGAATCTCAATTTCAATTTCAATTTTAATTTCAATTCCACTTTTCAATTAAAATATAACTATATTTTTGTAATTTAAAAATTTGGGATTGACATACATTTTTAAATAAAATATATTCTTTCATTTATATATATTTATATAACTCTATTTTTTATTTAAAAGAATGGGAAATTGATTACACATGGATAAAAGTTGGATTACATTAACTCAGATCACATCTCATTATGTTAAGGGTTTAGATATTTTTTTTGAATTTTTTAAATCAAAAAAAGATCCATGGATGGAAGAATAAAATTTCTTTTTCTGAAAAATAAATTCAAAAAATGGTTAAAGAGTGATAATTTTTTTCATCCCTTGATATTGAAATAATTTCCCTCCAAATATGTGTAGTTAATTTGTCAAATGTTATAAAATATTACATTAATTTCGAGTAATTTTTTCCACCATCATAATGAACATGTTAATGCTTTGATAGTAGATAATGAAATTCATAACTTGATAAATGATACTTTTTACATAGAAGGTAATTCCATCAAGAGTTTAACAAATAAATTAATCCATATGTTGATGTTTCAAATACTAATGATTCTTTCAGAACAATAGGACAACCTAATCAAGATGATAACATATTAATGGATAATGTTGTGGAGACTAGTACAATGGAAAACTTAACTGAGTAAACATTTGATTTTTATAAATTAGTCTAGGATTAAAAACAAGAATTATATGAAGGATGTAAAAAATATTCAAAACAATATTTTCTACTGAAATTGTGCCACATTAAGTGCCTATATGGAATTATAAATAATGTAACTCACATGATATTGGAATTATTAGATGATTCTTTTGTTAAAGATAATATAATTGCATTATTTTATGAGATATAGAAGGCTATTATCAATTTTCGAATTAGTTATATGTAGATAGATGCATGTCCCAATGATTTTATGTTATACTAGTGAGATGATTATGATAGAAAAATTGAAAAAAAAAATCACTTCTAGATGGAAGTCCACAAATAATGATTCTATTCTAAATCAACATACTACTATGAAGAAATGAAAAAAAGTGAGGTGAAGGTTTTACATTATTTTTCATTAAAATTATGATTACAAGTATTGTTTATTTAATCTAAAATTATTGAACATATGAAGTGGTATGGATTGGATGATAACAATGATGATTTGATGAAAAATTAAATTTCTTCAAAAGTATGAAATAACATTGATTAATTATATATAGATTTATCTTATAATACTAGGAATGTGAGTTTAGGATTGTAAGATAATGGATTCAATCATTTTGGTAATTTAAGTAAAAAATATAGTATAAGGCCGGTTATTTTGATCCCTATAATTTACCTTCATGGATGTTTATACCACAAACGTCATTCATCATATCAATGGTTATTCCCAAAAAACACAAATTACAGGAAATAACATTGACGACTATATTAAACCTCTTATCCAATAGTTGTAGGTGTTATGGAATGATGTTGTAGAATCATATGATTCATCTCCATGAAAATGATTAAAATGCACACTAACCTAATGTGGACCATCAGTGAATTTCTTAGACTAGGAAATTTTTCTAGTAGGAATAGAGACACTAGCTTGGATAATCCCATTTATAACATTGATTTTTTAGCCTTAATGACTAACTTGTAGAAGAAAATGGTGTTTCATGTTCTATCATTGATTTCTTGATACATCTCATTGATTTAGATTTAACAAGTCATGGTTTAATAGAAAAATAGTTTTGAGTATTCCACTAAATTTATTATCTGGATCATATATATTGGTATAATTATCAAATTTCATTATACAGTTTAAAAAATATTTTCAATTAAATAAAGGTGGGAAAATATTTTAAACTCCAACAAATACAATTTGAACAAACAAATAGAATAAAATGATCATATTTTTTATCTTATATATTGGGAATTTAATTTACTACGCCATAATATTGATGTTATGCACATTAAGAGGAATGTATGTAATAATTTTTTTTATAAAATTATTAATGATTAAGGGAAATAAAAAGATCATATAAATGCATGTAATTAATTTGAAGTAATAATTATCGATCATAATATATGTAAAAATGAGAATGGTAAGTATCCAATAATAATTTTTTCAATGAAAATTTAGAAAAAAAGTGTTTCTTTTGAAGATTAAAAAATTTTAAATTTCCTAATGGGTATTTAGGTAACATTTCAATATATATTGATTTTAGTAATTGAAAATTACATGGATTTAAAATTCATGACTCACATGTTTTTACAGATTCGTTATTATCTCTAAAAATGTATAATATATTATCATATGAAATAACTGTATCTCTAATTAAATTTTTCACATTCTTTATACTACTTTATGAGAAGAAATTAAGCCTAGTTGATCTAAATAAACTTTGAAAAGAATTTTATGAACACTATTTCAATTAAATATGATCTTTCCCCAATCATTTTTCATTATGATGATTCATTTAACTATTCATTTGGTCAAGGAATATATGGTTAAAGGATCCATACATTATCGATGTATATATCCCATAGAGAGGTGATTTATTTTAATTATTTTCTCATTATATAATTATAATTCTCCAAGCCAATACTTATGAAGTTTTTTTATTTATTTCTTACATTTATTCATTATACGGTTATTTTAAGTCATATATGAAAAATAAATCTCAACCATAAGGTTTTATTACTAAAAGTTACCTTGAAAAAGAGTGTTTAATATTTTACTAGAGTTATTTGGATTCAATTGAGAGAGTATTAAATTGAGTGGGGCATGTTAGTGATAATAAAATTTATTCTCAATCCAATAACAAATCATCAATATTTACAACTATAGGTAGAGAAGTTCAAAAAGTCTCCTCATTTTCATTGAAAGGTTTGTAGTTAGAAGATAATGGAGATATTTTCTACTTAATACTAATGATTTTTATCCATATAACAAATAATTAATTACACAAATGAAAATATGCCTTAGGATTTAGACTCAAAATGAGGTGGATATAGAAAAATTGGTTAATAAAGAAATTATTGATTGGTTTTCATATCATCTAAGTTCTTAATCTAATATTTATTTTGAATATGATGATAATTATATAATATAAGTAGAAATATCTTATATAAAATTATATAGGTAACCAATGTTGATAATTGATCTGAGCCACTAGAAATTTTTAAGAATTTATCTTGGGGTTATACAAAGAATTTGGAGATTTAATATTTTTATATTAGTGGTTTCATGTTTCATACTTTAGATTGTGAGGATGGTTTGAAAACATAAAATAGTGGTATATTTATAGTTGTAGTTAACGGTTACTATAGAAAGATTTTTGATATTATTGAGTTAAATAATCATAGTAAATTTTCAGTTGTGTTATTCAAATGAAATTAGGATAATATTAATAGGGGTATAAGGAAAGAATCATTAAAATTTAATTTTGTCATCTTATCTTTGTTAATCGGTGTCAGTAAGTGTGAAGAACATGATTCATATATTTTTTCTCCCCAAAAGAAAATGGTATGTTATGTTAGTGGTATATTATATTAAGGGTGTAGTTTTTTTCATCATAAAACCAAGTGATTTGTATGATATGGGTGATGAAGGTGGATTAATTTGTAATAGTGAACCTCGTCAATAATATCACATTGAATTTTCTATGCCCGATGATATTGAAAATGTTAATCTTCTAAGGGAGGGTGAAAAAGAATTAATGTTCACAATAGAATCTTATATTAACATTAAAAACTCAAAAATAAAATGATTACAACATTGAATATGAAGTATTTTTTTAAGATTAAATTATATAATTATGAATGTAATGACTTATAATTTAATTTATGGTTTAATTAAATCTGTTATTTTCTTGATATTTTTTACAGGAATGTCATACTCAAAGAGGCTTAAATATGGTATCTAATATAAATCAGAGTATATTAAATGTACTTATTCTACACATAGTATACCTACAATATAGGATATTTTTTTTACTCCTATTACACATAGTACACTGGTAGTATAGTAAATTCTATCTACATATGCTACACAAGGTACACTAGTTGCACAAGATAGTCGTTCTACCCCTACTACACATGGTATATTTCATCACATACATTTAATAATTTTTGGTATTATTTAATATTATCTTATTAAGATTTCATTCACATATATTCCTATAAGTTAGGATGTTGGGGTATCAAGTTATCATACCATGACTCAATTACTATAGAGAGGCAACTAGTACTCACTATTATCGATATGTATTACAATGTGATGACATTAATTTCATAAATAATTATACTAATTTTTTTATTTATATGTTAGATATATAAAAATATTAATATAATGGACACCAACATCAATACATAATATTTTAGTAATTTTATATACTCAAATATAGTTATCTAATTGGATGTATATGTTGTATGTTCACTAAAAAGAACACCACCACACTATAGTGGTGGTGTCTATAGAATTTGTAGTCAATAGCTTAACTAATTTTCCATGTATATTATGAATTCATATTCTTTGTCCTTGTTCCACAAATTTTTTCATTTGATTATGATCTATGTGATAGATCAATTATATTTGGAACACCTCATTAGTTGAATCCAATGAGATTTAATGTTTGATTTCCATGAGATAAAACCCAATACATTTAATATATAGATAACACTCTTTATTTAATAAAGAGTGTTAAGAAAGAATATATGAGAGGATTTTATCCTATTATATTGGTTAGTTCTAATGCTCATGAGACATAACCAAATCCTACTGAATCTCTATCTATCCCAATACTCTATTTATCACATACAGTTAAGGAACAATAATATCTTAGAAGTACAGGGATCCTTAATAAACATTATAAGATCCATAGGATATTATAATTCCCTTAGATGAATGAATATTTTGTTTTCTTCTCTAGTGGTTTTAATCAAAAGTAATCTATCAAAGAATAAAGATGTATGCCATTGAAGTTTCATTCCATGTATATTATGTTCTTTATTTCCTTTCATGTTTCAATTCCTTGAAGATATATTTCATAGTGTTTGGGTTTTCTTCCACTCCCTAGGATCATATAAAGATCCCATAAAACTCATCAGTGGTATCAAAGTGAGATTATTCAAGGATTAAAAGTGTTTAATTCATTAATTTCAGAGAAAATTTACCATCACCATGGTATAGTGTTCCATGTTTTCGTCATGGTGGCCATTAAAATAACCCCTTTCACCATCCCCACTCCATAGTACATGGCATGGTGGTTATTTATTGAAAATGATATAAGAACCATGACATGCACTATAATATGAAATCCCCATGGTAACCTATGTGGTTCACTATTATATTAATCTATTTTGATCCTCAAAATTACCATTAGCTTAGGGCCATAGTGTTTTGAGTCTCAAATTTTCAACTTGTGCCATGACTGGCTTCATTACAGGGGAGTCTGTGTGGTTTTATAAAAACGAAAACTATGAATGCACCATGGTAAGGAGAAAAAAATGGTGGTCCTTAAAATATTAAAAAAAAAATTAATTTTCTTACTTAATTTTTATAAATTTTTTATAAATGATATGTGTTAGGATTTATAAACTGGAATTTTTCAATACTAAAATTAATATGAAAAGTTCATATTCGTTTCTCATTATAAAATAAAGTATTTATTTAATATTTTATATATTTATATTATTCATGTTTATAAATTTTTTATAAAATGGGAATAATTTGTATGTTTTAAATTTATATGATAAATTTCTTTTAGGAAATAGAGACTTGAATTTCATACTAGGCGTGACTCCATAAGATTTAGTTTTTCATCTACCTTAACCTGGGTTTATTATTTGAGTTGTGATATTAAGAATAGTTTTTTAATATAGTTTTTAAATATTAGGTTATAGATATATTATTGATTTAATTATATATTGAGTAAATTATCCTCGGGGAGAGGGACTTGGGGTCAGACTGACCACTGGTTAAGAGGATTATGCCTTGTTCTAGAAAAGTGAGGGGTTGGCTATCTGTTTCTCTAGGCTTACTCATGTGGGGATTATCAATATCATGTATCTTTATTCATTTACATGAAAATTTCATATAACTTATTCATAAAATGAATTCATATATGTATTAAAATACTTTTCTTGCGTGAGTAACAAAAAATTGTGGATTGTATAAAGATTTACACATTAATGTGGTGTGAAAACATTAATTTGGTTGATTAAATAGGGATTCCAAAACTAAATCATTAGAAGCAGGCATACATAAGGGAATAAAACATGATAATATAAATGTTACATGATATGAAATAGTTATAAATTTAATATTCATATGATTTATGTTAAGTAAGTGAAACTTTGAAACAAAAACACATCAAATACTAAGTGTAATATTTTTTCTAAAGATATAATTTTCAGGACCTCAATCATCCAACTGGGTAGTTTCATGCCAAATATGGTTTCCCCATGGATTATCTTATATAAGGAATGAATGTAATGGGTAACACTAGATCATATTTGGGTAGTTTCATGCCATATTAGGGTGCCCTTGTATTGTCTTTTGTTAGCTTGTTTTTTGCATAATCTTTAGGATAAACTTATCTTAGAAACCCAGATGGTTAGAATACTAGGGTAAAAGAGATTAGTATATCCATATGATGGATTTATATAAGCATTTATAAAACTAAATATCTATAAATCATAACTATTGTGATTGGTATGATTCCATACCTAAATAATTAAGTGATGAGATGAATTATAAATCAAACTAATTACTTTGTGAAACTTGTATCTTGGCTCACTAAATGGATATGATGTTCAAGGTCATTATTTTATTGGGAAAAATTTCATTAAAATTCCTTGATGAAAAGATATAACATAGGATATTCATAAAATGATATGTATTTTTTGTAGATTAATACTTACTTCATTATAATAATATTGTAATCACTTGTATTTATGACCAATAAAATAATTAGAGATTGGTACCAAAGGTTGAGAAGAGTTCTCAAAGAGAACCAGTCTGATCATCTGAATATAAAAGTTATAAAGATCAATTTCACTAGATCTGACTCATGTGTATTAGATATTGAGTGTGCATAACACATTTGTGTTGAAAAACACAAACTCAAAGATATAAGGGAATTGAGTAGGCGTGAATTAGATCATCATGTCAATAATGGAGAAAGAGTTGTTTCATATGAGTTTAGAAAATATTATCTCGCTTTACCAAGTGGATTAATATTTAAATTTTAAAAAAATATTATTTTATTACCATAAACACTAATGTTATTTTTGTATCTTGTTTAGAAAATATAGTATTTACATTCATTATTAAGTAAAATATTTTTTATATATATAAGAATGAAAAAATTTATGTCATTGGGAATATAATAAATTATTTATAATTATAGATATGCATAATATTGTTTATATCATTCAAAAAAATAGTTTTAGGTTTAATTATACTCCCACCTACCTTTGGCATTATCACATTCAGCATATAAATAAGAAACACATTCAAAGACTCCATAGATATGGATTTTTAGACCCATTCAATTGTGAATCGTTTGATACATGAAAATATTGTTTATTATGAAAAATGAAAAGATTCCTTTTAGAAGAAAATATGAAAGGAATAGTAGACTATTAGATATTATATATAGTGATGTATGTGTAATAATGAGTATTCAAGAAAGAGGTGTTTTTAAGTAGTTTATAAAATTTACTGATGACTTTAGTTGGTATGGATATGTGTTTATAATGAAACAAAAATATGAAATTTTTTGAAAAGTCCAAAGTATATAATAAGTTTAGAAAAAGTATTAATATTATCCATTCATATCAAGGTGGTGAATACTTAATTAAAGAATTCATAGTTTATCTGAGATCTTATAGAATTTTTTCACAACTTAATCTTCCTAGAACACAACAATGGAATGGTGTGTCTGAAAGTAGGAATCATACCTTGTTGGACATGGTTCGATCGATGATGATCCTATATGACATTGCTATTATATTTTAAGGTTATTTACTAGAAACTTATGTATTCTTACTAAATATTCCATATGTTATGTAGACTAAGAAACATCCAAAAATGTATTTTATAAGGGTTTGGGGTTGTGAAACACTCATAATATAATTGAATTTTGATAAAATTAGTCCCTAATCAAGTAAATAATTATTTTTTTATTATCCCAAGGAAACTATGGGATATTATTTCTATATCCCAATTGAACAAAAAGTGTTTATAGCTTGTTATATTTCTTTCCTTGAGAATAAACATATAATTCAAGGTTTTAGTGGGAGGAAAGTGGAACTTGGAGAAGTTTAAGACCAAAAAACAGAAATTATTCCTGATATGGTGGTTGAGTTGATTTCATAAATAGTTTCAGAAGAATAACCAACTCAAGTTACATAGGAACCTAGAAGGTCTGGTAGGATTTATCAAGAACCCTAGAGATGTGTATTTCACATGGAAAATGATAATAAAGTAACATTAATTTGTGGTAAACCTACTTTCTTACTAGAGTCCATTCAGAGTTTTGATTTTGAGAAATGGTTAAAATAAATGGAATATAAATTGGGATCCATGTATAATAATAATTTTTGGAACTTGGTGGATACACCAATAGATGTAATAATTATAGTGTTTAAGCATATTTTCAATAAGAAAACTAACATGGATAGTAATGTCTACATATAAATCATATATGGTGGTGAAGGGTTACAAAAAAATCATTGTATTTTCTATAAAGAAACGTTTTCACATATTTCTATAATAAAGTCCATTTGGATATTACTCACCGTAGTAGCTAATTTTGATTATTAGATATATTAGATAGATGTCAAAACCACTTTACTTAATATGAATTTAGTTAAGGATGTTTATATGATGTATCCTAAAGGTTTTGAAGTTATGAATGAGACTCATAAGTTATGCAAGTGGTAGTAGTCCATTTATGAACTGCCATTCATTTCGGAATTAGAATATCTAGTTTTATGATGAAATAAATTATTTTGTATTCATTAAAACCACATATGATTATTTTATATAAAATTACACTATTGGGAGTGTTTTAGTATTTATGATATTGTATATAGATGTCATAATAATTTTTAGAAATTATATCATGACTCTTCACTCTATGAATATGAGTTTGGATAAATTCTTATCAATGAGATAGATCTAAAAGGATGATTAGAATTAGTTCGAACACATAAATTTGTGAAGTGATAAAGTGGTTTAGCATGGAGAACTCCAAGAAGGTGTCTTTACCAGTTTTTTAGGGAATGAATCTTAGGAAGATTCAATATCCATATAAAGAGTTATAAATGATGTATAGAATTACTTATGCATCTTCCATAGGTTCTATTGTGTATTCAATGTTATATACTCGACCCAATTTCACTTATACCCTTGGAATAACAAGTAGATACTAATTCAATCCTGGTGATAGTCACTAAATTGTTTTTAAGAACATTCTTATGTACTTGAGAAGGAATAAGGATATGTTCTTAGTGTTTAGAGGTGAGAATGAGATTTTTGTAAAAGGTTACACATATACAATTTTTCAATATAATATAGAATATATAAATTTTCAATAAAGTTTCATATTTTTTTAAATTCTGGAGAAAATACTTAGAAGAGTTCTAAATAATCCACCATAGTGGACTCAATAATATAGGAAGAGTACATCATTGCATCAGATACTATGAAGGAATTTGTTTGGATCAAGAAGTCCATCTCTAAACTTGAGGTTGTTCCTGGCATTTAAGGAGTAATCAATCTCTCGCTCAGGCTAAGGAACCCCAATCTCACTAAATGATGAAAAACATCCTTCAAAATTTCCATATTAGATGAAATATTTGTGATAGGGGAGATGTAAATATCTTTTTGGGTGCCTATAGTAGAAAATTTAGTAGATTCATTTATTAATCCAGTACCACAGCAATAGCATAAGGGTCATGTTGGGTGTCTAGGTATTTGATACTTGATAGATTTATATAATATCTATATGATGTGTCATTATTTTATAATAAAGGTAACCAAAATTTATCATTCATTCATGTGTGAAGCAATTTATTTTACATGGAAGGTCAAATGATAATATCCCCTTAAAGTAAAAACTTTGAGTTGTCCCTAATTGATGATAATCACATGGTATTATGGGTTATGATGATATGTTAATATTAAAAATAATAGAATATTGTACTCATTAAAAAGGGTTTTATATGCGATATAAATATTATATTTAATAGGTAATAATTAGATACTTATTAATGAGATTGACCTTTCAAAGTATATCCCATGTAATGTCATGTAGTCGTCGATATACTTAGGGGTGTATTCTTATTATCAATCCCCATTTCCTAAGATTGGAGAGATACCTATAATAAAAACATTCATACTTTTATACGTTAATTATGCAATTAAATAGTGTCTTAGCTAATCTAGAGGTGGTTGGGTATGTTGTTGATCATGTCGTTGGTTAGAGTGAAACCAAGATGGGGTTTTTTCCACTTGTAAGATAAGTAAATACAAATGGCACTTGATTATATTGGACCAAGTAAATGTGTGGACATGATTAGTTGATTCACATATGATGTTTTCATCTACTTGGATGATGGATATGTGATATAATCATATGTTAGATGAATTACATGTGATGTATTTATCGACCTGGTTAGTCTATTTCAGATAATAAAGAAAAGAAGAGTTTGATTATACTACATTGACACGATCCATGTATGTTGTCACTCTATTTCATGGATAAAGGGACTATATAGGTGTATATATGATGTAAATGATATATCTTATGGTGTACATTCTCATATGGAGATATGAGTATGTTTGACGAAGATCACACTTGACCCCTTAGTAGCTTGAGTAGCATTGGAGCTTTTCTAAAGGACACTCTTTTCTTACATTTTGAAATAGGGATTTCATATTTGTTTTTAATGCTATTCAGGACTCAAAGGTAACATAGTTAGACTAATATATAAGGATTAATTTTTGGAAGAAGAATTTTCCAGAAATTAATAGTGTTTGATAAAACCATATCCAAAAGAGGTTGGAAAAAATTATAAAAATAACATTGAATATTTTCATAAAGTCCTTATGATATTTTAGTGCAGGTGGAATATTATTGGATGTTCACAAAAACTAACACCACCATGTAATGGTGGTATCTATGAAATTCATGGTCAATATATTCTATCATTTTTTATATATACAATGAATAAATCTTCCATGTCCAACTACTGTATGTTTTTTCCATTCGATTATGATCCATGAGATAGATCGTTTATGGTTGACACACCTTATTCATTAAATTGTTCAATGAATGAATTCTAATGGGATATAATGTTTGGGTTACATGAGATAGAACCCAATTCATTTAATATAGGGATATAAATATTCATTTATTTAAGATCAATGAGGAATTATATATAATAAGATTCAATCTACTTCTGTTGGTTAGTTTGAATTCTCAAAAGACATAACCAAAGCATGTTGAATCTCACTTCTTACTGGTACTCTATTCATCACTTAAAATAGTCTTTATCACCCATTTAGAGTATAGGGATGCTCAATAAATATTCTAGGATCCATAGGCTGGTGTAATACTCTTATAGGTATGAATATATTTTATTTCTCCATTGATATTTATCAAACATAATCTTTCAAAAAATAAAGATAGAGTCCACTAAAACTGCATTCTAGGTATGCTTTGTTCTCAATTTACTTCTATTTTTGATTACTTAAATATATTTTGAGTTGTGTTTGGGTTTCATTCCACTACACAGGATTATATGATGATCCCCTAAAACCCATTAATATTTGGGGAACCTAATGGGTATGCTACAGGCATTTA
Source organism: Viscum album (assembly GCA_963277665.1). Taxonomy (NCBI): domain Eukaryota; kingdom Viridiplantae; phylum Streptophyta; class Magnoliopsida; order Santalales; family Viscaceae; genus Viscum; species Viscum album. The sequence continues at coordinate 189,162,239 of OY728145.1, forward strand.
TGGTCATATTATAGGATTTTTTTCATGTGAGGTAGTTTCTCTCCCCATTAATTATTTTGATTGTAGGAAAATTCCATTATCTAGAAATAATGATTGGTTTAATATTCATATAAATATACTATCCTAATTTTATATTCATATATGATTAATAAGTTAATAATATAATGAATTGTATATTTTTTATTTGTAGATATTGTTCCATTTTTATGTTCCTGGTGAAATTTCACATCCATGGGTGTTAAAAAACATAAGAAATAAATATAAAGATTTTAAGTGTAGATTGTTCCATGAATTTAATGACATGTCTTTATTAATGTTATACTTGTATGGGAAGGTACCTATGGTGTTATTAAGGACCAATGGAAGGTGTTTATTTATTACCATCATGTCGAATCACATTGGTTATATTATTATAAATTAATAAATTAATAATGTAATTACAATAATATTTCAAGTTTTATTTTTATATACTTATTCTTGTTGTATTATTTGAAACTTTTTGTTATTCGAGAGAATCATTTAATTACCCACGTAGCTGGGTCTAAGAGTTTCTCTAGGAAATGAAATGGAATAATAGAATTTAATTTATTACAATATATATCTATAACACTTCAAGTAATATAGTTTTTAAAAAATTTATTATTTTATTTTTTTTATGTAATCAAAGGAGGAATATTATCATGTTATATATATTGAGGTGTGGTTTTATATACCCAAAAAAATATAATATATGTAAATAACCTTATATAAAACATTATGGTAAGAAATTTTAATTAACACTTGGTGTTATTGAATTACATTATAATTTAATTTTGTTCCATTTATAGTGTAATCCCATAGAATTATAGGATTCAAAACCTTCCATGTCAACTTTAGTAAACCTGGATAAAGTTATGGATTTATTTTTAGGAAAAGAGTAGTATAGTTGTGTGAGGGGGATTGGTTATGGGCCATCTCTATTGTGGGTCTTTAGAAAGTATTGTACATGTTTTTCATCAACATCGGCAATAGGAAGGTTACATCTAATAGTGATCCTGAAGAATAAGTAGAAATTAATGTACTTAAGAATACTACTAAACATCAATAGTCTCTTGATAATACACAGAATGACTGGGTCTTAACTTTGGAGAGTTAATTGGCTATTGTGATTCAAAGGATGATAGGCAGTATTCCTAAATAAATAGAAATGATAACAAGGGATACAGGATCAAAAAATTTCATAAATTCACACTTATGTTCTATATTTTCTTAATTACATTTTTTAAAAAATATTTTTCTTGTTCAGTACACACATATAAAAAATAATTATGATACTTGTTTCTATACTCTTAATCGGTTTTTAGTTAGTTTTTTATAACACATCCAAAGAAGTTTTTAATTTTTTAATAAATATTTTAAAAATTAAAAAATAACATGTTGATCAATTTTTCCATAAAAAGAGGATTATAATTTCTATATAATATTTTAAAATTCCTTGAAATGTGGATTTTGTTATAGTATGCTAAATTTTGGATATAAAAAAAATTGGTTTTTGTGAAATCTTAAACACTTGTTTGACACTAAAAGGGTTGGTAAGTAAAAAAAATATTGACTTGTTTTAGACACATTTTGATACAAAATTGAGTTTGGTCATTAGCATTATACAAAAAAAATATCTATAAGAGGACTGAATTGTGGTTTGATATTTGAAACAAAAACTATTAAAATTATTAAACCAATTCAAGATAATATTGATTCTTAAATATATAAAATGTTAATTTGAAATTGTTTTTCTAACATTGAATTCAGTATTGATTACATTTGGTAGTTATTGAAACATATAAATTATCCTTTGAATTAAAAATAATTTATTATTTATTTAATATATTCATTATTAATATTCATTTAACTACTTTAAATGTTGTAACCATAGGTAGAAAGTAAAAAATAGGGGTTATGAGAAAAATAAACCATCTAGGGAGAGTGAAGGTGATACATTTAGGTATAGCAATGGGGGAGTGATATGTTTTCTGAAATTTTCCAAAATACTATATTATTGATAAAATTAATATTTCACATTTTTTAAAATTTTAATATTATGTAGTTATGTTATATAAATTGTTTTTCTATATGATGAAATCTAAAAAACATTTTACTAATATGTTATATTGACTGGATAAATTTTGTTTATTTTTTTGTATATTTTTTTATTATATAGAGTGAAATAGGATGGGCCTTTGCAATGAATTTTTATTCCATTATACCATATTTAGCGATAGTTAAAATCGTCGCTAAATATGTGGCACAATTTTATTTATGTACTATATAGAGAATCATTTTAGATGACCACCATTAAATTTGGTACATTTTGGATAAATTTTGTAGATATTTTTTAAACCATCACTAAATAAATTCTGAATTTATGAAATAAATTATCAATTAGGTGTGGTTTATATTACCACCACTAAACCTGAAAATCCACTGTAAAATTCTTCTTTCTGAAAAATCAAAAAACAATGTCATGAAGTAATACCATTGTATAACATATTGGTGGTTTTAACCACCACTAAACTAAAAAAATCACCACTAAAGTATAATTTTCTTATAGTGATGACTCTCTAATCCCATCCTGAATTCTAAAAAATTATAAAATTTGGGAGTATATTTGGAGATTATGTAAAGGTGAACTATATATAATCCTCAATATAGTTATAGGAATTTTTAAGTAAAAAATAAACATATATGGAATGAGAAATAGGATTGGGTTCTGATGTTACTCAAAGGAAGTAAAATCCAAAGGTGTGTAAGAAAGTTACTACTTTTGGGGAGAAATGTTATTAGGGGAAATCCCAAAATGTGGTAGTATCATCACGGAGTAATTAAGGACAAATTCCACAAATTATGTGTATTTTATATTTAAAAATTTAACATTCAATAAAATTTTATTCCATTACAAATATGGAGAATATAGATTAAAAAAAGATAAAGTGAATAAAATATGGATTCACTCTTACACCGCTCAAAGAAATTTCTTATTCAATGGATATTTTTATTTTTATTTTTAGATATGGTTTTAATGTTTTATATTTCTCATCAAGAGTAGTAAGGAATTCATTGATGGAGTGGATAAATTTTTCTTCTAAGGGGATTCAACCAAGGATTCCAAAAAATACCTAGGGATTGAAGAATCGGTTTTTTGTTCTTAAGGAAGATGATCTCCAATATTATAATGGTTAAGTTGAAGAAAATGGTACTCCAATCACCAAACAAAATAACTAAGTTAATAAGATAAATATTAGGATGGTTAATATTATTGAAGTAACTCTTAATATAATAAATGGTAATAATACATGGATCCTTGATAGTGGGTTCTCTTATTATATAGTGTCAAATGAGAAATCACTAGAAAATTCAATAATAATGAAGATAGTAGTGTTTGGTTCAATAATTATGGTTCACATAAAATTAAAGGAACCAAAAGTATAAAATTAGTGGTAAAAAATTATAGAATATTAGAATTCCCTCCATTGAAAACCTGAGACAAAATTTACCTTGTGTGGGTAAAATTTGTCTCCAGTCATTTAATAGATTTTACCTAGAATAATTTCTCTATCAAAGAAATAGATTGAGTTATGGTTTTAAAGGTAAATAAAAAAAATGAGGTGACCTTTATCAAATTCATGATTCATAAAATTCTTCTTTTCACTTGAAGGTCGAAGAAAAAAAGTATGGCGTCGACATCTTGGAAGTATCAATCAATAATTACGAAAGTAATTGACAAAGTATGAAGTTTTCAAAGAAGTTATGATGATTAATAAATACAATGAGTATATTTTTGGATATTTCTAATACATTAAAATAATAAAGATGATATAAAATTTAAGATGACGAAATCTAGAGACTAGTCGAAACTGGTTTGTGTGGATGTGTGTAATTCAATTCATTCAAAATCCTGTGTAGGTCAAAGAAAATATATTCTCTTCATGCATGACAATAGAATAATATCTTGGGTATTTTTTATTAGTAAAAAATTTTAATTATTGTATTCTATCATGATATATAAGAGGATAATTTAGAAGGTGTGTGGTAATAAACTTTTCACTTTGAGATCAGAAAATGACATGAAATTATAAAATCATTTGGTCAAAAAATACCTTAAAAAAAGAGATATTTCATCACTTCTCAGTTGTGAGGTAACCTCAGAAAAATTGTATATTTTAGAGGAGAAATTTCACATTTAATAACATGGTAATATTGATATTAATTTTAAAAGTTATCTCTCTCAAAATTATTATAAGGAAGAAATTTTTGTCACTATTTTCACATAAAACAAGGAATATTTTAACCCCAATGACGATAATAATACCTATTGGATGTGGTACAATAAGAAACTGAGTCTAAAATACTTTTATTCCTTTATAATTACATGTTATATCTTGAAAAATAGAGGTAATAAAGTGAATTTTTGAAGTAATGGTGATGGAGGAATATTTCTCATCCACTCTTTCAAATTTGTTTCAAGAAAAGGCCAATAAAGGTGACTAAAAGATAAAATATAACAATAATTGAATATAAAATCCATATTCTCTCAAATAGAAAATAAATTCTTAGTGGATATAAATTTTTAATCTTATTGGATCATTCAGTCACCCTAAGAGGGGGTGAATTAGGGGTAGCCAGCATTAACTGATTAATTTCAACTTAAACTTTTTCTTCCTTTAATTTGGTAAAAACTCTGTCATTAGTTATAATATATAGATATTTGATGTGGATCCTCAACACTTACTCCCTCATGAAATGCATATGATAAAAAAAATAACAACACACAATGATTTTTACAAGGTTTGGCACCAATATTGGAAACATACTCCTTGCTACATTCGGTTATTATACCCATACGTAAATTTTTTTTTTATTCATAAGTGTTAAAATATGGAAGGTTATTATCCTTAACCAAAGAGTAAAATTATTTTCTTGAACTCTAAAACCCCAATATTATGAAAGTATTGGAGTGATCTTCTAAAATTATCCTTCTACCTCTTGTTAAGAATAGTAGCATTATTTATACCAAAACCATCAATATTTAAAGAATCTTTAGAAACTTCATCTTTGATAGAACTTTTAATACCTCTATTATTTTTCTTGACTTACATGCATGGTGGCCTATCCTCTACTTCTAATAAGCTGAATTTTCAAATCTCTCAACATACATCAAACTTCAATGTCTAAAACATTTAATAGTAATTCTTGATGTTTTTCTGGCTCCCAATATCTAGCCAATTAAAAATGATGACCTAACTTAGCTTCTTCAAAACTTCATGCTATATTATTATGAAATCATCAACCCAACTAAACTACTGGTGAGTTTATGTTAGGACTTTCTCTCTACTTCTCCTCTTCTCAATAATAGTGATTTGTCCCTTTTTCTATCAATTAATAAATACCTTTCTCTGAATGAGCCCATATCCTTTTATGGGCTCAATATTCCCTAATAATTTAGTGATTTTAAATATATGAACTCTAAAGTTATACAAATTTCGATTTTTTTAATGTGTTCGCATATATTTTAAAATAAAAAGTCAAGTAAAATCAATGAAAAATTCAGTTTCAAGTATTATTTTAATTCTTCCTCAAATTATGGAAAGAATCACGAACTCCCTTTCAAGAATGTCCAACATAGAATCATAATAATTATTCTGTCTTTTCATGAATGAAAAGTTCCTTTATATTGTACAGTGAACTAACATTCAAATATTTCCATAATTTCTCATGTTAAATTTATTCTATATGTTATTTTAACACTTGAATTTGTCTCAATATCACTTAATATTCTCCAAACTAAAATTCTCTAAACTCATTGTTGTAGTATATCATATTTTTTACTGTCTGATCACAAAACCTCTAGAATTCTTAGCACTTAGCACCTCATATGTGATTATATTTTGGATTCATTACATAATAACTTTTGGTTTACCAAAATCTCATGTCATTTATGCATGAGTATTTAATGAAACTTCTTCTGATGCATTGTATTATTGCATCTAACGCCAAAATCAATATGCCATATCAATTTTTTTATAAGCTCGTGTTTTATATTTCTGATACTACAACAATTCTAATTTTAGAATGTTTATTTATAGAGATTTGGATAACTATCTCATGATACTGCTTTTGGTGTTCTCAACTCTCACAAATGTTGGTTCCCAATATTAACCTCATGTAAAATATGTATAAAATAAAATTTTTTGAAACTATAACTTTCTGGTACTGGTAATAATTAGTTAGCATCATGTGAGTTTATATGTTGTCTTATGGTAAACCCATTACTTTTGGTGGACTCACAATTTTTCTTTTTGTTCATAAATATTCAAACTTATGATATATTAAATATATTTCATGTAAGGGTAAAATTACATGAATCACTCCTATTTTTTAAATTAATAACTTGTGAGACTTATTATCATTATTTAAACTAAAATATCATGTAAAATCACTATTATCACTTGAAATTTTTGTGGTGTTATCTTCGGTTATATTTTATTCTACCATACATAAGTATTTCTCATAAAAAATGCTTCGGAAAATATAAAATCACTTCCTAAAATGTTTAATATATAAAAAAATCATGGTTATACTTTATTATTTATGTAATAGGGATTTATTTAAACCTTTTCATATGACTTACGATACTCATAATACCATTTCTAGTGAACATAGTTTCTAGCTTCGTTATTTATACCCACTATTTCTTTAAATAATTTGATCAGTTGGAATTAATTTTAGTATCAAAACTACTTCACACTACATAATTCATGTTTATGTAATTTACTTCATGAACTTCATACAATTTTATCTCCTATTACTTTTATAACTTATCACAACTAACTTTATCTATAAGAAGGATTGGACGCATACTCTGATTTTTGTACCTTCATAAAATGAATCATTCCTATCATTAATATGTTACTACAAAGAAATAAGAAACCATGAGTTTAAAAATGAAACTTATATTATGCCTTATATTCATTTTTTATACTCATCACTTATATTTATCATGTTATCTTTATGTAGAACCTTTCATGTATGCTTTTCATAACAACCATTTTCTAGGATTCTGGTAAACATAAAATGTTATCATCTGGTGCACATATTTGATGCTACTCACACCTTATTTTTTTATGATTGGAATTCAGACAGTAATTTCATATTTTTTTAAACTCATTTTCTTCATATAAAAATGTCGGTGTTTCTTCTGATGCTCATTGCATGATCATCATGTAACTTTTAATATGCAAAAAAATTATGTAAATGGAATATTTTGCAGGGCCTTATCACTACTTCAAAATCATGAAAAATCCTCATGCTTTCATGTTCTATCATTCTTCATGACAATATCATTATCAAACCATGATGGACCACTTATTTTTATTTTATAACAGCATCATACCTAATACAGTGTTAAATGAACTATAATCGAGTGTTCACAACTTCTACTTCACTTTTTGTATTCCTATATTTTGGTGATTTATTTTTTCGTCTTAACAGATTACTTCTATTGGAAATATCAACATATCAGGTTTAATAATAGAATTAATTTTTATCATGATTAATTACGTGGATAAATTATACATTCATTCAAAATATTTTAATATTTTTCCACCAATTATTCTGATATAGTTCTGATATTGTTTTGGTCAGTGTATTCAAATTCTATTAGCACAAGAATTTCTTCCCTTGAAGCTCGATTTAATCAATCACATAATTTTTATATAATTATTTGTGTTACTTAAATGAATTTTTTTCGTATTTCAATATCATTCACTTACACTTCTCTCTATTACTATCGGTGGCATAATTATTCTATATTCTGATAATCTTATTTAGCCTTTCACTGGTGTCATCTTCTGATAGTAGAATATGAATCTATGGTGATCCTAATTCTAATGTTTTAACTGACCATGACTATAAACCTATGGTGGATTTACTTTAAACTTTTGGTGAAATTACATCCATAACACACAAAAAAGTATCTTTAACTTTATCTTATCTAAATATCATTGACATCTATTGGAAATAGTGATTGACAAAAAATACAATACTTCATCATCACCATCGGATGGGTTCTTCATACAGTTTAATGTTGTTACCAAGATTTTTTATCTATAAATTATGTTTATTAATAGGTATATTTATAATATTATGATGAAAAAGGGGCTTTTGATAGTGATGGTTAGGATTTAGATTTACTTGATAAGTCTAACATGTCTACAGATACTGGAGTGGTTTATAAGGAGAAACTTTATCATATTAAGAAGTTTTTGGAATCCCATTATAGTCCAACAAAGATTCATGGGGTCAAAGCCAGGCTTATATTTTCTTAATGAATCCAATTATTATATGGAATGCTCGTGGAATTTTTTCCCAGGTAAAAACCGATTTTTTAGTCATGGAAATTAAGAAAAATAAGGTATGTGTTGTTGCTATTTTAGAGCACAAGAAAAATTTGGATAGAATCGGTGAGTTCGCTCGCATAATTAATATGAATTCATTGATGCATGCAAAACCGGATAATCAACATATATTGGTTTTCTGGAACAAAGATGTGGTTGTTGAATTTGTTGAGGTGGGTGATCATTACCGTACTGTGAAAATTAATAATGACACTGATCTGATTCTTGTGACGTTTGTTTATGGTAGTTGTGATTCTCATAGGAGGGAGATTTTATGGAAAAATTTGGAAGGTTTTGATTCGGTGGACCTTCCTTGTTTTGTTGGTGGAGACTAATATTATCTCTGAACCTGGTGAGAAGAAGGGTCGAGGTGTATTTCCTCGTGCTGCTAGAAGAATCTTTGTTCAATTCATGTCTAGGAGAGGTCTTAGTGATATGGGCTTCTCTAGAGATTGTTTCACGTGGTGTAATAATCAGAAGGGAAGTGCACATTCCTGGAGTCGTCTTGATAGTTGTTTAGTGAATCTGCATGTTGTTTCTAGTTTCCCTAATGCTAAAGTTGATCATCTTGTTCGTGGAATTTTAGATCATTCTACTCTCCTTGTGTCTTTTTCTTCCAGACAGAGTTGTGTGGAACATTTTTGTTTCTGTGAATATTGGGGAGAGAATCCTGACTATCATCATCTGGTTAAAGATAGATGGGAGGAAGAGGTTCAGGGGTATTCTTGGGTTGCCTTCTATAATAAATTTAGATGACTTAAGCATAAAATTCATGCCTAGGTGAAATCATTTCCCCCGGTGGATCAGGATTTGGATTTTCTAAAACAAGAGATTGAACAGTTGGAAAAATATTTAGAAGACAGCTGGAGTGATATGATATATGTGGAAATTATATGTAAGAAAAAAAATTGAAAGAGATTATTTTGAAATAGGAGAGTATTTCTCGAGATAGAGCTAGAATTAAATGTCTTAGAGAAGGTGATAAAAACATTGCCTACTTCCATGCGTGTATTAAAGAAAAGAAGAGGTGGGTTAATCTGAATATTCTTATGGAAGATAGTTCTTTCTCAAGTGATAGGGATGTGATTGGCCCCTTGACAGTTTCCTTCTTTAAAAATATCTTTGCTGACCCTAACCTGTCTATTGTTAATGGCTATCCTAGTGAGAATGCAGGGTTGTTTGAAGAGATTTTGTGCATGATTTCTGGATTGGATAATGAAATGTTGGAAGTTGTCCCTGATGAAAATTAGATCCATAATTCTATGATAATGCTTAATCCATATAGTGCCCTAGGTTCGGATGGATTTCTAGGGTCGTTTTATAGAGGGTCTTGGGAGGTGATCAAGGCTGACCTAATTTTCATCATTCATGAATTTTTTCGGGGTGGTCCTATTCCTAAGGTGGATGGTGCTACTACCCTAGTTATGATTCCCAAAATTAAAAATCCTTCTTATATTTTTGATTATAGACTAGTGATTATGTGTAATTTTTCATACAAAATACTTTATAGCATCATTAACTTGCGCCTAGCTGGTCATGTTTCTCGATGTATCTCTCTTGAGAAACATGGTTTTGTTAAAGGACGATCAATTTTGGGTGAGGTTGTGTTGGCTCATGAGATGATTTGTGATATTAACATCAAATGACATGGGTCAAATATGGATTTGAAGCTTGATATGAATAAATCCTATGATAGTATGGAGTGGGGGTTCATTATCAGAGTTCTTAGAGGTATGGGTTTCTCTTCGTGGGTTGTTGATCTTATATTTCGATGTTTTAGTTCTTCCTAGATGTCAGTTTCTTTTATGGTAAAAACTCATGGTTTCTTCAATATTGCTCGAGGACTCAGACATGGGGATCCTATTTCTCCGACACTTTTTATTCTCATGTTGGATCCTCTGAGTCATCTTATCAATAAGAATATTTCCATGGGTAATATTTTACCATTCTGGAGAAGTATGAGACAAACTTCAGTTTCTCACTTGATATTTGTGGATGATTCTCTTTTCTTCATTAATTTTAGTGTTATATTGGTTGGTGGTCTGATTAGAGTATTGGATGAGTACTACTTATGGAGTGGGAATTCAGTTAATAGAGAGAAGAGTAGTTTTTTCATTTCTAATAAATGTGATGCCAATCAGGTTATCTCTATTTTGAGGCTGTTGAACATGCAGAAATTTTCTTTTCCTATGACCTATCTTGGTTCACCTTTATCTCCTGGTCGTATTCATATTAGATACTGTGATGATATAGTGAATAGAATCTTGAGGTTTATTCTTGATTGGAAAAACCATTTTTTATCTTTTGGAGGAAGGATTTCTTCAATCAATAGCGTGTTAACAGCTATCCCGATCCATGTTATTTCGGCTTTCAATGTGCCTAAGGGGGTTATCTTGTCTATTGATAAAGTCCTGGATGATTTTATATGGGATTCCCAATTTGATGGGAAATGTCATTGGACTTCATGGGAGAAAGTGTCTATACCTATTCAGGAAGGTGGCGCCAACATAAGAAATCTTGGGGATACAATTCACTGCTTTCATGTGAATCTTTCCTGGGAAGTTGTGGAGGGTTGTACTCTTTGGGGGGAAATAATGTCCTTGCAAGGTGAGGAACATTTGGAGGACAGCAGAAATGTTTCACCTTTCTGGGATTTAATACGAATTTTTTTTCCTGTTATTCGCCAACACACTCACTGGATTATATAGAGGGGTGATATATCTTTCTGGAATCATAACTGGACTGGGTCGGTTATTGGATTTCTAGGTTGTCCTACTCTAATGATCTCGTTCATAGAAGCTTGTAGTTATCATGCTTTCATCAATGTTGTTCTTGATGAGGAACAAAAGAAGACTTGTGATCTTATTACATTAAATATGGAACCGGACTGATGCGTTTTTACTACCTCAAAATCGGGTATGTTCTCTGCTAAACATTTTCGAAATATTTCTAATTACCAGGATCAGCATGACTCTTGGAATGAAATAGTATAGTGTAATAGAATTCCCATTAAATTTAATTTTCTTGTATGTAGAATTAGAAATCAGGCTATTCCTACAGATGAGAATGTGAAAAGGAGGGGCATTTATTTGGATTCTAAACGTCACTGCAGTAGTGCCAATAAATAGGAGTACTACAATCATCTGTTTTTTGAGAGTGAATGGGGTTTGGTTGTTTGGAGTTTTTTTGGAAAATTCACTAAGGTTTCAGATCCTCTCCTTTCTGGAATTCCTTTTCTGGAGAGGTAGTTCTATGGTGTGAATAGTGTTGGTTCTAAAAAAACATCTAGGTCTGCAATCCTTAGTGTAGGGTGTTGGATTTTATGGCAGGCAAGGAAAAAATCTCGTTTTGAAGATATTCAATGCTCAAAAAGTTCGGTTGTTTTCAGGACTAAACTTATTTTACTTGACTTGGTTTGGTATTCTAAAATTTCAAGTGATTCTCCTTCCTTGAGGTATATGTGTTCAAGCTTGCCTCATCCAGATCTTATAAAGAGAGGAAACTGGGTAAGTTGGTGTCCTCCTAACATGGGTCTTAAGCTGAACTTTGATGGATCATGTGTTGAAGGCTTTATTCAGGGTGGTGGTGTAGTACATGATGGGAGCGGAAGTATTTTACTTGCTTTTTCTGCTTTTTATGGGAGAGGTAGTTCCATTTAAGCTAAAGATGAGGCGATGTATACGGGGATCATATTGTGTGTTCATAGAAACTTTTCTATTTCTCAGAATGAAACAGATTCAAAGATCATTTATGACTCGATGAATGGCAAAATTTCTACCCCTTTGTCGATTACTTACATTATCCGAAAATGTATAAATTGGATCAACATCAACAAGATTCAACTTTCTCATACATGGAGTGAAGGTAATAAAGTTTCTGATTACTTTGCTTCCTTGATGATGGTGGACCAAGGTAGCAATGTTGTTTGTTTCCATAGTATTCTTCAAATTGAACTGGAAGGGGTCGATTTGATCAGGGGAGATCAACTTGGTCTCCACCATTTCATAACACCTTAAAATGGTTGTGTATCCCGCTCAAAACCTTGTTTATTTTGGGCTTTCTTTCTTTTATAATAAAAAATGCAGATTGTGGGGTGGTTAAAATATTATGATGAAGTCAAATAAGTTTCAATGCCTAAATATACATGGAAATCAACATAGATAAATAAAATTGATGAATAAAACAAACTTGGTGAAAAATCATCCCTGGTTCAATCAATTTGGATGAAAAGTGTATAGTGACAAACCTAAATATCTATTTCCAAGTCAATTAATTTTTGAATAATAATAAAAATAATAAATTTGGGTCAAGTTTGTGAATAAAATAATTTGACAAATAAAAAATAATGATACTTGGAAACTTATTCTAGGTCAAAAAATATAAAATATTATTAGAACCAAATGCATTTTCTAAAATAAGCTGAATAAAGATAAAAATGTAATAAGGAACAAAATAAAGAAAGTTTGTAAAGAGTATTCCCAAATTAAAGGAGTTTATATTGATGAGACCTTCACTTTTGTGTCATGGTTGGAAATAATAAGTATTTTCTTATCCATTGGTGTCCAAAAGAATCTTAAACTCTTCCACATTGATGTCAATTTACCCTTTATCAATGGGTTATTGGAAAAATAAGTCTATTATGAGAAACCAGATGGTTGTGTAGTTAATAATGATAAAAAAATATTTATAAACTAAATAAATTATTTTATGGATTGAAACAAACATCAACAACATGGTATTCAAAGATATATTTTTTATTGGATAATTTGAGATTCAAAAAAAATGAAGTTAATTGAAACTAATATGTGATGAACACACTAGAATATATACTTGTGGTGGGGTTCTATGATAATGACAACATTGTTGGTAGTTCAGAGGAAGAAATTTACAAATATTATGTTGATTTGATAAAATATTAGTTTCAAATGTATGTAATTGGTAAACTCATGTTTTCTCTTGGAATACAAGTTACTTGAAAACGTTGTGGAACATTTTTACCTCAGTCTAAATATGTCATAGTGGTAGTGAAATACTTTCATATGGAGGATAAAAAACCATGTCAGCACCTATTTGAAAAAATATTAAGTTGACAAATGATTAAGGTGAAAAATATTCAATGTTATTGAGTATTAGTAAATTATCAAAATATTACTTTACTTGAAAATTATATAGCCTAAAATCTAGTTTTCCACGTGATATGTATCAAGGTATAAAATTGATCCTAAATAAAGTTACTTATTAGTTATGAAACTAATTTTCTTTATATGAAAGGAATTTTAGACTTTGTTATATTTTATAGAGGAATAAATGAGTAGGAATTTATGGGTTTTACTAAATATGATTGGGTTGGTTCAATGGATGATTGAAAATCTGCATCTGGTATTTTTTTCTATATTATAGGAAAATGCATATCATGGTACATCAAGAAGAATGATTCTATTTTTATAAGTAAAATAGAGGTAGAGTAAATTTTCAGAACTCATGGATATTTTATATAAAAAAAATTAGAGTATATGTTGGGATGTGAAGTCCACTTAATCTCATCAGACATTAGTGATATAGACATCACATAAACTATGGGATTCAGAAAATGATAGTGGAATCTATCTAGTGAAAGATAGGTAATTCTGGAAATGATACCATCTGATGAATTTTTGAATGGATGATGGTTCAGGAAGAAGGAAGACTTTAAGTTACAGATGCAAGTGTAACTTGATATGTTCATCGAGACAAGAGTTTAGATTTATAAAGACAACTGAAGATCAACTACCACCATTCCAAATGGAGGCATCTCCATGAATATAAGAGGTTAGTTATACTACCATAACTGAATAAATACTTTTATAAAAGTGAAGTGGAGACTTTGTGTACAGTGATCTAAGAATCAAAATAGTGATTTGAATTACAAAATTATTAATTCATCTAATTAATCCTTATTAACTATTATTTTCAGTTAAATTTAAAATTCTTGTAAATTATGATTATAATGTAAAGAAAAACGGTGTTTCTCCCATTGATATAGGACAAATTTTATTAACCACTTAAATACTTGTGTACTTTACTTTTATCCTTGTCCATATGAGGTGTGATTTTACCTGAGTTTGTATGAGGATCAACTTTGTGTAATGAGTAAGGTGGGAGGATTCTTATCTTCTGGTACACTAACATATAGGGATTCCATTTTAATGACCTGGTTTCCACTAAGTATCATCAAAAGATTTGAATTTTGGTGATCAGATGCTAGATGATGACTCCCAAAAAGCGGTATCAGAACTTATTGTTGGTTCAGGTCACTCGAAGAACACTCATAGGAATCTTTGGAAACTCTCAATTTCTCCCTAATGTTATTTCCTTTTTAGTGGTAGTTTACTATCAATTGAAGTTACAGTATAGAATGAAGGTAAATTATGAATCAATAAGTTTTATGAAACTAATTTTGGATTATATATAATGTAGATAGAGTATCATATTATTTAAAAGGTCCCAGGTATTCTATTAACTGGGGATTATCTAGAGAATATAGAAAACATTGAATTGGAATAGTTTGATAAGAAGGTGTTGGGTTTGATCAGGATGTCATTATCATGTAATATATCCTTTAACATATTGTAGGTGAGGATTATAATGGGCATATTGAGAGTATTTGAGTATATATAAAAGAATCCTATGATATATAACAAAGTGTTCATGATGTGTAGATTATTTAGAATGAGGTTATCAGAAGGAATACTAGAAAAAGACCACATGAATGATTTCAATATGATCTGAGGGAAGATTGAATCTATGATGGTGACATTCCCAAATGATATATAGGATCTTATACTATTTTCATCACTGACATAGTCATGGGGTTTAATCGTAATGGTAGTAATTAATTATTTTGGTAAAACTAATTTGGTGTTTTAGGGTATCTAAAACTTAATCCTTAATAAAGAAATCCATGGAAAGGAATTCCAAATATATTCTAGTAGTGTAATAAATGTATATGGATATAAAAGTTCACCCTAGAGAATAAATCAAAAGAAACAATTGAATGATAAGTCATGAGATAGAATATGAGTAAAGTTGGATGGTTTGGGTTCAATATACTAGAGTTCTGAGAATAAATGACATATTTGAAGAAATTGTAAAAATCAAAAAAAAATATTCTGGAAAGAATTTATCTTCCATAAGTTCAAATTATATGATTATAGATAAGGGGTGAAATAAATTTTTTTCTTAGTGTCCATATTATAATAGATTCATGGGTGATACACTTAAGGGAATCTTCTCACTCAATGTCAAAACAAGGATGCATGGTTAATTATGTGTCTTGAAAGTTAAAAGATTTTAATTTGGTGGTTGATGTCGCTCTAGAGATAGTTGATAAAGTAGATTTTAATGTATAGATGAAGAATGTAAGATTCTTGTAGTTGAAATAAGTAAGACACGTCATAAGGATATGGAAGAACTTAATTTCCATAGAGCTATTGGATGAGGAAGACTATGAGAATATCTTTATCGATTAAGTTTGGAAGGTGACTTAAGGTTACATGATGATTTCATGAGTATTAAAGGATGGGATCTAATATCTAATAGGATTATTAGATAGAGTTTTGTTTTTTTTAGAAACAATGTATGATAGTTTGGAGTTGTGGAATTGCAAGATCATATATCTCAGTGAGAATAAAATGAAAATTATAACTATGAAATGCATGTTAAAGATTGATCACACTGATATTGATAGTAGTGAGTGTTTTATTTTTTTAAAATATAGAAAGGTGTTATTCAATTTGAATGGAAAAATTTTCAAAGATCTAAAGTTGGAACTGGTTCACTCGGATGTTTAGGGACATTTGCATGTCCAGCCTCATGGTGAGTCTCTTTACATTAGGACATTCATTAATGATGCTATTAGGAAAATAGGGGTTTACTTCCTGAAGTATAAGTTTTACATTTTTTTATCATTCATTCAATTAAATTCCATGATGTATAGGGAAACATGTTGGGGGATAAAATGTTTAAGGTATAAAAACAATGGTGAATAAAACGAATGAAAATTCCAGAACTTCTATCGAAAGAAGTGGATCATGCTATAGATAATTGTTCCTAGTACACCATATAATAATGGTGTGGTAGAAAGGATAGACTATATATTGATAAAAAATGGAAAAATTATGGGAATTCAGTCAATAATTCCCATGTCAATTTGGGTGGAATTAGTGAACTCATAAGTTTTCCTTTTCAACTGGAGTTTGTCCTATCCTATGGGATATGAAGTTCTAAAATGTTTATAGTCTAATAAAAAAACAAACATTGTCCACCTAAAAATTTTTAGAATACTTTCATATGTTCATATGGATATGAAGGATATATAAAATTTTGAATCAAAGTCTAAGGCATGCTTCATTGTAGGATCTAGAATTGAAAATTTTGGATTCTGATTATAGGATTATGATAAGAGAAAATTCATTAGGATCTAGGATTTTCTCTTTAATGATAAGGTTCTATAGAAGGATTGGAACTTAGTTGCGAAATAATTTGAAATAAAGGAATCAACTAACCAAGTCTATGTTGATCTAAATTGGATTAAAGGATGAATATAAGTTTTTATGAGTTCAAATGGTAGCACAAGAAGTCTAAACGTGATACTAGTGAAATATGTGCCATGTATATCAAGGTCTTCTAAATCTCAAGTGGGATAATATAAATTAAAGGTTCTATAAGAGTATCAGACATTACAATAGCATATAGAGATGAATTGTATGTTTTTTAGATATCTACCAGATTCAAAAAAACCATTATAATGGTTTGAAACTATTATAATCCTCTTTTTTATTACGGACGATGCGAAACCTGAAATCCTATATGGGGTGGACACTCTCAATGAATCCAGAAAATGGGATTCAGATATTAAGGAAGATATTAATTCATTACAATCCAAAAAAACAAGGTAGTTAACTGAGATACCATAGGTGAATTGATCACTAGATAATAAGTGGGTGTTTTGGTTGAAAAAATATGCTAACAAAAGAAGAATGTACAAGGAATGACTAGGGGTGAAGGAGTTTCAACATAAGTAGGGAATTGTTTTCTTAGAAATTTTATCACTGATGGTAAAGTATTCTACTATTTAAAAAGTTCTAAACATGGTTTTTTCTGATAATATATACTTAGAATAGTTTGATATAAAGTTGAAATTTCTTTATGGTGAGTTAGTGGATGATATTTACATGAAACAATCGATGGGTTTCATGGATGATGTGAATAAAAACATAGCATATTTAAGCTGAATAAAATCCTTTATCTATCAAAAAAAATATCTGGGATAATGGAATCAAAATTTTGATACATTTATTGTGGATGAAGGATTCATTCAGAGCAATATAGACCATTGTTTCTACCAGAAGGGATGGAATTATGGGAGTTTTATCATTCTTCTCCTATATTTGGATGACATATTGCTAGTTATACTAGATGATAAAATAATTTGGAAGCTGAAGCAGGATATATATGAAAGTATGAATATTAAATATCTCATACAATCCAAGAATATATTAGGAATACGTATTGAGAGATTTATGAAAACTGGTACATTAGTTTTGTATCGAAGGGATTACATCTGAAAGGTTAAAAAATATTTAAGGTGAATGGATTAAAGTATTTATTGACTCCATTAGTTGAAGATTTCAACTTTTCAAGGGATAGGGTGCCTAAAATAGAAGATTATTTCACATACATAGAGTAAGTCCATTTTTCATCATCGATTGGAAGTATGATGTATTCTATGATATATACTCAACTAAAACTTTCATTTACAGTTGGATTTGTAAGATGATTCATGTAAAATTTGGTAAGGGAACTCTAGGAGGACGTGAAATGGATCTACTAGTACTTAAAGGGATTGGAAGATGCAACCATGTGATTTTTGATGGATGATCCATTATAATTTTATGTTGGTGTGGACATTTTTTAGGATTCAAAAACTCAAAATGGAACCATAATGCTTGTTTCTACTTATAAAGGAATATCGGCCAGTCGGATGTCATGGATATAATGGATTGTCACTTTTTTCATAATAGAAACAAAGTATATGGGTGAAACAAAATCAAGGAAGGATTTGTTTTGGATATTGTGATTACTGAAGGATCTTAGAAGAATTTAGAAGGTTGTAGTTTTATTTTGTGATGACCATATATTGATTCACTTGTATTTGGATATGGTATTCCATGCATGAATAAAGAATATTAACCTAAAATAACTTTTCATTTATAAATTTCTTGAGGAAAAGTTGCTTGATTTATATAATATAGTAGGAATCCAACATTCATTGAAAATGTTTACCAAATTTTTCTTATAATAAATTTTAAGGCAAAATTATTCCACTATTGGACATAAGTTAATGGATGGAGAATAGAGAACATTAATTACTACAAAAATGGAAGGAAGTTTTCTTTGGGTCCAAAGAACTAGAGAGTTGTCAATGGTTCCATAAAGCAGTCTTTAAGTGGGATATTTTTTGGATGTGAAGCCTACATTATCTCAACATATATTAGTGGTTCAGATGATACATTGACCATGGGATTCAAATACGGGAACCAGAATCTCTCCAATGTAAAGCATAACATGTTGAAGATGATATCGTCTAATTAATTTGTTCATGGGTGATGGTTCATACAGAAGGTGGACATATTTTATTGAAGAAATTGTAACTTTATATGTTCACTAGGAAAAGACTTCGGTTTTATAAATATTACTAGTGTTCAGTAGTTTCCATTCCAAATAGAGGGACCTCCATGAATATAGGAGGACAGGGTTACTATCTTGAATGATTAAATACTTTTACAAAATGGAAGTGGGGACCTCATGCCTTGGGATCCAAGAATCAGAATAATGATTCGAATTATAGAATAGTTATATACTATAATTAATCCCTACTAACTGATTTTTTTTAAGTTGTAATTCTTATAACTTATGATTGTAATGGAAAGAGAAGTAGTTTTTCTTCTGTGGATGTTAGACACATTGTCTGAACCATGTAAATCCTTATGTCCTTTTTTTCAATTTAATGTTTTTGAGGTATGATTTATCTTAATTTTATGTTAGTGTCATCTTAATACAGTGAGTATGGTGTGAGGCTTCCAATATTCTAGTACACTAATATCAATAGAGTCCATCCGGATGACCTGGTTTCCACCACATATCATCCATACATTTGAAATTTGGTGATTGGACATTTGAAAATGACGAAAGAAACCCTAACTTCAGTAACATAGAGAGGGTGTTTACTTTATTATATTGGTACAAGATAAAAGGGATCATATCATTAAGGATCAACTAGTTTAGCGGTCTTGGAAATCTAGACATAAACATGAATTCTATATTAAATTGTAAGATAAAAACATAGCATTAAAAACTTTCTTGCATCCTTTAAAATCATTCAAAGATTAATTCTTCATATCTTGGGGAAAGGAAACCAAATAAAGGATGAGATCATATTCTCATTAAGTTAAATCATTAAATGGAAGCTATCATGAATACATAAGGCATAAAAAATATGGTAGAGTAAATAATCAATACATATTCCATTTATTCAATAACATGATTTAAAAATATATCCATGAAAAATAAAAAAATCACATTGATAATAACAACTAAAATTTTAATAGAGGAAAGTATAATGTTTGATACCATGATCTTACCACCAAGGATTTAGGCTAATACATCATGAACATTATTTTCAAGGCCTTATGTCAAGACATTTCAACGAATTGGTATGTATACACAAAATACCAAACTAATTTTTCCAACTACTTATCTCATGAGAACTGTCGATGTGAAACACAACTATCTATAACCAGGACCCACCATCACTTACATATTTCTAATTAATTTTTCATATATTTAATCAATAATAAAATACTTAATCTATATTCTTTATCAATTAATAAATATATATATTTAATCAAGAATACGGAACATCAATATTTCCCTAGAAAGTGGAATAACTTTTTGAATAATATTCCTTCAATTAACATTGAATTTTTAAATGGTATATGGTTAATAAAATATTGAAATGATAAATATATCCATGATAAAAAATAATATGTATATAATTTCAAAATAATAATGGATAATGATAGAGAATATAATCACAAGAAATTGAGTGATCTAAAAATAAGGAATAATCTATATAAGATTATTAATTAATTAGAAATTAAAGTTTGAAATGAAGGAAATAATTTTGATAATTTAGAGAGGGAAATGGAATCAAAAATTTAAAAATAACTTTCATTGAAGACTGAAAATTTTTTATAAAAAAATTATAAATCATTTTTAAAGTATTTTTTCAGCCTTCTGATAATAATTCCTTTTTAAAATATAAAAACTAAAAATTCGTAGAATAATAGAAAAATAAATTTCTTTAAAAACCAATAAAACGGTCATAGTAATATAGATAGCGAATAATTTTCATGTAGGGAAGGAAAAAATTTATGTCGCATGTGTTAAAAAGAACATTCCTTCCACGCTTTTGTAAAAAGTAAAAAATGACTTGTTCAAAAAACTTTAAAAAAACTCCTTTATAAAAAATTGAAAATAAAATCAATTGTTATATAAAATTAGTTTTCATGATCATTAGATAATACAAAATAAAATTCTTAAATCATTTTATAAAATATCAACAACAAAAATATTCTTGACCCAAAAAGAGAAATAAGGTTTGTCTTTCTTACAAAACATTTTTTATCCTTTGAGTACCAAAGAGAAGAAAAGTTAGAAGAAAAACATGTAAACCCAAAAAATAAACATAATAGAATAAAATATATTGGGTTTAATAAATAAAGATAAAATAATTCTTCCAATGAAAATTTAACCAAGGACAATCCAAAATAAGAGTGATATTGCTAAAAAACATTTACGGCTTTAATAAATTTTGAATCAAACCCCCTTAAAAGAGAAAAAATAAATTTAAACATTAAATAAAATGAATAAATAGAATTGAATTATATAATATGTAAAAGGGTAATTGTATACACAATGTAAAATAAATTAGGTACATAATATAAAATATGTCTCAATGTAGTGGAATTGACATAAAAAACTCTTACCTTAGATTCATGCTTGGCCGAATGTGTTATATCCTCCTGGATAATGAATTTAAATTTATTAAATACTTTATTAAAAAATTCATATATATTCCATTTTTATGGTCCTTTTATAATCATTTGGCATTTATTCATTGAATATTTCTTTCATACACCAACCACTTAAGGTTGTTTAGTCAATATATCTAAACTTACTTTGATATATTGACCATGGTTAAAGGTGTTATGAAATGATTATATAATCTCTAGAATATTGATGATATAATTAATATAATTTTTATTCATTACATATAATTTTAAAATCATCCATTCAAGGCATTACTCAAAAAATAAATAATATCTCTTCGTGGTGGTGGTAGTCCACACGTATGCACGAGCGATGTTAACATTTTCCAAAAGATGGAATGGTTAGAAGGTATATAATATATTATATTTATATAATCATATTTATGCAATAAATTTCATATATATATACACTAATTATATCTTTATAACCATCCATGTGAGTTGGAGAATAAAAATGATACACATCACTTCATGGAAGTGGTAGTCCACATGTTTTCACAAGCAATGGTTTATTTTTCTATATGATGGAAAGAAGATATAACATGGATGTACCATTTACCAAAAAACTTATCAAAGTGGTATATATAATTATTTGATAATTTTAATATGGTTATTGAATATTTCTAGGAGTTTTAATAATAAAGGAGCTTGAAAAATCTTGGTTAGAACATATACATATTCTTTTAGTAACTACATTTGTCTTACACCTTAAGCCTTATTAAAGTGGTATTTTGAGATGTAAAGAACCTATAGGATAATAAAAAGAAATTTGGGAATATGTTTTTTAGGTATTGGTTGAGATAATTGGCTCAATAATTGTGTAAAATATAGGAGAGGAGGTTCCCTTTTATAAGTGAGGTGGGTGGTAATCTTGTAAATACATGGAATGTTAATATACAATATATGTCTCACTCATGTAAAATGGCTCCAAAGTGACATTTATTTAAAGATAAGTATTCTTAGTCTAAAATAAATTCATAAAATAAAATTTATATATGTTTTAGTGTAATTTTAAACATTGTCTCTTTGTTTAACCCCATTGATAATCGTTTTCACCTTAATTGTGGAAACAAATGTTTCAATATCTAAGGGTCGGGAAAGTAACTTTAAAAAACAAAATTGGAACATAAATGGAAAATTAATGATATCATAGATAGGTTCCTATAAAATTTAGTTATTATAGTATTTTTATTATATTCTAATGGTTTAAAAATAATTGTTAAACATTA
Organism: Viscum album; assembly: GCA_963277665.1. Taxonomy (NCBI): domain Eukaryota; kingdom Viridiplantae; phylum Streptophyta; class Magnoliopsida; order Santalales; family Viscaceae; genus Viscum; species Viscum album. Next base: position 189,185,048 of record OY728145.1, read on the forward strand.
AATATAATTTAAAGTCATTTTTAGAACTATTCACAAAATTTGACTATAAAGACATCATGATAATAATATAATTAGAATATAAACAATTTAAAAATAATTAAAATTTATTATAATACATAAAATTCATGTTGAATAAAAATTAAAAAAAATATTACATTTATTTTTTTTTAATTATTTACTTGATTTTTCTACTCCTTGAACAAGCGCTGCATCAGGATTGTGTAAATGTTTGAGGTAATTATACCATCACTAAAAATTAAAAATAAATTAATAAAATAAATATAGTATATTTTTAATCAATATTATGATCTATATTCCTTCACATATCATTTTTATCTATATTTATTACTTGAAAAAATAATAAGTGAGGGAGTGAAATTTTGTAATTACTCTTTACTTGAAATAATATAAAGGTCATAATCATAAGAAAGTGAAAAACAATTACCATATTTTTAATTCATGATTATTTTTAAAGAAATATAGACATAAAATAAGATTAATTCAATTATTTTAGAGATTTTTAATCTTTATCCTATAATCTCAACCTCGGTTAACCCATTTTACCCTTTACCATGGTGATAAACATTTACCATAGTTACTATTCATTCTAACTAAAAATGAAATGAACCTTATTAAATAACTAGAATATTTGGATTCCAAATATGTAATCCATTGTCTATTATTTTATTTCACTCAGTGGTAAAAATTAATTATAATACAAGTGTGTGAAACAAAACTAATCATTTTAAGTATAAAAATGATTATATACAAAAATAATGTAAAATATTGATTATCATGGAATTAGTTGAATTTTGTATAAAAAAACTAAACTTATGTGACTTTAAAAAAATCAAAAATACAATGGTACTTTTAAATTAGTTTATTTAAACAAATTAAATGACAGTTTTTGTAAAATTGACAATTTTCACTATTCACCCAAAAATCATTATTTTTAGAAAAAATCCAAAAACATATCTAAATATTATTTATACATGAAAATTTACAAAATAATTTTCAGGTTATCAAATAAAATATAAGGACATGGCCTTATTACGTTATATAATCTTGCTTTTAGTCAATAAAACACTTCCTTTTACACTGAGGATCTTTTCAAGTTTAGAGATTTAGAGAATTGGTACATAATATATTCATAACCTTACACATTGTTACAGAGTGGATACCATAAAAACAGTTTCCATTTTTTCAAAATATAAAACATAAAATCTTAAACATGATTTCTTTGAAAATTAATAAAAAATTTAACATGGATTCCTTCATTATCCTACACATCCTTATAACCTATAAAAAACATTTAAAAACTTGGGATGAGCACAAAATCTCAGTAAGGGATATAAAAGGAAGGAAAGAATGCATTAGTCCATGAATACTTGTAACGTATGAAATCATTTTCAAAAGACATACTTATCACCTATATATATATACTTACTTTGTGAAACATGATATTTCCTCAATAAATAAGAACATAATTAGAACCATAAATGAATCTTGGGGCATTACTTACTTAATCCTGTAACCCTCTTAACTACCTTATAATTTGTAACTCTCACGGCTACCTTACAATTTGTGTAACCATTACAGTTACACTTGGAGTAACCATACGGCCGACCTCCAACTTACACATACCCAATTCATTTTAGGGAGATATGGGTCCCACCCTTCATCATAAACAATTCCCAAGAATCAGAACATAATCGTACAACATGAATAATAAAAACATTTCTTTTGAATTTTGTAAAATAGATTTGTAAAAGTGGATTTTAAAAGGAAATCCCCTTATAAATATCATACAACTGAAGAAAGACTAAATAGAGTGTATGGAATATGTATATAAATTTTAAATAGACATAATTCAAAATAATATAAGAAAAACTCATCACACAATCAATTTTAATACCACATAAATAACGAAGTATAATGTTAACCCAAAGAATGGAAATCGGGGTAAGAATTCCCTTACCTTGGGTTTGTCTTACATAAAACTTGTTTAAACCTCATGTATACTGGTTAAAAGAGTGTTATTATTATTTTAAATAAAAATATTCATGTTTATAACATATTTTATGATCATTTCATAACCTCATTTTACCCTTTAATTGTTAGTATTTTGTTCCTTGTATTGTTTAGGGATCGTTCTTTACATGATTTCCATGATTAGTTCATAGTGTATGTTCTTGTCGATTGGAAGTGAAACTCCATAATTGTAATGGAAAGGTGTTTAAATATTTATTGTTCCATAATTTATATCATTTTGATTTTTGATTTTTGATATGGTGATTATTCATAAGTTTAAACATTAATGATGTTCGTTTAGATCATTTTAGTGGTTCTTTGATAATAACGACCTCATTTTGTATTATAAATTAAAACCATTAGTAAAAAGAATTTCAGAAACATGTATGAGACATAATACATATATTATAACCTATTTAAACCATAAAAATGGTTTCATGACCAGTCTTAAAGGAATTAAAATAATTTGAAATCACATCGTCCACGATGTCGGTAAATCGACAAATCAAAAACGGTGTTTTAATTCCTTGAATAAGTATAAGAGGGGAAGAATATTGATGATGAATTTTCCATGAACATGAGAACATCTATAATGTACATGTTTTTTGTTGATTTAATTCCTCTTTGATAAGATGAGTTGATTAATAAAAAGAAAGGAACTCAAAATAAAAGAATAGTTGAGAAATCCCTTACAAAAAAATCGACAGCCTAACGACTATGAAACATGGTTTTATAAAACATTAAAAAGAGAGGGGAAAAGGGTCACCCATACATAAATGAATCATAAAATAGAATCGATCAATAATAAGATGAAATTAATAACATGGTATGGATTCTTGAATTCTATACCACATAAAAGAGAACTTGAATGGAAAAAGATAGAGGTGGAGAATTTTCTTACCTTGTAGAGTAACTCCTAGAACATGAAGGTTGGGACCTTAGGGGCCTGAAAAAACCTTGGGAGGACTACTAAGGAGTTAAGGAGGAAAAATATTCATTGAGGAAGAATTTGAAATAAATTAAATGAAGTAATGTGTTGATATTTATAGTAAAAGTGAGGGGATATTTTAATAATTACCAAGAGACTCCTCATTCGTGGTATTTGTAAAACCATGGGCTTTAGCATGGTATTTTCCCATGGTATAATCCACTTGGGATAATTAATAACTTATTTTATTGTAAAAAATTTGACCTGATTTATTCCATCGTTATTACATCATTAATGATGTCATTAACACACTGAAACTCAAAACTATATTTGCTTACTATTCACCGAGAAATCAATTATTTCAAAAAAAATACCAAAAAATTACCCTTACCATTTTTCAACATGTATAATTCAAAAATGAACTCCATTTTTTTAAAAAAGAATTCTGAATATTATTAATTTAATTTTTAAATAAAATCATAATTAATTCAAAAATTAACAATTTAAATTATATAACTGCTTTAAAATCACATTGAAAAATTAACCAAAAAGTAATTATCTTAAAGCCTTGAGAGAATAAAATAATAACACAATTTACTATTTATTAGGGTCATATTACTATTCATAAGGTTATGTTACTATTCACCCAAAAAAAGTTTGTTTCATTAGCCTACAAATGACTTACTAAACACAATTATAGATGACCGTTTTTCAAAATTCAGAAAATAGAAGTAGTAAAATTATGTTTAAAGGATAGTTATAATTATCTACTTAAAAAAAGTTTCATGTATTCAATTTATTTTTAGAAAACCTTGGGGTGTTAAATCATCCCTACCTTCTGGAAATTGCATCCTCTAAATTTTATTTACTTATTAAACAACTGATGGTATTTTTCCCTCACATCATTTTCAAGCTCCCATGTTTCTTCTTCAACCATGTGTTTTCTCCACAAAACCTTTACCTGGTCGATTACCTTATTCTGCAATACTTTTTCCCTTCGATCAAGAATCTAAACTAGTTTCTCTTAATAATAAAGGTTCTCTTCCAGCTGAACTACTTTTGGGCTCAAGACATGTGATGAATCTGGAACATACTTTATCAACATCGAAACATGAAAAAACATCGTGTACCTGAGACAGACTTGGAGGTATAGAAAATAAGTATGCAACTGGTCCAACTTTTTCAAAGATTTAAAAAGGGCCAATAAATCGCAGACTTGGCTTTCCTTTCTTACCAAAATGCATCACACTTTTCCAATGAGAGATTTTAAGGAAAACATAGTCACCTACATCGAAAGAGAATACTTTCCTTCTATTATCTGCATAACTTTTCTACCTACTCTGAGCTATCCTCATGTGATTTTGTATCATCTATAATTTCTCAGCCACTTCTTCTACTAATTTTGGCCCCATAAAATTTCTTCCACCAACTTCATCCAAACATTCTAGAGTTCAACACCACTCCCATACAAAGCCTCAAAAGGTGCCATCTAAATACTATAATGAAAACTTCTATTATAATAAAACTCAACTAAAGAAATATATTGATCCCAACTTCCATAATAGTCCATTGAAAAAGATCAAATCATATCTTCCGAAGTTTGAATCATTCGTTTTGACTACCCATCTATTTGAGGATGAAAAGTCGTACTGAAATTTAATTTTGTGCCCAACAACTTCTAAATTCCCTTCCAAAAGTTAGAAGTGAACCTGGGATCCGGATCAAAAAAATTGGAAAGATGAACTCCATGTAACATAACAATATCCTTAAGGCACTGTCGAGAAATCTGATCCGAATACATTATATCTCAAATAGAAAGAAAATGTGCAGATTTTTTCAGCTGATCAACAATAAACCAAATCGCATTGTTACCTCAAGAAGTATTTGGTAGTCCCGCCACAAAGTCCAAGGATACATTCTTCCATTTCCACTCTAGCACTGGAAAAGGCTGAAGAATCCCATTTGGTAACTACCACTCTACTTTAACCTGTTCACAAGTCAAGCATTTCACAGTAAAATTAGCAATATATCTTTTCATTCTATGCCACCAATAATACTTCAGAAGGTCTCTTTACATCTTAGTACTGCTAGGATGAATTGAAAATGGGGAACTATGAGCTTCACACAACAAATATTTCTTCAAATGAGAATCACAAGGCACACACAACTGTTTTCCAAATCTTAAAACACAATCCTTATCAAGGTAAAATTCTGTAAACTTACCCATTTTAACCAGTTCTACCTTTTTTTGTAGGTCATGGTATTCCTTCTGCACTTTCTTAATTCTATCTGATAATAATGACTACACTGAAACCTAAGCAAAAATAGAGGTATTTCTTACACCAATAACTAATAATCCATAATTCATCAAATCATTAATCAAGGGATCATGTTTCAAATGAAACATGGTTAATGATGCATGATGTTTCCAACTCAAGGCATCTTCCACTTTGTTTTCTTTTCTGGGATGGTAATTAATCATGAAATCATAATCATTTATCAGTTCAAGCCATCTTCTCTACCTCATGTTCAATTCCTTCTAATCGAATATATACTTTAGACTTTTATGGTCTGTATATATTTGACATTTGGATGCGTATAAATGATGCCTCCAAATTTTCAAAGAAAAAACCACAACTGCCAATTCCAAATCTTGTGTGGGATAATTTAACTCATGGGGTTTTAGTTTTCTTGAATTATAAGAAATTACTTGATCATTCTACATTAAAACACAACCAAGTCCCTTCAAAGAATCATCACTGTAGATGATAAACTCACCATTTCGGGAAGGCAAGGCCAAAACTAGAGAATTCACCAATATCTTCATTAGTTCTTAAAAACAAACATCACATTATTCTATCCAAAAAATTTTAACCCCTTTTCATGTAAACTTAGTTATCAGACTAGATAATCGTGCAAGTTTTTTAACAAAATGTCAGAAATAACTAGGTAATCCAAGAAAACTACGAATCTCTATAACATTTTTGGTTCTTGGATATTTATCATCCACTCTTGTTTTGGTAGGATCAACTATTATTCCATACTTATTTACAATGTTCCCAAGAAAGGAAATCCATTTTAACCAAAATCACACTTTCTGAATTTTCCATACAGTTTATTTTCTATTAAGTTTTGTAAAACACCCCTTAGATGTTTTTCATGCTCTTCTTTACTCTTAGAAAATACCATAATGTCATCAATAAACACAGCCATAAATTTATCCAAGTACTCATGAAATATTATATTCATAAGATTTATGAATACAGCAGGTGCATTAGTTAATCCAAATGGCATAACAAAAAATTCATAATGCCCATATCTATTACGAAAGGCTATTTTCGGGATGTCATCCTCCTTCACCTTCAGCTGACGGTATCCTGGTCTCAAGTAAATCTTGAAAAAGCACTGAGCTCCCTGGAGATGATCAAACAAGTCATCGATGTGAGGAAAAGGATACTTTTTTTTAATAGTGATGTTATTAAAATCTATATAATCAATGCAATGTCTTATGGAATAGTCTTTATTTTTAACAAACAAAACAGGATTACCCCATGGTGATGTGCTAGGATGAATGAATCCTTTATCAAGAAAATCCTGAAACTGATTTTTCAATTCAAGAAGTTCTATTTGATCCATATGATAAGGGGGTTTTGAAATTGGATTAGCATCAAGAACTAAGTCAATTGTGAATTCTACTTCCTAGTCAGGTATGACACTGGGTAACTCATCAGGAAAAACATCAAGGTATTTATTTACCACTGGCACGTCATTAAACTGAACAGTTCCCTTGTTTTCAACAATATGACCAAGATAAATTTAATTTCCATATTTCAATAGTTTATCAGCTTCCTGATATGTTATCAATTGTGTGGGTTCTTTCTTGTATACAAACTGAAACACTTTCTGAAAAATAACTTCTTTAGCTCTACAGTCAATCTTTTCATGATAAAAATAAATCCAATCCATTCCTAGAATAACATCAAACTCGACTAAGGGTAAAACAACAAGGTTTTTAGGTAAAGTCTTTACAAAGACCACAATAGAAAGATTCTAATAATTCCTCTTTGCTATAATATTTACCAATTGTGTTTTAACAACAAGTTTTGGTCTCATTGTTTGAGGTGATATTTCCAATTTACCTAAAAATTTCCCAGAGATGAAGGAATGTGTAGACCTCGTATCAAACAAAACTTTAGAAAAATATGAGTGAACAAGAAAACTACTAGATACAGCTTCATTGGATAGCCTGACATCTACTGAAGTAGTCGCAAAGGATCTCACTACACCTTTCTGTTTATAGTCTGGCTTCTTTACATCATTCAGATCTCTCTTTAGGCAGGCATTTTCATAGTGACCCATCTCACCACATTTAAAACACTTAACAGTTTCCTTATCAGGATTAGACTTAAGATCATTTTCATTACAGTCTCAGGCCATATGTCCAAACATACCACATTTAAAACACTTCCTAGTTTTTTTAAGACATTCCCCAGGGTGCTTCTTTCCACACTTTTCACAAACTGGAAACTGGATTTTCTTACCATCAGATTTATTTTGTTGATTCTTACCCATCACTTTCCATCTAGACCTCTTATTCTCTTTGTCTTCGAAATTAATGTGATCATCAGCAAACACCATCTCTACCCTCTCAGCACATCAGACAAGTTTCTCACAACTTTCTAATTCACAGAAGTCCAATGCCCTTCGATACCTTGGCTTCAGTCCTGAATAAAAGCGGTTAATTTTTCTATCAAGATCTAGAATAAGATTTGGAGCATACATTTCCAATCAGGTGAAGTTCACTTCATACAAAGCCACCGAATATTCCTCCTTTTACTTCAATTCAAGGAATTTCTTCACCATCCTAAGTTGCACCACCTTAGGAAAATATTTTATAAGGAAAAGACTTTTAAATTCATCCCACTCAAAGGCATCAATATCCTCTATATCCCTAATATTCTTTACCATTGGCCACCACTGATCAGTTTCACCTTCAAAATGATAAATTTCAAGACATACCTTTTGATTATCTGAATAACTCATTACATCAAATATCTTTTCAAGGGCTTTAATCCATCCTTCATCTGCTACTGGGTAAGAAGATCCATTGAAAGCAGGAGGGTGTTGCATCATAAAATGTTCCACTATTGTCATGTTCCATTGTGGTACATCTGGTTTTTCTATTGCATGGATTCCACCACCATTTATTTCTTGTGTTATCTGATCCATTACTGTCACAAACTGCTCAGTTCCAATCCCTACCATTCTGGGCTGCAGATTTAGAAGGATTTCATTCTGTCAGTGTCTCTCCTATTTAGATTCCCTATTTCTTCTGTGGACAAAAATTCTAAATAATCATATCTTAGAAAAATAAACATGGTAATATTTAAATTCAATAACATTTCAAATTAATCATAGAGTAAAAATCATTTATGGTATTCTTTTAACATCATCCTAACCCCTAAAGTTATCTAAACCATCCTCTCATACTAACTATAAGGACCCTACCTTATTACATTACATAATCTTGATTTTAGTCAAAAAAACACTTCCTTTTACATTGAGGATCTTTTCATGTTTATATATTTAGATAATTAGTACATAATACATTCATGACCTTACACATTGTTACAGAGTGGATACCATAAAAATTATTTCCATTTTTTCAAAATATAAAACATTAAAGATTAAAACACGATTTCTTTGAAAATCCATCAAAAATTTAACATGGCTTCCTTCATTGTCATAAACATCCTTATAACTTGTAAAAAACATTTAAAAACTTGTGATGATCACAAAATCTTAGTAAGGGATATAAAAAGAAGGAAAGAATGCATTAGTCTATGAAGACTTGTAACGTATGAAATTATTTTCAAAAGACATACTTATCACCTGTATATATATATACATACTTTGTGAAACATGGGATTTCCAAAATACATAAGAACATGAGTAAAACCATAAAGTTATCTTGGGGCATTACTTACATAATCTTGTAACCCTCTTGGCTACCTTATAATTTTTAACCCTCATGGCTACCTTAAAATTTGTATAACCATTGCAGTTACACTTAGAGTAACTATATGGCTGACCTCCAACTTACACATACCCAATGCATTGGAGGGAGATATAGGTCCCAAAATCCACCATAAAAAATGCTCAATAAACATAACATAATCATATAACATGAATAATAGAAACATTTCTTTTTAATTTTGTAAAATATATTTGTAAAAGAAGATTTTAAAAGGAAATCCACATATAAATATCATACAACTGAAGAGAGACTTAATAGAGTGTATGGAATATGTATATACACTTTAAATAGACACAATTAAACATAATATTATAAAAAATCATCACACAATCAATTTTAATACCACATAAATAACGAAGTAGAAGGTTAACCCAAAGAATGGAAATCGGGTTAAGAATTCCATTACCTCGGGTTTGTCTTACTTCAAAATTGATTAAACCTCATTTATAATGGTTAAAAGAGTGTTATTAGTATTTTAAAGAAACATTTTCATGTTTATAACATCTTTTATGATCATTTCATAACCTCATTTCACCCTTTAATTGTTAGTATTTTGTACCTTGCAATCTTTAGGGATCATTCTTTACATGATTTCCTTGATTGGTTCATGGTGGATGTTCTTGTAGATTGGAAGTGAAACTACAAAACTAGAATGGAAAGGTGTTTAAATATTTTCAGTACCATAATTTATATCATTTATCATTTTGATGTTTGATATGAGGATTATTCATAATTTAAAACATTAATGATGTTCGTTTAGATCATTTTAGTGGTTCTTTGATAATAACGACCTCATTTTGTCTTATAAATTAAAACCATGAGTAAAAAGAATTATAGAACCATGTATGATATATAATACATATATTATAACATGTTTCAAACATAAAAATGGTTTCATGACCAGTCTTTAAGGAAGTAAAATAATTTAAAATCACGTCGTCCATGATGTCGGTAAATCAACCCATCACGGATGGTGTTTTAATTCCTTGAATAAGTGGGAGAGGGGAAGAATAATGATGATTAATTTTCCATGAACATGAGAAAATCCATAATATACTTGTTTTATTGAGCTTTCATGCCTCTTGGGTAAGAGGAGTTGAGGAAAGAAAAGAAAGGAACTCAAAATAAAATAATAGTTGAGAAATCCCTTACAAAAATCCGGCACCCTAACAGCTATGAAACATGGTTTTAGAAAACATTAAAAAGAGAGAGGAAAAGGGTCATCCATACAGAAATGAATCATAAAACAGAATCTAGAAAGAATAATATGAAATTAAGAACATGGTATGGATTCTTGAATTTTATACCATATAAAAGATAACTTGAATGGAAAAAGATATAAGTTGAGAATTTTCTTACCTTATAGAGTAACTCCTAGAACTTGAAGGTTGGGACCTTGGGGGCTTGATGAAACCTTGGGAGGACTACTAGGGAGTTAAGTAGGCTATAGCTTCATTGAGGAAGAATTGTTAATGAATTTAATGAAGTAATGGGTTGGTATTTATAGCAAAAGTGAGGGAATATTTTAATAATTTCTAAGGGATGCCTCATTAATGGTATTTGCAAAACCATGGGCTTTCCCATGGTATTTGCCCATGGTATATGTCACATGGGACACATCATAAATTATTTTACTATACACAAGTTTACCAGATTTATTAGATCATTATTATATCATTAATGATATCATTAACACACTAAACCTCAAAACTATATTTTTTATTATTCACTGAAAAATCAACTGTTTCAAAAAAATACCAAAAATATACCCTTACCATTTTTTGACGTGTAGAATTAAAAAAGGAACTACATTTTTTAAAAAATATTTTTCTAAATATTTTTACTTTAATTTTTAAATAAAATCATACTTAATTCAAAAAATAACAATTTTAATTCTATAACTGCTTTTAAATCACATTGAAAAATTAACTGAAAAGTAATTATCTTAAAGCCTTAAGAAAATAAAATAATAACACAATTTAATATTTATTAAGGTAATATTACTATTCATATAACTATTCATAAGGGTATGTTACTATTCACCAAAAAAAATTGGTTTAATTAGACTCCAAATGACTTACTAAACACAATTGTAGATAACCGTTTTTCAAAATTCAAAATATAGAAGTAATGAAATTATGTTTAAAGGATAGTTATAATTATCTACTTAAAACAAGGTTTCATGCATTCAATTTACTTTTAGAAAACCTTGGAGTGTTACATAAAATATCTAAAATTTGCAGAAATTAATCATAATATCCATACATAAAATGCAATAAAACCATTTTTGAAGAAAACATATTTTTAAAGAAAATTTATTTTTGAAGTATAAAATGAATTCATAATCATTTATTATCTATTAAATATCATGAGCTAAATGTTAATTTATTTTATTAAATATTGGATCTATATATTTTATTAAAATCATTCATCTATAGTGATCAACTTAATTTATTTTAATAAAAATGATTTACGCATATAAATCGGTTATCTAAAAAATATCTTTTTTAAGCTTATATAATCTTATTCAAAATTTAGTTCTTATTTCATATAAATTAATTAGTAAATTTTTATTAAGGAAAAAATTAATACATATATTTTATAATACGGTTACTCTTGTTCATACCCATAAATTCAATAGCAAGGTTATAGTGGTTATATTTAAATAACAACATTTTAATAATATTTTTTGGTTAGTTTAAGTTTGGTGTTGAGTATATCATAAGCTATCATATATAGTGTTCATAAAAAAATATTAGAGTGTTATATTCTCCCCTCCTTAAAGAAATTGAATCCTTGTTATTTTAATTTATTTTGAGTATATCTTGACATAATAATATTTTTTTTCATGAATTTTTATTTCCAGGTTAAGAATAGGATACTTATTACTTCATAAATAAATATTTCTTAAAGAATATGTGTTCCTTTATAAGACTTATACTTGTGAATTTTTTTCTAGAAGCATACCTTTAAGTGACACTTTTTTCACAAAACATGATAGATTTATCATCTATTTTTTGAGGAATTATAAGAAAATATACTTTCTTGATTCCTTTCCTCAGTTCTACTTCGATCTGTTTTCTACCTTTAATTCATCTCATATTCAAAATGAGGATTAAAAATCATTATTTTTTCATTCCTGGACCCCTAATATCAATTTTTAATGAATTATAATATCCATTAAAGGATGGTTTTCTTTATTGTATGAAATACTTTATAACCTTTGATTCCTCTCATTTATAACCATTTTCTGAAATTAAAAAAAAATAGTTAGCATAAGTAAAAAATAATATTCAATAAATTAAATGGTCAAATGAATAAGTAATCTCAAAAATATCAATAATAACACCCAAGGTTCAACATTAATCATTAAACCCTAAAACACTTTAGAATATGCTCGAATAAATTTGAATATATCCTAATAATATATTTAAAAAAAATTATTATAGTTTCCCTTAATTAACAGCACATACTAACCCTAAATGTTGTGTATGATGGTAAGGGTTTTCCTTGTCTTAGAAACATCAAAAAATATTATATCCTTAGAGATAATTCAAATAAAATAAAAATTCTGAATCCAATATTTAAACATGTTAAATTTCTCAAATAAAATATTTTCTTTGGGAGTCCCATGAATGATTCACTATTGATTCTCATGCTCTTTATCTATTTTATAATATACCAAGATAACATCAATAAAGAACACAATTAAATTATCAAGGTATTCCTTGACACTTGGGGAATTGGTTCAAATAGTTCCATATCTCCTTAAATTTTAAGAACTAAATGTCAGTGATTTATTTCTTTCACTTTCATTCATGAGCTAGATGGCCCTTATATTTTCACTTTTAACAAACTTTCATTCCTTTTAATCATTTTTAGGGATGTTTCCTTCTATAATTATCACATGTTTTAAGTTCTATACTTACCTAATTCTCTTTTTCCTCATTTTTCATTGGGGCCCAGTAATCCTTTTCTTCTATTGATTTATTTTGAATATATACAACTTGGATAATTATTTCTCTTCTCTAATAGAACTTGAGACTATATCATCATATGATAAAAAAGTTTAAGCGGTTAGTATTATCACACACTAACCTTGTATAGCTCAATTATTTTATTTATTTTTGAGTCTCTCTTGATTATCTCTATTTCTGGCTGGGTTTTTTTATTTTTATAGTTTGTGAGAGAGGTAAGTAAGTCATATGGTTTAGGTGAATGGTTTTATAACCCGTATAGTGACCATGTAATGGGAAATATAGTTTTTAGGGATCCAAATCACATGGTTGGTGCATGGTTTCTCTAATTGTACATAGTGCTCCAGGATCCCAGAAGATGGAACATGATTGGCCTATGGTTTATTAGACCATGTGGCCAAACCACACACAGTTCCCAAATTCATTAAAAATTGAAATTTTCCATTTTTCCCTCTTTTATTTTCAACCCAAAATCACCTATCTCTCCTATAATTTGTCTTGTGAAGCCCCTATGGATCATCCCCTTAGTTATATCATCAACACTTTCTGTAATCTTTGATTTTATTTAAGTTATAGGTGTGATTCTTCAAGGAAATTTTTTATTTTATCTTCCCTCTTCTTTTTTCTCTTTTAGTTCTCTTTTTCTTTCTTGGTGAGGTCTCAATGACCTAGGAATTTACTATTAATCATTTTTAACTTGGTTATTCCTTTTATTTTGAGTTTGTATTGATATTTAGTGGTTATAGGGTCATAAATAGTTGTTTGATCATCATCGCTTGCATAGGCGATGAGTTTCAAGGTAGGTGGTCCTTTGTAGGACCCCAGAACACCCTGAGAGGGGAAGGGTGAATGAGGGTGTAAATGTTTTCTTTTAAAACAATAGATATATTCCCATGTTGGTAGGGACTTGTTAAACCTTTCTTATGGAATCTTTTAGTAATCAAACATTCACATGTAAAGAGATGACACAGTAGTTTTACTTGGTTTACCACTAAGTACCGGTCCAAGGAGAATATGTTGATAGTGTATCATTCGTGCCTAAATTCAATAATATTCACTAGTTATAGAATATATAATTTTATACATAGTCACTCTATTCTAGGATCTCTTCCTTTACAATATTTTAGGTATAATACACTTCCTCCTTCAGAACACTTTTGTCAACTCCCCCTAGCCCACTACTTTGGGTGAAGTCATACTCAGTTTAATGACTTGAAGGTATCTTCAGTAGATTGGCATTTAAGTCTTTGTCCCTGACTATCATGATACTCTACTTGAATGGATTTCCTGTGTTTATTCACTTGTAAGCATTTTTCACTTAAATCATATGTTCAATACTGCTATTTTGGAAGCTCCATCATGAAGCTCACAGTCTTATCAAAGAAAAATGCATTTGTGGAACACTAAGTTATCACAAAATAACCAGTCATTATGAAACTCCTTTTTCCGAGATACCTAAGAATTCATAAATACTAAGATATTCTTTTCATGATTATCTATATCTAAATTAATACATGATTCTTGAAGCTTTCATCCTTTATAAATTTAGACCGATTCATCCTTTTCTTCTTTGTGCACTCACGATGCTTTGTCGTAGTCATGAAGAATCAATTTCTTTCCATAACACATTTGTGATGCTTCATATCTTCGTGAATCTCATCCTTTATGAATCCTAATATTCAAAAAAAAACTCATTATTTTACATATTTTAGAAGATTAAATCCTATAAAACCACCTTTCGTGAATCTTTCTCCTTCCTCCTGATTTTGAGCCCAAAAATTTGGCAAACACGGGGAAATAACACCACATTCAACACTATAGTCAGCTTGTAGTGTAGGATCACTTTCCATTAATACTCCAGGATCAACCTAGTTTGGATTGAAAAAAAAACACAAACTAAACTCCATTTCCATCAATGAAAATCTTTAGTTCCAATAATCTCCCCATTTCGGTTTGTTGGAAATCTATAGATAAATCCAATAAGGCATTAGCCACTACCAAACCCTAAAAGGAGAGAAACAACTCATCGAACACTTTACGTCTATGTGAGAAAATATTGATGTAGAAAACAAGAGAGAAATCATTAATTGGGTTCTTGTGATTTGGAATTCTTAAATTTTTCCAAGATAATATTTTAGAGAAAATAATTGTTTCCTCATAACACTTAAATCTCATCATAGCACAGAATCATTGCATGGTTTTTCAAAAACCTAAAACCATACTAACCTTATAACATTGAATTTCTCCATTATAACCTTTTTTAAATAAACTTAAATAACCTTTATTTTTACTTTTATATCTCAAAAAATACTCCCATGGATTGTATCTCCCCTATAAACCTGCATCGCTTCTATAAACAGAATAAAATAGTTAACACAAATGGGGAGAGGTGACCAATCGTAACCTCTTCATGCATTGGGATGTGGCTGAACACTAAGGTTCAACCAATGTTTCTAGAACACATGTGCTTCCATAATCTTATTCAAAATGTCATCCACTTGGTCATCAATTTCAACATGCTCTATTTTAATCACATCTTGTTCAAATTTTTCCTTAATGAAGTGATATCTTATCTCAATATATTTTATATGAGAATGTTGAACTAGATTCTTCGTAACATCAACCGTACTCTTATTGTCACAGTGAATCACCATCAGTTGTTTCATCTCATCACCAATATTATTTAGTTGTTTCTTCATTCATAATAGTTGATTTCAAGCCTTCATAGCAGAAATATAATCTACTTTAGTCGTACTAAGAGAAGTTATTTCTTATTTATTTTTCAACTAGCCCGCACATTTATTTCCAATGAATAATGCTCCACCACTTGTGGACTTTATATTCACCACATATCCAATGTATTCAGCATCATAAAATGATGATAATTCATTATCTCTTCCTACATTAAAGTATAATCCAAAATTGAGAGTACATTGAACATGTCCCATGATTATTTTAACGGGTTCCAAATGATCTTCCTTTTGATTATATTGAAAGTGGGATGCTAATCATTTTGCAATGATGATATATGTCCATGTCACAGAAAATTATAATAAGCTTCCAATTATTCTCTTATATAGTGTGGGATCCACAAATATCCCTTCCTCAATATTTCCAAGTTTTTCCCCAACCGAAATTGGAGTTGACATTGGTTTCGTGTCATGCATGTTGAATTTATTAAGCAGATCTCTTGAATATTTTTCCTAATAAATGAAGGTGTAATCCTTCTTCTGAATCACCTACTACCCTAAAAATTATGTGAGTTAACTAAGCACAGACATTTCAAATTTTGATTTCATATAATTGGAAAATCCTTCCATTTATCCCTACCTACTTCCACCAAAAATAATATCATCCACATACACCAGTGCTATAAATTTATCTTAAGGAGAATTATTCACATAGGGATTATGGTCGACACCTCCTATTTTAAATTCAAGATTATTCATATAAGTATAGATTCAAGCACAATATACTCATGGTTTTTACTTTAAGCTATATAGATATTTATTTAATCTTCAAACCTTAGTCTTATCATTTCCAATCAGAAATTCCACTGGTTGTTCAATGTTGACTTCTTTTCAAGAACCCCATTTAAGAATATTGTTTTGATATCCATATGATAAACTTTTTACTCTCTATAAATTTCCATGGAAAGGAAAATCTTGATAAAATCCAGTATAGCTACTGGAGAAAATTTTTATTCAACATCAATTCCTTCAATCTATTCATATCCTTTACACACTAAACATTCCTTATTTCTGATCACATTTTCATGTTATTCAAATCTGTTTTTAAACATCCACTTTGTTCCAATAATATTGTTATTTTCATGTATATTGAAAATTTCCTATGTCTAATTCTAATTAATATGATATAGTTATTCATTCATGGCCTTAAACCGTGATTCATCCTTTTTTGATTCCTCAAATGGTTTTGGTTCCACAATTTATAGGAAGGTAGAATGTGCTTCAATACTCATTCTCCTTATCTGTGTGGGTGTAGTCCAATCCCCAATGACGTTGCATTGATTGATTTATGATATAATATTTCTTTTGTGAGGTTTTGATGATATTTCATCAATAATGGTTTCCTATTCTAATTATTCTTATGAATCATCATTATTTTTTGATCCCTCCACTACTTATTCTTTTGAATTTGTCCCTTGTTCACTTTCTTTTTCATCTTCTACCATATCAGCATATGACCTCCTAAAGGTATTTATGGTTTTATCATCAATTATATTAACATAACTAATTTCCAAAATTATTAAAATATGATTATTGTAACATTTTTAGGCTTTACACTTCATTAAATATCCAAGTAATATCACCTCATATGCAGCATCACCATACTTATCTTAATTTCCTACTTTGTTTCAGAAGAAAAATTTACTTCTAAAAAAAATTACTTTAGAGAGGGATTTCATACACACCATAACTCCTAAGATGTATTGGTTTCTCCCAAAAAAATCCCTATACAATTTTTAGTGTACACTACTACATGAACAACCTCTTTCTAGTAATGATGAGAAATAAAACTCTCAATCAGTATAGTTCTATCCATGTTGTTCACCTATCAATTTCAATGTTCAACAACTCTATTTTTCTATAGGGTTGTCACTACAATAACCTCATGATTTATTACATGTTTTTTAGGTAATTTTTAAATTAAATGGATGTGTATTCTCATCCATTGTCAGACCATAGAATCTTTATTGTTCATCCAGTTTCATTCTCAACAATTCAACAATAACTCATTAGGAATCCAAGAACTTATTGTTTCCTATGAATAGGAAATTATACTATAATAATAAGAAATAATAATGAATTAACTCTCTCCATATGTGCCAACCACATTTATTAGACCACATATGTCTTCTTAGATGATATCAAGCATATTTGATTCCCTTTTGTTCTTCATCCGATGTGAACTCTCGGACATCTTTCCTTTCATTAAAGCATCACATTACTTTTTTTCATGATATAAATTGGGAATATTGATGAATATATTCAAATTATATATCTTATCCATGATCTGTTGATTAATTTTACCCAACCTCTAGTGTGACAAGTTTTTTTTCTTCAACTGTTAAGTAACAAATGTTCTCTTTACTGTCAACCTAGTATAAATTTCCATTTATTATGCAACCTTTCATAATATAATTGTCTATGTTTCCATTTATAGTGTACATAATTTTATTAAATGTCACTATCAGACCCAATTCATATATTTGACTCACACTTAGGAGATTGTAATGTAAACCATCAACATAGAGAACTTCAGTTTTCTTAAAAAATTTATTTTCTAGTTCTATACTTCCACTACCTTTGATCTTTAAAGCACTATCATTTCCAAAATTCACAATTCCATTACCCCTTTTCTTAAAAAATTTCAATAAATATGTATTTCCCATCATATGGGATGAGAATACACTATTAAGAATCTAGGTGTGTAGATTTGAGAGTTATTTCTATAAGGTTGGATTTCTAAATTTTCTTCTTTTCCTTCCATGAGATACTTTATTGAGTGGAGGATAAAGATTTCCTATCCAATATATTTTCCATATTCATGGGTTCATCATACTTATATTTTTATTCCATAGGAGAAAACATATTCAAAAGAGAAACTATACCTAGTTGGCAGGTATTGAATTTTCTCTTAGTTACACAGGTAATGTTCCTAACTTTCTACTGCCAGCAATGAATAGCATTATAGCCATTATTAGAACATTGAAAACAATATCCATAAAAAATATTTCTTCTATATAATGAAGGATATGGTCTCATTTTTCTTTTTTGGATTCCAAGAACTTCCCCATTTAGATATCTCTTTGCCTCGTCATAGTATGGTATGGTATGGTATGGCCTAGAGAGCCATATAATTGAAATTTCATAAGAGTAAATGTCTTCTCACTTTCATTCCCCATCATGTAAACTTCTTTAGTAAAATTATTTGACTAGAGATCATCTCTGGATACTTAAGAATAATATTCAGCTCTCTTTTCTCTTTTATTTGAGGATTTCTTAGTTAGGAAATCAGGTGCCTTTGTGATACATCCAACTTTCATCTTCCCTTTATTTTCGAGCATCCCATTTCCAACCTTTTATGTTTCTTCATAACATACAATTTCACTTCTTTTGGTACATGTGAATCTATAACCATTCAAGTCCTTCTCTACTCCTTTAGAACCAAGATTAGATCTTTCTAACATCTATGCTTCTGAGAATCTTCCAAACTATAATTTATTCTTTATTTCCCTTGATTTTGATTCAGTTTCTAGTTTACACATTAGAGTGAAAACTTCTTATTCAAGTCCCTAAACGTTTTTATCCTTCTCCTCTATCCTGAATGTAATTTCATTGATGAATTTTTATTATCTTCAATACTGATATTAAATTCCACAACTTCTTCTGAGCTTTCAATAGTTTTTAAGTATTCTTCTATCCCTACTTCCAATTGATAAATTTATACTTCAAACTGATCAACATACTCTAATGAATCTTCCAGAAAAGCTCTCATATTTCTATTTCTCTTTCATTGAATGTCAAGATTATCAAGATCATCCTCAATTTCCACCTTGAGATCAGTAACACCAATCAACTTATTACCTTTATCTTTTAAAGGTTCTACCTTTTCAAAAATATCCATCATGGATGCTTGGTTTTCATATTTAAACTTTGTTTCTTCATCCTATAAAAATTCATTATTATCTTGTTCTCCTTTCCAGATGAAACCCTTTATCTATAATTTATTTCTAAATTTGAAGTCTTACTTTTGGGGAAATCTTTTCTGAGGCTTCTTCATGATTCCTGCTTCACTTTCTTTATCATTGAAATTCCTTGAGTATCAAGGGGAACTGTGCCTAACTCTACCACATTGAAAATAGTCCATAGAAATCTCTCCTTCAGATCTCTCTTTTCCTATCTTGAATTTCTTAGAAAAAAGAGAAATATTTTTTTCTTACTCGTTATCTTCATAAGCACTATCTCCAAAAACCTCAGGTTCTTCCATGGATTTTAATACCATTTCCTTACTTACATGAGTTGTTGTGTCTTCTCATTTAACTCTCATTTCATAATCCACAATACTACTTAGAATATCATTAAAAGAAAGTTTAGATAGATCACTTTCCTCAAAAGCTAACACTTTTGGACAGTACTGAGGTGGAAGCCTTCTCAATATTTTCTTCACAATGTCAATATCTTTAATTTCTTCACCAAGTCCTATAATTTCTCTAACAACTAAATTAATTTTATTAAAAAATGTATCTACATTTTTATCAGGATGCATCTTCAGATCATCAAACCTATTGTAAAAAACATAGAGTTTGGCCTCCTACACATTATTATCGCCTTCGTATATATTTTCCAATTTTTCCCACATAGACTTGGATGAATTAAAACTCATCACATTCAAATAAATTTTATCACATAAATCTACAGTAAGATAATTTTATGCTTTGGAATATTTATTAATCATTTTTTTATCTGTTTTTTTCATAGACATACTTATTGTATTAGTGACCTGAATCCCCTGAGAATTAGAAAGAAAAACTTCCATCCCAAGTGATATCAGATGAGATCTCATCGTATTATTCCAAATATAGAAGTTTCTTTCATAAAATAGGTGGACTCCCCTAACATTCATTGAATTATCCATTAAAATATATTTAACTCCAACAACCAGTATGCTTAGATACCACTTGTAGGAACTTGGAACACCCTGAGAGGGGAGGGGTGAATCAGGGTGTCAACTATTTCTTTTAAAGTGAAGGATCATGTTCCCAAATTAGTAGTACTTGTTAAACCTATTTGATGAAATAATATAGTAATAAAACATTCACATGCAGAGAGATAACATAACATTTTTACTTAGTTCACCACTAAGGGCTAGTCCAAGGATCATATATCAAAAGTGTGTTGGTCATACATAAATACACAAATATTTAATAGTTGTGTAATATGAAAGTTTAGACATAGTCAATTTATTCTATGAACACTGCCTTTACAAGATTTTAGGGATATCACACTACCTCCCTCTAAACACTTTCGTCGAATCCCCTTTGTTCATTGCTTTGGGTGAAGCCTTACTCAGTTTAACGACTTCAAGGTCTCTTCGGTAGATTGAAATTTAAGAATTTTTCCCTGACTATCATGAAATTCTTCTTGCATTCATGTCCTGAGTTGATGAAATTGAAATCTTTTTTCACTTAAACCAGATGTTCAACACTATTTTTTTCTAAGCTCCTTCACAAATCTCCTTCTCAAATCACACAAACCTTGAAAATAAAACTACTTTCATGGAACACTAAGTTGTTTTGGAATAACCAGTCATTGTGAAATTCCATTATTTGAGATACCTAAGAATTGGTCAAGAATAAGATAGTATTTTTGAGATACTAAGGCTCATAATAAATACATGATTCACAAATATTTTATCCTTTTTGAATTCATACTAATTTATCCATTTCTCTAAAATGTTCTATGTGAAGTGAAGTGGGGTTAGAGACATATTTATAGGCACAACCCTTCATGAATATCCCATGCCTCTTGTATATTTTTAATGAACCTCTAAATTCATGTTCACAAATCTTCTACATTCTCAAATCTCTAGTGAAATTTCACCCATTCATGAACATTCTTGTAGTCTCGAAAAATCATCGCCAACTCATCATGCACTTGCGATGCTTTATCGTGGTCATGAATAATAATTGTCTTTTGATCACACATTTATGAAGCTCATTCATGATGCTTCATATCTTCATAAATCTAAACCTTTTCAAAACCTAGTATTTGAAAAACTCAATCATTTATCGCATTTGAGAAGAGTTAATCCTAGAAAACCATCTTTCTCAAAGCTTGCTCCTTCCTTCTATTTTTGAGCCTAAAAATTTGGAAAACACTAGGAAATGATTCTACCTTAAATATTTTAGTCATATTGTACTATAATATCACTTGACTTGAAAACTCCCTGATCAACCCAGTTTATATTGAAAACAAACACAAACTAGAATATGTTTCTAGAAATGAAAATCTTTGGTTCCAACATCCTTCGCATAGACCTTTAATTCTAGAACTATGATTTCTTGTTGTTTTAAATTCGTGATTTTTGTGTTTTAGAAATGATATGAATTATATATATTATATTTCATGAAAATTAAGTAGTTTCCAGTGATTTTTATCAAATATTAGTGGCTTATACTTTGTTTTGAATGTTTAAAATATCTTTTGGAAATCCCTGATCCCTAGGTGTTTGTTTAAAGACCTGGTTAGATCTTTTAAATTAATGGCTATATTTTAAAAGCTGTTTTTTAATTAGTTTAAACTAAAGGAATTTATTTTATGATAATGAGTGTTATTTACCATTTTAAGAGTGTTCCAGAAGTTTAGTTATATAAGGAAAAATCTTTGAGTCCTACTTGAAACTTTTGAAATTATTTTTCCTAAATTAAAACCCCTCTTGAAACATGCCCCTGGAATTTTGAAAATGAATATCATTATTTCATTGTATTGGATTATACCCATTGAAGGGGATTATGCATTTCTTATATTATTTTCGTGGAATTCAAGGTTTTTCCATGTGTGTTAACAATAGGTGATGATGTGTCTTGTTTTTCAAATGTATTATACGTATTGTTATATAGAATTTGTTTAAATCACCCCTACTTTTTATTTATTGGAAGACTTGGGTGTACAGGTGGGAGTTATAGGTAAACATGATTCACTAGTTCATGGTCATTCTCTAGCTAGTGTCCCTAAGATGGATTTTAGTGTTCTTATGGGATATGACTCTCAGTTAGATGGGTGAGGGTAATACTGGGAGAGTGGGGGGATCTATTGTTATCTAGCACTGGTCTTGTTTGGTTATTTTTATAGCTTGGTCTTTTATCATTCCTCTCAACAGTTCCTAGGTTCCTATGATGTTATTTTTTCAAATTAAATATGTTCTAATGTTTTTTATCATTAAAAATGTAATTGGTTTAAAATTGTAACTTTGGGTTTATTTCTTTTGAAAATAAAAGAAAGTTTTTTTATTTGGTTGATCTTATATCATTGTCCATGAATGTATTCATTAATATATATATATATATATAGGTTCTTGATTATGCACACATATGAATGTGCATAGGAACATACATGTTTGTATATTATATATATGTGTTTTTAGTGAAGATTCATTGGATTCCTTATTTTAAACCTCAGTTTCAGAATTTTCTAGATTATTATTGTTTTCCTTATAATGTGAAAACATGTTTTAATATTATGCCTATTTTTAAACTATCATGGAATTGTTTTACTTTTCAAGTGTATATAGGGACAAAAATGTGGTGACCTGATAAAAATTAAAGTCACACCTGTTATTATTTTAGTTATTTTTAGTTTCTTAGTTTTAGTCAATCCCATGTGGATGTGGTAGTTTGGTTTCAAATTCTTGGTTTGAGTATGGATGGTAGTTATTGAAGGTGATTCACATGGTGAATAGGGATTATGTTTGGGTCTTGCCTATTTATTCTTTATTTATTCTTGGTATCTCTATTGTATTGTCCTTTTAGGATTTCTATTATACACTCTATATATGGTTATTGTTATGTTTTTCATTTATTTATATTATGTTTTTTATTATTTCTATTTTTATGGGGCATTTAGTTTAACTCATTATTTTTTTTTATTTTTTTTTATGGTCATCCAAAGTATGGAATGGTCACACTGGAATTCCAAGTGTAATTACTTTTATTTATATCTATTCTTTAGTTAAAATAATTCCCATTGGCTCTCATTGATTCCCTTGGTGCTTCTAGCTAGCCTGAGCAGATTGGGAATGCCAATCGAGCCTTTTCACAGGTCGGCTTGGGTGCTCAGTTTAGGGTTGACTTAGACTGCTTTGTGAAAAATGGTATCATAAGTCTAGGTTCTTGTAAATGTATAGGTCCTTGATTCAACCTTGTTATTTGAGTATTTCCATTAGTTTTGAGTAGGATTTTCAGAGTTCAACTGGTTGGTCAGAAGTAGGTGCTTGATCACCATATATTTAAAATGATTCTTGAGTTTCCAGGGTATTCTAGGATGTTTATGTCTTTAATCTAAGCTCGGTTCTTGGATATATTCAATAATTTTGGTTTTTATTTGAGTAATTTATTTTATTATTAAGAATTCATGGTTAATTTTGAGAAACACTAAATTTTGTAGTGGATTTTTTAGGGAATTTAAAGGAATCATGGTTTTTTAAATTGTTCCCAAAATGTTGATCTATCTCTAGATGGCTTATAGTGAGGTTCACTTGGTTGGAACAAGGTCTTCCAAACTGTGTGTCCAAACCATGTGTGGCTATTATTTCATTTAATTTTTGAAAATTTGATTTATTATATTATGTATTGTTCTTTTTGAATTTTTCTATTTGTTTGGAATGATTTTAGATGTTTCTTTTGCATCTAAAAAGATGGTTTAGTTTTCCTAATTTTTATTTATAAAATAAAATCCTTTAGTTGATTAGAAAATGTGATATAATTGATTAAAAGTTTTAAAAGTTTTTTGAATTTTGAATTCAAATAAAATTGGGGATTAATAAATTTTTTGATTTGATAATAAGAAGTGTTATTAAAATGGTCAAATTATTTTGAGGAATGATTTGAAATATGACCCTTGGAATTATTTATGAGTATTTATATGTGTGTATCTGTGTGGTAATTAAATGCCTATATGTATACATATTTGTTCATATAAGTTTGTATAGGTTTATATATATATATTAGTTTCATAGAATTCCATTTTAAATGTCTAGTTTCTTAAACTTATTTTTATCTTTCAAAGTTATTTCTAAAAATAATTTTTAGAATGATTTCCTAGAAAATCCTTTAGTTTTGTTTTAAGTCATTATGGGGTTGATGGTTGTTTTAAGTGATATTTAAAGTTTAACTTAATAACCTATATTTGTGATTTTGGGATTTTGTTTCTGGTAGTTTTGAATGATTTTGTTTTTTGTTCCATGTGTATAGATTACACCCCCACTAAGTTTCAATTGATTTTTAAGAAGGATTTGGCAGTGTTTTATCACATGTAGATCCTCCAGTTGATCAAGTTTTGTCTGAGTCTACTTCTTTGAATGCTCTAGTCATGGGACTTGGTGATCCATCTATTCTAGTCTAGCCTAGGTATTTTATTAGTAATTTCATAGTTGTAATCCTCCTCTCTTCCTTGGGTAATCACATTCACATGAGGTAGAGAAATTATTGTAGAGTATCAAGGAGATCTCCATCCATCTTAAGATTCGCGGGCCTCTTAAGATAAATTTTTTTACTTTCATGTTAGATGGTCCTAACTTATAGTGGTGGAAGTACACTATCCAAAAAAACTACTCAGGGATATTTCTTGGGGAATATTCAAGCCACTATACATCCAATATTTTTCCCTAAATCCCTTAAAATATAAAAGGATAAGGAGTTGTATGGCCTCCAACAAGGCAATATAAAAGTGTTGGAATATACTAGTTGATTCACAGAGTTAGTATTGTACATTCCTAACCTAGTCATGTATGAATCTTCAAGGGCATGGTATTTTAAAAATTTTCTTAATATGGAACTCTTTTCAATGGTTTTTCCTCTTATCCTTAACACTTATGAAAGTGTAGTGAAATAGGCCATGAGAATTGAAGTTGGATTGGACAAAATTCCAAAATAAAAAAATGTTTTATCTATTCCTTATAGTTTTGGATGAATATTCAGTAAATTAAAGGTTAAGTAAGCCAATTCAAAGCATTATTCTAGTAGTATCAAGAGTCCACCATGCTTTTTTAAGATAGACTCTTCGAAAATGAAGTTTTGAGTGTGTTATTGGTGTAAGAGGCAAGGAATAAGAAACCTTTTTGCTTTAAATATCCATAGGATAGTTGTTCATGAAATCATCTAGTAAATATATAGAGATTCTATATAGGAATCTCTAGAAAAAGATGTAGAACCAAATCTACCCCTTTGGAGGATATTCAGGTTCTACAAATTGTGCCTGGTGTTGAAGCAATGTATTTTTAAGATCGTCCCCCTATAGTATTCTTTATTTTTGTGTTGGATCATCCTATATTTTTGTTGTAGTAATTTATCCTTATATGATGTAATATTTTGGGAAAATAATTCTTATAAATCTATAGGATTTATAATTACTTTATAAATGTATTTTGGGAAATTTAAAATTTTGGTGGTGTAGTGTGGTGGTGTTTTTTATATTGTGTCTTGTTTATCATATCCTTGGGTTTCTATAGTACTCAAGATTTTGTTATATTTTGGAAGATTGGTGTTCACAAGAGTCCTAATATAATGGGGATTCCACCATAAAAGTAACCCTTAGTGAGACTAAAATACATTCCTCCTTTTCTCTCCCTCTTGGAGTTATGAATTCTAATTGTTGGGGTGATTCTTTGTCCCTTCCTAGCCCGACCCCACTCATATAATATTGGATATCTTTTGATCATGGGTCATGTGATGGATGCTCATGGAGATCCTAGACCACCCATGATAGATTAATTATATCTTTTCTATGTTTTAAATTTGAGGTGCTCTTTTTTTTAGATTCTTTTCAGAGGAGTAAGTCTCTCTATCAATATCTCTATATATTTATCTCTCTATATCTCTCTCTCATCTTTATAGGAGTAAGCATCTCTATCAATATTTCTTTTATCGCTTTTGGTGAAAGAAATACTTATGGTAGAGATAATTTCCACACCCTGGCCTTGGATACCTCAATAATTTTATTTATTTTTGAGTATCTATTACTTATCTCTATTATTGGGAGTCTTTTCTTTTATTTTTGAGTTTTTTATAGGTTTAGATAATTTCATTCTATTTAGGTGCATAGTTTTCCAAATAATATAGAAACTATGTGATAGGAACTGTAGTTTTGAAATATCCAAATCTCATAGTAGGGGAATGGTTTCTATAATTGAGTTTCATTCTCATGTTTAGTGCTCTAGGAGCCCAAAATATGGTGTACTATTTTTTATATTATGCAGCTAAATCGCACGAATTTCCCTGATTCATTAAAAATGGAGATTTTACCATTTTTCCTATTTGATTTTTAATCAAAATCACCTCTCTATCCCCCATGATTTGGCTCACACAACCCTTAGGGATCCTCCCATTGTTTCCCACTTCAATACCTAGTAAAATATTGTATTTTATTAGAGTTATTGGTGTTATTATTCAAGTTAATCCCTTCTTGACTCATCCCTCTTCTTTTTATCTATTTTCTTCTCTTGTTCTTATCTAGTGAGGTCTATGTAACCTAAGGATTCATTTAGATTATTTGTATCATGGTTATTACTTTTAATTTAGTTTTATATTTATGTTTAGTGGTTCTTGGGTCCTAAAAATGTGGTTTATCACTATCACTCGTGTAGGCAACGAGTTTCAAGGTAGGTGGTCCTTCATATAGACCTTTAATTTTAGAACTATGATTTCTTGTTTTTCTAAAATACATGATTTGTGTGTTTTGGAAATTCTATGAATTATATCCAGTATATTTCCTTGAAATTGAGTTGTTTCCATTGATTTTAATAAAATTCACATGGCTTTTTCTTTGTTTTAAATATTTAAAATCCCTTTTGTAAATACATCTTTGATGGTGTTTGTTTAAAGGCTTGGTTAGATCTTTTAAATTAATGGATATATTTTGAAAGATATTTTCTAATTAATTTAATTTAATTGGATTTATTTAATGAGAATGGGTGTGATTTCCCATTTTAAGAGTGTTTTGAAAGCTTGGTTTCTATGTAAAATTCCTCAAGGCCCTATTAGCACTTTAAAATGATTTTTACTAAATGAAATCCCATCTTGAAACATGCCCCTGGTAATTTTAAAATTAATTTCATTGTTTCCATGTATTGAATTGTGAATGATGAACGGGGTTATGTATTTCTTATATGATTTTGATGGAATTTGGGGTGGTTTCATGTGAGGGAATATGAGGTTAGGATGTGTCTTGTTTTTAAATGTATTATATCTATTGTTATTTATCATTTTTTTGTATCACCTATACTTTTTATTTATGGGAATCATTGGGTGTTTAGGATGGAATTCTAGGTAAAAATGTTACACTAGTCAATGATCATGCTCTGAATAGTGGTCTTGATATGGATTTTATACTGCTTATGGGATATTCCCCTTAGTTAGACCAGTGAGGGTAATATTGGGAGTACGGGAAGGTTTTTTGTTATCTGATGCTAGTCTTGTTTAGTTATTTGTATGTCTTAGTCCTATATTTTCACCCAAATATCTCTTATGTTACCATGATGTGATGTTTGAAAATTATTTATGTTATAATTTTTATAAAATTTAAAATTTTAATTGGTTTAAAATTATAACATTGGGTTTCTTTCTTTTTCTTATGAAAAGAAATTATTTTTCTTTGGTTGTTCCTATAGAACTCTCTATGAATGTCTGTATTAATATATATATATATAGTCCATTGATTATGTGTGCATATTCATGTGCATATCCACATACATATGTGTGTATTATATATATATATATATTTGTGTATGTGGGGGGTTTAGATTTGATTCATGGGATTCCTTATTTTAAGCCTCAATTTTTGTAAATGTATATCTTATTATTTTCTTTCATTATAATGTGAAAACCTATTTTACTCTTATGCCTATTTTCAAACTAGCATGACATAATTTTACTATTAAAGTGTATGTATGGATTTTTGGGAGGTGAATTAATGGAAAATTATTCTCATGACTATTATTATTTCAATTCTTTCAGGTTACTCGGGTTTAGCTGATCATGTGTGGATGCGGTCGTTTGGTTTTAGATTCTTGGTTTGGGAATAGATTGAGGCTAATTAATGTGATTCACTAGGAACATGGGGATTATGGCTAGGGATTTCCCCTTTGTTCTATATTTATTCTTGTTATCTCAGTTTTATTGTCCATTTAGGATTCCAACTATTCACTCTATATCAATTCATTGTTATGTTCATCATTTGTTTTGTTATTCTTGGAATTGTTTCACTTTTATGGCATGTTTAGTTTAGATCATTCTATATTTTTTATTATTTGATGTTATGGCCATCCAAGGTATGGAATATCCATGTTAGTATTCTGGGTGGAATTCCATTGATTTATATCTATTCTTTTAGATAAATAATTCCCATTGGTTCTTATTGATGTCCTTGGCACTTATCACCGAACTAGAAGGATCGAGAATGCCTCTCGAGCCTCATCACAAGATGGATTGGGTTCCCAATTTAGTTTTGAATCAGGATAGTTGATGAAAATTTCCCTTAAAATGATCAACTTAATTTCATTAAAGAAAATATTAATCATACTATTTGAATTACATATGTAGTTCATAGAATGCCTTGATAATCTCATAAATTTTTCCTCATACTCAGCAACACTTCCCTCTTCCTTTTTTCTTAAATTAAGGATTTTAATTTCCATATCATATTGTTCTTCTAAAAAATATATATTTATTAAATAAAATCACCTTAAAGGTTTTCCATTTCATTCCATCTATCTCCTCCTCATCCTTAATATTTTGAATCAATGAACATCATTGATTAGTATCTCCTTTTAAACAATATACTGCTAGAATAATCTTTTATTTTTCATTACTTTCCAAATATAGAATTATATTTTTAGGGGACTTAATCCATTTCTTAGATACCAATAGATTTTTAGTTTTATTAAATTTTGGAGGCTTTTATCATATAAATAAATCCAACAAATGTTTATTGCCCTGTGGAACAACAGGTTGCTCTATACAAGTAAGATTATTTTTCATAACCTGGGTCAGTTTCCTAGAAACGGTTATGATCTATTCTTCTCTAACACACAATATACTAACTTTCTCATAAGGTAAATTCCTATATTGACTATCAGTGTTTTCATGATTTTCATTTCCTTTTCTAGGTGCTATATATAAAAAATTTCACAAAAATAATTAGCTCGTAACATTATGAATATTTATTCCATAACAAAAAAATCCATAAAAGATATTAAAATTCTAGGGGTTTTTTTAATGAATTTTATATCTATGTTATTCTAAAATATAGTTCTCAAGGTTCCTACAAAAATTTCTTTGGTACAAACTGAAGAAACACCAACTCTAATAACCCAAATCTAGTTTTTATTTTATTACATTTGTACAAGATACAATGGAACACACCATAAATTATTGATCAATTTATCAGTCTTGAAAATATAGATACATAAATAACATCCATATTATATTGAATGATAAAATAATAGCATGAAAAACTTTCTTGAATCCATTAAACTCATTCAAATACTCCTTCAAATACTCATTCTTCATATAATAGAGAAAGGAAAAGAAATAAATGGTGATATCATTTTACCATGAACCGACTCGAGATTCCATATAAACCAGTACTCGAACCAACCCACCACATGGACAACAGGGTATTATTGAACCCCACAAGCTAGAAACAAGTTAATGGGTATAAAGGAACTCCCTTTGGAGTGATTTTCCCATTTCAAACACTAACATAATTATAGAATTATCACCCAAAACATCCATAATATAATCCATAGAAAAAGTCATACATGAGCATAATATATTACATCTATGATCAAGTACCAAAATAAAAAAAGAAAAATAGATCAATAAAAATAATCACCCATAACCCCATGACACAAGGGGTTGACCACCCATCATGTCACTATAATCACCCATCTCGTAAGCCACTATCAAGAACAACTACCACTGCCATGAGATGCCTTTATCTTACCTATATCAGATAACACAAGGTCAACATACACCTATTAGTTGTAGGTAGAGTATGAGATCATTTTCCTAGTAGGATCCCACTACATGTTTCATTTATATCCATTAAATTACAATTATAATCTTCTAATTTTGAAATACAAGCTAGTTTTGAAAATGTGACTCTGACTTTTAAAGTAAATAGTGGAAAATGGGAAAAAATAAATAAGAGAATGAACAAAAATAAGCATTATAGGTGGAACTAAATATATAGGGTAGGGTACCTAGTATCCTCATACTCTTGTTTATTGATCCATACACACTTGTATCCATTATTATTTATGGTTCATAAAACTATGACATCGCAATTTAGTTTAGTTAGTGTTGTAGTGTGATATTTCTTGGGAGGATAATATAAATCCTTTCTACCTCTGTCTAGAATAATTTTCCTACTCTACACTTAGGTACCCAAGGTTCCCATGTCCTATCACCAATTGATTCAATCCCCATAAATCCACTTCCATTTCATAATAAATCAAAACTTTCCAACACATACTATTACCAACCATTTTAAAAAGGGGAATCAATTATAAAACTTCATACCTATAAATAATTCTTGAAATTTGTTTACACACACCAAACAAATTTAGTAAGGTACCAAAAATAGAATCAAGTGTATTGAATTTATCAAAAAATAGTACAACATGAAACCACCAACCATTATCCATGAAATGACCAAGAATCAGTTAAGAAATGGAATCCAAGAAGAGGGGGTCATATAGAAGTAAGAAAAAACCATAAACAACAAGTCTTATACCATACGGTTTTGATCGAACAAACCTAGGCTACTAAAACCAGTGGTTGGCAGGAAATTTTTGAAAGAAGGGAGAATAAATCAAATATAAGGGAGAGAAGACACTTAGATGGATATTTCTTGAAGAACCAAGGAAAAAACAACCCAAAATGGATACAAGAGGGAATGAAATAATAGATATGGCACACCTAGGTCTGGTGGCTTTAATAATGGGGATAAATGGGGACAGGGGAGTTAAATCGATCTAGGAGTATTTTAGGGATTTCAAAAGATTTTAGTTATGGGAAAGTAATAGTATTTGGAATTATGGTTTTCAAAAACATGTTCCAACCATATGTGTACCTCTATCCCAATACACATGGTCACCTAGGTTTCTCACATGGTTTATAAAACTGTATAGAAACCACAAAAATTCCACTGTTCAGGCTCTGCAACTCTTAAATGGTTTCCTCATGATTTTCTATAATCATGTGCCAATTTTGCGACATGATCTATCTCCTAAAAATTAAATTTTAAAGATAATGACTTGGGAATATTATAAATAAAAAGTAAGACTATAAATGAATGATAAATACCTAAAAATCGCATTGTGGGTTTGAAAATTCTCCCCAACATTTCACTTTAGACCCTTAGAAATTCAATCTATAGTTTGATCAAATAGTAAGTGAGAAATTTTCTCTTTTACCTAATTCTCCCATTACCAAGTCACATACTCTCCATTCCTATTTTTCAATAGAATCTGAACCAATGGGTTGAATTTTCCTCACAATACCTTCACTTTTGAATTGATAATCCGAATTGGTTATTTAGTCACTGACATGTCAGGCTTCATCTTGAGTTATTCCCAATTCAACACATGGGAGGAATATGGTTTATAATTTTTAAACTAAGAGACATGAAAAAAAGTGTGGATTAGTTTCAATAAAGAAGGAAATTCTAAATGGAATGTGACCTTCCTAATCCTCTTGATAACCTCAAAAGTTCTGATGTACCTCGGAGAAATCTTCCCTTGTTTCTTAAGATGGTGATGGCCCAAATGAGGTGTTACTTTAAAAACCACCTAGAAACCCACTAAAAACTATAAGGGTCAATATTAATGATTACCATATGACTTGTAAGGACTCTAAGACATTAAAAAATTACACCAAATAATCTATATTTTTTATTTTTTTTTCTCTCATTTGATACTCAATTTCACTGAAGAAGTTTTTTCCACCTCATTCCAACACAAAAAGGACTAGAAATTACAACTATACAAGGATTCAAAGTGATCCATCTTGATCTAGGATTGGTGACTATTATTATAGGATAACTCTGCTAATAACATATTATTATCCCAAATATCCCCAATGTCTAAAATTTATTAATGGATCATATGCTTCAAAATATGATTTACCCTCTCAGTTTGAAAATCTATTTGGTGATGGTATATCATGATGAGTTTGATATGTGACCCCGTTTACTTTTAGATACATACCCAATCAAATTATGTAAAACAGGTATTCCTATTAGAAAAAATAGTTTATAGTACCCCATGCATTCTCATGATCTACTGAATATGTATCATGTCCAACACCTTTACTTTGGTGGTGTCTTTGATCGGGATAAAGTGAGTAGATTTGGTTAAACGATCAATTACCACCCAAATATCATTACTTCCTTGGTAATTATGGGGTATTCAAATGGTAAATCCATGGATACCTAATCCCACTTATAGGTGGTAATAGGAATATGTTGGATCAAACTAGAGGCCTTCTGGCGCTCTACTTTGATTTTCTAAAAATTGTAGCACTTAGAAACAAAGTCAGTGATGTATCACCTCATGCCTGGCCTCCAAAAATGGTACTGCATGACATATATCATATTTGTGGATCTAGGATGAATTTCCCAATGAGATTGGTGAAAATATTTCATTTCCACCTTCCTTAGGTATGATGGAAAAATAAAACAACCTCTATAGTAAAGGATTCCCTCATGAGACAAGTATTATTCATTGGTTACCTCTCCACCATTTAGGATCTACCAAGAGCACAGAAAAAACTCATATCTTGATTTATCTTTATGGATAACCTCTATAAGATAAGGCTCTAACCAAATATTATCCAACAACGTTACCTCATTCTCCTCCTTGACTTTAATGTGCATCAAGGAAAAAATCCCCTTAGGTTCCCCTCACTATTGGACCCCTTCAGAGCCTGGGATAGTAACTACCTACTTAAGGAATCAGTTTTCCTTTACCTAGGGTGTGGAAGATGTCAAGATAAAACCATTATAGGTACTCAACCCATCATATATTCCTCAGATTTAGGTCCTTCTGAGACAATATATAGCTCGGTCATTTATGATTAAATTACATTATAAATCTTTCCCAAAAAAGGAAGTAGCACTGGTATTTGAGAGTGTTCATCACAACTTCATGTTCAAGGTAATAAATTGGGTAATTCCTTTAAATTAGTCAAAGTTATCAAGAGTCATATTATACTACATGATCACCTTTCATAAGTAAACATCCAAAACCTAAGCCTGATGCATCACTGTTGACCAAATATCCCAAACTTACTTCATGTAGAGTCTAAATAGAGGTTGATTTAAAACACCTCTTGGCCTCGTAAAAAGATAATTGACATTATATAATAAAAATTAACCTTTCTAATTTCTGGGTAAGTTCTATTAAGGGTGATTCAA
Source organism: Viscum album (assembly GCA_963277665.1). Lineage (NCBI taxonomy): Eukaryota > Viridiplantae > Streptophyta > Magnoliopsida > Santalales > Viscaceae > Viscum > Viscum album. The sequence continues at coordinate 189,219,239 of OY728145.1, forward strand.
GTTGAGATAATTCTTTAATAAACCACTTGTAATAACCTGCAAGGCCCACGAATCTCTTGATTTTAAAAAAATTCCTCAGCACTTCCTAGGACATCACCACTCTGATTTTATAAAGATCAACTAAAATCATATATTTTGATATAAAATGTACCATAAAATTAAATTCTCAAATACAAAAAATTTATTTGCACAACGTGTCATAAAAATTTTGATCCCACGACATTCCTGAAAAGATTCTCAAATGCTACCCATTCTCTTCCTCTGATTTTGAGTTGACCAATATGTCATTCATAAACACCACAATGAATAATTCAATGTATATATATAACACCTAGTTTATGAGTTCCATGAATAATTTGGGATCATTCATAAATTCAAATGGTATTAATAGGTACTCAAATTGGCTATATCTGCTTTAGAAAGAAATCTTAGGAACATCATCTGCTTTCACCCTGACTTGGGGATACCCTGAATGGAGATTGATCTTTGAAAACCATATTTCTCCTTTAAGGTGGTCAAATAGATCATCAATGTGAGTAAATGGTTATTTATTTTTTATCATAACCTAGTTTAGATTTTTATATTCAATGCATAAATGAAGATATCCTTCAGCTTTCTTGGAAAAGAGTACCAGAGTTTCCCATGGGGGTATGATTGGATGGATGAAAACTTTAGAATCTAAGATATCTAGATAAATCTTTAACTACATAAACTTTGTGGGGACATTTATTATAAATTAAGAGATACTGATTGTGTCCTTGGCTCTAAATCAATGGTGAAATCCACAACCTTCTCTAGAGGGAAGCCCAAGAAATCATCTGGGAACACCTCTAGAAACTCACTAACCATGGGAGGTAACTCACTTTATAAGCCTTATTCATCATTTTCTATTAAAATATAGGATATATTACAATTAATTCTTCCAAACTCTAGAATTAGAGGTCCTACTCATCCAAACCATGATTCTCATTCTCCTTGTAAGACCCATGTACTCCCATCAGGGGTCATGAAGGTAACCCGTTGATGGTAGAAATCAATGTGAACCCAAAATAAATTCATTAAATCCATCCTAAGAATAATATAAAAGAGGTTCATCTTCAAGATGAGGAAATAAAACCTAAATTCATATTTTTACATAGAAACAACACATTATGCACAATGGAAACCTTTCTCCTTCCTCTTCCCAAGTGGTGTAAAAATCTTCATAACATGCAACATAATCTTGATCGATAACTTTAATAAGTACACATGGTGAGAAGATTCAAAAGAGTTATAAGGACATGCATAAAATAAATAATTTTCCATATAATAAGTAATGAGAATGGTACCTCTGACTATCATGGGGCCCACATCAAATTCCACCTATGCCTGATCCACTAAATGGAGGTGCTTCATCTCCTTCTATGCCTGAGGTTGACTATTAACCTTTGCCTCTATTCAAAATAGAATCTTTCCATAATAAGATCCATCCATGATATTGTGTCCACTAGAGTGATACCCCAAAACCCTAGAATAATCTGACTGTGTTGTAGGTCCTCTGGGGATAGTAGATCTTGCACCACTCTAATAGGGAGGAACATTCTTGTAAAACCTCTATAAATATCCCAAGAATCGACATAGATGGCATGCCCTAAGTGGGTCTTTACATGTAGACTACATGGGCTTGGTCCCCCACATTGGTGGAACACAATGGTACTACCACCTACAACTGCTAATGAATATGGTCAGAATGGATATCCAAAACATATAACACCCTTTTTCCATGTCTCTTCCTGCTTCCTCTTCTTTTCAAAAGAGCTAGTTCCACTTTGACTAAGCACGGGAGGAATCCTAATCAAACCTAACGTACCTATTATACATACGGATGTTGATATAAAAAATATCATTTATTTATCATTTATTTTAATTCTCACAAACACCCAAATTTGTTTTACTAATAAAGTTATATTGAATAGATTTTAGGTTTATATTTAATTAAATAATTATAATAATTTTCCTAGAATTATGGAAGCCTTAGTTCTAAAATACTCTTATTTTGGATGAAAGTTTATTATTCAAGGTATTTTGGAAAATTTAAACAAAAATAGAATCACTATCTAAAAAGTGATGTTGCAAACTAACATTAGTATCCAAACCTACATTTAGAACCTCACATTTGAGATGAACATTATATTCAATAACCTAACATTTGTTAAGGAACCTCAAGTTTGAGTATTTCATGTTGAGTATGTACCTAATATAAATAGCCTCAAATTGGTATCAAACTCCACATTATTGAACTATACATTTGGAATCAAATAAATGATGGAAACTATACTTTTTGAATCATAATCACATAGAGTTATCCCCATTTTGAATAATTTGTCTATGGGTTTAAAATTTTGAATTATTCTAATATATTTTATATGATTTTTCTGGAGAAAATATCTCAATAAATTGATTCAAAGGATGTTCAGATGCTCTTTAACAACATGTTAATTTATTCATATTTCTAAGGGAAGTTATGATTTTCAGGTGCTGATAAAATTCAATTTAAAAATATGTTCAGTGTTTTGTATATCATGATTTATCTGGAACCATTTCTGGATTTGGTTGAAAAAAATTAAATTGGGTTACTTATTTATTCTTAATGGATATTTTTTTATACAGTTTTTTTGATTTTTCAAACCTTTTTAGTTATCTCTCTGATTCCTAGAATCTTGATAATTTGAATCTCTTACTCTGAATTTTTATTGGATTTTTTCCATTTATAGAGGAGTTTTTTATATCTATTGTAACTGCTATTATACAAATATCTTATTCATCTATTATAGTTTTTTAAAGTTTTATAGGACTATACTTTGGATATATAAATGTTATAACTATTTTTTTATGTTCATACTACTATTATAAAAGTTTTTATTTCTACTACTATGTTATCTAAATATATTCTCTATTACAAGTTTGGAGATTCTTTTTAAGGACATTGATTTGAAATTATTAATCTATTCCTCTGAAGATTCCATCATCTATCAGTTGCATCATTTTCATTTGAATTATTTAAAATATAACTTCTAAAAAAATAAAATCTCATTTTCTTCCTAACACTCAAGTATTGAGTGTTTCGAGGGCTATTATTATTCCTGTTTTAAAGCTTTGTAAAAAAATTTGTAACAAGTTTCAAGTTTTTTCACTCGACTTTTAAAATCCATTAGAAAATGATCTGTTGTTAAAAAAACACCAAGCTTATAGATAGAGTGTTAGTGGAGTGTAATAGAGGACCATTATGTCTAAAACCACTAAAAAATGTTTGTGTCTTGTTATTTTATTTTTCTCTACATATTCTATTAAATAAAAGTAACAACATCACTTTTCAAGATGAAAAAGGGGGTCAGTTCTAAAATTTTCAAGTGTTTTTGTAACACCCCGATATTTTAAAAGAGTAACATCGTGTTTGAAAGAATATATGACATGAAACTCCAAGATTATAAGAGGATGTAACACACCAAGACTTTATGATATATTTATTTTTAAATAAATTCAATATCTTTCAAATCATTCAATATACACAAAATCGGGTTTAAATGAAATGTGATATGCTATTAAAATATTATTATTTAAACATAACCATTATAACCTAGTCGTTAAGTTTGAGGTTATTGATAGGACTAAATAAATTATTAAAATTATAAATTTTACACTTGTATAAAATAAATTCAATTGTTATCTATTGATTATAAATAAAATAAGAACCATTTGAACTAAAAAGAAATATTTTCTAAAAAAAATTCTTTTTTAAATTTGTGGTTTAGTCACACTTTGTGCACATAATTTAAAATTAATTTTACCACTTTTAGAAAATAGGTTTTAAAAAAATATACTTAATCTTTGAAATCTATATGTCAAAATTATCTTTGGGTGAATTTTTTAGAATGTTCTGAAAAGATTAATTTTTTTGATGAATAGTGAAAAATATTTGTTTTTATTAAAAACCACCTTTTAATTTAAATTATTTAAAAAGTTAAATTATATTTTAAATTAATTTTAAAGTAAATTTATTTAAATTATATTACAATTTATGTAATTTAGTTCATTGGAATCAATTTCAATTTGAATTTTTATATAAACACTTTTTAAACTTTTCAAAGTTTTTCTTTGGCAAAACGGTTTTTTGACACATATATGGGTTTAATTTTAAATTAAATTATATCAATTGTGTAAATTTAATTATAAATAATGGATTGAATATTTTTAATTATTTTAATTTATATTATATAATAAGATCAACTTAATTTTTTTTAAAATAATTAGTAAAAACAATAATAAATTAATTAACACGATTAAGGTTAAAACGAGGTTTTGTATGTTACATGTGCTTATGTTAAAATTAATTTTCCAAACACATAGAATATTTATTTGATAAATTATATTTAATATTTATAATTATTTTTTCTAAATTATATAATAATTATTATTTTATTTTAGTATCAATGGATAAATTATCTAGGTTAAAAAGACTAGTTACTATACTGAAAACTAAAATGGTAAAATTAAGTAAACTTAGAGGATAAGTAATAACATGTTAAAATCATTTTTTTTATTATATTGTAGGTTTTTATAAACCAAGTCATCTCTAAAATCCATTATTTATCAATTTTTTAGGCACTTGGTGTAACGCCCCGACCCCAGAAGCCCAAATTCAGTGCATTATTACGTATCATTGGAATGATCACAAAAGATCAAGTCTCAAAAGACCGATTAGTTTAGTATCCTTGGAAGTAATAGATACGTTCATAAGGTTTACATTACATCATAAAATGGAAACCTAAAACAACATTGTTTCCATATAAAACACTGAGATCCCATAGACTATCCCTGCAGGTCAGTCATAAAATACTTTTTCGCATCCTGGGAAAAATAAAACATAGAAAGGGGTGAGCTTAGATGCTCAGTAAGGATAAAAATATAGTGGAAACTTTAATAAATAAGCATAAACATTTAAGTCAATGAAAAAAACTCAAACAAATCCTTTTTAAACTTGAACTTCAGTATAATATGGCAAAGATAAAATCAAATAATTCCATTTACTTATTCACATGGATATTCTACTAGTCTAATAATCACATGCAATATTAATATACACTTTCATAATGATGGAATGCATAATTCCAGACTTTCATAATCACATATTCAAGTCCTTGTACCAAGACTACAAATAAGATTTTTTCAAGGCCTTGTGCCAAGACACTAGTCTGTCTCATGAGACCTGTCGATGCATCGAGGAGCTATATCAGGCTCCACGCGTCACTTTATAAGTCTAATGCATTCCTCATATGAAAAGGTTTAAACATAACATAAACATTCATATTAAAACTAGCATACGAAATGTCAATATTTTATCCATAAACAATGAATGGTATAAAAATAACACATCCAAAATCAAACATATCACAAAACCTTCAATACAATATGGAAGTTTTGTATCATAATAAATCAACTTCAAATAAGCTTAAAATCCATCAAAGGAGGACATAGATAAAATCAAAACCTTTTTTTATAAAAATATATCTTACTATTTTGGAATCATTTAAAAGCCATATAATTATAAAAGAAAAAATTTATTTTGAAAATATTCTTATAATCTTGTAATCGAAGCTTCGATGTTGTTATAATGGTGGAAAAAATATCATAACTCACTGTATAAGTTAAAAAACACATTCTTACCTTAATTTTGTCGAAAAGGTCATAAAGTACCTTGTTTGGAAAAAGATAGAAATATTCCTTTCAAAAACATATAAGGTCAAATAAGGGTATAAATGACTTTAACCAATTGTCTAGTAAATAGTAATTTGTTTTGAAATACATTTTTAAGAAGCATGGATGTGGATGATAAAGAGGTCCCAGTAGATACTAACGTAAAAACAACGTCGGATAATAAAGAGATTGTGAAATTAACCCTTACCTTGTACTTTTCCTTGGACGAGGGTAGGTTAACCTCATTTATAATTCTGAAATAATTGTTATTAAATTATACTATAATCATATACATTAATATGATATCATATATGATCTTTTAACATTGCTTTGTTAATAATATATTAGTATTATCGTCGTTTCGGGTGTTAACTGATTCATTTTCCTTTATTTGATTTGTTACATAAGTAATGTTTTTATGGATAGGATGTATCTAATTCATATTAAGAATGATATTAAGTCTTCAAACATTATTTTTAATCATCTAATGAAAATTAATCTTGAATGGATTACGATGGGGAATGAATCTCATCACGTTCATTGAGACGGTACTCCGTACGTACGCACGAGCGACAATATCATTATTTGGATATTAAAATAATATATAATTGGATGTTATATAATATATACAGAATCATTATCATGTTATATTTATTATTTACATCACTTACACATCATTATTATACCCATCCAAATAATAATGTATTGAATAACAATTACACCACGACGTGGAGACGGTAGGTCGTACGTACGCACGTATGGTGACATGTCATTCAAAGTATGGATAGAATAATGAATATGGTTGTACCATATTTATAATAACATAACATTATATAGAAGATACTGGAGCTATTATTTAAGAATGTAAATAACAAATAAATAGGAAGTGGAAGAAGAAAGGAACTTGAAAGAGGTCATGAAATATTTACCTCTTCTTCGGGTTCTTCCTTTTTATTTGATAAAAATGGCTCCTTAGGATGGATTTATGACTAAATTAAGGCCTCTATGATGAAGGGAGGACAGTTAAGAGGGTATTTGGGCAGAGTCTGGCCGATCCAAAAGGCTTTGAAGGTGTGAATTTGAGGGAAAGGGGAGTGCCCTTTTATAAGAGGGGTGAGGGGCACCTTAGGAAAAGCTAGAAATATTATATTATAATAAAATCATTTTTGGTTTATAATGGCTTAAAAATGAATTATTTAAATTATAAGGTTGGTATGGGTATAAAACCACTCAACCAATAGGTTTTAGACAGGTTTGGTTCACTATGTTAACTTTATTTTTTAGATTTAACTCTTAGTTAAATAGTATGACATTTACCATGCATCTTTGTATTTTTATATTATATAGTTAATAAACTTACTATATATTTCCAAGAGAACACCAAGTGGTTCATTTATGATACTCCTATCATTATATAACTCTTTTGGCCAAACCTTATATTTTTAGGAATAGAATATCAATTAATAATATAATATTTGTTTTAAAAACTCTTTTATGTCAATTTTGACACTATTTGGTTTTTTTTTAATTCATAACAGCATTATTACTTAGAAAAATATTAATCTAACCAACCCTAACATGTCATATTAACCTATAAAATTAGTTTAATTCATAAAAAGTCTCAAATTACATTTATTTGGATATTTATAATATCAAATATTTTAATATTTCATTAATTAGGTAATTACTGCATCATCATTGTGTCATAAATAAATTAAATTATTTAATGTCTAAAAACTATAAATAAAATTCCATTATGTAGGAAATATTTTTATCTTTCTAATGAATATTTATAGTCGAATTTATCTTATGTTTAACCCTATATTAAAAATGGTTTAGTTATTAAACTTTGAATTTAACACTTTTAACTCTTCTTTGAATTAAATAATAATAAATGTCCTAATCTAATACAAGTGGACCTAAAGGATCCTATTTTATTCATAAGGTTTTTTTTGGTTGAATAACACTTATCCAATAGAATTAAGGCATGTGTTAGGGTAATAATAATATCATTTTTACCTTTAATTACCCTATTTACTTTAAAACGTGGTAACTAAAAGTCAAAAGTTACTATTCACCAAAAATTATTTTCATCTCATTGAACCACATTTTACTTATTGATATCAACCATGTCTCTTGGATTTTTGAAATTCAACTCACAGAAGCAGTAAAATTAAGTTTTATATAAATTTGCAAATACTCCTAGGAGGTGGGAAAAAGACGGTAAAAAGTTCAATAAAATTTTATATATCTAAAATTATTATAAAATGACTCCAATGAATTACATTGAACTTATATAGGTATTATGTGTCTATTTGGACATAAAATAAATTTAAATAAAAAATTATTTAAATAAAAAGTTGGTTTTAAACAATAACTCAGTGTTTTCACTATTCATCATAAATTGAAAGTTGTCAGAAAAATACCAAAATTTCACACTAACCTAATTTTGATATTCTGAATTCAAAAATTAATTCTATTTTAACAAATTAAAAACATAGAAGTTGAATTTATTAATTTAAAATTAATTTCCGTTGTCAAAACTAAAAAGCGTGTTTTTAAGAAAAAATAACTAACAAAAGATTGATAGTTGTTTATGTTCAATTTCAAAGTGAAATTATTTAAAATGAATAACATTGGATTAAATGGTAAAAATATAATCTATTTATCCTTCCAAACCATTAAAATTTATAATTTAACACTACAAATTATTTTGATTAAAAAAGTTGTTTTCAGTTAAAATATAGTATTTTTCACTATTCACCCAAATATGAAAGTTATCAGAAAAACACCAAAAATTTATTGAGACTAAATTATTATATACCAATTCTAAAGAAGAAGTTTATTTTGTAAAATTTAATATATAAAAGTTTCAAATATTGGATTTAAAAGGGGTTCTCCATTAAAAGGTGATAAACTTTCATTTTTAAAAAAATCTTCTTTTATTTGAAAAAAATGAATTTGTTTTTTCATTATGTATAAGAAACTCATAATATGGATTCTAAAATTATAAGGATTATATAAAGTTCAAAATTAAGTTAATACTATTCATAACCTCTTTTGAACGGCTAGTTTGATAAGTCGTGGTGCGCTTGAACTCAGTGTTGCATGTAGTGTAATTTATTGAAATACTTTAAAGAAATAACATACTATGAAATCTTAGGGTGTTACATTCTTCCCTCCTTCAATAAATTGTGTCCTCGCAATTTGAAATTGTTCTTCGAAAATAAAAGTTTGAAAATAGAAAATACCATTGTGGGAAAACCCACATCGGAAATTGGGTTTATAAAATTTAGTCTTAATAAGAGGAAAAGGGGAATGAAAAATTCACCACCAAATTATGATCTCGATTAGGAGAAAATTGGTGGAAATTTGAGACACATAATTGGAGAGAAAACGTAAATATTTATTGGGAGTTATTGAGGTCATCAGTCCCAAAAAATTGTAGAATTGAGGGCCTCAAAGCCATCAATCTATGATGATTTAAAATATCATTGGTTCAACAAAACATAAGTTATTAGGATAACATATTTTTAGTTTTAATATCCCTTACCTAAAGTTTAAGAATTAATTTATTCATAGAATAAGAGAATAAAAAATATATATACTTGACACATATACTTCCATCCTTTAACTAATTTCTACCACAAACTCATCTTTCACTCTAAAAGATAATAGAACTTTAAAAAAATATTTTATTTATCCTATTCGTATAGGGTTCCAAAAAATATAAATTTATAATTCATCTAACAGATCTTTAAAAAACTATATAATTCAATCTAGGACATCACGTGGGCCAGTGGTAGGTGATACACCCTTGTCGCCCTTCGGTTGCGGGTTCAAGTCTCGCGGCATTGTCGGATGCGACGGGTTGTCGCCCGACCTCCGGGTTGTCCTTTTTTATGGAAATACAAAAATAATCTCAAACTAAACTTATCCAAAATAATTCTTTCCAAACTCACAGACCAAAATTTGTAAGGAAGGTAAACACAATGAAGATCATTTTTCCCATGTAATAACATGTGAACACCTTCATCATGTATTCTTTTAAAACACTGCAACATCCTAAATTACTATAAAACCTTATTGAGTACATTTATGCTCCCTTATTCCTTATAGAATACTGGATATACTCCTTCTAACCAAAAATGTTTTAAACTCCAACAATGATGGAATATACAAATCATTAATCAGTTTCAAGGTAGTCAAGAATATCCAATATAATTTATCCAAATCAATCATGTTTTATTCTAAAATCACTACCTCAGTATTAGAACCATATTATGGTTTATCTTTCTCTCAACCATATATTTTCCAAAAATTTAACCTACTGTTGAGTCACTTTTCTTGGCTCCACACAATATCAAGTCCTTAATGAAATAGTACTAAATTACAATCCTTATATACTCTATAATTCTTATAACATGTCATCATTAATACAATACTCAAATGACACAATACTTTAATAACAACTTAAGAAATCGAATCATTTATTTTCATCTTCAGCAGTATCATTACTTTATTATTATCCAATATCATCATTTGGGGTATACTCTGATGATTTGGACATTGATTCGTGTAGTGTCCCAACTCCTTTCAGATGAAGCATTGTACATTTGAAACTTTTTTCTTACCCTTATAATCACATATTTTGTATCCTTTTTCTCCACACTTATAACAAACTCTCATTCCCTTCAAGCATTTACCAAGGTGATTCTTTCCATAGTTATCACATATATGAAAATCCTTCTTTTCCCTCTTCCCTTTATCCATCTTTATCTCTTCTATCCTTTTCTTCTCTTTCTTCCCTTCAAAGCCATAGGACTCAGATAATTCTTTAATTATCTTATTAACACATCATACTATTTCTTCGTATGTTGAGAATACATGGGAGACTATTTCCCTTCTAAATGTTGGCTTAATATGGTGAAATATATGATCCTTCTTACTCTTTGGATCATACGTATTATTGGAGTTCAAATTTCTTCTACTGGGCGCCATTTCTATATAATTCCATACACTAGGTTAGTTTATGAATTGAAATGAATAATTCCAATATTCTAAAATACCTAACGTAAATTGAACAGTTTATGGATATAATCCATAATCATAAAAAACATTCCATGAGGAAGTATATACTCATAAACCCTTCATAATGGTTTGTAAAGAAAATGAGAATTCTCCTAATCATATCCCCCGGGAGTGTCGTAACCAAGAGTGCAGCAAGGACCGTTGTCGTGCCCCAGTTCCCATTCGAGTCTAGCACAAAGTAGTGATTTCGGGTTTTACCCCTAGGTACATTTGTGCCAGAGCCACCTCTACCTGCTCATATCCAGACAGGGATGTATTTCTTGGAAAACTCAAAAAATCTCTACAATAACGAAATTTTAAAAAGTTCTTATATACTAATCCTCAAAGATTATTTTCGGGCTATGTGCTCTAATCAGAGTTTACCTAAATCTTGTTCCCAAGGTTTGTACTAAACTTCCTCTGATACCAATTGTAACACCCCGACCCCAGAAGCCCAGAGTCGGTGCATTATTAAGAATCATTGGCATGATCACAAAATATCAAGTCTCGAAACACCGATTAGTTTAGTAGCCTTGGAAGTACTAGATACATTCATAAGGTTTACATTACATCATAAAATTGAAAACTAAAACAACATTGTTTCCATAGAAAACACTGAGATCCCATAGACTATCCCTACAGGTCAGTCATAAAATACTTCTTTGAATCCTAGGAAAAATAAAACATAGAAAGGGGTGAGCTCAGATGCCCAGTACGGATAACAATATAGTGAAAAATTTCATAAATAAGCATAAACATTTAAGTCAATGCATAAGACTAAAAAAGCATTTTTTAAACTTGAATTTCAGCATAATATGGAAAAGATAAAATCACATAATTCCATTTACTTATTTACATGGATATTCTACTTGTCAAATAATTACATGCAATATTGATAGCCGCTTTCATAAGGATGGAATGCATAATGCCAGACTTTCATAACCACATAGTCAATGCATTATGCCAAACTACAAAAAATATTTTTTCAAGGCCTTGTTCCAAGACACTAATTTGTCTCATGAGACCTACCAATGCATTTAGGATCTATAGTGGGCTCCACCCATCACTTACTAAGTCCAATGCATTCCTCATATGAAAAGGTTTAAACATAATATAAACATTTGTATTAAAACTAGCATACGAAATGTCAATACTTTATCCATAAACCATGAATAGTATAAAAATAATACATCCACAGTCAAACATATAAAAAACCTTCAATACAATATGGAAGTTTTGTATCATAATAAATCAACTTCAAATAATCTTAAAATCCATCAAAGGATGTTGACATAGATGAAATCAAAACCTTTTTTTTAGATAAATATCTCTTACTATTTTGAAATCATTTAAAAGAAATATAATTATAAAAGAAAACATTTATTTTTAATATATTATTATAATATTGTAAGGGAAGCTTCTACGTTGTTATAATGATGGAAAATAGTTGCATCCACCGTATAAGTTAAAAAAACATTCTTACCTTAATTTTGTTAAAAATGTCATAAAGTACCTTGTTTGGAAAATGACAGAAAGATTCCTTTAAAAAACATATAAGGTAAAATAAGGGTATAAATGACGTTAACCCATTTTCTAGTAAATAGTAAAAATGTTTTTAAATAAATTTTTAAGAAGCATGGATGTGGATGATAAAGAGGTCCCAATAGATACTAACGTAAAAACAACCTCGGATAATAAAGAGATTGTGAAATTAACCCTTACCTTGTAATTTTCCTTGGTCGAGGGTAGGTTAAACTCCTATATAATGGTGAAATAATTATTATTAAATTATACTAGAATCATATACATCAATATGATATCTTATATGATCTTTTAACATTGCTTTGTTAATAATATATTAGTATTATCATCATTTCAGGTGTTAACTGATTTGTTTTCCTTTATAGGATTTGTTATGTAAGTAATGTTTGTTATGGATAAGATGTATCTTATTCATATTCATAATTATATTAAGTCTTTAAACATTATTTTTAATCATCAAATGAAAATTATTCTTGAATGGATTATGATAGGGAATGAATCTCATCGCGTTCGTGGAGACGGTAGTCCATACGTACGCACGAGCGACAATATCATTCTTTTGATATTAAAATAATATATAATTGGATGGTATATAATATATAAAGAATAATTAACATGTTATATTTATTATTTACATCACTTACACATTATTATTATACCCATCCAAATAATAATATATTGAATAACAATTACACCACGACGTGGAGACGGTAAGTCGTACGTACGCACGTATTGTGACATGTCATTCAAAGGATGGATAGAATAATGAATATAGTTGTACCATATTTACAATAACATCACAGTATATAGAAGATATTGGAGTTATTAATTTATAATGGAAACAACAAAGAAAGAGTAATTAGAAGAATAAAGGAACTTGAAAGAGGTGATGAAATATTTACCACTTCTTCAGGTTATTACTTTTGATTTTATCAAAAGGGCTCCTTGGGTTGGATTTCTGACTAAAGGAAGGCCTCTATGATGAAGGTAGGATAGTTGAGAGGGTATTTGGGCAGAGGTTGTATGATCCAAAAGGCTTTTAAGGTGTGAATTTGAGGGAAGGGGGAGTTCCCTTTTATAAGAGGGGTGAGGGGCACCTTAGGAAAAGCTAGAAATATTATTTTATAATAAAATCATTTTCGGTTTCTAATGGCTCCAAAATAAATTATTTAAAGGATAAGGTGGGGATGGGTAGAAAACCACTCAACCTTTAGGTTTTAGACAGGTTTGGGTAACTATGTTAACTTTATCTTTTAGATTTAACTCTTAGTTAAATAGTTTGGCATTTACCATCACTACTGGAAAAATACCCTATACCAACGGTTTGGAACCATTGGTATAGGCCTCCAAACCGTTGGTATAGCCTATACCAATGGTTTGGAGAACCGTTGACAAGTAAGCCATGGGGATAGGTCTATACTAACAATTTTGGGAAAACCATTAGTATAGACCTATACCAACGGTTTTCTAAAACATTGGTATATGTAATATGAAAATATATACCAACGGTTTCATAAAACTGTTGGTATATGTAATTCAAAAAATAATCATTCGGTTGGTTTTGATCCCAGAACCTCCCGTTTGTGATTGAACGACCTAACCACTAACCTAACTTACTTTTGTGAACATAATTTCATAAATATATATATGTATTATCGTAAGTATTTTAAATTTTTATTTATTTAATGTCCTCTGTAAGAAGATTCCATTAAAAATACATGTACTTATACCAACGGTTCTCAAAACCGTTGGTATAGACCTATACCAATAGTTTTGAGAATTGTTGGTATAGGTTCCTTGATTTTCGGACCTATACCAACAGTTTGGCCAAAACTGTTGGTATAGGGTCTCTATAATGGACCTATTCCAACGGTTTTGGCCAAACCGTTTCTATAGGTCCAAATTAGTGAACTATACCAATGGTTTTCCCAAAACCATTGGTATAGCTCCAAATTAGTGACCTATACCAACGGTTTTGAGAAAAATGTTGGTATAGGTCCATATAAGTGACCTATACCAACAGTTTTGGCCAAACCATTGGTATAGGTCCAAATTAGTGAACTATACCAACGGTTTTCCCAAAACCATTGGTATAGATCATATTTCCAGTAGTGCATGTCTCGTTGTATTTTTATATTATATGGTTAATAAACGTACTATATACATTCAAGCAAACTCCAAGTGGTTCATTAATGATACACCAATCATTATATAAGTACCTTAAATTTTTAGGAATAGAATATCAATTAATAATACAATATTTGTTTTAAAAACTCTTTTATGTCAATTTCGACACTATTTGGTATTTTGTTTTTTCTAAATTCATAAAAGCATTATTACTTCAAAAATAATTCATCTAACCAACCCTAACATGTCATATTAACCTGTAAAATTAGTGGAATTCATAAAATGTCTCAAGTTACATTTATTTGGATATTTATAATATCAAATATTTTAATATTTCATTAATTAGGTAATTACTTCATCATCATTGTGTCATAAATAAATTAAATTATTTAATGTATAAAAAATATAAATAAAATATAAATATGTAGGAAATATTTTTATCTTTCTAATGAATATTTATAGTCGAATTTATCTTATGTGTAACCCTATTTTAAAAACGGTTTAGTTATTAAAATTTGAATTTAACACTTTTAACTCTTCTTTGAATTAAATAATAATAAATGTCCTAATCTAATCCAAGTGGACCTAAAGGATCATATTTTATTCCTAAAGTTTTTTTGGTCTAATTACACCTATCCAATATAATTAAGACATGCGTTAGTGTAATAATAATATCATATTTACCTTTAATTACCCTATTTACTTTTAACCGTGCTAAATAAAAGTCAAAAGTTACTATTCACCAAAAATTATTTTCATCTCATTGAACCAAATTTTACTTACTGATATCAACCGTGTCTCTTTTATTTTCGAAATTTAACTCACAGAATCATTAAAATTAAGTTTTATATAAATTTTCAAATGCTCCTAGGAGGTGGGTAAAAGACGGTAAAAAGTTCAATAAAATTTTTATATATCTAAAATTATTATAAAATGACTGAAATTAATTACATTGAACTTATATATGTATTATGTATCTATTTTTACCTAAAATTAATTTAAATAAATAATTATTTAAATAAAAATTCGGTTTTAAACAATAACTCAGTGTTTTTCACTATTCATCAAAAATTGAAAATTTTCAGAAAAATACCAAAATTTCACCCTAAGCTAATTTTGATATTATAAATTCAAAAATTAAGTTTATTTTACCAAATTCAAAACATAGAAGTTTCATTTATTAATTTCAAATTAATTCCGCTTTTCAAAACCAAAAATAGTGTTTTTAAGAAATAATAACTAACAAAAGATTGATACTTGTTTATGTTCAATTTCAAAGTGAAATTATTTCCAATTAATAACATTGGATTAAATGGTAAAAATATAATCTATTTATACTTCCAAACCATTAAAATTTTTAATTTAACACTACAAATTATTCTGATTAAAAAATTATTTTTCACTATTCACCCAAATAAGAAAGTTATCAGAAAAACACCAAAAATTTATTGAAACTAAATTCTTATGTCCCAATTATAAAGAAGAATTTTATTTTGTCAAATTGAATATATAAAGGTTTCAAATATTGGATTTAAAAAGGGCTCACCATTAAAAGGCGGTAAAATTTCATTTTTAAAAAAATACTTCTTTTATTTGAAAAAAATAAATTTGTTTTTTCATTATGTCTAAGAAACTCATAATATGGATTCTAAAATTATAAGGATTATATAGAGTTAAAAATTTAGTTAATACTATTCATAACCTCTTTTGAATGGCTAGTTTGGTAAGTCGTGGTGCGCTTGAACTCGGTGTTACGTGTAGTGCAAGTTATTGAATTAATTTGAAGAAATAACATACTATGAAATCTTGGGGTGTTACATTCTTCCCTCATTCAATAAATTACTTCCTCTCAATTTGAAACTGTTATTCGAAAAAAAGGTTGAAAATAGAAAATACCTTTGTGGGAAAACCCACATCGGAAATTGGGTTTATAAAATTTAGTCTTAATAAGAGGAAAAGGGGAATGAAAAAGTCACTACCAAATTATGATCTCGATTAGGAGAACATTGGTGGCAATTAGAGACATATAATTGGAGGGAAAATGTAAATATTTATAGGGAGTTATTGAGGTCATCATTCACAAACAATTGTAGAAGTGAGGGCCTCAAAGCCATCAATCTATGATGATTTAAAATGCCATTGGTTTAACAAAACATAAGTTATTAGGATAACACATTTTTAGTTTTAATATACCTTACCTAAAGTTTAAGAATTAATTTCTTCATAGAATAAGAGAAGAAAAAAATATATACTTGACACGTAGAGTTCCATCCTTTAACTAATTTCTACCACAAACTCATCTTTCACTCTAAAAGATAATAGAACTTAAAAAGATATTATATTTATCATATTCATATAGGGTTCCAAAAAAATGAATTTATAATTCATATACCAGACCTTTAAAAAAACTACATTATTCAATCTAGGACATCACGTGGGCCAGTGGTAGGTGATACACCCTTGTCGCCCTTCGGTTGCGGGTTCAAGTCTCGTGGCCTTGCCGGACACGACGGGTTGTCGCCCGACCTCGGGGTTGTCCTTTTTATGGAAATCCAAAAATAATCTCAAAATAAACTTATCCAAAATACTTCTGTCCAAACTCACAGTCCAAAATTTATAAGGAAGGTAAACACAATGAAGATCATTTTTTCCACGTAATAACATGTGAACACCTTCATTATGTATTCTTTTAAAACACTACAACATCCTGAATTACCATAAAACCTTACTGATTACATTCATTCTCCCTTATTCCTTATAGAATACTGGATATAATCCTTCTATCAAAAGATGTTTTAAACTCCAACAATGATGGAATATACAAATCATTAATCAGTTTCAAGGTAGTCAAGAATATCCAATATAATTTATTGAAATCAATCATGTATTATTCCAAAATCACTACCTTAGTATCAGAACCATATTATGGTTTATCTTTCTCTCAACCATATATTTTCCAAAAATTTAACCTACTCTTGAGTCACTTTTCTTGGCTCCACATAATCTCAATTCCTTAATGAAATAGTATTGCAGTACAATCCTTATATACTCTATAATTCTAATAACATGTACATCATTAATACAATACTCAAATGACACAATACTTTAATAACAATGTAAGAAATCTAATCATTCCTCTTCATCTTTGGTAGTATCATAACTTTATTATTATCCAATAGCAGCATTTGGGGTATACTCTGATGATTTGGACATTGATTCATGTAGTGTCCCAACTCCTTGCAGATAAAGCATTGTACATTTGAAACTTTTTTCTTACCCTTGTAATCAAGTACTTCGTGTCCTTTTTCTCCACACTTATAACAAACTCACATTCCCTTCAATCATTTACCAAGGTGATTCTTTCCACAGTTATCACATATGGGAAAATCCTTCTTTTTCCTCTTCCCTTTATCCATATTTATCTCTTCCATCCTTTTCTTCTCTTGGTTCCCTTCAAAGCCATAGGACTCAAAGAATTATTTACTTATCTTATTAACACATGATACTATTTCTTCATATATTGAGAATACATGGGAGAATATTTCCCTTCTAAATGTTGGATTAATACCGTGAAATATATGATCCTTCTTACTCTTTGGATCATACGTATTGTTGGAGTTCACATTCCTTCTACTGGGTGCCATTTCTATACAATGGCATACACTAGGTTAGTTTATGAATTGCAATGAATAATTCCAAACTTGTAAAATACCTAACATAAATTGAACAGTTTATGTATATAATCCATAATCATAAAAAAATGTTTTCCTTGAGAAAGTATATTCTCATAAACCCTTCATAATTATTTTTAAAGAAAATGAGAATTTTCCTAAGCATATCCCTCGGGTGTTTCGTAACCAAGAGTTCAGCAAGGCCCATTATCGTGCACCAGTTCTCGTTCGAGTCTAGCTCAAAGCATTGTTTTCGATTTTTACCCCTAGGTACATCTGTGCTAGAGCCGCATCTACCTGCTCGTATCCATACGGGGATGTATTTCTTAGAAAACTCACAAAATCTCTACAATACCAAAAAAAATTGAAGTTCTTCTATATTAATCCTCAAAGTATATCTTAGGGTTATGTGCTCTAATCAGAGTTTACCTAAATCTAGTTTCCAAGGTTTTTACTAAACTTCCTCTGATACCAATTGTAACGCCCTGACCCCAAGATCCCAGAGTTAGTGCATTATTATGTATCATTGGAATTATCACAAAAGATCAAGTCTCAAAAGACTGATTAGTTTAGTAGCCTTGGAAGTACTAGATACATTCATAAGGTCTACATTACATCATAAAATGGAGAACTACAACAAAATTGTTTCCATAGAAAACGCTGAGATCCCATATTCTATCCCTACAAGTAATTCATAAAATACTTCTTTGCATCCTGGGAAAAATAAAACATAGAAAGGGATGATCTCAGATGCTAAGTAAAGATAACAATATAGCAGAAACTTTCATAAATAAGCAGAAACATTTAAGGCAATGCATAAGACTAAAACAAAATCCCTTTTAAACTTTAACTTCAGTATAATATGGAAAAGATAAAATCAAATAATTCCATTTTCTTATTCACATGGATATTCTACTAGTCTAATAATCACATGCAATATCAATAGCCACTTTCATAATGATGGAATGCATAATGTCAGACTTTCATAACCACATAGTCAAAGCTTTGTGCCCAGACTACAAATAAGATTTTGTCAAGGCCTTGTTCCAAGACACTAGTTTGTCTCATGATACCTACCGATGCATTGAGGAGCTATAGAGGGCTCCACCTGTCACTTACTAAGTCCAATGCATTCCTCATATGAAAAGGTTTAAACATAACATAAACATTTGTATTAAAACTATCATATGAAATGTCAATACTTTATCCATAAACCATGAATGGTATAAAAATAACACATCCATATTTAAACATATCACAAAACCTTAAATAAAATATGAAAGTTTTGTATCATAATAAATCAACTTCAAATAAGCTTAAAATACATCAAAGGATGTTGACATAGATGAAGTCAAAACCTTTTTTTTAGAGAAATGTCTCTTACTATTTTGAAATCATTTAAAATTCATATAATTATAAATGAAAACATTTATTTTGAAAATATTCTTATAAGCTTATATGGTAAGCTTTGATGTTGTTATAATGGCGGAAAATATCCACACCCGCCGTATAAGTTAAAAAAAATTATTACCTTAATTTTGTCAAAATGGTCATAAAGTACCTTGTTTGGAAAATGACGGAAAGATTCCTTTCAAAAACATATAAGTTCAAATAAGGGTATAAATGAATTTAACCCATTTTCTAGTAAATAGTAAAAAATGTTTTGAAATACATTTTTAAGAAGCACGGATGTGTATGATAAAGAGGTCCTAGTAGATACTAACGTAAAAAAAACCTCGGATAATAAAGAGATTGTGAAATTAACCCTTACCTTGTAATTTTCCTTTTTAAAGGGTAGTTTAACCTCCTATATAATGGTTAAATAATTTTTAATAAATTATACTAGAATCATATACATTAATATGATATCATATATAATCTTTTAACATTTCTTTCTAAATAATATCATAGAATTATCGTCGTTTCGGGTGCTAACTGATTCGTTTTCCTTTATATGATTTGTTACATAAGTAATGTTTGTTATGGATAGGATGCATCTTATTCATATTCAGAATTATATTTAAGTCTTTAAAAATTATTTTTAATCATCTAATGAAAATTAGTCTTGAATGGATTACGATGGGGAATGAATCTCATCGCGTTCGTGGAGACGGTAATTCGTACGTACGCACGAGCGAAAATATCATTATTTTGATATTAAAATAATATATAATTGGATGGTATATCATATATACAGAATCATTATCATGTTTTATTTATTATTTACGTCACTTACACATCATTATTATACCCATACAAATAAAAATGTATTTAATAACAATTACACCACGACGTGGAGATGGTAAGTCGTACGTAGGCACGTATGGTGATGTATCATTAAAAGTATGGATAGAATAATGAATATTGTTGTACCATATTTATAATAACATAACATTATATAGAATATACTGGAGTTATTATTTTATAATGGAAACAACAAAGAAAGATGAAGTGGAAGAAGAAAGGAACTTGAAAGATGTGATGAAATATTTACGTCTTCTTCAGGTTCTTCCTTTTGATTTGATCAAAAGGTCTCCTTAGGTAGGATTTCTAACTAAAGTAAGGCCTCTAGGATAAAGGGAGGATAGTTTAGAGGGTATTTGGGCAGATTTTTTCCCAACCAAAAGGCTTTGAAGGTGTGAATTTGAGGGAAGGGGGAGTGCACTTTTATAAGAGGGGTGAGGGTCACCTTAGGAAAAGCTAGAAATAATATTTTATAATAAAATCATTTTAGGTTTCTAATGGATCAAAAATGAATTATTTAAATTATAAGGTGGGTATGGGTCTAAAAAAACTCAAAAAATAGGTTTTAGATAGGTTTGGGTCACTATGTTAACTTTATCTTTTAGATTTCACTCTTAGTTAAATAGTTTGACATTTAGCATGTCTCTTTATATTTTTATATTATATGGTTAATAAACTTAATATATACTTAAAATAGAACCCCAAGTGTTTCATTAATTGTAAACATATCATTATATAAGTTTTGTTTCCAAACCTTAGATTTTTATGAATAGAACATCAATTAATAATATTATATTTGTTTTAAAAACTCTTTTATGTCAATTTTGACACTATTTAGTATTTTGTTTTTACTAAATTCATAACTACATTATTACTTCAAAAGAAATTCATATAACCAACCCTAACATGTCATATTAACCTATAAAATTAGTTTAATTCATAAAAATACTCAAATTGCATTTATTTGGATATTTATAATATCAAATATTTTAATATTTCATTAATTAGGTAATTACGGCATCATCATTGTGTCATAAATAAATTAAATTTTCTAATGTCTAAAAAATATAAATAAAATACCATTATTTAGGAAATATCTTTATATTTATAATGAATATTTATAGTAGAATTTATCTTATGTTTAACCTTAGATTAAAAATAGTTTAGTTATTAAACTTTGAATTTAACATTTTTAAGTCTTCTTTGAATTAAATAATAATAAATGTCCTAATCTAATACAAGTGGACCTAAAGGATCATATTTTATTCCTAAGGTTGTTTTTGGTCGAATTACACTTATTCAATAGAATTAATACATGTGTTATGGTAATAATAATATCATTTTTACCTTTAATTACCCTATTTACTTTTAACCGTGGTAAATAAAAGTCAAAAGTTAATATTCACCAAAAATTATTTTCATCTCATTTAACCACATTTTACTGACTGATATCAATCGTGTCTCTTGGATTTTCGAAATTCAACTCACAGAAGCGGTAAAATTAATCTTTATTTAAATTTGCAAGTGCTCCTAAGAGGTGGGTAAAAGACGATAAAAGGTTCAATAAAATTTTTATATATCTAAAGTTATTATAAACTGACTCCAATGAATTAAATTGAACTTATATAGGTATTATGTATCTATTTTTACCTAAAATAAATTTAAATAAATAATTATTTAAATAAAAATTTGGTTTTAAACAATACCTCAATGTTTTTCACTACTCATCAAAAATTGAATGTTTTCAGAAAAATACCAAAATTTCAACGTAAGATAATTTTGATACTCTGAATTCAAAAAATAATTCTATTTTACCAAATTCAAAACATATAAGTTTCATTTATTAATTTAAAATTAATCCCATTTTCAAAACCAAAAAAGCGTGTTTTTACAAAATAATAACTAACAAAAGATTGATACTTGTTTATGTTCAATTTCAAAGTGAAATTATTTCCAATGAATAAAATTGTATTAAATGGTAAAAATATAATATATTTATACTTACAAACCATTAAAATGTATAATTTAACACTATAAATTATTTTGATTAAAAAAGTTGTTTTCTTTTAAAATATAGTATTTTTCACTATTCACCCAAATATAAAAGTTATTAGAAAAACACCAAAAATTTATTGAAACTAAATTATTATGTCCTGATTCTAAAAAAGAATTTTATTTTGTCAAATTTAATATATAAAAGTTTTAAATATCGGATTTAAAAAGGTTTCGCCATTAAAAGGCTGTAAAATTGCATTTTTTTTAAAAATACTTCTTTTATTTGAAAAAAATGAATTTTTTTTTTCATTATGTCTAAGAAACTCATAATATGGATTCTAAAATTATAAGGATTATATAAAGTTCAAAATTTAGTTAATACAATTCATAGCCTCTTTTGAACGGCAAGTTTGGTAAGTCGTGGTGCACTTGAACTCGATGTTGCATGTAGTGAAAGTTATTGAATTAATTTGAAGAAATAATGTACTATGAAATCTTGGGGTGTTACACTTGGGGTGATAGTGACTTCCAATTATTAAATAGTTTTTGGTATTTACAAAAATGTCACCTCACCTCAATTATAAAAAGGCACTCCATCCCCTCATTTATTCACACCTATAAATCCATTTTTCTTAAAAAAAACCCTTGAAAAATATATACCCAACATAACTATCCAACTTATAAATTTTATGGTTTTCCAAAAAGACTAACCTTAGGGTATTTAAGAAGAGATCCAAAGGATGTTTCTCTAAGAAAAGGTAATTATCTTTACTAAGCTCTATCTTTTTCTTTATTTTATAACCTTTAATTATGTATTAAAACTGAAAATATAATAACACTAGTATCTAATATATACTTATATTCTATTATGTTTATTTTATAATATTTATCCATCTCCACTTCCATAAAATTGGAAATTAAATTGTCAATCGTGTGTCTGGCGGATTGCTACCTCGCGAACTGATGTAACTCATTTTCCGTCAACAATTATCACAATTTTATATAATAATTTATTTAATGTATATATATAATATTTATGATATAATTATAATTATATAGTTATAATATCACAAATATCTTCTTACTTTCCATTTTTTTCAAATACGATAACGTCACTCGTCTGTACGGTGGACTATAGCCTCGCAAAGTGATGTGATTCATTTTTTACTTACACATTTCATGGAAATTAATGAGGATAAATTTTTTAAATATATGTTATATATATTACATGATATAAATTTTGAAAAATTAATCTATCATACAATTACTTACCCATTCACCCTTGAAGGTAATGATATCGTTGCTCGTGCATGCGTACGGTCTACCATCTCCACGAAGCGATGTGATTCATTTTGTATTTCAAAAATTCAATAATGGTTATACGGATTTATCTAATGAAAAAAAAATATTTATAACATTAATATAATTCTTTATATGGTGTAAATATATCTTATTTATAGGAACCAAAGCATTCATGACAAAACATGAATGAGAAAATAAGGTAATTAACACCCAAAATAATGAAAATAATGAAATATTATTAACAAATAGGTGGTAAAATGTTATAATAGGATCATATATGGTATTAGATATATGATTATTTTTATTTAATAGATTTATAATAAACTTATATTTATTATATAGGAGGTTTATACACGTATGAAGGAAGTCGAACCTGAGGTAAGGGTTTATCATCTCACTTTTACTTTCATGAGACATATTCCATATTCACCAGTTATTTATTTTTTGTGTTGTATATACTAAACTTTATATATGTTATATCATGAATATATTTATCTTAATTTTATTTAAAGTTTAATTTTTTGTTATTTATTTTATGGCTATTACAATTCATAAGTCAATAAAGTGGTAAGGGTTTATTTCACAATCTCATCATTATTTGGGATTGTTTATGTTTAAGTCACCCTTGGGGGAATTATTTAGTATTAATATATTAAAACCAATATATTTTCATTTCCTAGGGTTTTTCAGGAACTTTTAAATTAATATTACCATTTTTCCTCTCTTTGGTACTTAGAATGATTGAGAAAATGTTTTCAAGAAAAGGAAATATTATTTTTATTTTCGATTGAAAATTATTTTTCTTTTAATCCATTTTTTCTAAAAATGTTTTCAAAAATGTTTTTAAATTTATCAAAATTATTTATTAAATAAATATTTACCCATGTTTTACTTTTAAAAAAATTTAAATGAATATTCATGTTGTTTTCCAAATAATGCCCATTTGGATTTTTCCAAAAATGTGAAAGAAATATTTATTTTAATGTTTACGGCAAGAACAAAATATTTCACCTTCATGATCACTCAAAGTTTTAAATATTATTTTACAAGTTTATAAGATTATTTTCAATCAAAGTTATTTTCCAAAAAAATTGTGAAATTTTGTCTTAAAAGGTGATTTTTAAATTACAAAGGTTATTTTGCCCAAGAATTTTTTAAGGATCTTTTCATGTAATTTCTATTCATCAACAACAACAACCCTCATTCTAATTATTCTCCACTAGGGATATTTTGTGAAGACACCATCCTTATTATTTATATGGATGGTTTATGGTAATTTTGAATGTGGGTGTAATATTTTGTTACCATTCACCATATTACTTTGGATGGACTATGTAGCGACCCGAAATTTTGAATAAATTTTGTTTCATAACTTTGTGTGTTATTTTATTTTATACTCAACAAAAAAATTTCATTTAATAAAATTAGTATAATTAAAATAAGACCGTTGGAAACCAAATGTTGCGATTATTTTCTATAAATACAAGTGATCTTGATTAATTAATATAGAAAGAAGATTCGATGTCCCCATCTAGTATTCTCGGGCCGATCGAAGCCCATCTGACGAAACTTGGGAAGGAGGTAGCACCTTTGGGCTTTGCTCTGGACCAAACCCAAGCTGAACTTCATCGTGTGAAGCTGGAACGGGATCACCTTTGCGAGACGTTCAAGCTAATAGAAATCACTACTCAGGCAATATTGGCCAAGCCGCCCCAAGATTCTATCACCCTAGCACACCTTACTCTTGGGTCCTATGCTGTTGTTATAAGGGGTTATGTAACGAGGTCGTAACTACCTTTTGTAATCCTTTGATTTAAATAAGAATTGTGATTTCTTCTTATGATGAAGTTTGTTAATTTTTAAATGTCCGGATAAATATAGTATTCATATTATTAATGAAATTTAGAAAAATGATATTTTAAAAATATTTATGTAAACCTTAAATAATTAAAAATGTGTAATGATTTTCAAAAAATGGTCTTCTACATTTATGTTCAGTATGAAATATAGAGTCTAATAAGATCAACTTAAATTTTGATGAATAGTAAATTATGAATAGTGATTTTACTCTTAGGATTATTAATGTGACCAAATGGATTAGTAATCTCACCTAAAGAAAGTATTAATATAATTTAGTCACCTTGATTAAGTAATATGATTCAATAAAATAGGTAAATAACTGTTTCGGAAATTATTGGTTAAGTATTAGTTTTTTGGGTGAATAGTGGTTTTTATTAAAAAAATTAAATTAAAAATATTTAGAAATTTATTTTCATAAAATGGAGTTCATTTTTGAAATCAGATCATCGATATTTGGTTAAGGTGATTTTTTGAGATTTTTCTGAAACAGTTGAATTTTCAGTGAATAGTGTTTTTATTTAAAAATTAAATTAAAAATATTTAGAAAATTATTTTCATAAAATAGATTTTATTTTTGAAATCAGTGCATTGATATTTGGTTATGGTGAAATTTTGGGTTTTTTCTGAGAAAGTTGAATTTTCAGTGAATAGTGAAAATACAGTTTTTGAGTTTCAGGTGTTTAATGACATCATTAAGGATGTAATAATTATGAAATAATTCTGGTCAATTTATGAATAGTAAGATAAACTATGAGGTGTCCCAATTGGCCAATACCATGGGAAAATACCATGGGCAAGCCCATGGTTTTGCCAATACCACCGATGAGGTGTCCCTTGGTAATTAATGTTTTGTCCCCTCATTTATCCTATAAATACCAAGCCTTTCCCTCATTCATTTCATTTCAAAATCCTCCCCAACAAAGTTCTGGTCTCTTTACCTCCCAAGGAGTCCCCCCGAGGTTCCCTCAATCCTCCTAATGTCCCGACCTTCAATATTTTGAAGTTACTCTTCAAGGTAAGAGATCCTACCTCTTTCTTTCTTTTCAAGTACTCTCTTTTATGTCATTTATTTTATGCTCCATGTTCTTATGTTGGATGATTTTATTTTTCATCTTACTTTACTTTTCATCTTAATATTATGATATACCCCCTCTTTCTCTCATCATTTCATTTTATTAATGTTTAAGTGGCGTCGTTAGGCTGCCGAATTTTTGTAAGGGATTCTTTCACTCTTCCCATTTTCAAAGTTCTATTTTCATGTCATGTCTTTCAAGTTCCTTTTTTCTATGTTGTGGTATTATCTCTATATCCATCATAATTTTATTTTATTTTCATATGATTAGATACCCTATTTGATCTCATCAATTCATTTTTTAAAGTTTTAAGTGACGTTGTTAGGATGTCGAATTTTCATAAGAGCAATCTTATTTTTTGTCTTCCTTCCATGTTTTTCATTTCATATGTTATGTCTTTAAAATTTCATTTCCATGTTCTTATATCCTTTATATTTTTTCCCTCTACTTTTTTATGGATTATTTATGAGTGGGTGACCCATGTCCCCTCTCTTTTCAATATTTTCTAAAACCCTGTAACATAGTCGTTATGCTGCAGAATTTTCGTCTCAAAATGTCTCTCTCTTTTTCCCAAATTCTTTTATTTTATTAAGTGAATACTCAAATATCTTTCTTCTATAGGGTTATTCACATATATATGAAAATGTTCTATTTTAATTCTGGGATTTACATACATGAAACCCT
This sequence comes from Viscum album, assembly GCA_963277665.1. NCBI lineage: Eukaryota > Viridiplantae > Streptophyta > Magnoliopsida > Santalales > Viscaceae > Viscum > Viscum album. The sequence goes on from OY728145.1 coordinate 189,246,540, forward strand.
CTTTCCTTTTCTGTGGGTTTAAAGTGACATAAAGATCATGTCTTTAAAGCAGTTTTTAAAACGTTATGATTATGAAATGAAACCCATTTCTTTTATGCTATATGCGTTATTTATAAAATGATTGATGATGATATATTTTGATCACATGATAATAAAGACAAATTAAGGGTGCTCCCTGATAGCGCTTCAATGCATTGGGTAAAGACTTAATCTCTAGAGATGGACATTTTAACGATACTTTGGTGAAGTTGATAGCGCTCTGGTGAACCCTCGATGCACTTTCGACTTCGGTGACGACGACGGCCGTCTTTCTGGCTCCTCCCCCATTTGTGGGGGAGGGGGAATCGTCGTTACATGCGCGTTCAAGGAACTTCCAGCGATTCTCTAACTCGGACTTCCTCCCGCCCCTTCCAAGGGAAACGCTAAACCCTAAGGTTGCGGATCTATTCGATGGGGCACCTAATCTGAAACTTTCCACTTCAGAATTTTTGGAAGCTTCAGGCTTTCTAAATCTCACACTAGTGTCTCGCTTCATCCAGAAGAGACCTTCTGTCGATGCCTTCGACCAGTTTGTTTTCGGGTCTTGGGATCTCCTGGAACGAGCGGTGGTAGGTCTGCTGGACAATAAGCAAATCATGGTTCGGTTCGAGTCATAGGCGGATTTGATCCAAGAATAGGAGAGAGCTCCCCGTATCTTCAACGGCTCACGTTTCCTTCTACTTCGGTGGTCCTTTGATCTACACATGAAGCGTGATTTGCCTTCAATGGCAGTTTGGGTAAGTTTTCCTAAACTTCCATTACCGTTTCAAAACCCCTCGATAATTCATATGTTGGGGAATCTTGTTGGTCGGTTCCTTTGTACAGATAGTCGCACGGAGGTTGTATGCCATCCAGTGAACCCTCGGGTATGTGTTGAGGTTGATGCCTCATGCATTCCATTTGATTTTGTATGGATCACGATTGGAGAGGAGTACTGTTGCAAGCAACGGGTTATCTACGAGGACTGGATTAATTTTTGTGGCTCCTGTAGGAGGATGGGCCACTCAGTTGACTGATGCCGAGGTGGTTATACAGAATGATTTGGGGAGGAACTTCATAGGAAAGGAGCTCCTGGGACCTCAGGTGTCATTGCTAGAAGAAAAACTGTGGGGGCTCGTCTGGAGAAGGACAGAGAGGAGAATTTAGTAGGTCCTAGTGTAAAAGAGAAGGTGTTGTGTGAGCCTGGGTTGGATATGGAGAGTAATGTATAGGGCCTAGCAGGGAGGCAGTGCAGGATGTTAGAAATTCTCCTTGCATTATGGGAGAGCCTTGTATAGAGCAGGCTGGGGTTGAAAGAGATGCAATTTCTAAAGAAGTGGGTGTCATGCCAGGGGATAGGAATTGTACCAGGCTGGACCCTTTGGCTACCCCCTTTATTTCATTAAGTAACAGGTTTGATGGACTGTCCGAGGAGTTATTGGCTGAAGAAATGGTGGAGGAGGAGAATGTAGGGAAGGAGGATGAGTTGGTAGTTCTGGACAAACAACAGTCTGATGTATTGGTTGTTGTGCAGGCTGGCCAGGGTAAGGAGATGGAGGTGGCTCAATCAGGGTAGGTCTTGGGACAAAGTCTTACTGTCCAGGACACCCCCAGTCTGGCCAGGAGCGGCACACTGGTGGTTGGAGAAGTCCAGAGGTTGGGAAAATTGCAGGCTGGTGGCTTTGGGATGAAGTCACACGCCATGGACCAGATGAATTCTCCGTTAGAGGAAGTGTGTTTGCCTTTGAGAGAGAATAGTAATCCAGATCAAAGGAGGGACTGCTTCTTTGAACAGCCCAGAGTAGGGAAGGAAAATTGTAATGGTAATGAGACCCTGGGTGCTCCGGCTGGTCGGTCCTTCAGTGAGGTTGTTCAACAGGGGACCCAGGAAGAAGTTGCAGGGGAAAGGTTGGCTGCAACTACAACTAGGAGATCAAGGAAGTATTATTCTTACCTCCCGCACCCAATGCGGACCAGGTCCGCTTCAAAAAGGGAGAAGCAGGTGACTATTGCAGTCAAGAAAGGCAGCGGGATTAAGAAGGCTTCACGAGACTTGGCTGCTCTGGAGAATCTAAGAAACCGCGTTCATAGTGCGAGTTTTTGGAGAAGCCCGGAGTGGGAATCAGCAACTGGGGAAGAGAAATCAAGCTTGGGTTGCGGTGAAGACTTCGGGTACTATGACTTTTAATTTTGTGCTCTTTAGTGGTGATTTTTGTAATGGTTTGCTGGATTTGGTTGGTTGGGAACCGGACACCCTGAAGTTGGCTTTATAATATAAAATAAAAAAAATGATTTTCAGTCAATCAACGATACTTTGGTGAATAACCTTGGTAATTTTTTCAATGACACCTTGGGGATGGACCTTGGTGATGCAGAAATGATTGTCTAAGTTAAATGTTGTAGCCACATATTCAAGTTATGAAACACGTTATTTTTGTTATGATATGCCTCATGATCTCTTTCTCATGCCTTAAAGTTATTTATCATGACTTTATTGATGTATCTCAAGTTCACATGTAAAATGTTTCTCTTGTTTCCCTTACTGGGCCTTCTGCTCACCATTTCTTTTGATGTATGCTCCCAGGTTATGAGATTCTATAATTAACTTAGTATGTACAATGAATAAGCCTTAAAAGTGGTTTAGAATAATGTTTTATGTTGTTCTCATGTTTTATGTTCCTGATTTCCAAGACACTAGACTTTAAAGATCCTCTGTTTGTAAAATGTAATGAAATGTTATGTATTAAAAAGGTGGGATGCTATAGTCGGTATCAAAGGATAGTTTAGTTATTTATAGAAATTAGGATATGAAAACTTTAGGAAGAACCCTATAGAAAAGTTTAAATATATGAAATATTCCTGGTATTTTGGTGAGTATTAAGTAAGTGATTTATCAAGAAAATACATCCATGTCTAGATACGAGCAGGTAGAGGTGGCTTAGGCACAGATGTACATAGGGGTAAAACCCGAAAACACTGCTTTGAGCTAGACTCAAACGGGAACTGGTACACGACAACGGGCTATGCTGCACTCTTGGTTACGACACTCCCGGGGTATATGTTTGGTTAATCGCAAAATTTTTATGAATCCTTATGAAGAAATTATAGAAAAAATGTAATTTGTCTAAGTATGAATTTTTAAGACATAAAATAATTTTTACTTAAAAATTCATAAATGAAATAAATTTCTCACAAAGGATTTATTCTTTTTGAAAATTTCACCATCGTCTTGGAATACGTTGACGTATTTCCTGAGGAGTTACCCAGACCTTCCCCAGAAAGAGAGGTAGATTTCTCCATTGAACTCATACCTGGATCTCATCCGATGTCAAAGACCCCCCTATAGGATGGAAAATATGGAGCTAGAGGAATTAAAGAAACTACTCCAAGATCTTTTGGAGAATGGGTTTATCCAACCAAGTGTGTCTCCTTGGGGAGCACTAGTTCTCTTTGTGAAGACGAAGGATGGATCGATGAAGCTATGCATTGATTATATAGAACTGAATGGGATCATAGTGAAGAAAAAATACTCTCTTCCAAGAATTGATGACTTATTTGACCAAATTTGTGGGACTCAATTCTTCTCTAAGATTGATCTTCGTTCTGGTTATCATCAATTGAGGTTGAAGAATGATGATATTCCAAAAACTACCTTTCAATCAAGATATGGGCATTATGTGTTTGTTGTTATGCCCTTCGCACTAATGCACCTGCTATTTTTATGGATCAATAATAAGTTGATTTTTGAAACTTATATCAAATGGATATCCTTTGTATAGGAAAATGATTTGGTGATTAAATGATAAAGGTTATTTTGGACGATGTTTTCTCTTTTGGAGTACTATATACCTAAGATACTACAAGATTTAAATTGAGGATGAATGGTTGAATTTTTTTTGTAAGAATTTATGTATTTATTATGGACATATGGTGATTTGGGTTATTTCTGGAAAATGATGAACCTAGTATAGAGAATATATGAATAGGTTAATTACACTTTAGTATGAGACTTTAATAGTAGTCGATGTTATTTGGAGATAAATGTTAAGATTTTTTTTTGGGGGAAGACTATGAGATTAAATCCTTCTGAGTTTTGGGTTCCAATCTTAGTTTGGATTATTCTAAAGAATTTTAAGGATGGTTGTGTATTGAATGGTCTTTCTAGAACTTTGGGTACTTTTTTTGAATTTTGGAGATTAATAGTCATATTTCTTTTTATAAAGTATTATCCTTTTGGGGGATTATATGATCTCATACTAACATTTTTAGTTTTAGTTGATGACTAAAGACAAGGGAAAAATATAGTTATTCTTTTGTGGATTATGTGATTCTCTATAAGATGATTCTTGTGCTTTTGATGAGACCAAGTCTTTTTGAATGCTCATTATTTGGAGAAAAGATTAGTCCTGGTGGAAACTTATTAAAGGATGAGACTCTACTTGAAGGTAAATATATTTCCTTATGTTTTTATTCTATGTAGTAAATGAATTCCTCAAAATTAAGAAAAGGAATGTAAAACAAAAATGTTGTTGGTTTACGTTTCCTACTGGGTAATAAAAGACCGTTTAACACATCTTAAGTTTGTGATCTTCTTGTGGTTAATTTTCTTCTAATAATGTTTTCTATCACTCTCCATCAGAACTTGACCCTTTGTTTTCTCTTCTGTATCCATGTTTTCCTACATGGAATCCTAGTATGGGTTAAATCGGGTGACCTTTTTACTTCCCTTTCTTTATTTTAAAGTAATAGTTTTACTGAATCTTTTCCGATGTGGGACTTTCAATGAAATATCCAATCCCAATTTTAAAATTGTGAGGACGCAATTTCTTAAGGGGGGAAGATTGTAACAACTTGAAATTTTGAATAAATTTTGTTTCCTAACTTTGTGTGTTATTTTATTTTATACTCAACAAAACTATTTCATTTAATAAAATGAGTATAATTAAAATAAGACCGTTGGAAACTAAATGTTGCGATTATTTTCTATAAATATAAGTGATCTTGATTAATTAATATAGAAAGAAGATCCAATGGCCCCATCTAGTAGTCTCGGGCCGATTGAAGCCCATCTGATGGAACTTGGGAAGGAGGTAGCACCTTTGGGATTTGCTCTGGACCAAACCCAAGACAAACTTCATCGTGTTAAGCTAGAATGGAATCGCCTTCGCGGGAAGTTCAAGCTGATAGAAATCACTACTCAGGCAATGTTGGCTAAGCTACCCCAAGATTATATCACCCTAGCACACCTTACTCTTAGGTCATATGCTGGTGTTATAAGGGGTTATGTAACGAGACCATAACTGCCTTGTGTAATCCTTTGATTTAAATAAGAATTGTGATTCTTTCTTATGATGAAGTTTGTGAATTTTCAAATGTCCGGATAAATATAGTATGCATATTATTGATGAATTTTAGAAAAATGATATTTTAAAAATATTTATTTAAACCTTAAATAATTATAAATATGAAATGATTATAAAAAATGGTCTTCTACATTTTTGGTCAATATGAAATTTATAGTCTAATAAGATCAACTTAATTTTTGATGAATTTTAAATTATGAATAGTGATTTTACACTTAGGATTAGTAATCTGGCCAAATGGATTAGTAATCTCACTTAAAGAAAGTATTAATATAATTTAGGCACCTTGATTAAGTAATATGATTCAGTAAAATCGGTAAATAACTGTTTCGGAAATTATTGGTTAAGTATTAGTTTTTTCAAGTGAATAGTGTTTTTTATTTAAAAAATTAAATTAAAAATATTTAGAAAATTATTTTCATAAAATGGATTTCATTTTTGAAATCAGAGCATCGATATTTGGTTAAGGTGAATTTTTGGGATTTTTCTCAAACAGTTGAATTTCCCGTGAATAGTGTTTTTATTTAAAAATTAAATTAAAAATATTTAGAAAATAATTTTCATGAAATGGATTTCATTTTTGAAATTAGTGCATCAATATTTGTTTAAAGTGAAATTTTGGGTTTTTTCTGAGAAAGTTGAATTTTTGGTGAATAGTGAAAATACAGTTTTTGAGTTTCGGTTGTTTAATGACATCATTAAGGATGTAATAATTATGCAATAATTCTGGTTGACTTATGAATAGTAATATAATGTATGAGGTGTCCCAAGTGGCCAATACCATGGGAAGATACCATGGGTAAGCCCATGGTTTTTCCAATACCACCGATGAGGTGTCCATTGGCAATTAATGCTTTGTCCCCTCACTTCTTCTATAAATACCAAGCCTTTCCCTCATTCATTTCATTTCCAAATCCTCCCCAACAAATTTCTGGTCTCTTTACCTACCAAGGAGTTCTCCCAAGGTTCCCTCAAGCCTCCCAAGGTCCTGACCTTCAATCTTTTGAAGTTACTCTTCAAGGTAAGGGATCTTACCTCTCTCTTTCTTTTCAAGTACTCTCTTTTATGTCATTTCTTTTATGCTCCATGTTCTTATGTTGGATGATGTTATTTTTCATATTACTGTCCTTTTCATGTTAATATGATTAGATACCCCATCTTACTCTCATCATTTCATTTTATGAATGTTTAAGTGACGTCGTTAGGCTGCCGAATTTTTGTAAGGGATTCTTTCACTCTTCCCATTTTCAAAGTTCTATTTTCATGTCAAGTCTTTCAAGTTCCTTTTTCCCATGTTGTGGTATGATCTCTATATCCATCATACTGTTATTTTATTTTCATATTATGAGATACCCTATTTGATCTCATCAATTCATTTTTTAAAGTTTTAAGTGACGTCGTTAGGCTGTCGAATTTTCATAAGAGCAATCTTATTTTTTGTCTTCCTTCCATGTTTTTCATTTCATATGGTATGTCTTTAAAATTTTATTACCATGTTCTTATATCCTTTATATTACGTCCATATAATGTTTTATGGATCATTTATGAGTGGATGACTCATGTCCCCTCTCTTTTCAATATTTTCTAAAACCTTGTAACATAGTCGTTATGCTGCAGAATTTTCGTCTCAAAATGTCTCTCTCTTTTTCCCAAGTTCTTTTATTTTATTAAGTGAATACTCAAATCTATTTCTTATATAGTGGTATTCACATATATATCAAAATGTTCTATTTTAATTCTGGGATTTACATACATGAAACTTGCTTTTATTTTCCGTGGGTTTAAAGTGACATAAAGATCTTGTCTTTAAAGAAGTTTTTAAAACATTATGATTATGAAATGAAACCCATTTCTTTTATGCTATATGGGTTATTTATAAAATTATTGATGATGATATATGTGGCTCACATGATAATAAATACAAATTAAGTGTTCACCCTAATAGCGCTCCAATGCATTGGGTAAAGACTTAATCTCTAGAGATGACCATTTTAACGATACCTTGGTGAATAACCTTGGTAATTTTTTCAATGACACCTTAGGGATGGACCTTGGTGATACGGAAATGATTGTCTAAGTTAAATGTTGTAGCCACATCTTCAAGTTATGAAACAATTTATTTTTATTATTATATGCCTCATGATCTCTTTCTCATGCCTTAAAGTTATTTATCATGACTTTATTGATGTATCTCAAGTTCACATGTAAAATGTTTCTATTATTTCCCTTATTGGGCCTTCTGCTCACCCTTTCTTTTGATGTATGCTCCCAAGTTATGAGATTTTGTAATGAAATTAGGATGAATAATTAATAATCCTTACAAGTGGTTTAGAAGAATGTTTTATGTTGTTCTCATGTTTTATGTTCCTGATTTCCAAGACACTAGACTTTAAAGATCCTATGTTTATAAAATGTAATGAAATGTTATGTAATAAAAAGGAGGGACGCTATAAACTATGATTATGTTTATTGATTGGGGTAAGTATTATAATTTCATATGTTATTTTTTCAATATGAATGTTTACGTCTATTATGTTTCACCCCTTTCATATGATGAATGCATTGGAATTATTAATTGATGGGTGGGGCCTGAAATTACATATCCCTTTGATACATCGATAGGCCTCATGAGACAAATCAGTTTTCTAAATTAAATGGTTTTTACCCATAATTTTAAAGGTCTTTATAGTATGTTTAAAATGTTTGGAATTATTCATTCCTTCATTTTGAGACTATTTATTGATGTCCATGTGATTATTCAATTAGTTATAATATCTATAGATAAGTTTTAAGATCATGTGATTATTTATATGGATTTATTTTATCTTCATTTATTTCTTCTATATTATACTCAAGTTATTCTTTAAATGGAATGTGTTTCATTTTTTTAACTTTCCATATTTATTATACTTATTTATTCATGATAGATTTTATAGTAAACATACCCTTACTAAGAATCTGAGATCACCCTTCTCTTATTTTTTTATTTTCCCAAAGGTACTAGGAAGTATTTATGATTGATATTTAGATATATAATAAAGGGAATAATGGAAATATTAAAGAAAATATTTTGTGTATTTTATGTTTTAAAATATAATATAAATTTAAAGCATATATATATTTTACTAATACTGCTAAAGTATCTAGTACTTTGGGATGTGATTTCTTGTATCTAGTGCCAATTTAATAAAGTGGACACTGGCTATGGGTTACTGGAGTCAATTTCTTTACAATTTGTTTCAGAAAAATTTTAGTACAAACCTTGGGAACTAGATTTAGGAAAATATAGATTAGGGAATGTAAACATGTTACTTAATTTGAGGATAAGTCTATGTATATTATAATATCCTAACGTTTTGGTAAGGTGGATATTATGAGGTTTTTTTATAAATTTATCCCTAAATGTATAATAAAAGTGGATGTGGTTCTGTCATATATGTACCTAATGGTAATAACTCCAAAAAATGCATGTTGGGATTCACTCGAGCGTTACTCAATACATGAAAATGGGTCATATTGTATATATGGTTTGACACCCTTAGGGATATGCTTGGATTAATTTTCATTTTATTTACAAAATAATTATAAAGGATTTTAAAATATTTTTATGATTTGAAAACTTTCCCAAAGAAACCATGTTTATGATTATGAGATTATCTATGCATAAAATTTTCAATTTATGTTAAGTGTTTCACTAGTTTTGGGGTTATACCTTATGTTTAATAATGTTATAATCTAATCTAGTGTATTATATTGTTTAGAAATGGTTCCTAGTGGAAATAATTGAAATTGTATCAATTCACATACCACATGTACAGATTTCCATCCTAGGAAAGATAATTAAGATAGAGAAAAAGCTACAGATTGAACTGATCAAATTATAACCATATTAGGGAAGATGACTCAGGTTATGAGTAATAACCTTTCCCATATAGAGAATCCTATTGATCCACCACATATTGTAACAATGGTATACCACTTTATGTGTCAGCAACTTCCATCATTTAATGGGACTAAAAATCCATTTTTAGTTGTGAAATGGAAAATTTCCTTATAGAAGATATCTCTCACTATAGGTGTAAGGTCCTGAGTTTTTGAATCGGGTCAAAAAACACTCCCATTTTTATTTTTTTAATTAGTGGGTATTACCTTTTATTTTTCATTAATCATAACCAAATTTTGAGAGTTCTTTCAACCTTATATCATGATTTTTGATGGGTTTAGATTATTGGAGAGTGCCTCAAGAGTTTTGAAGGGTTTTGGGAGCATCGAAAGCCTGAATTCCTATTTTGGAGTTGTAGGTTAAGGTGCACGGTTTGGGGTAAATTGTGTGGCCTCTTCTAGCTAACTGTGTACCATGGATTTGAACCATCATGCCGCTTGGATAAACTATATGAGAGAGGCATATGGTCATGCAACCTTTTCTATAGTTTTTTCATAGGTTTCCATAAGGTTTGCACACGGTTAGAGAAAATTGTTCGAAAAGTCACATAGGTAGTGCCACTTAGGCAGTACCCATGCATTGTATCCTATACGTCTTGGGCACATTTTGGAAAATCATGAGACCTCTTTAAGTATGTGATTTTATGGTTTTTTTATCTATCCTTTTTATTTATTTCTCTCTTTTTACTCCTCCTTGGTTGTGAACATAGTAGGGAACTCCTACCTTTATTCCTTCTGACTAGGGTGTGATCCCTCTTCCATGTTTGAGGTCTGATTTGTCCATTTTCAGGTGCTTTGGAACCACAGTGTTAAGGCTTATCAAACCCATGCTTCTATTTTGTTTTTCTATCAACTCATGGAAGATAAATCTGTTTGATCTATTTTTCTCAATTTTCAAGGTGTTCAATGGAATTGTTTATTTCCTCCAAACTGCTTGAATTTAGAGGCTAATATCAGATGTTCCTATGTCTATGAGTCTAAGGTAGGTGGTTCGTACATTTCTCAATGTTTTCACGGTTGTTTTGGGGTGAGGATTTTATCTTGTCATTGGATAATTGAGAGAGACCCCATTGATTCATATTAAATTGATTTTATAACCTTATAGAATTTCTTTAGGCATACCCTAGCTCAATTCACATGCATGAGGTCAGGTTAGAAGTCGTCGACCACCTTGGGTATCTAGGCTGAGGTGTGTTCTTGATTTATTTTGATTTGATTGTTTAAATTGGTTTAGTACAATTCAATTAGATTGAATTATTTTTTTATTTTAAGTTTAATTGATTGTATGGGAGTGAGTTAGCTAATTCAAATGAGTTGAATTAAAGATTTATTAAAATTTCACAATTCAATCATATTAAATGGAATTGTTTAATGTGAGATTTTATTAATGTTTTATAAGTAATATACGATCGAGATCCATCAGATCATGATGGACTTGGACTAAGGGATTGAGGTGGCATGGACATCAAGATTGAGGTGATGTGGTTGTCTGGTAGGGCATGGCCCATATTGCTTGGGTGATGTGATCGTTGATTGGGTGTCATGGACATCGGATTGAGGTTCAATGGTTGTTGGGTTAGGGCATGGCCAGTGATATTGGATGGAAAGGCCATCAAACTTGATTGACATGGTCATAGGGTCATAAGGTGCCAATTGGATGTATCTTAGGTATTTATTTGGTTATTTCCTCTCACTTGTGATGGTCAAATCATCTCTTGGATTCTTATGCACACATTAGGACTCATTGATGAGGTAGTTTTGACCACTGGTGTGGGTAGAGGCCCCTAATAGTGTGGATTTGGAAAAATGTTTGGGGATGCTTGTCATATAAATACACATGGAAGGTGAGGAGCCTTCGGTTGATAGTAATGAGGCTATTGGTTATGGGATGAGGCTCACCGTATTGAATTAATTGGTTCAGAACTTATATTGAAGAAAGAACACCACAGTTCCTTAGGATATTTTGTTATGAGACGATGGTGATGTTTATTTGAGGAAAGGTATTGTTGTGCCTTCGTATGTCGGTCTTTGAGTTGACATTTGCTTTCAAGTAGGGGTCTGAGGGACCAGTTACTTCATTTGGGCATGCCTTCGGGACATCGGTACATTATTGAGACATGAGTTGTCAGGAGGAAAATGGTGTTAGGGTACTTTATTGAGGTGGAAATTGAGGTTTACTTGGTTTGTTATACTTCAGGGGATACCTCGTGCCATGGACCAAGGATCCTCTCTTCTATGTATATTCCAACATTGTTCAAGGTAGGTAAAATCTTCCTAGTGGTTGTTGAGCATTAGGGAAACTTTTTTTTAATTGAACTACTTTATGATGCTCTGTTTTATTTTTGTATTACAACTTCTTAAACACTTATATTGGGTATGAACACTTAGGTGGTATCCTACTGATACTCATTCTCACACCCTATATGGGCCCTTCATAATACGTGTAGACTTTATGCTTTTATGTTCAGGTAAAGGATCATCCTCAGTAACTAGACCATCGTGGTTGTTTGGCATGGGATATTTTCATGGGACATTGATGTCATTCCTAGTTAGAGTTTTCCTTTTGTTTCTTTTTTTTGTTCAGAATGATGCTTGGTATATATTTATTATACTGAGGTCAACCATGGGTGGCCCTTCATCTGGATATTTTACTGTATAACCTGTTATGTATGCATGATTTGTTTTGGTAGCTACAAGTGGTATATTTAGTATGTTACATTATTTCCGTTGTAGTTGTTTATTATTCTTATACTATTGTTTGTTGATTTTGATTGTGATTCCACCTTTGGCAGGTCTGGTTCGAGTCTGCAGAGTCTTTTCTTACATATTATGTTATATATACATACTCGGACCATTTTTATATATTTCCCTAAGGGTATGGTTTCCCCGTTATTTCACTTTACACCCTTACTACTAGTTGGAAACCTTTTTCATATGAGGAGGTGTTCCTAAGGCCAGTGGAACCCAACCCGATAGCACTATTTAGGTGGATAATCAGGTCGGGGATGCTACAAGTGGTATCAAAGCAGTTCTTGACTGGGATTTAGTAGCCCCATGTATGATGGATGGACCAAGTTACTGTGGGTGGTAATTATTGTTCTATTTTTCTCATTTTATAGTTTATATGACTTCCACCTTGAGTGGTATTCTTGGAATGTGACTAATATTTGTTATGACTTGTGACCCCTAACCTGGTAAGGTAAGGGAGATATGGGACCATTGGCCTAGTATGGAAGGGGGGGTATGCTTGTTTAATCTTTTGATTAGGCACATGATAGGATGTTTTAATTATGTATCATCATGCTCCTGTGAAAATTTCTTATGAAATGTGAAATGCATCTGTGTATATGTTGTGTTATATATATACATATGATTGTTCCATAATAAAATTCCTTGTTAAATGTGATATTCCATGGTATAAAATTATTTAGTCCATGTGATATGAGATTCTTATATGTATATAAGGGATTATATCTTATAAGAGTATGAAGGTACAGTGACATGGGGTGATGTAGATCACCAGGTTGGACAACTTGGTCATTAGATTGAGGAGACGTAGTTTGTCAGGATGGGCATAGACTGGGGAATTTTTGATACTTGGATCTATTGAGGTAAGTAAAGAGGCTATGAGGTTAGGATTCCATGTATCATGGATGTGATAGGAAATGGTAAGAGTAATGTGGATGTGTTTCATGTTATTGTTTTCCTTATCTGTGTGATATATATTTTATATATGGGTTGTCTAACCATATTGATGGTATTCAGTGGGTTTCCTCCTAAATGGATCGGATGGAACATCATGAAGGTGAGGACAGGTTGTCACAAGATCATGAGCAGGTTGAGACACATGAGGGTCAGGTAGAGCAGGTACATGCTCAGGTATTGGCTTTGGGATAAGATCTGACACAAGTTCCAATGTAGGTGCGGCAGCTTCCATATCTCACTGCTTTTGGGTGATGGATTGATGAGAAGCTCAGAGTGAGCCAAGTACATTTTTTGTAGAGGATCAATATAGGTGCTTAGGGAGTTGAACCATTTATAGAGAATCTGATTCAGGAGTTTCAATCGTAGTACCCGCTAATTTTTCAGGGTGAGGATGGTCTGCAGGTAGTTGAGAACTGGATCAAGTCCATGTAGTTTATTTTCGAGTAGTCATAGATTCCTCCATGGTGGAGGGTCAAGTTAGAAACCTAAATTCTCATAGTACTAGTAAATCACTAGTGGTACATGAAATTTCAAGCAGGAAGACATGAAGGACTAGCCTGCAATGATTTTGTGTCCAGGTTCTTTGAGCATTTCTTCCCAGAGATGTTGAGGGGGGAAAGGGAAGAAACTTTAGGTGATTTCAATGTTGACACTTTAGATGGTAGAAAGTGAGCCCTGGATGAGTTCTAGTAGGGAGTTCATTCTAAGGATTCAAGAATAACACTTCAAAGTGGGTCATCGATATCTTTCTTTTAGTTTGGGCAGCCAAGACATGTCCAGGCTCAATGTGAGAGTACTCTAAAGGAGTGTCAGGCATGTGGGTAGGTAGGATATCTTGAGATTTTCTTCAAGAAGCCTTCTCGGATAGCCAACAGTCAAGTATTGGGGCAGAATTAGGGTGCTGAGTGTAATAACATGAACTTTTGAATAATAGTTGTTTCCTGATTTTGTGTGTTATTTTATTTTGTAATCAACAAAACTATATCCTTTTATTAATTAAGTGAGTATAATTAAAATGAGACCATTGGGTTTTGAAAGTTATATAATTGTTGGTCAATATGACTGTTGGAAACTATACTCTTAAAATTATGATTATTCTTTATAAATACAAATGATCATGGTTAATTAAAATATAAAGAAGATTTTATAGCCTCATCTAGTAGACTCAAGCTGTACGAAGCCCATTAGTCAAAAATTGGGAAGTAAGTACCATCATTGGGCTTTTATCTGGACAAAGCCCAAGCCTAGATTCAATTTTTTAAGCTTGAACGTAATCACCTTCAGGAGAAGTTCAAGCTGATAGAATTCACCACTCAGGCAATTTTGTTCGAGCCTCCCCAAGATTCTATCACCATTTCACACCTTACTCTTAGGTCCTATGTAGGTGTTATAAGGGGCTATGTAACGAGGCCTCAGTTACTTTGTGCAATTATTTGGTATGAATAAAATTGTTATTTCTTATGATGGTAAAAAATTTAAATTTCAAATGTCAAAATAAATATAGGAATAATTGTTAGAAGTTTTATATTATTGATGAATATTGGAAAAAAATGGTATTTTAAAATATATTTTTGATACTTTAAGTGATTAATAATGTGAAATTATTTTCAAAAAATTGATATATACAGTTGTGATCAGTAATAAATTTATATTCTGATAATATCAACTTGTTTTTTGGTGAATCGTAAATTATAAATAGTAATATTACCTTATGAATAGTAATGTAACCAATGGAATAGTAACCTCATTTAATTAAGTATAAATATAATTTAGGAAATTTGAATGGTAATGTGATATAATAGTATAAGTAAATAACTATTTCATAAATTATTAGTTAAGTATTGGTATTTTTTTGGGTAAATAGAGATTTTACTTAAAAATTAAATATCTATTATTTATTAAATTATTTTCATAAAATGGGGTTCATTTTTGAACTCCTAACATCAATATTAGGTTAGGGTGAATTTATGATATTTTTAGAAAATGTTTTGTTTTTTGGTGAATAGTAAAAATACAGTTTTGAGTTTCAGTGTGTTTAATGACATCATTAATGATGTAATCATGATGTAATAATTATGGTAGAATCTTGAGGAATAAAATATGTTATGATGTGTCTCAATTGGACAATACCATGAGAAAATACCATGGTAAAGCCCATGGTTTTTCAAATACCACTAATGAGGTGTCCCTTGGAAATTAATAAAAATATTCCCCCAGTTTATCTATAAATACCAACTCATTTATTTATTCCATTCATTCCAAATTCCTCCTAAACTAAGATCTGGTATTTTACATCCCAATTATTTCTACCAAGGGTTCCTAAGTCCCCCCAAGGTCCCAAGATTCTATTTTTTAAAGTTATTATTCAAGTTAAGGGAACCTTTCACCCTCCTCTTTTAGTCAAGACAACCTTTATGTTATGTCTTATAGTTTCTATTTTATTATGTTGGGGTATGTTATTCTATATCCTTATTTATTTAAATTTTATTTCCAAATTATGATATGCCCTTTAAACTCTCATCAATTGATTTTATGAATTTTAAGCAATGTCGTTAGGCTGCCGAATTTTCGTAAGGGAATTCTCAACTTCTTTTTTCATTCAAGATCTCTTTTATGTGGTATAACTTTCAAGTTTCGATACAATGTTCTTATTTCTATTTTATTATGTCTATATACTGTATTATGAGTCACTAATGTATGGTATACCCTTTTTCCCTCTCTTTTTAATGTTTTCTAAAACCATGTTGTATAGTCATTATGCTGCAGAATGTTTGTCTCAAAATATCTCTCTTTTTCTCAAGAAATTATCTTATTCTATTTATGTGAATAACCAAACCTATTTCATTTATATGAGTATTAATCAAGACATAAAAATGATATATTTTATTCTGTAATTTACATACATAAAACCATCATTCTCTTTTTGTGGGTTATAAATGACATAATGATCATGTTTTTAAGCACTTTTTAAAATGTCACGATTTTGATATAAAACCTGTTTCTTTTATTATCTTTGGATTATTTATGAAATGTTTGATTATGATCTATTTGGATCACTTGAAAATAAATAAATATTAAGGTTTATCCCTGATATCACTCTAGTGCATTGTGTAAAGAAATTAATCTCTAGAGATGACAAATTTTATGATACCTTGGTAATTTTTATGACACCTTGGGGATGGACCTTGGTGATATGCTTATGAATGCCTAAATTAAATATTGTAGCAACATTTTCAATTTATGTTTCAATTTATTATTATTATTATATGCCTCTTTATAATACCTTTATGATATTCCCCATGTTCTTATTGATATCTCTCAAGTTCATATGTAAACTATTTCACTTGTTTTCCTTACTAGGCCTTCTGCTCACCCTTTCCTTTGATGTATGTATCCAGGTTATGAGATGCAATAATTATTCTTAGGATGAACTTTTCAAGAACCCTTTAAAGAGTATTAAAATATTTTTATATGTTTTCATGTATTATGTACCTTATTTCTAAGACACTAGACTTTAAAGATCCTCTATTTGTAAAATGAAATGAAAATTTATGTAATAAAAAGGCGGGATTACATAGTTGGTATCAAAGGATGGTTTAGTTATTTGTGGAAATTATGTTATTAAAACTTATTAATAACCCTATATAAAATTTTAAATATATTAAAACATTCTATTATCTTGGTGAAATATTAAGTAAGTGGTTTTCGAACAAATAAATCCATGTCTGGATACGAAAAAGTGGATGTGGCTCTGATACAGATGTATCTAGAGGTAAAACCCAAAAACATCATTTTGATCTAGATTCAAATGGGAATTGGTGAATGAAAATGGGCCTTGCTACAATTATGATTTGACACTCCTAAGGGACATTTTAGGTTAATCACCATATTTTTATGAATCATTATGAAGGATTTATTGAGAAATGTAATTTTTGTTAAAGAATAATATGTTTAAACATGAAGTTTTAAGACATAAAAATCCTTTATAGTTAAAAGATTCATAAATGAAATAAGTTTCTCACTAAGGTTTTATTATTTTAGAAAATGGTAGGCAATAGGAGGAACCATTAAAATGGTGACCATAATGGACCATGCATTGACAGACCTCCGATGGAATCTAGAATAGAAACTTTCATGAGAATGATGAACCAAATGACTCGAGTTATGGGAAATAACTTGAATCAAGCTGAGAGAATGATTTCAACATGAAGGGAATAAGTTTATATGGAGTCCTTTATGTGTCAATGACCACTAAATTTAGTGGATATACCGACCCATTGATTGCTAAATAGTGGATCAGCTCTATCGAGAAGATCTTTTCTGTGCTCTGCTGTTCAGAACAAGAGAAGGTCACCATAGCTATTTGCTATTTAGAGGGAGAAGCTAATCAGTGGTGGGAACTGATTAAAAACATGATTCCAAGAGTGTAGTTTGAAGCTATTGAGTGGGAAGAGTTCAGAGGTATCTTCTTCAATAAGTATTTCTCTTGTTCGATGAGAACAAAAATGGATAAGTAGTTTCTTAAGCTAAATCAGAAGGAGAATGAATCTGTTGGAAGCTAAGAGATGAACTTCACAAGACTTTACCATTACACCTCAATATTTTTCATGGATCCTAATTAGAATATTGATAGATTCTTTTTTGGTCTAAGACCTCATCTACAGAAGAATATATCCAACCAAGACTTTGATGTTATGAAAGTAGAACTAGAGTTCGGTGAGATGCAGTGGTCTCATAAATCCAATGACAAGAAGAGATTTATGGAGCCAAGCTTAGGGAGGATCTTTGATCCGAGAAGAGGAGTCAAGCAAGTGCAACATCCCATGTGTAATAAATGTGAGAAGAATCATTTGGGGAACTTCCTTCTTAGGAGTGGGAAGTGCTTCAAGTGTAGAAGATATGGCCATATAATGAGAAATTATCGTAGTGAGGTGAAGCCTCAACTTCTCAAAACTAACGATAAAGGGAATATAGTGCAGGCCCTACCTAAATTCTAATGCTATAAGTGTGGACAGCTTGGGAACTTTGTAAATCGGTGTCCAAATCCTAGGGTAGTGGAGGGTAATCACCATCAACCTCAGCATAGGACAAGGGAGCAAGGTCATGATTTTGATATCACTACAGCTAAAGTTGAATCACCAAATGATGTGATGGTAGGTTCTCTTATTGTTCTCTCAAAGATAGAAAGTACTTTGTTTGATTCTGGTTCTACACATTCCTTTATTTCCTCCAATTTTTCAAGGAATTTAGAATCAACCCCTGAATTTCTAAAAGTAGGGTTATCAATTAAGACTCTTTGTGGGATTATCCAAGCATCATTAGTGTTTAGAAACTCTAGTATTTACTTTAGTGAGCACAATCTTATCACAAATATAGTAGCCATTCCCATTCTGAAATTTGAAAATATACTAGGGATGGATTGGCTCTCAAAGTATAATGCTAAGATCAAATGCATAATTAAGGAAATCTTAGTAGTCTTGAATAGAAAACATACATTTATCTTCCAAGGAGAGATATCTCAACCTGATATTTGTCTAGAATAACCTCTTATATCCTTCTTTATGGAGTTGATCAGTGGTAAAAATAAGGAAATGATAGTATAATGATAGAAATTGTCCCCATCATCCTGGAATACATTGACGTATTTCCTGAGGAGTTACCTAGACCTCCCCTAGAAAGATAGGTAGAGTTCTCCATTGAACTCATACCTGGATCTCATCTGATATCAAGGACCCTGTATATTATGGAAAATTTGAAGCTGTAAAAATTAAAGAAACAACTCCAAGATCTTTTGGAGAATGGGTTTATCTGACCTAGTGTGCCTCCTTGGTGATCACCTATTCTCTTTATGAATAAGAAGGATAGATCAATGTGGTTATGCATTGATTATAGATAACATAACGAGATCATAGTGAAGAAAAAATACCCTCTTCCAAAAATTTATGACTTATTTGACCAACTATGTGGGGATCAATTCTTCTCTAAGATTGATCTTCAATCTGGTTATCATCAAATGAGGGTGAATAAGGAATATATTCCAAAACCCACCTTCTGATCAAGATATGGGAATTATGAGTTTGTTTATATGCCCTTCATACCAACTAATACTCCTTATATTTTTATGTATTTTATGAATATAGTCTTTAAGGACTATCTTGATAACTTTTTGGTAGTTTTTATTGATGATATTCTGATATACTCCAAAATTCACAAGGATCATGAGGACCATCTAAGGGTTATTTCTAAAACTCTAAAGAAGGAGAGTATTTTTGTAAAGTTCATCAAATGTGAATTTTGGTTACAACAAGTTTATTTATTAGGGAACATTATAACTAACGAAGGAATCATAGTTGACCCTATAAAGACAAAGGTTGTAGAGCAGTGGCCTCAGCCTATAGCAATAAATGAGATTCGAAGTTTCCTTGGATTAGAGGGATAGTGCAAAGGTTAGGGGCAAGACCCTTTATTAAAAAAAAGAAAAATACAATAGAAACTCTTTTTTATTTGGGTAAGGGAAAACCCATTAAAATCCAGTATGCCAGGGCTATCAAACCTAATGGAGAACCCAGAATAGAACCAATTAAAGAGGCTGAAAGGCCTAAATTCAATGACCCTAGGGTCCAGTGGGACAATACCCATCCTTGGATTAGAGGGATATTATAGGAGGTTTGTGAAAAACGTTTCACAGATTTATAATCCATTAACCAAGTTAACTCAAAAAAGGTTCAAGTTCATCTAGACAAAGGAGTGTGTGGAAAGTTTCCAAGAGCTAAAGAATATATTGGTTACTACACCCATGTTAACTTTTCCCTCAAGAGGAGAAGGATGCATTATTTTTAGCAATGCATATCTGAAATGGATTGGGTGTGTCCTCATGAAAAATGAAAAGGTGATTGATTATGCATCTAGACAGTTGAAGACTCCTAAGAAGAACTATCCTACGCATGATCTGGAGCTAGCTGTGGTCATTTTTTCTCTGAATATATGGAGGCACTATCTTTATGGGGAGAAATGTGATATATGCACAAAGCATCAAAGTTTGAAGTATATTTTCAAATAAAATGAATTGAACATGAGATAGAGGAGATGGTTAGAACTTCTTAAAGACTATGATTTTTCAATTCATTGTCATCCCAGATGAGCAAACAAAGTCATTGAAGCATTAAGTAGGAAAGACCTTGTTGTTCTATCCATGATGAGGATTCAAAGAGATCCTTTAATCAATGACCTAGTAAAGCTAGACATGGGAATTATAAGAGAAGGTACATCATCAACCCTATCCCAAATGATTTCTCAACCGTTATTGCTAGAGAAGATCAAGAAATCTCAGAAAGAAGATGCTTTATTGCAAAAGAAGTTTGAGGCTGTGAATGATGAGAAATTTCCTGAGTTCAATATTGATCAAGAAGGTGTACTAAAATTTCATACAAGACTATGTGGTCCATATATTACAGAAATAAAGAAAGACCTGATGGATAAAGCCCATAGATCTACTTTCCCTATACATCCTGGAAGCATGAAAATGTATAGGGACCTTCGTGATCATTATTGGTGGGATAATATAAAAAGGGAGATTGTTGACTACACTAAAAGGTTCCTAGTGTGTTAACAAGTGAAGGATGAGCAAAAACTTTCTAAAGGGGAATTAAAACCACTACCCATACCAGCATGGAAGTGGTACAATATCACTATGGACTTTTTCACTAGTCTCCCAAGAACTTCTCAAGGAAACAATGTGATATGGGTTATAGTGGATTGTCTCACTAAGACTGCCCATTTTATCTCTATTTGGGGAGATTTATCTCTTGATCAACTTTCCAGGATTTACATGAAGGAAGTGGTAAGGATGCATGGAGTTACACTTTTTATCATATCTGATCATGATCTAAAGTTTACATCAAAATTTTGGATAAGTCTTCAATATTCTTTGTGTACTGAATTGGATTTTAGTATGGCCTATCACCCCCAAACTGATGGACAATCTAAAAGGACTATTCAAATACTTAAGTACATGCTGAGAACATGCTCAATGGAATTTAAAGGTGGATAGGAACAACATATCCCATTATTTATGTTCTCTTAAAATAATAGTTTTCATTTGACCATTCAAATGGAACCCTGTGAAGCTCTATATGGGAAGTGATATAGAATTCCTACTTGTCGGGATGAATTTGGTGAGAGAAAGCTTCTTGGTCCCGATCTTGTGCAAGAGATGACAGAAAAGGTTCATGCCATCTAGCAACACATTAAGGCTGCTCAGAGTCAGAAAAAGAGATATGACAGCAACTGTCAAAGGGACTTGGAGTTTGATTTTGGTGACTAAGTTTTTCTTCAAATCTCTACATGGAAGAGATTCATGCAGTTTGTAAAGAAAGGGAAGCCCATCCCTAAGTACATTGGCTCCTATGAAATCGTTGATCGCGTAGGAGTAGTGGCCTTTCGGCTTTCACTTCCTCCAAATCTAGCACAATTTCATGATGTCGTCCACATATCCCTCTTGAGGAAGTACATACCATACCCTTCACATGTACTAAATCCAAAGTTGGTACAACTATAACACAACATCTCTTATGAGGAGAAACCAGTAGAGATCTTGGATCATAGATACAAGGTTCTACACAACAAGACTACCCACCTCGTTAAAATGTATTGGAGGAACCACAAATATGAATAAGTGACATGGGAACCTGAGGAAACAATGAGGCAGAAGTTCCCACACCTTTTTGACTAATTTTATGAGTTGAAATGTTGGGGAAGAAATTTCTTAAGTGGGGAATAATGTAACAACCTGAACTTCTGAATAATATTTGTTTTCTGATTTTGTGTGTTATTTTATTTTGTACTCAACAAAACTATATCCTTTTATTAATGAAGTGAGTATAATTAAAATGAGACCATTGGGTTTTGACTATTATATGATCATTGGTCAATATGAATGTTGGAAACTATACTCTTAACATTATGATTGTTGTTTATAAATATAAATGATCTTGGATAATTAATATAGAAAGAAGATTTTATGGCCTCATTTGGTAGACTCAGGCTGTAAAAATCCCATAAGTTAGAGCTTGGAAAGTAGTTAGCATCACTGGTCTTTGCTCTGGACCAAGCCCAATCCTAGATTCAACATGTGAATCTTGAACGTAATCACCTTCAGGAGAAGTTCAAGATGATAGAAATCACCACTCGGGCAATGTTGTACGAGCCACCCCAAGATTCTATCACCATTGAAAACCTTACTCTTAGGTCCTATATAGATGTTATAAGGGGATATGTAATGATTCCTTAGTTACTTTGTATAATCATTTTGTATAAATAAAAAATTTATTTCTTATTATGGTAAATTTTTTGAATTTCAAATGTCAAAATAAATATAGGATGAAATTTTAGAATTTTCATATTATTGATGATTATTAGAAAAAAGGTATTTTAAAATATTTTTGTATAATTTTAAGTAATTTATAATGTGAAATTATTTTCAAAAAATGGACATATACAGTTGTATCGGTAAGAAATTTAGAGTCTAATAAAATCAACTTGTCTTTTGGTGAATAGTAAATTATGAATAGTGATATTACCCTTATGAGTAGTAATGTGACCAATGGAATAGTAACCTCACTAAATTAAGTATAAATATAATATAGGCATCTTGAATGGTAATGTGATATAATAGCATAAGTAAATAATTGTTTCGTAAATTATTAGTTAAGTATTAGTATTTTTTGGGAGTAAATAGTGATTTTACTTAAAAATTAAATATCTATTATTTAGAAAATTATTTTCATAAAATGGATTTTATTTTTGAATTCAAAATATTGATATTATGTTAAGTTGAATTTAAGAGATGTTTATAAAATGTTTTGTTTTTCGGTGAATAGTAAAAATACACTTTTGAGTTTCGGTGTGTTTAATGACATCATTAATGATGTAATCATGATGTAATAATTCTAGTCGACTCTTGAGGAATAAAATATTTTATGAGGTGTCCTAAGTGGTAAATACCATGGAAAAACTATGGGAAAGTCCATTGTTTTTCAAATACCACTAATGAGTTATTCCTTGGAAATTAATAAAATATTCCCCCACTTTTTCTATAAATACCAACCCATTCCTTCATTCCTTTCATTCCAAATTCTTTATAAATGAATATATGGTCGTTTTACCTCCCAAGTATTCCTCCAAAGGGGCCCTAAATCCCCCCAAGGTCTCAACCTTCGAGTTTTTGAAGTTACTCTTCAAGGTAAGGGATCCTTTCACCCTCCTCTTTTAATCAAGACTTCATTTATGTTATGTCTTATAGTTTCCATTTTATTATGTTGGTGTATGTTATTATATATCCTTATTTCTTTCCATTTTATTTCCAAATTATTAGAGACCCTTTTCCACTCTCATCAACTGATTTTCTGAATTTTAAGCAACGTTGTTAGGCTGCTGAATTTTCATAAGGGAATTCTCAACTTCTTTTTTTCCCTTCAATATCTCTTTTATGTGGTATAACATTCAAGTTTCCATAACATGATCTTATTTTCATATTATTATATACCTATACTATATTATGAAACATTTATGGATGGTATACCCTTGTCCCCTCTCTTTTTAATGTTTTCTAAAACCATGTTGTATAGTCATTATGCTACAAAAATTTTGTCTCAAAATCTCTCTCTTTTTCTCAAGAAATTATCTTATTTTATTTATGTGAATAAAAAAACTATTTCATTTATAGGGGTATTCATAAAGACATAAAATGATATATTTTATTCTGTAATTAACATAAATAAAACATTTATTCCATTTTCTTGGGTTATAAATGACATAATGATCATGTTTTAAGTACTTTTTAAAACGTTACAATTTTGATATGAAACCCATTTATTTTGTTCTCTTTGGGTCATTTATGAAATGTTTGATTATGATCTATGTGGATCAAATTAAAATAAATACATATTAATTGTATTCCCTGATAGCTCTCTAATTAATTAGGTAAAGAAATTAATCTCTGAAGATGACAAGTTTTATGATACCTTGGTGAATAACCTTGGTAATTTTTATGACACCTTGGGGATGGACCTTGGTAATATACTTATGAATGCCTAAATTAGATTTTTTATCCACATTTTCAAATTATGTTTCAATTTATTATTATTATGATGTGCCTCTTTATCATACCTTTATGATATTCCCCATGTTCTTATTGATATCTCTCAAGTTCACATGTAAACTGTTTCAATTGTTTTCCTCACTGGGCCTTTTTCTCACCCTTTCTTTTGATGTATGTTTCCAGGTTATGAGATGTAGTAATTGTTCTTAGGATGAAATTTTCAAGAATAATTTAAAGAGTATTTAAATATTTTTATATGTTTTCATGTATGATGTACCTTATTTCCAAGACACTAGACTTTAAAGATCCTCTATTTGTAAAATGAAATGAAAAGTTATGTAAAAAAAGGAAGGATTTCATACTGAGATTGGTTTAGAATCGGTACCAGGTTAGGGTAGCTGACTTTCAACTACACTCATAGGTCATGATAGATAGAGAGGTAACCAGTAGTGGGTTTAGTGGCTAGTGGATGGTGCAGCACTACATGTAGGTTGGGATTCAGGCAGTCAAACTTTAGGTTAGGTGCATGTCGTAGAGCTACTAGGGGCTAAGCAGGATGGTGAGCTTATGATGGTCAGAGATACGTCATGGGCGTAGTTGTTCTTTTTTTTCTTGGAATGGAATTTAAGGCATGTTTTTTTTTTGAGTACATGAGGTGAACAGGCTATATATGAACTAACCAGGCCTTGGTTAGTAGGTTGAAACCATCTCAAGTGCGTGATATATATATATATATATGAGGTGTGTAGAACCAGTTTCTATATATGATCATCGATGGATGTATTATTACTGAGGTTCTTGGAATTGGGTTATCAAGTAGATGCGGGATACTTGAGGTGTGTAGGAATCTGGGAACCATTGTGGTGTGGTGCTTGATTGAGGTGAGAGGCACTGAGTTTGATTTTGATCATCTGATGAGATGTGAGAACTAATTTTTTCCATGTGTGACATGGGCACAATGAAGGAACTGATATGGTTTGGTATTCTAATGAGTGTCTGGAATGTAATGGGGTCTCTTGATGAGGTGCGAGTGTGAAGATGTGTCATGTGGGGACTTTCGAGTCTAGGAATCAGTTGATGGACCATTATTTTATTTTAGTTTTAGTCAAGATAAACCAGGGTAGGTAACTCTTAAGGTGGGGATCCCCCATTAAGAAGTTGAATTGTTACCTTAAGATCAGGGTAGTTTGGGTTAATTTCTAATTGGATGGGTATGTTCGGTAAAATCTCTGTATTTTTTTGGATATCTAGGAAATGAGATATGTTAAGGTGGGGATATTTTAATGTCACGGGTTTTTGAATCAGGCTGAAAACCTATCCTATTTTGAATTTTTTAATTAGTGGGGTTTCCCTTCTATTTTTCATTGATCAGAACCAAAATCTGAGAGTTTTTTCAACCTTATATCATGTTTTTTTATGGTTTTAGAGTCTTGGAGAGTGCCTCGGGAGTTCTAAAGGGTTTTAGAAGCATGAGAGGTCTAAATTCTGTTTTCGGAGTTGTAGGTTAAGGCATAAGGTTTGGGGTAAACCATGTGGCCTATTCCAGTTAACTGTGCACCATGGTTTTGAACTACTGCATGGTTTGGATAAACTATGTGGGAGAGACTCATGGAGTTTTGGTATAGTTTTTTTAGAGGCTTCCGCACAATTTGTGTAGGGTTAAAGAAAACTATACATAAATTCACACAGGTAGTGACACTTAGGCAGTACCATGCATTATAGCCTACATGATTTGTGCACGGTTTGGAAAACCGTGTTAGATAAGCATGTAGACCCTTTAAGGGGGTGATTTTATGGGTTTTACCCTCTCTAATTTTTCTTCCATCCTCTCTTTTTCATCCTCCTTGTTCACGCACATACTAGTGATATTCTTCTTTTCTTCCTTCTGGAAAGGGTGTGATCCATATCCCTCATTTGAGATCTGATTTTTTCATTGTCTGGTGCATTAGAACCTTAGTGGTAAGGCTTATCACACCCATGCTTCTATTTCATTTTTCCATTACCTCATGGAGAACTAAATCCATTTGAGCCATTTTTTCTTATTTTCATTGCGTTTGATGGAATAATTAATTTATTCCAAACCTCTTGGAGTTAGAGGCTAATACTTGACATACCCATGTCTAAGAATCCAAGGTAGGTGGTGCATATCTTTCTTTATTTTTTTGTGGTAATTTAGGGGAGAGGATTTTAGCGCATTGTTGGGTAATTGAGTAATACCCCATTTCATAATATTAAATTGATTGTTTGACCTTATGGGATTCATTTAGGCATTCCCTATCCCAATTCACATGTGCGACGCCGAGTTAGAGGTTTTTGACCACCTTGGGTAGCTAGGTTGGGGTGTGTTCTGGATGTATTTTGAGTTGGTTGTTTAAATTTTTTCATAAAATTTGATTACATTGATTTTTTTATTTATTTTAAATTGAATTGATTATATATAAGTGAGTTATACAATTCAAATGAGTTGAAATTCATGTTTATTGAAATTTCACAATTCAATCATATTAAATTCAATTGTTTAATGAGTGAGTTACTTAATTTTTTATATGTGATATACTATCGAGATATATGGGATCATGATAGGCATGGACTGAGGGATTGAGGTAGCATAGCCATCAGTATTGAGGTGGCATGGTCATATGGTTGGGCATGTCCCAGATTACTTGGGTGATGTGATCACTGATTGAGAATCATGGACATCAGGCCATTAGGTTGGGGAATGGGCCGTGATATTGGATTTCAATTCCATCAGACTTGATTGACATGGTTGTATAGTAATGAGGTGCCATTTGGATGTGTCTTAGGTATTTATTTTTTGATTGACGATCACTCGTGATGGCCAAAGTACGGCTTGGAGTCGTGTGCACACAAGAGGACTCAGTGATGAGGTGGTTTTGACCACTCGTGTGGGTAGAGGGCCCTGGTAGTGTAGATTAAGAAACAATTTTGGGGTTTCTTTACATATAAATCCATGTAGAAGGTGAGTATTCTTCATTTGATAGCGATGATGCTATCAGTTGGGGGTTGAGGCTCACCGTATTAAGGCCATTGGGCCAAGAATTATATTAGAGTACAAACACCATCATTCCTAGGGACATCATGTTATGATCTGTAGGTGATGTTTATTTGAGGGTAGGTATCATTGTGCCTCTGGATTTTGGGCTTTGAGCTAACTTGTCCTTTCGAGCAGGGGTCCGAGGGACCGGTTACTTCGTTTGGTCATGCCATTGGGATTTCGGTACTTTGTTAGGACAAGAGGTGTCAGAAGGAATGTGGTTTTGGCGTACCTTATTGAGGTGGAACATTAGGTTCACCTAGGTTTTTATATTTTATGGGATACCTTGGGGAATGGGCCAAAGATACACTCCTCTACGGACATTCTGCCATTGTCTGAGGCAGATAAAATCTTCATGGTGGTTTTTGATCACCAGGGAATCTTTTTTTTATTGAAATGCTTTGTGATGCTCTGTTTTATTTTTTTATTACACCTTAAAAACTTATGTTGGGTATGCACGCTTGGGTGGTATCTTACTGAGAATCATTCTCACACCCTAAATGGTGACTTTAGGATACGTGTATACTTTATGATTTTATGTTTAGGTAAAGGATCGGCCTCATGATCTAGACCATAGTAGCTATTTGTCATGGGATGTTGGCAAGGCACCTTGAGGTCATGCCTAGTTGGAGTTTTCATTTTGTTTCTTTTTTTTGTTCAACATACTACTCTGTATATATGTATTATACTAAGGTCATCAATGGGAAAACCTTTATCTAGATATTGTACTATATGACCTTCTATGTATGAATTCTTTGTTTTGGTAGCTACAAGTGGTATATTTGTCATGTTCCTTTATTTATGATGTTGTTTTTTATTATGTTTCCCCTACTATTTGTGGATATTGACTATGCTTCCACCTTTACTGGGTATGGTTCAAGTCTATTGAGTATTTTCTTCCACTACATGTTATATATATGTACTTGGACCATTATTATATATTTCCTTGAGGTTATAGTCTCCCCACTATTACTCTTTACACCCTCACTGCTAGTCAGAAACCTTTTTCATATGGGGAGGTGTGTCTAAGTTCAGTGGAACCCTACTCGGCGGCACTGCTCGGGTGGCTAATCAGGTCGAGGACACTACATTAGTGATCAATGAAAGGGATAAAGTTTTCATGGTAGTTTACCATCTCTCAGGTGATGTAGATCAATGGTTTTCATTTATTCAAAACGCTAAGGATTAATAAAAAATATAAAACATGGAATGGAAGGAATTTAAGGTCTACTTCTTGGAAAAGTATTTTA
The DNA here is from genome assembly GCA_963277665.1 of Viscum album. NCBI lineage: Eukaryota > Viridiplantae > Streptophyta > Magnoliopsida > Santalales > Viscaceae > Viscum > Viscum album. The sequence continues at coordinate 189,274,971 of OY728145.1, forward strand.
CTCATGAAAAATGAGAAGATATAGAGAGAAAATTTCTAAGTCTAATAAAAAAGTAAGATGAAAATATCGTTAAGTATGAATTCAAATTTATAAGGTTATAAATACATACTATAAACTATGTACGTAATCTAAAAACCAATATTAACCATTTCTTTGATAGGTTAAATCAAATCCTTCAAAGGGTACTAGTATCCCAAGCATTCTCATCATACGAGGACACAGTATCATGTGCTATTAAGACATATAAATAATTCTTCAAGAATTATGTCTTCGAAGGGAAGAAAGAGAGGAATAGGAAGGTAGAGAAAAATATGTATAAAGGTAATAATGGAAAGAAGGATTCCCCCATGTGATAATAGTGGAAATAAACACCCTGGTACTTTCTTGAAGGGAATGAGAGTTTTATTCAATTGTGGGTAGAAATTACACCATGTTAATTATTAGAAGGGAAATAGAAAGTTTCAGATATTCAACTATAAAAAGATGGTTCACTACAAAAATTAATTCCCCAATCATCAAGGGAATATACCTTATAATAATATAAGAGATCAAGGTCAAGATTATACTATTAATACAGCCTAGGTGGAAAGATTAAAGTGTGTGTGCATTTGGATTCAATAATTATGCTATAGAAATATTTTATCAATTATATTCTCATTATAAAAATCATGAAATGTATAAGTATTATATTATATCAGGGTATATTTAAGTATTTGGAATCATATTTTGAATAGATCCAAGAAAATTGATTTAGTGGAAAGTTAATTTTTTTTAAAACACAATATTGAGGAAAGATAACCCTTAATATGTGATTGATGTTGAGATAATAATGATAAATATATTTTTATGGGATAGTATTAGTGACCTTGAAATTAGTTAGTGATTTAATGGTTTATGTTATCTTTGTTGGATTTTATTTCATGTTTGGATTTATGGAATATATTCGAAAACATGAGATTTAATTATTATAAGAATACATGTTTTCATTATGGTTTTAAGGTGATCAGGGTATTTATGGAATGTAACATTAAGAGCTACATTGTGTTTTATGGGGAATATAATATTGATTTAGTGACCTTCCTTTTAAATTTTTAGACTTTGAATCTGATCATACATATTTTTGATGAGTCGTAAGGTTAACTATTTATGAAATGGATTATGTTGAACTTTGGGAGTTACTACTGAGGTATTAGAAATTAATGTATTATTAAATAACGCATGCTAACCATTTTGGTCTTGTAAAATATCTATAGACTGGAGCAATGACATGTCATTCTTTTTAATATCCATTAAAGGTTAATCTTAGTGCTTTAGGCATAAGAATTCTTTTTGTATATTCATTTCTTAGAGTAATAAATGAAGTGAGAATTGATCAAAGAACAACCAAAGGATGAAATTATTCCTATGAAATAGAAATATATCAAATAGGTATATTTTCTTATGTTCTCAATCTATATAGAAAATTAATTTCTCAACTCTAATAAAAATATCTTGAAACAAAAATGTTATCATAGTACCTTAATTTCTGATGAACCAATAATCCTTTCACTCATCACATATTTATGTATTTTTGTCATTAAATTTTATAGATTTTTCACTATATTTTGATCAATTATCTCTATCACTCTCCATAATTATTTATGATTTTCTTCCATGTTCATATTTTTACTTCCCACCAATGTTTTCTTACTTGGAAACACAATAATGTGTTATTATAGATAAACTTCATACTTCCTTTTCTCTCTTATGAAGAGGAAATTTTATCAACCCTTTTTATAATGTGGGTTTCAAAAAAAGGTATTTTCAAATTTAAAACCCTTGATTACTGAGTTCAATATAAAATTATGAAGATTCAATTTATTTATTGGGGTATAATGTAACACCCTGAGATTTTAAAAGATCAACATTATGTTCGATAGAATATATGGAACAAAACAAAAATATTAGAAGAGAATTTTACACCATGATACTTTATGATATATTTCTTTTTAAATAAATTCAATCTCTTTCATATATTTTGATGCACACAACACCTAGTTTAAATAAAATTCAATGCATTGTTAAAATATTATTATTTAAACATGACCATTAAAACCTAGTAATTAAGTTGGAGGGTATGAATAGTACTAAAAAAATTATAGAAATTATATAGTTTAAATGTGTATAAAATAAATTTAATTGTTATATATTGATTATAAATAAAATAAGAACCATTTTAAAGAAAAAGAAATTTTTTCTGAAAAGCTATATTTTCTAAAAGGTGGTTTAGTTGCGCTTTGTGCGCATAATTTAAAATTAATTTTACCAATTTTTGAAAATTTATTTGATAAAATAAAATTTATTTTTTAAAATATAAATTTCAAAAATATATTTGGGTGAATTTTTAAAAAAATTCTGAAAACATTAATTTTTTTTATAAATAGAGAAAAAAATTGATTTTTTATTGAAAATTACCTTTTCATTTAAATTATTTAAAAACTTGAATTATATTTTAAATTAATTTTAAAGAAAAATTAGTAAAATTATATTAAAATTTAACTAATTTAGATCATTAAAATCAATTTCAAATTGAATTCTGATATAAAAACCTTTTAAATGTTTTAATTTTTTTCTTTGGAAAACTCAATTTTTCAACGCTTCTACGAGTTTAATTTTAAATTAAATTCATCAATTATGTTATTTGAATTTTTAAAAAAGGATTCAATATTTTTAATAAACATAATTTATAGTATATAATAATATCAAATTAATTTTTTTCATAATAATTAGTAAAAACAATAATAAATTAATTAGTGTGATTAAGGTTAAAATGAGGTTTTGCACGTTACATGCCCTTATGTTAAAATTAATTTTACACACATGTATAATTTTTATTTGATAAAATTTATTAAATATTTATAATAAATGGGTACAAATTATCTATTAAGTATAATTATATTTTATTATTAATGGATAAATTATCTAGGTTAAAAATATTAGTTACCATAGTGAAAACTAAAATGGAAAAAATAAGTAAACTTAAAGCATAATAAATAACATGTAAAAACCATGTGTTATTTTTTAAAGGAGGTTTTTATTGACCATATAATCCACTAAAACCATTATTTATAAATTTTAGAGGCATTTTTTGTGATATTGAATTCTCATTATTAAATAGTTCTGGATATTTATAAAAATACTGCTCCACCTCAATTATAAAAGGACACTCATACCCATCACTTATTCACACCTCTAAAGACATTTGGATTGAAAAAAAACCTAGAAAAATATCTCCCCAACATACTTATCCATATTATAGAGGGGTTTTTATAACCAAAAGATCAACCCTATGGTCCTTAAGAAGAGATCCAATGGAGGTTTCTCTAAGAGAAGGTAATTGTCTTCACTAAGATATTTCCTTTTATTTCTTATTTTGAAATCATAAATTATGTCTTAAAATTTTAAATATAATAAAAAATATATATCACATATACATAGATGTTATTATGTTTATGTAGTAATATTTATCTATCTCCACTTCCATCAAATGGGAAACGAAATTAGCAATCGTGTGTACGGCGGACTGCCTCACAAACTAATGTAACTTGTTTTCCATAAACACTTATCACAGTTGAATATAATGATATATTTAATTTATATACATAATATTTATGATATAATTATACTTATGGATTCTTATTATCAATTATATTAAAAATACTACAATGTCTCTCTTGTGTACGGCGGACTACCACCTCATAAAGCGATGTGATTTGTTTTTCACTTACAATTTACATGGAAAGTATAAGAATAAATTTAATAAATATATGTGATACATATGAAATGATATAAATTATTTAAAATTAATATATCATATAGTTATTTTCCCCTTCACCCATTAAGGTAATGATATCTTTTCTCATGCATACGCATGGCCTACCGTCTCCATGAAGAGATGTGATTCATTTTCTATGTCCAATTTTAAAGAATGGTAATAAGGATATATCTAATGAAAAAAAAATATCTATATCATTAATATTATTTTTAAGATGATGGAACCATATCCTATATACAATAATCATAACTTTCAGGAAAAAACAAAAATTAGAGCTTGTGGTTCATCTATGCATATTTGTTCGGATTTGGATGTTTGAGAGGGTATGGCGACAGCCATTAGATCAAGCTTGTGCTTTGACACAGGACACTTGCTTGCTGAACAGCCTTGTAATGGTGGAGATCTTCATCACGATTCTTACATTTGGGAGGGTCTGATCCAAATTTTTAGTCAGAGTATATTTTCTCACCTTTGGGTTATGATATGTCTTAAGTTTATGATGTATGGGTTCCCCCTACTTTCCTTAAAAGGGGTTTTATTAATAATAATAAATATTTAAGGCCTTCGGGCCATTGGATGTGGTAAAATATTATAAGAGGATCATATATATTACAATATATGTGGTTATTGTTCTGTAATAGATGTATAATAAACATATATTTATTATACATGAGGTTCGGACACATATAAAATAAGTTGAACCTGAGGTAAGGGTTTCTCATCTCACTTTTACTTCTGTGAGACATATGTCATATTCACGGAATTTTTCATTTTTATGATACATATAATACCCCTTTGATATTCTATATCATGAATATATTTATATTCATGGTATTTAAAGTTTCATTTGATGTTATTTATTTTATGGGGATTATGATTCAAAAGATGCCAAAGAGGTAAGGGTTTATTTCACAATCTCATCATTATTCAAGATTATTTATGTTTAAGTATCCCTTGGGGTAATTATTTGGTATTACCATATTAAAACCAATATATTTTAATATAATCTAGTTATTTAGGAAATTTTCAAGTAATATTACCATTTTTCCTCTCTTTTTTACTTAAAATAAATGAGATTTTTTTTAAGAAAATGCAACATTATTTATCTTTTTGGTTGAAAATGATTTTTCTTCCAAATACATGTTTTCAAAAAGAAAAATTTTTAAGATTATCCAAATGATTTTTTAAATAAATTTTTACCCATGTTTTGCTTTTTACAAAATGTTTTTAATATAATCTCAATATTGTTTTACAAATAATTCATGTTTTTATTTTATTGAAAATATAAAAGGAATCTTTGTTTTGATGGGTACGACATGCACGTAATTAGGAAACTTCATAAGAAATTAATGTTTTAAATATTAATTTAAAATTTTATAAGGTTATTTTCAAATAAAATTATTTTCAAAATTTTTTGTGAAATTTTTTTTAAAGGTGAATTTTAAGGTGAAAATCTTATTTTCCTCAAAAAAATTTCTAAGGATCTTTTCAGGGAATTTCTATTCATAAATGAAAAGAAAACCTTATTCTAATGATTCTATATAGGGTATATGTTTTAATGATACAATACCTATTATTTATTAGGATTTTTTTTGATAATTTTGATTGGGGATGTACAATTTTATTAGCATTCACCACATTACTCTATATAGATTATGATTGTGTTTATTGATTGGGGTAAGTATTAACATTTCATATGTTAGTTTTTCAATAAGAATGTTTATGTTGATTATGTTTCACCACTTTCATATGATAAATGAATTGGATTTATTAAGTGGTGAGTGGGACCCAAAATTATATAGCCCTTTGATGAATCGACAGGTCTCATGAGACAATTCAATTATAAAAATTAAATGTGTTTTTACCCATAGTTTTAAATTATATTATGAAAGGTATTGATAGTATTTTTTAGATTTCCATAATTATTAATTCTATCATTATGATATTAGTTATTGATACCCATGTGATTATTCAATTAGTTATAATATTCATGGATAAGTTTCAAGCTCATGTTATTATTTATATGGATTTATTTTAACTTCATTTATTACTTCCATATTATGCTCAAGTTATTATTTAAATGGCATGTGTTTTAGTTATTTACCTTTCCATGTTGATTATACTTATTTATTCATAATAGATTCTATTGTACTCATACCATTACTAAGCATCTGATCTCACCCATTTCTTGTGTTTTATTTTCCCTAGGATACCAAGAAGGTTTTTAGGATTAATATACAGGGATATGCTAAGGGGGAAATGGTGTTCTCAAAGAAAAAACTTTTTTTATTTTATGTTTTAAAATTTAATTTTAATTTCAAGTATTTATCTAGTTTACCAAGAATAATAAACTATTAAATCCTTTGGGATGTGATTTCTTGTATCTATTTCCAATATAATAAATTAGACACCGGATTGAGGTTACTGTAGTCGGGGACTTTATTGTTTTAAAAGGAAACAATTCACCCTCCCCCCTTGTGTCTTCATTATAAATTTGAAATAATAATTGGTATGAAAGGATTACTCTGTTGAAATTTTATTTTATCACCATAAATCTTGAGTTAAATATTTATAAAAATAAATATGACAATGGATTACCTCAAATAGGGTATGTCTATAACCATGGATCAAAAGTTTAGTTGTGAAAAGTATGGATGTTGGAAACCTATAATGGTTATATATTTTAAGAATATTGGTTTTAAAGTTTATTTTAAGGTTGTCAGACCATATGAAATTCCCATGGATGAACCATAAAATTTGGATCCAATAAAATAATGTGAATATGACCTAAATTCAATAGCTATGAATGTTATTATTTGAGAACTATGACAAGATAAATTCAACCGTTTATATCAAAATTCTAATACTTATGAAATGTTGAATAAAATTATTTTTACTTGTGAAGGGACTGAAAATTTTAGGCAATTGAGATTAAATAATTTATAATTGAATTTTTAGACTTTTAAAATGTATGAAGCTTAAAGTATCACTTAGATAAATGTAAGATTTATAGAAATAGTCAATGGTGTTTCTACTCTCAAAACACTTGTGTCTAAACTAGATCAAGCATTGAATGTTCTTAGAGATTTACCTACTATATAGAATGGTATTTTAGCTAAAATTAGATAGTAAACTCATATTAAAGAATTAGAGATAAAAAAATTGATTGGTACTATTATGATGTATGAAGTTTAGATACAATATAAGGATGGGGATCATATAATTGTCAAAAAGAATAATATGGATCTAAAAGTTTCTATTACTGAATATGAAAATAAGTTAAAAATAGGATGTTATATTCTTTGATGATTCATGTTATTCAAATTCAGGAGAAGAACTTACTCAGATAGCTATAATTTTCAACAATTTTTATAAAAATAATAATGGTTTTAAAAACAATTTAATGACCATAAGAAAACTGGTCCCATATTGAAATAAATTATATAATATGAATGTAAGAAACTATGACAGATCAAACTCGGTTTTCCATAGCTGAAGGAAAGGTGAAAACTAAAGAATACAAAAAAGAAGCTTTAAATGAAATCTAAGTATGAGGGGAAAGGGAAGAAATCTATGAAGGATGCCTCGAGTGTGTCTTAAGATTCTATTAGTTCATCAAGTTTTTAATATGGGAAATAAAAATAAAATCATAAATAAAATATATTCTTTATGGCTAAAGAATATGATGTACAATCTTATTATTCATCTCTCTCTAATTCAGATTATGAAAACTACTCTAATGATGCATTAGTAGAATATTATTCTATGCTAAAAGAAAAATATGAATCTTTGAAGAAAATACATAAATTTATTAAGAATATTCATAATTTTATCCTAAGTGATAAAAATATTATGCTAAAATAGAACTTATAATTGAAATAAATGTTAAACAAATCTGCTTCAAGTTGTACTGAACATTAAAGTAAAATTAAAGAATTACTTTCTGAAGTAGAATCTTTAAAAAGTATTTCTAGTATATTTACTATAGGAGTAGATAATTTAAATAAAATTCTTAGAATTAATGTGCATATAAAATAAAAATACGTAATATTTAGTAATGGTGAAAAACTTAAACTGTATAGAAATTAATTTGATCCTAGTTAAAAAAATCATATCTTATCTAATGTTACTTTTTTTATTGTGGAATTAATGATCACAATGCTAATAATTTTTTCTTGATTAATCATAAAATTAATATTGTAATAAAATATTATATTTATATAGACTTTTCTATAGCTAATTATAGAGTTTCTAGAAAAATTAAATAGATCCAGTTTCTCAAATCATTATTTACTAACACTACAGGACCCAAAATCATTCAGGTACCCAAAAAATATTATTTTTATATTTTTTAGGTGAAAATACATTGGAAAAAAAATTATATGGTTTTTGGATAGTGTTCATTCAAGTAATATGAGTGAGGACCTTTCCAACTTTCATTCACTATCTAAATTTGATGAAGGTTTGGTTACCTTTGGTGATAATGCTGAATGGAAGATCATTAGAGTTGGGTCAGTTAGAGATCTAGAATCTATCATGATCAATAAGGTTCTCTATTTTCAAGGGTTAAATAATAATCTGATAATTATCTCTCGACTTTTTATGATGGTTTTACTATTTATTTCTCTAATGATGTTTATTCTATTTTTGAGAATAAACTGTTTGAGTTTAGATCACCTATAATATGAAATTTTTATACTTTGGACCTTAGTTCCGTATGTGAATAGAAGATAAATTTTTTTAATACTAGAGTAAGTGAATCATAAATATATAATAGAAGAATTTTTCAATGTAATATATTTTATCTATCTAAATTATCTGAGAAGAAATTATTTTCTAATCTACATTTTCTTAATTTTAATGATAATATGCTTTGTGATTCATTCTAAATAGAAAAGCATTATAAGTCATATTTCAAATCAATCAATAGATTTTCTATATCTAAACCTTTAGGAATTATACATAGGGATATTTTTTGACCTTTTAGAGTAGAAATCTTGGATATATGATTCTTTGTTTATATTTTAGTTGATTATTTTTTCATAACTACTTAGGATTACTTTTTTAAGTTTAAAAGTGGATATTTTTTAGTCTTTATGAGTTTTTATAAGTTGTTTAAAAATGAAAAATATTTTAAAATAATCTCATTGAGAAGTGATCGTGAATGATAATTTGATAATCAAAAAATTAATTCTTTTTTCTCAAATATGGGTATTAAACATGCTTTATCTACTCTAAGAATACCTCAACAAAATGGGATTGTTTAAAATATAAATAAAAACACTCAAGAAATGGATAAAACTATGTTAAATGATTATATTTTACCTACTTATTTTTAGGCTATATCTTCTTGTACAACATGTCATATTATGAATAGATTTTTAATAAGACCTCTTCTTAAAAATACACCTTATGATTTATAGAATAATAGAATACCTAAAGTTGGATACCTTAAAGTTTTTGTATGCAAAGATTATATCTTGAATACAAAAGAAAATATTGGTAAGTTTGATATAATGGTTGATGAATGAATATTTCTTGGATATTATTCTATATTTAAAGATTTTGGATTATTTAATAAAAAGTCAAGGATAGGTAAATAATGTTTCATGTGAAGTTTGGTGTGAGTGATCCATTTGATCATAATAAAATACAAACATATAAATTCATTGATTATTTAAACAACTTGAGTCTTGATTATTATAATATTAAGTTTGAAATTCAACTATAATTTAATCATAATCAATACAAATCTAAAGAAAATGAAATTGAGGAACCTAAAAGTGCCTCACCTAGATAAACTAGAACTTTGAAGGATCATCCTTTAGAGACTACTATATGAGATCTAGATGAAGAATTTGAGACTAGGAGGAATGTTGGAAACCTAGTTTACTTATCTAATTTTCTATCATAGTTTCAACCTAAATCTATAAAATAATCCTTAGATAATGAGAGTTGGATATTGGCTATTCAAGAATAGCTAAATTAGTTTATGAGAAACAATGTTTGGGAATTATTTGATAGACCCTTGGACCATCCTATAATAGGAAATAAATGGAATTTTTGAAGTAAGTAAGATGATCAAGGTGTAATTACTAGGAAAAATTTGAGGATAGTTTCTAAGGGTTATAATTAGGAGTAAGGTATAGTTTATGATGATACCATTTCCCATGTTACTAGGCTTAAATCCATTAGAATCCTTTTATCCTGTACATCTCTTGTGAATTTTAAATTATACAAAATGGATGTTAAATCTACTTTTTAAAATGTTTATTTAATTGATAAATTTTATGTTAAATAGCCCCTAGGTTTTGAAAATCTCCATCTACCAAATTCTCTTTTTAAACTTACTAAATATCTTTATAGTCTTAAATAATAACTAAGGTATTGGTCTGAGAGGTTGACCTCTTTTTTTTAGAAAATTGTTTTTCTATAGAACAGGGTGATCTGAATATTTTTAAGAAAATCACTTATTTGGATATTTTATTAGTTCAAATTTATATATATGATATTATTTTTGGTTCTACTAATCAAAATATTTATAATGATTTTTTAAAACATAGGAAAAAAGAGTTTGAAATGTGTATAATGGGAGGATTAAATTTATTTCTTGGATTTTAAATTTATCAAAAGGATTTTGGAAATGTTTTAAATCAAAGTAAATACATTATTGACTTGTTGAAAAAGTTTGGTCTTGAAAATAGTAATTTATATACAACTTTTATGTGTAACAATATAAAGCATGATTTGAATAAAGCTAGTAAACCAGTTGAAAACAAGATTTATATAGGCATGATTGTTAGTTTTTTATATATTAATTCTAGTAGATCATATATAATGTTTTTTTCCTTTGGAAATATTTCAATCAAATACAAAATATTCTCCTTTAACTATTGCAAAAAGGATTTTGAGATATTTAAAAGGAACTATTTCTCTATCTTTTCTTGATATAAAAACCACTATTTTTTATTTAATTTCATATTAAAATGATGATTTTGGAGGTTTTAGGTTATATAGAAAGAGTAATTAAAAAAAATGTCATTTTTTTGGAAAATTGTTGGTTTTATGGTATAGTAAAAAAGAAACATTCAGATGCATTGTCAACTGCTAAAGTAAAATACATATCATATGGTAGTTATTATACATAAACATTGTGGATGAAACACACAATTTTGGACTTTGGACTTAATTTGGATCAAGTTCCTATTTTATGTGATAATACTAGTGCTATAAATATTTCAAAAAAGTCTTGTAAGACATTATAAAACTAAGCATATTGAAATTAGGCATCACTTTCCAAGGGATCATTTCTAGAAAAAAAGATAGTTCTTTTGAAATTTTTTACTACTAAATATCATCTTACTAATATTTTTATTAAACCACTTCCCATGGTTAGCTTTTATTTTATTAAGTGGGGTTATGTTTATTTAATTTTAAATAAATATTTTAATATTTTTGTTAATCTATTTTAGATTAATACTTTTTTTATTTATCTTTTAAATTATTTTTTTAGATTTATTTATTTTTTGTTTATTTAGTTTTTAATTTTATTTATTATAATTTTAGTTATGTATTTTAATTCATGAATATGTATTTTCATTTAAAAAACATGAATTGTTAAATTAAATTATTGTATCGAGAAACCGAATCATCATAGAAACTGCTGAAGTTAATCTTATATTTATCTCCTATGTTTAAACCCTTATCCTTTAGATCTCCCAAACTATCGATCTTTATAACCCTAGTTTTTATAAACCCTAACCCTTATACTACTTATTGTGATGTATAAAATTAAGAGGACTAATAATTCTTGTCCTAGAGGTGTAAAGAAGTAAAGAGTTTATTGTATGAATCATCAGGTGTTTCAGGGTAAAGTTTTTGAATTTGAATGCTTTTTTGAGACCAATATGATGCTGAAGAAATTATTAAGCATTAAAGTGCTCGAATTTAAGTTTGATGGAGGTAATTCTGAATATATTTTCAAAATGTAAGTAAAGTAATTTTATAAGAATGCCTAATTATACTTTGGTGATAATGAGGACATCGTTTCATCAAAGGTGAATGATGGGGATTTTTTAGTTTTGAAAATGGTTATAGCTCAGTTATTTCAGTATCCTCATAAAGGTTATTTCAATTTTATTCTAAGTTCTATTAGAGATGGAGTTTATAAGTATGAGGAAATCATGTATTTTCTTTTTGGAATAACCCAAGTTAGAAAAATATGGGTAAAGGATTTAAAAGTTTTCCAAAAGGTTCTAGTCAAGTTCATTCAGACTGATATTGTTCTAAGGATTTTTGATTATAAAGAGATTATTTTTCCATACATGTATATCATGTTCCACTTATTGAGTGACAGCAAGATCAATATAACTTAGTACATGTAATGATATATTAACCACTACTTCCAAAATGATGTAAGGATATTATTTTATCCCCATGTTAGGTTGGTGTATCTTACTATCTATAATATGTGGATGATTGGTGACATCAAGACTGGTTTAATATGTCATCACAACAATGTTCTATCTTCTGAAACCCTAAGAAAATTTGGATTCTTTTGGAGTGTAACCAAGGGAAATATTATTTCTATTGGTGCAGAAGAAGATGTTCCATAAGGTGATCATGCTAAGGGTGAGTGTAAAAGTTTGAAGTTAGATAGATCTGAAAATCTTGGTGTATAGGAAATTAGAGAATCTTGATTGGAATGAGTTATTGTTAGGATAAAAGTGGCTACAAGTTTATGTGATTCTTCTATTAGTGGTAAAAATATTCCTATAAGAATTATAAAAAGGCAAGTAAATATGAGAACATTCATGTTAGAATTGGGGGACTTATTTAGTTTCCTATAGTTTATTAAGAACATTCTACTAAAGAAAATAGTGGTTTTATTCTTATTTATGGGCCTAAAGGAAGAGAGAAACATGTACCTTTAGATAACTTTTATTGATTTTTTTGTTATTAAAATTTATCAACTAGTTCCAGTTTTGGAAGAAAGTGTTGATCGGGCTATTAAGTTTGTCGTAAAATAAGTAGTTCAGCTGGATGTAGTTGTGGAAGGTCAAGTTGAGGTAGTAACTCTTGTTGAGGAAAAACTATTTGAGGAAGTTTCTCAATCTACCGAATTAAAAGTGATAGAGGAATATAATTCTTATGAGAAACATAGTTCTCATGTTACTACTAAAACTGAATTGATCAAGGATCAATCAGTTTCTTTGGGTGAGAGGTTCATGGAAAGAACTGTTTAAGAAGATACAGAAGTTACAGAAGTGCTTAGATAGTTGTCATATTCATCTAGTTAAGGTATGTAAGTTAAATCCCTTCAGTTGGTTAAAGATAAAAAACCATTTGTGATACCTGAGAAGGAATCATTTTATTCTGATGATGATTCTATTTTGGAGGCTTGTACCCACTCTTTTTTTAGATATGGTTTCTAAGTTCTATTTTTTAAGATATAAAGTTATTAATCTATAAGTAGAGCATAAATATTATAAGAATTTTGTTGAATACTTAATAAGTGCTTCTATTTCCAAAATAAAATATGGTTATATTTATATTTAGTATTAAAATTTAAAGTAAAACTCAACATCTAAGAAATATTTTGATGTTTTAAGAAGAGATGTAGTTGAACAATTCATAAAACTAAAAGGGGAGATAGTTTCTAAATATGATTTCAGTTGTCTGAATAATTTTTGGTACTATCAGTTTAAAATTGTAAAGGGAGTCAGTTAAATTCATGGCATGGCTTCTACAACTAATAGAGAAAGCTTTAGAGATGTCATGAGGATACTAGAGTTGTTTTCTAATGATATTTATACCATGGATGACAAGATTTGTAGTTTTTAGTTTGATAGTGTTCCTTTTCACACTATTTTAGAAAGTCAAAAAGAGTTGGTAGAGTGGTTATATTTTTTATATTTAGGAGTTAGGGAGATTCTCAATTGATTGGGAAGTATAATGGATAAGTATGTATAGTCCTCTAAGTCTATTCAAAAAAAATGAAGGTTGATTTGGTTAAAGTTATGAAGGACAGTCAAAATTCAAGGAATCTTTTGAGAGAGTGTGTTTCACCATTTAATAAGAATTTAAAATATTCGATGGTGTATATGAAGGTTGTGAACAATAAACTTAGAAATTCTTTAACCTATGATCCTTCTTTTGAAGAATTTCAACCTACTTCCAAACCTTCCTTAAACCCTAAACCTTGACCTTTTTCTATTGAGATGATTTTTAATTTATACTCTAGGATTATTTTCAAAATTTAAATTGAAATTATTTTATTATATTCTATTGTATTTATGTTTTATGTGTGATGTTTTTTATGTTCTAATCCTATTAATTTTCAAGATACTCTTATTTTTTGATTATATGACATTTTCATAGAGTTCTATTAAAAATTAACTATTTTTTATTCAATTTTTATAATTTATTTTTGATATCAAAGAAAGGAGGAGAAATATGGATAAAAAATTAAAATGACTTTTATAACATTTTTTATTTTAATATTAATATCCTTTAATCAATTCTTTGATCAATATATAAATTTATTAAATAATTAAAATATATTTCCCATGTGTTTACCTTTATTTATTTATTTCCATGGGTTTGTGATCATCTAAATGGGAGAGATTATAGGGAACATGGATATTAATCCAATAATTTCTCATTAATTTTTCATTGATTTTGATTATCACAAACACCCTCATTTATTTTAATAATAAAGTTATATTGAGTGGATTTAGGGTTTTTATTTAATTAAATAATTATTTTAATTTTCTTGAAATTATGAAACCCTTAGTTTTGAAATAATATTTTATTTTGAATGAAATTTTATTCTGTAAAGTATTATGTAAAATTTAAAGAAGGCCGGAATCATTGTTCAAAAAGTGATGTTGCAACCTAACTTTGGTATCCAACCCTATATTTGGAACCTCGTGTTTGAGATGAATGTTATGTCTAGGAAACTAACTTTTGTTAAGGAACCTTACATTCGAGTACGTCACTTTTGGTATATACTTAACATAAGTGACCTCACATTGGTATCATAATCCACGTTTTTAAAACTCAACATTTGGAATTAACTGAACATTGGGAATTATACTTTTGGAATCATCCTCACACAGATTTATCCCCACATTGAATCTATTGTCTATAAGATTTAAATTTTGAATTACTTTTGATATTTCTTCTATTATTTATCTAGATTTAATATCTCAATAAAGTGATTCAAATACCTTTTCATAAGTTCATCAATAATATATTAATTCATTCCTATTTATTAGGGAATTTATGATTTCCAGTGGCTAATAAAATTCAAATTTTAAATATGTTGAGTGTTTTGAAGATCAAAATTTATATAGAAACTTTTCTAGATCAAGTTGAAAATAATTAAATCAGGTTTATTATTTATTCTTAAAATATATTTCTAGATATAGTATTGTTCTTTAGCAGACCTTTTTAGCTATATCTATGGTTCTCGAAAGCTCAATGATCTAAATCTCTTACTTCAAATTTACATAAGATTTTTCCATTTATAGATGAGTTTTTATTTCTATCTTTCATAATTGGTGTTATTCAAATCTATTATTCATCTATTGCAGTTTGTTAAATCTTTATAGTACTACACTTTAGAGACATACATGTTATAGATTATATTTTTTTTTTCATCCTACTAATACAAAATTTATTCTTACTTATGTTATGTTATTGGGATATATTCTCTACAAAAAGATCATAGATTATTCTTAAGGATATTGATTCGAGGATATTCATTTATTCTTATGAAAATATCTTCATCTTATAGTTACTTTTTTCATTATAAATGATTTAAAAGAGAATATATCCAACCAAATAAAATCTCTTTTGGTTCTAAATACATAGATATTGAGTGTTTTAATGTTTTTTGTTAGTCATGTTTTAAATCCTTTTAAAATCTATTAAAACAAGTTTTAATTCCTTTCACTCAACAATTGATATCCCTTGGAAAATAATATACTATTAAAAATCATCAATCTCACAGATAGAGTGTTGGTGGAGTGGACTAGGGGACCTTTGTGCCCTGAACCACTATAAAACCATTATGTCCTTTTCTTTTAATTTTACCTATATATTCTATTAGAGAAAAGGTAACAGCGTTTCTTTCCAAGTTCCAAAGGGGGTGGTTCTAAAAATTTTAATTATTTTTAAAAGGACACAATTCACCCCCTATTGTGTCTTCATCATCATTCTATCATAATAATACCTTCCTAGTCAATCTACACTATAAAATCTCAATAGGACACCTCAACATATGTATTTAACTTAAGTTGGATGACTTTGGATCAGATGTCAAGTCACAAGAACATTTCAAACTGATGATACTTTAACCTGTCATTAGTGACCAACTCAAGAGAAAAGTGGACAATCTCTAAAAAATATTTAGAGTAGCCTATCACTAAGTAATCACCTTATTAAATATCTAAGAAATCTCAATTCTTAGTGAGGATAAAATTGTTGGGGATGAGATGCTTGATAAACCCAACCTTGAAGTACTTCCACCTCATATGGTCTTACATACAAGCATGGACTACTATATCACATTACTTTCAGGTAGGGCCCTCTAACATGAAAGTATCACACTTTACCATGATACCCTCAGGAGTTCCCAGAAACTCAAAGATCCACTCAATATTCTCTGCCCAATCCTCAGATTTATAGGGGTCAGTGATTCCCTAAAAGGAGGGACACTTGTGCTTGGAAAACTTATCAGTTCGATCCTTCTTAGATCCCGATTTAGATTCCTTAGACTGAACAGGGCCTGAGCCTACTTCGTAATCCAGGGCTCGAATAGCCTAAACAACTACCACTATAAGTCTCTAATAAACTGGTGGGGTTTCCAATAGAAAATTCTCTTCTAACTCCTCCTATGGTTTCATTGGAAGACTTTGGGAGGAATATTACTATACAAGCCAAAAAAACAATAAGAAAATAATCAACATAATAAATCAATAGGAATCAGGTAAATAACATAAAAAACACTCATATAAATTAACAATAAATCACAAACTACTCAAATAACTCAACCCTATATTAGAATACATACCCGGTCTATAGCCCATGAATTACAGCCTATAGAGCCACCAAAAAAATCCCAATATCCTAGGGTGACTCAAGTTCCATCATGAGGTTTGTTGGATAGACACCCCAATCACAGCCATATCCTTGAGTCCCAACATTACTATCTTCTATCTATCCAAACTTTACAAAATAACAATACCCCAAAAGAAAAGGGAAACCTTATTTGGTACCATTTTTTCATAAACCATCTTTGGATTCCATCTAAATTGACCCTTGGCCCAACCCTCCACATAGACTAAAGGTCATTCTTGATCCCCATGTGATGGAAACAAGTGTCTTATCATCAAATAACTACTTTGGGAATTATTTCCCCATTTTAAACACTAGCATCATTATAGAATCATTACACAAAACAACCATAACATAAACCATAGAAAAAGGAATACATGATTAGAAGAGGTTACATCCATGATCAAGTCCTAAAATAAACAAAATAGAATGAGATCAACAAAAATAAACACCCATCCTGTCATGAAACAAGGGGCCAACCACCCATCATATCATCAATATCACCCATCTCGTAAGCCATTAGAAATAATACCTACCACCTCAGTGTATAGCCTTTTTCTTATCTATATCAAAAAATAGATGGTCTATATACACCCATTGGGTGTATTTAGGGTGTCATATTACTTTTCCAGTAGGATCCCACTACATGTTTCATGCATAACCATTAAGATTCAATTATAACATGTTATTTTTAAAATACAATCTAGTTTTGAAAACTTTAATTTTACTCGTAAAGTAAACAATGGAAAATAGGAAAAAACAAGTAAACAAGAGAGTGAATAAACATAACCACTATGGGAAACTCTAATAAGATAGGGTAGGGTACCTGGGATCTTTTTACTCTTGGTGATTGATCCATACCCACTTATATCCATTCTCATGCACGTGTTATAAACCATCAAATCTCAATTTAGTTTAGTTGGTATTGTAGCGTGATCCTAATAGGGAGGAAAATATAGATCCCTACTAACTATACCTATATTACTTTTCCTAGTATGCTCACCTAGGTACCCATAGTTCCCAAGTGCTTTATACCTTTTGTTCAAGACATATAAATTCACTACCATTTCATAACAAGACAAAAGATTCCACCACATACCATTTCTAACCATTTCAAAAGGGGGAATCAATTCTAAAGAAACATTCCAATAAATAATTCTTAAAACCCATTTTTACACACACAACAAAGAAATTTATGAGGGTATCAAAAAAAATCAATCATATTGAATTTATCAAATAATGGTACAACATGAAACCACCTACCTTTATCCTTGAAATCACCATGAACCAGTTGAAAACTACAATCCAAGAAGATAAGGGACCCTGTGGAAGCATGAATAAAACATAAAAATCAAGTATCATAACATATGGTTTGGATTGGACCAACCCTAGGTTGATATAACCACTGGATAGGAGGGACTCTAAAAAGAAGGGAGAAGAAACCAAATAGAAGGGGGAGGATAAACTTACTTGGTTTTTTCTTGAGGAAACAAGAAAAAATCAACCAAAATGGATTCAAGAGGGAAGGAAACGAGATGGATGGTGTGTCTAGATCTTGAGGGTTTGAGAATAAGGAGAAATATGGTAGATAGGGGTAAAATCAGATAAGGTGTTTTAGGGATTTCAAAAGTTTTTTATTTTTCGGTAGGTTGTATGGCTTTACACACCATGTACAAAATGTGTGGGTGCCTCTGTCTTGGAACACATGGTCTCTTAAGGTTACTGTAAGGTTTGAAGAATGATGCATAAGCTATACAAAACCCCACTATCTAGGATCTATAACTCCTTCGTGATTGCTGCATGGTTTTTTGTGATAATGCACCATGCCTTGTCTCCTCAAAAACATCAAATTTTAAAGAAAAAGACTCAAGAAGATTATGAATAAAAAGGAAGACTATAAATGAAAGATAAATACCTGAAAAAGAACCATGGGTGTGACGCATATGCTCAGTAAGGGAAAGCATGCAATGAAAGCTATCATGGATATGTAAGGAATAAATAACATGATAAATTAAATAATCAAAACAAGTGTCATTTAATCAATAACTTGAGCTTAAAAATATATCCATTGTAAAAAAAACAATCACATGGATAATAATAACTAAAATTTTAATGAAGTAAATTCATAATGTCGGGAATAAGGATCTTAAAGTTAAGGCCTCATTTTAAGACATCATGAACCATGTCATTGAGGTCTTATGCTAAAAAAATCAATGAATGGGTAGGTATACACCAAATACCCAACTAATTTGGTGAACTATTTGTCTAACGAGACTTTTCGATTCATCAAGGGGATATCTATAAATATTCCTCACTCATAACATACATATGTCCAATGCATTCCTCATATATTGAATTAATAATATCATATATAATCAATATGCATAATCAATCAATAAATATCTATATTGAATCAATAATATGAAACATAAATATTTCCCAAAAAAATAAAATAACTTCCTTAATAAACATCCTTAAATTAACACTGTTTGTAGCAATGGTATATGGTTTAGACAATATTGAAATGATAAATATATCCATGATACAAAAGAATCGCTACTATAAAATAGGTCTTTAACAACATTATCCTTTATCAGCACTAGAAAAAAATACAAATAAATGTTCCCTTTATCAGTTCTCTTTTTTAACATTGATAAAGGGTCATTTTATCAGTGCTTTAGTTTTAGTGATGATAAGGAATACCATTTATCAGTGCTTTATTTTTAACGCCCATAAAGGTCTGAAAAAAATGATATAATTAAATAAACAAATAATAAAAATGATTTTATTAAAAAAATATTTAAAATATTATTAATTAAATAATTATTAATAAAAATGAATAAACTGATTATATTATATATAAATTATAAATACTAATAAATAGTATATATTAAATATATATATGTATGTAAAATGAAAATTAAACAAATAAAAATTAAAATTAAGTAAATTGAGAAAAATATTAAACATATTATTAATTAAATAGTTATTGATAATGTTAATAAATTATATATATTAAATACATATATATATATATAAATGTATATAAATATTATTTATATGATACTGATAAGTAAATTTCATGCATATATTTTATATTATTTAATGTATTGATTTGTGTATTTAAATGAATAATCTTTCTAATTTGTGAATGAATTTACATGTTTTATGTTTTATGGTAGAAAATAATGAATAGTTGAAAAAGGAATGGAAAATGGAAAGTGGATAAAATATGAGCCAAAATACACTTTGAGCCACTTCACTTCTCTCACGGCACGACACCGGACTTTTGAGGAAGCATGATGTAGGAAATTTTAGAGTAGAGAAATTACACGTCGTGTAACTACATTACAAGACATGATATTTTTTTAGAAATGTTTTTTGAAGAGTGTTCTGAAAATCACAAAACCTTCTCATTGAATAAAATTTGAGAGATTACATGACTTGAAAGTACATTACAGGTCATGTAAGTTTTGGAGAGCAGAAAAATAAATTCGAATATTGTTGAGGTATGATGGTATTTTCTTATATATTCACCCCTCGACCACTGATTTGAGGGATTATGGGATAGAAGAGGTCGAGTGACATTGCTGGAGCGAGATTCACACATAGAGTGACACTGCGGAGCCCTACTTTGTCATCTTTCTTTGCTGCAATTCTTCCTCAGGTATTTATGTTGCTCGTTCTCATCATGCCTAGCATGAGCGAGCAGTTTTCCTTGTGTTGGGTGATGTGATTGTATGGGGATTTGTTGTTAGGGATTATTTATATTTATTATTCATGTTTTGGATTACTGCAAGTCATTTTTTCAATTCCAAATATCTTTATTGTGCAATTACATGCCCATTGCTTGTGATTTAAAGAGTATTACTTCATTGTATCAATTAATTGCCCTATTTTCTATATGACCATTATAAAATCGAGGTTGATTATGTTTAAATAGGGTTTTGGTTCACCTAGTTTTTAATTTTCACCTAGTAGATGACCATTCCAATGGTGCAGTCATAGGATTAGGGTAGGATACCCAGACCAAGGATCCTTGTTGACCCAATTCTGAAACCAAACCTGAATAAACCCATATCAATTGAATCCCTAGTGCACAAACATGAAAATCACTGAACCTGACATGCCTATATCTTGATTTCAAACTTGATCTTTGTTGTTATTTGTTTCTTTTTATTCAAATAATCAAACAATTTCACATTTGATTTCTTTAATTAATTTATAACATACTGATCATCCTTGTGGGTTTGACACTTGGACTTGATAGATACTATATTTTTAGTTAGGTTGCCTGAGTTTTATAAATTATTAAATTTGTGTAGACATATAGGAATTAACGACACCCTATGGGATATCAAATACAAAATATTTATACTTTTACATTGAATAGTAATATATTTATTTAATGGTGGTTTATAATTAAAAATTAATATGAATTAAAAATAATGACTAATTGCATCAAGTAATGGACATAATTGAATATCATTTTATTTTTCAATTTAACATAGTTCAAACGTGTGTTATATTGATTTATCATACATATATGTAATTAATGCATTTTTATATACAGTGCACACACGCAAATATTTATGCAATTAATGAAATCTTATACATAAACACATATAATATTTATATAATTTATTCCAATTTTAATATTCATTTTAGAATTTCATTATACCATGACACATTTAATATATTATGTTTTGAATCGGTAAATTTTATTTATTTATTTTTAATATTATTAAAGTTAGGTATTATTTATTCATTTTTAATATGTTTCATTTTTTTGGGAATTTAATCAATTTTTATTATTTATTTAATATATATTTATTTACTATGTTTTAATATTTTCAATATGTATTCATATCTATTTCAATATATATCCACAATTTTTTAATAAATCATATTTAATTAATAAAAAAATCCATTTTTTCAATATTGTTAAAGTGTACTCATTTTTAATTATTCCATTTCACTCATTTTTAACATGCATTCACTTAAGATTAAATATTTATTAATAATGCTAGAAATATATTTGTAAATAAATATTTATAAATAAATATATTTATAAATGTATATTTACTATATTTATACATTTATAATTATAAATAAATAAATATTTTTTTAAAATTATTTATATAATTATAAATAAATAATTATATAAATTTAAATAATTATAAATTTATAATAAATTTATTTAAATAATGAATATATTTACTGTAATTATATTTATATATATTTATTATATATAAATAAATAATTATATAATTATATAAATATATATAATGATATAAATATTATTTTTTGAAAAGTATTTATATAATTATAAATAAATAATTATATATTTAAATAATTATAGAATTATAATAAATATATTTAAATAAATTGTATTTATATATATATATTAAATATGTATATATATAATTATTTAAATATATTTAAAAAATTATTTATAATTATAATTATAAAACCTTTATCAATGCTTATTAACTTAGTGCTAATAAAAGGGATCTTTATTAACAATTTTTTAGAAGCACTGATAAAAGTGTCCCGATCTATTTTATGAACCATAACCATCGTGAACCAATTCATGATATCTGAAGTTCTCTATAGGGTCCACCTACTATCGGTGCTCCTTTTTGTCGAATCCAAGCTTGAATCGAGGCTAGAATCAAGGCTCCAACTATTCCAAGGCTCAACTCCAAGGCTCAAACTATTCAGGGGTCGAACAAAACCGAGGCTAGAATGAAATCTAGGTTTACCAATATCTCTAATTTCCCTCAGTTATCCATTGATTATTCTCATCCCACATCTATATATCCCAACAACTCCAGTTGCACTATCCTATAATAAAACAACCCAAAATTCACTGATTTTTATATATATTAAAGTATCATCTTTTCTGATATCATGTGGCTCTCCTTGGGAAAACATTGGTTTTTTTCAACTTTAAATATATCAAACCCAATGTTGTTTCATGTTTTTGTGAGGTATAATAGGCTCATAACACCTATATTCCATGACATCTACTTCTTTACAATCATAAAATTTTAAAAATTCATCCATATAGTGGTCGGTGTTGTCATTGGTTTGGAATATTCCCTTGAAAATCACTTGGGAACCTAGTTTCAATATTTTGATTGAGAAATTAATGTGTTATGATTTCCTTGATTCTCCTATAAACCAAGGAAAATGTTTAACTCACCAATCATAAACATCTCGATATCGTACATCATATGATCCACAAAAAAAATGCATTATGCTTTATCCAATCCTCAAATATTATGTCTTAGACATATATGAGTACCAACATCCTTTGATCATTTTCCTTATTGATGTAGATATTGTAATCAACTCTACCTCTCTAAAAACAAAGCTTTCTTAGTGATTGATCTAACCTTAAATACCAAATCCTCAGTGATTTCTTTATCTTAAACAAATAATTCTTTAACTAGAATATATTTCTCTCATTCACAATAAAATAAACCCATAAAATTTCTCAATGTATACTCCCCCTTAATAACTCCATTGAGGAACATAGATTTAGAATCCATTTGGTATACTTTTAACTACATTTTCACTGAAATAACTAAAAAAATTCAAATAGTTTCTAACTAGGATATGGGAGTAAATTTATTGTAAATAAAAATTCATTTGATCTAGTAATTACCCTCTCACATTATCCATTATTTATTTTGATCCACATTTTCATAGCCAATAAGTTTATTATAGAACACCCACTTGGTTCTAATAACATTTTTGTCTTCCAGCCTAGGAACAATTTCCCATGTCACGTTGTTCTTATTCGGATCAAGATATTCATGAATAGATTTGATCCAATTATCATCCTTGTTAGCCTCTCCAAATGATTTAGACTCTACTTGGTAAAAATAATGTTTTTTTATAGTCTGATCACCAATTACATTTTATTCATTCATTTCAACCTTCCTTGTATTTCTTGTAGTTGATATACCTTCTTCATTTTCCTCAAAATCAATATCTTATTTTGATTCTACCTCATCCTCGTGTGCTCCCCCCTATGATACTCAATTCAACATTAATTTTTTCTAATGTTTCATCATTATTTTAATTATTAACAATATCATAATTCTAATTTGAGATGAGTAAGAATTATTCGCACCTCAATCTAATGCACGGTGTGACCGGTATAACTCCAATTGCATATTTTCAAAATATAAGTGTCATTTTAGTTTAAAATGTGCACCACATCGCCAAAACCGTGAAAATGATCCTAGATTATTTTCTCACCATTCTATATATTATTACTTAATTAATTTCCTTATCATTTTTTTCTTATACTTATTTAGTTAATTTTTTCTAGATATAATGATTAAGATGAACAAGAAATGGTATGACATGAAATAATCAACCACAATTCAATATGATACACAGTGTTCCTAGTATGACTCAAATTTTAGTTTAAAATTAACAATATCTATTAATTTATTTATTTTTATTTCTAACATAAAAAAAATTCTTATACATGTGTGTTTTTTATTCGAACGGGGGTTAGGATCAAACGATAAAGGAACATTGATAATTTTCAATGTATGTAATAATTTTTACTTATGTAATTGTATAAACCAATGTTTTAAATGTATATAATATAATTTTTCTTATATTTTGGTTGTAAATTTTATTTCATTTAAATTTTGTATTAGTATTTGATTTTACTGATTTTGTGGTGTTTTTGGTGTTATAGTGTACTATTACAGAACACTACAGTATGTCCCTTTACCGGTGCTTTTATAAGTTCTGGTAAAGGTAACCTTTATCAATTCTTTTAAAAGCACCAATAAAGGTATACTTTACAGTGCTAGATAAAATCATTGATAAATGTTTTCCTCTATCAATGCTTTTTTAACATTGATAAAGGGACCCTTTATTAGTGTTTTTTAGAACTAATAAAAGACTAGGGATTTTAATCTCACTTCGGTAGTCAGTGCTTCTCTAGCACTGATAAATGACATTTTTAGCATGGTTAAAGGTCTATTTTGTAGTAGTGAATATGGATATAATGTCAAAATAATAAGGTAGAATGATAAATAACATGATCATAATAAAGTGAATGATCGAAAAATAAGTTATAATCCATAGAATATCATCAATTAATCATAAGTAAATATTTGAAATAAAGGAGAGTCTTTTTAGAAATTAGAGAAGAAAATGGAAGTGAAACTTTTAAAAAAATTCTCTAAATATTTTCTAACATTTTTGTAAAAAAATAAGTTATAGATCATCTCTAAAAATATTTTCAAATTTTTAGAAAATAATTCATTTTATTTTAATATAAAAACTAAAATATTATAGAATAATGGAAAAAGGATTTTCTTTAAAAACAATGGGAACATGTAGAGGAAGATAAATAACGAATAGCAAACATATATGTGGTAAAAGTTATTCACTTTGTATATGTTAAAAATAATATTCATTTCACAATTTTGTAAAAAGTTAAAAATATCTTGTTCAAAAAAATTTAAATAGATTCATTTATAAAACATTTAAAATAAAATAAATTTTGGTTGAAATTTACTTTAAAAAATCATTAAATAATATAAAATAAAATTCTTGAATCATTTTATAAAATATCAACATGGAAAAAAAATCTCGACCCAAAAGTAGAAATAAGATCAATTTTGTTACAAAACATTCTTTCATTATTTGAGTGAAAACGAGAGGTAAAGTTAGAAGAAAACATTTAAAATCCATAAATAACCATAAGATAATAAAAAATATATAGGGTTTAATAAATAAATATTAAATAATTATTCCAATATAAATTGATACTAAACAATCCTGAATAAGAGTGGGATTGTAAAATAAACCTTTATGACTTTAATATATTTTGAATCAAACCCCCTTAAAATAGAAAAAAAAATAATACTTTAAACACTATAAATAAATAAGAATTCATTATATAATTTTTAAAATGGTAATTATACACACTATATAAAATAAATTTGGTGCATAATATAAAATATGTCTCAATAGAGTGGAGTTGAGATGAAAAACCCTTACCCTGGATTCCTACTTGACTGAACATGTTATATCCTCCCAAATAATAAAATTAAATTTATTAGATATTTTATTAAGAAAATTTTTCATATATATTCCTTTTTTATGGTCCTTTTATAATAATTTGATATATATTCATTGAATAGTTCTTTCTTATGTCGATCACTTAAGGTTGTTCAGCCAATTTCTTTAAAATTACTTCAGTATATGGAACATGGTTAAAGATGTTATTAAATTGTTACTTCATATTAAAAAATTAATAATTAAATTATTATAATTTTTATTCATTAAATACACTTTTATAAACATTCGTTCAATTATTTTATAGAAAAATGAATTGCATCGCTTGGTGAAGGTGGTAGTCCACAGGTGCGAATGAGTGACGATATAATTTTCCAACTGATTGTATGGTAAGAAGTTATATGATATATTATATTTATATAAAAATATTTATGTCATAAATATCATATATATTTATCAATTTAATTTTTATAACCATCCATGTGAGTCAATGATGAAAAATAATACACATCGCTTTGTAGAGTTGGTTATCCACACGTATGCATGAGTGAAGTTTTCATTTTTCATAGGATGGAAAGAAGATAGAAAAAGTATTTAACATTAACATAGAAAAATCTAAGTATAGTAAATATACTAATTTAATTATTTTAATATGGTTAATAAATATTTGTAGTAGGTTTAATATGAAAGGAACTTGAAAAGGATCGGTAAGAGCATATACCTCTTCTTTTGGTAACCTCCTTTGGCTTACTCCTTAAGACTTATTGAAGTAGTATTTTGAAAATATTAGAATATATAGCTCAAGAAAAGGAAATTTTTAAAGGTATTTTGGTAGGGTTTGGTTTATCTAATTTTCTCAAGAAATTTTTATAATATAGGAGAAGATGCTCCCTTTTATAAGTGAGGTGGGTGTCAATATTGAAAATACATGAAATATTAATATATATAATATGTGTCTAACTTATATAAAAAGGATCCAAAACTACCATATATTTAAATATAAGGAGTATAATTTTTAAATAAATTGAACCAGTAAAATTTAGATAATTTTAAGTGTCATTTTAAACTTTATCTCTTAATTTAACCCCCTCATTGACCCTTTTAACCTTAAACATGTTAACAAATTTTTCAATATCTAAGGGTCATGAAAGTAATTTTAAAAATTAAAAGTGTTAAATACATGGAAAATTCATCTTATCATTATAAATTTTCCATCTTATTCAATTATGATAGGTTTTTTATTATTTTATAATGATTTAAAAAATAACAATAAATACTATTTAAAGTAATTTTCAGGACTACTCACAAAAGTTAACTATAAAGAAATCAATATAATAATACAATTACAATATAGACACTTTAACAAATAATTACCATTTATGATTATCCATAAAATTATTGGGGAGTCGTATTTCACCAAAAATGTATTAGTTTTAATGTTTTTAAAATTATTTACTTCATTTTTCTATTGCCTTCAGAAGGGCTGCATTGGCATTATGTAAACGGTAAAGGTAATTATACCATCACTAAAAATTAAAAATATATTAATGTCATAATTATTTTTTATTGTTAATAAATTTTATAATCTATATTCATTCATATATCTTTTTTAACTATATCCATATCATGAAAATATAATAAGTGAGATAGAGTGACATTTTGTAATTACTCTTTAATTAAAATAATACAAAGGTCATAATCATAAGAAAGTGGAAAAAATTTCCATATTTTTTAATTGATAATGATTATGAATAAAATATAGACATGAAATGAAATTAAAGAAAGTATTTGACAAATTTTTAATCCTTACCCCATAATTCCAATCTCAATTAACCCATTTTACCCTTTATCATGGTGATGAACTTGTACCATGGTTACGATTCATTATGAAGAAAAATTGAATATACCTTATTAAATAATTTGAATATTCCAATTAAAAATATTTAATAAATTTTCATATATTTAATTTCCATAAGGGTTAAAAATTAATTTTAAAACAAGTGTGTGAAACACAACAAAAAAAGTTTTTTAAAAAAATACTCATTTTAAGCATAAAAATGATTTTATACCAAAATCGTGTATAATATTGAATATTAGGGAATTATTTAAATTATATTTAATAAAATTAAACTTTTGTGACTTTAAAAAAATAAAAAATATAATTTGAAATTTAAATTACTTGATTTAATGAAAATAAATGATAGTTTTTTATAAAATCATTATTTTCACTATTCAACTAAAAATCGTTATTTTTAGAAAAATCTGAAAATTTTGTCCTGAGATTATTTTTAAATTATAATTTATAAAATTATGTCCATTCTATAAAATAAAATTTCTAAAATTGTTATAAATTAATCATAATATATGCGCATAAAAGGCAATAAAAACCATTTTTAAATAAAATATATTTTAAATGTATAAAAAAATTCATACTCATTCCTTATCTAGTAACCACCATTATATGAATGTTAATTAATTTTATTAAATATATTACATATGAATTTCATTAAAATCATTCATCTATAGTTATTAACTTAATTTATTTTAATAAAAATACTTTGCACATATAAATCAGTTATTTGAAAATATCTCATTTAGTCATATACGATCTTATTCAAAATTTAGTTCTTATTTCCTAGAAATAATTCAATATATTTTTATTAAGTAAAACTTTTCTATATATATTTCATAATGTGGTTAATTCTGTTCACAATCGACAATTCAACAGTTTGGTTATAACAATCATATTTAAATAATAATATGTTAATAGTATTTCATGGTTCATTTAAGTTTGGTGTTGTGTATATCATAAGATATTGACATAGTATTCATAAAATAAGATATTTGGGTGTTACATTGACTCCTAACAAGATATTGGTGTAAATATTTTCTCACTTACATCAATAATGTATGAAAGGATCTATGATATTAATCATAGTAAAAATCTAGTGCAACACATGAGAATAAAACACATAGAGATAAAACATCATTACATAAAAGAAAAGGTAGAGTAAGGGGTTGTGAAGTTGGATCAATTACCTATAATGAATCAAGTAGTATATGTTTTGAAAAATACATTGTCAATAGGTTTATTCAAAATAAAAAGGTGAACCTTGGAGTTTAACTATCTCCTTTCACTTGAAAGAAGGATAAAAACCCCTTCTCCCAATGGCATGAATTTGTGATAATATTTTTTGAATGTGTAGGTTGTTTTGACACCATTTTTTTAATAAAAATGCTCTAAGAATTTCCCCCCAAAACAGATTGATTAGAAGGTCATTCCGTAAAGGGAATCCATTTAAAATGAGACAAATTGAATTCTCATGGGATTAAATGGGGAGAAGAGAAGAACATTTCATGGTGGAATCCATTTAACTGAAGTAAATTATTTGATATATGAATCTAAAAAATATATTATGGAAAGACAAACCATGATTTTTTTGAAGTGATGAGGTGAAATACAAATGTATAGAAATAATTGAAAATTCAAAGAGATGTGGATTACATTCCATAGTTTGAGGAGTCAGTGAATTAAATAAGATATCATGTGTAGCAAAGTGAAATCTTTCTCATGGTTTAGATGATAAAGGAAAATATTAAAGACTTATATCTCACTCAAACATGAATATTTTTGAATGATTTTTGGGTCATTCCACTCATATTTTAATGAAAAATGTGAAGGATTTTTGAAAATATTCAAATATAGAGAAGAAGATGATAAAATTGAGGGAAATTTAATACTAAGATTTTAATACCTATTTTGATAAAGAAATCTAACTCAAGAACATACGAGAGGAATTCTAGGGGTGTGTATAATCAGTTTAAAATGGATAATGATGCTGATTTGAACTAAATGATTGCAAACTTATTACCTTAAGATAAAAACTGAAATTAATCAATGATCAACACAAACTTTATTAAATAGAACTAGTGATTTTATATCAGTTCTAGTTGATTTTAATTTACTAATAAAATAAATATTGGAAAAACACTGAAATTGGGCTAAATCATTAAGTGAATGAAATGTATGTTAAAAAAATTGTAACATTATATATATTAAAAAATATGTAAATCAGTCCAATATTCTAAAAATAAAAAAAAACATCATTCAAAAAATTAAAAAGAAATAACAATCATATAAAAATCAATGATCATGAACAGTGATGTATAAATAAATCCATCGGATTAAAAAAAACCATTCATCACAAAATAAAAAGTCATATATTATATTAGTTTTTTTATATAATAAAGAAATAGAATGTAAGTTTTCAACTGACTGAACTAGATCGAATATGGGTTTGGATTTTGTAATATAACTTGATGAATTTTTTTCACTTAAATTCAGAATCAATCAATCGCACTCCATTATAATAGAAATTTAATAAGGGTTTATATTGTGTTCCTATTAAACCAATTGAAAATAATCTTCACTAAAAATTTCAATAAAGATTTATATAATTTATTTAATCAATTGATTTTACTTAAGGAAGATTAATAATGGTTGAGCCTACTAAAACTAAATCAAACATAAAAACAAAATTATAAAATATTTATCAACATATTTATTAATTCATCAACTTAAAAAATGTTTTACAAGTTTATGTCAGTTTTGTTTGGTTAGTTTTGGTCAGTTCACTTTGACCCATACACCCCTATAGGACATGACAAGAGAGAGTAGAGAGTGTGAGTGCAATGTCCCTATCCTAGTTCTCCCTCACATGAACAAGATAGTTCATTAAGAGACCTCAAGTGTGCATCCCTGTATGTTAGAGGTTACTTACTAGTGTAAAAGGTCTAATAAATATAGTGGTGAGAGAATTCCCTCTGTTACCTAATGGAAATCATAGTAGAAACATGATAAAAAATCAATATATATCAACTCCAATAGATAAAAAGGTAATGTAAAAAACAATCCAATATAATCCAACCATGAAAATTATTATTGAATGTTGTACTAAATCTCATACAAGAAACAAACTGAAATAAAGATCCCAAAACAAAGACTCCCAAAACGGGTCCTAAATCCCATACTCAGTCCCAACTCCAAGATTTAGTCCTAGCAAGAAAAATTGACCAATCAAGCATAGGTCTCATTTCCCTTGTCCATACCTACATCCATGAAGTATTCTCGGGTACCAAATGGCGGCCCGAATAGGGTGTGAGTGAAACTCAGTAGGCCACCACCAATAATGTCTAAACAAATTAAGACTAATTAATAGTGCATGAAATAGTACAATATACATAGGCATTAATTAATTTTTAAAATTAGAACATCTAAATATACTCTCCTACCATTAAGCTCTAGGGTGAAACCTGGGGTAATCCATGCCAACTTAATCATGATGTTATATGTTTTTTTCAATACTCTCCACTGGTTCTAGGTGGATTCCCATGATACAGACCAATCACACATTCGGTTCATAATAGACCCAAGGCAGATTCCCATGATAGGGGTTAAATTCATATTTCATGTATCAATGGAACTATTTTGAATTCCCATAATTGGTCCACTTACATGTTCAGTTCACAACAAAACCAAGGAAAATTCCCATTCCAAAGCCTGTTACACAATCCATGTATCAAGTATAAGAAAGATCCAATGCCTACCAAAATATCAAACATGAAAAAAATGTTAACTATATTATATTTTGGTTATTTAAAAATTTAATAGCAATATTCATGCCAATATTATATCATGTCAATTACCAGTTCCATGCCAATATTCCATTATGCCAAGTTCCATTTACATACTAAGTTACCAACTCAAATATCAATTTTCACAATTCTAATTCACATGCCAAATATTCCTAATTACCATTTCATGTGTCAATTATTTACAATTAAAATTCACAAGTTAATTTATTCATAAAAACAATATCCAAAATATATAATAAGTCACTAGGTTTATAGATTCCAAGTTCCAACAAATGTTTAAGGTTATGAAAACCTCTCGAGTTTCCAAAATTCTAGGGTATGATACACCAATGAACTCAACGGGGTCTGTGGAAGGTCTATATTGTAACACCCCAACCCCAATTACCCAGAGTCGGTACTTTATTACATAACATTGGCATGATACAATGAATCATGTCCCGAAATACTGATTAGTTTAGTATTATTGGAAACAAGATACATACATAAGTTCAAAATTACAACTTGAAAAGAAATACAACACTAATTTGTTCCATTAGAAACATTCAAGTCTACTAGATTATGCCTACAAGTCACTCATAACTAACTTATTCATATCCTAGGAAAATTAAACATAAGAAATGGGTGAGCTCAAATTCTTAGTAAGGGTAAGCAATACAGTGGAAGATAATATAAACATTAGGCAAGATGAATAATTAAAAACACATGCCTTTACAAATAATAAACATGAACACTTTATGGTAGGAATATGAGATGAGCAAATAATTCCATAATAAAACATAGTCATGGGTATTCTACTAGTCGAATAACCACATGAACCATCATTATTATTTTCATAATGAGGGAGTTTATAATGTCAGACATTCTGAAACATCTTGTTAAGGCCTCAACCAAGACGTCTAAATATGATTTAGGCCTCGGACAAAACCATATATCAAATTGGGAAAGGCCTCGTACAATTCAATGTCTAATTGACTCATGATACCTACCGATTCATCAAGGAGCTATAGCAGGCTCCACCCGTCACATACTAAGTCCAATACATTCCTCATATGAAAAGGTTGAAACATAACATAAACATTCGTATTAAAACTAGCATACGAAATGTCAATACTTTAACAATAAACCATGAATGGTATAAAAATAGCTCATCCATAGTCAAACATATCACAAAACCATAAAAACAATATGGAATATTTGTATCATAATAAATCAACTTCAAACAAGTGTAAAATTTATCAAAGGATGTTGACATAGATGAAATCAAAACTATTTGAGAGAAATATATCTTTCTATTTTAAAATCATTTAAGAGTCACATAATTATAAAATAAAACATTTATTTTTAAAATATTCTTATAATCTTGTAAGGGAAGTTTCTATGATGTTATAACAGCAGAAAATAGTCGCACCTGCCGTATAAGTTAAAAAACATTCTTACCTTAATTTTGTCAAAAAGGTCATAAAGTACCTTATTTGAAAAATGACAGAAAGATTCCTTTAAAAACATATCAGGTCGAATAAGGGTATAAATGAATTTAACTCATAGTCTAGTAAATAGTAAAAATGTTTTGAAATACATTTTTAAGAAAACACGGATGTGGATGATAAAGAGGTCCCAGTAGATATTTATGTAAAAACAACCTCGAATAATAAAGAGATTGTGAAATTAAACCGTACCTTGTACTTTTCTTTAGTTGATGGTATGTTACCTCCTGTATAATAGTTAAAATATTTTTATTAAATTATACAAGAACTATATACATAAATATTATATCATATATGATCTTCTAATATTGCTTTGTTAATAATATTTTAGTAGTATCATTATTTCAGGTGTTAACTGATTCGTTTCCTTTATATGTTTTATTACATATGTCATGTTTGTTATGGATGGGATGTATTTTATTCATATATAGAATGATATTATGTTCATAAACATTATTTTTAATCATAAAATGAAAATTATTCTTGAATGATTACGATGGGGAATGAATCTCATCGCGTTCGTAGAGATGGTAATCCGTATATATGCACGAGCGACAATATCATTATATTGATGGTGAAATCGTATGTAATCGGATGGTATATTATATATAAAAAATAATTAAAATGTTATATTTATTATTTACATCAGTTATACTCATTATTATACCCATCCAAATAATAAAGTGTTTGAATAACAAACTACACCACGACGTGGAGACGGTAAGTCATACGTACGCACGTATGGTGACTTTGTCATTCATATGATGGATAGAATTGTAAGAACCCAGTTCTTATTCTTGAGGTATGGGTTTCTTATTTTCCTTTTCCTTTAATTTTTTTGAGAAAATAAGGAAAATGGGGAAAATCCCAAAATTTATGGGTACACGCCGTGTACTTTTCCACACACCGTGTACTTTGGCTGTGTGGGATAAGAATACAGGGCGTGTAGGCTTGTTGGAGATTAAGAGTGTAAAAACTAACTACATGCCATGTACTTAGTAATACATTCCATGTAATCAGTCGGTAGGTGAAAAATAAGGTGGTGGGAGTAGCCGTTAGTGGAACGATGGTACACGCTGTGTACTTAGTAAAACACGTCGTGTAATCAAGTCGGTAGTTGAACAGTGATGCGGGGGCAAGAAGTCGTTAGGGGAACAGTTAAAAAATACAAAGTACACGTCATGTACTTGAGAGTACACACCATGTAGTTATGTTTTTTTGTTAAAAACAGGTATTAGCCTCCTCATTTGGAAGAGGAGTAATATAACTCGACGGGAGTCGTGGAAGAGGAGTCCGGAACTTGGAGGAGCTCCCGATTGCACACCGAGACTCTGATTCCTTTGTCGATGATCTCGTTTGAACTGCACGGGTGAGATATTATCTCTTCTTGAACCTCTCCATCCAATTCTTTCCCTAAGGTAAGTTATTTGAGTTTGAACAGGTAAATAGTTATCTCAGATCTATGTCATTCTCGATTGATTCGGGAGGCGTCATTCACGTATATTGATCATAGAAGATCGAGGTAGGTGGTCTGGTGTTTATTTCCTACTGTCGAGTTGATTTTGGGTACCACTATGCTACGCACCCATGTTTGGGGTGTCGTATGGCTGAGGCTTTGACTGTTGAGATATCAATAATTGCATAGGTAATTTAATGAATAGGTATAAACTACTATTTGGGATCATTGCTTTGATCCAGGGCCACCCTGTGGGTGCGTTTCCCTTGTTTAGCTATTTGGCCAGGATACCCGTGGGTATGCCGTGATTATAGAATGTTTTGAGTTTTCTTGAGAGAAAATATATATAAATTTCTTTCTTATGTATTGGTCTTAGCCTGATTACTTGTTTTTTCTATGGAATCCCTGAGGGCAGTGTTTGTTTAGCCTGAGGGCAAGGTTCTGTTTAGCTTGAGGCCAAGGTTCTATTTATCCTGAGGGCAAGGTTCTATTTAGCCTGAGGGAAAGGTTCTATTTATCCTAAGGGAAAGATTTTGTTTAGACTGAGGGGAATGTTTCTTATGCCTGAGGGAAGTGTTTGATTATCCTAAGGGCAAGGTTTTGTTTAGACTGAGGGAAAGGGTTTTTACGCCTGAGATAAATATTCGTTATGCTTGAGGGAAATCACCTGAGGGTTTCGTTTCTATTTTCCTGAGACTAAGGATTTTCATGTCTGAGGACACTGTTTACTTGAATATTCATTGTGGTGATTTCTTATGTTATACCTGCCAAGTTAAAGTATGTTCTTGGAATTATTAAATAATTATTAAATGGGAAATATAACTAGTAGGAATGGTTACTTTTGAGTACTTTCTAGTTTACTGTATTTCTTTATTGCACACTGTTGTTGCACATTTTCACTGACAGTTGGGCATGGGCCTTTGGTGGTTGCCTACTGGGATTTATTTCTCACACCCTGTTTGGGTCATGTCTTGGTCCCAAACAGATTATATTGTTGCAGGTTTTGATAAGGGTAAGAGTCCCTATACAGGTACTTGATTGTTGCGGAGGAGTAGGAGAGCATGGGACCGAGCTTAGTCTTGCAATGCTGCTGAGTTCTTGCTGCACTGTTTTGTTTTTCTTTGTTGTACTTGTACCTTGTGCTGTGTTGTTTTAGAATCCAGTGTATCCTGTTTTTCCTTCTTTCTTAGAATTAGGGACATATTTCATCATTATATATATAACTATTGTTCTTCTTTTATTTCAATACCGTTGTCCATTTCAGCTTGGTATTGTTTATTGCTTCTACTTTTGGTATTTTTATATTTCTCTGATGTGCTACACTTTGACAAATGAGGGAATAGTTTCCCCACTATCAGACCTAGGCCCTCACTGCTAGTCGGCAGCCTCTGGCATTTGGGGAAATACGCTTGAGTTCATGTGACCAAGCGGAATCGGGGCACCCGTGGTGTGGCACCCGGATCCGAGATGTTACAAAGTGGTATCAGATGACTTTTATTTTATCTAAGTTATTTTACTATTTGGCGATGATATAAAGAGATAGATTGTTAAAGGATACGGTAATAAACTGTGCTTGGGAGTATCTACCCCGTGTTCAAGTAAAAGCCAGATTTCCTCAAATTAAATTGTGATTTTCTGTTTATGATTATTACAATTGATTTGATTTTTACCATTGGGTGATGCACTTTTGGTGTTCTGTTATATTTTATACTTGGGTTCTATTTAGTTGCAACCCAATGGGATGAGGGTGTGCCATCTCATGAATCATTTAGTCACATGTTAGTATCACATGCCATGCATAGTTTTCATTCCATGTAGGTTCATTAGAAATTGCATGTTGTCGTGATAGATTTTGTGCTAGAAAATGCGTGTTGTTGTGATATATGCCTTGATAAAATACCTGCTATTTGATAGGGTATTGTTATATAAGGTTTTGTGAATGAATGCCAAACTTTGGTTCTTGAGGAGTATGGGCCCTCATCAACCAGAATTTGGTGGATTGTTGACTTGTTTACTTTGTTATAACACGTATAAGATGTCAATCTTTGGTTTGTGAAGAGTATGGTCCCTCATGAAATGGAATTTGGCACTTTGGTGTTTGTTCAATGGTTTTATGGACATAGGAGTAGTTTCTGAGGCTTACTATCCAGAAAAAACTAGAATACATGCCATGTCATTTTGAATACACACCGTATACTCTTCTATTCTGGAAGAAATGAAAAATTTATAAGTACACGCCGTGTACCATATTTACATGTCATGTAGTCTCTAACCGTGTCATAGGCTGTGTGGGCAGAGACACAGGATGGGGAAGTTCTTGTGGGAACATGTTGTGTACCAGTTGTACATGTCATGTAGGGTTGACCATGTGTCCGTCCGTGTGACTAACAACATGGATAGAGAAATCTTAGCTTATACACACCGTGTCAATTCCGAACACGCCGTGTAGTGTAATATTGGGATCCGGCTGTGTAGCTAACAACATGGGTCAGTTTTATCTTTTCAAGTACACATCTTTTCCTTCTGGAACACGTCGTGTAGTGTGAGCTGTGTATTTGGTCGTGTCTCGAACAACACAGGTTGGAAAATCTTGTCTAGTACACACCGTATACCTGTGGGACACACCGTGTAGTCTTGACCGGTAAGAGATCGTGTAGACTTGGCCATGTGGATGGGGAGACGGAATTTTGTACACGCCGTGTGTGGGTGTAACATTCCATGTACCTAGGGTTGAGACACGCCCAAGCAAGCATCATGACACGACCATGTAAGGGCCTAAGGGAACATGTCGTGTAGATATTATACACATCATGTAGTCTCATTTAAAATAGAGTCGTGTGGATAAGCCGTGTAGAAGGACTCGGGCAGGGGAAGAAAATTCAAGTATATACTGTGTGTGTAGACAACACACCATGTGTTTGGGGTGTTACACGACTAGTTCGGGTAGAAGTACATGCCCATGTGAAAGACTTAAGGAGACACGTCGTGTAGTTATTATACACACCGTGTAGTATTGTTTTGTCAACTTGAATGTTTTCTTTTCCTTGTTCCCTTCTTACGCTTCTAGTTCTTAGTCCTTGATGATCTTAATCTAAGGCGTGTGTTTGAACTTGTAGAGTCATGTCGTTGAGATGACCATGAGTTGTTCACCAAGAGAGCGGAAATGATTATAATCCAGAGATGGTAGGCCATGGGCTACCAATGGATCCTCCAGCAGTGCCAGATGTAGCGCTAGCTGTTATACTGGACACAGGCGTGAATGTGTAGTTCCATGAAGGCTTTATGCGGTTTATGAAGACCTTCCAGGGAGAACAGCCAGTTGCCACATCTATGGAAGAGCTGACGCGTATATTCCAGCAGTAGAATCCGCCTACATTTTCAGAGGATGGCAGACCACAGGCTGCAGAGTCATGGTTGGGTTCTATGCAGACGATCTTTGAGCATCTGAAGACGCCTCTTGGGAGGAGGGTTAAGCTCACTACTTACATGCTGCGTGATTCCACCAAGAGATGGTGGGATGTTACCACCCAGATTGAGAATCACCAAGACATGGTGTGGGAAGATTTGCAAGCAGTATTCTATGAATTTTTCAATCTGGAGATGCTGAGGGCATATCGAGCTCGAGAGTTCATGAATCTGCAGCAGGGCGCCATGTTAGTGATAGATTATTCTGCCCGCTTCATCGAGCTATAGCATTTTGCACCTGTTTTGGTCAGTGATGAGATGTTGAGGGCTAGATTCTTTTAGGATGATCTTTGATATGACATTCGTGCACTATTTAATGTTTTTAGGTTGTCTATAGTGCATGATATTGTGTACCAGGTGTTGATTACTGAGCGGAACCTACGGGAAGGTAGTGGTGCGGACCAGGGCGGTTCAGCGCCGGTCTCTGGTACTATTTCTACCGGCAAGAGGAAGAGGCAGATGGATTTCTCTCATGGTGGTAGTACTATCCAGAAGAATTCTTTAGGTGGCCCGGTAATGTGCTAACAATGTGGTAAAGAAGGGCATAAGAGACCTCAGTATCCATGTGACCCAGTGGAGTGTCGAGCTTGCAGTAAGATGGGTCATCTACAACATTTTTTCAGGGTGTTTCCACTAGTGACTAGTGAGAGGGGTTCTGTGCAGACTCTGTGTGTAGGAGCAGGGCCAGCAGCTTCTTATCAGTCAGGGAATTGGAATATGTCTGGACGTTCAAGCTGAGGTGGTGGTCGTGGCCATGGTAGCCAGACACTAGGATCTCAGAAACAGCTAGGCAAGTCAGCTCAGGGTATCCAGGCTGTGTCGCAGGGCCGCAGCACTGGGCAGGCATATGCAGTGCAACAGACCCAACAGGAGTAAGATCACAGACCTTCCATTGTCAGAGGTACTATTCTAGTTTCTTCTGTTTTATCTTCGGTACTTTTAAATACTGGTGCAACACATAGCTTTATATTTGTGCCTGTTGTGGAGATCCTTGGGTTTTGTGTTTCTTATTCTTCTGATATCATGATGCTAGACACTCCGTTGGGAACTAGAACGACATGTGTGCATAAGTGCAGGGAGTTCCCCCTAGAGGTTGGTGGGTGTCACTTCCTATGGGACCTCTATGTCTTAGAGATGACAGCCTATGATGTCATTCTTAGGATGGACTGGTTGGTACCCTTTCGAGCCTTTATAGATTACTATCATCGTAGGGTGAGTTTCACGTCACCAGAGGGAAGAGAGTTTCTATACAAGGGATAATGGGATTTCTAGGCAAGCTGAGTTGGACCCAAGCATCATGGGAGAGGTGGAGTGACAGCCCAGATTGTGATTTTATATCTGGATGACCAGGGAACTTGTCAGAAGGATTTCCCTCCATTGGTTGATTGTTTCAGGGATGTCTTCCCGGATGACTTTTCAGGTCTACCTCTGGAGCGAGAGGTGGATTTCTCTATTGATATTGTGCTAGGAGCGAAACTGGTGTCCATTCCTCCTTATAGGATAGCTACACCAGAGTTTCAGGAGATCAATAGGCAGTTAGAGGAGTTGAAGGCAAAGGGTTTCATCTGACCCAGTACTTCTCCTTAGGGTTCGCCTGTCCTATTTGCAAAGAAGGTGGATGGTACCCTCAGAATTTGTGTGGATTATTGGAAGCGGAACCATTTTATGGTCAAGAACCAATATCCCTTGCCAAGGATTGATGATATTTTTGATCAACTTCGAGGAGTACGACTGTTCTCGAAGATTGACTTGAGATCCGGATATCATCAGTTGCACATTAGGCCATCAGACATACCGCTTACAGCCTTTCGGATTAGATATGGTCTATACGAGTACTTGGTCATGCCGTTTGGACTCACGAATGCGCCAGCAATTTTCATGGCTCTAATGAATCGTGTGTTCCACCCTTATCTGGATTCTTTTGTGGTAGTCTTCGTGAAAGATATCTTGGTGTACTCTCACACTCGACACGACCATGCTACCCATCTTGAGATCATTTTGAGTACACTGAGAGAGCATCAGTTATATGATAAGATCTCAAAGTTCCACTTTTGGATGGACCAGATTTACTTCCTGGGTCATATTATCTCAGAGGCAGGAGTTGCAGTGGACCCAGAGAAAGTGAGAGCAGTAGTTTCCTAGAAGCAGCCTAAGAACATGTTTGAAATATAGAGTTTCTTGGGGCTGGATGGTTACTACATGCACTTTATACAGGACTTCTCCCACTTAGCAGCGCTGTTGATGGGTTTGACTAAGAAGGGTGTGAAGTTCGTTTGGTCAGAAGCTTGCGAGACATCCTTTCAGGAGCTGAAGTGAAGGTTGACATCAGCACTAGTACTAATACTTCCAGATCAAGGGAAGATCTATATAGTTTACTGTGATGCATCAGGTATTGGTATGGGAGCAGTGTTGATGCATGGAGATTGAGTAGTTGCATACGGGTATCGGCAATTGAGGCCACATGAGAGGAATTACCCGACGCATGATCTTGAGTTGGTTGCAGTTGTTCATGCATTGCGCTATTGGAGACATTATCTCTTGGGAGAACATTTTGTGGATTTTACGGACCAAAAAAGTATTAAATACATCTTTACCTATCATGAATTGAATTTGAGACAGCGAAGGTGGGTTGAATACCTTCAGTCCTTCGACTTTGAGCTTGCCTATACACCTGGTAAAGGTAATGCAGTAGCTGATGCACTGAGTAAGAGGACTCAGATACAGGTAGTGCAGGAGGCCAATGGTGAGTGGAAGCTAATGTATTTGTTCTCTAAGATGCATTTGGAGGTGCATGATAGTCAGGGGAGAACCTATCTTTTATCCTTAGCTGTGACTTCTACCCTCCTGGATAGAGTGAGGATGAGACAGCTATCAGATTCAGAAGGCCTAGTTCTATGGGATTCAATGGAAAGTGAGAACCCTCCTCCTAGTGGGATGATAGGAAATGATGAGGTACTACATATCCATGGATGAGTGTGGGTTCCAGGGGATATACGTGAGGAGTTGATGCGGGAATTTCATGCTTCATCTTGGTCAGTTCATCCCGAAGTTACCAAAATTTACCATGACTTGAGACATCAGTATTGGTGGTCAGGTTTGAAAAGAGAGGTAGCTGGTTTTATTATGAGATGTTCCACCTCTCAACAGGTGAAGGCGGGGCATCAGAGGCCAGCTGTACTGTTCAAATAGTTACCCATTCTGGAGTGGAAATAGGATGATGTCGTGATGGACTTTGTGACTGGGTTGTCGAGGTCGCCTCAAGGTAATGATGTTGTATGGTTTGTTGTGGACAGAATTATGAAGGTAGCTCAATTTTTTCTGATCAAGGAGACCTTCGGTGTTGAAGATCTCAAGAAGTTTTATATCTAAGAGGTAGTACGTCTTCATGGGGTCCCTCGTTCTATCATTTCAGATAGGGATTCCCATTTTACATCTCATTTCTGGCAGAGTTTTCAGAGGGTACTGGGTACACAGGTGCTTCTGATCATAGCTTACCACCCTCAGACCAATAGCCAGTCAGAGCATACAATACAGGTGCTTGAGGACATGCTGCGTGCATGCATCCTGGACTTTGGGGGCTCTTGGGAGAAGCACATAACCCTGGTCTAGTTTTCATACAATAATAGTTTTCATGAAACTATTGAGATGGAACCTTACGAGGCTTTATATGGTAGGACATTCTGATAACCTTTGTGTTGGTTGGAGGCAGGTGAGGTAGCTTTACTAGGACCACATCTCGTATAGGAGACTTTAGAGTAGGTCTAGTTGATTCAGAAGCAGATGGCTACTGCACAGTCTCGTCAGAAATCTTATGTTGATCGCCGCAGATGACCCTTGGAGTTCGTGGCTGAGGATCAGGTTTTCTTACGTGTTTCATTGAGGTTGGGACACAGGAAGATCAGGGGATAGGGAAAACTTTCACTGAGGTATATGGGGCCGTTTGAGATTCTTGAGAGAGTCAGGCCGGTTGCCTATCAGTTGTAGTTACCATAGAGGTATCGGGCCATGAACGACGTCTTCCACGTATCTCAACTGTGCCGTTATCACTCAGACCCATCTCACATTTTTTCAGCCCGAGGATGTTGAACTATGGGTCAATGAATCCTTTGAGGAGCATCCGATTTGTATTGTTGATATGAGCATGAAGGTTCTCTGAGGCTGGTCAGTTCCTCTCGTACGGGTGTTATGGCAGCATGGCCAAGTGCAGGATGAAATCTGGGAGCGGGAGACTGACGTATGTGCTCAGTGGATAGAGTTGTTCTCATCATTATCTTCACCACCCTTGGAAGGGAAATTCGAGGATGAATTGCTTTAAGGGGGGAAGTTTGTAAGAACCTGGTTCTTATTCTTGAGGTACGGGTTTCTTTTCTTCCTTTTCCTTTAATGTTTTTGAGAAAATAAGGAAAATGGGGGAAAATCCAAAAATTTACAGGTACACTCCGTGTACTTTTCCACACACCTTTTACTTTGGCCGTGTGGGATAAGAATACAGGGTGTGTAGGCTTGTCGGTGATTAAGGGTGTAAAAACTAACTACACGTCATGTACTTAGTAATACACATCTTGTAAACAGTCGATAGGTGAAAAGTAAGGCGGTGGGAGTAGCCGCTAGCAGAACGATGGTACACGGCGTGTACCTAGTAAAACACATCATGTAATCAAGTCGGTAGTTGAATAGTGATGCGGTGGAAACAAGCCGCCGTGGGAACAGTTAAAAAATGGAAAGTACACGATGTGTACTTGATATTACATGTCGAGTAGTTATGTTATTTTGTTAAAAATGGGCAGTAGCCTCCTCATTCGGCAGAGGAGGCATAAAACTCGACAGGAGTCGCGGGAGAGGGGGTCGGAACTTGAAGGAGCTCCTGATCGCACACCGGGACTTTGATTCCTTCGCCGATGATATCGTTTGAACCATGCGGGTGAGATATTATCTCTTATTGAACCTATACTTCCAATTCTTTCCCTAAGGGAAGTTATTTGAGTTTGAATGGGTAAATGGTTATCCCATATCTACATCGTTCTCGGTTAATTTGGGAGGCGTCGTTCACATATATCGATCAGAGGAGATAGAGGTAGGTGGTCTGGTGTTTATTTCCAACTGTAGAATTGATTTTGTGTACCGTTGTGCTATGTGCCCATGTTTTGGGTGTTTTATGGCTGAGTCTTTGACTGTTAAGATATCTATAATTGCATAGGTAATTTAATGAATAAGTATAAATTGCTGTTTGGGATCGTTGCTTTGATCCAGGGCCACCCCATGGGTGTGTTTCCCTTGTTTAGCCATTTGGATAGGATACTCATGAGTATGTCGTGATTATAGCATGTTTTGAGTTTTCTTGAGAGAAAATATATATAAATTTCTTGCTTATGCATTGGGCTTGGCCTGGTTACTTTCTTTTTCTAGGGAATTTATGAGGGTAGTGTTTGTTTAGCCTGAGGGCAAGGTTCTGTTTAGCCTGAGGGAAAGGTTTTGTTTAGCCTGAGGGAAAGGTTATGTTTAGCCTGAGGGAAAGGTTTTTTTTATCCTAAGGGAAATGTTTCTTATGACTAAGGGTAGTGTTTGATTAGCCTGAGGGAAAGGTTTTGTTTAGCCTGAGGGAAACGGTTCTTACGCCTGAGGGCAATATTCGTTATGCCTGAGGGCAATCACCTGAGGGTTTCATTTCTGTTTTCTTGAGGGTAAGGATTTTCATGTCTGAGGACACTGTTTACTTGAATATTCACTATAGTGATTTATTATGTTGTAATTTCCAAGATAAATCACAGGCTTGGAATTGTTAAATAATTATTAAATTGCAAATATAA
Organism: Viscum album; assembly: GCA_963277665.1. Lineage (NCBI taxonomy): Eukaryota > Viridiplantae > Streptophyta > Magnoliopsida > Santalales > Viscaceae > Viscum > Viscum album. The sequence continues at coordinate 189,318,834 of OY728145.1, forward strand.
CTGGTAGGAATGGTTACTTTTGAGTACTTCCTAGTTTACTATATTTCTTTATTGCATACTACTGTTGCGCATTTTCACTGACAGTTGGGCATGGTCCTTTGGTTGTTGCCTACTGGGATTTATTTCTCACACCCTGTTTGGGTCATGTCTTGGGCTCAAACAGATTATATTGTTGTAGGTGTTGATAAGGGCAAGAGTCCCTATATAGGTACTTGATTGTTGCAGAGGAGTAAGAGAACATGGGACCAAGCTTAGGCTTGTGATGCTGCTGAGTTCCTGCTGCACTATTTTGTTTTGCTTTCCTGTACTTGTACCTTGTGTTGTGTTGTTTTATATTGCAGTGTATCCTATTTTTGCTGGTTTCTTAGAATTAGGGACATATTGCATCATCATATATATGACTATTAGTCATCTTTTATTTCAGTACCATTGTCCATTTCAGCTTGGTATTGTTTACTGCTTCCGCTTTCGGTATGTTTATATTTCTCCGCTATGCTACACTTTGACAAATGAGGTCATAGTTTCCCCACTATCAGACATAGGCCCTCGCTCCTAGTCGGCAGCCTCTGGCATTTGGGGAAATGCGCTTGAGGTCATGTGACCAACCGGGTTCGAGGCACCCGTGGTGTGGCACCTGGATCCGGGATGTTACAAGAATAATGAATATGGTTTTACCATTTTTATAATAACATCACATTATATAGAAGATACTGGAGTTATTATTTTAGAATGGAAACCACAAATAAAGAGGAAGTGGAAGAATAAAAGAACTTGAGAGAGGTGATGAAATATTTACCTCTTCTTCGAGTTCTTCCTTTTGATTTGATCAAAAGGGATCCTTAGGTTGGATTTCAGACCAAAGTAAGGCATCTTGGATGAATTGATGAAAGTTGTGAGGATATTTGGGTAGGGTTTGGCTGAGCCAAATGGCTTTGGAGGTGTGAAATTAAGAGAAGGGGGAGTACCCTTTTATAAGAGAGGTGAGGGTCACTTTAGGAAAAGCTTGAAATATTATTTTATAATAAAATCATTTTCGGTTTCTAATGAATCCAAAATGATTTATTTAGATTTTAAGGTGGTAATGGGTCGAAAAACTCTCAACCAATAGGTTTTAGATAGGTTTAGGTCACCATATTAACCTTATCTTTTAGATTTAACTCTTAGTTAAATAGTTTGACATTTACCATGTCTCTTGAATTTTTATATTATATGGTTAATAAACATACTATAACAAGCCAAGAGAACCTCAAGTGGTTCATTATTAATATATATAACCTTATCTAAGTCCTTTGGATGAACCTTATATTTTTAGGAATGTTATATCAATTAATAATATAGTATTTGTTTTAAAAACTCAATTATGTCAATTTTGACACTATTTAGTATTTGGTTTTTGTAAAAATCATAACAGTATGATTACTTTGAAAAAAATTATTTAATAAACCCTAACATGTCATGTTAACCTATAAAATTAGTGGAATTCATCAAAAGTCTCAAATTACATTTATTTGGATATTTATAATATCAATTATTTTAATCTTTCATTAATAAGGTAATTATTGCATCATCATTGTGTCATTAATAAATTAAATTATTTAATGTGTAAAAATTATAAATAAAATACAATTATGTAGGATATATTTTTATATTTCTAATGAATATTTATAGTCGAATTTATCTTATGTGTAACCCTATATTAAAAAAATTAGTTATTAAACCTTGAATTTAACTCTTTAAACTCTTCTTTAAATAAAATAATAATAAATGTCCTAATTTAATCCAAGTGGACCAAAGAGGATCATATTTTATTCCTAAGGTTGTTTTTGGTTGAATTATAATTATCCAATAGAATTATGACATGTGTTATGGTAATTATGATATCATTTTTACCCTTAATTACCCTATTTACTTTTAACCGTGGTAAATAAAAGTCAAAAGTTACTATTCACCATAAATTATTTTCATCTTATTAAACCACATTTTACTTACTAATATTAACCGTGTCTCTCAGATTTTTGAAATTCAACTCACAGAAGTGGTAAAATTAAGTTTTATGAAAATTTGCAAATGCTCCTAGGAGGTGGGTAAAAACGGTAAAAATTTCAATAAAATTTTTATATATCTAAACTTATTATAAAATGAATCCAATGAATTACATTGAACTGATATAGGTATTATGTATCTATTTTGACCTAAAATAAATTTAAATAAAATAAATAATTATTTAAATAAAAATTCAGTTTTAACCAATAACGTAGTGTTTTTCACTATTCATAAAAAAATGAAAGTTTTCAGAAAAATACCAAAAATTCGCCCTAATCTAATTTTGATATTCCGAATTCAAAAATCAAGTCCATTTTAAAAAATAAATTTTATAAAATTTCAAAAGGTGGTTATTACTATTCCTAACAGCTAGTTTGATTGGTCACAGTGTGTTAGAATCTTAAAGGTGCGTACAATGAAAGCTATTGCATTATTCAAAGGGAAACGTACTATGGAAGCTTGGGGTGATACATATACAAGAGGATTAAATCAATTTTAGTTGATTACAATTAAAATAGGTCATACACATGATGTTTTGATGTGATTACACATGTTGCACATACTAAGAACCAAAGTAGACCCAGGGGAGAAGCTTTAGACCACCTACCTCAAAGAAGTGAGGAAGGATCCAATGATTGAATGTATGGATCAACATTAAACACCATGAATTTCTAAGGATATTGATATATCCCACACATCATGGATAAATTAAGAAGATAAAAGGAGAAAAGGAGATTAATTCATCAATTCCATGCATGACTTACCAATTCTAAACATCTAGATCGAACCACGAATCAAGTAACCAAGATAAGGAGTTAGAGAAGTTGGGGAAGTCTTGGAGAACCATTTCAATTTATTAATCATAAATTATGGTCAAGAGAGGGTGTTTTAGGAATTAAATGGGGGTTTTGGGTGGAAAAAATATGATATTACCTGCACCATCTCGACCTAGATTGGTGCCACCAGCTAGTCGTTGGCTTCTATCAGTTAGATGGTTATGCTAGAGATAACTCCTATACCCCTAGAAACCCCACCATCTAGATAATAGGATTATTTTACAAATTCCTCTCTACCAAGGTGCCACCAGCGAGCTAGTGGGTATCATTAGTTGGTCAGTGGGTCTTACTAGTTGGTTGGTGGGATTCTTATTAGATTACCTAGCTAATGCCCCATCCACCAGCTAGTTGGTTGCACTGCTTCATTCCCTTTATTGCTTACCACTACTATCATTTTTTCAAAACTGACCCTCTGAGTCCCCAAGAGCCTTTGAAACACCATTTTAAACTAGGACTATGTATTATTTAAATAATTTAGAAGGAATCAAATAGAAACTAAAAGTGGAAATTGCATGGATAGAGGAAGGTGAATTATAATGAGAAATATTCAAAAGGGGGGGATTGGTGTTGTGAAAATTCTCCTAATGGACAAATTCATTACATGATGATAAAAAGTTATTAGTTAATCCCAAATAATAAATAATGCAAGGTTAATTTATATACCTTGATGTAAAAGTTACAATATTTATTTATTTATTGATAGATTCATTGTAATGATAGTGACCTAATCTTTTGTGAGGGAAGTTATCATTTAGGGATAGTGAGACCGCTCAAAATATTTGTGATCGGGTGTTGATTATAGTGATTTGAGTGACATAATGATGAGTTATTCTTAATCCCTTTGACATTGTCTCCAAATTAGGGTAAACCAAGTAAATTTATGTGCGTGTTTTCTTTATTAATTGTTTTTATATAAAAGGAGAGGTTAAGAGAGATCTTTTTTCTCTAACTAATTATGCGAGAAAGATCCAATAATGGAATATAGTGTGAAAAATAATAAATTCAATACCCTGATCTACCTCCAATCATGGTATTTCCCTTATGAGTATAATATTGTGTTAGAATATATAATAATGTCTTTTTATAAACCATAACATTGTATTCACTTATTAATTATTTGTCCAAAACACCTGTTTTTCTTCATGTGTTGTCCCTCATAGAATTACGGTCACTAAAACACCCTTGACCACAACATGGTTTTTCCATCTTTCACAATTTAAACTTTTTATAGCTTAAAATCAACTATAAAATAATTATTTTAAAAATTATTAATTTTTATCCATATTAAATCTTCATGATATGAAATTAATTAATAATAAACACACTGTCAACATTCTCCACATGATTCCAACATTTACTTGATTCCATCACTCTTTCCCTAAAATCACAAGAGTGTGGAATACCAACTTCAAGGATCCAAAACTAATTGGGTGAGAAACTATGGTCTACCTAGGCTCATCCTCTATATAGATAGTTGGTGAAAACCCACTAAGAGCCTCAAACTCACTTGATGGTGGAGGATGCACTTTCACTAAGGCCTCCCTTGCAAACTCACAAGGTAAAACCCCTCCATGTGGATTCAAAACAACAGATGAAGGAACCTTCACTAGTGGTGGGAAACTCTCTTCAAGTACATAAAATGATAAATACTGAACCTTTTCCTTCAAATAGACCTAAAATTTAAAGAATCAAATGTTGAACCTAAGTAAAGAATCCTTCTTGGAGCAAAGTGACTCCTGGATAAGTTCACAAAAGGTCAAACATAGTATTTAATGAGAATTGCACACATTTTATTTTTTTTATTAAATGATTTTAATCCAACCAATGTGTTATTTTATGGTAAATTTTCACATTTTTAGGTTTTATTGATAATTTGATCTTAATTGATAAAATGGATTAATTTTATAATTTTTAGTGTTTTTATTTACTTTTGTATTTCAGAAAGAAAATTTTATACACTAACCCAAATTAAAAAATACCTTTTTTAGGATTCTATAATTGTAAGGAAACATTTTATTTAATAGAACCAAGTATTGAATCCAAACTTTGGAGGCCTAAAAGTATGTCAATATTTGGCCTTTGAAATATGTTTATGGTTCTGAATACTTTCAAAGACTGACCCATATCTCCAAAATGGACTTAGTAAATGAGATAAGATTTTGTGTGAAGTAATAAAATAGTCCAAGAATCATTTTATTAAACTATTGATGTGTATTAATCTACCAATTTTATGTACATAAATGAATGGGAAATTAAATAAGAAGAATATAAAGAGTCTTTGGGCTGGAAATAATTTATTTAGTAATTTGGTTGTATTGTTCTATATAAGTGGTCAAATAAGCTAAAATTTTGTGGATACATGCACAAGAAAAGGTAAAATAACTTTAATGAAGTCTAATTTATAAAATTATATCATTTTACATGCACAAAAATTCATAGGATATATTTGGAGCCAAAAATTTCACCCATGTTGCCTATAAAAATGTGCATCCACTCTTTTCTTAAGAGGTATCCATTTCGATAGACATTTTATATAGATTTGGAAATTTTTTAATACTATAATAGTTTTAAATAATTTTAATATATATTATTCTCCTCTTATTTATCACTTTTTTTATTTTGTTTCTCTATTGTATTTCCCTCACTACACTTCCCATAACACTATGGCTATGGAGAACTAATCCTCATTGTTGTTTGAGGGAGGAGTGGTGATTTTTTATGTTTATTATGATTCAATTTTATTTATTTGTTATATTCTTATAATTTCAATGGTGGTTAAACTAATTACAGTGAGAGTTCACCCTTTTTCCCTATTATTGAGTTTTACTTCCATGTTATCAATAATAGTTCCCTTTACTATTTAAGTTAATAATACGTTGGAGTTTAACTTAAATACTATTGTCCAATGAAGAGTTGTCCTATATGGATTTTGGAAGATTATTTCCATATATATATAGTTCTTGGTGTAGGGTAATAATAATTAAAACAAGGAGGGTGTTGAGTGATAGGCAACATTCAGTAGAATTTTGAGATTATATTTTTAAACAATGATTTTATTACTATGAAATCCTAAGAGAAATAGTTTTCTTTCGTTAACTTATTTATAATTTATTTGTGTCCTTTTTTAATTTTTATATTTATATTACTATGTTAAATTCACTTCTAAAACCCCCATTATATATAATTATATATTAGTTTAATATATTTTAGTTTAATATAATAGTGACAATAGAGAAATAGTGAGTCTGAGCAGCCTTCATGAGATCAATCTAGGGCATGAACTATACTGAATTATTATGAAATAAAAAATATTGAGTTAGGATTCTTGAAAAATATCTTCTATTAATTTGGAACCATTTTCATGGAGGTAAATATCTTGCACATGTTTTTTTCATAAAAAATAAAAAAACATAATTTTAAAAAAACAAAAAAGATATTCACTGTATATCTTATATTTCATAGGCTAAGATAGATTATTTTATTAATAATTCATATAATTAACTTGATGATGATTTTTTATAAGGGAATATTAAATTCATATTATAATATATGATGGATTTTTATTTATGGAAGAATTAAAAAAATTGATATCCTTAATGCTTCTTACAATGAGATAAAATTTCATGGTCAGAGTAGAAAAAACTAAAAATTTAAAGAAGAAGTGAAGCTTATTAAATATACATTAATAGTTGAAGAACCCAAGGAGAAATTAAGGGAGTTAATTGAAGATCCATTCGACCTCTATAAGATATTATTTGAAGAGGTTCCTAAAGAATATATGTTAGCTGATGTGCTTGTGGGAGATCAATGTGATATGGAAGAATATTGGTTAGATTTTGTAAAATATGAAAATGAAAGTGATTCTCCCATCCATGAAAATGAAAAATCATCACCTCTATACCTCTATATCACTATGGAATAATACACCACCATTGTGGTGGAATTTTAAGAAATAATGTAGTGTATTTACTACCTTTATCTATCTATAACAAACCCACTCCAACTGACTGAGAAAAGAAAAACAAATTAAAGTTAATCCAATTAATATAAATAATATTTTTTTGAACTTATTTCATTATAATTTTATTAAAGATTAATTGAGTATTACCTCCAAATTCTATTATTTTTCATATTTATCTAACACATGGATTTCCTTATAGTATGATGAATAATATAAATAAGTGACATACTTTGAGGAAATAATGGAGGAGCCGGTTGAGTTATACATTGGTGTATATAAGGATGGTGGTATAGAGATGGGAATCATTGAAGAATAGATTTTTGATCCTAAAGTAAAAGGGAATACACATCTGTTCCTAATATGTACACCACTAGTAAATGAAACTCCACTAACTAAATAAAATAAGGAGCATACCATAATACTTTACTCTCTTCCATTTCACTTTTTTTCTATATTCATTCAAGGGGATGGGTTGAATTTATTCTTCTTTTGGGTCTCCATTATTAATTTCTACTCATAGACACTTGGAAAATCACATGTGATGATTTATCTCAAATAATCCCTATCCACATTCATATTGGGGATAAAGTGATGAAACATCATGACTAGGGGCGATAAAAATCCAACACCCACATGGGGGTTTAAAACATATTCTATCCTATATTAAATTTCTCTTTTTTTCTATATTTTTATTATATTTTATTTTTTATTAATTTATTATAATTTTAAAGTGGTAGAATCTAAGATCTTAACTCGAGGTTTCTACTGAACAATAATCTCATATTGTGTCTTTCCTTCCCTTTTACTTTTCTACCCTTATCTTTTTTATATTATTAAGCTTAAATGAGGGGTGGTTAAATTTAAGTTTGGGGGAGAATCAACCTGCATAGGTATTTCTATTAATTTTTATTTATTTTCATAATTTTATGAATTTGATATTCAGTGAATATTCCTTATCAGTTTTTACTCTTGAGTTGATTTTGAGAGTGTTTCCTTGGGTTTTAAAGATATGAATTTTAAATAATTTCTAATGTGGAAAATGTTTCCTAGATTTTTATTTTCAATAATTTTTATAAGTTTTAATGATTTTTTAAATCTATTCCCATGAAACATAGAGTCAAAATATTCTTCTAGTTTTATGAATTATTCAGAACCATTTTGAAAAATTCTTTCTAATACCCACACTTTCCTAAGAGAAACTTAGATTTTGTGTGTGAACCATAACTTGTGATTTTTCTCTTTAAAAGATTTAGAGCTCATTAAATGTGTTTGATATTATTGTGGAACTTATTTTTATATCCATATTTTTACTTTATACCTAACTTTAAATTTACTCTTATTTATCCCTTATAATCCATGAATTGCCTTACAGTTTTAAGCCACATTAAAATTCAATTTTTCTTTACCTACCTTCACTCTTAATATTTTTGCATGGATATTTAAAGTTTGAGTGAGGGTAAAGGGCCTTTAATTTGTGTACTTTAATATTTAATTCATTTTTTGGTGGTGTGAGGTGTGTATCAAAATTCTAGTCATTTGATGAATGACCATTACTCAATTTTATTCATTGTTCTTTATTTGTCTAGTTCTCCTAAAAAAATTAAAAAAATGATAAAAATGAAAAACATATAAAAAATAAAATGAAGGAGATAAAATTAAATTTTTCATTATGATTAATTTTGTGACTCATTTATCTATAAAAAATCAGGTTCATATATTTTCATTCATACATTTTATTTAATTGTTATCTCATCCTACCTAAAAAACAAAAAATAAATAAATAAGGGATAATTATGATGAATTCCTTTATTGTAATAACATTTTAACACATTGATCATGTCATAAAAGGGGTGTGTGGTGTACTTTTTTAAGGGTAATTTAGTGAGTTCCATCTTTTACTTTTCACTTAAATATTTATGTATCTTATTTAAGAGTTTAATCACCTTTTTCAGCCTTAAATTTTAAAATATTTTTACCCACCAACCCTTTGCCACTAAAATTACCTAGAAAAATTCCTCATGATTGAAAACATATTTTATGTCTTATAGTGAATAGATATGATAATTATAAAAAGCCTGTGGTGATTCATGAAATTTACAACTACGTGAATAAATCCAAATTTATTTTTTATTGAGTTAATAGAGATATAAAATTTAAATGTGAAGTAAATGTGATTAGGACATGAATGGATTTATGAGGTTTAATGAGTTTAAATGTAAGAGTTAAAAATTAAAGGGGAGTTTTTTCATATATGATACATGAAGGAATTTTATTTTGGAAAGGATCTTGTAATTTTCTCACTTTTTATTTAAGTGTGGATTTTGATTTGAATATTTTATGATTTTCTATGAGTAAATGATTAAGTGTGGGGGAATTATGAAGACCACAATTTCACAAATTTTATTCTATAATTAAAATTTTCATCCCACTAATGTTTTATTTTATGGTAAATTGTAACATTTTTATGTTTAAGTGATAATTTGAGATTATTTGAGAAAATGGCTTAATTTTTTAATTTTAAGTGTATTTTTACTTTTTTATTTCAGACAGAAACATTTTTACATTGCACCAAATTGAAAAATTCCTTTTTAAAAGTTTCTATTATTGTTAGGAAACGTTTCATTTAATAGGACCAAGTGTTTAATCCAAACATTAGAGGCCTAAAAGGATATCACAATTTAAGCCTCAAATTCTATGCACAATTCTGGAAACTTTCACAGATAGGTCCATATATCTTAAATAGATTTAGTAAATGAGATGAAATTTTGTTTGAATAAATATAAGAGGTTGAGGATAATTTTATTAAACTATATATTCACATGATTCTGGCTCCTTTATAGCTATAAATTCATGGAAATATGTATAAGAAGAATACAAAGTGCCTCAAGACCAGATATAATTTCTCTAGTAATTTGATTGTATCTTTATCTACATATAGTAAAGTAAGCTAAAATTTTATGATTTTAGGATAAATAAAAAAAGGGAAAACTATAATGGTCACTTTCCCAAATTTTATCATTTAATATGTCGACCATGCACAAACATTCTGAGGAAAAATTTAGATCCAAAATGTTTACCCATGTTCCCTATAAAAATGTGTCTCCACTCCTTTCTCAAGAGATGGACACTTAGTCATTTTCTATATATTATGAAATTTTTTATTATTTTAATAGTTTTATATAATTTTAATATATATTATTCTTCTTTTCTTTATCATTTTCTATTTTTTTATTTATTGTATTTCCCCACCATACTTATCTTAACTCTATGGTGGTAGAGAAGTAACCCTCATTATTATTAGAGGGGGTGTTTTTAGATATTATGATTTAGTGTTATTTCCTTATTCTATCCTCAAAACTTCAATGGTGTTTAAATAATTTTCAATGAGAATTCACCCTATTTTTTCTAATTTTATTTTTTCTTCCTTGTTATCAATCATCCCCCACTTCACTCTGTAACTTAATCATACGTTGGAGTTTGAATTAGATAATGTTTTTTAGTAAATAGGTCTCTTATCTAAATTTAGGAAGAGTATTTCCTTTCATGTATAGGTCTTGGTGTAAGGTAATGACAATTAAAACAATCACCATGTTGAGGGACACTCAAAATTGAGTGGTATATTGAGATTATATTTTTAAAATAATGATTTCATTACTATGAACTCCATAGAGAAAAAAAATTTGTTAACTTCTTTGTGTTTTATTTATGTCTTTTTTTAAGTTTTAATATTTATATTATTATACTGTATTTATTTTTATCAGCCCCCATTATATTATTATATATTATTTTAATATATTTTAGTGTAATATAATAGTGAAAATAGAGAATTAGTGTGTGTGTGTTCAGCCTCCTTAAGATTGACCATGGGTGTCCACTATGATATATTGTTAGGAAATAAAAAATATTGAGTTAGGATTCATGAAAAATACCTTCCATCAATTTGGAACCATTTTCAGGGAGGTCAATATCTTGTGCACACTGTTTTTCAAAAACAATCATAAATTTCAAAAACTAAAAAATGATATTCATTGCAATATTTCATTTCATATGATAAGATAGATTATTTCAATGATAATTTATATGCTTGGACTAATGTTTATCTTTATATAATAAAAGGTTCAATGTATATTCTAATACGGGAGGGATTTTGATTGATAAAAGACTTGAATAAAAATAGAGATCCTTTTTATTTCTCAAAATGAGATAAATACTTAAGGTTGGAGCAGCATCAACAACCAATCAAATAATAAGTGAAGTTTGTTCCATATGATTTCATAGTTCAATAAACTAAGGAGGAATTGAGGGAGTTACTTGAAGATCCATTCAAACTCTATCAATAATTTCTTGAAGAGGTTTCTAAAGAATACATGCCATATGATGTAGTTATGGGAGATCAACATGACATAGAAGAGTATTGGTCAAATTTTTTAAAATCTAAAAAGGTAAGTGATTATCTCGTCCTTGAAAATGAAAAATCATATCCTCTCTAACTCTCTATATCTATATGGAATAACACACCACTAAAGTTTTGTAATTTTAAGAACAAATAGAAGATATCGACAACATGCATCCATCCACAACAAACCTAATCCAACTGATAGTAAGAAAAGAATAAAAAATTGAAGCTAAACCAATTAAGGGAGATAATATTTTCTTGAACTTATTTCATTCTGATTTTATTGAAGCAAAATTGAGTAATACCACCCAATGATGTGATTTTTAAAATTTGGAAAACAAATGGAGTTCGTTAGAGGAGGATAAAGAAGATAAAGAGGTGACACACTTTGAGAAAATAATGGAAGAGATGGTTGAGTTATACACTGGTGCATATGAGGATGATGGTATAAAGTTTGGAATCATTGTAGAATCAATTTTTTTCCAAAAAATGGAGTGTCTAAATATTTTCACCACTGGTGGACACCAATCCTCAAACTAAACAAAACACGGAGAACCCCTTCATACTTTACTCTCTTTCATTTCTTTACTTTTTCTATTCATTCTAGGGGATGGGTTGATCTTCTTTTCTTTTATAGGTATCCATTTTTAGTTTCTATTCATGGAAACTAGGAAAATCACATGTGGTGATTCATCTCAAAGATCCTCATACACTTTTATATTTGGGATAAAGTATGGAAACTACCTGATTATTGCAAGTAAAAAACCTAGCACACACATGGGGGTCCAAACCATCTTCTATCCTCTTTCCATTTATCTTTACCTTTTTTATTTTTCTTATGTTTCATTTTGTTTCTTAATTTATTTTATTTTTAAAGTGGTGGAATCTAAGAGCATAACAAAAGGCTTCCACTAAAGAATAAAATCTTATTTTATACTTATTTCCCTATTATTTTTCTACCCTTAAATTTTTATCTTGTTGAGCTAAAATGAGGAGTGGTTAACTTTAGGTTTGGGAGGATCATAAACCCACTTAGGTGTTTATATTTTTTTTTCTTCATATTTTTAAGAAAATTTTTCTTAAATGAATCTTCTTTACCATTTTTTATTCTTCAATTGATTTTGACACTATTTTCATGGTATTTAAAGAAATGGATTTTAAATGATTTTGGATATGGAAAATTTATCCTAGATTTTGATTTTCAATAATTGTTATGAATTTGACTGATTTTTTAAATCCATACCCATGAAACACTAACTAAAAATATTTTTCTATTCTTGTGGGGTATTTGGAATTATTTTGAAAAAATATTCCTATTACTCACACTTTTTTTAGAGAAACTTAGATTTTGTGTGCGAACCAGAAATTTTGATTTTTATATTTCAAATTTTTAAAGTACATAAAATATTTTTTATATAATTTAGGTGATTATTTAGATTTAAATATTTTGACTTGAGGACTATATATACATTTACCCTTTTTATACCTTATAATCCATGAATTTTCGTATAGTTTTAAGCCACATTAAAAGACAATTTTTCATTATCTACCTTTACTCTTAATATATTTTCATGGATATTTCAAGTTTGAGTGTGGGGGAAGGGTCCTCCATCTATGTAATTTGGGATGTAATTCATTTTTGGGTGTTGTGAGGTGTGTGTCAAAATTATGGGCATTTTATTAATGTTTATGATCCAATTTCATTAACTATGCTTTGTTTTTTAGTTCTCCAAAAAAATTAAAAAGATAAAAAAATATAGAAAAAGAAAAATATATAGATAATATTTAAATTTTTATTATTATTATTTATTCTAATTACTAAACTCTAAAAAATAAAGGTAATTAATCATCATTTATACATTGTATTTAATTTTTATATCATCCTCAATGAAAAAAATGAAAAAAAATGAAAAAAATGAAAAAAAATGAAAATGATGGAATTAGGATAAATACTTTCCTCGTATTAAATTTTTTAACACATGTACCATATCAAAAAAAGGGTTTTTCATGTAAATATTTTATGGGAAACTAGTGAGAATCATATTTTGCTTTTTACTTGAATATTCGTGCATTATAGTTATTATTTTAACCTCTACTTTTCAGCCTTAAATTTTTAAATGTTTTTAACCACTAAACATTTTCCACCAAAATCACCTAGAAAAATTACTTATGATTGAAAACATATTCTATATATAATGGTGTGAATATATGATAATTTTCCCAAGCATGTGGTGATAAATGTGATTTCCAAGCATGAGCATTACTCCAGATTTATTTTAACTTGAGTGAAGAGTGACATAAAATTTCAATGTGAGGTAAGTTTGATTGGTACATAGATGGATTTTAGAGGTTGAGTGTGTTTAAATGTGAGAGATAAAAATTAAAGGTTATTGTTTTTCATATATGAGACATTATGTAATTTTATTTTGGAAAACATCTTAGAATTTTCTCACTTTTTATTTAAGTGTGGATTTTGATTTGAATATTTGATGATTGCTAGGGAGTGAAATGCTTATGTGTGGGTGAATGATTAAGATCATACTTTCAAACATTTTATTCTTTAATTCAATGTTTTTAATCCCAAAAATTTTTTATTTTATCCGTAATTTTTACATTTTAAGGTTTATTGCTAATTTTTTCTTAATTGAGAAAATGTCTCAATTTTAGAATTTTAGGTGTTTTATTTACTTTTGTATTTAAAATAGAATGTCTTCTACACAAACCCATATTTCAAAATTACTTTTTTTCTAGGGTTGAATTTCTTTTGGGAAACATTTAATTTAATAAGAACAAGTATTTAATCCAATATTTTGAGGCCCAAAAGGATATCACAATTTGATCCTCAAAATCTACGCATAGTTCTAGATACTTTCAAAGATATTCCCATGTTTCCTAAAATATTATAATAAATGAGATGAAATTTTATGTGAAAAAATATAATAGGTTGAGGATCATTTTTCTAAGACTATGTCCACGCATGATTCTTCCTCCTTTATGGCCATAAATTCATGGGAAATCAGAGAATAGAAATATAAAGAGTCCACAAGGAAGAAATAATTTCTTTAGTAATTCAAATATATCTTTCTCTACATCTTGTCAAATAAGATAAAATTTTGTGGGTGTTTATGGAAGAAAATTTAAAATAACTAAATGAAGGATGATTTCCCAAATTATATCATATGATGTTTCTACCATGGAAAAAAAATTAGATGACATATTTAGAGCCAAAAGGTTCACACATGTTGCCCATAAAAATATACCCCACTCCTTTCTCAAGATATATCCACTTAGTTATACTTTTTCTATATATTATGAAATGTTTTAATATTTTATTAGTTTTTAATACTTTTAATATATATTATTCTACCCTTATTTATCATTTTATATTTTGTTTTTATATTGTGTTTACCCCACTATACTTCTCTTAACTCCGTGGTTTTGGATAACTAACCCTCATTATTGTTCGAGGGGGGTGGTAATGTTTTGAGTTTATTATGCTTCAATATTATTTCTTTTTTCTGTTATCAGAATTTCAACAGCGGTTAAATCAATTAAAATGATTATTCACCCCATTTTATCTATTATTGAGTTCTACTTATTTATTGTAAATCATTATTCCCTTCATTATTTGAGTAAATCATATGTTGGAGTTTAAAATAGATAGTATTGGCTGGTAAATAGTTCTACTAGATATCTTTATAAATATTATTTACCCATTTTTTTAATGTCTCATTATAGGTTAATAACAATTCAAACAATTAATTTTTTGATTGATTCTCAAAATTAAGTAGAATATTGAGATTATATTTTTAAAACAATGATTACATTGTTATGAACACCAGTGAGTAATAGTTTTATTTTGTCAACTATTTGTGTTTTCTTTTTGTTTTCTTTTTTAATTTTTATATTTTTATTATTATATTATATTAGTTTTTAAAACCCCCATTATATTAGTATATATTAGTTTAATATTTTTTACTTTAATATAATAGTGTAAATAAAGAAAGAGTGTGTGTGAGCGACCTCCTTAAGATCATGTACAAGCATACACTACATTGTATTCTTAGGAAATAAAAAATATTGAGTTGGGATTCATGAAAAATACCTTCTATCAATTTGGTTTCATTTTCAGGGAGTCTAAGATCTAGAACATGATTTCTTTCATAAAAAATCATAAATTTCAAAAACTAAAAAAAAGAGATTCATTTCATATGTTAATATGAATTATTTCAATGATAATTTATATGATTGTCCAGATGTAGATTTTTATAGATAATGAGATTCAATGTAGATTCTAATATTAGAATGATTTTGATAGATGGAAGAATTGAAAAAAAAATAGAGGTCCTTTCTACTTCTCATATTGAGATCAAGGTTTAAGGTTGGAGAATTAATAAAAATAAATTGAAGAATAAGTGAATATTGTTCCACCTACATTCATAGTTTAAGAAACTAAGGAGGAATTGAGGGAGAAACTTGAAGATCCATTTGACCTCTCTTGACCATTTCTTGAAGTGGTTCTTAAATAAGACATGTCAGTTGTTGTAGTTATGGGATATCAATGTGATTTGGAAGAATATTGGTAAGATTTTGAAGGAGATCAAAGGTAAGTGATTCTACAATCCTTGAA
Organism: Viscum album; assembly: GCA_963277665.1. Classification (NCBI taxonomy): domain Eukaryota; kingdom Viridiplantae; phylum Streptophyta; class Magnoliopsida; order Santalales; family Viscaceae; genus Viscum; species Viscum album. The sequence continues at coordinate 189,334,700 of OY728145.1, forward strand.
AATTCAAAAAACAACACCTCACTACCTCCCTATAACTATAGAATAATTCACCACCAAAGTGTTGTAATTTTAAGAAATAATGGAGGAGAGTTAATACCCACATTCATCCATAATAAACCTACACTAAATGAAGTTGAGAAATGAATAAAAATTAAAGATAGTCCAATTAAGGGAGAGAATATTTTCTTGAACTTATTTCTTTATGATTTTATTATAGTTGAATTGATTATTACTTCCCAATAATATGATTTTTCAGATTCATCTAACACATAGATTTTCTTAGAGGGTGATGAAGAAGATAAAGAAGTTACATACTTTGAGGAAATAATGGAGGAACTAATTGAGTTGTACACTGGTGCATATGAGGATGATTGTACATAGATGGGAATCATTATAGAATTAATTTTTGAGCCTAAACCAAAAGAAAATCTATATCCTATACTAATATATACACCATCAGTGGACATAAGTCCATCAGCTAAACAAAATAGGGAGCACCCCTTCATACTTTACTCTCTCCTAATTCACCCCTTTTATCCATTCATTCTAGGTCATGGGTTTCTTTTCTTTTCTTTTAGGGTTCTCTATTCTCAGTTTCTACTCATGGATATTGGGAAAATTCACATGTAGTGATTCATCTCAAAGAATCCCAATCCACATTTACATTGGGGATAAAATGTTAAAACTTCCTGACTAGGGGAAGTAAAAAAACTAGCACCCACATGGAGGGTATAAACCATGTTTCATCCTCTTTTCCATTTATTTATATCTTTATTTATTTTTCTTATGTTTTTTTGTTTCTTAATTTATTATAGTTTTTAAATTGTTAGAAACTTTGATCTTAACTCAAGTTACCCACATAAGCATAAACTCAGGTTGTGTTTTTCCCTCCGCTTTGATTTTTCTACCCTTATCTTGTTTAATTTGTTAATATTAATTGAGGGGTGGTTAAATTTAAGTGGGGTAGAATTAACCCACTTGGGTTTGTTATTTGTTTTTATTTTTTTCATACTTTTCATAAATTTGAGTTTTAATGAATATTTTTTATCATTTTTCACTCTTGAGTTGATTTTGGGAGCATTTCCTTAGTTTTTGAAGAGATTTATTTTAAATTATTATTTATGTGGAAATTTTTTACTAGATTTTGAGTTTCAAGAATTTTTATGATTTTAATTAATTTTTGAAATAAATTCCCATTAAACACTAAAACAAAATATTTTTCCATTATTGTGGGGTATCCTGAACCATTTTGATATATTCTTCCTAATACCCACACTTTCTTGAGAGAAACTTGGATTTTTTATGTGAACCCAAACTTGTGGTTTTTATCTTTCAAATATTTAGAGCTCATAAAATGTTTTTGATATGATTGACGCACTTATTTGGATATCCAAATTTTAACCTGAGACCTAACTTTACATTTACCCATGTTTAGCCCTTAAAATCCATGTATTACCTTATAGGTTTCAGCCATATTAAAACCTAATTTATCCTTAAATACATTTACTCTTAATATTTTAGCATGGATATTTTAAGTTTAAGTGTGGGTAAATGTTCTTTCATGTGTGTACTTTGGGATGCACTTCATTGTCAGTTGGTGTGAGGTTTGTGTCAACATTTTGGGCATTTGATGAATGGTCACGAGTCAATTTTATTCATTTTGATTTATTTGTATCATCTAGTTCTCCCAAAAAAAATAAAAGAAATTGAAAAATAAAATGATGGAGATGAGATTGAATTTTTCATTATGCTTAATTTTATGACTAATGTTCCTCTAAAAATCAAGGGAATGAATTTTCATTCATACATTGTATTTAATTATCATCTCATCCTCTATGAAAAAAAATGAAAAAAAGTAAAAAAGTGAGAATTATGATGAATTTATCTATTGTGTTCGCTTTTTGACTCATAGACCATGTAACAAAAAGGGTGTGTGGTGTAAATCTATTAAAGGAATGTTGTGATTATCACCTTGTTCTTATTACTTGAATATTCATGTGTTATATTTAAAAGTTTAACCATCTTTTTTAACCATAATTTTTCAAATGTTTTTACCCACCCACCCATAGCCACTAAAATCATCTGGAAAAATTCATCAGGATTGAAAAACATTTTATGCCTTATAGTGTAGAGATATAATAATTATCACAAACCTATGGTGATACATGAAATTTCCAAGTATGAGCATAATTTTGGATTTATTTTCTCTTGAGTGAAGAGTGCCATAAAATTTTAATGTGAGGAAAGTGTGATTGGACCATAGATGGATTTTTTATGTTCAATGAGTTTAAATGTGAGAGATAAAAATGAAATGTGGGTTTTTCATATATGATACATGATGGGATTTTATGTTGGAAAAGATCTTATAATTTTCTCACATTTGATTTAAGTGTAGATTTTGATTTGAATATTTGATGATTTCCTGGGAGTGAATTGTTTAAGTGTGTGAAAATAAATAAGATCATAATTTCACACATTTTATTCTTGTTTTTAATCCCACCAATGTATTATTTTAAGGTAAATTTTAACATTTTTAGGTTTTATTGATAATTTTAGCTTAATTAAAAAAATGTATTAATTTTGTAATTTTTGGTGTTTTTATTTACTTTTGTATTTTAGATAGAACGTTTTCTAAACTGATCCAAATTAAAAAAAATCCCTTTTTATGATTCTATGTTTGTTGGGACACAATTTATTTAATAGTACCAAGTGATTAATCCAAACTTTGGAGGCCCAAAATGATACCACAATTTTGACCTCGAAATCTATGCACAATTCTAGAGACTTTCAAACATAAGACCATATCTCCTAAATTGACTTAGTAAATGAGATGAAATTTTGTGTTAAGAAATATAAGTGAGATAGGTTAATTTTATTAAACCATTAACACACATTATTCTACCTCCTTCATCTCCATAAATTCATGGGAAATCATAGAAGAAGAATATAAAGAATCTTTAAGATGGAAATAATTTCTTTATTAATTTGGTTGTATCATTCACTACATTTTGTAAAATATGCCTAAATATTTTGGCTTCATGATAAAGAAAAATTAAAACCAATTCAATTATGTCCAGTTACCTAAATTATATTATTTAATGCATCAACCCTGTGCAAAACATTCAAATGACATATTTTAAGCCAAAAAGATCACCCATGTTACATATAAAAATGTACCTCTACTCCTTTCTCAAGAGATATACACTTATTTAGTCATTTTATATAGATTAATAAATGGTTTACTTCTATAATGGTTTTATATAATTTTAATATATATTATTATTCTCTTCTTTATCATTTTCTCTTTTGTTTCTATGTTGTGTTTTCCCCACTGCACTTATCTTAACTCTATGGTTGTGGATAACTAACCCTCATTATTGGATCAAGGGGGAGAGGTGATGTTTTGAATTTATTACAGTTTAATTTTATTTATTTATTCTATTATTGTAATTTAAATAGTGGTTAAATTTATTTTAATGTGTGTTCTCCCAATTTTATCTAATGTTGAGTTTTATTTCGTTGTTATCAATCATCATTCCCTTCACTATTTAAGTCAATCATATGTTGAATTTTGACTTAGATAGTATGGAATGGTGAAGAGTTATCCTAGATTGATTTAAGAATAGTATTACCACACATTCATAGGTATTTGTGTATGGTAATAAAAATTTAAACAAGGGGGATGTTGAGTGATAGTTAACAATGTGTAAAATGTTGAGATTATATGTTTAAAATGATGATTGCATTACCATAAACTCTAGAGAGAAACATTATTCTTTTGGTAAATTATTTGTGTTTTATTTATATATATTTTTATATTTTTATATTTATATTAGTATATTATATTCATTTCTTAAACCCCCATTATATTATTATATATTAGTTTAATATATTTTAGTTTAATATAATAGTGATAATAGAGAAATTGAGTGTGTGATATGCCTCCTTGAGATCAGCCCTAGGTGTTCACAATGTTGTATTTATAGGTAAAAAAATATTGGGTTGGGATTTATAAAAAAATCTAATATATCAATTCAGATCCATTTTCAGGGAGGCTAAGATCCTTTGCATACTATTTTTTATAAAAAACAAAAAAAATCATAAATTTCAAAAAACAAAAAAAATATCTTCATTTTATATCTTTAATTTTATATTCTAAGATGGATTATTTCAATGATAATTCATATGCATGGTCTTTTTGATTAGTTTTATAAATAGAAGATTTAATTTATATTTTAACATGATAGGGATTTCAATTGAAGTAATAATGGAATAATAAAATAGAGATCCTTTTTTACTTCTCATAATGAGATGAAGATTTAAGGTTTCATTAGGAATAAAAAAAATTGAAGAAGAGTTGAAGCCTTTTCTATTTACTTTAAAGGTTGAATAACCTGAGGAGGACTTAATGGAGTTACTTGAAGATCAAGTTGACCTCTCTTGACCATTTATTGGTCTGAATGGCCTGAAGTCCTTAGATTTTTATTTATTTTTGGATAATCCACATTTTTTAACTAGGTTGAGAAAGAACCCTTACATGACTCATAGGCCTAGAGGCATAAGGCCTAGTACATGACCCTAAGGCCCAAAAACTTACTATACATGTAACTACCCATCTCTAATATCTACTCCGTTAATGGTTCCTAGATCTCCCCCACAAATGGATGATCGACTAGCATTACCCCATGCAGAGCTATACAGTTCCAGGTACCGATGGTGGTTCCCATACCCTCACTTCATTCCCAATCTGGTTAGTTATTCTTGGTGAATTTTACTTAACTCTAATTCCTCTTATAGGTTCCACTCGTGTGTGGTCTTTACTTGATTTCTTCTTATCCTGAAAGCCCTGTGGCTCAAAGGCTAATGGTGGCCTAAAGGCCCTATAGCCCATAGGCCCAATCCAGTGGCTCGAAGGCCCAAATCGGATGAATAGTTCTAGAATCTATAGTAACACTATAGTAAATGCTACAATACTAGTACAAGTAAGTGACTTGGAAGAATATTATTTAGATTTTGTAGAAGATGAAAAGGTAAGGGATTCTATCATCCTTGAAAATGAAAAACCATCACCAATATACCTTTATCTCACTATGGAATAAGACACCAATGAAATGATATAATCTAAAGAAATAATGGAGGAGATTAACTACCTAACTCTATCCATAAGAAAACTAGTCCAACTAACACTAATTACAAAAAGAAAGAATTTAAGATGATCCAATTAAAAAGAAATATTCTTTTATTGAACTTATTTCATTCTGATTTTATTAAATCTAAATTGAGTATTACCTCTAAATTATGTAATTTTTTGGATTCAGCTAACGCATGGATTACCTTATAAGAGTATGAAGAAGATTAATAAGTGACATACTTTGAGGAAAGAATGGAGGATCCAATTAAGCTTTATACTGGTACATATGAGGATGACGGTATAGATTTAGAAGTTATTGCAGAATTAATTTCTAAGATTGAACCAAAAGAGAGGACACATCATGTCCTAATATATACACCACTAGTGGGAACCACTCCTCCAGTGAAAAAAAAACTGGGAGCAACCCTTTATACGTTACTCACCTCCATTTCACCTCTTTTCTCCATTCATTCTAGGGAATTGGTTGCTTTTCTTTTCTTTGGGGGTCTCTATTGTTAGTTTCTACTCATTGACACTAGGAAAAATCACATGTGGTTATTTATCTCAAACAATCCCCATCCACTATTGAATTGAAGATAAAGTGCTAAAATAGCTTGATTAGGAGTAGTAAAAACCTATCACCCACTTGGGTGTCCAAATCAGGTTTTATCCTCTTTTCAATTTCTCTTTGTGTTTATTTATTTTTCTTAAATTTCATTTTGTATCTTTATTTTTTGTGTAGTTTTAAAGTGGTTGAAGATAAGAGCATAACTCAATGTTGTGACTAGATAATAAACTTTAGTTGCATGTTTCCTTCTCTTTTATTTTTCTATCTATATCTTTTTATTTTATTGATCTTAAATGAGGGGTGGTTAAATTTATGTGTGGGGGAGAATCAAACTACTTAAGTGTTTCTGATTTTTTTATTTTTTTATAATTTTAGGAAATTTTAGTTTCAATGAATATTATTTATCATTTTTCACTCTTTAGTTGATTTTGAGATTGTTTGCTTGGTTTTTGAAGAAATGTATTTTAAATGATTTTTTATGTGGAATTTTTTTCCTAGATTTTGATTTTTCAAGAATTTTTATGAGTATGAACATTTTTTAAATCCATTCCCATGAAATACTAACTCAAATATTTTTCTATTCATATATGGTATTCTGAACCATTTTTATTTATTCTTCCTAATACCCACACTTTCTTGAGATAAACTTGTATTTTTTATGTTAACTAGAACTTGTGATTTTTCTATTTCAAATATTTGTAGCTAACAAAATGTTTTTGATATGATTAAGGAACTTCTTTGGCTATACATATTTTGACCTAATACCTACCTTTATATTTACTCTTTTTTATCTATTATAATCCATGAATTTCCTTATATTTTAAGCCACATTATAAGCCAATTTTTCCTTACATTACTTCACACTTAATAGTTTTTCATTGATAATTCGAGTTTGAGTGTGAGTGAAGGGCCTTTCGTGTGTGTGATTTGGGATATACTTAATTTTTAAATGGTGTGAGGTGTGCATCAAAATTATAGGAATTTGATGAATGTTCATGATTCAATTTCACTCATTATTATATTTTTTTATCATCTGGTTCTCCAAAAAATGAAAAAATTAAAAAAAAATTAAAAAAATATAAAAAGAAAAAGATGAAGATAAGATTTAATTATTCATTATGCTTAGTTTTTTGAATCATTTCCCTCTTAACAAATAAGGTAATTAATTATTATCTATAAATTTTATTTAATTGTCACCTCATCCTATATAAAAAAATGAAAAAAACAAAAAAAAATGAAATAAAAAATGAAAAAGGTGGAATTAGGATGATTTCCTTCATTGTATTAACTTTTTGACTCATTGATCATATCACAAAAAGGGTGTGTTGTGTACATTTTTTAGGGTAATTTATTGAGGATCAACTTGTGTTTTTCACTTGAATATTCATGAATTGTATTTAAGAGTTTAACCTCCTCTTTTCAGCCTTAAATTTTTAAATGTTTTTACCCACCAACCATTAGATACTAAAATAACCTTGAAATTTTCCTCATGATTGAAAAAATATTTTATGTCTTATGGTGTGGGAATATAATAATTTTCACAATCCTATGGTGATTCATGCAAATATAAGCATAACTCCATATTTATTTTCTCTTGAGTGAAGAGTGACATAAACTTTTGATGTGTGCTAAGTGTGATTAGGCCATGGATAGATTTTTAAGGTTTAATGAGTTTAAATATGAGAGTTAAAAATGAAATGGTATTATTTTTCATATATGAGACATGATAGAATTTTATTTTGGAAAAGATATTGGAATTTTCTCATTTTGATTTAAGTTTGGATTTTGACTTGAATATTTTATGATTATCCAAGAGTGCAATGCTTGAGTGTGGGGGAATAGTGAAGATAATAATTTAAATCATTTTATTTAGTAATTAAATTTTTTTAATCCCACCAATGTGTTATTTTATAGTAATTGTTTCATTTTTATTGTTTTAGTAATAATTTAAGATTAATTGAGAAAATGGCTTAATTTTGGAATTTTAAATATTTTTATTTACTTTTGTATTTAAAATAGAATGTTTTCTAAACTGAACAAAATTTAAAACATCCTTTTTCTAGGATTCTATATTTTTCGGTATTAATTTAATTTAATAATACCAAATACTGAATCCAAGCATTAGAGGCCCAAGAGGATATCATAATTTCAGCATCAAAATTTGTGTGTAGTTCTAGATACTTTCAAATATAAGCCCATATCTCCTAAACAGACTTATAAAATGAGTTTAAATTTTTTGTGAACTAATATAAGAGTCTAAGTATCATTTTCTTAAACTATTTTTTCACATTATTATTCCTAATTTATGGGAATAATTTCATGTTAAATTAGAGAAGAGGAATGTGAAGAGTCCCCATGCTAGAAATAATTTCCTTGGTAATTCGGCCGTATATTTATATACATATGGTAAAATAATATAAAAATTAGTGGTTTTACATTAAATAAAAGTAAAACAACTTAAATTAATAAAAATTTCCGAAATTTTATCAGTCAATTTTTTCACCATGCACAAAAATTTGAAGCACAGATTTGGATCCAAAAAGTTCACCCATGTTTCCTATAAAAATATACCTCTACTAATTACTTAAGAGTTTGAAACTTAGTTATCCATTTTCTATATATTAGGAAACTTTTTACTTTTATAATAGTTTACATACTTTTAATATATATTATTATTTTATTCTTCATTATTTTCCTTTTTTATTTCTCTATTGTGTTTCCCCCATCATACTTCTCTTAACTCCATAGCTGTGGAGAACTAACCCTCATTGTTGTTTGAGGGGGTAGTGAAAATATTATGAGTTTATTATGATTCAATGTTATTTATTTATTTTATTATAATAATTTCAATAGTGGTTAAATTTATTATAGTGATCATTCACCCCATTTTCTCTACTGTTGAGTTTTTCTTCCTTATTATCAATCATCCTCACCTTCACTTTTTAAGTCAATCATACATCGGAGTTTGACTTAGATAGTGTTATCCAATAAATATTTCTCCTATATGGATTTAGGAAGATTATTTATCTACATACAGAGTTCTCATTGTGGGATAATAAAAATTCAAATAAGTAGGGTGTTGAGTGACATTCAATAATAAGTATAATATTGAGATTATATTTTTAAAAAAATTGATCTCATTACTATGAACTCTCGAGAGAAACAATTTTCATCTATTAACTTTTGTGAGTTTATTTGAAAATTTTTTATATTTATATTATTAATTGTATTATATTAATTTCTAAAACTCCCCATTATATTAGTATATATTAGTTTAATATATTTTATTTTAATATACTAGTGACAATAGAGAAAAAATGTGTTTGAGAGACCTCCTTGAGATCAACCTTAGGCGAGTACTATTTTGTATTATTAATAAATAAAAAATATTTAGTTGAGATCCATGATAAATCTATACTATCAATTTGGTTCTATTTACATGGAGTCTAATATCTTACACACATTGTTTTTATAAAAAAAATAATAAACTAAAAAAAAGAGCTTCGTTGCATATCTTTCATTTCAAAGGATAATATGGATTATTTCAATGATAATTCATATGTTTTTACTAATGAAAATTTTTCTAGAAGGGAAGATTCAATGCAAATTTTAATGTATAAGGGGTTTCAATTGATGGGATAATTGAACAAAATCCTGGATATCCTTTATGCTTCTTGCAATGAGATGAATATAAGTTTGGAAAAGCAATAACAACAAATTGAAGTATAAGTGAATCTTGTTCCACATACTTTTATAGTTTAAGAACCTAAGGAGCACTTGATGTAGTTACTTTAAGACACATTAGACCTCTCTAGACCATTACTTTAAGAGGTTCCTAAATAAATCATGTTAGTTTATGTTGTTGTGGGAGATTAAAGTGACTTGGAAGAATATTGGTTAGATTTTGTAGAAGATGTAAAGGTAATTGATTCTCCTATGTTTGAAAATAAAAAATCAAAAAATATCTACCACCCTCTCTTTATGGAAGAAGAAACCACCAAAGTGGTAGAATTTGAAGAAATAATGGAGAAGATTTACTACCTTCCTCCATCCACAACAAACCTACTCCAACTAATACTTAGAAAAGAAAAAAAACTGATGTTGGTCCAATTAAGGGAGATAATATTTTCTTAAACTAATTTCATTATAATTTTATTGAATATGAATTGAGTATTACCTCCAAATTTTGTGATTTTTCAGATTCAACTAACACATATATTTCTTTAGAGGAGGTTGAATAAGATAAATAAGATACATATATTGAGGAAAGAATGGAGGATTCAATTGAGCTCTACAATAGTGCACATGAGGATGATGGTAAAGTGCATAGAATCATTGCAGAATCAATTTTTTGATCCTGAACTAAAAAGATAATCCACATACTATCCTAAAATGTGCACCAACAATGGAATAAACTCCTACAACTAAAAAAACAAGTTGTGGTCCTTTATAACTTACTCTCTCCCATTTCACCTCTTTTATCCATTAATTCTAGGGTATGGGTTGTTTTTCTTTTCTTTTGGGGGTCTCTATTTTCAGTGTCTACTCATAGACACTGGTAAAATTCACATATAGTGATTCATATAAAATAATACCCATACACATTTGGATATGAAATAAATTGTTGAAACTTCCGGACTAGGGTTAATAAAAACCAAGCACCCGCATGGGGGTCTAAACTGTGTTTTATCATATTTTACCTTTCTCTTTATCTTTCTTTATTTTTATTATATTTCATTTTTTCCCTTACTTTATTAGAGTTTTAAAGTGGTATTATTTGGGAAGTTAACTCAAGGTTTCCATTGAAGAATAAACTTAGGTTGTGTATTTCCTTCTCTTTGATTTTTGTGTCCTTATATTTTTATTTTGTTGATATTAAATGAGGGGTGGTTAAATTTAAGTGTGGGGGGGCATCAAACTACTTAGGTGTTTCTATGTATTTTTATTTTTTTCAAATTTTTAGGAACTTTTATCTTTAATTAATATTATTTATCATTTTTCACTATTGATTTTATTTTGAGAGTGTTTCCTTGGTTTTTGAAGAAATGGATTTTAAATGATTCTCGATGTGGAAAATTTTTCCTAGAATTTGATTTTCATGAATTTTTTTGATTTTGACTAATTTTTGAAATCCATGCTCATGAAATATTGAGTCAAAATATTTTTATAGTCATGTGATTTATTCTAAACTGTTTTTATATATTCTTCCTAACACCAACACTTTCTTGAGAGAAACTTGTATTTTTTGTACGAACCATAACATATGGTTTTTTTATTTCAGAGCTTCAGAGATATTAAAATGTTTTGATATGATTGAGGAACTTTTTTGGCTAGAAATATTTTGAATAGATACCTATATTTAAATTTACCCTTGATTATCCCTTAGAATAAATGAATTTCTTTATAGGTTTAAGCCACATTAAAAGCCAATTTTTCCTTACCTACTTTCTCTCTTAATATTTTTTCATGGATATTTCCACTTTTTTGTATGGGGGAAGGGAATTTTATGTGTGTAATTTGGGATTTAATTTATTTTTAGGTGGTTTTAGTTGCTTATAAACATTTTTTGATTTTTTACGAATGTCCATGAGTCAATTTAATTCATTTTGATTTATTTGTATCATTTAGTTCTCTCAAAAAATGAAAAAATTAACAAAAATGAAAAAAAAGATGTGGATGATTTTGAAGTTTTCATTATGCTTAATTTTATGACTCATTTACTTATAAAAAATCAAGGGAATTAATTTTCATTCATACATTATATTAAATTGTCAACTCAACTTCCATGAAAAAAATGAAAAAAAAAATAAAAAAACAATTGAAAAAGGAAGAATTTAGATGAATTCCTTCATTATATTCACCTTTTGACTCTTGAACCATGTCACAAAAAGTATGGTTGGTGTATATTTTCAAGGGTAATTGAGTGAGGATCATCATGTGTTATTTACTTGAATACATATGCATTATATTAAGAGTTCAACCTCCTCTTTTTGGCCTTAAATTTTTAAATGTTTTTCCCACCAACCATTAGCCACCAAAATCACCTAGAAAAAATAATCATGATTTAAAATATCTTTTATAACTCAAGATGTAGAGAAATTATAATTTTCACAATACTATGGTAATATATACAATTTCAAATTATTATTATAACTCTAGATTTATTTTCTCTTAAGTGATAAGTGACATAAAATTTCAATGTGGGGTAAGTGTGATTAATCCATGGATGGATTTATGAGATTTAATGATTTTTAATTTTAGAGATTAAAATTAAAGGGGAATATTTTTCATAGATGATATATGTTATAATTTTATTTTGGAAAATATTTTATAATTTTCTCACTTTTGATTTTAATATTTAATGATTGTCTCGGTGTGTAATGCTTAAGTGTTATAGAATGATGAAGATCATAATCTCAAACATTTTATTCTAAAATTTAATGATTTTAATCCCATAACTGTGTTTTTTATGGGAAATTTTCACATTTTTAGGTTTTAGTGATAGTTTCAAATTAATTGATAAATGGATTAATTTTAAACTTCTAAGTGTTTTTTTTTTTGCTTGTTTATTTTGGACAGAACAATTTATACATTAAAACAAAATGAAAATTTCCTTTTTTTAGGATTTTATATTTATTGGGAGAAATTTAATTTAATAGTTCTAATTTCTAAATTTAAACTTTAGAGGCCCAAAATGATATCTCAATTTGGGCCATGAAATTTGTTCATGGTTATGGAGACTTTCAAAAATAGGCCCATGTGTCCTGAATAAATTTAGTAAATGAGATGAAATTTTTTGTGAAGCAAGATATGAGTTTGAGGTTCATTATCTTAAACTGTGTAAATGTGTGATTTTACCACCTTCATAGATATAAATTTATTGGAATTTGGATAAGAGGAATATGAAGATTCTTCAGGCTAGAAATAATATCTTTAGTAATTTGGTTTTATCTCTCTATATGTGGCCAAATAAGGAAAAAAATAGGTTCACATGAAAGAAAAAGGAAAAAAAATTTAATGAAGGTCACTTTCCTAAATTCTATCATTTTTTGTGTATACCACATGAAAACATTTATAGGACAAATTTGGATCTAAAAAGTTCACCCATGTTGCTTATAAAAATGTATGTCTACTCATTTCTCAAGAGCTATCGACTTAGTAATTTTTTATAGATTAGGAACTATCTTACTATTGTAATTATTTTAAATACTTTTAATATATATTATTATTCTCTTCTATATCATTTTCTATTTTGTTTCTATATTGTATTTCCCTCATCGTACTTCTCTTAACTCTATAGTTATAGAGAAATAACTCTCATTTTTGTTTGAGTGGGGAGTGGTTATGTTTTGAGTTTATTATGCTTCAATGTTATTTATTTATTCTAGTCTCAGAATTTCAATAGTGGTTAAATTTATTTTAGTGAGTATTCACCCCATTTTATATACTGTTGAGTTCTTCTTACTTGTTATCAATCATCCTTCCCTTTACAATTTAATTCAATCATCCTTTAGAGTTTGACTTAGATAATTTTAACTAGTGAAGAGTTATCTTAGCTGGAATTAAGAATAGTATTATCAAATATGCATAGGTCTTGGTGTAGAGAAATAAAAATTAAAACAATTATGGTGTTGAGTGATAGTTAAAATTGAGTATAATACTGTGATTATATTTTCAAAATAATGGTTACATTACTATGAACTCTTGAGAGAAATAGTTTTCTTCTATTAAATTCTTTTTTTGGGACTTTTTTTATTTTTATATTTATATTAATATATTATATTCATTTCTAAAACCCCCATTATATTATAGTATATTATTTTAATATTTTTTAGTTTAATATAATAGTGATAACATAGAAAGAATGTGTGTGATCAGCCTCCTTAAGATTAACCATAGGCATGCACTATGCTATATTCTAAGGAAATAAAATATATTGAGTTGGGATTCATGAAAAATCCCTTATATAAATTTGGAATTTTTTCTAAGGAGTCTAAGATGTTTTATATACTATTTTCCATAAAAACAAAAAAAGCATAAATTTCATAAACTAAAAAAAATTCTTCACTGTATATCTTTGATTTCATAGGCTAATATGGATTATTTCAATAATAATTCATATTATTCGCCGAATTATTATTTTTATAGAAGGGAAGATTCAATGAAAATTATAATGGAGGGGGGATTTCAATTTATGTAAGAATTGAACAAAAAAATAGATATATATTCCACTTCTCACAATGAGATCAAGATTTTAGGTTAGAGAAACAACAATAACAAATTAAATAAAGTGAATCTTGTTTTACCTACTTTCATAGTTGATGAATTCAATTAGGAATTGAGGGAGTTACTTGAAGATCCATTAGACCTATCTTGATCATTTGTTAAAGATATTTCTAAATAGGACATACCAGCTAATATAGTTGTGGGAGATTAATGTGGCTTAGAAGAATATTAGTCAGATTTTATATAATTTAAACAAGTAAGTGATTCTCCTATCCTTCAAAATGAAAAATCAGAACCTCTCTACCTTTATCTATCTATATGGAATAAGAAACCACTAAAGTAGTGGAATTTTAAGAAATAATGAAGGAAATCTAATACCCTCCTCCATCCATAACAAACCTACTCCAACCAACACTGAGAAAATAATAATAAATTAAATTCTATCCAATTAAGGTATATAATCTTTTTTTGAACTTATTTAATTTTAATTTTATTGATGGTGTATTGAGTATTACCTCCTAGTGCTATGATTTTTAATATTCATCTTATGCATGTATTTTCATATAGGATTGTGAATAATATGAATAAGTGGCATACTTTGAGGAAATAATGGAGAGGTTAGTTGAGTTGTACACTAGTGCATATGAGGATAATGGTACATATCCAAGAATCATTTTAGAATCAATTTTTGAGCCTCAACCAAATGAGAAGCCACATCCTATCCTAATATATTTTCCACCATTGGACACTCCTCTAACTAAACAAAAAAGGGAGCACCCCTTCATAATTTACTCTCCCATTTCACCTCTTTCCTACATTTATTCTCAAGGATGGGTTACTTCTCTTTTCTTTTGAGGGTATCCATTCTCAATTTATACTCATGGACAATGGGAAAAATTACATGTGGTGATCCATATTAAATAATAATTATCCACCTTTGAATTGTGGATAAAGTATTGAAACTACCTAACTAGGGGCAGTAAAAACCCAACACTCACATGGGGGTCCAAACCATGTTTTATCCTCTTTTCCCTTTCTCTTTATCTTTCTTTGTTTTTATTATGTTTCATTTTTTCTTGCTTTCTTGTATTTTTAAAGTGGTATCAAATGGGATCTTAACTTAATACTTCCACTGAAGAATAAACTTAAGTTGTGTATTTCCTTCTCTTTAATTTTTCTTCCCTTACCTTTTTATTTTGTTGAGCTTAAATGAGGGTGGTTGAATTTAAGTGTGGTGGGGAGAATAAACATACTTTAGTGTTTTTATATGTTTTTATGTTTTCATATTTTTTGAAAATTTGAGCTTAAATGAATATTATTTATCATTTTTCACTCTTGAGTTGATTTTGAGAGTGTTTCCTTATTTTTTTAATAAATGGATTTTAAAGGATTATTAATGTGGAAATTTTTTCCTAGATTTTTAATTTCAGTCATTTTTATGAGTTTGATTAATTTTTAAAATCTATGCCCATGAAACACTGACTCAAAATATGTTTCCAATATTGTGAGTTATTCTAGCCCATTTTTACATATTATTCCTAATACCCACACTTTATTAAGAAAAAATTAAATTTTATATGCAAACCAAAACTTGTAATTATTCTCTTTCAAATCTTTGGAGCTTATAAAAAAAATTAAAATGATTGAGGCACTTCTTTTTCTAGCCATATATTTAAATGAGATCTACCTTAACATTTACCCTTATTTATCCCTTGGAATCTACGAATTTATTTATAGGTTTAATCCACATTAAATCTAATTTTTCCTTACCCACCTTCACTGTTAATATTTTTCATAGATATTTCCAGTTTTGGTATGGGGAAGGGTATTTCATGTGTGTACTTTAAAATGTACTTCATTTTTTGGTTGTATGAGGTGTCTATCAACATTATAAGCTTTTTATTAATGTTCATGAGTCAATTTCATTCATTTCTATTTATTTGTATCATTTGGTTCACTCAAAAAATGAAAAAAATATATAAAAAAAGAAAAAGGATGGAGATGAGATTGAATTTTTCATTATACTTAATTTTATATATCATGTACCTCTAAAAAATAAAGTACATCAATTATCATTCATAAATTTCATTTAATTATCATCTCATTCTCCATGGAAAAAATGAAAAAAAAATAAATGTAAAAAATTTGAAAAGGGGGGAATTATGATGAATTATTTCACTGTATTCACTTTCTAACTCATGGAATATATTAAAAAAAGGGTGTTTGGTATATATTTTTAAGGGTAATTGATTGATTATCATCATATTATTTTCACTTGAATATTCATGCTTTGTATTTAAGAGTTTAACCTCCTCTTTTTGAACTTAAATTTTTAAATGTTTTTACCCACCAACCCTTATCCACTAAAATAACTTGGAAAATTTCATCATGATTGAAAACATATTTTATGTATCATGGTGTGGAGAAATGATAATTATCACAAGCCTATAGTGATACATGTAATTTCCAAGTATGAGCATAACTCGGCATTTATTTTATCTTGAGTTAAGAGTGACATAAAATTTCAAGGAGAGGTAATTTTGATTATTATATGGATATACTTTTCAGGTTTAATGAGTTTAAATATGAGAGATGAAAATTAAAGGGGGTTTCTTTTCATATATAATACTTGATGAAATTTTATTTTGGAAAAGGACTTGGAATCTACTCACTTTTGATTTAAGTGTATATTTTAATTTTAATATTTGATGTTTGTTCTTAAGTGTAGGGGTGATGAAGATCATAATTTCACACATTTTATTATATAGTTCAATGTTTAAATCCCACTAATGTGTAATTTTATAGTAAATTATCACATTTTTAGTTTTTAGTGATAACTTGACCTTAATTGAGAAAATGCATTAATTTTTTAATTTTAAGTGTTTTTATTTACTTTTATATTTCGGAGAGAACGTTTTCTAAACTAACCCAAGTTGAAAAATTCATTTTTCTGTAGGATTATATGTTTTTTGGGACATTTTTATTTTAATAATACTAAGTGTTGAATCTAAAATTTGGAGTCCCAAAAGCAGATCACAATTTGGGTCTCAAAATTTGGGCATGGTTTTGAAGACTTTAAAAATAAGTCCATATCTCCTAAATAAATTTAGTAAATGGAATTAAATTTAGTGTGAAGTAATATAAGAAGATAAGGATCATTTTATTAAAATTTGGGAACATGTTATTTTTCCTCCTTCATGGCCATAAATTCATGGGAAATCAGAGAAGAGGAATATAAAGAGTCTTTAGGTCAGAAATAATTTCTTTAGTAATTCAATTGTATCCATCGCTATATGTATTCAAATATACTAAAACTTTTTGGGTGAACCTACAAGATAAAGGTAAAAAACTTCAAGGAATTCCACTAATAATTTTTATCATTTATTATGTATAATATGTACAAACATTCATAGGATATATTTGGATCCACAAAATTTACCCATGTTGCTAATAAAAATGTACCTCCACTTCTTTCTAAAGATCTAGCCACTTAGTTAGGCATTTTATATATATTAGTAAATTTTTTAATGGTATAATAGTTTTAAATATTTTAATATATATTATTATTATCTTCTTTATTACTTTTTTTTCTTTATTATGTCTCCCCCGTCAAACTTCTCTTAACTCCATGGTTGTGGAAAATAAACTGTTATTGTTCTTTGAGGGGATAATGGCGATATTTTGAGTTTATTATACTTCAATGTTATTTATTTATTCTATTATTAGAATTTAAATAGTGGTTAAATTAGTGATCATTCACCCCCATTTTCTCTATTTTTGAGTTATACTTTCTTGGTATCAATCATCCTTCCCTTCATTATTTAAGTCAACCATACTTTGGATTTTAACTTTGATGGTGTTGACCAGCGAAGAGTTATCCTATCTGGATTTAGGAAGATTAGTGCCCCATATGAATAGTTCTTGGTTTATGGTAATAAAAATTCAAATAAGGATGGTTTTGAGTGATAGTAAACATTTATTAGAATATTGAGATTACATTTTTAAAATAATGATTTCATTATTATGAACCCCCAAGAATAACATTTTTTTTCTACTAATTTTTTGCATTTTATTTGTGTATTTTTTGAATTTTTATATTTATATTATTATATTATATTTATTTCTAAAACCCAATTATATTATTATATTATAGTTTAATATATTTTAGTTTAATATAATAGTGAAAATAGAGAAAAAGTGTATGTGTGTAGCCTCTATGAGATCAACCTCGGGTGTGCGCTATAATTCATTCTTAGGAAATAAAAAAATATTGAGTTAGGATTTATGAAAAATGCTTTATATCAATTTGGAATTGTTTTTGGGGAGGCCAAGAGCATGAACACACTTTTTTTCCTAAAAAAACAAAAAAAAAATCAATAATTTCAAAAACTAAAAGAATAGATTCATTGAATGTCTTTCATTTTATAGGCTAAGATGGATTATTTCAATGGTGATTAATATTATTGGATTAGTGATTATTTTTATAGAAGGTTATATTTAATGTTGATTATAATTCTGGATAGATTTTTATTAATGGAATAATTGAACAAAAAAATAGATATCCTTTCCTCTTCTCACAATGATATCAAGATTTAAGGTTAGCATAGCAACAGCAAAAAATTAAAAAAATAAATAAATCTTGTTCTACATACTTTTATAGTTTATAAGCCTAGGTAGGACTTGGGGGAGTTACTTTAATATCCATATGACCTCTCTTAAACATTTCTTGGATAGGTTCTTGAAGAAGACGTGCCAGTAGATGTAGTTGCACGAGATCAAAATGACTTGGGAGAATATTGATTAGATTTAGTATAAGTTCAAAAGGTAAGTGATTCTACCATCCTTGAAAATTAAAACTAAGCACCTCTCTACCACTCTCTCACTGTAGAATAATACGCAAACATAGTGGTGGAGTTTTAATAAATAATGTATAAGATTAGCTAATTGCCTCCATCTATAACAAACCTACTCCAACTAAAACTGAGAAAAGAATTAAAAATTAAAATTGATCTAATTAAGGGAGATAATATTTCATTGAACTTATTTAATTCTAATTTTATTGAAGCTTAATTGATTATTACCACCCAATTATATGATTTTTTATATTCAACTTACATATGGACTTCCTTAGAGGAGGATGAAGAAGATGAAGATGTGGCATACTTTGAGGAAATAATGGAGGAGTCTGATGAGTTGTACACTAGTTCATATGAGGATGATGGTACATAGCTAGGAATCATTATAGAATCATTTTTTAAGCTTGAACCAAAATATAATCCACATCTTGTCCTAGTATTTGCATCACTAGTGGAAACAACTACTCCGGATGAAAAAAATAGGGATCACCCCTTCATAATTTATTTTCTCTCATTTCACCTATTTTTTATATTTATTTTATGGGATGAGTTTCTTTTATTTTCTTTTGGGGGTATCAATTATAAATTTATACTCATGGACACTAGGAAAAATCACATGTGGTGATTTATCTCAAATAATCCCCATCCACCTTCATATTGAGGATAAAGTGTTGAAACTACCTGGCTAATGATAGTAAAAACCTTGCACCCACATGGGGGTCTAGACTATGTTCTATCCTCTTTCCCATTTTTCTTTATCTTTAATTATTTTTCTTATGTTTTATTTTGTTTCTTTATTTCTTATAGTTTTAAAGTGGTAGAATCTATGATATTAACTCAAGGTTATCACTGAAGAATAAACTCGGTTTTTGTATTTCCTTATCCTTGATATTTCTACCCTTATCTTTTTATTTTGTTGATCTTAAATGAAGGGTGGTTAAATTTAAGGGTGGGGGAGCATCAACATTATTAGGTGTTTATATGTGTTTTATTATTATTTTTTTGGAACTTTAATATTAAATGAATATTCTTTATAATTTTTCACACTTGAGTTGATTTGTAGAGCATTTCATTAATTTTTGAAGAAATGGATTTTAAATGATTATTGATGTGGAAATTGTTTCCTATATTTTGGTTTTCAATAATTTTTATGAGTTTGACTTATTTTTAAAATCCATTACCATGAAACACTAGAAAAAAAATATCTTTCAAGTATTATGTGGTATTCTGAATCATATTGACATATTATTCCTAATACCCAGACTTTCTTGAGAGAAACTTGAATTTTGAGTGCAAACCTAAACTTGTGTTTTTTATCTTTCAATGATTTGGTGCCCATAAAATTTTTTAATATAATTGAGGAACTTATTTGGGTATCCATATTTTGAATTGAGACCTACCTTAACATTTACCCTATTTAACCCTTAAAATACATGAATTTTATTATAGGTTTTAGCTATAATAAAATTTAATTTTTCTTTACCTACCTTCACTCTTAATATTTTTTCATAGATATTTCAAGTTTTAGTGGGGGTTCTTTAGTGTGTGTACTTTGGTATGTACTTAATTATTTGGTGGTTTGAGGTGTGTGTTAATATTTTGGGCTTTTTATGAATGATCATGAGTTAATTTCATTCATTTTTCTTTATTTGTATCATCCAGTTCTCCCAAAAATATAAAAAATTAAAATAAATAAAAAGAAAAAGAAAAAGAAAATTATGTATATTATATTGGATTTTTCATTAGGATTAATTTTTTTACTCGTTTCCTTATAAATAATCGAGGTTATTAATTCCATATATAGATTGTGTTTAATTTTCATCTCATCCCCCATGAAAAAAATTAAAAAATTAAAATGGGGGGAATTATGATGAATTCCTTAGTTGTATTCACTTTTTGACAAATGTAATGTGTCACAAAATGGTTTTTTTGTGTAAATTTATAAGATAATTGAGTGAGGATCATCTTTTTATCTTTACTTGAATATTAAACCATTATATTTAAGATTTTAGCCTCCTCTTTTTAGCCTAAAATTTTGAAATGTTTTTAACTATCAACCCTTATTCAATGAAATCACCTGGAAAAAGTATTCATGATTGAAAACATATTTTATGTCTCATGGTGTGGAGATATGGGAATTTTCTAATTACCATGGTGATGCATAAAATTTCCAAGTATGAGCATAACTCCAGTATTTATTTTCTCTTAAGTAAAGAGTGACATAAAATTTCAATGTGAGGTAAGTGTGATTGGGCCATGGATGGATTTATAAGGTTGAATGAATTAAAATATTAAAGATGAAAATGAAATGAAATTTTTTTCATATAATATATGTGATGAAATTATATTTTGGAAAATATCTTGAAATTTTCTCACTTTTGGTTAAAGTGTGGATTTTCATTTGAATATTTGATGATTGTCCAGGATTGCAATACTTAAGTGTGGTAGAATGATGAAGATCATAATTTCAAACATTTTATTCTATAATTCAATGTTTTTAATATCACTAATGTGTTATTTTATGTCCAACTATCATAGTTTTAGGTTTTAGTGATAATTTGAGATTAATTGAGAAAATAGATTCATTTTATAATTTTAAGTGTTTTTATTTATTTTTGTATTTCTGATAGAACATTTTGTACACTGACCCAAATTTCAAAATTCAATTTTTATTGGATTTTATGTTAGTTGGTGCATGTTACAATTAACAGTATCAAGTATTGAATCCAAACTTTGGAGGCCCAAAAGGATATCAAAATTTGGGCCTCAAAATCCATACATATTTCTAAATATTTTCAAATATATGACAATATATCCTTATCAAATTTTTAAAATGAGTTTGAATTTTTTCTAAAGTAAGATAATAATTCTTGGATAATTTTCTTAAATTGGGGATACACATGATTTGACCTCCTTCATTTCCATAAAAGCATAGAAAATTAGAGAAGAGTAATATAATGAGTCTATGATCCATAAATAATTTATTTAGTAATTCGGATGTATCTTTTCCTACATGTGGTAAAATAATAAAAACAATTGTGGGTGAAAGATTAAGGCAAGTATAAAAACTTAAATGAATTATAATTTTAAAAATTATTTCATTTAATGTGTCAACCATGTTCAAATATTCAGAGGATAGATTTGGAGCCAAAAGGTTTAACCATGTTGCCTAAAAAATGCACCTCCACTCCTTTCTCAAGAGACAACAACTTAGTTAGACATTTTATATATATTAGGAAATGTTTTAATATTGTAATAGTTTTATATACTTGTAATGTATATTATTATTCCCTTCTTTGTCATTTTCTTTTTTGTTTTGTCTATTGTGTTCCCCCCACCATACTTCCCTTAATTCCATGGTTGTGGAGAACTAACCCTCATTGTTGTTTGATGATGAGTAGTGATGTTTTGATTTTATTGTGATTAAATGTTATTCCTTTATTCTATTATTAGAATTTAAATTGTACATAAAGCAATTGTAGTGACTGTTTAACCTATTTTATATACTAATGAGTTATATTTCCTTATTATCAAACTTCCTTCCCTTCACTGTTTAATTCAATCATATGTTAGAGTTTGACTTAGATAGTGTTGGATAGTGAAGAGTTATATTAGCTAGATTTAGGAAGAGTATTTCCCCACATGAAAAGGTCTTGGTGTATGGAAATAATAATTCAAATGAGGAGGGTGTTTAGTGATAGTTAACATTGAGTAGAATATTGAGATTATATTTTTAAAACAATGATTACATTACTTTGAACTCCCAAGCACAACAGTTTTCTTCTGTTAACTTATTTGTGTTTTATGTGTGTAATTTTTTTCATTTTTATATTTATATTATTATACTATATTCATTTCTAAAATCCCCATATTATATTATTATATATTATTTTAATATATTTTAGTTAAATATAATGGTGATAATAGAGAAAGAGTGTGTGTGAGCAGCCTCCTTGAGATTAAACTTGGGTGTGCACTATGTTTCATTCTTAGGAAATAAAAATTATTGAGTTGGGATTCACACAAAAAAACTCTTCTATCAATTTGGCATCATTTTTTGGGGATTCTGGGAGCTTTCACACACTGTTTTCTATAAAAATCATAAATTTCAAAAACTAAAAAAATATCCTTATTGTATATTTTCATTTCATAGGATAAGATGGATTATTTCAATGATGATTCATATTCTTGTCCTGGTGATAATTTTTTTAGAAGGGAAGGTTCAATGTAGATTCCAATGTAATAGAGATTTCAATTGATTGAATAATTGAACAAAAAATGTAGATCATTCCCACTTCTCACAATGTGGTGAAGATTTTAGGTTGGAGTAGTAGCAACAACAAATTAAAGAATAATTAAAGTTTTTTCTAACTAGTTTCATAGTTGAAGAACCTAAGGATTACTTTAGGGAGTTACTTGAAGATTCATTTGACCTCTCTCAGTAATTACTTAAAGAGTTTCTTAAAAAATACATTACAGCGGATGTAGTTATGGGAGATCAACATGACTTGGAAGAATATTAGTCAAATTCTGTAGAATCTCAAAAGTTAATTGACTCAACCATACTTGAAAATGAAAAATATACACTACTATACCTCTCTTTATATGGAATAAGAAACCAACAAAGTTTTGGAATTTGAAGAAATAATAGAGTAGATTTCTACTTACCTCTATCCATAACAAACCTACTCCAACTGACACTGAGCGACAAAGAACAAATTGAAGCTGATACAATTAAGGGAGATAATATTTTATTGAACTTATTTCATTCTGATTTTATTGAATATGAATTGAGTTGTACCTCCCAATGTTGTGAATTTTCATATTTTATTAACACATGCATTGCCTTAGAGGAGGATTATGAATATAAAGAAGTGACATAATTTGAGGAAATAATGGAGGATCCAATTGAGTTGCCCACTAGTGCATATGAGGATGATGTTATAGAGATGGGAATCATTAAAGAATCAATTTTGAGACTGAAACAAAAGATAAGCCACATTATGACCTAATATTTTCACCACTAGTGGACACCACTCCTCTATCTAAACAAAATAGGGAGCACCCCTTCATACATGTAACGACCCAGAATTTTTGAATGATAATTGTTTTCTAAAAATGTGTGTTATATTATATTACATACAGCAAAACCATATATCATTAATAATGAATTAAATATAAAGGTAAATTTGATCATCTGAATTTGACCGTTAGATGAATTTTTTTCAATATGACCATTGGGAAGTATACTCTTGATAATAACATTATAACTAGTTTTAAAAAGTAAAATTTGATAAAGGTTAACTAATACAAAAAGAAGAGTCGATGGCCTCAAATAATAGAGTCATGTCGTATAAATCCCATTTGTGAGAACTTTTTAGGGAGGTAGTGTCATTGAGGTTCTCCCTTTACCAAGCTCAATCTAATCTTCAACAAGTGAAGCTTGAAATAAATTTTATATGGGAGAAGTTCAAGTTAGTAGAAATTATCACTTAATTGATATTATCCAAGACACCCCATTAATCTATCATCATTGCACACCTTACCCTTAGGTAATACAAGAGTGTAATAAGGGGTTATGTGTTGAAAGAGCGCTGTCGTGGACGCCCTCAAATGATTAGTTGTTTTTGGGGTACTTAGGTGCAGTAGAGTGGCTGACCAAGGTCGTCTCTCAAAGGAGGAAGTGAATTTAACAACTTATTAAAGGTATTCTAAAAAATAAAATAGAATAGAATAAAAACACTACTTTAAAGGATTGGGTTTTGTTATAGTTTATAAATCTTGAAGAAGTTTGCTGGAAGAGGATTGTATATTTTTTTTGTTTTTAGTTTAGAAATTAATTTCGATTAAAATGACACAACAAGAAGATGTTTTTTTAGAAATATATTTCAAAAGGCGTGATATATCTAACTCTACCTCTTCAATAAATTATTTATCATTATCATTTAAATTAAAATCCACTTAATTATGACCCCTTAACTTGTTAAACCCCGAACCCTACGAGAATTAACCTTACCACAAAGATGAAGTTAATTAAACCCTAGGTTATCTTCGGAACATGTAATTGCAGCACCCTGCTTTGATTGATGTTCTAAGGATAGATTATGGTCAGTGGTAAATTAAGGTACATATACATTCTGTAAATGAGGATGAATTGTGTTTAGGGATTATATTTGAACTCTACAAATTTATCCCGTATGGTCTTGTATTACCGATTAAGATCGCGCTCTCACAATTTACACAAAATCCTGACCTCGCGTGTTTTTGTGTTAATTGTTCAATTACTTAATTAGTTTATTACAATTTAAAAACACAATTCATGGATCATATTAAGTGAATTAAAGTATATCAATTATTCAAAATAATTAAATGAAGAGGGTAGAAGATAGATCGATTATTAAAAGACTACTCTTCCATGGGTGGCGTAATCATCGTAGAAGCGTTTTGCATGTGCAAAGGTTTATAATGGGTATAAACCAATAATTATTCTACTCAAGAATTCCAACCCAATTAGGAAGATTAATAGAATAATAAATTTGAACAAAACAGAATAAAAAGATGAGGAATAAAAGAATAACAAAGAAGTTTATTAAGAAAACACAAACATTACAACATGAGGAAGAAGAATAGGGCTTCGACGAAGGGATCCTTGCTTCAAGAGCTACCCTTATTTAATTGCTTGGATAATTGGAGTGGAACCTCTTCTCCTCTGACCTAAAATTCCTAATTCACTTCCCAACCCAACCAAATGAGAAAAACACCAATTTATAGAGTGGTGGAGAGGCTAGGTTCAAAGTGGTTTCAACTGTGAATGGGGAATCTCGGCCAAATATTTTATGCAAATTTTCACCGCCCATTTGACCACCAAAACGCGTGAATTGTCTGGCCTTATAGAAGGATAATATGTGAGGATATGGGTCCTATATCTCATCTAAAAATTTGGGCTCAATCCAAGACGATATAAAGGAGTTATGTCTGAAATACAGAAGCTTCTCCATTCTGGCGTGTCCAGCCCACCATTGACTTTATGGCCCAATTACTCCATCCAGATGCATTCTTTTTATCGAGTGTCCTGAATAAAAGTTGTATCAAATGAATTAAGGAACACAGTTACAAAATATTAAGTTTAAATAATTAAAATAAAAATATTTATGATTGAAATACTACAGTGATTTTGAAAGGGTAAAACTGGAATTTTCATCAAATATTCAAATGAATGATCTAATCCCAAATAATTTATAATTGAACATATTTAACACAATGTGAGAAAATTATATCATTTATTATCAATAAAATATTCAATAAAATAGTGTTTTATCAACTCTCCCACACTTACCCTTTCGCACTCCTGAGCAAAACCTCATATCATGTAAACATCAATATCAAATCAAAACCAATTTTAAAACACATATCCTTGAGATCAAACAATTACACACCAAGAAACAAAATATATCATGCCTCATAAAAAACCATTATTTCAAGTTATTCAATTATATAATTCAATATATTTCCACTTTATTTATCCTCCCATTCTCAAAACACTTACCTCGCTTGAATTTTCTCTTATCACACAAATGTCAATTTTTTTTTGCAATGTCTTTCTCATCCAAACTCATACAAGGGTCACCATAGGATTGATAAATTCCTACATCTCCACCCGATGTGATTCAAGGACATATGTTTATCATGAGGACTTTTCAGGGTTGTTCTGTGGCTTTCAGTTGGTAGGATTTAGATGTGAAAAATTCTGAGGCTGAATAAGGAGGGCTTGACTCTTTTTGAAGCAAAATTGCATTAATCTAATTTTCACTTAAATATGGTCTTCTCATTAATCCCCATAGTATAAATTCAGCTCCATCATCATAAAAATTCATGGAAGGTTTTCACCATTCATCTATTCAGCAACAAAAATGTCAATCTTCTCAAACATGATTTTCTTGAAAGCTCCAGATAGGCACAGCTTTCTACCTCAATTAGAATCTCCAGAAAAGGCACAGCTTCACTTGTCATGAAAGCTCCAGAAAAGGAACAGCTTTTAATATAATGATTTTCTTTAGTAGTAAACACATCTCTTCAAAATTTAATTTTCCACCCAAAGTATCACAGAATGTGGTAGCACAACACAAAATAGTTTCCCCCACACTTAAGCTCAACTAGATTATACAATTTCACTTCAAGAGTTGGTTAGATAGGGAAAATTGGCTTGTAATGTGGCTAACCTAACAGGCTATGCATGGATTCTAAGGGCTAAAAGGATTAAATTTTCATGTTAGGCCATTATAAAAAAGGATTCTTTGAAAAAGGGGATTTAATACCAAACAAATTCCTCAATCATTTAAACATAAGTACCTCAAACCCACAAGTTTTGACAGAAATAAATCAAATTCTGGTTAAATCAAGCATGGTTTGGTTCTCTCAAGAAGTGAGATGAATATAAATAATATGAAAATAATGGTTCAGAAGCCTCATAGGAAAGTTATTTCAAATATAAAGACAGTGAGATGTGGCATGGGATTCAAAATTCAGTGTAATTTTCATGAAATTACTAAATATTTGAACTTAAAACAAAGTCATTTCAGCATTCATTTAAGCTTAGTTTCAAGGGGTAAATTGTTTCACTTATTGATATGGATTTAAAAATGGTGATGAGAATCATTTCAGCTTAAAAGTTTCAAAAACACATAGAGAATTGTAAAATAAACACACAAAATTTGAAAAACACACATATTTTTTTGTTTTTTGTTTTTTTTAAACAGGAAAACAATTGAAATTACTAAACTAAAAGGTTCACTCCCCCACACTTAAAATATTGCATTGTCCTTAATGTGAACCCATGAGATGATATATGCACATGAAATGAATAATTTTTAAATGGGAAAAATAATATAAAAGTGAAAGGGTTAGGAACAGCCTGATGTGCTCAAGTGATGATGGGGTCATGCAGTGTGATAAAATCCACTGCATTAGTAGGAAGTCCCTCAATGTATCTTTTCAAACATTTCCCATTGTCTGTAAAGCTCCTTCCAGTGTCCTCATGTGTGATCTCCACTACACCATAAGGAAAAACATTAGATACAATATAAGGACCTAACCATCTGGAACGTAACTTACCAGGCATCAGCTTCAGTTGTGAACTGTAGCGAAGGACTTTCTCTCCAACATGAAACTCCCTTTATTGGATCATTCTATCATGATCTACTTTTGATCTTTCCTTGTAGAGCCTTGATTTCTCATATGAAGACAATCTAATCTCCTCAAGCTCTTGAATCTGCAGCTTCCTTTGAATTCCAGCTTGGGCCAAATCCATGTTTCATTTCTTTATAGCCCAATATGCCCGATGCTCGACTTCCACTGGGAGATGAAATGCTTTCCCAAAAACAATCCAAAATGGGGACATACCAATGGGTGTCTTGTATGTTGTTCTATAAGCCCACAATGCATCATCCAAGCGTCTGCTCCAATCTTTCCTATTTGTCTGCACAGTTTTCTCCAAAATTTGTTTCAACTCATGATTTGAAACCTCAGCCTGGCCATTTGTTTGGGGGTGGTATGGTGTTGATGTTTTGTGTGTCACCCCATACTTATAAAGTAGGGAAGAAAAATTCTGATTGTAGAAGTGTGTCCCTTGGTCACTGATGATGGCCTTTGGTACTCCAAACCTGCAGAAAATTTGAGCCTTGACAAAATCCACTACAACATGAGAATCGTCAGTCATGGTGGTCTTGGCCTCCACCCATTTACTCACATAATCAATAGAAACCAAAATATACAAAAATCCAAATGAACTAGGAAAAGGACCCATAAAATCAATGCCCCGTACATCAAAAATCTCACATAATAGTATGGTTTGTTGGGGCATCTCATGTCTCCTAGAAATATTCCTAGTGTGTTGGCAATGAGAGCATGACTTACAAAACACATGGGCATCATGGAATAAGCTAGGCCAATATAATCCAGAGTCCAAAACCTTCCTAGCTGTCCGTTGGGGTATAAAGCGTCCACCACAAGCAAGTGTATGACAGAAATGCAAAACAGACTCAAACTCATGATCGGGAACACACCTCCTAATGACTTGGTCACTACACATGCGCCAGAGGTAAGGATCATCCCACACATAAAACCTAGACTCACTTTTTAATTTTTGGACTTGATGATTCTTCAAATTTGCTGGGATTTTAGAGGAAACAATGTAATTAACTAAATCAGCATACCAAGGATGCGTACCTGAGATGGTATAGAGATGCTCATCGGGGAAAGTTTCCCGAAGTGGTACCTGGTCCAAGGTGTCACCCTCTGGTGTGTGAGTAAGCCTACTCATGTGGTCTGCCACCAAATTCTCTGACCCCTTCTTGTCCTTTATCTCGATGTAAAACTCTTGAAGAAGGATCATCCAACGGATAAGTCATGGCTTTGAATCTGGCTTCTTTAGGAGGTACCTCAAAGCTACATGGTCAGAAAAAACAACTACTTTAGATCCCAATAAATATGAACAAAATTTATCTAAAGAAAATATAACAGCAGGAAACTCCTTTTCTATTGTGGTGTATTTTGATTGGGAAGAATCCAACATCCTCGATGCATATGAAATCACATGTGAACGTCCCTCCGCCCTATGAGATAAGACAGCTCCAACCGCGAAGTTTGATGCATCACACATAAGCTCAAATGGAAGGTCCCACCGTGGGGGTTGTATGATCGTTGGAGTGGTGAGACACTTCTTTAGATCATCAAATGATACCCTGCATGAATCATCAAAATTGAAGTCAATATATTTTTGAAGCAATCGAGATAAGGGTAGAGCGATCTTACTAAAATCTCTGATGAAGCATCAATAAAATCCAGCATGTCCAAGGAATGAACGAACATCATGCACACATGTAGGATATGGTAGGGATGAAATAATGTCTACCTTAGATTTATCAACTTCAATGCCATGTTGTGAGACTATATGACCTAAGACAATTCCCTTTTCGACCATGAAATGACATTTTTCAAAATTTAAGACCAGATTCTTCTCAATACAATGATGCAACACATCACCCAAACTAGAGAGACAATCATCAAATGAGGATCCATAAACTGTAAAATCATCCATAAATACCTCCATGCAGGTCTCAATGAAATCTGATAAAATACTCACCATGCATCTCTGGAAGGTACCTGGGGCATTGAAAAGTCCAAATGGCATCCTTCGGTAAGTAAAGGTACCGAATGGGCAGGTGAATGTCGTCTTTTCCTGGTCCTATGCTGCAATGGGAACCTAAAAATAGCCATAGAATCCATCCAAGAAGCAATAATGTGTCCTACCTGCAAGTCTCTCAAGCATCTGGTCAATGAATGGAAGTGGGAAATGGTCCTTACGAGTGGATTGATTTAGTTTCCTATAATCAATACACACTCGCCAACTGTTTTGTACTCTCACAGGAACTAACTCATCATTTTCATTTTTTATAACAGTGAAACCAGTTTTCTTTGGTACAACCTGGATAGGGCTAACCCATTGTGAGTCAGAAATAGGGTAAATGATACCTACCTCAAGTAATTTTTCAACTTTATTATTAACAACATCCAAAAGTGTTGGGTTAAGTCTCCTTTGTGGCTGCCTAATCGGTTTAGCCCCATCCTCCAAGAAAATCCTATGCATGAAAATGGAGGGGATAATACCTGATATGTCTGCCAATGTCCAACCAATTGCCCTAATGTTATCTCTCAATAGATTCAAAAGTTTTTCTTCATGTTCAAAATAGATATTGTTTGCAATGATAACAGGTAATCTATCATCACTTAGCAAGTATGTATATTTAAGATTTGGGGGCAATGGCTTGAGTTCCAATGTAGGCGGGTGATGTATGGATGGATAAATTGATGCCACAGACATATCTGCACAATGAACATCAGCATCAGAATAGAAATCATTACAATCAGATAATAAAGCACCAAATCCATTAGCATACTCAATAGCCATGTCATAATCAGAGTTCACGTGATCAATATCAGAATATGAATCCATTTCAAAATCAAATCTTAGAGAGTCTTGTTCATTAGAAATATGTGTGGAAGTTCTCTTAGACATTAAACCATAACCAATACTCATAATCTCCCTAAGCATAGGACAATCAAAATCCATGGAGTTTTTACTTGGTGGTTCAAAATGGGAGATAACAAAAGCAGAATGGTCCTCAGAGGCGTACTTCATGGAGTCCATAACATTAAATATCACAACTTCATTCCCAAATTCCATGGAAAGTGTACCCTAATTGATATTTATGATAGTTTTTGTAGTTTTGAGGAAGGGACTACCTAAGATAATGGGGGCATGAGAACTTACCTGATCATCCTCCATGTTAAGCACGTAGAAATCTGCTGGAAAGATCATGTCTCTTACCCGGACAAGTACATCCTCAAGGACTCCCACTGGATATGTTGTAGCTCTATTCACCAACTGCACCACTACTCTTGTCGGCTTCAACTCACCAACCTGTAAGGTAGAGAATACAGAGTGAGGCATCACATTTATGGAAGCACCCAAATCACAAAGTGCATCATAAAAGTGTAACTCCCCTATAGTGCATGGTATGGTGAATGTCCCGGGATCCTTGCACTTTGTTGGCATTGCTAGAGTTGGTGTAATGAGTTCTGAGACATTCCTTCCAAGGTTGATCCTATCATTTCCCTTGAGCCCTCTTCGATTGGTACAAAGTTCTTTTAAGAATTTTGCATACCTTGGGATTTTCTTAATGGATTCAAGTAGAGGAATGTTGATCTTCACACGCTTGAATGTGTCCAAAACCTCCTTTTATTTGTGGAAATTAGGATATGAAAACTTTAGGAAGAACCCTATAGAAAATTTTAAATAAAGAAATCTTCCTGGTATTTTGGTGAGTATTGAGTAAGGGGTTGCCAAGCAAATACATCCCTGTCTGGATACGAGCGGGTAGAGGTGGCTCTGGCATAGATGTAGATAGGGGTAAAACCCAAAAACACCGCTTTGAGCTAGACTCGAACGGGAACTGGTACACGACAACGGGCCTTGCTGCACTCTTGGTTACGATACTCCTGGGGGATATGCTTTGGTAAATTCATAAGCTTAGTATGAACCATTATTAAAGGAACAGAGATAAAATAAAATAAAGATTCACATAAGAATATATGATCATGGATAACCTAGATTGGAACATAGGGGATCACAAGTTAGGGTATAATTTTCTTCTACAAGTTATCCTTCTATGCTTTAAGTTCCTTTTCATGATTATTGGCTAAGTATTTAAGCCCTTAATTGTACTTTCTTTTCTTACTTAATGGCGGGAAATGGAAGAACATGTCCCAGCAACCAATGTGATAGGAAATGTGACGATTGCCGTATTAATATGATAGAGATGATTAGGGGATTAAAAGATGATTATTATTTTGGAAGACATTCACTATTTTGGGAACCCTATTTGATCGGGGTAAATAGATTACTACGGTATTTTCTTTAAGAAGTAAAGGTTGACTTATATTTTGAAGAATCGATGAATTTAAGGTGGACTTATAGTAATTTAGGTTACATATGAAAATGATTAACCTATCTTGGGTAAAATATGTTTAGGTTAGCTACTTTTGTTATAAGATGTTAGGAGTGGTTGATGTTGTTTGGAGATGAGCGATAAAATTTATCTTGGAAGACTATGTTATAAAATCCTTCTTGTATTTGGGTTTCAATCTTAGTTTGGTTTATTTTGAGGAATTTTAGGGACAGTTATTTATAGAATGGTCTATGATGAACTTTGGGTAGTACCATGGAACTTTGAAGATTTAAAGTAGTTTCCCTTCCTCTGGGGTTCTATATTTTGGAAGATTTGTTTTATCTTACCCTTTCTATTTTTGGGATAATGTTTAAAGATAGAAGAAATAGATAGTTAATCTTTGGTGGATTATGTGATTCTCTATAAGATGATTCTTGTGCTTTGATGAGACCAAGTAGTTTTGAATGCTCATCGTTTGGAGAAAAGATTAGTTTTTGTAGAAACTTATTAAAGGATGAAACTCTACTTGAAGGTAGGTATATTTCCTTATGTTTTTATTCTATGTAGTAAATGAATTACTCAAAACTATGAAAAGGAACGTAAAACAAAAACGTTGTTTGTTAACGTTTCCTACTGGGTAATCAAAGACCGTTTACACACATCATAAGTTTGTGATTTTCTTATTGTTAACTTTCTCCTAATCATGTTTTCTATCACTCTCCCTCAGAACTTGACTCTTTGTTTTTTCTTCCATATCCATGTTTTCCTACATGGAATCCTAGTATGGGTTAACTCGGGAGACCTTTGTACTTCCTTTTCTATCTTTTAAAGTAATAGTGTTACTGACTCTTTTTCCGATGTGGGACTTTCAATGAAATTTCAAAACCCAATTTTAAAAATTGCGAGGACGCAATTTCTTAAGGGGGGAAGATTGTAATGACCCGAAATTTTGAATAAATCTTGTTTCCTAATTTTGTGTGTTATTTTATTTTTCATACTCAACAAAACTATTTCATATGATAACATGAGTATAATTAAAATGAGACTGTTGGGTTTTGACTATTATATGACCGTTAGTCAGTATGACCGTTGAAAACTGAATGTTGCGACTTTTGTCTCTAAATACAAGTGACCTTCGTTAATTAATATAGAAAGGAGATTCGATGGCCTCATCCAGTAGTCTCGAGCCAATCGAAGCCCATCTAACGGAACTTGGGAAGGAGGTAGCACCACTGGGCTTTTCTCTGGACCAAACCCAAGCCGAACTTCATCGTGTGAAGCTAGAACGGAATCTCCTTCGCGAGAAGTTCAAACTGATAGAAATTACTACTCGTGCGATGTTGGCCGAGCCTCCCTCGGATTCTCTCACCTTAGCACACCTTACACTTAGGTCCTATGCTAGTGTGATACGGGGCTATGTAAGGAGACCGTAACTGTCTTGTGTAATCCTTTATTTTAAATAAAAATTTTGATTTCTTCTTATGATGAAGTTTATGAATTTTCAAATGTCTGGATAAATATAGTATGCATATTTTTGATGAATTTTAGAGAAAGGATATTTTAAAAATGTTTATGTAAACCTTAAATAATTAAAAATGTGTAATGATTTTCAAAAAATGGTCTTCTACAATTATGTTCAGTATGAAATTTAGAGTCTAATAAGATCAACTTAATTTTTGATGAATAGTAAATTATGAATAGTGATTTTATGCTTAGGATTAGTAATGTGACCAAATGGATTAGTAATCTCACTTAAAGAAAGTATTAATATAATCTAGGTACCTTGATTAAGTAATGTGATTCAATAAAATGGTTAAAGAACGGTTTCATAAATTTTTAGTCAAGTATTAGTTTTTCCGGGTGAATAGTGTTTTATAATTAAAATTTAAATTAAAAATATTTAGAAAATTATTTTTATAAAATGGATTTCATTTTTTTACTCAGAGCATCGATATTATGTTAAGGTAATTTTTGGAGATTTTTCTGAAAAGAATGAATTTTCGGTGAATAGTGTATTTATTTGAAAATTAAATTAAAAATATTTAGAAAATTATTTTTATAAAATGGAGTTCATTTTTGAAATCAAAGCATCGATATTTGGTTAAGGTGAAATTTTGGGATTTTTCTGAGAAAGTTGAATTTTCGATGAATAGTGAAAATACAGTTTTAGGGTTTCAGTATGTTTAATGACATCATAACTGTGTCATGAAGATGTCATGAGATATTTTCAGTGTTGGCCGACCAAATGTGATTAATTATTGTATGGGGGGACCCATGTGTCCAATACCATGGGCAAATACCATGGGAAGCCCATGGTTTTGCTAAAACCACCAATGAGGTGTCCCTTGGCCATTAATGCCTTGTCCCCTCACTTTCTCTATAAATACCAAGCCATCCTCTCATCCATTTGACTCCCAACTCTCCCCTAACGAAGATCTGGTCTCATTACCTCCCAAGGAGTCCTCTCAAGGTGCCCCCAAGCCCTCAAGGTCCCAACCTTTGAGTTTTAATAGTTACGTTTTAAGGTAAGGGATCCTACCTCTCTCTTTCTTTTCAAGTAATCTCTTTTATGTCATTTCTTTTATGCTCCATGATATTATGTCGGAGGATGTTCTTTTATATTCTTCTTATTTCCCTTTTTATGTTCATATAATGAGAGACCCCCTCTTGCTGTCATCAATTCATTTTAAGAAAGTTTAAGTGGCGCCGTTAGGCTGCCGAATTTTAAGGGATTCGTTCACCTTTCTCATTTTTCAAAGTTCTACTTTCATGTCAAGCCTTTAAAGTTCCTTTTTATTATGTTGGGTATGATATCTATATCTATCATACTGATCTTTTATGTTCATATGATGAGAGACCCTATTTGATCTCTTCAATTCGGTATTTTGAAGTTTTAAGTGGCGCCGTTAGGCTGCCGAATTTTTAAGGGATTCTTTCACCCTTCTCGTTTTCAAGATCTATTTTCATGTCATGTCTTTCATGTTCCTTTTTATTATGTTGGGGTATGATCTCTATATCCATCATACTGATCTTTTATGGTCATCTGATGAGAGACCCTATTTGACCTCACCAATTCATTTTTTGATGTTTTAAGTGACGCCGTTAGGCTGCCGAATTTTTAAGGGATTCGTTCACCTTTCTCATTTTTCAAAGTTCTACTTTCATGTCAAGTCTTTCAAGTTCCTTTTTATTATGTTGGGGTATGATATCTATATCTATCATACTGATCTTTTATCACTACTAGAAAAACAGGTATTTGCGACGGGGCATTTGCGACGGGATCACGTCGCAAATAGCCCGTTGCTGAAAACGGCGTCGCAACAACACTTATTTGCGACGGGCCCGTCGCTAAAGCCTTTTTTTGTGACGGTCATTCTCCCCGTCGCAAATAGTACTTCGTATTTTTGTAAAAAACTTTTAAAATAGTTTTTGCGACGGGCTCGTCGCAAATACCTTTTGCGACGGGTCCTGTCGCAAAAACTATTTTTTAAAAAAAATAAAAAAACTATTAATAATACAAGTATTTGCGACGGGCATAGTATCCCGTCGCAAATACTATAAATAGTTTTTGCGACGGGTCCCGTCGCAAAAACTATTTTTTAAAAAAAATAAAAAACTATTAATAATACTAGTATTTGCGACGGGCATAGTATCCCGTCGCAAATACTATAAAAAAAATATAAATTATTAATAAATTATTTTCATTAATATAATAATAGAATTATAATTCACAAATAAAAATAATAAATTATTAATAAATTATTTTAATTAATATAATAATAATAGAATTATAATTCAAAAATAAAAAATAATAGAATATTAATAAATGATTTAATTAATATAATAATATTATAATTATAATTCATAAATAAAAAAAATATTAATAATTTATTTTAATTAATATAAAAATAATAGAATTATTTTACATTCAAATATTAAAATAATTCAAGTATTACAAAAAATATAATTAAATTATAATATTATAAAATTTTAATATATATATAAAATTTAATATTATAAAATATAAATAATATTATTATTCATATTAATATTGTTATTTAAAAATATAATATTACTAATACTTTATAATGAGACAGAAACTACGAATAGAAAAAAAAATAATTTGATTTCACAAATTTTATAACATAAGTACAATCTCTAATCTGAAGGAGGGGGGGCGGTGGGGGATCTGCAGATGGTGGTGGAGGAAACTCCATCCCGAAAGCATGAGTGATTCGGCGCATGTACTCCATCTGCTCCTGATGCTGCTGTTGCCACCGACTCGCCTGCTCCTCGTACAGCTGCTGCTGGCGTCGACGCTCCTCCTCATGCTGCTGACGCATCTGCTCCTGCTCCTGTCGGAGACTCTCTATCTGTGCAGTCTGAGATTGCAACTGATCATCATACTGTGTAGTAGAAGAAGATGCACGAGCTCCTCTCGAGCTGGACGCCGACATCGCAGCACTGCCATAATAATCTCCGGGAGTCAGTCGAGAGCCGATACCAACTACCCGGCCCTTCTCGAATGCATACCGGGTGGCCTGCATCCATGCCGCTTCATCAAACTGACGGGAAGTGGTCTGATCTGATGACTCGTCCTGACTCTCAGGTCGGGCCTGTGACGCTGCGGCCTCATATGACTCCTATAGTTGCAATTTAAAATTAAAATTGTGAATATATTATATGCAGTTAATTTTTAAACTTGAAAACAAATAATACTGACCACGATGTGATGCTGACGATCACCTCTGAGCTCCCCAGTAGCAGGATCACTATACATCCTCCGATATACGTCGTACTCTGTAATATCGGGGTGCTCGACAGCCTATAAGAATAAAAAATAAACTGTTAATATTTATAGTTATATAAAATATTTATAAATAATGTACGTACCAGATGCTATCTATGAGTACTGAAAGAACGACTCCCAGCTCGATGAGTCACCTCCTGTCTCCCCCGATTCTGCCTCCCCACCGATGATATCCTCTGAAAGGCACCACTCAACCAGTGCGCACATAATCCATCCCATACATGGGATGAAATATACTCTGGTCGGTGTGCTCTACATGACTCCTCAAAATCTGACACTCCTGCTTTCTTCATCGCAGCTTTTCTTAAATTGTGCAAAAACTGACGAAGGCGATCACGCATGGTCACCTCCCATGCCTCGTGGATGGCGTCACGCATGGTATCCTTGATCGGATACCATAAACCCTACAAATAAATCAAAATATCAAGTTAGAAATGAAATAATTTTCAAAAAAAAATTATTTATTTACGTACGTACCAACCAATGGCCGAACATGGCCTGCTGCACATCAATGGGAATCTGGTCCCATGTGGTCCACGGCTGAGAGAAATAGTTGCGCAAAATAGCGCTGCCCTGTCCGACTGCTATATGCGGGAAACTGAAAAAATAATAAACATTTATTATGTGAATGGATTAATGAAATCTTAGTCAAATCCACAGGTTATCACACCTCTGTGTGCGTGGATCAAACCCAAGACGTGGACGTCGCTCGGGGACGGGGTCAGGAATCATCAATCGTGCAAGACCGCGCCCCCTCCGCGTACTCCCTGGAGCGTCTGCAGGCTAAGGGTCATCTGTCAGCAACGCATCTGCATCGAAAGTCAGGTCAGCATCCGCCAACTCACGAAATGTGGCGTCGTCCATCTGAAACAGAAAAGTCAATGATTTCATCAAGTATGCCATAAAAGTCAACTTCATTTTCTCGATGATGAGATCCTCTCAAGCTAACTCCACTTTGTCAAACGTGTCAAACGTTCTCAATGCGTTCACCGTGTTGATACCAAAAAACATAATCTGGTTGAAAACCAAAACGCAAGAGATGTTCTCCCACTTTTTCAAACGTGTCAAACGTTCTCAATGCACATTTTCTGCAAGGGCATTTTATTTTGCCTTCTGAAACAAATTCTGGATTTGATGCCGCAAATGATAAAGAAGTCTCCACACCCTCAACATATACTGGATTTAAACCAGAACCGTTTGGATTTCTACGTTGATTTATCCATATGCGGTCACATAATAATGATTGTTGACGACCTCGTTGTTCCATATTTCTCTATAAAATATAAAAGCATTACTGGTTTTGAATAATTTGTTAGAAAAAACACTCAAGTAAAGATTGAATATATTGAGAATAAAGCAAAACATGTTACAAATATTGATAATTTTAATATTATATTGATTTTTTATTATTTTAATAATACTAATATAATTTTTTCATAAACATTAATTATATAATAATAACATTATTACATTATTAGTATATTTTATTATTAATATTAAAATAAAATAATTTTTTATATTATATACAATTCCCCTTTCATCTGTGTGTTTAACATTCTGTCTCCACATGTAATATTCGCATTCACTTTCACCTCTCCATTGGCGAGTAGGTTGATAATTTTGAAAAAGAATGCGAATATTACATGTGGAGACAGAAAACACACAGATGAAAAGAGAATTGTATATAATATAGAAAATTATATTATTTTAATATTAATAATAAAATATACAAATAATGTACTAATGTTATTATTCGTAAATATTGGTAATTATTCCAAATTATTGGTAATTATTCCTAATTATTGGTAATTATTTCTAATTATTGGTAAATATTGATAAATATTGGTAAATATTGGTAAATATTGATAAATATTGGTAATTATTGGTAATTATTGGTAAATATTGGTAATTATTGGTAAATATTGGTAATTATTGGTAATTATTTGTAATTATTACTAATTATTGGTAATTATTACTAATTATTGGTAATTATTACTAATTATTGGTAATTATTACTAATTATTGGTAATTATTACTAATTATTGGTAATTATTACTAATTATTGATAATTATTAGTAATTATTGGTAATTATTAATAATTATTGGTAATTATTACTAATTATTGGTAATTATTACTAATTATTGGTAATTATTACTAATTATTGGTAATTATTACTAATTATTGGTAATTATTGGTAATTATTGGTAAGTATTGTTAATTATTACTAATTATTGGTAATTATTACTAATTATTGGTAATTATTACTAATTATTGGTAATTATTACTAATTATTGGTAATTATTACTAATTATTGGTAATTATTACTAATTATTGGTAATTATTACTAATTATTGGTAATTATTACTAATTATTGGTAATTAATACAAATTATTGGTAATAAATACTAATTATTGGTAATAAATACTAATTATTGGTAATTAATACTAATTATTACTAATTATTGGTAATTATTGGTAATTATTGTTAATTATTGGTAATTATTGTTAATTATTGGTAATTATTACTAATTATTGGTAATTATTGCTAATTATTGGTAATTATTGGTAATTATTGGTAAGTATTGTTAATTATTACTAATTGTTGGTAATTATTACTAATTATTGGTAATTATTACTAATTATTGGTAATTATTACTAATTATTGGTAATTAATACTAATTATTACTAATTATTACTAATTATTGGTAATTATTCCTAATTTTTACTAATTTTTACTAATTATTACTAATTATTACTAATTATTACTAATTATTGGTAATTATTACTAATTATTACTAATTATTACTAATTATTGGTAATTATTGGTAATTATTGGTAATTATTACTAAGTATTGTTAATTATTACTAATTATTGTTAATTATTACGAATTATTGGTAATTATTACTAATTATTACTAATTATTACTAATTATTACTAATTATTACTAATTATTGGTAATTATTCCTAATTATTGGTAATTAATACTAATTATTGGTAATCATTACTAATTATTGGTAATTATTACTAATTATTGGTAATTAATACTAATTATTACTAATTATTACTAATTATTGGTAAATATTCCTAATTTTTACTAATTATTACTAATTATTACTAATTATTACTAATTATTGGTAATTATTACTAATTATTACTAATTATTACTAATTATTGGTAATTATTGGTAAGTATTGTTAATTATTACTAATTATTGGTAATTATTACTAATTATTGGTAATTATTACTAATTATTGGTAATTATTACTAATTATTGGTAATTAATACTAATTATTACTAATTATTGGTAATTATTCCTAATTTTTACTAATTTTTACTAATTATTACTAATTATTACTAATTATTACTAATTATTGGTAATTATTACTAATTATTACTAATTATTACTAATTATTGGTAATTATTACTAAGTATTGTTAATTATTACTAATTATTGTTAATTATTACGAATTATTGGTAATTATTACTAATTATTACTAATTATTACTAATTATTACTAATTATTGGTAATTATTGGTAAGTATTGTTAATTATTACTAATTATTGGTAATTATTGGTAAGTATTGTTAATTATTACTAATTATTGGTAATTATTACTAATTATTGGTAATTATTACTAATTATTGGTAATTATTACTAATTATTGGTAATTAATACTAATTATTACTAATTATTACTAATTATTGGTAATTATTCCTAATTTTTACTAATTTTTACTAATTATTACTAATTATTACTAATTATTACTAATTATTGGTAATTATTACTAATTATTACTAATTATTACTAATTATTGGCAATTATTGGTAATTATTGGTAATTATTACTAAGTATTGTTAATTATTACTAATTATTGTTAATTATTACGAATTATTGGTTATTATTACTAATTATTACTAATTATTACTAATTATTACTAATTATTACTAATTATTACTAATTATTGGTAATTATTCCTAATTATTGGTAATTAATACTAATTATTGGTAATTATTACTAATTATTGGTAATTAATACTAATTATTGGTAATTAATACTAATTATTACTAATTATTACTAATTATTGGTAATTATTACTAATTATTACTAATTATTACTAATTATTGGTAATTATTACTAATTATTACTAATTATTACTAATTATTGGTAATTATTACTAATTATTGGTAATTATTGGTAATTATTGTTAATTATTACTAAGTATTGTTAATTATTACTAATTATTGTTAATTATTACGAATTATTGGTAATTATTACTAATTATTACTAATTATTACTAATTATTACTAATTATTGGTAATTATTACTAATTATTGGTAATTATTCCTAATTATTGGTAATTATTCCTAATTATTGGTAATTATTGCTAATTATTGGTAATTATTACTAATTATTGGTAATTATTACTAATTATTGGTAATTAATACTAATTATTACTAATTATTGGTAATTATTGATAATTATTACTACTTATTGATAATTATTACTACTTATTGGTAATTATTACTAATTATTGGTAATTATTACTAATTATTGGTAATTATTACTAATTATTGGTAATTATTACTAATTATTGGTAATTATTACTAATTATTGGTAATTATTACGAATTATTGGTAATTATTACTAATTATTGGTAATTATTACGAATTATTCCTAATTATTGGTAATTATTACTAATTATTCCTAATTATTGATAATTATTGGTAATTGTTCCTAATTATTAGTAATTAAATGAATAATTACCAATAATTAGGAATAATTACCAATAATTACAAATAATAACATTATTAGTATATTTTATTATTAATATTAAATTAATATAATTTTCTAATTTATATACAATTCTCTTTTCATCTGTGTGTTTTCTATCTCCACATACAAATAATACCTGTGAATACAGCAAACACACAGATGAAAAGAGAATTGTATATATATAAAAAATTATATTATTTTAATATTAATAATAAAATAGACTAATAATATAATAATGTTATTATCCCTAATTATTGGTATTTATTACTAATTATTAATATTTATTCTTAATTATTAAAAATTATTACTAATTATTCCTAATTACCATTAACTATGAACAATACTAATAATTCAAATTTATTAAGTAATAAAACAATATAAACATAATTAAATTACAACTAATTAAGAATAATTGAAACTAATAAAAAATTAAAAATAAATATTAAAAAAAATTGAACATAAATACCTTGAAAATTGATCTGCTCTGATCGTTCTTCAAAACTTTAATATCAGCTCCGGAGAAAAAAATTAAACTAAAGAAAAACTGAACTTTAGAAATATAACTTTGAGAGAAGAAGAAGATGGAGTTTGAGAATGTTTTGAAAAAAACGGATGGGGGTATTTATAGGTTAGATTATTTGCGACGGGTCCATTTGCGACGGGATTCCCGTCGCAAATAGTATTATTTGCGACGGGACCCGTCGCAAATACCTTAGCCGACATTTATTACGGTCAACGGGTAAATAGTTATTTGCGACGGGTCCCGTCGCAAATAACCACCTGCCGACACACTATTTGCGACGAGAGAATATGCCCGTCGCAAATACCTTTTACCGCCGCCGGTTATTTGCGACGGGAATATTCCCCCGTCGCAAATAAGTTTCCCGCGATTTGGCGCGCAAACCGCGCCAGTCCTTTTGCGACGGGGAAAGCTGTCCCGTCGCAAAAGGATACTTATTTGCGACGGGTAAATAACCTCGTCGCAAATAAGTTTTTAACAGGACTATTTGCGACGGGATCTATTCCCGTCGCAAATAACCCGTCGCAAATGCCCATTTTTCCCGTAGTGTATGTTCATATGATGAGAGACCCTATTTGATCTCGTCAATTCATTTTTTGAAGTTTAAGTGACGTCGTTAGGTTGCCGAATTTTCATAAGAGAAATCTTATTTTTGTCTTCCTTTCATGTTCGTCGTTTCATATGGTATATCTTTCAAATTTAATTACCATGTTCTTAAATCCTTTATATTCTGTCCCCTTACTATTGTATGGATCATTTATGAGTGGGTGACCCATGTCCCCTATCTTTTCAATGTTTTCTAAAACCACGTAACATAGCCGTTATGCCGCAGAATTTCTGTCTCAAAGTGTCTCTCTCTTATTCTCAAATTCATTTATTTTATTAAGTGAATACTCAAAGCTCTTTCTTTTAAAGGGGTATTCACATCTATACCAAAATGTTCTATTTTCAATTCTGGGATTTACATACATGAGACCCGCTTTCCCTTTCTGTGGGTGTTGGCGCCAAAAATGTGGCCCGAAAGGAAGGAACGAAAAAGACAGCCGGCGCGCTGCCTCGCGAAGCACAGCCGCGAAGCCTCGCCGTGAAGCGCCCCAACCCTGGCGACGCCGCGAAGCTCCAGAGGCGGTGATCCTCCGCGAGCCCGTTTGACGTTCGCGAGCCGCCTCGAAGCTCCAGAGGCGGTGATCCTCCGCGAGCCCGTTTGATGTTCGCGAGCCGCCGCGAAGCTCCAGAGGCGGTGATCCTCCGCGAGCCCGTTTGACGTTCGCGAGCCGCCGCGAAGCTCCAGAGGCGGTGATCCTCCGCGAGCCCGTTTGACGTTCGCGAGCCGCCGCGAAGCTCCAGAGGCGGTGATCCTCCGCGAGCCCGTTTGACGTTCGCGAGCCGCCGCGAAGCCCCGAAGGCGGCGCGCGAGCCCTGCTTCGCGGCGCCCCTTCCCTATAAATACTCGACTCCCCCTGAGTCCTGAGGACGGACAATCCGACCTTTCAGCTTCTCCTCTCCCGAATCGCGAAGCAAGCTTTGCCCCGGGAATCATGAGCTCCGCGAGGTATTTCTACTTCGCGAGACGACTCTGATTTGTTTCGTTTTGAGCCCCTCTTCCGAGAGGGATGCCCTTCGCGAAGCCCAAGGGCGTTCGCAAAGGAAGGGGATTCCCAAGGGAACCCGGGCAGCCGCGGAGCACTTGTGCTTCGTGAAACACCCAACCCATACGAGTAATCCCTATGCTAAGGCAGGGTCGCTCCACTCCGCGAAGTACATTGCTTGGCAGGACCTTGCTTCGCGAACCATTCCTTCTTCGCGAGGCAGTGCTCCGCGAACACTGTTCCACTTCGCGAAGCACCACCCACTCCCACCTATGCCCCATGCTAAGGCCAAGGCACCCCACTTCGCAAAGCACACTCCTCTGCTTAGCGATTCCTCTTTCCGTGCGACCCTCCAGGTTTGCACGATGTGATTTCAAAGTCCCATGGACAACACCTCCCGTAGCGTTGCTTCGCCTAATGCTTCTTCGCATAGGCACGCTAACGGCTATTGCTTCTTCGCATAGCCACGCTAACGTGGACCCCTCGATGGTTCGCCCCACTACCCCCC
Organism: Viscum album; assembly: GCA_963277665.1. Classification (NCBI taxonomy): domain Eukaryota; kingdom Viridiplantae; phylum Streptophyta; class Magnoliopsida; order Santalales; family Viscaceae; genus Viscum; species Viscum album. The sequence goes on from OY728145.1 coordinate 189,379,187, forward strand.
TTTACCATGGCCTTACCGGTACCTTCCCTTCCCCAAGGACCAGAGGGTACCGGTTATGTAAGCCCTAGGGGTGTGGAGTGAACCCACCTCGTCCGAGCTGCAGGACGTTAAACTGCCAAGCACCACGTCCTCAACACATGACGTTAAACTGTGACCCAACCTCGTCTCCCTCACGAAGGGTCCCCCCAGCTCGAGCATTCATTACACCGCTCGTCTCCACGGGAATGGTAACTCTTCCGCACATGGAATGAGATCCTCCTTGTCGGAGTGGTGTATGTTCGCAGGGGAAGGGCTGCCTCAGAGCGTAAGCCCCTAACCTTTGGTACGGATGATTGCACCCGTGCATCTCTGTACTTCCCCACTACCAAGGTCAGTGGAGGACGTGATAGGGAACGAGGCGCACCCCCTATGGGCCTCCATCCTGGAGTAAGTCCCAACACCATGGGCCGCTCAACGCGTAAGCCCCTCTTCGCTTCTCACGGACGCACCCTTCGCGACGTGATCGTCAGGTCCTTGCGACCTCTTGTTTCTCACACCGAGCATGACTCACGTGGGCTTAGAGTGAGCACCGACCCTGACAAACCCACCTGAACTATGAGGTCTTTGATCCATGTCAAGGCATGGTACGTAGGAAGCCTCCACGAGGTTCAAGCCCACCATCAGTGGACCAAGGTCTACTTTCACGTCGGTTTACCGGCGAAACCCACCTGAACTACGAGGTCTTTGATCCATGTCAAGGCATGGTACGTAGGAAGCCTCCACGAGGTTCAAGCCCACCATCAGTGGACCAAGGTCTACTTTCACGTCGGTTTACCGGCGAAACCCACCTGAACTACGAGGTCTTTGATCCATGTCAAGGCATGGTACGTAGGAAGCCTCCACGAGGTTCAAGCCCACCATCAGTGGACCAAGGTCTACTTTCACGTCGGTTTACCGGCGAGACCCACCTGAACTACGAGGTCTTTGATCCATGTCAAGGCATGGTACGTAGGAAGCCTCCACGGGGTTCAAGCCCACCATCAGTGGACCAAGGTCTACTTTCACGTCGGTTTACCGGCGAGACCCACCTGAACTACGAGGTCTTTGATCCATGTCAAGGCATGGTACGTAGGAAGCCTCCACGGGGTTCAAGCCCACCATCAGTGGACCAAGGTCTACTTTCACGTCGGTTTACCGGCGAAACCCACCTGAACTACGAGGTCTTTGATCCATGTCAAGGCATGGTACGTAGGAAGCCTCCACGAGGTTCAAGCCCGCCCGTCGCTCTTTCACGTCGGGTCTCATACCAGTCCAGCGGTAAGCCGTTGTGACCCATTCCCACCTGAACTACGAGGCCTTTGATCCATGTCAAGGCATGGTACGTAGGAAGCCTCCACGAGGTTCAAGCCCGCCCGTCGCTCTTTCACGTCGGGTCTCATACCAGTCCAGCGGTAAGCCGTTGTGACCCATTCCCACCTGAACTACGAGGCCTTTGATCCATGTCAAGGCATGGTGCGTAGGAAGCCTCCACGAGGTTCAAGCCCGCCCGTCGCTCTTTCACGTTGGGTCTCATACCAGTCCAGCGGTAAGCCGTTGTGACCCATTCCCACCTGAACTACGAGGTCTTTGATCCATGTCAAGGCATGGTACGTAGGAAGCCTCCACGAGGTTCAAGCCCACCCATAACCCAATTCACGTCATGTTCTACCTACGTCCAGCATGACGTTAAACTACATTCTGGTCCAGTGGTAAGCCATTGCGACCCAGCCTCACCTGAACTACGAGGTCTTTGATCCATGTCAAGGCATGGTACGTAGGAAGCATCCACGAGGTTCAAGCCCACCAATAGTGGGCCAAGGTCCCTCACTTACGTCGGCTCGCCGACACCCACCACCCGTCGTTTATTCACGTCAGGGTTCATTATCGTCCCGCATGACGTTAAACTGTATTATTTGAACTACGAGGACTTTGATTCCCTGCCACGGGGATACGTAGGAAGCCTCTTCAAGGCTCAAGCCCAACTTCACTGTCACCCCCCTGCGATGGTCCCATTTCATTCTCATTCGTCTCCGCAAGACGTTAAACTCGCGGCCTACCTCGTGATAAACATGAGATGCCTGAGGAAAACCTCGGATGGAACGCCTTTGGCGTAACCGTCTCTGCTAGACGTTAATCTTGCAACATACCCTGTGTTGAACACGGGAAGCTGAGGAAAACCTCAGATACGTGTCTACGACATGTAATTCCCCGCGCTCGATGTGGGATGCCTCGGGCTTCCACGCCCTCGAGAAGCCTTGTGATCGAGGATAACAGACAGAAATGCCAGGTACCCCAGCATCCAGACACGCTACTGATGCCTCAAACGTGATTACTCCCCTGACCGAAGGTTGCTGCCCTGACTGGACCCTTTGGAATGTCCCGACAGAAGCAGTGTAATTAACCGGCGTCCATGGAAACATGGCACTGGGAAGAGTTTCACGAACTACGTATTAAATCTATAAGGGAGACCCGGACTAGGTGACGAGTTCTGAGGAGGAATCCACAGGAGGAAGAACCGACATCCCATCATCCCGTTTCGATCAAGGAGCAGACGTCCCTGAATAAGGAACGAATGCCGCCCGCCTTTGGAAAGCGGGAATGCGGGGAAACAAAGCCGTGCGTCCCCCTCCTCCGCGGACGGATGCGCGCGCGCCCCGGCGAAAGCGTCGGAAACAGAAATGGTGAACCCGACGTGAAATTCTTCTCCTCAGCATGGGGATTAGTAGCGTTCGAGACACCAGTAGATTGACGTGTCACCGGATCCAGATATCCGGTGCCTGGTCCCGCCAAGCAAATAGCGGGCCTGTCGTGGAACTCACCGGAAGTCGGGGTAGTAGAACGTGGGGCACTCCACTCTGCAGCGTGTTGGCATGGGTCCTTCTCACAGACGTGGAGGATGGAAGAACGCTGGGGCACTGGCTGTCAATCCTTTTCCTCTCAGTACTGATGAGTTGATCACTTCATTTTCCAGGAACCAGGTTGCTATTTCAGAGATGCGGTCACCATCCGCTCCTCGCCCGCGCAGGGGCAGGGGCAACACCACTACGGCCACTCCACCTGGCGCCACTACCGCCACGACGGCTGCCACGTCACGGGATGTGGGACGTCCACGTCCCCTTTCCCCATCAGAGGTCATCCAATGAAGGGTGATCAACAGCCTCGTGCGCAGGTATGAGGAACAAGGGGTCATCCCGACCAGGGATATGGCCCGTTTGGACCTGGAGGCTTCCAGGCCCCGCCGTCAACGCCGCCCTAACAGGCCGCGCAGGGAGCCCCCGCTCCCCACCCAGACATTCAATCGTTTCGGGAGCCTATCCCCGGAACGCCTTGACGACTCTTCGCCTTACGCTGAAGAGGCAGGTGCTGTCCGGCTCAGTCCGCTCAGGGCCCCGACCCGGGGCCCCCAGGCGAGGGCTCCCGTCTGACCACGTCAACGCCGCCGTCCTGCCCCGCAGGAAGAGCAGGCAGACTACGTCCCTGCACCACCTGCACCGGCCCGCCTGACCCGACGTCAGCGCCGGGCCCGGGCTGAGGACGCTCGCCTAGGCGCGTCCACGTCGACAGTTACAGTGGCCCGAGCCACCGCCGGCGTACATTATGAAGCCCCCGCGTACATTGACCATGGGCACCCCTTCGCCCAACCAAGATTGAGACCCCAACCGCCCCATGGGCAGGCCGGGTTGACTCTCCGGGTTGCAGGCCCCAGTGATGATCGTCGCGAGCTAACCCGCGGTGATGCCACCCCGTACGGAGGTCCTCCCCGTACCACTACTCCACAGAGCGTGGGCCTTCCCCGCTCCGAGGTTCGTCATGGAGGCATGCCTCGTGCTGCCCCCATCCTGCAGGAAGACCTGCCCCGTGGCAGTGATGCTCAGTGCGGAGACATTTCCCGCGCCCGCTGTACAGGGTATGAAGTCCATCCTTCTGAAGGCACTGTCCGCCCGGTCCTTCGACGTGGGGGTCCCCCCTACGTCCTCTCTGCGACTGGAGAAGGTCCTCCTCTCCCCAGCAACTCAAGGAGTGAAGGTCAGCCTCGCTCCACTCGCATCGACCATGGAGGCCTTCCCCATGCTCCTGCCAGTTCCAACAGAGGCCCCGCCCACGTGGGTACTGTTCATGGAGGTCCTCCCCATGTACCCTTTGATATTTGCCCTGGTGCCCCTCGCACCCCGGCTGTCTCAAGTGGGGGCCCTCTCCGCCACGGCACTAGCGCCGCCCCAGGGCCGCCTGATAGGGTTCAACCCTGTCCCGAAGAGCCACCCAGGGGCAGAAGAGCGGGTCGTTGCCGCCACAAGAAGAATCCTGGGAAGGCCCAGGGGGAGATCAAACCTTCCCGCTTCTCCGATTCGGAAGCGGAATGCGATTCAGCGATGGAACCTTCTCCCAGCTCCTCCGTATCAAGGACTGGGGCAGGAACCAGACGCGTCAGCCTCGTTCTCCCGGAATTTGAGGTCCACCGGATTCCCGTCTCTCTCCGCAGGTACATCCAGGAGGAAGAAATCCTGGGAATTCCGCAGGTTTCGACCGCGCAGTCACCACCACCGTCACCCGAAGCGCCCTCTACCTCTACTCGGGATCACGAGGAGCTGTTTTGGGGGTCAACGGTGGTAGAGCCACGACATGACCGGACACCGGTAACGGCGATTCCCGTACCCGAAGTAGTGGCTGTTAGCCCGTCCTATCGTGACATTGTGGTCAGGTCACCTCGCTCTTCAGAGGAAGGCCCAGAGTACGGTGGCCAGTCTGCTCGCTCGCCATATTCTCCCCCGCCGAGTTTTCTATCCCAGAGGTCCGCCTCGGTACCGCTACCGGTCCCTCAGCCACCCCCGGTCGATGAGTGGGGAAATGTAGGGCCAAACCCCGAGGACGAACCCAGGAGCTTCTGGAGTATTCTTGCAGCGGACTACTTCCCAGAGAAGTTCTGGCCCACGGCGGCGCTGAATTTCCGCGTACCCGAGTCGCTTACCCCTGAAGAAGTGGGATGCTTTTGTCGAACCCTGTGGGCGACGCACTTCCGCCTCCGTTGTGAACGGGTAGTGTACCCCAGGAGTCGAGATCACTTCGAGGAGATTGGAAAACAGTGCCGCCTGATTGATGCAGCGGCGCTCCTTGTGGCCCAGCACCCCGAGTCGCCCGGTCACCAGAGTGCCCTCCAACGAAAATGCGTCCAGAGTTTCAAGGCACTCCGCAAGATCGTCAGGGAAGCCACCCCCCATGTGCAAGTCCGTGGTTGGGGACGCTATGCCGCTCTCCTCTTCGACCCTATCCGACGACAGCCCGATTCGCTATGCGACATTGAGGATATGCCCTCAAGAGGGGTCACAGTCCACATGGCCGACGTTGTGGATAAGAAAGATGAGCTTGAGTTCCTTGATGGGGACTTACCATCCGAGGGCGTACCGCCGCTTCTTGACTCGTCAGGGAGAGTTACCCATCATCAGAGGAACCTGCTAGGCCTCCCTGTACCCACCGAGTCACTGACACTCGGTCGGAGCACTGGCAAGGGTAAGGAGCACGTCGGAATAGTCAAGCACTCCGACCCATCCACCTCTGTGCAGAAAACGGACGAAGATCCTGAGAAGGCCACGTTGCGCCAGCAGCTTGCTGAGCAAAAGAGGCTGGTCGACGAACTCTTGGCTGAACGCGCCGCATAGCGACGACCCGACTATGGTAATCCCAGGCCGGGGCAGCAGGGGCAGGAACAATTTCCCCCCGGTGAGATGCCTCCGGGCAACCCTGATCATGCTACTGTCGCGGACAGGGTGGAAGCCGGAACATACGGCAAGAGGGCGCGATACGTCTCGCCAAACCCCCCTGAGCGACGGGGCAATCTGAAGAACCCAACCCGGGTTCCCCCAGTCGCCCAACAGGTCGTCCAGCCAGTCGACCCGCGAGCAGCAGAAGCCATCTACCGTGTTGAAGAACCTGGCAATGCGCTTGTGGTTAGGGATCCCCGTCAAGACAGGGACCCCCACCCGGAGGACCTTATTGCGGCACTCACAGCTCGCCTCGAGGCGTTGGAGACACGGCAGGTGGCGGTCCCACCGGATGGCAAGCCTTATCCCGCGTGGGTGGATGATATGCCCGCGCCTCCGGGTTTTGGGAACCCCACTTTCTCGCCTTTTAACGGGACAAGGGACCCACCCCAGCACTTGGCTCATTTCTCTTCCAGGTGTGGCCCCATGCTGGGGACCCCGGCTCAGCTAGAAGCCGCCAAGCTCCGATGTTTCGTACAGACATTGGAAGGTCCGGCATTCGTCTGGTACAGCCAGCTCCCCATCGGATCAGTGACCGGTTGGGAGGATCTTCGCCGGAAGTTCTTGTACCAGTTTAGCTCCACCACGCGAAAGACCAGCATCGCGGACCTCTTCAAGTGCAAACAGAGGCCTGATGAGCGGGTTGCAGACTTCATCGCCCGGTGGAAAGGACTTACGTATTCCCTCGATATGCCACTGACTCAGGAGCAATTACTGACGATGTGTGTGGGGAACGTAAAGACAGAGCTGATACCCTCCTTGATTACCCAGAACTACCCTGGAGGGTTCAGAGATTTCTCGGATAAGGCCCAACGCCTCGAGGAGGCCCTGCAACAGGCTAGTCAGGCACGTTTGCTGCCCCCTATGATCCCAGCCAGGAGGGCCGCCAGGGCTGAACCCGCCGCGGTGGCTCAAATAGAAGCCCCGAGGCAGCTGGAATTGCTACCGGCGGCACCACCCCCGCAACCCCGCAGAGGTCCTCCACCTCAAGCACAGGCTCCTGCCCAGCAGCGACCGCCTCAGAACCGACAGGTTCCCCCGCGAAATGCGCCACCGCCACCTAGGCGAGACAACCAGGCGCCGCCTCCTCGGCAGGCCCCTCCAGTCCCTCGACAGGACCAGGCCCCCAGGGCTCCTTACCTGGAAAGAAAGTACCATACCTATTCGTTTAACGAAAATCAGGTCCCTGGTTACTTCCGAAGTGCTCTAGAGCAAGGGATCGTGCGTCTGCCTGAGTGCAGGAGGCCGGCAGAGGCGCATCTCACTGATCACCCCAACTACTGCCCTTATCATCGGATCCTGGGGCACACCCTCAAGCGATGCTATGTGTTTAAAGACTGGCTTCAGGACCAGGTCAACAACAACATAGTCAAGTTGGGCTCAGCGCCAGCGCAAGTGGCAGGCGTCTTTGCGGGATCAGAAATCGGCAGCGACAGCGAAGGTGAGTGGTAGCAGGTCCCTAGCCGCGGGTCCCAGAAATACGACAACTGGATGGCTCGAAAAACTGTCGTCCATGCCCAGGGTATCATCCGGGCACGCCTGAAGCAGCCGGAACCTTCAGAAGAAGTAGTCGGTGCCTCAGAATCGTCTTCACAGTCGACCTCTGCCCAAAAGGGCAAGCAGCGGCGACGAAAGAAGAAGCAACGTGCACCGCCAGTGCCGTCGTCATCCCGCACTCTTGGCGACTTTATGCCTCCCGAAATGGGCATTCCTCCCAGAATCCGCCCAGCGGTGGATGACTCTTCGAGCGACAGTCAAGGGTACGCTTCGGTTAACACCGTGGAGCTGGTAAAGCCCTATATGACCCCCGATGAGGGGGAACCCCAGGCAGACCGCCCCAATGTTTCCAGCCGACGTCAACGTCAGCGGAATCGCAATCGCGCCGGTCACCGAGGTATGTCAGCAGGCACTTGTGACCAAGCCGTTCACGCTACCGAGACCAGGCAGCAGGCTCAGCGCAGATCTCAGCACGCGCAGGCCCATCCAACATCCTCAGCTCTACCTCCACCGCCGTTCGTGTTGCTGGATCGGGGAGAGCCGCCTCGTTCGTATCACAGCCAGTCTCACCCGGCGACGGGCCAGCCCCCGCTGTCCGATCTTAGCCCGGCGACTACTCTCCAGGCTTCTATTAGCAGGCAGCAGGATGTACCCAGTGCTAGCCGACCGCCAGTTCAACCAGCAGGACCCGCTATGCCCCCAAATGCCGAAAAACCCCCTGTAAGCAGAGGTTCGCATTTGGCACGCAAGTATGATGTCCTAAAGCACCTAGTCGGCATTCCGGAAAGGCTTTCCATCCTTGAGGCCCTGCGCTTGTCATCCGAGATGCGCGAGGCACTTGCCGAGGCCCTAAGGAGCCCCCTCCAGTTCGAGACGGAAGTGGCAGCCGCGAAAGCCTTCCATACCGAGACGATTGAAAACGCCGAATGTCAGGCGGTTATCTCGTTCTCCGGTGAAGATGAAGACCCTCCTATACAGGGGCACATTCGCCCACTGTATATCACTGGCCACTTTAACGGTGTGGAAGTCCATCACTGCCTCGTTGACACGGGTTCTGGAATCAATCTAATTCCGACCCGGACGCTGCGAAAGCTGGGTTTGTCCAAAGGTGATTTGACTCCCTCTGACCTCAGGATCCAGGGGTACGACAGGACAGAGCAAACCCTGGTCGGCAAGATCCGCCTGAAGACCCAGTTCGGTGGCTTAATTGCCAGCACCGAGTTCATGGTTGTTTCTCAGGACACTGCCTACAATGCATTGATGGGTAGGCCATGGCTCCATCTGCATGTCGCGGTCCCCTCATCGTATCACCAGTGCCTTAAGTACTCGCTCAACGGTCGAGTAGGCGTGCTCCAAGGAGACGCGTCCCCTTTCGCTTCTTGTGAGGCCCGCTATCTGGATGCGGGTTATTACAAAAGTAAGGACAAGCAGATCCTGGTCAGCGAGGATGAACCCGCCCCGATCACAAGTGATCCCTGGGCAAGCATGGACGACGCCTACATCCTCCCGATCCATCGGTTGGAGGCCACGACCCCCGACATGGGACAATGTTTCGTTGTTTCGGGTACGCAAGGAAGGCATGTTCCCGTGTCCAAGCGACGGCGGAGAATCACCTCGTACTCCTACATCAACCAGGCTCGGGTCATCCCGGAATATCCTACCCCTGTACGGTACCGGGACGTCAAGCTCATGACAACGGCAGTGCGCCATACATGTCTATTTCGCCGGGCTGGAATCAACCGACTCAGGCCGACACGTCACCACTGCTTTGATATCATCAAGCGTGGCCCCTTAGGCCGAAGGCCGGATGGGATAGAATCAAATGCATTCATTGCTATGGTCTCGACGACAAGTGAGTCTCCTGATGTGATGACCGCTGCTGCCCAAGCCGGCACCAGCTGCCCCTCGGGTTTTGAAAGCCCAGAAGTATCTTCCGTCGCGGGAAGTCCCCCCACGGCTGGGGAGGAAGACTTGGAGGATGCTCCCCCAGCCTTTGAAGAAGGCGTCTCTACCACGGTCGATGAGCTGGTACAGGTGAACCTTGGTAGCGAGGCAGATCCAAGACCCACATTGATCAGTGCGGCCATGTACCTCGAGGAGCGGCAGCAGTATGTAGACTTCCTCAAACAGCACCGCGATGTGTTTGCCTGGAGTTACGATGAGATGTCAGGGCTGGATCCCCAAGTGGTTGTCCACCGTCTGGGCCTCCCAGTAAAACATCGTGGGTTCAAGCAGCCTCCCAGGAAAATGCACCCTTCCCATGGCGCTATGGTTGAGGCCGAAGTTGATAAGCTAATCAAGGCCAACTTCGTCAAAGAGGTCCAGTACCCCAAATGGCTCGCCAACATTGTGCCGGTTAGGAAGAAGAATGGGCATATTAGAGTCTGCATCGACTTCCGCGATCTCAATCGCCACTGCCCAAAGGATGACTTCCCACTCCCAGTGACGGAGCTGTTGATTGACGCCACGGCCGGGTTCCAAGCCCTCTCTTTCATGGATGGGTATTCCGGGTATAACCAGATCCGGATGGCCCCCGAAGATGAGGATTCCACTGCCTTCAGGGCTCCCCAGGGTACCTTTTGCTACCGGGTAATGCCATTCGGTTTGAAAAATGCAGGTGCCACTTATCAGAGGGCCATGCATCGCATATTCAAACCGATCCTCGGGACATTGGTGGAATGCTACGTGGATGACCTTGTAGTCAAATCATGCCAGCGCCAGTACCATCTCAAAGACCTTGAGAAAGTGTTCGGTTTCCTCCGTTCCCGTCACCTGAAGATGAACCCGCTGAAGTGTGCCTTCGGGGTCACCTCCGGGAAGTTTCTGGGTTTTGTTGTCAGATACCGAGGTATCGAGATCGACCCGGAGAAGATCAAGGCCATCAGCCAAATGCCTCCCCCGAGCAACATTCGGGAGCTTCGAGGCCTGCAAGGCCACTTAGCCTATATACGCCGATTCATTGCGAATCTGGCCGGCAAGTGTAAGCCCTTTTCTCGGCTCATGAAGAAAGGCGCTGCCTACGAATGGGATGAGGAGTGTCGGATCGCCTTCAAGGAAATCAAGCAGTATCTGCTCCAACCTCCGGTCTTGATGCCACCCGTCTCTGGAAAGCCGCTGGTCCTTTACGTGACCGCCCTGGAGAGATCCCTCGGCGCGCTGCTCGCCCAGAAGAATAACGAGGGCACTGAGAACAGTCTCTACTATCTCAGTCGCATGCTTCTCGATACGGAGGTCAGATATTCCCTTATCGAAAAGAGCTGCCTTGCGCTCGTCTTCGCCGTGCAGAAGTTGCGACACTACCTGTAACACCACGAGGTGCAATTGATCTCTCGGGTGGATCCGCTGAAGTATATCCTGAACCTCCCCATGCTGACTGGCCGACTAGCACGGTGGGCGGTGATTCTCCAGCAGTTTGACATCAGGTTTGTGTCTCAGAAGGCCGTTAAGGGACAGGCGTTGGCAGACTTTTTAGCTGCCCATCCAACCTCCGCGGATCAATCCCTGGACCTGGATTTCCCCGACGAGACGATCCTCTCGGTCGATCACGCTGTCCCATGTTGGCAAATGCATTTCGACGGCGCCTCCCGGAGCCCCACCGGTAGAAGGCTCAACGACCCCAAGCTCAACAGAGTGGGTCTGGGTATTGTTTTCATTACCCCGGCGCAAGCCGTCCTGCCGTACTCCTTCCTGTTGTCAGAAGGTTGTACGAACAACGAGGCAGAGTACCAAGCTCTCATCACCGGCCTCGAGTTGGCCCTTGAGATCCATGTACCCCATCTACATGTGAAGGGAGATTCCGAGCTGGTAATCAAACAGGTTAATGGCGACTACGTCGTCAGGAAGCCAGAGCTTGCACCGTTGCTGGAGTACACCCTCCTCCAAATGGCCCAGTTCTCTTCTCGGCCAGAGGTTACCCATGTCCCGCGGTCGCAGAACGGCCAAGCGGACACCCTAGCTGGCTTAGCCGCATCGCTCGCAGAACCCGAGCAAGATGATTTGGTCATACACGTGGCCCACCGGAGAGTCATTGCTCCCGTCACCCAAGAGGACCGTGATAGCCTGCGGGTAAGTCATCTCACCGCCGGACCCTCCGTATCGGGAGTCCCGGGTTCGTCAGACGCAGTGGTTGAAACGACCCCCGACTGGAGAGCACCTTTTGTCGAGTATCTCCAAAATGGTCAGCTCCCGGACGACCGGGCCGAGCGCGAGCGAATCCGACGCCGCGCACTTCAATTTACCCTCCAGAGCGGCCCCAGTCTTGAGCAGACCCTCTATAAACGGAGTTTTGATGGTGTCCTCCTCCGTTGCATCCAAGGAGTAGAGATACCTCAAGTTATGCAAGAGGTTCACGCCGGTTCCTGTGGCGCCCATCAAGCTGGGCCGAAGCTGTCCCATCAAATCCAGAGGCTAGGGTACTTCTGGCCCTCCATGATCCATGATTGTATTGGATACGCTAAGAGATGCCACGCGTGCCAAGTGCACGCCAACTTCTTGCATCGGCCGCCAGAACCCCTCCACCCCACCAAGTACTCTTGGCCATTTGCGGTATGGGGACTCGATGTAGTGGGACCGTATCCTCCGGCAACAGCCCGCCAGTGTAGGTTCATCCTGACTGCTACAGATTTCTTCTCCAAGTGGGCAGAAGCAGTTCCGCTCAAAGAGGTCAAGGCCCGTTCCGTCGTTGACTTTGTGAGCTCCAACATTATCCACCGGTTTGGAGTCCCTCACGCCGTCCTCGCTGACAACAGCACCAACTTCCGAGCAGCTGAATTGAAGAAATTGTACGCTAAGTACGACATCCGGTCAAACCATACCTCCCGCTACCACGCACAGGCGAATGGACAGATCGAGGCGTTCAACAAGACCCTCTCTAACATTCTACAGAAGATGGTTGGTCAGAACAAGAAGAGTTGGCCGGACAAGCTCCCCAACGCCCTCTGGGCTTACCGGACGACGACTCGCAACTCTACCCAGGTGACCCCATATTCCCTGGTGTATGGAGCTGAGGCCGTCCTACCCATTGAGATCCAGCTGCCGTCGCTACGCACGGCAGTTTATGATCACCAGACATCAGATGAGGTAGCCGAGATCCGTCTAGCTGAGTTAGAGGCACTGGACGAGAACCGGCTTCGTGCCCTGCACAATATGGAAAGGCATGAGGACAAGATAGCAAGAGCTTTTGACAAGAAGGTTCGTCTCCTCTCTTTTCTACAGGGTGACCTGGTACTGGCCCTGCGAGCGCCAATGATTCCCGGAAGGAAACCGCCCAAGTTAGAACCCAAATGGGAAGGGCCTTATATCATCCATAAGGTTTACCCCAATGGAGCATACTCCTTGGTGACCACAGATGGAGAGCGTGTAACCCCTCCCACCAATTCCAGATTCCTCAAGCGATACTTTTCCTAGGGCAAAAGTGGTCCTGCATGACCCTAAACTGCGAGAGGGTCCTGCACGACATTAAACTGCATTGGTCCTGCATGACCCTAAACTGCGAGAGGGTCATGCACGACATTAAACTGCATTGGTCCTGCACGACCCTAAACTGCGACTTGGTCCCGCATGACCTTAAACTGCATCTCCGTCCTCACTGCAAGACGTTAAACTGCAAGTCAGTCAGGTCTTCCTGACCGAGGCTCAGCCTCAGGCCCCTCGGCCTCTTTGGGCCCCTGGCCCCGTCTCCACCGAGGTCTGGCCCCAGGCCCCCTCGTTTCTCTCCGACTTACCCTCTTACGGGATCGTACGGTACAGTGTAGGACTACGTTCTCACGTTGGGATCATGTACCATGCCGCACACATCCCCGAATGAGATGCCCCTCGTCCCGCATGACGTTAAACTGCATGTCAAGAACTACGTACGGTTTGATTCCCATCTTCATGGGATACGTAGGAACGCTCGGACGCCTTGTCTTGAGCCCAGCCCCAAGCTTCTCTCTTCCACTATTCCCCCTGGGGATGGTCTCCTTGGAGGATCTTTGTGTAGCAGGGCGTGGGCTTTCTTGGCCCCGCTCATGCAACCCCACTCACGCAAAGATTGTGGGGGTCACACCATGCGCCCACTCCCGTTCTTCTACCCTCCCACGTCCTCACCGCATGACGCTAAACCGCATGGACTTCAAGAACTACGTATGGCTTGATTCTCATCCTTATGAGATACGTAGGAATGCCCGGACATTTCGTCCGTCGGCCCAGCCCAAAAGCCAAAATCTTCCCCTCGGGTCAAGACATGGCAGGGTGCACACTTTTGCCCCGACCCACGCCGAGCAAGCCTCGACCCGGCTGCACATTCCCCCCTGGAGGTGTTTGCCCCTTTCGTGGATGGATTCACACCCGGAGGGGCCCCCAAGAATGGCCTGGATACAAAGCCCAAGGGCTCTCCTACCGATACGGGCCAACGCCCCCGAGGGTTTCTCAAGCAACAAATCGATACAAGTCCCGCGTTGCGAATTTGGTCAGCGGTCGACGCTCATTTGTTGCCCCCATGCGGGTCACCATAGGAACGCTGTGTTTCGAATATGGTCAACAGTGATTCATTCTGCCCCATCCTGAGGTGACAAACTTCCCCCAGGTGGTGCTAGTGATCGGGCCCACAGCCCAGGATTCCTCACCCGGAGTGTACGGTGTGGTGTGGGACTACGTCCTCATTCACGTCGGGATCATGTACCATGTCGTACGACTCCCCTTACGAGGCCCAGCCTCAGGCCCCTTGGCCTCCTTGGGCCCCTGGCCCCCCGTCCTCATGTAAGACGTTAAACTACAAACCGGCCAGGCCTTCCTTACCGAGCCTCAGGCCCCTTGGCCTCCTTGGGCCCCTGGCCCCCCGTCCTCATGTAAGACGTTAAACTACAAACCGGTCAGGCCTTCCTGACCGAGCCTCAGGCCCCTTGGCCTCCTTGGGCCCCTGGCCCCCCGTCCTCATGTAAGACGTTAAACTACAAACCGGTCAGGCCTTCCTGACCGAGCCTCAGGCCCCTTGGCCTCCTTGGGCCCCTGGCCCCCCGTCCTCATGTAAGACGTTAAACTACAAACCGGTCAGGCCTTCCTGAGCGAGCCTCAGGCCCCTTGGCCTCCTTGGGCCCCTGGCCCCCCCGTCCTCATGTAAGACGTTAAACTGCAAGCCAGTCAGGTCTTCCTGATTGATACTTGACCTTAGGCCCCTTGGCCTTTCCAGGTCACAGCCTAGGTCCCTTCTTACCCGGAGTGTACGGTGTGGTGTGGGACTACGTCCTCATTCACGTCGGGATCATGTACCATGTCGTACGACTCCCCTTACGAGGCCCAGCCTCAGGCCCCTTGGCCTCCTTGGGCCCCTGGCCCCCCGTCCTCATGTAAGACGTTAAACTACAAACCGGTCAGGCCTTCCTGACCGAGGCTCAGCCCCAGGCCCCTCGGCCTTTCTAGGCCGCGGCCCAGGACCTATCTTATAGGATTGTACGGTATGGCGTAGGGCTATGTCCTCATTCACGTCGGTTTTTTTTTCGCCATACTGTACACCTTGCTTAAGGGTATGTTACTCCCCTCCTCGTCCGGTATGACGTTAAACTACATTTCAAGAACTACGTGTGGCTTGATTCCCATCCTAATGGGATACGTAGGACCACCTGGATGCCCAAGATCCGGGTCCAGCCCCATCTCTCGGGAATCCTCATCCCATCTTGGCCCCTTGGCCCATCCTTCCTCCATGAGGAAATCATATGGTGCGGCGTAGGGCTATGTCCTCATTCACGACGGTCTCGTAGTGACCACGCCATGTTTCCCGCACCACTGAGCTGTTTCGTCGATCCCTCTTTCGGCTGTTCACCAATGTACTTAAGAGTACTCTGGTTCGTTACCTGGAATGCCAAGCTTTACTCGGACACGTCCGCACCCGCTTTCCAGGCTTTGCGTATCTCCGCATCAGGGCTTTCACCATCTTTCACACCTGGAGGGACCCCCAAGAACGGCCTGGATACAATGCCCAAGGGCTCTCCTACCGATACGGGCCAACGCCCCCCAGGGTTTCGGACAACAAATCGATAAAATCCCGCGTTGCGAATATGGTCAGTGGTCGATGCTCGTTTGTTGTTCCCACCTCAGGCTAACGCGATACAGACGCTGTGTTTCTGTCACGGATAACAGTTTTCCTCTGTCGTCACGCCAACCCGTTAAGCCCAAATGTCGGGTACACAATTCACACCCTTCATTACTTCATCGTGTCCAAGTAGAGTCTCGGGATTCTTGGTACTTTTCCTCCGTGCACGTCCGCGCATTGGGAGAACAAGCTACATCAATGGTGCCCTTCGAAACTCTCTGCTGACTCCCCTTTGATGGACGCCCCAAGTATTGCAATGAGGATCCCCCCCTTATTTCCCACACCGAGTTTATATCACGTGGGCTTAGGGATTGGGTTGACATCTGTGCTTACTCGGGAGTTGTCACCACCCACGGTCCGAGCTCTAAGACCATAAACTAAGACTCTCATCTGGAACTACATTCAAGACCCCTTGTCTTTGGACCCAGCTTGAGTTCAGCAAATTTACCTCTCTAATCCTGCCTTCAGGACCCTGATCACAGGGCTGCGTGGCGCAGTGTAGGACTACGTCCTCGTTCACGTCAGGTTTGCAACAACTGCACCACGCACGCCCCCATTCTGAGGTTCAGTCCTCCTGTCCCCTGTCCTGCATGACGTTAAAAGGCACCCTTCAGAACTACGTGTGGCTTGACTCCCATCCTAATGGGATACGTAGGACCACCTGAATGTCTAAGATTCGGGTCCAGCCCCACCTCTGGGAGATCTCTTGATTTCCCGGTCACCTAGGCCACTTGGCCCATCCCTCTCCAGCGGGGGGTGTGTAGGTATGATACAAGGTTTTGGGCATCATGCCCCCCTTCCCCTGGGAATCTGCCATCTCTCGATCACCCTCAAGGTTGAGTCCCTTGACTCCCTGCAGTGGTTCGCCCATGTATTAAGAGTACTCTGGTCTAGCACCAAGAGTGTCAGATTCAACTTGATCAAGTTCCTTCCACTTGTCAAGCTTCGTGTTCCCCTCTATTCGGACTTCCATCATCTTTCACACCTGGAGGGACCCCCAAGAACGGCCTGGATACTACGCCCAAGGGCTCTCCTACCGATACGGGCCAACGCCCTCCAGGGTTTCGGACAACAAATCGATAAAATCCCGTGTTGCGAATATGGTCAGCGGTCGATGCTCGTTTTGTTAGTCCTCATTTCAGGATAACGCGACAGGATGCTGTGTTGCGAACATGGTCAGCAGTAATCCTCTGTCGTCACGCCAGCCCCTTCAGTCCTTGAATGTTGGTTGCATGATTCACATCATTTTCCACCCCATCATGTCTAGGTGGAATCTCGACACTTTTGGCACTATCCCTCAGTGCACCTTTGCGTGTTAGGGGGACAAAGCTGCAATCTGGCGTCCTTTGGGACTCCCATGGTCCAAGCTCTAAGACCGTAAACTAAGACCCATTCGGGACTACGTTCAATTCGATTCCCATCCTCATGGGATACGTAGGACCGCCCAGACGCCCTGTCTCCGGGTACAACCCATTCAGGAAGCCAGTCTCTCTCCCTGTTTCACCTCCGGATGGCGTACAATTTGATGTGGGATCATGTCTCTGTCAAATGTGTTTTATAACACTGCGCACATTTCCCTCCTAGCATCGTCTCTGCTACGTCTGCGCTGCATGAAGATAAAATGCATGCTTGGTCCTATCATACGACCCTAAACTGTGACATTATCGTCCTGGCCGCACGACGAAAAACGGCACCGCATTGTGGTAACCTCGCTGTAGAGGACATCACGTTGGGTATTGGTCATGTGCCATGCCATTTGTCAACGCCCATCACGGCTTGATTCTTGTGGCGACATCGCGACCTACTGTTCTAGGCCTGTCGCTTCAAAAAAAAAACCATTCACCTTAAAGAACAAACAAGATACATCAAATTCCGCTTCTTTAGTGCAAGGGCCACGTCCGCACTCCCCTTTTCCCCTGGCACTGGTATCCTACCGTGCCACCTTCCAGAACTACGTATGGCTTGATTCTCATCCTTATGAGATACGTAGGAGCGCCCGGGTATTTCCCCGCGGGCCCAGCCTAACCCCGGTGTTCGGTCCCTCGACTTGAGCATTTCCTCGGAGAACGCATGGTAAGCAGGACTATGTCCTCATTCACGTCAGGTTTTGATGTCATGCGTCCCCTGATCCCTTTTTCCAATCCTTGGTCCGAGTTCTATGACCCTAAACTAAGATCTCCCCAAGGGAAAGGAATCTGCTCCCTCTCTCTAATACGTTTCGTTGACGTATTCAGATGTGTTTTGACAGAAAGCCCGAAGCATGGGATTTTCACAGGGACATTCCCCTCATCTCATGACCAAGCTTCGTGAGCTCGCTATTTGGATCCTCATCCTCTTCCACATCCAAAAGGACCCTCGTACGACGTGGATACTAAGCTTAAGGGATCTCCATGAATGCTGGACCTAAGGGCCCTTCAATCGTTTCAGGCCGACGTCCTCACGGATCTCTGACAACATTTGTGACACGATCCCGTGTTTCGAACATGGTCAACGGTCGACCCTCATTTGTTTGTCCCCATTCTAGGCTAACGCGATAGGATGCTGTGTTGCGAACATGGTCAGCAGTAATCCTCCATCGTCACGCCACCATCATTGTGATCTGAATCTCGAGCACCATGATTCACACATTTCCACTCCCTCTTGTTCAAGTGGAACTCCATCATACTCGGCTCTTTCTCTTCGCGCATCTAGGTGCGCTGAATGATCGTGTTAGTGTCATTGGGCCGGTAGTCACCGAGCATCCCTTTTCCCTCACCTGCCCCTCTCTGCGTCGGGAAATTCCCACCACTACTGCTTGTTTCCCACACCGAGCACGACTCACGTGGGCTTAGTAGTTTTGGCTGGATGTGTACTAACACGGTCAGGCTGCTCCTCGTCTAGTATGACGTTAAACTGCGCTTCAAGAACTATGTGCGGCTTGATTCCCATCATCACGTGGGATACGTAGAGACACCCAGGCACTTCACCTAGGGTTCAGCCCCTGGAATCACGAAATCTTGTTCCTCCCCATTTCCAGACCTCGCCAGAGGCCCTGTCTGGAAGAAGGAATGATCCATGATCAGGCCAATGCGCCCAATTTGGCGTACTCCCACCATGGTGGTGTAACTACCTAAGTGCTGGATTCTGTTCGGACAGACCATCACTCCATGTTCCACGCTTTGCGTGCCCCTTATTCGGACCCTCGTCCTCTTTCATGTCTGAAGGAACCCCCTAACGGCCTGGTCTTATGCCGCATCGGCTCACCTACCGTCCTGGGCCAACGTTCCGGAAGACTAGTCATGTCTGGAAGGACCCCCTAACAGTATGGATGTCTGACCTATGGTCCACCAACTGTCCTGGGCCAACGTCCTGAAATATTGATCGACAACAAATTGATAAAATCCCGCGTTGCGAATACGGTCAGCGGTCGATGCTCATTTTTTGTCCTCATTTCAGGCTAACGCAGTAAGGATACCGTCTGTCCGCCACGGTTAGCGGTTGTCCTTTATTGTCACACCATCCCCGCAGTGTTCCGAATTTGGGCATCATGATTCACACTCCCCATTTTCATCTGTTTGAACCGATTTCAGCGCCCCTGGCGTTGCCCTGTCCGTGCATAAGAGCACGTTGAAGAAACAGTGGTTCGGCTATCCTGGAAGTTCCTCCTCCGATCAAGCCTTCCCCATCTTTCGGGAATCTGGACTGGTTTGAGGGAATTGTCGTCAAACGTCCCGCAAACATTGTAGGGATGCAACAAGGAAATTCAACAGTGGAAATCGTGCGTGCTACGGAACTCAAAACAAAGGAGAAAGAAAGAGTTGAAGCACAAAAGTGTTAATAAAAGTTTCTTCGGGTTCGCTACAATACTCGGGGGTTGACTTCCCCCATGGACGGGTTGACTCCGTCAAAGGAGCGTTGCAGCTCCGCCACCCGTTGACTTGCGGCGTCCAAAGCCTGTTGCCGCTGATTCAACTCCCGCTCCTCTTCAGCAGCGGCGGGGCGTAATTCGTCAACCCTGGCCCTGGCCCTTTCCACCCCGGCCCGAACGGCAGCCATCCTTCCAGAGGTTTGCCCCATATGCTCCTCAGCCTCTGCCAGCTGGGTCTTCAATTGTGAGACCAGCTCAGACTGCGCATCGAGAGTGGCTGAAAGCTCGTTGGCCCGGATCTGCATCTGTTGGACCTCGCCTTCAGCCTCCTGGAGCTTCCTAATGCTGGTCGCCTTCCTCCGCTGCCATCCCACGCTCAGCCCACGATCATGCTCCTGGATCTTCTCAGCCATGAGGTCTCGGATGAGCGCGTGAGGGCGTTGGGCATCCACTCCCCCGGCACACAGTTCGTGCAACCGCGAGCGGAGCCTATCCATTTCGGCCAGCCATTGCGCTTGGGGAGTGTCCCTGATGAAGCGCGTGATCAGCTTCCACGACCGGCGGCGGACTATGCTGCTGTCTTCCTCATCAGAGGTCGTTTCGTCCCAATCCGCGCGGTCGGCAGGCTCGTACGCAGGATATGCCTGCAGGAATTCCTCAGCAGGATCCGCATCTGGTGTTGAGTCTGGTACGACACCTGACGCCAGCGCAGGCACGACAGGACTGGGACTGACCGGTTGATCCTCTTCCTCAGAGTCCACCTCGATGACTTCAGGTATGGCCCTGCTGGTGATCCCGCCAGTGATGGTGTGCGCCGCAGCTTGAGGAGGTGAAGGGACTATCGACACCATCACCGGCATGCCCCTGGGAGGGACGCCGCCAGACATCCCAACCAGCCTAGCTGCAGCAGCCCACGCCAGTCGGAGAACTGTATGACAGAAAGAGACATAAACATTAGTTGGCATGGCCCACGTGTGGCAACGAGGAGACCGGTGAAGGAGACTTACGAAGATCGACCTCCGAGCGCTGCTCCCGGACCGGTACCGATGGGAATCCAAGACGAGGCCCCCCGTATACTGTTGGAAGGTCCGGAGAGTCCAGAGGAGCCACCTCAAACCCCCTGGTCCCACCAGATGCAGAACTGGACGCAGCCATAGGCACGGGTTCCGAAGGTCCCGCGACATCACCCGCCAAGGAGCGAGAACGAGGCCTACGAACAAGTTCCTCCTGCATGGCTCGAACATTGGTGAGAATTCCATAGGGATTCAAGAACAGATCGTAAGAATAGGAGTTCGGAATGCTACCTCGAGAGCCTCCGCGAAGTCGTCGGATTCTGAGCTTCGGTCTCCGACCTCGCCCTCCTCCAACGGGCTCCCTCCTCCAGCCTCGTCCCCCTGAGAAGAGTCCCCTGATTCCTCCGGCAAGGGGAAGCGCTCCCTCAGATCGGCAGCCGATAACTGTGGGGGCACCGTCTAATTCAAAAGTACCCTCACCCGATCTGTCATTGGGCGAGGAACACCGCTGGAGTGGACGTAATCCACCAGCTCGTTCAAGTATTGCTCCGCCTCCACCAGAGACACCATGAATCCAGCCCGAACTGGGCTTATGCCCGGCAGTTTCATCCCGAGGCGATTCAGGTGGTCCCACATCTCGGTTGGGCTGAGGAATTGCCGGTTGACATCCCAAATGTCCCAAGCTTCCGGAAAGATGGCATCTTCTGCCATGTCGATGTGACGCAGCCGCTTCCCCGGAGCCTGAGCGGATACCCGACGGAATCCCCTCGGTGGCCGCCCCTCCGGATGACCCTGCTCTCCCGGAACCACCGGATCCGCCGCTGCTGCCATACCTTCGGCCGGTGCGGGTCTCTCTGCCATGGCAGCCCCGCTGCCGCGGGCGGCCCTAGCTGCCCTCCGACCCCGACCTCGAGATAAAGGAGGCCCACCGTCACCAACCCGGATCGTTGGCTGCTTCAGCATCTCCCTGGGGTAAGCGGCCTCCCAACTGATGGCGTACTCCTTCACTAAGCCGAAGGAGGCGGTGGACGGAGGCAATGTGATCTGCATCTTTCCATCCTCACGTGTGAACATGAGCCACAGTTGCCTCATCACACACGGGTGCTCCTCGTGACGCACCTCCCAGTATATCTGCGGGGTCAGCCGCTGGAGGCACCGGAACTGCCTCGCGAAACGATGCGGGGTGTACGGTTCACAGATTGGCTCACGATCTATCCGAGCCACCAAAACTCCACCTCGGAAGGCCAGGAGGTAAGCCCGATGTTCTTCCGTTCCCCGTCCATCATCAGTAAGCCTCCCCGTCGGCAGTGGGAAGGGATGAAAGTTGAACTCGTCCGCCCTCCACACCCTATTCAGCACCATCGGAACGGCCAGTTTGAATGGGAAGCTCCCAACTGCGTTCAGAATGGAGGGGCGAAAGTCTGATCCCGGTGGCGAAATGGGGTTTGGATACTCGTAAATCCCCCTGATATGCGCCGCGATCCACCCATACAGGAGGTGGAAGGGCCCACATATTCTTGGCGGCTTCTTGCCCTCGCTAATACGCCGCAGCATTCTGTATAGTTTGGCGAGCATCGGGATCCCCAGGTTGATCCGCTGCCCCATTGCCAACATCGATGCCATGATGAACGAGCTGGGCCATACCCCCATGCTTGTATCTCTCACTGGTAGGATCCACCCACAGATGAGAGCCGCGATGAACGCCGCCAGCCTGACTATTGGCTGTTGTTCAGTGCTGACGCTGAAGTCCCACGTCTTCCATTGGCTGTCCTCCAAAACCCGCCAATACGAGTGTTCCTTGCCCCGCTGGGCTGCCCTCGGACAAGTTCGAGGCCTTGGAGGGAACTCTCGATCCTCTGGGAAGTTCAGGAAGCATTTGAACCATCTTCTGAAGTGGATATCCCTCACTGCTTCCTTGTCCTCTCCAGGGACAAGCGCCATCAGCGCTGACGCCAACCGTGGCATTTGCTCAGCATCTCCCCACACGCTGGCAACGGGGAGGAATTCGTCATACATGGCCCCCAAGATCGGGACCCCGGAAATCTGGTGGACATCCCACAGGCTGATGCCCACCTCCCCGTGATGCAGGTGGAAGGTGTTGGTTCGGGACGACCATCTACTCAACAATTCCGGCATCAGCTTCTTTGGTTGGTAAATGTGGAACTGGGAGGCCCATGCCGCCTCATACAATCCCACTCTCCTCAGCTCGGCCTCGAACTCCTCGAGCATCGCGGGCCTCCTTCGCGATGCTGCATCGCGAACCACCGACAGTTTTGGCGATCGTCCCTCAGACTTCGACCCTTCGCCCTCCGCGGCTCCAAGTCTGAGGGGGGGCATTTGTTGGCGCCAAAAATGTGGCCCGAAAGGAAGGAACGAAAAAGACAGCCGGCGCGCTGCCTCGCGAAGCACAGCCGCGAAGCGCAGCCGCGAAGCCTCGCCGCGAAGCGCCCCAACCCTGGCGACGCCGCGAAGCTCGAGAGGTGGTGATCCTCCGCGAGCCCGTTTGACGTTCGCGAGCCGCCGAGAAGCTCCAGAGGCGGTGATCCTCCACGAGCCCGTTTGACGTTCGCGAGCCGCCGCGAAGCTCCAGAGGTGGTGATCCTCCGCGAGCCCGTTTGACGTTCGCGAGCCGCCGCGAAGCTCCAGAGGCGGTGATCCTCCGCGAGCCCGTTTGACGTTCGCGAGCCGCCGCGAAGCTCCAGAGGCGGTGATCCTCCACGAGCCCGTTTGACGTTCGCGAGCCGCCGCGAAGCCCCGAAGGCGGCGCGCGAGCCCTGCTTCGCGGCGCCCCTTCCCTATAAATACTCGACTCCCCCTGAGTCCCGAGGACGGACAATCCGACCTTTCGGCTTCTCCTCTCCCGAATCGCGAAGCAAGCTTTGCCCCGGGAATCATGAGCTCCGCGAGGTATTTCTACTTCCCGAGACGACTCTGATTTGTTTCGTTTTGAGCCCCTCTTCCGAGAGGGATGCCCTTCGCGAAGCCCAAGGGCGTTCGCAAAGGAAGGAGATTCCTAAGGGAACCCGGGCAGCCGCGGAGCACTTGTGCTTCGCGAAACACCCAACCCATACGAGTAATCCCTATGCTAAGGCAGGGTCGCTCCACTCCGCGAAGTACATTGCTTGGCAGGACCTTGCTTCGCGAACCATTCCTTCTTCGCGAGGCAGTGCTCCGCGAACACTGTTCCACTTCGCGAAGCACCACCCACTCCCACCTATGCCCCATGCTAAGGCCAAGGCACCCCACTTCGTAAAGCACACTCCTCTGCTTAGCGATTCCTCTTTCCGTGCGACCCTCCAGGTTTGCACGATGTGATTTCAAAGTCCCATGGACAACACCTCCCGTAGCGTTGCTTCGCCTAATGCTTCTTCGCATAGGCACGCTAACGGCTATTGCTTCTTCGCATAGCCACGCTAACGTGGACCCCTCGATGGTTCGCCCCACTACCCCCCTTTACCATGGCCTTACCGGTACCTTCCATTCCCCAAGGACCAGAGGGTACCGGTTATGTAAGCCCTAGGGGTGTGGAGTGAACCCACCTCGTCCGAGATGCAGGACGTTAAACTGCCAAGCACCACGTCCTCAACACATGACGTTAAACTGTGACCCAACCTCGTCTCCCTCACGAAGGGTCCCCCCAGCTCGAGCATTCATTACACCGCTCGTCTCCACGGGAATGGTAACTCTTCCGCACATGGAATGAGATCCTCCTTGTCGGAGTGGTGTATGTTCGCAGGGGAAGGGCTGCCTCAGAGCGTAAGCCCCTAACCTTTGGTACGGATGATTGCACCCGTGCATCTCTGTACTTCCCCACTACCAAGGTCAGTGGAGGACGTGATAGGGAACGAGGCGCACCCCCTATGGGCCTCCATCCTGGAGTAAGTCCCAACACCATGGGCCGCTCAACGCGTAAGCCCCTCTTCGCTTCTCACGGACGCACCCTTCGCGACGTGATCGTCAGGTCCTTGCGACCTCTTGTTTCTCACACCGAGCATGACTGACGTGGGCTTAGAGTGAGCACCGACCCTGACAAACCCACCTGAACTACGAGGTCTTTGATCCATGTCAAGGCATGGTACGTAGGAAGCCTCCACGAGGTTCAAGCCCACCATCAGTGGACCAAGGTCTACTTTCACGTCGGTTTACCGGCGAAACCCACCTGAACTACGAGGTCTTTGATCCATGTCAAGGCATGGTACGTAGGAAGCCTCCACGAGGTTCAAGCCCACCATCAGTGGACCAAGGTCTACTTTCACGTCGGTTTACCGGCGAAACCCACCTGAACTACGAGGTCTTTGATCCATGTCAAGGCATGGTACGTAGGAAGCCTCCACGAGGTTCAAGCCCACCATCAGTGGACCATGGTCTACTTTCACGTCGGTTTACCGGCGAGACCCACCTGAACTACGAGGTCTTTGATCCATGTCAAGGCATGGTACGTAGGAAGCCTCCACGGGGTTCAAGCCCACCATCAGTGGACCAAGGTCTACTTTCACGTCGGTTTACCGGCGAGACCCACCTGAACTACGAGGTCTTTGATCCATGTCAAGGCATGGTACGTAGGAAGCCTCCACGGGGTTCAAGCCCACCATCAGTGGACCAAGGTCTACTTTCACGTCGGTTTACCGGCGAAACCCACCTGAACTACGAGGTCTTTGATCCATGTCAAGGCATGGTACGTAGGAAGCCTCCACGAGGTTCAAGCCCGCCCGTCGCTCTTTCACGTCGGGTCTCATACCAGTCCAGCGGTAAGCCGTTGTGACCCATTCCCACTTGAACTACGAGGCCTTTGATCCATGTCAAGGCATGGTACGTAGGAAGCCTCCACGAGGTTCAAGCCCGCCCGTCGCTCTTTCACGTCGGGTCTCATACCAGTCCAGCGGTAAGCCGTTGTGACCCATTCCCACCTGAACTACGAGGCCTTTGATCCATGTCAAGGCATGGTACGTAGGAAGCCTCCACGAGGTTCAAGCCCGCCCGTCACTCTTTCACGTCGGGTCTCATACCAGTCCAGCGGTAAGCCGTTGTGACCCATTCCCACCTGAAATACGAGGTCTTTGATCCATGTCAAGACATGGTACGTAGGAAGCCTCCACGAGGTTCAAGCCCACCCATCACCCAATTCACGTCGTGTTCTACCTACGTCCAGCATGACGTTAAACTACATTCTGGTCCAGTGGTAAGCCATTGCGACCCAGCCTCACCTGAACTACGAGGTCTTTGATCCATGTCAAGGCATGGTACGTAGGAAGCCTCCACGAGGTTCAAGCCCACCAATAGTGGACCAAGGTCCCTCACTTACGTCGGCTCGCCGACACCCACCACCCGTCGTTTATTCACGTCAGGGTTCATTATCGTCCCGCATGACGTTAAACTGTATTATTTGAACTACGAGGACTTTGATTCCCTGCCACGGGGATACGTAGGAAGCCTCTTCAAGGCTCAAGCCCAACTTCACTGTCACCCCCCTGCGATGGTCCCATTTCATTCTCATCCGTCTCCGCAAGACGTTAAACTCGCGGCCTACCTCGTGATAAACATGAGATGCCTGAGGAAAACCTCGGATGGAACGCCTTTGGCGTAACCGTCTCTGCTAGACGTTAATCTTGCAACATACCCTGTGTTGAACACGGGAAGCTGAGGAAAACCTCAGATACGTGTCTACGACATGTAATTCCCCGCGCTCGATGTGGGATGCCTCGGGCTTCCACGCCCTCGAGAAGCCTTGTGATCGAGGATAACAGACAGACATGCCAGGTACCCCAGCATCCAGACACGCTACTGATGCCTCAAACGTGATTACTCCCCTGACCGAAGGTTGCTGCCCTGACTGGACCCTTTGGAATGTCCCGACAGAAGCAGTGTAATTAACCGGCGTCCATGGAAACATGGCACTGGGAAGAGTTTCACGAACTACGTATTAAATCTATAAGGGAGACCCGGACTAGGTGACGAGTTCTGAGGAGGAATCCACAGGAGGAAGAACCGACATCCCATCATCCCGTTTCGATCAAGGAGCAGACGTCCCTGAATAAGGAACGAATGCCGCCCGCCTTTGGAAAGCGGGAATGCGGGGCAACAAAGCCGCGCGTCCCCCTCCTCCGCGGACGGATGCGCGCGCGCCCCGGCGAAAGCGTCGGAAACAGTGGGTTTAAAGTGACATAAAGATCATGTCTTTAAAGCAGTTTTTAAAACATTATGATTATGAAATGAAACCCATTTCTTTTATGCTATATGGGTTGTTTATGAAATGATTGATGATGATATATGTGGCTCACATGATAATAAATACAAATTAAGGGTGCGCCCTGATAGCGCTCTAATGCATTGGGTAAAGACTTAATCTCTAGAGATGACCATTTTGACTGATACCTTGGTGAATAACCTTGGTAATTTTTAATGACACCTTGGGGATAGACCTTGGTGAAACGGAAATGATTGTCTATGTTAAATGTTGTAGCCACAACTTCTAGTTATGAAATACGTTATTTTTATTATGATATGCCTCATGATTTCATTCTCATTCCTTAAAGTTCTTTTCATGACTTTATTGATGTATCTCAAGTTCACATGTTAAATGTTTCCCTTGTTTCCCTTACTGGGTCTTCTGCTCACCCTTTCTTTTGATGTATGTACCCAGGTTATGAGATGTAGTAATGAACCTAGGATGAACATAAGGAGAAGCCTTTCAAGTGTTTAAGAATAATGTTTTTGTTTTGTTTCATGTATTAAGTTCCTGATTTCTAAGACACTAAACCTTAAAGATCCTCAGTTTTGTATAATGTAATGAAAGTTTATGTGACAAAAAGGCGGGATGTTATAGAACTTATCTCCTAAAGTTAATAAAATAGAGCTATGTGCTTTGACTAACACATCAGGGGGGACATCTACGTACTCAGTACTGGTCTGCTCGGTCTCACTAATAGTGATAATTGGTTTCTTGGGCCCACAAATGGTATCTATTAGGCCTTGTTGTACAAGCAAGGCTCTCGTCTTAATCTTCCACGGGTTAAAATTATTGTCGCCGCCAAATTTCTCAATTTCATACCTCATCGTGGACATGTTTACCCACAAGATAGATGTCGAGTTCTTGCGGACAACGCTAAGTGTACGCCCCCAACAACCGACCAATCCCTTGGGTAAACAATGCTTTTGTTGAAAGGATATGAAATGCGGATAAATTATTAACGGGATAATGCCTTCAACAAATGCAATTAATTAAAACTATGGTGATTTAAGAGTGAGTTAATTTTTTGCGGAAATAAAACAAAAAAAACACTAAACTGAAAAAAGAGACAACGAGGCTAGAAAACAGTAGCAGCAGATTTACGCAACAATAATGACAGATTACAAAATAATAGCAGTAATCACAAGGCAACAACAACAAAATTGAAAAATTCAGTAGTAGCGCAATTGTAAACCAATGGCAACGGATTGCAATAATCGCAAATTCAAGGCAATAACAAATCTAGGAGGCTTTGATACCACATGTAAAGTATACAATGTGTGCGAACAACAGAAAATCACCGATGCTAAAACCATAATCAATTGATTTATTACCAAATGAATGATGCAGTTATAAACGAGTAGCAAAAATAGTGTAAGAAATTGAAAGAATCTAGAAGGACACAAGTATTTAACGTGCTTCAGTCTGTTTGGGACTTACTGCAAGGCAAGAACACCACTCACACACACAATTTTATTGTTGCTCAAAAGAAAAAATGGAACAGGTTACAGTGTACAACGAAAGAACTGACAAGAAGCAGCAGCGAAATACAGAGCAAAACAACTAACAACCAGTAACAAAAACGATGAGAACCACAAGCAATAAACCGAAGAAACTGGGTTAGAAGATGCTTACAATGTCGGACAATCATCCGACCGTCTAGATCTCATCAAGCATTCGGTCAGACCTTGTTCCAACTCCAGAAAAATGTTGTTGAATCTGGTGCTCGTTAAGAACCTCGCAGATCTGGATCAAAGAAGCCGAAGGAACCCGATGTCGAAGCTCCACTAGAGGCGTCACACCAGCGATGTACGCCAAAGATTGTCAGGAACTGAGATTGACCACCGAGATTAACCGATTTAGGGTTTGAGGGGAATTAATCGACAGCGAACCATAGCAGCTAGCGAGGAGGAGATGCAGATCTGAACTGAGTCGAATGTAGGCACCGCAGGGGTGATGAAACCCCCTGCCAGAACTCGAACGGACTAACTATCGAACCACAGAGTGATTATCACGATATTAGAACCTGAACTACCCTAGCATCGGCATGAAAAATCGCCAAAAAAGGTGGACGACTAGGATGAATTAGATGGATAGCATAATAAATGACCATAATATGAAGGCACATACTTCATCCGGATATCCAAATGGAGCTGACCAAAGAAAATAACTAGGCCATGACAAACAAACCCAAGCTGAAATCCATAACCCAAATAAAATTGAGCAAACAATTAATTAATAAAATTGCATGTATTAAAACAAATTAAATGGGCAAATTTAATATGAAAACACAATTTAAAATACCCAATTTCACATGGTGGAATAGGTTAATTGGAAAAAAAAAGTAAAAAACCAATCTTGGGAAAAATGGATCTCGAGGAGTCTCATTGTGGTTGTGGAAGGAACAGCAACCAATTTCGGGGGTTCTCGGCGGCCTCGCCTGCATAACTGGTCTCTGTCTTATCACCATTGCAGTGGGAGGAATCAGTAACGTTTTCCCAGTGCCAGGCGAGGAGAGGCCACCCCGAAAAGCCGGACGCCGGGAACGGTGGTATGCGGATAGTGACCTACAACGTGAATGGGCTGAGGCAACGCGTCTCGCAGTTCGGATCCCTTCTCAAACTGCTCGATTCCTTAGATGCCGACATCATTTGTTTTCAGGTTGATCTCCTCCCCTTCCTATCCAATTTCGGTGTTTCTGACCCACTGTTGATTTCTCTCGCTTGCTTCGATCAAGCGCAGGAGACAAAGTTATCGAGGCAGGAGTTAACAACGAATGTGGCGATTGCGAATGGGTACGAGTCCTTCTTTTCTTGTACCCGTACTTCTGGCAAGGGTCGCGTTGGCTACTCCGGTAAGTTATTGCAATTGCCTCAACGAGAACGTCTAGGGCAGTGCGCCTTCCTGCTTCGTATTGGAAGGATGAAAATCGGGTCGGCTTCTTGAATTAGTTTTCTTTTGTATCCGCAGGTGTCGCGACATTTTGCCGTGTAAAGTCGCCCTTCTCTAGCAATGAGGTAGCATTGCCCGTTGCAGCGGAGGAAGGATTGACAGGTCTCGTTGGCTATCCTAATACCAGAAAAGGTGAAATGCCCACGAGGGCGGTGGCGGAAGGCCTTGAGGAGTTCGGGAAGGATGAACTTATCAAGCTTGATAGTGAAGGGCGCTGTGTCATCACGGACCATGGTCATTTTGGTAGGTCAATTGCACCTTTAGCCTCGAGGACTCAATTTAATCCCTTCGTGGAAGCCACAGTTAGTTTGCATGTTTTCTGGCAAACTCAATGGTGTAAATTGGGCAGTTGTCTTTAATATATATGGACCTCGATCTCCCTGTGATGACATGGAAAGGGCCCAGTTTAAGATCACATTTTTCAAAATATTACAGGTAACTTTGTTGTTTATCTCTGTGGATTCCGTTCCAATTACCTGGTTCGCCTCTGATTTGCATTGTAGGAGAAATACTAATGGTTTCTCATGGTTCAAATATGAAGAAAAATCGTTTATTTAATTATATTTTTTTCACAAATGAAAGATAAGATATATTAAGAGTTATACTAAGAGTATGTTCAGAAATATATTACAATCTTGGCGAAACAGTTATAGTTTTTCTATACTGTGGACCGGAGGTAGTAATATGCTAGCAGCACTAGGCTCAACAACTGTTCATGCACACCCAGTCTCTCGTAGTGTTGATATCAACATTTTTTATTTTTCAAGAAAAGATGCGAGTCTCTCATCCAGCATGGGAGAAGGGTATTCATTGTTGGTGATCTCAACATTGCACCTGCTCCCATTGATAGCAGTCGTGCTGGTCCGGATTTTGAGAACAATGAGTGAGACTCCAACTCATTTTCTCAGGTCACTTGCCTTGCACATACTCATCAACAGATGGTTAAATATCCACACTCCTTAATTTTGATATGCTTCCTTGGCGGAGTTAGAGTTTAATTTATTTACCATGTAATGCATTTGGATGGATGATGTTGCAGGTGTCGGAGATGGTTCAGATCAATGCTGTCGGAATGTGGAGGCCCTTTCCTTGATGTTTTTAGGGCCAAACATCCTGACAGGTTTGGCCGTCATAATAAATTATGAGTTTGCACTTTGGATTGCACTATTGTATACTTGATGATAAAGTATTTAGACATGGGTCTATCTAGGATCAGTTTATTTGAATAGGTATATCCTATACTCCTCCCTTAAGTTTGAATTTTGTATTTACAATCTATCTCGAGTCCTGTATCTCGTTATCTATCTCTATAAATAGTTTTCCGTCCTCGTTCAAGAGGAAAGGTTTCTGGGCCTACTCTGTCTACAAGATGCATGATATATTGAAGTTGTTGTGCGTTGTATCTGTTATGACATGCTACGTGGCTAATTTTACACCAGGAGTTCAAATGTATATATTTATGAACTATGCTTTTGCTGAATGGTTTCTTTCCATGAGTTGAAAAGGTTTAGCTTTTTTCCACAATTTGTTTTACGTCCTTAATTTTTATACAGAAGAGAGGCATACACATGCTGGCCACAGAATACTGGGGCAGAAGAATTTAATTTTGGTTCAAGGATTGACCATATTCTTAGTACTGGACCGTGCTTACATCCGGAGCATAACCCACAAACCCGTAACTTTATAACATGCCATGTTAAAGAGTGTGACATTTTGGAGAAGTTCAAGCGGTGGAAGCCTGGAGAAACGCCCAGGTAGCCTTTAGAAGCTTGAACTGAGTTTATATTTGCATAGGGAATGTTCTATATGTTCGATAGATGTTACATGTACATACATTTATGCTTACTTGTAGTAACTCTATCCATTGCATTAGCATTTGGTTTTATTAAACTCAGGAAGATGAATAATGCTGAGTCAACTGATAATCCAGGAATCAGTTGAAAGAATACGAGAGGCTGAAGTTCACTTACTATTGTCAATATAATTTTATCCTCTCATTGCTAACAGGTGGAAAGGTGGAAGAACCACTAAACTAGATGGTTCTGATCATGCTCCTGTATGCGTGTGTTTAAGTGAAGTTCCTGATATTTCCGGGCACAACACCCCCTCTTTATCCACGAGATACATTCCCAAGCTTCATGGGCGTCAACAGACTATTGGTGCGTGAAACTTATTTTCAGTTCGTTGCTGTTATTTTTTGTTTGTTTGTTCCTCACTTCCCTCTTGACTTGGTTTGTTTCGTTTTTTTGGGTACTCATCACGACTTGTGACAAATCGGGTTCACAGATCGTGTTTGTGTCGGGTTAGCTGTCCTATGAACCCATCTAATCTCAACCCTAACCCGATCCATTTAATTAACGGGCTGACCTGACCCAATCCATTTATGAAGGGGTCAATCCCGACCTGACCCGCCGACCCGTTTAACTTTTAATATATAACAAACCGCATCATGACATGTCCAACTAGTTGATATCACATAAACTCAATGAACTAACCAAATTGAATGATCACATTTAGACTAACAATAACCTAATTAATATGTATTATATGTTTTCCATCTTGCAACTTGTCTCTCTTAAACCACTTAAAACAAATAATGTGTTATAAACATGTTAAATCATTTCTAATTAAGTTGATTATAAAATTAAAATGTATTATAACATCAATTATTATTATACTTTTAACATTTTATATTATCATTAGATTTTTAATTGGGTTACAGGGGTTAGATGAGTCGGGAATGATCAAGTTGAACCCGACCTGAATAGTGTCTGTGTCAGAATGCTCAACCTGATTATAACTTGAACCCATTTATGTTTGACCCAAACCCATTTAACTCGTGTCGTGTTGTGTCGGGTTATCGGGTTATCGCGTTGGGTTCAAAATTGCCACCTCTACATGTACCTGCCTCAGGCTCCATTTGACACTGTTTTCAGAAACAAAACAAACACTGCTTATTTTTTCATACTGCTTATTTTCTGTAAGTGCTGTCAAATGAAACCTCAATTGTATATCAGATGTCCTAAAGAATCCCATAATGTAGTGTCTGTGTTAATAAAGCGACAAGAAGCTGAGCAAGCCAAGGCCGACAGGGCGTCACAGTCCCCTTTAGTTGAAAATGCCAGAATGGATGCATCAGACTTAACCACCGAGGAGTGCTCTTCTTCAGGCCCGGTGATTAAATATGATGACAGCTCAGGAGGATACGAGCAGTTCAATGTTTCTGCTTCTAATTTAACCCCTGCTTTTGCCAAGAAAAAAGCAAGACCAAATCAATTATCCCAGTTATCCTTGAGATCGTTTTTTAGGAAAAATACGAGCCCTGATGTTTCTCTGTCTAATCGACACTCCGATGAGCATACCATGAATGATGGAAGTAATGACCAGATAGAGGCTGAGCTGACCACTGTGTCAAATGGAAGGAATGACCAGATAGAGGCTGAGCTGACCACTGCGTCGAATCAAGGTGAAGGTGGTGAAGCAAATGGCAGTGGCGGTCCAGGGAACATGGACCGTAGCACTGCTTTACTGGAGTGGCAAAGGATTCAACAGTTGATGCAAAGCAGCATCCCGCTTTGCAAGGGCCATGGTGAGCCTTGCGTCCCACGGATAGTGAAGAAAGCGGGTCCTAATTATGGTCGCAGATTCTATGTCTGTGCACGAGCCGAGGTACCCTCTCACTCACTCACTGCTGCATTTTTTTATGGCAGATTTGATGGGTCATTTCAATTGGATGTTATTTATCTGCAAGAAAACAGTAGTGAAGTTCATCTCTAGGTGGGTGAGGCTCAAAATGATGAAAGCAGGGAAAAGGGAAAAAATGAGATGTGTGTTAAGGCGCTGTTTGGTGTGGCAGGGGCCTGAATCTAACCCGGAAGCCGATTGCAATTACTTCAGATGGGCTGGCTCAAAACCCAGGCGCAGGTGATCCGTCTGATCTTTTGAAAGGTACCACTTCGTGTTTTTAATGGATTATTTTGTCAAACATGGGAATCATTTTAAATATTGTATTAGAATTCATGACCCACATATTAAAAAGGCCAGCACTAACACAAAGGGATTTGAATCCTATAATTTTTTGTATTTGGTTGGTATGTGAAATCAAAGAATCGAACAAAGGTATTTGACTGCAAACATGAAAATTGAAACATGACTTCTCATTCGGAGATGCCGATGGTGTTGTTGATCTTTTTTGCCGAAGTTCATCATTTTACTTTTCATTAGGTTTGTTATTGCCCCATTCCATCCAATTTTTTCAAATGTGGTTATTGATTGGGTTATTCATAATTGATGGTCATCATGAAAATAATGAGTCGTGATGATTTGTTAAGAGTAACATGAGCAAGAGTTTGCAGAGAGATACAACTCATTAATGAGATACATTAAAACGTTACATTTTTTGAGGTAAGGAAAGGTTATAAGCAGAAGTCCACACCAATAACCAACACGGGGTTATGGTGAGGGCTTTCATCCTTTCCTCTTAGGGGGGAGGGCGACACACCGGTAAACCGATGTGGGACGACAGCATTTAAGGAAAGGATAGAAGGAGAAGTCCCCACACCAATATCCCGAACGCGGGGTTATGGTGAGGGCCTTCATCCTTTTCTCATAGGGGGTGGGGGGTGGACACACCGGTAAACCGTTGTGGGACAGATGTGGGACGGCAACATGAAAGAGGAGAAGTGGGACGACAACATGACTTTTTTTGAGGGAAGGAAAGAGAAGATGGGCAAGTTTGACATTTAAAGCATTGTCATGCATACTTGTGAGTGATTTGATCATACAAGACCTTTTATTCTTTGAGTATTTTATGATTATGAATAAGTTTCATAATTAATACTAATAATATAAATGTAATATGAGACATTGTCAAAAAGCTCCTTCAATGGACGTTGATCACTTAGTCATGAGCTAGTAAAGTCCAGTTCATTCTTTGACACCATTTTATGAATATGTAAAAACAGTATACAAAAGTAGGGATGAGGTCAGTATGTTCTTTCTCTAAAACTCTTGTCAATCTGGAAGAGGCGTGCTGAAACTCTAGTGAATAAACATTGAAACCAATTTGTGCTCCATCATAGTAGGCAATTGCACTCCCTACTGATTTAGTTGATCTCACATCCTGATGATATATGTTTTGGCGTTATCATCCCTTCCCGACCTCATACCACAACATGCTACAAACACTACAACATGCTAAAAACATTTACAACAACCATAACCACTACCGGAAAGAACGGAAAAAGAGGGAGCGGTCAACCATGTGTTCTCACCATATTGTGGATGTTGGGGATTCACTCGGCATTGAAAACCTGAGTGCTAGTAAGGTTATCCGACTCGCGAGGTGGTGCATAGTAATGATGCATCTCATATCATCTATCTTGGAAATAACAAAACATACAATGATATATAATGACATACATCGCCCAACCTAGGTTCCACATCCTATCAAGGTTACTACTATCCAACACATTGCATACTTCACCTCTGTCGCACTATAACTACCTCTACACTTGACCACACAATAAGAATTTAACTGACAACAGCTCTGAAGGTGTTAATCTCTTCAGGCGTGAGTCAAATTGGAATTTAAAAGTCCCAAACTTCACTAACTACAAGGGCATAGTGTAGTGGGAGTGTGGGGTCAAACCCACAGGGAGAATGCTGTTTCAACAGGGGATTCTGGTTTTTAGACTCGTAGGGGAGTCCTTTCAAGTGATCTTGTTTGTGATTTTACTTATCTTCTAATTGTGGGTGACTGCAATTAATTAATAAGGGGTCGAGATCGAGATAGAGTATTTGGGTAAAGAATGGTCTTTAGTTCTAATCTTGGCAAGGTCCTTCAGCTTAGTCTGCGAAGCAAACATAGGTCGTTAGTCGACTTTGGTCTAGCCACCTAGTTCTACCTAGGAAGTGGCTATTCCGTGATCAGGAGATAATAACATCCTAGGTGCATTACGTTTGACTTCTAGGGCAGAAAGTGTCCTAGGGTAGTGATCTTAGCCTAGTCTACTCCATTCAGAATAAGGTCGTTTGCTTGAATGTCCTGTGGTCAGGGACGTTCACACAAATGAGATAGCCTATTGAGTTTTATCCTGATTACTAATCCCATTAGGTTTGTCAAGTTTAGAATTAAAGGTTTATTTAAGTATGCAGATATATCGAACTTGATCCCTACCCTTAAGAGATTTAGCTACTCATGGCGGGATATGATTCAATTAAATAAATAAAAGACCGCATGCTCGACATGTTGATTGCAATTAATTGAAGTGGAATCATGCAGAGGTTCGAGATTGGTAAATGAAATAAAACATGCACATAATAAATCACAACTATAAATAAAGTACTTGAGAAATGAAATGGAATTGAATCTGAATGTGGTGATGGAAATTGAAAGCGTTGAAGAACAAAGGCTCCACGACTCTTGAGTTAATTAAAAATGTAAA
Source organism: Viscum album (assembly GCA_963277665.1). NCBI lineage: Eukaryota > Viridiplantae > Streptophyta > Magnoliopsida > Santalales > Viscaceae > Viscum > Viscum album. Next base: position 189,415,010 of record OY728145.1, read on the forward strand.
AACACTAAGAAATTTAGAGTTTGGAGGGGAAAGAGGGTGAGGGAACTCACAGGGAGTCGAAAGGAGAGAAAGAGCTTGTCCCGAAGTTGTATGAAATGCTCTGCCACTTCGTTGCTTATATATGCATATTTCGTCACGACGTGTACCTTCGATCCGCGTGAATTTTCGTGGATTTTGGGATCTCCAGCGTGGCACGTGTATCTCTCGTGGATTTATGAAGTTTGATCGGGTACATGTTGTGTACCGGGTGTTCGCGACGTGTACCTCACATCCAACTGTCTTTTCACGCGGATTCCTTGCGGCTTTCTCGCTATCTGTTTTGACTGGCATCACGTCGTGTCAGGGATGTACACAACGTGTAGCGGCTTTTTCCTTGCTAGCTTCGTGGCTTGGTCACGACTTGGGTTCATGACTTGGGATAGGCTGTGAACTTCTCATACACGACGTGTACTGACGCATCACGATGTGTACTGAGCCATTTTTGCACCTTTTCTGCCTATCTTCTTTGGAATTCTGTGAAACTTTTATTCCTGCAAAATTGGACACATACCACGTGCATTATAATGTATATTAATGAAAAACTATAAATGAATGACAGTAAAATGTATATACAAATTTGGCTTATCATTAACTCATCAACCGCACGATTTAGGCATGACAACCCTATTATTTCACTTATTCAATATTTCCATTTCATAATTACCAACTCGCCACACAATTAAATTTCCATGTTAAGTAATTTAATCCCATCATGTTTTGAATCAAAAACATATATTCGATTAAAATTACTCTTCTTCATAACCAATTTACAACATTAATTTGTTTACTACATTAAACATCCATCTCAGTGTGTATCAGTTCGTTTATTTCATCCATGACTTCCGTTTAATCTTATCTAGTTCATTATTTTTATATCAATCTCATCAATTTAACCATATTAGCCTCACTACGAGAGTATATCAAACACATATCACCACACATTTTTACATCACCACACCTCTATAATAATAACACGTGTCATAGAAATCATGAAAAATGCAACAATAGTATATATCACATATATCGCAGTAACTTCACATCCCTTTTAGGTTTTGGTTTATTTTATATAATTAAATCAATCTCATCAAAAAAGAAAAAGAAAAAAAAAACAAAGCACGATCATTCCACATAAACATTAATTAATGAGAGAGTTCCCAAAAAAATCTTTCTTAAACCGATGCTTCAATCATCACATTATAAAGGAACATGGTTTGATGTTTAAATTCCCATCGATTCAGGCAGATTTAGACTCTTGAAGGAATAAAATCAAGAGTCGTCGAATGCGCACCCCAATAGCGTTAGACAATTCCCACCATTGCCAAAAGTTGCTCAAGAGGAGAAGTAACCGAGTGAAAAGAAAGAAACCACTTGAATTTATAAATAAAAAAGGAGAGTAAAAAATCATGGTGTGATAACATTCATTACGACACAATGATGGTTGGCCAACTGGAAATTCAAAAATCACGATGCAAACCCGCAATATCCCCCTTAAATCTCACAGTCACCCACTTTTCAAACTTAAAGATATCAAAGATCATTACGACGTAATATATACAATTACGTTGTAATTCACTTAGTAAAAGGGTCCATCCGAGATTTATGACGCAACCCATCCTTATCTTTTATCTCCACAACTGATGGTAATATGAACTAATGGGCCCGACCATGATGTAGTGGTCTAGACCATGTCATGGTCTATCCCTATGCACACACTATGTCATGGTGGGTTGTATTGTACAATAATGCTTGGTTCGACCACCATCTTCCACACTAATTATCATTATTTGTTACAATCACATGATTATGAGAAGTTCGAATGTCTTGCATGAATGTTTAAATGTTAAACATTCAATGAAGAGATTGAATCGTATGTTTCAAATGAATTGAAACATTTGAGCGTTTTGTGAAACGCTCAAATTAATATAGGCCGAACGTTGGAGTACTTTGATGCCTATATAAGTTGGTTCGATCCTCATGCAAGGGTGTGTGATAGTTAAAACTCCTCAAAGCCAAAATTATCAAAGTCCTAAATTCTCTCAAGCCTTTAACCTTGAGGTTCTAGCAAACCGTGGTTTGGGGAGATCCTCCTCGAGCGTTGAGAGACTCGTGCTATTCATGGATACACTAGGAGGGAGAAATCCGTTGGTTGCTCCTCAATGATCTACATCAAACTCATGCGGATGAGTCGAATCAACATAAAAAGTTGCACTGTTTTTTTATTAATTCCAAACGTATAAATAGATCTTGATTGTTTTTGAGTTTTGGTTGTTGTTTTTACTATGTTTAGGATAAGTGTTATCCCTATGAAACCCTTCAGTGGTATCAGAGCCAATCTATCAACGTTTGGTTTTATTCTCAAATGAACAAAAAAGATTGGAAAATGAGTTTTCCAAGTGCCACAACACAACCTTATTCAAGACGGGTGTTCTAGTTCTTGATTTTGCAAGACCATGACATAGTCCTCCTGGAGATGAGTGCTGATTCTCGCTCAAATTTACCCAAGAGATGAAGGTAGAACGATCCTTGTAGTTTAGTTTGGGTTATCTAATCCCCAGAGACCTAATAAGTACCTACAGACACGTACATTCTATGAATTATTTTTGGCTATGAAGTGGCCAACTTGGGTTGATTTTAGATGGGCTTAAGGTATCACTAATAGTTTTAAGTTAATTCAAATTAAGGTAATGAGTTGATCCTTGGTTATCGCTCAGGGTGGATTGAATGAATTTCTTTTTTTTAATGATTTCAATTTCTTATAATTGAGATGAGTTCATTTAAGAAGATCAAACATAATAATCACTTACTGGTTTAATGCCTATACACCCTAATACTAATCACCCATACACTTGAAGGATCAAAGCATTGAGCACTCCAAGGTAAAAGTTTGTATTAGCACTTGAAATGTGTGACCTTAAATTCAGTAAGGATGAAGATGTTTTAAAATCATCAAATAAAAATCTCATTTAAAAGAAGTGATTAGCCATTAATGGAGTGAGAAATAACATCCAATCCAGCCCCTTGCTACTCCCTTGGATCAACCCATAAAAGAGTTAGCCCTCCATTGATGACATGTCTTCAACGGAAGCGGGAAGTAGACTTACGAGGGTGGAATTGAAGAAGTAAAAAAAACAACAACAAAAATCGATCACTCCACCGTTGTGTGATAAATATCACAAAGTATGGTGTGAATAAATTCACACTTTGAACCAACAATATCAACGTGATATGTAGAACAACAGAATAAGAGTAGAAGAAGAACTTTTATTAAGAAACTAGGATGAATTAAAACAACTTACATGTGAAAGAAGAACGTTACAAAGAGAAATTGACAGCATAACAATAAGATGAAAACAAAGCTCAAAAATGAAAAACTCCTTCACCACCACTGCCTTAAATAGGCATTTTGGGAGCCTTGGGTCGAGCTTCCAACAGTACAAAAGATCCCACTTGAGTATGGTAGGCCTAGGGTGGTGGAACGTAAGGGAGAGGAGACTTTTCCACTATTGACCCAAGGTGGTAGCCAGCTTGCTTCCACCGAACAGACATGCTTGTAAGTTCTTCTAGATGGCCGAATCAGAGTGGGCCATAGAAGAATAAAATGGAGCCCCAGATGTCTCCTACCCGCCTGTAAAATTTGGGCCCATTTGGAGTTGTGGATTCGGAGATATGATTAGATTAATGAACTGTTTTTCTGGGCCACAGAATTTGGCCCAGAATTTTATCTCTAACTTGGGCCGCCTAAATGGACACCATGGAGGCCGAATTAGCATTGGATCCTGAAGAATGATTTGTTCCTCTACATGTCTTCTAGCATCCCACGAAATTTGGGATTCATTGGGCCTGTATGTTGGGCCCCACAGTCTCATCAGTGGGCTGATGTCCAATCTGACTTCTCCAGAATTGTTTCCTTTCATCACAAAATATTCCCATATTCTTCCATGAATTCTCCATTGATCCCTGAATCAAACATGTTCATATTGAAGTGTAGATCAATTTCCAAAAATATCAAATTAAAATATGTATAATTAGATTCCCTTAAAATCAGATGAATCATTGGGTACTTTAAATGATGTTAAAAAATGTAGCACATAACAATGCATTTTAAGAAAGAATTACAATCATAATGTGAAATGATGTTCAAAGTGTAAAATGCACTAAAATGGTGTTTATGAATAATAAAACACATGAATATTATATATATTAACAATAAATATTAGCCTCATTTAGTGGCTAATCACACCCCCCAACTTGAGTTTTGCTAGTCCCGAGCAAAATATATCTCAACAACATGAAATTCGAATTCCCTTTTCCAAAAACATTTTAATACACAATGATCACCAAAAACCCTTATACCAAACAATCATGAAACCCGCAAAATATTTTAATACAAGATTATTTCATAAGCAGATCCCAATCCCAAGCTCATTTCTTTGTTCAAATTCATTGTCATATTTCATCCAATATCAATTAAGTATGAGGATGTGTTGTGCATCACAATAGACATGGGGGTTCATCTTTATTCAAGGGGGAAATGACGGAAGCGCTAGGTGAAATCATATTTCAATATTAAGATGAGTATTCAATTTTTTTTATCATATTATTATTTTTTTGTTTTTTTTTTGTTTTTGTAATGTTGCCACAATAATTGAAATTGCACTCAAAAGAGTCAACTCCTGTAGCGAGACTTTGCCGATGACTCCCAGGCTCAAACACCTTAGGGCACCAAGTGAAACCCACATACTCGGGCACCATCTCAAGTTAACTTAGTCAAAAACAAATTCAAATTACCAAAAATAGAGATAAAATTACTAACTCTAGGCCAGACAACTATGGAGTCACGATCCCCAAGTGTCGAAAGCCACGCATTATGTCATTTCATTACTCTACGCACAAATTTATTGTTTTTTTTAATTTTTTTTGAATACTCATATTAAAACTAAAATGATCACCAAACCTATGCTATTTATTTGGGGGACCCCATGAACTCAAACTAATACCCCATCATCCAAAGGACGTGCATTGTGATCTTTTTTTTTATTTGGATGAAAATATAAACGATGAAATATCACATTGGACAGCCACACTTTCCAAAATCTATGATCATGAAATTATACAAGGATTAAAATCAGAATCAGGGCATGCTAAATTATTTGATATTCAGTTTCAAAGTGTGCAATGTGTATTACCATGTTCAAAGTTAAAAGAATTTTTCCTTCCATTTACACATTTTTTTTTTCAATTCATTCATTTTTTTACACAAAAACATTTTTTATTTTATCTCCCCCCCAACTTAAAATAACACTGTCCCCAGTATTTAAAGAAATGAAAATTTAGGAGTAGATGTAGATAATGGAAGTTCAAAAAGGAAATTGAAAATGAGGATCATGGAATGAAGTCACCTTGTGGTTGAAGTTGAAATTCTTGCTGCTCCCTTTTAATCATTTGATATCCATGTCACTTGCAGAGTTCCCCAGTAGCAAAAGGAAAAACAAAACAAACAAAACAAAACAAAACAAAACAATATATATATATATATATTTATATAATAAAGAAAGTAAAATATAAGTATATATATAAAAATTATAGAATAAGGAAGCACAAAAAGCTGTAGGTCAGTGGTAAGCGCGCGCCCCTGTTTCCCTTCGGTCCCGGGTTCGAATCCCCGCGGCTTCACCGGTTGTGATGGGGTTTGACCCACGACCCACGACGTGTCCCTTTTTTTTTATTATTATATTTTTTTTTTATTTTTTTTTGTATTTTTATTTTAACCTACAAAAACAATAAAATAAAATAAATTGATGATACATTGTCTTCTTTTTAAATTTCTTGGTAAACCATTACTCAAGGATCACACCACGTGACACAGATGAATATGGTGCTCCCCTTTCATACCCATCCATACTTATAATAGAAGAACAGGTCAACAATATATTTTTTTAAATATAAAAATGATTAATTAATCCTATTAAAAATATAAAGTTGATTAAAACAACAAAATGATAGGAAACTTGAAAACCATGAGTTGCCTCCCATGCAACGCTTTGTTTAACGTCGTTAGCCCGACATGAACCACCTAACTTACCCAATACCAATTTTCAACATTTTAAGGACCCCATATTTCTCCATGTCCACTAGATTGAGATTGATTCTTTGTTTATAATTTTCGTCGTGTGTAAACCTATGTCCAATAATGAGTGGTAAAATCCAAGGAATATCAGAAATGGTTGATACAGTTTCTTTTTTAGTCTTTCCAAAGACATTAAGAATCATTACCTCTTTATTGGTTTCATGATAAGAAATTGTGAAAATTGGAAGTTTTTGTCTATCCCCAATGAATGGAAACTTGAGGGTGGATGGAAAGTCCTTTCGTTCAAGTTCGGATAAGCTAACACTTTCAGACATAGGTTGAGACTTTGAATCAAACTCAATTTCATTTTCAAAATTTCTCAACAGAATTGGTTCCTTTTGAATAGAAGATTCAACCACAAAATTAGAAAGATCAATTTTAGGAATGAGTATGGACTCAATGTTTGTGATTTCTCTCAATGGTTCAATGGTTGGTGTTTTTGAAAAATCATCAATGGAGTTATATTCATGAGACTCAATCCATGATGTCAAATTCTCCACTTTTGAATCCAAAAAATCAATTTCCTCTTGATTTAAAGACCCTTCAAAAATTCCTTTATCCTCTTTATCTATACCAAATCCAAAGGATGGTTTTTCAATAAATTCATGAGAGGTTTGTGGGAGAAGAGTCTTCTATCAATGAAGAGGAAGGGATAACATGAGTGGGAATGGGTTCCATAACCGTCTCAAGGTTTTGTAGTTCTAATCTCAATGATGAAACCTCAAAATTCATTTTCTCCATTTGTTGACATAGTTTTTCAAGTAATGGATGTGAATTAGGAGGGATAAGGGGTTGTGCTAAATGGTCTATTCCAGGTGGATAACTATGTTGTTGGAATTCCATAGGAGGATATTCAGATTGGCCTTGTTGGGATTGAAACTCATAATAGGTTAGAATGTTTTGTGGAGAATTGGAGTTAAAACATTGTGTCTCAATCGGTTGTTGGTTATCCCACCAGTAGAAATTGGAATGGTCATTGTACAACACACATGAGGTTGGGTGATCAAAGTAGGGATAGGTTCCCCATGTTTGGATTTGTTCAAAATTGCCTTCCATAGGAGTGAGGGGGTGAGAACAGAGAAGTGAGATGAAAAAAAGGATGCTAGCGTCTAAGATAACTTACTTAGGTCCCCGACAACGACCCCAAAATTTGATTCTCGCTCAAATTTACCCAAGAGATGAAGGTAGAACGGTCCTTGTAGTTTAGCTTGGGTTATCGAATCCTCAGAGACCTAAGAAGTACCTACAGACACGTACATTCTATGGATTGTTTTTGGCTATGAAGTGGCCAACTTGGGTTGATTTTAGATGGGTTTAAGGTATCACTAATAATTTTAAGTTAATTCAAATTAAGGTAATGAGTTGATCCTAGGTTATCGCTCGGGGTGGATTGGATGAATTTCTTTTTTTTAATGATTTCAATTTCTTATAATTGAGATGAGTTCATTTAAGAAAATCAAACATAATCATCACTTATTGGTTTAATGCCTACACACCCTAATACTAATCACCCATACACTTGAAGGATCAAAGCATTGAGCACTCCAAGGTAAAGGTTTGTATTACGACTTGAAATGTGTGACCTTAAATTCAATAAGGATGAAGATGTTTTAAAATCATCAAATAAAAATCTTTTTTAAAAGAAGTGATTAGCCATTAATGGAGTGAGAAATAACATCCATTCCAGCCTTTTGCTACTCCCTTGGATCAACCCATAAAAGTGTTAGCCCTCCATTGATGACATGTCTTCAACGGAAGCGGGAAATAGACTTACGAGGGTGGAATTGAAGAAGTAAAAAAAACAATAACAAAAATCGATCACTCCACCGTTGTGTGATAAATATCACAAAGCATGGTGTGAATAAATTCACACCTTGAACCAACAGTATCAACGTGATATGTAGAATAACAGAATAAGAGTAGAAGAAGAACTTTTATTAAGAAACTAGGATGAATTAAAACAACTTACATGTGAAGGAAGAACGTTACAAAGAGAAATTGGCAGCATAACATTAAGATGAAAACAAAGCTCAAAAATGAAAAACTCTTTCACCACCACTGCCTTAAATAGGCATTTTGGGAGCCTTGGGTCGAACCTCCAACAGTGAAAAAGATCCCACTTGAGTATGGTAGGCCTAGGGTGGTGGAAAGTAAGGGAGAAGAGACTTTTCCACCCTTGACCCGAGGTGGCAGCTAGCTTGCTTCCACCGAACAGACGCACTTGTAAGTCCTTCTAGATGGCCGAATCAGAGTGGGCCATAGAAGAATAAAATGGAGCCCCGGATGTCTCCTACCCTCCTGTAAAATTTGGGCCCATTTGCAGTTGTGGATTCAGAGATATGATTAGATTAGTGGACTGTTTTTCTGGGCCGCAGAATCTGGCCCAGAATTTTATCTCTAACTTGGGCCGCCTAAATGGACACCATGGAGGCCGAATTAGCATTGGATCCTGAAAAATGATTTGTTCCTCTACATGTCTTCTAGCATCCCACGAAATTTGGGATTCATTGGGCCTGTATGTTGGGCCCCACAGTCTCATCAGTGGGCTGGTGTCCAATCTGACTTCTCCAGAATTATTTCCTTTCAGCACAAAATATCCTCATCTTCTTCCATGAATTCTCCATTGATCCCTGAATCAAACATGTTCATATTGAAGTGTAGATCAATTTCCAAAAATATCAAATTAAAATATGTATAATTAGATTCCTTAAAATCAGATGAATCATTGGGTACTTTAAATGATGTTAAAAAATGTACCACATAATAGTGCATTTTAAGAAAGAATTACAATCATAATGTGAAATGATGTTCAAAGTGTAAAATGCACTAAAATGGTGTTTATGAATAATAAAACACATGAATATTATATATATTAACAATGAATATTAGCCTCATTTAGTGGCTAATCAGGTGCAGTCTCATAAATGTTATGAGACCACGCCATAGTCCAAAGAAAAATGGTTGTTTCGGGCATCTCAAGAAAATCATGGAAAACAAAGCATCGTATTTGACACCTCTATTTCATGGTCTCTGGATCAGTATGTTGTGGTATCACCCACCATGATGTCCAAAACTTTTTGGACTACACTGTAGTTCTCAGTGCGACCGAAGAACTAAAATGGTATCCAAAATGTTTTGGATTATATTGTGGTCCTTGGTGAAACCAGTGGACTAAAATGGATTATCCAAGGTCGGTGAATCGACTTGACTAGGTGAAACAGTTTCACCTCAGAATGGCTTGGCCAGACTGAAACAACTTCTAAAACAGTCATGATTTATAGTGTGTTCATAGAGCCAAAATGACATTCACTATGTTGTAGTGGACAAAATTTTAAAGATTTTTTTGTTAATTTTATTAAAAACCTTCATCAGCGTAGGCCCAAATGGCCCATGCCGAATCCGAGGGGGGCTTTAAATCAAACAAAAAGTTTTTTGGTAGATGTGATATAGGTTTAAAGTAGATTTACATGACAAATAATTTATAAAATATTTATAAATTAAAATTAGTTGAAATATAAGTGTTTATATTGATTTATGAGTTGGTTGTAAATGTAAATATAAAATGTTTATATTAAGGCCTTATTTAGAAATGGTTTGAAACATAACAAAAAGTATTTTGAATGACGTGATCAATGGTTTTAAATAAAATTAAATATAAGATATATAAATTATGTAAAATGTTTTCATAATATATGAGATGTTTATATTGTCATAAAAGTTTTTCATAAAGTATTTCATATTTTGGAATATGAATGAATTCATATTAAATGCCATTCAAATTTGATAATATGGAGGAATTCATATTATAATAAACATGAGATGTTCATGTTTATTTATATTATGGAATGTCCATAAGAGGATGCCTAAATTATAGTGTTTATAATTGTTTATTTAAGAATTGTTCATAAATGTTTATAACACGACTGAATTTATAAATTGTTCATTTATTTAGTATTATTCCATGCTTTATTATTCATGAATATAAATTTTATATTATGAATTTTGATGTATGCTTTAGTTTAAATGTGTTATACTGCTTCATTAAATTATCATACATGCATTTAAGGAGTTACATCTAGGTATGATAATTGATTTAGTTTTCTCCAACCTTGACTTTGGCTTGTATTAGGCTATGAGTTTGAATTAAGAATTTAATTATAGTTTATACATATTAGGTATTAGAATTATGATGAAATTGAAGTCTCTCTTGAGCAATGAACTATGGGTAGATGGACTTTGGGCCAGACTGCTCATTGGTCTAGAGGCTTATGCCTTGTCTAGAAAAGTGGGGGTTGACTACCTGTTGCTCCATCTTTGGTGGAAGGAATATTGATTCAAAACTAAATCATTAGAAGTATACACACATAAAGAGAATAACATGAGATATGATGATATTAAACCTCCTTTAAAATATAAGTGTCACATTCCTTCCAAAGCAAAAACTTTTCAAAACCCTGATCATTCAACTGGGTAGTTTTATGCCAAAGCTAGGTGCCCCTTGATTATATTGTTTAAGGCAAGTAATGAGGTGACTCGAAGAGTCAAGTACCTCGTTTTTGGTGTTTTCTTTGGGTTACACTTAACTAAGAAACCATCACGAAGGACATCAGAGAAATAATGTTGAGTTTATCCATATGACAATTTAGGCAATGTAACTTCCTATCGCCCCGAACCACTGATCGATACCCAGACCGACGAAACGCTACGTGACCTCATATGAACTTCCCTGAATGCCAGAGGCTTCTGACGAATAGCAGAGGTCTAAAGAGGTATCGCAGGAGGCTATACTCCTTATATCAGAGTGCACAATCACAGAATCAATAAATACCAAATCTCATACACACCCGTCACATTAGAGTATGCAAAATAATAGATAATATGAAACAAGCAACGCAAAATAAAATGCTGACATATGACATATAATCATACCGGCCGATCACAAGTATGAGGGACAAAAGAAAAATAGAAGACAAGGCTCCCTTGCAACTCTGAGCCATACTCCACCCCGATCTCTCGGTATCACCTGAGCTGTCTCGCTCATCCATGCAAACATGATCTCGAGCCTCTACCCTACCTATGCCTACAGTAACATGTGAGAGCTACTCAATTATCCAAGTGTCATGGTAGCTAAAGCAGGGTGTGAGTATAACTCAGTAGACCGCCACTAATGACCTCCCAAAACAACCAATCTATAAATAGTGCATGTCAAAGTGTTACTAGGTAAACAGATACAATCACAACCATTTAAATATTTTAAAAATTAGCAATCTAAACGAATATCGAACCCAGGGGCCGAGTTCACACTGGGAATAGTACATACCTACTTCACTCAATGCCAGGGTGTCTCTGTCACGCCCCAACTCTCAAGTACCCGGAGCCGGTTCCATACAGAGGATCGATTCAGTTCAGGTTCTAGGAAACCAGCTACTTCTGATAATCTTCTTCTACTAAAAGCTGATACCTGAAAAATTTATTTCAAAATATAGGGTGAGCATACGAATGCCCAGTAAGGGGTTTAAAAATAACATACTATACCCAAAATCACTTTTGAAAACATTCTTTAAAATTTCCATAAAACATTTTCTTTAAAATGTTGTAACACATTAAACATACCATGACAATTGTCTAAGGGATATAAGTGCATAATTTAAAACGTACTAACATTATCATGATCAATTATGAGAATGCTCATTCAGAATAGAAAGTAAAAGACAATTCATGTTGAAATGCAAGTACAAAATTAATAACTAAGTGTAATGCATGATCAGAGTTTCGCTTAAAAATAATAACTTCAATTTCATCATTACTATTGGCCATTAAATTTCTGAATATTGCATAAATAATAAATATGCCATACTTAAACATCTTCTGATTCTCATAATCATAAGCTCTTTAACCAGGAATATTCTACTAGTCGAATAATCCTCTGGTTAATTAATTTACACAGTCTTAAAGAGGAAAGCGCATATGCCAGACCGTGTCAAGGCCTCGTGCCAAGACCTAGGGGCTAACTTTAACCGGACCACAACCCGGAGATCCTCTGTAATCAGACTTCACCCCGGAGAGCCTCTAATAACCGGACTCCAACCCGGAGGGTCTACTGTAACTGGACCCCAACCAGGAGGGCTTACTTTTACCGGTCCCCACCCCGGAACATACTAGGTCCAATGCATTCCTCATATCTCTAAATCAAAGTGCACATACCACTTTGATTTATTAAATCACTTATCATTCCCAGTACACATATTACTTGGTTTTTAAATTCACATTATTCAAAGTTTCCCATACCACTTTGAATAATCAAATGCTTATCTCATAAATTATTAATAATAAATTGTTTGATTATCACATAATAACTTTACAACTCTTCCATAGAAATAAACTTTTAATGCATTAAAATACATGTTCATTATTCTTGCTCAATTCATGTGCTATTAAATGGTAATGACGTTGGACTAAATTATAATGTGTCAGTTATTATTTAGGTAATAAATTTCTCAACGACATGCATAATATAGTAAACGTTATTTGCACATGTGATATTGATTTAAAACACACAAGTAATGAATGGATGAGTTTACCACATAAAATGATAGTTCCTTAATTTTCAAAATCCTCGGTTCGTGGAAATGAACATTTATAGCTTAAAATGATAAATTTTTAACCAAGACAGATGTCATTTGTACACAAAGCATGCGCTAATAAACGGTCATGTCTTAATAAATGGCCATGCCTTATATAACATAACATATAAGGCCAATTAATTTGCAGTGCATCATTTGTTTTATGTAATGCATATATTAAATTAAACATATCAAAAACATGCTTTAACCACCGAAATTTATTTCAGACCAAGTTAATTCGGACTATGATTAAAACTTATAAGTGCCTACATTTATCCATATGTATATATATGTAAAATATGTACATGTCACACCCAAGTCTTTATTTAAAGATTGTAAATCATCTTTAATATCATGAAATAAAATTAGATTGAATTATGTATGTATGTCCGAATATACACTAAGTGTATAACAGAAAATAATTATAAATTAAAATAACCCTTAACTTATGTACGCATACAATAATAAGATAAGTTTCTTTACAAAAATGACTCCATGCATTTTTATAGTTCCTCAAAGTTTTTAGTAACACTTAATTCCGGTCACATGGTTTTATGAAAAGCCGTAGAGCTGTGCATATGCAAAAATATTTATATAAATATATATATGTGGTATGTGGGTGTGGCATGTGAATAAGTTTGTAAGGGGTATATATACACTTTGGGTCCGCCAATTCTCTATAAACTCGAAAAATCCCAAAACTCTATTTCACGTAAAGAGGGGTTCAAACTCAACCGCAAGGTGATGTATATTTATATAACAAGTGTATATAAACATACAACTTAAGATTCAACAAACAAGACCAATATAAATCCCCTACACATACGGGTTTCACAACTCTATATAAGTTTTAAAACACTAAATTTTAAGGATCATAAGTGTACAACAGAAAGTAATTATAAATCAAAATCACCCTTATAAGATTATAACCTTAAATATAAATTAATTAGAAGAGAATAATCTCTTACTAAATAAGTTTGATCATAAAAATAAATATTAGTTCCCTTATGCAAGACAATAAATTATAGAACGTAAGATGAAAAACTATAGATAGTATATCCCTTACACCACCTTAAATGAAACACGACTTGTATAAATTAAAATAAATAAGATAAATTTGATAATTCTCAGCTCATTCCCTAATTTGAAAATCAAATACCATAATTGAAAATAATTTCCACCCATCACATTCTAAAACATCATTGCAAATCATCACTTAGCAGATTTAGAACCGGGTGAAATAAAACTATATAAATGTATATATATGATATATATACTAGTGTATATTCATGTTTGCAAAAGAAAGACAAAGTATATTAAACCCTTACTTGGCATGGATGAGAGGCTCGGACCAGAGAGGGCTTGCTGGAGATTTGAGGAAGAGAAGAAGAGAGGTTAAGGGTGCAAAGTTTTTTTCATTTGCGCTTTCAAATAAGGGTTTTTATAAACAAAATACCCACTGTATAAATAGTGACACCAAAATAAGCTTGCTGTGCAAGCTGCAAACATAGTGGCTATAATAATAATAATAATAATAAAAATAATAATAATAATAATAATAATAATAATAATAATAATAATAATAATAATAATAATAATAATAATAATAATAATAATAATAATAATAATAATAACAATAATTGTGACCAACAAAACATTCACAGACTAAAACTATTTAGCCACATAACAAAGACCAACAAAATGAGAAAACATGAATTCAACTAACAGACAACCACTGCAATTAAACAAACAAATATATATCCAGATTGATTTGATAATGGCGAGGGCGACCTGCATAACAGAGTCGAACAAGACCCCTACCTTGCCTAGAACTAAAGACTAAGAACATAATGATCCTATACCCGCAATAGAACCCTACCTCACGTAGACCGAAGACCGCTGAACAACAGGCTAGCTCGAAGTCTACTACCGCGACCGCAACAGATCTCCGAGCTCGACACCGGCCGATGCGCGGCCTCTTCCCCAACTCCTCTAGTTCGAACCGGTGTATACCGACAGTGCGACACCCAGACTCGGCCTCGACCACAAATGATAACTTCGGTGCCAGACCTGCTTGAAGCCACCCTCAAGCGCGACGCACCCCGAAGGAGACCCGCAGGCCTGCTCGACCCGGACTGCATGCCGCGCGCGCGACTCCACCACCGAGCTCGGTTACTGAACCCTAGATGCGGCCTGGACCTGCGACCTCCAACTGAAATGCGGACACCCCTTTTTTCCGGATCCCAAATCCCGCACGGAATTTCTTTGTTTTATTATTATTTTATTATTATTTTTGTTTCTCTCCTCTAGATCGGCGCCTAAACCATCAGTCACGGACCCCCTGGAACTCGCTACGAGATTCTTCATTTTTTGTTATAATCTATTATTATTATAACTCAATTATTATCTTTAACTTTTAAAGAAGTCAAAAAGTTATATATATATTAAACTAATAATCCAAAAAATTATCTAATAATCTATTAAAATTATTTAATCAATCACCAATTTTTTCTTCTTTAAGATTACTTTTCCGTCTAATTTTGTCAATCACATTTTCTACTTTATTCCACTACTACTTTATATTAGAATTTGTTTTCTTCTTGTTTAATTATTATTAATACATCATTATTACTGTTTAATTAATTCCATTAATGTAATTTATATAAAGTTTATCATAACACATGTATTATAAGTTTAAACTTAAATATTAAATTAGTTTTAAGAAATGATTTGTTGAAAATTTATAATTCAAAACATTTCATATACATATAGATATAAATCATGTTTAAAATATATATGCATATTTTCGTCATAGATTTAAAATAGTAAGAATTTTGTAAATCTAATCTTAATTCATAATTTTAAAACAAATAATTGTAACTATATATTTATAAATTATTTTGAATAAAAATTTGTAATTCCAAATATATTCAATGTGTAGTATTTATTATTTCATATTAAATAAATTTTATCAGTGTAATTGCAATAGTCAATATAATATAGTTTTTTTAAGATAATTATTTATTTAAAATATTTTATCAAACACTCATTTCGATAAATTTTATTATTCAAATTCATTAATAAATATATCCATGTTAAAATATAACGCTATAAAATTAGTTTGAACACTATACAATTATCAATAAAATTATTGTATAATTAACATATAATCAATAAAATTATTATTTTGTTTTTTTATAAAGAAAATAAAACACGTTTTTAATGAAATAAAATTTAGAATATTCTGGGGTGTTACAATCTCTAAGCAGCTGCAAAGACCGTTCTAACCATCTTTTGACCTGGGGTAATATACCCATCCCTGGTCCTAACAAGTGGCACCTGAGGGTAATATACCCATATCTAGGGCCCCAACGTCTACCCGGGGGCTGTGTTTACCCCATGTTTGACCATCAATACCAAGCGTCCACCCCAAAAACCATTTCTAGCCCATTCCCAAAAATACCAAACACATGTGATCAATTACAATTTCCCATTTCTATTTCAAACCAAAACCCATTTACTTTTCCTTTACTTTTATTTTCAAATACCATTGCAAAGCCAAACCATTTTCAAACACCCAAAACTAAATTACCCTTTCATATGCCTACTTCTTTAATACCAAACCATTACTCAGACCCACACTTTATAATTCACCTTTACTATTACATTAGGTCCAATTCAATTAAAAAGGAAAATCCATTTCCAATTATCAATGGTTGTGAAATTCCATTTCACAACCATCGATTCTACTATTTTACCTCTTTAACTCGATAAAACATAATTAGACATTTATTCAAACCATGTGATGAACCCGACCCAGATACCCCCTCAAACCGATATCTGACCTGAACCGTCACATATTAGAAGGACGTTATCGATCCCCACGGGCTAACAACTAGCACCCGAGCATCAACAACAACTATATGGAATGATTTTTCCCAACTTGAAGCTGACAACACGACACACACACACACACACACGATGGGAAGAAACAACAGAAGGTTAAAACAAGAAATACATGTCATACCAAAAGGAAATAGTAGAAGCGATTCAACTCAAAAGTAGTGGAATAATCTCAAAGGACAACTAAAATTGAAACAGCCACTCCATGTGATGGCGTGAACAAACTCCCACCATCTCACCATTAGCTACCTAGACACAGTTGATAGAAACCTCACTGCCTCACTATGATGCATTTCCTTGTATCAAAAGGCATAATAAGGACTACATACTACCGAAGGGGTGCATAACGTGTGAGCTAAACATGATCGATAGGATCCCACCAAGATGTTCCATATCAAGTTTCTGTAAAACAACTCGAACATGCTCAACTTCAAAGAAAACAAGCCATGATAATTAGTTAAAAAGTTTTTATATCAAAAGCATGGTAAAACATTTCCCCCTTTTCCACAGTTCCAAATAATCCAGGTAAAACAGTTTCAAAGCATATCACATATATCAAAGTAGTCAAACCAAAGCATGTATCACATATCATATCAAAATCCAAAGCAGTACAAACCAAAAGCACAAGTAACATCATGTTAAAGATCACTACATGCGACATCCCGAGATTTTATGATTTTTTTTCAAATTAATTCAATTTTTTTGATAGATTGCGTTACATGCAACATTGAGTTTAGCTTGCATTACAGGAAACATTGAGTTTAGCTTGCATTACACGCAATATTGAGTTTGGCTTGTGTTACACACAACCCTGAGTTTAAACAAAACATGACATATTATTAAAATATTATTATGATAGTTATCACCTAGCCATTGTAATAGGCGGGTATGAATAGGATTAACTAAATATATAGTTTACATATGTATAAAAAATGAATTCTTTGGTGACCAATTAATTAGATTTGAAATAAAAACTATTTGAAAATAAAAGAAATCTTTTTTTGAAATACTATTTTTATACGCATAAACACGTTTTACCTAAAATAAATTAAACAAACCACTTTTGATGAATGATTTTAATGAAATATATATATTACATATTCAATCAACTAGTTAACATTCATGTTATGTGCATTTTAGACTAGAGATAAGAATAAACCCATTTTACACTTAAAAATTGTCTTTTTCTAAAAAGCAATTTTGTCGTCTTTTTGCACACTTATTTTAAAACTATTTTTTGAAATTTTTAGAAAATTTATTTGAAAAAATAAAGTTTATTTTTGAAATCATCATATCAAAATTATCTTAGGGTGAATTTTTGGGATTTTTCTAAAAAGTTTCATTTTTTGATGAATAGTGAAAAATACCAAATTTTAATTGAAAACTGTTTTTTCGTTTAATTTATATATAAAGTTAAATTATATTTTAAATTGGTTTTAAAGTAACATTAGTTCAATTATATATCCATTAATCCAATTTAGGTCATTTGAATCAATTTCATATTGATTTTTGATATAAAAACTTCGTATACTTTTGAACATTTTCTCTTTAAAAACCCGATTTCTCATTTCGTCCACGAGATTAATTTTAAATGAAATTTTGCCACTTCTATGAATGGAATTTGAAAAAATGGATTCTATATTTGGAGTTAGTATAATTTTTATTATTTAATAAGGTCAACATAATTTTTGACCAAAATGAATAGTGAAAATAGTAAAAATTAATTACCATGGTTAAGGAAAAAATGAGTTTTCCAAGGATTAAACTAGAAAGATACGAGTTAAAAAATGACCTAACACATGTCTAAATTCTATTGGCAGGCCATATTTCCATCTTATCCCCCTCAGTTCGAATCTAGGGTCATTTGGAAGCTTTTGTCTTTTGAATGACTATTATTTTGGAGTCTTTTGGGAACATTTCAAGTAGTTTCCAAGTGGCTTCCCCCCACTTATAAAAGGCCACCACCACTCTTCACTTCTCACCTTCAAACCCTTTTGGCTCGGCTAAGCCCTACCCAAATCATTTCCCAAATTCCCTCCTCTCATCATAGAAGTCTTAGTTTGGACATAAAACCAACCTAGGAATATTTTTGGTGCAATATTGAGGAGGATACTCGGAGAATATGTAACATTCAAAAACGAGTGTTTTTGTTTTATTTATTGCCCCACTCCTTTCAATTCTTATTATACAATGATGATTTAATAAACTTAGTATCTTCCAAATACTGATATGTTGTTATGTTAAGGGTGTTGGTTTCGGGCGCAGCAGAAGTGTTGCGGTGGAGGGCGATATATTAAAATTTCTTTTAATAATCTTTGCCTGAAACCAAGAGCGAGAATATTACACTTCAAATTTATAATTAATTTATTTAATATCTAAAGAAATAAATACATGATCTTAGGAACTTTCTTCATTGATGATTATTGATTGTTCGAAAAGGCCCTTCTAGATTGCCTTCATTGTGTTTGTGAGGATCCAAGGATAGAATCCCTCTAGTGGCGATCAACACGTGATCCAATGGTCTCCGAGCAATGCAACTCGTTCTCCAGGTGCTAACGAGATGAATTGAATGTCTTGCGTTGTTCGTTCTTGATCGCTTGTTCTTCGGTCTTGAAAAAAATTTCTCTTGGGTTTCTCATTCTTGAGAGGGAGAGAGGAGTCGAGAGAGATTTTTTTGTGAGTAATAATTCTCTATTCTCAAACTTGGAATTGGTTTCAAATTAATTACACAATAGACATAGCCATCTATTTATAGAGCTGAGATTTCAGTTACAAAATTTAAGTACATAACATCCATTAAATATAATTATAACCATCAATGAAATCCCATAACACATAATAATAATAATAATAATAATAATAATAATAATAATAATAATCTGTGGTGTGATAACTTGCGTAAAATGGATAAATAATATTTATCGTCCCATAAATAACTATTTTATCACCGGACATGGTCTTGGTCCATTCAAACTCCTCTTGCATTTATTGAAAACCTGAATAAATATTTTATTCTCTTAAATAAATATTTTATTCACAAACTAGTAAATTAATATTTATTAAATATCCAATAAAATAAATAATTATATTTTATTCACAATCCGGTGAATAAATATTTATTTAATTTACGCGATCAATATAACTTGAATAAAATTATTCCTCAGTCAATATTTATTCCATTAATTAAATTCAAATAGAATTTAATCGAGACCAACAGAAACACTTAGTGTGTGACCCTCTAGAATTCTTTTTTGTTGGCATTAGGCGAGTTTGTTTAAAATCCAAGATTACTGTCTAGCAACAGGTCAAGAAACCCAAGAGAAAGAACTTAAAGTCACAAAAGAGACAACCACATACAAATGGTCACCATGTAATATAATCCTTTTATCACAATATCTCATCAAGTAGGTTACATGATGGTGTCATCAACCTATATGCTCGATACACCATTTTTTGACTATTTGAAATAAACTCATTGTTACACCATGACCATGGAATTTAGGGTGACAGTTCTATTTCAATCAAAGGCTCGAGATATCAACTTCCATAAAGATGAAAGGGACAAATCCTTCCTTGAATTATCCATTAATAACATGTCATTCGTGATGCACCCAACGTACCCTACTTCCTGTCAACATATGGCGTGATGGTTTTCGTCAGCAAATCTAAGTGCGCGAGTCGTGACATGCATTAATGATAATCTTAAAGTCAAAGGACCATTACACACACTCACAGATAGGAATATTCGATATCACCAAAATATATAGAAGTTGTGTCATGCATTAATGATAATCTTAAAGTCAAATGACCATTACACATGCTCGCAAATAGGAATATCTGTTGGCACCAACACATATAGAATTCCTACTGGCGGGTCAATTCTTATAATATCCCATCTTGGAGATTACCAAGTACGAACTTCATGAGAAGAAGTCTCATATGCTTACGAGCACTCACACCTGACGATCTATATACTATGTGTCCCATCATAGTATGTTATCCAACCGCAGAACTATATTAAGAATATTATCATAACACTTCAAGGTTCTCATCATAACGAATAATTACTATGACCTTATCAATGCGACAAATACTCTAGGACATTATTACATTAAAGTCATGCAGAACAATGAACAATATCTAATAAGTTGTTTAATTTAATATTTAATACATCAAATATTCATGTAGTCAAAGTATAAACAGTTGGTTCTAGGACACCAACTCTAACAGACTTCCACTTGGACTAGAGCTAACTGCCTACGACTTTCAATCTGCTAGACCACACATGATAATCATGTTTTTGATGAGTCAAATCTTTAGTAAAGGGGTTCTCCATGTTGTCTTCCATGGAAATACTGCTCACTACAACCTCACCTCTTTGAGAAAACCCCTTAAGAGATAATACTTTTGAAGTATGTGCTTCATCTGCCGATGTGACAATGGATCTTTTATGAGATCCACCACTGTAGTATTATCACAATAGAGTGTGATGAGATCTTTACTACTAGATACAACATCTAGCTCTTGGATGAAATTGCGCATCCAATCTGCTTCTTTAGCTGCCTCAGAAGCTGCAATATACCGCAGACTCTGCTGTAGAATCTGCAACCACAACCTGCTTTGAGCTCTTTCAGCTCACAACACCTTCATTCAAAGTGAATATGTATTCCATTTGTGACTTTATGTCATCTTGATCAGTTTGGAAACTAGCTTCTGCATATTATCTGATGACTAGTTCATCATATCCTCCATAAACCAGGAACATATTCTTAATACGCCTCATATACTTGAGGATAGTCTTGACTGCCATCCAATGGCGGTCACCTGGATCAACTTGATATCTTCCTACCGCATTTAATGCGTAGATGACATCTAGCCTAGTACATATCATAACATACATGACTAACCCAATCATTGATGCATATGAAATCCTAGTCATTCTATTTCTTTCCTAATGGGTCTGAGGACATATTTTCTTGGAAATATGAATGCCATGTGATGCTGGCAATAATCCCCTCTTGGATTGTTCCATACTGAATCTCTTCAGTATATTTTCAATGTATGTACTTTGACTTAGAACGAGCAACCTCTTGGATCTATCATGATGGATCTTGATCCCTAGAATATATGCTACCACACTCAAGTCTTTCATGGAAAATCATTTATTCAACCACACCTTAACAGACTGTAAGACTGGTATTTCATTTCCAATAAGTAATACATCATCAACATATACTATTAAAAAAATGATTTCACTCCCAATAAACCGTTTGTAGACACAAAGATCACATTCGTTCTTTATAAAACCAAATTCCATTATGGATTCATCAAAACAAATGTTTCATGACTTGGATGATTGCTTTAATCCATAAATGTAATTTTGCAACTTTTATATCTTATTGGCATCCTTTGGAGTCACAAACCTTTCAGGTTGTGTCATGTAGTCATCTTCCTAAAGGTTTCCGTTAAGGAAGAACGTTTTGACATCCATTTTCCAAATCTCATAATCATGGTAAGCCGCAATGGAAAGTAGAATTCTGATGGATTTTAGCATTGCAACTGGTGAAAAGGTTTCATTGTAGTCAATGCTTTGACGCTGTTTAAATCCTTTTGCAACAATTCACACCTTATAGGTATTGACTTGTCCTTCCATGTCCAGTTTCTTCTTGAATACCCATTTGAAACCAATGGTATTTACATCCACTGGAGGATCTACCAAAATCCAGACTTGGTTTTGGTACATGGAATCCATTTCAGAATTCAGGGATTCTTGCCACTTGGCAATATCTGTGCCACTTACTATTTCCTTGTAGGTTATAGGATCATTATTATCAACTAATAACGAGTCACCATCCTCGGTAATTAGAAAACTATATTATTATGGTTCTCTAACCTCTCTTGTACTCCTATGCAGTACTTGTGTCTCTGGAATAGTTTCTTCTTCCACGGGGCTTTGTGGAATCTGATCCTGTACCAACTCTTGTGTTCCTTGAGCCCCGACTTTATCAAAGTTTATCTCACTCCCGCTATCTATTTTGGAGACGTGCTCTCTCTCAAGGAATATGGTGTGTCTTTCCACGATAACCTTTTTGTCTGAGGGGTCGTATGAGTAATATCCTTTTATTTCCTTGGGGTATCCTATAAAGGTACACTTTGTTCCTTGAGGTTTAAGTCTGTTACCTGAAGAGGACTTAACAAATGCTTTGCTTCCCCACACATATAAATTTGATAACATGGTTTTTCTTCCACTCCAAAATTCGTATGAAATACCACTTATCGATTTAGTTGGTATTTGGTTTAGTATGTGTGCTACTGTTTGTAATTCATATCCTTAAAAGGATAATGGAAGACTCGCATGACTCATCATTGATCTCACCATGTCCAACAAGGTGCAGTTCCTCCTTTTACTTACACCATTCCACTAAGGCGTGTAAGGAGGAGTGAGTTGGGATAGGATATCAAACTCTCGTAAGTAATCAATGAAGTCTTGATTGAGATATTCCCTATCATGGTTTGAGTGGAGTTTCTTAATCTTCCTACTAAGCTGGTTCTCAACTTCATTCTTGTATTCCTTGAATTTATCAAAAGAATTAGACTTATACCTCACTGAGTAAATATATCCATATCTACTAAAATCATTAGTAAAAGTTATGAAGTATGAGTACCCACCCCTTTCTTCAATAGGAAATGGTCTGCACACATCAGTATGAACTAATTCAAGAATCTATTTAGCCCTTTCACCTTTCCCAGTAAATGGAGATTTGGTCATTTTTCCTTGTAAACATGTGTGACATACACCAAGTGGTTTTAGTTTGAAAGAATCTAAATATCCATCTTGATGTAATTTTTCCAAGTATTTTTCATTTACATGACCTAGCCCATGATGCCAAAGTTGGGTGTGGTATGAGTCATGTGAAGTAACTTAATTATCAATTTCCATTACTTGGTTCATGTAATCCAACACGTAAAGATTGTTATGTAAATGTGTCTTACTATAACAAATGTTATCTTTATAAAAGAAGAAACATTTATTTCCAAATTTGAAAATGAATCCATCCATATCAAGTCTAGATATAGAAATAATGTTTTTGGTAACTGAAGGCACATAATAACAACCCTTTAAAAACAATATCATTCCGGTCGGTAATGTAAGGTGGTAGTCCCCAATAGTCACATCTGCAAGTTTAGCTCTATTGGATACTAATAGATCTACCTCCCCTCAGCTATTTTTTTGAATCTACTTGGTTCCTGTATTTTAATACATATGTGAGCACCACAAGCTGTATCTAATTCCCAATTTGTAAAAATAGATAAACTGCACTTGATAAAAAATGCACCTGAATCTTCCCCTTACTTCTTTATATGGGTGTATTTTTTCTTCTAGTGGCCCTTCTTTCCATATATAGAATAGACAACATCCTATTCCCTTACTTCCCCTTTGATCTTCTTTTTCTTGGAAGGGTGTGAAGAAGCTTTGGGCTTAAAGATCTTTACTTTCCCTTTTCATTTTTTCACCGTAAGGATAGAAGGATTTTCACACTTCATATCTTTATCTACTTGGTAAAGGAGGATAAGAAGATATGGCAGAGGCTTCTCAATGTTGTTCATATTAAAATTCACAACAAAACCGGAGAAGCTATGAGGGAGTGATGCCAGAATGAGATCGATGCTCAGTTCTCTGGGGAGTTTAAACCCTAAAACCTCTAGGCGCTCAATGTATCCAATGAGCTTGACTACGTGAGGCCTAGCTGGGGCGCCCTCTCCAAGCTTACTTTGAAATAGTTCCTTGGAAATCTCAAACTGTTCCTGTCTAGATCTCTCCTTATAAAGACCGCAAATGTGCTCAAGCATGCTATACACATCCATGTTTTCATGAGACTTCATGAGTTCACTAGACATAGATGAAAGCATCAAAGATTGAACATCGACTGCGTCGTTCATATTTTTTTCATAGACTTGGAACTCTTCATTACTCGCCTCTTGAGTAGGCGGATCAAACATTGAGGATTCTAGCACGTAAGATTTCCGTTAATAGTGTAGAACAACCCGAAGACGTCTAAACCACTCTTGGAAGTTACTTCCAATGAGGAGATTGTCTTTATCCCATATTGATTGTAGGGATAATGTGGATGATGTGCTTGTCATTTTATTCTACAATTAAAAGAGCAAATTATTAGTACTTTTCTTGATTACAAATTTTGTGAGAAATAATAAATTAATTGATTTTATCAAATCTCCCACTATTTTATCAAGTCCCAATAGCCCTCACCATTGAACTTGGAATTTCTAGTTGCTAGGATATTCTAGTGTAAAGGATCTATAGTCCCCTTTTCATAACCCCAACAAGGGTTGGTCAAGCTATTTTGAAGGTATTTAGGTAGGCAAGTCTTTTCCAACTACGGGCTTGCAGTTCCTTAATTTGTTGAGTAGACTCCCCAATCCATAAATCTCGACTTGGATTTTCTCAACACTTGCCTCCAAATTACACCAAGTCTAGCAAGGTCTACTCCTCTTGATGTAATATGGTTAAGTCAACCTAAATACTTTATAAGAACTCCTCTTATAAAAGTAAGTGTCCCAACAAGGGTTGCTCAAACACATAGTTCTATTGAGTTTTGTTCCTAATTAAGTAACAAAAGGCTTAGTCTGACTTAATATTAGATTGAAGGATTTTATTTTATTATTCATAAATTTTTATCTTGTGTTATCCTTTACATGTCTTGTTAATATTTAAGTGGATGTTTACTTAATTAATTAAACATGTTTGGATAAAACATTTATGCATAATCAATTTTATTTAAATCCTGTCTTCACATATTAATTCATTTACGTGATCACAGTCTTTCATCAATAAATATAATTTTAATGCATTAGATAGAAAATAAATAAACAATTAAATGACCTGATCATGAGTTTATCTAATGGTTGATTTAATAAACGAACATTGAATAAACCTATGACCTGGGGGAAATAACTCCTTATGTCGGACATGGCATGAGCTACAACATTCCACATGTCCATCTATGTATCACTGAGTTGACGACATTATGGTTTTGTGTTGAACCATTTCCACACACCTTGAGATGCTCCATTAATTACAAATATTTATTACTCACACACATGTGAGGAGAACCAAAGGATTGATTAAATTAAATTACATAAATATCCTTGGACACATAGATCCCACATAATAATGAAGGGAGGGATGACTCGTAGACCATCTTTTAATTTAAAATGAAATAATTGAAAAACTATGCAATAAATTTAATTAAATGAATGCCAACACATACATAGGTCTTGGTCAAGCTCATGATTGATCATACATGCAACGAATACACAAAAAGTAATTGGCTAGAATTTATTTATTTATTCATTATTTATTATTAAGATGAATGCACTTGTATTAATTAATTAATAAATTAATTAATTCTCTTTTATCTTAACGATCATCCAAACTTAATTGGAGATACCCATCAATTTGACATTCATGGAAAATAAACAACAGAACCATTAATGGCATATTTATTATAGTAAATTAATTGAGCATTTAAAATTATTTAAAACCATTATTAAATTGTCAAACACACGACGATGTGCCAATCAATAAAACAATGTTTTAAAGCTGTATTTTTTCAAATTTAATGTAATTTTAATTTTTGTCCATTAATGAAAGACTACATGGCGTGTACATCTTGCTACACGCTATGTACCTCGGTTTCCGTATATCCAAGTCACACGCCCAAAACCAAGACCGAAGATCTTGCATGTCAAATTTATAATTAATTTATTTAATATCTGAAGAAATAAATACCCAGGCTTATAAACTTTCTTCGCTGATGATTTTTGATCATTCGAAAAGGCCCTTCCAGATTTCCTTCATTGTGTTTGTGAGGGTCCAAGGGTAGAATCTCTCAATCAATGATCCACACATTCTCCAATGGTCTCCGAGCAACACAACTTGTTCTCCAGGTGGTAGCGTGGTGAATTGAATGTCTTGCGTTGTCCGTTCTTGATCGCTTGTTCTTTGGTCTTGAAAAAAATTCTCTCCTGTGTTTCTCGTTCTTTATAGGGAGAGAGGAGGATGATTCAAGAAAGATTTTTTTGCGCTCAACAATTCTCTATTTCCAAACATGGAATTGGTTTCGAATGAATTAAAAAATAGACATAACTGTCTATTTAAAGAGCTGGGATTTCAATTACAAAATTTAATTGCATAACAACCATTAAATATAATTATAACCATTAATGAAATCCCATGCCACATAATAATAATAATAATGTTATTATTTTGCGGTGTACCAACTTGCGCAAAATGGGTAAATAATATTTACCAGCTCATAAATAATTATTTTATCATCGAACACAGTCTTGGTCTATTCGAACTCCTATTGAATTTATTGAACACCCAAATAAATATTTTATTCTCTTAAATAAATATTTTATTCAAAAATTAGTAAATAAATATTTATTAAATATTCAATAAAATAAATAAATAAATTTTATTCACAATCCGGTGAATAAATATTTATTTAATTTATGCGATCAATATAACTTGAATAAAATTATTTCTTAGTCTTGAGAATAATTTTTATTCCATTAATTAAATTCAAATAGAATTTAACCGAGACCAATAGAAACACTTAGTGTGTGACCCTCTAGGATTCTTTCTCGTTGGCATTAGACAGACTTGCCTAAAGTCCAATATTACTATCTAACAACGGGTCAAGTAACCCAAAAGAAAGAACTTAAAGTCACAATGACGAAAACCACATATGAATACTTACTGTGTAATATAATCCCTTTATCACAATATCTCATCAAGCAGGTTTCATGATGGTGTCATCAACCTATATACTCAATATATCATTCTTTGACTATCTGAAATAAACTCATTGTTACACCATGACCATGGAATTTAGGGTGATGGTTTTATTTCAATAAAAGGGACGAGATATCAACTTTCATAAATATGGAAGGGACAAATCCTTCCTTGACTTATCTATTAATAATATGTCATTCACGATGCACCCAACACACCCTACTTCCTGCCAACATATGGGGTAACGATTTTTGTCAGAAAATCTAAGTGTGTGAGTCGTGACATGCATTAATGATAATCTTAAAGTCTAAGGAGCATTAAAAATGCTCGTAGATAGGAAAATCTGATGACACCAAAACATGAAGAATTCCTACTAGCGAGTCATTTATCATAATATCATATCTTGGAGATTACCAAGTGCGGACTTCATGAGAAGAAGTCTCATCTGCTTACGAGTACTTGCACCTGGTGGTCTATATACTATGTGTCCCATCATAGTATGTTATCCAATCGTAGAACTATATTAAGAATATTTTCATATCATTTCAAGGTTTTCATCATAGTAGGTAACTACTATGACCTTATCAATGCGAAAAATATTTTAGGACATTATTACATTAAAGTTTTGCAGAACAATGAAAAATATGTAATAAGATGCTTAATTAAATATTTAATATATCAAATATTCATGTAATAAAAGTAAAAAAAATTGGTTCTAGGACACCAACTCTAACAAAGGACATGACCTCACTTCCATCAAATGAGTTACAAAATCATTGTTTGTGTGTACAACAGACTACCACCTCGTGAACCGATGTCATTCATTTTTCCATTACCACCTCTCAAAGATAGAAATAATGATGTATTTTTTATTTATATATGATATTTATGATATTATTATACTTATAGAATTATTATATCACACACACCTTCATACTCTCCATTTTTTGGAATATGATAACGTCACTCTTGTGTTTGGCGGACTACCGCCTCACGAAGTGATGCGATCCATTCACGCTTTACATGGAAGGTATTAAGGACGATTTTAATGAACATATGTAACATATATGGAATAAAAATGATTTTGGAATGGTAATATATCATTTAAATTTATTTCTTTCAACCCAAAAAGAAAATGGAAACAACGTTCATGTGTACGTACGACCTACCATCTCTATGAATGATGTATTTCATTTTCCATCACTAAATTTTACGGATTACTCTAAATACACATATAATGAATATATAAGATGGTTAATATTTTGGAGATGATGAAATCATGATCAAATTAAGAGGATCAAAAATAAAAAATCAAAATATATATGAAAAACAAAGCAGTTATTCCCGAAATGTAACTTTAACATGGAATTATTAATAAATGGGTAAAAAAAGTCATAAAAAATTATATATGGTATGATATATATAAATATTATTCTTTAATAGATGTATAATAAAATTATATTTATCATATTTGTAACATATATGACATAAAAATGATCTTGGAATGGTAATATATCATTTACCTTTCTTTCTTTTAACCCGACAAGAAAATGGAAACAACATTCATGTGTACATACGACCTACCATCCCCATGATCGATGTATTTCATTTTCCATCACTAAATTTTGTGGATTACTATAAATACATATATAATGAATATATATTATGGTTAATATTTTTGAGATTATAAAATCATGATCAAAGTAAGAGGATCATAAATAAAAAATCAAAACATATATGAAAAACAAAGTGGTTATTACCCAAAACATAACTTTAACAGGGAATTGTTAATAAACAGGTAATAAAAAGTAATAAAAAAACCATATATGGTATGATATATATAAATATTATTATTTCATAGATGTATAATAAAATTATTTTTATTATACATGAGGTTTGAACCTGTATGACAGAAGTCAAGACTTAAGGTAAGAGATTTTATGGTCTCTCTTTTATTTCTGTGAGACATATAGAAATTCACCACTCGTTTATTTTGTGTGGTGTATATACTACCCCTTTGATACGATATATCATGAATCTCCTTATTTTCATGATATTTAATATTTCATTTGATGTTATGCTTTATTGGGGCTTATGATTCAAAATATCACTAAAGCAGTAAAATATTTTTATCTCAATTTGCCTTCTTTGAGACATATGTTATGTTATGCATCTATATTCATTTATGAGGTGTATATACAACCCCTTTGGAATGTAATATCATGAATTCATTTATATTTATAATATTTTAAGTTTTGTTTTTGTTATTCCTTCATGGGGCTTACGATTCAAATTTACTAAATTAGTAAAGGTGTCATGTTACAATATCAACATTTATCGGGATTGTTTATGATTATGTGTTTGATGATAAAATCTTATGATCCCTCTCTCAAGAAACTCATGATTTTTCTTCTCCTATGGTTATTCATGATATTTTCAAGTAGTAGCACCATTTTCTCACTCTTTGGTACATAAAATATTTGAGAAAATGTTTTAATGAAAATTTGACCTTATTTCTCTCTTCGGTAAGAAATCCATTTTCTTCCAAAACCATGTTTTCTAAAAGTGTTTTAAAAAACGTTTTAACATTCAAAAAATGATTTATTAAAGAAAATTCTACCCATGTTTGACTTTTTATAATTTTTTTTGAAACAAATCTTAATGTCATTTTCCAAACAATGATTGTTTGGATTTTACCAAAAATATGAAAGGAATATTTGTTTTAATGTTCACAACATGTATAGAATGCAACAACCCAAAATTTTATCGATGGAATTTCCCTTCTTATAATTATGTCATGTAGTATAAAGCTCAAACATCAAATAGAGAAACCAACAAAACATTATCCTCATAAATGAAGAATGATACATTAATCAGAAAATAAACCAAGAATCCCAAATATTGCATTGGGACAATAAATATAAAATAAGATAATAATAATAGGAAAATTTGGATCTGGTTGATCCAACAAAATGACCGCACTCACGAACAAAGCTATTGAAATAAATCATAATGTTAATAATACAATATTCATTTTGAAGATGAAAATATATATAAAATTTAGAGAAAATATAAGTGAATGAGGAATGAATGGAATAGGAGGTATTTATAGAAATTAAGGAACCTATATGACCTTTATAAATACGACCATTGGAATAGTAATCTGACCGTTGGAATAGTAACCTGACCACTGTAATAGTAATCTGACCATTAGGAATAGCATTCTGGACATTAGAATAGTAACCACACTTATGAATGTGTGAAATAATATTTAGGTATCTTATAAATGAAAATATGATATATTTATATCATGGTACAAATAAATAATTTTTTAAAAAATGTTAAATTAAGTGTTTATATTTTTATAAAACATAAATGTTTTAATCACACTTCTAATAAATATAATGATATAAAATAAATTTTATTTATATAAAATGGATTTAAAAATTAATATTAATTTGTTTCATAATGATAAGAAAATTTTATTCGACCATAAATAATTTTTCAAAGGGCTGTAAAATCGATTATAATATTAAAATCAGTACTTTTTGAATAAATGGTAATTTTATTTAAAAATTAAATTTCTCATATTTAGAAATTTATTTTCATAAATAGATTCTATTTTTGAAATCTACACATCAAAAAATGGTTAAGGTGAATTTTTGATATTTTTCTAAAATAGTTAAATTTTGATGAATAGTGAAATACATTAATTTATAGTATTTAACATTTTAAGCCAAATATACAAATTTTTGGGTCATGCATGATGTAAAAACCCATTATTTAAAACTTACATTCACTAGTTAATTTATATAGTCACAAGAATCAATACTATTGACAGTCTTGAGCCAAAAATAATAAACTAATGAATATAATAATAAAAAATACCCATCTTCTCCCCTTATAAATACCACCCCTCACCACTCATTCTTATCACACCTTCTAAGACTTGGAGATCGCTAATATTCTACCCTATTTCTCTCCCAATCCTCTTCCCCATGTCTTAGTGTTGTGGGTCTCACCAAAATACCAAACCCAAGTGTCTTAAGGAGGTTCTCTAGGAGACGACATTCAAAATGTAAAATCCTCCATCTTTCTCTTTTAATTTATTTCTTTCTTCTACCTTATCATCACCTACCTATCCAAAGTGACATTATAAATTCAGTATCATATATATACTAGAATGTTATCATGTTAATGTAATATCCACCATCAAATCTCTTATCTCCTCCTTTTACTCTAAAAACTAAAACATTGTCTGTAATATATCGATTCGCCACCTTTGTGGATGATGAGTTTTAGTTTTCTATTATTGCCTTCAAGTATGGTCATAAAACCATTATTATTGTTAAATAAAATTATAATATGTATATTATGACTTATTTCATGTTCTAGAACCAATATATAAACATAATATTTAATAAAACAATACTTGTTCACGATGGATGTAAAACCACCAAAATAAACTAAACATTTGTCATTAAAATTTTATCAAATGAATCATATTCATATCAGAAAAAAAAATGATATAGGGGACCATTTAAACTTCTATAAGTACATAAATACTATATAATTTCACTTCTTGAGTACTATTCTTAATTTACAAGAACACCCATATATATGCACAAGTTAACCGACTATGAAACTATGAAACAAATGCCCCCAAAACAATGAAATTAAACTTTATAACTCATCAAAATGACCATAAATAAACTTGATAAAATTATAATAAATCAAATATATGTGGTATAAGTTATAAATTAAATTATCAATAAATCTAATTTGATTTTCCAGGATATTAAGTGCAAGTGTAGAACACATTCAGACATAAGGTAAAAAATCTCTTTGAACCTTCAAATTACCTTTAGGTTATGCCATCTCTCTCTTTAAACCAATGTATTTCTTCATTCTTCTTATAAACTTCTTTTAAATTCTATGTATATGTTCCAAACTTATGTATCCAAATCAATTCATCCTTCTTTTATGGGGAAATACATGTTTTAAGATGTCCCCTTCTCAATTCGTCCCCACAAGCAAGCCCAATTAAAGAGATCTTTTCCATTTCTTACCCATTTTCAAGTACACTCCATAAATTATTTTAACCCCCCAATATTTTTCTAAAATCACTCATTTTATAATGAAAAATATCTTATTTAAATTTTGGTTTTATGAAAACAATTATTCCTTTATCCACTTTAAAGAATCTTTATTCTCTTCCCTAAAACCATGTTAAAGCAGCACATTTACAAACATACCTAACAACTCTTTTTTTTCATGTTTCCAGTTTAGTTGGACATCATTTTTCATAATCTATGCTTATTTTCCATTATGAATGTCTAAGTATGATTTAAATCCATTCTTTCATGGATACCATTATGATACGCCTTTTGGTTATGCCTTGTGACATGATTACGTAACCCATTTCTTTCCATGGGTATCCCTTATGTTTGTTCCATGTGTTTTATTCTTTATGCGGCACAAATATGCATGAAAATGTTATGATGGGTGCACCTAGATAGCGCTCCAATGCATTGGGTAATGTTTAGCCTCTTGATATGTCATGTATGAGATTAGAGAGTAAACCTAATCCATTATGAGACTTTTTCCACCATGTGATATAGTCTTGTTAGTTAGCCTTGACTCATATTTATTTCATGTTATATGATTCTTCCAAATTACTTTGTTTCCATGTTCACATTATCCCATGTTCTATATGTTATGCTTCCATATGTTCATTTATGTACCATGCCTTTTTATGTCATCATGTTATGCCTTCTAACTCATGTGCTATGCCTTATTTCTATGTTAATTCCATTATTGGGCTTTTTAGATAATCCCTTTTGTTCATGTATTCCCTAGATTATCCTATACGGTTATAGGAGCTCGAATGGGTATAGGATCTCATTATGGAAAAGATGTTATATTTTGGTTTAAATTTTTCTAATTATGTACCTAGTCCTCCAAAGACACTAGAATTTTGATCCTTTGTTTGTATTTAAAGAATATTTATGCTTAGAATCATATAATAATATTTGTAAAATGTTAGGGCCACACTATATATTTTTCTGCTGTTATGACCTCAAAATGTTTTAAAGTTTATTTTCAAAGAAAATTATTTTCAAAATATTTTATGTTTTAAAAAGTGTTTCAAATATATTTTTCTTCAATGAATTTTTTAAATGATTTTTAAATATTTGTTTATAAGTTTTCAAGGTTATTTTAAAAGAAATGTATTTTCAAAATGTTTTATGTTTTAAAAAGAATTTTTCAAAGATATTTTCTTTAAGAAATATTTTAAAGGATTTTTAAATATTCCTTTATATTTTTAAAGTTTATTTTCAAATAAATGGATTTCTAAAATATTTTATAAAGTTTAGTTTTAAAAAATCGATTTTTAAAGAATGGTTATTTTCTTAAAGAAACCTTCCAAGTGATTTTTCTTTCAAAATCATTATCCATATGAGATGAAATCCTTTGAGGTTACTTATGATTTACTAGGTATATGATCCAAATATACCATTCTTATTCCTTTTATAAATGGTTTATGTTTACGATGATGTGATATTTATGAAACCTATTTCTCTTCCAAGGGATATACCATGATAGAACTCTTATGAAACCTGTTTCTTTTCATGGGTTATGGTATTATGAAAT
Organism: Viscum album; assembly: GCA_963277665.1. NCBI lineage: Eukaryota > Viridiplantae > Streptophyta > Magnoliopsida > Santalales > Viscaceae > Viscum > Viscum album. Next base: position 189,449,175 of record OY728145.1, read on the forward strand.
TATTATGAAACTTATCACTTTTTCATAGGTTATGATATGATGAAATGTTTATGAAACCCATTTAATTTTATGGGTTATGATATGATGAATGTTTTATGATCTTGTGCCATACATGTATATGATTTTCATTATGTGATGGGTGAGACCTATATCTCTCTCCAATGCATTGGGTAATGATAAATGTTCTAGGATCTCAAAGGGTACATGGGTGGTTAGCCCAAGCCTGAAAATGAAGGTACATGGGTGGTTATCCCAAGCCTGAAGTAGGTACACAAGTGGTTATCCCAAGCCTAACATGTTATGAATGTCTTAGTGGGAAGAATTGACATAAGATTTTCTATGCTTATATGTATGCAAAAAATCTATGTCATATGACAATTTTATGATCTAATGGATCATGTTCTTTGATTCCATTATATTTCATATCTTATGAACTGTCAATCTTTATTCCATGACTCAAGATTATGATATTTGATATGTAGGGTATGGTTTTCAAATATTATGAACATGTTTTCATACCCTTATATTTATGTTATGCTTACGTATATCCCTTGTTTATCCTTATGGAGCATCTGAGCTCAACCTTTCTTATGTTTCATTTCCCCATGTCATGAAGAAATGTTTTTAGTAGGAGTACTAAATGGGAAGATCTTTAAGGGATATATTGAAGATATTTTATGAATTAATAATATTGTATTCCAAGTTTCCTAAGGAACTAAACTATTATGGTCTTCAGGCATGTGTTTGTGTAATGTAATGTATATTCATTTAAAAAGATGTAATATCCATCTATGAAAAATTTGGGTCACTATATTTAGAACCATAAGAAAGGTTTAGTTAACATTTAGAAACTAGGATGAGAAAAATTTAGTGAGATCCCTTGGGATATTTATAACGATATGTCTAGGGATGGCTCTAAGGATAATTCTAAGGATGATTCAAATTATAAGAAAATATCCTATAATTTTGGTAAAGGATAGAGTGAGTGGTTTCCAAGTAATTACATTCATGTTTGGGTACTACAATTGGATGTGGTTCTAACACAGAGGTACCTAGTGGTAATAACTCTAAAAAGGGAACATTAAGATGTACTTGATCATCACCTGATGCACAATAAAAGACCCTACCACAGATCTAGTTTGATACTCTTAGGGGATATGATTTAGAAATTCAATAACTCTATGAACCATCATGGAGGATTTAAATGGATGATAATTATGAATGACCTAGGATAAACCTATGGTCTCATAGATTAAAAATAAGTTTTCATGATTTAGACATCTTATAAGTGATTTTTCATGATTATATGGTTTTCCACTATGATTAGTATTGCTCATACTTTGATTTTTGATTTTATTCAATGGAGGGAACCAAAAGGAATTGGGTTAACATTGAATGTGACAGACAATTTTATGATGACCAACCAAATGGGATGATGATTGGAGTGAAGGATATTGTGATTATACCTAATCAGTTATCATGGAACATTATTAACAATGATCACCTTAACCAACTCTCAGACTCACCTTAGAAGAGAAGGATTAGTTCATTGAGAGTTTGGGTAGTGGAGACCATGGAGGAAAGAAGATTCTATTTCATATATGTTGATAATGTGGGAATAAACACTCAAGGTAATGTCTCAAAGGAACAAGAATATGTTTTATGTGTAGAGAATAAGGGAATAGAGTAAGCAATTTTTGAGGGAAAATGAAAAGGTCAGTTAACGAAATGGATGTGAATATTGGTCTCCCTAAGGTATTATCAATGAATGAATATTTTAAATGTGGAAAGTATGAGAATTATGAAAACCGATGTCCTAAAGAGAATGCTTATAAAGATAATCAGAAAGGTTGTATGAGTAATGGTTATATTAATGGTGATGAAGAGATTACAAATGACATATGAAAATAAATAAGTGTTAAGTAAAAGGATGATAGATCTTAGTTAATGGTTTGAGAAGGAAGTGGGATGATTGAAGTATTTATGTATTGGAATTAAAGGATTATGAATCATGAAATATATAAGTATTGTTTAATATAAGTTTTTCATTAAGTATTTTAAAAAATATGTTAAATGGAACCCATGGACTGAAAAAGTTATTTAATGGAAATTGATTTTTTATTAAGGGAAGATAACCCTTAATATGTTCCCAAGGTTGAGAAAATGGTGTTTAGCTTGGATAAAGAGATGATTGATATGGATTAAAAAAATTGGATAGTATTGATGACCTCAGAACTGATAAAAGATTTTTTTTGAGAATGTGGTTTATGTTATCATTGATGGAGTTTAAAACATTTTTGGATCTATGGAATATGTTCCATAATCTATGGTTTTATTCAAGTAATGAGGAAGTATGCTTTTTTTCATTGAGGTTTTATGGTAATTCTGGTTATTACCAAACTTTAGAAGAATATATGACCAATTTATTCACATATTTGGCATTTGAACAATAAGAGATTCTTAATATAAGGGACCAGATCTATGTGGACCGATCCTTTATGTGTTTCCGAGGCTTGAGGTTCCCATAGGAGACTTAGAGAAAGTATGGAGTAATTTAGTTTCTAGAAGCTGGAAGCAGGGAAGGATTTCACGCCATGAAGAGTTACACAACATGAAAGTGGGTTTCAAGTTGTGTAATAGATTGGGGTTTGAAAAATAAAATAAAGTGAAGAGGTGACACATTTTTCAGAGGGAATCAATCCCTTAGAATTACATGATGTGAAAGGAGATTACACGTCATGTAATTCCCTGATGCTGTATGTTTTAAAACATTTCTAGTTGCTTTAGTTGTCAAACCCTATGGTAATAGTGACTCTCTCTCGATTCCAGATGACCCGGTGACCCCCTCTTCAATTTTTTTGGGATTCCTTTGTCAAGGATTGATTCCTAGCTTCCATCTTTGATCTACGGTGATCTGTGGTGATCCAAGGTGTGTTCTTCCTTCATTTTCTAGCGATTTCTCCTAGTCATATCTTCTTGCTGTGCTATGGAATTTATTTACCCATGGTTCTAATGGGATTTATTTTGGTTATTGTTGGTGAAATTGTGCCATTAAGTCCTCATATGGTTTCAGTTCTTGCGAGAGGGTTGATCAGAGATCCGTTGCTTGGTCTGTTCTCGTGTGAAGAACATAAACGACCTTTTTAGGTAGGGGATTCATTACTTCTATATTTAATTACATGAAATCATATAGTTAACATGATTTATCCCCTTGGATCACAATGAAATTAACCTAATAATTATTTGAACTGGATTAAAGAATTGGTATCAATCACATAATAATGTTGCTACTTTATACAGTGATAATAATTTTCCTCTTGATTTGTTAGATAGTGTGATATCTATGCCGTGCTTGGATTAAATTTTTTTTTCTTGATGGAAATTTTTATATAATGTAAAACCGAAATTAATTGGAAATTAATTGGCTAAAGTAATTAAAGAGGAATTTTTAATGAATTCGGTTGTTGTTGTAATTTGATGATAATCAAATTGATGCAAGTATACATGTTTAATTGAATTGGTTAATGAACTTGAAGCATGATGATTCTTATTGATAAAATAATTAAAGGCATGTTAAATCAATTGTTTAATTAATTTTTATAGCTTGTTGCCTAGGTTTCCCATAGTTGGAACCCGTGAATAATAAATCGGTTAGTTCAAGATGGAATAAGAACTGGTTGTGTGATAAATATAATGCCTTTATAGGGATCGATTTTCCCATTTTATTATAAAGACCATGTGCCTTGTGCTTTGGATCCATGAGATCTCATTGTGTGTAAAGGATGGATGCCTTGCTTTAGGGCCAAGAGCCCAGTTTCTTTGTTTTTTTTGCTGCTTGTGTTGTGATCCTGGGATGGATGAGCTTGGAGGGCTATTGTGGTTTGAGGAGCGGGGAGGCCTAGATGTGTTGTGTGCTTGGGATGGATGATCCTAGAGGTATGTTGTTGTATGAGGGGTGGGGAGGCCCGATTGTTTAGGCAGTAGTGACATCTCAAGTGGCGAGATGGATCGAGATATGCTTGTGGTGTCGGGGAGGATATCAGAGATGGAAGAATGGGTTGAAGCTGAGCTTACTCATTGTTATAAAAGATGGATGCTTGTTTGAATCAGTTTATTGGCCAATGTACATGTTGTTGTTTATTTTATTTCCTTTACCCATTGCTTGAGGTAGATGATTTTGGTTACTCTCCTTCTAAGAGAGACAAAGATTCATGGGGTATTCCACATGCTTTTTGTGTTTAGCTTCTCATAGTAGGATGAGTATACGGTCCTGCTATAGGTGGTGAAGACTTGATGGGTAGTTCATCTACTCACCGTATTGAGTCCCTCATGTTTGGTTGCTTAGAATGTTTTCCTAGAACACCTGGTAATATGGGAAGTAATGATGTTAATAAATGAATAAAATTTTAACTCATGGGGTTGGAGTTTGCTGGGATGCAATGCCGATGTTGTAATTCTGAGAAGCTATGGGATTGGTTTGCTTATGCTTGGAGGGCATGGATCTTTATTGTGATACTAATGAAATGTAATGTGGAAATTGTTAATGGTTAATTAATGGTTAAAGAATTAATTAACATAAAGTGAAACTGATGAAAAGGAATAAAATAATTTAATGTAGCTCTTTAAATGGTTGTGTACTTATTGGATATCTGGTCTTAGTAGTGGCAGCCGGGAGTCTGAGAGACGTTATCTGCAGTTGATTCTAAGACTAGGATATTCCCATAGTGTGGTTGTGAGATATATTATATCATGTACTTTTTGTATTTCTATACACTACTCCACCCTATCGGTTAGGGCAATCGACACCCTAGAGATTCTGAGCCCCGAGGGGGCGGGGGGTGTTTTCCCCAACATCCTGGTGGGAGGATAGATGGTTGAATACCCCCTTTGACCCCACTCTATTCTTTTGGTAGTTACTTGTGCTTGTATGCATGACAATTAGTTTCCCCCATATATGTGTGTAGAGGGATGTAATGACTTGTGGTTATTTCACACACATGTATTCTGGATATAGTTTCCTACAGACTACTCTAGGTATAACGTGTATAGGCCATGATGTCTTGAGGATCCTTACTCAGTGTATGAGCTATGATGGCTTGAGTTATAATACCTAATGTATAATACACATTATGTGGGATGTGGTGGATCCCGGAAAATACCTGGTTACTTTGGTTATGTGAACGAGGTGGTGTGTTTCATGAGGTGCATGTTGTGGTGCTTCACCTAGGTGTTTGTAGGCTAGCCTTTTTGGAGAGTGATGCCCAGGACGTGCGACATTGGGGCAAAGTAAAAAACCAACGGGGAAGTGTGGTACCCTTGATATTCTTTATTATATGTACTTGTATATGATACTTGGTGAGAGTATCTATGGTGAGGTTGGGAACTCAGTATACCTTTTTAGGCGATGAGTTAGTTTCACTTGTTGTTCACTGTGCATTAGCATTCTTTATTTACCTTTTGCACAAGAGGCTCTAGGTAGGATCCTATCGAGTACACTGTTATACTCACCCTACATATATATAAACTTTTTTTCAGGTTAGTTGGAGCAGGTTTGAGATTAGGCTAGTTACTACTAGCTTGGGGGTTTTGTAGGAGTTGTTTGGGCTTCATGGTTGTTGTCGTCTTTACTTTATTCTGGTACTTGTAGTTTTCCCTTTCATTTGTAGTATTTATTGAATGAAATTACATTTGTGTACTCAGGTGTCACTATCTCTATTCTCCCATTTTATGCCTAGTAGGGGTACACTTTGTTAGGAGGGGGTCATGAAAGAGTGGTATCAAAGGTCTAGTTGAGGGATAGGGTGGATTTTAGAGTTAGAAATAGGTGATTTTGCATGGGTTGGTAGGGAAACAATGTCAGCTAATTTTAGAAAGCATTGTAAAAACAAGATACTAGAAAATACATGGGTATTTAGGCCCCCCTGTAATCTAATGCATGGACCTTTAAGCTTACAACGACTACTAAATGAGGTTATACTGGTTGTAGGGTAGAGACCTAGGAAAGGATCATTCATCATTCTTCTATGTGCCTGTATTTGAATGGGTAGACCTTGGGATATGATAACTTAATATGAATAAAAGAAAACAATTAAATAATGTTAAAGTTTTCTATATTACAGGTTTAGGAGATCTAATTGTTTATTATTTTGTAGGCGTGGCTCTAGGTTGACGTCCTCATAAGGTTTGTGTAGAATATGTTTAGCAAGTTTCTCTAGCCGATTGCCATAGAGTAGAGGTTGATGACGAAGACATTTGTAGGAAGACACTTCGAGAGTTTTGGTGCCATAGTCTAAAGAAGTACGGGGATCTGTTTCAGATGTAGTCATAGAAGACTGGTTGGAGGAGGTTGAGATAGCCTTCAGTTTGATTTGTACCGAGAAGGATCATTGGGTATCATTGGTTGTGACAATTCTACGTGGTGCAGTGAGGTAGTAGTGTTTCTTTTTCCTCAGGGATTGCAAGGATTCTAGAGTCTCATGGGAGGAGTTTCAAGACCAGTTCAAAGCTGAGTTTCTTTCTTAGACTGTGAAGGTGGCCAATCGTCAGTCACTGCTTACCCTTCAGCAATGGAGTTCTAGTGTGTAAGAGTTTGGGATCCATTTCAGGAACCTTCTGCAATATGCTTTAGACCTGTTTCCAGATGAGGAGGCTTGGGAAAGGAATTTTAAGGAGTATTTACATCTATAGATCTAGTTATAGGTCACCCCATTTATGCTGAAGGCATATGTTGAGGTGTTGGTGAGAGAAAATGTCATCGAGAGGACATTAGACAGAACAATATCATCATGATAGGGGAGTCTTTAGTATTCCTCATGAAGCAGATCTATGGTTTGAGGTTCCCAGTTTTCAAGACAGAAGATCTTTTGATCAGCCGGGAGTTGGTCCTATCCCTCAATGTCTCATCTCTTAAGGGTGGTGGATCTTGGGCCTATTTTAAGGGATCAAACAAATTTTTTTTCTTATGGAGTTCAAGGTCATTAGCAGTGATAGTGCCTGAACTTTCTGAGTAGTCAGTATTTTCCAATTGTTCCGCTTCAGGTTCCTCCATTGCGACAGTTCCAACTAAGGTAGCAGTAGTAGGTTTCTCCAATTTGGGATCAGTAGAGAGTATTTAAGGTAGGAATAGGACTGCCCTGAGATGCTCCCCATCCCCAGAGATCAGAGCGTGGCCATGGAGGTGGTCACTGGTATGGTCAGAGAGGCCATGGAGCAGGTCGTGGTCAGCTTCATGATTTAGTGTTACCAGCACCAGGTGAGCTAGATATCATTTGAGGTACCCTTTTCTTGTTTTCCACTTGGGTTCATGCCTTGTTTGATCCAGGAGTGACACACTCCTTCATATCACCTACCCTTTTCCATGATTTGGGACTTGAGGTAGATAGGCTTCTAGTGCCCTTGGCGTTGACTATGCCAGTTGGAGGTCAAGCTGTCTTGTTTGAATTATGTTGAAACTGTGATCTAGTGATGGGGAAACACTGATCTTGGGTAGATTTCTTATATTTAAGGATAAAACCATATGGAATCATCCTCAATATGGATTGGTTGTATTCGGTGCAAGCTATCATGGATTTATTCAGGAGGTAGGTTGTGTTATTCAATGTTGATGGAGATCCATCAGTGTTTGTTGGCGAACAAGACCCTCATATGGGTTATAGGTGTGTTCCATCCTTATCATCCTTGATGGTTGAGTTGATACTGATTTCATCAGAGTTTCAGAAGTTGGCATTTCCTAGGGTTGTAAAAGAGTACCCTAATGTCTCTCCAGAGGAGGTTGCAGCGTTATCCCCTCGAAGAGAGATCGAGTTCAGGATCAAAATATAGCCAGGAATGTCTCCTATCTCGATGTCTCTATATAGGATGGTGCCTTCTGAGTTGTGATAGCTACATATACAGATTGATGGCCTATTTCAATGTAGTTTTTTTTGGTCGAGTGTGTCACTATGGAGTGTACCAATTTTGTTTTTAAGGAATGATAATGATAGTTTGCAGTTGTGTATTGATTATCATCGCTTGAACCAAGTGACAGTGAATAAACACTATCCTTTTCTATGGATTGATGATTTATTTGATCAACTGAAGGGTACAAGTTGGTTCTCGAAGATCGTTTTTTATTTAGGATATCATCAGATGTATTTAAAGAATAAGGATATACCAAAGACTGCTTTCCATTGTCATCATGGGCAATACGAGTTTGTTGTGATACTATTCGGTGTGATAAATGATCCAACTGTGTTCATGAGTTCAATGTATGCTGTGTTCTGTGGGTTTCTGGATAATTTTGTGGTGGTTTTCATCAATGAAATCCTTGTGTGCTATATGTCTGAGGAGGAGCATGTAGAGCATCTACATTTCATTTTGGGAGTTCTTTGCCGTGATAAGTTATTTTGGAAGTTTTAAAAGTGTGTTTTTTTGGAATTGAGAAGTCCGTTTCTCAGGGCATGTTGTATCCCAGCAAAGAGTAGCTATGGATCCGTCGAAGGTAGAAGTAGTTGTGTCTTGGGAAGCCCCCAAGATAGTGGTAGAGGTGAAAAGTTTTCTTTTTTATTATAGGCTATTATAGGAGGTTCCTAGTCAATTTATATCTGGCTATGAATCCTATGACAATGTTGACCAGAAAAGATCAAGAATTCTTGTAGACTGATCAGTGTCAGATAGATTTTGAGTATCTGAAGGAGAAGTTGGTTAGTGCTCAAGTTCTTTGTCTACCATTAGATGGATTTCAGTTTGAATTTTTATGTGATGCTTCACATCTTGGGTTGGGATGTGTTCTAATGCAACAAAGATCAGTCATTTCTTATGGGTATCAGAAGTTATTTCCCCATGAGCATAACTATGCCACCCAAAATCTCAAGTTGGTGGTGGTGGTGTTTCCCTTGAAATTATGGAGACATTACCTCATAGGTGAGCATTTTGTGGTCTTCACCAATCATAAGATCCCAAGGTATGTTTTCTCCCAAAACATCTTGAACTTACGTTAGTGTCAATGGATGGAGTTCTTATAGGATTATGACTTCAAGATTTCATATACACCTAGAAACAAGAATTTTGTGGTCGATGTGTCGAGTAGGAAGTCACGTAGTGATGCAGTGTGGGAATTAGGTGATTCCTCTAGAGTGATGGAAGAACTTTTAGAATTGCATCTAGATGTATGATAAGTTGGGGGCAGAGGTTGTCTTTTTTTAGATTATGGTGCATTTATCTATGGTCCCACATGTAGAAGAGTCCCAGTTGGGGGATCTTGAGGTAGAGGTATGGAGAGACCGAGTTGTTTGTGGAGATGCCCCTGATAGTTGTTATGAGGATTAACAACACCAATTATTGTTTCAGGGAAGGATTTTCGTTCCTTTGGTGATGTGTGATATGGTTATCATAGATTTCTATAGTCCATCTTTGGCAGTACATCCTGGCATGGAAAAGATGTACCGAGCTTTGAGAGGTTAGTTTTGGTGTCCTGAGTTGAAGCATGTAGTTGCAGAGTTTGTATCTTGATGTTTGGTTTGTGAGAAGGTGAAGGCTGAGCACCATGTTCCCGGTGGTTTTCTCCAGCCATTAGATATTTCTCAGTGGAATTTTGAGGACATCTCGATGGACCTTTTTACTTGTTTACCTTGAGACATGGGAAGATATGATTCTATATGGGTGGTAGTGGATCATTTGACGAAATCATCCCACTGTATAGCGATCAAGGAGTTGATCTTAGTGTAGGTTTTGTCAAGGCAATATCTGGAGGAGGTGGTGAGACTCTATAAAGTCCCGAGGATGATAATTTCTAATTGAGATCCTCATTTTACCTCCAGGATATGGAGATGTATCTAGCATGATTTTGGTTATTAACCATTCTTGAGCACTTCTTTTCATCCATAGATGAACATTTAGATAGAGCGGACCATCCAGACTCTTAAAGACACATTGCACTCTTGTGTCCTAGATTTTGGTGGTTTGTGGATGAGTAACCTACCCTTGGTAGAGTTCTATTATAATAATAGTTTTAACTCCACCATTGATATGGTGCTGTTTTAATCCTTGTATGGATGACCTTACCATTCTCTGTTATGTTGGACTGGGGTCAGAGAGTCAGTAATTCTTAGTCTGGAATTGGTACAAAATACAATGGAGATGGTTTAGGTGATTTATGAGAGGATGAAAGCAGTACAGGATCACCAGAAATCTTATGCCGATCATAGGATAAGACCTATGGAATTCGACATTGGGGATCATGTGTTCCTAAAGGTGACTCCCCATCATGGGCAAAAAGGTTTGGTTGTAGGAGTAAGCTTTCTCCCTGGTTTGTTGGGCCTTTTGAGGTGTTGGATTGTGTTAGAGCTGTGGCATATAGGGTAGCACTTCCCCCACATATGTGTTATATACATGCTGTTTTTCACATGTCATATCTCTTTCGTTATATTTATGATGACTCTCACATCATTGATTGGGGCATGATCAATGTTGACAATGATGCAACCTTTGTGGAGCGGCCTGTAGAGATCCATGACTGCTAGGAGAAGGTGTTGTGCATGCATTCTATTCTTTTGGTTCGTGTCTTGTGGTGACATGGTGGCATGGAGGAGAGTACCTGGGAATGTGATTCACAAATAGGCGCTCATTACACCAAGCTATTTGGCGTTTATCTCTTCTCTTGTAATGCTGTTCATTTTGTAGTTGTAAACCTTTTTTGGTTTATAAGATGGATTTCTCTTGTTACTTGTTGCAGATTTATCTCTTTTTATAGGTATATCCTTTGGGAAAGTGTTTAGAATCTATTTTTGGGTTTTGTGTGGTTTTGAGTTGTTTCCCTAGTGTGGTGGTTGAGCTCCTGTGGTGGTGAGAGCTTTGAGAGATATCTTATGGGGCGACTATTCAGATAACCCCTTTTCTATTTCCTATCTTGGTTGGTTTTGGATTCTTGAGGATGAGAATGTTTTGATAGGTATCTAATGTAGGGGCCCAGATCCACATGGATTGACCCTTTGCGTGTTTCTGAGGCTTGAGGTGCCCAGAGGAGGCTTAGAGGAATTACAGAGTAGTTCGATTGTTAGAATCTGGAAGTAGGGGAGGATTTCACATCGTGAAGAGTTACATGATGTGAAAGTGGGTTTCACATCGTGTAATAGATTAGGGTTTAAAAAATAAAATAAAGTGAAGAGGTGACATGTTTTTTGGTGGAAACTGAACCCTAATAATTACATAACATTAAAGGGGATTACATGTCATGTAATTCCCCAATGCAATATGTTTTAAAACATTTCCAACCACTTGGGTTATCAATCCCTAAGGCTGAAACAACTCTCTCTCGACTCCAGGCAACCCGAAGACCCCCTCTTCAATGTTTTGGGGATTCCTTCATCAAGGATCGATTCCTAGCTTCCATCTTCGATCCGTGGTGATCTGTGGTGATCCAAGGTGCTTTCTTCCTTCGTTTTCTAGCAGTTTCTCCTAGTTTGATCTCATTTCTCTTGTATCTTCTCATCATGCTTGGAATTTGATTACCCATGGTTCTAATGGGGTTTCTCTTGGTTGTTTTTGGTGTGATTGTGCTGCGGTGTCCTCATATGGATATAGTTATTGCGAGAGGGGTGATCAGAGATCCGTTTCTTGGTCCATTCTCATGAAAAGAACGCTGACGACCTTTTGAGGTAGTGGATTCATTGCTTCTCTATTTAGTTATGGGCAATCATAAAGTTATCATTATTTAGCCCCTTGGATCGCAATTAAATTAACCTAATAATTTATTTGAACTATATTAAATATTTGGTAACGATCACATAACAATGTTGCTGCTTTGTACCGTGATAAGATTGTGCCTCTTAATTTTATAGATAGTGTGATATTTATGCATTGCTTAGATTATCATGTTATTCTTGTTGAATGTAAAGCTGGAATTAATTGGTAATTAATTGGATATAGGAATTTAAGAGGCATGTTTAATGAATATGGTTGTTGTTGTTGTTGTTGTAATTTGATGATAATAAAATTGATGCAAGTGTGCATGTTTAATTGAATTGGTTAATGAACCTAAAGCATGATGATGTTTTTTGATAAAAAAACTAAAGTCATGTTAAATTAATTTTTTAATTAATTGTGATAGCTTGTTTCTTAGGTTTCCCATAGTTGGAACCTGTGAATAATGAACCAGTTAGTTTAAGATAGAATACAAACTGGTTTTGTGATAAAAGATAATGCCTTTGTAGGGTCTGAGTATCTCGTTTTCTTGTAAATTCCACATGCCTTGTGCTTTGGAGCCATGAGAGCTCATTGTGTGTGAAGACCGGATGCCTTGATTTAGGGATAAGATCTCAGTTACTTTTTTTGTTTTCTACTACTTGTGTTGTGAACATGGGATGGATGAGTCTAGAGGGATGTTGTGGTATGAGGGGAGGGGAGGCCCGGATGTGGTGTGAGCCTAGGATGAATGATCTTGGAGGGATGTTATGGTATGAGGGGTGAGAAGGGACGGTTCTTGAGGTAGTAGTTGATGCCTGAAGTGGTTAGATGCATCAGGATATGCATGTGGTGTCAGGGAGGACATCAGAGATGACATAACAGGTTGAAGTTGAGATTACCCATTGTTATGAAAGATGGATGCCTATTTTAATCGGTTACTTGGATGATGAAAATATTATTGTTTATCTTCTTTCCTTTCCCCACTGCTTGAGGTATATGGTTTTGGTTACTCTCCTTCCAAGAGAGGTGAATATTCATGGGGTATGCCACGTTATTTTCATGTTTAGCTTCTTGTGGATAGATGAGTATACACTCCTGCTATAGGTGGAAAAGATTTGATGGGTATTTCATCTACTCACCATGTTAATCCCATTGTGTTTGGAAGCTTAGAATAGTTTCCTAGAACACCTAGTAATATGGTAAGTAATGATGTTAATAAATGAATAAATGTTTAACCCATGGGGTTGGATCCTACTGGGATGCAATGCTGAGATTGTAATTCTGAGAATCCGTGAGCTCGGTTTGCTTATGCTTGGAGGGCATGGATCTTTGTTGTAATGCTAATGAAATGTAACGTGGAAACTATCAATGTTTAATTAATTTTTAAATAAATAATTAACATAATGTGAAACTGATGAAAAGGTATAAAGTAATTTAATGTAGCTATTTAAATGGTTGTGTGCTTATAGTATATCTGGTCTTAATAGTGGCAGTCGGGAGTCCGAGAGACATTTATTGCAGTTGAGTCTAGGAATAGGATATACCCATAATGTGGTTGTGAGCTATATTATATCATGTAATTTTTATTTTTTTATACAATACTCCACCCTTTCGGTTAGGGAAAATAACACCAAAGGGATTTTGAGCCTGGGGGGGGGGGTGTTTTCCCCAACATCGCGGTGGGAGGATGGATGGTTGACTACCCCCTTTGACCCCTCTCTCTTCTCTTGGTAGTTACTTATATTGGTATGCATGATGGTTAGTTTTTCCCATATATGTGTGTAGAGGGATTTAATATCTTTTGGTTATTTCACACACATGTATTCTGGATATAGTTTCATAAGGACTACTATGGGTATAACGTGTATAGGCTGTGATGGCTTTATGATCCTTACTCGGTGTATGGGTTATGATGGATTGAGGTATAATACCTAATGTATGATACGCATTATGTGGGTTGTGGTGGCTCCTAGAAACTACTTGGTTACATTGGTTACATGGAATGAGGTGGTGTGTTACATGAGGTGCATGTTGTGGTGCTTCGCCTAGGTGTTTGAAGGCTAGCCTTTTTGGAGAGAGATGCTCGGGATGTGTGATGTTGGGGAAGAGTGGAAAACCAATGGGGAAGTGGTATTGGGGTACCCTTGATATTCTTTATTATATGTATTTGTATACGATACTTGGTGAGAGTATCCATGGTGAATATGAGAACTTAGTATACCTGTTTAGGTGATGAGTTAGTTTCTCTTGTTGTTCACTGTGATTTAGCACGCTTTCTTTATATTTTCCATGAGAGTCTTCGGGGAGGATTCTATGGAGTATACTTTTATACTCACCCTAGGTATATATAAACTATTTTTCCGGTCAGTTGGAGCAGGTTGTAGATCAGGTTAGTTACTACTAGCTTGGGGGTTTTGCAGGAGCTATTCAAGATTCGTGGTCGCTATTGTCTTTACTTTCTTTTGGTACTTGCAGTTTTCCCTTTTAGTTGTAGTAGTTCTTGCATGAAATTACATTTGTGTACTTGGGTTTACTTTTTATATTGGAGTCTAAGCTAGAGTTGGTTGGTTTCTATATTATCTCTCACTTTCGCATGTGTTCTTGTAAAGACCCAGAATTTCCATGTAATTTTTTTTTAAAAATATAGAAATTTTACGAGTCCGCGAAAATTGACGGCGCGTGATTCCGAGACCCGGAGTGCCTGGAATGAATTTATGAACTTTTTTTCAGGTACGTTCAATAAATGTGCGAGCATGTTTTTCTAACTTTTGAACCAGTGCTCGGAATTGAGATCCGAGGGCACCGTTGAACTCGCAACGCCGATATTCGCTTAAGAAGACTTTCACCTCGACGATAGTTGGTCGAGGGTGAAAGTTAGATTTTGGGTTTTTCGTGTAAGAATAAAATAAAAATAAGAGTGTGTGACAGTTTATTTTTATTTGCAACACCCATGTGGGTGTTGGGAGGTGGGGTCCACTGGAACTAAACCTCCATGTGGAAGTTGAGGTGTGGGGACCACCGGACCTTAACCTCTCATGAGAGGTTATGGTGGTGGGGACCACCCGAACCATAACCTCCCATGAGAGGTTATGGTGGTGGGGACCACCTAGGATTAAACCCCCATTTAATTGAGAGAAACTGTAAACCCCCCTTATTAATGTAGAGGAGCCTCTTGAATTCCTCCACATTAATTGTGCCAACGCACATACCTTTAATTGTGCCAACTTAGTTAATTGGCTTGCCCCCTTTTTAAATTAAGTAACAAAATCGTTGGAATTTAGGAAGGTTCCTAATAAATGAACCGTCATAAATTCCATGATTTTTACCTACCTTCCCCCCTCTTCTATATATATGGATCTTGGGAGGAGGATTTGGGATGACTTCACCAAGCAAAAAAGCGCTGGTAAAGTGACGCGATGCCCAACACTTGGTGGATTACGCTCTCCAATGAAGAATGCTCCGCCAACAAAGAACACCGACCTCCTTCAACCTTCTTCTTCGAGACTTCTTCCGACATGGGACATCCTCATCTACGGAGAATCGAAGTCCGTACTTCTTCCCTCGCCAACGTCCATGAATGAGGTAGGGGTTTAATGCTATTTGTTTATCACTTTCCAGGTTCTCTCTTCTTCTCTTGTGCGGGATTGGGAATGATTAAATTACGTAGGATCATGGTTGATGTTCTTTGCTTCGTTCTTGTGAACCGTATGTTACCACTCTAAACGCGGAGGGTGCGGGCCAAACTAACATGGCCTGACCCCCTCCGCTGTTCTTCTTTGTGGTGTTCTTCGGAATGAAGGAAGGTGACAAAGGTGACGAAGGCAACGACGCTGCCACTCGCAGCCGCCGAGACCCGTGCCGCCCCCGTGGCGCTCCGGACTCCCGGCTGAACCGGACCCGCACCCGCTGGCCGTGCCACCTGCCAGCTGAGCCACCCACCGGCTACACCACCCACCGTCCACGCCACCCTGTCCGCGCCACCCGCCAGCCACGCCGCCCCGGCCGTACCGTCCGCAAGACGAGCCGCCCTAGCTCACTCCGCCTGCCGGCCTCCCGAACCGGCCCGCACCCCTCGCGGAACCCCCACTGAACCAGCCTGCGCCCCTACGGTGCCCTGGACGAATTGGCCCGTGCCCCTCATGGCGCCCCGGCCGAACCGGCCTGCGCCCCCTACGGTGCCCCGGTCGAACCGGCCCCGCGCCCCCTGCGGCGCCCCGGTCGAACCGGCCCCGCGCACCCTACGGTGCCCCGTCCGAACCGGACCGCGCCCCCATGGCGCCCCGGCCGAACCGGCCCGCACCCTCTATGGAGCTCCGGCCGAACCGACCCCGCACCCCTTATGGCACCCCGACCAAACTGGTCCTGCGTCCCCGCGGTGCCCCCGCGTCCGAGCCGCCCCACGACCCCCGCGGACTCTGTGGCCCCTCGCAGCCCTCACGGCCTGCCGGACATCCCAGTGGGCCGGGCCTAACCCAGCGGGTTGGGATGGGTCAACCTGAACTGGGTCGACCCATGACAGGTCGGTCCGGGTCAGTCCGACCATGTCAGACCAGACCCGGGCCCACTACGACCCTTTACTTTCTTTTGGCCATATCTTTGGCACCGAAAATCCGTTTGACGAACCGTCAGTGGCACTGGAAATGTTTTAGTGAGACGTTCCCTTTGAGTATACTCCACTAGAGTTTTGGTTTGATATGGGAAACAGTTAGTTTGGATCGAGCACGAATCCAACCGGGCCCCCAGGACTAAAAGGCTAATAACTCACAGACCGGGTGTCCGATTGACGTGCTTTCTGTTGTGTTGAGACCCCTATGACATGGCAGACCTTTGAGATACTTATTCATGGGAATTCTTGATAGTTGGAGTATTGATCAGTAGCTTGCAGAGCGGATCCTCCCTAAGACAAGCGAGCGTAGTGCGGAGACCTAGTAGCTGGCTAAGACCTGACTACTACTGACCGTTTTGACTCGGAATGACTCTACTAGCCCAGTGGGGAGCACCTTGGTGTTGCGACAGACCCACAGTGGGGAGAGACTTGGTGTCTCGGTAGACCCACGGTACTCGACAGGAGGAGTACCTCAGCAGGATACGAGGGGGAGCATGCTTGGTGATGCGGCAGACCCACAGTGGGGAGCGCGCTTGGTGACATGGCAGATCCACGATACTCAATAGGAGGAGTACCTCAGCAGTCCAAGGTTAGTGGGAAGCATGCTTGGTGTCGCGACAGGCCCACTGTACTCGATAGAGGAGGAGTTCTCCAGCAGCCGAGGTTTTGACAATGTGACTGGGGATGTTCTTGATACTATCCCTAGAATAAAATCCTGGTTGAGATGAGTTAGTTTTTCTGTGTTTTCCTCATGACTGAGATGGATCACTTGATAGATTAGGTATATTTATGGGCATATACCTATGTAAGGTTATCTGTTGATTTCATACTTTGTGGTTTATCCTTGTTGGATTTTGTGAGACCTTGAGGGTATCAAGGTCCCTACTGAGTATCGTTATACTCACCCCTGTATGGGCTATGCCCGCACCTTGTTGTGTTGGATGCAGATGATAGACAATGCTGACTGAGGATGAGAGTACCAAAACTGGACGATACCCAGAGGTGGACCTTACGAAGAGTTAGTACACAGAGGAGACAGACAGATGTGGAGTGATGAGGAGGTGATCTTTACCTACCCTTCATGTAGGAACCCCGGAGGATGATCCAGTAGCTGTTTTTCCTTATCTTTCAGTTGTATTGCAACACTGTTGTACTTGTACTTTCCAGTTGGTCTTGTATTCTGGCCCCATTTACTTTCAGCACTCTTTTGTTATACAGTTTACTTGGTGTTTTGTCTAGCTGTGTGCTTTCTTGTGTGTGTGTTACAGGTTATAAAGGCAATGCCTTCTCAGTTTTAGGTAATTATGCCTTTGGTGCTAGTCACCAGCCCCTGGCCTATGGAAGGCGGGCTTAGGGTAGTCACGGCACGGGCCCCAGGGGACGGTTCGTGACAGTTCTCTTAGAGGGTAATGCCTCTCATCTACATGTTTACTATACCCTCAATGTTAGTCGCCAACCCAGGGCCTATTGGAGGCGAGAATTGGGGGTCACTATCTCTCTTCTCCCATTTCTGGCCTAGGAGGGGTACACTTTGTGGGGAGGGGATCGTGACACTTAATGATATTTGGATGATTAATGTTAAGTTTATTTTGAGAAATTTAGTGACATTTTTATAAAATTTTAATTTTAGAAGGGTTATAAGGTTAATAATTTATGGATTGGTTTAAATGGAACATTGTATGAGGTTTTAGAGACTAACATATTAATTCACCACATGAAGATTTATCCATATTGGATAACCAATGTTAACTTTTTTTAACTAGAGATAGAATGAATGACTTATCATTCTTTTATAGACCTTATTTGGTACTCCATACATGAAAAATTCATCTCTTAGAGTAAAATATGAATTGTAAATTGATCAAGGCACAACCAAAGGATAAAATTGTGATTATGAAATAAAAATATATCAAGTAATTATATTCTCATATGTTCTCATTAAAGATAGAAAAAGAATTACCACCATTAGGAAAAGGATCTTTAAATAAAATGTTATCCTACTATCATCATTTTTGATGATATAGACAACCATTTTCATGACTCTTTGGTTTATGTTTTTGTGGTTGTTAACCTTCTATGGATCACCCACTTTCTTGGGATCAATTATCTCTATCACTCTCTATAATTATTTATGCTTTCCTTCTATGTCCATATCTTCACTTCCCACCTATATAATCCTATTTGGAAACCCAGTATGTGTTATTATAAATGACTTTCACACTTACCTTTCTCTTTTTAAAGAGGATGTTTTATTAACCCTTTTTATGATTTGGTTTTCTATAAAGGAATTTTCAAATTTTAAACCTTTGATGACCGAGATGAATTTTGAGGGAAAAATTCATTTTAAGGGGGGTAGAATGTAACATCCTGAGATTTTATGAAATATATATATTTTTTAAATTAATTTATTTTTTATAGCTTGAATTATACACAACACCGAGTTTAGACTGCGTTACATGCAATACTGATTTTAGATTGTGTTACATGCAACACTAAGTTTATCTTGCGTTACACACGACACTGAGTTTAAACGAAACATGTCATATTATTAAAATATTATTATGATAGTCATCACCTAGCCATTGGAATAAGTGGGTATAAATATGATTAAATAAATATATGGTTTACACATGTATATAAAATTAATTATTTAGTGAAAATTAAATATAAATGAAAATAAAAACAATTTTAAAATAAAGGAAATCTTATTCTGAAAAACTATTTTTATACACACACACACACGTTTTACCTCAAATAAATTAAACAAACCAATTTTGGGGAATTATGTTAATGAAATGTATATATTAAATATTAAATTATCTATTTAACATTTATCTTATGTGTTTTCTAGGCAAGTGATAGGAATAAATCCAATTTTATGCTTAAAACTACATTTTTCTAAAAAATAATTTTTTCTCCTTTTTGCACACTTATTTTAAAACTCATTTTTTAAAATTTAAGAAAATTTATTTTAAAAAATAAATTTCATTTTTGAAATAATTATATCAAAATTATCTTATGGTGATTTTTTTTGTATTTTTCTTAAAAGTTTTATTTTTTGATGAATAGTAAAAAATACTGAATTTTAATTGAAAATTGCCTTTTCATTTAATTTATTCATAAAGTTAAATTTTATTTTGAATTTATTTTAAAGTATAATTAGTTAAATTATACATCCATTAATACAATCCAGGTTATTGTAATCAATTTTATATTGAAATTCGATATAAAAACTTTGTAAACTTTTGAACATTTTCTCTATAAAAACCTGCTTTCTTGTTGCATTTGTGGGATTAATTTTAAATTATTTTTTTCCACTTATATGAATGGAATTTTGAAAAATGGATTTAATATTTGGAACTAGAATAATTTATATTACCTAATAAGGAAAACTTAATTTTTTTACAAAATAAATAGTGAAAAGAGTAAAAATTAATTACCGCGGTTATGGTAAAAATAGGTTTACCAGAGGTTAAACTAAATATATAAGGGTTAAAATGACCCAAAACATGTGTAATTACTATTTTATGGTTATATTTACATATTATACTTACCATTTTATAATATAGGGTCATTTGGAAGCTTTTTTTCTTGTGAATGACATTATTATTTTGGAGTCTTTTGGGGAATTTCCAAGTAGTTTCCAAGTGGGAACCTATCATCCACTTATAAAAGGCCACCACCACCCTCCATTTATTCACACGTTCAAACATATTTGTTTAAAAAAATACCTGACCAAATTACTTCTTAATTTCCCTCCTATTATCCTATAAGCCTTATTTTGGACAGAAAGCCAACCTAGGAAGGTTTTTGGTGCAATCCTAAGAAGGATACATAGAGAAGAGGTAAAGTTCAACAACACACATTTTTATTTTATTTATTTATCCACCCCTTAAATTCTTATTATACCATGATGATATAATAACCTTGGTTTATTCCATATACTGAGATGTATTTATGTTAAGTCCATGACCTACAACCATCACCACTTCCATCAAATGTGTTATGAAATCATCATTCGTGTATATGGTGGACTACCGCCTCACAAATAGATGTCATCAATTTTCCTTTAACAGATCTAAAGGTAGAAAATAATGATGAATTTATTATTTATATATTATATTTATTATATTATTATACTTTTGGAATTATTATATCACACATACCTTCATACTCTCCATTTTGTGGGAATATGATAACTTCGCTCATGTGTACGGTGGAATACCACCCCACAAAGCGATTTGATTCATTCACGCTTCACATGGAAGGTATTAAGGAAATTTTAATGAAAATATGTGTTATATATGACATGAAAATTATTTTGTAATGGTAATATGTAATTTACATTTCTTTCTTTCAATCCGATAAGAAAATGGAAACAAAGTTCATGCATATGTACGGCCTACCATCTCTATGAATGGTGTATTTCATTTTCCATCACTAAATTTTATGGATTAATATAAATAAATATATAATAAATATATATGATGGTTAATTTTTTTATATTATTAAATCATGATCAAATTAAGAGGATCAAAAATGAAAAATCAAAACATATATGAAAACAAAGCAGTTATTACCCGAAACGTAACTTTAACATGGAATTGTTAATAAATGGGAAATAAAAACTCATAAACAAATAATATATGGTATAATATATATAAATAATTTTCTTTAATATATTTTTAATAAACCTATATTTATTATACATGAGTTTTGAACGTATATGATGAAAATCAAGACTTAAGGTAAGGGATTTTATAGTCTCTATTTTATTTATGGGTAACATATGAAAATTCACCACTCATTTTTCTATGTGGTGTACATGATGGACCTTTGAAATTTTATATCATGAATATCATTATTTTCATTATATTTAATATTTAATTTAATTTTATTTGTTATTGGGGCTTAAGATTCAAAATATTACTAAAGCGGTAAGGGATTGTTGTCTCAATTTTCCTTCTTTGAGACATATGTTATGTTATGCATCTATATTCTTTAATGAGGTGTATATAGAAACCCTTTGAAATGTAATATCATGAATTTATTTATCTTCATGATATTTTAAGTTTAATTTATGTTATTACTTCATGGGGCTTATGATTCAAAGTTACCAAAGTGGTAAAGATTTTATGTTACAATATCACCATTTACCAGGATTGTTTATGATTATGTGTATGATGATAAAATATTATGATTTATCTCTCAATAAACTCATTAATTTTATTATTATCTGGTTATTCATGATATTTTTAAGTAATAATACCATTTCCCCACTCTTTATAACTTAAAATAATTGAGAAAATGTTTTTAAGAAAATCTAACTTTATTTCTCTCTTCAGTTGGAAATTTGTTTTCTTCCAAAATCATGTTTTCTAAAAGTATTTTCAAAAATGTTTTAACATTAAAAAAAATGATTTATTAATGAAATTTTTACCCATGTTTTACTTTTTACAATTTTTTTGAAAGGAATCTTCATTTCGTTTTCCAAACAATGCTCGTTTGGATTTTACTGAAAATGTGAAAGGAATATTTGTTTTAACGTGTACGAGACATGTATGGAATTTCCTTCCATCATGACCTATTTTTTTTAAATATTACTTTATAAATTTTCAAAGTTATTTTTAAATAAAAGTATTTTTGAATTTTTTTTATGTTTTAATATGTTTTTTCAAAGATATTTTCCTCAAGAAATGTTTTAAAAGATTTTTAAAGCTTCCTTTATAAGTTTTCAAGATTACTTACAAAGAAAAGTATTTCCAGAATGTTTTATGTTTTAAAAAGTTTTTTCAATGATATTTTACTCAAGAAATGTTTTAAATGGGTTTTAATGATTCCTTTATAAGTTATCAAGTTTATTTTCAAAGAAAAGGATTTCCAAAATATTCTATAAAGTTTAGTTTTTAAAAAGTGATTTTCAAAGAAAGGTTATTCTCCTTAAGAAATGTTCCAAGTTATTTTTCTTTCAAAACCATTCTCTATCCAAGATGAAATAATTTGAGGTTACTTATACTTTACTAGGGATATGATCCAAGGATACCATTCTTATTCTTTATATGAATGATTTATGTTTATGATGACATGATGTTTATGAAACCTATTTATCTTCCATGTGTTATACCATGATAGAAATCTTATGAAACCCATTTCTTTTCATGAGTTATGATATGATGAAATGATGAAATTATTATGAAACCTTTCAATTTTCCATAGGTTATGATATGATGAAATTTTTATGAAATATATTTCATTTCATGGGTTATGATATGATGAATATTTTATGATCTTGTGGCACACATGTGTATGATTTTGATTATGTGATGGGTGGGACCTATATCTCCCTCCAATGCATTGGGTAATGATAAATGTTCTAGGATCTAAAAGGGTACATAGGTGGTTAGCCCAAGCCTGAAAAGGAGGGTGCATGGGTGGTTAGCCCAAGCCCAAAAAATAGGGTACATGGGTGGTTAGCCCAAGTAAAAAATAGGTACACGGGTGGTTATCCCAATCCTAAAATGTTATGAATGACTTAGTGGATAAAATTGACTTAAGATTTTCTATTATTATGTGTATTCTACAAATCTATGTCTTATTCCAATGTTATGATCACATGGATCTTGTTATTTTATTCACTTATGATTCATGTCTTATGAACTACCAAACTTTATTCCATAACTCAAGATTATTATCTTTGATATGTAGGGTATGATTTTCAAATGTTATTATCATATTGTCACACCCTTATGTTCATGTTATTATTAAATATATCCCTTGTTTACCCTTACCGAGCATCCGATCTCACCCTTTCTTATGTTTCCTTTTCCCAAGTTATGAATAAAGGTTTTAAGTAGGAGTAATAAAAGGGAAGATCTTTATGGTAGATATTGAAGATATTTCATGAATTAAGAAGATTATGTTCCAATTCTTCAAAGGAATTAAACTATTATTGTCCCTAGGTGCATGTTTGAGTAATGTAATTAATATTATTCTAAAAAGATATAATATCCATGTATGAAAATCCTGGGTTGTGATACTTCATGTCAAGCTAGCTAGGAAACTCACACCCATAAATATCCAATAGTGCACATGAAGTATCTAGATATATGCATAGAATCTAGAAATAATAGGAACACCCTGGAAAGTGAATCTACCAACAATGTTTAACAAGTCCATAGAATAACGGGCCTAGAGAGAAGAGGAACACCCCATGAGTGAACCCCCCCGATGGTATCAACGGACGAGGTCTATTGCTACACCTTCCACCTAAGTACCCAAGGCTTTCCATGTGCTACATTTTCCACACCATTTCATCAAAACCCTGATTTAAAAACCATTTCATAAATCCATTTCACAATACTTTTAAATACCATTTTCTTTTACCAAATAGGGGGGAAACCAACTTTTCCCAAAAAAACCTTTTAAACACACACAAATTAATCAATTAATCATGCTATTTTATATATAAAACAATTTATCAAAACCAGAGTAATATAGTTCTTCCAACATAGGCTAGATATAGAACCACATACCTCAAACTTGAGTTGTACATTCCCATTATGAGATCAACCAACACAAAATAACTTAAGAACTACAACAAAGGAACTATAATTAATCCTTACATATTAGAATCAATTTAATAAGAAAAAAGATCGGTGGAGAAGATAACTCAACACGTACCTCAAGAAAATTGCATGCCACACCATGACCAAAAAAAGGTCATCCTCTAGAGAAAGATTACACAATAGATCTAGAAGTATCAAGAGAATCAACAACATAATACCAACTGATCTGAAAACATAGCGCAACATCATTGTTGTGACCAACGATGATGAAGAATTATAAATATCACTTACTTGAAGAGATTCAATGCAACCACAATGAAGATCAATAGCTGAATGAAATGATTTGGAAGGAACAAAGATACCCAAAGCACTTGGGAGAGCTCTTAGGTCTTGGGAGATAAGACTTCACATGAAATGAAAGACTAATCATCCGTTCATCACCCTAAAAATCACTAATCCTGAAACATTCATGATGTGAAACCATTTCATGATGTGAATTTATTAATTAACAGAATATGAAGAAACAAATGTCGCCTCATATTAACAATTACAACTTCGACCATTTCATTATGTGAACCTGATTCATAATGTGTACACCTTTCACACCTTGAACCAATTCATGAAATATTTCAAGCAACTAATACACGACGTTTAGCCATTTGGGACGTATAGATTCACTGTAGGCAACAAACATTCCATACTCTAAATAAAGAACCCAAACCATCTCTACTATTCTCCAAACTTAGGGAGAACCCTAAAAAGTCTTTGAAACATTTATACTTTGACTCCATTAATTATAACAAACATACATACCTGAACTTTAGGCCATTTTCCCAGTAACTCTCTCTATCCCTGGGATCCCCAAAACACACCCAATCAAGGAGGGAAACAAATAGAGTGATAAGAAATACATGAAAGAATGTAATGAGATGTTACAAACTCCCCACCATAAGTCTTTTCATCCTAAAAAAGTCATGTGGATAAATGGCGGGGCCTGTTGTTCCTTATACTGGGGTAATCTCATGCTAGTTGTCAGATATGTTCCTTGATGTCATTTACCCTTGTTGGATAGTTTGCTTCCTGTGTTGGAGAGTGTGTATGGCAAGGCCTTTCTAGATGATTTTTATAGTTTACTGCCTCATAGATAGGTCAAGTTTAATATTGACCTTCTCCCTAGTTCTCTCCCCATTTCTATTCCATCTTATTGTATAACACCTTTTGAGTTGGTGGAACTTAAATTTCATCTTGAGGATTTAGAGGCTAAGGGATTTATTTGTCCTAGCATGTCACTGTGGGCTTCAACTATGATCTTTTCTATGAAGGCATACAAAAGTATCAAAATTTTCTTGGATTATAGAAAGTTAAATCGGGTGATCGTTAAGAAAAAATATCCTTTTCCTAGGATTAATGATCCCTTTGAACAAATTAGAGGTGCATGTTGGTTTTCAAAGATTGACCTTTGGTCAGGGTACCCCCATTTGAGTGTCTGAGATGATGATATAACTGACAAAAAATTTAAGAGCTGGCATGTGCATTTCGAGTTCCTGGTTATTCTATTCAGTCTCACCAATGCTCTTGCAACATTTATGGCTTTGATGAACTGAATATTTCATCAATTCTTGGAATATTTTTTGTATTAATGGATGATATATTGGTGTACTCTAAGAAAGAGGAGGATCATATGGTATATTTGGATATCATTCTTCTAACCTTGAAATAATATCATCTATATGGTAAGATTTTCAAATGTGAGTTTTGGATCTGGTAAGTGAAATTTCTAGGGAATGAGATATCTGGGAGGGGCATCTTAGTGGATCCTGAGAAAATATAGGATGTTATGTTTTGGGAGTAGCTGAGAAATATGTTTTAGATCCCAAGATTCTTAGGTTTGGTTGTTTACTATAGATGGTTTGTTCTAGATTTCTCCAAACCTGTATCTTTGATGTCAGATTTAACTTGTAAGGGTGTAACTATTGAATGGAATAAAAAATGTTAGAGATATTTTGAGGTGATAAAGGTGAGGTTGACTTCAGCACCAATTATGATTCTTTTGGAACCAAGTTTTGGTTATGAGGTTTTCTGTGATGCTTCTGGTATGGGTTTGGGATGTGTCTTAATGCAGGGGAAATAGGTGGTGGCCTATGGCTCTCTCCAGTTACTCCCTCATGAGAAGAACTAACTACCCATAATCTTGATTTGGTAGTAGTTATACATGCACTCAAAATGTGGTGCCACTATCTCTTTGGGGATTATCTTATAGTTTATTCTGATCATAAGAGCTTAAAATATATCTTTACTTATAGGGATGTGAATTTGTGATAGATACGCTAAGTGGAGTTTCTTTATAATTTTTATTTTGACATTTCATATACTCCTAGGAAAGGGAATATAGTTGCTGATGTGTTGATAAAAAAATTACCAACACAAGATGTGAAGGAATCAGTTGAGGAGTGGTATATGATGATTTTTTTCTAAGATGATCTTGGGAGTGGAAGAGGTTGGTGGAAAGATGTTCTTGGATTCGATGAAAACTGACTCATATTTTAATGAGTGAGTTTAACTCAAGTAAGTGACAAACACCAAGTTCCAACACTTAGATAAAAGCCTTTATAGTGGGGAGACATCGTGTGAGTGGTCTCGATCTCCCAATGGAGTTTTGTGATTTCATAGTAGGTTGGTTGTTATGATTTCCCTATTGTAGGATTTTATACACAACGAGAACTGATCATGTTGGTTTTTTCATCCTAGGTATATCAAGATGTATCATGACTTGAGATGTTAGTATTGGTGTCTAAGGATGTGGTGGTCGATTGCAGATTTTGTTTCATAGTATCTCACTTGTTCAGAAATTAAGGTGGAACACTAGAGACCTACTAGTTTGTTTCAACCTTTACCCATACCAATATGAAAGTGGGATGATATTTCTATGGACTTCATTGTTGATTTTCCATGGACCCCTAGTGAGAAGGATATGATTTGGGTGATCATTGATCAACTCATGAAATCAGTGCATTTACTACATATTGAGGAAACGATGAAGGTGGAACAACTTGGGGACTTGTACATCTAAGAAATTGTGAGACTTCATGGGGTTCCATCTATGGCTATATCTAATAAGGACCCAAGGTTCACATCCAAGTTAGGGAAAGGTTTTCAAGAGGCGATGATTTACCAGATTAAAGTGAGAATGGATTATCATCTGTAGATGGATAGATAGATAGATAGATCTATCTAGGTTCTTGAGGATATGGTTTGGGATTACATGCTTTATTTTGGTGGATCATGGAAAAATGATTTGTCTTTATTTGAATTTTTCTATAAAAATAGTTACTAGGATTTGATAAAGATGATGCCCTTTGAAGTGTTTTATGGATAACCATGTAGATATCCCTTATGTTGGGAAAAGTTTGGAGAGTAATCTTTGTTTGGGATGAGTCTCTTTCAAGAGATGATGAAAAAGGTATAGTTGATACGGAAGAGGTTGCTCACAACACATATCCATCATAAATCCTATGTGTACCATCTTTAGTGGATGATATAGTTTGATGTTGGTGTTCATGTTTTTCTTAGAGTTTCACCTAACTTGGGACATCATTGGTTGGGTAAGCAGGGTAAGTTGGCACTGAGGTTTGTTGGCCCCTTTGAGATTATGGAGCAATTCATAAAGGTGGCATATCAGTTGGACTTAACTTATCATTTGACTTCAATCCACAACGTGTTTCAGGTTTCTCAGTTAAGGATATATCAACCAAAACCTTCCCATGTGATTTAATGGGAGGATGTTGATCTTGATCCTGATAACACCATTTTTAAGCTACCAATTCAGATTATGGATTGTAGAGATAAGGTAATGCGCAATAAAATTATTCCCTTAGTCTGGGTACTATGGTAGTGTGGACAGGATAAAAATGATATATGGGAGTGAGAATCGTTGATGAGGTAGAAATGAACTCATCTCTTTGCGGGTCCAGGATCTTGATGACTTTTTGGGGAAAAAAAGAACTTATAGTGGGGAAAATTGTGACACCCTCTAGGTCACAAGTAATCCTTAGTTGAGGATTGGTTTTTATCTTTTAAGGTTTGAAAGGATTTGGGGTATTGAAGGTTAAAAATAAGTATTTTTGAGATAAATTGGAAAGGTGCACTATTGAGGCACACAATTAGTTTAACCATGTGGTAACCATGAGATATTCCTCCGTGAGGTTCCTGTGGTGTTTTTCATGGTTTGATCATGCCTATTAAAAACTTTCTACATGTCCAATGAACTGTGCGGGGTGTTTGGTGGTTTTATAGGGGTGTCACACAGTTTGAGCATGGTTTTCCCAAACTATGCAGCCCCTAGTGAAAATCATCTACCATTTGGATAGGGGGGTTTTCATGGTTAGTGCATGGTTAAACTAATCTTGTGGACATACCATGATCCTAACCATAATGGATAGTAGGGAAGCATGGTTAAGACACATAGTTAGTTTAATCATGCGGCTGCCCTAGGAAACCGTGTGGGCCCCTTCCAAACAATTAAAAAAATGGAATTTTACCCTTTTAACTCAGTCAATTTAAATCCTAATCACCCCCAAATATCATATTGGATTTCCATTATCCTTACCAAGTTCTTTAGAGGTATTCCCCCTTATATTCTAGGAGGAATTACTTCATTATTGACGGATAACATCGAGGTATGTTGCATTTTTATTTGATTACCTATCTTATTTGAAGATTTATGATAAATATCCCATAATATCATATTATAGAACCCAAAGAGGATTTTTATGCTAGATCTATGGGTTTTTTCAAAGGATTTATGTGTTTCTTGTGGATCTAGGATTGTGAGGAACTGATATACTCTTCCATAGTCTCTGTTTTCAAAGGCAGTTTATTCCACCTATGTTTTGAGGTAGGTCTTTCTATACAATGGGTCAATTATATGAATTGATTGTCATTATTGTAAAATTAATTTAGGTTGTTCATTGAATTTAAGTGATTTGTGTTTTCAATGGATTTATTGGAATGATGCTTGTTTTTAAATGGGTTTAGATTTAATTTTTTTTTCACACCAATTGTTTGGGAAAATGCTTGAATGGTGGTTTTTATTTGGAAATAGGTTTTCAAAATATGAAGTAGATTGTCTTGGATTTGAAAATGTTTTAAAAATTTTGATCATAGTTTTGAAATGGTTTTTTAAAATTTCACATATGTAACCTTGGGTGCATTGAGAAAGGGATATAGTTGCCCCTAGTGTGTGTGGCACCACTAGGGGTTACTTTGGGATATTGACGGGATGTGGTTGGACTCGATATTGGTTGGTACCAACATATACCTAGTTTAGGAACTTTTATGTCTAGTACATATTCCCATAGGCTAGGTCCCAATATGGAGTGTTTTTTCATTTAGGGTTATTATCACATGATTATTTTTATCATGGATAGTTTCTCACATTTTAGTCTCACATGAGGTTTTATTAAATTGTTTCACATGAAGGATTATTTCATGGATGTGTGTTTACTTTTTTACCTTATGGTGTGTGGATATGCATCCCTATTTTATCACTTATAATTTTTATATTTTTATATTTTTTAATATGAAAGGATTTTATGAAAACCAAAGGAAAATGATTTACAAATGGGTTTGGATTTATGAAAATAATTTGTAAAACTATTTTTGTTTTAAAATCTAGAGCTGCTACATTTTTGTTATTATACCTTGTATAGACTTTGTGGTGGTATCATACTAGGATTTTTGTTCACACCTTAATTTTACCTTTGTGTGGTTGTAGATGTTTTTTTTCAGAACCTAGGTAAATGGAAGGGAATATTTTAGCATGTTGTCTTCTCCTTTCATCATTGCATTCATATCGAGATGGTTTGGAGGTGATAGTTGGTCACATGGAGAATTATTAGTCTTGTTTTCTTTTACTTTATAGTTTAGTTGTTTTTTCTTAGATTGCATGGATCATATATGCATCTATTTCTTCCTCTTTGTAATCTATTTGTATGTATTGTTTTGGTTATATTTAATATTTTTTTGTTATCTTTTATATACCTCACCATGTGATGGGTCGACTCAGGTGACTTGTCTAGTTGAGTCGGGTTGGTCTGTTACATATGGTATGTGATACTCAATATTTATTTTAATATACATGAAAAATATGTGATATATATTCACTAGTAAATAATAATACATGTAAACATTTCATATATGAATCTATCATTAATGGTTTAAATAGATCACATGGTAAGTGGATGCACCAATAAATATTCCATAATTGATAATTCATATAAATATTATAAATTTACTATTGATATAGTTGGGTGATGATAGAAATCATTTAATTTTATAATATATAACACATGGAAAATAATCATATAGGGAGAATTCATAATATCATTAATATAATGAAAAATTCTCTTAGAAGTGACTATTTAGTAGACATATATCCATTAATTAAATTCATGATTCAACCCATGATGGATGTATCATATTTTATTAATAAATTGATTATTATGTAAACTTTCATCAATAATTTTCATCACAATTTATTTTGGATAACCCAAATGATCATGGTATATAATTAATTTTCTATATTGGTAAACATCTAGTTTACCATAAATGATTTGATTGTATGTAATAAAAAAAATATTAACAATTTTTTCTCAATTTTTTCCCTAGTATATATAATTTTCATATATGGAGGTATTCAATGCCTTATTTATTTATAGTCCCCATATGATATTCATTTTTTATAATAACTTTAAAATTCATTAAATTACATCATGACTTAGGATAAAACAAAGCATTATTTTACATACCACCATATAGGCATATGTTTTCTCTTATGGAAACTTCAATTAATTTGGAACTACTAATTACGGTACTTAAATGAACATATATTAACTCTTCTAGAACATTAATTATTAATAAACATATATGAGTTCTTCTGAATAATTTATTTTAAATTGTATTTTTATAACTTGTTCTTTAAGAAATACATATATAATATAATCAAGATCATCCATTATGCATATTTAACAGATTTATGAAAAATAAAATATTAACATTTATCATTATTATTATAATTCTCAATTATAGTGGTTTATTATCAAACAATGAACAAGTTACTAATATGGTAACAATGGGTTAGACCCATCACATAGTAGATATTGTTTACATTGGGTATTTTGGTCTGAATGATTTTAAAATGTGTTTATTGGGAAGATAATCTCTCATGTATTGTAATACATATGCATATGACTAAGAGAAGTGATATGTGAGACTTTTGAATATTAATGACACATTCCTCATCATTACCATAATTATAAATTATAAAATATATTTTTTACAATCACATTCACTCTTGGAGTAAAAACACATTTAATCAAATTTTATGATTTCTCAAATATCCATGGTTGTTAACACAACTTTTAAAAAATTTCATGAATATTTTCATTAACTTCTAGGAATAAAATAAAACCATTAATATTTTATTTACAATAAGGAATGAATTTTATAATTCATTTATTAGATTTCATGATTCTTGAATAATCGTTCACTCTTTATCAATAATAACCATCTCATACAAAAATGATTATTTTATTTATAATAAAGATTATCATTCAAATACTTATAAAATATAAAATTAATATATTTAATCATAAAAGTTATTATACTTCTATAAAATAAAAGGAAAATAACATCCAATTTGTAGGATGATATTGAATCAATTACATGACATAATATCTTTAATTCATAATTACATAATAACTAATATTGTTTTTGATATCCCCACTTTAGAAAAAAGTATAATAAATATAAATATTTTTCAACATAATGAAAAAAATAAAATATTTATATATTTCTCTTTAAGGACACAATATTTCATATTCAAACTGACCTTGATTGTAAAAATATTTTCATTCAATTAAGGAAGTGAAAAAAACTATATTAATAAATATTTACATTCACTTCAAGGGATAAAATAAAATTATTTGATCTATATTTAAAATATCTTCAAAACCAAAAATCTAAATATATAATTAAAAATTTTCATCCATGTCTAATAATATATAAATATATATATACAGAAAAATAAATTGGAAGAAATAAAACATATAATATTTAGTGATAAACATTACTAAAAATAACATATATATCATGAACATATATAAAATATTATTATTCTCAAAACCTTCAAGATTTAAAAATAGATTAGATATATAAAAAATAATTATATCATTATCATGCTTCATGATCTAGTTAACAATGTTTTATTAAAACATTTATACTTCCTTTAAATTGATCATTAATAAGGAGAAATAAAGTTTTTTATCATACAACATATTTATAACTAGTGGGAATTCATTTCACATTAAAAACCATTTAATATATGACCATGTTTATCATGATATTTTCATTAATCTCTTGATCATGTTAATTTTTAAAATGATTTTGACTACAATCACATTCATTTAATATAATATATTCAATTTATTTTATTGATTTTCATGATTACTCTTTAGGGGTTGATAGTGGAGTAACATTTTGTTCCATAGTAAGAATGGAAAATTATAAATATTTTTTCAATGATTTTTTATAAGGAAACCAAATTTATAAATTTTCACTATAAAAAGTAAAATATAATTTTTCATTGAAACCTTTTCATATTAACAAAACTTTTTCTGATAACATGTTATGAAATAGGATCAAACCATCGATTGAAACCATGAATTATTTGAAATAAAAAACTCATAATAGATCATAAATAAGTCTATTTTCCATAGTTGATATTGTTAAGAAGGTCAATAGGGGGGGGATGAATTGACCAATTTTAAATTTAAATTGGTTTAAGATCATAGTTAAATTAAAAATAAAAAGTAATCATAATAAAAAAACAAGTAAAGAACATAAGGAATTTCTGTAATAGTTCAGATAAAAAATGATCCTATGTCTACAATTCCCTTTTCTATACTTTGTGAGTGAAATGGTATACAATATAACCTCACTTTTTAAGGGTTTGAAAACCCTATTACAAATATACCCTTATATGGACCAAGTCATAACCAACCTTCCTGCCTTTTTCACACCAGGAGGTACAACCCAACAATCTAGACTTTCCTTGTACATGATTAGAGGAAAAAACTAGAACTCATGGATTTTTTCAAGGACATAGCACAACCTATGTGATATCTATTTCTTATTAGGGTATCATAACCGAGTAACTTTATTTTAATGGAGGAAAAACTCAATGTGAGTTATGAGTATAAACTCAATAAATACTACACAAGATGGATGATAAAAACACATATAAATAAGTAACTAGTAAAACATAGAAATATGATAAAAATGGAATATTTTTGTAGATACAATCAGTTTAGGAACTTAAATATTGATGTAGAATAATGAATCCTCAAGAAAAAAAAACCCCAAAAATTGAAATTAGTAGTGAAATAATGTGGCTCACAAACTTTACAAAACTTCAGTAATCTCATAATTAATTTATCAAGTATGTCACTGCTTTTATGCTTCTGGCTTTATTTATAGGTGAATTCCAACTGCTAATTTTCTTCAACACAATCTCCATGATCTATCCTTCATGTGGGTGTTTCCAAAATCATCTTCACATCCAAAAAGGATTATATCATTCATGGTTTCCAAAATATGAGATGTATTTTGGAACTTTGGAATTGATTCCATTACTTATTAGTATGATTCTTCATTTAAATTTGTATGAAATAAAATAAAAACATTTTTGAAAAAAGGCATGAAATAGAAATATAAAAAATGATCTATAGATCAAATAATATATCATCTAAAAATCATAACTATCAAAATTATATCTTTATATATTCATAACTTCTAATATCCTTATCTTTTGATAATTACTTTATCAAAACAATGAAAACTACCCAATATAGGGAATTTTATAAGAGTATATAATTTAAAAATGTAAGATAAAAATATACCATGTTTAAGAGAAAAAAATGAAAAAACCAAAGGGCTATTATAAAAAACGTAAGGGTAAACATCATTTCATAAGAGTCATAAAGTTTTCCAAAAAAAAATTGTAAGTGTAAAACAGAAAATGTTTGGGTGAGTCTAAAAATGTTAGAGTCATTAAAAAAACTTAAGAGTCATTTAAAAAATATAAGAGTTTAACAAAAAAATTTATGGGTAAATACTTATATGATTTTCCATTGCTGTCAAAATGTAAAACAATTGATTTCATTTCTATGAGAAAATTTCATAAGGCTTATTCCATTTCATAAGACTTCTCAACTATATTTCATAATACTTTACTTTATAAGTGTATTTTTCTAAATATCCATAAAAAGTTTTGTAAGAGTGAACATGATTTCACTATAACCAGCACTGAACAAAAGTCCAACTCTATGGAATATATAATGCATATTTTGAATAGATATATTCATACCTAACATATTTAAAAATTCTTTAGAATTCATAAATACTTTACTTTGTAAAAAATCATGATACATAATTTATTACACTTTGAAAAAATTCAAACAGATAGAAAATGTAAGATATTATATGATACTTAAGATATTTTACTTTATTGATAAATTAATATGTATGTTTTTTATATATACATAAGTTTTTACTTAAATAGAAAACAAAAAAAAACATCAATACATAGTACATTTTAGTAATATTTAATATATTTTCCTTTAAAAAAATAGTTTGTAAGATATTCAATATTCAAGAATGGTACACAATATATTGTACTTAGAGAAATTTTCAACACATAATATAAAATAAAAAAAGGATTAAAATGATAATAATAATGAATGAATATCAATAATAGAGTGAGGAATTTTTAATTATAAAAAAAAATAGAAAAGGCGTCACTTCAATAATCTTCCCCTTTTTGGTAATTAAAAAATTGAATATCAGTTAAAAAACTCCCCCTTTTGTAATTGAAAAAAACCAAACATTCATGATCCAAATAAATATAAATTTAAAATAGAAATATCTCCTTCAAATTTTGAATAAAAACTAACATTATTAAAACAAAGAAATAAAACTTTGAAATTATATGATTCTTGGGATATATTAAAAACCGTAAATAGCTAATGCTTAAGAAATTTAAAATTGACCGTACAACATGTTTCAAATTAAGTAGTACAAAAATTAACTTCCCCTAAATGAGACACTAAATCAAAGGTCTTTAGAAGATAAAAATATACCACATGATTTATAAAATATAAAAGTTATTAAATCACAACACATTTTCAACAGTTATATAAATAAATATATCCCCCTAAAACATGCATATAAAAAAAACAGTTAAAGACTTAAATGATAAAAACAGTAAAACTCTATCTAAGTGAAATAATTAGTGGTCTATAATAGATCATTATTCTTTTATAGAAAAACATATTGATTTAAAAGTATAAATAATATATATATATACATAGATTAAAGGAAATAACTCCCTCTTAATCAAGCCTGTTCTTCATCCTAAAAAATATATAATAGCGAATATCCATCTAGTGAAATTCTACACTATAAAAATAAACTCAACTAAGTGACACATAAAATGACAAATGATATTCAATTTATTATAAAAATTTGAAAAGAATTAAGAATGGATAACTGTTAGATACATATCATAAAATCATATGTAAAATAGTAATAGCATATTTACCAGAAAAAAATGAAAAACTATCAGTTTAAAGTTCATTCTAGCATACCATATTATAAAATTATAGAGGGTATGCATGATATCCAAAATATATATAGTTACTTGGGAAATAAGGCCATATTAGGTCTAATTAGATTTATATATAAACCTTTACGAACCCATGCTATAGAAGAGTTAGTCCTTTTATCATTGAAAACAAATTTATATAGAAAATATTTCTTATGACCAAGAGATTGAACACATTTTAAAGAAAACTTTTGTGCATAATTCCCCAATGCACCTCCCAAAAATCGATTAATAGATTAAATACCAATATTTTTACCATTTAAAAATATTCCTTGTATAGATGAGGTATCATCACTTCAAAAACAAGAAAGTTAATATTATTCTTAGTTCTAGTCACCTTTTATAATCTCATAAATTCATCCAAACACTGATATCCAATAGAGAATTTAGATGAAGATACCTTCAGTCTTCATACTTCAATATTCTATTTAACATTATCCTTTTGAACAAACTCCATGTCTTTAAAAACTTTTACACTAGAATAAGAATAATTGTTCTTTAATTTCTCATTATCTTCCATTAAATTATGATTTTCATTATTTAGATTATGAATTTCATGATTAAAATTATTATTCTCTTTTAATAAACTTTTGTAACCATTCTTTAAGCTCATATATGTATCACCAATAGTAACAACATTATCCTACAACTCATAAATTTTATAATCTAACTCTTTAACACTAAGTTTAGAACATGAAGAATCAAAATTTGAATCTAGATTTGAATCAAATAAATCTCATCCATATTATCCATTAAAAATATATATGCATATTTCATATAATATTCACCCAAGTTACATGAACTACATGAGTGAGAATGCGAGAAAGAAACTTTACTATATTAGCCATAAAATCAGGGCTACTAGTTTTCTTTTCACTTCTAGATTGATCACTTTAACCCAAACTTTTATAACTTCTCTAAGGTATCATAAATTTATTTTCATTATTCTTGATATTCTTATCCTTCCATTGATTTTCAGCCTTGGGAAGTCTAACTTGATGTGATTTTTCTTCTTGAAATTATAATATATAAGATCTAAATTATTTAAATTCAGATTATATCTATCTTTCCTATCAACTTCATGTACTTACTTTCTTTTTTAGAATGAATATTCTTAATATTTTGGTAAACATCTTTCACAACCTCAGTTATCCTCTCTTTCCCATTAGGTAAGGAACCTGAATTACCAGAAGAACTCGATGAAGTAATAATAATTTTAAAATCAATACCATTATTCTTCTCATATTCTTACTTATCAATGTTTTTCATCTATCATACTGTATAAGTGATCTAATAAGCTCCTCAAGTGTATACACTTAATTTTTTTATTACATCAATGGAAACCTTCTTTACATGCTACTTATTTGGTAGATATCTAAGAAATATTTCAGTAATGAAAGTGTTGTCAAATGTTTCTCTATGAACACTCATCTCATTTATTATACTCATGAATATATGGAACGTTTGGTTAACATTATTTTTCTCCTATCATGAAATGTTGATATTAAACTTTTAGTATTTCTAGTTTGGTTACCTTCATATTATTTTTACCAGTGGGTGAATTTCAAAATTCTTTATATATCTTGAGTAGTTTTACAAGTTGATACATGACTAAACATGCTTCTATTGATAGCATAATAGAAAATATTCACAACAATTTAATTCAAAAAATATGTTACTGCCTCATTACCAGTTAATTAATTTGTGTCTGACTCAAGTACAGTGGAAGATAAGTAAAGAACACAAGGATTTTTTATAGTAGTTTGGATAAAAAAGGATCTTACGCATATTTTTCACCTCTTTCTATTTAGTGAGAGAAATAATATCCATTACAACCTCACTTTTTAAGGGAGTGAAAACCTTATTACAAACCGAACTTTCTCTAGACCAAGTCACAAAAAAAATTCAATCCTTTTACGCACCTAGATCCACAAACCAATAATCCAAACCTACATTTTTCACACCTATATGCATAACCCATAACTCCTACCTTTTCCAGGGGCAAGACACAACCTATGTGATCTATATTTTTTTATCAAGTTAGCATGATCGAGACACTACATTTTAATGGAGGCACAAATGTGTGTGGGTTTTGAGTGTAACTTGATAAATACTATATAATACAAATGATAACAGTATATAGAAATATGAAATATTTAAACTAATGAAAGATTAAAAAAATAAATATTTGTGTAAAGACTATCAGCTTTGACCTCCATTATTAATGTAGAATAGAAAATCCTCGACCAATTCAACATAAATACAACAATTCATATCAGTAGTGGTACAACATGGATTGAAAAATTTAAAGAAATTCATTAATCTCAAAAATCATCTATCAAGTCTGTCACTATTTTTATACTTTTACCATTATTTAATATGAGCATACTTTGAGGTGTGCGCTGCTCTCACCTGGTGATACCCATTTGGAGTAGGGGTATGAGCCCAATCCTATTCATTTTTAATATTCCACTAGTCTTTTTTTATAGGAATATGAGATTGGATTCAGGCATGTCCTAATATCACTTGGTGACCCTCAGTTGGTATAGGAATATGATCCCAGTCTGGTGCCTTTGGAGTATGTTGCTGGTATTTTTCAATAAGAATATGAGCTTATCCCTATTCATGTGTCACTCTCACTTGGTGATCCCTATTCAGAATGGGGATATGAGCCCAATATTAAGCCTTTGGAGTATGTCACTGGTCTTTTTTGATAGGAAGGTGTGATTTTCCTAAGACATGTTCTACTCTCACTTGGTGATCCTCATTTGGAATGAGAATATGAGCCTGGTCTTGTGCGTCATCCTTTACTGGAATATGTAGATAATTCTATTGGATGAGGGAAATAATGTTCACTTACTCTAGAGAAAACACTTATTCATACTGATTAGAGTGTTGTGGTTCCCTGGATGTAGAGATATGAGTATGTGGCTATCCCTGTATATGTACCAGTTCTAGAATATGCTGATCGATTTCTTCAACTATCACTAGAATGTGGTGGCATTTTAGAAAAGTTTGTGTAGGAATATAATCCAACATATTTTTTATCTCCAATATATACTAGAAGACATATTCAATTAAAGGGGGGATATGATCCTACTTATATCCTCCTTATTCTACTAAAATATATATGCTGATGGACTTCATGCATTGGGGTAAGGATATGTGCCTCCCCCATGATTACTGCAAGAATATGCCTATAGAATTTCTCTGAGTGAGCAGGGATATGATCCTACTCAAGGGATACAACCAGAATATTTTGTAGGGATTTATCAGTGGAAGTAGGGAAATAATCCCACTCCCAGTTATCCATAGCTTTCCATGCTCTATTTTTCTTCCTTGGTGCCCATTAATGGGCATTAGTGGTGGAAATGTGTTAGGTGGTGCCATCACCGGGCGATTTAGGGGCACCAGTGGGATGGTGTTAGTGATGGTTATTGATAGGATTCATCCTTAGAGGATTCTAAAAAATAATGGAGATATAGGTCACTCTTTGATCCACCTTCATCAAATACTTAAGCTTGTGATTACCACGCTCTGGGGATAAGCTTTTGAAGCGATTGGAGGTAGAAATGAGCGCCACTGGCTTTACTTCAGATTTATTGGGACAACATGAAATCATTGAATTCAATAATTAGATACCCTTGTATGTGACATCCAGGATTGGTATTGTACCATGTTTATGGTATGATAAGACCATTTCATTTTCCACCTGTCACCAGAGGTATCAGGTAGGTGAGGTTGTTATATAACTCACAAGGGTTTCAGTCGTATCTGATTTTCTAAATTGATCGCTAGATGAAGACATGAACTTAGGTTGAGTGTTGTTTGTGAGAGAAGTATATTCAATCACAAATAAAAAAATGAACAATTTTACTGATCAGTTCATCATTGTAGGCATGACACATTCTCAATCAGATATGCATAGGTAATAAAATTATCATTTTTTATTCCCATTATGATCATTGAAATCATGTGGACTTGTCACAATAAGGATGGACTTATTTCATGAGAACCCAAGTTACATTTGGTCAATTGATTGATTCTATTATTTTTGAGATTCATATTGGGTTCACTATTTGTTTTTATGGATAGAGGACGAGCAGTTAGAGGCTTCTCCATCAATGAGATAACGAACCCTAGGGTTTTAAGAATCCATGGAAGTTTCACACTACCTTGGATCCATGATTCTACCATCTTACGGTGAATCCATGACAGTAGTTACACTCAGTACCAACCGCTTGGCACACAACCTCAATACTGTTCATGATTGCATGTATGCGAAAATAATGCTGAATCCAGACTTTCATCTGGACTTGAGTTCTAGGTATGCTGCTGGATCTGAAAATTCGAGACATCCGATGTTACATCTAGCCTCGAGTTCTAGGTTTGCTACTGGATCTAAAGAATCGAGACCTATGATACATCTAGCCTCGAATTCTAGGTTTTTTGTTGGATCAAAAAAATCTAGAACTCTGATCTCACATCTAGCCTCGAGTTCTAGTTTTATTTCCAGATCTGAAGAATCGAGACCTGTGGTACCTAGATCTGTCAATGAGCCATCTTTTGGATAGGAGGAAATAACAACACCTAAGTACTCTTCCTCAGATGCGGTGATGAGGGAGATGAATCATGATCTGTCCTACAAGGATGATACACATGGTACATATGACGAGGCGACAAAAAGCTTTCAGGTACAAAATATTGTGGAGTGAAGGCCTTAACTCTACTTAAGGATTCATGTCTGAGTAGAATACTTCTAAAGGGTTCATCATCCAATGTTGAAGCCAACCCTGTAGTATTTATTAAAGGAATGAAAATTGGAATAAATTCACTGATTTCATACATTGTATTACCCAAATATGAATAAACCTAGAAGATGGATGATATGGCTAGAAGGATCTTGAATTTTTGGGGTTTCACCAACTGGAAATGTCTCTCTCTTAGGAGAGGTTTTTTCATTGCCTATTCCCTTGGATGAATTAAAACTTCGATCTTGGGGCATTGGTTCGCTGCATTTGAAACCTGGATGGCTCTATTTACATGAATGATCTTTGGAATTTAATGTCTCATGTGCAAAAAATTATTTTTTTCAAGTCTAGATTCAATTTTACAAACTTAATTGGGTTTTATGGTATCCAAATACCCTAAATGATATTGGAATGACAATTGGGACTTCTATCCTCCTCGATAAGGAGACTGGGGATGTTCTATTTGGAGCTTTGTTGGAAAAAACTCTCATGTGAGGGATGTGGGATGGGAGGTCACCCTATCAACCTTTTTTAAAGTAAGTCAAATCTAAAAAATGAAGACTTGCCAAAACCCAGTTTTCATGATGGA
This sequence comes from Viscum album, assembly GCA_963277665.1. Lineage (NCBI taxonomy): Eukaryota > Viridiplantae > Streptophyta > Magnoliopsida > Santalales > Viscaceae > Viscum > Viscum album. Next base: position 189,490,066 of record OY728145.1, read on the forward strand.
GATCCCTTGATGAGTCAACTAAAAATGTGATAGATGTATTGAATCCCAACTCTCAAGAACCTAGGAGAAAGGGACTGATGTTCAAGTATATTGACCTACCATGTTATTCAACTAATGTCAATGTTTCTACTTCTGGAAGAAAACATAAATCTTGGGATGATATTTTCTCAGAAGAGGCGAATTTAATCGATGCAGATTTTCCTAAAACTGGACAAAATGCAAACTTTCAGTAAGATTTGCCTCAAATCAAAAGAAATGCTAATGAATTGAGGGTTGAAAAAGTCAATTAACAAGAAATAAAAAAATTGTTTGATTATCATCTTCATCATGAAATAATGGTTTCTTTCTAGTAACCGAAAGGGTAAACATATTTTAGAGGTTTATTCCCCTCTCACTTCTAAATTTGTTACTTTTCTATAAAAACCTATCGTGGATAGTGAGTGATTTAAACTTGTTTCCTACAAGAAGACAAGATCTTAGGCTGAACTCCTAATTGTGGTTGAGTAGACAACTACAACGACTAAATTCCAAGAAATTCCTCCTCAGACTGGACCACTAGAGGTTGGGGGATTGCGAGACACCTCTCCTAAAAAAACCATTGAGAAGCAGGCAGATATCTCTGACTCTAACATCACTGATGATGTGACCCTATATGAAAGGATTAAATCTCTACACCAACTAGAGGGAGATCTAGAGGTTGGGGGAAGAGACATGAAAGATCCATTTCTAAATGTAATGAAATGTGAGAGGAGGAAAGAAAACTAAGTGAAAGACTAAGGAAAAAATTAGGCAGATAGATTTTATGATTTGCACAGTTTGTTTTCTATTCCCACTCTCAATCTAGTTCCTTGATTTTCTTGATTATTTTCAATAAAAGAGGCAATTAATACAGCTGTTAAAAAAACTATTTGTTTTCATTGGAAATATGACATGCATGGTAGGAACAAAATAGTCCTATGAGAACTGGGTAGTTCATCCTTTTCAACATGTTAAAGAGATGCTGTAGTTGAATGATTTCATGTCAAATTCACCAGTTTTGTTTCATGAAAATATGAAATAAGATGTTTATACCAATGAATTAATGTGTGTGTGTGTGTGTGTGGGGGGGGGGGGTTCAATATCTTATACAATAATTTGCATATGGTTTTCCATTTTTTAATCTTCCATTGAAAGTCCCAAAGGTCCCCACATCCATAACTAAGTACAGACCTGCTTTCCAATGGAAGGTGGTTAATCAAGGTTTTAGAACCAATGAAACTTAGGAACTCACACTGGTCAAGAATATGGGAGGTCAGTCTCATCACACCCTTGGGGGGGGGGGTAATTTTTTCCAACTTCGGGAATCTCTTATAAAATTAAGATATGTTTGTGAATATCTTCCTAATCCTAATACAAGGCCGGTTACACTAATAAAATTATCAAGTCTTGAACCCATTTCATGTGTAAATATGTGTTTTTCAATGAGTTCATCTATATGTATCTAAGGTTCTTAATCCATTTCCCATTAAAGGGTAGATTTTTATATTTTAACTCCATATAACTAGGCACTCCGTAGTTTACTTCCATTTAGGGAGGTGATTAATATCCTAAGTACGGGATTGAACCATTATGAGGTGTCCTACGTATTTGTTTATAATAAGAATAAAAACCCACATAGTTTATTGAACCTGTGAAATCTAAAATCATGAAGAAAGGTAATACATGAGAGCACCCAGGCACCAGGTGTTGACCATGATCCTCAGGGAGTCATCCTCTGTATCTTTGTTATAACAGGAATTAGAATAATCATAGTTTGATCACACCCCTAGGACTTTCCTCAAGGTGGATTTCCTTGTATGGGGGAAGTCATATCATGATGCCAAATGGGGATTACACTATAAGGTTTTTCTAGATGTGTATATTCATAATGAAAATTATATGATCATTACAAATCTCTAAGACTATGTGGGTTGTGCTTGGTGTGGGAATAAGGGATAATAAGTAATCAATCTCACTGCATATGAATGTTTGATTTATGAACTGGGGAGACCCTATGGATGTTTAATATAGATCTAGGGCGTTAGGAATGTGTCCTACATATCTTGATTATTAAAGGAATCAGAGGACTTTTAATTCATTTGACTTCTCAATCCACTAATGGATGATGGAGAATAATAAGGCCACATGAAATATTGGGTCCTGATTGTTGGAATGTCAGAGATATAGAGGGACATATATCGAGGTAGGTGCCCATTGGATCTTGGGGCCTATGAATAAATCTTACATATCATGGATATGAAAGGAATTAGTGTTCACATAGTTCATTTGACTTCTTAATCCGCTGATGGATGAGGAAGAATGATGAACCCATGGGAGAGTTTGGGTCCCATGAGTTTGAATATTGGAGACATGGATGGAATTAAACCAAAGTGGATTACCATTAGAGCTCTAAACTTATAATGACATCCTAAGTATCATAGTTTTGGAAGGAATTAGATTTCTCATAGTTTAGTTCGATTAGGTTTTACACACTAAGGTTTACCTTCTATATCCACAAGATAAGGTTCTCATTTCCAGGGATGCCTACTTGAAATGGCCTCATTGTTTGTTTAAAATGTCTGATTATCTACCTGAAATGTCTATGGATGTTTTCATGACATGTATGAGGATCCTTGGACATGTCCTGGCTACCTAGAAGACATGTATAAAGAAAATCACATGATCTAATTGAATTTTAACAAGGACCTTGCATAATCCAAATAACATGTATGGAGGAAACCATATGATCAAGGATGACATGTCTGGAGGGCATTCCATGACCTAGATGACTTTTCCGGAGGTCACTTCATGAACTATTTGACATGTATTGGCGACATCATGAGAACCAGTTGACATGTCCTGGTGATATCATGATACCTTTCTTACATGTCCTAGTGTCACCACATAAACTGAATGACATGTATGGAGGTCGTCACAAGATTTGGATGGAATGCCAGAGGAATTTGAAAGACTTGGGTGTCATTATCAGAGGGAATCACATGAATTTATTTGACATGTACACAGGACATCGCATGATCCAAATAGTATGTCAAAGGAGAATCACATGAATTGGGTGACATGTATCGGTGTTGTCGAATGATCTGGGTTGGTTATGCGAAGCACATGATGACCAATGTTTCCATCTTCACATAAGTCTCCCATATTTTACACCTTTTATTCAAACCTTAATTTCATATGTGCCTTATATTTTTCTAGTCTTTAACTTATTTTATGTTTTACATTACCTAGATGACATGCTTGTCTTCCTTATCATAATCAATATGACATTACACAAGTCGTTCATATAATCTATAAAATGATCACATGAAACACATATTCACACTATGTGGTCCCTTAGGTTGTTCCTTGGGGTTTACCTGGTGGAAGACCTTGTGATTGTGTGACTTTCCACTTTGAAATGTCCGATAATATGATCTCACATTCATCTCTTCATGTGTTTCTTTTTTTAATGAGGGTGGAGGGATTTATAGGGCCTTCCACCCCGGTTATATGCCTTATTTTGTGGAAAGTATCTCATGGATTTGGGTTAGATTTAGTGGAGTGATTTTGGTATTATGTATATTGTATGATCTAGTCACAGGTCATCAATGATGTCATCTTTTCATCGCAATATAAACTGTGATTGCTAGACCATCCCATCATCACTATTTTCATTGTCCCTTTTTTTGAAAGGGATATTATATTTCCACATTGACATGTCAAATGGCCTTTTTTATATTAGTTTGTAATTTCTAAGAGTCTTCACAAGACCAGGATGTCTATTGAATGGATTTTGTGTGATTGAAGACAAATTACCTGAGGTCCTTTATGAGGTAAAGACGACTTGTCTAAAGGACTTTGTGAGATCATGCTGTATTATTGAAGGAGGCTTCAAAAGATCAATGGTGATCACATGGGGATCATAACTAAATTTTAATGAAAATCAATGAATATTCTCCTCCCATGAAGCTCCTGTATTTTCCATTTTTTTATTTCCTTCATTATTTTACAAGGAAAAGAGATCTTGCGCAACCATGAGAGTATTTTCAAAGATAATTAGTCTTCTTATCTATGATGGATCACATGAAAAATCATGGATATTGTGATGATGCCTGATAATTTTCATGGAAACCCCTCTTTTTTTCTATGGATTTGGAGGGATAGTGCATAATCAAATGAACATGTTTGTGACCTTTTGTATAATGAAGGTTCATGTCAACAGGCTCTTGCATGATGAGGTTGATTTTTTTCCAGGGGCTTCATGAGGTCTTTAGAACCGCTTAAGCTTTTACTATGAAATAAATGACCACATAAGGTATTTTCCTTTTGTATATTTTTTTCCTTTATTTTATAAGCATTTTAGTTGATTGTAAAGTGTCCCTAAGTTGATAAGACGCGTGATCAAAAGATCTTGTCTAGTAGCCTTCACACGATCATTAGTGATTTTCTAGTTTCTCTTGCAAGAACATAGAGGTTTGTCAAAGGGGGCCTCACATTATCAACAATAGATCATGAGCTATACATGAATTGTTCACATGAACTTCCAATATTCATGAAACCATGTATCTTTTTGAGGGTCACATGATCCACGTGTTTTTTGGACACCTTATCTTACTTTGTTTTGCGGAGAAAATAATACCCATGCTTTGGGTATTTATTCTCTTGTAGATTTTTCCAATGTTCACTTGGAGGGAATCAATAGATACCTATGATACATACATACATTCAAATTTACACATGCTATTAATATATTTCTTACATAGGGGTAACTAGTTATATACTGATATTTGTTAAGGACTCATAAATAAGAAATAAATTTATAATAGAGTCCCATAGTAGGTAATAATTAACTATAATATTATGCGATGATCCCAAAATCCAATTCTGTTGACCAATGTGAGTTATGAAGCATAATTGGTTAGAAAACCTAGTGACCAACTTCCTTTGGAAAACAGGTCTGAAGCAATACCTCTTTTAGTGATGTGGGAGCTGTTGGTTGTTTCTAGTTCCAAGAATAAACACTATTTAAAACCATTTAAAAAAATAATATTGAATTTATGTGAATATTGTAAAGCTAAAATCAACCCTTCACAATCAAGTACCGATCCACCAAATTTTGGATCAAAACAAAAATGGTGAACCCAACAAGAAACTTTCAATAACCAAGGTAACTAAGTTGTTAATACTCAATTAGCCAAGCTTGTTTTCTTACATATGATGATGAAATGAAGCATTATATATTTTTTTGTTTATTTTTACTTCATAGGACCTCTATAATTGGAACTACCTTCAATCCAAATGTAATCCTTTCAATGAGAAACTTATTCCCCAATAATTGAACAAGCTGGTACCTCATCGAAACAAAGGAATCTATCACCCACCTAGCACCATCAATACGAGGAGGAAAATGCACTAATCCATGAGTAACAATTGAATGGTAACATTAAATAATGGTATGTTTCATAGGAACCCCTCTATGGATTTAATCCTGAAAGACCATATTCACAATGACAAGTCGTGAAAGTATAGACGACACCTGCCACCACCTCAAACCTCTTTAAGAGCCTTTCTCCCAAGCACAACACCAAATAACTCCCTTACCTTTGGGAGGACAACCAAGAGGTCCAAAAAAACTTAACTCTCATTTAGGAACTACACAGGATGACTCCTATCAACCACTATCATCAATGATACATGACATCTACTCCTCAACAACTTGCTGAGAATTCCATAAAGTAAACTCGCACTTTGGTCGAGAATCTAGGAAATATTTCCAAGACCGGTGAGATTCTGAAAACTAGGAGTAGGCATATATCCCCACACCCACTAAATAAGCCTAATAATACATACTAATAGAAACCAGTGGACTTTCACACACCATACCCACACCAAACATGTAATGACCCAAAATTTTAGATTATGCAAAACTGATGTTATGTTCGATAACATGCATTACAAAGCACACCCGATAGAAATGAACCACAACATATTAGAAAAAATTATTAATAAATATTTAATAATCACTAATATGGTAAACCATTTAAATTTATTCCCTTTAGAAGATAAATAATGTATATGAGTTAATATTGAAAAACGTTATCTTCAATAAAAGATGTTTTCTTAGTATTATATTTTTTTTGAAAAATAAATTAAAAAATGTTATGATATAAATTTGATAAAATACAATATATTTTATAATTAATCACATAAAAATTTAATTGGTTTTAATTTTTTTTATCTTTTTTCTAAAAATATTGTTTTTTAGTTGAAAAATATGGTTTTTGTGAAAATTATATTTTTTTCAATTTTAACAATAAGTAAGCATATTCTAGAAGTTTAAAAAAATTTATGTAACAAAATGTGTATTTAAGGAATAAAATTATGAATTTTTTTATATTATTTTACCTTATAAGTCATATTTCAATCATTTTAAGAACTAAATTAAAATGTTAGTTTAATAAAAAATATTTTCGGCCTTTTCTTTGTTTCAAGTATTTTCAAAGAATGATTAAGTTTTGGGTTTCCATGAAATCCTAATAAATTTTATCTATTTTATAATTAAAAAATTTATTTCATGTTAATTGATAATTTTAATAACTATGCATTATAAATGTATTTTAAGCTTAAAAACACACATTTGTTAATTTTTTTATACAATTAAGTCTTTTTATTTTAAAAGTAACTTTTCACACCTATAGAAAATTTATTTGACAAAATGATTTTAACATTTGATATTATAAGTATCAAATTAGGTAAAAGTTTCAATTTTAATTTTTTTCATCAAAATTAGTTACCAAGGTTAAAAATTAATTACCAAATAAAAGTAAATTTGAGTAAATGTTAAAAAATTAAAAGTAAGAGACATGAAATAGTCAATGTTGTCTCATAAATGAGTGTTTGAGGTGATTTTAGACCCAAAAAAACTTTAACCTATACTATTTTCCACTTTTAGAGACATTAAACCTTGAATTGTCACTCCACATTATTGAAAATTTAAAGAGAATTTGGAAAATTACCCTTATATTCAGTTATAAAAAACCAAACAATCCTAGACATATCCGGATCATGAAAAAAAAACGAGTCAGGTATAGAGAGTTGGGAGACCATCCCTCTCTAAAAAACCATCGGCGAACTAGGTTTTGTGAATGATTCTTTGATCTGAACTTCAATGGCCACCTTCTATCTAGTGCAAGGGAGATTCGAGCCCCATCGTTTCCAGGAGAGGAAACTTTACAATGAGAATCCTATCACAAGTTTTCAAAAGGATGTTCTCCTCCCAAAAGATTCTACTACACACACATTGCCTGAAAAACCAAGAGGGATTTCCTTCCATGAAGCACTTAAAGGTACAAATCTATCCACTACTACTCTTTTGAAGCCACATTTATGTAAGAAATTGGATGATGGATGTTTCCTTGTCGAATTCAATCCTAAATCCCTCCAACAATGTATGAAAATGTGGAAGTACTCAGTTATGGGTCACACTTCTTACCTCAAAGGTGATAAACCTTGGCATTTTGTTGATCTTAAATTAAGAATCACACATTGATGGGGTTTCAAAGATTGGAAATTAATTCTAATTGGACATGGATATTTTCAAATTTTATTGAACTCACAGGAGCATCTGAATCATGTTTGGAAATTAGGCAACATTCAAGTTAAACGAGGTCTCTTTCGAATTTTAGAATGGGGCAGAATTTTTTATCCACACACTCACAAAAACACAATGGAAAATGTTTGGTTCCGGTTGCATGGCCTTAATTGGTTCTATTGGAACCCTAAGATTCTTAATGACATAGTCTCATGTATATGCACCCCTATTAAGATAGATCTGCATACTCTTAATGCATAATTAGGTTTGTTTTCTAGGATCATAGTGGAAATAAACCTTGACTCCAAATTACCGAATGGTGTTAGCTTTAATTCCAAGGATCAAATAACAGAGGTGAGAATTGAATAAGAACAAAAGCCACCCTTTTGTGAGTTTTACAAGATAGTTGTACATTCTATCCTGAACTGTAGGGTAGTTAAAACCCAATATATCCACCCAAAAGATAATGGGTGAACTGAGGTTAGAAACAGAAGAGGAAAAACGGACATCACTGATAAAAATAAACCTCCTAAAATGAAAAATGAGTCTTGGGTTAAAAAATCACCACAACCAAGTCATTTAAGAGATAACTCAGGTAATACATGGGATAAATTAGTTTAAATGGAAGAAAATAACATTACAGAAGAGGATATTTTAGAAGATATTGGAAAATTGGTTATGAATGTCATACAAGATTAAATATTAATTGAAAAAACTATAAAACATGCTATTTTAGATTATATTATAGTCTATTCCCCACTCATAGTGAATCTAGTACAAGTATTTTGATATACAATCCTTTCCCATCATTATGTACTGGTTCACATCGGGTGGATCTTCCATGTACACTGAAAAAGGACATCATACATATCTCTGCATCATCAGAACTGGAAAATTATGGCCAATTTCCATAGACTTCACACTCAGGGATAAATGTAGTGGTTTTGGGTGCACTTCTGGACAATCCTCCTCAGCTTGCATAGGTATGGCCTACAACTCATCTGACATTGATCTGAATACATTCAAGGATGGAAATCAAGTGATCAATCCTGCACAGACCACCTCCATAGATCCTACTCAGTAGATAAAATCCCACAATGGATTCAAAGAACACTGTTATTGTTTTTGGGGAGATATCTGCTTCGGACTACATAATTGAAGATATTTTGGCTTCAGTCACTGATCTGAAATCCAGTAAAGGAGGACAGACTATGCAAGCTGGTGCCTTGATTGGCTCTCAAAAAAATGTCCCTAGATAGAAGGTATTAAATATTAATGAGCATAATAAATGTATAGAAACTGGTTTCTCTGAGCAAAATGTGAAAGAACACACTGAGCAAGCCTCTACTTGTGGTTTGATCACAAAGCTAATGTTAGCTGCTCATACAGGAACATATTCAGTTACTCCTGAACCAGGAATAATTTCAGGTACCTGCATTAATGTTTTCAAGAATATTTATTCTAATAATAGTAATTTAGATGTTGTTAAACATATAGATATTATTTTTATTGAGAAATTATCTGTTATTAATATCATACAAGATGCTTCCCTACAAGTCTTTCCTGCAAGTGATAATGTTAAATCCTTAGACTCCACTAAAAGACAACAGGGGTTTAATACAAGCCCTATTTTGATTAAAAATGTTAGAAGATCAACTAGGCCTAAAGGCTCTAATAGTAAGAAAAGAAGGAGTTCTATCTCTAAACACAGGTTTAAATGAAGATATTATATTGGAACTGTCAAGGTATTGAAAACCTTGACACCTTCATTAATTTTAAACTAATGATCAAAATTCATAAGACCTTAGTTTTTTCCATTGCTAAACCTAATATTTATTTTTCCACTGATTTAGTTCATTTATGTCATTTTGGATACACTTTTATAGGTGCATGTCATAGCACCAAAAATCTGGATACTGTTTTGATTTTTTCTCACTCGTCTTTATCTAATGTTAATGTCTATCATATTTCTAATCAATGTTTCACCTGTGATTTTATGATTGATCGCACACATCTCTTTTGTTCCTTTATTTATGCCAAGAACAATTATTAGGATATGGGGACTCTTTGTAATGACCTCTCTCTCTTGATCTCTTGTATTAGTTTTCCCTAGTTTGTTGTTGGAGACTTTAATGCTATTCTCACCTCAAGTTAAAAACTTGGTCCTCTTAACTCAACTTTATCTATGAGGGAATTTAAAGCTGCTATAGAAAACACTGGTCTAACTAAAATTTCTCCCCTTGGTTCCAAATATACTTGGTACATGAGTCATTATAATAGAGTTATTGTGGGAAAACTAGAGAGAGCCTTCATCAATGACCATGATTTAGAAAATTGGGACACCATTTCTAGCACCACCCTTCCAAAAATACAATATAACCATCATTCTATCATGGTCACTATCTCTTACAAATCTATGAAACCTCATCTCCCCTTTAGATTCAACAATGCTTAGTTCTCAGATCTTGAATTTTGTAGCCTCATTAATCATTTTTGGTCTTCTATGACTCTATCCAACGATGATCTTTCTTGTACTATTAAATTAAAATTTCTTAAAAAAAGATAAAAAATCTGAGCAGTATGAAAAAAAACAAGTTGATAGTGACATCTTGCTTCTTGAGAATGAACTTCACCCAATTCAAAACAGAAACACTCACTTGGATTTTTCTTTGGATCATAATCAAGAATTTAAAATTACTATGAAACGCAATTCTCTTCTCACCTTTGAAGACAACATACATAACCAATCTATCAAAATCAAATGGTTAACTGATGGTGATAAAAACACAAAATTCTATAATTATTTACAGAGATTCCGGAAATCTTGTAGGCCAATTGCCTCCCTCAAAGATGGAGACAACCTCTTGGATAATGAAGAAGACATTGCTTCTCATGTTGTCTCCTAATTTGAGTCCTTATTTAATGGCCCTGGAATTAGCAAAGAGCTCATTCATGATATCATTCCGAACATTTTAACTGATGTTAATTACACTTTCCTCATTGTTGTTCCCCTTGATCTTGAAATCAGAGACACTATCTTCAGCTTGAACCCTGATAGTGCCCCGGGTCCTGATGGTTTTAATAATGGCTTCTACCATAAATATTGGGAGATCATCCAATTTGATGTTTTCAAACTTATTAAGCATTTCTTTTCTAGTGGATTCCTACCACCTGTGTTGAATGACCAATTCCTTACTTTGATTCCCAAGGTAGACAATGCCTCTAAAATTCACCTCTTTAGACCCATAGCTCTTATCAACACTCTCTATAAAATCATCACCAAACTGATTGCGAATAGACTTATCTCTACTATAGATAAGATTATCTCTTGGAATCAATTTGGGTTTGTCAAGGGAAGATCCATCCAAGATTTCATTTGTATCTCATCTAAATTCACTAACATGTTAAACAATAAAAATAGAGGTGGTAACATTTCCATTCAACTTGACATTAGGAATGCCTTTGATATAATGGATTGGGACTTCATCTTCAAAGTTATTCATGGATTTGGTTTCAATAATATCTTCATATCTATAATCAAAACCCTTTTTTTCTCAGCCCACATTTTCATCCTGATCAATGGCTCTCCCAGAGGATACTTCAATTTCACTAAAGGTGTCAGACAAGGTTACCCCTATCTATAATCCTTTTTTCTGTCATAGAGGACTATTTAAGTCGTCTTCTCACCCGTATGGTTGACCAAAATAAACTCAAAACTATTCATGCTTACAGAAATGTGAATGCTCACACTCACCTTATTTATGTTTATAACATCATTCTATTTCTTAAGGGTGATATAAAAAATATTAGAACTCTCAAATCTACTCTCACTCATTATGAGGAGGTATTGGGTCAAGTCATTGGTTGGAACAAATCCTCCATCTACTTTGGTAAAAACTTTCTGACTAGTAGAAAAAACAATATCACCAATGAAGTTGGAATTATATAGGTAAAAATTCCCTTAAAATACCTTGGGGTTCCCATATTCTAGGGCATACCCAAATCAAGCTATTTTTTAAACATTGTCGATAAAATTCTTAATCATCTTTCTATTTCGAAAGGAAAATCTCTCTCCATGGTAGGGAGAGTCGATCTTGTCAAGCCGATCATTGTCTCTAAATTTTTCTACTCTATGATGGTCTACAATTGGCCGGCTAGAATTATTAAAAAAAATTATCATTTATATCAAAAACTTTGTTTGGATTGGAAGCACTTTGGATAGGAAACTTGTGATTATACCTTGGGCTACTTTCTGTAAGCCTTTAGACAAGGGTGGTCTTGGTATTAAAAACTTAAAACTCTTTAATGAGTTCCTTCAAGCCAGACTCACTTGGAACATGATTCACAATGACACCCCCTAGATTTCGTTCATCAAAAATAGGTTCCTGGATAGATTAAGGAGAGGTAACAAGAACATCCTGAACTCTTCCATTTGGGCCTCTATCATAAATATGTATGCCACCATTATGACCAATGTTAGATGGATGGTCACTAGAAACTCCTATATGAAATTCTGGTTGGACAACTGGCCAGGTGCTCCTCTTATTTCTTTAATTATACCTGAAAATTCCCCTGAAAATATCAACAACACTATCAACAATGTTCTCAATTCTCATTTTGATACACTTCCTGATACTGTTGTTCAAATTATTGATAATATCACTTTTCTATCTCGTAGGATTTTCAAATTTGGGAACCTGCTCACAATGGATTGATAAATTCAAAAAGATTCTATAACCACTCCTTTCATAACTCTGAAAATGACTTTAAGTGGATTAAAATCTTTGATAAGTCCTGGATTAAACCTTTAAGACTCACTTTTATCTGGTGTATTTCCTATAACATGGTTCCCACTGATTCTTGTTTTCAAATTTTTGGGATCCAACTTTGCTCAAAATTTCATTTCTATAACCAAGATAGAGAAGATAAAAACCATTTATTTCTCTCTTGAGATACCAACACTGCTCTATGAAACTATATTTTTGACAAATTTGATTGTAGATCGCCGATTATTGACTCTATCAATGCATAGTTAAAACACTGTGTGGAAATGGGGAACTCCCAAAAAATCAAAAAATTATTTCTTGGTGGGGTTGTAGAGCTTCTTCATGTAATATGGTATGATAAAAATGCTATTTTTCAAAAATTTTTCTCACCGAACATTAATGTAGGTAAAATGAAGATTCTCATCACTATTTGGGAAGTTGAGTTAATTCAGAAAGGGTGTTGTGACCACTATATGGAAGATTTTATGGTCTGCGACATCTTTGGGTTGTTTCCACTTTCTGCCATCTGAGATACATGTTTGAGGTTTTCTAGAGACCAACGATCCTAGTGTGGATTAAAATCAATTCGTACGGAGTCTCCAAAGGAAATCCAGGTCCCATAGGGTGTGAAACCATATATAGAAATCATCTTGGTCAGATAATTGGGTGCTTTTATGGAGGTTGCGGTACTGCAACCTCTATGGAAGCCGAAATTCTAAGTGTGATTCATGCCATTTTTCCTTTTCCATGCATCACAGTTGGAACAATTTGTGGATTGAAATTGATTCTATGACTATGGTGTAGCCCATTTGGAATATAGTGATTCATCTAGCCTGGCTGCTTACTATGCACTGGATGAATTGTCTCTATTCTCTTCATGAAACCAATTTATTTTCAACTCATACTTACCATGAGGTGAATATGGTTGCTGATGGACTCTCCAATAAAGGGGTTTTTCATGACATAACCTGGATGGAGGATCTTCGGGACAACTTGCTTCCTATTCATTTATAAGATTGTAATATGATCCCATATTTTATACTCTTGTAAGCTCTGCTTTTTAATAAATTTTATTTGGTATTTTGACCAAAGTGCCACCTTATTTAAAAAAAACTTATAAAAAAACAACACTTCCGCCACTTAAATTCCAACATTACATTAGAATTTATACTTGAAACTATTAAAATTTTATCCTCCTAGAACCCTCTCACACTTACATAATATTTTTTTCAACATCATGTTTTTAAAGTCCGTCATCTCCAAGGAGTTTTCCAAGAGAAAACTCAAACTTCCAACTTGATAATTACTTTCTCTTAGTGTTTATTTTACTCTACTATATCCTAAATAATCTAAAAAAATATAAATATAATGAAATAATAACACTTATTAAACTTAAATTTTAATTATACTAATTAAACAAAAATTATTTACTCATTTTCATCTAATGAGTAAAAAAATATGTTAATCGTGTGTTGTGCATACCACCACCACCATGAAGTAACGTTTTCTATTTTTTATATTGTTTTTCATAATTTTTAAAAATCACTTAAGAAACATGATTTAAAAAACATTAAAAAATAAAAAAATATTTTTATTCTTATATTAAAATTATATTATACACTTCCTTAAACATACTCACCTGTTGAGATATTGTGTATTCATGTTTGGGTTGGTTTAACCACTTACTTGGATAAATGATATATAACTCTATCATGGATGACCATGGTAACTTAAATAAAAAAATATTATAAGTTAATAATAAATTAAATATATATTTTTGGTTCTATGATTTTTATATTAATTACTTAACATATTATTAAAATATCATCATCGATCGCTAAAAATAACTGAATAAACTGAAATCGATTCAATTTTTCACACAAACATAAGAGAAAAAATATAATAAATAAATAGAACATGATAATAAATGGTCTATATTAAATTAAATATATATCTATAATTTCTAAAGAATTTATCTAATAAACTTAATTTTATTATTTAAGATGTTAAGTACGTGTGTAGAACGAATCTGGAACAAGGTAAGGATTTTGTCTCAAAAGCTCATTCTTTAGGAAATATTTAATTTATTCACCTAATTTAATTGAAATGATGTGTATACTACCTATTGGATATATAATATCATGAATTATATTTATATATGGTGTTTGAAACACCAACTTCATGTTCTCTCTCTTTCAAGGGGTTTTCTTATTAGAAAGATTCTTAAGATGTAAGGGTTTTTATAACTCAATTACCTTTCATTTATTTGTACTTCTATTTATTGAAAATTATTTTCAAAAGTTGGGTCTAATCATCCCTATGATGATATTATGATATTATATATATGTATATTTATTTTATAAGGAATTATGTTTTATATCCATGTATTATTCCATGATGATTTCATTTATAAAGTGTGATATTACAAAGAATAATTCATGTATTTTCTAATGAACCTTTCTTTTCTAGGTACATATTTTCCCTTGCTGAAATTTTTTTACTTATTATTTTGGAAAGATACTATGTTTTATCCCTTACAAACCTCAAATTTATCTTTACTGATTTTAAAATAAAGTTGAATCAACTCTTTAAATGACTCAAGTTTCAATAAACGTATAATTTTCAAATATAATAGGATTTTAATTTCAAGCTCTTATATTTTACCACATAACTGGCATTTTCTTATGAAAGAACATTAATCATTAGAAATTATTTATTTTGAAATATAATTTTTTAAATTATATTTGATACCTTATGAAAAATATTTTATAAATTATTTTAAACTCTATTTACAATCAACTTAAAATGGTTTCAAAGAAATACATTTTTAAAAGTTTTAAATCTAATTTCTTCTATGTCTCCAAAATATTTAAATCCAATGGGGATTTGTTTCATGATACACCTTAAATGATCTTCTATAATGTATTTAATTTTGTTGAAAAGTATTTTTTACCATTTAATTTGATTTTTGAAGCTATTTTATGAGATAACATTTGATAATTTTATGAAAACCATTTTATTTCCATGGGTTCATTATGATATGATGATTGTTTGATTTTAAGTGGAACTCATATATATGAATGATGATGAGTGGGGTAATATATCACCCTACTATACATTAATTAATTTTTAATATCTCATGATATTTAGAAGGTTCATGGGTTGTTTCCCAGACCTTAAGAGGAACATAGATTGTAGCCCAAGCCTAAATAGGTACATTGGTTGTAGCCCAAGACTAAATAGGTATACAGGTTGTTTTTGAAGCCTAAATTGGTACATGGGTAGTATCCCAAGCCTAATGATGTAAAATGGTTGTATACCAAGCCTAAATGGGTATATTGGTTCTTTACAAACCTTAAATAGTTACATGGGTTTTAGCCCAAACCCACTATGATATGGGAATCAGATTATGATGTCTTATCCAATAAGAAATTTTATTTTCATATGATTATGTTTTTTTCATTTTTTGGGATATTCCAAATATTTTTCATGTTTACATGATTCAATATTGTTTTTATATAATTCATAACTATGATATGATTGTTAGGATTTTTCTATGACCTCATTATGCTTTTATGATCCTATGATCTTTTTATCAGATATTTCTATCATTATCAATATTGTATGACCTACTTATGATCCAAAACTTATTATTCATTGAAAATTTTCCTATAATAAGAATTTTATTTCCCAAATTTCTCATATTTTAATTTTTGAGGTTATGAGGATGATCCTAGATTATGAGAAATTTAGAATAAGGTCAAACATGGTGTGATTATGAAACAATGTTTACAAGTATTAATGACTATAATGTTTATATAACAGATCTAAAAACACACTAAAACTATATATTCATGTGAATTATGTGACTTTTGTGAGATGTTACATTTTTATTTTATTTTATGTATGTTTATATTGGTTCATCTCACTTAGTATCAAAGCAAGTATGTAAAAATGAGTTATTAGCTCTGGGTTCGGGAGTGCGAGTCTGGGGTGTCTCATTTAGTATCATATCAAGGTATAGTTATTTTGGATATTAGATTATTTATTTTTTGGGATTAAGATTAGATAAAATTGGTGGAAATCCAAGGGATAAGTCTAAGGACTAAGTCTAAACAAATTATGAAATCCTAATTTTGTTTAAAGAAGGGATTATGTGGTTTTCCTATAAATAACATCCTTTTATATAAACAAAAAATGGATTGAGGCCTTAACATATATGTACATGGTGTAATTGTCTTGATAAGGGTGAGTTATGTATTAAGATAATTGTCACCTAGTGAATGAAAAAGAGGCTTAACTGCATGCCTAGTTTTACACACCCAGTGGATATGAGTTGTTTAATCACATTTTCTTTACAAGTCATTATAAAGGGTTTATTATGTTAAGAATTAGGTTAAGAATATGATATAACCTGACCTAAATAATCCTATATTTAACCAATAGTTATCTAGTTTGAAATAAAAGTTGATGTAATAGTTTCAAAGAGTAACACATTTTGATGTTGAGTTTTTCATAATTACCTTATGATGGGAATATTGATCACTTATAATTAACTATTGTAGTTTTAGAAATTTTTAGATTAAGGGAAAACCAAGTTAATAATATATGTGATGGATGATACAATGATCACCCTAATGAGAAACCAAATGGGATTTAAAATGGAGTGAAAAATTTATAACAATGATATCTCATTTTGTTAGAAATAATACAAACCTTTTTAATCACCCAAACAAACTATGGAAGGGAAAAATTGCTATAGAGTCATTCATAAGATTGCATTCCCCATCATTTAGTGGATCTTTAGATCCACCTATTTTTAAGTAATGGATAAATGTGACTGAAAATTAATTTTCTATTCTCCAATACTTGAAGTACAAGAAGGTTTCTTAGTTATTTATTATCTAGAAGGAGAGGTAAACCATTGGTGGAATCTCATTTAGAATATGACAAAGAAGGAATAATTTGACTCTATGGAATGAGAGGAATTACAAAAATATATTCATTATTAGATATTTCCCTTGAACTATACACAAAAAAATAGAGAGATAATCAAAAGAGTTAAAACTAAATAATGTCGAATTAGTGAGTACATATAAAGGAAGATTCACAAGACTTACAAGGTACACCTCCAGTTTTATTACTGAACCTGGGTGTATGATCAAATGATTATTTAGTGGCCTAAAACTAATTATTTGAAAGGAATTAGCTATAAGATACCTTTATTTCTATGAAGAAGTTTTTTGATGTGCACTAAATGTGCAAACAAAAACCAAAGACTGTTATTATTCTCATGGTTTTGGGGATAATAAAAGAGGAAAAAAATTCATTATGAATTATGTGATAAAAACCATGGATGAAGTAGAATTCATCCTTCCACATATAAAAAATGTTAAAATAATAATATGGGGGACTATCTCTAAGGGTCAAATAAGTTCCTCAATTGTGGAAGAGAAGGTCATCAAGTACATGAATGATTAATAGATATTAAGGGACCAACTAATGAATTGTATAAATGGATGTCCAATATTAATGAAAAACCCTCAGTACAATGCTTCAATTGTAAGGAGAATGAGAATAGTGCAAGAAAGTGCACCAAACCAAGGTTTAATGATGACAAAAAACATTAACAACCTCTTAAGCCTAGGGAATAAAGAAAATCCTACAGAATAATCATGACTAAATTGGATCATGAAAATTATACAGATCATGATAATTAAGGAATATATATCACCTGATCCAAATTAGTGAATGTATTTTTGGATTATGGTTCTAAAAACTCTCATAAATTAATGAAGTTTTAAAAGATCATCAGATCACCACTCCAATGAATTGATATTGAATAAAACTTCTAGATGTAAGATTATTATATCCCCAATTTATTATTCATACTTTATATAAATTTGATGTAATTTTGGAAATTTATTGGCCAAATAAATTAACAAAATCATAAAATTACATTACATATGTGAAATCAAACTATGATCATCTCCCATTATGAGGCACACTATCAACTCTATTGGAAAATTAATCAGGAGGGATAATTAGCCCGAATGATATACCTACACGTGATTTTCCTAATATTCCCTAATTCATTAATATTGAAACGTCATTAAAAAAGTAAATACAGTGTATTATTGTATATACACTTATCTAACATTATTGGTAAGTAATAAATAAAATTTTGAGGGAATAATTTATTTAAGTGGAGAGAATGTAACATCTCAAAATTCTATACCTTGTAAAATTAATGTATATTCGATAACATGTGTTACATGCTATGGACAACATAAAAAAATCACAACATTTTAGAAGAAAAATATTAATAAAGTTATAGTAAATAATAACATGGTAAACTATTAAAATTTATTACATTTATAAGATAAATAATTAATATGAGTTAATATTGAAAAATGTTATTTTCAATAAAATATGTTTTTATTATATTATGTATTTAAAAAAAACAAAAAATATGAATTTTAGAATTTAAATTTGATAAAATAAAATCCATTTGTGAATTCCTCACATATAAAATCACTTAGTATGATTTTTTTAGTTTTCTCTAAAATGAATAATTTTTAATCGGAAAATAAGTTTTTTCCAAATAAATAAAATTTTATGATTTTATGATTAAGTAAGTACGAAAAAACATGTAATATTTAAAATAAAAAATTCTTATGATTAATAAGTATTCATTTTGTGGATTTATATTCATAATACTTTCATAAATAATTTTATAAAAAGTTTTCAATTAAAATAAAGAATAGTTTAATTTAACTAAATTGTTTTCCAATGAATTACATGGTTTTCTTTAAAATATTAACATATTGGTTTTATAAATTGAATTTTATAAAATTTAATTCATTTTTTGAATAATTATATCACGTATAACTTAGGATTAATTTATGTTATTTTTCAAAAAAAATGATTTTTGAGTGAATACTGAAAAATGACGATTTTTGAAAAACTATCATTTATTTTCATTAAATAAAATAATTTAAAAGTAAAATTATATTTTAAATTTTGTTTTAAAGTAACATAAAATACTTATTATTAAAAATATTCAAAATAATATCTTAGTAATCAACATTATGTTTAGTTTTTGTATAAGTACATTTTTATGCTTAAAAAGATACAATTTTCTAAAAACCATTTTTAGTGCATCTTGCGCACTTATATTAACAGTAATTTATTCTACTTATAAAAATTAAATTTTGAAAAATATATTACATAATTTAATTATTTGGATCAAATTTATTAATTAGGTCAATTTCATTTTTGGTCATTTTGA
Source organism: Viscum album (assembly GCA_963277665.1). Classification (NCBI taxonomy): domain Eukaryota; kingdom Viridiplantae; phylum Streptophyta; class Magnoliopsida; order Santalales; family Viscaceae; genus Viscum; species Viscum album. Next base: position 189,509,732 of record OY728145.1, read on the forward strand.
ATAGTAACCGTGGTAAAAATGTGTCACCGTGGTAAATGGTAAATTGGGTTAATTAAGGTAATAACTAGGTGATATGGACACATAAACTTATCTTAATTATTATTTTATGACGTGATTAATACTATTATAACCTTATCTTATAAATTTTATAGTTTTTGAGCCACTTTCCCAATATTTAAACTTTATAATATATATATGTTTATAAAAATTATAAGTGTTCCACTCCCCTCACATATAAATGGAAACCTCATCTCCTCCCTCTCTCACACATTTTGAAAAGTATATTTTGGACAATACCTACCCAAAACTCTAAAAAACATCCATAATCACGTCTTGGAAGACCTTTTTCCTCCCAAAATACCATTCCTAAGAGGATTAAGGTGTAATCTTAATAGAGATATCCGAGAAGAAGTTATAAGTCATAACCGACCTATTTCAAGATCATTTCTTCATATAAATCCTTATTATATTATTAAAACATGTTAAAATAATAAAATAAGAATCTTAAATATTCTTAAATTTTATTATTATTATGTTACATCTCATTTTCATCTCTTTTTCCATATTATGGGAAATGGAAACATCATGCGTACGTACATTTGGACTACCACCTTTACAAAGCGATGTGTTTTGTTTTTCATCACCAGATCTTATGGATGGTTAAAATGATTTACAAAATGAATATATATGATATTTATCACATCCATTAATTATTTTAAAATTATTTTTCCTGTAATTTCTATTATTTCTTTTTTTTTTCGGGGGTTTCCCAGATATTTTTGGAGAAAAGGGTGGCTTCTTGAAGCTTTGAGCCAAATCATGAGCCCATTTATAGATTTAAAAAAATTATTTTCTTTTATAATTCCTTCGTTTTTCAACATTTTTCACCCATTATACTTTCCACTTGCCCTCTCATGTCCTATTAAAACCTCCATATCCATTTGGACGCCTTAGGAACTCATAATCATGGTGGATTTGGGTGATTTATTTAGGAATTAGGCCAACCCGTGAGACCATTTCCAAATTTTAAAAAATAATTTATTTCTTTTATATATCATTCATTTTTAACATTTTTCAGTCACTCCACCTCTCACTCAATCAAAAAAACCCTAGAAGCACCCCCATGTTCCTTTTTCCCTCTTTAGAGCTCATCTTTCTTAGATATTAAGTGGAACTTTATCAAGGTTTCTCAAATCGTCCAGATTTAAAAAGGTAATTGGTTTCTATCATAAATCATTCATTTTTTACTATTTTCCACCCATTTATATCCCGAATTGAATTCCTTATCCTAATTCAAACCTCCCTTTCAATTTTGGCTGCTTGGGGATCCAAATACTTGTGTATTTGGGGTGATTTCTTAAATTTTTCTCAAGTAAGTGATTTTCTATCTTGTTCCTTCCATTTCCTTAGGGTTTCTCCCCTCCTTCTTGAAGTTCCAAATGTCCAAAAACTAGGGTTTCATACTTAGGTTTTTTTTAGTTTCTTGGTCCTATCTTGTAATTTTAGGTTAATTTTATCTCCCTTGTGGTGCAGTGGTGGTGCAGTTGAAGTTCTGTATAAGGATTTGAGGGTTTTGACATATATGGTAGGTGATTCCATATGTAAGAATTGTAGAATGAGTTATCTTGCTGGATTTATATTTCTTTTATGTTACTATTTTATTTTTTAGTGGGAAAACTATTTTTGGTAGCTTTTGTTAAGCAGTTGATTTTTAAGTGCCAATTTTGTGTGAAAATGGGTGTTTTACTTATCCATTCCATGTTGTACCAATTGGTGTTGTTTTATAATTCATGGAATATCTTTATAAATTTTTTTAGTGCTGAAAATTCTGGTTTTTTGTAATATTGTAATGCATTTGGTGTTGAAATAGGGGTTTTAAATGGATTTTATGTGAAAACTTTTGTTATAACTTGTGTAATTATTTTATGGAAATTTTAAGCATCTGTTTGAGTTATAAAAATGTGAAATGAATGTTTAGATACTATTTTGAGCGTGTATGACAAGAAATTGTGTTTTTATGTGTGAATGGAATTTGGTAGCATGTTGAACTTGTTTGAGCACAAAGAGGGAAACCCGGGTATCTTGGTGGACAGACGTGTACTAGCATGCTAGTGATCCAGAGTGGTTTTTCCCCCGTTTCACTAAGAAAGTTTGTAGTTTAAAACACTAAAAAAAATGATGATTATGATTATGGGGACCACTATGTTATGGGTGACTCCCCTACTAGTGGCTCTTTTACGATTACAGATATTATTATGGTTACTTTCAAACTAAGATGCGTGGTACCTGGGGATCATAACTAACTAGTGCCTACGAGTGTTCTCGTGTTGAGTTCTCATTGACTATTTCAAATTTAACTTTAGCTTATGATGTGTTTGGATGGAAAATTCAGTATCTTACATGTTTTATTTAAATGTACCCAATATTTATAGTTACCCACTTTGAAAACTATTTTCATTTAAAAGATGCACCTTTAGAAATTATTGCTACCATTCTTTTTTTTATAAAAATTGAACGATTTTTATCTTATAATGATTTCACATGGAATATTTGAGTGGTATAATATTGTTATTAGGATCACACCCTACTTACACCATTGGGTGTAAGTAGACTTGGTTATGTTTGACACAGGTAAGAACATGATTTTTGGAGATGACAGTTTGGGTTGCTAGTTGCTTTCCTTGTGCGGTGTTGTGGGGAAAACTCATGGGTGATGACCACTTGTCGTGTGGTGGTATATGTATTTTTTCTATACTACTATGGGGACCTCTTGTGTTATATTAAAATCCTTTTATTCTATTCTGAATTTTTAATTAAGGCTTGTTTGGCATGAATTTCAGATTCGGTTTATTGATTGTTTTTTGTTGTTTTATGTATCCTAATTCGGATAAATCATTCCCAAACCATTATTTATGATACCCGAGAACTTGTGTCATCCCATGGGGATAGGAAAAACCCTGCGGGAATTTCCATGGGTTGGGTTGGGTGTTGGTTTTGATGGAGACCAGATCCGGTTCGTGACAAAATGGTATTAGAGGGAGGTTTATCTTTTTGGGTCATATTATTATTTCGGGGTGAGTATGGTTAGAAAGGAGATAGGACTATCGGGGATCAGAGTTTTGTTTATGATTAAGGTGACTAGACAGTACCTCTTGTGACAAACCTTGATTCTCCATGGGATGTTGCGATTGTTTGTTTGACTTCTCTTTTAGGTGGGACGTGCGGGCTTCAGACTACACGTAGACATCAGGTGGGAGTGAAGTGGTTATTTTTTCATGTTTTTTGATGTGTTTGGATTATTTATATTTTATGTAGATACATATTTTTTTCATAATGTTTTTAATGATGATTAATTTTGTGACTGTTGCCTTGTGTAGCAACATGCCTCCTCGGAAAGATCCCGTATACCCACGGGAGAACGCCATAGAGAGTTATCCCTCACCGATTGATCAAAGGATGGTCGAAGCTGTGGTCAGGGCTATCTAATCCCAAGAAAAGGGAGTATCTTATGATCCTAATCCAGTTAGGGAAGACGATTCTGGTCCAAGGAAGGACAAATCCAAGTAGTTCTAAAATAATAATCCTCCTACTTTCCGAGGTAGCACAAAACCCCAAGAAGTAGAGGAGTGTCTTGAGAAGATCAAGTGAATGTTTAAGTTTCTTGAAACACCTGAGCAGTTAAGGGTGAATTGTTCCTCTTTTCTGTTAGAGGGTCCTAGCCACAGGTGGTGGGGATCATTTTTTCAAGATGGGAAGCATGAACATATGAGCTGGAACGAATTCAAGGTTACCTTCAACAACCAAAACTGCCTTGATGTCTTGGCATATGCTAGATCCTGGTAGTTTATGGAGATGGTTCAGGGGGACCTTTCAGTGATAGAGTATGCTAACAATTTTTTTGAGCCGGACTTGCAGGCTCTGAAAATAGTCTCCAATGAGTAGATAGAGGCTCAGAAGTTTGAGAAGGGTTTGCAGTCAGAGATCTATTCTCAGGTCTTCTTGTTCAAGTTAAAGAATTACGCCGAGGCAGTTGATCGGGCATGTATGGTATAAATTGACCACAAGGGGAGGCCTAGTTTCTTTGGAGTAGTGTCAATGATGGGAATTGTTAATTCTTTTGAGAAGGAAATGAAGTGAGATGATAAATGGAAGACAGGAGGTGGTAGTTCATTCCAAACTTCTAGACAATTTTCTTTAGTTTCTTTTGATGCAAGGTCCATTGTGTGACACCAGTGAGAGAGCTCAGGGAACACCCGACCAGAATGCACATATCCTCTGAATCCCTACTATAATTGTGGAGGTATGGGACACTTGTAGCATTTTTTTCAGGATGGCACATCCACTCTAGAGTGGGGGTAGGATCAGTGGCTTCTAGGGGAGTTCTAGTTTAGTCAGATCCATCGTGGATATGGGGATCTCAGTTTGGTGGCTGTTGTGGTAGGAAAAAATCATCTTCTAGGAAGATCCATTTTAGGGCATAGCCATAGTTGATTAGGCATTCTTAGGAAGAGAGTAGGCATCTTCATGCGGTGGAGTAGGCACTAGGGGAGTTAGATGTGGGGCCTTTGACAGTTCGAGGTACCATCTTGATTTAATTTTCTATAGATACTTATATTTTTGATAATGGTGCTTCTGTTTCATTTATATCTTTCAATTTTATGAGAATTCTAAATTTCCAGCTGATTTGTTATCTGTTGCGATGGAGTTGGTGATGCTGCTGGGTAAGAAGAAGGAGCAGGTTCTGAGGTTCCCATCATGTGCACTTAATGTGTATGGGGTAGAGATGGAGTGGGACCTCTAAGTGTTGGATATTGATCTTTTTGACATAATCCTAATCATGGATTGGTTAGTGAACTTTCAAGCATACATAGATTACTATAGATAGTTGGTGAGTTTCACAACACCTGATGGTAGTCCTCAGGATTTTCTTGAGGAATGGGATCCTCGGTCGGGTCATGTAGGATCTCCACTCTGAGAGTTTGTAAATATTGTCTTCCAATTGTCACCACTCGCACTAGAGGATGATGTTCATGCTCTATAGGATGGGTTACCTCCTGTAGTGGATGAGTTTCCAGAGGTATTCCCAGATGATTTTCAGGCTTTCCCTCGAAGAGGGACATGGACTTCTCGATCAATTTGGCACTGAAAACCTAGAAAATACATCTTCCCTCATATTGTCTTCCCCCCACCGATCTGAGAGAATTAAATATACAACTGGATTATTTGGAATCCAAGGTATTCATTTTCCTGAGTTTCTCTCCTTAGGCCACTCCTGTCCTTTTTGTGAAGAAGGATGCCAGAAACCTCTAGTTGTGTATTGACTACCGGAAGCAGAACAAGGTAACCATAAAGAAAAAATATCCTATTCCCAAAATAGATGACTTGTTTGAGAATTTCGACGGTGTGAAGTGGTTTTCTAAGATAGACTTGCATTTAGGTTACCACCAACTTAGGGTGAAGGAGGAAGATATCCCGAAGACAACGTTTTGAAGCAGGTACAACCACTTTGAGTACTTGGTCATGCCTTTCGAGTTGACCAACACTCCTACAATATTTATGGAACTCATGAATAGGGTGTTCCACCAGTATCTTGTCTCTTTTGTCATAGTTTTCATGGATCAATCCTGGTTTACTTTGGATCGGAGGAGGAGCATGATAATCATTTGTGGATCGTGCTGGGCACTTTGCAGGATCACCACCTTTATGCATTGCTGTCCAAGTGGACCTTCTAAATCATGGAGGTGTAGTTTCTAGGGTATGTGAACTCAAAGTAGGGGGTTTAGGTTGATCCTAAGAATATCAGTGCAGTGATTTCATAGGAGCTCTAAATAATGTGTTTGAGATCAGAAGTTTCCTCATCTTGGTAGGATACTATAAGCCGTTTGTTCAAGAATTCTCTCACCTTGCTTCCCCCATGACTGTGTTCACCTGGAAGGGGGTGAAGTTTGTTTGGGGCCCATAATTTCTGGAATCATTTAAGGATCTAAATAGATAGTTGAATACCTCCCCCATGTTGATCTTTCCAGAATATGGAAAGGGATGTGTGGTGTATTATGATGCCTCAAGTATGGGTCTCAGGTGCGTTCTTATGCAGGATGATCACGTGGTGGTGTATGGTTCCCACCAAATCTGACCACATCAAAATAATTACTTGACCCATAACTTGGAGCAAGCAGTTGTGATGAATTCTTTAAATACATGTAATCACTATCTCTTTGGGGAGAAGTTTGTGGTCTATTATTATCACAATATCTTAGTGTACATCTTCTCGCAAAAGGATCTTAACCTAAGGCATTGGCATTGGATTGAGTACTTGAAGGGGTCCAACGTTGATATTGTCTACACCCCAGGGAAGGGTAACGTGGTGTCTAATTCCTCAAGTAGAAGAGTATCAGTGTAGGCTTTGAGGAATTACAGTGATGAGTGGAATCTGATGGGGATATTTACTCAGATGCATGTGGAGACCAAGGTTCACAGTGGAGGTGAATTCTTGGTGAGCATTTAGGTAACCCCTTATCTTGGGATGGTGATTCAATAGGAGAAGCCCATTGATGAGCTATGTCAACGGTTGAGTAAGTTTCTTCATGGTGGGGAGACATCTTTATATTGGTCTTTGTCCCCCAAGGGAGTATTGTGCTTCAAGTGCTGCTTAGTGGTGCCTTTGTATCTACGAAAGGTGGTGATGCTAGATAGACACCAGTCCTAGTGGGTTTTCCATCATATGCCACAAAAATGTATTATGATGTTTGTTACCGGTTCTGGTGGCCACGCATGAGACGATACATATCTGACTTCGTATTGAGATGATATACTTTTAAGCAGGTGAAAAAAGAGAATCAAAGGCCCTCTAGTTTTATTTAGCTGTTTCCCATTCCTACCTGGAAGTGGGATGAGGTTTCCATTGATTTCATAGTTGGATTTCCTTAGACACCTCGGGGAAAGAATTCAATCTGGTTGGTGATTGATCGTCTGACCAAATCATCCCATTTCATTCCAATCAAAGATTCGACCAAAGTGAAGGAATTAGGCTGATTGTATGTGTAAGAAGTTGTGAGGATATTTGGTGTGCATCAAACATCATCTCAGTTATGGACCCTCATTTTACCTCTTAGTTTTGGAGTGTCCATCAAAAGGAATTTTGGTCACATATTAATTTGAGTACGACATACCACCCTCAAACGGATGCTCAAACAGAGCGGGCTAATCAGATTCTGGAAGACCTGATTCGGGCATGTGTGTGGGATTTTTGTGGTTCATGGGATTGATATTTGGTATTGGTATAGTTTTTCTATAATAATAGATACCAATACTCATTCAAGATGTCACCATTCGAGGTGATTTATGGTCGGCCGGGTCTATCTACTTTGTGTTGGCTGGAGGTGGGTGAGACCTCCTTGCTGGGTCTGAGTATTGTACAAAAGATGTTGGTAAAGGTTCAGTTGATTAGACAATGGTTTTTAATAGACTATATTTGACACAAGTCTTATGATGATCAGAGGTGTAGAGCTTTGGAGTTTTCCGTGGGTGACCGGGTATTCTTGAAAGTGGCACCTCGCTTAGGTCATCGCCATCTTAGCAATCAAGAGAAGCTAACACCAAGGTATGTGGGGCCTTTTGAAATAATTGAAAAGATTGGTAAGGTGGAATACTAGTTATATTTTCCCTCTCAGTTGATATCAATCCATGATGTGTTCCACGTCTCCCAATTAAAGAAATACAATCCGAACCAAACCATTGCTTTGAGTTGGGAAGAGTTGATGTTAGAACCTAATCTATCTCTGGTTGAGCGACCAGTGCATATTGTGGAGTAATGAGAAAAAGTGATTTGTGGGAATATTATTCCTCTAGTTCGAGTCCTCTAGCAACATGGGACTAATGATAATAAGACATGGGAGCAGAATTCTTGGGTTGAAGAGTAGTTTCTTCGTTTCTCTTATCTGATCAGGCTTCAAGATGACTTTCCAAGGGTGGAAAGTTTTTATGGTGGGGAGAATTGTCACATCCATGACTTATTTTAAAGTTAGTTTTCATTTAATTTCTATTATTTATTTGTTTGTGAGGGTTTCCCAGACATTTTTGGAGAAAAGGGTGATTTCTTCAATATTTCGTCCAAACCGTGAGCCTATTTTCAAATTTAAAAACAAATTTTTTTTCATTTATAACTCCTCCATTTTTCAACATTTTCACCCATTACACTTCCCACTAGGCCTCCCATGACCTATTAAAACCACCATATCCATTTGGACCCCTTAGGAACTTATAACCATGGTAGATTTGGGTGATTTATTTAGGCATTGGGCCAACCCCTGAGCTCATTTCCAGATTTTAAAAAACAATTCATTTCTTTTATATATCATTCATTTTTAACATTTTTGGTCATTAAACCTATAACTAGATCCCAAAAAACCTAGGTGCACCCCATGTTATATTTTACCTCTTTGGAGATCATATTAATTGGGTATTAGGGTGAACTTACTCAAGGTTTATCAAATAGTCCAAATTTCAAAAAGTAATTTGTTTCTTTCATAAATCATTAATTTTTACTATTTTCACCCCATTTCAGTCCCCACTTGACCTCCTCATCCTTATTAGAACCTCCATTTAAATTTTGGCTTCTTGGAGATCCAAAAACTAGTGTGTTTGGGGCGATTTCTTCAAATTTTTTCAAGTAAGTGATTTCATCTCTTGTTCATTCCATTTCCTTAGGTTTCTCCCCTACTTCTTGAAGTTCCAAATGTCTAGAAACTAGAGTTCTGTACCTAGGGTTGTTTTTGAGTTTCTTGGTCCTATTTTGTGGTTTTGGATTTGTTTTCACCCCCTTTTGGTGCAGCGGTGATACAGTTGAAGTTCTACATAAGGATTTTTGGGTTTTGACATATATGGTAGGTGATTATATATGTAAGCATTGAAAAATGAGTTAGATTTCTGGATTTATTTTTATTTTATGTTCCTATTTCATTATTTTTAGTTCAAAAACTATTTTTGGTAGCATTTGTTAAGCAGTTGATTTTTAAGTGCAATGTTTTTTGAAAATGTGTGTTTTACATATGCATTCCATGTTGTACCAATTGGTGTTGTTTTATAATTCATGGAATGGATTTATAAAAATGTTTTAGTGCTGAAAGTTCTAGTTTGGTGTAATATTGGTATGAATTTGGTGTTAAAAAAGGGTTTTTAAGTGTATTTTATGTGAAACGTTTTGTTATAACTTGTGTAATTGTTTTATGGAAATTCTAAGTGTTTGTTTGAGTTATACAAATGGTGAAATAAATGTTTAGCTACTATTTTGAGTGTGTATAACCCGAAATAGTGTTTTTATGTGTAAATGGAATTTGGACGCATGTGGAACTTGTTTGAACACAAATAGGGAAACCTGAGTATCTAGGTGGGCAGAGGTGTACTAGAATGCTAGTGATCAAGAGTGGTTTTGACCCTGTTTCACTTAGCAATTTTGACGCTGATAACACTAACAAAACTATGATGATGATGATGATGTTGGGGACCAATAGGTTATTAATGATTCCCCTATTAGTGAAACATGAACAAGAATACATATTTTTATGGTTACTTTCACATCGAGATGCGAGGTACCTGGGGCTTACAACTAACTAATTCCTAAGGGTGTTCTTGTGTTGAGTGCTCATTGACTATTTGGAATTTATCTTTGGATTATGGTATGTTTGGATGGAAAATTATGTATATTACATGTTTTATTTAAATTTACCCATTCTTTAATGTTACACACTTTGAAAACTATTTTCATTTAAAAGATGCACCTTTATAAATTATTACTACAATTTTTTGTTTATAAAGCTTGCAATATTTTTATATTATAATACTTGTCACATGGAATCTTTGAGTGGTATCCTATTGGGCTTAGGATCACACCCTGCTTACACCTTTGGGTGTAAGTATACTTGGTTATGTTTGACACAGATAACAATAAGGCTTTTGGAGATGTTGGTTCGGGTTTCTAGTTGCTTCCGTTGTGCGGTGTTGTGGAGATAGCTCGTGGGTGACGACACCTTGTCATGTGGTGGTGTTTAGGATATTTTCTGCTAATTTTGTAGTTTGGTACCTCTTGATTCATGTTAAAAACCTTGTATTATATTATTAATTTTTAATTATGACTTGTTTAGCATGAATTTTAGATTCGATTTATTGATTTTTTGGTTATTTTATGTATCCTAATTTGGGTAAATCATTCAAAAACCATTATTTATGATACTCAGGAACTTTTTCCAGCCTGTGGGGATAGGGAACTCCCTTTCGGCCTTACCACGGGATGGGTCGGGTGCCAGTTTTGATGGCGACCAGATGTGGTTCATGATAATATTTATTACATAATTATTATTTTGTAAAGATAATATACTAATTACTTTATTACTATTTCTATTCATTGTAAATTGGTAACATCACTCGTGCGTATGTGTGGAGTACCACCTCTACAAAGCGATGTGAATAATTTTCCATTTACACATTATAAGGATGTTCATAATGATGTAAATAATGAATAAATATGACATTTATAAAATATTTATGATTATATAAAAGTAAAATACTATATAATTTATTTCTTTTACACCTATTATATTAATGAAAACATTATTGATGCATACATATATACTACCATCTATATGAAACAATGTGGTTTATTTTTCATGACTACCTTACATGTATGGATTTAAAAGTGCATACAATGTATAAATATTATAAATATAACATTTTTTATATTCCTGAGATAATGGGACCATAACCCATTCGACCACTTTCAATGAACTAATGTATTTTTCAGGTTATAAACCGAACAACCCCAAAACATAAAATGTGAACCTAAAAATTTTAGTAACTAAATTAAACATGGTAATAAATGAAATAAAAGGAATATTAATAATTAAATTATTATGAAAAATTTTCTTAAGAATTTATAAAACTAATATAATTTTATTATTCAAGAGTTAGAGAATGTATGAAGCTATATGAGACTTATGTTATGTGATTTTTATTTAAAATCTTGTTTAAAGTATTTCTTTAAAATCCTTTCACTCTATATCCATGTTCTTAAAAAAATTATAATAATGTTCTTATTTATACACTAATTTTTTTTAAAATTAATTTTTAATTAATTTTTACTTTCTATTTAATGTTTTAAAAAGGATTTATTTAAAAATTTATCATGTATGTCATTTTAACATTTTTTAACAAAGTAAAAAAAGAATTATTTTTAACATATACTACTTGGCTGTCAATTTCTACAATATTATTCATTATTCATAATTCATATTTCTTTAAATATTTCTACGGTTATTTTCAAATAAAATATTTCTCTCAATATTCTAGGATTTTTTTTAAAATGTTTTTCTAAGGAAGCATAAAATATTTCTAATCTTTATAAGATAAGAGAAAGTGTTATTACTTATGGGATTAAATGAAAATTTAAATGGTTTTTATGTTTAAAGTGAAATATATATGTGTTTTATTCATTATATGGTTCGTATAAATTTTATATGAATAAAAGATGATCCTGATATAGCTTTGATGATGGGTGAACCCGATATAACTCTCCAATGTATTTGGTAAAGTGATGGAGTTTACCAGTTATAGGTTAGTCCTAAGAGATATGTGAATTATTAGATTAGTTGATTCCATTGTAAGGTTTCTTATAAGGGTGATTGTAAAGATAATGTCCCAATTTCCCTATCTTATACTCTTACAATTTTTTATAAAGGAAAACATTTGATTTCAAAAGTTAAGAAAATGGATTTATGTTTTTACAGAATGTTTATGATTTTTTTGAATAAATCTAAAAGGATTATTTTTATAGAATGGTATTCATGAGTTTAAATTTTTTCCCAGGAACCATTTTGACATTTTCCTTATGATTTTATATGAAATGTTTTAAGAAATATATTAAGTGACTAATTTTTTTTCATGAAAAAGTAAAATAATATTTGAGGTCAAATTGTCATTATGAAAAAGAAAAAAGGTTTTATGGATTTTCAGGTTTACAAATGAATTAATGATTTTGTTTTATTTTTTATCCCTTAAAAAGTTTTTTTATCATTCCACATTTTAAAATGATTCTTTAGAGTACTTAAGATGGGTAGAAAATTTAATAAACTCAAATTTCTAGATATGAAAGTTTCCTTGAATGAAGAATGTGTGTATTTATAAAGAAATTATTATTTGGGAAAAAGGATATTGTATAAAAATTTACACTTTTTTATATAATTCTTTTCCTAATCATCTAAAATATATACCAAAAAGATCTTAGAAATTTCAAAAAGAGAAACCCTTGTTATAAATCATTTAATTATGTGCTGTTTAATCTATGAGGTGTTGTAGTTGGTATCAGAGGAAAGGTTTATATAACTTTAGATGTTAGGGTGATATTAAAATAAACTTTAATGAGATTTTAACTTATAGTTGTATTTTTATGAGATATATTTTAAAAATATTTTTATTTTTATTTGTCTAATCCATGTCTGTTCATAATGGGTTTATATATAGGAAACAAGGAAGATGAGGTAGAATGGTTTTAGGAGGATAATATCCTTCCAAACCAGTAACATAGAATGGTTGGAATTGTAATAGAGTAGTTTATAAATATGTTGACTCAATTGACTTAGGATATCAATGGATGAACCAATACACACATGAGACCAAATTATCCAAAAAATAAAATATATATAGTTGGTAAATTCATGAAACAACGACCCTTGACTTTTAATGGATCCTTAGATCCAATGAAATATGAATGGTAGATTAATTCTCTAAAGAAGATATTTGATGTTCTAAGATGTTCAGAACATTACAAGGTAACCCACTCTGTTTATCACTTTTAATTTGAAGATGATTAAAGGTTGTCTTTGATTAAGAAAAATAACAAAAATGAAGAAATTTATGTCATATAATGGATGATACTTAATGATATATTCCTTGAAAAGTATTTTACTAAAGTTTTATAGATTAGAATGGAAAGAAAATTTCTATATTTGAAGAAAAAGGAAGAAAAATTAGTGATCTCTTACGAAGAAAATTTTACTATATTGGATAGGTATGCATCAAATTTAATTCTAAACGATGATATTAAAATTAGTAATTTTTTTATAAATATTGAATACAAGTCTATGAATTGATCTAGTGACTCATTATTTTAGAAGTTATGAGGGAATCATGTGGTGTACTGAGAAAGCGAAGATAGAGTTTGTGGAATTTTACAAAAATAAGGATAAAAACTGATCCATGTGGTAGAAAATAGAGATGCATTCATCGAATAACCATAATGATAAAAGAATTAAATTATGATCTTGAAATAAGTGTAGAATAATAATTCTGGATAATTCCTTATGAGATATGGGAAGTTTTACCAATATAGAAATCCTTAACACATGGCTCATGACTGTAAAGAAAAGATCAACGAAAATAGCCAGACCGGTAATGAAAAGAAGGCAATGAAATGATTTAATTACAATAAGTTGGATAATTATGCTAATTCATGTACAAAGTAAGTTACTCAATGTGGGAATCTTTATAATTAGAAATAAGAAGGTTCAACAAATTATTTTGATTCAACTACTGTAGATACCATCAAATGAAGTGGTGACATGTACATTAGTTGTTTATTTAGATAGTGCCTATATCTTGTTTCATTTGTGATATACAAAATTTTTTATATATGGGAAATTTGAAATTAAAATGTAAATACCATATTAATAAATGAATTCATAAATATTGATAAAAAATCTTGGGGGTAGTATAAAGGAATTTTTTTTATAAAAAACATCATATTATCATCTGTGGAATTTCTTTTCCTACACGCCTTATTTTCTTACCCATTTTAGAGATTTATGTTATTCTAGGTATAGATTGTATTTTAGTTTATCATGATAAGATATATTACAGAGCTAAATAATTTATTTTTTAGAATGAGTTTCTGTTTTTATATAATAATGAATTCGTATATTTGATAACATATTAAGAAGATGAGAGAATGATAAACAATAGAAGTGAAAGTTATCTTGAATACATTATTGATAATAAATAAACTTTTCAAATTGATTATGTTCATATTATAAATGATTATATTGATATATTTCCTGATTATTTTCATGGTGTTATTCATTATCAAGAGGTTGAGTTTACTTTTGAATTAGTTCCATATGCTAATCCAATTTCAAAACTTCTCTATCAAATGGATTATGTTATGTTTTTTGAAATGAGGAAGAATTTATTGGAGTTTAATAATAAGGGTTTCATCCACCCTAGAACTTTTCTTTAGGTTTCTTCTATTTCATTTAAAAAAATGGATTTTCCATGATACTTTGTATTGATTATAAAGCACTCAATAACATCACTATTAATAATAAGTATCTATTACCTTATATCTATGACTTTTTTGATCATCTCCAGGGTGAAAAATATTTTTTAATATTTATTTCATTTCCATATATCACTAGATGAAGTTTGTAGGTGAATAAATTCCAAGGAAAATGTTCGATACTAGGTATGATCATTACGAGTTTGTGGTTATTTCTTTTAGGGTAACAAACACACCCGCTATATTTGTAGATCAAAGGAATTGAGTGTTAAATGAGTATTTTTATAAATTTATGGTAGTTTTTATCAATTATATTATGGTACACTCTAAAATCTACTAATATCATGAGAAATACCTAAGCATTGTTTCACATACTTTAAAATAAAATACATTTTATGGAAAATTAAATAAATGTGAATTTTGGAAACATAAAATCTCTATTATTTGAAATATTATTTATAAATATAGAATAACTATTGTTACATCTTAAAACAAAGTGGTTTAAGAATGGATGAGAGCAAAAAATTCCACTGAGATTAGATATTTTCACAGATTAACATGTTATTGCTGATGATTTGTTGGAAAAGTTTATTGGTTATCTATCCCACTAACTAATTTAACACAAAAGGAGTTAAAATCATTTTTATAAAGGAATGTGATGAATGTTTTTGTGAACTAAAAGGATGATTGGTTAATGATACAATGTTATCCTTTCCACCAAGAAATGGTGAGTTTATTATTTTTAATGATGTTTCTTGAAAGGGAATTTATTGTGTCTTGATGCAGAATGATTGGGTTATTGTATATGTATCTCATAAATTGAAACCAAATGAAAATAATTATCTTACACATGAGCTTTATATTGATATAGTGGTTTTTTATTTGAAAATTTGGAGGCATAATTTATATGGGGATAGATGTGAAATATATAAAAATAATAAAAAATTAAAGTATATATTCAGTAAAAAAGAGTTGAAAATGAGCAAGATAAGATATGTATAACTGATTATGGATTATTATTTCACAATTCACTATCATACTGGAAAAGAAAACAAGGTATATTACTCCCCAAGTCAAAAAGATAACAATTCATTAACTATTCTACAATTGGAACATGATCCTTTAGTTAATGATTTATTGAATATTAGTCTCCAATTTTTTTATATAGAAATTTATTCTATTTTGGATTAGGTATTGGTGTTGTCTTAATTGTTAGAAATAATTAAAGAGGATTATAAGGTAGATCCTGGTTTGTAAAAAAGATTAAAATTGATAAATAAGGTTAATTTGAATGAGTTTTTTGTTGATAAAGAATATGTTAATAGATTTTGAAAGAGGATGTGCGTGCCTAATGATTCCCAGTTAAAGAAGCATTTTGAAGTGAAGCTCACAACCCTCTATTTTATATTAATCATGGTATCACTAAGATGTACAAAGAAATTAAGAAATATTTTTGGTGGAAAGTTATAGAGAAATATATAGATTATTTTATAATGAAATGTATGAATTATTAAAGGGTTAAAGTTGAACAAAAAATACTAAAGGAGATGCTTCATGATTTATTAGTGCCAGAATGGAAATAGGAAAATATATCAATGTATGTTTTTGGGAGATTACCAAATACATCTTGAGGTTACAATGAGATTTGGGATATTATTGACCATTTGACTAAATATAAACATTTTATACTAATATAAGATACTATATATTTGGATCATCTTTCATGACATTTGATTTAGGAGATAGTCATGTTACATGGAGTTTCTATATCTATTGTATCTTCTAATGATTTGATATTTACCTTAAATTTTTATAATGTATTTCAAAAGTATTTAGGTATTGAATTGAATTTCATTACAACTTTTTTATCCAAAATTTGATGGACAATCAGAATAAAAAATCATACTTTGGAAGATATGATTGAGATTTATAATTAGATTATCAAGGATATTGGAATCAAAATATATCTTTAGTTTAATTTTATTATAATAATATTTTTCATTCAATTTTACAAATGGTAAATTTTGAGGAATTATATGGAAAAGAGTGTCAGACTCCAGCATATTGGGATTATGTCAATGAGAGGAAATTATTGGGACTATAATTACTATAATAAATGGTAGGAAAAATAATGTTGATTTAGGAGAACATGAGGATAGCTCAGAGAAGGAAAAAGAGTTATGCAGATCATAGGAAGAAAGATCTCTTGTTTTAGGTAGGCGATCATGTTTTTCTTAAATAATCTCCATGAAAAAGTGTTATGCATTTTGGAAGAAAAGGAAAGCTAAGTATGTGGTTTATTGGTCTATATGAAATCTGAGAAAAAGTAAGATCATTTGATTATAAAGTATCTTTACCACTAAGTTTATCTTAGGTATATGATGTGTTTCATGTTTTTAAGTAATAAAGTTCATGCCCGATGCATCTCATTTTTTGAGTCTTGAAGTAGTATAGTGAGACAAAGATCAATTTTATAAAGAAAATTATGTTTATATTTTGGATCATAGAGATAAGGTACTATGAATTATTCTAATTCACTAGGTAAAGGTTTTATATAAGAATCACATGATTTAGGAAGAAACACAGGAACCAGAAAATGCTATGAGGGAGAAATATCCTCACTTATTTAAATAATGAATAAAATTGTAAGGACACAATTTTAAAAGGGGAAAAAATGTGAAAAACATGTAATACTATAAATAAATTAATATTTTGATTGATAAGTATTCATTTGATGGATTAATATTCATCATATTTTTATAAATAATTTATCAAAAACTTTCACTAAAACAATGAATGGGTTTATTTAAGTAAATTGTTTTTATATGAATTACAAGGGTTTATTTAAAAGATAAATATATTTAATTTATAAATTTAATTTTATAATAATGAAATAATTTTTTTAATAAACACATTAAATATAACTTGTGATTCTTTTTTTGGTATTTTTCTGAAAATATTGATCTTTTAGTAAATAGTAAAAAATGTTTTTTTTCAAAACT
This sequence comes from Viscum album, assembly GCA_963277665.1. Lineage (NCBI taxonomy): Eukaryota > Viridiplantae > Streptophyta > Magnoliopsida > Santalales > Viscaceae > Viscum > Viscum album. Next base: position 189,527,054 of record OY728145.1, read on the forward strand.
ATGATTTATTTTTGTTAAATTATGTAATTTAAAAGTATCATTATATTTTTATTTTATTTTTAAATTAAAATAAGAAAAAATATATTTAAAATAATCTAAATAATTCTGTAGGAATAAATATTATATTATATTTTCGTATAAGTTCATTTTTATGCTTAAAAATGCCATATTCTATTTTTTTTTCATTTAATTTTGTGCATTTATATTAAAAATAGTTTATTACACCCTTAAAAATTGAATCTTGAACAATGGAATCCATATTTTTAATCATAATTTTAAGATTCATTAAAATAGATAATTTCTTTTTTATTACTATGAATAACAATCATATTAAAAATGTGTCAGCACGGTAAATTGTAAATCGGGTTAATTAAGTTAAAAAATATAAGATAAGGACCAAAAAAATTATCTCAATTATTATTAGATGATTTAATTTCGACCATTATCACCTTATATTCTAAATTTCATAGTTTTGGATAAACTTTTCCTATATTAAGGCTTTGTAATATTTAATTTTTTATAAAAATTACAAGTGTTCCACTCCTCTCACTGATAAAAGGGAACCTCATCTCCTCCCTCCCTCACACCTTTTGAGCAACATAGTTTAGCCAATATCTACCCAAAAATGATTTAAAAATAACTCCAAACATAATATAGGTACTTATATTCTCAAAATACTAATCTTAGAAGGCTTAAGGTGTATGCTAAGGGGAGATATCTGAGGAGAAGGTATAAGTCCTAACTGATCTATTTCAACTTTATTTATGCTTCTCCCCACTTAAAATACTCTTCAACCATTCGGAATTAATAACATAAATATATTATATATATTTAAATATTATTATGATTATGGTAAAACCCATTTTCATCTCCTTTTCCATCTCATAGGAAATGAAAACATCACTCGTGCATAGGTGTAGACTACCACCTCCACAAATTGACGTGTTCTATTTTCCATCATTAGATACTCTGGATTGTTAAAATTATTGAAAAATTAATATATGGGATATAATTATTGTTATTATTTAAAGAAGATATATTACTTACCTTTTTACTCTTTCCTTCTGTTGGAAATTGATAACATCGCTCGTGTGTACTTGTGGAATACCACCTCCACAAAGTGATGTGATACATTTTTCATTTAAAACTTATAAGGATGGTCATATGGAATAAAATAATGAATAAATATGACATGTATAACATATTTATTATTTTTTAAAATTAAAATATTATCTATTTTATTTACTTTTCACCCGTTATAAAAATGAAAATTTCATTCATGATTATGTACAGACTACCGTCTCTATGAAATAATGTGGTTCATTTTTCATCACCAACTAACATGGTTGGTTTTAAAAGTGTATATAATATATAAATATGATAACTATTTTTTTAATATTCTATAGATAATGGGATAATAACACTTTTAACCATGGTCAACACCCCGATGTGGTTTTATGGTTATAAATCGAATGACCCAGAAACATCCAATATGAACATAACCATTTTAGTGACTAAATAGAACATGATAATAAATGGAATAAAAGGAATAATAATAATGAGCATGAGCATGAAAATGTTTTTGTAGCATCCTGGCCCAATTTCCCACTCAAATAGTGCTTCAGGCCTGTTGGACATCAGGCCTTAGGCGCACCTCCCCATACACCAATGGCTGACGACATGCTATGAGGTTTTGATTAGGTGATAGTGGGGAGAATATACCTTTAGGTGGTGATAATAATAGTGTTCCATATATATATAACATATAGGAATAAAAAACATATATCAAAATCAATATAAAAACACAACATAAGCATAATATATAACAATAATAATCAATAATCCCAAAAGAAATATAATACCACTTGTATATTCATACATAAAAAGTTAGGCCGTACAAAGAAAATAAAGAATTTCATCCATGGAAAACCAAATATGTATGTACATATTTATAAAACATGAAAAAATACAAAAGAAAATTCCAGCCTAATATAAGGAAACCACTTGGTCCACTACCATCCATCCCATAAAAAAGATACATTTATGATCACTAACGTCCAGATCCCAAGTTTGAATCCTTATCTAATCTCAAAAGAATAATGTCTAAATGCACTCGAAGGTCCCGTGTAGGGTGTGAGTACGAAATCAATAGGCCACCAGATACATGTGTCTGTCTTCCATATATAATTATGCAGGTGTATGAAAAACACAATTAAAGAGAAACAAACAAACATTTAATATTTACCCTACATCCATTGTGTTCAACAGCTAAAAGGAAGTGTTTACCGAATTTTTCCAATGCTATAACATCTTTGAACATGTTCCCACAAATATATATATGGAATATAGTGCATGCTTATATATATATGTTTAGTGGAGAGGACCCATATCTTAATGCGCAAACATCACCTGATGAATAACATAACTGGAGATCCCTCAGGCACCACCCATAAATGTATAACTAACACCTTATTCCATACTAAAACTCTTGTTTCATATTCCATGTAACCGATGTCCAAATAGAATTCCCATCAAGAAGAACCAGGTCCATTAGACATCTTCTAATAATGTCCCCATTATCTCAACAACCCTATGTCTTGAGGCATGATAAGATATATCCTCCAATATAGAGAATAATCATCATCGAATCAATAGTCAATGTCCTAAGGTATGTATATATATACCCTTACATAATTCTATCCCATAACCCTCAATTATAACAATGAGTCTTAGCCCCTAACCGATGGTCTCAACAGCATCTCTTGATAGTTCATTGACGAATTGTAACATGAATAATTAAATAGTGTGAAAAAAATCCATTAAAAGGCTAGTCATGCACATCACATTCCATGGATCCACTATTCACAACATGTAATATTTTTAAAATAAAAAATTTTACCCAAACATTACACATCATGTAACACTTACATGACATGTAAATGATTAACGAACTCAAAATTTGTAGTGTTAAAAGGAAGTAATGAGGAAGATATTCTTTAACCACGACATGCCTCAGGCTCTATTATTTCTAATTTATGACAATCCCAAAGGATCTTCCGTGCTTATAAATAGGGGGTTAGTAGTGGATTGAAAGGGATATATCTTTGAGGGAATCTATGTATGATGGCCTGCTGTTGCACTATGCTACTATTTTCTTTTATTTTCATCATTTTTTGATGTATCCCCTCTCTTGAATCAACTCAACTTCCCTATCTTGAGGGGTGGGGGGGGGGTGGGTGGGGTAGTTTTTATGAGTGAATAGGAAAGGGGAGGCTAGACTTATGTGATTTTTTTGAGTTTTTATGATTCAATTAAATAATATCATTTCCTATTTCTACATATGGTTTCCATTCTTAATATAGTTTTAAACTATGAATACTGTTGTGCTAGGTTTTGATTATATTAATTTTAATTACCTTGGTAAATGAAACATTTACACTTACACCTAATACATTTATATATATAGTGGAATATATTAGGGTTGGGTGGTTAGTTCTCAATAGCCATAAACACGTGTGAAAATTATAATTTTTAAATATCGATTTATTAGGGAAAAATGATTCTAGGTCAGGGATTTACCTAATTAATTAATATAACCTACTACAATGCTATACACATATGAAGGAGGTTATAACAACCTAAGGGTTTAGATAAGAATGTTCTCATCATAACCATATTCCCAAGAGGGAGATATGATTTGGTAAATGAATATCTCTCTTACCAATTAGCATAAGAAAAAGGGGTAAATTTTGGATACCATGGTATCACTGCACTAGGCCTAGAAAAACTCACTCTAGTCACTATCATTACCGATTGTTTTAAAATAAAATAAATCAAACTGCTTCATGATCCCACTTTATCAAAATCAATTAAAATAAATTTTTAATAAAACCAATAAAAATGGACAACATTGTTTTATGTACTCTCCTCCATTAGAGTTTACCTAAGGGCTAACCACTACAGTATACTTAGGGTATTTAATTTTTTTCCATAAATGATGACAGGAATTTTTCATCCATTACCATCCACGTGAATTTCTATAGTGAGAAACTCGAACATCAATTATGGTCAACACCATCCCCTAATCCTCAATATCTGTAGAGGCCACAACCCACAATGGGTGGTCAATGAAAACTCATCTAAGTACTATTTGTGTGTACATGAATCTAGAAATGCATCCTCCAACAATGGTGAGTATAAATAAAAAACAATACCCAAACCAAATCATTCGGAACCTCATACACATGCGACCACATCACTATGTCCTGATGGTCAACACCATCTCAAATCCCACAGGCTATGCCCTCATCCCGATGACCTCATTTCCTTAAACCTTTGACCATGTCACCTCAACCCGGTGATCATCATAACTCAATGTATCTCGAGCCTTCCCACAGCCTGGTGATCATGCCGACTCAGTCTAGGTGTTCAACATCACCTCAAATCCTCAGGCCATGCCAGTCACGTTCCCATGGAATCATTAAAATCAATATAAAAATTTAATTAATTTAAAATAGAAAACCATCCAAACCTACCTAGTCGGTCTTAAGCCCCTTCCCCAGATTATCATGTATAAATAGGATAGGGCATGCCCAATGACATCCCTTAATATCAATTAATCAATTTAGATGTGACTATTAATTAATTAGGGGTATCACTCAGACAAACCAACTTGAACATTTAGGTACACACCCAAAAACACCTTTAAAATTAAGGATAAATCTATGAACAACCTACCTTATACTCATAGGTTATCACTCATATGATATCGACCTCTAACTCGATCCAAATGATAGAAATGAGAAATTTAGTCAAACACCTTAAAAATAGGAAAAATAGATCACATGGATTTAGAATTACATATGTTAAGATAAATGAGAAAGATAAGAAAGTGAATTAAAGGTGTTATTGATAATATTCCAATGAGACTGACAGTACTCGAATCAGAGCTCAGATGACATAGTTGGTTGAAATCCTAAAGGAGTAAGAAAACATGAGTGCACCCTATATTTGTGAGTGAAAGGGAGAATGAGGAGGAAAAAACTAAATAAAAGGGAGGGGAAAAATAGAAATTTTACCTCTTTAAATATCCCTCAAGATTTATTCACACAGTTTGGATAACCATGTGCCAACTGTGTGGTGATCACTATCCAAACACTACACTTCACATGACTAGGAACACAATTTTCCAAACCATAAACAGACCATGCAGATTCTCTCTATGAAAAACTGAAAATTTATCACACAAATATGTTACCATGCCTATATGGTTTTTCAGACCGTGTCTAGTTGAAAAGTGGGTCTCACGGTTTCTCCTTGCAGGACACATGGTTTGATCAAACCATTTTCCTGTGTCTGCACTTTCCCAAAATTGAGTTTCCAGGGTCTGGAAAATTGAAACTCATTTGAAACCAATAGTCACTTATTAGGCCCTAAAACCCATATAAAAACAAGGTCTTGGGTTTATAAAACTATCATAATTGGGTTCTAAAGATCAAGAGAAGATTTGGACCAACCACCAAACTGAAAAATTCAATAAGGTTGAGGAATTTAAACCCGTTCAAAACCCCATGATGTTACCATATCCCCACCTTATAATAGATTGTCCCTAAGCTATTATTATTTCCAAATAGATGGTACCAAATATATCCAACTCATTTATATCATCCCAGTCAACCCTAGTGATAGTCATGGTCAGTTCCCCTTGTGGTTCTCCCCACCATAGGAATTACTAACCTAGTCGCTTCCCAACCCAAAATTTAAATTATGATGGTTCTACCAACCATCAATAGATATACAAGTCCTCCCCTAACATACCTTCATTCTAAAATATTATCATGTGATCAATTCATACCCATGACATACTCGACACACATTAAGTCCCGTATCTCAACAGTTTCCCAAAAAGTCCTTCATTTCACCAATTCTCAAATATAAACCTACATCATATATATAAATTCATTCCCATTATAGTCTCTATTTATACACACCTCATACAAAAAATGAATCATACCGATGACCACAATAAATTCTTATTCCTATGAACCTCATATATATATCATGCTTCATAACTGATGCGAACATACTAACTAGATCTTGGTTAGTCCAAAAATCAATACGCATGCAACCTGTGCACCGAAACTGGACACACTAATTCAAAATGGAAATGCTCACATTCATGGTGTATCTATCACCATAATTATCTTTATATCTTTCTATAACCCTAACAGCTCAACCACATGAAACTAGCCTAAAGCCCGACTACCCAAGGCCTGGCCTCCCTGTGGAGTTTCACTAGTAACTTTCCATTGACCCCTGACGGGCCTCTATATATCTTCCACAACATCCACATATAGATAAATCCTAGACACTAGATCTTGGTACCTCTCCCAATCCCATTTTAGATCCATGATTCTAACCCAGTCCTTAACTCCCAGCTATCCGAGAATTATTCCTACAGAATCTGTTTAGATTCCCCATCTAAAGACATGCTTGGAACTCCTTAAGAAACTGATAAAACTGAGTCTGAACATGTCCCATCTACCAACACTAGAAGCACATCATTAAAGACCCAGTCCTCGGTGGTCTACCCAAAACTCTGGAATGAATTCCCTATTGAGACTCCTCAGGGGTCCACTTTCTACTACCTGAAGCATCACCACTAAGATCAGCTGATGTAGTCACACATCTCGAATAAGACAAGTCTATCAAGTTTCCCTTGGATATCAACATTTGTTTCACCACCTATGAGAATGATGTCTATATGAAGATATTTAAATGAACCTTGATGGAATTCCATAATCCATCCTCGAACTGTCTCACCCTGGTGATGTTGTCTCCTACCATATTAGTTGAAAATCATGATAGGTCTATGAAATTATCCGCACAATCCATGATAGATATATCTACCTATTAGAAGTTCATGAACTCATGGTATACGTACACCATCAATGTGTCTTGGAAGAGGTGATCTAAAAACCTTGCCACAAAATCCTTCTAGGATAGTCCCCTGCGCCTTCTTACCTAAACCTGTACGTCCCACCAACACTTTTCCAGTACTCTAAGTATATAAGTTTATAGCTTCAACCTCTGACCTAGGGGTTTATAAAGTTGATAAAAATTATTCTTAACTAACTTAATCCAATTACCTATTTCTTTTATTCCACCATCCCCCTGAAATAATGATGGGTTCTAAGACTGGAACTCTCGAGTTATATACACCATGAAAAACTCATCTCCCTAAGCTCCACTATTGATAACCTTTATGATGTGATCCAAGATTTCCCTGAGCTAATCATCTAATCATGGTCCGAAATCTTTCATCTTCTATAACTTACTTTCCTATACTGGAGCTTGTAACTGTGACTTATGATCATCCCATACCTCAAGGGTCTCATCCTGACCCTCATGGGACTCATCCCTTGCACACTCATTTGACAATATATAACTGACCTCTTGATGACCCATTAGAAGTTGGATAGGTGGAATCCTATGAAACAAAAAAATACCACGGTCAAACATCCATAACATTCATATATATATATATATATATATATATATCATAGATAGAGAAACATGTAATAGGAACACATCTCACCACCCTTACACTCCCCTACTATACACAGGTTACATGAAATCCGGACTCATGACCCCTTACCTACCCATATCAAAGTCTAGTATTGTTGGAACCAAGAATGTTATTTGCAAGAAATAGAGTATGGTTTGTGTTTCTTTTCAATCCTCAAATGTTTGATCAAGGAGTATGAAACACGGGTTCTATTACAGTATAGGATGAAAATATTGTTGAAGGTGATGTCATTTCCCAGTGTTTTTCAATTTTTTGGGCTCAAAATCTAGAGGAAGGGATAACATCATGAAGAGATATTTTTTAGAATCAAATATTTAATAATATGGTAAAGGTATGGGTTTCTTTATGACAGGGTTGATGTTTGTGAAGATGTGGAGCATTGATAATGGTGATTATGTTCTTTGCGATTACCAAAATTAGAACATTATGAGTGTAAAATGGTTTGAAGGAAATCTTCGCGTCAATGTAAAATCTAAATGAAGCTTCATGACTTGAGGGTTGTTGTGAAGATATTTTTGAATGATCCAAAAAATGCACTAGAGGAGGTAGAGCATTTTGAATGGGAGATCCTATAAATATAAGGCTACCCCCACTCCATTGAACACAAAATTATTTAGGGAGAATATGGTATTGCTCTGATTACATGAAGCTAGGGGATCTCCATGAATCTATCTTTCTATACAAGATTGATAATCTCAAAAGGACTAGTTAAGTCTTGACTAATGCCAATGATTTTGATTAATGTGTGCTTCACGATGACTAGGTATTCCGTATGGACTCGGTGAGCTCCGCAAAGGCAGGGTGCTTAGTGAAGGTAGTGAGCTTCACAGAAGGAAGTTTTGAATAACATTTTTTTAGTTAATAGGGATTTCAAATACATCTACTCAGAACTAATGTGCAAGAATATTCTCATGCTAATTAAGGAAAAATAGTTTAATTCCAATCTACTGAAACAAACTTCAAGTCAATAAACTGAGTTAGAATACTCTCACAATAGTGAGCTTGGAGGAGTCAATGGAAGTGTTTTGAGGGACACAATGTGATATCCCTAAAATCCTGTAAAGGAAGTGTACATGTAATAGAGTGACTGTGTCTAAATTATCTTATTACAAAACTAGTAAATATTATTTTATTTAGGTATGATTGACACACTGTCGGCTTATGATCCTTGGAATAGCCCTTAGTGTTGAACCAATTAAATCTATTGTGTTGTCTTTATATATGTGAATGTTTGATTCTTGACTGAATCCATCATATAGGTTTAACGAGTTACTACAAATGTGGAAAAAATATCCATAAGATTAAAAGAAAATGTTGACACTCTGATTCACCCCTCCCTTCTCAGAGCATTTTGGGGTTTTACAAATGGTATCAGAGGCAAGGTTCACCTATTTTGGATTCTGTATAACAAATCTTTTCTCTTTTGAAGATTTAAATTTCTTTCCTGAGTCAATAATAAAGTGCAGTATTAATAAAGATTCATTTATCTCAGAGATTAAGTCTATATTCACCAATACCATGATGAATAAGAAAAATAAAGATAAGAGAAATTTGAAGAATTCCCTATTATCTAAAGAATACGTAGTATCCGGTTCTCTATGCATTTCCAAAAATGAAGACATATCAGGCTTGGAAAGTAAGAAGTAGGTGGATCGTGAATCTTCCAATGAGAAGGACAACCTTTCCACCTCATGTAAATCAAAATATTCAAGTGACCAGGAGGAATGTGTTAGAACCTTTGAAAGTTGTCCTAAAAAAGGATCTTAGACCAAGTTGTGATTTTGATCAATCTAAAACCTCACAGAAATATTCAGTTGATAGAATAAGAATTTTTCTGCATGATATTCTAGAATAAAGAGCCTCCCTAGTTTTTGGATTATTTTAATGTAGGAAGGAATAGATCACCCAGCTGGAAAAAGAAGCCAATTCATTGGAAAAGGGTTTGAAAGAAAAAATTTCATAAATGTTTAAAGCTCTCTAGATAGCTTGGAAACATTGAAGTATAAAATAGGGAACTTGAAATAAATTCATCAAAATACCTTTAATAAGTTGATGAGAAAGAGGGAGTGAAACAGTATCTTAAAGAAAAAATCCATGTTCTTGAAGAGAAATTGAAAAATAGAAAAAATGTCAAGGGTTTAAAATTACATGAAATATCTAAGAAGATAAAGTAACTTGACTCTTTGATTCATAATAAGGATAATTTGCATGAAGAAGATGTTTTTAGAATAAAGAAGTCTTGTGAAGAAAAGATGATTATTAATGAAGATCAAAAAATAATTATCAATATAAAATGTCAAGATTTGGAAGCTCAGTTGGCCAATTTTAGAAGACATATATTGAGACTTCACAAAATAAGGAAACGGTTATTGCAACTACTTAATGTAAACTAGAGGATTTAAAATTTGAAAGGCCACCAAAATGTTATAATAAGATCATGATATAATTTTATGATCTATCTAAAGCAGCTGAGAAGAAAAATTTACCTTCCATAACAACCTGTATTAATGCTTCAAAACCTATTATCATGAAGAGTGTAGGTTGTAAGATAGATATTGAACAAGTATGTATAAAGAATAGTGATAATAAACCTACCACCATGACTTGGGTGGATTGGAAAAATATTATGGAATCTAGTTACCCATAAAGATCATAAAAACTCATTAATAAGGCCTAACAAACTTATAAAGAAGATATAATGAGATCAAGGTTTGTTGATCAACATTGGTGATGCAACATATTTGGCATTGTGCATTGGATTTTTGGTACAATCCTCTAAATGAAAAAGCACAAAGGAAGCCTATTTAAAGGGGGATAAAGACTAAGAAGAATAAAAAACCATAGATCTAGAAGAATATGTATACTGCAAACAAATTTGGGAATATTTATAACATCTTTGATGTACTCAATAACAGTGGTAACAAGGTTGGTACATGCTTATCTCAACATGCAATCACTATTGATAAGAAAATAAGACCAAAAAAGCTATCTAAGTATGAAAAATCTACCTTAGGAATAAATAATAGGAATATTATTAACAAAAATTCTCCTAAGAAGATCTCAAGTAAGGGAGGTGAGAAAACCCTAGATTCTAAATCCATGAATTTGAAGGTTAGTGAATCCAAAATAACTACTAAGAGGGATGACACTCAGAAGAACTGACATGGAAGATACAAACTTGTTTTAAGAGTTCCTAATGAGATGCTAGTTATTTGGAAAGAAGATTTGGAAATAACGAGGAAACTTGAAGATGCACATGCAAAGGATGATCTAAATAGGGATATCAATTATTGATAGCCAAGCCGAAGAAGTCACCATCTTTGAATGATTCCTCAATTCAATATTGAAATACAGATATGACAGAGGATCATTTTTTGATGAATATGAAGATGTTCTATTCTAGAAAATTAGGATAAATAAGGTACCGTCATGGATTGATCTTATTTATGGTATTTTGGAGAACAAGTGTTCAAGTGGATTATCCTTGGTGATGTTGTGAAAGTTTTCCAATGTGGAAAATCACAAGTTAAAGACCCATTATGATGTATTCTCCATACTAAAATTTCATGAAATTAATTCTTGATGAGATCCACCATTATTAAGTTGTTGATAAGTGTTTACCTTAAGGGGGAGAAAAATGAATATTGAGGAAGAATCTACAAGAATCATTATTTAAATTTTTATCAAACCTTATTATTATTGAAATTTCATGAGGATCATATGTAATTGGAAATGGAGTTTCAGGTTAAATATCCTCAAATGATTCTTATCACATTGATTATCCTCACCCTAGAATGAGAGTGAATGACACTTAAATACAAGTATATGTTTTCTCATCCCATGAGGTATCATGATTAGTAGAAAAGAAATACATTCAAATTCATATGGAATTGATATTGAAGAAACATTTGCTCCAATAGAAATACTGGAGTTGATCAGGCATTTCCTTGCTATGGGAATTCAATGAAGACAAAAAGTTTATCATATGGATGTCAGAAAAAAACTCTTAAATAGATTTCTTGAAGAGTAATTCTACATTGAAAACTAGTTTAATTACACATTCCTTTCTCAAGAAAAGTATTTAAGATAGTTATTGAATAAATTCAATATTCATGACTCCAAACCAATGCTTAATCCAATTGCAGTTAGGAAAAAACTTGGAAAGCATGAGGATGAGACTTCTGTAGATCCCACCATGTATGGGAGAATCATTAGAATCCTATTATACTTGACTATAACATAGTCATATATCATCTTTTCAACATGATTAATAGCCCTATTTCAAAGTAATCCGAAGGAATAAAATTTGGTGGCATTTAAAAGAATCATGTGGTACATTCAAGGTACTCACAATTATGGCTTATACTTTTTTGAAAGAAGAGATAATAAACTATTGATAGTTTCTGATGATTAAAGAGCTACATATGTGGTGGATAGAAATTCTACAAGTGGTGGAGCAATCTTTATTGGAAAGAAATGTGTGGTCTGGTTGAGTAAGACACAGAAAATTACTTCTCTTAGTACTGCTGAAGTAGAGTACATATCTACTCCAAAGGATTTCACTCAAATATTGTGGATGAAGCAACAACTAACTAATATTGGTGATGAAGTGAAATATCCAATGATGATTCTATACGGTAACATGGGAATAATTGATATTATGAAGAATCATTTTCAGCACACTCGTACGAAGCATATTGAAAAAAGATATCACTTTATCAAAGAAAAACAATTGAACAAGGTGTGATTAAAATAGAACATGTTGGAACTAATGACCAAGTGGATGAAATTTTGACCAACACATTGGAAGAACATGTGTTATAGAAACATCTATTGAACCTTAGTATTCAACCACCTCCCAATGCATGAGGAGTCACGAGTGTTCCCCTCTCCCTAGTTGTGTTAACTGTTTTAATCTATTTGTGGATATGATGCAAGTTTATGGGGGAGATAATATATAGGGGGAGTGTGTTTTGAGATCTACATGTACACATATAGGTTCTTTGAATTTATTTCCAATGGGGGTAGAATATATAAATTCAATGGTAAATTCAATGGTACAAAGAAGGAGAATGAAAATTTTATGGTTTTTTGGTTGTAGGAGAATGAAGATTGGAGAAAGTAGTTTCAAGTTTTTGACAAAGGAGAATGAAATTTTATGGTTTTTTGGTTAAAAGAGAATGGATAATGGATAAAGTAGCTACAGGTTTTTTAAAAAACCATGCAATTCTTCTATGAAATGATGATAATCAGGTGTTATAAGGAAAATGTTCAGGTCATGAAATGCTTCTGTGACATGATCAGAATCTGGTGTTATGAGAAAATAGTTCAAGGCCTACAATGCTTCTGTGGAATGATCATATTTTATCTGATCATAGATTATCTTGGATATCCTTAAGCATTCCAAAACACGAGAACTCAATTTATTCTTCCCCTATTATTTTTTACACCAAGATTTAATCACATAGGATTAGAGTGTTGTATGATTTTATTCTCTCGTATCAAGTTTTGACAGTGACTGGTGATATATTGAATTTATCCATATATTTCCAATAAACCCAATGGGGGAGATTCTTGGAACAAAGGATGTTATTTATTGGAAATAGAGTATAGTTTGTGTTTTCTATCAATCCTCACATTCTTGATAAATTATTTTTCAATGAAATTGATCTTTCAATACATGTTGAAAATGATGTTAAAGGTTGTGTTGTTTCCTAGTGTTTTTGTCAAATTTTTTGGCTCAAAATCCAGAGCAATTTATAACATCACGAAGGATCATTTTCTGGAATCAAATCTTCATAAATATGGTAAAGTCATGTGTTTCACAAAGACTGGGTTGATGTTAGCAAAGATGTGGAGAATCATAAATGGTGATAGTGTTATTTGTGATTACAAGAATTGGAGCATCGTGAGTTCATGATGGTTTTATGGAAATCTTTATGATAACTCAGATCTCAAAGAAGCTTCATGATTAGAGAAGCTCCATGAAGATATTTTTTGAATGATCCGGAAAATGTGCTAGAGGTGGTGGAGCATAATGAATGGGTAAGCCACATATGGCCACCCCCCACATCATTGAACACAAAATTATTCAAGGAGAATGCAGAATTGCTTTGATTTTGTAAAGCTTGGGGAGATCCATGATTATGTATTTCTATGCAATATTAAGCATCACGAAAAGACTAGTTAAGTCTTCAATGATGACAATGCTTTTGATTAATGGGTAATTTTTGATGGTTGGCTATTCCACATTGACTAAGTGAAGGTAGATTACTTTAAGATGGTAGTCATATTTGGGAAGGAGCTTCACAAAATGTAGTTTTGAATATTAATTTTCCAATGAATAGGGCTTTCAAAGTTCATCAAATCAGAAGTATGGTTCATGAAAAGTCTCATGATAATCATGGACAAAGTATTTTATTACAATCTATTGAAGCGACTATTAAGTCGATAAACTAAGTTATACTTCTCCCATAGTACTGAGCATAGGGGAGTCAATGGAAGTTTTCTAAGGTATGTTGTGTACTATCCCAAAAATCTTGTAAAGCCAGTGTGCCTAGAATAGAGTGACTTTGTATTAACTTTTGTATTTCACAACTAGTGAAGATTTATGCATTTAGGTATGACCAACACACTATCGGTGTATTATCCTTGGAATATCCCTTAGTGGAAAACCATGTAAAATTATTGTGTTGTATTTTTTTCATGTGAATGTTTTATGGATGATCGAATCCATCATATAGGTTTAACAAGTTTCTATCAACATACGAACAAGATCTGTTATATTAAAAGAAAATGTTGACACCCTGATTCTCCCCTCCCCTCTTAGGGTGTTCTGGGGTCCTATAGGTATCACATGTAATCAAGATTCATGGGCCCTTACTAGCCCATAATAGAGCCAGAAATCACATCTCATGTATATCAATATGAGTTAGTTGAGTAGAATTCCACTAAAAAGGTTGACTAGGAAAATGCTATTTATCTTCTTCGTTTAAACTTTAAATAAATCACCCCCTTTTATCATCCCTTCATTCCCTTATTAGAGTTAGGTCCACATATACTATATACACAAAACATCACATATGATCTCATCAGGAACCACATACCTGGTATGGATGAGTAGAATTCCACCAAAAAAGATAATAAAGAAAATGCTATTTACATTATTTTTTGAAAATTTAAACAACCCAACCCATCTTAGTGCATTATAGGTTCCCAATTATGATCCCAAATAACCAAAAATCATATGATCCTAAATGCCTATCATGATGCATGAACAATTTCCCCTTTCTATACTGGGAAAAGGGTTAAAATACATAACAAATTAACATCCCACCCAAGTGCACAAATTGTGGTGGAAATCAAATCAACTATAAAACCACATAGATTAACTTCAATTTCAAACCCTAGAAACATAGTCTGTTCCCCATTCATGGGGCTATAGGCACCCAAACATGAGTTTTTTTTATAAATTTCCAACTATATCCTATTATTCGGTCTACTATATTCCAAATAGTAAGACAAAAAGGAAAAGAAATCATTTAATACAATTTGTAACAAGCCAAATGCAGTTTCCATTTTATACCTAGGAGTTGCATTGTAGTATGTAAACACCAAAAAAGAACCACTCGGATACTATTTTTACCATCCTGATCCATTTTTCCACTCATATAATGCTCTCGGTCGATTGTCTATTGAGCCTTAGGCATGGATCCCCATATGCCAAAGGTTTTCAGCCAACAATGAGAGTTTTATTAGGTGATAGTGTAGAGAATATACTCTTAGGTGGTGATAATTATAGTGTTCCATATGTATATAAAATAATGGAAGAAAGACCATACAATAGAACAAACAAGAAAACCCAGAGAAATCATAATAGATAGAAATAGTAATAAATAAGACCAAAATTAGTAAATTCCTCTTATAGATACATATATATTAAGTCATGTCATACAAAGTAGATAAACAAGTTCTTCTATGGATGACCATATATGTGTATACATATATATAAGGCATGAAAAACCTTAAAAGGAAATTCCATCCTGTAAAAAGGAACCACCCGGTCCACTACCATCCATCCCATGAAAAAGGTATATCTACGATCACTAAGGTCCAGATCTCGAGCCTAAATCCTTACGTGATCTCAAAAGCATAAAGCCTACACATATCTTGAAGGGTCCATGTAGGGTGTGAGTATAAAATTAGTAGACCTCCAGCAACATGTTCCTAACTTACATCCATATTTATATAGGTGTATGAAAAACATAATTAAAGACAAATTCACCAAAATTTAATAATGAAACCACTTCCCTTATTCTCAAAAACCAAAAGGAAGTGTTTACCTACTTTAGTCAATTCCATAATATCTTTGAAAACTTGCCCCAATATATATATATATATAGCTTACATTACATGTATTTATATATATTTATACTGGTGAAAATGCATTGATTAATTCCTAGGCATCCCATGATGTATAAAATTTTGGGAGAGCCCTCAAGAAACTCCCATAAATGTATAACTGGCACCTCATTCTGTCATACACATCCTGTGTCATAAACCAAATAACCAACATCCAAAAAACTTGACCATCAAGAATTCCTAGGTCCCCCATACCTCCACTCATAAATTCAACATCATCTTAATAGCCATATGTCATGAGTTATGGAGAGATCCATCCTCCAAAATATAAAATAATCATCATCAGATCATCAAATTCCATCTCAAGGTATGATGATATTCATTATCACATAATCCCAGCTCATCGGGCTCATGTATAATGGTAAGCTTCAACCCCCAACCAATGGTCTCAAAACCATCTCTCGATGGTCCATAACCATACACATGGATTTATATAGTGATAACCTCCAATATCACTAATTTTCAACACAATCTCCTAAGATTAAATATCTATGGAGGCCTCCACCCACAATGAGTGGTCAACACCACCTTATCTGAGTATTATCTGTGTGCACATGACTCCAACAGTGCATCAGCCAATAATGACAAGTGTGAATCACCAAATATACCTAAACCATATTATCAAGAACCTCTTTCCACTATGAAAATTTCACTAAGTCTTGATGGTCAAATCCATCTCAAATTCTACAGGACATGCCCTCATCTAGATGACCCTATTGCCTCAAACAGATGACTGTGTCCCCTCAACCTGGTGATCATCACCACCCCATGTATCTCAGGCCATACCCTCATCCTGATGATTGTATAACCTCAGTCCATGTGATAAAAATAACCTAAAATCCTTGGGCTATTCCCATCAAATTCCCATAGAACCATTGTAATTAGTAATACAATTTAATTAATTTAAAATATACAACTTTCCTAACCTTCCAAGTTTGTCAAAATCCATTTTTATAGATTAGTATGTATAAATAATTCAGTTCATTCCAAACGACATACCATAATATCAAATAATCAATTTAAAAGTAAGTATTAGTTAATTAGGAGTCTCACTCAGACAACCCAATGTGTGCCTTTAGGTATGCACACCAAAACACCCATTAAATTAAGGATAAATATATAAACCACCTTCCTTATACTCAATTATGCTCGTTCATCTGATATCTACCAATAAATCAAGTTGAAATGATAAAAATATAGGATTTAAACAAATTCCATGAAAATAGGTAAAAATATCTCTCACATATTTTTCATTACATATTAAAAGATAAACAATAAAGAGAAGTAATAGTATTAAAGGCCTTACTTATGCACTTCCAAAAAAGACTGATGGCACTCGAATCAGAGCCCGAATGATGGAGTTAGGCCAAAGCCTATGGGGGAAGAAAATGGAAGATCCCCCTATGAATTTGAGTGAAAGGGAGATGAAGGAGGAAGAAAAACCTAAATATAAAAGAGATGGAAAATGGGAATTTCACCTCTTTAAATAACCCAAATAGTTTGGCCGCAAAGTTTTGAAAATTGTGCACCAACCATGTAGTACTCTTTGTAAAAGCACCACACTGCGCACAAATAGGTGCATAGTTTTCCAAATCATGTGTAGACTATGTGAATTATCTCTGTCAAAAACTATAGAGTTTCCACATAGATGTTCACACCCACCTATATTATTTTAAAATCTACATCCATTGAAAAAGTGGGTCATGTGGTTTATCCCTACAGGCCTCACGGTTTGATCAAAACATGTTCATATGTTTATGATTTAACAAAACTGAGTTTCTCGGGCTAGATACACCCATGTATCATCTAAAACCTTGAGGAACTTTTCTTTCCATAATACCCATATAAAAAGAAGATATTGGGATAATTGAACTCTCAGAATTGGGTTCTAAAGACTAAGAGAAGAGTTGAGCTAACCACCAAACTCAAAAATTCAAAAAGGTTGAGGAATTTAATCATGCTGTAAAACCAGGGACTTTAAATTTTCTAAAGAATTTAGAAAAACAATATAATTTTATTATTCTAGAGTTAGGGAATGTACAATATTTTATGGGACTTGAGGTAAGATTTTTTTCCTTTAATACCTTATTTAAATTATTTCTTTAAACACCTTTTCCACCATATCCAAGTTCTTAAAAAGGTTCCAAGAATGTTCTTATTTATACACCAATGACTGTTAAAAGTCATTTTCAACTAGTTTTGATTTTATTTTTAATGATAAGAAAGGAATCTTTTTAACATTTCCTGTAATTTCATTCTGATTATTTTACCAAAGTGAAAAAAGAATGTTTTTTAACATATATATATATATATATTGATCTCCAATTGACACCATCATAAGAATTATTCATTATCAATATTAATTTAAAAGTTTACATGATTATTTTAAAAGAAAACATATCTCTCAATATTTTAATTTTTTTAGTTTTAAACTTTTTTTTTTCCAAAAAAATAGAAAATATTTATTATCTTTATAAGATAAAAAAAGTTTTATTTATTACGGCATTAAATACCAATTAAGATGGCGTTTATGATTTAATTAAAATCTATTTATGTTTTATTGATTATATTGTTATTGGAAATTTTATATTAATGAATGGTGAGTCTGATATGGATATGATGAAAGGTGATCCCGATATAGCTCTCCAATGCATTAAGTAAAGTGATAAAGGTTTTCAGTTATAGGTTACTCCAAAGAGATATGAGAACTATCCGGTTTGGTGATTCCATTTTAATGGTTTTTGTAAGGGTTAATGTAAGGATAATATCCCAAGGTACCTATATTAAATACATGAAATGGTTTAGAATTTTTTTTGATTTCAAAAGGTAAGTGAATGGGATTATGTTTTTAAGGGAATTTTATGATATTTTTTTAAATAAAGGTGGAGTGATTGTTTTCATAGAAAGGTATTCATGAGTTTTAATTTTCTCTAAGAAACCCTTAATATTATTCATTTATGATTATATATATATATTTCGAAATATATTAATAATTTAAGTTTATTTCAGGATAAGTAAACATATATTTGAGGTTAAACTTTCATTGTGAAAAAGAAAACATTATTATGGGCTTTTGAGGTTTAAAAAATAGAATAACAAGTTTCTTTTATTTTATATACCTCACATAGATTTTTTTTCATCATCCTAAATTTCCAAATGATTTTTCACAGGACATAAGGATGGATAGAAGATTAAATAAGTTCATATTTATAGATATGGGAGTTACCTTGAACAAAGAAAGTGTATATTTCTAAAGAACATGTTTTGGAGAAAAAATGGATACTGTGTGGAAATGTACACTTTTTTATGCAATGTCTTACCTAATTCTCCAAAAAATCCAAATAAAAAATATCTTATTAATGTAATAAATTTTATAACTTGATACAAATAACGAAATTATTAGTTTTTTAAGGCATTAAGTGTTATAATAATCATATCTTATAAGTTTACTTTTATTAAAAATCGTGTTTATGAATTTAAGTGTGTTTACTTTAAAATTGAATTTTCATACATTTGGAAATAATATTTAGTAAAATGATTTTAAAATTTTAAACCCTAAGGATTAATTTTTTTAAAAGTTTTAACCTTATACTTTTTCACTATAATTAGTTACTAAGGTTAAAAAATAATTACAAAGGTAAAAGTAAATTTGGGTAAAAGTTAAAAAGTTAAAAGAAAAACAAATAAAATACTTAATGCTATCTAAAAAATGAGTGGTTGAGATTATTTTTTACCCACACCTACTTTAAAATCCTATTTTTTGTACTTTTTGAGTAACTGACTCTTGAATAGTGACTCCATATTATTGAAATTATAAAGGGTGTTTCAAACAATACCATCATCTTAACTTATAAAAATCAAACACCTACACTACTTCAAGACTCACCTTCCCATATAATTTCTCCATGAAAATATGAAAATTGAATCCTACTATAATCATCTACCACTTTCATAAGAATATTTTCACCCTTATATTGCTTAAGGTCTTCATCTCTAATGAGTTTTCCAAGAGAACACTCAAGCTTCCAACATGAGTTTAACTTTATCTTAGTCTTTCTTTTACTTTACTGTTTAATAAATTATATACAAAATTATTAATATAATGAAATAAGTATCCGTAGAATACTAAAATTTCAATATATTATTTAAATAAAAAAAATATTTACTCCTTTCCATCCACTTAGAAAAACAAAAGAAGGTTACATATTCGTTGTGAGGAATACCACCTTCATAAAGTAACACATTTCTTTTTTCATAAATTTTTTCTTTCCTAATAAAGACCACATAAAATATAAATAAAAAACATAAAAATATCTAAATAATATCATTATTATCATATTATAATTATATTATACACTTTCTTAACAATACTTACCCATCGAGAAATAACAAGTTCATGTTTGGGTTGGTTTTACCATCTACTTGAATAAATGATATAAAACACTATTATGTATGACTATGGGAACTTAAATGATAATAATATTATAAATTAATAAATAATTAATGTTTTTTTGTTTTTTAATGGTTATATTATGTATTTAACTTCTTATTAAAATATCATTTTTTTATTGATAAAACTACCAAAATAAGTTGACACCGATTCAATCTTCAAGAAAACATAAGAAAAAATAATATAAAAAATATATATCATATGATAATAAATAGTCAATATTAAATTTAATATAGAATAATAAGGTTCCTAATAAGGCATATAATAAACCAAATTTAGTTATTTAGGATTTTAAGTGCGTATCTAGAAGAAATGTAGAACAAGGTAAGGGTTTCATCTCAAAAGTTCATTCTTTGATAAAAATTTTATTTAATACACCTAATTTAATTTAAATGGTGTGTATATTACCTATTTATTATATAATATCTTTAACTAAATTTATTTATGTTATTTTTAACCCCAAAATCAATCTCTTAATCTTTATTGGGTTTTTTATTATAATGTTTATTTATCCATAAGGGTTTTGATAGATTAATTACCTTTCATTGAGTTATACTCTTCTTTATTAAAACATATTATTAAATTTTTTTATAATAATACCTATAATTAAATCATTATATAATCACTATTTATTTTCTAGGGACTTATGTTTATAACCATTTCTCATTCCGTGATGTTGTTTATAATTTGAGAGATTTGAAAGAATAATTAATGTATTTTTTAATGATCCTTTCATTTCTAGGTCTATATTTTCCCTCCACGACAAAGTTTTAATTCTGATTTTAGTTATGTATTATGTTTTATCTCTTATTAAAATCATATTTATATTGAAACATTTTAAACTAATTATTTATCAACTCTATAAATAATCTGGGTTTCAACAAATGTATAAGTTTTTGATATAAATGTCTTTTAATCTCAGACTCCTATATTTTATCTTTTAAACAACATTTTGTTATAAAAGAAAATTATTCTTAGTATTATTTATTTTAAAAAATAATATATTTAAATTTAATTGGATTCTTTATGAAATATATTTTAAAATTTATTTTAAACTCCATTTTACATACAACTTTCAAGGGTTAAAAAATAAATTTTTTAAAAAATTATTCTAATTTCTTCTCTGTCTAAAAAATATTTACCTAGAATTGGGTTTAATTTCATGACTCACATTATATATTATCTTATAATGTATTTCCTTTGGGTGAACAATTTTTTTATCATTTTATTCTATTTTTGAATATATTTTATGACATATCATTTGATAATGTTATAAAACCCCTTTTCTTTCAATAGGTTCTTTATGATATAATGAATGTTTAACTTTAAGTGGCACTCATATGTATGGATGATGATAGGTATGGTCCTATATTACCCTTATATGAATTAATTAATTTTTAATATCACATTAACTCAAGAAGGTGCATGGGTTGTTGCCCAAGACTAAAGAGGTACACAAGTTTCTGCCCAAGCCTAAAGAGGTACCTGGGTTATAACCCAAGCCTAAAGAGGTTTACGAGTTGTTTTCCAAGAATAAAGTTGTACACGGGTTTTATACCAAGACGAATTAGGTTAATAAGTTGTATCCAAATCCTAAAGAGGTATAAAAGTTGTTTACCAAGCCTAAATTGGTACATGGGTTATATCCCAATCCCATTATGACTGGGAATCAGGTTGTGATGTCTACTCCACTAAGTGATTTTATTTTCATATGATTTCATTTAGGTTATTTTTCTACGATATTCTAAATAATTTTCATGTTTCCATGATTCAATATTTCTTTCATATTATTTAATTCTATGATATAGTTTTTTCCTCTTTGATGATAGTACAATGGTCTTATACTCCTATAATATTTTTATCAAATATTTCCCTCCTTATCCTTGATGTCTCACTTGCTTATGACCTAGCCCTTATACTTCATTAAAAATTTCCCTTATATAGTATTTGAGCACACACATTTCTTTTGATTCCATTATCTAGGAAAATAGTATGATCTTAGCTGATTAGACATTTATAAGGAGGTATATTATGGTGTGATTATAAAGTATTATTTAAAAGTATTGATGAATAAAATGTTTATTTTGATGATCTCCAAAGGCACTAAACTCATCATTTCTTGGGTATTTTTTAACTATTGTGAGATGTAATATTTTAAATTTATATATTTTGTGTAATATTATCTTGGTTCATCTCATATAGTTTCAAATAGAGTATGTAAAGAATGTGTTCTTATCTTTGAGCTTAGGAGTGTGGTTCTACGGTGTCTCATTACAATCCAGCTAGCACACTCTACTAGCATCAGGAGAAGAATTCTAGCACATCCTGAAAAAAAATAAGGTTACGACACATACTCTTACCCCAATATATAAAGTCCATTGGCACACCTTGATAAAAACTAAAGTATGGGATCTGGATCATATCCCTACTCCCACCATGTAATGGGTATACATCCCCATTCCTACTATAGAATCTTGTATACACATTTTGGCGCAATGGATGAGTAGGATATCCCCACCCAAATTTTATAAAGTTATAAAATTATCTTGGAATAAGTATAAAAAATGGCTGTCCATATTCTCCAAAATATTTTAAGGGACAACCATATAATCCTATATCCACAATTAGAGTGGATCCTCAATATATATTGAGAGCTACTTAGGCGTAAGCACACATCCCTAACCCCGTTCAGGAGGATCATCCATACATCATGCTAGGGAATGAACAACCAGATTGAACACACATTCTCATTCCAACTAGAGGTCAATAAACTATATTAATGACCAATTCTGGGTAGACATATATTCCTATTAAATATTTAAATACTTTCCAAAATATTCGAGTATTTTCTCAAGAGTTGTCACATATTATTTATCACATTTAGTGCATAGAATGTTTTCAGTATATCCTAATGGAAAATGAGAGGAAAAATATGTTATTTATTATTCTATATAATACCATCATCTTAATCCAATGGCATGAAAGAGTTACCCAATGAGACCCACATATGAAAGTTGTCTGCATCACATGAATTTCTCTTGCCAATAGAGAGTATCCAAAAAAAAATCTCACCAGTTGTAGCACAAATTTCTGAGGCAGACCCATATCCCAGCTTTCCATAATGTTGGAATTATCAATACCATTTAACATTTTCCAATGGCCACCCAAGATCTCATTGTTTTATTATCATATCGAGGATGCAACGCTAGTTGTGAAAGTACTCCTTATAATATCGATAATATTATCTTTGGAGGTCCTCCCTAGAGCACTAGTAATGAATGTCTATTATATGGAAGTAACAACACTAATCATAGAAAATTTTACCATGATGATCACTTTGAGAATACTCATTTTGTTAAGAGTATCTAATGAAAAAAATGTTACATATTACTAATTTCAACCCTAAAGGTATTCCCCATGGTATATTCTATAGGAATTCTCTTAATAGCTGAAGATTATGCTAGAATTTTAGTCCTCCTTGTAATTGAATTATTTGTAAAGGTCCTCCCCATAGTTACATATTACTTAAACAAAAATTCCCCCCCTACAAAGCAACTTTGAAAAATCCATCATATCATGAGGCACTCGAGAGATTGAGACCTTCTAGATGAAGACCCCTATCTCTAATGAGTGATATTATTTCTCAACTATAAGAAATTTTGAGGCATCAATCACTCTCCAAAAAAACCTCAAATCACTTAGTTTCCACTAAAATCGAGAAGATTCCAATCACCCCTTATCTCCAAAACAAGGTTTCTTTGAAATGTCATCTCTGGTCAGATCAAGTAGAGTAATCTCTCATTGAAGAAAAAGAGAATAGCTTGTTTATGAGGAAACAATTAGACAAAATAACATACCATTTATGTTATGTCCCATAACAACCTCCCAATATATAACTCTGAAAACATTGATAAAGGAATGTATATACCATATTCAATTGAACCTATGGATGAATATTCATCATTTGAAGATGTAATTTTTCCTTAAATGGAATACGAAAACCACATCAGGGAAAAATAATAATTTCACCAACAAATTTATTTAAACTCAATTTTAGTGGAACAATTATTGAAGTTGGGAATGGTGTGTGAGAATATCCAACACACATTCCTTGATACATTTAAGTATCTTCACCAGATGATTATTGAAACTCTTTTTAATGTTCATATCAGAGGATATTGTGAATATAGAGTGTTACATTTCAAAATTCTCTCCAATAAATAGATCCCCCTAAGAACAAACTTGTGTAATGCCATTATTTTAGGAAAAGACTCCAGGCATGACAGTTGGTATACTCATCATGGTCCTATTAAGTCTAAATATCAGAAATATAAAACCCAATGAGAGTGTGTTATTAAAAAACTATTTTATTAGGCCTATAAAAAGTTTTATTAGTCATATCACTTGAGAAAGGATTATCCTTTGGCTACAGTGTTGCCTTCAACATTGAGAATCTCATACTGAGATCATGTACTACACCTATATCATGATCATAAAAATATCACATGATTATGAGGATAGTAGTAGTGGATACCGCTATAGAAATCTAGGAGCAACCCCATCCCATAGGGATGAGAGAAATTTTACCACTAATGCCACCCCCAATGCCATTAAATATTTGGTGTGTCCATAATATTAATGTGATGGAACCATATCAACCCCAAACCATAGGGAAAGGAGTATTTTTACCTCAACCTCCTCCAAACCCATGAAAGTCACTCTTTTCTTTACTAAATGAAATGTTACAAGAAAACCCATCATAGTTCCTTCAATTACATGACCTTTACTTCTCCTTGGAGAGACAAATGGTAAAGGTTCCTAGGAAATATCTCGAATTTAACTTTTATAAATAAATACTAGGGGAGTTATGGAAGGATAAGGATATGATTCAAAGGGTTAAAATACAAAATATCCCCTTAAGAGGATGAATACTTAGTGAAGTGGTGACATACTATTTGATAGATACTCCAGGTCTGATGAGTCCCTTTATCCCTCTGATGAATAAATAATAGGAAGAGTGGATTATGTATCAATAAATGTCATTAAGAATGGACCTAAAAATGATATAGAGCAAAAAAATGAAATAAAATAGGGGGATGATGTTTCTACTAAGAATAAAGTTCAAAATATTGATGTAATGGAACTATATCAACTCAAACACATAGATAAATTGGTATTTTTACCTCAGCTGCCACCTCTCCGGATGGCTTCAAACAAAGAAAAGGGAAAGTGTGTGGCTAATACTACCCATTACTCAAAGAAGTTGAACCCCCTAAAATTGATGAAATATTAATTCATTATGAAGAAGATATGAAATAGTTAAGAAGAATAAACACTAAGTTACTCATGGAAAATATTCCCAATGGGTATACCCTATAAGAAGAGACTCACATTTTTATAATAACAAATCTCCCTCAACAAGTAGAGCCCTAAATACCACTAATATATGAAATAATTCATCCTCCCACTCTGATATATAGAAGAAAAAATTATCTAGATCCAATGGTGGAATAAAACTGGGAATTAACTCTATTAAAGATGAATCTAGAACCTTGTTAATCAAGATACCCTAACCCAAACCACGCTGATTATTTGTAGTGAATATAGCCAAGACCACCATATTAGGATCTACTCTTCATTGGACTTAATCAAATATATACCCAAAAAACTATTCCATCAGAGATTATTGATAATATTGAGTCATTGTAATCTTTAATGGAATCTTTGGATTGATTGAATTCACTATCGAAACTAGAGAGAAAACCATACCGAAAATGGGTGGACTCAACTCCTCATCCACACTACTATATAAATAATTTTTTTTAGAATTTCAATGTCATTGGGAACTAGGTTAAAAATTTGATGAATTTTTCATCTCTTATTGTCCCTATAATGGGAACCCTCAATTATAAAGGGGAATCTATGCTGAGGTACTTCATGTAAACCCTAGACATACCAACACTTATCTGGTATAAATATTTGCCATCCTGATCAATAAAAGGATGGAAAGACCAGTATAGATAGTTTCTTTACTAATTATACTCTATTTAGAGGAGGAATATAGTCCTTGACCTATAAAATTGAAAAATGTGAAAATTAAGGATCTACATAATTTATCACCAGACTGAAATGCATGACCTATTCCTTAAACACAAAACTCCCTCAAGAAGAGTTGTTGGGATCTTCATTGAAAATACCTGTGAGGAGTTACAAATATAGATCATTATAGTAAATTAACCAAGATAGTTCTATGATATTTCTATATTCAAAGATATGTTGGATGATTCCATTCAGATTATCAATCCCAACCTTGTGTAGTGGAAAAAGCTTTAGGAAAGAGGATTGGAAAAGAATAAACAACAACTTCTTCACTTAATCTGGATCTAACCCTAGATTGATCACTTAAACCTTTAATATATCATGTGGTTACCCATATTTAATGAAAAAAACAACAATAACACCTTTATCAAGAAGTTAGAAAAGATCAAAGGTGAAATCTACATAAAGAACATAAGAGTAACGTTCACTCATTCCAAAATGAGTAAGTCCCTGGATTTTTCATCATAGACACGAATTTTTTTTGTTAAATCCTCTGTAACCCAGTTATCTTGATCTAGTTTCCCTCATAAACCACTTGAATTAATATACTTACTACCAAATTTTGGGACACACTATCCAAGAGTGTTTTTTTATTTAAAGATATCCTTTAGAAAATAGTGTATTTAGGGAATGTTTATTTGGAAAAGCCACGAGTACACGTGGATTGTGTTTTTGAAATCTCACTTCAAAAAGAAGGTGGATGGAAAGAAGTCCCATATAAGGATACTTAGAAGTTAGATGATTAGATGACTTGAATTATGGTCAACTGAGTACATGCCATCCTCAAGGCACACCTAAACCAGCTAGTCAAGTCTCCAGTTTCTTTGATAAAATTGTAATCTAAAACATCAACATTATAATCTAGTTCATGAACATTGTAATCTACCAAGAACCAGAAATCAAAAATATGATGTAACTTGAGTGAAAATAATAATGTATAATAAATTTAACCTATATCAATGCCCAATATGGTTTGAAACCAGTCAAAGTTTTTGCCTTTGGTATAGAGAGGAATGAAACCTTCTTGCTAGAAAGTTCAATGGGAACTACCCCACCAAAAGAAAACCTCATCAGATTAAGAGTCTATTTATAGATCTATTTGTGTTATTAACTTTAAAAATAACTTCTCTAATGAGGAAGAAGATTCATATGTATCTTATTTCACCCCTCAAAATTGAGGAGTAGATGAGAAAGGTCATCAATGCTAACAGGGTCAATGAATATGTGGTCAACATGGATCTTAACATTCATACCATATAACTATTGAATCATATACTCTTCTAAAACGTAATGATATTTTCTTCAACAAGCTTATTAGAAGAACCATGTTATCTTTGAGTCATCCAAATACCATTACAACCTAATCAAACTGTAAGTCTGATTACAAAAAATATATTCACCTAATCAGCATTAGAACATGGGAATACGGATCAATCTAACTCACAAGTTATGAAAAGATACCCAAATTATAATAAAAAACAATTTCCAACATAAGAAACTCTACATCCCAAGTCCCAATCCAAGGAACAGCTTCAAGGTGGGAAGTAAAATCCTCAGTATTAGAAATATGACATCTTGAAATAGCTGGTTGTCAATATAGGAAAGATTTAGATCTTCAATTCACTTTATACATATAAAAATACTTTAGAAGTACTTGTAGTGGCCCTTTTAAGCACTCAAGAGTTTAAAGTTGAGGTTGTTTACACTAAAGTGTATCATGCAGAGACTAATCCTACTAACAATGATGTCATATCCTTTATAAAACAAGATAAAGAGAATATTATATAAGGACATACCAGCCCCTTGAACATATTTTGAAAATTTGATGGTGTCAACATTTGATATATTTATTTTTCATTTATATTTTTTTGGGTTTTTATATTTCAATTCATTGAATATTTTTTGATTAAATATAGGATTCATTATTGATATTAATTTTTTTGTTAATTCTTATATAGGATGACATTTGGAGTAATACTAAGGAATATAGAGAAATTGAGGAACACAATGGCACTTCACGCATAGAAGATTTTCAGCTCAGTGTGACAATAGAAAATGATGAAGAATCCAAGGTAAATGGTCAAAGACAAAGAGGAAAAGGGATATTTTAGAGGAAAAAAATCAAGGATCCATAGAAATATTAAGATTCTAATAGAGTAATATGACTTTACATGTTGTATAATCATTACTCATGGTGAACTAGTGCAAGTCGTGGAAGAACTACAAATCGAGAAGTGGTGGAAATCCACAAGAAGTGAAGATAAAATGTGACACACCACGAAACATATGTACCCTGAAGTCATAATTAAATACTTAGGGTTTGATCAAATTATAAATTTACATAAATCCTGAATGGTACTAACTACAAAGATGTAGTATAGGAAAAGTGCAGGGTCAATCCCACATAGAGTGGGGAACACAACGATTAAAAACATTGACTAAAGGTAAGGTTTCCACCTTTTTAGTTTTATTATATTAAACTAGTGATTAAAATTGAACAAATGAATTAAAATATAAAATTATAAGAGAGGGGAATCAGTTTCCCTAGGCGTTTTTTCTAAAAACAAATTCTGAATGCACTTACAAATCAATAATACTCATTGGATGCACAATCAAAAATATTTAATTAATAGAATATATGGTCAAACCCTATCAATATAACCAATAATATCAATTAATTATGGTCTAATTAATTAATATAACCATATTTCATTAAGATCATATGGAAATTACAGAAGAATAGTCACATTCAATTTCCATGAATTAATTATCTTAATAATGTTGGGTTTCATATGCTATTAAACACACTTGGTCCATGATTTAATAATATATTTGATTAATGTGAGTCAAAACACAATAAAAATTGAATAAAATCATTTTACAAGTGAATAAAGGAATAAAAAAATTGGTATGCACCCAGTTTATCTGATTCTGCTCTCCCCTATAGGCTTATCCAATCATTATCGTGTGATCGAAACTAAAAAATAAACCCAAAACCATATGGGAGTGAATATAAAATGGATAATGAAGAGAAGATCATAAAACTAATGAATGAATCATCCAATGTTACATGAAATAAATTAAATGGAAATAACAAAGAAAAAAATAAAACCTATCAATGCAGAACTCTGGGTCGGAACCATATGACAACCTCCTGGTGGTCGTGCCTAAAGTGTGTAATGGAATTCTCTTTATCCTACACGGAACACATTATTTATAACCTTGGAAGTCATCGTAGGGTCCCCCCATTTCAAATATGTTTTTAAATGGATGTTCGGGTCAATAGCGGGAAGTGTCCATCAAAATATATGTACAAATCACATTTTTTATTTTGTTTTAGGCATTTACAGGACATTTAAACGTTAAAAAATTTGTAATTTTACACCACATTTATCAAATTCATTACATGAAACATTTATATGAATAATAAAAAAGTTTCATAGCATGAAACATATGTTTCATGGTGTGACACATGTTATCTTCACTTCATGTAGAT
The DNA here is from genome assembly GCA_963277665.1 of Viscum album. Classification (NCBI taxonomy): domain Eukaryota; kingdom Viridiplantae; phylum Streptophyta; class Magnoliopsida; order Santalales; family Viscaceae; genus Viscum; species Viscum album. The sequence goes on from OY728145.1 coordinate 189,557,108, forward strand.
TTCCTCCACTTCCAGACATATAGTTCTTCCATGAATTGAACTAGTTCACCATGGGCAATGAATATAGAACATGTAAAGTCATATTACTCTTCCAAAAGATCAATTTTACATGGATCCTTGGTTTTTTGACTCTATAATTTCCCTTTTTTATTTGGATTCAACCATCTACCTTGGCTTCTTCAATATTCTCCATTATCGTGCCGAGCCGTGAAGCAGCTCCATGAGAAGTGCCTTTATGTTCCTCAATTTCCCTATATTTCTTGATATTTCCCCAATTATATTCCTATATAATAATAAATAAAAGATTAATACCCGGAATGAATCTTATATTTAATCAAATAATACTTAATGAATTTAAATATAAAAACCCATCAAAATATAGATGCAAAATAGAGATATCAACATCCATCGAGTTTTGATTGACAACAGATCTATAATTGATCTCATTACTGATCGATTACTTTGAAGGTTATGCCATAGTGAATAAAATTTATCACCCTTTACTTTTTAGATATAGGGTTATAAAAATAGTGAAAAAAAATCCTCTAGGACAAATCAATCTTAAAGATTAATTTAAGGATCTCATATCCGATTTCGAATTCATGATTATATAAAAAGACACAACTTTCAATTCCATATAAGGAAGAAATTAGTTGAATAATAATGTGTTAGTTCCATCATGGTATAATTAGTGTCTCAAATACTCTATTTATGGATGACCTGGGGAATTATATGATTATAAATATCATTTTCAATCCTACGAGTCTCAATATATTGATGAATGATTCTACTAGAGAGAGGAAACAAAAACCATGACTGATAATATCACTCGATTCATTAATCCAAATGGTTTAGATATAGCCTTGGATAACCTCCTTAATAAGTTTAGAAATTAATATATGTTAATCATTAACCAAATTGATAAGGTAACCTCAGATTCAAGAATATCTATCCCAATGTTCATGATATCGATCACATCATTTAAATACAATTTGTAGAAGTGGGATTCAATTTTTAGAATGAAAATAAATCTTTAAATGAAAATTCCCCCACTTCATCCTCATGAACTAACATGGTCCTCACATCATCACCTTAATCAAAAGATACCTCCACATTAACAGTGAAGAAGGAAGATGATCTAACATCTCTTGAATCACACGATATCAATACATATTCCACTATTAATGATGGTAGAAAATAAGGGCATGTCCAAAATGTCCCTGATAATGATTCCCAGATATTAGTATCTTTAGAATCTAAAAATTCCTCCTTATCAATGGTAGAAAACCCAAATGATCATCTATAATCTCTCAAAAACATGGATTTTGACACCTCTTTTTCCCTCAATAACAATAGGGAGGAAAGAGTGATTACCCAAAATATCATCGATGGTGATGCTCATATATTATCCTTATCATAATTTTGGAACACCTATTCAACATCTATAGAAGAGATAATGAACTCTCACAATCTTATAACCACAAAAATACCCCACCATTACCCACTCCTATTGCTTTTGAGGTAGAGGAAAAAGAGTATAAAGTGTTAGAGTTAGTGCCATAGAGCCAAATTCTATGTAATTTATGATAACATATATTCACAGTTTTGAATATTAATAAACTTCTTATCACATCATGATTTCCCTTATGCGTAACATAATATGTGATAATATCAAAAAAGTATTTGTCACACTAAAAGGTCATAATAGTTCCCTACTACGATGAGAACACAGAAGCGCTATGAAACTATTCCAAAAAATATGTTCCATAGCTAGATGATATCATTTGAGGGACAAAAATGATACATGAATTCAGGGGTGGAGACTCATAGGACTTTGAGCCACCTTCTCATGGTATATTCCCTTGGTAATATCCAATAGGATATTATGAGAATGGGACCCACTAGCAGGAAAACAAAATTTATATATGTCATTGGATGTTCTTATCTGTGGACATGTATATTGATCCTTATACTTTAATATTATTATTAATGAGTATTATGAGTCGCATACTTTGATTTATTAAGGAAAACCATGATGAAAAATGTTCAAAGTGAGGTAGGATACGTTGGGTGCGTCATGGGTAATATTGCATTAATGAATAATCTAATAAAGGATTTATCCATTATGTTCATTAATGAAATTTGGTACCCTCGGCCCTTTTATGGAAATAATATAGCCTAAATAAATCCATGTCCATGGTGTTATATAGGCTAGTTCAATTTTCGAGAAGTCAAAAAAGAGACATCGAGCACATATGTTGATGGAACAATCATGCAACTTGCTTGATTAGAGATATCATGATAAAGAGATTATATTAGATATTAAGAATCCATATGAGATATTATGTCATTACCACATTAACTTATTTCTCTATGGGTGTCTTGGCGTGTTCCTAGATGCTAAACTTGGACTTTAGGCTGCTTCGTCTAATGCCAATGAGAAAAATGCCTAGAGGGTCATAGACTAAGTGTATATGGAATCTTAGTTAAATGATAATAATATTATTCATTATTTAACAAGTTTAATAAATATTATTCCCATACATGGGTTAATAATTATTCATGTTTTATTGATCACATTTATTTTATCACTAGTTATTTCATAGAATATAATGAAAACAAAATATTTAATAAATATTTAATTTCTATTTTTTGAATATAATATATATTTATTTATTGTTGAATAATACAATGATATTTATGTAATAAATAAATACTCATTATTTAAAGCCTGATAAATACTGTGAAACAATGACAAACTGAATTTAATGGTCTGGTGGGAAATAAAAAATATTGAATATTATTTGATTAAATAATATTTAAGTTAGTTCACAAGTTCAACTCTTGTCGATAGATAATAATAATAATATTATTATTTTACATGAGGTTTCATAGGGATTAAATAAATAATAAACGGACCTTGTACAATTATTTAATTCTTACCCTGGCGATATATAAACATGATTATATTATTTTCTCTGAGAGTCAATTAATTTATTTTGGTTGTGCATAATGGATTTAGAGAATCATCTCAAGAACTGGAGAGCTCCTTTATCCAAGAACACTCCTAATAATTTAGAGCGATATTCCTCTAACTCCCACTCTTGAGTCAAGAGTGATCCAATAGAATGCTTTAGAAGCAGTTCTTGAGGCAATCAAAGTCAGATAATGCCAGAAATATGATCTACCATGCTGAAACCCAAATATTCCTACGACAACATTAAGTGATTTTTGGAACACATGTGGATCACCTCTTGAGGTAATATTCTCTTGATTCCTATAACACAATAATGGAACAACTCAAAAATGTTGTCAGATCCATCAACAAAGAAAGAATTCCATCAAGGTAATTATTTAATTAATTAAATTAATTATAAATAATATGTGATTATCCTATCTATGGTTCTGAAGTTCTATCCCTTTTCTATTTTCTTTGATTCAATTCTATATATCCTTATGTTTATCATTGTGTAAATCTCAAATTGACCAATGATCATAAAAAAGGTATTGTTGGGCACAACCCATTGCACACTTTCGCTGCGCCAGAAACCAATAAGTGGTATCATAATGGTCACATAATTATTTATAATTATTTAAAGATTATAAATTGATTTACACATTTGTGATTTAGTTTTCAATTCAAGTTTAATGGTGCTTTTTAATCTTAATTGAGAGATATTATTCCTCCTCCTTCATTTCTCATAGATGTAATAAATACAATTAATTTTATGAATGAAATAAAATCAAAGAACTCATCTGGTGGTGCCAAGGATTCTGGTTAGATAACACATGAGTACACGATATATGACTGGAGATAAACATCATGTACTTGTCTTTAATGCCTCAAGAATTATTTCGGAATTTAATTCAAACCGTGTGTATTTATGACACACGGTGTATTTATTTCTTACACCACATGTTGACTGGACCATGGTAGCACATGGTCAACCAGAGTACATACCGTGTATCCCATGTACACGACATTCAGTCCATTTGAGTGATAGATGGTCCATGTATTACCATACATGACCCACCTAACTAGTGAACATGTAATATGAAGACTACATGCCGTGTAGTCACTTATACGCACAACGTAATCCAATTTTTCAAGGCACAATTTACACACCGAGTCCCTAGGTGTGTGCCTTAGATACATGGTGAGAGATGTACATGATGTGTAGCTCACCAGTACACACCTTTTACTTATACAAAATTACAAAAATTTAAAATTTAATTATTATATTGTGTAATCCTTATTGGCATGTGCTTCCGTGTGGTCATTAAGTTGATAGGACACACCATGTGATAGGTTTTAATATATATATATATATATATGTTTAATTAATATATGTGTAATGTTCATATCTACATATCATGTATTAACTATAGTACAATTTTTACTATAAATTCATTAAAGCATTACATGTTACAGAAAAATAATTAAATTCATGTAATCATTCAGTTGATACTACACGTCATGAAATTTGTGACAAGTCGTGTATACTACATGTGAAAAGAATAAACTATATATGAGTATAATAAATTTTAGGTAGATTTATATGGGTATTCACTATCTTTCCTCTAAGGTAAATTTATGTACATAATTAATTTTAAAAAAATAAATTTAATTTATTTAAAATTATGATGGCTGATAATCTCAAGAAAATTCAGATGAGAATTAAGATAAAAGAATTGATTAATTAAAGAATATAATTAATTGATTCGAGCATGATTTATCTTAAAAAAGAATGATTAAGAATTGAATTTTCAATTTATTAAATATAAAATTAATTTCATGAATGAGGATGATCATAATCATAGAGAATACCTTTGTATGTGATTGGTTTCATTTAATTTATTATTAAATTAAATTGTTGGCCTACATGCCTTCTCTCCACTTATTAAGTAAGGGCCTATGTGCCCATGGTTTCTTTTATATAAACCCTTTCTCCCTCACCTCTGTATGAGTAAAATCATATGTAATTGATGAATATCCCAAGATAGTGGAGGCGGTTCAAGTTTGGAGTCAAGGAGAATCCAATCCAAGAGAGATACATAGGTGGATAGGTGGAAAGTTATACCATGAATCTTAATTGGTTCAAAGTGTTTTCCACCGAGGTCAATGTTTAGTTTATCAACCTCTAGATAAAATACTCATTAGTAAAATCTCAGGATCATATCTCTTTATTAATTTATTTATGTCAAGTTTCATCGTTATTTCAATATGGATGCTTTTTCGTGATCACGTGAATTAAGGAAATTAATAAGCATACAAGATAGAACTAAAATAAAATGACTTATGCATAAATATTATATAATAAATGGTTAATCACTTAACTAAATCCACTTCATATTAACAGTAATTTGATAAAGATAGTAATTAGAAATTTATGCATTAAGTATAAAATAACTCTAATATATATATTAAGTTGGTGAAACCTTCCACTATTTTAGTTCAAATTGAACCATAGTTCAAAATGATTGACCATCCAATGTTGGGATACTTTCATTTATAAAAGAATTCTAACTTGAGGTTTTAGGTTGAGTTAACTTAGTTCACATCAAGGGTTTACTGTGAGAGCTAGAATTGGTGTAACTGATAGGTAAGGGTTGAGGAAATCCAATTTAAGTATTTTAGGATTGTGGAGTCCACTCAACAGATCAAGGATTCGTGAGTTAATGCTATTGGCATATATAATGCCTACCTAAAACAATTCAGGTTGCTTGACCAACCAAAGTCGGGGTAATGAGAAGGTTAATATGGATCCATTACAATAGAATGTCCAAGAAACAAGATATTTCAAAGCCAATGGTGAGGGATATTGGGTTTCGATAAAATATTTGGAGACTAATAAATATAATATAATATTTATTTATTTATTTTTCTAAATTTTATTAGATAAAGTACTAAAATTATGGAAATATTATTTTTAGAAATGAAAATAAAATGAATTCAAAAATATCATTGTAATCCACACTTGATAAGGATAACCTTCTCACCAGAATTTTTTTTCCAAGAGTGGCAAAGGCGCTTATGCATTATCCTTTTCCATAAAAGGAAATTGTATGTACTAGAAGAACATATTACTGATGTTCCTGGAAATGGGGAAAGTGATGAAGGGTTATCTCTCTATGAGAAACATCTGAATTATGCTACCAATGTTTAGTGTTTCATGCTATCATCCATGAACAATGATCTTTGAAGCAACATGAGTATATGGATGCATATATCATGATGAGTCTCCTTTGGGATCTCTATCCAGAGAAGGTAAGATAAGAGAGGTAAGAGATCTCCAATTATTTGTTTACAACTAAGCTTATAGAGTCTATTCCAACATGAACTTAGGTAGTGAATCTTATTGGTTATATTGAATGCTTAGACCTCCTAGGAACTAAATTCCCAGATGATTTACATACAGATCTCATACTTTAATCACTTACGAATACCTTATCTTATTTTATTATTAATTGAAATATAATAAATAATGAGAAGAGTCTTTTAAAACTTATTAATTTTATTCACAAAGTGGATAAGGACATGGTGCATGATAAACCCACAGTTCGTACAGGGAACAAGAAAAGAAAGAATAAGGAAAAGGGGCCCACGACTCACAACAAGTCTAAATATCTTAAGCATCATCCTTCCAAGAAGAGGAATATCTAGAGGCAGTGAAAGGAAAAGAAGGTAGTATGTTTTTCATGTTGTAATTCAGACCACAGGAAGAGTAACTACACCTAGAAGAAAGGGGAGGCTAAAGGTGCATTCATTATTGAGTGTAATTGTTATCCAAGTAAGGTTAAATACCCTGATGGGGGGGGGGGTGAATCAAGGTATGATATATTAAAATAACTTACCCTTTAGATCCTATTTCATTGTTAAAAAAAATATTCTATCTCTTTCCCATTGAAATGTATGAAAATAATTGAAATAATTTAAGAGACATAAAAATTTCTCTTGGTTCCCCCTCATTGGGATACCTCCAAGGATTATAGATGGGTAATGTGCTGATGTACCTGATACACTAAGGCTCACATCCAAATTACAAGGTTCAGGATAGATCAATTCTATGACCAAGATCACTGTCATTAAAAGGTTTATGGTTAGATAACTACTTTCTCAAAGTCCAATACCTTTGTCTCTTTCTCTAGCTCCCTAACAGTGGAAAGGATCACCATCTTCATCTTCCTTTTCTAACTGCTCTTGGAAGGGATCCAATCATAGTTTATAGACTTATAGGTCCATTTATTTTCATGAATGCATGCATCCTCAAATATATATAGATACTCTGTCGATGTCTTATTTTAATCTATACATGTCGTCAACTTTTCTATATATTGTTAGTTTACGAAAAATACTTTCACGAACTGTTTTATTCCCTTTGAGAACTTCCTTGATTCCTTCGTGAACTAACTTGCACCATGTGGTATGAGTGCTTCACGGACCACCTCTTCTTATAAAAACCATTCCTAATTCACCAAAATATTCTTCTTTCATTGAACACCTATCCTTCATAGACCAACTAAACTTTCGCATACTACTGATTTTCTATGGATCGCCTCAACTTTACAGACCCTTTTCTCAGTGCCCTGCAAAATCCATTCCATGGAATCCTCCCTCACAAACCTCTTATCCTTCAAAGAATATTCCTTCATGAAATACTTTAGACTTCTCTTAATTCTTCCTAGAGCCCAGATGTTTTCTAATGAAGATATATCTAAGTAATGATTTGATTAGCAGTCCTTATATAAGAAAATTGATCCTCAAAACCCACTAATCCTATTTAACCAAAACTTTGATGTGGAAAAACCTTCACCGTGGACTATGCTACGCGGTCTTCATAGTGCCTTTCTTTCCTCATGGTGGTAGATCTATTCTACAAATGAATCACAACATCTAAACTGAAAACAACATCCTTCCTATGAACTTCAAGCCTCTTATGAACTATGAGCCTACCATATACTATTTTTCCCTACGCGGTCCGCATACCACACTACACTTACCACGATTCTTTTTAGAATTACATTTTCCAATTTCCTTTGTTATTCCATATACTCCCTTTGAAGTTTGCAAACTATGTTTTCCAGAAAAACATCCCTTTTCAAAAAACCAAACTCTTGATTTTGAGGCCCAGAAATTTTGTAAACACTAGAAAACAATGCCACTTTAAACACCATCATTGGGTAAACACCAACCAAGATCATTCGCGGTCATATGGATTTTTCAAAAAACACAATCACACCCAAAAAACACTAAGATGCAACCTTGAGGGATTTTTTCCCAAAAATCTCCCCCTTTGGGTTTTTGAAAACTCTTTACATTTCTATACACCATTAAAGATTCTTCCATCTTCTACCAGTATTTGCTTCATGCGATTTTGATAGAAACCAATGATTTACTCAACACATAGTCTAATACCACATGACCCATGCTCAACATGAGAAACAAGAGTATAATGAAAATTTCATTAATGAATCACTTCATTTCATTCCAAAACAACTCATATACTTTCATCATGAACCGAAACTATCATAATATATAACCTCTGATCGATCACCTATAGCATCATCGATTTTAATACTCTCCATATCCCACTACCCCCCCTTTCATCTTCCATTGCTTCCCCATTAAGATTTTCCCCCATCTTGATTAAGACATTTTATCACATTTTACAGCTATAATTTCTCTCCTATTGTCAGAGAACATGAAGGCCATTCCTTTTAGTTCTGCAATAGGGTAAAGAACACGTATTACCCCATTAGGGAAAAACACACCATCACTTGGGGGTAGGGGTCCCGCATCCACAATTTTTCAAGTTTGGGGTGTCAAATGAACTCCAAGAGCCATTCGATTCCTTTCAAATGATTCTTTGGATAAGGATTTTGTCAGAATGCCCACAACCTATAGTTCTATGGGAACATACTCCAACTTCACAAGCCCTTGATCCACCTTATCCTTGATGAAATGAAAATTTATTTGAATGTGTTTTGTACTTGGGTGATGGAATATATTTTTTATAAGATTTATTGAACTTGAATTATCGCAATGGATTATTATTAGAGACTTCACTTCAATTCCCATATCACCAAGCTACTGTTTAATCCACAATAATTTTGTGCATACTTGAGTAGCTAAAATATATTCAGCTTCTACAATGCTCAATGAAATAAAATCTTGTTTCCTTATTATCCAAGAAATACACAATATTCCAATATAGAATGCCCCACCTGATGTCAATTTTTTATCATCTACTAAACCAGTCCAATCTACATTTGTATATCCCAATAACTCTTGCGGAGATTTTTCAATATACGTTAAACCAAAATATATTATTCCCTTGATATACTGAAGTATTCTTTTTCACTATAATAACGTGGGTTTCCTTGGGATTACATTAATGCCATGAATATTGGAATGTATCAAAAACAATATCAGGTCTTGTCATTGTCAAGTAAAACATACTACCAATGATTTTCCTGTATTCTGTGGCATTAACTGCATTTTTTTCATCATCTCATGATAGTTTCATCTGGTTAGCTATTGGAGTTTTCATCTCCTTGGAATTATATATTCCAAATCTTCTCAAAACCTCCTTAGAATATTTATATTTATAAAAAAATGTGCTACTATTGCATTTTTTCACTTGTAAATCAAGGAAAATTTTACGATCACTAATCAATGAAAATTCAAATTATGTTTTCATGAATTTTGTGAACTACATGCACTATGATTGATCTGATCCTCCCAATATTATGTCATCAACATATACCAGCACCATCATTATTTGATTACTATTATCATTGACATACAAATTGTAATCAACTCCATCGTGATAAAAATCGATCTTCTTAAGTAACTGATCTAGCCTTGAATACCATGATCTTGGTATTTGCTTCAACCCATCTAGATCCTTTATTAGATGAAAAACTACATTATCATATTCTAGAATGAGAAAAACATATGGATACTCAATTTAAACTTCTTCTTCCAGAAACCCATTTAGAAATACTGACTTGACATCCATTGGGAAAACTTTGAACTTTCCTTGCACTACTATGGCCTAGAATATTCTGATAGTCTATATCCTTGCAATAGATGAAAATGTTTCATCAATGTTGATACCCTCTATCTAGGAGTAACCATTGCACACTAGTCATTCTTTGTTTCGAATCACAACATCATCCTCATTCATATTGTTGTGAAAGACCCATTTTTTCCCGATGAAATCCTTATCTATTATCCTTACAATCTCCCACATCTTTTTTTTTCAACTTGGTCATGCTCATCATTCATATCTTTCACCCAATTATCATCTCTTTCTTCTTCATCAAAACATTTTGGATCTAGGAGTGAAAAGTATGATGCTTGCTGTAGAGTCTTCATCCTTCTTGTCTACACTAGCACTTTCTAATCACCAATTATGTTTTGTTTATCTATTTTGGCTATTCTCTTTGGTCTTTGTGCTGATACTGGATTGTGCTCATCATTTTCATAATCTTAACATTCTTCTAAATTATCCTCTTCAACTGAAACATCCCATGATATTTATATCTCTTCATCACTATTCTCCCAATACTGATCATGTATTTTCTAAATATTCTTATCATTCTCTACCATGGTTACATCATTAATTTCGACTATATTTTCTAGCCTCTTATTCAATCATTTACATGCTTTGATTTTCTTTGAGTATACAAGAAATATCACTTCATATCCATGGGATTCAAACTTCATGTGTTTCTCATTATTGAGAATGAAACACTTTCTTTCGAAGACTCTAAAGTAATTTAATGATGGATTCTTTCCATACTATAGCTCATATAGAGTCTTATATTATTTTGGACATAATAATGTTCTATTTTATGTATATACTTATGTCATTACTTCTTCTTTCCAAAAATTATCTGGAAGGTCTTTCTCAATGATCATTGTTCTATCCATGTTGTTTATAATTCTATTTCTTCTCTCAACTAATCTAGGCTGTTGTGGATTTCTTACCACTGAAACTTGATTCCTTATCCCATGCTTCTCAGGATAATCCTCTACTTGGATATTTGTGAACTTTATTCCATTATCTATATGGATCTTCCAGATTGTTTGACCCAAAATCTTCTCAACTTCCCTTCGATACGTTTTTATTCAACTAAACACCTCATATTTATTATTGACGATTGAAACCCATTCCATTCAACTAAAATCATAAATGAAGAGAACATAATATCTCCTCCCATCAATATATCTTGGTGAAATTGGTTTACACACATCAATATGCACCAACTAAAGAAACTTTATTGACCTTTTCTCTTTTTTCCTTATATCTATTTAAAATGATATTCCCTTATTGAAAAGCATCACACTTATGGGTATGATCATGTGATAATATAGGGAAGTCCTGAGAAACATCATATTTCACCAGATCTTCCAATGATGTTTGGCTCAAATTACCAAGGTGTTTATGCCATAACATGTTTTATTCTTCCTTGGACAAAAACACATATCTTCTCCTCCACTTACAAGGTAGGGATCTCCTTTCGTACGCTTTCCTAAAAAAACAACTGCATTGTATTTTGCCTTGATGACACATAATTTCTTGGAAAATCTTATAGCATATCCTGAATCACATAATTGACTAACACTTTGTATATTGTGACTGAGAACTTCAACAACCAAGACATCCGCACGTCTCATGTCTTACCATCTAAACTTTTCTTTTCTATAGACAATAATTTTCAAGCATTATCATTACCAAATATTACAATACCATACCTATCATACCAAATTCTTATCACCAGATCCTTATTTTCTATCATATTCAAGGCGCATCCACTATCAATGATCCATATTACAGTGTGATTTGATGCTTTAAAAACATTCTATACCACCACTTCTTATTCATATCTTTTCTTTTTGATCCATGTTTTTGAATTCATACTTGGTATGGATTGATAATCTGGATCTTCCTCATGGTATGATGGACCAGATTCATCTTGTAATGATGCAAACTGATTTTTCATCTCCATCTCATTTGATGATACATTAAATTGATTATTATGAACAAAATCATTCAGTTTTGATATATTTATCTGTATTGTCGATGAGAAATATCTTTCCATGTGCCCAAATAATCTATACCTAAAACAGTGACCATCAAATGATCTTATGAAAAATTGAGTTCTGTATGGATACCTTTGTTGATCTTATTCCCTTTGGTACCTCTTGGCAATGGAACATAAATTTTGTGAGTTTCCCTTTTTTCCACAACAGTAACATATAATCTGAGGTGATTTTTTTTGTAAAAATACTACAATTATGGTTCTCCCTTGGGTTCTATGAGTCTTCTGATTCTATTTTTTTCCCATATCAATCTTTATCCTCAGAGTGGGATCTTGTGGTCTAACTTCAACCATTATTGCTTTATTTTTGTGATCAAGCTCTCTACCAGTTGTATCATTTTGATCAATCATTTTCCTTTCCTGAAACTCCTTTTTATAATTCACTAGAACTCTAAATTATACTTTACCTTTTTCTGTTTTTTATGTATCCTGCTTTATGGGAATCAGGAGTTTCTCTTGATCTTTTATTTTCCTTCATATACTGAAAACTCCCTCTTCAAGATATTTGAAATATTTAATTTGATCATTTAAAGTATTAGTCAAAATATCGATCTATATTTTCTATTCTTCAATTTTGAGTTTGTACTCAATAACCCTTTATAAGATATCTGGCATTGATGACTTTAATTTTTCAATTTTTTCATTCATCTCAGACTTCTCTTCTACCTGCGGCTATATATAAAGTTTGTCATCATGAATAAATTTATTGGATTTCTTTGTTTTTTCACTCCAAATGTCTATCTATTTGAGTGTAGATTCTAATTTGAACTAAAGGTAAAATCTTCCTTCAAATTCTTCTTTGTCATTGTCACTTTGTTCCCTTATTTGAGAATTTCGGACAACTGCCACCATAGCATCTACTTCATGATCATTATTGTCCTCTAACTATTCTACCTCATATTCTTCTGAACTTTCATCTTATTTTGAAATTCGATTCTTATTTTTGAATAAATTTCTCTTTTTTATTCTCCAACTATTGGGAAATAATCCCCCAAGGAATTCTATCGGTGTTTTTTGGTGTGATTGTGTTTGTTGAAAAATCTAGATGATCATGATTGAGTATAGTTGGTGTTTTCGAAGTAGGTTTTTATAGAGGAGTCTGAAAATCATAGTCTACAGTCTGTGAAACAAAGTTCATGAATTGCAAAGGATATACATGGAATGACAAATAAAATCGACAAAGAAAGGATTTCTACGCAGACCAGGAAGGATGCTACACAGAAGGAGAACCAAAAATAGTTCGCGGGAGGGTTGGAGTCCACAAAAGGCAAGAATTTTGTGGGATGGATCATCATTTGTGGAAAGGAGGTGGTGATTTGAGGATCCGAAATGGGTTTTCATCTATGGAATAAATCGACCGTTGTGAAGGAAGAAAGGTTCTATTCATACCACAAAGTAATGTCTGCGATAAAGGATGAACCACATCAAAACTTTGGGGAAATCAGATTAGCAAGATTTACATATCTATTTTCTTATATAAGGGCCACTAATACCATCATTATATAGAGAAATTTTCATTATAAAAAATCATTTCTATAAGAATAATTTAGTGAAGTCCAAAAGAGTTTGTGAGGAGGGATTCTGTGAAAGTGAGAGTTTATGGGGAAGTAATTATCTAATGGGTGTCTGCAAAGGAATTTATCAAAAGGGTTTTATGGGGAACTATATCCCACAAAGGAAAAAGGGTCTATAAAGGAGAGGCATTCCATTGGACATCATCTATATGTGGAAAAGAAGTGTTCTTTGGAAGAAGAATATGTCCAAAAAACAGGGACAATCAATGGAAGAAAAAGGTGGTCCTTGAAGCTCTCGTGCCATGTAGTGCAAAGAAGATCATGGATGACTTTAGGAAGTTTGTGAAGCAAATAAAATATTCATGAAATTAATTTTTGAAAACTAATAGTACATGAAAAATTTCATTTCATCTATGGGTGAAAATAGGACTTCAATATAGCATCTATCTACAATTGAGGATGTTTGATTTCATGCAAATAAAAGGACCTACATGTCCATAAACATTGAGTGGATCCCTTCCAAGAGAAGTGAACAAAGGAATAAGAATATGGTGATCCTTTCCACTAGTAGTGATATATATAAAGAGACATAGAGAGTAACCCATGTAAAATAATTGAGCTAACCCTAAAACTTTTAAAGGTAGTGAGCATGGGCATAGAAGTGATCTCTCCTGAACCTTGTAATTTCTAGAATGACTTAGTAAATTTGGTACATTGGAACACCGTTGTTGTATGCTCATTTAATGAGTCCCAGTGAGGGTGAACCAAGTAAAATTTATGTGTCCCATGCATGATTTCATTTCTGTTCATACGTTGTTACAAGAGAAAGAGAGAAGAGTGTTTTGTTTAATGATGAAACAAGATCCGAAGGGGCAATGGTTTTAAACTATTATACCCTGATTCACCCCCACTCTCCGAGTATTTACCCTAATTGGGAAAAAAATTGGTATAAGAGAGAAGGGTTGAAAGTTAGTGGTTTTATATTAGTTGAAGAAATTGAGGATTTTAATCACAAAGGGATTCCCATCTTTGATGGGAAGAATCTTTAATTATGGAAGAATCAGATGCAGCACTACTTCCAATAATTAAGAATGGATGTATTTACAGTAGTGATGCATAGAATGTTATCCAATATCTATAGTGGTTCTTTACCAGAAGCTAACCAATGGGAATTGGATGCAGATTCCAAAGGAATCGATTCTTTAGGGGAATCCCTATCCAATAGAATGTATATGAAGATGGTGTCATGTAAAACATCAAAAGCTATGTGGTAAAAGCTGTTGAATATTTATTAGGGTGACTCAAAAGTTAGAGAAGAAAAGATGCAAGTTCTATGAAAAAAATATGAGGATCTCAGAATGAACCCTAATGACTCTGGTTATACATTCTTTGATTGGGTAAATGTTGTTGTAGAAGGAATGATGGGTCTCAATGAAATTATTTAAGATATAAATATTGTCAAGTGTATCTTGAGAAAACTTCCACCTTAGTTTAATTCGAAGGTTTCTATATCAGAAGATAAGGATCCAAAGGAGATGACATTGGATAACATGCATAGTACTCTTGTTGCATATGAAATGAGAAATTCTAATAATGATGTAGTAAAAAAGGGGAATTCTAAAGAAGTGGAATTCAAGGCCATAAAGAAGTTCTTTATTGAAGATAGTCGGGAGGAAGACAATTTTGATGATGTCATGTAATTTCTCCTCTCAAATATGAAAAGTGGAAGAGTACATTTCAAAGGTAAAATTACACTTGCATTATTTCGATGTGTACATATTGTAATTTTTTACCAAAGTGTCCTGAGAAGTTTGAGGATGACGATGAAGACAATAATGAAATTCCCCATAAAAATTCATCATCCTACATGAAAGGTAAGATGAATTTTAAGATAAACTTCTTCAAAAAGAAGAATCTAATTTTAAAAGAATATGAAAGTTTAAAATAATCTAATGCAGAAGAGTTGGAGGACTAAAAGGTTTATGAAGTATATTCTATGGTGTCAGTTATGGGAAATTTTCAAATAAGGGAAGAAATCGACAGTGATGAGGGAGAAGTAGAAGGAAGGGTTTACCTTCAAGTTGAATTAGAAGTGTAACGCCCCGACCCCAGTTACCTAGAGTCGGTGCATTATTTCGTAATATTGGCATGATCACAAAAGATCAAGTCTCGAAAGACCGATTAGTTTAGTAGCCTTGGAAATACTAGATACATTCATAAATGTTATATTATATCATAAAGTAAAAAACTAAAATAACATAGTCTCCATTTTCCACACTCATATCCCCTTCAGACTATCCCTGCAGGTCATTCCTAAAATACTTCTTCACATCCTGGAAAAATTAAAACATTGAAAGGGGTGAGCTCAGATGCTCAGTAAGGATAACAATATAGCGGAAGCTTTTATAAATAAACATAAACATTTAAGGCAATGTATAACTAAACAAAATCCTTTTAAACATGAACTTCAACATAATATGGAAAAAGTAAAATGAGATAATTCCATTTACTTATTCACATGGATATTCTACTGGTTGAATAATAACATACAATATCAGTAACCACTTTCATAATGATGGAATGCATAATGCCAGACTATCATAACCATGTAGCCAAGGCCTCGTGGAAAGACTACAAATAAGATTTTGTCAAGGTCTCGTGCCAAGACACTAGTTTGTCTCATGAGACCTGCTGATGCATCTAGGAGCTATAGCGGGCTCCACCCATCACTTATTAAGTCCAATGAATTCCTCATATGAACAGGTTTAAATATATCATAAACCATAACATAATCGTATCACATAAAACATGCATAAAGGAAACATAAAATTTCCACATTTCAATCAAAATATATCAATACAACATATTGATATAATAAAAAAACACTTTTAAAACCATTTTCAATACCAAAATAAAAGAAAATTAAAATTTTGAATTTATTTTTTATTTAAAAAAAGTTATGGCTTGTAGAGAAAGCCGAAACTCAAATAATGGTCACGGCAGTGAAGAAGTCGTTGTCGCTACATACGTACGACAAGAAAAGCATTCCTTTTTTTCTTTTAGTAAAACGCTTCGTATAAAAAGATTCCTTTTGAATAAACGTAAAAGTTAAAGGGGTTTATACACCGTATAAAAGAAAATTGTGTATAAAACAAAATATTCCTCAATGAAAGAATATTGAGACGATGTCCCTTACAAAGATCATTTTTTAAATAAAATAGATCTATTATGTGTATTCACCATGAGTACACATAAAGAAAGTACAAATACAAGATATGACATAATAATATCATGACATAATTTGAAAGTAGGAGATTAACCCAAATAATGGAAATTGGGTTAAGAAGTTCCCTTAAAAACATCATTTTTTTTAAATAAAATAAATATATTATGTGTATTCACTATAATTACACATAAATAAAGTACAAATACAAGATATGATATAATAATATCATGACATAATTTGAAAGTAGGAGATTAACCCAAAGAACAGAAATTGGGTTAAGAAATTCCCTTACAAAGATCATTTTTTTAAATAAAATAAATCTATTATGTGTATTCACTATAATTACACATAAATAAAGTATAAATACAAAATATGATATAATAATATCATGACATAATTTGAAAGTTGGAGATTAACCCAAAGAACAGAAATTGGGTTAAGAAATTCCCTTACCTCATGTCTGACTTGACTCGACCACTCTTTAACCTCCTGAATAATAAACTAGAGTTAATATCTACTTGCTTAAGAACATTTTTCAAGTTCATTATCCCTTTTATATCACTTATTACAATGTTAAGAAAATTATGTAGTCATTTAAGTTAATAATGGTCGTTTTGTCGATCTTTGGTACTTGAGTCAACAATAAACTTCTTATAATTAAAAGTTGTTTATGTGGTAGAATATCCATTATCTACAGAATTATATTCATGATTTAGATATCATATATATCCTATATATCCAGTATATACATGCATTTATAATATTACATAACATTTAGAGGTAAGAAATGAAATGCACCGTTCATGGAGACGGTAAGCCGTACGTACACATGAACACTACTTTCATTTATATTTCGTATTTAATGGAATGAAGTTATAATTATATAAAGGTATAATAAAATTCCAGTATAATATGATGTATAATACCATTTACTTCATCCTTTATACATCCCACATATGGCATTAACGATTCAAATCACTTTGAGGGGGCGGTAGTCCGCACTTCCTAAAATGAAATTATCACGTTTACCCATAATGGAAATCGTAAAGGTATGCCATAAATGAAAAATACAGAATCATAAGGAGAACGAAAAAATAATATATATCATATATAAAAATAGTGTCATCATAATGGACACCATGAGAGGTGTTAAAAGAAGATTGAACAATCATCGTTTCGTGAGGCAGAAATTTGCCAACCACAGAAACAGTATGTTCTTTAACCATTGGATGAAGGTGTGTGTAAGTGTAAATAAAATCCTTCTCATAACAACATCCTATTATATTGAAGATACTGGTTTTGTTACAAAATAAAGGAATAAAAAGAGTTTATGGGGTTGTAGAAGCAAAATAAAACAAAATAACATAAGAGAAGACATTACCTTAAAATCGGGTAACTCTTTTTTGATTTGAGCCAAATCCTTCCTTGGGAAGAATTATACCCAAAGTGAGGCTTCTAGGAGTAAGAGAGAGAAGTTGAGAGACAAAATGGGTAGTGTTTGGCCGATCCAAAGGCTTGAGAGGTGTGAGTAAGGTGGTAGAGGTGGGGGCCTTTTATAAGAGGAGAGGAGGGGAACTCTTGGAAAGTCATGAAATGTCACTTTGTTATATAATGATTTTCTGATTTTAAAGGTCCCAAACTTATATATTTTGAGGATAAGGTGATAAGGGTTCGAAATACACTCATTAAATAGGTTTTTGACAAGTTTTAGTCTTAGATTTTACATTATCTTTTCATTTTATTTAAATCGTTAATTAATGAGGTAATCGCTTCATCATCATGGTGTCATAAAAAATTTAATTTATTTAATGTCTAAAAATTATAAAAAAAATCATGATGTAGGAAATCTTTTTATCTTTCTAATTAATATTTATAGTCAAAACTATGACTTGTAAAACCCCATTTAAAAATTGTTTTAGTAAAACAACTCATGTTTGTGACATTTTTATTTTAACATTAAATAAAACGTTTTTAATGTCATTTTCCTACCAAAGTGGCTCCATGGGGTCCCCAAGTTGACCCATGGATTTTCTTGTTTGGCCATGACTCATCCAATAGGGGTAGGACATGTTTCAAGGTCATTTCATGTTATTATAACATTATCTTTACCTTAAGTTACACTAATTACCTTTAATCGCGATTAATAAAACTTAAAAGTTACTATTCACCAAAAAATTATTTTAATCCCATTGAACCAAATTATAAATCCTAATGACAACCATGTATGTTGGATTTTTGAAAATCAAATCACAGAAGTGGTAATGTTTCATTTAAACGAAAAATCAGTTTTTTAACTACCCCTTAGTGGTTTCACTATTCATAAAAAATTAACGTTTTTCAGAACAATGCCAAAATTTCACCCTAATCTATAATTGATATTCCGAATTCAAAAATGTTGTATATTTTACGAAATTCCAAACATATAAGTTGCATTAATTAATTTTATAATTAATTCCCGCTGTCACAACAAATAGCGTGTTTTTACGAAACAATATATATCAAAAGATTGACAATTATTTATGTCCAATTTCAAAGTGAAATTAATTCTAATGACCACCATTGGATAAAATGGTAAAAATATATTCTAATTACACTTTAAAACCACTCAATATTATAATTTATCACTATAAATTATTTTAATTAAAAAAGTTGTTTTTAAGTATTTTTCACTATTCATAAAAAATTGGAAGTTCTCAGAAAAATACAAAAAATTCAACATAGGCTAATTTCGATATTCCGAATCCAAAAATGAAGTCCATTTTGAAATATAAAATATATATAATTTCAAAAAGTGGGTATTACTATTCATAATGGCTATTTTGATTGGTCGTGGTGTGTTAGAATCTCGAACTTGCGTACAATGCAAGCTATTGCATTATTGAAAGAGAACCGTATCATGGAAGCTCGGGGTGTTACATTCTCCCCTCCTTCAATAAATTGAATCCTCGCAATTTGAAATTTTTCTTTGAAAATAAAAGGTTGAAAATAGAAAATACCTTTGTGGAAAACCCACATTGGAAATAAGGTTAATAAAAATATAACTTTAAAAGGAAGAAAGATAAGTACAAAGGTCACCCGAGATAGCCCATACTAGGATTATATAAAAATATGGATATGGAAGAAAAAAAAACCATCAAGGTCTGATGGATTGTTGTAGAAAAAAGGATTAGGAGAATGTTAACCACAAGAAAATCACAAACTTGTGATTGGTTAAACGGTCATTGAATCCCCAGTTGGAAAAGTTAACCAACACCGTTTTTGTTTTAAGTTACCTTTTATAAATTTGAGGAATTTATTTAGGATATTTACTAAGAACATAAGGAAATATACTTACCTGTCATGTAGACTTTCATTCTTTAATAAATTTTTACCACAAACCCATCATTCACTCCAAAAGGTAATAGAACTAAAAAATACTTTATTTATCCTAATTTTATAAGGTTCCAAATATTAACACATACCATTTAGATAAGGAAAACTTTTTTGTAATAACCAGGGACTTCCTGTAGGCTAGTGGTAGGTAATAAAGGCCTGTCGCACTATGGTTGTGGGTTTGATTCCTACAGCTTTGTCCGACGCGACGGGTTATCCCCCGACCTGTAGGTTGTCCTTTTCTTAAAAATATAGTATTATAATATTCCAAAAGTAATCTTTAGTAATGTTTTAACCTTAAACAATACTATCCAAGGTTCAACTTAATCTATTCCAACCTTTATAGTCATCCAAAATACCTCTGTCCAGACTTTCTCTAAAAGGTCTCTAAATTCCAAAATCAATTGTAACATCAGATTCCCCAAACAAAGTAAATTTTCTCTTATTGTCACATACTAAAAATATGATTACCTTCAGCATATTAAATCCTTAATGAAAAAAACAAGTACTGCAGTACAATACTTATATATATCACATTATTCTTATAACCAGAATATAATCCTTGAGTCCAAAAGCACCAATACATTAATTATTCCACTTCAACTGTAGTAACAACATAATATTGTCCTTGATACCTTGGCCTTTTCTGAGTTAAGTTTCCCTGACTCTTAGGACATTCATTTTCATAATGCCCCATTTCCCTATAGTTGTAGCATTCAACATTGATAGCCTCTTTCTTTCCCTTGAAATCACGAGCCTGGTGACCTTTTTCTCCACATTTATAACAAACTACCTTTCTTTTTAGGCATGTCTTGGGGTGATTATTCCCACAATTATCGCATAATGTAAAATCCTTCTTTCCCATTTTCCATTTATCTATCTCTTGTTCCACCGTTCTCTTTTTCTCTTGCTTTACTTTGTTGTCATAAGACTTAGAGAATTCCTTTTCTGTCTTGATAGCACATGAGACAATATCTTCATACGTTGAGAAAGATTGTGATACTAAAGATCGGAAGAGAAATGGTTTTAACCCATCAAAGAAATGGTCAATCTTACTTCTTGTGTTACATATATAATCTGCAGCATGCCTCGCTAACCTTGTAAAGTTAGCCTCATACTTTGCGACATTCTCATCCTCCTTTTATCCCAGACTCAGAAATTGCCTTTCCATATCCGCTCAATGGTCACGAGGGAAGTATTTTTCTAAGAAAATCTCTTTGAACTCCCTCCATTCTATGATTGATACTTCATCATCTTCCTTTGTATTTTGAATCAACGACCACCATTGATCAACATCTCCAGTGAGGCGGTAAACTACCATGACAACCTTCTCCCTTTCACTACTCCCCAAGGCATGGAATATTTTTTCTAATGAGTTTACCCATTGCTCAGCTAATAATGGATTTGTAACCCCATTAAATGTTGGCAGTTGCTTCCTAATGAAGCGGTCTAACATTGATCCTCCACGTTGCGGATCAGGGTGCTCCATACGAGTAAGGTTATTATTCATAACCTGAGTGAGTTGTCCCAGTATGGTGATAAGTTGATCAGCACCAGTTGTATCTCCAGCTCCACAATAATTATCTTGAGCAGGAGGGAAATCCCAACATGGAGTGCGTGCATTGATACGGTTTCCATTCCTCCCACTAGGCACCATTTCTAAACAATGGCATAAACTATATTAGTTTATGAATCAAAATACGTAATTCCATACTTTTAAAACACTTAACATAAATTTGACAGTTTATGGATACAATCCATAATCATAAAAATGTTTTCTTTGAGAAGTATATACTCATAAACCCTTCATAATGGTTGGTAAAGAAAATGAGAATTATCCTAAGCATATCCCCCGGGAGTGTCGTAACCAAGAGTGCAGCAAGGCCCGTTGGCGTGCACCAGTTCTAGTTCAAGTCTAGCTCAAAGCAGTGTTTTTGGGTTTTACCCCTAGGTACATCTGTGCCAGATCCGCCTCTACCTACTCATATCTAGATAGGGATGTATTGCTCAGAAAACTCACAAAATCTCTATAATACCAAAATTCTAGGAAGTTATTCTATACTAATCCTCAATGTCTATCTTAGGGCTATGTGCTCTAATAAAAGTTTATCTAAATCTAGCTTCCAAGGTTAGTACTAAACTTCCTCTGATACCAACTGTAACGCCCCGACCCCAGTTACCCAGAGTCGGTGCATTATTGCGTAACATTGGCATGATCACAAAAGATCAAGTCTTGAAAGACCGATTAGTTTAGTAGCATTGGAAACACTAGATACATTCATAAATGTTACATTATATCATAAAGTGAAAAACTAAAATAACATAGTCTCCATTTTACTCACTCATATCCCCTTTATACTATCCCTGCAGGTCATTCCTAAAATACTTCTTCACATCCTGGAAAAATTAAAACATTGAAATGGGTGAGCTCAGATGATCAGTAAGGATAACAATATAGCGGAAGCTTTCATAAATAAACATAAACATTTAAGGCAATGTATAACTAAACAAAAGCCTTTTAAACATTAACTTCAACATAATATGGCAAAAGTAAAATGAGATAATGCCATTTACTTATTCACATGGATATTCTACTGGTCGAATAATCACATACAATATCAATAACCACTTTTATAATGATGGAATGCATAATGCCAGACTATCATAACCACGTAGCCAAGGCCTCGTGCAAAGACTGCAAATAAGATTTTGTCAAGGCCTCATGCCAAGACACTAGTTTGTCTCATGAGACCTGCCGATGCATCGAGGAGCTATAGCAGGCTACACCCATCACTTATTAAGTCCAATGCATTCCTCATATGAACATGTTTTAATATATCATAAACCATAACATAATCGTATCACATAAAACATGCATAAAGGAAACATAAAATTTCCACATTTCAATCACAAGATATCAATACAACACATTGATATAATAAAAAAATACTTTTAAAACCATTTTCAATACCAAAATAAAAGAAAATTAAAACTTTGAATTTATTTTTTATTTAAAAAAAGTTATGGCTTATAGAGGAAGCCAAAACTCAAATAATGGTCACGACGGTGGAGAAGTCATTGTCGCCGCATACGTATGACAAGAAAAGTATTCCTTTTTGTTGTTTAGTAAAACGCTTCGTATAAAAAGATTATTTTTGAATAAACGTAAAATTCAAAGGGGTTTATACACCGTATAAAATAAATTTGTGTATAAAACAAAATATGCCTCAATGAAAGAAGATTGAGATGATTTCCCTTACAAAGATCATTTTTTAAATAAAATAGATCTATTATGTGTATTCACCATGAGTACACATAAAGAAAGTACAAATACAAGATAGGACATAATAATATCATGACATAATTTGAAAGTAGGAGATTAACCCAAATAATGGAAATTGGGTTAAGAAGTTCCCTTACAAAGATCATTTTTTAAATAAAATAAATCTATTATGTGTATTCACTATAATTACATATAAATAAAGTATAAATACAAGATATGACATAATAATATCATGACATAATTTGAAAGTAGGAGATTAACCCAAAGAACAGAAATTGGGTTAAGAAATTCCCTTACAAAGATAATTTTTTTAAATAAAATAAATCTATTATTTGTATTCACTATAATTACACATAAATAAAGTATAAATACATGATATGACATAATAATATCATGACATAATTTTAAAGTAGGAGATTAACCCAAAGAACAGAAATTGGGTTAAGAAATTCCCTTACCTCCTGTCCGACTTGACTCGACCACTCTTTAACCTCATGAATAATAAACTAGAGTTAATCTCTACTTTCTTAAGAACCATTTTCAAGTTCATTATTCCTTTTATATCACTTATTACTGTGTTATTAAAATTATGTAGTCATTTAAGTTAATAACTGTCGTTTTGTCGATCTTTGGTACTTGAGTCAACAATACACTTCTTATAATTACAAGTTGTTTATGTGGTAGAATATCCATTATATCCAGAATTATATTTATGATGTAGATATCATATATATACTATATATCCAGTATATACATGCATTTATAATATTTCATAACATTTAGAGGTAAGAAATGAAATGCACCGTTCATGGAGACGGTAAGCCGTACGTACGCATGAACACTACTTTCATTTATATTTCATATTTAATGGAATGAAGTTATAATTATATAAAGGTATAATATAATTACAGTATAATATAATGTATAATACCATTTACTCCATTCTTTATACATCCCACATATGGCATTAACGATTCAAATCACTTTGAGGGGGCGGTAGTCCGTACTTCCTAAAATGAAATTATTGTGTTTACCCATAATGGAAATCGTAAAGGTACGACATAAATGAAAAATAAATAATCATAAGGAAAACATAAACATAATATGTATCATATATGAAAATAGTTTCATCATAATGGCCACCATGAGAGGTGTTAAAAGAAGATTGAACAATCATCGTTTCGTGAGGCAGAAATTTTCCAACCACAGAAACAGTAAGTTCTTTAACCATTAGACGAAGGTGTGTGTAAGTGTAAATCAAATAATTCTCATAAAAACATGCTAGTATATTGAAGATACTGGTTCTGTTACAAAATAAAGGAATAAAAAGTGTTTAAGGGGTTGGAGAAGCAAAATAAAACAAAATAACATAAGAGAAGACATTACCTTAAAATCGGGTAACTCTTTTTTGATTTGAGCCAAAGGCTTATTTGGGAAGCATTATTCCCAAATTGAGGCTTCTAGGAGTAATAGAGGGAATTTTATAGGCAAAATGGGCATAGGTTGGCTGAGCCAAAGGCTTGATAGGTGTGGGTAAGGTGGTAGAGGTGGGGGCCTTTTATAAGAGGAGAGGAGGGGAACTCTTGGAAAGTCATGAAATGTCACTTTATTATATAATGGGTTTAGAATTTTAAAGGTCCCACACTTATATATTTCTAGGATAAGGTGATAAGGGTTCTAAATATACTCATCCAATAGGTTTTTGACAAGTGTAAGTCTTATATTTTACATTATCTTTTCATTTTATTTAAATCGTTAATTAATGAGGTAATCACTGCATCATCATGGTGTCATAAAAGATTTAATTTATTTAATTTCTAAAAATTATAAAAAAACTATCATGATGTAGGAAATATTTTTATCTTTATAATTAATATTTATAGTAAAAAATATGACTTGTAAAACCCCATTTAAAAATTGTTTAGTAAAACAACTCATGTTTGTGACATTTTTATTTTAACATTAAATAAAACGTTTTTAATGTCATTTTCCTACCAAAGTGGCTCCATGGGGTCCCCAATTTGACCCATGGATTGTCTTGGTCGGCCATGACTCATACAATAGGGGTAGGACATGTGTCAAGGTCATTTCATGTTATTATAACATTATCTTTACCTTAAGTTACACTAATTACCTTTAATCGCGATTAATAAAACTTAAAAGTTACTATTCAAAAAAAAATTATTTTAATCCCATTGAACCACATTTTAAATCCTTACGACAACCATGTATGTCTGATTTTTGAAAATCAAATCACAGAAGTGGTAATGTTTCATTTAAACGAGAAATCAGTTTTTTAACTACCACTTAACGGTTTCACTATTCA
The DNA here is from genome assembly GCA_963277665.1 of Viscum album. Taxonomy (NCBI): domain Eukaryota; kingdom Viridiplantae; phylum Streptophyta; class Magnoliopsida; order Santalales; family Viscaceae; genus Viscum; species Viscum album. The sequence continues at coordinate 189,582,940 of OY728145.1, forward strand.
GCAAAAATTGAAATTTTTCAGAACAATGCCAAAATTTCACCCAAAGCTATAATTGATATTCCGAATTAAATAATGATTTTTATTTTAAAAAATTCCAAACATATAAGTTGCATTAATTAATTTTATAATTAATTCCCGCTGTCACAACAAATAGCGTGTTTTTAAGAAACAATATATATCAAAAGATTGACAATTGTTTAGGTCCAATTTCAAAGTGAATTAAATTCTAATGAACACCATTGGATAAAAAGGTAAAAATATATTCTAATTAAAATTTAAAACCACTCAATAGTATAATTTATCACTATAAATTATTTTTATTAAAAAATTTGTTTTTAAGTATTTTTCACTATTCATAAAAAATTGGAAGTTCTCAGAAAAATACCAAAAATTCAACATAGGATAATTTCGATATTCCGAATCCAAAAATGAAGTCCATTTTGAAATATAAAATATAAATAATTTCAAAAAGTGGGTATTACTATTCATAATGTCTATTTTGATTGGTCGCGGTGTCTTAGAATCTCGAACTTGCGTACAATGCAAGCTATTGCATTATTGAAAAAGAAGCGTATCGTGGAAGCTCGGGGTGTTACAAGAAGCTTCTCTTGAAGAGATAGATGTTTGGAGAGCCAAAAAAAAGAAATAAAACAAAGTGGTTCATGATTCAAAAAATTATATGAAATATAAAGAAGAAGATAATTCTGAAATAAATAATGAAATTGAAAAAGTAAAGTCTTCAATGCTAGAAGGATCAGAAAATGTGGTTAAGTACAAACTCAAAAATTGAAGAATAGAAAAAAGAGATTGATATTTTGAATAATACTAGAAAATATAAAATCAAATGTGTTGAATATCTTGGATATGAAGTTTTTTAGTATGAGAATAAAAGTAAAAGTTATGGAGAAACTCTTGATTCCAGCAAAGTAGGACACACTTGAAATAGAAAAAGTAAAAGTAAAATTCAGAGTTCCAGTGAAGCAGACAAAGGAGTGTTAGGAAAAAAAATGATTTATCAGAATGATGTAGATGGTATGGGTCTTGATCACAAAAAGAAAGTAGTAATGGTTTAAGTTAGACCGAAAGCTCTCACTTAGAGGATGAAGATTGATTTGGGTACAAAACAGAATCAGAAGACTCATAGAACCCAAGGGAGAACCAATAGTACATTATTGCTTCATAGGAATGCACCCCACTTTATATGCTATTGTTGTGCAAATATGGGACACTTAAAAAATGTTTTTTCCATAGAAAATAGGTATCAAAGGGAATAAGACCAATAGAGGTAGCAATACGTGGCTCAATATTCTAGGACATCATTTGATGGTCACTGTTTCATGTGTAGAGGATTTAGGCACCTGAAAATATACTGCTCATTAGAAATACAAATAAATATTCCGAATTAGAATGAATTTATTCATAAGTAGCAGCTAAATTTGTCATCAAATGAGCTAAAAATACAAAATAAATTTCCAGCTCTATATGACGAAGATGGTCCATCATACTTCAAAGAAGATAATGATTATCAATACATATCAAGTATGAAGTCAAAAAAACGGATCATAAAGAATATATATATTCATGTAGTGGTTGCAGATATTGTATTTAAAGCATCAGATCGTACTGAAATATGCATCATTGATAGTGGATTCACCTCACAATTGACAGGAAATAAAGATACGCTGACCAGAATCATGTATGATAAGGAAGGTATCATATGACTTGGTAACGATAAAGGCCTGCAGATTGTTGGCTTAGGAAAATATAAGTTTGGGTGAAAAGACAAGAGACATGATGATGTCTTAGTTATTGAAGGTTTTAGACACAACTCTCTTAGTATTAGTCAAATGTTTGACTCAAGACATTCCATAAGCTTTTAAGTGAAATTATGTTCCATCAAGGAAAAAGATTTTTCATTTGTTTTTTGGGGAAAGTGTATGAAAGAAAATATCTATCTTGTGAGTAGATAAGAAGATATGTGATTTCTATCCAAGAAAGTGGAAAACAAGTTATGTAATAAACATCTTGGTCACTTGAGAAAAACATCCTTGGAGTATCTGATGAAATATGATACTGATCGTGACCTCCCTAGGTTATCACATGATCGTACTCATACACGCGATGCTTTCCAATGAGGGAAGATCAATCGAAATACATATAAGGAAAAAGAGAAAAGGTTAACAAGAGTTATTGAGATGGTGTATATTGATGTCTGTGGACCTATTTAACTAGAATCTATTGATGGGAGGAGATTCTATGTTCTCTTTATTGATGATTTTAGAATAATGGTGTGGGTATCAATCATCACCCACAAGTATGAGATGTTTAGTTTTATTACAAGATATCAGTGAGATGTTAAAAATATGATAGGTTATAAAATCTAGAAGATCATAACAAATAATGGAACTAATTTAACAAATATTCAAGTGGAGTATTATCCTAAGAAACATGGGATAAGGCACCAAGTTTTAGCAGTTAGAACTCCAAAACAGAATGGAGTAGTTGAGAGAGGAAATAGAATTATCTATAACATGGATAGAATAGTTATCATTGAGAAAGACCTACCCGAGAAGTTTTGAAAAGAAGTAGTGATGAAATTAGTCTACACATCAAACAAAGATTTTTTGTTTTCCAAAAGAAGAGAAATTTTTTGTGAGCTATGGAATGAAAAGAAGCCAACATTGAAGTACTTTAGAGTTTTCAGAAGTAAGTGTTTCATTCTCAATAAGGAGAAACATAGGATGCTTGAATCTCATGGAGATGAAGGGTTATTTCTTGGCTACTCAAAGAAAATCAAATAATATAAATGCTTCAATAAGCTGTTGGGAAAAGTTTTTGAAATCCATGATGTAACTATAATGGATAATGTAAAAAATATTAGGTAAATACATGATCAGTCTTGAGAGGATAGTGATGAAAAGATAATCAGATCATGGGATGTTCTATTACAAATTCCTATTTAGATGAAGATTTAGATAATGAAAAGGATGAGAAAAATTCAGTATTTTTACAAAGATAGAAGAGAAGATCTGGATTTGATAGATAGAATATAATTGGTGATCAAAAAATGCCTATGAAAATAAGAAGGATGAAGACTCTACCACAAGAATTGTACTTATCATAAGTAGATTTTAAATGTTTTCATTAAGTAGCTAGAGATGATAATTTGGTTAAGATTATGAATGAAGAGTTTGACCAAATTGAGAAGAATCATACATGGAGGATTTTTTTGAGGCTAAAAAATAAGAATGTCCTTGGGACTAAATGGGTCTTTCACAAAATAATGAATGAAGATGGTGTAGTAGTTCGAAACAAAGCATGAATAGTGTGCAAAGGGTAATACCAGATAGAGGGTATCAATGTTGATAAAACATTTGTACCTATTTCAAGGCTTAATAAAATTAGATTATTCTTGGTTATAGAAGTGAAAAGAAAATTCGAAGTCGTTCAGATGGATGTTAAGTCATCATTTTTGAATGTGGTTCTTGAAGAAGAAGTTTACAATGAGAAAACAGATGGTTTTACCATTCATGAATATGATAATAGAGTTTATTGATTGAATAAGGATTTATATGGTTTGAATAAAAAACCAAGAGCATGGTATTCAAGGCTAGATCAGTTTTAAAAGAAGCTCAGTTTTCAATGTGGTAGAGTTGATTACAAACTATATGTCAACCATGATAGTAATCAAAGGATGGTGGTGTTGATATATGTTGATGAAATAATATTTAGTGGATAAAATGAATCTCAGTGTAAGAAATTCGCTAAATTCATGAAAAGTGAATTTGAAATGTTGTTGATTGGTGAATTAACATTTTTCCTTAGTTTATATGTGAAACAAGGAAAGAATGGAACATTCATGTATCAATCCAAATATGATAAGGAGGTTATGAGAAGATTTGAAAAGGATAATTCTAAGGATATTACTACTCTCATAGATACTTGAATGAAACTATGACAGGAAGATGAAGGCAATGCAGTTAACATTACAAAATATAGTAAAATCATTGGCAGTCGACTATACTTGATGATGACAAGACCTGATATTGTTTTTTACACATACTAAGAAGCACAATATCAAATCAATACCAAGGAAACCCACATTATTACAGTAAATATAATACTTTTATATATCAAGGGAATGATGGATTTCGGTTTGATGTATAATGAAAAACCTCAGAACTATTTTTTGGGATATACTTATACAGATCGGGATAGTTCAGAAGATGATAGAAAATCGACATCAGGTGGTGCATTCTATCTTGGTAGATTGTGTATTTATTGGATAAGAAATATACAAGATTTCATTTCATTGAGAACTGCATAAGCGGAATATATTATGGCTACTCAAGCACGAACAATTTTATTATGGATGAAACAACAGCTTGGTGATATGGGAATTGAAGTGAAGTCTCCGATCGAAATCCATTTTGATAATTCAAGTGCTATAAATCTTAGAAAAAATCTTGTACATCACTCAAGGACAAATAACAGTAAAATCAACTATTATTTAAATAAGGATAAGGTGGATGAAGGGCTTGTGAAGTTCGAGTATATTCTTATATAACTATAGGTTATAGACATTCTGACAAAGGCCTTACCCAAGAAGCATTTGAAAGGCATCGACTGGCTATGAGAGTTCAGTGAAATTCCCACAGTTGAAAACATGTAGATGTGGGACCCCCTCTCCCCAAGGTATGGTGTGGTTTTTCCTAATGTGAAAATATCTATTATTTACCCTCTTCTATACCTAAAAGAAATGAAATCCAGGTTCATTGATAGGGGGTATTGTAGTTGTAAAACGGGAGAAAATATCTTAATCACGACAAAGGGAGAATCTTAAAGGGGGAGAAATAGAAGATGAAAGGGGGAGAAACAAGACTTGGGGAGTATTAAATCTGATGATGATAAAGGTGATCAATAAAATATTGTATATCATGATATCTAAGGTTCATGATAAAAGTATAAGAGTGGTTTTGGAATGGAACAAAGTGACTCATTGATGAAATTTTCAAGCTAATATTGTTTCTCACGCCAAGTATGGATCATATGGGATTAGAGTGTGTGTTGAGTAAATCTTTTATCAGAATATTAATCTCAAGAAGTGACTATTGAAAAAGCTATAACAAGCTTTAACAATGTATCAAAATAAGAAGAGTTGTTAACAAACTCAAAGGGGGAGATTATTGGTGAAAAATCCCTTAAGGCATCCTCTCAGTGTTTTTGGGTGTGATTGTGAATGTTGAAAAAGCCAGATGACCATGAATGATAATGGTTGGTGTTGCTGTGTTGATGAAGTAGGTTTCGAAGGAGATATAGTTTCCCAATGTTTGCTAAATTTTTGGGACTCAAAATTAAGAGTTTATTATTTTATAAATGGAATGATTTATACAGAGGAGTTCGCAAAGCATGGTTTTCAGACCGCAAAACATAGTTCTTGGACTACAAAGGATATATGCAGAATGGAGAAGCAAATTGATAAATGAAGTATTTCTATGTGCACCTTGAAGGAAGCTACAAAGACTGTGAACAAAAAATAGTTCAATGGAGGGTTTCAGTTTGCGGAAGGTGTGAAGTTCATGGGATGGCTCATCATTTTCAGAAAGGATGTAGCGATTGAGATGTCAAAAAGGGGTTTCATCCATGGAAGAAATTGGCTACCTTGAAGGAAGAAAGGTGCTATGTGTACCACATAGAAAAATCCATGGTGAAGGTTTTACCACATCAAAACATTGTAGAAATCAGCTTAGTAAGATTTGTAGATCTATTTTCCTATATAAGGACCACTAACCCCATCATTACATAGGGAAATTTTCATTAGAAAACATCATTGATCTTGGAAAATTCAATGAAGTTTGAAAGAGTTCACGGTGAGAGATTCTGTGAGAGAGAGAGTTTACCAGGAATCAATTCCATGAAGGGTGTCCGCAAAGTCAGTTCATGAAAGGGTTTTTCGGGGCACTATAAACCACCAAGGAAGAAGTGTCTATAGAGGAGAGGTGGTCTATGGGACATTAACCATTTGTGGAGGAGAAGTGGTGTAACACCCAAATGTTTTTATGAAATATTTTCTTTAAATAAATTTTATTCTCTAATAGCTAGCATTTCATGAAATTGTGAATTTAAACGAACCACGAGATGCCCTTAGTATAAAATGACCATTATAACCTAGCCATTAGGTTATCATGAATAAATATAACTAACTTATGAAAATGATTTGTGAATGAAAAAGAAAAATCAATTATATATTTGTATTTTTGTTATGTGATATATAATTTTTAAATGAAATTAATGAAATATATTTTTTATATATTTAATAAAGTATTTTTTATATTCATCCAATAGATCTTTTTTCATAGGGTATGGATAAACACCATTTGATGTATAAAAACCTATATTTTTCGAAAGGGTAATTTTTCACCTTTTAATAGAGAACCACTTTTAAATTTAGATTATGACACATTAATAATTTTTATATGACAACATAAACATATTATTTGAAAGCAGGATATAAAATTTTACTTTGACTGAATTTTTAATATTTTCTGATAACTTTCAGGTTTTGATAAACAATAAAAATACATTAAATTTTAATAGAAAATATTTTTCTCAAAATAATTTATATGTTTAAATTATAATATTTAATGATTTTAATGTATAAATAGAATATATTTTCATCACTAAATATAATTTATTTCATTATCATTAATTTTACATTGAATTCAGATGTAAAAACATTTCAATCTTTTGCAATGTTTTAACTTCGAAAACACTTTCAGTCTTTCCGAAAACGAGATTAATTTTAAATCCGTTACTACAACTTCTATGCTTCAAATTTTGAAAAATGGATTCCATATTTGGAATAAATAAGTTCTAATTATGTAAACATCTTACTTTTATTTTTGGGAATTATGAATAGTAACTTCAGTAATTTTTATTAATACGGTAAAAGGGTAAATCAGGTGATTAAGGTTTAAAATAAAATAATGAAATTTTCCCAACACTTGTCCTAATTTCATTGGATGAGTGTGTTTTGACCTAAATCAATCTTGGGTTGAAATGGTTTCCTTTGGAAGCAACATGGATGATATTAGGACATTAAATTTATTTTATTTAAAGAAAGTTTTAGTATGTCTTACTTAAATTTTAATAACTATATCATTTCTAATATAAGGTTACACATAAGATAAATTCGATTATAAATACTCATTTTAAATCTAAAATGTATTTTTATATCATTATTTTTTAAATTTTTTATGAAATAAATAATTATCTAAAAAACTTATACTTTAATGATTCAAAAAATATTTAATTGATGAGAAATCAATAAAATAATAATTATTAAAGTGGTAATAACCATTAAAAGACCAAAAAAATTGATCAAATCTTATTTTTCGAGTATCTATCGACCATAACCATCCATGTTTTGAGTTATTGACCATTCATATCCTTATATAATATATTATGTAACTTATATTATTTTATTTAAAGTAATGATAAACTTGTCACATTCTTGTTTTAATAAGTATAACATTTTTAATAATGGATTATAAAAAATATATATTAGATTATATGTATTTTTCTGAAATATAGAGTATTTATCTTTTTCATGGTATTTTGTTTTTAAATTTTATTCTACAAATAATCATATTAAATAATTAAACAAATATGTTTTAGTGATTATTTTATTAAGGGAAATATCAAATAAATATTAATAAATTTTTTAAAATAAATAAAATTTTGGCTAATTAATATTTTCAATGAATTTTATAGATTCCCTTTAATTCTTATTAAAATTATTAAATAAATTTTTTGAAGATAACTTTTTATCTTAATATTTTTAAAAATAAATGAATTAAATAGTGTCAAAATTGACACTATTGATTGTTTATCAAATTAATGTTTATTAAATTATTTACAAATCATATTTTTTAAATATATCTATATAATATTTATTATATTATCCAAAATGTTCTAATTTATTTATTTATTGTCACATTGACTTCAAATAAGTAAATATTACACCCTTTTAATATTAAAATATTTGTTACCCTACTTAAAAATTAAATAGAATAACTAAGTGTTAATTACAATTATTAGGTTTAAATTGATATAAAAATTTATCTTAAAGTTATTAATAGATTATATTACAACCATATATCATCTTATATTTGAAATTGAAACATTTTGGAGGTTTTTTGATGTGGTTGGAGTTTATTATAATTTAATATTTTTGGGATTTCTAAACGTACCCTCACCTCAATTATAAAAGGGAACCACCTCCCTCATTTATTAAAAACTCATTGAGCCTTCAAGATCATCTATACCCTGACATTTTATATTCTAATCTTTCATGGTAACATTCTAGAGGTTCATTTCTTCTCCAAATAAAAACTCTAGTGCTTTAAGAGGAGATTTAGAGGGAGCACGTCAAAGAAGAGGTAATCCCCTCTACATATTCATTTAGACTTCTTTATTCTTATAAATACTCTTCATAAGTTGTTTTGTTATATAGTAATAACTTTAGTATCACTTATATACTGATATTTTATTTTGATTATGAAACAACCATATTCTACCTTCTATCCATCCTACGAAAAATGAAATCACCACAAGTGCGTACATATGACTTACCGTCTCCACGTTGTGGTGTAATATTTTTTTCACCACCACCTTACTTGGATGGATATAATGATAGAAATAATAACTATATATGGTTATTATAACATGATATTTATTTTGAAATATTATACATCATCCAATTCAATACCATTCAATAATTAACGGAATGGTATCGTCGCTCGTGCGTACTTACAACCTATCGTCACCATGATGAGATGCGATTCATTATACATGATATTCATTAAAGAATAATTATATAAATGAATGGAATGAATAAATAAGATATATTTTATACTAATATAATTTTTTAAATGATATAACTCTAACCTAAGAAGAGGAAAAAAGAACTTATGTGACAAAACATGTGTAAGAAAAAGAAGAAGTTAATACCCGATGTACGAGTAATAATATTACTGACAAGAAGATGATAATATGATCATATATATATATCATAAAAATTACTATGATTATGGAATATATAAATGACATTATTTAAATCTATATAAAAGAAGTTAAGATACATATAAAGTAAAACATACCTAAGGTAAGGTATAATTTCACAATCTCATTATTATCTGAGATAGTTTATACGTAAGTATTTACTGAGGTATATTTATCATCCAAGTCCATGTTTCCTAATTATGTATTCCAAAATATTATTTCTATTCTTATACAATCTTTTAGATTCAATTTTTCTCATTTTTAAATTTTTATTAAACATTATAAAAGGAATATTTTGTCGTTTTCGATACAAGGTACTTCTTGAATTTTCCGAAAAAAGTACCGGGATAATGTTTGTTTTAACTTATACGACATGAATATATTGTTACGTTTTCATAATGCCTTATTTACATGAATATTACTCTATAATATTTCAAGTTTATTTCCAGATAAATTATTTTCTTTTAAAAATTCAATACATTTAGAGAAAAAAAAATGTTTTTGTAGAAGAAAGGATATTTTCCTCAAGAATTAGTTTCATGTGTTATATCAAAATTATTTTCCATCTAAGATGTAATTATTTAATAGGGTTATATTTCAAGTATAATATCCTTACTATTCATATGGTTTGACTATGTTTATTATATAATTATATTTATGAAATCCATTAGTTTTATAGGGATTATGTTACAGTGTTTAAAGAAGCCTATTTTATTCCTTGGGTTATGATGAATGATTTATGTTATTGTGACACATGTAAGAATGATTTCATTATAATATTGGGGGGTGTAGGACATATATATCCATACATTGCATTGGAAAAAGATTTATATCTCATGATATATATAGGACTGGAATGACATGTAAAACCAGTTCAGTAATACAGATCTGGAACAAAGAGTGATCTCAGTTCAGTAAAGGACTTTTTTCCACTATGATGGTCTTAGCAAGGAGACTCAACTAATATGAAATTATTTTCTATGATTATGTGTATGCCACAAAATTTCATGTATTATGTTATGCATTTTGGGTTTAAGTTCATTGATTCTTATGAAATTTTATGATTTATCCCATGGCATGTTATCATGATCTTTCATATATTGGATAATATTTCCAAATGTTAGGTTCTTATGTCTAAGGATTATGATATGGTTGAAATATCCCTTATTTACCCTTACTGAGAATCTAATGTCACCCTTTCATATGTTTCTTTTTCCCAGGTCATGAAGAAGGGTATTAAGTAAGATATATCAAAAAGGGGTCTAGTTATAACGAAATATGTGGGAGACAATAAATATGTATTATGAACAATTTGTTTATGTTTCAAAGTTTCTAAAGACACTATAATTATATGGTCTTGTAATGGATTTTTTATATTTTGTAATGAACATTCATCAATTTTGAAGTAGTATATATGTTGTAAAGTATGGGTTGTTGTAGTTGGTATCTGAGGAAATGTAGAGTTAACCTTTGGAAATTTGGATGAGAAAACCTTAGTAAGAAACCAAAGGATATGTCTAAGTATAGGTTACAATCCTAGTGTTTTAGAAATTATCATGAATAACCAAGGATAAAGCCAAAAGTTTCCTAAATTGAAATTTTATTCATGATTATTTGGTTTTCCCATTATGATTATTGTTACTCACACTATGCTTATTGGTTTTAGTCTATGTATGGAACTTAGAGGGACCATGTTAATACTGAATGTGATGGAAAATATAATGATTTTCATCATAAGAAACCAACTATTATAGGATCTGGAATGAAAAATCATGTAGCTATACTCACATAACTTTCTGTCTATTAATCATGAAGGACTTCTAAATGAGCAAAGGAGGGAAAAAATTCTATTGATTCCTTTATGAGGAAGTTTCCACCCTATTTCAGTGGGTATTCTAATCCATTAGTGGCTGAACAGAGGATCTGTAACACTGAAAAGATGTTTTCAATTCTCTAATGTTTAGAACATGATAAAGTCATATTATAAGTCTATCATTTGGATGGTCAAGCTAATCAATGATGGAACCTTATCAATAATATGAGGCAATGAGTTGAAATTGAATCCATGGAATGGGATGAGTTCAAGAACTTATATTTCAATAATTACATTCCTCATATTCTTTGAAAAAATATGGAGAAGGATTTCCTTGAACTTAAGAAAAACAATGATGAATCTATTGGTACCTATGAAGAAAATTTTACAAGACTAGATATGCATTCTTATAGAATTATTATCCAACATGAGAGTAAAATTGATCGATTATTTAATGGAATAAAACCATGTATTTGAAGGATATTAGCCATAAGGGACTTAGATAGTTATGAGGAAATCATTTGATGTGTTCTCAAGGTTGATATGGATATTGGATTAACCCATAAATCTTATGTGTTTAATATGAAGAAAAAATGGAATTAATTATGACACCTAAATATTTCACTGAAATGAAGATGAGTTTTCCCTTATTCTCAAAGCGTGGAAAGAAACTTGGAGGAAATTGTCTTAAATAGACTAGAAAATGTTTTAAGTGTGGAAAAGAAGGTCGTTGTGAAGTTGAATGTCGATGTGATGGGAAAGATATTTCTAATGATGAGAATAGAAAAAAAGTCTAAACAGAATGCACCTCCTACACTTGAATGTTACACATGAAAGAAAATGGGTCATTATGCCAATCGATTCCCCAATCCAAAGGTTATTGATGATGATCGATGTTAGTAAACTCTTAAGGACAAAGAAAAAGGCAAGTCACATTGGATCATTATTAGCAATGTGGAGTATGATAATTAAGTGGTTAAAGGTACACCTACCATCCACTCTAAGTAAAAAAAATTATTTATTTGATTATTTATACACTCAATATTTTATTTATAAAGAATTTTCTAAAGGTATATCCTTATTACCACAACAATTATATATTGAGTTAGCTGTGACAACTCCTAATGGTACAACAGTCGCATCAAAAGTTTATAATTATTCTCCGGTTGAAGTTTGTGGGAAAGTGCTTCCAAAAAATCTTGTGGTCTTTCCTAATGTGTAATTTTATGTGATTCTTGACTTGTATTGGATTTCTCTATATGGAGATCATATCAATTTCCAAGGAAGGGAAGTCACATTTCAAATTCCGGATCAATATATGACCATATATCGATGCAAGGATGAATACAACATCCCAATATAAATTTCTTCCATATTATGGGTCTCGATACCTATAAATGAATGTTATATATCTCAAATGGTTTAGGAGAAACTAACAATTAAGAATACACCCATTGTACAAGAGTTTTATGATGTCTTTCTGGAATAATTACCAAGTATTCCACCAAATCATGGAGTTGATTTTTCAATAGAACTCATACCAATTGTTATGCCTATTTCAAAAAAACCTTATAGAATAGATCCAACTGAGTTGTAGGAATTTAAGATGCAACTCAAAGAGAATCTTGATAAGTGATTCATACACCCTAGTGTGTCACCTTGGGGAGCACCTGTTTTGTTTTTTAAGAATAAATATGGATCATTGAGACTCTTCATTGATTATCAAGAACTTAAAAAGATCAATATCAAGAACAAACATCCTCTTCCCCACATTGATGACTTATTCGACCAACTATGAAGTGATCAATACTTTTCCAAGATTTATCTTCATTCAGGATATCATTAATTAAGGGTCGAGAAGGAAAATATACCAAATACAACATTCCATACAAGGTATGGACACTATGAATTTATAGTGATGCCTTTGTTCTTACTAATTCCCCTGAAATCTTCATGTATCTAAATAATAGAGTATTTAGAGAAAATCTTGATCAGTTTGTGGTAGTCTTTATAGATGATATTATTGTCTATTTGAAGAGAAAGGAATAACAAGAATATCTCTTGAGAATTATACTGACTACCCTGAGAAAGGATAAACTTTATGAAAAATTTACCAAGTGTGAATTTTGGATTCAGAAAGTTTCATTTTTGGGTCAGATAATCTCAAGAGAGGGGATATCTATGGATATAGAAAAAACAGAAGTTATTGAATGTTGGTCGAGGCCAACAACAATAACTTAGATCCAAAGTTTTCTTGATTTGTTTGGATATTATGGAAATTTTATGAAATATTTTCCATGATTATCTAATAAAATCACCAAGTTGACTTAGAAAGGAGTTAAGTTCCTGTGAACAGAAGAATGTGAAGAGAATTTCAAAGAGCTAAAAAGAAGGTTAGCCAGAGCACCTATGCTCAAACATCCATGTAGTGTAGAAAAGTTTGTAATCTATAGTGATAAATCTAATAAGTTAATGGGTTGTTTCCTCATGTAAAATGATATGGTCATATCTTATGCCCTACGAAAATTGAAAATCCATGAGAAAAATTACCCTACTCAGGATTTAGAGTTAACTGTTGTAATCTTTGCACTAATGATAAGGAGAAATTATCTTTATGGTGAAAGGTGTGATATTTATACTGATCATAATTTTAAATTATATTTTCACACAAAAGGATTTTAATATGCATCAAATAAGATGGTTGGAGTTGATTAAATGCTATGGCTACTTAATACATTACCTCACTGGGAAAGCGAACAACATAGTAGATGATTTCATCCAAAATGACCGTGCTAGCCTATCCATGATGAGGATCACAAAAGATCTAATATTTATGGATTTTAATAGGATGGATCTTGAAAATATAAAGGAAGGTAAGAAATCTTATCTTTTTCAAATGAATGTTCAACCATCTATACATGGGTAGATTAAGGAGGTGTAGAAGGAAGATGTAGAGCTATAAAAGATAGTGAGAAATTTTCCTAAATTCAACCTTGATTGAGATGGAATAATAAGGTTCCAGAACTAGATTTGTATTCCTCCAATACCGGAATTAAAGAAGGATCTATTGGATGAGGCTCATAGTTATTCATTCTCTATTCATCCTGGAAGCACAAAGATGTACATGGACTTTAAAGAGTATTTCTAGTGGGATGGACTAAAAATATATGTTGCAGAATATGTCTCTTAGTGCTTGGTTTGTTAGAAAATTAAGGCTGGGAGATAAAAGTCTAAGGGGATGTTACAACCATTACCCATACTAGAATGGAAATGGGAAAACATCACTATGGAATTTGTCATCAGACTTCCCAAAACATCTAAAGGACATAATGTTATATGAGATATAGTTGATTACCTTAAAAAGTCATCACACTTCATTGCTACTAGAGAGGATTTATTATTTGATCATCTTTCCAAGATATATGTGAAGGAAGTGGTAAGATTTCATGGAGGACCACTTTCTCTTATATCTGATCAGGATCTGAGGTTTACCTCGAAGTTCTAGCGAAGTATTCAGAAGGATTTGGATATAGAGTTTAGTTTTAGCACTTATTATCATCCTCAGACAGACGATCAATATGATAGGAAAATTAAAACTCTAGAATACATGTTTAATGTTTGCTCTATGGACTTCAAAGGTGGTTCGAATAAACACCTACTGTTGGTAGAATTTTCTTACAATAATAGATTTAAATCCAGTAGTTAGATGGATCCTTATGAATACCTCAATAGAAATAAGTGAAGAAATCCAACTTGTTGGGATGAAGTTGGGGAAAGAAATCTACTAGGAGCTAATCTTATTGATGAAATGGTATAAAAGGCTAGATCTATTTAACAACACATAAGAGAAGCTCAAATTTCACAAAAAAAAGTAATGCTAAAAACCAACAAAAAGACCTAGAGTTTAAAGTGGATGACAAGGTGTTTCTAAAAATATCTCCCTAGAAGAGAGTAATGAGATTTGGAAAGAAGTGAAAACTAAGCCCTAGGTATATCACTCTTTTGTAAATTCTGGATCATGTTGGGAAGGTAGATTACCGATTGAAACTTGAACCAAACCTCTCTCAAGTTTATGATGTGTTCCATGTATCTCTCCTATGAAAGTACATACCCGATCCTTCACATGTACTAAACTCAAAAGTCATACTGCTGGAGAAAGATCTTTCTTATGAAGAACAAGTGATAGAGATTATTGATCATAGAGAACAAGTTATTTGAAACAATATAACTCCCTTGGTTAAAGTTTTATGGTGAAATGACCAATTTAGAGAAACTATGTGGGAACTTGAGGATGTGATTAGGTAGAGGTATCCTCATCTGTTTGTATCCAAGTGATAAATTTTGAAGGTGAAATTCAGTTCAAGGGGGGTAAAATGTAACACATAGATGTTTTTATGAAATATTTTCATTAAATAATTTTTATTCTTCAATAGATTTCATTTCATGCAATCGTGAGTTTAAATGATCCATGAGACTCCCTTAGTATAAAATGACCACTGTATATAAGCCATTAGGTTAGCGGGGATACATATAACTAACTTATGAAAAGAATTGTGAATAAAAAATACAAATCAATTATATATTTGAATTTTTGTTAAGTGATTTAAAATAGTAAATTAAATTAATGGAATATGATTTTTCAATATTTAATAAAATATTTTTTATATTCATCCTATAGATATTTTTGTCATAGGGATGAATAAACCCTATATGATGTATAAAAACCTATATTTTTCAAAAGGGTAATTTGCCATCATTTAATGGAGAACCCCTTTTAAATTAATATTATAACACATTAATAAATTTTATATGACAAAATAAACATGTTCTTTGAAAAAAAGATATTAAAACTTACTTTGGATGATTTTTTTATATTTTTGGAAAACTTTAATGTATTGATGAAAACTAAAAATACACTAAATTTTAATTGAAAAAAACGTTTTTCATCAAAATAATTTATATGGTCAAATTATAATATTTAATGTTTTTAAAGTTTAAATAGAATATTTTTTTTTGTTAAATATAATGTCTTTCATTATCAGTAATTTTACATTGAATTCCAGTACAAAAACATTTCAATATTTTACAATCTTTTAATTTTTAAAACTCGTTATCTCTTTATGTCAACAAGATTAATTTTAAATCAATTACTGTAACTTCTATGATTTTAATTTTGAAAAATGGATTCCATATTTTGACTCAGTAAGTCCAAATTATGTAAATATCATACTTTTATTTTTGGGCATTATGAATAGTAACTTCGGTAATTTTTATTAATACGGTAAAAGGGAAAATCGTGTAATTAAGGGTAAAAATAATATTATGAAATTACCCTAACACTTTTTAAAATATCACTGGATGAGTGTTTATTGACCTAAATCATCCTTGGGTTGAAATGATGTCCTTTAAAATCCACTTGGATGAGATTATGACATTTAATTTATTTTATTTCATTAAAAGTTAAACATGTATTACTCAAATTTTAATAACTATTTCATTTTTAATGTATGGTTATGTAGAAGGTAAATTAGATTATAAATACTCATTTTAAAGATAAAATGTTTTTATTTTTCATGATAATTTATTATTAATTTTTAGAAAATAAATAATTACCTTAAAGACTTATACTTTAATGATGCATAAATTATTTAATTGATGAGAAATAAATAAAATAATTATTTTTAAAGTGACAATAACCATTAAAATACCCAAAAAATTTTCCTAATCTTATCCGTAGAGTATATCTCGACCATAGCCATCCAAGTGTCGAGTTATTGACCATTTGGAGCTTTATAGAAGAGATTAGGACCCTTATATTATTTTATTTAAACAGATGATAAACTTGTCACATTCATGTTTTAATATGTATAACAATTTTAATGGTAGTTTATATAGAATATATATTCTATTATAAGTATTATTATGAAATCTAAATGATTAACCTTTTTCATAGTATTTTATTTTTATTTTTTATTCAACAGATAAGCATATTAAATAATTACACAAAACTATTTTAGTAATTATTTAATTAAGGGAAATATAAAATAAATAATATTAAGAATATTAAAATAAATATAATTTAGGATAATTAATATGTTCAATAAATTTTGTAGATGAACTTGAACTCTTCAAAATATTATGAAATAATTGTTTTGAAGTTAACATGTTATCTTTATATTTTTAAAAATCAATGAATTGAATAGTGTCAAAATTGACACTATTGATTGTTTACAAAATTAATGTTTTATTAAATTATCTAAAAATCATATATATTTTTAAAAATATATAATATTTATTATATGGTCTAACATATTATAATGGAATTATTTCTATTCTAATTTACACCGAATAAGTAAATATTGCACCCTTTTAATATTAAATTATTTGTTTCCCTAGTGAAAAATTAAATAGAATAACTAAGTGTTAATTAAAATGATAAGGTTCGAATTGATATAAAAACTTGTCTAAAATTTATTGGTTGATTTTTTGGAAACCTATATCATATCAAATTCAAAATTCGGACATTTTGGAGGTTTTTGGATGTGGTTTGTGTAATTTATAATTTTTTGAGTTTCCAAACGTACCCCTCACTTCAATTATAAAAGGGAACCTCCTACCTCATTTCTTCACAAAAAATTGACCCTTAAAGATATAATATCCCATAACAATTTCCATTATCATCTTCCCTAGTAACAATATATAGGTTCTGGTCTTTTCCAAAGACCAACTATAGTGCTTTAAGAGGAGATTTAGAGGGAGCACTTCATAAGTTTTTTAATTATAAATTAACAATTCTACTATCACATATATACGTAGATGTTATTATTATTATTATAAAACAACCATATTCCACCTTCTATCCATACTAGGAAAAACGTAATCACCACACGTGTGTACGTATGACTTATCGCCTCCACGTCGTGGAGTAATATGTTTTTCACCACGACCTTACTTAGATGGGTATAATTTTGGAAATAATAAATATATATGGTTATTATAAAATTATATTTATTTTTAAATATTATACACCATCCACTTCAATACCATTCAAAAATTAAGGGAATGATATTGTTGCTCATGTGTACGTGTGACCTACCATCTCCATGATGTGATGCGATTCATTCTACATGATATTAATTAAAGCATGATTATATAAATGAATGGAATGAATGGAATGAATAAATATGATATATATTATACTAATATAATTTTTTAAACGATATAACTATAACTTAATAATATAAATAAGAACTTATTTGAAAAAACATGTGTATGAAAATAAAGAAGCTAATACCGGATGGACAAGTACTAACTTTAATAAAAAACAATTGATAATATGAGAATATATGATATTATGAAAATGGCTATGATTATAGAATACATAAATGAAATTATTGAAATCATTATACATGAGGTTTAGATACATACAAAGGAAATTAGACATAAGGTAAGGGATAATTTCACAATCTCATTATTATCTTGGATTATTTATACGTAATTATTTACTGGGGTATATTTATCATCCAGGTCCTTGTTTCCTAATTTATAATTATAAAATCATTTAGAGTCAATTTTACCCATTAGTAAATTTTTATTAAACGATATTAAAGTAATATTTTTTTTATTTTTGATACGTGGTTCTTTTGTTACTTTTCCAAAAAAATACAGGGGGAATGTTTTTTAACTTATACGACATGAACACATTTTTACATTTTCAGAAATACTTATTTTTATGAAGATTACTCTACACTTTTTCAAATTTATTTTCAAATAAATCACTTTATTTTAAAATTTAATGACATTTTGAGAAAAGAAAACATTTTTTATGAAGAAATGATATTTACCTAAAAAATTAATTTCAAGTGTTACATCAAAATTATTTTCAATATAATATAGAATTATATTATAGGGTTATGTTTCAAGTATAATATCCTTATTGTTTGTATGGTTTGATTGTGATTATGATGGAATTCTATTTATGAAACCCAATAGTTTTACTTGGAATCATTCTATTTATGATGAATGATTTATGTTATGATAGAACATGTATGAATGATTTCTTTATTAGATGGGTGAGACCTATATCTCCCTACATTGCATTGGGTAAAGATTTATGTATCTTGGTATAGAGAATACTGAAATAGAAAGTAAATATGATTCAGAAATACATGATTGGAGTGAAGATTGATTTTTGTTCAGTAAAGGTATTTTCCCACTATAACGGTCTTGGAAACGAGCCTTAACTAATATGAAATTAGTTTCTATGCTTATAATTATACCAAAAAATTTCATGTCTTATGTCATGACTTTTGGGATTAGATTCATTGATTCTTATGAACTTTTATGATTTATCCCCTGGAATTCTAAAATGATCTTTCATATCTATGATAATATTTCCAAATTTTATGTTCTTATGTCTTATGATTATGATATGATTAAAATATCCCTTTTTTACCCTTACAGAGAATCTGATCTCATCCTTTCATATGTCTCTTTTCCCCAGGTCATGAAGAAGGGTATTAAGTAAGATATGTCAAAAAGGGTTCTAGTTATGACAAAATAAGTCAGAGACAATTAAGATGTCTTATAAACCATTATATTTCCCAATTTCTAAAGACACTATACCCATACGATCCTATCATGGTTTTTTATATTTTGTAATGAATATTCTTCAATTTTTAATTAATATCAATTCATGTAAAGTATGGGTCTTTATAAGTGGTATATGGAAGACAAATACATCCATGAAACAAGGATGGTACATAGAAGAAAAAGGTGGTCTATGAATCACTAGTTCCACATGGTGAAAGTGAGTTTTCGGAGAACTTGAGGAATTTTGTGAAGGGACTAAAATAGTTTGTAAAATTAATTTCCATAAACTAACATTACGTGGAAAAGTGGATTTTATATATGGGTGAATATAGGACTTTAATAGAGAATCTATCTACAGTCGAGGATGCATGTTTTCATGAAAATTAAGGTACCTTCAAGTCCATAAATTTTGAGTGGATCCCTTCCAATAGTAGTGAGAAAAGGAAGTGGAAGACGGTTATCCTTTCCATCGAAAATGACCCAGAGAACGATACATAGGGATTAAACCTTGGGAAAGTAGTGATATGAACATAAACCTTGTAAAGGAAATGATCAAAGGTATAAATGTGATCTAGCCCAAACACTTAAATTTGGCTGTGATCCTTAGTTAATTTGGTACATGGACAAATCACCATTGTTTTCTCCTGGAATGTACCTGCGTAAGGGTGAACCAAGTAAAATCATCGTGCACCATGCATGATTTCATTTATATTCATACATTGTTATGGTTGAAGGAGAGAAGAGTGTTTTTTTAATGACAAAAAAAGATCCGAAGGGGAAGTAGTTTTAATCTATATATTGGAAACTAATCCCTTAACGTAACATTGTATCATTTTTGGGTTGGTTGTGTTTGTTGACAAAGCAGGTTTTCATGGTGAATTTTCGAGTTCTTGAGATTTTGTTGAAAATCCATGTTGATAAAGAACCATGAAAAATGAATGAATGATATAGAGGCGGTACCAAAGAATGGACGAAGTGCATCACAAAGGAGCAAAGAAATTGACAGAATACTCAGCGATGGAGCTTTTTAATTCTAAAAATTTTCCACAGCACTTTGTGAAGCAGTGTGAATTACGGTTGAATTTTTAGAGCTCTACAGTTTGGGATGACTTGGTGCTAACTTTGCGTTTAATGATTGAGGGTCGGTGGAATTTCCTATAAATAGACCACTACCCCCTCGAAAAAAGAATATTGATAAAACGAATAACCTTATGCTCTTGAATTGCGAAGGAGATTCATAGAGCTGGGATCTTTGTGAAAAAAAGGGAATTTGCAGAGTCAGTTGATATCTGTGAAATGAAGGAGCATTGCAAAGGCCAGTTAGGCTTTGTGGAGGATGTTCACTTCACTAAGGAATTTTTAACTTTGTGAAATCTAAAAGACCAGAGTGAGATATGCGATCTAGAGACCTCTGTGATCTAGTGAGCTTTGCAAACCTGTGAGCTCAACAAACCTGTGAGATTCATAAAAAGTTTGGGGAATTGCAAAGGCTTGTTTGGGATTTACAAAATTGGGAGCTTCTTAAAGATAATGTGATTTGAAAAAGAGTTTCAAAAGGGATTTCCTAGTGTTCAGTGGAAAAGTGGTATTCATTTTTGGATGAAAGTGGAACTTCAACATAGCATATATCTACAATTGAAGATGCAAGTATTCATGTAAATGAAAGGACTTACAAGTCTCTAAACTATGAGTGGATGCTATGAAGTATTAGTGATCTCCCTTCAGTTGAAAGATAAGTGATATTTCAAATTGTGATTGGTTGTAAACCATGAGGTACAATGAGTTCACTCCAAACTTTGTAAAAAGTAGTGCGCTTATAGTGAATTTGGTACATCAACACATTTCCAATGTATGCTCCTTGGATGTATCATATTGAGGGTGAAACAAGTAAAATTGATGTATCCTGTTCATGCTTTAAAATTTTTATACTCGGATATAGGGAGGAGAGATACAAAAGTTTTTTCTAACAACAAAACAAGATCAAAAGTGGAAATTATTTTTATCTATTATATCCTGATTGACCCCCCATCTTAGGGTATCTATCCTATTAGACCTAACACTATCATAATCTGATTCACCCCACTCTTAGAGTATTTAACATTATTGGACTAAAAAATACCTTTCTAAATAATTCTTATGGGAAATTTTACCATTGTCTTCATCATTATCCTCAAACTTATTAGAACACTTTGATGCAAAATTTCCAATCTTTCCACATAGAAATCATGAAAGTAGAATTTTACCTTTGAACTTTACTCTTACTCTTTACATATTTGAGGAGAAAAATGACATGACATCATCCAAATTGTCTTCCTCCAGGCTATCTACAATAGATAGTTTTTTGCTGGCCTTGAATGTCACTTCTTTGGACTTCCCCATTTCCAAAAAATCACTAGAATCATTTCTCATCTCATATGAAACAAGTGTAATGTGAAAAATATACATTGTCGACTCCTTTATATCTTTATCTTATAATATAGGAACTTTCAGATTAAACTGAGGTGTAAGTTTTCACAATACGTGCTTACCAATCATTATATCTTCAATAACTTCACCAAGACCACACATTAATTAAAAAAAACATTTACCCGATCAAAGAATGTATCAATGGACTCATTAGGGTTTATTATGAGATCCTCATACTTGTTCCATAGAACCTGCAACTTTTCTTCTCTCACTTTTGAGTTACCCTCATAAAAATTCAATAAGATTTCCCAAATTGCATGTGATGACTTACAATAAATAAAAATCAAATATATGGAATTAGATATGGCTCCCCATAAATTATTGATTCACTTAGTTTCGGAATATAATTCCCTTCAGTCATCTTTTGACAAATCACCACTTTCTATGTTGGACGAAATTTCATTCATCACTAATACAAAGACATTAATTCCTAATGATCAGAAGTAGTGCTGCATACGATTCTTCCATAATTGAAAATTGTTCCCGTTGAGTATCGAAACCCCTTTGTGATTAACAACCGACATTTCTAATACTGATATAGAACCACTAAAATTCAACCTTTACCTCTAATACCAACTATTATCCCAATTAGGTTAAACACCCTTGGGGGGGGGGGGTGAATCAGGGTATGATAGATTAAAATAACTACCCCTTTTGATCTTGTTTTGTTTTTAAACAAAACACTCTTCTCTCTCTTTCCCATCACAATGTATGAATAGAATTTAAATCATGAAAGAGTCACAACAATTTTACTTGGTCTACACTCACTGGGCTACATTCAAGGAGCATACAATTTTGACGTGTTGATGTACCAAATCCACTAAGGCTAACTTCCAAATTACAAGGTTCAGGATATATCACTTTTATGCCCAGGCTTACTTCCTTTACAAAGTTTAGGATCTGCTCACTACTTTCCCAAGGTTCACTCTGTTTGTCTCTTTCTATGGCTCACTACAAGTGGGAAGGATCACAATCTTCCTCTTCCTTTTCTCAATACTCTTGGAAGGGATCCACTCATAGTTTATAGACTTATAGGTGCCTTCATTTTCATGAATTCATGCATCCTAGACTGTAGATAGATTCTTTGTCGAAGTCCCATTTTCACCCATAGATGAAT
Source organism: Viscum album (assembly GCA_963277665.1). Lineage (NCBI taxonomy): Eukaryota > Viridiplantae > Streptophyta > Magnoliopsida > Santalales > Viscaceae > Viscum > Viscum album. The sequence goes on from OY728145.1 coordinate 189,605,991, forward strand.
ACAATTTTCCACGTACTGTTAGTTTGCTGAAATTACTTTTGAAAACTATTTTAGTTCCTTTAAAAACTTCCTTGCTTCCTCCATGAACTACCTTGCACCGCATAGTGTGAGTGCTTCACAAACCACCTCTTCTTCTGGGGGCCATCCTTTGTATATGAATTCTTATTCCATAGAACACCACTCTTTTCTAGACCTCCTAAACTTCCTCAGACTACTGATGCTTCGTAGACCACCTCCAATTTTTAGACTATTTTCTTTGTGGGATATAGTGCCCCCACAAAATCCCTTCCATGTACCATCTCTGTATAACTATTCTCCTTTTCCATAATCCTTTATTGCGAACCTATTATCCTTTGTGGAATCATCCCTTGAAAAGTACTTCAGACTTCTCTGAATTCTTCCCAGAATGAAGATGTTTTTAATGAAAATCACTTTAAGTAATGATCTGATTAGAGGTCCTTATATTGGGAAATATATCCACAAAACCCACTAATCCAATTTACTTAACACATCAATTCGGTATAGCCTTTACCAAGGACTATGATATGCAGTCCACATAGCGCCTCTATTTCCTCATGATGGACCATCTCTTCTAAAAATGAATCACTACCTCTCAGCTGTAAATGATTTAATTCTCGAGAACTTCAAGCCTACCATGAGCTACAAGGTGCTCATGGACTATTTTTCCCTATGTGGTCCACATAGCACTGTTATGCAGAAATCCATTCCTTTACTAATTTCCTTTATCATTATATGTACTCCCTTTTTAGCCCATGTACTATGCTTTATGGTCTGCAAACTATGTTCTGTAGAAAAATATCACTTTTCAAAAAAAAAAAACTCTAGATTTTGAGGCCCAAAAATTTAGAAAACACTGGGAAACTGCACCACTTTAAACACCATCTTCGACAAACACCAACCAAGCTCATTCACAGTATTCTATCTTTTTCAATAGATATAATCACACCCAAAAATACCAAGATGGAACCTTGAGGGATTTTTCTCCAATATTAATCTTTAAATATCTACACGTTGGGTATTATATAAAACTTATGGTGATCACATAAATATCCAAATGCATGAACCAAGTAGATCTTGAAATATTTCAAGAGTAGATGTAGATTAGAGAGATGTTAATGGTGCAAGGATAGATTCCCTATCCATTGGTGACTAACACCTTTCATTGAAAACATAAATGATTTTGGGTTTAAAAGATTTTTACTATTTACCGAAGGTTTCTAAGAACATAATTTCTATATCATGCCTATATGAGGATGAGTTTATTTTAATGTTTGGAAATAAAGGTTTTTTATTTTATAAGGAAAATATATATTATGGTATGGCATAAAAAAATAATAGTATTTTTTTGTATTAAAGTATGAAAACCAATTATTTTCAATTGAAAAGAAATCATGTTCACATGACTCATATAACATCCAACTATGGCATCACCATCTTGGTCATATAAATGAGAAGCATTTGAAAAAGCTCTATAAAGATGGTTATTTATAATCATCTAAGATAAAACTAATTGAAATATGATATGCTTGTTTACAAGAAAAAAAGAACAAACCACCATTCAATGGATTGGGTGAAAGGGCTATAGAGCTTCTAGGACTGGTACACACTAATGTGTGTGGACCACTTCTAGTAGAAGTTAGAGGTGGGTATTCTTACTTCCTAATTTTTACTTAAGACTTGAGTAGAAATGGATATATCTAATTGATGAGGTATAAGTCTAATTACTTTGAGAAATTCAAAGAATTCAATGATGATGTAGAGAATCAACCTGTAAAGAAGATAAAGAACCTTTGATCAGATTGAGGTAGTGAGTATCTTCACCATGTTTTTAAAGACATTATACAATATTTTTGGATTCTATCTCAACTCAATCCACCTTACACACCATAGCAGAATGATGATTGTGAATGGAGGAACCGTACCTTTTTAGACATGGTGAAGATGATGATGAGTCATAAAGGTCTTCCATTATATTTTTGGGGATATGCATTACACACTGATACATACACATTAAATAAAGTACCAACTAAAGCAACAAATGGAATTATCTTCAAGTTATGGAGTGGAAAGAAACTCATTTTTTTGAATACACGTCTATGGGGTTGTGAGGCAATTGTTAAAGAATTCTCAGAAAAAACAACTAGCACCCTGGTCATAAAGAGTACATTCATAGGGTATCCTAAGGAAACAAAGGGATAAAACCTATAAAACCCCCTAGAAAAGAAAGTGATTTTCATCAAACAAGATGTATTTATTGAGAGGGAGCACATCCTCAAAAAGTATAGTTTGAGAAAGATTGATTTAGATGAAGTTAATGATCAAGATACACAATAGTTGGTACAAGAACATATTCCATAGGTCCCCATAGAAGAATTAGTTCCAAAAACACTAGTACTGTATATGAGCATAAGATAGGTAAGAGAACCATATAGATATAGTTTTATATTCACCGAAGATGGAGACTCAATATAGGTTGACAATGATGTACTTATATTCTATATAGAGGATGTTGAGAACTCGTAAGCTGTAAGATGGAAAGAATTAATGAATTCTGAAATGGATTTAATGTATCCGAACCAAGTTTGGGTTCTGGTCGACGTGTTAGTTGATGTTAAGAATATTGGGTGAAAATGGGTATTCAAGAGAAAACTAGACATGGAAGGTAAAGTAAATACCTATAAATAAAGTTGAGTGGATAAAGTGTTTAAACAACATTAAAGAATAGACTACGATGAAATAGTTTCACAAGTTTTCATGTTTAAATACATCATAATTATTTTTGTTGTGGAATATTACCATGGCTATGAGATTTGGAAGATGGATTTCAAAACCTAATTCCATTATTGGATCCTTCATGAAGTTATATATGACAAAAATCGAAGGGTTTGTGAGTCTAGGTGATTCTAAAATGATTTTAAATTTGCATAGATTAATTTATGTATTGAAACATGTGTCGAGGTCTTGTAAAATTTTATTTTATGAATCCATAAAAGAATTTGGCTTCATTAAGAATGAATGTAAGCCATGTGTTTACAATAAGATTAGTGGTAATTTGGTCATTATCCTAATATTATATGTTTAAGACATATTTATTATTGTAAATGACATACCATTCTTATAGTCTATTAAGGACTAGTTAAAAAAATGATTCCCTGTGAAGGACTTAGGTGAAGTAGCCTACATTATAGGGATCAAGATCCTTCATGATAGATCCAATAGGATAATTAGACCAATTTAAAGTACATGTATTGAAAAAATTATAAATATATTTAGTATGTAAAAATCCATGAGGGGATTGGTTCTAGTGTCACATGGTTTGCATCATTCTAAGAAAATGTGTCCCCAGACAGAACAGGAGAAAGAGAGAATGAGTAAAATCCCATAAGCTTCTGCGATAGGATACATCATGTATGCCATGTTATGTATTGCACTTTATGTTTTCTATGAATTAAGCATGATATTTAGATATCAAGAAGATACATGAGAATAATATAGGTCTGCTATTAAGGATACCCTTAAGTATATGCGAAGAACTAAAGATATGTTCCTGATGTATGGAGGAGATAAGGAGTCGGTCATTGGGGGTTATAATGATGCTAGTTTTCAGATAGATCATAAAAATATGATGTTAAAGTTAGGATATGTTTTCTATCTTAATGCAGGAGTAGTGAGAAGGAAGATTTCAAAGTAGATAGTTTTCACTCATTCTATAGTGGAGTCTGAGTATATAGTGGCTTATGATGTAGCCAAGGAATCCATTTGGATTCAGATCTTTTACTAGGAGCTTAATGTGGTACCTAGTAGTAAAAACCCTATCACATTGTATTACGATAATACTGAAGTAGTGGATCTTATAAAAGAGCTAAGGCTACACTAATAGATAAATAATATACTCTAAAAGTATCACCTCTTGTGGGATTTTCATCAAAGGGGAGAAGTTATAGTTAGTAGAGTACCCACAAAGGAGAACATGGTGGACCCCTTGGCTAAAGTCATATCTTAGAAGAAGCATGAATTGTAACACCCCAAGATTTTATGAGATATATTCTTTTTAATTTCTTTTATATCTTCTGTTGTACGCTACACCAAGATTATCTTGCTCTATACGCAACACTAATCTTGGACCGTGTTACACACAATTTCAAGTTTGTTTGATAGTAGTTATTCTACGCAACATTGAGTGTGTGTATATATATATATTCAATGTATAAATGAAATATGGTTGGATTTTGTTATATGCAACAACAAAGGAGTCTTGCACTACATGCAACCCTGACTTGGCTTACATTACACGCAATCACGAACTTCCTCGATAGCGTGTGTTGTACGAAATACCAAGTTTCACTAAAAAATGATATATGGTTATAATATTATTATAAACTAGACATTATGAATAGTATTAACTAATTTTTGAATTTTATAACATTATTATTCATCTTACACATTTTCTAAAACATGGTATAAGAACAAAATAAATTTATTCGGGTAAAATAAGTATTTTTCAAAAAATACAGTTTTGCCGCCTTTTGATGGAACACCCATTTTAAATAAATTTTTTTACAAGTTTATAAGTTCAATTTTACAAAATAAACTTCTTATTTGGAATCAGGATATAAAAATTTACATTGGATAATGTTTTGATATTTTTCTGACAACGTTCTTATTTTGATGAATAGTAAAAACACGCTAAATTTTACTTAAAAACAACCTTTTTCATTGAGATAATTTATATGGTTAAATTATAATAGTAATTTTTTTAAAGTATAAATAGAATATATTTTTAAGATTTAATATAATGCATGTCATTAGTATTTATTTTACATTGAATTCGTAGGTTAAATCAATTCAATCTTTTGGAATATTTTAAACAAAAACCATTTTTTTCGACAATGGGATTAATTTTAAATTAATTAATTAAAATTCTGTGTTTTTAATTTGGAAAAGTGGATTCCATATTTGGAATTAGTAGTCCAAATTATATCAATATGCCACTTTTTATTTTTGGGCATTATGAATAGTAACTACGGTAAATTTTATTTACCATAGTTAAAGGTAAATTAGGTAATTAAGGGTAAACATAATATTATAAAATTACCCTAACACTTGTCTTAATATAATTGGATTATTATATTTCGTCCTAAGGCATATTAGGGTCGAAAGGGAATCCATTGGAACCCACTTTTATGTGATTAAGACCTTTAATTTATTTTATTTTAAAGAAAGTGAAATATATCTCACTCAAACTTTAATAATTGGATTATTTTTTATATAAGGTTATACAAAATATAATTTTGATTATAAATACTCATTTGAATCGCCCATCATTTTGTGTGCGCGGGTACTCCATGCAAAGTACTTTCCCCACACAGACTTCCTTGGTTCCTCTCTTGGCCCCGCCCTAGCTTCCTATGGAGAAGTATTTGGGGGGCTCAAAATCTCCTGGAGAAAGGGGGGGGGACTGGAGGATTGGAAATGGATCATCTGTCAACATTTGGACCGATCCATGGCTTATCGATACGGATGGTACATGGGCCACATCCCCCGTCCGACCAGGTCTCGAAGACGCCACTCTCAACTCCCTCTTTTCGGACCAGGGGTCGGGGTGGTGTGTGGAAAAGATCCAGGATTGGTTTAATGAAAGATACCAAAGAATTATTCTGAGCATCCCATGTGTCTCTGATGCAGGGCCCAACTATCTTTTTTGAACCAATGATGTGTCAAGCGATTACATGGTGAGATTCGGGTACAGACTGACTCTTGGCAGTCACTCTCTCGACCGTGATGGGGGTCCATGCAAAGCGCTGGCCAGTGCTGCATCCTTCCCTTTCTGCTCGAATATTCCGGAAACTCCTTGGCATGCCATCATCCACTGCCCAGGAGCAAAGGAAATCTGGAATAAATGGGGCCCGGTTTCGGATGCATTTCTGGACCATGTCTCAGACCTCCCTCAACTTTTGATGCACTGGTGTTCCTCTCTTTCATCGGCAGATGCAAGCTCTTATTGTACCCTGGCCTGGATCATCTGGGTTCTTCGTAATGACTCAGTATTCCACCACGCTCATCAACCTCCTGAGTTCTGGATTGAATGAGCTACTTCATGGATTGAGGGCTGGAAGGACCGTAAAAGACACGTCATGCCAGGTGTTACCCCCTCCTGCCCCCCTCATTGGACCTCCCCACCGGAAGGGAGTCTTAAGATTAACGTGGATGATTCTCTACCCAAGGATGGGCCCATTTCTCTTGGCCTCCTGGTGTGAAATCATCTAGGGCAGATTATTGCAGCAAAATATGAATCCCTTCATGCTTTCTGGGAACCTGCAGTTGCTGAGGCCTCTGCCGTCCTTGCAGGCATGATGCTCGATGTGGAACGTGGATGGGAAGATATCATCATTGAGTCTGACTGCCTCTCTTTCATCAATACCATTGACCACAAGGATGTTTGGCTCCAGCCCTTTGGCTTCATCATCAGGAAAATTCGCTCGCTACGCCAAGGCTTCTCTTATTGCACCTTATCTTTTACCAAAAGGGAAGGAAACAATGCGGCCCATCAGCTGGCGGCCTCATCCCCCTTCGATGCCCACCAGTTATGGCTGGAAAATTTCCCTTCATGGATCTGCTTATGTACGGATGTGGATCTTCTTCATTAATATTATCCTTCTTTCATAAAAAAAAGTATAAATTCTTTATTTAGTAAAAAATCAATAATATATATATTTATTAAAATAATAATACCTATCAAAAGGACTATAAACATGACCAAAACTTATTTTTCGAGTATATATATACCCTAAGAATCCAAGGGTAGATTTGTGGACCATTTGGAGCCTCATAAAACAGATTAGAACATTTATATTATTTTATTTTAAATGATGTAAAAGATGTCACCTTCATAATTTAATAAATATAACAATTTAAATGTTGTGATTTTAATATGATAAATTCGAGTAAAAATATTTTTATGAAAGGTATTATATTTATATTACTCATAGGATTTTATTTTTAATTTTTATGCAAGTAATAAGTATATTAAATGATTATACAAAAATGATGTAGTAATTGTATTATTAAGAGAAAAATCAAATAAATGGTTTTATAAATATTAAAATAAACATTATGTGAACTAATTAATGTTCTAAACAAATTTTCTAGATTAATATGACATATTAGGAATATATTAAACATTTTGGTTCTAATATATCCTCTGTTTGGATTTTATTTAAATTCAAATAGATGAATTGTGTCAAAATTAACACTATTGTTATTTTATAAAAATAACATATTATTAAATTGTTTAAAAATCACATAAATATTTAAAAATTATAAATTGAAATTTATATGGTCTAAAGTGTCATAAATTACCCAATTTGGATAATTCACAACACATAAGTAACTATTTATACCAATTTAAAATTTAGAATATTATTAACACAAATAAGATTAAATAAATTAAATAAGGATAAATCTAATTGATAAGGATTAAAATAATTTCCCAACATGTCTAAATTTTTTTTGTTGATGATATTACAACCCTATATTACCTCATATCCGAATTTGAGTCACTTTGGATGTTTTTAAGTGGGGTTTGAGTTTATTATAAATTAATATTTTTGAGGTTTCCTAAAGTGCCCCCTCTATTCCCTTATAAAAGGGAACCTCATCCCTCTACTCTTAACAACACTTTGAGCCTTCAAGATCAGCCAACCCCTCCCATTTCTCTTCTCCACTTCCCTAGAAACATTCTCGAGGTTCTGGTCTTCTCAAAAGACCAAATCTACTTCCTTAAGAGGAAGCTTAAAAAAGGTGCGTCAAAGAAGAGGAGGTTCAGATACATACGAAGCATATCAGACATAAGGTAAGGGATAATTTTGCAATATCATTTTTATCCGAGATTTATTATACGTAAGTATTTAATGGGGTTATATTTTTCATCCATGTCCATAAATTTTTTTTCATAAAGTGTTTAATATTCTTCCATATATGTTTAAAGTCATGTTTACCCTTCTTTGAATTTTACTTTGTGTTATGGAAGGAATCTATCTTTTGTTTACCATACGTGGTACTTTTTCAATTTTACATTAAAAATACCAGGAGAATGTTTTTTTAACTTATACGGCATGAACATATTTTTATGGTTTCATAACGCCTTATTTTCATGAATCTTACTCTAAATGATTTCATGATTATTTTCAACAAAATTCTTTTCTTTTAAAATTGCATGTAATTTTGTGAAGAGAAAAATATTTTGAAGAAGAAATGATATTTTCATCAAGAATTCATTTCAAGTGTTTTGTCAAAAATATTTTCCATCTAAGATGACATTATTTAGTATGATTATGTTTCAAGAATAATGTCTCTATTATTTACATGATTTGATTCTTCTTATGATGAAATGATATCCATTTTTTTATATGGATTATGTTATGATGGGATGATGTTTATGAAAACCATTTTATTCTTTGCGTTATGATGAATGTTTTATGTTTATTTTGTGGCACAATTAAGAATTATTTCATTATGAGATGGGTGGGACCTACATATCACTCCAATGCATTGGGTAAAGATTTATATCTCATGAGATAGACTTGGCTGGAACAAATATTTAATCCAGTTCAGTGATACATGACTGAAATGAGGAGTGAACTTGATTTAGTAAGGGACTTTGTCCACTAAGATGGTCTTGGTAGTAATTCCTTGGATACTATGGAAATCATAACATGTGCTTAATGGATTCCACAATTACATGTTTTATTCCCATGCTAGTTTATTATGATTAATGTTCCTTTATGATCTATGCCTTATGTACTGCAATGTTTTATGTCATTACTCAAGATTTTGATGTTTAGATTTTATTCTCATGTTTTTACATTCCAATGTTTTATGGATTGTTTTATGTTCTCTATGTTTACCCTTAACGAGCATTTGAGCTCACCCTTTTTATGTTTTCTTTTCCCCAAGATATAAAGAAAAGTTTTAGGTAAGAAAACAAAAGAGGAAGATCTTTATGAGAGATGTTGAAGATCTTTCACCATGATTAGAAGATTATATTCCGAGTTTCCAAAGACACTAAACTATTACGGTCCTTGTGTGTCTGTTTTTGTTATGTATTAAGTATTCTAGAATAGTAATGTAATGTCCATGTACGTCAAGCTTTAGGTATCTACAGTTGGTATCAGAGGAAAGGTTTAGTTAACCTTTGGAAACTAGGATTCGAAAACTTTAGTGGGATCCCTAGAGATATTTCTAAGGTATGTATAGGGATGTCCCTAAGGTTAAGTATAAGTATAGGTTATAGTCCTAGAATTATGGTAACGATATTAGAATTAAACCTAAGATGTTAGATATTTAAGGTACCCCCCCTTTGTTATGTTGTTTTCCCTAGAATGATTTTTCCTCTCACACTATTATTTTTGGATTTTAGACGATGGCTGGAACCCTAAGGAACCATGTTGGTCAATGTAATGGACAATGAAATGATTATCCTTTTGAAAAAACCAAGGTTATGGGAGATGGAGTGAAAAATATTATTACTATACTTACACAAGATATGAATCATTCTGGACTTCCAAATGAGCAGAGAAGGGAACAATATTCTATTGAGTCCATCATAAGGCAGCGTCCACCTTCTTTCAGTGGTTCTTCTAATCCACTTGTTGCTGAAAAATAGATCAGTACCATTGAAAAGATATTTTCCTTACATTGAAGTTTAGAACATGAAAAATTTATTCTGATTGTTAACCGTTTAGAAGGTGAAATAGACCAGTGGTGGACTCTAATTAAGAATACAAGGACCCAAGATGAAATTGGATCAATGTAATGGGATGAGTTCAAGAACTTGTTTTTCAATAATAACATCCCTCGTATTCTTAGAACAAAGATGGAAAAGGAGTTCCTTGAGCTTAAGCAAAAGGATGATGAATCTGTTGGTATATACGAAGCGAATTTTACAAGGATTGCAAGGTATGCATCTGGCTTTATCATCCAACCTGAAAGTAAAGTTGATCGATTCTTCTGTGGCTTAAAACCAATTCTTCGAAGGGAATTAGCTATAAGAGACTTCAGTAGCTATGAAGAAATTGTGTGTTATGTTATCAAGGTAGAACTGGAAGTTGGTGTTACATATCCATCTCACGGTTTTGACAAGAAACGAAAGATGAACTTCAAGAAGAAATCTCAGAACAATGGTGAAAAGAAGATGAATGTTTCTTTATGCTCAAAGTGTGGAAATAAGCATGGTGGAGATTGTCTAAAAGTTACTAGAAAATGTTTTATGTGTGGACAAGAAGGCCATCGAGCAGTTGAGTGTCGAAGTAATGGGAAAAATGTAGCGAATGATGTGAATAGAGAAAAGGCCACAGAGAATTCTCCACCAACACTTCAATGCTTCAAGTGCAAGGAAATGGGTCATTATGCTAATCAATTCCCTAATCCAAGGGTTAATGATGATCGACGTGAGAAACCTCTTAAGGAAAAGGATAAATGGAAGTCACATGCGATCACTATTTGTGATGTTGAGTATGAAAATGATGTTGTGGAATGATTAAGTGTTTATGTAATGGGATTTAAAAATAGTATCATGGAACCTCATTTATGGTATCGTGGAATTTTGGAATATCTATGTATTGGTTTTCAATAATTATATGGTACTGGTAACCATGAAAAGTTATTGAAATATTTTTGGGAAGAAGATGATATGCGCATAATGAAGGGATAAAGAGAAAATGAAATGAGCTCATGAATGATATAAGGACAAAGTTATATCATGGTTTGAGTATGTATAAATTTTGGGATTTTGGTATGTCGAGAAAGTTAACATTTGACAAGATTCATGTTTTCACTGAGGTTCTATGGTATGAATATATGATTAAGGTATTCACATGTTTTGAATGTGATCAACAAGATATATATTATAATATGTAGGGGATAAATGATGGTATTCATATGCTTGTTATATGACCTTTATGGTATTCGTTTTCACTATAATATGAGATTGGACAGAAATATTTTCGATAAGCCTAAAGATTATAATGGATTATGTTTAAAATAAGTTAGTATTGTTTAAGGCTAGAACTTTTTTCGATATTATTGATGGAAGGTTATATCAATGCAGTTTTAGAAAAAGGACAACCTGCTGGACGGGTGAAAACCCGTCGCGTCGGACAAGGCATTGGGAATCGAACCCACAAACAAAGTGCGATGAGCCTTTATCGCCTACCACTGGCCTATAGGAAGTCCCTGGTTAGTAGAAACTAGTTTTATTTTATTAAGCAAGATTCTAGATGAAGTATAAGTCCATTTTGGAACCATATCCAATTAATCTCACCATAGATGGACTTATGTATATAACTTTTGCTGACTCATGTTTGATACAAATGGAATGGACTATCATTCTATCGCATGATCTGCTAAAACTTTGCAAAATAAAAATTCAAATTCATTTCTTTATGAGATGAAGTGGAAACTATTCGAGGCACGAGCAACTTTGAGATTTTACCAAAATCAAGTAAGTATTTATTTTAATTCAAAAATTCTTCAACATTTGGGAAATGATCTTGAAAAGCAAAAATGTTTTCCTAATACTCTCATATCTGATGAATCAGATGGTACCTTAGATCATCACAAATTTATGGCTTTGTGACTTTTTGCCTTTTCATTGCCCTGTTCTCTACCACTCTCCATCATAACTTGATGGTTAGATTTCTCTTCCATATCAATATTTTCACCTATGTTCTTATATGTGGGAACCCAAGTGATGAGTTACTTTGGGTATCTGTTTTGTTTCTAATGTTCATTTTTTAAAATTATGTTTTAGTATTACTTTTTACGATGTTGGTTTCTATGAAAGAAACTCTCAAGTAATAAACAATTTATAACCCCGACGAATTTTGAGGGTGAAATTAATCATAAGGGGGTAGAATGTAACACCTAGAGATTTTATGAGATATATTCTTTTTAATTTCCTTCATATCTTCTATTGTATGCTACACCAAGATAATCTTGTGCTATACACAACACTAATCTTGGATCGTGTTACACACAATTTCAAGTTTTTTTTATAGTAGTTATTCTACGCAACATTGAGTGTGTGTGTGTATATATATATATATATATTAAATGTATAAATGAAATATGGTTGGATTTTCTTATATGTAACAACAAATGATTCTTGCACTACACGAAACCCCAACTTGGCTTTCATTACACGCAATCGCGACCATACTCGATAGCGTGTGTTGTACGAAATACCGGGTTTCACTAAATAGCGATATATGGTTATAATATTATTATAAACTAGAAATTATGAATAGAATTACCTAAATTTTTAATTTTATAACATTATTATTCATCTTACATATTTTCTAAAACAAGGTATGAGAACAAAATAAAATTTTCGGGTAAAATAAGTATTTTTAAAAAAATGCAGTTCTGCCACCTTTTAATGGCACACCCATTTTAAATATATTTTTTGACAAGTTTATATGTACAATTTTACAAAATTAACTTCTTCTTTTGAATCAGGATATAAAAATTTACATTGGATAAAATTTTGATATTTTTCTGACAACGTTCTTATTTTGATTAATAGTAAAAACCTGCTAAATTTTACTTAAAAACAACTTTTTTCATCGATATAATTTATATGATTAAATTATAATAGTAAATTGTTTTAAAGAATAAATAGAATATATTTTTACCATTTAATATAATGTATGTCATTATCATTGATTTTACATTGAATTCGTAGGTTAAATCAATTCAATCTTTTACAATGTTGTAAACAAAAACCCGTTTTTTTTTCCGACAACGAGATTAATTTTAAATTAATTACTGCAACTTATGTGTTTTGAATTTGGAAAAATGGATTCTATATTTGGAATCAGTAGGTCCAAATTATTTTAATAGGCGACTTTTTATTTTTGGGCATTAGGAATAGTAACTACGGTATATTTTATTTACCACAGTTAAAGGTAAATTAGTTAATTAAGGGTAAAAATAATATTATAAAATTAGCCTAACACTTGTATTAATATAATTGGATGATTATATTTTTTCCTAAGGAATATTTGGGTCGAAATGGAATACATTGGAACCCACTTGGATGTGATTAGGACCTTTAATTTATTTTATTTTAAAGAATGTGAAATATGTCCCACTCAAACTTTAATAATTGGATTATTTTTTATATAAGGTTATACAAAATATAATTTCGATTATAAATACTAATTTTAAATATATAATGTTTTTCTTTATCATGGTATTTTATTTTTAATTTTTATGAAATATATAATTACCTTAATAACTTATACATTAATGATGTAGAAATTATTTATTTAGTGAAAAAATCAATAATATAGTTTTTATTAAAATAATAATACCTATCAAAAGGACCCAAAACTTGACCAAACCTTATTTTTAGAGTATATATATAACATAAAATTACAAGGGTTTATTTTTGGACCATTTGGAGCTTTTTAAAATAGATTAGGACATTTATATTATTTTATTTTAAATGATGTCAAAGATGTCACCTTCATAATTTAATAAATATAACAAATTAAATATTGCTATTTTAAGATGATAAATTCAAGTAAAAATATTATTATTAAAGGTATTATATTTATCTTCCTCATAGAATTTTATTTTTAATTTTTATGCAAATAATATGTATAATAAATGATTATACAAAAATGATGTAGTAATTGTTTTATTAAGAGAAAAATCAAATAAATGGTTTTATAAATATTAAAATAAACATTATGTGGACTAATTAATGTTCTACACAAATTTTTTAGATGAATATGACATGTTAGGAATCTATTAAACATTTTTATTTGATTATATCCTCTGTGTGGATTTTATTTAAATTCAAATAAATGAATAATGTCAAAATTAATACTATTGTTATTTTATTAAAATAACATATTATTAAATTGTTTAAAAATGACATAAATATTTAAAAATTATAAATTGAAATTTATATGGTCTAAAGTGTCATAAAGTACCCAATTATAGATAATTCACAACACATAAGTAATTATTTATAACCATTTAAAATTTATATTATTATCACCACAAATAAGATTAAATAAATTAAATAATGATAAATCAAATTGATATGGTTTAAAATAATTTCCCAAAATTTATAAATTTAATTGGTTTATGATATTAAAAACCTATCTTACCTCATATCCAAATTTGAGTCACTTTGAATGTTTTTAAGTGGGGTTTGAGTTTATTATAAATGAATAGTTTTGAGGTTTCCAAAAGTGCCCCTCTCTTCCCTTATAAAAGGGCACATCATCCATATCCTCTTCACAACACTTTGAGCCTTCAAGATCAGCCAACCCCTGCCCATTTCTCTTCTCCACTTCCCTAGAAACATTCTGGAGGTTCTAGTCTTCTCAAAAGACCAACTCTAGTTCCTTAAGAGGAAGTTTAAAGATGGTGCGTCGAAGAAGAGGAGGTTCGAATACATACGAAGCATATAAGACATAAGGTAAGGGATAATTTTGAAATCTCATTTTTATCCGAGATTGCTTATACGTAAGTATTTACTGGGGTTATATTTTTCATCCATATCCATAAAATGTTTTTCATAAAGTGTTTAATATTTTTCCATGTACGTTTAAAGCCATGTTTACCCCTATTTGACTTTTACTTTATGTTATGGAAGGAATATTTATTTTGTTTACCATATGTGGTACTTTTTGAATTTTCCGTTAAAAGTACGAGGAGAATGTTTTTTTAACTTATACGACATGAAAATATTTTTACAGTTTCATAACGCCTTATTTTCATGAAGCTTACTCTACATGATTTCATGATTATTTTCAACAAAATCCTTTTCTTTTAAAATTGCATGGCATTTTGTGAAGAGAAAATGATTTTGAAGAAGAAAGGATATTTTCCTCAATAATTCATTTCAAGTGTTTTGCCAAACTATTTTCTATCTAAGATGACATTATTTAGTATGATTATGTTTCAAGAATAATGTCTCTATTATTTACATGGGTTGATTCTTCTTATGATGAAATGATATCCATTTGTTTTATATTGATTATGTTATGATGGGATGATGTTTATGAAACCCATTTTATTCTTTGGGTTATGATGAATGTTTTATGTTTATTTTGTGGCACAATTAATAATGATTTCATTATGAGATAGGTGGGACCTATATCTCCCTCCAATGCATTGGGTAAAGATTTATATCTCATGAGATAGACATGGCTGGAATGAAAAGTTAATCCGGTTCAGTGATACAGGACTGGAACGAGGAGTGAACTTGATTCAGTAAGGGACTTTGTCCACTAAGATGGTCTTGGAAGCAATGCCTTGTCTACTATAGAAATCATAAAATTTTCTTAGTAGATTCCACAATTACATGTTTTATTCCCATGCTAGTTTATTATGATTAATGCTCCTTTATGATCTATGCCTTATGTACTGCGATGTTTTATGTCATTGCTCAAGATTTTGATGTTTAGATTTTATGCTCATGTTTTTACATTCCAATGTTTTATAGATTGTTTTATGTTCTTTATGTTTACCCTTACTGAGCATTTGAGCTCACCCTTTTAATGTTTTCTTTTCCCCAGGATATAAAGAAACGTTTTAGGTAAGAAAAAAAAGGGGAAGATCTTTATAGGAGATGTTGAAGATCTTTCACCATGATTAGAAGATTATATTCCTAGTTTTCAAAGACACTAAACTATTAAGGTCTTTGGGTGTCTCTTTTTGTTATGTATTAAGTATTCTTCAAAAGTAATTTAATGTCCATGTACATCAAGCTTTGAGTCTCTATATGAATATCATGCGAGAGCATGCAGGCTGAAGGCTGTTAGTAGTTAGCTCTTGTGCAAGTGGGATTTTTTTGGAGTTGGTTCCCTAGAACAAAATTCTGTGTACTTTATGATAAAATATATTAATATTTTTTAATGTTAAAAAATTTCTTATCACATCATGATTGTTATTCATTGTAACATAGTATGTGATAATGTCCCAAGAGTAACTATCACAAAAAAAGGTTATAGAAGTTCCCGCTATGATGAGAACCTAGAAGTGCTACAACACTATTCCTAAATATATTATCTATATCCATATCATATCATTTAAGGGACATAAATTATATAGGATATCAGGGGCAGAGACTCATAGGAATTTTAGGCACCTTCTCATGATATACGCCCTTGGTAATATATAGTAGGATATTATGAGAATGAGACCAGCTAGTAGGAAATCTACATTTATATGTGTCATTGGATGTTACTATATGTAGAAGTGTGTATTGATCCTTATAATTTATTATTATTATTAATGAGTCTTATTATTTATGTAGTTTTATATATTGATGAAAACCGTGATGAGATATGTTTTCGGTGTGGCAAGATACATTGGGTGCATCTCGAGTAATATTGAATTAATAAATAATGCGAGAAAGGATTTATCCCTTCTATTATTTAATGAAAGTTTATATATTAGGCCCTTTAATAGAAATGATATAGCCCAAATAAATCCATGTCCATGGTTTTATATAGGATTGATCAATTTATAGGAATCCAAAGAACGAGACATCGAGCACATATGTTGATGGCACCGACATGCAACCTGCTTTATTAGAGATATCATGATAAAGGGATTATATTAAATAGTAAGAATTATTATGAGGTATTATGCCATTGTGGCATTAACTTATTTCTCTATGGGTGACTTTGAATGTTTCTAGATGCTAACCTTAGACTTTTGGCCGTTTTAGCTAATGCCACTAAAAAGAGGCCTTGAGGGTCACACACTAAGTGTATCTACAATCTTAGAAAAATAATAATAATACTATTTATTATTTATGAAGTTAAATAAATATTATTCGCACACATGTTTTAATAATTATTCATGTTTTCTTGATCAGATGTGTTATTTCACTGGTTATTCAAGAGAATATAATGTGAGGAGAATATTTATTAAATATTTATTTTCTATTAAATGAATATAATATTTATTTATTGGTGAATAATGAAGTTATATTTATTTAATAAAGAAATAATCATTATTCAAGTCCTGATAAATATTTTGGAGGAATGGAGGACTGAGTTTAGTGGCTTGGTAAGAAATAATAAATAATGAATATTATTTGATTGAATAATATTTAATTTAATATGTAAGTTCAACCCATATCGATAATTAATAATAATAATATTATTATTATTTGACATGGGGTTTCACATGGATTAAATAAATAATAAAGGGAACTTATGTAATTAAATATTTCTAAACCTAACGATATATAAACCCAATCATAATATTTTCTATGAGATCTAATTCAATTTTTTTGGTTGTGCACAATGGATTTGGAGAATCCTCTCAAGCCCTAGAGAGATCCCTTCTCTAAGAACACTCCTAAGAATGGAGAGTGATCTTCCTCCACCTCCCACTCTCAAGTCAAGAGAGATCATGGAGAATACTTTGGAAGCTGTTCTCGAGGTGAACAAAGGTGGACAACGTAAGTAATAGGATCTACCACGCTATCACCTAGAGATTCCTACGATGATGTTCAGAGATTTTTCAAACATGTGTGGATCACCACTTGATAGAATCTACTCTTTATTCCTATAACACAACAATGTAATAGTGAAGATCTATTTTCAGATCCATCAATGAAGAAATAATTCTATCAGTGTAATTCTTTAATTAATTAAATTAATAATAAATAATATGTGACAATCCTCTCTCTGGTTCCTACATTCTATCCCTTATATGTTTTACTTGATTAAATTATATAGATCACAACATTTATCATTCTGTAAATCTCATATTGACCATCAGTCATCACAAAAATTAATGTTGGGAATAACCCAACACACACTTTTCCAACACCCGGAACCTATAGAAAGATCTTAAAGATACCCCTCCTACATTTGAGGAAGGTGTCTCTACCACTATTGATGAACTCTAATAGGTAAATATGGGAACATAGGATGACCCAAAACCAACATTAATCAGTTCCTCCATTTCACCTTAGTAAAAAGATACATACATATTTTTATTGAAGAAAAATATTGATGAATTCACATGGAATTATATAGAAATGGAAAGATAATTCATCTAACTCATGCTATGAAGATCAATGTTTAATTCACTACTATTATCAAATATGAATTCATATGGGAGGTCCAATACTGAAATGTTTTAAAAATATTGTCTCTGTTAATAAGAAGAACACATAGATTATTGTGTAGATTGATTTCAGAGATTTCCTTTGACATTTCTTGGAGGTTTATTTCACATTCCCAATTATAGAACGTTTTATCAATGAAACTATTTTCTATTATGAATTTTCCATTATGGATACATATTCAGGACATAAAAAAATATGAATGGATCTGGAAGATGAAGAGGCTACTACATTAAGGGAAACCTAAGGAGTGTGTTGGTATCAGATGATTCCCTTCATCTTAAAGAACCCTTTTTCCACATATCAATGTGCTATACACCTATTTTTAAATACATATTAAGGAATACTATGGATTATATTTTAGGTGAATTGGTGGTAAAATATCAATAGTAATTTTATCATATTACTGATCTTGATATATTTTTTAATAATTTTTAGTAGCATGGCCTAAAATTATCCCCTTAAAATGTTATTTTTGGGTTACTCCAGGAAAGTTTCTCACCTTAATGGTATACCTCACGTTATTAAAGTCAACCCTAAGAATAATAAAGTGATCCTTAACATTCCATCTCCTTAATAATTTAAATATTTAATAATCCTTTAAGGAAACATTTCATATATCAAGTTCTTAATAGAAAAACTTATAGGCAGGTGCTTTCCCATCACCAAGACGATGGATAAGGAAGTCACTTATCAGTGGGATGAGTGTTTTCAAGAGGAATTTAAAAATATAAATAAATGCATATCGATCTCACTGGAGTGGATTCCACCAGTAGATCATAATTTGTTCATATTATATGTGTCCTCCCTGGATCAGTGGATCCATTCTCTTCCGCCACAAAATAGTGAAACAGGAATGTAAAATAGTATCTTCTATCTATGCAACACTATGATATATACTGAGACTTGATATTATGATATCAAAAAGGATTTCTATACATTGATATTTTATATTAATAAATTAAGGCACTACCTACAACATCACGATGTCCATTAGGTCTCTTGAATTGATCCACTCAATTACACACTCATTCACCCAATGATAACTCAATGACTGGCATGATGGGTGGTCATTATATAGTAGTTTGATATCTAATTCTTACCATAAAATTCAGTAAATGGGAAAGCATTGATAGGAATTATTGCAGTGTATCCCATCACTAGATGCATGCCAATAGATACTAAATTTTCTAATGAAGATTTATTATTCTTTCAAGATACTCCTCAGACCTAGGAAATATACATTAATGACACCTCTAGAATCCTAACTGAAAAAATGAATAGAGAAACGAAAAATAAATACTAATGTTCTAGGAATCATCTTCATTTCCCTATATTAGAAAAAATAACCCAAATATTTCTAATTATCAGAAGGTTTCACCAATAAGGAGGTATATTACCAAGCTATAATTGTGGGTTTCAAATTAGCACTATGGATATCAGTAGTTTGTCTAAATATCAAGGGTCATTTAGAGTTGAATATATAGGTCAATGGTGAATATTTCATTAATAAAGAGTAATTTATTCCCTTTTTCGATTATATGTGAGGGTTGATGGAGAAATTCCCATTTTAGCTGACATTATCTCATGTTCTGTGTTCACAAAATGCTTGGAAAGATTCATTGGTTAATATTGCCCCTTCCCTGCAAGATCCATACTTATAAGAGATTGATATCAATACTATACATTGTAGGTTATTTTACCTATTTACTATCATTAACAAGGGATATATCTATGGGATCAATGTCACCTCTGAGCAATGTGATTCAAAAAACCCACCAACTGATATATCAATTGAATGGATTCTCCCTATATTACATTATCTATAGAGCAACATTCTTCTATCATTCCAAGAAAAGAAAGAATATATTTGACATCAGGTAGTCAATTTTAAACTTTATAATGGCCCAAATTCTCATAAAATACTCTATAAAATTGGCTTTGATGGATCCCCCTATAGATTCATTGAAGGAGGAGAGACCATAACCTTTATGATAGAAGTCTATGCAGGTGCTTGTGGTGCTAATTAGTCAGGAACTATGCTCTCCCATCAAATTTGGAGGATAAGGATTTTTTCCATTGATGAATCATGATTTCATGGAATTAACTATGAAATTTTAGGCATTCTAGATACATTTCAACATTATAGATCAAATTTTATATTTTCTATATAATAAAAACTATTCTTGGTCATTTTTCATATGTAGAATAGATGTCATGGGGCCATATCACCTAGCTACAGTTAGAAAATTAAAGTATATCCTTATTTCCACCAATTTCCTCTCCAAGTTGGTTGATGATGTATCCCTTAAATAAGGTGGGCCAAATTCTTTCACTGGGTTTTGGAAGAAAAACATCATTAATAGATTTAGTATCCCTCATATGACATTGATAGATAATGGTATAAATTTATTCTCTTCAAAGTCGAAAAGAAAATATCAACAATATGACATTCAGTATAACCACTCATCTAGCTACCAAGAAATTGGAAATGAATTTATGAAGTCTTTAAACAAGAATCTATCTAATATAATCTAGAATATGGTAGATAAATACATAAATCCCAATATTATTTATCTTATAAATAATTTTTGGTCCTATCACACCATTACCCATACTGCCATGAAAGTGACCCCATATTCACTTGAAGATGGAAAAATTATAGCACTTCCCCTCAATGTTTATCTAGTCTCACCCTTCACTACCATATATGGCCATTTTTCTGAAGATTAATAGTATCAAAAGTATCTAGATGATTAAAAATGACTCAATGAGAAGATGTTTCACACTTTGCACAACTTGTATGTTCAAAAAAACTGATTTGCATGAGATTTGAAAAAGAAAGTTAACCTTTATTCATAACTCTATGATAAGTTGGTATTTGTTTTAAAAAATCTGGAGATGCTAATAAAGAAGACTCGGAATATCGAACTAAAGTAGGGGGACCTTACGACATACACAAATTCTACTCTAATAGAGCTTACTACTTGGTCACCATGGATTAAGAGTGCATCACACCACCCATGAATGAAATGTTTCTCAAGAATTACTTTGTATAAAATCCACATAGGTTCATACATCATCCCTACTACATGATGTTAAAATCCCAAAATTGGTTTTCCACATGGACTCAAGCACACCTCCCCATACACTTGTGGCTACTAACTATCATCAAGGGCCTATGGTGTGTCCTTGGGTAGACTATTCACTCATGTAATAGTGGAGCATAATAGTATTTTATAGATAACTAAATATTTAACATTGAAATAATAATATGAAGCAGTTAAAATGAATCAAATATACATAATAAACTAAAAAATTTTATATTATCCATATTATATATAAAAATGAATATGTTGCTATAATGCTATATAAAACTAGAAATAGACCTACCATAGAAAATGCTATAAAAAATAAATAGAAAGATCAAAATTATAAACTCCAAAATCATCTCAAGAATATACTCGGTCCTCATATCTAAAACACCATCCTATATGATGAATCAAAAATCCAAATACAGACCCTTTCCCTTCTCCACCCCAACACCATGAAGTCTGTCGGGGTACCAATCGGTAGCCCGAATAGGCTGTGAGTAAAAAATAGTAGGCCATCACAAATGGTTTCTATACAAAATATTCTATATGATTGTAAATATAGAAGTTTGCAGGTAAAAATATAATTAAATCAATAAGAAACTGAAATAACAACCATTTTGGGCTTAGGTTTCTCATGGGAAGCCCCATCGACCATACCTTATTTAGCCTAAGACAAAGGTATTTTATTAGGTAACCTATAAAAATTCAGGGACCATGAATATGATAAGAGTTATCATGTAATAATAATAATAATGATGGAGGATCTAGGGTGAAACTGGGAAATATCTAACATTAGAAGGTTAGGCCAAATCAAAGTAATAACCATACATCATAGACAAAGGATTTAAGTCTAATGTGATGGATACATCCTTGTAATTCCACTATAATAATATCTCTAATTGATTCCTTAGAGTTTATCCAAAGTAAATCTTGGTCTAAGCATGGCCGGGGACCAAGGAAATGATCCCAGACATCACATGTCCAAATACATCAAGCTAAATCCAAGGAAATAATCCAAGACATTCTAATTTATGGATATAAATTGAATGAATCGTTTATACAATGATGATACATTCATGTACTAAGATAAAGAAAAATTTCCAAGGTGAGTATCTCCCATGGAAATGGACTCAATGAATCGGGGTGGAATCCTCTATTTGATCATGGAATTACCTTGTGAATTTAAGGTTGGATCAATTTAGACCACTCTTTTAACAAGAAAAGGTAATTAATCAATTGGAACCATTTATAAATAATCATAGGCCATGTATTAATCCATCCCTATTTACCTTTAAATTTAATTTAAAAATTTCCTTTTCATTTATGAATGAAAAAGGATCATAAAGAGTTATTACATTTTAATAATTTTTTACATAAATAATAAGGGTAAAGTAAAAGCTAGTTTACATTCTATAACACTATAATTAATTTTTTATAACATAAAAAAGTTCCATTATAAAAGGAAATCCAACATGTGTAATGGGTGTCAAAGGATTATGTAAATAAGAACTCACCTAAAGGGGTGGTCCTTGGTGAGGTTCAAGCCTCTAACAAGATCAACAAGTGTCATAAGATTCTCTAGGTGATAATTCCCACATATAAATTAATATATTTCATTATTACAATGAAACACATAGATATTCTAGAATTCGAAACAATGAGAACATTTATAAATGGATGGGAATTTTAGGGAAACGGTATAGACTACCTTCCTTATGGCGGTAAAGGAATACTCATATAGTATTGGCCTCATATGTGAAATGGAATGATAGAAAATAGATAAATAGAAAAAATCCATTAAAATAGTGAGAAATATCCTACTTAACGATTATACAATAGATGGAAAGATAAATAGGGAAAATAAAGCAACTGATCGAAGCACTTATGGAATGGAATCTAATGAGATGAATGATTGTCCGATCGATATTTGGATGAGGAACAAACCTCAGTGCCTAAGAAGATACCCTGGGAAATATCTTCACATAAAAGGATATTTCTAGAAAATGAAGAAAAAAGGGGGTTTAAGTTTTGAGTATATTGAGTGAAAAAGGTAAACTCATACATCTTTAAATTAGTGCATGGTTTGGGTGCACAGTTGGCCAAACCATGAGCCAACCATGCACCTCATACCGATTCTATAAAAACAGGATCTCCTAGCTCTGAAAAAAATCATAAATACTCATTAACCCTTCCTTAACCATTTTTTCTTGATTATATAGATAAAATAAAGATTCAACTAAAAATTAAAGGGTTTATACCTCAAGAGAAAAATTGGGATCTTACATATTCTATGAAAAATCTTGTTTTCATCCCTGTCACTTATATAAAGATATTTTCTTGGATTAATAATATATAATAGGTTTACACTTGTTTATTCAACCTTAGTGGCGATTCTAAAATCTCTTGAGCACATAATGATGCATATTTTATTCTTGAAAATAGTTTCATTTTAATCACAACAGAGTTGACTCACACTCAATAGAATGTTTTTAAAATTTTATAGGAAAATAATATCCAAGGATTTTCTATTTTTAACTTCAGTATTTTTAGTTCCAACTCATTTTTTAGAGATCTATCATATATAAAATTCATTTCCACTCTATCATGATATTCAATATTTTTCATGATTTTTTGTATCATTCGTTATATGAGAAGAACAACCATTATCAAGAATCCACAGATTATTTTTATTTTAATATTTTAGATAAATTTCATTAATGATTAATTTTTCTCATTTTGTTTTCTTGAACTAATTTCCCTTTTTTAGAATATGTAAACTATCATGGTAGAGTGGCCATACATTCCTAAGTATAATAACTCTATTAGTCACAACTGCCACTAATTTATTTGAGGCACTCAATTATGTTTTATTTTTATATACTTGATGAATGTTCATGCACTGAATTACCATTAAGTAAATAACTTCTCACTTTATCAAAGCTACTTTATTTTTAGTGTTTCTTCCCCTTGATTCATGAATACCTCAAGGAAGTGAAATGATATACCAGAATGAATAGACTATGTGTCCAAATAATCTATAACACTATCAGTATCCTTTAAAGTTCGGTCTAATATATTAATAATAGTTATTTCTAGAAAATATTGTTGTTTCTTGTACTTTTCTTGCATCATTTTTCACGGGGAGGTAATTAATTTTGATACACTATAACATTATGAGATTTTAGTAGGAAATACTATGTTCAATAGTGTATAACATATACAACAATGAGTTTAAACAAACAACAAAATAGTATTATATGACCATTATAACCTAAAGGTTAAATTGGAGGGTATGAATTGGAATACGTAAATTATGGAATAAATATAAAAATTGTACTCAATATAAATTTTTTGGTAAATTATTATAAAATAAAAACATAATTCTTAGAAAAGCCATTTTATTCTAACAAAAATATATTTTCTTTATAAATGATTTTATTGCTTTTTATAATTAATTTATAGATTTTTTAGAAAATTTATATGATAAAATTAACTGAATTTTTTGAAATTATCATAACAAAATTTTCTTACGATTAAATTTTGAAAAGTTTCTGAAAATTTTGATTTTTTAATAAATAGTGAAAAATACTTATTTTTATTAAAAATTATATTTTTCATGTATTTACATGGTCAGATTTTGTTTTGGATTAGTTTTAAATTTTAATTAGTTCAATTTGACTTAATATTTTCTAATTATGGTGTTTGAAATTGATTTTATGCTTTAATTTAGTTCAAAACAATTCATATTTAAAAATGGCATTTTTTTGAAAAGAAAACTATTTTTTGTTGTGTTTTTTCTGGTTTAACTTTAAATTAAGGTTTGAAACTTATTTATTTTGAAAATTTAAAACAATATTTAATATTTTGAATTATATATTTCTAATTTATTAAATATTTCTCATTTATTTTAAGAAAATATAAATAGTAACTCTGGTAAATTATGGTACCATAGTAAATGGTAAATCAGGTAATTATGGGTAAAAAATTATTATAAGGACTATAATATTACCCTTTCACTTTCCCCAATATTAATTTATAAGTAATTTTTATTCATAATCATTCAAGGTTCGAATATGTGGCCTTTACTTTTTATTTGTAAGTGATTATGACATTTATAATATTTTATAAAGAATAGTGAAAGATGTCACACTCATATTTTTAATAACTATATCATTTTTAATATGGGGTTATCTAGAGAATATATTCAACTATAAATAGTCATTTGAAATATAAAATATTTATATTTATCATGGTAATTTATTCTTAGTTTTTAGTGAATAAATAACTAACTTTAATGTTTACACAACACTAAATAACTAATTATTTTATTAATGGAAATGTCAAATTAATGTCATTAAAAATGTTAAAATAAATATGATTTGGGATAATTAATGAGATAAACTAATTTTATAGACTAAATTAACATGTTATGGAGTTAATAAAATATTTGTTTTCTAATTAAAAGAATTATTTTGATATTATTAATGTCAATGTAATGAATAGTCCTTAAAATTTTCATTATTTATATTTTATAATAAATAATATTTCATTAAACGACATAAAATTAATAAAAATATTAAATTTGGAAAAATAATTTATATGAGGTTACAAATTTCATACATAATCGATTTATGAGTCTTTTATCATTTTATAGTAACTACATTAACCCTCAATGTGAAAAAACCATGTTTTCAATATTAGAGTTAAAGAGGTTAAATAGGGGTTAAAACCAAATGATAAGAGTAGAAATATATTAAAAAAATATAATTTTTTTATATTGGTGTATTTTCACCATAAATCATCTTTTATTATAAATAAATCACTTTGAATCCATTTTTAATTAAAAATTAATTTATATTAACTTAATAGTTTTGGGGAATTCCAAGAGTACCCCTCTCATCTCTTATAAAAGGGAACATCTTTTTCTCATTTATTCACATGTGAATACTCATTTTTTCAGACAATACCTTACAAAATATATTCCTATAATTACTCCCCATATTCTAGAGGTATTATTTTCGGAATAACACAACCTTTAGTGTTTTAATGGTGTTAATAAAAGAAGATTGTCCAAAGAAGAGGTATTGTATTTAATTGAGCAATTATGTTTTGTTTATTATTAAACATCCATAAAAACTTCTTAAAACATGATTAAATAATAAATCAAGCATCCTATATATACTTAGATGATATTTTTTAGTATCATGACCTATATCCATCTCTACTTTTATAAAATGGGTAATGAATTAATCATTCGTGTTTACAGAGGACTACCGCCTCGCGAACCGATGTAAGTTTCCCCCAGAAACATCACTAAATAATATTTATAATTATGGAATCAAGGTTTATATATAATATTCATGAAATATTTATTTTTATTAAAAGTTAATATATCTTTCACATTCTTATCTTTCCATGCATTGGAAAATGATAACACCGTTTGTGCGCACGTGTGCACTACCACATCCACTAAGAGATGTGATTTGTTTTTCATCACCACATCACATAGATGATACAAATAAGTATATTTAAATAATTAATATGATATATAATATATTAATATCATTATTTAAATATAATACAATACTTACCTTTCTTCAATAATGATTGTTGAAAAATGGAAATATTACTCTTCCGTACGTACGACCTACCATCTTCATGATTGTAACATAATTAATTTTTCATATTCATATTTGATAGATGGATTTAAATGTATAATTTATTTATAAAGATGATAATTATTTTATGATTTTTATTCTATATATGATAAAATAATAACCACATTGACCATAGAAATCTTACCAATGTTATTTTGGACTCAAGTGCCAAATATCATCAAAATGCTCAACATGAAATTAAATAATTAAGTAATTGTTATAAAATGATAATAAATGATATAAAATAAAACATAAACTTGAAAAAAGTTCTAAATAATGTTAATAATTAACGTAGGTTTATTATTCTATAATATAAATAATATACATGATTATTTGGACTTAAGGTAAGGAATTTCTTAACTCAATTTCCTTTAATTTAGGTTAAATATCTAATTCAGTGATTATGTCAGAAAATGATTATGTGTGAAATTAATTTTGATTATCTAATGTTTTATTTAATTTTTTTAACATGTATTTACATCTGATACACATAATCAATTCTTCTGATTAACACCGACTTCATTGATATGATATTTATAAGAGATTTTCACCACACTTTTATTTTTGTGGGTCATATGACTTATATACCACTTGTTACATCTAAGTGGTGTATATAATACCCATGATTTAATATTTTTATTGTTATCATGAAAAATATCGTATTTATATATCCATATATTTTTCTTTATTTCATGGGAATTATGATTTAAATGATACAGAAGTGGTAAGGGTTTATTTCACAATCACATCATTATTTGGGACTGTTTGAATTTATGTGTCCATTGGGTAATATTTATCTTAAATTTATATGTTTTATACAAATGTTTTAAAAAATATTTTTACTATTCTCCTATAATTTTTTAAATTCACTTTTACCCACGTGTTAATTTTAACTAAATGGTTTGAAAGAAATATATATTTTTTATTTTCCAAATGAAATACTTTGTGACTTTTTCAACAAAAACATGGAAAGAATGTTTTTTTAACTTGAGCATAATAAAATATTTCCAACCATCATTATTACTTAATGTTCTGAAGCTCCATATACAATCTTACATTATTATTTTAAAAAGAAAATTTTTTATTTCTAATTCCATAAATTTTGAAAAAAATGTATTAAAAATAGAAAATATATTTTCCTCTAGAATTCTTTCAAGTAATATTTTAAAATAATTTTACATATAAGATAAAATTATTTGATTTTACCTATAAATTATTAGGGATATGATCCAAAAATTCCAACTTTATTCTTTCACTAGTTGGTTTATGTTTATAAAGATAAGATGTTTTTGAATCCTATTTCATTTCACAGGCTATGCTATGATGAAATGTTTATGATACCCATTTCTTTTCATGGTTTCTAATTTGATCAATGATTTATTATTTTGTGGAAAACATATGTATGGATTTCATTATGCAATAGGTGGGGCCTATATGGCCCTAAAATTCATTGTATAATGATTTATATCTCAAGAGATAGACAAGACTAGAATAGCGAGTGAACTCGATTAAGTAAGAGATTTTGTGCCCTATGATGGTCTTGAGAGTGACCCTTGACCATTATGATGGTTTGGGAAGTGAACCAATTACACTATGAGGAAAGGGATTCCATTGGGGATAGTGGTGTCTCCTTCTCAGGAGTTGTATCCACCCACTGACCACCCTTATAAGTTTTATCTATGATCCTTAACTATTAAGGGAATGATTTTATATGCTTATGTGTATACCAAAATTCCATGTCTTATGTTTTGATACCATGGATTATATTATTATTATTATTTTTTATTTATTTATTATGAACTATGATGATTTATTCTATGAATCATGATTATGATTTTGATACATGGGGGTAAATTTTCAAATTTTATTTTCATATACCCTTATTCTCAAGTTATACATGAATAATATTTGATATCTCACATGGTTACTCATACAGATCATCTAATCTCACCCTCTTTAGGTCTAATTTTCTCTATGTTATAAATAAAGGTTTTAAGTTGGCCATATCATTGTAGGGTACTAGACATGAATAAATTTTGTCAGATGATATTGATTTTATGGGTTAGTTATTAATTTTTCTAAGTTATGAAATATTTTTTCCTAGTTTTGTAAAAGTCTAAACTTAAAATATTCTTGGGTATGTAAGTGATACCATATTTCCTTTTTAAGGTTTTATCTGTTTTGAAAAAATTGGGTCAGATTTATCAATATTAAATCCAAAAATGAAATTTTTATGTTTTTAGCACTGAATCCAGAAGTGCAGGTCTTGGGCTGTTATATTTGGTAACAAAGATAGGTTTAGATAACTTTGTAGATTATGATTTTTTCCTGAAAATTTAACTTAAGGGTTATAGATACCGTCATGGGTGACTAATGATATTTTTGGAGAAATTTACTTTTGATATAATTATGTGTTATTATATTTTGGGATACAAAATGGAAGATATGAGATAAACTTTTAGGTTAAAATGCTTCTTCAGTGTTGAATATATTGAGGATATGTTTTAGGGTATTTCTCACATTTTTAGAATTATATAAGTATTTTTTTTAGAAAAAGGAAAACTTGTAGTATGGGTGAATACCTGTTTCATCTGGCAAGGCCACAAGGTTTGAAACTACAACTGATGGGCGATAAGGGTGCTTTGCCTTACACTGGCCCACATGAAGTCCCTATTAGTATGAAATTTTCTTAAATGATTTTATGGATGAATAAAATGTTTATTTTTTGGAAAATATTTTTTATCATATAGATAATTATGGTTTTAGATATTGCTTTTATAGTTAAGTGATTAATGTTATTTCAGATAAAGATTATAATTTATGGAAACTTATATGATATTATGGGATATTATTTGAGAAATTAAGGTTGAATTATATTTTTAAAGCACAAATAATTTTATTATGGATTTATGGGGGTTTATATTATTTACTGAAATGATTATCATTTCTTGTAGATTATGTTATTAAAGAAATTACATTTTGGTTATGATACTTTAAGAGTGATTGATGTTATCTAGATATAAATATTAGATTTATCTAGGAAGACTATTTGATATTTGGGAATATTTTGATGAATTTTAAGGATAGTTATTAAATGATATAAGTTGAAATTTGGGTATTCCCATTGAATTTTTTATATAAAATTTGTTTTTCTCATATGAAGGTTTATCATTTTTGGGAATTAAATTATCTTGTGCTAACTATTTTGGTTTTGGTTAACGTATGAAGATAAGAGAAATAGATTGTTATAATTTTGTGTAATTCAAGATATATGGAAGTTGATTCTAGTTCTTCAGGCATGCAAAATTCATACTCATCATATGGAGAAAAAGATGAGTTCATGGTTTTAATTTATTATAGGAAAAAACTCTAATGTTCAATTATGTATATTTCATTATGTTAATACTATAGGTAGTAAATGAATTCCTCAACTTTAGGAAAATTATTTTGAAACAAAAAACATCATACATTTAAATTTTTTATAATAAATAAATATCCTTTTAACCCATCATAGATGTATGGTTTTTGATGGTTAACCATATATTATTACATGTAAACCTAGTATGTCTTACAGCATATTACCTTCATATTTTCCTTTATTTATTTTAAAGCGGAAGTTTCATTGACCATTTTTATGATGTGGGATTTCAACATTATTATCTTGAAATTTAAAACCATACATACCTAGAATATTTTCAAATTGAGAGTGCACAATTTATTAAATGGGTGGGGGATGTAATATACTGATATTTTATAATTAAAGACTATGTTCGATAGTGTACAAGATATACAACACCGAGTTTATATGAGCAATGAAATATTTTTTTGTGACAATTATAAACTAGACATTAAAATAGTAGGTATTAGTAGTATTAATTGATATATTAAATAAATATAAAATTCTTACACGATAGAAATTTATTGTAAAGTTATTAAATAATAAACAAATAATTTTTCTAAAAGTCATTTTATTCATAAAAACATTTTCTTCAAAAATAAATTTTAATGGTTTATATAATTAATTTCTAGAGATTTTAATAAATTTAAATGATAAAATAAATTCATTTTTGAAATCATAATATCCAAATTTTCCTATGGTAATTTTTTTAATATTTCCTGAATAATTTGATTTTTCAATGAATAGCGAAAGATACAAATTTTTATGAAAAATTATGTTTTTCAAGTATTTCAAGGTCAAATTATTTTTTGGATTAGTTTTAACTTGTAAATATTTAAATTTTACTTAAAATATTCTAATTATGTGTTTTTAAAGGATTTTATAAATTAATTTAGTGTAAAAATATTTTATATTTTACAATGACATTTTTTCGAAAAATTGTACTTCGTTGTGTTTTTTCAGTTTAATTTTAAATTAAATTATAAACATTGTGTGCTTTAAAATTTTAAAAATAGATTTAATATTTGGAATTAGATTTTAAATATTTATTAAATTTCTCTCTCTTATTTTTGGATAATATGAATAGTAGTCTTGGTAAAATATGTTACCATGGTAAAGAGAAAATCAAGTAATTTAGGGTAAAAATCATATGATTAGGACTATAAAAAGGACCTTACAGTTTCCAAAATTTTAATAGATGAGTATTTTTCATCCATAATCATTCAAGTTTCTAATATATGGAATTTTTGTTCTATTTTTAAGTGATTATGACATTTATAATATTTAATTTAAAGAAAAGTCAAAGAGGTCGCACTTGTATTTTTAATAACTATATCATTATCAAAATGGATTAATATAGATTATATATTTGACTATAAATATTAATTTTAAATATAAACGATTTATCTTTATCAATAAAATTATTTTTAATTTTTAGTGAATAAATAATTACATAAAATTCCTAAACAACATTGACACAATAATTATTTTATTAGTGAAAATATGAAATAAATGTTATCAAAAATATTAAAATAAATATTATTTGAAATAATTTATGTGATTAAAAAAAATTATATATGACCTTTACATGTTAGGGGTGTAATAAAACGATTTTTTTAATTATAAGTGTTGTCTTAATATTATTAAATTCAAATTAATGAATAATCCTCAAAATTGGCATTACGAATATTCTATAGTAAATAATATTTTATTAAATGATATAAAATTACTAAAAATATTAAATTTATAAACATAATTGGGATAAGGTTTAACATGTCATTAATGACCCATTTATGGGTCTTTTAAAATTTCTTAGTAACTATATTAACCCTCAAGGTGTACAAATCCATGTGGCCACGATAAGAGTTAAAGTGGTTAAATAAGGGCTAAACCCAACATATATGGGTAGAAATATATCCAAAGCATATCTATATTTTATTTTCTAATTGTATTTAGTCCTAGTATCATCTTATCTTCTAAATAAATTACTTTTAATCAATTTTTAATTGAAATAAATTTATATTAATTTAATATTTTTGTGGAATTCCCAGAGTGCCCCTATCTACTCTTATAAAAGGGCACATCTTCTTCTCATTTATTCACTCTTCGAATCCCTTTTTTAAGATTAAACCTACCACACCATCTTCATATAATCACTCACCACATTCTAATGATCTTATAATAGTAATAACACCAACCTTATTGGTCTTATTATGTTAGGAAAATGAGATTGTCCAAAGAAGAAGTGTCATTTTTAATCTAGAGTTTCAGTTTTGTTTATTATTCCTCATTAACTAAACATTAATAAAAAATTATAAAATAATAAATCAATTAAAATTCATAAAATTAGATGTTATTATGTCAGTTACATTACCTATATCCAGGTACACTTCCATCAAATGGGAAAAAAACTCATCGTTCATGTGTACAACGGACTATCGCTTCACGAATAGATGTAATTCGTTTTCCATCACCGTATCTCTAGTATATTTATAATGATGGTATTTAGGTTTATATATTATAATCATGAAATATTTATCATTATTAAAAGATAATATATCATTTATATTCTTACATTTTCATGCACAAAAAAATGATAATGTCGTTTGTGTGTACGTATGGACTTCCACCTCCACTAAGCAATGCGATTCATTTTTCATCACCACATAACATGGATTATATATATAATAATATTTAATGAATTAATATTATATTTAAATTATGATGATCATTATATAAATATAAAAATTATACTTACCTTATTTCCAAAATGATCGTTGAAAAATGAAAACTTTACTCATGCGTACGTATGACCCGCCATTTCCATGATTGTAACATAGTTTATTTTTCAAATACATATTTGATGTATGGATTTAAATTTATAATTGATTTATAAAAATGATAATTATTTCCTGATTTTTATTCTGGAGATGATGGAATAATTAACACTTTGACTATATACATCATACCAAATTCATTTTTGACTCAAGTACCTGATATAGTCAAAACAAACAACGTGAAATTAAATAATTAAGTAATTATTATAATATGATAATAAGTGATATAAAAGGAATAATAATCCTAAAAATGTTCTCAATAAATTAAATAATTCACCTTATTTTATTATTTAGGATGATAAAGAACGTATGTGATGATTTTGACTTAAGGTAATGGATTTCTTAACTCAATCTCCATTCATTTTGGTTAAACATATAGTTCATTAATTACATCATGACAAGACAATGTCCGAAATTAATTTTTATTATCTAATATTTAATTTAATATTTTTGTATATTTATTTAAATATTATAAACATAATCTATTCTTTTGATTGATTCTCACTTCAATGATATGATATTTAAAAGGGATTTTCATCTCACTTTTATTTATATGGAGAAAATGTATCATATATCACTTGTTACTTCTATGTTTTGTATATATTTTACTTGATTATATCTTATTATTATTATCATAAAAATTATAATATTTCCATATCCATCTATGTTTCATTATTTCATGGGTATTATGAATTAAATGATTCCAAAGTGGTAAGGGTTTATTTCACAATCTCATCATTATTCAGGATTGTTTACATTTAATTCTCCAATAGGGAATATTTCTCGTCGATGTCAATGTTTTCTAAAAATGTTTTGAAAAATGTTTTTAATATTACCTTATTATTTGTTAATGTCATTTTTACTCATGTGTGAACTTTTACTAAACAGGTTTAAAGTAATATTTTTTTGTTTTCCAAATGAGGTCCTTCATGACTTTTATGACAAAAAATATGGAAGGAATGTTTTATTTATCTTATAAGACATGAGTGTATTTCTATGATGTTATAAATCATTAATTATTGAATATTACTATAAAATATTACTATATTATTTTTAAAGAATTTTTTTTTCATTTACTATTCATAGCTTCTAAAAAAATGTTTTCAAAATGAAAAGGATATTTTCTTCAACAACTATTTAATGTGATATTTAAAAATTATTTTCCACCTAAGATAAAATTATTTGATGTTACCTATGCATTATTGGTGGTTTCATCCAAATATGCCAACTTTATTCTTTTTCTAGTTGGTTTTTGTTTATGATGGAAGGATTATTATGAAACCTATTTCTTTTCATGGGTTATGATATTATGAAATGTTTATGAATCCCATTTATTTTTAATGAGTTCTGATATAATGAATGATTTATATTCTTGCAGCACCCATATGTATAGTTTTCATTATGTTATAGGGTGGACCTATATCTCCCTCCAGTGCATTTTTTACTGATTTATATTTTATGAGATAGATAGGATAGGAATGGGTAGTGAAATCGGTTTAATAAGGGAATTTGTTCGCTATGATGGACTTGAGAGTAAGCCTTGAATACTATTATGGTATAGGTAGTGTTCCTATTACACTATTTAAAAGGGAATCCACTAAGGATTCTAGAGTTTCCTACCTGAGAGGTGTATCCACCCATATAGCGCCCATATATGTTTTTCTAATGAGCCTTGACTACCAAGAAAATGATTTTCTATGCTTATGTGTATGTCATAATTCCACATATTATATTATGATTTCATGAGTTATGTTCTTTGATTATTTTATGATTCATGTCTTATGAACTTCAAAGATTTATTCCATGACTTAAGATGGAAAATTTTATACATAGGGTTTAATTTTTATAATTTATATTCAAATACCCTTATGATCATGTTATGATTACGTAATATTTGATATCTCCTATGGTTACCCTTACTGAGAATTTAAGGTCACACTTTCTTATGTTTCCTTTTCCCCAAGTTATTAAGAAAGTTTTTAAGTATGATATTTCTAAGAAGGGTGCTATATGTGAATAAATTTTGTTAGATGATATATTTTTTATGGGCCAGTTGTTTATTATTATTTTTTATGTAAGAGTTTATCCTAATTTTTTTTAAAACTCCAAACCTTAAAATATCATTTTTTATGTATGCGATTCAATATTTAATTTTTACATTTTAAGTGTTGATGGAAAACATTGGGTCAAATTTATCACTATAAAATCTAGAAATGTAATGTCTATTTTCTAGCACCAAATCTAGAAGTGTGGGTCTCAGGTAGTTACTTACACTCGTGTATTATATTGAAATAGTAGATTTTTCATTATTTTTCTTTAGAAATAATTTATTATTATAATAATTATAACCTGTATAGTTAGAAATATCTGATTTCCTTTTAATTTTTTCAGGAAAATAATTGAATTTTCCTTTTGATATATGATTCTTACTTGCTTGAAATGATTTATCTTTGACTTCAACAACCTCCTTGAAATCTCCATTAAACTTATTTATATAATTTTTAGCTTCAAGCCACCTTTATTATGATTTATTTAATTCTAATTCCTTTAGATCTGGGTTTTGATGAAGTTCTTACACTATCTTTCCGAGATAGAAAAACATCAAATAGTGTTTTTAATTTCTTATGTGTAGCTAACTTCCATTTTGAGAATCTGTTCTTTTACTCAATTATTATTTCCATAACATTTCATCAACCAACCAATTTCCATCTTATGATTAGTTTTCTGCTAAATATATGCATCATGTTCAGACTTCAACATGTGGTATATATATATATTCACCTTATTCCTCACTACTTTTTGATTCTTCTTGTTTTTCAAAATAATCCATGAAGTTTATGAATTTTTTAGTAATATCTTATTCAGAAAAAAAACATGAAATTGAGTATCCTTCCTCTGAAATTTGACTTCATTTAATTCTCATAGGATTTTCTTATTACTCATTGTCTTTATATTCACCAACATTTTACTTTTAATATTTTATTATAAACTTTACAAATGATATACATTTAAATCATTTCAATCGAATTTTTTCTTTATACTTTTCTGCTAATTTTTTAAAGTTCTTTCTTATAATAAGCATATTCTTCTTATGACCTTCATCCATTTCTTTAGCAACTTCAGATTTACTTAAGAGATAATATTAATATTTCTTGATTTTGAGTTTTACCATAGCTTCAAAATCAATTTCCCCTATATCTTATTCTTGAATGTTGAAGGCTTTAACATCTCATAAGAAATAAGAGAGTTTTTTAATTCATAAAGAGTTAAATCTTCTCTATGTTCTAATGAAAAACATTCTTATCAATCTTTTATGAAAATTTCCTCATTAAATTCTTAACAATAGTGGAGTATTATAGTTATTATTTATAAAAAATGATGTTTCTATATATTTAATTTAATATTGTGAAGTATCTATCTATATTATCTTCATCATCCATTTTCACATATATGAAATTCCTTACCCATGTTTTTTTTCTTATTTAACTTTCTTATTCCATTCAAAAATAGTTCTGATTTTTTCCTAATTATCCCTATATATTTAAAGCCTCATGAACTCTGTATCGACTATGTTTTATCATGATATAATAATTTAATTTATATTAATTCCACAAACTTTCAAGTATTTATTATTAGTAAAAGACATTGGACTAAATTTTAAATTATTGAAAATTCCATAGTAGCTATATGAATGAATTATAATTCGAGTGAAACAAGATAAGGAATCATCATATTCTTCTATATGTTATAGTTTCCCCCATTGAATGTTGAAACACATCCACTATTAATAGAATTTAGATTCAATATTATGAATTCATCATAGATCGATCAAAGTGGACCCAGCCTTCCCTAGTACCAGTTGAAATGACCAAAAAATGGGTAATTCCATAAATAGGGGGGGTTGAATTAGAGGCACCTCTTTTACAATTTATTATCTCGAAATAAACCTCTATGACTTTTTATATTCTGATTCACTCAATTATTAAACTCTGCAATAGCCAAATGAATTAAAAAATTAAATAAATAAAAAAGGAACTCATGTTTTTTATATGGTTATCCCAAATTATTTTTTGACTAAATCATTGATGTGACCGAATAAATACCAATGAAAGATTCTACAATAATATCAACAAGTTATACAAGTGTTCTGCAGCATGTATCATCTTTAACCCATCATTTTTTCCTATCATATTTTCTCCCAAAAGAATTTATACTAGTTCCCACAAATTGAAAATAATGATCCAACTAAAAAATGAATAAGATTAACATATATACTTTAGGATTTCACACCATAATCAAATAATATATTCTTCTTCAGTTTTAGGGACTTTGACAACCAAAATAAAATAAAAATAACAACATGCATAATAAACTTCTTCTCGTGTTTTAAGAATGATGAATGCATGCATGTGAGCTTGCATGGAAACACACTAACCAAATGAATCTTATTTCTTATCTATTGAAATTCAAATTTAAAGTAATAAGAACAATCCACTAACCAATAAATAGATAAAAATATATAAGTTTTAGGGTTTGGTCAGTCTCACTTTCTCCTCCACCTTTTATGTCAACTAAATATCTTTAATTTTTCTCTCTATGATAATCTCGATGTGTTTTTAATTTTTTACCAAATATATTATCCTTATATATTCTTTTTCAGTTATCAAAAAAACACCATTAGTTCTTTTATTTGTCTATATATTATTATTTATAGAATCATGAATTAATTAATATATAATAATTCCATAATTTATTGAAAATCCATTAAATTAATGAATTCCAAAATTCTAATTTAACATATTTTTTCTACATAATCCTATATTCATTTATCCTACTAACTCTTCATGTTGTCATAAACAAAGGTTATAAAAATATTCCCCTACTTATAACTACTAATAACCATAAATATTACTAAAATAAACATCATCTCACTAAACCATCTTTGACTGGT
Organism: Viscum album; assembly: GCA_963277665.1. Taxonomy (NCBI): domain Eukaryota; kingdom Viridiplantae; phylum Streptophyta; class Magnoliopsida; order Santalales; family Viscaceae; genus Viscum; species Viscum album. The sequence goes on from OY728145.1 coordinate 189,644,115, forward strand.
ATTATATCCCTAGATAGCTTCTTTGATATGGTCTTCTCCGTAAAAACATGTATTACTGAATAATTATTCAAACATCAACTTAAAATTTCTTGAATCATGATTATTAAATAATAAAGATATTTATAACATCAATGAATAAAACTATAAAAGTTTAATTTAACTTCAAGAAGTTTCTTATGAAAAATACTATCTTTACAATTTTTTTCAAACTGGTAAAACGTATACATCATAGAGTGAGTATGAGATTTGAATAAGTGTTTTACATGTTTTTTTTAAATATGAATCTTATACAAGATTTTACAATACTTATTCATTGTGTGAGGTTTTCTCAATTAGACACATGCCACTGAAAATACATACACACTCATTTAAGTATCCTATATATTACCTTAGATTCCTAACTTTTAAGTTCCATTAAGTTAAAGTTTTTTTATCAATGACCCTTGTTTTCCTTTTTAATGTAATCATACAAATGAGATGTTAGGGGTGATTAATTATTGTATCCAACTAATAAATGAAGTTATTTGTGCCCATATCTTTTGGGTAAATGAAAGAGGTGTTGTTTCCCAATGAATATATGGATTGACTGGTTTAAGGCATGTGGCTGATATGTCAATCGATTGTAGAATTATTCTACAAGAGATAATAGATAAGTACTGATAAATAGAGAAGTAGTTTCTACTACATAACACATGAAATTACCTTATTCTATTATAAAAATAATAGAAAATAATAAATTTGATGATTGTGTAAGCTTAACTTCATAGAAGAACATGCAAAGTGTTGATGAGGATGCTTCAATACTATCTATAACAGTTTGTAAATACTTAATAGTTCTATTAAATATGTATAACTTGTGATCTATTATTACAAATGGTACAAGATATTTTGAATTGGTAGATAGAATATGCAACAATTGAGAGTAACTAATGTTGTAGTGCTTATCTTTTTTTGGTTTATGAAATAAGTTTGAATAATTACTTAGATGAAGTTTAGAAAGGTGTATATTATCTTTGAAAACATTGGAAGTCATTTTTATGTAATTTAATTTAATATTTAACTTTTAATTTCATAAAAAATGGAAATTTATTTGATTTTATGACATTTAGAATATCATATAACTTCAAATATTCCAAATATTACTTTGAGTTATGAAACAAATGGAAAAGGAAGTATTTTTATAACTTTAATGTAAGTATTTTGAGAGATAAAATAAGTCTTTGAGCCTAAAAAAATTCTTGATCATAAGAATATGTTGAGTGTATGTCTTCATCATGTAGATTTTTTTTTCATTATATGAATTTAGGTTGAGAATAATTCTATATCAAAAGACTTCCATCATAATCATCATTCTTTTTAGATATGTTGATCATAAAACTTAAGAGTGTATAACTTTAATAGAACACTTGGAGACCATATGACTTTAAATTCATATTATGACGACTCAATTTTAGGGCTGATCATATGACTTTAACAGTTTTACAAATTTTTAATTCATGTTGGGTGAAAAATGAATGTTTCAGAATTATTATCTAAAGAGACAAAATAATTTTGATGAATCTTGAAACAATTCTTATGGATCAAACCATCACAAAATGATATAAGTTGGACTAATTGAGATAATGATTTTTATTTTAGAAAGAATAATTTCAAAGATAAGAGATATTATGAGATATTTTTAAGTCTACCGATAGGGTTTTCAGAATTGTATAATTTTGGTGAATTTCTTTAGAATATTCTTGAGTTGTTCCAGCATGATCCAAACATCATGAAGTATTAATAATCCCTAATCCAAGATTGATTTGAATTTTAAGACTTAAATAAAATGAAATATCACTATTCTATAGATATTTTATTTTAAAATGATAATATTTTAAAATCATAATCAGTGACAAAAATGAATACAAATATAAATAATCTCGAGTTGTGCTTCAATGTTCTAAAGATCACAAAGAATATTGAAGCACTTAGGTCTGGTAAGGTCACTAATAGGGGGAGGGGGTTAATTAATGATAACATTTTATTTTTAGAAAGTTTCTTCCTAAAAATGACTTCAACCTCTACAGCTAGTTAAAGTCTTTATCATCTCTACATTAATATCTAATCTATACATTGTATATATGTAAATAAAATCACAAAACAAGTACACAAGTATTTACAAGGTTTGAAATAAAATTCCACTCCATTCAACATTGGTTATATACCCCAACATGGATTGCTCACTAACTTTAACATTAAATGGTTATAAACTCCCACTATAAACTTCCTTATACTGGTTATACACACCATCCATTCTCCAAAAATCGTTAATATGCCCCAATTGAAAAATAATTTAGTGACAAGTTATAAACTCAAACCACAATCCTCCAAATAGATACTTTTATATCCCATCCACAATATATTTTCCATATTTAATCCATCATTAAAATATCTTCTTCTTAATATGGAATTTCTCCACAAGAAAGTTAGATCCCTTGGGCTTGTGTAAAAAATCTTCAAGGTCTTTAGTGGATTCCAATAATTTTATACTGATCTTGAAACTTCCTATAGATATTATATGATCCAAATTTACTCAATTTTTTCTTCCAAAAATTGACATTTATTAAATTCTTATTTTGGAACATTTTCCTTATAGTTATTCTTCTTATTGAACTTTTTCCCCTAGTTCTATATACTTCCTTCAACCCAAATATACTTCTAAGGATAATAATTTGAAAACTTTTCTTCATGGTATCTCAAAATATATCATTTAAAATATTTTTAACATAAAAAATAAAGTGTTCTAATATCATTTATATAAGAAATATACCTCTAATATTTATAGGGAACACACTAGATTCAATTTAAACTTCCTACTGTTCCAACTATTGTATTGATCACCTTAACAATCTTTTTAAGATATTTGGATTTTGGATTCATCTTATAAAAAAAACATGGATTCAAATACCTTAAACTAATATAAATATCTTAGATTGAATCACATAATTTCCTTTAATAAATACCATACCTTGAACATCAAATTCATCATAGTTAGAATGTTTTGACATTACAAAAATGTAAATTCCTTCTAAAATTCTTTAAAACAATGTTCTTATGAAATAATAAATATGTTCATTATGGTTCTTCCTTTATGTAGGGATATGTAATATCATATGTACCACATATAGGTAATACACTACCTTTAACTATCCCATAGAAATTTAGTATTACCTTTAAAATTCCACTGAAATTGCTTATCTAGACTCAAACTCAGCCTCTGGTTACTCCTTATGAATATTGTTTCCAAGATATTTTTCATATATTCTTTGCATAGAATGGATATTCTAATCATACTTATCTTAAGAATCATCTTATTAACCTAATCATTCTTCAGGTTCTCGTACAATCCTCCATCTTTTGGTAACATCAAAACTCCATGATACTTTACAAACACCCTAAACTTCTGGAGGGTAAGCCTCTGTATATTCAACTTAGCTTTGATCATTGTGGGTCTTATACCGATGCAATTTTATTATAATGAAAAAATATTCTATCATTGTCTTACTTATTCTTATGAATCCTTAAATGGTTTACATTTCTTAGGCCATTATTCTAGAGACCAATCAATATATTATGTTCAACGTATCTTCTGATGGATCTACACTTCATACATTTTCTATATTTATGGTAGTAACTCTATTTTTACGGTGAAGGTAAACTTATATTCTTCATTACTTAATCATAGGGAATGTATCAATTCATTTTTTTCATTTCATCCTGATGAACATCCTAGTTTCTTAAAAACCATGATTCGCTATTCTTCTTATGAAATTTTTTACCTTTGGGCTTACATTATTCAATAGATATTTCAAAACTCCTTTTAGTGAACCAAAAAATGTTCTTATAGATTTATACCAAATAAAATAAAATATATTCTTCTTTTCTACTTCTTTTGAACTCATAAATGTTCCTCCCAAACTTCTTCATGTGATATTACCTTCCTACTTTAAAACTTTTACGTTTCTCTAAAATTATTCTTTTAAAGAAACACAACTTTAGTTATGAATATCCTTGAGTGATCATGATGTTTTATAATTTAAATATAAAAAAAGAAACTTATGAATTATTATTCCACTTATCCAATATATATATCGTATAAAAAAATATTGACATATTGAAAAAAATACAACCAATATACTTTGGGCACAATTTGTTTACTTATAATGGACTAAGTTAGATAGGATCAAATTATGTTCTTGAGTGATTTAAATAAAAAGGATAATAATTTTTCTCATTATGAGTTATTGATATGGGATGGTTCACAACTAAGTTCCATAGAACAAAATGTTGTGTTGTATTTTTTTATACGTCTGTTGGAAATGAAGTGCAGATTTAGTGAAGTATTTTCACATAGAAGATTGAGATATTGAGCCAGTTATGGAAGAATAATCTATAATATTTGATTGTTTTAGATTAATGAGGATGATTAGAAAAATAAACGGTACTTGTATAATTTACTAAGATACATTTTTGAAGAGATTTGAGAATTGGGGGTGTAGCTATGCATGTGATTTCCTTGTACATATTATTCGGAATATATAAATTTATGTAAATTTAAAGATACCAAAACCAAAAGTGAGTGACCACTTGGATTATAAAGATCATGTGATAATACCATGTACATACCATTAAGGTGAATGAGATCATGGGACACAAAATTTTAATAGATTTTAATTATTCAAATATTTAAAAATTATTTTTATGGTGACCTATATATAAAAGGAAACATATTTCTAGAGAATTTATTATTTGGGACAGAAGAATCCAAGAGTATAGCTATAGAGAAAAAATAAATAACTATTAAAGAGAAGGAATAAGAAGAGTATCTAACAAAACATTTTTGAATAAGATCACATAGGTATCAAAGATGGGGATATAAAATAGTAAGTCCTGAATTATTTCACAATAAATTTAAGTGATTTGAAGTAGTGAGAAGAATTATAAGAGGAAGCTAAGGGAGATCAACCTATAGTATATATTTATTATCAGCTTGTGTCCATACCTTTATTGATTGAGAAGTTAGATATACTATTTAGTAGTTTCAATCAAATAGATATGAAGTTTATCAGCAATTAAGGACCGAGTTACATGTAGTTTATATCTAAGATATATTTAAATTTGAATACATTATTATAAAAAAGATAGAGATCAATCCTGTTAATGGTAAAGAATCATGTATAGATCTGGTGATTGAATTATATAATAATAATAAAAGAATAACTTATATATTCATGATTTTTCTCTATAAAATCTGTGTGAATTTGGCTATACAGGGATATCATAGTGTGATTATATAACTATAGTGTAAATCTATAATAAAAATTTTAGTTTGAAGATGTAAAGAGAAGTCCCATGGGATGAAGGAAATTTTATGGGATGAACTGAACCACTGGAAATTTTGGACTAATTATAGATGAGAATACATGATTGGGGAGAATAACTAATCAATTTAGGGAAAACATCTATCTATATGAACTATAAAAATATTATTTTGTTTTTTTATATGAATTAGTTTCATGTATTTGTTTAAGGATTTCTTATTTAATCTAAAATAGATCCAAGTACACTAACTAGAAATATATATTTAATAACAAAGGGGGAAAATATTCCAAGAGAATTAAGAATTTCATAAAAAAAGGAAACACATAATTCACACCCCTCTCATGTGTCTACACTGATCCTAAGGGAAATTTTAATATGTATTATAGTAATGTTGTCTCTAGGAGGATCTAAATTTATTTTCACTACTATCTTTATCAGATTTTAACAAATTTTCTATTTTTAATTTTTTTTTAAATAGAGGCTGGGATGAAAGATCCAAATTCTATTTATTTTTTTACACATATGGAAGTCTCCCTAAAATCAATGTGAATTAGGAAAAAGAAAGAGGATTTTAGGGTTATAAAAATATCAAGGAGAGTAGAAACACAACCCATTGAAGGTAGTTATAGTGGTTCAAATAGTTCCATCTGTGATAAAAAAAATATTTTTAAATTTGTTTATTACCTATATTATGATAATAGAAGTCATTTGAAGAAAGTTACTGCTTATATTTTTTTCACATTTTTTGGGTTTACCCAAAAGATATATGATAAAAAATAAAAGTTTACAAATGATTCTAAATCCATGAAAAATTAATAGGAATAACAATTTAAAAAATATAATTCTACCATCTAGGATTTTAAGGATAATAAAAAATTCTTATAGATTAGTAGAAAGACAATTTCAATGGTGGGATAAAACTTATAATACTTCATTGGTGATAAATCTAATATGAGTAAATTTAGTGATGAGAAAAACCTTTCATTGATACAGACACATAAATATTTTATGGGAATAAAGGGAATACAATTGAAATTTATGGAAAAAATTAAATATTCTGATCATAACTTGTGAGAATATAACAATATTCATGAAGAAAAGTTTTAAAAGATTAATACTTAGTGGTTGGATAAGATAAAATTAGTTGTTATTGAGAAAAATATTCTCTATAAAATGTGTTTAATGTTGGCTGCAAAAAAATCTTGAAGTGACACAACCTAAATCCTCCCAATATATTAAAATAATGTCTATTACCACTCAAGTTTTTGAGAGTATTTCCCCCTCAAAATTGACTCAAATAAGATGTAAAGCGTGTGTGAGGATATATGGTTAAGTATCCACCAAATCATCAAAGAAGAAGGAAGCCCACTATAAAATTAAATATATTAGTACTTAATCTGGATTTTATAGAAGTGTGGGGAAAAATATGTTCAAATGTAGTGGATTAAAAATTTTAGGATAACTACTAATATATCAAGGAAGGAGGTTAGTATGTCACAAAAAAATCTACGCCTTAATAGAATAACGGAATTTGAAATTACATCCCAAAATCACTAAGTATATCATTCTAGAGATACCACACCCAAAATGAAAATAAAAAGGTCTATTGGAAGGTGTTGGTAATTCTGGATATTCTAGAACAAATCCATTGATTACTATAATAATGGGTTAGTGTGTAAGAGTTAAAGAATGTTTGATTTAGGGGGGAGGAAAGTTGGAAATCATTGGAAAACTGCTGAAAGAAAAATGACTATATATTAAAAGAAAAATCTATCCATGAAGAAGAGATTTGAGTATTTTAAAAGTTTCTTTGATTTTTTAAAAAACAACTGGTCACTAATAAGATGTTTGTTTTAAAATCATGGTAGATATCATTAATATACTGAAGAGAAGATATATCCCACTATAATGAGAATAATGTGAAATAAGAAAGTGTATCTGGCCTAGAAGATAAATTTTTTTAGATGGTTGATGAATACAATCCTTCTAAGAATCCAATAAATAAATCTAACCATGTTGATTGACCCATAAGTAAATAACTCTTCTATTATGTCAAGAGAGGCAACATTTTGGACCATTTTAAAATTTCAATGAATATCAAGAAATAAGGATAAAATCTAAAAACAAAAAGAGAATCCATCCATGAGAGAGATAACTAGATTTTCTTGGGGTTTGAAACTCCTATTATAGAGTATGTGAAGCTCCCTAAGAAGGGAAAATTTAAATTTAATAGAATTGGGAGTGGAAGGTTCTAATAGTCTAGACATATTTCTAAAGAATGTGTGTTAGTTTTTCATGGTCAAATGAAAAACAAAGGAAACCCACCAAAGAATCCTAGTAAAAAGAAAAATGAGGAAAAGAAGGATTCAACATACCCAATGAAATCTAAGTATGTGCCTAAAAGTTTTCTAACTATATATCTAAGGTATATGAAGTTGTCTAGGAAATTAGAAAAATATAAAAAAAAATTAATACTCTAATTTTTGATGTCATTAAGTCCAGCCCAAATAAGAAGAAAGCTAAAATTGAGGTGAAATCTATGTTTTGAATTGAAGTTTTAATTTGGAAACCCAAATTTAATGTAACCATAAAGAGATATAAACACTTTAGAAAATCACGAAAAAGATATTCTGGGTTGAGAAAGTAGTCTTATCTCCATTGATAAAATTAACATGATTTTGGAGAATCCACCTCATTCCCTCATCATGAGTGATTATATCCCAAAAACTATCTTTTGAAGGTGATAAATTATAGAGAGAATCCCTTGAGGGGGATCTATCAAAATAGTTCATGATTCTAGATATTTATTAATATTCTGACTAATATAGAAATCTTAGCTGCCCCAAAAAAATCTAAATAATAAGGTAAGATTTCCACTCTCTTAGTTATGAGTTAATGTGTACTTTCCTAATTTAAAAATAAGTACTATTTATATTTAAAATAGTAACAAAATATAGTGAACATTAATTTTTTTGATGTGTGTATTCAAGTATGTGAGGCTTCTTAAAATATCATTCAACTCTATTTGAACATCACCCATGTTTTGAAAGACAAAATTGTTATAAAATTGATATTCGTTTTTGGATAGGTCTATAGTCTATATTGACCCTTTTTTCTACAATGGGATATGCCATTATACATATATTTGGTCAGTTGATGTCACACTAAAAGATAAATTTAGTGAAACCCTTATCTCATGGTTTTAATAGAGATCTTGGAAAGTGAAAGAATAATGGTGAGAAGATGTGTTCCGTAAAATTAGAAGAGTATTCTGGGAATAAGAAAACATACCCCACTATTTCATTTAGGGGTATAACAAATTCCCACCATTTGAAATTATTTTAAATTAAAGGGAGAATAATAAAATAGAATTTTGGAGTACATTTAGAATTGATAACAAATCCAAATAGTTATATTGAAGTGACCTTGGTTTAAAGTGGTGTTTCCTGTTAATGAGACTTTTTTTCTTTGTTAATGTCATTTTGAAAAAGGAGATTTATCAAGTGATGGATTGAAGTATCCACACTATGAATGAAGTGAGTGGTTCCCATATTTTTTGGGTAAAGTAAAGTGGTAAAAATTTCCAATGAACATTTGATGAATAAGTTCAAGGATAAAAACTAATACATTATTAGATTGTTGGTATAACGACCCATACTTTACATACATTGTTAATACTTCAAAATTGAAGCACACTTATTACAACATATGACAAAACCACAAAGGACCGTATAGGTATAGTGTCTTTAGAAACTGGGAAACATAAACAACTGGTTCATAAATCTTCTACAGTGTCTCCCATTTATTTCATCATATCTAGGGTCCCTTTTAGCATATTCTACTTAATATCCATCTTCCTGACCTGGGGAAAAGAAAACATACAAAAAAGGGTGAGCTCAAATGCTCAGCAAGGGCAAATAAAGGAAATAAAAATCATATCATATCTTTTTGAAAATCATAACCTACAAAAGAGATCATAATATCTTAACATGGAATAAATCATAGAAGTGAAAATGAGATCCCCATAATCATAACATAAAACTTGAAACTTTGTGGCATGCACACATAATCATGGAAAATCATTTCTTGTTAGTCATGACTCATTGCCAAGACTATCTTAGCGGACAAAGTCCATTTCTGAACCGAGTTCACTCCTCGTTTCAGTCCTGTATCACTAAACCGAAATAACCTTCCGTTCCAGCCATGTCTATCTCATGAGATATAAATCTTTACCCAATGCATTGGAGGGATATATAGGTCCCACCCATCTTATAATGAATCCTTTCTTATGTGTGCCACATAATCATAAATCATACATCATCGCATAACACATGTAACAAAAATGGGATTCTTGAAACATCATGACATCATAAAACAAATAATATAAGGTAAATGACTTCATAAAAATAACTCCCTCAAAACATAATCAAATCAATGTAATAATAGGGATAAAAACAGAACCCTTTATTATCTTAGATGGAAAATAATTTTGATAAAACACTTGAACTCCATTCTTGAGGAAAATATCCTTTGTTCTTCAAAAACATTTTTCCTTTCTTAACATGTCATACAACTTTAAACTAAAAGAAGTTGATTAAAAATAAACTTGAAAACTTGTAAAGGAATCTTCTTGGAAATAATGTTTTAAAAATCCATTCATGCCGTATAAGTTAAAAAAACATTCTTCGTACTTTTGTCGGAAAAGTCAAAAAAAATACCTCATACGAAAAAACGACAAAAGATTCCTTTCATATTCTTTACTAAAAACTCACCTAAGGGTAAAATTGGATTTAAACTATTGTAAGTGGATGGAAAAAATATTACATATTGAGGGAACATGGATGTGGATGTTAAAATACACCCCAGTAAATACCAAAGTATAAACAATCTCGTATAAAAATGAGATTGTGATATTTTCCCTTACCTTAGGTCCGATTTGCTTTGTACGTGTCCGAAGCTCCTGTATAATGGTTTAAATAATGTTATTGACTTATTACAGAATCATAAATATTGATATTATATCATATATGGTCATATTCTTAGCTTCTTATTAGTAATATTTCATTGTTACTTGTTACTCGGGTCTTTATTGCCTTTTGTTCTTATGCGAGTTTTGCCGAATAAATTCTTATTTTTCTTTTAAGGTTATAGATACCTTATATCCAGAATGGTATTAGTGTAACATATATCATATTTATTCATTCAATTCATTTATATAATTACTATGTAATGATGATCATGTAGAACGAGTCGCATCACATCGTGGAGACGATATTCCGTACATACGCACGAGCGATGATATTGTTCCCATGATCGTGGAATTGTATTTAAGTGTATTTATACTATTTCAGTATCAATATAACTTTATAATAATCATATATAGTTACTCATTACACCATTATACCCATCCTTTTAAGGTGATGGTGGAAAATAGATTACACCACGACGTGGAGACGGTATTCCGTACGTACGCACGCGCGGTGATTTCATTTTTCCGTAGGATTGATAGAAGGTGAATTAGGGTTGTTTCATATTTATAATAACATATCAGTATGTAATTAATACTAATGTTATTACTTTATCATGAAACAACTAAAGAAGAAGAAGTTGAAGAAGAAAGAAATTGAAAAGATCGGTAATGGATATTACCTCTTCTTTGAAACGCCTCTTTGAATCATCCACTTAGGGAACTAATATTGGTCTTTGAAGAAGACCAGGACCTCTAGGATTATTCTAGGGAAGTGGAGAAGGGATTTTGGCAGGGTTTGGACGAGCTTGAGTGCTCAAATTGGTGTGAGGAGGAGGGGGAGGAGGTGCCCTTTTATAAGGGAGGAGAGGGGCACCTTAGGAATATCTCAAAATATTATTTTATATTAAAGTCAAAATCGGTTTATAATGGTTCCAAAGGGTCTTATTTCGAAGGTAAAGTGGGGATGGGTCGCAATACTATCAACCAATAGGATTTAGACAAGTTTAGGTTATTATTTTAACCTTATCAATTAGATTTAACTCTAAGTTAAATAATTTAACTTTTACCGTGACTTTTTGTTTTCTTACACTATATGGTTAATAAACTTACTATAACATGACAAACGAACCCCAAGTTGTTTATTATTAATATATATATCCTTATCTAAGTCATTTGGACGAACCTTAGATTTTTAGGAATAAAATAACAATTAATAATATAATATTTGATTTAAAAACTATTTTGTGTCAATTTTGACACTATTTGATATGTGATTTTTGAGAAAGTCATAATAGAATTATATGTTCTAACCAAGTTGCTTAAATCAACACTAATATATCATAGTAACCTATAAAATTAGTGGAATTCATAAAAAGTCTCAAATTATATTTATTTGAGCATTTATAACATCAATTTTGTTAACATTTCCTAAAAAGGGTAATTACTTTATCATCGTTGTGTCATAAATAAATTAATTTATTTAAAGTCTAAAAATTATAAATAAAATATATTTATGTAGTAAATCTTTTTAGCTTTCTAATGAATATTTATAGTCTATTTTATCTTATGTATAACCCCATATTAAAAATATTTTAGTTATTAAACTTTGATTTTAACTATTTTAACTATTCATTAAATAAAATAATATTAAATGTCATAATCTAATAAAAGTGGACCTAAATGGTCATATTATATTCATAAGGTTGTTTTTGGTCGAATTACACTTATCCAATAGAATTAGGACATGTGTTAGGGTAATAGTAATATCATATTTACCCTTAGTTACCCTATTTATTATTAACCGCGGTAAAAAAAGTAAAAAGTTACTTTTCACCAAAAAATTATTTTTATCTCATTGAACCATATTTTACTTACTGATATCAACCGTGTCTGTCAGATTTTTGAAATTCCATTCACAGAAGCGGTAAAATTAAGTTTTATGCAAAATTCAGTTTTTAACCTACCACTTAGTGGTTTCACTATTCATCAAAAATTGAAAGTTTTCAGAAAAATACCAAAATTTCACCCTAGGCTAATTTTGATATTCCGAATCCAAAAATGAAGTCCATTTTGAAAATTAAAATTTATAAAATTTCATAAAGTGGTTATTACTATTCATAACGGCTAGTTTTAATAATATTTTAATAGCATATCGTTGTTTAGTGAAACTCGGTATTGCGTACGACGCAAGCTATCGAGGAAGGTCGCGATTTCGTGTAAAACAAGCCAAGCAAGTGTTGTGTAGAAAAAGATTCCTTTGATGATTTATATAACATAAAAGTCTCGGGTGTCACATTCTACCCCCCTTAAAATAAATTTCGCCCACGAAATTCGTCACTTTGTAACAAACAGATGAGGATAATTTTCCCTCATCATATCCTCAAGCTCCCATGTAGCTTCTTCAAGTTGGTGGTTCCTCTATAAAACTTTCACCAATCGAGTGGTCTTGTTTCGTAGGACTTTTTCGCTACGATCCAGAATCTCTATCGGTTGTTCTTCATAAGAAAGATCTTGCTCCAGTGGTACAACTTCTGAGTTGAGTACATGTGAAGGACCGGGTATGTACTTTCTGAGGAGAGATACGTGGAACACATCGTGAACTTGAGAGAGATTCGGTGGAAGTGCCAATCGGCAATCTACCTTCCCAACATGATCCAGTATTTCGAAAGGACCGATATATCTAGGGCTCAACTTCCCCTTCTTTCCAAATCTCATAACCCTCTTCCAGGGAGATATTCGTAAGAACACTTTATCAACCACTTCAAACTCTAGGTCTTTTCTTCGGTTGTCGGCATAACTTTTCTGTCAACTCTGAGCTGCTCTTATGTGTTGTTGAATAGATATGACCTTTTCTGCCATTTCATCAATGAGATCAGGTCCTAATAGCTTTCTTTCCCCAACTTCATCCCAGCAAGTTGGAGTCCTGCATTTCTTTCCATAGAGAGCTTCATAAGGAGCCATATGAATACTGGAGTGAAAGATATTATTATAAGAAAATTCCACCAAAGGTAGGTGTTGATCCCAACCACCTTTGAAATCCATAGAGCAAGCTCTAAACATATCTTCTAGAGTTTGAATTTTTCTCTCAGACTGACCATCAGTCTGAGGATGATAAGCAGTGCTGAAACTCATCTCTGTATCCAGAGTATGCTGAAGACTTCTCCAGAACTTCGAGGTAAATCTTGGATCCCGATCAGAGATAATAGAAAGTGGTACTCCATGCAATCATACCACTTCCTTTACATATATCCTGGCAAGCTGATCCAGAGAGAAATCCTCTCTAATAGAAATGAAATGGGCAGACTTTGTAAGATGATCAACTATGAACCAGATAGAATTATTGCCTTTGGATGTTTTAGGAAGTCCTGTGACAAAGTCCATAGTGATGTTTTCCCATTTCCATTCGGGTATGGGTAATGGTTGTAACATCCCCTTAGACTTCTGTCTCTCAGCTTTAACTTGTTGACAAACCAAGCATCGAGAGACATATTCAGCAACATCTCTTTTCATGCCATCCCACCAGAAGTACTCTTTCAGGTCCCTATACATCTTCGTGCTTCCAGGATGAATAGAGAATGAAGAACTATGAGCTTCATCCAACAGTTCCTTCTTTAATTCGGGGATGGGAGGAACACAAACCCGATTCCTGAACTTTATTATCCCATCACAATCATGGTTGAATTCAGTAACATTTCTCACCTTCTTTTGTAACTCGACATCTTCTTTCTGTGCCTCTTTAATCTTCACATGTATAGATGGTTGAACATTCATTTGAGAAAGATAATATTTTTCCCCTTCCATTATAATTCCAAGATCCATCCTTTGTAAATCCATAAATATTGGATCTTTTGTGATCCTCATCATGGATAAACTAGCATGGTCTTGTCGACTTAATGCATCTGCCACCTTGTTTTCTTTCCCAGGGTGGTAATGGATTGAGCAGTCATAATCCTTAATCAGCTCCAACCATCTTCTTTGACGCATATTCATCTCCTTTTGTGTGAAAATATACTTTAAAATTTTATGATCAGTATAAATATCACACCTTTCACCATAAAGGTAATGCCTCCAAATCTTTAATGCAATGATTACTGCAACTAACTCCAAATCATGTGTTGGGTAACTTTGCTCATGGATTTTCAACTGTCGTGAGGCATAAGCTATCACCATATCATTTTGCATAAGAACACACCCCAATCTCTTCTTGGATGCATCACTGTAGATCACAAACCTTTCTCCACTACAAGGCAGTGTGAGCACAGGTGCACTGGATAACCTTCTTTTCAAATCCTTGAAATTCTCTTCACATTCCTCTGTCCAAACAAACTTAACTCCTTTCCGAGTCAACTTGGTGAGTGGATTAGATAATCGTGAAAAATACTTCACAAAACGTCGATAATATCCAGCCAAACCAAGAAAACTTCGGATCTCAGTTACTGTTGTTGGTCTCGACCATCTTTCGATAACCTCTGTTTTTGCTGGATCCACAGATATCCCCTCTTTTGAGATTATGTGACCCAAAAATGCAACTTTTTGAAGCCAAAATTCACACTTGGTAAATTTGGCATAAAGCTTCTCCTTTCTCAGGGTCTTCAATATAATTCTCAAGTGATCTTCATGTTCTTCCTTGCTCTTTGAATAAACAAGAATATCGTCTATAAAGACTACCACAAATTGATCAAGATAGTCTCTAAAGACTCTATTCATTAGATCCATGAAGATAGCAGGGGCATTAGTAAGACCAAATGGCATCACTATAAATTCATAGTGTCCATACCTTGTACGGAAAGCCGTCATTGGTATATCCTCCCTTTTGACCTTTAATTGATGATACCCTGAACGAAGATCAATCTTGGAAAAGTATTGAGCTCCGCGTAGTTGGTCAAATAAGTCATCAATGCATGGGAGAGGATATTTGTTCTTGATAGTGATCTTGTTAAGTTCTCGATAATCAATACAGAGTCTCATTGATCCATATTTCTTCTTAACAAATAGAACAGGTGCTCCCCAAGGTGACACACTAGGGCGTATGAATCCCTTATCAAGATTCTCTTAGAGTTGCTTCTTAAATTCCTGCAACTCAATTGGGGCCATTCTATAAGGTGTCTTTGAAATAGGCAAAGCACCCGGTATGAGTTCTATTGAAAACTCAACTTCACGATTTGGTGGAAGACCCGGTAATTCCTCCGGAAAGACATCATCAAACTCCCGTAAGATGGGCATATTCTTAATCATGAGTTTCTCACCAACCATTTGAGATAAATAACCTTCATTTAGTGGAATCAATACCCATAAAATGGAAGAAATTTCAACTAGAAGGTTATGTTCATCCTTGCATTGATAGACGATCATAGATTGATATGGAATATGAAATGTGACTTAACTTCTTTGGAAATTGATATGAGCTCCGTATAAAGAAAGCCAATCCATGCCAAGAATCACATCGGATTCCACTAAAGGAAGGATCACAAGATTTGCAGGAAGCACTTTCCCACAAACGTCAATTGGAGAAGAATTATAAACTTTTGATGCGATTGATGTGCCATTAGGTGTTGTCACAGCTAACTCAACATCTAATTGTTGAGGTAATACGGTGATACCCTTAGAAAATTCTTCAGAAATAAAAGAGTGGGTGGATCCAGAATCAAATAAAACATTTGCTACTTTAGAGTGGATGGTAAGTGTACCTTTCACCACTTAGTTATCATACTCCACATCGCTGATAGAAATTGCATGTGACTTTACTTTGTCTTTAGCCTTAAGAGTTTGTTGACGTCGACCGTCATCATCAACCCTTGGATTTGGGCATTGATTGGAATAATGCCCCATATCCTTGCACTTGAAAAATTGAAGTGTAGTAGGTTCATTCTGTGTATCCCTTCCTTTGTTTGCATCATTAGACATCTTCTTCCCATTATCGCGGCATTCAAATGCCCGATGACCTTCCTTTCCACATTTGAAACATTTACTTGTCCCTTTAAGACAACTCCCTCCATGTTTCTTTCCACACTTTGAGCATAAGGGAAAGCTCATATTCTTTTCAGTGTGCTCTTTAGATTTTCCTTTGAATTCCATTTTCCTCTTCTTATCAAACCCATATGACTGATGGGTTACTCCAATCTCCATCTCGACTTTGAGAGCACATCGAACGATTTCCTCGTAGCTATTGAAGTCCCTTATGGCTAATGCCCTTCGAAGACTTGGTTTTAATCCACTAAAGAATCGATCGATCTTACTCTCAGGTTGGATAATAACACCAGAAGTGTACCTTGCAATTCTTGTAAAATTTGCTTCATAGGTACCAACAGATTCATCATCCCTTTGCTTCAGTTCAAGAAACTCTTTCTCCATCTTTGTTCGGAGAATACGAGGGAAGTACTTATTGAAAAATAAGTTCTTTAACTCGTCCCATTCCATGGACTCAATTTCATCCCTTTGCCTTGTATTCTTAATAAGATTCCACCATTGATCAGCATCTCCTTCCAAACGATACACTATTAGGATGACTTTATCATGTTCAGAACATTGAATAACTGAAAATATCTTTTCAGTAGTACTAATCCATTGTTCCGCAACTAATGGATCATTAGACCCGCTGAAAGAAGGTGGACGCTGCCTCATGAAGGATTCAACAGAATGTTGCTCCTTCCTTTGCTTGTTTGGAAGTCCTGCATGATTCATAGCTTGAGAAAGTTGTGTGAGCATGGCTACAAGATTTTTCATTCCAGCTCCCATATCGTTTGGTTGTTCATGGGGACAATCATTGCATTACCCATCGCATTCCGCATTAACACGGTTCCTTCGGGTTCCAGCCATTGACTAAAACCAAGAAGAATAGTGTGAGCAACACTAATTATAATAGGAAAACCACATAATTCAAGAATAAAATTTTCATGCTTAAGGTCTTATCCTAGGTTATTCATGGCCATTTCTAAAACACTAAGATTGTGTTCTATGCTTACACTTATCCTTAGGGTTCTTACTAAGGATTTCACATCCTAGTTTCCAAAGGTTGACTATACCTTTCCTCTGATACCAACTATAACGACCCATACTTTACATACATTGTTAATACTTCAAAATTGAAGCACACTTATTACAACATATGACAAAACCACAAAGGACCGTATAGGTATAGTGTCTTTAGAAACTGGGAAACATAAACAACTGGTCCATAAATCTTCTACAGTGTCTCCCATTTATTTCATCATATCTAGGGTCCCTTTTAGCATATTCTACTTAATATCCATCTTCCTGACCTGGGGAAAAGAAAACATACAAAAAAGGGTGAGCTCAAATGCTCAGCAAGGGAAAATAAAGGAAATAAAAATCATATCACATCTTTTTGAAAATCATAACCTGCAAAAGAGATCTTAATATCTTAACATGGAATAAATCATAGAAGTGAAAATGAGATCCCCATAATCATAACATAAAACTTGAAACTTTGTGGCATGCACACATAATCATGGAAAATCATTTCTTGTTAGTCATGACTCATTGCCAAGACTATCTTAGCGGACAAAGTCCATTTCTGAACCGAGTTCACTCCTCGTTTCAGTCCTGTATCACTGAACCGAAATAACCTTCCGTTCCAGCCATGTCTATCTCATGAGATATAAATCTTTACCCAATGCATTGGAGGGAGATATAGGTCCCACCCATCTTATAATGAATCCTTTCTTATGAGTGCCACATAATCATAAATCATACATCATCGAATAACACATGTAACAAAAATGGGATTCTTGAAACATCATGACATCATAAAACAAATCATATAAGGTAAATGACTTCATAAAAATAACTCCCTCAAAACATAATAAAATCAATGTAATAATAGGGGTAAAAACAGAACCCTTTATTATCTTAGATGGAAAATAATTTTGATAAAACACTTGAACTCCATTCTTGAGGAAACTATCCTTTCTTCTTCAAAAACATTTTTCCTTTCTTAACATGTCATACAACTTTAAACTAAAAGAAGTTGATTAAAAATATAATTGAAAACTTGTAAAGGAAGCTTCTTGTAAATAATGTTTTAAAAATCCATTCATGCCGTATAAGTTGAAAAAACATTCTTCGTACTTTTGTCGGAAAAGTCAAAAAAAATACCTCGTACGAAAAAACGACAAAAGATTCCTTTAATATTCTTTACTAAAAACTCACCGAAGGGTAAAATTGGATTTAAACTATTGTAAGTGGATGGAAACAGTATTACATATTGAAGGAACATGGATGTGGATGATAAAATACACCCCAGTAAATACCAAAGTATAAACAATCTCGGATAAAAATGAGATTGTGATATTTTCCCTTACCTTAGGTCCGATTTGGTTTGTACGTGTCCGAAGCTCCTGTATAATGGTTTAAATAATGTTATTGACTTATTACAGAATCATACATATTGATATTATATCATATATGGTCATATTCTTAGCTTCTTATTAGTAATATTTCATCGTTACTTGTTACTCGGGTCTTTATTGCCTTTTGTTCTTATGCGAGTTTTGCCGAATAAATTATTATTATTCTTTTAAGGTTATAGATACCTTATATCCAGAATGGTATTAGTGTAACATATATCATATTTATTCATTCAATTAATTTATATAATTACTATGTAATGATGATCATGTAGAACGAGTCGCATCACATCGTGGAGACGGTATTCCGTACGTACGCACGAGCGATGATATTGTTCCCATGATCGTGGAATTGTATTTAAGTGTATTTATACTATTTCAGTATCAATATAACTTTATAATAATCATATATAGTTACTCATTACACCATTATACCCATCCTTGTAAGGTGATGGTGGAAAATAGATTACACCACGGCGTGGAGACGGTATTCCGTACGTACGCACGCGCGGTGATTTCATTTTTCCATAGGATTGATAGAAGGTGAATTAGGGTTGTTTCATATTTATAATAACATATCAGTATGTAAGTAATACTTATTTTATTACTTTATCATGAAACAACTAAAGAAGAAGAAGTTGAAGAAGAAAGAAATTGAAAAGATCGGTAATGGATATTACCTCTTCTTTGAAACGCCTCTTTGAATCCTCCACTTAGGGAACTAAGATTGGCCTTTGAAGAAAACCAGGACCTCTAGGATTATTCTAGGGAAGTGGAGAAGGAATTTTTTCAGGGTTTGGCCGAGCGTGAGTGCTCAAATTGGTGTGAGGAGGAGGGGGAGGAGGTGCCCTTTTATAAGGGAGGAGAGGGGCACCTTAGGAATATCTCAAAATATTATTTTATATTAAAGTTAAAATCGGTTTATAATGGTTCCAAAGGGTCTTATTTCGAAGGTAAAGTGGGGATGGGTCGCAATACTATCAACCAATAGGATTTAGACAAGTTTAGGTTATTATTTTAACCTTATCAATTAGATTTAACTCTAAGTTAAATAATTTAACTTTTACCGTGACTTTTTGTTTTCTTACAGTATATGGTTAATACACTTACTATAACATGCAAAACGAACCCCAAGTTGTTTATTATTAATATATATATCCTTATCTAAGTCATTTTGCCGAACCTTAGATTTTTAGGAATAAAATAACAATTAATAATATAATATTTGATTTAAAAACTATTTTGTGTAAATTTTGACACTATTTGATATATGATTTTTGTGAAAGTCATAACAGAATTATATGTTCTAAAAAAGTTTATTAGATCAACAATAATATATCATAGTAACCTTTAAAATTAGTGTAATTCATAAAAAGTCTCAAATTACATTTATTTGAGCATTTATAACATCAATTATGTTAACATTTCCTTAAAAGGGTAATTATTGTATCATCGTTGTGTCATAAATAAATTAATTTATTTAAAGTCTAAAAATTATAAATAAAATATAATGATGTAGGAAATCTTTTTAGATTTATAATGAATATTTATAGTATATTTTATCTTATGTATAACCCCATATTAAAAATGTTTTAGTTATTAAACTTTGACTTTAACTATTTTTTCTATTCATTAAATAAAATAATATTAAAGGTCATAATCTAATCCAAGTGGACCTAAATGGTCATATTATATTAATAAGATTGTTTTTGGTCGAATTAAACTTATCCAATAGAATTAGGACATGTGTTAGGGTAATAGTAATATCATATTTACCCTTAGTTACCCTATTTACTATTAACCGCGGTAAAAAAAGTAAAAAGTTACTATTCACCAAAAAATTATTTTTATCTCATTGAACCACATTTTACTTACTGATATCAACCGTGTCTGTAGTATTTTCGAAATTCCATTCACAGAAGCAGTAAAATTAAGTTTTATGCAAAATTCAGTTTTTAACCTACCACTTAGTGGTTTCACTATTCATCAAAAATTGAAAGTTTTCAGAAAAATACCAAAATTTCACCCTAGGCTAATTTTGATATTCCGAATCCAAAAATGAAGTCCATTTTGAAAAATAAAATTTATAAAATTTCATAAAGTGGTTATTACTATTCATAACGGCTAGTTTTAATAATATTTTAATAGCATATCGTTGTTTAGTGAAACTCGGTATTGCGTACGACGCAAGCTATCGAGGAAGGTCGCGATTTCGTGTAAAACAAGCCAAGAAAGTGTTGTGTAGAAAAAGATTCCTTTGATGATTTATATAACATAAAAGTCTCGGGTGTTACAGTTGGGTTATTCCTTAAGAGATAAGAGATAAGTACTGATGAAGGTAGAAATTTTATCCACTATATGAAACATGGAATGATATCCAATCACTAAATAATAATGGAAAATAATAAACAAAATAATTGAATGAGTTCATCTTCATGGAAGAACATAAAAAGTTTTGATTGAGATGTTTTAATACTGTGAACAATAGTTTAAAAAGACATGAGAGTGCTTGATATTGTGCATATCTTGTGAGATGTTATTACTAAAGGTAAAATATAATTTAAATGGGTATATTTAAGGAATAATAAGTTTTAGGAACGATCCTAGAATTTCCTAGCATTTTGGTTACAAAAATTAGAGTGACTAATTGATTTTGTGAAGGATTAAATGTTTTGAAGAATCCTTATAAGAATTAGAAATTATTTCAAAGTCCTTTGATTAAATATGTAACTTTGGAGATCACTCGAAAAAGGAAAATTCCATGATACTATTTCTTTAGGTCTATCACATGACATTAAAAGCTATCATCATTTGAATTTGAACTAAGATAAAAAAAATGGAAAATTCATTTATTAAATGAATTCACTTTCCGTGTTTTGAGAGAATATGTAAGTCTTTGATACCAAAAAATTATTTATTTTAATAAATTTACAATTTTATATCATTACAATATGAATGTTTTAATATTGTTTTACTTTATGATGAGTGTATGTCTTTATCATAAAACCTACAACATCTTCATAATTTGAGAATTTGTTTAGTGTAATATTCTTGAGTATATGACTTTAGCATACAAATTAGAGACTGTATGATGTTACATTCATATGAATCAGACTAATCTATAGAGCTGAGTATATGGATTCTGTAGTTTGAAAATTTTTAAATTCATGCTTGGAGAAAAATTAATGTTCAAGATTTGACATCTGATGAGAGAAAATAATTAGGATGATGCTTGAACTTAATTTCATGGATAGAAACAAGAATAAATTAATGTGATACAATATTGTATAATTGAGATATCAATATTTGAATTGATAATGAATAATATGAAATCTAATATTTTTTTGATAGACTTTTAAGTCTAAAATTGGATTTCTAGATTATCTAATTCTGATGAAAATTATTCCATAATATTTTTGAGTTATATCATGATCCCAACATAATTAAGATTTGATAAGATATGATATAATATTTATTTGAGTTTAAATATTGGGAAGATATGAAATATCATTTTTCAATTGACATATTATTTTAAAATGATATTATTTAGAAATCACATTGGTTATCAAAATAATGATTAATCCAAAGATGACAGATCTATGTTTCAATCTTCTAAATTTTAGAATTAATATTGTGATATATTATGGACTGATTTAGATGGTATGAAACTATATTCTTGAGTGATTAAAAAACATATACTGCTATGTTTCCTTGAGTTGATTTTTAAGATAGATTATACTACAATCTAAGACCCACTCTACAAAAAAATTTGTTTTCTATTTTTATAAATCTACATAAAATTAAGTTTAGATTTAGTGAATTATTTTTTTGAATAAAATAATATGTTGAGCTGGTTGTGGAATAATAATCTAGAATATTTACTTCACTGAGTAAAATGAGGAAAATGAGGAAAATGAGAAAAATAAAAGGAACACCTATAATTTCTTTGGAGATAATGGTTAAACAGATTTTGAGAATCATGGGTGAATTTTTGTATGTTATTTCCTTTCACATATTTTCTTGAATATTTCCAGTTATATAAATATATGGAGACACCAACAAAAATCAAGTATCTTCCTAGACTTGAAGGATTGTTTAATAAACTTATGTATATGTCTTTGCGGTGAATGCGATCACATATAAACCCATTTGAACATATTTTCTATATTTAAATATATGAAATATATTTTTTGGTGGCCTAAATATAAGAATAAAATGATGATAAAGTGAATTTATTATTCAAGATATATGTTTCCAAAAGTAGGGCTATAGAGAACCACTGAAGAACTATCATAGAGAAGGAATAAGAGGATGATCTAATAAAGTATTATGAATAAGATCATATTGGAATTTATTTCTAAAGGATTTCATACTCACATTAATTTAGAGTTAATTCAGAAATTCTTTCCAAGGTAGGTGATCACTTGGATTTTTCTAATAAGATCTTATAAAACATGTTATCCAAGAGGATGGGAGGTTAGGCACATCACACTGATTTAGGTGGAATTATTTCCTACTCAAGGAATCTCTTATAGATTTAATATGTATTCATGAATCCTTTATAAAATCCTAAATGTGGAACACGTATCCCTTATATTAACAATTAATTATTAGCATGAATTGACTTCAGAATCATCGATATGTATATGGGTTTATTCATGAATGGAGATATTTGTATGTATTTGAGATTCCCCATTGATGGTACCCTTTTATAAATGAATTATTGATTCCAATGTAGTTTATTATTATGATGCTAGTTTTAAGCCACATAATGGGGCACTCTAGAATTTATCATCTTCCAGGAAGATGTGAATTGTTTTGATGTTGGGATCCATCCCCTAAGATGGGCTTCCTATGTATCATTCTATAAGGATTAAAAATCCACACAGTTTAGTGCCACTTAAAGGGACACATCATACCTTTTAAGGTCATGTGAAGAGGACCAGTCTTCATAGTTTAATGTCACCTAGTAAGGATGTCTAGGAAAAAGGTGCCCAGTTAAGACTGGTGTGGGGCTTACACCAAAGTAGCTCAAGAGACCTGGAAGGGATGTTTTATCCTAGATGGGATGTGATCCTAAAGGAAATATGGCCAAGAGAATATTACACTTAATTTGTGGTGGTAGTTTTTGACCTTATGGAGGCATCCTATGTATACCATTTTAATAGGAATCAAAGACAAAGAAGTTTTTGAAATTTAAGGATTACAAATATGTATTGGACCCTTTAGGTGGTCATGGTCGGGGATTATACAAAACAGTATCTCCATAGCTAAATTTTAGAGGATGATATGGAAATGGAATCTCCTCCTGAGATAAGTATTTTATCATGAAGATGTCATGATCATTACTGACCTTAAAACCCACGTGAGTTATGCTTAGTGTGGGAAATAAGAGGAAATGGAAAATCTGAAAATCCACACAATATTCTACATCCACTGGTGGATAAGTATGGGGCTATGAGAGAGAGAAATAGCATTGAAATGGTATCCTCTCTTTTTTACATAAGTAATTTCAGGTCTAACACACCCATATGGATACAACCCCTAAGGATGACTAGGGGATTACACGAGGAGGGATTCCCTATACCTGATTTTAGAGATGATGAGAGAAGGATTCAGAAATATCCCTTATTAAAGGGAATGAAAATGGGTTCCACTCACTACCTAAAATGGGTAGGTTCTTGTAAATACCACAAAGGTTGGGGTCCTCATTATCGAGGGGATGCACAACCGTGGGCATCCCGAGGTCCTTACCCATTTTTTTTATAAGTGCATGAAAACTTTACTGAGGGAGTGATCAATTGAATGGGAGACACATTGATGTGACCTTTGACATTATCATGAAATTTTGGGGGCCCCAGTTGACCATATTCTTGAAAAGTTTGTGAAGGGACCAATATGATGCCTATCCCTTCACAGATATAGTAACCCTCCCATGATTCCACTCATATGTTCCATTATATGGTGGGCCACATAACCTCAAGCATATCTCCCTGAAATCCAGAGGCTACCAACTAGTAGCGAAGGACAAGGATGTGTCCATGGTGAAACTATTCCCTCATTGATCAGTGCAAGCACATTGGTAAAAAATGGGTGATAAGTAGAAGAAGAAAAATATGGGGAAGACAACAATAAAAGTGGTGAATCAATCCATGTAAGATAACTAAGAAACTATATGAAGTATAATAATCAATAATAGGTACAAAAATGATGATTTTCATGATTCTCTTAAAAAATGAAAGTGTAGGGGAACATGGTTACCAGCATATACTAAATGATAAACAAAAACTAAAAAAAGGCCAAAACTACCACTACAACATCTCAAACATAGGATTGGACTTATACCCCCAAGGCTACATCCTAATGTAATAAAGAAATCAAGAATTGGAAGCAGAATGCTTCCCTTCATCCTTTACTGTGATTATAAATTCTACTCGGGTACCAAATGCCTCCCGAGTAGGGCGTGAGATATAAATCTCAGTAGGACAGTGCCCACAACATCTATAACTTTCCAATTAATACTATAAATAAATATAGTGTGTAAAATATAATAAAGTTAGATACTTTGAATAAATAAAAAATTAACACATTAGACC
Organism: Viscum album; assembly: GCA_963277665.1. Classification (NCBI taxonomy): domain Eukaryota; kingdom Viridiplantae; phylum Streptophyta; class Magnoliopsida; order Santalales; family Viscaceae; genus Viscum; species Viscum album. Next base: position 189,669,407 of record OY728145.1, read on the forward strand.
AGGTTCCTAAATGGATACCTATTCCATACCACTTGCTTCAGCCTATGATTGAGTTTGAATAAGGAACCTATGTAAGGAATAATATGTATAAAAGGTCCAATAGAAAACAAGGCTAATCGAGGAAGGCATATCCCAAGCATGTGCTTCAGCTTGGGGTCTAATTCACATGTCATCATTCAAGTATTTTAGTAAGAAAGGGAGAAGCATCACATGTGCATAGGAAATTCTTAATAATAATAAAGGATGCATCTCAAAATAATAAAAAAAATAAATCAAATCCATCAAATCCAATGGTGGAGTCTTGGTCCCATCCAAGTTTATCTAAAAGAATCCCAAGTGTCTCTATAGGAACATCCAATATTACCCAATACCATTGAGTCTATACAATGTGAACCATATGATGTCCCTTGTATTAATCATGGAATGGTGGCTCTAAGTCCATCCCAGTATCTAACTTAGGGGACTGAGTATCATCCATGGCATGGTGTATCCATATTTCCAATGGTTCCATCCAAGGTTTCTCCCCTAGGGAACTGGTATCACTCATAAGTATAATAAACCACCCAGGATGCCTGTACCTAGGAATCCAAATCATCACTCCCGATGCATCGAGTCGTAACCAATGGAGCACGGTGTGTCCATCAATGGATCCTTAATTACGAACCCATGTTATCTCCTGGACTATATCAAGTGAGCCATATCAATAAAGTAACATATCATAAGGAAAATCATTTATAATTGTTAGCCAACAAGAATCAATATAAAAACCACATGCTAACCAAGCTAACCAACTATAAGATTTAAACCAAAAACAATGGAACAATTTTTGGAAAATGAACAAGGCATTAATTAAGAGCAAAGCATTGGTATGAGGCCTAATCAACTAAGAATAGTATTCAATTCAAACCACTGAAATAAGGGTTCAAAAATTAAGCACTTGGAATTAACATGTATTCAAACATGTGTCATCAATGACATTCAAAAATCCCAAGCTATCTTTCCTAGCCAAACATGGAAACTCAATTCAATCCATTCAATTATATCAAAAATAATTATGTATAGAATGTGGCATACGGCACAATACACATGAAATGAAATTAACTTGATTTATTTGGAAAATTTAAAAATGAAGCAAGTGAAGTTTAATGTGAAGTATTAAGCATAAGAACTGAAGTACAAGTTGCGAGGCACACAGTTCAAGGGAAATTATCATGGTTCGCCATTTATATTAACTTGATTAACCAATTATGGCATTAATACATGGGAAAATCACACATCCAAGGTGATTTACACTTCTAAAACATGGAAAAAATTGTCCATTTTGGATGGTCACACCCCAAGGGTGGCCAAAGTCAAAGAGAACACTATATGGATGGCCTTCACCATAATCTATGATCACAAAGGACTCAGAAAACCAATGAGATCAATTTAATATGCAAGAGTGGGCCTCACTAGATTATTATGACTAGAGGTATAATAGTATAACACTTATAAAGTGACAAAGTGATGGGAAATAGATGTAGACACCCTACCTCATTATCAAAGTACTACAGACATCCGATAAAAATCCTTGACTCAACATAAAATGGAATAAATCAAAGGATTTAAAAAACCCCATAAAATTAGGGAACAAATCTATCACAAAAAAATAACACAATAGATTGAGGAGAAACCATAAAATTAAGGAGTATAGATTGTATTTATTTCTTAGATGAGTCCATAGCTTCCCAAGGTGAAGGAAATAGATCACAAATAAAATAGTAACATAAAAAATCCATAAAGGTGAGGAGGGGGAGCTCACACACTGGGGGTGGGGGAGAGAAAAATCGAGTGGAAAGAGGAGGAGAGAAATAAATGGGTGAAATAAAATTTCATTAAGGGTAGTTTAGGAATTTTTCCGACATAGAAGGGGTCACACGATTTGGCCACACAGTTGGCCAAACCATGCGCTAATCGTGCGGCCGGTTCTACTTCTAAGGGGCACACTGCATGGTAGGGTGCATAATTTAACTAATAGTGTGGAAAACATGTGTTTTTCTCACTATCCCCAACTACATACAAATAGATCAGTTGTGCGCCCTGGACCACATGGTTTCAGACTAATAGTACGAAATATAGGTTCCCACTGCCAGCTACTGCAAGATTTAGGGAAATCGTGCAACCTTGGCTACACTGTTACCTCTAACCGTGTGACCCAGTCTGCTTCCTCCATTTTGGGGCTCTGAGCTTCAAATGAGCCCCAAACACAGCTGGTACCTCCTCCAAACCATTAGGAATCAAAACTAGTGCCGTTTTAAGGAATTTAAACAAAAAATAACACAATATGTACCTTTAGATAAATCCATAATGTTACAACCTCACCTCCTTAAAATAACTCATCCCTGAGCTACCCTTCTAAGGGTGGTATGAAGTTATCTAAGAAGAGTTCTAGGAACTTCACTTGTACATCAGCCTCTTAATCCTAGGTTTTGTCTTGAACACATTTGTGCTTCCATGGAACCCAGACCATAGTAACTAACATATCTTAGTGATAACATCCCCTATATCCTAATTCATTTATAACCCATTCAAGGTGAAACATGCACAAAGTCCTGATGCGCCACCTCAAACTCTAGAGGTCTTTAGCGATGATCAGTATAAGACTTATGCCTATATTTAGCTGTATCCATATGCTTATGAATCATTTGTACTTTCTCTAAAGTCTATTGAATAAGGCGAGGACCCAATAGATCTACCTCTCATACCTCAAGCTATCATAAAGGTGAACAACATGGTCTACCATTGGGATCCTCGTACAGAGCCATTTGAATTGTTGTCTGAAATATTTTATTATATGAAAACTCAATCAAAGGAATATTCCTTTCCCATGAACATCTAAAATCAAGGATACATGCCTATAGAATATCCTCTAATTCCGGTATGGTCTTCTTAGACACCCCATTGGTCTGATAGTGATATGTTGTACTTAAGTGCACATGTGAACCGAGTGCCTTCTACAAACCTTGAAAGAACTCTAAAGTGAACTTGGAATCTTGGTTAGAAATGATAGAACGTGGAAATACATGAAGTCGCACAATCTCTCGAATGTAAAGCCTACCTAACTCATCAAAAAAGAAGGTTTCCTGAATTTGTAGGAAGTGAGCGACTTTGGATAACCTATCGATGATCACCCATAATGTATCGCTTCATTGAGGAGATCTCGACAAGCCTATCATGAAATACATGGAAACATCATTCCATTTATACTCAAGAATGGAGAGAGGCTATAGAATACTAATGGGTTGTTGGTTCTCTACCTTCACCAGATGATAGACGGAGAACATATAAAAATTCATTATATTACACCATCAATTATTCTAGTATATCATAAGGTACCCAAGAATTCCCATAGTAGAGTAGGGTCTCACTACTATCTAAAACCCAACTAGGAGGTGGGTTCTCCCTTGTGATACTCTCCCTTGAAACAAGGCCCCCATAATCTGGTAGGTGATGCATCTAGACCCATTCTAGAAGAGAGGATGTAACTTCCAGAACTACTATAATTTGTTTCCCTTTTTGTTCCCGAACCTACAAATATAACTCAGAAAACACATCCATCATCCACCACTCACTATTGGACACCTTTATAGCTTGAATTTGAGTTTTTTAGCTCAAATAATCAGCCATGACATTCCCCTTACTAGGTGTATAAGTAATCTCAATGTCAAAGGACTAAAGGTATTCTATCCACCCATGTTTCCTTAAATTCATGTCTCACTATGTAGAGATATATTATATGATTTTGTTATTCATGTAAACAAAAAATATCTCTCCTAATAAATAGTTCCTCCAACAATGAAAATCATGAACCGAAAGTGATAACTCAAGATTGTGCATAGTATTGTTCCTCTCCTGAGGCCTCAACTGAAGAGATCCATATACTAAAACTTGATCCCATTGCATCAAAACTTCACCAAGACTAATGCATGATAAATCACTATTGATTGTATAAATTCTACCTGACTTAGGTCAAATAAAAATTGGATCTGAAGTGAGTCTTCCCTTTAATTCCTAAAAATCCTTCTCACAAGCTTCATACCATAGGAACTACACACCCTTCTTACTCAGGGCCATAAGGGGAACTGCTAAATGGGATAAGTCTTGGATAAACCATTTGTAATAGCTAAAAATCCCTAAGAGGCTACATATATCAAACACATTCTTAGGCTACTCCCCGGAAACCACAACTCTCACCTTCTCTGGGTCCACATATACAACTTCCTCTAAGATGATATGTGCTAATTAGTGAACCTCACTGATCTAAAAGTGTCATTTATTGAGCATCGTATATAGATGTTTCTCTCTTACTGTACTCATCACATTCTCAAGATGGGTCTCATGGTGATGTATTATGAACGCGTACACCAAGATGTTGTCTACGTAGAATATCTCAAAGGATCAAGATACAAGTGGAAAACCCGATTCATCTAATTCATAAAGACTACTGGTATGTTTGTTAGACCTAACGACATTAAAACAATACTTGTACAAGCCATACCTGCTAAGAAATGTTGTACTTGGTATATTTGATGGTCTCACATGAACCTGATGATAGACCAACCATAAATCGATCTTAAAAAAATAGTTTCTCCTCAGAGTTGGTTGAAGAGGTCATCTATAAAAGGAAAAGGATAAAAAAAATTCACGATAAGCTGACTCAGATTCCTATAATACATGAAAAATATTAGGGTACCATCCACCTTCTTAGAAAAAAATGATAGGTTAACCCCATGGTGATGTGTTGTGTTTGATAAAAACCATCACCTTAAGAACTTCAAGCTACCTTTTGAGTTCCTCGATATTGGTAAGTTCCATCCTATATGGAGGAATGTACACTGATTTCATGACTAACACTAGATCTATGTTGAACTCAAACTCTTTGTTAGGAGGTGAGCAATAGAAATCATCAGGGAAGACATCCCTAAAATGATCCGTGATAGGAGGGAATTCTACCGTTTGTGTTCCCTGATCACCCATAAAGAGGCTTACTAACAGAACTACCACTCTAACAAGTCTAGTTCAATCGGTTCCGGCTTTATCTACCAAGATATTACATTCATCCTTGTGGATATACATGTTTCCATTAGGTGATGTGAATGAAACTTTTCGACGATAGCAATCCACTTGGGAATGGTAAGGCATGATCCATTACATATCGAGAATTATTTCAAAGCCATTCATCTCAAGGATAAAGAAACTATAAAAGAAAAGGTACCCACTAATATCAAGGGGGAACTCCTAAAATTGAGATATTATATCTGTTATTAACCCTAGAGAAGTGTCAAGAGATATAAAACTACATAATTACTTGATATCCAGACCAAGTATTTTTATACACACATCAGATATAAAAGAGTGTGATGCACCTACATTAAAAATGGTAGAATCTAAATTTGAGGTTACCAAAATAGTACCTCTAACTATAGATGGCCAAGGACTCTGCTCATATAACACTAAATGCACAACATACATATGGACTAAACCAGAACCCTATAAAGCTGGATGACTAGCCTGAGCAGATCTACTTTGCTGATGTTGAATATCTGGCCCATAGATACCTCATCCACAACCACTACTACTTCCACCTGATCGGCCAGTAGAAGAACAACTCCTAGCATGATGTGGATTTATAGATACAACACCTGATAGAGGTGCTGGTACAGTTTCTCTATCATTAGATTCTATAGGAAAAGAATGGAAGAAGTGTTATAGATGACTCATCCTACCAAAAGCTCTACATTCTATCAGGTTACTCATGAATTAGGGATTCTTATGCCCTACCTTACCACACTAGTGAAATACTATAGAACAATCAGCACATGTCACCTAACTAGAAACACCACCACATGCACCCTTGAATACGGGCTTTCTACTGCTTGATGCATTATCACCCTGTCTTGGAACTAAACCACCATGTCTCACAGGACCAGCTTATCTGATTTTCCATTCTATAATTAAGGATTGTTTAATTATCTCTATAACAATAATCAAATGGATGTTGTGAACCTAAGATTATACAACATACCCAATCTCTACCTCGAAAAACCTTATAGTAGTCAACTCGTGACCTATCAGAGATGGAGAAAAATGCTGAAGATTGGTGAAATGATTAGAATACCTCAGAACTGACATATATCACCACTAAGGATGTATGAATTATTGGGTTCGACCTTCTCTCAATTTCTATGTAAATAAATGGTCAAAGAAATCCTTTTGGAAGACTTCTCAAATCATATCTCGGTAACGCTCTAACTGAGAAACGATATCCCACCAATGCATTGTAGATTCATGAATTATGTAGGTAGAAAGCCTAGAAATCTACTCTGGAGGTGTATCAAGATGGTCTAAGATAGAATCCATCACCTCTGACCACAACTCTGTGTCCTGAGGTCTGCCATCCTCTGAGAAGGTCGGAGGATGCTACTGTTGAAAGTCCCATGTAAGCTCTGCCATAGATGGGGTAGATTGAGGACCACACTGAACTATCTATATAAACTAGAGAAAAATATCCTTTAATTGAGCATCGACACCCAATGGAAGATTAGTAGGAGGTTCTTGAGGTGGTACTATATGAGGTATCATAAGAAGTCCACTGCCCACCACCTCTAGAGTGTGCTCATATCTACTCCCATAGCATAAAACATGAGGATGTCATGGTGTCATAGGTCTATAATTGAAAAATTATTGACTCAGAGAAGATTTATAGTAGATAAAATAGCAGATAGGAAAGTGGTAAAGAGGAAAAATATATAACCGACCACTTATTAGAACATAATTGATGGTCTGCTCCAAGAACTGGATCTAGATAATAAAGAAGGACCTTAGAAGGATCATAAGAGACATGGCCTATAGTCTATTTCCAAGGTAAGGTAAAGGTAACATCCCCACATTGCCCATGCATAAGGACTATTTCATTTCGAAGATGGTATTCTCTTTGATTCATTTAAAAATTTAATTACCCTTTTAGTTTTTCTGAATTATGTTGGTTACAATTCCAATTCATAAGGTCCTATACTCCATATTAATTGAAATTGGTGTCCACTTAACCTGAACCATAACATATTACTGCATGGTAAAATTTCACACTTCTTTATTTATAACAAAAAGGAACTGCAAGGTACAATAAACAATCACATGAAAGCAAGAAAATGAATGTTGAAAGTAAGTGTGGCATGGAATAATGCATGAAATTTAAAGTCCTATCATGCCTAATATGATGAATGACTTAATATTCCCTCACCTCATCATGTTGAAGTAGTATAAATACTCTTTCCAATAATATTAGTATAATAACAACATAAAATATGTTCATCACCATATGGTGAAGTCGTAACAACGTTAAAAATCATAATCAATAATTTTAATTCCAAACCCAATAAAATTTGGTTTCACCTGTACATGGGTTGGATACATCCAAGCATAAGGTATGGTACAAATCCTAATATCCTTGTCTCCAGTTTAACTGAAATAGTATGTCAAAAGAAAAAAGTGCTATGATTCCACTTTGTAGCATCTCTCCCTAGATGCCACTCATTAGTGCCCTGAGTCAGTGGATCACATGACCTCAAGCACATCTCCCCAAATACCAGAGGTTGTCGACTTGTAGTGGGGTCCAAGAATGTGTCCATGGGAAGACTATTCCCTTGTTGATTAGTGTAACCAGAACTCTAAATAATGGGTGATAAGTAGTGGAAGCACAATAAGGAACATGTAACAACATAAGTACCCAATCAAGCCATGAAAGATAAATAAGAAATTGGAGGAATCATAATAGTTAATAATAGACACAAAAATGATGATGTTCATGACTCTATTCAAAAATGGAAGTTTATGGGAATGAGAGTACAAGAATATAATATAAGCTAAATAAAATTACAAAAAGGAAAAAAACTACCACTATAGCATCTTGAGCATAGGTTCTGACCTCTGCCCCGAAAGATCCATCATATTGTTGTATAGAAATCAAGCTTCTCAAGTATCATTCTTCCCTTTATCCTTTTATGTGATCATAAAGTCTATTTGGGTACAAAACAGCTCCCAAGTAGGGTGTGAGATATAAATCTCAGTTGTTTCCACGCATGATGTCTATACCTTTCCATTTCATTATATAAATAATGATAGTACACCATATATAATAAAATCAAAGGAGTTGAATAAATAAATCATTAACAATTTGAATTGGGTTCCTAAATGGATACGCATTCCATACCACCTTCTTCAACCTATGGTAGAGTCTCAATAAGGTAACATTTCAAGGCATAATTTGTATACAAGGGCCAATAGAAAACAAGGCTAACCAAGGAAGGCATACCCCCAAGATTTTGCTTCAGCTTGGGGTCTAATTCACTTTTCATCATTCGAGTGTTCAAGTAAGCTAGGGAGAGACATCAAATGTGCATAAGAAACTCTTAATAATAATAAGGATTCATCTAACATGAATAAACAGACAATACGTAAAATCCGTAAAATCCAATGACGGAGTCCTGAGGCTATAGAAGGATTTCTAAAAGAATCCCAATTTTCATTATGGGAACATCCGATATAAACCAATACCACCAGGTTTTTCCAAGTTGACCTATACAGTGTCCCTTGTATCACTCGAGGCATGGTGAATCTATGTTTGTCCCAATATCTCACATAGGGGACCGAGTATCACCCATGGAATGGTGTAGCCATCTTTCTAATGGGTCATCCATAATTTCTCCCCTAGGTAACTGATATCCCTTAAGAGTATAATAAACCAAAAGGGAAACTTGTACCTGGAAGGCCAAATAATCACTCCCAATGCATCGATTCGTAACCAAATGAGTACAACGAGTCCATCCATGGACCCATAATTTTAATCCCATGTTCTCTCCTAGATTTTATCAAGTGGTACATATCAAGAAAGGCATATTTCATAAGGAAAATTATTTATAATTTCAATCCAATAGGCATCCATCTCAAAAACATATGCTTAACAAGATAACCAACTACATGATTCAAATAATCAAAAATGGCACAATTGTGTGGAAAGGAACAAGGAATTAATTCAGAGTAAAGCATGGGTACGAGGCATAAGAAACTAGGCATATCATACAATTCAAGACACTAAAATAAGGGCATAGGCATTACACACTTATAATTAACATGTATCCATGGATGTGTCATCAATGACATTCCAAGAGCCCAATCCATCTTTCTAGTCCAAACATGGAAACTCAATTCAATCCATTCACTTATGGTTTAAATAATTAAGCATATAATGTGGTATAGGGCACCATACACAAGCATGAAAATTAACTAGCTTGGTTTATTCAATTTAAATATAAAGAAAGTTATGTTTAATGTGTACCATTAATAATAAGATCTAAAGTACAAGGTTTGAGGCAAGTAGTCCAAATGAAATCCTCATGGTTCACCATTTATATCAACCTGATTTACTAATTAAAGCATTAATCCTTGGTCAAATAACACATCCAATGTGATTTCCACTTCTAAAACATGGAAAAAATTGTACATTTAGGAAGGCACACCCCAAGGATGTCCGAAGTCAAAGAGAACAACCTATATATGGGTTTCACCATCATCTAAAGTCAAAAAGGAATCAAAAAACCATGAAAATCAATTTAATATGCAAGAATATGCCTCATCATAAGAGTTTGACTAGTGGTATAATGACACAACACTTATAAAGTGATGAAGTGGTGGGAGAAAAGCAGTATACACCCTACTGCATTGTCTTAGTACTACACAAATCCGGTAACAAGCCTTGATTTAACCTTAAATGAAAGAAATCATAATATTTAATAGAATCTTAAAATTTGGGAATAATTCTGTCACACACAAAAAAAATATTGAGGATAATACTTGAAATAAAGGATTGTATAATGTATAGTTTATCTTATAATAGAGAAGGAAATGGATCACATATGAAAGAGAAACATCCAAACCCCCTAGAGGTGAGGTGGGGGAGCTCATACACCTGTAGGGTGGAGAAATATTGCATGGAAGGAGGTGAAGAGAAAGAAAGGGGTGAAATAAAATTTTATTAAAGGTAGTTTATCCATTTTCCCACACAGTAGGGGTCACATGGTTTGGCCGCATGATTGGCCAAACCATGATCCAACTATGCAAAAGGTTCTACTTCAAGGGAGAACACCACACGGTTAGGTGAGCAGTTTGACTAATGGTGAATAAACCATGTGTTTTACCACTATCCTTAATTGCAGATTACCTACACAGCTATGCACCATAGCCCAAACGGTTTTAGACTAACCATACGACCTATAGGTGTCCACTTCCAGCTACCACATGGTTTAAGGAAATCCTATAGATTGGGAAACACAATTACCTCTACCCATGTGACCCAGTATACTTCCTCCATTTTCAGGGCTTCAGGATCTGAACGATCACTAGACACACTGGGTTCCTACTCCAACCCTTTAGGAATCAAAACTAGGGATTTTTAAGAACTTAAAAAAAAATAAAAAATTGTATACCTTTAGATAAAGTTTAAACATTACATCAGAAGAGGTTGATAGAGAGGGTTGTTTGAAAAGTTTATAGAGGGGCAATGTAAGATCAAATGATACATGGAAGGATACCAAGATCGATGTACTTTATCCCACATATTATTTTCTATGTGGTATAGTGGTCCACAAAGACTCCATCCAAATACAGTTCCTGGAATGATGGTCTAGAATGGAGATTTCTATGTTGGTGGTTGTCCATAATGGATTCTTCTATTAATATGGATATTTGAAAATGTAACTTTCTATGTAGATAGATTCTTATTCCCTCATTTACTTAGGATATATGGTAAATGATTACTTATTGGAATTTCATACATAGACTATTTCCCTTAATTATTCATCTCTCAGTTCCCATGTCTATATATATTTCTCATTCATCCCCATGTGGGGTTTTTATAGGGGTAAAATATAACAATTTTCCCAGGTTAACCATAAATAAAGAAAAATTTCATCCCATGAAGTATTTTGGTTTGTAGGTGGCTAGAAGATAACAGCTCTCCCCACAAACAGAAATTCATTTTTATGGGGCCAAAAAGTGACTCCTTACCCCATAAATGACATTTCGTTTACAAGGGGATAAAAAGGATTTTCCTTGACCCAAAGAAGAAATTTCATTTGTTGTTGTGCTATTCAAGAGGGCTATGTGACAACTCTATGTAGAATAACTATATGAAGCACTATGTGGAGTGCTATACAGAGTGAAGAACCACGTAGTGGTCATTCTATAAGGAAAAGGATCCCCTTTGTAGATCTATTTCTTTAACCATTTTAGTAATTATAAAATTTATGGATTTATTTTACTCTAGCCCTTCTAAATAGATAAGATCCATATGATATTCCATGTGAATTTTTTCAGTCCCAATAAAATTCCCCTGTCAAAATGGTGTCTTATTAGCACGAAGATGAGTCTATTCCTTGAAAGAAATCATTCCATTTGGATGTTTTTGGGGGTTCTTGTAGACCTAGATAAGGGACAAAACATACAAAATGTGTTATAAATGACTCATTTTCCATGTAAGGAATCAATCACTTTGTGGGTTGGTCTGAGCTTTCACCATAGCAACCTTCTCCAAATAGAAATTTCCCTTTATGGACTACCTTTACAACATTGCAATTTCATTTGAGGATAGGAATTACCACCTAGTGAATAATATTATCTGTGAAATGGAATCATCCAAACACTATTTAATTTTACTTGTGGTCAAATCAATCCTGTATTGCGACAATGTTTTCTACACAACATCTTAAGTGATTCGAGGACCGATTAACATGATATATGGTTGACCTAACTTTTCTATGTTAAGTATTTGTGATCCATGTATAAAATTTCCTTTTCTTATTGCCTTTTTTGATTTTTAGAAGATAAGAAATGGAACTAAAAAAAGTTTCTTCTACTACTGATGGAAGGTGGAATTCCATGGTTGAAAGAATCCACAATAATGAAAAACACATGATGTAATACCACATCATAAATTTTTAGAAGGAATTATGGGTGTTGTACTTTGGGGGTATCCTATCTCTGATAGGTAATCTCTTTATAGATTTAGGTTTCTATCAAATGTCCCTATCCCAACACGACATTAGACAAATCAACTACTGTCTTGGATAATCAGGTGCAACATCACACCCTGATAATAAATATTAATGAAGGGGTCTTTTATCCAGGAGATAAACTCGGATGGGTTTGTTTTTAATTACAACCATTTTTCCTTAGAGAAGATGGTATGAGGTCTAAAATCATATATCCATTTATATCATTCCATTTAATGGAGATAAATTGCTGATTAGATTCTAGGATGGTCTTTTAAATGGGATTATCCCCCTGGAGGATCCTTTGGTCTAGATTGGGGATGGAGATTTTGGGTTCATTAGAGGTATGAAGATTTCAAGGTTGAGTTGAAGGTAGTAGGATTGTATGAGTCTATCTTGGTGTTGGAAACATTTTATCACTGAAATAGATCCATTATCCCTCAAGTACACAGTCAATGGGGACCAAATACCAACACATTCGATTTAGTGTATGGGGAATTCTGTATCATCCTCTAGGATGTCTGTATGATCGTGGGAAAACCCATAACGGGTGATATGAATGATGAGTTCATTTATCATTCTGTAATTTGGGATGATCTCGAGAGAACACATCCTATTGAAATAGAATTTATCAACATACCACAAAATCATTATGAGGTTGAGACCCGCCCCAGGCTATATGTCCCTTTTTCAAAATGGACTCAAGTATTTTCCATTTCAATGGTCATGAGCCCTGTATAAGGAGGAAAAATATGTTTCATACCCTTAGAACCTGGAGATGTGTTAGTTCTTACTTTTCAATGCATTTGGAAGTTCATTTTAATCAGTGTGGTTGGAATGTATCCCCTAATATTGACCAATTGTTTCAACTTTTATCTTTCTTGGCAATGTTTTTGAGTAGTTTCTTACTACCACATTGAGAATCTAGCATCGCAGTCAGAGTTACAGCCTTCGTGATGGCTTCCCAATTGGCCACAAGGATGATAATTAATATTGTGGTCTGAATATCGGTGAATAGATTTTGTTTTCTATGACATATAAGAATGGGGAAACCTCTCTACCAGATCCCAAGCCCCTTATAACTACTCTGGGGATGAGTATCTTCTCACCTGGGGGTTATGAATTTATCAATCTCTATTGAATTATAGATAGTCGATTTAGGTGCTACATAAAATATATTAGTGGTGTGAATCCATTGGTGTTAGGTTTCATCTAGGTGATGAACAAGCTCAAAAATCACGACCGTTTTTCATATGAAATTTATTCTTATCCTACCATAACCCAAGTAAATGTTGCATCTAGTGATAACCTATGATTATGCTACCTCATTACCTCAAGGGAGAGTGTTCTGGTTTCTAGAATTTATGGAAAGATGATATGTGAATGGTATTCACCCTAGCGATTTTCACGTAGTCCACTATTTCCAAAAGAGGTTCCCTACTTCAGTCAAAAAAGTTCATAAGGAAAAGCATATGATGACTACTCTTCAAATTTGTATGATGTTTACATGGAAAGATACATACTCTTAGATTGAAATTCCACCCACATACATCAAACCCGAGATTGAAAAATCATATGCTAAAGATTGGATCTTCTCATACCCAAATGGACAAGTAGAAAAGACAATATCTATTATTGTGGGTTCTCCCATAGGTTATTCTTGAAAGTCAGAGGATCGTATGATAGAGGCAGTTAGGATGGGAAAGCATATTTCACTGAGGAAACCCATCAATTTTGAAATTCATAGGAATCCGCTGAGCATTTGAGGTCTAGACCCTCCATATACAAGTTATGTTCCAACGGAACAAGCTATCAAGCCATATTACCAAGTGCATATCCCCACATAGGATACATAACCCATCGCTTGGATAGAGTGCGACATGTGGATAAATTATATAGGAAATAATTTGGACTGGGCATAGTGGCTGTTGGCACCAAAATTCAGGACAGAGAAGAATCCAAAAAGAAGGCACCATTGACTGCCTCGTGAAGCTATTTTGCAGAGTCACCCCAGCACCGCAGCTTCCGTGAAGCAAGGAGGTGGGAGGATCCGTGAACGCATTTGACGTTTGCGAGCCAACCACGAAGCAAGGAGGTAGGATGCTCTGCAAATGCATTTGACATTCGCGAACCCGCCGTGAACCAAGGAGGAGGGATGCTCTGCGACCGCATTGGAAATTCGTGAGCCCGTTGCAAAGCCACCAAGACCCTCTTCACGCCGCGTGAGCTCCGCTCCGCGGTGCCTCCTACTTATAAATACTGGGCTCCCTATGATCCCAAGGGACGGACAATCCAACCTTTTAGCTTCCCAGCTCCCGAATCATGAAGCATCCTTCCACTCTGCAAACCATGAGTTGTGTGAGGCACTTCTACTCCGCGATGTGCCTCCCCTTCATCCTGTTTTTATCCCCTCTTCTGAGAGGGATGCCCTTCACGAAGCCTAAGGGTCTTAGTGAAGGAAGGGGATCCCCAAGGGGACTCGAGTCATCGTGAAGAATTTATGCCTTGCGAAACACCCTTCATGTACACATGATCCACATGCTAAGGTAGGGTCACTGTACTTCGCGAAGCACATTGCTTCCTGACACCATTCTTCGTGAGGCACCTTTTCTCCACGAGGCTGTTCTCCGCGAATGCCCATACACTTCGCAAAGCACCTCCAATTTTCACCTCTTCCCCAGGATAAGGCTAAGGAACCCCACTTCGTGAAGCCCACCCCTTCGCAAGTTCCCAACGCCACTCGGAGCAACAGAGCTCCACAAGGCCCATGCCTATGGACCCATATATTTGGAAAATCCTTTTCCTATGCGACCCTCCAGGTTTGCATGATGTGACTTCAAAGTCCCCTAGACGATACTGCCCGTTGCATTGCTTCACCTAATTATTCTTTGCATAGGCATGCTAATTGCTATTGCTTCTTTGCATAGCCACGCTAATGTGAACCCCTCGATGGTTCGCTCCATGACACCCCCTTAGTACGTCATTGTCAGTGCCTCCCCTCCCACAAGGAGTAGAGAGTACTGGTCATGTAAGCCCTAGGGGTGCAGAGCGAACCCACTTCTTCCAAGCTACATGATGTTAAACTGCCAAGCACCTTCGTCCTCAACACATGACGTTAAACTGTGACTTGGCCCCATGCCTCGCACGCAGGGTCCCCCTGCCTCAGACATTCTTCACTCCCACTTGTCTCCATGGGTATGGGATCACATGGGGTGATATCCTCCTTATTGAAGTGCCGTTTGTCCGCGGGGAAGGGCATCCACCTTGGTGTAAGCCTTTATCCTTTCTTGCAGAAGGTAGCTCCCATGCTTCTGCTCACTTCCTCGGTGCCAAGGCCAGCAAAGGACGTGATGGGGAATGGTGATCCTCCTTTCTTCCATCCCAAATCCCTCTCCCGCTACACTCTGTCTCCATCAGGCCTCCATCCTAGAGTAAGTCCTGACACCTTGGGCCGCTCAACGCGTAAGCCCCTCTCCGCTTCCCATGGATGCACCCTTCACGACGTGATCGTCAGGTCTCTACGAGCCCTTGTTTCTCACATCAAGCATGACTCACGTGAGCTTAGAGTGAGCACCGACCATAACCTACCTTGGGCCGCCTCAGAGTGTATGCCCCATACCATCCCAAACCACGATGACTTTGATCCATGTCAAGGCATGGTACGTAGGAATCCTCCCTGAGGTTCATGCCCCATACCATCCTGAACTACGAGGACTTTGATCCATGTCAAGCCATGGTACGTAGGAAGCCTCCCTGAGGTTCAAGCCCCTCTCCATCCCGAACTATGAGGACATTGATCCATGTCAAGGAATGGTACGTAAGAAGCCTCCCTAAGGTTCAAGCCCCTGTCTTTCCTGAACTACGAGGACTTTGATCCATGTCATGGCATGGTACGTAGGAAGCCTCCTTGAGGTTCAAGCCCCTCTCCTTCCCGAACTACAAGGAATTTGATCCATGTCAAGGCATGATACGTAGGAAGCCTCCCTGAGGTTCAATCCCTTCTCCATCCCGAACTATGTGGTCTTTTATCCATGTCAAGGCATGGTATGTAGGAAGACTCCCTGAGGTTCAAGAACCTATCCATCCTGAACTATGAGGACTTGGATCCATGTCATGGCATGGTACGTAGGAAGCCTCTACGAGGTTGAAGCCCAATACCCATCAGACCCTAGGTCTATCTTCACATCAGTTCACCGACACCCATTCTGAACTACGTGGTCTTTGATCCATGTCAAGGCATGGTACATAGGAAGCCACCCTGAGGTTCAAGCCCACTACCCATTGGCCATTCCCCCCCTCATGTCGGTTCTCCCCCGTCACGCATGTCGTTAAACTGTATTCATCATCTGAACTACGTGATCTTTGATCCATGTCAAGGCATGGTATGTAGTAAGCCTCCTTGAGGTTCAATCCCACCACCCGATCATTCCAACTTCTTTCACGTCGGTTCGACCTCATCTAGCGGTAAGCCGTTTCAACCTCCTTCAGCGGTAAGCTGTTTTCAACCTCATTCCATGGTAAGCCATCACCAGATTAACTACGCGGACTTTGATTCCCTGCCATGAGGATATGTAGGAGTTCTCTTCAAGGCTCAATCCCAAAACCATCGTCCATCCTGATTCTTACCCGGGCCGCCACATCCAGGTGAGATCATGCCACCTCATTCCCTCCCACAACATTCGGGAAGCTGCCCACGTCTTATCCCCAATATCGGTGTTCCCTCCAAGGGGGTTCCTCCATCTGATCCACTCTAATAAGTGTTCCAATCAGTCCGATCCATCTCAGCTGGACGTTAACCTTATGGAATAACCTATGTTAAAAACATGGGAAGATGAGGAAAACCTCAGATACATGACCATGGCATATGATTCCCCAAATTCTATGTGGGATGCCTCGGGCTTTCGCGCCCTTGAAAACCCCTATAATAAGGGACAGAAGAGAGACACACCAATCCCCAACATCCAGACATGCCAGTGATGCCCAGTGTGACTACTCCCCTACTCGAAGGATGCTGCCCTAACCGGACCCCTTGGAATGTACTGACAGAAGTAGCATAATTAGCTGGTGTCCATGAAGATATGTCACCGAGAAGAGTTTCATGAACAATGTATTAAATCTATGAGGGAGACCCGAAATAGGTGATGAGTTTCGAGGATGAATCAATGAAAGGAATAACCGACATCCCATCATCTCATTTCGATCAAGGAGAAAACATCCCTGAACAAGGAATAAATGTCTCCCTACCTTTGGAAAGCGGAAATGCGGGGTAACAAATCCACACCTGTCACACTCAAGTAGATGGACACGCGTGACCAGGAGAAATCATCAGAAACAGAAATGGTGAACCTGACGTGAAGATAAATCTCCTCAAAATGGAGATTAATAACGCTCGAGGGTATCCATGGATTGACATGTCACTGGATCCAGCTTTCCAGCATTGGGTCCTACCAAGAAAATAGCTATCATGGCGTGAAACTCACCAGAATTTGGGGCAGTAGAACATTGGACATCCCGTTCTGTGACGTTGTCAGCGTGTATCCCTCTTACCTATCATGGGAGGTGGGATGGTGCTAGGGCATTGGTCATCAATTAATTTTTTCCTTTCATCACTAACGAGTTCATCTCTCTACTTCTCAGGAATCAGGTTGCTGCCATAGGAACACAATCACCGCCCGCCCGCCTATGCAGGGGTAGGGGAAACTCCAGCACAACCACTCCACATAGCTTCACTGCTTCCACAGTGGCTTCTGCATCCACGACCATGGGGTTCCCACACCCCATCTCTCCATCGGAAGTCATCCCACTAAGGGTAATTAACGACCTCGTACGTCGTTACAAGGAGGAGGGAATAATATCAACCGGGGATATGGCCTACCTGGACTTGGAGGCGTCTAGGCCCCGCCGTCAATGCCACCCTCGAGGGCCGTGCAGGGAGCCACTGCTCCCCACCCCAACATTCAATCGTTTCGGGAGCTTGTCCCAGGAGCACTTTCATGACTCCCTTCCTTATAATGATGAGGTGGGAAACGTCTGGCCTAGCCCAGTCAGAGTCTCAATCCAGGGGTTCCCTGTAAGGGTCCCCACCTGGCTGCGTCAGCGCCACCGCCCAGCCTTGCTGGAGGAGCAGGTAAGCTATGCACCTGCACCAACAGCACTGGCTCACCCAACCCGACGCTAGCATCGGGCACAAGCTGAGGATGCCTACCAAGGGGCATCAACATCGATGATTTTTATGGACCGAGCCGTCACCGACTCATATCAACATGTCTCTGCACACACTGAGAAGGGGTGCATATATGCCCAATCGAGATCGAGTCGCCAACCACCCGACAGGCAGGCTGGGTCGACTCTCCTGGTCATAGGCACGAGCGGGGATCATCATGAACCAACCCACATCGATGCCACCCCGTACCGAGGTCCTCCCCGTACCACTACCACAGAGAACATGGGTCTTCCCTGCTTCGAGGCTCGGCATGGAGGTCTGCCCAGTGCCACCCCCAATCTGAATGAAGCTCTACCCCACAACAACGATGTTCTGTACGGAAGCCTCTCTCATGCTCATCACAAAGGGTATGGAGCCCTTCCTCCTTCCCCTGACCATCGAGGTGGATACGTTACCCATCCTGCCTCTATCCAATGTGGGGATCCTCCCTACATCCTCTCCACAACTGGTGAAGGTCCTCCTCACCCCGGAAACTAGAGGGGTGAAAGACAGCCTCGCTCCACCCACACCAAGCATAGAGGTCCTCCCCATGCTCCCGCCGGTTCCGGTGGAGGTTTCCCTGCTCAGGTTCTGTTCATGGAGGTCCTCCCCATGTACTCTTTGACATTTGTCCTGGTGCTCCTAGAACCTTGACTGTATCAAGTGGAAACCCTCTCCGCCCTGGAACCAGTGTGGCTGAAGGACCACATGTCAGAAATCGGCCCTGTCCCAAGGAGCCACCCAGGGGAAGGAAGGTGGGTCGTCGCTTCTACAGGAAGAATCCTGGGAAGGCCCGGATGGAGAGAAAACCGGTCCGCTTCTCCGACTCTGAAGCGGGGCACGACTCAGCTCGATAACCCTCCCCTCGCTCACCCAAGTCAAGGACCTGGGCATGGATGAGGCGCATCATCCTGGTGCTCCTGGAGTGTCAGGTCCGCAAGATTCCCACCTCCCTTCAAAGGTTTGTCCAGGAGGATGAAAATCTGGCAAACCCACAGGTTATGGTCGTGCAGTCACCGCCATTGTCACCGGATGCGCTTTCTACCTCCACAAGAGATCACGAAGAGCTATTCTGGGGACCAATGGCAGGCAAGAATAATTGCGACCTGTTGCCAGCAGCCCTGGCCCCTGAGTCAGGAACAACAACCATCAGACCCTCCTATCATGACGTAGCAGCTAGGTCAGTATACTCTTCGGAGGACAGCCTGATAATTAGCGTCCAGTCATCCCATTCACCATATTCTCCACCGACCAACATATAATCTCATTAGTCTACCTCAGTACCGCTTCCAGTTCCTCAACCACCCCCGTTTGGCGAGTGGGGCAATCAAGGGCCAGACCCTGAATTTGAGACGAGGAGCTTCTGAATCATCCTTTTAGTTGACCACTTCCCCGAGAAGTTCTGGCCCGCAGTAGCGCGGGATTTCTGCATACCTGAGTCCCTCACCCTAGAGGAAGTTGAGTGTTTCCACTATACCCTCTGGGTGACGCATTTTAGTCTCCTTCATAAGAGCGTGGTTTATCAAAGGATCCAAACGCATTTCGAAGACATCAGCGAGCAGTGTCGTCTCGATTTGTCGCACTCCCTGTGGCCCAGTGCCCTGAGCCACCAGGCCACCGTGAGGCCCTCCAGCATCAATGCATTCAGAGTATCAAGGTACTCCACCCAATTATTAGGGAGGCTACCCCCCACGTGAAAGTTTTTGGATGGGGGCAGTATGCTGCCCTCCTCTTCATCCCTATCCGACAGCAACATGACTCTCTATGAGATATTGAGGACATGCCCCCAGGAAGGGTCACAATCAACATGGCCGACGTAATGGACAAGGAGGAAGATCTGGAGTTTCTCGATGGAGACTTACCCCCTAAGGATGTGACACCACTTCTGGACCCATCAGGGAGGATTACTTGTCAGTAGAGGAACCTCTTAGGTCTCCCTGCGCACACTGAGGCATTGGTACTCATCCGGAATGTCAGTAAGGGCAGAGAGCATGTCGGAGCTATCAAGCACTCCAACACATCCGCCTCAGTGCATAAGACGGAGGAGGACCCTGAGAAGGCCACGTTGCGCAAAAAACTTGCTGAGAAGAAGAGGTTGGTCAAGGAACTCCTGGATGAATGTGTTGTAGAGCGACGACCCAACTTTGGTGATCCTAGGCCGGGGTAGCAGGGGCAAGAACAACTATACCTCGGCGAGAGGCCTCTGGGAAACCCTGATCATGCTGTTCCCGCTAACAGGGATGAAGCCAGAGCACATGGCAAGAGGGAGCAGTATGTCTCACCCAACCCTCCCGAACGGCATGCCAATCTGAGGAATCCGGCCAGGGTCCCCCCAGCTGCCCTGCAAGACACTCCACCAGTTTCTCCACGAGCCGCTGAACCCGTCTACCATGTCGAAGAGCCTGACAACACACTCGTAGTTAGGGATCCCCGTCAAGAAAGGTACCCCCACCCGAATGATCCTATGGTGGCACTCATATCCCGCCTTGAGGCATTGGAAATGCGGAAGGTGGCAATCCCACCCGATGGCAAGCCATACCCGGCCTGGGTAGATGATATGCTAGCGCCTATGAGTTTTGAGAATCCCACCTTTTCCCCTTTTAATGAGATAGGGGACCCGCCATAACATTTGTCCCACTTCAACTCAAGGTGTGGGCCCATGTTGGGGACTCCAGCGCAGCAGAAGGCCGCCAAGCTCCTCTGTTTCATTCAGACACTATAGGGCCCGACATTTGTCTGGTACAGCTAGCTCCCCATCGAATCCGTGACCAGCTGGGAGGACCTTCACAGGCAGTTCCTCTACCAGTTCAGATCTACCACCCAGAAGACCAGCATCACGACCTCTTCAAGTGCAAAAAAAGGCCTGATGAGCGAGCCACAAACTTTATCATCTGGTGGAAGGGGATCACATACTCCCTTTACATGCCATTGACACAGGAGAAATTACTGACGATGTGCATAGGGAATTTCAAGATGGAACTGGTTCCCTCCCTGATCACTCAGAACTATCCTGGAGGGTTTCGAGACTTCTCAGATAAGTCCCAGCTCCTCGAAGAAGCCCTACAATAGGCCATACAAACACGTCTGTTGCCCCCTGTAATCCCACCATGGAGAGATTCTAGAGCTGATGCCGCCGCGGTGGCCCAAATAAAATCCCCTAGGCATCTATAATTTCTACCAGTAGCACCAGCCCCGTATCCTCATAGAGGTCCTCCACCTCAGGCACAACCTCTGGCTCCGCAGTGTCCTCAGAATCGGTAGGCGCTCCCACGTAATACACCACCACCACCCAGGAAGGACAATCAGGGTCCACCTCCTCAACAGGCCCCTCTGGATCCTCATCAAGGACATGCTCCAAGGGCCCCCTATCTGGAAAGAAGACACCAGACTTACTCGTTCGGTGAGAATCAGGTCCACGGTTACTTCCGTAGCACCCTAGAGCAGGGGATTGTACACTTGGATGAGTGCAGAAGGCCGAAATAGGCGAATCTCACTGATCTCCCTAACTAATGCCCCTATCATCAGATTCTGAGGCACACCTTCAAGCAGTGATATGTGTTTAAGTAATGGCTCCAAGACCAGGTCGATAACAACATAGTCAGGCAGGGCCCATCCTAGGCACAAATGGCAGGTGTCTTTTTGAGGTCAGATAGCAGTAGCGACAACGAGGGTGAGTGACAGTAGGTTTCTGACTGTGGGTCCCAGAAGTATAACAAATGGATGGCTCGCAGAACGGTCACCCGAGCCCATGGAATTATCCATGCACGCCTAAATCAGTCGGAGCCTTTAGAAGCTGCGGCCGCCACTTCTGCATCATCATCTCAGTAGGCCTCTTCCTAGAAGCGCCATCTTCAGCGGTGCAAGAAGAATCAACGTGCCCCACCAATGCTGTCATCGTACCACAATCTTGGTGAATTCATGCCCCTTGATATGATGATCCATCACAGAATACGCCCAGTGGTGGATGATTCTTCAAGTGATAGTCAAGGGTACGCTTCGGTTAACACCATCAAGTTGGTAAACCCCTAAATGACTCCCAACGAGGGGGAATGCCAGACGAACCTCCCCAACATACCCAGCCGACACCAACGTCGGTGGAGCCGCAACTATATGGGTCATCGGGGCATGCCAGTCAGCACCTCTAGCCAGGCCATGCATGCCACTGAGACCAGATAGCAGGCTCAGTGCATAGCTCAGCACGCACAACCTTTTCATCTAGTGTCGTTAGGAATGCCTCCACCACCATTAGTGCTACTGGATCAGGAAGAACCACTTTGACCATGCCATGACCAGCTTGGCCCCGTTACAGGCTGAACTCAGTCATCCGGACCTCATTCGACAGCTACTCTTCAAGCCTCGACTAGTGGACAGCAGAATGTGCCCAACACCAGCAAGTCGTCGGTCCAGCCGACGGGGCATGCCATGCCTCCAATCATAGAGCGTCCTCTTGTAAGTAGAAGTTCATGCTTGGCATGGAAGTATGATGTTATCAAACACCTTTCTGGAATCCCAGCAAGGATTTCCATCCTCTAAGCCCTCTGCTTGTCATCAGATATGCACGAGGCCCTCATTGAGGCTTTAAGGATCCCCCTCTAGTTTGAGACAGAGGTAGCAGCAGTAGAATCCTTTCATGCTGAAGTAGTTGATACTGCCGAATTCCATTCCATAATTTCATTCTCCGGAGAGGATTAAGGCTCTCCCATACAGGGGCACATCCTCCCACTGTACATCACCATCCAATTTAACGGCATGGAGGTTCGCCACTATCTCGTTGACACCAGCTCCGGGATCAACCTTATCCCAACACGGATGCTGCAGAAGATGGGGCTATCTGAGGATGACCTGAATCCCTCCGATTTAAGGATCCAGGGATATGAAAGGAAAAAGCAGACCTAGGTCGGCATGATCCGTCTGAAGACCTAGTTCGGTGGCCTAGTTTCCAGTACTAAATTTATGGTCATCTCCCAGGACACCGCATACAATGCATTGATGGGTAGACCATGGCTCCACCTGCATGCGGTGGTCCCATCATCATATCACCAATGCCTCAAGTACTCCCTTAATGGTCGAGTAGGCATACTCCAAGGTGATGAATCTCGTTTCGCCTTTTGCAAAGCCCATTATCTGGATGCTGACTATTACCAGAGTAAGGATAAGTAAATTCTGGAAAGTGAGGTTGAGCTCACCACGATCACCAGTGAACCCTGGACAGGTCTGTATGACACCTACATCTTCCCAATCCATCGATTGGAGGCCACAAACCCTGACATGGGGCAATGCTTTGTTGTATCTGGTACAAGAGGAAGGCACATTACTAAGTCCAAGAGACGGTACAAAATTAACTCGTACTCCTACACAAACCAGGATCAGGTGATTTCAGAACCTTCTACCCCCATACGGTATCGGGACGTCTGCCCCCTGGCAACCGCAGTACGTCATACATGTCTATTCCGCCATGCTGGAATTAACATGCTCAAGTTGATGCGCCACTATTGCTTTGATATCATCAAGCTTGGCCCCTTGAGCCAAAGGCCAGATGGGATTGGATCAACTGCCTTCATCGCCATGGTCTCAGCGGCACGTGAATATCTTGATGCGATGTACACTACTGTCCAAGATGGTACCAGCCTCCCGTCAGGTTCCTCCGACCAAGGGGAAGCCTCACCTACTGGGAATCCCTCCTTCGCAAGTGAAGAAGAGGATTTGGAAGATGCTCCCCCGCCTTTGATGAAGACATCTCTGCCAAGATCAATGAACTGGAAAAGGTGAACCATGGTAGCGAGGCAGATCCGAGACCCACGTTGATCAGTGACACCATGTCCCTCGAGAAGTATTAATGGTACATGGACTTCATTAAACAGCATCGTGACATGTTTTCCTGGAGTTACGATGAGATTCCAGGACTAGATCCTCAGGTATCCATCCACCGCCTCGGTCTCCCGACAAACCATCGCAGGTTCAAGTAGCCTCCCAGAAAGATGCACCCTTCTCACGGTGCCATGGTCGAGGACGAAGTTGACAAGCTCATCAGATCTAACTCCATCATGGAGGTTCAGTACCCCAAGTGGCTAGCCAACATTATGCTAGTCAGAAAGAAGAATGGACAGATCAGAGTCTATATTGACTTCTGAGGTCTCAACCGTCATTGTCTGAAGGATGATTTTCCCCTTACGGTGATAGAATTGTTTATCGACCCTACAGCCAGGTTCCAAGCCCTCTCTTTCATGGATGGTTACCCTGGATATAATCAGATCTAGATAGCCCCCGAGGATGAAGAGTCTACAGATTTTAGGGTTCCCCAAGGTACTTTCTGTTACCAAGTTATGCCCTTCGGCCTAATGAATGCATGTGCCACCTATCAGCAGGCCATGCATCGCATATTCAAGCCAATCCTCAGGAAATTAGTGGAATGCTATATGGATGATCTAGTGATCAAATCACGCTAGCACCAGGACCATCTCAAGGACCTTGAGAAAGTGTTCGGCTTCCTTCACTCCCTCCACTTGAAGATGAACCTGTTGAAGTGTGCCTTCAGATTCACTTCCGGGAAGTTTCTTGGCTTTGTTTTTAGGTACCAAGGCATTGAGATCGACCTAGAGAAGATCAATGCAATCATCCAGATGCATCCCCCGAGCAATATCCGAGAGCTCCAAGGTTTTCAAGGCCACATAGCCTACATACGATGATTCATTGCGAATCTGGCTGGTAAGTGTAAGCCCTTTTCTTAGCTATTGAAGAAAGGCTCTGCCTACGAATCGAATCAAGAGTGCGAGACTGTGTTTAAAACAATTAAGCAGTACTTTCTTCATCCTACGGTCTTGATTCCACCCATCTCCGGTATGCCGCTAATCCTGTATGTGACTGCCCCAGACCGATCTATTGGTACCGTTCTTGCCCGGAAGAACAACGAGGGGATAGAGAACCATCTCTACTACCTCAGACACATGCTTCTTAATACAGAGACAAGATACTCCCCCATCGAGAAGTGCTGCCTTCCACTCATATTTGTTGTGCAGAAGTTGCGAAATTACCTGCAACACCATGAGGTAAAACAAGTCTCTCAGGTAGACCCACTAAAGTACATTCTAAATCACCCCATATTGACCGACCATCTAGAACGGTGGGCGGTAATCCTCCAACAGTTCAACATCAGGTACGTGCCTCAGAAGGAAATCAAGGGGCAGACATTGGCATAATTTCTAGCTTCCCATCCAACCTTCGCAGATCAGTCCCTTGATATGATTTTCCTGATGAGTCAATCCTCTCAGTCAATCAAGCCATCCCATGTTGGCAAATTCACTTTGATGGTGCCTCCTGAAGCTCCATCGGTAGGAGGATCAATGATCCTAGGCTCAACAGAGTGGGCTTGAGTATCGTCTTTATTACCCTGGCGTAAGCCATTTTACCGTACTCATTCTTGTTGTCAGAATGCTGCACCAACAATGAGGTAGAGTATCAGGCTCTTATCACTGGCCTCTAGCTGGCCCTCGAGATCGATGTTCCCCATTTTCCTCTGAAAGGGGATTCCAAGCTAGTCATCAAGTAAGTCAAAGATGGCTATGTTTTCAAAAATCCAGAGCTTGTACTACTATTGGAGCACACCCTCCATCTAAGGGCCCATTTCGCTTCTCGGCAAGAGGTTACCCATGTCCCTCGGTCACAGAATGGTCGAGCGGACGCTTTGGCCAGCTTAGCTACATCACTTGCAGAGCCCGAGAAGGATGATATGATTATACATGTGGCACACCGGAGAGTCATTGCCCCCGTCACCCGAGAGGATGACAATGGCCTGCGAGTAAGCCATCTTACCACCGGATCCTCCACGCTAGGACTACTAGGCTCTTCATATGTAGTGGTTGAAGCGACTCCCAAATGGAGAGCCCCTTTTGTCGAGTATATCCAAAATGGTTGCCTCTCGGATGATCGGTCCGATCACAAGCCAATCCGATGCCGCGCGCTGTAGTTTACCCTCCAGAGCGATCCCAGCCTGGATCTAATCCACTATAACCATGGGTTTGATGGTGTTCTCCTCCGTTGCATCCAAGGAGTCGAGATTCCACAGGTTATGCAAGAGGTTCATGTGGTTCCTGTGGTGACCATCAGGCTAGGCTGAAGCTGTCCCATCAAATCCGGAGACTGGGGTACTTCTGGACCTCTATGATCCATGATTGTATTGAGTTTTCCAAAAGATGTCATGAATTCAAAGTTCATGATAACTTCCTGCATCGGCCTCCAGAACCTCTCCACTCCACCAAGTACTCTTGTCCATTTGCGGCGTGAGGACTCGATGTTATGGGACCATATCCACCAGTGACAGCTCGCCAATGCAGGTTCATCCTGACCACTACAGATATTTTCCAAGTCGGCAGAGGCAATTCCACTCAAGGAAGTCAAGAAGGCCCGTTCCATCATTGAATTCTTGAGTTCCAACATCATCCACCGGTTTGGAGTCCCTCACGTTTTCCTCACCGATAATGGCACCAACTTCTGAGCAGCCGAGCTGAAGAAATTGTACGCCAAGTACAATATCGGTTCAAACCATACCTCCCGCTATCACGTGCAGGAAAATTGACAGATCTAGGCATTCAAAAAAACCCTCTCTGACATTTTTTAGAAACTGTTTGTCCATAACAAGAAGAGCTGGCTGGACAAGCTCCCCAACGCCCTCTGGGCTTATCGGACTACGACTCGCAATTCCACCCTAGTGACTCCATATTCCCTGGTGTACGGGGATGAGGTCGTCCTGCCCAGTGAGATCCATCTTACTTCATCATTCACTGTGGTCTATGACCAGTAGGTTCCAAATAAGGTGTCCGAAATACATCTAACTGAATTGGAAGCACTTGAAAAGAATAGGCTATGTGCCCTACAAAATATGGAAAAGCATCAGAATAATATGGCTAGAGCCTTTAATAAGATGGTTCACCTTCACTCTTTTTTGAAAGGCGACCTCGTAATGGCCCTCCGAGTGACAATGATCCCTAGAAGGAAACCACCCAAGTTGGAGCCCAAATGGGAAAGACCTTACATCGTCCACAGTGTTTAACCCAATGGAGCATACTCCCTGGTAACCACGGATGGTGAGCGTATAACTCCTCCCACTAATGCTAAGTTCCTCAAGAAATAATTTTCCTGAACCTAATGGTCCTACATGACCTTAAACTGGATGGTCTTGCATGACCTTAAACTGGATTGTCCTGCACAACCTTAAACTGGATGGTCCTGCACGACCTTAAACTGGATGGTCCTGCACGACCTTAAACTGGATGGTCCTGCACGACCTTAAACTGGATGGTCCTCCACAACCTTAAACTGGAAGGTCCTGCACGACCTTAAACTGGATGGTCCTGTACGACCTTACACTGGATGGTCTTGCATGACCTTAAACTGGATGGTCCTACTCGAACTTAAACTGGATGGTCCTACAAGACCTTAAACTGGATGGTCCTGCACGACCTTAAACTGGATGGTCCTGCACGACCTTAAACAGGATGGTCCTGCATGACCTTAAACTGGATGGTCCTGCATGACCTTAAACTGGATGGTCCTACATGAACCTAAACTATACGGTCCTCCACGACCTTAAACTGGATGGTCCTGCATGAATTTAAACTGGATGGTCCTGCACGATCGTAAACTGGATGGTCTTGCATGACCTTAAACTGGCTAGTCCTGTATGAATTTGAACCATGCATCATCCATCAATCCATTAAACTTCATTTCTAGAACTACATATGGAATGATTCCCATCCACATGGGATATGTAGGAAATCTTAGACGCCTCGTCTTGAGCCCACTCCCAAAATATTTTTCTCGACTATCCCCCTGGATATAGTTTTCTTGGAGTATCCTCGAATGATATGATGTAGGCTTCCTCAGCCCCACTCATACTAGGATTTTAATGGTCGCATCATGTGCCCACTCCCGTTCTTCTATCCTCCCACGTCTTCACCGCACATCGTTAAACTGCATGGCCTTCAAGAACTATGCATGGCTTGATTCCCATCATCATGGGAAACGTAGGAACACTCGGACATTTCGTCTATTGGCCCAGCTTGAACACCGGAATCTTCCCCTAGGGTCAAGACATATGGTGGGGTGTAGAATCTTTCCCCAATTCATGTCAATATAACCTTGATATGGTCATACATCCCACTCTATGGAGACGTTATCCTCTTTCATAAGATGGGTACAGCTATGCTTCACACACTCCTAGACTTGGACTCCGTCACCTTCCCCATCTGGAAGGGCCCCTAAATGGTATGAATGCCAGGCCTAAGGGACCTATTACCACTTTGTGAAAATTACCTCAAGGTTGTAGAGCAACAAGCTGATACAAGTCCCACATTTTGAATAGGGTCAGTGGTCGATGCTTGTTTGTTGCTCCCATTTCAGGTCACTATAGGGATGCTATGTTCCGAACATGGTCAACAACTGTCCTGGACCATTAGGTCCACACCAAGATGTCCCAAACATATAGTGTAGTGGTTCATTCTTCCCCGGTGTATCTCCAAGCGATGAACTCCCTCCGGGAGATGCCAACCATCAGGCCCCTTGGCCTTTTCAGGCCCCCCGGCCTAGGTTCTCTCTTATGGGATTGTGCGGTGTGGTATGGGATTATGTCCTCATTCACATTGGGTTGCTCAATGCACTGTACAAATCCCCGGATGAGACACCTTATCCCCAACCCTCTTCCTCACTCCAAGACGTTAAACTGCATGCTTTTCAGGCCTCCCTGACCGAGGCCTAGCCTCAGGCCCCTTGGCCTTCTCGGGCCCCAACCCTCGTCCTCACTACAAGTCGTTAAACTACAAGCTGGTCAGGCCTCCTGGACTAAGGCCTAGGCTCATACCCCTTGACCTTCTCAGGACCCCGACCCTCGTCCTCACTGCAAGAAATTAAACTAAAAGCTGATTAGGCCTCCCTAACCGAGGCCCAACCTCAGGCCCCTTGGCTTTCTCGGGCACCCGACCCTCGTCCTCACTACATGACGTTAAACTGCAAGCTGGTAAGCCCTCCCTGACCAAGACCCAGCCTCAGGCCCCTAGGCCTTCTCAGGCCCCCGACCCTCATCCTCACTACAAGACGTTTAACTACAAGCTGGTCAGGCCTCCCTGACCGAGGCCCAACCTAAGGACACTTGTCCTTCTCAGGCCCCTGGCCCTCGTCCTCACTGAAGAACATTAAACTACAAGCTGGCCAGGACTCCCTAACCGAGGCACAGCCTCAGGCCCCTTTTCCTTATCGGGCCCCGGCCCTCATCCTCACTACAAGAAGTTAAACTGCAAGCTGGTCAGACCTCCTTGATCAAGTCCCAAACTCAGGCCCCTTTTCCTTCTCGGGCCCCCGTCCCTCGTCCTCACTGCAAGACGTTAAATTTCAAGCTGGTTAGGCCTCACTGACCAAGACCCAGCCTCAGGCCCCTTGGCCTTCTCAGGCCCCCGACCCTGGTCCTCACTGCAAGACGTTAAACTACAAACTGGTCAGGCCTTCCTGACTGAGGCCCAGCCTTAGGCCCCTTGGCCTTCTTGGGCCCCGGTCCAAGTTCTTACTCAGAGTGTATAGTGTGGTGTGGGATTATGTCTTCAATCAAGTCAGGTTATTCGCCATGCCATGCACCCCCCTTGTTGGGGTATCTTACCCCCAGGTTCCTTTAATAACTATTTTTGGCTTGATTCCCACCCTTATGGGATACATAGGACCAGCCGAATGTCTAGACTTCAGGTCCAGTCCCATCTCCCGGAAATCTCCATTTCACCTTGGCTCCTTGCCCTACCCTTCCTCTGGGATGGGAGTATATAGCGTGGCATGGGATCGTGTCCTCATTAAGGTTGAGCTTGTAATGACCACGCCATGTGCCTCTCCCTCCTGAGCACCCTCTTCGACCCTCTTCGGCAGTTTGTCAACGTGCCTAAGGGTACTCTGCTTTAGTACCAGGAATGTCTGACTCTGCTCAGACATGCTTCCACCCGCTTTTCAGGATTTGTGTTCCCCTTCATTAGGGATTTCATCACCTTTCAAACCCGAAGGAACCCCCCCGAGTGGCATGGATGCCAAGACAAAGGGATCTTCTAACATTATGGACCAACACCCCTGAGGGTCATGGACAACAAGCTGATACAAATCCCGCATTGAGAATATGGTCAGCGATCAATGCTCAATTGTTGTCCCACTTCAGGCTAACATGATATGGATACTGCGTTTCAAAAATGTTCAACAATTATTCTCCATCACCACGCCAACCCCATTAAGACCAAAATTTCGGTTATGTGATTCACATCCCCCTCCACCTCACCATGTCCAAGTAGAACTTCGAAAATCTTGGTACTTTTCCTCAGTGCGCACCCGCACAATAAGAGGAAAAAATCAATGACAAGGAGATCGTTCGGGGCTTCACCGATTTTCCCCCTTGCATACATCTCATGTATCACGAATACTGTATCCGACCTTGTTTCCTACACCGAGTTCAACTCAAGTAGGCTTAGGGATTGGGCTAGGGTCCGCCTTTACATGGGATAATCCTGCTTCTCCATGGTCTGAGTTCTAGGACATTAAACTAAGATCCTTTCGTATTTCCCCTTTTTCAGAACTATGTGTGGATGGATTCCCATCCTAATGGGATACGAAGGACCACCCGGACACCTCGTTTTTAGGTCCAGCTCTGTTGGGAGCTAGTTTTTCCTGCCCCTTTCCCTCTTACCCCTATTTGGGGACCTTGGCCTGAGCTTACCCTCTTGAAATTGTGTATGGTGTGATATGAGATCATTTCCCCATTCACGTTTGGTATGTTTTATTGCACCATACACATTCCCTAACTAGCATCGTCTCTACCACGTCTATGCTGCAAGATGTTAAAATGCATGCCAGGTCCTATCAAATGACCCTAAACTGTGACATTATCATCCTGGCCGCACGATGAATAAAACGACACTGCATCATGATGTTATCACTCAAGGGGACACCATGTTAGGTTTTGGTCACACACCATACCATTTGTCAACACCTGATAGGGCTTGATTCTTGTGGAGAGGCCACGGCCTGCTACCCTAGGCCTATCTATTCAAAAAAAACCACTCACCTAAAAGGACAAACAAGATTTAACAAATACTGCTTATTTTGGCATGAGGTCCACGCCCGCACGCCCCTTTTTTCTCTAGCACTGGTACCTTACCGTGGCACCTCAAGAACTATGTGCAGCTTAATCCCCATCCTCATGGGGTATTTAGGAACAAATGTGAACTTTTCCTCAGGCCCA
This sequence comes from Viscum album, assembly GCA_963277665.1. Taxonomy (NCBI): domain Eukaryota; kingdom Viridiplantae; phylum Streptophyta; class Magnoliopsida; order Santalales; family Viscaceae; genus Viscum; species Viscum album. The sequence goes on from OY728145.1 coordinate 189,700,947, forward strand.
GCTCAACTCTTGTTTTCGGTCCCTCGACCTAAAACCTTTCCAAGGAACACGTGGTGGTCGGAAACCCAGTTCCCATTCACCTCAGGTTTTTGTAGTTACCCCTCCACATGTCTCCTGTGTTTCCTACCATCCATGGTCTGAGTTATATGACCCTAAACTAATATCTCCCTATGGTAAGGGACTCAACTCCCTCTATATAAAACCTCTTGTTGTCATATTTAGATGCGTTTGACCAAGAGTCTGAAGAGTGGAATTTTCATGGGGGCTTTCCCCTCGTTCCATGTCCAAGATTCGTGAGCTCGATATTTGGATCCTCATCATCTTCCACATACAAAAGGACCCACAGATAGAATTGATGCTAGGACTAAGGGCTCTCATACCGTTTAGGGCCAATGTCCCTAAAGATCTCAGACAACATTTGCGACAGGTCCCGTGTTTTGAACATTGTCAACGGTCGAACCTCATTTGTTTGTCCCCATTCCAGGCTAACACGATGTGGATGCTGTGTTTCCTCCATGGTCAACATTTGTCCTCCATCATCACACCGCCATCATTGTGGTCCAGATTTCAAGCATCACGATTAACAAATTTCCACTTCTTCATGTTCAAGTGGAATTATGACATACTCGGCTTTATCTATTCATGTGTCTAGGTTCTCTACATGGACGAGTTAGCATCATTGGGCTGACATTCCCTGAGCGTCCCTTTTCTCAAACATGCCCCTTCCTATGTCGGGAAATTCACACCACTACTTATTGTTTCCCACATCAAGCATGAATCACGTGGGCTTAGTAGTTTTGGTAGGATGTCCACTGGCGCAGCCAGGCTTCTCATTGTCCCGCATGACGTTAAACTGTGCTTCTTGAACTACCTATGTCTTGATTCCCATACTTATGGGATACGTAGAGACACCCCGGTATTTTGCCCAGGGTCCAGCCCTAGAACTCATAAGTCCTGTTCCTCCTCATTTCTGGCCCCTGGACTGACCCCTTGTGGGGAACCGTGTAACTGCAACTTTACCCTGAACAAGTTCGGGACGCCCCAAAATGACAGTGGGAAGCAGCAGATCCCTCTCCAGAGAGGTTATTCCAAAAAAGAATGAATGATCTATGATCAGACTGATGCGCCCATCTAGTGTACTCCCACCACGGTGGTGTAATTTCGAGAGTGTTGGATTCTGTTTGAACAAACCATCACTCCATATCCCACACTTTGCGTGTCCCTAATTCGGACCCCCATCCTCTTTCACATCTGGAGGAACCCCCTAACAGTATGGATGCTCGGCCTATGGCCCCCCTATTGTTCTGGGCCAATGTTCCAGAAGACTAATGGATGACATTTTGAGTTAGGTCCTGTGTTTCGAACATGGTCAATGGTCAACCCTGATTTTATATCCCCACTCCAAGATAATACAATAAGAATACTGTGTTTCGAATGCGGTCAACAGTTATTCTTTATTATCACGCCACCCTCACAATGTTCTGAATCTTGGGTGCCATGATTCACACTTCCCATTTCCATCTGTTTGGATTGATTCTAGCAGCCCTGGCATTACCCTGTTCGTGCACAAGAGCACGCTAGGAAAATGGTAATTCGGCTGTTCTGAGAGATTCATTCTCCAGTATGGGCTCTCCCATTTCCTCCTGGAAATCCAGACCTATTGTTCAAACCCTGGAGTCCCGAAGTTTAGTTTTCACTCCTACGTTTGGATGGGGTGATAAGGTGGTCATACCTTGTTTCTGACATCGGGCCCGACCCACGTGAGCTTAGGGAATGATCGCTGGACGCATCGCAAATGGCCAAGGATTTTGGCGATTACCCTCATACTTCGACCCTTGATCTCTCTGCAGCTCCAAGTCTGGGGGGGGGGGATTTTTTGGCGCCAAAATTCAGGACAAAGAAGAAGCCAAAAAGAAGGAACCATTGACTGCCTCGCGAATCTATTTTTCAGAGTCCCCCCAGCACCGCGACCATCGCGAAGCAAAGAGGAGGGTGGCTCTGTGAATGAATTTTACGTTCGCGAGCCCACCGCGAAGCAAGGATGTTGGATGCCCTGTGAACACATTTGACATTTGTGAGCCCGCCGCGAAGCAAGGATGCGGGACGCTCCATGAACGCATTGGACATTCATGAGCCCTCCGTGAAGCCACCAAGCCCCTCTTCGTGTCGCGTGAGCTCCGCTCTGCGGCACCTATTTCCTATAAATACCGAGCTCCCCCTGAGCCCAAGGGATGGAAAATCCGACCTTTTGGATTCCTAGCTTCCGAATCACAAAGTATCCTTCCGCTCTACGAACCATGAGCTGTGAAAGGTACTTCTGCTCTGCGAAGTGCCTCCCCTTCATACCATTTTGATCCTATCTTCTGATAGGAATTCCCTTCATGAAGCCTAAGGGTTTTCGTGAAGAAAGGGGATCCCCAAGGGGAACCGAGTCATCACGCAACGTTTATGCTTCGTGAAACACCCTTCATGTACACATGATCCACATGCTAAGGCAGGGTCACTGTACTTCGCAAAGCACATTGCTTCCTGACACCTTACTTTGCGAGGCACCTTTGCTCCGTGAGGCTGTGCTCTGCGAATGAACTTCCATTTCGCGAAGCACCTCCCATTTTCACCTTTGACACATGTTAAGGCTAAGGAACCCCACTTCGTGAAGCACACCCTTTCACAAGTTCCCTCCGCCACGCGGAGCAACAGAGATCCATAAGGCCCCTGCCTATGGACCCCTCTACATGGAAAATCCTTTTCCCATGCAACCCTCTAGGTTTGGACGATGTGACTTCAAAGTCCCCTGGATGATACTGCTTGTTGAGTTGCTTCTCCTAATGAATCTTCACATAGGCATGCTAATGGTTATTTCTTCTTCACATAGCCACGCTAACATGGACCCCTCGATAGTTCGTTCCGCGACACTCCCTCAGTACGTAATTTCTAGTGCCTTCTCTCCCACAAGGAGCAGAGGGTACCAATCATGTAATCCCTAGGGGTGCGGAGCGAACCCACTTCGTCTGAGCTGCAGGACGTTAAACTGCCAAGCACCTTCATCCTCAACACATGACATTAAACTGTGACCTGGCCCCGTGCCTCGCACGCAGGGTCCCCCCACCTTGGACATTCTCCATGCCCACTCATCTCCATGGGGATGGGATCATCCCTCACAAGGGGTTATATCCTCCTTATTGGAGTGGTGTTTGTCTGCGGGGAAGGGCAACCGCCTTGCTTTAAGACCCTATCCTTTCTTACAGGAGGTAGCACCCATGCTCCTCCTCACTTCCTCGATGCCAAGGCCAGAAAAGGGCATGATGGGGAACAGTGCTCCTCCTTTCTTACGTCCTAAATCCCTCTCCCACTATGCTTTGTCACCCTTGGGCCTCCATCCCGGAGTGAGTCCTGGAACCATGGGCCGCTCAACATGTCATCCCCTCTCCGCTTCCCACGGACGCACCATACGCAACGTGATCATCAGGTCTCTGTGAGCTCTTGTTTCTCATACTAAGAATGTCTCACGTGATCTTAGAGTGAGCATCGACCATGACCCACCTTGGGCCGCCTCAGAGTGTAAGCCCCATACCATCCTGAACTACGAGGACTTTGATCCATGTCAAGGCATGGTACATAGGAAGCCTCCCTGAGGTTCAAGCCCCATACCATCCCAAACTAAGAGGACATTGATCCATTTCCAGGCATGGTATGTAGGAAGACTCCCTGAGGTTCAACCCCTCCCCATCCCGAACCACGAGGACTTTGATCCATGTCAAGAATGGTACATAGGAAGCCTCCCTGTGGTTCAAGACCCTCTCCATCCTGAACTATGAGGAATTTGATCCATGTCAAGGCATGGTACGCAGGAAGCCTCCCTGCGGTTCAAGCCCCTCTCCTTCCCGAACTATGAAGACTTTGATCCATGTCAAGACATGGTACGTAGGAAGCCTCCCTAAGGTTCCAACCCCTTTCCATTCTGAACTACATGGTCTTTGATCCTTTTCAATTCATGGTACGTAGGAAGCCTCCATGAGGTTCAAGCCCCTCTCCATCCCAAACTATGAGGACTTTGATCCATGTCAAGGCATGGTATGTAAGAAGCCTCCACGAGGTTCAAACCCAACACCCATCGGACCCCAGGTCCATCATCACGTAAGTTCACCGTCACCAATTTTGAACTATGTGGTCTTTGATCAATTTCAAGGCATGGTACGTAGGAAGACTCCCTAAGGATCAAGCCTACCGCCCATTGGCCATTCTGGCCCCCCCTCATGTCGGTTCTCCCCCGCCCCAAAAGATGTTTAACTGTATTCTCCATCTGAACTATGTGGTCTTTGATCCATGTCAAGGGATGGTACGTAGGAAGCCTCCATGAGGTTCAAGCCCACCACCCGGTCGTTCCAACCTCCTTCACATTAGTTGGACCTCATCCAGCAGTAAGCCTTTGCAGCCTCCTTCAGCGGTAAGCCGTTGTCAACCTCAGTCGATGGTAATCCATCACCAGATGAACTACGTTAACTTTGATTCCCTTCCACAGGGATATGTAGGTGGTCTCTTTGAGGCTCTAGCCCAAAACCGTCATCCATCCTGATTCTTACCCGGGCCGCCACATCTCGGTTAGATCATGCCACCTCATTCCCTCCCACAACATTCGTGAAGCCACCCATGTGTTGGCCCCAATATCGTTGTTCCCTTCAAGGGGGTTCCTACATCTGATCCACTCTAACCAGTGTTCCAATCAGTCTGATCCGTCTTTGATGGACGTTAAACTTTCGGCATACCCTGTGTTAAAAACATGGGAAGATGGGGAAAACCTCAGAAACATGACCATAGAATATGATTCCCCGCGTTCGATGTGGGATGCCTCGGGATTCTGCGCCCTCAAGAAGCCCTATAATAAAAAACATAGGAGAGACACACCAATTCCTAGTGTCTAGACACGCCAGTAATGCCTAACATGACTACTCTCCTAACCGAAGGTTGCTACCCAAACTGGACCCCTTGGAATGTCCTGACAGAAGCAGCATGATTAACTGGTGTCCATAAAGATATGGCACCAAGAAGAGTTTCACGAACAACATATTAAATCAATGAGGGAGACCCGGACTAGGTGACGAGTTCTGAGGAGGAATAAATGGAAGGAAGAACCGACATCCCATCATCCCGTTTCAATAAAGGAGGAAACGTCCCTGAATAAGGAATATATGTCGCCCGCCTTCAGAAATTGGGAATGCGGGGTAACAAAGCCGCACTTATCACACTCAAGCAGGCGTACGCGCGCACCCTGGAGAAAGCATCGGAAACAATGGCATATCCACACATGAAATCATTTATCATGTTAAGCATCCTAATTTTTTGGAAGCCTACATCTGAGTCCTTGATGCCTCTATTCATTATCTTCAAGGTCAATTCATATTTACGAATCAGGTAATTGAAATGTTGAGACCGTATGAAAGATATAGGGAAGATATAGTGAGTGGCTCACAAGGGACTAAGGATAAAAATTTGATATATTTTCATGGACTTTGAGACATGACTTTTTCTTTATAACGGGTACCTCCAAATTGAATTCGCTTATGGGAGTGGAACCCAAGATTCTACAGAAACAGGTGGGGTGAATAGATCTAGTCCTGTAGATTAGGTTATCCTCCTCTACATTATGCATCACTATACTGGAAGAATTTCAAAATTCTTGGAGTGATTGGGATGCTTGAAGATGAGTGCTTCTGTCGAGGAAATCCAAGGTATGCTTCAAGAAGAAAAAATTGATCTTCCTGGATACAAAATGATCACTTCACCTGGACATGTATCATACTAGGAAAATTACTACGTTTTCAATCCATAAGTTGAGGAACTGTCTTCCTCCATTCATTCATTCAAATGATGGATCAATTGGTCTGACCAAGTACGAGAGATATTTCTGGAAATGGTGTAAATGAACGAAACTGATGCTGAGGTTAATTGATCTCTTATATCGACTTTCTTTTCACTCTCACTATAATATTTTAGCAATTTTTTCCTCCCCCCCTCATCTTTAGGATATGTGGGGTGAGATATCACCCATTCAATGTCTAGAATGTATGGGGGGAGGAACTACTATTGTAGAGGATGGTATTAGGGATGAAAGCGTCATTGAAGAAGGCTTTCCTAGGGTAGCCAAGCATATATAGTCTATAATTGTAGATCTTACTGGAGTATTTCCACATATACTCTACCTACTATGTCACCTATGATATTATCTTCTTAGGAAATCAAAAGGAATAAACAAGTGAGGAAGATGGAAATTCACAACAAATTTGGGACAATAAGAAAGCATTGTATCATTCTTACTTAATTGTTTTTTCAATATTTCCAATCATGTTAATGAATCATCTTGTGAAAGGTTATTTATAGGTTTTACAAGTTAGAAGGTTCGAACTATTATAGAGCCTATGTCCCTTTTTTATGGAGCATTATGCAATGGGATTAATGGTTCCAAGGTAATTTGAACCAAATGAATATTTTGGGCTAACATGTGTCATTGCTGAAGCGAAAGTTGAGGGAAGCATTGAAAAATTCCCAAGAAAGTTTTAATCCAACTGTTGTTATTGGAGTCAGTGGCCTAGAACCAACTACTTTGTACTTTATTCATTAATAAATACCTTATCACAACTTGATTGTTCTTCTATGTAATAATGAATGTGATAATGTCCTAAGGTTAACTGTTGCATTTAAGGGTCACAATGGATCCCTTCTATGATGAGAACCCGGAAGTGCCATAACACTATTCTTGAATATATGTTCTATGTCTGGATAATGTTATTTGAGGGACACAAATAATACAGGCCATTAGTGGTGAGGCCTCGTAAAACTTTGAGGCGCCTTCTCATGGTGTGTGCCTTTCGTAATATCCAGGAGGATATTATGTGAATGAGACCCATTAGTAGGAAATCCACATTTCATAGTGTTATTGGGTGTTCCTATCTACGGATGTGTGTATTGGTCCTTATACTTTAAGATTTTTATTAATAGGTATTTCAACTCGCTCACTTAGATGTATTGATGAAAACTATGATGACACACTATTCACAGCGAGGTAGGATACGTTGGGTGCGTCATGAGTGATACTGCGTTAATAGATAATGCAAGAAATGATTTGTCCCTTCTATTCCATAATGTAAGTAGATATCTCAAGCCCTTTGATTGAATTGATATAGCCTAAATAAATCCATGGCCGTGGTGAGGAATGAGCAAGTTCAATTCCGGAAAGTCAATGAAAGAATAATTGAGCACATGGGTTGATGGAACTATCATGCAACCCACTTGATTCAAGATAGCGAGACAAAGATATTATATTACATGATAAGCGTTCGTAGGAGGTAACACGTCATTGTAGTGTTAGATTCTTTCTCGATGGGTGCCTTGGAATATTTAAAGATGCTAACATTGGACTTTAGTTAGGCTCCACCTAATTCCACTGAGAAAGAGGCCTAGAGGGACACACACTAAGTTTGTCCAAGTATCTCAATTAAATATTAATTTAATAAGTTGAATAAAGATTATTCTCGATTGTGGTTTAATAATTATTTAAGGATGCATGGTCGCATTTATTTCGACACTAGTTATTAGAGAGAATATATTGTGGGAGAGATAATATATTTATTAGCAAGTAATGCAGTGATATTTATTTTAGAAATAAATAGCCATTATTCAAGGTCTAATAAATGTGGTGGAGAAAATAAAGAAAAATGGAAAAACAAAAGTACATGCCGTGTATATTAAATATAAATTTCATATATATTTTTCTATGAATTTATGAGAAATAATATTATTTATTTAATTAAATAATATTAGGTGTTATTCGTTGGGCGCATGTCAGGTAATAATAATAGTCAACTATTATTATTAGACATGGGATATTACTATAAATTAAATAAAATGAATAAATGATTTTGGGTAATTAATTCATTTTATTATTCTATGTAATTAAAAATCCCAATTATATATCTCTCATTAGACTAGCCATTTTTTGTGGTTGTGTAGAATGTATATAGATAAATACCTCAAGCCAAGGGAGAATCTTTTTCTTCCAAGAACACTTTCAAGCTAAGAGAGATAGAGAGATCCTCCTCCACCAGATCAAGGCGATTGAAGGTGGACATCACAAGCGAAGTCTCTTTCATGATATCTCTTGGAGATCCCTTCAGAGATGTCCAGAGATACGTGGAGCATGTGTGGATCACCACTAAAGGAATCCAACACTTGGATTCTATGATGCAATGACAGATCAAATCAGATCGTGACCAGAAACATCAACGAAGAAATAATTCCATCAAGGTAATTCTTATCAATTAATTAAATTAATTATAACCAATATATGATGATCCTATCTATGGTTCTGGGACTCCCCACATTTCTTTTTCATTTTTTGTTCTATTATGAAGATCCGACATTTTATTATTGTGATGGATCACAGATTGATCGTTGTTAACGCTAAAATTAATGTTGGGTACACCCACCAACGTGCTTCCACAACACCCGGAACCTACAAGTGGTATTAGAGGGGTCATATCTTTGATTATAATTATTTAGTTTTTCATTGGTGATTTATGCATTTAATAATTTAGTAGATTCAATTCAAGTAAATCATTCTTTAAATTTCAATCTTGAGATCTATTCCTCCTCTCTCATTTCCCATTCACCTTACAGAAACAATTTTTTATTTTAATTTTGATTAAAATAAAATAGAGGATCTCATCTGGAGGTTCCAAACATTCCTGGCCATACAACACCAGAATACATGGCATGTATTCGGCAGTATACGCCTTGTATTATAGGTTCAATACATCAGACTGGTCTTCCTAATCATGCCAAGTGTTGGAGTATTTCTAAGTCTTAAATGACACTGTGTGTTGACTAAGAACATGTGGCACACATTTTTCAGATTACACACCGTGTGGTCCACTGAACAAGGTGTGCAGTCCCTTTGGGTTAGGGTTGGACCGTGTACCCCCTACACGGCTTTCTCGACTGGAAACCGTGTAACACAGATACTAGACGGTGTGTGTACCACAGAACATGCTGTGTACTCCAAAAAATACCGAAGTACATCTACACGCCATGTCCACAGGCGTGTACTTCAGATGGATGGTGAATAAAAGTACACGCCATGTTGTCATAACTACACGCTGTGTAATCATCCAAATTACGTAGATTTATTAAAATTTATTATTATATTATACAAACCCTTGAGACATGTACCATAGTGCAGGTGTAAAGCTGAGGCACAACACGTGATAGGTGTTTTATATATATGTGTTTAATTTAACTTCTGTGTAATGTTCATTTCTACTCATTGGGTAGTTATGAACGAGAATTCACCGAGTTTCCTCCAAGGTACAAGTTACGTACAAAGGTAATTTTAAATTAATTTATTCGTTTAAAATTATGATGGATGAGAATCTAAAGGAAATTCCTAAAAAGTTTATAAGATAAAAGGATTGATTAATTAAAGATAATTAATTTATTAGAGAGTGATTTATCTTAAACAAGAACAATTAACAAATTGGATGCTAGTTTTATTTAAGCGTAAATATTGTTGCATGCATAGATGATCATCGGCTTGGATAATACCTTTGTATTTGAATGATTTCTTTTAATTTATTTATTTAAATTATTTTTTTTGGCCTGCGAGCCTTCTCCTCATTAATATGGTGGGCCTACATTCCAAAGGATTATTTTATGTAAAAACCCATTTACCCCTCACTTGTGTGTGAGTTAAAGCATATGTAATGGATGGAGCTCCCATGCTAGTGGATGCATCTCAAGTTAGAAGACAAGGCAAAAAAAATCCAAGAAGATACAAAGGTGGACAGGTTGAAAGCTATAAACACAAACGCAAAAGGTTCAAGGTTTTCCTCCCCTGGGTCTTGGGTTAGTTTATCAACTGCTTGTTAAACTAACTAATAGAATAATATCATGATCATAGCATTTATTTTATTTCTATTAGTGGCATGGTTTATTTATTTTGGGTGTGTCATCACGATCACACAATTAATGAATTAAACAAGCTTGAAAAATGGAACTAAAATAAGACAGGCTTATGCCTAAAATATTATCTTTAACATGGTTAATCACTTAAGTATATCCCACTTAATATAAAAAAGCATGTAATCAAAGATAATAAAATAGAAATTTATGTATAAGGATAAAATCCCTCAAAGAAAATATCTAGTCGGTATAGCCTTCCATAACCTTGGTTAGAATCGAACCATATTTCAAATTACTTGAACAACCCAAGTTGGGGTGCTTTAAACTATTGGGGAATTCTAATTCAAGGTTTTGGGTTGAATTGAATTGGTTTTCATCAAGGGTTGATAGCCACAACATGACTTGGTGTGACTAAGAGGCAAAGGTTGAGGAAAACCAAAATTAAAGGATCTCAGTATTGGGGAGTCCACTCAGCGGATCAAGGTGTTGCGGGTTAATGCAGTCAGAATTTGGAATGCAAACCTAAAACCCTTCAAGTTTCTTGACCAACCCTTTTTGGGGTAATGTGAAGGTAAATATGGGTCCTTTCCACTATAATATTCTGGCAACAGAATATTCGGAATTCAATGGTGAGAGAAATTGGATTCTGATAAAATAGTGGGAGAATAATAAGTATTAATTTATTTATTTGTTTCAGTTTTATCATAATAAAGTACTAAACCTTTTCTCATCTTAATTTTTATAAATGGAAAGAAAAATGACTTCAAACATATCATTGCGAACCATTCTCGAGAAGGAATTAATTCTCACCAGTACCAATTTCCAAGAGTGGCAGAGGTGTTTACACATCATCCATCGCCACGAGAGAAAATTGAATGTGCTGGAAGAGCCTGTTCCAGTGGAGCCGGGGAAAGAGGCCAGTGGTGAGAAACTATCTCTCTCTATGAAACATATGGATGATGCCCCAGATTTCCAATGTTTCATTCCATCTTCCATGTCTAATGATCTCTTGAAGAAACATGAAAACATAGACACGTATAGCATGCTGTCTCACCTTAATGATATCTACCAAGAGAAGGCGAGATAGGAGAGATATGAGATCTCCAACTCTTTGTTTACAACTATGCTTGGAGAGTCTATGCTAGTGGGGCCTCATGTAGTCAAACTTATTGGCTACATTGAATGCCTGGATATCTTAAGGATTATGTTCCCAAATGAGTTGTGTACAGATCTCATCCTATAATCACTGCCCAAGACCTTCTCTAGCTTTATTGTCAACAATAACATGGGAAAAAATGAGAACAGTCTATCGTAGCATCTGACCTTAATTTTCTAGGTAGATAAGAACATGGGGCGTGACAAACCTACAGTCCTTATGGTGAATAAGAAAAGGAAGGACATGGAAAAAGGGCCAAGGACTTATAAACGGTCTGAATCCCTCAAGCATCATCCCTCTAAGAATGGGAAGATCCAGAGGCAGGGTAAGGAACAAGAGGTGGTATGTTTTTCATGTGGCAAGCCAAGCCACTGGAAGAGGAGTTTCACCCATAAGCATGGGGACACTAAAGGTGAATTCGTTATTGTGTGCAATCATTCAATTTCTACACATTGGGTATTAGATACAGCTTGTGGGGATCACATATGTATTCAAATTTAAGAACCAAGTAGATTTATAAATATTACCAGAGGAGAGGTTGATCTTTGAGTTTCCAATGGTGTGAGGCTGGATGCATTGGGCATTATCGATTACCACCTCTCATTGACAACTGGGATGATTTTGGTTTGACATAACTGTTATTATGTGCCTAGTGTTACCAAAAACATAATTTCTGTATCATGTTTGGATATGGATGGATTTATTTTCATGTTTGGAAATAAGGGTTTCTTCTTTTATAAGAAAAACAAATTTTATGGTATGGTGCATTTAAATAATGGTTTGTATGAATTAAATTACAAAAACCAAGTGTTAGCAATTGATAATGAAACAAACTCACATGACATATACATTACCCAGTTGTGGCATCACCATCTCGGTCATGTAAATGAGAAGCGCTTGACAAAGCTCTTCCAATATGGCTATTTAGACTATACTGAGCTAAATCCACTTGATAGATGTCATACTTGTTTACATGGTAAAATTACCTAGCTTCCATTTGGCGGGAAGGGTGAGAGGGCTACAGAGCTTCTAGGATTGGGGCACACAAATGTGTGTGGACCATTTCTAGTAGAAGCTAGAGGTAGATATTCTTACTTCATTAATTTTACTAATGATTTGACTATATATGGATATGTCTACTTAATGAGGTATAAGTCCTAATCCTTAGAGAAATTTAAGGAATTCAAGAATGAAGTATAAAATCATATTAGTAAGAAGATTAAGAAGCTTCGATCAGATCGAGGTGGTGAATATCTGAACCAAGAGGTCATCGATCTTCTATGGGAGTCTAGGATTCTATCTCAGCTCACTCCTCCTTATACACCACAGTGGAATGGTGTTAGTGAAAGGAGGAACCACATCTTGTTGTACATGGTAAGGTCGATGAAGAGTCATGCCGATCATCAATTATCCTTTTGGGTATATGCATTACAGACTATAGCATACACATTAAACCGAGTACCAACTAAGGCGGCAAATGGAATTCCCTCGGAGTTATGGAATGGAAAGAAACCCGTTTTCTCGCACACACATGTATGGGGATGAAAAGCATTTGTTAAGGCCTTCTCAAGAAACAAACTAGCACCCTGGGGCACAAAGTGTATGTTTATAGGATATCCCAAGGAAACAAAAGTATATTACATATATAACCCTTCAAAAAGAATGTGATTGTCGCCAGACAAGCTGTCTTTCTAGAGAGGGAACACATCCTCAAAAAGGATAGTGGGAGAAATATTGACTTTGATGAAGTTGATGCTCAAGATACATAGGAGTTGTTATAGGAACAAGTTCCACAGGTCCCCCGTGAAGAGGTTCCAGAAACACAAGTATTGCATTGGAGCTCAAGAGAGGTAAGGGAACCAGAAAGATTTGGTTTCCTAGTCATCAATAATGGTTAATCATTATTATTGGAAAATGATGAACCTCTCTCCTACAAGGAGGTAGTATAATGCTTAGAAACTATAATATGGCTATAAGTTATGAATTCTGAGATGGATTCCATGTATCAGAACCAAGTTTGGGATCTGGTCGATGAGCTAGTTGATGTAATGCTTGTTGGATGAAAATGATTATTCAAGAGAAAACTGGACATGGAAGGTCATGTTAGCACCTATAAAGAAAGTCTAGTGGCTAAAGGATTCATACAACATCTAGTAATTGACTATGATGAAACCTTATCGCCAGTTTCCTTGTTTAAATCCATAAGAATCATACTTTTCATAGTAGCTTACCATGACTATGATATTTAGAAAATGGATGTTAAAATAGAATTCCTTAATGGGAACCTTCAGGAAGATGTCTATATGACACAACCAGAAAGGTTTATGACACCAGGTGAAGCTAAATGGGTTTGAAAGTTTCAGAAATTCATTTATGGATTAAAGAAAGAATCCAGGTCATGGAACATTCGATTTGATGAATTCATGAAGGAATTTGGTTTCATTAAGAATGAATGTGAGCCATGTGTTTATCATTGGTTTAATGGGAATGCATTAATTATCATAGTAGTATATATTGATGACATATTGCTTATTGGAAATGATGTACCAGTCTTACAGTCAGTTAAGGACTGGTTGAACAAGTGTTTCTCCATGTAGGAATTGGGTGAATCAGCCGACATTCTAGGGATCATGATCATTCGTGATAGATCCAAGAGACTTCTTGGACTAAGTCAGGGTACATATATTGACCAGATAATAAAGAGATTTAGTGTAGAACAATCCAAGAGGGGATTAGTTCCAGTGTCACATGGACTACATCTTTCTAAGAAAATATGTCCTCAGACACAAAAAAAGAAAGATAGAATGAGTACGATCCCATACGCTTCGACTATATTATCCATCATGTATGCCATGTTATGTACCAGGCTTGATGTTGCCTATGCACTAAGCATGGTAGCCAGATATCAAGCAGATCCAGGAGAACAATATTGGACTACTTTAAAGAATATCCTTAAGTATTTGATAAGAACTAAGGATATGTTACTGGTGTATAGAGGAGATGAGGATATCATCATTAGAAGGTATGCTGATATTGGTTTTTAGATAGATCATAATGATCTGAAGTTACAATCTAGATATGTTTTCTATCTCAATGGAGGATCTGTGAGCTGGAAGAGTTCAAATAAAATAGTTGTCGCTGATTCTACAGTGGAGTCTGAATATATGGAGGCTTTTGATGCTGCCAAGGAAGCTGTCTAGATTTGGGACTTTTTATAGGATCTTGATGTGGTGCCTAATAGTAAAGATCCAATCACATTATACTGTGATAATACTGCAGTGGTGAATATTTCAAATGAACCAAGGTCACATCAACAGACAAAGAACATTCTCCAGAAGTATCAACTTTTGAGGGATTTCTATCAAAGGGATGAAGTTTCAATGAGTAGAGTGTCCACATAAGAGAATGTGGTAGACCCCATGACTAAAGGCCTATCTCAGCAGAAGCATTAATATCATATGAGAGCTAGCGGGTGAAAAGTTGTTAGCAGTTGGCTCTAGTCCAAGTGGGAGTCTGTTAGAGTTAGTAGACTAGAACCAACTACCTTGTACTTTATTCATTAATAAATACCTTATCACATATTGATTGTTCTTCTTCATGACAATACATGGGATAATGTCCTAAGTATAGCTGTTTCATTAAAGGTTCATAGTGGATCCCTGCTTTAATGAGAACCCATAAGTGCCATAACACTACTCTTGAATATATGTTCTATGACCAGAAGATGTTATTTGAGGGACACGAATAATATATTCCATTAGGGGTGAGGACTCATAAAACTTTGAGGCACCTTATCATGGTGTGTGCCCTTGGTAATATCCAAGAAGATATTATGAGAACAAGACCTGCAAGTAGGAAATGCACATTTCATAGTGTCATTGGATGTTCCTATATGCGGAAATGTGTATTGGTCCTTAGACTTTAAGATTATTATTAATGGGTATTACAACTCGTGTACATAGATGTATTGAAGAAAATAGTGATGACACACTATTCGCAGTGAGGTAGGATACGTTGGGTGAGTCCCGAGTGATACTACATTAATAGATAATGCGAGAAAGGATTTGTCCCTTATGTTCCATAACAGAAGTAGATATCTCAGCCCCTTTGATGGAATTGATATAGCCTAAATGAATCCATGTCCATGTTGAGGAATGGGAAATTTAAATTCCAGAAAGTCAAAGAAAGAATAATCAAGCACATGGGTTGATGGAACTAGCATGTAACCCGCTTGATTAGAGATATCAAGAAAAAGGTATTATATTACATCGTAAGCGTTCGTAGGAGGTGACCCATCATTGCGGTGTTATGTTCTTTCTCAATGGGTGCCTTGGAGTGTTTCTAGATGATAACCTTTTACTTTAGGTAGGCTCTTCCTAATGCCACTGAGAAAAAGAGGCCTATAGGGTCACACACTAAGTGTGTCCAATTATCTTTGTTAAATATTAATTTAACAAGTAGAATAAAGATTATTCCTGGTTGTGTTTTAATAATTCTTTAAGGATGCCTGATCACATTTGTTTTGAAACTATCTATTCGAGAGAATATATTGTGGTAGAAATAAAATATTTATTAGTGAGTAATGTAGTGATATTTATTTTAGAAATAAATAGCCATTATTTAAGGTCTAATAAATGTGGTCGAGGAAATAAAGAAAAATGGAAAACAATTACACGCCGTGTATACTAAATATACATGCCAGGTATTTTTTTCTAGGAATTTATGAGAAATATTATTATTTATTTAATTAAATAATATTAGGTGTAATTCACAGGGTTCATGTCAGGTAATAAAAATAGTCAACTATTATTATTAGGCTTGGGGTATTACTAATAATTAAATGAAATGAATAAATGCTTTCAGGTAATTAATTCATTTTATTATTCTATGTAATTAAAAATCCAAAATATATATTTCTCATTAGCCTAGACATTTTTTTGGTTGTTCACAACAGATCTAGAGAAAGATCTCAAGCCAAGAGATAATCCTTTTCTTCCAAGAACAATTTCAAGCTAAGAGGGAGAGATCCTCCTCCACCAGATCAAGGTGATCGAATGTGGACATCCAAAGCAAAGGCTCTTCCGTGCTAACACCCATATATCCCTTCAGTAATATCAAAAAATATATAGAGCACGTGTGGATCACTGCTCGATGAATCCTACACTTGGATTCTATGATGCAACGACGGATCACATTGGATCATGACCGAAAACATCAACGGAGAAATAATTCCATCAAGTTAATTCTTGTAAATTAATTAAATTAATTATAACCAACATATGATGATCCTATCTATGGTTCCATAACTCCCCACTTTTATTTTTCATTCTTCATTCTATTCCAAAGATCTGACATTTTATTATCGTGATGGATCTCGGATTGATCGTTGTTAATGCTAAAATTAAAATTGGGTACACCAACCAACATGCTTCTGAAGCACCCGGAACATTTAGTTGCTACATGTTCACTCATAGTCATTCTTACTAGATCATATTATCTGACTAACCTTCTAGATATTACTAACCTGAAAAAATGTCCAAACTTTGTGTCTTCCTTCATCAGAGAGTTGTCTTGTATGGACAACCCACAAGTTAGAGAGGTAGAGCCTAAAAAATTTTTTAGTGTGGTGATGATGATAAAGGAGGACGATGGATTATAAAATGAAGGTGAGTCTCTTGACTTCTTGAACATCTCATATTTTTATTACCAGGTATTGATTCATGGATACTTGTTTCATGATCATTGGTATAAATATATGAAATCCAAGATACTTCAAATTTATAATCTTCTAAGGTAACCCTAAATTTAGCTACTTAAGATTCTTATCATATAGAAAATGTTGATGATAAGTCTTCCCTTGTTATCCTTGTACTAAAATATATTTTACCCTATAAGAGTGATTTTTAATTAGATAAGGAGACACTTGATAATTTCTACACCTCTCGGTAGTTGGTGTGGAAGGATATGTGGAAATTGATTTCTTAGACCCCTATTTTAAACATATCATCGAAGCTTCCCAAGCATCACCAAATGTTTTCTATTATTGTTAGTGGGGGTTTTTACTACCATTTCATACATAACTAGGTGAAAGAGTCAGTTTCTATCTGAGAGAGGAAGAGCACCCTATAGTCTCAACACACATCTGTGGATTCTACTGCCCATTTTTATATCACTAGAAATATTTTTCACAATAAGGCCTCTGAGAAATCCAAAGTGGTATACCAACATCAAATATAACACCTAGAACTAAATAACATAGAATAGAAACTATTTCAATAGATAGATAAAATCCATTAATAATTGGCTCATATTGATGTAGCAGTTAAAGAAGAGAAGAAACAAGTGAAAGAGGAAGAGAAGGCAGGGATGGATTCTTTTGAGGGGGTAAAATCACTATGATCCGATTCAGAAACAAAGTATGCAACATTATCAGAGCTACTTTTAGTGGTAGAGGACTATAAACAAGTAATGATTTAGGTCCACAAAATTTTCAAACAAATCATGTCAGAATATTGATTCACTTATATGAAGAGACCATAAGTATTGGTTTCTCCTATATCTCCTTAATATACAAAAATAAAAGGGATTTGTTCTCGATCATCTATCTCTTCATTCCATCTTTACCTTGCAATTTTAATAGTTTTACTCAAGTTGGATCACATGTTAAGATTCACAAGTATTAATATATTCGACATGAAATAATGAGAACAAGGAATATTTTCTAATTTTTTATTATATCATATGACCAAGAGAGAGGAGACTTGAATTATTCCTAGGTCTTCCTTTTTATGTTTTCAACCTAACAAGTGTTACATCTCTTTTGATTAGTAGTTTCAGAGTCTTGTAGGATCAACCAATGAAACTAGTGTTTTAGTTTGAACATATTTGACCAATATTTATGGGAGTAACCATCCCAAACATGGCTTGTAGGAAATGAATATGAAACTCCCTATATAGATCTGACTTGTGTGTATGAAGGGTAATTTTACTCTTATCATGTATCCAAAATCTATGGGACATGTTTCCGAATTTTCTTTGAAGATCCAACTCATTTATAGTAAATGGGGTATTACTATTATCATTCATAGATGGTTTTTATTCCAAATACTTCTACATAGATCAAACTCTTATTAAAGGAAGGAAGAAACCATAATAAATGGGACACCTAAGCAGTTTTGAATCAGGTGTGGTAGACCTCTGCCTCTAATTTTATAGTCATGTCGTGCGTAAAAGTTTATTGTATTTGAATAAATAAAAATGAAACTAAATTGTTCTAATCAAAGTGACTCACTAGGTCCTCTAATCTCACAAGAGTTATGCTCAATGTGAGAAACAAGAGGAAACCCAAGAAATCATTTAAATCCACATGGTATTGAATGACAAGGAACATGTGGTGAAATGTTCACCTTAATCAAGTTTCATGGAGATACATAACTCATGGTTAGGCCTGATATCCATGACCGATAAATACTTGCGATGGGATATGACCTCTATATATAATGAATTCTTATATATTTGAAGGTAATATTTATACTTTATCTGGGTATGGGATTAGAATAATGGGAATCTCCTAAAGAAATAGAGTATTCAACCCTACTATTAATCTATATATAGGGATCATATACATGGTACATTTGCATGGATCCAGCTCCCATGTAGGTAATGGATTATATAGAATTGATTTTATGTCACACAATTTAATAAAACACTACAATGACTTGGATTTTCTATAGTTTAGGGTCATGTGAAAAGGACCTTTCCTTACAGTTTGATGTCACATTTATTGGAAAAGTGTCATATAGTTTACGTAAATTATGATAAGGACATTGGTCACATTGTTTAATGTTATTTTGTAGGAGTGTATGATATTTTTATTTTAAGGTTTCATAGATTTAACCAAAATATTAATGATTTTCCATTCCATGAAAGTCTGACTAAGAATGTCATGTCATACTTTATGAATGTTAAGTTAAAGTTATAAAAAATAATCTAGGGACTTTTAGACAAAAAAATCAATATGGGACAAGTATAAAAGGAATGACCATGGACCCTATTCAAAAAGTTGTTTCCAATATAAATGTTTGGGGCTTTTGGAGATATAATAGGTCTCTTCTAATGATGAATGTTCCTATGCTTGATTGGTATTTTAAGGGAGACTTATAGAGATCTAAATAGGGGTATATTATGCATAGTCCAAACAATGGTTTCCTTAAAAATCTGAAATAAAATTATTGATGGTTCGAGAAAGCTTGTATATATTTTTATTTTCCTAGATACATAGTTCAATTTTTGTAAGGAAGGTTCCAAAATATTCAAGGTCCATTCCAAGTAAAAATATCATAAGAATGGGGAGAGATGATTCCTAGACATGTTAGACCCATATGAAAGTAGTGAATTTTTTTAATTAATCTTAACCAGATACATAGGGTCTGGGTATATCTAAATATCTCATCAAATATAGAATCAAGACACATGTAGTTATGAGAATGATTCCCCAAAATGATCGATTTTTGGTGTGGATTCAGGGAATTTTTTTAATACGGGTTCACGAGTAGGATGAGAACCTGTATTGGTCCCACCTTTGTAGATTTGGTTTATACATGGTAAAATAGGGCTATTTTTTTATATTGCAGATAGACCAGGATGTGCGATCCAAGAAACACTACAAATCACATCAAAGAGAGAATCAAGCCACACATAGTTCTTGGATGGAGTGGTGATAGGAGAATAAAACCTAACACAGTGGTCCTCTTGGTAGAAGGACATAGTAACACAAAATTTAATATCATGAAATTTACATCAACCATACAGTTTAAATTCATATGGTAAATGTGTTTGGTGTTCCTTTTAAGGTATTACATATAAGAACATGTTAACCCTGATGTGATCAAACATGTCTTCACTATATGTGGAAGATATTACCAAAACTCATAAGCCCATGTGATCTATGATTAGTTTGAGAAACAAGGAGTGGAAAATGTTTATTTCACTACAAAAAGGTTATTAAAATAATGTATAGGAGAATTTGATCATGTGGTGGTGGACCAGGATGTATGATCTAAGGATCACAACATATCTTAGTAGGATGAGAGTCAATCCATACATTTTCATCTGAATCCATGCAATTTATTTTCATTTATAGATGAAGAATGATGCTTGATATCATGGAAATGATTAGTGATATAAGGATTACAAGGACATGGATATTATTACATGCTTCATATGTGAGGAAAGAAATTATAAACCAAGATCTTGGGGGTTCTCATAATATGAGAAGTGATATGGGAAAAGTACATTGACAGTGACCACAAACCATTTTGAAAAGTGATTTCTAACAAGATATTTTATGGATTACAAAG
This sequence comes from Viscum album, assembly GCA_963277665.1. Classification (NCBI taxonomy): domain Eukaryota; kingdom Viridiplantae; phylum Streptophyta; class Magnoliopsida; order Santalales; family Viscaceae; genus Viscum; species Viscum album. The sequence goes on from OY728145.1 coordinate 189,721,416, forward strand.
ATATAATAGGTCTCACCTAATTATGAATTTTAATCTGGTTGATAAGTCTTTTTAGGGATACATATGTAGAGCCAAACTGGGGCATATTATGCATAGTCAAAATAAAGGTGTCCTCAGGAATCTAAAATTCTATTACCAATGGACAAGAAAATATTATGGAGATCCAAAATTTCACAAGATAAGGAGTATTATGTGTGGATGAAATTATTTCTGAGAATAGAGAAAGAATTTAGATTGTCATTGGATAAGGAATGTGATATTCCCAATATAGATCTTTTTTTATATGTAGGAGAAGGGGTATTTTCTTTACATCATGGTTGGGATCAGGACATAAGGTCAATGTATCACTATGTATCTATTCATAGTGAGAATTAAGCCACATATAGTTCTACAATGGAGGTGTAGTAGGATACCAACAAAAAGGGTTGTGATATGCTCGAGCAAGAACCAAATGTTATGCAATTTTACATCATGCAATTATGATGTGAACCATACAATTCAACCTCACATGGAATGGAAATTTCCATAGAGTTTAATATCTTTTGACTAGGATGTAAGGTTATTTTTTTTAGAATATTATTACTTGAACTATGATGTCTTTCAGTTTTATATCATATGACTCTGACCATGTGTTGTGACGTTTAAGTTCATGTAGATAAGACTAATGACGATATGTAATTTAACTTCTTGCAACCGGGAAGTTTCCTTGTAGTATAACATCATACGACAAAGATGACATATGTGGATTTATCACATGAAATATTTCTTAAGAAATATTTCATTTTTAGGGGGCGTAGTGCACTCCCAATCCATTGTGATTAATGAGTACGCTCTATTAGGATAAACTTTATGTATGATGTAATGTCCTTCATACTTGGTTCAAGATTTTGGGGTTTCTTCATAGCTGTAATTGGATTCATTAGATCCAAAACCAATTGTACTTGAATGAATTAATAGAGACAAACTTTCTTATTGAGGTCTCATGATATCTAACTTTGGTATATTTCCAAATGATGCAGGGTATACAACCTTTTCTCATCAAGTCACTATAATCCATCAAACTGATTCTATGATCATTCATCATTAGAGTGTTTTCGACATATAGTTATCCTAATTGATGGTAATTAGACCTTAATGGGTAGTACTACCTCTTATCAATAAATTAGTGAATATTGGGTTTCCTATGTAGTAGTGTGAGTTGTAGTTTGATAAGCCCACAAGGTGTGCAATAGCTTATCAATCCCAGATTTGTTTTCTTTATCCACCATTTTTCTGGAGAATTTTCAAAAGAGTTTTATTGAAATCCTAAATATTTCCATTTTCTACCATATGGTAGTGGGAATAATTGTTAGATTTGATGTTTTACTCCTGGTAAAACATTTTCAATTCAGAAGAGCCTAATTTGGTGTCTTTGTTTGTCAGTATTGTGTGAGGGATACCAAATTTGGTGATGATGATTAAATTCAAAAAATAGATAATACATGGGATTCTAAATTCCTTAATAGGTATCACCTCAGCCTATTTATTGAAGAAATATGTGGCAGTAAATATGTATTTGAACTACTTAGTCATAGCTGGAGGTTACAACCCTAAAACATCCACCCTATATAGAAACCAGTGATGAGTATTTAGTTGTATTTCGTATATTTGGGGGTTGGTGGATGAAGTTAGAATATACATGGAAGGAATGAATTTTTTTACAAATAAACAAGCCTCATAATTTTGTGGGAAATATTAATTCTTGGCAGATGGGAACCACAAGTCCCACTATGAACTTTTTTCACGTTGAGAGTCAAATCCTCTTCATCAATACATCTTAATAGAATTCCCTCAAAGCATCACCTATAAAGAATTTTTTAATGACATTGTATAGACCCATATCCTGAGGTACATGGGAATTACATTACTTTTTCTGAATACTTAATACATAACAAAAATAGACACACAAGGACCGTAATAGTTTAGTGTCTTTGGAAACTTGGAAGATAATCTTCTAATCACGGTGAAAGATCTTCAACTTATCCCAAAAAGATCTTCCCCTTTTGTTTTCTTACCTAAATCTTTTCTTTATATCCTGGGGAAAAGAAAACATAAAAAGGGTGAGATCAAATGCTCAGTAAGGGTAAACATAGAGAAGATAAAACAATCCATAAAACATTGGAATGTAAAAACATGAGCATAAAATCGAAACATCAAAATCTCGAGCAATGACATAAAACATTGCAGTACATAAGGCATAGATCATAAAGGAACATTAATCATGATAAAATAGAATGTGAATTAAAAATTTAGTTGTGGAATCCATTAAGCACATGTTATAATTTCCATAGTAGCAAAGGCATTGCTGCCAAGACCATCTTAGTGGACAAAGTCTCTTACTGAATCGAGTTCACTCCTCGTTCCAGTCCTGTATCATTAAACCAGATTAACATTCCATTATAGCCATGTCTATCTCATGAGATATAAATCTTTACCCAATAAATTGGATGGAGATATATCTCCCACCCATATCATAATGAAATCATTCTTAATTGTTCCAAAAAATAAACATAAAACATTCATCATAACCCAAAGAATAAAATGGGTTTCATAAACATCATCCCATCATAAAAAAATCCATATAAAACTAATGGATATAATTTAATCATAAGAAGAATAAAACCATATAAATAATAGAGACATTATTCTTGAAGCATAATCATACTAAATAATTTCATCTTATATGGAAAATAGTTTTGACAAAACACTTGAAATGAATTCTTGAGGAAAATATCATTTCTTCTTCAAAATCATTTTCCCTTCACAAAATGCCATGAAATTTTAAAATAAAAGGATTTTGTTGAAAATAATTATGAAATCATGTAGAGTAAGCTTCATGAAAATATGGAATTATGAAACCGCAAAAATCCGTTCATGTCGTATAAGTTAAAAAAACATTCTCCTTGTACTTTTAACAGAAAAGTCAAAAAGTACCACATATGGTAAACAAAAGAAAGATTCCTTCCATAACATAAAGTAAAAGTCAAAGAGGGGCAAACATGACTTTAAAAATAAATGTAATAATACTAAACACTTTATTAAAAACATTTTATGGACATGGATGAAAAATATAACCCCATTAAATACTTACGTATAAGCAATCTCGTATAAAAATAAAATTGAAAAATTATCCCTTACCTTATGTCCGATATGTTTTGTATGTATCCAAACCTCCTTTATAATTATTTAAATAATGTCATTGACTTATTAAAGAATCTTATTCATTGTTATGATATCATATATGGTTCACTTAGGACTTTATATTACCCATTCTTTTGTAAATTCCATATTAAAGCAGTGTTTTGGGTAAAATCGTTTCATTTATCATACATGTTTTGACTTTTTATTCTTGAGGTTATTACTTTTATAAAAATTTACATAATTCTAGAATGTAAAACATGATTTATATATAATATATATTCATCATATAAATATATATGATAGATCGATAAATGGAATTGAATACACCGTTCATGGAGACGGTAGGCCGTACGTACGCATGAACAATGTTTTCGTTTCCTTATTGAGTTGAATGGAAACATATATGTACATAAATCCAGTATAATTATTATGTAATATCTTTCATTATTATTTATTATATATACTTTATAATCATATTTGAATGGTTAAACATGGAAAATGAATCTCATCGTGTTCGTGGAGACGGTAGTCTGTACGTATGACGAACGATGATATCATTCCCATAATTATTGAATAGAATTGTAGTGGATGATATAATATCTCATAATTAGTATGATGTTATAATAACCGTATATAGTTATTCTTTACACCATTATACCCATCCATGTAAGGTGGTGGTGGAAAAACTGATTACACCACAACGTGGAGACGGTATTCCGTACGTATGCACACTCGGTATTTCATTTTCCATAGGATGGATAGAAGGTGAAATGAGGTTGTTTAATATTTATAATATCATATCAGTATATTAGTGATACTTATTTTATTACTTTACAATGAAATAACTAAAGAAGATGAAGTGGAAGAAGAAAGAAACTTGGAAGAATTGGTAGAAGAGATTACCTCTTCTTCAACACACCTTCTTTAAGATTCCTCTTAAGGAACTAGAGTTGGTCTTTTGAGAAGACCAGAACCTCCAGAATGTTTCTAGGGAAGTGGAGAAGAGAAATAGGCAGGGTTTTTCCAAGCTTGAAGGCACAAAGTTTTGTGAAGAGGAGAGGGAGGAGGTTCCCGTTTATAAGGGAAGAGAGGGGAACTTTTGGAAACCTCAAAAATATTAATTTATAATAAACACAAACCCCACTTAAAAACTTCTAAAGTGACTCAAATTAGGATATGAGGTAATATAGGGTTGTAATCGCATCAACCAATAAAATTTAGACATTTTGGGAAATTATTTTAAACCTTATCAATTTTATTTATCCTTATTTAATTTATTTAATCTTATTCGTGGTAATAATATTCTAAATTTTAAATTGTTTTAAATAATTAATTAAGTGTTTTTAATTATCAATAATTGGGTACTTTATGACACTTTAGACCATATAAATTTCAATTTATAAATTTTTTAATATTTATGTGATTTTTAAACAATTTAACAATATGTTATTTTTATAAAATAATAATAGTGTTAATTTTGACACTATTCATTTATTTGAATTTAAATAAAATCCACACAGAGGATATATTCGAAAAAAATGTTTAATAGCTTCATAAAATGTTATATTAATCTATAAAAGTTGTGTATAACATTAATTAGTTCACATAATGTTTATTTTAATATTTATAAAAACATTTATTTGATTTTTCTCTTAATAAAACAATTACTACATCATTATTGTATAATCATTTAATATACTTATTAGTTGGATAAAAATTAAAAATAAAATCCTATGAGGAATATAAATATAATAACTTTCCTAATAATATTTTTACTCAAATTTATCATCTTAAAATCACAACATTTAAATTGTTATATTTATAAAATTATGAAGGTGACATCTTTGACATCATTTTAAATAAAATAATATAAATGTACTAATTTGTCTTATAAGACTCCCAATGGTCCACAAATACACCCTTGGATTCTTAGGGTATATATATACTCAACCAATAAGTTTTGGTCAAGTTTCATGTCCTTTCAATAGGGATTATTATTTTAATAAAAACTATATTATTGATTTTTCACTAAATAAATAATTTCTACATCATTAATGTATAAGTGATTAAGGTAATTAAATATTTCTTAAAAATTACAAATAAATTTCCATGATAAATGAAAAAATTTTATCTTTCAAATGAGTTTTTATAATCGAAATTATATTTTGTATAACCTTATATAAAAAATAATCCAATTATTAAAGTTTGAGTGAGACATATTTCACTTTCTTTAAAATAAAATAAATTAAAGGTCTTAATCGCATCCAAGTGGGTTCTAATGGATTCCATTTCGACAAAAATATTCCTTAGGAATAAATATAGTCATCCAATTATATTAAGAAAAGTTTTAGTGTAATTTTATAATATTATATTTACCCTTAATTACATAATTTACCTTTAACTGTGGTAAATAAAATTTACCGTAGTTACTATTCATAATGCCCAAAAATAAAAAGTAGCCTATTAATATAATTTGGACCTAAAGATTCCAAATATGGAATCCATTTTTTCAAATTTAAAACACAGAAGTTGCAGTAATTAATTTAAAATTAATCCCGTTGTCGAAAAAAATGGGTTTTTGTTTAAAACATTGCAAAATATTGAATTGATTTAACCTACGAATTCAATTTAAAATCAATGCTAATGACATAAATTATATTAAATGGTAAAAATATATTCTATTTATACTTTAAAATAATTTACTATTATAATTTAACCATATAAATTATCTCGATGAAAAAAGTTGGTATTAAGTAAAATTTAGCATGTTTTTACTATTCATCAAAATAAAAACGTTGTCAGAAAAATATCAAAACATTATCCAATGTAAATTTTTATATATTGATTCAAAAGAAGAAGTTTATTTTGTAAAATAAAACTTATAAACTTTTCAAAAATTATATTTAAAATGGGTGCGCCCTCAGAAGGCGGGAAAACTGCATTTTTTGAAAAATACTTATTTTACCCGAAGAATTTATTTGGTTCTCATACCATGTTTTAGAAAATTTGTAAGATTAATAATAATGTTATAAAATTAAAAATGTATTTAATACTATTCATAATGGCTAGTTTATAATAATATTATAACCATATATCGTTGTTTAGTGAAACCCGATATTTCGTACAACACACACTATCAAGGAAGGTCATGAATGCGTGTAATGCAAGCCAAGTCAGGGTTGTGTGTAGTGAAAGACTCTTTTGTTGTTGCGTATAATAAAATTCAACCGTATTTCATTTATACATTGAATATATATATATATACACACTCAATTTTGCGTAAAATAACTACTATCAAACAAACATGAAATTGTATGTAACACGATCCAAGATTAGTGTTGCGTATAGCGCAAGATAATCTTGGTTCAGCGTACAACAGAAGATATCAAAGAAATTTAAAAGAATATATCTCATAAAATCTCTGGGTGTTACATTATACCCCCCTTAAAATGAATTTCTCCCTCGAAATTCGTCAGGGTTATAAATGGTTTATTAAATGAGAGTTTCTTTCATAGAAACCCAAATCGTAAAAAGGAATACTATAACATAATTTTAGAAAATTAACAGTAGAAACAAAATGTAAAACCAAAGAAACTCCTCACTTGGGTTCCCACATAGTAGAACATAGGTGTAAATATGGATATGGGAGAGAAATCTGACCGTCAAGTTATGAGGGAGAGTGGTAGAGAACATGGCTATGAAAAAGACAACAGTCACAAAGCCATAAATTTGTCACTATAATAGAACTGCCGTTTAGCAGTGGTTTAAACCGCCGCGGCATGGTTTTGTGGTGGTTTACAGAAACCGACGCCTAATACGGCGTTGGAAATCTATTCACGGCGGTTTGTTCCATTTCGCGGTGGTTTAAGGAAAGCGTCGTAGCTGCCTCATTTTGTGGCGGTTTTCATGAATTTAGAGGCAGTTTTTATGATCCCTGGATATCAATTTATTCACGGCGGTTATAACCGCCGCGAATAAACTCAAATTCAGCGGCCGTAAAACCACCGCCGAAGTCACGGGAACCGCCGCAGAATGAGGCAGCAACGATTCGGCTATGTCGCGGCAGTTAAAACCGCCGCTAAACGTAAGAACAAAAATTGCGTTTAGAGGCGGTTTTCACAGTCTAGCGGCAGTTTAAACCGACGCCCATATAAATGTCACGGCAGTTAAAATCACCGCTAAAATATGCCCAGAAAAATAAATTTCTGCTTCCGCTGCACCACTGCACTGAAAAACAAATCATACCAGAAATATAAACCACCTGATATACATTATAGCCCTCCTACCATGAATAACCCACATCAAGTATCATCATCAGTAGCCCTCCTCCTTCACTACATCTCATTCCCACAATCACTTCCTCAATATCAAAAATAACAACATGACAATCACACACCAAAACATCACTTTCCACAAAAAATCATTTGGTAAGAAATTATATATTATTCATATTTGGTTAAAATAGATTAATTAATTATAACTGATGATAAAATATTATAATTAATTATGTATGATTACTTTTTATGTTATAGGACCTAAGAAAATGGGTGGTGAAATATTGGTCTATGGAAGGCTTGGGGGTGAGGTCTGTCCATGAGCTGTTAAGTGGTGTGTTAATGGAAAGGGGCTTCAAAATGAGTTAGGCTCTCTAATGTTCTAGACCTATTGTTTTAATTATTTTTTTGTGTGGTTTGAGGTGTGTAAGATTTCCATTGGATTCCATTCTCCTTATATAAACCCAATTATTATTTTTTAATTAAATGGTTAATTGAAATTAAAATGTTAATGTGATTGAAGACCATAAGAAAACTAAACTATGTGCAAGGGAACAAATAGAAGATTGTGTACTGGCCTGATTCCTTGGTCTCTAAAGGATGAGGCATTGAACTTAGAGATCTCAAGTGACTTCGTGACCCCTTCATTGGGAGGGGGGGGGGGCTTTTGAGATGTCCTTTACCTAGAGGATGATCCTTGTATACCTTTTTATGGAGGTGTTTTGTGACATAAGATGACCATCCAATGTGGGCTAGCTAAGACCCTTGAGACAACTCCAACAATTAAGTAATGTTTGACTTAGAAACCATGGTCTATCTAGTCTGGAATGTGTCTTGGGTATACCATCAAGTTATGCAATCATAGTAATTGTTTGTATTGACCAAACCCTTTTCCATTAGTTGAGATTTACTCTAGGTGGACGAACATAGGATGGACTAGGATTGGGTTTTCTGAGTGGAGAATCTAAGTGGAACCTTCTAACTAAGATGGTCCATGATCCATATTCCTGGAAAACCCATTATTTGGTTTCTACATTGAGGCCGAGATGTTATTTTATATATTGAAAATGCTAGAAATTGTGATTTTATCAAATGGAAAGTACTAAATTGAGATAGTAGTCCATGAAAAAGGATCTCAAGAGAGATTCCTCTACATAAATACAGACCTAGAGGACCCATGTGGGTTCCCGGTAGATAGACTAACCCTGAACAGGTGAATGTGTTTATTTAGAGATGGTTACAGGTGTCACTATAGAACCTGAACCAATGTGGATACCTGATGGAGCTAAGATGATAATGATGGGAATGGGTGTTCAGTTGACCATGGTTTTATTTCTATTTATAGTTAGTCTTGATTCATGATATTTAACAAGATTCATTAGAATATCCAATTGGACATGACACAATTTTCATTACTTAGGACTTCTGTGAATCACTTGTTAGGATGGATGAGACCCTTTGATTCTTATTGTGTTTCTAATCTATTATCATGACATATTTTGGGTTGACACTTAGTACAACTAGCATCAATCATATATGATATATGTATGGGTGAATAACTAATGGTGGTACCTTTTTTGAAAAAAAATACATCGGGTCCTGTGTGCTAGATATATTCTAGTAATTTTTATATCTTCTCACTAGAGTGTTAGTTTGGGACATATGAGTAGTCCATTCTAATAATTTTTCCATATAGAACATGATACTACACATGCATTCATAATATGGGGTTTATATTGATAACATACAAGTAGATGGTGCTTTATAGATTTGTAGGGATTATGATAGGTGTGGGTGGACAATTGGAGAATCCATCAGGTCGATAACCCTCATGGTAGCATAATGGATCCAAGGAATGAGTCCTCTATTTATTTTTTGGATTACGCAACCCTATCATAGTGATAGGACATGGGTTCTCCATTCATAGAGTTGGTAACCCTCTCAGTTGATGCACACAATGCACATTGAGGCATAGATCATTCATTGTAGCCAGTAACCCTCTTGAATAACAAAGTATTTAGTGTTTAATGAGTCCATTATTACTTATACTATTGAGGGAGGATGTAGAAGTGATTGATGTGTGATAGTATGGGTGAAAGTTTGGACATGAAAATGTGTGGTGGAAACTACCAATTCAAACACATGCCTAAATGGAATGATGTATACCACACTCTAGAAATAAATACATAAAAGGGAACATCAGAAATAAATAAAATGCATAAAAAGAAACATGAGAAATCAAGGAAATTTTAGGACATGAAAATGTGTGGTGGAAACTATGTGCCACAAATGTTACATATACAAACCAACTGTCCCCATATTCGTTCAACACATCAACTATACAACTACTCTGGGTCCGATGATGCATCATCACCCTCTCCACCTTCATCTCCACTTTCTGCAGTCACCTGTAAGAACATTATATTGAAAATAAAATATGGTTTCATATTTATATTAAAACTTAAAACCAATTAAAGTTAGAAAACTAAATGAATTTGATTTTTTGTGATTTACCTAATACCACCAGTCGATGCACTACCACCGGGGGCATATCGGCTCATCTGCTGATGTATTTCAGTCAACTGTTTCTACAAAGCAGATATCTAATCCCTCTACTGGTGAACTGTGTTTCGTAAAGAAACAATCTCTTTCTTAGCATCTCCAGTTATGGGCTGAGAAAAGTCAGGAGTAGATGTAGCTGCCATCCCCGGTGGCCTGCTAAAAACATCAGATGGTATGGGTCCCAAACCCATCCAACGCACTCTCCCAGGATGCTCCTTCCCAAAGTCTTTAGCAACCGGGCTGACCTGGGAGACTGAGTAGGACTGCGCAGGATTGGAATCCCATAGTTCTTTAATTATTACCTATAAATCAAATATCATTATATATTAACACAGTAAAAACTTATAATAAGTTATTATGATAAAAAATTGACTTCATACCCCAACTTCTTTAGCAGGCTCATTAATAAAGCTTCCATCTAATTTCTTGTGAACATCCAACCACAGTTCAGTTCTGGATGCTTCATGCCCTAAAATCTGGGACTGAATTAAGCAAAGATAAATCAACAATTCAATATATTAAACATATAATATTGTCTTATAAATATTTATACTAATTAAAAGATTACCAATGTCATTCGGCTTCTAGAAAAACGTTTTTAGCCCCCAGTGTGTGGGATGACTTGCTTAGCCCGGTTTGATGCATTCTCTCTTGAGAGATCCTAAAATAAATAAAATGAAATTTAATACTAATGTATTGAATGTAATTTCCTTTTCATATACATGTAGAAATGTAAAATGAGGATAATATAATAATATATATTTCAATACCATCCGCTTCTGATCACGATGTCTGTTAACAAACACTTTCCATTGTTCTTTCGGTACCCCACTAGGTATCTTCTCATACATTTATTGTGCGGTCAACGAAGTATCATTGATATCACACCACAATCTCCATGTGAAATCTTTTCCACTTCTTACCTAGATTTTTCAACGTCCACTTCCATGCTATCACATCAGCAATGGTAAAGTGGAAGAACATCTATATACAAAAATTCATTTTGAACATATTAGTAACATGAAATACAATTAAACCATAATGTAATAAATTTAATTTATTTGAGAATCATAAATTTCGTTTTTCCAGATTGGAGTCATATGTCTCCAATCATCATATGAAATGGGAAGGGAAACAGGCTCCGCTGCCACCTGGCCTAAAATCTGGCCAAGTAACCCCGCGGCGTCAGCTGTAGGGACCCCATAATAATCAAATGACACGACTATATTTTTGCCAGTCATATTCCAAACATCTTAACTTATTATGTTTTTCTCCATAGTTTCATTTTTTTCATCTTCAATGAGAAAAAAATTAGTATAAACAAAATGTAATAAATTTATTTAATTAAAATTTGTACCTATGAGAGTGACACTCCAGTATGCCTGGGATGAACTGGAAGGGGCGTGTTGCTGCCCCACTGCTGAGGCTTCTGAAGGGGGAGTCTACGACTCACCCTCCAACGGGACATCCATAGATGGTGCGAGAGATGGTGTAGGGGTGATGGTGCAGGGGTGTCGGGAGCTGGTGCCTCAGATGTCGTAGGGAGGGAGCCATATGGATCGCCATCTGTCGCAGAACTAGATGAAATAGAGTACGGCTTCCTCCTTGTAATTATTGTCATTTAATCAAAGAAAATTAAGTTCAGAATATATATTTCAAAAAAATTATGCAGAAAAAAAATTAAAAATGATAATATATGCCCAGTACTAACAGACAAAAAATATATAACACTGATAAAGAATGACTGCAGAAATGAAACAAGTGGTTGCTGAATAAATAAATAATTGTACAAACAATCATTTCCCCTTCAATCATGTCAGTTTCTTGCTCCATTTCTTCATCCACTTCATTCATCCTTGCTAGACTAATATTTTCAATATCATGATGGACAAATAATCCTGCTTCCTATTACTGATTAACTTCAATTTCAGAGGTCAAATTTTCCACTTCATCACCCATATCATACAAATCTCTTTGTATTACGTGAGAAACTACACTCCACCCTTCATCAACGACATCATTCACATAATATACCATTTTTTCTTGCGATGCTAAGATATATGGATCATGCAGTTCACGATCACCAACATCCATCAAGCGATAAAAGTTCACAGAAGTAAATTACAAGGAATATCTTTTAACACCTCTGATAAAATCGACCCATTTTCATTTGAATGAAACAACCAAAAAATGTCTGTGGTAGTTTAATTCAATAATATCATGCAGCTTTCCATAGTATTCCACCTCATCAAATGTAAATATACCACTATTCTGTGTTTTCAAACCCACGTCTCGATCGACCGTACGAAATCTAAATCCATTCACATTATAAGCGTCAAACTTTCTAACTTGTTTTAGAGGAACTCTAGCAAGAATCTTCAAATATTCTGACACCTCTGCTCCAGTATCAGTATTCATGATCTGAAAAAAGAAATATACTTTATTATATTTACAAAATGTATGTGTCAAACTAATATTCGCATTTATTGCAATATTTTGAACTTACATGTCGTGCAAACCATTCTACAAGCTCTTTATTAATAGATTTCGTTATATCTTTCTCATTTCATGTTTGGACTCTCATTAATCTCTTTGTTTGTATCCTCAACCCTTCAATAGATGGATCTACAATTTCACTATTTAGCAGCACATATCTATGTGCCTATAATAATTCCAATCCATTCAATGTCACATTTGAGGTCCTCCCAACTGATTGGCCAATAGTAGGAAATATTTTGGATTTCTGATGTATTTGAGATTGAGTCGATGTGTCATCAACACATCCAACTTGATTAAATCTTGTCTCAATATCATCCATGTATCGAGAACAAAAGGTCAGACACTCCTCAGCCAAATAGCCTTCAGCAATAGAGCCTTTTGGTTGAGCTTTATTTCTCACATATGATTTCAAATGCCCAAGATATCTGTGAAATAATATAAACATAATTATGCATTTAATTAAGTACCAAAAATTGTTTAATTAATTGGGAAACATATAAATAAAGTATCTCTCAATTGGATACATCCATCGATAATGAACGGGGCCTCCTAATTTAGCTTCCTCAACCAAATGCATAGTTAAATGCATCATTACAGTAAAAAACGACGGAGGAAAGATCATATCCATTGCATAAAGGGTCAATACAAACCTCTCCTGGAGGTTGTCAAGCTGAAATGGATGTAGATATTTCTCACATAGTTGTCTAAAAAATGTGCATAACTGGAGTACAACATCAGTTATTTTTCAGGTAATAATGTATGCAATGCCAATGGTAGTAACTGCTGTAACAAAATATGTGAATCGTGACTTTTCAATCCCTGTAACTAATGATTCTTTAATTCAACACACCTCGAGATGTTACTTCAATACCCATCAGATACCTTAAAATTCTTTAACATTCGAATGAATGTATCTTTATCCCTATTTTTCATTGCAAAAATTGACGGAGGATACTTTTCATTCTCATTTGGCCAGAGATCGCGTTTTATGTTCATTGCTTGTAAGTTTTGGCGAGCATTGAGATGATCCTTTGACTTTCCATGATCATTAAGCAATGTGAATATAAAATTTTCATAGACATTCCTCTAAATATGAATCACATCCGGATTATGCCACAAAAAATTAAATTCCCAATACGGAAGTTTGATGAATATACTTTTTTTCTTCCATTGTTGCGTTCCGGTTTCGCTTGACGATGCACTTTGGACCCGTTTTCTACTCTCATTCAAATGATGAACCTTCCCAAATTTTGTTTCAACATTTTCAAGCTGTTTCAATATTTCAGAACTAGTTAACAACTTTGGAGGTGGTCTACGATCAATGGAATCATTAAATTTTGATCTGTTCAGCCGAAATCTATGAGATGCATCGAGAAATCTTCGATGACACAAAGCACCATTTCTACTGTGAGGTAGTCGTTTGGGCTCAAAATCAAATTTACAAACAAGACAAGACAAACCCGTGTAAGTTTTCCAACCAGATAAATTCCGAAGCCCAGGTAAGTCACTAATGGTGCACATTAAAGCAGCATTCATTTTGAACATTGTTTTAGAAGAAGCATCAAATGCCTCAACACCGTTGCTCCATAACTCCTGTAACTCGTTAATCAAAGGCTGAATGTATACATCAGTATCATTTCCAGGCATTTGTTTTCTAGGAATAATCATCGAAGGGATAAAATATGTTTGTTTCATACACATCCAAGGAGGCAGATTATAAGGGATCAAAACAACTGGCCAAATGCTATAAATGGTACTCAAGGTCCCAAATGGGTTGAATCCATCGACAGCCAATCCTAATCAAACATTCCTAGGATCAGCTAAGAAATCAAGATGTAATGAATCAAATGTATTCCACGATTGATAATCTCGTGGATGTCTCATTAACCCATTATTGCTATTATCTACAAAATTCCATTTCATGTATTTAGCGGTTTTCGATGACATGAGTAATCTTTGCAATCAAGGCTTGAAAGGAAAGTAATGAAAAACCTTTGCAGGTGTGTTCCTTTTCTTCTTCTCCATGAAATTATGTTCATTCATACTTACAACATCACCTTTTACCTGCCATATAAAAGAAGAACATTTCTTGTAATTCTGTCTACTTGAATCCTCTCCCCAATATAGCATACAATCATTGGGACACACATGTATTTTTGTATAATTCAGACCAAGCTTGTTAACAACTTTTTTCATATCATAAAAAGATTCTGGGATTTTTTCTTCAGGAAATGCATCACTAATCAATTCCTATATCATGGACATTTCCTTATTTGTAATTCCACATAGACATTTTATATAGTACAACTTCAGCAGAAATGAAAGTTTAGAATATTTCAAACACCCACTATACAACTCTTGATTTCCATCATCAACTAAATCATGAAACGAATTTTCCTCAGTGAAGTTTTCTCTTACAATTGGCTCCACAGAATCAAGAGAAGGATCCAATGATATGTTACAATCTTGATCTTCATGTGTTACAGTCTCAAAAAAATCACTTTCCATGTTGAAATTTTTAGCACCCTCATTTGGTTGTTCTGATATGATTTGATGCTGATAGTTGTGTCTTGCAGTGAAGAATGCATCATTTATGAGGTTTTTCATTTCATTTTCCATTGTCGAAGAACTTGGGACCTCATTCTGCGGATTAATATCAGTGGTCAATCTTTCTGTAACATTCGATTCTCCATGCCAAATCCAACACAAATATTGATCAGGGAATTGCTTCAGTATTAAATGTTCATAAACCTCATCTCTCTTCAACCATGTTCTAAATTTACATTTAGGGCATGGACATTTTATTCTCCCTTCAACGGATCGATTATAAATTGAAATATCTAAAAACTCATTCAAACCCTTAACATACTGAGCTGTGTTCTCGGTAATGTGATCCAGCTTTTATCCATGTATATCACAATGTTCCTACACAATAATAAAAATAATTAAAAAACATAGTTACTACTCCATAGAGAAAGATATTCTTATATACGATAATGTAACATTACCGAAACATAATATAATAAAGATGAGCCCCTAAGTTAGATATGAACCCTCTAGTGTTTGGGATAGGGGAAGTTTCTTTGGTAAAGAGAAACAATGTGCTAACAATGTGGTAGCTACTTTACCATGAAAACCAAAGCATATTGTTAATTTGGAATGACCCCAACCTAAGTTCTCTATAGAGTCTTCATATAAAACTCTAATATCGAATAAATCTATTATAAATAATGTTTAGGGAAAACCTTATGATGATTACAAAACTCAACACATTGTTAATTTAGAGTGGAAAGAACCACGTGAGGGATAGTCTTGAGGCATGATAAGTGGTGGTGTTCATGGAAATGCATGATGAAATATTTAATCAATAAATATAAATGAACATTATATAACATCAAAAAAATAAAATTATTAGAGTGGGTGACACGTATTACAGGAATCACCTTCTTAATTTCCTAGGTATAAAAATAGAACCTCCAATCAACTTAATATATATATATTTATATATATAAAATAAAATAAATAAAAAACTTCATACTACTTAAAATATGTATAATAATGAATATAATGCATCAAGAACAATGAGAAAAGACCTCTTAAGATCTAATCTGGCTTCCCAAACAGTAGCATCTAAAATCTCTATCGATTTGTCTAAAAAAATAACTCAAGAACACTATAGAGGGGGTGGACACTTGGGAGTACTCATTAGGAATATATTTCTAAGTATTTATATATCCATGCAATATATATGTGCCAGAATAGACATATGTGAAACAACTAAGCAACACTAGAATATGGGTTATTCTAAAATAAATGTAACACATTATATATTTTCTATCTTTAACCATATCACCTGTAAAGGTATTATCATATTAAACCAATGGATTATAAAAAGAAAGTAAGAAATGGGGATTTTGATTTCCATGTAATTATAACAATAATGTATAGATTCCATATTTACAACATCATCATATAATAATTATTCCACTTCACAAAAATTTCCATAATATGGAAACCATCAATATTTTCAACAAAACAGAAAACCCAACTCTTAACATGTGTCAATCATCATTGTCACATCATCATATTAGCTATAAAATAGGTAATCCCAACTCTCTACCTATGTCAATCATCTCATCATCATCACATCAACATAACAAGAAAGTCCAGCTCTCAACCAGTGTTAACCATCCCAACACCCACTAAATTTCCACATCATTACCTCAATGAAACATGTTATAACCTTGATCCATCACAACCAAAAACATGAAATAGCCTTAAAGCTATCACAACCTAGGGAAATGTTTACATGTTATAACTTAATCCATTATAACCCATAATAAAAGCATGTATTGTAACCATGAGCCATCACAACCCATGAGTATAGTATCAAACAACCAAAAACAATCAAGCAAATAGAAAAACAGTCACTTAAGAATAAAAACTAACAAACACATATAAAAAATCACATACAATAAGTAGAAAAACAAATAATCATAAACGAAAACATATGAATACAATACAATAAATACAACATTACAATTTATTATAAGAAACAATAATAATAAAGAAATAACAAATATCAAAACAACAAAGAAAATTAGAAATAAAAACCTAGGGTTTGTATAGGTCGTCGGGGAAGGAGGGTCGCCAGGGTCGCGGGGTTGCCGAGGTCGTGGGGGGACGGGGTCGCTGAGGTCGCGGGGTCGCCGAGGTCACGGGGTCACAGGGGTCGTGGGTTCACCAGGGTCACGGGGGGCCGGGGTTGTGGGGGAAGCGGGGGGCTGGGGGAATCGCGGTCGCTGGGTGAGAAAGAGGAGGATTGGGGTGGGGTGGGGGGGGGGGGGGGAAGGGTCAGGGCTGTTAAAAAAAATGTTTCGCGGCGGTTTATTATAAACCGCCGCAACAAAACTGCCTCTAAATGGAATTTTTTTTGTAGTGTGTGATGATATAAGGTACCATCTGATTCATCATCTAATATTCTTAATGTGTCCCTATATAACGTCATCTTTATCCTATTTGATGAAAGATATAACTATATGAAGTTATGTAGGGTCAACATCTTCATGATATACCTCAGTGGTGACAACTTTAGCATTTAATTCTTGAGGGAACAAAGGATCCTCTATAAGTGCTTCTGTAAATCATTATAATGAATAAAGAAATTCATAATAAAAATGTATTCTATAATTAGGACCAATTTCGTTTGGATGTCGTACTTTTTGGTCAAAGGTCTACATTTCCTCATATGAAACTATTCCATTGAAAGAATTTTGGAGCTGACATGCATGGATAAAATGTGTCAGGTTGCTGAGAAAATTTCAGGATAATTTATTTGTTGGATCAGACCACCTCAACAAAACCAATTTCATTGGAAGGTCTGGTTTCCACCCATTCATCAAATTTTCTTCCAAAATGATTGGTTTTGAATGAATTTTTCATGTGTGAATTCACTTTCATTCTCCCTCTAGGATTTTCTAAGGGCTTTCCCTAGGGTTTCAGTAGAAAATATCAATCTATATGGGGTGCAGATAACTTATTGTGTTCAACAGTAGTTACACCTCCCTCTATTTCCTTAGATCCTACTGCCTTGATTAAAATATTTGTAAATTGGTGTGGAAAGATCAGGTTCATAATAACACTCATCATCGAATAATTTATCCATTAAATGAATGAAATTAAGGGATCCAAATATCAACTCTTCATCTAATTCGAACACAGTTTCATGGGTCGGTGTATGTTGTATTGTTTAGAGGGGCGGTGCCCATGCCCCTAGGGCTAAAGGTATGAAGTATGAGGGAGTCAAGGCTAAATTTGGAATTGGTGTCAGTTCATCTTCCATTAGGTTTTTAGTACCCTTCTGGCTATGTCATTTCTTAGAAGATTATCCTTTGGAGGATTGTGGGGCTAAGGGAGTTGGCTGTGTCATAGAAAAAAATGGAATTAAAATTGATTGTTTTAACAGTTCTTGGTGGAAAACATGATTCCATTTGATTATATTTCATGTTATCGTATCAATGAACTTTTACGCACTCTTACTAGTAACTTCCTTCAATTCCCCCTTTTCATCGGGAGCGATGGTAGAAACACATACTACCTACTCTAGTGGTTTACCCTATTTTACATTTAAAAAATCAACCATCTTTTTCCTGATATATTTGAAAAAAAAACAATACTGGATGTTATTCCCCAATATTTGATAAAATGGGAAATAATTTTGGTGAGCATCAAGGCTGACATGATCAGACATTTTGGGTTCCGGAACAGATAGCAAGCTACTTTCCAAATCTTCTAAGAAATATCCAAGAACCTATTCATCTTGGAAGGAATAAACCCTTATTTTCCAGTCTTTAAACATTTAGAATTTCTGTTCTCTTTTTTCATATTTATAATGTTTTTTCTGTATCTATTTCCACCCCATTGGGGGTGCCACATGATAAGGTGTAGGCTTCATAGTGGGATCTAGTTCAATAACTTGTTTTAGAGTGACGATTGTATTTTCATCCTTTCCTATCCAGTTTCCATAGGTTACCAATATTGATCTAGATTTGGATCTAGTCTGCAAGATGGAGCCTTCCATTTTTTTGGCAATTTCTTAAGGGTCTCATAAACCACCCAGGTATTTTATGGTAATTAGTGGCGTTTGAAACTCATTACATAAGATTTCTGTGAAAAGACATAATAGAACATCCAATGGAAACTAAAAATTCAGGTAGTAAGTTAGACCCTTCAACCTAGAAATGAAATATAAGGTTCCCTCATTTTATCATAGTTTTTAGTTCAAGAGGTTGAGGACTATTTTCTTCCGCATCGTTGAACTGAACAGCTAAAGAAATTACCAGCGACCCATCCTTTGATCAAACCTACATGTAAACTAGTGTACCATACAGAGGTTGTTTCTTATAAGGTATGCACACAATAATGAAGTTTGGAGGATTCTTCTTGAAAAACATTTCCCATCATGGGGATACACTAAGATACATGATCTGGATCTCCTGATCCTTCAAATGTTGGAAACAAAGGATTTCTAAAATTAGGTGGGGTAAGAGCAGCATCTACACATTAGGTGTAAGGTTTTCTTTTTTGGATGAACTATAACATGTTTTTCCTATATATAATTTACCCATTCACCTTTTGTAAGAGGTTCCTCACACAGATCTGACCAATATACCCATTTCCTAGTTTCATTATTACAGATAATAGTGTCGACAAGGATTTCCTCTATTGCATTGGAAGGAAAGTTATCCATTGGTGATTTGGATAATAACCACAACCTTGGGATATCTTCCAACTGAGGAAGAATATCGTTTTTCAATGATGAGGCATCAGGCATGACAAAATCCATTTTAATAAGATCATCAAGATATGAGGGATTTCATAGAGTTGACTCATTAAGGGGAGGATCTTCTTGATTAAATAAATTTTCTCTATAGGGAGGAGCTTAACAAAGAATTCTATTATGGGGAGGACTACCAACATGTCTTGAATTCCAACAACAAAGATAAATTATACAATGTATACAATGGGGAGGACCTTTAGGATGAATAATATAAATGGGATTAAATTATTACTATTTTATCCTTTGGACATAGAGAGGGTTTTCAAAATACTTATAAGAATATAGGCTCTCAAGATTGATTAGATTCTAGACATGAAGTAAGTTTTAATGGTAAAATGTCTAGGGAGGACCTTCAGAACTACTGGTAGTAAGGTTGTTGGTAGGACCTTATTAATCACTTTTACTATCACTATAATTTGGTAATGGAGGAGTAAGATCTTAAGCCACTATAAATAGAAATATGAGGGATTGAATAACACCAACATTTAGTAGAGTAGGGTTGTGGAACATATATTCACTATCAAATCATCTTTTGTGAGATTTATTTATAGATGATTTAATATGGGCGATTGGTTCCACCTATTGTGGGTAATGACTTTTATATATGGAATCTTGTTTGACAAGCTCTAGTGTCACTGTTGTAATTTACCAAATGGTCTCTAAAATTTTGGTAGGGTTTTATAACTACCCTATAATAGAGCTTAGAGTATACCGGTAGCCATCAGTTGGAATGAGGATATTGACCTGATCTGATTGTCCATTTATCATGGTATTTTGGCAACCATCCTCTTATATGGGAGTATAAATAACCGTCTACTACACAGTAACTATAAAAATATGCTACTGAGTCACTTCAAATGCAACGGTGGGTTGTGTACCTACTTTCTAGTCACCTCCTATGTGACCATTATGTTTTGGATAAATTTTAGATTGGGAATAGAAATATATGATTACACATCCATCATTTTCAGTATATAGGGGTGACTTATTCATCTGGAACGTGAATATATGACTATTCTTTATTTGGAGTAGAGATGTATTCCTACTCTTATTATTTATTTATTGCTAGTATATACTAAAAATCATCATGTGTGGGGGTAGAGATATGGGTTTTCCACGTGTACATAACCAGTATCTTCCAGCTAGTTTCTATGGGCGTCGCCAAACTGTGTTAGAGGCTTTGATGGATGTGGGAAGGTGTGCATTCCTACTCATGGTTTTCCACCATATTTGGTTGGTGGTCTTATCTAGTTGCTACCAACATATGTTAGTGGGATTTGTGGATAATGGAAGGTGTGTGTGATTTCTCATTGTTTACAGCCTTATATTGTTGGAAGGCTTCTCTAGAGGTAATGGATATTGGTTCAAGTTCCCTATTGATAGGTTTCTTTCCCTCAGTGGCTTGTCCTGAGTTCTCGGGTCTAGGAGACTTGGGCTGGAATCCTAAGGGAGGAACCCTCATCATGTTTCTGGTTTAATGTCATCCTTATTAGGTAGAGATGACTGCAGGAAGGATCCCTTTGGAGGGACCCCTGTGTTGTTTGGATGAGGTCGTTAGTGACCTATTGATCAACCTCTCTGAGATAGGGGAGGAACTTGTTATTTCATTTGGTGGATAAGATCCTAAAATTATTTACCACGAAAACTAGTTTTATTATCTTCTCGTCCACTGTCTATCACTGAGTAGATGTGTGGTGGGGCTTTGTGAACTGGAGGTCTTGTCGACCAGCCTCCACGGTTGAGACGATAACATTTAGGTGGTACTCCTGAACCAGTGCATTTGAGACCTAGAACTGAAGAGACTGGGTTGGTGACAACATCCTCAGATTTTATGAGGACCCTAATTATACAATAGTAGATGCATAGGTTCAGGTTGGTTGAAAGGATTCCATTTGATAGAAGGGAGTTCTAGTTGAAAGTTCTGAAATGAATATGAAAAAAAGAAACACCCATCAAGTCATTATCTCAATAAAAAAAGAATGTGCATAATTAATTATTTTGGATCCATGTTTTGATCACTTTCAATTTTGCGTGAAAGGGACCTAGCATGTGGGTGACACAATCATTTTGGTCAAGGATTCACATTGGGTTCAATAATTTATTTTTCTTTCATATTTCACACTCACACTCATTATGAGTTAATGTGGACCTACTTTCCAAATATAATAGATCACTTGGATTTTTCCAATGAGATATTAGAAAATGAATTGGACGAGGGGATGGGAAGTCGGTATCACCACACACTTTTTTGGGAGCTTATTTCCTACTTCGAAACTCTATCATAGATTTAATATGTTTTTGTGTATCCTTTATTAAATCCCAAATGTGGATCAGGCCTCTTATATAATAACATTTAATTATTATCTTGTATTGACTTTAGAATAATCTGTGTGTGTTTGAGGTTCTTAATTGATAGAGAAATTGTATGTATCTGAGGTTCCCCACCCATTGTACACTTTTATAAATGGTTTAGAGATTATTTTTTCATTTATTATTATGAAACTGGTTTTAAGAGACATTATTGGGTGTTCTAGAATTTATTATCAGAAAAGAAGATGGTGATTGTTTTGATGTCGAGATCAGGCACATGAGATGGGATTCCAATGTATCCTTATGAAAGGAATCAGAACCCATGTAGTTTAGTTCCACTTAACTGTACACATCATACCTTTTAATTTCATGTGATAAGGACTAGACCATCCAGTTTAATATTATATGGAAAGGGTATATAAGGGAAATTTTCATATTCAATACTGGTGTGAGAATTACACTGAGGTGTCCTGAAAGTTCTAGAAGTGATGTTTCCTTCCGGGTGCGATGTTACCCTACTAAGAATATGTCCTAGAGAAGATTAGGGAGACTTTGGGGTTGGTGGGTTTGGACCCCAGGGAGACTTCTTACGTATCCTAATTGGGAAAAAATCAAATCTCACATAGTTTGAAAAGTTGGGACTTACACTAAAGAAGTAGGCAATTTAGGTGGGCATGGTAGAGGATTATACTAAAAAGGCTGCTTGTACGTAAAGGGGAGAATAAGATCTAGAAATGGAATCTACTACTGAGATAGGTACTCTATAAAACAGATGTTAGGATCACCACTAACCAAAAATCCCTCATCAGTCATGATCTGTGTGAGAAACAATAGGAAGAATAAAATCTGACAAACCAGATAATCTTCTTCATCTGTTGGTTGATGAGGCTGAGGTCATAAAAGTGAGAGAGAGAAAGGGAATTAAAATTTCTATATCCTTTCCTGTTTTAGAAACTAGGGTTATGTATTATTCACCCATATGGATAAAATCCACATGAAATAATAGGGTATTACTCAAAGAGGGATTCCCTATCACTAATTTCAGAGAATATGATAGAAGGATCTAACACTAGGGGAAATGAATTAAATTAACCTCACTATTTGAAATGGGGAGGCCCTTGGCACTACAACAATGGTTGGGGTCCTAATTACTGAAGGAATTCAAAACTATGGGAATCCCTTGGACCATAACCATTATGTAGGATAAGTGTTGAAACACGTTTACTAAGGGAATGCACAATCTAATGGGATACATACTGATGTGTCCTTCTCCCTAATCATGAAAGTCTGGAGGCCTCATTGGATGGTTTTCTTGAGAAGTTCATGAAGGGGTCAATATGGGGCCTAGCACTTTGCAAGAGGGGTTGACATAGGGGGTTGTTTGAATAGTTCATGAAGGGTATGAGGTAAAGCCAAATGATACATTATTAGGTACTAAGATGGAAGGAATCCATCATGCATACTAGTTTCTATGTGAGATGGTGTTCCAAAAAGACTTCATCTTCATACGGTTCATGGAATGATGGTTTGAAAAAGAGTTTTATATATGGATGGCTATCTATAAAGGATTTTTATATGTGGATGGATATCCGAAAATGGATTTTTCTATAAGGATGGATTCTTAAATCCTATTTTATTTAGGATATATAGTAAATGATTACCTACTGAAGTTGATTTCTAAGAAATTTATTTTTTTTTCATCTCTCAGTCCCTATATTTATCTCTATTTCTCATCTATCCCTATGTGGTGTTTTTATAGGTTTCCAATGCAACCTTATTACCTTACTGACTAGAAATAAATAAAAATCACCACCGATGAACGATTTTGGTTTGTGGGAGGATTAAATATAACACGTCAGCTCCCAAATGAAAATTAATTTTTGGGGGTATAAAAAAGTGACACCACACCCCACAAATAAAATTTCATTTATGGGGGCCGAAAAAGGTGACACCTTTCTAAGTGGCTGAAATTTCATTTTCAAGGGCACTTTATGGGAGAACTATATAAAGTTCTGTATAGACCTCTATGTGGGAGCACTATGTGGAGCACTATATAGGAGCTCTATGTGAGAGAAATAAATATAGCGCTATGTGGTGCACTATACGGAGCACTATGCAGAGTAGAAACCCGTATAACAGTCATGCTACATGGAAAATGGGCCTCCTATGATACTCTGGGTATTTAACCATTTTAATATTCCTGAAATGGATCAATTGATTTTATTCTATCCCTTACAAGCTGATAAGTTCCTTCTAATCTTCCATATGAATTTTTTGATACCCAATAGTACCAAATCTAAAGTAGTAAAAGAAAAATACATACATTATTTTTTGATCAGTTTAAGTGGACTGAAATCATGAGAAGAAGTATAAGGAACATGTGAGGGTAGACTGACCAATTTTTTGTGTTTCTTACCAGCTAGTGATGATCCCTTAATTTATTTTTAAGTGATAAGTACAAGTTAGTAGTTTTTAACAATGATTTTTTAAGATGAACAAAAATAATAGGTCGAGTTACATGCATTTTATATGGAATATTTTATTATATTATAAGACCGTGATATTGAGAAGAAAGAGATAAATATTTATTATATAGAATCATCCTATGCATATCTAATTATTTAATCAAATGAATAAAACTAAAATAAAAACTTTTATTATTTCGGCACCATAAAACCTTTCCGACTCAGGGTATATAGGTAGATCATAGTGAGATTTTATAACTATAGTGTGAAGTTGATGAAAGAAGTCCAGTAGAAATTTAGAAATAAAATTCCAAAGGGATACTATAAATTATTTTTGAGGGATACACATAACCCATTTCAATCTATGACTAATTATAATGGAGAATCCTGGATTCAGTTGAATAACTAATCAAGGTGAAGAGTAGTTCTTTCAAGACAAAGCTTATAAATTTCACATGATCTTTTTATATGCACTAATTATATATATATATGTATGGTTAATGATTACATAGTTTTTAACACACTAAGATTCCATTGTATGCTTCATTTTAAAAAATTCAATAGCTTGCACTACACAAAGGATCAAGTTTGAGTGCACCATGACCTATCAAACTAGCCGTTTAAAAAGAAATTTTGAATAGTATTAAACAAATTATGATATTTATAAATTTTATTTTTCAAAATAGACTTTATTTTTTAATTCAGAATATCAAAATTATCTTTTGGTGAATTTTTTGTATTTTTTTGAAAAGTTTCAATTATTGATGAATAGTGAAAAATACCACATTATTATTAAAAAACAAAATTTTCCATTTAAATTATTATTTGAAATTAAATTTATTTTAAAGTAAAAATAGAAAAATAATAAATATATTAGTCCAATTCAGGTCATAGGAATCATTTTTATAATAGAATTAGAAATAAAAATTCATTAAACCTTTTTAACATCTTTTTACCCGCCTTCTAACCACATTTGTAGATTAGAACTAAACATAATTTTTCCGATTCTATGAATTGAATTTTTAAAATCTTACATACATGGTTGTAATAAGTATAAAAAATTTTATCTAATAAGATCAAAACAAATTTTTGTGAATAGTAACATTCTTGTTTTATTTACGAAGGTTAAAGATAAATATGATAATTAATGTAAACATAATATTATAATAATATAAAATTACCCTAACAATTGTCTTAATTTCATTGTATAAGTATATTTCGACCAAAGTAATCCTTAGGTAGAAAATATGATCCTTTTTAAGCCATTTGTGTTTGATTAGAACATTTATTATATTTTATTTAAAGAAGAGTTAACACGTCTTATTCAAAATTTAATAACTATTTTATTTTTAATATGAAGTTATATAAGTGATATGTCCGAATATATGTAGTATTTATAAATATAATAAGTTTATCTATATCATTATAATTTATTTATATTTTTTAGGCATTAAATAAATAAATTAAATGGTGACATAATGATGATGAAGTAATTGTTTAATTAATTGAGATATCAAATAAATGATATTATAAATATTCAAATAAATAAAATTTGGCTACATAATTAATGAAATACACAAATTTAATAGATAACATAGAAATGATAGTGACATATTGGATGTATTTGTTCGAATTTATCATTTTGGTTAGATAATGTTTAAAATGAAAATTTTGAATATTATCAAAATTGATATACATGATACTTTAAAATAAATAATATTAATTAAATGTTATAAAATTCATAAAAATATCCAGTTCTACCAAATAACTAGGATAATATTAAAAATATCATAAATGATCCAATTGGGGTGCTTTTGTAATTTTATAGTAACTATATTAACCTTATATTATAAAAGGACAAGTAAACATGATAAGAGTTAAACTATTTAACTAAGGGTTAAATCCAAAAGATAAGGTTACGTTTGTGACCTAAACTTCTCTAAAAATCATTTTCTAAGAGGATTTACACCCATCCTAATTTTATAATCTAAATAAATCATATTGGATCTATTTGAAAATGAAAATCAATTTATAATAAATTAATATTTTAAGATCTTCCAAAAGTGCACCTCACCTAACATATAACAGGGAACCCTTACTTCTATTTGATTCACATATCTAAACAATTTAATTAAGACAATATATACCCATTTCTACTCACAACTTACCTCACTTTATCCTAGAGTCAATAATTTTGGAATAAAGCCATTCTATGTTGTCCTTTTGTTCAAACGAAAAGGAGATACCCAATAAAGAGGTAACTGTTTCATCACCTCTTTCAAAACTATTTTCTTCTTCTACTTCAACTTTTTATATTTTTTCTATATAAACATAATAAATACAGTACCATTAAAGTATTTATATGTTATTATAATCATTTCAAAACAATATTCCTCATTTTATCCATCATACGAATAACGATATCACCATGTGTGCGTACATACGACTTACCATCTCCACGCCATGGTGTAATTTTTTTTTCAACCCTACTTTACCTGGATGGGAAAAATGATGAGTATAATGGATATAAATAATGAATATAAAATGATAATGTTTCTGCATAATTAATATTCCATCCAATTCCTTACCATTTAATCATTAAGAGGATGATACTGTCACTCGTGCATAGGTACAACCAACCGTCTCCACGATATTGTGAGAGTCATTATCCACATTAACCATTCAATACTTATTATAAAATTTATATTATGTGTAAAATTAATTATTATGAACTTAATTTCATTCTTTATGTGAATAAAATACATTCTATTCATAAGAAACAAGACTTTCATGAAGAAATAGGAATGAGAAAATGAAGTAGTTAACACCCGAAACAACAGTAATACTGAAATATTATCACCAAAAGGATATAAGACGATAATATATGATATAATAATATATGATATAATAATATAAATATAGTCCTATTATTGTTTAATAACATGATTTTACCATTATACACGAGGTTAATTCACCCTCAACTAAAGGAAAGTAGAAGGTATGGTTTAATTTCACAATCTCATTTTTATTCAAGGCTGTTTATACATAAGTATCTACTAGGATATCCTTATCATCCGTACCACATTTCCTAAAAATTTATTTTAAAATATTATCAAAAACTTTTTAAATTCATTTTTACCCATGTTATAATTTTTATAAAATGTTTTTGAAATGAATCTTTCTGTCATTTTTCAAATGTGCTACTGTATGAACTTTTTCAAAAAATTAAAGAAAGATTTTTTTTTAACTTATATGATGAGAGAATCTATTTTCTTCCGTTATGATCCCTTAGCATTATGAAGATTTCCTTAGAATATTACAAGGTTTTATTCGAAATAAATGTTTCCTTTTAGAATTTCTTAGGCTTTTAAATGAATTTGAAAGTATAAAAGGTATATTTATGTCAAAGTCTTTTGATTATTTCATTAGATTATGTTCATATATGTCAACATACTTTTTTGGATTTTTGGTTTTATTGTGGTTGATTTATTATGAAATAATCTTCCATTATTTATTTATTTTTTATGATATGTTTGACTATGGATGTTCTATTTTTATATTATTCATGGTTTATGATTAAAATTTTAACATTTTGTATGCTAGTTTTAATACAAATTTTTATGTTGTGTTTCACTCTTTTCATATGAGGAATTCATTGGACTTCGTAAGTGATGGGTGGAGCGCACTATATTCCCTCGATGCGTCATTAGGTCTCATGAGACAGAATTGTTTCTTGGAACATAGCCTTGATGGTATGATTATTTATGGTCTTGATATAAGGCCTTGACAGTATGGTTATGATGTCTGACATTATGCATTCCCTCAATATGATATTAGTTATTGATATTAAATGTGATTATTCGACTATTAGAATATACATTTGAATGTTTAAATGGAATTATATTATTTATTCTTTTCATATTATGCTGAATATTATGTTTAAAAGGATTGTGTTTCAGTTTTATACATTTCCTTAAAAGTTTATTCTCATTTATGATTTTTTCGCTATATTATTTATACTTACTGAGCATCTGAGCTCACCCTTATCTTATGTTTAATTTTTCAATATGATACAAAGAAGTATATTATGATTGAACTATAGTGATAGTATAATGGATATGAGAGTTTTCAATGGGGATAATATATTGTTTTTTATTCTAAGATGTAATATAAAACTTATGTTTGTATCTATTTTTTTTCAAGTATACTAAACTATTCATTCCTTAGAGATTTCATTTCTTGGGATCATGCCAATGTAATAAAATAATGCACCAAATCTGGGTAACTGGGACCAAGGCATTATGGTTGGTATCTAAGGAAGTTTACTACAAACACTGGAAACTAGATTTATAAAAACCTTGATTAGAGAACATTACCCTAAGATAGACTTTGGGGATAAGTATAGAAGAACAACCAAGAATTTTGGTAATGTCGATATTATGTGGGTATTCCTATAAAATACACCCCTGTCTAGATACTGCAAGTGGACATGGTTCAAGAACAGATATACCTAGGATTAATAACTCCAACAAGGTGTTTTGAGCTTGACTCAGGGTAACCCGGTACACGACAATGGGCTTTACTACGCACCTGGTTTGACACTCCTAGGTGATATTCTTATGATAATTTACATTTTTATTAAAACCCATTATGAAGGATTTATGAGTATATATGTACCCAAATATTGTTTTTATGATTATTGATTAGATATTATAAATTTTTCAATTTCTGTTAAGTATTTTACCAGTTTGAAAATAAGTATTATGGTTTTTAACCTAATATTGTGTATGAAATTGTTTATAAATGGCACCTAGTGTAATGAATGGAAACCTTATCAACACACATAATCCATGTAGGGATTTACCTCCTATGAAAGATAATGATAGTGGAGCGATTGATACAACTGACACTAACCAACTTATAACCATGTTGGGACAATTTAATAAGGTTATGAATAATAAACATACCTGTATAGAGCATCCTAATCCACAATGCAGAGGATCAATGTTAGATAGCTTCCTAAGGAAACATCCCATAAGATTCAATGGGACTATAAACCCTTTTAAAGCTGAGTAGTGGATAAGTTCCTTAGAGAAAATATTTATTACTTTTGGGATTAATAAAAGGGAAAACATTTTTATAGAATTCTATCATTTATCAAGAGATACAGATCAATGGTGGTCATTAATTCAAAATATGAAGGTGGTTGAAGAGTACACTAATATGGAATGGAGGGGATTTAAAAGAACACTTCCTATAAATATACTTTTACCATGATCTATGAGTGGATATAGAGAGGCAATTTTTGAGTCTGATGAAGAAGGAGGATGAGAATGTTGCAATATATTAAGACAAATTCATAAGGTTAGAAAGGCATGTTGTGGACTGCATATGTAACCCAAGAGGTATATTTTGATGATTCTTTTATAGGTTAAAACTATTCCTCTGATAGGAACTGGTCCCACAATCTTTCTCATACTATAATGATATAGTCTCATATGTTCTCAAAATAGAAAAGGAATTCTCTAAGTCTTACAACTTTATAGGAAAATAAGAGAAGAAGGGAGCTACTAAATACTAGGGAAAAGGAAATAAGGGAGATAATGGAAAGCTAACATTCCACCCTCCAGTAATTGTGGGAAGAACCACCTAAGTACTTGCTTAAAGGGGATGGGTGTTTGTTACAGTTGCGGAGAAAAATTCCCCTACACTTGTGACTTCAAGGGAAAGAAAGAAGCTATCAATGTTCAGTGCTATAATTGTAAATAGATGGAACATTATGCAAATTATTCTCCTAAGCGTCAAGGAAAATTTCCCCAGAAATGTCCATGGGAGAAATTCCATGCTTTTGGGATAAAAACTAATGAGGTTTAAGTTCCCAATGATGTGGTGGAAGGTACTTTAATCATTTCCTCAAATTTATCCAAAGCTTTATTTGATTTTGAATCCAAAAATTCCTTTATATCTTCCAAATTTTATTTAAAAATTAGATACTTCTAATTCACATTAACAAGGGAGTTTTTAGCCAAAACCCCTATGGGAAGTCTCATTTCAACAAATATGTGTCAGGAAGTTCTCATTATGTCATATAAATGTGCATTATCTACTGAATCTATCAACATACCTATGATTGACATTGATATAGTCCCCGATAAGGACCAGCTATCAAAATATGATGAAACAATTTATTACAAGAAGAAGAAAGTTCCTATTTGTGTGGAATATGTAGAATCCATTATCTTAAGAGTATAAAATTTATCACCAGACTCTTATCAAAATCCACCCATAGTAGTTTTCCGGAATGTGAATCTTGGGGATGAAGAGGAAATAACATATATAGATGAAGAAAGAAATATTCAAATTGAGGATGCACCTATAGTATGAGAATATATTGATGTATTTCCATAGGATTTATCTAGATATACCCCAGAGCAGGAAGTTAAGTTTAATATTGATCTAATCCTTGATTCAAGGCCAATATCAAAAACTCCCTATAGAATGTCCATAGTGGAATTATTAGATCTAAATAAAAAACTAGAGGAGTTGTGTAATAATTGATTTATTATCCCTAGTTTTTCTCAATGGGGAACCCCAGTTCTTTTTGTTAAGGAAAAATATGTATTAATGAGTTTGTAAATTGACTACAAAGAAATCATTACTTTTATAATAAAGAACAATTATCCTCTTCTTTGAATTTGGGATTTTTTGATCACCTTCATGGAGATCGATTTTTTTGAAGATTTTCCTTCATTATAGATATTATAAATTGTGTGTTAAAAATAAACATATTCCATGGAAAGCATTCCAAATGAGTTATTTTCAATTCAAATTTAAAATAATTCCATTTGGATTAACTAATGCACCCTCTATTTTCATTGATCTAATGAACATAGTGTTTATGGAATATCTTGATGATTTTTATAGAATTTATTGATTATATTTTGGTATGATAAAAAATATACTAAGACATGAGAACCACATGGGGATTATTCTAAAGACTCTTAGAAAAAATGAACTACATGTGATGTTTGGAATGTGTAAATTATGACTTTATGAAATTTATTTTCTTGTCCATGCTGTCTCCAAGGATGAAATATCTGTTGATCCTGCAAAGAAAAAGGCAATCCAATAATTTCCAGCACCGACGAGTATAACCTAGGTATGGGTATGTAGTTTTATTCGTTTAGAAGGTTACTATCAACGTTTCTTCCATATTTTTTCCCAATTGGAAAACCCATTAACCAAGATCACACATAGAGGGGTTAATTTGTTTGGGAAAAAATAGTGTGGAGAATGTTTTGAAGAATTTAAGAGATGATTAGTCAATGCTCATATCTTGACATTACCATCAAGAAATGATGGTTTTGTGATTTATTGTGATGCACCAAGGTAAGGAATCAGTTTTGTCCTTATGAAGAATGATAGGGTTGTTGCGTATGCATCAAGTCAATTAAAAATTCTTGAACAAAACTACCCAACTAATGATCTGGAGTTAGCAGTAGAAATAATTGCACTGATGATATGAAGACACTATATCTATAGTAAAACATAGGATATATATACTGATCACAAGAGTTTGAAATATATTTTCTCACAAAAAGAACTCAACATGAGACAAAGGATATGGATTGCGCTACTCAAGGATTATGATTGCACAATACACTACCACCAAGGGAAGGAAAATAATGTGGAAGATGTTTTGAGTATAAAGGACTATAGAGTTCAAAACATAATTAGAGTTAAAAAGGATCCTATATTTATGGATCTAGTAAATATGGATATAGGAATTATCATGGAAGGTGAAACATCACTACTCTTTCAAACGGTGGCTAGAACTTCTTTACTAGAAAGGAAAAAAAGTTCTCAGTCTGATGATGAGGAGTTTCAAAAAAAAAATAATGTTATAAATGATGGGAGACTGATTGAAATCATATTAAAAGATGGTATTTTCAAATTTGGGAAGAGGATTTGTGTTCTAGATATACCTGATCTAAAAATGTAATTATTGAATGACGCACAGAGATCCAATTTCTCTATACTCCCTAGTGGCACTAAGATGTATAGATATTTCAAGGAACATTTTTGGTGGGACAAAATGTAGAGGGAGATTGCTAATTATGTGTCGAGATGTTTTGTTTTTCAACAGGTGAAGGCTGGAAGACAACATCTGAGGGGAGTCATGCAATCTCTTCCTATACCTGTGTAAAAATGGGATGATATTATGATGGACTTTTTGATGGGGAAATCAAGGACTATTAGAAGAAGTTATGCAATATGGGTCATTGTTTATCTTCATACCAAATCAGGACATTTTATTTCTATAAGAGAAGATTTATCACTTGAAAATTTAGAAAGACTATACATTAATAAAGTTGTACTACTTCATGGTGAACCCCTATCAATTGTTTCTGACCATGATCTTCATTTTAAATTTAAATTTTGGAAATGTCATTAGAAGGCCCTAGATACTAAGCTTCATTTGAGCAGTACCTACCACCCTCAAACTGATGGACAATCAGAAAGGACTATTCAAACCTTAGAAGACATGTTGAGATATTTCTCATAATACTTTCAAGTTATATGGGATTAATATTTAACTTTGGTAGAATTTTATAATAATAATAGCTTCCATTAAAGTATACACATGGAACCATAAGAAATGTTATATGGAAATAGATGTTATAAATTGACATGTTAGGATGATATTGGTGAAAGAAAACTCCTAGGACTAGAGCTTTTTGAGGAAATTATGGAAAAGGTAAAGAATATTCAGACCCATATAAAAAAAACTCAAAGTAGGCAAAAGAGCTATGCTGATAGTAGAAGGAAGGATTTGGAATTTCACAGGGGAGATCATGTCCTCTTGAAGGCATGTCCATAGAAGGGTGTTATACAATTCGGTAAAAAGGTAAAATTAATTCCAAGGTACATCAGACCTTTTGAGATTCTAGAATGAATTGGATTTGTAGCTTACCGTTTGGCAATGTCTCCAAGTCTCTCCAAACATCATGATGTGTTCCACATATCAATGTTAAGGAAATACATGCAAGACCCAACACATGTACTCACCTATGAAGAAATTGAACTGTAAACTGATTTGTCATATTGTAAAGAACCTATCAAAATTCATGATACCAGAGAACAAGTGTTGAGAAATGAGATGACTTTTCTGGTAAAGTTTCTTTGGAGAAACCAAAAAATGGAAGAGGTGATGTGGGAACCTGAAGAACTTATGAGGAAGAACCACTAGAAGATTTTTATGAAGTGATATTATATAAATCTTTAGGATGAAATTATTTCAAAGTGGGAAGAATTTAACACCCCAAGCTTCCACAATATGCTTCCTTTGAAATAATTCAATAGCATGTGGTACACACAACTTCGAGTTCGAGCGCACCATGACCTATCAAAATAGTTGTTTAAAAAACCGGTTATGAATAGTATTAACCAAATTATGAAATTTATAAATTTTATTTTTCAAAATAGACTTCATTTATTAACTTGTAATATCAAAATTATCTTACGGTGAGGTTTTTCTATTTTTTGAAAACTTTCAATTTTTGATGAATAGTGAAAATACTTCATTATTGTAAAAAAACTGACTTTTTCATTTAAATAATCATCTTACGTTAATTTTTTAATAAAGTCACAATAGATAAATAATAAATATATTATCCCAAATTAAGATATAGGAATAATTTTTATAATAGAATTAGATATAAAATTTTATTTATCTTTTTTAATGTCTTTTTACCCGCCTTTTAGCCACATTTGCATATTAGCATTAAACACAATTTTACCACTTATGTGATTTAAATTTTGAAAATATGACATACAAGGTTGTAATAAATATTAAAAATTTAGTCTAATAGGATCAAAATAATTTTTTTTTGTCAATATTAACTTTTGAATTTTATTCACCGTAGTTAAAGATAAATAGGGTAATTAAAGGTAAAAATAATACTATAATAATATAAAATTGCCCTAAAATTTGTCCTAATTTCAATGGATAAGTATATTTTGGCCTAAATAATCCTTAGGTAAAAAATATGATCCTTTTTAAGCCACTTGGGTTTGATTAGGACATTTATTATATTTTATTTAAAGAAGAGATAAGAAGTTCATATTCAAATTTCAATAACTATTTTATTTTTAATATGAAGTTATATAAGTGATATAGTTTACTCTAAATAGTATTTAGAAAGAAAATAAATTTATCTACATCTTGATATTTTATTTATAATTTTTATATTTTAAATAAATCAATTAAATGGTGACGCAATGATTATGAAAAAATTGTTTAATTAATTGAGATATCAAATAAATGATATTTAAAAATTTAAAATAAATACAATTTACTTTATTAATGATACGCAAAAATTTTACAGATAATATATAAATTTTAGAGACATATTCTAAGTTTGTGTTCAAAGTTATCATGTTATTTGGATATTTTTAAAAATTTAAATTTTGGAAAGTATCAAAATTGACATAAATGATACTTTAAAATAAATAATATTTAATTAAATGTTATAAAATTCATTAAAATATCAGGTTCCTCAAAATAAATAATATAATATTACAAATTTCATAATTGGTCCAATTGGGGTTCTTTTGGCATTTTATAGTAAATATATTAACCCTCTATTATAGAAAGACAAGAAAACACAGTATGATTTAAATTGTTTGACTAAGTGTTAAATCTAAAAGATAAGGTTAATTTTGTGACCTTAAAATGTCTAAAAATAAATGGATGAGAGGATTTATACCCATAATCATATTAAACTCAAACTAAATCACTTTTTATCTATTTGAAACTGGAAATAAATTTATAATAAATTAATATCTTAAGATCTTAAAAAAGTGCCCCTCACCTCTCTTATAAAAGGGAACCCTTTATATTCGTCGATTTACACATATAAATCCGTTTATATTGACAAACCCCTACCCATTTCTCCTCCCAACTTTCCTTAATTAGTCCAAGAGTCCATATATTGTACATAAATCCATTCTAAGGAGTCCTTTTGGGCAAACCAATAAAAGATACCAAAAAATAAGTAATTGTTTTACCACCTCTTTCAATATATTCTTCTTATGCTAAATTTTTATATATTTTTTCCATATAAAAATAATAACAACATTATAATAAATATAGTAATATTTTATTATAGTCATGGTACAACCATAATCTTCATTTTATCCATCATATGAATAACGATATCACCAAGAATGCGTTGGTACGACTTACCGTCTCCACGTCGTGATGTAAATTTCTATTCAAAACTACATTAATTGGATGGGTATAATGATGAGTATAATGGATATTAATAATTAATATAACATGATATTTATTTTGTATAATTAATATACTGTCCAATTCCATGCTATTTAACCCTCAAGGGAATGATACCATCGCTCATGCGTATGTACGGTCTACCATCTCCACGACACAGTGAGATTCATTATCCACTTTAACCATTCAAGAATGATTATAAAATTTATATTATGAGTGAAAATAATAATTAAAAACTTAATTTCATTCTATATATGAATAAATTACATTATATTCATAACAAAAAGGACATACATGATGAAATAGGAATGAGAAAACAAAGTAGTTAACAACCGAAACAACAGTAATACTGAAATATTATTACCAAATGGATATAAGAGGAGCATATATGATATCATAAATATGGATATCGTCATATTATATTTTAATAACATTATTTTACCATTATACATGTGGTTAACATACCTTCAGATAAAGGAAACTACAAGGTAAGGGTTAATTTCACAATCTCATTTTTATTTGAGGTTGTTTATACGTACGTATCTATGGGGAAATCCTTATAATCCATATCAATGTTTCATAAAAATTCATTTCAAAATATTATCGACAATTTATTAAAGTAATTTTTACCCATTTTTTACTTATTAATTTTTTTTGAAAGGAATGTCTCTGTCATTTTCCAAATGAGGTACTTTATGACCTTTTTGAAAAATTAATGAAAGAATGTTTTTTAACTTTTACGGTGTGAATTGATATTTTCAGGCATTATAGATCCATAACATTCTGAAGATTCCCATAAAATCTTAAAAGTTTGTTTTTTCAAAATAAATGTTTCCTTTTATAATTGTGTTTCCTTTTAAATGAATTTCAAAGTAAAAAATAGATATTTCTCTTAAAGAGTTTTAACGTTGTTATTAGATTGATTTCATTTATGTCAACATTCTATGTTGGATTTTAGGTTTAATTGAGGTTGATTTATTATGATACAATATTCCATATTGTATTGAATATTTTATTATATCTTTGACTATAGATGTTCTATTTGTATACCATTCATGGTTTATGGTTAAATTATTAACATTTCCTATGCAATTTTTAATACGAATGTTTATGTTATGTTTCACCCTTTTTAAATGAGAACTACATTGGACTTAGTAAGTGATGGGCAAGTCCCTCTATAGCCCCTTGATGCATTTGTAGGTCTCATGAGACAAACTGGTGTCTTGGGACAAGACCTTGATGGAATGATTATTTATTGTCCAGGAACGAGGCCTTCAAAGTATGGTTATGATGTCCGAAATTATGCATTCCCTCATTATGAAATTAGTTATTGATATTAAATGTGACTACATAACTTGTACAATATCAATGAGAATGTTTAAATAGAATTATTTGACTTATTCGTTTCTTATTATGCTGAATATTATATTTAAAATTCCAGTGTTTCAATTGTATACCTTTCTATAAAAGTTTATGCTTATTTATGATAGCTTCTACTATATTGTTTATCCTTACTGAGAATCTCATCTCACCTATTTATTATGTTTTATTTTTTTCCTAGGATGCAAAGAAGTATACTATGATTTACCTATAAGGATAGTCTAAGGGATATGAGAGTTTTCAAAGGGGATAAAATGTTGTTTTTTATTACAAGTTGTAATTTAAACCTTATGTTTGTATCTAGTTTTTCAAAGGATGCATAAATTATTGGTCCATTGAGATTTGATTTCTTATGATCATGAAAATTTAATAAAATAATACACTAAATCTGGGTAACTAGGGCCAGGGTGTTACACAGTTAAACTAAAATATACCAAATTTATTAAACTAAAAATAGAGGTTGAATAAAAAAGGGATGAAAGGTACCAATAAAATTATAAATTTAGTAAAAAGTTATAATCCCAGGATTATACACTAATAACATGTCGACATACCATGATATAATACTACTCACTATAGTAGTTACAAAATTTTAGGAAAGATGCACCATCGATCCTTGGGTGACTCCCTCTTCTTCTCCTATACACACTACATTAGTAAAGGAAAAGTTAGTAATGACCCAGTCATAACATACATACATAATCCATTATTTTACATGGATACTCATTATATCTCACAATAAAACACTTCCCCAAAACTATTAGTTTAGTCTATTCATAATCAAGATACATGGATGGATTATTTTATAAGTATTCTTCAACATCTTTTATAAATAGTATTCACCCTTGATACCCCTATATATATTTCATACATAATAATATTCTTTATTTTTTTGGAGTGTAAATATAAGAAAGGGAGAGATCATATTATCATTAAATGGAGAATATAAGTGATGAAAAAGAAAGATCATATGGGAGAATAGGTTGATCATGTGGGTATAGGAACATAGTCAAGGTGATTCAGCATATCCAAAGAAAAACATACCCAATAAAATAATGATCATATATAATGAGTCATAACATAAGGATATGGGAAAAACATATACCTGATTTATAATAGTTTTGAAACATGAGTCAACAATCATGATCCATGAGAACATAACATAGGTACATTTCATAACATAGAGATGACATAAAAATTTGGCATATAATAAAGGCATGGAAAATAATTTATTTTGT
The DNA here is from genome assembly GCA_963277665.1 of Viscum album. NCBI lineage: Eukaryota > Viridiplantae > Streptophyta > Magnoliopsida > Santalales > Viscaceae > Viscum > Viscum album. The sequence continues at coordinate 189,759,956 of OY728145.1, forward strand.
AAAGGATCGATTCCAAGACTATCATCACATATTATAAAGAGTCCCATAGTGTATTTGGTTCACTCCCCATCCCCATATATGTAGTGGAAAAAGTCCCATAGTGAATTTAGTTAACTCCTAATTCCATTATATGTCATATCATGAGATATAAATCTTCTACTATTAAATTTGAGGTATATATAATTTAATTAACACCCATAATATAATGAAAAACTATATATATGTTTTCTACATGAACATGAAAACGTTCATAATTCCTTGTTAACTTTATTAACCCATGGAAAAGAAATATGTTTCACAAAAAACTTCCAACAGACATTATTATAAAACATCATAAGAGAGAATGTGAATGATATAATTTAAAAATTTCTTTAGTGAAGCATGATAAATTTTAAAGGATGCTAACACAGAAGAAAAACACTTTATAAGAGAATTAGAAAATTTGTTTGAAAAAATTGACGAAATACTACTTATTGTTTTAATAAATTTTATTTATAAATGTAAATAATTAATTAAAGAATAAAAATAAAAATGAATTTGGAAAACCAAGAGAACATATATAGTAATATTCATAATAATCATGAAGAAGATGGATATGAAAATTGAACATACTGAAAATGGTTAAAAATGATTCCTTTCACACTTTTGTAAAGAAAGTCATAGTTAATAGAAAATGAATACCAGAAATTATAAAAGATTAGAGACAGATATCCAAAAAATAATATAAAAAATATATGCATAGAGGAAGAGAAAAAAGATTTTGGTTTGGAGATAAAAAAAATATAATTTACCAAATGAAAATCTTTTCATAAACAACATCAATTACAAAGTGGTATTGACACATATATCAATGATGGGAAATTAAAATACGAAACCCTTACCTCATCCTTCTACATGGTAAGACATGAAATAAATACTTATATAACAAATAGAGGTTTATTATAATAACCTTATTCATATATATTTTAATCTATATTATTCATATAAAATTCCTTATTACCCATATATTAATTGCTTATTGATTAAATTAAATATAGGTGTGAACTATTTTGTTTTCTATGCAAGCTTCTATTTGGAAGTTCTAATGTTTTATATTTGATCATAGGTTTATCATCTCTATAATTTCTAGGAATATTTAGTTTATGTTTTTGATAGTTTTTTAGAGTCTCATGGTCATTTCATCGAACTTGTGGCGATAGTTCTCATAGAACACTTAAAAATACACTTTTCATTTATTATTGAATTTACAAAATAATTGAATTAAATGGTGAATATATTTTGGCATATTATAATATAAGAATTATTATAATATAATATATTATTCATTATTATATAATATTATAATTATTTTAGTTTTATTAGACTCTGATGCCCTAAATGTTATAAAATCCTTTTTGTAGGTGGTAAAACTGACCCAAACCAGAACATGTTATGATGATTGAATGAGTAAGAAAATGTTATTCTATAGTAAAAAATTAATTTTACATAATATTATTTTAAAAAAATATTATTTAAGTGATAAATAATATTTAAGAAGATATGGATGAGAAAGATAAATAATAATGACTAGGGAGAAGATAACACTTACTTTAAAGACACGAATAACCTCTTACAAGGCCTCTTGGAAGTGAGGGAATTGAGACTCATTCTTATAACCAGAGGTTCCAAAATTGGGGATAGGATTAATAAGAAGATTATTTGGGTTGATATTCAATAGGAAACTTATGGAAAGGTGTGGGTTTAATCAGAGAGAGGAGGGGTCCATTAATAGGTTGTTTGAGTGGCATTTTAACAAATAGTTATTACTTAATGTGTAAAGAATCTATTTTTCACATGGAAAGAGGATCCAAAGTGAACAATATAAACATATAAATAGGGGAGGTCAATCAAGACCACACACAACATTTATTGAGGTGAACCAAGTATTTATTATATAAATATTAAGTCATTTTATATGAATATTCAATACATCACACAATAATACATTCCCGGTAACCTTAAAGGTTTAGTTTATTTGGAGACTATATATATATAATATACTTATTTCATGAAATATTTTAAAAATATCACAACAATTACTTATTATATAGTAACTCTATTATAAATACCATATTCAAAACATTTATTCAAAACCTAGGGAAACATAAACATAATTAAAGGAATGATTATATGGTTAGTATGGGAAAACATAGGAGATATCAATCAATGATCATAAGTGAGCATAAGATAAGTATAAGGATATGAGAAATTGATCATGAATTATAAAATTAATGCCTAATCAGTCAAGGATCATTAAACAAGAGTCATTATATAAGTCTATTTCATGAAAAAGTCTGTAATTCATAAGGGTATGGAAACATTAATAAACAATCATGAGCCATGATAACATATCCAAAGCATAAGACATAAGTTTTTTCCATACACATAAGAATGGATAATAATTTTCTTAGTTAATCCTCACTTCTAAGACAATATTAATGGATATATTCCCATAGTGGATTGGTTTCACTCTCAATTTCATTATTTACTTAGTAAATGGTCACAACAAAAAATATTGTAGCGGATAGATTCCCTTACTGTATTGGGTTCACTCCCCATTAAATTGCATATCATCTCTTGAGATATCATTCTTTACCCAAAAAATTAGAGGGATATATAATTATAGTCCCACAAATCACATAATGAAAACCATGAAAAATTGTACAAAAATATCATAAAAATATTCATCATTTAATTATATCATAACCTGTGAAATACTCCAAATTTGGTGGCAGGTGTGCGCGGGTACCCTCCCTACCAAGATCCTTCTTGTTTACGTACATATGGTCAGTGCCGAGTCCTGTCCCTTTTTCCTAAATATTACAGAAACTCCTTTGCATGCCATCATTCACTGCCCGGGAGCTAAGGAAATTTGGAATAAATGGGGCCCGACTTCATATGCTTCACTAAACATTTCCTCTGACATACCCAATCTTCTGATGCGTTGGTGTTCCTATATTTCATCAATTAATGCAGGTTCACTTTTCACCCTGGACTAGATCATTTAGGTTTGACGTAATGATGCTGTTTTTCACCACGTTCATAAACCTCCTGAATTCTGGATTGAACGGGCCATTTCATGGATTGGGGGCTGGAAGGACCACAAAGGACACTTTATGCCTGGTGTAACCCCCTCTTGTCCCCCTCATTGGAACCCCACAACGGAAGGGATTCTTAATCTTAACGTGGATGCGTCTCTCCCCAAGGATGGGCTTATTTCTCTCGGTCTCCTGGCCTGAAATCATCTGGGGAAAATCATTGAAAAAAATATGGGTCACATCATGCCTTCTGAGAACCTGAAGTAGCTGAGGCCTCTTCCATACTTGAAGGTATGATGCTCACTGTTGATTGTGGATGGGTTGATATCATCATTGAGTCTGACTGACTCACCATTATCGATGATATTAACCACAACAACGCCAGACTCCAGTCATTTGGCTTCATCATCTGGAGAATTCTCTCACTTCACCAAGGATTCTCTTGTTGCACCTTCTTCTTTACAAAAAGGTAATGAAACAATGTGGCCCATCAGCTAGTGGCCTTAGGCCCCTTCGATTATAACCACCTCTGGCCGGAAAATTTCCCTTCATGGCTTTGCATATGTACGGCTGCTGATCTTCATCATTAATGTGATCTGTCATTATTTTCAAAAAAAACCTCTGAAATATAAAGGGGTTTTAAAAATATTTCCTAATCACATTACTATAATCAATCTAGATAAGTTACAAGAATTGTATCGTAGATACATTCCTTATTCCAATAACAATCTAATTTACCCATTGAAAAAGATGATTTTCATAAAAATATTCTTAAAAAATAATCATCATATGCCATCTAAAGAAAGGACATGGATGGTATCACTGTAAAATATCCCTAGTGGAGCATAGTATATATCAAATTATATTTACAAAGGTGAGGAATTCCTTAAAAATAGCATTTGGACATTTATTAAAAAATAGGGGGAATATTATTTTCATTTTATATATTTTAAAAATAAAAAGTTATATAATATGTATAAAAATCTTTTCTCTTTAAAATTTCCATGGAATATTTTAAATTAATCTTCAAGGAAAATAATGTTCAAGGTGGAGGGAAAATCCATTCATTTGGTAAATGTTAAAACAAATATATTGTTAATGATTTTTTTTAAAATTCACAAATGTCCTATTTATAAAACATTGCAAAATTTCCTTTCTAAATCCCTTGAATAGAATATTAAATATCTTAAAATTTGAATTTGAACAATAATTTGAACATATAAAATAATATTCTTTGAAAATATTTTAAAGAACATGGACATGGATAAAAATGTTTACCAACCAAAGAGGATAAATATGGTTTCCTTTTCTTAAAAATATTTTGTCAATTGTTTTAAATTCTAAAGTTAAAATAATAAAAGAAACATATGAAAAAAATACAACCAGAGTATAATAAAATATATGGGGTTTAAAATATAAATATCATAAAATTTCTTTCAAGGGAAATTTAACATGTACAATCTTGATAATAAATGAGATTATAACATAAAACCTTACCTCAAGTGCTGTCTTGATTTATAGGCATTAAAAAATATTATATGATAAGTATATGTCTTTGATAAATCAATTCTAGAACCATATTCACATATATATTACTATATTTCACTCCCTTATAATTCCCAATTACTTATTATTAACAACGCTTTATTAAAATCATTATTCAAGAGAAAAATAGTCTGTTTTCCATGCATGTTTTGGATTAATAGTTCATATCCTTACACATTTGTCATGGTTTTATAATCTATAGAATCGTAATAATGTAATTAATATAATATTAATTTCTTATACACACTTTTATAACTATATTTCATGGGTGGTGATGAAAAATGAATTACATCTCATTGTGGGGACGATAGTCCGTATGTACGCACATGTAATGTTTCTATTTTTAAATGTTGAAAAGGAATAAATATAAATAATAAATAACCTTTAAAATCATAATTTTAGCAAAAATATAATATATATTCATTAAATACAATTATATAACCATCCATGAGATACATTGATGAAAAACTAAACACATTGCTTTGTGGTGGCGGTAGTCCACACGTACACATGAGTGATGTTTTTATTTCCCATATGATAGAAATTAAGATGAAAAATGGATGTTCCACAAAAATAATTTTTGAGAATATTTTAGATACTTATTTTATTATACCATCATGGTTATTATATGTTTTAAGTAGGTATAATGAGAATTAAATATTAATGAACTCATTTAAGATTTATATGTCTTCTTTGGAAAACCTCATTTTGATATATTCTTAAAGGGCCTTAGGTTGGTATTTTAAGAATAAAGTAACCTATATAATGTGTATATAAAAGTTTATAATATTTTTATATTGTTTTTTGTTGAGCTAAGTGTCTCAACAATGCATTAAGAATAGAGGATATAAGGTTCCATTCTATAAGTGAGTGGAGTGTCACATATGTAATTTATTTAAACATTAAAAAAAATATAAGGCCAATTTCATGGTAAAGTGGCTAAATATTTTCTGAATTATAATATGGGAATATATGGATTCTAAATAAATTCAACCAATATGATTTATTTAGGTTTCCATTTGATATTGTAACTCTTATTTCTATAATTTTATCCAATATTACTCTTTTATCCTTTATCGTAATAATGAATCTCTACCTTGGTTACACTTCATTATAAAAAACATTATAGTTAAAATATTTATATATTTTTTGGAAATTATTAATTCTAATCTAAAATCTATTTTATATAATTCAATTTCTTTATGTGGTGGAAATTAATTAAAAAAAACTCCTAAAACATGATGAAAACAATTTTTAGGAAAATGCATTTTTCAAACACAAAATGATCTTACTATATTTTTTTCATAGTAAAAATGATTATATGAATGAAAGTTCATTTCATTGAATATATTATCTATAATTTAAAATAATTCCCCTATATTTATTATAATTTATTAAAATATAAATACATTGCGCAATTGCAAACTATTTTATGAAATATGTCTGCTTTTACAGTCCAATGATTTTCTATTTATTACTATTAAATTGAAAACTAATTTTTGAATTATTATTCATTCAATAAAAATATATTTTTTCAATATCAACATTCATTGGTTATAATGATACATAACTTATATAAGAATATAATATCTTGAAAAACATATACATTAACATCAAATGATTTTATTTTTAACATTTCAAATTGAGTACTCATTTTACCTAGAATTTCACAATAAATTCACAATAAGGAAATATTTTAGTTATATATTTCATAATTTTTTTATTCATATTCATACTGAATAATATAATATTTTGGTTATATATAATAGAATAATTTAATCAAGATTCATTAATGTTCAGTGTTGTATATAAATCAAGCTATCAATGTAACAGCCCGAGATTTTATGAAAAATATTCTTTTTAATGTCTTGTGTTATACTCTACACCAAAAGGATCTTTCACATTACACTTCTCTGACCTGGCTTGAAATACACACAATCGCAACCTTCCTCGATAGCGTGTGTTGTATGCAACACCGAGTTTCGCTAAACAACGATATGCTATTAAGATATTATTAAAACTAGCCGTTATGAATTGTAATAACCAATTTTTGAAATTTAGTATATTTTATTTTTCAAAATGGAATTCATTTTTGGATTCGTAATATCGAAATTAGCTTAGGGTGAAATTTTGGTACTTTTCGGATAACTTTCATATTCTGATGAATAGTGAAAATTACTAAATTTTAATTAAAAACAACTTTTTTAATCGAAATAATTAATAGTGATAAATTATTAATTTGAGTGGTTTTAAAGTATATTTAGAATATATTTTTACAATTTAATACAATGTTGGTCATTGGATGTAATTTCACATTTAAACTAGACATAAACAAGTGTCAATCTTTTGATAGATATTGTTTCTTAAAAACACGCTATTTGTTTTAACAGCGGGATTTAATTATAAAATTAATTAATGCAACTTCTATGTTATGAATTTGGTAAAATAGATTTCATTTTTGAATTCGGAATATAAAATATAGCTTAGGATGAAATTTTGGCATTGTTCTGAAAAACATCAATTTTTGATGAATAGTGAAACTACTAAGTGGTAGGTTAAAAACTGAATTTTTCATAAAACTTAATTTTACCGCTTCTGTGAATGGAATTTCAAAAATCTGAGAGACACGGTTGATGTCAGTAAGTAAAATGTGGTTCAATGAGATGAAAATAATTTTTGGTGAATAGTAACTTTTTACTTTTATTTACCACGGTTAAAAGTAAATAGGGTAATTAAGGGTAAAAATGATATTAATATTACCCTAACACATGTCCTAATTCTATTGGACAAGTGTATTTCGACCAAAAACAACCTTAAGTATAAAATATTATCATTTAGGCCCACTTGGATTAGATTAGGACATTTATTATTAATTTATTTAAAGAAGGGTTAAAATAGCAAAAATCAAAGTTTAATAAGTAAATAATTTTTAATATGGGGTTATACATAAGATAAATTAGATTGTAAATATTCATTAGAAAGCTAAAACGATGCCTACATGATGGTATTTTATTTGTAATTTTTAGACATCAAATAATTTAATTTATTTATGACACAACGATGATGCAATAATTATCTTATTAATGAAATATTGACATAATTGATGTTATAAACACCAAAATAAATATAATTTGAAAATTTTTATGAATTCCACTAATTTTATAGGTTACCATGATATATTAATGTTGATTTAATCAACTTGGTTCGAACATTTAATTCTGTTATGACTTTCACAAAAATCATATATCAAATAGTGTCAAAATTGACACAAAATAGTTTTTAAATCAAATATTATATTATTAATTGTTATTTTATTCCTAAAAATCTAAGGTTCGGACAAATGACTTAGATAAGGATATATATATTAATAATAAACAATTTGGGGTTCGTTTGGCATGTTATAGTAAGTGTATTAACCATATAGTGAAAGAAAACAAAAAGACACGGTAAATGTTAAATTATTTAACTTAGAGTTAAATCTAATTGATAAGGTTAAAATAATATCCTAAACTTGTCTAAATTCTATTGGTTGATAGGATTTAGACCCATCCCCACTTTAGCTTCGAAATAAGACCCTTTGGAACCATTATAAACCGATTTTGACTTTAATATAAAATAATATTTTGAGATATTCCTAAGGTGCCCCTCTCCTCCCCTATAAAAGGACATCTCCTCCCCCTCCTCCTCACACCAATTTGAGCACTCAAGCTCGGCCAACCCCTGCCAAAATCTCTTCTCCACTTCCCTAGCAACATCCTAGAGGTTATGGTCTTCCTCAAAGACCAATTCTAGTGCCCTAAGAGGAGGTCTCAAAGAGGCACTTCAAAGAAGAGGTAATTACCGTTACCAATTCTTTCATCTTTATTTCTTCTTCCACTTCTTCTTCTTAGGTTGTTTCATTATGAAGTAATAACATCAGTATCACTCATATACTGATATGTTATTATAAGTATGAAACAACCCTATTTCACCATCTATCCATCCTACGGAAAAAGAAATCACCGCGCGTGCGTACGTACGGAATACCGTCTCCACGCCGTGGTGTAATCTATTTTCCACCACCACCTTACATGGATGGGTATAATGGTGTAAAGAATAACTATACATAGTTATTACAACATCATATTGATTCTGATATATTGTATAACCCACTCCAATTCAATTCAATATTTATAGAAATGATATCATCGCTCGTGCGTACGTACGGAATACCGTCTCCACGACGCGATGAGATTCATTCTCCATGTTAACCATTTAAGAATGATTATAATGTATATATAAGAAATAATAATGAAATATATGACATTATAAGGCTACTGGATTTATGTATATATATACATATGTATGTCATCTACTTACTTCCATTTCAAGACAATAAGGAAAGGAAAACAGCGTTCATGCGTACGTACGGACTACCGTCTCCATGAACGGTGTTTTTCATTTTATTTATCTATCTATTATATATATATATACTGAATATATATGATATATAAATCATATTTTATATTCTGGAAGTAAGTAAATCATGATATAAGTAATAATGATGTCAAGAACAACAAGTCAAAACACCTACGATAAATAAAACGATTTTACCCAAAACGCTTCTTTAACATGGAATTTACAAAAGAACGGGTAATATAATGTCATAAGTGAACCATATATGATATCATAACAATGAATATGATTCTGTAATAAGTCAATGACATTATTTAAATCATTATACAGGAGGTTCGGACACATACGAAGCAAATTGGACCTAAGGTAAGGGAAATATCACAATCTCATTTTTATCCGAGATTGTTTATTCATAAGTATTTACTGGGGTGTATTTTATCATCCACATCCATGTTTCATCAATATGTAATATTATTTCCATCCACCTACAATTGTTTAAATCCATTTTTACCCTTCGGTGAGTTTTTAGTAATATCTATGAAAGGAATCTTTTGTCATACGAGGTACTTTTTGACTTTTTCGACAAAAGTACAAAGAATGTTTTTTTTAACTTATACGGCACGAACGGATTTTTACGGTTTTATAAAGACTTATTTTCATGAACCTTCCTCCAAAATATTTCATGACTATTTTTAATAAAATCTCTTTCTTTTAAAATTGTATGATGTTTTGTGAAAAGAAATTGATTTTGAAGAAGAAAGGATATTTTCCTCAAGAATTCATTTCAAGTGTTTTATCAAAATTATTTTCCATCTAAGATAATAAAGGGTTCTGTTTCTATCCATATTTTTACATTGATTTGACTATGTTGTGATGGAATTATGTTTATGAATTCCTTTATCTTATATGAATGGTTTTATGATGTCATGTTGTTTAAGAATCCCATTTTTATTACATGGGTGATGCAATGATGTATGATTTATGATTTTGTGGCACACATAAGAAAGGATTCATTAAGAGATGGGTGGGACCTATATCTCCCTCCAATGCATTGGGTAAAGATTTCATATCTCATGAGATAGACATGGCTGGAATGGTAGGTTATACCGGTTCAGTGAAACAGGACTGAAACGAGGATTACTCGATTCAGAAAGGGACTTTGTCCACTAAGATAGTCTTGGCAATGAGTCTTGACTAACAAGAAATGATTCTCTATGATTATGTGTGTATGCCACAATGAGTAATGTTTTAAGTTATGGTTTCATTTTCACTACTATGATTTATCCCATGTTATGAAATTATGCTCTCTTTTGTAGGTTAAGATTTCCAAAAATGTTATGTTCTTATGAAAATTATGTGATTGATATTTCTTTTGTTTACCCTTACTGAGCATTTGAGCTCACCCTTTTATGTTTTCTTTTCCCCAGGATATAAAGAAAGGTTTTAGGTAAAAAAAAAGGAAGATCTTTGTGGGAGATTTTGAAGATCTTTCACCAGGATTAGAAGATTACGTTCCGAGTTTCCAAAGACACTAAACTATTACGATCCTTGTGTGTGTGTTTTTGTTATGTACTAAGTATTCCGCAAAAGTAATGTAAAGTCCATGTAAGTCAGGCTACGGGTCTCTACAGTTGGTATCAGAGGAAAGGTTTAGTCAACCTTTGGAAACTAGGATGCGAAAACGTTAGTGAGATCCCTAGAGATATTTCTAAGGTATGTCTAGGGATGTCCCTAAGGTTAAGTATACGTATAGGTTATAGTACTAGAATTACGCTAACGATCATAGAATTAAACCTAAGATGTTAGATATTGAGGGTTCTCCCTTTTTACTATATTGTCTTCCCTAGCATGATTTCGCCTCTCACAAAATTATTTTTGTGTTTTAGTTAATGGAGGGAACCAGAAGGAATTTGGTTAACATTGAATCCAATGGACAAATTGGTGACTATGAGCAACAAAATTGTGTGATGCCTAGAGATAAAGATATTCTGATTATGCCGAATCAGTCATCGCGATATATGATTAACAAGGTGAAATTTAGTGGTATGAATAATTCATCAAAGAAGAGGAAGATAAACTATTATGCATGTTCGCATGTTGAGGAGCATAAAGAAAGGAAGATTGAGATTTCTAAAGAAGGGAAGAAGAACCTTGAGGAATACCTCAAATGGAGGGACCGATGTTATCTGTGTGGAGAAAAGGGTCATAGAGTGACAGATTGTTATGGAGTTCAATGTCTTATTTGTGGAGAACATGGGCATTACCCAACTCAATGCCCTGACCTGAAAAGATACTTCTAAATCAAGGAAGGAATTATTCCAGGACAGTCATTGAAGTGGATGGACTGAAGTGTTGGTATTCAAGAATAATGTTGTTGAGGTACTTTTATGGTGTATTGTAATATTTATGTATTGGTCTAATGTGGTATTCGAAGTGATTGATGTATTTTTGGAAAGTATATGATATGCGCATAATGAAGGGATAATACGATAATGAGATGTTTGATTGTATGCATGAGCTCATGATTGATATAAGGACTAAGTGATATCATGGTTTGAGTATATAGAATTTTGAGGATTTTGGTATGTGGAAGGTGTTAACTTTTAACTGCATTCATGTTTTCACTAATTTATTCAAGAGAATACATGATTAAGGACTTTGAATGTTTGGAATGTGACCAACAAGACATATCTTATGATATGTGGGGATCAACGACAGTATTAAATCTCTGGTAATCGTTGTCACTATATTATGAGAGTGGACTGCAGTATTATGTATAAGCCTAAAGATTAGACTGGATTATGTTGGACATAAGTTAGTATTGTTTAAGGATAGGAGATTTTCGATATTATTGATGGGATGTTATAGTAACGTAGTTTTAGAAAAAAGGGACAACCTGCAGGACGGGCGACAGCCCATCGCTTCGGACAAGGCTGTAGGAATCGAACCCACAACCGAAGTGCGACTGGCCTTTATCGCCTACCACTGGCCTACAAGAAGTCCCTATTTAGTAGAAACTAGTTTTATTATATTAAGCAGTATGATATATGAAGTATAAGTCCATTTAGGAACTATATATGATTAATCTTACTATAGAATGACTTATGTATATTTAATAGCTTTTGATTACCTTTTGTTTGAGACAGATGGAATGACCCGTCATTCTATCACATGATCTGCTAACACTTCACGAATAACAAATTCAACTTCATTTATTTAAGAGATGAAGTGAAAATTGTTCAAGGCACGGACAACAGTGATATTGTATCAAAATAAAGTAAGTATTTATTCTAATTCAAATTTTCAACTTTAGGGAAATGATCTTGAAAACCAAAAATGTTGTCCTAGTGATCTTATACCTGATGAATCAGATGGTACCTTAGATCGTCACAAATTTATGGATTTGTGATTACTGGATTTTCCATAGCCATGTTCTCTACCACTCTCCATCATAACATGATGGTTAGATTTCTCTTCCATATCCATATTTTCACCTATGCGGAAACCCAGTGATTAGTTTATTTGGGTAATCGTTACATTTCATACTTTAGTTTTTAAAGCCATGTTTTGGTATTCCTTTTTTACGATGTGGGTTTCTATTAAAGAAACTTTCGAATAGTAAACCATTTATAACCCCGACGAATTTCGAGGGCGAAATTCATTTTAAGGGGGGTAGAATGTAACAGCCCGAGATTTTATGAAAAATATTCTTTTTAATGTCTTGTGTTATACTCTACACCAAAAGGATCTTTCACATTACACTTCTCTGACCTGGCTTGAAATACACACAATCGCAACCTTCCTCGATAGCGTGTGTTGTACGCAACACCGAGTTTCGCTAAACAACGATATGCTATTAAGATATTATTAAAACTAGCCGTTATGAATTGTAATAACCAATTTTTGAAATTTAGTAAATTTTATTTTTCAAAATGGAATTCATTTTTGGATTCGTAATATCTAAATTAGCTTAGGGTGAAATTTTGGTACTTTTCGGATAACTTTCATATTCTGATGAATAGTGAAAATTACTAAATTTTAATTAAAAACAACTTTTTTAATCGAAATAATTAATAGTGATAAATTATTAATTTGAGTGGTTTTAAAGTATATTTAGAATATATTTTTACAATTTAATACAATGTTGGTCATTGGATGTAATTTCACATTTAAACTAGACATAAACAAGTGTCAATCTTTTGATAGATATTGTTTCTTAAAAACACGCTATTTGTTTTAACAGCGGGATTTAATTATAAAATTAATTAATGCAACTTCTATGTTATGAATTTGGTAAAATAGATTTCATTTTTGAATTCGGAATATAAAATATAGCTTAGGATGAAATTTTGGCATTGTTCTGAAAAACATCAATTTTTGATGAATAGTGAAACTACTAAGTGGTAGGTTAAAAACTGAATTTTTCATAAAACTTAATTTTACCGCTTCTATGAATGGAATTTCAAAAATCTGAGAGACACGGTTGATGTCAGTAAGTAAAATGTGGTTCAATGAGATGAAAATAATTTTTGGTGAATAGTAATTTTTTACTTTTATTTACCACGGTTAAAAGTAAATAGGGTAATTAAGGGTACAAATGATATTAATATTACCCTAACACATGTCCTAATTCTATTGGACAAGTGTATTTCGACCAAAAACAACCTTAAGTATAAAATATTATCATTTAGGCCCACTTGGATTAGATTAGGACATTTATTATTAATTTATTTAAAGAAGGGTTAAAATAGCAAAAATAAAAGTTTAATAAGTAAATAATTTTTAATATGGGGTTATACATAAGATAAATTCGATTGTAAATATTAATTAGAAAGCTAAAAAGAGTTCCTACATGATGGTATTTTATTTGTAATTTTTAGACATCAAATAATTTAATTTATTTATGACACAACGATGATGCAGTAATTATCTTATTAATGAAATATTGACATAATTGATGTTATAAACACCAAAATAAATATAATTTGAAAATTTTTATGAATTCCACTAATTTTCTAGGTTACCATGATATATTAATGTTGATTTAATCAACTTGGTTCGAACATTTAATTCTGTTATGACTTTCACAAAAATCATATATCAAATAGTGTCAAAATTGACACAAAATAGTTTTTAAATCAAATATTATATTATTAATTGTTATTTTATTCCTAAAAATCTAAGGTTCGGCCAAATGACTTAGATAAGGATATATATATTAATAATAAACAATTTGGGGTTCGTTTGGCATGTTATAGTAAGTGTATTAACCATATAGTGAAAGAAAACAAAAAGACACGGTAAATGTTAAATTATTTAACTTAGAGTTAAATCTAATTGATAAGGTTAAAATAATATCCTAAACTTGTCTAAATTCTATTGGTTGATAGTATTTCGACCCATCCCCACTTTAGCTTCTAAATAAGACCCTTTGGAACCATTATAAACCGATTTTGACTTTAATATAAAATAATATTTTGAGATATTCCTAAGGTGCCCCTCTCCTCCCCTATAAAAGGACATCTCCTCCCCTCCTCCTCACACCAATTTGAGCACTCAATCTCGGCCAACCCCTGCCAAAATCTCTTCTCCACTTCCCTAGAAACATCCTAGAGGTTATGGTCTTCCTCAAAGACCAATTCTAGTGCCCTAAGAGGAGGTCTCAAAGAGGCACTTCAAAGAAGAGGTAATTACTGTTACCAATTCTTTCATCTTTATTTCTTCTTCCACTTCTTCTTCTTAGGTTGTTTCATTATGAAGTAATAACATCAGTATCACTCATATACTGATATGTTATTATAATTATGAAACAACCCTATTTCACCATCTATCCATCCTACGGAAAAAGAAATCACCGCGCGTGCGTACGTACGGAATACCGTCTCCACGCCGTGGTGTAATCTATTTTCCACCACCACCTTACATGGATGGGTATAATGGTGTAAAGAATAACTATACATAGTTATTACAACATCATATTGATTCTGATATATTGTATAACCCACTACAATTCAATTCAATATTTATAGAAATGATATCATCGCTCGTGCGTACGTACGGAATACCGTCTCCACGACGCGATGAGATTCATTCTCCATGTTAACCATTTAAGAATGATTATAATGTATATATAAGAAATAATAATGAAATATATGACATTATAAGGCTACTGGATTTATGTATATATATACATATGTATGTCATCTACTTACTTCCATTTCAAGACAATAAGGAAAGGAAAACAGCGTTCATGCGTACGTACGGACTACCGTCTCCATGAACGGTGTTTTTCATTTTATTTATCTATCTATTATATATATATATACTGAATATATATGATATATAAATCATATTTTATATTCTGGAAGTAAGTAAATCATGATATAAGTAATAATGATGTCAAGAACAACAAGTCAAAACACCTACGATAAATAAAACGATTTTACCCAAAACGCTTCTTTAACATGGAATTTACAAAAGAACGGGTAATATAATGTCATAAGTGAACCATATATGATATCATAACAATGAATATGATTCTGTAATAAGTCAATGACATTATTTAAATCATTATACAGGAGGTTCGGACACATACGAAGCAAATTGGACCTAAGGTAAGGGAAATATCACAATCTCATTTTTATCCGAGATTGTTTATTCATAAGTATTTACTGGGGTGTATTTTATCATCCACATCCATGTTTCATCAATATGTAATATTATTTCCATCCACCTACAATTGTTTAAATCCATTTTTACCCTTCGGTGAGTTTTTAGTGATATCTATGAAAGGAATCTTTTGTCATACGAGGTACTTTTTGACTTTTTCGACAAAAGTACAAAGAATGTTTTTTTTAACTTATACGGCACAAACGGATTTTTACGGTTTTATAAAGCCTTATTTTCATGAACCTTCCTCCAAAATATTTCATGACTATTTTTAATAAAATCTCTTTCTTTTAAAATTGTATGATGTTTTGTGAAAAGAAATTGATTTTGAAGAAGAAAGGATATTTTCCTCAAGAATTCATTTCAAGTGTTTTATCAAAATTATTTTCCATCTAAGATAATAAAGGGTTCTGTTTCTATCCATATTTTTACATTGATTTGACTATGTTGTGATGGAATTATGTTTATGAATTCCTTTATCTTATATGAATGGTTTTATGATGTCATGTTGTTTAAGAATCCCATTTTTATTACATGGGTGATGAAATGATGTATGATTTATGATTTTGTGGCACACATAAGAAAGGATTCATTAAGAGATGGGTGGGACCTATATCTCCCCCCAATGCATTGGGTAAAGATTTCATATCTCATGAGATAGACATGGCTGGAATGGTAGGTTATACCGGTTCAGTGAAACAGGACTGAAACGAGGATTACTCGATTCAGAAAGGGACTTTGTCCACTAAGATAGTCTTGGCAATGAGTCTTGACTAACAAGAAATGATTCTCTATGATTATGTGTGTATGCCACAATGAGTAATGTTTTAAGTTATGGTTTCATTTTCACTACTATGATTTATCCCATGTTATGAAATTATGCTCTCTTTTGCAGGTTAAGATTTCCAAAAATGTTATGTTCTTATGAAAATTATGTGATTGATATTTCTTTTGTTTACCCTTACTGAGCATTTGAGCTCACCCTTTTATGTTTTCTTTTCCCCAGGATATAAAGAAAGGTTTTAGGTAAAAAAAAAGGAAGATCTTTGTGGGAGATTTTGAAGATCTTTCACCAGGATTAGAAGATTACGTTCCGAGTTTCCAAAGACACTAAACTATTACGATCCTTGTGTGTGTGTTTTTGTTATGTACTAAGTATTCCGCAAAAGTAATGTAAAGTCCATGTAAGTCAGGCTACGGGTCTCTACAATCAAAGATATTTAAAAAGGAAATATATATTATAAAATATCAAGTGTTATATTCAGGTATAATTTTTTATGATGTATTAGGCATTTATATATTAATTTGATCCCTTTAACTTATATTATATTTTACCATGGTGATTAACTTTTACCTTGGTAACTTATTTTTATTTCGAAAAATGTAGGTGAAATCATTACCTATTTTGACCTGATAATTACAAATTTTGGAAAAAATTAATCTAATTAAATTTATAAAAATGTGAAATTAAACTCTTAAATGAAAGCATAAAAAATATAGAAAAAACATTTTTTATTGAAAAAATATTTTTTAAACATTAAGTGTTCATGGTGTTATCTCATATAGATCACCGATTAAATGAGGGATAATTTATTATTTTATACGTTGAAACATAAAGTTTTATAAGGATCTTCCAGAAAATGTGATCAATTAAATTTATTAAAAAAAATGAAACATATTTGAAAGCATTCTTTAAAAAATACAATTTTCCACATTTAATGATTTTAATCATATCCAATAAACTATTTATCTTCTAACCATTTAATTATATAAATCGAACAGTATTAGAAACTTCTATTAAATATTGTAGACTATTTTTTCAAGTAGAATACTCAAGAGGGGAGTGAATTGATTTTCCAGTAAAACTTTCTCTTCAAAATTATTTAAATCATAAATACATCAATTTAATAAATATGTACAGGTAAATAGAACTCTTGAAAAATATAATTTTATCATTCAAATAGTTTTAAAAAATACTCGATCATAGATCAATTAAAATAATATCTAAACCACTTTAACTTTTAAAACTAATTTACTTCTATCAAACACAATATATATTACAAAAATTAAGTTTAACTATCAAAGTAATATTTTGTTATTATTTGATGAATATATACTAGTTTATTTTAAAAGAGTGTAAAAAAATAAAATCTCCCAAAAAAATAAAAAAGGGGTTTAATCATAAGTTGAGACCTAATAACCCCCACTTGTAAATCACATACTACCAAGAAATTTATTAAATAATAAGTAGATCCACAACTAGGATTGAGTTTTTCACAATAGTGTACAATGATTTGCAGACTATATATAGACTCTTCCATAGTTATACAAGGGTTACAAGATTGAAAAAATTGTACCCAAGTAATTAACACTATACAGCCTCTTCCTTGGTTCTACATGGGATAGAAAATGAAAATAATTGAAAGGAAATATATAACACTCTCCAATACAGTGTGGTATCCCATGTTTACAAATAAATAGATTGAAAGAAAACCCAAATAAAAAGAATATTCTAGAATAGAAAGGGTAAATAATTGGAAGTATGAATATTCTATGAAGCTTAGTATAATCAACTTCAGTGGTTCAAGATTCGTTGAATCTATCTTTGAATGTGATTAAACGAGTTTTCATAGAAGGTGCAGAAATCGAAGTGTCGTAAATTTTTTGGATAATCCTTTGTTCTCAGAAGGCACTAAACTAGAAAATATTCTAGTGATATAATTATCTCAGTTAGCTGACTAAACAATTTTTTACCACACCTCACTACAGACATCCATTAGGGGTTCCTATGAATTTATATCATTCTAGAATGTCTAATTATACATTTCAGGAAAACAATAAAATGAATAAAATCCTTTTACTAGGAGACAACTATAGAAATTATATCATTTTCTTTAACGCATCATTACAGTAGTTTAGTAAAAATAATTATTAAAAACATGTGCCCATAACATTAATTTAATTGACTCTATGAAGACATGGTAGGAATTGTGTTTGAATTTAATTATAAAAAATTGTGGTAACAGATATGGTGGTGGCAAGAACATAGTGGTTGAATTTGTTGATGTTACCGTCTAGAATAGAAAGTGGTGGTATCTTCTGGTAGTAAAAATGGATAGTTGAATTGATACTATACTTTATAAAAATTTAAAGGACTTGTTGATAGAATCACTCAATTGTAAATGCACTTGGTGGTAGCAATGATTAGCAGAAGCTTCTGGTAGTCATATACTTGAACTAACGAAAACTTCTTGAACAGACCACAACCAACTAAAACTAATGGTAGATGTTCCAGTGGTATCTTATGGTGGTAACAAATTTCCACTAATGGTATCTTGATACAACTAGTGGTAGGTAGTCACTCTAAGTTTAGGACTTATCCAATTTTATCATTTTGGCTAGAAAATAGTTATTTATCACAAAACAGGAAACTTATTAGGAAAATAAGAAAAAATATTTGGGATATTTAATACTAAGGAAGTTATAGACTAATTCAAAAATATCCCCCTTTTTAACATCTGATTGAAACTTATTTTTTATTAATTTTTTCCAATAAGTCACTTTTGGGTTTGTGAGAGCCGAACAAGAAAAGGGAAGAACAAGAAAAAGGAACCATAAGCAGGATGATCTTGGAACCACCCCCCAAGTCCAGACCTGCCTAATAGAGAAACCAGAAAAAAACAACCAAAATAACTTTGAGGAAAAGTGGGAACCAAAGACAATGGTCAGCCTAACAAACCCACAAAACACCATGGACGCAACACTCAGGACTAGACCCGTTGAACTGCACCACAGGATCATCAGAGCCATTGAGACCACACCATGAAACGAAAACAACACCCCAATATATCCAACTTCACCAAATCCACCAACACGATCCAAAGAGTCAAGAAACCCATCGCACCAAACCAAGATGGGGTCGTGTGTGAAGGAGGATGAGGAAATGGAAGAGGAAACCAAGGAGTTGCATGACTATTTGGGTACAACAAAAGGCAGAGACATAGAAAAAACCAGAAGGGAAGGAGACACTAGTACAGAAAACGTTTTTTATGTCACCATTTTTTACGTCGGTTATATAAAACCGACGTCATAATATGTAAAACGAGTTTTTTTACGTCGGTTATTTAATAACCAACGTAAAAACCTGGTTCGGTACACCTTTAACGTCGGTTATTTTTATAACCGACGTTATTAATCGCGCGGATTCTTTTGTTACGTCGGTTATAAAAATAACCGACGTAAAAAACGCGGTTTCCGAAGGCTTTTTTACGTCGGTTATTTTATAACCGACGTAACAAAAGATTCTGCAGATGTTTTTGACGTCGGTTATGGAATAACCGACGTCAAAAAACGCGGATTTTGAGCCCTTTATAACGTCGGTTATAAAATAACCGACGTAAAAAAAGAATCGGAGGAAGGTTTTTACGTCGGTTATTTTTATAACCGACGTTATAAATGTTTTGAAAAAAATTATAACGTCGGTTATTGAATAACCGACGTGATAACTCATTTAAAAATTTACCCAGACCCGTGGATTGTCATTCGCGAGTTTACCTTCGACAGTCGCGACTCGTCTCTCTCGCGCGTAAACCCGAATCGGCTTGTCCATTTCGTTGGTTTAGATTCATTTTGCGATCATCGTTTCTCATATTTAATCTCCTCGGATCAATCATCTAAACTCGCAGCACTCAGGTAATCCTCCCACTCGTTCGTTTTTTTTCGCGGATAGTATATATATATGTGTTGTGATTTTTTTGTTGAAACTAGCTAAGATTCTTCGATTGCGAACCCTTTTAACTCGTTTTGGCACCATAATCTTATTTATCATCCCTAGATCTATTTGTTCGACTTGCAATATTGACTAATTTTATGATTTCACTAATTTTTCATCGTTTTCTATAAATCCCCGAGAGGGTTGGGGCGTGTCCAGGGGGGGTGTCCAGGGGGCTGTCCAGAGGGTTGGGGGATGTCCAGGGGGGTGTCCAAGGGGGTAGGGGGTGGGGGGTGGTGTCCAGGAGGGGTGGGGGGCTGTCCAGAGGGGTCGGGGGGTGTCCAGGGGGGTTTACAAGGGGGTGGGTGGGTGTGGGGGCTGTCCAAGGGTGTGGGTGGGTGTTGGGGGGTGTCCAGGGGGGTGTCCAAGGGGGTAGGGGGTGGTGTTTAGGAGGGGTGGGGGGGCTGTCCAGAGGGTTGGGGGGTGTCCAAGTAGGTCGGGGGTGGGGGGTTGTGTCCAGGAGGGGTGGGGCTGCTTTCTAGAGGGGTCGGGGGCTGTCCAGAGGGGTCGGGGGGTGTCCAGGGTGGTGTCCAAGGGGATGGGTGGGTGTGGGGGGCTGTCCAAGGGGGTGGCGGCCTGTCCAGAGGGGTCGGTGGGGTGTCCAGGGGGGTGTCCAAGGGGTTGGATGGGTGTGGGGGGCTGTCCAAGTGGGTGGCGGCCTCTCCAGAGGGTATTTGGGGTTGTCCGGGTGGGTGGGGGGCTGTCCAGAGGGTTGGGGGATGTCCAGGGGGGTGTCCAAGGGGGTAGGGGGTGGGGGGTGGTGTCCAGGAGGGGCGGGGGGCTGTCCAGAGGGGTCGGGGGGTGTCCAGGGGGGTTTACAAGGGGGTGGGTTGGTGTGGGGGGATGTCCAAGGGTGTGGGTGGGTGTTGGGGGGTGTCCAGGGGGGTGTCCAAGGGGGTAGGGGTGGGGGGTGGTGTTTAGGAGGGGTGGGGGGGCTGTCCAGAGGGTTGGGGGGTGTCCAGGGGGGTGTCCAAGCAGGTCGGGGGTGGGGGGTTGTGTCCAGGAGGGGTGGGGGTGCTTTCTAGAGGGGTCGGGGGCTGTCCAGAGGGGTCGGGGGGTGTCCAGGGTGGTGTCCAAGGGGATGGGTGGGTGTGGGGGGCTGTCCAAGGGGGTGGCGGCCTGTCCAGAGGGGTCGGTGGGGTGTCCAGGGGGGTGTCCAAGGGGTTGGATGGGTGTGGGGGGCTGTCCAAGTGGGTGGCGGCCTCTCCAGAGGGTATTTGGGGTTGTCCGGGTGGGTGGGGGGGCTGTCCAGAGGGTTGGGGGATGTCCAGGGGGTGTCCAAGGGGGTAGGGGGTGGTGGGTGGTGTCCAGGAGGGGCGGGGGGCTGTCCAGAGGGGTCGGGGGGTGTCCAGGGGGGTTTACAAGGGGGTGGGTGGGTGTGGGGGGCTGTCCAAGGGTGTGGGTGGGTGTTGGGGGGTGTCCAGGGGGGTGTCCAAGGGGGTAGGGGGTGGGGGGGGGGGGGGTGTTTAGGAGGGGTGGGGGGGCTGTCCAGTGGGTTGGGGGGTGTCCAGGGGGGTGTCCAAGCAGGTCGGGGGTGGGGGGTTGTGTCTAGGAGGGGTGGGGGTGCTTTCTAGAGGGGTCGGGGGCTGTCCAGAGGGGTCGGGGGGTGTCTAGGGTGGTGTCCAAGGGGATGGGTGGGTGTGGGGGGCTGTCCAAGGGGGTGGCGGCCTGTCCAGAGGGGTCGGTGGGGTGTCCAGGGGGGTGTCCAAGGGGTTGGATGGGTGTGGGGGGCTGTCCAAGTGGGTTGCGGCCTCTCCAGAGGGTATTTGGGGTTGTCCGGGTGGGTGGGGGGGCTGTCCAGAGGGTTGGGGGATGTCCAGGGGGGTGTCCAAGGGGGTAGGGGGTGGGGGGGTGGTGTCCAGGAGGGGCGGGGGGCTGTCCAGAGGGGTCGGGGGGTGTCTAGGGGGGTTTACAAGGGGGTGGGTGGGTGTGGGGGGCTGTCCAAGGGTGTGGGTGGGTGTTGGGGGGTGTCCAGGGGGTGTCCAAGGGGGTAGGGGGTGGGGGGTGGTGTTTAGGAGGGGTGGGGGGGGGGCTATCCAGAGGGTTGGGGGGTGTCCAGGGGGGTGTCCAAGCAGGTAGGGGGTGGGGGGTTGTGTCCAGGAGGGGTGGGGGGCTGTCTAGAGGGGTCGGGGGGTGTCCAGGGGGGGTTTACACATCGATTTGTTTTATATTTCAAAATTATTTACATTCAAATTATGATTTTTTTCATATAAACATATATTTGTCTTATCTAAAAAATATATATATTTTTACTATTTGTTATAGGTAATAATGAGTCGAAGTTGGATTACGGCACATCGAATGAGCAATGAATATGAGGAAGGTGTTGATGCCTTTTTGGAATTTTCTAAACGAAATGTTCCAAGTAGTGACATTTTTTTCTGTCCATGCCTGAAATGTCTGAATATGAAGAAGTTGAAAAGTAGAGAGATAAAAGATCATCTGATTTGTCATGGTTTCAATCCGAGTTACAACCCTTGGATTTGGCATGGCGAAACTGGACAGAATGTCACTGATGATAATGAATCGTAAGATGGTAACTCTGATGGAATTGAAGAAATGATTCGCGATATTGTAGCAGAACAAATTGAGATAGAACCGACAGTTTCACGTCTATATGGTGATGCCGAAAAACCATTATATCCTGGTTGTACAGATTTTACGGTTTTGTCGGCGGTGTTAAGATTGATTAACCTGAAGGCGAAACATGGATGGAGTGACAGAAGTTTTACAGAGCTGCTACAATTGATGAAAGACATTCTTCCAAAAGATAACGATCTTCCAGATTCACATTATAAGGCCAAAAAAATATTATGCCCGATGGGATTGGGATACAGGAAAATACATGCCTGTCCGAATAAATGCATTATATATAGGAAGGAATATGAATTTCTGAAAGAGTGTCCTAAATGTGGGACATCACGGTATAAGGTGAAAGAAAAATCAAAAGCTGATGTAGAGATTACCAAGCTCCCTTCAAAGGTATTTTGGTATCTTTCTATAATTCCTCGTTTCAAACGTTTATTTGCTAATTCACATGATGCAAAAAGGTTAAGATGGCATGCTGATGAGCGGGTATGTGATGGAGAAATACATCATCCAGCTGATTGTCCACAATGGAAGAAAATTGATGCCCAATACCCTACATTTGGAAATGAAATTAGAAATCTGAGACTAGGCTTGTGCACAGATGGAATGAATCCATACCGAACCCTCACTAGCACACATAGTTCATGGCCTGTTTTATTGGTAATTTACAACCTCTCTCCTGAAGTTTGTATGAAACGCAAATATGTCATGTTGAGTATCATGATCTCTGGTCCAAAGCAACCTGGCAATGATATTGATGTATACTTGTCACCGCTGATTGATGATTTGAAACTGTTATGGGCTGATGGTATTAGGGTGTATGATTCTTATAAAATGGAATATTTTCAACTGCATGCAGTGCTTCTATTCACTATAAATGACTTCCCAGCATATGGAAATTTGTCTGGATACAGTGTTAAAGGGCATAAAGCATGTCCAATTTGCGAAAAACAGACGTCATATTGTCAATTGCATCATGGGAGGAAAACAGTGTACATGGGTCATCGAAAGTTTTTGCCTATGGATCACCCTTATAGAAGACTAAAAAAGGCATTCAATGGCTCACAAGAATTTTATACTGCTCCAAAACCTTTATCCCCAGATTTGTATTTTGAGAGGGTGAAAAACCTTGATGTGACATTGGGAAAGACACAGAAATCTGGCAATGATAGACATATTTGGAAGAAAAGGTCAATATTTTTTGAGCTACCATATTGGAGGTATCATGAAGTCAAACATAATATTGATGTCATGCACGTGGAGAAGAATATCTGTGATTCTTTGATCGAAACATTGCTAGATATTAAAGGAAAGACAAAAGATGGGTTCAATGCAAGGTTAGACCTACTATCAATGGGAATACGTTTGGAGTTAGCTCCCACTCCTAAAGGAAGACGAACATTTCTTCCCCCGGCTTGTCATACATTATCGAAGAGGGAGAAAAGTATCTTCTATCAGTGTCTTCATGATATCAAAGTGCCTCAAGGTTATTCTTCAAATGTAAAAAATTTTGTCTCATTGAAAGACTTGAAGTTGATAGGTATGAAATCACATGATTGTCACGTCATGATGCAACAAATTCTACCAGTTGCACTGCGTGGAATATTGCCCATCCGTGTCAGAAAGACTATAATGAGGTTGTGTTATTTTTTCAATTCAATTTGTAACAAGGCGATTGATGTGAATGCTTTGAACCTTTTGGAAAAGGATGCAATTTTTATACTTTGTGATTTGGAAATGTATTTTCCTCCAACTTTTTTTGATATGATGGTGCATTTAATGATTCATCTGGTTCGAGAAATAAAGCTTTGTGGACCTGTATATCTTCGTTGGATGTATCCTTTTGAAAGGTATATGAAAATATTAAAGGGATATGTTAAAAATCCATATCGACCTGTAGCCTCCATTATTGAAAAGTATATTTCTGAGGAGGTAGCAGAGTTTTGTACGAGCTACTTGGCTACGGCGCAACACATATGTTTGCCTCCATCTCGCCATGAACGGGTTAATAATGAGGGAAAGGGGATTCGTGGCTTGAAAGTCAAATCACTGTTAGCTGAACATATGAAGAAGTTAGAATCATACATCTTGAATAACATAGCTGATGTTCAACCGTATATCACATTGCATATTAATGAGTTGAAACAATGCCATCCAAAGAAGAAAGAAATGTGGATTTTAAATGAGCACAACAAAACTTTTTTGCCATGGTTTAAAAAGACCTTGCTTGGTAGATCAGATGTATCAGAGACATTAAAATGGATAGTGGGTGGTCCATCTTTAAATGTGATAACATGGTCCGCTTATGACATTAATGGCTATACATTTCATACGAAAGCTCAGGACAATAGAAGTGCAGTTCAGAATAGTGGTGTATTGGTGTTTGCAGAAGCAATGCATTTTTCGAGTGCTAAGGACAGAAACACAATTTCGGCATCAAGTGCATATTATGGAGTGATTGAAGACATATGGGAGGCTGATTACTTTAAAATTAAAGTTCCTGTTTTTAACTGTAAATGGTTTATCGGTAACAACAGTGTCAGACACGATGAATTTGGAATGACACTTGTTAATCTGAATAGATTGGAAGACACAGCTGATTCTTTTATAATGGCAACACATGCCAAACAAATTTTCTATGTAGTAGATCAATCAGATATGCAGTGGGCCGTTGTTTTATAAGGGAAAAAACAATATGTTGGTGAGGATGAATTTGATGAAGATGCTGATTTATGTGAGATCCCGACTTACATGGAAAGATTAACAGAACATAATGATGAGTATGTTGAAGACATGGTTTGTGCCATAAGGAACGATCACGACAAAGAAATTTGGGAAAAAAATCCAACTGTACATTCCTAAAATTACAGGTAACACATGTTTATTTCTTGTTTACATTTAGTTTTTTCATATAATGTTAGATATTGTAAATTTTTTACTTATTAAAACATGTATCAAACCGAAATGATAAAACAATAAAAACCGTAAAGAGGAGAAGTCCTGGGTGCACCGGCCGGCCGGTGGGGGATCACCGGTTGGCCGGTGGTCCAGACAACAAAGCTCTCTGGTCCACCGGCCGGCCGGTGGTCCAGACAGAGAGGAAGGCTCTCTGGCTGGTCCACCGACCGGCCAGTGGTGATCCAGCGGCCAGCCGGTGGACCAGACAGAGAGGAAGGCTCTCTGTCTGGTCCACCGGCCGGCCGGTGGTGAGCCAGCGGCCGGCCGGTGGCACCAGGCAGTGGGCAAGTCTACTGCTTGGGTCCTCCGGCTGGCCGGTGAGCTCACACCGGCTGACCGGTGGACTCAGTGAGTCCACTTTTCAGCTTTCTTGGGCCAACTCCTTGGAAACCTTTTTCCTATCAACAAAAACACTTGAAAACAAGTTAGAACATAATAAGAGTGATTGTGATCATTAAAATCCAAGATAGAGGGGTACAACAGACTGTGTTTACTATGTTTATCATTGTTTCACATGCTTACCATATTACCAATGTTTACTATTATGTAATTTAGTACAGTTTACTATTTTCTGATTAAGTAGTATTACAATATTTGAATTTTTATATTTGTGAACTAATGTTTGTTTTTTTGATTTGAAGGAAAATGACAGATCAATCAGTTGATCAGCCACATGATTCTGGAGATGAGCATATTGGTCATACATCTGGGGAGGAACATTCACAAGCTCCTATTACGAAAAAGAGTTCAAAGGTTGGTAAGCGTGGGTGCACACGTTTACCAAAATTATCACTTGCCCGTACGAAGGAGGATAGGATAGTCGTGGAGTTTGATGATGATGATCTTCCTAGAGGTCCAAATGCTAAAGATTTTAAGGGTTTTGTAGCAACTCAGGCTAAGAGCAAAGTAAGCATTCTCTATGATGATTGGAGAAGTGTGGATAAGGCAATAATTTCTCAGCTGTGGGAGACCATTTTGGTAAGATCTTTTGCTATTGTTTGACTGTTCTTTAAATGTTTCTAGTATATATAATATTTTTAACCTCTTTTTTATCAAATGACATTTGATATTCCTGACACTGGAGGAGTCAGGAAGAAATGCTTATCGTTGGCTGCTAGGAGATGGAGGGATTTCAAATCAACCCTCTCATCTGATTTCATTTATGGTCATAGGAGTCGTGAGAATCCATGTCGTATATATCCTTTTATAGATGAAGACACATGGAGACAATTTTTTGAAAGTAGAAGAAAAGAATCATTTTTGGTAAGGGCAATGTAAACTTTTATAAGCTTTCTTATATAAATGATCTTATTATTGTTTTGTTAATGATTACTTATTCTTAATTTACAGCAAACAAGGAAAGCTCATCAAGATATCCAATCTAAAAATGTATACCCTCATAGTTTATCTCGGGGAGGGTATGCATTATTGGAAGAACAAATGATGGCAGAAAAATTTCAACAACTAAGAGCTGAGTCTTCAAGCTCTGGAGAGGTGGCCCCTCCATCCCCTCCATCTAGACATGAGAAATGGAAAAGATCTCGGAAGGGAAAAAAAGGACAATATCTTTCGGAAGAATCGAGACTCATAGTTGAGAGGATTGTAAGAAATCTATTTTATTTATTTAAGTTTACTATTTTCGTCATATATTTCCAATCATTATAGAAATGTTCAATTAATTATTACAGGACTCTCTTGAGGAGAAAAGTTCACAGGGGACATTTACACCATCTGGGAGGGAAGATATTTTATCTGTGGCATTGGGAAAGCCCGAACATCCTGGCCGTGTAAGAGGATATCCGGCAGGTGTATCGGTAAGAAAAGTGTTGCCACGTTCCTCAACTTCTAACGTTGAGGGAGTTTATAAAAAAAATAGAATCCTTGGAGGCTGAAGTCCATAATATTAATGCGACAATGGAGGACAAGATTAGAGCATCGGTGCAGGTTATGTTTGCAGACTTGCAAAGACAATTTCAGGGTGCAGCTCCCACTCCACCTCTCCCAGTAGCTCCCACTCCCCCACCTCAGCCTGCAGACCCCATTTTTGATCCTCCTCCTCCGCCGCAGCTACCTACTTATTGTGAGATGTATGTTGATGATCCTCAACATCATATAGTTGCATATGGGATGGTATATTGTATAGGAGATACAGTTCATCATCAACAGTTAGAGGTAGAGAATCAGAGGGTCACTGTACAGGATATTATAGATAGATCAGCTCGGATACCATTACCTACAGATGAGGTGACGACAGTTGGACATAGTATCGGCCATTTTTTACTTTGGCCATCCAGACTTCTTCGACTCATTACCATAGAGGTATGGATGTTATATCTTTTATTTTATATTTTCATTAATGTTTTATCATTTGAAAACTAATATATTTTTCAATTTATTTTTACAGGAATACTTCAAAGGTAAAGAAATACTGTATAGACAACAACAAAGTCAGATAGCTATGACATCAGATGCAGATACTAGCAGTCTTGACAAATTGTCAAGATATTCAAATTTTTTGGCGGATCATTATGACTTTACAATGGAAGCTCATGTATGTGGACGTGAACTAAGTGTGGGGATTATGAAAACTGATATCATGGAGTTTGTCACTGGAGATAAGTTGGGCATCAACGTGGTGCAAATTTTTATCATGTAAGTCTTAACACCTTTTCCTTGCGTTATATTTATTAAAAATGTATACTTATGTCTGCTTTGTATTAGGTATCTGTATAAAATTTGTGAGAGGAATGAGCTGACAGATGTATATGGATTCGTGGACCCACAATTGATTTCCCCTGAAGCATGTGCATTGGATGAGGAACAAAGAATTATTTATATTGCTGATAGATTTGAAAATAATGTAATCACTCAGTGTTGGATGATGCCTTTTTGTGAGAGGTATGAAACACATCCCTCTCAAAGAGTTAATTATCTTTTAACATAAAAAACCACTAACGTTAAATTTCCTTTTATCAGGGATCATTGGATGTTAGGGGTTTTTTGCCCTAGGGAGAAAGCACTTTATTGGATATGCTCTCTCCATGATGATGTGCGAGAAAGTTTTAAGAATATATTGGAAACGTAAGTTTCAATTTCACAATAGTTTTATATATTATAATGAATTTTAAATTTACCCCATTCGTATTATTTTCTAACAGGGCATGGGTCCACTTTCGAAAAAGCGCAAAAAAAGGAATTTCAAGATCAAATATGTACATGCGAAGGTAAATATCCACTTATAATTTGTACATTTTGATTTATTACATAAAAATAATATATTGAATTTACACTCATTCAAACAGAAATGTCATGAGCAACAAGGCATCATCGAATGCGGATATTACATGTTAAGATTTATGTATGAAATAATAACAACTGGGACAGTTCTGAGTTTTGACCTGGTAAGATTTCCTCTTTCTCATAATATTTCAATTTGATTTATTCATTATACACGTTGACTACTATCCTTTTCCTTTGTAGATTTTTGATGACCCTCAACCCTTTACTGCTGAAGATATCTAACACTTACAAGTGGAGTGGTCAAATTATTTTACAAGTTTGATTGACTTTTAGTTGTTTGTAATGTAAAATGTAATTTTGAATATTGTCAATGTAATTGTGTATTTCGTAGTCGTTTAGGTTGGATTTAGTTTTTTTTGAAGTTGACAGTGTAAGTTTTGAATGTTATATAAGTGAATGTTTAATTTTTCTCTACTTCTTGTTTTGGTCTACTGTTGATGGTTTTTCTGGTCTGGATTTTGGTATGGGGGGAGAGGTTCTAAGGGGGTGGGTGGGTGTTTGGGGGGGTGTCCAAGGGATATGGGAGGGGTGTCCAAGGTGTGTTTGGGGTTGTCCTAGGGGTCGGGGGGGGGGGGGGGGGTGTAAATGAGGGTGGGGGTGTCCAAGGGGTGGGGGGTGTCCAAGGGATATGGGAGGGGTGTCCAAGGTGTCTTTGGGGCTGTCCAAGGGGTCGGTTGGGTGTAAATGAGGGTGGGGGGGGGGGGGGGGGGGCTGTCCAAGGGGTGGGGGGGTGTCCATGGGGTGGGGGGGGGGTGCCCAAGGGATATGGGAGGGGTGTCCAAGGGGTGTTTGGGGCTGTCCTAGTGTTCGGGGGTGTAAATGAGGGTGGGGGGGCTGTCGAAGGGGTGGGGGGGGGGGGGGGGTGTCCAAGGGGTGGGGGGGTGTCCAAGGGATATGGGAGTGGTGTCCAAGGTGTCTGGGTGTTCTGTCCAAGGGGCCGGTTGGGTGTAAATGAGGGTGGGGGGGGGGCTGTCCAAGGGGTGGGGGGGTGTCCAAGGGGTGGGGGGGGGGGTGTCCAAGGGATATGGGAGGGGTGCCCAAGGGGTGTTTGGGGCTGTCCAAGGGCTCGGGGGGGGGGGGGTGTCCAGGGGTCGGGGGGTGTCCAGGGGTCGGGGGGGGGGGGTGTCAAGGGCTCGGGGGGGTGTCCAGGGGTCGGGGGGGGGGGGGGGGGGGGGTGTCCAAGGGGTCTGGGAGGGCTGTCAAGGTGTGTGTGGGGGGGGGGGTGTCCAATGGGTGTTTGAGGCTGTACTAGGGGTCTTGGGGGTGTAAATGAGGGTGGGGGGCTGTCCAAGGGGTGGGGGGGGTGTCCAAGGGGTGGGGGGTGTCCAAGGGATATGGGAGGGGTGTCCAATGGGTGTTTGAGGCTGTACTAGGGGTCGTGGGGGTGTAAATGAGGGTGGGGGGGCTGTCCAAGGGGTGGGGGGGTGTCCAAGGGTTGTGGTGGGGCTCTAATGTGGTGGGGGAGGGCTGGTCAGGTTGTTAGGTGGGTATAGATGAGGGTGGGGTTCAGTTGGGGCTTGGGGGAGGGCTGGCATGGTTATTTTTGCTGTTTGGTTTCTGGTTGCTTTTTGGTGAGAGCAGTGCAATTATTTTAAAAAAAAATATATTGCTTTCACGTCGGTTATTTTATAACCGACGTGGTAAATAAATCGGTAGGGGTTTATCACGTCGGTTTTTTCTAGAACCGACGTGATAAACCGTTCCCGGGCCTTTTATCACGTCGGTTCTTAATATAACCGACGTGCTAAAAGGCCTGGGAATCGATTTACCACGTCGGTTCTTGGACAACGGACGTGCTAAAACGTTTCCCAGGCCTTTTTATCACGTCGGTTATTTAAGAAACCGACGTGATAATAGGCCCGGGGAAGGGTTAATCACGTCGGTTATGTCATAACCGACGTGATAAACTATATCCCAGGCGTTTTATCACGTCGGTTTAGAAAATAACCGACGTGATAAACCCCCCCCCCCCCGCGCATATTTATCACGTCGGTTATTATATGAACCGACGTGATAAACACCGTGATGTTAGGGATGTTACGTCGGGTTTTAAATAACCGACGTAAAAAACGTTATTTATAACGTCGTCCGTATTAACGTCGCCTAAAAACCGACGTAAATAATGAAAAATAACCGACGTAAAAAATGTTTTCTGCACTAGTGAGAAGCCAACTGGCGAGGAGAAACACCACTGACACTGATCATTCCTACATCCACCATCTACGACTGGGTACTATCCCAGTAGTCAAATATGACCCTACCACGTTCCAACTTACATGAAACCCAACTGTAATAGAAATCCTTGTAATGTAGAGAAATAGATCCTTCAACTTTTCTAACTGGGTAATAAACCTACCAAAATGATCCATGACTCCACATAAATTTGTATTCTCTTCCATAAAAAGCATAATCATAGGTGATGAAGTCTTTAACTGATTCACTTATTCTTTGAAATCCTAAGTGATAGGAAGTACCCACATATTCTTAGTTAAGAACATAAAATGGGATTTAATTTCATGTTTTTAAATACTATTTGAGAGATAACATTTTATGGATTTAGTGATTATTTTTTTATCAATACAAGTTATGTTCAATCATTTTATAAAAGTCTTGTAACTATTATAACCATAATATTTTATTTGAATAAGTTCGTCCTGATGTGAGTTATAGGATTTAGGAAAAAATTCTTATAGTTTGTGTCTTACAATAGATCTGACCAGTTCAGCATCGACTGAGATAGGTGTATATGGAGATGGATCTCTAAAAGAAGAATCTACTACTTTCAAAAGAAACTTCAACCTCTCTAGAATATATTGATCTCTCTTTTTAAAACTAGTTATCATATATTAAAAAGTTAAATTAATGACATTCATCTATTCCACTAAATTATTTTTCTACCCTTCCACATTTTTAATCTTTATGTAGGGTTTGGGTAGGGGATGAGCCACTACGAAGGAAACTATTAGAGAGGTATCATATTCACATAGTTTTTTATCTTGAATAGAAGAATAACTAAGTATTATACTAATATCTTATATCAATTATTCATTATATTCATTTAGGTTAGATCTTGTTAGGTCAATAGTGTGAGGATAAGTATGAAGAATAAGTGAAGACATCTCCTGACTATGAAAAGATGCATCCTCATGACCGGTTTCCACAATAGGTACGCCAGAAGTAAATGACTCATTGATCTTTGAATTATCAATCAATTACAAAAAGTGTCCATAAAGATAATTCTAATAAAATAATATGGAAGGTCTATCATGATCTAGATTACATTCCTTGTCATCCCCATTATCATCATCATCATCGGAGTTAGAGTACACTAAGCCAAGAACATTGGATCCTAGGGATTTCTCACCCCTAATTTATGCATTATCCTCCCTTCTTTATGAAGAATCTTGTAAAACATATCTTATAGTATCCTGATTTATTGAAGCATTTTGGTAAATAATCTATTAATATTCAATAAAATAAATACTAAACTTATAAATAGTCAATATGGGATTTTATTGCTTATCTTCATATCCTCCATCAACATCATTATTAGGGTCATTATATAGATGAATAAAATCATCATGACACTATGAAGTATATATTTTAAACTGAGGACCATTAAAAACTTTGGCACTTTCTATTTCATCTTATTCTAACAATATATCATTGGTAGTAAGAGATAGAGGTGAGTTCTGTGGTCTATAAGATACTTTTAGATTCCTGACAGTGTCTGTGTCATTTACTACTTCCACCGAAACTCGAACATATTCCTCCAATTTATATGTAGCTTCCTTATCTTAAACATAAGTAAGAATAATAATATAATTTTTTTCATGAGAATAATTTTTTCCTAATTCATCTATCTCTAAGACAAGATTAATTAAATTTCTTGTTCTGGAAGGATCCTCATCTAGGTTTCATTTCTTATAAACTTTACTTAGTGCATCCCCCATATCTTTAACCAAGGATTCCAAATTACTTTCACCATTTTAAGGTGACTTTATTGAGATAAAATCCACCAATATTTGTTACCATTTTTTATACTTCAAGAATAATTCCTCTATCTTCCAATATTGTATATATTAGCTTTGGGTTGGAAAGGTAGTTGGAACTAGAGGAAGGTTTGTAAAACTCAATCATGTGCACCATTAAATACCTACATTGATTGATCTTCACACCTCTTTTAATAATAAATTAAAATTAAATTTCTAGATTCCTCAAGATACTGAATACCACCTTAATGGGACACATTATATGTTTCATGAACATAAAAATAAACTAACACTCTCCATCCAATTTAACTTTTGCAGGACCTATCATGAAAGAATTACCATTGAGCTCAATAAGAGAATCCATGAATAGAAAGTTATCAAGATGAGTGGGAAATCATCCTTGATTATCCTCATATATTATTATATGAGGAACTTTTAGGCACTTATCCAATTGTTTAAAAGTAAACAAAAGATCTTTTTCATTCACAACTATTATGATAACATACTTTTTTATCTTTATACTAAAACTCAGATAACAGGTAGAAGTCATGAATCAAACTATGGTAGAATGACATATTATTCCTTTAGAACCATTGTAAATATCACTATTCCTATATTACATTATAGAAAATTAACTTTCTTGAATATTACTAAGAAACATCTACTTCTTTCTCAACAATAACAACTCTATATGCAATCTATGGATTGTTTGGTTCGATAGAATGACTAGGTTCTTCTTTATATTTCTTTAAAGGACATGAATCATTAAAATATCAGCCCACATGCTTCACTCTTACCATTTCTTCCAAGGTTTTAGGGTTTTAGTATTAAGTTGATGATTCATGGATTAATAGAGAATGATAGTTTTCAAAAGGGTGTGCACATGAGAGAGTTATTATTCAGATTCTTATTTATATATATTTTTTAATTTAGTTATTCAAACATCTGATTTAAGATAAAAAAATAATAAAATTTAATTTAATATAATAAATAAAATTAAAAATATAGAGACAATAGTATTTATCATGGTAGAAATGAAATGGTGGGTCCTAATGGTATCATGATGATGGTATCATTGGCATGGTATCATACCAATGATATCATTCCATAGAAATAAACCAATGGTATCGTTCCATGATAGTATACCAAGGATAGAATTCCACGGTAGCATACCTTTTCAATTCACTTATACTATAAATAAAATAAATTCAAGAATAAAATACTTAGAAAAAATAAGCATTACAAGTCTATGTTGGATATATCTCATTCTCTCAAAATGCATTGGATTTGTGAACATGAAAGCAAAATGATGTTCAGTACCAATGAATTCAAGTGGAATACCACCTTTTTAAAAATGTTCTCTCAAAAATTGATGTCCTATATCAATATATTTTTTCCTTTAATGAGACATGAGATTCTTGAAAATTTTATAGTACTTATTTTTTCAAAACATATAGGGACATGTCGAAATGTATATCCATTGTCTAGCGAGGTGTGATTCATCCATAGAATACGTACACAACAACTGTATATTACTATATAATTATCTTTATCAATGGATAATGCAATAAAATTCTATTTATTACTACACCATGAAACTAGAGGATTTCCTAAAAAAGCACATGATTCAAGGGTGATTTTTTTTATCTCATTTAAAACCACCAAAACCTGCATCTGAATAGCTCAAAAAATCAAATTCATGTTCTCCAGAATAAAATAGTCCTAAGCCGGTTTTATTTTGGGGTCATTATTTTTTTTTCATAGTAAGAAAATGTAATTTTTTTATATTTTATGGAAATCATGGATATAATAACACAATAAACATAGTATTAGGCTCCCTAGTGTTGAAGTAAAGTAAATTTCCAATCATACCATTTTAAGTGGTATGATCAACTGGTTTCCCAGTTTCATCAAGTTTAATTTTACAACTTTTACTCATGAGAGTATCATTACCTTTAGTACTATCTATAACAAAACATTTTAAAATATATTTAGTGTGATTACTTTGGGTTAAAATTATTCCATTCTTATTTTGAAAAATATTAAATCCAAGAAATAATTTTAACTCCCCCATTATACTCAATTTTCAAATTAATTTTGTATCATTTTTTAATATTCAATATACAAATATGTTTTAGATGATCCAAAAATAATATCATCAACATATATTTTTACTAACAAAACATCCTTTTACATTATATCAATAAATAAAGTTTGGTCATCTATTCCTTTTAATAAGAAATTAGAAATGAAAAATGATCTCTGCCAATCACACTAAGCTCTAGTAGCTAGTTTCAAACCATAAGAAGGTTTTATTAGTTTAAAAGAATGATTCAGAAAGTGAAATTTTGAAATATTTGGGGTGGTTTTAAAATAACATGTTAAATTGTATAACTATTTTTGAAAAAAACTATTAGCATCCTTTTTATAAAATTTAACATCCGAGTGTTCTATATAGGAAGCAACATTTAGAGAGCTTCAAGATTAATTACTAGTGGAATGGTTTCTTCATAGTTAATACCTTATTCTCAACTATAGCCCTGTGTAACAATTATTTATTTATTTCTAATTAATGAACTTGAATTGTTTACCTTTTTGTATCCACCCACATAGAATCAATGGTTAATAAGTCCTTAGGTATTTTCACTAATTGCGATACGTTATTACTATCAAGTTGATTAAATTAATTTTTTCATTTCTATTACCCATAATTCATAATCAATTTATCCCCTGATTATTAGGTTCAATTTATGAAAAAATAGCTTGAGGTTAAACCTAATTTATAAGAGAATATCTAGTCTTATTCCCTCTATCTTGATCTCGAACTACTAAATTTAAGGGATAGTATCTATGAGTCATAATAGTTACATGGATTGAGGTATTTGAAACTTAATTTTCTTATATAGTTTTTGGTTCAAATAGTTCCTCAAAATTAGGTTATTTTTCTATTAGTTTCATTTAATGACAACTATTCTTAGACTTAGGTATCAGTATTCAGATTATAAAGGTCATTCTCTGGGTTCTCAAATGGAAAATTAGGTTCATGTGGATCTATGTCATTGAATTTGAAATGTATAGTATCTTAAAAAAATATTACTTTTATCGAATACCCTACATGATTTACTAGATGTTGAATAACCAAAAAAAATCCTTCAACACTTTTAGATGCTTTTTTATGAAATTTTCCTTTGTATTGAGTACTAATACCTTTAATCCCAAAACTCAAAAAAAAATCAACCTTTATTTTTCTTCAATTAAATAACTCATATACGGATATATTTAAAAGTAATCTAATAATAACTCTATTGGTAATAAATGAAGTTATATTCGAAGCCTCCTACAAAAAGTAAATTTGTAAATCATACACATTGAGAAAGGTTTTGGAAATTTATTGAAGAGTTGTTCCTTATTTCCACCTCACCAATCTGAGATGGGGTCCTAGGTGCAAAAAGGTTGTGATTATAGCTATATTGTATGTATATATATTTGAAATATTTATTTTTAACTCAATGGCCATGATCACTTCTTACAGTATTAATCATAATTCCACTAAGGCTTTATGTAGATATTGTATACTTGGAAAAATAAGAACAAGCTTCACTTTTTTGAGTTAGAAATAATTCCTATGTGTATTTTAAAAAAGCATCTACTAGAACATAAGTATATGGATTCCCTTTTAAGATAGAAACTATAAATGTTTCAAAAAAGTTAATGTGATCCAATTCTTATGGTTTGTAGGTTGAAACTTATTTCTTTGATTTGAAAGTGATTTTATATTATTCCCCATTTAACATGGGTTATATAATTTCTTATCATTGAATTCTAATTTAGGAAGATCCTTGACTAATCCATTACTAGTTAGATTTATAAGTGAGTGTATACTTAAATATATCATCCATATATTCCAAATCCAATATTATTTATGAAATAAAGTTAAACATGATAAATGTTGAGAAAATAATGTATTCAAATCAACAGGAAAAACATTGTTATGATGCAAGGAAGTGAAAACTAAAGCATGCATTGAATAAAATTTTTTACAAACATTTTTTTCATAAATAACATGATTTCCATCATCACAAAACTTTGTGATACTAAGAATAATATATTTTAATCTATAAAAAAATAACAATTTAGAAATCAAAATAGCACTAGAGTTACCAATTTGAATGAGTCCAATTATATTTTCCTTTAGAATTGTCACCAAAAGTGTTTTTCCATCATCTAATTTGTTAAGGTTTGTAAATATTGAGTATTTATCAGTCATATTTGGGGAACATCCACTATCCAAATACTATAGGTATTTTTTTCTACTCTTTATGTAGGTTTTATTTAGTAAAGTTAAAAAAGAAATGAATTTGGTACATATATTTCCTTGGGTCTATAAATGTTATTAATATATGCTTTCAAAATACTATGTAATTTGATGGGTTTCCCATAAATAAATTCTAAACATATAATAACAAAAACATCATTTTTTCTATAAGAATAAGATGTATTTACAATATTGGATGAGTTAGAGATCTGAGCAAATATTGTTTTTTATAAATATTTATCTATCTAGACTGGTAACCAATATCTATGGTATATTTAAGAGTGGTTTATTTACCAAGAATCAGAGTTAGACATTCTCAACTACTCATTAATCTTTCCATATCATTATTATGTTGTTATTTTGAAAATTTACCCTAGTTTATTTCTTTAAATACTTGAGAATGATTTTTCATTTCATGTAAAAATATTAGATTTAAAATGTACAGATAGAGCATGCTGCTTCTTTAAAAAACTATATTTATCAATTAGCTAATTAAATATTTTCTATAGTGTATTAAAATATTCAAATAACTATTCACTAAACATATTTTCTTTATTATTATCATTTTCAAAAATATTTTAACTATGTTCAGAATATGAAGGGATAATATTTAGTAACTCATATGTTTTTTTTCATGAAACACATGTTAACTTCATCCATTTTGTCTTGGCTACTAAATTAAAATTCTCTTCAACTATCCTCAGAGGCACTCCAAGTGTCTTTAGTAGACTTTTTATACAATTTTCAGTTTTCCTCAAATGTGTTATGATATTTATACTTCAGAAAACTAATTTTCATGTGTCCTTTTCTTTTTCACCCAAAGTAGGTTATCTTATTAGTGGAATTATCCTTTTTCCATGCTTTCCTACAATTTTATGTATTTTTATACTTACCACTGTAATTAAATTTCATGAAGAATTTCTTATTCCATTATAATTTTCTTAACCTTATAGAAAGGTGATCCATTTCCTAATCACTATTTGAGGGTGACTCATCCTCATGGGAACTATCATATCTGATATTCTCTTTCATTTTTTGAGTCAGATGTCTTGAAGTCTACTGAATTTATTTTTGGTCCATCTCCTTCCTTTTTTCTCATTTAGAATTCTTCATCATGTAACATATTCTCTATAAAAATATCTTTTATAGGGAACTTACTTATGTCACAATATCTATGATGGAAACAAAAGTTATTCTCCACATATTTGGACATCTCATAAGTCACATCACTAGATCTGTGTATAAAATTTTCTTCCCAAGTTTATGCATTGTATTTATAATCTCATTGGTCTTAAAATGAATATCATAAATAGATTAATCATTCTATATTTTA
The DNA here is from genome assembly GCA_963277665.1 of Viscum album. Taxonomy (NCBI): domain Eukaryota; kingdom Viridiplantae; phylum Streptophyta; class Magnoliopsida; order Santalales; family Viscaceae; genus Viscum; species Viscum album. The sequence continues at coordinate 189,798,900 of OY728145.1, forward strand.
ATGGTGTCATTAATAATGGTATAATTATTTGAACTCATCCCTTTAACATTGGAAGTTACTTCATGAGATATAGCAAGAGTATCAAAAATTTCAAAAGCAGTAGAAAAAAAGATATTATGTAAAGTTTCACTTCTCCCAGTGCACAATAAAATGAATTCATTACTTTATAGTTTTAATTATATACAACCTTAGTTTTATCACTCCAATAATCTTTATCATCTTTGATATTTTCAAATTTATCTTTAAATACGGTCCAAATATCAAAACACATCCTCTCAATAAGGAATTTTGATCTTCCATTGAGCATAATTAGTTCTATTAAATAATGAGGTTAATTAGTATATTCATTCTTGTTTATTATTATCCATAAAGAGAGAAATTTATAAATAATTGAAATTTTGATTTTTGGTCAAATTATATCATAATAAAATGTATTTTTAAAATCCTCCCAGTGATACCAAATTTTGGTCGGAGTGGAACACTCTAAAGAGGGATTAATTGAGTTTCCAGTAAAAAGTTATTTTTAAAAAAATTTAAAACATAAATTCCTGAGTTTTATAAAACAGTCAAGATAACTAAAAACCTATTAAAATATAATTTTATCTTACAAATAGATTTCAAAAGCTCAATCATAGTTCAATTGAAATAATATTGAAAATTATTTATCTTTTGAAACTAATTTTCTTATATCAAACAATTTATATACAACAAAAATTAAAGATAAATATCAATGTAATTTTTTGTTATTAGTTTGAAAATAGAAACTATTTTTTACAAACAAGGTAATAAAATATAAAATCCCATAATATAAAAAAAGGGGTTTAGTCTCAAGCCGAGACCAAATCCACTCAACTTCGAAATCACCCACTATAAATAAGTTTATTAAAAAATGAATTGATCCAAAAATTGGATTGGTTTTTACATAAAAATTCCTGAGGCTATCAAGGCTACACAGAGCCTCTTCTATAGTTCCATATGGGAGAAAATAATGAAAAACAATTGAACACAGTCATTTTAGTATAAATATCCTCTTATATAGTTATACATGGGAGATTTTTTTTAAACAATTTAAAGAAAATGTCTTGCATGCTCTAGTTTAAAATAGGAGCATGTATTTCAAATAAATGTAGTAAAAAAATACAACTTGAGAGAATAAATTAGAATAGAATGATAATGGAAATAAAAGTTTTAATATTTGATACTAATCAGCCTAATCAGCATCGATTGTTTAGGAGTCTTTGAATCTACCTTTTAAAGGGTTCAATGGAGCTTTCATAGAAATATCAGGAAAACATAATTTCAAAGAAGTTTTAGATAATGCATTATTCTTAGTAAGCACTGAACTAGCCAATAGTGTGAGATCAAAATATTTTAGTCAACCAATTAGACAATTTTTTTCACTACACATTACTGCATGTGTTCATGATGGGGTCCTCTAAATTTATAAAATTCCGGAATGTCCAATTATCCATTATAAGAAATAATAAAATTAGTATAATCCTTATACTGAGAGACAAATATGAAAAGTATGACTTTTTCTTTAAAGTAGCAGTAGAATAATTAAAAAATAATAATTTTTAAATCATTGTTCCCATGAATTTAATTGATTTCTTAAATTTATTTGTTTGATGAATAATGTTTGAATTTAGTTCTGAATAGCTACAATGATGGATCTGGTATTTATAAGCACTTGGCAGTAGAAGCTCTTGATGATAGCTCCTAGAATTGGCAGTTGAGGTATCTTCTAGAATAATTGTATCTTATTGAACTAGTAGTAGAATATATATGCTTTATAAGAAATATGAGTTAGAATTCCTTGTTAGTTGATTCACATGGTAGTAGCTCCACTTGGTGGTAGCCTCACGAGGTCACAAACTTAATCTAATAGTAGGTTTTTAAACTAATGTTAGCTGAAAAAACTAATGGTTGTTGTTCTGGTGGTAGCTTATAGTAGAAGAGGCTTTCAAAAAATGGTAGCTTGATACATCTAGTGGTAGGTTATCATGGAAGGTTAAATAAATATCCAATTTTATCATTTCTCCTAAAAATAGTTAAGTTTCAGAAACATATAAACATGATTTGGGATTATTGAAACTAAGAAGGTGCTAGAATAAGACAAAATAGACACATCAAATCAGTATTTCAGAAATAATAATATTATTATGAGGAAAAATATATTTTTATAATAAATTATTATCATTTTATTTCATTCAAAAATTATTTATTACAAAGGAATTATATTATTTTTAATTTATTTCCAACAATTACACAACTTCAATGTACCTATTGGATACAAGTATATACAACAACCATAAATCAAATGACCATATGTTCAATGACTATATAATTGATGGATCTATATATAATATTCATATTATATTCCTTTATATATCCTCAAATAAATCACTAAAATCATTCATTATATTCTTTATATCCATTTTCAAAATGTTTAATATATTGCGAACCTGAATTATTCTTTCTATAGTAATCATCCACAATATGATCTCAATGATAGATCACAATTATGAGAATTTAAAACTTATAGTATTTATATTTATGTGTGGTTTCATTCGATTAGTAATTTTACTAATTATGTTTTATTTAGTTATCTTGTAATGTATTTCATTTTGTAATGTAATATTATATCATAATAAAATAAATCATTATTTATTAGGTTTGGTGTGGTGTGTATCACAATCTAATGAGAACATGTGATTTATTTAAATGGAAACAAATATTATAATCATGGTGTGTTACAATATTAGTATAGAGACATAAGGAACTCTTCAATAGTTTAGAGACATGAATGTATCTTCTAGATCTACATAGGTTGAGACAACTTGCATCTTTATCTCCAAGTAGATGCTTCATTGGAATCCTTTTTCACTATACTCTCCCCCTTCAAACTATATGAGATCAAATACTTATAGAGGGTTAAGTCATTTTTATTCTTCATTGAAATCCAGATGAGAGTATCCTCTTCCTTTGAGTATTAACTCTTTGTCTACCAAATGATTATAATAGTGACTAACCTCTTAAAAATGATGATTATATAACACTAAAATAATATTTTTCACTCTTTTCTATTCAGTGACCAGGTATAGCAATGAAACTCCATATTACTTGACCCTTCTCCCTTAAGTGAACTGTATATGTAAATTGAATTCCACTAGGGACTCTCCTCTCCAAGAACTACTATAAGAAGTTTTTAAAGATCTCCAGGACTCCAACCCTTAATTCTATATATGGGATTGAACTTCCTCCCTATAATTCTCTATAATTTTTTCTTATGTCCCACAAGATTACATGAAATCAAATTCTTCTTAGAGAGTCAATTATATTCTCCAAAGATCACACAAGATATCCTCATATAAAATTCTAACAAAATCCTAATGTTATTTTGAAAACCTCATTCCCAAGATGTGAATGATCCTCACAAACGGAGTGACATACCGTGAATCGAAAACTTCTATAATTTTCTCTCATTCAGTATATAATGTATCCTAGGAAAATATAAAATCCCAAAAATCTAATAGAATCTCATTTAAAATGCATTCTAAGAATATAGTGTGATGCTTAAAGTATTATTGATTCTTATCCAATCTTGAACAAATTTCAATGTTGTAATTTTATTCATGGAACAAGTACCTATAAACTTAGCAATCCAATATCTATTACATTCTGGCAAAAAAAACATCCATCATGGTGTAACTACTATATTTTTTTGTAGGCCTTCTCAACATTCAACCAATTATGGAATGCCCTTCTAGCTATGATGTGATATTCCCTAAATATCATATTCTTAGTCTATATGTAATTATACCAACATCTTATTATGGAATGTATTCTCTCAACAATTCTCTATTCAAAATTAATTTAATTCATCCATTTCAAAAGTTTCAACATGATATTCAGCTTTTGGGAATAACACTTATAAATCATTATTGTGTTTTTATCGCAAATATTCTTTGAACCTAACTAACTAATCTAAGGACGATTTCAAACATTGCATCACTATATTACATATAGATTTTTTTGTGGTGTGGTCTTTAGTATTTGAGGTTTCATATTATTCTATCGTTGAACTAGTTATGGAATGGTTCCTTCACGATCCATCCTCTCAATCTTCTGAGGTGTTAACCTTACGCAGATGAAAGATTATTATTAAATGATCCCTTCTGTGATGAGATCATATATTCCATGGAGTACCCATTCAACCAAATCATGATTTATCCTTACATAGTCTATATTTTAATCTCTCATGTGATAGTATTCCAACATGGTTAATGTTTTCATATAATCACATTATTTGTCCAAAAAATGGATGAAAACTTATTCCAATCTATTCAATTCATGTCGATGCTTCAACTAATAACTTTTTTTACTATAATAAAAAAAATTAAACAAATATAACTTATAATAATTATAGATTAATCATCATTATCCTACTAATAATCTCCACATGAAATGGATATGATATATAAAAATACCAAGGTGTTGTCATTTACAATATCCATTATATAACTGATGTTACGAGTTTAATGATTCGTAACCATATTTTACAAGAACACCCACAAGCTCAATTTACAGGTATTTAGTTTTCATTAATCCCTAACAACCTAAAATATGTATCCCATTTGTATGGTAGTCTTCCTATTCTTAATCCATGCCACAATGTATTCTAATATCATCATTCATGTACTTGGAATTTTTTTTGAAAAATTTTGTGAATAACTCCAAAACAAAACCTCATAATTGCAACATTCTCCAACTTTGTATTTTTTTTAAACACAAACATAAATCCTACTCCACCTTTTAACTCATGATTCTTTAAAACAATGTATAAATTTATGGTGTATTATTATCACACCAATTCGGTCAATAAAATGCAATGGGTATTCAAAATACCAAATTTAATTTTTCTTTTTCTATTCCTTTCTCACTGAAATGAACATGGATATCTTCTCGTCTCTACTCCCCCATCATCAATAAAAATATTTCCTCAAATATTATTTATTTTCTTTCTAATTTTATTTTTTAGGAAAATATGATTCTTTTAAACTTCTAAAAATAAGTTTAACTTTGGAAATTGGGGATATGTTTGAAACCATCAAACCTTTATATTCTTTTTCAACCACTGGTTTATTCAAACCTTTTAACATTTACCAATAGTGGGAATATATATTTTATACATTATCAAGGATACCATTTTTGGAACAAAACATTCCATATTTTCCATCTTTTAGGATCTGAAATCCTTATATACTCAACTATAGTTTCTTTACAGATTTCAATGAGTGAATTAATCAACAAAAATTGAGTCATCGATAAATATTCTAAGACTAAATAGTCAAAACATAGTGTAGGGTACCATAGATGAAATCAACAACATTGAATCTATCTATTTCATTCACTTACTTCAATAAATTCTTGCACCTTGATGTTTTAAAAACTGTCTCCATTATCTCATCCATACTTGAACATCATTTGTGAATAGATGATAAAGCACCAATTTTATGAGTCATAACAAATTTTGAACCAAATTGATATGACTAGTTCTTGATGAACTTTCTATTCCACTTAATATCCATGTTTTTTCTTTCTTCACTAGGATTTTTCATTTCTATAAGATTTTAACCAACCTTTGAATGCACATCACTAAATCCCCATTAGCTTCATCATAATTTGGCACCAAATATTGAGATAATATTCAAATATATATTCCAATTGTTGTTTTTGACACTCCTTTTATAGAAACTTCTATTATCTATAAAAAAATTAGATGAAACAAAACTTGTTTTCTTAAAAACTAATAATCCATAATTTTTTCAATATTTATAATTATTCTTTTTAGTTTTATTTAAAATTATGGTTTCATTATACCACATAAAATATGTATTGATACAATATATTGAACACAAAAATAGGCTTCATACAATTGGATATTATAGATAATTATTTTATAAAACTTTAATTCCAGATACAGATCTATATCATTTGAACATATTCATCACAACATAAATTTCTATATTAGTTTTTGATATACATATTGGTTTCTCAACACCAATCATTTCATGAATTTACTTTTAGCAGAATGTTGTTACAAGGATCATATCCTCTCATTAATTTTGGATTACTTTTATCAAACACATAAAATCATTTATAGTATATGGGGAGTGAGTTATTTCCTTTACATCCACAAATTTGAGATTATGGTTTGTCTTGGTGAACCAACTCATTGATTACCTAATCCTTTCAATAATTATTATTGGTAGTTCTTTGGAAAAAAACTTGTTAATACCTTATTATAGTTATGTTCTTTAGTGTTCTAAATCTTCTTTGGTTTGGGATTGAACTCCATTGTGAGACAAGCCCCACTTGTATTGGTTTCTTCTTTTGATGCAAGCTCACTTCATCATTCAGTATGACTCCCCACTGTAGGAGTTATATTAAAAAAACCTTAACCTCATTACACAAGATATAATTTTTGATACAACATTATCATGATTCATGTATATCCTCCTTAACATCCATGAGATTTTCCTTAGACATTTTGACATGCTCATCCATCATTCTCACAGTTGTAGTAGTTTCATCAATCTTTCTCCAATTTATTTTTTCATTATTTACAAGAGGACTGGTATGACTAATAAATTTTAGTACATTGGGATCCCTTTATTTATTTCCATATCTACATTCCATTAAGCTAGTGAACCATTTTTTCAATACAAATATTCTTCTCTTTTTGTTCAAGTTTCCCCTTTGATAGGGAAAAATGGGTTATCCTATTAAGGTATAATTGAATTTAATAACAATATTTCATTTATATATATCCATAGTTATCACAATTATAACATATCATGTTAAATTAATACCTCAATTTTTCATTCCTTGGTTGAGATATTTTAATCAAATATTTTATGCTACATTCGATCCATTATGAATCTAGAAATGAATTTACAGTGCATGTGAATATTCTATAAAATTACCATCTGATAGGCACCATTAATAGAGTGTCTTCACATACAAATATATAAATAACCCTCCATTTATTTAGTAATTCCTTATTTGTTTCTCTATATACTTATTGATGATTCCATTTGAAAAATATTTCTATTTTTATTAGAGGTTTTAAACCTCTATTTTATGTCTTTTATTTTCATATATTTTTTCTTCATTTGGGAATCTATATCCACAAACCTTTATGAATCTAATTTTCTATATTTTATCCTCTATTCAAGTGTATTTCTAAATGGATAATTCTCACTTTAAATTCATTTTCTTTAACAATTTTCTATTCGGATCTAGTGGAATTCTTTTTAATTTGATCAATTAATTTATTCATTTCTGAACCCATAATTTGGAATGATTATCTTAAATCCAACTCCTCTTTCCTCATTTACATGTTATTCAACAATAATTCCTCCATGAAATCTTATTCTACTCCATATATTACTTCCCATTGATCCCCCTTTTCTTAAAATGATTAGATCTCATCTTTGTTATTGTAATAACATACTCTAGATTAATGAATTTAATTTATTGTTAATTATTCCCTACAGTTTAAATTTACATAAATATTAAGATATGAATCTTAATTTCTATATTTGAAAGTTCTCTAAAACAATATTAGAAACATATTTAACATTGATCTCATACTAACTTACCTTAGCACGTGTATTCTTTTTCTTAAGATATTTTTCTTATTTATCCCTTTTCACTTTCTACATAAAGTAGTTATCTATTTATTTTATTACGAATTACTCATTATTTATTAAATTTCATTCTTATCTTGAGTTATACTCCATAACTAAATTTTTCCAAAGTTTTCCCATTAAATCTACCAATTTATTCTATTTTTCAATAGAAGTAAATACAATGAGTAGTTTTCTTGTAAACTTCATTAGAAAATGAATTAACCAATATATTTTCATTCCTAGTATCAAAATTTCATTAACTAAACTTTTAAAAATCATCATCTCAAAGTATATACTATATTAATTCCTTTCCACAAGCTTGTGGGAAAATATACAACTTAATTTTTCCATTATAAAAGTTAGTACCACTAAAAAATGGAGGCTTCATTATTGAATATATATGTGTATAAATAAAAAAAATTAAATTTATATATTTAACACAAATTTAAAACATTTATTCATTGATATCACTTTTTTGGTCCAGGTTTAATGTAATCACATAGGGGGGAGGGGTGAATTAGGGTTCATAATGATTAACAATTTTTTTCTTTAAAGTCCATTTTTAAGGGTCATGTTCTCTCATTGGAAGGCACACATTCAATCTTTAAACATTTTTATGTCATTATCACTAAATCAATCAAAAATAGGAAAAAATTTAAAGCATTTGGATGATATGATGATTTTTATATACTTCATAATAAAGGCATAATCCAATGATCATACACTAATAGTGTGTCAATTTATATGGAGACAAAACTACTCAATAGAGTTCTAAGAAATATTTAGGGTTGATGGATTGTTGATCCTAGGGTCACTCCCATTTTTTTCCTAAGTGAAGTACTTCAGTGTAGGTAAAGTTAGTTTATATACATGAGGGTAGTTTTAATAGTTTATAGACCTGGAGGTATCTTTTAGCTCTGTATAGATCAAGACACCTTTCATCATTTTCTCTAAGTAGATACTCTGTTATGCTCCACTTTTTAAGCACTCCTCAAATTCTAGACATATGATATTCAATCCTTATATAGAGTTGGGGATTGAGTCTTATTATTTCAAATCTAGATGAGAGTATCCTCTTTATGTGAGGATTTAATATTTTTCTTCCAAATGATTACAATAGTGACTAACCTATTCAATATGAAAATTATCTAACACAAAAATAATATTGTTTCACTCTATATAATTAAATACCCATGTATAATAATAGAATTCATTATTATTACTTTACCCTTCTCATTTAAAAGAAGTATATATCATAATAAAATTAAACTAATGGGTTCCGTCATTTAAAATAGTTACAAGTTGTTTCTATAATCTAACATATAATCCAACCCTTAATTCGATGTTTGCGATTGATTTATCTTCCTCTAATTATACATGATCATTACATGAGTCCCATATGTTTAAATATGTTCAAACTACTCCTTGATAGTCTAGTATAATATCCCGAAATCATGTAAATCACCCCATATTAAATTCAAAACAAATATTCTATATATTCCGAGAGCCTCCAATTCACAACATGATGCTCCTCACTATGGTGTGACATGCCTCATGTCTAGAAACTCTATTGAATACAATAATTTACTATTGGGTGCTTATCTATCAAATAAAAAAATAAAAAAAATTAGCATAATTTCATTTAAAATCCATCCAAATACTATGATGTGATACTAAATATCTACTCAAATCCTATCGGATCTTGTACGAATTCCAAAATGGAACTATTCTTCATTTTGAAATTACTTACTTCCATAGAAAACCTATATCTATTTTATCATACAAAAAATGAATCCTTTATAATTCAAATTCTATGTTTTGTCATAGGCCTTCTTTGTATTCAACCACTAGCATTGTGATATTCTAGTTGTGGCATAATCTTACCAGAACGTCATATTAGGAGACCACATGTATTTATCCTAGATTCTTGATATGACATGTCTTCCCCCCTATAATTGTATCTTCATAGTATATTTTATTCTTCCTTGTATTGTATTATAGTAGGATACTTATCTTTATGGCACATCACTTCTAAATCCTTGTTGGTTTAATCTCATGCATCTTCTTTTAACCTCACTAGTTTATTTCATCCATCTTTCAGAAATTACAAATCATTATCACATCTCAAATTAATATTATGTGGTCATTATATTTGTGGTGAAAATATGCATTTGGAAATTCCATATTATTCTGGCATAAAACCATTTTTGGTATGACCCCTTCTATCATTGGGAAACCTGTCAATAATTTCTAGAGTTGACCATATGTATAAGTAAGGTCATTCTTATGTGACACATCATGTAGTTTGATCATATATTCCATAGATGATCTATTTAATAAGTTCTTGATTTATCCTTACATAGCCTCTATTTTAATCTCATGTCAGAATTTTGTCAAGTGTAGTTACTTATGTTGTGTCATGATTTGGTTTATTCACCAAATAACTACCAACCTATCCTAATCTATTTTATCCAAGGTCATACATCCTCTAATACCTTTGTACACCAGAATAAGAAATGATCATTACACAATCCTTATAAAAATTCAATATTCATAATTGTATTCCAACTCATAATCTACTTATGCCACAACTATGATATATAGAAATATCATGGTGTCTTACTTCACTATATCCACCATATGACAACTATTATAGATTAAATGATTCCTTACTAGATATTACATGATCACCCTCAACCTATATTTCCACGTATGTCATTTTCATGCATTCTAAATAACCCAAATGTGGTTCCTAGGTGTATGGTAACCATCCTCATCTTCATATGTGGCACCGCGTATTCTAATATCATCCTTGATGTACATGTCAACTACTCTAACAATTATTGTTGTCAAATATAACACACAAAACCTTGGTTGTAACATATGGAATGTCTTATGATTTTCATATAGAGTGATTATATAGAAATTATAAGTGTGATTTATAAAGTTTTTATAAATTAAAACCTAAGAAAATATATAAAATATTTGATATTTAACATTACGAATTATTCATAACAATTAATATGAAATTTTCAAATTAAAAGGCCTCATTTGAGAATTTATTTAAACCACACAAAAATGAATTTTTATTTTCTATATCACCAAGTTTTAAATAATATTAAATTCCAGATATTCTAAATATTTACACAATAAATGAATATTTCATATATATAGTGTTTATATTTCATATATCATATATTTAATTTAAATTCCACATAAAAGGAAAATATGAAGGAGTTTGTGTTTTGAATAAATATAAAAATTTTATATTTATTTTATTATGAGTTTTTTTATAAGTTATATTATAAAGTGTTTATAATATTTTATTTATGAATTTTTTATACACAATTTATTTCACCATTAAACTTATGAATTGTTGTTTTATTAATTTTATTCACTTGATTTTATTGTAAAATATAAATGATATATTATGAATTTTGATTTATGATTTAGTTTAAAAAGTTAATACACTTCCATAGATTCTTATACATACATATAAAGAGTTATATGCTAGGTATGATAATTGATCTATTTTTATTCTACCTTTACTTTAGATTTTTTTGGGTTATAATACTGAATTTAAAAGTTATTTATACAAGTTAGGTTTTATAATTATGATGAAAATGAGGTCTATATTGATTTCAGTGACCTTGGGTAAAGGGAATTCTCATGGGAAGGATCAATAACTTAAAGGTTTATGTCTTCTCCTTAAAAGTGGAGGTTGGATATATATCGCTACAAGATTATCCTTGTGAGGATTACTGATTTCGTATGATTCTATACCTTTGAATTGGAAGATTTCATATACCATAAGCATGGAAGGAATTTGGTTGTCTGTATATATAATTGGACTTAAAATTAGGATTTTCAATCAATATTTGAGTTGTGTAAAGTGTTACACATCAATATGGTTTGACCATATCAATTTGGTTGAAGTTATAGGATTCCAAACAAAATAATTAGAAACATGTATACATGTTAAGGGAATAATATGAGATAAAATTGTGAGAATAAATCCCATTTAAAATAGTATATGCCAGATTATTTCTAAAGTGACACTGCATATGATCACGATCATCTAATCTAGTATTTTATGCCAAATATAGGATCCCTTATATTATATTTCAAATATAAAATAAGTAACGAGGAAACACTAATAGTTATGTGTCTCATTTATGGAATTTCCTCTTGTTATACTCACATAGTAATCCATACCCAGTAAAATACCAGATAAATAAAGTTTTGTGAATTCATATGATGGATCAGGATAAAGATTTATTATAACATCCTCACTCGGATGACCCTAAACTAGTTTTAGTATGTCATTTTCCACATGGCCTAAAGTGCACCTCCCCATATGCCAGAGGCTACCAACTAGTAGTAAGGGTATAATTGTGGTACAGTGGGGAGTATATACCCTCATATTAGAGTAATAAAAATGGAAATAACAAGATGTCAACTAAAAATTAAATAAACAGAGTACAGAAGAAGTAATTAAACTAAATTAGTTCATTCTTTAATAATAAATGAAATATCATAAAATCATCAACAACCATGCCATACATACAACACTGATCACCCATTGAGATGATCACATATACATGAGTGAATAAATAAATGATATTACAAGGCCCCAATTTTACCTCTGAGCTGAACCACAAACCATATCTCCACTTACAAATCTGAGCCATCCTACCCGATTAGTTCCCAAATTCGACCCATCATGTGCCTCGAAAAAGTGAACTTCTGTTCAGGTACCCCTGTGCAAGGAAGACCCAAGAAGAGTGTGAGTATATAACTCAGTAGGAAACCACCAACGTGGTCCCATACATAGCCAATAATATACAGTGTATGTAATAGTGAGATACACATTGGGATAAAAAAATATCTTCTAGAAAAAAGTTGAAAGAAAAATTCATATAAGGAATGCACAAGGGGAGTTCTTAACCTATTTGAGACACACCTAGAGTTATAAATATAGACAATAATATATAGAAGTAAGTCCACAAAAAATCCTTGGTACTATGATCCTGGTAATCTGGACACAATTCTATATTATATAAGTATATATATGCATGCATATATATATATATGAATAAATATATATGTAGAAATGTGCTCTTATATATATATATATATGTGTGTGTGTGTGTGTGCATAATAAAGGCATATTAATATAAATATGATAAACCCATTATCAATCCTAGGATCCCAGATCTGACTAGGGATCTAAGATGGATGTCATGCCACTCAAGTCGTGTGTCATTAAGTCGATCATTAAGTTTATAATCCTGATCAACAATACCTTCTTCATATAGTTTGATAAATTTCTTTGAGAAAGCTACCACACCAAGGAGAAAACATGGTCTAGACTAGGGATTACCTATACTCACTTTTAATCACTATAATGAAGAATTTCATGTACCAACAAACAATCCAATAATGATGAAATTGCATGACCAACAGCCTATGATAGATGTATCAAGTATGAGGCTAATGAATGTCAATACCTAGGGCCATTGAACAAGGTGTATTTTTAGATTTCATGTATATCAACCATAGAAAATCCAATATAATATATATATATACTAGTTTCAAGACCCAAGGACACAGACCAAGGATTCCTCCAAGAGTCCAAGGTTCACCTCTATAGAAATCTTATTAAATTGTACCATACCATCAGGAATTTTTAGTGTCATACCACTATAATCCTTATTGTTTCCATACCATGATATCTATATATATAAATAAGGATAGAAAGCCATGTCCCCTGAAGTACATCTATAAATCCTCAAACATCAAGGCTCAATAGCCAGAACCCAGTAAGTGCCTCTCGGTATCATGATCAAAAGATAGTAAAAAAGGGCACATCATCTGTGTCCTATGAAATATGTATGGTATTACTAAAAAATTAATAGTCCCATAAGATGTATCTCAAGGAGTATGTATATGAATCCTAATGTCACATCCCATCATCAATATCAACAACAACTAGAAAATGCCTCTGGATATCATACCTGCATCAATAGTAACCACATGAAAATATAAATAAAGAGTGATGGTGGTCGAACACCCTAACCCTCCACCACTACCACAACCTCATGGATTACACATTTGGAATATGTTCTAAGGTGACACCCACTACCACCACTACCAAAGGCCATTAAGCACTATCTTTGGGTTGGTCAAACATGGGGGCACCCACTGGGTCCCCTAGATCAGTACTCAAGAGAGGCTTCCTACTAGATAATTCTTGAGGAAAAGCACAAATAGATGTATCACTCTAGGGATCCTAAAAATAGAAGAGAGAGTGGAATAATCCGACATGGGATACACAAGGTCATATAATGATCGTAGTAATCCACCTTTTGGATCCTTAGTCACTCACTAGACTCAGGTCGAGCCATGATGCTAGCGCTCAGAAGTTGTTGGTGACACCTGGAATTCAATGATTCAATTAATGAGAATAATTTAAATTAAGAAATTTATTAGAATACTATTAAACAATGTAATTTCTCTTAATGTAAATCTCAATCAAGAAAATAAAACCATAGACATTCATATTCACTCTATGGAATTTAGAAAAAAATACCTACCTTTAGAAAGATTTACATCTAATTCCCATGGTCTAGAAGCATGTGCCAAGGATCTTCAAAGCTCATCCCAGTCATACGAGACCAATATCACAATCATACCTTCATAATTAATTAATTATAACAATATTATAATAAATTAAATAAAACCAAAAAATATATAAATGATTAAAACCCACTTAATAGTTAAATGGAATAGATCTCAAAAGCTAACCGACAAATCTTGTTCCACTATAACGATGACCAAACATTCACCAACAACATGTGGTACACTATCAACCTCAAATTGGGTAAAATACCTGATAAAAGACATCAAAAAACCACACTATCAATTCAATTAAAGTAATTTAATGTTTACCAATTCACTGTGGAGACATACTTCAAAAATCAGCACGTAGTAAAGTGAAAATGACATTCTGGGTCACCCTCTTCAAAGGGAGAGTGAAACCCTCAACACTGGTATCTGATTCCAAAATGCAATAAAGGAATACATACTAAAATACATAATTGGTGGAACCAAGGATTGAGTAATAAGAAGAAGAAAATAATAGATTCCAATAAAGTATAATAATTACATCAATATTTATAACACATCTCGCAGTGTCTGATTCCAACAATGAAAATGGGAGAACCACCCATGGAAGGAGGAGGAGGGGAGGTGTTCATGTAGGGGAGGATAATTGAGGAAAATAAGGGCTTTACTATTAAATAATTCAAGGGGGAAAATCCATTTTTCACTTTTTAAAGGGTCACATGGTTTTTCCACACGGTTGGCCAAACCGCACACTTACCGTGCTATTGGAACTACACAAGCACCAACCCCTTGCCTGATCATGGAAAACGATTTAATAGAATATGCACCAAATGTGTGATATGTTTTCAATAAATTATAGACAATCACATGGTTTTCCCAATCCCGTTTCACTATCTTCAGTACCTATGAACCTGTACAAAATAAGATACACAGTTTGGTCAAATGGCTAACACTAACCATGTGCCCACTGTGAGCCCTCTAATTCACTTTCCCCAAAATTTATATTTCAGACGCCAAACCCCTGAAATGATCTTAGAACCTCCATGATACAAACCAACACTCATAAAATATAAGAAAACATCATTTAGAGGTATTTCTATCCTCATAATTCCATTCTGAATCCCCACTTAGGATTTGACCCATATAGTAAACTAATAATTCAGATTCCTTCTGAAATGTCCACCTCAAAAAAACATGGGATATTATAACCTCCTTTTCTTAGAATTTCTCATCCTCGAGTGGACCTGGTGGAAAATAAAAATATCACCCGACCCCCTTGTTCTAGAAATGGTTTAAAAAAATGATTTTGTTTCATTTCCAAATGCCAAACTCACCTCCAAGATTCATTTTAAAAATATATTACAAATTCTTTAAAAACTCAATAAAATTCCCAAAACTACCATAGAATCACTAAGAAAACACTTACACAATCCTATATAACATGATTCATGATCACATATCCATCTATTCCATTAGCTTAACTATGGTGAATCCCGCCATGTGTAATAAAGTACTACTACAAAAACCAATCCATATTTCTCCCACCATTAGATCTTCTTACCAAAATAAGTTCCATGTGTACTAGTGAAACTTTCAATACGTTAAATAAATTACACATAGCTACCCTCGGTACTCGATTTGATCATACCAGTTGAACTCCCAATGACTAACCTCAACAAGTTTTTGATGAATTTTCCATGAAATGTCCTAGTTGGCCCTTGAATTACAAATTTCTCATATTGATGGAGCACTAAGAGTGGTACCCTATAGACCATGTAAAACCACTAGATAAATTTCAAGCCAAACCACATAAGGCTGACTACACCCAATTATTCTTGGATCCCATGACCGACACATCATAAAAATTATATTTCTTTAGACTTATCCCAAGGTTTTCATATATTGTTTGAGCTTTATCACTAGATATCAAACCCAAATTCCAGTGACATACTATGAAATAATCATCTCATGATCAAAACTATAGTCATGTTATAGCACCAACACTAACATAAAACCAATAAAGTATCTATGGATCAACAATAGATACAACAAGCTTAATAAAAACATCTAAATTTCACCCAAATCCCTAATTGAACTTGTACTTGAAATTTACTGATATTTCAATCCATACAATTTTAATTTAACAAAAAACATATGAGTGCCAAAACCTCGTTCATATGATCATTCTTAGGGTCCCATTACCCTTCCCACATGATGGTCTCCCTCCTACAACCAACCTCTTGCTCCACACCTTTGGAGCATCCTTTTTACCATGTCAATGAAATGAAATCCCAATCACCGCATCTAATAACCATCTACTTTTAGTCACAATAATTGGTAAGGATTGATACCTACTAAATTTTGAGTGTTTACTTGCAATATCCAAGCATCCCCCATTCTAGCTTCCCTATAATAGTTTCCAAAGGAACCACTGAATTTCAACTTATCACAATGGTCACCACCCTAAAACAGCCAATGGTGCACTCTCCATCACATGTATTACCTTATACCACCCCTCATGTGGAACCTTAATAGGTTTCTTTATCAAATCATGAAATATATTTAAAAGAAACTATGTTTGGTGTAGATTCAATGCTCTCTTAGCATACTCAAGATGATGTCAATATAGATCATGGTCATATATAAATAACAGTACACTAAGATTTCTTCAAAAGGTTTTTATATCTCTATCTGAGCATTAATCACATAAAAATATGATACACATTCATTTAACTAACTCCTAACACCATGCCACCTAAAAATGAATATCCAAGTCCATCCGTGAATCAATATACTCATGAGACCTAATTTATCCTCCCTTTATCATCTTCTATATTGTTATATTCATCATTTTAACCACAAATTATGGGAAACCATTCCCATGAAAAGTATTTGAAACCATAAGTCCTCAGATTGCATATGACCACCCACTTATTTACAATCCCTGTATTACCACACACTACTGGAGTCTAACCTTATCAAAAAACATGTACTACAATGATTCACCTACTAATATAACCAATATGACCATGATACATGACATGCTAGTCCAATATGTCAGAATCTCCCTTGAAACTCCTATTCTAAATTGTGAACCTCACACATTCCATGATTTATTCCATGACTTATAGTTACATAATATCATTCCAGTAATGAGCATCTACCCAAGCTCCAAATATATTAGAAATACTGGAAACACTAGTCAATAGGTCCAAACACACAAAAACTCCTGCCTACTAATTCCAGTCTCAAAAAACAAGCACCCCATGAGCAATATCAGAAACTAAGAACCGCCATTCCTATATCGCAAAACATGAGAATTAATCGTGCATCAGTAAAAAATGTTCATATATCCTAGGTCACTATCTAGAAGGAACTCATAAACCTTTTACATCCTCACTCTTAGGTTTTCCTTAATTAAAAATAAATGTCATCCTACAAGGGTCTGAGCCAGAACTAAGGGCCTCTAGGTCTCCCACCTAGCCTTAATGATCAATCCTTAAAAAAGAAGATCTTGGTCAAACCACCTATCCCAAATGTTAAACCTTTTGAAGGGAGGTAAAAATAACACTAATCTATGAGGGTTATAACTATCAATATCAGACTACTACGTCCCTAAAACTCACTGAGAATACTCATAAGAAACTTCTCCTTGGAGGTCATGATATAACATCGGAAGAACAAGGAACTGACACTTATTGGGAATCTGTATACTGTAATACCCCCTTAAGGTCTAGTTCACTATAAATGTTTTGGTTTATATCAGTGTCATGAAAAGTGACCTAACTAGATCACCTAAAGGACACACCCATAAAGTGTATACTAGAGAATCATAAACTTGGGATACTAACTACATTGGTTAGTACCATAATCACATGGTTCAGTTAAGTAAAATGCCATTCTAAGATATGAAGGAAAACACGTTATTAGTTTTTACAAAAAATTTCGATAAGAAAAAAAGAGAAAAAATACCCTATGAGGGGTCCAAAATTTGGGCATCATGTTCCCTATCGACAAAATAGTGTCACTGCACCTTCCGTGCATGAGTACTAAGCCATCATCCTCTCTATTAGTTGTCTCCATGTAGATCTAAATCACCTTCCATTAGAATGAAATTTATATGAAATTTTTTCCAATTCAGTATAATTCCACAAGAAACCTAGATGGGAAACCACCATTTAGGTATTTTTTGACACTTTAAACAAATTTCCCTTGATTTCAGTAATAATCACCCACTATGATGTATGAGATAACTCTTGGATTTTACTTTCAATAGTCAAAACAATTATTTAGCATATTTTAAATACATAGATATAGAAATCCAAAAGAAATCATCACATGCACAAAAAATATGTGTCACTGAAATTGAAAATCAAATAAAAATGAAACATTTCATACCAACAACAGCAATCCCATATCCCTAGAATCATGGACATCTTACCAGGATAAGTGTTCTCAAACACTAGTATGATGTCAATGATATATTTCAACACATTCCTAAAAATCCTATCTATTATATCCTTAATAGTGGTAGAATATTAAAGGAATCACCTATAATAATATTTTGAAATGTCCCAACCTATATTTCACTAAACCAGTGCCCTGAAATGGTTCTCCAAAAGGCTTCAAGCATACCTCCCCATAAGATAGAGTCTGTTGACAACCAATATGGGTATAAAGGTGGTACATTGGGTAGATTATAACTTTATATCAGACTAATAATTGAATAAATAAATAGGTATAATCTAATAATTAAATAAATAGAGTGCGGAAGGAGTAAAAAATCTAAATTAGAACATGATAAAATAATAAATGAAATTTTATAAAATACTAAACAACCATGTCATACTTACAACACTAGTCACCCACTGGGCCAATCATATAAATAGGAGTGAATCAATAAATAAAAGTATAAGGCTCCACTACTATCCATGAGATGAACCATATACTAGATATCCACATACAAATCAGACTCATCCTACTTGATCAGTCTCGAGCCTCATCCCATCTGGTGCCTACAACAAGTGAGCATCTTGTTGGGTACCCCGGTGAAATATCATCCCAAGTAGGGTGTGAGTACAAAACCTATCAGGGAACCACACAATCATTCATATAAATAGATAGTAATATGCACTGTTTTTCAAAGTGCGATATTCATTAGGATAGAAATGATAATAATAACAACATCTTCTTAAAATAAGCTGAATGGCAAAGTCATATAAGGCATTCACAAGGGGATGTGTAAAACTAGATAATACAAAAATCAAATAATAAATAATCCAATAATATATAGAAGTAAGTATAATGACCCATACTTTACATACATTTTTATTACTTCAGAATTGAAGCACACTTATTACAACATATAACAAAACCAGGAAAGGACCGTATAGGTATAGTGTCTTTAGAAACTGGGAAACATAAAAAACTGGTTCATAAAGCATCTACATTGTCTCCCATTTATTTCATCATATATAGAGTCCCTTTTGGCATATCCTACTTAATAACCTTTTCCCTGACCTGGGGTAATAAAACATACAAAAGGGTGAGCTCAAATGCTCAATAAGGGTAAACAAAAGAAATATCAATCACATCATATTCATAAGAATATAACATTTTGGAAATCTTAACCTGCAAACAAGATCATAATTTCATAACATGGGATAAATCATAGTAGTGAAATGTAATCCCAATAATAATAACTTAAAACATGAAACTTTGTGTCAAACACACATAATCATACATAATCATTTCTTAGTTGTCAAGACTCATTTCCAAGACTATCTTAGTGGACAAAGCCCATTTCTGAACTGAGTTCACTCCTCATTTCAGTCCTGTTTCACTGAATCGGATTAACCTTTCATTCCAGCCATGTCTATCTCATGAGATATAAATCTTTACCCAATGCATTGGAGGGAGATATAGGTACCACCCATCTCATAATGATACCATTCTTATGTGTGCCACAAAATCAAAAAATCATACATCATTGCATAACCCATGTAATAAAAATGGGATTCTTAAACATCGTGACATAATAAGATAAAAGGACATCATAAAAATAATTCCATCATAAAAAAATCAAATCAATGTAATAATAGGGATATAAATAGAACCCTATATTATCTTATATGGAAAATAATTTTGATAAAATGCTTGAACTCCATTCTTGAGGAAAATATCCTTTCTACTTCAAAAACATTTTCCTTACTTAACATGTCATATAATTTAAAACTAAAAGAAGTTGATTAAAAATAATCTTGAAAAATTATAAATTAAGCTTCATGTAAATAATTTTCTAAAATTCCATCAGGCTGTATAAGTTAAAAAAACATTCTTCTCGTACTTTAGCCGGAAAAGTCAAAAAGTACCTCGTACGAAAAATGACAAAATATTCCTTTCATATCTTTTAATAAAAACTCACTGAAGGGTAAAATTGGATTTAAAAAATTGTAGGAGGATATAAATAATATTACATATTGAGGAAACATGGATGTGGATGATAAATATTCCCTAGTAAATTCTGAAGTATAAACAATCTCGGATAAAAATTGAGATTGCGAGATTGTCCCTTACCTTAGGTCCGATTTGCTTCGTAAGTGTCCGAACCTCCTGTATAATGATTTAAATAAGGTAATTGACTTATTCCAGAATCATACTCATTGTTATGATATCATATATTGTCATATTCTTAGCTTCTTATTAGTATTATTTTATTGCTACTTGTTATTAGGGCGTTTATTACTTTTGGTTCTTATGCATGTTTTGTCGAATAAATTCTCATTCTTATTTTTAGGTTACAGATACCTCATTTAAAGAATGGTATTAGTGTAATATATATCATATTTATTTAGTAAATTCATTTATATAATCATTATGCAATGAAGATCATGTAGAACGAGTCGAATCACATCGTGGAGACAGTATTCCGTACGTACGCACGAGCGATGATATCGTTCCCATGATCATGGAATTGTATTGGAGTGTATGTATACTATTTCAGAATCAATATCAATTTACAATAATCATATATAGTGATTATTTACACCATTATACCCATCCAAGTAAGGTGGTGGTGGAAAATAGATTACACCACGGCGTGGAGACGGTATTCCGTACATACGCACGCGTGATGATTTCGTTTTCCATAGGATGAATAGATGGTGAAATAGGGTTGTTTAATACTTATAATAACATATAAGTATATGAGTGATACTGATGTTATTACTTCATAATGAAACAACTAAATAAGAATAAGTGTAAGAAGAAATAAAGTTGAAAGAATCGTTAACGGACATCACCTCCTCTTTGAAGCGCCTCTTTGAGACCTCCTCTTAAGGCACTTAAATTTGTCCTTGAAGAAGACCCAAACCTCTAGGATGTTTCTAGGGATTTGGAGAAGAGAATTTGGTAGGGGTTGGCCGAGAATTAAGGCTCAAAGTGGTGTGAGGAAGAGAGGGAGGAGGTTCCCTTTTATAAGGGAGGAGAGTGGCACCTTTGGAAAAAATAAAAATATTATTTTATTATAAAGCCATATTCGGTTTTTAATAGCTCCAAATTGATTTATTTCGAAGATAAGGTGGGTAGGGGTCGAAATCCTCTCATCCAATAGAATTTAGACAAGTTTAGGTATCTATTTTAACCTTATCATTTAGATTTAACTTTAAGTTAAATAATTTTACTTTTACCGTGTCTTCTTGTTTTCTAACAATATAAGGTTAATAAACATACTATAACAAGCCAAAAAAACCCCAAGTTGTTTATTATTAATATATAAAACCATATCTAAGTCATTTGGCTGAACTTTAGATTTTTAGGAATGAAATAAAAATTAATAATATAATATTTGTTTTAAAAACTATTTTATGTCAATTTTGACACTATTTGGTAATTGATTTTTTCGAAACTCCTAACAGAATTATTAGTTTGAAAAAGTTAACTAAATCAATACTAAAATATCATATTAACCTAAAAAATTAGTGGAATTCATAAAAAGTCTCAAATTACATTTATTTTGGTATTTATAACATCACTTATGTCAATATTTCATTAATAAGATAATTACTGCATCGTTATTGTGTCATAAATAAATTAAATTATTTAATGTCTAAAAATTACAAATAAAATTTCATTAGGTAGAAAATAACTTTATATTTCTAATGAATATTTATAGTCGAAATTAGCTTATGTATAACTCTATATTAAAAATTATTTAGTTATTAAACTTTGATTTTAACTATTTTAACACTTCTTTAAATAAATTAATAATAAATGTCCTAATCTAATCCAAGTGGGCCTAAATGGTAATATTTTATTCCTAAGGTTGTTTTTGGTCGAATTAAACTTATCCAATAGAATTAGTACATGTGTTAGGGTAATAATAATATCATTGTTACCCTTAATTACCCGATTTACTTTTAACCGTGGTAAAAAAAAGTAAACAATTACTATTCACAAAAAAATTATTTTCATCTAATTGAACCAAATTTTAGTCCTTGATATTAACCATGTCTCTCTGATTTTCTAAATTCCACTCACAGAAGAGGTAAAATTATGTTTTATGTGAATTTCCAAATTCTCCTAGGAGGCGGGTAAAAGACAGTGAAAAGTTCAATAAAATTTTTATATATCTAAAATTATTATAAAATGACTCCAATGAATTGAATTGAACATATATAGGTATTAGGTATCAATTTTGAACTAAAACAAATTTAAATAAAATAAATAATTATTTAAATAAAAAGTCAGTTTTTAAATAGTAACCCAGTTTTTTCACTATTCATCAAAAATTGAAAGTTTTCCGAAAAATACCAAAATTTCACCCTAGGCTAATTTTGAAATTCCGAATCCAAAAATGAAGTCCATTTTTAAAGATAAAATTTATAAAATTTCAAAAAGTGGGTATTACTATTCATAACGACTAATTTTAATAATATTTTAATAGAATATCGTTGTTTAGTGAAACTCGGTATTGCGTACAATGCAAGCTATTGAGGAAGGCCGAAGTTGCGTGTAAAGAAAGCCAAGGTAGTGTTGTGTGTGGTGAAATATTCCTTTGATGATTTATATAATAAAAATAAAAAATATTTCTCATAAAAGTCTCGAGTGTTACATTCTACCCCCCTTAAAATAAATTTCGCCCTCGAAATTCATCAATTTGTAACAAATAGATGAGAATACCTCTCCCTCATCATATCCTCAAGCTCCCATGTAGCTTATTTTAATTGGTGGTTCCTCCATAAAACTTTCACCAAGAGAGTGGTCTTGTTCCGTAGGACTTTTTCGCTACGATCCAAAATCTCTATCGGTTGTTCTTCATAAGAAAGATCTTTCTCTAGCAGTACACCTTATGACCTAAGTACATGTGAAGGATCAGGTATGTACTTTCTCAGGAGAGATACATGGAACACATCGTGAGCTTGAGAGAGATTCGGTGGAAGTGCCAATCGGTAAGCTACCTTCCCAACACGATCCAGTATTTGAAAATGACCGATATACCTAGGGCTCAACTTTCCCTTCTTTCCAAATCTCATTACTCTCTTCTAAGGAGATATTCGTAAGAACACTTTATCACCCACTTCAAACTCTAGGTGTTTTCTTCGGTTGTCGGCATAACTTTTTTGTCGACTCTGAGCAGCTCTAATGTGTTGTTGAATAGATCTGACCTTTTCTGCCATCTCATCAACAAGATCAGGTCCTAATAGATTTCTTTCCCCAACTTCTTCCCAGCAAGTTGGAGTCCTGCATTTCTTTCCATAGAGAGCTTCATAATGAGCCATCTGAATACTGGAGTGAAAGCTATTATTATAAGAAAATTCCACCAAAGGCAGGTGTTGATCCCAACCACCTTTGAAATCCATAGAGAAATCTCTCAACATATCTTCTAGAGTTTGAATTGTCCTCTCAGGCTGACCGTCTGTCTAAAGATGATAAGCAGTGCTGAAACTCAACTATGTATCTAGAGTATGCTGAAGACTTCTCCAGAACTTTGAGGTAAACCTCGGATCCCGATCAGATATAATAGAAAGTGGTACTCCATGCAATCTTACCACTTCCTTTACATATATCATGGCAAGATGATCCAGAGAGAAATCTTCTCTAATAGCAATGAAGTGTTCAGGCTTTGTAAGACGATCAACTATGACCCAGATAACATTATTGACTTTGGGTGTTTTAGGAAGTCTGGTGACAAAGTCCATAGTGATGTTTTCCCATTTCCATTCAGTTATGGTTAATGGTTGTAAAATCCCTTTAGAATTCTCTCTCTCAGCTTTAACTTGCTGACAAACCAAGCATCGAGAGACATATTCAGCAACATCTCTTTTCATGCCATCCCACCAGAAGTACTCTTTCAGGTCCCTATACATCTTCGTGCTTCCAGGATGAATAGAGAATGAAGAACTATGGGACTCATCCAGTAGCTCCTTCTTTAATTCGGGGATGGGAGGAACACAAAACCGATTCCTAAACCTTATTATTCCATCACAATAAAGGTTGAATTCAGGAATATTTCTCACCTTCTTTTGTAACTCTACATCTTTTTTCTGTGCCTCTTTAATATTCACATGTATAGATGGTTGAACATTCATTTTAGAAAGATATGATTTTCCCCTTCCATTATAATTCCAAGATCCATATTTTGTAAATCCATAAATATTGTATCTTTTGTGATCCTCATCATGGATAAGCTAGCATGGTCTTGTCGACTTAATGCATCTGCCACCTTGTTTGCTTTCCCAGGGTGGTAATGAATTGAGAAGTCATGATCCATAATCAGCACCAACCATCTTCTTTGGAAAATATTCAGCTCCTTTTGTGTGAAAATATACTTTAAACTTTTATGATCAGTATAAATATCACACCTTTTTCCATAAATATAATGCCTCCAAATATTTAATGCAAAGATTACCACAGATAACTCCAAATCATGAGTTGGGTAATTTTTCTCATGGATTTTCAAATTTCATCAGCCATAAGCTATCACCATATCATTTTTCATGAGAACACACCCCAATCCCTTCTTGGATACATCACTATAGATCACAAACCTTTCTCCACTACAAGGCAGTGTGAGCAAAAGTGCATTGGATGACCTTCTTTTTAACTCCTTGAAATTATCTTCACATTCCTCTGTCCAAAAAAACATAACTCCTTTCCAAGTCAACCTGGTGAGTGGATTAGATAATCGTGAAAAATATTTCACAAAACTTCGATAATATCCAGCCAAAACAAGAAATATTCAGATCTCGGTTACTATTGTTGGTCTCGACCATCTTTTGATAACCTCTGTTTTTGCTGGATCCACAGATATCCCCTATTTTGAGATTATGTGACCCAAAAATGAAACTTTTTGAAGCCAAAATTCACACTTGGTAAATTTGGCATAAAGATTCTCCTTTCTCAGGGTCTTCAATATAATTCTCAAGTGATCTTCATGTTCTTCCTTTCTCTTTGAATAGACAAGAATATCATCTATAAAGACTACCACAAACTGATCACGATAGTCTCTAAAGACTCTATTCATAAGATCCATGAAGATAGCAGGGGCATTAGTAAGACCAAATGGCATCACTATAAATTCATAGTGTCCATACCTTGTACGGAAAGTCGTCTTTGGTATATCCTCTCTTTTGACCCTTAATTGATGATACTCTGAAAGAAGATCAATCTTGGAAAAGTATTGAGCTCCACGTAGTTGGTCAAATAAGTCATCAATGCATGGGAGAGGATATTTGTTCTTGATAGTGATCTTGTTAAGTTATCGATAATCAATGCAGAGTCTCACTGATCCATATTTCTTCTTAACAAACAGAACAGGTTCTCCCCAAGGTGACGCACTAGGGCGTATGAATCCTTTATCAAAATTCTCTTGGAGTTTCTTCTTCAATTCCTGCAACTCAATTGGGGCCATTCTATAAGGTTTCTTTGAAATAGGCAAAGCACATGGTACGAGTTCTATTGAAAACTCAACATCACGATTTGGTGGAAGACCCAGCAATTCCTCTGGAAAGACATCATCAAACTTCCGTACAATGGGCATATTCTTAATCGTGAGTTTCTCACCAACCATTTGAGATAAATAACCTTCATTTAGTGGAATCAAGACCCATAAGATGGAAGAAATTTCCATTGGAAGGTTATGTTCATCCTTGCATCTATAGACGATCATAGATTGATCTGGAATATGAAATGTGACTTCCCTTATTTGGAAATTGATATGAGCTCCATATAAAGAAAGCCAATCCATGCCAATAATCACATAAAATTACACTATAGGAAGGATCACAAGATTTTCAGGAAGCACTTTCCCACAAACTTCAATCGGAGAATAATTATAAACTTTTGATGCGACTGTTGTGCCATTAGGGGTTGTCACAACAAACTCAACATCTAATTGTCAAGGTAATATGGCGATACCCATAGAAAATTCTTCAGAAATAAAAGAGTGGGTGGATCCAGAATCAAATAAAAAAATTTCTACTTTAGAGTGGATGGTAAGTGTACCTTTCACCACTTCGTTATCATACTCCACATCGCTGATAGAAATTGCATGTGAATTTCCTTTGTCTTTAGCCTTAAGAGTTTATTGATGTCGATCATCATCAACAACCCTTGGATTAGGGAATTGATTGGCATAATTCCCCATTTCCTTGCACTTGTAACATTGAAGTGTAGGAGGTGCACTCTGTGTAGCATTTTCCTTGTTCGCATCACTAGACATCTTCTTCCCATCATTGTGGAATTCAAATTCCCGATGACCTTCCTTTCCATATTTTAAACATTTACTTGTCCCTTTAAGACAACTCCATCCATGTTTCTTTCCACACTTTGAGCATAAGGGAAAACTCGTCTTCTTTTCAGTGTGCTATTTAGATTTTCCTTTGAATTCCATTTTCCTCTTCTTATCAAACCCATATGACTGATGGGTTACTCCAATCTCCATCTCAAACTTGAGAGCACATCAAACAATTTCCTCGTAGCTATTGAAGTCCCTTATGGATAACGCCCTTCGAAAACTTGGTTTTAAGCCACTAAATAATCGATCGATCTTACTCTCAGGTTGGATAATAATACCAGAAGTGCACCTCGCATGTCTTGTAAAATTTGCTTCGTAGGTACCAATAGATTCATCATCCTTTTGCTTCAGTTCAAGAAACTCCTTCTCCATTTTGTTTGAAGAATATGAGGGAAGTACTTATTGAAAAATAAGTTCTTGAACTCGTCCCATTCCATGGACTCAATTTTATTTCTTGGCCTCATATTCTTGATAAGATTCCACCATTGATCAGCTTCACCTTCCAAACGATAAACTGCTAAGATTACTTTATCATGTTCAGAACATTGAAGAACTGAAAATATTTTTTCAGTGGTACTGAACCATTATTCATCCACTAATGGATCAGTAGACCCGCTGAATGAGGGTGGATGCTGCCTCATGAAGGATTCAACAGAATGTTGCTCCTTCCTTTTCTCGTTTGGAAGTCCTGCATGATTCATAGCTTGAGAATGTTGTGTGAGCATAGCTACAAGATTTTGCATTCCAGATCCCATAACGTTTGGTTGCTCAGGAGGACAATCATTGCATTGCCCGTCGCATTCCGCATTAACACGTTTCCTTCGGGTTCCAGCCATTGACTAAAACCAAGAAGAATAGTGTGAGCAACACTAATTATAATAGGAAAACCACATAATCAAGAATAAAATTTCACACTTAAGGTCTTATCATAGGTTGTTCATGGCCATTTTTAAAACACTAAGATTGTGTTCTATTCTTAGACTTATCCTTAGGGTTCTTACTAAGGCTTTCATATCCTAGTTTCCAAAGGTTGACTATACCTTTCCTCTGATACCAACTATAGAGACCCATACTTTACATAAATTGTTATTACTTCATAATTGAAGCACACTTATTACAACATATAACAAAACCAGGAAAGGACCGTATAGGTATAGTGTCTTTAGAAACTGGGAAACATAAACAACTGGTTCATAAAGAATCTACATTGTCTCCCATTTATTTCATCATACCTAGAGTCCCTTTTGGCATATCCTACTTAATAACCTTCTTCCTGACCTAGGGAAAGAAAACATACAAAAGGGTGAGCTCAAATGCTCAGTAAGGGTAAAGAAAATAAATATCAATCACATCATATTCATAATAACATAACATTTTGGAAATATTAACCTAAAAAAGAGATCATAATTTCATAACATGGGATAAATCATAGTAGTGATATGTAATCCCAATAATCATAACTTAAAACATGAAAACTTGTGGCATACACACATAATCATAGAGAATCATTTCTTAGTAGTCAAGACTCATTTCCAAGACTATCTTAGCGGACAAAGTCCATTTCTGAACCGAGTTCACTCCCCGTTTTAGTCCTGTTTCACTGAACCGGATTAACCTGCCGTTCCAGCCATATCTATCTCATGATATATAAATATTTACCCAATGAATTGGAGGGAGATATAGGTCCCACCCATCTCATAATGATACCATTCTTATGTGTTCCACAAAATAAAAAAATCATACATCATTGCATAACCCATGTAATACAAATGGGATTCTAAAACATCGTGACATCATAAGATAAAAGGACATCATAAAAATAATTCCATCATAAAAAAATCAAATGAATGTAATAATAGGGATAGAAACAGAACCCTATATTATCTTAGATGGAAAATAATTTTGATAAAATTCCTGAACTCCATTCTTGAGGAAAATATCCTTTCTACTTCAAAAACATTTTACTTTCTTAACATGTCATATAATTTTAAACTAAAAGAAGTTGATTTAAAATAAAATTGAAAATTTATAAAGGAAGCTTCATGGAAATAATGTTCTAAAATTACATTCGGGCCGTATAAGTTAAAAAAACATTCTTCTCATACTTTAGCCAGAAAAGTCAAAAAGTACCTCGTACGAAAAACGAAAACAGATTCCTTTCATATCTTTTACTAAAAACTCACCGAAGGGTAAAATTGGATTTAAAAAAATTTAGTAGGATATAAATAATATTACATATTGAGGAAACATGGATGTGGATGATAAATATTCCCCAGTAAATTCTGAAGTATAAACAATCTCAGATAAAAATTGACATTGCGAGATTGTCCCTTACTTTAGGTCCGATTTGCTTCGTAAGTGTCTGAAACCCTTGTATAATGATTTAAATAATGTCATTGACTTCTTCCAGAATCATACTCATTGTTATGATATCATATATTCTTATTAGTAATATTTCATTGCTACTTGTTATTCGGGTGCTTATTACTTTTTGTTCTTATGCATGTTTTGTCGAATAAATTCTCATTCTTATTTTTAGGTTATAGATACCTCATTTATAGAATGGTATTAGTGTAATATTTATCATATTTATTCATTCAATTCATTTATATAATAATTATTCAATGAAGATCATTTAGAACGAGTCACATCACATCGTGGAGAAAGTATTCCGTACGTACGCACGAGCGATGATATCGTTCCCATGATCGTGGAATTGTATTGGAGTGTATGTATACTATTTCAGAATCAATATCAATTTACAATAATCATATATAGTTATTATTTAAACCATTATACCCATCCAAGTAAGGTGGTGGTGGAAAATAGATTACACCACGGCGTGGAGACGGTATTCCATACCTACGCACGCTCGGTGATTTCGTTTTCCATAGGATGGATAGATGGTGAAATAGGGTTGTTTCATACTTATTATAACATATCAGTATATGAGTGATACTAATGTTATTACTTCATAATGAAACAACTAAATTAGTATAAGTGGAAGAAGAAATAAAGTTGAAAGAATCGGTAACAGACATTACCTCTTCTTTGAAGCGCCTCCTTGAGACCTCCTCTTAGAGCACTAAAATTGGTCTTTTAATAAAACCAGGACCTCTAGGATGTTTCTAGGGAAGTGGAGAATAGAATTTGGAAGGTGTTGGCCAAGCTTGAAGGCTCAAAGTGGTGTGAGGAAGAGAGGGAGGAGGTGCCCTTTTATAAGGGAGGAGAGGGGCACCTTTAGAAAAACTAAAAATATTATTATATTATAAATCCATATTCGGTTTTTAATATCTCAAAATTGATTTATTTCTAAGATAAGGTGGGTATGGGTAGAAATACTCTCATAAAATATAATTTAGAAAAGTTTAGGTATCTATTTTAACCTTATCATTTAGGTTTAACTTTAAGTTAAATAATTTTACTTTTATTGTGTCTTCTTGTTTTCTTACACTATAAGGTTAATAAACATACTATAACAAGACAAACGAACCCAAAGTTGTTTATTATTAATATATAAAACCTTATCTAATTCATTTGGCTGAACCTTAGATTTTTAGAAAGAAAATAACAGTTAATAATATAATATTTGTTTTAAAAACTATTTTATGTCAATTTTGACACTATTTGGTAATTGATTTTTTTGAAAATCCTAACAGAATGATTAGTTCGAAAAACATTAACTAAATCAATTCTAACATGTAATATTAACCTATAAAGTTAGTGGAATTCATAAAAATTCTTAAATTACATTTATTTTGGTGTTTATAACATCAATTATGTCAATATTTCATTAATAAGATAATTACTGCATCATCATTCTCTCATAAATAAATTAAATTATATAGTGTTAAAAATAAAAAATAAAACATCATTATGTAGGAAATATTTTTATCTTTCTAATGAATATTTATAGTCGAATTTATCTTATGTATAACTCTATATTAAAAATGATTTAGTTATTAAACTTTGATTTTAACTATTTTAACCCTTCTTTAAATAAATTAATAATAAATGTCCTAATCTAATCCAAGTGGGCCTAAATGGTCATATTTTATTCCTATGGTTGTTTTTGGTCGAATTACACATATCCAATAGAATTAAGACATGTGTTAGGGTAATAATAATATCATTTTTACCCTTAATTACCCTATTTACTTTAAACCGTGGTTAAAAAAAGTAAAAAGTTACTATTCACCAAAAATTATTTTCATCTCATTGAACCACATTTTAGTCCTTGATATTAACCGTGTCTCTTGGATTTTCAAAATTCCGCTCACAGAAGCAGTAAAATTAAGTTTTATGTGAATTTCCAAATTCTCCCAGGAGGTGGGTAAAAGACGGTGAAAAGTTCAATAAAATTTTTATATATCTAAAATTATTAAAAAACGACTCCAATGAATTGCATTGAACTTATATTGGTATTATGTATCAATTTTGACCTAAAATAATTTTAAATTAAATAAATAATTTTTTAAATAAAAAGTCAGTTTTTAAATAGTAACCCAGTGTTTTCACTATTCATCAAAAATTGAAAGTTTTCAAAAAAATACCAAAATTTCACCCTAGGATAATTTCGATATTCCGAATCCAAAAATGAAGTCGATTTTGAAAGATAAAATTTATAAAATTTCCAAAAGTGGGTATTAATATTCATAACGGTTAGTTTTAATAATATTTTAATAGCATATCGTTGTTTAATGAAACTCGGTATTGCATACAACGCATGCTATCGAGGAAGTTCGCGGTTGCGTGTCAAGCAAGCCAAGCTAGTGTTGTGTGTATTGAAATATTCCTTTGATGATTTATATAACATAAAAACAAAATATTTCTCATAAAAGTCTCGGGTGTTACAATAAGTCCATAACCAATCCTTGGGTTCATGATTCCAATTGTTTGGACACAGTTTCATCTTATATAAGTATATACATGCATCTATACATATATATATCCCCATAAATGTATATGTATACATTTGATCATATATATACTTACATATTCAAGGTATAGATACCAAAATGACCTCATTAAATGACTGATACTAGAATCCAAGATTGGGTCGACTGGACATCGTATGACTATGGATCTATGTTGGATTTCATACCACTCAATCCATGTGTCAATAAGTTGATTATTGATTCCACAATCTGGATAACAAATATCTACTCTGGCCAGTATAGGATAAGTCTCTCAGAAATCTATGTCACCAAGGGAGGTACATGTCCTAGAACAGGGATCACATCTACTTGCCTCCAATGACTATAATTAATTGTGTCACGTACTGACAGATAATTTGATCATTATGGCATTGCATGTTTATGAGTTCAAGGAACCAGAACCATTGAACAAGGAATCCTATTAAAGTCTTTGGATATCATCCATATCAAACTCTATATAATATATTCCTACTAGGTTTAGCACCCAAGGACATTGATAATGGTTCCCTCCTTGAGTCTACAAATCAAATTCATAGAAAAATCAGTAAGTCATGTGACACTTAGCGAATTTTCATTTCGATACAACAATTACCATCATTGGTGACATATTGTGATATCCATACACATAAATAATTCTTAGATTCTAGACCATAGTAAGTACTTCTAGAAATCCTAAAATTGAAAGGCTCAATAGCTAGATCTCAAACTGTACTCGAAAGGCGCTATCACAGGCGCCCTCAAATGATTAATGGTTTTTAGGGTACTTGGGTGCTGCAGAGTGGCTGACCAAGGTTGTCTCTCAAAGGAGGAAGTAAATTAAAACAACTTCTTAAAGGTATTATAAAAATAAAATAAAAGATAATAAAAACACTACATGAAAGTATCGGGGATTTTTTATCATTTATAAAACTATAAGAAGTTTGCAGGAAGAAGATTTCATTTTTTTGTTTTTAATTTTGAAAGGAATTTCGATTAAAAAGACGCAACAAGAATATCTTTTTTTAGAATTTTTTTTTAAATATGTAATTGAACTAACTATAAATATTCATTTAATTATTAATCATTATCATTTAAATTAATACCCACTAAATTATGACCCCCTAATTTGTTAACCTGTGAACCCTACAAGAGTTAACTTAACCACAAAGATGAAATTACTTAAACCCGAGGCTAGCTTCGGAACATGAAATCACAACACCCTACTTTGATTGATGTTATAAGGTTAGCTTATGGTAAGTGGGTAATTAGACCACATTTACATTCTGTAGATGTGTATTAATTGATTTTAGTGATTATATTTGAACTCAACAAACTTATCTTGTGTGTTCTTGTATTACTCATTAAGATCGTGCTCTCACAATTCACACAATACTCGACCTCGTGTGTTTTTGTGTTAATTGTTCAATTGCTTGATTAGTATCTTCTAAATTAAAACTCAATTCATAGATCATGTTAAGTGAATTATAGTAGCTCAATGATTCAAAATAATTAAATGAATAGGGTAGAAGAATGATTAATCACTTCCATGGGCGGTGTGGTCATCGTGGAGACGTTTTGTATGGGAAAAAGATTTAAAGGGTATAACCCAATATCATCTCCAATCTTGAATTACAGACCAAAGAGGAAGATAAGGATATGAAAAGAAAAAAAACATAATATTTAATAAAGAAAAATTCAAGATGCAAGCACTAAAGTAAAGAAATACAAAGAAGAGTTGGGAGAGGAGAGCCTTTTTGGAAGAGATGATTGCACAAAGACATACTCCTCCCAAGAGTTGTGAGGGATCCCAAGAGACACACATTCATAAAACCCTTCCCAATTCTTCAACAAACCAACCCAAAGAGTGAAAACACCTATTTATTGAGTGGTGGGAAGGCTAGGTTCAAAGTGGTGTCAAGTGTCAATGGGGAATCTCGGCCAAATATTTTAATCCAACTTGCACCGCCCATTTAACCTTCCAAATGCATGAGCCTGCTATTCTTCAAGAAGGATAATTTGTGCCAAATTGTCTTTTAGATCTCCTCTCAATGGTTGGGCTCAATCCATGTGCGGATATAGAAGTTATAGCCCAAATACAGAACCCGTGTCCAATCTGGAGAGTCCATCCCAACTTTGACTTCATGACCCATTTTTACCAAACAAATGCAAGATTTAGCTCCAATGTCCTAAAATAAAGGTGTCGAAAATTAAATCAGGAACAAAGTTAAAAAATATTATCATCAAATAATTCAAATAAAATTATTTATGTTAAAAATACTACAGTCCACTATAAATGGTAAAACCGGAATTTCCATCAAATTTTCAAATGAATGATCTAACCAAAAATATTTTATAAATAAACTTATTTAACACAATGTGAAAAACTTTTATCATTTAATATCAATACAATATTCAATAAAAATTTGTTGTATCAGAACCGCTGGTTATCATGATCAATATATACTTAATTGAAATTGATAATCACTCGGGTCTCAGTAAGTATGTTTGGGCACTCTGATAAAGGAATCGACACATAAAAAGGATCCTAGGAAGTATGTATTGGAATCCCAATCTTACATATTGTTAGGAACATCATCCAAAACCTAGAAAAACCTATTTCTATCAGAGTTGAATCAAAAGTAACCATGTTAAAAAATAAATAAAGAGTGAGGGTTGATGAATGGATAAACCCACCACTACTCCCTTAACCTCATGGATTACACGATTGGCATAGGTTCGAAGGTGAAACCCACTAACATCACAACCAAACACATTGCACACTAGATCAGGGTTAGTCAAACATGGGTCATCGCACTGGGACCCCAAGATCAATACTCAAGAGATGCTTCATAATCAATAATCATCAAGGGAAGACACAGTAATAGGAAACCCTATTTGGATCCTCATAAGAAAATAATGAATGGATGCATCATACATGGGATACTATAGGTCAGATCATAAGTAGAGATATTCCACCATTGGATACTCAGTCACCTACTACATGGAGGTTAAGGCATTAACCTAGTGCACAATGGTTGTTAGTGTCCCATGAAATGTATACATTTAATTATCTAGAATAATTTAATTAACCATTTCATTAGAATAACTTTAAATAAGGGAAATATACCTTAGGTGAATGCCCATAAATAAACATACTACCATAAACATGTATATTTACTCTCTGTATTGTAAAAAACCACATAATTTAAAAATAATTCCATCTATTTCCCAAGGGTCGACAACATGTATGAAGCCCCGTCCAAGATCATTCAAGTTATACTAGACCCATCTCACAATAAAACCATCATTATTGGTTAATTATAACAACATTATGGTTAATTAATAAAAATAAAAAACCAAAAATAAATAAAAATCACTTTATTTAATAAAGGTCATAAATTACAAAATCTCACTGATCGATCTTGTTACACCAAAACAAAAAACTATATCTCTCCAATAATAAGTGGAACACCATCAACCTTGAATTATGTAAAATACCAAAGAAACAACATTAAAACAACCCACCCAATAATTTAATTAAAATAATTTAATCGTTAAAAATTCACTATTGTTACATACCTTGAAAAATCAGCATGTGGTGAAGTGAACATAACATCCTGAGTCACCCTCTTCCAATGCAGAGTGAATCCCCCAACATCGGTATCTAATTCAACCACACCCCAGTGGAATCGATTCCAAAATCCATAAATGGTGGAAAAAATATTTAAGAAATATGGAAAAGAATATAACAAAGGATGACATAGTTGTAGAATTACCTCAAGCTTCCAAACACATCTGACGATGCTGGATTCTGACAAAAAATGTGGGAGAACCATCCTAGGTAAGAAGAGGAGGAGAGGTGCACGCATGGGGGAGGATAAGGGAGAATCATACAGGCTTACCTCTTAAATCTTGAATGGGAAAAGTTTATTTTATACTTTTTAAAGGGACACATAGTTTGGTCATGTAGTTTTCCAACTCTTTTTCCAACCATGATATTGGAACTGTCCAAGAAGAAACCCCTCTCAAGGGAACGACACATGGTTTAAGAGACTGGGTTCTAGACACGTGATGTGTCTGTAATAAACGTAGCACACCTAAAAAGTTTTCCTTGTCCATTTTCACAGTCTTCTCATCCTTTGTGCCTCTACAAATTGGACCACACTATTTGGTCGCACTGTAAACACTAATCATGTACCTTCTATGTGCTCTCTGT
Organism: Viscum album; assembly: GCA_963277665.1. NCBI lineage: Eukaryota > Viridiplantae > Streptophyta > Magnoliopsida > Santalales > Viscaceae > Viscum > Viscum album. Next base: position 189,835,152 of record OY728145.1, read on the forward strand.
TGTACTTTTCCCAAAACTCTAGTTTGGGGTCCCAAAACAAAAATACACTCATCAAACCTCCAAGATAAAAACCAAACCAAATTTCACATACAAAAACATAATTTATAGGTATTTAAACCTTTTTAATTCTATTCCAAATCTCCGATAAATATTTGACCCATCTAGTAAACTAAAAATTCAAATCCCTTCTAAAAGTTCAATCTAAAACACATGGGATCTTACATTTATCTACTAAACTATTAAAGAGTTATATATAATATGATTAGAGTTATTTTCACCCATATATAGTAATGGATTATTGAAATGATTAACCAGTGCATTTCATGATAAAATATAGGTATTTTCCTACTAATGGAAAAGAAGTTTCTAAAGAAATATTTTGGTGCAATATGATATAAGGTAATTCAATATCAACTCATTTACTCAATATTATTGGATATGTTTTCATTTACTAGTACTAGGGTTAACTATTCATCCTGACTCAATAATTGATTTCATTTTACAGTCACTACCATTTTTTGGATGTTCTTTGTTAATTACAACATATATTAAATAAAGAAGACATTACTTCAGCTACTCAATGTGGGGAGGATAGTTGAGTAGGATATAGGACGTCTAGGAACTGATAGTGAAATGGGGTAAAAAATTTAACCATACAATGAATTTTTTTTATGAAATTACAATAGTGGGTCTTTTGATAGTTAGTAAGAGTTTCTGAAACTAACACTATGGGAAAAACCGCTTATTGCGACGGGGTATTTGTGACGGGCTTTATTCTCGTCGCAACAACTCCAAAGAAAAGTGTATTTTGAATAGGAATATATTCCCGTCACAAATGGTCAGTTATTTGCGACTGAAATACAGGACCCGTTACAATAGCTATGGCACGGTTTGCGCGCCAAAACGCGGGAAGCCTATTTGCGACGGTCACCTTCTACCCGTCGCAAGTACCCGGTGGTGGTAAATACTATTTGCGATGGGTAAATTGTCCCGTCACAAAAAATTATTCACCAGGTGTTATTTGCGACGAGTCTTGTCGCCAATACCGGCAGCAGTAAAGTCTATTTGCGACGGTCGCCTTCTACCCGTCACAACTACTCGGCGGTGGTAAATACTATTTGCGACGGATAAATTTTCCGGTCGCAAAAAATTATTTACCAGGTGTTATTTGCGACGGGACCCATCGTCAATACCGGTGGCGGTAAATAGGAATTTGCAACGGGGATATTCGCCCGTCGCTAATGGTGTGTCGGCAGGCTGCTATTTTCGACGGGCCCATCGCAAAAACCCTTTTAAATGCCGCCCGTAATTAATGCAGGTGAAGGTATTTGTGACGGGGCCCGTCGCCAATACCGGCTGTGGTAAATAGGAATTTGCAACGGGGATATCTGCCCGTCGTTAATTGTGTGTCGGCAGACAGCTATTTGTGACAGATCCATTGCAAAAAACCTTTTAACCGCCACCCGTAATTAATGCGGGCGAAGGTATTTGTGACGGTATCCCATCACAATACCTAGTATTTTCGATGGTATACCGTCGCAAATATGACCGTCACAAATAATCTAACCTATATATACACCCCACCCATTTTTTGCATAACATTCAGATCTCTCTTCCTCTTTCTCTCTAACATTCAGTTCTAAGTAGAATTTGTTTTGTTTTAATTTTTTTATTTCGAGAAGAGGAGAGAAAGAGTTTGAAGGCACAGATTACTTCAAAATATCGAAGGTGTTTATATTTTTTTTAATTTTTAAATTATTTTTAATTGTTAAATAATTTTTAATTGTTAATTTTATTTTTAATTGTTAATTTTAATTCTTTTAACAGAATGTTTAGTAGCTATATAGTATAATTAGATTAAATGGTTTTACCAAATAATCCTTGTCTGGATACGAACAAGTAGAGGTGGCTCTGGCACAGATGTACCTAGGAGTGAAAACTCTGACAAGGTGTTTCGAGCTTGACTCGGGGTAACCTGGTACACGACAATGGGCCTAGCTGCTCTCTTGGTTCGACACTCCTGGAGGATGTTTTGGTAATAATTAGAAATAAATATATAATTATCAAATAATTAATAAATAATTAGATTTAATTAAAATAATTATCAAATAATTAGGAAATGATTAGATTTAATTGATTAGAAATAATTAGAAAACAATAAAAATAATTAGGGAACAATTAAAATAATTAGGAAACAATTAAAATAATTAGGAAACAATTATATTTAATTAGGAAATAATTAAAATAATTAGGAAACAATTAGATTTAATTAGGAAATAATTAGATTTAATTAGGAAATAATTATATTTAATTAGGAAACAATTAAATTGAGTCACCCTCTACCCAGTCCGAAGAGGTCTTTGCTTTGATAATAAATTGAGGCTTCGGTCCCAACATTTAAAAAAAATTACGAAACAATTAGATTTAATTAGGAAACAATTAGATTTAATTAGAAAACAATTATAATAATTAGGAAACAATTATAATAATTAGGAAACAATTATAATAATTAGGAAACAATTAGATTTAATAAGGAAACAATTATAACAATTAGGAAACAATTATAATAATTAGGAAACAATTATAATAATTAGGAAAAAATTATAATAATTAGGAAAGAATTATAATTATTAGGAAACAATTATAATAATTAGGAAACAATTATAATAATTAGGAAAAAATTATAATAATTAGGAAAAAATTATAATAATTAGAAAACAATTAAAAATAATTAAGAAACAATTAAAAATAATTAGGAAACAATTAAAAATAATTTGGAAAAAATTAAAAATATTTAGGAAACAATTAAAAATAATTAGGAAAGACTTAAAAAGAATTAGTAAAGACTTAAAAAAAATTATAAAAGACTTAAAAAGAATTAGGAAAAACTTAAAAAGAATTAGGAAAGACTTAAAATTAATTTGGAAAGACTTAAAAACAATTAGGAAAGACTTAAAAACAATTAAGAAAGACTTAAAAACAATTAAGAAAGACTTAAAAACAATTATTAAATACTTAAAAACAATTAGGAAAGACAAAAAAAATTAGAAAAATTAGCAAGCGTGACTGACCGCTCATCTACCTCAATTTTATTTTCATTTTTGTGTTGAGGCTTGACAGGAAACTTCTGCCTCCACATGTAATATTTTCTTTTAGAGTCAAAATTATCAACCTCCTCACCAACATAGAGGTGAGGTGGTTTATAATTTTGACAGTAAAAGCAAATATTACTTGTGGATGGAGAAGTTTCCTGTCTACCTCAACATACAAATGAAAAGAAAATTCAGGTAGATGAGTGGTCAATTACGTTTGTTTTTCTTTTCAATGATTGATTAACCACCCGACCTATATGCATATATTCTCATTTCTAATTAGTAACATAATTAGTAATATAATTAGTAACATAAATAGTAACATAATATAAAATATTATATTAATCTAATATTAATAATTAAATAATACTAATAATATAATTATTTTATTATTATATGTTTAATATTTATAAAAAAAATTAATATTATTTAAATTATAAAATATTTATAAAATATTACAATTATCAATATTTTCAAAAAGTTTTGCTTTATTCTTAACATGTTCAAATCTTAAAGGGTCGCTAATTTTCAAGTCATGCCCAATAAAAAGTTTGTGTCAACCGTGTCCAATGTAAACTCTATAATTGTCCTTGCTTGGTTGATCACCTTGCAAGTAGCATTGCAATAGGACAACCCAAGTCATGCCTTTCTCATCTATAAGAATCATATCACACGACTTTTTACATAGACCACTCTTTCTTGAAAAAGTAAAGGAAAGATACTGAAGTTCTCTCAATTTTTCAAGGAAGAATGAACTATGTAAAGGGTCATGTGAAATTATTATTAAAGATGAGAATGACATTACTTGTGTCGTCCTATTGCAACACTACTTGCGAGGTGATCAACTATGTAAGGACAATTATAGAGTTTAAATTGGAAATGGTTAATGCAAACTTTTTATTGGGCATGACCTGAAAATTGACGACTCTTTAAGATTTGAACATGTTAAGAATAGAGAAAAATCTTTTGGAAATATTGAGATTTTAATAATTTGTAATAATTAATAATAATTAATCAAAAATCAAATAAATTCAAGTACATGGTTCTAAATTGGCACAATTTCCAGCGGATTGGCGGCTACATTTTTTTCAACGTCTCATATCTTTGGTACTTTCTCCCACTGAAATCAGTATGAAAAATGTCCTCTAACGTATGTTAGAGCAAGTTTTTATACTGATTTCAGTCGGGAGAAAGTTAAAAAGAGATGAGTTGTCAGAAAAAAGAGGCTCTTTTCCCTGACGACTCATCTCCTTACAAGGAGATGAGTCGTCAGGAAAAAGAGCTGCCGCCAATCCACTGGAAACAAATAAGAATAATTAGTAATATAATCTCCACAATGATGATTAAAAAATTTTATTTCATTATTGAAGAATATTTCATTTTTCCAAGTATTTCTAAGTATTGCTAAATTAATACTAATTAGTGGGGATGATTACAAACTAACAGTGTCTCCTATAATTATTTGTAATTACTAAGAAATAACTGTAATTATGTATCTTCTTTTTTAGGATATTGTTTTTCTTATATAAAATTATTTAACAATAGTAATGGTATTAAATTTTTTAGAAACATATATATGAATATGGAATAAGGAAATCGACATCAATCATTATTAGATGATCGTGCTTGGATAAATCAGCACAGAAATCCAAACAGTTCTAGTTTAAATCCTGTATATGTTGATGGTGTTGAAGCTTTCTTATCATTTGCATCATCAAACCTGGAATTTGTTTCAGAAGGGATAATTAAGTGTCCTTATAAAAAAATGTGCTCAGAGAACGTTTGAGACATTTGACATCAATGGGCAACATCTCTTGCGTTATGGTTTTCAATCAGATTATATTTTTTGGTATCAACACGGTGAACGCAGTTCCAGAGAAGATACTAATAATTTGATTTTGGATCAATCATGGTTTCAGAATTTAGTACATGATGTTGTAGGGTCATCCGTTCAACAAACTTAAATTGAGGATGATGTTGATTTACCTCCCGAGTTGACACCATCTGAATTTGCTGAGTTGTTCAGGTCTGTTGAGGATGCATTATATCCTAGTTGCAAGATAAGAAAATTAGAAGAAGTTGCAAAATTTATGGCTATTAAATCAGATAATGGAATGTCAAATAACTATTTTGATCAGATATTTTCTTTGGTTAAAGAACTGTACCTGAAGGAAATGTACTGCCTGTTAATTATTATGAGATCAAGAGACTAGTTCGTAATCTGGGCCTTAGTTATCAGAAGATCCATGCATGTTCAAATGATTACATCTTATATTCTGGTGAAAATGAGGCATTGGATAGTTGTCCCACATGTGGAAAATCGAGTTATAAAGAAGCTCAATCAGGAAAGTCTGGATTGATTCCTGTAAAACAGTTGACATATTTCCTTCTTACACCTAGGTTTCAGCATTTATTTATGTCTCAGAACACAGCGACAATGATGTCATGGAACAAAACCAATACTTCAAATGGTAAAAGCTTGATTCATCAATCTGATGGTGATTCATGGAAACATTTTGATCATGTGAATCCGTCTTTTTCTTTAGAATCCCGAAACGTGCGATTGTGTATTTCTACTGACGGTTTTTGTCCATTTGGATCTTTTGGTATTCAGTATTCCTGTTAGCCTGTCTTTATAAGTCCATACAATTTTCCTCCATGGATATTGATGAAAGAGCCTTATATCTTTTTGAAATTATTAATCCCATGACATACGAAAAAGAATATTGATGTTTATTTGAAACCATTGATTGATGAGTGAAATTTATTGTGGAGTCATTGTGTTGGTACATATGATGCTGCTGCGAAACAGAATTTTGTAATGAAAGCTGCTTTGATGTGGATAATTAGTGACTTCCCGACATATGACATGTTATCTGGCTGGAGTACACAAGGTCCAAAATCATTTCCTCACTGTATGGGAGACAACAAAGCATTTATGCTCGTGAATGGAAAAAAACCTTGCTATTTTGACTGTCATCACAGATTTTTTCCAATCGATTATCCTTTTAGGAGAAATAAATCTCATTTTAGAAAAGGCATAATTGAAAGAGATGAACCTCCAAAAATGATCTTAGGTACAGAGTTATAATCATTTGTATTTTCATTACCTTCCATCACTTTTGGACAGACAATAAACCAACAGAAAATTCATGGCTTTGGGAAAGAACATAATTGGACAAAAGAGAGCATTTTTTGGAATCTGCCATATTGGTCTGATTTGTTGGTCCGACACATGTTGGATGTCATGAATATTGAGAAGAACTGTTTTGATATTTTATTTCATACAGTTTTGGATACACTGGGTAAAACCAAAGATAATGTAAAGGCACAATTATATCTTACCCAAATTTGCAGGTGACCAGAACTTGAATTATTTGAAAATGTCAGATCACAGAGATTAATGAATCCAAAAGCATCTTATACACTGACCAAAGAGAGTCACTTATTATTTTGTCAGTGGATTTCAGATTTGAGACTTCCAGATGGCTATGCTTCCAACTTGGGAAGATGTGTTAAAAATGGTCATATTACCGGATTAAAATGTCACGACTGTCATGTTATAATGGAAAGACTTATGCCTATTGGATTAATAGCTTTGTTGAATTCTAGGATTTGGGATTCGATAACAGATATATCATATTTTTTCCGAGACAAGTGTGCGGCAACAACAGACTACGATACACTAAGCAAACTGGAAGAAGTTGTTGTTGTAATTATATGCAAACTGGAAAAAGTCTTTCCACTGACTTTCTTTGACTCAATGGAACATTTGATTTTACATTTTCCACATGAAGGAAAATGTGGAGGCCCAGTTCAGTTTCGATGGATGTACCCATTTGAGAGATACATGCAGAAATTGAAGAAAAAAGTCTGTAACAGAGCATCAGTAGAAGGCTCAATTGCTGAAGCTTATTTGCAAGAGGAAATTGCTTTATTATGCTCTCATTATTTTTAATCTGAATATCCCTCAAAATTTAACCGCATGGGCCGGAATGAGGGGAATTTTGATGATGATATGAACAATCAATTATCAGTTGTCAATCAGCCTGAACTTGGATTTGGTGGAGTTCAGGATAGATGGCTTTCAGATGATGAACATCACAGAGCTCATACATATGTTCTACTCAACTGTGAAGAAATGTCACCAACTGTACAGTGAGTGCTCCTATCCCTTATTCTATATATTCTGTTATAGTAAATTAATCATATTGTATTTTTAGGTTATATAATGATCATATCAAGAAACAATTTCCACAAATTACAGTAGCTGGCTTAGAAAAACATCGGAAAAAAAAAATTTCCTACTGGTTTAAAAAACTTGTAACATACATTCTTTTTTGGTTTTACATATAAAATCAATTTATTACTTGTAATAGTGATAAATGTTTTACAAATTTTCAGGTATTTGTACATGCTGATAAGATTGATAGTCGATTGCGTATATTTAGTAGCCCACTATCCAAAATGGTTAAATCTTATAATGCATACGTGGTGAATGGTTATCATTTTCATACACGTGCATATGGGGAATAAAAGAAAACAATGAAAAATGATGTTTTTTTAAGGGATCACATCATAGAGATATTGAAGTTGACTTTTATGGCATGCTTGAAGAAATTATTGAACTGTGTTATTTGGGACAGAATTATGCAACAATGTTTAAATGTCGATGGCTAGATACTAACAGAGGCTTGCGTATTCATCCAACTCATGGAATTGTTGATATTAAATATAAATTTATTCTTGCAGTAAATGAACCATTTTTATGGGCTCATCAGGCACATCAAATTTATTATGAAAAATACTGTGCTACTTCAAAAGAGTTGGATGATTGGTGGAGTATAATAAAAGTTAAATCTCGAGAAAATCAGTTTACTCAAACTGAATGTGGTTCCACTAAAGTGCAAGGAAATGAAATTTTTCAGGACACTCCTCAAAACACATCTTTTTCACAAAGAGACATGAATATTGAGGATGACACCCCACAGTTAAGGGTCGATGGTGAAGATGTTGTCAATGATGTTACGACTGAATTTGAAATGAGAAGAGATGATGAAAGTGAAACTAATATGGAAATTGATGATGTTGATGAGGAAGATGAAGACATTGACATTGAAAACTATGAAGATGATGATGAAGATGAACATTGACACAGTAAAATGCTGGTTAGAATCATAACAAATATATATCTATACATAATAGTTATTTTCAACTGTTTGCTAATAACAATCATTTCATGTTTCAGATGGACTTGGAAATGTTTCGTCAGTTGCGGGAGGCTGATCTACCTATGGATGATGAGGTTCTTGAGTCATCTGACCCTCAGGCTATTGGAACTAGATGGAGCTATCAGAGGGGGCATGGTCTTGCCAGTCTGATGATTCCAGATCCTATCCCGGAGCGATGTCCACCTCTTGGATTCGATGCTCATACACGGTGGTATGGTAACCTGTATCTTTTAGTTATCTTTCATTATAATTTATTAATATTCTAATTGTTTGATTATTTGTTCTTTTTCCACTGTTTTACGCATATAGCTATTGGACAGGGGAGCACTATCTTGACCAATTATTTTTCTCAGCCCTGGCTCACATGGGATCAGATTCCCGCTGATGTGCAGGCCGCCACGTTCGATCATTGGATTTTTTGTAATTAAATATTATTTATTTTGAAATTTAATTCATTAATAACTTTATATTAGGGTTTATGGTATCTCATCGATGAGAGCATGTGTGCCACTATCCACGCGGCATGGGTGGTGTCTATTCGTGACCGTTTCCATCAGTTTTTGCATAATTTGAGAAAGACAGCTGTGAAGAAAGCTGAAGTGACAGAATTTGATGCGTCTTGTAGAGACCACCGACCAAAGTACATTTCATCTCATGTTTGGGATGGATTATGTACACACTGGTTGGGTGGTGGGTTTCATAGGAGATCTGCATTGGGTCGACAGAATCTGGGGAGACAAGAGGTGACGCATCGAGCCGGTAGTCGTACATTCAGTACACATAGAGAATGTCTGGTAAGTACTTTTTTTAATATTTTATACAAATTTAAATATAAACAATTTATTTTATATTCATATAGGAATCTGAGCAGCCTGATATTACGACGTACGACGTTTATCGGAGGATGTACCCTGACCCGACTACTAGAGAGATTAGAGGTGACCGCCAGCGTCAGATTGTGGTCAGTATTATTTTCTTTTCAGTTTGCAAATTAAATGCATATAATCTTTTCATTATTTTAATTTCTAATTGAAACATAAGGAGTCATATGAGGCCGCGACCTCTTAGACACAAGCTGAGAGTCAAGACGAGACGGGTGATCAGACTAGTGCCCACTATTTTGATGAGACGACATGGATGTAGGTGACCCACTATGGCTTTGAAAAGGGCAGAGTAGTTCGTATCAGCTCTCATTTGACTCCTATGGCTTATTATGGTACTGCTGCGATGTCGGCGTCCAGCTTGAGAGGAGATCATGGAGAGACATCATCTTCTGCCTCACAGTATCAGGAGCAGCTGCGTGCTCAGAGTCAGCTTATAGTGGATTTGCGTCAGGGGCAGGAGCAGATGCGTCAGCAGCACGATGAGGAGATGCGTCGATGGCAGGTGCAGATGCGTCAACAGCAGGATGAGGAGAGACGTCGAAATGAGGAGCAACATCAGGAGCTGATGGAGTATATGCATCGTCTGACTCATAGTTTAGGGATGGGGTTTCCTCAACCACCTCCTCTAGGTCCTCTAGATTATCCACCCCTAGTGATTTTTTAGATGTAATAAACATTTGAGTTTATAGTTTATTGTCATATTAACTATTTACAATTCCTCTTTCATATTGGTACGAATATTTCATGATTTAATTTGTTGTTATTTTTTTAATATTTTATTACTTATTAGTATTATTTTTAATGTCTGCTTATTTTAGAAATATTACTTTTAATATTTTATATTTATTGTTAATATTGAGAAGTTTATAATTTTATAATTTTATTAATATTAATATTATTAATATTATTTTTTCATAAATATGTATGTTTATTTTAATAATAATATTATTATATTAATTTTTTATATTAAATATATTAGTACTATTATTATTATTTTTTGATATTAATATTTCATAATATATAATATAATATTATTTATATTCATATTATTATTATTTTTTGATATTAATATTTCATAATTATATTATATATATTTTATATTATTAATATTATAATAATATAATTTATTTATATTATTAATATTAATATTATTATTATATACATAATTTAATAATAATAATATTATATTAATTTTTTATATTATTAATATTAGTGTTATCATATTATATTATATTATTTATATTCATATTATTGTTATTTTATATTAATATTTCATAATTATATTTTTTATATTTTTTTATTTATATTATAATAATATAATTTTTTTATATTATTAATATTATTATTATTTTTATATAATATTATATGATTTGTATTTTTTTATTATTAATTTTTTAGTATTTGCGAAGGGAATATTTTCGACGGGATTTGTCGTCGTAATTTTTTTTTTACTGTAACATTTGTAACGGGAAGAATACTCGTCGTAAAAACATTTCTGCGACGGTCCGTCACAAATACCTTCGTCGCAAGTATTTTTTAAATTTCGCATTTGCGACGGGTCAGAAACTCGTTGCAACTAATATATCTGCGACGACCCGTCGCATATAACTTTTTTATATATAAATGAAAACCCATTTGCGATGGGGAAAAAATACCGTCGCAAATACTCTTTTTACAACAAGACCACCGCAAAAACACCTATTTGCGACGCCGTTTTCGGCAATGGGTGATTTGCGACAGACCCCGTCGCAAAAGACCTTTTTCAACGGGATCTCGTCACAAATCTCCCTTCACAAATATTAAGTTTTACTATAGTGTAAATGTTTTAGTCTATAATAATGGTGATAGATTCCTTTATTGAAACTTTGGTCTCTTGAGAATGAGTTTAATAGAAAACCTAAATTGTTGAAAGTAACATGGTGGAGAGTCTACATTATGTTTGATATTATAGAGGTCAATATTAAGTTTTAAAAAGGGTATATTATATCAACTATATCTTTAAAAGTGTTTTAAATATAATAGAGTTCAAAATTGAAAAATGTTTTATATAAGAATCATGAATTATGATTTTAAGTAATGAAGAAAGTAATTATGACATTGGCATCTTGGTTGTTGGGATTAATTCAAACCTTGAATGAATTGGAAATGAATAATATTTATTATGGATCCCATTTTTTGTATCTTATATGATAGTAAATTCTTATAAACAATGGTTTTAAAAAAATGAGATGACACTTTTGTATACATATGTTTTATGATTCATCATATTCTATAAAATATTTGAGAAAAAGTTCAGAATAAAAGGAGTTTATCTTGGATAAAGGAATTTATCCTAATGTTTATTAAAATATTTTGGATATGATACCATCACTCAATAGTGGAATTTATATATTCTTAACCATAAAGAAACCATTCACTAATACTATAAAATATTCTTGACTATGTGAGGTCAAATTTCATGGTTTCTTCTAATCATGCACTAACCATGCAGTAACCGTGTTAATGAAAAAATATTAAAATTTAAAAAATACAAAACCTAAATATCACAAATTATAATAAATTCAAAAATTAAATAAGTAATTACAAAAATGTGACATTGTTTTGTGATAATTTTTATCATGAAATCCCTACCCATTTCAAGAACCTAGTCATTTGATCTCATGGGTCTCTTTTAATACCTTATTTTCCTTCCCAAAACACAATAAGATATTACCAACCGTGGTCACTAATCAGACTAATGAATCTCCCCACATGAATATACTTGTCCTTTTAGTGCTCGTTTACTTCACTCGCACACACCTAGAGAAAGTTCCCAGCAGTTCACACATCCTAACACTATTTTAGCCCAAACATTATTAACTGCAGAGTTCTAATTAGATAAGAACCATAAAATAAAGGTTTATGATATTTATAGTTTTATTTTTTGTTAGTATTTTAAGTCTCGCTTTTTCTGGAGTTATCCTACCCCACTTTAAAGAACAAAAACCTCATTTTATACCATACACCTCAAACACAAGCAGTTACATTACACTTTTGAAAGGGTATTGGATATAATGTCGTTTTTCATGACAAACCTCAAAAATAGATGAATCTAATCATCAAAAACCATGGGCTCTTATAATACCTTGACTACCTTCCTAACATAACACATACTATTACCCACTAAGGTTAATTATTAGAGTAACAACTATCCCCAGAGGGAAACAAATGTTCAACAAATGTGTTTTTCTATCACTCACACTCATCCCGAGAAACATCACTAGGGACACCCATCCAGAAACTACTCCAAGATAAGAACACTCAACTATGAAGTTCTTATCATGTAGGATCCCAAAAATAATGTGTCACCTTAAATACATGGGTATTTAAATTTAGTATTCAAATTATCACTTTTCCATGGGTGTTACTCATAAGATGCATTTGAATATGCATGATTATATTTAAATTCTATTTTTTTAGTGAGAAATATAATCTATTATTTATATAAAGAGTTACACATTAATATGTTTCTAATATAATAATTTTATGGGTGGAATAGGCATTAAAAAGATAAATAATTAAAATCATGCATACATAAAGGAATAAAAAAAGGATATAATAAACACTATATGCAATACAATAGTTATGGATTTAATATGAATATGGTGTATATTAAATTGGTGGGACTTTTAAAGAAAAACCGTCAAATAATAATTGTGAGATTCATTATAAATAAAACACATATTAATAAATTGAACATTCAAATGGGTTGGTTCAACCAATGTAGGGAACCCATGGACTATATTGTGTAAGACCATGGGAAATTAATATCCCCATGAATAATTTAACCAAATCCAACTATGAAATTTGTATGGAACTTATTTGGGAAACCCAAAGAGTTAGTATACCAAATGAATAGAGCTGAGTTTATATCCTTATAATTGATTTCAGAAAATATTTTTCCACTCAAATGTCCAAGTCATATATGATATGATTAGAATGAAATCCTACCTAAATAATTAAGTTATTAGTGGAACTCCATAGATGGCTCATTAATTAGTGAAATATAGATATTGTACTATTAAAGGTAATAGAGTATGGGTGTCTTGTTTTAGTGTTAATAAATTTATTAAATGTATTTTATAAAATTATATAAATCATAATACTCACCCTTATATATATTTCATTATTATAGATTCTTTCATTCATTATGATTATGATTTTGGCATCTCTTATATATTAACCTATAAAGCTGCTCTCAATTGGTATCTAAGGTTGAGAAGTGTCCTCAGAGAGAATTATTTTGATTATATTAGTGTGAATGTTATAGAAATAAATATTTCAGACTTTGAATCATGGGTGTTAGATATCAAGTTTTCCCCATTTATTTTTTAGTAAACATAGACTCAGATATATGATAAAATTAAGGAAAGGACAATTAGATCTAGGTGTTTGAAATGGGAAAGTGTTCCTACAATGGAGGTTGGCACTTGTAATATAATTCTACATAGTGGGTTAGTTATAAAATTAGAAATATGTTATTATGTTCATTTCATAAACATAAAATTTATTTTTCTATCTTTTTTTAGAGAAGAAGATATTTTCATTCATTATGGAAAAAAGTTAATCTATATATATGATTTAAATATCCTATGGAATTTAGAATATGTTGAATGTTTTATATATTATGTACAAGGATAATATAATCTATAACATTCAATATAATAATTTCAAGTTTGATTCTAATACCCATTACTTATATAATTTTTTCTTGGGACATATAAATGAGAAATGCATTTTAAGAATCCATAGAGCTAAATTGTTGGAATAATTAAATTAAGAATCATTTTAAATATGTGAATATTTTTAATTAGGAAAAACTAACAGAGAACCTTTTAGTGAAAAATATAGAATGGGATACTGGATTTTTTGATCTTATAAAAAGTGATGTGTGTGAACCAATGAGTAAATAATAAGTTGTGATTTATGTACTTCATAACACTTATTAATAAATTTAATAGGTATGTTTTTTGGTTTCTCTAAGAAGGAAGTTTGAAAATTTTGGAAATTTTAATTTGTCTCAAAATAATGTATAGAATCCATTGGGAAAAATTATTAATATTCTCTAGTTAGATTAGGTTAGTGAATACTTCAGATAGGAATCCATTGATCATCAGAGTGATTGTGGAATTATTTCACAACTCACCCCTCCTAGAAAACCATATTGTAATGGTATATGGAAAGGTAATAATTATAGCCTATTATACATGGTTGAACCAATGATGATTCAATAAGACCTTATTATTTTATTATGAGGAGTTTCTATTGAAACTGTTACATACCTACTTAATTAGTTTCCACATAAAGTATTCATAAAATCTACATATGATATATGGACTAGGAAATGTCACAATATAAATTTTATGGGTTTATGAGATTTTATGAATTTTTATAATGTTTTAATTCAAATAAACATGATTCTATATCATATAGATTTTTATTTGTTTTTATCTAAAGAAAATCGAAGTGTATTTTTTCAATAGTCCTACTGGTAATAGAATGTTTCTAGACTAATTTGATACATTCTTTGTGAGGTAATATATCAGTCAATGAGTCAATGGTAGGAAATTTGAACTTGGATAAGTTCAATAAAATTAGTAGGAAATGATTTTGAGATCAAAGTAAACCTAGTTCTGTAAAGTGTTATGGAAGCGTTTTTTTAATATGTTTTCTGGAAAATTAGTTTTTTTAAATTTATAGGTTAAAAATGTTTTTAAATTTTTTTTATAAAGGCGGTAGGCACGCTGTTGCCTTTCAGTCCAATCCATAGGTGGTAGTCTGTCTGCCACCTTTCTACTAAAAATAATAATAATTTAATCATATATGTTTTTATATTTATAAATATTGGTATTTTTATATTATGATATATATATATATACATATATATATATACATATATATATATACATATATATATATACTATGATTGTTTTATGTTGTTCATAATTATGTCAATAACATTTGGAAGTGAAAATATTATATTTTTAAGCAATAACATTTGTGGCATTTAAATTTGTGAAATTTTTAAGAAATAAATATGGGTTATAGATTATCTTCAAGTTGAAATAAATATAATTGGGTGAAAGTGGTCTGTTAAGAAAGAAATGGTCATGGAAGTTAAATTGAATATATGTAAATAAATTCCAATGACTAAAGGGTTTAAACAGTAATATGGCATTAGATACAATGAAAACTTTTTCATCCTAGAAATCCACCTAGATCATGATCACCACTTGGTTTGTTCATCTATCACACATGGAACTTGGTAGTTCATCTGGTTCATTTCACTACTACCTCATTATCAGGGGAATTGATTATTCCACAATCATTATCCTTATTTTTTATGTGATGAATCGATCAATGTTTCTTTGGATCCTCCTCTACATTCCTTTCTCTCTCTCTCACTTCTGAGTAACCCTAGAGTGACATCAGAGAACCCCTATTTTCATCCACATAACTGTCTCTCAATGACTTCCAGTGGATATCCTCTCATCGATCCATCATCCTAAATGATATCTTAACCCGATGTACATTTCTAATGGATATTTAGTTCCCATCTTCATCATGTAGTCTTTGACATGCATTCATAAGATTTAAAACTGGTCGTCACCAAGAGCATCAACATGAAAATTTTATGTTTATAAGAAATAGCCTTTTTAGTACTCAAATTTGAGACATTTTTTAAGAACTAAGTATGGGTTCTGGTGGATCTTCAAGTTGATATAAATAACATTGGGTGAAATGGGACTTCAAGCGAGAAATGGTCAAGGAAGAGAAAATGGGTATTTATTAGTGTTCAATACCTAGGGATAGTTTTAATTTAAAATGTTCTAACTTAATAAATATTTTATTAAAAATAAAATTATAGTATTTCTTTAAACAATTGAAATGGTATTTATAATCTCTTTTTTACATTCCTTTCAATTTCATTTATTTATTTTATTTATGAATCTCATTTTATTTTCAACCAATTTTCTTACGTATAGGATATCTTTTAAATTTTATTTATATTTTTTTTCTAATGAATATTTTATAAGATTTTAATGTTTTATACTTAAAATTTATTAATTATTCTTATGTTTTAAGTAGTTGACATTAAAAGTAGTAAAATATAAATTGTGCCTAAAATATTAATGAAAACTAAAACACTAGATAAAAATGTAAAAAGGGATGATAGTAATAACAATATATTAATTTGAATATCTCTAAAACAAATACATGAACATGTATGATCAATGTATATGTTTATGAGGAGGAGATTACGTCCCACAAGGTGGTCTGTGAAGGGGATTCCCAAATCGAGATTGTCGAACTCCATGCTAGGTGGAGTTTGATGACCTGGAGAGGGATGATCATCATGCACTGGAATGATGGTTGTCGCAATCTCCACCTATGTGTCAGTGGGAGGAGGTGTCAACTGCATGTCATGATGCACTCATGATCCTTCTCCCAATAGGGTAGTAGAAGAACCATCTATTATCGCAGTATGGAACCAAGCCTACAATTGATATGGACCCCAAGGCATGGATGGATCTGGACCCCAAGGTTGTGATGGATCTGGACCCCAAGCTGGATAGAACTGCATATTTCCTTTCATGAAAGACAGATCTCATGCCGCCTGATCCACATCCTCAATAGGCTGATGCTGGACTGCTAGAGGGCTGACCTCTACCTATGGAATAGGTGAGGCCTCATGTGAAGCACAGACCTATCTACGTCATTGTCGTCATGGATCCTCAGCACCAACAGTAGCTATAGGATGTTCCTCCATGGACGAAACCTCCTTTATCTATGTTGGACTCTTGAATATTCTCTTGAAAAGATCTTAATAAAATGAAATCAACTCTAGTGATTCAACATGGACCACTTCTCAGCTAAATACCCCCTCCTCCTCTTCATCACTCATGCAAACAAGATTATCTGAGTGAGTACACTATAATGTGATTAAAAATGAATTAGATAATATGTCAATAAGAAAACTAATGGAAATTTATAGACTTATAATATTATGAATCTCTCTGTCGTTTCATGTAAGATATATTATAGACTTTAGTCTATATCGTGGCTCGTACTTGACCATCTCAGAAAGAAGTAATTGCATAGTATGTACACCCTAGATAAGAAAATCTGCACATCTAATCTAGCAGTCGATATAGTCAACATATACTCAGTGTCATTCCTCATCCTGTCTCCCTATCAGCTTCACACCATGAAGCCTCCCTATCTGTATCGGTGGAAATGGAATTAGCTGAGCATTGAAAAACTGGTGCATGACTCTATCAAGATTCTACCACTCAAAAATATAGAAGCAAATTAGGGGCACTACAACCATAACATCATCAAGTCAAGTAGTGTAGTATGGTGAAAACTGGTCCAGTATAGTCTAGTATGGCATCCATGAAATTTGAAATGACATGGGACCTTTGTCAAAAAAGATCCTTACTAAAATCCAAAATTGATTCTATTATTAATTTTTTTAGATAGTGATAGACTCTATATACAAACATGTCCAGGTAAGAGACCATCCAACTTGAGTCGATATGCACCCCAAAGGTTTGTCGGAACCGTGATGAAATTGTGTCTCTGACACCAAATATAAAATAATACATTGAAAGTGAAAAATAATGAGAAATTAAATTCAATTACACCTAGTATCATCAAATGCCAATAAATATGAGTGATCATACTAGCATCCATGTAGAGAATCATGCAACACCTCCATAGTGAGTGGAAGACCTACAAGTTGAGGGTAGAATGAGGGGATGCACTCTCATTACCACATCTAAAGAGGCCGAGGAATCCCTTTAGATATCTGAATTCATTGTGGGATATCCTACATAATGCTCTGTATGTGTATGCCAAGTAGGCCGACCCCTTGTTGTACATCCCGAAAAAATCAAAGTCCTCCAGTTGGGCTAGATACATTATGTGCACGTGAACCCCAATGTGATCTACAAATAGGTTCCCTTTAATGATCTGTAATATATATGCATGATTATAATGCATGACATTCTGGTCATCAGTGTCATCAGGTATTTTTTTAATCTACTCCTCCAGCAAGAGCATAGATATCGACCCTCTATCTATATCCCTACGGTAGGAAAACATGTGGACACCTAACCATTACTGAGCAAGGTCAGGTGATAAAACACAATTTTATTGAATATTTTATTGATAATAAAGAATATAATTTCCTCACATTGTGGTAACTATGTTCATTTATAGAATATTTGGGATGAGATCATTCATTTGAAAATTTGATGAAAATTCCGGTTTTACCCTTTAAAAAATCACTGTAGTATTTCCAACATAAATAATTTTATTTGAATCAATTGAACTAAATATTTTTTAAATGTGTTCCTGACATAATTTTATACAACTTTAATTTAGGACATTAGAGCTAAATTGTTCATTTGTTTTGTGCAAATGGGATATGAAGTCAAAGTTGGGCTGGACTCGCCAGATTGGACATAGGTTCGGTTTTTGGGCCATAAAATCTTCATCCGTGCTTAGATTAAGCCCAAATTTTAAGAGGATATCTAGGAACCATTTTCAAAATGGATAAACCGTCTGTAAGTATAGCTGATTCATGCGTTTTAGTGGTCAAATGGGTGGTGAAATTTTGCATAAAATGTTAGGCCGAGATTCCCCATTCTAGCTTGAAACCACTTTAAACCTAGCCTCCCATCCACTCTATAAATTAGTGTTCTTATCATTTGGAGGGGTTGGGACGAGAATTAGGAGATTGAAGGAAGATAATAGTTGGTTTCACCCAAATTATTAAACCATTTTAATAGGGGTACCTCTTGAAGCAAGGATCCCCTCATCGAAGCCTTCTTCTCTTCTTCATGTTGTACTGTTTTCATTTGTGTAATAAAATTCTTTGTTATTATTTTATTTCTTATCTTTTATTCTTTTTTGTTCAATTATCTTCTTCTTTACTCATCATAATTGGGATAGAATCAATATTAGAGGCAAGATTGGGTTCTACCCTTTCAATCCTTTGCTCATGCAAAACGTCTCCACGATGACCACACCGCCCATGGAAGAGTAGTTCTCTTAGTGATCGATCTATCTTCTACCCTATTCTTTTGATTATTTTAAATAATTGATCTAATGTAATTAAATTAATATCATCCATGAATTGAGTTTTTAAATTATAAGAAACTAAGAACTAAATTGAACAATTAACACAAAATCACGCGAGGTAGAGTATTGTGTAAATTGTGAGAGCACAAACTTAATCGGTAAAACAAGACCACACGTGATAAATTTGTAGAGTTAAAATATAATTAATAAGATAAATTACACCTTATTTTCTAGAATGGACATGTGGCTTAATTTACCACTAACAATAAGCTATCCGTAGAACATCAATCAAAGCAGGGTGCGGTGATTCCATGTTCCGAAGAGAGCCTAGGGTTTAATTCTCTTCATATTTGTGGTATCGCAAATTCTCGTAGGGTTCGGGGTTAAAAAATTAGGGGATCATAATTAATTGGATATTAATTTAAATGATATTGATTAATAAGTAAATGAAGAGATATATTTAGATTTATTTTGCCTCTGAAAATATTTTCTAAGAAACATCTTCTTGTTGTGTCATTTTAATCGAACTTCATTTCAAAACTAAAAACAAAACAAAAATGCAATATTCTTCCAGAAAACTTATTCTAGAATTATAAACTATATAAAACCCCATAATTTTAATTAATTTTGTTATTTACTTTTATTTTACTTTTAAAATACATTTAATATGTTGATAATTTTATTTCCTCCTTTGAGAGACAACCTTGGTCAGCCACTCTACTGCACCTAAGTAATCAACAATCACTTATTATTTGAAAGTACCCACGACATGGCCTTTCAAATTGGAGTTTTTTCTGGGGATTAAAGTAATTATTTTAACTATTTAGAGGTATTTATATTATTTTATATTTTATACTCTTATTCTCTTCTTTCTTCCTTCTTTACCCAATCTGAATTTTTCTTCTTCTTTTGTTTTCTTCTTCTTCTTCTTTTTGGACCATCGATTAAAACCTCTCATATTTTATTTTATTATATTCCACTTTTCTTATTTTAATTTTTATTTTATTTATGATAGGAAATAATCCCAAAGAACTCTTAGATCTTGACCCTGGGATTGAACGCAGACTTCGGGCTCGAATCAGAAATTCTCAATCTACGAGATGTTTCAACATTCAACCAGTTGGAGAATTCCTCCACTCTCAGAAAATTGTAATTGGAAGAAATTAAGATTAAAACATAAAACAAGAACTAATGTATGAAAATAATGTAAATGAACTTAACAGAACCATTCAAGAATTGTCTGCACTTGATATTAACTATCAACCAAATTGTATTGCATATCCAAATCTCTAATCAGACTTTGAACTGAAATCTTGTTTAATTCATCTTCTTCTAAAGTTTCATGGATTATCTCATGATGATCCAAATAAACATTTTAAAGAATTTAATGTGGTTTAATCAACCTCAAAACCAAGAAATGTTTTTTAATATCTAATCAAACTAAGAGAATTCTCATTCTCATTTTATGGAGCTGCAAAATACTGGATGTATTATTTACAACCTGAAGATGTAACTTGTTGGAATTATTTGATATGTATTCTATTGTAGAGATGTTTTATAGAATCAAGGATCACTTCCATTCATCAAAAGATATTTGTGATTAAGAAAACACAAGGGGAGTCAATGTATGAGTACTGGGAGTGATTCAAGAAGTTGTGTGCAAGATACCCACATCACCAAATCCGTGAGCAACTCCTCATCCAATACTTCTATGAAGGACTCAAACCTATGGAGAGGATAATGGTGGATATCATGGCTGGAGGGGTATTAGTGGACAAGACACCAGTAGCTTCACGTGCATTAATTGAAAAGATGGGCCAAAACTCCAAATAATTTGACGATCGTGGTACACCACATGTCAGGGGAGTACATCAGGTAAGTCCTTATTCTTTTGAAAGTAATTTGGTTGATACTAAGTTAGAATAATTTACCACTATAGTGAGGCATATTACATTGGCTCAAAAAAACATCCCAAGCCATTCCTATGAGTCCATGGGGATTTGCACTGAAACAGACCACCCAACTGACGATTGCACCCAGTTACAATAGTCATAGGATTGTGAAGTGGTATTCCTTGGGAGACCATATCAACAAAAACAATATCCACATCCCCAAAAGAAGTTTGATTCCTTTGCACCAGCATATAACCAAGGGTGGAAGGATCAATTGGACATGAGGTATGGCTCTGGACAACCACAAAGGAACCCCTTTGAACAAAACCTATAGCATCATCCACCTTACCAACAAGGTTTCCAACAACCCCAAAGGATATTTGAAGCTCAAACATCAAAAATTCAACATCAAGGGAATCCCAAAAACAAGGTAGATTCTAACACTAATGATATTTTGAAACAAAATTTTTTTAATCAACAGAATGATCTGAAGAGTCAAGGATCAGATCTGAGGGAGTTAAAGACTCAATTGAGCCAGATTATCACTGCCTTCTATGAATTATTAAGTAAGAATTATGGAAATCTACCTTCCCAAACTACTCCAAATCCCAAATAAAATTTCAGTGCCATTAAATTGAGAAGTGGGAAGAAACAAACTGATACATCTACACTTATCGTTCCATCATGATTCACCTAAACTCCGGAGAAGCCCCATTCAAAACCAGCTAATGAGCAACAAAAGGAGAAAGATAAAGGTATGAAAAAGATTGATGATGTTCCTCTTATACCCCTTCCATTTCCAAACAGGGTTGTGAAAACCACGAAAATGGCTTACAAGGCAATGCAAAAGAGGTTTTGGACACATTCAAGCATGTGGAGATCAACATACCTTTACTTGAATCCATTAAACAAATACCAATGTTTTCCAAATTCCTAAAAGAACTTTTTACTAATTGAAGAGGAATCATGGGGAATGAGAGGATCAATCTTGGAAGGAATGTGTATGAACTCTTTACACCAACTCAAGAAATTCCAAAAAAGTGAAAGGATCCCGAGATATTCACTATCCCATGAACTGTAGGGGAGTTTCACTTTTTTGATGCTCTTTGTGATTTTAGAGCTTCCATAAATGCGATGCATCAATCTGTATTCTTTTCTTTACAGGTTTGTGAGGATAATCTGATGAGAGTAGTGGTGGAGTTGGTGAATAGAGGTACGATATATCCAGTGGGAGTCCTTGAGGCTGTACTTGTCCGGGTAAGATACATGAGCTTCCCAATAGATTTCTATGTGCTTAACAATGAGGAAAAATTGGTAAGTTCACATGCTCCAATTATCTTAGGTATAACCTTCCTGAAAACTGCAAAAACTATCATAAATTTAAATAAGGGTACACTTTCCATGGAGTTTGGAGATGAAGTTTTAATATTTAATGTGATGGACTCCATGAAGTACCCCTTAGAGGACCATTCTACATTTGTTATCTCCCATTTTGAACCACCAAATAAAAACCCCATGGAATTTTATTTTTCTATGCTTAGGTAGATTATGAGTATTGGTTCTAGTTTGATGTATAAGAGCACTTCCACACTCATTTATAATAAAAAATCTTGTCTTAGATTTTATTTTTAAAGGGATTCATGTTCTGATTTTGATCAAGTGAACTTTGATTATGACATAGTTGTTGACTATGCTGATGGATTTGATGTTTTATTCTATGATGATGATGATTTCTATTCTAATACTGATTGTATTTGTGCACATATTTCAGTTCCTTCAATGTCTCCATACATACACCACCCCCACACTAGAACTCAATCCATTGCCACCAAATCTCAAATACTCATACTTATTGAGTAGTGAGAAATTACTAGTTACCATTGCAAACTATCTCCCTTTTGAACATAAAAAAACTTTTGAATCTTCTGAGGGAGAACATCAGGAAAATTGGGTGGACCTTGGCTGACATATCTGGTATTATCCCATCCCTTTTCATGCATAGGATTCTTTTGGAGGTTGGGGCTAAATCGGTTAGGCAGCCACAATAGAGACAAAATCCAACTCTTCTGGAAGTTGTTAAAAAAGATGTTGAAAAATTACTGGAGGTAGGTATAATCTTTCCCATTTTAGATTCATAGTGGATAAGTCCTATTTAGGTTGTGCCAAAGAAGGGTGGTGTTACAGTTGTTAACAATGAGAAAGATGAGTTAGTTCTAATAAGGGTGAAAAACAGTTGGAGTGTGTGTATTGATTATAGGAAACTAAATCAGTCCACACATAAAGACCATTTCCCCCACCCATTTATTGATCAGATACTTCAGAGACTAGTTGGGAAGACACATTATTGTGTCATAGATGGATTTTTAGGATATTTTCAGGATCATATTGCTCAGGAGGATCAGGATAAGACAACATTCACTTTTCTATTTGGTATGTTTTCCTACCGAAGGATTCCATTTGGACTTTGCAATGCCCCAGGTACCTTCCAGAGATGAATGGTGAGTATTTTTTCTGATTTTATTGAGACCTTCATGGAGGTATTTATAGATGATTTTATAGTTTATGTATCCTCATTTGATAAATTTCTATGTTTTTTTTCAAAGGTGTTGAATCGTTGTATTGAGAAGAATTTAGTCCTGAACTTTGAAAAGTGTCATTTCATGATAGATCATGACATCGTCTAAGGGCATGTGGTGTCAAAACAAGGGATAAAGGTTGATAGATATGAGATAGACATTATTTCATCCTTACCTTATCATTTATGTGTGCATGATGTTATATTTTTCCTAGGGCGTGAAATATTTTATCAGCGCTTCATCAAAGATTTTAGTAAGATTGCTCTTCCTATGTCACAATTACATTAAAAGGTTTTAGATTTTGTGTTTGATGATTATTTCAGGACATACTTTGATGAGATAAAGGAGTATCTGACCACACCACTGATCATACAGCCACCACGGTGGGAGATTCCTTTTGATCTTATGTGTAATACCTCCAACTTTGGGGTAAGAGTTGTCTTATCTCAGAGGGTCGAGGGACGTTCACATGTGATTGCCTATGCATCGAGGAAAATTGATTCATCCAAATAAAACTATACAACCAAGAAAAGGAGTTTCTTGCTGTTATATTTGCCTTATATAAATTCTGTTCATATTTATTAGGCTCCAAAGTAGTTGTTTCTCTTACCATGTTTCTCTGAGGTAACTATTGAAGAAGCAGGATACAAAGACCAGGCTAATCCGATGGATACTCCTTCTTCATGAATTTGACATTGAGATAAAGGAAATTAAGGGGTTAGAAAATCTAGTGGTGGACCATTTGAGTAGGCTTAATCACACACTAGTGGATTACACCTAGGACAAGGTACCACTTCGGGACACTTTCCCTAATGAGCATCTTTATTCCATCTCAGGTATACATCCTTGGTATGCTGATTTAGTGAACTACCTTGTTGCAAATGAAATTCCTACAAATTCATAAAAAAACATCATGTCCAAAAGTTAAATAGTGAGTCTAGATTTTATTTTTGGGATGATCTCTACTTATGGTGCATGTGTAGTGATCAAGTTATTAGGAGGTGTGTTATTGATCCTGAGTTTGAGTCTGTTCTGCAATTTTGTCATACACTTTCTTATGGTGGACACTTTGGACCCCAACAGATAGCTATGAAAGTCTTAGACTATGGATAATATTTACCTAGCTTATTCCATGATTCCCATGTGTTTTGTAAGTCATGCTCTCATTTCCAACACACTGGGAACATTTCTAGGAGACATGAAATGCCCCAACAACCCATACTATTGTGTGAGATTTTTTATGCATGTGGCATCGATTTTATGGGCCATGTTCTTAGTTCATTTTGGTTTTTATATATTTTTGTTGTTGTTTATTATGGGAGAAAATGTCTGGAGGCTATTTCCACTAGGACAGATGATTCTCATGTTGTAGTGGAATTTGTCAAAGCTCAAATTTTTGGTAGGTTTGGAGTAATGAAGGACATCATTAGTGACCAAGGGACACACTTCTACAATCATAATTTTCTTTTCCTCCTTAATAAGTATGGGGTGACACACAAAACATCAACACCATACCACCCCCAAACAAATGTCCAGGCTGAGGTTTCAAATTGTGAGTTGAAACTAATTTTGGACAACATTGTGCAGCCAAACCGGAGGGATTGGAGAAAGCACTTGGATGATTCATTTGTTGAGTCAATAAGGTTTTCCTTATGACTTTTCCATTCATTCTTGTTTTGAAAATCACAAAAACCTTATCCTTAAGAAAATCCATATATTACTTCTATAAGGAAAATTTACTTCTTTAAGGAAATTTACCCTTACCTAGATTTTCGTATTCATATCATAAATTTGTCTAAGTATAAAATTCGGATTGAAGTCCAAAACCTCAGAATCATAAAAACACTTAGATGTAAGGTATTTTTTTCATTACAAATTATGATGATAAATTCTCATTACTAATTTTGTGATGAATTCTCATTACGAATTCTGATTAAGAATTCTGATTACGAATTCTGATTACGAATTCCTTAGTAAAACTGAATCCAAACATCTCTTTATTATAGACTCCGAATTCCATTTTTGGTTAGACTACGAACTTTAATTTTTTCTACATTAAGAACTTCAGTTTTGCTTATGCTTACACATGTTTCATTACAAAATGATGTCATGTATTCATTTATTAACTAACTGTTGTTTGAGTGATACGTGTTCAGGTCCCTCTGAAATTCAAGGAGAAATATGACCGTTGGAGGGGGGAGCCGACCGTTGGAGCTTCGCCTAAAATAGGAGCTCATTTGAAAAGAAGATACAACTTTGACACTGATCTTGGAATAAGTTCAGTTGAAGTGATTTCTAGAGAGAGAGGCTCTTATTAACTCTCAACGCTTCGTGAAGAAAGTTTGAACAGCTTGTTCAAACTTTTCCTTGTGCAGACTTGCTTTGTGAGACTCCGATTTTTGCTGATCACAATCAAGGGCTTCCGAGGATAGGAAGACAGAGGTGCCAACTACCTTGAGGTTCGAGGGCTTCCTTGCTGAGGAAGATAGAGGTTCCAACTACCTTGAAGTTGAGGGCTTGCGGGGATAGCATGATAGAGACTCTAATCTTCGTATCGAGGGCTTACCCGGGTGTGGGTAAGAAAAACTATCTTGAAAGTATAAATCAAGGGACCTTTATCCAAGGTTGTTGGATACCCTTCTCTTTGAGTTAAAAGATTCATATCTTATTACTTGTTTTTGTTACAAGTTTTTTCACTAAATTTTTTATTGTAAGGAAAGTATAACCTTCTTATATTTCCTTACACTTGTACTTTGAATTAGTCAGATTCTATACGCTTTAAGGTAGAATCTCATATTGTAAACATTGGTTAAGTTTCATTTTCCAGATCCATATTTCTGAAACTGGTTTTTCTGAATCACTTTCCAGATTTAAGCAAGTGTATAGAACTAGAAGTTTGTTACTTCATACAGTGTCCCAATCTTTCAATTGGTGTTAGAGGTGTTGTAAATTTTCTTAGTTTCACTTTGTTAAACTTATATCTTTCCTTGTTTAAGGAAAATTTTAAAGTATACAATTCACCCACATCTTGTATATTAAGCATCTACATCATTATTTCGATCCTACAATTGGTATCAGAGGAGGTCTCTGAAATACTTATATTCACATATAAGTTTTTCTTTCTTAGTTTTTCATTGTTATATTTTTTCCTTGCTTAGGAATATTTTCCTTGAATCCGAACTTTTGTTATTAACAAGTTTTTGTGTAGAAAGTTTTTTAAGATGGCAGGAATAAATGTTGGTTCCATCGAAAACCTAAATCCTACAAGACCACCAATTTTTAATGGTAATGATTACGAGTATTGGAGAGATCGAATGAAGACATTCGTTATCAATACTGGAGTAGAAAATTTTGTTATGCTTACTGGAGGTTATCAAATTCCTAATAAGGAAGTTAGTACTTTCAGCAACCAAGAGAATCATGATTATAAACTCAACTATAAGGTACACAATACTTTACTATGTTAACTGAATAAGAATATATATAACCAAATTTCTTCTTGTGAAGCAGCTAAATGTATACGAAAGAAACATGAAGTTACACATTTTGGTATATCTAAAGTAATTGAGACTAGAAGAGCCATGCCTAGAGTTGAGTATCGTGGTTTTAACTTTCCTCATAGAGAACCCATTTGTAAGGTGAAAAAATGATTTATGACTATCATGAATAGATTACAATCAATGGGAGAGAGAGGTCTGGACAATGAAGCTGTTGTTGACAAGATCATTGATATTATGCCCAATGAGTTGGAATCAAAGAGAACTGCAATTGATGAGAACATGAAGGTTACTCAAATTTCCTTAGATGAGATATTTGGAACTCTTCTCCCATATGAAACAAGGATGAAGAGAGATGCTGACAACATAAAAAAGAAGAATGGGAATGGTACTATTGCTTTTACTACAACATCAAATCGTATAAAAACTAAGACACCTGAGAGAGTTTCTACATCCAATTCTAAGAAGGTTGTTATCCAATCTGAATCTAGTGAGAGTGAAGTCTCAGAGAATGAGTTAGCTAATCTTTCTCAAAGAATGAACAAGATAGCTGGACAAAAAAATTTCCAAACCAAGTATAAGAAGGAAAAGAAATATAAGAAAGATTCAGAAGTCACATACTATGAATGCAAGAGAGATGGAAACATAAGACCTAATTTTCCTTTGCTCAATAAGAAAGAAAGAAAAGAGAAGAATTCTGAAAGGAATAGGAAGAAGTATTACAAGTCCAAAGCTAAGAATGTTCTGAAAACTAATGACACTTGGAGTTCCAGTGGTGGTGGGTCTTCAGATGAATCTTCGGATTATGAATCTTCTAGACAGAAGAAGCTTGGTCTTATAGCCTGATTACCTATTAACAATCATTACTTTGTGGCTAAGGTACACAATGTTGAATCATTGACCAACATTTCTTTAAATGAAAATGATAGTAAATATTATAACTCTTCGGATGAAGAATCCTCTTCTGATGAAGAAAATACTTTACCTACCTATGAAGAAGTTTCTAGGTTTGCTGAACATCATGAGATTGAGAATTCAAAACTCAATAAAAACTTGATAAGGAAAACCCTAGGAATATTATTCTTACTAAGGAAATATAAGATCTGTTTAAAGATCTTGATAAAAAAATGCTGATTTTATAAGTATTTCAAAAAGTATTGAGGAAGTAAATTCTGAGAAGAATAAACTTTCTAAAGATCTAGAAAAATTAATTTCTAAGAAAAGTGTTTTTGAGCCTAGCTCTAGTTCCAAATCTAATAATTTTGAAGATAAAAACTTGGTTATAAAACTCAAGTCCTAAATATTTTCCTTAAAGAAGTGTTTTTCGAACATTACCTTAGGTAAAGAAAATTTTGATAAGATGTATTCATAAATATGACCTTTAAGAAACAAATCTGGATTTGGTTATACCCATGCAAAACCAACTTTTAGTAACAATTATTTTTTTCCTCAAAGTGCCCCATTTTGTACCAAGTGTGAATGTGGTGGTCACTAGGCAAAGAACCGTTCTTTAAACAAAACCCAATCTTTAGGTTTTCATAAGGCTTATTTTTCTAAGAAGATGTGGGTGCCCAAAATTTTGTTATCAGAAAATCTCGGATCCAAACAAGTTTGGATTCCAAAAGTCTAATTTTTTCTTATTTTCTGGAAAATAAAGTAAGTACCAACAACAATACAAGGTATATGGATAGTGGATGTTCCTGTCATATGACTGGTAACAAAAACTATTCTTAAAAGATTATCAAGATGAAATGAGGAAAAGTAAATTTCGGAGATAATGCTTAGGGAGAAATTGTTGGTATAGGTAATATCATTTTTCTTGGAAAAAATTTGATTTAAAATGTATTATTTGTTAAAGGTATTAAGAAAAACCTCATTTGAATAAGCCAATTATGTGATGAAGGATACCATGTGAATTGTAGGAATGATAAGTGCTTAGTACACAATTCCAAGGAAGAGTTTATTCATTCTGCCAACAGGAAAGAGAATATTTACACAGTAAACTTAGAAGACCTTAGGAGCCAATACTTACCTTGTCTAAGTGAAATGGAAGATCATTCTTTGTTATGGCATAGAAGACTAGGTCACTGTAACCTTAGAAACTTATGTAAACTCTCTAAGAATAAACTAATTGAGGATCTACCGGAGCTTAGATTTGATTCTTCTAAAGTTTTTGATCCTTGTCAATATGGAAAGAAACATAAATCTAGTTTTAAATCAATCGGTTAAGTCTCAACAATTGATGCATTACAGTTGGTGCACATGGATCTTTTTGGTACAACAAAAACTGTAAGAATTGGTGGAAAATACTATGTGTTTGTTCTAGTTGATGATTACACTAGATTTACATGGGTCTATATTCTAGCAATGAAGTCTGAAGATTTTTCTTTTTTCAAAAGTTTTAGAGCCCAAGTAAAAAATGAGAAAAAATCTTCCATTGAAAACTATTCATAGTGATCATGGAGGAGAGTTTCAAAATTCTGATTTTGAAACGTTTTGTAGTAGAAAAGGTGTTACTCACAAATTTTCAGCACCTAAAACTCCTCCAAAAAAATGGTGTAGTTGAAAGAATAAATAGAATTCTTCAAGAAATAACTAGAACCATGTTGAGTGAATATTCTATAGCTAGACATTTCTGGGCTAAAGCTGTAAGTACTACTTGCTATACTATAAATCGAGTTTTGGTTAGACCTTTTCTTAATAAAACTCCTTATGAGTTATTGAATGGTATAAAACCTAGACTTTCCTACTTTAAGGTTTTTGGTTGCAAGGTATTCTTTCTGAACACCAAAGATAATATACACAAATTCACACCATAATCTGATGAAGGAATTTTCTTAGGCTACTCCACAACTTCTAAGTCTTATAGAGTTTTCAACAAAAAACACTTGTACTATTGAAGAAATAGTACATGTAAAATTTGATGAATCTGATCCTTTTGTTTTGAAACCATCCCAACCCACATCCTCAGATGTGGTTTCAAAAACTGATTATCAACGTTTGTTAGAAGATCCTTCTGATAAAAAAAATGTTCAAGAAAATATTTATGAAACATTTACCCTAGAAGATTTCCTACCTTATGTTGATGGACAGGTTCTTCAAAACCCATGTTAGGTGTTTCTTAAGAATCATCCCAGTGATAGCCTCATTAGTGATGTAAATCAACCTGTAAGTACTAGAAGTTTCTTAAGGAATGAAATAGAACATCTAGAATTTCTTTCCCAATTAGAACCAAAAAGTACTGATGAAGATTTACGTGATGATGGTTGGATCAAAGCCATGCAGGATGAACTAAATGAATTCGAAAGGAATAAAGTCTGGACCTTGGTTGACAGACCTAAGGAAAATTCTGTTATTTGAGTAATATGGGTCTTCAGAAATAAGTGTAATAAAAATGGAGTCATTGTTAGAAATAAAGATAGACTAGTTGCCAAAGGCTATAATCAGCAAGAGAGAATAGACTATGAAGAAACCTATGATCCAGTAGCTAGACTTGAATCTATTCGTATTTTACTTTCCATTACAGCATTCTTTAATTTTAAACTTTTTCAAATGGATGTGAAATGTTCTTTTCTTAACGGTTATGTTCAAGATGAAGTTTTTGTTGAACAACCTCCTGGATTTGAATACACAAAATATCCTGATCATGTTTTTAGACTTACCAAAGCTTCGCATGGCCTTAAACAATCTCCACGAGCTTTGTACGATAGAATTACATGATTTTTGTTTCAAAATAACTATGTTAAGGGAAGTGCAGATCCAACCCTTTTTATAAAGAAAGATTCGAATTTTTTTTTGATTATTCAAATTTATGTTGATGAAATTATATTTGGTTCAACCCAGAAATCTTTAACTGATTTCGTTGCGAATCTAATGAAATATGAGTTTGAAATGAGTATGATGGGTGAGTTAACATTTTTTCTTGGTATTCAAATTTCTCAAAAACAAAAAGGAACTTATATATCTTAACATAAGTATATTAAATATATTCTTAAAAATTATGGATTTGATAACACTAAAAGTATTAGTACTCCCATTGGTACCTCAAACACACTTGATCTTGATGATGCTGGGAAACCAGTAGATCAAACAACTTTTAGAGGTATGATAGGAAGTCCACTTTACATGATATCTAGTCGACCAGAATTAATGTTTTCAGTATGATTATGTGTGAGATATGAATACAATCCTAAGGAATATCATTTAAAGGTAGTGAAAAGAATTTTTTTCTACTTAAAGGGAACCACAGATTTAGGACTCTTTTATACTTCTAAAAATGATTTTGTATTAAAACGATTTTCAGATGCTGACTTTGGTGGATGTAGAATGGATAGAAAGAGTACATCCGGAACTTGTCATTTTTAGGAGATTCATTAGTTTCTTGGCCATGAAAGAAGCAACAATCAGTAGCACTCTCCACAACTGAAGCTGAATATGTAGCAATTGGAAGTTTTTGTGCTCAAGTGTTGTGGATCCAACACACACTCACAGACTATGGATTGAGTTTTTCTAAGACTCAAATTTTGTGTGATAACACAAGTGTCATTTCCCTTAGTAAAAACCCTGCACATCACTCCCGTGCAAAGAACATAGATATTAGGCATCAATTTCTTAGGGATTACACACAAAAAGGAGATATTATTATTCAATTTATCGGAACGCAAGATCAACTTGCTAATATTTTCACAAAATCTTTACCTTCTGATAGATTTGAATACATTAAACAGAAGTTAGGAATGATAACCGTGAGGTAATCCTTCTTCATTAACTTCTTGTTTAACAATTCTTTTTTACAGTAATAAACTCCTTTTCATAGGGGGAGTAAATTTTCTTGTCAGTATAATAAAAAATTGTGTAGTCAGTTTTTTTCCAAACTTTCTTAAGCAAAATTTTCTGAAATGAGTTTTTAAAACTTTTCATAATGAGTTTTTCAAATTTTACGTATTAAAATATTCGAAATGAAAATTTCATACAAGAAATTTTCGTAATAATGTTTTGGAAGTGAAAATTTTCGTAATGAAGTTTTAAAACTGAATTTTTCATAATGGAATTCTTCATACTTAAGCTTTCGTAATGGAAACTTTATGTACTCAGAGTTTTCGTAATGGAAACTTTCCATACTCAGAGTTTTCGTAATGGAAATTTTTCCATACATAGAATTTTCTTAATGGAAACTTTCCGTACTCAGATTTTTCATAATGGAAATTTTTCCATATTTATAATTTTCATAATGGAAACTTTCGGTACTCAGAGTTTTCAGAATGGAATTTGTCCGTACTTAGAATTTTTGAAATGAAAACATTCTGTACTCAGAGTTTTCGTAATGGAAATTTTTCCATACTTATAACTTTCGTAATGGAAACTTTCCATACACGGAGTTTTCGTAATGGAAATTTTTTCGTAGTTAGAACTTTCAGAATGATAATTTTTCATACTCATAATTTTCCATACTCATAATTTTTCGTACTCATAATTTTTCGTACTCGGAACTTTTGTAATCATAATTTTTCGTACTCATAATTTTTTGTACTCGGAATTTTAGTAATGAAAAGTTTTCGTACTTATACTTTTTATACTGGAATTTTTCATACTCATACTTTTCGTACTGAAATTTTTCTTACTCAAACTTTTCGTATTGGGATTTTCGTACACATACATTTCGTACTCGAGTTTTGGTACTCAAAGTCTTTTCAACTTTAAGTTTTTCGTAGTTAGTTTTTTATAGTCAAATTTTTCATCAAAAGGAATATCACCTATTATAAATAATCTTCCAAGATAATCCGAAAGGTATGATTTCCTTACTTAATTTTTCGCATTCATATTTTTCTTGCTGGTATTTTCCTATGAGTTTTAAAATTTCTCG
Source organism: Viscum album (assembly GCA_963277665.1). NCBI lineage: Eukaryota > Viridiplantae > Streptophyta > Magnoliopsida > Santalales > Viscaceae > Viscum > Viscum album. The sequence goes on from OY728145.1 coordinate 189,868,315, forward strand.
GATTCTAGTTTTCTTAAATCCGATTGTTTTTATTAAAACCTCAAAAGATCGGATTCAATAGTTCCCTACTGGTATGATTTCAACCTTCAGATCACATCAAAGGGTTTTTCAACTATTAGATGGTTTTTGGAAGTTCAAAGGTCACCTCCATCTCCTATATAAAGGGAACCCTATTTTTTACCACATCGATTTCAAAGCTCTCGCGTACCGAAGCCTTGCCTCAGTTCTTAAAGCCCATTATGAACTTTTCAGTTCTCCTCCATTCCGAATGTCTGTAGAAGACACCTCTCAAGAAATTTCTTCCATCAAACCAATTTCATCTTGGTTAGTCTATAGAGAAAGGTTGGTCCACCCGAATTTCATCAACAAGTATGATTCTCTTATCTCTAAGAATATCAAACTCAACCGTTGTGAAGATTTTTTCATACTGAAGACAGGGGACCAAGATGTTGTCTACACAGATTTTCTTATAGAATTCTATGAGTCTGTTTCCTTCTATAAAGAAGATGGAAGAGAAAGTTTTTCTTTCAATTCTTATGGAATGACTTACAGGCTTTCTTATACCAAGGCTACGAGCTTGGTTGGATTATCATGTTATGGAGAGGTTTAATTTTGTTCACACAAGCTACCAGATGATCAGGGAAGTTAGAAAAAATTGAAGGCATTGAAATTCTTTGGCCTCAAAGATAATAAAACAGCAAATATTTATCATCTCTCCACCAACAACTAGATGTTGCAGTTGTGGGTTTAGGGATTTTTCGTACAAAGAAGAGGTGACAAGGAAAACCTTAAGAATAGTGATATTTACATCCTGTATTTCTTGGTAAATATAAGGAAGATCTACCTGATGAGGTACAATCTTATTACAATTCAGAATATCAAGAATGGAACTCTGAAAGCCCAAATTATTATGTATCCTTCTATCCTCTCCAAGATTATTATTCATTGTCTTGATTCTTTCAAGGTTTCTTGCACCTCAAAAATCAAGAATTGTAAGGTGATGCTGATAAGTTAAGACACCTTAAAGAGGATGAAAATTGGTTTTTCAAAATATTCTGGAGAGTTCTGCGATATTCCACAAGAGGAGGCAGAAGCCGGTACGAAAAATGTAGAAAAAGATGAACCATCTAAGTAGACATGGAAGAAGAGGAAGCTGAAGGAAGTGAAAGCTGAAGGAAAAACTCCCAAGTCTAACGAAACCCAGTCCGCACCACCCAAGCCAAAAAAACAGAAAGCATATTTAGATGAAGTGGATGCTAAGTGGAGGGAAGATAAGGAGAAGAGAAAAGAAGGGGAACCTCAGTTCGGACTGGATCCTGCTGAGGCTAAGGCCTTAAAAGAGAAAGCATCTGATGAGTTAGAGAGGCAAGAAAAAGAGAAGAAGATGAAGAAAAAGATGTCTGAATCTTAGCTTGTTCAATATTTATTGAGAGATACAGAAGCAACCTCTGAGAAGATCCCCATTCCAGAAACTTTTGATGTCTGAACTTTACCAGAGACCCCTGGGAAAAAGTATTTCACTCCAGAAAAGTCTAAAGGGAAACAAGTTGTTGAAGAAGTAGAGAAACAAGCTGATGAAGAAGTATAGGAGTAAGTTGTTGAAGAAGAAGAAGAAGTGGAAGAAGGAATTGAGGATCTAGATTCCTTGATTAAACAAATTGAGGATTATCAAGAAAAGGTTGAATCCTCAACATTTATCACCCCAGAAAAGGGATATGAGAAAAAAAGTGAACAAAGATGATGATAAAGAGAAAGAGAATGAGTTTTCTAAGGAAGAGAGTTATGAGAATCATTTCCTTGAAGATGGAGTAGAGAAGGAAAAACTAGATGAAGATAAAATTGTTCTAGTATCTAAAAGCAAGGAAGAATATCCTGATGAACAACCCATTGTGAAAGCTGATAAGGGTAAGAAAGTGCTTATGGATGCCCCAAAAAAATATGTTATAAGAAAGAAGGAGGTTATTGGTTATTCTAAAATGAAGTTGGTGCACATTGAAGAAGATCAATCCCCAAGAAAAGTGTCTTATTCAAAATCATCAGCACTGGGTCATGACTTTGTTGTCGAGTCTTTGAAAAAGTCGGTGGACACCATTCCGATCTTTCCCACTATAGACTCCAGATGCCAGATGCTTCAAAATAGCATGAATCAGAAGTCAGAATCCTTATCTATAGTGATGGATAAGTGTGTGAAGATTGAGGATGACCATAGAAATTTCCTTATCAATTATGATGTGCACAGGAAATCATGTAGCAAAGTCACTATGTGGTCAAAGAAGGTTGATGATGATTTGGATGAGTTTGGTAATTTTCAAAATGATGTACAAAATACTTTTGACACAGAGGACGGTAAAATCAATAATCTTCAGGAAAACCTGACCATTGATCAAAATTATCGGAATCAACGGGTCAGAGATCTGAATAGGACGCTTAACTCGGTTTCTTAGAACTAGAAAAGGGAACGAGATTTTCGTATTGATTTTCAAGAAAAGCTACAAAAGAAAAATGAGTTTCTGAAGATATAGGAAGAGGCCATGAAGGCTCAGGCAGAAGTATTGAAAGCTCAACAAGAAAGGCTCACAGATTTAGAGAAGTAAGCTGAGGAGGATCAGAAAGATATGAAGAAACTGAAAACTCTCTTGAAGATGTTAATTCCAAAGGAGAAGGAAGACAAATGAACTCAATCCGATATTTTTTTTCATTTTATTTTCCTTGTAAAAATTATTTCAACTCTAATAAAATCTCTGCATTTTTGTATCTGGTGTTGTTATATACTAATGTTTCAGGTACTTTATTACATTTCCATTCCCTTAATTCTTTTTGAAAATCACAATGGGGGAGAAGGAAAAATAACTACTAAAAAGTGGGAGAAGGAAAAATCTCTAAGTAAGAACTATCCCTAAGTAAGGGTGAGCTTATCCAAGGGGAGTTTCTCATTATGAAGGTTTTCATTCCAATGATAATGAAAACTCCATTCCGGAAATCTAGAATACAATCCTTAGTGTTTATAAGCCTAAGGGGGAGTTAGTTGTATTCACCCTCATCCATAAACAAAGGGATAGAAGTTTTAATTTCAAAGTATAAAGAAAATTTTCTAAATCCTTATTTTCTTTTTTGTAAGGTTGTTTGTGCTTTCCAAAAAGGAAGATATTTTTGAGTCAATAAGGTTTTCCTTAGGACTTTTCCATTTATTCTTGTATTGAAAATCACAAACACCTTATCCTTAAGCAAATAATTATTTTACTTCTGTAAGGAAAATTTCCTTCTTTAAGGAAATTTACCCTTACCTAGATTTTTGTATTCATATTATAAATTTGTCCAAGTATAAAATTCGGATTGAAGTCCAAAACCTCAGAATCATACAAATACTTAGATGTAAGGTATTCTATTTTTCATTACGAATTCTGATGATGAATTCTCATTACGAATTCTGTGATGAATTCTCATTACAAATTCTAATTATGAATTATGATTATGAATTCTCATTACGAATTCCTTAGTAAAACAGAATCCGAACATAAATTTATTATAGACTCTGAATTCCATTTTTGGTTAGACTACGAACTTTAATTTTTCTTATATAATGAACTTCAGTTTTCCTCATGCTTACACTTGTTTCATTACAATCAATGTTGTGTATTCAGTTATTAACTAACTGTTGTTTGAGTGACACATGTATAGGTCCCTCCAAAATTCAAGGAAAAATATGACCGTTGGAGGAGGGAGACGACCGTTGGAGATCCACCTATAAATAAGTCCTCATTTGAAAATAATCTACAAATTTGACACTTATCTTAGACTAAGTTCAGTTGAAGTGATTTCTAGAGATAGAGGCTCTTATTGACTCTCAAAGCTTCTTGTAGAAAGTTTGAACAGCTTGTTCAAAATTTTCCTTGTGTAGACTTGCTTAGTGTGACTCCGATTGTTGCTGATCACAATCGAGGGCTTCTGGGGATAGGAAGATAGATGTAATGATTACCTTGAAGTTCGAGGGCTTCCTTGCTGAGGAAGACAGAGGTTCCAACTACCTTGAAGTTGAGTTCTTGCAGGGATAGCAAGACATAGACTCTGATCTTTGTATCGACGGCTTACCCGGGTGTGGGTAAGAAAAAACTTCTTTAAAGTATAAATCAAGGGACCTTTATCCAAGGTTGTTGGATACCCTTCTCTTTAGGTTAAAATATTCATATATTGTTACTTGTTTTTGTTACAAGTTTTTCTGCTGCATTTTGTATTGTAAGGAAAGTATAACCTTCTTATATTTCCTTACACTTGTACTCTGAATTAGTTAGATTCTATACGCTTTAAGGTATAATCTCTTATTGTAAACTTTGGTTAAGTTTCATTTTCCGGATCCATATTTCCGGAACCGGTTTTTCGGAATCACTTTCCAGATTTAAGCAAGTGTATTGAACTAGAAGTTTGTAACTTCATACATTTTTTCAATCTTTCAATTGGTGTTAGAGGTGTTGTGAATTTTCTTAGTTTAACTTTGTTAAACATAGATCTTTCCTTGTTTATGGAAATTTTTAAAGTAAACTATTCACCCCCTCTTGTATATTGAGCATCTACATCGTTATTCCAATCCTACATCATTATGGACTTATATGATTTCATATAAGACATCCATTGGTATGTCCCCATTTCGGATTGTTTTTGGGAAAGTGTGTCATCTCCATGTGGAAGTGGAGCATCGAGCTTATTAGGCTATAAAAAATGCAACATGGATTTGGCAAAAGCTGGAATCCAACAAAAGTTGAAAATTCAAGAGCCTGAGGAGATTTGATTGTCTTCATATGAGAACTCAAGGCTCTACAAGGAAAGATAAAAAAACTCATGATATAATGATCCAACAAAGGGAGTTTCATGTTAGAGATAAAGTCTTTCTCTACAATTCATGACTGAAACTAATGCCTGGTAAGTTGCGTTCCAGGTGGTTAGGTCCTTATGTTGTGACTAATTGTTTCCCTTATGATGTAGTGGAGATCACAGAAGAGGACACTGGAAGGAGCTTTATATTCAATGGGAAACATTTTAAGAGATACATTGAGGGACTTCCAACCGATGCGGTGGATTTAACCACATTGCATAACCCCATCATCACTTGAGAATATCAGGATATTCCTAACCCTTTCACTTTTTTATTCTTTGTCCTATTTAAAATTCTCCATTTCATGTAGATATATCATATCATGGGTTCACATTGAGGACAATTAAATATTTTAAGTTTGGGGGATGGAACCTTTTAGTTTAGTAATTTCAATTGTTTTCCTATTTTTCAATGATTAAAAAAAACAATAAAATGTGTGTTTGTTCAAATTTAGTGTATTTATTCTTCAATTTCTTCATATGTTTTTGATACTTTTGAGCTAAAATGATTCTAATAACCATTTTTAAATCCATATCAATAAGTGAAACAATTTATCCCTTGAAACTAAGCTCAAATGAATGCGGAAAATGAATTTGTTTCAAGTTCAAATCTTTAGTAATTTCATGAAAAGTACTCTGAATTTTGAATCTCATGCCACATCTCATTGTCTTTAAATATGAAATCACTTTTCTGTGAGGCTTCTAAACCATTCTTTTCATATTCTTTACATTTTCACATTTCTCGAGAGAACCAAACCGTGCTTGATTTAACTAGAATTTAATTTATTCCTTTCAAAATATGAGGGTCTAAGGTACTTATGTTTTAAATGATTGAGGAATTTGTTTGGTATTAAAGCCCCTATTTCAAATAATCCATTTTTATAATGGCATACTTTGAACATTTAATCCTTGTAGACCTTAAAATCCATGAATATCCAGTTGGGTTATCCACATTTCAAGACAATTTTCCATATCCAACCAACTCTTGAAGTGAAATTGCATAATCTAGTCAAACTTAAGTGTGGGGGAAGTTGTCTTGTGATGTGATACCACATTTTATGATACTTTGGGATAAAAATTAAATTCCAAAGAGACATGTTTTCTACTAAAAAAAATCATTCTTTTGAAAGTTGTGCCTTTATAGAGCTTTCATGAACAAAGAAAGATATGCCTTTCTGGAGCTTTCATGAAGAGAGAAAATTGTGCCTATCTGGAGCTTTCATGAAAAACATTGTTTCAGTGGATTGACATATTTGTTGCTAAAATGATGAATGGTGTAAACTTTCCTTGAGTTTTCAAGATGATGGAGATGAATTGATACTAAGAGGTGAGAGGAGGAGACCATACATGAGTGATAATTGAAAAAGGGGAATTTTTCTTCAATAAGAGTCAAGCCCTCCTCATTCAGCCTCAGAATGTTTCACATCAAAATCCTACCCACCGAAAGCCAAAGAACAACCCTAAAAAGTTCTATTGATAGAAATATGCCATTGAATCAAATTGGGTGGTGATGTAGAAATTTATCAAGCCTATGGTGACCTTTTTATTGGTTTGGATGAGAAAGACATTGCTAAAAAAATTGACATTTGTGTGATAAGAGAAAATTCAAGTTAGGTAAGTGTTTTGTGCATGGGAGGATAGATGAAGTGGTAATATATTAAATGATATAAACGGAGAAATTGAAATAATGGTTTCTTATGAGGTATGATAACTTTTTTCCCCTGGTTTGGAACTGTTGTATCTCAAGGATATGTATTTTAAAATTTGTTTTGATTTCATATTGATGTTTACTTGTCACAATTTTTCAGAATAAATGATATGAGGTTTTACTTGGGAGTGAAAAAGGGTAAGTGTGGGGGGGTTGATAAAACAATATTTTATGAATATTTTATTGATAATAAATGATATCATTTCCTCACCTTTTGGTAACTATGTTCATTTATGGAATATCCAGGATTTGATCATTCATTTGAAAATTTAATGAAAATTACAGGTTTACCCTTTAAAATTTTACTGTGTTATTTTGAACATAAAAAATTTAATTTGAATTAATTAAACTTAATATTTTGTAAATATGTTCCAGACATAATTTTCTACAACTTTTATTGAGGACATTAGAGCTAAATCGTGCATTTGGTTGGTAAAATGGGCCATAAAGTCCAAGTTGGGCTAGACTCGCTAGATTGGACATGGGTTTTTTATTTTGGTCATAACTTATTCATCTGTGTTTGGATAAGGCCCAAAGTTTTAGAGGGTTTATAGGACTCATTTTTTCAAAATCATACTTTTGGAAGGATATCAGATTCACGCGTTTTGGTGGTTAAATGGGCGGTGCTATTAGGATGATATTCCCCATTCACACTTGAAACCACTTTAAACCTAGCCTCCCATCCACTCTATATATTAGTTTTTTTCTCATTTGGAGGGGTTGGGACGTGAATTTGGAGTTTTAAGGTAGATTATAATTGGTTTCACCAAATTTATCCAACCATTTTAAGTGGGGTATATCCTAAAGCAAGGATACCCTCATCGAAGCCTTATTCTCTCTTCATGTTGTAATGTTTTCATTTTTGTAATAAACTTATTTTTTCCTTCTTTTATTTATTTTATTTTATTCTTTTTTGTTCAATTATCTTATTCTTTACTCATTATAATTGGGTTGGACTCAAGAGTGGATATGAAATTCAGATTTACCCTTTCAATCCTTTTCTCATGCAAAACGTCTTCACGATGACCACACCGCCCATGGAAGAGTAGTTCTCTTAGTGATTGATCTATCTTATAACCTCTTAATTTAATTATTTTGAATCATTGAGCTACTCTAATTCACTTAAAATTATCCGTGAATATTTTTTTAAAATTAAAAGAAACTAATAAAGCAATTGAACAACTAACACAAAAACATGTGAGGTTGAGTATTGTGAAAATTGTGAGAACTAAAACTTAATCAGTAAAAGAAGACCACACAGGATAAATTTTCAGAGTTAAAATATAATCCCTAAGCTAAATTCATTATCATTTTCAAGAATGGACATGTTCCTTAATTTACCACTGACCATAAGCTATTCATAGAACCTCAATCAAAGTAGGGTGTTGCGATTTCATGTTCTGAAGATAGCTTAGGGTTTAATTCTCTTCATATTTATGGTAAAGTTAATTCTCGTAGGGTTAGGGGGTTAAAAAAGTTATTGAATGATAATTAAGTGGATATTAATTTAAATGATAATTATTAATAAGTAAATGAATAGGTAGTGTTAGGCCGATTATTCCTTTTAAAATATTTTCTAAAAAACAACTTTTTGTGGTGTCATTTTAATCAAACTTCATTTGAAAACTAAAAAAACAAAAAAAATATTCTTATAGAAAAATTATTCTATATTTATAAAATATAAACAACCCCATACTTTTAATTAATGTTCTTATTTACTTTTATTTTACTTTCAAAATACCTTTAATGTGTTGTTAAATTTACTTCCTCCTTTGAGACACGACCTAGGTCAACCACTCTACTACACCTAAGTAACCAAAAATCAAATATCATTTGAATGCACCCATGTAAGTGCCGTTTATCAGGCCAAGATGCATAGGTGGGTCCAATAACAACTTCCCCCTAGAGACGAAGATCAAGAAATACTGCCACATCCTCAAGGGTGGTGGTCATCTCTCCCTTGGTTGGGTGGAATGTTTGTGTCTCTTGTATCCACCTCTCCATTAGGGCATAAATCAGGTGATGGTTGACAAATTTTAAATCTGATTTGGTATTGTTGTAGAATCTAGCATGACACATGTACAATCTAATGGAATTAAGAATCTCTATGTGATTAAAACAATGTGCCTGATGTACCCTGATCGGTCGAACCTCACCATCATCTAACATGACCAGGGAAACATACCTTTGTTGCTATGTGAGTAGTATAGTATCCTCCATCAATATATAAACAAATGAAATGAGTTTTATGTGAAAAATATAAGTACTATGTTATAGTCGGAAAAATATAATGGCTTGTAGAATTTTATTCATGCCATGTTTATTCAAATTGTTTTATGAAGTTATTTCTTACCAAAAGTAAAGGGCATGTCTTCATGTTTTTAAAAGTATATTACTAAAGTGTTTTTAAGAAATTATTTTACCTAGGAAAGGGTGTTTTGTAAGATATTCTTTTATATATTTATATATGCATATATTTTTTTCTTCGTTATGTAAAAGTTAATAATAAAATTTTGTGCTTTGTAATTTATATATGATTTTCAACATGATGTTATATTTCATGATTATTTACTCACATGTATACTTTATAATTTAGCCATTGATATATTCATTATGAATTAATGTCACCCAAATGAAAATTTTGTATTCCTTTTAATGAGATTCTGAAAGGATTATTTTTAGTTGATAGTCAAATTATTTGGAGAAGTTGGACATTTATACGAAATGAATAATCTTATTCACAAATGCACATGTTGTGATGTTGTCATTCATTTCCCATGAATTCTTTCTTGAAGTTCATTTAGTTTTATAGAATTAGTTGTACTAACCACTATCATTGGTTTTGTACTGAAAGAATCTTCTTTCTCAGTTTGAATAACCTCCCTGTAGCAGTACACATAAGTAAAATATGACTCTCTATATAAAAAATGTTTTCGGATCCTGATTTGGATAGTGTAAATAATATTGAAAAATATGGTTGATTATATAATATTTATTATATTTAAATTTTAAAACAACTATTTATACCATAAAATATGATACTATTATTTAATTGTATAAAATTTTATTTGAATATCAGTCATACAATGTTTCTGGAAACCAAAGTAAAAAAAAGAAGAGATAACACCATATAATTTACAATATAAGAATATCATTGTGGAGACAATACATCATTTTGGATGAGAGTGTGAAATAAAACCCCAACTATTATGGCATAATTTCTGGTTATGACCTTATTAATGATATATGGTCCATATCAAACATTTACCTTGTTCTTGAGCCCATTCCATATAATTCAGCATCCAAATGGCCTTTGGTCTCCCATGGATACGAAAATGGTTGATGTCTGGTATCAATATTCACTCACCTTTGGGCATTAGGAAATAATGAAACTCCCTAGTAGGAATCCATGGTGAAACATAATTGTTAGTAATAATGTCCACCTGGTACACTGGATCAACATATTCATCCCATGATATGATCAAAGAGGAACATGCTATGATAGAGTGTGTGCATGGAAACAGTAAGGCCTGAATGTTTATACTTTGAAACTGCCTCACTTAGAGTGAAACCACTATTTTTTCACCAATTATATTTTGGATGGGGTCTGAACACTCATTAACATTAAATAGAGTGTATTCTTGGAGAAAAAACATGACATTAATACACAAAGCTTCTTCAATATTCTGTCCAATATCTCATTGAAAGTGCATTCTGTACCATAGCCCCTGCTGAATTCTGTATGAGGCTAGTTTTTGTCTATCAACAAAGCACTTCACACAATGATATATTTCATTCTAAATTAGGTCAGTTATTGGTAACATTCGAATCCCATTGAAGACACCATTTATGAACTCCACAATATTTGTGGTCATGTGTATGTACCACTACCCCCATCATATGCCAATGTCCATTTATCTTTTGGAATCTGCATCATATAATCATAAAATTCATGATTATCCTACGAGATTTATTGGAAATTTCCTTCAAACCACCGTTTATACAGATCATATGTTGTACAGAAGTGATCATATTTCACATAATTGTTTTTTATATTTACGTTGAAATAATAACAAATAACAAATACATTGCATACATATCCTTGTGATTTCCTTCCTCGTATGTCCATTGTGGAATTTTTTCCTCGCATTTATAGAAACGTTCCTAATCTAGAACCGATTATTTGTATTTTGGTGTCTCTATGTATCAGGACACACATATATTTCCTCATTGATTTCTTGATACTAATCAGATATCAAACATACACCATGAATTTGGGTGAAATGGTTGCTGATAAATTCAAAAAACTGACTCAATGATTCGTAGTTTTCCTTCTCCACAATGGTAAAGGAAAGAGAATGAGGTGAATGGTTTCCATCTTGGGTTTCCACAATCAATAATATTCCCTTTTATTTTCCATATCAAAATACTTCATCAATCTGAATGAACAGTTTTCTAAAGAGAAATACAAAGATACAGGGGAGGAATGCCCAGAAAAACCTATTAAATTGAACATTAAATTGATCATGTCGGTTATCATGAGAAAAATGTTATTTTGTATCAATATGTAAGAAAACTAGGCTATGATGCCTCCATATGATTACTAATTGCATCAGAACCGGATGTGAGTCATCCCAATCACCATAGACCTTCATAATTGCCTTCAGTTTCACCATCCATGCCTCATTATAGAAAATATTATCACTGAATTTTTATTGTATATTATCTTGCACAAGGGATATAGGAACATCTTGGCATGTCATTATCATCTCAACGACAATTGATGACACAAATTTAGCATTCAATGATGTATGATCTTGTGTCAGACATGGAAGAATGCATGTATGATCTTACTCAATCCTAGAGATTCTCCAACCTCCAAATGAAATGCCTAGAATCACTATCATGATGAATCTATAATCATCCCACTACTTCTCATACTATATGAGATATTTGTTATAGAATGATTCCTGAACTATATATCTGCAGTTCCTCTCAATGTGAAATCTATTTAGCATGATTTTTAATGCATCTTTACTTTGAAAATTAATTCCAATATATAATGTTTTTTCAAGCTCACTTAATCAATCTAGTAAAACTCTAGGAAACTCATTTGCAGGTGTGAGAACATTACAGTTGAATTCAGCCACACATTTCATTACTTGTCACCAATATTCAAAGAGTGGTGGATGATTTATTTTGGGCCAAGGATGTTGTATAACTAATACATTTCTAGAACCATCCTCCCCAACTTTTGTTGCTCCCTCCTCATCAGCACTATTTTCACCATCTATTCCATCATTATGAAAGTCCTCATAGAATGTTGGATTTACTTGTATATCTAGGAGTTCATCTAGTTTGTCTTCTTCTACATCATTCAGAATAGGCTAAATTTGATAAGGCAGATATTCAACAACTCCTGTAATTCTACATCCTTGTACAACTGAATGTTGTTGTATAGTAGAAACATCAATATATATCTTCATCCTTATACCATCTAACCATTGTGAAAAAAATTTATTACTTGGAGCCACTACGTATTAGCAATCAATAGACAATCTAGATGCCATAGTGTATCGGGGAATTGAAAATATATATATCTCATAGACTTGATCTCTTGATTGGGTCCGAGATTTAAGGAACCCCAGATTTTGTCTTGAAGTTCCCTTAGGGTTACACAATCAGTTGTACAAACCAATATTGTTGGTTGTGTACTACGAGTAGATCCTTGATTAGTTTGAATAACCTCCCCATAGTAGTACACAAAGGCAAACATGTCTCTCTACCTCAAAAATGTGTTTTGATCAAGTTTTTTAAAGTGTAACTAATATTAACAATCTTTTTTTACCATATAATATTTATTATACTGAAATTTTAGTGTTTCTTTTCATACCATAAAATATGATACTAATGTTTCTTTATATAAAATTTTATTAGAATATAAGTCATAAAAGTTTTGAGAAACAGAGGTAAAAAATAAAAGAAAACATCCAATCAGTTTAATTATCATTTATAAAATAAAAATAATGATCATATAATGTGAAATGGAGAAGAACAAGGACATTAAATAACAGATGAAATATTTACAACATATAGAAAACCTCAACATGTTTCAATATAAAATGGTTTGGATGAGATGAGCCTCACATCAAACGTGAGATAAATCCATCTTATTTTCACTTGGTAGCTTAATAACTTCTTCAAAATATATGTACTTAACTTTAGAATTTTGAAAATATTTTGTCCTTCTAATAAAATATCTTAGATTTTATCTTAAATGTTATTATAAGGTATAAATATTTCCAAAATTCTAATGTTAACTACATATCCTTCGAAGATTTTATTAAGAAACCAAGTGAAAATAAGTTGGATTTTACTTTATGTCCAAAGTGAGGTTAATCACATTGATAATAAATTCTATTGATAAATGTCACGGTATTTCTTGTATTTTTTAAATCATTCATGAGTTACTTAATGTGTTTTTTCTTCACCATTTCACTTTATATGATCATAAGTATCATTAGCTAATCATTATATACATTCATTTTTTAATCCTATGTTATACATTAATTAATATATAATTAATCATTACTAATAATAACAATTATTTCTAAACTATATAATCTTTATATTACTAAAATTTTAAAACATTTTATTATATCCTAAACTATGATACTAATGTTTATTAGTACGGTTTTACTTAGTTAATCATTCTTTAAATACTAGTTAATCATTAATAAGTTATTTATTAGTTAATCATTCTTCAATAACTCTATAATCATTCCTTATTCAATAATTAATCATGTGATATTCATTATTTAATTATTATTAGCTAATCATTATATGTATTAATTATTTAATCCTAATACATTCATTAATTGATCTATACATAATCATTACTAATAATAAGTATTATTTATAACCAATATAAAACTAATTAAACTACTTAATAAGTAACATTTTATAACTAACTAAAAATAATTATATTACTAATAATACACTTTCATTCTTCAATGTCTTTACTCGTGTCAATTTCATTTTATATCATCATAATTATCATTTTATCATTGATAAATATAATGATTTTATTTTTATTTTCTTGGGTATTTTAGTAGTTTGTAATGAAAATATGAATCATCTAAAGCATATCCCCTGGGAGTTTCAAACTATGAGTGCAGCAAGACCCATTGTCATGCACCAGTTCCCATTTGAGTCTAGCTCAATGTAGTGTTTTTGTGTTTTACCCCTAAGTACATATGTGCCAGATCCACATCCAATTGTTTGTATCTAGATAGGGATTTGATTTCTTTGAGAACCACATAATCTTTATGCTACAAAAAAATTGGAATATTTAATCCCAAGTTATTCTATAGTTATTCTACACTAAATCATTACTAATAATAACTGTTATTTAAAACTATATAAAATAAATAAACTACTTAATAAAAAATATAGAACTAACTAAACTTCTTAAAAACTGACATATTTAGAACTAAAAATAATTCAATTAAATGTATAAATAACTTTAAATTAATTAAAAAATACAACTAAATAATTCTTTAAAAAAAACTGGGACTTCTTTTAGACCACCAAATCCACCGCACGGGAAATTGCCTTTTTTGAGAGAGAGGCATTAAAATGAAGAGAGATGAGAGAAAATGGAAGTGAGGAGAAGGGGGTGACCTTCTATAGTGCATTGAGGAAAATTTCACAGGGGGTTCCACCTTTCACATAAGATAAATTCAAAAGGCGGAAAACCCCTTCCACCATTCCTATGTCATTAATCTAGGCCAAAATTGGAAGGGGGAGGGAAGGTGGTAGTGCGCTATCTGTATTACAATCATATTTAAAAACATAACCTAGACATATTAAAAAAAATCTAAAAACCCCATTAGAAAACTCTTTATGGAATAATAACTAACATAGGTTATATAATAAACTAGAATTTCTTGTAGTATTTTTCAAGTTCTCAGGGGATATGGATTTTGTGTGGAAATGATGATGAATAAATGTTCATAGATGATGAAACTTCTACTTAGTAAGATTCCATTGAGAGTTCTAATTATAAGAAATGGTTAAATTCCAAGAAATCTCAGTTGGAATGCTTATACATTAACCTAGTTTAGAACATTATGGTTTCATTTGAAGGGGTGAAAGCCATAGTCTTTAAGTGGGGTTTTAAAAGAAAACTCACATAATTGGTAGAGTGTTTACCTTTAAATATCACCTACTATAAAAAGTTCATAAACCAATTCATGGTATTTGATCTAAATAATATTTTTTAAAGTTGTGATAATTAATTCCATTAGTATATAGAATTATATAGTATCTCATTATTATAATGAGACATATCAAGTGGAAATAAAAACCACATTCCTTAATGGGAATTTGGTCAAGGATATGTATATGATAATACCAAAGTTTTTTGATGTTTTTAATGTGTGTGATACCATTTTCATGTTATAATGGAATATTTAGGGATTGAAGAATGATTCTTAGAGATGGACCATCTATTTTTATAATGCAATAAAATAATTTATTTTAATTCAGAATACATATGATTATTGTAATTACAAGTGAGTCAGTGGGAGTGTTCTAAAATTTCTGGTATTGTATATAGATTATATAGTACTTAATAAAAATGATGCCCCAATATTACATTTTATGATAATGTGGAAGAAAAAATTACTCTAATGAAAGAAATAGGTAAAATATCGTAAAAACATGGTATGATGTTATATATATATATAATATATATTTCTTGGGCTGAGTGAATACATTTATATTAAAAAATTACTAAAGTGGTTTTTCATGAATAACACTAAAAAGTAATCATTACCAGTGTTCCATGGAATGAATCATAGGAAGATTAAACATCCTTTTAAAGAGTTAGAAAGGATGGATAAAATTAATTTTGAATCATCCATAAGATCAATCATGTTTACCATTTAATATAATCAACCAGATGTTATTTATACTTTGATCATAATAAGAATATACCAATCAAATCTTAGTGAGAGTCGTTGGATTTATGTAAAGATCGTCATTCAGTACTTTAGAATAATCAAGGATATGGATTCGTCTTTGGAGTTTAATATAATCTCATTATAATTGGTTAAATTGATTTTAGTGTCTATTCTGACAAATAATGAAATTTGATCTCAATATGGTTTTATGTTTTTCCTAAATAGTGTATATATTAGTTAGAAGTGTTCCAAAGAAGACATCATAGCAGACTCAACAATATAGGTATTGTACATTTCCACATCATATGGTGTGAAAAAATTATTTTTGGATATAGGATTTCATTTCTAAACTGAGGGTGGTTCTTAAAATCAAGGGATAAATTTAGATTTACTACAAAAAATAATGGAGAAATTTCTTACGCCAATGAACCTTGTTCTCACTAGAGGACCAAATACATCCTTATAAAATTCTATCTCATTAAAAATATCACCAAGGGTGGTAATGTTAAGTTCTTGTGGGTAGCTATAGATGATAATTTTCTAGATCCTTTGTAAAAACCAATAAAACAACAAAAGAATGGGGTTTCTGTTGAATTGTTTGTTATTAGATACTTGAGATACTTGATGTATTGGATGTAAAATGTATAATGTTTTTATAATAATGGAAATCTCTATTTTCCATTCATTTACATGTTCTGAATGGTTATTATAGTGACAATATCCCATCAAAACATGACTTTGAGTTATCCTAAATTAATGATCATCATAGAGTATTATAGGTTGTGATGATATCTTAAAATTATCATGAGTGAAATATCATATTCAATAAAAAAGTGGTATGTGATACCAATAATATAATCATGATATAATATGTTAAGATTTATTATTTAGAGTTACCAAATAAATTATATTACATGGAATATTTTATATTCATTGATATACTTGGAGTGTATACTTTTTATGAATCCTCAATACCTGAGATTGGAAAGATACCTAGAATGGGAACCATCATAAATTGATAATTTCTTATGTGATCCATGATGATTAAATATTTAGGAGGAGGTTAGGTATGCTAATAATCATATCATTAGTTAGAGATTAACCATTATCGTATTTATCCACTATAGTTATGAGAAAATACATATTTACCCTTGATTGAAATAGACTTAGGTATTTCATGGGAATTATTTGTTGAGTGACATGTGATGTGATCCACAATTTAGATTATTAACATGTAATTTATTCTTTCAAACTAGTTAGTTTATTTTAGATAATCCTGAATTTTTGAGTTGGGATATAGTTGATTGACATGTTCTCTATCTAGTGGTCACTTGATGTCATAGATAAAGGTATTATATAAGTGTAAAAATCATGTATATAATACAAGTTCTAAAAGGCATGTTCATATAGAGATATGAGTATGTTTGGTCAAGATCACACCAAACCCCTTTATTTCTTTAACAGAACTGATGTTTTTCTAGAGTTCAATCATTACATGAATTTATGAATTCAATATTTCATACTTATTATCAATACTAAAAAGTCATATAAGGTCACACAATTAGGCCTCTAAATAATTCTAGTCCTAATCAAGGTAAATACATTTAGGGGGTGAAATAGGCTATGTTGATCTCTTCAAATGAACCATGATAACTACCTTGCTCCACTATTAGTAGGAACACATGTCTCCATTATAATAGACATGAAGCAATAAAGCAAGGAGGGATAGAAACTAGAAATTTTACTTTGTTCTCCTAAACATGGCTAATACAAGGAGCATGAAATGATGATGTGATGATTTACTAATATAACTAAGTGTATTTATTATTTCTTATAATTTAGAGTGGATACACTGGCCCTATAAGTTTACAACCTTTAAATAATAGAGTACTCAAGACGCTCAATCACTTAAAAATTTCACTTCTTCAACAAGAAAACCTGTATTGATTTCCATGAACCAGGAATAATATTACACTCACAAAATGGTATCAATATTCTCCAAATTCATCAATGTGATGAACTCCATGATTATATAATGATATAACTTCCTGGATCTCCCCTCTTTTATTATCTAACTTTCTAGTACAAGTCTCTAATTCCTCTCTTCCTTTGCCTCTAAATTGGATATTTTAATTTATTAAATATTCATCCTTCCATATTGTGAGGATAATGATATCCCTTCAAAATCTATGGAATCTCTAGGTTTCACCTTTAATTGTTTATAAACTAAACATAACTAAGATTGAATAATTCACCCAATAACCTCATATAATTCCAAGTCTAATCCACCCATTTAAATATCATATTTTCCTCCAAAAAAGATTGTATATTAAAAATTTAGAGACCTATGAAATTTTCTTCTTCATATTATAATAACTAACACATCAACTTTATGTTTATATCCATATGAAACTATAAACCCAAACTCTTCTTTTCACAAATAACTGAATGGACCGACACTATCCTTTATGAAGTGATATAAAAAACCTCTAACATTCATGAATTACACCCCATAAAACACATTATGAAAAAAAACATGGGATTCTTCTTTGATTAGAAAACCAAAGAATAAATATTATTTTCACATTGGGGTCATCTCAAAATTTGAAGACCTCCTAAAATTATTTTATACCTCTCCACAATGTGGCATTCTACATTTCAATGTAAAAACTTTCATGGTTGGACACATAATCAATGGTATATGAATATAAAATATATATCATAAACCCCTATCCTAGTTACCTATATCTATGATCTAGTTCTACTATTACATATCCATGGGATTTTTCTTCCCTTTTCAGTATTTTTTCTTTGAGAATATATTACATATGAAAACCCTTATGTTAGAAATTTTCAAGTTTCCTAGTAATCTATTACTCCACTCATAGTGTGACACCAACTTTGATGGTGTGACCCACTTGATCAGCCTTAGACAACCCAAATACTAAATCTCATGGGCTCCACATTATTTCATGAACAACTCCCCATGGTACCACCCACCAGATTATATTATTTATACTTATCATACTCATGACATGACTTTGGATGTTGCGGTGTGATTTCAATTATGAAAAAATTACTAGTACAAATCATTACAGCTTTATCTAGAACTATTTGAACCTTTTTTATAACATTGTATCATACTTTTCAATATTATTCAACATCCATTTCAACAAACAAAATGTGAAAAATATTCCAAGGGTATTTGTTCTTAAAATCTCCCCTGTTAGATTTCATAACAATTACTTCAGAATGGATTTAGTAAACTTTTATCCAAAAAAATCAAAACTAATTGTCTATATAGTTTAAAAAATATTTCCTTTAGATAATGTATTATTGATTTACTAAACTCATTATAATAAACAAGTGTTAAATGAAAATTTCCTTACCAAACCACTGTTTTGATCTTCATTCTCTTCAATACTTCTAATCTTGGATTCTCCCCTAAATAGACTTTCAATTAATCTCCCACTCTCCAAATATAAGAAATGTGATAGATTCCCCTTAGTTAATAGGGAAGAACTGTCCAACCCATATTCATCTATAATTATTGAAAATTCTCCTAAATAACTCAAGGAGATCTTATCCCCCTTTAAAAATGAATCCGATGACCACTTTTATAAACATTCACCAAAAAAATTTAGAAATCCAATTATTTAATTCAAGATAATCACCAAAACATGTTATAAATAGAATGTTCCATAAGTTATTGGTGAACCTTCTCTAATCCATGTAGTTATATGTAGATGGTTTAAATCCAAGAGACGCCATATGCCTCTCAATATCGTCATTGTATAGTGCTTTTGTTACACAGCCCACAACTCGATTTTGTGTCGACACATATTCCAACCTCACTAGCCCCTATTAAGAATTCCCCTTGATAAATAGATACTTTCTTTTAATGTTAATTCTCCATGAGTGGTAGGAATTATTTTTTCTAGGATGGATAACACTCGACTTATCACATATGTTTATAACAAAAGATTTCACATAAACTCTAATATAAAAGAGTGGTTGCTTCATCCAAATAAATTGAAGACACACATGAGTAGATAAAATATATTCACCATAAATAGTTATTAGTGAAATATAGTCTTAGTTATTAATCAACCAAGAAATATAAAAACAGGAAAGATATAATGCATATTCAGATGTAAACTTCTAATTATCTGTTGAATTATCCAAAACAAAATGTGTGTATCCCAATAACACTTCCTATAGTGTTTTATGATTGAACATTCTTAAATCCACAGTGGTATTGATATAAAAAATAATCATATTCACTATAACTAAGAGGATTTACTTGGGATATATTTAGTACCATGCAACTTGAAAAGAGTTGAACACAATGTTATGTTGTGTTGTTGTTAGGTGTAATAGACTTCCAATGATATTTTTATATTCTTTTAAATTTCCTTCTTTCCATAATTTTTTATAAACTTAATTAGAGTAGCCACCAGTGTTTTCATTGTCCAAGAATCCTCCATTACAAACCTATTGAGTATCTATTTCACATATTTCAGTTGAGGAAAAAATGTTTTGAGCCTTCGTTATCCCTCTTTTAATCCTAGGAAAAACATTAACTCTCCAATTAGGACATCTCAAACTCTCACCTTATATATTATGAAAACATCATTCGTTGCACTTTATCCAATCCCAAAGATATTATGATCAACCCTACCTCATAGGAATCCAAGATTTTTCAAGTATTGATTGATCCTGCAATATAATGCCTTTGGGGCTTATTTCAACCCATGTAATTCCTTCTTCAACAACTATTCTTTTATCTCATTTTTCATCTATAATAAAATCACACTATTGATTTTTTACACTTTCAATTCAATGAATCCATTAAGGAATGCTTATTTGACATCCATATGCTACACCTTTAAGTAACACTGCATTGAAATTTCCAAGAATAGTTGAGTAGTTCTTAACCAAGATATAGGGTTAATGGTTTCATTAACATTACAGAAACCCCACTTGGTTTTGGTGAAATTTTTTGTTTTCTGAACTCACAATAACTTTCCACATTTTATTCTTCAAAATATGGTCAATAATTTCATGCATAATTTTCACCCAATTGTAATATTTGGAAGCCTCCTAAAAATATTTATAATTTACTTGATATATGTGAGAAATGTTTTGAAGATCATTCATCATTCATATTTACACGGAAGCTATCTAATCACCAATGATATTTACTTCATTAATTATTGTAATTCTACTTTACTTATTTATAGGTTCTGAATAGACATAAATTTCCGAATCATCAGTGTAAACTTCTAAATCTATATAATCCCCATGTTCATTCTCTATCCAACTCACTTCAGCATCATGTATAAAATTTCATTGTTTTTATTATTATGAAGAAGTTCAGTTGACTAAAAATTATACTCGTTTTCTAGAATAGTGAAATCTTGAATCATAATTATTTCCTAAGACAATTATGACAAAATTTGTATTCATTGATTTTTTTGATTATCTAAGAATAATAACTTTATCCCCAAGATCTTAAAACATATAGTTATTATCCTTGTTGAGAATGAAGAACATACTTCCAAAAATTAGTAATTAATTCAATGTTGGATTCTTCTATCAACACATCTTATTGTGTTTCATCTCTTCATTCGGACCTAACGAAACCCAATTAGAAATATAGAATGATTTAATAATTTATTCCTATCAATATATCATTGGTATATATTTATCAATCATTATCATTAATTCAATGTTTTCAGTGATTTGGTTATTCCCCTCTATAGAAATGTTTTGCTGAGGAGTCTTTACTGCTGAAACTCGATGTATTATCTCATGATTCTCAAAATATTCTTCCACCAAATTGTTGGAAAATTTCATGCCATTATCAATTAATTTTTTTAAAATTTCTTTCATGAGTATAATCTTCACTAATCTATGATAAAATGTAATACACTTTAACACTTTAAATTTGTGAGATATCACCATTATCCATGCTATCCAAAAATAATCATTAATGAGTATTACATAATATATATTTTCATTCATGGATTTTAGGTATATTAGCTTGCACATGTCAATGTGAACCAACTCAAGAAATATAATCTATTTCTTATCCTTTGGATTATAATTATTTTTAACTTTTCCCCTTTTGAAAAGTACCACATGTATGAGTGTGATCAAAGAGAGTTTAGGGATATCACAAAATATTTCATTTCTCACAAATGTTTCCACTGAATTTATGCTAAAGTAGCCATGACTTTTGTGACACAGCTTGTTCTATTATTACTTGGTCATAAAACAACTATCCTCTTCTCCAACAATGAGAAATAGATTCACCTTTACGTACTAAACATTCAAGATAAGTAAACCATATAGTCATTTGAAAATGTAAGCCTTCTAGTTGAAATTTAACACATGGTCAGAGTCACATAATTTACCTACAGTTAGAAAATAATGACCAAGGACTTTAATCACTAAGGCATCAATATTCCTCTAGTCCTTGACTGAAATATTTTCCTTTTTTAGATGAAATTAGCATCAATACTTAATTATCTAAAAATAAAATGACATATTCCTTCTTTTATTTGATCTTCAGGACATTATTTTTTATTCTTGTCATATGTGAAGTCAATCAACTATTACAGATTAAAAACTCTATCATGATTTATTTATTTTAGATAAATTTTCATAGAATTCAAGTTCTCAATTTTTACTTTATTGATACATGTTCACCCCTATTTGTTTGGAAGTGAATGAGATTTCCCCAATTTCAACTCCTTTAAAACATCACCATCATATAAGGATACAAATTTATAATGATGTTTCTGAAAAACTTATGATACTTAAAATATTGAGATCCAATATTTTGGATTTATTTTGTAAAATATCATTATACCATTTTTGAGAAACTCACAACCTTGTTTCTACTAACTTCAAACTAGAAAATGGATCCAAAAAATATATCAATTATTGGAATTTATGATCATCTATTTTTATTTCTATTATTCATTAAAATTAATTTTTACTATCAAATACACATATTGTTCATTACCCATATTTTTAGAATACTAATAACTAATATATGTTTTATTATTATGTTTCTTTTTTACTCTGCCTATAAATTTTCAGGTATGTTCTGAGTCATTCAAATCAAAATTCTTTTAGGGTGTGGGAGTGTGGAGCCTCACATAAATTTACAATGATTGGTTTTAGAAATATCATAACCCCCAACAGAGTTTCATTTAATTTTGAAATTCAATTCTTGTGATAAATTGTATAACATTTTTTGACTCCTTGTGTTCCTTATTAACGTCTTCAGAATCCAATAAACAAAAACAATCGATGTCATTCCTGGAATTAGATGTCTCTCTTGATCATTGATCTATCATAATATCTATGTGGCTTCACTTTGAGGTCCTTGATCCTTTTGGAATAACATTTCCAATAATCAATCAAAACATTAATGATCTAATCTTTCAATTCTATTTTTAGCTTGAGATCGATTTTATTTTCCAAGTTTCTAGGATTTCAACAATTGAGTCAATTACCATCACCCTTTAACTCATATATTTATTCTTATTTATTCTACATATATAGTTTGGAATCATAAACCAATCCAATGGTTTTGTTTCCTTTTTCCCTATAAAAATAAATTTATTTAATATAATACTATTTTCATACTTTAGATCTATTATTCTCTAAAATTTAGTTATTTCATCACTGTTGTCCTTAGATTTTGGGTTTTCTATGAAATTCAGAATGAGTTCCTCATTACGGTCCTTATAGATCCAAAATTCTTAAAATTATGTTTCTTCTAATATGAAATATTCTTGTGAAAATAATTAGTAATTTTTGAATATTTTTTTTCATATGAACACCTCTTTTCTTTCGAAAATTTTAATGAATTAATTAAAGGTTCTCCATCTTCCTTATTATCCCAAAATTTCTTTAGAAACCATACAATGTGATGCCCAAATTTTCCACACCAATAGAAAGAGAACATATAAGTTACATTGAATTTTAATTTTTTCTTTCTGAGGTTATGGGAAAGGAAAGATATCATCTCATCAACTTCCGTATCTTTTGGATCATCCACTATTCTTAGTTTCTTTATTATCTTGAATTCCACTTCATTAGAATTAGAATTTTTCAAAGACTCATTATCATTGTTCCTCATCTCATATGACTCAAGATTGGTGTGAAAAATATAAACTATAACTACATTTGGATCATTATATCCAATCCTCAATACCTTTGCATTAAAATTAGATAGTGAGGGTATATATATATCCTCACATTTCCTCCCCACTAATGTTGACTCAGTAAAATAATTCATCAATAGAATCACATAGGTGAATCCTCAAATCCTCATAATTCTTCTATATAACTTGAATTTTAGCTTCACATACCTCAGAATTACCTTCATAGATGTTGAGAAGTTTTTCTAATATATCATGTGAGGATTTAAATGACATCAAATTCATATATATTTTTTCAAACAAGGATCGTAAACGCATTTACTCCTTTGAAATTAGTATCAAGTTCCATTTAGCCTTTCTTTGATAATAAGTTTCTCTCCAAACTGACTGAGATCCCACTTACGGAAGCATTATAGACATCTATTTCCACATATTGTAAATATTGTTACATTTGATTCTTATGTAATAAAAAATTATTTTCATCAATGATCCAAATTCACTTGTTCTTAATGAACATTATCATTACACCAAAGAGAGAATAATCATTTGAGAACCTTTTGATCTGATATCACTTGTTATTCCTAATTAAGGTGAGTAATCTCAGGGGGATGGATAGATTATGGTATTCCAATATCTTCAAATGACCCTAGCCAATAACCTTATTCCACTACTATTAGGAACAAATATATCCCTCAAAATATTTTTCAAGTGATAAATAAAACAAAGAGGGGAACAAAAATTCTATTGGTTCACCCAAATAGTGATAATATAAGAAGAATAAAACATCAATGTGATAATGTTACTTCACTTCTTGTTTCTTAACTTTTAAAGAGACAACACTGACCCTCATGGTTTATAACTTTCATAAAATAGAGAACTTGCTGCTTTTAATAACTGGGAAAAATTATTGAATCTTCAAATGAAATCTTCTTGATTTCTATGAACAAATAAAAAAATTACACCATCAATAATTTATCAATCTACACTACTTCCATCAATATGATGAAATCCACATTCCTCAAATGAGATAAAATATTGGATAAACCTAATTTTTTTATCTATATTTTCATCACTAGTTTATAATTCCTATCATACAGTACCTCTATACTTGATATGTAATTTTTTTTCAAGATTTATCCTTCATTAGAAGATAAATATAACACTATAACATCTATATAATATCTAGGTTTACCCTTTAATTTTTCTCCAATAATCCTTAACTAAGATGGGAAAATTAAACCAATAACCTCTATAAAATTAGAATCAAATCCATCCATTCAATTCCATAATTTCATTATGAAGGATAGGACATTTGAAATATAGAAACCTACTGAATTGTCTTCTGTATACAGTGAGAGCCAAAACTATTTCTAAGTGTGTATATCCTTCTAAAACAATGAACCCAATATCCTACCTCTATAGCTACCCCCATCGATTAACACTTTCCTATGTTGTGTGTAATTTGGAACCGTCTAATTTTATGGATCACACCCTAGAAAACAAATCTTAGAAATAAAATTGGGATTCTTCTTTAAAAATAACACCACATTAGAACACTTCTTATCATGGTGTGGTCATCTCTAAATAGACAGAGAAACTCAAAATTCTTCCACACCTATTTACAACGGGTCCATCCTCCCCACCCCATGAAAATATTCATTGTTAGACATATTATCAATCATATATAAGGATATACCATGTACCATAATTCACTGGCCTGGTTATATTATGTATACTCTGGTTATACTTTTTTTCATCCTAGTGAATATTCTTCCCTTTACCGTATTTTGACATTATAGAAGTTATTACAAATTTAAAACATTATATATGGACTTTTACATTTTCATAGTCATTTGAAACATTTCTCATGGTGTGAAACAAAGTTCCATGGTGTGACATACTTGATCAGCCTCAAACATACCAAAGACTAACTCTCATGGGGTCCCCAACACAGTGTGAACAACTCCCCATGATACTCACCTTTATAATAGGTTATTAATGCATAGTCTATCAAAATTTTGGACTAAGATTTCATGGAAAAAAATTCTATCCTATATACATAACTATTATAGATATTTTTAGTTTAATGCAATCCTCATTCAACCTTCTTCATGACTTCTAAATCTACTTTAAAAGATCCTTAAACAACCTTTTCAATAAAAATAATGAAAAAAATACTCCAATGGGATTTTTTATAACAAATAAAGCTCAAATTTTAGATAAATTTTTTTCTCCCAAATGAATGTAGTTTTAAAAATCACATACAAAAGATTTTGGACAGATTGAAAAAGATTTTTGATGGTTTAAATAAAGTACTTATAGAATTTTAGTGAAAGTGTGGAATTTTTGTAAATGACTTAAAATAGACCGATCATATTTTAATATTGGTATATATCATTGACCAAGATATAAATATGATTCATATTGTAGGATATGATTTAGTTGTGTTATAATAGGAATGAGTTACCTATATCATAGAAAATAATGGGATTATGATATGAGTGTGTAGATACTTACACATCTTTCATTGTGTTTCTATTACTTATAGATCATTTGGATGATTCATTTTTTGTTTAAAAAATATTTAATACTAATTTTAAATGTTTTAACAATTATAGCTAAAAGGGTATAAATTCTAGGAAACACATGTCAGATTACAAGAATTCATAGTAGACCCTTGAATCCTATTACTCAACGAATGCAGTCCATATAATGGATGGGGATCCCTATGGTGGGTGTGCGTGATTCAGTTTTTCCATTTTCGAAATTTCCTTTCAAATTTATTATCTATTTATATTTTTTTAATATGGTTATTAGACACCTATTAGAGTTTGTAGGATCCTATCATAGTGTACAAATAATATAGTTAGTGGTGTACATACTTATAGAGGCGAGAGTATATAGACTATTTCTCAGTGATATACATTAAATGTGCAGCATATATACTGAAGTAGATGGAGTTTCCTATGATAGAAGTATACCTATTTATATTTTTTTCATAACTATATGTTGATTCAGTGATGATATATCAGGTAATCAAACAGGTTTCTTAATCTATGTCGATCATGAGATCATATTACTAAATCTCATTAGATTGAGTTTTATGAAACATAGAGAGATGTACTAAAATCATTTTAGAGTTTATGAAAAAGTAGTTTTGGATGTACATTCAAAAAGTATTGAAATTGATGATACAAAAGGTAAAATTTATGAATTTTTTCAAATGTACTTCCCTATATTTTCAAAATAAGTTTTGGACATGGTTTCATCATTTATTATATATGATACAAGTTGAAATGGAATAAAGTATATAATAATTTTGTGTAAGTGGTATATTGATGGAGATATTACATAAAACGTTTATGCATATGAAATGTTTAGGAAATATCATATCAGATGATATGAGTGATATTGTATTGTATAAGATCCATGAAATAGAGGTATGTATCATGCCTCGTGGCTATATCGTTTAATACTATATAAAGATATCAGGTGTTTTCTTCCCAAGACTATTGTACAGTATGATAGGAAATATCATAAGGCTCTATGAATCATATAATATTTTTTATATTACACCCATAAATTGATCTTTATAGATGAATGTTAAATGTATACATTCAAATATTCTTCCACATAAAGAAATCATTCATTATAAATGTTTCGTATAATGGAACTTATAGACAATAAAATACATTAGTTAGATAAATGAATTAACACATGGATAAACATTTACAATGTTTTTTGTAAATACATGTAATTATAAAAACATTCTATAATATTCAAGTAAATTGCATAAATACGATGGAATTTCCCATGTACTGTATCAATAATCCATTTCTACTGTTCAAGTTGTTATTTTCTTACTTCTCAATCTCCAGAGATCTCTTACTTCACTTTCTTAAGCCACCATGACATACTATAATATCATAGTAAGGATGAGGTACCATTCAAGAATTTTTTGATTTAACCAATCCATATATAAAGTAGATAAAGAAATGACCTTGGGTTATTCCCAGTGATTTTAATCAAGCTTATATTAAAGAAAATAGGAGTGGATCATCAGTATAAGGTACATGTTAGTCATTATATATATACATATATATATACATATATATATATATATATATATATTAGGTACATTTCAAAGTGTTCTTGAGATGTTATGATTGTAATTTTTTATTTTGCTTATAATTTTTTTGATCCTAAGAATCTTATTAGTTCAAAATAACACATGTCCCATAATTTTTAAGAATAATATTTTTTTTGTTAAATGTTCATTTCTTATGATGATTTTATCCTAATCAATTTAATGTTTATGAGATATTTATTTTTTTAATATGTTTTTTCATGTATATTAATATTTTTTATAATTTTTTTCATAAATGATATTTAAATTGTATTTGGTGTCATTATAAAAAATCATGTTCATTACTAAACATGTATTTTATATTTTTAACATTACATTATTTATGTAAAATAATTTTTGTTCAATGCACTTTTTTATTTAATCTATTTATTTTTTTTCAATTTTGATTCATTATTTTTCATGTATATTGATAGAATTTGTGTTTTTTTGTTATTTACATCTAGAATATGTTATCTTCAAAATGCAATGGTCTCAATAAAACATTATAATTCAATATAATGATAAATTTCACATTTCTTTTGTTTTTCATTTAAAAGTTTCCCATTAATCTTATACTATGTATTTATTTTAAAGTTTTTCCTATGTATGTATATATATATATATATTATATATATTCAATTATTTCTATATCACTTTTATTTTCGGTTGTATTACTAATTCTTCATTCTTTATTAAAATAATACAAAACTCATAACAAATAGGGTGGAACAAAATTATGCAAGCCTAAAGAATCTCTTGCAACAAAATTTTTACTAGCTATGGGAAGGGAGACTATCACATGAAATAGCCTAACCCATAAATGCTACTGACAAAGGATTCATAAGTTTCTATAATAGTTCTTCCCTCCAACTAGGCATGGGAAAATGTGATCTCAACTTGGTATAATAAAGGATAGTCTCGTTTAAGGTGGAGGATGGACTAATATGCCACTTGAGGTAATTGAGAACAACCACGCCAAGTGATGAGTCAAGTTAGATGAATGATTGATAAAATATACTCTCAAAATAGTATATAGTTCCACATTATACATCCAAAACCTATGTGTAAAGATAGGTACCTAGATCAAAGGTGTCTATGAGTCTGAGAAACATCGATCCCCAATCATTAAACAAGATACCACCACCTGACATTAATCCACTAAGCTTTTACCTTTTAGTGTTAATCCCCATCCCCTATGAGGGAGGATTTTAAAACACATATTTATAACATTGTTATAAATTAGAGGGAGATGGTATATAGAGGGCCTATATAAACACCCAATAATTATAGGGAAAACTCCTCCCATTATTGAGAGATCTCACCATATCCCACACCTATGTAGTGAATTGAATCATGGAAACATTCTGGTTGGTCTATAACAACCAATTGATTGAAAAAACACTATTATATTTATTTCTACTTTAATAAAGTTAGTCCAGTGGGTTTTAAACCAATATACAATGAACATATCAAATAGGAAAAGATATGGCTTAATATCAAATAGTGATGCCAAGTGATTCCATTGAAATAATGACCATACGTTCTCCAAGAATATATAGATATAAGATTCAAAGACTGATTTTTCAAAGAACCCAATCCATATTGAATCTCTAAGAATATTAGTAATTTCCTTTAAAAACATCCTCTAAATAGTTTTTTGGTTTCCTACTACCCTTTAATTGAAATATCATGAGGATCTTTATACTAACCTTGAATATACATCAAACAAAGAGAAGATTCCACTATCATATTCGAATCCAACATCCCTTATAGAATTGCTAAACTATCCTGAAGACTTATTAAATTAAGACCATCCTTCATCATTGGAAATAAAGTTTCTTCAAGTTTCTGGGTGGTACCATCGATCCAATCAAAATAACTACAGAAATTCCAATAAAAGACACTATAATGAGTCAATCACACCTTTTGAAACATCCAAATTTATAATTGTATAAGTGGAGATAAATAATAGGGAACTTATAATTAGAATGATCATACCACCAGTGAGAGGAACTTATTATTTGTGTCCCTGATTTGGGCATCCACTATTTTATCAAGAAATATAAATGATGAATTCAGACATGTCTATAAATGATAGGAGAACCAAAATACTAAAAAGGGTGGTATATTCTTGGAAAACATGGCTAGATATCTTTTTTGAGTAACCCTTATCTCAAATTATATTGGTGAAATTAATAATATACTTTTTTGAGGTTGTAAATTTTAACACCCCATCCTCGATAAATAGAAATATGGTCAATAAAGAACCTCAATAACTGTTTATTAACATTCCAAAAGTCTATAAATCATTAGTGAATAGAAGATGTGACATACATGGACTTATGAATATTCCTATGAAGGATTCAACACTATAACTGTAGAGACCCAAAGCTTGACGTACATGGACATTACATTAATTTTTCGTAATACTTAATACATAAGAAAAACATACACATAAGGACCGTAATAGTTTACTATCTTTGGAAACTCAGAATATAATATTCTAATCATGGTGAAAGATCTTCAACATCTCCCATAAAGATCTTCCCCTTTTTTTCATACCTAAAACAATTTTTTATATCCTGGGAAAAAGAAAACATAAAAAGGGTGAGCTGAAATGCTCAGTAAGGGTAAAAATAGAGAACATAAAACAATCCATAAAACATTGGAATGTAAAAACATGAGCATAAAATCTAAACATCAAAATCTTGAGCAATGACATCAAACATTGCAATACATAAGGAACAGATCATAAAGGAACATTAATCATAATAAACTAGAATGGGAGTAAAACATGTAATTGTGGAATCCATTAAGCACATGTTATGATTTCCATAGTAACCAAGGCATTGCTTCCAATACCATCTTAGTGGACAATGTCCCTTACTGAATCGAGTTCACTCCTCATTCCAGTCCGGTATCACTGAAACAAATTAACTTGTCGTTCCAGCCATGTCTATCTCATGAGATATAAATATTTACCCAATGCATTAGAGGGAGATATAGGTACCACCCATCTCATAATGAAATCATTCTTAATTGTGCCACAAAATAAACATAAAACATTCATTATAACCCAATGAATAAAATTGGTTTCATAAACATCATCCCATCATAACATAATCCATATAAAACAAATGGATATCATTTCATCATAAGAAGAATAAAACCATATAAATAATAGATACATTATTCTTGTAACATAATCAAACTAAATAATGTCATCTTATATGGAAAATTGTTTTAACAAAACACTTGAAATGAATTCTTGAAGAAAATATCCTTTCTTCTTCAAAATCATTTTCTCTTCACAAAATCCCATTCAATTTCAAAAGAAAATAATATTGTTGAAAATAATCATAAAATGATGTAGAATAAGCTTCATAAATGTAAGGCATTATGAAACCTTAAAAATATGTTCATGTTGTATAAGTTAAAAAAAATTCTTCTCATACTTTTAACGAAAAAGTCAAAAAGTACCACGTATGGTAATCAAAAGAAAGATTCCTTCCATAACACAAAGTAAAAGTCAAAGAGGGGTAAACATGACTTTAAACATACATGGAAGAATATTAAACACTTTATGAAAAACATTTTATGGACATCGATGAAAAATATAACCCCAGTAAATACTTATGTATAAGAAATCTCGGATAGAAATGAGATTTCAAAATTATCCCTTACCTTATGTCCGATATGCTTCGTATGTATCCGAACCTCCTTCTTTAATATTCCTCTTAAGGAACTAGAGCTTGTATTTTGAGAAGACTTGAACCTCCAGAATGATTCTAGGGAAGTGGAGAAGATAAATGGGCAAGGGTTGAGTGAACTTCAAGGCTCAAAGTGTTGTGAAGAGGAGAGGGAGGAGGTTCCCTTTTACAAGGGAAGATAGGGGCACTTTTGGAAACCTAAAAAATATTAATTTATAATAAACTCAAACCCCACTTAAAAACATTAAAAGTGACTCAAATCTAGATATTAGGTAATATAGGGTTGTAATCTAATCAATCAATCAAATTTAGACATGTTGGGAAATTATTTTAAACCTTGTCAATTTGACTTATCCTTATTTAGTTTATTTAATCTTATTTGTGGTAATAATAATCTAAATTTTAAAATGATATAAATATTTACTTATGTGTTGTGAATTATACATAATTGGGTACTATACGAAACTTTAGACCATATAAATTTATATTTATATTTTTTAAATATTTATGTGATTTTTAAACAATTTATTAATATGTTATTTTTATAAAATAACAATAGTGTTAATTTTGACACTATTCATTTATTTGAATTTAAATAAAATCCACACAGATGATATATTCGAACCAAAATGTTTAATATATTCCTAAAATGTCATATTCATCTATAATAGTTGTGTAGAACATTAATTAGTTCACATAATGTTTATTTTAATATTTATAAAACCATTTATTTGATTTTTATCTTAATAAAACAATTACTACATCATTTTTGTATAATCATTTAATATACATATTAGTTGGATAAAAATTAAACATAAACTCTTATGAAGAAGATAAATATAATAAATTTCATAATAAAATTTAACTCGAATTTATCATCTTAAAATCACAAAATTTAAATTGTTATAT
Source organism: Viscum album (assembly GCA_963277665.1). Lineage (NCBI taxonomy): Eukaryota > Viridiplantae > Streptophyta > Magnoliopsida > Santalales > Viscaceae > Viscum > Viscum album. The sequence goes on from OY728145.1 coordinate 189,900,780, forward strand.
TTAGTAAATTATGAAGGTGACATCTTTGACATCATTTAAAATAAAATAATATAAATGTCCTAATCTGTTTCATAAGGATCCAAATGGTCCACCAATATACCCATGGATGATTAGGGTATATATATACTCGAAAAAAAGGTTTGGTCAAGTTTCTGGTCCTTTTGATAGGAATTATTATTTTAATAAAAACTATATTATTGATTTTTCACGAAATAAATAATTTCTACATCATTAATGTATAATTTATTAAGGTAATTAAATATTTCTTAAAAATTAAAAATAAATTACCATGATAAATAAAAACATATTATATTTCATATTAATATTTATATTTGAAATTATATTTTGTATAACCTTATATAAAAAATAATCCAATTATTAAAGTTTGAGTGAGACATATTTCATTTTCTTTAAAATAAAATAAATTAATGGTCTTAATCACACCCAAGTGGGTTCCAATGGATTCCATTTTGACCCAAATATGTCTTAGGACAAAATATAATCATCCAATTATATTAAGACAAGTGTTATGGTAATTTTATAATATTTTTTTACCCTTAATTACTTAATTTACCTTTAACTGTAGCAAATAAAATTTGCCGTAGTTACTATTCATAATGCCAAAAAAAATGTATCCTATTAACATAATTTGGACCTAATTATTCCAAATATGGAATCCATTTTTCCAAATTCAAAACTCAAAAGTTGCAGTAATTAATTTAAAATTAATATCGTTGTCGAAAAAAACGGGTTTTTGTTTAAAACATTGCAAAAGATTGAATTGATTTAACCTATGAATTCAATGTAAAATCAACTCTAATGACATAAATTATATTAAATGGTACAAATATATTATATTTATACTTTAAAACAATTTAATATTATAATTTAACCATATAAATTATCTCAATGAAAAAGAGTTGTTTTTAAGTAAAAATTAGCGAGTTTTTACTATTCATCAACATAAGAACGTAATCAGAAAAATATCAAAACTTTATCCATTGTAATTTTTTATATCCTGATTAAAAATAAGAAGTTTATTTTTTAAAATTGAACTTATAAACTTGTCAGAAATTATATTTAAAATAGATGCACCATCAAAAGGCGACAAAACTGCATTTTTCTAAAAATACTTATTTTACACGAAAAAATTATTTTTTTCTCATAACATGTTTTAGAAAAAGTGAAAGATGAATAATAATGTTATAAAATTCAAAATTTAGTTAATAATAATCATAAAGGCTATTTTATAACAATATTATAATCATATATCGTAGTTTAGTGAAACATGGTATTTCGTACAACACGCGCTATTGAGGAAGGTCGCAATTTCGTGTAATGCAAGACAAGTCAGGGTTCCATGTAGTGAAAGACTACTTTGTTGTTGCGCATAACAAAATCAAACAATATTTCATTTATATAGTGAATATATATATATATATATACACACTAAATTTTTCATATAATAACTACTATCAAACAAACTTGAAATTGTGTGTAAAATGATCTAAGATTAGTGTTGCGTATAGCGCAAGATAATATTGGTGTAGCGTACAACTGAAGATATGAAAGAAATTAAAAAGAATATATATCATAAAATCTCGGGTTGTTACATTCTACCCCCCTAAAAATGTATTTTGACCTCGAAATTCATTGGGTTTATAAATGGTTTACTACTTGAGAGTTTCTTTCATAGAAACCCACATCGTAAAAAGGAATACTAAAACTTAATTTTAAAAAATGAACGCTAGAAACAAAACAGATACCGAAAGTAACTCATCACTTGGGTTCCCACATAGGAGAACATATGTGAAAACATGGATATGGAAGAGAAATCTAACCATAAAGTTATGATGGAGAGTGGTAGAGAATAGGGCTATGAAAATCCAAAAGTCACAAAGACATAAATTAGTGATGATCTAAAGTACCATCTGATTCATCAGATATGTGAGCACTAGGATAAAATTTTTGGTTTCAAGATCATTTCCCAAATGTTGAAGAATTTTTGAATTAAAATAAATCCTTACTTGATTTTGGTACAATCTCAACGTTTCCTGTGCCTCGAACAATTTCCACTTTATCTTTTAAAGAAATGAAGTTGAATTTGTCTTTTGCGAAGTTTTAGCAGATCATGTGATAGAATGATAGGTCATTCCATCTGTCTCAAACATAAGTTAGAAAAATTTATATACACAAGTCTATCTATGGTGAGATTAACCGGTTATGGTTCCAAAATGGACTTATACTTCATCTAGAATCCTGTTTAATTAAATAAAACTAGTTTCTACTAACTAGAGACTTATTGTAGGCCAGTGGTAGGTGATAAAGGCATGTTGCACTTTGGTTTTGGGTTTGATTCCCACAGCCTTGTCTGACGTGACGGGTTGTTGCCTATCTTGCAGGTTGTCCTTTTTCTAAAACTACATTATTATAAACATCCATCAATAATATCAAAAAAAGTTCTATCCTTAAACAATACTAACTTATGTTCAACATAATCCATTACAATATTTAGGCTTATCCAAAATACATCTGTCCAATCTCATATTATGGTGAAAAAGATTACCAGAAAGGCCATATTACAAGCATGTGAATACCATCATTTATCCCCCATATATGAGAACATATATCTTGTCGATCACATTCGAAACATGTGAATACTTTAATCATATAGTCTTACCATAGAACCTTAGTGAAAACATGAATTTTATCAAATGTTAACTTTCTCGACATACCAAAATCTCAAAATTTCTACATACTAAAACCATGATATAACTTTGTCCTTATATCAGTCATGAGCTCATTTCATTTTCTCTTTATCCCTTCATTATACGCATATCATATTCCTTCCAAAAATATTTCAATCACTTTTCATGGTTACCGGTACCATATAATTATTGAATACCAATACATAGATATTCCAAAATTCTACGATACCATAAATGAGATTCCATGATACTATTTTGATATCCCATTACATAAACACTTAATCATTCCACAACATCATTTTCATACTCAACATCAAAAATAGTGATTTCATGTGACTTCCCTTTATCCTTTTCCTTAATAGGTTTCTCACGTCGATCATCATTAACCCTTGGATTAGGGAATTGATTAGCATAATGCCCCATTTCCTTGCACTTGAAGCATTGAAGTGTTGGTGGAGCATTCTCTGTAGTCTTTTCTCTATTCACGTCAGTCACTACCTTTTTCCCATTACTTCGACACTGAACTGCTTGATGACCTTCTTTTCCACACTTAAAAAATTTTCTAGTACCTTTTAGAAAATATCCACCATACTTCTTTCCACACTTTTAGCATAAATAAACATTCATCTTCTTTTCACAATTGTTCTGAGATTTCTCTTTGAACTCCATCTTTCGTTTTTTTGTCAAAACCATGTGATGGATATGTAACACCAACTTCGAGTTCTACCTTGATAGCACAACACACAATTTATTCATAGCTACTGATGTCTCTTATAGCTAATTCCCTTCGAAGACTTGGTTTTAAGCCATTGAAGAATCGTTCAACTTTTCTTTCATGTTGGATGATAAAGCCAGATTCATACCTTTCCAGCATTGTAAAATTTTATTTGTATATACCAATATATTCATCATCTTTTTGCTTAAGATCAAGTAACTCCTTTTCCATATTTTTTTGAAGAATACGAGGGAAATATTTACTGAAAAACAAGTTCTCAAACTCATCCCATTCCATTGGTTCAATTTCACCTTGGGTCCTTGTATTCTTAATTAGAGTCCACCATTGGTCTTCTTCACCTTCTAAATGGTAAACAGTCAGAATGAATTTGTCATGTTCTGAATAGCTAAGTATGGAAAACATCTTTTCAATGGTACTGATCCATTGTTCAGTAACAATTGGATTAGAAGACCCACTGAAAGAAGGTGGAAGATGCCTCATGAAGGACTCAATAGAATATTGTTCCTTCTCTTCTCATTTGGAAGTCCAAAATGATTCATAGCTTGTGTAACTATAGAAATAAGATTTTTCACTCCATCTCCCATAACATTAGTTTGTTCAGAAGGACAATCATTGCATTGTCCATTACATTGACCAACATGGTTCCTTCAGGTTCCAACCATCATCTAAAACCCAAAAAGAACAGCGTGAGAGGAAAAAATCATGCTAGGGAAAACAACATAATAAAGTTGGAGTACCTTCAATATCTAAAATCTTAGGTTTAATTCTAATATTGTTACCGTAATTCTTGGACTATAACCTATACTTATACTTAACCTTAGGGACATCCCAAGACATACCTTAGAAATATATCTAGGGATCTCACTAAAGTTTTCGCATCTTAGTTTCCAAATGTTAACTAAACCTTTTCTCTGATACCAACTGTAGAGACCCAAAGCTTGACGTACATAGATATTACATTACTTTTGTGGAATAATTAATATATAACAAAAACAGACCCACAAGAACCGTAATAGTTTAGTGTCTCTGGTAACTCGGAATATAATATTCTAATTATGGTGAAAGATTTTCAACATCTCCCATAAAGATCTTCCCCTTTTGTTTTCTTACCTAAAAAATTTCTTTATGTCCTCGGGAAAAGAAAAAATAAAAAGGGTGAGTTCAAATGCTCAGTAAGGGTAAAAATAGAGAACATAAAACAATACATAAAACATTGGAATGTAAAAACATGAGCATAAAATCTAAACATCAAAATCCTGAGCAATGACATAAAACATTTATGTACATAAGGAAAACATCATAAAGGAACATTAATCATAATAAACTAGCATGGGAATAAAAAATGTAATTCTGTCATCCATTAAGCACATGTTATGATTTCCATAGAAGCCAAGGTATTACTGCGAAGACCATCTTAGTGGATAAAGTACCTTACTGAATCGAGTTCACTCCTCATTCCAGTCATGTATCACTAAACTAGATTAACTTGCTATTCTAGCCATGTCTATCTCATGAGATATAAATCTCTACCCAATGAATTGGAGGGAGATATAGGTCTCACCCATCTCATAATGAAATCATTCATAATTTTACCACACAATAAACATAAAACATTCATCATAACCCAAAGAATAAAATGGGTTTCATAAACATCATCCCATCATAACATAATCCATATAAAACAAAGGGATTTCATTTCATTATAAGAATAATCAAACCATGTAAATAATAGAGATGTTATTCATGAAACATAATAAAACTAAATAATGACATCTTAGATGGAGAATAGTTTTGACAAAACACTTGAAATGAATTCTTGTGGGAAATATCCTTTCTTCTTCAAAATCATTTTCTCTTCACAAAATGTCATGAAATTTTAAAAGAAAAGGATTTTGTTGAAAATAATCATGAAATCATGTAGAGTAAGCTTCATGAAAATAAGGCCATATAAAACCATAAAAAGATGTTCATGTTGTATAAGTTAAAAAGACATTCTCCTCGTACTTTTAACAGAAAAGTCAAAAAGTACCACATATAGTAAACAAAAGAAAGATTTCTTCCATAACACAAAGTAAAAGTCAAAGAGGGGTAAAGATGACATTAAACATACATTGAAGAATATTAAACTCTTTATGAAAAACATTTTATGGACATGGTTGAAAAATATAACACCAGTAAATACTTACGTATAAGAAATCTTAGATAAATATGATATTGAAAAATTATCCCTTACCTTATGTCTGATATGCTTCGTATGTATCCGAACGTCCTTCTTTAAGCTTCCTCTTAAAGAACTAGAGTTGGTCTTTTGAAAAGACCAGAACCTCCATAATGTTTCTAGGGAAGTGTAGAAGAGAAATGGGCAAGGGTTGGCTGATCTTGAAGGCTCAATGTGTTATGAAGAGGGGAGAGAGGAGGTGCCCTTTTATAAGGGAAGAGAGGGGCACTTTTGGAAACCTCAAAAATATTAATTTTTAATACATTCAAACCCCACTTAAAAACATCCAAACTGACTCAAATTTAGATATGAGGTATGATAGGGTTGTAATATCATCAGCCAATTAAATTTAGACATGTCGGGAAATTATTTTAAACCTTATCAATTTTATTTATCCTTATTTAATTTATTTAATCTTATTTGTGGTAATAATATTATAAATTTTAAATTGTTATAAATAATTACTTATGTGTTGTGAATTATCCATAATTTGGTACTTTATGAAACTTTAGACCATATAAATTTCAATTTATAATTTTTAAATTTTTATGTGATTTTTAAACAATTTAATAATATGTTATTTTTAAAAAATAACAATAGTGTTAATTTTGACACTATTCATTTATTTGAATTTTAATAAAATCCACATAGAGGATATATTCAAAAAAAAATGTTTAATAGATTCCTAACATGTAATATTCATCTATAAAATTGGTGTAGAACATTAATTAGTTCACATAATGTTTATTTTAATATTTATAAAACTATTTATTTTATTTGTCTCTTAATAAAACAATTACTACATAATTTTTGTATAATCATTTAATATACTCATTAGTTGGATAAAAATTAAAATTAAAATCCTATTAGGAAGATAAATATAATAAATTTCATAATAATATTTGTACTTGAATTTATCATATTAAAATAACAACATTTAAATAGTAATATTTATTAAATTATGAAGGTGACATCTTTGACCTCATTTAAAATAAAATATGACAAATGTTGTAATCTGTTTTATAAGGCTCCAAATGGTCCACAAATAGACACTTGGATGATTAGGGTATATATATACTCGACCTATAAGTTTTTTTATGTTTCTGGTCCTTTTGATAGGTATTATTATTTTAATAAAAACTATATTATTGATTTTTCACTAAATAAATAATTTCTACATCATTAATATATACGTTATTAAGGTTATTAAATATTTCGTAAAAATTAAAAATAAATTACCTTGATAAATAAAACAAATTTATCTTTCAAATGAGTATTTATAATCTAAATTATATTTTTTATAACCTTATATAAAAAATAATCCAATTATTAAAGTTTGAGTGAGACATATTTCACTTTCTTTAAAATAAAATAAATTAAAGGTCTTAATCAAATCAAAGTGGGTTCCAATGGATTCCATTTAGAAAAAATATACCTTAGGACGAAATATAATCATCAAATTATTTTAAGACAAGTTTTAGGGTAATTTTATAACATTATTATTACCCTTAATTACTTAATTTACCTTTTACTTTGCTAAATAAAATTTACCATAGTTACTATTCGTAATGCCCAAAAAAAAGTAGCCTATTAACATAATTTGTACTTACTGGTTCCAAATATGGAATCCATTTTTACAAATTCAAAACACATAATTTTCAGTAATTAATTTAAAATTAATCCCATTGTCGAAAAAACGGGTTTTGGTTTAAAATAATAGCAAAAGATTGAATTGATTTAACCTATGAATTCAATGTAAAATAAATGATAATGACATAAATTATATTAAATGGTAAATATATATTCTATTTATACTTTAAAACTATTTACTATTATAATTTAACCATATGAATTATCTCGATGAAAAAAGTTGTTTTTAAGTAAAATTTTGTGTGTTTTTACTATTCAGCAAAATAAGAACGTTGTGAGAAAAATATCCGAACTTTATCCAATGTAAATTTTTATATCCTGATTCTAAAGAATAAATTAATTTTGTAAAATTTAACTTATAAACTTGTCAAAATTTATATTTAAAATGGGTGCTCCATCAAAAGGCGGCAAAACTGCATTTTTTGGAAAAGTACTTATTTTACCCGAAAATTTTATTTTGTTCTCCTACCATGTTTTATAAAATGTGTAAGATGAATAATAATGTTATAAAATTAAAAATGTAGTTAATAATATTCATAACGGCTAGTTTATAATAATATTATAACCATATATCCTTGTTTAGTGAAACCCTGTATTTTGTACAACACACGCTATCGAGGAAGGTCGTGATTGCGTGTAATGCAATCCAAGTCAATGTTGCGTGTAGTGGAAGACTCCTTTGTTGTTGCGTATAAAAAAATTCAACCATATTTAATTTATACATTGAATATATATACACACATACTCAATGTTGCGTAGAATAACTACTATCAAACCAACTTGAAATTGTGTGTAACACGATCCAATATTAGTGTTGCGTATAACGAAAGATAATCTTGGTGTAGCGTACAACAGAAGATATGAAAGAAATTAAAAGGAATATATCTCATAAAATCTCAGGGTTCTATATTCTACCCCTAGTTAAATTGAATTTCGCCCTCGAAATTCTTTGGGGTTATAAATGGTTTATTACTTGAGAGTTTATTTCATTGAAACCCACATCATAAAAATGAATACTATAACTTAATTTTAAAAAATTAACGTTAGAAACAAAACGAATAACCCAAGTAACTCATCATTTGGGTTCCCACATAAGAGAACATAGGTGAAAATATGGATATGGAAGAGAAATCTAACCATCAAGTTATGATGGAGAGTGGTAGAGAACATGGATATGAAAAATCCAACAGTCACAAAGCCATAAATTTGCGATGATCTAAGGTACCATCTGATTAATCAGATATGAGAGAACTAGGACAACATTTTTGGTTTTCAAGATCATTTTCCAAAATTTGAATATTTTCTGAATTAAAAGAAATACTTACTTGATTTTGGTACAATCTCAACGTTGCTCATTCCTCGAATAATTTCCACTTTATCTCTTAAAGAAATGAAGTTGAATTTGTCCTTTGTGATGTTTTAGCAGATCATGTGATAGAATGATAGGTCATTCCATCTGTCTCAAACATAAGTTAGCAAAATTTATATATAGAAGTCCATCTATGGTGAGATTAATCGGATATGGTTCCAAAATTGACTTATAATTCATCTAGAATCATGCTTAATAAAATAAAACTAGTTTCTAATAACCAGGGACTTCCTGTAGGCCAGTGGTAGGTGATAAAGGCCTGTCGCACTTTGGTTGTGGGTTTGATTCCCACAGCCTTGTTTGACGCAACAGGTTGTCGCACGTCCTGCAGGTTTTCTTTTTTCTAAAACAACATTATTATAACCTTCCATAAATAATATCAAAAAAAGTTCTAGCCTTAAACAATACTAACTTATGTTCAGCATAATCCATTCCAATCTTTAGGCTTATCCAAAATACTTCTGGCCAACCTCATATTACAGTGAAAAAGATTACATGAAAGGTCATATAACAAGCATTTGAATACCATCATTTATCCCCCATATATCATAACATATATCTTATTGATAACATTTGAAACATGTGAATACCTTAATCATATATTCTTACCATATAACCTTAGTGAAAACATGAATACTGTCAAATGTTAACATTTCGACATACCAAAATCCCAAAATTTCTAAATAATGAAACCATGATATAACTTTTTCCTTATATCAGTCATGAGCTCATTTCATTTTCACTTTATCCATTCATTATGCACATATCATCTTCTTTATAAAAGATATTTCAATCACATTTCATGGTTACCGGTACTATATAATTATTGAAAACCAATACCTAGATATTCCAAAATTCCACGATACCATAAATGAGATTCCATGATACTATTTTGAAATCCCATTACACAAACACTTAATCATTCCACAACATCATTTTCATAATCAAAATCATAAATAGTGATCGCATGTAACTTCCCTTTATCATTTTCCTTAAGAGGTTTCTCACGTCGATCATCATTAACCGTTGGATTAGGGCATTGATTAGCATAATTCCCCATTTCCTTGCACTTGAAGCATTGAAGTGTTGGTGGAACATTCTCTGTAGTCTTTTATCTATTCACGTAATTTGATACCTTTTTCCCATTACTTCGAAACTCAATTGCTCGATGACCTTATTTTCTAAACTTAAAACATTTTCTAGTACCTTTTAGACAATATCCACCATGCTTCTTTCCACACTTTGAGCATAAAGAAATATTCATCTTCTTTTCACCATTGTTCTGAGATTTCTCTTTGAACTCCATCTTTCGTTTTTTGTCAAAACCATGAGATGGATATATAACACCAACTTCCTGCTCTACCTTGATATCACAATGAAAAATTTATTCATAGCTACTGAAGTCTCTTATAGCTAATTCCCTTCGAAGACTTGGTTTTAAGCCACTGAAGAATCGATCAACTTTACTTTCAGGTTGGATGATAAAGCTAGATGCATACCTTGCAAGCATTGTAAAATTTTCTTCGTATATACCAATAGATTCATCATCCTTTTGAATAAGATCAAGGAACTCCTTTTCAATATTAGTTTGAAGAATACGAGGGAAATAGTTGTTGAAAAACAAGTTCTTGAACTCGTCCCATTCCATTGATTCAATTTCAACTTGGGGCCTTGTATTCTTAATTAGAGTCCACCACTGGTCTGCTTCACCTTCTAAATGGTAAACAGTCAGAATGACTTTTTCATGTTCTAAACAGAAAAGTATAGAAAATAACTTTTCAATGGTACTGATCCATTGTTCAGCAACAAGTGGATTAGAAGACCCACTGAAAGAAGGTGGACGCTTCCTCATGAAGGACTCATTATAATATTGTTCCCTTCTCTATTAATTTGAAAGTCCAGAATGATTCATAGCCTGTATAAGTGTAGCAATAAGATTTTTCACTCCATCTCCCATAACATTGGTTTGTTCAGAAGGACAATCATTGCATTGTCCATTACATTGGCCAACACAGGTCCTTCACGTTTCAACCATCGTCCAAAACCCAAAAAGAATAGTGTGAGAGGAAAAAATCATGCTAGGGAAAAAACATAATAAAGGGGGAGTAACTTTAATATCTAACATCTTAGGTTTAATTCTAATATAGTTACCGTAATTCTAGGACTATAACCAATACTTATACATAACCGTAGGGACATCCATAGACCTACCTTAGAAATATCTCTAGAGATCTCACTAAAGTTTTCGCATCATAGTTTCCAAAGGTTAACTAAACATTTCCTCTGATACCAACTGTAGAGACCTAAAGCTTGACGTACATGAACATTACACTACTTTTTCGGAATACTTAATAAAATTACATAAACAGACACACAAGGACCGTAATAGTTTATTGTCTTTGGAAACTCGGAATATAATCTTCTAATCATGGTGAAAGATCTTCAACATCTCCCATAAAGATCTTCCCCTTTTGTTTTCTTACCTAAGACTTTTCTTTATATCCTGGGAAAATAAAACATAAAAAGGGTGAGCTCAAATGCTCAGTAAGGTTAAACATAGAGAACATAAAACAATCCATAAAACATTGGAATGTAAAAACATGAGCATAAAATCTAAACATCAAAATCATGAGCAATGACATAAAACATTGCAGTATAGAAGGAAAAGATCATAGATGAACATTAATCATAATAAACTAGCATGGGAATAAAACATGTAATATTGGAATCCATTAAGCACATGTTATAATTTCAATAGTAGCCAAGGTATTGTTACTAAGACCATCTTAGTGGACAAAGTCCCTTACTGAATCGAGTTCACTCCTCATTCCAGTCTTGTATCACTGAACCGGATTAACTTTCCCTTCTATCTGTGTTTATCTAATGAGATATAAATCTTTACCCAATGCATTGGAGGGAGATATAGGTACCACCCATCCCATAATGAAATCATTCTTAATTGTGCCACAAAATAAACATAAAACATTCATCATAACCCAAAGAATAAAATGGGTTTCATAAACATCATCTCATAAGAACATAATCCATATAAAACAAATGGATACCATTTTATCATAAGAAGAATCAAATAGTGTAAATAATAGAGACATTATTCTTGAAACATAATCATACTAAATAACGAAATCTTCGATGGAAAATAGTTTTGACAAAACACTTCAAATGAATTTTTGAGGAAAATATCATTTCTTCTTCAAAATCATTTTCTCTTCACAAAATACCATGAAATTTTAAAAGAAAAGGATTTTGTTGAAAATAATCATGAAATCATGTAGAGAAAGCTTCATGAAAATAAGGCCTTATAAAACCAGAAAAATATGTTCATGCCATATAAGTTAAAAAAACATTATCCCCATACTTTTAACAGAAAAGTAAAAAAGTACAATGTATGGTAAACAAAAGAAATATTCCTTCTATAACACAAAGTAAAAGTCAAAGAGGGGTAAAAATTACTTTAAACATACATGGAATAATATTAAACACTTTATGAAAACATTTTATGGACATGGATGAAAAATATAACACCAGTAAATACTTACATATAATAAATCTCGGATAAAAATGAGATTGCAAAATTATCCCTTACCTTACCTCTGATATGCTTCGTATGTATCTGAACCTCCTTCTTTAAGGTTCCACTTAGGGAACTACAGTTGGTCTTTTGAGAAGACCAAAACCTTCAGAATGTTGCAGGGAAGTAGATAAGAGAAATGGGCAGTGGATGGCTGATCTTGAAGGATCAATGTGTTGTGAAGAGTAGAGGGATGAGGTGCCCTTTTATAAGGGAATAGAGGGGCACTTTTGGAAACCTCAAAAATATTAATTTATAATAAACTCAAACCCCACTTAAAAACTCTCAAAGTGACTCAAATTAAGATACGAGGAAATATAAGGTTCTAATCTCATCAACCAATATAATTTATACATGTTGGAAAAATATTTTAAACCTTATCAATTTGATTTATCCATATTTAATTTATTTAATCTTGTTTGTGGTAATAATATTCTAAATTTTAAATTGTTATAAATAATTACATATGTGTTGTGAGTTGTCCATAATTGGGTAATTTATGACACTTTAGACCATATAAATTTCAATTCATAATTTTTAAATATTTATGTGATTTTTAATCAATTTAATAATATATTATTTTTATAAAATAACAATAGTTTGAATTTTGACACTATTCATTTATTTTAATTTAAATAGAATCCAAAAAGAGGATATATTCAAAAAAAAATTAATAGATTCCTAACATGTCATATTCATCTAGAAAATTTTTGTAGAACATTAATTAGTTCACATAATGTTTATTTTAATATTTATAAAACCATTTATTTTAGTTTTCTCTTAATAAAACAATTACTACATAATTTTTGTATAATCATTTAATATACTTATTATTTACATGAAAATTAAAATTAAAATCATATAAGGAAGATAAATATAATACGTTTCATAATAATATTTTTACTAGAATTTATCATCTTAAAATCACAACATTTAAATTGTTATATTTATTAAATTATGAAGGTGACATCTTTGACCTCATTTAAAATAAAATATTATGAATGTCCTAATCTGTTTTATAAGGATCCAAATGGTCCAAAAATCGACCCTTGGATTGTTAGAGTGTTTATATACTCAAAAAATAATGTTTGGTCTAGTTTCTGGTTCTTTTGATAGTTATTATTATTTTAATAAAAACTATATTATTGATTTTTCACTAAATAAATAATTTCTACATCATTAATGTATAAGTTATTAAGGTAATTAAATATTTATTTAAAATTTCAAATAAATTAGCATGATAAAGAAAAAAAATAGCTTTCAAATGAGTGTTTATAATAGAAATTATATTTCGTATAACCTTATATAAAAGATAATCCAATTATTAAAGTTTGAGTGAGACATATTTCACTTTCTTTAAAATAAAATAAATTAAAGGTCTTAATCACATCCAAGTGGGTTACAATGGATTCCATTTCAACCCAAATATGCCTTAGGACGAAATATAATCATCTGATTGTATTAATACAAGTGTTAGGGTAATGTTATAATATTGTTTTTACCCTCAATTACTTAATTTACCTTTAACTGTGGTAAATAAAATTTACCTTGGTCACTATTCATAGTTCCCAAATATAAAAAGTAGCCTATTAACATAATTTGGACCTACTGATTCCAAATATGGAATACATTTTTCCAAATTCAAAACACATAATTTTCAGTAATTAATTTAAAATTAATCCTGTTGTCGAAAAAAATGGGTTTTTGTTTAAAACATTGCAAAAGATTGAATTTATTTAACCTACGAATTCAATATAAAATCAATTCTAATGACATAAATTATATTAAATAGTAAAAATATATTCTATTTATACTTTAAAATAATTTACTATTATAATTTAACCATATAAATTATCTCGATGAAAAAAGTTGTTTTTTAGTAAAATTTAGTGTGTTTTTACTATTCATCAAAATAAAAACATTGTCCGAAAAATATAAAAACTTTATCCAATGTAAATTTTTATATCCTAATTCAAAATAATAATTTTATTTTGTAAAATTTAACTTATAAACTTGTCAAAAATTATATTTAAAATGGGTGTGCCATCAAAAGGCGGCAAAACTGTATTTTTTTAAAAATACTTATTTTACCTGAAAAATTTATTTTGTTCTCGTACCATGTTTTAGAAAATGTGTAAGACGAATAATAATGTTATAAAATTTAAAATATAGTTAATCCTATTCATAACGTCTAGTTTATAACAATATTATAACCATACATTGTTGTTTAGTGAAACCCGGTATTTCATACAACACACGCTATCGAGGAAGGTCATGATTGCCTGTAATGCAAGCCAAGTCAGGGTTGCGTGTTATGAAAGACTCATTTGTTGTTGTGTATAAAAAAATCCAACCATATTTCATTTATACATTGAATATATATATATATATATACACACACTCAATTTTGCGTAGAATAACTACTATCAAACTAACTTGAAATTATGTGTAACACGATCCAAGATTAGTGTTGCGTATAGCACAAGATAATATTGGTGTAGCATACAACAGAAGATTTGAACGAAATTAAAAAGAATATATCTCATAAAATCTTGGGGTGTTACATTCTACCCCCTTAAAATGAATTTCTCCCTCGAATTTCATCAGGGTTATAAATGGTTTATTACTTGAGAGTTTCTTTCATAGAAACAAACATCATAAAAAGGAATACTATAACTTAATTTTAAAAAATGAACTTTAGAAACAAAACAGATAACCAAAGTAACTCATCACTTGGTTTCCCACATAGGAGAACATAGGTGAAAATATGGATATGGAAGAGAAATCTAACCGTCAAGTTATGATGGAGAGTGGTAGAGAACAGGGCTATGGAAAAGCCAACAGTCACAAAGCCATAAATTTGTGATGATCTAAGGTTCATCTAATTAATCAGATATCAGAGCACTAGGATGACATTTTTGGTTTTCAAGATCATTTCCCAAATGTAGAGAATTTTTGAATTAAAAGAAATACTTACTTGATTTTGGTACAATCTCAACGTCGCTCGTGCCTCGAATAATTTCCACTTAATCTCTTAATGAAATGAAGTTGAATTTGTCCTTTGCGAAGTTTTAGCAGATCATGTGATAGAATGATAGGTCATTCCATCTGTCTCAAACATAATTTAGCAAAAGTTATATACATAAGTCCATATATGGTGAGATTAATCGGATATGGTTCCAAAATGGACTTATACTTCATCTAGAATCATGCTTAATAAAATAAAACTAGTTTTTAATAACTAGGGACTTCCTATAGGCCAGTGGTAGGTGATAAAGCCCTGTCGCACTTTGGTTGTGGGTTCGATTTCCACAACCTTGTCCGACGTGACAGGTTGTCACATGTCCTGCAGGTTTTCTTTTTTCTAAAACAAAATTATTATAACCTTCCATCAATAATATAAAAAAAGTTCTAGCCTTAAACAATACAACTTATGTTCAACATAATCAATTCCAATCTTTAGGCTTATCCAAAATACTTCTGTCCAATCTCATATTATAGTGAAAAAGATTACATGAAAGGTCATATAACAAGCATTTGAATACCATCATTTATCCCCCATATATCATAACATATACCTTGTTGATAACATTAAAAACATGTGAATACCTAAATCATATATTATTACCATAGAACCTTAGTGAAAACCTGAATGCTGTCAAACGTTAACATTTCGACATAACAAAATCCCAAAATTTCTAAATAATGAAACCATGATATAACTTTGTCCTTATATCAGTTATGATCTCATTTCATTTTCACTTTATCCCTTCATTATGTGCATATCATCTTCTTTCCAAAAGATATTTGAATCACATTTCATGGTTACCGGTACCATATAATTATTGAAAACCAATACCTAGATATTCCAAAATTCCACGATACTGTAAATGAGATTCCATGATACTATTTTGAAATCCCATTACATAAACACTTAATCATTCCACAACATCATTTTCATACTAAACATCACAAATAGTGATCGCATGTGACTTCCCTTAATCCTTTTCCTTAAGAGGTTTCTCACTTTGATCATCATTAGCCCTTGGATTAGGGCATTGATTAGCATAATGCACCATTTCCTTGCACTTGAAGCATTGAAGTTTTGGTGGGGCATTTTCTGTAGTCTTTTCTCTATTCACATCATTTGCTACCTTTTTCCCATTACTTCGACACTCAACTGCTTGATGACCTTCTTTTCCACACTTAAAAAAAAATTTCTAGTATCTTTTAGACAATATCCACCATTCTTCTTTCAAAACTTTGAGAATAAAGAAACATTCATCTTCTTTTCACCATTGTTATGAGATTTCTCCTTGAACTCCATATTTTGTTTTATGTCAAAACCATGGGATGGATATGTAACACCAACTTCCAGTTCTACATTGATAGCACAACGCACAATTTCTTCATAGCTACTGAAGTCTCTTATTGCTAATTCCCTTAGAAGACATGGTTTTAGGCCACTGATGAATTGATCTACTTTACTTTCAGGTTGGATGATAAAGCAAGATGCATACCTTGCAAGCCTTGTAAAATCCACTTCATATATACCAACAAATTCATCATCCTTTTTCTTAATCTCAAGGAACTCATTTTCCATCTTTGCTCGAAGAATATAAGGGATTTACTTATTGAAAAACAAGTTCTTGAACTATTCCCATTCCATTGATTCAATTTCATCTTGGGGACTTGTATTCTTAATTACAGTCCACCACTGGTCTGCTTCACCTTCTAAATGGTAAACAGTCAGAATGAATTTTTCATGTTCTGAACAGTGAAGTATGGAAAATATATTTTCAAGGGTACTGATCCATTGTCCAACAACAAGTGAATTTAAAGACCCACTGAAAGAAGTTGGACGCTGCCTCGTGAAGGACTCAATAGAATATTGTTCCCTTCTCTACTCATTTGGTAGTCCATAATGATTCATAGTTTATGTAAGTATAACAATAATATTTTTCACTCCATCTCATATATCATTGGTTTGTTCAGAAGGACAATCATTGCATTGTCCATTACATTGACCAACACGGTTCCTTCGGGTTCCAGCCATCGTATAAAACCCAAAAATAATAGTGTGAGAGGAAAAAATAATGCTAGGGAAAAAACATGGTGAAAGGATGATGAATTTAGTGTATTTGGAAACTCCAAATATAATCTTCTAATCATGGTGAAAGATCTTCAACATCTCCCATAAATATCTTCCCCTTTTGTTTTCTTACCTAAAACTTTTCTTTATATCCTAGGGAAAAGAAAATATAAAAATGGTGAGCTCAAATTCTCAGTGAGGGTAAACATAGAGAACATAAAACAATCCATAAAACATTGGAATGTAAAAAAATGAGCATAAAATCTAAACATCAAAAACTTGAGCAATGATATAAAACATTGCAGTACATAAGGCATAGATCATAAAGGAACATTAATCATAATAAACTAGCATGGGAATAAAACATGTAATTCTAGCATCCATTAAGCACTTGTTTTGATTTCCATAGTAGCTAAGGAATTGCTGAAAAGACCATCTTAGTGGACAAACTCCCTTACTGAATCGAGTTCACTCCTCGTTCCAGTCCTGTATCACTGAACTGGATTAACTTGTCATTCTAGACATGTCTATCTCATGAGATATAAATCTTTACCCAATGCATTAGAGGGAGATATAGGTCCCAACCATCGCATAATGAAATCATTCTTAATTGTTCCACAAAATAAACATAAAACATTCATCATAACCCAAATAATAAAATGGGTTTCATAAACATCCTCCCATCATAACATAATCCATATAAAACAAATGGATATCATTTCATCATAAGAAGAATCAAACCATGTAAATAATAGAGACATTATTCTTAAAATATATTCATACTAAATAATGTCATCTTAGATAGAAAATAGTTTTGAAAAAACACTTTAAATGAATTCTTGAGGAAAATATCCTTTCTTCTTCAAAATAATTCTCTCTTCACAAAATGCCATGCAATTTTAAAAGAAATGGATTTTGTAGAAAATAATCATTAAATCATGTAGAGTAAGCTTCATGAAAATAAGGTGTTATGAAACCATAAAAATCCATTCATGTCATATAAGTTAAAAAAACTTTCTCCTCATACTTTTAACAGAAAAGTCAAAAAGTACCACCTATGGTAAACAAAAGAAAGGTTCATTCCATAACACAAAGTAAAAGTCAAAGAGGGGTAAACATGAATTTAAACTTACATGGAAGAATATTAAACACTTTATGAAAAACATTTTATGGACATGGATGAAAAATATAACCCCAGTAAATACTTACGTATAAGCAATCTCGGATAAAAACAAGATTTCAAAATTCTCCCTTACCTTATTTCCGATATGCTCCATATGTATCCAAACCTTCTTCATTAAGATTCCTCTTAAGGAACTAGAGTTGGTCTTTTGAGATGACCAGAACCTCGAGAATATTGCTAGGGAAGTGGAGAAGAGGAATAGTCTGGGGTTGGTCGAGCTTGAAGGCTCAAAGTGTTGTGAAAAGGAGAGGGAGGAGGTGCCATTTTATAATGGAAGCGTGGGGCACTTTTGGAAACCTCAAAAATATTAATTTTTAATAAACTCAAACCCCACTTAAAAACTTCCAAAGTCACTCAAATTCGGATATGAGGTAAGATGGGGTTTTAATCGCATCAACCAATCAAATTTAGACATGTTGTGAAATTATTTTAAACCTTATAAATTTGATTTACCCTTATTGAATTTATTTAATCATATTTGTGGTAATAATATTCTAAATTTTAAATTGTTATAAATAATTACTTATATATTGTGAATTATCTATAATTGGGTACTTTATGGCACTTTAGACCATATAAATTTTAATTTATCATTTCTAAATATTTATGTGAATTTTGAACAATTTAATAATATGTTATTTTTATAAAATAACAATAGTGTTAATTTTGACACTATTCATTTATTTGAATTTTAATAAAATCCACACAAGGGATATATTCGAAAAAAAATGTTTAATAGATTCCTAACATGTCATATTAATATAGAAAATTTGTGTAGAACATTAATTAGTTCACATAATGTTTATTTTAATATTTATAAACCATTTATTTGTTTTTTCTCTTAATAAAACAATTACTACATTATTTTTGTATACTCATTTAATATAATTATTAGTTGCATAAAAATTAAAAATAAAATCATATGAGGTAGATAAATATAATACCTTTAATAATAATATTTTTACTCTAATTTATCATATTAAAATCACAACTATTAAATACATATATTTATTAAATTATGAAGGTGACATCTTTGAAATCATTTAAAATAAAATAAATAAATGTCCTAATCTATTTTATAAGGCTCCAAATGGTTCTCAAATCGATTCTTGTATTCTTAGGGTGTATATAAACTCGACCAATAAGTTTTGGTCAAGTTTTTGGTCCTTTTGATAGGTATTATTATTTTAATAAAAACTATATTATTGATATTTCCAAAAATAAATAATTTCTACATCATTAATGTAAAAGTTATTAAAGTAATTAAATATTTATTAAAAATTACAAATAAATTACCATGATAAATAAAAACATTTTATCTTTCAAATGAATAATTATAATCTAAATTATATTTTTTATAACCTTATATAACAAATAATCCAATTAATAAGTTTGAGTGAGACATATTTCACTTTCTTTAAAATAAAATAAATTAAAGGTCTTAATCACATCCAAGTGGGTTCCAATGGATTACATTTCGACCTAAATATGCCTTAGGACGAAATCTAATCATCCAATTATATTAAGACAAGTGTTAGGGAAATTTTATAATATTATTTTTACCCTTAATTTCATAATTTACCTTTAACTATGGTAAATTAAATTTACGGTAGTTACTATTCATAATCCCCAAAAATAAAAACTATCCAAACTAACATAATTTGGACCTACTGATTCCAAATACGGAATACAATTTTCCAAATTCAAAATACATAAGTTTCAGTAATTAATTTATAATTAATCCCGTTGTCGAAAAAAACGGGATTTTGTTTAAAACATTGCAAAAGATTGAATTGATTTAACCTACGAATTCAATGTAAAATCAATGCTAATGACATACATTATATTAAATGGTAAAAATATATTCTATTTATACTTTAAAACTATTTACTATTATAATTTAACCATATCAATTATCTCAATGAAAAAAGTTGTTTTTAAGTAAAATTCAGCGTGTTTTTACTATTCATCAAATAAGAACGTTGTCATAAAAATATCAAAACTTTATCCAATGTAAATTTTTATATCCTGATTCAAAATAAGAAGTTTATTTTGTAAAATTGAGCTTATATAATTTTTCAAAAATTATATTTAAAATAGTTGCGCCATCAAAAGGCGGCAAAACTGCATTTTTTGAAAAATACTTATTTTACCTGAAAAATTTATTTTTTTCTCGTACCATGTTTTAGAAAATGTGTAAGATGAATAATAATGTTATAAAATTCAAAATTTAGTTAATAATAGTCATAAAGTCTAGTTTATAATAATATTATAACCATATATCGTTGTTTAGATAAACCCGGTATTTCGTACAACACACGCTATCGAAAAAGGTCGTGATTGCGTGTAATGCAAGTCAAGTCAGGGTTGCGTGCCATGCAAGACTCCTTTGTTGTTGCTTATAAAAAAAATCCAACCATATTTCATTTAAACATTGAATATATATTTATACACACACACACACACACATGCAATCGCGACCATCCTTGATAGCTTGCGTCGTACACAATACCGAGTTTCACTAAACAACGATTTGCTATTAAAATATTTTCAAAACTAGCCGTTATGAATAGTAATAACCATTTTTTGAAATTTTTTAAATTTTATTTTTCAAAATGGACTTCGTTTTTTGATTCGGAATATCGAAATTAGCCTAGGGTAAAATTTTGGTATTTTTCTGGAAACTTTCTATTTTTGATGAATAGTGAAAACACTAGGTTACTATTTAAAAACCGACTTTTTATTTAAATAATTATTTATTTTATTTAAATTTATTTTAGGTCAAAATTGATACATAATACCTACATAAGTTCAATGTAATTTATTGGAGTTATTTTATAATAATTTTAGATATATAAAAATTTTATTGAACTTTTCACCGTCTTTTACCCACCCCCTAGGAAAATTTGCAAATTTACATAAAACATAATTTTACCGCTTCTGTGAGTGGAATTTCAAAAATCTGAGAGACACGGTTGATGTCAGTAAGTAAAATGTGGTTCAATGAGATGAAAATAATTTTTGGTGAATAGTAAATTTTTACTTTTATTTACCACGGTTAAAAGTAAATAGGGTAATTAAGGGTAAAAATGATATTATTGTTAACCTAACTCATGTCCTAATTCTATTGGATAAGTGTAATTCAACCAAAAAAAACCTTGGGAATAAAATATGACCATTTAGGCCCACTTGGATTAGATTAGGACATTTATTATTAATTTATTTAAAGAAGGGTTAAAATAGTTAAAATCAATGTTTAATAAGTAAATAGTTTTTAATATAGAGTTATACATAATATAAATTCGACTGTAAATATTCATTAGAAAGATAAAAATAATTCCTACATAATTTTTTTTATTTATAATTTTTTAGACATTAAATAATTTAATTTATTTATGACACAAAGATGATGCAGTAATTATCTTATTAGTGCAATATTGACATAATTGATGTTATAAATACCCAAATAAATGTAATTTGAGACTTTTTATGAATTCCAATAATTTTATAGGTTAATATGACATGTTAGTATTGAGTGAATTAACTTGTTTCGAACTAATAATTTTGTTATGACTTTCACAAAAATCAATTACTAAATAGTGTCAAAATTGACATAAAATAGTTGTGAAAAAAAATATTATATTATTAATTGTTATTTTATTCCTAAAAATCTATTGTTCGGCCAAATGAAATAGATAAGGTTATATATATTAATAATAAACATCATGGGGTTCGTTTGGCTTTTTATAGTAAGTTTATTAACCTTATAGTGTAAGAACACAAAAAGACACGGTAAAAGTAAAATTATCTAACTTAAAGTTAAATCTAAATGATATGGTTAAAATAGTAAACTAAACTATTCCAAATTCTATTTTATGAGAGGAATTCGACCCATCCTCACCTTATCTTCTAAATAAATCAATTTGGAGCTATCTAAAACCGAATATGGATTTATAATCAAATAATATTTTTCGTTTTTCCAAAGGTACCCCTCTCCTCCCTTATAAAAGGGCACCTCCTCTCTCTCTTCCTCAAACCACATCAAGCCTTCAATCTCGGCCACACCCTACCAATTTCCCCTCTACACTTCCCTAGAAACATCCTAGAGGTCCTGGTATTCTTCAAAGACCAATTTTAGTGCCCAAAAGGGAGGTCTCAAAGAAGCGCTTCAAAGAAGAGGTAATGTCCGTTACCGATTCTCTCAACTTTATTTCTTCTTCCACTTCTTCTTATTTAGTTGTTTCATTATGAATTAATATCATCAGTATCACTAATATACTGATATGTTATTATATGTATGAAACAACCCTATTTCACCATCTATCCATCCTACGGAAAACGAAATCACCACGCGTGCGTACGTACAGAATACCGTCTCCACGCCGTGGTGTAATCTATTTTCCTTACATGGAAGGGTATAATTGTGTAAATAATGAATATATATGATTATTGTAAAGTGATATTGATTCTGAAATAGTATACATACACTCAAATACATTTCCACGATCATGGGAATGATATCATCGCTCGTGCATACGTACGGAATACCGTCTCCACGATGTGATGCGACTCGTTCTACATGATTTTCATTGAATAATGATTACATAAATGAATTGAGTGAATAAATATGATATATATTAAACTAATAACATTCTGGAAATGAGGTATCTATAACCTAAAAATAAGAATAATAATTTATTCGAAAAAACATGCATAAGAACAAAAAGTAATAAACACCCGAATAACAAGTCGAAATGAAATATTACTAATAATAAGCTAAGAATATGACCATATATGATATCATAAAAATGAGTATGATTATAGAATAAGTCAATGACATTATTTAAATCATTATACAGGAGTTTCAGACACTTACAAAGCAAATCAGACCTAAGGTAAGGGAAAATCTCACAATCTCATTTTTATCCGAGATTGTTTATACTTCAGAATTTACTGGGGAATTTTTATCATCCACATCCATGTTTCCTCAATATTTAATGTTATTTCCATCCACATAAAATTTTTTAAATCCTATTTTACCCTTCTGTGAGTTTTTAGTAAAAGATATGAAAGGAATCTTTTGTCGTTTTTTGTACGAGGTACTTTTTGACTTTTCTGACAAAAGTACGAGAAGAATGTTTTTTTAACTTATACGGCATGAATGGATTTTTAAAATGTTATTTCCAAGAAGCTTCCTTTACAAGTTTTCACGTTTATTTTTAATCAACTTCTTTTAGTTTATAATTGTATGACATGTTAAGAAAGGAAAAATGTTTTTGAAGTAGAAAGGATATTTTCCTCAAGAATGGAGTTCAAGTGTTTTATCAAAATTATTTTCCATATAAGATAATAAAGGGTTAAATTTCTATCCCTATTATTAAATTGAGTTGATTATGTTGTGATGGAATTATTTTTATCAATTCCTTTATCTTATATGAATTTTTTTATGATGTCACGATGTTTAAGAATCCCATTTTTATTACATGGGTTATGCTATGATGTATGGTTTATGATTTTGTGGCACACATAAGAATGGTATCATTATGAGATGGGTGGGACCTATATCCACCTCCAATGCATTGGGTAAAGATTTTATATCTCATGAGATAGACATGGCTGGAATGGCAGGTTAAACCGGTTCAGTGAAACAGGACTGAAATGAGGAATGAACTCGGTTCAGAAATGGACTTTATTCACTAAGATAATCTTGGCAATGAGTCTTGACTAATAAGAAATGATTCTCTATGATTATGTGTGTATTCCACAAAGCTTAATGTTTTAAGTTAGGATTATTGTGATTACATTTCAATACCATGATTTATCCCATGTTATGAAATTATGATCTCTTTTGGCAGGGTAAGATTTCCAAAATGTTATGTTCTTATGAATATGATGTGATTGATATTTCTTTTTTTTAGCCTTACTGAGCATTTGAGCTCACCCTTTTATATGTTTTATTTCCCCAGGTCAGGAAGAAGGTTATTAAGTAAGATATGCCAAAAGGGACTATAGATATGATGAAATAAATGGGAGACAGTTTAGAAGCTTTATGAACCAGTTGTTTATGTTTCCCAGTTTCTAAAGACACTATACCTATACGGTACTTCCATGGTTTTGTTATATGTTGGAATAAGTTTGATTCAATTTTGAAGTATTAACAATGTATGTAAAGTATGGGTATTTATATTTACAAAAACCCACTCTGTGTTTATTAGGGTTCCTACTAAAAAACAACCTAGGAAATACTAAATAGGATTAGAGAAAGTGGGTCCCCTTTTAATATTTCTTTTGAGGATAAGAAAATTCTAAACAATTCCCTATAATAGGGTTAGTGAACTATTATAGATATAAGAACCTAAAAATGATGTCATAATATTACTTTTAGAAACCAATACTTCTAAGGACTTTAGGGTTGAATACCCGCTCCATTTTTTCATCGGATGTTTTATATATTTTTAGATCATAATGTTCTATCCATGCACTTTTCTATCCAAGTCAAACATTATTTCCTACGAAACCCCCACAATATTTATGAAAAAAATGAACCCACTTTTTTCATATGATATAATATATAGAAGGGAACATTTAATTATTTCCCAAGTAGTAATGTAGAAGGATTAATTGATATCATCTAGTTTGGGTACACAATTCTTTCTTATAACTTTCATTATTTGAGAAAAAAATCATCAGATGGAAATGACTCTAAACTGAAATTGAGATTATTATTGATGATAACAAGGTTATAGATAAACAATTTAGAATTCTATAATACTATATGGAGAATAGGGAGACCCACAAAAGGAGTGAAAAGGGTTGAGAAATACTCTAAATCTATAATATAAAACTCTTTAATATTGTTAGTGAATGTATCATCACATCTCTGGAGATTAAACATACTATATTATTTCTTTTCCTAGATGAAATCATCATGGTATGTTGTATTTACCTACATGAATACATAAAGCTCTGAATATTTTTCTTTAATGATATTTTTCATAATTTACAAGAGTACCTAGGATTATAAACATTGAAAACAAGTGATTAAATATTTTCTCATCCCGTGGAAATTGGAGTTGTAGGACCATGTCTTGAATTCACTTATTGATTTCTGAAATAGTGTCCCAATCATTCTCTTTCAATTAATACCATTGACATAATATATCTCTAAAGGTTTATTGTTTTCTCTGAAAGACCAACCATAGTTGGCCCATATCATTCACATTTCGATTGGTGTCAATAAATTGATTGAAGTTAACATGAGAATCCAAAATTTGGTAGAACCTTGAACTTTTCATATAGGTGTATAGATTACCTAACTTGGAAAGGAACAAGGAGTGGTTTGACAGATTCATCAAGATGTTTATAATGCATATTTTGAGAAACATATTATTTAATTGATGATTGGAAACAAAGCATTCCATATTGACCCATATTCTCCATCCCTATTTTTGGTTATTTCACCAAGTGAAACAATATTCAACATTACCTAGGTCTATAATTTCATTAGAAACCAATATTTTATTTTATTCTTATATGGATTTCCTAGAGACAACAATCCCTCCCTTTTTCTCTACTGAATCAATAATAGAGTTAAAATATCCACTAACTAGCCAAGGTGGTAGGCTATGATCAATGAAATATAGGTAATTTTAAAGCTCCATTATTCCATCAATGTCACATATAGAATTAATGAAAATACATAAAACTAAAATTTTGGAAATGAATATTGATGGTAGTGTTCCATGGGGAGGCATTAATGTAATCTATTTCAATCCAACATTTTTTCATGATCCAGATACGAGTGTTGTTTTGAGCCCCATTGATGTATTTGGGGTACCTAATACTCTTTGAAATGATGGTCTAAATATAATTATCCTTTTGGTTTAATATAGAAATAGTTGTGGTTTTAGAGGTCTGTGATTCTTATATTAGGCATTCCCATTTAGAAGAGGTGCCTACCACCCCACCCTCACCCCAAATGTTCCATGAGAGAATATTAATTAAGAAAATAGATTCATTTTGAATAGAATAACACTAGAGTCACTTTCACTATCCAATTTAAACACACTACCCTCTTGAATTATATGAGTGTTGGATTAGGTAATCTTATTTCACTATGAATTGCATGGATCCTCTAGAGATTCGCCCTTATTAGTGGATTTCTATACTAATTTCTTCTTTGCTCGATAATTCAATCTTGGAGATAGAATGGCACTAGGGAAGATGGTTTTAAAGGAGGATAGGCATACTTCACAACAACAAAATCCTATAGTGAAGGGGGTGAGATATCTTGAGGGGGAAGGTTTTGGTTATAAAAATATTGATCCAATAATTTTTCTTTGATTTTTAAGATTACAAATACCATAATTGGTTGAAAAAATAATTTTACACTAATTGAATTTTAGGTTTATATTTAATTTAATAATTATAAAAATTTTATTGAATTATAGAATTTTTTATTTAGATCTTTATATTCAAGTAAACTCTTAATTTACAAATTATTGTGGTTTTTTCGAAGAATTATAGAATAAAATGTCATAACGTGATGTTTTATCATAACATTTTTATCTAACCCCAAATTTTTATCCCCTAATTTAAGCTAAAAGTTATGCTTGGGATCATAACTTTTGATAAGTAACCTAACATTTGAGTACCTAACATTTGGTATGTACATAATGTAATCTTTATAATATTGGTACCAAAAACTAAATTCTAAAGATATATGTTTAGTATCAACCATACACTATTAACCATACTTTTTTATTCATCCTCATGTAAAGCAACCCCACATTGATCTAATTGCCTATGGGATTAGATTTTTTATTTTTTTATAGATTTAAAATATGATTTCTAAGGTTTAAATTTCTTGTTAATGGTATTTATATGTTGTTTTAGAGTATTTTTATTAGTGTATTAAATTTTTAAACTTCAAAGAGAATTAATGATTTTCTAAGGATTTTTAAATTAAAATTTCAAGAACACCATTTATCTAGAGACTTTTCTAGATCAACTAGACCAAAACTAAATCAGATTGCTTATTTAATTCTAAAATATGTATATCTAGCGGGATATTTATATTTTTTAAAATAATATATTTTCTCTAAATCTCAAAAAAAAAATTTCTCTAAAACTTCATCAAATGTTTCATTTTATGAAAATAATTATTTTTTATACTGAAACCGATGATTCTTATCTATGACGCATCTGTTGTAGTTTTCTAAAGGTTTTTTGGATTAAATTTTGGATATATACATATTATAGTTGTTGTTTTCTATTCATGCTACTAGTATACATATTTAATTAACTGGTGATGCTTCTATAAATGAAAATATTCCATAAAAAATTTGTTGATTCTTCTTGGAGACAAAGCTTTGTAGGTATTCATCTATTCTCTCAAAGGTCCTTTCATTTTTTAGATGAATATTTTAGTTTTGAATGATTTTAAAGATACTTTTTCCAAAAAAAAGAAAATTTTCGATGTTTCTAAATGCACTGGAGTGGAGTTATTTAAGTGATTTCAGTTTTCCTACTTGAAATCCTTTTAAAAGATTTTATAAAAATGAATTTTATTACACTCAACAATTATGTTCACTTGGAGAAGGATCTGTTATTAAAAAATCCCCAATTCACCCCGACCACTTGTGTCTTCATTTTCATTCTAGGAAAAAATATTTGTATTAGGGGGTGTGATATTTTAAAGATTTATTTAAACTATTGTATCCAAGGGTTAAATATCCAGTCAGGGATTGATTTCAATGGATAATCTTAAAGAAGGAGTGTAAATGATCAAGGCTTTGTATTTCAATGGTGAGAAGGAAATATTTAATGGTTATATATCCAAAAAAATCATATTTTTAATGTTTATTTTAAGGGTTTCAATCCATAAAAAATTCCCAATGATGAACCAGAAAAATTAGATATTGAAGAATAACATGAATATGATCTAATTCAAGAAATAAAAAATTTATTATTGGTGGATTTGTTCTAGATGAGTGAAATAATGTTTCCGAATGAGCTACCACTTGTGAAATGTGGTGGATAATCAATGTTTCCTATGAAGAAACTAATTATATCAAGAAATTAAGCAACAATGTCATTAAATTAAAGTTTGGTACTTCTATATTTTATTAGGTGAAAGTATTACTCAAATGAATATAATATTAAATGAGGTAGTTAACATTGATACATTTCTTAGAAGAACTATGCCTAAACCATATCAATATCTGAAAGTTATTAGAGTATTAAATTATAAGTGGAATGGAATTTTTATAACTGTTCAACAATGCAAACCATTTAAATATTTAACAATGAAGAGATTGATTGGTACTCTCGTTATGTATGAAGATGCGATTAATCTCTAGATTGAGAATCATATAGTAATCTAGAAATAAATTATAGTACTCCGAGTTTCTATTCGCAAAGGTGAAAATAATTCAAAAGAGTATTCTATATCAATAAATTATTCAATATATTCATATTCAAGATAAAAATATATATTTTTAGCTAAAATATTCAAAACAAATTACAAGTGGAATAAATGGATTAAGAAACCATTAAATGATTATAAGAAATGTGTTCAAGGTCTGAAATAAATTTAATTTTGTGGATGTAAAGAACTTGGGAATAAAAAACTAGATTTACCATAGCTAAAGGAAAAAAAGAAAATTAGAGAAGAAGGAAAAGAATCTTCAAATTAAAAATGATTATGAGTGAAAAGGGAACAAACCCATGAAGCGTACTTGGAGTATATATGAAGATTTTATCAGTTATTTAATATTTGAATTTGAGAAAGAGAAATCAAATAAAAAAATTAAATATTTTATTTTTTTGTTAAATAAGGTAAGATACATTATTATTATTATTCTCTTTCAAGTTATAATTTTTAAACCTTCTCAAATGATAACTTAATTGAACAATACTCCATTATAAAAGAGAAATATGACATCTAGAAGAAAAATAATATACCTTCTTCATGATGTTTGAACATGAATGTAAAATTAAAGAGTTTATTATAGAATTACAAATACTAAATAGTGCTAAAAGTATGATTACAAAATGATAATATTATTTAAATAATATTATTAGAAAAAATATATTTAAGAATGAAATTTATGGAATTGGTATTAATAGTGAGAAACATAGGCTATATAGAAGTTATTTTTTTAGCTCAAAAAATCCCAACATGTAGAATATTACTTTATTTTATTATGGAATTAAATTTAACTATATTAATAATTGTTTCTTAAGGAATCCCTTAATTTGTAGTGTTAATAATTATTATATTTAAAGGGACTTATATAGAGTAAAGCATAAACTTTTTTGGAAAAATAAAATATATTTCATTTTCTAGATCATTGATTGCAAACACTAAAGGCCACAAAAGAATTTTGGTTCCAAAAAAAATTATTGTCTCATATTTTTGAAGGTGAAAATCCACATGAACATAAATTCCATATAATATATAGATAATGATTTTCCAAGACATATGAGTTGATAAAATTCCAACTTCCATGCACTATCTAATGTTAATAGAGGTTTTGTTAACTTCTGAAACAATGCTAATGGAAATATAATTAGAGTTTGGTTAGTTGGAGTTCCAAAATATATCTTGATCCACAAGGTTGTCTATTTTAAAGGTTCTAATCATAATATAAAAAGTATTTCTCAATTATGTGATGAGGGTATTATTGTTAATTTCTTAATGATGCATACTCTATTTTTAAGGATAAACTACCTTTATTTAGAGAATGTGGATAATAAAATGTTAATAATTTGGACCCTAGATCATTTTGTGAAACATATATTGATAATCTAATTTATAAAGGTAGTGAATCTTGGATATGGAATAGAAATATTGGTCATTGTGATATATTTTCCCAATCTAAATTATCTTAGAAGTTATTTTCTGATTTTCTTAGTCTTGAGTTTGTTGACAAAACAATTTGGGTTGTGAGATAAATTTGTAAGTAAACATGTCATATTTAAAATCAATAAAAACAATTATGTAAACAAATCTTTAGAACTCATTAGTATGATTTTTTTTACCTTTTAGAGTTGCAAACTTATTTGACAGATTCTTTGTTTTTGTTTTGGAAGATAATATTTTTCATATTTACTTGGATTTACTTTTTGATGTTTAAAATTGATTTTTTTCCAATTTCTATGTGTTTTTGTATGTCGGTTCAAAATAAAAGATATTTTGAAATAATTTATTTGAGAAGTGATCACAAAGGATAATTTGAGAACCAAGAATTTGATTTTTTTTCCAAAATATTGTTCTTAAACATACTTTTCTTCTCAAAGAATACATTAACAAATGGAATTTCTAAAATAACAAATAGTATTATTCAAAAAATTCCATGAACTCTGTAAAATAAGCATAGTTTACTTAATTATTTTTCTGATGAAACTTTTAATACAACATGTCATATTATCAATAGATTTTTAAATAGGCCTCTTATTAAAAAGGCACCATATGAGTTATAGAAAAATATAAAACATGAAGTCAGGTACTTTATTGCTTTTTGATAGAAGATATATATATTTAACACGAATTAAAACATTAATTATATTGATCCAAAATAAAATAAATGAATCTTTCTTGGGTATTCTTATACTTCTAAATCTTATAGAGTTTGTAATAAAAATTCAATGATTGTTGAAGAATATCTTCATGTAAAGTTTTATGAGGGTGATCTATTTGATCATAATAAAATAAAAATATATGAAGCTATAGATTCTAAAAATAACGTGACTATAGTATTTTATAAATACAATTTTGAAAGTAAATTAGAACATGATTAAGATCAATCTAGTTTTGATGAAAACGAAAATGAGGAAGCTGAAAGTATCATGTCTAGACAAACTAAAAAATTGTTGTACAATATATTAAATACTAGTATAGGACATCTAGATGAAGGATATGGAACTAGTAATAATTTTAGAAATCTTGTTGAGTTATTTACCGTTTTATCATTGTTTGAAACTAAGTCTGTGGAAGTTGTCTTAGATGATGAGAGGTGGGAATTGTCTCTGTAGGAAATAGCTAAATCAGTTTGAGAGGATAAAGTTTTAGAATTTTTTGATAGAACCTTGGACCATGCTATGATAAGAACTAAATGGGTTTTTAGGAAAAATAAAAATGATCAAGGTGTAATTACTATGAATAAGGCTATTCTAGTTACTAAGGGTTACAATTAAAAGGAAGAAATAAAATATAAGGAAAAATTATCCCATGTTTCTCAGATTTAAGCCATTAAAATCCTTTTATCATAAGAATATTATATGAATTTTAAATTTTACTAGATTTATATAAAATCTATTTTTATAATTTTTTATTAAATGGTGGATGTTTTTTGTTTAATGACCCCCTGGTCTAGAAAATCCTCATTTTTGAAAGTATGTTTATAATATTAATAAAGGTATTTTTTGTCTTAGATAAGAACAAAAGTCTTGGAATTTGAGGGTGAGTTCTATTTTTGAAAAATATATTTTCTATAGGACTAGATGATCCTAATATTTCTAATAAAATCACCTCTTCTGATATTTTATTAGTTTAAACTTATGTAGATGTTGTTAATTTCGTATTCTACCAATCAATAACTTTGTAATGACTTTTCAAAACATATGAAAAAATATTTTAGAATTAGTATGATGAGAGAATAAAATATCTTTCTTAGATTTAAATTATTTTTGAAGGAATTTGGAAAATATATGAATAAATAAATATATTATTGAGTTTTTGAAAAACAATCCTTGAAACAGTAATCCTTATATAACTCTTCCTTGTACTAATATAAAACATAACTTATATGAAGATAGTAAATCTATTGAAAACAAGTTATATAGAGTTATTGTTGGATATTTTTTATATCATACTACTAGTAAACTAGATAAAATGATTTTTCTTATTTATGTGCGATATTTCAATAGAATCCAAAATAGTATCATTTAATTACAGTTAAAAGGATTTTGTGATGTTTAAAACGAATTGTTTTTTTATATTTTACTTGTCCAAATCCATTTACTTTTGAATTAATTTCATATTTATATGATTATTTTAGATACAATAAATTAGACAAAAAAGTCGCCTTAAGTTCCTATCACTTTTTAGGAAATTCTCTAATTTCATGGTCTGGTAAGAATAAACATTTTGTTTCATTGTAAACTACTAAAGTAAAATAAATTTCTTTTGGTATTTTTTGTGAAAAATTATTATTAATAAAATATAAAATTCTTGACATTGGACTTAATTTCTTCTGTGTTCCTATTTTATGTGATGATAAGAGTAATATTAATATATCTAAAAATACTGCGAGTCTTCCTAAAACTAAGCATATTGATATTTCACATCATTTTACAAGGAATCATGTTCCAAAAGGTGATATGTATTTTGAATTTTTTAATAATGAATATCAGTTTGCTGATATTTTCACTAATCCCCTACCCAATGTATGTTATGATTTTATAAAGGGGTTTTTAGGTTTATTTAATTATAAGTAAATTTTATATTTTACTCTTTATTTAGATTAGTAATTTTTTATTTATCTTTTTAAATAGTATTTGAAAAAATTATTTTTGTTTATTTGGTTTTTAGATTGTTTTATTATAATATTATTTTCATATATTAATATATAAAGTCATATTTTCATTTTAAAATCCTAAATTATTATACTAAATTTTTGGATAGAGAAACCAAACCATCACCTAAAACTGTCAGAGATAATCATGTCTATCTCTCTCATTCCTTCGAACCATTATCTCTTTAGTCTCCCAAATTTTTTAATATCTATAACCCTATCTTTTTCTAATCCAACAAATTATATTTTTTTAACAATGGTGAGATAAAATGGATCAATGAGGCAGATCCCATTATTAGATAAAAAAAGACTTCATGTTTAGATTAGAAGGTGCTACAGAGAAATATTATCAAATTTGGGTGGTCTTTTAAGATAAATCTCATTATAAAGTAGGAATTAATCTTTCAAGGACTATAATTTATGTTTGAGGGATGTTAATTCAAATTATTTTTTTGAAAGTAAAGTAAATTATTTTTATGAGAATGATAAATTTGTGATTTCTTGATAGTGAATATGTAGTCTCTTGTAAGGTAAATAATAAGGTGTTTTCAGTTTGTTTTAGTAGAGGTCTGTAAAATTTTCTAGTGCCCTAATAAACAAAATTTTGATTTTACTCTGAAAATGATTGGAGATTGAGTTCATAAGTCATAGAAAATCAGGTAATTTAGTTTTTGGAATATCTGTGGTCAGAAAAATGTTAGTAAATTATTTAGAAGATAATCAGAATATTCTTGTTATGTTTATCTTGATTTCAGTCATTCCAACAATTATAGATTGAGGGAAAATTATATTTCATGACGTTCATATCATGTTACTGATGATGGGTGTAGTCAGTTTTAATATAATTTATTAAATGTTAAGGTACATGAACTAATTCATCTATTGAGATGCAAGGAAATCATTTTTGCTTCATGGTAGACAATTATTTCTTATTATTTACAATTGAAGAATAATTGCTGACATCAAGAATGGTTTAAGATGTCACCATAGCAACATCCCCTCTGTTGTAACTCTAAAAAATTTGGTATCTTTTATAGTGTAATAAGGGTAATTATTAGACTTTTTGGGGTAGAAGTAGAAGATTCATCTAGTGCACATACTGAGGCGGAGCACATAAGTTAAAAGTATATTGATTTTATGAGGCTTGGTGTGGAATATTTATATTAGTCTAGAGTGGATGTAGATGATACTAGGACATGTGTTATTGGAGGTGTATCTAATGGTTTACCAGGCTCTACTGCTGGGGGAGAGGATAACCATGTAATCACTAGAAGGGGGAATGATCTATATGAGAACATTAAACTAGAATTATGTATGTTCTTCAATATACTATAGTTTATCAAGAACCTTATACTAAGGTAGATTGTTATCATGGAGTAGAAAAACTATTTTAGGAATCTTCCCATTCTATAGTTTTTCATAGGTAAGAGTTAACTGATTCTCTTAAGAAAGTAAGTGAACCTACACCTTCTTATACTGATTTTAATGAGGGTCAATCAATTTCATTACATGATATGTCCTTATAATAGATCATTACAGAAGCTAATGAGGTTATAGAGGCTCCTGGAGAGTTATCCTATTATTATGTTGAAGTAATGGATGTCAAATCCTCTCAGTTGGTTGAAGCTAGAGAACTATCTCTGAGTCTTTATGAGGAATCCTTATAATAGTTTAACGAATCAGGTTTTGAGGCTCATACTAAAAAATTTACTATTGATACGGTTTCAAAGGTTTATCTATTAAAGGTTGATGTTTTGAAGCTTCAAGGAGAAATTGAGAGTTCTAATAAGTGTTTTACGGACTTGGGAAATGTATTTGTTTCTATAATAGAATATGAGAATCTTTGGACTCACTATAAAAGCTTGAATTACAAAACTATTTCAAAGAAATATTTTAATTATTTGATAGGGGATGTAGATGAACAGTGTAGAAAATTGAAAGTGGATATGGTTTCAAAGTCGAGTTTTACTGACCGAATAAAAATACATCTAGTTTAGGGATCTTGTTCGAGTTCCATATGGGATGATATATTTGGTTGAGCTAGTTCTGGTGATGTCTTAAATAGACTATAACTATTTTCTGTTTATTGTTATGATATAGATGAGAAGATACAAAGTATTCCATGTGATAGTATACAAATTCACACTCTTTTAGAGAGTCAAAAATATTTGGTTAAAAGGATAGAATTTACAAAACCATGAGTTAGGGTTTTCTGAGTTTCTTGGGAAGCACAATGGATAACTATATTCAATCATTTGAGACTATTCAGTGTTTTATCAAGGTGAATATGGTTTAATTGATTACGGTAAGTAAAGATTAAAGGAATTTTCTAAGAGAGTGGGCTACTCCACTGAATAATAATTTCAAAGACTGGATTATGGAGCTTATTGTTATACATATCACTCATAGAGTTTCTATAACATATGAATTATCTTATGAAGAATCTCAACTAGAATCTAATACTCCCTCTCATCCTTCACCTTAAAACATTTTTTCTAAGCTTTAATTAATTGTAATATATAACCATTTATCAATGAAATTATTTTTTTATTTTATATTGCCTTTATATTTTACGTATTCTATTCATTTTTATTTATAAGCCTATCCATTCTTAGAATACAAAAATTTCTAGATAACATAATATATGAATACAATTCTATTAAAAATTAAATTTTTTTTTTAATTTTTATACTTTACATTTCTTCTCATAAAAAGGGGGAGGAATATTGATAAAAAAAATTTACTAGAAAATATTATCATTATTAAATGTCAAAATGTAAAAATTTGTTTTCTCTATTTTAAAATTAAAAACATGTTAGTATTGAATTTATATGAATTATATGGGTTTTCTTATCATCAAAAATGAGGAGATTTTTGACCATAAAAATGTAGATATAATAACTTTTTGTTAATTTTGATTCTTATAAATAAATTTATTTGTTTGATTAATAAATTAACTTTTTGTACATTAAAAGTTTATATTTAATTGATAATTTTTTTTGGAGTTATGGAAGCATATTTCTGGATATTAATATTCATGTGAAATTTTTTTCTAAAAATTATTCTATAAATTTTGAATAATTATAAAATCACTATTGAAAAAGTGATTTTTATATTAACATTGGTATCCAACCCATGGTTTTGAACCTTATGATTGAGTTAAAAGTTATTTTTTTGATCCTAACTTTTGATAAGGAACCACATGTTCAATTAATTGATGTTTGTTATATACCTAACATAAGCAAACTCATGTTGGTATCATACTCCATAATCTGGAGATCAATATTTAGTATCAACTATACACAGTCAAACATACTTTTGGAGTCATCCTCACATGGGGCAACCCCATGTTTAACCAGCCAATTATTGTACATGAATTTTTTTTTATTTATGTTATAATTTCACTATATTAAATCTAATATTGAAGTGATTCAAATGATATTTCATAATATTTTTTTGAATTGAGTAATTTATTGAACCTTTTAAGGGAAGTTTTAATTTTACATGGAATTTTAAATTCAATGTTCGAAATGATATTTATCTCGGAACTCTTCATATCTATTTTACAAGAATAAAATCAAGATGTTTATTTAATTATAAAATGCATTTATCTATATGGTTGTTGATATTTTTTAAAACATTCTTTTCTTCTGAAACCTCAGGAAAAATATGAATATCTTTCTATGAATGTTCTTTGATTTTTTATTTTTACGGATGAAATTATTATTTTATCTGAAACTATTTATTCTTATCCCTAATGCATCTTACGTAGTTGGTTGAATATTTTTAGGACTAAAATTTAGAGACATACATGTTATACTGGCTATTGTGTATTCATCCTACTTCTAGGAAGATTTAGTTAATTTTAGTGACTACTATATCAAAATCTATTCTACAACAAATTTGTAGATTATTCTTGAGGACAATACTTTAAATATATCCATATATTCTCTTAAATATTTTTTTCATCTGTTAGTGGAATCACTAGCATCTGAATTATTTTAGAGAGAATTTTCCAAACCAAAACACTTTTTATTGTTTCTAAATACTATTTTGTGGAGTTCTTTGAGGACTAATAATTTCCCTAATTTAAAACCCTCTTAATTTTTTTTCAAAAATTTGAATTTTCTTATATAGAACACTCAAGATACCTCATAAGAGGAACTATTAGTAAAAATCAAAATGTTTATCGAGAGAGTGTTGGTGGAGTAGAATATGGGATCTTTATACCTCAGACCTCTATAAAAATATTTTCAGTGATTTTAGTTTATTTTCCACTACATAATCTATCTAAATAAATTCTAAGAGTGCCACTTAGAAGATAAAAGGGTATTGGTTTTAAAACTATCTAGTGTTTTTAAAAATACAAAATTAACAACCCTTATTGAGTGTTCATCTAAATTTGGGGAAAATATTTGGAAGGAGGGTATCATATCTAACACATGTAAAGTTTTTTAGATAATCATATGAATGATCTTAATGATCTTATATAGGTTGTGGGGTGTCATTTTGAACTGGAGGGGAAGCCTCTACCTATAAAGATGGAAGATCTTATAAGCCCAAACACATAAGTAATTGGCATATATCATAATATTAATGGGAAGATATCACCCAGTTAGAGTGTATGACCACTCACTATGGATACACAAGATATAGATAAATAGCCTAATCCTGAAGGGGAGACACCACCTGGTCCTAGGGAGCACCCACTAACTCTTTATGCATAGGCTCTAAGATTACATCCTTGATCACACTATAATTTATTTTGCATGATTAAATTATAAGATCAAGAAGAAGTGTCACTCCATAGTTGTGGATTTTTTTATAATCTAAGCTCAAGAATAGGTTTTTCACTACACTAAAAATCCATGAATAAGGTGTTACACCAAGATTAACTCTATCACACCATACAATTTAAGTTGTGAATATTTTAGGATACCCCAGATCAGATCATTGTGTCACAATGCACATGGTCATACTTTAACATGACCCTAATAATTTTTCTTTATTTTAATAAAATTGATTTAAATGGTTAAATACATATAAAATGAGTTACCCTTATTCATTCCTAGGCTTCCTGACAGACCCCCCATCTCCCATGATCTATTCTCCTTCCATCATTGATATATTCATCATATGTGTTTTGATTTGACTTACGTATATCCTAGTAGATAATTAGAGGTATGGATCAAGATTCACCTATTTTTATTCAAGAATTTTATTAATTCTATGTCATTATTCCATAGATATCCTATATGGGGGTTATTATACTAGGTTATATGATTTATTTTAATTTAGTAGGATTTTCCTTGTGATGTTTAAGGTATAGGGACCTATGAAAATGAGGTAGGTGGTCCCTAACTTCTTCCACCATTTCATATGTGCTAGAATTATATATGATATTGTAGATACCTATACATTTTCTAGATTGATAATTACCTAGTTTTTTTATTTTGGGAGTAAATAGTCCTATATAAGGGTGACACAATGAATTTAGACTAGCATATGAGCTCAACAAAAAAAATTATAGGTTTTTTTATTATTGGGGCTTAGTTTTTAAACACATGCTATGTTTTATTGAAGTCACGAGCTTAAAATTTTATAAGGTCTTTTAAGAAAATATCATTAAAATAAATAATCATTCATGAATAATGATAAAATATATCTCCTAAAAGATATATCTTATGGAAATTATATCTTTACAGTTGTTTCTAGAATTAGTATTTTTACCCTAAAATTTTTTAAACTGCACACTTGGGAATCAGGTTAAAATCTAATTATCTTTATGTTTTTTTTATTAAAATACTAGTTAACCTAATTATGAGATACATATATACTATTTTATAATTATTCCAAATATTATCCATTATTAAACATTCCACCAATGGTATAAACCTAGTGATAATGAGAGGAATTATTAATCTTCCTTCGAGATGAACGTCCATCATACTGTGAAGGGAAGACAGATTTTAAATGGAATGGATGAATTGATTACATGGATAAAATGAATGAAACTATAGAATCTGTGGTCCTTTGAAGTTGATATGATTCTCTATGAGGTAGGGATTGTTATTTTAAATTCTCTATTTTCTTATTCATGCTTTATGATCATATAACTTTATTTTTGATTTATTGATCATAATTGCATGTTCCTAAAAATTTAATTGTTTAATATATTTTGAAATAATTTATTATTTTTGCAAGTTCATATTCATTGGTGGATATGCACCTAACAAATGGTGGTATTATCACCACACTTACCACATAACCTCACATTATTCCCCACCCTATCACCCTTTTTTTACTTTTTACACTGACCATTATTATTGATACACATGCTTGATGTATATAGTTATTACATAACTTTTTTGTAATACATAATACATTACACAACAAACCCCCAAAGACCATATTAGTTTAGTGCCTTTGGAAACATGGAAACATAAACACTGGAACATAAGTGAGCTATATTATCTCCCACTTGGTTCTTAATAACTATCATTATTCTTAGAAACATCATAGATAATTCATATCTTAATAAACTAGGTAAATGAAACATAAAAACCGATTATTAAATATTCTTAGTAAGGGCCAACAAAAGAGATATTTAAGAATAAACATGAGCATAAGGCTAGGGGAAATAGATCACGACATTATATGGTTATAACATACATAACAAATACCATAAACATGACTCATGGAATAAATATTTATATTTTATAAGACATGAATAATAAGGGAATCAATAGCATAATCCATGAAAGAATAATATAGTAATAAGACATGGAATTTTTGGAAGATGCCTAATCATATAAAATTATTTCCACAGTAGTCAAGGTATCACTACCAAAGAAATATTAGTAGTTTGGGTTCACTCCTCATAACATCTTGGTTGTCATGATTCACTCCCATGACCATCTTGGTAGTCATTATTCACTCCCAGGACCATTATAGTTGTCAAAGATCACTCCCAAGACCATCGTAGAGGATAAAGTCCTTTAGAGAACCAGGTTCACTCTCTATTCAAGCCTGGTCATAATGAAATTAAGGGAGATATAGGTCCCACCCATGTCATAATTAAATCATACATACATGTTCCAAAATATCATAAACAAGCATACCAAAACCCATGAAATGAAATTAATATCATGAAAATGTAATCATATAATAACCTATAGAAAAGGGACAGGTTTCATAATCATGTCATCAAAGCATAACCTATTAAAATAATTGGGTTTCATAATAATATAACCCATTAAAGTTAAATTGGTTACCTAAATATATAACTTGTGAAATAGAAATGGGATTCATAAACATATAACCTATGAAAGAGAAATGGGTTTCATAAACATCATGTCATTGATACATAAACCATTACAAGAAATAATATGAATAGAACCTTTGGATAATTTCCCTATAAAGGCATTAGTGACACCAATAGATGTCATCTTAGATGGGAAATATTTTTTAAATATCCTTTAAATACATTTCTTGAGGAAAATTTAATCTCTTATTTGAAAAAAATTAATATATATAACCTATTTCTCTGAAAGTAGCTTTCAAAACATTTGAAGGAAGATTTGAAAACTTTTTTAAAAACTTTTTATTTGAAAAATTATAAAAGATGATTGAATACCAAAAAAAATTAAAATACTTTTTCTCAAAAAATTTCTTAAAATAATATTTTAAAACATTTTAAAGACATTTTATAAAACATGGTTTTTGGAAGAAAATGGAGTTCTAACCGAAAAGAGAAATGAGGATATATTTTATTTAAAACATTTTCTTAATTATATCAGGTAATAAAGAGTGGTAAATGGTACTAATACATGATGAAATCATGAATAACCATTGGAGAAGAAAATTCATGGGCTTTCTGGAGAGATTAATCATTTGATTTCACCAATGGAAGTATAGTCATAAACAATCATGAAAAATGGTGAGATTGTTGTAATGAACTTTTACCTCTTGGTAGCTTTAAATTATACTCATTATGTAAGAAAATAAAATTAAATTATGATTAAAATATCATTAAAATAATAAAATTCATGATATAACTTCTAAAATTTAAGGATATACACCTCATAAAATAATATAGGTTTACAACAAAACTCTTTGCTCAAAGAAGGCAAATTGAGACAAAATTAATTAACTGATTTGGTAACTTTTGAAACTAAACCCCATGAAATATAAATCATAAAATTGATATATAAATACCCATAAAGTTAAGGATAATATTTATATAATATATTAATGGTTATTATACACACTGCAGAAAAGAAATGGGTGGTGAATAAGGCATAAATCTCACAGAAATAAAAGTTAGATGACAAAACCCTTAACTTATGTCTTGACTCCCACCGTACTTTTAAAAACTTTCCCTATAGTAAATATAAGTTTACTATACATATATTATAAAAACATATTCTTATATATAATTCCATATATTATTTTTATGGCATTATATTACAAATTTATTTACAAATCCATGTTAATGTTATGTTTCAAGTAATATATTCTTTCACTATAACAAAACAGGGCAAGGGAAGCGCTACCTTTTATCAGTGCTAAGCAGAAAGCACTGATAAAGGGGTGGTCCTTTATCAGCAATAGATAAAAGTGCTCATAAATGTTACCTTTATCTGTGTTAAAACAATTGATCATAAAGGTTTCATTTATCAGCACTATTATTAGCTTTGATAAAAGTTTTTATTTGTAATTTATATAAAATTATTATATTTATATTGAAAAATAATTTTTATTTGCATACACTAAATAAAAAACCAATGTTTATAATTAATATATATTGGTAAATAATTCAAATATATATATATATATATATAAAATGTTTTAATTGAAAAAATTATTTCTAAGATTATAATTAAATAAATAAATATACATAATTAAATAATTATAATATTATAAAAAATAATATTAAATAATAAATATATTAATTAGATTTATTATATTTATTAAAGAATTAATAGATTTATTGAATTTACTTAATCTATTGGATTAATTCATTGTATTTCTTATATTTTTTTTATTTAATAAATTTATTTTATTTATTTTATTTATAAATATATAGTACTTTTTAATATATATATATATATATATAATTAAGATTATTGAATATATATGTGTTTTACAATGAATTTGGTCAATGAATATATTGTTCATGCATGTACATTATGTATCATATGCATGAATGTTCATTTATACATAATATCTCATTGTCCATTGATGAGGTATATTGATTAATTCATAATATTACCCATATGAACTATATATGTTCAAAAAATGTACTTATAAAATTACATTAAATATATTTAAATAATAAATATATTTTATTATATTTTAAATGATGTATATAAATACTTTTTAAATACATTTTTAATTATAATTTTATTAACATATATTAACAATTTTATACCAATATTTGTATATACATACTATTTATAGGTATAATTATTAATAAA
This sequence comes from Viscum album, assembly GCA_963277665.1. Lineage (NCBI taxonomy): Eukaryota > Viridiplantae > Streptophyta > Magnoliopsida > Santalales > Viscaceae > Viscum > Viscum album. The sequence continues at coordinate 189,943,383 of OY728145.1, forward strand.
TAAATAAATATTTATCCTATATATAATTTTAAATTAATATATAATAATATAAATTAATTATTAAAATTACACCTTTATCAGTGCTTGTTTAGTACTTATAAAGGCCTATGTTTATCAGTGCTAAGAAAGCACTGATAAATATGTATTTTATCAGTACTTTTTTAGCGTTGATATAGGACATATTTTTCAGTGCTACTAAAGCACTGATAAAGCTATGTTTTATCATCAATTTTTATTTTAGCATTGATAAATCATACCTTTATCAGTGCTTTTAACTAACACTGATAATGGTCCAATGGTTTTTATAAAATAACTCTAATAGACTCCTCCTCCCTCGCACCCTTTCAAGCCTTCTTGGAAGCTAAACTCTACGTCGTCGATCCCTCCTCCATCAGGATCCCCCCTCCTCCTCCTCATCCTCCTCTACTGCCGCTACCTTTTCCTCCTCCTCTTCCGTGACCGTCCTCTTCCTCCTCCACTGCCGCTGCCATCTCCTCCTCCTCCATCGCGACCCCCCTCCTCCACAAACCTTCTTCTACTCCTTCGCTATTACTGCCTCATCCTCCTCCTATGGCCGCTGACTCATCCTCCTCCTCCTCCACCACCACTCTCTTCTCATCTTCCTTGGGCGGTCCCCTTATCGATGTGACCTTCTCTGGAATGCCCTCCCCATCTGACGACCGTCCCAACAGCCTCCTCTACAGCACACAGATTCCCCCCGGTGAGTACCTTATGTAATGAATTTTTACTCTTATGCATTAAAAAGGAATATCACTTGTAAATCTAGTCTTTGGGTCACCATGAAAGCACTGAATACTGGTGTGCATGTGTTTTTTAGGAAATCTAGATGCCTTTTGGGATCCCAGGGGTAATTTTCGTTTGGTGACGATTAGAGTCTGATGGGATGTTTTGAGCTATATATTGATGATGTGGTCTATTAAGGATTTTATTAGTTTCATGCTAGTTCTTAGGTTATATAATAATGGCCAGTTAAATTGGGTTAGTGTTTGACTCTGGAATCACATCAGGGGTCAGTGTATCTGTGGAGTTCTGAAATTTGGGAATGAAGGAGAAAACCGACATTGCACTGTAATTCTCATGTGTGGGTTGGGTAAGTTTCATTATAAATAGCACTAGGTGTGTCATTAAAAACATGAAAATGGATTTTGTTATGAAAGTTTCTAGGTGGGAGGCACCATGGATCAAAATTGGATTTCATTAGTTAAGTATTATGGTGGGGAGTGTTGTAAACTGGGTGAATGACTAAACATTGACATGATATTTTCTCAATATGAGAACGCTTATGTAAGTACCATATCATCATATTAGTGATGGTTAAGAGCTTTGGCTCAGGATCAGGTTGCATTTTTTCTTCTGTTGGGTGCTACGATTTGAATGTATGTTAGGATTTTTGGAATAAAATGCATTTGTTTGACTCCAAATAGATCACCGATAGTGGTGATTCAATAGTATTACCACTAGGACATATTGAGTATGATTAGCACAATGGTGGAGAGTTTGTAATACCTCTTCCATATTGGAATTTTAATTTTAAGGAGGAGATGAAATTTTTTCAATTAGTGGAAAAACCTTTTTTTAATGATGGTTGGATATAGAACCTATAATTTTGGACATATTAAAGGAGTATTTTATATATTTTTTGGCTTGAGATGTGTCTTAGGTTATCAAAAAAGTCACATAAACTTTAGGAGTTGAAATTATGGTTTTGGGGGTAGTATCCTAGGGAGCATGGTTTGCACATGATTAGTGATAACCATGCACCACAATAGTGAAGATTGGTTTTCATAGGCACACAGTTTTTTTAAATCACCTGAGGGGCTTTATAAATCCATAAATAATTAATTAATAAATTTTAAATGAATTTCTCAGGGTTTACACATTGTTTGTTAAACCGTGCGCATTAACCATGTGAAATGGTGTGTCCTGGACAATGAGGACTGTATAGTTTGCACATGGTTATGAAAACCATATCGACCAACCATTAACCGCTTTAAAAAGTGATGTTTTACAAAAAATTCCCCTATGAACCTTTTATGTTTTACTAGATTTTTCCCCTTTTCATGTCCAGAACCCCTTTGTGGTATGCCACCCACCCCCTCCTATACTCTTGGGTGGTTCTCCCTCACCTGGTGTATGTTTCATCTTTAATCACTTATATTGGATATCTTGGGATAATTTTAACTCTCTTATTCCTTCAATTTTATTTTTATTTCATTCTCATACAGTGTTCCACTTGGTTAAGCTAATATGCCCTATTTGTTTTTCATTTTTTGGGTTTCTCATTTTCAACCATTTTAGGCTAAATAAAAGGATGATATTTGGTGTGTGAGGGCTTAGAGGTTATGGTGTAGTGTTGACCAATGAATCATAGTCCATTTCCCCTAGATTATATGATCCCATTTTTGACCGTGAAAATGGATTCTAGATGTGTTTTTACCCAGAACTATTTTTGTCTGGCCATCTCCTTTTCGTTGTAGTTCTTTCTCATTTGGGGCCCATTGTGTCATGGCCCTATGTGTTGTGTTGTGGTGGATGTTTTCCCAGATTGCCTATTTTTGTTGTTGTGATATATGTCTTATTATCCTATACATTTAGGTGATTTCTGATTAAGTCCATCAACATCTCCACATCATTCACCCCCCAAGATTATCATTTACACATTCTACATCACTTGTAACTATATGATGATTGAAACAAAAGCTATTAAGATTCAATTAGGATAATAAGATATTTCCTTTATATTCTTTCATAGGTTATGAAGGCATCACATAAATTTTAATCACTTATTAGTTTTTGATGTCTGTTTCACACACTAGGTTCAACTAACATTACTACCATACAAATGAGGAAATCTTTAGCAGTGACTACTCTAATGTCCAATCTATAAAATATTTATCAGATATGATACTAACTTAAGTGGCATTCATGATCCCTACAAGATACCAATGATCCCCTAGAAAAAAGATACAATTAATATGGAATATTTTACCCCTAAATTAGAGTAAATTAAAAATGATATTTCTCTTTAATACCATACATGACCAATTCAAAAGTTGGACATCTAGGAAAATAGAAGATGCACAAAAAATAAATAAACAGGAAGCAGATATCCTAGATAGAAAATAAAATCCGACTATTGAGCAGTAAAATTGTTTAACCAGACATGTCCCATTCCTAAATCACATTGGACCTATTTTTGATAGGTATAACATATGAGTTATCATTTTATTTTTTATTTTCAGTTAGAAATATCCTCTGTCATGCGCCTATCCTTTACCGTGAATGCACCTATGTCGTTCACTGAAAAAAACCTTCACGGTGAGTTTTCTCCTCTTACTCATTGGTTTCCTCTTGTTCACATGTTTTTACTGATTGATATTGATGGTTATATTGTGAAATGTATGAGCTAAATTCCCCATTGAAAATTATGGCCATTTGTGGTCCTTGTTTTCTCACTAAATGAATTGCATTTTGGTTGGTTCCTGTTGAACATTCCGATAAAAAAATTGGTAATTTACATACACTTGGATAATCAATGAATTCCCCAGGATGATAAAACTTCAATGATAACCCCTGAATTAATAAATGGAATTAAATAAGGGATGCTTTGTAAAATCTGAAATTGTGTTTTTTTGGTTTGTATGGTGTTGAGATTGTGAGCATGCTTGTGTGTTTGTATGGTGTTGCAGTTTTTGGCATGATTGGTATGCCATTTTTTCCCATGTAGTAGTTCCTCCACTATTGATATCAATCCAAACCTTACCCATTTCAATGGCACCACCACTTTTTTACTAGTGAAATTCTACTGAATCATAGAAAACCACTTCACTAGATGACTTTATGGGACATTTTATGGACACCCTAGTCAAATAACCAAAACAACACATGTAATGAATCCATACACCCGAAATCACTCTATTAAAAATCATACCATCTATTCATTTAGTACCATAGTTCTTGACTCGATACATTTTGTTTCTAGAGAAACTCTAAAAAATAGGTTTACAACATTGTATATAGATCACATGTGGGATACTAAAGCATTCTATAGAAAGGGATTATCATAGAATGTTCCATTGATCAGGTGGTTGGGAAGATGGGTGTGATCTGCTTTGGTCTTAAGTAATGAAAGGAGAGGTAAGGGTATTGTTTAACATAGCTAGTTCCATTGATTATAGTTGGATGATGACCCTAATTGAACATCTTCTGTGTAATTATTTTGTTAAATATAAATATTACTTAATCAAATAGAATGAATATGAATAAAGAATGGATGAATACTAATCAGTTGAAAAAAGTGTATGAAGATGGTGTGAAAGAGTTTATCAAGTTTACAAGAGATCATGCATATGACCCGTCTCAAATCATTTTTCCGTGTTTGCGCTTTAGTTATTCAAAAAAAATTATTCCATAGGAGTTGGAAGAACACATGATTTTTCACGGGAATAGATCAAAGTTATACATGTTGAAATAAACATGGGGGAAAACGAATGTACGTAGTAGTTGGGATATCACTACATTTTATGGATCATCTAATATGATTACAAGTGTGAACAATGTATAAGATTATATGGAGGATGTGATTACATATGTAAATGATGATGAACATCGTATTGAGGAAATGACAAGGACAATTGAAGATGAACTTCATGATTTCCCAAAATTGTTTGATAACTTACAGAGTTGTGCAAGGATGTCATTGTATACTGGTGGCACTAAATATACATAATTTTCAGCAGTACTGAAGTTGTATAATTGGAAAGTAAGAAACGGGTGGAGTGTTTCCAGTTTTTTGTAACTAATTCCTCTCCTAAATGACATGCTCTCAAAAGATAATAAGCATACAAGCTGAACATATGACACAAAATGAATTCTACGCTCGATGGGTATGATCTATGAAAGAATACACACCTACTTGAATGACTTTATATTTCTTCACAAGGACCAAAAATCACTTAAATAATTCCAAAATTGTGGTTCTTCTCGATACAAGTAAGATGAATCCAGTCCTACGAAAGTTATATGGTACTTTCCAATCATTCCAATGTTTAGGCGCATATATGGATGTGAGGAGACTCTAGGAAAATTGACATGGCACAAAGATACAAAAATTAAAGATGGGAAACTATTTAACCCAACAGACTCTCCTCAGTGGAAGAGAATTGATCACGAGTATCCTAAATTTGGAAATGATCCGAGAAACCTTTGTCCTATGTTGTCTACAGATGGAGTGAATATTTTTTGTTTTCAAAGCATTAGTCATAGTGCATGGCCGATTATGTTGGTAAATTATAACTTACCATCATTTTTATGCATGAAACGAAAATACATCACGTTATGTTTTCTTATATTAGAACCAAAACAACTGGGTATTGATATTGATGTTTATTTGGCTCCATTGATCAAATATTTGAAATTATTGGGTGATTCAGGTGTTACATTGTATGACGCTTACAAAAATGAAGATTTCAATTTGAGAGGAATGTTGTAGGGGATGATATATGAATTTACTACTTATAGAAAATTTTCAGGATATAGCCTTAAAGGAACTCAAGGGTGTCCCGTTTTTAAATAAGGTACACAGTCAATTAGTTTGAAACATTTATCGAAACCTATGTTTCAAGGACATCGTAGATTTCAACCCCGATGGCATAAGTACCAATATTGGAAGAAATCATTTGATGGAATTTTAGAAGAACATACAACACTGTCTCCACTAACAGGTGATCAATCTTTTGAGAAAGTAAAAGATGTGGACACTACTTTGGTAAACCATTTTTGAAAAAACTTACAAAAACCTGTTGGAAAAAGTGATCAGTTTTTTTTGAATTACCATAATGGAATTATCTGTATGTAAGACATTTTTATGATGTTATGAATGTTGAAAAAATGTATGTGACAGTTTCATTGTCATGTTTCTAAATGCACCCAGCAAAGAAAAGGATAGAATTAAGGCTAGGTTGGACAAGGTTGAGATGGAAATACGAGAAAAGTTACCTCCAATTAAGGGTGAAAATGATCATTTCTTCCTCCTGCTACTTACAATCTTTCCATGCAGGTGAGATATCAGTTTACAAACTTCTTGAATGATGTAAAGGTTCCAGAGGGGTTTTCATAAAATATCAAGAACATTGTTTTAATGATTGATTTATAGTTAAAGGGTCTGAAATCACATGAGTGCCATGTTTTGATGCAATATCTAATTCTTATAGTTTTATGTTTCATTTTTACCAAGAATTTCCAACATACAATAATGAAGCTATATTTATTCTTCAAATCTATATGCATCAAAGTTATAGACTTGGAGAAATCTCCAACTATAGAAAGATAAATTGTTGTCATATTATTTGAATTGGAAATGTGCTTCCCCCCGACACTCTTTGATATGATGGTTCATTGGATGGTTCATTTGGTGAGATAGATTTGACTATGTGGTCCTATACATTATATATGGATGTACCCCATTGAACATTATATGTTGATTTTGTAAGGGTATGTCAAAAATTGAAGTCGGTCAGAGGGTAGTATTGCGGAGAGATATATTGTTAAGGAATCCATTGAATTCTGTACTGAATACCTTTTGGTGTGGAAAACATTGGCCAACTAAAATCTCATCACACTGGGTGGCTTTAGGGTGACAAATTTTATAGAAGAGAGGTTTTCACAATCAATATTACATATCGGGAGCAGGCCAACCATTATGTTTTTCATAACAGTTTCCACGTTGACTCATATGTTCAAACCCAAAAATAAAATCATAGGCATTTTAATCCATCTAGGGATAAAAAATGGATATCAGATACACATAATCGATAGTTTATAGGATGGTTTCAAGACCATATTTTAAACAAGTTAGATTAAAATCTGGACACAATTTCAGAACGACTTCGATGTCTAACTGGAGGACCAAGTGTATATGTATTATTTTACAATAATTATGTAGTTAATGGTTATATATTCTATACGAATGTACATTATGAAGACAGTGCCATGAATAATAGTGGGATTACACTTGTGGCTGAAGAGATGCATGTTTCGGGTGCTAAGGACATAAATCCAATTTTTGTGAATATGTCAGACTTTGGCATCATCAAAAAATATAGGAGTGGGATTAGATGAAATTCCAAGTGCCAATTTTTTAGTAAACGTTGGTTGATAATAGGAGTGCTGTTAAAATAGATGAATTGGGATTTGTGAAAGTTGATTTTAGTAAGGAATGAGACAAAGACGAACCGTTTATAATGGCATCACAAGCAGTACAAGTATTTTATGTTCCAAATCCTGCAAATTGAAACTGGCCAATTGTTCTGTTATCAACAAAAACAACTGAAGGGTCAAACCAAACTTCCACGGAGGATGAAACTTTCAATAGGACTTCATAATCATTTATAAGTAGTCCCAATGTAGAGATCATTTTTTATGTTAGAGGGGACTACAATGAATTGATTTACATAGTCAATTTAGGGGTCAAATCTCTTCATCCTTTCAAAAAAAGATATTTAAATAATCAGGTAATTTTTTGTTGTAATATACATTGTGTTATGTTATGTTATTATATAATCACAACTAATTTTATGTAATCTAAATTAAATATTAATCCACTTTTAAAGATAATGACTTCGTCACCTGTTGATGTGCCCAATCCCGAGGCAAAACATGTCTCCCATCCTACTGTTGTTAGTCCCAGTGTAGAGAAATAATAGGTTTCTCAACCTGTTTCTGCAGGTCCCAATGTTGAGGTACAATAGGTTTCTTAACCTGTGGATGCTGGTCATAGTTCCAATAACAGCACTTCGGAGGAACATAATTGTGATGTTGAAACTGAGGAAATTGTAGGAAATGAAACCCTGATGATGAAAAAAACAAGATCTTTATAGTTTGACATTGTTATCCAAAATCCTTAAGGCAAAAGAAAATGCATCAAATTTGAGGTGGGATAGAATAAGAGAGTCCATCATGTTAACCCCAACAAAGGAATGTTTAGTAGCTACATTGGAATCATTACTCATCAACGCATTCTGATTGATGTACTGTCACGACACCATGTTTTCACTGGGCTGAAGACACTAATGAGGGAAGCGATTACGGTAAAGTTATGATATCATTTCTTTAATTAATTAAAATAATATAAAATAATAAAACATTTAATTACTCTTCATCATCCCTTATAGAGTGAATTTATAATAGATGCCTCCCACCAAGAATATGTATCAAGAGTTTCTGGATGGATTCATAGAGGTTTCTAAACAGTTTTAAGGAAATATCATCTTAATTATGTTGAAGGTAAAATCAAGCCACACCCACTTTCTCTTTATGAATATGTGATATCCCAAGGAGCGTGGGATGAATTTAGCAGTCGTCGTGGGGAGCATACATTTTAGGTACACAGTGTCTCGTAATACATTGTTTGACGTTGATTCTATTCATCACTTTGATTGAAAGTTTTTCATTTATGAAACAGCAACTGAGTTCTTAAAATAATGAATTGGAAGAAAAACAAGTGTGCTGCTACCGTAAAGTAAGGATGGGGTATGCTTTACTTGATAAAAAATTGGTACGTATTTTAAATCTATTATAATACTTTTATGTGACATAAAAAAGCATCATAACCATGTTCATACGTTTATATGCACATTGATAAATTGAAATTGAAAACCACTTCCATCCCACTACATTTGCTATAGAAGGAGGAGCATGTAAAAAAGAGGGGATACTGATAGACAAAAACAAATAAAAAGTGTGGGAAACATGTATATGTATTACATAATATAAATTTGAGTTTCTTTAAATCTCTATTACATAACAAATGACTTTTTATTTTCCTATATTTTTTATCTAAAAAAATCACTGGAATATATAACACCCACACCAGATGCAGACATACTTTCTGTGACCTTGAAGCCGCCAGAAAAGTATGGCCTCATCAGAGGTGCAGGTTTTGGGGTGACACCTCGAACATATTTTAAGAAAGCAAAACAAACAGAGGATCAAACTGAGGAAATAAAAAAGATAAGAGAAATATTAACTATTTTTCAAGAATAATTACAATACCAGAGATGGATGATAGCGAGTTTTATGGGGGAGGTAAAGAGAAGAAATAACTCAACAAAAAATAATGCGTGAAGATCTTCCCCACCCCCACTAGCTTTGAGGTGGGTCATTCCCCTCAAACACTTGACTTAGCTGAAGTAATAAATATTCTAATAATTGTTTCTGTAAAATGTAAATCACATAGAAATTAATACCTTTTTTGTTCTATTATTCAATAGGGTAAAAATGAATGTGATTTATATCTATCTACTCCCACCAATCACCATTATATATCCACATTTAATATCATTTCAGTCTCATGTGAAGAAAACGTTGAAAGACATAAATACTCACAAAGTTGATTTTGAAAAAAAATATGTATGGAGGGGTGGAATGAGATATAATTAGTGCTGACAATGTAGATTAAATTCTCAAGTATGAATGGCTAGGAGCCTCTATTTTAAATGTGTACATGAAGAATGTTTTCATGATTTGATTTTAAAAAAGATACTATACTATGATAATTTTGAATAAATACATTTCAAATTTTTTCAGGTGTATATATGAAAAAAAATTGAATGGATTGCCCCATGATTTTTTTTTGGACTCATTATTCCTCAAATAAACTCTTTAAAATAAGAAATAAAGGATGATAAATAGGGTGAAATAATGTCATCCTTATTCAAATCATTTGAAAAAAAAATTATGGATGACATACTATTTTTAATACCAACGATGTAGGGGTAAAACTCTACAATTTAATCATAGCAACTATATTTTAATTTCTTTAATTACTTATTCTTTTTTGTGTTATTAGGCAGAATTTCGATGCTCATTGCGGTCAATTTAGATTCTCTAAAGATTTATTTTGTAGATTCAATGCATGGATATCCAACAAACCGAACACGCATGGTGGCATTTGTTAACTTTTAATACACTAGGTCCAATATTTTAGATCTAAACATCTAATTATATAATTTATATTATCTTTTATTGATGATTATGTTATGATAGGGAGGTGCATCAATATCTTATACTTCATGGAACAAATCCAAGTCCAAAGGAAAAAAATTCCCATGATATCAACAACTGGACAAGTATCCGGGTATATATAATAAGATTGCACTATTCAAACACATATCAAAACAAATTACTTATTTTTCTTAAGGTTTATGAAGTGTCTAAAACAAAAAAACATAAATTCTAGTGGTTATTATGTTAGTAAATTTATGAAAGAGATCGTATTTCATCAAAAAACTTGCATCCATAAAGAGGTATTTTCGAAAATAATTACTAGTTCATTTAAAATATTTATTAATCCTTTGGGTATTTATATTTTTTCAGTACTACCATGAGTGTTTCAAAAACTCATGTTCACAAGATGATATATATGTGTTTTGAATCAAATGGGCAGCATACCTGATGGAATATTGTACACAAATAGGATAAAGTTGAATTCCTACTACTTATATTATCCTTATATGATCAGTGATATCATCCTTGTTTACACTTATTGAGCATCTATGATCACCATTTCTTATGTTTCATATCATTAGGTTATAATGAATGGTTTTTGAAATGATTTTTCTTTCTAGTAAATAATAAAATTATGAGGGACTCTTATGAACTAGTTCTTTATGTTTCCATGTTTCCAAAAGTAGTAGACCTAAACATATTATGGAATGGATCATTTATATTCTGTATTTTAGTCATTTATGTTTCTGTTTCTACTAATGTAGTGTGTTGGAAGAAAATTGGTTCTGTATCACGCACAAATTTAATAACAAAACTATGGATTCTTTGTGCACTTTACTACTGTTCGTTAACTACCACTTAGCATAGCATCTAATTTGAACATCTGATCAGGCGTCCCCGAGAGACTCTCATCCCACACTAGATTTATGATATCATCATTTAGCATTCAATTTTCCTTCTCTTCCGACACCCATTTACTAGGTAAATGGGTGCAGAAAGAGAAGGAAAAGTGAATGGTGAATAATGATATAATAAAGGTGGTGTCGGATGAGAGTATCCATGGGACGCTGGATTCGAAGTTTAGATCAGATGCTATGCTAAGTGGTAGTTAACCAACAATAGTAAAGTGCACAAATAATCATTAGTATTGTTATTATCTTATATATCGTCCAAATAAACCTTCGGGAAAGATGTAAAGGAAATGTTATGATATAATATACTATTTTAATGAAAAATTATATAATGAAAAGTTGATTTTATTTTCATTATTCCTAGAAAGTTTCATTTATTTTAGAAGATTTCTGTCCATGTGACATGCCATTGCAGGAAGAGCAACGACGTTGTCTCTGCTCAATCATAGAGGTAATCTTAATGTTTTCACAATAAAAGCATTTTTCAGAGAATTAAATCATTGTTTCATATTTATGTTTAATTTATTTCTTTTATGTAAGGAATATTAATCTACTCATATGTGATATCAATGAATGAAAAATTTAGGTCACTATAGTTGGTATCAGAGTAACTGGCCTATTCAAAATTGAGAAAACGCATTTAGTTGTTTTGATACTTTATATAGATGATCGATACGTTATTTGAAAAGTGTAGGAATAAACCCCGCCTCAATACGGCAAAAGATACAACCTGTATGACTCAAAGTGTCTCTTTTTATTTAAAATTGACTTTATTTTCAGTAAAAACAACAAGTGGCATACTCAAAACTAAGAAACTACATTCCGATTGTTTTGGTACTTTATGTACGTGATACATAGGTCATTTCTAACCTGTGGAAATCGACCACACTTCAATTCAATGCACAATGTAATTGGTATGACTCAAAGTGTGTCTTTTTATTTAAAATTGACATTAATTTTAGAAAAAAAACAAGTGACATATTGATGGTCAACACCATTACCTAACTACAAAGTATATAGGGTCCTCCACCCACAATGAGTGGTTAACACCACCTAGACTAAGTCCTATCTATGTGAACACGACTCCAACAGTGCATCAAACACCAAATGATGAGTGAAAATCACCAAAAAACCAAATACATGTCATCCAACACCTCGTGCCCCTATGAAAATGTCCCTAAAATCATGATGGTCAACACCATGTCAAGTCACGAGAGCCATGACCTTGTCCTGATGACTACATCACCACAAATCCAGATGAAAAAGTCACCTAAACCTGGTGATCATTGTCACTCCAAGTATCTGAGCCATGACCCACCTGATAAACCATATCGCCTCATTCTAGACAATCAGCACCAAGATCAATCCTAAGGCCTATCCCATTATATTTCCAAGGAATCAAGTTACCAATATAAAAATTCAATTTCATTCAAATTTACACTCAACCTAAACTTTCCAAGTTAGTCCAAACCTCTTACCTAGCTCTACCAATCAGAGTGGAGAAAGAGATTTCCCATAGGCATCTCACATAATCATTAGAACAAGTTAATAAGCATGTATTTAACTAATTAGGTTCTTGCTCGAACAGTTGACACAATGTATATGAAATCACCCCCAAAGCACTCACAAAATCAAGGAGAAATCTAGGAACCACCAACCTTGTACTAGTATGTGATAACTCATTTTATATGATCCTCAAAATCGATCTGAATTGGAAGAAAATGTCATTTTAGATGAATGCCCTGAAAATAGGAAAAAACGGCTCACATGGATTTTCTACTATATATGGAAAGATAAATAGAAGAGATAATCTAGAAAATTAAAGGTATTATTGAGATGAATCAGTATCCACTAACATGTCAAAGATCATAGTCTAGATGATAGATTTCCCTAAAAGACTAGGGAGAAGGAAGATGGAGGATATCCCTCTATTGTGCATTGTAAATGTGAGGAAAGGGAGGAGAAATAAGGAAAAAGTGATTGGGGGGAGAAAAATTAATTTCCCACTTTTAAATCAGCCATATGGTTTGCATGAAAAATTTGGATAACCATGTGCCAATCGTACGGTTCCTGCTCTCTAATCACCACACTATGCACAGTTAGGTGCATAATATTCCAAACTATGAGAAAACTATGTGAATCACCTCTACTAAAAACTGAAGAGGTTTCACAAGGCTATTCACCCCCAACTACATAGTTTTCCAAGACCACCATGTGTAGCTAAATCCCAACTACCCACTCTTGGTACTGCTCCTAGTCCGACCTGAGATCCCTAGGTCTTCCATATTCCCTAGCTCCCACCTATCTGATAAGGCTTCCTATAGAACCTCTCCAAATGGCTCATCAGATATCACACATGGCACTACTTTAGAACCTTATCACATTGGGTCTGAACATGCCCAGGATTTCTACACTAAAAGAACAATACCGTAAACCCACTCCTTAGAAGTATGTCCACCCTCGGTGTCTCTGGATGAAGTTCTCGAAGAATCTTTCCTCAAAATCCTTCTGAAATAGTCCATTATTTTTTTCCTATACCTACACATCCCATGAGCGTTATGTCTTTCCTCTGAGCATGTATTTCACTATCCTCACCTTCCGACCTGGGGTGTCTCGAGCTAGAAAAAGATAGTTTGTACCAACCCTATCAAGTTTATGTTGTTTGCGGTCCACCTTAACTCTTAAATAGTGATGGGTACTGAGACTGGACCTCTTGAGTCAAGTACGCCATAGATGGAACATCTCTCAGGGATCCCCTATCTATGTCCAATATGAAACTAACTAGGCTCACCTTGAGCTTCTCATCAATACATGGCCCAAAGTTTTCCTTCTGCAGCTTTCTCTCTTATGTCGAATCCTATACATAGATATCATGATCATCTTGACCCTTCGGGGCCTCATCCTAACTCTCAGGGGCCTCATCCCATGAACACTAAAGCAGCACTGTATCACCACCCTCCTGACACTCCACCAAATCCTATCAAAGTGGAATCCCACTAAATACAAATCATGATGGTCAAACATCCAAATCATTGTATATATAAAAATATTTCCAATAGAAAACATTTTAACAGGTAACACATCTCAACACCCTTAAACTCCCTTACCACACTATGTCACACAATATCTCATCTCAAGGATTCTTACCTACCCATATCAAGGTTAGGTATCAAGTATCATCTAGTATTATGGCCCCCTACTTACCCACATTAGATTCAGGCATCACATATAATCTGGCCCCATGGACCCTTTCCTACCCATGATAAGGCCAGGCATCAAATCTCATGTTTCAATTTGGGTTAGCTGAGTATAATTTCACTGAAGAGGCTATACAGAAAAACACTATTTAGTTTCTTTGATGACACTTTAAACAACTCACCCATAATCATCATCTATGTCTACCCTTATCAGGTTCAGGACCATATATCAGATCCATATAAAGTCACATACATATCTAATTTGAACCACATGGTTGGGTTCGATGAGTATAATGCCACAAAAATAAGCCAAGTAAGAAAACACTATTTAGCTTCTTTGTTGACACTTTAAATAGTCCAACCCCTCTTAGCTCAATCCAAGTTCCCAATGAAAATCATAAGAAGCCATACATCAAATGAGCCTAAGTGCCTATCATGATGTGTAGTCAAACCTCCCTTGTTATACTAGGCCAAGAGTCAAAATCTACATAAAAGAAAAATATCACATCCAAATGTGCCACCAAAGGTGGATTTCAAATCAACTGTAAAATAGAAAAGTAAAACATCAATTTACTATTTTTGGAAACTTAGTCTGTCCCGTATGCATGGGGATGAAAGCACCCAAACATAAGATCTGTACCCAATCCTAACATACTCAAAAGAACAAGTGACAAAATCAAAACTTAGCAAACTAATTTGGATTGTTTTAATATTTTAAAAGATTAACCTATGACTCATTTGTTACATGTAAGAATCAACCCCACCTCAATACAATTCATGGTGTCACCGGTATAACTCAAAATGTGTCTATTTTTTAAAAAATAAAGACAATTTATTAATATATTCTTTCATATTAATTTTTAATTTTTTTCATTACTTTATTAGTTACATAATATTTGTTTTCTTATATAGGTGGAATTTTTTTATTGATTTCTGATGATTTTTTCGGTATCTAATACCATGGATGAAAATTTTTGAGAGGGGATCACGGATGCCAAAATGATGAAACATTAATGTTTTTAACTGTATGTTGGATAATTGTAATTGTAACCATATAAAACATTGTTTTAAATGAATAATTTAGTGTGTTATTTTGTATTCGTTATTTCATGTAAATTTATATAGCATTGTTTACAAAACTCTTGTGTGCGCTATTTCATTCTTTTGTGCTTTGTTTGTGTGCATGGGCTATTTTTTGCAGCAGTTTTGTGTGCAGTTGTTATTTTGTGAAGGTGTAGTTTGGGTGCAGGTGAGTAGGTGCGGGTGTTGGGCGTTATGTTAAATAAACATAACATAAAATGTAAGTAGACCTTTATCAATGCTATTTTGAGCACTGATAAAGTCCCATTTTATTAGTGCTAATTAAGCATTGATAAATTGGTCCTTTATCAGCTTTTTTTAGTGGGGATAAAGGGCCCCCTTTATCAGTGTTATTTTAGCGCTATTAAATAGTACCCCTATCCCCATCTTCACCATGATATCAACGCTTTTATTTCACTATTAAAATAGGTTTCTAGATATGATAAAATTCTTATTTTTAGTAGTGTTTGTTTTTTGTACATGTTTTAGCTTTTTATTCTTGATCCGCTTACGTAGATAAGGATTTAATTATTTCAAGAATTTAGAACATAGTATAAATACCATATATATATATATAATATTTATATATAATAATTTATCAAATATATAAATATGAAATGGAATACACTATTCAGGGAGAAGGTAGGTCGTATGTACGCATGAACGTCGTTTCCGTTATATTTTCATATTGAAATAATGAAAGTAAATGAAATATAAGTATATATATAATATCATTAAATTATAATTATTATATAATATATATCATATAATTTCACTAAACCCATCCTTAAAAAATTCCATGTAATGTGTGAAGGAATCACATCGCTTTGGGGAGGTGGTTGTCCTCAAGTGCACATATGAAGTTATCATATTTACACAAATTGTAAATCCTGAAGTTAGGTTTTATATAATAATTAAAAATGTATAAATACTGAATAATTTTATTATATATCATATAAAAATATAGTTACCATCATAAATCCCAACCATGGTATGTGGTAATGGAATAAATGAACAACATTGTTTTGTGAGAAGGACGTTCGTTGTACACAAAAATGGTAAGTTCGTTACCCATTAGATGGATGTGTGTGTAAGCGTAGGCATAGAACATAGAATAAAAACAGATAAGTATACATAGGATAAATATTTATAATATAATCATGTGATCCTAATATTTTATGTGGTGGGTAGTGAAAGTAAAACAAAGGATATTGAAAAAGGATGTTACCGCTTCTTTGGGTAACTCCTCTTGGTTTTCACCATAGCATTTCCTTGGTTGGATTTATGATCCAAGGGAGGCATCTGGGACTAATGAATGGATGTTGGGAGAATATTTGAGTAGGTTATGGCAAGGAAAAAGTGGCTTGAGTGGGGTGAGGGAGTGAGTAGGATGAGGGCCCTTTTATAATGGAGGATGAGTGACATTCTTGTAAATATTAAAAGGTAAACACTATTGGGAGGTCATTATTACATCATGGGAATCCAAAAATGGAAATATTTAAATAAAAGTGTAAAATTAGACTAAATATACCTATTAAATAGATTTTCGACATTTTTATAGCGTATTTGACCTCTTAAGATTAAGGTTTAATCATAAAGTGACTGTTTTTTAAATTAATCGTTGTAATTAATTTTAATTGCTTTCACTATTATTTTTGGTCAAAAAATAATTGTAACTTATTATACATTATAAATTATTATTATTCAAAAAATTGAATCCATTATTTAAAATTCTTATCATATAAGTGGTATAAATTAATTTACAACTAATCTGAAAGATGTGTCACGAGAGTGGGCTTTTAAGCAAAAATGTTCAAAAGTTTGAAATGTTTTTATAGCCAATTTAAATTTTGAAATTGGTTCAAATGGAATGAATTATATTAATTGACATAAATTTTACATATTTATATTATAAAACCAAATTAAAATATAATTTATCTATATAAACAAATTATATTAAACATAGTTTTGAATTAAAATTCATTATATTTCACTATTAATCCAAAAATGAAGTATTTCATAAAAATCCAAAAAATTATTCCTAAGATAATTTTAAAATTATGGATTCCGAAATAAATTTTGTTTTATCATATTTAATTTCTAAAACTATATAAAATTAATTTTATTATTGTTCACATAAGTACATAAAAATTAGTTCATTAGAAAAAATAATATTTCCAAACATATAAAGACTTTACAAATAATTATATGTTTTATTATCAACATGTTTTATTTGTTTAAAACCATAATATTTAAAAATTAGTTATTCATTTTCATATTACTAAGTCTACTGTCTAGGTTATAGCTATCTTTTTTAAATAATTATAGTAATAAAATGATGTTTCATAGAAACTCTGTGTTGTGTGTATCACAAGCCAAGTAGATGTTGCGTGTAGTGTAAGATTAACAAGGTGATGTGTGTAATGAAAGTATAACATAATGGAATGTGAGATGCAAGGAATCAAATAATATTAACTTAATTGAAAAAACAAATCATAAAATCTCGGGGTGTTACATTCTGCCCCACTAAAAATGAATTTATCCCTCAATTTTTTTTATTTTGATACTTTAAAATGAGGATCACTCTACCTCATCATAACCTTAAGTTTCCACATAGATTCCTATAACTGGTGGTTTCTCTACCAAAAATTAACCAACTAAGTGGTCAAGTTTCATAGAACTTTCTCAGTATGATCCAACATTTCAACTGGTATTTCCTCGTAAGAAAGATCTTTCACTAGTAGTATGACCTCGGAGTTCAGTACATGTAAAGGGTCATCTATATACTTCCTTTTGAAAGATATATTGAATACATAATGTACTTTAGGGTTATTTTTAGCAAGTTCTAAGTGATAGGATACCATTTGGATATCCCCAATAATTTGGAAGGGATAGATATAAAAATGGTTTAGATTCCATTTCTTCCAGAGTCTGATAACCTTCTTCAATGAATATATTTATTGAAAAACCTTATCACCAACTAAAAATTATAGATCACTCTAATAGTTATCAATATAACTTTTCAGTAGAATTTTAGCTAACTTGATCTGTTGTTGAATGATTCTAACCTTCTCTACCAATTCTTCATCTATCTCAGGTCTAAATAGATTTCCTTCTCAAACTTCATCCCAGCACGTTGGAGCTCTACATTTCTTCCCATATAGGGATTCATAAGGACCCATATGAATGCTTGAGTAAAATATATTGTTGTAGTAAAACTCAACTAAAAAACGGTGTTGATCCCAACAACCATGGAAATCTAAAAAACAATATATCAACATATGATCTATAGTTTGAATTTTTCTTTTAGAGTAACCATCCATATGAGGATGAAAAGAAGTGTTGAAACTCGATTATCTATCAACTCTTTGCTGAAGAAGTCACCAAAACTTTGAGGTAAACCTTGATTCCCGATTAGATACATTATAATATGGTACAACATGGAACCTTACCACTTCATTAATGTATATACTAGCAATATTATCCAGAGATAAGTCTTATATGATATTGATGAAGTGTTCTCACTTAGTAAGGAGATTGACTACCAACCATATAGAATTAAACCATTTTATATGTTTTGGGGTGTCCAACGAAAACATCCATAGTTATTTTATCCCATTTACATTCTAGTATGGGTAATGGATGAAACATCTTATTAGAATTTTTTATTTCGAACATAATTTGATGGCATACCAAGCACCAAGATACAAACTTTGTGATGTCCATCTTCATGTCATCCCACCAAAAATATTATTTCAAGTCTCTATACATCTACATACATCCAATATTAATAGATAATGAATAACAATGATCCTTTTATAATATATACTAAAATAATCTTTTCTAGAGGGGATTCATACATGGTTCCTGAACCTTATCAATCTATCATGATCAAAGTTAAACTATGAAAAATATCTAACCATATTTTGTAGCAGTACATCTACTTTATGTTCCTATTTAATCTTCCCTTAGAGATAGGGTTGAACATTCAATTCAGAAAGAAAATATTTACCCCTTTCTTTCAGGATTTCTGGCTTCGTTTTTTCAAATCCCGAAATATTGGAAATTTTGTGATCCTCATCCTAGATAAGCAAGAACGATCCTTTTCAATCAAATCATTGGCCACCATGTTCACTTTCTTAGCGTGGTATTGTATCAAGCAGTCATAATCTTTTATCAGCTCTAACCATAATCTCTTGTGCATGTTCAACTCCTTTTATGTGAATATATATTTCAAACTTTTTTGATCAAAATATATATATGTCATACTTTTCTTCATAAATATAATGCCTCTATATATTAAATGAAAAATTACCACTGCTAAATCAAAATCATGAGTTTGAAAATTTTGCTCATGGATCTTCAACTATCATGAGGCAGAGGCTATAACCATGTTATTCTATATAATAGAACAACCCAATCTATTCTTGGATGCATCATTATAGATTAAAAAACCTTCTCTACTATAGGGTAAAGTAAGCACAGGGGTTCCAACTAACATTCTCTTTAGTAACTTGAAATGTTCCTCATATTCATCTATCTAGAGGAACTTGGAACCCTTCTGAGTTAACTTAGTCAAATGATTAGATCGAAGTTATAAATTATCCATACATTATTGATAATATCTAGACAAACTAAGAAAATTATGGATCTCATTCACCGTGGTTGGTCTAGTCCAACATTCAATAGCCTCAGTCTTTGATGGATCTACAATAATACCCTCTATTGAGATTATATGACCTAAGATAAGAAATCTTTTGTATCCAAAAATTATTCCTTTTAAATTTGTCATACAGTTTCTCCTTTCTTATAGAATATAGTACAATTCTCAATTGGTATTCATTCTATTATTGTCTCTTTGAATAGATAATAATAATATCTATAAAGACTCTCACAAACTAGTCGAGGTAATTTCTAAATACTTTATTCATCAAATATATAAAGATAGTAGAGGCATTAGTAAGAGCAAAAGGCATCAAAATATGCTTATAGTTTCCATACCTCATATGGAATGTTGTTTTGGATATATCATACTTATTGAACCTCAATCTATGATATCCAAAATAAAGGTCAATCTTAGAAAAGAATTGATCTCCAAACAGTTGATCAAACAATTCATCAATACGGGGGAGGGGATACCTTTTCTTGGTCATGATCTTGTTCAAGTATTAGTAATCAATGTATTATTGAATTGAAGATTTTCTAGTTTAAAAAAAGGACATGTTCACTCCAAGGTGACACGCTTGGCATAATGAATCCCTTATGAAGGTTTTATTGTATTTTGTTCTTCAATTCTTACAACTCAATTGTGTTAATTCTATAGGGAGAGTTTGAAATTGGTGTGGATCCAAGTATGAGATTGATCAAGAACTAGAATTACCATTTTTTGTGGAAGTTTAGGATACTCATCTATAAATACATTCAAAAAGTCCGAACAATATCCATATCATCAATTCTAATTTTCTCCCCAACCTTTTAATGTATAAAACCCTTCTAAATGATAATTATGACCTATAAGGTGGATATAATATCCATAGGAAGTTCATAATTATTTTAACATTGATATAAAATCATAGTTTGGTTTGAAATATTAAACGTAACATCCCTTCCTTGAAAATTGACGTGTTCTTTGTGAAGAGAAATTAAATCCATTAAAAATATTACATCAGATTCAACAAAAGGAAAAATTATAATATTTTGATGTATTGTATTCCCAAAAACATAAACTAGAGAGGAATCATAGACCTGAGATGTAATCATAATACCATTAGGAGTTTTCAATAATAATTCATCACCTAATTTTTTGGGAGATATCTTAATACCCTTATAAAAGACTTTATATGTAAAAGAGAGGTTAGATCAAGAATCAAAAAAAAATTAGTAGATCTAGAGTGGATGGTAAGTGTACCTTCCACCACATCGCTGTTGTACCCCTCAGCATAAATAGTGATTGCATGATATTTCCCCTTGTCCCTCAGTTTAATAGGATGCTAACATCAATCATCATCACCAACCCTTAGGTTTGGGAACTGGTTATCATAATGCCCATTCTCCGTATACTTGTACCCCTAAAGTATGGGAGGTGCATTCTATGTGGCTTTCTCTCTATTCACATTATTAATTTACTTCTTCCCATCACTTCATCAATAAAATGCTTGTTGACCTTCCTTACATTCTTAAAATATTTACTATAATTATTAAGATAATATCATCCATGCTACTTCCCACCCTTAAAAAATAA
This sequence comes from Viscum album, assembly GCA_963277665.1. Taxonomy (NCBI): domain Eukaryota; kingdom Viridiplantae; phylum Streptophyta; class Magnoliopsida; order Santalales; family Viscaceae; genus Viscum; species Viscum album. The sequence goes on from OY728145.1 coordinate 189,964,838, forward strand.
AGGAAATCTCATCTTCTTCTCTTAATGGATTTTATATTTTCATTTAAACTCCATTATCATTTTTTTTCAAAAACATGAGATTGATATGTAACTCCAACCTCCATTTCAACCTTGATTTCACAATGAAAAATCTCTTTGTAGCTAATTAGGTCTCTTATGGAAAACACCCTTCTGTTTCTTGGCTTTAAGCCACTAAAGAAACTGTAAATATTACTTTCATGTTGGATGACAATACCATAAGCGTACCTAAAAAGTCTTTTGAAATTATCCTCGTAGGAACCAATAGTTCCCCATCCCTTTGAATTAACTCAAAGAAAACTATATCTATATTTTTTTAAAAAATATGAGTAAAGAAACTTTTGAAAAATAAGTTATTGAACTCCTCCTAATACATGGATTCAATTTTGTCTTAGTGCCTCATTTTATTGATTTGTGTCCTTAATTGGTCCACTTATCCTTCTAACCTATAAAAGGTCAGAATGACTTTATCATGTTCTGAAAACTAGAGAATGGATAATATCTATTTAGTGGTATTGATCTATTATTCAGTTACATGTAGATCATAAGACCAACTGAAAGAAAGAAAATTTTCCTCATAAAGGGCTCAATAAAATGTTATTACCTATTATACTCATTCGGAATTATATCATGATCATATCTTGAGAACTTTGAGTGATCATAGGGACACTACACCAAAATCAGTGTTTTGTGGCAGTTTATTAAACCGTTGTTAATTATTGTAAATACTTCTATGGTGGTTTGTTAGAAACTGCCTCTAAAACTATCATTTTTTTCAAAATACCAACACTTCTCCCTCGAACCCCACACTCCTCCGACCCCAACAACCCCCCATAGATCTACCCTCACCATGCCTCTCTACTGGTCCCAAGCATCACTGCCCTTCGTTGCGCCTCACCGCAGTCCCAAGCCTCGCCACTTCTCAGCGTCAGTCCTAAGCCTCGCCGCCCCTCTGTTGTAAGATTTTTGGATTCCTAAAGATGACCTTTGAGGTTATTTAAATAGATATATTCAAATAATATCTTTTATTCTCTTTGTGTGATAGTTCTAGTGATTCAAAAAAAGAAATCTTTTGACTCTGATTATGATGACTAAACTATATGATTTCAAGATTATCATTTTTAATAGTTTCAAATATAGAGATCATTTTTTTTCTAATTTTCATAGAATTTCAAATTTTTATTATTGTAAAATATCATCACGGTATTTTGAGATTTAAATATTAGGAAATGATTTTAAGAATAGTGTTTTGTGAGGAATTAAGTAATACTAGAAACTTAAGATTGATAATTAAATCATCAGTATATCAAGTTCTTAAATTAGGAGGGAGCATGAATTTATTTTTAATATTATAAAGTCTCTAATAGAAAATCTATATTTTGTGTTAAATCGTGATAGAGATAATCAAATGTGTTTTCATTTCAAATTTAGACACCATTGTAAACCAGATGGATCTAGTGTCAAGAAAGGGCAGAGAATTTTTTTATTGGGGAATGGATTTAGGTTAAGGATGATACACACCATACTATAATAACTTTATTATATTTTTCATAAATCTATGTCTTATAGTTATCTTGGTAATAGTAAGGAAAAATTCACTCACATCGGGGGTGAAACTCGTATAACACTTGTGTGCCTTGCATTCATGTTTGTTTTTTGAAAACGGGTAAGTGATTGTTTCTAATGTCAAGGGGTTCTTGACTTTAACCAGTTAAATATGGTTATTTAGATAGAAAATTATAAATGAATTAGTAAGATTAACTCAAACCAATTCACATTATTACATATAATGTCACCTAGGAACATTAGGTAACTGTGATGAAAACTCATAGAGAAACACCTTAATTCTATGGAACCAGAATTAGTGTATGGGGATAGAATTTTATACTCAAATTTATTTTTATTAATTTCATCATAATTAATTTTTTTTAAAATTTCTATGATTGATGGAGGAAAGAGATGCACTAATAGAAATTCCTGATGTGGTTGATACAATATTCAATGTGATGATTATCCATATGTTCAAAAAACATCATGGGTGAAAATATTGAAAAAATCATGGTTTTATTGACACAATGACTCAAGAAGTGGATAATAACCATAACTATATGGAATGTCCTACTTAATCATGGCCTTGACCTAAATAAATGACCCATTTTATTTTGTGGGCCCATGTATCCACTTATAGATTAATGGTGGGTATCATCATTGGAAAAAATATTTAATATTGAAGAACACTACAAAAAATAGAATTTTTTTAAAACAATTTATCATATTGAAGGAAATTTTGATAAATGTTCTGTATTAATAAATAATATTAATAATTAATAATACATTTAATCTAAGTTATGGTGTGATTTCATGAGGTTGTTCCTTGAGAAATACATCCCTCAAAATGTAAAAATCAAGATGAGATGAAAATTCCATGATCTAAAGTAGAATAATAATGTATCCACTATGATATATAAAGTTAACTTTACACAGTTAGAAAGTTTTGATTTTTTATTTTTCATTGATCTAGAAAGTAATATTGATAGATTCTATAAAAGATTAAATCCAAGTATTTATAATAATTTCGAAATCTAGGAGGTCAATATTTATAAAGTAATTTATGTTATACTAGAAAGCTATAAATAGAGTTATTGAAAAGTCAATGATCTTGGAGTCTTTGATAATAAGTTTAAAGTGGAGAACCATTCTAGAATTTTATCTAATGGAGAGTTATAAAGGAATAAGTTTATGTATACCACATGTAATAAACCAACCCAAGATTCCCCCTCCAAATCCATGATTCACCCCCCTACAAGGTCTAAAGTGAATTATTGATCACTATAGGATAGAAATTAGATCTTGAGAATCAAACATACTTTATTGGGGATGATTTCACCTAATAAAATATAATACAAGACAAGTGTGTTTCACCCCCAAAAAACTAGAATAGCCTTCCATTAAATTGGTGGGTCATAGATACATGATAAGAAGTTTTGAAATATCATATAACCAAACATGGAATAGAAAACCAAAACCAAGGACAATTAAAATATAAAACAACTGGTACAAAAAAAATTCAAAATGAAAGGAAACACTTTGATAGTAAGCCTATTAGGCTGAAGATACATGAGATACCAAAATAAATGACTAAAAATAACCCAAACATGAACCATTGTAACTCATCACTGTGTGAATAAAGGGTGTCTACCTCCAATCCACCTCCACCAAAACTCAAAAAAAACAAGATAAAATAAACCCACTAACTCATAGACGATCATTTCCTTTAATCAAGTAAAATAATACAAAATCTATATACACTATATGGGTGGAAATAGGGTGTGATTATAATAGTTGTAGTAGTAGCTTATTTTTTTATTCAAAAAGAAAATGACAAGGAAGAAAACATCCTCTCAAGGGGGCTGGAAATGATGGAGCCCAAGAGTATCCCCCAGCACTAAAGATGCACATTCGGGAGGGAGGGAGAGAAGATAATCGTAAATGATAAGGGGCGCGTCCTGCCTACCCAAGCGAGCAAGGGAGTCTGCCACAAAGTTGGTCTCCCTCCAACTGTGATGAATAAGCTTACCTCATGAAGTTTCGATCTTGCATCTCCTGATGAGGTAAGTGAGCTCCCAATGAACCCCACTAGTCCCTTTTAAGATCTTTGCAAGGAGTTCCGAGTCTGTCTCAATCTTGGACGCTGTCAACTTATCCAGTCTACACACCGTCAGACCAGAAGCAAGAGCATGGACCTCCGCACTCAGAGAGTGTCCCATGCCATAAAAAAGCACTAAAGGCGATGACAACCAAGCCTGAGGGATCACGCAACACTCCTCCCCCATCATAATGCCCCAATGGATGATCCATCAATGTTGATCTTGAAGCCTGTAGCCAGCAGGCACCATTTAACCCACTGGCCAGTCCCCTTTCTCGAAATACAGGGGCGGTTGAGCAGGTTACTAACCACAGTTGATGTCGAACCTCCTTTGATCTGAGAAGCAAGCTCGAAAATAAGAGCTTTGAGGCTAGCCTGGAGGAACAACAACGTGCACTTTTCTCCCATCTAAAACTGATTGTGAGCCTCCGAAAGCACCCAACACGTATCCACAATGATGATCATTCTAACCGTCCGCTCCTGGCCAGAAGACCCCAAGCCCGAAAACCAGAACTCCACGTATTCCTGTAAAGAATACTCTCCGTCATTTCTGCATGGATTATACCTGAACAAGGACCAAAGGTGGAGCGCCCAATGGCTTTGGAAGAACAGATGCTTCGCCGATTCTGACGTGTGGCTAAGCACCGTAGGATTACACCACATGTTGTAACACCCTATTCTCACTTTGATGTGTATAAAATTATTATATTATATATTATATTAAGTTTAATGTGTTTTTGGATGGGAAATATAAGAAATTTGATACTTTTATTTGATTTAATGTTTCCATATGGTTTTGTAAACCATGAAAGTAAACTGGGTAGGTAAAAAATGAAACCAGCTTGAAAAGGAGGATTTTTTTATTTTTTTATTTTTTTTATTTTTTTTAATTATTTTTTCCTAATTTCATTCCCCACTTTGAATAGGAAGTTCCAGATACCTAGACCTACCAACTCTCTCCCTCTTCTATCCTTCTATAGTGTAATATAAGTGATTTATTAGTTATTTCTCATTCAAATAATAATTTGAGGGTCTCTTCACTCTTTTACTTTTTTACTCTCTTTATTTATTTCTTGTTTCTCACCTCTTCTCTTACTCTAGTAGCCATGGTGTTTGAACCTAATTTCCAAAGATGTCTAAAATGGTGGTTTTTGTTTTTTAGATATTTTAATATTCCTCCTATGACCTCTTATTCTATTATTCATTGAAGGTGATGTGATTTTTTTCATTGAGGTAAGTATATCCATACCCATCCATTTATTTTGGAGTTATTTTAATGATTGTCTTTTTAAACTTGTTTTCATTAACTAGAAAACTAGTTTATAAGATACTTGTAATGGTTTTATCAAGAAGTAGATAGATGGTCGTTTCATCGAAGGTATGTTTTCGGTGTCCCAAATTATATTTACCCTAACAAGTATAGCACCAGTAAGGGGTCGATCCACAGGGAACTATGATGTTATTTTAACTTTCTTAATTTAGTTTGTATTTTCATTTTTAGTGAAGTTTGCTGAATTTAGAGTCGATTTTGGTTGGTTGTTTGGGTGCAAAAAAGAACAATTATTTTTTAAGCTTCTTTTAAAAATTAATTACTAAAATGAAATTAAAGATAGAAAATTGGTTTTGATGAAAATAAAGAGAGAAATGTGTTGGGGTTATGGATTTGTGATAAGTTTACTATTAAATCAAATTGCTTATTCGGTTGTGTTGTTCACAATAACCCTTCTCTCTGGGTTTAATTTATAATAAAGGTTCCTTGGTCTGGTAAAATTATATTTAGAGCTGAAGACACTAACTCCTTGGTCCGGTAGTTAGTGTTTAATAGATCTTTATTTGGATTAGTCCATTTTGAGCCGATTGATACTTCCAATGGTCATGGAGTTATTTGTCATTATTCTTCTTTTGAATCCCGGAAAATTCTGCCCTTGGTCAGGTACAGAATTTCCAATGATAATATGAAGTGACTTATGAATAATGAGAAGAGTTTATTAAAACAAATACATTCAGAGAAACTTAATTCAAATTAAAACTCATCATCTTCAACCATTTCTCCACAAAATACTACACACTCACCACACACCACCCACTTGGTCCGGAGGCCAAAGGATCTTTTTCTAGAAAAAATAAGTACACAGCGTGTATCAAAAGTTCACACCATGTGCTTTTATCAACATGTTTTTGGCTTCGTTTTCTCTGATGGTAGGTGACCTAACACGCTGTCTTTGACTTGGAACATGGCACCGCCTGGTAAGTGAATATACACGGCATGTAGCGCCGCCATACATGGCATGTAGTCTAAACATTCATCCACCAACCGCTTCTAGAAATGTATACACGACGTGTAGAAATGACACACGGCGTGACCCCTTCAACAGTCCACATGGGTGTGTAGACTCTTCTCGGCCACCTACTACTTCTAGAATGTCTAACATGGCATGTAGATTTGTGAACACAGCATGCACCACCTTCTAACTACTTGGGCATGTATTTTTCCTGGTCAACCCATGTCTGAACTAGAATGTACATGGAGTGTATATAAGTACACGCCGTGTAGTAGTAATGTTTTTCTCTGTTCTTCTCTATTTTGTGTATTTGGCCATAAACCTCCTGGAAATGAACAAGACCACAAAAATCAAAGTATTTTTTATCAAAGAAGTAGGTAATTTCTGAAAACTTGTTCTTATTTTTCAATAGAGTATATGAAAATGTATACACAAATTGGGTGTACCAAACTCCCCCATACTTAGTCATCTGCTTGCCCTCAAGAAAATCTCAACATCTAATTAATAGAATCTATATTGTAAAAGGAAGAACTTTAGTTAATCATAAATGTAACTAATAAGTGATAGGAGAAAATTTCACAAAGAATACAAAGGAGTTTCAATTCAGGAGATACTCTAATTATGCCTCATATATAATTCAATTAACTACTTTCATCCTTTTTTAACATATGTTTCAACCTTTCAAATATAAGCAATCCACTTGATGATTTACCTCACAAAAAATATTCTCAACACTCAAGATGTTTTTAAACAATGTTATGCTCAATCAGAAATATAAACACTCTATTCATAAGTTTTAAAGAAATATAGTTCTCCTCTTTAGAAATTTTGACTTACAAAAATCATGAGGACTTTTCAAATAGGATCAGATGTTTCTGTGGCTAAAGGTGGGTAGGTAAATATGTGAAAAATAACTCTGAGGCTTGAAAAAGGAGGCTAAATTCATACATAACAATGCATGATATTCAAAGTTAAACTCAGTGTAAACATGTTCTCAACAATCTTTATCAAATGATCTCATCACCACCATATCCTTTAGTTGAGTAGGAGTCACAAACCAACAAGTGTATATAAGGCCCCTTTGTTTGTACCATTTTTTTTTAACTAAGGGAACCTTTTTGAATTTCCAAAATAGAAGTTTGGAACTCTTTTCTCCCCAAATGATCAAGAGGTTCTCCCCCATAATTAATTTCTTGATTATTCACGAGTATATACCATGTGTTCCCAATCCCTTATTTTAGCTCAAATAAATAATCAAAAAAAAATTATAAAAGAATTAGGGTAGGAAGGAAAATAGGGTTGTAATATGGCTTCTAATAAAGGTTATTCATGGTATCTAGGGGCTTCATGAAGATAAGATGTAGGGTAGGATCAAGATAAAGTGGTTAAAACAATCTTATGCCTCAATCATTTTAATATAATTCAAAAATTCCACATGTTTCGAAAAGAAAACTTTCAAATTCTGGTAGTTATGAATATTCTAAGAATCTCTCAAGAAAGAGGGTATTAGAAAGATTATGAAAAAATGGGTTTAGAATACCTCTCAAGAGTGGGGAAAATAAATAAAGAGACAATCAGGTCATGACTTGAAAAATAATTGATTAGTCTAATCAATGTAATTATCCAAGGATTACAAGTTGAAATTTAAATTATATCAGCAATCATTTTAAAATAGCTAATAATCAAAATAAGCATGCAATGTTTTCTAAAAGTTTTCACTTTCAACTTATTATTTAAAAATATGATTAACCAAAATGTCTTCAAATTTTCAAATATATCTTCTAGTAATGAAGTCTCATAGAATATGAAAAGGGAAAAGAATAAAGAGGTTGAGAGACACCCCCCATACTTAATAACTCACGTGGTCCACCAAGTTCCCAAAAAGAAGAACAAGGAAAAGTGGGGACACAATAGTGGACCAGATCAAGGGTAAGTAATGAAAGACGTAAACCATGAAATGAAAGTAAAAAATGGAAAAATAATACTCCCCTCGTATCTAGGCATTGAAAAAAAGAATGTTATGTAAAAGTGCAGCCCAAAACGTGCCAGAGTACCTGTGAGGAGGAAAAGAAAAAAGACACTACAAGCATGCATAATAAGGTGTCTCCCGGTACTCAGCTCCGTCAAACTCAAATGAGGCCGCAAACTCCAAAAATAAATCGCGGAATATAGGATTGTTGACCTGGAAAATATCAAGTAGGGGAGTGTGTCGAAGGAGATCCTCTAACTCTCCCTAGATACCGAGCTACTGTTCAATTATACTGTTGAGGTAGCGGTCACTCAATGGAATTGGTTGGCGAGAGAAGCGCCTGACCCAATCATGTTCCAAGTCGGTGACCAGGAATACCATGCATGGGTAGGGAACACCCACAGGTCCTGGTCCAGGTGCAGGTGCAGCAGTAGGAGCTAGCTCTGGGGGTGGATTTGCCGAAGTAGATGGAGGCCCCCTAGATGGGGCGGTCGATGTGGGGCCAACAGCTACTAGAGAGGGATCGGGAAGTGCGGCAGCTAGTGGAGAAGTATTGATAGTGCTCAGAGGCTCTGGATGGGGAAGTCAAGGACCAGCTATGATAGGCCCAGCCTCCGCTGAGGCAGTGGGTGGTGGAAGGATGGCCAAAAGAGGGATCTCGTAAACCAGAGTGTCTAGGTCAGGCTGCGTCAGAGGTCAGAGTCGAATCTGCTGATAAATCGGCCTCTCTCCCTTAGTAGCGGAGGTCGGATGCTTTCGCCGGGAAGGATCACAATCTGCCATAACCTGAAAAAGAAATAAAAAACAAACAAAAGAAAAAGAAAATAAAAGATAACAAAGAAAAAGTGAGAAATCTGAAAAATAAAAGTACACGGTGTGTACATCCAGAGTACACGGCGTGTATATCCAGAGTACACCGTGTTTAGTAAAAGCTGAGTTGCATACCATGTTCTCTGGATAAACACGCCGAGGGATATGAAGATAGGCCATGTAAAGGTACACGGCGTGTACCGAACATACATGATGTGTGCATAAAAAGTGGACAAGGTCATGTATCAGAAACGACACGGTCATGAAGTTAATAGTTCTAATAATAAAGGACATGCCATGTATGGGATAGACACGACATGTTAATTACTCAAGGAACATGGCCGTGTGGGGGCTAGACACGGTTCCAGCTGAATGAAATAGACTACACGGCATGTACCGAACATACACGGTGTGTATAGGAACATGGGGTGAGATGTCATGTCAAGTGCTACACACAGGAGGGGCAAAAGAAATGACATACACGGATTGTACCAAACACACACGCCGTGTACATTAAAATGGTCTGTGATACCATGTGCAAAGGGTACTCGGGCATGATGGGGAAAAGTACACATTGTGTACCGAACATACACACCGTGTATATTCAAATTGTGAATCATTTTTTGTGTGGCTGGGTAAAAATGTACTCATCGTGTGTTCTTCATTTTTTGGTCATGTATTGCGGAATTCGAATGGTCGAGGGATCCCGAAATCACCCTATACGTGTCTAATCACTTGAAAAAGAGGGTGTAAAAGGGCATACCTAGACCAAGGACCGCAATGCAATAATTATCAAAACCCGAAACGCCTAGAATAAATGGATTGGAGAGTGAGGCATTCAAGTGTCATTTTGGAGAAGAAACAGGAAGAGAAGGAGGCACTGCGAGACACGACCTGAAGCCGGGTGGCTGCGTCTTATACAGCTGAGGTACACGGCGTGTATATCTGGACTACATGATGTGTATCTCAAATTTTTTTAAACATATATATATATATATAATTATTATAAAAAACTATATAATAAGTAATAATAATTAATTAAAATAATAAAATTAAATAGATATATATATATATATATATACATAATTTAAAAATAAATCTATACACATAATGTAGTTGGAAAATACACACGGTGTGTTTAAAAATAGTAAAACGAGATGTACAACCTTTGGTCCGGGCTTGGGGCGAGGTTCAAACCGGTGATCGGCCGCTCCAAACGGAAACCCTCAACCACTAGAGTGGAGGTTGTACTACTTCCCATAATTATTATTTATATACATTTAATCTATACAGCCTATACACATGGAAAGAAAGAAAATGCATGGCGTGTAGTTTTTAATTATACAAGAAGGGGATGAAGCAGGGAGACTCGCTGAGTTTCTAACCCAGGACTTTTGGATCCAGTGCCGAGACTTTTCCAATCTGCAAACTTCATCCGCATGAATTACATTATATAGAATTTTTTTGTATTTTAGTTTTAGAAAGAAAATAGGGCACATATGACGTATAATGGGAGACACACCATGTGGTTTTATTAAAAGTGTAAATGATGGAAATGGGGATGTTATCTGGATTCAAACCCAGGTCTTTTGGAAACCAGGTTTCAATATTGTCCAACCGACCCATCCCCATCATGGGTTTTCTTAAAATAATATATATATATATATATATGTGAAATTTACTACACACACCGTTTAATAAAATATAAAAAGGAGGAATCTTGTGCCGAAGGTAGGTCAGGAGGATTCGAATCGGGGACGGCTTGGATAAACTCCAGTGACCTTACCATTAGCATCGACATCATCCCTGGTTATTTATTAGTTACTCTATAGATTTATAATAGCTAGATAAATGAAAATGGATAAGTACACGCCGTGTGTATAGGTGGTACACGGCGTGTATCCTCTGGGTTAGCTCCCAGGAAGCACCTTTGTTTTAGGTCGTTGGCACGACCTACTTACCTTTTCTTACCTGAGCTGTAGGGTGGAAAATGTTCCTACCGAGTCATCTGTGTGATGGTAATCCTTCAACCGTTTTCCATTCACTTTGAATGGCTGACCATCCTCTCCAGAAATTTCGACCGCTCCATGATGGAATACGCATATGACTTGGAATGGTCCTAACCATCATGATTATAACTTTCCTAGAAATAATTGAAGACGAGATTTAAAGAGAAGCACCTAATCACCGGGTTGGAAAGATTTTCATGAAATCATCCAGTCATGAATATATCCCATCTTCTCCTTGTAAAGCTTGACGTTTTCGTATGCCTCTAATCTTATTTCATCCAGTTTCGGTAGTTAGAACTTTATCTTCTCTTCAGTTTCCTTCTGATACAAATTCAAGGCCTTAACAGCCCAGTAGGATTTGTGTTCCAATTCTTCTAGAAGATGGCATGGCTTTCCATAGATGAGGATGAATGGGGAAATTCCCATTAGTGTTTTGAAAGCACCTTGATATGCCCACAAAGCATCATCTAAATTTTTGGACTAGTCTTTCCTTGAAGTGTTTACTATTTTCTCTAGGATCTGATTGAGCTCACGGTTACAGAGATCCACGTGTCCACTGGTCTGGGGATGATATGGTGTCCCCATCTGATGTTTTACTCCATACTTCGATAGTATTCCTCTCATTAGTGAGTTGTCAAATAGGGTCCCTCTATCACTAATCAATACTCGTGGAACTCCAAACCGGCTAAAAACATTTTTCTTCAAAAAAAACTCATGACTACCTTGGCTGTGTCGTGTGCTGTAGCAGGGGCTTCTACCCATTTGTAGACATAGTCGACATAAACTAGGATGTGAGTGTTCCCAAAAGATGGGGGGAAGGGACCCTTGAAATCTATTCCCCATACATCGAAAATCTCGACCTGTAGGATTTGTTCGGCCATGTCGTGGAAAATAGCTAGCATGTAGCGCTGAAAGGTGTCGGGGGCATTGCACATGACAAAAAACATCCTCTGGTAATCAAATGTACCATAAGGGCAAGTAAATGTGCTCTTCTCCTGATCCTATGGAGCAATGGAAATCGAGTTATATCCCGAATAACCGTCGAGGAAACAATAGAAGTTGTGCCATGCTAGTCTATCTAGAATTTGATCCATGAATGGCAGGGGGAAATGATCCTTCCTTGTGGAATCGTTTAGCTTTCAGTAATCCACACAGACTCGCTAGCCCATGAAAGTGCATGTAGGGATGAGCTCGTTCTTTTCATTAGAAATTATAGTGATACCCCCTTTTTGGGTACCACTTGGAGGGGACTCACCCATAGACTATCCAATATGGGATAGATAATGCCTACATCCAACAATTTGAGCACCTCCTTTTTTACAACTTCCTTCATTGGGGGATTCAAGCGCCATTGTGGTTGTCGATATTTCTTGGAACCTTCTTCAAGTGGCACCTTATGGGTGAAAATGGTAGGGCTGATGCCCTGTAAATCTGAGACTGTCCACCCAATAGTGTGCGTCTGTTGTTTCAAAACCTGTTGTAGTGCATCTTCCTACTCCTGTGATAGTTCTTTATTAAGTATTACATGAAAAGTTTGATTGGGTCCCAAATACCCATACTTTAAAGAAGATGGAAGAGGTTTTAGTTCGAGTTCGGGTGCCTTCAAAATCAAAGGTACAAGTGGTTGCACCTTTTCCCATTCTAGACTATTGAGAATAACCGTATGTTGCCAATAGTGGCCTCCCTGGCCTTCTAGGAATTGTCAGTCCTCTGGCGCTTCATCTGGAATGTCTTGAAAAATAAAGGTATCTAAAAAAGAACATGCTAGGTCATTCCCTTTTTAACTCAAACAGTCTTCCATGGTGGTTATAGCGTAACAATCCCCATTATCTTGAAAGAATGCATGTTTAACAGTTTTGAGGACATTGTAAGAGACTCTCTCATCTCCTACCTGAAAAATCAGCTCTCCTTGGTGCACGTCAATTAGTACCTTTACAGTGGCCCGGAAAGGTCTTCCAAGTACAAGAGTTGCCTCCTGGTCATCCCCAATGACGAGGATGATGAAATTAGAGGGGAGGATCAATCTACCCACTTTGACTAGCACGTCCTCCAGTAGTCCATTCAGATGTTTTATGGATCAATCAAAAAGTTGAAGGGATACTTGGGTAGGCTTCAAATCATGGAGCCCAAGATTATTGAAAACTCCAAGGGGAATGAGGTTCATGCTGGCCCCCAAGTCACAAAGAGCCTTCCCAAACTCGCATGGTCTAATGGTACAGGGAATAGTGAATCTACATGGATCCTAGATTTTGGGAGGGATTGAACATTGGATGACTGCAGAACACTCCTTGGTTAGGGAAATGGTGCCCAGATCCTCCATCTTTCTTATATTGGAAAGTATGTCCTTTATGAATTTGGCATAATTAGGCAACTGCCTTAGTGCCTCTGCAAATGGGATATTTATGTGCAGTTTCTTGAACACATCTATGAATTTACTGAAATGGTGGTCCAGCTTTCTCTGTTTCAATCTCTCTGGGAAGGGTAAGGTAGGTACAAAAGGTTTGACAAACTCCTTCCCTTTTGTTTGCGAAGCCTCCTTCTGTGGGTTTTGGATGTGGAGGGGCTAGCATTGGTTCCTTCATCATCAAAAGGGGGTGTAGATATACCTAGCTGTGCCGGTTGGTTCTGTTGGAGATCTTTTCCACTCTGGAGCATGACAACATGGGCATCCTCCCTCGGGTTCTTTTTTGTGTTTCCCGGTAAAGTACTGGGTTTCCTTCCTGTGAGTTGGTTCACCGACTTGCCAATTTGGTTCTCCCGGCCTCGAATTGATGCCTCCTAATTTTGGAAACTTGTCTCAGTAATAGAGATTAATTTGGTCATAAGATCCTTTAACCTTGAGGTGTTCTCCTGCTAAGGAGGTTGTTGAGCTGGTGGAGGTGGTGGCTACTGTGGCTGATGTGGGTGAATGTTTTGATACCCTTGCTGCTGATAAGGGCCTTGTTGGGTCTGTTCCTACCTTTGGTAGTAGTTTGGATAGGGAGGCTGGTCGTAGCCAGGCTGTCGCTGGGGCAAAAGATTTTCTTGTTGTTGGCCCCATCCTATGTTGTGATGGTCACGCCAAGCCGGGTTCTAGTACTACTGGTACTGGTTTGGCCCTCAGTTGTGTGCAACATAACTTAACTCGCTTGTCGATGGGCCTCCAGCAGAACCCGATCATTCTCCCATTATGTGGTTATCACCACATTCTCTACACGCCAGATGGTTTGTCGCATGTACTTGGGATGTTCCCTTGAGTTTGAGCGCGTTGATCTTCATGGACACAGCATCCAACTGGGCATCTAGCATGGTAGTTTCATCTATGTTATGCATACCTCATTTCTGTGTTCCCTATTCAGAATGCCACTGGAAGCTATTGGAAGACATATCTTCCAGCAGTTCGAAGTGTTCTTCAGGGGTATTCCTCATTACCATACCTCCAGCAGTAGCATCCACCATGGACATGGTATTAGTTTTCAATCCTCCATAGAAGGTTTGTACTGGAAAACAAAGTTGAAGTCCGTGGTGTGGGCACTTTCGCAACATCTCCTTGAAGTGCTCCCAAGATTCGTACAATGATTCAGCGTCATGCTGCTGGAAATTGTGGATCTTGTTCCGTAGTGTCACTGTCTTTGAGGGTGGTAGGTATTTGGATAGGAAATCTTGGGCTCGCTCCTCCCAGGTGAGGATAGATCATTGCGGAAATCCTTTGATTCAATATTTCACCTTTTCCCTTAGAGAAAATGGAAAAACGAAAAGTTATATGGCATCCGTAGACACTCTGTGGTAGTGGAATGTGTCGCATACCTCTAGTAAATTTGAGAAATGGGCATTGGGATCCTTGCTGGGAAGGCCACCAAATTGAATGGTGTTCTTGATCGACTGAATGATAGCAGGCTTGATCTCGAAGTGTTGGGCCTACACCAGAGGTCGGACGATGCCCATGTTAGCTCCGTGGATTGATGGCAGGCCGTACTCCATGAGAGTATAGCGTGGAGGAGGCTGTTGAGTCCGACATGAATTTTTTGTCCTAGGTAGTGTAGAACGGCCCTTAACCTTGGTTGAAATATGGAATCGGCTCTAGTTGTAATTGTTTGAGTTGTTGGAGATGGTATTCTGGAGCATGTGAAGCATGTTGGTTCTAGTTGTCATCCAGACCTAACTGTTTTCCAGCTCCTTGAAAAACAGTTGGATTACCTTCCTCGTTCTTCACTAGTGGAGTGGTTTGGTTGTGTTCGGCCATTAGTGCTTGTTGGTGCCAAAAAAATGTTTTTCGATCTCTGGGTCAGTTGGGTAAAACACTGATGACTTAGAGCTCTTGGAATATGTGAGGTGGATGCTCATACACTTAAGGACCAGCACAAAACAAAACCAAACACCAAGCGTAAACAAGAAAAAAAATTTAAAAAGAAATATGATTAGAAAAGATATTTTTGGGAATTTATGATTTTTATTTTCACTAAAATTTGATACAAATTCAATTAAAACAATTATAAAATTAACTCTATGCTCCCCAGCAACGGTGCCAAAATTTGGACGGTCATTTCACCGAAGGTATGTTTTCAGTGTCCCAAATTATATTTACCCTAACAAGTATAGCACCAGTAAGGGGGCGATCCACAGTGAACTATGAGGTTATTTTATCTTGCTTAATTTAGTTTGTATTTTCTTTTTTAGTGAAGTCTGCTGAATTTAGAGTCAATTTTGGTTGGCTGTTTGGGTACAAAAAGAACAATTGGTTTTTAAGCTTCTTTTAACAAATTAATTACTAAAATGGAATTAAAGACGGGAAAATTAGTTTTGATGCAAATAAAGAGAGAAATGTGTTGGGGTTATGGATTTGTGATAAGTTGATTATTAAATCAAATTGATTATGAGGTTTTGTTTTTTATAACAACCCAAATATCTGGGTTTAATTTATAATAAAGTTTCCTTCGTCCGGTAAACGTTATATTTAGATCTGAACAAACTAACTCCTTGGTCTGGTAGTTAGTGTTTAACAGATCTTCATTTGGCTTAGTCCATTTTGAGCTGATGGATACTTCCAATGGTCATGGATTTATTCGTCATTATTGTTCTTTTGAATCCCTGAAAATTCTTCCCTTGGTCTGGTATAGAATTCCCAGTGATAATATGAAGTTATTTAAGAAGAATGAGAAAAGTTTATTAAAACAAATACATTCAAAGAAACTTAATTCAAATTACAACTCATCAGGTTCCACAACCCCAACACACTGGGGGTTTAGTTACACATATTTAAAATAATAAACACAAAACAATTGATACCTGATGAAATCATGCTTTGAACTTTGAAAAAGGAATTATTATTTGGTAGATGGAATGGAAGTAGTACGACGACAGAGTGTATTTCCTTCGGGGCTTCAACCCTTTCTCCACAAAATACTACACGCACACCACACACCACCCACTTGATCCGAAGGCCAAGGGACCTTTTTATAGAAAAAATAAGTACATGGTGTGTATCAAAAGTATACGCCGTTTACTTTCGTCAACACGTTTTTGGTTTCATTTTCTCCGCTGGTAGGTGTCCTAACACGCCGTATTTTACTTGGAACATGGCGCCTCCTGGTAGGTGAATATACACGGCGTGTTACGCCGCCCTAAACGACGTGTATTATATCACTTCGGCCAACAAATGCTTCTAGAAATGTATATACGACATATAGAAATGACACACGATTTGTCCCCTTCAGCCGGTCACGTGGGCATGTAAACTCTTCTTCGCCACCAACTGCTTCTAGAATGTCTTACACAGCGTGTAGATTTGAGAACACAACATGTACCACCTTCTGGTTACTTGGTCATGTATTTTTACTAGTCAACCCATGTCTGAACTGGAATGTACACGACGTGTATATAAGTACATGTTGTGTAGTTGTAAATTCTTGATTTGTTCTTCTCTGTTTTGTGTATTTGGCCATAAACCTCCTGGAAATGAACAAGATCCCCAAAATCAAAGTATTTGTTCTCTAAGTAGTAGGTAATTACTGAAAACTTGTTCTTATTTTTCAATAGAGTATATGAAAATGTATACACAAATTGGTTGTATCAATATACCACTTTCACATGTCTTCCTTATGAAAAATCAAAAGAATTAATAATGATAAGTTATTTTAATTTAAAATGTAATTATATGCATGTTTCATGTTTGATAAAATTTTAATGAGGTTTTTCTCTAAAATAAATGAATTACACATGATGTTTTCAACTAAATCAATTTATAATGGTGGGTACTCTATGGATCAAGCATTTTTCTTATCCTAAAATGATTTTCTTGGTTTATGGAAATTTATTATTAACTTTATTTATTGATTGGGATTTTAATTTTATATTTCTTGTATATTCTTGGGATTTCAAATTTTTTGGGTTTTAAATGTATTATGAAGAATTAGGAAACACCCTTGTGTAGAAGATTCATTGGATTTCTAAATAATTTCATCTATTTGTGTGTTTTATATATATAGAACCTAAGGAAAGAAGAGGATTAAAAATATAAAAGAAATTTGGAACTTCATGGATTCATTATACTACTTTGTTGGGCCATTTCTCGTTTCCCTATATTTCCTTATTCTATATCAATTAAATAAGGGTCAAAGTTCACTACTCTACACCAGTTTCTTCATCAAAATATTCTAATAGTCCAAATAGTTTTATAATTTTTCAGAAGTGTCTGTAATTTTATTTCACAGATGGTTATACGTACATTTAAAAGCTAGTGTATGGTTATTTAACATATTCATATTTTTTAAACTAGTATATATGAATATCTTTTCCTAATTATTAGTAGTTATGTGTTTTAATTTATTTCATAATGTGTAGAAACATTGTAATATATGTATAAAAGCTGGATCACATTACCGAGGAACACACAATAGTATGCTAAGGGTTTGGAGGAGTTTTTAGATTTTTCAATTTTCAATCTATCTGTTGATGGGAGAATAAGATTTCCATGACCAAAATATAAATTTAGAAAATGTTTGAAGACAGATGAATTTTATAAACACTTGATATTGAATCCATTCCATAGTTATTATTTGTGTTGGATCTAGAAAAGTGAATCGAACGTTACATAAAAGTTGATTACTGATATCAATCCACAGAATGAGCACCCAACTTCTTCAACAATGGAAAATGAAATTCAAAACCTTATAAATGATGCATTCACCATTTCAAGACACCAATATCAACATCAAAACATATCAGAACAACCATTTGAGGGTGATACAAATAGAAACATGACAAGTGACGTTTTTGAGACTTTAGGATAACCAGAACAATATTGTACCATATCATTGGATCCTCCTCTTGATTCTATGGAGACTAATGTAAGAGAAAACATCATTGAGTAGACAAAAGCATTTCATGGTTTGGTTGACGATGAAAATCAAGAGTTGTATAGTTCATGTTTGAAATATTCAGAACTTTCTTTTCTTCTGAAGTCATGACATATCAAAGGCCTATGTGGAATTACAAATAAGCATATGTCCATGATATTGGAATTGTTACGTGATTCATTTATTGAAGTAAAGATCCATATTTATTTTTTATGATATTAAAAATGTTGTTAACAATATTGATCTGAATTATAAAAATAATCTTGTATATCCCGATGATTGTATACTTTATTGGGGAGAAGATTCAAGGTGACAGTATTGAAAAACATATTATTCCTCTAGATGGAAGTATATGGGTTATGTTGGAAGTCTGAATCAACATAAGACCATGAAAAAGAAGAAAATGAATGCACCTGCAAATGTTTTCAATTACTTTCCTCTAAATCCTGGATTGTGAGGATTATTCATGTCATTGAAAACCACCAAACACATGATTTGGCATTCTCAAGATAATAAAAATGATTGGTTAATGAGACATCCAATAAATTCACAATCATGGAATACATTTGATTCATTACATCCATATTTCTCATATGATCCTAGGAATATTCAATTGAGATTGGCTGCACATGGATTCAACCCATTTGGGATTTTGAGTACTGGTTATTGCATTTGGCCGGTTGTTTTGATCCCATACAATCTACCACTGTGGATGTGTATAAAACAAACATCTATTATCATTTTGATGATTATTCCTGGGAAAAAAAGAGAAGAAACGATATTGATTTATACTTGTAGAAATTAATTGAATAATTACATGAGTTATGGAGAAACAGTGTTAAGACATATGATGTATATTCTAGAACAATGTTCAAAATGCATGGTTATCTAATGTTGACCATTAGTGACTTCCCTGGACTTGGGTATTTATCTGGTTGGAAGACATACACAAGTTTGGATTATCCTTTTTGAAACTTTGATTTTGAGCCCGAGCAGCTTCCCCACAATAAAAATAGTGATTCTTGTGTCATCAATGATTTCTCGAATCATATCATAGATTTCAGATGAAAAAGTAAAAATTAAATGGTTTCATTGATTGTAGACCACCTCCAAAGTTGTTAACAGGTTTTAAAATATTGAGAAAACTTGGAAATGTTAAAATAGAGTTACGGAAGGTGCATCATTTGAATGATAGTGGGAAACAATTTATATGTGCATCACCAAGTGAAATCGGAATGCAACAATGGAAGAAAAAATATATATTCATAAAACTTCCATATTGAGAATATAGTTTTTAATGGCATAATCATTATGTGATGCATATTGAGAAGAATGTTTGTGACAATTTGATCTTAACATTTCTTAAAGAGCATGGAATGTTGAAGGATCATCTCAATGCTCAGAAATACTTACATGTAAGTGTGATCTTTGGTCAGATGAGAATGAAAATTATGGTAAGGAAATTTTTGCAAAAAAATGAAGAATAAAGATACATTCCTTAGAATTTTAAAACATGTGAAGGTATCTGATGGGTATTCGATGCTTACAACATGAATGTATTTAGATTCCTTATAGTTGATTGGGAAGAGGGTTTGAAAACAAAGAATAGTGGAATATTAACATTTAATAAATTGGAATTCTATTGAAAATTGACTGATATTATCAAATTAAACTGCCACACATGTTTTTTAGTTATTTTATTCAAATGAAATTGGGTGGATATTTTCAGGGGTGTTAAAGGAGGTTCTTGCAATTTACTTCTGTGAACATCTCTCACTTGTTGGATGTTGGTGACTCTGACCTACATGATCAATATATTATATCATTGCAAGATAAAATGGTCTATTATGTAAAATATGTCGTGGATGATGGGTGGAGTTTAGTTTCTCATGTAAAACAAAGAGACTTGTATGATATGGTTGATGAAGAGGAAGATTTTACATCTAACATTGAATCCCATCAGTATAAAAAAGAAGACTTATTTATCCGTCATGATATTGAAAATATTAGTCTTGTAAGAGTTGATAAAGTAGATGAAGTAATGATGGAGTATGAAACCAACATTATTGGAGGAGAAAATGATTGTATGCACTGTTTTCCTTTCATTTATCAACAACTTGTGTCATTTGTACTGTCAATTATTATCAATGTTATATATATTTTATTTATTGGTATTGTGCATCTGTTATCATTTCTGTTTTTTTCTGCATGAATTTTTCGAAACATATGTTCTAATCTTAATTTTATTTGATTAAATGATTTAAATATAGGGGAATCGTTCTACTCATACTGTGGGGTCAAAGAGTTTTTCTAAAAGCCAATTGACTCTGGTAATATTTTCATTAGTTTGAATGTTTATTAAAAAAATTTATCTGTTTAATATATTAAATTATTTTATTTATCTTCTTTTAATGCAGTCACTGAGTTTAGCCCACCAAGAATCCCAAACCTAAGTGTGGTTGAATTCTCATAAAAAATATGATGGGAGTTTTGATAATGATATTGCCAAAGAAGTTGGGGTATAAATTCATTTTTCATTATAATAATTTATTATCATTTGTCACTATGTTAATATATATTGCTTCAAATATGACTGATATTTGATTTATAAGAAAAAATGAAAGAACTATGTGATGTCAATCCCACACAGTCCTACTCATTCTCCCATGATGACCTAGTTGGTAAAGTCCTTGGGAAGGTGTGTCTTGGTCGAGTGCACAGATGGGATTGGGACTATTACTATCTGAGGTTTTTCGTAGATAAAAAGGGATTTAAAGTGATGACTGGTGGTGAGAAGGTAAATGAAACAACTTAAAAATCATTTAGTTCACAAATTTTTATTGATCTTATGTTTAAATATAAATATAAAATATTGTTTAATTTTCAATATAATATTCTTATAGGGTCTGGTAACAGGAAGTAGAGATAAAGATGATGATGATGATGAGAGGAGTTCCTCATTGGGTAATGATTAGTGGAGAGTGTTTTTTCATGTATCAGTACGTCCATTATGGGAATTTTTTATATTTTTCTTATATTTTAGATGGGATTGGGACAACGGATTCACTTTTTATGTGTTATATAACCATGTGTCTATATGACGTGTTTCAACTGGCTATAGAGATTGGAATTTCTATATGATCGTATATGATGTTTAGTTTCTTGTACCTATTTTACATATAGGTTAATTCTTTTAATGTGTCATGTTTTGTTGGATTCATTCAATGTATTGTTAAATGTATTATTTCTTTCAGTGGGATGTTTTCCTTGGTCAATGTTTTGATTCATTATGTTTTGGTGTGAATCAAATTACATTGATTCTGTAGTTTTAAAATTTTTTTCCCGTGTACATTGATGATATATTTGATGATCTGGTAAAAATATTATTGTCTCTATTTTTTTGTTCTCGATATAGGTTATGGGGCTGTAGAATCTACAGCTTGTTTTTTTTATTTCATTATATAGCGGCATTTTAAACCGCCACTAGAGATAGATTTGTTTTCACGACAGTTTAAATCGCCGCTATATTATGGTATTTTTTCAGAAAAAATAGTTAAAAACGCATGAAAATATGAAAAAAGTTTTCTTAGCAGTGGTTTTATCCATATTAGTGGTGTTCTTTTTGGGAAAAGAGGCCAAATTTTTGAAGCGGTTGAAAACCACAGCTAAATCCTAGTTATTGTTTTATGCCAAAACTGTCGATAAAACCAAGAAAACAACCACTAAATAAGTATTTTACAACACTTTCCAAAAACTGACTCTAAATGGATGGAACTACTATTTATTTATTGACGACACCAATTTTAGAGGCTATTTTTTTAAACCATTGCAGAACCATATAGAAGTGGTTCAAACTGGATCTAGATAAAAAATGTCGTTATACAGTCAGTTTGTTGTAGTGCGAGGAGGGTTTTTATTCCATATCCCATAGAATTCATATGATCATTAGAATAATCATTTCACTATTTGTCACAATCACCATCAACATGGTTCCTTTAGGTTCTATACATTGATTAAAACAAAAAAACATAGAGTAAGAAACAATTATCCTAGTGAATAAACACATAATCATGAAAAAACACTTATAGGATGTCTAAATTATGACACCATCATTAATCTATGAAACCATAGGTTTATCCTAGGTAATTCATATACATATTTTATTTAAATTATTTTATGATGGTTCCTAAAGAGTTTGTGAATTTACAAATAATATCCTTAGGAGTTTCATACCAAGTGTACTACAATTCCTATTATCATGCATCAGTTCTTATTCATTTCTAGCTCAATATGGTGTTTTTGGGGTTGTTTCCCCCATTTACATCTATTATAGAGCCACTTCCACTTGTAGTATCTTAGTAGGGATGTATTTTTAGTAAATCACTTACACTATGCATTACCAATATTCCATGACATTTTCCTATACTTTTCTCTATCATTAGACTTATCCTTAGAAATCTACCCAGGGTTCTCACTAAGTATTTCTCATCAAAGTTTCCAGAGGTAAAATTTTTTGCTAATAAAAAAACTATAATAACTCTAGATTAACATATATATATACATTACATCATTTTTATGGAATACTAAATATATTACACAGTATATTCCCAAACATCTTATTAGTATAGTGCCATAAGAAACATGTAAACATAAAAACTGGTACATAAGTGAACTATATTATCTACCACTATGTTCTACATGACTATATAACTTATTATACACATCATATATAATGAATATCTTTCTATCCTAGGGGATGTAAACAAAAAAAGGGGCGAGCTAAGATGTTCAGTAAGGGTAAACAAAGAAAATATGTAAGGATAAACGTGAGTATAAGGGTATGAGAACGTGATCATGACATTAGAAGATCATACCCTGCATAACAAATATCGTAATCATGAATCATGTAATAAATATTGGTAGTTAATAATACATTAATCCTAAGAAAATTAATAGTATTATCCATGAAATCATAACATAATAATAATACATGGTATTATGATAGACACATGAGCATATAGAATGATTTCCATAATAGACAATGTGTGGCAGTCAAGGCCATCTTAGTAGTATGGTTTCACTCCCCATACCATATTGGTAGTCATGGTACACTCCCATGACCATCTTAGTAGTCATGGTTCACTATCATGACCATGTTAGTAGTCAAGTTTCACTCCCAAGAATATCATTGTAGAAAAACTCATTTACTGAACTGACTTCACTCCCCGTTCCATCCATTTCTATCTCATGAGATATAAATATTTACCCAATGCATTGGAGAGAGATATAGGTATAAAACATATCATAATTAAATCATACATATGTTTTCCATAATAACATAAAAATCATATCATAACCCATTAAATTAAATGGGTATCATAAACATGTAATCGTATCAAAACCTATCGAAAAGATACAGGTTTCATAATAACTTCATCATAGCATAACCCAGGAAAAAAAGTGGGTTTAATAAGAATATAAATCATGATAGTTAAATTGGTTTCATAAAAATATAACCCATGAAATAGAAATGGGTTTTATAAACATATAACAGTGTGAAAGAGAGATGAGTTTCATAAGCATCATACCATCAAAACATAAACAATTCAGAGAAAGAAAATGAATGAAAACTTTAGTTTATTTCCCTATAAAGTCATAGGAAACAACAATGCATGTCAAAATATATATAAAATAATTTTTAAATATCTTTTGAATACATTTAATGGGGAAATTAGACTTTCTTCCTGGAAAAACTCTTTTTAAAAAATAAAACATTTTTTGAACCCTTTTTCTTTGAAAATAACTTTGAAACATTATAAAGAAGATTTGAAAACATTTTCAAAACCATTTTCATTGAAAAACTGTAAAAGAATCTTGAAAACCTTAAAATAATTTTTAAAAAACCTTATTCCTTTAAAATTATATTAAAATATCATTTTAAAACATTTTCCTGTACATTTTATAAAACATTTTTTTGAATAAAATAGATTTCTGACTGAAAAGATAAATGAGATCAGATTATATTAAAAAATATTTATTAAATATATTAAGTTATAATGAGTTGAAAATTGGTAATAATACATGAATAAAAAATTAATAACCATAGGATAACAAAATTCATGAGTTTCCTTGAGAGATGGATCACAATATTCTAGTAATGGAATCATAATCACAAATAATCCTAATAAATGATGATATTGTCGCAATAAACTCTTACAATTTGGTAACTTTGAATAAAATTCCCCATGTAAGAAAATGAAATTAAATTAACCTTATAATATATTTAAAATAATTATATTCATGATATAACATTTAAAATGGAAATATATACACCTCATAAAAGAATACAGGTGCATAAAAACATGTGTCTCAAACAAGGCAAATTGAGGCAAAATTACTCAACCGATTTGGTAACTTTTAAAACATAAAAACCAAGAAATATATATATTAAAATGGAAATGTGAATACACATAAATTTAAATATAAGAGTCATATAATATATTCATGGTCATTATATACACCACAGAAAGAAATTAGTGGTGAAAATGGCATAAATCTCACAGAAATAAAAGTGAGATGAGACGTCCTGACTCTAGTCATACTAATAAAAACATCCTATATAATAAATATATTTTCCTTATACATATATTATAGAACCATATTATTATATCTAATTATATATATTTTTTATGTCATTATATTACCCATTTACTAAAACCTTCATTTTAATGTTAGGTTTCAGGTACTATCCACTTTGTTTTTCATATATTTTTTGGCATGTTATTTTTTATCCTCTCACATAAATCATGATTTAAATATTACCATAATTTAAATAATAAAATAAATATCATATATATTCAATATATATTTATTTTTTATAATCTATAAAATATAGAAATATTAAAAGGAACACACCGCTCATAGAGATAATAGGTCGTACGTACGCAAGGACGTTGTTTCCATTATATTGTCTTATTGAAAGAAAAAAACAAAAATGACATATATATATATATATAATAATTTCATTAGAATTATTATTTCATTTATATCATTTAATTTCACTAAATCCATCCTTAATACATTAAATGTAAAGTGTGAAGGAACCACATCGCTTTAAGGAGTTGGTTGTCCCACGTCCATAAATGAAGTTATCATATTTACACAAAATGGAAAGAATGAAGGTATGTTTTGTATAATTATTAAAAAAGTATAAATACATCATAAATATCATATATAATAAATAAAAACATATTTTCCATCACAATTCCAATCCATGAGAGGAATTAAAGGAAAAATAAACAATATCGTTTTGTGATGCGGTAGTTCTCCGTAAAAAAAATTGTAAGTTCATTACCCGTAAGATGGTAGTGTCTATAAGTGTAGGACAAACCTTTATGAAAAACATATCAGTACATTGAGGACACTAAAGTTATTATACAATCATGTAATAATAATATTTATGAAGATAGGGAATGAAAATAAAACAAAGGAGTTTGAGGAAGGATGTTAGCTCTTCTTTGGGTAACTCCTATTGGTTTGCACCCAAGGGCTTCCTTAGATGGATTTATGAAAAAGGGGAGGATTATAGGAAAACATTAGGGATTTTCAGAGGATATTTCAGATGGTTTTTTCAGAGTCAAATTCTCTTGAGAGGTGAGAGGAAGTGAGGGGCTGAGTGCCCTATTTATAATGGAGTAGAGATATTCTTATAAATATAAAAAGGTAAAACCTTTTCAGAGGAATCTCTTATATAATGGGCATAAAATAACTGAAAAAATTCTATAAAAGGGTTTAATTTATTAAAATATGTCCATAAAAAGAATTTTGAACATGTTTATATGGTTTTCGACTCTAAATATTAAGGTTTAGTCATTAGGTTAACTAATTTTTACCTTGATCACTGTAATTAATTTTAATTAATTTCACTAATATTTTTGGAAAAAATCTATATTGAACTAATTTTTAATTATAAATTATGATGATTCAAAATATATAATCTATTTTTCCAAATTATAACAACATAAGAGCTGGAAATTAATTTAAAATTAGTCATGTGAATGTGTTACGATAGCGGGTTCTTAAGTGAAAATGTTTAAAAGTTTGAAGTGTTTTTATATCCAATTTTAATGTGAAATTGGTTCCAATGGACTTCATTGGATTATTTTTTTAAAAATTGATATAATTAAACTTTAAATACAAATTCAAGTATAATTTAACAATATAAATAAATTAGATGATAAAACAGTTTGGAATTAAAATTTAGTATTTTCCACTATTCATCTAAAAATAAAGTTTTTTAGAAATATCCCAAAAAACCCTAATATAATATTCACATTATAAATGAATAAATTAACCTTATTTTAGGAAAATAAATTTCTAAAAGTTTCTAAAAATAAGATTATTATTCCCAGAAGAACATAAAAATCATTTCATTTTAGAAAAATAGTATTTCCAAACATATAAATACTATAAAAAATTATATGTTTTATTATCAAAATATTATATTTTTACAAAAAAATAATATTTAAAATTAGTTATTAATTTTCTTATTAATAATTTTAATGTAAAGGTTAAAACTATCTTGTTTGAATAATTATAATAACAAAATGTTGTTTTGTATAAACACAATGTTCCATTTATCGCAAGTCAACTCGATGTTGCGTCCAACACAATATTAACTTGGTATAGCATATAATGAAACTATGAATTAGTGTAGAATTTGATGAAAGATGTCGAATAAAATTAATTTAATTGAAAAAAGGTTCATAAAAACCCTCGGTGTTACCAACGTAATGGTTTGTATTTTGATTATATTGTCTTGAGAAAATGAATAAGTGACCAATGAATGTTATTGCATCGATTTTATTATAGTTTGTGGAATAAGGGGTAGTGTGAGTACATATTAGGGAATTGAGTACATGAATAAGGTGATTATGGGTCATTATAGTAGTTTGGGTGCTATATTTTGAAGGGAAGTTGTATGGTTGGACATTAGGGGATTGTGCGAGGGTTTACTAACAATATTTCCAATTAAATATGATTGGTGGGGATTTGATAGAGGATAATGTTTGTTTTATGAGCTACAAAAGTATTTTTAAAGGACCTTGATAGTTTCTTATGCACGTTTATATATCATGAACTTTATATTTTGATTGTATTTATTGTTAATAATAAAATGTGAGTGTTCTTTGAGTTAATATGTTTTTAATATTTTTGAAGATGGAGAAAGGTAGCCATCTTCCAAAGAACTTGGTCTGTTTTTTGAGAAAATAGGCCAACACAGGATGGAACATGGGAAAAAAAGATATGGTTAATGTTGTAGTTAATCCTTGGTTCCCCTATAAAACATGACTTATCCCAAAATGGTAAAAAGTATGTCTTGGTCTAGGAGTATCACTATATGATTTTTAAGTTATCAAAACGGGATTGATCACATGTGTGGTTTAATCCACGGTTCTGGTAGTGTCCATCTATGAGAAATAGGGATGCCCACAATAGTTGTTTTATTCTGATGTTGGTTATAGTCAATATGTGATGACCATTAGTTTAGAGTAAATGAAATTTCCATCCCCATTCTAGTGGTGAAGGATGCCATGGTAAAAAGGTTGATAAACTTATCCAAGGAGATTGATTAAGGAGACCAAGCCTGGGGTCCTCAATGTTTTATTGGTTAAATGTCCAAAAAGTTTTTAACTAGTCCATGGTGCAAGTATTTTTGGCTTGTTACATGTGGAACTAGTTTGAAACAACATTGAACATAGTGTCACAATGATGAAATCATTCTCTAGTGGTTTAATAATCATTGATCATGGATTTAGGATATGATTCAAGTGGAATTTTAATGATTTATATCGCATTCAATATGGTAGATTAATTAAAGTATTAATCCATTATGTATGGAGAAACATGTTTCCATGAGAATATATTCATGGGAGTTATTTTGGCATGTCTAATGGAATGTGAATTTTAAATTAATGTGTTGACCGATGTTTAAATTATTTGGGAAGACACATTCCAATTTGAGGAGGAAGCATTAACATCTATGGGTGATGGGATTATTGTGAATGAATATGCATGTTCATGAAAGATAGAGAAGGGATCATGGACCATGCATTATGGTGTGCTTGTGAGTCTCAAGGAAGGATTCATTAGAGAGAATGAACAATCCTGAGTTCTTGAGTATTAATGTAGATTATTAAGGAGATTAAATTCAATCAGGACCTGGAGAAAGTTGCAATACCAACAACCACATATCAATGACCATTAAATATTTTGGAGATGAAGTACACTTATAGGATTGTTGATTCATCTATACATTGAGGAATAAAACATTTAAGGTATTTTATTTACATTGAATATTCATTGTATTTGTGAATATATGTCTTCTTAAGGATTTAGGGTGTGGAACATAGTAATTAATCTATCTTGTAAGGATGGTTTCAAAGTAGTTAATGAGTCCATGTCGGGAGGACTAACCAATATGTAAATGAGTATGATTGGATTTTGAACCTTGTAAGTATCATGTGTCATGTACTTATTTATAACTATTAATATAGGAAAAGGGTGATAGAAAATTAAATGCATCTAGAACCTCCATTTGTTCAAGAGGTTTATTTGGAAGGGAAAAAACTCATAAAAGAAAAAGAGGATCAATGATTCACCACTCCACCTCTTGGTGATTAAGATAGATCATAATAATTAGAATCAACTTCAAGTTTCCAATTTTATCCAAGGGTAATGGATAATAAAAATTATATCAACACCCAAGGAGTCCCTATCATTGATGGTAAAACTAACAATTTTTTAGGAATATGGTGCTTCCTTGCGTTATTTCTCTCTACCTTGACATGTGTGACAAACCAGTGAAGGAATCCAAACTTCACATATAGAGTAGAATATTTGAGTACATTAAGATGGTTGATCATGAAGATACTTATTGATATTTCACTCAGGAAAACAAAAATAGTTAATATATAAGATTATTTGATGAGAATCTTGAAAAAACATTATTTTAAGGAATAATATTAGGATCTTTCTTGATTGTTTTGATTCCAAGGTATCGAATTTGGAATATTTAGAGCACCATTCATTAGATGAACTTTTATAATATCCCCACCTCAAGTGAAATGAGTAAGGCTCTAGTTTTTGAAAAGTATGAATAATAAGAAATATCATTGGAATCCATTATAAAAGGGAAGAATAATCGTTCTAAATATGGTAGTGATTTAGAGGATGATGAATATCACCACTATATTTTATTCTTTCATAAAAATATTATTGAAGGGAATAAAGAAAGGTAAAGTAAAATAATTTCTTAGAAATTTTAATTACAATGATATTTTTCGTATTGAAAAAATTTTCCCAAATAATTGGGTTAAGGATTTTCAATCATATGTGGGAAAATAAATTACTCAGAAGTGGAAAAGGGATAAAAAAGAATAAATTAAATACCAAGCGAATAATATTTATAATAATGGATGATGGATCATCCAGAAACTCTAAAAAAGTCACTCTTGTTGATCATGTGTAAAAATAATTTTTTATTCATACAGTGGTGATGGACAATATTGAATAGATCGTGAATGGAAACTAAAATATAATTTTGACAATTTTCATAAATAGAATTCCCAAATAAATAAATACAATAAAATGATAGAGCATTAAAACAAATAAATATATTCTCAAGTGGGTAGGTTTGTTTAAAAGAAAAATGGATGTTTTTTAATAAAGAAAACTAAGATCTATTCAAAAAGGAATATGTATATAGTGAAGAGATCAAGGGATAAAAAGTGAATATTTATGCGCAAGAAAAGATAATTAGTGATCTTATAGAATAATCGAATGCCCTTATAAGAATATATTTTTGATACACAATCCATTTATTTCACATTTTTGGTAAAGCTGAATCTGTCCAGAGAATATTTCAAAAAAATTAAGGATGTTATTGGAGAATATTCTATCGATGTTGGAAAGAGATTATTAAAGAAATAAGGTAACCACACACTTAATCATCTAAAAGATTGATTTACCAATTTTGATGGGAAGTTGTTACAGACAAACCTAAGATTGTTCAATATGAGGAAGATAAGTGGAAACATTATATATTAAAGGATGAAAATTTTATTTCAAGAAAATCATCACCCCATATTCATAGGAATTATAATGGATGAGAGTGACAATACCATACTAGAAAAGATATAAATCATTAAATAAGATCCCAAATAAAAGGAAATTGTTAGTGTTGTGCAAGGAATGGTCACAAAGCCAACTCATTTAGGTTTAATATATTTTTACGATGATAGTAGAAAAAATTTAGGGAGAGTTTTTGTGAGAAGAGTCTAATGAAAATATAGATAAATTGGGCTATACAAAATGAAAAAATATACATGAGAAGATGTCCACTAGTGATAATTTGAAGAAGTTTGAAATGTGTAAGAAAGATGGTAATGTATCAAAGTATTGTAGGACTATTATTTATTTTCAAGGAGAAACTATAAATTTGTCACTTAATACAAAATGAAGTTAATATTTCTTAAAGACAGAGGTGGAGAATTTTTCTTCACACAAGAATGATGAGAAGATCAGATGGAATGAATATCCAAGTTTGAGAGAAATATTTCTTGATGAGGAGTTTCTTTGAGGTAAAATGCGGTACTTCTTAATAAACTTTATTAATTATGTATTTTTTATTCTAAAATGTAGATATTTAAAGAAGTTTATTGAGGATATAAATTCTATAAATAAAATAAGATAATTTTAACATGCAGTAATTCTTCATGGAGATGATAAACATAGTGCTTTCTTTGAAGGGGATAATTGGTGAGAAGAAGTTTTCTAATATGGAACTTCTAGACATATTAATTTTTTTTTTGAAAATATGTTATTAAAAACCACAATTTATCTATAATTGTTTTTTCATGTTATATATTTTTATCAAGGGGTAGGTTTGTTTCTTAAAATGATATGAGAAAGAGGGAGATTTATTCTTTTCACATGAATTATTTTAATGGTTTGTTGAGATGTGTGTAGGAAAATCATGCTAATAGTGTTGAATAAACCCCTATTCTTAAAATATAAGATTTACTATGAATGTCACTACATGTTTAGTTTTAATAGATAGCATAGAAATCATTTTTGATATATCTCTTGTTTTATACACTGGGTCTTCCCATATATACTTTTATTAT
This sequence comes from Viscum album, assembly GCA_963277665.1. Lineage (NCBI taxonomy): Eukaryota > Viridiplantae > Streptophyta > Magnoliopsida > Santalales > Viscaceae > Viscum > Viscum album. Next base: position 189,996,093 of record OY728145.1, read on the forward strand.
ATTGATGAAATTATATTTTCGAAGATACCATTTGATTTTTTCATTTTATAGAAATTTTCATGAGAATTCCCCATAAATCACCATTTTCATTTTATTGTAAATAACGGAGAGAATACGGATTATGGTAGAAAATATTGAAGATATATTTTCAAATGAGGGGAATATCAAGATGATAAATGAATTAGATATATTTAAAATGATATTTTGAGTTTAGGGAAGTTCTTGAGAGGATAATAAATATTATAGTTAATCCTTGGTTCACCAATGCAATGTGGATTAGCCCAAAATAGTCATAATGGAATCTGTGGTCTGGGATATATATTATATTCTTTTTAACAAATAAAAATAGTTTTGACCATGCATATGGTGCAATATGTGGTCTTTTTAATGTCCACCTTTGTGAAATGGGGATGCCTAATATAGGCATTATTTGTTGAAGTTGGACTTGATAGATAGGTGATTTCGTAGAGATCATAATAAAAAAATATATAGCCTCACACCCACAGTAAAGGTAGTTTTTGTTGAAAGGTGGAGAAACTTTTAAAAACATACTGATGAATGAGACCAAATCCATGGTCCTCAATGTTTTGGAGTTAGAATTATAAAATGTTACACAACAGGACATGGGATAGGAAATGTCAAGTTGTGAGGTGTGTAACTTCTCTAAACTTATTAAGATGATTTTAGAATGGTTCATAAATTTATTAATAGTCGTAGGTCATGGCTTTCTTCCATGATTCTAGTGGAATTTTAAGGAGTTTTGAAACATTCAGTATGGTATTTTAATGAAAGAATCAATCCATGATACATGGTGAAATAGTTTTCCATGATTATTTATTCATGGGAGTTATTTTTAAAAGTTCATGAAAGTTTATATTTCTCATTAAGGAATAGAAATATGTCTAATTTATTTGGAAGAAACCTTCCTATTTGAGTAGAAAAAAATTTATTCTTAATAATTATGGTATTATTGTGAGAGACTTTTTGTGTTCATGAAACATAAATAAGATAGAAGGGATCACACATGAAGTAGTTCTTGTGAGGTTAAAGTCACGAGCCATTCTAGAGAAATATTAGTCATGAGTTCCTGAGTATTTGAGCATATAAGTGAGTATATCAAGTTCAATTAGAATCAAGATAGAGTATCAACACCAATAGTCATGCATCAATGAATTTTGGAGAAATTGTAGAATAAGTATTCACACGTGCTTACTTATTCATCTCTACAATTAGAAGGAAAAAATCTCTTGTCAATCTTGATTTGAAAAATTATTTTAGTATTGGTGTAATATCTTCCCATGGATTCAAGGAGTGGAACATAGTGATGACTCTGTGTGGTAAAGAAATTTGTGAAGTAGTGAATGGATCCATGTTTTGGGGACTAACCACATGGAAAGGAGTAGGCTTAGATTTCAAACAATTTAAATATCTTGTGTTCAATTATTATTTTCAATTTTTTCATTAACGAATGGGTGAGTGATAATTTAGTGGATCAAGAATCATTATCAATTATGGATGTTGACTTTTAAGAGGAGTAACTCATAAAATAAAAATAGGACCATTGATTCATCCCCTCCACCTCTCATTGATCAAGTCCGATCCAAATATATAGAAGAAATCAGTAACACTAACATGATTCCAGTTGATGTGCAGTCCTTAAGGTTGAATATGTGATCACACTATACATATTTCCTATTCACATGTCATGTATCTCTCAACCAGGAGAACCTAGTATTTTAATGTGAGTTAAATACCACCTGATGTGAACTTCAGGTACACACACCCAGTGGTCCAAAGTCGTCTAACTTGGTGTGTATAGGGGGTACACACTTAGATGGCCATCTGACCAAAGACAACCTGTGGGTAATGAATACACATCCTATAACTCAGACTTAACAAGACTTTTCCTATTAGTGAAATATTTAAATATAGGAAACCATGCATACACATCATTAAACCACCCTAGGATACACCATGAATCATGTCCCCACACAAAACATGGGTTTTATTGGTAAACAACAAGAATTAGTATAAGTCACATACATAGAATACAACCACAGGTGACACATTCCATGAACAGAATCATAAAATATCTGTAGGTAGGACCACCTATTTGAATCACATGGTGATGTCATCAACATAAGGGGTGAATTAGTGTTGTTAATTTTTACATTAAATTACAACCTTATCATTTTACCTCTTTATGTGTTCAGTGAATATATAACTTCCTCACTTATCTCACCTGGTTTGTATGTAGGAAATGATAATCAAGAAATTAATCAACAATGAAGACAATAATTTGTTAATTTGGTTAACTTACAAGCTGAATGACTATGTACCCTGTGTATGGTGGCCACTATCCCACTCAAACATTACTTCACTTTTATTATGAATATGTATCACGAACAAGAGTATGTCCTTGAAATTATTTTCCTAGCACTTATTCGGTTACATGAATAGAACTAATAGGAAAAATAATCACTCACTTTATGTATTCAAGATCTACCACCAACTAATTGACAAAAAGAACTAACATGTTACTTAAGAAGTTATACAAACATTATTAAAGAATGATCATTGGTTTAAGGGATAACCACCAATATAATTCTATGATATAGTTCATTTTCCTTCTAACCTTGTAAAAATATTCTAGTATGTTGTTCTATTCACTCATTTTTTCTTCCAAATTGTAGCAGCATTCTCTAACATCTTCATCTTCTTCTTCTCAATCTTATAATCTCTGCTTGAAAGAATTACCAATTTCAATAAATAAAGAAGTAAATTAATATTAAATACAAAAAATTATTAATTATATAATGTTCCATTCCTCAATTAATCCACATGGATTAACTCACCATGATTCTCAATCCAAAAAAAATTCCCAACGTCCCATGTGAATCTTCCCCCTATGATCCTCAACTTCATTTCCAAAAATGTCCCTGATTCTCTCAATTAATGTGGAAAAATTAAATTCCCAGATAACTCCTCTATCTTTTATATTCTTAAATTATTTCAAATCTGTCACAACCCGTCCTAGTGGAGCCCATGCCATGACTCGCCTTGCCCGCCTCTAATAGGTCATGGGTTGGTGACTACCACTAAGTAGGAATACTACTAACATGGGAGGCACACCCTAAGAAGTTGTACATATGTACACATATACAGGACCACAAATGCTAAAATGTAAAAAACCCACTAAGGAACAAAATTCATGCATAAAACTAAAATCAACCAATAGAGAAAAAAAAGTAAGTGCGGAAAGTAAACTGGGCCAGAATACCATCCCACCATAAGGAAGAGTCTGCTAACTACAATGTCGAACCGATAAGAATGAAAAAAAGGTACTGGGACTACTACTCGTAGTTGTAGGAACACCTCGTCCTTTAAGGTATCTCCCAAAGCTCACTCTGGTCATGATTTGACTCGTACTCTATCAAAAGGTTTCTTGTCTTCACAATACATTATACGTGCGGGAAAAGCCCGTTCAAGGGTGAATATAACAATACTCCATAACGGACCCCAAAATCCACAAAGCAATAGACAAAGTAAATTTAGATTCAGCTATACATAGTATGTGTGTAAATAAAATTTAACAAGAGAAGAATGTCTAGATATAATTTAAACCCCACCACATATTCTAGAGGTAAGTCACAATGACCGCATACCCACACTAGGGATTCAGTTCGAAGATTACACGAAGCACTCGTTTGGGAGAACTCACTCCACAAGTCTAACAACTTTGAGGATGTCCGTAGAAGAAGTGTGTTCATCAAAAAGTGTCACGAGATAGAGATAGATGCACTAATAGATCTGATGAGAGAATAGATACACTCATTCTAGGAGAACTCGCTTCGGATTGGGGAAAAATCACGATACATGGAAGAGGATCACTATCAGGGCCTTGGGGTATACCACAACTCATCAGTATACACCAGATATGTAGAGGATCGGTGTCCTGTTGGATTGGTCATGTTGATACCTGGACTTACCTAGGGTCAAGAATGGGTAGAGGATCTCACTTCGAGCCTCTCAGAGAGATTTTGACTCTATTTAGAAAGTCATGTTGAAGGGATCATACTTCTGTGGATGGAAATGATACCTGACATTTAGGGGCATGTGAAAAGGGGAACTACCCCAAAGGAAACCTATCAATGGAATGGTGGACAAGAATACCAATCCCTGTATAGAAACGTACACAGCATGTATAAAGGCCACACACCGTGTCCTATGACCCTAGGTACTACCCCTGTACAATGGGCAGTGTCGAGGAGAATGCATTGTTGAAATTGGTATACATTGTGTTTAAGAGAGTGGCATTCCATGTAATGCTATTTGGGGGCCACACCATGTATGTGGGCTATCTGTTAATACATATATTCAAACCATGTATGACAACCAGTGTACCGGTACATGGGGTAACCCACGTAACTAGCCTGGTATGGCTGTGTGATGGAGTACATGCCATGTACTACACCCCGTGTCTGTGTACCATCTGAAATACATGCTGAGTTTCATATATGGACCCACATGTCTTGTGATAGTTTTCACATATTGTTTCATCACTTCCTGGATCGCAAAACCCTTGTCACCGCTATGACGGCCCCACATGTCATGTTCTTTGGAGAACATGTTGTGTTCTTCAGGATTATCCAAAGCTGTCATTCTTCATTTTTTCACCTTAGGTGAATCTCCATCCTTTGATCTGGCAATCTAATCGCCATAAAACTCAAGGTTCGAGGTCACACCGACACTGCAAATCTGATTCCCCTGGTTTTGGGCCTATGATCGGCCCTGAAAACACATTTTTATCCCCCCACATGAAGAATGATCAAATAAATATTTATCCTAAACCATGTTTATTCATTTTCAGCTATCATCTATGCACCTTCACTAGGTCATCATGATGCTGGATCTATTATTTAGGAACATTTTGTTATGAACCGTATGTGCAATGATATGTTGTTCATAAATTTGTGAAGAGCATAAAAAACACAGGCTAAAAAGGGGAAGAAAAAATCCACACAATGAATTTGAGGCACAAACCACTGTCGTCATTCATCACGACGTTGATATGATCTAGTTAGAAGGATAAAACAAAGATAAATCAAAATGAATCAAATAATACAGAGATTACATCCCCAAAATAAGCCCGATAAAAACCCTCTCACAAGAACGAATGATCCACGGGTCAACCAGTTTGTGGGTTGATCCACATTTTTCATTTAAATCCAAGAACAAGGAAAAGAAGAATTGAAATAACAACCTCTACCATTGTCATAGAGGAAGTGAGATATCATTCATTAGTCTGAATTTTATATCACTATCCAATCATCCACACATCGTCGTTTATCGGTTTTCGTTGATAATTCACCAAGGGTGGATTCTCACCAAATTTTTAGAAGATTTTAGGGAGTTTTCTAGGGCTATGAACATTACCTTGGGATCCTAATTATTTAAAACAAATTAATGAGTCTCTGCGTTATGGAAACCATCAAATTAAAATAAACTATTATTTTTTTATTTCCTTTAAAACATCTGGAAACTAACATCTGATAATGAACCACAACACACGATGTTAGGCCCCGCCTAAGGGAAATTAATTGCTCTGAAAACAATGGTGCCCTTGGATTTCAAATTCAGGCACCCATTTAAAAGTTATTACATTTTAAGAAAACCGCTTGCATGCTATTTAAAAGTTTAACTTATTTCCAACATTTATTCTGGGAACATCGGGCCTCAGAATCGCACGATGTCAAAAATCCTAGTCTTGTAATAATTCCATATAAAATTTTAAATAATACAATAAAAATTAGGGATACTACATTACCCCACCTTGGGGATTTTACGTCTATGAAAAGTAAAACAAAAGGATACTCAAACAGATATGGGTACTACACATGAATCTTAGTCTTCCGCTCCCACGTGCTCCCCTAAAGATTCTTGTGCTGCCACCTGACACTCACCAAGGGAATTTCTCACACACCAAGTATAATCTCATATTGATCCTTGATCTCTATTGGGTAATCTACGAATGTCACTCCATCTCCAATGTTCAGCTCACCCCATTCGATGATGTGTGATGGGTCATGCATGTACCCCCTCAGCTGTGATACATGGAAGAAATCATGTACCTAGTGAAACTACGACAGTAGAGAGAGGTGTTACACATTCTCTACAACTCTAAGTAGTATCTTTAAAGGGAAGATGAACCTCAGAGAAAATGTTTCACCCTGGAAAAATCTATACAACCCTCGCTGAGGTGAGACCTGAAGGAAGACATGGTTTCTAAGAACCCAGATCTTTCTTTAAGGTATGTTTTTCATTTCAAGTTGTTTTTTGAGGAAAAATGGGAAGAAGGAAAATTTTAGGTGTACATGCCGTGTACTCAGGCACTAAGTCCAAGCCATGTCTAGCCGTGTCACAGCCGTGTACATGACCGTGTGACGACATGGAAAGACTACCTAAATTGGGGCTCAGTAAAGGTATATATACATCATGTACTTTTAAATTACACACAGTGTACTTTTCTTTTTAATCGATTAAGAGGACCATGGTCGCATCTAATTGACAGAACCATCTTCTTCTCGACTCATCTTGTTTAGGGGAAACCGTAGGGTGTGATTCTTCTCTGAGCCCTTGATTGACCATTAATTCTCCGAATCAACTATCATTGATTGCATTGGAATCTCCACGGTAAGTTCTTCCTTCATCTAGAGCCTTGTTCTAGGATTTATCCTCTTTTGTGAGATATACTTGGTTGATCTTTTTTGATGTTTTTATAGATCTACCACATTCTTGGTCGATTCAAGGTCCAATGCCAGAGTATATAGATCGTACAATGCCAAGGTAGGTGGTTTGTTCCTTTCCGTAGTTATTTATTGAATTTTATGTGCAAAAGTTCCCAATACCCTAGATTTGGGTATTGCATGTTTAGGGATTTTAACCCTGTTGATTCCTGCTATGATTTGTTGCCTGATATAGGGATTTTTTTTAAATAGTTTTATTTTTCCAAGCTACAGAGTGGTTTTCCCATGCTTGTTTGGTTATTTACTTTTTGTTCTAGACTTTTCTATTAGGCTGTTTGTTATCGATGACTAATGTTGTTAGGATTGAGTGATTTTATATGATGTTGTGATATGCTTTGTAGCAATTTAGGCAAGTATTTCTTGGGGTTTACTTTTCCTGCTGAATATTGTTTGTGCACAATTGACTTACACAGGGCTGTGGGAACCCGGTGTAGTTAAAATATAGGGGGAATGGATGCTGAGGGCTTCCCTAGAGTGTCTCAATTTTACATTGTGAGACCATAGGGGGGATGGACGTGAGTGCTCCCTCAGAGTTTCTATAGTTCCACGATGCGAGACCAGCAGTAGAATTAGACGTTGAGTGCTTCCTCAGAGTGTCTATAATAACCGTTATAATTCTACATGGGGAATTGGCGATGAGTGCTTCCTCATAGAGACTTTGCTAAGCTGAACTAGAGGGTTCAGACTGTGATAACTTCCTAGAGGGTATCTTGTGTTTGGTTAGTTGACTAATTTGATAAATGTAAATGAATGTAATTGAAATTGTAGGAATGTTTAGGTTTGAGTATTTCCTTTTTTATTGCTTCATATTACAAATTAACTTATATATATATTCATTGACTGTTAGGCATAGATCTTTGGGTGGTTGCCTTCTGGGATTCGTCTCACACCCTGTTTGGGTTATGCTTTTGGGCCCAAATAGATTACATTGGTCTATGTATAAATAAGGGTAACCACCCTTCTACTTCAGGTACTTCACTATTGTGGAGCTGGGGAGCATGGGACCAATCTGAGTCTTGTGTTGTTGTTGGAGTTTTTTATCTATCTTTCCTTTGTACTTTGGTTTAGTACTATATTCCAGCATTGTGACATGTTCCACTACTTTCTTAGATACTTGTGAAATGCATAATTATTGATATATACATATATATGTATATATATATGCTTTAATTTTCTAATTACATTCAGTATTCTGTTGTTTACTATTGTATGGTATTATTACTACTTACGCTATTGTTATATGCTTACATCTGCAGCATTACTCTACCAATGAAGGAATAGTTTCCCCACTATCACCCCCTAAGGCCCTTGAAACTACTATGCAGCCACTATTATATGGGGAAATGCACTTGAGGCCATGTGACCAACCGGGTGTGGGGAACCCCTAGACGGCACCCGAAATCGGGATGTTACAAAGTGGTATTAGAGGAATTATTTTCTTCTTGACTTACTATTTGGAGCCTATAGTTAGGGATAGAATGGAATAGGTACTTGGTAATAATTTGTGCCTCGGAGTAGCTAACCCATGTAGAGGGAAAATCTAATTTACCTCAATTATTGCAATTTTCTGGTTTGGAAATTATTACAGTTGATTTTATTTTACTATTGGGTGATCCACATGTTTTTTGCTATTATTTTTGATATTATTGAGGTTCTATTTCTGTTGCAACTTGATGAGATTAGGGTATGTCATCTCACGCATCATAAAGGCACTTACTACAGATCACATTTAATGCATCTTTTTTATTACATTTATGGTGCATTAGCGATTTCATGTTGTTGTGATATATGTTTTTCTTGATATACATGCTATTGTGATAGATTCCTTGATAGAATACTTTCAATTTATTAGGGTATTGGATTGTGTAAGGTTTTGTTTGAGTGAATGCCAAATATTACTTCTTGAGGTGTTATAGTCCCTCATGGATTGGAATTTGGTGTATCATTGCACATTTATGCTCGTATGTGACATGTATAAGATGCCAAACTTTGATTCGTGGGGAGTATGGGCCCCCACAGATTGAAATTTGGCACTTTAATGTTCTTTTCAGTGTTTTTTTGTTTTCTGGTGTATTTTCTGAGTCTTATTGTCCATAAAAACCTAGAATACACGGTGTGTAATTATCAATACATGCCATGTGTCCTTTTGTTTGGGAAGGAACATCTTTTCTTAAGTACACATCTTGTACTGTATGTACACACTGTGTAATCCTTAACCGTGTGACTAGCTGTGTGGGCCGAGATACGGGGTTGGGAAATCTTTTGTAACACAGGCCGTGTACCAGATGTACATGTCGTGTTATATAGACCATGTGTCCAGCTATGTGACTAACGAAACGGATGAATGAAACTCAATTAGTACAGGCCATGTATAGCTTGAACACACCACATAGAGTCGATCGTGTAACCGGCAGTGTGACCAATGATACAGGTCGGTGAAAACATTCTAGTACACACTGTGTCTAGCAAGCATCCAGCACCAGATCTGGTCAGTTTTGTTGTGTTTTTGTTTCTTCCCATCACATTTGAACATCGATTCGCTGTCCACTAATTCATAGGACCGTCCTAGCATGTTTTTGGGTAGCCGCGGTTTAAAACGCTCGCTGGCGCATACACATCCGACAGAGGTTCGACCTAAGGTCGGTTTGTGAAGACGACCATTGTTGAGGTTTCTTCATTTGGATTGTTCCACGTTTTCGTGGTTTCCTCTGCCATTACATCCTGATCCTTCATGCACGACTCCAATTTGGTGGTTTTCTATAGATTCCATTATGTTTTGGATGGTGCCGATGACTTTTCTGAATGTAGATCCATTCAGATGCTTGATGGTTGGTTTCTTTGTCCATGGAAGCTCGACGATCTCATGGTTCCTTGTTGTGGAGCTCTGTCGATGAATCCATCACCATTGATCATCCTCCTTCGAAGGCTCTTGTGCATATTTTCTTCTAGCTTGTTGTGTGATTTGTGTTGCTTGTATTTCTTTGGGTTGGTCTGACTAGTGTCTGCAATGGTGGAGCATGCTGCATTTTCTTTTTTTGTTTGGGTTGGCTTCTCTCTTCAATGGTGGATCCCCTTGGAAATGATTTTTGTGTTTGTATCAGTTTTTTTTCTTGTTCGGTTCTCACTTAACCGAAAAGTGTTTTTGAAAAAAAAATGTATTTTTAGTCAGTCAGTCTAGCAAGCACATGCCATGTTGTTTTTTTCTAGGTGAACTGTGTGGTTTAGTCATGTAGAAGAACTCAGGAAGGGAAAAATGATTATAGCACACACCATCTCTTGGGAGAACACATCGTGTGTTTGGGGTGTTACATGACCAGGGTTGGCAGATGTACATGCCCATGTGAAGGATTAAAAGATCAAGCCATGTAGGGGTAATACACGTCATGTATCCCTATTTTAAAAAACATTAATCATTTTCTTCTCCTATTATTTTCATTCACTTATAAATTTCAGTCCTTGATAATCTTGAAATAAGGTGTGTGTTATACCATGCAGAGTCATGCCACCGCGAAGTCCTCTGGTTTTACACCAGATCAAGGGAAATGATCAGACACTGGACATGGTAGATCAGGGTTTTCCAGCAGACCCTACCGTTGTGTCTGTCTTGGCACCAACCATCATTCCAGATACAAGTGCTGATGCACAGTTCTAAGAAGGCTTGATGAGGTTTATGAAGACCTTTTAGGGAGTACCGCATCCTACCCCATCAATGGTAGAGTCAACACGGGTCTTTCAGCAGTAGCATCCTCCCACTTTCTCAGGGTATGGAGGACCTCAGGCTGTTGAGTCATGGTTAGAATCCATGCTATATATCTTTGAGAATCTTGAGATTCCACCATAGCAGAGGGTGAATATCGCTACTTATATTCTTCACGATTCTTCCAAAGATGGTTGAATGTGATCTCATAGGCAGGACACCAATAGGTTATGGCGTGGGAGAAGTTCCAGCATACCTTCTACACTTACTTCTACCCAGAGACTCTGAGGACCAATTGAGCCTGAGAGTTCATGATTCTGAAGTGGGGTACTCCTTTAGTCATCGAGTATTATTCTCGCTTCACATATCTTCATCACTTCACACCCATTCTAGGGGGTGAGGATTTATTTTTGACAAGGACGTTTGAGGATGGTCTCAGGCATGACATCTGGTCTTAAGTGAACATCTTCAGGTCAACTACAATATCTTCAATAGTCAACCAGGAACTGATCAGGGAGCATAATCTAAGGGATTCTAGAGCTGTGAGCAAGGGAACCTCGACAACCATAGTTGGTGCCCCTCCTACTGATAGTAGGAAGACTTTTAGGGAGTCTATGTGTGGAGACCCGAGGAAGAGGGATATTTCCTCTAGTAGCCAGGTGGTGTGCTACCCGTGTAGGAAGAGAAGGAATACAAGGCCACATTGCTCAAGAGACCCAGGGGAGTGCCGATCTTGTGGCCAGATGGGTCATCTTCATTATTTCTATCAGTTTTTTCTCACTAGCAGCTGGTGACATAGTTTCCTCTATGACTCCTCATTTAGGATTAGCACCACAATTTTCTCATCAGTCTGAGAACTAGAGTTCTTCTATCCTCTTAGGATGAGGTGGAGGTCATGGTTGTGGTAGGCAGTCTCTAAGCATTCAATGAAAATAGGGTGGATCTGATCAGGGTGGTCAGGTAGGGTTGTAGGGATGTGGTACAGGTCATACTTTTGTAGTGGATCAGAGCCAACAGGAGTAGGATCTCGGAACCTCTACAGTTGGAGGTACGATCCTAGTTGCCTCAGGTTTAGCTTTTGCACTTTTCAATACAGGGGATTCTTATAGTTTTATATCTGTTGTTATTGTCGAGAGCCTTAGGCTCTGTATCATCACTTTTTCTAATGTCTTGATTCTATATACACCATTGGGGACTAGAACAGCTAGTGTACATCAGTGCAAGTAGTGCCCTCTTGAGGTTGGTGGGTGTCACTTCTTATGGGACCTCTATTTCTTTGAGATTATAGGCTATGATTTCATTCTCAAAACGGACTGTTTGGTTTCCTTTTGGATTTTGTTGATTGCTATCATCGTAGGGTGGGTTTCACGACACCAAAGGGCAGGTCGTTTCAACAAAAGGGAGAATGCGATTTCTAGGAAAGCAGAGCAAGACCCGAGCATTATGGGTTGGGAGGAGTTACAACCAAGATTGTTGGTATATATTTGGATGACCAGGGGACTTCAAATATGGAATTTCCTCCAGTGATGGATCATTTCAGGTATGTATATCCAGATGAATTTTTAGTTTTTCCATTGAAGGGATAGGTATACTTTTCTTTGGATCTTTTGTAAGGTGTGGCACCGATGTCAATTCCTCCTTATAGAATAGCTACACCAGAGTTACATGAGAAGAAGGAGTAGTTGGAAGAGTTGAAGGAAAATGGTTTCATCTGACCCAGTACTTCTCCTTTGGGTTCACATGTCCTGTTTACGAAGAAGGAATACTCTACCCTCAGGCATTGTGTGGATTATCGTAAGTTGAACCAGTTGATAGTCAAGAACCGATATCCCTTACAGAGGATTGAGTATCTCCTTGATCAGCTTTTAGGAGCCCTGGTGTTCTCAAAGATTGGCTTGAGATCCAGTTATCATCAATTGCATGTTATACCTTTAGATATACCTCTTACTACCTTTCGGTGTAGGTATGGTCTATACGAGTACATGTTTATGTCGTTTGGTCTCATGAACGCGCCTGTAGTTTTCATGTAACTAATGAACCAAGTGTTCCATCCATACATGGATTCTCTCATGGTAGTCTTTGTGGATGATATCACTGTGTACTCTCACACTCAACATGACCATGACACACATCTTGATATCATTCTAAGTAAAATTAGAGATCATTAGTTGTATGATAAGATATCAAAATGCCACTTTTGGATGGCCCAAATTCACATCTTGGGTCATGTTATCTCAGAGATAGGAGTAACAGTAGACCCAGAGAAAGTGAGAGCATTAGTTTTTTGGGAGCATTCGATGAACATGTTTGAGGTACAATGTTTTCTAGGGCTATATGGATTCTATAGACGTTTCATATAAGAATTTTCAAGCATAGCAGCAATAATGACGGGCCTCACTAAGTAGGGTGAGAAGTACTTATGGTTAGATTCTTGAGAGTCATCCTTTTAGTTGCCGAAATGGAGGATGACTTCAGCGCCGATACTAGTTTTTATAGTGATGATAAAGAGATATATTGTTTATTGTGATGAATCAGTTATCGAGCTGGGAGCTGTGCGTATGCAGGAGAAAGAAGTTGTTGCGTAAAGGTCTCAGTAGTTGAGGCAACATTAGAGAAATTACCTGACGCATGATCTTGAGTTAGCAGCAGTTGTTCATGCCTTACATTGTTGGAGACATTATCTATTGGGAGAGAATTTTATGGTTTCCACCAACCACAAAAGCCTAAAGTATAACTTCACTCAGCGCGATCTAAATTTTAGATAGTGAAGGTGGGTTGAATGCATTCAGTCCTTTGATTTTTAGCTTGCTTAAATACATGGGAAAGGCAACGCTGTGGCTAATGTGTTGAGCGGGATGACTCATATATAGGCAGTTCAGGAGGCCAATAGTGAGTGGAAGCTTATGGATCTATTCTCTGAGATGCATTTGGAGGTTCACAATAGACTGGGGCAGTCGTTTCTTTCTTCTATGGTCGTTACCTCCACTCTAGTTGATCGAGTTTGAATGAGGTTGCTATCCGATTATGAAAGCCTAGTCCTACGGGAGAGTGTGTCAGGGGATGACCCTATTCCTGGATGGACCATAGGTGAGGATGAGATCTTGTGCTTCCATGGATGAATATGGGTGTTAGCATACATATGTGAGGAGATGATGTAGTACTTTCATTCCTCATTTTAGTTAGTTCATCATGGTGTAACTAAGATGTATCGTGATCTACACCATCAGTATTGGGGTCGAGGTATGAAGAGAGATGTTTCTGTTTTTTGTTGACGTGTTCCACCTTTCAGCAGGGGAAGGTGGAGCATCAGTGATTGGAAAGGCTTTTGCAGTAGTTACCCATTCCCGAGTGGAAGTGAAATGATGTCAGGATGGATTTTGTGATAGGTTTTCTGAGGTCCCCTTAAGGGAATGATGTAGTTTTGGTTGTCATTGATAGACTCATGAAGGTTTCAAACTTCATACTGATCAAGTATATCTTCAATTTTTATGAGCTAGGAAGGTTGTATATCTGGGAGATTATACATTGACCTGGAGTTCTGCACTCCAGTTTTTCAGATAGGGACAACTGTTTTACTTGTCTGGTCTGGCAAGGACTACAGAGGGCTTTGGGTACACAGGTAATTCTGAGTATAGCTTACCATCCCCAGAAAAATGGAAAGTCCAATCATATTATTTAGGTACTGGAGGACATGCTTCCATCATGCATCATATATTTTGGAAGTTGTTGGGATAAGCACATGCCCCTAGTGGAGTTTACCTACACTAATAGTTTTTAAAAAACTATTCAGATGGAACCTTATGAGGCTTTGTATGGTAGGCCATGCCGATCACCCCTATGTTGGCTTGAAGTTGGAAAGGCAGCTATGTAAGGAACTCATCTTGTCTAGGAGACCATATAGAAAATAAATTTGATTCGGAAGATGATGGATACTGCACAGTCACGACATAAGGCTTGTGCGGATCGATAGAGACAACTTCTAGAGTTTGAGGTCAGAGATCAGGTTTTACTACGTTTCGCACCAAGGTTAGGATATTGGAGGGTTATGAGATAGGTAAAGCTTTCACTGAGATATGTTGGACTGTTTGGGGTTTTGGAGAGATTCAGGCAAGTTGCCTATCAGTTGTAGTTACCTCAGAGGTACTGGGCTATGCACGACGTCTTTTACATTTCTCAGTTATGACATTACTTCTCAAACTCATCTCGTGTTTTCCAATCTAAGGAGGTCAAGTTGGAGGTGGATGCATCATTTGAGAAGCATCCTATCCAGATTTTTTATCACAGCATGAATGTTCTCTTTGGCTGGTATGTTCCTCTGGTATGGGTTCTATGGCAGCACAGACGAGTACAGGACGAGACTTGAGAGAGGGAGGTCGATGTGCGATCACAGTGGTGTTCGAATATTCTTATTCTATGCGGCCTAGCTAGGGAAATTTTGGGAAGAATTTCTTTATGGGGGAAGTTTGTAAGAACTCAGATCTTCCTTTTAGATACGCTTTTCATTTCAAGTTGTTTTTTAGTAAAAATGTGAAGAAATAAAATTTTAGGATTACACATTGTTTACTTTATTGTACATGACGTGTACTCTCGAACACAGTCCAGGCCATGTCTGGTTGTGTCACGGCCACGTACACGACCGTGTGATGATGTGGTAGGACCTTCTAATGCAGGTCCCGGTAAAGGCATACACACACCGTGTACTTTTAAAGGACACGTCATGTACTTTTCATTTTAATTAATTAAATGAACTGGGGTCACGTCTAATTGGTAGAACCATATTTTTCTTGACTCATCTCATCCAAGAGAGACCGTAGGGAACAATTATTCTCTGAGCCCCCAATTGACCATTCATTCTCTGAATCAACCATCGTCGATTGCATTCGAATCACCATGGTGAGTTATTCCTTCTTCTAGAGCCATGTTCCTTGATTTCTCCTCTTTTGTGAGATATCCTTGGTTGAGTATTTTTTGACGTTTTAGTAGATCTACCGTGTTCTAGGTCGATTCAAGAGCCAATGTCAGATTATATCGACCGTACAATGCTGAGGTAAGTGGTCTGTGCCTTTCCATAGTTAGTCTTTGAATTTTATGTGAAAAAGTACCCAATACCCTTGATTTGGGTATTTTGTGTGTTTAGGTATTTTAACCCTGTTAATACCTTTTATGCTTGTTTACTTGTATTAGGGATCTTGTTTATTAATAGGTTTATTTTCCCAAGATATGGAGGTATTTCCCCTTGTTTGTTTTGTTATTAACCATCTGGTCTATACTTGCCTATTAGGGTGTTTGTTTTCAATTCCTATTGATGTTAGATTGGAGTGATTTTATATGATGTTGGGATATGATTTGTAGATGTTTATCCAAGTATTTCTTGAGGTTTACTTTGGTTTCTGAATAAGTTTGTGCACGACAGACTCACACAGGGTTGTGGGATCCTGGTGTAGTTAGACCATTGGGGGAATGGATGTTGAGGGCATCCTTAGAGAGTCTTTTTTTACTTTCACATTGCGAGACCATAGGGGGGATGGGCATGAGTGCTCACTCTGAGTGTATGTAGTTCCACGATGCAAGACCACATGGGGACTTGGATGTTGAGTTCTTCTTAAAAGTGTCTATAGTTACTGTTACGAGACTGCAGGGGGAATTAACAATGAGTGCTTCCTCATAGAGTCTTTTCTAAGCTAAACTAGAGGGTTTAGACTATGAGAACTACCTCGAGGGTTTCTTGTATTTGGTTGGTTGAATAATTTGATAAATGTAAATGAATGTAATTCAAACTGTAGGACTGTTTACTTTTGAGTATTACATTGTTTATTGCTTCATTTTACATATTGCATGCTATATATATTTATTGACTGTTAGGCACAGATCACTGGATGGTTGCATATTGGGATTCGTCTCACACCCTATTCGAGTCATGATTTTGGGCCCAAAAAGAGTATATTATTGCAGGTATAGATAAGGGAAAGCCCCCTTCTACGTTAGGTACTTGACTGCTGTGGAGTTGGGGACATGGGACCAAGCTAAGGCTTGCGATGCTGTTGGAGTTGTTTATCTATTTCCCTTTTTTACTTTGGTTTAGTACTGTATTCCAGCATTGTGACTTTTTTGGTTGATATCCTAGATACTTGTGACACACATCATTATATATATATATATATATATATATGCCACAGTTGTCTATTTACCTTCAGTCTTCCGGTTTTTACTGTTGTATGGTATTATTACTGCTTCTGCTATTGTTATCTGTTTATTTCTACTACATTACTCTTCCAATGAGGGAATAGTTTCCCCCTATCACACCTAAGGCCCTCACTACCTATCAACAGCCTCTGGAGTTTGGGAAAATTTGCTTGAGACTATGTGACCAACTGGGTATGGGGAACACCTGGGTGGCACCCAGAACCAGGATGTTAGATGGTCTCCCTCTTCGAACTCTAGAGGTCTCTTCCATCTGTCAGCATAAGACTTCTTCCAACTCTGTGCCATCTTCAACCAATCATCGATTACATGAACCTTCCCAATGGTAGATCGCACCAACTCTAGACCCATGACGACTGACTCTCTCTAGGATCGGTCCAGCAAAGCGGTGACCGGTAGGGTCACCCATATAATGCCTCAAGTGGTGTCATACTAATAGTGTAGTGGTATCTATTGTTGTATGTAATCTCCACCTGTGGTTGGAGGTACTCAGAAATGAGACCAAATTATAAGATATAATCCCACAATATATCCTCTAGAAACTGAATGGTTCTCTCTATCTGACCATATTTCTATGGATGGAACATTGCGTTCAAGCTTAGCCGAGTTACAAAAAAATCCTATAATCCCTTCCAAAAATGATATGTGAAATAATCATCGCAATCTAATACAATTAAAAAAGAATCTTTATAATGATTAACAATCTTCTACACATAGATTCATCCCAATCTCTCTACAGAACTCTGCTCCCTGATAGCTAGGAAGTGCGCTGACTTGGTGAGTCGGTCAATGATCACATTGATGGAATTGTGTCCCCTAGACATCTTTGGTAATACTATCATGAATTCAATCAATATTCCATCCCACTTACATTCTGTCACTTCTAGGGGTGAGATAATCCTAATGGGACCTGGAACTCAGCCTTCACCTACTAGCATATAAGGCTTCAAGAAACAAACTCTGTTATTGCCATCTTCATACCGATCCACAAAACCTGACACCATATGTCTGGGTATATTTTTTCACCCCAAGATATACCTCTAAGGGGGGATCTATGAAACTCCCAAAAAACGTCCTCCCACAACACCGCTGGTAAAATAGCGCGCCCTTTGAAAAGGAAAACGTGCTCCCCACCTTGCAAATATCCATCACGAGCATGTCATGTAGAAAACTGAGCACACAAAGTCTCACAGTAGACATCCCCTAGCTATTACTTCCTAAATAACCAAACTATTGGAGGAGTGAAAACCATCTACTGGAGATAAGCTACATCATCTCCATCCATGATGGATAACTGTAAAGACTTCAACTGCTCTGACGCCTCGCTCAGTAGCTATGAACTCGATCTCCAATTGAGAGAATATTCCACAACATTCTCCTTCAAAGGAGTACAAATGATCTCAAATTCATAGTCTTGGAGGAACTCAAGCCATTACATCGGCCTCATATATAGATCCTTTTGTGAGAAGATGTACTTGAGCCTCTTTTAGTCCGAGTAGACGGTAAACTGTTCTCCCATCAGGTAGTGTCTCCAAATCTTCAACGTGAATACTACCACTACCAACTCAAGATCATGGGTCATGTAGTAATTATTATCAATCCTTGGTTGGAAAGAACCATAACCAATCACTACCCATCTCTAAATCCAAACACAGCCATGCCCGATCCTGGATGCGTCAGCCAAAATTATGTACTTGACACCCTCTTCTGAAAATCTCAAGATCGTTGTGCACATCAAACTCTACCTCAACTATTGGAAGGCCTGCTAACATTTTTCATTCCATAAAAAACACTTCCCCTTCTAAGTCAACGCTGTCATTGGTGATGATATTTGAGATAAATAAATGATATATCTCTTTTAGTATCTCGTCAACCCAAGGAAGCTATGCACCTCAATCACAAACTGAGGTAGCTCCCATGCTAACACCACCTTGACCTTGGATGGGTCCACTACTACTCCATCTGCTGAGATAACATGTCCCAAAAATCGTACCTCCTATATCTAGAACTGGCACTTCAAGAGATTTCGATAATGCTAGTGCTCTTGGAGTATGTCTAGAACCATCTGCAGGTGTCTCACATGAACCTCCTCTGACTCCAAGTACAAAAGAATGTTGTCTATGAAGACCACTACAAAATGGTCTAATTACGGATAGAAGATCTAGTTCATAAATCCCATGAACACTGTAGGGGAATTCGTCATGCCAAAAGTTATCACCAAGTACTCAAAGTGGACATAGAAACATCTAAGATCTGTCTTCAATATATCCTCATCTCATACTCGTAACTGGTGGTAACATGATTGAAGGTTAACCTTAGAGAACCATCATTACCCTATCAGTTGATTAAAGAGTTCATTGATCCGTGGTAGTGGATACTTGTTTTTTATTATTACCTGATTCAGGCACCAGTAATCTATACACAACCTCAAACTCCAACATGCATTTTTGGAAAACAAAACTGGGGCCACCTAGGGTGAAACACTGGGTCTTATGAATCCCTTACTAAATAATTCTTCTAACTGCACCCTCATCTATCAATGTTCTCTAGGATCCACCTGATATGCTAGCACAGATATCGATGTCATCCCAAGGTGTAAGTCGATGCAAAAGTCGATCTCCTGGGGGGGAGGTAATCCCGGAACATCTTATGGAAAGGCATCCTCCTTCTCCACCACCACTACTAGGAACTAAAAAATCATAACATCTACAGCTCCAAGGTTAAGGCTAGCCATCCCATGAGTTCACTTTTTCACCCTCCTAAGCTTGAGCCCATCTTGTGTAGCCTAAGTTTTCTTTCCACCGACAAAGGAAAACCTCGTTCCATCACTTTGGACATACCACACTCTTCGCCTAAAGAAGTTAATCTAGGCATGGGCCAAAGATAACCAATCTATACTAAGAATGACATCATAAGCCCTCGATGATACCACCAATAGGTTCTAACCAAAACTATTACATCCAAGGGTAAGATCATGATGTTGAAAAAGATGTGTGATCATTGAGTCTCCACCTATAGGTGTCTCCAAGAAGAAGGGGTGAGTCAAAGGCTCAACTGGATTCTCAAGGTATCGCACAAGATGCATGGTGAGGAAAGAATGACTGGAACCTTTGTCTATAAGTATAGAAGATAAGGTAGAAAAGATACAGATCCTACATTGGATCATCCTTGGAGACCCTAGGTCATTCACCTCAATAGCATACAACTACCCACTTCTATATCCCCCATCTCACTGAGCCTGGTGTGGACCTCCTGGGGTGGCGGTGGAAGTGTATCAAGGTTTCTTCTACCTCATACATCTCTTCCCACTCCTCTACCACATCTGTCGCCTAGGGGATCTTCCTACCCCACTCTTTTCCTATTCCTGAGTGGTCCATCCACTACCTCCCTATTAGCAGATCGATCGATTGTAAAGTCTCTATCGAGATTTCCTTTGTCATCACACGAGTAGAATCACCTCTCCCTAGGCTGATTGGATTTAGACTGAGATCCTTAGACCATATATCCCCTATAATGGGTGCTCCTATAATGTCACCCACATCCTGATCCCTGGTCCTAACATTAGCTCCCAACTACTGAGTTTTCTACACTTGTCTGCCTGCGACTGACTGCCACTGGAAATCTCTACTCCGCCAAGAAGATCGTGGTCACCAAGGCTCGCTCAAGCACTCTATAATAATTCTAAATTCATATAGTCAAGACACTAGCTCATATATCTAACTGTATTCCTCACTCAAAAGTCTGAGCTCTAAATTACTAATCCCTGATGATATCCATCAAGTACCTGGAAAGGTTAGTGAACCAAAATGAATAGTCAGCCACCATTAAACAATCATTCTAGAGTAGAATAAGCTCTGCGATAGGCACTTCTCTTAGTGTAACCAAAAACAAAATCCACCCTAAAGAGTCACTCAAACTCCGTCCATGAAAGAATCTCCTCATTGTGAGTCTAAATAGTCAAAATACACCATCATCTCACTGAACCCCAAATAAGGATCGCTCCTAGGATCACCATCTAGTCTTCTGGGGACCTCACTAGACTAAAAACTGTGGTCAAGGACTCAAGTCATTCCTTAGCTTCCTCGGGTTTTGGATAACCTCTGAAACTAAGGGGTCTCTGTATCTAAAGCTCATGGAGCACACTCAACATGTGATCATTGTCTTTTGGAACTTCAGGTACCATGTGTTGCTCCACTGGTGGTGGTATAGTAGGTACACCGCCTAGAGGTAACACCTGGCGAACTGGTCCCTTTATCAAAGCCTCTTCACTGAGGATTTCATCCTCGTGATCGGGTCACTAAATCCTAGTGGGTATGCATCACATAGGCATCCTGTAAAGAAACAAGATGTACCATATTCAAAGAGTATATTTGGATAGCTGACACAAAAGGATATGGAAAACAAAACCCATTATTATATGATGCATGTACAATTATTTTGTTTCCCTACAACTAGTATTTTCATGTATCGAGTCGAAAAGTAGGTTATTAGAGTCCTAGTGTATGGATATGTGAGTTGCCCACACCAACACTGGAGTCCCTTTCCTTAAAGACAAACTTGAAACACTTAACACTGTTGCCCAAAACCAATCTCATAGACTGTTGGTCATAATGTTAAACTGACCACCTCTAATACCACTCTATCATGACCCATCCCGGTGGGTCTAGTGCCGCGACTCCCCAAGCCCACCTCCAATATGGCAAGAGCTGGTGACTATAACTGAGTAGGAATATCACTAACATGAGAGACATTGCATATGTACATTTTCACATGAACACATATCCAATCCCATAAATGCTGAAATGTAAAAAAATACACTAAGGAACAAAATGCATGCATACAACTAAACCCAACCAACAGAATTCAATGTAAAGTAAAGTGTGGAAAGTAAATTCGGGAAGAATACACACCCACCAGAAGGAAGAGTCTGCAAAATAAAAAGTCCAACCTGTAATCAAGAAAAAAGGTACTGGGACTACTTCTCGTAGTCTTAGGAACACCTCGTCCTGTAAGAAAGCTTACAAAGTTGGGTCCAATCCCAGTCTTCCCTATATTCTTTAAAAAGTTCACTCACCTGAACAAGACATGACACGTGCATGAAAATCCTATTTAGGGGTGAGTATAACAATACTAAGTAGGGGACCCCAAAAACCCCAAAGAAATACACAAAGTAAAGGTATAGTCATCTCTACATAGTATACTTCTACATAACAAATTACAATAGAAACATATCCCAATATACTTGAAACCCAGACCTGTGGTATATAGTTAAGTCAGAACGATTGCATACCCACACTAGGGATTCAGTTTGAAGATTCCATGACGCACCCAACTAGAAGAACTCACTCCACAAGTCATACAACTCTAATGAAATTCGTCTGAGAAGTATATTCATTAGGCAGTGCTATGAGAGAGAGATAGATTCCCTGATAGATCTGAAAAGAAAAAAGTTACACTCATTCTAGTAGAACTCACTCATGATTGGGGAAAGATCTCAATACATGAATGAGGATTACTATCAGGGCCTTGGTATATACCGCAACTCATTCGGATTCACCTGCTAAGTAGAGGACCAGCGTCCTCTAGGATTGGTCACATCGATACCTGACTCTAACTAGGGTCATGAATCGGTAGAGGATCTCAGTTAGGGCCTCTCAATGGGATTTTGACTATCCAAAAATTCATGTTGAAGGTATCATAGTGATATGGATGGAAATGATAACTGAACTTCAGGGGAATGAGAAAATGGGCACTAACCGAAAGGAAACCTGGCCAAGGAACAGTAGACAAGAAGACCAAGCCTTGAAAAGAAAGGTACACTACGAGTAGAAAGGTCACACACCATGTCCTATGACCCCGGGTAATGACTTTGTACAATGGCCCATTTCGAAGAGCATGTCACGTAGAATGTGGTACAAATGACCTGTAAGAGAGTGACACACCGTGTCTAGCTATCCAGGGGTCACTCTGTGTATACGGTCCATGTGCTCGTACATGGCTTTAACCCGTGTATGAAAACCCATGTACCGGTACATGGGGTAACCCACCTAATAGGACTCGTCTAGTAATTTGGTGGAGTACATGTCATGTATTCGACCTTGTGTCTGTGTACCATCTGAGATATGCACAGAGTCCTGTGTAAGGACCCACGTGTTGTGTGACAATTTTCACTCACCGTGTCATCACTTTCTACATCGCGATACTCTATCCATCATTGTGCCAAACCCAAATGTCGTGTTCTTCAAATAAAAAGTTGTGTTCTTCGGTATTTTCAAGATCTGTCTTTCTTCTTTGCCATGCCATGGGTGATTATCTGTCCTTCGATCCAGCTGTCTAATCTCCATGAAACTCAAGGGTCGAGGTAGCCCCAACACCACAAAGTCAAATCCATTGGTTTTGGGCCTCCAATCATCCCCAAACACACATTTGTATCCACCCAAAAAAATAACACTTGAAGTAAGATCTCTCCAGGACCATGTCGATTTGTTGGCTACCATCTTCGTCGCACCTTCTCTAGGTCGTCACGATGCCAGATCTACGATTTGGGATCTTTGCGTGGTGAAATAGATGTGCAACGATATGTTGTTCATAACCCTGCAACGAACATTAATAACACGAGGTAAAAAGTGGAAGAGTAAATCCACATAAAGAATTTGAGGAATTCACCTCCTCCATCATTCATCATGGCATTGATCTTCTATCGTTAGAAGGATCAAACAGAGTAAAATCAAAATAAATCAAATCATGCACTGATTAAATCCCCAAAATAAACCTGATAAAAAACCTCAAGCAAAAACGAATGATTCATGGGGAAACATCTTCAAGGGTAGATCTATATTCATAGTTCAAATCCTAGAATTGGGAATAAAATATTTGAAATAAAAACCCCTACCTCACTCACCAACGAAGAGGGATATTGGTCATCGGTTGGGATTTGATCTCACTGCGCAATGACCCATGTGTTATTGATCATCGGATTTCATCAAGAATTCTCAAAGGGTGGCTCATCTCCAAATTACTAGAGGATTTCAGGGAGTTTTACATGGTTATAATCCTATCCTTGCGATTCTTATTATTTAAAAAAAATTAACAAGTCCCTGAATTATGTAAACGTTTAAAAAAATAAACTATTAAATTTATTTTATTTTCTTTTAAAATGTCTAAAAATTTACTTCTATTTTTGACCTGCACCAGTCGATGTTAGGACACACCTAAGGAAACTCCGCTTCTCTGAAGGCAACTGTGCCCTTAGATTTCTGATCTGGGAACCCATATAAAAGTTATTCCCCTTCTTTCTGAAAAACCACTCACAAGGTATTTAAAAGTGTAGCTTATTTTGAACATATATTCCAAGAACTTCGGGCCTCATAATTGCACACCGTCACAAAGCCTTGTCATATAATAATTCCATATAATATTTTAAAATAATACATTGAAAATACAGAACTCTACAAAATCATAAAATTGGAAATCCAATAAACTATCATGTGAGGATCCTCTAAATTTGTTCACATTCATTTCTCATTTTAAATTATATCGATTCCTGAGTCAATCCACCAACATAATGATATTTATTACTAAAACATATCTTAGTATAATCACAATTCAAATAACATAAGCCTCATATTATTTAAACTGATAATCCTTGCATATCTCATGCACAACGGCATTCACTCTTATGTATCAATTGGAAAATCATATAAACCCTTATGTTTAGGGTTTTTACCAATATATTTTAGTTTTGTACACGCATATCAAGGAGAATTCATGTGACAATTAAATTTCAAAATGTGGATCAATACTTTTACATTTTCCATACTACATGTTTTAGAAAAATCTTACAAAACCTCAGATTTATCTTATGAAATATTTGGTAGATTTTTATGATTCTAGAGTAAATTTCCTATATCCCCCATAAATTATTCTAGAACCCATCATGAATCTAACATATCACATATCACTGTTTCATGGATTTTATATAACTCCAATTCTACATAGTTAATCATTGATGAAATCAAAATCTAATATTTAATCACATGTATGAATATTTTAATCTTACATAACTCTATAATTCTTAATTTACTCTTACTGAACATAAAAAATTCTATAATTTATTTCCATATCACCCCTAACCTAATATATCCTTATAAAAAACATCTTTAAATATTACTATCCATTCCGAATCATCTTATGTCACTTAAAATAGGTCAACAATTTTATCAAACCTCTTCTATCCAACCCAAATCAACTCAAAATTTCTTCAAACATAATTGTTAAGATACATGCAGTATATATCGGTTTCACCTTTATTAGATTTACTAAACATACCAAAATACTCATTTAAAAATATCTCATCCATTTATAATCAATTTAAATAACTTTATGATATCCTCAATTCATATTCAACCACATCAAATTAATCTTGAGACTCATTCATTAGCTTGGCTCCCTGAATATTCATCATCCAAGTTTCTTCTTCACATACAAACGTCCTTTACCTTATCATAACAGTTAAGATGGTTCTTTAATTCAGTCTTATTTTTCATAAATATTTTTAAAGAATCTAAATAATTTCCCTATGAGAATTTATCTCCAACAATATAATAGAAGTAACTTTATTTCCACTGTCCTTTTATTCATCACTCTTCAATGTATTCTTTCATCTGTATTGACTCATTACATGTAAACTATCTTTTTTTAGAAATCTATTATTATTACAAAATTCTATTCACATTAATTGGGTACTTTAGACTCCATCATAGTGACTCCTCTCAACACATGTTGAAATCATTCTTATTGAAAAACATACAACTCAACTCCAATGGGTTCAACAGTATCGCCCTTCATATTTTTTTCAATAAAACTATTGAATGTGTATATCAATATATTTTCTTCCATTTTATTATCACTCCTTATTTATGGTAATAAATAAAAATTTTATTCAAATTAGGCAGTATAATTTCACTTAAATACATATGTAATCAATCATTCCACTCTAAGTCTATTTAATCAATACATGGTGTTGAAAACAAGAGGAAATAAATTAGATAATAAAGTTTCCCTTGATGAAATAAGGATATGACACAAAATCAAAATTAATTTCTCAAGGTATATTCACATATAATTTCATACCCATACCAATTATTGAAAATATTCATATGATATTTTAAACCAAAATTATTTCACTCATCAAAACAAAAGACTAATAAAATTCAAAACAACTACAAAATTATATATAAAAATTTATCCCTTCAAAATCTCAATGTATATTAATTTTATTATAATTGGTCATACAAATTTCTCTCTATTATATTTAGAATTTATAATTCCAAAAAATGATGGGAATATTAAAAACAAACCATTTCAATGACACATTCGGATAACTTCTTCTAGTATATCAGGTTTTCATGAAATATTAACATTTGGAACCTTTCTATGACATCCCTCCCTCAGGGGATACACCCCCACATTACCTTTTCTAGGTTGATCTCTTCAAAAAATAATCTTCAATACACCAAATGTTTGGATTACTCAAGACGGTGCCTTTAAACATATTTTCCAGATTTGATATTATTTTTATCATTAGTTCTCCAACTAAACATATGAATCACCTTTAGTTCACTATAGTGAAATTATATAAATAATATATATGTAAATAAGTTGGGATGTCTATAGATCCTTATTGAGAACAACAAGTTTGAGAGTTTATTATAAACAAATTTAATCATCTATTTTTTACCCCATATTTTTAAGAACTCTTAATTCATACTTTTTGGATTTTCTAGGAAATTTTCTCCTTAGGTGAAATGGTTTAAATACTTATTTCAATGATCTCCTTTCTTGGAATTTTATCATTTATTATATAAAACCAAGAATAAGATTTTATTGGTACTAAATTTATTTAATTTAGTATCTATAATTGGGCTATCATCCTGATCAAAAGATCCTTGGAATTGTTCCCATATTGTTTTCACCTTCTCTACAGATTCTCAAGAACTATTGGTTTAAGGTTCTATAAACTGTGGAAGTTTTGAATCAGACATTCTTAACTCAAATTTTTGTAATCTTTGAATAATTTGAGATTTACATGATGATAAACACTTTGTTCAATACAATTAGGTAAAATAATATTATTGATTGAAAATGTCAGAACCAAATCACAGGATCACCATATAGTAATAATACATTATTTAAGAAATTAAAGAATTACCTTATGATGAATTATTTCTTTGTTTATATATTTTAAAATGTCTCTACATCATACCATCATTTCATTATATGGAGGAATAGTATATTCCACTCAGTAGTGATCCACATGTGTTCTACGGACCAAAAAAATAATTGTTATAGGAATATCTAAGTTCTATCATGGTGGATCCTAACACCTGCATAATTTTCCTTTGATCACCAAGAAAATCTATTCAAGGAAGGTTTCTATTCGTTCTTACGAGACTTTTGAGTGGTGGAGGAGGAGGATATCAATCTATTCTTGAAGTCGTTCCAAGAGTGGGAGCTCTCTAGGGTTATGAGAGAATTCTCTCCTGATCTCATTGTGCATAACCAAATGAATTGGATCTATTAGAGAAATAATATAATCAAATTTATATATCATTATGGTTGGAAAATAATAATTTATTAAGTGCCCATATTGTTTTTACTAATTATTGTGAAATTCCATGTCTATAGTAATAAAAATATTATTATTATTTCTTAACATGAGCAAAAAATGTTAATTAAATTAAATATTATTTATTAAAATAAAATTCAATATGTATTATTTCTCCCTAGACCTTTGAATTCGGTCCTCCATTCCTACACAATATTTATCTTACCTTGAATATCACTAAATTATTTTCCAAGATATAAAAAAACATTATATTTACTAAATAGAAAATAAATATATATTAAATATTCTACTCAGATAATATTATCATGAATAATTGGTGATAGAATATATATGCTATCAACCAAACATGAATAATTACTAAACCATATGCAAGAATATTATTTATTTAACTTGTTAAATAATATTTAATTTAATTATTTAACTGAGATTCTAAAGAAACATAGTGTGTGACCCTCTAGGACTATTTCTCAGTGGCATTAGGTGAAGAAGCCAAATGTCCATGGTTATCATCAAACAACACACCAAGACACCAAGAGAGAAATAAATTAATTTAAAAATAACATTAAACCACAAAAAACACTTATTGTGCAATATAATAACTTTATCATGATATCTCTAATCAATTAGGTTGCATGTTGGTGTCATCAACCTGTGTTCTAGATGTCTCTTTCCTTGAATTTTTAGAAATTGAACTTGCCAACAGAACACCAAGGCCATGGATTTATTTAATCTATATAATTTCTATTGAATGAATAGAGATATCAACTATATTTAAGAAATATAGGGTGGGAATCCTTTCATGCATTATGGAATAATGAAATATTACTTTTGACGCAACCAATGTATCCAACCTCATTGTGAACTTATGTCTTCATGTATTTCATCAATATATCAATGTATGTGACTTATCATATTCATATATAAAAATCATAAAGTCTTGGGATCAATACAAAAGTCCACAGATAGGAACATCCAATGAAACATATAAACATTGATATCCTATTAGCGAGTCTCATTCTCAAAATATCTTATACTAGATATTACCAAGGAAATACACCATGATAAGGATCCCCAAAGTCCTATGAGTCTCCAAACTTGATAAATTGTATCATTTATGTCACCTAAATGGTTTCATTCAGATGTAGAAAAAATATTTAATAATAATATTGGGTAACTTTTGTGTTTTCATCGTAGCGGGGAACTACAATGACTTTTCAGAGTAATTGCTACTCTTAGGGAATTGTCACATTCTATGTTAAATATAAGAAAATTCAATATGTGATTATAAGTTTATTAATAATCAAAACAGTGAATACATGTAATCATAAAGTACCTAGAATTTGGTTTAGGGAACCAAATCCAATAGACACCCACATTCATTAGTGCCAACTGCAAACAACCTTCAGTCTGCTAGCTCTCACATGATACCCATGCTTCAGCTTACAGAGGCATTTAATAAATGGGTATTCTATGTTATCTTCCATGTAGACACTATTTTTTGTAACTTCACCCCTCTAAGAAAAATACCTCAACAGTTTATACTTCTAGAGTATTTTATTTTTCCATTGGTGTGACCTTGGATCTTTCACAAGATCCACCAACGTAACATTATCACAATACAATGTGATAGGGTCTTTACTATTAGGTACCACATCAAGATCTGGTAAAATTTTCCATATCCAAATAGATTCTTTGGCTCATCATAATCCACAATATACTCAAAATCCACTGTAGAATCAGCAACAACTTTCTTCTATGAACTCTTCCATCTCACAGCTCATCCATAGAGATAGAAAACATATCTTGACTACAACTAAATATCATTTTGATCTATACAAAAAATAAAATCATTAAAAACCCTGTTGACCAGCTCCTCATATCCTACATACATCAAGAAAATATCCTTAGTTATTCTCAAATACTTAATTATATTTGTAATAGGGTTATTATCCAAGTTAATAATGATATCATTCTACCATTATCAATTCAAAGGAAATTTCAATTCAGGTAAATATCATGGAATACATTATTGATTCAATGACTAAAGCATATGGGATTGTAACATACCAAGTAAATAAAGAATACGACATATTTCATATTTATTAATATTTTTTAATTAAATATTAATTTTACTTTAAAGGGGTTTCTATGTTCGATAGCGCACCCAATACGCAACAATGAGTTTCTTTGAAATCTTATGTTGCACACTAATAATATAATATTATTATTTTAAATGGTAGTTAACTCATAGCCGTTGTATTGGAGGAAATGAAAACAACTAACTAAAATATGATTATACATGTTAGTTAAATTTATTAACATTTATCCAATAAAAGTTAGAGGCTTAAAATGTGAATGAATCTAATTTTAAGCATAATTTACATTAAAAGGTTGATTTACTG
This sequence comes from Viscum album, assembly GCA_963277665.1. NCBI lineage: Eukaryota > Viridiplantae > Streptophyta > Magnoliopsida > Santalales > Viscaceae > Viscum > Viscum album. The sequence goes on from OY728145.1 coordinate 190,025,826, forward strand.
CCTTTTAATGGATAACTCTCTTTAAATATAGTTTTGGTCACTTTAATACATTTTATTTGATCAAATAAAATCCTTCTTCAGAATTGGGACATAAAAATTTACTTCGGTAAATTTTTGGTATTTTTCTGATAAAGTTCATTTTTTAATGAATAGTGAAAAATACTATATTTTAATTCAAAAGTGCCTTTTAATATAATTTATTTATATAGTTAGATTATAATTTTAATTGGTTTTAAAGTGTAATTAGAATATAATTTTACCATTTAATCCAATTTTGGTCATTGTAATTAATTTAACTTTGAAATTGGACATAAACAAATGTCAATATTTTGATAGTTATTGTTTCTTAAAAACACGCTATTTGTTTTAACAATGGGAATTAATTTTAAAATTAATTAATGCCACTTCTATTTTTTTAATTTGGAAAAATAAACATCATTTTTTAATTATCAATATCAAATATAACTTAGGCTGAATTTTTTGTATTTTTCTGAAAAAACTTCAATTTTGGATGAATAGTGAAACCACTTAGTAGTAGTTAAAAAACTGACTTTTTCATTTAAATGAAATTTTACCTCTTCTGTGAATTGAATTTTGAAAATCCAAAATACATGGTTGTTATTAGTAAGTAAAATATGGTTCAATAATATGAAAGTAATTTCTGGTGAATAGTGACTTTAGACTTTTATTTACCGCGGTTAAAGTTTAATAGGGTAATTCAAGGTAAAACGAATATTATAATAATTCAAAATTACCTTAACATTTGTCCTGAATTTATTGTATGATTAATGGCTGACCGTTTTCATCCTGGTGTCAATTTTGGGACCCCATGGGGCCACTTATGAATGATAATGACACATTGGATTAATTAATTTAATGTAAAGGCAACAATGACAAAAATAAAAAACTTTTAGTAAATTAATTTTTATATGGTGTAATATAAAACATATTTTTTACTATAAATATTATTTAGAAATATAAAAATATTTCCTACATGATAGTATTATTTTATAATTTTTAGACATCGAATAAATTAAATTATTTTTGACACAATAATGATGCAGTATTTACCTCATTAATAAATTATTTAAATAAATAAGATTATAATGATTATACTATTATTGAAAAACTGTACAATTCCTATTGGATGATTTTATTTCTACATTGAGTCATATTATCTTCGACTCTAATGATTTTTGGACCTTTATAACCCGAATATAATTATATAATAAAATAATATTTTCACACTTTCCAAAAGAGCCCCACCTCTCCCTTATAAAAGGAGACCACTTAAAACCAATTCCTCACTCCTCTCAAGCATTTTGACTCATCCAACCTCTACCCAATTAAGCTCCCTAAATCCCTCTCTTCCACATTGAAGCCTTACCTTAGGCAGAAGTCACTTCAACAAACCATTTTGGGTCAAACCAAAGGAAGTTACCGAAATTAAAGGTAATGGTTTCTGTTAACTTCTTTTATTTTATTTTACTTCTCCAACCCCTAAACTCTTTTTATTCCTTTATTTTATAGAAAAAATAGTATAATAAATATACTATGGTGTTTTTTTGAGAAGTATTCAAACTAAACTTACACACACCTCCATCTAATGGGTGAAAAACATAATGTTTCTGTGCATGGCAAACTAATGCCTCACGAAACGATGATTGTTCAATTACCTCCTACCACCTCTCATGGTAGAAATTATGATGGAAAAATATTTATAGATGATATGTATTATGTTTATATCTTCTTTATGCTTCTGTATTTTTCATTTATATCATACCTTTATGGTTTCCATTATGGGTAAACTCGATAATTTCATTTTAGGAAGTGTGGACTACCACCACCTCAAAGTGATATGACTTGTTAATGCCTTATGTGGGATGAATAAAGGAAGAGTTAATGATATTATATTTGATATTATACTATAATTATAACATACCTATGTATAATTATTTTTTAATTCCATTAAAATAAGAAATAGAAATAAAAGTAGCGTTCATGCGTACGTACGGCTTACCGTCTCCATGAACGGTGCATTTCAATTCTTACCTCCAAATGATATGTACTTTAATAAATATATATATATATATACTGGATATATATGATATATAATATATCTAAATATGAATATAATTCTGGATATAATGGACTATTGACAACATGGACAACTTGTAAATATAAGGTGTTCATTTTTTACTCAAGTACCAAATATTGACAAAATGAACGTTATTAACTTAAATGATTACATAATGTTTATAGAATGGAAATAATTGATATAAAAGGAATAATAAACTTGAAAAAGGTTCTTATTTAAGTAGAAATTAACTTTATTTTATTATTTAGGAGATTAAAGAACGAATGGGTCAAGTCAGACAATGAGGCAAGGGGATTTCTAATCTCACTTTTAATTACGTGAGATTTCAATTGTTCGCCACTTATTTATTGAATGTGGTCTAATTTGTACAACCATTGATATATATTATAATTATTATCTTTATATTTATGGTATTCTGTGATTCATTTTGTGGTTATTAACTTTTGGTCATACAACTCGATTTGATTACACTGAAGTAAGGGTTTCTCATCTCACTTTTTATTCCTGTGAGATTCATGCTATATTGGCCACTATTTCCTTTTGTGTGGCATATTTACCATCCATGATTGTATTAATTTTGTAATATACAATAATTTTTGGGTATTTACATCTTCATCTAATGATCATTCCTTCATGTGATGTATCTTTCATATGTTACCCAATCTGTAAGGGAACCTTTCACCCTCCTATATTTAAAAGACTTTTTTTGTTATGACTTTTAATTTACATCCTATTATGTTGGGATATGTCATTATATATACTTATTGAGGTAAATTTTATTTCCAAGTGATTAGATACCCTTTTTATCTAATCAACACATTTTCTTAATTTTAAAGTGACGTCGTTAGGCTTTCGAATTTTTGTATGGGAACTTCTTAACCCAATTTCAATTATTTGGGTTAAACATGTACTTCTTGAATATGTCATCCTATGAATATGTGTGAATGACCTATAATTGTTTTACACATAATATCCACTTATATTGGGTGTATTTATATTTTTCACACATAGTTATGTGATTGATTTATCCTTAATTTAAAGATACCATCTTTATAAGGGATTTCATCTCAATTTACATTTCCATAGAGACTTAATTGTTTTTATGCACCAATTCACTCTTATATGGTGTATATATTGTCCTTTGTCATATTATATCATGAATCCATTTATTCTTATGATATTATAAATTTCAGATAAAATGTTATTCCTCAATTATTTGTATTCAAGAGTCTCTCATTTTGTTAAAAACTCTTTAACTAAAATATGGTTTTAAATGTTTTAAAGATTTATTAATCTAAATCATTATCATTAATTTCCATGTTTTAAAAATGGTTTTGATTGTTTATTTATATTAACATTAATGTTTTAAAATTATAATTCCATTAAAAGCTTCAAAGTGGTATGGGACACTATGATTCAAAAATCTATTTTGAAATGGTTTTTTAAAAAGGATTGACTATTTCAATATCTTGAAATTACTTATTGTGATTGAAAATAAATTGTCATTAGTGAAATGTTAATATTTTCAATATTTAATGTGTTATGATGGTTCTTGGACATTTGACGGGTGGTTAAGTGATAAACCATATGACGAGTGGTTCTCTGATAAACCAGGACGGGTGGTTACGTTATAACCTCCAATTCATTGGGTATGGAAGTGGGTCGTATGGCCATTTCATTTAGTGATATGTGTGTAAGATGATCGTATGGTTATTCCATTTAAGTAAGTTTATGTCCCATGTTATGTTTATTTTTTATGTGTTCTTTATATGGGTTTTGTGGTAATCTTTTGGTTACCAAAGGGTAAGTAATGATATTTTCTTTAGTGAAGAATATTTACTAATTCAAAAAGGTGAAAAGTAATAATTATGATAAAGTATTCATGGTTTACTAGTTGTTTAAAAAAAATATTTTTCCTTCGTTGTTTATCCCTTACTGATCCTTTTATGCTCATCTCATGTTCTGAAACATTTTTCACATGACTTAAAGAAGAATAGGGTCAAGGATTGGATCAAAGAAAAGTCATGCTATCTTAAACATGGAATTAGACATGACTCTCTTTTTTATAGTTTTTGTTTTTTGAAAAAAATGGAAACTGAGTAGAAGTTTCTAATATGTAATTTTTGAAAAGAAATGTTATATTTATGACTTAATTCTCTAAAACTCTAAACCTAAAAATATCCTCAATGTGAATTATTCATTTCATTCAAGATTATGAAATTTTTAAGGTCAGGTCCTTATAGTTGGTATCAAAGGTCAGTTTAGAAAACTTTAGAGGTTAGGGTGTTCTTTAAGAATAAGTGACATTACCATAATGATCAAGATTTTAGAAAGAGTCAAAGTTATTTTAGATAAAGTGAATGAGTTTAACATAAAATGAATAAGTATATATTAGTATTTACCTTCCTATTAAGATATTATATGATGATTTTACTGATATACTCACACTGAGATTTTTGGTTTTAGTAAATGGCATGATCTAGCAAGCACCAAACTAACAGTGGATGTGAAGAAAACTGTGACGGTTTTCTAAATGAGCAACTGAATGAAATGGGAGCTGCAATGAGAACTCTTGTGGTTATTCTCAACCAACTATCTGGAGTCATGATTGAAAACCTGAACCTTGGTGATTTTTATAAGGTATCATATATGAGAGAAACAAATCCCTACGGATGTTCAGGTAATAATCATAAAGGTAAGTATGTTCAAAAAACTATGTGTCAAGGATATGGAAAGAAACCCCTAGTAAAATTCTTCAAAGTGACGCGAAGATGCTATAGATGTGGGAATGAAGGTCATAAAGAAAGAACCTTCCATGGAAAAAGGAAGCATCCAGTTGACTTAAGGAAAGGGAAAGAATTTCTTTCTGAGGGATCAATTGAATGTTTTAAATGTGGCGTTCATGGTCATTATACAGAAAGATGTCCAACAAAGTTGTTTCGAGAATGGGATCACCAGGATCATACAAATATATGTGTACCAATACCTAATTCCATTCCAATTAAGGATGAAGAAACTGACAATGACCAATGAAAGGTATGGATTATTTCATAACATATGTTTTGACATTATTGAATCATAGGATATGATCCATGATTTTGTTTGTAGGAAATAAGTATTTCAGAATAAGTTGGAAAGGAATTGTTAATGGACCATGAAGAACGTTGAATGATTAAGAAGTCAAAATATAAGGGATTAAAGTGTTATGGTACATTTTAAGATGATGAAATACTTAAAAGTAATAAGGCTATTTTGATGATGGGATTATATTGGAATACTTTTTATAGTACGTGTAACCCTGATGTTTGATATATGAAAATGTTATTCAAGGAATAATTATCTTTTCTTTTAATGATTAATGATGGAATTTTATTTTGGGAGAATATATGTTTTTATTATGGACATATGGTGATTTGGTTTTTTATGGAAATGATTAACATATCATAGAGAATATGTGATTTGGTTAATTACACTTCAATATGAGACTTTAAGAGTAGTTGATTTTTATTTGGAGATAAATGTTAAGATTTAAAGTGGAAGACTGTGTGACTAAATCCTTTTGAACTTTGGGTTACAATCTTAGTTTGGGTTATTTTGAAGAATTTTAAGTAAAATGGTATATTGAATGGTCTTTATTGAACTTTGGGTAGTTTTGTTGAATTTTGGAGATTAAGAGTAGTATTTCTTTTTTATAAATCATTATCCTTTTTGGGGATTATATGATCTCGTACTAACCATTTTTTGGTTTTCGTTAATGTCGAAGGACAGGGGAAATATATAGTGTTTTTGTGGATTATGTGATTCTCTAGAAATTGATTCTTGTGATTTTTGATGTGACAAAGTCCATTTGAATACACATCATTGGAAGAAAAGATGTGTTTGTGGTAGAAATTTTGTAAAGGATGAAAGTATACATGAAAAGTAAGTATGTTTCCTTATGTTTTTTGTTAAGATCCTAAATAAATTCCTCAATATTATGAAATGTAACTTAAAACAAAAACTTTTTCTATTAACTTTTACAACTGGGGAATCAAAGACCATTTAACCCATCACATGTTTGTGATTTTTTGTGGTTAACTTTCTCCTAATCATGTTTTCTGTCACTCTCCATCAGAACTTGACTGTTTTTTCTTTCTTCCATATCCATATTTTCCTACATGGAATCCTAGTATGGGTTATCTCGGGTGACCTTTGTAGTTCTCTTTCTTTCTTTTGAAGTGATAGTTTTAATGACTCTTTTCCATTGTGGTACTTTTAATGAAGTTTCCAAGACTTGTTTTAAAATTGTGAGGATGCAATTCCCAAAGGGGGGAAGGATGTAACAGCCCAGGAACATAAAGAATAATAGATATTTCATATTTATTTATATTTTTGAATTAAATATTAATTTTACTTTAAATGGGTTGCTATGTTCGATAGTGTACCCGATACGCAACAACGGGTTTCTTTAAAATCTTATGTTGCACACTAATAACATAATTTTATTATTTGAAATAGTAGGTAACTCCTAGCTGACCATGGTCATCCTTGGGTAGATTTTGGGACCCCATGGAGCCACTTATTAATGATAATGAAACATTAGAATAATTAATTTAATGTAAAGGAAAAATAACAAAAACAAATATCATTTATTAAATTAATTTTTATATGGTGTTATATAAGTAATATTTTCAACTATAAATATTATTTATAAATCCAAAAATATTTCTTACATGATAGTATTTTTTTATAATTTTTAGACATCGAATAAATTAAATTAGTTATAACACAATAATGAAGCTGTATTTACTTCATTAATAAATGATTTAAATAAATAAGATTATAATGATTAATATATTATCCAAAACCTATCCAATTTCTATTGGATGATTTTATTTCTACCATGAGTCTCCTTATATTTTACTCTAATGATTTTCGGACCTTTAGAAACCGAATATAATTATATAATAATATAATAGTTTCACACTTTCCTAAAGAGCCCCTCCTCTCCCTTATAAAAGGAGACCACTTCTAACCAATTCCTCACTCCTCTAAAGCCATTTGGTTTGTCCAACCTCTTCCCAATTAAGCTCCATACATCCCTCTCTTACATTTAGAAGCCTTAACTTAGGCATAAGGCACTGGAAAAAACCATTTTGGGTCAAACCAAAGGAAGTTACCCAAATTAAAGGTAATGGTTTATCTTAACTACTTCATTTATTTTACGTCTCCAACCCCTAAACTCTGTTTATTCCTTTCATTTATAGAAACACCAGTATCCTCAATATACTAGGATGTTGTTATGAGATGATTTTGAACTACACTTACACAAACCTCCATCTAATGGGTGAAGAACATAATCATTCTGTGGATTGAAAACTAATGCCTCACGAAACGATGATTGTTCAATTACCTCCTACCGCCCCTCATGGTGTCCATTATTATGGAACTGTTTTTATATATGATATATATTATTTTTATGTATTCTTTATGCTTCTGTATTTTCCATTTATATCATACCTTTATGGTTTCCATTATGGGTAGACGCGATAATTTCATTTGAGGAAGTGTGGACTACCGCCCCCTCAAAGTGATATGACTCTTTAATGCCTTATGTGGGATGTATAAAGGATATAGTTAATGATATTATATATGATATTATACTTGAATTATAATATACCTATGTATAATTATGTTTTAATTCCGTTAAAATAATAAATATAAATGAAAGTAGTGTTCATCCATACGTACAACTTACCATCTCCGTGAACGGTGCATTCCATTTCTTACCTCCAAATGATATGTACTATTATAAATATAAATATAAATATATACTAGATATATATGATATATATGATATCTAAATATGAATATTATTCTGGATATAATGGACTATTGACAACATGGACAACTTGTAAATATAAGGTGCTCATTTTTTACTTAAGTACCAAATATCGACAAAACGGATGTTATTAACTTAAATGATTACATAATGTTTATAAAAAGTTAATAAGTGATATAAAAGGAATAATGAACTTGAAAAATGTTCTTAATCTATTATAAATTAACTTTAGTTTATTATTCAAGATATTAAATAATGAACGTGTCAAGTCGGACAATGGGGCAAGGGGATTTCTTATCCCACTTTTAATTCTGTGAGATTTCCATTGTTCGCCACTTCTTTATTGCATGTGGTGTAATGTGTACTGCTATTGATATATATTATCATGATTATATTTATATTCATGGTATTCTGTGATTCATTTTGTGGTTATTAACTTTTGGTCATACGACTCGATTTGATTACAGTGAAGTGAGGGGTTTTCATCTCAATTTTTATTCCCGTGAGATTCATGCTATATTGGACAATATTTTCTTTTGTGTGGCATATTTACTGTCCATGATTGTATTAATTGTGTAATATAAAATAATTTTTGGGTATTTACATCTTCATTTAATTATCCTTCTTTCATGTGGTGTATCTTTCATATGTTACCTAATCTGTAAGGGAACCTTTTGCCCTCCTATTTTTAAAAGACTTCTTTTGTTATGTCTTTTAATTTACATCTTATTATGTTTGGATATGTTCTTATATATCCTTATTTATGTAAATTGTATTTCCAAGTGATTATATACCCTTTTTATCTCATCAACACATTTTTTGAATTTTAAAGTGACGTCGTTAGGCTTTCGAATTTTTGGAAGGGAACATCTTAACCCAATTTCAATTATTTGGGTTTAACATGTACTTCTTGAATATGACGTCCTATGAATATGTGTGAATGACCTATAATTGTTTTACACCTAATATCCAATTATATTGGGTGTATTTATATTTTTCACACATAATTATGTGATTGATTTATCCTTAATTTAAGGATACCGTCTTTATAAGGGATTTCATCTCAATTTACATTTACATCGAGACTTAATTTTTTTATGCACCAATTCACTCTTATATGGTGTATATACTGTCTGTTTTCATATTATATAATGAGTCCCTTTATTATTGTGATATTATAATGTTCAGATTAAATGTTATTCCTCAATTATTTGTATTCAAGAGTTTCTCATTTTGTTCAAAACTCTTTAACTAAAATATCGTTTTAAATTTTTTAAAGAGTTATTATTCTAAATCATTATATTTAATGTCCATGTTTTAAAAATGGGTTTGAGTATTTGTTTATATGGACATTAATGTTTTAAAATTATAATTTCATTAAAACCTTCAATGTGGTATGGGACACTTTGATTCAAAAATCTCTTTTTAAATGGTTTTTGAAAAAGGATTGACTATTTCAATATCTTGAAATTACTTTTTGTTATTGAAAATGAAATTTTATTAGTGAAATGATTAAATTTTCAATATTTTATATGTTATGATGGTACTTGGACATTTTACAGGTGGTTACGTGATAAACTACATGATGGGTGGTTCCATGATAAACCAGGACCGATGGTTACGTTATAAACTCCAATGCATTGGGTATGGAAGTAGGCCGTATGGATATTCAATTTAGTGATATGTGTGTAAGTAGATCGTATGGTTATTCCATTTAAGTATGTTTATGTCCCAAGTTACCTTTATATGTTATGTGTTCTTTATATGGGTTTTATGGTAATCTTTTGATTACAAAAGGTTATGTAATGATCTTTTATTCGGTGAAGAGTATTCACTACTTCATAAAGGTGAAAAGTATTACTTATGATAGAGTATTCGTGGTTTAATTGTTGTTTTAAAAAAAATTAATAGCTATCCTTATTTTTGTATCCCTTAATGAGCCTTTTATGCTCATCCCATGTTTTGAAATGTTTTTCACATGACATAAAGAATAATAGGGTCAAGGACGGGATCAAGGAAAATTCATTTTATCTTAAATATGGAATTAGACATGACTCTTTTTTAGAGTTTTTGTTTTGTGAAAAAAATGGAAACTGAGTAGAAGTTTATACATTGTAATTTTTGAAAAGAAATGTAATAGTTATGACCAAATTCTCTAAAACTCTAAACCTAAAAAGATCCTCAATATGAATTATTCATTTAATTCAAGATTATGCAATGTTTAAGGTTGGGTCCTTATAGGGATCTTACTCATTCTCTCTTCCTCCAATTTTTTCTGGGGACACATTTTCATAGAAATACATATACCATTTGACACTAGAACCAATCCCCTATTTTATGGTTCCATTATAATATTTTTATAATCTATTCGATGTATTTACGTTTACTTAGTCTAAGAAACCTCTTAGATCTATCATGAATGATCTTAATCCCCAAAATATATGATGCTTCACCAAAGTCCTTCATGGAGAAACATTTATTAAAAAATCCTTAATATATTGTAAGAATGGTATATTGTTTACAATAAGTAATATTTAAACAACATATACTACAAGGATAAAGAACTAATTCCCACTAAACTACTTGTAAACACATATATAACATTTTTACATAATGAAAACAAATTCTTTTATAGCTCTATCAAATCAAATGTTCCATAACCTAAATTCTTGTTTCAATTCATAAATCGAACTCTACAACTTTTAAATCTTTTTGGAATCACCTGGACTCAAAAACCCTTCTAGTTGTGTCATTTAGACATACTCCTAAATTTTCCCATTAAGGAAATATTTTTTGACCTCAATCTACCAAATTTTATGGTCATGGTAAGATATTATAGAAATTAGAATTTTGATGGATTTAAACATGGAAACTGGTGAAAATGATTCATCATAGTCAATTCATTGTTGTTGTTTAAACCCTTTAAAATTTACCCTTTATTTATTGGTATTTAAATTTCCTTCCATGTATAGTTTTCTCTTAAATACGTTTTTTCACCATAAGGGATTTACATCAATGGTTGCACCGACTAAACCCCAAAATTGGTTCTAATACATGGAATACATTTCAGAACTCATATATTATTTCCGGATTATAACTTCTAATATCTCTAATAACTATTTATAGGAGAGAGGTTCATTATTTTTTAACAATAATGAATTTCCATCTTCAATGACTATAAGACTATATCTCTATAGTTATCCTACCTCAATAGTTCTCCTACACAGTACTTGAGTTTCATGAATTACTTCTCCTATAGGGAGTTATGGAATCTATTTTTATACTAATAATTTTGTATCTTGAGAATCAAATTCAACGAAGTCAATCTTTATCAAACTATTTTTTTTTTGAGGATGTTCACACTGGCAAGAAAGACAACTTGTCTTGTGAGTATTACTTTCTTATCTAAGGGGTTATATAGGTAGTATCTTTTTGTTTCTTTAGGATACCCAATATGGATACAATTTATGCCATGGGGTGCTTTTCTCTTTCCTAATAATCACTTACTTTATCCCTCGCAACCCCATATTGTGATGCCCTGAACTCAAAATATAATTGTAATATTAAATTTTTTGGTTATTTTTATTTTTTCATGTTTTTATGAAAATTAGTGTTATTAAATTAAAATGAACTGAAGGAAATGAGAAACCTTTTTTATAATAAAACAGTAATATATTACATTATTACAAGACTAAAGACCTCAACTACAATAGAAAACTCATTGCAATCCCAAGTAATGCCACTGGAAGACACCCCATCAGCACAGTAAAATCCATTAAGTAGCCTTCATCCCTTGGATCTACCATGATAAGAAAATAAATTAAAAAACAATAATGGAAATATTGAGAATAAGATGAATGTACCCAACAATGTTATAAGTACGAGAAGAACACAGATGATTTTTGTTTCCTTTAATACCCTTAGAAATGGGTATTTATACATTTTTTCATTTTCTGATCATTGTAAAAAAATGTAGTCGTTGGAATTAATTTTACTGACTGTTGGTGTTTTTAATTTGGGTGTTTTAAAATATTAAAATGAATTTAAATTTATGTTTTTAATCAATAAAATTAACTACATGTAATGTTATAATTATTAATTTAATAATATAACCTTACAAAATATTAAGAATTATTTTATATTTTTTAAATAAGACTAGAAAATTAATTCTGATGTGTTAAATATATATATATATATAAGTATATATGTTATGTTCTATTTATGTTTAATAAAAAATTTATCATGTTAAAAAAAATTACCAAATAAATTGGAAATGTACCACCACGATTGAGAGTATCCTTTAAAGGCCAATCCATCAAGTTCAAGTGGTGTCCCAACCCTGCGCAAGCCCACTTGAGTAGCATCAGGCCAATCCATGTATCAGACGGGCTAAGGCCTAGGGTAGATCCGGTGTATAAGGATCATATGTGCCTATTAGTAATATCAGAGCAATGATGACACATTCATCCATATAAATCGGTCCCTAAAACCATTCAGCTTCGATGTGGGACACATTTTTTTAATGCAGATCAAATCCAGCCACCTGTTCCTACCACGTGAGATCACCTCCATCCACCTCCCTTTATCCTGAATGTACTCCTCTTAGACATTCTAGGTTTTATCCTAGTAATTGGATCATGATACCCTCTTCCTAATTGTCCCCCTCTAATTCCGAAAATACCACCACTTAAAAGGTTGGGGTTTTAATCTGAACCCTCTAATCTCCACAGAATCATCTAGGACGTCAATCTAATTTTCCCTTCTCCCTATTAGAGTCATTCCATAACCATTCCACACCGCACAAACTTGTGACACATGAGTCATCCGCTTAGTTTCTTCTTCCTTGATTGTTTTTCTTCAACCCTATGAACCCGTATCTTCAACCCATGATACAACTTTCCTTCTCCTTCGTTGAAGTCCTAATCAGTCTCCCATCTCGATTCCTCTAATCCCAAAAACCATACTAAGGATTTTAAATAGAAACCATATCTAATTATTGACTTCTTAAACAACCTTTGATTATAATATATATATATATATGTATTTGATTTTATATTATTTGACACCTTTATTTTTATTTAATTCATGAAACTTCGCCTATAGGGTCCCAAAATATTGCCAATATTTCAAGGAGGGTGTTTTTAAGCAATAAAATTTTATTTAAACTCCTCTATTCCCATTATGAAACACCCAACCCTCTCCCTCCCAAAGGCTCAATTTCTTGCTGCTCAAAATTCTTGAAACCCATAGTCCCTCGTTTGATCTAAATCATGTAAGGGTTCATTTTAGTTCATCAATTTTTTTAAAAAAATTTGATATACATATATATATATGTGTGTGTGTGTGTGTGTGTATAAATTCACACATGTAGATATATATATTAATCTATTTTGGTAAATATATAAATGTTTCTTATTTTAAAAACATAATTCCTAAAACCTACGGTTGTAAGGGATTTATGTTTTAAAAATTTTGAATCCATATATATATATATGTGTGGATATATATAAACATGTTTAAGAATAGCTAATCTTTATTATTTATTTTCAGAATTTAAAAATGATATTTTCAACCATCAAATTAATGTTTAAATTTATATAAAAGCATAGAATTATCTTAAATGGTTTTAGAAAACCATTTTAATATAAAGTTGATGACGTGATATAAGAAAAATTATTTTCTTGAAAATAAAATAATTCTATGTATGTGATTTAGAAATGATTTGGGTTAGAACTGAGAAATGCATTTCCATAAAAAATATTTTAGAAAATTAAACTAGTTTGATGAATTCTATGATTTCGGGAGTGAACCCAAAAGAATTATAGAAAAGTTTCTCTACATGAGTTATGTCCTGTGGACTTCTGTTATGGTTTTTAATGATGATCTACCAATTATTTTTGAATAATCAACAAGAAAAGTATTATTTTCAAAGGAGAATTCCCAAATGATTTTAAAAATATAAAATTTTTAGGAAATTTATATTTCAGAAATTATATGGATTTTAAATGATTTAGAAATATACTTTAAAGTTTATGTATTTAGATATATTTTAAAAAAATTATTATTTCAAGAAAATATTCTTTAAATGTTTTTTATAAATGTTTTTCAAAAGACCATTAGTGGGAAAATTTAATTCTCACCCTATGTGTTATAATCTTTTTTACAAATTTAAAAATATTGCTACATAGTAATTCTTTTATTGAGGGAGCACACCAAATGATATTTTCTTGTTAAATTTTAAATTTTATACAATTATGTTGGAAGGTATTATTGGTTTCTAATTCTCCAAAACCTATACCGATAAAAGATCCGGATATATAATTCAAATTGTGTGTATTATTTCAGTGTGTTTTTTTATAAAAAAAATGTGCACATCATTTATATGTTCTAAGGCTGATAGCTTGGGCATGGGGTGTTACACATACACATGTATATGGAAAAATGGGTTTCTTTTTACTCCAAAAATTGAAGAGAATTCCATTTTACACTTTATTTGGTACTCAGTTTTTTATTTATTTCATAGTTTTTATTCATATCCCCAAAAGGATAATGGATGGTGGGCCTGGATCATCATCAACCTTGCCATGTCTTGCTAGGTATGGTTCCCCTATTCAATAACACTATTCCATCATGGTGTGTGAGAAGTGTGAGTTGAGAAAGAATAAAAAGCTCCCATAAAATGTCAATAAAATATTAGTTAAGACATTCACCGCCTCAATCTAATCAATGATTATTTATGATCGTTCAAAGATGATTGTGTACTTTATTCTTGAAATATTTGAATTTATCCAATAAATCCAACTTATACCTCATCAAGTAGATATAGTCATATCTAATCAAGTCGTCAGTTAAAGTTATAAAGTAAAAATTCAAACCTATATATTCTACTAGAAATGATACAAACACATCATTGTGTACCAATCCAAGAATCTTTGTCACCATTTTACCATGTCCACCAAATGGAAATTTGGCCATTTTTCTTTGTAAAAAATCGTGATATATATCAAGGATTTTTATCTCAAAATAGTTTAAATATCTATCTTGAGAGAGATTCATTGAACAATTCCCATTTACATTACCAAGATTATGATTCCAAAGTTAGGTGTTATATGATTTAGGTGAACATGATTCTTTATTAACTAAAAATACTTGGTATTTGTAATTTAATACATAAATATAGTTATTAAATGTTCTATACTAGAACATATGTTTTATTTAATAAGGAAACAAATATTTTCTCCAAATTTCAATATAAAACCATCAATATCTAGGTGGGACACATAAATTATGTTCTTGGAAATAGTTGGTACATAATAAATATCCTTTAAAACCAATATCATTAATGTGGGAAAAGAAAGGTGTTAGTCTACAATGGCTAGTGAAACCGACCTCACACCACTTAATGAATGAAAATCCACCACTCCATTGAAAATATTTGGGAATCCACTTGGTTCCACTATTTGGATATAGATATGGGCACTATAATATGTATCTAACACCCAATGTGTAGATATAAAAATATTACACTCAATATCTAATGCACTTTAGTTTCCCCTTGTTTTTGGGTGTAGTTCCTCTTCCTTTAGGCTTGATTTCCACAAAAAAAACATATTACTTCCATTTCCTTGAACTACCCATGGATCTTCCTCATCTTAGAAGGATGGTGGTCAAAATATATAGACTTATTATGATTCTTGGGCCCCTTTTCCTTGTTATTCACTTTCTTATTCACCATAAGGACTATGGGTTTGTCACACCCCATGTCCTCTTACACTTGAAAAATAAAATTATGATATTTTAACTGACTCTCTCCATTATTTATTAGGTTATAATTAAAAATAAAACTAGTGATGGACTTGGGTATTGAGGAATGTAATGGATTTACGTGCAACTCGTCTCGGAATTTAATCCCTAAGATGTTTAAGTGATCAAATTTTCCAATAATCTATACTATGTAAGGCCCCGCTAGCACAGACTCTCCTTGATTAGATGTATATAAATAATTGCATATTTTATATCTCTCTTGTATGAGATTATTTGATTGAGATCCCAATGGGGAGACATCATTTTATAAGAAATGATGTCCTCATGTTGATTTAGAAGCTCATTGTTTATGGAAAGAAACATGAGATACTAAACATTTTTTGCATCCTTCATATATTTTTCATTGTGAGAAGACTCTTCCTCACTAGCCTCTTTATCGGGTTCTTTAAGGATAGGTTCTTCCAGCACAAAAAAAATCATATCATGATGTAGTATAATATGTATTTACCTTTTCCACTCATTAAAATTTGTCTTAGTGAGAAGGTTATCCTTCTCATGTATAGATCATAGTGATATGTTTAAAGTAATGTTTTATTTCATTTTCTACAAATAAGATGAGAATATTTTTAGTACATTATCAGATAAAAAATAGAAAAATAAATAAATATTATATTTATTAATCTCATATAATTTTATCAATACCTAATATCCCTCACCATTGGCTTCAAAATATCCAATTACTTGAACATTATAGTGTAAATAATCCATATTCCCCTTCTCATCACCTTGACTTTGGATTGTCAAGAAATTTAAAGGGTTTAAGTAGGTATTCTAATTGCCAACTACATTAAATCAATGTTTCTTAATATTATGAGTGGACACCCAATACTAGAATACTTAAAATGTATTTCTTTAACCTTTGACTATTAGTTACACCAAGTCCAAGTTTGGTATTCAACTCTTAATGTGAAATAAGTTAATTCAACCTAAAACATCAAGTTAGAATTCCCTGATAATTGAAAGCGCCCCAAATTTGGTTGGTCAATCAATTTGAAGTATGGGTATATTTAAAATTTATTAGTTAAAGGCTATATAAACTTAAGATATATAATTGGGGGATTTAATATTTACGAATACATTTACAATTATTATATTTATTACATGTTTGTTAATATTAAGTGGATTTACTTAACTGATTAACCTTATCTTAGATAACGTTTATAGATAATCCAGTTTATTTTAGTTCTATCTTGCATACATGTTAATTAATTATTCATGTGTTCATGAAAACACATCAATAATAATATAACCTTGTTACTTGTTAGAAATTAAAAAAAAGTTGAATGATCATTTTCTTCTACTAATGATTTGTTTCTCTAGTGAATGATAAATTAAACATTGGAAGTATATTCATGTCATTGGTCAATGGAAAATATTTTTTGAGTTATTTTAGATGCATTTTAAAGTATTCTGGAGATATTGTTCATATCCTAGGTTTGTAAGGGTAATTTATGGTTCAATGACCCTACATTTGATATAACAATTATAGATCATGTACCATATTTGTTAGAAAATTATGGACCAACAAAGCTACATTTGGAAGAAACCATATGTTTTGGGAAAGGTAAGTATTGTTTATTAACCCAACATCTACGAACTACCATAAATTATCAACCATACATTTGGATTTTCTCATTATGTGGAGGAACCCTATATTTCACTATTCAAAAATAGAGTTTTAATTTCTTTATATTATCCATGATTTCAATAACAATGTTTCTAGAAGTAAATATCTATTCAAAGATATTTAATATTTGATTCAAAGGATTTCCTTAAAAAAAATTATATTCTTATGAGAATTTATGCTTCTCCTTAATGATTTTTAATACAAATATTCATTATTTATTGTCTAATATTTCTAGAGCTGGTTTGACCTAGAGCAGTTTGACTTATAGGATAAATATCATGAAAATATTCAATAGAAAAGAGAGTGGAGATATATAATATAAATATAATTAAGGAAAAATTGTGCTTGAAAACAACAACTGTGTCATTATATTCAGAGCTACACTTTGGAGACATACATGTTTTGATCTATCTGATCAACTCAATATTGTTGTTGTTAGTTCAGCTGAATCTTATTGTTACATATTCTTCTGTAAGATCAAAGAAGCATCTGTGAGAGATACACTTTGGATACATACATGTTTACACATCTTTCTCATGTTTTCTATATTTTTGTTTGAAGAATGACAATGCCATATTGATGATCTATTTTCTATTTTGAATTATTAATGATTTGAATATATTTATTAGATTCTGAGACAACTGTGAAGTAAATCCTACTTTATCAATAAAATCAATCCTTATTGATTTATAGGGGTTTTGGATACTCAGACTTAGTCTTGGTGGAGTGTCAAATTCTTGTACTAATTTATGAGTTTTAAGTTCCTTTTAAAAGAAATATAAAGAATTGTAAAAGTTTTGTAAGGTGTCAACTACCTACAATTAGTTGTTTTTGATTTAGTGGTCTCCAGGAAAAAGGACCTACTGGTTAAAATCACCAAGATCATGGAGTTGATCATTAGTTGAGTGGACTAGGGGATCTCTGTTCTCTGAACAATTGTTAATCATTGGGTGTTTTTCCTTTATTTATTTCTACTACTCACTCATCATTAGTAGATGAGGAAAGGTTGGCTTCATAGAAAGAGAGGTGGTTTTTATCATTCATATTTTTTGAAAAACAAAAGTCAACCCCACCCCTCCCCTCCCCCATGATTGTGTCTTTTTCTTCATCATATCCATTCCAATATAACAACTGGTTTCAAAGTAAGGGATCTACTAGTATATTTTCTTCTTGAAAATTATTCTGATTCTATCTGATATAAATATGTAATTGCAATCTATTAATTGATTATTCTATATGATTCTAACCAAGTTCTTCAAAAAATATCACCCCAATGAAAAATATAGAATATTTACTAGCTTTAAAAGGCCCCAGGTAAAGATTTATAAAAATACATATCAAAATGATTGATTATAGAGAAGATACATTGATGATATATTCCCCTTTAATGTTGATAAATATAGATGATGGAAAGATCATATAATTAATTATTTGAAAAATCATGGTATAAATTTTTATTTTAAAGTTGTTAGCTGTTATGATATTCCAACGGAATATTTAGAAGATTGGGATTATGATCAAGAAATGATATGATCTAAATTCAAAATCAATGAATGTTATTTTCTATAGTTTAGTAACTGATGAGTTTAATCAAGTTTCCCAATGTTCTACTACATAAAAGATGTGGCAAACAATTTTTATCTCATATGATGGAACTGAAAATATTAGACAATTAAGATATACTACTATAATGCTTATTTTTTAAACATTCAGAATTCATGAGGATGATACTATCACTCAAATGAATGGGAGACTGGAAATAATTTTCAATAATGTTGATGCTTTGGGTGATATAATTTACCAATCAGATCAAGTGTTAAAAGTAATTATATAAGAAACTTCTAAGTGGACTAGAATCTATGTAGCTATACATCAATCTAAACCCATAAATAATTTTTCTATGAAAGAATATATTGGATATTTAATGGCGTATAAAGTTAAAATGAAATGATAAGCTGAACATTATACCAAAATAAAGAATATTACCTCAAAACTACTATCAAAGAATCATTTGATTCAAGTCATCTAGAATTAGATAAAGATTTATCAGATCTTACTAAAATATTTTAAAAAATGTTACATAAATAAAAATGAAAGGGACTGAAGAAAATAGATGTTGTGAATACAAGGAAAGATTCCAAACGAAGGATAACTTTTATTTACTAAAAATTCAAACAAAATCTCACTATAAGATAAAATGAAAGAAAATTAAAAAGGCTACTTATAGTGATTCTTCGGGTTCACATGATGAATCTTCTACATATTCTGAGACTAAGTATAAATAGAAAATGGTATTTCTGGTGGGTCATTCTGAAGAGGTATAATCTTTTAAGTCCCAAAAGTCTAGTTGTGAAAAAATTTCTTCTGATGAATGAAATAGGAATTGGTTTATGCTACAAGATGAATATGAATCATTAAATAAATATCATATAAAATTTATAAAATCATATGATACACTTCTATTAGATAAAGAAAATTTTTCAAAATAGATTTAGGATTTAAAATCTAATTCTTTTAAAATCTCTTATGATATACATGAAACACAGATTAAATAATTATTGATTAAATTTGATACTTTAAAACAAACATTTAGTATACCGATAAAAGGAGAAAATTATTTAAGTCAAATCCTTGGTAAAAATAAAATTCAGAAAGGAAAACATTGAATAGGAATTAATGGTTAAAACCCAAAATTATACATGAATTGTTTTGCTTCTTGTTCAAATAGAAAATTCATGAAAGTCATTAAGTGTTTTTGTTGTGGTATTAATGTATATTATTCTGATGAATACTGCCTAAGAAAACCTTGAATTTCTGGTGTCAAAAACTTTTATTATCCAAAAGAATTTTTAACTTAAAAAATAGAATCTTTACTCAAAATAAAAAAAATGGTTACCAAAAAAATAGTTTCTAAAACTCATAGACCCTAAATAATATGGGTACCAAAAGACACTTGTATTAGATGTTTTTGGAAATACACCACAGAGCTACATTGTTAAATCATGAAGTCATTTTCAGTTTATTAATTTTAAATCTCGATCTTAAAGGAGTGATCAACTCTAAAGTAGTTTGTTATCAAAACAAATATCTTTAAAAGTGGAATTTATAATCCATGGAGTATTTTGTTACTATTTTCCATATATATTTTTATTATGTTAACTGCTTTATATAGGGGATAAATTTGTTCTTACACATTGAAAATAGTAGTTAAAATATTTAAATATTTTTTTTTGTTGTTTAAAGTTTTATTCATTTCTTTACCTAACGTTTTTGAGAAAATATTTATTTTATAAAAATTTCATTTCAAAAATTAAAATAGGTGATGATTATTCTCTATTTTTTCAACTTGATAATATTAGGGACAATCTACAATGTGTCAGAACAAAAAAACATTTTCAAAATAAAACCCTAGTACATTCTTCTTAAAACTTTTTTAATTATGTATTTGTCTTCTTTAAAATATTGTGTTTGAAGGATTCTAAAAAACTCTCACAACAATATGTAGTGATCAAATACTTCAAGTTTAAAAGAAAATATTTCTCTAAAAAGGGGAAAAGGTAATCCTATTGATTTAGAAAATTCGATTTTATATGTTAAATATTCATTTGGAAATCTTATAAAAACTATTATCTTGATTTAAACCCCACACCTCTGATTTATATTTCAATGACCTAACCACTATGCTACAATAACGTTTTTGAACATAATATGATTAATATATATGTATAATGAAAATTATATTATATATTTTTTGTATTCAATTGTTATTTACTACAATAATACATAAAAATATAAATAGATATACCAATGGTTTTAGAAACTATTGGTATAGCTATTTTGATTGTTGGTACCTATACCAATAGTTTTTCCAAAACCTTTGGTATAAGGGTATTAATATGAAAGTTATACCAACAGTTTTTGAAAAATTTTGAGTATATATATGACCTATAATAATGGTTTTGGTAAAACTATTTGTATAGGGTCTTAATAGGGAAGTTATAACAAAGGTTTGTCCAAAATTGTTGGTATAAGGTCTCGAAATAGAAGTTATATCAACGGTTTGGCCAAACCATTTGTACGAATATGACCTATAAATTTTTTTCCCAAAACCAATGGTATAAGGTCTCTCTATGATACATACACCAACAGTTTTCTCTAAACTATTCATCTAGGTCTGTTGGTATAGGTCCAGTTTCTAGTAGAGTCATGATCTCATCAACGGTTTCACCATAAGTAAATATCTATTCAAAGTTAATCTATGATTTATTCAAAGAATCAAATTTGACAGAATAAATCATTTCTATTATTTTGAGAAGATACTACTCTCTAGAATGATTGAAAATTGAAATATTCATGATCTATTGTGTGATATTTGGGGATCTCATTTGACCTAGAACCATTTCAACTATTTTATAAATATTAATACAATATTAATTGTAAAAGAGAGAGGATATATAAAACAGAAATATACATAAGTAAAAACTATGTTTGAAAACAACAAGTGTGTCATTGCCTTCAAAGCTACACTTCTGATACATAAAAGTCTTGACCTATCTAATCGAATCATCGTTATTTATGTCATTGATGATTCATAATATAGTTATATCTTCTTGTTCAAGATCGATGAAACATTTTTCAAAGATACATTTTTGGAAATATACATGTTTAAACATCTATATGGTTATTTCTCTATCGCTTTTTGAAAAAAACTTGTGTAATATTAAAGATAAATTTTTTACTATGCATTATTGAAGATCTAAATACATATATTAGTTGATGATGAAATTGTGAATTAAAAAAATCTCAATCAAATCCATCTCTATTCATTTATTGGATTTTCGGTAGCTCAGACTCAGTCATGGTGGATTGTTAGCTTATTGTGATAAAATGTGGATTTTTGGTTCCTTGTAAAGGAACCAGAAGGCCCTATAAAAGCCTAGAAGGGTTTCAACTACATACACTTAGTTATTTTTTATTTAGTGGTCTACAGATAAGAGGACCAACTAGTGAAAACCCCCAAGCTTGTAGAGTTTGACACTGGTAAAGTGTACTAGGGTATCTTTGTTCCTCAAATGACTATCATCACTATGTTATTTTCATTATTTATTTCTACTAATCACTTGTCTTTAATAGATAAGGAAAGGTTCACTACATAGAAATATAGATGATTTGAATCTATCAAAGTTTTTGAAAAATGAAACTCGCCCCCCATATCTTTGTCTTCATCATAGCCATTATGACCTAACGGTATTTTGATACGTATAGATTAATAACTATATTATGACTCATACATGAAATTAAGTTCTGAACATTATGTATAAAATTAATTTTACATTTAATATATATATAAACACATAACACTTCTTATACTATCAACTTAATGTTCACATGGAACACATGTTGATAAGGGTTAAGTAGTATAATAAAATAAATTTTAATTATACTTAATTTGGTAAAAATACATAGAGTGTACATTCTAGATACATTTAGGGTATTATTATCATAGTCTATCTATAAAACACACCTAGTGACTTAACATGTGAGCTTTCCATGAAAAATATTAGAGTAAACAGTGTGTACAAGGGCTTCACAGTGTGTGATCTCAGAGTTTCATGTTCACCAGTCATGTAGATCTTGTAAGAAAATACATGGCCCATCGTGTGCCTGGGGTTCATTCATTCAAATGAGTTTCTTCTTCCTTGATTTTTATGAGTAATTTTCATGGATTTTTATGTTGTGTTTATGGTTTTCTATTGGAGGTGATGTGTTTTTGATCATGACCCGCCGGTGATTAGTTTTTTATTATCTTTGATGGTTTAAAATTATTTTCCTTTGTTTGATGGAATTAGATTTGGGTTAGCTGCTTGCATTCCCAGTGGTGTTATGCTCATCATCCTGATTTTGGTTGGTAAAATTGGTGGTGGAGTTGTGGAATATAGTCAGCTATAGAAAAACAAATCCCCAACACGACGACATCAGGCGTTTCAGGCTACAATGATAGTGCTGGGCATGAGGGGTCGAATGTGCTCACGTGATGGCAATTACAATTTTGAAATTGTATTTGGTTTGTATTTTGCATCTAGTATTTTCAGTTGAATTTGTTTTGTTAGTGTTATTGGGTTCATAACGGTTCTCAATTAACCCTCAAAAAGTGATTTACCTAAAACATCCAATTGAACACAAGTACATGATGTGTACTGATGGGCTACAAAGCGTGTACTCTTGAGTTATCCGGCCAAATTCCAAATCACCTTCGGATGAGTTCTTCAAAATTATTTCATTAATAAAATTAATAATTTTCATTATATTTACGATAAACGAAATGGAAGAAATAATATTTCATGATTGAAATTCAATAATGATTAATTTAGAATTGAAAACTAATAAAAAATGAATAAATCAATCAATGGTCTTTAAATGATTATAAATAATTATGAAACCCCTATAATACCACTTCAAGGTTTAGGGTGTAGTAGAAACACTATATCAGATATAACCAACATGGATTTTTATCACAGTCAATGATTCATCAGAGATTTAAATGATGATAGACACATTGATCAATAGAATTAAATCAAATAATATTAATGATTGGAGATTTGGGAACCAAATTTCAGGATCATTATATATTATTTAAAATTAATTTAAGAAATTAAATATTTACCTTGCAAGTAATTCCTTCTTCTTCGAGGGATATTATAACATCTCTATGTTGTACCATCACTGCATTGCAGAAGTAAAGAATAGTGTCCTATCATTTTTGATCCACACATGTACCATGAATCTCCGAATATCATTGTCGGAATCTATGAGTGCTAGAAATACCGGTCCTAATGCATGCGTTGTGCTCTTATGATCACCCCAAAAATCACTTAAAGGAAGGGTTCTCTTCGATCTCTCTAGATTTGAGAGTGGTGGTGGGGGATGATCGTTATCCATTCTTGAGGTATGTCTGGGAAATCGATCTCTCTAGGAATTTGGGCGGATTCTATCTAGATCGCATTATGCACAACCCAATAAATCAGATCCATTATATAAATAATATAATTTTATTGATATATCGCTACCGTTAGAAAATAATAGTTTCATATCATCCCTTTTTATTTTTATTAATACCTATGAACCTCTACATCTATAATATTAATAACATCATTTTTATTTCTTAACATGCGCTAAACTCAAGAATTTAATATTATTTATTCAAATAACATTCAATTTTAATTATTTCACACTGGAACTTTGAACTCGGTTCCTCGTTCCTCCATGATATTTATCAAAGCTTGAATAATGAATATTTATTTAATAATTAATTTTCACTCAATTAATCTATTAAAAATAAATAAATATTATATTCATTAAATTAAAAATAAAAAATTTATTAAATATTATGCTCACATAATATTATATTGAATAACTAATGATTAAATATATATGATCAAGAAAAAAGTGAAATATTATTAAACCTCATGAGGGAATAATATTTAATCAACTTGTTAAATAACAAATAATATTATTATTTACCAAGGTTCTGGATACACTTAGTATGTGTCCTTGTAGGCCTCTTTCTTAGTGGAATTAAGCAAAGTAGCCCAAAGTCTAATGTTAAAATATAGAACCATATCATGGAACCCATAGCTAATGATGTTGGAGTTGTAACACCATAAAACTACATAAAGACACTTACTATGTTATATAAACTCTTTATCGTGATATCTGTAATCAAGCATATTTCATTTTAATACCATCAACCTATGTGATCGATGTATCTTTCTTTAACTTTTTATAAAAAAAAAGTTTCCTACAGAACATCACGATCATGAGTTTATTTAGGTAATATCATTTCTTTCAAATAGCCTGAGATATAAACTTCCATTGAAGAACATAAAGGGAAAATTATTTATCTCATTCTCCATTAATGAAATATTACTCATGATGCACCCAGCATATCCTACCTCTCCATGAAAACATGTCATCATAGTTTTTATCAATAAATAAAAATACATGAATTATAATACTCATTAATAATAACCCTAAAGTCTAAGGATAAATATACAAGTATTTGGATAGGAATATAAAATGACACTTACAAATATGGATTTTCTACAGAAAAGTCTGGTTCTCATAAAATCCTATACTAGATATTACCAAGGGAATACACCATTAGAAGGTACCTCGATGTCCTATGAGTCTCCAAACCTAATATAATGTATCATTTTTGTCCCTAAAATTATTTTATCCATATATTTAACATATATTTAAAAATATTATCATATCACTTATTGGCTTTCATCATGGTGGGTAAATTCTAGGAACTTTCAGTGCAATAGTTACTCTTTGGACATTATAAAATCCTATATTATACATAAGAATAACCATGATACATTAAATAGATTATTAATATTCAAAATAATGAATATAATTTATCAAAATATACACAGAATTTGTTTCTAGGGGAGAATCTCCAACAATTGGGTCATCATCGTTTGACAACCTTTGATAAAATTTCATTTCTTTTTTTATGGAATTTCTTTCATACCTATAGCACCTGGATTATATTTTCATTTCCTCTATCATTCCATCCATTTCTAATTGATCAAATAAAATAATAATCCATTCATTGGAAATATAATCACATTTCTTTGTTCTACCACTTGGTTTCTCATGAATATTTAAGTTACCAATTTTAAGAAACATATCATGATATTGATTTTATTATGCATGTATTTATTCCACTAAATCAATAATCTTATTTACTTCATGTATTTACTCTTCCTTTTTCATCAAATTTCCTCCATCAATAAAAAACTCAGGGTATTCTTTCAAAATTATTGGGTTTTACCTCTTCCTCCACAAAAGAATGGTGAAACACCCATTTTAGGCTTCTCTGGTGTATATTGTTTAATAAATATCGTTTTTACACATCATAAGCTATAATAGCCTTTCCTGGTAAACGTTTATGGAATTTTTCTTCTAGGAACAATAGACACATTCTTGTTTGAGTTATACCACAATGCATTTTCACCTTGACCACTCTCATGGTTACTTCCTAAAAATCTCTTCATGATATCAAATATATTATAGGTAAAAATTTCATTCTATTTATTCAAATTTGAGACTCGGGTGTTCCCAAAATATGCTTAGAAAAAAATTAATTTCAGAGTCCTACAAGCACCTTATGGGTAAAAAAGTAAATTTAAACTAGTAGAAGGCCTCAAAAAAATATGATGGTTCTAATGATCCTAGGGAATGATGTTTCACTAAGGATTAGTTTTGTAAATTTTAGGAGGATGATGAATTTAAGGTGTTTTAAATATTTATAAATTAAATATTTAATTTTTCTATAAGAATAGATAATAATATCTTCTTAACATGAGGTATAATAGAAATTATAACAACAGAACTATGTCTAGTTTAGGGGATTTACCTATGGATAATGAAATATTCACTCGTATTCCAGGCCCAAGGATGTGAATTCACAAGTACATTCATTTAAAAATAAAAATTAGTGGTAAATAATTAATTTAAAGATATAAAAACCCTAAAAATATTTATAAATCCTAACTTATAACCCATCTTTTGGGTTACCCATTTTCATCATTAGCATATCCCAGATTGAGAGTGAGAGATAGGGACTGGATCTTGGTAGAGCTGATAATGTATTATTGGAGTAGGACCAGTTACATGACACCATCAATGATCATATCACATGGAGATGATGAATATAAATTTTTCATAAATACAATATTGATGTGATGACCATTATTCCATGATTTAGGGAATTTTTAATTTTTAGAATTGCTATGTGTTTTTTATTCTGAGCCTATGGAAATCATTTCTTGAATTTCATAGAGTGAAATGCATGTACACATAGATTCATTGATTTATACTATTTTTTCTTATTATTTACCCTATGTTATTATCTATTGGATAATTGTGCACCTAATTATGGGGGCCAGGCTTCCCAACAAACACTATTGATTTTTTTATTATTCTATTTAATTTTCCTTTCTTGTTCTTTTTGTGTTCATTACGATACTCAACTATTTCCAATGGTGTGTGAGGGATTTATTTGAATGATTGTGAAACATGTTTCTATAATGAAATTTCTAGAAATAGACTGTTAGAGTCATAGAAGCAATGAGTGAGGCATTTGGCCAAGTTTGGTGGTCAATCAAATACAAGAATGGAAAAATGCTATGAGTCTAGGTAAACTATGGAATATGGAACCCAAGTGGAGACTAAACTATATATAGTTTAGAATAACACACGTCATGTACCACCATGGATGTTGTGCTGGTGTTTTAGAATTTTTAAACATCACATAGTTTGTACTATGAATTTTCATGCCATGCAGTTTTGATTTTGGAGCCTGAGTATATGACCAGATGCAGGACGTGTAGTTAGGATACATAACATGTATGGCCTGGATGTCAAGGATTAGGAAATAGTAAAACCCTAGGGTGACATCACGGTCTATACTCCATGTGTCTGATGAGACACATTGTATAGTTAGGGACAACATGACTAAGGAAACCGGTGGAACATTTTTAGTACTCTCATGTGTATTACATGTAATGTACCGTCATAGGATCATTATATACCCCAAAACATAGGAACCCGTGTATTTGGGATACACACCCAATACCCAAATGGCCCAACACATCATGTACATTATTGTACATTCCATATTGACTGAATATACATTCCATGTGAATAGAAATGTTATGTCCCAAAAAGTTGATGAAAATGGACAAGAGGGGGTGAATTTTGTTTCTTTAAAAATTAATTAGACTATAAAATTTATGTGTGGAATGTTATCAGTCCAAATATTAATCAATTTATCAACACTAATATATAAAACTGAGAGAAAAAATAAAATTTATGAATGTAAAAGATGAGTAAAAGATATTTTATGGTAGTTCGTATCTAAATGATTAAACACTATTCCTAACCCCTCTTATGAACTGCGTGAGACGACACCCACTAAGGTATATCAATTTTAAAGGACAATGAAAACTCTTTAGATCAACATTTTTTCACATCTTTTATTCATAACCCATTTCCCTTTCCTTTTAGGAGTTTAGACAAAAACACAACCTTTAAAAGGAGATAACCCAACCTAGACTTTTACATGATTTACCATAACATATTTCTTTTCTCAGGTTTATATAGAAACTAGTATTTTATGAAGGAATGTCTATCCTAATATTTTATATAATTTAGAACAAACCTAAAATTTTATAGGTTGAGTCCCAACCTCTTATACGTTATGGTTCAAGAGGAACATGATCTTCTAAATGGACATACTAAACTCGGACTCTTACAGAAGTGGTCCTTTCATATTATGTTTTCTAGGTTTTTTGGAACATGATAGTATAAGGGGATAGACTAATCCTAGCCTTCTAAGGGAACAGACTAAACCTATATGTACCTTTTTAGGGTAGTATAAATCATACAATACGCACTATGTTTGAAAATACTTCCTTGAAAAGTTTATCACAAATAATGAATAAAACAAATAAACCGAAAGAATGATTGTTGATTAAGGAGTGAGAGTTTGGATCATATAGTTCTTAGGCCCCCAAAGATGTTGAAATAGTGAAGGTCATCTAACCAACATTTTACTTTAGCAAGGAGATGAACATTGAATCTACAGGACTGATTTGTGTGCTATTATGCAGGAATGAATAAAATAATATTTATTGATGTTATCCCTTCACTACATTACATGATCATGTTCTATAAAAAATAACAATAGCTATTTTCAATACTTTATAATGCACAATACCCCTTCATAAATCTCTTAAAATCTTCATGTGGATATAGATTTTAATTTTATTTGATGAAGTGTAAAATTAAAACCACTCTATACAAATATTCTTGTTAGAATAATAAACAATTATAAATGCAATGAATACACCTATAAAATTTGATAAAAATATATTTTTTAGATTTCTATTTCATATCATATTCATACATCATTTACATACGAATTAGTTCTTTATTTAATAGTTTTGAGGCCAAAGTGAATTATATTATTATAGTAGATATTACATTCCAATTTACTGGTAAAACTCTAAGAATATTTAAATTTTTATCGATTGTTTAATTGGATCTACCAATGCAGCAATATTATTTAAAACATTTTTCAATCCTCTATTCATCTGAGTGATTCTTTAATATTAATGCATTATAAATGTATAAGATTTTAATTTTACTATGTTGTACCTTAGTTTTATGACATTACATGTTACCGCATAACAAACTAAAATAGTCTTCCATATATCATATGCAGTATCACTCTAAGAGACTTGATTATACTCATCAATTCCAAATCCATAGAAAATATAATTCATAGATTTCAAAATAAGATCTTATTCTTTCTATTGATCATCATTCCATTTTTTCATATCTTCTTTAGGAATTTTATAGGTATTGACTTCCTTCAAATAAACTCTTATTCTAAGTTTTTTTATAGAAATAATCATCTATGATATCTAGTATCCATAATTACCACCATTAAAATAAGGTGAAAATATCATTGACATACCTTGTCTAAGATTATCCATTGAGAATTATCTTCATCAATATCTTTAACTATATCATTTTACATTCAAAAGAAATATACCCACATGAGTGAAACTTATTTGATACCAATTACTGGAGTTGGATAGAATTATCTGAATCTCAAGGATTAAAAAAGAAAATTATCTTCTGATGATAATTATTGTTACTAGGAAGAAACAATATAGATTTTTAGAAAGGGGAACAAATAAATAGAGGTATACAATAGATAATTTTTTTTGTATTTGATATAATTTGAAAAATATTTTAGGATTAGGAAGACAAATAAAATTTTATTTTGATGCTAATTATTGTTATCAACCAAAAATGTAAAGGAATTTTAGAAAGATAAATAAAGAAATGGAACCTCCCTCTGATACTAATTATTAAGTTGGATCATTAAAGATGAATACATGAGTGGGGAGGGATTATGTTCCTTTAAAAACTTACTAAAAACAATAGTTCCTTATTGATATTAAATTGATTATTTCCTTTTATTTTAAGTAGGAGTTAGTAGTGGAAAAAAATGGAAAAAGAATATAATGATGTACACTAGTTATGGGCATAATTATCTCTTAGTCCACTCCACCAACACTCTCTCCACAAGATTGGTGATTTTCATTAATATGACCATTTTTATGGACATATACAACTGAGTACGGGTATTTGACACCTTAAAATCATGGCCTTTATAGGTCCTTCTAGTTCCTTTTTCAGGATCCTAAATAACCAAAACTTAGTATGAGAATATTACACCCTCCTATGATTGAGTATGAGAATTCAGAACATCAAAAGAAAATTAGGATGAATAGGTTGAATATTGTTTTTGTTCAGAGTTACAACAAAAGATAACAAATGAAATAATCTTCAATAAAATACCATAGCTGAATTTTATTCTATGTGAAACATTATTTCTTGAAATATCAATTGAGAAAACAGTGGGTAGATGATAAAAAATTTATGTTTCCAAATTGTAGCTCTGATAAGTTCTATATTGAAATACAAAAAAAAAGATAAACCAAGAAATAGAGAAATAATAATTGATTCAATAAAACAAATAATAAAAAAATTGTGCCACCAAATTATATCTCAAGAGGCAATGACACATTTTTATTTTCAAATTCATGTTTGTATCTTTAGAATAATAATATCTCAATATTTATTATTATGGTTGAATTTCATTAGGTCAAATAGCTCCAAACATATCACCTAATGAATAGTAAATATTTGAATTCTAAATATTTTAAGAAGGTTGTAACTTCCCTTGGAAATACAGATGATTTGGTCTATTTATTATGATCATTTGAATCCGTCTTTGAAACAAATTTTGTGAGATAATTAATTTTTCTGAGACCGTTGCAAAAAACATTGAAATAATCCATAATTCGAAACACTATTTTTGACCAAGTAAAACATAGGGTCTCTTTTTGTAGTGATAACTCTTAAAGTTTGGTTGATATTGTATAGTGTATTGCAAACTTTTGGATGATGAACTATAAATTTTTCCCCAAAAAAAGGGTTTGTTTAAAAATTAGAGTTCCTAATTCATAATTTAATCGTAAATTTATGGTATACAAACCATACATTCTGCTTAAAACATAGGGAATGAATTGTGTTTCCAAACATCATATAAACACTTCCAAAATACTTTTTCTTTGAGAAATTGAATAATCTTTCTTGGAATTAAATAATGAGAAAATTATTAAATAATAAAATAATTATTCCAATGAATATTATCCAGATATTCACTTAAAGTAAAATCATTAGTGATTCTAAGGGATCTAGATGTTGACTTTATCAAGAATATGAAAAATGAATATATAGGACTCGATTGCGAACTATGCATCACAAATGAGTAAAAGAAGAGTCATCTCTTCTATCTATTCAATTCATGCCACTGTTATTTTATTGAGAAAATAAAAATATCTATTTTCTCCACATTAGAAACCATTATAGTCCTTCATAAATTCCAATGTTAAAATCCTCATCTAGTGGTAGATTTTAATTACCTTTAATGAGTTGTAAAAATCAAATCCATTTTGTAAAAAACATTCACTATAATAATAAAAAATTAAAACAAAAATGAAAATATCAATGAAATTTAAAAATAAATTCCTTGGAATACTCCCATAAATCATGCATGATTGATTCTTCATATTCGAATTCAAATTTAAACTTCACTCATGCTTATTGTCCAGTTAAATAATTCACATGTAGTCTTTCAAAAAAAGATATATAATTAATATTCATGTGAACCATCACTTTATATTCTATCAATACATTACTTTATAATCAATATTAATATTCTTGAAATACTCCCTAATAATATTCAATAAAAATTCTATTTATTCCAACTGGTTTGAATCTGAATATCCTAAGTTCCAAAATTTCACCATAAATATCAATACATGCCTATTCTGAAAATAATCCCATTAAAGTTTATATAAGTCTATTAAAAACATGTAAAAAAACTTTTAAATATTTAATAAGTAATTCTAGAAAAAAATTAACACTAATTATATCCATAATAAACTTGTAGAAAATTGAAATGTCAAATATTACATAAAACATAGCATAATTTTTAGGTTTTAGAATATCCTATAGAAATTAACAAAACCATATAATAAAATCCCCATAGGGCATTCACATAATGGATTTTCAAGTACCCAATTTTCTCACAATATAATTAACATAGATAAATCTATATAGCTAGTTCACATAATTGAATTCATGTAGCTTAATCTACATAAGTTATTTCATATAGTCAATTCTTGAAATTTGTAAGAAAATTGACTTATAAAATTTTATAATTTTAAAAGACCTTCTAAACAGCATAATCATCTTTATATAAAGTTGACTTATATATTAATGATTTAATTATATTCCCAAGTAATCAGAAATAAACTTAATCTGAGTTCATTATCCCAAGTTATCATCAACATAATATATAAAACCATTTCTGAAAAATTTTATAATTCATAAAAAAATGTTAATTTAATTCTAACATAATTTATAACATGAAATACATCAATTCAAAACATTATATTTTATAAAAAAAATTGAAATTTTTTTTATTTTTCTAATATATCAAGAAAAACTCAATTTGGAGTCATGTATCTCACGTTATGGTTGAAATATATAATGTAATTGATTCTGAAAAATCAGCTATGTGGGAGAATTGGCTACATGGATTTTGGGAATATGGGAGATTTGGCTACATGGGGAAAATAATTTGGATGCGTTGGTATAATAAGAATCAGGTATAAAGAACATTTTAATGTCCCAAATGACCTATTTTTTCTAGTAACACTTCATGACACTTGTAGAACATGTCATAAATGATCAAAACATGAAATATCAAGATATATTATTTAAAGAATAAAAATATATAACCAAGGGTAAGCATCCTTTTAAATAATAAATAATATAAACTAAAGATAACTCTCAATAAAGTTCAAATAAATTATTATAATAAATAAACAAATGAATAGTAATTAATTATAAAAAGATTTAAAAAAAACACAATGTTTCTATAAGAAATTATAATCATAGAACTCAAGGAAATCAAACATATACTAAATAAAAAAATAATGTTTTGTAATTATCAAAATAATGTGTTTAGATTTTAAATAATTATATTGGAAGGAATAAAATAAACATTTGATTTATAGTTATCAAAACTACCATGCTTCCAGGATCTGCACAATAATAAAAACATGTTGAGGTTTTTCTATAGGGGATACATGTTATGTACCCCTATAATGCTTGTTGGGTGCTTTTCCCAACCTTGGAATCTTTTCATATCTTCTTGATCAGGAATCATATTATGGTGTGTGAGTAATCAAATATGAACATTTTGCCACATATGATGAAATAGTGCACTTCTATTCAGCCTATGAGGTTATACATGAGGGTATACGATTAGTTTAGTATAATAGGATCTGTAGGGATAATGATATGGATTGGTCATAGCGATCGATGTGATTATAGGGTTAGGTACCCCTCTCATATATTCTATTGTGTACTTATAGAAGATACCTAGGTCCCTTGTATTACAAATCAATTAAACACCACCCCATATATTGTCTATTACATGAGGTGTGGATCATCTATCTGAAATATCAATACATTCATCATCTTATGATTTCTACTTAGGATGAAGGTTCTAAATCTTGGTAGAAAGGTCATCCATCATTAAATTTGTGATACTCGAAAAGGTGTGAGTCCTCTATTCTAGATTCTATGAGGTTCGTTGCTTTGTATGTCTAGGTGGAAATGATGATCGAGGTTCATATTCCCTTAACCAATGACTAATCTTAGATAAGTCATGATTTTCCCTAAAGGTTTTTAGAATGGGGACATTGTGATAATCGATAAAAATGTGTGGTACTTCCTCAACAAGTACACATGCTTCAGTAAGGAATGGGTTCCCCATACTAGATTCTGGTGGTGGTTTAAATGAAGGCCTAAGTAGATTATTTTCTTCAAGACTTAATAATCCTCAAATAACCTATTGGTTTACTTAAAGTTACACTATATAAATGGATATTTACTTCAAACTATGTTGGATTTCTAGTAATTCAATCATCCCTAGTGGCTCATGAGATTCGACCTTCAAGCATTGGAATTGAGATGATTTTTATTTCTTCACATCCTCATACATTATAGTGTTTAGTCATATCTGTCCCTTTATATGTATTTATACAAGTTATCTTTCTATACCATGGGTTTGGATGATTTTTTTATAGTCAGTCCTTTATGGTTTTAAGGAGTCATACTAGGTTTTTCTATACTCACCTCTACATAGGCTTCACATGCACACGTATCATGTTTGAGTAGATGATGCATAATTTGGAGATGGACTTGGTGGATATAGTGATAGTGTGTCTTGTTTGAAGTTTGTGCTTGGATATGTTTAATGATTCATGATTGATCATGGTATTTTATAAATGTAGTTGTAATCTTTACAGCTAGAGATCAATTCGTGAGTATGCAAAGAAAGAAAGAGATTTCCATTGACTATAGTTCTTTTAATATAGAGGCTTGTTATATATATGTGTCCTAGAGTTATTATTATATTTGAAATATCATGCATGTTTTTTTAATAGTTTAGTAGTTTATATATAATTTTTTGGTTTTTCTGGATTTTTTTCAATGGACATATATTTGATTTACAGGTTGATATAGGCTAAGGAACTCAATATTTTGTGATATGCCTACTTGGTACTAGTTACCATCCCCTTTCCTATTGGACGTGAGATTGGGTTGTCACAATGGGAATACTCTTGAGCTAGGGGAATCTCTGATGGGTTGGGTGATTTCATGTAAATTGAGTCCCATGGGTGGAGTTTGAAGTAAATTGTCCAGTGTAGATAAGTTTGTGAATTTAGTTAATTTATGTTAAGGGTTTCTTGTGTTTTTACATCATACTAGGGAGCTTAACATAGGTGAGGCATCTAGTGTATTCTTTTCCTACAACTTTAATAACCTGTTATTTGAATAATAGTTATGAAACATCATTGTAGGGTACATGAAAGTCGGTACATGCATCCTATAATAGTCCATTATGATCTTTTATTTCCACTATATGCCAGACAATTTTTATAGTCTTTAAACCATGTGGATTCAGTGTATCAAATATATGGTATTACCCACTGATATCCATCCTACATGTGGAGGAATGGGTGTGATGATCCATGAACTATAATTGGGTGTCACACCACTGGTTTGAGAGTGATTAATCATGAATTCCAAGACTTTTTTGAGTGAGTTATTTGACCAAAAATATAAGGCACCTTCTCTCTCCCCTTATTTCTTATACCATCCTTCTTATAGAGTATATATCACATACCACTATGTTATATGTGTCTACTATTTGGTGGTATATGTTTTGTGCTTTCTAATAATAGATACCACATGGTTTTATAATGAGAGGTTGATCATTGGGTGATGTAGGTTTGGTTAGGGCATGAGACTTGTGCTTCCATCTAGTTTGGACTTTCATTGACCAGATATAGATTGTTTCACGAATCCACCTATAAGGAATAATTATCCATTATTAAATGATGTTCCTATCAAACCCGTGATGGGATTACCCTACAGTATATTTGATTTTTTTATCCTTTTTTCAAGATAGAGTATTATCCATGGATGTTGGAACATTTTCAAAGTGGTGCAACCATATCCATGTACACATCAAGGGCTGCAAACCCCACTAATTATTCCCTAGATATTTTTTGGTTATTGATTGAGCTAAGTAGTTGGGATGAAGAATTAGTAAGAGGTTTTATTAATTTTTTTTGTGTTTTTAGGAAAAAACAACTATATCAAAGATCCTAAGCCGCCATTCGAATATAAATTATTCTTGATAAGGATGGACCCTAGCCATGGGAGAAGTTTATCATTTTACATGAATATTAATAAAATTATTTTAGGTGTGGACCTCCACATTTAAGATCATGTTAATATTAGATACCTATCCATTATAGGCCTAATTTCTTATTAGACATTTGTTCTGTGGAAGTTCAGGTGGTGTAAGGTAGTCTGATATGAATGATTCATCATTCCACTCCCATAATAACCACTCTTTTTAATATCCAGTCACGCATAGTGTGATGATATTTTGATTTATAGGAAGTTGTATGTGATGTAATTCTATTATTAGGCATAAATAGATGTAGTTCAAAGTATAATTCATGTCCCCCCTTTGTAGAATCTCATACTATAAAACATGAGTGCATGTTTTTCTTCCTTCACCTTATGATTATAGAGGGTAAGATTCATATGGATTCCTTAGATGGAATTTTATAATCTAGAGAATCCACACTAATGGATTCTATATTTCACTCGCCCCTCTAATAAATTGATTTTTTCTTTAGTGGAGAAATAATAATATTAATATATTTCTTCATAGTACATATATGAAGTTGGGGGATCTACCTTGGTATAGATTAGTTATAGTTGATAGTACAATGCGATGATGTACAATTGAGTAAATAAAGAAATATCCACCCTTAATAGTGGGTAGGATCCCCTCATGTGTGGTGATAAAATCCACACTCAAATGGATATGGTTAGATACCCATTATATGATAATAATGGATTTATGCACTGTGTGAATGGGTTATAATTCACTTTATATGAATTTAGAGGAAAGTGCAAATAGTTTTAAGGGGAAAGAATGGTTATATATCAATGGGAGGCTATAGTATGCCTCAACTTACATTAATAATATGAAATTATAGTATTTTAAAGTGAAATTATTGAATGAATATTTCCAAGTATCACTTCATGGAGGAACATTTTAGGCATTTAGGTAATTCCATTACACTCACTTTGAGAGTATTACCATTATAGTATCTTCTAGTAGAAAGAGGTTGAGATTTAGGGAGTAGCATTGGTCTTCATGAAGTTGAAATAATGATGTTTGATGAGATCTTAGTGTTGTGTTATTGTCCTCACAGTTGGTGATTCTAGTATATATATGTCTAGATGATGGAATAATAAATTTAGTGATCACTTTATAGATGTTGGTTCTTGTTTATAAAAAGAGATGTTTATCGCCTTTAATAGATGGTGGTGGTGACACCCTCTTCCCTTATATGAAAAATGCCAATGGTGGTGTTGCTGACTTTGTGGTCCAGTGTGACTAGACATTCTTACGAAATGGATCTAAAGGGTTTTACTGATGATGGAGAGAAAACCATCACATTAAAACTTTTTCTATGTGGTAGAGAAGGAGGTTTTATCAAAAGTTTAGGGTTTTTCATCACACTAGTTTTATCTTTTGATATACTAGGTTATAAAGATGACATAAATAGGAATTATAAACATTCATGA
This sequence comes from Viscum album, assembly GCA_963277665.1. NCBI lineage: Eukaryota > Viridiplantae > Streptophyta > Magnoliopsida > Santalales > Viscaceae > Viscum > Viscum album. The sequence continues at coordinate 190,063,599 of OY728145.1, forward strand.
CCATTTTATTTAGATTTTGGTGGATTGAGATACCTGAAATGTAGTGGTGTTGTGTTGAGTCATTTGATAAGGATTAAACTGTTCAAGATTTATTTATCTGTATAATTTGAGAATTTGGAACAACAACATGAGCAGGATGTCTTTAATGATGGATCTGAACCTGTTTGAGATTGTGATGCATATGGGAAATTCTAGAAACTTTTTGTGATGATATTTAGAAAAAATTCTCATTCACTTTTGTGTCATCATCTAGTTACATTGGTGCATGTTTGTTGACAGCAGGATAAAACGAGAAGCTGACATGGGTCCAAAGAAGCACGCTTCCCTCAAACGTTTCTAATGTTAGAGAGAAATATTTATGAAGTCCCCAGAGGTTTTGGATAAAGATGATATAATATTTTCATACAATAACCATCAGGAACACTCTTTAAAATATGGGTAGAAAAGTACTCCCACTTGTGATAATCTTTTTAATGAAGAATACTAATATATATTTTAGGTTTTAATGAATTAATTTCATCCCATGTGGGGGAAGACCTTCGGATAATAAAACAAGTTTTTTTGTGCATAGTCATAGGAAGACTTCCATTAAATGATTACATGTCTTACATAATTACTTACTTCATGATGATTAAAATACAATGATCTTGGTGATAAAAGATAATGTTCCATTTCCTTGGAATTGTTGTACTAGTTTCATTTTGAACATGGATATCCAATTATTGAAAAAGTGCATGTAAAGGTAAGCTGATTTCTACACATGGTTTTTTTAGGTTCTATATCATGGAACCATGGTTGTTTAATTTTTTGGGACAAATTGGATTAAATGGTAGGGGGATATTTTGAACCATGTATTTCATGTTCAAAACAAAGCTAAATTTTGAGTTTCAAAATATTGATACCTCCCAAGGTGTAAAAAGGTAAATTTTCACTAGTGATGACCTTATAAAATTCTCTGATGGTTTTGTTGACCTTACTAGGTAGTTTTTACCCCCGAGAAATGTATTGGATAATTCCCAAGGACAATGAATTTTAAAGGATTTATAATTTTTATTAATTAAAAATTTATTTAACCCCTGATAATAGATGATCATATCCTCTTAACACCATTATGGATGGAAATTTAAATAAAGAGACTTTGTCTGAAATAGTGGATTTACCTTGGGGTTACTAAATATTCACCTAAATTATGGAACCATAGAAGTATTGTCATCAGTTTTTCAATTTACTGATATTAAATAATTTTAAATGAATTAATTTACATGTGGACAAACTCTAAAACCTATCATATAATTATAACCTTATATTTCCTCTTTCGGGCCATATATGTTTACTGTCGACATAATGCTAGATTGATAAAGAGAGAGCAGGGGGGACTAGAACGTAGTGGTTTTGATGGAAATTTGGGGGAGATGGGTTGGATTTATGAGGAAATCGAAGATCATATCACATTATTTTCAGAAATATTTCTTAATTTCACACTTTTACACTAAATATTACAGGGCTGTGGAGTGATCCATGAAAATGGAATGCATAAAGGGTTGCACTTGGAGGAGACCACTTTTGGAAACATAATTCTACTAAGAATTTCATTTATAGTTAATTGAGTTTTATTCCCCATTCCTTTAGCCAAAAAAATTATTAGCTAGGCACCAGTTAGGTAGGAGGATTCGAATATCGGCCCATGTGGGATTAGAGGTCGACCACACCCAGTGGGAGTTATCCTGGGCCAGTCTGTAGACAGGAAGGGGAGCACAGCTCTCAGAAGAGGAAAGTGGGCTCATGTATTGGGATCATGGTGTTCAAGACCATAGACGTGTGCGCATAGCCCGAGCCATAAGCTCGGTGGGTTGAGGCCCATGTGATGGAGGTGATGCACGTGGTACTGGAATCAACCCCAATGCTGACTTGAACTAAATGAACCAGTGAGATTGCATATATACCAATGGTAATAAGGCGAGTCATTTTGATGTAGGTGGCGTATTTTCCACGGGGATCAAATCTGCACCATCTGGTCATGAGATCCACCGATCTTGACCATCTTTTTTGATTTCACTTCGAGCCTCTCAAAGGGATTTTGACTCTATTCATAAATTCATGTTGAAGGGATCATACTTCTGTGGATGGAAATGATACCTAACATTTAGGGGAAGGAGAAAAGTGGAACTAACCCAAAGGAAACCTATCAATGGAACGGTGGACAAGAATACCAATCCCTATATATATACATATATGACATGTAGAAAGGCCACACATTGTGTCCTTTGACCCTGGGTACTACCCCTGTACAATGGGCAGTGTCGAAGATAATGTCTTGTTGAAATTGGTACACATGGTGTTTAAGAGAGTGACATTCCATGTACTGCTATTTTGGGGCCACACCGTATATGTGGGCTATCTGCTCATACATAGCTTCAAACCAAGTATGACAACCAGTGTACCGGTACAAGGGGTAACCCGCGTAACTGGCCTGGTATGGCTGTGTGATGGAGTACATGCCATGTACTACACCCCGTGTCTGTGTACCATCTGAAATACACGCTGAGTTTCATATATGCACCCACATGTCTTGTGATAGTTTTCACATATCATGTCATAACTTCCTAGATCGCAAAACTATTTTCACCGCTATGACGGCCCCACATGTCATGTTCTTTGGAGAACACGTTGTGTTCTTCAGGATTTTCCAAAGCTATCGTTCTTTATTTTTCCACCTTAGGTGAATCTCCATCCTTTGATCTGGCTATCTAATCGCCATAAAACTCAAGGTTCGAGGTCGCACCGACACCGTAAATCTGATTCCCTTGGTATTGGGCCTCTGATCGGCCCTGAAAACACATTTCGATCCCCCCACATGAAGAATGATAAAATAATTATTTCTCATAAACCATGATAATTCATTTTCTGCTATCATCTATGCACCTCCACTAGGTCATCATGATGCTGGATCTATTAGTTAGGATCATTGTGTTATGAACCAGACGTGAAATGATATGTTGTTCATAAATCTATAAAGAACATAAAAAACACAGGCTAAAAAGGGGAAGAACAAATCCACACAATGAATTTGAGGCACAAACTTGTGTCATCATTCATCACGGCGTTGATATAATCTAGTTAGAAGTATAAAACAAAGATATATCAAAATGAATCAAATAATGCACAGATTAAATCCCCTAAATATTCCCAATAAAAACCCTCTCATAAGAATGAATGATCCACAGGTCAACCATTTTGTGGGTTGATCCACATTTGTCATTTAACTCCAAGAAGAAGGAAAATAAGAATTGAAATAATAACCCCTGCCATTATCATCGAGGAAGAGGGAGATCATTCATGAGTCCTAATTTTATCTCACTATGAAATGATCCAATCATCGTCATTTATTGGTGTTCATCGATAATTCACCAAGGGTGGCTTCTCTCCAAATATTTAGAATATTTGAGGGAGTTTTCCAGGGTTATGACCATTACCTTGGGCTCTTAATTATTTAAAACAAATTAATGTCTCTCTGCGTTTTGGAAACCATTAAATTACAATAAACTATTATTTTTTTATTTCCTTTAAAACATCTGGAAACTAACTTCTGCTAATGACCCACAACACACGATGTTAGGAACCGCCTAAGGGAAATTCATTGCTCTGAAAACAATGGTGCCCTTGGATTTATAATCTGGGAACCCATTTAAAATTTATTACATTTTTTAGGAAAACTGCTTGCATGCTATTTAAAAGTTTAACTTATTTCCAACATTTATTCTGAGAATACTGGGCCTCAGAATCGCATGATGTCGAAAATCCTAGTCTCGTCATAATTTCGTATAAAATTTTAAATAATACGCTAAAAATTAGGGACACTACATTACCCCACCTTGGGGATTTTACGTCCCTGAAAAGACAAAAAAAGGATACTCAAACAGATATGGGTACTGCGCATGAATCTTAGTCCCCCACTCCCACATGCTCCCCTAAAGATTCTTGTGCTACCACCAGACACTCACCAAGGGAATTTCTCACCCACAAAGTATAATCTCATATAGATCCTCGATCTCTATTGGGTACTCTACGAATGTCGCTCCATCTCCAATGTTCAGCTCACCCCATTCGATGATGTGTGATGGGACATGCATGTACCCCCTCAGCTGTGACACATGGAAGAAATCATGTACCTAGTGCAACTACGGCAGTAGAGAGAGGTGTTACACCTCCTATACAACTCTACGTAGTATCTTTAAAGGGAAGATGAACCTCAGAGAAAACTTTTCACCCGGGTGAAATCTCTGCAACCCTCACCGAGGTGAGACCTGAAGGAAGACATGGTTTATAAGAACCCAGATCTTTCTTTAAGGTATGTTTTTTATTTCAAGTTGTTTTTAGGAAAAATGGGATGAAGGAAAATTTTAGGTGTACACATCGTGTACTTAGGCACTGAGTCCAGGTCGTGTCACAGTAGTGTACATGACCGTGTGATGACATGGAAGGACTACCTAAAGTGGGGCTCAGTAAAGGTATATATACGTCATGTACTTTTACAGGACACACATTGTACTTTTCTTTTTAATCTATTAAGTGGACCATGGTCGCATCTAATTGAAAGAACCATATTCTTCTCGACTCGTCTCATTTAGGGGAAACCATAGGGTGTGATTCTTCTCTGAGGCCCTGATTGACCATCTATTCCCTGAATCAACTGTCACAGATTGGATTGGAATCTCCATGGTGAGTTATTACTTATTATAGAGCCTTGTTCCAGGGTTTCTCCTCTTTTGTGAGATATACTTGGTTGATCGTTTTTTATGTTTTTATAGATATACCAAATTCTTGGTCGATTCAAGGGCCAACGCCAGAGTATATAGATCGTACAATTATGAGGTAGGTGGTTTGTGCCTTTCCATAGTTAGTCATTGAATTTTATGTGAAAAAGTTCCCAATACCCTAGATTTGGGTATTTCATGTTTAGGAATTTTAACCCTGTTCATTCCTGTTATGCTTGGTTACTTGATATAAGGCTATTTTTTTAAATAGTTTTATTTTTCTAAGTTATGGAGGGGTTTTCCCATGCTTGTTTGGTTATTGACCTTTTGGTCTAGCCTTTTCTATTAGGCAGTTTTTTATCGATGAATAGTGTTGGTAGGATAAAGTGATTTTATATGATGTTGTGATATTCTTTTCAGCAGTTTAGACCAGTATTTCTTGGGGTTTACTTTTCCTACTAAATATTGTTTGTGCACAATTGACTTACACAAGGCTGTGGGAACCTGTTGTAGTTAGACTATAGGGGGAATTGATACTGAGGGCTTCCCCAGAGTGTCTCAATTTCACATTGTGAGACCATAGGGGGGATGGATGTGAGTGCTCCCTCAGATTTTCTGTAGTTCCACGATGCAAGACCACCAGGGGAATTAGATGTTGAGTGCTTCCTTAGAGTGTCTATAATTACCGTTATGAGACTACATAGGGAATTGGTGGTGAGTGCTTCCTCGTAGGGACTTTTCTAAGCTGAACTAGAGGGTTTATACTGTGGTAGCTTCCTTGGGGGTTTCTTTTGTTTGGTTGGTTGAATAATTTCATAAATGTAAATGAATGTAATTGAAATTTTAGGACTGTTTAGGTTTGAGTATTTCCTTCTTTATTGCTTCATTTTACACATTGCATTCTATATATATCCATTGACTGTTAGGCATAGATCTTTGGGTGTTTGCCTGCTGAGATTCGTCTCACACCCTGTTTTGGGTTATGCTTTTGGGCCCAAATAGATTATATTGGTGTAGGTATAAATAAGGGTAACCGCCCTTCTACGTCAGGTACTTCACTGTTGTGGAGCTGGGGAGTATGGGACCAAGCTGAGGCTTGCGATGTTGTTGGATTTTTTTATCTATCTTTCCTTTGTACTTTGTTTTAGTACTGTATTCCAGCATTGTGACATGTTCAACTACTTTCTTAGATACTTGTGAAATGCATCATTATATATATATATATATGTATGTATGTATATTTATATATGCTATAGTTGTTTAATTACCTTCAGTCTTCCATTGTTTACTATTGTATGGAATTATTACTACTTCCGCTATTGTTATATGCATATATCTGCAGCATTACTCTGCCAATGAGGGAATAGTTTCCCCACTATCACACCCAAGGCCCTTACAACTAGTCTGTAGCCACTGGCATCTGGGGAAATGCGCTTGAGGCCATGTGACCAACCGGGTGTGGGGAACCCCTAGGTAGGACCCAGAATCAGGACGTTACAAAGTGGTATTAGAGGAATTATTTTCTTCTTGACTTACTCATTGGAGCCTATAGTCAGGGATAGAATGGAATAGGTAGTCGGTAATAAGTTGTTCCTTGGAGTAGCTAACCCATGTAGAGGGAAAATCTAATTTACCTCGATTATTGCAATTTTCAGGTTTTGAAATTATTACAGATGATTTGATTTTACTATTGGGTGATCCACATGTGTTGTACTATTATTTTTGATATTATTGAGGTTCTATTTCTGTTGCAACATGATGAGATTAGGGTATTCCATCTCATGCATCATCTAGGCAATTTCTACAGATCACATTTTATGCATCTTTGTCATTAAATTTATGGTGCATTAGCGATTTCATGTTGTTGTGATATATGTTGTGCTAGATATACATGCTATTGTGATAGATTCCTTGATTGAATACTTTCAATTTATTGAGGTATTGCATTGTGTAAGGTTTTGTTTGATTGAATTCCAAATATTACTTCTTGAGGTGTTATAGGCCCTCATGGATTGGGATTTGGTGGATCATTGCACATTTATGCTTGTATGTGACATGTATAAGATGCCAAACTTTGATTCATGGGGAGTATGGGCCCACACTGATCAAAATTTGTCACTTTAATGTTCTTTTTAGTGTTTTTTTGTTTTCTGGTGTATTTTCTGAGTCTTACTCTCCAGAAACACCTAGAATACACGGTGTGTAATTATTAATACATGCAATGTATCCTTTTGTTTGGGAAGGAACAACTTTTCTTAAGTACACGTCTTGTACTGTATGTACACGCCGGGTAATCCTTAACCGTGTGACTAGCTGTGTGGTCCGAGACACAGGGTTGGGAAATCTTTGGTAGCACACGCCGTGTACCAGATGTACATGTCGTGTTATATAGACCATGTGTCCAGCTATGTGACTAACGACACGGATGGATGAAACTCAAGTAGTACAGGCCGTGTATAGCTTGAACACGGCATGTAGAGTCGATCATGTAACCGGCCGTGTGACCATGGATACAGGTCAGTGAAAACATTCTAGTACACACTGTGTCTAGCATGCACATTCCGTGTAGTTTTATTCTAGGTGAACTATGTGGTTTAGTCATGTAGAAGAACTCAGGCAGGGAAAAATTATTATAAGACACACCGTGTCTTGGGAGAACACATCGTGTGTTTGGGGTGTTACATGACCAGGGTTGGCAGAAGTACATGCCCATGTGAAGGCTTAAAATAACACGCCATGTAGGGGTTATACACGCCATGTATCCCTATTTTGAAAAACATTAATGATTTTCTTCTCCTATTCTTTTCATTCACTTGTAAGTTTCATTCCTTGATAATATTGAACTAAGGTGTGTGCTATACCTTACAGAGTCATGCCACCGTGAAGTCCTCTAGTTGTACACCAGATCAAGTGAAATGATCAAACACTGGACATGTTAGATCAGGGTTTACCAGTAGACCCTACCGTTGTGTCTTTCTAGGCACCAACCATCATTCCAGATACAAGTGTTGATGCAAAGTTCCGAGAAGGCTTCATGAGGTTTGTGAAGACCTTCTGGGGAGTACCGCATCCTACCCCATCAATGGTAGAGTTGACATGGGTCTTTCAGCAGTAGCATCCTCCCACTTTCTCAGGGGATGGAGGACCTCAGGCTGCTGAGTCAGGGTTAGAATCCATGCTATCTATCTTTGAGCATCTTGAGATGTCACCGTAGCAGAGGGTGAAGATCGCAACTTATATTCTTCAGGATTCTGCCAAGAGATGGTTGAATGTGATCTCATAGGCAGGGCGCCAATAGGTTATGGCGTGGGACAAGTTCCAGCATACCTTATACACTTAATTCTACGCAGAGACTATGAGGGCCAATCGAGCCTGAGAGTTCATGATTCTGAAGTGGGGTACTCCTTCAGTCATGGAGTATTATTCTTGCTTCACAGATCTTCATCACTTCACACCCATTCTAGGGGGTGAGGATTTATTTCTGACAAGGAAGTTTGAGGATGGTCTCAGGCATGACATCTGATCTTAAGTGAACATCTTCAGGTCAACTTCAATATCTTCAATAGTCAACCAGGCACTGATCAGGGAGTGTAATACAAGGGATTCTAGAGCTGTGATCAATGGAACCTCGACATCCATAGTCGGTACCCCTCCTACTGACAGTAGGAAGCGTTGTAGGGAGTCTTTGTGTGGAGACCCGAGGAAGAGGGATATTTCCTCTGGTAGCCAGGTGGTGTGCTACCCGTGTAGGAAGAGCAGGAATACAAGGCCACATTTCCCAAGAGACCCAGTGGAGTGCCGATCTTGTGGCCAGATGGGTCATCTTCATTGTTTCTGTCAGTGTTTTCTCACTAGCAGCTGGTGACAGAGTTTCCTCTATGACTCCTCATTTAGGATTAGCACCACAAGTTTCTCATCAGTCTGGGAACTGGAGTTCTTCTATCCGATCAGAACGAGGTGGAGGTCATGGTTGTGGTAGGCAGTCGCTAAGCATTCAATGACAATAGGGTGGATCTGCTCAGAGTGGTCAGGTAGGGTTGTAGGGATGTGGTACAGGTCATACATTTTTAGTGGATCAGAGCCAACAAGAGTAGGATCTCGTACACTCTATAGTTGTAGGTATGATCCTAGTTGCCTCAGGTTTAGCTTCTTCACTTTTCAATATAGGGGATTCTTATAGTTTTATATCTGTTGTTATTGTGGAGATCCTTAGGCTCTGTATCATCAATTCTGCTAATGTATTGATTCTAGATACACCATTGGGGACTAGAACAGCTAGTGTACATCAGTGCAAGGAGTTCTCTCTTGAGGTTGGTGGGTTTCACTTCTTATGGGACCTCTATTTTGTAGATATGATTGGCTATGATGTCATTCTCAGAATGGACTGGTTGGTTTCCTTTTGGATGTTGTTGATTTCTATCATCGTTGGGTGGGTTTCACGACACCAAAGGGCAGGTCGTTTCAACAAAATGGAGAATGCGATTTCCAGGAAAGCAGAGCAGGACCCGAGCATTATGGGTTGGGAGGAGTTACAGCCAAGATTGTTGGTATATATTTGGATGACCAGGGGACTTCAAAGATGGACTTTCCTCCAGTGATGGATCATTTTAGGTATGTATATCTAGATGAATTTTTAGTTTTTTCACTGAATGGATAGGTATAATTTTCTTTGGATCTTGTGTCTGGGGTGGCACCGGTGTCAATTCCTGCTTATAGAATGGCTACACTAGAGTTACATGAGCAGAAGGAGTAGTTGGAAGAGTTGTAGGAAAAGGGTTTTATCTGACCCAGTACTTATCCTTGGGGTTCGCATGTCCTATTTGCGAAGAAGTAATATGGTACCCTCATGCATTGTGTGGATTATCATAAGTTGAACCAGTTGATATTCAAGAACTGATGCCCCTTATTGAGGATTGATTATCTCTTTGATCAGCTTCGAGGAGCCCGGGTGTTCTCGAAGATTGGCTTGAGATCCAGTTATCATCAATTTCATGTTAGACCATTAGATATAGCCCTTAATACATTTCGGTGTAGGTATGGTCTATATGAGTACATGGTTATGTCATTCGGTCTCATGAACACGCCTGTAGAATTTATGGAACTAATGAACCGAGTGTTCCATCCAAACATGGATTCTCTCATGGTAGACTTCGTGGATGATATCTCTATGTACTCTCACACTCAACACGACCATGCCACACATCTTGATATCATTCGAAGTAAACTGAGAGAGCATCAATTGTATGATAAGATATCAAAATTCCACTTTTGGATGGCCCAAATTCACTTCTTGGGTCATGTTATCTCAGAGACAGGAGTAACAGTAGACCCAGAGAAAGTGAGAGCATTGGTTTTTTGGGAGTATTCGACGAACATGTTTGAGGTACGAAGTTTTCTAGGGCTATATGGATACTATAGACATTTCATATAGGAATTTTCAATCATATCAATAATAATGACGGGCCTGACTAAGTAGGGTGAGAAGTACTTATGGTCAGATTCTTGAGAGTCAGCCTTTTAGTAGCTGAAATGGAGGTTGAATTTAGCGTAAATACTAGATTTTATAGTACTGAGAAAGATCTATATTGTTTATCATGATTAATCAGGTATCGAGCTAGGAGATGTGCGTATGCAGGAGAAAGGAGTCGTTGCGTATAGGTCTTGGTAGTTGAGGCAACATTAGAGAAATTACCTGACGCAAGATCTTGAGTTGGCAGCAGTTGTTCATGCCTTACATTATTGGAGACATTATCTGTTGGGAGAGAATTTTATGGTTTCCACCAACCAAAAAACTCTAATGTATAACTTCACTCAGTGCGATCTGAATTTGATATAGCGAAGGTGGGTTTAATGCCTTCAGTACTTTGATTTTGAGCTTGCTTACATGCATGGTAAAGGCAACGCAGTGGTTAATGTGTTGAGAAGGATGAGTCAGATATAGGCAGTTCAAGAGGCCAGCAGTGAGTGGAAGATTATGGATCTGTTCTATGAGATGCATTTGGAGGTTCACAATAGACTGGGGCAGTCTTTTCTTTCTTCTATGGCTGTTACCACTACTCAAGTTGATCGAGTGTTAATGAGGTTGCTATCAGATTCTGAAAGTCTAGTCCTACGGGGGAGTGTGTCAGGGGAGGACCCTATTCCTGGATAGACCATAAGTGAGGATGAGATCTTTTTCTTCCATGGACACATATGGGTGTTAGCATACATATGTGAGGAGCTGATGTGGTACTTTCATTCCTCATTTTAGTTAGTTCATCATGGTGTAACTAAAATGTATCGTGATCTACACCATCAGTATTGGGGTCTAGGTATGAAGAGAGATGTTGATGTTTTCTGGTGAGGTGTTCCACCTTTCAGCAGGGGAAGGTGGAGAATCAGCGACCAGCAAGGCTTTTGCAGTAGTTACCTATTCCCGAGTGGAAGTGGAATGATGTCATGATGGATTTCTTGATAGGTTTTCTGAGGTCCCCTCAAGAGAATGATGTAGTTTGGGTTGTCATTGATAGACTCGTGAAGGTTACAAACTTCATACTGATCAAGGAGATCTTCAATTTTGATGATCTAGGAATGTTGTATATCTGGGAGATTATACTTTGACATGGAGTTCTGCACTCTAGTTTTTCAGACAGGGAAAATTGTTTTACTTGTCTGGTATGGCAGGGAATACAGTGGGCTTTGGGTACACAGGTAATTCCGAGTATAGCGTACTAACCCCAGAAAAATGGAAATTCCAATCATAGGATTTAGGTACTAGAGTACATGCTTCAATTATGCATCCTAGATTTTGGAAGTTGTTGGGATAATCACATGCCCTTGGTAAAGTTTGCCTACACAAATAGTTTTTAAGGAACTATTCAGATGGAACCTTATGAGGATTTGTATGGTAGGCCATGCCGATCACCCCTATGTTGTCTAGAAGTTGGAGAGGCAACTATGTAAGGACCTCATCTTTTCTAGGAGACCAAAAGGCAAATATATTTGATTTGGAAGAGGATGGATGTTGCACAGTCATGACATAAGGCTTATGCGGATCGACGGAGATGACCTATATAGTTGGAGGTTAGATTTCATGATTTACTATATGTCACACCAAGGTTAGGATATTGGAGGGTTAGGAGATAGGGAAAGATTTTGATGAGATATGTTGGTATGTTTCGGGTTTTAGAGAGAGTCTGGATAGTTTCCTATTAGTTGTAGTTACCACAGAGGTACTGGGCTATGCATGACGTCTTCCACATTTCTAAGCTATGACATTACTCCTCAAACTCGTCTCATGTTTTCCAATATGAGGAGGTCAAGTTGGAGGTGGACACATCCTTTGAGGAGCATCCTATCCATATTTTTTATCACAGCGCGAATGTTCTCTTTGGTTGGTATGTTCCTCTGGTATGGGTGCTATGTCAGCACAGACGAGTACAAGATGAGACTTGAGAGAGGGAGGTCGATGTGATTTCACAGTGGTGTTCGAGGATTCTTCTTCTATGCGGCCTTTCTAGGGAAATTAAGGGATGAATTTCTTTAGGGGGGAAGTTTTTAAGAACTCAGATCTTCCTTTAAGATACATTTTTCATTTCAAGTTGTTTTTTAGGAAAAATGTGAAGAAAGAAAATTTTAGGATTACACATTGTTTGCTTTCTTGTACATGATGTGTACTCTAGAACTGAGTCCAGGCCATGTATGGTCATTTCACGGACACATACATGACCATGTGATGATGTGGCAGGACCACCTAATGCAGAGCCCGGTAAAGGCATACGCACACCGTGTAATATTAAAGGACACGTCGTGTACTTTTCATTTTAATTAATTAAAAGGACTGGGGTCATGTCTAGTTGGTAGAACTATCTTTTTCTCGACTCATCTCATCCAAGAGAGACTGTAGGGAACAATTCTTCTCTGATCCCCCGATTGACCATTCATTCTCTAAATCAACCATCGTGGATTGCATTCGAATCACCACGGTGAGTTATTCCTTCTTCTAGATCCATGTTCCTTGATTTCTCCTCTTTCGTGAGATATCCTTGGTTGAGTATTTTTTGACATTGTGGTAGATCTACCGAGTTCTAGGTCGATTCAATAGCCAACGTCAGATTATATCCACCATACAACGCCTAGGTAAGTGGTTTGTGACTTTCCATAGTTAGTCTTTGAATTTTATGTGAAAAGGTACCCAATACCCTAGATTTGGGTATTTTGCGTGTTTAGGTATTTTAACCCTGTTGATGCCTTTTATGCTTGGTTTCTTGTGTTATGGCTCTTGTTTATTAATAGGTTTATTTTCCCAAGATATGGAGGTATTTCCCCATGTTTTTTTTGTTATTAACCATTTGGTCTAGCCTTGCCTGTTGGGGTGTTTGTTTTCAATTCCTATTGATGTTAGAATGGAGTGATTTTATATGATGTTGGGATATGATTTGTAGCTGTTTATCCTAGTAGTTCTTGAGGTTTAATTTGGTTGCTAAATATAGTTTGTGCATGACTGACTTAAATAGGGTTGTGGGAGCCTGGTGTAGTTAGACCATTGGGGGAATGGATGATGAGGGAATCCTCCGAGTGTCTTTTTTTACTTTCACATTGCGAGACCATAGGGGGGATTGGCATGAGTGCTCACTCTGAGTGTATGTAGTTCCACGATGTGAGACCAAATGGTGAATTTGACGTTGAGTGCTTCTTAAAAGTGTCTATAGTTACTATTACGAGACCACAGGGGGAATTAACAATGAGTGCTTCCTCATAGAGTCTTTTCTAAGATGAACCAGAGGGGTTAGACTATGAGAACTTCCTCGAGGGTTTCTTGTATTTGGTTGGTTGACTAATTCGATAAATGTAAATGAATGTAATTGAAACTGTAGGACTGTTTACTTTTGAGTATTAAATTTTTTATTGCTTCATTTTATATATTGCATTCTATATATATTCATTGACTGCTAGGCACAGATCACTGGATGGTTTCCTATTGGGATTCGTCTCACACCCTATTTGGGTCATGATTTTGGGCCCAAAAAGATTATATTATTGCAGGTATAGATAAGGGTAAGCACCCTTCTACTTTAGTTACTTGACTGATTTGGCTGATATCCTAGATACTTGTGACATGCATCATTATATATATATATATATATATATGCCGCAGTTGTCTATTTACCTTCAGTCCTCCGTTTTTTACTGTTGTATGGTATTATTACTGCTTCTACTATTGTTATCTGTTTATTTCAACTACATTACTCTTCCAATGGGGGAATAGTTTCCCCCCTATCACACCTAAGTACCTCACTACCTGTCAGTTGCCTCTGGCATTTGGGAAAATGCGCTTGAGGCTATGTGACCAACTGGGTATGGGGCACACCTGGGTGGCACCCAGAACTAGGATGTTAGATGGTCTCCCTCTTCGAACTCTAGAGGTCTCTGCCATTTGTCAGCATAAGACTTCTGCCAACTATGTGTCATATTTAACCAATCATGGATGACATGAACCATGTCAATGGTAGATCGCACCAACTATAGACCCATGACTGCTGACTCTCTCTAGGATCGGTCCAGCAAAGCGGTGACTGGTAGGGTCACCCATATAATGCCTCAAACGGTGTCATACCGATAGTGCAGTGGTAGCTATTGTTGTTTGTGATCTCCACCTGTGGTTGGAGGTACTCCGAAATGAGACCAAATTCTAAGATATAGGCCCACAATATATCCTCCAGAAACTGAATGGTTCTCTCTATCTGACCATCTTTCTAGGGATGGAACATTGTGTTCAAGCTTAGTCAAGTCCCAAAAACCTCCTACAATCCCTTCCAAAAATGATATGTGAAATAATCATCGCAATCTAAGACAATTACCATATAATCTTCATAAATCTGAACAATCTTCTACACATAGATTCATCCCAATCTCTCTACAGAACTCTCCTCCCTGATAGCTAGGAAGTGTGTTGACTTGGTGATTCAGTCAATGATCACATTGATGGAATTGTGTCCCCTAGAATTATTTGGTAAGACTATCATGAAGTCAATCAATATCCCATACCACTTACATTCTGTCACTTCTAGGGGTGAGATAATCCTACTGGGACCCAGTACTCAGCCTTCACCTACTAGCACATAAAGCTTTAAGAAACAAACTCTGTTATTGCCTTCTTCATACCGATCAAAAAAACCTGACACCAGAGGTCCAGGTATATTTTTTCACCCCAAGATATACCTCTAAGGGGGGATATATGAAACTCCCACAAAACCTCCTCCCACAACACTGCTGGTAAAATAGTGAGCCCTTTGAAAAGGACGAAGTGCTCCCCACCTTTCAAATATCCATCACGAGCATGCCATATAGATAACTGAGCACACAAAGTCTCACAGTCGACATCCCCTAGCTATGACTGCCTAAATAACAAAATTATTGTAGGAGTGAAAACCATCTACTGGAGATAAGCTGCATCATCTCCATCCATGATGGATAACTATAAAGACTCCAACTGCTCTGACACCTCGCTCAGTAGCTATGAACTCGATCTCCAATTGAGTGAATCTTCCACAACATTCCCTTTCATAGTAGTATAAACAATCTCAAAATAATAGTCTTGGAGGAACTCAAGACTTCACATCGGCCTCATATATAGATCCTTTTGTGAGAAGATGTACTTGAGCCTCTTTTAGTCCGAGTAGACGGTAAACTGTTCTCCCATCAGGTAGTGTCGCAAAATTTTCAACATGAATACTACCACTACCAACTCAAGATCATGAGTCATGTAGTTATTCTTATGAAATCTTAGTTGGAAAGAACCATAACCAATCACTACCCATATCTAAATCCATACATAGCCATGCCCGGTCCTGGATGCGTCAGCCAAAATTATGTACTCGACACCCTCTTCTGGAAATTTCAAGATCGTTGTTCTCATAAAACTCTACCTCAACTACTGGAAAGCCTGCTCAGGTTTTTCCTTCCATACAAAAAACTTCCCCTTCTAATTCAACATCATCATTGGTGATGATATTCGAGATAAATAAATGATGTATCTCTTTTAGTATCTCATCAACCAAAGGAAGTTATACACCTATAACATAATCTGAGGTGGCTCCCATGCTAACACCACCTTGACCTTGGCTGGGTCCACTGCTACTCCATCTGCTAAGATAACATTTCCCAAAAATCAGACCTCCTATATCTAGAACTGACACTTCAAGAGATTTAAATAATGCTATTGCTCTTGGAGTATGTCTAGAACCATCTGCAGGTGTCTCACGTGCATGTCCTCTGACTCCAATTACAAAAGAATTTTTTCGATGAAGACCACTACAAAATGGTCTAATTACGGATAGAATATCTAGTTCATAAATCCCATGAACACTTTAGGGGCATTCATCATGCCGAAAGGTATCACCAAGTACTCATAGTGGCCATTGCAGCATCTGAAATCCATCTTCAATATATCCTCATCTCATACTCTTAACTGGTGGTAACACGATTAAAGGTTAACCTTTGAGAACCATCATTCCCCTATCATTTGATTAAAAAGGTCATTGATCCTTGGTAGTGGATACTTGTTATTTATTATTACCTGATTCAGGCACCAGTAATCTACACACAACCTCAAACTCCAACCTGCCTTTTTCGAAAACAAAACTGGGGCCGCCCAGCGTGAAACACTGGGTCTTATGAATCCCTTACTCTATAATTCTTCTAACTGCACCCTTATATCTCATATTTCTCTAGGATCCACCTGATATTCTAGCATGGATATCGATGTCATCCCAAGGTGTAAGTCGATGCAAAAGTCGATCTCTTGGGGGGGAGTTAATCCTGGAACATCTTATGGAAATGCATCCTCCTTCTCTGCCACCACTACTGGGAACTGAAAATAATAACATATATAGCTCCAAGTTTGAGGCTAGGTAGCCCATGAGTGCACTTTTTTACCCTCCTAAGCTAGATCCCATTATTTGTAGCCTAAGTTTTCTTTCCACCGACAAAGGAAAACCTCATTCCATCACTGTGGACATACCACACTCTTCACCTAAAGCAGTTAATCTAGGCATGGACCAAAGATAATCAATCCATACTAAGAATGAAATCATAAGGAATTTATGATACCACCAATAGGTTCTAACCAAGACTATTACATCCAAGGGTAAGATCACGGTGTTAAAAAAGATGTGTGATCATTGAGTCTCCACCTATAGGTGTCTCCAAGCAGAAGGGTTGAGTCAAAGGCTCCACCGGATTCTCAAGGTATCGTACAAGACGCATGGTGAGGAAAGAATGACTGAAACCTATGTTTATAAGTATGGAAGATAAGGTATAAAAGATACAGATCCTACCTTGGATCATCCTTGGAAACCCTAGGTTATTCACCTCAACAGCATGCAGCTACCCCCTTCCATATCCCCCATGTCACTGAGCCTGGTGTGGGCCTCATGGGGTGGTGGTGGAAGTATATCAAGGTTTCTTCCACCTCCTACATCTCTTCCCACTCCTCTACCACATATTTTGCCTAGTGGATCTTCCTACCCCACACTTTTCATATTCCTGAGTGGTCTATCCACTACCTCCTTGTTAGCAGACCGATCGATTCGAAAGTCTCTAACGAGATGTCCTTTGTCATCACACAAGTAGAATCACCTCTCCCTAGGCTGATTAGATTTAGACTGAGATCCTTGGACCATATATCCCATATCTTGGGTGCTCCTGTAATTTCACCCACATCCGGATCCCTGGGCCTGAAATTAGCTCCCAACTACTGAGTTTTCTACACTTGGCTGCCTGCTTCTGACTTCCACTGGCTGTCTCTGCTCCACCCAGAAGATCTTGGTCACCAAGGCTCGCTCGAGCACTCCATCATAATTCTAAATTCATAGAGTCAGGACACTAGATCATATATCTCATTGTATTCGCCACTCAAAAGTCTGAGATCTAAATTACTAATCCCTGACCATATCCATCAAGTACCTGGCGAGGTTGGTGAACCAAATGAATAGTCAGCCACCGTTAAACTATCATTCTGGAGTAGAATAAGCTCTGGGATAGGAACTTCTCTTAGTGTAACCAAAAACGAAATCCTCCCTAAAGAGTCTCTCAAACTCCGTCTATGAAAGCTTCTCCTCATTGTGAGTCTAAATAGTCAAAATCCACCACCATCTCGCTGAACCTCAAAGAAGGCTCGATCCTAGGATCACTATCTAGTCTGCTGGGGACCTCACCAGACTACTATGTATGGTCAAGGACTCAAGTCAGTCCTTAGCTTCCTAAGGTTTGGGTTCACCTCTGAACCTGAGGGGTCTCTGTATATAAAGCTCATGGAGCACACTCAATATGCGATCCTTGTCTTTTCGAACTTCAGCTACCACGTGTTGCTCCACTGGTGGTGGTATAGTGGGTACACCACCTAGAGGTAACACCTGGGGAACTAGTCCCTTTATCAAAGCCTCTTCACTAAGGAGTTCATCCTCATGATCGGGTCACTAAATCCTAGTGGGTATGCATCACATAGGCATCATGTAAGGAAACAAGATGTACCATCTTCAAAGAGTATATTTGGATAGCTGACACAATAGGATATGGAAAACACAACCCTTTATTATATGATGCATGTACCATTATTTTGTTTCCCTACAACTAGTGTTTTCATGTATCGAGTTGAAAAGCTGGTTATTAGAGTCCTAGTGTATGGATATGTGGGTCACCCACACCAACACTGGAGTCCCTTTCCTAAAAGACGAACTTGAAACACTTAACACTGTTTCCCCAAACCAATCTCATAGACTTTTGGTCCTAATGTAAAACTGAACACCTCTAATACAACTCTATCATGACCCATCCCGGTGGGGCTAGTGCTGCGACTCCCCAAGCCCGCCTCCAATATGCCAAGAGATGGTGACTATCACTAAGTAGGAATATCACTAACATGAGAGACATTGCATATGTACATTTGCACATGAACACATCTCCAATCCCATAAATGTTGAAATGTAAAAAAAAGACACTAAGGAACAAAATGCATGCATACAACTAAACCCAACCAACAGAATTAAATGTAAAGTAAAGTGTGGAAAGTAAATTAGGGAAGCATATATGCCCACTAGAAGGAAGAGTCTTCAAAATAAAAAGTTCAACCTGTAAGCAAGAAAAAAAAGGTATTGGGACTACTTCTCATAGTCGTAGGAACACCTCATCCTGTAAGAAATCTCACAAAGCTGGGTCTGATCCCGGTCTTCCCTAGACTCTTTAAAAAGTTCACTCAGCTGAACAAGACATGACACGTGCAGGAAAATCCTGTGTAGGGGTGAGTATGACAATACTAAGTTGGGGACCCCAAAACCCCCAAAGAAATACACAAAGTAAAGGTACAATCATCTTTACATATTATACATCTACATAACAAATAAAAATAGAAAAATATCCAAATATACTTGAAACCCAAACCTGTAGTATATTGTTAAGTCAAAACGATTGCATACCCACACTAGGGATTCAGTTTGAAGATTCCATGATGCACCCATCTAGGAGAACTCACTCCACAAGTCATACATCTCTAATGACGTTCTTCTGAGAAGTATATTTGTCAGGAAGTGCTATGAGAGAGAGATAGATGCACTGATAGATCTGAAAAGAAAAAAGATACACTCATTCTGGTAGAACTCACTTGTGAGTGGGGAATAATCACAATACATGAATGAGGAATACTATTAGGACCTTGGTATATACCGCAACTCATTTGGATTCACCTGCTAAGTAGAGGATCAACGTCCTCTAGGATTGGTCACATCGATACCTGACTCTACCTAGGGTCATGAATCGGTAGAGGATCTCAGTTTGGGCCTCTCAAAGGGATTTTGACTATCCAGAAATTCATGTTGAAGGTATCATAGTCCTATGGATGGAAATGATAACTGACCTTCATGGGAATGAGAAAAGGGGCACTAACCGAAAGGAAACCTGGCCAAGGAACGGTATACAAGAAGACCAAGCCTTGTAAAGAAAGGTACACTACGATTAGAAAGGGCACACACCATGTCCTATGACCCCGGGTAATGCCTTTGTACAATGTCCCATGTCGAAGAGCATGTCACTTAGAAAGTGGTACAAATGACCTATAAGAGAGTGACACACCGTGTCCATCTATTCGGGGGTCACTCTGTGTATATTCTCTATGTGTTCGTACATGGCTTTAACCCGTGTATGAAAACCCATGTACCGGTACATGGGGTAACCCACGTAATAGGACTGGTCCAGTCATTTGGTGGATTACATGTCATGTATTCGACCTTGTGTCTGTGTACCATCTGAGATACATGCTGAGTCCTGTGTAAGGACCCACATGCCGTGTGACTGTTTTCACTCACTATGTCATCACTTCCTACATCGCGATACTCTAGCCATCATTGTGCCAACCCCAAATGTAGTGTTCTCCAAAGAACAAGTTGTGTTCTTAGGTATTTTCAAGAGTTGTCTTTCTTCTTTACCATGCCTTGTGTGATTCTCTATCCTTTGATCCAGCTATTTGATCGTCATGAAACTCAAGGGTCGAGGTAGCCCCAACACCGCAAAGCCAAATCCATTGGTTTTGGGCCTCAAATCATCCCCGAGCACACATTTTTATCCACCCACACAAAGAAAACTTGAAGTATGATCTCTCCAGGAACATGTCTATTTTTTTCCATCATCTCCACACCTCCTCTAGGTCATCACGATGCCAGATCTACAATTTGGGATCTTTGGGTGGTGAAATAGATGTGCAACGATATGTTTTTTATAACCCTGAAAAGAACGTGAAGAACACGAGGTAAAAAGGGGAAGAAGAAATCCACATAATGAATTTGAGTAATGAACCTCCTCTATCATTCAACATGGCATTGATCTTCTCCCATTAGAAGGATCAAATAGAGCAAAATCAAAAATAAATCAAATCCTGCACGGATTAAATCCCCAAAATAAAACCAATAAAAACCTCCAGCAAGAACGAATGATTCACGGGGAAACCTATTAGAGGGTAGATCTATATTTGTAGTTTAAATCCAAGAATTGGGAATAAAATATTTGAAATAACAACCCCGACCTCACTCACCGACGAAGAGGGAGATTAGTCATCAGTTGGGATTTGATCTCACTGCGCAATAACCCATGTGTCGTTGATCGTCGGATTTGATCAAGAATTCTCAAAGGGTGGCTCATCTCCAAAGTACTAGAGGATTTTCAGGGAGTTTTAAATGGTTATAATCCTATCCTTACTCCCCTTCTTATTTAAAAAAATTAACGAGTCCCTGCATTATGGAAACATTAAAAAAAATAATCAATTAAATTTATTTTCTTTTCTTTTAAAAAGTCTAAAAATTAACTTCTATTTCTTACCTACACCAGTCGATGTTAGGCTACACCTAAGGAAACTCCGCTACTCTGAAGGCAACTGTTCCCTCAGATGTCTGATCTGGGCACCCATTTAAAAGTTATTCCCTTTCTTTCAGGAAAACCACTCATATAATGTTTGGTAGATTTTTATGATTCTAGAGTAAATTTCATATATCCCCCAAAAATTATTCTAGAACCCGTAATGAATCTAACATATCACATATCACTGTGCCATGGATTTTATGTAGCACCAATTCTACATAGTTAATCATTGATGAATTCAAAATCTAATATTTAATCACATGTATGAATATTTTAATCTTACATAACTCTATAATTCTTAATTTACTCTTACTCAACATAAAAAAAATCTATAATTTCTTTCCATATGACCTCTAACCTAATATAGACTTATAAAAAAACATCTTTAAATATTACCATCCATTCCAAATCATCTTATATCACTTAAAATAGGTCAAAAAATTTATCAAACCTCTCCTATCCAACTCAAATCAACTCAAAATTTCTTCAAACATAATTGTTAAGATACATGTAGTATATATGGGTTTCACCTTTATTAGATTTAATAAAAATACCAAAATTCAAATTTCCAAATATCTCATCCATTTATAATCAATTTAAATAACTTTATGATATCCTCAGTTCATATTCAACCACATCAAATTAATCTTGAGACTCATTCATTAACTTGGCTCCCTGAATATTCATCATCCAAGTTTCTTCTTCACATACAAACGTCATTTACCTTATCATAACACTTAAGATGGTTCTTTCATTCAGTATTATTTTTCATAAATATTTTTAAAGAATATAAATAATTTAACTATGAGAATTTATCTCCAACAATATAATAGAAGTAACTTTATTGCCACTATCCTTTTATTCATCACTCTTCATTGTATTCTTCCATCTGTATTGACTCGGTACATGTAAACTATCTTTTTTTAGAACTCTATTATTCTTCCAAAAATCTATTCACATTAATTGGGTACTTTAGACTCCATAATAGTGACTCCTCTCAACACATGTTGACATCATTCTTATTGAAAAAAATACAACACAACTCCAATGGGTTCAACAGTGTCGCCCTTCAGATTTGTTTTCAATAAACCTATTTAATGTGTGTATCGATATATTTTATTCCATTTTATTATCACTCCATATTGTTGGTAATAAATAAAAAGTTTATTCAAATAAGGCAGTATAATTTCACTTAAATACATTTGTAATCAATCATTCCACTCTAAGTCTATATAATCAATACATGGTGTTGAAAACAAGAGGAAATAAATTAAATAATAGAGTTTCCCTTGATGAAATAAGGATATGACACAAAATAAAAAATTCATTTCTCAAGGTATATTCACATATAATTTCATACCCATACCAATTATTGAAAATATTATTATGATATTTTCAACCAAAATTATTTCACTCATCACAAAAAAAGACTAATAAAACTCAAAACAACTACAAAATTATATTTAAAAAATCATCCCTTCAAAATCTTAATGTATATTCATTTTCTTATCATTGGTCATACAAATTTCTCTCTATTAACTTTAGAATTGATAATTCCAAAAAATGATGAGAAAATTTAAAAACACACCATTTCAATGACACTTTTGGAGAACTTCTTCTAGAATACCAGGTTTTCATGAAATGTTATCTTTTGGATCCTTTCTATGACATCTCCCCCTCAGTGGATACACTCCCACATTACCTTTTCTAGGTTGATATCTTCAAAAAATAATCTTCAATACACCAAATGTTTGGATCACTCAAGATGGTTCCTTTAAACATATTTTCCGGAATTGATAATATTTTTATCATTAGTTATCCCACTAAACATATGAATCACCTTTAGTTCACTATAATGAAATAATATCAATAATATATATGTAAATAAGGTGGGATGTCTATAGATCCTTATTGAGAACAACAAGTTTGAGAGTTTATTATAAACAAAGTTAATCCTATCTTTTTTACCCCATATTTTTAAAAACTCTTAATTCATACTTTTTGGATTTTCTAGGAAATTTTCTCCTTAGGTGAAATGGTTTCAATACTAATTTCAATGATCTCCTTTCTAGGAATTTTATTATTTATATTATAAAACCAAGAATAAGAGTTTATTGGTACTAAATTTATCTTATTTATTATCTCAAATTGGGCTAGCATCCTGATCGTACGATCCTTGTAATTGTTCCCATATTGTTTTCACCTTCTCTACAAATTCTCAAGAACTATTGGTTTAAGGTTCTGTAAACTGTGGAAGTTTTGAATCAGACATTCTTAACTCATATTTTTGTAATCTTTGAATTGTTTGAGATTTACATGATGATAAACACTTTGTTCAATAGAATTAAGTCAAATAATATTGGTGATAGAAAATGTCATAACCAAATCACAGGATCACCATATAGTAATTATACATTATTTAAGAAATTAAAGAATTACCTTGTGAGGAATTATTTCTTTGTTTATAGATTTTAAAATGTCTCTAAATCATACCATCATTTCATTATATGGAAGAATAGTATATTCCACTCAGTAGTGATCCACACAGGTTCTATGAACCAAAAAAATAATTGTTATAGGCATATCTAAGTTCTAGCATGGTGGATCCTAACACATACATCATTTTCCTTTGATCACCGAGAAAATATATCCATGTAAGGGTTCTATTCGATCTTACGAGACTTTTGAGTGGTGGAGGAGGAGGATATCTATCTATTCTTGAAGTCTTTCCAAGAGTGGGAGCTCTCTAGGGTTATGAGAGGATTCTCTCCAGATCTCATTGTGCATAACCAAATTAATTGGATCTAATAGAGAAATAATATAATCAGGTTTATATATCATTATGGTTGGAAAATAATAATTTCCCAAGTTCCCATATTGTTTTTAATAATTATTGTGAAATTCCATGTCTATAGTAATAAAAATATTATTATTATTTCTTAACATGAGAAAAACTTGTTAATTAAATTAAATATTCTTTATTAAAATAAAATTAAATATGTATTATATCTCTCTAGACCTTTGAATTCGGTCCTCCATTACTACACAATATTTATCTTACCTTGAATATTGCTAAATTATTTTCCAAGAAATAAATAAACATTATATTCACTAAATAGAAAATAAATATATATTAAATATTCTACTCAGATAATATTCTCATGAATAATTGGTGGATTAATATATGCTATCAACCAAATATGAATAATTATTAAATGGGTATTCCATGTTATCTTCCATGTAGACACTATTTATTGTAACTTCTCCCCTTTAAGAAAAATACCTCAAGAGTTTATACTTTTAGAGTATTTTATTTTTCCATTGGCGTGATCTTGGATCTTTTGTAAGATCCACCAACATAACATTATCACAATACAATGTGATATGGTATTTACTATTAGGTACCACATCAAGATCTGGGAAAATGTTCTGTATCCAAATAGATTCTTTATCTCATCATAATCCACAATATACTCAAAATCCACTGTATAATCAGCAACAACTTGCTACTATGAACTCTTTCATCTCACAGCTCATCCATTGAGATAGAAAACATATCTTGACAGAAACTACATATCATTTGGTCTATATAAAAAATAAAATCATTAAAACCCATATTGACCAGCTCCTCGTATCCACCATACTCTAAGAAAACATCCTTAGTTCTTCTCAAATACTTAATTATATCTGTAATAGGGTTATTATCCAAGTTCATAATGATATCATTATACCATTATCAATTCAAAGTAAATGTCAATTCTGGTAAATAACATGGAATACATTATTGAACCAATGACTAAAGCATATGGGATTGTAACATCCCAAGTAAATAAAGAATAAGACATATTTCATTTTTATTAATATTTTTGAATTAAATATTAATTTTTCTTTAAAGGGGTTGCTATGTGAAACACATGTCCGATTGTCACCTATAGAATGGTCAATGTTCCGGTGCTCTGCTAATGTGTATAGCAGCACTCGGGTCAAATCCTCGACGATGATACTTTGAAATAGTCGTTTGTTTTTAGTAGATTGTATTTTGATTAGGGGGTTTGTTTGCAGAGCTTAATTGAAATGACTAATTGATTATGATTGATTTAACAAATTTATAATGATTGGGGTGAGTTCATCATTAGGTATTTAAGCTTGTGAAATCCTTGAGCTTTTCTTTATATTGCATTTAAATTAACACCCACTTCACAAGTTGACGTCGATTAGAATTCCTAAGTTTTAAAGCTTTAATCCAAGCCTTAACTTTACTAGGATTCTAAAATCAATCAGTACTTGTTTATGGTAGTGTATTTATGGTTCCAATAATCCATGGAAACCACATGCTGAACAAAATATGTTATTAATTGATGACATATTAAGTCCAACATACACAATGTTAAATTAACGAATACTCATTGAGAAAATACTCTCAATCACTTAACATCCCTAAATTTTGACTCACCCCAATGAGATATCTACTCAGCCATTTGGGTGTTTAATATTCTGGTTATAATAATTATGATGATAAATTAAGAATAGAAGAAAAAGAAAGGGATTAGAAAAGAGTGGTACGTCGAACACACACACACGAACAATGATGATAATTAAAAAAAGATTTTTGATTGAATGAGGAAGCAAAATAAGGGAAGGAGATTTAACTGAATTTAAACTATTTTAAGAACATTAATATTAAAATACAGAAGGTGTATGAGAATAAGATATATTAAAGAATAAACTTGCATTAAAACAGAATTACAAAGAAAGAGACTTACAAAATTACAAAAATGAAGAACATGAAATTAAGTGAAAACAAAGAGAGGAGGAAAGGTCTCTCAAGTGAAAACTTGAGTATGGAAGGTCCTTCCAAGACTTTGGAAAGGCTTTGGTCGTGCCAATATGATCTCCTCTCTTCTGAAATGCCAACCCCTCTCAAGGAGAGAAGGGGATAGTATTTATAGCCCAAGGAGTGGACTGTTTGCATTCCAGAAATACCCCTCCACTTGGATCACAGTTATGGACATCAGGACAGCCTAAGCTAGAGAAATATCCTTCTTCCAAGTTGTAAATAATAACGTTTTCCGATTACTGTCAAAATTTGGAGGCATTTGGACAAGTGGAGCCAATGTTATGGTGGTTTTATTAAACAAAGGTAAACTGTCCATTTCGATCCATGATTTTTCGATGGCCAAAATGTGAAAGGGTTTTTTAATATTAAGATGCCTTCAAATCCGAATGGGTTATTCAACAAAGTCTTCCTCCTATATCTTCTCTTTCACACGGAAAATTATCAGCTCTCTTTGATCCTTACATCATGAGATATGTCATGCATACTATACTAATTTTAATTCTCGGCCAGAATGGTGGGCTGGACTTCAAAGCTCCATTTGGGCCCCTTGTACTTAGAGTTGGGCCTTGAAAGTTTTATACAATATGACATGTAGTGTCCCCAGAATTATGGTGGATAGTTAATGTTTTTGGACTTCTGGATTGAGCCCAGTAAATCAATCTTCAAGGCTGGTCTAGTTTGTTCAAAGATTCTTTGGTCTTGTTTGTGAGGACCATATGACCCTTCAAATGGTAGAATTGGCTCATGGTACCTTCTAATGAAATGTTTTATATTGAATGGATAATCCTACAAAACAAGAACCACACAATGTGGATCAGTATAGGGATAGTTATTATTAAAACATTAAACTAACTCAATTGGACTACTTCTAAAAATGCTCAAAAATTATACTTAATATTAAAACATTAATATTTCACACAAATTATGCACATTTCATATAAAATCAGTGTTGGCGCCAAAAATGTGGCCCAAAAGAAAGGAAAGAAAAAGGCCGGCGTGCTGCCTCGCGAAGCTCCGTCACGAAGCTCCGCCGCGAAGCTCCGCCGCGAAGCTCCGCCGCGAAGCCCCGCCGCGAAGCGCCCCAACCATGGCGGCGGCGCGAAGCTCCGGAGGCGGTAATGCTCCGCGAACCCATTTGACGTTCGCGAGCCGCCACGAAGCTCCAGAGGCGGTAATGCTTCGTGAACTCATTTGACGTTCGCGAGCCGCCGCGAAGCTCCTGAGGTGGTCCCCTCCACGGCTGACGTTGACGTTCGCGAGCGCGCCGCAAAGCATCGGAGGCGGCGCGCGAGCCCAGCTTCGCAGCGCCCCTTCCCTATAAATACTGGACTCCCCCTGAGTCCCGGGACGGACAATCCGACCTTTCAGCTTCTCCTCTCCCGAATCGCGAAGCACTCTTTGCCCCGGGAATCATGAGCTCCGCGAGGTATTTCTACTTCGCGAGACGCCTCTGCTTTGTCTCGTTTTGAGCCCCTCTTCTAAGAGGGATGCCCTTCGCGAAGCTCAAGGGCGTTCGCGAAGGAAGGGGATTCCCAAGGGAACCCGGGTAGCCGCGGAGCATTTATGCTTTGCGAAACACCCAACCCGTGCTAGTGATCCCTATGCCAAGGCAGGATCACTATACATCGCGATGCACACTGCTTCGCAGGACCCTGCTTCACGAGGCACCCCTTCCTCGTGAGGCAGTGCTCCGCGAACACTGTTCCACTTCGCGAAGCACCTCCCACTCACACCTATGCCCCATGCTAAGGCCAAGGCACTCCACTTCGCGAAGCGCACCCCTTTGCTTAGAAATTCCACTTCCCGTGCGACCCTCCTGGGTTGCACGATGTGATTTCAAAGTCCCATGGACAATACCACCCGTAGCGTTGCTTCGCCTAATGCTTCATCGCATAGGCATGCTAACGATTATTGCTTCTTCGCATAGCCACGCTAACGTGGACCCCT
Source organism: Viscum album (assembly GCA_963277665.1). NCBI lineage: Eukaryota > Viridiplantae > Streptophyta > Magnoliopsida > Santalales > Viscaceae > Viscum > Viscum album. The sequence goes on from OY728145.1 coordinate 190,091,520, forward strand.
TGATGGTTTGTTCCACGACCCCCCTTAACCATGGCCTTACTGGTACCTTCCCTTCCCCAAGGACCAGAGGGTACAGGTTATGTAAGTCCTAGGGGTGTGGAGTGAACCCACCTCGTCCGAGCTACAGGACGTTAAACTGCCAAGCACCACGTCTTCAACACATGACGTTAAACTGTGATCCGATCGTCCGAGCTGCAGGACGTTAAACTACCAAGCACCACGTCCTCAACACATGACGTTAAACTGTGATCCCACCTCGTGCCCCTCGCGAAGGGTCCCCACAGCTCGAACATTTTTTACACCACTCGTCTCCACGGGAATGGAACTCTTCCTCACATGGAATGAGATCCTCCTTGTCGGAGTGGCGTATTTTCGTAAGAGAAGGGCAACCCTAGCCCCCTCAACGGATGGCTGCACCTCTGCATCTCTGTACTTCCCCACGACCAAGGTCAGTGGAGGGCGTGATAGGGAACGAGGCACCCCCCTATGGGCCTCCATCCCGGAGTAAGTCCCAACACCATGGGCCGCTCAACGCATAAGCCCCTCTTCGCTTCTCACGGACGCACCCTTCGCGACGTGATCGTCAGGTCCTCGCAACCTCTTGTTTCTCACACCGAGCATGACTCACGTGGGCTTAGAGTGAGCACCGAACCTGACCCCGAATATCCCTTTTGAACTAATAGGTCTTTGATCCATGTCAAGGAATGGTATGTAGGAAGCCTCTATGAGGTTCAAGCCCACCCGTCTTTCACGTCGGGTTTCACCCCCGTCCAGCATGACTTTAAACTGCATTCTGGTCCAGTGGTAAGCCGTTGCGACCCAATCCCTTTTGAACTACGAGGTCTTTGATCCATGTCAAGGCATGGTACGTAGGAAGCCTCTATGAGGTTCAAGCCCACCCGTCTTTCACGTCGGGTTTCTCCCCTGTCCAGCATGATGTTAAACTGCATTCTGGTCCAGTGGTAAGCCATTGCGACCCACCAATCCTTTTGAACTACGAGGTCTTTGATCCATGTCAAGGCATGGTATGTAGGAAGCCTCTATGAGGTTCAATCCCACCCATCTTTCACGTCGGGTTTCACCCCCGTCCAGCACGATGTTAAACTGCACTCCGGTCCAGTGGTAAGCCATTGCGACCCACCCGTCTTTCACGTCGGGTTTCACCCCCGTCCAACGCGACGTTAAACTACACTCCAGTCCAGTGGTAAGCCATTGCGACCCACCCATCTTTTGAACTACGAGGTCTTTGATCCATGTCAAGGCATGGTACGTAGGAAGCCTTCACGAGGTTCAAGCCCACCAATAGTGGACCCCCGGGTCTACTTTCACGTCGTTTCACCGACAAACCCATCCTTTGAACTACGAGGTCTTTGATCCATGTCAAGGCATGGTACATAGGAAGCCTCCACGAGGTTCAAGCCCACCCATCATCCATTCACATCGGGTCCCATTCTGGTCCAGTGGTAAGCCATTGCGACCCATCCCATTTGAACTACGAGGTCTTTGATCCATGTCAAGGCATGGTACGTAGGAAGCCTCTATGAGGTTCAAGCCCACCCGTCATTTCACGTCGGGTCTCACCCCGGTCCAGCATGACGTTAAACTGCATTCTGGTCCAATGGTAAGTTATTGCGACCCTTTCCCACCTGAACTATGAGGTCTTTGATCCATGTTAAGGCATGGTACGTAGGAAGCCTCCATGAGGTTCAAGCCACATCGCTCGGTCGTTCATTCACGTCGAGTTTCGCCCTCATCCAGCATGACGTTAAACTACATGCCTCCTTTTGTCCCGCATGACATTAAACTGTACACCCAACTCCGGTCCAGTGGTAATCCGTTGTGACTAACCCGAACTACGAGGTCTTTGATCCATGTCAAGGCATGGTACGTAGGAATCCTTCCCAAGGTTCAAGCCCACCACCCATCGGACCAAGGTCCACTTTCATGTCGGTTCACCGACAAAGCCCCATCTGAACTACGAGGACTTTGATCCATGTCAAGGCATGGTACGTAGGAAACATTCCCAAGGTTCAAGCCCACCACTAGTGGACCCATGGGTCTACTCTCACGTCGGTACTCTGACGATGCTCATCGGGCCAAGGTCCACCTTCACGTCAGTTCATCGACGTCATCCCAAACTATGCGGACTTTGATTCCCTGCCAGAGGGATACGTAGGAAGCCTCGTCAAGGCTCAAGTCCAACTTCACTGTCGCCCCTACGATGGTCCCACTTCACTCTCCTTCCACTCCATTCATCAACCTACCACCCGTTCCGATTCTCGCCCGGACCGTCTTATCCTGGTGAGACCATGTCGGTACGCTCTTCTTCACAGTCGCCCATGGGCTGGCCCCGGTATCGATATCCCTTCAAGGAGGATCCCTCAATCCGATCTATCCTAGCTAATGCTCTGGTTGGGTTGATCCATCTCCGCTGGATGTTAAACTTGCGGAATACCCTGTGTTGAGCATGGGAAGCTGAGGAAAACCTCATATATGTGTCTACGACATATAATTCCCCGCGCTCGATGTGGGATGCCTCTGGCTTCCACGCCCTCGAGAAGCCTTGTGGTCAAGGATAACAGACAGACATGCCAGGTACCCCAGCATCCAGACACGCTACTGATGCCTCAACGTGACTACTCCCCTGACTGAAGGTTGGTGCCCTGACTGGACCCTTTGGAATGTCCCGGCAGAAGCAGTGTAATTAACCGGCGTCCATGGAAACATGGCACTGGGAAGAGTTTCACGAAATACGTATTCAATCTATAAGGGAGACCCGGACTAGGTGATGAGTTCTGAGGAGGAATCCACAGGAGGAAGAACTGACATCCCATCATCCCATTTCGATCAAGGAGCAGATGTCCCTGAATAAGGAGCGAATGCTGCCCGCCTTTGGAAAGCGGGAATGCGGGGCAACAGAAGCGTCGTGCGTCCTCCCCCACAGATGGACGGGCGTGCGCCCTGGCGAAAGCGTCGGAAATAGAAATTGTGAACCCGACGTGAAATTCTTCTCCTCAATATGGAGATTAGTAGCGTTCGAGACACCAGTAGATTGACGTGTCACCGGATCCAGATATCCGGTGCCTGGTCCCGCCAAGAAAATAGCGGGCCTATCGTGAAACTCACCGGAAGTCGGGGCAGTAGAACTTGGGGCACTCCGTTCTGCAGCGTATCGGCGTGGATCCTTCTCACAGACATGGAGAATGGAAGAACGCTGGGGCACCGGCTGTCAATCCTTTTCCTCTCAGTACTGATGATTTGATCCCTTCGTTTCACAGGAACCAGGTTGCTGTTACAGAGACGCGATCACCGTCCGCTCCTCGCCCACGCAGAGGCAGGGGCAACACCACGACGGCCATCCCACGTAACGCCGCTACCGCCACGACGGTCGCCGCATCACGGAATATGGGGCGCCCACGTCCCCTTTCCCCATCAGAGGTCATCCAGCGAAGGGTGATCAACAACCTCGTGCGCAGGTATGAGGAAGAAGGGGTCATCCCAACCCGGGATATGGCCTGCCTGGACCTGGAGGCCTCCAGGCCCCGCCATCAACGCCGCCCTAACAGGCCGCGCAGGGAGCCTCTGCTCTCCACCCCAACATTCAACCGTTTCGGGAGCTTGTCTCTGGAACGCCTTGACGACTCCTCGCCTTACGCTGAAGAGGCGGGCGCCGTCCGGCTTAGCCCGCTCAAGGTCCCGACCCAAGGTCTCCAGGCGAGAGCTCCCGCCCGGCCGTGTCAGCACCGCCGTCCAGCCCCGCAGGAAAATCAGGCAGGCTACGTCCCTGCACCACCTGCGCCAGCCCGCCTGACCCGACGTCAGCGCCGGGCCTGGGCTGAGGACGCTCGCCTAGGCACGTCAACGTCGACAGCTACAGTGGCCCGAGCCACCGCCGACGTGTATCGTGAAGCCCCTGCATACACTAAGCAGGGGCACTCCTTCACCCAACCAGGATCGAGACCCCAACCGCCCCACGGGCAGGCTGGGTTGACTCTCCGGGTTGCAGGCCCAAGTGGTGATCGCCGCGAGCTAACCCGCGGTAATGTCACCCCGTACGGAGGTCCTCCCTGTACCACTGCTCCATAAAGCGTGGGCCTTCCCCGCTCCGAGGTTCTTCATGGAGGCATGTCTCGTGCTACCCCCATCCTGCAGGAAGACCTGCCCCGCGACAGTGAAGCTCAGCGCAGAAACATTTCCCGTGCCCGCTGTACAGGGTATGGAGTCCATCCTCCTGAAGGCACCATCCATCCGGTCCTTCTCCAACGTGGGGGCCCTCCCTACGTCCTCTCTGCAACCAGCGAAGGTCCTCCTCGCCCCAGCAACTCGAGGAGTGAAGGTTAGCCTCGCTCCACCCGCAGTGACCATGGAGGTCCTCCCCATGCTCCTGCCAATTCCAACAGAGGCCCCGCCCACATGGGTATTGTACATGGAGGTCCTCCCCATGTACCCTTCGACATTTTCCCCGGTGCCCCTCGCACCCCGGCTATCTCGAGTGGGGGCCCTCTCCGCCACGGCACCAGCGCCGCCCCGAGGCTGCCTGATAGGGGTCAACCCTGTCCCGAAGAGCCACCCCGGGGCAGAAGAGCGGGTCGTCGCCGCCCCAAGAAGAATCCTGGGAAGGCCCAGGTGGAGATCAAACCTGCCCGCTTCTCCGATTCGGAAGCGGAATGCGATTCAGCGATGGAACCTTCTCCCCGATCCTCTGTATCAAGGACTGGGGCAGGAACCAGACGCGTTAGCCTCATTCTCCCAGAATTTGAGGTCCACCAGATTCCCGTCTCTCTCCGCAGGTACATCCAGGAGGAAGAAATCCTGGGAATTCCGCAGGTCTCGACCACGCAATCACCGCCTCTGTCACCAGAAGAGCCTTCTACCTCTACCAGAGATCACGTAGAGTTATTTTGGGGGCCAATGACGGTAGAGAGACGACCCGACCTGTCGCTAGTAGCCGCGGCTCCTGTTCTGGAAGCTGCGATGATCAGCCCGTCGTATCGTGACATTATGGCCAGGTCACCTCACTCTTCGGAGGATGGCCCGGAATTCGGCGTCCAGTCAGCTCGTTTGCCGTATTCTCCACCGCCGAGCTTACTATCCCAAAGGTCTGCCTCGGTACCGCTACCGGTCCTCCAGCCGCCCCCGGTTGACGAGTGGGGCAACACAGGGCCAAACCCTGAGTCCGAGCCTAGGAGCTTCTGGAGTATCCTTGCAGCGGATTACTTCCCGGAGAAGTTCTGGCCGACGGCGGCACTGAATTTCCGCATACCAGAGTCTCTTACCCCTGAAGATGTGGGGTGCTTTTGTCGAACCTTGTGGGCGACACACTTCCGCCTCCGTTATGAACGGGTGGTGTACCCCAGAAGTCGTGAGCACTTCGAAGAAATCGGCGAGCAGTGCCGCCTGATCGATGTAGCCGCACTTCTTGTGGCCCAGCACCCTGAGTCGCCAGGCCACCAGAGCGCCCTTCAATGAAAATGTGTTCAGAGTCTTAAAGCACTCCGCAGAATCGTCAGGGAAGCCACCCCCATGTGCAAGTCCGTGGTTGGGGACACTATGCCGCTCTCCTCTTCGACCCTATCCGACGGCAGCCTGATTCGCTATGCGACATCGAGGATATGCCCTCAAGAGGGGTCGCAGTCCACATGGCCAACGTTGTGGATAAGGAAGATGATCTTGAGTTCCTTGATGGAGACTTACCACCCGAGGGCGTACCGCCGCTGCTCGACCCGTCAGGGAGAGTTACCCGTCAGCAGAGAAACCTGCTAGGCCTCCTCGTACCCACTGAGTCGCTGGTACTCAGTCGAAGCACTGGCAAGGGTAAGGAGCACGTCGGAATAGTCAAGCACTCCGAACCGTCTGCCTTTGTGCAGAAAACGGATGAAGATCCCGAGAAGGCCACGTTACGCCAGCAGCTTGCTGAGCAGAAGAGGATGGTTGACGAACTCTTGGCTGAACGCGCCGCAGAGCGACGACCCGACTATGGTAATCCCAGGCCGGGGCAGCAGGGGCAGGAACAATTTCCCCCCGGTGATATGCCTCCGGGCCACCCTGATCATGCTACTGCCGCAGACAGGGCGGAAGCCGGAACATACGACAAGAGGGCGCGATACGTCTCGACAAACCCCCCCGAGCGACGGGGCAATCTGAAGAATCCAACCCGGGTTCCCCCAGTCGCCCCGCAGGTCATCCAGCCAGTTGACCCACGAGCGGCCGAAGCCGTCTACCATGTTGAAGAACCTGGCAATGCACTTGTGGTTAGGGATCCTTGTCAAGACAAGGACCCCCACCCGGAGGACCTTATTGCGGCACTCACAACCCACATCGAGGCGTTGGAAACGCGGTAGGTGGCGGTCCAACCGGATGGCAAGCCTTTTCCCGCGTGGGTGGATGATATGATCGCGCCTCCGGGTTATGGGAACCCCACTTTCTCTCCCTTTAACGGGACAGGGGACCCGCCCCAGCACTTGGCTCTTTTTTCTTCCAGGTGTGGCTCCATGCTGGGGACCCCGGCTCAGCAAGAAGCCGCCAAGCTCCGATGTTTCGTACAGACATTGGAAGGTCCGGCGTTCGTCTAGTACAGCCAGCTCCCTATCGGATCGGTGACCAGTTGGGAGGATCTTCGCCGGCAGTTCTTATACCAGTTCAGCTCCACCACGCGAAAGACCAGCATTGCAGACCTCTTCAAGTGCAAGCAAAGGCTTGATGAGCGAGTCGCAGACTTCATCACCCGGTGGAAGGGACTTACGTACTCCCTCGATATGCCACTGACTCAGGAGAAATTAATGAAGATGTGTGTGGGGAACGTCAAGACAGAGCTGGTACCCTCTTTGATTACCCAGAACTACCATGGAGGGTTCAGATATTTCTCGGACAAGGCTCAACGCCTCGAGGAAGCCCTACAACAGGCCAGTCAGGCACGTTTGTTTCCCCTTATGATCCCAGCCAGGAGGACTGCTAGGGTTGAACCCGCCGCAGTGGCTCAAATAGAAGCCCCGAGGCAGCTGGAATTGCTGCCAGCGGCACCACCCCCGCAACCCCGCAGAGGTCCTCCACCTCAAGCACAGGCTCCCGCCCAACAGCGACCACCTCAGAACCGACAGGTTCCCCCGCGCAACGCGCCACCGCCACCTAGGCGAGACAATCAGGTGCCGCCTCCTCGGCAGGCCCCTCCGGCCCCTCGTCAAGACCAGGCCCCCAGGGCCCCCTATCCGGAAAGAAGGTACCAGACCTATTCGTTAAACGAAAATCAGGTCCCTAGCTACTTCTGAAGTGCTCTAGAGAAAGGGATTATGTGTCTGCCTGAGTGCAGAAGGCCGGCAGAGGCGCATCTCACCGATCACCCCAACTACTGTCCTTATCATCAGATCCTGGGGCACACCCTCAAGCGATGCTATGTGTTTAAAGACTGGCTTCAGGACCAGGTCAACAACAACATAGTCAAGTTGGGCCCAGCACCAGCGCAAGTGGCAGGTGTCTTTGCAGGATCAGAGATCGGCAGCGACAGTGAAGGTGAGTGACAGCAGGTCCCTAGCCACGGATCCTAGAAATATGATGACTGGATGGCTCGAAAAACTATCGTCCGTGCCCAGGGTATCATCTGGGCACGCCTGAAGCAATTGGAACCTTCAGAAGAAGTAGCTGGTGCCTCCGCATCGTCTTCACAGTCGACCTCTACCCAAAAGGGAAAGCAGCGGCGATGCAAGAAGAAGCAACATGCACTGCCAGTGCCGTCATCATCCCGCACTCTCGATGACTTTATGCCCCCTGAAATGGGGATCCCTCCCAGAATCCACCCAGCGGTGGATGAATCCTCGAGCGACAGCTAGGGGTACGCTTCAGTTAACACCGTGGAGCTGGTAAAGCCCTATATGACCCCCGACGATGGGGAATTCCAGGCAGACCTCCCCAACGTTTCCAGCCGACGTCAACATCAGTGGAATCGCAATTGCGCCGGTCATCGAGGCACGTCAGCAGGCACCTGTGGCCAAGCCGTGCACGCTACCGAGACCAGGCAGAAGGCTCTGCACAGATCTCAGCACGCGCAAACCCATCCAACACCCTCGGCTCTACCTCCACCGTTGTTCGTGCTACTGGATCGGGGGGAGCCGCCTCGTTCGTATCACAGCCAGTCTTGCCTGGCTACAGGCCAGCCTCTGCTGTCCGATCTTAGCCAGGTGACTACTCTTCAGGCTTCTACTGGTAGGCAGCAAGATGTACCAAGTACTAGTCACTCGCCGGTTCAGCCAGCCGGACCTGTTGTGCCCCCAAATGCCGAACGACCTCCTGTAAGCATAGGTTCGCGTTTGGCACGAAAGTACGATGTTCTGAAGCACCTGTCCGGCATCCCGGCGATGGTCTCCGTCCTTGAGGCCCTTCGCCTGTCATCTGAAATGCGCGAGGAACTTTCCGAGGCCCTAAGGAGCCCCCTCCAGTTCGAGACGGAAGTAGCAGCTGCGGAAGCCTTCCATACCGAGACGATCGAAAACGCCGAATGTCAGGTGGTTATCTCATTCTCCAGTGAAGATGAGGACCCTCCTATACAGGGGCACATTCGCCTTCTGTACATCATTGGCCACTTCAATGGTGTGGAAGTCCGATGTTGCCTCATTGACACAGGTTCCCGAATCAATCTAATTCCGACCCGAACGCTGTGAAAGCTGGGTCTGTCCGAAGGTGATTTAACTCCCTCTGACCTCAGGATCCAGGGGTACGACAGGACATAGCAAACCCCGGTCGGCAAGATCCTCCTGAAGACTCAGTTCGGTGGCTTAATTGCCGGCACCGAGTTCATGGTTATTTCTCAGGACACCGCCTACAACGCATTGATGGGTAGGCCATGGCTCCATCTGCATGTAGCGGTCCCCTCGTCGTATCACCAGTTCCTCAAGTACACGCTCAACAGTCGAGTAGGTGTGCTCCAAGGAGATGCGTCCCCTTTCGCTTCTTGTGAGGCCCGCTATCTGGATGCGGGTTATTACAAAAGTAAGGACAAGCAAGTCCTGGTAAGCGAGGATGAGCCCGCCCCGATCAGAAGTGATCCCGGGGCAAGCATGGATGATGCCTACATCCTGCCGATCCACCGGTTGGAGGCCATGACCCCCGACATGGGGCAATGTTTTGTTGTTTCGAGTACGCAAGGAAGACATGTTCTCATGCCCAAGCGACAACGGAAAATCACCTCGTACTCCTACATCAACCAGGCTCAATTCATCCTGGAACCCCCTACCCCTGTACGGTACCGGGACATCAAGCTCATGACAACGGCGGTGCGCCATACGTGTCTCTTCCGCCGGGCTGGAATTAACCGAATCAGGCCGACACGTCACCACTGCTTTGATATGATCAAACGTGGCCCTTTAGGCCGAAGGCCAGATGGGATAGGGTCGACTGCCTTCATTGCTATGGTCTCAATGGCAAGCGAGTCTCCCGATGTGATGACCGCTGCTGCCCAAGCCGGCACCAGCTGCCCCTCAGATTTTGATAGCCCAGAACCCCCCCCCCCCCCCCATCGCGGGAAGTCCCCCCACGGGTGGGGAGGAAGACTTGGAGGATGCTCCCCCAGCCTTTGAAGAAGGCATCTCTACCACAGTTGATGAACTGGTACAGGTGAACCTTGGTAGCGAGGCAGATCCGAAACCCACATTGATCAGCGCAGCCATGTCCCTCGAGGAGTGGCAGCAGTACGTAGACTTCCTCAAACAGCACCATGATGTGTTTTCTTGGAGTTACAATGAGATTCCAGGGCTAGATCCCCAAGTAGCCATTCATCGTCTGGGCCTCCCGGAAAAACATCGTGGGTTTAAGCAGCCTCCCAGGAAGATGCACCCTTCCCATGGTGCTATGTTTGAGGCCGAAGTTGATAAGCTAATCAAAGCCAACTTCATCAAGGAGGTCCTGTACCCCAAGTGTCTTGCCAACATTGTTCCAGTCAGGAAGAAGAATGGGCAGATCAGAGTCTGTATCGACTTCCGCGATCTTAATCGCCACTGCCCAAAGGATGACTTCCCACTCCCGGTGACGGAGCTATTGATTGACGCCACGGCAGGGTTCCAAGCCCTCTCTTTCATGGATGGGTATTCTAGGTATAACCAGATCCGGATGGCCCCCGAAGATGAGGAGTCCACTGCCTTCAGGGCTCCCCAGGGTACCTTTTGCTACCAGGTAATGCCATTCGGTTTGAAAAATACAGGTGCTGCTTATCAGAGGGCCATGCATCGCATATTCAAACCGATCCTCGGGACATTGGTGGAATGCTACGTGGATGACCTTGTAGTCAAATCATGCCAGCACCAGGACCATCTCAGAGACCTTGAGAAAGTGTTCGGCTTCCTCCGTTCTCGTCACCTGAAGATGAACCCGCTGAAGTTTTCTTTTGGGGTCACCTCCGAGAAGTTTTTGGGCTTTGTTGTCAGATACCGAGGTATCGAGATCGACCCGGAGAAGATCAAGGCCATTATCCAAATGCCTCCCCCGAGCAACATTCGGGAGCTTCGAGGCCTTCAAGGCCACTTAGCCTATATACGCCGATTCATTGCGAATCTGGTCGGTAAGTGTAAGCCCTTTTCCCGGCTCATGAAGAATGGCGCTGCCTACGAATGGGATGAGGAGTGTCAGACCGCCTTCGAGGAAATCAAGCAGTATCTGCTCCAACCTCCGGTATTGATGCCACCCGTCTCCGGAAAGCCGTTGGTCCTTTACGTGACCGCCCTGGAGAGGTCTCTTGGTGCGCTACTTGCCCAGAAGAATAATGAGGGTACTGAGAATAGTCTCTAATATCTCAGCCGCATGCTTCTCGATACGGAGGTCAGATACTCCCCTATCGAAAAGAGCTGCCTTGCGCTCGTCTTCGCCGTGCAGAAGTTATGACATTACCTGCAGCACCACGAGGTGCAATTGGTCTCCCGGGTAGACCCACTGAAGTACATCCTGAGCCATCCCATGCTGACTGGCCGACTAGCACGGTGGGCGGTGATTCTCCAGCAGTTTGATATCAGGTTTGTACCTCAGAAGGCCATTAAGGGATAGGCATTGACAGACTTTTTAGCTGCCCATCCAACCTCCGCGGATCAATCCCTGGACCTGGATTTCCCTGATGAGACGATCCTCTCAGTCGATCATGCTACCTCGTGTTGGCAAATGCATTTCGACGGCGCCTCCCGGAGCCCCACCGGTAGGAGGCTCAACGATCCCAAGCTCAACAGAGTGGGCCTGGGTGTTGTCTTCATTACCCCGGCACAAGTCGTCCTGCCATACTCGTTCCTGTTGTCAGAAGGCTGTACGAACAACGAGGAAGAGTACCAGGCTCTCATCACCGGCCTCGAGTTGTCCCTTGAGATCCATGTTCCCCATCTACATGTGAAGGGAGATTCCGAGCTGTTAATCAAACAGGTTAATGGCGACTACGTCGTCAGGAAGCCAGAGCTTGCACCATTGCTGGAGTACACCCTCCTCCTAATGGCCCAGTTCTCTTATCGACTAGAGGTTACCCATGTCCCACGGTCGCAGAACGGCCAAGCGGACGCCCTGGCTGGCTTAGCCGCGTCGCTCGCAGAACCCGAGCAAGATGATTTGGTCATACACGTGGCCCACCGGAGAGTCATTTCCCCCGTCACCCAAGAGGACCGTGATAGCCTGCGGGTAAGCCATCTCACCGCCGGACCCTCCATATCGGGAGTCCTGGGTTCGTCAGACGCAGTGGTTGAAACCCCCCCCCCCCCCGACTGGAGAGCACCTTTTGTCGTGTATCTCTAAAATGGTCAGCTCCCGGATGATCGGGCCGAGCGTGAGAAAATTCGACGCCGTGCGCTGCAATTTACCCTCCAAAGCGGCCCCAGTCTGGAACAGATCCTTTATAAGCGGAGTTTCGATGGTGTCCTCCTCTGTTGCATACAAGGAGGGGAGATACCTCAAGTTATGCAAGAGGTTCACGCCGGTTCCTGTGGCGCCCATCAAGCTGGGCCGAAACTGTCCCATCAAATCCAGAGGTTGGGGTACTTTTTGCCCTCTATGATCCACGATTGTATTGGATACGCCAAGAGATGCCACGCGTGCCAAGTACACGCCAACTTCTTGCATCGGCCGCCGGAGCCCCTCCACCCCACCAAGTACTCTTGGCCATTTGCGGTATGGGGACTTGATGTAGTGGGACCGTATCCACCGGCAACAGCCCGCCAGTGTAGGTTCATCCTGACTGCTATAGATTTCTTCTCCAAGTGGGAAGAAGCAGTTCCGCTGAAAGAGGTCAAGGCCCGTTCCATCGTTGACTTTGTGAGCTCCAACATTATCCACCGGTTTGGAGTCCCTCACGCCGTCCTCACCGATAACGGCACCAACTTCCGAGCAACTGAATTGAAGAAATTGTACGTTAAGTACGACATCCGGTCGAACCATACCTCCCGCTACCACGCGCAGGCGAATGGACAGATCGAGGCATTCAACAAGACCCTCTCTAACATTCTGCAGAAGATGGTTGGTCAGAACAAGAAGAGTTGGCCGGACAAGCTCCCCAACGCCCTCTGGGCTTACCGGACGACGACTCGCAACTCTACCCAGGTGACCCCATATTCCCTGGTGTATGGAGCTGAGGCCGTCCTACCCATTGAGATCCAGATGCCGACGCTACGCACTGCAGTTTATGATCACCAGACATCAGATGAGGTAGCCGAGATCCGTCTAGCTGAATTAGAGGCACTGGACGAGAACCGGCTTCATGCCCTGCACAATCTGGAAAGGCATCAGGACAAGATAGCGAGAGCCTTTGACAAGAAGGTTCGTCTCCGCTCTTTTCTACAGGGTGACTTGGTACTAGCCCTTCGAGCGCCAATGATTCCTGGTAGGAAACCACCCAAGTTAGAACCCAAATGGGAAGGGCCTTATATCATCCATAAGGTTTACCCCAATGGAGCATACTCCTTGGTGACCACGGATGGAGCGCGTATAACCCCTCCCACCAATGCCAAGTTCCTCAAGCGGTACTTTGCCTAGGGAAAAAAAGGTCCAGCATGACCCTAAACTGCGTAAAGGTCCTGTACGACCTTAAACTGCAAAATGGTCCCGCACGACCTTAAACTGGATCTTCGTCCTGCAAGACGATAAACTGTGAAACGGTCCCGCGTGACCTTAAACTGGACACTATAGTCCAACATGACTCTAAACTGTAAAGTCCTGCACGACCATAAACTGCGTCTTCGTCCCGTGGGACGTTAAACTGCAAGCCGGTCAGGGCTTCTTGGCCGAGGCTCAACCTCAGGCCCCTTAGCCTCCTTGGGACCCTGGCCCCGTCTCCACCGCGGTTTGGCCCCAGGCCCCCTTTGTTTTTTCCCCGACTTACCCTCTTGCGGGATTGTACGGTATTGTGTAGGACTACGTCCTCATTCACGTCGGATTACTTGTCGTACCGTACATATCCCCAAATTAGGTGCTTCTCATCGTCCCGCATGATGTTAAACTGCACTTCTAAAACTACGTGTGGCTTGATTCTCATCCTTATGAGATACTTAGGAACGCCCGGACACCTCGTCTTGAGCCCAACCCCAAGCTTTTCCCTTCCACTATCCCTCGTAGGAATAGTTTTCTTGGAGGATCTTTGTGTAGCAGGGAGTAGGCTTTCTTGGCCCCGCTTATGCAACCCCGCTCGCACAAAGATTGTAAGGGTCGCACCATGCGCCCACTCTCATTCTTCTATCCTCCCACGTCCTCACCGCATGATGCTAAACTGCATGGCATTCAAGAACTACGTATGGCTTGATTCTCATCCTTATGAGATACGTAGGAACACCCGGACACTTCATCTGTTGGCCCAGCCCAAAAGCCAAAATCTTCCCCTCGGGTCAAGACATGGCAGGGTGCACACTTTTGCCCCGACCCACATCGAGCAAGCCTCGACCCGGCTGCACATTCCCCCCTGGAGGTGTTTTCCCCTTTCGTGGATGGATACAACTATGCTTCACCCACTCTTTGACTGGGATTTCATCATTTTTCACACCCAGAGGGACCCCCAAGAACGGCCTGGATACAATTCCCAAGGGCTCTCCTACCGATACGGGACAACGCCCCCGATGGTTTTCAAGCAACAAGCCGATACAAGTCCCGCGTTGCGAATTTGGTCAGCGGTCGATGCTCATTTGTTGCCCCCATACGGATCACCACAGGAACGCTGTGTTTCGAACATAGTCTATAGTGTCCTGGATTTTCGGGTCCACCCTGAGATGTCCCAGGCATCAAGAACAGTGATTCATTCTGCCCCATCACGAGGTGACAAACTTCCCCCAGGTGGTGCTAGCGATCCAGGCCACGGCCCAGGATTCCTCATAAGGGTGTACGGTGTGATGTGGGACTATGTCCTCATTCACGTCGGGGTCATCTACCATGCCGTACGCCCTCCCTTTACGAGGCCCAGCCTCAGGCCCCTTGGTCGTCTCGGGTCCCCGACCCTCGTCCTCATGTAAGACGTTAAACTGCAAACCAGTCAAGCCTTCCTGACTGAGGCCTGACCTTAGGCCCCTTGGCCTTTCTGGGCCACGGCCCAGGTCCCCTCTTACCCAGGGTGTATGGTGTGATGTGGGACTATGTCCTCATTCATGTCAGCTTCTTCGCCATACCGCACACCTCCCTTGTTTAGGGGTATATTGCTTCCCCTTCTCATCCAGTATGACGTTAAACTACGTATAGAGAACTACGTGCGGCTTGATTCCCATCCTAATGGGATACGTAGGACCACCTGGATGTCCAAGATTCGGGTCCTGCCCCATCTCTTGGGAATCCTCATCCCATCCCGGCCCCTTGGCCTATCCTTCATCCATGAGAGGATTATATGGTGTGGTGTGGGATTATTTCCTCATTCACGACGGTCTCGTAATGACCATGCAATGCTCCCCCCCCCCCCCTACTGAGCTGTTTCGTCGATCCCTTTTTCGGCGGTTCACCAATGTGCTTAAGAGTACTCTGGTTTATTACCTGGAATGCCAAGCTTTACTTGGACACGTCCGCACCCGCTTTCCAGGCTTTGCGTATCGCCGCATCAGGACTTTCATCATCTTTCACACCCGGAGGGACCCCCAAGAACGGCCTGGATACTACGCCCAAGGGCTCTCCAACCGATACGGGCCAATGCCCCCCAGGGTTTCGGACAACAAATCGATAAAATCCCGCGTTGCGAATATGTTCAGCGGTTGATGCTCGTTTGTTGTTCCCACCTCAGGCTAATGCGATATGGACGCTGTGTTTCCGCCATGGTTAACAGTTTTCCTCTATCGCCACACCAACCCATTAAGCCCAAATGCCGGGTACACGATTCACACCCTTCATCACTTCATCATGTCCAAGTAGAGTCTCAGAATTCTTGGTACTTTTCCTCCGTGCACGTCTGCGCGTTGGGAGAACAAGCTGCATCAAAGGTGTCCTTCGAAACTCTCCACCGACTCCCCTTTGATGGACGCCCCAAGTATTGCGATGAGGATACCCCCCTTGTTTCCCACACCGAGTTTATCTCACGTGGGCTTAGGGATTGGGTTGACATCTGTGCTTACTCGGGAGTTGTCACCATCCATGGTCCGAGCTCTAAGAACATAAACTAAGACTCTCATCTGGAACTACGTTCAAGACCCCTTGTCTTTGGGTCCAGCTTGAGTTCAGCAAGTTCACCTCTCTCGGGTCCTACCATTGGGACCCCGGCCACGGGACCGCGTGGCGTAGTGTAGGACCACGTCCTCATTCACGTCGGGTTTGCAATAGCTGCACCACGCATACCCCGTTCTGAGAGTTAGCCCTCCTATTCCTTGTCCTTCATGGCATTAAAAGGCATACTTCTAGAACTACGTGTGGCTTGATTCCCGTCTTCATGGGATACGTAGGACCACCTGGATGTTTAAGATTCGGGTCCAGCCCCACCTCCTAGTGATCTCCTGATCTCCCGGTCACCTAGGACACTTGGACTATCCCTCTCCAGGAGGGGGATGTGTAGGTATGATACAAGGTTTTTGGCACCGTGCCCCCTTCCCCCAGGAACCTGCCAGCTCTCGATCACCCTCAAAGTTGAGTCCCTTGACTCCTTGCAGTGGTTCACCCATGTACTCTAGTCTAGGACCAAGAGTGTCAGATTCAACTTGATCAAGTTCCTTCCACTTGTCAAGCTTCGTGTTCCCCTCTATTCGGACTTCCATCACCTTTCACACCCAGAGGGACCCCCAAGAACGGCCTGGATACAACGCCCAAGGGCTCTCCTACCGATACGGGCCAACGCCCCCGAGGGTTTTGGACAACAAATCGATAAAATCCCGTGTTGCGAATATGGTCAGCGGTCGATGCTCGTTTGTTAGTCCTCATTTCAGGCTAACGCGACAGGATGCTGTGTTGCGAACATGGTCAGCAGTAATCCTCTGTCGTCACGCCAGCCCCTTCAGTCCTTGAATGTTGGTTGCATGATTCACATCATTTTCCACCCCATCATGTCCAGGTGGAATCTCGACACTTTTGGCGCTATCCCTCAGTGCACCTTTGCATGCTAGGGGGACAAAGCTGCAATCTAGCGTCCTTTGGGGCTCCCATGGTCCGAGCTCTAATATCATAAACTAAGATCCATTCGGGACTACGTTCAACTTGATTCCCATCCTCATGGGATACGTAGGACCGCCCAGACGCCCTGTCTCCGGGTACAACCCATTCAGGAAGCCAGTCTCTCTCCCCGTTTCACCTCTGTGTAGGCCCC
The DNA here is from genome assembly GCA_963277665.1 of Viscum album. NCBI lineage: Eukaryota > Viridiplantae > Streptophyta > Magnoliopsida > Santalales > Viscaceae > Viscum > Viscum album. The sequence goes on from OY728145.1 coordinate 190,108,222, forward strand.
TCGGTCTAAGGTTTCCCTCTCCGGATGGCGTACAGTTTGATGTGGGATCATGTCTCTGTCAATTTTGTTTTATAACACTGCGCACATTTCCCGCCTAGCATCGTCTCTTCTACGTCTGTGCTGCATGACGATAAAATGCATGCTTGGTCCTATCATACGACCCTAAACTGTGACATTATCGTCCTGGCCGCACGATGAAAAATGGCACCGCATTGTGGTGACCTCGTTGTAGAGGACATCACGTTGGGTATTGGTCACGTGCCATGCCATTTTTCAATGCCCGTCATGGCTTGATCCTTGTGGTGACATCACAGCCTACTATTCTAGGCCTGTCGCTTCACAAAAAAAACCATTCACCTTAAAGAACAAACAAGATACATCAAATTCCGCTTCTTTTTGTGCAAGGGCCACGCCCGCACTCCCCTTTTCCCCTGGCACTGGTATCCTACCATGTCATCTCCAGAACTACGTATGGATTTATTCTCATCCTTAAGAGATACGTAGGAGCGCCCGGGCACTTCCCCGCGGGCCCAGCCTAACCTTTGTGTTCGGTCCCTCGACTCGAGCATTTCCCCAGAGAATGCATGGTAAGTAGGGCTTAGGTCCTCCTTCATGTCGGGTTTTGATGCCATGCGTCCCCTGCCCCCTTTACCTATTTATGGTCTAAGGTCCATCAAGAACTACGTAAGGCTTGATTCTCATCCCTATGAGATATGTAGGAGCGCCCGGGCACTTCCCCGCGGGCCCAGTCTAACTTTCATGGTCCGAATTCTACGACCCTAAACTAAGATCTCCCCAAGGGAATGAAATCTTCTCCCTCTCTCTAATACGTTTCGTTGTCATATTCAGATGTGTTTCGACAAAGAACCCGATGTGTGGGGCTTTCATGCGGACATTCCCTTAGTCCCACGACCAAGCTTTGTGAACTCGCTATTTGGATCCTCATCCTATTCCACGTCCAGAAGGACCCCCGGGCGACATGGACACTTGGATTAAGGGCTCTCCATGAATGCTGGACCTAAGGGCCCTTCAATCGTTTCGGGCCGACGTCCCCACGGATATTGGACAACAAATCGATAAAATCCCGCGTTGCGAATATGGTCAGCGGTCGATTCTCATTTGTCTGTCCTCATTATAGGCTAACGCGACAGGGTACTGCGTTGCGAATACGGTCAGCAGTTACCCTCCATTGTCACGCCGCCATCATCGTGATCTGAATCTCGAGCACCATGATTCACACATTTCCACTTCCCCATGTTCAAGTGGAATTCCATCATACTCGGCTCTTTCTCTTCGCGCATCTAGGTGCGCCACAAGATCGTGTTAGTGTCACTGGGCCAGGATTCACCTAGCGTCCCTTTTCCCTAACTATCCCCTCTCTGTGTCGGGAAATTCCCACCACTACTGCTTGTTTCCCACACCGAGCACGACTCACGTGGGCTTAGTAGTTTTGGCAGGATGTGTACCAACACGGTCGGGCTGCTCATCGTCCTGCATGACGTTAAAATGCGCTTTCAGAACTACGTATGGCTTGATTCCCATCCTCATTGGGTACGTAGGAATGCACGGCCACTTTGCTTCAGGCCCAGCCCAATCCTCACTCTTGGTCCATCGACCTGAAGAGTGTCCTCCGGGGGTATGTGGTGTGATTTGGACTCCAAGTCCTCATTCGCGTCGGTTTCATATCTACCGCGCCACACGCTTCCTTCCCTATTACTCCACGTCCTATCGTATGACGTTAAACTACAGGAGTCTATGTGTCCTCAACGCATGACAATAAACTGCGGTTCTGCCCTGAACAAGTTCAGGATGCCCCATGATCCCACTGGGAAGTGACGGATCCCCTTGCCAGAGAGGCCCTGTCTAAAAGAAGGAATGATCCATGATCAAACTGATGCGCCTATCGCACGTACTCCCACCACGGTGGTGTAACTACCTAAGTGTTGGATTCTGTTCGGACAGACCATCACCCCATATTCCACGCTTTGCGTGCCCCTTATTCGGACCCTCATCCTCTTTCGTGTCTAAAGGAACCCCCTAACGGCCTGGTCTCATGCCGCATCGGCTCACCTACCGTCCTGGGCCAACGTTCCGGAAGACTGGTCATGTTTGGAGGGACCCCCAATAACGGCCTGGATACTACGCCCAAGGGCTCTCCTACTGTTACGGTCCAACGTCCCGAAGGATTGATCGACAACAAATTTATAAAATCCCACGTTGCGAATATGGTCAGTGGTCGATGCTCATTTGTTGTCCCCATTTCTGGCTAACGCAGTAAGGGTACCGTTTCTCCTCCAAGGTTAACGGTTGTCCCTTATTGTCACGCCATCCCCACAGTGTTCCGAATCTTGGGTATCGTGATTCACACTTCCCATTTTCATCTGTTTGGACCGATTTCAACGCCCCTGGCGTTTCCCCGTTCGTGCATAAGAGCACGTCGAAGAAACGGTAATTCGGCTATCCTGGAAGTTCCTCCTCCGATCAAGCCTTCCCCATCTTTCGGGAATCTGGACTGGCTTGGGGAATTGTCGTCAAACGTCCCACAAACATTATAGGGATGTGACAAGGAAATTCAACAGTGGAAATCATGCGTGCTACGGCATTCAAAACAAAGGTAAAATTTGGAAGCATGAAAGTACCAATAAAAGGGTTTGGGGTTTGTTACAATACTCGGGGGTTGACTTCCCCCATGGATGGGTTGACCCCATTAAAAGAGCGTTGCAGCTCCGCCACCCGTTGGCTTGTGGCATCAAAGGCTTGCTGCCGCTGACCTAGCTCCCGCTCCTCCTCAGCAGCGGAGGGGCGCAGTTCGTCAGTCCTGGCTTTGGCCCTTTCCACGCCAGCTTGAACGACAGCCATCTCTCCAGAGGTCTGCCTCATATGCTCTTCTGCCTCTGCCAGCTGGGCCTTCAACCGTGAGACCAGCTCAATTTGTGCATCAAGAGAGGCTGAAAGCTCATCTGCCTGGGTCTGAAACCGTTGAATCTCGCCTTCAGCCTCCTGGAGCTTCTTGATGCTGGTTGCCTTCCTCCGCTGCCAGCCCACGCTGAGCCCACGATCATGCTCCCGGATCTTCTCAGCCATAATATCTCGGATGAGTGCATGAGGACGTTGGGCATCCACTCCCCCAGCGCACAGTTCGCGCGACCGCGAGCGAAGCCTATCCATTTTGGCCAGCCATTGTGCTTGGGGAGTGTCCTTGATAAAGCGTGCGATCAGCTTCCACGACCGGCGGCGAACTATGCTGCTGTCTTCCTCGTCGGAGGCCGTTTCGTCCCAGTCTGCGCAATTGGCAGGCTCATACGCGAGATACGCCCGCAGGAAATCCTCGGCAGGATCAGCATCCGGTGTCGAATCCAGTGCGACACCTGGCGCCGAAGAAGGTGCGACAGAGCTGGGACCGACCGATTGATCCTCTTCCTCGAAGTCCAACTCAATGATTCCGGGTACGGCCCTGCTGGCGGACCCGCCAGTGATGATGTGCGTCGCAGCTTGAGGAGATGGAGGGACTATTGCCACCATCACTGGCATGCCCCTAGGAGGGACGCCACCAGACATCCCGATCAGCCTTGCCGCAGCAGCCCATGCCAGTCAAAGAACTGCACGACAAAGAGGTACATAAACGTTAGTTGGCAAGGCCTATATGTGACAACGAGGAGACCGGTGGAGGAGACTTACGAATATCGACCTCCGAGCGCTGCTCTTGAGCCGGTACTGATGGGACCCCGAGACGAGGCCCCCTGTATACTATTGGAAGGTCTGGGGATTCCAGAGGAGCCACCTTGGGTCCCCTGGTCCCACCAGACGTAGAACTGGACGCAGCCATAGGCGCGGGTTCTGAAGGTCCCGCATCATCACCCGCCAAGGAGCGAGAACGAGGCCTGCGAACATGTTCCTCCTGCATGGCTCAAACATTGGTGATAAGTCCATAGGGATCCAAGAACGGATCGTAAGGAGAGAAGTTCAGAATGCTACCTCGAGAGCCTCCACGAAATCGTTGGATTCTAAGCCTTGGTCTCCGACCTCGCCCTCCTCCAGCGGGATCCCTCCTCCAGCCTCATCCTCCCGAGAGGAGTACTCTGATTCCTCCGGCAAGGGGAAGCGCTCCCTCAGATCGGCAGCCGATAACTGTGGGGGGCCGTCTGATTCAACAGTACCATCACCCGGCCTGTCATTGGGCGAGGGACACCACTGGAGTGGACGTAATCCTCCAGCTCTTCCAGGTACTGTTCTGCCTCCGCCGGAGACGCCATGAATCCAGCCCGAACTGGGCCTATACCCGATAATTCCATCCCGAGGCGATTCAGGTGGGCCCATATCTCGGATGGGCTGAGGAATTGCCAGTTGACATCCCAAATGTCCCAAGCTTCCGGGAAGACGGCGTCCTCTGCCATGTCAATGTGACGCAGGCGCTTCCCCGGAGCCTGAGTGGATATCCTACGGAATCCCCTCGGTGGTCGCCCCTCCGGATGACCCTGCTCTCCCGGAATCACCAGATCCACCGCCTCTGCCATACCCTCAGCCGGTGTGGGTCTCGCCACCATGGCAGCCCCGCTACCGCGAGCGGCCCTAGCTGCCCTCCGACCCCGACCTCGAGATAGAGGAGGCCCACCGTCACCAACCCAGATCGTTGGTTGCTTCAGCATCTCTCCCGGATAAGCGGCCTCCCAACTAATGGTGTACTCCTTCACTAATCCGAAGGCGGCGGTGGATGGAGGCAATGCAATCCGCATCTTTCCATATTCACGTGTGAACATGAGCCACAACTGCCTCATCACACATGGGTGCTCCCTCACTAATATGCCGCAGCATTCTGTACAATTTGGTGATCATCGGGATCCCCAGGTTGATCCGCTGCCCCATGGCCAACATCAATGCCATGATAAACGAGCTGGGCCATACCCCCATGCTTGTATCTCTCACCGATAGGATCCAACCACAGATGAGAGCCGCGATGAACACCGCGAGCCTGACTATCGGCTGTTTTTCAGTGCTGACACTGAAACCCCAAGTTTTCCATTGGCTTCCAATACGAGTGCCCTTTGCCCCGTTGGGCCTCCCTTGGACAAGTTCGAGGCCTCGGAGGGAACTCTCGATTCTCTGGAAAATTCAGGAAGCATTTGAACCATCTCCTAAAATGGGCATCCCTCACTGCCTCCTTGTCCTCTCCAGGGACAAGCGCCATCAGCGCCGATGCCAGTCGCGGCATTTGCTCCGCATCCCCCCACGCGCTGGCAACGGGGATGAATTCGTCATACATGGCCCCCAAGATCTGGACCCCAGAAATCTGGTGGACATCCCACAGGCTGATGCTCACCTCCCCGTGATGCAGGTGAAAAGTGTTGGTCCTAGATGACCATCTACTCAGTAACTCCGGCATTAGCTGCTTCGGTTGGTAAATGTGGAATTGGGAGGCCCATGCCGCCTCATACAACCCCACTCTCCTCAACTCGGCCCCGAACTCCTCGCATGAGGCGCCTACCCAGTAGGCCCAGGCCCAATCATTAGTAAAGTTGCCGCCCTGGTGCAGGTCCCACTCATCGGACCATCCCTTCTTCGAATCCTGCAAGGCCGCCTTCAGCATGGTACGGTAGAGGGGAGGGGAAGTCTCCGGCAGCAATGGCTTCCCATCGATTTCGTTCACATGGTTGTAGAGACAGTCAGCGGTAATGGGTGTGAAGTCCTCCCGTGCGTGACCATCGGCCGCCCTGAACCATTGGTGCTGGCACGGTGTGCTCCTGAACCAGCAAGCTGGTTCATCCCTACTCGTCTCAGGGATGACGACGTCATCCCTCAGCCCGAAGCCGTACAACGGGAGTTTCTTGCACTGCGGATAATATTTCTGACCCTCCGAGAGTAGATCCGTCAAAGAAGTGTGGTCTGAGTGGCTCCGGATCATCTCCCCTAAGCCTGGACAGTTGGCCATCTCCTCTCGACGAGCAGCATCTGCAAGGACCCCCAAGACAGCTTCTTGATGGCCCATTTTAACTCAGGCCCTCAGAAAAGGATTCTTTCGGATGGATCACGAAGCTCGACCGCGAAGCTCGATCGCGAAGCCGGATCGTGAAGATCGGTCGCGAGACCAAGCCGCGAAGTCTGGCCAAGGCAGACAAGCAGAGGTTCGCTTGGCGCGAATGCAGATTCGGAGACCAGCGGTTCGCCGTGAAGCTCGATTCGCGGAGGACTGTCGCAGAGTACGCGGAGCTTCGCGAAGTCGAGAGCACAAAAAGACAAGGAAGGCACGTGAAGACAAAAGAGGGTGGACCCCCTATTTATAGGCGGCGACCCCGGAGCATCGCGGCGCGCCTCACCGGCGCGAAACATCGCGGCGCATCCGCATCCGCGGCCCCGGCGAGCATCGTGGGGCCCCTTCGCGATGCTGCATCGCGAACCACCGACAATTTTGGCGATTTTCCCTCAGACTTCGACCCTTCGCCCTCCGCGGCTCCAAGTCTGAGGGGGGGCATTTGTTGGCGCCAAAAATGTGGCCCGAAAGAAAGGAACGAAAAAGGCCGGCGCGCTGCCTCGCGAAGCTCCGTCGCGAAGCTCCGCCGCGAAGCTCTGCCGCGAAGCCCCGCCGCGAAGCGCCCCAACCATGGCGGCGGCGCGAAGCTCCGGAGGCGGTAATTCTCTGCGAACGCATTTGACGTTCGCGAGCCGCCGCGAAGCTCCGGAGGCGGTAATGCTCCGTGAACCCATTTGACGTTCGCGAGCTGCCGCGAAGCTCCGAAGGCGGTAATGCTCCGCGAAACCATTTGACGTTCACGAGCCGCCGCGAAGCTCCTGAGGAGGTCCCCTCCACGGTCGGCGTTGACGTTCGTGAGCGCGCCGCGAAGCATCGGAGGCGGCGCGCGAGCCCAGCTTCGCATCGACCCTTCCCTATAAATACTGGACTCCCCCTGAGTCTCGGGATGGACAATCCGACCTTTCGGCTTCTCCTCTCCCGAATCGCGAAGCACTCTTTTCCCCGAGAATCATGAGCTCCGTGAGGTATTTCTACTTCGCGAGACGCCTCTGCTTTGTCTCGTTTTGAGCCCCTCTTCCGAGAGGGATGCCCTTCGCGAAGCTCAAGGGTGTTCATGAAGGAAGGGGATTCCCAAGGGAACCCGGGTAGCCGCGGAGCGTTTATGCTTCGCGAAACACCCAACCCGTGCTAGTGATCCTTATGCCAAGGCAGGATCACTATACATCGCGAAGCACACTGCTTCGCAGGACCCTGCTTCGCGAGGCACCCCTTCCTCGCGAGGCAGTGCTCCGCGAACACTGTTCTACTTCGCAAAGCACCTCCCACTCACACCTATGCCCCATGCTAAGGCCAAGGCACTCCACTTCGCGAAGTGCACCCCTTTGCTTAGCAATTACTCTTCCCGTGCGACCCTCCCGGGTTGCACGATGTGATTTCAAAGTCCCATGGACAATACCACCCGTAGCGTTGCTTCGCCTAATGCTTATTCTCATAGGCAGGCTAACGGCTATTGCTTCTTCGCATAGCCACGCTAACGTGGACCCCTCGATGGTTCGTTCCACGACCCCCCTTAACGATGGCCTTACCGGTACCTTCCCTTCCCCAAGGACCAGAGGTTACCGGTTATGTAAGTCCTAGGGGTGTGGAGTGAACCCACCTCGTCTGAGCTGCAGGACGTTAAACTGCCAAGCACCACTTCCTCAACACATGACGTTAAACTGTGATCCGATCGTCCGAGCTGCAGGACGTTAAACTGCCAAGCACCACGTCCTCAACACATGACGTTAAACTGTGATCCGACCTCATGCCCCTCGCGAAGGGTCCCCCCAGCTCGAACATTTTTTACACCACTCGTCTCCACGGGAATCGAGCTCTTCCACACATGGAATGAGATCCTCCTTGTCGGAGTGACGTATGTTCGTAAGAGAAGGGCGACCCTAGCCCCCTCAACGGATGGCTGCACCTCTACTTCTCCGTACTTCCCCACAACCAAGGTCAGTGGAGGGCGTGATAGGGAACAAGGCACCCCCCTATGGGCCTCCATCCTGGAGTAAGTCCCAACACCATGGGCCGCTCAACGCGTAAGCCCCTCTTCGCTTCTCACGGACGCACCCTTCGCGACGTGATCTTCAGGTCCTTGCAACCTCTTGTTTCTCACACCGAGCATGACTCACGTGGGCTTAGAGTGAGCACCGACCCTGACCCCGAATATCCATTTTGAACTACGAGGTCTTTGATCCATGTCAAGGCATGGTACGTAGGAAGCCTCTATGAGGTTCAAGCCCACCTGTCTTTCACGTCGGGTTTCACCCCCGTCCAACACGATGTTAAACTGCATTCCGGTCCAGTGGTAAGCTGTTGCGACCCAATCCCTTTTGAACTACGAGGTCTTTGATCCATGTCAAGGCATGGTACGTAGGAAGCCACTATGAGGTTCAATCCCACCCGTCTTTCACGTCGGGTTTCACCCCCGTCCAGCACGACGTTAAACTGCATTCCGGTCCAGTGGTAAGCCATTGCGAGCCACCAATCCTTTTGAACTACGAGGTCTTTGATCCATGTCAAGGCATGGTACATAGGAAGCCTCTATGAGGTTCAAGCCCACCCGTCTTTCACGTCGGGTTTCACCCTCGTCCAGCACGACGTTAAACTGCACTCCGATCCAGTGGTAAGCCATTGCGACCCACCCGTCTTTCACGTCGGGTTTCACCCCCGTCCAGCACGACATTAAACTACACTCCAGTCCAGTGGTAAGCCATTGCGACCCACCCATATTTTGAACTACGAGGTCTTTGATCCATGTCAAGGCATGGTACGTAGGAAGCCTTCACGAGGTTCATGCCCACCAATAGTGGACCCCCGGGTCTACTTTCACGTCGGTTCACCGACAAACCCATCCTTTGAACTACGAGGTCTTTGATCCATGTCAAGGCATGGTACGTAGGAAGCCTCCACGAGGTTCAAGCCCACCCATCATCCATTCACGTCGGGTCCCATTCTGGTCCAGTGGTAAGCCATTGCGACCCATCCCATTTGAACTACGAGGTCTTTGATCCATGTCAAGGCATGGTGCGTAGGAAGCCTCTATGAGGTTCAAGCCCACCCGTCATTTCACGTCGGGTCTCACCCCGGTCCAGCATGATGTTAAACTGCATTCTGGTCCAATGGTAAGCTATTGCGACCCTTTCCCACCTGAACTACGAGGTCTTTGATCCATGTCAAGGCATGGTACGTAGGAAGCCTCCATGAGGTTCAATCCACATCGCTCGGTTGTTCATTCACGTCGAGTTTCGCCCTCGTCTAGCATGACGTTAAACTGCATGCCTCCTTTTGTCCCGCATGACATTAAACTGTACACCCAACTCCGGTCCAGTGGTAAGCCGTTGTGACTAACCCAAACTACGAGGTCTTTGATCCATGTCAAGGCATGGTACGTAGGAAGCCTTCCCAAGGTTCAAGCCCACCACCCATCGGACCAAGGTCCACTTTCATGTCGGTTCACCGACAAAGCCCCATCTGAACTACGAGGACTTTGATCCAAGTCAAGGCATGGTATGTAGGAAACCTTCCCAAGGTTCAAGCCCACCACTAGTGGACCCACGGGTCTACTCTCACGTCGGTACTCTGACGATGCTCATCGGTCCAAGGTCCACCTTCACGTCAGTTCATCGATGTCATCCCGAACTACGCGGACTTTGATTCCCTGCCACAGGGATATGTAGGAAGCCTCGTCAAGGCTCAAGCCCAACTTCACTATCTCCCCTGCGATGGTCCCACTTCACTCTCCTTCCACTCCATTCATCAACCTACCACCCGTTCCGATTCTTTCCTGGACCGTCTTATCCTGGTGAGACCATGTCGGTACGCTCTTCTTCACAGTCGCCCATGGGCTGGCCCCAGTATCGATATCCCTTCAAGGAGGATCCCTCAATCCGATCTATCCTAGCTAATGCTCTGGTTGGGTTGATCCGTCTCCGCTGGACGTTAAAATTGCGGCATACCCTGTGTTGAGCATGGGAAGCTGAGGAAAACCTCATATATGTGTCTACGACATATAATTCGCCGCACTCGATGTGGGATGCCTCGGGCTTCCACGCCCTCGAGAAGCCTTGTGGTCAAGGATAACAGACAGACATGCTAGGTACCCCAGCATCCAGACACGCTACTGATGCCTCAACATGACTACTCCCCTGACTGAAGGTTGCTGCCCGGACTGGACCCTTTGGAATGTCCCGACAGAAGCAGTGTAATTAACCGGCGTCCGTGGAAACATGGCACTGGGAAGAGTTTCACGAACTACGTATTAAATCTATAAGGGAGACCCGGACTAGGTGATGAGTTCTGAGTAGGAATCCGCAGGAGGAAGAACCGACATCCCATCATCCCATTTCGATCAAGGAGAAGACGTCCCTGAATAAGGAGCGAATGCCGCCCGCCTTCGGAAAGCGGGAATGCGGGGCAACAGAAGTGCCGCGCGTCCTCCCCCACGGACGGACGGGCGCGCGCCCCGGCGAAAGCGTCAGAAACAATCAGTAAAGGGAGAATATAATAATTCATGAAAATATTAATAGTATCAACTCCCCCACACTTAGTTTTGTGTATGTACTCATGTGCAACAAATATAAAAACATGACAAAATCATTTTTACTCACCAACAGATTTTAAAATTTTGTTTTCTCCAATCAGGGGAGGTTTAGACTATTTCACTCATCCATTTTGAATTCCACCACAAGTTGTTACAGAAAAAATGTTCCAAAACTAAATCATTTTTTCATTCTCAAATTTAGAAATGGAAAATGTGGACACTCAAAACTCACACCTCTCAATATGATAAAATTCATTTGTGGAGCTTCACTCTTTCACCAACCAAATGTGAACATATTAGAGTTTGAAAAGATCTCTCAGCTTCCAATCCCTATCCAAAGCGAACAAGAATAAAGAGGTCTTTTAAAGGGGTTTTTCTGTGGCTATGGGATGGTAGGAATATAATGTCTAAGAGATAGAATAAGAGGGTTAAAATACCAACATAGAAAAACAATGAACATTTTTTTGAAATAAAACATGGAAGGAAATGAAAACACATATTTACAAGGGAATGATTGTGTGAAGAAAGACACAATAGAGGAAGAAAATATGAAGGGGATGAGAAGATGAAATATTTACAAACCACCAAACTTCTCCCAAATATATAATAATATAATGCAAGTGTTCTTTTTTTTCTTTTCCTTTTTTTCTTTGTTTTTTCGAAAGTTGACCTTGAAACAGATCTCACACTCATATCCCAACCCATGTTTGATCTCATCACAACACTAATTGTAATATTTATAATAAGATCAAAGGTTTAGGAAGAGTGATTTATGACCTACCCAAGAAACAACCCAATTTTTCATTTTTTTTTATTTTTTTTTATTTTAAATTTTTTTGAATTTTGAATTTTTTTTTGAACACTTTTCAATATCATTTGTACAATACATTCTCAAATACCACTGAATGACAACCTCCCCCCACCCACACTAAAATTTATGCTTTCCCTCAAGTATATGATAACACACCGTAAAGTAAGGAAGTGATACCCAAAAATGAAATCCATTCCCCCCACACTTAAATTTCAAAAAAAAATATGCAATGAAAATCCATGTTGATATTGGGTGGGAAAAAGGATTGGGCTTGTAATGTGGCTATCAAAGAAAAGGTTTTCATAGGCTCTAAGGGGCTTTCAAAAGGAGGATTAATGTAAGGGAAATAGGAGGCTATTTGGCTATTGTGATTCTCATGTGGTTTAGAAAATGCCTCTATCATATTAATGCACACTCAGGCCGGAAATTCAGCTCGAAGGTCCACAAACTCAAGACTCACAAATGGGGGTGAAAACACACATTTTGAAAAGATGGTCATAGGTGGCCTTGGCATGAAAGCAAATGTTGTTCCTCACGGTTCGGGAAAATCATTTTCCAAATCAAAAATTGAGCATTCAAAATATGTTAATTTTCACACAAAATTGTTTATCCAAAGTCATGATGAAAATACAAAATTTTTTAGATTAAAACATGTATGTTAACTCCCAAAAATGGTTGGACAAAATTTCAAAACTCGATGGTGAGTAAGCATGAATCTTTTTTTTTTGTAATTTTTTAAGTGATTGTGTTTTTTTGGTTTTTTTTAGTTTTTTAGGTTTTTATATTATTTTGTTTTTTTATAAAGATACACCCACACAAAAGAGAAAGTGAAAAAGAAAGTTTTTGATAACGAAAGTGGTAAATAAAATTAAAGAGAGAAGAAAAAGAAGAAATAGGTGTAGAGAGGAAGAGATATAGAGAGAGTTAAAGAGAAAGAGGTGCCTCCTGGTTTGGATTTGGTGGGTTTCCATCTCCATCTAGTGGTGGGTCGAGTATAGAAGTTGGGGATCCAATGGAAGTTGATGTGGTTCTAGGATTGTGGGATGTTACCTGAAAAAGAAAAATCATTATTCATATAATGAAAAACTAAAAAGAAATTGAAAATTCATAAAAGTAAAAGAAAACATGGGTTGCCTCCCAAGAAGCGTTGAATTTATTTGTCTACAGCTGGAAAATTGTAGTGGACTACCCATAGTCTGGCGGTGGCCATCGTATTTTCTCAACTCCAGTGTGCTTCTAGAAAAACTTTTTATTTGGGAGGCCTGATGATTCATTGGATAATTTCTTCACATTCTTGTTGGTGTGCTTTCAATTCAATGGGGTTGGAAAGAGAATATTTCTATCCTCACTTTGGTCTTTAACCCGAGGAATGATTTTATCCACAAAGTGATGGTTTTCTATTCTTGGAAATTTATGAATATGGCTCAATTCTGATGGTTCATTTATGTAAGGATCAGATAACACAAAAGCAGAGTATGAGATCCCAATTTTTTTTTGACTCGTTTACTTCATCACTTACAGATGTAGAGTAATGAGGATCATTGGAGTCATAAGACTAAATAAAATTTTCAATATCCTTTATTTCAATGTTGTTCTCCAAAGAATGGTCAATTTCAACCTCACCAGTGATCACTTTATTAATTAGGGTACAAATATCACAAACATCACTACCATCAAGATAATATAAACACATTGGTTCAGGGTTCACTTCACATATAACAGAATTTTCAAAATCATGGATAGGAAAGGATGAATGTGGGATAATATGATATAAATCAACAAATGAGAATTCTAGTTCATTTTCCTCATTACCATCCTTGTTGGAGCATTGGAGGTCAGAGGTGAGATGAGATTCCAAAGAGTTTCCAAGATCCTTTAGATCAATGGAGTTTGCATTTATAATGTCAACATCAATTTCACCATTAATCACTTGGTTAATGAGGATGCAATATTCACAAACTCCTCTATTAGTAGAACAGGAAGAACATGATGGATTAGGATTCAACACACTCTCAGAGGGATTTTTAGAAGCATGGATAGAGAATACATATTTATTCTCTAATGGGTATCGCATGGATTGAAAAATATTGAACTTGACCATTTGGTCGCCAAATTCCACGGATATGATGCCAGCATGGACATCAATTTTGGTTTTAGATGTCATAAGGTCCTAGAATCAGAGGAGATTTGCAAGAAGTTGTCTCACCTTCCATGTCAAGGACATAGAAGTCAGCTGGGAAGATAAGATCATTTACTCAAACAAGGACATCCTCAATTATTCCCTTGGGACTGGTTGTGCTTCGATTGGCTAACTGAATGACAACACCCGTTGGGTGCAAGGGACCTAGACCAAGGTTGGAGAAGATCGATTTTGGCATTACATTAATTGAGGCTCCTAGGTCTATGAGTGCATCATCAAAATTATATCATCCAATTTGGCATGGAACCGTAAAGGTCCATGGATCTTTGCACTTTATGGGAATAGACTTCTGGGTGGAAACATTTTCAAAGGTCCTAAGTTGCCTCTTGTGGGTACACAACTCCTTGAGAAACTTGGCATACTTAGGAATTTATTTTATGGCATCTAAGAGGGGAATGTTGACTTCAACACGTCTAAACATGTCGAGCATTTCAGGATTAGGGTCAAAGGACTTCCTTGGTTTAGAAATGTCTTGAGGAAATGGAATTGGGTTCCTAAGTGGAATTGAAGTAGGTGAGGGAATGGTTTCAGGTTACTTTTCAAGTTTCTTTTTCTTTTCATTTTCTAGGTCAACATTCAAAGGAGGGCTAGAGGACTTATCTTTAGGCATAGAAATGTGATTTCCCGATCTAAGTGCAATTGCACTTACATTACCCTTGGTGTTGGTTAATGGTTGAGCTGGAAGTTGGGAAGAATTGGATGGTTTCTACTGACTTAGGTGGGATGAAAGTTGACCTATTTGAGTTCCAATGTTTTTAAGGCTAGAACGAGTGAAAGAGGAAAGATCTTACACTGCACATTCCCATGGTTGCTTGGAAGAAGAGGCTTGTCCCGAATTGGGATTACCTTGATTTTGGTTCTTGGGAAAGTGATTTTATTGGGTTGGGAATTGGGAAGGATCATTCAGATAGTGGAATCCAGGAGGAGGATTGTTCCTTTGAGGTTGAGGAACCAAAGGATAAGGTTGATGGAAGCTACCACCACCTTGACCATATTGGAATTGGTTTGGGTTTTTAGGAGGGAATTGAGGGGGGTGGGATATGGGATTACCATACCTAAGGCCTTGGTTATAGGAGGAAGAGAAGGGCTTAGAGTGAGGTTGGTTGAAGTTTCTGACAAACTGACCTGATAGTTGAGGGTTGGTGTTCCGCTGAGCATATGCAGAATTGATCTCCATTGGTCCAGATGAATCAGATTGATCCTCTTGAAGTTGTGGACATGTGTCAGTGGGATGAGATGGAGAGTTGCAGGTTCCACAGTCTTTGATAGGTCCAGGAAACATTGATTGCGGAGAAGACGAGGTTGGGGATTTGGTAGCCACAACTAGTTGTCGCACAAGACCTGTAAGTTCACTCATCCACTCGGTCATTTTGTTCGGTTCAGTTGATTGATTATCTTGAGATTTTTTGACTTGAGCATGTTCTCGAGTATGGAATTGTTGTGTGTTTGCAGCCATGTTACTTATGAGATCTCTTGCAGCTGCAGGAGTTTTATCAACAAGAGCACTGCCACTTGTGGCATCTATGAGAGTTCTCTCCATAGCCAATAACCCCTCATAGAAGTATTGGATCAAGAGTTGGTCAGGTATTTGATGATGTGGGCATGTTGAAACAAGATTTTTGAACCTCTCCCAGTACCCATGGAGTGATTCACTTGGAAACTGACGAATACCACTTATTTCCTTTCGGATAGAAGTAGTACGAGAAGCAGGAAAGAAATTTTCTAAGAAAAGTCGCTACATGTCATTCCATGTGGTTATGGAACCAAGAGGAAGGTAGTAGAGCCATGAATTAGCTGTGTCAGCTAGGGAGAAAGGGAATGCTCAAAGTTTGATTTTTTCTTCAGAAACCCCTTGAGGCTTCATGGTAGAGCACACTACTTGGAACTCTTTAAGGTGGAGATGTGGATCCTCACCGGCTAGCCCATGGAAATGAGGAAGAAGATGAATCAAACCTGATTTGAGTTCGAAGTCAGCCTCTATGTTTGGATATTGAATACCAAGAGGTTGGTAATTCATATCAGGGGAAGCGAGTTCTTTTAGGGTTTGTTCCCTAGGATTGGCCATTTCAATTTCAACTGGTTGGATGAGGACTGGTTCTTGAATGAGTTGATTATCTCTTATGTTCCTCCTACTTTGGTGAAGTGTTCGCTCAATTTCAGGGTCAAAAAAATATGAGAGATTGTTTGGGAGGCTACGGGGCATTCAGAGAGATTTTGGAAGAAAGAGGAATATGGGTTTTTCTTTGTGTTTTTTTTTTCAGTGTATGATTTTTAAGAGGAAGATGGGTTTTTCTTTGTGATTTTTTTTCAATTTTTTTTTTCAATTTTGTTTTTTTTTTGGCTTTTTTGACAATAAACAGAAACTAACGAATAATTAAAGCACCATCCCCGGAAATATCACCATTTGAAATGCACGTCCGATTGTTGCCTATCGACCGGTCAAAGTTCTGGTGCCCTGCTAATGTGTATAGCAGCACTCGGGTCGAATCCTCGGCGATAATACTTTGAAATAGTCGTTTGTTTTTAGTTGATTGTATTTTGATTAGGGGGTTTGTTTGCAGAGCTTAATTGAAATGACTAATTGATTATGATTGATTTAACAAATTGATAATTATTGGGGTGAGTTCATCATTAGGTAGTTAAGCTTGTGAAATCCTTGAGCTTTGCTTTATATTGCATTTAAATTAACAACCACTTCACAAGTTGACGTCGATTAGAATTCCTAAGTTTTAAAGATTTAATCCAAGCCTTAACTTAAATAGGATTATAAAATCAATCAGTACTTGTTTATGGTAGTGTATTTATGGTTCCAATAATCCATGGAAACCACATGTTAAACAAAATATGTCATTAATCCATGACATATTAAGTCCAACATACACAATGTTAAATTAACGAATACTCATCGAGCAAATACTCTCAATAACTTAACATCCCTAAATTTTGACGCACCCCAATGAGATATTTACTCATCCATTTGGTTGTTTAATATTTTGGTTATAATAATTATGATGATAAATTAATAATAGAAGAAAAAGAAAGGGATTAGAAAAGAGTGGTACGTCGAACACACACACACGAACAATGATGATAATTAAAAAAAGATTTTTGATTGAATGAGGAAGCAAAATAAGGGAAGGAGATTTAACTGAATTTAAACTATTTTAAGAACATTAATATTAAAATACAGAAGGTGGAGGAGAATAAGAGATATTAAAGAATAAACTTGCATTAAAACAGAATTACAAAGAAAGAGACTTACAAAATTACAAAAATGAAGAACATGAAAGTAAGTGAAAACAAAGAGAGGAGGAAAGGTCTGTCAAGTGAAAACATGAGTATGGAAGGTCGTCCCAAACCTTTGGCAAGGCTTTGGTCATGCCAATATTATCTCCTCTCTTCTGAAATGCCAACCCCTCTCAAGGAGAGAAGGGGAGAGTATTTATAGCCCAAGGAGTGGACTATTAGCATTCCAGTAATACCCCTCTACTTGGCTCGTAGATATGGACATCAAGAGAGCCGAATAAAGAGAAATATACTTCTTCGAAGTTGTATATAATAAAGTTTTCTGATTACTGTCAAAATTTGGAGGCATCTGGACAAGTGGATCCAAAGTTATGGCAGTTTTATTAAACAAAGGTAAACTGTCCATTTCTATCCATTCTTTTTCAATGGCCAAAAGGTGAAGGGGTTTTTGAATATGAAGATACCTTCAAATCCGAATGGGTTCTTCAACAAAGTCGGCCGCCTATATCTACTATTTCTCGATGAAAAATATCAGCTCGATTTGATACTTACATCATGAGATATGTCATGCATAGGATACTGATTTTAATTCTCATCCAGAATGGTGGGCTAGACTTCAAAGCTTCATTTGGGCCCATTGTACATAGATTTGGGCCTTGAAATTTTTATCCAATATTACATGTAGTGTTCCCCGAATTATTGTGGAGAGTTAATTTTTTTGGACATCTGGATTGAGCCCAGTAAATCAATCTTCAAGGCTGGTCTAGTTTGTTCACAGATTCTTTGGTCTTGTTTGTGAGGACCATATGACCCTTCAAATGGCCGAATTGGCTCATGGTACCTTCTAATGAAATGTTTTATATTGAAAGGAGAATCCTAAAAAACAAGAACCACACAATTTGGATCCGTATAGTGATAGTTATTATTAAAACATTAAACTGACTCAATTGGACTACTTCTAACAATGCTCGAAAATTATACTTAATATTAAAACATTAATATTTCACACAAATTATGCACATTTCATATAAAATCAGTAAATTGGGAATATAATAAGTCATGAAAATATTAATAACATCACTATGTTCGATAGCGTACCTGATACGCAACAGTGGGTTTCTTTGAAATCTTATGTTGCACACTAATAATATAATATTATTATTTTAAATGGTAGTTAACTCATAGCCGTTGTATTGGCGTGAATGAAAAAACTAACTAAAATATGATTATTCATGTTAGTTAAATTTATTTACATTTATCCAATAAAAGTTAGAGGTTTAAAATGTGAATGAATTTAATTTTAAGCATAATTTACATTAAAAGGTTGATTTACTGCTTTTAATGGAGAACTCTCTTTAAATATAGTTTTGGTCACTATAATACATTATATTTTACCAAATAAAATTTTTCTTTAGAATGGGGACATCAAAATTTACTTCGGTAAATTTTTGAAATTTTTCTGATAAAGTTCATTTTTTTAATGAATAGTCAAAAAATTGTATTTTAATTCAAAAGTGCCTTTTAATATAATTTATTTATATAGTTATATTATCTATTTAATTGGTTTTAAAGTGTAATTAGAATATATTTTTAACATTTAATCCAATGTTGGTCATTGTAATTAATTTCACTTTGAAATTGGACATAAACAAATGTCAATCTATTGATAGTTATTGTTTCTTAAAAACACGCTATTTGTTTTAACAACGGGAATTAATTTTAAAATTAATTAATGCCACTTATATTTTTTTAATATTGAAAAATAAACATCATTTTTGAATTATCAATATCAAATATAACTTAGGCTGAATTTTTTGTATTTTTCTGAAAAACTTCAATTTTTGATGAATAGTGAAACCACTTAGTAGTAGTTAAAAAACTCACTTTTTCATTTAAATGAAATTTTACCACTTCTGTGAATTGAATTTTGAAAATCCAAAATACATGGTTGTTATTAGTAATTAAAATATGGTTCATAAAGATGAAAGTAATTTTTGATGAATAGTAACTTTTGACTTTTATTTACCGCGGTTAAAGGTAAATAGGGTAATTCAAGGTAAAACGAATATTATTATAATTCAAAATTACCTTAACACTTGTCCTAACCTTATTGGATGAGTAATGGTAGACCATGGTCATCCTTGGATCGATTTTGGGACCCCATGGGGCCACTTATGAATGATAATGACACATTAGATTAATTAATTTAATGTAAAGGCAAAAATGACAAAAACAAAAAACTTTTAGTAAATTAATTTTTATATGGTGTTATATAAAACATATTTTCGACTATAAATATTCTTTAGAAATATAAAAATATTTCCTACATTATCATATTATTTTATAATTTTTAAACATCGAATAAATTGAATTATTTTTGACACAATAATGATGCAGTATTTACCTCTTTAATAAATGATTTAAAGTAATAAGATTATAATTATTAAAATATTATCTAAAACCTGTCCAATTCCTATTAGATGATTTTATTTATACCATGAGGCATCTTATATTCGACTCTAATGATTTTTGGACCTTTATAAACCGAATATCATTATATAATAAAATTATATTTTCACACTTTCCTAAAGATCCCCTCCTCTCCCTTATAAAAGGAGACCACTTCTAACCAATTCCTCACACTACTCAAGCCTTTTGGCTCATCCAAACTCTACCCAATTAAGCTCCCTAAATCTCTCTCTTCCACCTTGAAGCCTTACCTTAGGCAGAAGGCACTTCAACAAAACATTTTGGGTCAAACCAAAGGAAGTTACCCAAATTAAATGTAATGGTTTCTCTTAACTTCTTTTCAATTATTTTACTTATCCAATCCCTAAACTCTTTTTATTCCTTTGTTTTATAGAAACAACAGTATACTCAATATACTATGATGTTTTTATGAGAATTATTCTAACTACACTTACACACACCTCCATCTAATGGGTGAAAAACATAATGTTTCTATGGATGGAAAACTAATGCCTCACGAAACGATGATTGTTAAATTTACTCCTACCGCCTCTCATGGTGGAAATTATGATGGAAATGTATTTATATATGATATATATTATGTTTATGTCTTCTGTATGCTTCTGTATTTTTCATTTATATCATCCTTTATGTTTTCCATTATGGGTAAATGTGATAATTTCATTTGAGGAAGTGCGGACTACCACCCCCTCAAAGTGATATGACTTGTTAATGCCTTATGTGGGATGTATAAAGGATAGAGTTAATGATATTATATATGATATTATACTGGAATTATAAAATACCTATGTATAATAATTTTTTAATTCCATTAAAATTAGAAATAGAAATTAATGTAGCGTTCATGCGTATGTACGGCTTACCATCTTCATGAAGGGTGCATTTCATTTCTTACCTCCAAATGATATGTACTATTATATATATATATATATATATACTGGATATATATTATATATATGATATCTAAATATGAATATAATTCTGGATATAATGGACTATTGACAACATGGACAACTTGTAAATATAAGGTGTTCATTTTTGACTCAAGAACCAAATATCGAAAAAACGAACGTTATTAACTTAAACGATTACATAATGTTTATAGAATGGTAATAAGTGATATAAAAGGAATAATTAACTTGAAAAAGGTTCTTAAATAATTAGAAATTAACTTTTGTTTTTCATTCAGGAGATAAAAGAATGAACGGGTCAAGTCGGACAATGAGGCAAGGGGATTTCTTATCTTAGTTTTAATTCCGTGATATTTCCATTGTTCGCCACTTATTTATTTCATTTGGTGTAATGTGTACTGCCATTGATATATAATATAATGATTATATTTATATTCATGGTATTCTGTGATTCATTTTGAGGTTATTAACTTTTGGTCATACGACTCGATTTGATTACATGAATTAAGGGTTTCTCATCTCACTTTTTATTCCAGTGAGATTCATGCTATATTGGACACTATTTCCGATTATGTGCCATACGTAATATCCATTATTGTATTAATTGTGTAATATAAAATAATTTTTGGGTATTTAAATCTTCTTCTTATGATCCTTCCTTCATGTCGTGTATCTTTCATATGTTACCCAATCTGTAAGGGAACCTTTCGCCCTCCTATTTTTAAAAGACTTCTTTTGTAATGTCTTTTAATTTACATCTTATTATGTTGGGATATTTCATTATATATCCTTATTGATGTAAATTTAATGTCCAAGTGATTAGATACCCTTTTTATCTAATCAACACATTTTCTTAATTTTAAAGTGACGTCGTTAGGCTTTCGAATTTTTGTAAGGGTACCTCTTAACCCAATTTCAATTCTTTGTGTTAAACATGTACTTCTTGAATATGTAATCCTAAGAATATTTGTGAATGGCCTATAATTGTTTTACACATAATATGCACTTATATTGGGTGTATTTATATTTTTCACACATAGTTATGTGATTGATTTATCCTTAATTTAAAGATACCATCTTTATAAGGGATTTCATCTCAATTTACATTTCCAAAGAGACTTAATTGTTGTTATGCACCAATTCACTCTTATATGGTGTATATACTATCTGTTTTCATATTATATCATGAATACCTTTATTCACATGATATTATAAAGTTAATATAAAATGTTTTTCCTCAATTATTTGTATTCAAGAGTCTCTCATTTTGTTAAAAACTATTTAACTAAAATATCATTTTAAATGTTTTAAAGATTTATTATTCTAAATCATTATCTTTAATGTCCATGTTTTAAAAATGGTTTTGATTATTTATTTATATGGACATTAATGTTTTAAAATTATAATTCCATTAAAAGCTTCAAAGTGGTATGGGAAACTTTGATTCAAAAATGTATTTTTAAATGGTTTTTGAAAAAGGATTTACTATTTCAATATCTTGAAATAACCTCTTGTGATTGAAAATGAAATTTTATGAGTGAAATGTTAATATTTGCAATATTTAATGTGTCATGATGGTACTTAGACATTTTACGGGTGGTTACATGATAAAACATATGACGGGTGGGGCTCTGATAAACTAGGATGGGTGGTTAAGTTATAACCTCCAATGCATTGGGTATGGATGTTGGCTGTATGACTATTCCATTTAGTGATATGTGTGGAAGTTGACCATATGGTTATTCCATTTAAGTACGTTTATGTCCCAAGTTACTTTTATTTGTTATGTTTACTTTATAGGGGTTTTATGTTAATATTTTAGTTACAGAAGGGTAAGTAATGATTTTTATTCAGTGAAGAGTATTTAGTACTTCATAAAGGAAAACATTTTTACTTATGATAAAGTATTCATGGTTTACTTGTTGTTTTAAAAAAACTAACCGATTTCATTCTTTTTGTGTCCCTTACTTATCCTTTTATGCTCATCTCAAGTTTTGAAATGTTTTTCATATGACTTAAAGAGGAATAGGTTCAAGGATGGGATCAAGGAAAAGTCATGCTATCTTAAACATGGAATTAGACATGAATATCTTTTTTAGAGTTTTTGTTTTGTGAAAAAAATGGAAACTGGGTTGAAGTTTCTACTTTGTAATTTTTGAAAAGAAATGTTATAGTTAGGAATTAATTCCCTAAAAATCTAAACCTGAAAATATCCTCTCTTCCATTTAGAAGCCTTACCTTAGGCATAAGGCACTTCAAAAAACCATTTTGGGTCAAACCAAAGGAAGTTACCAAAATTAAAGGTAATGGTTTATCTTAACTACTTCATTTATTTTCCGTCTCCAACCCCTTAAACTCTTTTTATTAATTTATTTTATAGAAACACCAGTATCCTCAAAATACTAGTATTTTGTTATGAGAAGTTTCTGAACTACAATTACACAAACCTCCATCTAATGGGTGAATAACATAATCATTCTGTGGATGGAAAACTAACACCTCACGAAACGATGATTGTTCAATTACTTCCTACCACCTCTCATGGTGTCCATTATGATGGAACTGTATTTATATATGATATATACTATGTTTATGTATTATTTATGCTTCCGTATTTTCCATTTATATCATACCTTTATGGTTTCTATTATGGGTAAACGCGATAATTTCATTTGAGGAAGTGCGGACTACCGCCCCCTTAAAGTGATATGACTCGTTAATGCCTTATGTGGGATGTATAAAGGATAAAGTTAATGATATTATATATGATATTATACTGTAATTATAATATACCTATGTATCATTATGTTTTAATTCCATTAAAATAAGACATATAAATGAGAGTAGCGTTCATGCATACGTACGACTTACTATCTCCATGAATGGTGCATTCCATTTCTTACCTCCAAATGATATGTACTGTTATAAATATATATATATATATACTGGATATATATGATATATATGATATCTAAATGTGAATATCATTTTGGATATAATGGACTATTGACAACATGGACAACTTGTAAATATAAGGTGCTCATTTTTTACTCAAGTACCAAATATCGACAAAACGGATGTTATTAACTTAAATGATTACATAATGTTTATAACAAGTTAAAAATTGATATAAAAGGAATAATAAACTTGAAAAATGTTCTTATACAATTATAAATTAACTTTAGTTTACTATTTAGGAGATTAAATAACGAACGGGTCAAGTCGGACAATGCGACAAGGGGATTCCTTATCTCACTTTTAATTCCGTGAGATTCTCATTGTTCGCCTCTTCTTTATTGCATGTGGTGTAATGTGTACTCCCATTGATATATATTATCATGATTATATTTATATTCATGGTATTCTATGATTCATTTTGTGGTTATTAACTTTTTGTCATACGACTCGATTTGATTACAGTGAAGTGAGGGTTTTTCATCTCACTTTTTATTCCCGTGAGATTCATGCTATATTGGCCACTATTTCCTTTTGTGTGGCATATGTACTCTCTATGATTGTATTAATTGTGTAATATAAAATAATTTTTGGGTATTTACATCTTCATTTAATGATCCTTATTTCAAGTGGTGTATCTTTTATATGTTACCTAATCTGTAAGGGAACCTTTCACCCTCCTATTTTTAAAAGACTTATTTTGTTATGTCTTTTAGTTTACATCTTATTGTGCTGAGATATGTTATTATATATCCTTATTTATGTAAATTGTATTTCCAAGTGATGATATACCCTTTTTATCTCATCAACACGTTTTCTGAATTTTAAAGTGACGCCGTTAGGCTTTCGAATTTTTGTAAGGGAACATCTTAACCTAATTTCAATTCTTTGGGTTAAACATGTACTTCTTGAATATAACGTTCTATGAATATGTGTGAATGACCTATAATTGTTTTACAATTAATATACACTTATATTGGGTGTATTTATATTTGTCACACATAATTATGTGATTGATATTTCCTTAATTTAAGGATACCATCTTTATAAGGGATTTCATCTCAATTTACATTTACATCGAGACATCATTGTAATTATGCACCAATTCACTCTTATATGGTGTATATACTGTCCTTTTTCATATTATATTATTAATCCCTTTATTCTCATGATATTATAATGTTTAGATTAAATGTTATTTCTTAATTATTTGTATTCAAGAGTTTCTCATTTTGTTAAAAACTCTTTATCTAAAATATCGTTTTAAATTTTTTAAAGATTTATTATTATAAATAATTATCTTTAATGTCCATGTTTTAAAAATGGGTTTGCGTATTTTCTTATGTGGACATTAATGTTTTAAAATTATAATTCCATTAAAACCTTCAAAGTGGTATGGGACACTTTGATTCAAAAATCTCTTTTTAAATGGTTATTGAAAAAGGATTGATTATTTCAATATCTTGAAATTACTTTTTGTTACTGAAAATGAAATGTTATTAGTGAAATGTTTAAATTTTCAATATTTTATGTATTATGATGGTACATGGACATTTTATGGGTGGTTATGTGATAAACTATATGATGGGTGGTGCCGTGATAAACCAGGACAAGTGGTTACGTTATAACCTCCAATGCATTGGGTATAGAAGTCGGCCGTATGGCTATTCCATTTAGTGATATCTGTGTAAGTCGATCGTATGGTTATTACATTTAAGTATGTTTATCTCCCAAGTTACCTTTATATGTTATGTGTTCTTTATATGGTTTTTATGGTAATATTTTGGTTACAAAAGGGTAAGTAATGATCTTTTATTCAGTGAAGAGTATTTACTACTTCAAAGAGGTGAAAAGTATTACTAATGATAAAGTATTCATGGTTTAATTTTTGTTTTAAAAAAACTAATAGTTTTCCTTCTTTTTGTATCCCTTACTGAGCCTTTTATGCCCATCCCATATTTTTAAATGTTTTTCACAGGACATAAAGAATAATAGGGTCAAGTAAAATTCATTCTATCTTAAACATGGAATTAGACATGACCCCTTTGTTTGAGTTTTTGTTTTGTGAAAAAAATGGAAACTGAGTAGAAGTTTCTACTTTGTAATTTTTGAAAAGAAATGTAATAGTTATGACTTAATTCTCTAAAACTATAAACTTGAAAAGATCCTCAATGTGACTTATTCATTTAATTCAAGATTATTCCATGTTTAAGGTTGGGTCCTTATAGGGATCTTACTCATTCTCTCTTCCTCCTGTTTTTTCTGGGGACACATTTTCATAGAAATACATATACCATTTTGCACTAGAACCAATCTCCTATTTTATGGTTCCATTATAATATTTTTATAATCTATTCAATGTATTTACCTTTACTTAGTCTAAGAAACCTCTTAGATCTATCATGAATGATCTTAATCGCTAAAATATAGGATGCTTCACCAAATTCCTTCACGGAGAAACATTTATTTAAAAATCCATAATATATTGTAAGAATGGTATATTGTTTACAATATGTAATATTTCATCAACATATACTACAAGGATAACAAAATAATTCCCACTAAACTACTTGTAAACACATATATAACATTTTTACATAATGAAAACAAATACTTTTATAGCTCTATGAAATCAAATGTTCCATAACATAAATTCTTGTTTCAATTCATAAATGGAACTCTGCAACTTGTAAATATTTTTGGAATCACCTTGACTCAAAAACCCAACTAGTTGTTTCATTTATACATATTCCTAAAGTTTCCCATTAAGGAAATATGTTTTGACATCAATCTACCAAATTTTATGGGCACGGTAAGATATTATAGAAATTAAAATTTTGATGGATTTAAACATGGAAACTGGTGAAAATGATTCATCATGGTAAATTCATTGTTGTTGTTTAAACCCTTTAGAATCTACCCTTTATTTATAGGTATTTAAATTTCCTTCCATGTATAGTTTTCTCTTAAATACGTTTTTTCACCATAAGGGCTTTACATCAATGGTTTCATCGACTAAACCCCAAAATTGGTTCTGATACATGGAATACATTTCAGAACTCATATATTATTTCTGTATTACAACTTATAATATCTCTACTAAATATTTATAGGAGAGAGGTTCATTATTTTTTACCAATAATGAATTTCCATCTTCAATGACTATAAGACTATATCTCTATGGTTATCCTACCTCAGTAGTTCTTCTATATAGTACTTGAGTTTCATGAATTACTTCTCCCATAGTGAGCCAAGAAATCTATTTTTATACTAATAATTTTGTATCTTGAGAATCAACTTCAATGAAGTTAATCATTATCAAACTATCTTTTTTAAGGATGTTCTCACTGTCAAGAAAGACAACTTGTCTTGTGAGTATCACTTTTTTGTCTAAGGGGTTATATATGTAGTATCATTTTGCTTCTTTAGGATACCCAATATGGATACAATTTATTCCTTGGGGTTATTGTCTCTTTCCTAATAATCCCTTACTCGATCCCTCGCAACCCCATACTGTGTTTCCCTAAACTCAAAATATAATTTTAATATTAAATTTTTTGGTTATTTTTATTTATTCAAGTTTTTATGAAAATTAGTGTTATTAAATTCAAATTCACTGAAGGAAATGAGAAACTTTTCTTTAATAAAACAGTAATATATTAAATTATTACAAGACTAAAGACCTCAAATACCATAGAAAACTCATTGCAATCCGAAGTAATGCCACTATAAGACACCCATCAGCACAATAAAAGCCATTAAGTAGCCTTCATCCCTTGGATCTACCATGATAAGAAAATAAATCGATAAAAGAATAATGGATATACTGAGAATAAGATGAATGTACATAACAATATTTTACATACGAAAAGAACACAAATGATTTTTGTGTCCTTTAATACCCTTAGAAATGGGTATTTATACAATTTTTCATTTTCTGATCATTGTAAAAAAATGTTGTCGTTGGAATTAATTTTAGTGACTATTGGTGTTTTTAATTTGGGTGTTTTAAAAAATTAAAATGAATTTAAATTTATGTTTTTAATAAATAAAATTAACTACATGTAATGTTATAATTATTAATTTAATAATATAACCTTACAAAATAATAAGACTTATTTTATATATTTTAAATAAGAATAAAAAAATCATTTTGATGTGTTAAATATTTATATAAGTATATATGTTATGTTCTATTTATGTTTAATAAAACATTTATCATGTTGAAAAAATTACCAAATAAATTGGCAATGTACCACCACAATCGAGAGAATCCTTTAAAGGCTAATCCATCAATTTATAGTGGTGGCACAACCCTGCGCAAGCCCACTCGAGTTGCATTAGGCCAATCCATGTATAGGTCAGGCTAAGGCCTGGGGTAGATCCGATGTATAAGGATCATATGTGTCTATTAGTAATATCAATGCAATGATGACACGTTCATCCATATAAATCGGTCCCTAAAATCATTCAGCTTCGATGTGGGACACATTTTTTTTAATGTGGATCAAATCCAGCCACCTGTTCCGACCACGTGAGATCTCGTCCATCCACCTCTCTTTATCCTGAATGGCCTCAACTTAGACATTCTTGGTTTTATCCTAGTCAATGGATCATGATACCCTCATCCTAATTGTCCCCCTCTAATTCCAAACAGACCACCACTTAAAATGTTAGGGTTTTAATCTGAACTCTCTAATCTCCACAGGATCATCTAGGACGTCCATCCGCTTTTCCATTCTCCCTCGTTGAGTCATGCCATAACCATTCCAGACCGTACAAACTCGTGACACATGGGCCAGCCGCTGAGTTTCTTCTTCTTCGATTGTTGTTCTTCAACCCTATGAACCGGTAGCTTCAACCCATGATACAACTTTCCTTCTCCTTCGTTGAAGTCCTAATCAGTCTTCCATATTGGTTCCTCTAATCCCAAAAACCATTCTAAATATTTTAAATAGAAACCCTATCTAAGTATTTACTTATTCAATAACCTTTTATTATAATATATATATATATATATGTCTTTGATTTTATATTATTTGACACCTTTATTTTTATTTAATTCATGAAAATTCGCCTATTGGGTCCCAAAACATTGCCAATTTTTCAAGGAGGGTGTTTT
Source organism: Viscum album (assembly GCA_963277665.1). Taxonomy (NCBI): domain Eukaryota; kingdom Viridiplantae; phylum Streptophyta; class Magnoliopsida; order Santalales; family Viscaceae; genus Viscum; species Viscum album. The sequence continues at coordinate 190,136,507 of OY728145.1, forward strand.
TCAAGCAATAAAATTTTATTTAAAGTCCTATATGCCCATTATGAAACATCCAACCCTCTTCCTCCCAAAGGCTCAACTTCTTGCTGCTCGAAATTCTTAAAACCCATAGTCCCTCTTTTGATCTAAATCATGTAAGGGTTCATTTTAGTTCTTCAATTTTGTTTATTTTTTTAAAAAGTATATATATATATATATATATATATGTGTGTGTGTGTGTGTGTGTGTGTGTGTGTGTGTATAAATGCACATATGTAAATATATATACCAATCTATTTTGGTAAATATATAAATGTTTCTTATTTTAAAAACATAATTCCTAAAACCTACAGTTGTAAGGGATTTATGTTTTAAAAATTTTCAATCCATATATATATATATATATATATATATGGTATATATAAACATGGTTAAGAATATATAATCATTCTTATTTATTTTCAGAATTTAAAAATGGTATTTTCAACCATCAAATTAATATTTAAAATTTATGTAAAAGATTATTTTCTATAATAACCTTGTTTAAAAAATAACTTGTGTTCCTTGATAATAATTATAATTTTATGTGTAATTATGAGTCGAGCTATTATTTCATGGGAAATATTGAAACCGAATCCCCTCACATATCATGCATGAATTGTTATGGCCATCATCTTGCTCATATGTTACATTCCACATATTATAAGATCATACACGCACTTATTTCATTGTCATACAATTATGGTTTTTAAATAGTAATAGTTATTAAAAGCATGGAATTCTCTTAAATGGTTTTAGAAAACTCTTTTAATATAATGTTTATGACATGATATAATAAAAATTATTTTCTTGAAAATAAAATAATTCTATGTATGTGATTTAGAAATTTATTGGGTTAGAAATGAGAAATGCAGTTCCATAAAAAATATTTTAGAAAATTAAACTAGTTTGATGAATTCTATGATTTGGGGAGTGAACCCAAAAGAATTAAGGGAACTTTTCTCCACATGAGTTATGTCTTGTGGCCTTATTTTATGGTTTTAAATGATTTTCTACCAATTATTAGTGAATAATCAACAAGAAAAGTATTATTTTCAAAGGACAATTCCCAAATGATTTTAAAAATATAATTATTTTAGGAAATATATATTTCAGAAATTATATGGATTTTCAATGATTTATAAATCTACTTTAATGTTTATGTATTTAGATATATTTTAAAAAAAGGATTATTTCAAGAAAATATTCTTTAAAGGTTTTTCATAAATGTTTTTCAAAACACCCTTAGTGGGAAAATTTAATTCTCACCCTATGTGTTATAATCGTTTTTACAAATTTCAAAATCTTGCTACATAGTAATTCTTTTATAGAGGCAGCACACAAAATGATATTTTCTTGTTAAATTTTAAATTTTTTACAATTATGTTGGAAGGTATTATTGTTTTTTAATTCTCCAAAACCTATACCGGTAAAAGATCCTCATATGTAATTCAAATGCTGTGTATTATTTCAGGGTGATTTAAATAAAAAATGTGCACACCATTTATATGTGCTAAGTTTGATAGCATGGGCACACATACACTTGTATATGTAAAAATGGGTTAATTTTCACTCTATAAATTGAAGCGAATTCCATTTTACACTTTAGTTGGTACTCAGTTTGTTATATATTTCATAGTTTTTATTCATATCCCCAAAAGGATAATGGATGGTCTGCCTGGATCATCATCAACCTTACCATGTCTTGCTAGGTACAGTTCCTCTATTCAATAACACTATTCCATCATGGTGTGTGAGGTAGTGTGAGTTGAGAAAGAATAAAAAAACTCCCATAAAATGTCAATAAAATATTAGTTAAGACATTCACCGCCTCAATCTAATCAATGATTACTTATGTTCGTTCAAAGATGATCGTGTACTTTATTCTTGAAATATTTGAATTTCTCAAATAAATCAAACCTATACCTCATCAAGTAGATATATCCATATCTAATCATGTTGTCATTGAAAGTTATGAAGTAAGAATTCATACCTATATAATCTACTAGAAATGAGACAGACACATCATTTTGTACCAATCCGAGAATCTTTGTCACCCTTTTACCATGTCCACCAAATTAAAATTTGTCCATTTTTCTTCGTAAAAAATAATGATATATATCAAGGTTTTTTAGATCAAAATAGTTTAAATATCTATCTTGATAGAGATTCAACAAACAATTCCCATTTACATGACCAAGATTATGATTCCAAAGTTAGGTGTTATATGATTCAGGTGAACATGATTCGTTATTAACTAAAAATACTTGGTATTTGTAATTTAATATATAAAGATAGTTATTACAATGTTCTATACTAGAAAATATGTTTTATTTATTAAAGAAACAAATATTTTTTCCAAATTTCAATATAAACCCATCGATATCTAGGTGGGACACATAAATTTTGTTCTTGGAAATAGTTGGTACATAATAAATATCCTTTAAAACAAATATCATTAATGTGGGAAATGAAAGGTGTTAGTCTACAATGGCTAGTGAAACCTACCTCATGCGAATAAAAGAATGAAAATCCACCACTCCTTTGAAAATCTTTGGCAATCCACTTGGTTCCTCCATTTAGATATAGATTTGGGTACTATAATATGTATCTAATACCCAATGTGTAGATATTAAAATATTACACCCAATATATAATGCACCTTTAGTTTCCCCTTGTTTTTGGGTGTAGTTCCTCTTCCTATAGGCTTGATTTCCCCAAAAAAACATATTACTTCCATTTCCTTGAACTACCCATGGATATTCCTCATCTTAGAAGGATGGTGGTCAAAATATTTAGACTTATTATGATTCTTGGGCCCCTTTTTTGTTATTCACTTTATTATTCAACATATGGACTATGGTTTTGTCACACCCCATGTCCTCTTACACATGTAAAATAAAATTAGGATATTTTAACTAACTATCTCCATTATTTATTAGGTTATAATTAAAAATAAAACTGGTGATGAACTTGGGTATTGAGGAATGTAATGGATTTATGTGCGAATCATCTGGGAATTTAACCCCTAATATGTTTATGTGATCACAATTTCCAATAATCTTTACTATGTAAGGCCCCACTAGCACATACTCTCCTTGATTAGATTTATATAAATAATTTCATATTTTATATATCTCTTGTATGAGCTTCTTTAATTGAGATCCCAAAGGTGAGACGTCATTTTATAAGAAACTATGTCCTCATGTGGATTTAGAAGCTCATTGTTTATGGAAGGAAACATGAAATACTAAAAAAAATTGTATCCATCAAATATTTTTCACTGAGGGAAAACTGTTCCTCACTTGCCTCTTTATCGGGTTCTTTAGGGATAGGTTCTTCCAGCACAAAAAAATCATATCATGATGTAGTATAATATGTATTCACCTTTTCAACTCATTAAAATTTGTTTTAGTGAGAAGGTTATCCTTATCATGTATAGATCGTAGTGATATGTTTAAAGTAATGTTTTATTGCAATTTCTACAAATAAGATGAGAATATTTTTACTACATTATCATATAAAAAATATTAAAATAAATAAATATTATATTTATTAATCTCATATCATTTTATCAATACCTAATATCCCTCACCATTGGTTTCAAAATATACAATTACTTGTACATTCTAGTGTAAATAATCCATATTCCCCTTCTCATCTCCTTGACTTTGGATTGTCAAGCAATTTAAAGGGTTTAAGTAGGTATTCTAATTTCCAAATACATTAAATCAATGTTTCATAATATTTTTAGTGGACAACCAATACTAAAATACTTAAAATTTATTTCTTTAACCTTTGACTATTACTTACACCAAGTCCATCTTTGGTAGTCAACTCTTTATGTGAAATAAGTTAATTCAACCTAAAACTTCAAGTTAGAATTCCCTGATAATTGAAAGCGCCCCAAATTTGGTTGGTCAATCAATTTGAAATATGGGTCTATTTAAACTTTATTAGTTAAAGACTATATAAACATAAGATATATAATTGGGGGATTTCATATTTATGAATACATTTACAATTATTATATTTATTACATTTTTGTTAATATTAAGTGGATTTAAAAAAACTGATTAACCTTATCTTAGATAATGTTTACAGATAATCAATTTTATTTTAGTTCTATCTTACATACATGTTAATTAATTAATTCATGTGTTCATGAAAATACATCGATAATTAAATAACCTTGTTACTTGTTAGAAATGAAATAAAAAAGTTGAATTTTCATTTTCTTCTACTAATGATTTGTTTCTCCAGTGAATGATAAATTAACCATTGAACTAGGGTAAAAAAACCCAGAACTGTTTAATGGTTTGTGTTGCATCTTTCCACCTATCCACCTATGTACCTCTCTTGAAATAGTTTTTCATTAACTCAAAACTTGAACTACATCCACAATCTTGGGAACTCTATCCATTACGTATCCTTTTAGTCACACATAGATGAGGGGAATCAATGGATTTTTTAAGGTGTTTATATAAAACAAACCATGGGAATGAAGGCCCCTGCATAATAAGAGAAGGTATGGAAAACATAATAACAATTTAATTTGATAATAAATTAAAAGAAACCAATCATACAATATGGTCTAGTATATGCTCATTTTCATCCATAAACTTGCTATGAATTTCCCATTTAATAAAATGCCATTCAATTCTAATCATTCTTATTTAAGATAAATCATGCTAGAATAAATTGATTGTATTATTTAATTAATAAATTATTTTATCTTAATTCACAACCGAATTTCTCTTGATATTGTCATCTATTATAATTTTAAACATATTTAATCCATTTGAAATTAACTAGGTTTAATACATGTTCCGTGAAGGTAACACGGTGAGTACCTATGCGAACTACCCATTGTGTATAATATTCATATACGATTTTCTTTCTTGGAATCTAATATATATGAAATCTAAAAAAATCAACGGAATCTACTATAAACTTAATTACCATATGGTATACATGATATTTATGTAACATTTAATGTTTTCTGATGATTTTTTTATTCAACGATTTCATTAAATTCTTTTTGGTTTTAATTCTCACAAATACCCACATTTATGTTACTAATTGTATTTATTTTAAGTTAATTTTATGAAGATAATATTTGGTATAATATTAATATTGGAAGTATATTCAAGTCATTGGTCAATGGGAAATATATTTTGAGTTATTTTCGATGTATTTTTGAAGTATTCTGGAGATATTGTTCATATCCTAGGTTTGTAAGGGTAATTTATGGTTCAATGACCCTACATTTGATATAACATGTATAGATCATGTACCCTATTTGTTAGAAAATTATGGACCAAAAATGCTACATTTGGAAGAATCCATATGTTTGGGGAAAGGTAAGTATTGTTTATTAACCCAACATCTGTGAACTACCATAAGTTATCAACCATACATTTGGATTTTCTCATTATGTGGAGGAACCCTATGTTTCACTATTCAAAACTGGAGTTTTAATTTCTTTATATTATCCATGATTTCAATAACAATGTTTCTAGAAGTAAGTATCTATTCAAAGATATTTTATATTCTATTCAAAGGATTTACTTCAAAAAAAAATCTATTCATATGAGAAGTTATGCTTCTCTTTAATGATTTTGAATAAAAATATTCATTATTTATTGTCTAATATTTCTGGAGCTGGTTTTACCTAGAGCAGTTTGACTTATAGGATAAATATCAAGACAATATTCAATATAAAAGAGAGTGGAGATATATAATATAAATATACATAAGGAAAAATTGTGCTTGAAAACAACAACTGTGTCATTATATTCAGAGCTACACTTTGGAGACATACATGTTTTGATCTATCTGATCAACTCACTATTGTTGTTGTTAGCTCAACTACATCTTATTATTTCATATTCTTCTGCAAGATCAAAGATGCATATGTGATGGATACACTTTGGATACATACATGTTTACACATCTTTCTCATGTATTCTATATTTTTGTTTGAAGAAAGACAATGCAATATAGAAGATCTATTTTCTGTTGTTCATTATTAATGATTTTAATATATTTATTAGATTCTGATACAACTGTGAATTAAAGCCTACTTTCTCAATAAAATCAATCCCTATTGATTTATAGGGGTTTTGGATACTCAAACTTAGTCTTGGTGGATTTTCAAATTCTTGTACTAATTTATGAGTTTTAAGTTCTTTTTAAAAGAAATATAAAGCATTGTAAAAGTTTTTTAAGGTGTCAACTTCCTACAATTAGTTGTTTTTGATTTAGTGGTCTCCAGGAAAAAGGACCTACTGGTGAAAATCACCAATATCATGGAGTTGAACATTAGTGGAGTGGACTAGGGGATCTCTGTTCCCTGAACCATTGTTCATCATTGGGATTTTTTCCTTTATTTTTTTCTACTACTCACTCATCTTTAGTAGAGAAGGAAAGGTTGGCTTCATAGAAAGAGTGGTGATTTTTATCCATCAAATTTTTTGAAAAACAAAAGTCACCCCCACCCCTCCCCTCCCCCGTGATTGTCTCTTTTTCTTCATCATATCCATTCCAATATAACAACTGGTATCAAAGGAAGGGATCTACTAGTATATTTTCTTCTAGAAAATTATTCTGATTCTATCTAATATGAATATGTAATTACAATCTATTCATTGATTATTCTATATGATTCTAACCAAGTTCTTCAAAAAATATCACCCCAATGAAAAAAATAGAATATTTACTAGCTTTAAAAGGCCTCAGGTAAATATTTATACAAATAAATATCGAAATGATTGATTATAGAGAAGATATGTTCATGATATATTCCCCTTACTTTAATGGTGATAAATATAGATGATGGAAAGATCATATAATTACTTATTTGAAAAATCATGGAATAAATGTTTATTTTAAAGTTGTTAGGTGTTATGATATTCCAATGGAATATTTAGAAGATTGGGATTATGATCAAGAAATGATATGATCTAAATTCAAAATCAATGAATATTATTGTCTATAGTTTAGTAACTGGTGAGTTTAATCAAGTTTCCTAATTTTCTACTACATAACAGATGTGGCAAAAAATTATTATCTCATATGATGGAAATTAAAATATTAGATAACTAAGAGATACTACTATAAAGAAAATGTTTTAAACTTTTAGAATTTATGAGGATGAGACTATCACTCAAACGAATGGGAGACTGGAAAAAAATTTCAATATTGTTGATGCTTTGGGTGATATAATTTACCAATCAGATCAAGTGTTAAAAGTAATTATATAAGAAACTTCTAAGTGGACTAGAATATATGTGTCTATACATCAATCTAAACCCATAAAAACTTTTTCTATGAAAGAATATATTGGATATTTAATGACGTATGGAGTTAAAATGAAATGATAAGCTAAACATTATACCAAAATAAAGAAGATTACCTCAAAAATACTATCAAAGAATCATTTGATTCAAGTCATCTAGATTTAGATAAAGATTTATCAGATATTACTAAAATATTTTAAAAAATGTTACAGAAATAAAAATGAAAGGGACTGAAGAAAATAGATGTTGTGAATATGAGGAAGGATTCCAGACAAAGGATAACTTTTATTTACTAAAAATTCAAACAAAATACCACTATAAGAGAAAATGAAAGAAAATTGTAAAGGCTACTTAGAGTGATTCTTCGGGTTCACATGATGAATCTTCTACATATTCTGAGACTTTTTATAAATAGAAAATGGTATGTCTGGTGGCTCATTCTGAAGAGGTATAATCTTTTAAGTCCAAAAATTCTAGTTGTGAAAAAATATCTTCTGATGAATTAAATAGGTATTGGTTTATGCTACAAGATGAATATGAATCATTAAATAAATATCATAGAAAATATATAAAATCTTATGATACAATTCTATTAGATAAATAAAATTTTCCAAAATAGATTAAGGATTCAAAATCTAATTCTTCTAAAATCTCTTATGATCTACATGAAACTAAGATTAAATAATTATTGATTAAATTTGATACTTTAAAAAAACTTTTAGTATACTGATAAAAGGAGAATATTATTTAAGTCAAATCCTTAGTAAATATACAATTCAGAAAGGAAAACTTTGAATAGGAATTAATGGTTAAAACCCAAAATTATACATGAATTTTTTTGCTTCTTGTTCAAACAGAAAATGCATGCCAGTCATTATGTTTTTTTGTTGTGGTATTAATTTAAATTATTCTGATGAATACTGCCTAAGAAAACCTTGAATATTTGTTGTTAAAAAAATTTATTATCCAAAATAATTTTTAACTTAAAAAATAGAATCCTTACTCAAAATAAAAAAAAATGGTTACCAAAAAAATAGTTTCTAAAACTCATAGACCCAAAATAATATGGGTACCAAAAGGAACTTGTATTAGATGTTTTGGGAAATACACCATAGAGCAACATCGTTAAATCTTGAAGTCATTTTCAGTTTAGTAATTTTAAATCTTGATCTTAAAGGAGTGATCAACTCTAAAGTAGTTTTTTATCAAAACAAAAATCTTTAAAAGTGGAATTTATAATCCATGGAGTATTTTATTACTATTTTCCATACATAATTTTATTATTTTAACAACTTTATATAGGGAAAAAATTTGTTCATAATCATTCAAAATAGTAGTTAAAATATTTAAATAAGTTTTTTTGTTGTTTAAAGGTTTATTCATTTATTTACCTAACATTTTTGAGAAAATAATTATTTTATAAAAATTTCATTTAAAAAATTAAAATCTGTGATGATTATTCTCTATTTTTTCAACTCGATAATATTAGGGTTCATCTACAATGTGTCAGAATAAAAAATCATTTTCACTTTAAAACCCCAGTGCATTCTACTTAAAACTTTTTTAATTATGTATCTGTCTTCTTTAAAATATCGTGTATGAAGGATTCTAAAAAAATCTCACAACAAGATGTAGTGATCAAATACTTCAAGTTTAGAAGAAAATATTTCTCTAAAAATGGAAAAAGCTAATACTATTGATTTAGAAAATTAGATTTTATATGTTAAATATTCATTTGGAAATTCTTCTAAAAACTATTGGCTTGATTTAAGCCCCACACCTCTGATTTATATGTCAATGACCTAACCACTATGCTACAATAACTTTTTTGAACATAATATGATTGATATATATGTATAATGAAAATTAAATTATATTTTTTTTGTATTCAATTGTTATTTACTAAAATAATACATAAAAATATAAATAGATATACCAATAGTTTTAAAAACTATTGGTATAGCTATTTTTATTGTTGGGACCTATACCAATAGTTTTTCCAAAACCTTTGGTATAAGCAGATTAATATGAAAGTTATACCAACAGGTTTTGAAAATGTTTGAGTATATATGTGACCTATAATAATGGTTTTGGTAAAACGTTTTGTATAGGGTCTTAATATGGAAGTTATACCAACAGTTTGTCCAAAATTGTTGGTATAAGGTCTTGAAATAGAAGTTATATCAACGGTTTTGCCTAACAATTTGTACACATATGACCTATAATTGTTTTCCCAAAACCAATGGTATAAGGTCTCTCTATGATACGAACACCAATAGTTTTCTCTAAACTATTGGTCTAGGTCTGTTGGTATAGGTCCAGTTTCTAGTAGAGTCATGATCTCATCAATGGTTTCACCATAAGTAAATATCTATTCAAAGTTAATCTATGATTTATTCAAATAATCTAATTTGATAGAATAAATAATTTCTATTATTTTGAGAAGATACTACTCTCTTGAATGATTGACAATTGAAATATTGTTGATCTATTGTGGGATATTTGGGGATCTCATTTGACCTAGAACCATTTCAACTATTGTATAAATATTAAAACAATATTAATTGTAAAAGAGAGAGGATATATAGAACAGAAATATACATAAGTAAAAATTGTGTTTGAAAACAACAAGTGTGTCATTTCCTTCAAAGCTACACTTCAGAGACATGAAATTCTTGAGCTATCTAATTGAATCATTGTTATTTATGTCATTGGTGATGCATAATATAGATATATCTTCTTGTTCAAGATCGATGAAACACTTTTCAAAGATACATTTTTGGAAATATACATGTTTAAATATCTATATGGTGATTTCTCTATCGATTTTTGAAAAAAAAACATGTGTAATATTAAAGATAAATTTTCTACTATGCGTTATTGAAGGACTAAATACATATATTAGTTGATGCTGCAATTGTGAATTAAAAAAATCTCAATCAAATCAATCTCTATTCATTTATTGTATTTTCGGCTGCTCAGACTCAGTCATGGTGGATTGTTAGCTTCTTGTAATAAAATGTGGTTTTTGGCTCCTTGTAAAGGAACCAAAAGGCCTACAAAAAGCCTATAAGGGTGTCAACTACCTACACTTAGTTATTTTATATTTAGTGGTCTGTAGATAAGAGGACCAACTAGTGAAAACCACCAAGCTTGTAGAGTTCGACACTGGTAAAGTGTACTAGGGGATCTTTGTTCCTCAAATGACTATCATCGCTATGTTATTTTCATTATTTATTTCTACTAATCACTTGTCTTTAAGAGAGAAGGAAAGGTTCACTACATATAAATATAGATGATCTGAATCTGTCGATGTTTTTGAAAAATGAAACTCACCCCCCCCCCCCCCCTCATATATTTGTCTTCATCATAGCCATTATGACCTAACTGTATTTTGATACGTATAGAGTAATAACTATATTATCACTCATACATGATATTAATTTCTGAACTTTATGTATAAAATTAATTTTACATTTAATATATATATATATACAACACATAACACTTCTTATACTATCAAATTAATGACCACATGGAACACATGTTGATAAGGGTTAAGTAGTATAATATATTAAATTTTAATTATACTTAATTTCATAAAATTACATGGAGTGTACATTCTAGCTACATTTAGGGTATTATTATCATAGTCTATCTATAACACACACCTAGAGACTTATCATGTGAGCTTTCCATGAAAAATATTAGAGTAAACAGTGTGTACAAGGGCTTCACAGTGTAGCGCCCCGAGCCCGCTCTCCCGGACTCGTTGCTTCAAAATGTTGTGTAATAATTTTTTTTTATAAACTTAACTTAAAAATTACACAACACCTTAAACAAAATGAGGATCTTTCACCGGTCTAGGTTCTGGATGATTTAGACATAACCTTACATTTATCAGAGTCGAAACAATGAAACAACAGTCCACTACTCTTCCACTGCGCGCTACAACAAACATGACCAATATTTGAGATTCAAGATCACCTGTGAAAAACATTTCAAAAACGTAGGGTGAGCACAAAAGTTGCCCAGTAAGGGTTTTTTAAAGCCTTTGATAAATCTCTTTTAAAAATATTACATTATAATACATTTGAAATATTCAATTAGAAATACCCTTTTAAAATAATTCTTTGGAAAATAATTATACTTTGAAAGCAATTTTAAATTAATCCAGTGATTCGATAGAAAATATTAAGCAAGCTCTTAAAACAAAACAACTAAGGCCACTTGAATCTTTGAAGGCTATCATGGGCCTACCCACTTGAGGGATGGATTCATTATCCAACTCCCTATCGTATTTACAAATTTCAAGCACCATTTTCTTTATAAAACATTTTTCAGCTTGCCTTACTTACATATAATTTTCACTGGAGTTTTAAATTTTGAAAACATGTTACGGCACTAAAATACACATTACACTTATATATATATATATATAATTATGTATGTATGTATGTATATATATATATACATATATATATATACATATGGACTTCCATCGCATTACACATTCATGTTTGGTTCTGACCAAACTTTTGTCACCCATACCTTTCACAAACATCTATGTACCTAAACATTTTATGGAAGACACGATTTTCATATTGTTATAATTTTAACCATTAAAATGAAATCATTAATAAAATTTCCAATGACATACTTGCTTAATTAATTTTAAGCATGAAATAATGAAATGAATATATAAAATATTAATAATCACATGCAATCTTTATGTCACACATGAAATTTTCAATAGCATTTCACATGCATTCACTCTTTATTGAATATATATATATATATATATATAGATCATACAATATGCATATTTATTATCCATAAACGATTAGTGAAACCTATATGCACAATATAACACTAATAAAAATAGTAGTTATTACTAATACAAAATCCATGAGTTAAGAATAATAGCATGGATATGTATCTAAGAAAATGTAACGCCCATGATATTGATAAAACTTGATGGTATGCAGTATGTTTTTTTTTTTTGAAATATGGAGATAATTGAAAAAAAATTATACACATCACAATACCATCCACATATACATATATGGTCATGTACTGTCATGAAAAATAACATAATTAAAACACTAAAATCATACTTTAAAATGATGTTTTCACTCTTAATAAATTCTGTAGAAAAGTGTCCAAAAATAAAAAATATTATTTAGCTTGATATTGAAATTCACATATAAATAAATATATATATATAAATATGTATATACCATTATACATGTATATAAAAATAGGTTTTTTTTTCTCAACAAAACATAACATAAAACACTCTTTTGAAAGTTTTAAATGGGGAGGGATTGAAAAGAACTTGAGTTTATATAACTGCATATACAGAATTATGAAATAATGGTTTTGTAAAATATAGATAATTGAAAATAGTCCCTTACTAAATTCTACCAAAATTTCAAAAGTGAAAAACATGCTGATTTTGAAAAAGAAACCATAGATGAAATAAATTTCAATTGAACAATTATGATTTTCGAAGAAAATAAATTGACCAAATAAATATAAAGATCCCTTACCAAATTTTGAAAGGCTGGAATACTTCACTCCTTAAAACTTCTACTCGTATCTCATATTCAGGACCAAAAAACACAACACAATTCAAAGAGAAATATATCCCGCACACCCCTCTCAGACTCCTCTATTTATTCATTTGGAGGGACGAAACTATTAGTATATTTTATTCCCACTTGAAAATGAGCTTTCACTACAAGCTAATCAATGTCAAGCCAAAACAGTGAGATATAAATATTTTATAAAATTGGATTATTCTAATAAAGAAAACAACAAGTGTGTCCCCAAATTTATTATATTTAATTGATATAACATTTGAAAAACTGGTCTAAATTCAAAGGATGCAGATGAGTTCAATTAGTGTGAAATAAAAAAAAAATCCAAAACGAAATCATCTGATAATAGGACCACTAGTTTCGAGGGAAATTGATAAACTAGCATTAAACTTCATCCACACAGCACATGATCCAAAACAGATAAAAACAAATGTCGACCAGATAGATCACATATAATACTGGATAATGACTACTATTTAAAATACCATAACATCAATGACCATGACCAGAAACAGAATGACGTACGGAGGTGGAAAAATCTAGAAATACAGCAAACCGACTTAAAAAAAATTGAATCTAAATCTAGATTCGGATACCAAATTGCAGATATAAATGAAACGAACCAGGAAGAAAGAAACGATAGCTTTTCATTTCATCCGCAACATCGATCTGTAGCTCGGACTCAACTCTCGGATGAACACCTGATGAAAATCGATGGCCCCCAAAGCCTCGGCATCAACGCCCTTGGCATCAAACGCTACTCAAACCCCCGAATCGAGACCTGTACCTGATGGCTCCGCCTGGCTTGGTAGAGCTCATCCGTGACAAACCCTAATACTCCTCTTTGCAATGACGAACCCTCCTCAACAAAACAGCCCGACATCTAACACGCTCAAAACCCTACTGGTGTGCTCAAAAACGAACCTACTTGCAATATTGAGACGATTTCCAAACTCAATGTCTAAATCGATTAAGAACAAAACAAAGAAAACAACGATATTGAATTTATTACGCTGAAATAAAATCCAAGGATTATATCCCGATAACTGAAACAGGGTAATTATAAAAATCTGAATATTGAATCCCAGAATGCATTCATACCTCAAGATAGACTTCGTAAAAGAGGAACCTGGACCCTAACTGCGAAAATGGATTTAGTTCTTCGGTTTGAGCTTGATCTTTGGAAATGAAACTCATCCGAGCTTGAATCTCATCACCGCGACCTTGCTCGGTCCTTCTCGATTCGGCCCAGTGCCTTTGGTTTGATTTTCTACAGGGATGAAGCATCGTGGATCGGCTTGCCTTCACGCTGAAGGAAACCCGACGGACCCCTATATGAAATCGATTGTTGAACGACGCCCATGCTTCGATCGAAGCTCGGCGTAGCCCTTCCTATCTCGAAATCGCGTTCTCGGACTCTTGTTCGACCTCGTGCTTGGTTCCTACGCGACACACCTTCCCAGAAGCCGAACCCTATTCTTGCGATTTACCCGAGATTGAAATCCTATTTTATTATTTCATTCACCGTTTTTTTTTATCAATTATCATTTCAGTTTTAAATAAATTGTCTTAATATATATATTATTTCGTTATATATATATATATATGTATGAATAATCATTCATCCATTTTTTTAATAATTTAAGTTTATAATTTCATAAAACATATTTTCTTTAGTATAAAGTAGCTTTGGTAAAATAATTTATTACTGATATAAAAATCAAGTATTATTCTTAAATGTTATAATTTTATAAAATATTAATAAAAATAATCAATTAAATGTATTTATTATTTAAAATAACACTTATATATATATATATAAATAATAATAATACCGTTATATATATATGTTCAAAGAAGAATGATATATTTTCATATTATATTTTTGTGAGTATTAATTCATTATTTATTTTATATCAACAGTTATCATAAGACATCTTTCAAATTTTAATTTTTAATACTTATAACGGATAGTTTTTTTTTGTAACGGTCGGATAAAACACTATAAATACTAATGTTTTACGGGTCGTTCAAACACTCAGAAGAAAAATACCTCGACACTCACGCCATTGCTTTTGGAGATGGTTTTATATGTTCCTCTTAGTTTTAGTTTTATTGCTATCATCCTTGCCATAACGTTTGTTCTTCTATCAGATCCAAGAGATGATAACTACTCGATCGGTATCGTTGTGTTTCTTGGTAGTCTTCCAATTGTTTTATTATCAATAGCAGTGGGTTTAATGGGTTAGTTATTGTGGATCGAGGGTGTATTCTGGAATTTGTATGAATAAAGTTCTTGCTAATTATATATTTGCATTCGGTAATTTATTTTATTACATCTTGGAAACATTGCCAAAACATAAAACATAAATTTAAACCTGGGGTGTTACATTCTACCCCCCTTAAAATGAATTTCGTCCTCGAAATTCATTTACACTTATCGCTCTCAATTCTCATCTATTCTGAGTCTCACATGATGTCCCCAAGGTCTGTATAGTTGTCTTCCACAGTTTCCATGTCTCCCTAAGAAATTAAAGTTCAATGTGGCTTCAAAATCTTCCACTTCCTTCGCCCATATGCAACTAATGCAAGAGGGGTGGTATGGATGTAGGCACCGGAAGAAAGTCCTCAAGGAATGATAATCAATATAGTATCCGAGAAGTTCGTCTTGAATTTGATTCCTATAAGAAAGTATCATTACTTCGTCTTTGAATGTTTCGAATTCATCATAAATTCTTCCTGTGAAGCAAAAGCTTAAAAGTTGACACATAAATGCTGCGCGAAGATTACCTTCTTCAGCTGCTCTATAAAAATTGGAGATTGATTTTGGTTGCTCAAACATTGTAAAGCACATAAAAAGTCCTTCGTAATATGCTCCTTGGCGTTGATAGAAATGACGTTGGATCTGCCTGATATCTTCGAAGACGAAACCAGAACCACGATGAAAACGAAGTATATCTGGTGTGCCTGATATATTATAGAGACGTTTACAAGAAAGTCGCATGGCTTCATAGGGCTCAGATTCTTCTTTGCATGATTTTGCCATGATCATAGCAAGTAATTCATCCGGAAGGCCTAAGAGACTTGTTTGAGTTCTCCTTCCTTCCATCTGAAAATTACAAATAAGTATGTTGACTGAAAAGGACAGTCAATTTATCAAAGTGTTCTAAATTTCCAGAGTTATCTAGACCGTTCCTCTGATACCAAGTGTAGCGCCCCGAGCCCGCTCTCCCGGACTCGTTGCTTCAAAATGTTTTGTAATAATTTTTTTTATAAACTTAACTTAAAAATTACACAACCCCTTAAACAAAATGAGGATCTTTCACCGGTCTAGGTTCTGGATGATTTAGACATAACCTTACATTTATCAGAGTCGAAACAATGAAACAACAGTCCACTACTCTTCTACTGCGCGCTACAACAAAGATGACCAATATTTGAGATTCAAGATCACCTGTGAAAAACATTTCAAAAACGTAGGGTGAGCACAAAAGTTGCCCAGTAAGGGTTTTTTAAAGCCTTTGATAAATCTCTTTTAAAAATATTACTTTATAATACATTTGAAATATTCAATTAGAAATACCCTTTTAAAATAATTCTTTGGAAAATAATTATACTTTGAAAGCAATTTTAAATTAATCCAGTGATTCGATAGAAAATATTAAGCAAGCTCTTAAAACAAAACAACTAAGGCCACTTGAATCTTTGAAGGCTATCATGGGCCTACCCACTTGAGGGATGGATTCATTATCCAACTCCCTATCGTATTTACAAATTTCAAGCACCATTTTCTTTATAAAACATTTTTCAGCTTGCCTTACTTACATATAATTTTCACTGGAGTTTTAAATTTTGAAAACATGTTACGGCACTAAAATACACATTACACTTATATATATATATATATATATAATTATGTATGTATGTATGTATATATATATATATACATATATATATATACATATGGACTTCCATCGCATTACACATTCATGTTTGGTTCTGACCAAACTTTTGTCACCCATACCTTTCACAAACATCTATGTACCTAAACATTTTATGGAAGACACGATTTTCATATTGTTATAATTTTAACCATTAAAATGAAATCATTAATAAAATTTCCAATGACATACTTGCTTAATTAATTTTAAGCATGAAATAATGAAATGAATATATAAAATATTAATAATCACATGCAATCTTTATGTCACACATGAAATTTTCAATAGCATTTCACATGCATTCACTCTTTATTGAATATATATATATATATATATAGATCATACAATATGCATATTTATTATCCAATAACGATTAGTGAAACCTATATGCACAATATAACACTAATAAAAATAGTAGTTATTACTAATACAAAATCCATGAGTTAAGAATAATAGCATGGATATGTATCTAAGAAAATGTAACGCCCATGATATTGATAAAACTTGATGGTATGCAATATGTTTTTTTTTTGAAATATGGAGATAATTGAAAAAAAATTATACACATCACAATACCATCCATATATACATATATGGTCATGTACTGTCATGAAAAATAACATAATTAAAACACTAAAATCATACTTTAAAATGATGTTTTCACTCTTAATAAATTCTGTAGAAAAGTGTCCAAAAATAAAAAATATTATTTAGCTTGATATTGAAATTCACATATAAATAAATATATATATATATAAATATGTATATACCATTATACATGTATATAAAAATAGGTTTTTTTTTTCTCAACAAAACATAACATAAAACACTCTTTTGAAAGTTTTAAATGGGGAGGGATTGAAAAGAACTTGAGTTTATATAACTGCATATACAGAATTATGAAATAATGGTTCTGTAAAATATAGATAATTGAAAATAGTCCCTTACTAAATTCTACCAAAATTTCAAAAGTGAAAAACATGCTGATTTTGAAAAAGAAACCATATATGAAATAAATTTCAATTGAACAATTATGATTTTCGAATAAAATAAATTGACCAAATAAATATAAAGATCCCTTACCAAATTTTGAAAGGCTGGAATACTTCACTCCTTAAAACTTCTACTCGTATCTCATATTCAGGACCAAAAAACACAACAAAATTCAAAGAGAAATATATCCCGCACACCCCTCTCAGACTCCTCTATTTATTCATTTGGAGGGACGAAACTATTAGTATATTTTATTCCCACTTGAAAATGAGCTTTCACTACAAGCTAATCAATGTCAAGCCAAAACAGTGAGATATAAATATTTTATAAAATTGGATTATTCTAATAAAGAAAACAACAAGTGTGTCCCCAAATTTATTATATTTAATTGATATAACATTTGAAAAACTGGGCTAAATTCAAAGGATGCAGACGAGTTCAATTAGTGTGAAATAAAAAAAAATCCAAAACGAAATCATCTGATAATAGGACCACTAGTTTCGAGGGAAATTGATAAACTAGCATTAAACTTCATCCACACAGCACATGATCCAAAACAGATAAAAACAAATGTCGACCAGATAGATCACATATAATACTGGATAATGACTACTATTTAAAATACCATAACATCAATGACCATGACCAGAAACAGAATGACGTACGAAGGTGGAAAAATCTAGAAATACAGCAAACCGACTTAAAAAAAAATTGAATCTAAATCTAGATTCAGATACCAAATTGCAGATATAAATGAAACGAACCAGGAAGAAAGAAACGATAGCTTTTCATTTCATCCGCAACATCGATCTGTAGCTCGGACTCAACTCTCGGATGAACACCTGATGAAAATCGATGGCCCCCAAAGCCTCGGCATCAACGCCCTTGGCATCAAACGCTACTCAAACCCCCCGAATCGAGACCTGTACCTGATGGCTCCGCCTGGCTTGGTAGAGCTCATCCGTGACAAACCCTAATACTCCTCTTTGCAATGACGAACCCTCCTCAACAAAACAGCCCGACATCTAACACGCTCAAAACCCTACTGGTGTGTTCAAAAACGAACCTACTTGCAATATTGAGACGATTTCCAAACTCAATGTCTAAATCGATTAAGAACAAAACAAAGAAAACAACGATATTGAATTTATTACGCTGAAATAAAATCCAAGGATTATATCCCGATAACTGAAACAGGGTAATTATACAAATCTGAATATTGAATCCCAGAATGCATTCATACCTCAAGATAGACTTCGTAAAAGAGGAACCTGGACCCTAACTGCGAAAATGGATTTAGTTCTTCGGTTTGAGCTTGATCTTTGGAAATGAAACTCATCCGAGCTTGAATCTCATCACCGCGACCTTGCTCGGTCCTTCTCGATTCGGCCCAGTGCCTTTGGTTTGATTTTCTACAGGGATGAAGCATCGTGGATCGGCTTGCCTTCACGCTGAAGGAAACCCGACGGACCCCTATATGAAATCGATTGCTGAACGACGCACATGCTTCGATCGAAGCTCGGCGTAGCCCTTCCTATCTCGAAATCGCGTTCTCGGACTCCTGTTCGACCCCGTGCTTGGTTCCTACGCGACACACCTTCCCAGAAGCCGAACCCTATTCATGCGATTTACCCGAGATTGAAATCCTATTTTATTATTTCATTCACCGTTTTTTTTATCAATTATCATTTCAGTTTTAAATAAATTGTCTTAATATATATATTATTTCGTTATATATATATATATATATGTATGAATAATCATTCATCCATTTTTTTAATAATTTAAGTTTATAATTTCATAAAACATATTTTCTTTAGTATAAAGTAGCTTTGGTAAAATAATTTATTACTGATATAAAAATCAAGTATTATTCTTAAATGTTATAATTTTATAAAATATTAATAAAAATAATCAATTAAATGTATTTATTATTTAAAATAACACTTATATATATATATATAAATAATAATAATACCGTTATATATATATGTTCAAAGAAGAATGATATATTTTCATATTATATTTTTGTGAGTATTAATTCATTATTTATTTTATATCAACAGTTATCATAAGACATCTTTCAAATTTTAATTTTTAATACTTATAACGGATAGTTTTTTTTTGTAACGGTCGGATAAAACACTATAAATACTAATGTTTTACGGGTCGTTCAAACACTCAGAAGAAAAATACCTCGACGCTCACGCCATTTCTTTTGGAGATGGTTTTATATGTTCCTCTTAGTTTTAGTTTTATTGCTATCATCCTTGCCATAACGTTTGTTCTTCTATCAGATCCAAGAGATGATAACTACTCGATCGGTATCGTTGTGTTTCTTGGTAGTCTTCCAATTGTTTTATTATC
This sequence comes from Viscum album, assembly GCA_963277665.1. Classification (NCBI taxonomy): domain Eukaryota; kingdom Viridiplantae; phylum Streptophyta; class Magnoliopsida; order Santalales; family Viscaceae; genus Viscum; species Viscum album. The sequence goes on from OY728145.1 coordinate 190,156,727, forward strand.
AATAGCAGTGGGTTTAATGGGTTAGTTATTGTGGATCGAGGGTGTATTCTGGAATTTGTATGAATAAAGTTCTTGCTAATTATATATTTGCATTCGGTAATTTATTTTATTACATCTTGGAAACATTGCCAAAACATAAAACATAAATTTAAACCTGGGGTGTTACACACAGTGTGTGATCTCAGAGTTTCATGGTCACCAGTCATGTAGATCTTGTAAAACAATACATGGCCCATTGTGTGCCTGGGGGTTCATTCATTCAAATGAGTTTCTTCTTCCTTTATTTTTATGAGTAATTTTTATGGATTTTTATGTGGTGTTTCTGGTTTTCTATTGGCAGTGATGTGTATTTTAACATGACTCGACGGTGATTAGTTTTTTTATTATCTTTGATGGTTTCGAATTATTTTTATTTGTTTGATGGAATTATATTTGGGTTAGCTGCTTGCATTCCCAGTGTTGTTGTGCTCATCATCCTGATTTTGGTTGGTACAATTGGTGATGGAGTTCAGGAATATAGTCAGCTATAGAAAAATCAAGCCCCAACACGACGACATCAGGCGTTTCAGGCTACAGTGATAGTCTTGGGCCTGAGGGGTCGAACGTCCTCACGTGTTGGCAATTACAATTTTGAAATTGTATTTGGTTTGGATTTTGCATCTAGTATTTTCAGTTGAATTTGTTTTGTTAGTGTTATTGTGTTCATAATGGTTCTCAATTTACCCTCAAAAAGTGATTTACCTAAAACATCCAATTGAACACAAGTACATGATGTGTACCGATGGGCTACACAGCGTGTACTCTTGAGTTATCCGGCCAAATTCCAAAGCACCTTCGGATGATTTCTTTGAAATTATTTCATTTATAAAATTAATAATTTTCATTATATTTACGAGAAACGAAATGGGAGAAATGATATTTCATGATTCAAATTAAAGAACGATTAAACTAGAATTAAATACTAATAAAAAATGAATAAATCAATCGATGGTCATTAAATGATTATAAATAATTATGACACCCCTATAATACCACTTCAAGGTTTAGGGTGTAGTAGAAACACTATATCAGATATAACCAACGTGGATTTTCATTTGATTCGATGATTAATCGGAGATTTACAGATGATAGACACATTGATCAATAGAATTAAATCAAATAATATTGATGAGGGAAGATTTTGGAACCAAATCTTAGGATCATTATATATTATTTATAATTAATTTAAGAAATTAAATATTTACCTCTCAAGTAATTCCTTCTTCTTCGAGGTATATTATAACATCTCTACGTTATACCATCATTGCATTGGAGGAGTCAAGAATAGTTTCCTATCATTGGTGATCCGCACATGTACCATGAATCTCAGAATATCATTGTAGTAATATCTGAGTGCTAGAAAGACAGGCCCTAATGCATGTGTTGTGCTCTTATGATCACCCTAAAAAATCACTTAAAGGAAGGGTTCTCTTCGATCTCTCTAGATTTGAGAGTGGTGGTGGGGGATGATCGTTATCCATTCTTGAGGTAAGTATGGGAAATGGATCTCTATAGGGATTTGGGAGGATTCTATCTAGATCGCATTGTGCACAACCCAAAAAATCGGATCCATTATATAAATAATATAATTAGATTGATATATCGCTGGGGTAAGAAAATAATAGTTTCATATCAGCCCTTTTTATTTTTATTAATACCTATGAACCTCTACATCTATAATAATAATAATATCATTTTTATTTCTTAACATGCACTAAACTCAAGAATTAAATATTATTTATTCAAATAACATTAAATTTTAATTATTTCTCACTGGAACTTTAAACTCGGTTCCACGTTCCTCCACGATATTTATCACAGCTTGAATAATGAATATTTATTTAATAATTAATTATCACTCAATTAATCTATTATAAATAAATAAATATTATATTCATTAAATTAAAAATAAAAAATAATTAAATATTATGCTCACATAATATTTTATTGAATAACAAGTGATTAAATATATATGATCAAGAAAAAAATGAAAGATTATTAATCCTCATGAAGGAATAATATTTAATCAACTTGTTAAATAACAAATAATATTATTATTTACCATGGTTTTGGATACACTTAGTGTGTGTCCTTGTAGGCCTCTTTCTTAGTGGAATTAAGTGAAGCATCCCAAATTCTAATGTTAGAATATAGAAACATATCATGGAACCCATAGTAAATTATGTTGGAGTTGTAACACCATAAAACTACATAATGACACTTACTATGTTATATAATCCCTTGATCGTGATATCTTTAATCAAGCATATTTCATTCTAATACTATCAACCTATGTGATCGATGCATCTTTCTTTAACTTTTTATAAAAAAAGGTTTCTTACAGAGAATTATGATCATGAGTTTATTTAGGTAATATCATTTATTTCAAATAGCCTGAGATATAAAATTCCATTGAAGAACATAAGGGGAAAATTATTTATCACATTCTTCATTAATGAAATATTACTCATGATGCACCCAACGTATCCTACCTCTCCATGAAAACATGTCATCATAGTTTTTATCAATAAATAAAAATACATGAATTATAATAATCATTAATAATAACCCTAAAGTCTAAGGACAAATACACAAGTATTTGGATAGGAATATAAAATGACACTTACAAATATAGATTTTCTATAGACAAGTCTGGTTCTCATAAAATCCTATACTAGATATTACCAAGGGAATACACCATGAAAAGGTATCTTGAATTCCTATGAGTCCCGAAACCTAATATAATGTATCATTTTTGTCCCTAAAATTATTTTAACCATATATTTAACATATATTTAAAAATATTATCATATCACTTATTGGCTCTCATCATGGTGGGGAAATGCTAGGAACTTTCAGTGCAACAGTTACTCTTTGTACATTACAACATCCTATATTACACATAAGAATAACCCTGATACATTAAATAGATTATTAATATTCAAAATAATGAATATAATTTATTATTATGTACACAGAATTTGGTTCTAGGGAACAATCTCCAACAATTCGGTCATGATCCTTTGACAACCTTTGATAAAATTTCTTTTCTTGTTTCATGGAATTTCTTGCTTACCTATAGCACCTGGATTATATTTTCCTTTCCTCTATCATCCCATCCATTTCTAATTGATCAAATAAAATAATCATCCATTCATTGGAAATATAATCACCTTTCTTTGTTCTACCACCTGGTTTCTCATGAATCTTTAAGTTACCAATTTTAAGAAACATCTCATGATATTGAAGTTATTATGCCTGTATTTATTACACTAAATCAATAATCTTATTTACTTCATGTATTTAGTCTTCCTTTTTCATCAAATTTCCTCCATCAATAAAAAACTCATGGTATTCTTTCAAAATTATTGGGTTTGACCTCTTCCTACACAAAAGAATGGTGAAACACCCATTTTAGGCTTCTCTGGTGTATATTGTTTAATAAATTTCGTTTTTACACATCATAAGCTATAATAACCCTTACTGATCAACTTTTATGGAATTTTTCTTCTATGAACAATAGACACATTCTTGTTTGAATAATACCACAATGCCTTTTCACCTTGACCACTCTTATAGTTACTTCCTCAAAATATCTTCAAGATGTCAAATATATTATAGGTAAAAATTTAATTCTATTTATTCACTTTTGAGAATCGGGTTTTCCCAATAGATGCTTAGAAAAAAAAATTAATTTTAGAGTCCTACGAGCACCCTATGAGTAAAAAAGTAAATTTAAACTAGTAGAAGGCCTCAAAAAAATATGATGGTTCTAATGATCCTATGAAAGGATGTTTCCCTAAGGATTAGTTTTGTAAATTTTAGGAGGATGATGAATTTAAGGTATTTTAAATATTTATAAATTAAATATTTAATTTTTTGATAAGAATAGAGAATAATATCTTCTTAACATCAGGTATAATAGAAATTATAACAATATAACTATGTCTAGATTAGAGGATTTTCCTATGGGTAATGAAATATTCACTCATATTCCAGGCCCTAGGATGTGATTTAACTAGTACATTGATTTAAAAATACAAATTAGTGGTAAATAAATAATTCAAAGATATAAAAACCCTAAAAATATTTATAAATCCTACATTATAACCAATATTTAGGGTTACCCATTTTCATCATTAGCATAATCCCAGATTGAGAGTGATTGATAGGGACTGGATCTTGGTAGAGCTGATAATGGATTATTGGAGTTGGACCAGTTCCATGACACCATCACTGATCTTATCACATGGATATGATGAATATAAATTTTTCATAAATACAATATTGATGTGATGACCATTATTCCATGATTTAGGGAATTTTTAATTTTTAGAATTGCTATGTGTTTTTGATTTTGAGCCTATGGAAATCATTTCTTGAATTTCATAGAGTGAAATGCATGTACCCATAGCTTCGTTGATTTATACTGATTTTTCTTATTATTTACCCTATGTTCTTTTCTATTGTATAATTTTGCACCTAATTATTGGGGGTCAGGCTACCCAACAAACGCTATTTATTTTTTTTATTGTTCTCTTTAATTTTATTTTCTTGTTCTTTTTGTGTTCATTACGATACTCAACTATTTCCAATGGTGTGTGAGGGATTTATTTGAATGATTTTGAACCATATTTCTATAATAAAATTTCTAGAAATAGACTGTTAGAGTCATAGAAGAAATGGGTGAGGCATTTGGCCATGTTTGGGGGTCAATCAAATACAAGAATGGAAAAATGCTATGACTCTAGGTAAACTATGGAATATGGAACCCAAGTGGAGACTACACTATATATAGTTCATTAGATAACACATCATGTACCACTATGGATGTTGTGCTGGTGTTTTAGAATTTTTAAACTTCACATAGTTTGTGCTATGAATTTGCATGCCATGCAGTTTTGATTTTGGAGCCTGAGTGTATGACCAGATGCAGGACCTATAGTTAGGATACATAACATGTATGACTTGAATTTCAAGGATAAGGAAACATTAAAACACTAGGGTAACATCATGGTCTATACTCCATGTGTCTGCTGAGACACATTGTATAGTTAGGGACAACATGACTAAAGAAATCGGTGGAACATTTTTAGTACTCTCATGTGTATTACATGTAATTTACCGTCATAGGATCATTATGTACCCCAAAACATAGGAACCAGTGTATTTGGGAAACACAACCAGTACCCAACCGGCCCCACACATCATGTACATTATAGTACATTCCATATAGACTGAATCTACAATCCATGTGAAGAGAAATGTTATATCCCAAAAAGTTGTTTAAAATGGACAAGAGGGGGTGAATTATGTTTCTCTAAAAAATAATTAGACTTTAAAATTTATGTGTGGAATGTGATCAGTCCAAATATTAAATAATTTATCCACACTAATATAAAAATTGAGATAAAAAATAAAATTTATGAATGTAAAATATTAGTAAAGGATATTTTATGGTAGTTCATATCTAAATGATCAAACACTATTCCTAACCCCTCTCATGAACTGAGTGAGATGACACCCACTAAGGTATATCAATTTTAAAGGACAATAGATACTCCTTAGATCAACATTTTTTCACATCTTTTATTCATAACCCATTTCCCTTTCCTTTTTTGAGTTTAGACAAAAACACAACCTTTTAAAGGAGATGACCCAACCTAGACTTTTACATGATCTACCCTAACATATTTCCTTTCTCAGGTTTATATGGAACCTAGTATTTTATGAAGGAATATCTATCCTAATATTTTATTTAATGTAGAAACAACCTAAAATTTTATAGGTTGAGTACCAACCTCTTATATGTTATGGTTCAATAGGAACATGATCTTTTAAATGGACATACTAAACTCGGACTCTTACAGAAGTGGTCCTTTCATATTATGTTTTATATGTTTTGTGGAACATAATAATATAAGGGGATAGACTAAGCCCAGCCTTCTAAGGGAATAGACTAAACCTATATGTATCTTTTTAGGGTAGTATAAATCATTCAAGACACACTATGTTTGAAAATACTTGATTGGAAATTTTATCACAAATAATGAATAAACCAAATTAACCAAAAGAATGATTGTTGATTAAGGTGTGAGAGTTTGGATCATATAGTTCTCAGGCCCCCAAAGATGTTGAAATAGTGAATGTCATCTAACCAACAGTTTACTTTAGCAAGGAGATGAACATTGAATCTACAAGACTGAGTTATGTACTATTATGCCGGAATGAATAAAATAATAGTTATTTATGTTATCCCTTCACTACATTCCATGATCATGTTCTATAAAAATTAACAACAGCTATTTTCTATACAATATAATTAACAATACCCATTCATAAATCTCTTAAAATATTCATGTGGATGTAGCTTTTAATTTTATTTAATGAAGTGTAAAATTAAAACCACTATATACAAATATTCTTGTTAGAATAATAAAAAATTATAAATGCAATGAATACACCTATAAAATTTGATAAAAATATGGTTTTTAGCATTCTATTTCATATCATATTCATACATCATTTACATAGAAATTTGGTCTTTATTTAATAGTTTTGAGGCCAAAGTGAATTATATTATTATAGTAGATATTACATTCCACTTTGTTGGTAAAACTCTTAGAATATTTAAAGATTTATCGATGTTTTAATTGGATCTACCAATGCAGCAATATTATTGAAAACATCTGTCAATCCTCCATTCATCTGAGTGATTCTTTAACATTAATGCATTATAAATGCATAAGATTTTAATTTTACTATGTTGTACCTTATTTGTATGACATTACAGGTTACTGCATAAGAAACTAAAATAGTCTTCCATATATCATATGCAGTATCACTCTGAGAGACTTGATTATACTCATCAATTCCAAATCCATAGAAAATATAATTCATAGATTTCAAAATAAGATCTTATTCTTTCTATTGATCATCATTCCATTTTTTCATATCCTCTTTAGGAATTTTATATGTCTTGACTACCTTCAAGTAAACTCTTATTCTATGTTTTTTTATACAAATAATCATCTATGATTTCTAGTATCCATAATTACCACCATCAAAATAAGGTGAAAATATCATTGACATACCTTCTCTAAGAATATCCATTGATAATTATCTTCATCGATATCTTTAACTATATCATTTCACATTTAAAACAAGTATAACCACATGAGTGAAACTTATTTGATACCAATTATTGGAATTGGATAGAATTATCTGAATCTCAAGGATTAAAAAAGGAAACTATCTTCTGATGATAATTATTGTTACTAGGAAGAAACAACATAGATTTTTAAAAATGGGAACAAATAAATAGAGGTATACAGTAGCTAATTTTTTTTTGTATTTAATATAAGTGGAAAAATATTTTAGGATTAGGAAAACAAAAAAAAATATTATTTTGATGCTAATTATTGTTATCGACCAAAAATGAAAAGGAATTTTAGAAAGATAAATAAAGAAATGGAACCTCCCTCTGATACTAATTATTAAGTTGGATCATTAAAGATGAAGACATGAGTGGGGTGGGATTATGTTCCTTTAAAAACTTACTAGAAACAATTGTTCCTTACTGATATTAAATTTATTATTTCCTTCTATTTTTAGTAGGAGTTAGTAGTTAAAAATGAATGGAAAAAAGAACATAATGATGTACACTAGTTATGGGCATAAATATCCCTAAGTCCACTCCACCAACACTCTCTCCACGAGATTGGTGATTTTCACTAATAAGACATTTTTTAGGGACCTATACAACTGAGTACGGGTAGTTGACACCTTAAAATCATGTCCTTTATAGGTCCTTCTGGTTCCTTTATCGGGAACCTAAATAACCAAAAATTAGAATAAGAACATTACACTCTCCCATGACTGAGTATGAGAATTCATAACATCAAAAAAAATAGGATAAAGAGGTTGAATCTTGTTTTTGTTTAGAGTTACAAAAAAAGATAACAAATGAAATAATCTTCAATAAAATACCAAAGCTGAATATTATTCTATGTGAAACATTATTTCATTAAATATCAATTGGTAAAACAGTGGGTAGATGATAAAAAATGTATGTGTCCAAATTGTAGCTCGGATAAGTTCTATATTGAAATACAAAAAAAAAAGATAAACCAAGAAATAGAGAAATAATAATTGTTTCAATAAAATAAATAATAAAAAAATTGTGCCACCAAATTATATCTCAAGAGGCAATGACGCATTTTTATTTTAAAATGCATGTTTGTATCTTTAGAAAAATAATATCTCAATATTTATTATTATGGTCGAATTCCATTAGGTCAAATAGCTCCAAAAATATCACCTAATGAATAGTAAATATTTGAATTCCAAATATTATAAGAAAGTTGTAACTTCCCTTAGAAATACAAATGATTTGGTGTGTTTATTATGATCATTTGAATAGGTCTTTGAAACAAATTTTGTGAGACAATTAATTTTGCTGAGACCGTTGCAAAAAACATTGAAATAATCCATAATTCAAAACACTATTTTTGACCAAGTAAAACATAGGGTCTCTTTTTGTAGTGATAAACTCCTAAAGTATGGTTGATAGTGTATAGTTTATCACAACATTTAGGATGATGAACTATACATTTTTTCCCAAACTTAGGGTTGCTTCAAAATTAGAGTTCCTAATCCATAATTTAATCCTAAATTTAGGGTATAAAAACCATACGTTCTTCTTAGAACATAGGGAATGAATTGTGTTTCCAAACATCATATAAACACTTCCAAAATACTTATTATTTGAGAAATTGAATAATCTTTCTTGGAATTAAATAATGAGAAAATTATTACATTTTAAAATAATTATTCCAATGAATATTATCCAGATATTCACTTAAAGTAACATCATTAGTGATTCTAAGGGATCTAGAAGTTTACTTTATCATGAAGATGAGAAATGAATATATAGGACTCGATTACAAACTATGAATCACAAATGAGTAAAATAAGATTCATCTCTTCTATCTATTCAATTCATTCCACTGTTCTTTTATTGATAAAATAAAAATAGCTATTTTCTCCACTTTAGAATCCAAGATAGTCCTTCATAAATTCCAATGTTAAAATCCCCATCTAGTGGTAGATTTTAATTTCCTTTTACGAGTTGTAGAAATCAAATCCATTTTGTAAAAAACATTCACTAAAATAATAAAAAATTAAAACAAAAACGAATATATCTATGTAATTTAATAATAAATTCCTAGGACTACTCCCATAAATCATGCATGACTGATTCTTCATATTCTGAATTCAAATTTGAACTTCACTCATGCTTATTTTCCAGATAAATAATTCACATGTACTCTTTCAAAAAAAGATATATAATTATTATTCATGTGAACCATCACTTTATATTCTATCAATACATTACTTTATAATCAATATTAATATTCTTGAAAAACTACCTAATAATATTCAATAAAAACTCTATTTATTCCAACTGGTTTGAATCTGAATATTCTAAGTTCCAAAATTTCACCATGAATATCAATACATGCCTAATCTAACAATAATCCCATTAATGTTTATATAAGGCCATTAAAAACATGTAAAAACAACTTATAAATATTTAATAAGTAATTCTATAAAAAAATAACACTAATTATATCCATAATAAAATGTAGAAAATTGAAATGTCAAATATTACATAAAACATAGCATAATTTTTAGGTTTTAGAATTTCCTATAGAAATTAAAAAAACCATATATGAAAATCCACATAGGGCATTCACATAAGGGATTTTCAAGTACCCAATTTTTACCCAATATAATTAACATGGATAAATCTATATAGCCATTTCACATAATGGAATTAATGTAGCTTAATCTACATAAGTTATTTCACATTTTCAATTCTGGAAATTTGTAAGAAAATTGACTTATAAAATTTTAGAATTTGAAAAGACCTTCTAAACAGCATAATCATCTTTATCTCAACTTGACTTATATATTAATAATTTAATTATATTTCCAAGTAATCAGAAATAAACTTAATCAGAGTTCGTTATCCCAAGTTATCATCAACATAAAATATAAAACCAGTTCTGAAAAATTGTATAACTCATAAAAAATGTTAATTTAATTTTGACATAATTTTTAACATGAAATACATCAATTAAAAACGTTATATTTTATAAAAAAATTCATATTTTTTTATTTCTCTAATATATCAAGAAAAACTCAATTTGGAGTCATGTATCTCATGTTATGGTTGAAATATATAATGTAATTGATTCTGGAAAATCAGCTATGTGGGAGAATTGGCTACATGGATTTTGGGAACATGGGAGATTTTTCTATATGGGGAAAATAATTTGGATGCGTTGTAATAATAATAATTAGGTATAAATAACATTTTAATGTCCCAAATGACCTATTTTTTCTAGTAACACTTCATGACACTTATAGAACATGTTATGAATGATCAAAACATGAAATATTAAGACATATTATTTAAAGAATAAAAATATATAACCAAGGGTAAGAATCCTTTTAAATAATAAATAATATAAACTAAAGATAAAGCTTAATAAAGTTTAGAGAAATTATTATAATTAATGAACAAATTAATATTAATTAATTATAAAAAGAATTAAAAACAAAAAAAAAATAAAACAAAATGTTTCTATGAGAAATTATAATCAGAGAACTCAAGGCATTCAAAGATATACTAAATAAAAATAATAATGTTTTGTAATTATCAAAATAATGTATTTAGATTTTAAATAATTATATTGGAAGGAATAAAATAAACATTTGTTTTATAGTTATCAAAACTACCATGCTTCCAGGATCTCCACAACAATAAAAACACGTTGAGGTTTTTCTATAGGGGATACATGTTATTTACCCATATACTGCTTGTTGTGTGCTTTTCCCAACCTTGGAATATTTTTATATCTTCTTGATCCGGACTCATATTAGGGTGTGTGAGTAATCAAATATGAACATTTTACCACATATGATGAAATAGTACACTTCTCTTCAACCTATGAGGTGATACATGAGGGTATACGATTAGTTTAGTATAATAGGATCTGTAGGGATAATGATATGGATCGGTCATAGCGATCGATGTGATTATAGGGTTAGGTACCCCTCTCATATATTCTATTGTGTACTTATAGGAGATACCTAGGTCCCTTGTATTAAAAATCAATTTAATACCACCCCCATATATTGTGTATTACATTAGGTGTGGATCATCTATCTGTAATATCAATACCTTCATCATCTTATGATTTCTACTTAGGGTGAAGGTTCTACATCTTGGGAGAAAGGTCTTCCATCATTAAATTTGTGATACTTAAAAAGGTGTGAGTCCTCTATTCTAGATTCTATGAGGTTCATTGCTTTTTTATTTCTAGTTGGAAATGATGATCGGGGTTCTTATTCCCTTAACCAAGGACTATTCTTAGATAAGTCATGATTTTTCCTAAAGGTTTTTAGAATGGGTACATTGTGATAATCGATAAAAATGTGTGGTACTTCCTCAATAAGTACACATGCTTCAGTAAGGAATGGGTTCCCCTTACTAGATTCTGGTGGTGGTTTAGATGAAGTCCTAAGTATATTGTTTTCTTCAAGACTTAATAATCCTCAAATAACCTATTGGATTACTTAAAGTTACACTATATAAATGGATATTGACTTCAAACTATGTAGGATTTCTAGTAATTCAATCATCCCTAGTGGCTCATGAGATTCGACCTTCAAACATTGGAATTGAGATGATTTCTATTTCTTCACATCCTCATACATTATAGTGTTTAGTCAAATATGTACCTTTATATGTATTTAAACAAGTTACCTTCCAATACCATGGGTTTGGATGATTTTGTTATAGTCATTCCTTTATGGTTTTAAGGAATCATACTAGGTTTTTCTATACTCACCTCTACATAAGCTTCACATGCATGCGTATCATTTTTTAGTAGATGATGCATAATTTGGAGATGGACTTGGTGGATATAGTGATAGTGTGTCTTGTTTGAAGTTAGTGCTTGAATATGTTTTACGATGCATGATTGATCATGGTATTTCATAAAGTTATTGGTAATCTTTACAGCTGGAGATCAATTCGTGAGTATGCAAAGAAAGATAGAGATTTCCATAGACTATAGTTATTTTAATTTAGAGGCTTGTTATATATACATGTCCTTTGATATTTTCTAATATGGAGTTATTATTATATTTGAAATATCATGCATTTTTTTTAATAGTTTAGTTGTTTATATATAATTTTTTGGTATTTATGGATTTTTGTCAATGGATATATATTTGATTTACAGGTTTATATAGGCTAAGGCCCTCAATATTTTGTGATATTCCTACTTGGTACTAGTTACCATCCCCTGGACTATTGGACATGGGCTTGGGTTGTCACAATGGGAATACTCTTGATCTAGGGGAATCTCTGATGGGTTGGGTGATTTCATGTAAATTGAGTCCCATGGGTGGAGTTTGAAGTAAATCGTCCAGTGTAGATAAGTTTGTGAATTTAGTTAATTTATGTTAAGGGTTTCTTGTGTTTTTACATCATACTAGGGAGCCTAACATAGGTGAGGCATCTAGTGTATTCTTTTTCTACAACTTTAATAACCTTTTATTTGACTAATAGTTATGATACATCATTGTAGGGTACATGAAAGTTGGTACATGCATCCTATAATAGTCCATTATGATCTTTTATTTCCACTATATGCCAAACAATTTTTATATTCTTTAAACCATGTGGATTCAGTGTATCAAATATATGTTATTACCCACAGATATCCGTCCAACATGTAGAGGAATGGTTGTGACAATCCATGAACAATAATTGGGTGTCACACCACTGGTTTGCGAGTGATTAAGCATGATTTCCAAGAATTGTTTGAGTGAGTTATTTGTCCAAAAAATATAAGGCAGCTTCTCTCTCCCCTTATTGCTTATACCATCATTCTTATAGAGTATATATCACTTACCACTATGTTATATTTGTTTACTCTTAGGTGGTATATGTTGTGTGCTTCTTAATAATAGATACCACATAGTTTTATAATGAGAGTGTTTCTGACGCTTTCGTCAGGGCGCGCGCATCCGTCCGTCCGCGGAGGAGGACGCGCTGCACTGTTTCCCTGCATTCCCACTTTCCAAAGGTGGGCGGCATTCACTCTTTATTCAGGGACGTCTGCTCCTTGATCGAAATGGGATGATGGGATGTCGGTTCTTCCTTCTGTGGATTCCTCCTCAGAACTCATCACCTAGTCCGGGTCTCCCTCATAGACTTAATAAGTTGTTCGTGAAACTCTTCCCAGTGCCATGTTTCCATGGACGCCGGTTAATTACACTGCTTCTGTCGGGACATTCCAAAGGGTCCGGTCAGGGCAGCAACCTTCAGTCAGGGGAGTAGTCACGTTGAGGCATCAGTAGCGTGTCTGGATGTTGGGGACCTGGCATATCTGTCTATTATCCCTGGTCACAGGGCTTCTTGAGGGCGTGGAAACTCGAGGCATCCTACATCGAGCACGGGGAATTATATGCCATAGACATATGTATGAGTTTTTCCTCAGCTTCCTGTGTTTAACACAGGGTATGCCGCGAGTTTAACGTCCAGCGGAGACGGATCAGCCCGATCAGAGCATTAGCTAGAATGGATCAGATGGAGGGAGGGATTTTTCTTGAAGGGGTGCCGATACCGGGACCAGCCTATGGACGGCTGTGAAGAGGAGCAGATGGATGGATAAATTAAGTGGAGAAGGTAATGGCAAGGGACCATCGCAAGGGTGATGGTGAAGTTGGGCTTCAGCCTCGAAGAGACCTCCTACGTATACCCGTGGTAGGGAATCAAAGTCCACGTAGTTTAGAATGGTGTCGGCGAGCCGACGTGAAGGTGGACCTTGGCCCGATGGATGTCATCAATGAACCAACATAAAGGTGGACCTTGGTCCAATGCATCAGCGAAACGACGTGAAGGTGGACCTTGGTCCGATGAGAGATGGGCTTGAACCTCGGAGAGGCTTCCTACGTACCATGTCGTTACATGGATCAAAGACCACGTAGTTCAGGTGTGGACGCTGGAAGGCCGACGTGAATGAGGAGGACCAGGGGGTCCTAGTGGTGGTGGTCTTGGACCTCGTGGAGGCTTCCTACGTACCATGCCTTGGCATGGATCAAAGACCACGTAGTTCAGAGGGGCTTCGTCAGCGAACTGATGTGAAGGTATACCTTGGTCCGATGGGTGGTGGGCTTGAACCTCGGGGAGTCTTCCTACGTACCATGCCTTGACATGGATCAAAGACCTCGTAGTTCAAAGGGTTTCATCGGTGAACCGACGTGAAAGTAGACCCAGGGGTCCACTAGTGGTGGGCTTGAACCTCGTGAAGGCTTCCTACGTACCACGCCTTGACATGGATCAAAGTCCCCATAGTTCAAATAGTGGAATACAGTTTAACATCATGCGGGACGGGGGTGAACCGACGTGAATGAGGTTGGAACGACCGGGTGGTGGGCTTGAACCTCTTAGAGGCTTCCTACGTACCACGCCTTGACATGGATCAAAGTCCTCATTGTTCGGGTTGGTGGGTGTCGACGAACCGACGTGAATGAGGGACCTTGGTCTGATGGGGAATGGGCTTGAACCTCTGGGAGGCTTCCTACATACCATGCCTTGACATGGATCAAAGTCCTCGTAGTTGGGGTTGGTCACAACGGCTTTCCGTCGGATTGGAATTGCAGTTTAACGTCATGCTGGATGAGGGAATGTTGTTTAACGTCATGCTAGACGAGGGTGGAACTCGACGTGAATAAATGATGGGTGGGCTTGAACCTCAGGGATGCTTCCTACATACCATGCCTTGACATGGATCAAAGTCCTCGTAGTTCGCTGACGTGGGGGTCAGGGTCGGTGCTCGCTCTAAGCCCACGTGAGTCATGCTCGGTGTGAGAAACAAGAGGTTGCAGGGACCTGACAATCACGTCGCGAAGGATGAGTCCGTGAGAAGCGAAGAGGGGCTTACGCATTGGGCGGACCATGGTGTTGGGACTTACTCCAGGATGGAGGCCCAGAGTGCAGTAAAGCATAGCGAAAGAGGGATTTGGGACCAATTATGGGAGGTGCCTCGTTCCCTATCACACCCTCCACTGACCTTGGTAGTGGGGAAGTATGGAGATGCAGGGGTGCAGCCATCCATTGGGGAACTAGGGTCTCCCTTCTCCTGAGAACATACTCCACTCCAATAAGGAGGATATCATCCCTTGTGGATTGGTGATTCCACTCCCGTGGAGATGAGTGGCATAAAAAATGTTCGAGCTGGGGGGACCCTTCGTGAGAGACATGAGGTCTGGTCATAGTTTAACGTCATGTGTTGAGGACTTGGTGCTTGGCAGTTTAACGTCCTGCAGCTCGGATGAGGTGGGTTCACTCCGCACCCCTAGGACTTACATAACTGGTACCCTTTGCTCCTTGGGAGAGGGAAGGTACGAGTAAGGTCGTGGTCAAGGGGGGTTGTACAGCGAACCATCGAGGGGTCCACATTAGCGTGGCTATGCGAAGAAGCAATATGTGCTAGCGTGCCTATGCAAAGAAGCATTAGGCGAAGCAACGCTACGAGTGGTATTGTCCGTGGGACTATGAAATCACATCGTGCATACCTGGAGGGTCACATGGGAAGTGGAATTGCCAAGAAAAGGAGTGTGCTTTGTGAAGAAGAGTCCCTTGGCCTTAGTATGTGGCATAGGTGTGAGTGGAGGGTGCTTCGCGAAGTGGAACAGTATTGGCGGAGCACTGCCTCACGAACAAGAGGTGCCTTGCGAAGCAGGGTGCTGCGAAGCAGTGTGCTACGTGATGTGTAGCGATCCTGCCTTTGCGTAGGGATCACTAGCACAAGTTGGGTGTTTCGTGAAGCATAAACGCTTCGCAGCTGCCTGGGTTCCCTTGGGAATCCCCTTCCTTCGCGAATTCCCTTGAGTGTCACGAAGGTTATCCCTCTCGGAAGAGGGGCTCAAAACGAGACAAAGCAAGGGCATCACGCGAAGTAGAAGTACCTCGCGGAGCTCATGATTCCCGGGGGAAAAGGGTGCTTCGCGATTCAGGAGAGGAGAAGCCTTAAGGTCGGATTGTCCATTTTTTTGGACTCAGGGGGAGCCCAGTATTTATAGGCAAGGGGCGCCGCGAAGCCGAACTCACGCGCCGCCTCAGGTGCTTTGCGGCGCACTCACGAACGTCAAAGTCGTTCGCGAAGAGGTACCGCCTCCGGAGCTTCGAGGCGGGCTCGCGAAAATCAAACTCGTTTGCGGAGAGTTACCGCCTCCGGATCTTCACGGCGGGCTCACGAATGTCAAACTCGGTCGCGGAGAGTTACCACCATCGAAGCTTCGCGGACCCGCGATGCTCGGGGTGCTTCGTGTCGGTGCTTCGCGAGGCAGCGTTCGGGCCGTCTTTTCTGTCCCTTTCGTTCGTGCAATATTTTGGCGCCAAAAAATGCCCCCCCTCAGACTTGGAGCCGCGAAGGGTGAAGGGTCGAAGTCTGAGGGAAAAATAGACAAAATTGTCGGCGGTTCACGATGCGACTTCGCAAAGAGGGCCCACGGTACTGACCGGGGCCACGGATCCGGATGCTCCGCGATGCTCCGTGTGGGCGGGGCGCGCCGTGATGCTCCGGGGTCGCCGCCTATAAATAGGGGGGTCGACCTCTTTTGTCCTCACGCGATCTTCTTGTCTTTTTGTGCTCTCGATTTCGCAAAGCTCTGCGTACTCCGTGCCTGCTCTCCGCGAATCGAGCTTCGCGGTGAACCGCGGGTCTCTGACTCCGCGGTCGTTCCCAACGAACTCCTGTTTACCAGCCAAGGCTAGAATCCGCGACTTGTTTTTGCGCCCGAGCGTCACGAGAGATCTTCACGAGCAAGCTTCACGATCCAGTCTGAAAAATTCTTTTCTGTGCCGAAACTGAAATGGCCCATCGAGAAGCTATTGGGGGTACTTGCCGATGCAGCCCGTCGGGATGAGATGGCCAACTGTCTAGGCCTTGGGGAGATGGTCTGAAGCCACTTGTACCACGCTTCTTTGACAGATCTTCTATCGGAGGGTCAGAAGAATTATCCACAGTGTAAGAATCTGCCATTGTACGGATTCAGGTTGAGGGATGATGTCTTCATCCCTGAGGTGAGTAGGGATGAACCAGCTTGCTGGTTCAGGAGCACACCATGTCAGCACCAATGGTTCAGGGCGACCGATGGTCATGCGCAGGAGGACTTCACACCCGTCACCACTAACTGTCTCTACAACCATGTGAAAGATATTGATGGGAAGCCACTACAACCGGAGACGTCCCCTCCTCTCTACCGTACCATGCTGAAGGTGGCTCTGCAGGATTCGAAGAAGGGATGGTCTAATGAGTGGGACCTGTGTCAGGGCGGCAACTTTACTGATGACTAGGCCTGGGCCTACTGGGTAGGCACCTCATGCAAGGAGTTTGGGGCCGAGCTGAGGAGAGTGGGGTTATATGAGGCGGCATGGGCCTCCCAATTTCACATTTACCAACCGAAACAACTGATTCCGGAATTGCTGAGCAGATGGTCGTCTAGGACCAATACCTTTCACCTGCATCATGGGGAGGTGGGCATCAACCTGTGGGAAGTCCACCAGATTTCTGGGGTTCTAATCTTGGGGGCCATGTATGATGAGTTCCTCCTCGTCATGAGCGCGTGGGAGGATATAGAGAAAATTCCACGACTGGTGTCAGTGCTGATGGCACTCGTCCCTGGAGAGGACAAGGAGGCAGTGAGGGATGTCCAATTTAGGAGATGGTTCAAGTGCTTCCTGAATTTCCCAGAGAATCGGGAGTTCCCTCTGAGGCCTCGAACTTGTCTGAGGGCGGCCCAACGGGGTAAGGGGCACTTGTATTGGCGGGTCCTGGAGGATAGCCAATAGAATACTTGGGGTTTCAGTGTCAGCACTGAACAACAGCCGATAGTCAGGCTGGCGGCGTTCATCGCAGCTCTCATCTGTGGTTGGATCCTACCGGTGAGGGATACAAGCATGGGGGTGCGGCCTAGCTTGTTTATCATGGCGTCCATGTTGGCCATGGGGCAGCGGGTCAATCTGGGGATTCCAATGCTCACCAAACTGTACAGAATGATGCGGCACATTAGCGAGGGCAAGAAGCCACCAAGGATATGCAGACCCTTCCACCTCCTGTATGGGTGGATCGCAGTGCACATCAGGGGGATTTATGAGTATCCAAACCCTATTTTTCCGCCGGGATCAAACTTCCACCCCTCCATCCTAAATGCAGTCGGGAGCTTCCCGTTCAAACTAACTGTGCCGATGGTGCTGAACCGGGTGTGGAGGGCAGATGAGTTTAATTTCCACCCCTTCCCATTGCAGACGGGGATACTTAATGACGACGGGCGGGGAACGGAAGAACATCGGGCTTACCTCCTGGTCTTTCGAGGTGGAGTTTTGGTGGCACGAGTAGATCGTCAGCCACTCTGCGAACCGTACACCGCGCATCGGTTTGTGAGGAAGTTTTGGTGCCTCCAGCGGCTGACCTTGCAGGTCTACTGGGAGGTGCTTTACGAGGAGCACCCGTGTGTGATGAGGCAGTTGTGGCTCATGTTCACACGAGAAGATGGGAAGATGCGAATTTCATTTCCTCCATCCACCGCCGCTTTCAGATTGGTGAGGGAGTACGCCATTAGTTGCGAAGCTGCTTACCCATGGGAGATGCTGAAGCATCCAACTATTCGGGTCGGTGACGGTGTGCCCCCTCTATCTCGAGGTCGAGGTCAGAGGGAATCTAGGGCCCTCGCGGTAGCGGGGCTGCCATGGTGGCGAGACCCGTACCGGTCGAGGGTGCGGCAGCAGCGGCGGATCCGGTGATTCCGGAAGAGCAGGGCCATCCGGAGGGGAATCCACCGAGGGGATTCCGTAGGATATCCACTCAGGCCCCGGGGAAGCGGCTGCGTCATATCGACATGGCAGAGGATGTCGTCTTCCCGAAAGCCTGGGACATTTGGGATGTCAACCGGAAATTCCTCATCCCACCTGAGATATGGGCCCACCTAAATTGCCTTGGGATGGAATTACCGGGCATAGGCCCCGTCCGGGCTGGCTTCATGGCATCTCTAGAAGAGGCAGAGCAATACTTGGACGAGCTGGAGGATTACGTTCACTCCAGTGGTGTCCCTCACCCAATGACAGACCGGGTGAGGGTACTGCTGAATCGAACGGTCCCCCCGCAGTCATCATCCACCGATCTGAGGGAGCGCTTCCCACTGATGGAAGATTCATAGGACTCCTCTCGGGAGGATGAGGCTAGAGGAGGGAGCCCGTTGGAGGAGGGTGAGGTCGGAGATCAAGGCACATATTCTGACGATTTCGCTGAGGCTCTCGAGGTAGCATTCTGAACTTCTTTCCTTACAGTCCGTTCTTGGGCCACTATGTACTTCTCACCGATGTCTGAGCCATGAAGGAGGAGCTTGTACGCAGGCCTCGTTCTCGACCCTCGGCGGGTGATGATGCAGGACCTTCATAACCCGCGCCTATGGCTGTGTCCAGTTCCGTGTCTGGTGGGACCAAAGCAACCGAGGTGGCTCCTCCGGAATCTCCAGACCTCCCAATGGTATACGGAGGGCCTCGCCTTAGGGTCCCGTCGATACCGGATCGAGAGCAGCACCAGGAGGTCGATCTCCGTAAGTTTCCTCTACCGGTTTCCTTGTCGTCATATGTATACCATGCCAACTAACGTTTATGTCCCCCTTTGTTGTACAGTTCTCCAACTGGCGTGGGCTGCTACGACAAGGCTAGTTGGGATGTCTGGTGGCGTCCCCCCTAGGGGAATGCCGGTGATGGTGGTGATAGTCCCCCCGTCTCCTCAAGCTGCAACACACATCATCACCGGCGGGACCACTAGCAGGGTCGTGCCTGAGGTCATTGAGGTGGACTCCGATGAAGAGGATCGGTCGGCCGGCCCTACTCCTGTCGTGCCTGTTTTGGCGCCAGACGTTGCACTGGATTCAACGCCAGATGCAGATCCCGCCGAGGACTTCCTGCAGGCGTATCCCGCGTACGAGCCTGCCAATCGTGCAGACTGGGACGAAACGGCCTCCGACGAGGAAGACAGCAGCATAGTCCACTGCCGGTCGTGGAAGCCAATCACGCGCTTCATCAAGGACACCCCCCAAGTGCTATGGCTGGCCAGAATGGACAGACTCTGCTCGCGGTTGCGCGAACTGTGCACTGGGGGAGTGGATGCCCAACATCCGCACACGCTCATCCGAGATCTAATGGCTGAGAAGATCCGTGATCATGATTGTGGGATCAGTGTGGGCTGGCAGCGGAGGGAGGAGACAAACATCAAGAAGCTCTAGGAGGCTGAAAGTGAGTTCCAACAGCTACAGACCCAGGCAGATGCACACTCAGCCTCTCTTAATGCGCAATCTGAGCTGATCTCCTGGTTAAAGGCCCAGCTGGCAGAGGCAGAGGAGCTTATGAGGTAGGCTTCTGAAAAGATGGTTGTCATTCAGGCCTAGGTAGAGAGGGCCAGAGCCAAGGCTGACAAACTACGCCCCGCTGCTACTGAGGAGGAGTGGGAGCTGAGTTAGCGGCAGCAAGCCTTGGACATCACAATCCAGCGGGTGGCGGAGCTGCAACGCTCTTTTGATGGGGTCAACCCGTCCATGGGGGGAGTCGACCTCCGGGTATTGTAACAGACCAAAAAAACTTGTATTGGTACTTTCATGCTTCAATTTCTTCTTTCTTTGTTTTGAATGTTGTAGCGCGCACGATTTCCACAGTTTGAATCACCTCGTTACATCCCTAATATGTCTGTGGGACGTTCGGAGATAATTCGCCAATCCCACGTGGGTCGATCCCGATGTGAGAAACAGGAGATAGTTGCCTTTTCATCCCACCTAATATAGGAGTGGAGACCGTGCTCCGGGCATCCGGGATTTGGATCACCGGTCCGGATATCCAAAAGATAAGAGAGGCTTGACCAAAGAAGGAACTTTTCATAACAGCCGAATTACCGTTTCTTTAGTGTGCCCTCATGTACGAACGTTACAACACCAGGGGCACTGGAATCAGTCCGAACAGACAGAAACAGGAAGCGTGAATTATGATGCCCAAGATTCGGAGCGCTATGGGGATGGCGTGACAATAAGGGACAACCGTTAACCATGGAGGAGAAGCGGTATCCTTACTGCGTTAGCCTGTAGTGGGGAAAAAATGAGGGTCAACCATTGACCATGTTCGAAAAATGGGACCATGTCACACATATTGTCGGTCAATCTTTCAGAACGTTGACCCAGGACAGTTGGCGGACAATAGGTCGAACATCCATACTATTAGGGGGTCCTTCCAAACATGACCAGCCTTCCGAAACGTTGGCCCAGGATGGTAGGTGAGCCGATGCGGCATGGGAACAGGCCGTTAGGGGGTCCCTTCAGACATGAAAGGGGACGAGGGTTCGAATAAGGGGCACACAAAGCATGGAATATGGAGTGATGGTTTGTCCGAACAAAATCCAACACTTAGGTAGTTACACCACCATGGTGGGAATGAACCATATGGGCGCATTAGTTTGATCAAGGATCATTCCTTCTTTCAGACAGGGCCTCTCTTTAGAGGGGATCTACCACTTCCCAATGTAATCTTGGGGCATCCTGAACTTGTGCAGGGTAGAGTCATAGTTACACGGTCCCCTATGAGGGGTCCGACTAGGAGGAGGAACAGGCTTTTACGATTCCTGGGGCTGGACCCTAGGTGAAACACCTGGGTGTCCCTACGTATCCCATGAGGATGGGAATCAAGACATACATAGCTCTGGAAGCACAGTGCAGTCAAAGAACAACACTGGCAGGTGAAATCCTATCTGATAGAGGCTCTGGTGCATCCCATGGTTAACATGGGGTATCCGGAACTTGTTCGGGATAGAACCGCAGTTTAGTGTCATGCGTTGAGGACACATGGACTCCTGTAGTTTAACGTCATATGATAGGACGTGGAATAAAAGGGAAGATCCCAGGGAGCTTATGGTGCGGTAGATATGAAACCGATGTGAATGAGGACTTGGAGTCCAAATCACACCACGTACCCCCGGAGGAAACTCTTCAGGTCGAGGGACCAAGAGTGAGGATTGGGCTGGGCCCGAAGCAGAGTGGTCGGGCATTCCTACATACCCCATTAGAATGGGAATCAATCCATACGTAGTTCTGGAAGCGTAGTTTAACGTCATGCAGGACGAGGAGAAGCCCGACCGTGTTGGTACAAATCCTGCCAAAACTACTAAGCCCACGTGAGTCGTGCTCGGTGTGGGAAACAACAAGTAGTGGTGGGAATTTCCTGACACAGAAAGGGGAAGGTTAGGGCAAAGGGACACTCGGTAAATACCAGCCTGATGACACTAACACAATCATTTAGCGCACCTAGATGCGCGAAGGGAAGGAGCCGAGTATGATGGAATTCCACTTGAACATGAGGAAGTGGAAATGTGTGAATCATGGCGCTTGAGATTTAGATCACAATGATGGCGGCGTGACGATGGAGGATAACTGTTGACCGTGGCGGAAACCCAGCATCCATATCGCGTTAGCCTAGAATGGGGAAAAAATGAGGGTTGATCATTGACCATGTTCGAAACACAAGACCATGTCACAAATGTTGTCAGAGATCCATAGGTACGTTGGCCCGAAACAATTGGAGGGCCCTTAGGTCCAGCATTCATGGAGAAACCTCAATCCTAGTATCCATGTTGTCCGAGGGTCCTTTTGGATGTGGAAGAGGATGAGGATCCAAATAGCGAGCTCATGAATCTTGGTCATGGGACGAGAGGAATGTCCATATGAAAATCCCACACTTCGGGCTGTTTGTCAAAACACATCTGAATATGACAACGATACATTTTAGATAGGGGGAGAAGAGTCCTTTCCCATAGGGAGATCTTAGTTTAGGGTCATAGAATTTGGACCATGGATGGGAGGAAACATAAGAGGCACATGGTAGAGTAACTCAACCACCTGGCGTGAATGGGGATAGGGGGTGTGTACGGTGTGGTGAACAACCCGACGTGAATGAGGACACAATCCCATATCACACCACACGACCTCCTTAGGAGAGGTTTTTGGTCAAGGGACCGAAAGCGAGAGTTAGGCTGGGCCCGCGGGGAAGTGCCCAGGAGTTCCTACGTATCTCATGAGGATGAAAATCAAGCCGTACGTAGTTCTTGAAAATGTCTTAGTTTAAGGTCTTAGAGCTTGGACCATGAGTGGGTAGGGGGAGAAAGGGACACATGGCAAGGTGGTTACAAAACCTGATGTGAATGAGGACCTAAGCCCTACTTACCATGTGTTCTCTGGGGAAATGCTCGAGTCGAGGGACTGAACACAAAGGATAGGCTGGGCCCGCGGGGAAGTGTCTGGGCGCTCCTGCGTATCTCATGAGGATGAGAATCAAGACACACGTAGTTCTGAAAGGTGACATGGTAAGATACCAGTGCCAGGGGAAAAGGGGAGTGCGGGCATGGCCCTTTCACTAAAATAAGTGGAATTTGATAAATCTTGTTTGTCATTTAAGGTGAGTGGTTTTTTTGTGAAGCGACAGGCCTAGAGTAGTATGCCATTGTGTCGCCACAAGGATCAAGCCGTGATGAGAATTGACAAATGGCATGGCACGTGACCAATACCCAACGTGATGTCCTCTACAACGAGGTCACCACAATGCAGTGCGGTTTTTCATCGTGAGGCCAGGATGATAATGTCACAGTTTAGGGTCGTATGATAGGACCAAGCATACATTTTATCATCATGCAGCGCAGACGTAGCAGAGACGATGCTAGGCGGGGAACGTACGTAGTGTTATAAAACACAATTGATGGAGACATGATCCCACATCACACTGTACGCCACTCGGAGAGGGAGACCTTAGGCCGAGGGGCCTATATAGAGGTAAGAGGTGAAACAGGGGGGATAGACTGGCTCCCTAAATGGGTTTTACCCGAAGACAGGGCATCTGGGTGGTCCTACGTATCCCATGAGGATGGGAATCAAGCTGAACGTAGTTCCGTATGGATCTTAGTTTATGGTCGTAGAGCTCGAACCATGAATAGTAACAACTTCCAAAGTTAGCGCAGACGTCAACCCGATCCCTAAGCCCACGTGAGTTAAACTCGGTGTGGGAAACAAGGGGGGGAATCCTCATCGCAATACTTGGGGCGTCCATCAGAGGTTAGTTAGTAGAGAGCCCCGAAGGACACCTTTGATGCAGCTTGTTTCCCCAACGTGCATACGTACATGGAGGAAAAGTACCAAGAGTCCCAAGACTCTACGTGGACACGATGAAGTGATGAAGGGTGTGAATTGTGTACCTGAAATTTTGGGCTTAAAGGGTTGGCGTGGCGATAGAGGAAAACTGTTAACCATGGTGGAAACGCAGCATCCATATCATGTTAGCCTGAGGTGGGAACAACAAACGAGCATCGACCGCTGACCATATTCGCAACACGGGATTTTATCAATTTGTTGTCTGAAACCCTCGGGGGTGTTGGCCCGTAACGGTAGGAGAGCCCTTGGGCATAGTATCCAGGCTATTCTTGGGGGTCCCTCTGGGTGTGAAAGATGATGGAAGCCCTGATGCAGGGATACACAAATCCTAGAAAGTGGGTGCGGACGTGTCCGAGTAAAGCTTGGCATTCTAGGTAATAAACCAGAGTACTCTTAGGTACATTGGTGAACCACCGAAAAGGGATCGACGAAACAGCTCCGGAGGGAGAGGTACATGGCGTGGTCATTACGATACCGACGTGAATGAGGACATAATCCCACACTACACCATATAATCCTCTCATGGAGGAAGGGTAGGCCAATGGGCCAATATGGGATGAAGATTCCCGAGAGATGGGGATGGACCCAAATCCTAGACATTTAGGTGGTCCTATGTATCCCATGAGGATGGGCATCAAGCCACACGTAGTTATCTAAATGTATTTTAACGTCATACGAGACGAGGAGGGGAGTAATATACCCCCAAACAAAGGAGGGGTACGGTACGGCGAATAAACCAACGTGAATGAAGAAATAATCTCACACCACACCATGCACTCCTATAAGAGAGGGCCTGGGCCGGTGCCCGAAAAGGCCAAGGGGCCTGATGGTTAGGCATTGGTCAGGGAGGCCTGACCTTCTTGCAGTTTAACGTCTTGCAGTGAGGACGAGGGCCGGGGGCCCGAGGAGGCCAAGGGGACTGAAGGTTAGGCATTGGTCAGGAAGGCCTGGCCTGCTTTCAGTTTAACGTCTTGCGGTGAGGACGAGGGTCGGGGGCCCGAGGAGGCCAAGGGGCCTGAGGCTGGGCCTCGTGAGGGAAGGCGTACAACATGGTACACGATCCTGATGTGAATGAGGAGATAATCCTACACCACGCCGTACATTCCTTATAGGGGAATCGGAGCCGTGGGCCCGACTGCTAGCACCACCTGGGGGGATGTTTGTCACTTCGGGATGGGGTAGAAAAAATCACTGCACTCGATGTTTGGGACATCTTGGGGTAGACCCGAAGATCCAGGACACTGTTGACCATGTTCGAAACACAGCGTTCCTATGGTGACCTGATATGGGAGAAAAAAATGAGTGTCGGCCATTGACCAAATTCACAATGTGGGACTTGTATCAGCTTGTTGCTGGAAAACCCTCGGGGGAGTTGGCCCGTATCGATAGGAGAGCCCTTGGGCCTAGTATCCAGGCCGTTCTTGGGGGTCCCTCGGGGTGTGAAAAATGATGGAATCCCATTCAAGGAGTGGGTGAAGCATAGTTGTATCCATCCACGAAAGAGGCAAACATCTCCAGGGGATGTGCAGCCGGGTCGAGGCTTGCTTGACGTGAGTTGGGGAAAAAGTGTGCACCCTGCCATATGTCTTGACCTGAGGGGAAGATTTTGGCTTTCGGGCTGGGCCAACGGACAAAATGCCCGATCGTTCCTAAATATCCCATTAGGATGGGAATCAAGCCATACATAGTTCTTGAAGGCCATGCAGTTTAGCGTTATGCGGTGAGGATGTGAAAGGATATAAGAACGGGAGTGGGCACATGGTGCAACCCTTACAATCCTTTTATGAGCGGAGTTGTATGAGCAGGGCTAAGAAAGCCTACTCCTCGCTACAAAAAGATCCACTAAGGAAACAATTCCCAGGGGGGATAGTGGAAGAGAAAATCTTGGGGATGGGCTCAAGACGAGGCGTCTGAGCATTCCTACGTATCCCATTAAGATGAGAATCAAGCCACATGTAGTTCTTGAGATGCGGTTTAACGTCATGCGGGAGGAGGATGCATCTCATTTGGGGATATGTAAGGTACGACAAGTAATCCGACATGAATGAGGACGTAATCCTACACCATACCGTACAATCCCGCAAGAGAGCCAGAGTCAACGCAGGCCAAGAGGCCAGAGGCTGAGCCTTGGTCAGGAAGGCCTGACTGGCTTTCAGTTTAACGTCTTACAGTAAGGATGGGGGGAGATCTTAGTTTAAGGTCCTATATCTCGGACCATTTTGCAGTTTATCATCTTTCAGGATGAAGATGCAGTTTAAGGTCACGCAGGACCCTACAGTTTGGGGTCGTGTTTGACCATAACGTGCAGTTTAAGGTCATGCGGGACCATAACGTGCAGTTTAAGTTCATGGGGGACCATAACGTGCAGTTTAAGGTCATGCGGGACCATAACATGGAGTTTAAGGTCATGCAGGACCATAACGTGCATTTTAAGGTCATGTGGGACCATAACGTGCAGTTTAAGGTCATGCGGGACCATAACGTGCAGTTTAAGGTCATGCGGGACCATAACGTGCAGTTTAAGGTTATTCGGGACCATAACGTGCAGTTAAAGGTCATGCGGGACCATAACGTGCAGTTTAAGGTCATGCGGGACCATAACGTGCAGTTTAAGGTCATGCGGGACCAGCTAGGATTAGGAGAAGTACCGCTTGAGGAACCTGGCGTTGGTGGGAGGGGTTATGCGCTCTCTATCCGTGGTCACCAAGGAGTATGCTCCATTGGGGTAAACCTTATGGATGATATAAGGCCCTTCCCATTTGGGTTCTAACTTGGGCGGTTTCCTACCGGGAATCATTGGCGCTCGGAGGTCCAGTACTAGGTCACCCTGTAGGAAAGAACGGAGGTGAACCTTCTTGTTGAAGGCCCTCGCTATCTTATCCTGATGCCTTTCTAGATTGTGCAGGGCACGAATCTGGTTCTCTTCCAGTGCATCTAATTCAGCTAGATGGATTTCGGCTACCTCATCTGATGTCTGGTGATCATAGACTGCAGTGCGCAACAATGGCAGCTGGATCTCAAATGGTAGGACGACCTCAGCTCCATACACCAGGCAATATGGGTTCACCTGGGTAGAGTTGCGAGTCGTCGTCTGATAAGCCCAGAGGGCATTGGGGAGCTTGTCCGGCCAACTTTTCTTGTTCTGACCAACCATCTTCTGCAGGATGTTAGAGAGGGTTTTGTTGAATGCCTTGATCTGTCTATTTGTCTGCGCGTGGTAGCAGGAGGCATCGTTCGAATGGATGTCGTACTTGGCATACAATTTCTTCAGTTCAACTGCTTGGAAGTTGGTGCCGTTATCGGTGTGGACAGAGTGAGGGACCCCAAACCGGTGGATAATATTGGAGCTCACAAAGTCGACGATGGAACGGGCCTTGACCTCTTTGAGTGGAACTACCTATGCCCACTTAGAGAAGAAATCTGTAGCAGTTAGTATGAACCTACACTGGCGAGCTGTTGCCGGTGGATATGGTCCCACTACCTCAAGACCCCATACCGCAAATGGCCAAGAGTACTTGGTGGGGTGGAGGGGCTCTGGCGGCCTATGCATGAAGTTGGCGTGAACATGGAATGCGTGGCATCTCTTGGCATACCCAATACAATCATGGATCATAGAGGGCCAGAAGTACCCCAACCTCTAGATTTGGTGGGACAGCCTCGGCCCAGCTTGATGGGCGCCACAGGAACTGGCGTGAACCTCTTGCATAACTTGAGGAATCTCTATTCCTTGAATGCAACGGAGGAGGATGCCATCGAAGCTCCGCTTATAAAGGATCTTTTCAAGACTAGGGCTGCTCTGGAGGGTAAATTGCAATGCGCGGCATCAGATTCGCTCACGCTCGGCCCGGTCGTCCGGGAGGCGACCATTTTGGAGATACTCGACAAAAGGTGCCCTCCAGTCCGGAGTGGCTTCAACCACTGTGTCTGACGAACCCAGGACCCCTGACGTAGAGGGTCCAGCGGTGAGATGACTTACTCACAGGCCATCAGTGTCCTCTTGGGTGACGGGGGAAATGACTCTCCGGTGTGCCACATGTATGATCAAATCATATTGCTCGGGTTCTTCAAGCGACGCGGCTAAGCCAGCCAAGGCGTTTTCTTGACCGTTCTGTGACCGTGGGACATGGGAAATCTCTGGTTGAGAAGATAACTGGGCCATTAGGCGGAGGGTGTACTCCAGCAACGGTATAAACTCCAGCTTCCTGACGACGTTGTCTCTATTAACCTGTTTGATTACCAGCTCGGAATCTCCTTTCACATGTAGATGGGGCACATGGATCTCAAGGGCCAACTCGAGGCCGGTGATGAGAGCCTGGTAATCTGCCTCGTTGTTCGTACAGCCTTCTGACAACAGGAACAAGTATGGCAGGACGTCTTGCGTCGGGGTAATGAAGACAATACCCAGGCCCACTCTGTTGATCTTAGGATCGTTGAGCCTCCTACCGGTGGGGCTCCGGGTGGCACCGTCGAAATGCATTTTCCAACATGGGACGGAATGATCGACTGAGAGGATAGTCTCATCGGGGAAATCCAGGTCCAAGGATTGATCCACGGCGGTTGGATGGGCAGCTAAAAAGTCTGCCAGCGCCTGTCTCTTAATGGTCTTATGAGGTACGAACCTGATATCAAACTGTTGGAGAATCAACGCCCACCGTGCTAGTCGGACAGTCAGCATAGGGCGGTTCAGGATGTACTTCATTGGGTCTACCCAGGATACCAATTGCATCTCATTGTGCTGTAGGTAATGTCGCAACTTTTGTACGGCGAAGACGAGCACAAGACAACTCTTTTCGATAGGGGAGTATCTGACCTCCATATCGAGAAGCATGTGGCTGAGATAGTAGAGACTGTTCTCAGTACCCTCGTTATTCTTCTGGGCGAGCAGTGCACCGAGGGATCTTTCCAGGGTGGTCACGTAAAGGACCAGCAGCTTTCCGGAGATGGGTGGCATCAAAATCGGAGGTTGGAGTAGATACTGCTTGATTTCCTCGAAGGCGGTTCGACACTCCTCATCCCATTCGTAGGCGGTGCCCTTCTTCATGAGCCGGGAAAAGGGCTTACACTTGCTGGCCAGATTCACGATGAATCGGCATATATAGGCTAAGTGGCCTCGAAGGCCTCGAAGTTCCTGAATGTTTCTCAGGGGAGGAATTTGGATGATGGCATTGATCTTCTCTGGGTCGATCTCAATGTCTCGGTATCTAACAACAAAGCCCAGAAACTTCCCAGAGGTGACCCTGAAGGCACACTTCAACGGGTTCATCTTCAGGTGATGGGAACGGAGGAAACCGAACACCTTCTCAAGGTCTTTGAGATGGTCCTGGCGCTGACATGATTAGACCACTAGGTCATCTACGTAGCATTCCACCAGTGTCCCGAGAATCGTCTTGAATATGCGATGCCTGGCCCTCTGATAAGTGGCACCTGCATTTTTCAAGCCGAATGGCATAACGTGGTAGAAAATGGTACCTTGCGGAGCCCTGAAGGCAGTGGACTCCTCGTCCTCGGGGGCCATCCCGATCTGGTTGTACCCGAAATACTCATCCATGAAAGAGAGAGCTTGGAACTCGGCCGTGGCATCAATCAATAACTCCATCACCGGGAGTGGTAATTCAACCTTTGGGCAGTGGCGATTAAGGTCGCGGAAGTCGATGCAGACTCTAATCTTCCCATTCTTCTTCCAGACTGGCACAATGTTGGCAATCCACTTGGGGTACTGGACTTCCTTAACGAAGTTGGCTTTGATAAGCTTGTCAACTTCAGTCTCAACCATGGCACCATGAGAAGGGTACATCTTCCTGGGAGGCTGCTTAAACCCATGATGGTTTGCCGGGAGGCCCAGACGGTGAACAGCTACCTGGGGATCTAGTCCTGGCATCTCGTTGTAACTCCAGGAAAACACGTCACGGTGTTGTTTGAGGAAGTCTACATACTACTGCCGCTCCTCGGGGGACATGGCCGCACTGATCAAAGTGGGTTTCGGATCTACCTCGCTACCAAGGTTCACCTATACCATTTCATCAACTGTGGTAGAAACTCCTTCCTCAAAGGCGGGGGGAGCATCCTCCAGGTCTTCCTCTCCACCCATGGGGGGATTTCCCGCGACGGGAGACACTACTGGGCTATCAAAGCCTGAGGGGTAGTTGGTGCCGGCTTGGGTAGCAGTGGTCATCCTATCAGGAGACTCTCTCGCCATTGAGACCATAGAAATGAAGGCAGTCGACCCTATCCCATCTGGTATTTGGCCTAAGGGGCCACGTTTGATGATATCAAAGCAGTGGTGACGTGTCATCCTGAGTCGGTTGATTCCATCCCGGCGGAAGAGACACGTATGGTGCACCGCCGTTCTCATAATCTTGAAATTCCGGTACCGTACAGGGGCAGGAGGTTCTGGGATCACCTGAGCCTTGTTTATGTAGGAGTACGAGGTGATTTTCCGTCGTCGCTTGGACATGGTAACATGCCTTCCTTGTGTACCTGAAACAAAAAAACATTGCCCCATGTCAGCGGCCATGGCCTCCAATCGGTGGATCGAGAGGATGTAGGCGTCATCCATGCTTTCCCAGGGATCACTTGTGACCGGGGTGGGTTCATCCTTACTTACTAGGATTTTCTTATCCTTACTCTTGTAATAATCAGTATCCAGATAGCGGGCTTCACAAGTGGCGAAAGGAGACGCATCTCCTTGGAGCATGCCTACTTGACCGTTGAGTGAGTATTTGAGGCACTGGTGATACGACCAAGGGACCACTTCATGTAGATGAAGCCATGGCCTACCCATCAACGCGTTGTAGGCGGTGTCCTGAGAGACGACCATGAACTCAGTGCTGGCAATTAAACCACCAAACTGAGTCTTCAGGCGGATCTTGCCGACTGGGGTTTGCTCGGTCCTGTCGTACCCCTAGATTCTGAGGTCAGAGGGAGTTAAATCACCTTCAGACAGACCCAGCCTTCGCAATGTCCAAGTTGGAATTAGATTGATCCCGGAACCCGTGTCAACGAGACAGCGGCGGACTTACACACCATTGAATTGGCCATTGATGTACAACGGGAAATGGTTCCCCTGTATAGGAGGGTCCTCATCTTCACCGGAGAACGAGATAACTGCCTGGAATTCGGCGTTCGCAATTGTCTCGGCCTGGAAGGCTTCTGCGGCTGCAACCTCCAACTCAAACTGAAGGGGGATCCTTAGGGCCACAACAAGTGCCTCACGCATTTTAGATGATAGGCGAAGGGCCTCAAGGATAGAAATCCTTTCTGGAATGCCGGCCAGGTTCTTCAGAACATCATAATTTCGTGCCAAATGCGATCCTCTACCTACAGGAGGTCGTTTGGAAGTTGGAGGCATAGCGGGTCCTGCCGGTTGAACCGGCGGTCGGCTAGTACTGGGTACATCCTGCTGCCTACTAGTTGAATCCTGGAGAGCAGTCGCCGGACTAGGATTGGACAGAAGTGGTTGTCCTGTATCCGGAAAAGACTGATTGTGATATAAACGAGGCAGCTCTCCCTGATCTAGTAGCACAAAAGGCGGTGGAGGTAGAGCTGAGGGCGTTAGATGGGGTTCTGCGCGCTGAGCTCTGCACTGTGCCTGCTGTCTGGTCTCAGTAGCGTGCACGGCTTGGCTGAAAGGGCCTGCTTACGTAGCTCAATGACCAGCGTGGTTGCGGTTCCGCTGACGTTGACGTCGGCTGGAAACGTTGGGGAGGTTTGCCTGGTGTTCCCCCTCATCGGGAGTCATATAGGGCTTTACCAGCTCCACGGTGTTAACCAAAGCATACCCCTGGCTGTCGCTCGACGAGTCATCCACCACCGGGCGGATTGTGGGAGGAATCCCCATTTCAAGGGGCATAAAGTCGCCGAGAGTGCGGGATGACGACGGCACCAGCGGAACGCGTTGCTTCTTTTTGCGTCGTCGTTGCTTTCCCTTTTGGGAAGAGTTCGGCTATGAAGACAATGCAGAGGTACCAGCTACTTCTTCCGAAGGTTTCGGCTACTTCAGGCGTGCCCGGATGATACCATGGGCACGGACGATAGTTTTTCGAGACATCCAGTCGTCGTATTTCCAGGATCCGCGGATGGGAACCTGCTGCCACTCGCCTTCACTGCTGCTACCGATCTCTGACCCTAAAAAGACACCCGCCACTTGTGTTGGTGTTGGGCCCAACCTGACTATGTTGTTGTTGACCTGTTCTTGAAGTCAGTCTTTAATCACATAGCATTTCTTGAGGGTGTGCCCTAGAATCTGATGATAAGGATAGTAATTGGGGTGATCGGTGTGATTCGCCTCTACCAGCCTTCTGCACTCGGGCAAGTGCACAATCCCTTGCTCTAGCGCACTTCGGAAGTAGCCAGGGACCTGATTTTCGTTGAACGTATAAGTCTAGTGCCTTATTTCCGGATAGGGGTCCCTGGGGGCCTGGCCCTGACGAGGGGCCGGAGGGGCCTGCCGAGGAGGCGGTGCCTGATTGTCTCGCCTAGGTGGAGGTGGCGCATTGCGCGGGGGAACCTGTCGATTCTGAGGCGGTCGCTGCAGGGCAGGAGCCTGTGCTTGAGGTGGAGGACCTCTGCGGGGTTGCGGGGATGGTGTCGCTGGCAGTAATTCCAGCTGCCTAGGGGCTTCTATTTGGGCCACCGTGGCTGGTTCGTCTCTGGCGGTCCTCCTGGCTAGGATCATAGGGGGAAACGAACGTGCCTAACTAGCCTGTTGCAGAGCCTCCTCAAGGCGCTGAGCCTTAGCTGAGAAATCTCTGAACCCTCTAGGGTAGTTTTGGGTAATTAGGGAGGGTACCAGCTCCGTTTTGACGTTCCCCACACACATCATCAGTAATTGTTCCTGAGTCAGTGGCATGTCGAGGGAATACGTAAGTCCCTTCCACCGAGCGATGAAATCTGCGACTTGCTCATCAGGCATTTTCTTGCACTTGAAGAGGTCTGAAATGCTGGTCTTTCGTGTGGTGGAGCTAAACTGGTATAGGAACTGCCGGCGGAGATCCTCCCAAACAGTCACCGATCCGATAGGGAGTTGTCTGTACCAGACGAAGGATGGACCTTCCAATGTTTGTACAAAACATCGGAGCTTGGCAGCTTCTTGCTGGGCCGGGGTCCCCAGCAAGGGGCCACACCTGGAAGAAAAATGAGCCAAGTGCTGCGGCGGGTCCCCAGTCCCATTGAAGGGCAAGAAAGTGGGGTTCCCAAAACCCGGGGGTGCGGGCATATCATCCACCCACGCGGGATGCGGCTTGCCATCCGATGGGACCGCCACCTGCAGCATTTCCAACGCTTTGAGGCGGGCTATGAGTGCCGCTATAAGATCATTCAGGTGGGAGTTCCTATCTTGATGGGGATCCCTAATCACAAGTGCGTTTCTAGGTTCTTCAACACGGTAGATGGCTTCGGCAGCTCATGGATCAACTGGCGGAACGACCGGTGGGGTGACTGGGGGAACCCGGACTGGATTCTTCAGATTGCCCCATCGTTCGGGGGGGTTTGGCGAGACGTATCGCGCCCTCTTACTGTAAGTTCTGGATTCTGCCCTGTCTACGGAAGTAGCATGATCAGGGTTGCCCGGAGGCATCTCATCGGGGGGAAATTGTTCCTGCCCCTGCTGCCCCGGCCTGGGATTACCATAGTCGGGTCGCCGATCTGCAGCGCGCTCAGCCAAGAGTTCATCAACCAGCCTCTTCTGCTCAGCAAGCTACTGGGGTAACGTGGCCTTCTCGGGATCTTCGTCCATTTTCTGCACAAAGCAGACGGGTCGGAGTTCTTGACAGTTCCGATGTTCTCCTTACCCTTGTCGGTATTTCAATCGAGTACCAGCGACTCGGTGGGTACGGGGAGTCCTACCAGGTTCCTCTGCTGACGAGTAACCCTCCTTGATGGGTCCAGCAGTGGCGGTATGCCCTCGGGGGGTAAGTCTCCATCAAGGAATTCAAGCTTATCTTCCTTGTCCACTGCGTCATCCATGTGGACCGCGACCCCTCTCGAGGGCATGTCCTCAATGTCTCATAACAAATCGGGCTGCCGTCAGATAGGGTTGAAGAGGAGAGCGGCATAGTGTCCCCAACCACGGACTTGCACATGGGGGGTAGCCTCCCTGATGACTCTGCGGAGTACTTTTAAACTCTGAACACATTTCCGTTGAAGGGCGCTCTGATGGCCTGGCGACTCAGGGTGCTGGGCCACAAGGAGTGCGGCCAAATCGATCAGGCGGCATTGCTCGCCGATTTCTTCAAAGTGCTCTCAACTTCTGGGGTACACCAACCGCTCATAACGAAGGAGGAAGTGTGTCGCCCATAGGGTGCGACAAAAGCACCCCACTTCTTCAGGGGTAAGGGACTCTGGTGCGTGAAAGTTCAGCGCCGCCGTCGGCCAGAATTTCTCCGGGAAGTGATCCGTTGCGATAATACTCCAGAAGCTTCTGGGTTCGGACTCGGGGTCTAGCCCTGTATTTCCCCACTCATCAACCGGGGGTGGCTGAGGGACCGGTAGCGGTACCAAGGCGGACCTCTGGGATAGTAAACTCGGAGGCGGAGAATATGGCGAACGAGCTGACTGGCCACAGAATTCAGGGCCATCCTCTGAAGAGTGAGGTGACCTGGCCACGATGTCACGATACGATGGGCTGATAGCCACAGCTTCCGGCACAGAAGTCGCGGCTGCCGGCGATAGGTCATGTTGTCGCTCTACCGTCGTTGGCCCCCAAAATAGCTCTATGTGATCTCTAGTAGAGGTAGAGGGTGCTTCTGGGGACAATGGTGGTGATTGCACGGTCGACACCTACAGAATTTCCATGATTTCCACCTCCTGGATGTACCTGTGGAGAGAGGTGGGAATCTGGTGGACCTCACATTCTGGCAGAATGGGGCTAACACGCCTAGTTCCTGCCCCAGTCCTTGATACGAAGGAGCGGGGAGAAGGTTCCATCGCTGAGTCGCATTCCGCTTCAGAATCTGAGAAGCGGGAAAGTTTGATCTCCACCCAGGCCTTCCTAGGACTCTTCTTGTGGTGACGAAGACCCGCTCTTCTGCCCCGGGGTGGCTCTTCGGGACAGAGTTGATCCTTAATGGGTAGCCTTGGGACGGCGATGGCGCCGTGGCAGAGAGGGCCCCCGCTCGAGATAGCCGAGGTGCGAGGGGCACCAGGGAAAATATCGAAGGGTACATAGGGAGGTCCTCCATGGACAGTACCCATGTGGGCGGAGCCTCTGTTGGATTCGGCAGGAGCATGTGAAGGACCTCCATGGTCGATGCGGGCGGAGCGAGGCTGACCTTCACTCCTTGAGTTGCTGGGGCGAGGAGGACCTTCTCCCATTGCAGAGAGGACGTAGGGAGGGCCCCCACATTGGAGAAGGACCGGATGGGCAGTGCCTTCAGATCGGCAGTCGAGGGCAGGAGGATGGACTCCAAAACCTGTATAGTGGGCGCGAGAAAGGTTTCTGCGCCGAGCATCACTGTCGCGGGGCAGGTCTTCCTTCGGGATGGGGGTATCACGAGGCATACCTCCATGACGTGCTTCAGATCGGGGAATCCCACGCTCTGTGGAGTAGTGGTACGGGGAGGGCCCCCGTACGGGGTGACATCCCTGCGGGTTAGTTCGCGGCGATCACCACTCAGGCCTACGACCCTAAGAGTCATCCCAGCCTGCCCGTGGGGCGGTTGGGGTCTCGATCATGGTTGGGTAAAGGAGTGCCCCTGCTCAGTGTATGCAGGGACTCTGTGATGCATGTCGGCGGTGGCTCAGGCCACTGTAGCTGTTGACGTCGACATATCTGGGCGAGCGTCCTCAGCCTGGGATCGGTGCTGACGTCGGGTCAGACGAGCTGGCGTAGGTGGTGCAGGGGCATGGCCTACCTGCTCTTCCTGCAGAGTCGGACGGCGGCACTGACGCGGCCGAACGAGAACCCTTGCCTGGAGCCCTTGGTTCGGGACCCTGAGTGGGCTGAGACGGAAACCGCCCGCCTCATCAGCGTAAGGCGAGGAGTCATCGAGGCGTTCTGGGTACAGGCTCCCGAAACGGTTGAACGTTGGGGTGGGGAGCAGGGGCTCCCTACGTGCCCTGTTAGGGCGGCGTTGATGGCGGGGTATGGATGCCTCCAGTTCTAGGCGGGCCATATCCCGAGTTGGGATGACCCCTTCCTCCTCGTACCTGCGTACAAGGTTGTTGATCACCCTTCGCTGGATGATATCTGATGGGGAGAGGGGATGTGGGCGCCCCATATTCTGTGATGTAGCGGACATCGTGGCAGTAGCAGAGCCATGCGGGGTGGCTATTCCGGTGTTTCCCCTGCCCCTGCGTAGGCGAGCGGGCGGTGATCGTGTCTCTGTAACAGCAACCTGGTTCCTGGGAAACAAAGGGATCGACTCATCAGCACTGCGAGGAAAAGGATTGACAACCAGTGCCCCAGTGTCCTTCCATTCTCCACGTCTGTAAGAAGGATCCACGCCAACACGCTGCAGAACGGAGTGCCCCACGTTCTACTGCCCCGACTTTCGGTGAGTTTCACGATAGGCCCGCTATTTGCTTGGCGGGACCAGGCACTGGATATCTGGATCCGGTGACACGTCAATCCACTGGTGTCTCGAAAGTTACTAATCTCCACATTGAGGAGAATACTTTCACGTCGGGTTCACCATTTCTGTTTCTGATTCTTTCGCCGAGGCGCGCGCATCCGTCCGTCCGTGGAGGAGGACTCACTGCACTGTAGCCCGACATTACCGCTTTCCAAAGGCGGGTGGCATTCACTCCTTATTCAGGGAAGTCTGCTCCTTGATCGAAACGGGATGATTGGATGTCGGTTCTTCCTTCCGTGGATTCCTCCTCAGAACTCATCACCTAGTCTGGGTCTCCCTCATAGATTTAATACATTTTTCGTGAAACTCTCTCCAGTTCCATGTTTCCATGGACGCTGGTTAATTACACTGCTTCTGTCGGGACATTCCAAAGGGTCCGGTCAGGGCAGCAACCTTCAGTCGGGGGAGTAGTCACGTTGAGGCATCAGTAGCGTGTCTGGATGCTGGGGACCTGGCATGTCTGTCTATTATCCCTAGTCATAGGGTTTCTCGAGGGCGTGGAAACCCGAGGCATCCCACATCGAGCGCGGGGAATTATATGCCATAGACATATGTCTGAGGTTTTCCTCATCTTTCTGTGTTTAACACAGAGTATGCCGTGAGTTTAACATCCAGCAGAGATGGATCATCCCGATCAGATCATTAGCTAGAATGGATCGGATGGAGGGAGGGATTTCCCTTGAAGGGGTGTCGATACCGGGACCAGCCTATGGACGTCTGTGAAGAGGATCAGATGGATGGATGAATGAAGTGGAGAAGGGAATGACAAGGGACCATCACAAGGGCGACGGTGAAGTTGGGCTTGAGCCTCAAAGAGACCTCCTACGTATCCCCGTGGAAGGGAATCAAAGTCCACGTAGTTTAGAATGGTGCTGGCGAGCCGACGTGAAGGTGGACCTCGGCCCGATGGATGTCGTCAGCGAACCAACGTAAAGGTGGACCTTGGTCCAATGCGTCAGCGAACCGACGTGAAGGTGGACCTTGGTCCGATGAGAGATGGGCTTGAACCTCGGAGAGGCTTCCTACGTACCATATCGTGACATGGATCAAAGACCACGTAGTTCAGGTGTGGACGCCGGAAGGCCGACGCGAATGAGGAGGACCAGGGGGTCCTAGTGGTGGTGGGCTTGGACCTCGTGGAGGCTTCCTACGTACCATGCCTTGGCATGGATCAAAGACCACGTAGTTCAGAGGGGCTTCGTCAGCGAACTGATGTGAAGGTAGACCTTGGTCCGATGGGTGGTGGGCTTGAACCTCGGGGAGTCTTCCTACGTACCATGCCTTGACATGGATCAAAGACCTCGTAGTTCAAAGGGTTTCATCGGTGAACCGACGTGAAAGTAGACCCAGGGGTCCACTAGTGGTGGGCTTGAACCTCGTGAAGGCTTCCTACGTACCACGCCTTGACATGGATCAAAGTCCCCATAGTTCAAATAGTGGAATACAGTTTAACATCATGCGGGACGGGGGTGAACCGACGTGAATGAGGTTGGAACGACCGGGTGGTGGGCTTGAACCTCTTAGAGGCTTCTTACGTACCACGCCTTGTCATGGATCAAAGTCCTCATAGTTCGGGTTGGTGGGTGTCGGTGAACCGACATGAATGAGGGACCTTGGTCCAATGGGGAATGGGCTTGAACCTCTGGGAGGCTTCCTACATACCATCCCTTGACATGGATCAAAGTCCTCGTAGTTCGGGTTGGTCACAACGGCTTGTCGTCGGACTGAAATTGCAGTTTAACGTCATGCTGGACGAGGGCATGCAGTTTAACGTCATGCTGGACGAGGGTGGAACTCGACGTGAATAAATGATTGGTGGGCTTGAACCTTAGGTAAGCTTCCTATGTACCATGCCTTAACATGGATCAAAGTCCTCGTAGTTCGCTGACATGGCGGTCAGGGTCGGTGCTCGCTCTAAGCCCACATGAGTCATGCTCGGTGAGAGAAACAAGAGGTTGCAGGGACCTGACGATCATGTCGCGAAGGATGCATCTGTGAGAATCGAAGAGGGGATTACGCATTAGGCGGCCCATGGTGTTGGGACTTACTCCAGGATGGAGGCCCAAAGTGCGGCAAAGCACAACGAAAGAGGGATTTGGGACCAATGATGGGAGGTTCCTCGTTCCCTATCATGCCCTCCATTGACCTTGGTATTGGGGAAGTACGGAGATGCAGGGGTGCAGCCATCCGTTGGGGAACTAGGGTCACCCTTCTCCTGAAAACATACGCCACTCGAATAAGGAGGATATCATCCCTTGTGGATGGGTGATTCCACTCCCGTGGAGATGAGTGGCATAAAAAATGTTCGATCTGGGGGGACCCTTCGTGAGAGACACGAGGTCCGGTCACAGTTTAACTTCATGTGTTGAAAACGTGGTGCTTGGCAGTTTAACGTCCTGCAGCTCGGACGAGGTGGGTCCACTCCGCACCCCTAGGACTTACATAACTGGTACCCTTTGCTCCTTGGGGGAGGGAATGTACTAGTAAGGTCGTGGTCAAGGGGGGTTGTAGAGTAAACCATCGAGGGGTCCACGTTAGCATGTCTATGCGAAGAAGCAATAGCCGTTAGCGTGCCTATGCGAAGAAGAATTAAGTGAAGCAACGCTACGAGTGGTATTGTTTGTGGGATGTTGAAATCACATCGTGCATACCTGGAGGGTCGCACGGGAAGCGGAATTTCCAAGAAAAGTAGTGTGCTTCGCAAAGCGGAGTGCCTTGGCCTTAGCATGGGGAATAGGTGTGAGTGGAGGGTGCTTCGTGAAGTGGAACAGTATTCACGGAGCACTGCCTTGTGAAAAAGAGGTGCCTCGCGAAGCAGGGTGCTGCGAAGCAGTGTGCTTCGCGATGTGTAGCGATCCTGCCTTAGCATAGGGATCACTAGCACAAGTTGGGTGTTTCGGGAAGCATAAATGCTCCGCGGATGCCTGGGTTCCCTTGGGAATCCCCTTCCTTCGCGAATGCCCTTGAGCTTCGCGAAGGGCATCCCTCTCGGAAGAGGGGCTCAAAACGAGATAAGGCAAAGGCATCACGCGAATTAGAAGTACCTCGCGGAGCTCATGATTCCCGGGGAAAAGGGTGCTTCGCGATTCGGGAAAGGAGAAGCCGAAAGGTCGGATTGTCCATTTTTTTGGACTCAGGGGGAGCCCAGTATTTTTAGCCAAGGGGTGTCGTGAAGACGAACTCGCGCGCCACCTCAGGTGCTTCGCGGCGCGCTCGCGAGCGTCAAAGTCGTTCGCGAAGAGGTACCACCTCCGGAGCTTCGCAGCGGGCTCGCGAACATCAAACTCGGTCGCAGAGAGTTACCGCCTCTGGATCTTCGCGGCGGGCTCGCAAACATCAAACTCGGTCATGGAGATTTATCGCCTCCGGAGCTTCGCGGACCCGCGATGCTCGGGGTGATTCGCGTCGGTGCTTCGCAAGGCAGTATCCGAGCCATCTTTTTTGTCCCTTTCGTTCGTGAAATATTTTGGCGCCAACAAATGCCCCCCCTCCGACTTGGAGCCACGGAGGATGAAGGGTCGAAGTCTGAGGGAAAAATCACCAAAATTGTCGGTGGTTCGCGATGCGACTTCGCGAAGAGGGCCCGTGGTGCTGACCGGGGCCATGGATCCGAATGCGCCGTGATGCCCCGCGTGGGCGGGGCGCGCCAAGATGCTCCGGGGTCACCTCCTATAAGTAGGGGGGTCAAACTCTTTTTTCCTCACGCGATCTTCTTGTCTTTTTGTGATCTCGATTTCGCGAAGCTCCGCGTACTCCGTGCCTGCTCTCCGCGAATTGAGCTTCACGGCGAACCGCGGGTCTCTGACTCCGCGGTCGTGCCCAGCGAAATCCTGTTTACCGGCCAAGGCCAGACTCCACGACTTGGTTTCGCGCCCGAGCATAGCGAGCAAGCTTCACGATCCAGTCTGAAAAATTATTTTCCATGCTGAAACTGAAATGGCCCATCGAGAAGCTGTGTTGGGGGTTCTTGTTGATGGAGCCCGTCGGGATGAGATGGCCAATAGTCCAGGCCTTGGGGAGATGGTCCGAAGCCACTCGGACCACGCTTCTTTGACAGATCTGCTATCGGAGGGTCAGAATAATTATCCGAAGTGTAAGAAGCTGCCATTGTACAGATTCGGGTTGAGGGATGATGTCTTCATCCCTGCGTCGAGTAGGGACGAACCAGCTTGCTGGTTCAGGAGCACACCATGTCATCACCAATGGTTCAGGGCGGCCGATGGTCATGCGCAGGAGGACTTCACACCCGTCACCGCTTACTGTCTCTACAACCATGTGAACGATATTGACGGGAAGCCACTACAACTGGAGACGTCCCCTCCTCTCTACCATACCATGCCGAAGGTGGCTGTAACGACCCGAAATTTTTTAAATAAATTTTGTTTCCTAATTTTATGTGTTATTGTTATACTCAACAAAAATGTTTTATTTGATAAACATGATTATAATTAAAATGAGATCAGTGGGTTTTGACTATTATATAACCATCAGTCAACATGACCGCTGTGAACAAAATGTTTTGATTATTGTCTCTAAATATAAGTAATCTTGGTTAATTATTATAGAAAGAAGATTCGATGGCCTCACCTAGTAGTCTTGGACCGATCGAAGCCCATCTAACAGAGCTTGGGAAGGAGGTAGCACCACTGGGCTTTGCTCTGGATCAAATCCAATCCGAACTTCATCATGTGAAGCTGGAACGAAATAGCCTTCGTGAGAAGTTCAAACTGATAGAAATTACTACTCGGGCAATGTTGACTGAGCCGCCCCAAGCTTCTATCACCCTAGCACACCTTACTCTTAGGTCCTATGCTGGTATTATAAGGGGTTATGTAACGAGACCATAACTACCTTGTGTAATCCTTGTTTTAAATAAAAATTGGGATTTCTTCTTATGATGAAGTTTATGAATTTTGAAATGACCGGATAAATATAGTATGCATATTTTTGATGAATTTTAGAAAAAAGATATTTTAAATATGTTTATGTAAACCCTAAATAATTAAAAATGTGTAATGATTTTCAAAAAATGGTCTTTTGCAATTATGTTCAGTACTAAATTTAGAGTCTAATAAGATCAACTTGATTTTTGATGAATAGTAAATTATGA
Source organism: Viscum album (assembly GCA_963277665.1). NCBI lineage: Eukaryota > Viridiplantae > Streptophyta > Magnoliopsida > Santalales > Viscaceae > Viscum > Viscum album. The sequence goes on from OY728145.1 coordinate 190,198,775, forward strand.
ATAGTGATTTTATGATTAGGATTAGTAATATGACCAAATGGATTAGTAATCTCACTTAAAGAAAGTTTTAAAATAATCTAGGCACCTTGATTAAGTAATGTGATTCAATAAAATAGTTAAATAACGGTTTCATTAATTATTATTCAAGTATTAGTTTTTTCGGGTGAATAGTGTTTTTTAATTAAAAATTTAATTAAAAATAATTAGAAAATTATTTTTATCAAAATGACTTTATTTTTGAACTCAGAGCATCGATATTATGTTATGGTAATTTTTGGGGTTTTTTCTGAAAAAAATGAATTTTCGATGAATAGTGTTTTTATTTAAAAATTAAATTAAAAATATTTAGAAAATTATATTTATAAAATGGATTTCATTTTTGAAATCAGAGCATTGATATTTGGTTAATGTTAAATTTTGGGATTTTTCTGAGAAAGTTGAATTTTCAGTGAATATTAAAAATACAGTTTTAGGGTTTCGGTATGTTTAATGACATCATAACGGTGTCATGATGATGTCATGAGATCATTTGAGGGTTGGCCGGACAAGGGTGATGAATTATTGTTTTGGGGGCCCCATGTGGCCTAACTCCATGATAAATGACAAGGGAGAGCACATGGGTTTGAGAAAAGCACATGTGAGGTGTCCCTTGGCCATTAATGCCTTGTCCCCTCACTTTCCCTATAAATACCAAGCCCTCCTCTCATCCATTCGACTCCCCACTCATTCCCAACGAATTTCTGGTCTCATTACCTCCCAAGGAGTCCTCCCAAGGTGCCCCCAAGCCCTCAAGGTCCCACCCTTTGAGGTTTAAGAGTTACATTTTACGGTAAGGGATCCGACCTCTCTCTTTCTTTTCAAGTAATCTCTTTTATGTCTTTTCTTTTATACTCCATGTTCTTATGTTGGAGGATGTTATTTTATATTCATCCTACTGCCTATTTCATGTTCATATGATGAGAGACCCCCCCTTTCTCTCATCAATTCGTTTTAAGAATGTTTAAGTGGCGCCGTTAGGCTGCCGAATTTTTAAGGGATTCTTTCACCTTCCTCGTTTTCAAGTTCTATTTTCATTCAAGTCTTTAATGTTCCTTTTTGTTATATTGGGGTATGATCTCTATATATATCATACTGGACTCTTATGTTCATATGATGAGAGACCCCATTTGATCTCTTCAATTCAGTATTTTGATGTTTTAAGTGGCGCCGTTAGGCTGCCGAATTTTTAAGTGGTTCTTCACCCTTCTCGTTTTGAAGTTCTACTTTCATGTCAATTATTTCAAGTTCATTTTTGTTATATTGGGGTATGATCTCTATATATATCATACTGTACTCTTATGTTCATATGATGAGAGACCCCATTTGATCTCTTCAATTCAGTATTTTGATGTTTTAAGTGGCGCTGTTAGGCTGCCGAATTTTTAAGTGGTTCTTCACCCTTCTCGTTTTGAAGTTCTACTTTCATGTCAATTCTTTCAAGTTACTTTTTGTTATGTTGGGGAATTATCTCTATATCTATCATACTAAACTCTTATGTTCACATGATGAGAGATCCTATTTGATCTTTTCAAATCATTGTTTGTTGAGGTTTAAGTAGCGCCGTTAGGCTGCCGAACTTTCATAAGAGAAATCTAATTTTTTTCTTCCTTCCATGTTTTTCATTTCAAATGGTATGTCCTTGAAATCTCATTACCATGATCAGGTATCCTTCTTATTCTGTCCATGTACTATCTTATGGGTCATTTATGAATGTTTGACCCATTTTACCTCTCTTTTAATGTCTTCTAAAACCTCGGAACATTGCCGTCATGCTGCAGAATTTCTGTCTCAAAATGTCTATCTCTTTTTCTAAAGTCCTTTTATTTTATTAAGTGAATACTCAAAGGTCTTTATTCTAAAGGGGTATTCAAATATATACCAAAATGTTCTATTTTAAATTCTGGGATTTACATACATGAGACCCACCTTCCTTTTCTGTGGGTTTTAAAGTGACGTAAAGATCATGTCTTTAAAGTAGTTTTTAAAACGTTATGATTATGAAATGAAACCCATTTATTTTATGCTATATGGGACATTTATGAAATGTTTGATGATGATATATGTGGCTCACATGATAATAAAGGCAAATTTAAGGGTGCGCCCTGATAGCGCTCCAATGCATTGGGTAAAGACTTAATCTCTAGAGATGACCATTTTAACGACGCCTTGGTGAATAACCTTGGTAATTTTTAACGACACCTTGGGGATGGACCTTGGTGAAACGAAACGATTGTCAATATTAAATGTTGCAGCCACATATTCATGTTATAAAATAGTTTTATTTTTATTATGATATGCCTCATGATTTCATTTTCATGCATTAAAGTTCTTTTCATGACTTTATTGATGTATCTCAAGTTCATATGTAAAATGTTTCACTTGTTTCCCTTGCTGGGCCTTATGCTCACCCTTCCTTTTGATGTATGTCCCCAGGTTATGAGATGCAGTAATGAGCCTAGGGTGAACATGAGGAGAAGCCTTTCAAGTGTTTAAAAAGAATGTTTTTTTTTGTTTCATGTTTTATGTTCCTTATTTCCAAGACACTAAACCTTAAAGATCCTCAGTTCCATGTAATGGAATGAAAAGTTATGTTATAAAAAGACGGGATGCTATAGTGGCTCTGCAAGATTCGAAGAAGGGATGGTCCGATGAGTGGGACCTGCGCCAGGGTGGCAACTTTACTGATGACTGGGCCTGGGCCTACTGGGTAGGAGCCTCATGCGAGGAGTTTGGGTATGAGCTGAGGAGAGTGGGGTTATATGAGGCGGCATGGGCCTCCCAATTCCACATTTACCAACCGAAACAACTGATGCCGGAATTGATGAGCAGATGGTCGTCTAGGACCAATACCTTTCACTTGAATCACAGGGAGGTGGGCATCAGCCTGTGGGATTTCCACCATATTTCTGGGGTTCTGATCTTGGGGGCCATGTATGATGAGTTCCTCCCCGTCATGAGCGCGTGGGAGGATACATTGAAAATGCCACGACTGGCGTCAGTGCTGATGGCACTCATCCCTGGAGAGGACAAGGAGGCAGTGAGGGATGTTCACTTTAAGAGATGGTTCAAGTGCTTCCGGAATTTCCTAGAGAATCGAGAGTTCCCTCTGAGGCCTTGAACTTGTCCGAGGGCGGCCCAACGGGGTAAGGGGCACTTGTATTGGCGGTTCCTGGAGGACATCCAATGGAAGACTTGGGGTTTCAGTGTCAGCACTGAACAACAGCCGATAGTCAGGCTGGCGGCGTTCATCAGGGCTCTCATATGTGGTTGGATCCTACTGGTGAGAGATACAAGCATGGGGGTGTGACCCAGCTCGTTTATCATGGCATCCACGTTGGCCATGGGGCAGTGGTTCAATCTAGGGATTCCAATGCTCGCCAAACTGTACAGAATGTTGCGGCACATTAGCGAGGGCAAGAAGCCACCAAGGATATGCGGGCCCTTCCACCTCCTGTATGGGTGGATCGTAGTGCACATAAGGGGGATTTATGAGTATCCAAACCCTATTTTGCCGTCAGGATCAAACTTCCTCCCCTCCATCCTGAATGCAGTCAGGAGCTTCCCGTTCAAACTAACTGTGCCGATGGTGCTGAACCGGGTGTGGAGGGCAGATGAGTTTAATTTCCACCCCTTCCCATTGCCGGTGGGGATACTTACTGAAGACGAGCAGGGAACGGAAGAACATCGGGCTTACCACCTGGCCTTTCGAGGTGGAGTTTTAGTGGCATGAGTATATCGTGAGCCACTCTGCGAACCGTACACCCCGCATCGGTTTGAGATGCAGTTCTGGTGCCTCTAGCAGCTGACCCCGCAGGTCTACTGGGAGGTGTGTCACGAGGAGCACCTGTGTGTGATGAGGCAGTTGTGGCTCATGTTCACACGAGAAGATGGGAAGATGCGAATTGCATTGCCTCCATCCACCACCGCTTTCGGATTGGTGAGGGAGTACGCCATTAGTTGGGAAGCTACTTACCCAGGGGAGATGCTGAAGCAACCAACTATTCGGGTCGGTGACGGTGGGCCTCATCTATCTCGAGGTCGGGGTCGGAGGGCAGCCAGGGCCTCTCGCGGTAGCGGGGCTGCCATGGTGGCGAGACCCGTACCGGTCGAGGGTGCGGCAGCAGCGGTAGATCCGGTGATTCCGGAAGAGCAAGGCCATTCGGAGGGGCAGCCACCGAGGGGATTTCGTAGGATATCCACTCAGGCCCCGAGGAAGCGGCTGCGTCATATCGACATGGCAGAGGATGCCATCTTTCCGGAAGCCTGGGACATTTGGGATGTCAACCGGAAATTCCTCAGCCCACCCGAGATATGGTCCCACCTAAATCGCCTCGGTGTGGAATTACCAGGCATAGGCCCCATCCGGGCTGGCTTCATGGCGTCTCCGGCAGAGGCAGAGCAATACTTGGACGAGCTGGAGGATTACGTTCACTCCAGTGGTGTCCCTCGCCCAATGACAGACCAGTTGAGGGTAATGCTGAATTGAACGGTCCCCCTGTAGTCATCAGCCTCTGATTTGAGGGAGTGATTCCCCCTGTTAGAAGAGTTAGAGGACTCCTCTCGGGAGGATGAGGCTGGAGGAGGGAGCCCGTTGGAGGAGGGAGAGGTCGGAGATCAAGGCTCAGATTCCAACGATTTCGCAGATGCTCTCGAGGTAGCATTCCAAACTTCTTTCCTTACGGTCCGTTCTTGGGCCACTATGGACTTCTCACCAATGTTTGAGCCATGCAGGAGGAGCTTTTACGCAATCCTCTTTCTCGACCCTCGGCGGGTGATGATGCAGGACCTTCAGAACCCCTGCCTATGGCTGCGTCCAGTTCCGCGTCTGGTGGGACCAAAGCAACCGAGGTGGCTCCTCTGGAATCTCCAGACCTCCCAAAGGTATACGGAGGGCCTCGCCTCGGGGTCCCATCGGTGCCGGCTCGAGAGAAGCACCAAGAGGTCGATCTCTGTAAGTTTCCTCTACCGGTTTCCTTGTCGTCATATGTAGACCATTCCAACTAACGTTTATTTCCCCCTTTGTTGTACAGTTATCCGACTGGCGTGGGCTGCTATGCCAAGGCTAGTTGGGATGTCTGGTGGAGTCCCCCTTAGGGGCATGCCGGTGATGGTGTCGATAGTCCCCCCGTCTCCTCAAGCTGCAACACACATCGTCACCGGCGGGACCACTAGCTGGTTCGTGCCTGAGGTCATTGAGGTGGACTCCGATGAAGAGGATCGGCCGGCCGGACCTACTCCTGTCGCGCCTTTTTTGGCACCAGACATCGCGCTGGATTCAACGCTAGATGCAGATCCCGTCGGGGACTTACTATAGGTGTATCCTGCTGACGAGCCTGCCAATTGTGCAGACTTGGACAAAACGGCCTCCGACGAGGAAGACAGCAGCATAGTCCGCCGCCGATCATGGAAGCCAATCACGCGATTCATCAGGGACACCCCCAAGCGCTATGGATGGCCGAAATGGACAGACTCCGCTCACGGTTGCGCGAACTATGCGCTGGGGGAGTAGACTCCCAACGTCCGCACGCGCTCATCCGAGATCTATTGGCTGAGAAGATCCGGGAGCATGATCGTGGGATCAGCGTGGGCTGGCAGCGGAGGAAGGCGACAAACATCAAGAAGCTCTAGGAGGCTGGAAGTGAGGTCCAACAGCTACAGACCCAGGCGGATGCGCACTCAGCCTCTCTTAATGCGCAATCTGAGCTGATCTCCTGGTTAAAGGCCCAGCTGGCAGAGGCAGAGGAGCTTATGAGGTAGGCTTCTGAAAAGATGGATGTCATTCAGGCCGAGGTAGAGAGGTCCAGAGCCAAGGCTGACGAACTGCGCCTTGCCGCTGCTGAGGAGGAGCGGGAGCTAAGTCAGCGGCAGCAAGCCTGGGATGTCACAAGCCAACGGGTGGCGGAGTTGCAACGCTCTTTTGATGGGGTCAACCCGCCCATGGGGGGAGTCGACCCCCGGGTATTGTAACAGACCAAAAAAAACTTTTATTGGTACTTTAGTTCTTCAATTTCTTCTTTCTTTGTTTTGAATGTCGTAGTGCGCACAATTTCCACTATTTGAATCGCCTTGTTACATCCCTACAATGTCTGTGGGACGTTCGGCGATAATTCCCCAAGCCCACGTGGGTCGATCCCGTTGTGAGAAATAGGAGATAGTTGCCTTCTCGTCCCACCTAACATAGGAGTGGAGACCGTGCCCCGGGCATCCAGAATTTGGATCACCGGTCTGGATTTCCGAAAGATGAGAGAGGCTTGACCAAAGAAGGAACTTTTCAGAATAGCTGAATTACCGTTTCTTTAGCGTGCCCTAATTTACGAATGGTACAACACCAGGGGCACTGGAATCAGTCCGAAGAGACGGAAACGAGAAGCGTGAATTACGATGCCCAAGATTCGGAGCGCTGTGGGGATGGCATGACAATAAGGGACAACCGTTAACCATGGAGGAGAAGCGGTATCCTTACTGCGTTAGCCTGTAGTGGGGACAAAAATGAGGGTCAACCGTTGACCTTGTTCGAAACACGGGACCATGTCACAAATATTGTCGGTTAATCTTTCGAGACGTTGACCCAAGATAGTTGGCGGACCATAGTTCGAACATCCATACTATTAGGGGTCCTTCCAAACATGACCAGCCTTCCGGAACATTGGCCCAGGACGATAGGTGAGCCGATGCGGTATGAGACCAGGCCGTTAGGGGGTCCCTTCAGACATGAAAGGGGACGAGGGTCCGAATAAGGGGCACGCAAAGCATGTAATATGGAGTGATGGTTTGTCCGAACAGAATCCAACACTTAGGTAGTTACACCACCGTGGTGGGAATGCACCATATGGGCGCATTGGTTTGATCATGGATCATTCCTTCTTTTAGACAGGGCCTCTCTGGCGAGGGGATCTACCGCTTCCCAATGTAATCTTGGGGCATCCTGAACTTGTTCAGGGCCGAGTCATAGTTACACAGTCCCCTATGAGGGGTCCGACTAGGAGGAGGAACATGCTTTTACGATTCCTAGGGCTAGACCCTAGGTGAAACGCCTGGGTGTCCCTACATATCCCATGAGGATGGGAATCAAGCCATACATAGTTCTGGAAGCACAGTGCAGTCAAAGACCAACACTGGCAGGTGAAATCCTCTCTGATAGAGGCTCTGGTGCATCCCTTGGTTAACATGGGGTATCCTGAACTTGTTCAGGGGAGAACCGTAGTTTAGTGTCATGCGTTGAGGACACATGGACTCCTGTAGTTTAACGTCATACGATAGGACGTCGAATAAAAGGAAAGATCCCAGGGAGCGTATGGTGCGGTAGATATGAAACCGACGTGAATGAGGACTTGGAGTCCAAATCACACCACGTACCCCCGGAGGAAACTCTTCAGGTCGAGGGACCAAGAGTGAGGATTAGGTTGGGCCCAAAGCAGAGTGGTCGGGCATTCTTACGTACCCCATGAGAATGGGAATCAAGCCATACGTAGTTCTGGAAGCGCAGTTTAATGTCATGTAGGACGAGGAGAAGCGCGTCCGTGTTGGTACAAATCCTGCCAAAACTACTAAGCCCACATGAGTCGTTATCGGTGTGGGAAACAAGAAGTAGTGGTGGGAATTTCCTGACACAGAAATGGGAAGGTTAGGGCAAAGGGAAACTCGGTAAATACCAGCCTGATGACACTAACACGATCATTTAGCGCACCTAGATGCGCGAAGAGAAAGAGCTGAGTATGATGGAATTCCACTTGAACATGAGGAAGTGGAAATGTGTGAATCATGGCACTCGAGATTCAGATCAAAATGTTGGCAGTGTGACGATGGAGGATAACTATTGACCATGGTAGAAACCCAGCATCCATATTGTGTTATCCTAGAATGGGGACAAACAAATGAGGGTTGACCATTGACCATGTTCGAAACACGGGACCATGTCACAAATGTTGTCAGAGATCCGTAGGGACGTTGGCCCGAAACAATTGGAGGGCCCTTAGGTCCAACATTCATGGAGAACCCTTAAGCCTAGTATCAATGTCGTCCAAGGGTCCTTTTGGATGTGGAAGAGGATGAGGATTCAAATAGCGAGCTCACGAAGCTTGGTCATGGGACGAGAGGAATGTCCGTATGAAAATCGCACACTTCGGGCTCTTTGTCGAAACACATCTGAATACGACAACGAGACATATTAGATAGGGGGATAAGAGTCATTTCCCATAGGGAGATCTTAGTTTAGGGTCGTAGAATTCGGACCATGGATGGGAGGAAACATAAGAGGCACATGGTGGAGTAACTCAACCACCTGGCATGAATGGGGATAGGGGGTGTGTACGGTGTGGTGAACAGCCCGACGTGAATGAGGACACAATCCCATATCACACTGCACGACCTCCTTAGGAGAGGCTTTTGGTCAAGGGACCGAAAGAGAAAGTTAGTCTGGGCCCGCGGGGAGGTGCTCAGGCGCTCCTACGTATCTCATGAGGTTGAGAATAAAGTCGTACGTATTTCTTGAAAATGTATTATTTTAAGGTCTTGGAGCTTGGACCATGAGTGGGTAGGGGGAGAAAGGGACACATAGCAAGGTGGTTACAAAACCTGACGTGAATGAGGACCTAAGCCCTACTTACCATGTGTTCTCTGGGGAAATGCTCGAGTCGAGGGACCGAACACAAAGGTTAGGCTGGACCCGCGAGGAAGTGCCTGGGCGCTCCTATGTATCTCATGAGGATGAGAATCAAGCCACACATAGTTCTGAAAGGTGACATGGTAAGATACCAGTGCTAGGGGAAAAGGGGAGTGCGGGCGTGGCCCTTGCACTAAAAGAAGTGGAATTTGATAAATCTTATTTGTCCTTTAAGGTGAGTGGTTTTTTTTGTGAAGCGACAGGCCTAGAGTAGTAGGCCGTGGTGTTGCCACAAGGATCAAGCCGTGATGAGCATTGAAAAATGGAATGGCACGTGACCAATACCCAACGTGATGTCCTCTACAACGAGGTCACCACAATGCAGTGCGGTTTTTCGTCATGCGGCCAGGACGATAATGTCACAGTTTAGGGTCATATGATAGGACCAAGCATGCATTTTATCGTCATGCAGCGCAGACGTAGAAGATACGATGCTAGGCTGGGAACGTGCATAGTGTTATAAAACAAAATTGATGGAGACATGATCCCACATCACATTGTACGCCACTCGGAGAGGGAGACCTTAGGTCTAGGGTCCTATATAGAGGTAAGAGGTGAAACAGGGGGGAAAGACTGGCTCCCTAAATGGGCTTTACCCAAAGACAGGGCGTTCGGGCGGTCCTACATATCCCATGAGGATGATAATCAAGCTGAACGTAGTTCCAGATGGATCTTAGTTTATGGTCGTAGAGCTCGGACCATGAATGGTAACAACTTACCAAGTTAGCGCAGAAGTCAACCCGATCCCTAAGCCCACATGAGTTAAACTCGGTGTGGGAAACAGGGGGGAATCCTCATCGAAATACTTGGGATGTCCATCAGAGGGGAGTCGGCAGAGAGCCTCGAAGGAAACCTTTGATGCGGCTTGTTTCCCCAACGTGTAGACGTGCACGGAGGAAAAGTACCAAGAGTCCCAAGACTCTACTTGGACACGATGAAGTGATGAAGGGTGTGAATTGTGTACCCAACATTTTGGGCTTAAAGGGTTGGTGTGGCGATAGAGTAAAACTGTTAACCATGGTGGAAACACAGCGTCCATATCACGTTATCCTGAGGTGGGAACAACAAACGAGCATCGACCGCTGACCATATTTGCAACGCGGGATTTTATCGATTTGTTGTCTGAAACCCTTGGTGGCGTTGGCCCGTAACGGTAGGAGAGCCCTTGGGCGTAGTATCCAGGCCATTCTTGGGGGTCCCTCCGGGTGTGAAAGATGATGGAAGCCCTGATGCAGGGATACACAAAGCCTAGAAAGCGGGTGCGGACGTGTCCGAGTAAAGCTTGGCATTCCAGGTAATAAACCAGAGTACTCTTAGGCACATTGGTGAACCGCCGAAAAGGGATCGACGAAACAGACTAGGAGGGAGAGGTACATGGTGTGGTCATTACGAGACCGACGTGAGTGAGGACATAATCCCACACCACACCATATAATCCTCTCATGGGGGAAGGGTAGGCCAAGGAGCCAAGATGGGATGAAGATTCCCGAGATATGGGGTTGGACCCGAATCCTAGATATTCAGGTGGTCCTACGTATCCCATGAGGATGGGAATAAAGTCACACGTAGTTCTCTAAATGCATTTTAACGTCATACGAGACGAGGAGGGGAGTAATATACCCCCAAACAAGCGAGGGGTACGGTACGGCGAATACACCAACGTGAATGAAGAAATAATCTCACACCACACCATACACTCCTATAAGAGAGGGCCTGGGTCGGGGCCCGAAAAGGCCAAGGGGCCTGATGGTTAGGTATTGGTCAGGGAGGCCTGACCTACTTGCAGTTTAACGTCTTGTAGTGAGGATGAGGGCTGGGGGCCTGAGGAGGCCAAGGGGCCTGATGGTTAGGCATTGGTTAGGAAGGCCTGACCTGCTTGCAGTTTAACGTCTTGCAGTGAGGACGAGGGTCGGGGGCCCGAGGAGGCCAAGGGGCCTGAGGCTGGGCCTCGTGAGGGAAGGCGTACGGCATGGTACACGATCCTGACATGAATGAGGACAAAATCATACACCACGCCGTACATTCCTTATAGGGGAATCGGGGTCGTGGGCCCGACTGCTAGAACCACCCGGGGGGAAGTTTTTCACTTCGGGATGGGGTAGTACGAATCACTGCACTCGATGTTTGGGACATCTCGGGGTAGACCCGAAGATCCAGGACACTGTTGACCATGTTCAAAACACATCGTTCCTATGGTGACCTGATATGGGAGCAACAAATGAGCGTTGACCATTGACCAAATTCGCAACGCGGGACTTGTATCGGCATGTTTCTTGAAAACCCTCGGGGGGCGTTGGCCTGTATTGGTCGGAGAGACCTTGGGCGTAGTATCCAGGTCGTTCTTGGGGGTCCCTCTGGGTGTGAAAAATGATGGAATCCCAGTCAAGGAGTGGGTGAAGCATAGCTGTATCCATCCACGAAAGAGGCAAACATCTCCAGGGGGATGTGCAGTCGGGTCGAGGCTTGCTCGACGTGAGTTGGGGAAAAAGTGTGCACCCTGCCATATGTCTTGACCTGAGGGGAAGACTTTGGATTTCGGGCTGGGCCAACGGACGAAATGCCCTGGCATTCCTACGTATCCCATTAGGATGGGAATCAAGCCATACATAGTTCTTGAAGGCCATGCAGTTTAGCGTCATGCGGTGAGGATGTGGAAGGATAGAAGAACGGGAGTGGGAACATGGTTCAACCCTTACAATCCTTGTATGAGTGGAGTTGTATGAGCGGGGCTAAGAAAGCCTAATCCTCGCTACACAAATATCCTCCAAGGAAACTATTCCCATGGGGGATAGTGGAAGAGAAAAGCTTGGGGCTGGGCTCAAGAGGAGGCATCTGAGCGTTCCTACGTATCCCCTTAAGATGAGAATCAAGCCACACGTAGTTCTTGAGATGCAGTTTAACATCATGAGGGACGATGATGCATCTCATTTGGGGATATGTAAGGTACGCCAAGTAATCCGACGTGAATGAAGACGTAATTATACACCATACCGTACAATCCCGCAAGAGAGCCAGAGTCAACGCAGGCCAAGAGGCCAGAGGCTGAGCCTTGGTCAGGAAGGCCTGACTGGCTTGCAGTTTAACGTCTTACAGTAAGGATGGGGGGAGATCTTAGTTTAAGGTCATAGAGCTCGGACCATTTTGCAGTTTATCGTCTTGCAGGACGAAGATGCAGTTTAAGGTCATGAAGGACCCAATAGTTTAGGGTCGTGTTGGACCATAACGTGCAGTTTAAGGTCATGGGGGACCATAACGTGAAGTCTAAGGTCATGCGGGACCATAACGTGCAATCTAAGGTCACGCGGTACTATAACATGCAGTTTAAGGTCATGCGGGACCATAACATGCAGTTTAAGGTCATGCGGGACCATAACGTGCAGTTTAAGGTCATGCGGGACCATAAGGTGCAGTTTAAGGTCATTCGGGACCATTACGTGCAGTTTAAGGTCATGCGGGACCATAACGTGCAGTTTAAGGTCATGCGGGACCATAACGTGCAGTTTAAGGTCATGCGGGACCAGCTAGGATCAGGCGAAGTACCGCTTGAGGAACCTGGCGTTGGTGGGAGGGGTTATGCGCTCTTCATCCGTGGTCACCAAGGAGTATGCTGCATTGTGGTAAACCTTATGGATGATATAAGGCCCTTCCCATTTGGGATTTAACTTGGGCGGTTTCCTACCGGGAATCATTGGCGCTCGAAGGGCCAGTACTAGGTCACCCTGTAGGAAAGAACGGAGGCAAACCTTCTTGTTGAAGGCCCTTGCTATCTTATCCTGATGCCTTTCCAGATTGTGCAGGGCACGAAGCCGGTTCTCGTCCAGTGCTTCTAATTCAGCTAGACGGATTTCGGCTACCTCATCTGATGTCTGGTTATCATAGACTGCAGTGCGTAATGATGGCAGCTAAATCTCAATGGGTAGGACGGCCTCAGCTCCATACACCAGGGAATATGGGGTCACCTGGGTAGAGTTGCGAGTCATCGTCCGATAAGCCCAGAGGGCGTTGGGGAGCTTGTTCGGCCAAATTTTCTTGTTATGACCAACCATCTTCTGAATGATGTTAGAGAGGGTTTTGTTGAACTCCTCGATCTGTCTGTTTTCCTGCGCATGGTAGCGGGAGGCATGGTTCGAACGGATGTCGTACTAGGAGTACAATTTTTTCAGTTCAGCCGCTCGTAAGTTGGTGCCGTTATCGGTGAGGAGGGCGTGAGGGACCCCAAACCGGTGGATAATATTGGAGCTCACAAAGTCGACGATGGAACGGGCCTTGACCTCTTTGAGTGGAACTGCCTCTGCCCACTTGGAGAAGAAATCTGTAGCAGTCAGGATGAACCTACACTGGAGAGCTGTTACCGGTGGATATGGTCCCACTACATCAAGTCCCTATACCCCAAATGGCCAAGAGTACTTGGTGGGGTGGAGGGGCTCCAGCGGCCGATGCAGGAAGTTGGCGTGAACTTGGCACAAGTACAATCTCTTGGCATACCCAATACAATCGTGGATCATAGAGGGCCAGAAGTACCCCAACCTCCGGATTTAGTGGGACAGCCTCGGCCCAGCTTGATGGGCGCCATAGGAACCGGCGTGAACCTCTTTCATAACTTTAGGAATCTCTATTCCTTGAATTCAACGGAGTAGGATGCCATTGAAGCTCCGCTTATAAAGGATCTGTTCAAGACCAGGGCCGCTCTGGAGGGTAAATTGCAGTGCGCGGCGTCGAATTCGCTCGCGCTCGGCCAGGTCGTCCGGGAGGTGACCATTTTGGAGATACTCGACAATAGGTGCCCTCCAGTCGGGAGTGGCTTCAACCACTATGTCTGACGAACCCAGGACCCCTGACGTAGAGGGTCCGGCAGTGATATGACTTACTCGCAGGCCATCATTGTCCTCTTGGGTGACGGGCGCAATGACTCTTCGTTGTTCCACATGTATGATCAAATCATCTTGCTCGGGTTCTGCAAGCGACGCGGCTAAGCCATCCAAGGCGTCTGCTTGACCGTTCTGTGACCGTGGGACATGGCTAATCTCTGGTCGAGAAGAGAACTGGGCCATTAGGCGGAGGGTGTACTCCAGAAACGGTACAAGCTCCGGATTCCTGACGATGTAGTCGCCATTAACCTGTTTGATTACCAGCTCGGAATCTCCTTTCACATGTAGATGGGGCACATGGATCTCAAGGTCCAACTCGAGGCTGGTGATGAGAGCCTGGTACTCTGCCTCGTTGTTCGTACAACCTTCTGACAATAGGAACGAGTATGGTAGGACGGCTTGCGCCGGGGTAATGAAGACAATACCCAGGCCCACTCTGTTGAGATTAGGATTGTTGAGCCTCCTACCGGTGGGGCTCCGGGAGGCACCGTTGAAATGCATTTGCCAACATGGGATGACATGATCGACTGAGAGGATAGTCTCATCGGGAAAATCCAAGTCCAAGGATTGATCCGCAGCCGTTGGATGGGCAGCTAAAAAGTCTGCCAGCGCTTGTCCCTTAATGGCCTTCTGAGGTACGAACCTGATAACAAACTGTTGGAGAATCACCTCCCACCATGCTAGTCAGCCAGTCATCATAGGGTGGTTCAGGATGTACTTCAGTGGGACTACCCAGGAGACCAATTGCACCTCATGGTGTTGTAGGTAATGTCGCAACTTCTGTACGGCGAAGACGAGTGCAAGACAGCTCTTTTCGATAGGGGAGTATCTGACCTCCGTATCGAGAAGCATGCGGCTGAGATAGTAGAGACTGTTCTCAGTACCCTCGTTATTCTTCTGGGCGAGAAGTGCACCGAGGGATCTTTCCAGTGCGGTCACGTAAAGGACCAACGGCTTTCCGGAGACGGGTGGCATCAAAACCGGAGGTTGTAGTAGATACTGCTTGATTTCCTCGAAGGCGTTTCGACACTCCTCATCCCATTCGTAGGCGGCGCCCTTCTTCATGAGTGGGGAAAAGGGCTTACACTTGCCGACCAGATTCGCGACGAATCGGCGTATATAGGGTAAGTGTCCTTGGAGGCCTTGAAGTTCCTGAATGTTGCTCGGGGGAGGAATTTGGCTGATGGCCTTGATCTTCTCTGGGTCGATCTCAATTCCTCGGTATCTAACAAAAAAGCCCAGAAACTTCCCAGAGGTGACCCCGAAGGCACACTTCAACGGGTTCATCTTCAGGTGACGGGAACGGAGGAAACCGAACACCTTCTCAAGGTCTTTGAGATGGTCCTAGCGCTGACATGATTTGACCACTAGGTCATCTATGTAGCATTCCACCAGTGTCCCGAGAATAGGCCTGAATATGCGATGCATGACCCTCTGAAAAGTGGCACCTACATTTTTCAATCCAAATGGCATAACGTGGTAGCAAAAGGTACCTTGGGGAGCCCTGAAGGCAGTGGAATCCTCGTCCTCAGGGGCCATCCAGATCTGGTTGTACCCGGAATACCCATCCATGAAAGAGAGTGCTTGGAACCCGTCCATGGAATCAATCAATAACTCTGTCACCGGGAGTGGGAAGTCATCCTTTGGGCAGTGGCGATTAAGGTCGCAGAAGTTGATGCAGACTCTAATCTGCTCATTCTTCTTCCTGACTGGCACAATGTTGGCAAGCCACTTGGGGTACTAGACTTCCTTAACGAAGTTGGATTTGATAAGCTTGTCAACTTCGGCCTCAACCATGGCACCATGAGAAGGGTGAATCTTCCTGGGAGGCTGCTTAAACCCATGATGGTTTGCCGTGAGGTCCAGACGATGAACGGCTACCTGTGGATCTAGTCCTAGCATCTCATTGTAACTCTAGGAAAACACATCACGGTGTTGTTTGAGGAAGTCTATGTACTGCTGCCACTCCTCAGGGGACATGGCTGCACTGATCAATGTGGGTTTCGGATCTGCCTCGCTACCAAGGTTCACCAGTACTAGTTCATCAATTGTGGTAGAAACGCCTTCCTCAAAGGCGGGGGGAGCATCCTCCAGGTCTTCCTCTCCACCCGTGGGGGGATTTCCCGTGACGGGAGACACTTCTGGGCTATCAAAGCCTGAGGGGAAGCTGGTTCCGGCTTGGGCAGCAGTGTTCATCCTATCAGGAGACTCTCTCTCCATTGAGACCATAGCAATGAAGGAATTCGACCCTATCCCATCTGGTCTTCGTCCTAAGGGGCCACGTTTGATGATATCAAAGTAGTGGTGATGTGTCGGCCTGAGTCGGTTGATTCCAAACTGGCAGAAGAGACACGTATGGTGCACCGCCGTTGTCATAAGCTTGACATTCCAGTACCGTACAGGGGTAGGAGGTTCCGGGATCACCTGAGCCTGGTTTATGTAGGAGTACGAGGTGATTTTCCGTCATCGCTTGGACACGGGAACATGTCTTCTTTGTGTACCCGAAACAACAAAACATTGCCCCATGTCGAGGGTTGTGGCCTCCAATCGGTGGATCGGGAGGATGTAGGCGTCATCCATGTTTTCCCAGGGATCACTTATGACCGGGGCGGGTTCATCCTCACTTACTAGGATTTTCTTATCCTTACTCTTGTAATAATCAGCATCCAGATAGCGGGCTTCACAAGAGGCGAAAGGAGATGCATCTCCTTGGAGCAAGCCTACTTGACCATTGAGTAGGTATTTGAGGCACTGGTGATACGACGAAAGGACCGCTGCATGCAGATGGAGCCATGGCCTACCCATCAACGCGTTGTAGGCGGTGTCCTGAGAGACGACCATGAACTCAGTGCTGGCAATTAAACCCCCAAACTGAATCTTCAGGCAGATCTTGCCGACTGGGGTTTTCTCGGTCTTGTCTTACCCCTGGATTCTGAGGTCAGAGGGAGTTAAATCACCTTCAGATAGACCCAGCCTTTGCAATGTCCAAGTTGGAATTAGGTTGATTCTGGAACCCGTGTCAACGAGGTAGCGGCAGACTTCCACACCATTGAAGTAGTCGGTGATGTACAACGGGCGAAGGTGCCCCTATATAGGAGGGTCCTCATCTTCGCCGGAGAATGAGATAATCACCTGGCATTCAGCGTTCGCAATTGTATCGGCCTGGAAGGCTTCTGTGGCTGCTACCTCTGTCTCAAACAGAAGGGGGCTCCTTAGGGCCTCAGCAAGTGCCTCACGCATTTCAGATGATAGGCGAAGGGCCGCAAGGATAGAAAGCCTTGCTGGAATGCTATCCAGGTGCTTCAGGACATCATACTTTCGTGCCAAACGCGATCCTCTGCCTACAGGAGGTCGTTTGGCAGTTGGAGGCATAGCGGGTCCTGCCGGTTGAACCGGCAGTCGGCTAGTACTAGTTACATCCTGCTGCCTACTAGTTGAAGCCTGGAGAGCAGTCGCTGGACTAGGATCGGACAGCGGAAGCTGGCCTGTAGCCGGGAAAGACTTATTGTGATACGAACGAGGCAGCTCTCTCTGATCTAGTAGCACAAACGGCAGTGGAGGTAGAGCTGAGGGCATTAGATGGGGTTGCGCGCACTGAGCTCTGCGTTGAGCCTACTGTCTGGTCTTAGTAGTGTGCACGGCTTGGCTGAAAGGGCCCACTGACGTAGCTTGATGACTAGCATGGTTGCGGTTCCACTGACGTTGACATCGGCTGGAAACATTGGGGAGGTTCGTCTGGCGTTCCCCCTCGTCGGGAGTCATATAGGGCTTTACCAGCTTCACGGTGTTAACCGAAGCATACCCATGGCTGTCGCTCGATGGGTCATCCACCACCGGGCAGATTCTGGGAGGAATCCCCATTTTAGGGGGCATAAAGTCGCCAAGAGTGCGGGATGACGACGACACCGGTGGAGCACGTTGCTTCTTTTTTGCGCCGTCGCAGCTTGCCCTTTTTGGAAGAGGTCGGCTATAAAGACAATGCAGAGGTACCAACTACTTATTATAAAAGTTTCGATTGCTTCAGGGTCGGTGCTCGCTCTAAGCCCACGTGATTCATGCTCGGTGTGAGAAACAAGAGGTTGCAGGGACCTGACGATCACCTCACGAAGGATGCGTCCGTGAGAAGCGAAGAGGGGCTTACGCATTAGGCGGCCCATGGTGTTGGGACTTACTCTAGGATGGAGGCCCGAAGTCTGAAAAAGCGCAACGAAAGAGGGATTTGGGACCAATGATGGGAGGTGCCTCATTCCCTATCACGCCCTCCACTGAACATGGTAGTGGGAAAGTACGGAGATGCAGGGGTGCATCCATCCTTTGGGGAACTAGGGTCTCCCTTCTCCTGAGAACATACGCCACTCCAATAAGAATGATATCATCCCTTGTGGATGGGTGATTCCACTCTCGTGGAGATGAGTGGCGTAAAGAATGTTCGAGCTGGGGGGACCCTTCGTGAGAGACACGAGGTCCGGTCACAGTTTAATGTCATGTGTTGAGGACGTAGTGCTTGGCAGTTTAACGTCCTGTAGCTCAGACGAGGTGGGTTCACTCTGCACCCCTAGGACTTACATAACTGGTACCCTTTGCTCCTTGGGGGAGGGAAGGTACCTGTAAGGTCGTGGTCAAGGGGGGTTGTAGAGAGAACCATCAAGGGGTCCACCTTAGCGTGGCTATGCGAAGAAGCAATAGTCGTTAGTGTGCCTATGTGAAGAATCACTAGGTGAAGCAACGCTACGAGTGGTATTGTCCGTGGGACTTTGAATCACATCGTGCATATCTGGAGGGTCGCACGAGAAGCGGAATTTCCAAGCAAAGGATTGTGCTTCGCGAAGCGGAGTGCCTTGGCCTTATCAGGGGGCATAGGTGTGAGTGGAGGGTGCTTCGCGAAGTGGAACAGTATTTGCGGAGTACTGCCTCATAAAGAAGAGGTCCCTTGCGAAGCAGGGTGCTGCGAAGCAGTATGCTTCGCGATGTGTAGCGATCCTGCCTTAGCATAGGGATCACTAGCATAAGTTGGGTGTTTCTCGAAGCATAAACGCTCCGCGGCTGCCCGAGTTCCCTTGGGAATCCCCTTCCTTCGCGAATTCCCTTGAGATTCGTGAAGGGCATCCCTCTCGGAAGAGGGGATCAAAACGAGACAAAGCAAAGGCATCACGCGAAGTAGAAGTACCTCGCGGAGCTCATCATTCCCGGGGGTAAAGGGTGCTTCGCGATTTGGGAGAGGAGAAGCCGAAAGGTTGGATTGTCCATTTTTTTGGACTCAGGGGAGCCCAATATTTATAGGCAAGGGGCGCCGTGAATCCAAACTCGCGCGCCGCCTCAGGTGCTTCGCGGCGCGCTCGCGAATGTCAAAGTCTTTCGGGAAGAGGTACCGCCTCCGGAGCTTCACGGTGGGCTCGCGAACGTCAAACTCGGTCGCAGAGAGTTACTGCCTCCGGAGCTTCGCGGAGGGCTCGCGAACGTCAAACTCGGTCACTGAGAGTTACCGCCTTCGGAGCTTCGCGGACCCGCGATGCTCGAGGTGCTTCGCGTCGGTGCTTCGCGAGGCAGCATCCGGGCCGTCTTTTTCATCCCTTTCATTCGTGCAATATTTTGGTGCCAACAGAGAGGTTGATCATTGGGTGATGTAGTTTTGGTTAGGGCATGAGACTTGTGATTCCATCTAGTTTGGACTCTCAATGACCAGATATAGATTGTTTCATGAATCCACCTATATGGAATAATGATCCATTATTAAATGATGTTCCTATCAAACCCGTGATGGGATTTCCCTACACTATATTTGATTTTTTATCCTTTTTTCAAGATAGAGTATTATCCATGGATGTTAGAACATTTTCAAAGTGGTGCAACCATATCCATGTACACATCAAGGGCTGAAAACCTCACTAATTATTCCCTAGATATTTTTTGGATGTTGATCAAGCTAAGTAGTTGTGATGAAGAATTAGAAAGATGTTTTATTAATTTTTGATTGTGTTTTTAGAAAAAAAAACAACTATATCAAAGATCCTAATCCGCCATTGGAATATTAATTATTCTTGTTAGGGATGGACCCTAGCTATGGGAGAAGTTTATCATTTTACATGAATATTAATAAATTTATTTTAGGTGTGGACCTCCACATTTAAGACCATGTTAATATCAGATACCTATCCATTATAGGCCTAATTTCTTATTAGACATTTGTTCTATGGAAGTTCAGGTGGTGCAAGGTAGTCTGAGATGAATGATTCATCATTCCACTCCCACAATAACCACTCTTTTTTATATCTAGTCATGCATAGTGTGATGATATTTTGATCTATGGGAAGATGCATGTGATGTAATTATATGATTAGGCATAAATAGATATAGTTAAAAGTATAATTCTTGTCCCCCCTTTGTAGAATCTCATACTATAAAACATGAGTGCAAGTTTTTCTTCCTTCACCATATGATTATAGAGGGTAAGATTCCTATGGATTCCTTAGATGGAATTTTATAATCTAGAGAATCCACACTAATGGATTCCATATTTCACTCACCCCTATAATAAATTTATTTTTCCATAGTGGAGAAATAATAATATTAATATATTTCATCATAGTATATATATGAAGTTGTGGGATCTACCTTGGTATAGATTAGTTACAGTTGATAGTACTATGCGATGATGTAAAATTGAGTAAATAAAGAACTATCCACCCTCAATAGTGGGTAGGATCCCCTCATGTGTGGTGATAAGATCCACACTCAAATGGAAATGGTTAGATACCCATTATATGATAATAATGGATTTATGCACTGTGTGAATGGGTTATAATTCACTTTATATGAATTTAGAGGAAAGTGCGAATAGTTTTAAGGGGAAATAATGGTTATATATCAATGGGAGGCTATATTATGCCTCAACTTACATTCATAATATGAAATTATAGTATTTTAAATTGAAATTATTGAATGAATATTTCCATGTATCACTTCATGGAGGAACATTTTATGCATTTAGGTAATTCCATTACACACACTTTGAGAGTATTACCTTTATTGTATCTTCTAGTAGCACAAGGTTGAGATTTAGGGAGTAGCATTGGTCTTCATGAAGTTGAAATAATGATGGTTGATGAGATCTTAGTGTTGTGTTATTGTCCTCACAGTTGATGATTCTAGTATATATATGTCAAGATAATGGAAAAATAAATTTAGTGATCACTTTATAGATGTTGGTTATTGTATGGAAAGAGAGATGTTTCTCACCTTTAATAGATGGTGGCGGTGACACCCTCTTCCCTTATATGAAAAATGCCAATGGTGGTGATGCTGACTTTTTGGTCCAGTGTGACTAGACATTCTTACAAAATAGATCTGAAGGGTATTACTGATGCTGGAGAGAAAACCATCACATGAAAACTCTTTCTATGTGGTAGACAAGGAGGTTTTATCAAAAGTTTAGGGTTTTTCATCACACTAGTTTTATCTAGTGATATACTAGGTTCTAAAGATGACATACAAAGGTATTATAAACATTTATGACCATTTTATTTAGATTGTGGTGGATTGAGATACCTGAAATATAGTGGTGTTGTGTTGAGTGGTTTGATAAGGATTAAACTGTTCAAGATTTTTTTATCTATATAATTTGAGAATGTGGAACAACAACTTGACCAGGATGTCTTTAATGATGGATGTGAACCTGTTTGAGATTGGGATGCATATGGGGAATTCTAGAAACTATTTGTGATGATATTTAGAAATAATTCTGATTCACTATTATGTCATCATCTAGTTACATTGGTGCATGTTTATTGACGGCAGGATAAAATGAGAAGCTGATGTGGGTCCAGAAAGGCACACTTCCCTCAAAAGTTTCTAATGTTAGAGAGAAATATTTATGAAGTCCCCAGTGGTATTGGATAAATTTGATATAATATTTTCATACAATAACGATCAGGAACACTCTTTAAAATATGGGTAGAAAAGTAATCCCAGTTGTGATAATATTTTTAATGAAGAATACTAATATATATTTTAGGTTTTAATGAATTAATTTCATCCCATGTGGGTGAAGTCCTTTGGATTATAAAACAAGTTTTTTTGTGCATAGTCATAGGAAGACTTCCATTAAATGGATACATGTTTTACATAATTACTTACTTCATAATGAGTAAAATTCAATGATCTTGGTGATAAAAGATAATGTTCCCTTTCCTTGGAAGTGTTGTACTAGTTTCATTTGGAACATGGATATCCAATTATTGAAAAAGTGCATGTAAAGGTAAGTTGATTTCTACACATGGTTTTTTTAGGTTCTATATCATGGTACCCTGGTTGTTTAATTTTTTGGGAAAAATTGGATTAAATGGTTGGGGTATATGTCGAACCAAGTATTTCATGTTCAAAACAAAAATAAATTTTGATTTTCAAAATATTGATACCTCCCAAGGTTTAAAAAGGTAAATTTTCACTAGTGATGACCTTAGAAAATTCCCTGATGGTTTTGTTGACCTTAGTATGGAGTTTTTACCCCTGAGAAATTTATTAGATAATTTCCAAGGACAATTAATTTTAAAGTATTTATTTTTATTAATTAAAAATTTACTTAACCCTTGAGAATATAAGATCATTTCCTCTTAACACCATTATGGATGGAAATTCAAATTCTGAGACTTTGTCTAAAATAGTTGATTAACCCTGGGGTTACTAAATATTCACCTATATTATAGACCCATAGAAGTATTTTCATTAGTTTTTCAATTTAATGATATTAAATAATGTTAAATGAATTAATTTATATGTGGAAAACTCTAAAACCTATCCTATAAATATCACCTTATAATTCCTCTTTAGGGCCATCTATTTTTGTTGTCGACATAATTCTAGATTGATAAAGAGAGAGCAAGGGGGGCTGGAACTTAGAGGTTTTGATGGAAATTTTTGGGAGATGGATTGGATTTATGAAGAAATCGAAGATCATATCACATTATTTTCACAAATATTTCTTAATTTCACACTTTTACACTAAATATTACAGGGATGTGGAGTGATACATGAAAATGGAATACATAAAGGGTTGTAATTGGAGGAGACCACTTTTGGAAACATAATTCTACTAAGAATTTCATTTATAGTCTATTGAGTTTTATTCCCCATTCTGTTAGCCAAAAAAATTATTATCTAGGCACCAGTTAGGTAGGCGGATTCAAATATCGGCCCATGTGGGATTAGAGGTCAACGACGCCTAGTGGGAGTCATCCTGGGCCAGTCTATGTACCAGCAGGGGAGCAGAGCTCTTGCAAGAGGCAGGTGGGCCCATGTATTGGTCTTGTGGTGTGCAAGACCATAGACTGTGTGTGCATAGCCCGATCCATAAGCTCGGTGGGTTGCGGCCCATGTGATGGAGGTGATGCAAGTGGTACGGGAATTGACCGCAATACTGACTTGAACTAAATGAACCAGTGAGATTACATATATACCAATGGTAATACGATGCTTGTTTCATGTATCGGTGTTTGTTATATCACATGATCCCCTCCCCTTTGTTGATTTCTTTTTTGACTTCTCTGGGGAGGGCCTCTGGAGAATGCATAAATACCATACCTCACGATCTCATAAATACCATGAGCGTCCTCATTTTTCAATGATAGAATGCAACCCCAGACATGGATTCCACCCTATGAAATACACCGAATTGTCTAAGGATAAGAAATTTCATCATCGGACAACATAGAGGTCATGCAATTGTAGAAAGGTATTGTATAAACCGGTGTCCAAGGACATACACTGGTGGACTTGAACCTTACTGCATCCTGAAACCCCAATCTGGCAGTTCTCCTTCGCTCGTCCATGCGGTACAGACTAAAGGTATTTTTCCCCTCCTAAGTCATGTAACCTCCTTCTCCATGCACTGTGAGTCTTTATCATTTCATGAGACGAAGACAGTGTACTTTTACAATGAACCTCTTTAGAATCCTTCACAGGATCCTTTACAGATCATCTGTTCATATGATGAACGTGCCACCATGCAGTGCATGGGTGAGGATTGAGTGAGAATCTCCTTTACCTAAAAATTTAAGAGGCTACACCTTGGTTCTTGTAGTTAACACCTTGTCGGTATCATAGTTCAAGATCTAGAATGTGCAGCCCATATTCCATGCACCCCTCATAGTGCAATTCTTTCCATTACCCATGCATACAAAGGCTTTGATATACATCCCCATGCATGACCACAAAACCCTACATGATGCCCCTTTAGGCCATGTGATTTTCATAAAGTATGGATTTCTGCATGACTCTCTCATGATAACATCACCTAGCCAACATATGAATTCAACCTGGTGAAGAATTCATGAGTATACCCTCCTATGTTCATCCATCATTATTCATGGATTATTAATTACCCATGACATTTAAGGCATGATCCCTTTGGAAATTCACTTGCGACACTTGGACAGATGCAAATACCCTAGACACATCCACAAGACCCCATCATATGAATGGTTCAAGGAAAAAGAAATCATGAGACCCTTCTATGGTCTTGCAATGTCCTTGGGTGACCTTGTACATCCCATGTAGATTATAATACAATCCTCAGACAAGTTGGGTTGACCTCACGATATCCTTTGAACAAGTCACCGTGGTCATTCAATGACCTAAGGACTACTCAATTTGATCAGGCAATAGCCCCATCACGTGCCTATATTGTCACAAGCTAAGCAATGGAAAATATAGGATGACCTTGAAATTAATCATTTAAATTTCAAAATGATCATCAAATTTTCCATAGGCATGTCCATATTGACATACGATAGTCCAAAGACAAGTCAGGTCGGTGATATGATAGTGAATGATCACGTCTGCTTTGATCATGCATAAGATCCCCAAAAAGAATTCTCCACTCAGACGAAGAGATCTGAGACAAGTTAGTTGACCATGCCTGAGGCCCTAGACATGCCTACTTTGGTCACTTGAAGCATCTTGGACAAGATGCTTCACCCTTTCAAAGGCATCCAAGACAAGAAAATAGATCAAGCATACTGCCTTGGATGTGTCTTTCATATCAGATTGGTGCCCCAAAATATCCAGAAGACAATTAAGACTTGCCCAGTAGATGGCCAAGATATGTTAGACAAACCCCTTATGTCATGTCAACTTTTTCTAACAGACCTACTTGGACTCGTGTCATGTGGCCCCTCAGCTGGGAATCTTTAGCTGCATTCCCCTTTAACAACGGGAAGTTTCCTTGATGATCTAGTGTCATGCCTTCATGAGAACTCACTAATATCATTCTCTCAGTTAGACCATCAAGATCATCACCACAATAAAGACTGATTATAACAACTGGGAAGCCCAAGTGTGTAGGCCATGACAAAATGAGAAACCTCATACTATAAGCCCCAACCAACTAAGAAGCCTCAGAATATAATCCCCAGTGAATGACATGATATGAAGTAAACTAATTGGGTATCCTTAGAGTGTAAGTCCTGACCAGTCGGGCAGCCCTAGAGTGTAAGACCTGACCAAACAAGCACCCTTAGAGTGTAAGCCCTAACCAACCGGACAACATCAGAGTATAATCCCTTGTGAATGACATGATATGAAATAAACTAGTAGGGTAACCTTAGAGTGTAATCCACTACCAACTAGGTATCCTCAGAGCATAATCCCTGATTACTGACATAGTATAAATATGTCTTCGGTTATAGGGCATCCATTTTGGTGTAAGACCCTATCATCCCTAAAACCTCAGAGATAGACATAATGTCTCCAAGTGTGATCAACCACCTTAGCCTATCAGCAGGTTAAAGGATAGGTTGAACTATGAGAACTCGTATTCTTTCCAAAATAGGGATACAAAATAAGCCATCCCAAGGCCCGAGCACCCATGGGCATCATCTAAGTATAAGTTTGGGTCATGCCCTCAATTACATCTATGGTTCATATTCCCAACTAAGTAATCTAGGGAAGTCAATTATACATAAGTCCCACATAGGGCTCACATGCCTCACAGAATAGACACCCATCATAAGAAATGTGTAGAATTTTATTACTATCCTAAATAGGATATGTAAGATGCCTCACTGAGGTCCAAGACCGATTTTCAAATCCATACCATTGAAGTTTCCAGTCAGGATCCAAGTACCACAGAGAGGGGGAGTGGGTGAATCAGTGATATATTTTCTTTTTATGTTTCCTTCTTTTTAAAACTACCTTTGCCTCCTGTTAAAGATTTTCTTCCCTATTTAATTCACACAACCACATGAATGCAAGATTTACAAGGTTCACAACTCAACAAGAGTAGCTACATCCTTAGTATGGTACGAAAATAATCCAGTACCACACAATAAACTAGAAAACAATACTTTGATGTGGAATAAAACAAGTAGGATATACCCTTACACTCGTGTAACACTTGGAAAACAATCTGAAAGTGTGTGTTCACCCTCTTAGCACAAATAGGGAATTACTGTATTTCAGTGCTTCTTTAAAATTGAGAAGGTGTATTCTTTGAAGTACAAATCTTCACTTTCTTACATAGAAGCTGGTAAGAACTGTCTCACGTACAACGAAATACATGCGAAGACCCTAAATCTTTCACACAACCTTTTACGTGTCTTGTGCGTGACTTTTATTACAGGCACTCAAGATTTGACTTTTGTCACGAAACACCTCTTGCGCGCAACTTCTATCTTGCGCGCAACTTCTCCTTTTTCCGCGCAACTCAATTTCTTTCATACAGACTCCTTTTCTTATTATTTTTCTGCACCTCAGAGCTTCGGATTTATATAAGTATTGAGCATTAAAGATGTGAAGGGTTAACCTCTATTTATAGACCTCTTTTCCCCCTACCCGCAAAAACCCCGATCTATCGTGCAAGATCATGACGCGTCGCACAAAACCCTGATTGACATCGCCTTTGGTGAGGAAGTTTCTTTTGTGCAAACCTCAGCTTTCTTGCACATTTTAAATCTTCTGATATCTTTGTTCCATTTTTATTTTCGGAAGTTCGGACCGTGAATTATGCATGGCACGCAAAACCCCATTTTACGTTTCCTTTGGTGCAAATGTTTCTTCTACGCCAATTCTTCAATATTTCGTGAAACCTTCTCTTTCACGCCAATTATCCAATCTTTCATGCAACCCCCTCTTTCACTCACTTCTTGCCATTTCCATTTTCTGAACTTTGGACTTCGAATCATGCCTTGTGGGCAAGATTCCAAACAACCTTCAATCTTGCGCACAAAATCATATCTTACGCGCAAAACCCAATCTTTTGCACAAGCCTATTGTTTCCCAGATTTTGATGTTCAGATCATAGAACACCACTTGCACACAACAAACGAAGCCATCGTCAAACTTGTGCACAATATTCTTTTCCAAAACACATTTCTTCATCTCCCGATTTTTAGGCCCTAAAATTTGGCAAACTTAGGGAAAAGGCGCCACCTTAAACTGTTCTTTTGTGTCGCATCCAGATTGTCTATTACTTTGTCATTTCTCTCTTCATTTCATCCCATAACCATTCTTTAGATTTCATCATGAAATCCACTATCGTGATATGTATCCTTTGATCGAACATCTTTAGCATCATCATATTTTCAGTGGCAAGTACTGAAACTTCCCTTTCTTCTAGCAGTATCATTCCAACCAATCAAAGCTCTATATGACTGGAATCATCGTTTCATTACCTTTCCTTCATAAGGATTGCATAAAAAGGTATCCTAACATATGATATTTGTAAAATACAAATTTTCAAAGCATCATCTTGTTTTCCATGTTCTTTACCAAGTGATTTGATTTATCTTCCTTGACAATAAAATAAAACACTCTCTACCAGAGAACTCTTCTTACTTTCTTCTCCATCCAACTTGGTCACAACAACCATATGATGTAAAACTATATGGATGGGTCTAGTCATATGACCTTAAACCATATCAAACAAACTACATGGGTTTTGATTCTTGTTTCAAAAGATATGTAGGATTCCTCATAGAGGTTCAATCACATCTCCAAGACACCAATTGCCTCCCTAAATGATAATAAACTCCAAATTTCTCAAACAAAGGTATAACCCAAAGCATCATAAATAAATAAGAGAGTGATATAGAATATGTGATATACAAAGTATTGTTCCAATTGACAAATGTTTGTAATCATGTCATTGAAATAGGGGTAACCAATACTGTATCAGGGATTGGGAAGGATTTCACAAACATAACTTAAATCTATAAGAGAGTCTTAGAGTAGGAAATAATTACCCCAAAAGGTTTTGATGATCCTGAAATCTCATACTCTCGAAAAATGTGAGTCCCCAATAGTCATTAGGCCTAAAAACCCAGTTGATCGTTGGTCTTTAGAAAGTAATTCAATACCCAGCTAGTGATGAGGGAACCATAGGAAGTTTCTAGGGAATATTAAATGGGTGTAAAAACTAATTCTCACAATTGAGAGAGGCCTTAGAACCCCCCCCCCCCCCACCCCATCGTGATCAATCCATTGATAAAAAACTCATTCCATACCTTAAAACCCGATGAAACAAAAATGGTGAACCTGATATGAATATTTTACCTATTTCATCCATTTAATAGGTTGAAAATGATAGATTTTATAGTGCCCATTAGGATAATTTATGTTGTTCCCATTGCACAAAAAAAAGATGAATCCAAGATGTTTCTTCTAACTGCACTGAAAGGGGCTACCTCTTTACCTTTTAAATATGAATTTTATTTATCGAACATGTAATCTTATGTATGATGCTGCACTGATAAGGTTTCTTGTATTATCCTCAGCGGACTTCTCAAGATTTATTGCAATCGGAATGATGTCATCAAATTTGAAAATGGATTTCAAGATAACTAGACAAGATTCTTAGGCATTGAGGCCCTGACATATCAATAGATCGATCACAACTCTAGAGTAGGTTCATGAAAACCTTCCTAGGATGAGTTCATGTCGGTTGCCTTCCCTATGACAGGATACAGGAGAAGAATTGGCCCTTATCTCTATATTCCACTGCTTTGGTAACGTATCACTGGAATGTAACAAAGTACACCTTCCCTAGGTCAGGTAGGTGACTGAGGATAGTCAACATGAAAACTCAATCACCAAAGAGTTGCCTAAGAAGGATCTCATGCTTTCTGTTCATCATCATTGATATGTTAACATGATTCCACAAGGACCTGTAGAGGAGGTTGCACCTACACCAACTATCCGGGATGGAGAACCTGGTAGGGGAGCCCACCTGGGGTATCCATACAATGCAGTTCTAGAGAAGGGTCATATCCTTAATACCACCAACCTATCTGAGGTCCACCAGTGTATCCTAATAGTTTCCCAGAATCAATCTCATATCACTACTATCCAGGAGCCTAATACTTCATCACAATTGGCCTTGGTGACTGTGGAATCCCAGGGAACACCCCAGCCTATATGGATGGGTTCATTTTTATCATATTCTACCCTAGGATCATCGTCATCATGGGCACCAACCCCCCCCCCCCCCCAAATGATATATCGGGCACCGACCCGTCAAACGAGATACTTCATCAAGGAGGATCGCCATCCTTATTGTGTCTCAATCAATATGATATCATTCAGATCTAGAGACTTCTCATCTGATCCATACAAGCATGCTCTTGAAGGGTAAAATCATACCTTCTTATAGTATTTTGGGTTATAGTAGGTCAGCCTACCTCCTACCACCACCCCAAGAGCACAAAGGATCAACAGTATCCACCAGGCATCTACAATATGTGTCCTCAAGGATTTTGGTATTTTTGAAGGTAATGAAAATTGATCATATGGATAGTGGTAGTAGTGGATCCAGTCTATGGGATCCATATCAGATCTCCCATTATCATCTACTAACCCTGCCACTGACAGAGGATGGGGTGTTTTTATGGATCCCACTAGCCATACCCTTGAGGATGACAAGGAAGTTTCTATAGAGGAATATATCTCTCAAATCCTACAAGAAAATTAGGATCTCCTAGAGATAATTGTGAGAATACTAGTGATATATCCAATTAGGGATGATGTGTGTGTTTCTTATTATTGAATCCTGCCTTGTAGTGAAGTTCCCTAGCCCATAGGACAGCAGAAATTTTTATATTTTTCATCCTCTCATCAGAATAAATCCAAAAATTTTCCCACCTCATCATAGCCCATAGGTCTGGGGAAATTTTAATATTTTCTACCTCCTTATCAAGGATATTCTAGAATCCATCTGATTCCAGATGTTTCCAGCAAACCTTCAAGAGAATCGGGACCTTTTAAACAATGGTAAGTGTCTTCATCGTCAAATACCACCAATGCTTCGTCACCTTCCCCATATCAATAATGACTGGGAATTTGTACCCCAGACTCCATATTCATCCATACACCTTCACCAATTATGGCATAGATAACATGCAGGAGAAGAAGTTTGGTCACCCATCACTTGATAGAAATTTGTGAAATGAAAATCCCTTCCAAGAAAAACATGTTACACAGTATTTCAAACATGCCATTGTGAATGGTTTGATAGATATCCCAATGAAAATAAATCCATGTGAGTTAGGGTTGACAGGACAAGATAATCATTTCCCCTACCATCAACATCTCAGACACACTATAAAAGGATACTTTTCCTTTAAAGAATGGCTTCATGTGTAGATGGAAAAGGGTATATTAGAAACTCCCACAATGGAATCAAAAATCCAATCATCTGGTCTCTCTGATCATGTGTAGATGGAAAAGGGTATATAAGGTTTCTTTTCCTTTAAATGCATGGCTAATGTCCTTACTATAAGAAGTTAAACTGCATGGATCTCATCCTTATAGTAAGATGTTAAATTTTATGGATCTTTTTCTTGCCACATGACATTAAACTTTATGGATGAAATCCTTACTGTATGATGTTAAACAACATTGTTTTTCTGGAACTATATATGGCTTGACTCTCACCATAATGAGATACGTAGGGACACATGGATTCTATATCTTGGCCTAGCCACCCATATCCACATCCATACCACAAGATGCAAAATTACATGGAACACATCCCAATCACAGGGTGATAAATTGGGTGTCATATCAATCTCTAGGAGACATCATAGGTATCAAATAGGAAGGTTGGCATACCACAAGGTGATAGCACCCCCTTCGAGACATGCAAACCCACTTATGCTGAATAAGAGTTCTATAAAAAGGGAGGAAAATAACCAATAGATTATGATGATATACAGGTTTATACTCCCAATGGATTGGGGACTACCCCTATGAATCTCTAGAGTATGCTCGATTGTGACTATTTTCTCCCCATAAACCAGGTCAACGTCTCATACTTAATCCAAAAAGTAATATCCCTTCCTTTCCATAAGGATAACATCAATGATTATCAGTTCCAAAGTCTCTCTACAATGACTCAGTCAACAGGGGTTGAAAATATCTATTCTCATGGCCTCTCTCACCCTGATAATGATAGCGGGTCCCTCGTATTTCTATCTTCATTGTATAATTAATCCATAGACTCTTAGATGGAAGAATATGAGGATAAACTCAGGAATGACCATATAGCATTCGAGGTAGGTGTCTCCACCACCATCGATGAACTTAGATAGATAAACCTGGTAATAAAGGAAGACTTTCAGCCTACACTGAGAAGTTCCACCATTCCCCTTAAAGAGTAAGATATGTACATCACATTTCTCAATAAACAGTGATATGTGTTCATATGTAACTACACATAAATGCTCGGAAGAAACCCAAATGTGGCTACAAACTATCTCGAGCTACCAGATGAGAATAAAGGCTTTAACAAGACACCCAAAAGAATACTCATGACACTGATAGAGAGTCAGAGGTCGAAAAGTTGATCAAATCCAAATTTTTATGATAAGTGAAATACCCAAGATGGATTTTAAAAATCATCCCTGTCAATAAAAGGATGGGATGATTAGGGTCGTCATTGATTTCAGGGACCTTAATCATCATTTCCCAAATGATGATTTCTCATTTCCAGTCATAGTAATCTTGATTGATTCAACTCCTAGTTTCTAATCCCATTATTTCAGGGATGGGTAATTGAGGTACAATCAGATTAAGATGACCCCTGAGGATGAGGAAGCCACTGCCCTTAGGGTGCCTCAAGAGATCTTTTGTTATCAGGTCATACCCTTTGGCCTGAATAATTCTATCACCATATATCAACAAGTCATGCCCCATATATTTAATATTTCTTGGGAAAGATAGCTCAATGTTATGTCAATGACCTTGTGATGAAATCCCAAAAGTGGTGTGATCACTTTATGAACCTTGAAATAATTATTGGCAAGCCATGATAGCACAATCTGAAGATGAATCTATTAAAATGAGAATTTGGGGTAAAATTAGGGAAATTCATTGGTTTTTTGGTATTCCACCATAACATTCATGTTGACCCAAAGAAGACTAGTACTATTATAGAAATTTCACCCCGCGTAATAAACCTAATATAATTGAGGAGAATCCAAGGGAACCTTGCTTACATTCATCAGTTCATTCCCAACCTAGAGAGAAAATCTATCCCCTTCAATGGGATAATGAAGAAGGTAACTTCCTACCAATGGGATGAATATTTCCAAAAATCCTTCAAAAGTATCAAGTGGTACCTACTACACCCACCGATTTTGATTCCTCTAGTGGATGTTAGGCCACTCAAATTATATTTGGCCTCCATGGAATTCTCACTAGGAACCCTAATCATAAAAAATAATTAAGTGGGAAGTGAGAATAATCTCTATTACCACATCCATACTATGCTAGGTACTGAGACCCAATACTCTGATGTCGAGATGAACTGCCTCGTGATCATCTTTATAGTGAAAAGGATGAGTCATTAATTGTCATAGAAAAAAGTCCAATTGGTCTCTCTTATTGATATAATCAAGTAAATCCTTGGTCATATGATGTTAATTGGACACTTAGCCTGAGGGGTGGTCATTCTTCAGCAATATGACATTCGGTTTGTGTCACAGAAGTCAGTGAAAGGACAATCCCTAACTTCTTTTCTTGTAGCACAACTTTCACCAAAAAAATATAAAAAAAGACACTGAGCTTCTTGATGAAGAGGTATTCTATTCCCATGACACTCCCTAGACATGGGAGATGTATTTTTATGGTGCCTCACATAGTTCTATAGGAACAAGGATAGAAAACTCAAAGCTTAACCAGGTTTCCCTAAGAATTGTATTTTTCTCTTCTAACGAAGTAGTTTTTCCTGACTCTTTATCACTATCGAAAGGCTACATAAATAACAAGTCAGAATACAAATCCATCATTGTTGGCTTAGAATTTTCCCTATATCTTCAAATAGTCTACCTAAACATAAAAGGGGATTTGGAGTTAGTGAAAAAGAAAGGCAACGGAGAATATACCATCAAGAAGGATGAAATATCCCCTATCATTGGCTATGTCAAGGGTATAATGGAAGAGTTCCCTTTCAAACCCACATTGCATCATTTTCCCGAATCACAAAATATTTTCACTGATGCATTGGCCAATGTAGCCACCCTCTTGGCCAATCCTGGTCAGGAAGAAATAATCTTCTACATCACACATTAAATAATGATATCGGAAATCGTCATATGTGATATGGAAGATATCAATCAGGCCAACACCCCCCCAGAGCGTGATGCACCAATAGTCACCCCTAGATGGGTGGAACCCATAATCAGTTATCTATAAGAAGGGAATCTCCCAATAGATAAAGACAGAATGGAATAGATGTGGCATCATGTAGCAAACGTTTCCCTACATGATATCCCGAATGAGAAGAACACCCTCTATAATCTTGGATTTGATGGTATAATCCTCATATTCATAGAAGAAGGATAGATTTCTATGATCATGGAATCATTTTATGCAGGCTCTTATAATGCACATCAATCTAGGACCAAGCTCTCTCGTCATATCAGTAGGTTCAGATATTACTAGAGAACCACGATACATTATTTTTTGAAATTCACCAATAAATGTAATGAATACCAAATCCATGAAAATTTC
Organism: Viscum album; assembly: GCA_963277665.1. Taxonomy (NCBI): domain Eukaryota; kingdom Viridiplantae; phylum Streptophyta; class Magnoliopsida; order Santalales; family Viscaceae; genus Viscum; species Viscum album. The sequence continues at coordinate 190,232,342 of OY728145.1, forward strand.
ATCCACCAACCTCCAAAATTGCTACAAAAATCTAAATATTCCAAGTAGTTTTTTTTTGGTGGATGGAGGTTGTGGGTCCATATTCCCCAACCACAGCTAAGTAGTTCAAGTATTGTCTTACTCTTACCGACTTTTATCAAAATTGGTTGAGTCCATACCCCTCAAGGAATTAGAGATGAAGAATATTAACAACTTCATAAAGTCCCACATAATTACTCGTTTCAGAGTCCCTCGTACAATATTCATAGACAATGGCACAATATTTTTTTCCATGGGGTTGAAGAAGTTGTACCAACAGTACAACATCTGGTCCAATCACTCGTCTCTCTATCTTGCAACAGCAAAAGGAAATATAGAGTCCATCTATAAAACTCTACTAAATATACTCCATAAGATGGTGAACAAGGATAATAAGTCTTGGCAAGACATAATCCTCCATGCTTTATGGGACTACCATACTACCACATGTATCTGTACACACTGAATTCCATACTCAATCATGTACGGGACCGAGGTAGTGTTACCCATTGAAGTCCGGATCCCCTCACTATGAGTAGCCATCAGCAGGCAACTCTCATATGATGAAAAATAAAAAATGAGATTAGATGAGTTGGAATGTCTAGATTAGAATAGATTTCACACACTGTACAATCTATAAATTCATCAGAACCAGATAGCCCGGGCTTTTAATAAAAAGGTTCACCTACGTTCATTCCTTCAAGGAGAACTCATGTTGGTCCACATAACCCCAAGGATATTAGAAAAGAATCCTCTAAATTTGAAAACTAAGTGGTAGGGGGCCTATGTTCCACACAAGGTCTACCCGAACGATTCTTACTCATTGCACAATATATATGGGGAGCGTGTCACACCTACAACCAAAGCAATATTTCTCAAGAAATTCCTTGAAAAGTTGTCAGCACAAGGGCATCCACGTTTGTTTAAGTCCAATCATTATTCCTAGGTAAATGATGTTAAACTATACAAATTCATCTAAGAAGCAAGACATTAAATTGAATGACATTATTCATCCCAGCTAAAAGACATTAAACTATACAAATTCATCTTAGCTGCAAGACATTACACTTCATAACATACTTCATCCTAACCACGTGATGTTAAACTATATGGAATTTTCCTGGAACTAAGAATTTAAACTACACAGAATCTCTCATCCTTACTGTAATACATTAAACTACTTTGATAATTTTCTTATCACATGGCATAAAACTGCACGGAGCTGTGATCTCCATCTCTATTCATGTTGATCACCTACATCTTTGTCACATGATGTTAAAATGCACGGCTCTTCTAGAACTATGTATATATTAATGATTATTTTCAATGGGATACATAGGGACACTTCGATCCAATATCCTGGTCTAGCCACTAATTGATACGAAAGGCCCCATTCATACCCCCTTTTGTATCTATATTGTAGGGAAACTTGTTATGTTCCGTATTTCTCACACCAAGCATAGCTCACGTGAGCTTAGGAATTGTGGCAGGGACTTACCGTCACAATAGAGTCATAAAGGCACAAAACATGTCTATTATGATTCCCTGCCACATGACATTAAAATTAATGATCGATGTCCATGTCGCATGATGTTAAAATTCATGGTCGATGTCCATACCGAATATGGTTCAAACCTAAGTATAGTATTTCTTGTTTAATAACTATGTGGGACTTGATTCCTACTCCCACATGATACATAATGACGCTTGAATTTCCAACTATGCCGATAATCGAAGGAAGGATTTGGAATTTCAAGTCGGTGATCATGTTTTCCTGAAGGTATCTCCCTGCAAGGGAGTCATATGTTTTTGTAAGAAACGTAAATTGAGTCCCAGGTACATCGGACCTTTTGAAATTCTAGAACGAATTGGGGTTGTAGCTTACCAATTGGAAATGCCGCCGAGTCTCTCCAAAGTTCACGATGTGTTCCACGTATCTCTGTTGAGGAAATACATGCCTGACCCAACGCATGTACTCACCTATGAGGAATTAGAACTGGAACCCGATCTGTCATATTACGAAGATCCCATCAGGATTCTTCATACGAGAGAACAAGTGCTGAGAAACTGGACGACTCGTCTGGTAAAAGTTTTATGGAGAAACCATAAGATGGAAGGGGCAACGTGGGAACCCGAGTAACTTATGATGAAGAACCACCCGAGTCTCCTCATGCGGTAGTATTTTAGAAATTTCAAGGACGAAATTATTTGAAGGAGGGGAGAATGTAGCACCCCAAGCTTCTACGGTATGCTTCTCTTTGAATAATGCAATAACGTGTGTTGTACGCAACATCGAGTTCTAACACACCACAACCAATCAAACTAGCCGTTATGAATAGTAATACCCACTTTTTGAAATTTATAAATTTTGTTTTTCAAAATGGACTTCATTTTTGGATTCAGAATATCAAAATTAGCCTAGGTTGAATTTTTGGTATTTTTCTGAAAAACTTCATTTTTTTATGAATAGTGAAACCACTAAGTGGTAATTAAAAAAATGAATTTTTCATAAAACATAATTTTAACGCTTCTGTGAGTGAAATTTCAAAAATCCGAGAGACACGTTTAATATCAAGGAGTAAAATGTGGTTCAATGAGATGAAAATAATTTTTGGTGAATAGTACCTTTTTACTTTTATTTACCACGGTTAAAAGTAAATAGGGTAATTAAGGGTAAAAATGATATTAATATTACCCTAACACATGTCCTAATTCTATTGGACAAGTGTATCTCGACCAAAAAAAACCTTAGGAATAAAATATTATCATTTAGGTCCACTTGGATTAGATTAGGACATTTATTATTATTTAACTCAAAGAAGAGTTTAAAGAGTTAAAATCAAAGTTTATTTACTAAAACATTTTTAATATAGGGTTACACATAAGATAAATTCGATTATAAATATTCATTATAAAGCTAAACCAATTTCATACATAATTATATTTCATTTATAATTTTTATACATTAAATAATTTAATTTATTTATGACACAATGATGATGCAGTAATTACCATAATAGTGAAACATTAAAATAATTGATATTATAAATACCCAAATAAATATAATTTGAGACTTTTTATGAATTAAACTATTTTTATAGGTTAATATGACATGTTAGGAATGATTTAATTAACTTTTTTCGAAGTAATAATTCTGTTATGATTTTCAAAAAAATCAATTTTACAAATAGTGTCAAAATTGACACAAAAGAGTTTTTAAAACAAATATTATATTATTAATTGATATTAAATTCCTAAAAATCTAAGGTTAGGCCAAGCGACTTATATCATGATAAGTGTATAATTAATGGAACACTTGGGGGTCTCTTGGAGGTATATAATATGTTTATTAACTATATAATATAAAAATACAAAGTGACATGGTAAGTGTCAAACTAATTAACTAAGAGTTAAAACTAAAAGATAAGGTTAATATAATAAACCAAACCTGTCTAAATTATATTGTTTGAGTGGTTTTCAACCCATCCCCACCTTAAACATTAAATAATACACTTTGGGGCCATTAGAAACCGAATATGAATTTATTATAAAATAATATTTCTAGCTTTTCCAAAGGTCCCCTCACCCCTCTTATAAAAGGGCACTCCCCCTTCCCATTAATTCACACCTTCAAAGCCTTTTTGTTCAGCCAACCACTGCCCAAATACTCTCTCAAATTCTCTCACTTCATCATATAGGACTTAATTTAGTCAGAAATCCATCTTAAGGTGCCCTTTTGATCAAATCGAAAGGAATAACCCGAAGAAGAAATAATGATTTCACCACCCTTTTTCAAGTTCCTTTCTTCTTCCACTTCTTCTTTCTTTGTTATTAACATTTTAAAATAATAAATACAGTATATTATATGTACTTTGATATTATTATAAACATGTTACAACCATATTTCAGTATTCTATCCATCCTTTGAATGACTTGTCACCATACGTGCGTACGTACGGCTTACCGTCTCCACGTCGTGGTGTAATTGTTATTCAAAACATTATTATTGGGATGGGTATAATAATGATGTGTAATTCATGTAAATAATAAATATAACATGATAATGATTCTGTATATATGATATACCATCCAATTAAATATTATTTTTATATCAACAGAATGATATTGTCCCTCGTGCGTACGTACAGACTACCGTCTCCACGAACGCGATGAGATTCATTCACCATCGTATCCATCCAAGTCTAATTCTCATTTTAAGATTAATAATAATGTTTAAGGAATTAATATCATTCTGTATATGAATAAGATAAAACCTATCCATAACAAACATGTCTTACATAACAAAACATATAAAAGAAAGTGAGTAAGTTAACACCCGAAACGACAATAATATTAAGATATTATTAACAATGCAATGTTAAAAGATCATATATGATATAATAATTATGTATATGGTTATTGTATAATTTAATAACAATTTTTTAACTATTATACAGGATTTTAACATACCATCTACTAAGGAAAAGTACAAGGTAAGGTTTTATTTCGCAATATCTTCATTATCTGAGTTTGTTTATACGTAATAATCTACTGGGATTTATTTATCATCCACATCCATGTTTCTTAAAAATGTATTTCAAAATATTATTACTATTTTATATAATATGGGTTAAAGTCATTTATACCCTTTTTTGACTTTTTATAAGAGGTTTATAAAGGAATCTTTCTGTCATTTTCCAAACAAGGTGCTTTTTAACCTTTTCGACAAAATTAAGGTAAGAATGTTTTTTTTAAGTTATACGGTGGGTGCGGCTATTTTCCACTATTATAAAATCTTCGATGCTTTCCTTACAAGCTTATAAATAAATTTTCAAAGTAAATGATTTATTTTATAATTATGTGACTTTTAAATGATTTCAAAAAAGGGATATTTTTCTCAAATAGTTTTGATTTCATCTATGTCAACATTCTTTGATAGATTTTAAGCTTATTTGAAGTTGATTTATTATGATAAAAAACTTACATATTTTATTGAAGGTTTTGTGATTTGTTTTAATGTGGATTTGTTATTTTTATACCATTAATGGTTTATGTAAAAAGTATTGAAATTTTTTATGCTAGTTTTAATACGAATGTTTATGTTATGTTTAATCCTGTTCATATTAGGAATGCATTGGACTTAATATGTGACGGGTGGAGACCACTATAGCTCATCGATGCATCAGTAGGTCTCATGAGACAAACTAGTGTCTTGGTACAAGGCCTTGACAAAATCTTATTTGTAGTCTTGGCACGAGGCCTTGGCTGTGTGGTTATGATAGTCTGGAATTATGCATTCCATCATTGTGAAAGTGGTTATTGATATTTCATGTGATTATTCGATTAGTAGAATATCCATGTGAATAAGTAAATGGAATTATTTCATTTTATTTCTGCCATATTATGTTGAAGTTCAAGTTTAAAAGGCTTTTATTTTAGTTATACATTGTCTTAAATGTTTGTTCCTATTTATGAAAGTTCCCGCTATATTGGTATCCTTATTGGGCATTTGATCTCACCCCTTTACATGTTTTATTTTTCCCACGATGTGAAGAATTATTTTATGAATGACCTGCAGGGATAGTATGAGGGGATAAGAGTGTGGACTATGGAGAATATATTGTTATAGTTTTCATTTTATGATGTAATGTAATCTTTATGAATGTATCTAGTTATTCCAAGGCTACTAAACTAATCGGTCTTTAGAGACTTGATATTTCTTGTGATCATGCCAATGTTATGTAATAATGCACCGACTCTGGGTAACTGGTGTCGGGGCGTTACAGTTGGTATCAAAGGAAGTTTAGTACAAACCTTGGAATCTAGATTTAGATAAACTCTGATTAGAGCACATAGACCAAAGATGGACTTTGAGGATTAGTATAGAAGAACTTCCTAGAATTTTGGTATTGTATAGATTTTGTGAATTTTTCGAGCAATACATCCCTGTCTAGATACGAGCAGGTAGAGGCGGCTCTGGCACAGATGTACCTAGGGGTAAAACCCGAAAACACCTCTTTGAGCTGGACTCGAATGGGAACTGGTGCACGACAACGGGCCTTGCTGCACTCTTGGTTATGACACTCCCGGGGGATATGCTTAGGATAACTCTCATTTTCTTTACAAATCATTATGAAGGGTTTATGAGTATATATTTCCTCAAAGAAATCATTTTTATGATTATGGATTATATCCATAAATAGTTCAATTTTTGTTAAGTGTTTTATAAGTATGAAATTATGTATTTTGATTCATAAACTGATGTAGTTTATGCCATTGTTTAGAAATGGCGCCTAGTGGAAGAAATGGAAACCGTATCAATGCACACACTCCATGTAGGGATTTCCCTCCTGCTCAAGATAATTATAGTGGAGCTGGTGATGCAACTGGTGCTGATCAACTAATCACCATACGGGGACAACTCACTCAGGTTATGACTAATAACCTTACCTGTATGGAGCACCCTGATCCACAGCGTGGAGGATCAATGTTAGATCGCTTCATGAGGTAGAAACCTCCAACATTCAATGGGAGTACAAATCCATTAGTAGCTGAGCAATGGATAAGTTCCCGAGAGAAAATATTTCAGGCTTTGGGAATTAGTGAAAGGGAAAAAGTTATCATAGAAGTTTACCGCCTCACTGGCGATGCTGATAAATGGTGGTCATTGATTCGAAACACGAAGGAAGATGATGAAGTATAAAATATGGAATAGAGGAAGTTCAAAGATCTGTTTTTAGAAAAATACTTTCCTCATGACCATCGAGCAGATATGGAAAGACAATTTCTGAGTCTGAGACAAAATGAGGATGAGAATGTCGCAAAGTATGAGGCTAACTTTACAAGGTTAGAAAGGTATGCTGGAGATTATATACGTAACCCAAGAAGTAAGATTGATCATTTCTTTGATGGGTTAAAACCATTTCTCCGTCGAGAATTAGTCTCACAATCCTTCTCGTCATACGAAGACATTGTCTCATGTGCTATCAAGACAGAAAAGGAATTCTCTAAGTCTTATGACTTTAAAGAAAAGAAAGAGAAGAATAGATCTTCTGATCAATCTGGGAATGGAAGTAAGGGGAAGAAGGAAAAACATGAATATCCATTCTATAGTAAATATGGGAAGAAACACCCCAGTACTTGATTAAAACGAATGGGAGTCTGTTACAAGTGTGGTGAAAAAGGCCACCAAGCTCGTGATTGCAAGGGGAAGAAGGAAGCTACCGATGTCCAATGCTACAATTGCAGGGATATGGGACATTATGCTAATGAATTTCCTAAGCGTCAGGGGAACATACCTCAAAAAAGGCCAAGGGATCAAGGCCAAGCTTATGATATCACTACTGCTGAGGTAGAAGCTCCGAAAGACGTGGTGGCAGGTAATTTAATGGTTTCCTCAGGTTTAGAAAATGAATTATTTGATTCTGGATCATCGCATTGTTTCATATCTTCCCAGTTTTCAAAGAAAATTAGATATTTCCAATTTTATTTAACAAGGGAATTGTCAGTTAAAACTCCTAAGGGAAGTATCATTGCAACAAAGTTTTTTGAATCGGTCCCCATTAAGGCACATAAATGTTCTGTATCTTCTGATCTCATCATCATGCCTATGATTGAATTTGATATAATCCTCAGTATAGATTGGATTTCGGACCATGATGCGAAGATTTATTGTAAGAAGAAAGAGGTTACGATTATTGATGATGATGATAAGGAACACATTATCTTTAGAGCAGAATCATCACCACCTAATTCTTATATAGATCCACCCCCAGTAGCTCAACTAAATTCAATTATTGGGGAGGAAGAGAATGAAATGACAATGGGTGAGGAAGGGAATGTTCAAATAGAGTATGTACCTGTTGTGAAAGAATATGTAGATGTGTTTCCGGAAGATTTACCTGGACATCCTCCAGAACGAGAAGTTGAGATTTCCATTGATTTAATTCCTAGATCAAGGCCTATATTAAAGACCCCTTATAGAATGACCAATGTAGAATTAGTTGAACTAAAGAAACAACTAGAGGAATTGAGTAATAAGAGATTTATTTGCCCTAGTGTTTCTCCATGGGGAGCCCAAGTTCTTTTTGTTAAAAAGAAAGATGGGTCTATGAGGTTATGTATTGACTACAGGGAGATCAATGCTATAACAATAAAGAAAAAGTATCCCCTACATCGCATTGATGATTTATTTGAACAACTGCATGGAGCTCAATACTTTTCAAAGATTTGCCTTCGATCTGGATACCATCAGTTGTGTGTGAAGAAGGAAGACATTCCAAAGACATCATTTCGAGCAAGGTACGGGCATTACGAGTTTATAGTAATGCCTTTTGGATTGACTAATGCACCCTCTGTTTTTATGGATCTAATGAATAGAGTTTTCAAGGAATATCTTTATTACTTTGTAGTGGTATTTATTGATGATATCTTGGTATACTCTAAAAGCTACAAAGATCATGAAAATCACTTGCGCATTATATTGAAGACTCTGAGAAGACATGAATTATATGGGAAGTTTAGAAAGTGTGAATTCTGGCTTCAAGAGATTTCTTTTCCTGCCCATATTGTCTCTGATGATGGAATTTCCGTTGATCCTTCTAATACCAAGGAAATCCAAGAATGGCCTGCACCGATGAGTATAACTGAGGTACGTAGTTTTATTGGTTTAGCAGGTTATTATTGAAATTTCATCCAGAATGTTTCTCGGTTAGCTAACCCATTAACAAAGCTCACACGTAAAGGGGTTAAATTTTTTTGGAAAAAAGACTATGAAGAATGTTTTGAAGAACTGAAGAGAAGATTATTAAATGCTCATATATTGACTCTACCATCGGGGAATGATGGGTTCTTTATTTATATTGATGCATCGAATAAAGGACTTGGTTGTGTCCTTATGCAGAATAATAGGGTTATGGCCTATGCATCATGACAGTTGAAAATTCATGAACAAAATAATTCTACTCATGATCTCGAGTTAGCAGCTGTGATCTTTGCTTTGAAGATATGGATTCACTACCTCTATGGTGAAAATGTGAGATTTATACTGATCACAAGAGTTTGAAGTATATTTTCTCACAAAAAGAACTCAACATGAGGCAAAGGAGATGGCTTGAATTACTCAAAGACCATGATTGTACGATACACTACCACCCGGGGAAAGAAAACAAGGTGGTAGATGCTTTGAGCAGAAAAGATCATGGAGTTTTGAACAATATGAGAATTGAAAGGGATCCAATTTTCATGGATCTAGTCAAGATGGACATGGGAATAACTAGGGAAGGTGAAACATCAATGCTTTTTCAAATGGTTGCCAAACCATCTTTACTAGAAAGGATTAAGAGTTCTCATACTGATGATGAAGAATTTCGAAAGAAGATTAAAGCTGTGAATGATGGGAGATTGAGAGACTTTGTGTATGAAGAAGGAATTTTGAAATTCGGGAAGAGACTTTGTGTTCCCGGTATACCTGATCTAAAAATGGAATTGTTGGATGATGCTCATAGTTCCAATTTCTCTATACACCCTGGGAGCACCAAAATGTATAGATATTTGAAGGAACATTTTTGGTGAGACAACAAGAAGAGGGATATTGCTGATATTGTGTCAAGATGTATGGTTTTTCAACAAGTGAAAGTTGGAAGGCAACAGCCTAGTGGAGTATTTCAACCTCTTCCCATACCTGAGTGGAAATGGGATAATATCACGATGGACTTTGTCATGGGACTACCAAAGACTCCTAGAAGGAACGATCCAATATGTGTTATTTTTTATCGTCTGACCAAGTCAGCACATTTTCTTGCTATAAGAGAAGATCTACCACTGGAATGTCTAGCAATACTATATATTGATGAAGTTGTGAGACTTCATGGCGTACCCCTATCGACTGTTTTTGATCGTGATCCCTGTTTTACTTCAAGATTCTTGAAAAGTCTTCAGAAATACTTGGATACTGAACTTCATTTGAGCACTGTCTACCACCCTCAAACAGATGGACAATCAGAACGAACTATTCAAACCTTATAAGACATGTTGAGATCATGCTCACTTGACTTTGAGGGTATGTGGGATCAATATTTACCTCGGGTAGAATTTTCCTATAACAATAGCTTCCATTCAAGTATTCAGATGGAACCATATGAAGCGTTATACGGAAAGAGATGTCGCACACCAACCTGTTGGGATGACGTTGGTGAAAGAAAACTTGTAGGCCCAGAACTGGTGGAGGAAACGATGGAAAAGGTGAAGGTAATCCAAAACTATATCAAAGCAGCTCAAAGTAGGCAGAAGAGATTTGCCGATAATCGAAGGAAGGATTTGGAATTTCAAGTCGGTGATCAAGTTTTCCTGAAGGTATCTCCATAGAAGGGAGTCATATGTTTTGGTAAGAAAGGTAAATTGAGTCCCAGGTACATCAGACCTTTCGAAATTCTAGAACGAATTGGGGCTGTAGCTTACCGATTGGCAATGCCGCCAAGTCTCTCCAAAGTTCACGATGGGTTCCACGTATCTCTGTTGAAGAAATGCATGCCTGACCCAACGCATGTACTCACTTATGAGGAATTAGAACTGGAACCCGATCTGTCTTATTATGAAGAGCCCATCAGGATTCTTGATACGAGAGAACAAGTGCTGAGAAACCGGACGACTCGTCTGGTAAAAGTTCTATGGAGAAACCATAAGATGGAAGAGGCAACGTGGGAACCTGAGGAACTTATGATGAAGAAACACCTGAGTCTCTTCATGCGGTAGTATTCTAGAAATTTTGAGGACGAAATTATTTGAAGGAGGGGAGAATGTAGCACCCCATGCTTTTACGGTACGTTTCTCTTTGAATAATGCAATAGCGTGTGTTGTACGCAACATCGAGTTCTAACACACCACAACCAATCAAACTAGCCGTTATGAATAGTAATACCCACTTTTTGAAATTTATAAATTTTATTTTTCAAAATGGACTTCATTTTTGGATTCAGAATATCGAAATTAGCCTAGGGTGAATTTTTGCTATTTTTCTGAAAAACATCATTTTTTGATGAATAGTGAAACCACTAAGTGGTAGTTAAAAAACTGAATTTTTCATAAAACTTAATTTTACCGCTACTGTGACTGAAATTTCGAAAATCCGAGAGACACGGTTAATATCAAGGAGTAAAATGTGGTTCAATGAGATGAAAATAATTTTTGGTGAATAGTAACTTTTTACTTTTATTTACCACGGTTAAAAGTAAATAGGGTAATTAAGGGTAAAAATGATATTAATATTACCCTAACACATGTCCTAATTCTATTGGAAAAGTGTATCACAACCAAAAACAGCCTTAGGAGTAAAATATTATCATTTAGGTCCACTTGGATTAGATTAGGACATTGATTATTATTTAATTCAAAGAAGAGTTAAGAGAGTTAAAATCAAAGTTTATTTACTAAAACATTTTTAATATAGGGATAAACATAAGATAAATTCGATTATAAATATTCATTAGAAAGATAAAAAGATTTCCTACATAATAATATTTCATTTATAATTTTTATACATTAAATAATTTAATTTATTTATGACACAACGATTATATAGTAATTACCATAATGGTAAAAAATTAAAATAATTGACATTATAAATACCCAAATAAATATAATTTGAGACTTTTTATGAATTACAATAATTTTATAGGTTAATATGACATGTTAGGAATGAGTTAATTAACCTTTTTCTAAGTAATCATTCTGTTATGATTTTCACAAAAATCAATTTTCCAAATAGTGTCAAAATTGACATAAAAGAGTTTTTAAAACAAATATTATATTATTAATTGATATTAAATTCTTAAAAATCCTAGGTTTGTGAAAAGAGACTTATATCATGATAGGTGTATCATTAATCAACCACTTGGGGGTCTCTTAGAGGTATATAGTATGTTTATTAACTATATAATATAAAAATACAAAGTGACATGGTAAGTGTCAAACTAATTAACTAAGAGTTAAAACTAAAAGATAAAGTTAATATAATGATCCAAACCTGTCTAAATTCTATTGGTTGAGTGGTTTCAACCCATCCCCGCCTTAACTTTTAAATAATCCACTTTTTGGCCATTAGAAACCGAATATGAATTTATTATAAAATAATATTTCTAGCTTTTCCAAAGGTTCCCCTCACCCCTCTTATAAAAGAGCACTCCCCCTTCTCATTAATTCACACCTTAAAAGCCTTTTTTTCATCAAAACCCTGCCAAAATACTCTCTCAACGTCTCTGACTTCATCATAGGGGTCTTCCTTTAGTCAGAAATCCAACCTAAGGATCCCTTTTGATCAAATCAAAAGGAAGAACCCAAAGAAGTGGTAATGATTTCACCACCCTTTTTCAAGTTCCTTTCTTCTTCCACTTATTCTTTCTTTGTTATTAAAATTTTAAAATAATAACTAAAATATATTATATATACTTTGATATTATTATAAACATGTTACAACCATATTTCAGTATTCTATCCATCATTTGTATGATATGTCACCAAAGGTGCGTACGTACGGCTTACCATCTTCACGTCGTGGTGTAATTGTTATTCAAAACATTATTATTTGGATGGGTATAATAATGATGTTTAATTCATGTAAATAATAAATATAAGATGATAATGATTCTGTATATATGATATACCATCCAATTAAATATTATTTTAATATCAAAAGAATGATATTGTCGCTCGTGCGTACGTACAGACTACCGTCTCCACGAACGCCATGAGATTCATTCTCCATAGTATCCATCCAAATATAATTCTCATTTGAAGATTAATAATAATTTTTAAGGACTTAATATCATTCTGTATATGATTAAGATACAACCTATCCAAAACAAACATGTCTTACATAACAAAACATATAAAAGAAAATGAGTAAGTTAACACCCGAAACGACAATAATATTAAGATATTATTAACAAAGAAATGTTAAAAGATAATATATGATATCATAATTATGTATATGGTTCTTGTATAATTTAATAACAATGTTTTAACTATTATACAGGAGGTTAACATACCATCGACTAATGAAAAGTACAAGGTAAGGGTTTATTTCGCAATCTCTTCATTATCCGTGGTTGTTTAAACGTAATAATCTACTGGGATTTCTTTATCATCCACATCCATGTTTCTTAAAACTGTATTTCAAAACATTATTACTATTTTATATAATATTGTTTAAATTCATTTATACCATTAATTTACTTTTTATAAGAAGTTTATAAAGGAATCTTTCTGTCGTTTTCCAAACAAGGTGGTTTTTAACCTTTTCGACAAAATTAAGGTAAGAATGTTTTTTTAAGCTATACGGTGGGTGCGGCTATTTTCCACCGTTATAAAATCTTCAAAGCTTCCCTTACAATCTTATAAGAAAATTTTCAAAGTAAATGTTTTATTTTATAATTATGTGACTTTTAAATGATTTCAAAAAAGGGATATTTCTCTCAAATAGTTTTGATTTCATCTATGTCAACATCCTTTGATTGATTTTAAGATTATTTGAAGTTGATTTATTATGATACAAAACTTCCATATTTTATTGAAGGTTTTGTGATTTGTTTGACTGTGGATGTGTTATTTTTATACCATTCATGGTTTATGGAGAAAGTATTGACATTACGTATGCTAGTTTTAATACGAATGTTTATGTTATGTTTAAACCTGTTCATATGAGGAATGCATTGGACTTAATATTTGATGGGTGGATCCCGCTATAGCTCCTCGATGCATCGGTAGGTCTCATGAGACAAACTAGTGTCTTGGCACAAGGCCTTGACAAAATCTTATTTGTAATCTTGGCACGAGGCCTTGGATGTGTGGTTATGATAGTCTGGCATTATGCATTCCATCATTATAAAAGTGGTTATTGATATTACATCTGATTATTCGATTAGTAGAATATCCATGTGAATAAGTAAATGGCATTATTTCATTTTATTTCTGCCATATTATGTTGATGTTCAAGTTTAAAAGGCTTTTGTTCTAGTTATAAATTGCCTTAAATTTTTATTCCTATTTATGAAATTTTTTGCTATATTGTTATCCTTACTGGGCATTTGAGCTCACCCCTTTCCATGTTTTATTTTTCCAATGATGTGAAGAAGTACTTTATGAATGACCTGCAGGGATAGTATGAGGGGATAAGAGTGTGGACTATGGAGACTATATTGTTGTACTTTCATTTTATGATGTAATGTAAACTTTATGAATGTATCTAGTTATTCCAAGGCTACTAAACTAATCAGTCTTTTGAGACTTGATCTTTCTTGAGATCATGCCAATGTTATGTAATAATGCACCGACTCTGGGTAACTGGGGTCGGGGTGTTACAATGATATTGATGCCCGAACTCAGACCCACGAATTAGAGATATCTTAGCCTACTATAAAGGGATTTATAATTATCATGATCCTAGAATCAAAACGACCAAACCTAAACCCCCATTATGGTTTAGGTAATCCCTAGAATGATAGTCCCATATCATCACTCATGACATGATAACCTTGATCTATGATTTACAATGCTTCCACCTCTTTCTCATAAGTATTTTGAAGTACTCTTGACTCTGGGAATCCTAATTAGGATTGTGTGTAACATCTCCCATGTTAGGTTCATAAGGGTCATGACCTAAAACTACTCACACATTGGTCAAAGTTGTACGACCTTAAAATATATCCTATAATAGTCCAAACCACGAGAATTTAAACAACAAGAAAAGAGACACAAAACTTGTGAGGATAAAAACAAGCAAAGTTATTCCTGAGAAAACATCAAGTCTTCACCCACTAATAACTTCATATTCAGAGTTTAGAAAAAAAAATAACAGTATAAATGAATAAGTCATAAATCTCATAGGGTTTACTCTTTAGCCCTAATAAAATCCCAGATATGATTGTTGGACCCCCTAGTCTAGGAAAAAAAATATCAATGATTGGACATATTTCATCGCTATAATAATATGTTCGACAGGTGGTGGAACAACTTTCTTCGCTAGAACCCTTCATGGATCATAAATTTTCCATAAATCCCACTTCATAATCTAAAGCATCTCAGGTCATCTCCAACCTTTCATTTCCCTTGAAGAAGAAAATAGATTTCTCTGCTTGGCCATGATACTAATGTAGAGGGATTAGACCCACCAACCATATACTTCTTGGCCCAGTATAAATGGCTTTCTGATTCTTGTGAGTGTGGCATCATCACGATGGAACTTATCAAACCATTATGTTTTAAGATATCCCCAGTGTGGTTGTTTCATACCTTCCTCATTACCCGAGCACTTGGGACTATTATTTACAATCTACATCTCAAAATATTCAAGTGGATTCAATATCCTTTATGTTACATCACCATGTTTTGTACCCTTTCTCAAGGCCTGAATGTGACCATTTATTATTGAATCTTTTGGCGTCCGACACCTCATGATTTGAGACCACAAGGCGTAAGGATAGAGCTCTTTAATTAGATACAAGTTTCCCTAGGGTTACAAAACCCATTCTTGGATAGACTTCCTTCCATACCGAAATACATCATCTAGAAGTTTGAGCCTTTAAAAATATTTCCAAGGTCCTAGAAAGGAAAATAGATCTCTCAGTTCTACCATGCTACCAATGCAAAAGGCTCAGACCCACCAACAAGAGACATCTTCGCCTAGTATAAAGGTATTTCTAATCCTTGCGAGCCTCAATGACACATTGGTCTAACTTGACACCCCATATTGTTATGGGACATACTCTGCATGTCAACCCCATTCTATATTACCTAGCTTAGACTTTTTGATTGTGACTTGCATCACGAACATCCCAATTATCCAGGTGGTCCAAGCTTCCCTAGTATTTCTGCCTCAACCATATTCACCACATAAATATCACATAATCCCTTATATAAGAGTGGAGATTATATTTTCTTGTCCATTTTATTGCTACATAATGTATTTAAACCTCCAAATGAAGGAATCTACTCCTTGTAAGAAAGGAGTTCCAATCCTTGTGAGCTTTGGAAATACCATGGTAGAACACAACACCCCATAGTGTTTTAATTCATCCCTAGTCTACCAATCCTATATCTCATAAAATTCATGGAAAAAATAATTTAAACTAAATGGAATCACAAAGGTCCAAGATAAAAGACCTTAAACTACAATACACCAAAGGTCTGATCTCAAAGACCCTAAACTAAAACACAATAATGGTCTAGCTTGAAGGGCCTTAAAACAACAAGAGACATGATGCCCACCAATATTGAAAACTCGATAAAGGAATCCTTGTAAAACATTGAGTGTCTTCTCACTCGACATACACTTTGTGTGATTTTAGAAATATTTCTCATCTATAAAATGGAAGAGGTATGAAAAACTTGTCAGGATGAAAACTTGTAAGAAGGCATCCTGAGAAAAATACAGGTCCATGCCTGTTATGTCTTCCCCTATATGAATCTTAGGAAAACTTTAGGGCAAAAAAACTAAAAAATACACAAAGATCATGGGGTCCAGTATATGGCCTTAAAAAATAAATCTACGCTTGCTAAGTCCCTTGACTTTTCTTATAAATCATAAAATATCAAGACTACTGGAGAAGGTTCACCAATGAATAAATTCATGTCAATGGGGATTCGTTAACATTTCTAAAAAAGAAACCTGTTGAAATTCAAGTACCCAAAATTCTAGGAAATTAGATCTGTTGGGTATTATACACAAAGGATGGGCATCGTGGATGATTTGATCAACGCATCCACCAAAACATGGGTCTTTACCCAAAATTTCATCTAAAAAATACTGATATTTCCCCTCTTATGTACAAGATAGAATTACATAAGTACATTCATCATATATTTATTCATTTATGAACCTATTTCTCATTTTCATGAGTTTGATCTGCATATTAGTATATTTCATAACTATATGCAGCTTGATTCCCCTCCTCATGGGATACGTAGAGACATCCAAGAACTTTACTTTGGATCCAGCCATGATTTTTCATTCCACCCAATCCCTATTCCATTTTTCAATTCATATTCATTCCAATTTTAGGTTATCCATGCCTCAAGTTAATGCAACTTCCTATATTGGATCCATCTGAGCAGTTGTGGCCATATCTATCATCATTATAACACCATAGAGTTCTTTGGACATATTCGGGATAGATCCCCTCAAGAATTCCAGCTTTGTGGATTGTTATACATTTAGATATGCATAAAAGTGATCAAAATTTACCATAGAATCATATTACTTTCATTTTGAAGAATCTCATACTAGGGGGGAGCATTTTGTTTACACCAATATTTCTACATTTCATACTTTTCCACCTAATATTCAAGGACTGTGAAGTGATACTTAGAAATGGAATGTATAAAGGTTTGTTATTTGAAGATATCACTTTTGGACCCTAGATTCTTCTAATAATTTCATTCTTAGTATATTTAGTTTTATTACCCCTTCCCTTATCCAAAAAAATATTGGATAGCCACCAGCCAGCATGGCCAAATCGACAATAGGCCCATGTGGGACCAAAAGTCAACCACGCCTAGTGGGAGTCATCCTTGGCCATCCAAAAGACTAGTGGGGTAGCATAGATCTCACAAGAGATAAGTGTACCCATATATAGGTCTTGTGGTGTGTGATCCTATAGGCGCACGCACATAGCCCAATCCATAAGCTCTGTTGTCCATGGCCCGGGTGATGGAGGTGATGTATGTGGTATGGATGCTGACCCTTTTTCCATCTTGAACTAACTCAAGCCACAAGATGGATTATATACCTAAGGGAATAAGGTGTCAAATTTTGATGTGTGATGAAATTTTTTCCACCAGGATGAAATTTTTATTTTCTGATCATGTCATCCACCGATCTCGACCATTCACTTCGATCATGTTCACCGCGAACTTGAAATTTATTCAATCCATCATTATCCAATCATGGCTCAAGAAAATCCAATTTATCCTCTTCAAACCATTGTCTCATGAGTTGTTTTCAAACTCAAAGCATCCTAACCCCACGAATTCAAATCAAGAAATATTGTGCACCATGAGACACCATCTTCAACCTCCCTCACCAACACTATTGGTTTAACATATCATCTCAATAGCACAACTCGCATGACCACTTGTTGATCAATGTCATCACCATATTCAATACACTACAAATGTATGAGTGAGTTTGATATAGTTAGAAGGATTCTTCGGGAGCTCCATTGGCCTTCCAAAAGATTCCATGACAGTGCTTGGAAGCTAACACATGATCATCCCTTAATCATGCAGCCAAATAGAATATAATTGAAGTGTAATTGCAATTAGTTTTACAACCACATACCCCTTCTGCCTCTGAGTATTTCTTCATTCGATTTAATTCATATTTTTCTGATCACATGATGCCACATGAGAAAAAGGCATCGCATGATTCAATGAAATTATCTTGCAATGTGATCTCCACCGCTTCGCTGGTGCACGCATCCTTCATCCTATGAAATGAGGCACCCCCATCATCCTCACATGGCCAATATAAACCCAACTCCATCTAGAAAAATACACGCAAAGTGAGTGGTAATAAGAGCTATGAAAAGGAAGGAAGGTGGAGGAATAGGGTTCTCTGGCCACCGACCATTAGAGGATATACTCAGGAGATCACTTGAGACCACTGTAAGATCTTTGGAAGTAAAAGCGATCACAGGACAAACTAAAAGTCATATGATTATTGGTTCATGTAGGGGTGTTCATGAGATCACTTGATACCCTCCCCTTTATTGATTACATTTGTGAATTTTCTGGGGAGGGCCCCTGGAGAAAGCGTACATACCATACACCATGGTCTCACAGATACCGTGAGCACCCACATCTCGTGATGATTGTATGTCAACCCAGATATGGATTGAATGCTATGAAACACCTCAGATGGTGGCGGGATCAAATAGTTCCTCACCAAACCATATAGAGGTCAGGAAATTATAGACAACTGATGTCCAGACCAGTGTATAAGGATATACACTAGTGAAAATGAGCCTTACGACATTGTGAAAACTCAATCCCACAGTGCTCCTTTTCTTAGACCTATTGTTTAAACTCTAGGGAATAGACCCCTCCCAATTCATACAACCTTCTTCTCTATGCATCATGATTCATTATCTTCATGTGATATGGGACAAACAGACCTTCCCGTTATACCTCCATAGAATCCTTCATGTGATCATTTAGAGATCATGAATTTGTATGATAATCATGTGACCATGTAGTGAATGGGAGAGGATTGAGTGAGTATCTCCTTTCCATAATAAGTAAAGATTCTATACCATGGGTCTCACAATGAACCCCTGCTCAGTCCCATGGTGTAGGCATCAGAATGTGAAGACTATATTCCATGCACCCCTCACAGTAAAATTCCTTTCGTCACCCATGAATATGGATGCATTGATATGCATCCACATGCAGGACCACAACACCACTCTTGAAACCCCTTTAGGTTTGTGAAAGTTCCATGAAGGATAGATTTTTGTATGACCCCCTCATGTGGACATCCACTAGCTTGTGTATTGCTTCAACCTGGTGAAGGCGTCATGAGCAGACCCTCCTATGGTCTTGCATCCTTCTCCATGGACTAATAATTTCCCATGCCACTTAAGGAATGATACCTTTGGACATGCAATTATAGCATTAGGATGGACACAGAGACCCTAAACACATTCATGAGACCCCATCACATGAATGGTATAAGGAAACATACTTGCAAGACCCTTCGATGGTTTGAAAATGACCATGAGAAACCTTGGACATGCCATGTTGATCGCAAGACAAGCCCTGAAAAATTTAGGATGACCTCTTGACAACCTTTCGACATGTCACCATGGTCATACGACAACCCAATGAAAAGTTAAGTTGATCAGGAGGTGGCCCCTTTACATATTCGTATTTTCACAATCTAAGCTCTATACAAGCTAGGAGGACCTTTCAAGACAACATTGACATGCCATAATGATAATGATATTGTCCACAGGCATGTCCATATTGACAGGTGACGATCCAAAGACAAGTTAGGTCATTTATATGACAGCTAGTGATCTTTTCTACTTTGATCATGCATAAGACCCTAGACATGTCTTCTTCACTTAGTTGAAGACGTCCAAGACCAGTCAGTTGATCATGCATGAGACCTAAGACATGCCACTTTGGTCACGCGAAGCATCTTGGACATGATACTTCACCCATTAAAAGGCATACAAGGTGTGATAATAGATCAAGAGGACACCCTTTGATGTGTATTCTATATCATATTGGTTCCCCCAAATATTGGTAAGACAATCAAGACCTCCCCAATAGATGGACAAGACAAGTCAAATAAACCCCTTATGACATGCCCTTTTTCGAAAGACCTACTTGAACTCATGTCATGTGCACCCTCACTGAGGAATCTCCATATACATTACCCTTTGACAAAGGTAAGTGTCCTTGATGAGCTAGGTTCATGCCTTCATGTGACCCAACCGATATCATGCTCATAGATAGCCCATCATTAACATCTCCACAATAAAGAGTGAGTATACCAATCGGGCTACCCCATTGTGTAATCCCTGACCAAACGGGATATCTCAAAGTATAAAAACTAACAAACTAGGAAACCTTGGAGTATAATCCCTAGTGAACAACACATTATGAATTAACTCAATTGGGTGGCCTTAGAGTGTAAGTGCCGACCAATTGGGCAGCCCCAGAGTGTAAGCCCTGACCAAATGGGGAACCTTGAAGTGTAATCTTTGACCAACTAGGAATCCTTAGAGTATAATCCCCAATGAATGTCAAGATATGATGTAAACAATTGGGAATCCATTAAGTGTAATACCCGACCAACCAGGAATCCACAAATCATAATCCCTGGTTACCGACATACAATAAATATGTATTTGTCTATAGGTCATCCATTTCCATGTAATCCCCAATCATCACTAAAACCTTAGAGATGGCATTAATGTCTCTAAGTTTGATCATCTACCCGAGCCTATTAGTGGTTTAAGGGATAAACTGGTCTATGATAACTCTAATTCCAGCCATAACGGGATACGTATGATTCCTTCCTAAGGGACGATCTCTAACAAGCATCATCTTAAGTATAAATCTTGCACGTGCCCTCAAGTACCTCAAACCCATTAGAAGGTTTGGGATGAATTGAACTATGAGAACTCTTATTCCCACCGTATTTGGGATATATAGGATATCTTCCCAAACCTCGAGCTCCATACCATTCTCCCCATGAGATGTGTGATAATTCCTTTCAAAGGGAAACTTTAATGTGTATGCCCTCTATGAATATTTTCACATCAAACGTGTCTGATCTACTCTTATCTCTTCTTTCTCACACCGAGCATGGATCGTGTGATCTTAGAGACTAGTGAAGATGGTAATAGTAAGATGATGATAATTCCCGAAGTAAGAAATCACCATTTGAATTTAAGCCTGATTACATCTCATATCCACTCAAAGGGCCATATTCTTGAAGAATCAATCTAGGGAGGTCTCTTTGAATAAGTCTCTCCTAGGGCCTGCATCTCTCATGGAATAGACACCCATCAAAAGAACTATATAGAATCTGATTCTTTTCTTAAATGGTATACGTAGGATTCCTCACTGAGAACTGAGCCCAATATTCACATCCTTACTATATGACGTAAAACTACAATGTTGGGTCCAATCATACGACTTTAAACCTTGTCAGACTAAATATTTGTATTTTGGTTCTTATTTCAAAAGATACATAGGATGCCTCATAGAGTTTCAATCACATCTCCAAGACACAAACTGCCTCCTTGAATGATAATAAACTCTATAATTCTCAAACATGGCCATAACCTAAAGAATCATAACTAAATAAGAGAGTGATATAAAACTCATGATATGAACACCATTGTTCCTATCAATACATGTTTGTAATAAAGTAATTAAAATAGGGGTAACCAGTTTCATATTGGGGCATGGGAAGGATTTCATGAACATATCTTAAATCTATAAGAGAGTCTTGGAGTACACAACAATTCCCCCCAAAAGGGTGTGATGGTCCCAACCTCCCATCCTCTCAACCAATGTGAGTCTCCAAGAGTCTTTGGGCCTGAAGACCTAGATGAACACCATCCTTTGGAAAGTAGGTATTTACCCAGCTACAGTTGAGGGAACCATTGGGAGTTTTTAGGGAAGATGAAACAGATGTAAAACCCAATGCGCATAATTGAGAAAGTCCTTGAATGCCCCCCCCCCACGATCAAACTGTTAAACGAAACCCATTCCACACCTTAAAACTCAAAAAACAATACACATAGTGAGAATGAAAAATTCCATGAAATTTAAAATGGATTGAAGTAATGACAATTTTTTCATGAGGAAAGGCTTTTTTTCATACCTCTTTCTTTACGATTCATAGCCAAGATAATTAATTTCCTAAAGGAGATCAATTAATTACCTTATATTTTTATTGATTTATGTTATTTATTTCTTTATTATTTACCCCATGTTATTCAAGGATGGTAAATTCCATGCCTAATAATTTGTGTTCAAGCTTCACACAACAAAATCTATTTATTTCCACATATTATTCTCCTTCATTTTTTCTATTCTTCATATATTCATCATTTTCATTAACTATTGAAGGTGTTTTGATGAATTGTGGTCTGAGATGACTAGTCATCTATATCTAGGGTTTTGATTTAGTTATTTGGTTATATAAATGAAGAGTTAGGAATATGGGGGGGTCATAGAGTGATAAAGGATCACTGAAGGCATATTGGTGTGGATTCCTAGAGTCTGGTGGTGAATAGGGCATCAAGAATTTCTTTGAGTGATTTGGGAACCTGTTTCTAGATTGGGATGGCTGTAAATTGACCATTGGTGTCATGAAAGTATCTGGTATGGATTTTAGTGGTGATTTGGGATCGATTAAACGAATTAACAGTAATGGGGGTTGATTCTATGTGAACTGGAGAATCTAGGAACAAATCAAAGAATACAAGGTGTGTATTTTAGAAGAACACATGCCATGTACCTCCCTGAATATGGAACTAAGGTTGTGGAATTTATAAATATCACATGGAATGTGTTATGGATTCACGTGCCTTATGGTTTTATTTAAGTTCAAGAGTGTATTCCCAGACATAAGACATGTAGATACGATACAGGAAATGTAGGGCCTACATGAAATGGATTGGCCAGTGGTATACATCCAAGGTGACATCGAAGACTACACACAATTAGGCTGATGGGACATTATTTGTAGTAAGGGACTACATGACTCATAAAAATGGTGGAACATGATGATTACTCTTGTAATAATTGCACAAAATATATTATCTCAGGTAGGTTGTGCACCATGAGATGATAGAGAGCTATGTTTTAAAGCTACAAACTGAGTACCCCACTTGCCACCCACACTTTTTACATACTATTACACCATTTTTCAATTGTCTCTATATTCTATATGAATAGGAGTACATTGAGATTATTCCCTATAGGGGATACACACTATGTACCCCTATAGTATATGTTGTACACTTCTTATATCCATAGTGTTTTTTTCATATTTCCTTACTCAGGACTCAGATTTTGGTGAAAAAGTAGTCCATCCTATGAATTGTTCTATATAGGATGTGATGTTACACTTCTCTTCATCATTAAATTTGATACATGAGTTGATACAGTTTTTTTAATCACTTCAAACCTGTAGATCCAATAATATAGATCAGGAAAGGTGATCAGAGCATTCATGGGTCTAGGTACCCCCACCTCCCATATATATTTTTTACTTCCCAGAGAGGCTTGGGTCCCCCATATTACTACTAAAGTTAGGAACACCACAATCTACAAAATTCTACCCAATATTTGGATCCACTATCTATAAGGTTAAGGCCTCCCTCTTCTATTTTATGCAACTCGGGTGCATACCTTCTACCAAGGGAGGTAATTCATCCCTTTTCTATTATGGGCTACTAGAAAAGGCCTTAGTCCTCTATTTTAGAATCTATTAACTTTATCGGTTTCTATTCCCAAGTTTCAATGATGATATATCTTTTTACCCCCTTGACCAAATCATATTCTTGGACAAGGCATGGGTTCCCCTATAGATTTTTATATTGGTAACATGGAGATGGTGGATAGAAAGGTGTGATACTTCCTAGACTAACAAACATACTTCAGTGAGGCGTAGGTTCCCCTTATATGATTCTATTGGTAGTGTAGATGAAGGGTGGAGTATATTGGAATCATTATGAATTGTGTAAAATCAAGTGCCTCTTGGTTTCCTCTGAGATGAAACATATGTTTGGTAAAAAACTTCAAACTATATTGGCATTCAATACTTAAATCATCCCTAGTTTCTTGTGAGATTTAACCTTTTAGGATTATATTTGAGATGAATACGACTTCCTTATATCCCTATGACATATATTAGATGAGAAAATCCAGTTCTTTGTTTATATTTCTCTAAATTAATTTCCTATATATGGGGTTGATATGAAATGTTTCTTATCATTAATTGGTATTTTAAGGGCATCCTACTAGGTACGTTTATAATCACCCCTCCACAGGCATCATAGTAGCATGTATTGTGTCTATAAAAATGATTCACAATTAAGAGATAGTCCTGGTGGACATGAAGATGATGTGTATTTTTAAAAATTTAAGCCTAGAGACACTTAGAAATGTATGGTGGATCATGATAGTAGTGGTGATTATTGCATACAGAGATTGAACCAAGAGTATGTTTAGTGAGGAATATATTCTTCAACTTATGAGTCTAACAAATTTAGAGGCTTTTAAAATATAAAATCACTTTTTTATTTACCTATGTGGTTTTTTTTCTAGTATGTTACATTTCATACATGTCTTGTATATATTTTAGTTGTTTATATATATTCTATTGGTGTTGCTAGTTACTTTTCATTAGAGATATGTGTCAATTGAAATTTTATATCTTCCAAGATGTAAAATATTATTAGATATTCATATTTGGTTCTATTAACTAGCCCTTATCCTATTGGAGGTTTTCTTAGTGTGGATCACTCATATTAATGTTAACCTAGGCAGGGCCTTGGTGGATCGGGTGATGTAATTATGTATGATTTGTTTCGTAAAATAGTTTCTCCCCCTTGAGTTATTATTTATTTTACTTCCATATATTGATAATTTATAACATAAAATAAGTGCATTGTGCCTAAATATTCCGAATCATTAACAATGGCCAATGAATCTTGATCCCTTTCTCTCTGAAACTTTCTATTCTCTATGAATATCTTTCTAATTTTATAATATTTTATCCTCAATATGGAATACTTGTATGGAAAAAATTCTCCTAAACATGATTACATCCACCATTAATATAGTGTTGGGTTCCTCTAGAATTTTATTTATCTATATGTTTATTAAATTTTAATTATAACCATCACTATGCATCAAAATATATTTAGTGAAACTATCATTTTTTAGAATAAATGACTCATTTTAGTTTCAGCTTGAAAAATAATTATCATTAGAGGTTATCAATATATTATTATTATAAAATATTTGCTTTTAATACAATGATCATCCTGGATAGTATGTGTGATAGTAACACTTTTTTAGTTGTTTCTGAAGAGTTAGTTTGAACAGCGTCCAGGATTCTTTGTTTTTCCTTAAGATTAAAAAATTTCATGTTGATATTTTTTTATGACCTTCAATGTACTTTACTCGTTCATCACAATAATTAATTATCATTTAAAAATTATTCTCATAGTCTTTAGGGATCTTGAACATCTATTTCAATGAATTGTAATGATATATAAACTTATTTTCTCTGATTTAAAATTCATAATTATTGACATCAATGCAAGATTTATGATTTTCTTTCAATTCATAGAGATTATCTTCAATCCTTTTCATGCACTCCACTTTATCTTGGATTGATTTTATCACATCCTTATCAAATCTGGATCATTTTTCTTCAATCACCAAATTCCTTACACTTTTAGTATATAAGGGACACTGGAATTTATTAACATGGTTTGCCTCCAAGAAGGGTGACTACGTCAATGGTGTGAGGTGACCCGAGTGTCACATACATTAATATTATATCATTTTAGATCACTATTAAATATATCTCGCAATAAACCATGTCGGAGATCCTTAAAGGATTAGTGTCTTGGGCAACTAGATGCATGGTCAAATTAATTCTAGAAATATCTTCAACATCCTTCACAATGTTCTTCTCACATAGTACCCTTATTAGATATTTTATACTTAAAACCATTCTTCATAACTTAGATAAATGGAATTATAATAAATGGTGATCTTGGATTCATAAAAAGTGTAAACATATGAGATATCAATAGATCATAATAAGTTTCCTTAAAATAAAATTAAGGGTATGAGCACATGATTATAACTTATGATATCATATCCAATAAATCCCAACCCAAAAAACCCGATCCATGAAATAAATCATTTTCATAATAGAAGACAAGAGTCATAAGAGTGTGAAAACAATAATAATCAATCATGAAACACGATATCATATCATAAGAATAAGATATAAGTACATGGTAGAAATATAATAACTCATACCCATACTCTCGGATCTGGCACTAAGAACATAATCTTTACATACTAGATTCGATACCAACAATTGTGACCCAATTTTAACCATTCATAATTAAAACATAAAAAGAAAAGACTGAGTCACTAATATACCCAATACTTTCATGTTTTATATGTATAGAGAATAGGGGAAAATTACTTAACAAAAACTAATATCATTCTCAGCCAATGAACATTTTTCCCACAATAAAAAAAGTTTATTATTCCATATTAAGTGTTCAATATCTGACAAAAAAATTATCCCCACAAGAGATAATTATAGATATATCATTTTTATTACTCTACATCATTACATAGTTAAATTAAAACATAATGAAGGGTGAGCTCAGATGTCTAGTAAGGGAAAGAATACAAAAGAAGCTATCATGAATACTAAGGTATACATACTATGGTAGAGTGGATAATAAAAACATATTCCCTTCAATATATAACATGAGAATGAAATTATTCCTTGGAAAACATCATTATAGTAATAACATGAAAAATAATAACTGATTGTCTCATGAGAAATATAGAGCCATTAATGGGATATATATTTACTAGCCCCATATGTCACTAACACATTTCCTATGTATTCCTTGTATATTTAATGAAAAATAGAATATGAAATCAGCATGATTTACTAATAAATAACATCCATATTGAATAAAGAATAATAAATTTTAATATTCCCCTAATTAATAGAATTACTTCAGTAACATTCCCTAAAGTATTTCCATACACAGAAATGGTTTACGATTAAGGAAAAATTGAAATGAAAAATAAATACATGAAACAAATGAATAAGGATATAATTGAAAAATAATAATGGATAGTGATAAAGAACATAACTTTAAAGAAATGAGATTATTCTCCATAAGAAAAATAATCTATAAAACATAAATCATTAATGGATGAATGAGGACTATCAATTCATCATAAATTAAGGTTTTGAAGTTAATTCAAGACTTTTGATAAATATATAGAAAAATGGAAATGAAACATTAAAAACGATTTTATTCAATGTTTTACAATTTTTTAATAAAAATGAGGTTATAAAAAACCTTCAAAATTATTTTCAAAATGTCTTAAAGAAACATTTAAAATATTATTTTTGAAATAATTTAAAAAATGGAATCCTAAATAGAAATTATGATTGAGTAACAAAATATATTCTAGAAGGTAAAATATAAATAAATAAAATACAAATTTGTTTTCAAATTTTTTGAGAAAATAATAAAATTTTCTTTTTATTAATATTTAAAACTGAAACATTAATAAAATAATGAGATTAGAATGTTTTTGGAAAAATAAAGTAACTTGTAATGGAATTTTGATAGTGTATAATGGATTCGAAGGTGGGAAATCTTGGTTAAGTATATGATGTTATAAAAACACGTTTTCCACACATTTGTGAATAAAGTAGAAAATGATATGTGTGGAAATGGATGAAAAAATTCAATTAAATATTCTAAATATAATTTAAATGTTAAAAAATATCCCCTTGAGAAATATTATAAAATAACATTCTTGAATAAAAAATTGAATATTTACACGGAAGAAATAAATTTGTGGCCTAAAAGAATAAATAAGGCTAATTTTTCATAAAAGCATTATTTTTTTGACTTTCATAGTACCAAAAATGGAGGGAATTGAAATAATAATTTAAAAACCATAAAATAAATATATTAGAATAAAATAGATAGGTTTTAATTTATACATACCATATAATTCCTACAATTTAAACTGGAACATAATCAATCTAGAATAAAAATTAGATTGTAAAATAAACCCTTACGAATTTGGTGACATTGCAATAAAATGACATTTAAAACTATAAAATGATATAATAATTATATATACCAATATTTTCATTAATTATTATTAAGAAATATATTCAGGAAGATTTAATTAAACCATATAAAATAAAACATGGTGTGAAAAATCAAACACATCCTATAGAATCAAAATTCAAACCAAGGACCCTTGGAGATTTTATAACACTTCAATCAAAACTTGTAAAAAGAGGTCAATTAAAATTTATTTATAATTACCATGATTAATTATTTAATCATTATATAATATTTTAAATAGTAATAATATAAACCATATAATTTAAATAGGTGCATAAATCAAAACATGTCTAAAAGAAGGATGTTTTAAATGAAAACCCCTTACCTTGAATTCCTATAGGGTCAAATATGTTCCAATCACATGTATAACAAATTTATATTTATTATTAATATATATAATATCTTTATTTATATATATATATATATATTTATATCATTTATTAATAACTTCTTTCTATGTATTTACTCATAATTCTTCATTAAAATCGATTATTTAACTGTTAACTGTTTCATTTCTCATGCATGTTAGGATTTATTGGTTCAAATACTTGAAACTTGATCAATATTTAATCAATTTCATAATTATAATCATGTGATATATATAATATTTATGCATTAAATAGGTTTTTATAAACATCCATGTGATATAGTGAAGAAAAATGAGATACATCATTCATAGATGCGGTAGTCCACATATACGCATGAGTGATATTTTCATTATTAATATGGATGAAAAATAAATAATTTAGATAAATTTTTTACCTTATAAAATCATAATAATATAATAAATATCTTATTTATACATTAAATCCATCCTAATGACCACCCATGTGAGGTAGTGATGATAAACATATTGAATCACATTGTGGTGGTATTCTACACATACTGAAAATTTAAGCTTTTATTTTCCAAAAGATGGGAGGGTAATAAGGTCAGTAATATATTATCTTAATAGAGTCATAATTACGTCAAAATATCATATAAATTTATTAATTTTATCTTTATAAACATGAAATTCAAACAGTGATCAAATAAAATATGTCACTTCTTGGAGACGGTGGTTCGCATATACGCATGAGCGATAATTCCATTTCCCATTAGGAGGAAACCTGGTAGAAAATAGTTGTTTCAGAATGGTAATAAAATTTATGTATATTAAATATTTTTATTTTTTATATTAGTTTAGTTAAAAACTATTTTAAGTAGGTAGAATAAAAACTAAACTTGAAATAATTTTCTTAAAACTTATACATCCTCCTTGGTTATATTTCTTTTTCTTGCACTATAAACCTTATTGAATTGGTATTTTGTTGAGAACAAGAAATATATGAAATCTATAAGGGGGTAGGGAGGGTATTTGGGTAGATATTTTCTAGATAGTGTATATTCTTTAGTCTTTATATAGTAGGATAGGAGGTATATTTTTATAAGTATTTGGAGTGGTAGCTTTGTAAATATTGATAGTTTTAAGATATGATAAATGTTTTCCCAAGGAAAGTGGATCCAATTTAATAGAATTTAAAATATATAATAATTAAAATTATAAATAAACCCAAAAAAATTATTTATATAAGTTTAGGAGATATTTTAAGCCTCATCTATTAGTTTAACCCTATAATAAAACATTTTAACTTTTACTGTGGTGACAAACTTTTACCATGGTAACTATTTAGTACCCCTAAAAATGAAATTAATATCATAAAAAAATTAGAACATTTTAATACCAAATATTTAATCCATTATATATGATTCAATTTTTATAAGTGTTCAAAAATACATTTTATATAATCTCAAGAAATTAAACAAAAACCATTTTTAGAAAAAATTTCTTTTTAGAATAAAAATGATTTGATAATAAAATAAAGTATAATATTGATTCACATGGAATTAATTGGATTATTTTTTCATAAAATGGATCTTTTTTTCTTTAAAATAAAAAAAAATTAAAAGATGCTAGTGAATATTTGACATAAAACAAGAACCAACATATTTTTTATTTGCATAAAAACACGATTTAGATTTTAAGAATGTAAAACATGTATTTATAAGTAGAATTTTATATTTTTAAATAAACTATATTACTTGTGAGATATATAAAAATGTTTTTATAAACTTTAAAGTCATTATTATATCATTATAATGTTAGAAAAGCGGTTACATTTGTAAAATCTGTATTTTTCACTATTTACCCAAAATCTACCTTTTCATAAAAATCTTAAAAGTTCACAATAAGAAATTTTATACAACATGAATTGAAAATTTAATTTTTATTTCATAAAGATAAAATTATTAAATTAAATTATTTATCATTTATTTGGAAATTATAAAACATATAAAAACCTCTTTTATAGAAAAGTGACCCTTTTAAGATTCAAGTGTTCTTTATAAAAATTTCTAATTTATAGAGTGTTAATATATTAGTTAAACAATTTAATAATTAAATATTATCATAATAATATTTTAAAATTGATAAATTTAATTTATTAAGATAAAATTCAAAATACATAAAAATATTTCATTGAAAATTGTCCATTTTAACATTAAATAATTTTAATCGTATCATATTAGTTTTTTATTTTAGAATCAATAAATCTCAAAAAAAAATCATAATTAATTAATATATTTCTGTTTACTAAAGTTTTATTGTAACATTTTGTGATTCATTTTAGTTTAATGTTGCATGTAATGTCAGCCATCTATCATATTATTATTTAAAGGAGAATTTCATATTGAAATATAAGGGTGTAACATTCTCCCCCATTAAATAAATTGCCCCTTGAAATTTTAATTTTTTTTCTTACTTAAAATTAATGTATCATAACATAGTAATAAATCCAAATGTATATTTTATCACGATACATATTTTACAATTCTCTATAAGGAAAACTGGTATTTCATAAATCAATATTTTTTAAAACATGTATGTTTCATTATAAGACACAGACTTTTGAATGAGTTTCCAAAAACATACCTTGATACCCTAGTGATAGTTTTCAAAAAAGACTCTATAGATTGATTCTCTTGATTGAGTTAAACAATTATTTTTCCATCAAGGTAGAGAATATGAGAAAATATACTTACTTGATTTCAATCCATTCCATAAGCACAATTTCTTTCATTGCTTGTGTTTAGAGTAGTTTTTTAACCTATACTTCATCTCGTGTTCTAAATAATAAATAACGATGACGATTTTTTCCATTCTTAAATCACTAAAATTAAATTTGGATGAAAAATAAGAGCCAAAAAAGGGATTCTAATTTATACCACCTGTCACTAGTCAATTACTAAAACCAAAAATGGTTAACACATGTAAGGATAATACCCAAATAAAATATGAATAATTTATCATATGATGAAATAATATATTAAAATCTAAAACTTCAATAATAACACCCAAAGTTAAACTTAAATCATTCCATAAACAATTATCCTTAAAACTCTTCAAAATATGGTTGACCAAATCGAAACTCGAAAATTAGAATTATTTGATCATGCATTCTTCCAAAATCAAAATAAATTTTTTCTCCAAACAATATTAATCACTCATAGTCACATGTAGAAAATTTATATTCCATAGTCATATATTCTCTAAAATATACTAATATTTTAGAAAAATCACCTGACTTCCCATGGCATTAAGCACAATAAAATTATATATGATTCCAATAATTTACCCGATCTTTATTCCTTAATTAATATCATCCACTTACACACTAACCAATATATAATATAATCCCAAATTATTCTGAATATATCACTTAAATACCTTGTTATAAAATTACCTTTCAGGCCAAAATTACATCTAAACATTCCAAAAAATATGATAATCTTATTTCTCCCCAAATAACTATAATTACCATGAATTGAATTCATATACAAACCTAATGTTTTTTATACCATAAAATTGTATCTAAAATAAATTCTTCTAAATGTACCATCATAATAAATAACTTACTAAACACAAGGGTCATATTTACCTTAATCATGTATTCTCATAAATTACTCCCAAAATTTGTTTAATCCCTCTAAAACATAGTCACATAAGACATCAAGGTTATATTTTTACCTTTAAATGTATAATAAAACTTATACTTATAAGTCTTAAATTATCTATAATTAATAACATCCTATTCTCCAATGGTATATAAACCCTTCTCTGTAATCTAATTTAGTATCCCAGAACTATACTCTTGGATTTGATGCTAAAAAAGAATCTTAACATAATAGATTAAATTCCAAAAATAGTGACCCAATTTTAACCATTTATAATTATAATATACAAAAAATATTGATTTATTTCCATAACCAATATATTTTTAAGTTTATATATTTATAAATGAAGAAAAAACAATTACTTAACAAATAGTTATATCATTGCCACCCAATGGAAATGTTTTACACTATACCCATAGTTTCTTATTCCATATTAAGTCTTGTAAATATCTCTGAAAACTCATCCACGCATGATATCATTCCAAATATATCATTTTTATATTCTCTTCTTCAAAACCTGGGGAAATGGAAACATAATAATGGGTGAGATCAGATGATCAGTAAGGTAAATCATACATTGGAATCTATCATGAATACATAGGCATATATAATATAATGCAGTGGATAATCAATATATATTCCATTTAATCAATTACATGAGAATTAAATTAATCAATGGATAATATTAAAATAGTAATCACATGGAATATAAAACTGATTTTATATTGATAGAATGAATAATTCCATAAATTTAAATCTATCATCAAGGCATCGACTAAGAATATTTTAGTAATTAGGTAGGCTATACATGAAATACCCCAATAATACTTAAAGTATTCCACTATGATTGTCTCATGACACCTACAGATCTATCAAGGTGGTATATAATTTTGGGCCCCACCCATACTAACACATGTCCAATGCATTCCTGATATATTTAATGATTGAAAAAAATGAAATCAATATCCCTTAACAATAAATAAATATCCTTATTAAATTAATAATACATAATGTAAATATTACTCATTTGATATAATAACTTCTCTAAGTTTCCTTCAAGTAATATTGTATATAGAAATGGAATACATTTAAGACAACATTTAAATGATATATATATATCATGATATAAAATAATATGGATATAATTTCAAAAAGAATTATGGAGAGGTATAGAGAATATAAATTCATGTAAATGAGTATATTTTTGGAGAACCTAGCCTGAATACCCTCTCAAACTAGTACCCATACTGAATTGTCAAACACCCGAAGGGTGTTCCCTTCCCCAAGGGCTAGAGACAAGCACCAAGGAATCAAAAAAAATGAGAGGGAATGATTTCTCCCAATCTGAAGCAAAAACATGGAATATATATATATATATATATATATATATATATATATAACAGAGTGAAATGGTGGAAGAGATAAATATATCTCATAACTAAAATAAAACATCAGAAATTATAATACTCAAAAACTGTAATAACATTACCGAAGTACATGTATAACATCAAATGGAAACATAAAACATAATCTTAGTTTCTCTAGGTGATAATGTGGGCAACCTCCCACCATCTCACCACTAGCAACGCAAACCCATCTGACAGAAACCTCACTACTGCATTGTGGTTCTGTGCCTTTCCCTACATCGAAAGAAATTCAAAGGTCTATGCACCTCCAAAGGGGTGGAAAGGGTGTGAGCTTATAGTCTTGGTGGGATCCCACCCAGGTGTTCTATGACAAGTCTCTGTATAATAATCTGAACATGCCCAACTTCAATGAAAACAAGGCATAATAAACAATTAAGAAATTATGTTAAAGTCATGTAAAAACATTTAATTTTTCCTTTTTCAAAATTTCCAAAATAATCTAGGTAAAACTGTTTAAAATCATTTCACATATATCGCATCAGAAAAAATAATGTATCACATATCATATCAGTTCCATAGGAGTAAAATCTAAAAAAATATAATCCAAATAATATGTAACATCATGAAAAAGATCACTATAGGTCAGGTTTGGAAACTAATCATACCACAATCAAGGACTAGTGCACAATCAAGTCCTTAGAACATGGGCCTATGGAGTAGAGAAACACCCCATGAGTGAATCTCCTAACAATGTCGATATCAATTTCCTAGAAAAATAGGCATAGGGAATAAAGGAACACCCCAGGAGTGATCCCCTCGGTAATATGTAGAAAATAGACCTAAGCTCAACTTTCTACCTAAGTTCCAAAAGATTCCAATGTGATCTATTATTTAAACCATTTCATCAAAACCATGTTTTAAAAATCATTTCATAAATCCATTTCACAATGCAATGAGAATACACTTTTCCTTTACCAAAAGAAGGAAAACCCGTCTTTTATCAAAAACCTATTTCTACACACCCAAATAAATCAATAAATTATGCCATTTAATTTTGAAAACAATTTATAACACTATATAAATGGAGTTCGTCCAACTTAGGCTAGATATGAAATTGGCTACCTCAAACTCAGGTCGCACATGCCCACAACAGATCCACTAAAAAAGAAGAACCCAACTATGAAAACAAATCCCCCAAAATCAATCCTCAAATATCAAAATTGATTCTTCAAGAAGACAGTTGGTAGAGAAGAAGAAATAACCCGTACCTTGAGAAACTTTATTTCCACACCATAACCAACACAGGGATTAGCCTATGAAGGATCACACAATGGATCTAGAAGGAATCAAAAAATTATTATTACTAATAAATGGATCTAAAATCATAGTACAATAGGGATACCATAATCAAAGGCAAAGAATAAATAGGATTAATACTCACTCAAAGAGGCACACTACAACTATAATAATGATCAATCTCTAAATAAAACGATCTGAAAGAATGGAGGTATCCACAATCACCTAGGATAACTCCAAGGTTTAGAGAAAATAGTCTTGTGGATGACTAAAATTATAAATCCCCCATATGGAACCCTAAAATCTCAATTCATGATGATTACATGGTGTAAAATCCCTTTTCACATCATGTAATCCAAAAAAACAAGTATACTGAAAAATCATCAAATTTTTATTAAAAGCATTATTTTTTCAATTACATGGCATGTAATATACATTCATAGAGTGTGTGTAATCTTAATTCCTTATACCGGATCACAGTATCCACTCGTCACGCTATACACGACATGTAAATAGTTTACATAGTATGTAAACTTCTCATGATTTGAAATAGGTTTACGCTCTGAACCAAACTCACAACATCTTCTCAACAACCAATAAATGGCTTGTAAATACTTTAAAAAGTGTGTATTTATTCTACGGATAGTTAAAAGACCATTTTTTGTTAAAAAACCCAAACAAAATCTGTTATTCTATGTACTCAGTGAGAATCATGAAAATCTTATAACACATTTATACACATACTCCATTAATTTAAACAAACAAGAAACCCCTAAATTTAGATCATTTTCTCCAACAAATGATTTCCATCAATAGGAGTCCCAAAATACACCCAAATTAAGAGGTAAATAAAAATTGATAAGAGAAATAGCCGAACTTTGGTAATGAGATGTAAAAACTATTCACTATAATACTTTCCATCCATGGGAAGCCATGGTCAAGAATGAAGTTTTAAAAATACTTAAGACCGCTAATACCTCATCAATGACTCATACTCCCATGTCTCATGAGAATATGATCTATGACACCCAAATACTATGGCCAATGCAATAGAATTCCAACACAATTTATTCAATTGAGAATCAATTATGTCTATTTAATTCTCCACAACTAAAACATTTGGATCCAACTCAATAACTTCCTAACTCAGAAATTGAGAGGGACTAGGATAGTATTTCCTGAGCAAAAATATGTTTAAAATATGAAGTGCCCAGATCAGTGTGAATCACTGAGAGGGGGAGGGGGTGAATCAGTGATCCCTTAAAACTTTTTACTAATTGATTCCTTATCAATTAAACCTCTATGGCTGGTTAAAGCCTCGATCCACTCTTCTTGTATCTCTCAACCTTTCCCGGATAATGCAGTAATGAAAAGGCACAGGACACAAGGATTTACAAGGTTCGGCACCAAAGGCCTACATCCTTGCCATGCTCTCCCAGCATGGATTCTCCATTATAACCTGTTAAAATTACAATGGTCGATACAGAGTCCCACTGTATCTCTCCTGAGTCCCACAGGAGGGTCTTTATACTGCTTCACACAGTGTTACCAGAGTCCCACTGGCCTGCTCCAGAATCCCACTGAAGACTTCTTCTCCCTGAGTCCCACAGGGTCTTCTCCTGGCTCCTCGAGTCACACGAGTAGCTCTTCTTCACTTTAAGTTCTTCAAGTAACTTCAGCAGCCTGGGATAAAGGCTGTTGGCCTTGCTCTTCTCTTCTGATCACTTGTTGTTGATCAGGGCTTCTCGTCCAGCTCAGGCTTTACCTCCTTCTTCAGGATGACCTGGCTTCTCTCTTCAACTACTGAATGCTCAGACAACTGATATCTTTATCTTCAGTCTGGTCCAGTCTCAGTTCAAATGAACTTCATGCACTGATAGCATGGGTTCCTCAAATTCTTCAAGATCCTCTGGTCTTG
Organism: Viscum album; assembly: GCA_963277665.1. NCBI lineage: Eukaryota > Viridiplantae > Streptophyta > Magnoliopsida > Santalales > Viscaceae > Viscum > Viscum album. Next base: position 190,269,382 of record OY728145.1, read on the forward strand.
GTCAACTCAAATGCACACAAGCAGATTTGACTTGTTTACGTGTGCACGTGCATGCATGCAAGCATGCACTCTCCTTTTCTTCCTCTTGGTGCAATAAACCCTCAAAGGCTGTAGTCACTTTAAGCACACACCTACTTTGAACTTCACACAATTAATTCAATTTGCTTGCACACATAAATGGGTGTACTTCTTTGTGTGGATTTCTTCTTCTTCTTCTAAGTGTTTACACTTTTAGTGCACACACTAGGTTCGGCCAACTTGTCTCTTTACACACACTTGTTTCATTTTGCACACACTTGAAACTTGGCCTATTCTCCTCTTCTTGTTGCACACACACACTTTAGTGTTCTTTTAGTTTGTTCTTCGAAGTGTGCACACACAAGGTCACAACCCTCGGCCTCTTCAAATGCACACACTTAAAGTGTGTTCTTCTTTGTTCAAATGCACAAGCAAGACTATGGATTATTCAATTCTTACACACACACAAAGTGTGGTTTTCCACTTCACTTGGCACACACCACTTGGTGTTGTCCTTTGTGCACACACATGGCCTCGGGTTCTTCTTCTACACTTGGCACACACACGAGGCAAGGCCTCGGCCTTTCTTGGCTTCTTCTTGCACACACCCGAATTCCTTTGTCCTTCAAAGGAGGCGCGCAAGGTGTCTCGGTGCAAGGCTCCACAGGTGCACAAGCCTTCGAGCGCGCAAGCTCCTCCTGCCGCGGGGCGCGCAAGTGCTACACCCGCGGGCACTTCCTCCTGCCGCACAAGTATGCGGGCAGTGAGGGTGCCAATCCTTGAGCGTGCAAATTCAAGCGGCTCGGGATCTTCCTGCCGCGCAAAGATTAGCGCGCAGGGGACCTTCGAAGCCTCGGGTGGCACCGAGATCTTCAGCCGCGCAAGTACTTTGCGCGGCGGCTTCTTCTTCGCGAGGCAGAGGCACTCACGTGTCTTCTGATTTTCGAGAAAGGATCAGCAAGCAACTCCAAGGCCTCGGCCTCTCCTTTTATAGGCGAGGAGAGCCTCGGTTCATCCGCGTGGGATATCTTTTAATCTCCCGAAGATTTTGGGATTTCAAGATTTCCTTAAATCTTGTTTTTTATCCTCTGTTTCACGCGGGTTCTTTATTTTTTATTCCTCTACGTGCATGCGACTCATAACGCATGCACGGCCTTCGGTTTAGGCTCATCCCATGCAATAACACCAACCACGTGGCCTCGGCAGCTTTGCTTGCCTCGGCCGAACTCGAAATCCTCCAAACATTGCATGCATGCTCTCTTTATTGCATGGATGGATTCAGTATGTCCAGACGAGCACGAGGGTGCCTTCGGTTTACTCAGAGGTGGCCGGGAGCTCGAAAACCATCTTCAGGTTGCCTCTGGTTCGAGCGGAGCTCGCGGGAATGCGCGGGGAGGCCTCTGCCGAGCTCGGGGAAGAGGACGAAGCCGGGGCCGTCGGATCAGATCTTCAACGGCCTGGATTAGATCGCGGCGCCGCGGATGGATCGTGCGGCGCAGATCAAGCGCGCGATGGCTCGGACGGCCAGGATCTCTTCCGCGGGAAAATCCCGCGTCCCACATCGAAACGCCGGCCATTTTTCACGCGGTTTATTAATATGCCGCTCCCTCAACCCCACAATTGAACTTCCTCCTCCACGGTGCCGCCCCGCACCGTGTTCTCCCTGCGGGCGCGCTCTGCGCCCACTATGCTCCCTGCGGGCGCGCCACTGGCGCCCACTATGCACCCTTCGGGCGCGCTCCTGCGCCCACGCTGCGCGGGTTTCATCACCGCGTGGCCTCGGGGCTTATACACGGCCCCGACCTCTCTTGGGCTGGCCCCATGGGATCCCCTTGGGCGTGGTGACTGGTTCCCACATGTGCCTTGGGTTGAACCCTTAAGGCTGGCCCTTGAGGTTGGCATATTTTTTTGCTTAAGTAATAGCTAGGACTTTGTATAAAAACAATGTTAACCAAATGTAATATGCCAAGCCACATGCCCTTTAATCCATTCTTCTCCTTCATCTTCTTCTTGAGAATTCGAACATTATTCTTCTTGATTAGAAACAACTCCTATAATTCTTCTTCATCATCTCATTTTCTACTTAGGAGAGAATTCTCAAGGATCTTCATCAACCGAACTCCTGAATCAAATAACTTCTTCAATTCTCTTTGTTGATCTAATCAGAGATCAAATTGGAACTTCTTCAAATTCACATGCACTAAGTGATAGTGCATGGACTTCATTAAACCACTTCATCCACTCAGTAGTTGTGGATGGATCACTTCAGCTCCTCATGCATTGTCAATACAATGCATGGTCTTCTAAAGCTTGTTGTGACATTGTATCCAGTTGATACAAGTTCTTGGAACTTAAAGATCAGTTCAACAATCGTCTGATGTAATGATGCTCCATCATCATTCATTCTTCAAGTGGTGTAACTTAGTATCATATTGATACAAGTATTGAAACATTAAGATCAGTTCTACAATCGTCTGATATTCTTAGAGAATGTTTCAAACCATCATCTCCTATGTCACTTAGTGAATCTCCTAAGTGACATGCACTTTGGTACCATGGCCATTCTCCTTCATCACCATCACCATCACATCCTTTGACATTCACATCTTGACTCCTTGACATCCATTCATTCCAAGACAACTTCATGCCTCATTGACAACAAATGCAACACAATGCACTTCAATCTCCCCCTTTGTATTTGTTGTCAATACACCACTTCAGCACATATGAATGGGTCAATATGTGTGCCAATATTTTCTCCCCCTTATTGGCAATCAAATGCAAAGGTGTGGTGTGGTTCTCTTCCAGAAATATCTTCCTCCCATTGAAAAGTATCTTCTTGAAAAACACTAGGAGAGGGATGATGTCACATGTTCTCTTTAGCAAAGAACCTTTAGTAAATCAGCTCTAAGTCTACTTGGGCTAACCCGGTGTAGAAAACAAGAGTGATATGACCAAGGAATTCAAAGCTGTCCAAAATTCACTGTACATGTGAGATCATGCTTCAGGGGTTTGAAATTTTTCAGATATACCAATGAATTGCTAAATCCTGCACATACTTCACAGAACTCATTAGAAAGTTCAGTGCAAAGATAAAGCTCCCCCTTTCATCCATTTGTCTTCAATACATACTTCCCCTTAATTGACAAGATAAACTCAATTAAGAAACAAGGGATGAAAGTATGATTAGAATACCTTCACTTTTCTCAAGATGGTTTTAATCTAAGAATCCCATCTTCTTCATATTAGCTCCCCCTCAAGGGGTGCACTCCATTCTGTCCAAACCACTCTCCAGTTGAGAATGATCATCATCTTCAATTCGCTGCAATGTCAGCACATGTAAATACCAATAGTATAAGGGAATAAGATGGAACCTCCTTGGTTCATTAATGTGAACAACAAGGTTGAGAAGATTCTCTCAACCGAGATGTCCCATTTTCACTAGTCTTCACACTTGCACATTTGATCTTCAATGATGTTTGTGCTGGTGTGGATCTCAACCCATCTTCATGTGAAATCTTTTTCTTCCCTTTTGCTTTAGCAAATGCCAGAGCTTAATCTTCAGCTCTTTGTAGTTCTCTGGCAGGTTGCAACTGATGTGGCCATTTGACTAGTGAGTCACTTGGAAGTGTGGCCTCAGTTCTGGATATTCCACATGGTTCTTTTGATGCTGTCAAGCTACCTTTCTTAGGCAACTTGTTTTCAATCAATCCCTTCTGCTTCTTTTGGATTGATTGTCTGTTTGAGTTCAGTTGGCTTCTATTGATTTCCATGGCTTGTTTGCAAAGATCCATGGTATGACCTTTCTTTCCACAGTAGAAGCATGTCTTCTTGGTGGTCCTACTGGATGACTCACCCTTCTTGGACATAGACTCCAAGGTCTTCTCTTCATTTTTCATAATCTTCTTGGGATCATCTTCCACTTTCTTCTGCTTGCTTCCCAAGGATTCTCTCTGAGCCAGGTTCTGTGATCTTTTATTCTTTTGAGCTCTGGATACAGTTGGAGATTGACACGTATCTATTTGACCACTTTTGCACACATCCCAGATGTTATCAAGCAATCCAAATCTGTTAGCAGTAAACAGATGTCTCTGGACCTGTGGATGTTGCTTCCTTCCTTCTGGCTTGCTCCCCCTTGGCACGGGCTTCCTCTGTGCTTTGGCATTCAGTGGATTGTACCAACAATCCTTTGCACAATGCCCATACTTGTTACAACACCAACACTGAACCACAAATCTTGACCTCTTCAGTCCTTCTGATTGTAGGGTACTTTTCTTGACCTGTTGTGCTGTTTCAGGAGAGCTCTGCTTCTTTACTGTCTTCATCCATATTTGTTTGGAATTATTCTTCCATCCTGCACTTTTTGTGGAGACACAATTAGAAGCATTAGTACAAGATGGTATGGATGGTACCTTCTTTCTAGAAGATGTTGCCCTTTCATTTGAGGATGTCTTTCTTATAGAATAATCCTTCTCAAAGCTCACTTGAGTGGCAAAATTTCTTCTTCCAGCTGTCTGGGAGGCTTTGGATTTGGGTGATTGCTGATTTGTCAATATCACCTCTAGTTCTAAGCACTTCATGTTAAGGGAGTTCTTCTCATCCTCAACAGTTCTTAGCCTTCCTTCCCAATTTTCTTTCAGTTGTTCTAACTGGTCTTCATGCACCTTCTTCAATTCTAGCAATGAATTGTCCAGCTCCTTCACCAATTTGACTTTTTCTTCAAGTTGATCATATCTGACAACCATTGATACTTTATGCCTCTTTTCCAGTGCATGGAAAACATCTTTGATCATTATCAAAAATATTTCTTTCTCAGAAGAGCTCCTTTGCAATTCTTCACAGGTATCTTCATATCTTTCATTTCAAAGGGAAACAGTTTCATCCTTGGCATTCACCAGCTTTCTGAGAGTGTTGGTTATGCCAACCCTTTTTGCCAGCTGATCTTCCATAGCATTGGCTTCTTCTTCTAACTGTGATTTTTCTTCTCGAAGATCATGGATGTCAGCAGCTATACACTTTGCCACTTCCATGGGGACAGTCTTCTGAAGATATTTGATTGCACTTTGAAGATCTTTCATTGTTCCAACTTCATCACAGCTAGGACAGGCTTTCTTCATCTTCTTGGCCTGTTTCTTCTTTCTATTTTTCTGAGTCTTGGCAGATATCTCCATTTGAGGCTGGTCGCTCGTTTCCTCAAATCTGCACTTCATGTAGACTCCCTTGGATCTTTTAGAGGGAAACTCCCTCTGATACCAATTGAAGTGCCCAGATCAGTGTGAATCACTGAGAGGGGGAGGGGGTGAATCAGTGATCCCTTAAAACTTTTTACTAATTGATTCCTTATCAATTAAACCTCTATGGCTGGTTAAAGCCTCTATCCACTCTTCTTGTATCTCTCAACCTTTCCCGGATAATGCAGTAATGAAAAGGCACAGGACACAAGGATTTACAATGTTCGGCACCAAAGGCCTACATCCTTGCCATGCTCTCCCAGCATGGATTCTCCATTATAACCTGTTAAAATTACAATGGTCGATACAGAGTCCCACTGTATCTCTCCTGAGTCCCACAGGAGGGTCTTTATACTGCTTCACACAGTGTTACCAGAGTCCCACTGGCCTGCTCCAGAATCCCACTGAAGACTTCTTCTCCCTGAGTCCCACAGGGTCTTCTCCTGGCTCCTCGAGTCACACGAGTAGCTCTTCTTCACTTTAAGTTCTTCAAGTAACTTCAGCAGCCTGGGATAAAGGCTGCTGGCCTTGCTCTTCTCTTCTGATCACTTGTTGTTGATCAGGGCTTCTCGTCCAGCTCAGGCTTTACCTCCTTCTTCAGGATGACCTGGCTTCTCTCTTCAACTACTGAATGCTCAGACAACTGATATCTTTATCTTCAGTCTGGTCCAGTCTCAGTTCAAATGAACTTTATGCACTGATAGCATGGGTTCCTCAAATTCTTCAAGATCCTCTGGTCTTGGTCAACTCAAATGCACACAAGCAGATTTGACTTGTTTACGTGTGCACGTGCATGCATGCAAGCATGCACTCTCCTTTTCTTCCTCTTGGTGCAATAAACCCTCAAAGGCTGTAGTCACTTTAAGCACACACCTACTTTGAACTTCACACAATTAATTCAATTTGCTTGCACACATAAATGGGTGTACTTCTTTGTGTGGATGTCTTCTTCTTCTTCTAAGTGTTTACACTTTTAGTGCACACACTAGGTTCGGCCAACTTGTCTCTTTACACACACTTGTTTCATTTTGTACACACTTGAAACTTGGCCTATTCTCCTCTTCTTGTTTCACACACACACTTCAGTGTTCTTTTAGTTTGTTCTTCGAAGTGTGCACACACAAGGTCACAACCCTCGGCCTCTTCAAATGCACACACTTAAAGTGTGTTCTTCTTTGTTCAAATGCACAAGCAAGACTATGGATTATTCAATTCTTACACACACACAAAGTGTGGTTTTCCACTTCACTTGGCACACACCACTTGGTGTTGTCCTTTGTGCACACACATGGCCTCGGGTTCTTCTTCTCCACTTGGCACACACACGAGGCAAGGCCTCGGCCTTTCTTGGCTTCTTCTTGCACACACCCGAATTCCTTTGTCCTTCAAAGGAGGCGCGCAAGGTGTCTCAGTGCAAGGCTCCACAGGTGCACAAGCCTTCGAGCGCGCAAGCTCCTCCTGCCGCGGGGCGCGGAAGTGCTGCACCCGCGGGCACTTCCTCCTGCCGCACAAGTATGCGGGCAGTGAGGGTGCCAATCCTTGAGCGCGCAAATTCAAGCGGCTCGGGATCTTCCTGCCGCGCAAAGATTAGCGCGCAGGGGACCTTCGAAGCCTCGGGTGGCACCGAGATCTTCAGCCGCGCAAGTACTTTGCGCGGCGGCTTCTTCTTCGCGAGGCAGAGGCACTCACGGGTCTTCTGATTTTCGAGAAAGGATCAGCAAGCAACTCCAAGGCCTCGGCCTCTCCTTTTATAGGCGAGGAGAGCCTCAGTTCATCCGCGTGGGATATATTTTAATCTCCCGAAGATTTCGGGATTTCAAGATTTCCTTAAATCTTGTTTTTTATCCTCTGTTTCACGCGGGTTCTTTATTTTTTATTCCTCTACGTGCATGCGACTCATAACGCATGCACGGCCTTCGGTTTAGGCTCATCCCATGCAAAAACACCAACCACGTGGCCTCGGCAGCTTTGCTTGCCTCGGCCGAACTCGAAATCCTCCAAACATTGCATGCATGCTCTCTTTATTGCATGGATGGATTCGGTATGTCCAGACGAGCACGAGGGTGCCTTCGGTTTACTCAGAGGTGGCCGGGAGCTCGAAAACCATCTTCAGGTTGCCTCTGGTTCGAGCGGAGCTCGCGGGAATGCGCGGGGAGGCCTCTGCCGAGCTCGGGGAAGAGGACGAAGCCGGGGCCGTCGGATCAGATCTTCAACGGCCTGGATTAGATCGCGGCGCCGCGGATGGATCGTGCGGCGCAGATCAAGCGCGCGATGGCTCGGACGGCCAGGATCTCTTCCGCGGGAAAATCCCGCGTCCCACATCGAAACGCCGGCCATTTTTCACGCGGTTTATTAATATGCCGCTCCCTCAACCCCACAATTGAACTTCCTCCTCCACGGTGCCGCCCCGCACCGTGTTCTCCCTGCGGGCGCGCTCTGCGCCCACTATGCTCCCTGCGGGCGCGCCACTGGCGCCCACTATGCACCCTTCGGGCGCGCTCCTGCGCCCACGCTGCGCGGGTTTCATCACCGCGTGGCCTCGGGGCTTATACACGGCCCCGGCCTCTCTTGGGCTGGCCCCATGGGATCCCCTTGGGCGTGGTGACTGGTTCCCACATGTGCCTTGGGTTGAACCCTTAAGGCTGGCCCTTGAGGTTGGCATATTTTTTTGCTTAAGTAATAGCTAGGACTTTGTATAAAAACAATGTTAACCAAATGTAATATGCCAAGCCACATGCCCTTTAATCCATTCTTCTCCTTCATCTTCTTCTTGAGAATTCGAACATTATTCTTCTTGATTAGAAACAACTCCTATAATTCTTCTTCATCATCTCATTTTCTACTTAGGAGAGAATTCTCAAGGATCTTCATCAACCGAACTCCTGAATCAAATAACTTCTTCAATTCTCTTTGTTGATCTAATCAGAGATCAAATTGGAACTTCTTCAAATTCACATGCACTAAGTGATAGTGCATGGACTTCATTAAACCACTTCATCCACTCAGTAGTTGTGGATGGATCACTTCAGCTCCTCATGCATTGTCAATACAATGCATGGTCTTCTAAAGCTTGTTGTGACATTGTATCCAGTTGATACAAGTTCTTGGAACTTAAAGATCAGTTCAACAATCGTCTGATGTAATGATGCTCCATCATCATTCATTCTTCAAGTGGTGTAACTTAGTATCATATTGATACAAGTATTGAAACATTAAGATCAGTTCTACAATCGTCTGATATTCTTAGAGAATGTTTCAAACCATCATCTCCTATGTCACTTAGTGAATCTCCTAAGTGACATGCATTTTGGTACCATGGCCATTCTCCTTCATCACCATCACCATCACATCCTTTGACATTCACATCTTGACTCCTTGACATCCATTCATTCCAAGACAACTTCATGCCTCATTGACAACAAATGCAACACAATGCACTTCAAAATATAATGAATTCATATCAGCTAAAGCAGAAATGACAACTGATATGTAACCTTCAAAAGGTTCTCAGTGACCTCAAATGGGTCCAACATATCTGAGAGATAACTTTCCCTGATTTCCAAGTGGATAGTGACCCAACCAAGGAGAAATTTTCATAAAAATCTAATCACCAACATAAAACTACAAAGGATGATGTCCCAAATATGTATAAGATTTCTATCAAATCTATGTTGTATCCAAGAATCATTGTATATCCTAAATCCCCACCAACATCCCCTAGAAAATAATTGGTCCCACCAAAGATGCATCAACAACCACTTCCCAACAAAGAGGTGATCTACAAGGGTGACCATAAAAATCCACTAAAGGAGTCATTCTAATCAATGAATAATAACTGTTGTTATAATAAAACTCATCGAATCCTAGATCGATATCCCATGATCCACCAAAATCCAAGACACAGGCACGAAGCATATCCTCTAGGATCTGAATTGCATGCTTTATCTGATCATCTGCCTTTTGGTTATACATTGTACTCATCCTGACCCAAGTCCCCATTGACTATTGTAGACTCCTCTAAAACCATAATGTTGACCTAGTATCCATATATGAAACAATGATAGAAGGAACCCCATGTATCCTCATGATCTTCTTCATATACATTTTAACCATTTCTTCAATATTTTTAGTGTCCTTAATAGGAATAAAATGATTTGGATTTGTCAACCAATCAATAAAAACCCAAATAGAATTCCTCCCACATGGAGTCCATGGTAATCCAATAATAAAATCCATGATCACATCATCCCATTTCAAAAATAATACCAAAAGAGGCTGAAGCAAACCAGATGGTTTTAAATGCTCTACCTTTTGTCTATTGGCAGGTGTGACAATGGGACACATGGTCTATAATATCACATTTCATACCCGACCACCAGAATTATCATCTCATGTCATAAAACATCCTCATAGTTCCCAAATATATTTCCCAGGAAGAACTATGAAAATTGAAAAAAAATCTCCTCATAGATGTTGAGATGAAAAATTGATCACAAAAATGGAGAATACCATCTAAATAGAGATACATACTATAAATGTCTTACCCAATATATAAGGTTTAGCGAATTCCTCTGAACTCATCATCCGACTGATGACTCCACACAATAGACTCAAGGAGAGATAATGATAACCGAAAAATATTCAAAACTATACCTGATACATTATCCTAATCATCTAGGTTAAATGGAGTGAATATTCCCATAAGTTTCTACTCTTCCTTTGATTCCAAAATTCTATATGATGACACTTTCCTACTGAGAGCATCTGCAATGACATTCTCCTTCCTCGAGTTGTAGGAAATATAAAATTAAAATGTCTAAAGTTATTCCACCACTTCATCTCTATAATATTCAATTATTTATGAGAAAATATATAGCATAGAATATAATGGTCAAAAACAAATATGAACCTCTCACTAAGTAGATAGTATCGCCCTCATTTAAGCACATTCATAACTACAACAGATTCTAAATCATGAGTAGTATAATTCTTCCCATGTGGTTGAAGCTAAATAGATATATAATCCACCACATGATCATCCAGCATAATCACACAACCCAAACATTCACTATAAACATCATCAAAAATCACATATTCCTTATCAGGATCATTTAATATTAGAATAGGAGCCGATGTCAAAAGTCATTTCATCTCATCAAAAGAATACTAAAAATTTTCAACCCAATTTATTTTCTCCACTTTCCTGGTAAGAGTAGTCAAAGTTGATGCTGACTTTTTGAAATCCTTGATGTAATGTTGATAATAAACTATAAGACCATGGAATCTTTTAATCTCAAAGACATTCCACAGCTCTTCCCATAAAAATGCAACCTTTTCCTTCTTAGGAACAACTGATAAACCTTGATTATTAATCATGTTCCCCAAGAACTTCAATTCTTGGATCTAGAATCTGTATTTTAAAATCCTTCTATATAAATGGGGACTCCTTCAGATATCAAGAACCAAACCCAAATGGTTCTCTTTCTCGTGCTCAAATCTTGAATAAACCAACATATCATCCATGAACCCTCCCACAAAAGTTTCAAGATACTCATGGAATATATCTGATTCATCAAAACCATAAAAACTATAGGATTTTTAGTCAGACCAAATGGAATCATACAATATTTTTATTAAGGATCATACCATCTCTGGAAATCCATATTTGGTATATCAGATTCCCTAACCATAATATTTTGATAACCCAATTGAAGATCAAACTTTGAAAACCAATTTTCCTATTTTAACTGCTCAAACAAGTCATCCACATAAGCTAAAGGATATTTATTATTAACTGTTAATTGGTTCAAATTCTAATATTCAACACACAATTGGAGGGAACCACATGCCTTCTTGGTAATGAGAACAAGGGATTCCCAAGGTGAAAAATTAGGTTGAAAAATACCATACACTTGAGACTTGTCAAATTCCAATTTTCTACACACAGTTGGAGTGAACCATGCACTTAAGGGATGGTGTAAACTCACACGTGAACTCCCTTGATCAATCCCTTTCACCTACATCTTCTGGTTATACATCAATAAAAATATTATGGAATTCTAGCACATTTTGTTTGATAACACAAAATTTCCACATGTTAAACTTGAAAAAATTCTAATCAATAGGTGGAATCCCTTGAAGAACATTCATTTCACCCTCCAAAGCAACCCATGGAACATGTGTCAAAGGCATATAGCAACACACCAAAAAATAATGGATGATTAGACAATAGAATAATAACATTTAAAACTAGAAAATGATAACAAAAAAACTAACATTAAGATCAATAACTCAAAATAGGATACACACATCCAATCATCCCATGGTAACTTGAGACTTTTCATGGAAAGAATGGGTCTGGAACTCACCAAAACATACCTCTCAAGTCTCGAAAATCGTATCTCCAATCTACCAAATGTTCCAAGATAAGGAATCCATAGGAAAAACATACTCTAATACCATACTATGGTGAAACCTTCCCAAATACCCTCTCATATTGGAACCCAAAGAAAATTTCCAAATACCCTAAGTTAGATCTTGGTCCTCATTAGTTGGCACCTAGCACCCATGTATCAAATAACAACTAGAGGGAATGATTTTTCCCAACCTAAAGAAACAAAATGGAATATATATATATCAGAGTGAAATAGTGGAAGAGATGAATATATTCCATAACTACAAGAATACATCAAAAATGATAAAACTCAATAACAGTCATAAAAACCCCAAACTATAAGTCTAACGTCGAAGGAAAACTAAAAATAAAATTATGACTAATCCATGTGATAGTATGGGAAACCTCCCACCATCTCACTATGTGAAACCTAAACCTAGATAAAATAAACCTCACTGTATAACTATGGAACATTTCCTTTACCTATATTTAAAGACATACAAAGGTCTACACACCATCAAATATGTGTATAGGGTGTGATCTAATAGGCTCAGTAGGATCCCACCCAGGTGTTCCATAACAAGTCTTTGTACTATAATCTGAAAATGCTCAAATTTAAAAGAAAACATTTTATGATAAATAGTTAAATAGTTTTTTATATCAAAAACATGGAAAAACATTTAATTTTCACTTATTCTACATTTCCAAAATAAGTGAGGTAAAAAAATTCAAATCATATTTTATAAATCAAATTAGAGAAAACCAAGAATCACATATCATATCAAATTCATTGTAGTACATTCTAAAATGGTATAATCCAAAGAAAATATAACAACATGAAAAGGATCACAATAGTTCATCCTAGTAGAATAATCGTACCATAATAATTGAATAGTGTACAATCAAGTCCATAGAACATAATCATAAGGAGCATAGAAACACCCCATTAGTTCATCCCCCTAAAATTTCAATATCAATTTCCTAGAACAACAGGCATGGGGATTGGATGGACACAACATAAGTGAACCCCCCCCCCCCCCCCCCGCACCCCCAGATAATACATGGATAATGGACCAAAGTTAAACCTTCTAAAAAATTACCCAAGGCTTCCAATGTTCCCTATTTTATAAAACATTTCATTAAAACCATTGTATAAGAACTATTTCATAAATAAATTTTACAATTCTTTAAAAATATTCTTTTCCTTTTCCAAAATAAGGGGAAAACCAAATTTTATCAAAAAATCCTTTCAACACACAAAAATAAATCAATAAATCATCCCATTTCATTTATAAAAAAATTATATAACTTGAGAAACGTGGTTCATCCAACATAGGTTAGATATGGAACCACCAACCTCAAACTCAGGGGTTAGCCTCCAGAGGAAGATCACTTAGTAGATCTAGAATTAATCAAGAAGATTATTATTACAAATAAATGGATCCATAATCTTAGTGTATTGGGGCTACCATGATCAAAGACAAAGGAGAAACATGGGGAATACTCACCCGTATAAATGCACCACAACTGCAATGATGATCAAAAACTAAAAGAAAATTTTTAGAAGGATCAGAGATCTACAAAATCACCTTAGAGAGATCCTAGGATGAGAGAAAAGGATCATATAGATAAATAAAATAAAAAAATAACCCATAAAAACCCTAAAATCCCAATTTTCATGGGTTATAGTGCATGTAATACCTTTTCACGTTATTTAATCCCTGAAACTAAAGTATGCCGGAAAACCCACCACATTTTTTAAGAAAACCCAATTTTTACCATTACACAATTTTTAATATATATTCAAAATGTATAATCTTATTTCCTTCTATCGGTTCACGACATCCTCATGGAACCCAATACATGACGTGTAAACAGTTAACATGGCGTGTAAACTTCTCGCGACATGAAATAGGTTCATGCTTTGAACTAAACTCACAACATCTTCTTGGCAGCCAATTCATGGTTTGTAAATAATTTATATGGTGGCTATTTCAAAAACACACGACCAAAATCCTATTTTCTATTAAAAACACCAAACCAACTTTGGTAAGGAGAATCCCATAAATCCTTTAACACATATATACCTAGACTCCATTAATTCAAACAAACGTAAATGCCAAAAATTTTGGTCATTTCCACATCAAATTCTATCCATTATCATGAATACCAAAATTTAACCAAATAAATATGGAAATGAAACATAAGAATAGAAATATCATAAAGTGGTAATGGGATGTTACAATATTTCATGTGAAAAAATGAGGTATAAACCACAAATCAGTAATGGATTAAACAGGTCAATCAATTCATAACAAATTGAGGTTTTGAAGTAAAGTAAATACTTTTGAGAATTAGTGAAGAAAATGGAAATGAAATATTAAAAATATTTTTCATAAAGAAATTATAATTTTTTCACTAAAATAATGTGATTAACCAAATTCAAAACTCATTTCAAAAGGTGTAAAAGTGACATTTTAAAAAATATTTTTAAAATAATTTATAAAAATAAAATCTAAAAAATAAAAAATGTTTAATTAAGAAAATTTATAGTGGAATACAAAAAATAAATAAATGAAATGAAACCCCTTTTTCAATGTTTTTTGAGAAAATTATATCCCTTTGTTTTTTTTCAATATTAAAAATGAAAAAATCCCATAATAATGGAAATATAATTTTTAAAAAAACATAGAATATTTTAAAAAATATGGTCAATTATTCATTAAAAAATTCATTCTATATTTTTGAGTACCAAAGACGGGGGTGGATAAAAAGAGTAACTGAAAACTATATAAATAAAAATAGTATCATAAAATATATTGGTTTTAAAAGAGAAATATAATATAATTACCTTAATGTATATTCAAACATAAAAAATCTTGAATAAAAATGAGATTGTGAAATAAATTCTAACAACTTTTATAACTTTCAAATCATATGCCATCAAAAGATAGAATATGAAAAGGTTATGTAAATAAAATTAATTACATCAATAATTATGATAAAAAATCATTTTCATTAAGCACACCATATAAAATAAAACAAGGTGCATGATATTAAAAATGTCTCAAACAATATAGATTGAGACAAACATCACTAATGGATTTAATAACTTGAATCAAAACCTCTAGAAATAAATAATTTGAAATGAAATTTAAATTACTAATATTAAAGTTTTTTATGGTATAATATTTAAAAAAGGAATCATATAAAAAAATAATGTAAATAGGTTCATAATTCAACACATGACTCAAAGAATGAATTTTGAGACGAGAAACCCTTGCCTTGGATTCCCGCTTGGTCGGATTCTTTCTAACTTCCTATAAAATAAGTTTTTATTTATTATTAATATATATAAGATCCATATATATATATATATATTTATTTAAGTATATGACATATTTATAAATTATTTATAACCATTTACTCCTAAATCTTTGTTAAAATTGATTATTTGGGTTTTAACTACTTTGTTTGTCATGCATTTTCTAATGAAGTGGTTTTGGTCCTTGCACCTTGGTCATTAATCCACTGCCTCCAGAATGTTAATCATGTCTCACACACACACACCTGAACACATAGATATACATATACATATATATATATATATCATATTTATATATTAAATACATTTTTGGAACCATCCATGTAAGGCGGTGATGAAAAATGAAATACATCACTTCATTGAGGTGGTAGTCTATATGTACACATGAGCGTTCATTTCAATTCCCATTAGATGGAAAGGAGGTAAAAATATTTTTTCAATAAATATAATAAAATTTCATCATATTAAAGATACTTATTTTATTATATTATTATAATTAAAATATATTTCAATCTGTTAGAATAATAAATTAACATAAAGAATTTGGTTAAGAATTATACCTCCTCCTTGAACATATCCCGTTGGAATAAAACAAAATCCTTCTAGGATTTGTCTTATGGTGATAACAAAAACTCTAGGATATGGATAAGGACTTTGGTATAGTATATTGGAATATAATTTTTAAATCTAACCATCATTTCATTGTGTGTAGAAGTAATTATTGGATGTGTCCTTTTATAAGTGAGGGGAGCGGGACCTTTTTAAATATTAAGAATTTTAAAAAATAATAAATTTATTTCTCATTGAAAGTGGATAAAATATAGTAACTTTAATAAGATATTATATTTTAATATTTAAATACACTCAAACAATTACATATAGATATATTTAAGTGATATTTCAAGCCTTATCTCTTAGTTTACCCACCTCGTTAACACTTCTAACCTTTACTACAGTCACAAAAGTTTTCCATGATAACTGGTCATTATCAATAAAAAATGGAATTAAACTTATTAGAATATTATACCATTATAATCCTCAATACAGAATAAATTCTTGGTTATTAAATTTCTATAATTTATTACAATTAGTTTTTATATACGTTCCCCAAAATAAATGAAACCTATCTTTAAAAAAAATTCCCTTTGAAGCATAAAAATGATTTTATAATAAAATAATGTATACTTTTGATTGATTTGTAATTCATTATATTATTCTTAATAAAACTATAATTAATTAACATTCAAACCAAACCAAAATATAAAGGATCCTTGTTAATTATTTATTAAAAGAAAAGAACCAAAATAATTTTTACTTATATAAAACATTTATTAGGTATTCCAAAATTTAAAACATAGATTTATAGTTTAAAAATAATATATTTAAGTGAATTATAATAATTATTAAGTATATATTTGGTCTAAAAATGGTTTTTTTTAACATTCATGTCATTCTTATATCATGATAATGTTATAAAAGTGACTATATTTGTAAAATCAATATTTTTTACTATTCACACAGAATTCAACATTTTAATAAAAATCACCAAAATTCTCCCTGAACTAATTTTTTCTTAATAAATTCAAAAATTAATTTAATTTGATCAAATTTAATAAATAAAATTCATAAATTTAACTTTTACATGATAATAAAAATATAAAAAATCAACTTTTATAGAAAAATGACCCTATTAAACATTAAGTGTTCTTCACAACAATTTTTAATTAATTGAAAACTAATATATTAGTTCACAAATTAAAATATTACATATTATCATGATATGTTTTTATAAATGATCAATTTAATTCATTATGATAAAATTTACAATAATTAAAAACTATACTTTGAATAATATCCCTTTTAGCATTAAATAGTTTTAGTCAAATCACATTAATTATTTATTTTCTTATCATAAGATTTCATAAAAAATAATTCAACGTATGTATCATAATTTTTTATTGTCTTTATATTTATAAAATTTTTATTATAATATTTCACGCTTCCTTTTAGTTTGGTGTTGCATTTAGTGTAAACTATTAAATATAGTATCATATTAGGGAGAATTGTATTTTAAAATATCATTGTGTTATAATAAATGTGTGTCATTAGAATAGGCATAGAAATCCCATGCCAAGGCTTATCACTATGATATTCATCACATAGTAGGATTGGTACAACCACCTGTTGACCTTATTAGGAATGGGAAACTTGATTGTGTACCCTCTTGGGCTTAGGCTAATTACCAATGTACTCTCTTCGGCTAAGAATAACTACTCATGTACACTATTGGAATTGGGAAACTTCCCAAGAACCATTTTTAGCTCATGAGATATAAAATAATACCCAGTAATTTATAGTTATTTAATGAATCCACCAATCATATAATAATAAACCATTTGGATATATAACACAATAAAATAAAAGCATTCTTCATTCTATCATTAGTTAATTAAATCATCAGAAATAAATAGGTTTCAAGAAACATCATTAAAATTTAATAATCATAGGCCATCTAGAGAAACGAAGCAGATGGTATCAGAAAATCATATTCCCAGTTAATCATAAAAATATTTAAATGATGTTGAGATAGTTGAAAAATATTTTAATAAAAGTAGTAAAAAGATGATTTGAAAAAGCATGAAGAAATATCTATTTCATGATGTAACATTTAAAAAAATAAAAATTTCAAGAAAATATAAATAGGATTTTCTTTATAAAACCACGTAAAACTTTAAAGTAATATTTAAAAAGATAATGGACATGTCGATAATAAAATTTATTCATTCGGTAAAAGTTTAAAAATATTCCTTCAACACTTTTGTAAAAAGAAAAATATAACCAAAAAATGAAACATTATAATTATTCATTTTTAAAAAATCAAAATAAATCAAAAATATTATAAAATTACATTATAAATATTTGAGTATAGAAAATAACATTCTAAAATCATTTTAACAAACATGGACATGGATGAAAAATCTTCCAAGAATAAAAGGAGAAACAAGTTTGGTTTTTCTTTAAAAAATTCTTTTTATATTTTGAGTACCTTGAGGGTGAAAATATAAATAATACTTTAAAAACCTATAAATAACCATAGTAGAAGAGAATAACTAGGTTTTATGAGAGAAGAAAATTGAAATTCCCCGCAATTTAAATTTAAACATAAACAATCCTGATAAAAAAGTGAGATTTTAACGTAAACCCTTTCAGTTTTGTTAATATTTAAATCAAAATGAAATGAAATAATGATCCTTCTATTGATTTCTATGTTCCCATAATTTTCATGAAAATAATAATAAAATACATTCATGGTTAGTATATACACCACATAAAATAATGATGTGGCAGAATATAAAACATATCTCAATAAAGTGAAATTAAGATGAGGAAACCCTTATAACATTGGTATCTCTTTAATTGAATTCCCATGAAATATAGATCACGATATGGATTTTTAAATAACTTAAATTTTAATAAATTATGATAAAAAACTATATGAAACTATATAAACCAAAAAATATAAAACAAGTAGAGAATATGACATATGTCTCCAAGAAATAAATGTTTGAAGTGGAACCCTTACAAATGTTATAAAATATAATTTCAAATATTTTAAAATATAAAAAATTAAATGATAATTTAAATATCATGAATAAATACTAATTAGTGAAATACTAATTTTGAAGAAGTAGTATATACACCATATAAAAAATAAGGTCATAATACAAAACATGTCTCAAATAATGGAATTTGAGATGAAACCTTAAAGCCAAGTCCATACTTGCTTAGTAAGAGTTGTATCCTACTTTATAATAAATTTATATATCTATAACATGAACTTATCCCTACTTATCTTAATTTATATAATTCTTTTATAATTTCTAACGACCCATTTAATAATAATTATTTATTAAAATACATATCCTTGTGTAAACTATTCTCTTTTCATATATGATTTGCTTTGAATATTTAGGTCCTTAAACCTTGGACATTGTTTTATCATCACAAGAATATTAATCATGTCTGAATTATTATATTTAATTCCCCTATTGATTTTATAACATTTGATAAAAAACCTTTTTGAAAGATAAAAAATCAAATGATACTTTAAATGTCATGAATAAATAGTTATTCATGATATAATTATTTCAAAGAGGTATCATATACCCCATATAAAAAGAAATAGGTGTATAATACAAAACATGTCTCAAATAAGGGAATTTAAGATAAAACCCTTACCTCAAGTCCCGGCTTACATAGTAAGAGTTATGTCCTCATTTATAATATATATATATATATATACCATCACCATATTCCTAATTATCATGTTATATATAATACCCTTATAATTATTAATCAAAAATTTAATAATAATTCTTCATTAAAATCAATATTCAGGTGCAAACTGTTTGGTTTAATGTAGAGACCCGAAGCCTGACGTACATGGACATTACATTACTTTTGCGGAATACTTAGTACATAACTAAAACACACACACAAGGATCGTAATAGTTTAGTGTCTTTGGAAACTCGGAACGTAATCTTCTAATCCTGGTGAAAGATCTTCAAAATCTCCCACAAAGATCTTCCTTTTTTTTTACCTAAAACCTTTCTTTATATCCTGGGGAAAAGAAAACATAAAATGGTGAGCTCAAATGCTCAGTAAGGGTAAACAAAAGAAATATCAATCACATAATTTTCATAAGAACATAACATTTTTGGAAATCTTAACCTGCAAAAGAGAGCATAATTTCATAACATGGGATAAATCATAGTAGTGAAAATGAAACCATAACATAAAACATTACTCATTGTGGCATACACACATAATCATAGAGAATCATTTCTTGTTAGTCAAGACTCATTGCCAAGACTATCTTAGTGGACAAAGTCCCTTTCTGAATCGAGTAATCCTCGTTTCAGTCCTGTTTCACTGAACCGGTATAACCTACCATTCCAGCCATGTCTATCTCATGAGATATGAAATCTTTACCCAATGCATTGGAGGGAGATATAGGTCCCACCCATCTCTTAATGATACCATTCTTATGTGTGCCACAAAATCATAAATCATACATCATTTCATAACCCATGTAATAAAAATGGGATTCTTAAACAACATGACATCATAAAACCATTCATATAAGATAAAGGAATTCATAAACATAATTCCATCACAACATAGTCAAATCAATGTAAAAATATGGATAGGAACAGAACCCTTTATTATCTTAGATGGAAAATACTTTTGATAAAACACTTGAAATGAATTCTTGAGGAAAATATCCTTTCTTCTTTAAAATCAATTTCTTTTCACAAAACATCATGCAATTTTAAAAGAAATATATTTTATTGAAAATAGTCATGAAATATTTTAGAGGAAGCTTCATGAAAATAAGGCTTTATAAAACAGTATAAATCCGTTCGTGCCGTATAAGTTAAAAAAAACATTCTTCGTACTTTTGTCGGAAAAGTCAAAAAGTACCTCGTATAAAAAAACGACAAAAGATTCCTTTCATATCTTTTACTAAAAACTCACCGAAGGGTAAAATTGGATTTAAACAATTGTAGGTGGATGGAAACAATATTACATATTGAAGAAACATGGATGTGGATGATAAAATACACCCCAGTAAATACTTACGAATAAACAATCTCGGATAAAAATGAGATTGTGATATTTTCCTTACCTTAGGTCCGACTTGCTTTGTAAGTGTCCGAACCTCCTGTATAATGATTTAAATCATGTTATTGACTTATTACAGAATCATATTCATTGTTATGATATCATATATGGTTCACTTATGACATTATATTACCCGTTCTTTTGTAAATTCCATGTTAAAGAAGCGTTTTGGGTAAAATCGTTTCATTTATCGTAGGTGTTTTGACTTGTTGTTCTTGACATCATTATTACTTATATCATGATTTAATTACTTCCAGAATATAAAATATGATTTATATATCATATATATTCAGTATATATATATATATAATATGTAGATAAATAAAATGAAAAACACCGTTCATGGAGACGGTAGTCCGTACGTACGCATGAACGCTGTTTTCCTTTCCTTATTGTCTTGAAATGGAAGTAAGTAGATGACTTACATATGTATATATATACATAAATCCAGTAGCTTTATAATGTCATATATTTCATTATTATTTCTTATATATACATTATAATCATTCTTAAATGGTTAACATGGAGAATGAATCTCATCGCGTCGTGGAGACGGTATTCCGTACGTACGCACGAGCGATGATATCATTTCTATAAATATTGAATTGAATTGGAGTGGATTATACAATATATCAGAATCAATATGATGTTATAATAACTATGTATAGTTATTCTTTACACCATTATACCCATCCGTGTAAGGTGGTGGTGGAAAATAGATTACACCACGGCGTGGAGACGGTATTCCGTACGTACGCACGCGCGGTGATTTCTTTTTCCGTAGGATGGATAGATGGTGAAATAGGGTTGTTTCATACTTATAATAACATATCAGTATATGAGTGATACTGATGTTATTACTTCATAATGAAACAACCTAAGAAGAAGAAGTGGAAGAAGAAATAAAGATGAAAGAATTGGTAACGGTAATTACCTCTTCTTTGAAGTGCCTCTTTGAGACCTCTTCTTAGGGCACTAGAATTGGTCTTTGAGGAAGACCAGAACCTCTAGGATGTTGCTAGGGAAGTGGAGAAGAGATTTTGGCAGGGGTTGGCCGAGCTTGAGTGCTCAAATTGGTGTGAGGAGGAGGGGGAGGAGGTGTCCTTTTATAGGGGAGGAGAGGGGCATCTTAGGAATACCTCAAAATATTATTTTATATTAAAGTCAAAATCGGTTTATAATGGTTCCAAAGGGTATTATTTCGAAGCTAAAGTGGGGATGGGTCGAAATCCTATCAACCAATAGAATTTAGACAAGTTTAGGATGTTATTTTAACCTTATCAATTAGATTTAACTCTAAGTTAAATAATTTAACATTTACCGTGTCTTTTTGTTTTCTTTCACTATATGGTTAATACACTTACTATAACATGCCAAACGAACCCCAAATTGTTTATTATTAATATATATATCCTTATCTATGTCATTTGGCCGAACCTTAGATTTTTAGGAATAAAATAACAATTAATAATATAATATTTGATTTAAAAACTATTTTGTGTCAATTTTGACACTATTTGATATATGATTTTTGTGAAAGTCATAACAGAATTAAATGTTCGAACCAAGTTGATTAAATCAACATTAATATATCATGGTAACCTAGAAAATTAGTGGAATTCATAAAAAGTTTCAAATTATATTTATTTTGGTGTTTATAACATCAATTATGTCAATATTTCATTAATAAGATAATTACTGCATCATCGTTGTGTCATAAATAAATTAAATTATTTGATGTCTAAAAATTACAAATAAAATACCATCATGTAGGAAATCTTTTTAGCTTTCTAATGAATATTTACAATCGAATTTATCTTATGTATAACCCCATATTAAAAATGATTTACTTATTAAACTTTGATTTTTGCTATTTTAACCCTTCTTTAAATAAATTAATAATAAATGTCCTAATCTAATCCAAGTGGGCCTAAATTGTCATATTTTATTCCTAAGTTTGTTTTTGGTCGAATTACACTTGTCCAATAGAATTAGGACATGTGTTAGGGTAATAGTGATATCATATTTACCCTTAGTTACCCTATTTACTATTAACCGCGGTAAAAAAAATAAAAAGTTACTATTCACCAAAAAATTATTTTCATCTCATTGAACCACATTTTAGTCCTTGATATTAACCGTGTCTCTCGGATTTTCGAAATTCCATTCACAGAAGCGGTAAAATTAAGTTTTATGCAAAATTCAGTTTTTAACCTACCACTTAGTAGTTTCACTATTCATCAAAAATTGATGTTTTTCAGAACAATGCCAAAATTCCATCCCAAGCTATATTTCATATTCCGAATTCAAAAATGAAGTCTATTTTACTAAATTCATAACATAAAAGTTGCATTAATTAATTTTATAATTAAATCCCGCTGTTAAAACAAATAGCGTGTTTTTAAGAAACAATATCTATCAAAAGATTGACACTTGTTTATGTCTAGTTTAAATGTGAAACTACATCCAATGACCAACATTGTATTAAATTGTAAAAATATATTCTAAATATACTTTAAAACCACTCAAATTAATGATTTATCACTATTAATTATTTCGATTAAAAAAATTGTTTTTAATTATAATTTAGTAATTTTCACTATTCATCAGAATATGAAAGTTATCCGAAAAGTACCAAAATTTCACCTTAGGCTAAATTCGATACTCCGAATCCAAAAATGAAGTCCATTTTGAGAGTTAAAATTTCTAAAATTTAAAAAGTGGTTATTACTATTCATAACGGCTAGTTTTAATAATATTTTAATAGCATATCATTGTTTCGTGAAACTCAGGATTACGTACCACACACGCTATCGAGGAAGGTTGCGATTGCGTGTAATGCAAGGCAAGTCAAGGATGCGTGTTGTGCAAGCTCCTTTTGGTGTAGCGTATAACACAAGACATTAGTAAAATAAGAAAGAATATTTTTCATAAAATCTCGGGCTGTTACATTCTACCCCCCTTAAAATGAATTTCGCCCTCGAAATTCGTCGGGGTTATAAATGGTTTACTATTCGAAAGTTTCTTTAATATAAACCCACATCGTAAAAGGGAATACCAAAACTTGTCTTTAAAAACTAAAGTATGAAATGTAACGATTACCCAAATAAACTAATCACTGGGTTTCCACATAGGTGAAAATATGGATAGGGAAGAGAAATCTAACCATCATGTTCTGATGGAGAGTGGTAGAGAACATGGCTATGGAAAAGCCAGTAATCACAAATCCATAAATTTGTGATGATCTAAGGTACCATCTGATTCATCAGGTATAAGATCACTAGGACAACATTTTTGGTTTTCAAGATCATCTCCCTAAAGTTGAAAATTTGAATTAGAATAAATACTTACTTTATTTTGGTACAATCTCACTGTTGTTCGTGCCTTGAACAATTTCCACTTCATTTCTTAAATAAATGAAGTTGAATTTGTTATTCGTGAAGTGTTAGCAGATCATGTGATAGAATGACTGTTCATTCCGTCTGTCTCAAACAAAAGGTTAGCAAAAGTTATTAAATATACATAAGTCATTCTATAGTGAGATTAATCATATATGGTTCCTAAAATGGACTTATACTTCATATATCATGCTGATTAATATAATAAAACTAGTTTCTACTAAACAGGGACTTCCTGTAGGCCAGTGGTAGGCGATAAAGGCCAGTCGCACTTCGGTTGTGGGTTCGATTCCTACAGCCTTGTCCGAAGCGATGGGCTGTCGTCCGTCCTGCAGGTTGTCCCTTTTTCTAAAACTACGTTACTATAACATCCCATCAATAATATCGAAAATCTTCTATCCTTAAACAATACTAACTTATGTCCAACATAATCCAGTCTAATCTTTAGGCTTATACATAATACTGCAGTCCACTCTCATAATATAGTGACAACGATTACCAGAGATTTAATACTGTCGTTGATCCCCACATATCATAAGATATGTCTTGTTGGTCACATTCCAAACATTCAAAGTCCTTAATCGTGTATTCTCTTGAATACCTTAGTGAAAACATGAGTGCAGTTAAAAGTTAACACTTTCCACATACCAAAATCCTCAAAATTATATATACTCAAACCATGATACTTAGTCCTTATATCAATCATGAGCTCATGAATACTATCAAACATTTAATTTTCTTCTTATCCCTTCATTATGCGCATATCATCTACATTCCAAAAATATCTGAATAACCTTTCATGGATACTGGTAATATTAATCATACACTTTCAAAACACAAGGAAAGACAACAGTGTAACAATCCATAGATGTCTCTTTATTCCAAAATTACACATGATAAACATGTAATCATTCCACTACATTCTCAAACCATTGACCGAGCTTCAAAAATTCTTTCATCTCACATATCATTTGTAGTCTCTTCATCATCATCCACATAAATACTACCCATATGACCATACTGATTCTCTTCATGAGTCTTTCCCTTAGGGAATTTGTTTGCATAATGCCCATACATTCCACATTTAAAACACTTAACCATTTTTGATGTCGTAGCAATACCATTATCCTCATCCATGGTGTTAACCGACCCTTTTCCTTTGCACTTACTTGCTTTGTGTCCTTCTTTTCCACACCCAAAGCATCTTCCAGTTCCCTTGAAACATTCTCCTTGATGCCTCTTCCCACATGATTTACATAGGGGAAATTGAACTTTCTTTCCTCTATGATCATCATGGAACTCCATCTTTCTCTTATTAGTCGAGTCAGGAAACTTACCAAATTTTACTTTATTGATCATGTTGTGAGATTGCTGATTCGGCATAATAATGATGTTTGGGCATCCAAATCCCATTTCATTTGGTTGCTCATGAAGAATATCATTCCATTGTCCATCATATCCTCCATTATCGTGAATCATCTTGTTTCCAGCCATATTCTAAAACCCAAAAAAGAATAGTGTGAGAGGCAAAAATCATAATAAAGGGGGAGTAACTTAAATATCTAACATCTTTGGTTTAATCTAATATCGTTACCATAATTCTAGGACTATATCCTATACGTATACTTATCCTTAGGGGCATCCCTAGACATACCTTAGAAATATCTCTAGGGATCTCACTAATGTTTTCGCGTCCTAGTTTCCAAAGGTTGACTAAACCTTTCCTCTGATACCAACTGTAGAGACCCGAAGCCTGACGTACATGGACATTACATTACTTTTGCGGAATACTTAGTACATAACTAAAACACACACACAAGGATCGTAATAGTTTAGTGTCTTTGGAAACTCGGAACGTAATCTTCTAATCCTGGTGAAAGATCTTCAAAATCTCCCACAAAGATCTTCCTTTTTTTTTACCTAAAACCTTTCTTTATATCCTGGGGAAAAGAAAACATAAAAGGGTGAGCTCAAATGCTCAGTAAGGGTAAACAAAAGAAATATCAATCACATAATTTTCATAAGAACATAACATTTTTGGAAATCTTAACCTGCAAAAGAGAGCATAATTTCATAACATGGGATAAATCATAGTAGTGAAAATGAAACCATAACATAAAACATTACTCATTGTGGCATACACACATAATCATAGAGAATCATTTCTTGTTAGTCAAGACTCATTTCCAAGACTATCTTAGTGGACAAAGTCCCTTTCTGAATCGAGTAATCCTCGTTTCAGTCCTGTTTCACTGAACCGGTATAACCTACCATTCCAGCCATGTCTATCTCATGAGATATGAAATCTTTACCCAATGCATTGGAGGGAGATATAGGTCCCACCCATCTCTTAATGATACCATTCTTATGTGTGCCACAAAATCATAAATCATACATCATTTCATAACCCATGTAATAAAAATGGGATTCTTAAACAACATGACATCATAAAACCATTCATATAAGATAAAGGAATTCATAAACATAATTCCATCACAACATAGTCAAATCAATGTAAAAATATGGATAGGAACAGAACCCTTTATTATCTTAGATGGAAAATACTTTTGATAAAACACTTGAAATGAATTCTTGAGGAAAATATCCTTTCTTCTTTAAAATCAATTTCTTTTCACAAAACATCATGCAATTTTAAAAGAAATATATTTTATTGAAAATAGTCATGAAATATTTTAGAGGAAGCTTCATGAAAATAAGGCTTTATAAAACAGTATAAATCCGTTCGTGCCGTATAAGTTAAAAAAAACATTCTTCGTACTTTTGTCGGAAAAGTCAAAAAGTACCTCGTATAAAAAAACGACAAAAGATTCCTTTCATATCTTTTACTAAAAACTCACCGAAGGGTAAAATTGGATTTAAACAATTGTAGGTGGATGGAAACAATATTACATATTGAAGAAACATGGATGTGGATGATAAAATACACCCCAGTAAATACTTACGAATAAACAATCTCGGATAAAAATGAGATTGTGATATTTTCCTTACCTTAGGTCCGACTTGCTTTGTAAGTGTCCGAACCTCCTGTATAATGATTTAAATCATGTTATTGACTTATTACAGAATCATATTCATTGTTATGATATCATATATGGTTCACTTATGACATTATATTACCCGTTCTTTTGTAAATTCCATGTTAAAGAAGCGTTTTGGGTAAAATCGTTTCATTTATCGTAGGTGTTTTGACTTGTTGTTCTTGACATCATTATTACTTATATCATGATTTAATTACTTCCAGAATATAAAATATGATTTATATATCATATATATTCAGTATATATATATATATAATAGGTAGATAAATAAAATGAAAAACACCGTTCATGGAGACGGTAGTCCGTACGTACGCATGAACGCTGTTTTCCTTTCCTTATTGTCTTGAAATGGAAGTAAGTAGATGACTTACATATGTATATATATACATAAATCCAGTAGCTTTATAATGTCATATATTTCATTATTATTTCTTATATATACATTATAATCATTCTTAAATGGTTAACATGGAGAATGAATCTCATCGCGTCGTGGAGACGGTATTCCGTACGTACGCACGAGCGATGATATCATTTCTATAAATATTGAATTGAATTGGAGTGGATTATACAATATATCAGAATCAATATGATGTTATAATAACTATGTATAGTTATTCTTTACACCATTATACGCATCCGTGTAAGGTGGTGGTGGAAAATAGATTACACCACGGCGTGGAGACGGTATTCCGTACGTACGCACGCGCGGTGATTTCTTTTTCCGTAGGATGGATAGATGGTGAAATAGGGTTGTTTCATACTTATAATAACATATCAGTATATGAGTGATACTGATGTTATTACTTCATAATGAAACAACCTAAGAAGAAGAAGTGGAAGAAGAAATAAAGATGAAAGAATTGGTAACGGTAATTACCTCTTCTTTGAAGTGCCTCTTTGAGACCTCTTCTTAGGGCACTAGAATTGGTCTTTGAGGAAGACCAGAACCTCTAGGATGTTGCTAGGGAAGTGGAGAATAGATTTTGGCAGGGGTTGGCCGAGCTTGAGTGCTCAAATTGGTGTGAGGAGGAGGGGGAGGAGGTGTCCTTTTATAGGGGAGGAGAGGGGCATCTTAGGAATACCTCAAAATATTATTTTATATTAAAGTCAAAATCGGTTTATAATGGTTCCAAAGGGTATTATTTCGAAGCTAAAGTGGGGATGGGTCGAAATCCTATCAACCAATAGAATTCAGACAAGTTTAGGATATTATTTTAACCTTATCAATTAGATTTAACTCTAAGTTAAATAATTTAACATTTACCGTGTCTTTTTGTTTTCTTTCACTATATGGTTAATACACTTACTATAACATGCCAAACGAACCCCAAATTGTTTATTATTAATATATATATCCTTATCTATGTCATTTGGCCGAACCTTAGATTTTTAGGAATAAAATAACAATTAATAATATAATATTTGATTTAAAAACTATTTTGTGTCAATTTTGACACTATTTGATATATGATTTTTGTGAAAGTCATAAAAGAATTAAATGTTCGAACCAAGTTGATTAAATCAACATTAATATATCATGGTAACCTAGAAAATTAGTGGAATTCATAAAAATTTTCAAATTATATTTATTTCGGTGTTTATAACATCAATTATGTCAATATTTCATTAATAAGATAATTACTGCATCATCGTTGTGTCATAAATAAATTAAATTATTTGATGTCTAAAAATTACAAATAAAATACCATCATGTAGGAAATCTTTTTAGCTTTCTAATGAATATTTACAATCGAATGTATCTTATGTATAACCCCATATTAAAAATTATTTACTTATTAAACTTTGATTTTTTCTATTTTAACCCTTCTTTAAATAAATTAATAATAAATGTCCTAATCTAATCCAAGTGGGCCTAAATGGTCATATTTTATTCCTAAGTTTGTTTTTGGTCTAATTAAACTTGTCCAATAGAATTAGGACATGTGTTAGGGTAATAGTGATATCATATTTACCCTTAGTTACCCTATTTACTATTAACCGCGGTAAAAAAAATAAAAAGTTACTATTCACCAAAAAATTATTTTCATCTCATTGAACCACATTTTAGTCCTTGATATTAACCGTGTCTCTCGGATTTTCGAAATTCCATTCACAGAAGCGGTAAAATTAAGTTTTATGCAAAATTCAGTTTTTAACCTACCACTTAGTAGTTTCACTATTCATCAAAAATTGATGTTTTTCAGAACAATGCCAAAATTCCATCCCAAGCTATATTTCATATTCCGAATTCAAAAATGAAGTCTATTTTACTAAATTCATAACATAAAAGTTGCATTAATTAATTTTATAATTAAATCCCGCTGTTAAAACAAATAGCGTGTTTTTAAGAAACAATATCTATCAAAAGATTGACACTTGTTTATGTATAGTTTAAATGTGAAACTACATCCAATGACCAACATTGTATTAAATTGTAAAAATATATTCTAAATATACTTTAAAACCACTCAAATTAATGATTTATCACTATTAATTATTTCGATTAAAAAAATTGTTTTTAATTATAATTTAGTAATTTTCACTATTCATCAGAATATGAAAGTTATCCGAAAAGTACCAAAATTTCACCTTAGGCTAAATTCGATACTCCGAATCCAAAAATGAAGTCCATTTTGAGAGTTAAAATTTCTAAAATTTAAAAAGTGGTTATTACTATTCATAACGGCTAGTTTTAATAATATTTTAGTAGCATATCATTGTTTCGTGAAACTCAGGATTACGTACCACACACGCTATCGAGGAAGGTTGCGATTGCGTGTAATGCAAGGCAAGTCAAGGATGCGTGTTGTGCAAGCTCCTTTTGGTGTAGCGTATAACACAAGACATTAGTAAAATAAGAAAGAATATTTTTCATAAAATCTCGGGCTGTTACATTCTACCCCCCTTAAAATGAATTTCGCCCTCGAAATTCGTCGGGGTTATAAATGGTTTACTATTCGAAAGTTTCTTTAATATAAACCCACATCGTAAAAGGGAATACCAAAACTTGTCTTTAAAAACTAAAGTATGAAATGTAACGATTACCCAAATAAACTAATCACTGGGTTTCCACATAGGTGAAAATATGGATAGGGAAGAGAAATCTAACCATCATGTTCTGATGGAGAGTGGTAGAGAACATGGCTATGGAAAAGCCAGTAATCACAAATCCATAAATTTGTGATGATCTAAGGTACCATCTGATTCATCAGGTATAAGATCACTAGGACAACATTTTTGGTTTTCAAGATCATCTCCCTAAAGTTGAAAATTTGAATTAGAATAAATACTTACTTTATTTTGGTACAATCTCACTGTTGTTCGTGCCTTGAACAATTTCCACTTCATTTCTTAAATAAATGAAGTTGAATTTGTTATTCGTGAAGTGTTAGCAGATCATGTGATAGAATGACTGTTCATTCCGTCTGTCTCAAACAAAAGGTTAGCAAAAGTTATTAAATATACATAAGTCATTCTATAGTGAGATTAATCATATATGGTTCCTAAAATGGACTTATACTTCATATATCATGCTGATTAATATAATAAAACTAGTTTCTACTAAACAGGGACTTCCTGTAGGCCAGTGGTAGGCGATAAAGGCCAGTCGCACTTTGGTTGTGGGTTCGATTCCTACAGCCTTGTCCGAAGCGATGGGCTGTCGCCCGTCCTGCAGGTTGTCCCTTTTTCTAAAACTACGTTACTATAACATCCCATCAATAATATCGAAAATCTTCTATCCTTAAACAATACTAACTTATGTCCAACATAATCCAGTCTAATCTTTAGGCTTATACATAATACTGCAGTCCACTCTCATAATATAGTGACAACGATTACCAGAGATTTAATACTGTCGTTGATCCCCACATATCATAAGATATGTCTTGTTGGTCACATTCCAAACATTCAAAGTCCTTAATCGTGTATTCTCTTGAATACCTTAGTGAAAACATGAGTGCAGTTAAAAGTTAACACTTTCCACATACCAAAATCCTCAAAATTCTATATACTCAAACCATGATACTTAGTCCTTATATCAATCATGAGCTCATGAATACTATCAAACATTTAATTTTCTTCTTATCCCTTCATTATGCGCATATCATCTACATTCCAAAAATATCTGAATAACCTTTCATGGATACTGGTAATATTAATCATACACTTTCAAAACACAAGGAAAGACAACAGTGTAACAATCCATAGATGTCTCTTTATTCCAAAATTACACATGATAAACATGTAATCATTCCACTACATTCTCAAACCATTGACCGAGCTTCAAAAATTCTTTCATCTCACATATCATTTGTAGTCTCTTCATCATCATCCACATAAATACTACCCATATGACCATACTGATTCTCTTCATGAGTCTTTCCCTTAGGGCATTTGTTTGCATAATGCCCATACATTCCACATTTAAAACACTTAACCATTTTTGATGTCGTAGCAATACCATTATCCTCATCCATGGTGTTAACCGACCCTTTTCCTTTGCACTTACTTGCTTTGTGTCCTTCTTTTCCACACCCAAAGCATCTTCCAGTTCCCTTGAAACATTCTCCTTGATGCCTCTTCCCACATGATTTACATAGGGGAAATTGAACTTTCTTTCCTCTATGATCATCATGGAACTCCATCTTTCTCTTATTAGTCGAGTCAGGAAACATACCAAATTTTACTTTATTGATCATGTTGTGAGATTGCTGATTCGGCATAATAATGATGTTTGGGCATCCAAATCCCATTTCATTTGGTTCCTCATGAATAATATCATTCCATTGTCCATCATATCCTCCATTATCGTGAATCATCTTGTTTCCAGCCATATTCTAAAACCCAAAAAAGAATAGTGTGAGAGGAAAAAATCATAATAAAGGGGGAGTAACTTAAATATCTAACATCTTTGGTTTAATCTAATATCGTTACCATAATTCTAGGACTATATCCTATACGTATACTTATCCTTAGGGGCATCCCTAGACATACCTTAGAAATATCTCTAGGGATCTCACTAATGTTTTCGCGTCCTAGTTTCCAAAGGTTGACTAAACCTTTCCTCTGATACCAACTGTAGAGACCCGAAGCCTGACGTACATGGACATTACATTACTTTTGCGGAATACTTAGTACATAACAAAAACACACACACAAGGATCGTAATAGTTTAGTGTCTTTGGAAACTCGGAACGTAATCTTCTAATCCTGGTGAAAGATCTTCAAAATCTCCCACAAAGATCTTCCTTTTTTTTTACCTAAAACCTTTCTTTATATCCTGGGGAAAAGAAAACATAAAAGGGTGAGCTCAAATGCTCAGTAAGGGTAAACAAAAGAAATATCAATCACACAATTTTCATAAGAACATAACATTTTTGGAAATCTTAACATGCAAAAGAGAGCATAATTTCATAACATGGGATAAATCATAGTAGTGAAAATGAAACCATAACTTAAAACATTACTCATTGTGGCATACACACATAATCATAGAGAATCATTTCTTGTTAGTCAAGACTCATTTCCAAGACTATCTTAGTGGACAAATTCCCTTTCTGAATCGAGTAATCCTCGTTTCAGTCCTGTTTCACTGAACCGGTATAACCTACCATTCCAGCCATGTCTATCTCATGAGATATGAAATCTTTACCCAATGCATTGGAGGGAGATATAGGTCCCACCCATCTCTTAATGATACCATTCTTATGTGTGCCACAAAATCATAAATCATACATCATTTCATAACCCATGTAATAAAAATGGGATTCTTAAACAACATGACATCATAAAACCATTCATATAAGATAAAGGAATTCATAAACATAATTCCATCACAACATAGTCAAATCAATGTAAAAATATGGATAGGAACAGAACCCTTTATTATCTTAGATGGAAAATACTTTTGATAAAACACTTGAAATGAATTCTTGAGGAAAATATCCTTTCTTCTTTAAAATCAATTTCTTTTCACAAAACATCATGCAATTTTAAAAGAAATATATTTTATTGAAAATAGTCATGAAATCTTTTAGAGGAAGCTTCATGAAAATAAGGCTTTATAAAACAGTATAAATCCGTTCGTGCCGTATAAGTTAAAAAAAACATTCTTCGTACTTTTGTCGGAAAAGTCAAAAAGTACCTCGTATAAAAAAACGACAAAAGATTCCTTTCATATCTTTTACTAAAAACTCACCGAAGGGTAAAATTGGATTTAAACAATTGTAGGTGGATGGAAACAATATTACATATTGAAGAAACATGGATGTGGATGATAAAATACACCCCAGTAAATACTTACGAATAAACAATCTCGGATAAAAATGAGATTGTGATATTTTCCTTACCTTAGGTCCGACTTGCTTTGTAAGTGTCCGAACCTCCTGTATAATGATTTAAATCATGTTATTGACTTATTACAGAATCATATTCATTGTTATGATATCATATATGGTTCACTTATGACATTATATTACCCGTTCTTTTGTAAATTCCATGTTAAAGAAGCGTTTTGGGTAAAATCGTTTCATTTATCGTAGGTGTTTTGACTTGTTGTTCTTGACATCATTATTACTTATATCATGATTTAATTACTTCCAGAATATAAAATATGATTTATATATCATATATATTCAGTATATATATATATATAATAGGTAGATAAATAAAATGAAAAACACCGTTCATGGAGACGGTAGTCCGTACGTACGCATGAACGCTGTTTTCCTTTCGTTATTGTCTTGAAATGGAAGTAAGTAGATGACTTACATATGTATATATATACATAAATCCAGTAGCTTTATAATGTCATATATTTCATTATTATTTCTTATATATACATTATAATCATTCTTAAATGGTTAACATGGAGAATGAATCTCATCGCGTCGTGGAGACGGTATTCCGTACGTACGCACGAGCGATGATATCATTTCTATAAATATTGAATTGAATTGGAGTGGATTATACAATATATCAGAATCAATATGATGTTATAATAACTATGTATAGTTATTCCTTACACCATTATACCCATCCGTGTAAGGTGGTGGTGGAAAATAGATTACACCACGGCGTGGAGACGGTATTCCGTACGTACGCACGCGCGGTGATTTCTTTTTCCGTAGGATGGATAGATGGTGAAATAGGGTTGTTTCATACTTATAATAACATATCAGTATATGAGTGATACTGATGTCATTACTTCATAATGAAACAACCTAAGAATAAGAAGTGGAAGAAGAAATAAAGATGAAAGAATTGGTAACGGTAATTACCTCTTCTTTGATGTGCCTCTTTGAGACCTCTTCTTAGGGCACTAGAATTGGTCTTTGAGGAAGACCAGAACCTCTAGGATGTTGCTAGGGAAGTGGAGAAGAGATTTTGACAGGGGTTGGCCGAGCTTGAGTGCTCAAATTGGTGTGAGGAGGAGGGGGAGGAGGTGTCCTTTTATAGGGGAGGAGAGGGGCATCTTAGGAATACCTCAAAATATTATTTTATATTAAAGTCAAAATCGGTTTATAATGGTTCCAAAGGGTATTATTTCGAAGCTAAAGTGGGGATGGGTCGAAATCCTATCAACCAATAGAATTTAGACAAGTTTAGGATATTATTTTAACCTTATCAATTAGATTTAACTCTAAGTTAAATAATTTAACATTTACCGTGTCTTTTTGTTTTCTTTCACTATATGGTTAATACACTTACTATAACATCCCAAACGAACCCCAAATTGTTTATTATTAATATATATATCCTTATCTATGTCATTTGGCCGAACCTTAGATTTTTAGGAATAAAATAACAATTAATAATATAATATTCGATTTAAAAACTATTTTGTGTCAATTTTGACACTATTTGATATATGATTTTTGTGAAAGTCATAACAGAATTAAATGTTCGAACCAAGTTGATTAAATCAACATTAATATATCATGGTAACCTAGAAAATTAGTGGAATTCATAAAAATTTTCAAATTATATTTATTTTGGTGTTTATAACATCAATTATGTCAATATTTCATTAATAAGATAATTACTGCATCATCGTTGTGTCATAAATAAATTAAATTATTTGATGTCTAAAAATTACAAATAAAATACCATCATGTAGGAAAGCTTTTTAGCTTTCTAATGAATATTTAAAATAGAATTTATCTTATGTATAACCCCATATTAAAAATGATTTACTTATTAAACTTTGATTTTTGCTATTTTAACCCTTCTTTAAATAAATTAATAATAAATGTCCTAATCTAATCCAAGTGGGCCTAAATGGTCATATTTTATTCCTAAGTTTGTTTTTGGTCGAATTACACTTGTCCAATAGAATTAGGACTTGTGTTAGGGTAATAGTGATATCATATTTACCCTTAGTTACCCTATTTACTATTAACCGCGGTAAAAAAAATAAAAAGTTACTATTCACCAAAAAATTATTTTCATCTCATTGAACCACATTTTAGTCCTTGATATTAACCTTGTCTCTCGGATTTTCGAAATTCCATTCACAGAAGCGGTAAAATTAAGTTTTATGCAAAATTCAGTTTTTAACCTACCACTTAGTAGTTTCACTATTCATCAAAAATTGATGTTTTTCAGAACAATGCCAAAATTCCATCCCAAGCTATATTTCATATTCCGAATTCAAAAATGAAGTCTATTTTACTAAATTCATAACATAAAAGTTGCATTAATTAATTTTATAATTAAATCCCGCTGTTAAAACAAATAGCGTGTTTTTAAGAAACAATATCTATCAAAAGATTGACACTTGTTTATGTCTAGTTTAAATGTGAAACTACATCCAATGACCAAAATTGTATTAAATTGTAAAAATATATTCTAAATATACTTTAAAACCACTCAAATTAATGATTTATCACTATTAATTATTTCGATTAAAAAAATTGTTTTTAATTATAATTTAGTAATTTTCACTATTCATCAGAATATGAAAGTTATCCGAAAAGTACCAAAATTTCACCTTAGGCTAAATTCGATACTCCGAATCCAAAAATGAAGTCCATTTTGAGAGTTAAAATTTCTAAAATTTAAAAAGTGGTCATTACTATTCATAACGGCTAGTTTTAATAATATTTTAATAGTATATCATTGTTTCGTGAAACTCAGGATTACGTACCACACACGCTATCGAGGAAGGTTGCGATTGCGTGTAATGCAAGGCAAGTCAAGGATGCGTGTTTTGCAAGCTCCTTTTGGTGTAGCGTATAACACAAGACATTAGTAAAATAAGAAAGAATATTTTTCATAAAATCTCGGGCTGTTACATTTAACATGAGTGAATTCATTTGGAAATTCAGGTCCTTGAACTTTGGACATTGTTTCATAAACCAGAGGGTATTAATCATGTCATAATTTTCATATTTATTTATTATATGTACTTTTATTACCATCTATTCTAGTTGTTTATAGAAAATTAATTACATCACTTTATGGAGGCGGTTGTCCGCACATACGAACGGGCAAAGTTTTCATCATTCAATTGAAGAAATAAACGAAGGTAAATAAAACTGTATCTTTATATAATCATAATTATATCATAAATATAATATATATTCAATAAAACCATCTATATAACCATAATTGATATATAGTGATAAAATATTAATTACACCACTTCATGGAGGTGGTAGTTCGCACGTAATCATGAGAAATGATTTAATTTTATTTTAGTTGGAAAAGAGAGGTCAAACAGTAATAAAATTAACATAAAACATTTTATTATATTAAATATACTGTATTTTTTTATATTATTATGTTTATGAAATATTTTTAGTAGGAATAATAATAAAGAAAATTGAAATTTTTTATAAGAACATATACCTCTTTTGTGGATAATCTATCTTGGAAATACCTTAATAATTATTAGGTGTGTCTTTTAGGATGAAAAAAATCTAGTTCATTGATAAGGGTGTTATGAAGGTATTTGGGCAACCAATTTTGGTCATTTAAATTAATTTCACTTCGAAATTGTACATAATGAAGTGTCAATCTTTTGATAGTTGTTGTTTCTTAAAAACATGCTATTTATTTTAACAGAAAAAATTAATTTTAAAATTAATTAAAGTCAATTTTATGTTTTTAATTTGTAAAAATAAACATTATTTTTTAATTCCCAATATCAAATATAACATAGGCTTATTTTGTATTATTTTTCTGAAAAACATCAATTTTTTATGAATAGTGAAACCACTTAGTAGTAGTTGAAAACTAAATTTTTCATTTAAATGAAATTTTACAACTTCTGTGATTTGAATTTAGAAAATCCTACATATATGGTTTTTATTAGTAAGTAAAATTTGGTTCAATAAGATGAAAGTAATTTTTGGTGGATAGTAACTTTTGACTTTTATTTACCACGATTAAAGGTAAATATGGTAATTCAAGGTAAAACGAATATTATAATAATTTAAAATTACATTAACACTTGTCCTAACCCTATTGGATGAGTAATGGAACACCATGGGTATCCTTAGGTCTATTTTTTCACCCCATGGGGCCACTTATGAATGATAATGACACATTAGATTAATTAATTTAATGTAAAGGCAAAAATGACAAAAACAAAAAACAAATTAGTAAAATAATTTTTATATGGTGTTATATAAGTCATATTTTCGACTATAAATATTATTTAGAAAGCTAAAATGATTTACTACATGTTAGTATTATTTCATAATTTTTAGACATCGAATAAATTAAATTAGTTATGACACAATAATGATGCAGTATTTACCTCATTAATAGATGATTTAAATATATAAGATTATAATGATGAACATATTATCCAAAACCTTTCCAATTCCTATTGGATGATTTTATTTCGACCATGAGTCATCTTATATTCAACTCTAATGATTTATGGACCTTTAGAAACATAATATCATTATATAATAATATAATATTTTCACACTTTCCTAAAGGGCCCCTCCTCTCCCTTATAAAAGAAGACCACTTATAACCAATTCATCACACATCTAAAGCCTTTTGGCTCATCCAACCTCTACCCAATTAATCTCCATACATCCCTCTCTTCCACCTTGAAGCCTTACCTTAGGCAGAAGGCACTTCAACAAACCATTTTGGGTCAAACCAAAGGAAGTTACCCAAATTAAAGGTAATGGTTTCTCTTAACTTCTTTTCTTTTATTTTAATTTTACAACCCCTAAAATCTTTTTATTCCTTTCTTTTATAGAAACACCAGTATCCTAAATATAATATTATTTTGTTATGAGAAGAATTATAACTACACTTACACACACCTCCATCTAATGGGTGAAAAACAAAACGTTTCTGTGGATGGTAAACTAATGTCTCACGAAACGATGATTGTTCAATTACCTCCTACCGCCCCTCATGGTGGATATTATGATGGAACTGTATTTATATATGATATATATTATTTTTTTGACTTCTTTATTCTTCTGTTATTTCCATTTATATCATACCTTTATGGTTTCCATTATGGGTAAACGCAGTAATTTCATTTGCGGAAGTGTGGACTACCGCCCCCTCAAAGTAATATGACTTGTTAATGCCTTATGTGGGATGTATAAAGGATAGATTTAATGATATTATATATGATATTATACTTTAATTGTAATATACCTATGTATAATTATGTTTTAATTACATTAAAATAAGAAATATAAATAAAGTAGCGTTCATGCGTACGTACGGATTATTGTCTCCATGAACGGTGCATTTCATATCTTACCTCCAAATGATATGTACAGTTATAAATATAAATATATATATATATATATATATATATACTGGATAAATATGATATATATGATATCTAAATATGAATATCATTCTGGATATAATGGACTATTGACAACATGGACAACTTGTAAATATAAGGTGTTCATTTTTTACTCAAGTACCAAATATCAACAAAATGGACGTTATTAACTTAAATGATTACATAATGTTTATAGCATGGTAATAAGTGATATAAAATTAATAATAAACTTGAAAAACGTTATTAATTGAGTAGAAATTAAATTTAGTTTATTATTTAGGAGATTAAATAACGAATGGGTCAAGTTAGACAATGAGGCAAAGGGATTTCTTATCTCACTTTTAATTCTGTGATATTTCCATTGTTCGACACTTATTTATTGAATGTGGTGTAATGTGTACTTAAATTGTCATATATTATCATTATTAACTTTATATTCATGGTATTATGTAATTCATTTTTTGGTTACTAACTTTTGGTCATACGACTCGATTTGATTACAATGTAGTAAGGGTTTCTTATCTAACTTTTTATTCCTCTGAGATTCAAGATATATTGGCCACTATTTACTTTTTTGTGGAATAGTTACTATCCATGATTGTATTAATTGTGTAATATTCAATAATATTTTGGTATTTATATCTTCATCAAATGATCCTTCTTTCATGTGGTGTATCTTTCATATGTTACCCAATTTGTAAGGGAACCTTTCGCCCACCTATTTTTAAAAGACTTATTATGTAATGTATTATAATTTACATATTATTATGTTGGGATATGTTATTATATATACTTATTGATGTAAATTTTATGTCCAAGTTATTAGATACCCTTTTTATTTAATCAACACATTTTCTGAATTTTAAAGTGACGTCGTTAGGCTTTCTAATTTTTGTAAGGGAAATTCTTAATCCAATTTCAATTATTTTAGTTAGACATGTACTTCTTGAGTATGTCATCCTATGAATATGTGTGAATGACCTCTAATTTTTTACACTTAATATCCAATTATATTGGGTGTATTTATATTTTTCATGCATAATTATGTGATTGCTTTATCCTTATTTTAAGGATACCATCTTTATAAGGGATTTCATCTCAATTTACATTTCCAGAGAGGCTTAATTGTTGTTATGCACCAATTCACTCTTATATGGTGTATATACTGTACTTTGTCATATTATATCATGAATCCCTCTATTCTCATGATATGATAAAGTTCAGATGAAATTTTATTTCTCAATTATTTGTATTCAAGAGTCTCTAATTTTGTTAAAAACTCTTTAACTAAAATATAATTTTAAATTTTTTAAAGATTTATTATTCTAAATCATTATCTTTAATGTCAATTTTTTAAAAATTGTTTTGAGTATTTATTTATATGGACATTAATGTTTTAAAATTATAATTCCATTAAAATCTTCCAAGTGGTATGGGACACTTTGATTAAAAAAACACTTTTTAAATGGTTTTTCAAAAAGGATTGACTATTTCAATATCTTGAAATTACTTCTTCTGATTTCAAATAAAATGTTATTAGTGAAATGTTTATACTTGCAATATTTAACGTGTTATGATGTTACTTGGACATTTTATGGGTGGTTACATGATAAACCATAAGACGGGTGGTGCTGTGATAAACCAGGATGGGTGGTTACGTTATAACATCCAATACATTGGGTACGGAAGTCAGTCGTATGGCTATTCCATTTAGAGATATGTGTGGAAGTCGACCATATGGTTATTCCATTTAAGTATGTTTATGTCCCTAGTTACCTTCAAGAATAAGTGACATTACCATAGTGGTCAGTATTTTAGAAAGAGACAATGTTATTTTAGATAAAGTGAATGAGTTTCAGATAATATGAATAAGTATATCTTAGTATTTACCCTCTTATTAAGATGATATATGATGATTTTACTGATATAATCAAACTGAGATTTTTGTTTTTAGTAAATGGCTTGATCTAGCAGGCACAAAACTAACAGTGGATGTGAAGAAAACTGTGGCGGTTTTCTGAACGAGCAACTAAATGAAATGGGAGCTACAATGAGAACCCTTGTGGTTATTCTAAACCAACTATATGGAGTCATGATTGAGAACTTAAACCTTGGTGATTTTTATAAGGCATCATATATGTGAGAAAAAAATCCCTACATATGTTCAGGTAATAATCATAAAGGTAAGTATGTTAAAAAAACCTATGTGTCAAGGATGTGGAAAGAAACACCTAGGAAAATGCTTCAAAGGGACGGGAAGATGCTATACGTGTGGGAATGAAGGTCATAAAGCAAGAACTTTCCATGGAAAAAGTAAGCATCTAGTTGACTATACAAAAGGGAAAGAAGTTCTTTATGAGGGATCAATTGAATGTTTTAAATGTGGTGTGCATGGTCATTATACAGACAGATGTCTTACAAAGATGTTTTGAGAATGGGATCACCATGATCGTACAAATATATGTTTACCAATACCTAATTCTATTCCAATTGAGGATGAAGAAACCAACAATGACCAATGAAAGGTATGGATTATTTCATAACATATGTTTTGACATTATTGAATCTTAGGATATGATTCATGATTTTGTTTGTAGGAAAGAAGTATTTCAGAATAAGTTGGAAAGGAATGATTAATGGACCATGAAGAACGTTGAATGAGTAAGAAGTCAACATATAAGTGATTAAAGTGTTATGGTAGATTTTAAGATGATGAAATACTTAAAAGTATTATGGCTATTTTGATGATTGGATTACATTGGAAGAATTTTTATAGTATGTGTAACCCTGAAGTTTGATATAAGAAAATGTAATTCAAGGAATAATTATCTTTTCTTTTTATGATTAATGATGGAATTTTATTTTGGGAGAATATATATTTTTATTATGGACATATGGTGATTTGGTTTTCTATGGATATGATTAACCTATCATAGAGAATATGTGATTTGGTTAATTACACTTCAGTGTGAGACTTTAAGAGTAGTTGATTTTTATTTGGTGATAAATGTTAAGATTTACAGTGGAAGACTACGTGACTAAATCCTTATAAGTTTTGGGTTACAATCTTAGTTTGGGTTATTTTGAACAATTTTAAGTAAAATGGTATATTGAATGGTCTTTTTTTAAATTTCTGTACTTTTTGTTGAATTTGGGAGATTAAGAGTAGTATTTCTATTTATAAAGGATTATCCTTTTTGGGGATTATATGATCTCGTACTAACTATTTTTTTTGTTTTGGTTAGTTTCTAAAGACAGGGGAAATATATATTTTTTTGTGGATTATGTGATTCTCTAGAAGTTGATTCTTGTGATTTTTTATGTGACCAAGTCAGTTTGAATACTCATCATTGGGAGAAAAGATGTGTTTGTGGTAGAAATTTAGTAAAAGATGAAAGTCTACATGACAAGTAAGTATGTTTCCTTATGTTTTTATTTAATCTCATAAATAAATTCCACAACAGTATGAAAATTAACTTAAAAAAAACTTTGTCTGTTATCTTTTACAACTAGGGAATCAAAGACCATTTAACCCATCACATGTTTGTGATTTTCTGGAGGTTAAATTTCTCCTAATTGTGTTTTCTATCACTCTCCATCAGAACTTGACCATTTTTTCGTTCTTCCATATCCATGTTTTTTTACATGGAATCATAGTATGAGTTATCTCAGGTGACCTTTATACTACTCTTTCTTTCTTTTAAAGTTATAGTTTTAATGACTCTTTTCCATTGTGGGACTTTTAACAAAGTTTACAATCCCTGTTTTAAAATTGTGAGGACGAAATTTCCAAAAGGGGGGAAGGATGTAACATCCTAGGTAAATAAAGAATA
Organism: Viscum album; assembly: GCA_963277665.1. Lineage (NCBI taxonomy): Eukaryota > Viridiplantae > Streptophyta > Magnoliopsida > Santalales > Viscaceae > Viscum > Viscum album. The sequence continues at coordinate 190,312,105 of OY728145.1, forward strand.
AGACATATTTTATATTTATTAATATTTGTGAATTAAATAATAATTTTACTTTAAATGTGTTTCTATGTTCGATATCGTACTCGATACGCAACAATGAGCTTCTTTGAAATCTTACGTTGCACAATAATAATATAATATTATTATTTTAAATGGTAGTTAACTCCTAGCCATTTTATTGGTGGGAATGAACAAAACTAACTAAAATATGATTATACATGTTTGTTAAATGTATTTACATTTATCCAATAAAAGTTAGAGGCTTAAAATGTGAATGAATCTAATTTTAAGCATAATTTACATTAAAAGGTCATTTTACCGCCATTTAATGGTGAACCCTCTTTAAATATAGTTTTGGTCACTTTAAGGCATTCTATTTGACCAAATATAATCTTTATTTATAATGGGGACATCAAAATTTACTTCGGTAAATTTTTGGTATTTTTCTGATAAAGATCAATTTTTAATGAATAGTGAAAAATAGTGTATTTTAATTCAAAAGTGTCTTTTAAAATAATTTATTTATATAGTTAGATTTTCATTTTAATTGGTTTTAAAGTGTAATTATAATATATTTTTACCATTTAATACATTTTTAGTCATTTTAATTAATTTCACTTTGAAATTGGGCATAAACAAGTGTCAATCTTTTGATAGTTATTATTTCTTAAAAACACGCTATTTGTTTTAACAACGAGAATTAATTTTAAAAATTAATTAATTCCACTTTTATGTTTTAAATTTGGAAAAATAGAAATCATTTTTAATTCGGAATATCAAATATAGATTAGGCTAAATGTTTTGTATTTTTCTGAAAAAACTTCAATTTTGATGAATAGTGAAACCACTTAGTAGTAGTTAAAAAACTGAATTTTTCATTTAAATGAAAATTTACCACTTATGTGAATTGAATTTAGAAAATCTTACATACATGGTTGTTATTATTAAGTAAAATATGGTTCAATATGATGAAAATAATTTTTGGGGTATAGCAACTTTCGACTTTTATTTACCGCGGTTAAAGGTAAATACGGTAATTCAAGGTAAAAAGAATACTATAATAATTCAAAATTACCTTAAAACTTGTCCTAAACTTATTTTATGAGTAATGGAAGAATATTACCATCCTTGGGTAGATTTTAGTACCCCATGGAGCCACTTATTAATGATAATGACACATTAGATTAATTAATTTAATGTAAAGGCAAAAATGACAAAAAAAATATCTTTTAGTAAATTAATTTTTATATGGTGTTATATAAGTCATATTTTAGACTATAAATATTATTTAGAAATATAAAACTATTTTATACATGATATAAGTTTTTTATAATTTTTAGACATCTAATAAATTAAATTAGTTATGACACAATAATGATGCAGTATTTACCTCATTAAAAAATGATTTAAATAAATAAGATTATAATGACTAAAATATTATCCAAAACCTATACAATTCATATTGGATGATTTTCTTTCGACCATGAGTTATCTTATCTTTTACTATAATGATTTTTTGACCTTTTGAAACCGAATATAATTATATAATAAAATAATATTTTCACACTTTCTTAAAGAGCCCCTCCTCTCCCTTATAAAAGGAGACCGTTTCTAACCAATTCCTCACACCTCTAAAGACTTTTGTCTCATCCTAACTCTGCCCAATTATGCTCCCTACATCAATATCTTCCACCTAGAAGCCTTAACTTAGGCACAAGGGACAACACTAAACCAATTTGGGTCAAACCAAAGGAAGTTACCCAAATTAAAGGTAATGGTTTCTCTTAAGTACTTTTTATTTATTTTACTTCTCCAACCCCTAAACGCTTTTTATTACTTTATTTTATAGAAAAAAAGTATCATAAATACACTAGGATGTTTTTATGAGAATTATTAGAACTACACTTACACACACCTCCATCTAATGGGTGAAGAACATAATCATTCTATGGATGGAAAACTAACGCCTCACGAAATGATGATTGTTCAATTACCTCCTACCGCCTCTCATGGTATCCATTATGATGGCACTATATTTATATATGATATATATTATGTTTATTTCTTATTTATGATTCTGTATTTTCCATTTATATCATACCTTTATGGTTTCCATTATGGGTAAACGCAATAATTTCATCTGAGGAAGTGCGGACTACCGCCCCCTCAAAGTGATATGACTCATTAATGCCTTATGTGGGAAGTATAAATGATAGAGTTAATTATATTATATAAGATATTATACTGTAATTATAATATACATATGTATCATTATGCTTTAATTCCATTAAAATAAGAAATAGAAATGAAAGTGGCGTTCATGCATACGTACGGCTTCCCATCTCCACGAACGACGCATTTCATTTCTTACCTCCAAATGATATGTACTATTATAAATATATATATATATTTACTGCATATATATGATATATATAATATCTAAATACGAATATCATTCTAGATATAATGGACTATTGACAACATGGACAACTTGTAAATATAAGGTGTTCATTTTTGACTGAAGTACCAAATATCGACAAAACAGACGTTATTAACTTAAATGATTACATGATGTTTATAACAAGGTAATAAGTGATATAAAAGGAATAATAAACTTGAAAAATTTTCTTAATAAATTATAAATTAACTTGAGTTTATTATTCAGGATATTAAAGAACAAATGGGTCAAGTTGGAAAACGAGGCAAGGGGATTTCTTATCTCACTATTAATTCTGTGAGATTTAAATTGTTAACCACTTATTTATTGCATGTGGTGTAATGTGTACTGTCATTGATATATATTATCATTATTATATTTATATTCATGGTATTCTGTGATTCATTTTGTAGTTATTAACTTTTTGTCATATGACTCTATTTGATTATAATGAAGTAAGGGTTTTTCATCTCACTTTTTATTCCCGTGAGATTCATGCTATATTGGACACTATTTACTTTTTATGGCATATGTACTGTCCATGATTGTATTAATTGTGTAATATACAATAATTATTGTTTATTTACATCTTCATTGAATGATCCTTCTTTCATGTGGTGTATCTTTCACGTGTTATCCAATCTGTAAGGAAACCTTTCACCCTCCTAATTTTAAATGACTTATTTTGTTATGTCTTTTAATTTACATTTTATTATGTCGGGATATGTTCTTATATATCCTCATTTATTTAAATTTTATGTCCAAGTGATGAGGTACCCTTCTTATCTCATCAACACATTTTCTGAATTTTAAAGTGATGTCGTTAGGCTTTCGAATTTTTGTAAGGGAACTTCTTAACCCAATTTCAATTCTTTGGGTTAAACATGTAATTCTTGAATATGTCGTCCTGTGAATATGTGTGAATGACCTATAGTTTTTTTACACTTAATATCCACTTCTATTAGGTGTATTTATATTTTTCACACATAATTATTTTATTGATTTATCCTTAATTTAAGGATACTTTCTTTATAAGAGATTTCATCTCAATTTACATTTCCATCGAGACATCATTGTTTCTATGCACCAATTCACTCTTATATGGTGTATATACTGTCTTTTTTCATATTATATAATGAATCCTTTTATTCTTATGAGATTATAATGTTCATATTAAACATTATTCCTCAATTATTTTTATTCAAGAGTCTTTCATTTTGTTAAAAACTCTTTAACTAAAATATCGTTTTAAATGTTTTAAAGATTTATTATTCTAAATCATTATCTTTAATGTCCTTGTTTTAAAAATTGTTTTGAGTATTTTTTTATATGGACATTAATGTTTTAAAATTATAATTTCATTAAAATCTTCAAAGTGGTATGCGACACTTTGATTCAAAAATCTCTTTTTAAATGGTTTTTGAAAAAGGATTGACTATTTAAATATCTTGAAATTACTTCTTCTTATAGAAAATGAAATGTTATTAGTGAAATGTTTAAATTCTAAATATTTTATGTGTTATGATGGTACTTGGACATTTTATGGGTGGTTATGTGATAAACCATATGAAGGTTCGTGTCGCGATAAACATGACGAGTGGTTACGTTATAACCTCCAATGCATTGGGTATGGATGTCGGCCGTATGGCTATTCCATTTAGTGATATGTGTAGCAGTCGATCATATGGTTATTCGATTTAAGTGTGTTTATGTCCCAAGTTACCTTTATAGATTATGTTTTCTTTATATGGGTTTTATGGTAATCCTTTTGTTACAACAGGGTAAGTAATGATCTTTTACTTAGTGAAGAGTATTTACTACTTCCTAAATGTGAAAAGTATCACTTGTGATAAAGTATTCATGGTTTAATTGTTGTTCTAAAAAAAATAATAGTTTTCCTTATTTTTGTATCCCTTACTAAGCCTTTTATGCTCATCCCATGTTTTGAAATGTTTTTCATAGGACTTAAAGAATAATAGGGTCAAGGATGGGATCAAGGAAAATTCATGCTATCTTAAACATGGAATTATACATAACTCTTTTTTTAGAGTTTTTGTTTTGTGAAAAAATGGAAATAGAGTGGAAGTTTCTACTTTGTAATTTTTGAAAAGTAATGTAATAGTTATAACCTAATTCTCTAAAACTCTAAACCTGAAAAGATCCTAAATGTGAATTGTTAATTTAATTCAAGATTCTGCAATGTTTAAGGTCGGGTCCTTATAGGGATCTTACTCATTCTCTCTTCCTCCTATTTTTTGGGGGAAACATTTTCATAGAAATACATATACCATGTGACACTAGAACCAATACCCTATTTTATTGTTCCATTATAATATTTTTATAATCTATTCAATGTATTTACCTTTACTTAGTCTAAGTAACCTCTTAGATCTATAATGAATAATCTTAATCCCAAAAATATAGGATGCTCACCAAAGTCCTTTAGGGAGAAACATTTATTTAACAATCCATAATATATTGTAAGAATGGTATATTGTTTACAATAATTAATATTTTATCAACATATAATACAAGGATAACAAATTAATTCCCACTAAACTACTTGTAAACACATATATAACATTTGTACATAATGAAAACAAATTCTTTTATAGCTCTATCAAATCAAATGTTCCATAACCTAAATTCTTGCTATAATTCATAAATGGAACTCTACAACTTGTAAATATTTTTGGAATCACCTGGACCCAAAATCCCTTCTAGTTGTGTCATTTATAAATATCCCTAACGTTTTACATTAAGGAAATAGGTTTTCACACCAATCTACCAAATTTTATAGTCATGGTAAGGTATTATAGAAATTAGAATTTTGATGGATTTAAACATGGAAACTGGTGAAAATGATTCATCATAGTCATTTTATTATTATTGTTTAAACCCTTTAGAATCTACCATTTATTTATAGGTATTAAAATTTCCTTCCATGTATAGTTTTCTATTAAATAAAGTTTTTCACCCTAAGGGCTTTACATCAATGCTTTCATCAACAAAACCCCAAAATTGGTTCTGATACATGGAATACATTTCAGAACTCATATATTATTTCCATATTACAACTTCTAATATCTCTACTGACTATTTATAGGAGAGGGGTTCATTATTTTAAACCAATAATGAATTTCCATCTTCAAGGACTAGAAAACTATATCTCTATGGTTATCCTACCTCAATAGTTCTCCTACACAGTACTTGAGTTTCATGAATTACTTCTCCCATAGGGAGCCTTGGAATATATTTTTATACTAACAATTGTGTATCTTGAGAATCAACTTCAACGAAGTCAATATTTATCCCACAATATTTTTTGAGGATGTTCTCACTATCAAGAAAAAAAACTTGTCTTATGAGTATCACTTTCTTATCTAAGGGGTTATATAGGTAGTATCTTTTTGTTTCTTTAGGATACCCAATTTGGATACAATTTATGCCATGGGGTGCTTATATGTTTCCTAATAATCCTTTACTCAATCCCTCGCAACCCCATACTATGATGCCCTGAACTCAAAATATAATTATAATATTAAATTTTTTGGTTATTTTTATTTATTATTGTTTTTATGAAAATTAGTGTTATTAAATTCAAATGTACTGAAGGAAATGAGAAACTTTTCTTTAATAAAACAGTAATATATTACATTATTACAACATTAAAGACCTCATATACTATATAAAACTCATTGAAATCCCAAGTAATGTCACTAGAAGACACCCCATCAGCACAATAAAATCCATTAAGTAGCCTTCATTACTTGGATCTACCATGATAAGAAAATAAATCGAAAAAAGAATAATAGAAATATTGAGAATAAGATGAATTTACATAACAATTTTTTAAGTATGAGAAGAACACTAATGATTTTTTTGTCCTTTAATACCCATATAAATGGGTATTTATACAATTTTTCATTTTCCGGTCATTGTAAAAAAATTTAGTCGTTGAAATTAATTTTAGTGACTGTTGGTGTTTTAAATTTGGGTGTTTTAAATTTTTAAAATGAATTTAAATTTATGTTTTTAATCAATAAAATTAACTACATGTAATGTTATAATTATTAATTGAATAATATAACTTTATAAAATGATATGAATTATTTTATATTTTTTAAATAAGATTAGAAAATTAATTTTTATGTGTTAAATATATATATAAGTATATATATTATGTTCTATTTATGTTTAATAAAAAAATTATCGTGTTAAAAAAATTACCAAATAAATTGGAAATTTACCACCACAATAGAGAGCATCCTTTAAAGGCTAATCCATCAAGGTCCAGTGGTGGCACAACCATGCGCAAGCCCACTCGAGTAGCATCAGGCCAATCCATGTATAGGCTGGGCTAAGGCCTGGGGTAGATCCCATGTATAAGGATCATATGTGTCTGTTAGTAATATTAGAGCAATGATGACACGTTAATCTATATAAATCGGTCCCAAAAACCATTCAGCTTCGATGTGGGACCCATTTTTTTAACGTGGATCAAATATGGCCACCTGTTCCTACCACGTGAGATCTCATCCATCCACCTCCCTTTATCCCGACTAGCCTCCTCTTAGACATGCTAGGTTTTATCCTAGTCATTGGATCATGATACCCTCATCCTAATTGTCCCCCTATAATTCTGAACAGACCACCCCTTAAAATGTTAGGGTTTTAATATGAACCCTCTAATCTCCATAGGACCATCTAGGATGTCCATCCCATTTTCCCTTTCTCCCTTGTTGAGTCATGTCATAACCATTCCAGACCGCACAAACTTGTGACACATGGGCCAGCCGCCAAGTTTCTTCTTCCTCAATTGTTTTTATTAAACCCTATGAACCCATAGCTTCAACCCATGATACACCTTTCCTTCTCCTTCATTGAATTCCTAATCAGTCTCCCATCTGGGTTACTCTAATCCGAATAACCATACTAATGATTTTAAATAGAAACCTTATCTACGTCTTTACTTCTTCAACAAGCTTTTATTATAATATATATATGTGTGTGTCTTTGATTTTATATTATTTGACACCTTTATTTTTATTTAATTCATGAAAATTCACCTAATGGGTCCCAAAATGTTGCCAATTTTTCAAGGAGGGTGTTTTTTAAGCAATCAAATTTTATTTAAACTCCTCTATGCCCATTATGAAACACCCGACTATCTACCTTCCAAAGGCTCAAATTCTTGCTGCTCGAAATTCTTGAAACCCATAGTCCCTCTTTTGATCTAAATCATGTAAGGGTTCATTTTAGTTCTTCAAAAAAAATTACTTTTTTAAAAAGTTGATATATATATATATATATATCTGTGTGTGTGTGTGTACATGCACATATGTAGATATATATATATCAATCTATTTTGGTATATATATAAATGTTTCTTATTTCAAAAACATAATTCCTAAAAGCTATGGTTGTAAGGGATTTATATTTTAAATATTTTCAATCCATATATATATATATGGATATATATATATATATAAACATGTTTAAGAATAGCTAATCTTCCTTATTTATTTTCAGAATTTAAAAATGGTATTTTCGACCATCAAATTAATGTTTAAAATTTATATAAAAGATTATTTCCTATAATAACCTTGTTTAAAAAATTACTTGTGTTCCTTGATAATTATTATAATTTTATGTGGAATTATGAGTTGAGCTATTATTTCATGTTAAAAATTGAAACAGAATCACCTCACATATCATGCATGAATTGTTATGGCCATCATCTTGCTCATACGTTACATTCCACATATTATGAGATCATGCACGCACTTATTTCATATTTCATACAATTATGGTTTTTAAATAGTACTAGTTATTAAAAGCAAGGAATTATCTTAAATGTTTTTTTAAAAATCTTTTAATATAAAGTTTATTAAATGATATAAGAAAAATTATTTTCTTGAAAAGAAAATAATTCTATTTATGTGATTTCGAAATGTTTTGGGTTAGAACTGAGAAAGGCAGTTCCATAAAAAATATTTTTGAAAATTAAACTAGTATGATGAATTCTATGATTTGGGAAGTGAACCAAAAATAATTAAGGGAAATTTTCTCCATATGAGGTATGTCTTGTGGCCTTATTTTATGGTTTTTAATGATGATCTACCAGTTATTAGTGAATAATCAACAAGAAAAGTTTTATTTTCAAAGGAGAATTCCCAAATGATTTTAAAAATATAATTATTTTATGAAATATATATTTTAGAAATTATATGGATTTTCAATGATTTTGAAATCTAATTTATAGTTTATGTATTTAGATATATTTTTAAAAAAATTATTATTTCAAGAAAATATTTTTTAAAGGTTTTTCATAAATGTTTTTTAAAACTCCCTTAGTGGGAAAAATTTAATTCTCACCCTATGTGTTATAATCATTTTTACAAATTTAAAAATGTTGTTACATAGTAATTCTCTTATGGAGGTAGCACACCAAATGATCTTTGCTCGTGAGATTTTAAATTTTTCACAATTATGTTGGAAGGTATTATTGGTTTCTAATTCTCCAAAACCTATACCGGTAAAAGATCCTGATATATAATTCAAATGTTGTGTATTATTTCATTGTGTTTTTTATAAAAAAATGTGCATTTCTTTTATATGTGCTAATTCTGATAGCTTGGGCACGGGGTGTTACACATACAAATGTATATGAAAAAATGGGTTTCTTTTCACTCCATAAGTTAAAGAGAATTCTATTTTACACTTTAGTTGGTACTCAGTTTGTTATATATTTCATAGTTTGTATTCATATCCCCAAAAGGATAATGGATGGTCTGCCTGGATCATCATCAACCTTACCATGTCTAGCTAGGTACAATTCCTCTATTCAATAACACCATTCCATCATGGTGTGTGAGGTAGTGTTAGTTGAGAAAGAATAAAAAACTCCCATAAAAAGTCAATAAAATATTGGTCAAGACATTCACCGCCTCAATCTAATCAATGATTATTTATGTTAGTTCAAAGATGATTGTGAACTTTATTCTTGAAATATTTGAATTTCTTAAATAAATCAAACTTATACCTCATCAAGTAGATATAGCCATATCTAATCAAGTCGTCAGTGAAAGTTATGAAGTAAGAATTCACACCTATATATTCCACTGGAAATGAGACAGACACAATATTGTGTACCAATCCGAGAATATTTGTCACCCTTTTAACATGTCCACCAAATGGAAATTTGTCCATTCTTTCTGCTTCAAAAATAACGATATATATCACGTTTTTTTAGCTAAGAATAGTTTAAAAATCTATCTTGATAGAGATTCATCGAACAATTCACATTTACATGACCAAGATTATGATTCCAAAGTTAGGTGTTATATGATTCAGGTGAACATGATTCGTTATTGACTACAAATACTTGGTATTCGTAATTTAATACATAAAGATAATAATTTAAAGGTTCTATACAAGAACATATATTTTATTTATTAAAGAAACAAATATTTTATCCAAATTTCAATATAAAACCATATACATCTAGGTGGGACACAAAAATTATGTTCTTGGAAATAGTTGGTAGATAATAAATATCCTTTAAAACCAATATCATTAATGTGGGAAATGAAAGTTGGTAGTCTACAAAGCCTAGTGAAACCAACCTCACACCACTAAAAGAATGAAAATCCACCACTCCTTTGAAAATATTTGGGAATCCACTTGGTTCCTCCATTTGGATATAGATATGGGCACTATAATATGTATCTAATATCCAATGTGTAGATATTAAAATATTACACCCAATATCTGATGCACCATTAGTTTCCCCTTGTTTTTTGGTGTATTTCCTCTTCCAGTAGGATTGATTTCCACAAAAAAAACATATTACTTCCATTTCCATGAACTACCCATGGATCTTACTCATCTTAGAAGGATGGTGGTCAAAATATTTAGACTTATTATGATTCTTGGGCCCCTTTTCCCTGTTCTTCACATTCTTATTCACCATAAGGACTATGTGTTTGTCACACCCCATTTCCTCTTACACTTGTAAAATAAAATTATGATATTTTGACCGACTATCACCATTATTTATTAAGTTATAGTTAAAAATAAAATTAGTGATGGACTTGGGTATTGAGGAATCTATGAGATTTATGTGCAACTCATCTGGGAATTTAATCCCTAAGATGTTTAAGTGATAAAAATTTCTAATAAACTTACTATATAAGGACCAGCTAGCACAGACTCTCCTTGATTAGTTGTATATAAAGAATTTCATATTTTATATCTATCTTGAATGAGCTTATTTGATTGAGATCCCAAAGGTGAGACTTCATGTTATAAGAAATGATGTCATCATGTTGATTTAGAAGCTCATTGTTTATGGAAGGAAACATGAAATACTAATCATTTTTTGCTTCCTTCAAATATTTTTCATTGAGAGAAAAATCTTCCTCACTATCCTCTTTACCGGGTTCTTTAGGGATAGGTTCTTCCAGCACAAAAAAAATCCTATCATGATGTAGTATAATATGTATTTACCTTTTCCACTCATTAAAATTTGTCTTAGTGAGAATTTTATCCTTCTCATGTATAGATCATAGTGATGTGTTTAAAGTAATGTTTTATTGCAACTTCTACAAATAAGATGAGAATATTTTTAGTACATTATCAGATAAAAAATAGAAAAATAAATAAATATTATATTTATTAATCTCATATCATTTTATCAATACCTAATATCCCTCAACATTGTATTAAAATATCCAATTACTTGTACATTCTAGTTTAAAGAATCCATATTCCCCTTCTCATCACCTTTACTTTGTATTGTCAAGCAATTTAAAGGGTTTAAGTATGTATTCTAATTTCCAACTACATTAAATCAATGTTCCCTAATATTTTGAGTGGAAACCCAATACTAAAGTACTTAATATGTATTTATCTAACCTTTGACAATTAGTTACACCAAGTCCTACTTTGGTAGTCAACTCTTGATGTGAAATAAGTTAATTCAACCTAAAACTTCAAGTTAGAATTCCCTGATAATTGAAAGTGCCCCAAATTTTGTTGGTGAATCAATTTGAAGTATGGGTCAATTTAAACTTTATCAGTTAAAGGCTATACAAACATAAGATATATAATTGGGTGATTTTATATTTATGAATACATTTACAATTATTATATTTATTACATGTTTGTTAATATTAAGTGTATTTACATAAGTGATTAACCTTATCTTAGATAACATTTACAGATAATCCAGCTTATTTTAGTTCTATCTTGCATACATGTTAATTAATTAATTCATGTGTTCATGAAAACACATCCATAATAAAATAACCTTGTAACTTGTCAGAAATAAAATAAAAAAGTTTTTATGATCATTTTCTTTTACTAATGTTTTATTTCTCTAGTGAATGATAAATTAACCATTAAACTAGGGTAAAAAACCAAGAACTGTTTAATGGTTTGTGTTGAATCTTTCCACCTATCCACATATGTATCTCTCTTGAAATAGTTTTTCCTCAAATCCAAACTTTAACTACCTCCACAATCTTGGTAACTCTATCCATTACGTATCCTTTCATTAACAGATGGATGGGGGGAATCAATGGATTTTTTAAGGAGTTTATATAAAATAAACCATGGGAATAAAGGCCCCTACATAATAAAAGAAGGTATGAAACACATACTAACAATTTAATTTGATAATAAATTAAAAGAAACCAATCATACACAAAGTTCTAGTATATGCTCATTGCAATCCATAAACTTTCTATGAATTTCCCATTTAATAAAATACCATTTAATTCTAATCATTTTTATTTAAGATAAATCATTCTAGAATAAATTGATTATATTATTTAATTAATCAATTATTTTATCTTATTTCACAACTTAATTTCCCTTTATATTTTCATCCATTATAATTTTAAACATATTTAATCCATTTGAAATTAACTAGGTTCAATACATGTACCTTGGAGGTAACATGGTGAGTACCCTCCGAACTACCCAATGTGTATTATAGTCATATTCTATTTTCTCTTATGGAATCTAATATATATGAAATGTCAAAAAAATCAATGACATGTGCTATAAACTTAATGACCATATGGTATACATGATATATATGTAACATGTAATGTTTTATGATTAATTTATTATTCAACAATTTCATTAATTTCTTTTTGGTTTTAATTCTAAAAAATACCCACATTTATGTTACTAATTGAATTTATTTTAAGTTGATTTTAGGAAGATAATATTTTGTAGAATATTCATATTGGAAAAATATTCAAGTCATTGATCAATGGGAAATATTTTTTGAGTTATTTTTTATGTATTTTGAAGTATTCTGGAGATAGTTTTCATATCCTATGTTAGTAAGGGTAATTTATGGTTCAACGACCCTACATTTGATATAAAAAGTATAGATCATGTACCCTATTTGTTAGATAATTATGGACCAACAATACTACATTTGGAAGAAAACATATGTTTGGGGAAAGTTAAGTATTTTTTATTAACCCAACATCTGCGAACTACCATAAGTTATCAACCATACATTTGGATTTTCTCATTATGTGGAGGAACCCTATGTTTTACTATTAAAAAATGGAGTTTTAATTTCTTTATATTATCCACGATTTCAATAACAATGTTTCTAGAAGTAAATATCTATTCAAAGATATTTTATATTCTATTCAAAGGATTTCCTTCAAAAAAATTCTATTTTTATGAGAATTTATGCTTCTATTTAATGATTTTGAATACAAATATTCATTATTTATTGTCTAATATTTCTGGAGCTAGTTTGACCTAGAGCAGTTTGACTTATAGGATAAAAATAAAGACAACATTAAATATAAAAGAGAGTGGAGATATATAATATAAATATACATAAGGAAAAATTGTGCTTGAAAACAACAACTATGTCATTATATTCAGAGCTACACTTTGGAGATATACATGTTTTGATCTATCTGATCAAATCACTATTGTTATTGTTAGTTCAGTTGCATCTTATTGTAACATATTCTTCTGTAAGATCAAAGAATCGTATGTGGGAGATACACTTTGGATACATACATGTTTACACATCTTTCTCAGGTTTTCTATATTTTTGTTTGAAGAAAGACAATTCAATATTGAAGATCTATTTTTCATTGTGCATTATTAATGATTTGAATATATTTATTAGTTTCTGATACAACTGTGAAGTAAAACCTACTTTCTCAACAAAATCAACCCCTATTGATTTATAGGGGTTTTGGATACTCAGACTTAGTCCTGGTGGAGTGTCATATTCTTGTACTAATTTTTGACTTTTAAGTTCCTTTTAAAAGAAATATAAATCATTGTAAAAGTTTCGTAAGGTTTCAACTACCTATAATTAGTTGTTTTTGATTTAGTTGTCTCCAGGTAAAAGGACTAACAAGTGAAAATCAACAAGATCCTGGAGTTGATCATTAGTGGAGTGGACTAGGGGATCTCTATTCCCTGAACCATTATACATCATTGGGGTTTTTTCCTTTATTTATTTATACTGCTCACTCATCTTTAGTAGATAAGGAAAGTTTGGCTTCATAGAAAGAGATGTGATTTTTATCTTTCAATTTTTTTGAAAAACGAAAGTCACCCCCACCCCGCCCCTCCCCCCAGATTGTGTCTTTTTATTCATCATATCCATTACAATATAACAACTGGTATCAAAGGAAGGGATCTACTAGTATATTATCTTCTTGAAAATTATTCTGATTCTATCTGATATAAATATGTAATTGCAATCTATTCATTTATTTTTCTACATGATTCTAACCAATTTCTTCAAAAAATATCACCCCAATGAAAAATAAAGACTATTTACTAGCTTTAAAAGGCCTCAGGTAAAGATTTATAAAAATACATATCGAAATGATTGATTATAGAGAATCTATGTTAATGATATATTCCCCTTAGTTTAATGGTGATGATTATAGATGATGGAAAGATCATATAATTACTTATTTAAAAAATCATGGATTAAATGTTTATTTTAAAGTTGTCAGGTGTTATGATATTCCAATGGAATATTTAGAAGATTGGGATTATGATCAAGAAAAGATATGATCTAAATTCAAAATCAATGAATGTTATTATCTACTTTTTAGTAACTGATGAGTTTAATCAAGTTTATCAATGTTCTACTATATAATAGATGTGAAAAAAATTATTGTCTCATATGATGGAACTGAAAATATCAGATAATTAAGATATACTACTAAAAATCTTATGTTTGAAACTTTCAAAATTCAAGAGGATGAGACTATCACTCAATTGAATGGGAGACTGGAAAGAATTTTCAATAATATTGATTCTTTTGGAGATATAATTTTCCAATCAGATCAAGTGTTAAAAGTAATTATATAAGAAACTTCTAAGTGGACTATAATATCTGTAGCTATACATCAATCTAAACCCAAAAACAATTTTGCTATGAAAGAATATATTCGATATTAAATGGTGTATGAAGTTAAAATGAAATGATAAGCTAAAAATTATACCAAAATAAAGAATATTACCTCAAAACTACTATCAAAGAATCATCTAATTCAAGTCATCTATATTTAGATAAAGATTTATCAGATCTTACTAAAATATTTTAAAAAATGTTATAGAAATAAAAAAGAAAGGGACTTAAGAAAAGAGATGTTGTGAATACAAGGAGGGATTACAGACAAAAGAAAACTTTTATTTACTCAAAATTCAAAAAAAATCCCACTATAAGAGAAAATTAAAGAAAATTATAAAGCCTACTTAGAGTGATTATTTGGGTTTACATGATGAATCTTATACATATTCTGAGACTAAGTATAAATAGAAAATGGTTTGTATGGTGGCTTATTCTGAAGAGGTATAATCTTTTAAGTCCCAAAATTCTAGTTGTGAAAAAATTCCTTCTAATGAATTAAATAGGAATTGGTTTATCCTATAAAATAAATATTATTCATTAAATAAATATCATATAAAATTTATAAAATCTTATGATAAAATTCTATTAGATAAATAAAATTTTTCAAAATAGATTAAGGATTTAAAATCTAATTCTTCTAAAATCTCTTATGATCTACATGGAACTAAGATTAAATAATTATTGATTAAATTTGATACTTTAAAACAAACTTTTAGTATACCAATAAAAGGAGAAAATTATTTAAGTCAAATCCTTGGTAAATATAAAATTCAGAAAGAAAAACTTTGAATATGAAGTAATGGTTAAAACCCAAAATTATACATTAATTGTTTAGTTTCTTGTTCAAATAGAAAAATCATGCCAGTCATTAAGTGTTTTGTTGTGGTATTAATGTAAATTATTCCGATGAATACTGCCTATGAAAACCTTGAATTTCTAGTGTTAAAAAGTTTTATTATCCAAAATAATTTTTAACTTAAAAAATAGAATCCTTACTCAAAATTAAAAAAAATGGTTACCAAAAAAATAGTTTCTAAAACTCATAGATCCAAAAGAATATGGGTACCAAAAGGCACTTGTATTTGATGTTTTTGGTAAATACACCACAGAGCTACATCATTCAATCTTGAAGTCACTTTCAGTTTAGTAATTTTAAATTTCGATCTTAAAGGAGTGATCAACTCTAAAGTAGTTTGTTATCAAAATAAATATCTTTAAAAGTGGAATTTAAAATCCAAGAAGTATTTTATTACTATTTTCCATATATATTTTTATTATGTTAACTGATTTATATAGGGAATAAATTTGTTCATACTCATTGAAAATAGTAGTTGAAATATTTAAATAAGTTTTTTTGTTGTTTAAAGTTTTATTCATTTATTTACCGAACACTTTTGAGAAAATATTTATTTTATAACAATTTCATTTCAAAAATTAAAATCTGTGATGATTATTCTCTATTTTTTCAACTCGATAATATTAAGTACCATCTACAATGTGTCAGAACAAAACATATCATTTTCACTTTAAAACCCTAGTACATTCTTCTTAAAACTTTTTTAATTATGTATATGTCTTCTTTGAAATATCTTGTTTGAAGGATTCTAAAAAACTCTCACAACAAGATGTAGTGATCAAATACTTCAAGTTTAGAATAAAATATTTCTCTAAAAAGGAGAAAAGGTAATCCTATTGATTTAGAAAATTCAATTTTATATGTTAAATATTCATTTGGAAATTCTTCTAAAAGATATAAAGAAGATCATGGTTTTAAAGAATCTGAAGTCTCTTCATCTCAAATATCTTACAAAAAGCTTCTGTTCAAAGGAAATACATAGAATAGAGAAAAATTGAATTTAAAATCAGATCTAAATAAGTTTATAAAGTAGAATGAAGAACAAAAAGGAAATATGAGGATGTGAAATAAAGTTAAATTTCAAAGAAATAATTTCAAAATTTTAAAGTAGAAATGCTAAATCAGTTGGAGCTTCTTAGAAGAGAAGTTGTAACTAAGTTGGATCTTGATAAGATGAAAGTGTTCTTGGTCGAACAATGTTTATCTTCCCCGCTATATCAAAGAATAGAAGATGTTCAAAATAGAATATAAGAACCATCATGATTTTTTTCTATTTTAAGTGAAATATTTTGAAGCTTGGATAGTCCAAATGAACCGTCTAATCCTTCCTAACCCACTAATTTTATTTTCTAGAGATTATCTAAAATCAAAATTATATATATATATATATATTAATATATTTTTTGTTAGAATATGTTCTATAATTGTTTTTAATTTCTTTTTAAAGTTTTTTACTTTTTTTAGTTATTGTACATAATCATGTAAATAATTTTGTACAAATATTATGTATGAAAAATAATTCCTTGAATATCCTATATGTCATGACTTAGGGGAATTATTGGAAAATATTCAAAGCTCCTTTAATAACCAAGAGGTATCTAAGTTTTTTAAAATGTTCATTTCAAATAAATTTCATGCATTAATAATAATAGTTTATATACTACTTGATTATATATTTATATCTTTTTAGTTTACATGTTTATAATTATGGGGAAGAAGTTGGAGAATCTTGTATATGGAGAAGATTATATTATATAAAAGCATTACGGGTAAGAAATTTTTATTATTATGGTTTTCAGTTATGGATATTTCTTCTTCTAAAATTTGTTTTTAAAAAATTTACCAATTACATTAGGGGTTTTTTTATCATCAAAAGGGGGATATTTCTGAGGAAGTGTTGATTCAAAATTTTTGAAAATTTATTTTTGGTTTTTATACTCACAAACAACCATATTTATCTTACTAATGAAGTAGCTTTTAAGTAAAGTTTATGAAGGTAATATTCGGTATAATATTTTTTTTGGAAATATATTCAAGTCATTGATCCACATGATATAGTTTTTGAAGTATTTTGGATGTGTTTGAAAGTATTCTAGAAAAAACTGTTTATACCCTACATTTGTAAGAATATTATAAGGTTCAGCAACCGTACATCTGAGATAACACATATGGATCATGTACCCTACATTTTCGGAAAAGTATGGATCAACATCCCTATGTTTGGAAGAAAACCTATGTTTTAGGAAAGTAAAATATTGTCTCTAGACCCTATGTTTGTGAACAACAATATTTTATCAACTCTATGTTTGTATTTTTTTCGTTACACAAAGAAACCCTATGTTTGACTATTCAAAAATGGAATTTAAATTTCAAGATATTACCCACATTAATAAAAAAACCTATATGAATTGTTTGGAACCATTGGTATAGGCCCCCATGCTATTGGTATAGGCTATAACAATGGTTTGGAGAACCATTAGAACATCTTCTGTCGGTATAGACCTATACCAACAGTTTCTCAAAACAATTGGTATCTGGATGTACCAATAGTTTTCAAACCCATTGGTATTGATAATTTAAAAAACAATTGGCTTGATTTAAACCCCACACCTCCGACTTATATGTCAATGACCTAACCACTATGCTACAATAACCTTTTTGAACATAATATGATTAATATATATGTATAATGAAAATTAAATTATATTTTTTTGTATTCAATTTTTATTTACTAAAATAATACATAAACAATATAAATAGATATACCAATGGTCTTAGAAACTGTTGGTATAGCTATTTTGATTGTTGGGACCTATACCAATAGTTTTTCCAAAACCTTTGGTATAAGGGGACTAATATGAGAGTTATACCAACCGTTTTTGAAAACCTTTTAGTATATATATGACCTATAACAATGGTTTTGTTAAAACTATTTGTATAGGGTCTTAATATGGAAGTTATACCAACGGTTTGTCCAAAATTGTAGGTATAAGGTCTTGAAATAGAAGTTATACAAACGGTTTGGCTAAACCATTTGTACACATATGACCTATAAATTTTTTTCCCAAAACCAATGGTATAAGGTCTCTCTATGATACGTACACCAACAGTTTTCTCTAAACTATTGGTCTAAGTCTGTTGGTATAGGTCCAGTTTCTAGTAGAGTCATGATCTCATCAATGGTTTCACCATAAGTAAATATCTATTCAAAGTTAATCTAAGATTTATTCAAACGATCTAATTTGATAGAGTAAATCATTTCTATTCTTATGTGAAGATACTACTCTCTTGAATGATTTAAAATTGAAATATTCAGGATCTATTGTGTGATATTTGGGGATCTCGTTTGACCTAGACCCATTTCAATTATTGTATAAATATTGATACAATCTTAATTGTAAAAGAGAGAGGATATATAAAAAAGAAATATACATAAGTAAAAACTATGTTTGAAAACAACAAGTGTGTCATTGCCTTCAAATCTACACTTCGGAGACATAAAAGTCTTGACTTATCTGATCAAATCATTGTTATTTATGTCATTTATGATGCATAATATAGTTTTATCTTCTTGTTCAAGATCGATGAAACATTTTTCATAGATACATTTTGGAAATATACTTGTTTAAAAATCAATATGGTGATTTTTCTATCGCTTTTTGAAAAAAAAACTTGTGCAATGTTAAAGATAAATTTTCTACTATGTTTTATTGAAGATCTAAATACATCTATTAGTTTATGCTACAATTGTGAATTAAAAAAATCTCAATCAAATCAATCTCTATTCATTTATTGGATTTTTGACAGCTCAGACACAATCATGGTGGATTGTTAGCATCTTGTAATAAAATGTGGATTTTTGGTTCCTTGTAAAGGAACCAGAAGGCCCTATAAAATCCTTGTAGGATTTCAACTACCTACACTTAGTTATTTTTTATTTAGTGGTCTGCAGATAAGAGGACCAACTAGTGAAAATGTAACACCCTGAGAATTTATGAAAAATATTCTTTTAAATTTCATTAATGTCTTTTGTTGTACGCTACACCAAAAGGATCTTGCACTACATGCCACCCTGACTTGGCTTACATTACACACAATCATGACCTTCCACGATAGCGTGTGTTATACGCAATACTGAGTTTCACTAAACAACGATATGTTATTAAAATATTATATAAACTAGCCGTTATGAATAGTAATACCCACTTTTTGAAATTTTATAAATTTTAATTTTTAAAACGGAATTAATTTTTGGATTCAGAATATTGAAATTAGCGTATGGTGAATTTTTGGAATTTTTCTGAAAACTTTCAATTTTTGATGAATAGTGAAAACACTAGGTTACTATTTAAAAACCGAATTTTTATTTAAATAATTATTTATTTTATTTAAATTTATTTTACTTCAAAATTGATACATAATACCTATATAAGTTCAATGTAATTCATTGGAGTCATTTTATAATAATTTTCGATATATAAAAATTTTATTGAACATTTCACCGTCTTTTACCTACCTCCTAGGAGCTTTTTGAAAACTTACATAAAACTTAATTTTACCGTTTCTGTGAGTGGAATTTCGAAACTCTGATAGACACGGTTGATATCAAGGACTAAAATTTGGTTCAATGAGATGAAAATAATTTTTGGTGAATAGTAACTTTTTACTTTTATTTACCACGGTTAAAAGTAAATAGGGTAATTAAGGGTAAAAATGATATTATTATTACCCTAAAACATGTCCTAATTCTATTGGATAAGTGTAATTCAACCAAAAACAACCTTAGGAATAAAATATGACAATTTAGGTCCACTTGGATTATATTAGGACATTTATTATTAATTTATTTAAAGAAGGGTTAAAATAGTTAAAATCAAAGTTTAATAACTAAATCATTTTTAATATAGGGTTATACATAAGATAAATTGGACTATAAATATTAATTATAAATATAAAACGATTTCCTACATAATGGTATTTTATTTATAATTTTTATACATTAAATAATATAATTTATTTATGACGCAATGATGATATAGTAATTATCTTATTAATGAAATATTAACATAATTGATGTTATAAATACCCAAATAAATGTAATTTGAGACTTTTTATGAATTCCAATAATTTTATAGGTTAATATGACATATTAGTATTGATTTAATCAACTTTTTTAGAACTAATCATGTTGTTATGACTTTTACAAAAATCAATTACCAAATAGTGTCTAAATTGACACAAAATAGTTTTTAAAACAAATATTATATTATTAATTTTTATTATATTCCTAAAAATCTAAGGTTCTACCAATTTACTTATATCATGATAGTTTAATCATTAATGGACTACTTTGGGGTCTCTTGGATGTATATGGTATGTTTATTAACTATATAATATAAAAATACAAAGTGACATTGTAAATGTCAATCTAATTAACTTAAGAGTTAAAACTAAACGATAAGGTTAATATAATGACCCAAACCTGTCTAAAATCTATTTGTTGAGAGGATTGCGACCCATACCCACCTTATATTCAAAATAAATCAATTTGGAGCTTTTAAAAACCGAATATTACTTTATTATAAAATAATATTTTAAGTTTTTCCAAAGGTGCCCCTCTCCTCCCATATAAAAAGGGCACCCCTTCCCTCTTAGCTTCACACCCTTTTGAGCTTTGAAGCTCGGCCAAACCCTGGCCATTTCTCTTCTAAATTTCCCTAGAAACATTCTCGAGGTTCTGGTATTCTCAAAAGACCAACTCTACTTCTTTAAGAGGAAGCTTAAAGGAGGTGCGTCGAAGAAGAGGTAATCTCTTCTAACGATTCTTTCAAGTTTCTTTCTTCTTCAACTTCTTCTTATTTAGTTGTTTCATTATAAAGTAATAACATAAGTATCTATAATATAATTATATGTTATTATAAATATGAAACAACCCTATTTCACCTTCTATCCATCCTATGGAAAATGAAATCACCGGGCATGCGTACGTACGGAATACTGTCTCCACGCCGTGGTGTAATCTGTTTTCGACCACCACCTTACTTGGATGGGTATAATGGTGTAAATAAATAACTATATATGATTATTGTAATGTGATATTTATTATTAAGTATTATACATACACTTCAATACAATTATAGGATCATGGGAATGGTATCATCGCTTATTTGTACGTACGGACTACCGTCTCCACTACGCGATGAGATTCATTCTCTATTTTAACCATTCATGAATGATTATAAAGTATATGTAATAATTAATCATTAAATATATGACATAATAATGATACTGGATTTATTTATATATATATATATATGTTTGTCATCTACTTAATTCCATTCAATTCAATAAGGAAACGAAAACAGCATTCATGGGTACGTACGGCCCACCATCTCCATGAACAGTGTATTTCATTCAATTTATCGATCTATCATATATATGTATATTATGAATATATATTATATATAAATCATGTTTTACATTATATAATTAAGTAAATCAGGATATAAGTAATAATATCAAGAACAAAAAGTCACAATACGTACAATAAATGAAACGATTTTACCCAAATCGCTGCTTTTACATCAAATTTGCAAAAGAACAGGTAATATAAAGTCATAAGTAAATGATATATGATATCATAAAAATGAATATGATTCTGTAATAAGTCAATGAATTATTTAAATCATTATACAGGAGGTTTGGATACGTAAGAACCATATCGGACCTAAGGTAAGGGATAACTATTCCAATCTCGCTCTTATCCGAAATTGTTTATTCGTAAGTATTTACTGGGGTTTTTGTTATCATCCATGTACATGTTTTCTAAAAATAGTTTCATGTATGTTTAATGTATTTTTACCCATTTTTTAATTTTACCACATTTTATGAAAGGAATATTACTTTTTTTTACCACACGAGGAACTTTTTGACTTTTCCAACAAAAGTACGAGGATAATGTTATTTTTAACTTATACGGTGTGAAAGGATTTTTACGGTTTCATAACGCCTCATTTTCATGAAGCTTACTCTACAATATTTTATGACTATTTTCAACAAAATAATTTTATTTTAAAAGTGAATGGCATTTTGTGAAAAGAAAATGATTTTGAAGAAGAAAGGATATTTTCCTCAAGAATTCATTTCAAATGTTTTATCAAAACCATTTTCCATCTAAGATGACATTATTTCATATGTGTATGTTTCAAGTTTAATGTCTCTATGATTTACATGGTTTCACTTTTCTTATGATGAAATGTCCATTTGTTTTATATGGATTATGAGATGATTGGATGATGTTTATGAAACCCATTTTATTCTTTGGGTTATGATGAATGTTTTAAGTTTATTTTGTGGCACAAGTAAGAATGATTTCATTAGGAGATGGTAGGGACCTATATCTCCCTTCAATGCATTGGGTAAATATTTCTATCTCATGAGATAGACATGGCTGGAACGGTAAGGTAATCCAGTTCAGTAATACAGGACTGGAACAAGGAGTGAACTCGATTCAGAAAGGTACTTTGTCCACTAAGATGGTCTTTGCAGCAATTCCTTGGATGATATGGAAATTATAACTTGTGCTTAATGATTTCCACAATTACATGTTTTATTCTTATGCTATTTTATCTGGATTAATGTTTCTTTATGATCTATTCCTTACGTACTACCATTTTTTATGTCATTTCTCAAGATCTTGATGTTTGAAGATTATGTTCATGTATTTAAATTCAAATGTATATGATTTGTTTTATTTTCTCTAGGATTACCCATACTGAGAATTTGATCTCACCCTTTTATATGTTTTCTTTTCCCCAGGATTTAAAGAAAGGTTTTAGGTAAGAAAACAAAAAGGGTAAGATCTTTATGGGAGATGTTGAAGATCTTTCACCACGATTAGAAGATTATGTTACGAGTTTCCAAAGACACAAAACTATTATGGTCCTTGAGTGTTTGTTTTTATCATGTATTAAGTATTCCACAAAAGTAATGTAATGTCCATGTATGTCAAGATTCGGGTCTCTACATAAAACCACCAAGATTTTAGAGTTAGGCACTCGTAAAGGGTACTAGGGGATCTTTTTTCCTCAAATGACTATCATCACTATGTTATTTTCATTATTTCTTTCTACTAATCACTTGTCTTTAAGAGATAAAGAAAGGTTATCTACATAGAAATATAGATGATCTGAATCTATCAATGTTCTTGAAAAACGAAATTCACCCCCCCCCCCATATATTTGTCTTCATCATAGCCATTATGACCTAACGGTATTTTGATACGTATAGAGTAATAACTATATTATGACTCATACATGATATTAAGTTCTGAACATTATGTATAAAATTAATTTTACATTTAATATATATATATATAACACATAACACTTCTTATACTATCAACTTAATGACCACATGGAACACATGTTGATAAGGGTTAAGTAGTATAAAAAATTAAATTTTAATTATATTTAATTTGGTAAAAATACATGGTGTGTACATTCTAGCTACATTTAGGGCATTATTATCATAGTCTATCTGTAACACACACCTAGAGACTTCTCATGTGAGCTTTCCATGAAAAATATTAGAGTAAACAGTGTGTACAAGGGCTTCACAGTGTGTGATCTCAGAGTTTCATGGTCAACAATCATGTAGATTGTTTAAGAAAATACACAACCCATCGTGTCCCTAGGGGGTTCATTCATTCAATTGAGTTTATTCTTCCTTGATTTTTATGAGTAATTTGCATGGATTTTTATGTGGTGTTTCTGGTTTTCTAGTGTCGGTGATGTGTTTTTTATCATGGCTCGACGGTGATTAGTTTCTTTTATTATCTTTGATGGTTTCGAATTATTTTTCTTTGTTTGATGGAATTAGATTTGGGTTAGCTGCTTGAATTCCCAGTGGTGTTGTGCTCATCATCCTAATTTTGGTTAGTACAATTGGTGATGTAGTTGAGGAATATAGTCAGCTATAGCAAAAACAAGCCCCCACATGATGACATCAGGCGTTTCAGACTATAGTGATAGTGTTGGCCTTGAGGGGTCGAACGTGCTCACATGATGGAAATTAAAATATTGAAATAGAATTTGGTTTGGATTTTGCATCTAGTATTTTCAGTTGAATTTGTTTTGTTAGTGTTATTGGGTTCATAAAGGTTATCAATTAACCCTCAAAAAGTGATTTACCTAAAATATCCAATTGAACACAAGTACACGATGTCTACCGATGGGCTATACAGCGTGTACTATTGAATTATCTGGACAAATTCCAAAGCACCCTTTGATGAGTTCTTCAAAATTATTTCATTTATAAAATTAATAATTTTCATTATTTTTAGTAGAAACAAAATGGAAGAAATAATATTTTATGATTCAAATTAAATAAGGATAAAACTAGAATTGAAAACTAATAAAAAATGAATAAATCAATCAATGGTCTTTAAATGATTATAAATAATTATGACACCCCTATAATACCACTTCAGGGTTTAAGGTGTAGTAGAAACACTATATCAGATAAAACCAACATGGATTTTTATCACAGTCTATGATTAATCAGAGATTTACATGATGATAGACATAGTGATCAATAGAATTAAATCAAATAATATTGATGAGAGAAGATTTTGGAACCAAAGTTTAGGATAATTATATATTATTTAAAATTAATTTAAGAAATTAAATATTTACCTTGCAAGTAATTCCTTATTCTTCGAGGGATATTATAACATCTCTACGTTGTACCATCATTGCATTGTAGGAGTCAAGAATAGTTTCCTATCTGTGGTGATCCACACATGTACGATGAATCTCCGAATATCATTGTAAGAATCTCTGAGTGCTAGAAAGATAGGTCCAAATGCATGTGTTGTGTTCTTATGATCACCCCAAAAATCACTTAAAGGAAGGGTTATCTTTGATATCTCTAGATTTTAGAGTGGTGGTGGGGTATGATCATTATCCATTCTTGAGGGCAGTCTGGGAAATAAATCTCTCTAGGGATTTGGGGGGATTCTCTCTATATCTCATTGGGAACAACCCAAAAAATCAGATCCATTATATAAATAATATAATTTGATTGATATATCGCTAGGGTTATAAAATAATCGTTTCATATCAGCCCTTATTATTTTTATTAATTCCTATGAACCTCTACGTCTATAATAATAATAACATAATTTTTATTTCTTAACATGCACTAAACTAAAGAATTAAATTAATTATTATTTATTCAAATAACATTCAATTTTAATTATTTCTCACTGGAACTTTAAACCCAGTTCTCCATTCCTCCACAATATTTATCACATCTTGAATAATGAATATTTATTTAATAATTAATTATCACTCAATTAATCTATTATAAATAAATAAATATTATATTCATTAAATTAAAAATAAAAAAAATTACTAACTATTATGCTCGCATAATATAATGTTGAATAACTGGTGATTAAATATTAGTGTGTGTCTTTGTAGGCCTCTTTCTTAGTGGAATTAAGCGAAGCAGCCCAAAGTCTAATGTTAGAATCTAGAAACATATCATGGAACTCATAGATAATGATGTTAGAGTTATAACACCGTAAAACTACAAAAATACACGTACTATGTTATATAATCCCTTTATCGTGATATCTGTAATCAATCATATTTCATTCTAATACTATCAACTTATGTGCTCAATGTATCTTTCTTTAACGTTTTATAAAAAAAAGTTTACTAAAGAACATCGTGATCATGAGTTTATTTAGGTAATATCATTTCTATCAAATAGCCTGAGATATAAACTTCCATTGAAGAACATAAGTGGAAAATTATTTACCTCATTCTTCATTAATGAAATATTACTCATGATGCGCCCAACGTATCCTACCTCTCCATGAAAACATGTCATCATAGTTTTTATCAATACTTAAAAATACATGAATTATAATACTCATTAACAATAACCATAAAGTCTAAGGATAAATACACAAGCTTTTTTATAGGAATATCAAATGACACTTACAAATATGGATTTTGTACAGACAAGTTTAGTTCTCATAAAATCCTATACTTGATATTACCAAGGGAATACACCATGAAAGGTACCTAGAAGTCCTATGAGTCTCTAAACCTAATATAATGTATCAATTTTTTCCCTAAAATTATTTTATCCACATATATAACATATATTTAAAAATCTTATCATATCACTTATTGGATCTCATCATGGTGGGGAAATGCAAGGAACTTTTAGTTAAACAGTTACTCTTTAGACATTATAACATCCTATATTACACATAAGAATAACCATTATACATTAAATAGATTATTAATATTGAATATAATGAATATAATTTATCATAATGTACACCGAATTTGGTTCTAGGGAATAATCTCCAACAATTGGGTCATCATCCTTTGACAACCTTTGATAAAATTTCATTTCTTTTTTTATGTAATTTATTGCTTACCTATAGCACCTGGATTATATTTTCCTTTCCTCTATCATTCCATCCATTTCTAATTTATCAAATAAAATAATCATCCATTCATTGGAAATATGATCACCTTTCTTTGTTCTACCGATTGGTTTCCCATGAATCTTTAAGGTACCAATTTTAATAAACATCTCATGATATTGAAGTTATTAGGCATGTATTTATTCCACTAAATCAACAATATTATTTAATTCATGTATTTACTCTTCCTTTTGCATCAAATTTCCTCCATCAACAAAAAAACTTATGGTATTATTTCAAAATTAATGCGTTTGACCTCTTCCTCCACAAAAGAATGGTGAAACATCCATTTTAGGCTTCTTTGGTGTATATTGTTTTATAAATTTCGTTTTTACACATCTTAAGCTATAATAACATTTATTGGTCAAATTTTATGGAATTTTTATTCTAGTAACATTAGAAACATTCTTTTTCAAATTATACCACAATTCCTTTTCACCTTGACCACTCTCATAGTTACTTCCTCAAAATCTCTTCAAGATATCAAATATATTATAGGTAAAAATTTCATTATATTTATTCACTTTTGAGAATCGGGTGTTCCCAATAGATTCTTAGAAAAAAATTAATTTTAGATTCCTACGAGCTCCCTATAGGAAAAAAAGTAAATTTAAACTAGTATAAGGCCTCAAAAAATTATGATGGTTGTAATGATCCTAGGGTATGATGTTTCCCTAAGGATTAGTTTTGTAAATTTTATGAGGATGATGAATTTAAGGTATTTTAAATATTTATAAATTAAATATTTAATTTTTCTATAAGAATGGATAATAATATCTTCTTAACATCATGTATAATATAAATTATAACATCATAACTATGTCTATTTTAGGGGATTTACCTAGGGGTAAGGAAATATTCACTCGTATTTCAGGTCCTTGGATGGGAATTCACTAGTACATTGATTTAAAAATAAAAATTAGTGGTAAATAATTAATTTAATTATATAAAAACCCTAAAAATATTTATAAATCCTACCTTATAACCCATCTTTAGGGTTACCCATTTTCATCATTAGCATAATACCAGATTGAGAGTGAGAGATAGGGATTGGATCTTGGTAGAGATGATAATGGATTATTGGAGTAGGACTAGCTCCATGACACCATCAATTATTGTATCACATGGAGATGATGAATATAACTTTTTCATCAATAAAATATTGATGTGATGACCATTATTCCATGATTTAGGGAATTTTTAATTTTTAGAATTGTGATGTGTTTTTTATTCTGAGCCTATAGAAATCATTTCTTGAATTTCATATAGTGAAATGCACGTTCCCATAGCTTCAGATATTTATACTATTTTTTCTTATTATTTACCCTACGTTCTTTTCTATTGGATAATTGGGCAGCTAATTATTGGGGGTCAGGATTACTAAGAAACACTATTGATTTTTTTATTATTCAATTTAATTTAATTTTCTTTTTCTCTTTGTGTTCATTACGATACTCAACTATTTTCTATGGGGTGTGAGGGATTTTTTTGAATGGTTGTGAACCATGTTTCTATAATGAAATTTCTAGAAAAAGACTGTTAGAGTCATGGAAGCAATGGGTGAGGCATTTGGCCATGTTTGGGGCTCAATCAAATACAAGAATGAAAAAATGCTATGACTCTAGGTAAACTATTGAATATGGAACCCAAGTGGAGACTAAACTGTATATAGTTTAGAAGAACACATGTAATGTACCACTATGGATGTTGTGCTAGTGTTTTAGAATTTTTAAACATCACATAGTTTGTGCTAAGAATTTGCATGCCATGCAGTTTTGGTTTTGGAGCCTGAGTATATGCCAAGATGCAGGACATGTAGTTAGGATTGATAACATGTATGGCCTACATGTCAAGGATTAGGAAATAGTATAACCCTAGGGTGACATCACAGACTATACTCCATGGGTCTGATGAGACTCATTGTATAGTTAGGGACTACATGACTAAGGAATCTGGTGGATCATTTTTAGTACTCTCGTGTGTATCACATGTAATGTACCGTCATAGGATCATTATGTACCTTAAAACATAGGAACCAGTGTATTTGGGATACACACCCAGTACCCAACTGGCCCCACACATCATGTACATTATAGTACATTCCATATAGATTGAATCTACATGACATGTGAAGAGAAATGTTATGTCCCAAAAAGTTAATGGAAATAGACAAGAGGGGGTGAATTTTGTTTCTTTAAAAATTAATTAGAATTTAAAATTTATGTGTGGAATGTGATCAGTCCAAATATTAAAAACATTATCCAAACTAATATAAAAAATGAGAGATAAAATAAAATTTATGAATGTAAAATATGAGTAAAATATATTTTATGGTAGTTCGTATCTAAATGATCAAACACTATTCCTAACCCCTCTCATGAACTAAGTGAGACGACACCCACTAAGGTATATCAATTTTAAAGGAGAATGAAAACTCTTTAGATCAAAATTTTATCACATCTTTTATTCATAACCCATTTCCATTTCCTTTTACGAGTTTAGACAAATACACAACCTTTTATAGGTGATGAACCAACCTAGAATTTTACATGATCTACCCTAAAAAATTTCCTTTCTTAGGTTTATATGGAACCTAGTATTTTATGAAGGAAAATCTTCCTATTATTTTATATAATGTAGAACCAACCTAAAATTTTATAGGTTGAGTCCCAACCTATTATATGTTATGGTTCAAGAGGAACTTGATCTTCTAAATGGACATACTAAACTCGGACTCTGGCAGAAGTGGTCCTTTCATATTATGTTTTATATGTTTTGTGGAACATGATATTATAAGGGGATAGACTAAGCCCGGCCTTCTAAGGGAATAGACCAAACCTATATGTACCTTTTTAGGGTAGTATAAATCATGCAGATGCACTATGTTTGAAAATACTTCCTTGAAACGTTTAGCACAAATAATGAATAAAACAAATAAACTGATAGAATGATTGTTGATTAAGGTGTGAGAGTATGGATCATATAGTTCTCAGGCCCCCAAAGATGTTGAAATAGTGAAGGTCATCTAACCAACAGTTTACTTTAGCAAGGAGATGAACATTGAATCTCTAGGACTGACTTATGTGATATTATGTAGGAATGAATAAAATAATAGTTATGTATGTTATCCCTTCACTACATTCCATGATAAAGTTCTATAAAAAATAATGACAGCTATTTTCTATACTTTATAATGCACAATAACCCTTCATAAATCTCTTAAAATCTTCATTTGGATGTAGCTTTTAATTTGATTTGATGAAGTGTAAAATTAAAACCACTCTATACAAAAATTCTTGTTTGAATAATAAACAATTAAAAATGCAATGAATATATCTATAAAATTTGATAGAAATATGGTTTTTAGCTTCAGATTTCATATCATATTCATATATCATTTACATAAAAATTAGTTCTTTCTTTAATAGTTTTGAGGCCAAAGTGGATTATATTATTATAGTCGAAATTACATTCCACTTTGTTGGTAAAACTCTAAGAATATTTAAAGTTTCAACGATTGTTTAATTGGATCTACCAATGCAGCAATTTTATTGAAGACTTCTATAAATCCTCTATTCATCTGAGTGATTCTTTAATATTGATGCATTATAAATGAATAAGATTTTTATTTTACTATGTTCTACCTTAGTTGTATGAAATTACAGGTTACCTCATAATAAACTAAAATAGTCTTCCATATATCATATGAAATATCACTCTGAGAGACTTGATTATACTCATAAATTCCTAATCCATAGACAATATCATTCATAGATTTCAAAATAAGATCTTATTCTTTCTATTGATCATCATTCCATTTTTTCATATATTCTTTAGGAATTTTATAGGTCTTGACTACCTTAAAATAAACTCTTATTCTATGTTTTTTTGTAAAAATAATCATCTATGATTTCTAGTATCCATAATTACCACCATTAAAGGAAGGTGAAAATACCATTGGCATACCTTCTCTAAGATTATCCATTGAGAATTATCTTCATCAATATCTTTAACTATATCATTTTACATTTAAAAGAAATATAACCACATGAGTGAAACTTATTTGATACCAATTATTGGAATTGGATAGAATTATCTGAATCTCAAGGATTAAAAAAAGGAAATTATCTTCTGATGATAATTATTACTATTAGGAAGCAACAAAATTGATTTTTAGAAAGGGAAAAAAAATAAATAGAGGTATACAGATGATAATTTCTTTTGGTATTGGATATAATTGGAAAAATATTTTAGGATTAGAAAAACAAATAAAATTTTATTTTGAAGCTAATTATTGTTATCGACCAAAAATGAAAAAGAATTTTAGAAAGAGAAATAAAGAAATGGAACCTCCCTCTGATACAAATTATTAAGTTAGATCATTAAAGATGAAAACATGAGTTGGGTGGGATTATGTTCCTTTAAAAACTTACTAGAAACAATAGTTCCCTATTGATATTAAATAGATTATTTCCTTCTATTTTAATTAGGAGTTAGTAGTGGAAAATAAAAAGAAGAAAGAACATAATGATGTACACTAATTATGGGCATAAATATCCCCCAGTCCACTCTACCAACACTCTCTCCATGATATTGGTGATTTTCAATAACAAGACCTTTTTTAGGGACCTATACAACTGAGAACAGGTAGTTGACACCTTAAAATCATGGACTTTATAGGTCCTTATGGTTCCTTTATAGGGAACCTAAATAACCACAACTTAGTATGAGAATATTACACTCTTCCATGACTAAGTCTGAGAATTCATAACATCAAAAAAATTGGATGAAAAGGTTGAATATTGTTTTTTTAAAGTTACAACAAAAAATAACAAATGAAATAATCTTCAATAAAATACCATAGCTGAATATTATTATATATGAAACATTATTTCTTTAAATATCAATTGGGAAAACAGTGGGTAGATGATAAAAAATGTATGTGTCCAAAGTATAGCTCTGATAATTTCTATATTGAAATACAAAAAAAAAGACAAATCAAGAAATAGAGAAATAATAATTGATTCAATAAAACAAATAATAAAAAAATTGTGCCACCAAAGTATATCTCAAGAGGAAATGACGCATTTTTATTTTCAAATTCATGTTTGTATCTTTAGAAGAATAATATCTCAATATTTATTATGATTGTCGAATTTCATTAGGTCAAATAGCTCCAAAAATATCACCTAATGAATAGTAAATATTTGAATTCCAAATATTCAAAGAAAGTTGTAACTTCCCTTAGAAATACAAATGATTTGGTGTGTTTATTATTATCATTTGAATCAGTCTTTGAAACAAATTTTGTGAGATAATTAATTTTGCTGAGACCGTTGCCAAAAACATTGAAATAATCCGTAATTCAAAACACTATTTTTGACCAAGTAAAACATAGGGTCTCTTTTTGTAGTGATAAACTCCTAAAGTATGGTTGATAGTGTATAATTTATTACAAACGTTAGGATAATAAACTATATATTTTTTCCCTAAACATAGGTTTGCTTCAAAAATTAGAGTTCCTAATCCATAATTTAATCCTAAATTAAGGGTATACAAACCATATGTTGTACTTAAAACATAGGGAATGAATTGTGTTTCCAAACATCATATAAACACATCAAAAATACTTATTCTTTGAGAAATAGAATAATATTTCTTGACATTAAATAATGAGAAAATTATTCCATAATAAAATAATTATTCCAATGAATATTATCCATAAATTCACTTAAAGTAACATCATTAGTGATTCTAAGGGATCTAGAAGTTGACTTTATTAGGAAGATGAAAAATGAATATATAGGACTTGATTGCGAACTTTGTATCGCAGATGAATAAAAGAAGAGTCATCTCATCTATCTATTCAATTCATGTCACAGTTCTTTTATTGAGAAAATAAAAATAGCTACTTTCTCCACTTTAGAATCCATGATAGTCCTTTATAAATTCCAATGTTAAAATCCTCATGTAGTGGTAGATTTTTATTACCTTTAATGAATTGTAAAAATCAAATCCATTTTGTTAAAAACATTCATTAGAATAATAAACAACTAAAACAAAAATGAATATATCTATGAAATTTAATAATAAATTCCTTGGAATACTCTCATAAGTCATGCATGACTGATTCTTCATATTCCAAATTCAAATTTGAACTTCACTCATTCTTATTTTCCAAACAAATAATTCACTTTTATTCTATCAAAAAAAAGATATATAATTAATATTCATGTGAGCCATCACTTTATATTCTATCAATAAATTACTTTATAATCAATATTAATATTCTTGAAAAACTCCCAAATAATATCCAATAAAAACTCTATTTATTCCAACTGGTTTGAATCTGAATATCCCAAGTTCCAAAATTTCACCATGAATATCAATACATGCCTAATCTGACAATAATCCCATTAAAGTTTATATAAGGCAATTAAAAACATGTAAAAACAACTTATAAATATTTAATAAGTAATTATAGAAAAAAAATAACACTAGTTATGTCAATAAGGAACTTGTAGAAAATTGAAATGTCAAATATTATATAAAACATGGGATAATTTTTATTTTTTAGAATATCCTACAGAAATTCACAAAACCATATAAGAAAATCCACATAGGGCATTCACATAAGGGATTTTCAAGTACCCAATTTTTACACAATATAATTAACATAGCTAAATATATATAACCAGTTCACATAATGGAATTCATGTAGCTTAATCTACATAAGTTATTTCACATAGTCAATTCTGGAAATTTGTAAGAAAATTTACTTATAAAATTTTAGAATTTGAAAAGACCTTCTAAACACTATAATCATATTTATCTCAAGTTGACTTATATTTTAATAATTTAATTATATTTCCAAGTAATCATAAATAAACTTAATCAGAGTTTGTTATCCCAAGATGTCATCAACATAATATATAAAACCAGTTCTGAAAAATTATATAATTCATACAAAAAAATTTAATTTAATTCTGACATAATTTATAACATGAAATACATCAATTTAGAACATTAAATTTTATAAAAAAATGATAAATTTTTTATTTTTCTAATATATCAAGAAAAACTCAATTTGGAGACATGTATCTCACGTTATGGTTGAAATATATAATGGAATTGATTCTGGAAAATCTGCTATGTGGGAGAATTGGCTACATGGATTTTGGGAACATGGTAGATTTGGCTACATGGGGAAAATAATTTGGATGCGTTGGAATAATAATAATCAGGTATAAAGAACATTTCAATCTCCCAAATGGCCTATTTTTTCTCGTAACACTTCATGAAACTTGTAGAACATGTTATAAATGATCAAAACATGAAATATCAAGATAAATTATTTAAAGAATAAAAATATATAACCAAATATAGGCATAATTTTAAATAATAAATAATATAAACTAAAGATAATTCTTAATAAATATGAGAGGAAATATTATAATAAATGAACAAATGAATAGTAAATAATTATAAAAAGAATGAAAACTAAAAAGAAAATAAAACATAATGTTTCTATAAGAAATTATAATCAGAGAACTCAAGGCATTCAAACATATACTAAATAAAAAATAATAATGTTTTGTAATTATCAAAATAATGTATTTAGATTTCAAATAATTATATTGGAAGGAATAAAATAAACATTTGTTTTATAGTTATCAAAACTACCATGATTCTAGG
The DNA here is from genome assembly GCA_963277665.1 of Viscum album. Taxonomy (NCBI): domain Eukaryota; kingdom Viridiplantae; phylum Streptophyta; class Magnoliopsida; order Santalales; family Viscaceae; genus Viscum; species Viscum album. Next base: position 190,347,026 of record OY728145.1, read on the forward strand.
ATCTGCACAACAATAAGTACACGATGAGGTTTTTCTATAGGGGATACATGTTATGTACCCTTATAATGCTTGTTGTGTGCTTTTCCCAAACTTGTAATATTTTCATATCTTCTTAATCGGAACTCATATTAGGGTGTGTGAGTAATCAAACATGAACATTTTACCACATATGATGAAATGGTACACTTCTCTTCAGCCTATGAGGTGATACAAGAGGGTATATGATTAGTTTAGTATAATTGGATCTGTATGAATAAATATATGGATCGGTCATAGCGATCGATGTGATTATAGGGTTAGGTACCCCTCTTATATATTCTATCGTGTACTTATTGGAGATAGCTGGGTCCCTAGTATTACAAATCAATTTAAGACCACCCCCATATATTGTGTATTACTTGAGGTGTGGATCATCTATCTGTAATATCAATACCTTCATCATCTTGTGATTTCTACTTAGGGTGAAGGTTCTATATCTTGGGAGAAAGGTCCACCATCATTAAATTTTTGATACTCGAAAAGGTGTGAGGCCTCTATTCTAGATTCTATGAGGTTCATTTCTTTTTATGTCTAGGTGGAAATGATGATTGGGGTTCATATTACCTTAACCAAGGACTATTCTTAGATAAGTCATGATTTTCCCTAAAGGTTTTTAGAATGGGGACACTGTGATAATCAATAAAAAGGTGTGGTACTTCCTCAACAAGCACACATGCTTCAGTAAGGAACGGGTTTCCCTTACTAGATTATGGTGGTGGTTTTGATGAAGGTCTAGGTAGATTGTTTGCTTCAATACTTAATAATCCTCAAATTACCTATTGGTTTACTTAAAGTTACACTATATAAATGGATATTGACTTCAAATTAAGTTGGATTTCTAGTAATTCAATCATCCCTAGTGGCTCATGATATTCGACCTTCAAGCATTGGAATTGAGATGATTTTTATTTCTTCACATCCTCATACATTATAGAGTTTAGTCATATCTGGGCCTTTATATGTACTTATTCAAGTTAACTTCCTATACCATGGGTTTGGATGATATTTTTATAGTCATTCTTTATGATTTTAAGGAATCATACTAGGTTTTTCTATACTCACCTCTACAAAGGCTTCACATGCACGTGTATCATGTTTGAGTAGATGATGCATAATTTGTAGATGGACTTTGTGGATATAGTGATCGTGTGTCTTGTTTGAAGTTAGTGCTTGGGTATGTTTAACGATGCATGATGGATCATGGTATTTCATAAAGGTAGTGGTAATCTTTAGAGCTGTAGATCAATTTGTGAGTATGCAAAGAAATATAGAGATTTACATAGACTATAGTTCTTTTAATTTAGAGGCTTTTTATATATACAGGTCCTTTGATATTTTCTTATATGGAGTTATTATTATATTTGAAATCTCAGGCATGTTTTTTTTAATAGTTTAGTTGTTTATATATAATTGTTTTATTTTTTCTGGATTTTTTTCAATGGATATATATTTGATTTACGGGTTGATATAGGCTAAGGCCCTAAATATTTTGTGATATGCCTACTTGGTACTAGTTATCATCCCTTGGCCTATTGGACATGATCTTGGGTTTTCACATTGGTAATACTCCTGAGCTAGGGGAATCTCTGATGGGTTGGGTGATTTCAAGTAAATTGAGTCCCATGGGTGGAGTTTGAAGTAAATCATCCAGTGTAGATAAGTTTGTGAATTTAGTTAATTGATGTTAAGGGATTCTTGTGTTTTTACATCATACTACGGAGCCTAACATAGGTGAGGAATCTAATGTATTCTTTTCCTACAACTTTAATAACCTGTTATTTAACTAATAGCTATGATACATCATTGTAGGGTACATGAAAGTCGGTACATGCATCCTGTAATAGTTCATTATGATCTTTTATTTCCAATATATGCCAAACCATTTTAATAGTCTTTAAACTATGTGGATTCAGTGTATCAAATATATGGTATTACCCACTTATATCCATCCTACATGTAGAGGAATGGTTGTGACGATCCATGAACTATAATTGGGTGTCACACCACTGGTTTGAGAGTGATTAAGCATGATTTCCAAGACTTTTTTAAGTGAGATATTTGTCCAAAAATATGAGGTAGCTTCTCTACCCCTTAATGCTTATACCATCCTTCTTATAGAGTGTATATCACTTACCACTATGTTTTATGTGTTTACTCTTAAGTGGTATATGTTGTGTGCTTTATAATAATAGATACCACATAGTTTTATAATGAGAGGTTGATCATTGGGTGATGTAGGTTTGGTTAGGGGATGAGACTTGTGCTTCCATCTAGTTTGGACTCTCATTGGCCAGATATAGATTGTTTCACGAATCCACCTATAAGGAATAATCATCCGTTATTAAATGATGTTTCTATCATACCCCTGATAGTATTACCCTACACTATATTTTATTTTTTAGCCTTTTTTAAGATAGAGTATTATCCATGGATGTTGGACCCCTTTCAAAGTGGTGCAAACATATCCGTGTACACATCAAGGGATGCAAAACTCACTAATTATTCCTTAGATATTTTTTGGATATTGATCGAGCTAAGTAGTTGGGATGAAGAAATAGAAATAGGTTTTATTAAATTTTTGTTGTGTTTTTAGGAAAAAACAACTATATCAAAGATCTTGAGCTGCCATTGGAATATAAATTATTCTTGATAGGGATAGACCCTGGCTATGGGAGAAGTTTATCATTTTACTTGAATATTTATAAAATTATTTTAGGTGTGGACCTCCACATTTAAGATCATGTTAATATCAGATACCTATCCATTATAGGCCTAATTTCTTATAAAACATTTGTTCTATGGAAGTTCAGGTGGTGCAAGGTAGTCTAAGATGAATGATTCATCATTACACTCCCACAATAACCACTCTTGTTTATATCCAGTCACGCATAGTTTGATGATATTTTGATCTATGGGAAGAGTCATGTGATGTAAGTCTATAATTAGGCATAAATAGATGTAATTCAAAGTATAATTCACATCCCTCCTTTATAGAATATCATACTATAAAACATGAGTGAAAGTTTTTCTTCCTTCACTATATGATTATATAGGGTAAGATTCCTATGGATTCCTCAGATGGAATTTTATAATCCAGAGAACCACACTAATGGATTCTTTATTTCACTCTCCCCTCTAATAAATTGAGATTTCCTTAGTGGAGAAATAATAATATTAATAGATTTATTCATAGTACATATATGAAGTTGTTGGATCTACCTTGGTAAAGATTAGTTACAGTTGATAGTTGAAACGCACGGACGATTGTTGCCTATCGACTGGTCAAGGTTCTAGTGCTCTGCTAATGTGTATAACAGCACTCTGGTCGAATCCTCGGCGATGATACTTTGTAATAGTCGTTTGTTTTAAGTTAATTGTATTATGATTGGGGGGTTTGTTTGTAGAGATTATGAAATAATTTATGGATGATGTTTGATTTAACAAATTGATAAATATTGGGGTGAGTTCATCATTAGGTAGTTAATCTTGTGATATCCTTGATCTTTGATTTATATTGCATTAAATTAACACCCATGTCACAAGATGGTTTTGATCGGAATTCCCAAATGTTAATGCTTTAATACAAGCCATAACTTTACTTATGTTTCTAATCATTACCATTACTTGTTTATGGTAGTGTATTTGTGGTTCCAATAATCCATGTAATCCACATATTAAACAAAACAAGTCATTAATCCATGACATATAATGTTCAACATACATAATATTAATTTAAAGAACATTCATCGAGTAAAAGATCGCAATCACTTAACATACCTAAATTATAACTCACCCCAATTAAATATTTACTCAGCCATTAAAATTATTACTAACCGGGTTATAATTATTATGATGATAAATTTATAAGATAAGATAAAGAAAGGGATAAGAAAAGATTTTTGTGTCGAACACACACACACACGAACGAGGATGATAATTAAAAATGGATTTTCGATTGATTGAGGAATCAAAAGAAAATATGGGGATTCAACTGAATTTAAACTATTTTAAGAACATAAATATTAAACTACAGAAGGTGGATGATAATAATAGATATTGAATAAGAAACTTGCATTAAAACAGAATTACAAAAGAAAGGACTTACAAAATTACAAAAACGAAGAACACGAAAGTAAGTGAAAACAAAGAGAGGAGGAAAGGTCTCTCAACTGAAAACTTGAGTATGGAAGATCCTACCAAGACTTTTTCAAGGCTTTGGTCATGACAATATATTCTTCTCTCTTCTTAAATTCCAACCCCTCTCAAAGAGAGAAGGGGAGAGTATTTATTGCCCAAGGAGTGGACTGTTTGCATTCCCAATCTTTCCCTCCACTTTCATCACCATGTTGGCTATTCATACGTCCAAATCTCAAACACTCTCATTCTTCAAAGTTGTAGATAATAAAGTTTTCCAACGACTCTCAAAATTTGGAGTCATTTGGACTTAAGGATCAAAATGTATGGCCGGTTGATTAAACAAAGTTAAACTGTCCATTTCAATCTAGTATTTTTGAAGTCCAAAATGTGAAAGGGTTTTTGAATCTGAAGATGGCTTCCAATACGAATTATTTCTTCAAGAAAGTAGTATTCCTATATCTCCTATTTCACACTACAAAATCTCAGCTCGATTGGATGCTTAAATCATGATATATGTCATTCATACTATACTGATTTTAATTCTCGGCCAGAATGCTGAGATGGATTTTAAAGATTCATTTGGGCCCATTTTTCATAGATTGGGGACCTGAAATTTTTATACAAGACTCCTTGAATTGTCCTCCGAACTATGGTGGAGAATAATAGAATTTAGACTTCTGCATGCAGCCCAGTAAATCAATATTCATGAATAGTCCAGTTTCTTCACAGATTCTTTGGTCTTGTTTACGAGGACCATATGACCCTTCAAATGGCAGATTTGGGTCATGGTACCTGCTAATGAAATGTTTTATATTTAAAGGAGAATCCTAGAAAACAAGAACCACACAATTTGGATCATTATAGTGATAGTTATTATTAAAATAGTAAACTGACTCAATTGGACTACTTCTAAAAATGCTCAAAACATATACTTAATATTAAAACATTAATATTTCACAAAAATTATGCACATTTCATATAAAATCAGTAAAGGAAGTATATAATAAGTAATAAAAAAATTAATAATATCAACTCCCCCACACTTATTTTTGTACATGTGCTCATGTGCAACAAATATAAAAACATGACAAAATCATTTTCACACACCAACAAATATTAAAATTTTGTTTTCTCCAATCAGGGGAGGTTTAGACTATTTCACTCATCCATTTTGAATTCCACCACAAGTTGTTACAGAAACAATGTTCCAAAACTAATTCATTTTTTCATGCTCAAATTTTGAAATGGAAAATGTGGACGCTCAAAACTCGCACCTCTCAAGATGATAAAATTCATTTGTGGAGGTTCACTCTTTCACTAACCAAAAGTGAAAATCTTAGAGTTTGAAAAGAGATATCAGCTTCCAATACCTATCCAAAGTGCACAAGAATCAAGAGGTATTTTTAAGGGGTTTTTCTGTGGCTATGGTACGGTAGGAATATAATGTCCAAGAGATAAGAAGAGGGGTAAAAAACCAACATAGAAAAAGCAATGCACATTTGTTTTTTGAAATAAAACATAGAAGGAAATGAAAACACATATTTACAAGGGAATGATTGTGTGAATAAAGACACAATAGAGGAAGAAAATATTAAGGGGATGAGAAGGTGAAATATTTACAAACCACAAAACTCCTCCCAATGATATAAGAATATAATGCAGGTGTTCTTTTTTTCCTTTTTTTTCTTTGTTTTTTCAAAAGTTGACCTTGAAACAGATCTCACACTCATATCCCAACCCATGTTTGATCTCCTCAAGACACTAATTGTAATAGTTATAACAAGATAAAAGGTTGAGAAAGAGTGATTTTTGACCTGCCCAAGACATAACCCATTTTTGCAAAAAAAAATTTGATTTTTTTTCAACATTTTTGAATTTTTTTTGAACACTTGTCAATAAAATTTACAAAATTACATAAATGGAAGTACATTACATTCCCAAAAACACACTGAATAACAACCTCTCCCCCACACTGTAATGGATTCTTTCCCTCAAGTAGATGAAAACTCGTTGAAAATCAATAATAGGGTACCCAAACAATGAAATCCATTCCCCCCACACTTAAATTTAAAAAAAATATGCAATTAAAATCCATGTTGATATTGGGTGGGAAAAGGTATTGGGCTTGTAATATTGCTATCAAAGAAAAGGTTTCCATAGGCTCCAAGGGGCTTTCAAAAGGAGGATTAATGTAAGGGAAATGGGAGGCTATTTGGCTATTGTGATTCTCATGTGTTTCAGAAAATGCCTCTATCATATTAATGCACAGTAAGGCAGAAAATTCAGCTCGAAGGCCCACAAACTCAAGACTCTCAAATGGGGGTGAAAACACACATTTTCAAAAGATGGCCATAGGTGGCCTTGGCATGAAAGAAAATGTTATTCCTCATGGTTTGGTAAAAGAATTTCCCAAATCAAAAATTGAGCATTCAAAATTTGTTAATTTTGACACAAAATTATTTATCCAAAGTCATGATGAAAATATAAAAATTTTGAGATGAGAACATGTCTGTTAATTGTATTCTAATTAGGGGGGTTGTTTGCAGAGCTTATGAAATAATTTATGGATGATGTTTGATTTTATGAATTTATAAATATTGGGGTGAGACATGGGGTTACCATACCTCAATCCTTGGTTAAAGTTAGAGGAGAAGGGATCAGACTGAGGTTGGTTGAAGTTTCTAACAAACTGACCTGATAGTTGAGGATTGGTGTTCTGCTGAGCATATGCTACATGGAGCTCCATTGGTCCAGATGAATCAGATTGATCCTATTGAAGTTGTGGACATGTGTTAGTTGGATGAGATGGAGAGTTGCATATTCCACAGTTTTTGATAGGTCCAGGAAACATTGATTGTGGAGAAGATGAGGTTGGGGATTTGGTGGCCACAGCTAGTTGTCGCACAATACCTGTAAGTTCAATCATCCACTCGGTCATCTTGTTCGGCTCAATTGATTGATTATCTTGGGCTTGTTTGACTTGAGAATGTGCTCGAGTATGGAATTTTTGTATGTTTTCATCCATGTTACTTATGAGATCTCTTGCAGCTGTAGGAGTTTTATCATCAAGATTACCACCACTTGCAGCATCAATGAGAGTTATCTCCATTGCCAATAACCCCTCATAGAAGTATTGGATCAAGATTTGGTCAGGGATTTGGTGATGTGGACAGGTTTCAACAAGCTTTTTGAACATCTCCCAGTACTCATGGAGTGATTCACTTGGGAATTGATGGATACCACTTATTTCCTTTTGGATAGAAGCAGTATGAGAAGCAGGAAATAATTTCTCTCAGAAGAGTCGCTTCATGTCATTCCATGTGGTTATGGAACCAAGAGGAAGGTAGTAGAGCCATGAATTAGCAGTGTCAGCTAGGGAGAAAGGAAATGCTCGGAGTTTTATTTGTTCCTCAGAAACCCCTTGAGACTTCATGGTAGAGCACACTACTTGGAACTCTTTAAGGTGGAGATGTGGATCCTCACCGGCTAGCCCGTGGAAATGAGGAAGAAGATGAATCAAACCCGATTTGAGTTCGAAGTCAGCCTCAATGTTTGGATATTGAGTACCAAGAGGTTGGTAATTCATATCAGGGGCAGCAAGTTCTTTAAGTGTTTGTTCCCTAGGATTGTCCATATCTAATTCAACTGGTTGGACAAGGTCTGGTTCTTGAATTATTTGATTATCTCTTATGTTCCTCCTATGTTAGCGAAGTTTTCTCTCAATTTCAGGGTTAAAAAAATCAGAGGGATTATTTGGAAGGTTACGTGGCATTAAGAGAGATTTTGGAAGAAAGAGGAAGATTTGTTTTTCTTTGTATTTTTTCAGTTTATGATTTTTAAGAGGAAGACGGGTTTTTCTTTTTGTTTTTATTTAATTTTTATTTTTAAATTTTGTTTTTTTTTTGGTTTTTTTACAATAAACAGAAACTAATGAATACATAAATCACCATCCCCGTTAACGGTGACATTTGAAATGCACAGCCGATTGTCGCCTATCGACCGGTCAAGGTTCCAGTGCTCTGCTAATGTGTATAGTAGCACTCGGGTCGAATCCTCGGCGATGATACTTTGTAATAGTCGTTTGTTTTTAGTTAATTGTATTCTGATTGGGGGGTTTGTTTTCAGAGCTTATGAAAGAATTTATGGATGATTTTTTATTTAAAAAATTGATAAAGATTGGGGTGAGTTCATCATTAGGTATTTAAGCTTGTGATATCCTTGATCTTTTCTTTATATTGCATTAAATTAACACCCATGTCACAAGATGATTTTGATCAGAATTCCCAAGTGTTAAAGCTTTAATCCAAGCCGTAACTTAACATAGGTTTCTAATCATTACCATTACTTGTTTATGGTAGTGTATTTTTGGTTCAAATAATCCATGGAATCCACATATTAAACAAAACATGTCATTAATCCATGACATATATAGTTCAACATACACAATATTAATTTAAAGAACATTCGTCGAGTAAAAGATCTCAATCACTTAACATACCAAAATTATAACTCAGTCCAATTAAATATTTACTCATCCATTAAAATTATTACTAATCTGTTTATAATTATTATGATGATAAATTAATAATATAAGATAAATAAAGGGATAAGAAAATATTTTTTGCGTCGAACACACACACACACGAACGATGATGATAATTAAAAATGGATTTTCTATTGAATGAGGAAGCAAAAGAAGAGAAGTGGATTCAACTGAATTTAAACTATTTTAAGAACATAGATATTAAACTACATAATGTGGATGAGAATAATAGATATTGAAGAAGAAACTTGCATTAAAACGGAATTACAAAAGAAAGGACTTACAAAATTATAAAAACGAAGAACACGAAAGTAAGTGAAAAAAAAGAGAGGAGGAAAGGTATCTCAAGTGAAAACATGAGTATGGAAGATCCTCCCAAGCCTTTGGAAAGGCTTTGGTCGTGCCAATATGTTCTCCTCTCTTCTTAAATGCCAATCCCTCTCAAGGAGATAAGGGGAGAGTATTTATTGCCCAAGGAGTGGACTATTAGCATTCCCAATCTGTCCCTCCACTTGCATCGCCAAGTTGGCTATTTAGACAGCATAATATCAAGCAATCGCATTCTTAAAAGGTTTAGATAATAAATTTTTCCGACTACTCTCAAAATTTGGAGTAATTTGGACTTAAGGATCAATAGTTATGGCCAGTTGATTAAACAAAGTTAAATTGTCCATTTCAATCCAGTCTTTTTCAAGTCCAAAATGTGAAAGGATTTTTGAATATGAAGATGCCTTCAAATCCTAATTATTTCTTCAACAAAGTTGGACTCTATATATCCTATTTAACACTGCAAAATCTCAACTCGATTGGATTCTTAAATCATGAGATATGTCATGCATACTATACTGATTTTAATTCTCGGCCAGAATGGTGGGCTGGATTTTAAAGCTTCATTTGGGCTCCTTGTTCTTAGATTTTGGCCTTGAAATTTTTATAAAAGACTCCTTGAATTTTTCCCCGGACTATGGTGGAGAATAATAGAATTTGGACTTCTTCATGTAGCCCAGTAAATCAATCTTCATGAATATTCCAGTTTCTTCATAGATTCTTCGGTCTTGTTTGTGAGGACCATATGAGCCTTCAAATAGTAGAATTAGATCACGGTACCTTCTAATGAAATGTTTTATATTTAAAGGAGAATCCTAAAAAACAGGAACCACACAATTTGGATCATTATAGTGATAGTTATTATTAAAATATTAAATTGACTCAATTGGACTACTTCTAAAAATGCTCAAAAATTATACTTAATATTAAAACATTAATATTTCACACAAATTATGCACATTTCATATAAAAACAGTAAGGGGAGTATATAATAAGTCATGAAAATATTAATAACATCAATATTACTATGAGATGATGTAGAATTGAGTAAATAAAGAAATATCCACCCTTAATAGTGGGTAGGATCCCCTCATGTGTGGTGAGAAGATCCACACTCAAATGGATATGCTTAGATACCCATTATACGATAATAATGGATTTATGCACTGTTTGAATGGGTTATAATTCACTCTCTATGAATTTATAGGAAAAGTCGAATAGTTTTAAGGGGAAATAATGGCTATATATCAATGGGATGCTACAGTATGCCTCAACATATATTCATAATATGAAATTATAGTATTTTAAAGTTAAATTATTGAATGAATACTTCCAGGTATCACTTCATAGAGAAACATTTTAGGCATTCAGGTAATTCCCTTACACTCACTTTGAGATTATTACCTTTATAGTATCTTCTAGTAGCATGAGGATGAGATTTAGGGAGTAGCATTGGTCTTCATAAAGTTGAAATATTTATGGTTGATGAGATCTTAGTGTTGTGTTATTGTCCTTACAGTAGATGATTCTAGTATATATATGTCTAGATGATGGAAAAATAAATTTAGTGATCACTTTAAAGATGTTGGTTCTTGTATGGAAATAGAGATGTTTCTCACCTTTAATAGATGGTGGCCGTGCCACCCTCTTCCCTTCTATGAGAAATTCCCATGGTGGTGATGCGGACTTTGTGGTCCAGTGTGACTAGACATTACTATGAAATGGATCTAAAGGGTTTTACTAATTATAGAGAGAAAACCATCACATGAAAACTCTTTCTATGTGGTAGAGAAGGAGGTTTTCTCAAAATTTTCGGTTTTTTCAAGACACTAGTTTTATCTTGTGATATTCTAGGTTCTAAAGATGAAATACAAAGGTATTCTAAACATTCATGACCATTTTATTTAGATTTTGGTGGATTGAGATACCAAAAATGTAGTGGTGTTGTGTTGAGTGGTTTGATAAGGATTAAATTGTTCAAGATTTTTTTATCTGTATAATTTGAGAATGTGGAACAAAAACCTGACCAGGATGTCTTTAATGATGGTTGTGAACCTGTTTGAGATTGGGATGCATATGGGTAATTATAGAAACTATTTTTGATTAAATTTAGAAATAATTTCCATTCACTTTTATGTCATCAAAAAGTTACATCGGTTCATGTGTATTGATGGAAAGATAAAATGAGAAGCTGACATGGGTCCAGAGAAGCATGCTTTCCCCAAATGTTTCTAATGTTAGAGAGAAATATTTATGAAGTCTTCAGTGGTATTGGATAAAGTTGATAGAATATTTTCATAAAATAACCATCAGGAACACTCTTTAAAATATGGGTAGAAAACTACTCCCACTTGTGATATTCATTTTAATGAAGAATACTAATATATATTTTAGGTTTTAATGAATTAATTTCATCCCATGTGGGGGAAGACCTTTGGATGATAAAACAAGGTTTTTTGTGCATAGTCATAGGAAGACTTCCATTAAATGGATACATGTTTTCTATAATTACTTACTTCATGATGAGTAAAATTCAATGATCCTAGTGATCAAAGATAATGTTCCCTTTTCTAGGAATTGTTGTACTAGTTTCATTTAGAACATGGATATCCAATTATTGAAAAAGTGCATGTAAAGGTAAGCTAATATCTACACATGCTTTTTTTAGGTTCTATATCATGGAACCCTAGATATCCAATTAATGAAGAATATTATCTAATGGTTTTTTTTGACCTTAGTATGTAGTTTTTACCCCCGATAAATGTATTCGATAATTTCCAAGGACATTGAATTTTAAAGGATTTATAATTTTTATTAATTAAAAATTTATTTAACCATTGAAAATATATGATCATATCCTCTTAACACCATTTTTGATGGAAATTCAAATACTGAGACTTTATTGGAAATAGTGGATTTAGCCTAGGGTTACTAAATATTCACCTATATTATGGACCCATATAAGTATTGTCATTAGTTTGTTAATTTAATGATATTAAATAATGTTAAATGAATTAATTTAAATGTGGACAAACTCTAAAACCTATCCTATAAATATCACCTTATAATTTCTCTTTAGGGCTATCTATTTTTGTTGTCGACATAACGCTAGATTGATAAAGAGAGAGCAGGGGATAAAACATAGTGGTTTTGATGAAAATTTGGGGGAGATATATTTGATTTATGAAGAAATCGAAGATCATGCCACATTATTTTCACAAATATTTCGGAATTTCACACTTTTTCTCTAAAGATTGCAGGGTTGTGGAGTGATACATGAAAATGGAATGCATAAAGGGTTGCAATTGCAGGAGATCACTTTTGGAAACATAATTATACTAAGAATTTCATTTATAGTTAATTGATTTTTATTCCCCATTCCTTTATCCAAAATAATTATTAGCTAGGAACCAGTTAGGTAGGCAGATTCGAATATCGGCCCATGTGGGATTAGAGGTCAACCACACCCAGTGGGAGTCATCCTGGGCTAGTATGTGGACCATCTGGGGATCATAGATCTCACAAGAGGAAAGTGGACCCATTTATTGGGCTCATGGTGTTCAAGACCATAGACATGTGCGCATATCCCGAGCCATAAGCTCGGTGGGTTGAGGCCCATGTGATGGAGGTGATGCATGTGGTACGGGTATCAACCCCAATGATGACTCGAACTAAATAAACCAATGATATTGCATATATACCAAAGGTAATAAGGTGAGTGATTTTGATGTGGGGTGGAATATTTTCCATGGGGATCGAATATGCACCATCTGATCATGACATCCACTGATCTCGAACATCTGCTTCGATCTCACGCACCACACACTTGAAATCCATTCGATCTCTGGCCGTCTAATTTGTTGATGTCTGGGTTAGTCTGAAATAACCATAAGGACCCTCTTCGAGCTCTGTTGTCCTTCCACAATATTCCCTGCCAGCGGTTCGAAGTATTTGCAAGATCATACTCTGATCATGCGACTGAACTGAAGAGGAAAAAAGAGTCATCACAAGTAGTTTTATGAAGAAAAACCCATTCCACCTTCGAGTTTTTTTCATCTAATTTCATTTTTATTTGTCTAATCATGCAACACCATATAATAAAAACAAATACATCGCATGATCAAATTAAATGATCATGAAATGTGATATCCACCTCCTCATAGGTGCATGTGTCCTTCATCCAATGAAAAGAGGAACCCCCTTTGGCCTCACATAGCCTATATGAACACTGATCCATACAGAAAAATACACACAAATAGAGAGGGGAGAATAACTCCGAAAAGGAAGGAAGCTAGAGGAACATGGTTCTTCGGTCATCGCCCATCAGCAGAAATCCTCTGGCGATCACTTACGACCACAACATGACATTTTTAAGGACATGAGATTGCACAACAAACTAAAAATCATATGATGATTGGTTCATGAATCGGTGTTTCTGATATCACATGATCCCCTCCCATTTGTTGATTTCTTTTTTGACTTCTCTGGGGAGGGCCTCTAGAGCAAGCATAAATACCAAAACTCACGATCTCATAAATACCACGAGCATCCTAATATTTCAATGATAGAATGCAACCCCAGACAAGGATTAAACCCTATACAATACACTAAATGGTCTAAGGATAAGAAATTTCATCACCAGACCACATAGAGGTCATGAAATTGTAGAAAGGCAATGTATAAACCGGTGTCCAAGGACATACACAAGTAGACTTGCACCTTAATTCATAACAAAACCCCAATCTGGTAGTGCTCCTTTGCTCATCCATGTGGTATAGACTAAAGGTCTTTATCCCCTCTTAAGTCATGCAACCTCTTTCTCCAGGCACTGTGAGTCTTTATAATTTCATGAGACGAAGACAGTGAAATTTTACAGTGAACCTCCTTATAATCCGTCATAGAATTCTTTATAGATCGTGTGTTCGTATGATGATCATGGGACCATGTAGTGTATGGGTGAGTATTGGGTGAGAATCTACTTTACCTAAAAATTTAAGAGTCTATAACTTGGGTCTGGTAGTGAACCCCTTCTTGGTCTCACGGTGCAGGCTCTAGAATGTGAAGCCCATATGCCATGCACCCCTCATAGTGAAATTCTTTCCATTACCCATGCATACAAAGGCTTTGATATTCATCCTTATGAATGACCACAAAACCCTTCACGATTCCCCTTTAGGTCATGTGATTTTCATAAAGGATAGAGTTCTTCATGACTCCCTCATGATAACATCACCTATCCAGCATTTGAATTCAACCTGGTGAAGAATTCATGAGTAGACCCTCCTATGGTCATCCATAATTCTTCATGGACTAATAATTACCCATTCCATTTAAGGCATGATCCCTTTGTAAATTCCCTTGCAGCACTTGGACAGATGAAAATACCCTAGACACATCCACAAGACCCCGTCATATGAATCGTTCAAGGAACAGCGATCGTGAGACCCTTCTATGGTCTCGTGATGTCCTTGGGTGACCTTGTACATCCCTTGTAGATTATAATACAATCCTCTTACAAGTTGGGTTGACCTCAGGATATCCCTTCAACAAGTCACCATGTTCATGCAATGACCTAAGAACTACTCAAGTTAATCAGGCAATGGCCCCATGACATGCCTATATTATCACAAGATAAGAAATGGAAAAGATTGGATGACATTGAAATAAATCATTTACATGTCGAAATGATCATGCAATTTTCCATAGTCATGTCCATATTGACATACGATAGTCCAAAGACAAGTCAGGTCGGTGATATGCTAGTGAATGATCACGTCTGCTTTGATCATGCATAAGATCCCAAACAAGACTACTCCACTCAGACAAAGACATCTAAGGCCAGTTAGTTGACCATTCCTAAGGCCCTATAGATGCCCACTTTGGTCACTTGAAGCATCTTGGACAAGATGCTTCACCCATTCAAAGGCATCCAAGACAATAAAATAGATCAAGAATACTGCCTTGGATGTGTCTTCCATATCTGACTGGTTACCCAAAATATCCAGAAGACAATCAAGACTTACCCAGTAGATGGACAAGATATGTCAGACAAACCCCTTATGACATGTCCACTTTTCTGACAGACCTACTTGGACTCGTTTCATGTGGCCCCTCAGCTAGGAATCTTTAGCCGCATTCCCCTTTAACAACGGGAAGTTTCCTTGATGATCTAGTGTCATGCCTTCATGAGAACTTGCTAATATCATTCTCTCAGATAGACCATCAAGATCATCACCACAATAAAGATTGATTATGACAACTGGGAAGCCCAAGTGTGTATGCCATGACCAAACGAGAAACCTTAGACTGTAAGCCCCAGCCAACTAAGAAGCCTCATAATATAAGCCCTAGTAAACAACATGATATGAAGTAAACCAATTGGGTATCCTTAGAGTGTAAGTCCTGACCAACCGGGCAGCCCTAGAGTGTGAGACCTGACCAAACAAGCACCCTTGGAGTGTAACCCTAACCAATCGGACAACATCAGAGTATAATCCCCAGTGAATGACATGATATGAACTAAACCAATAGGGTAACCTTAGAGTGTAATCCACTACCAACTAGGTAGCCTCAGAGCATAATCCCAGATTACTGACATAGTATAAATTTGTCTTCGGATATAGGGCATCCATTTCGGTGTAAGACCATAGTATCCCTAAAACCTCAGAGATGGACATAATGTCTCCAAGTGTGATCAACCACCTTAGCCTATCAGCAGGTTAAGGGATAGGTTTAACTATGAGAACTTAGATTCTTTCCATAACAGGGATACAAAATAATCCTTCCCAAGTCCGGATCTCCCATGGGAATCATCTAAGTATAAGTTTGGGTCATGCCCTCAAGTACATCAATGGTCCTTATTCCCAAATAAGTAATATAGGGAAGCCTATTATGCATAAGTCCCACCTAGGGATCAAATGCCTCATGGAATCGACACCCATCATAATAAATGTGTAGAATTTGATTCCTATCCTAAATAGGATACGTAAGATGCCTCACTGAGGTCCAAAACTGATATTCAAATCCATACCATTGAAGTTCCCAGTCAGGATCCAAGTATCACTGAGAGGGGGAGGGTTGAATCTGTGATATCTTTTTATTTTTATGTTTCCTTATTTTAAAAACTAAATTCGCCTCCTATTAAAGAGTTTCTTCCCTATTTAATGCACACAACCACAGGAACGCAATATTTACAAGTTTCAAAACTCAACAAGAGTATCTACGTCCTCGGTATGGTACAGAAATAATCCATTATCACACAATCAACTAGAAAACAATCCTTTGATGTGGAATACAATGAGTAGGATATACCCTTACACTCATGTATCACTTGGAAAACAATTTTCAAGTGTGCGTGCACCCTCTTATCACAAATAGGGAATTACAATATTTCAGTGCTTCTTTAAAATTGAGCAGGTGTATTATTTGAAGTACAAATCTTCACTTTCTTACCTAGAAGCTCGTAAGAACTATATTACATACAACTGAATACATGCAAAGACCCCAAATCTTTCACAAAGCCATTTAGGTGTCCTTCGCACAACTTTTATTCCAGGCGCTCAATATTTGACTTTTTTCATGAAACACCTCTTCCACGCAACTTCTATCTTGCGTGCAACTTGTCCTTTTTCCACGCAACTCAATTTCTTTCATGCAGTCTTCTTTTCTTAATATTTTTCTGCACCTCAGAGCTCGGGATTATCTAAGTATTGATCATTAAAGATGTGAAGGGTTCACCTCTTATTTATAGAACACTTTTCCCCTTGCACGCAAAAAACCCGATCTGTCACGCAAGATCATGACGCGTCGCACAAAACCCTGATTGACGTCTCCTTTGGCGCGGAAATTTCTTTTGTTCCAACCTCATCTTTCGTGCACATTTGAAATATTCTACGATCTTACTTCCTTTTTCATTTTCGAAATTTCGGACCACGAATTATGCATGGCATGCAAAACCCCATTTTACGTCGCCTTTGGCGCGCATGTTTCATCTACGCCAATTCTTCCATCTTTCATGCAACCTTATCTTTCACACAAATTCTTGAATCTTTTGTGAAACCCCCTATTTTTCTCACTTCTTGAATTTTCCATTTTCTGAATTTTGGACTTTGAATCATGCCTTGTGCGCAAGATTCCAAACAACCTTTAATCTTGCACACAAAATCCAATCTTACGCGCAAAACCCAATCTTTTGCACAAGCCTCTTCTTTCCAATATTTTGATGTTAGTATCATAGAAAACCACTTGTGCACGACATATTGAGCCATATTCAAACTTGAACACAATATTCTTTTCCAAAACACATTTCTTCATCTCTCGATTTTTAGGCCCTAAAATTTGGCAAACATAGTGAAACGGTGTCACCTTAAACTGTTCTTTTGTGCCACATCCAGATTGTATGTTCCTCTATCAATTCTCTCTTAATTTCATCCCATAACCATTATTTATCTTTAATCATGAAATACACTATCGTGATATGTATCATTTGATCAAACAGATTTAACATCGTCAGATTTTCAATGGCAAGTACTGAAACTTCCCTTTCTTCCAACAGTATCATTCCAACCAATCAAAGTTCTATATCACTGGCATCATCAGTTCTCCCCCTTTCCTTCATAAGCCTTTCATAAAAAGTTCTACTATCATATGATATTTGTAAAATACAAATTCTCGAAGCATATTCTGGTTTTCCATGTTCTTTACTAAGTGATATGATTTATCTTCTTTGACAACAAAATAAAACACTCTCTTCTAGAGAACTCTTATTACATTATTCTACATCCAACTTGGTCCCAACAACCATATGATATAAAACTACATGGATGGGTCAAGTCATATGACCTTAAACCAAATCAAATGAACTACATGGGTTTGGTTCTTGTTTTAAAACATATGTAGGATTCCTCATAGAGGTTCAATCACATCTCCAAGACACCAATTGCCTCCCTAAATGATAATAAACTCCAAAGTTCTCATACATAGGAATAACCCAAAGCATAATAAATAAATAAGAGATTGATAGAGAACATGTGATATACACCATATTTTTCCTATTGATACATGTTTGTAATCAATTTATTGACATAGGGGTAACCAATACTGTATCGGGGATTGGGAAGGATTTCACAAACATAACTTAAATCTATAAGAGAGTATTATAGTAGGAAATAATTCCCCCAAAAAGGTTTTGATGAGCCTGAACTCTCATCCTCTCGACCAATGTGAGTCCCCAAGATTCATTAGGCCTAAAAACCCAGATGATCGTTGGTCTTTAGAATGTAATTTAATACCCAGCTAGTGATGAGGGAACTGTAGGGAGTTTCTAGGGAATATTAAATGGATGTAAAAACTAATCCGTACAATTGAGAAAGGCCTTATAACCCCCCCCCCCCTTGTGATCAAACCATTGATAAAAAACTCATTCCACGCCTTAAAACCCGATGAAACAAAAATGGGGAACCTGGCATGAATATTTTAACTATTTCATCAATTTAATAGGTTGAAAATGATAGATTTTATAGTGCCCATTAGGCCAATTTATGTTGTTCTCATTGAACAAAATAATAATAAAGAAAACATGTTTCTCCTAACTGCACCGAAAGGGGATACCTCTTTACCTTTTAACTATGAATTTTATTGATCGAACATGTACTCTTATGTATGATGCTGCACTGATAAGGTTTCTTGTATTATCCTCAGTAGACTTCTCAAGATTTATTGCAATCGGAATGATGTCATCGAATTTGAAAATGGATTTCAAGATCACTAGAAAAGATTCTTAGGCCCTGAGGCCCCGATATATCAATAGCTCCATCAAAACTCTGAAATAGGTTCATGAAAACCTTCCTAGGATGAGTTCATGTCAGTTGTCTTCCCTGTGACAGGATACAGGAGAACAATTGGCCCTTGTCGCTATATTCCACTGCTTTGGTAACATATCACTGGAATGTAACAAAGTACACCTTCCCTAGGTCAGGGAGGTGACTGAGGATAGTCAACATGAAAACTCAATCACCCTAGAGCTGCCTAAGAAGGATCCCATGCTTTCTGGTCATCGTCATTGATATGTTGACATGATTCCACAAGGAGTTGTAGAGGAGGTTACGCCTACACCAACTATCTGGGATGGGGAACCTAGCACGAGATCCCACCTGGGGTATCCATACAATGCAGTTCTAGAGAAGGCTCATATCCTTGCTACCACCAACCTATCTGAGGTCCACCGGTGTATCCTAACAGTTTCCTAGAATCAATCTCATATCACTACTATCCAGGATCCTAATACTTCATCACAATTGGATTTGGTGACTGTGGAATCCCAGGTAACACCCCAACCCATAGGGATGGGTTCATTTTTATCATATTCTACCCTGGGATTGTCATCATCATGGGAATCAACCCCCCAAATGATATATCGAGCACTAACCTGTCAAACGAGATACTTCATCAAAGAGGATCACCAGCCTTCTTGTGCCTCAATAAATATGATATCATTCAGATCTAGAGACTTCTCATCTGATCCATACAACTATGCTTCTGAAGGGTAAAATCATACCATCCTATAGTCTTTTGGGTTATAGTAGGCCATCTTACCTCCTGCCACCACCCCAAGAGCACAAAGGATCAGCTGTATCCACCAGGCATCTACAATATGTGTCATCAATGATGTTGGTATTTTAAAACGTAATGACAATTGATCATATGGATAGTGGCAGTAGTGGATCCAATCTATGGGATCCATATCGGATCTCCCATCATCATCTACTAACCCTTCCACTGACAAAGGAAGAGGTGTTTTCATGGCTCCCACTAGCCATACCATTGAGGATGACTAGGAAGTTTCTATATAGGAATATATATCTCAACTCTTACAAGAGAATTGGGATCTCCTGGAGATAATTGTGAGACTACTAGTGATATATCCACTTAGGGATGATGTGTATGTTTCTTCTTATTGAATCTTTCCTTGTAGTGAAGTTCCCCAGCCCACAGGACTAGGAAAATTTTATATTTTTCATCCTCTCATCATGATAAATCCAAAAATTTTCCCATCTCATCCTAGCCCATGGGTCTGGTGGAATTTTAATTTTTTCTACATCCTTATCAAGGATATTCTGGAAGCCATCTGATTTCAGATGTCACCACCAAACTGTCAAGATAATTGGGACCTTCTAATCAATGGAAAGTGTCTTCATCATCAAATAACACCAATGCTTCGTCACCTTCCCCAGATCAATAATGACCGGGAATTTGTACCCCAGACTCCAGATTCATCCATACACCTTCACCAATTATGGCATAGATAACATGCGGGAGAAGCGATTTGGTCGCCCATCACTTAATAGCAATTTGCGAAATGTAAATCCCTTCCAAGAAAAACATGTTCCATAGTATTTAAAACATGACATTGTGAATGGTTTGATAGAGATCCCAATGAAAATAAATCCATGTGAGGCAGGGTTGACAGGACATGATAATCATTTCCCCAACCATCAACATCTTAGACACACTATATAAGGTTACTTTTCCTGTAAATTCTGGCTTCATGTGTAGATGGAAAAGGGTATATTAGAAACTCCCACACCCGAATCAACACTCCAATCATCTAGTCTCTATGATCAGGATGCTCTAGTTGTTTAGTGGTTTATTAGCCATATACCTGAAAAGGATAAGTGATCGTCTTTCAAATCAAGATTGAACAAAGACTATTCTTTAGAAACAAATCAATCTCTAAATATATTGATTGTGCAATAGAAAACGGTTTGATGAAACTCCAAATAATAATAATTCTTCATGAGGAGGAATTGATAGTCCATGAAAACCATTTCCTCAACCATCAACATCTCGGGAACACAATAGAAAACTTATTTATCTTCAAATATTGATTGGAGAAATAGGAATCTACAGGCTCGATTGAGTTAGAAGATTTCAGAACTCATGAAATATGTATAAGAGTTTTCCAAGATCCTTTAGAAGGTCCAATATCTAAATAAGTTATTTGACCATCATTATTATTGAAAGACATTAAATTGAACGGCTAATTTCCTTACCACAAGACATTAAACTACATGGCCATCATCCTTACCACAAGATATTAAACTGTGTGGAAAATGTCCTAACCATAAGACATTAAATTGTATAGCCATCAGGCTTACCACAAGATGTTAAAATTAAAATCTAATTTCCTTACCACAAGAAATTAAATAGAATTTCCATCATCCTTACCATAAGATGTTAAACTGCATAGATCTCTTCTTTACCTCAAGACACTAAACTAAATGGACCATTTACTTACTGCATGACATTAAAATGCATGGATAATTTCCTTACTACAAGATGTTAAACTACATGGATCTCTTCCTTACAGTAAGATATTATATTGTATGGATATTTTCCTTGCCACATTACATTAAACTTTATGGCTGACATCCTTACTGTACGATGTTAAACTACATTGTTCTTCTGGAACTATGTATGGATTGACTCTCACCATAATGAGATACGTAGGGAAAGATGGATTCTATATCTTGGCCTAGCCACCCATATCCACATCCATACCACAAGATGAAAAACTCCATGGAACACATCCCAATCACAGGGTGATAAATTGGGCATCATCTCAATCTCTAGGAGACATCATAGGTATCAAATGGGAAGGTTGACATACCACATGGTGATAGAACCCCCTTTGATACATGGAAACCCACTTATGCTGAAGCAGACTTCTATAAAAAGGGAGGAAAATAACCAATGGTTTATGATGATATACAGGTTTCTACTCCCAGTGGATTGGGGACTACCCCTATGAATCTCTAGAGTATGCTTGATTGTGACTATTTTCCCCTCATAAACCTGGTGAATGTCTCATACTTAATCCCAAAAGTAATAGACCTTCCTTTTCATAAGGATAACATCAAAGATTATCAGTTCAAAAGTCTCTATACAATGACTTAGTCAACAGGGGTTGAAAATATCTATTCTCATGGCCTCTCTCACCCTAATAATGATAGAAGGTCCAACATATTTCTATCTTTGTTGGAGAATTAATCCGTAGACTCTGAGATGGAATAATATGAGGATAAAATCAAGAATGACCCTCTAGAATTCAAGGTTGGTGTCTCCACCACCATCGATGAACTTAGATAGATAAACCTGGTAATAAAGGAAGACTTGCAGCCTAAACTGATAAGTTCCACCATGCCCCATAAAGAGTAAGATATGTACATCACATTTCTCAATAAACATCGATATGTGTTCATATGGAACTACACATAAATGCTCAGAAGGAACCCAAATGTGGCTACAGACCATCTCGAGCTACCAAATGAGAATCAAGGCTTCAACAAGACACCCAAAAGAATATTAATGCCACTGATAGAGAGGCAGAGTTCAAAACGTTGATCAAATCCAACTTTATATGATAAGTTAAATACCCATGATGGATTTCAAAAATCATCCTTGTCAATAAAAAGGATGGGATGATTAGGGTTGTCATTGATTTCAGGGACCTTAATCATCATTTCCCAAAGGATGATTTCTCATTTCCAGTCATAGTAATCTTGATTGATTCAACTGCTAGTTTCTAAGCCCATTATTTCAGGGATGGGTAATTGAGGTACAATCAGATTAAGATGACCCCTGAGGATGAGGAATCCACTACCTTTAGGGCGCCTCAAGATATATTTTGCTATCATGCCATACCCTTTGTCTTGAAGAATGATATCACCATATATCAACATGTCATGCGCCATATATTTAATATGTTCTTGAGAAAGATGGCTCAATGTTATGTCAATGACCTTGTGACGAAATCCCAAAAGTAGTGTGATCACTTTATGGACCTTGAAATAATTATCGGCAAGCCATGACAGAACAATCTGAAGATGAATCTATTAAAATGTGAATTTGGGGTAACACTAGTGAAATTCATTGGTTTTTTGGTATGCCACCATGACATTCAGGTTGTCCCAAAGAAGACTAGTGATATATTAGAAATTTCACCCCTGTAATAAACCTAATTTAATTGAGGGGAATCCAAGAGAACCTTTCTTACATTAATCAATTCATTCCCAACCTAGAGAGAAAATATATCCCCTTCAATAGGATAATGAAGAAGGGAACTTCCTACCAATGGGAAGAGTATTTCCAAAAAGCCTTCAAAAGTATCAAGTGGTACCTACTGCACCCACTGATTTTGATGCCTCTAGTGGAAGTTAGGCCACTCATATTATATTTGGCCTCCATGTAATGCTCACTAGGAACCCTAATCACACAAAATAATTAAGTGGGCAGTGAGAATAATCTCTATTACCACATCCAGACTATGCTAGGTACTGAAACCCAATACTCTAATGTTGAGACGAAATCCCTTGTGATCATCTTTTAGTGAAAAGGATGAGTCAATAATTTCCATAGCACAAAGTCCAATTGGTCGCTTGTATCGATATGCTCAAGTAAATCCTTGGTCATATGATTCTAATTGGACACTTAGCCTCAGGGGTGGTCATTATTCAGCAATATGACATTCGGTTTGTGTCACAGAAGTTAGTGAAATGACAATCCCTAGCTTCTTTTCTTGTAGCACATATTTCACCAAAAAATATACAAAAAGACACTGAGCTTCTAGATGAAAAGGTATTATATTCCCATGAAACTCCCTAGACATGGGAGATGTATTTTGATGGTGCCTCACATAGTCCTATAGGAACAAGGATAGAAAACTTGAAGCTTAACCAGGTTAACTTAAGGATTGTATTTTTCTCTCTTAACAAAGTAGTTTTTCATGACTCTTTATCACTATCTAAATGCTACAAAGATAACAAGGCAAAATACCAATCCCTCATCGTTGGCTTATAATTTTCCCTATATCTTCAAATAGTCTACCTAAACATAAAAGGGGATTTGGAGTTAGTGAAAAATAATGGCAACGGAGAATATTCCATCAAGAAGGATGAAATCCCCCCTCTAATTGGCTATGTCAAAGTTCTAATGGAAGAGTTCCCTTTCAAGCCCACATTGCATCATTTTCCCCAATCACAAAATATTTTCACTGATGCATTGGCCAATGTAGCCACTGTCTTGGCCAATCCTGGTCAGGAAGAAATAATATTCTGCATCACACATTGAATAATGATATCAGAAATCATCATATGTGATATGGAAGAGATCAATCAGGTCAACACCACCCCAGAGCATGATGCACCAATAGTCACCCCTAGATGGGTGGATCCCATAATCGGCTATCTGTAAGATGGGACTCTCCCAATAGATAAAGACAAAATGGAATAGATGCGGCATCATGTAGAAAATGTTTCCCTAAAATATATCCCAAATGAGAATTAGACCCTATATAATCTTGGATTTCATGGTATAATCTACAGATTCATAGCATAAGGATAGATTTCTGCGATCATGGAAGAATTTCATGCAGTCTCTTATAGTGCACATCAATCTAGGACCAAGATCTCTCATCATATCAGGAGGTTCGGATATTACTAGAGAACCATGATACATGATTATTTTAAATTCACTAATAAATGTAATGAATACCAAATCCATGAAAACTTCATCCACAAACCTACAAAATTGCTACAAACATCTAAATATTCCAAGCAGTTTTCTGTTTGGTGGATGGATGTTGTGGGGCCATATTCCCCAACCATAGCTAAGTAGTTTAAGTATTGTCTTACTGTTACCAACATTTATCCAAATGGGTTGACAACATACCCCTCAAGGAAGTAGAGATGAAGAATATTAACTACTTCATAAATTCCCATATAATTACTAGTTTCAGAGTCCCTCACACAATATTCATAGAAAATGGTGCAATATTTTGTTCCCCGGAGTTGAAGAAGTTATACCAACAGTACAACATCGGGTCCAATCACTCATCTCTCTATCTTGCAGCATCAAAGGGAAATATAGAGGCCCTCTATAAGACTCTAATGAATATACTTCAGAAGATGGTGAACAGCGATAATAAGTCTTGGAAAGACATACTCCTCCATGCTTTATGGGACTACCTTACTACCAAATGTATCAGTACACAAGGAATTATATACTCAATCATGTACAGGACTGAGGTAGTGTTTCCCATGGAAGTTCAAATCCCCTCACTATGAGTAGCCATCAGCAGGAAAATCACATATGATGACAAATAAAAAAGGATATTATATGAGTTGGAATGTCTAGATTAGAATAGATTACACACACTATACAATCTATAAATTCATCAGAACCAGATAGCTTGGGATTTTAATAAAAAGGTTCACCTCCATTCATTCATTCAAGGAGAACTCGTGTTGGTCCTCATAACCCCAATGATATTAGAAAAAAATCCTCTAAATTTGAAAACTAAATGGGAGGGGGCCTATGTGCCACATAAGGTCTACCCCAATGAGTCTTACTCATTGGACAAAATAGATGGGAAGCATGTCACACCTACAACCAAAGAAATATTTATCAAGAAATACCTTGAAAAGTTGTCAGTAAAAAGGCATCCACATTTGTGTAAGTCCAATCATTATTCCTAGATACATGATTTTAAACTATACAAATTCATCGAAGAAGAAAGGCATTAAACTACATGACATTATTCATCCCAGTTACAAGACATTAAACTATAAAAAGTCATCCTAGCATCAAGACATTACACTTCATGACATCATTCATCCTAACCACATGATGTTAAACCATAAGGAATTTTCCCAGTACTAAGAATTTAAAATACACAGAATCTTTCATCCTTACTGTAATACATTAAACTACTTTGATAATTTCCTTATGACATGACATAAAACTGCACGGAGCTGTGATGTCCATCTCTATTCATGTTGAGTCACCTACGTCTTTGTCGCATGATGTTAAACTGTACGACTCTTTTAGAACTATTTATAGATTGATGATTACTTTCAATGGGATACATAGGGATACTTTGATCCAATATCTTGGTCCATCCACTAATTGATATAAAAGGCCTCATTCATACCCCCTTTTTTCTCTATATTGTGGGTAAACGTGTTATGTTCCTTGTTTCTCACACCAACCATAGCACACATGAGCTTAGGAATTGTGACAGGGACTTACCCTCACAAGAGAGTCATAAAGGCATAAAACATGTCTATTATGATTCCCTGCCACATGACATTAAAATTCATGATCGATGTCCATGTCGCGTGATGTTAAAATGCATGGTTGATGTCCTTACCACATGATGTCAAACTGCATGATTTATTTTAGAACTATTTGTGGTTTGATTCTGATTCTCATGAGATACGTAGTCATGTCCAAAATGCTACCCTTGGTCCCAACCATAATTTTCCCATCAATTTATATTAGATCGCCACCATCCTTACCACATGACGTTAAATAGCACAGAATTTCCATAAATACATATGGATTGATTCTCACCTTTAATGAGATACGTAGTGATTCTTCAACATCCATTATTAGGCCCATCCATAACATTTCCATTTATTCATGTTAGTTCACTATTGTTTTCACCAAATGACATTAAACTGAATGGATGTAGAGACCCCAAACTTGACATACATATACATTAAATTACTTTTGCGGAATACTTAATACATAACAAAAACCAACACTCAAGGAACATAATTGTTTATTGTCTTTGGAAACTCGGAACATAATCTTCTAATCATGGTGAAAGATCTTCAACATCTCCCATAAAGATCTTCCCTTTTTGTTTTCTTACCTAAAACTTTTATTTATATCCTGGGGAAAATAAAACATATAAAGGGTGATTTCAAATGATTATTAAGGTTAAGCATGGATAAAATAAAACAAACCATATACATTTGATCTTAAAAACATGAAGATAATGTTTAGACATCAAAATCTTGAGCAATGACATAAAACATGGCAGTACGTAAGGCATAGATCATAATGGAACATCAATCATGATTAAATAGAATGGGAATAAAACATTTAATTGTGGAAAACCATTAAGAACTTGATATTATTTCCATAGTATCCAAGGCATTTCCGCCAAGACCATCATAGTGGACAAAGTCCCTTACTGAATTGAGTTCACTCCTCATTCCAGTCCTGTATCACTGGACCGGATTAACCTGTGGTTCCAGCCATGTCTATCACATGAGATATAAATGTTTACCCAATGCATTTGAGGGAGATATAGGTCCCACCCATATCATAATGAAATCATTCTTACGTGTGCCACAACATAAACATAAATCATTCATCATAACCCAAAGAATAAAATGGGTTTCATAAACATTATCCCATCATAACATAATCGATATAAAACAAATGGATATCATTTCATCATAATAAAAGTGAAACCATGTAAATCATAGAGACATTAAACTTGAAACATACACATATTAAATAATGTCATCTTAGATGGAAAATGGTTTTGATAAAACACTTGAAATGAATTCTTGATTAAAATATCCTTTCTTTTTCAAAATCGTTTTCTTTTCAGAAAATGCCATGAAATTTCAAAAGAAAAGGATTTTGTTGAAAATAGTCCTGAAATATTTTAGAGTAATCTTCATGAAAATAAGGTATTATGAAACCGTAAAAATCTGTTCATGCCATATAAGTTAAAAAACATTCTTCTCGTAATTTTGCCGGAAAAGTCAAAAAGTACCGTGTATGGTAAAAAAAAGAAAGATTCCTTACATACCATGTCGTAAAAGTCAAAAATGGGTAAAAATGACTTTAAACATATATGAAACAATTTTTAGAAAATTGGTACATGGATGATAAATATAACCCCAGTAAATACTTACGAATAAATAATCTCGGATAAAAACGAGATTGGAAAAGTTATCCCTTACCTTATGTCTGATGTGCTTTGTATGTATCCAAACCTTCTGTATAATGATTTAAATAATTTCATTGAATTATTAAAGAATAGTATTCATTGTTATGATGTCATATATGGTTCACTTATGACTTTACATTACCCGTTCTTTTGTAAATTCCATGTTAAAGTAGCGTTTTGGGTAAAATCGTTTCATTTAACGTACGTGTTTCGATATGTTTTTCTTGATATTATTACTCATATCCTGATCTACTTAATTTTAGAATGTAAAAAATTATTTATATATTATATATATTCAGTATATAAATATATATGATAGATCGATAAATGGAATGAAATACACCGTTCATTGAGACGGTAGGTCGTACGTACGCATGAACGCTGTTTTCGTTTCCTTGTGGAATTGAATGGAATTAAATAAAAGAAACATATATGTACATAAATCCAGTATTAATATCTTTCATGATTATTTATTATATATATACTTTATAATCATACTTGAACGGTTAATCATGGAAAATGAATCTCATCGCGTTCGTGGAGACGGTAGTCCGTACGTACGCACGAGCGATGATATCATTCCCATAATTATTGAATAGAATTGCAGTGGATGGTATAATATCTCAGAATTAGTATGATGTTATAATAACCATATATATTTATTCTTTACACCATTATATCTATCCAAGTAAGGTGGTGGTTGAAAAACTAATTACACCACGGCGTGGAGACGGTATTCCGTACGTACGCATGCGCGGTGATTTTGTTTTCCATAGGATGGATAGAAGGTGAAATGGGGTTGTTTCATATTTATAATATCATATAAATATATTATTGATACTGATTTTATTAATTTACAATGAAACAACTAAAGAATAGAAAGTTGAAGAAGAAAGAAACTTGAACAACTCGGTAGAAGAGATTACCTCTTCTTCGACACACCTACTTTAAGATTCCTCTTAAGGGACTTGATTTGTCCTTTTGAGAAGACCAGAACCTCTAGAATGTTTCTAGGGAAGTGGAGAAGATAAATGGGCAGGGTTTGGCAGAGATTGAAGGCTCATGGTTTTGTGAAGAGGAGAGGGAGGAGGTGCCCTTTTATAAGGGAGGAGAGGGGAACCTTTGGAAACCTCAAAAATATTAATTTATAATAAATCAAACCCCACTTAAAAACCTCAAAAAATGACTCATAATAGAATTTTAGATGATATAGGGTTGTAATCTCATCAACCAATAAAATTTATACTTGTTGGAAATTTATTTTAAACCTTATCAACTTGATTTATCCTTATTTAATCTATTTAATTTTATTTATGGTAATAAGATTATAAATTTTAAATTTTCATAAATAATTACTTATGTGTTGTGAATTCTCCATAATTGGATAATTTTTAAACTTTTCTACCATATAAATTTTAATTTATAATTTTTAAATATTTGTGTTATTTTTAAACAATTTTATATTATGTTATTTTTATAAATTAACAATAGTGTCAATTTTGACACTATTCATTTATTTGAATTTAAATAAAATCCTCACAGAAGATATGTTCGAACTAAAATATGTAATAGATTCATAACAGGTCATATATATCTATATAATTCATTGAGAATATTAAATAGTTAATACAGTATTTATTTTAATATTTTAAAACCATTTATTTGATATTTCAATCAATAAAATAATTTCAACATCACTATTATGTCACCTTTAATGATAATTATTTAATCCCTAAAAATTCTAAATAAATTCACATGATGTATATAATTTTATTAGATTTCTGGATACTATTCATGTTTGAAGTTTCATGAAGTTTATCAATAAATTAAAATTATTATACTTATAAGATTTAAGAGAGTGATATGTTGTCACTTTCTTTGGTTTTAATAATAATTAAATTATTTTCATGGTAAAAATTCCATAAAATGTATCTAGTCTGACTCTTAGGTGATATCGGTCGACTTTTATTCATCCAATAGAATTTTGGCAGGTGTTAAGGTAATTTTATAATCTTATTTTTACCCTTAATTACCTGATTTACCTTTAACTATAGTAAATAAAAATTCCCATAGTTACTATTAATAATATCAAAAAAATAAAAGTAACCTATTAACATAATTTAGACCCACTGAATTCAAATATGGAATCCATTTTTCAAAAATTCAATACTTAGAATTTTCAGTAATTAATTTAAAATCAATCCAGTTGTTAAGAAAACAGGTTTTAAAAGTTAAAACATTACCAAAGATTGAAATCTTTTTACCTATGAATTCAATGTAACATTAATGGTAATGACATAAATTATATTAAATGGTAAAAATATATTCTATTTATACTTTAAAACCCTTCAATATTATAATTTAACCATATAAATTATTGCGATGAAAAAATTTGTTTTTAATTACAATATAGCGTGTTTTTACTATTTATTAAAATATGAAAGTTATCAGAATAATATGAAAAATTTATCCAAAGTAAATTTTTATATCCTGATTCCAAAGAAGAATTTTATTTTGTCAAATTGAACTTATAAACATGTCAAAAACTAGATTTAATGTGGGTACTCCATCAAAAGGTGGTAAAACTACATTTTTTGAAAAATACTTATTTTACCCCAAAAAAATATTTTGTTCTCATACCGTGTTCTAGAAAATGTGTAAGATGTATAATAATGTTATAAAATTCAAAATGTAGTTAATACTATTCATAACGTCTAGTCCATAATAATCGTTGTTTTGTGAAACCCGGTATTGCATACTACACTCGCTATCGAGGAAGGTCGTGATTGTGTGTAATGCAAGCCAAGTCAGAAATGTGTGTAGTGCAAGATCCCTTTGTGGTTGCATATAACACAAGACATCAATGAAATTAAAAAGAATAATTCTCATAAAATCTCAGGTTGTAACAATAGAACATCAAGAACTATGTGAAGATCGATTCCTATAATCATTAGATATGTAGTGACAGCTGGATCTCTAATCCTAGGCCCAACTACTACGGTTGATGGAAATAATGCTCACATCTACATATGGTTCAAACTTAAGTATAGTATTTATCATTCACGAACTATGTGTTACTTGATTCCTACTCTCTCATGATACATAATGATACTGGAATTTCCAACTATGAGCCCAGTTACAACAAATAGATATAAATGCCCCCCCCCCCTCCTTGTGTATGGGATTGACCTATATAGGAGACTTAATTTAGAAATATGTGTGGCTTTATTATCACCCTCAAGAGATAAGTACTGATTCCCAAGTCTCTATCTTTGGGCTCAACCACAACATTTCCACACTTTCACATCGGTTTCCACATCCTTACCATATGATGTTAAACTGCATAGAATTACATCCTTACTGCATGATGTTATACTACATGATATTAAACTACACGTAGGTACATCCCCACTACAAGACGTTAAACTGGGGAAACCATCATTCATCATCCTTCCTCATTAAAATACCACAATAACCTTACCCTGTCTAACAAGATAACAGAGGCTTCCATCATATTTTTAAGAACCTCAATCCATACTCCAAACTTCATGGATCACATTCATAGGGTCATCACAACCTTTCACTACCCTTGAAAAAGAAAATATATCTCTATGTTTGTCCATGATATTGATGTGAGGACTCAGACCCACCAATTAGAGATATCTTAGCCTACTATAAAGGGATTTCTAATTCTCATGAGCCTAGAATCAAAATGACCAAACCTAACACCCCATTATGGTTTAGGTAATCCCTGGAATGATAGTCCCATATCATCACTCATGACATGAGAACATTGATCTATGATTTACAATGCTTCCACCTCTCTCTCATATGTATTTTGGAGTACTCTTCACCCTGGGCACCCTAATTAGGATCTTGTGTAACATCTCCCATGTTAGGTTCATAAGGGTAATGACCTTAAACTACTCACATATTGGTCAAAGTTGTACAACCTTAATATATAGCCTATAATAGTCCAAACCACACGAATTTAAACTGCAAGAAAAGAGACACAAAACTTGTGAGGCTGAAAACCCGCAATGGTATTCTTGAGAAAAGGTCAAGTCTTCACTCGCTAATAACTTCATATTCAAAGTTTAGGAAAAAATAACGGTATAAATGAATAAGGCATAAATCTCATAGGGTTTACTCTTTATCCCTAGTAAAATCCCAGATATGATGGTTGGACCCCCTGGTCTAGGAAAAAATATATCAATGATTGGACACATTTCCTCGCTACAATAATATGTTCGAAAGGTGGTGGAACAAATTTTAGTGTACTAGAACCCTTCATGGATCATAAATTTTCCATAAATACCGCTTCATAATCTAAAGCATCTGATGTCATCTCCAACCTTTCATTGCCCTTAAAGAAGAAAATGGATCTCTCTTCTTGGCCATGATACTAATGTAGAGGGATTAGACCCACCAACCAGATACTTCTTCGCCTAGTATAAAGGGATTTTTTATTCTTGTGAGTGTGGCATCATCACGGTGGAACTTATCAACCCATTATGTTTTAAGATATCCCCAGTGTGGTATTTTCACAACTTCCTCATTACCTGAGCACTTGGGACTATGATTTACAATCTACATCTCAAAATATTCAAGTGGATCCAATATCCTCAATGTTGCATCACCATGTTTTATACCCTTTCTCAAGGGTTGAATGTGACCATTTATTATCGAAGCTTTTGGTATCCCACACCTCATGATTTGAGACCACAAGGCATAGGGATCGAGATCTTAAATTAGATACAAGTTTCCCTAGGGTTACAAAACACATTATTGGATAGCCTTACTTCCATACCTAAATTCATTATCTAGATGTTTGAGCCTTCACAAATATTTCCTAGGTCCTAGAAAGGAAAATAGATCTCCCAGTTCTACCATGCTACCAATGAAAAAGGATCAGACCCACCAACCAGAGACATCTTGGCCTAGTATAAAGGGATTTCTAATCCTTGCGAGCCTCAATGACACATTGGTATAACGTGACACCCCATATTGTTATGGGACATACTCTGCATGTCAACCCCATTCCATATTACCTAGCTTAGACTTTTTTATTGTGACTTGCATCACGAACATCCCAATTATCCAGGTGGTCCAAGCATCCCTAGTATTTCTGCCTCAACTATATTCACCCCATAAATATTCTATAATCCCTTATATAAGAGTGAAGATCATATTTTCTAGTCCATTTTATTGCTACATAATGTATTTAAACCTCCAAATAAATTCATCTACTCCTTGTAAGAAAAGAGCTCCAATCCTTGTGATCTTTGGAAATACCATGGAGGAACTCAGCACCCCATAGTGTTTTAATTCATCCCTAGTCTACCAATCCTATATCTCATAAAATTCAGGGAAGAAATACTTTAAACTAAATGGAATCATAAAGGTCCGAGCTAAAAGACCTTAAACTAGAGTACACAAAAGGTATGATCTCAAAGACCCGAAACTAAAACACAATAATGGCCTATCTTTAAGGACCGGTAAACAAAAAGAGACACGATGCTCACCAATATGAAAACTTAATAAGGAAATACTTGGAAAACATTTAGTGTCTTCTCACTCGACATACACTTTGTGTGATTTTAGAAATATTGCTCATCTATAAAATGGAAGAGGTATGAAAAACTTGTCAGGACGAAAACCTATAAGAATGCATCCTAAGAAAAATCGAGGTCCATGCCTGTTATGACTTCCCCTATATGAATATTAGAAAAACTTTAGGGAAAAAAAATAAAAAATACACAAATATCATGGGGTCCAGTATATGGCCTTAAAAATCAAGCTAAGCTCGCTAAGTCCCTTGACTTTTCTTATAAATCATAAAATAACAAGACTACTGGAGAAGGTTCACCAATGAAGAAATTCATGTCAATGGGGATTCATTAACATTTTTCAAAAAGAAACCTTTTGAAATTCAAGTACCCAAAATCTAGGAAATCAGATCTGTTGGGTAGTATACACAAAGGATGGGCATCGTGGATGATTTGATCAACGCATCCACCAAAACATGTGTCTTTACCCAAAATTTCATCTCAAAAATACTGATATTTCCCCTATTATGTACAAGATAAAACTACATAAGTACATTCATCATATATTTATTCATTTATAAACCTATTTCTCCTTTGCATGAGTCTGATCTGCATAGTGGTATATTTCATAACTATGTGCAGCTTGATTCCCATCCTCATGGGATACGTAGAGATATCCTAGAACTTTACTTTGGATCCATCCATGATTTTTCATTCCACCCAATCCCTATTCCATTTTTCAATTCATATGAATTCCAATTTTAGGTTATCCATGCCTCAATTCAATGCAACTTCCTATATTGGATCCATCCAAGCAGTTGTGGCCATATGTATCATCTTTATAACACCTTTGAGTTCTTTGGACATACTTGGGACAAATCCTCTCAGGAATTCTAGCTTTGTGGATCGTTAGACATTTAGATATGCATCAAAGTGATCAAAATTTACCATATAATCATATTACTTTCATTTTGATTAATCTCATTCTAGGGGGGAGAATTTTGTTTACACTAATATTTGTGCATTTCATACTTTTCTGCCTAATATTCAGGGATTGTGAAGTGATACTTAGAAATAGAATTGTATAAAGGTTTCTTATTTGAGTAGATCACTTTTGGACCCTAGATTATTCTAATAATTTCATTCTTAGTTAATTTAGTTTTATTCCCCCTTCCCTTAGCCAAAAAAAATATTGGCTAGCCACCAGCCAGCGTGGCTAAAATCGACAATAGGCCCATGTGGGACCAAAAGTCGACCATGCCTAGTGGGAGTCATCCTTGGCTATCCAACAAACCAGTGGGGGAGAATAGATCTCACAAGAGATAATTGGACCTATATATAGGTCTTGTGGTGTGTAATCCTGTAGGCGCACGCACATAGCCCAAGCCATAAGCTACGTTGTCTGTGGCCCGGGTGATGGAGGTGATGCATGTGGTATGGATGTCGACCCTTTTTCCGTCTTGAACTAACTCAATCCACAAGATATATTATATACCTAAGGGAATATGGTGTTAAATTCTGATGTGTGATGGAATTTTTTCCACCGTGATCAAATTTTCATTTTCTGATCATGTCATCCACCGATCTCGACCGTTCACTTCGATCTTGTGCACCACGAACATGAAATTTATTCAATCCATCATTATCCAATCATGCCTCAAGATAATCCCATCTATCCTCTTCAAACCATCGGCTCATGAGTTCTTTTCAAACTCCAACCATCATAAGCCTCACAAATTCGAATCAAGCAATATTGTGCACCATGAGACTCCATCTTCAACCTCCCTCACCAACACTATTGGTTCGACATATCATCTCAATAGCACCACTCTCATGACCACTTGTTGATCAACGTCATCACCATATTCAATACACTACAAATTTCTGAGTGAGTTTGATATAATAAGAAGGATTCTTCGGGAGCTCCATTGGCCTTCTAAAAGATTCCACGCCAGTGCTTGGAAGCTAACACATGATCATCCCTTAATCATGCAGACAAATAGAATATAATCGAAGTGGCATCGAAAGTAGTTTTACAACCACATACCCCTTCTTCCTATGAGTATCTATTAATTAGATTTAATTCATATTTTTCTGACCACATGACGCCACATTATAAAAATATAGGCATCGTATGATCCAATGAAATGATCTTTCGATGTGATCTACACCGCTTCGCTGGTGCACGCATCCTTCATCCTATAAAATGAGGCACCCCATTCAGCCTCACATGGACAATATAAACCCTACTCCATCTAGAAAAAGACACACAAAGGGAGATGTAATAAGAGCTCTGAAAAGGAAGTAAGTTGTAGGAATAGGGTTCTCTGGCCAACGCCCATTAGAGGATATACTTAGGAGATCAATTGAGACCACTATAATATCTTTTTAAGTAAAAGCAATCATAGGAAAAACTAAAATTCATATGATGATTGGTTCATGTAGGGGTGTTCATAAGATCACCCGATACCCTCCCCTTTGTTGATTACATTTGTGAATTTTCCAAGGAGGGCCCCTAGAGAAAGCATACATACCATACACCCTGGTCTCACAAATACTGTGAGCACCCATATCTTGTGATGATAGTATGTCAACCCAGATATGGATTTAACCCTATGAAACACCTTAGATGGTGGAAGGATCAAAGAGTTCCTCACCAAACCATATGGAGGTAATGAAATTATAGACAGCTGATGTCCAGACCGATGTCTAAGGATATACACTAGTGGACATGCGCCTTACGACATCGTGAAAACTCAATCCTGCAGTGCTTCTTTTCTTAGACATATGGTGTACACTCTATGGATTACTCCCCTCACAATTTATACAAACTTATTCTCTATGCATCGCGAGCCTTTATACTCACATGATACGGGACAAACAGACCT
This sequence comes from Viscum album, assembly GCA_963277665.1. Classification (NCBI taxonomy): domain Eukaryota; kingdom Viridiplantae; phylum Streptophyta; class Magnoliopsida; order Santalales; family Viscaceae; genus Viscum; species Viscum album. The sequence goes on from OY728145.1 coordinate 190,383,317, forward strand.
TCTCGTTACACCTCCATAGAATCCTTCATGTGATCATTTATAGATCATGTGTTTGTATGATAATCATGTGAACATATAGTGAATCCAAGAGGATTTAGTGAGTATATCCTTTCCATAAGAAGTTAAGATGCTACACCCTGGATCTCATAATGAACTCATGCTCATTCCCATGGTGTAGGATTCAGAATGTGAAGAATATATGCTATGCTCCCCTCACAGTACAATTCCTTCCATCACCCATGCATATGGAGGCTTTGATATGCATCCCCATGCAGGACCACAACACCATTTTTGAAACCCATTTAGGTTCGTGAAATTTTCATGAAGGATAGAGTTTTGTATGAATCCCTCATGTGTGTAACACCCCAAGATTTCATAGTGTGTTATTTCTTCAAAATAATTCAATAACTTGCACTACACGCAACACTGAGTTCAATTGCACCATGACTTACCAAAAAAAAAGCCATTAAAATAGGTCATGAATAGTATTAACTAAATTTTAAACTTTATATAATCCTTATAATTTTAGAATCCATATTATGAGTTTCTTAGTCATAATGCAAGAACAGATTCATTTTCAGTATTGCACTTTTATCAACTTTTGATAGTAAAACCTTTTTAAATACAATATTTTAAACTTTTTGACTAAATGGAGACATCAAAAAATTTAAAATGAAACATCCCAAGCTTCCACGGTACGCTTTCCTTTGAATAAAACAGTAGCGTGTGTTGTACGCAACTTCGAGTTCTAACACACCGTAACCAATCAAACTAGCTGTTATGAATAGTAATACCTACTTTTTGAATTTATATATATTTTATATTTTAAAATGGACTTCATTTTTGGATTCAGAATATCAAATTTAGCCTAAGGTGAAATTTTGGTACTTTTCGGATAACTTTCATATTTTGATGAATAGTGAAAATTACTAAATTTTAATTAAAAACAACTTTTTTAATCAAAATAATTAATAGTAATAAATTATGAATTTGAGTGGTTTTAAAGTATATTTAGAATATATTTTTACTATTTAATATAATTTTGGTCATTGGACATAATTTTACAATTAAACCGAACATAAACAAGTGTCAATCTTTTGATAGTTATTATCTCTTAAAAACACGCTTTTTGTTTTGACAGCGGGAATTAATTTTAAATTAATTTCTGCCACTTCTGTGTTTTGAATTTAGGAAAATGGATTCCATATTTGGAATCAGGATGTTCAAATTGTGTAAATAGGTAACTTTTATTTTCAGACATTTTGAATAATTACTGCGGTAAATATTTTATTTACCATGGTTAAGGGTAAATCCGGTAAATAAGGGTTAAACAATAATATTATAATAATACTAAATTACCCTAAAACGTGTCTTAACCCTATTGGTTGATAAATTGTCGACCATGGGCATCTTTGTGTCAATTTTGGGACCCCATGGATCCACTTGTAAGTGATAATGACACTTTATTTTAATTAAGTCAAAATGAATACAAAAATGACACAAGCATATATCTTTTAGTAAAACAATTGTTACATAGGGTTATATAAGTTGGATTTTAGATAATAAATATTAATTAGAAAGATAAAAAGATTTCCTACATAATTATAGTTTATTTATAATTTTTATACATTAAATAATTTATTTTATTTATGACACAAAGATGATGCAGTAATTACTATAATAGTGAAAAATTAAAATAATTGATATTATAAATACCCAAAAAAATATAATATGAAACTTTTAATGAATTAAACTAATTTTCTAGGATAATATGATATATTAGGATTGATTTAATTGACTTTGTTCGAAGTAATCAATCTGTTATGAGTTTTACAAAAATCAACTATTGAGTAGTGTCAAAATTGACATAAAAGAGTTTTTAAAACAAATATTATATTATTAATTGATATTAAATTCCTAAAAATCTACGGTTCGTCCAAGAGACTTATATAAGGATAGGTTAATCATTAATGGACCACTTGGGGGTAGCTTGGATGTATATAGTAAGTTTATTAACCATATTATATAAAAATACAAAGAGACATTGTAAAAGTGAAACTAATTAACTTAGAGTTAATACTTAAAGATAAGGTTAATATAAGTACCCAAACCTGTCTAAATTCTATTGGTTGAGTGGTTTTAGACCTATCCCCACCTTAAACTTTGAATAATCAACTTTGGAGCCTTTAGGAACCGAATATGAATTTATTATAAATTAATATTTCTAACTTTTCCAAAGGTGCCCCTCACCCCTCTTATAAAAGGGCACTCCTACTTATCATTTCTTCACACCTTCAAAGCCTTTTGGTTCGGCCAAACTCTGCCCAAATACTCTCCCAACATCCCTCACTACAACCTAGAGGCCTTAGTTTGATCAGAAAGCCAACCTAAGGAGCCCTTTTGATCAAATCAAAAGGAAGAACCCGAAGAAGAGGTAATGATTTCACCACCCTTCTCCAAGTTCATTTCTTCTTCCACTTACTCTTTCTTTGTTATTACCATTATAAAATAATAACTCCAGTATCTTACATATACTGTGATGTTATTATAAATATGGTACAACCATATTCAGTATTCTATCCACCCTTTGAATAACATGTCACCATACGTGCGTACGTACGGCTTACCGTCTCCACGTCGTGGTGTAATTGTTATTCAATATATTATTATTTGGATGGGTATAATAATGATGTGTAACTCATGTAAATAATAAATATAACATGTTAAGGATTCTGTATATATTATATACCATCCATTTATATATTATTTTAATATCAAAAGAATGATATTGTCGCTCGTGCGTACGTACGGACTACCGTCTCCACGAACGCGATGAGATTCATTCTCCATCGTATCCATTCAAGTATAATTATCATTTGATGATTTAAAAATGATGTTTAAGGACTTGATATCATTCTGGATATGAATAATATACAACCTATCCTTTACAAACATGTCTTACGTAACAAAACATATAAAAGAAAACAAGTAAGTTAACACCCGAAACGACGATAATTATAACATATTATTAACAAATCAATGTTAAAAGATCATATATGATATCATATTAATATATATGATTCTTGTATAATTTAATAACAATTATTTCACCATTATACATGAGGTTAAACTACCCCAACAAAGGAAAAGTACAAGGTAAGGGTTTACTTTACAACCTCTTCATTATCCAAGGTTGTTTATACGTAATAATCTACTGGGATCTCTTTATCATCCACATCCATGTTTCTTAAAAATGCATTTCAAAACATTTTTACTATTTACTAGAATATGAGTTAAAGTCATTTATACCCTTTTTGACTTTTATAAGTGGTTTATAAAGGAATATTTTGGTCGTTTTCAAAACAAGGTCCTTTTTAACCTTTTCGACAGAATTAAGGTAAGAATGTTTTTTTAACTTATACGGCGGGTGCGGCTATTTTCCGCCGTTATAAAATCTTCAAAGCTTCCCTTAAAAGCTTATAAGAATATTTTCAAAGAAAATGTTTTATTTTATATGGATCTTAAATTATTTCAAAATAAAAGGAGATATTTCTTTAAAAAGAATTTTGATTTCATCTATGTCAACATCCTTTGATGGATTTTAAGATTATTTGAAGTTGATTTATTATGATACAAAACTTCTATATTGTATTGAAGGTTTTGTGATATGTTTGACTGTAGATGTGCTATTTTTATACCATTCATAGTTTATGGTGAAATTATTTACATTTCGTATGCTAGTTTTAATACGAATGTTTATGTTATGTTTAAACCTTTTCATATGGGAGTGCATTGGACTTAATATGTGACGGGTGGAGCCCGCTATAGCTCCTCGATGCATCGGTAGGTCTCATGAGACAAACTAGTGTCTTGGCACAAGGCCTTGAAAAAATCTTATTTGTAGTCTTGGCACGAGGCCTTGGCTATGTGGTTATGATAGTCTGGCATTATGCATTCCAACATTATGAAAGTGGTTATTGATTTTTGCATGTGATTATTCGATTAGTAGAATATCCATGTGAATAAGTAAATGGCATTATTTCATTTTATTTATGCCATACCATGTTGAAAGTTCATGTTTGAAAGGATTTTGTTTTAGTTATACATTGCCTTAAAATTTTATTCTTATTTATAAAAGTTTCCGCTATATTGTTATCCTTACTGGGCATTTGAGCTCACCCCTTTTCTATGTTTTATTTTTCCCAGGAAGTGAAGATGTAAGTTATGAATGACCTGCAGGGATATTATGAGGGGATTATAGTGTGGACTGTGGAAACATTATGTTGTTGTAGTAGTTTTTCATTTTATGATGTAATGTAAAACTTATGAATATATCTAGTGTTTCCAAGGCTACTAAACCAATCGGTCTTTCGAGATTTGATCTTTCTTGTGATCATGCCAATGTTACGAAGTAATGCACCGACTCTGGGCAGTTGGGGTCGGGGCGTTACAGTTGGTATCAGAGGAAGTTTAGTACAAACCTTGGAAGCTAGATTTAGATAAACTCTGATTAGAGCACGTAGACCTAAGATTAACTTTGAGGATTAGTATAGAAGAACTTCCTAGAATTTTGGTATTGTAGAGATTTTGTGAGTTTTCCGAGCAATACATCCCTGTCTGGATACGAGCAGGTAGAGGCGGCTCTGGCACAGATGTACCTAGGGGTAAAACCCGAAAACACCGCTTTGAGCTAGACTCGAACGGGAACTGGTGCACGACAACGGGCCTTGCTGCACTCTTGGTTACGACACTCCCGGGGGATATGCTTAGGATAACTCTCATTTTCTTTACAAATAATTTTGAAGGGATTATGAGTATATACTTCCTCAAAGAAAACATTCTTATGATTATGGATTATATCCATAAATAGTTCAATTTATGTTAAGTGTTTTATAAGTATGGGATTATGTATTTTGATTCATAAACTGATCTAGTGTATGCCATTGTTTAGAAATGGCGCCCAGTAGAAGGAATGAGAACTCCAGAAATGCACATGATCCAAAGAGAAGGAAGGATCATATCTTTCATGGTCTTAAGCTAGAATTTATAAGAGAAATAGTCTCCCATGTATTATCATCATATGAAGAAATAATATCATGTGTTGATAAGATAAGTAAAGAGTTTACTGAGTCCTATGGCTTTGAAGGGAAGCAAGAGAAGAAAAGGATGGAAGAGAGAAAGATGGATAAAAGTAAGAGGGAAAAGAAGAATTTTCCCATATGTGGTAACTGTGGAAAGAAACACCCTGGAACTTGCCTGAAAGGAATGGGAGTTTGTTATAAGTGTGGAGGAAAAGGGCACAAAGTACATGCCTGCAAGGGTAAGAAAATGGTTTCAAATGTACAATGCTTCCTTTGCAAGGAGTTTGGACACTACGCGAACCTATGTCCCAGTCATCAGACTATGCCGCAAATGATGCTATTGGATAATAATCAAGTTATGATACTACCACAGATGAAGAGGAATGATTAGAGTTATTATGTTGATTATATCAATTGATTGTTGTATCAACAATGTACTTGTTATAATAATTATGGAGTATATAAGGATTGTACTGCAGTACTATTTCATTAAGGACTTGAGATGGTGTGGAACAAAGAAAAGTGACTCAGTAGCAGGTTAAATGTTTGGAAAATATATGGTTGAGAGAAAGATAAACCATAATATGGTTCAGATACCGAGGTGGTGATTTTAGAATAATACATGATTGATTTGGATAAATTATATTGGATATTATTGACTACCTTGAAGCTGATTAATGATTTGTATATTCCATCATTGTTGGGGTTTAAAACATTTTTGGATTAATGAAGTATATCCAGCATTCTATATGGAATAAGGGAGCATGAATGTAATCAATAAGGAATATGGTAATACATGATGAAGGTATTCATATGCTATTACGGGGTAAAAAGGATCTATATTATGTTTACCTTCCTTATGAATGTTGGACTGTGAGTTTGGACAGAAGTATTTTGGATAGTTCTAGTTTGGATTATTTTGGATTGCCATAAAAGGACAACCCGGAGGTCGGGCGGCAACCCGTCGCGTCCGGCAAGGCTGCGAGACTTGAACCCGCAACCAAAGGGCGACAAGGGTGTATCACCTACCACTCTCCCACGAGATGTCCTGGATTAAATAAAGTAGTTTTTTAAAAGATCTGTTAGATGAATTATAAATTCGTTTATTTTGGAACCCTCTATGAATAGTATAAATAGAATTTTTTTTACGAGTGAATGATGAGTTTTGGTAGAAATTTATTAATGGATAAAACTCTAATTATAAACTAAGTATATCTCCTTATGATCATAACCAATCTCATAAATAAATTCCTCATCATTAATAAAAGGAACTTAGAACAAAAATGTTGTCCTATATGGTACCTTAAATCATCACTAATTTATGGCTTTGGGATTGTTGGCCTTTTCATATCCATGTTCTCGACCACTCTCCATCAGATAATTGATGGCTAGACTTTTCTTCCATATCCATATTTTCTTACATGGAACCCTAGTATGTGTTATTTTCGGTAATCTTCATACTTTCCACTCTTTATTTTAAATAGAGGCCTCATTAATTCATTTTTCGATGTAGGATTTCAACTAAGATATTTTAAAACGTCAAAAATGTGTTATCCTAATACCCTATGTTTTGTTGAACCGATGGTATTTCAAATCATCATAGATTGATGAATTTAAGGACCTCAATTATACACTTGTTTGTGATTGATGACCTCAATCACTACCTATAAATATTTACGTTTTTCCTCCGATTATATGTCTCTAATTTCCACCAATGTTCTCCTAATCGAGATCATAATTTGGTGGTGACCCTTTGATTTCTCTTTTCCTCATATTAAGACTAAATTTTAGTAACCCAATTTCCGATGTGGGTTTTCCCACAAATATATTTTCTACTTTCAACCTTTTATTTTTGAAGAACAATTTCAAATTGCGAGGACGCAATTTATTGAAGGAGGGGAGAATGTAACACCCCAAGATTTCATAGTGTGTTATTTCTTCAAAATAATTCAATAACTTGCACTACACGCAACACTGAGTTCAATTGCACCATGACTTACCAAAAAAAAGCCATTAAAATAGGTCATGAATAGTATTAACTAAATTTTAAACTTTATATAATCCTTATAATTTTAGAATCCATATTATGAGTTTCTTAGTCATAATGCAAGAACAGATTCATTTTCAGTATTGCACTTTTATCAACTTTTGATAGTAAAACCTTTTTAAATACAATATTTTAAACTTTTTGACTAAATGGAGACATCAAAAAATTTAAAATGAAACATCCCAAGCTTCCACGGTACGCTTTCCTTTGAATAAAACAGTAGCGTGTGTTGTACGCAACTTCGAGTTCTAACACACCGTAACCAATCAAACTAGCTGTTATGAATAGTAATACCTACTTTTTAAAGTTATATATATTTTATATTTTAAAATGGACTTCATTTTTGGATTCGGAATATCAAATTTAGCCTAAGGTGAAATTTTGGTACTTTTCGGATAACTTTCATATTTTGATGAATAGTGAAAATTACTAAATTTTAATTAAAAACAACTTTTTTAATCAAAATAATTAATAGTAATAAATTATGAATTTGAGTGGTTTTAAAGTATATTTAGAATATATTTTTACTATTTAATATAATGTTGGTCATTGGACATAATTTTACAATTAAACCGAACATAAACAAGTGTCAATCTTTTGATAGTTATTATCTCTTAAAAACACGCTTTTTGTTTTGACAGCGGGAATTAATTTTAAATTAATTTCTGCCACTTCTGTGTTTTGAATTTAGGAAAATGGATTCCATATTTGGAATCAGGATGTTCAAATTGTGTAAATAGGTAACTTTTATTTTTAGACATTTTGAATAATTACTGCGGTAAATATTTTATTTACCATGGTTAAGGGTAAATCCGGTAAATAAGGGTTAAACAATAATATTATAATAATACTAAATTACCCTAAAACGTGTCTTAACCCTATTGGTTGATAAATGGTCGACCATGGACATCTTTGTGTCAATTTTGGGACCCCATGGATCCACTTGTAAGTGATAATGACACTTTATTTTAATTAAGTCAAAATGAATACAAAAATGACACAAGCATATATCTTTTAGCAAAACAATTGTTACATAGGGTTATATAAGTTGGATTTTAGATTATAAATATTAATTAGAAAGATAAAAAGATTTCCTACATAATGATAGTTTATTTATAATTTTTAGACATTAAATAATTTATTTTATTTATGACACAAAGATGATGCAGTAATTACTATAATAGTGAAAAATTAAAATAATTGATATTATAAATACCCAAAAAAATATAATATGAAACTTTTAATGAATTAAACTAATTTTCTAGGATAATATGATATATTAGGATTGATTTAATTGACTTTGTTCGAAGTAATCAATCTTTTATGAGTTTTACAAAAATCAACTATTGAATAGTGTCAAAATTGACATAAAAGAGTTTTTAAAACAAATATTATATTATTAATTGATATTAAATTCCTAAAAATCTAAGGTTCGTCCAAGAGACTTATATAATGATAGTTTCATCATTAATGGACCACTTGGGGGTAGCTTGGATGTATATAGTAAGTTTATTAACCATATTATATAAAAATACAAAGAGACATTGTAAAAGTGAAACTAATTAACTTAGAGTTAATACTTAAAGATAAGGTTAATATAAGTACCCAAACCTGTCTAAATTCTATTGGTTGAGTGGTTTTCGACCTATCCCCACTTTAACCTTTGAATAATAAACTTTGGAGCCTTTAGGAACCGAATATGAATTTATTATAAATTAATATTTCTAACTTTTCCAAAGGTACCCCTCACCCCTCTTATAAAAGGGCACTCCTACTTATCATTTCTTCACACCTTCAAAGCCTTTTGGTTCGGCCAAACTCTGCCCAAATACTCTCCCAAAATCCCTCACTACAACCTAGAGGCCTTAGTTTGATCATAAAGCCAACCTAAGGAGCCCTTTTGATCAAATCAAAAGGAAGAACCCGAAGAAGAGGTAATGATTTCACCACCCTTCTCCAAGTTCATTTCTTCTTCCACTTACTCTTTATTTGTTCTTACCATTATAAAATAATAACTCCAGTATCTTACATATACTGTGATGTTATTATAAATATGGTACAACCATATTCAGTATTCTATCCACCCTTTGAATAACATGTCACCATACGTGCGTACGTACGGCTTACCGTCTCCACGTCGTGGTGTAATTGTTATTCAATATATTATTATTTGGATGGGTATAATAATGATGTGTAACTCATGTAAATAATAAATATAACATGTTAAGGATTCTGTATATATGATATACCATCCATTTATATATTATTTTAATATCAAAATAATGATATTGTCGCTCGTGCGTACGTACGGACTACCGTCTCCACGAACGCGATGAGATTCATTCTCCATCGTATCCATTCAAGTATAATTATCATTTGATGATTTAAAAATGATGTTTAAGGACTTGATATCATTCTGGATATGAATAATATACAACCTATCCTTTACAAACATGTCTTACGTAACAAAACATATAAAAGAAAACAAGTAAGTTAACACCCGAAACGACGATAATTATAAGATATTATTAACAAATCAATGTTAAAAGATCATATATGATATCATATTAATATATATGATTCTTGTATAATTTAATAACAATTATTTCACCATTATACAGGAGGTTAAACTACCCCAACAAAGGAAAAGTACAAGGTAAGGGTTTACTTTACAACCTCTTCATTATCCAAGGTTGTTTATACGTAATAATCTACTGGGATCTCTTTATCATCCACATCCATGTTTCTTAAAAATGCATTTCAAAACATTTTTACTATTTACTAGAATATGAGTTAAAGTCATTTATACCCTTTTTGACTTTTATAAGTGGTTTATAAAGGAATCTTTCGGTCGTTTTCAAAACAAGGTCCTTTTTAACCTTTTCGACAGAATTAAGGTAAGAATGTTTTTTTAACTTATACGGCAGGTGCGGCTATTTTCCGCCGTTATAAAATCTTCAAAGCTTCCCTTAAAAGCTTATAAGAATATTTTCAAAGAAAATGTTTTATTTTATATGGATCTTAAATTATTTCAAAATAAAAGGAGATATTTCTTTAAAAAGAATTTTGATTTCATCTATGTCAACATCCTTTGATGGATTTTAAGATTATTTGAAGTTGATTTATTATGATACAAAACTTCTATATTGTATTGAAGGTTTTGTGATATGTTTGACTGTAGATGTGCTATTTTTATACCATTCATAGTTTATGGTGAAAGTATTTACATTTCGTATGCTAGTTTTAATACGAATGTTTATGTTATGTTTAAACCTTTTCATATGGGAGTGCATTGGACTTAATATGTGACGGGTGGAGCCCGCTATAGCTCCTCGATGCATCGGTAGGTCTCATGAGACAAACTAGTGTCTTGGCACAAGGCCTTGACAAAATCTTATTTGTAGTCTTGGCACGAGGCCTTGGCTATGTGGTTATGATAGTCTGGAATTATGCATTCCAACATTATGAAAGTGGTTATTGATTTTTGCATGTGATTATTCGATTAGTATAATATCCATGTGAATAAGTAAATGGAATTATTTCATTTTATTTATGCCATACCATGTTGAAAGTTCATGTTTGAAAGGATTTTGTTTTAGTTATACATTGCCTTAAAATTTTATTCTTATTTATAAAAGTTTCCGCTATATTGTTATCCTTACTGGGCATTTGAGCTCACCCCTTTTCTATGTTTTATTTTTCCCAGGAAGTGAAGATGTAAGTTATGAATGACCTGCAGGGATATTATGAGGGGATTATAGTGTGGACTGTGGAAACATTATGTTGTTGTAGTAGTTTTTCATTTTATGATGTAATGTAAAACTTATGAATATATCTAGTGTTTCCAAGGCTACTAAACCAATCGGTCTTTCGAGATTTGATCTTTCTTGTGATCATGCCAATGTTACGAAGTAATGCACCGACTCTGGGCAGTTGGGGTCGGGGCGTTACAATGTGGACATCCACTAGCATGTGTATTGCTTCAACCTGGTGAAGGCGTCATGAGAGGACCCTCCTATGGTCGTGCATCCTTCTCCATGGACTAATAATTTCCCATGCCACTAAAGGAATGATCCCTTTGGGCATGAACTTATAGCACTAGGATGGATGCAGAGACCCTAAACACATTCATGAGACCCCATCACGTGAATGGTATAAGGAAACATGCTTCCAAGACCCTTCAATTATTTCAAAATGTCCATGAGAAACCTAGGACATTCCATGTTGATTGTAAGACAAGCCCTGGAAAATTTAGGATGAACACTTGACAACCTTTCGACATGTCACCATGGTCATGCGACGACCTAAGGAAAAGTCAAGTTGATTAGGTTATGGACCCTTTACATATTTGTATTGTCACAATCTAAGATCTATACAAGCTAGGATGACCTTGCAAGACAATATTGACATGCCATAATGATCATGATGTTGTCCACAGGCATGTCTATATTGATAGGTGAAGATCCAAGGACAAGTTAAGTCATCTATATGACAACTAGTGATCTTTTCTACTTTAATCATGCATAAGACCCTAGAAATGTTTGCTTTACTTAGGTGAATACATCGAAGACCAGTCATTTGATCATGTGCGAGACCTAAGACATGCCACTTTGGTCACGCGAAGCATCTTGGACATGATACTTCACCCATTCAAAGGCATCCAAGGTGTGATAATAGGTCAAGAAGACACCCTTTGATGTGTCTTACATATCATATTGGTGCCCCCAAATATTGGTAAGACAATCAAGACCTCCCCAATAGATGGCCAAGACAAGTCAAATAAACCCCTTATGACATGCCCCTTTTTTCGAAAGACCTACTTGGACTTATGTCATGTGCACCCTCACCAAGGAATCTCCAACTACATTGCACTTTGACAAAGGGAAGTGTCCTTGATGAGCTAGGTTCATGCCTTCATGTGACCCAACTGATATCACACTCTTATATAGACCATCATGAACATCTCCACAATAAAGAGTGAGTATACCAATCGGGCTACCCCAAAGTGTAATCCCTGACCAAACAGGATTTCTCAATGTATTAGAACTAACAAACCAGGAAACCTTAGAGTATAATCCCTAATGAACAACACATTATGAATTAACTCAATTGGGTGGCCCTAGAGTGTAAGCATCGACCAACTAGGCAGCCCCCGAGTGTAAGCCCTGACCAAACGGGCAACCTTGAAGTGTAAGCTTTGACCAACTGGGCATACTTAGAGTATAATCCCCAATGAAAGACATGATATGATGTAAACAATTGGGAATCCATTGAGTGTAAGACCTGACTAACCAGGAATCCACAAATCATAAGCCCTGATTACCGACATACAATAAATATGTCTCTGTCTATAGGTCATCCATTTCCATGTAATCCCCATGCATCACTAAAACCTTGGAGAGGGCCATAATGTCTCTAAGTTTGATCATATACCATAGCCTATTAGTGGGTTAAGGGATAAACTAGACTATGATAACTCTAATTCCTGCCATAATGGGATATGTATGAAGCCTTCCTAAGGGACGAGCTCTAACAAGCATCATCTTAAGTATAAATCTTTAATGTGCCCTCAAGTACCTCAAACCCATTAGTGGGTTTGGGATGAATTGAACTATGAGAACTCTGATTCCAACAGTATTTGGGATATATATGATATCTTCCCACGCCCCGATCTCCATACCATTCTCCCCATGAGATGTGTGATAATTCCTTTTAAAGGGAAACTTTAATGTGTATACCCTGTATGAATATTTTCACATCAAATGTGTCTGATCTACTGTTATCTATTCTTTATCACACCGAGCATGGATCATGTGATCTTAGAGACTAGTGTTGATTGCAAAAGTAAGATGATGATAATTCCTGAAGTAAGAAATCACCATTTGGATTTAAGCCTGATTACATCTCATCTCCACTCAAAGGGACATATTCTTGAAGAATCAATCTAGGGAAGTCTCTTTTCATAAGTCTCTCCTAAGGCCTGCATCTCTCATGGAATAGACACCCATCACAAGAACTATGTAGAATCTGATTCTTATCTTAAATTGTATGTGTAGGATTCCTCACTGAGAACTGAGACCAATATTCACATCCTTACTATATAATGTAAAACTACAATGATGGGTCCAATGAAATGACTATAAACCTTGTCAAAATAACAATGTTTATTTTGGTTCTTATTTCACAAGATACATAGGATGACTCGTAGAGTTTCAATCACATCTCCAAGACACCAACTGCCTCCTTGAATGATAATAAACTCCATAGTGCTCAAACATGGCCATAACCGAAAGAATCATAAATAAATAAGAGAGTGATATAAAACTCATGATATGCACACCATTGTTCCTATCGATACATGTTTGTAATAAAGTCATTAAAATAGGGGTAACCAGTCTCATATTGGGGTTTGGGAAGGATTTCAAGAACATATCCTAAATCTATAAGAGAGTCTTGGAGAACACAACAATCCCCCCCACCAAAAGGGTGTGATGATCCCAACCTCTCATCCTCTAAACCAATGTGAGTCACCAAGAGTCATTGGGATTGAAGACCTAGATGAACACCAACTTTTGTAAAGTAGGTATTTACCCATCTATAGTTGAGGGAACCATTGGGAGTTTCTAGGGAAGATGAAACAGATGTAAAACCCAATGTGCACAATTGAGAAAGGCCTTAAAACCCCCCATGATCAAATTGGTAAGAGAAACTCATTCCACACCATAAAACTCAAAAAAAATACATAGAGTGAGAATGAAAAATGCCATGAAATTTAAAATCGATTGAAGTAATGACAATTTTTTCATGAGGAAATGATTTTTTTCCATTGCTATTTATTTATGATTCTTAAGGAAGAGAATTCATTCCATCAAGGATCTCAATTAATTACCCTATAGTTTTATTGATTTATGTTATTTATTTCCATATTATTTACCACATGTTATTCAAGGACGGTAAATTCCATGCCTAATCATTTGTGTTAAAGCTTCACACAACAACCTTTATTTATTTCCACATATGATTCTCCTTCATTTTTTCTATTCTTAATATATTCATCTCTTTCATTAACTATAGTACGTGTTTTGATGAATTATGGTCTGAGATGACTAGTCATCTATATATAGGGTTTTGATTTATTTATTTGGTTATATAAATGAAGAGTTAGGCATATGGGGGTATCATAGAGTGATAAAGGATCACTAAAGGCATATTGGTATGGATTCCTAGAGTCTAGTGGTGAATAGGGCATCAAGAATTTTTCTGAGTGATTTGGGAACCTGTTTCTAGATTGGGATGGTTGTAAATTGACCATTGGTGTCATGAAAGTATCTGGTATGGATTTCAGTGGTGTTTTAGGCTCAATTAAACGAATTAACAGTGATGGGGATTGATTCTATGTGAACTGGTGAATCTAGTCTCAAATAAAAGAATACAAGGTGTGTATTTCATAAGAACACATGTCATGTACCTCCCTGAATATGGCACTAAGGTTGTGGAATTTATAAATATCGCATGGCATGTGTTATGGATTCACATGCCTTATGGTTTGATTTAAGTTCATGAGTGTATTCCTAGACACAAGACATGTAGTTATGATACAGGAAATGTAGGGCCTACATGAAATGGATTGGGCAGTGGTATACATCCAAGGTGACATTGAAGACTACACACAATGAGGCTAATGGGACATTATTTTTAGTAAGGGACTACATGACTCAAAAAAATGGAGGAACATGATGATTACTCTTGTAATAATTGCACAAAATATATTATCTCAAGTAGGTCGTGTACCATGAGATGATAGAGATCTATGTTTTAAATCTACAAAACTGAGTACCCCACTAGCCACCCACACTTTGTACATCTTATTACACCATTTTTTAATTGGATCTATATTCTATAGAGGAGTACATTGAGATTATTCCCTATAGGGGATACACACTATGTACCCCTATAGTATATGTTGTACACTTCTTCCATCCATAGTGTCTTTTCATATTTCCTTACTCAGGACTCAGATTTTGGTGACAAAGTAGTCCATCCTATGAATTTTTTTATATAGTATGTGATGTTACACTTCTCTTCATCATTAAATGTGATGCATGAGTTGATACAGTTTTTTTAATCACTTCAGACCTGTAGATCCAATGATATAAATTAGGAAATTTGATCAGAGAATTCAAGGGTCTAGGTAACCCCACCCCCCATATATATTTTCTACTTCCCATAGATTCTTGGGTCCCCCATATTACTACTAAAGTTAGGAAAACCCCAATCTAAAAAATGTTAGTCAAGATTTGGATCCTCTATCTATAAGGTTAAGGCCTCCCTCTTCTATTTTATGCAACTCGAGTTCGTACCTTCTACCTAGGGAGGTAAGTCATCCCTTGTTTGTTATGGGATACTAGAAAAGGCATTAGTCCTCTATTTTAGAATTTATTAACTTCATAAATTTCTATTCCCAAGTTTCAATAATGATATATCTTTTTACCCCCTTGACCAAATCCTATGTTGGGACAAGGAATGGGTTCCCCAATAGATTTTTATATTGGTAGCATGGAGATGGTGGATAGAAAGGTGTGATACTTCCTGGACTAATAAACATACTTCAGTGAGGCTTAGGTTCCCCTTATATGGTTCTATTGGTGGTGTAGATAAAGGGTGGAGTAGAATGGAATCATTATGAATTGTGTCAAATCAAGTGCCTCTTAGTTTCCTCTGATATGAAACATATGTTTGGTAATCAACTTCAGACTATATTGGCATTCAATACTTAAATCATCCCTAGTTTCTTGTGAGATTTAACCTTTTAGGATTATAGTTGAGATGAATATGACTTCCTTATATCCATAAGACTTATATTAGATGAGAAAATCCAGATCTTTATTTATCTTTCTCTAACTTAATTTCCTATAAATGGGGTTGATATGAAAAGTTTCTTATCATTAATTTGTATTTTCAGGGCATCCTACTAAGTACGTTTATAATCACCCCTCCACAGGCATCATACTAGCTTGTATTGTGTCTATTAAAATGATTCACAATTAAGAGATAGTCCCGGTGGACAAGGAGATGATGTGGATTTTTTAAATTTGAAGCCTAGAGACACTTATAAATCTATTATGGATCATGATAGAAGTTGTGATCATTTCATATGAAGATTGAACCAAGAGTATGTTCAATGATGAATATATTTTTCAACTCATGAGTCCAAAAAAATTAGAGGCCTTTAAAATGTATAATTACTTTTTTATTTTACAATGTGGTTTGTTTTCTAGTATGTTACATTTCATACATGTCTTGTAAATATTTTAGTTGTTTATATATATTCTATTGGTGTTGCTAGTTACTTTTCATTAGATATATGTTTAAATTGAAATTTTATATCTTCCAAGACCTAAAATATTATTATACATTCCTATTTGGTTTCATTAACTAGCCCTTATCCTATTAGAGGTAGTCTTAGGGTGGATCACTCATATTATTGTGAACCTAGGTAGGGCCTTGGTGGATCGGTTGATGTCATTCTGTGTGCTTTTTTTCATCTAATAGTTTCTCCCCCTTGAGTTATGCTTTATTTGACTTCCATATATTGATAATTTATAACATAAAACAAGTGCATTGTGCCTAAATATTCTGAATCATTAACAATGGCCAATTAATCTTGATCCCTTTCTCTTTGAAACTTTCTATTCTCTATGAATACCTTTATAATTTTATGATATTTTATCCTCCGGATGGAATACTCGTAGGGAACAAATTCTACTAGACATGATCACATCCACCATTAATATAGTGGTGGGTTCCTCTAGAATTTTATTTATCTATATTTTTATTAAATTTTAATTATAACCATCATTATGCATCAAAATAAATTTAGTGAAACTATCATTTTCTAGAATAAATGACTCATTTTAGTTTGATCTTGAAAAATATTTATCATTAGAGGTTATTAATATATTATTATTATACAATATTTTCTTTCAATGAAATGATCATCCTGGATAGTATGTGAGATAGTAAAACTTTTTTTAGGTGTTTCTGAAGAGTTAGTTTGAACAACATATAGGATTCTCAGTTTTTCCTTAAGATTAAAACATTTCATGTTGAGATTTTTTTTTCTAACCTTCAATGTACTTTACTCGTTCATCACAATCATTAATTATCATTTCAATATGATTCTCATAGTCTTTCGGGATCTTGAACATCTATTTCAATGAATTGTAATGATATATAAACTTATTTTCTCTGCTTTAAATTTAAGAATTCTTGACATCAATGCAAGATTTATGATTTTTTTCAATTCATAGAGCTTCTCTTCAATCCTTTTCATGGACTCCACTTTATCTTGGATTTATATTTTCACATCCTTATCAAATCTGGATCAATTTTCTTCAATCATCAAATTCCTTACACTTTTGGTATATATGGCACACTTAAATTTATTAACATGGTTCGCCTCCAAGACGGGTGACTACGTCAATGGTGTGAGGTGACCTGAGTGTCACTTACATAAATATTATATCATTTTAGATCACTATTCAATATATCTCGCAATAAAGCATGTCGGAGATCCTTAAAGGATTAGTGTCTTGGGTAACTAGATGCATAGTCAACTTAATTCTAGAAATATCATCAACATGGTTCAAAATGTTCTTCTCATATAGTACCCTTACTAGAAATTTTATACTTAAAACCATTCTTCAGAACTTAGGAAAATGGAAGTATAATAAATGGTGAACTTGGATTCTTAAAAAGTATAAACATATGAGATATCAATAAATCATAATAAGTTGCCTTAATATAAAATTAAGGGTATGAGAACATGATTATAACTTATGAGATCATATCCAATAAATCCTAACCCAAAAAACATCATCCATGAAATAAATCATTTTCATAATAGAAGACATGAGTCATAAGAGTGTGAAAATAATAATAATC
Source organism: Viscum album (assembly GCA_963277665.1). Taxonomy (NCBI): domain Eukaryota; kingdom Viridiplantae; phylum Streptophyta; class Magnoliopsida; order Santalales; family Viscaceae; genus Viscum; species Viscum album. The sequence continues at coordinate 190,401,389 of OY728145.1, forward strand.
AATCACGAGAAACGATATCATATCATAAGAATAAGAAATAAGTACATGGTAGAAATATAGTAACTCATACCCATACTCTCGGATCTGGCACTAAGAACATAATCTTTCCATACTAGCTTTGATACCAACAATTGTGACCCAATTTTAACCATTCATAATTAAAACATAAAAAGAAAAGACTGAGTCACTAATATACCAAATACTTTCAAGTTTTATATGTATATAGAATACGGAAAAAATCACTTAACAAAAACTCATATCATTCTTAGCCAATGAATATTTTTCCCTCAATAAAAAAAGTTTATTATTCCATATTAAGTCTTCAATATCTGACATATAAATTATCCACACAAGAAAGAATAATAGATATATCATTTTTATTACTCTACATCATTACCTACTTAAATTGAAACATAAGAAAGGGTGAGTTTAGATGTCTAGTAAGGGAAAGCATACAATAGAATATATCATGAATACTAAGGTATACATACTATGGTAGAGTGGATAATAAAAACATATTCCCTTCAATATATAACATGAGCATGAAATTATTCCTAGGAAAACTTCATATAGTAATAACATGAAAAATAATAACTGATTTCATAATGATTGAATGTGTAATGACAGACATTTAAATCAACCTTCAATTCCTCAGCTAACAATCCTTAAATAATCGGGTAGGAAATACACTAAATACCAAAATAATAATTAAGGCACACTAAACTGATTATCTCATGAGAAATATTGCGCCATAAATGGGATATATAATTACAAGCCCCACATGTCACTAACACATTTCCTATGTATTCCTCGTATATTTAATGAAAAATAGAATATGAAATCAGTATGCTTTACCAATAAATAACATCCATATTGAATCAAAAATAATAAATGTTAATATTCCCCTAATTAATAGAATAACTTCAGTAACTTTCCCTCAAGTAATGCCATATACAGTATTGAATCAAGAATAATAAATGTTAATATTCCCCAAATTAATATAATAACTTCAGTTACTTTCCCTCAAGTAATTCCATATACAGAAATGGTTTAAGATTAAGGAAAAATTTAAGTGAAAAATAAATACATGAAACAAATGAATAAGGATATAATTGAAAAATAATAATGGATAGTGATAAAGAACATAACTGTAAGAAAACTAGAATATTATCCATAAGAAAAATAATCTACAAAACATAAATCATTAATGGATGAATGAGGACTATCAATTTATCATAAATTAATGTTTTGAAGTTAATTCATGACTTTTTATAATTATAGAGAAAAATGGAAATGAAACATTAAAAATAATTTTATTCAATATTTTATAATTTTTTAACAAAAATAAGGTTATAAAAAACCTTCAAAATGATTTTCAAAATGTGTTAAAGAAACATTTAAAAGATTATTTTTGAAATAATTTAAAAAATGGAATCCTAAATATAAATTATGATTGAGTAACAAAATATATTCTAGGAGGTAAAATATAAATAAATAAAATGTAACTTCCTTTTCAATGATTTTGAGAAAATAACAAAATTTTCTTTTTATTAATATTTAAAAATGAAAAATTCATAAAATAATGAGATTAGAATATTTTTGGAAAAATAAAGTAACTTGTAATGGAATTTTGATAATGTATAATTGATAAAAAGGTAATAAATCTTGGTTAAGCATATAATGTTATAAAAACATTTTTTTACACATTTTTTAATGAAGTTAAAAATGATATGTGTCGAAAAGGATAAAAATATTCCATTAAATATTCTAAATATAATTTAAATGTTAAAAAATATCGGCTCGAGAAATATTTTATTTGTATAAAGTAAAATTCTTGAATAAAAAATAGAATATTTACATGGATTAAATAGATTCATGTCTTAAAAAATAAATAATCCTAATTTTGCATAAAATAATTATTTTTTTGACTTTCATAGTACCAAAAATAGAGGGAATTGAAATAATAATTTAAAAACCATAAAATAAATATTTTAGAATAAAATAGATAGGTTTTAAGAGATACAAGCCATATAATTTCCACAATGTAAACTAAAACTTAAGCAATCCTGAATAAAAATTAGATTGTAAAATAAACCCTTACAAATTTGGTTACTTTATAATAAAATGACATTTAAAACTATAACATGATATTATAAATATATATACCAATATTTTCATTAATTATTATTAAAAAATATATTCAGAAATATTTAATTACACCATATAAAATAAAACAAGGTGTGCAAAATCAAACACATCCTATAGAATCAAAATTCAAACCAAGGACCCTTGGTGATTTTATAACACTTGAATCAAAACTTGTAGAAAGATATTAATTAAAATGTATTTATAATTTCCATGATTAATTATTTAATCATTATATAATATTTTAAATAGTAATAATATAAACCATATAATGTAAATAGGTGTATAAATCAAAACATGTCTCAAAGAACGATGTTTTAAATGAAAACCCCTTACCTTGGATTCATGTATGGTCGAATATGTTCCAATCACATGTATAACAAATTTCTATTTATTATTAATATATATAATATCTTTATTTATAAATATATTTATGTATATAATTTATTAATAACTTATTTCTATGGATTTACTCATAATTCTTCGTTAAAATTGATTATTTAACTGTTAATTGTTTCATTTCTCATGCATGTTAGGATTTATTGGTTCCAATACTTGAACCTTGTTCAATATTTAATCAATTTCATAATTATAATCATGTGATATATATAATATTCATGCACTAAATAGGTTTTTATAAACATCCATGTGATGTAGTGAAGGAAAATGAGATACATCATTCATAAATGTGATAGTCCGCATATACGCATGAGCGACATTTTCATTATTAATATGGATGAAAAATAAATAATTTAGATAAAGTTCCAACCTTATAAAATCTTAATAATATAATAAATATCTTATTTATACATTAAATTCATCCTAATTACCACCCATGTGAGGTAGTGATGATAAACGTATTGCATCACATTGTGGTGGTATTCTACACATACTGACAATCGATGTTTTGATTTACCAAAAGATGGGAGGGTAATATGGTCAGTAATATATTATCCTAATAGAGTCATAATTATGTCAAAATATCATATATATTTGTTAATTTTATCTTTATAAAAATGAAATTCAAACAGTGATGAAATAAAATATGTCACTTCTTGGAGACGGTGGTTCGCATGTACGCATGAGCGATAATTTCATTTCCCATTAGGAGGAAACCTGGTAGAAAATAGTTGGTTCAGAATGGTAATAAAATTTATGTATATTAAATAAATTTATTTTTTTATATTAGTGTGGTTAAAAACTATTTTAAGTAGGTAGAATAAAAACTAAACTTGAAAGAATTTGGTTAAAACTTATACATCCTCATTGGTTATCTTTCTTTTTCTTGCACTATAATCCCTATAAAATTATTCTTTTGTTGAAAACAATAAATATCTGAAATATATAAGGGGTTGGGAGGGTATTTGGGTAGATATATTTCTAGATCGGGGATATTCTTTAGTCTTTATATAGGAGGATAGGAGGTGTATTTTTATAAGTATGTGGAGTGGAAGCTTTGTAAATATTGATAGCTTTAGGATATGATAAATATTTTCCCAAGGAAAGTGGGTCCAATTTAGTACAATTTAAAATATATAATAATTAAAATTATAAATAAACCCAAACAAAATTATTTATATAATTTTTATAGATATTTTAAGCCTCATCTATTAGTTTAACCCTATAATAAAACATTTTAACTTTTACTATGGTGACAAACTTTTATCATGGTAACTATTCAGAACACCTAAAAATAAAATTAATATCATTAAAAAATTAGAACATTTTAATACCAAATATTGAATCCATTATATATGATTCAATTTTTATAAGTGTTGAAAAATACATTTTATATAATCTCAAGAAATTCAACAAAAATCATTTTTAAAAAAATTCCATTTTTAGAATAAAAATGATTTTATAACAAAATAAAGTATAATATTGATTCACATGGAATTAATTAGATTATTGTTTCATAAAATGGAACATTTTTTATTTAAAAAAACATACTAGTCAATACTTGACTAAAAAGAAGAACCAACATATTTTTTATTTGCATAATAACACGACTTAGATTTTAAAAATGTAAAACATATATTTCTAAGTAGAATATTATATTTTTAAATGAACTATATTACTTTTGAGATATATATTTGTTCTATAAAAAAATTTATAAACTTTAAAGTCATTATTATATCATTATAATGTTAGAAAAGTTGTTAAATTCGTAAAATCTGTATTTTTCACTATTCACCCAAAAATCTACCTTTTCATAAAAATCTTAAAAGTTCACCATAAGAAATTTTTTACAACATGAATTGAAAAATTAATTTTTATTTCATAAAATTAAAATTATAAAATTAAATTATTTATCATTTATTTGGAAATTATAAAACATATAAAGACCTCTTTTATAGAAAAATGACCCTTTTTATCATTCAAGTGTTCATCATAAAAATTTCTAATTTATAGAGTGTTAATATATTAGTTCAATAATTTTATAATTAAATATTATCATAATAATATTTTAAAATTGAAAAATTTAATTTATTAAGATAAAATTTAAAATACATAAAAATAGTTCACTGAAAATTTTCCCTTTTAAAATTAAATAATTTTAATCATATCATATTAGTTTTTTATTTTAGAATCAATAAATCTCAAAAAACCAAAAAATAAAATAAAATAATCATAATTAATTATTATATTTCTATTTACTAAAGATTTATTTTAACATGTTGTGACTCATTTTAGTTTAATGTTGCATGTAATGTCAGCCATCTAACATGGTATTATTTAAAGGAGAATTGCATATTGAAATATAATGGTGTAACATTCTCCCGTGTTAAATAAATTGCTCCCTTGAAATTTTAATTTTTTTCTTACTTAAAATGAATGTATCATAACATAGTAATAAAATCATATGTATATTTTATCATGATACTTATTTTATAAATATCTATAAGGAAAAATAGTATTTCATAATTCAATACTTTTTAAAACATGTATGTTTCATTATAAGACACATACTTTTGAATGAGTTTCCAAAAAAATACCTTGATAACCTAGTGAAATTTTTGAAAAAAGACTAGATAGATTTATTTTCTTGCTTCAGTTAAACAATTATTTTACCATTAAGGTAGAGAATATGATAAAATATACTTACTTGATTTAAATCCATTCCATAAGCACAATTTCATTCATTGCTTGTGTTTCGAGTAGTTTTTCAACCTATACTTCATTTCGTGTTCTAAATGATAAATAATGATGACGATTTTTTCCATTCTTAAATCACTAAAATTAAATTTGGATGAAAAATAAGAGCAAAAAAATGGTGTATAATTTATACCACCTATCACTAGTCATTTACTAAAACCAAAAATGGTTAACACATGTAAGGATAATACCCAAATAAAATATGAATAATTTATCCCATGATGAAATAATATATTAAAATCCAAAACCTCAATAATAACACCCAAATTTAAACTTAAATCATTCCATAAACAACTATCCTTAAAACTCTTCAAAATATGGTTGACCAAATCGAAACCCTAAAATTAGAAATATTTGATCATGAATTCTTCCAAAATCAAAATAACATTTATCTCCAAACAATATTAATCACTCATAGTCACATGTAGAAAATGTATTTTACATAGACATATATTCACTAAAATATACTAATATTTTAGCAAAATCACCTGACTTCCCATGACATTAAGCACAATAAAATTATATATGATTCTAATAATTTACCAGATCTTTATTCCTTAATTAATATCATCCACTTACAAACTAACCAATATATAACATAATCCCAAATTATTCTGAATATCTCACTTAAATACCTTGTCATAAAATTACCTTTCAGGCCAAAATTACATCTATACATTCCCAAAAATATGATAATATTATTTCTCCCCAAATAATTATAATTACCGTGAATTGAATTCTTATACAAACCTAATGGTTTTTTATACAATAAAATTGTATCTAAAATAAATTCTTCTAAATATACCATCATAATAAATAACTTACTAAACACAAGGGTCATATTTACCTTAATCATGTATTCTCATAAATGACTCCCAAAATTTGTTTAATCCCTCAAAAATATAGTCACATAAGACATCAAGGTTATATTTTTACCTTTAAACATACAATAAAACTTGTTCTTATAAGTCTTAAATTATCTATAATTAATAACATTCTATTCTCCAATGGTATATAAACCCTTCTCTGTAATCTAATGTAGTATCCCAGAACTATACTCCTGGATTTGATGCTAATAACATAATCTTAACATAATAGACTAAATTCAAAAAATAGTGACCCAATTTTAACCATTTATAATTATAATATACAAAAAAATATTGATTTATTTCCATACCCAATATATTTTTTAGTTTATATATTTATAAATTAAGAAAAAACAATTACTTAACAGAGACTTATATCATTGCCACCCAATGGAAATGTTTTCCACTATACCCATAGTTTCTTATTCCATATTAAGTCTTGTAAATATCTCTGAAAACTCATCCACACATGATATCATTCCAAATATATCATTTTTATATACTCTTCTTCAACACCTGGGGAAATGGAAACCTAATAATGGGTGATATGTGATGCTCAGTAAGGTAATGCATACATTGGAATCTATCATGAATACATAGGCATATATAATATAATGCATTGGGTAATCAATATATATTCCATTTAATCAATTACATGAGAATAAAATTCGTCAATGGATAATATTAATATAGTAATAAGATGGAATATTAAACTGATTTTATATTGATAGAATGAATAATTCCATAAATTTAAATCTATCATCAAGGCCTCGACTAAGAATCCTTTAGTAATTAGGTAGGCTATACATGAAATACCCCAATAATACTTAAAGTATTCCACTGTGATTGTCTCATGACACCTACTGATCTATCAAGGTGGTATATAATTTTGGGCCCCACCCAAACTAACACATGTCCAATGCATTCCTGATATATTTAATGATTGAAAAAAATGAAATCAGAATCCCTTAACAATAAATAAATATCCTTATTGAATCAATAATACATAATGTAAATATTCCTCATTTTATATAATAACGTCCCTAAGTTTCCTTCAAGTAATATCATATATAGAAATGGAATACATTTAAGACAATATTTAAATGATAAATATATCATGACATAAAATAATATAGATAAGATTTCAAAAAGAATTATGGAGAGGTATAGAGAACATAAATTCAAGTAAAGGAGTATATTTTTGGAGAACCTGGCCTGAATACCCTCTCAAACTAGTACCCGTCCTGAATTGTCAAACACCCAAAGGGTGTTCCCTTCCCCGAGGGCTATCGACTAGCACCAAGGAATCAAAAAAAAATGAGAGGGAACGATTTCTCCCAATCTGAAGCAAAAACATGGAATATATATATAACAGAGTGAAATGGTGGAAGAGATAAATAAATCTCATAACTAAAATAAAATAGAGGAAATTATACTACTCAAAAACTGTCATAACATTACCAAAGTACATGTATAACATCAAATGGAAACATAAAACATAATCTTGATTTACCTAAGTGATAATGTGGGCAACCTCCTGCCATCTCACCACTAGCAACACAAACCCAGCTGACAGAAACCTCACTACCGCACTATGGTTCTGTGCCTTTCCCTACATTGAAAGAAATTCAAAGGTCTATGCACCGCCAAAGGGGTGGAAAGGGTGTGAGCTTATAGTCTTGGTGGGATCCCACCAAGGTGTTCTATGACAATTCTCTGTATAATTATCTAAACAAGCCCAACTTCAAAGAAAACAAGGCATAATAAACAATTAAGAAATTATGTTAAAATCATGTAAAAATATTTAATTTTTCCTTTTTCAAAATTTCCAAAATAATCCAGGTAAAACTGTTTAAAATCATTTCACATATATGGCATCAGAAAAAATAATGCATCACATGTCATATCAAATCCATAGGAGTAAAATCTAAAAAAATATAATCCAAATAATATGTAACATTATGAAAAATATCACTATAGGTCAGGTTTATAAACTAATCATACCACGATCAAGGACTAGTGCACAATCAAGTCCTTAGAATATGGGCCTATGGAGTAGAGAAACACCCCATGAGTGAATCTCTTAACAATGTTGATACCAATTTCCTAGAAAAAATAGACCTTGGGAATAAAGGAACACCCCAAGAGTGATCCCCTCGGTATTATATAGAAAATAGACCTAAGATCAACTTTCTACCTAAGTTCCAAAAGAACCCAATGTGCTCTATTTTTTAAACCATTTCATTAAAACCATGTTTTAAAAATCATTTCATAAATCCATTTCACAATGCAATGAGAATACACTTTTCCTTTACTAAAATAAGGAAAAACCCATCTTTTATCAAAAACCCATTTCTACACACCCAAATCAATCAATCAATCTTTCCATTTAATTTTTAAAACAATTTATAACACTGTATAAATGAAGTTCGTCCAACTTAGGCTAGATATGAAATTTCCTACCTCAAACTCAGGTCACACATGCCCATAACACATCCACTAACAAAGAAGAACCCAACTATGAAAACAAATCCCCCAAAATCAATCCTGAAATATCAAAATTGATTCTTCAAGAAGATAGTTTGTAGATAAAAAGAAATAACTCATACCTTGAGAAGCTTTATTTCGACTCCACAACCAACACAAGGATTAGCATCTGAAGGAACATCACACAATGGATCTAGAAGGAATCAAGAATATTATTAAGACTAATTAAGGGATCCAAAATCATAGTATAATAGGTATACCATAATAAAAATCAAAGAAGAAATAAAATTAATACTCACTCAAAGAATCATACTACAACTATAATAATGATCAATCTCTAAAAAACGATCTGAAAGGATGGGAGGTCTCCAAAATCACCTAGGATAACTCCAAGGTTGAGAGAAAATAAGATTTTGGATGAATAAAATAATAAATCATGCATATGGGACCCAAAAATCTTAATTCATGATGATAACATGGTGTAAAATCTCTTTTCACATCGTGTAATCCACAGAAAAAAAGTATCCTGAAAAATCATCAATTTTTTATTAAAAGCATTGTTTTTTCAATTAAATGGCATGTAATATACATTCATGGATTGTGTGTAATCTTAATTCCTTATACCAGATCACAGTATCCACTCGTCACGCTATACACGACATGTAAATAGTTTACACAGTGTGTAAACTACTCATGATTTGAAATAGGTTTATGCTCTGAACCAAACCCACAACATCTTCTCAACAACCAATACATGACGTGTAAATACTTTAAACAGTGTGTATTTCTTAAACATATAGTTAAAAGACCATTTTCTGTTAAAAATCCCAAACCAACTCTGCTATTCAATGAACTCAGTGAGAATCCTAAAAACCTTATAACACATTTATACCCAGACTCTATTAATTTAAACAAACAAGAAACCCCAAAATTTAGATCATTTTCTCCAACAAATTATTGCCATAAATGGGAGTCCCAAAATACACCCAAATTAAGAGGGAAAGAAAAAGTGATAAGAGAAATAGCTGAACTTAGGTAATGGGATGTAAAAACTATCCACTATAATAATTTCCATCCATGGGAAGCCATGGTGAAGAACAAAGTTTGGAAAAGATATAAGACCGCTAATACCTCATCAGTGACTCATACTCCCATGTCTCGTTAGAATATGATCTATGCCACCATAACACTCTGGAAAATGTAATAGAATTCCCACACAATTTATTCAATTGAGAATCAATTATGTGTATTGGATTCTCCACAACTAAAACATTTGGATCCAACTCAATCACTTCCCATCTCAGAAAGTGAGAGGGACTAGGATGGTATTTCCTGAGAAGAAATATGTGTAAAATATAATGAATTCAAATCAGATAAACCAGAAATGACAACTGATAAGTAACCTTCAAAATTTTCTTAGTGACCTCAAATGGGTCCAACATATCTCAGAGCTAACTTTCCCTGATTTCCAAGCTGATAGTGACCCAACCAAGGAGAAATTTTCAGAAAACCCTAATCACCAACAGAAAAATACAAAGGATGATGCCCCAAATCTGTATAAGATTTCTATCAAATCTATGTTGTATCCAAAATTCATTGTATATCCAAAATCCCCATCAACATCTCCTTGAAAATACTTGGTCTCACCAAAGATGCCTCAACAACCTCTTCCCAACAAAGAGGTGATCTGCAAGGGTGACAATAAAAATCCACTAAAGGATCCATTATAATCAATGAATAATAACTATTGTTATAATAAAACTCATCCAGTCCAAGATTGATATCCCATGATCCACCAGAATCCAAGACACAGGCATGGAGCATATCCACTAGGATCTGAATTTCATGCTTTATCTGATCATCTACCTTTGGATTATACATTGTACTCATCCTGACCCAAGTCCCCATTGACTATTGTAGACTCCTCGAAAACCATAATGTTGACCCAGTATCCATCTCTGAAATAATGATAGAAGGAACCCCATGTATCCTCATGATCTCCTTCATATACATTTTGACCATTTCTTCAACATTTTTAGTGTCCTTAATAGGAATAAAATGAGTTGGCTTTGTCAACCAATCAATTAAAACCCAAATAGAATTACGCTCACATGGATTCTATGGTAATCTGACAATAAAAACCATGAACACATCATCCAATTTCAAAAATAATACCAGAAGATGCTGAATCAAACCCGATGGTTTTAGATTCTCTACCTTTTGTCTATTGGTAGGTGTGATAAAAGGACACATGATCTATAATATCACATTTCATACCTGACCAACAGAATTATCATCTCATGTCACAAAACATCCTCATAGTTCCCAAATAAATTTCCCATAAAGAACTATGAAAATTGAAAAAAACAAATCTCCTCATAGATTATGAGATGAAAAATTGATCCCAAAAATGAAGAACACCATCTGAATAGAGATACATACTATAAATTTCCTCCCATATATATGGTTTCCTGAATTCCTCTAAACTCATCATCCTACTGATGACTCCACACAATAGACTCAAGGAGAGATAATTATAACCGAACACTATTCAAAACCATACCTGATACATTATCCTAATTATCTAGGTTAAATGGAGTGAATATTCCCATAAGGTTCCACTCTTCCTTTGATTCCAAAATAGTATATGATGACACTTTCTTACTGAGAGCATCTGCAATGATATTCCCCTTCCTCGAGGTGTAGGAAATATCAGATTAAAATGTATAAAGTTATTCCACCACTTCATCTCAATAATATTCAAGTCTTTATGAGAAAATATATAGCATAAAATATAATGGTCAAAAACAAATATGAACCACTCACCAAGTAGAGAGTGCCAGCCTCATTTAAGAACATTCATAACTGAGACAGATTCTAAATCATGAGTTGGGAAATTAATCTCATGTGGTTGAAGCTAAATATATATATAATCTACCACATGATCATCCTGTATAATCACACAACCCAAACATGCACCAGAACCATCATCAAAAATCACATATTCTTTATCGGGATCATGTAAGATTATAATAGGAGCTGATGTCAAAATTCATTTCATCTCATCAAAAGAATATTGAAAATTTGCAACCCAATTTAATTTCAACACTTACCTGGTAAGAGTAGTCAAATTTGATATAGAATTTTTGAAATCCTTGATGAACTGTTGATAATAAACTATAAGACCACAGAATCTTTGAATCTCAAAGACATTCCACGGCTCTTCCCATGAAAATAAAACCTTTTCCTTATTAGCATCAACTGATAAACCGTGATTATTAACCATGTTCCCCAAGAACTTCCCTTCTTGGATCTAGAATCTGCATTTTAAAATATATCTATATAAATGGGGTCTCCTCTAGATATCTAGAGCCAAACCCAAATGGTTCTCTTTCTCCTGCTCAAATCATGAATAAACCAACATATAATCCATGAACACTCCCACAAAAGTGTCGAGATACTCATGGAATATATATGATTCATCAAAACCATAAAAACTATAGGTTTTTTAGTCAGACCAAATGGAATCATAAAATATTTTTATTAAGGCTTATACCATCTCTGGAAATCCATATTTGGTATATTAGATTCCTGAACCCTAATCTTTTGATAACCCAATTTTTAGATCGAACTTTGAAAACCAATTTTCTAATTTTAACTACTCAAACAATTCATCCACATGAGGTAAAAGATATTTATGCTTAATTGTTAATTGGTTCAAATTCCAGTTTTCCACACACAATTGGAGTGAACCATATGCCTTCTTGGAAATGAGAACAGTGGATTCCTAAGGTGAAAAATTAGGTTGAAAAACACCATTCTACATTATATTATCCAACTAAAACTTAATCTCTTTGAAATCCATAGGTTTTTTGTGATAAGAGGGAATAGAATTCAGTTGTGTACCTGGTGCTAGTTCAAAAATAAATTCTACCTCCACCTCTAAAGGAAGTATGTAGAAATCATATGGGAAAACATCAGGAAACACCCGAACATCAGTGGTAATACCAATAACAGAATAAATTTCATCGGGCTAAATTGCTACAGCAAATAAAAAACTCCTGATCTCAAAGTGGGAAGGTTCTGCAAGACCATAACTCAGATCCCATTCTCCATGAAACAATCAGGAGCTCCCATCATCCATAAGAAACAAGCCACATCATTAAAAACAATCAAACATGGCATGATGAGAAATATGAAAATCCATCCTGATGATGATGTAAAAAAAATATAGATCTATAATAAAAAAATACCAGACTAACTCTACATCATATTTTAGAGAACAATGACACTAAACCCCCTACCCTTTCCCCTTCCCAATAGTTTTTTATAACTCCATAACAATGGAAATCAGCTATGCTGGAAGTTTAATTATATCAACAAGATGGATAGATATAAATTAGTGGTAAACACAAATATCAAATAAATAGAATGAAATTGAAGATGCAATTAATATTGTGCCCCTCGCTATCATTGGACTTGTTTCTACCTCCACCAGAAACTCATCTACTACATGAAGGTGCTTCCCTTCTAAGTATTATGAATAGAACCCTATAGTCTTTTAATTATCTGACTAAATCATAGAAGCCTTTAGAAATGATGATCCTAGACTATATCAAGTAATAAAAATATCTTGAAAAAAACACTGCAGATGACCATAACTTCCATAACTATTTCACATATACATAGGTGGAAGACAAGAACATTGTGTGTTTCCGACCTTACTGAACTGGTAGAAATTCGGGGGCACACTACTAGCTACATCTAAAGGGGAAGAGAATGCCTACCACTAAGAACCATCTCTACCACTCTGGGGATGATGATTCCACTTCCTCTTTTTCCATTGAGTGTTATTGAAGCTTCCACAAAGTGGAAGATAAATGGACTAATATCTAAACTTTCCAATTATATTCATATCTTCTATTATCTCTCTATTTACTATCTCTACATAGATAAATATATTTAGCATAAATATGTATGATCTAATATTTGGTCACAAACCCTACATGTACTTCTAATCTTTTAGTCGGTCATTCTTTACTACCTCTCGAACAAAACGAACTAGATCAGCAAACTAATTGGTGTACACTAACATGGAATTTTCTCCCTACTAAAAGGATAGTAACCCTATAAGATTCTCTATCATCTAAAACTCTCAATAAAACTATTGGAAGAAGAGAGTCTTTAAACCCTTCCAGTCCAAGCTCACATGTCTATCTATCTGTGCCAAGGAATACCACCATCTCTTGATGGGACCCTAAATTATGAACATCGCACACTTCACCTTGATATTATCAGGTGTATCTAGGAATTTTAAGATATAACCAATATTTTCCATCTTGTCCTCCACGTCTTTAGGTCCATTCATACACTTAAGGGATGGTGTAAACTCACACATGAACTCCCTTTATCAATCCATTTCACCTACATCTTTTGGTTATACCTAAATAACAATATTCTAGAATTATATCACTTTTTTTTATAACATAAAATTTCCACATGATAAACTTGACAAAATTCTAATCAATAGGTGTATTCCCTTGAAGAACATTCATTTCACCCTCCAAAGCAACCCATGGAACATGTGTCAAAGGCATACCACGACACACTAAAAAATAATGGAAGATCATATAATAGAATAATAACATTTAAAACTAGAAAATCATAAGAAAAAAACTAAAATTAAGATCAAGAACTCAAAATAAGATACACACATCCAATCATCTCATGGTAACTTGAGACTTTTCATGGAAAGAGTGAGTCTGGAACTCACCACAACATACCTCTCAAATCTCGACAATCGTATCTCCAATCTACCAAATGTTCCAAGATAAGGAATCCAGAGGACAAACATCCTCTAATACCATACTATGGTGAAAAATTCCCAAATACCCTCTCAAATTAGAACCCAAAGAAAATTTCCAAATACCCTAAGTTAGATCTTGGTACTCATTAGTTGGCACCTCACACCCATGTATCAAATAACAACCAGAGGGAATGAATTTTCCCAACGTAAAGTAAAAAATGTAATATATATATATATAACAGAGTGAAATAGTGGAAATATATTCCATAACTAAAATAATAAATCAGAAATGATAAAACACAATAACAGTCATAAAAACCCCAAAATAAAAGTCTAACGTCGAAGGAAAACTAAAAATAAAATTATGACTAATCCATGTGATAGTGTGGGAAAACTCCCATTATCTCACTATGCGAAACCTAAACCTAGATAAAATAAACCTCACTATATAACTATGGAACATTTCCTTTACCTACATTTAAATACATACAAGGGTCTACACAGCATCAAATAGGTGTATAGGGTATGGGCTAACAGGCTCAGTAGGATCCCAACCTGGTGTTCCATAACAAGTCTTTGTACTATAATCTGAACATGCTCAAATTTAAAAGAAAACATTCTGTGATAAATAGTTAAATAGTTTTTTATATCAAAATCATGAAAAAACATTTAATTTTACCTTATTCAACATTTCCAAAATAAGTGAGGAAAAAAATTCAAATCATTTCACATAAATCAAATCAGAGAAAACCAAGCATCACATATCATGTCAAATTCATTGTAGTACAAGATAAAATTGAATAATCCATTTAAAAGATAACAACATGCAAATGATCACAATAGTTCATCCTAGTAGAATACTTGTACCATAATCATTGACTAGTGTACAATCAAGTCCATAGAACATAATCATAAGGAGCATAGAAACACCCCATGAGTGAATCCTCCTAAAATTTCAATATCAATTTCCTAGAACAACAGGCATGGGGATTGGATGGACACCACATGAATGAACCCCCCCCCCCCCCCCCCCGCGCACCCATAGATAATACATGGATGATGGACCTAAGTTAAACCTTCTAACTAATTACCCAAGGATTCCAATTTTCCCTATATTATAAAACATTTCATTGAAACCAAAGTATAAGAACTATTTCATAAATCAATTTCACAATGCTTTAAAAATATTCTTTCACTTTACCAAAATAAGGGGAAAACCATATTTTATCAAAAAATCATTTCCACACACAAAAATAAATAAATAAATCATGCCATTCAATTTATAAAAATATATATATAACTTGAGAAACGTGGTTCATCCAACATAGGTTAGATATAGAACCACCAACCTCAAACTCAGGGGTTAGCCTCCAGAGGAAGATCACTTAGTGGATCTAGAAGTAATCAAGAAGATTATTATTGAAAATAAATGGACCCATAATCTTAGTGTAATGGGCCTACCATGATAAAATACAAAGAATAAACATCAGGAATACCCACCCGTATAAATGCACCACAACCGAAATGATGATCAAAAACTAAAAGAAACATTTTAGAAGGATCATAGGTCTCCAAAATCACCTTGGAGAGATCCTAGGATGAGAGAAAAGGATCTTATAGATAAATAAAATAAAAAATAACCCATAAAACCCTAAAATCTCAATTTTCGAGGGTTATAGTGCATGTAATCCCTTTTCACGTTATTAAATCCCTGAAACTCAAGTATGCCAAAAAACCCACCACGTTTTTTAAGAAAACCCAATTTTTACAATTACACAATTTATAATATATATTCATAGTGTATAATATTCTTTCCATATATCGGTTCATGACATCCTCATGGAACCCAATACATAACGTGTAAATAGTTAACATGGCGTGTAAACTTCTCGCGACATGAAATAGGTTCATGCTTTGAACTAAACTCACAACATCTTCTTGGCGGCCAATTCATGCTGTGTAAATACTTTAAATGGTGGCTATTTCAAAAACGCACGACCAAAATCCCAGTTTCTATTAAAAACACCAAACCAACTATGGTATTATCTAAACTCTAGGAGAATCTCATAAATCCTTTAACACATTTATACCTAGACTCCATTAATTAAAACAAACATACATGCCAAAAAATTTGGTCATTTCCACATCAAATTCTATCCATTATCAAGAATACCAAAATTCACCCAAATAAATATGGAAATGAAACGTAAGAATATAAATACCATAAAGTGGTAATGGGATGTTACAATATTTCATGTGAAAAAAAGAGGTATAAAGCACAATTCAGTAATGGATTACATAGGTCCATCAATTCATAATAAATAGTGGTTTTGAAGTAAATTAAATACTTTTGATAATTAGTGAAGAAAATCGAAATGAAATATTAAAAATATTTTTCATAAATAAATTATAATTTTGTCACAAAAAATAATGTGATTAACCAAATTCAAAACTCATTTCAAAAGGTGTAAAACTGACATTTTAAAAAATATTTTTAAAATAATTTATAAAAATAATATATTAAAAATAAAAAAAAATTAATTAATAAAATTTAGAGTGGAATTCAAAAAATAAATAAATTAAATGAAACCCCTTTTTCAAAGTTTTTGAGAAAATAATATCCCTTTGTTTTATGTAAATATTAAAAATGAAAAAATCCCATAATAATTGAAATAGAATTTAAAAAAACATAGAATATTTTAAAATAATATTGATAATGATTAACATTTATAATAATTTTAACTTGTGGTTAAGTGATAAACCTTACAAAACATTATTTTAACACTTTTTTAACACAGAGTAAAAAAAATGGCCTTTATGGAAAATGATGAATATATTCCTTTAAAAACATTTAATTGAATGTAAAATTAAACATAATATTCCCCTAATAAATAATTTGAGTATATAAAACAATATTCATGATGTAAAATAGAGAATGTGGACATTGAGGAAAAACCTTTGTGACCTAAAATAAGAAATAAGGTCAATTATTCATTAAAAAATTCATTCGATATTTTTGAGTACCAAAGACGGGGGTGGATAAAAAGATTAATTGAAAACTCCATAACTAAAAAGAGTATAATAAAATATATTGGTTTTAAAATAGAAAGATAATATAATTCCCTTAATTTATATTCAAACATAAAAAATCTTGAATAAAAATGATATTGTGAAATAAATTCTAACAACTTTGATAACTTTCAAATCATAGGCCATCAAAAGTTAGAATTTGAAAAGGTTATGTAAATAAAATTAATTACATCAATAATTATGATAAAAATTAATTTTTAGTAAGTACACCAGATAAAATAAAACAAGGTTCATGATATTAAAAATGTCTCAAACAATAGATATTGAGACAAACAGCACTAATGGATTCAATAACTTGAATCAAAACCTCTTGAAATAAATAGTTTGAAATGAAATTTAAATTTCTAATATTAAAGTTTTTTATGGTATAATATTTAAAAAATGAATCATATAAACAAAATAATGGAAATAGGTTCATAATTCAACACATGACTCAAAGAATGAATTTTTAGATGAGAAACACTTTCCTTGGATTCCCGCTTGGTCGGATGCTTTCTAACATTCTATAAAATAAGTTTATATTTATTATTAATATATATAAGATCCATATTTATATATATATATATATATATATTTAATTATATGATATATTTATAAATTATTTATACCCATTTACTCCTAAATCTTTGTTAAAATTGATTATTTGGGTTTTAACTACTTCGTTTGTCATGCATGTTCTGATTAAGTTGTTTTGGTCCTTAAACCTTGGTCATGAATCCACTACCTCCCGAATGTTAATCATGTCTCTCACACACACACATCAACACATATATATACATATATATATATATCATATTTATATATTAAATACATTTTTGGAACCATCCATGTAAGGCGGTGATGAAAAATGAAATACATAACTTTATTGAGGTGGTAGTTTATACGTACACATGAGAGATGATTTCATTTACAATTAGATGGAAAGGAGGTAAAAATATTTTTTCAATAAATATAATAACATTTCAATATATTAAATATATTGATTTCATTATAGTATTATAATTAAAATATATTTCAAGCTGTTATAATAATAAATAAACTTAAAGAATTTGGTTAAGAAATATACCTCCTCCATGAACATATCTCGTTGGCCTAAAACAAATTCCTTCTAGGATTTGTCTTATGGTGATACAAAAAACTCTAGGATATGGATAAGGACTTTCTTATAGTATATTGGAATATATATTTTAAATCTAACCATCATTTCATTGTGTGGAGAAGTAATTATAGGATGTGTCCTTTTATATGTGAGGGGAGTGGCACCTTTATACATATTAATAATTTTAAAATATAATAAATTTATATATCTATACCATAACCTTATGCCTACTCATCTTACTTTATATAATTCCCTTATAATTTCTATCGACCCATTTAATAATAATTATTTATCAAAATTCATATCCATTTGTAAACTATTCTGTTTTTCATATATTATTTGATTTGAATATTTAGGTACCTAAACCTTGGACATTTTTTCATGATCACAAGAATATTAATCATGTCTAAATTATTATATTTAATTACCTTTATGATTTTATAACATTTGATAAAAAACCTTTTTGAAAGATAAAAATTCAAATGATACTTTAAATGTCATGAATAGATAGTTATTCATGATATAATGCTTTCAAAGAAGTATCATACACACCATATAAACAGAAATAGGTGTATAATACAAAACATGCCTCAAATAAGGGAATTTAAGATAAAACCCTTACCTTAAGTCCCAACTTACTTAGTAAGAGTTATATCCTCATTTATAATATATATATATATATATATACCATCACCATACTCCTAATTATCATATTACATATAATACCCTTATAATTTTTAATCAAAATTTTAATAATAATTCTTCATTAAAATCAATATTCATGTGCAAACTGTTTGGTTTACCATGTGTGAATTCATTTGGAAATGCAGGTCCTTGAACTTTGGACATTGTTTCATCAACCAGAGGGTATTAATCATGTCATAATTATCATATTTATTCATTGTATGTAATTTTATTACCATCTATTCTAGTTGTTTATGGAAAATTAATTACATCAATTTATAGAGGCGGTAGTCCGCACATATGCACGAGCAATGTTTTCATTATTCAATTGAAGAAATAAATGAAGGTAAATAAAATTGTATCTTCATATAATCATAATTATATCATAAATATAATATATATTCAATAAAACCATCTATATAACCAAAACAGATATACGGTGATAAAAAAATTAATTACACCACTTCATGGAGGTGGTAGTTCGCACGTACTCATAAGAAATGATTTAATTTTATATTAGATGGAAAAGAGAGATAAAATTTTCAAACCATTAACATAAAACATTTTATTATATTAAATATACTATATTTTTTAATATTATTATGTTTACGAAATATTTTGAGTAGGATTAATAATAAAGAAAATTGAATTTTTTTATAAGAACATATACCTCTTCTGTGGATAATCTATCTTGAAAATACCTTAATAATTATTAGGTGTGTCTTTTACGATGAAAAAAATCTAGTTCATTGATAAGGGTGTTTTTAAGGTATTTGGGCAATCAATGGTGGAGTTGATATGCTCAAATGGTGTGGATAAGTGAGAAGTTTAGGTTCCCTTTTACAAGTGAGGGGAGTAGCGCCCTTATATATAACCTTAACTTTAAAATAATATAGTAATTTTCATGGGAAAGTGGAACCAAAAGTACATTGTTTCTAAGATAGAATCAGTTCAAGTATAAATATGCTTATTCAATTAGATTTATATAAATTTTAATGATATTTTAATCCTTATCTCTTAGGTTAACTACCTTGTTAACCCATTTACCCTTATTGAGGTGGTAATATTTTAATCATTGAAATTATTCATTTTGGATAATAATTAAGTTCAAATTATCAACTAACACTAATTATGATGATTTAAAATATGGAATCAAATTTAAAATTTTCAATTTATGAATATTGATTAAATTACTTTTAATATAATAATGAAAAATGCATTGAAAAACAATTTTTAGATAAATTTATTTTTAAGCATAAAAATTAATTCAAACAAAAATCATGTATATAATTAATCTCTAACTACCCAATTCCAATAACCTAGATTTTGTGTCTAATTTATTCCTTTTGCATAGATATAATTGGTCAAATCCAAAATTAATTATCCTTTCATTAGTCTAATAGAGGCATATACATACATGATACCAGTTATACACTAAGAATAAAATATAAGGCATAGTAATGGAGAAAATTCATAATCCCTAATCTCATTCAAAGAATTATTCTTCATATCCAAGGGAAATGAAAAAAAAATAGTGGTGAGCTAAAATACTCAATAAGTTTTATGTAAAATCTAAAATATCATGAATAAGTAAGGAATAATCAATATATAAATTAAAATTATTGAAAACACATTTCAATTGATATATAACTCAACTATAATGATTAGACTTGGAATAATCAATGTGGATAGGTAAATAAATGAAAACATATTCCATTTAATGAAAAACTTGAGAAACAAATACGTACAAAGATAATAAAATGGAATAATCTCTTGGATAATGAAAACTAAATTATCAATGAAGGAAATCACTAATAGTGGATTTCATGATCTCATAAATCATGATATCTATACTATCAAGACCTTGTGTCAAGAGAGTTTAAAACTATGGGTAAACCTGTATTTTATTTGTTTAACTATTTTTTCTCATGAGACTCATCGATCAATTGAGGGGTTGTATAACCCTGGTCCCCACAAATCATTGCATATCCAAAACAATCCTCATATATAAAATGATCGTATTAATTCATAAACAATATTCCTTATCAATAAATATTCATATTGAGTAAAGATTATAGATTTAACAATATTTCCCTAGTAAATAAAATAACATTCAAAGAAAAAAAACCATATATAGAAATGATATATGGTTTAAGTAATAAGAATATAAATCAAAAATAATATGAATATTAAAGGGGAATTTAATGTTCAATGATTACATGATAGTGAGATTTTTAGGGAAAAGTGAACAAATACATAAATCAATAAGAGATAATATTTATTTTGTGATAAATTTATGTCATTTGAAAGAATAAAGGGGGTGAAATTGATATATTAAAATTGTCTTTCAAAAAAATATTTTTCATTGAAAACCCATTTCAAATGTATAGAAGACGATAAATTTAAAAAAATGATTACAGTGGTGGGGAATCCCATTACCACCGTATACATTAAAAAATACTCCACCTGACTTTGGTAAAGAAAGTTAAAAATGTTCCATTCCAAAAACTATATAAATAACCATTGAAAACATTTTGTAAAATTTAAGGATAACTTAAAATGTCCTTAATAAATTATTTGAATAAATAAAATATCTTTTTTAAAATAATATTGAAAAACTTGGATATGGAAGAAAAATATATCTGATTAAAAGGGATATAATTTTTTTTTCATTTAAATACTTCTTTGAATTATTCAAGTACGAAAGAGAGTAAAAAGTTTAAGAAAATATATAATCTCATTAAATATATAGTGGATAATAAACTTATTGGAGCTTTTTATAAAGAACAAACCCAATATGCCCATCTGAACCGGCTCTTGAAACAGCCCGCCACATACCAGAGGAGTTTCCCCGATCTCCTTGGGTTGTTGAAAAATCAAGGGTATCTTAAATAACAATTAAGAATTATTTCATCCTCAAATAACTATAAAAAAATTCAAAATAGGGAATATACAAAAATAGACAATGATAAATTCCAATAAACCACCATAATAACAAATAATAATTTAATAAAGAGCAATAATTGAAGCTAAAATAAAGTGAATGAAAGACTAAATATGTAATGAAACTAAATCCAGATGTTTTTAAAATACTGAAGGTTCGATCACCAACTCCATATGACACTCATGTCACCACCACAATCCCAGAAACCAATCACTTTCTAAGGAATACAACACCGCATTCAACCATAAATCCAAGACCTGGAAAACCAACACAATAAATGAAGACTATATACCCACCAATGTGACTATGAAGGGTGTGACCAGAATCTAGTAGGATTCCACCCTGTGTCCAATTCATTAATTTTATAAAATAAATCAAGTTCTTTATTTTTAAAGTATTTTAATCAAAGAGTTTTTCATTTACCTTTACATAATATAAGGCAAAAAACATGGAATGTTAACTTTTTCATATAAATGTTTTTCTAAAACATGTCATGAAGAGGTTTTAACAAAATCTATGCCATTTCAAGGTGCTCACCATCTATCTTTATAGACACCACACTTTTGAAAATGAACCCACACATGGTTTAAAACATTTCAGAAGTATTCTAATAAGAATTCCAATTGGAAAACAACTTTCCCATTTTCACTTTAAAATATTTTAAACACCCAACTCAAGTTAAACAAGGAAACAAGGGAAATAATAATGTAAACATAACCGGATGGTTCGTAAATAATTCCAATAAATGGGTGGAATAAAATTAGTCCACAAAACAACTAATCCATTAAAGGATTAACACACCAAGAAAATCCATCCAAGAAATAAAAAAATAAACATGCCAATATATATATATATATATAAGATATAACAGATATACATAGCATGAATAAACACCACTGGTACTAATGAGACAGTATAAGACATGACCAAAATTGGATCCAAACTAATGGCATGAAAACAATCACACATCTGAATCTGAATCTCTCTTAACTAGCCTCATCAAGGACATTCCACTAGTTGATTTGTGACTCTCAACTAGGGGAAACGAGATAGTGTGTGATCACAAATATCAATATCATAATTCCACTATTTTCCACCTATTTACCTTGATCTACTCAAGGAAAAATAACACTACCCAAAAATTGCTTTAAGCTGATGGATCTATACCCACAGTTTAGAGAAACTGTGGGTATAGAACCTCCTTCCAAACCTATATCTTCATATTTTTGTAAACTGTGGGTATATCCTATTGTATACTCAGCCTTGATCAAGACCCACCCCCCCCCCCCTCATTTGAGACATATTTCTCTCCTCCCATCCTCATATTATAGTCCCTCCCTATCCTCCTTAGCTTGGAATCGCTCCATACCCTCCTCGGTTTTCTGTCCCCCCCACTCCCCTCCTCAGAGGCTTTGACATCCCCCCTCTCCTACTAATTCGGCATTGCACCCATTAGAATAGGTGAGATTTATTTCCCTTATTCTTATTTATTCTCTTGTCTTCTTCGGTGAATAGGTCTTCTCTCTCTCATAATGCCTCGAGTAATTTTGTGGCATGTTATCATTATTCCATTATTTCAAAAAAAATTAATTTGTTTGTGTGAAAATGGATTCCATGATATAATGGTTTTTTATTTGATGTGATGTCTTAGGATTTCTTTGGGAAATTAAATATGTTTTTAATATAACATGTTGTTTTCTTAAAAATGAAATTATACCCTCTTGAAGGGTATTTCAAGACTGGTTATTTTTAACTTGTGAAGTGAAGGGGTTTTTTCGTATTAAGGTATTTTAGTTGTAAACATTGTAAAATTTAAATATATTATTATATGATATTTTTTAATGGTAATTAGTTTCATAATCATGATACAATGGTATTTTCAAAAAATTTATGTCGGCATTAACCTTTTTAAAAAAATAGTGATTCCCAAAAGTAGATTTTTCAGTATTATGGGGATTTATCCCATTAATGGGTGGCTATAAATTGTTTCAAAATGAATATTTTGTATAACTAAATAATTTGGATATTTTTTGAAATTGTTTTCAGAGGTTTTTCTTCTTTTTTGGTATAATTCTTGGTATTTATCACTTTTCTTTTTTTTTTTGTAACTTGTTGAATATGGGGGGTCCATAGTTTTAAAAGGAGGAATTTTTTAAAATCATTTTAATTATTTTTTATACTAGTTTGATTTAGGAGAAATGAATATGTTGGTTTTCTTTCTCATGTTGATTTTACATAGGCCTTTTGGAATTTTCTACTATAAAGATAAAGAAATTATCTTTAGGGGTCATTCCACCTTATCGGTTTAACACTTCTCTAGCTCTGAATATAGTCCCATATGATATCTTCTCTTCTTTGTCTAGTATTGTGGAAATTTCTGTAGAGGTTATATCTATTGAGCATTTATAAAGACCATATAGTTATGGTGTTTTAAACAATCATCATATTCTTGAAAGATGGATTGGTGAGGGATGGTTTAAAATATACTTAAATGTGTGCTAGGGTTTTGGCATAACTTAAATGAGTATTCCATGGTTTTTTATTATGATATTACTTATTCTTTATTGGGGTGGATAGTTGAATATTCTATAATGGTCACTTACATCATGCATTCTATTCAATTTGGTATCTTATTATTGTTATTTAATTTTCTGTACACTATAATTTCAATTTATATTTCTATTTGGATATCATTTTAATTATGGTTTATATTATTGATTGGAACATAACTTTTTTTCCTTATAATAGAATAGATAGATTCTTGATGTATCATACCAATTCGATGCCAAACGATTTTGGAGATAAATTTGGAAAAAGATTAGATTTTTCATTTAACAATGTTTTAGATGAAGGTCTTATACAGTTTCCATTTTAAAATTGTGTTGAAAGATCATGGTTAATCCGGGAATAAGTTATCTACCATATAATGAAATCTGGATTTAAAATAAACTATTATGATTTCTATAATAATGGATAGATGAGACAATATTATACTATTCATGGATGGAAATAAAAAAGTGGTATGGGTAATTTGATCATCAATCGGTTTTCATTTTTCAATCATCATTAGAGAGATAATATGTCGGTGCCAAAAGGCAATGATTTCAATACACTTGAGGAAAAGACTGGATATAATGATATTAAGAGGGTAAAAAATTTAATGGATGACTCCAAAACTTATGTATATCAGGAGTGTATAAAAATGAAAAATTTGGAATATTTAATAATCAATGGGTATAAATTTGTTAAAACTGATCGAGTGGTGAAAATGAAAACACAACATGATGGTGTTATGTTAACTACTACAAAAATATATTATTCCAGTTTAACATATAGGCATCCCTGATATAAAAATGTGTATTATTATTGACCTATTGAGAAAATATTCTTATTAAATTACTACTATAAAGGTTGATTCACTATGTTGAAATTAAAATGGATTGATTCAATGATGTGATATGGTATATTTATTAATGATTTTGGATTCAAAGTTATTGACATGAGTTGATTCCTGGATACCAATGATCCATAAATTTTGGCATCATTGTAAAAATAAGTGTTTTATGTGAAAGATCATTTAAGAATTGATTCTGGGGTCATTAATGAAGTAATCCAAAGACATATTTTTCATGATGATGGGGATGAAATTTGATCCCATTGACACCCCCATAGGGATTGACCAAAATATATCATTTGATGACTCAAATTTTCCCATTTTCAGAGTTGATGTTGAACCTAAAGTAGTGGTGGGTAATATATAGACGCAACCATATATGTTCATATTTCATTCAGTTTACTTTGACATGGGTTTCTCAAGATGGTATTACGATAATTACTTTAATTTAGTTTCAATTTAGAATGATATGTATGTTTCACAATTTTTTGGTTTCATTGTATTTAATTATATTTATTTTAATTTAGAAAATAGGGTTTAAAATGGGTTTTTAAAAATGTTAAACTTCATTTTAAATTATTGTTATGAAAATATGTTATGAAATTTATTATGAATTCTGTTACTACTAAGTTGTATTTGTTATTTTTTTAAACGGTTTCTATAAAATGTACATTTCATTATTAGGCATCTTATGAACAATAACACAGAAGTTCAAAGGAAGCAATTATAAGATGTTGATTGATAGATTCGCAAGTGTGGGTTGCATCCTCTACTTCCATTAGTAAGTATAATAATTTTAATATTTTTCTTTTGAATTACATATTGTTTTAGGTTCATATTTTTATCAAAAAAAATTAGGGATATACAATAGAACTAGAGTTGACTCATCCTCATCCTACCAGCATGGGTCTGAGCAGGAATGTTCCAAGACCTAGATGGAGCACCCATCGTACTTGTTCCCACCCTAACCCACCAGAAAACACCACATCTACCACATCTTTTCATCCTCTGCATGAGACTCCAGGGATGTCCCCACTCATGCCTCCATCATCATCGCATTTAGCCTCTTCTTCCCATACCATGTCTATGTATCATCCAAGGATGTTTCCACCATTACCATTTCCATATCCTTTGATGTATCCCCAACTCTAATACAAATATACATCCATGTCTATGCCACCTTCATTTCCTACTACCCATCCAGGATCTGATGATTCCATTACTTCAGCTTCCACTCCAGTCTATGCAGATCACCCAGAGCATGCAATGGAATAGATACATCAAACAAGGGATATTTATCAAGAAAATCCCACGGATCCATCAATTCCTATTGAGAAGCCTACATCAGGTTTTTTTATTATAAGTGTGTCAAATTATATCAAATCCTTTTTTCTTATTGCACCATGAGTTAATTCATCTTTTTTCCACCTTTTATCTTATTTAGTGGCATATTAACGTAGGAAAAATGGGTGCACCCAAATGTGGGAAGCTTGGAGTCTCCAAACACAAATAATGGTGGTTTATAATGAATAAAATCATATTATAGAAAAAAATTCAGGAAGTGTAGAAGTTTCAGGTCTACATTATCCAAGTACCATGATATAATTCCGGTTGAACTAGTCTAAGGGAGACATATTGGTAATGAAATCAATAGAAAAGTATAGGAGGAGATATAGGAAAGGCATTTTTTTTTAAATTTATATATATATTATTATTATTTAATTTATAGGAATTATCTTGTTTATTGTAGTTTCGGTTTAACCTTCTTGAGAATGAATCTATAAAGGTTTCAAGTTTGATGGATCTTGGGGAGTTCTGGAAATCATATCAGAATGAGTTATATGTTAGTTGGAGGATAAGAGTCGGTTTTGATTTATAGGGAGTACTCATATTCTCCAACTGTCCAACAACACAGTATCAAAAAATGATCTCATATTTGGATATTGACATGTTTAAGGTATTCCCAATCCTAAATGTTTTTCATATAAAATTTAATTCTTACTAATTGTATTTAATTTTTGTTTTTAGGATGCCTTAGGTATAAAAGAACAATGATTCAATGACATATCTGCACACATTGGGATTCACTACAATGCCTGAGAATGAGAAGTGCTAGGTACTTTAATATGCATAGAAATAATTTCTAAATTTATATTGTCACTTAGTTAGCTTTGCATCATGAAATTTAAGTTTAATTTTCATTAATCCCTTTAATATAATGCTTAAAATACCCCCTTTAAAATGGCTTAATTCCCCATTGGACTAATGACTTAATGGTCTAATGGCCAATTGGAATAAGGGGCTCATAGCCAATTGGCCTAATGGCCTAATGTCCCAACAAGTTAGCCTAACAACCTAATGTATGATTCGCCTAACGGTATAATGTACAATTGGAAAATTGGATTTATAGCCAAATTTTCAATAGGAAAATTGTTCTGAAGGCCTAATAGCCAATTGGAAAATTTTCCAAATGGCATAACAACCAATTATCATAACAGCCTAATGGCCAATTGGCCTTACTAACTAATGTACAATTGGCCTAGCATCCTAATGTCCAATTGTCCTAACATCCTAATGGATAATTGGAAAAATTTCCAACTTTAATAATGTCCTAACTACCTAATGGAATAATAGACTAATGGATTAATTGGCATAATGGCATGATGGCATAATAGTATAATGGCCTAATGGCCTAATGACCTAATGTAAAAACAACCATTTGGACTAATGGACATTTGAAATAATGGTCTAATGTCCAATTGGAAAGTTGGACTAACATCCTAATATCCAATAAGTCAATTTGTTTAAATTCCTAATGACCAATTGGCCAATTAGACTAATGTCGTAATAGCCAATTGGCCAATCAGCTTAATGGTCTAACGTCCTATCATCCAATTGGTCTAACGATCTAATGTCCAATTGGACAAATAACCTAATGGCCACTTGGCCTAATGACCTAATAGACAATTTCCCTAATGGACTAATAGCCAATTAGACTAATGTACTATTTTCAAATTGGCCAATTGGCCTATTTTTTCTAACAAAAAATTAGCCTAACGTCCTAATGGAAAATTGACTAACTGAAAATTCATTTTTTTGATTTTTCAAAACACTTTTTGGGTAAATTAGAACTGAACAAGTGAAAAAAACTAAGACAGTGTGTCTAAGGGGATCCACCATTGCAGAAACAAGTTAGACCAACCCAAACAGAACAAGAAAATGCAACGTGTCCAAGGGAATCTGCCATTGCATTATCGATCCAGAAAAACCCAAAGAAACACAAACAACACAAATCACACATCAAGCTAGAAGAAAATTTTCACATGAACCTTTGAAGGATGATGATTGATGGTGAGGGATTCATCGACAGAGCTCCATAATGAGGAACCATGAGATTATCGAACCTCCATGGACAAAGAAACCATCAAAAAAGCATCTGAATGGTTCTACATTCACCAAAGTCACCAGAACCATCCAAAACATCATGTAATCTATCAAACATGACCAAATTGGACTTGTTCATGAAAAATCATGATGAAATGGAAGAGGAAACCAAGAGAAAATGGAACAATCCAAATGCAGAAACCTCAACAATGGTCGCCGTCACAAACTGACCCGAGGTTGAACCTCCATCTGTTGTGTATTCACCTGTGAATGTTTTGCACCACGGCTTCCCACAAACACACTAGGATGATCCGGGTAGGAAGCCAAAAGCCACAGGGTTGCTTTCTCTTGGCAACTTCGCACGCCACACACACGGGATCTGGGGGCCGAAGTTCGCACTCGAAGGCATCGGCCTCGCAGAAACGAGAACCAGGAGAGTCTTCATCATCATCACGGATAGCACTGCTCAGGAAGGAGTTGTGGGGTTCGGCGGCAGGATCCCTGCTACGCCAAGTGAGCAGGGTCGTCGGTGGCGGCGGGATCAAGGGCTGCAACGTCGCGTGAACCTAATAGACAATTGAAAAAATAGCCTAATGGACTAATTGGTCTACCATCCAATTAGCATGATGGCCTAATTCCCAAATGGAAAATTTGCTTAAACACCTAAAAAACTAACAAACTAACATATTAATAGTATAATTTCCTAATGGTTTAATGGGATAATGTTCTAACAGCATAATGGCCCAATTCGCCTAATGGCCTAAGGTGAAATTGGAATAACAGCCTAGTGGCTAATTGGCCTAATGGGATTATAGTCAATTGGCCAATTGGTCAATTGGATTAATTTACAATTAGCGAATTGTCCAATTATTATAATGGCATAGTGTCCTAACATCCTGATATCCAATTGGACAATTTGACTCATAGATTAATGGCCAACTAGCCGAATGTCCAAATGGAAAATTGGCCTAACAAACTAATGTTCTAATGACCAATTAGCCTAATGACCTAATGGTTAATTGACCTAATATCCAATTATCCTAATAGACTAATATCTAAAAAACCAATTGTCCTAAAAGCCTAATGAAAAATTAGAATAACAATATAATGACTAATTTATCAACTTGCCTAATAGCCAATTGACATAATGCCTTAATAGCCTAATAGCTGATTGGCCTAATGGAAATTTTTCCTAAAGGCCTAATGTCCAATTTTCTTAATAGTCTAATGGCATAACAACCAATTGGCCTAATGAATTATTTTTCAAATGGACAATTGGACAATTGGGCTATTTGAAGAATCATCGAATGTCCTAATATCCAATTTTCAAACTTGCCTAATGGACTAATATCCTAATGTCCAATTAGAAAAAAGGCCTAATGAAAATTTAGACTAACAACCAAATGATCATTAGGTCATTAGCCAATTGGAATTTCTTATAACCTAGAATAAAAGTATTTATATTTAGAGATTATGAATTGTTCTTAAATACATAATTTCAATTATTCAAATTAAAGGAATTGTTTTGATATTATTAAATCCACATCAAAATATTTTTTATGATCTATTTCATCAAGGATGAAATATTATTAACATTATTAAATATATATTATCTAAATAGTTTGTATAATAAATTGTAATATAAAATCGATATATTTAAAAAATATCATATATATAGAGGAAATTATATATAATGAGTAATATGGAGTTAATATTAGGAAATGAATATATTTTATTCTTATTAAAAGATAATATAATATTCATAATGAGTATCTGAAATTATTAAGTGTTTAAGATTAGATTTTATTTATAAATTTTTCATCAATGTTTATCTCCTATTTAAATTAATGAAATTCTCATTAATTTAAAAGTTATTCCCTTTATTATTAATCAAGATTATAATATGTTTGTATTAGAATATGTGTACACTAATAAATGTCATTTGTAATGACTTGTATTGAACATCAAAGGTTGTGTGCCTTGAGTAAATTAATTTTGCTCAAGTAGAAAGAAAAAATATGGAAGAGCTGTAAATTCCCAAACATGAGAAACGATTGTATGTTTTTTATTTATATTTATAATATTTATAAGAAATTCATAATTAAATATCTTGTTTTTATTTTAAAAAATTTTCCCTTGAGGCCCTTGATGATAAAGAAGATGAAAACTTCAGGCCGAATGATCATTTGAGTCAGGTATTAGGTGAGATACACCAGGGTAGAGTCTGATGTAGATTTATAAAAGACATCATCCCCACTAGTTATTAGTCCTCATAGGGCTCCTCTTGAAACTCCCAAACCACTGCGCTACAATGTACCCGTCCAAAATCAGGTGAGGACAAAAAAATAGTTTTACAGGAATGTGAAAGAAGTAAACTGATCACTGATCACTTCCTAAAATATATGTTAGTTATAATTTAATCACATATATTATAGGATTATATTAATATTGATTCATATATGGAATCAATGAACTCTTTAAATGATGATCTGAGTGATGCCAATGAAGGTCCTAGTAGTGGTTGAGCTTATGGTGGTGGTGGTGATGATGATGTTGTTGAAGCTGCTACACCAGATGATGTTTTTGGTGATAAGGATTTTGTTGATGGTCATGAGGAAGAGGATATTATAGATGGGGGAGATATCAATCCCATACAATTTTGAATTAGTAGTAAATAGAAATTTGGATATTTTTAATGACTTTAATTGATTGTTTGTATAGATTTGTAACGTCCCAGTTTCGGAAGCCACCCAGAGGTGCCCCGTACCTGGTTGGTCACATGTCCTCAAGCGCATTTACCTGAATGCCAGAGGATGCTAACTAACAGCGAGGGTCTTGGGTGTGATAGTGGGGAAACTATGCCCCCATTGGCAAAGTAACATGGTGGAAGTAAACTGATACCAATAGCGGAAGCAGTAATAATAACATACAATAGTAAACAGCAGAATACTAAAAGTAAGAACAACTGGAGCACATATATAAATGATTCAATACATGTGTCTAAGAAAACAACCAAAAAGTCACAATGTTGGAATATAGTACTAAACCAAGTAAAAAATAAAAACAAGAATCAACTCCACAGCATTGCAAGCCTCAGCTAGGTCCTATACTATCCAGCTCCAAGCAATCAAGTGCCTGAAGTAGAAGGGTTCTTTACCATGTCTATACTTGCAGTAATATAATCTATTTGGGCCCAAAATCATGACCCAAACAGGGTGTGATACTAGTACCCGTAGGCAACCACCCAAAGATTTATGCCTAACATTCATTAAATATATATGGCAGGCAATAAGCAAAGAGAAGCATAAAACAATGAAGTACACAAAAGTAAACAATCCTATAGTTTTAATGCATTCAATTTTATTTATCAAGTAAGTAGATAATCATAAGTATAAAACCTTCAGAAAAGTACTCAGAGCCTAACCCCTCTAGTCCAACTAAAAAAACACAAGCAACCCTCTAAGAATTACACATAGTCTAACCCCTCTTGTTTAGCTTTTGCACAGACTCTCTGAGGAAGCACTCACCGTCAATTCTCCTTATAGTCTTGTATCGGTAACTAAAATGTGCTCTAACGAAGAACTCAATTTCCATTTCCCCCAGTGGCCCACATCGAGGAACTACAGAAACTCTGAGGAAGTACTTACATCCATTCCCCCTATGGTCTCGCATCGTAACAGAAAAATAGACACTCTGGGGAAGCCCTCAACATCCATTCCCTCTATGGTCTACTACACCAGGTTCCCACAGCCCTATGTAAGTCAATCAAGCACAGCGATATATAATGGCCAAAGTATACCTCATGAACTACTTGGATAAATAGTCTACATCATAACAGCATGTTAGATAAAAAGATCACTTTATCCTATCAGCACTCAGAATGGAAAGCACAATAGCCTAACAGGATAAGAGAGACCAAAAGGTCATAAACAAAACATGCATGGGAAAACACTTCCAAATCATAGAAATTAACCCTATTCGCATTCAATTAACCTCTACTCAAGCATATAGGCATAGAAGGAAATTAACTGGGCTAAAACCATAACCACGCAATACCACGAACAAGGGTATTGGGAACTTTTGCACATATAACTCAAAGAATATCTACAGAAAGGAAAAAACAACCTACCTCAGCATTGTGAGATTTCTATATGTGAATCTCATGCCTTGATTCACCTTAGAACATTGTAGATCTATAAAAATGTCTAAAAAGTTTAACCAAAGATAACTCTTAAAAGAGGAGGAATCAGGAAACAAAGCTCTAGAAGAAGGAAGATCTTTCCATGGAGATCCCAAAGCAATCAACAACGGTCTAATCAGAGAATGGATGCTCGATCGTGGGTTTGGGAAAAATTGGCATCGTACGAACGCTCTCGGTTGAAGAAGGAAAAAAAGAAGATACTTCTTCCAATTAGATGTGATCCTAGTCTATCTAATGAAATAAAAATAAAGTACACGGCGTGTACTTTAGAAGTATATGGCATGTACTTTCCCTTACCGTCCCTCGTATTAGGTGCTCTCCAAGTCACCACACACGACTGTATGCTTGGCCATTACACGGCAGCACACGGCTACGTGCAGCAAAAGAGTACACAGTGTATACAAATAAGTACACGACTTTGTGCTCGACCATTACTATGTTTTGTATACTTTCCTATATTATCATGCTTGTTTGTAGCTACAGTTGGTTATCCATTTCCGCCCTTTATATAAAGATATGTATGACCTACTTTGGATACATGTTTTGTTGTTCAGTAGTAGTTACGAGTGATCAACATGTTGTTGTGTTTGTTGTTGCTATTGTTGATTATATTTATTATTTCCACTATTTATTGATATTGAATGTGCTTCTGCTCTATGCGTCTGGTTCGAGTCTGCTGAGTCGTTTATTCTGCTACATCTTTATTATTATACTCAGACCAGTACCATAATTATTATCCTTAGAGAGTTTATAGCCTCCCAACTATACCTATAGGACCATCGCTGCTAGTCGGCAGCCTTTGGCGTTCGGGGAGGTGCGCCTAAGGTAGTAGAACTCGGCCCATTTAGCACTGTTCGGGTGGCTATTTGGGTTCGGGTCGTTACAAAGTGGTATCAGAGGAGTTCTTGATAGGGATTTAGTAGTAGTCTTTTGTTGTCTACTAATGAGATTGAGGATTATCTTTTATTTTTGTTGGTTTTACTATTTGGGATATGTTATACTGGAGATAGGTTGTTACTAGAAACAGGGTTTCTAGCTTTTTCTTGGGTACCTGTAGCCCCAGGTACGAGGGATGGACCAAGTTGCCGTGGGTGAGATTTGTGGTTTGCTTTTTTCTCAGATTACAGTGTATATAATTTCCACCTCAGTGTCTCACTTTGCATGTGATGTTATTGATTGTGATATGTGACCCATAACCTGGTGTGCTAAGGGAGAATTGGACCTTGGCCCAGAATAGAAAGGCTTGTTTGATTAGATTTTGATAGGCACATTTTTAGGTATTTCAATTTCATAATTGCATGTATGCATTGTGAAGTGATAATACCATGTGAATGATATCAATTTCCATGCTTAGTATTCGTGAAATGTGAATATGTGAAATTCCTGATAGAATTTCTTATTTGTTGCAATGTGTATGCCATGCTTTATATTTTTGTATAATTTCATGTGACAGGGTATTTGGGTTTGGCTCTTGTACAAGTAGGTACAATGGTTGAGGTTTGATCACCAGGATTGGGCGACTCGATCATCGGTTTGTGGCAACGTTAGTTTTCATGATGGGCATGGGTCGAGGTACTGTTGATACTAGTCTCTGTTAGGGGAGGGTAAGGAGGCCATGAGGTCGGAATGCTGTGGGCATGGGTTGCATTGGGGGAGAGAAAGGGTAGTAGTTATGCACTGCCCTTTACTTCCTTCCTTATTTGTGTTATATATGTATAAATTTTTATTTATGTGGGATGTCTTAACATTTATGGTATTCAGTGGGTTCCTCTTAGACTTCTCGATGGAGAGTTAGGCGGGTGAGGAAATGGTGCCGCAGGTGTAGGATTAGGTTCAGGATCCGGTGTAGGCAGAGCAGGAGCCATAGGTACATGCTCAGAAAAAGGATCAGGTCCATGATTCAGCATAGGTAGGATAGCAGCTGGGTTTGGTAGCATTTGGATCATGGCTCTATGAGCAGCTCTGAGCTAGCTTGGTGCGTGTCTTGTAGGGGATCGACAGAGGCAAGTAGGATACAGATCCATCTGTGGCATATCTGACATGGGAGTTCCAATTGCAGCACCTGCTACTTTTTCAGGGTGAGGGTGGTCTACAGATGGCTAAAAACTAGATAGAGAGCATGAAGATGATCTTCGATCAGCTCAAGACACCTCTAGGTTGGAGGGTCAATCTGGAGACATACATGCTATGAGGATCGGAAATGTGTTGGTGGGATGTGCAGGTTCAGGCTCGTAGGTACGAGGTACTGGCATGGAAGAACTTTGAGGACAAGTTTTTTGAGCACTTTTACCTAGAGAAACTAAGAGCCGAGAGAGCTCGGGAGTTCTTGAGTCTTTAGTAGGGATACATTTCCATCATGGACTATGTAGCTTCTTTCACAGATCTATCTTTCTTTAAACCTGGTATAGTAAGAGATGGCGCGGCTAGGGTGAGGTGCTTCAACGATGGATTACGACACGTCATTTGGATCAAGGTGAATATCTTCAGGTTGGGTTCTTTTTCAGAGATGGTGAATCAGGCGCTCATATCAGAGGGTAACCAAAGGGATAGGCCTCAGGTTGGTCGGACGAGGGATTCAGGTAAGGGTTCGGACAGCAATAAATGAGGACAGGGTGAGTTTCAGCAGGGAAGTCAGGCCAAGGACTCATCTAGACCACCATGTGGAAGTTCTTCAGTGGTTTGATTTCATTGTGGACAACCAAAACATGTTCGGACTCAGTGTGATAGGAATCCAAAGGAGTGTTGGGTATATGGACAGGTTGGGCATCTTGAGAGGTTTTGTAGGCAGCCTTCTCAGACAGCCGGCAGGTAGGGACCAGGACAGACGGTGGCATCTAGAGTTGGTTTAGGTTCGGTACCCGGAGAGGATAGCCGAGGTTCAGCTGCATGTGAAAGACATGACAGAGATAGTGGGCTCCAACTGAGGGATCAGTGTCCAGTGGTTGGAGCAGCACCACTGGGAGGTCAGGCATCAAGCAGTCCTGCTTCAGGCCAGGTGCATGTTGTGGAACTGCTAGAGGCTGAGCAGGCAGGAGAGCTGATGATGGTTAGAGGTACACCACAGGTGTGTCCATGATTTCCATGTTTTATTTTTGGCTTGACCTGTAGAGGCATGTCCGTTTTGAGTGTACATGATGCACAGGATCTATTTAGACTGACTAGATGCTAGTTATTCAGATTTCCACCATATTTGGTGTGTGATATATTTATATATATGTATATATATATATATGAGATGCGTAGCATTAGGGGAATCAAGGATACAGGTTATTTTAGGTGACGTGGGCATTAGGGCATCGAGGATGCGGGTTACTTGAGGTGCCTTGGGCATCGGGGCATCGAGGATGCAGGTTACTTGAGGTGTTAGGATCCAGGTTTTTTTTTGAGCGTACATGTGATGCAGGACCTTGTGGAGGCAGACAATGATGCGGTGCAGGATACGTTGGGTGTTGTGAATGACACAGGATCACCAATGAGGCACAGGGGTGAAGATGTGTCATGGAAGTAATATGCATCCGGAAAACAGGTTAGTGAACCTTTGTTTGTATTGAGTTTTATTGTGTTGAGACTGAGTTAGGCGATTCCTAAGGTGGGGAACCCCTTGAGGAACTTAGCCTGTCGGGGTTACTTTGATCAGGGTGGTATGTTAGGTTCCGTTTCTGGGTTTCGTTTGATAGCTTGGGGATGAGCTATATTAAGGTGGGGAGATTGTAAGAAACCGAGTTTTTAGAATGGATCAAAATCCCAACCCTGTTTGAATTTTTGACCTTTCCCTGATAAAACTGGAGAAATTGTGCAGTTTCTGGAAATTTCCAGAATACCCTCCGTGTACTATAGTGTACACGCCATTAATTGATTGGGCGAGCACTGGTCGTGTGTCGCCGATTACATGTCGTGTGATGACCATGTAGGAATTTCTTACTACACGGCGTGTAGTTATCAAGACGTCGTGTACCCGTGACCGTGTGGAGGCCATTCATGGCATGTAGGCCTGTTGGTCGGGTAGAATTGTTTAAACTAGTACATGCCGTGTCCTCCTTGTGCACTCCATAGAGTCTAGCCGTGTATGAAGGATATATATGGTGTGTGGGTAAGTCGGTGAGGAAGAGAAGAAAAAAACTAAGTACATGTTGTGTATCCCTAGGTACACGCCGTGTACTCATGTCAGCAGGTTATGGAAAGTAAGTCGGTGGAATATCAGCTATCTTATGAATAGTAAAATGATACACGACATGTAGTCCTAAAGTACACACCATGTAGTTTCTTTTTTTTCTCTAAAATGGGCAGTAGCCTCGTATTGAGGTAGAACCTCAATACCATCGATAGGTTGAGTAGGGAGAGCTGGTCAAGACTTCAATCCCCTTATGTTCCTTCATCCAAGACCCGATTCGAACACCAGTTAATCCATTGGAACCCCCTCAGTAAGGCCTTGATTCCTCCGAAGCCATTTTTCTTGATTTCTGTTCTAGAACGATTTATTCGGGTTTGAGCGGTTTTGATTATTTTGTAGATCTACCATGTTTTAGACCTAATTAGAGCTTGTTATGGGAGGAGTAGCATCGTAAGAGTCTCAGGTAGGTGGTGCACACCTCTTTTTGTGTTTTCGTGGTAATTTGGGTGGCGCGGCCTTCAGCGCGTTTTTGGGTATTTTGAGCGGGACCCATTTTTATCTGATGTTGAATATTAACTTGTTCATTAGACTCATGGGATGCCTTTGGGTATGCCCTTTTACCAGGTTTTCTTGAGAGGGGTCGGGCGAGGGGTCGTTGCTCAACTGGGGCATTTTAGCTGAGGAAATCCAAAATGGTTATGATTGAACTGTGATGTTTTATCTAATAATTTTAGTTTATTAAGACTGATATGAATTGTTAGAGTCTCTAAATACCTCAGTACTGTTATGGGACATCACCTTTCTAGTGTAATTCAACTATTTTGTTGCCTTGACTATTTAAAGTTTTCTATTGTAATTATATATGTGATGTGTGACACTGCATATGTTGGAACCTTCGGGTTTCCCTTGGCATGTCTTGGGTATTTTTGATTGATGTTGATCACAGGTTGGGCTTGGCTAGGTTATGTTGGGTGGTTCTGACCACGGGATTGGGCGTCATGGGCGTCGATTTGAGGCAGGATGACTGTTAGGTTGGGAATGGACCAGGTTACTGGGATGGAAAGGCCATCAGACTTGAGCGGCATGGTCACAGGGACACGAGTTGTTAGAGGTGTTGTGTCTTGGGTAATATTTTGGTGATTACCGCTCACCCGGAAACTTTCAGTAGTGTGCACACAGAGAGACTCCGTGATGAGGTGGTTTTGACCACTTATGAGGGTAGAGGCCCCCGTTAGTTGTAGTTTAAGTATTATTGGTTTGGGGGTGCTTATCGTAGGAAGCCACATGGAAGGTGAGGAGACTTCATGGGATAGCATTGAGGCTATCGGGTAGGGGGCAGAGGCTCGCTGTTATTTCAGGGCAGATATCGATGTCCCTCTGGATACTTTATTTTTAAGGCAGACATCACTGTCTCTCTGGCTACTTATTTTGAGGGCAGACATCGTTGTCACTCTGGTTACTTATTGAAGATAGGCATCGTTGTCCCTCCGGGTTACTATTTCACGAGCGTGCCTTTAGGACGTCGGTACTTGAGACATGCGGTGTCATGGGGAACATGGTGTCGGGTTACATGACAGAGATTCCGGCATTGGCCAAAGCAGGTGACACTCCATGGTGACTGCTGAGCACCAATGGAGCATGTGTTATTTGTAAATTGTTCTGTTTACTACTTTCCTTATAAATTCATTCTTGTTTAAATACTTATATTAGGTATGAACCATTGGGTGGTATCCTACTGAGATTCATCTCACACCCTGCAAAGACCCTTCGGGACGCATGCAGACTTTATGGATTTTCATGCAGGAAATAGGCCAGCTTTAGGAGGTGGGCTGCATTAGCTGTTTCATGGAGATGGTGTAGACCTTTAGGTCTTGCCTGGCTAGAGTTTACTATGTTTTTCATACTTTCCTGTATCATCATGCTTGTTTGTAGCTACAGTTGGTTATCCATTGGCACCCTTTATATATAGATATGTATGACTTGCTTTGGATGCATGTTTGGTTTTTCAATAGTAGTTACGAGTGATCATCATGTTGTTGTGTTTATTTCCACTACTATTGTTTATATTTATTGATTCCACTTTTTATTGATATTGAATGTGCTTCCACTCTTCGGGTCTGGTTCGAGTCTTCTGAGTCGTTTATTCCCCTGCATCTTTTTTATTATACTCAGACCAGTGCCATTATTATTATCCTCTGAGAGGTTATAGCCTCCTCACTATACTTATTGGACCCTCGCTGCTAGTCGGTAGCCTTTGGCATTCGGGGAGGTGCGCCTAAGGTAGTATCACCCGACCCCTTTTATCACTATTCGAGGGGTTGTTCTGGTTCAGGTCATTATAGGTTCCATTTGAATAGTTTTTTGAAAACTATTATTGTTGGCAAACTCCACAATAGATATGTGCTTCTCCCAAGATCCTCCAAAATCTAGGATACATGCTTAGAGAACGTCCTCAAACACCTGAATCATACGCTCGGACTGACCATCTGTATGGGGATGTTAAGTTGTACTCAAAAGTGCTTGTGTACCCAAGGCCTTCTGTAGCCCCTGCCGAACCAGAGAAGTAAAATGTGCATCCCTATCTGAAACAATGGAGTGTGGAACCCCATGTAGACGCACAATATCTCGTATGTACAACCTTCCCAGCTCATCAACACTGAGGTCTCCCTGATCTACAAGAAGTGAGAAACCTTCATGAGTTTGTTAATGACAACCCAAACAACATCATTCCATCAAGGTGACCTCGGTAAACCTATCACTAAATCCATCGCGAACTCATTCCAATTCCACTCGGGAATGGGTAACTACTGAAAAGTTCCTACCAGTCGCTGATGCTATGCCTTCACCTACTGATAGGTGGAAAACCTCATGAAAACCCCAGAAACGTATCTCTTCAAACCTGGACACCAATACTGTCGGTGTATATCAGGATATATCTTTGTGATACTAGGATGAACTGCCCAAACTGAGGAATGAAAGTCCTACATTAGCTCCTTGCGTATGTCTGCTGACACCCATACGCTCCCATCAAATTGCAAGATCTCATCCTCACCTATTTCCATCCATGAATAGGGTCCTCTCCTGACACACTCTCCCACAGGACAAGGCCTTCTGAATCTGATAGCTGCCCCATTTGCACTCGATCAAGTAGAGTAGAGGTAACAGCTATAGAAGATTTAAACGTCTGCCCCAGTCTATCATGAACCTCAAAATGAATCTCAGAGAACAGATCCAGAAGTGGTCACTCACTACTCGCCTCCTGGACTGCCTATATCTGAGTCCTCCTTCTCAATGCATTAGCTATTATGTTTCCCTTCCCCCGCGTGTAGGCAAGCTCAAATTCAAAGGACAGACGGTACTCAACCCACCTTCAATGTCTCAAATTCAGATCGCACTGGGTAAAGATATACTTGAGACTCTTATGGTTGGTGAAAATCACAAAATGTTCTCCCTGAAGAAAATTTCTCCAATAGCGTAAGGTATGAACAACTGTAACTAGTTCAAGATCGTACGTCAGGAAATTTCTCTCATGCAGCCTCAACTACCGAGAATTGTACACAATGACTCCTTCTCCCTGCATAAGCACAGCTCCCAGCCCGATACCTGATGCATCAGAGTATACAGTATAGCATTTTCCCAGATCTTTCAATACTAGTATCGGTGCTAAATTCAACCTCCCTTTCATCTCCTGAAAGGATGACTCATAAGAATCTGACCAAAAGAACCTTGCACCCTTCTTAGTCAGGCATGTCAGTGGTGCTGCTAAGCATGAAAAGTCCTATATGAAACGTCTCTAGTAACCATCCAACCCTAGAAAACTTTGTACCTCAAAGACGTTCTTTGACTGCTCCCCGAAAACTACTACTCTCATTTTCTCGGGGGTCTACTGATACTCCTGTCTCTGAGAAAACATGAACCAAGAAGTGAATTTGGTCTATCTAAAAAGTGGAATTTTGAGAGATTAGCATATAACTAATGTTCCCCCAGTGTATTCAAAACGATCTCAACATGGGTAGCATGGTTGTGTTGAGTGTGACAGTACACCAAGATATCATCCATGAAGACTACCACAAAAGAATCCAAGTATGTATGGAACAATCGGTTCATCAGTTCCATGAAGACTATAGGCACGTTCGTGAGACCAAACGGCATAACCACATAGTCTTATAGACCATACCTACTCCTCAAGGCTATAAGAGGTATATTAGATGGTCTAACGTGCAACTAATGGTAACTGTATCTCAATTCAATCTCCGAGAACACCCGAGCTCTTCGAAGCTGATCAAAGAGATCATCAATCCTCGGCCAGAGATATCGTTTCTTGGCCGCCAATTGGTTCAAATTCTGATAATCCACACAAAGTATGAGGGTATCGTCCGCCTTCATTTCAAACAAGACAGGAAAACCCCAAGGAGAAGTATAGGTTTGGATGAAACCCTTTACTTTCAACTCCTACAACTACTTCTTGAGCTCATGCAACTCTGGTGTATCCATCCTATAAGGAGGAATAGACATCGGTGTCGCTCCGGGCACAAGGTCAATAGAAAATTCAACCTCTCACCACGAAGGCAAACCTGAAAAGTCCTATATAAATAAATCTCTGAAACAATCCACCACTAGAGGAATGTCCATCTGTGAAGTCCCCTTTCATCAAGATATAGACTAGAAAACTAGTCTATAAATCCTCCCTATCCATGATGCTCGAGTCCCGCTCTACTCGACTAGACATCCCATTCAACCTTATGGAGAAACAATCTTCCCAAAGGTGATGTGAAACTCACCCTACGGTGATAGAAATTGACAACAACCTGGAAGTGAACCAACCAGTCCATTCCGAGAATGAAATCATAGCCTCTCATCTCTAAGACATAGAGATCCCCTAAGAAGTGACACCCACCAACCTCAAGAGGGAACTCCTTTCACTGATGTACACTAGCCTTTCTAGTCTCCAACAGCGTGTCTAGCGTCAAGATATCAGCAGCATAAAAGATACAGAGCCCAAGTCTCTCCTCAATAGAAACAGATATAAATCTATGGGAAGCCCCCGTATCAAAAAGAGTAGAAGCTAAAACTGAGGCAACTAGGATTGTACCACGAACTGTAGAAGGTCTGGGATCCTTTTCTTGTTGGGTTTGCTCCACTGCAAAATTCTGACCTACACTGCAGCCCTGTAAACCTGCCTAACCACTCTGAGCTGATCCACCCTATTTTAGCCGAAAGCCTGGTGACTGGCTACCATAGCCATGTCCTCCACCTCGACCAGAATGGCTGGAAGAACCCCAGTTCCCTGACTGGTGAGAAACTGGTGGTATTGTTCCCGAATGAGAGGTCATAGAAGAACTCCAGTAACCAGCTGCCAGTGATAAGATCTTACAAAATCACTGAAGATGACCCATATTTCTGCATAATCGGCACTCCACTGGGTCTCTCGGGCAATGTAGACTTGTATACCCACTCTTCTTGCACTGGTATCACACCACCTGGATACTAGAAGAAGTCTCTCATCTCCTAGAATCTCTGCTCGAAGACTCCCTACAGCACTTCTTGCTGTCAGTAGGAGGGATACCAAATCCGAATATCAAAATTCCCTGGCTCACCACTCCAAAATCCCTCAGATTTTGCTCCGTGATTAGCGCCTGGTTGACTATAGAAGTTACGGAAATCGACCTGAAGATGTTCACCTAAGATCGGATGTTGTTCCTGAGACCATCCTCAAACTGCAGCTTTGTGAAGCGAGAAGAATACTCCATAACATAAAGAGTATCCTACTCTAGATTCATGAACTCTTGGGCTCAATCAGCCCTCAAATTATCTGGGTATAAGTAGTCATATAAGGCATGCTGAAACTCATCCCATTCCATAACCTACTGGCATCCAGCCTATGATATCACATCCCACCATCTCTTGGTAGAATCCCGAAGCATGTACGTAGCGAGATTCACCCTCCTCTCTAGAGGCATCTCCATATTGTCTAAGATAGATAGTATGGCTTCTAACCATGACTCTACAGCCTAAGGTCCTCCTTCCCCTGTGAAGGTGGGAGGATGCTGCTGCTGAAAAACCCAAATCAAATCTACTATAGACAGGGAAGGATGCAGTATTCCATGGAAGGTTTTCATGAACTTCATATAGCCCTCTCGGAACTTTTCATCAGCATTGTGTCTGAAATGATGGTTGGTCCCAAGAATAGAAAAACTAGAGGATCTCTTGGTAGTCCCTAATCATCTATGTATGGTGTCTGATCACTTCCCTATAACTGGAGGACAACCGGAGGACCTCTCGGTGGCATGACTTTACAAGATAAAGTGAACCCCTTAGATCAAGATTATCAAATACTGAAAAATAGAAGTGTAATAAGGTAACAAGAGAAAGAAAGCATTCATGTTTTTCAAAACATGGATACACAGTGTGTATAATGCCTACACAGCATGTTCCCTTAAGCCTTCACAAGGGCATGTACTTCTGCCAAAACTGGTTGTGTAACACCCCATACACAGGGCATATTTTCTTAACATGCGGTGTGTACTTGAATCCTCTTCCCCAGCCCGAGTTCTCTTACACGGCTAAGCTGCATGGTTCTCCTAGAACAAGAATA
Organism: Viscum album; assembly: GCA_963277665.1. Lineage (NCBI taxonomy): Eukaryota > Viridiplantae > Streptophyta > Magnoliopsida > Santalales > Viscaceae > Viscum > Viscum album. The sequence continues at coordinate 190,445,351 of OY728145.1, forward strand.
CACGGAATATTAATTTCAGACATGGCTTGTACTAGATGAACTTCACCAGCCCGTGTTGTTAGTCATACCACCGGTTACATGGCTCACTCTACACGGCGTGTTCCAGATGGACACAACGTGTACTTAAAAGATTTCACTAACCCGTGTTTTTTGATACACGGCTGAATACTCGGGTTAAACTACACGGCATGTTCAAATGTGACACGGCGTGTATAACTAATATTTTTCCTTCTGTGTCATTAGTCACATGGGGGGACATATGTTCTACACCACACGACATGTACATATGGTACACGGTGTGTCCCACCAAGATTTTTCAACCCTGTGTTTCTGCTCACACTGTCAGCAACACAGTTAGAGACTACACAACATGTGCATACATTACACGATGTGTACTTAAGAAAAATAGTTCCTTCCCGAACAGAAGGACACATAGTGTTTATTCATCATTACACATCGTGTATTCTGGGTTTTTTTAGATAGTAAGCCACAGAAACTACTTTAGAGCCTAGAAAACATTGAACGAGCACTTAAGTGACAAATTCTGATCTGTGAGGGCCCATACTCTTTGTGAATCAAAGCTTGGCATCTTATAAATGTCATATATAAGGAAAACAAGGCAATGATTTACCAAATTCCAATCCATGAGGGCCCATAACACCTCAAGAACTGAAGTTTGGCATTCATTCAAACAAAAAATTTCACAATTTAATACCCTATCAAATAGTAGGTATTCTTATCAATGCATCTGTCACAACAGCAAGCATATCTATCAAAACACCTATCATAACAGCATGCAATCACTAATACACCCTAAATGGCCTGGTAAGAATTCATGAAATGTGACATCTAACAAGTTCCTATATGATGCATGAGATGGAATACCCTCATCTCATCAGGTTGCAACAGAAATAGAACCTCAATAATATCAACAATAATAGCACAAAACATGTGAATCACACGATGGTGAAATAAAATCAACTGTACAAATTGAAAAACCAGAAAACAAATTGTAATAAATGTGGTAGATTGGATTTTCCTTGTACACAGGTTAGCTACTTTCAGGCACATCTTATTACCAAGTACCTATTCCTTCTTATCCCTGGATATAGGCTCCAAATAGTAAGTCAAGAAGAAATAAATCCCTTTGATAAAACTTTTTAACGTCCCGGTTTCAGAAGCCACCCAGAGGCGCCTCGTACCCGGTTGGTCACATGGCCTCAAGCACATTTCCCTGAATGCCATAGGCTAGCGACTAGCATCCAGTGCCTAGTGTGTGATAATGGGGAAACTATGCCCCCATTGGTAGAGTAACACAGTGGAAGTTAACTGATAGCAATAGCAGAAGTAGTAATAATAGCATACAATAGTAAATAGTGGAAGACTAAAAGTAAGAACAACTGGAGAACATATATAAATGATGCAATACATATGTCTAGTAAAATAGACAAAAAAGTCACAATGTTGGAATACTGTACTAAAACAAGTACAAAGGAAAAACAAGAATCAACTCCTCAGCATCGCAAGCCTCAGCTTGGACCCATGCTCTCCAGCTCCAAGCAGTCGCATACCTAAAGTAGAAGGGTGCTTGCCCCTATCTATACATGCAGCAATATAATCTAATTGGGACCAAAATCATGACCCAAACAGGGTGTGAGACTAATCCCCATAGGCAACCACCCAAATATCTATGCCTAACAGTGAATGAATACATATGGAAGGCAATAAGAAAAGAGAAGATGAAAATGAAGAAGTACTCAAAAGTAAACAATCCAACATTTTCAATGCATTCAATTTTATTTATCAAGTAAGTAGATAATCATAATCAGAGAACCCTCTAGGAAGTGCTCATAGCCTAACCCCTTTGGTCGAACCAAAACAAACACAAGCATCCCTCTCGGAAGTACACACAGTCTAACCCCTCTATTTCAGCTTTTGCACAGACTCTCTAAGGAAGCACTCACCATCAATTCCCCATATAGTCTCGTATCGGTAACTAAAAGGCGCTCTAGAGAAGAACTCAACATCCAATTCCCCCTATGGCTCATATCAAGGAAATAAATACACTCTGAGTAAGAACTTACGTCCATTCCCCCTATGGTCTCACATCGTAATAGTAAAACAGACACACCGGGGAAGCCCTCAGCGTCCATTCCCCCTATGGTCTACTACACCAGGTTCCCACTACCTTGTGTAAGTCAATCGGGCACAACGATATAAAACATCCAAATTATAACTCAATCACTACTTGGATAAATAGTCTACAGCATAACATCATGTCGGATAAAAAGATCACTTCATCCTATCAGCACTAGGAATGGAAAGCACAACAGCCTAACTGGATAAGCAAGACAAAATGGTAATAAACAAAATATTCATGGGAAAACACTTCCAAAGCATTGCAATTAACCTTATTCACATTCAATTAACCTCTACTTAAGCATACAGTCATAGCAGGAAATTAACAGCACTAAAACTGTAACCACGCAATACCCCAAACAAGGGTATTGGGCACTTTTTCACATATAACTCAGAGACTATCTACGGAAAGGCACAAACTAGCTACCTCAGTGTTGTGAGATCACTATACGTAAATCTAAATCCTTGATTCACCTTAGAATGTTGTAGATATTCAAAAAATGTCTAAAATTTTTAACCGAATATAACTCTGATGAGGAATCCGAAAACGAATCTCCAGAAGAATGAAGTGCTTATCGTGGTGATCCCAATGCAATCAACGGTTGTTGAATCGGAGAACGAATGCTCGGCCAGGGGATTGGGAAAAGATCAGTGTCGTACAGATGCTCTCAGTCAAAGAAGGTGAATAAGAAGATACTTCTGCCAATTAGACATGACCCAATCCCGTTTAATGAAATAAAAATAAAGTACACGGTGTGTAATTTAGAATTACAGGGTGTGTATTTTCCCTTGCAGACCCCTGTATTAGGTGGTCTCTAGGTCACCACACATGGATGTGTGCCCGGCCATTACACAGCTAGCACATGGATACGTGTGGAAAAAAAGTACACGACGTGTTCTTCAAAAATTTCCAGAAACTCCTCTTTTTCTCTAAAAACGCCAGAAAAGAGAAAAATATAACTTAAAAGAAGATTCAAGTTCTTACAGGATGTATATGAATGTTAGATTATTTTAAATGGTTTCAGAATTATTAAAAGTAGTTCGTTGAATGATAAATACATAATATTTGTATTGTATTGAATGTGCACTATGTGTTTTATTTTATTCATAGTTTTAGGGGCTAGAAGAGTAGTTGTTGCTTCCAAATGGGGCAGTAACCTGTACCCACGGTTTGAAGAACTGTGGGTATATGTTTTATTATGGAAAAATAAATACCCATAGTTTATCTTAAACCATGTGTATGAAAAAATCCTCAAAGGATATAATGATGGATCCCAATACCACGGTTCTTAAAACCAAGTGTATAGAGTAATTTTCCAGTATTGTAAACAGAGGCGGGCGAGGAACAAACCATGTCATCACATGTAAATAACAAAGCCCCAATGCCTAACAACATAATCACATCCTTCACACCTCACACCACCCTTATAATAAGACCCAACCCATGATCAGATTATAAATCTAATCACAACATCCATCATAAGGATAACATGACACCATCAATAACAATGGGCCCAATAATAGGACAATCATGTCTCTACACAAAGTGAAAACCAGGCCTTCACTTTCCATGTATAACCTATACCTATGAAAATATTTTTTTTAAAAAATTGAAACGCACACACAATTCCAAAGAACATAATACACATAAAAATCATAATTAAAAAAACTTAAGGAACTACATTTCACTTAAGAAAACTAAACCACCCCTTTAAAACATGTAAACCCTTTTTACACAATAAGGGATACTCACTTTGAAAATCCAAATTTGGATTTAAAACAAATGATAATTTTCATTTCACAATGAAAACCCCCTTTATAATTTAATCAAACATAGAGGATACAGAAAATACCATTTCAAATCCATGTTCCATAGAAAAAACAATTCAAAACATTTTTTCAAAATAAAAAACCTATCAAAGAGTTAAAATGATTTAACAAATCCAAACTATCTATCACAAATATATTATATTTAATTCAAAAACTTCTTTAAATCATCAATAATTTATGAAACTCATTAATAAAAGACAATTAATCCAAAACACCTACCTCATGTGGTGGAACTTTATCACCTTTGATGAAATCCATCTTAAAGAGACTCCTACTATGGATCACAACCATCTCAAACCAAAATCCCCAAAAACTGAAAACCCTAACTAATAAAATTGACCAACAATAACACTAGTATTAGAGTGATTAGAGAAAAAAGATAAAATCAAATAAATAGAGAATAGGATCACAAACCTATTGAATCAATTGAACACTCAATAAAAACAACTTTAAAATCCCCAAAGAGAAGCTTGAGAGATGAGGGAAACCACATGGAATTTTTTTGGGTCACGGAGTTTGAATGAGGGAGGCTTGGGGTGAAATAATCAATTAAAAAGAAGGTGAAAAGACCAAAATTCCTCATTCAAGGAAAGCTTCATTGACTACTCCCAAGGATTAGTAAACAATGTATTAATTATGTGCATCACCTCTACTAAGAGGTGCACAGGTTGTACACTTGGGCTACACAGCTTGGAAACCATGCACCATAACTGTTCACTAATGGAAAATCCCCCCAAAATCCAAATTTCGACACGAAACACACCCAAAATCAGGGGGAAAACAACTATAAGATTAATTCAATTAAAGTGACACCATAGGGTGTCATAAACTCCCCACCATGGAACTTTATGTCCCTAGAAAGTACCCATAAACTTTGAACAAGTGGAAATTACATGACAAACTCTTCTAAAACCTCCAAAATAAAATGAATATTCCACCCAATCCTTTGAATAATCAACACCAAATGATTTTAATTCACCAAAAGTACACTCATAGTTTCCCTAAGAATAAAACTCCCTGCTGAATGAGAGAAACACGTGAATACCTAGCATAGCTCTCCCCACTATTTAAAATTTCTCTACAATGACGAAACATTTAGATAGCCTCAACCCAAAAGATATACTATCTCTAAATAAACATGATTCTTATAATGAATACGACCAACTCAATGCTCTTAAAAACACACATCATCGAGAACCACCAAATGGTCACTAGACCCGATCAATAGTCTAACTTAAAATATCTATTAAAGAAAAGGAGGTTGAATATTGGTCTCCCCAAAATTTATAATTAATCCAAAATGGTGGAATAAAAAAATCCTATACAAAGATAGGGGAAATCTCTAAGAAACCACATTCTTGGAATCTCAATTGGGAAATGATCTAAAACTATAAAAAGATCACAAGTGTTAAACTCACCAAAGGGCCACAAACTGGATCACCAAAACAAAAGGTCTCAGATACCCAATAAGTGAAATAATAGTAATAAAGACTCATTAAGAAAATATAGTGCTATAACTTTAGGGTGACAACAAACATATGATGGTGTTCTCATCCAACTCCCTGGAGCACCATCTCACAAAAATTTCGATGGATACATTCAGCACGATTGCATCTGCAACTCAACCAGTAACAAATCAAACCTCAGGTATCCAAGTATGCACCCTAGGTCCCTCCCAAAAACAAAAAAGTTTAAGAATACATCTAATTTTCCACACCATGTAAGATAAACAAGCATCAAGAAAAGAGTTATAAGAATGCTAAAAGATACAAAAAATAAGGTCAAAATCACTTTTTATCAATTATCAATAATGGAAACAGATGTAAAAAAAAGATATGGGATAAGGACAAAAACAAAATGTAACAATTAAAAAATAGTATTCACTCAAAGAAACGCTCATATCCCAACTCTCCCATTGAAGAGACTATACTAAACTCTAACTAGAAATGATTTATGTCTGAGACTTATTCTGATGCCTGACCATATCAGAAAACCTTTGAGTGTATCTATAATAGAAACATATATGACATGTATTCAGAGATTATTAATAGTATTATTGAATTCTCTCATAGTTACTATACTAAAAATACACCCCTTTATTTTTCTTTATGGAAATATGAATGGTATGAGGAAAATATGGCTCCTCATACATATCACTTTCTTATTTCCCCTTCATATAAGTCAAATCATCTTTACTGACCCTCATCACGGGTCTCTTAGCCAATATTGCCTCAAAGATAATGACCTTATAAAGCACTTACATATAAGTTTTCAAGAAAAACTTAAGCACTAAAAAAAATAGTTCTAAATGAATGCCTAAAACAAAGAACCATGCCTTATTTGAATCTTCAGTATCCAAATCTAGAGATAAAGGAACTAGGATGGAGAAACATTCAACGTATTCCATTAATGATTGATCACCCACGAGGATACCAAAAACCAATATCACCTAATTTAATATCACTCCTTTAAGATAAAAATACTAAATTAATGCATCCTTGAAATATCCTAAAGAGAATTACATGAGAGTTTTTTTATGAATAGTGAGATTCCACCATTCCAAAACCAAACCTTTAAACAAAGGTTTGGGGAACCTCACCCTAAATCCCTCGGGAGTTTTTATCATGTTAAAATATCTCCAAACCTATCCAACAACTAAATAATTTCATGGAATCCTTGATCACTATAGAATACTTGAGGGTAACAATTCAAAAAATCTCATAAATGATCCACAAGCTGTGAAGAGCAGGGCTCCACCACTCCACCACCAGACTAGGTAGAGCCAACGACCAGAAACACTACTCTTGGATCAGGAGGACAATTACCTATGTAATTACCTTCTTGAACTTCCTGTTCCTTTCTAGGGTACTCATTCAAAAATATCACAAAACAAAACTCCCAATCAAACCAGTTCAATATATCTAAATATAAGGAGAACAAACATGATCAAGCCAAACCAAAACACCTAAAAATTACACAAAAGGTAACCAAATGTCAAATCACCCAAATGATATCACAATCCCATTTTAAAAATCCTTGGAAAAGTTTCACACCACACACCCAATTCATTTCAAAATGAGAACAATGCCATGATCCATTTTAACATAGTTAAAAACTTTTCATTAAACACCCTAACTGACCTAAAAAAATTAAATGATTCCATTACCCAGGAAACCCCCCACACCTTCTTAAAAACAAAAACAATCAAAGAAAATTTTTTAGAGTTCCAAAATCTTTTTACCCAAATCAAGTAACTAAAAGAGGGTATTAAAAATAACTTTAGTACCAAAACATAAAACAATTATTTTAAAAAACTACAAAAATCCACATAACATTAGTTAAACAAGCACAAACAATCCCATCCAAACATAAGAAAGGCCCAAACCAACAAGGTGAGGAAATATTTTCTCAAAATTCATCACTATATATGATTTCTCCACAAGATTTTGTTAAATCATGTGCCAATCATGTAAGTACTAGTGGAAGTTGTCCAGATAGGGTTACACGGGCTACACACAGTTCAATAGACTGTGCACCATAATCATTCACCCTTGGATTCCTTCAAATTTTATCCCTAGGTGAGGATTTTGCCAAGACGGCTCCCAGGAATCTTCCCCATTCAGAGTACAAGAATTATGCACCAAAATTACACAAAAATGTGCCACTAAAACTCTAAAACAATTACTACCACCTAAAGAAACTCAATATCCAACCAAAGCAAGAGAGGGCCAAGCACTTCCATGAACCTACCATCAGAGTCTTGATTTTCATGTCTTCTTAACACCACTTACCCCAAAATGACATGAAGGTGATTCTTAAGATCCTAAGCCCCTTTCAAGAACCTATATGATCTGATAACTTTTTGTAATGAACTAACCCAAGCTTCCATATGAACTGACACTCAAATAAGCCCTCCACATACAAAAGGAGCATACTTGATCCCCTTGGGACGATGAAAAGCATCAAGAGTATCTATTATAACCGTTGGGTATGGTTTCAACCTCATATGACCATAAAAACCCTCCAAACTGTGCATATAGATAACGATACATAGATAAATGCCAACAAAAAACATAAAAAACTAATAATAATTTAATATATAGGTAAAAAAAGCTAAAAAACAAAATCAAACACTAACGAGGTCAAAAAAAAGATAATTTGTTCTAAAAAATAAAAGGTTTGGCTGCCAACTTCATGTGATACTTATGTCACCACCTTAATCCCAACTACCAACCGATTTCCAAGGAACATGGCACCAAGTCTAACCTAAAATCCAAGAAACATAGAAACCTGTATAAGAAATGAAAACGACATACCCACCAATGTGAGTATGTAGGGTGTGAGACGAAGCTAGTAGCATACCACCATTAGTCCAATTCATTCCTTTTAAAAAATAAAACAAGTTTTCTAGAGTGAAAGTATTATAAACAAATTGGTTTTCACTTTCCTTTAAAGGATATGTAGGAGAAACAATATGGAACATGTACTTTCTCAAATCACCATTTTTCCCAAAATTTCCATAAATAGGTTTTACCAAGAACCATGAAATTTCAAAGTGTTAACCATTTCCCTTTAAAAACACCACACTTTTGAAAATAAACCCATACGTTGTTTAAAAAGTCTAGTATAATTCTAGCAAGAATTCCACATTGAAAACCACTTTCCACTATTTCCATTAAAATATTTCACACACCCAAATCAAGGTCAAAAAGTAAACAATGAACTTATAATTTCAACACAAACAAAAGGGTCATAAATAATGTTAATATGTATATGGAATAAAACTTTCCAAAAACATAAAAAAGACACAAAATAATCAACACATTTGGAAAGTATTTCCAATAAATAAACATTAAATATTTCCATATATATATAAACCAAAACATTGATAAATATCAAGAGGCAACATTGTAGGTACTAATGGGATAACACAAAACATGACCAAAACTGTACCTAAACTGTAACATCCCAGGTAAATAAAGAATAAATAATTTTCATATTTATTAATATTTACGAATTAAATATTAATTTTATTTTAAAGGGGTTGCTATGTTCGATAGCGTACCTGATACGCAACGATGAGTTTCTTTGAAACTTACGTAGCACACTAGTAATAAAATAATATTATTTTAAATGTTAGTTAACAAGTAGCCGTTGTACTGGTGGGAATGGATAGAAATAACTAAAATATGATTAGATATGTTTTTAAATGTTTATACATTCACCCAATAAAAGATAAAGGCTTAAAATACGGAAAGAGTTCAATTTTAGGGCATATATACTCTAATTTTCACTAAGGGTTCACTTATCACCTTTTAATGGTGAACCGTCATTAAATATAGTTTTGATCACTCTTATACTTTATTTTGGACCAAATATAACTCTTCTTTAGAATCGGGACATCAAAATTTACTTTGTGTAAATTTTTGGTACCTTTCTGATAAAGTTCTTTTTTTTATGAATAGTGTAAAATGTTGTATTTTAATTCAAAACCTCTTTTTAATCTAAATTATTTATATGATTAGATTATTATTTTAATTGGTTTTAAAGTGAAATTAGAAAATATTTTTACCAGTTAATCCAATGGTGGTCATTGGAATCAATTTCACTTTGAAATTGGACTTAAACTGGTGTCAATCTTTTGATACTTATTGTTTCACAAAAACACGCTATTTGTCATGACAGCGGGAATTAATTATTAAATTAATTAATTTGACTTATATGTTTTGAATTTTGTAAAATGGACTTCATTTTTGAATTCGGAATATCAAATATAGCTTAGGGTGAATTTTTGGTAATTTTCTGAAAAACTTCAATTTTTGATGAATAGTGAAACCACTAAGTGGTAATCAAGCAAACTGATTTTTCAGTTAAATGAAAGTTTACCACTAATGTGTATTGAATTTTGAAAATCCGACATACATGGTTGTCATTAAGAAGTAAAATGTGGTTCAATGAGATTAAAATAATTTTTTGGTGAATAGTAACTTTTTTTCATTAATCGCGATTAGAGGTAATTAGTGTAGTTTAAGGTAAAAATGGTATTATAAGAATGAGAAAACACCATGAAACTTGTCCTAAACCTATTGGGTGAGTCATGGCCGACCAAGACAAGCCATGGGCCAACTTGGGGACCCCATGGAGCCACTTTAGTTGGAAAATGACATTAATATATTTTTATTTAATGTTAAAGTGAAAATGACACTAAGATAAATTGTTTTACTAAAATAATTTTTGAGTGGGGTTATACAAGTCCAAATTTTGATTATAAATAGTAATTGGAAAGATAAAAGGATTTAATACATCATAGTATTTTTTTTTATAATTTTTAGACATTAAATAAATTAAATTATATATGACATAATAATGATGCAGCGATGACATCATTATTTGACGATTTAAATAAAATGGAAAGATAATGAAAAATCTAAAACCTACACAGGGACAATACCAATTGGATGAGTGGATTTCGAACCCTTATCACCTTATCCACGAATTATATCAATGTGGGACCTTTTAAAACCGAAACACATTTTCAAATAAAGTAATATTCCTTTACTTTCCAAAAGTGCCCCTCCTCTCCTCTTATAAAAGGCCCCCACCTCTACCTCATTTCACACACTTCTCAAGCCTTTGGCTCGGCCAACCCCTGCCCAATTACTCTCTCCACATCCCTCTCCTCATCCTAGAGGATTCCCTTTGGGCATAATCCTTTCAAGGGAAGCCTTTAGGCTCAAATCAAAAGGGAGTTACACTTTTAAAGGTAATTCATTCTCTCTTGTTCATTTGTTTTATTTTGCTTCTCCAACCCTCTAAACTCTTTTTATTTACTTCTTTTGTAAAAAAACCAGTATCTTCAATATACTAGGATGTTGTTATAATATTTATTTGAGCTACACTCTCACACAACTACATCAAATGGTTAAAGAACATACGGTTTCCGTGGATGGCGAGATTCTGCCTCCCGAAACGATGATTGTTCAATACTCATTTAACACCTTCAAAGGTGGCCATTATGATGTCACTATTTTTATATATGATATATAATATGTTTATTTTTTCTTTAAGCTTCTGTATTTTTCATTTTTGACATGCCTTTATGGTTTCCATTGTGGGTAAACACGATATCTTCATTTAAGGAAGTGCGGACTACCGCCCCCTCAAAGTGATGTGATTCGTTAATGCCATATGTGGGACGTGTAAAGGATGGATTTAAAGTTATTATATATGATGTTATACTGTAATTATAATATACCTCTATATCATTATTATTTCTTTCCATTAAATTATGAGATAGAAATGAAAGTAGCGTTCATGCGTACGTACGGCTTACCGTCTCCATGAACGGTGCCTTTCATTTCTTATCCCCAAATGTAATGTACTATTAAAAGTACAAGTATATAATGGATATATATAATGAATGATATATATAAATGATGAATATAATTCTGTAATTAAAATATACATACCTCTCATTTATTTTTAATTCCATTAATATGACAAAGAAATGAAAGTAGCGTTCATGCGTACGTACGGCTTACCGTCTCCATGAACGGTGCATTTCATTTCTTACCTCTAAATGATTATGTAATATTATAAATATATGTATATGCTGGATATATATGATACATATTATATCCAAATCGGGAATTTCATTCTGGATATAAAGAACCTTTGACCACACGAACAACATGTAATTGTAAGAAGTCCACTTTCGACTTAAGAACCAAATATCAACAAAACAAACATTATTAACTTAAATGGTTACATAATGTGTATAACATGGCAATAAGTGATATAAAAGGAATAATGAACTTTAAAAATGTTCTTAATCAAGTATAAATTAACTCAAGTTTATTATTCAGGACGTTAAAGAACGATCGAGTCAAGTCGGACCCGAGGTAAGGGAATTTCTTAACCCAACTTCCATTCTTTGGGTTAATCTCCTACTTTCAAATTATGTCATGATATTATTATGTCTTATTTTGTATTCTTTATGTGTACCTATAGTGAATACACATAATAGATCTATTTTATTTTAAAAATGATCTTTGTAAGGGACTTCGTCTCAATCTCCTTTCGTTGAGGCATATTTCGTTTTATACACAACTTTCTTTTATACGGTGTATAAACTCCTTTGACTTTTACTTTTATACAAAAGGAATCTTTTTCAACGAAGCGTTTTACTAAACGACAAAAAGGAATGTTTTTTTAACGTACGCGGTGACAACGACCTTTTCCGCCGCTGCGAGTATTATTTGATCTTTGGCTTTCTCAACAAGCCGTAATGTTTTTAGAATAAAATAAATACCATATACTCTTTTATGTATTTTGGTATTGAAAATGGTTTTGAAAAAGGATTATATTATGTCAATATATTTATGATATATTGTGATTGAAATGTGGAAATGTTATCATTCCTTTATATTGGTTTTATGTTTTATGATTTTATACTGGTACTTGGACATTTTAACGGGTGGTTACGTTATAAACCATATGACGGGTGGTGTCGTGAATACCAGGACGGGTGGTTACGTTATAACCTCCAATGCATTGGGTATGGAAGTCGGCCGTATGGCTATTCCATTAAGTATGTATGGAAATTGGTCGTATGGCTATTCCATTAAGTGATATGTGTGGAAGTCAACCGTATGGTTATTCCACTTAAGTATGTTTATGTCCCAAGTTACCTTTATATATTCTATGTGTTCTTTATATGGGTTTTATGGTAATCCTCTGGTTACAAAAAGGTAAGTAATGATACTTTATTCAGTGAAGATTTTTTTTTACTAATTCATGAAGGTGAGTGTATTACTTTGATATAGTATACATGGTTTACTTGATGTTTGAAAAACTAACAGTTTTCATTCTTTTTGTATCCCTTACTGAGCTTTTTATGCTCACCCCAAGTTTTTTTGAAATGTTTTTCACAGGAATTAATGTGGAATAGGGTCAAGGATGGGATCAAGGGAAAGTCATGCTTTCTAAAACATGAAATCTAGACATCTTTCTTTCTAAGAGTTTTTTTTATGGAGACTTAGTAGAAGTGTATACTTTGTAATCTTTTAAGATGTAATAGTTATGTTCTAATTCTCTAAAACTCTAAACCTGAAAAGATCCTCAATGTGAATTATTCATTTAATTCAATATTAAGTAAGGTTTAAGGCTGGGGCCTTATAGTTGGTATCAGAGGACGGTTTAAAAAACTTTAGGAGTTAGAAAAGTGTTAAATTATAATATGATTGAAATGATATAGCATTTACGGATTACCATGTTGCTTCGCCTAAGATATTTCTGTGTTCAGAATGGTTTTCCGCAGAGGAAACAAAGCAGCTATGTTGGGACGACATCAGGAGGAAGATAACCTTCCAAATCAGCAACCTGAGATGGTCGGAATCGGAACTGAACAGTTTGTTGCAGTGATGGCACAGTTGACTCAGGCTATAAATGGTGGTGGTATCCATGCACGAGATCAGCCAGATCAACCGCAGAGGAACATGTCAGTGGTGGAACATTTCATGAGGCAACATCCCCCATAATTCAGAGGATCATCTGACCCTGTGCAAGCTGAAGGGTGGATTAAAGCACTGGAGAAGATTTTTGATGTCATGGGGTGTTCAGAACATCAAAAGGTTAGTCTTGCTGTTTACCGTTTTGAAGGTGAAGCTGATCAGTGGTGGTTGATGGTGAAAAATATAAGGGATAGTGATGAGATTGAGGATCTTCACTGGGACGAATTCAAAGGTATGTTTCTTGAGAAATATTTTCCTAAGGTGGTTCGTCTTAGGATGGAAAAACAGTTCCTATAATTGAGGCAGGAGGATGATTCAGTGGCTACTTATGAAGAAAAGTTCACTCGATTGGCAAGGTATGCTCCAAACTTCATACGAGATCTTGATAGTAAAATAAACCGTTTTTACTCAGGGTTAAAGCCAAAGTATCGAAGGGCTTTAGCTTCTCGTGAGTTCAAAAGTTATGAAAAACTTGTTCGATGTACGGAGAAGGTAGAAATGGAGTTTGCCGATGATCAGGTGTTCTATGACAAACAACAGAATAAGAGGTCTAGTTGGCAGGAAAAGGGGCAGAATTCATCAAAGAAGCAAGGAGGTAAGAAAACCAAATATCCATCCTGTGAGAAGTGTGGTAAAATGCATCCTGGAGAATGTTTATCCAAGTCTGGTAAGTGCTTTCGGTGTGGTAAGTCTTGTCATATTGCTCGTAACTGTAAGGAAGATGATCAAGAAGGAAATGAAAAGCCAACGGTAAGATGTTTTAAGTGTAATGAAATGGGTCATTATGCAAACGAGTGTCCAACGAAGAACTCAACTGGGGGAATGCAGCCAGACTACAAGCAGAAAGGGGTGGTAAAATCCTTTGCAACAACTTCAGCAGATGTTGGGCCATCGAATGAAGTGGTATCAGCTCCAGGGAGCTCAGTATTTTTCGAAGATTGACTTGAGGTCGGGGTACCATCAGTTGAAAGTAAAAGAAGCAGACGTTCTGAAGACTGCGTTCTGTACTAGATATGGCCATTATGAATTTTTAGTTATGCCTTTTGGGTGAACCAATGCACCTGTTGTATTCATGGACCTTATGAATAAAATTTTCCATGAGTTCTTGGATAAGTTTGTGTTTGTGTTTTGAGGTTTGTGAAGAGGTTATGTGTGCCTGGTGATTCACAGTTCAAGAATGAGTTTTTTTTTCATCCTGGCAGTACTAAGATGTACAGAGGTCTGCGGGAGTATTACTGGTGGGATGGAATGAAAAGAGACATTGCTGATTTTACTGTGAAGTGTTTGACATGTCAACAGGTTAAAGCAGAGCAGCAGTTACCGAAATGGATGCTTCAGCCTTTACCAGTGTCAGAGTGGAAATGGGAAAACATATCCATGGACTTTGTTGTGGGATTACCGAGTACATCTCGAGGTAATAATGCAATCTGGGTTATTGTTGATCGCTTGATCAAATCTGCTCATTTCCTTTCTATACGAGATACTTTCTCTCTAGATCAACTTTCCCGTCTGTATCTTAAAGAGATGGTCAGGTTACATGGAGTTCCTCTCTCCATTGTATCGGATCGTAATCCCAGGTTTACTTTTAAATTTTGGAAAGGCCTTCAGAAGTATTTGGGTACTGAATTAAATTTTAGTACAGCTTTTCATCCTCAATCAGATGGGCAGTCAGAACGAACAATTCAGACATTGGAGGATATGCTACGAGCTTGTTCTATGGATTATCAGGGAAGTTGGGACCAACAAATTTCTTTGGATGAGTTTTCTTATAATAATAGTTTTCATTCCAGTATACAGATGGCACCATTTCAGGCATTATATGGGAAGCGGTGTCGAACTCCAGAATTTTGGAATGAAGTGGGTGAAAGGAAGCTAATGGGACTAGAATTGGTAGAAGAGATGGCAGAAAAAGTTCAGTTGATTCAGAAAACACATGAGAACAGCTCAGAGCGGGCAGAAGAGTTATGCAGATAACCGGAGGAAGGATCTATCTTTCGAGGTAGGTGATCATGTTTTTCTCAAGGTTTCTCCTTGGAAAAGTGTGATGAGATTTGGTAAGAAAGGAAAGTTGAGTCCAAGGTTTGTTGGACCATACGAAATTCTAGAGAGAGTTGGATCAGTTGCATACCGAGTGGCTTTACCTCCGAGTTTATCTCAGGTACACAATGTTTTTCACGTTTCGATGTTGAGAAAGTATATGCCAGATCCATCTCATGTTTTGAGCCCAGAGGTAGTTCAGCTGGAAGAGAACCTATCTTATGAGGAACAACCGGTCCAGATTCTTAACCACAGGGAGCAAGTGTTACGGAATAAGGTGATTCATCAGGTGAAGGTTTTGTGGAAAAACCACATGATTAAAGAGGCAACATGGGAATCTGAAAATGCTATGAGGGATAAATACCCCCACTTATTTTGATAAGTGAATAAAATTGCGAGGACGCAATTCCCAAAAGGGGGAAAGGATGTAACATCCCAGGTAAATAAAGAATAAAGAATTTTCATATTTATTAATATTTACGAATTAAATATTAATTTTATTTTAAAGGGGTTGTTATGTTCGATAGCGTACCTGATACGCAACGATGAGTTTCTTTGAAACTTACGTAGCACACTAGTAATAAAATAATATTATTTTAAATGTTAGTTAACAAGTAGCCGTTGTACTGGTGGGAATGGATAGAAATAACTAAAATATGATTAGATATGTTTTTAAATGTTTATACATTCACCCAATAAAAGATAAAGGCTTAAAATACGGAAAGAGTTCAATTTTAGGGCATATATACTCTAATTTTCACTAAAGGTTCACTTATCACCTTTTAATGGTGAACCGTCATTAAATATAGTTTTTATCACTCTTATACTTTATTTTGGACCAAATATAACTCTTCTTTATAATCGGGACATCAAAATTTACTTTGTGTAAATTTTTGGTACCTTTCTGATAAAGTTATTTTTTTTATGAATAGTGTAAAATGTTGTATTTTAATTCAAAACCACTTTTTAATCTAAATTATTTATATGATTAGATTATTATTTTAATTGGTTTTAAAGTGAAATTAGAAAATATTTTTACCAGTTAATCCAATGGAGGTCATTGGAATCAATTTCACTTTGAAATTGGACTTAAACTTGTGTCAATCTTTTGATACTTATTGTTTCACAAAAACACGCTATTTGTCATGACAGCGGGAATTAATTATTAAATTAATTAATTTGACTTATATGTTTTGAATTTTGTAAAATGGACTTCATTTTTGAATTCGGAATATCAAATATAGCTTAGGGTGAATTTTTGGTAATTTTCTGAAAAACTTCAATTTTTGATGAATAGTGAAACCACTAAGTGGTAATCAAGCAAACTGATTTTTCAGTTAAATGAAAGTTTACCACTAATGTGTATTGAATTTTGAAAATCCGACATACATGGTTGTCATTAAGAAGTAAAATGTGGTTCAATGAGATTAAAATAATTTTTTGGTGAATAGTACCTTTTTTTCATTAATCGCGATTAGAGGTAATTAGTGTAGTTTAAGGTAAAAATGGTATTATAAGAATGAGAAAACACCATGACACTTGTCCTACACCTATTGGGTGAGTCATGGCCGACCAATACAAGCCATGGGCCAACTTGGGGACCCCATGGAGCCACTTTAGATGGAAAATGACATTAATATATTTTTATTTAATGTTAAAGTGAAAATGACACTAACATAAATTGTTTTACTAAAATAATTTTTGAGTGGGGTTATACAAGTCCAAATTTTGATTATAAATAGTCATTGGAAATATAAAAGGATTTCCTACATCATAGTATTTTTTTTTATAATTTTTAGACATTAAATAAATTAAATTATATATGACATAATAATGATGCAGCGATGACATCATTATTTGACTATTTAAATAAAATGGAAAGATAATGAAAAATCTAAAACCTACACATGGCCAATACCAATTGGATGAGTGGATTTCGAACCCTTATCACCTTATCCACGAATTATATAAATTTGGGACCTTTTAAAACCGAAACACGTTTTCAAATAAAGTAATATTCCTTTACTTTCCAAAAGTGCCCCTCCTCTCCTCTTATAAAAGGCCCCCACCTCTACCTCATTTCACACACTTCTCAAGCCTTTGGCTCGGCCAACCCCTACCCAATTACTCTCTCCACATCCCTCTCCTCATCCTAGAGGATTCCCTTTGGGCATAATCCTTTCAAAGGAAGCCTTTAGGCTCAAATCAAAAGGGAGTTACACTTTTAAAGGTAATTCATTCTCTCTTGTTCATTTGTTTTATTTTGCTTCTCCAACCCTCTAAACTCTTTTTATTTACTTATTTTGTAACAAAACCAGTATCTTCAATATACTAGGATGTTGTTATAATATTTATTTGAGCTACACTCTCACACAACTACATCAAATGGTTAAAGAACATACGGTTTCCGTGGATGGCGAGATTCTGCCTCCCGAAACGATGATTGTTCAATACTCATTTAACACCTTCAAAGGTGGCCATTATGATGTCACTATTTTTATATATGATATATAATATGTTTATTTTTTCTTTAATCTTCTGTATTTTTCATTTTTGACATGCCTTTATGGTTTCCATTGTGGGTAAACACGATATCTTCATTTAAGGAAGTGCGGACTACCGCCCCCTCAAAGTGATGTGATTCGTTAATGCCATATGTGGGACGTGTAAAGGATGGATTTAAAGTTATTATATATGATGTTATACTGTAATTATAATATACCTCTATATCATTATTATTTCTTTCCATTAAATTATGAGATAGAAATGAAAGTAGCGTTCATGCGTACGTATGGCTTACCGTCTCCATGAACGGTGCCTTTCATTTCTTATCCTCAAATGTAATGTACTATTAAAAGTACAAGTATATAATGGATATGTATAATGAATGATATATCTAAATGATGAATATAATTCTGGAATTAAAATATACATACCTCTCATTTATTTTTAATTCCATTAATATGACAAAGAAATGAAAGTAGCGTTCATTCGTACGTACGGCTTACCGTCTCCATGAACGGTGCATTTCATTTCTTACCTCTAAATGATTATGTAATATTATAAATATATGTATATGCTGGATATATATGATACATATTATATCCAAATCGGGAATTTCATTCTGGATATAAAGAACCTTTGACCACACGAACAACATGTAATTGTAAGAAGTCCACTTTCGACTTAAGAACCAAATATCAACAAAACAAACATTATTAACTTAAATGGTTACATAATGTGTATAACATGGCAATAAGTGATATAAAAGGAATAATGAACTTTCAAAATGTTCTTAATCAAGTATAAATTAACTCAAGTTTATTATTCAGGACGTTAAAGAACGATCGAGTCAAGTCGGACCCGAGGTAAGGGAATTTCTTAACCCAACTTCCATTCTTTGGGTTAATCTCCTACTTTCAAATTATGTAATGATATTATTATGTCTTATTTTGTATTCTTTATGTGTACCTATAGTGAATACACATAATAGATCTATTTTATTTTAAAAATGATCTTTGTAAGGGACTTAGTCTCAATCTCCTTTCGTTGAGGCATATTTCGTTTTATACACAACTTTATTTTATACGGTGTATAAACTCCTTTGACTTTTACTTTTATACAAAAGGAATCTTTTTCTACGAAGCGTTTTACTAAACTACAAAAAGGAATGTTTTTTTAACGTACGCGGTGACAACGACCTTTTCCGCCGCCGCGAGTATTATTTGATCTTTGGCTTTCTCAACAAGCCGTAATGTTTTTAGAATAAAATAAATACCATATACTCTTTTATGTATTTTGGTATTGAAAATGGTTTTGAAAAAGGATTCTATTATGTCAATATATTTATGATATATTGTGATTGAAATGTGGAAATGTTATCATTCCTTTATATTGGTTTTGTGTTTTATGATTTTATACTGGTACTTAGACATTTTAACGGGTGGTTACGTTATAAACCATATGACGGGTGGTGTCGTGAATACCAGGACGGGTGGTTACGTTATAACCTCCAATGCATTGGGTATGGAAGTCGGCCGTATGGCTATTCCATTAAGTATGTATGGAAATTGGCCGTATGGCTATTCCATTAAGTGATATGTGTGGAATTCAACCGTATGGTTATTCCACTTAAGTATGTTTATGTCCCAAGTTACCTTTATATATTCTATGTGTTCTTTATATGGGTTTTATGGTAATCCTCTGGTTACAAAAAGGTAAGTAATGATATTTTATTCAGTGAAGATTTTTTTTACTAATTCATGAAGGTGAGTGTATTACTTTGATATAGTATACATGGTTTACTTGATGTTTGAAAAACTAACAGTTTTCATTCTTTTTGTATCCCTTACTGAGCTTTTTATGCTCACCCCAAGTTTTTTTGAAATGTTTTTCACGGGACTTAATGTGGAATAGGGTCAAGGATGGGATCAAGGGAAAGTCATGCTTTCTAAAACATGGAATCTAGACATCTTTCTTTCTAAGAGTTTTTTTTATGGAGACTTAGTAGAAGTGTCTACTTTGTAATCTTTTAAGATGTAATAGTTATGTTCTAATTCTCTAAAACTCTAAACCTGAAAAGATCCTCAATGTGAATTATTCATTTAATTCAATATTAAGTAAGGTTTAAGGCTGGGGCCTTATATAAACTACCAGTAAAAAAATGGGCACACATCCATCATCTGAATCTTTCTCAAATTGCCTCATCGACGACATCACACTATCCAGACCACGACACTCAAATAGGTGTGTAATCTCAAAGATCCAAATCAGTATCACACTAATTCCCATCGATTAACCTCAGTCTCCTCATCAAATAATAAATGTTTGTGCGCCATGAACAAACCCTATCAACACATGGAAATAACAAATCCACGTGGGTTAACACTACAATCATATATTTCCCACCCCATACCTCCCTTATAATAATCCCTAACCCATGATCACATCATAAATAACATCAAATCATATATCACATGAATAATATAACACAAATAGAAATAAGGGGATCAACAAGGGCACAATCACATCACTTCAAAAAGTGAAAACCATTCCTTCACATTCTAAATATAAAATATAACTTTGAAAATGAATTTTTAAAACAATTTAAAATTCACACACAATTCCAAATCACATAATAATAATCAATAATAATAATAAAACAATCCAAGGGATCTATATTTTACTTAGTAAAACCAAACCACCCCTTTAAAACAAGTAAACCATTTTAACATAATAAGTGAAACTCGATTTTAAAACCACTTTTGGAATAAAACCCAATACAAAAGTGAATTTATCAATGAAAACCCTACTTAGAAGTTTTAAAATATAAATAATGAATAAAATACCATTTTAAATCCATGTTCCATAGAACAAAACAATTCACCCATTTTTTCAATGGGAAAAACCCACCCCAGTATGGAAAAATTTTAAAAATACAAACTAGCTATAATAAAAATATAAGATTTAATTTAAAAACTCATTTAAATAATATAAAATTAATGTAACTCTAGAATAAAAGGAAATGAATCGAAAAAACATACCTCAAGTGGTGGAACGTTATTTCCATTCTCTAAAAAGAGACTCCTAATATGTCTCACTACCATTTCAAACCAAAATCCAAAATCCTAGAAACTTTAACCAAGAAAATAATCCAAGGATGACAACTAGGGTTAGTGGTATTGTAGAAAACGGATAAAATCAAGGAATTAGAGAAGTGGGTCTCATACCTTTTGAAATAGGTAAAGAATCAGTAAGAGAACACCGTAAAATCTCTATAGAGGATCTTGGAAGAAGAGGGAAAACCTATGGAATGTGTTTGGGTCCTGGAGTTAGAATGGGGGAGTTTTGGGGTGAAATCCAAAATTGAAAATAATTTTAAAAGATCAAAATACCCCATTCTAGAAAGGTTGAAATATTTACCCTCACAGTTTTCCAAATCATGAATTAATCATTTTTATCACCTCTGTTAAGAGGTTTATAAACTTAACACTTGGTCTATATGATTTGGAAACCATGATTCATTACTGTGAACTCCTATAAAATCCCCCAAAAACATAAACTTTAGAAGAGAAACACCCCAAAAATCAAGGGGTAAAACAACAACAAGATTACTACCAATAAAGTGGCACCCCAGGGTGTCACACTTTTTAAGGACAAATGATAAATATCTTTCAATTAAAAACAATTAAATCCCAAAAGAAATAGATATTGTAAAATACATTCTTACCACTTTGGTAACTTTCAAATTGTAAGCCCTTGAAAATATAGATTCGAATAAAAACATTAATCATCATGAATAAATATTTATTCATGATAAATTCGTCAAAGGTAAATTATGTACACCAAAAAACTGAATAGGTGCATGCTAACAAATATGTCTCAATGGAATGGAATTTGGCATTAAACCCCTTACCTAAAATCAAACTTTAATTAAACATGATTTAAACTCTTATATAGTAGTTTTAATCATGTTATTAATTTATAATATAACCTTATTCATATTTATAATATCATATATTATCCTCTAATAACATCTTATGACCCACTTTTTAATAATATTTCATTATTACAATTGTTTTGTTAGTTAATTGTCTTGTTTTCTCGTGCATAGTTCATCATGGAAGTTCCGTTTGATGTGTATAGGATACAGTTACATCACCTACAGATTGAAAATAATGTTACAAGTATCATATTTACTAATTATATGAATTTTTTGAATAATTATTTATAATGGAATTGGAAAATGAATCACATCACTTCATGGAGACGGTAGACCATCTGCACGCACGAGCAATGAAATCACTCCCATAATGGGTGAAAGAGTAAGGAAGTTGATAATATATTAATTTTATATAATTAACTTCCTATCATATATAATATTTAAATTAATTATTTCCACCATTATGAATATACATGTGATTTTGGGATATAAAACAAATTACATCAACTCATGAGGTGGTAGCCCACTGTACACATGAGTAATGGCTTTGTTTCCTATTTGATAGAGAAGTGTGTGGATAAATATTATGTCATCAAAATAATAACATCAAATTATAAGAAATATAATGTTGTTATTATATTGTATTTGGTAATAAATAATTGAAGGAGGTAAAATAATAAGTTATAAGGAAATAGCATAGTGAAGATAATTAACTTTGCTTTGAAGAACCTCCTTTATATCAATTATTAAGTACCATAGAGTTGGCCTTTTGGAAAGACAAAAACCTATAAAATGTGGATAAGTATTTTGGGGATATATTTTTGAATTTGTTTTCCTCTATAAATGAAATAATTCATATAAATAAGGGAGGAGAGGTAGTTTTCTTTTATAAGTGTGGGAGGGGACCTTCATGGAAACTGCTTGGAAATTTCTAAAAAGAATAAAAAATGATAAAGTCATTCCCAAGAAAAATGATACCAAATGACCTTATATTTCAACATGTAATGGATAAGGTCAAAATGAGTTTATAAAATAATTTTTTTACATGTTTAATTGGAAAAATTATCCTTATATTTTAGTTTAACTCCCCCCCCCCCCCCCCCCCGCGGTAAACCTGTTTTAACTTCAACAGGGGTAATTATTTTTTACTATTGTTGCTATTCATTAAGACCAAAGATTAAGTTGAACTTATTAAATAATAATAATTATACTAATTCAAAATTTATAATCCATTTTACCATATTCGACTCATATAAGTTTCAAATTTTAATTTAAAAATAAACCCATAAAACATGTCGAAAAATAGTTTTTCAAGAAATACATTTTTCAAGAATAAGATGATCTTATATTAGCGATATAATTAGTAATCATAATTAGATGGATTTAAATTCATATAATTATATATATAATCTATAAATTTTAATTAATTCATCCATAATGATATTTTTTTAATTTATTAAAATGGATATACATTCTGTATTTTTTTTAAAATAGCTTTTCAAAAAAATCATCATTTTTCTAAAAAATTTACGTTTTTACTAAAAAATGATCTTATATTTATTTCTATATAATTTATTTTTAATAAATGTTTAATTAAAAATATTATAATACATTATCATAAATAAAATGATAAATATTTAAATACAATATTTTTTATTATTCATAAAATCTTATTTCTATGAAAAATTTTAAAAAAATAATTATAGGCACATTTTGACCAAGTAAGTTTAATATTAAATATTCTTACTATAAAATTATAATCTATGTTCCATGAAATGTTAAAAAGTGTATTTTATTGTATTTTTTAAAAATATAATCTGAATTTACAATAATTGAGGCTCAGGTGATACATTCTTCCCTCCTAAAAAAATCATCCTCAAATTTTCATGGATATTACCTTCTAAAAAATGAGGGTGGTTCTTCTTCATAACATCATATGGTTCCCTTTTTTATTCCTTCATTTTATGATTTCTCCTAAGTACCTCTACCAGTTAATTCATATTATTCCTAAATACATTCTCTCTAGTGTCAAGAATCTAGATAGGTTATTCACAGTAAGATGGATCAGGTTTTGCTTTTTTTTCTTCAAATGTTAGAATATGTGTTGGGTCTATCATGTACATCATTTATAATTATATATATAAAACATCATTTTCTTTAGATATGATTGGTTTAATTTTCAATTGGTAAGCCACAGCTCCAATCCTTTTCAAAATTTTAAAGTCTCTAATGTATCAAGGGCTCGATTTTCCCTTCTTACCCAAACTTATAACACCCATCGATGGAGATAATTTCAAGAAAAAAGTATCTCCTATATGAAATTACAAATATTTAATTTGGTTATCGATATAGCTCTTTTACCACCATTTAGATTCTTTAATATGAGCCTGAATAGTCTTTACCTTTTCTATTGGATCTCAAAGAGATTTATGCATATATGTTTCCTTTCACCAACTTCATCCCAACAAGTTAGAGTACAAAATATCCTTCCATATAATGCTACATATGGACTCATTTGAATAATTTAATAATAACTATTTTTAGAGTAAAACTATACCAAAGGAAAATATTTATCCCACAAACCTTTAAAGTCAATTGATCATGGCCTCAATATGTATTCTAATGTTTCAATTTTCCTTTCCAAATGTCCATCACTTTGAGTATGGTATGTGGTTTTCAAATGAAGCTCATTATTGAGATCCTTATGATGACTCTTCCAAAATTCCAAAGTAAAATTGGGATCATGATCATACACAATCAAAATAGGTTCACCGTTAAGTCTTACAAATTTATTAATATAGAGAATTGGGAGGTGATCAAGAGGTAAATATTATCATTTAGCAAAGAAATATATGTATTGGGATAGGCATTCAACAATAACCTATTTTCCATCATTCCTTAAAGGAGTCTCGGGTTTTATTGTGAAAAAAACCATAGAAATTTCGTCACATTTACACATAGGAATAGTATGAGTTTTCATGAGTCATTTAAGATTATGTCTCTTAGCCATTACCTATTGGAAAACCTAGAATATTGATACATAATCAGAAATTTTCCCCTTTATATAATCCAACTATAAATGTTCCCACAAATCCCTATAAATCATTGTCCTACTAGGGTGTATAGTGAAATTTGAGCAATGATAATCATCTAACAATTTTGTTTTTAGATCATTCATAAATGGAATACACAGTCTCTTTCTAAATTTTCGGACTCCATGTTCACAAACAAATTATACCAACTCCACATCATTCAAGTCTTTAATTTTCTTCTGAAATTTTTCATCATTAGATTGATAATTTTTTTCAATTTCTATTAAATATGGTTTTGCAGTCATTTTAAAAAGGATTCATGTCTCTCCTTCTTTAATAATTGCTATAACCATCTTTAAAACATCCATGAACATAGGATCCCTCTCAATCCTCATCTACGTTAGAAATCTATAATGTTCTCTTCTCAAAGGAGTTTTTACTTTATTTTCCTTCCATGTGTGTTAGTGTATTGATCAATCATAATCCTAGAGTATATTAGGTCATCCTCTTTACCTCATATTGAGGAATTTTATGAAAATGTTTATTTTAGGCTCTAACAGAATGCATATATCTCACATTTTTACCATAGAGATAATGTATCAATATCTTCAAAGAATATATTATAGATTCTAACTCAAGTTCATGGGTTGGATAGTTTTGTTTTATGAGTCTTTATCTACCTTGATGCATATGAATTAACTTTATCATTTTTCATAATCACACAACCAAGACCCTTCTTTCATACAACATTATATTTCATAAATCCCTCATTTCATGAAAGTAGATTGAAAAATAAAGCACTCACCATTCTCTTCTTAAATTCATCAAAACAATCTTCACATTCCTTTTTTTATATGAACATAATTTATTTAAATGTAATCTTGATTAACTGGATAGCCAATCTGTAAAAAATATGGACTAATTATTGATAGTAACCTTCCAAACCAATGAAAATACATAATTCAGTTATATCTATTAGTGTAGGAAATTATATAACCACCTTTGTCTTTATAGGATTTACTAAGATTCCATCATTGTAGAAAACAAGGATAAGAAAATAATATTCTTAATGCCATAATTCAAACTGACTAAATTTCTTATATAACTCTTTCCTTCTAAAAGTCTCAAGAATGATCCACAAAAGATTCTAAGGGTACTCATATCTTTCATAATGCACCAAGATATCATTAATGAATACCACTATGAAATTATCAAGATGTTTATTAAATACTCTATTCATTAAATCCATGAAAACTGATGGTGCATTAATCAATCTAAATGAAATTATTGTAAAATCGTAATGTACATACCATATTTAGAATGATTTCTTTATAATTTCTTCCTTATTAACTTTTAATTTATGATACCCAGAACAAACTTCAATTTTTGAAAAATATTTAGTTCCCAGAATTTGATCGAATAAGTCATCAATTCAAGGAATAAGATACTTATTATTTATTATAAAATCATTGATTTCACTATAATCCATGCACAACCTCATGGATAAATCTTTCTTCTTAATGAATAGAATAGTGTATCACCATGGTGAAACACTAGGGTGAATAAATAACTCATCACATAACTCCCCAAATTGTTTCTTCAAATCCACTAATTCCACAGTGTCTGTTATATAGGAAGCCTTTGATATTGGTCTTGTATCAAGCATTAAATCATTAGAAAACAAGACTTTACACTCTGTTGTATTTCTAGGTAATTCCTTAGGTTATACATTAATTAATTCTTATAAAATAATTATATCCTCATTTTTAAGATTAAATATTCTATCTTTATATTGTTTTTTCTCTTCATCCCAAAGAATCTCATTCAGAATAGCTACTGGGGTTAGATCTAGACATGACTCAGATAATGAAGTCCCAGGTCTAAAGATAAGTAATTCTATATATTTAGCATGAATAGTGATTTCTTTATCCTTAAAAAATTCACCATATTTTGAAATCCAGTCTATACCATGGATTATATCAAATTTAACCATAAGTATGATAAAAAATTAAAAAATATGACTTGTTTGTGTGTTATAATGGGAATTACCTGACACATTATTATTATAGTGAGACTTCCACAAAACATTTTTACTGATAAATACCTTTATAAGGTGCTAGGGAAATATCTAAATTTAATGGAAAACAATGAAGATATAAAAGCGTAAAGATACATAACCAAATAATAATTGGATAAATTTGAGGCTATGATTAAGATACCCACCACCATATAATGTGGTACTTCCAACTCAAATATAGTGATCACATATGCTTCGCCTTCACCCCTTAGCCTCTTTGATGGTATGTCCTGGTGAAACTTGTTACATTTTTGTGAATAAATCCTCATATATATATTTTTGAATCACTAAGCATCATTCAGTTGATTCTTGCCCTTACATTAATTATCCAGATGACCCCAATCGTAGCAATTATAACTCCTAAACACTTAATTTTTTTCTAAGATATTTTTCCCTTAAATTTCTCAAGAATAGTAATTGATTAATTTAATTCTTCTTATTTTATGTGTTCCCTTTTTCATGGTTTTTATTCAAAAACTTCTTCTATTCATTCCCTTTGAATATATAGGATCTGGAAAATTCCTTCTTTTTTTTGATAGTGCATAAATCTATTTCATTATATGATTAAACATTTTGAGAAAATTGTACCCTTTAGAGATTTAAATTAATCCCTTCAAATAAATCATTGATCTTGTAATTTGTAGTCCTTATATAATCAATACGATGCTTGGATAATCTTGTAATGGTAGCCTCATACTCCGCAACACTTTTTCCTACTTTTACTTTATGCTGAGGAAAATTCTCATCCTTTCAATCAATTCCTCATGAAGAAATAAAAATTATTAGTTATTCCTTAAAATATATATATTCCATGTGTTCTATTTATTATTCCTCCCAAGTATTATGGTTAAATGACCAACATTGATTAGCATCACCCTTGAGAAATATACTACCAGTATAACCTTTTTCATTTCATCGAATCCCATGTATAAAAATTTCTTTACAAGGGGCTTAATTAATTGTTAATCTACCACTTGATTAGTATTCCTAGTAAATAATGGGGGCTTCAATCGTTTTAAGTGATCCAACATAGGAAAATCACACTATAGAAAAATAAGTTTCTCCATTTGGGAAAGGTTGTTTATTATAACCTGATAAAACTAATCAAATATATTCATGATCTACCCAGTTCCAATACTAGCTGTATTGGCTTGCTCTGTAGAGAAATCTATACATTGACCATGAGTACTGATACCCTAATTTTTTCCAGGCACCATTTCTAAAAAAATGTCATATACTGAATAATATCATAAAATTGTGAATTTTAAATCATAATATATAATTCTAAATATGGGGTAAAACTTATCCTAAATCAAAAAATAATAATTTTTAATCACATAATATTAAAATTGGTTTCTTTGGGGATATCTTTATTTTCAAATCCTTCATTATGGTTTATAAAGAAAATATAAATTATCCTAATCATATCTCTCAGGGGTGTCAAATAAGGTGTGTAGAAAGTCCCGTTATCATACACCATTTTGCAAAATATTGAAATTACAATGTGAAAAGTTCAAAGTTATTACCCCTAGGTACAACTCTACCAAAACTTCATCCACTTTTAGTATCTAGATAGATATATATTGCTAGAAAAAAACACATAATCTCAACCATACTAAAAATTAAGGATATGATTCCACAATTTGACATATCTAAAAATTATATCATAGGTTTATGTTCTCTAATATATGTTTTACTTAATCAAGTTCCAAATTTTTTATTAAACTTTTTCTAATAAAAATTTTAACAACCCCAACTCTATTAACCTAGAACTGATGTGTACTTTATTACATTGTCATAGAAACAAGGGTTTAAATCCAAAAGGAGCAATCAGTTTACAAGTATTAGAGATTAAAATACATGAATGACACCTATTTTAAATCAGGAATAAAATATAAAACATAGTAATGGAAAAAAATTACATCCTTGAACTCATTCAAATAATTATTCTTTGTATATTGGGGAAAGTAAAAAAATAAGAATGAGCTAAAATGCTTAATAATGGTTATGTACAATAGGATTTTTCATGAATAAATAAGGCATAATAAATATTGAAAGGTAAGTAACTGACCACACATTCCATATAATAAATAAATTGACCATTATGATGAGATAATACATAATTTGTATAGCAGGATAAATAACTGAACAGACATTCCATTTTATCAACAACTAGAGCACAAAATACATCCATGGATAATATTAGTGTAATAAACTCATGGATAATAATAAAAAACTCTTAATGAAAAAAATCCTTAATACTTGACATCATGATAAATATACCATCAAGGCCTTACACAAACATAGTTTAAAACTATTATAAAAAAATCCATTTAATTTGTCCATTTAAATTGTCACATGATACATGTTGATGCATCAAGGGGATATATAATTTCATCCCCACCCATCACTTCATGCACAATGAATTCATTGTATATAAAATGATCAGTTTAATTCATGAAAAATATTTCCTGTTAATAAATATCCATATTGAGTAAATAGTATAAATTCAACAAGATTTTACCATTCAATAAAATAACTTTAAAGGTAAAAATTCATATTTAGAAATGATATAAGGATTAAGAAAAATATAAAATTCAAGAAAAATAATATTGATAATTCAGGTAAATGTAATGTATAATGATCACATGAATGTAAATGATTCAAGAGAAAGTTAAAAACCATAAAATTCGGGAGAGATAATATTAATTTTATGATAAATTCATGTCTTTTGGAAGAACAAATGGTATAGAAGTGAAATATTAAAATAAGATTTCATCAAATAGTTTTCTTTTTAAAGCCACTAAAAATTTCTATCTGAATCAAAAAAAAATTAATTAGTTATGGTGATGGGGAAGTTTGTTATCACTATAAATATGAAAAACATTCCTTTTAAATTTTTGTAATTAAAGTCAAAAACATCCCATTGAGAAAATAGTAGAAATATTCCTTTCAAAAAAAATTAAAAGTCAATGATAACTTAAAATTCTAGTAATAAATCATTTGATTAAATATAAGGACTTATATAAAAAAAATTTGAATAACCATGGACATGGAAGAAAAATATATCTCATTAAAATATAGAAGAAATTTGTTTTTATTTTCAACATTTCTTTGCTTGATTCTAGTACCAAAGAGGGGAAAAGTTTGAATAAAATATATAAAATCATCAAATATACAATGTATAAGAAAATTACTGGATCTTGGGAAGGATGAATGATAAGATTTCTTAAATGAAAATAAAATCAATCCTGAAAGAAATTGAGGTTATAAAATAGAGTCTTACCACTTTTGTAACATTTAAATTGTAACCCTGTGAAAGAATAAAATTGAATTAAAAAACTAATAATCATGAATACATAGTAATTAATTTTAAATACATAAAATGTAAATTATGTAAACCACATACAATTTAATAGGTGCATAATAACAAATATGTCTCAATGGAATAGAAATTGAGATGAAATTCCATAACTCATACTTCCCTTTAGTTGAGCATGATTTATACTCATATATCAGGGTTTTAATTATGTTATTAATTTTTACCACAACCATATTCATATTTATAATTTCATATTTTATCCTCTTATAACATATTATCACCCATTGGTTAATAATATTTAATTATTACCATTGTTTTAGGTGTTAATTTTTTTGTTTTCTCATTCATGTTTTGTTGTGGAAGTTATGATTATTATGTATAGGATATAGTTACATAATAGAAAAAATTATATTAATCCTATAAGTTTAATATTTACATATTAGATACATTTTTATAACCGTTATTGAAATTTTTACATGTAAAAGGAATTCCATCACTTTGTCAAGACGGTAGTTCGTACATATATACGAGCGATGATATCACTCTCTTAATGGGTGAAAGGGAAAGGAATTTGATGATATATTAATTTTAAATAATTAATATCAGGTTATATGTGTCATATATATTAATTATTTAAAATCACAATGACTATATATGTGATTTGGTAATGGAAATAAAATTACATCGGTTCATGAGGTGGTAGTTCATCCTATAGAGGAATGATGACTTTGTTTCTCATTTTATGGGGAATTAGATGGATAAATATTATGAAAGAAATATAATAAAACCTTAGTATATTGGATATATTTGTATTATTATATTTTAATTTTTAATACACAATTAACGGTGGTAAAATAAGAAGTAAAAAAAGAAAGATCTTAGTGAAGAAAATAACCTTCACTTAGAAGAACCTCCTTTGGATATCTTATTAAGGGCCCTAGGGTTGGTCTTTCATGAATAACAGCACATCTAGAATGTGGATAAGGATGTTCTAGAGATATTTGTTCAGGGGTTGGTTATGATAAATAGATTAAGATGTGTGAATAAGTGAGGGTAGGAGGTTCCCTTTTATAAGTGGATATATTTTTTCACATTGTTATCATACACTCCAATCAACTTCATCATCTTCGCCTATCATGAAAGTTGAACCATCCTCACACCAACCATCTCTTACCTTTGTCTAATAGATTTATAATGAGGAAGGAAATAGGATCCTACCATCACCATCTCTAAAGCACCATTTTCATCATCAAAATAAAACCCAATAGAACACCATAGGACAAGAATCACCACCAAAACCGCTATAAAAACCCCTCATCTTTGACCTACATCGACCCCAAAACACAACAATCACTAAAAACATACCAAACATAAAAGGATCATCAAATACATCATAGGATAAGAAAAACATCACAAGAAAAACTTGGTAAGATATAAATAATGTAAGTTGTAATATTTCCTGGAGTACCACTCTCTATTGTATCGAATCAAGATCTGAGGCTGACCACAAGGTTTCAGTGAAGTCTTCCACAATAATTGGATACAGAAATCAGTTTTATCTCTACTTATCACCCTTATATAGTTGTTCAATTTGATAAAACAATCCAAACTCAAGATAATGTGCCTCGATCTTGTTCAATGGATTTCCAAGAATGATTGGATCATAATTTTCCCCTAGTAGTGTTCTTGTATAACAACAACGTTCAACTATAGAATTCAAATTGAATATTATGAGGCTCTCCATGAGAATTGGGGTCGTACTCTAACATACTGGGATGAATTTCTAGAGTATAAGATGATGTGAATTAAACTTTTTCAATATATTATAGGTAAGTCTTAAACAATTCATCTTAACATGAAATATGTGAAAAGTTGAAATAAATGATATACAGAAAAACATTGATGAGACCTAGAGTTTTTGGTTGAATATAATTTGTTCCTATTTATTTCACTAGGAATAATGTTTGTGAGGTTTAGGAAGAATGAAAATCTTATCATTAGACACATCGGCCCCTTTTAGATCCTCGATCGCATTGAAGCAGTGGCCTATTGGAAAAGTACATACAAGACCCCTCAAATGTACTGAATCCAAAGGTGGTACCATTAGAGAATAATACTTCATGTGAGGATCTTCTAGTGAAGATCTTAGATAGTAGATAAAAGGTACGATGAAACAAGACAACTCTCTGGGTCAATGTGATGTGGTGAGACCATAAGTTTGAGGAAGCAACATGGGAACCAGAAGACGTAACAATGAAGATATACCCTTATATATTTTCACCGTAGTATTTAATATAAAATTTCAACATTGAAATTATTTAAGGGTTAATAATGTCACACCCCCTATTTTTAAAAGGTAAAATTATGTTCTATGGTGTATGCGACACACAACACTAAACCCAAATGAACAATGATTATTTAAAAAATATTGTTATAATCTAGCTATTAAATTAGAGGGTATGAATAGTTATAATTGTATTATAAAATAAATATAAATTACCTAATAAGAATAAATTTATTTTCATCTACTTAACAAATAATCACACAACTTTAATAAAGATATTTTCTTCTGTAAAAAAGTATGTTTCCGTTAAAAAATAATTTTATTTCTTTTATGTGAAAATATTATAATTAATTTTTTTGAAACCTTCAGAAATGTTATTTTATAAAATGAAAAATATTTTATAAATTTTATTATCAATATTAACATAGAGTGAATTGTTTTTATTTTTTGGAAAATATTGATTTTTTAGTGAATAGTGAAAATACCGATTTTTGGTAGACCTTTCATTTCCTTTTCATAAATTAAGTGATTTAAAATAATAATAATTATTTTAATATGATTTAAAATTAAAATAAATATTATTTATTTATATTTAAACAATTAATTACATTTAAACCCTATTTTTACTATATTTTATTATAATTTTTCTTTTCAGATAAAAAACATGTTTTTTGAAAACTGTCTTAACTTGAATAATGTTTCTCTATTTTAACTATTTAAAATAACCCCCAAATTTAAATGATTTAAATTAAATGGGAATATTATATATATATATATATATTAATTACAATTCATTTAATTATGACTACTTTTATATATCTCGTAATCATCGTATGCTTGAAAAATGAATTTTTGAAAAACCATTATTCTCACACATCTATAGGTTTAATTTTAAATTAAATTATTTAAATTCTATAAATTTAATTTTATAAAATTTATTCTATATTTGGAATCATAATAATTTATATTATATAACAATTCCAATTTTTTTTGTCATAATGAATAGTAAAATAATAAAAAATATTAATTGTGGTAAAAAATTAAAATAGTAAGGAGTGAGTAACCTTAGAGGTAAATGAAATAACATGTTTAAAAAATCATTAATTTAAATATTATAGGTGTTTATTTGACTTAATTATACTCCACTTATTTGTTTTTCAATTTTGGAGGCACTTGGCATGAGAGTAACTTCCTATTATTGAATAAGTTTAGGTATTTACAAGAATGACACTCCTCCTATCTTATAAAAGGGCACCCTTTGTCCTCTATTATTCACAAATTTAAACCACTTTTACCAATCAATACCTAACAAAAATTTATATACAACATCATTATCCACATTCTAGATCTCCTGGTCTTCCCAGAAGTCTACCCTTTGGGTCCTTAATAAGATATCCAAAGGATGTCCTTCTGAACGAAAGTAATCATCATCATCGAGCTCCTGGTTTTTACTTTTTATTTTTCCACCATCAATTATGTTTTATAAATTCCAATATAATACCAAAATTATATCTTATATACAAATATTTTATTATTTTTATTTTCTAATATTCATTCATATCCTCTTCCATTAAATAGGAAACAAAACTATTGATCATGTGTGCGGTGAATTATCACCTCGCGAACCGATGTAATTATTTTTTCATCATAACCTTTAAAAACTATTAATAATGATTAGTTTAATTTTTATATTTTATAGTCATGAAATATTAACCATTATATAAAATTAATATATCGAATAATTTCTTACCCAACCATCCATTCAAAATGATAACATCGTTCATGTATACGGTGAACTACCACCTCGCAAAGCGATATGATCCACTTATTTTATTATCACATAATATGGATGGTATATGTAAGTATATTTAATAAAATTATAAAATATTTAAGAAAAAATTTTCATTAATTAAAGATAAAATAACACTTACCTTCTTTTTATCATGATTGTTGAAAAATTAAAATGTTACTCATGATTACGTGCAACCTATCATCTCCATGATTGTATGTACTTCATTTTTCATAACAAAACTTCATGATTGGTTTTAAAAGGATAATTTATAAATATAAATTATCATTATTTAATGATTATTATTCTGTATATCTTTATTTATAATCTATTTTACCTTATTCAACTTACCAAAGTTATTTTAGGCATATGAGATGTACATCATACAAAACTATAACATGAAACTAAATGATTGAGTAATTTAATAAGGCCGAGTAATGAATAAAATAAAGTAATAATAAGCTTTAAAAGTTTCTTAATATGTTAAATAATTAAAAAAAGTTTATTACTTTTTAAAAATAAAGAACTCATGTGACAAATCAGTCTTAAGGTAAGGGATCTCTCTCTAAACCACCCATTTCTTCAGGTTGTGGACACTCTCTCTATAACCCACTTTACCTATCTTTTTAATGATATGTAATTATTATAAATTCAATATTCATGTCTCCTACATATATAAATTTCTGATTATACCTTCCTTTTATGGGATAATACATTACATATGACCACTTCTCAAATGCTTTCTTTAAGAAATATCTTTTTATTGTGTCATGAGACAAGATTATGAAACCAATATCTTTCCATGGGTAATTCACATATTTATGAATTATGGTTTATTTACTTATGTGGAACACATATTCAGGTAAATAATATTAATGTGATGGGTGGGACCAAAATTATATAGTCCTCAAATGTATTGGTTAATTGTTTAGCCTCCTGAGACATCATATAAAGGATTTAGGAGTGAACCAAATCCATTATGGGACTTTGTCCACCATGTGATGATGTCTCAATAGTTATCCTTGACTTATATTTATGTCATGCTTTATATTGTGTCCACTTTCCTATGTTTACATAATCTTATGATACCATTCTATTTATTTTATGTTCCCATTTATTACTCATATGCTTTTACTTTTATAATATCATGTTAAACCTTTAACTCAAACATTATGTTTCCTTAACATGTTTATTCCCTTACTATGATTTTTTGATCACCCATTTCTTTCATGAATTCCCTAAGTGATCCTGTGTATTTTTTAGTGATCTATTAAATTTGGGAGTCACTATGGAGAATAAAATAAGGATTCTGTATTTTAAGTTTCATTTGATGTAATATGAACCAAGTCTTCCAAAGGCACTAGGCCCCAAAATCTTTGAGGTTGTATTTATTGGATATTTATGCTTAAAAATCATGTAATAATATTTTTAAAAGGATTGGATTCTGATAATTTAGGTTTTAGTGTTTGGTTGTAATAGGATCATGAGGATGAAGTTGAGAATGGTGTGTATCCAAAAACCACTATTTCTTATATCCAAATAAGGGAGCATATATAAGTAGACGAATATTAGTATATTCCCATTATGATGGAATATTAAATTTTCTAGTCTTACCAAAGGTAATGATATTGATATCCTAATAGAAATTAAAAATAGATTATTCTATATATTTAGTTAAGTGATATATATTGGTGATATTTAGGTATATTCTAAAATTTATTGAGGATCATCTAAAAAGTTTAATGATTTTTCTTTGGTAGTTTTTCATTAATAGTTTGAAATCATTTATTAAATAGTATCAACAACATTGATAAACAATTTTATGGAAATATTAAAATTTTGGAGATGATTATTGAAGAATATGTGATTAAGGGATGGATAATATTTAGGTTTAATAAATGTTTTATGTCAATTTAATGATTGGGTGATTTTGAAAATGTAAGTTATGTAGTATTGATATGAGTGGGATTAATGATAATTCATGACATTTTTTTGGGAAGTTTTTACACTTTTTGGATTAGGGTATCTATTTTCTAGTGTTTTATTTTATGAAATGGTGATTAATACCATTTGAGTATTAAATACAGAATTAATTTTTTGAATAATATGTTATTTAACTATGGTTTTATGACTTGGTGACTTGGGTAATTTTGGGGTATCTATACTCTTCAAAATTTACAATTATAGTGTAATAAGTATCTTCATCTAGATTAAGATAGTAAATTAGATATCATATCAAATTTCATATATAGAATAAAAAATATGGTAAGAATAACCTCTCCAACTTTTATCTGTGTGTAATAATTAAAATTGGGAGGGTGAAATTTATTTAAGGGGGTAGAATATAACGACCCGAGATTTTGAAACCCTTTAAAATACAAACTATGTTCCATAAATAATGTCACAAGCTGTAATTTAAGAAAACCTTAATATATTAAGACATTATTAATAAATATATAATAAACAATGTTATGGTAGAACATTAACAGCTATTACCTAAAGTAGATAAATAATTAATATGAATTAATATTGAAAATTTTTATAATAAAATTAATTTTATTTATAATATGCCTTATTTAAAAACCGATTTTAAGATTTTATAAAACGTAAATTAATGAAATAAAATTCATTTTTTAACTCCTCTCATGAAAATTTACTTAGTATAAATTTTTTAAATTTTTATGAAAAGATTGATTTTTAATAAAAAATATAGTTTTGGGGAAAATTATAAGTGTTTTGATTTTATCACAATGTAAGGGTATCCAAGAAGTTCATAAACATTTTAAGGAATAAAATATTTATTTAATGAATAATATAATGAGTTATTATATATTTTTTGATATTATAATACAATGTCCAATATTTTTATAATGAAATAAAAAAGTTATTTTAATAAAAATTATTTTTGGTATTATCTTTAAAATTATTATTTTAAATGTGATATTAGGTTGTGGATTTATTTTAAATTTTCATATGTCTCATTATATTTGTATTAAATAAATTTATTCCATTAAAATTGATATTAATGATATTTTTATCTTATATTAAATTTTAAAGCTGAAAAACTTCATTTTTCTAAAAACTATGTTTATGAAAAAAAGTGTTCTATTTTAAAATTACCCTTTCAAAAATTCTGAAATTTTATATAATAAAATTATATTAAAATTTAAAATAATAATATTAAAATTAGTTAATAAGTTAAAATTTAATTTGAGTACTTGAAATTAATTACTATGGTTAAAAAACAATTACCTCGTTAAAAAGTGAAAATAGTAAAAATAGTTTTACTTAGGGGAAATGGAAAAATCAAAACTTGTGTTAAATTAAATGGTTGGGATTATTTTTTAACATATTTTTATAATAGTCCATGTCTTCTGACATGTGATCCATTAACCATCAAATAGTTTCATGGCATTATTGGAATATGATGAGTGTTTCCAAAACATCCCTTTTCTCCACTTATAAAAGGATATAACTCCTACCATTTTAAAGCTACACAAAAAATTAGAATTAATAAGTGAAACAAAGAAATTTTAATCTCCCTATAACCCTATCTAACAAACATTATTCCCTATTCACTGAAATTTATATTAAGACCATCAATTTTAATGGAACTTCTAATGAAAAATTGATTCTTTAACATAAGTACTCACTCATTCTTAATATTTTCTTCTTAATATTACTATTCAAAATATCATATCAGCATAAAAATATTATTACATAAGTATAATTATTATACTTATATTTTTTTATATTAATGTTATAACCCATAATTATTAATTTTCATCCACTTAAAAAAATAATAGAACATCGATAGTGTGTTGTGCAGACTACAGCCACCATAAAGCAATGTTGTTTGTTTTTTATTACTAAATTCCATGGATGGTAATAATTGTGTAAATTATAAATAAATATTATATATCTCATATAATTATTATTCTAAAATATCTATTTAATATCCACATTCATCCCCACTAACGCATTGAGAGATGGGGATGCTAATTGTGGGTGTGTGCGGATTACCGCCTCCAAAATAAAACATTTTTTATTTTTATTTAGATTATAAAAAGTTAGTTAAGTAAATTATATTTGGTTGAAAATAATTAAAAAATATAAAAAATATCATTATGATTATTATTATGTTATAATGATATGATGGTAAAATAAAACACCTCCTTATCCATACTCCCTAATCAAGTTAAAGCATGTTAAAGTTTGGGTTGGTTTAACCACCTACACGTATGATAAAATAAAAATCCATAATGGATAAATTTGGAAATATAAAAACTCATATTTTTATAATATAATAATAAAATAATTGTTTTTATATGGTTCTTGGAATATTATATTACATATTTAACTTATTTTAAAGGTATCATTTTTCGTTTTATAAAATCATCAAAATAAGTAAACACCGATTCCATTTTTACAGAATGAAAATAAAATAACTATATAATAATATAATAGCTTTATAAATAAATATAATACACATATTAAATTATTTTAAATGATATATAAATGAAGATATTTTTTTCAAAGTCTGGGTAATGACATCAACATTATAAAACTTGGGGAAATGGTTAAAGTTATTAAAACAGGATGGTTGAAATAAGCTATTACTAACCAATATAGCCATAATAAATAATTATAAATGAGGAAGGTAAAAGATAGAATATATGAACATGGTTATGAAATATATGCTTACGAAATCTATGTTTTTTTAATAGGAAGATAGAGATTCATAAATAAGCAAGGAAATAAGGTAAGGGTTTTCAAAACTCATTTTATTTTCTTTGAGTTATAACGGTTATTCTTGAACCCCATTATTATAAGTTGGATTATTTTATCCCATGATTTTATAAAATGTTATATAAAATTTTATTTCTATTTATTTAAAATTATTTTCCATGAATTACTTTCTAAAGTATCATTACTTTAAATATTGTGATATTCATAAGGGTTTTCATCTAAAACTCCTAACTTTGACAGATACTTATATCATACACCACGTTTTTAACTCAATGGTGTATATACTGCCCCTTTTTCATAATTTTATCATGATTATATTATTTTTATAATATTAAATTTTCAATTTAAATTTATACCCCTCATGGGGTTTTGATTCAAAAATTAATATATGTTATGCACTATATTTGTAATGATTTTTCATCTCATCTTCTATTACCTTTAGAGATTGATATATTAAAATATATTATGATTTTAAAATATATTTAAAACTTCTTTTTGGGTAAATAATGTTTCACACCAATTAATTATTACTCAATAATTGTAATATTTCTCTAAAATTAATTTTTATTAAGAATAATACACATTTATTTTAATGGTTTTTTCTTCTATATCAATGTTTTTACTTCCCACCAATGTTCTTGATTCACCAGTAGAAAATAAAATTGTAATTATCTAAAATTATCATCTTTATCCACTTTATTCATTATAAAACAATGGTTTCATCATCCTTAAAATGATGTGAGTTTTGAACAAGGTTATTTTAAAATGTTCAAATGGTTTTTTTTAGACTTTCAAAATAAAAGTTTTATCATAAACCCCGCATTTTCTTTGATAAATTTTATATATATTTTAAGTATCCTTTATTAAATATCATTTTAGAATTAAATTTTTTTATTGTATTTTAACTTTAACTTTTTGAAATCATATTATATTTTTCAAGTCTTCATTATTAAATATTATTTTAAAAGTAAATATTTTCAAATTATTTTAGCTTATATATTTTGAAACCCTAATTTATTTACAAAGATGTTTTATTTTAAAATAAGGTTCTCAAATTTCATCAATTTACCTACACAAAAGTTTTTTCAATGTGATTTATACTTAAATATTTTAAAAAAATTATGAAAACTTTTTTATTTCTACTTCTACTTATGCTACAAGGTTTATCTTTCATGAAGTGATATTTTGATCACCCCTTATATGTTATTATGATATTATTTATTTTTGTAAAATTATTTATTTTATATTATATGATTTATTATGTGCATGTAATGTGATATTTTTAAAAGTTTTAAGAAAACCATTATTTTTTCCTAGATTCTTTATGAAATGATAATTGTTTAATTTTCAAGTGGCAAAAAAATGTTTGAATTATGAGATGGGTGGGACCTATATATGAGATTACCTAGCTATGATTCAAGTATCACTAATATAAGGAGGTGGTGAATAAGGGATATATTTTTCTTTTATGTTTACTTAATTATGAAACAACATTCACCTCCTGTTAAATATTTCTATACCTACCTAAAACAAATAAAACACACAACCAGTGGAACACAAGAATATACAAGGTTCACTAATAAAAAATAGTATCTAGTCCTTGTTATGGTTCTGAAATCATCCAATACCACACAATATACCAAAAAACAATCATTTTTTATTGTATTCAATGAGTAGGATATGCACTTACACTTGTGTAATGTTATGTTCAATACAATAGTTCATGTGCTTCAAGGAGCATTAAATGATGTAATATAATTTTTGTAACAAAATTGTTACGGTGCTTTTTGATAAAATTTCACAAATGTGATATTTCAAAAAAAATTCTTAGTTTTCTTACCCAAAATATGGTGAGAACTTCTTGATCTTTGTAAGAATACTATGTCTATTTTCCCAGTCTGATTTTCAAGTCTAATTGCTCAAAATGGAAATCCCACTTTTTTGTCTACTGTTATTTTGTGGAAATTTCTTTCACAAACTATCTTAGTCACTTTGAAAACTTCCTTGTACCTACCATGAACTGTCATGTATCCTCCATGAACTTCCTCGCAAAGCATGACATGAGTTCTTCATGGACAACCTTCCCTTTAAAGACCACCTCTACTTTACAGATGGCTAATGCCTCCATAAAAAACTGATGCTTCAGGACCCCTCTTTCTTTGAGGGAAATTAAACCCTACAAACCCCTTACACAAACCATATTTGCATAATTATATCCCTCATATAAATGATCACTTGTAAACTACTTCCACCTTCATGTAATCCTCCCTCATGAACTCTGGTCCTTCTTAGAATTTTCCCTCATGAACTACTTCTTACTTACCCGAATTCTTCCAATAGCGATGATCACCTCTAATGAAATTATATCTAATTAATGATATAATTGTATGTATTTATATAGGTAAATAGATCCTCAAAACCTGCTAATATAAATTACTCATAACTTTGATGTGGTACATCCTTCACCGCAAATTGTTATCTGGTCCGCATAGCTCCTTTCCCCTTTGTGGCGGTCATTGTCTTCTACAAAAAGAAACTCTTTAAGGATACCAAAATTACTACCACATTCTGCAAATGACATGTCCCCCATGAACTATAAACCTCTCATGAACTTCGAGCCTCCCGTGAACTATTTTTACTTACATGATATTCACACAACGCTTTGTGGTCCGCATATCACTACTATACGGAAATCATCCATTGTAGATTTTCCTTCACCATTCACCATATCTCCTATGCAGTTCACAAAAAATGCTTCAAAATTTTTGAACGGCATTTCATGAACTCCTTTGTAGAAAACATTCCTTTTCCATAAAACAATCTTCCGATTTGGAGGCCCAAAAATTTTTCAAACACTGGGAAATTGCACCATATTAAAAATTTACTTCAAAAACAACAACCATACTAATTCACAGTCCTTAATATTTTTCAACAAACACAAATTGATACATAATTAAATATTCAACCATCTTCTACCAAAATTCACTTCTTGCAATTCAGATAGCGATCACAGATTTACTGAATACATACTCCAAGCCCACATCATCCATGCTTAGTGTGTGAAACAATAGTAGCATGAATAGTTCATCAATGGATCACTTAATTATGAAATCACTCGACAGATTTCATCATAAACTCTATATTTCATGATATTTAACCTCTGATATATCATATTTATAGTCATCAGATTTAAGAAGTATTATGTTAACTTCCATGTCTTCCAACAACATCTTTCTTTCCTAATAAAATGGACTTTCTTAAGAATTGTGAGTCTAGTTTTCTGAATATGATGGCCAGTCTGATCATCCTCTTTTACAAATTGAGGTGATTTATTTTCTTCTCAAAATTCCTTGACAACAAAAGACAATACATGAATATAATAATCATCCTAATCAGATTGGTCATAATAATATCGCCCTCAAATTAATTTTTTAAAGGGTTTTATATCATGAGAGAAATGTTTTTTGAATAGTTTATCATATTTATACATGAAAAATGGGTGAGTGTGATGGTTTTTATCACTACTCACAATTTTATGAGTGAATAGGTTGGTGGTTAGGTTTACAATGATAAAAAATACTATATTTATGATTGTTCCACATTTTCAATATTTTTACAAAGTTATGCCAAGTTTTCAATGTTATTCAATATTTTTAATGTATTTTACACTTTTATTTTATGTTCATATGTTTTTTGTTATTGATATGTATTTTGAGAAAAGCAATAACTTTTGCACATCCTTAACATTCTAGTTATGATCATATGTTTCTTTATCATGTTTTTTTATTATCATATATGGTCTTATTATCTATTATTAATATATTTAATTATTTCTAAAAATACTCCTTAATGTTTATGATAAAACACTTTATGACATGTTTTTCCCTTATTGAGCATCTGTCCTCGCCAATTTTTTATATTTCCAAACCCCATGTTATAAAGATGATTATATCATGTGAGATATGTAGATAAGGGTTTATAAAAGAATGATTATGAAGAAGTGTTCATAATTTTAGTACATTAATATCTTTATGTGTATAATCTCCAAGAAAATAAACCTTTTTATCTTTGGGTTGTGTGGGTGTTTGTAAAATATATTATTTAAATCATTATATTAATATATTATTTATGTCATTTTTTGGGGATGCTTCAATTTATTCTTTTAAATTGTAATTCAATCCATGAAAAAATATGTAAAATCCATTATCATTTCATCTTTAGGTTCCCATGTCACCCCTTCTAGGTAGTGATTACTCCAATGAACCTTCATTAATAAAGTTGTATGATTTCATAGTACTTTCTTCTTTATATCAAGAATCTAAATTAGATC
The DNA here is from genome assembly GCA_963277665.1 of Viscum album. Classification (NCBI taxonomy): domain Eukaryota; kingdom Viridiplantae; phylum Streptophyta; class Magnoliopsida; order Santalales; family Viscaceae; genus Viscum; species Viscum album. The sequence goes on from OY728145.1 coordinate 190,488,894, forward strand.
TTCATTGTCTAATAAGTCAGGATCCAACTAAAATTTATCAACCTTAAGAATATATGATGGTTGTAGTATATAATTCCTTAGATGTGATATTTAAAAGACATCATGAACTTGAGATATGTCTGATGTCATAGATATCTGAGTTTCCATAGCTCCTATGAGCTTTAATATTTCAAACAGCCAAATATACCTTTGACTTAGCTTCCCTTTCCTTCAAAATATTATGGCCCCTTTCCATAGAAGTATGTTTTTTAGTACATGGTTCCATACATGGAATTAAATATCCATCCTTTTATCATCTAAATAACATTTTTATCTATATTGACTTAATTTGATATAGTTTTGTATGGATCTTTGTTGAAGATCCTTTTTCATCACAGAGTCCAAAGGAATGTAAAGGGAAATGACCTAGCACAAATTGATTCATCCTTTGAAGAAAATATCAACAACCGACAAAGGGATGAACAAGGAGAACATTGCCCATAGGTCGTGCAAGTTCCCTCATAGTCGCTCAAGTCCACTTGCGCGACGCATGATGGTCGCGCAAGTGACTTGCACAACCTAAGTGATAACCGCCCGGGGTCTTCTCCTGCCTATAAATAAACCCTGTGGGCCCCCCATTCGGAGAGGATTTTTTTCCAGAAACTCATATTTGAGCTCCTGGTGCCCTAGTATCTTATCAAAGCTTCTGAAACACTTCTAAGGTAATTTCTTACCTAGAACGGAAGATCTAAAGAGGGGGAGGAAGGCCTAAGTGTTGAAACTCATCAACACTTGCGCGCCTGAGTGGCCAGCCCTTAAGGGAAAAGGCCACACTTGCGCGCCACCTTACTTCTTCAATAGAACTTGTGCGCCCCTTTTCTGGAAGAACCTCAAGAGGACTCTAAAGGATTTAATCAAGATTCACTCAAGTATTACCCTGCTATTTAACCGTCGCGCAAGTACACCATGTGTCACGCATGCATACCTGCGCGACCAGGACTTGCACGCCCACGCAGTACCTGCGCGCCTGCCAAGACTTGCGCACCCCTGACTTTTTTTTGGGTTCCCTTCTTACCCATTTCACCCCTCTTAATCCATTCCACCTCTCCTATTCAAGATTCAATCTTCAAGACACTCTTCAAAGCCATTTATGGCATCATTTCTTGATTTTTGATTCCTTATCTGAAAGGAACTCTGTAGAATATCTCTCAAAACCAAGTGATTTACACATCTTTATGTCACTAAATATTGAGATTTCATTCATTTCAACCTCATCCTTTAAGTTGAGAGAACTCAATCGACCTGGGCCTCCTTTTCAAGAGTAAGTCTCGGTCATAATTATTAACTTGGGCATCCTCCTTAGGAGTAAGCCCCAATTCTTAAAATTCCCAAATCTGGGAATCCTCCTTAGGAGTAAGCCCCAGTCCCCTAATTTGGGCATCCTCCTCAGGAGTAAGCCCCAAACCTTAATTCCCTTAACCTGGGCCTCTTTTTCAGGAATAAGCCCCAGTCATAATCCTTAACCTGGTCCTCCTTTTCAGGAGTAAGCCCCAAGTTAGAGTATTCAAAAATCTCCATGAAGCACATATACCTTTATGGACCATGTTCCTGGATTTCTTCCCTAAAGTAAATCCTAACATTCATTTATCTGGGCATTCATACATACATAAGTCCCATATTAATTCTTATGATTGCATCTTTCATGGCACAATTGTCTGATTTTTTACCAATACCTCTTGTTTCTCACATTGAGTATGACTCACATGAGCTTAGAGTGTAAAAGTAATTATGACATCCTTCTTTGAGCCATCAATCATAAACATCATACTCTCTTACCCGAACTATGTGGGTTCTGATTCCTTTTATAAACAAAGGATACGTAGGTAGCCCATCTGCGGGTTCGATCCCAACTCTGAAATAATTCATGTCCTTCTGAATGACAATAAACTTCAAGTGCCCCACTGAGTGGCTTTAAAACCAGTATGGTCATCATAAGGACCAAGAGACTTTTACGTATCAAAGGATACCATTGAATAAGAATCTCAAACAAATACAGATGATTCTTTATCAGTGAAGAACCTCGAATACATATAAAAGATTCTCTAAATTTCTGACATATCGATCATTGATTGTCAGATCTAAAGGAAAACTCATTTTTTATTTGGTAATGTAATAAGGATTCACGAACATAACTTAAATCTATAAAGAGAGTCCCAGAGTAGACAATAATTCCCCTCAAAAAGGTGTGATGAGTCTGACCTCCCATCCTCTCGACCAATGCAAATTCCTAAGCCTCATTAGTCCATAAACTAATGAGCACCTACATTTGGAAAGTAGGTCCGAATGGATGTGGAATCATTGGATGTTTCCGGTTCTACAAACAAACCCGTTAGAAATAGATCAGAATGTTTGAACCTCCCATCAAAATGAGGTCATCCCCGAAATCTAAGGTAAATAATCTTACCTCTAGTAATTTTTCTTCCAAAATTTCTAGACTCAACAACTTCTTACATCCAACGTCCTGAAAACAAGTTAGATTCAGAAATATATTTCTATAAAAGGATTCATATGGTGCCAATTTTATATAGAATTGGAAATAATTAGTCTGTGTATGCATACCAGCATGACCTCTAATGTCTGAATAGTACTTTTAAAATGTTAATTTGTTTAAGGGTGACAATATATTATAATATTAAGATTTGTATTTGAATAATTCTCTATAATTATCTAAAATTTAAATTTTAACTTTTTTCCTAATCAAAAACCATTAATAATGATGTTCTATTAAGTTTCAAAACTTTATTTATATATAATAGAACAATTTTATCCATAAGTAAATAATCTTGAATTATAAAAAAATTGGTTGAATTTATAATATGATAAAAAATGAACCATATTTATTCATGTCCCTATTATATCTTAGGTATCCTATTGTTGAAATTCATATTAATATTATCATATTTCAACTCTCATATAGGTAAAGTTTTTACAAATCTTTTAGGATGTTTTATTTTTTCCTTCACTTGTTCACATAATAAGAGTCTTGTAGTATAATTTATAATATCTTAATTCATATTTTCTAACTAAAAATATTCTTATATATCTCTATATATATTAGTGATTCCATGATGTATGTATATGTCTGATATACGATCCTCATCAAATAAATCTCACTTAACCACTAGTATTGATGGAACACATAAATTCTAATCAAACCATAAAAAATCCACCATCACTGATCTTAAAATATAGTAATTTCTTATTCCTAAAATATTCGATTTTCTTTCATAATTCCTTATCATCATGTTTATATTTATTAATCCTATACAAAAAAAATTAATTTAGTTAATTAAATGGAACACTTGTAATAACCCAAAAAATGTTCTCATTTTATTAATAGATCTCTTGCATCTCAATAACTTTTTATTATGTTTAACAATAGAAGCACATAGAAAGTATTTTATATTTCTTTGAACGTCATTGTTGATATGAAATAGTACCACTAGGAATATTAAAGGGAATAAGACACATACAAGAAACCAATAACACATTATCTCATTATTTAAGAATATTACATTCAGTCTAAAACAACACCCAATATCATACCAAATATTACAATGGGAAGAAAAATGGAGGATAAATAAAGTAAAATATATAATTATAGACTCCTTAAATTTACTATAATCTATTAACCCCTGAAAATTATTATAATAGATGTAAAAGGAGTTTATAAAACAATATTCATTTTATAAATGATGTTGAACCTTGATTTAAAACGATGGGAATGGTGGAGGGTAAGAATGACAGTGTATTTATAGAAAAATATGATTGTATAACTTTTTGTTTTTTGGCTAAAATGATTGATCAATATTTTTACCACTATTGAATAAACAAGTTGGTCATTATTTTTGTTGGATACGTAGTCGCATTTAAATGATCATTAGGACTATTTAATGATCTAATAAAAAATGTATCATTTTAGGATATTATAAAGATATTATATTAAAAATATGTCATTTGTGGAAGTTTTAAAAATAAATTTATTTCATATTACTAAATTATTTTTAAATGGTAACATATTTTAATCCTTAAGTGATTTTTATAAAGGTCAGAATGGTTATTATTTTATTAAATTGTTAATTCTCATTAAAATAATGATTTATTTAAAATTTAAAATTCTCATACTTAGAAAAAAAAATTATTAAATAAATTTTATTTTTGGACTCAACACATAAAATTTATCTTAGGTTCATATTTTTGTAATTTTTTTACAAAGTTGATTTTTTGGAAAAAAGTGAAAATTGTCATTTTATGTGTAACGTGGTTTATGAAATAATTTTCTTATCTTCATGACTAAAACTTTCATTAAAAAAATTAACCAATAAAAATTGAATTTAAAAACATATAAAAATTTATTTATAAATGTCAAGTTTTATTTATAAATTTATAATTTTTTAAAACCCAGAACAATATATTTTTGAAATAAAATTCATTTTTGGGATTCTGTGAATTGATTGGGTTGGTTTGAAGGTGTGGTTCAGTTTTGGAAGGCCTTTAATGTCCAAAAAACTATCCCACTCATTAATTATCTATAAAATTATTTTTAATTCAATTTACCCACAAGTTTTTGGGTTATATGATAAAATAACCAATATTTGATCATTTAAAACGCACCCCTCCTCAAGTATAGATACCACCATTTAGCAATTAATATCCTATAAAAATTCATAATCTATGAATTTATGGTTATTTTACCTCATCAATAGTCCCTATAAGGTGTCCTCAATTTATCAAGGTGTCAAACTCGAGTGCTAGGAATAAAATATTCGAGGTAAGAGAATTCTCCTATTCTACCTTTTTCATTCAAGTACTCCTCTTTTGTGAGTCTTATAAATGTCAAAGATTATATCATTTCAAGAACTTATGATATTCTCTCTACTAGAAAAATTGTTTTACCAATGGGAAACCTATGCTCCCTCTCATTATTCCCTCCCTTTAATCCATTTTGTATACTATTATGCTGCCAAAATCATTTCATGAATTTTTCAATTTTTCATGAAATATTATTATATTGTGAATACCCAAATGTCTTTCTTACTAATATTAATTTACCTAGTTGTAAATATAATATATTTATTTATGGATTTACATGTATGAAACTCGTATTTTCTTTTTGAGGGTTAAAAAGGATGTAATTTCCATGTCTTTAAAAACTTATGTAATCAATGTTTTCATACAAAACCCATTATTTATTCTCATTGATTTATTGATTAAATGACTTATTATTATAAATGCGGCTCACATGAATTAATAATTATGAATGGTGTTCCCTGGTAGTGATTCATTTGATTGATTAAATAAAAAATCTCTAGAGGTGGCAAGTTTTATGATACCTTAGTGAAAAACCTTGGAAATTATGAATTATGACACTCAGGTGATAAACATTTGTGATATTCTTATTAATTGCTATTTTTATGTTATAACCACATTTCCATGTTATGATTAATTTCATTTATATTATTATATGTCTCGTGTTAATATGATCATGCCTTATTGATATGTCTATTTGTCACATGCTAAGTATTTCCTTTTTTATTCCCTTGGTGGTATTACTGCTCACCCCTTTCTTTTATGTATGTCCCTAAGATATGAAATATAGTAAAAATAAATTTTAATGAACCTATTAATAATCCTTTCAATTTTACTAGAAGAATTTTTTTCTATGTATTATGTTCCAATTTTCCAGACACTAAACATCAACAGATCCTCTATATTTTTAAATATTGTACCATGTAATGGAAGGTTTATGAAATAAAAATGGGGGTCCCCATAGTTGGTATCAATTATGGGTTTAGTTATTTTTGAAAATTAAGATTATAAAACAATAGTAAAAACCCTAATCGTAAGTCTAAATATAGGAAAACATCTAGGTATTTTGGTGAAGTATAGAGTAATTGGTCTCCAAGAAAATACAACTGCGTCTAGATATTGTAAGTATATGTATATTTTTTATAGATATTCCTAGGGTAAAACCCAAAAAACACTGTATTGAGCTATGATTGATAAAAAATGATGCACAGAAATGGGTCTTGGTGCACATCTAGTTTGACACTCCTGAGGGGTATGGTTGGGTTAATCACATTATTGTACAAACCATTATTAAGGATATAAATATAATGTAAAAAAAATTTAAGATTTATTTATATCATCTTAGAAGCATGATATTATAAATTTTAAGGATTTAGATTTCCCTTAAAATTATTATTATAATATTCTAAATAATAATAAACTACTCACTTAGGTTTTCTCTATCTAGAAATAAAATGATAGGAAAAATAAGGACTTGTGAAAATAATAGATGAAATGGAAAATGTGATGACAGTCATCCCAATATGGGGGATCTAGAGTTGAAAACATCATAATGATATTGAATTAATTAACTCAAGCCATGAACAACAACTAAAATCATGTGGATCATCCACCTTCACCAAGGAAGAAACAATTGGAAATGGAATCCTTCATACTCCAACGACCACCTGGTTTTAGTGGAACATATAATCCACTAATCATGGAAAAATTAACCAATATAATGGAAATATATTTTGTTTACTCTATTATTCTGAGAGATAGAAGGTTATGTTGTCTGTATATCTCCTAGAGGAAGAATATTTTCAATGGTAGAAACATATCACGAACATGAAGTCAGGGAGATGAGGTGGAATCCATGGGATGGGAGAACATAAAAGGCCTTTTACATCAATTATTTTCCTTATACCCTCTTAACCAAAATAGATAGATAATTACTTTTTTTGAAACAAAAAAGAAAATTAATCATTGAGGATTTATAAAATAAACTTTACAAGGCTTGTGTATTCTGTTTCAAGCTTCTTCATCAATTATAATGGGAAGACAGATTGATTATTTTGGAGAATAAGGCCTCATCTACGAAAGGATTTAGAAACTCAAGAATTTGGTAGTTATGAAGTGATATTTAGGTGTGATATCAAAGATGAAATGAAGTTCAGAGTTTCCTGGTGGACTCATTGACAAAATTACAAGAATATAAAGATGGAACAAAATTTTTGGAAGAATCTAAATGATAAGAAAATACAACATCCCATGTGAAAAAAATGGAAATATTAATTTGTGGGAATTTTTTAAAGTGGAAAGTGATACATGATTTTAATATATATACATATGGATCGAAATTATCATGGACTTATAAAACCTCAACATATAAATTCCAATGAAATAGGGAAGCTGGTGAAATCACAACCTATTGTGACATTTTTCAAGTGTGGGGAAGATGGGAATTTTTCTAACCAGTGTCCAAATATGAATATAATAGAGGAAAACCACCATCATCCCCAAAAAAGGATAAGGGTTAAAGTTCATGATTTAATAATTATTATGGTTAATGTCGAGGCTTCAAATGATGTTGTGTAAGATACACTCATCATACAATCAAAGCTAGTAAGTAAATTATTTGATTTTAGTCATATGAATTATTTTATTTCATTAAAATTTAAAAAAATCAAGTTAAACCCTAAACTACTAGTGGTAGAAGTTTCTATTAAAACTCTAGGAGGAACTATTCAAGCCTCAAAGATATATAGGGATTACACTTTTAACTTTCATGATTACAATATCTCAAAAAACATGGTGATCATTCTGATGGTGGAGTTTGACATAATACATTGGATGGATTGGTCACCAAAGTATAATTCCAAGATAAAATGTAGAAGAAGGGATATTTCAGTAGTATTGAAGTTAAAACCACTGATCATCCTTAAAGGAGATATTTCCTAGCCTAAGACATTCTGAGAACCACCTCCTATTTCCTTCTTTTTGAAAATGATCAGTGAGGATTTAGAAGAAAGAGAAAGCCTAAAGATATGAGATGTGAATGTTGTTCTAGAATACATTGATGTATTACCTAAAGAGTTATTGGGATCTCCCCCATAAATAGAGGTAGTGTTCTCAATTTAACTCAAGTCTGGATCAAATCCAATATCCAATACCCCATGTAAAATGTAATATATGGACTTAGAGGAATTAAAGAATCAACTACATGATATTTTGAAGATATTTTTTGTTGAACAAGTGTGTCTTCTTGGGGATCACTTGTTCTCTTTATAAAAAATAAGGATATATCAATAGGTTTGTGCATTGATTGTAGATACCTTAATGGTATTATAGTTGATAACAAATATCCTCAACCAAGTATTGGTGATTTGTTCGATCAACTTTATGGAGATCAATTGTTTTCAATAATTGATCTTTGATGTGGGTATCACCAACTAAGGGTGAAGAAATAAGATATCAAAAAGAAATCCTTTTGAAGAAGATATGGGCATCATCAATTTATTGTTATGGTTTTTTTCTTGACTAATACTCTGACCATATTTATGGATTTGATTAATAAATTCTTTAAGGACTACCTAGATAATTTCATTGTGGTATTTATTGATGATGTTCTGATATATTTAAAAAGTTTTGAGGATCAAGACGATCATATAAGGGATATATTATGATCTATAAGGAATAAGAAGTTGTTTTGTAAATTTGTCAAATTTGAGTTCTAGTTACAAAAAAGTCACATTTTTGGGACATAACGTGTCCAATAAAAAAATATCAGTATATCCAATTAAGATAAAGGCCATATAGGAGTGGCTTCATTTTGTAGTTATAATTGAAATTCATAGTTTTATTTATCTATTATGATACAATAGAAAGTTTGTGAAAAAAATTTAAATGATTTATAATTCAATAACTAGGTTAATTAAAAATGGAGTTAAGTTTACCTAGACAAAGTAGTGTGAATAAAGTTTCCAATAACTATGGAGGTTGTTTAGTGGACCTGTTATAACTTTACACTCTAATGGGGAAGGATTTTTCATTTATATTGATGCATCCTTATTGGTACTTGGATATGTACTTATAAAAAATGAGAAAGCGATTTCAAATGTATCATGATAGTTAAAGAATCATGAATATAATTATCCTGCCCATTATCTAGAGTTATCTCCATTCATTTTTTCTTTGAATATATAGAGATACTATATTTTTTGAGAAAAGTGTGATATATGCACAGACCACCAAAGTTTTAATTATATATTCACATAGAAGGAACTGAATATAGGAAAAAGGAGATGATTTGATATTTTTAAAAACTATGATTCTTCACTTCATCATCACCCCAGAATAGATAAGAAATTCACATATGCATTGAGTAAGAAAGATCCAAGTGTTATTTCAATGATGAGGATTGAACGGGATCCACTGATCAAGTACCATGTAAGTTTGAACATGGGAATCATAAGGTAAGGGACATCATCAATCTTATATCTAATGATTTCTCAACCAATATTAATACAGAATATCATGAAATCTCAAGGAGATGACACTTTGATGTAGAAGAAGATAGAGGCTGTGAAAAATGGGAAGTTTCTTGAATTCAATATTGATCAAGAATGTGTAAGGAAATTTGGTACAAGGATATGTATCCCATCGATTCTAGTGATAAAGATGGATATTAAAAATGAATCTCATATCTTAATATTCTTTTTACACCCTAGAAGCACTAAAATGTATATGGACCTTAATGGTTATTATCACTAGTATAATATGGGAAAGTAGATTCGTGATTACCCTGAAAGGTTATTAGTGCGTCAACAACTAATGGCAGAGTGACAACTTTTTAAATGGGTATTACAAACACTACCTATACCTATATGGAAGTGGAATAATATCACTATGAACTTTGTTAGTGGCCTTCCAAATACACCCAAGTGTAGAAATTTTATATGGGTAATTAGTGATAGATAGAAAAATTCTACCCATTTCATATCCATAAGAGGGGAATTATCACTCGAGTGCTTAGCTTTACAGTATATTCAAGATGTAGTGTGACTCTGGAGTACCACTGTTGATTGTTTTGGACTGATATCCAAGATTTAATTCTACATTTTGGAGGATCCTTAAAAGGGATATGAATAAAAAAGTAAACCTAAACACAATATACCATCCTCAAACTGATGGGTTGTCTGAGAGGACTATTCAAACATTGGAAGATATGTTAAGGTGAGAAAGAATGTAACAACCCAAAAAATGTTCTTATTTTATTAATTGATTTCTTGCCTCACAATAAAGTTTTTCTATGTTTTATAATATAATCACATAGAAAACTTATAAATTAATTTTAACATCATTGTTGTTATGAAATAGTACAACTAGGAATAGTAAAGGGAAGAAAAATCAAACTATAAACCAGAAACATGTTATTTAATTATTTTATAACGTTCCATTCTTTCTAAAGAAACACCTAATATCACACCAAATATTAAAATGAGATGACAAATGTAGGATAAATAAAGTTAAATAGAAACTTTGAGCCGCTTTGATCCACTAGAATCATTTCACCCATGAACATCACTATAATGGATGAATAAAGAGTTAGTGATACAATATTCATTTTGGAAATGACATTAAACCATGATTCAGATCGAAGTGAATAGTGAAGAGTAAGAATTATGGTGTATTTATTGGGAAATATGATCATCCTCCTTTATGTTATATTTTTGCTAATAAAGTTGATTAGTATTATAATCATTAGTTAATAAAGTATTTTCTCATTATTATTTTTGGTTTTGTAGACACATTTAAATGGTCATCGGGACAATTTAATGATATAATCAAAATTGTATTATTTTAGGAGACTATAAAAAATATTTGATTATACATATTTTTTATGTATAATTTTTAAATATAAATTTATTTCATCTAGTAAAAAAATTTAAATTGATCATATATTTTGATGAATCCCTAAGTAATTTTTATACTGGTCAGAATGTTTATTCTTCTATTAAAGTTTTAATTTTCATTAAGATAATGATTTATTTAACAGTTAAATTTATCATACTTATAGAATTATGTTGATGAAATAAATTTAATTTTTTGACTCATCGTATCAAAATTAAATTAGATTTATTTTTTTGTTATTTTCTCACAAAGTTGAATTTTTCTAAAAAAGTGAAAATTTATGCTTTATGAGCACTGTGATTAAATGAAATCCTAATTATGTCAGCATAACAAAAATTTAATGAAACATTTTTATGAATAAAATGTAATTTAAAAAATATATAAATAAATTTATTAATATCACTTTTAATTTATGAATTTATACATTTTAAAAAGTCAAAAAAATGGATTTTTGAAATAAAATTCATTTTTTTAATTCTTTACATTTATTAGGTCGGATGAATGGTTTAATTTTATTTTATAAGGCCATGAACATTCAACCACACTCTACCACTCATTAATTATCCATAAAAATTTTTTAATTCTATTTACCCACAAGTGGTTGGCTTATCTCATAAAATAACCAATATTTAATCCTTTAAAATCCACCCCTTATCAAGTATAAATTCCACTCATTAGACATTCCTCTCAATGAAAAATTCATAATACATGATATTATGGTAATTTCCCCCCCTAAATTGTCCCTCCAACTTTCCCTCAACATGCCAATGTTCCACCGTCAATTTTTAGGAATAAAATCTACAAGGTAAGGGAATTCTCCTATTCTTCTTTTTTTATTCAAGTACTCCTATTTTTTGAGTCTTCTAAATGTTAATTATTCTTTAATTTTATACACAATTAATTTCAAAAATTCATCCAAAATTTTTTTTTATAGATGGGAGGCCTACATTCTCTCTCCTTATTCCCTCCCTTTAATCCATGTCGTATATTGTTATTCTTCTGAAATCATTTCTTGAATTGTTCTATTTTTTTATGAAATATTCTTATATTGTGAATAACCAAACCCCTTTCTTTCCCATGTAAATAAACCTAGAAGTAAATATAACATATTTATTATTGTATTTACATGAATTAAATATACATTCCCTTTTTTAGGTTAAAAGTGATGTAATTTTAAATTCCTTGAGCACTTATATACTCAATATTTTTATATGAAACCCATTATTTATTATACTCAGGTTATTGATGAAATGAGTTATTATTATCAATGTGGATCACATTAATTAATACATATAAATAGTGAAACTTGATAGTGATCCAATGAATTGGGTAAATAATTAATCTATCGAGATGGCATGTTTAATAATACCATGGTGAACAACCTTGGTAATTATGATTTATAACACCCTGGTGAAAAACCTTGGTGATATTCTAATAAATGCCTATTTTTTTGTTATATCCGTATTTACATGTGATTATTAACGTTCTTTCTATTATGATATTCCTCATGTTCAAATGATCATTCCTTATTGATATTCCTCTTTTTCACATGCTAAGTATCTCCTTTTTTATTTCCTTAATAGACTTTATGCTCACCCCTTTCTTGGATGTATATCCCTAAGATATGGGATATAACAAAAGTAACTTAGGATGAACCTAAGAAGAGTTATCTCAATTGTATTAGAAGAATGTTTTATATTTTTTATTTAATATATTCCAATTTCCAAGAAACTAAAACTCAAAATATCCTCTATATATTTCAATGTTATACCATGTAATGAAAGGTTTATGAAATAAAAAGGCAGGTTTCTATAACAAAAATGTTATATCCCCTTCCTTTATAGTACCCAGGTCAATTATTATTAAATTCTTCAGAATTAGATAAATATCCACTCTTATTATTGATAAGATACCATGTTCTTTTCTACTAAATGCATCAACTATCTTGTTTTATTTCTTTAGGTGATAATTTATGGAACAATCATAATGCTTGAGTAGTTCCAACCATTTCCTTTATCTCATTATATGATATTTTTGAGTAAATATATATATTTCAAACTCTTATAGTTTGTGCATATATCACATATCTCTCTATAGATATAATTTATCTATATCTTTTTTGAAAATATCACTAATAACAACACTAAATAAACTATTTGATAATTAATCTCAGGGGGTTTCAATTAATGAGATGTAGAATCCACCACACAATTATTATGCATTGGAACACATCCAAGACCTTTCCTTGATGCATCATGGTAAATATAATGAATTTATTTACCATATGGAAGAGTCAATATGGGTGAATTTATCATTCTCATTTTCAATTACTCAAATATATCTTCAAATACATTTTTTAATTTTAATTTAACCCACTCACATGTTAACTTGGTTAATAGACTAGCTAGTCAAGCAATTTTTTTAATAAACCATCGATAGTTTCTATCTAAGCCAATGAAACTATGAATTTCCTTTATGTTAATGGGTATTCTACATTCCCTACCAACCTTTATTTTTTAATGGTTAATATATATACCATCCTTGGATAAAATATTTCTATGAAACACAACTTTTTGAGCCAAAATGTTCATTTACTGGATTTATAATATAACTAATTTTTCATTAGATACTAAAACGTGATTTGAAAATAAGTTTCATACTCATGATAAGGTATATAGTATACAAGAATATCATTAATAAATACCACCACAATAATATCATAGTAATCCTTGAATAATTTATTCATCAAATCTATAAACATGGATGGTGCATGTGTTTACCCAAGTAGCATTACTGTGAACTCATAATGACCATACATTGTATTAAAGTTTTTATTTGGGAAATATTCTTGTATAAATTTTAACTAGTGATAACCTGAACAAAGATGAATATTTGATAATTATTTATACCCATGAATCTAATCAAAGAGGTTATCAATATGTGGTAATGGATACATTTTATTTGTAGTAATTCCATTGATTATTATATAAATAATTAATAACCTCATTTAACCATACTTATTATTTATAAATAAGATAGTTACTTCCCTTGGTAAAACACATGGTTGAATAAAACATTTATCATAAAAGTGTTCTAATTTTTTTTAACACAACTATCTCTACTAGATCCATTCCATATAGTGTATTAGATATGGTTTTTTCATCAAGGATAAGATCAATAGAGAATTAAACTACTCAATTAAGTGAACATGTAGGTAATTTATTAGGAAATGAATCACTATATTCTTTCTCAATGGGTATATATTTTGTTCTCAAATCTTGTTTACCCTTTATCGATTAAATTTTATCCATTTCTTTCCCAATAATTTCATTAAGATGAGATAATGAAATACACCCTTGAAAAATAAGTAATTATGTACCTTCCTCACCAATTCAAACTTATTTCTATTTGTAATGAATTATTACTTAATAATTAAAGAGACAATTAATCACCAAAATTACATCAAAATACACAATAGGTATGATGATTAGATTTTCGACTAGACAACACCCATGCATTCTAATTTGAACTCTCTTTAATATCTTTATTCCAATCAAAGCACAACATGGTTTTCTAATTGATAAATCATTCTTTAATTCATATGGGGGTTTTTGAATATTATTTGAAATCGTGAATGACATAAAAGTTTTGATAGATCCAAAATCAAAAAATATACTATTTGATCTTCCTTCTTTTCGACTTCATCTCCCTACCCAAACTCAATTTTCATATATTTTGATAAGTGAGATTATCCTGAATGTCCTTGATATATTGGAGGGTTTTATAGTGCTGGATATTCCCCTTGTAATTATCTCTCACTTTATATCCACATGTCTTGGATATGGTTTCCTTCTTTGGTTGTATATGTTTGGATTTTTGATACTTCACATTGCATTTCAGGTTTGATTAGGGTTTTAGAAATCTTTTTTTAGTTAGTCTCCTTAATTTTAATAGTTTGTTACTACTTTTTTCAAGAGGTGGGTGCCCTTTTGAGGGTGTGGTTGAGACCCTCTCAACTCTTAGGTCTATTTTGGTCTTTAATTTTCACATGGTAGACCAACTTCCATATGGTACAATACCCTCCTACATCAATTTATTCGAATTCATTGTTATTTCCTGACTATGCTCACTTGTGTGTGGAGATCAATTTATAAAAACCTCTTCTTGAGTTCATATAGATCGGTATAGTGAGATAATATCATTTCAATAAATTAGTGATATTTATATCATGACCCTATTTTTATTGAAACTACAATTAGAAAGGACATCACACAATTTTTTTCCTCATGGTTTTCTTCAGGAAGGCCCTGGTTACTTCTAGGAAGGAGGATATCCAAAATGGCCAAACCAGTTTATGTGTTCTTTGGGATGGATCAGAAGTTACACAACCAAATTTTCAACTGAATATGATTTAAATTTTGATAGTGATGTGTTTTGAGGAGTTGTAGGTTATAAAATTTGGTTCATGGTAATTTTAGAGTACAAGTTATGATTACAGTGTGCCCAAAGTCAAGATTGTGTGGTTGTTCTTCTTAGTAATGAGATAGTGGTCCCTCTAGATGAGATGAGGAATTCTGTATTTGAGGAAGGTTTTGTCTTCTATAGTGGATGTATTATTTCTATTAGAAAGTATTATCTACAGTTAAATGTTGATCCCAAAGTGTGTGCTATGTTTTTAGGCGTGTTATCATACTTTAAAAAACATTCAATAACAGTATAATAAATTAAATATGTAGTAGAAACATTTAGATTCATATAGGGTGTTGAGAGACATGGATTTGATTAAGTTGAGTGACTTTTAAGGAGAGGTATGGATCCCCTCCAACAATATTCCTAAAATGGGGAAAGAATATTTATGTCATAGTGCTCAATTAGGCTTTTGTGGCCTCACAGGTTTTTAGTTTCAAAATTGGTTTGGATCCCTAGTAGAGGTCACATTTAATTCTAATGAGAAGGATGTCTAGAACACAATAGGTACAAGGAATAAAAAACAAAACTTGGGCGTATGAGGAAAATAAGGTGATGGAAAATAATAATGGGGGCTCACTTTAGATGATAAAATTATTCATGAAAGAGGAGGAGCTTAATGATCACTTTCTACATCAAACATAGAGGAGGATGAGCAGGCAAAAACAAATATTGATAAGGAAACAAAATAAGGAAGAGCGCCATGGATTTTGAGAATTTTCCCACCCCTATTAAGAGTAATACTAGATGATGTAAATACTACTCCAATATCACCAAAAGTATGATAACTTTAGAAGTGTAGAATATTAGAATACTCAAGGATGTTATCGAACAAAGATCAGAGGGAACCTTGGAGCCAAATCAGAATCCTTTAGAAGAATTCAAAGATTCTTTTGAATACTCTATCCCTATAAAGGTGGGATAAGTATTGGAATATTTTAATATGGGAGGTTTTTAATGTATCCAAATTCTCAATGGAAATATGGTAGATAATTATAGTAAGTTTGGAAATAATATATAAGAATATATCATTAAGAAAAGAATTGTCGATGTTGAGTTGTCTGAGGAGGAGTGGAAAAAACATTAACCTGGGAGAAATCTTGTGAATCTCAGTGTAAAATAGATATTATGGTATAACTTTCAACTTTATTTCATGTTTCAAGAGTTTTTTCCTTCTCAGATCAATATGGAGTCTTATTTATTATTAGCTAATATTATGGATATCAGAGTGAATGGATACATCCAGTGGAATCCTAAAATTGATATTAGGGACATATATAGGAGTTATTGAGCATACCCTACTACACAGCCTAGGTAGTAATGGTTCTTGTGGATCGTATTTATAGTGTTTGTTTGGATTTTTATATCCTATTGGATTTCATGATATTGTGAGGGTTCCCATAGAACCCCTAAAAGTGGGTTTTCCCCAAAAATATTTTTTTTTATTTTCATGGTAGTAAATTTGTATGTATAATCAAAGTACCTTCTATCACATCATTTATAGATCTATATTTATCTACAGTTAGTTTAAAAATATTGGCATTGAACCTTAAGGATATTCTAGGGTATAATTACTTAACTCTTGGTTAATTCATTGGAGTAATTCCATATATCCATACAGTTGAATCATTTCACATTGATTGATTATATATTTATTTTGAACTCGTGATATTGATGACCTTTTTCTACACATTTAAATCATACACCCAAGTACATATGTGTTTCTTCCCACATTTACTATATATAGGGAACTCTACACTACCCTTATTTTACTTTTTTGTAGTACTTTCCACATAGATATTTGTCATTATCTTATTCACTGGTTTCAATTTATAAATAAATGATTAAAATGATTCATCTCAATCATGATAGACTCATTAAAATATCTTAGTATGTTGAAAAATCTTGAAATACTAATGACCTTATATGAAAAAAGTGATCAATATTTTCTTCCAGGTTAAGTAAATAATCCAAAACATACCTTTCTAACCTTGCGAAACTAGCATCATACTCAGCCATAACTATTCTTCATTTTGTTATAAATTTAATAATTATCTTCCCATATAAATATTTTCTATTGAGAAAAGTATTTTCCCCTAAAAAATACATTAAATTCATATAATTCCATGTTTTTTTATATCCTCTACCTTCTCTATGTTTTGAATAATGGATTACTATTGGTCAGAAAGTCCCCTTAAATGATACACATCCATGAAAACTTTTTTCCATCCCAGTACACAAAAATACTATAAATATCTTCTCTAGATACATTATCCATTGCTCCACCACCATAATATTAGTGGAACCACTGAATGATAGTGGTTTTTTCCTCAAAAATAATATAAGGAGGGTTATACTTATTTATGGGCAACTAGTTTCTCAATGTAAGAAAGGTTATTAGTCATAACATGAGTTAGTTTCCCACTAATAGTAATTATTTATTCAGAACCAATATTAACTCCATTATCCAAATTATTCAAACAATCCCTACATTGTCCTTAATTGTTTCCATGGTTTCAATTTCTTCTATCAGGATCCATTATCTAAAAAGTGGAATAACTTAATTAGTATTATTATAAACTTATAATGTATAAAAATGACTTATATATACCATGTTTTATAAAAATATGGACCAATTCATAGGAACCCTATCAAAATAATTCGATAATAATATCTATAATTTTTCTAGTGATATAATCTATGGTCCCTATCTATGCTAATTTAACACTACTTCTTAAGGTTTCTATGAATCCTTACTCTAATACAAATTACAATGCCCCAAACCTTGACCA
The DNA here is from genome assembly GCA_963277665.1 of Viscum album. Taxonomy (NCBI): domain Eukaryota; kingdom Viridiplantae; phylum Streptophyta; class Magnoliopsida; order Santalales; family Viscaceae; genus Viscum; species Viscum album. The sequence continues at coordinate 190,506,893 of OY728145.1, forward strand.
CCTAGATATAGTGTGTTATTTATTTCATGTAAATCTAAATACATGATTTTATATTCCTAGGATTAAGGTTTAGTATCCCTTAAGAGACTACATACATAAAAATTACATTATAACATGACATGCGACATCGTTTAAGTACTAATAATAATTGCTTAATGTTATCCATAGAGGTGATTATATATACTATTCCACTTTATTAATTAGTGAATTGGGAAACAAAAGTAAGGGTTGATCCCAAACACTCAATAAGGTATATTCTATAGTGGAAGTTAACATAACAAAATAATGGCATAAACAATGCACCAGGAATAGATGAAAAAATGATATCATATAAATGAATATCAAAGCATAACATAATCCAAGGATGAATAAGGATATAAATAATCATATAGATAAAATTAAATGTTCTCATAATGATGAAAATGATGGAAATACATAATTCTAGTAATCATAAACATATCAATGAGACCTTGTTCCAAGAAAACATATATATGGGGCAAGAACACTCCCATTACCCTTTCTTAGTTGTCTCGAGAGACCAACTAGTTAATTGTGGAGACATATATTTATAATCCGAAACCATTTTATAAATTTACAAATTAATTCCATCATATACAAAAATAAAATGGTCAATACATGTTATAATGTTCAATAATTAGAATTTTTGAAATATATAACATAATTTCTTAATGAATCTTATATTATAATATTTTACCATATAGAATAAAGGATTATATAGGTATGTTAATATATTTTCATGGTTAATGAATCAAAAAGTATGTATAAATGAATTCCATTGAAACTTATAAATTAATTGTGGATTAGAATGTTCGAATAAGTACCTTTATAAAGTTAGGGATGTTGAATTGTAATAATCATGTACTTAATAAGATTAAGATTACCAATGTGTTCAGCAAGTTGAATACATGATTTTGAAATGGTAGGAGACCAAAATAATTTTAGATAAATTATATATAAAAATAAGATTACTAATTCAAACATATTTTATATGCACTAGAAATATAAAATACCCCTAAAGAAAGACTTCCATGTTGGAATACATTGATGGAAAAGGTAAACTTTTTCCAAAATCAAGTTTAATCCACATGGTACCCAATAGAGGATCTAAGATATTTGTCTCTATCTTCCTTACATATAAAATACCCACCTATTATAAATTGTACATCCATAATACCACAAATATATTTCAAATAAAGGGATTTTTTACCATCAGACAATATAGCGTTTTATACGTCTGGGGAGAACTTTTGCCTATCAACATCTTAGTAATTGAGTATAATGAGAGTGAAATAGGGACAAAATATATATATTATATCATAATGATAGTACTTAAAATGATATTAAAAAAATATTGGAATGGTAATTTTGAAATTGTAAAGGATAATATAATGGGAATGTAAGTAGGAATCGAAAAGAGAGAGAAGTAGGATCCATTTTCAATGGTAACAGCTTATCAAATGGTTAATATGAGAGGGATTTGATAATATATCATGAATAAAATATAAAATGGAATTTGATTCAATTTAATTGTAACCATTTAATCATATAAATTTGCAGTTTAAAATAATTAAAACAAAATAATTACAATTAGAAAAGTGGGAAGGAGGATTAGGAACCCCAACCTTTCTTGAGATTATTAGCCTAGATGTAACTCTGAGAGCCAACCAAACTCTTATATATTGAAGAGAGTTATATGGGAGATATCCTTGAGATATCTATGAAGATATAACATCAAATTTCTTGTAAGATAAATGATAATATATGGTGGATATTTATAAGTGAGTTGAGTGGAATTTAATTAAATAAAGTATTGAATGTTTTATTTTTTCCATTATATTAATTACTATAATATTAAAAATAGTGAATAAATTAGGAAAATAAAATAACATTGGCTTATTTTAATAATTATTACATATATATAATGTCATATTTACTGAAATTCATAGTTTTTATCATATTTTTATCTTTTAACCAAAAATTTCCAAATTTCACCCTTAATCTAATTTTTATGTCTTAGTTCCAAATATGCAATCAATTTTATTATATTAATCCTCTAATTAGATACATTTTATATTCAATATAAAGATAACACTTTTTTTTAAAAAAATTGTTATAGGAGTAAACACTATTTCATTTCTAAAATAATTTACACACTTAATACTACTTAACCCTTAGATACATAACCACTTATCATAGTCTAATAATCCCAAATGGAAAGGTATATAATGGTTTTAATTTAATTGGTTTTATTCAATCAAAATTTTTCTGCTAGTGATTCACACTAACTTGAACTTCTCCCATAGTATATTTCACACAAACCTCAATTATTGAAGTTTAGTTTGTGTTTGTTTAGAGGAAAACCCCAGTGATGCAACATCTTTACCAAGTTATAATACATGAAGATCATAAGGGGTGTTCCTACTATTTTATTCCATGGTTACTACCTTATACATCAATTATATCTCATTATTATCTTTAATATTCTATAATTTTAATGGACACTTTATAATCGTTGTATAACTTACATTTATAATACCCAATGGTCATAATGCCCAACGATCATAATTATCAACGGTCATGTAATGACCCTATTTACTCTTACATCATATAAACTCATTAAAACCAATCCCCTAAATAATTATTCTCATTTTTTTTATTTTTCAATATGTTGATTCTATGGATTATATAATTCTTCTCTTGTATTGTTCTTATTATAACTATAATTTTTATTAGAGAATATGAGCCAAGAGACATTGACAATATATTTTAATTTATTGTTTTTTATATATTATAAATTTTTATTTATAATGGTATTAATAAATTTGTACCTTTTATTTTTAGTACATCATTTGGAATAAAAAAAGTATTTATTCATTACTAGAATTTCTAAAGTATTACACTTTCATATAGAGTTATGAATATGACTTATCCTATGTCAGTGTGGAATAAATATGATGTAGCTCCTATTTCACAAATTTAATCATCCAAAACTTGATAATCATAGATTTAACCACACTTTGGAACTTTTTGGAAGAGTTTAATCGATTGAACCACTAAAATCAGTTATTTATTCATATATAACATATATAGCTATAGAATTAATTATCCATATGATATCCAAAGAACTCTATACTTCAAAAAAAACTTCCTCAAACATTCCTAACCATCGTAAATCATCTTAAATCACATCAAACAGCCTCAAAATATTTTTAAAACTCTTACATTCAACTCTACTCATCTTCATATTGCAACAAACATAATTCGTCAGACACTTTTATCGTGTATGAGTTCCACCTTTATTAGATTTACTCAAAATACCTTCAAAACACATTTCTAAATATTTTAACCATTTAAATTAAATTTAAATCACTTCATGATATCTTAAGTTAATATTAAACCATACCATAATGATCTCAATATGCCTATGTTAACTCACCTCATTTAATCTATATATTCAAAGTGTCTTCTCCATATAGTAATAAACTTCACCTTATGGTAACACATGGGTTAGTTATTTAATTTAATATTATTTGTCCTATGTATAATGACAACATCTCAATCACTATCACATATGAATAGATCTATAATAATCCAATGAAAGTACCTCAGTTTACTCTTCCACTGATTCTTCAAGCTTCAAGTTATTATTTAATCATTATCAACTCAGTACACATAAAAACCTTCCTTAGGAACTCCATTATTCTTCTAATATTCTTTTTCCATATGCTTGGTTTCTTTAAACTTAAATATATAATATCTTATAAACACATATTTATAACATTATCATTAAAATAAAATAAAATTCAACACAAATTATTTTAACACCATACATGACATGTGGATGAAATTATATGCTCAAACTTATTTCAAGGGGCTACACACCATGCACCCCCAAAGTACATGTCATGTAATTTTTCAATTTTTTGATTTTTAATATCTTATTTCCTAGGTCTCAGATTTGGGCATATATGTAGTCCATAATGTTTTTTATAGAACACAATAGTACAACCATCTTTAACAAGAGAGATGATGTGTGAGGCGATGTAGAAAGATTAGTTTCCTTAGTATTGAAGGGTTGATGTGGGGTATCAGGGAAAGACAACCACATAGGAAATAGTGTTTGTATCTCCCATAACAATGTTTCATTGAAAGGGAACAAGCCCAAAACATTATTCAAGAAATTTCGTAATCACCCATATACTCAAGGTGTGTGTCCTTTATACATGTGTATAGGTTTCAGTACTCCCTTATGCCTGAAAAGCGTAGGTCCCCTATATGATTGATATATCCCTGAACTCCCCAATATTGTGGGGTAGTTTATGTATCTATATAGTTAGGTACTCTCTTGATTGATGTTTACTTATCAGTGATTCGTGGTTTTAATATTGAGGTTAATGACTACCACTATTAGTACACATACTTTGGTGACGTGTGGGTTCCCTACTACAGATTTTATGAGGTAAGTGGATTTTTTTATAGATGGGTGGTTATAGAAATAATGGTAGTAAAAACGTTGATTATAACTACTCTTGGAAAAGATATGGATTTCTATAATATGTTTTCAGAATAGTGAAAAGCTATTTATAGATAATAACGTATGGTAATCACTCAATTAACCAGAATACATTTGTGAGGCATGAGTTCCAATTTATAGTCTACAAACGTATAGTAGAAAGGGTGAATGGTATGGATATTACAATCCTTATATAACCTCCTAAAACCCTCAGTTTCCTATATGTTATAACATATAATTGGGTTGTTGACTTCATAGTGTAGGAGTCTTTTGCTAATTTTAGCATCAGTTTCATGGGAGAATGATCTTTTACGGGATAGATTTGAGATGACTAAGACCTCCCTATGTCCGTAAGATTTATAGTTGTAGATAATATCTAGATTCCATGTCTTATTTAAAGTTTAATATTATTCCTAATTCAGATAAAAATTATTATTTTAACTTTACTTTGTGTTTCATGGAATCCTATATAGTATTCTTATACTCAACACTTCACAGACTTAGAACCCACATGTTTTATGTTTGTGTAATCAATTAATAGGTTGGAGGTATCCATGGTGGTTGTGGCACTATTGTGACAAGTTTGGGGATGAGGTGTGCTAACACTTGATAATTCCTGTTGTTTCTTGGTGGTTTGTTATGGTGGTGGTGATATCAATAGATGGAGATATATCTAATATTATTTTCATAAATGAGAATAATTTTCCATGTATCATGGTTCATTAGGTTCATTAACCTTGTCATATGTTTAGTACTTATGTCATTTTTCCAAAGTTTAGATGTACTTATCATGTGTTTTCTCATCTAATTATTGTATACAACTTATTCATTTATATATATTATTTGTGTTTTTCATTTTTTATGCATTAGAGATATTTTTTTACTAAAATTTGTTATGGGAAAAGGTCACACACGTGTGTTATTCCTTCTCGGTGCTAGTTTCCATCCCTAAACCTATTAGAGTTGGGATTGGAGTTTCAAACTTATCTTATCACCACCCTAAGTTGGGCCACAATGGGTCAGATCACGTCAGAGTGGTATTGGAGAAGTTTTTTCCTAGGGATAGATTTTAAGTTATAGGTTTTTCATAATCTAGGTAAATGATAGTAATGGGTTATTAGTTTAGTTATTTGACCAAGGAACCCAATATTGAAGTGCACTACCACAAAATGGGTCAAGGCCACTGCCACCCTTTATCAGTGCTAACGAAATAGCACTGATAAAGGGGCGTACCTTTATCAGCGCTAAAAAAGCGCAGATAAAGGGTACCTTTATCAGCGGTAAAAAAAGCGCTGATAAAAGTACCCCTTTATCAGCGCTTTGTTTTAGTGCTGATAAAGGTACCCCCTTTAACAGCACTTTTTTTTAGTGTTGATAAAGGGTGCCCCTTTATCAGCACTTTTTTAGTAGCGCTCATAAAAGGGGGTCTATATCAGCACTTCTTTTAAAAGCGCTGATAAAGGATATACTTCCAAAAAATATTCATTAAAAAAATACATTAATATTTAAATATATTGATATAGTTATATTGACATAAATATAATATATATTTTTTAAATATAATTTTAAATATATTTTAGATAAATATAAATATACAATTACACTTAATATCTAAGATATTTAGTGAAAATGGCTTATAAAAAATTAAAAAAATATTTTTAATTAATAATTTTCCAATTATTATAGAGTAATAGTCATTTAATAAAAATTTTAAGACTAAAAAAATAAAAATAAAAAAAAGACCCAAAATATGTTGAAAACGCAACTTGAACTTCAAACGGCCATAACTTTTGATCCGGGTGTCCGTTTGAGCTCTACCATATATCAAATTGAAGCCTGCGACGAGCTAAACACCCCTTATAACTAGGGGGGCCCTACACAAGTTTATTTCGAGGCCAAAAAAGGCCCATAAGGCCTCCAAAACTGAGTTTTTAGTCTGGATACCCCATTTTTTTAACATTTTGTGGATTTTCAGCTTCGTTTAAGGGGGTATTATTGGCTTTTTTTGGTGGGGAATGAATTTATTCCAAGGTATTACATTCATATTGACATTATTTATTTGAACTTTTATAGTTTTTTATAATTCACTGCTATTTATAATCAAATATATAAAAATATATACATATTTTTTATAAATTCACACATAAAAATTTAATTATAAATATAAATAATAAAATATATTAGCTTTATCTAAATAATAACTAATATCCATTTTATTTAAAATAAAAATATATGAATATTTAAATACCTATATATTAATCTAACTATATATATATTAATACAACTACATATATATAATAATATAACTATAAATATATATATTAATATCACTATAAATATATATATATATAATAATATAATTATATATATATATATATATATTAAAATAACTATATATATTTATATATTAATATAAATATATATTACTATATGAATAAATATAACTATATATATATATATCGATATCATGAAATGAAAAACAAATCAAAATAGAGGAGTGGTAAGGGCTTAGGCGTGCAGGGAGGCGGTCTCGAGTTCAAAACCTGGTGGAGGTAGGGGAACGCGTGCATGGGGTAATATGGGATCTAGCACTAATAATGGGTGGGGGATAGCACTGATAAAGGTTGGAGGGGGTGCGTGGGGGCGTTAGAAGTGCGGGAAGTCGCTGATAAAGTGGGGGCTCAAGCGCTGTAAAAAAACACCCTCGAGATTGCCAAGATTTTTTTTAAAAAATTAATTTTTTTAAACTTTTATCACCGCTAAAAAAAGAGCTGATAAAAAGGGTCTTTTATCAGTGCTAAAAATAAAGCGCAGATAAAGGACCCTTTTATCATCGCTTCATTTTAGTGCTGATAAAAGACCCCTTTTATCAACGCTTTGTTCTAGCACTGATAAAAGGGGTCTTTACCAGCGCTTTTTGGAGTGCTGTTAAAGGGGACCCCCCCCCCCCCCTTATCTACGTCAGCTTTAACAGCGCTTTTCTAGTGCTGTTAAAGGCCATTTTTAGCACTGATAAAAGGTTTATTTGTAGTAGTGGTGGAAGTAGACATATCTATTCACCAAGACTCCAATAATCCATTGATCAGCTCAAATCAACAAGAAACCAATTATAGGGTTCCATCAGGATGGTTCATTTATCATGTAGTGGTAAGTCGTGATCTTTCATGTCCTTACTATGAAATCTCATCCAAATGTGATCTAATCCTTGTAGGTTCATCCTATATAATGATGGTTTCAACCATATATAATCAACTTATATTCATAGTAAAAGTCCAAACGAGCTTATTCTAGTGTGTGAGCTTCATTCCAGTGATCATTTGAGAGACAAGGAATTGATTTATAGACTCAGTTATGATATATACTTTCCCTATGGGTGGTGGATGATTATATACCCTTTTTACTTGGTGTATAACTTCTTATAAATTAGATGATATTTCTCACTAATAAATATATGATTACCCATAATCTAGGTGTGTTTCATGTTTAAAAATAAGGTAATCTCTACTTTACCATTGATTCATTTTGGTTGTACATATTTCATGAAGTGAAATTATAATTTAAATCTTAATATATGACTTTGAGTTATCCAAAACCATTGTTCATAAGGGATTATTATAAGTTTTCATGATAATTTAATACTAGCATGGGTGGGATTTGGTATAAAGATATGGAATATACAAATGAGATATAAAAGTAATTTTTTGTGTTATATTACCCACCAAGTATACCACATGTAGTGTTATAAATTATATCATTATAATACTCGGGGTGTATGTTTAATAATAAATATCTATATATTGGGTTGATAAGATAACCATAATGAGAACATTCATGCTTCAATACCTTTATTATTTCATTATTGAGGATAATCTAATAAAGGTTGGTCATTTATATTATTGATTATGTCATCAGTTGAGGCTTAACCATGATGGAATTTTTCCACCCATATTAATATTATGGAGTTTATACCCTTTATTGAGATAGACTGATGAATTGTATTCATATACCTAGATAAGGAAAAGGTCTATACTTATCTATTTGGATGAGGGGAATTTGATTTTCTTATATTCTTGGGTGAATTACATATGATGTGTCCATCCATATTGTTATTATGTTCGTGGAGAATCGATAATGAATGATTATACTATGTGGAATTTTCATTATTTTTGTCCTATAGTCATTAAATGTATTATACATAGGGGTTATATTTTTATGTAAACTTATATCCTATACCTCAAGTGGAAACGGGTATAGAGATACATGTGTTTGATAGATATTATTTCATATTCCTTTATAGTTTGACTCTTTCCATGAGGCCACTCTTTACTTACATTTTTGGAATAGGATTTTATAATATTCCAATGTAACAAAGTCCCATGGGGTCACACTTTAGGCTTTCATGAATGATTATTAATTTTTTTCATAAATTATTGGTAAAAAAATTTAGATTTATCCTAAAATTGTTTTAGAGAACCATAGAATGGTGGTTTAGAATACATCATGGTCTATGTTGGGTTTATAACAACCCTTCTCTTTATTACACAATAATAATTGATTTATTACATGACATTACACTTAATACAACCAGGAAGATTGATAAGTCTAGTGTATTTTGGAATTAGGTACATTACACAAAAACTTAAAACAAGAAATATATAGTCTTTATTGAAAACTTCTTTAACATGATCATAATATTCCATCGAACTTAAAACTTCATGGGATAACATGGGGTCATACATAAGAAAGGGGTGAACTATAAAGCCCGGTAAGGGAAAAAACATGGAATAACATGAATAGAATAATACATGTTAGAAAATAGACATATCAATGGGGCATAAAAAGAGTAGGAATCATAAACATGAATAATGAGACATGATATTGCATGATAATCATAAAGGAAAAATGGTAAAGGTGGCAATAAATTAAACATTGTATCATAAACGTAGGTCAAGGAAAAATGCCAAGACATCATGATGGAAAAATGCCCCTAAATTAATTAGGTTCACTGTTTATCCCAACATGACATCTCATGAGACTAAACGTTACAAAATGCATTGGATAGTTCTATAATTTTGGGCCCACATGTCACTTTTATTTCATTATCATGCTTAAGTGTACAACATAGATCATAAAACATGGATTCATTCATAATCATATTTTATTCCATGATCAAGGAGTATGGAATACAAACATGTAAGTACCAAGTCAAATAATTGAAAATGTATAAAGTTGAATACCCATGATATGAAATGGGTATGATATTCACTACATGATTGTTTTGTCATGGAAAATCGTAGTGAAATTTCGGTATCATAACAGCATCACATAAAAATTAATAAAATGGTTTGATGAGAGATAAAGGGATATTTCATAAGTTGGACATAAAATGTTAAGTAAATGGTACCTGTAAAGAAATATCACAACATTGGGAATTGGAAATAGAAGGCATGTCACGACCCATCCTAGTGGGGCCCATGCCGGGAGTCCCGAAGCCCGCCTCCAATAGGCCATGGGTTGGTGACTAGCACCGAGTAGGCATATTAATAACATGGGAGGCATTGCCTAAGTACATATTCACACGCACACATCTCCAAGACCACAAATGTTGAAATGTAAAAATAACTAAGGAACAAAATGGATGCATACAATTAAACCCAACCAATAGAGTACAATGAAAGTAAAGTGCAGAATGTAAATTTGAGCCAGAATACAAGCCCACAAAAACAAGAGTTTGAAAACTAAAAGGTCTAACATGTGAGTACAAAGAGGTATTGGGACTGTTACTCATAGCCATAAGAACACCTCAGCCTATAGGGAACTCAGAAAGCTCGGTCCGGTCCCGGTCTGCCCTAGACTCCGTCAAAAGGCCGCTCGTCTGTATAATACATGACTGTTGACACTCTGTTCCATCACAGAGTCCAGAGATTGACTAAGGGAAGTACCTCAAGCAAAAAAGAGGGAAGAATATTGAGAATTTCACAAAGGAATTAAGGCGCGCAGGTATACCTGCGTGACAGCCTTGGGCGCGCAAGTAACTTATGCTCTAGATATGAGGTGCGCAAATCACTAGCTTCCCTGAGTGAAATTTCTCCCAACCTCAGGTGGCCTATAAATACACCCTGTGGGCCTTACATTTCAGGGATAGATTTTCCAAAACTCAGAATTAAGCTCTGGTCACCCTAGTCTCTACTAAAAGTCTTCCGAACACTTATAAGGTAACGTCTTACCTAGAATGGAAGATCTAAAGAAGAAGAATAAGGCCTAAGTGTTAGAACTCATCAACACTTGCGTGCCTAAGTGTCCAGTCCTTACGGGAAATGGAAAAACTTGCGTGTTGCCTTGCCCTCTGAAGGGAACTTGCGCACCGCCCATCTGGAAGCATATAGTGATAATACTAAGGGTTTGAGCCAAGTCTCGCCCAAGTATTACCCTACAGGTTCTCTTTCGCCCAAGTGAACTCATGTCGCACAAGTATACTTGTGCGACCAGGACTTACACGCCAGACCAATACTTGCGTGCATCCATCCAATTCACTTCGTTTCTTTAAATTCACCTCTCCTCTTCAAGATTTAGCCTTCAAAACCCTCTTCAAAGCCATTTGTGGCATGGTTCCTTTATTGGCTTCCTTATCTGAAAAGAATTCTGTGGAACATCTCTCAAAACCTCGTGATTTACATAACTTTATGTCACTAAGGTTAGAGATTTCCTTCATTCAACCTAATCCTTTAAGATGAGAAGATCCCTAATCTGGGTATCCTCCTTAGGAGTAAGCCCCAATCATAAATCCCCTTTTGATTTGGGCCTCCTTCTCAGGAGTAATCCTCAAGTCTCAAGTCCCCTTAACTTTTTCCTCCTTCTCACGAGTAAGCCCCAATCATAATTTCTCTTAACCTGGACCTCCTATTCAGGAGTAAGTCCCAAGTTCCCTAATATGGGCCCCCTTCTCTGGAGTAAGCCCCAAGTTATAACTCCCTTTGATTTGGTCTTCCTTTTCAGGAGTAATTCCCAAGTTAAAAATCCAAATCTCCATAAAGCAAAAATGCATTTATGGACCCTACTTCTAGTATTCTTTCCTAAACTAAGTCATAATCTTCATTTACTTGGGTTTTCATACATACGTAATCCCCACATCATTTCTTATGATTGCATATTTCATGGAACAATCATCAGATTTACTGATACCTCTTGTTTCTCACACCGAGTATGACTCACGTGGGCTTAGAGAGTAAAAGTAATTATGACATCTCTCTTTGGGCCATTAATCATGCATAAACCTCATACTTCAATACATGAACTACGTGGACTTTGATATCTACCTTTAAAGTAGAGTACGTAGGAATCCTTTGTAAGGTTCAAGCCCATCTTTCATTAATTCTTTTCCATCCCATGTGATGTCAAACTATATCCTTCCTATCGAACTATGTGGGTTCTGATTCCTTTCGTTTTAACAATGATATGTAGGTAGTCCATTTGCAGGTACAATCCAAACTCTGAAATAATCCTTATCCTTCTGAATGACAATAAACTTCAAGTGCCCCACTGAGTGGCTTTAAAAGCAGTATGGTTATCATAATGACCAAGATCTTTCTATATAATGTGTTGAAGGATACCATTGACTAAAAATCTCTAATAAATAAGAATGATTCTATATCGATGAAGAACCTCAAATACATATAAAAGATTCTCTAAATCTCATACATATCAATCATTGATTCCCAAATCTAAAGGAAAACTCATTTTTATACTTGGTGAATTAATAAGGATTCGTGAACATAACTTAAATCTATAAGAGAGTCTCATAGTAGGTAATAATTCCCCTCAAAAAGGTGTGATGATCCTGACCTCCCATCCTCTCAACCAATGAAAATTATTAAGCCTCATCGGTCCACAACTAATGAGAACCTACCTTTGGAAAGTAGGTCCAAATGGATACAGAATCATTGGATGTTTCCGGTTCTACTAATAACCCCTTTAGAAACCGATTGGAAAGTTTGAACCTTAAACAAACAAGGTCATCCCCATTTCCAGAAGAAACAATGACACGTGCGGGCAAAGCCCGTGCAGGGGTGAGTATAACAATACTCAGTAGAGGACCCTGAAAACCACAAAGAAATACAAAAATGAAGGGTACAGTCAGCTCTACACAGTAAATTTCTACTGAACATATAATAGGAGAAACACAATCAAGATATACTCAAAACTCAGACATGTAGTCTAGAGACAAGTCTCACAAACACATATCGCCACTAGGAATTTAGTTCGAATGGTCCACAAAGCACTCATCTAGGAGAACTCACTCCAAGAGTCTGATGGTCCCGATGACACCCGTCTGAGAAGTACTATTTTTTATGAAAGGTCGCGAGAGATAGATACACTCATTCAGGGAGAACACGCTCCTGAGTGGGAAATGATCATTATACACATATGGGGATCACTTCCAGGGCCTTGGAAGATACCGCGACTCATTTGAATTCATCCGCTAAGTTGAGGATCGGCATCTTATGAAAATAGTCACGTCAATATCTAACTCTACCTAGGGTCAAGAATGGATAGAGGATCTTGCTTCGGGCCTCTCAGAGGGATACTTAACTCTATCTCAGAAATTCCTGTTGAAGGGATCATACTCCTATGAATTGAAATGATACCTGACCTTCATAGTAATGAGAAAAAGGGGCACTAACCCAAATGAAACTAGTCAAAGAAATGTTGTACAAGAAGATCAAGCCATGTACTAAGAAGTACACAATGTGTATAATTGTCACATGTCGTGTCTTCTAACCTCGGGTACTACTCGTGTACAATAGCCCTTTTCCTAAGGATTTTCGTGTAAAACGCAACTACAAAGCATGTATAAAGGATAACACACCATGTTGAAGTATCTAGGGTCCGATCTTTGTATGCTGGACATGTGCTCGTACATGGCCTCAACCCATCTATGCCAACCCATGTAATTGGTACACAGGGTGACCCGTGTTATTGGCCTCGTATGGCTGTGAGGTAGAGTACATGGTGTGTACTCCACTCTGTGTCTATGTATCGTCTGAGATACATGTCGAACCCTATGTAAGGATCCACACACCATCTGATAGTGGTCACATGTTGTGTCTACGCTTCCTGTCACCCGGGACTCAAACCACCACTGGGTGGGGTCCACACGTCATGTCTCCCAAAAGGAACATTGTGTTCTTCATCACATGCAGTACGCAAACCCTAGTAGTCGCCGCTAGTCCACATGGAGTATTCATCGGGATACACATCGTGTGTTCTGGAAATTTTCAGAATCGCAAACCTACTCTGTCGCACGTCGGGTACTTCTCTGGTCTTTGATCTGGTAGTCTGATTGCAACGAAACTCTAGCTCCAAGGTCACCCCAACACCACAAGGCCTTTTCCTTTGGTTTTGGGCCTCTGATCAACCCCAAAAACATGTAATGATTTAACTTCATGAAGAGCGTTTGAAGAACGAGAACTCCCGTACCATGTCGATTTGTCTTTCGCTATCGTCATCGCACCTCTTTCGGGTCATCGTGATGTCGGATCTCCATTTTGGGATCATTTTACTAAGAAAAGGATGCACAACGATTCCTCATTCATACCCCCATGAAGAACATGAAGAATGTGGGGAAGAGGGAGGAAGAAAACATAACAAAAAGGATGAATGAACCTCTTCCGTTATTGGTTACGGTGTTAATCCTCTCCCATTATAAAGTTTGAACGGGTAAAACTAAAACATTAAACATGACAAAAGAAATTCTAGGAATGAACTCGATAAAGAAAATCCCTCCGACTAGAATGATGATGCGCAGGTCAACCGGTTCCTGGGTTGATCTGTGTACATCATTTAATTAAAGAACGGGGAATACAAAATCTAAAACACAACCCCTTCCTTGATTTAGTTGAAGAATAATCACCACGCCACGTTCTTTGGAAACGTTCATCTAATCCGAGATGCTTCAATCGATCACATCGTCGTCATCCACAAATGGTTTCTCTTCCAAATCTATAAGAATTCTCCAAAGTTCCACTCAATTTTTTACCAATGACCAACATTCGATTAACCTGTTAAAAGGAGGGAATGCATTTCATCATTCCATCATGTTACGGCATTAATGAGTCAGTGTGTCTATTTCTCATTCATTATGGTGTGACAGTAATTATCGAAATATTTTTCCCATCATTGCGCTATAGCGAATGTTTCCAAATAAAATAAACATTTCGAATTATTTTATTTTATTTTATTTTACTAAAAACTTTCAAAAATTAACTATTTCTTTCAACCCAAGCCAGTTGAGGTAAGTCCTATTGTTAGGTGAAGTCATTGTCCCAGATGCAATGGTTCACTCGGATTTTTAATTCAGGCATCCGTTTGGAAAATGCCACTAATGCACACACCCACCAACTTACTTAACTTAAAAAAGTTCAAACCACCTTCCTGGGTTCACCAGGCCTCAGAATCGCACGCCGTCAAAAAGTTAAGTCTCGTAATAATTCCATATAATATTTAAAAAAATACACAGAAAAATCCAATATATTATAT
Organism: Viscum album; assembly: GCA_963277665.1. Classification (NCBI taxonomy): domain Eukaryota; kingdom Viridiplantae; phylum Streptophyta; class Magnoliopsida; order Santalales; family Viscaceae; genus Viscum; species Viscum album. The sequence goes on from OY728145.1 coordinate 190,521,963, forward strand.
CTCCCCACCTTAGGGATTTGCGTCCTCTAAAAGACAAAGCAAGAGCTACTCAAAAAGATGTGGGTACTAGGCACAGATTTGAGCCTCTTGCTGCCACATGCTCTCCTGAAGATTCTCGTGCTACCACCGAATGCACACTAAGGAAATTGATTGCCCAAGAAGGATCCTCTCCTACTGATCCTTGATCTCCACTGGGTACTCATCAATGGTCGCTCCATCCTCGATGTCCAGCTCTCCCTAGTTGATGACCTGCGATGTGTCATGAACGTACCTCCTTATCTACGACACATGGAAGACATCATGTACCCGGTGCATCTATGGTGGTAGAGTTAAGTGGTACGCCACCTCTGCAACTCTACAGAGTATCTGGAAAGGTCTGATGAATGTCGGAGATAACTTTCCGCCCTGGCCAAATCTCTATAACCCTGGTCAAGGTGAGACCTTAAGGAAGACATGGTCTCCCTCCTCGAACTCCAAAGGTCTTCTTCGCTTGCCATCATAAGACTTTTTCCAACTCTGTGCAGTATTCATCCACTCCTGGATGACTTGAACCTTCTCGGTGGTAGGTCGCACCAACTCTGGACCCATGAGTGCTGACTCTCCAGGGTCGGTCCAGAAAATCGGTGACCGATAGGGTCTCCCATATAAATCCTTGAACGGTGCCATAACAATGGTGGAGTGATAGTTATTATTGTATGCAAACTCCACCATTGTTAGGTGGTCCTCCCAACTACGACAAAAGTCTAAGATACAGGCCCGCAACAAATCCTCTATAACCTGAATGTTCCTCTCCGTCTGACCATCTATTTGGGGATAAAACATTGTTATCAAGCGTAGTTGAGCCCCTAAAGACTCTTGAAATCCATTCCACAACTGGTATGTGAATAAGGCATCACGATCCAAGACTATCACCGAAGGGATTCCATGAAAATGAACTATCTCCTACACATAGAGGTTCCCCAAGCTCTCTAGGAACTTTTCATCCAGATAGCTATGAAGTTGGACAACATGGTGAGTTGGTCAATGATCACACAGATGGAATCATGCCCCTTAGAATTTCATGGTAATCATGTCCAGAATTCTATTGATATTCCATCCCACTTCAACTCTGGAACTTCCAGGGGTGATCTAACCTCGCTGGAACCTAGTGCTCAATCTTCACCTGCTGGCACATAAGGCTCCGAGAAATGAACTCCGCTACTGCCTTCTTTATGCCTGACGACCAGAATTGTCATCGGAGATCCTGGTACATCTTCACCACGCTAGGGTGTACCATCAAGGGGGGTGTATGAAACTCCCTCAGTACCTCCTCCCTCAATGCCACTGGAACAACAATGAATCCTCTAAAAATAACAATGTTCTTCCCACCTTGCGAATATCCTTAAAGAGCATGTCTTGTGGATAACTAAGCACGTAAAGTATCAAAATTGGTATCCCCAATATGTGCCTCCCTAACTCTCTGTAATAGTGGAGGGGTAACAACTATTGACTGAAGGAAAGCTGCATCCTCTTTGTCCACAAAGGATAACTGTAACGGGGTCAACTGTTCCATTACCTCACTCAACAGTTGTGAGCTCGATCTCATGCTAAGAGAATCTTCCACCTTATTCCCCTTCCCAGGAGTATAGATGATCTCAAAATCGTAGTCTTGGAGGAACTCTATCAAATGACTCTATCTCAGAATCAGGTCCTTCTATGAGAATATGTATTTGAGGCCCTTTTGGTCAGAGTAGACGATAAACCACTCACCCATAAGATAGTGTCACCACATCTTCAATGCGAAGAATACCGCTACCAACTCGAGATCTTGGGTAGCATAGTTCTTCTTGTGTGGTCCTAGCTGGCGTGAACCATTAGCAATCATTGTCTGTCCCTGCATCCGGACACAACCAAGCCCGGTCACTAATGCGTCACAGAAAACTATATACCTGACACCCTCCTCCGGTAATATCAAGATCAGGTCACTTTTCAAACTCTATCTCAACTACTCAAAATCCTGCTAGCACATCTCTATCCACAGTAAGGGTTTCCATTTCTTGGTCAAGGCTGTCATCGGTGCTGATATCTAGGAGAAATCAGGAATGAATCTCAAGTAATATCCTACCAACCCAAGGAAGCTTCGCACCTCCGTTACACTCTGAGGTGGATCTCATGCTAACATTGCCTCCACATTAGCTGGGTCAACAGCTACTCCATCTGCTGAGATGACATTTTTTGGAAAGTGGACCTACTCAGTCCAGAACTGGCACTTAGAAAGATTCCCATAAAGATGATGCTCTCAGAGTACATCTAGAATCATCCACAGGTGTCTCACGTGCTCCTCCTCTGATATCGGGTACACAAGGATGTCATCCATGAAGACCACTATGAACTGGTCCAAGTATGGTTGGAATATCCAGTTCATAAGTCCCATGAACACTACGGGGGCATTCGTCACGCCAAAAGGCATCACCAAGTACTCATAGGGACCATAGTGGCATCTGAATTCCATATTTGGTATATCCTCATCCCATACTTGTAACTGGTGGTAGCCTAACCGAAGGTCAACTTTAGATAACCACTGTGCCCCTCTCAGCTGATCAAAGAGGTCATTGATTCTCGGTAATGGATACTTGTTCTTTATTGTCACCTGGTTTAGGCGCCATTAATCCATGCACAGCCTCAAACTCCCATCTTCCTTCATGGAAAACAAAACTAGGGCCACCCAGGGTGAAACGTTGGGTCTCACGAACCCCTTCCTCTACAAATCCTCTAACTGCACCCTCAGCTCACGCAGCTCTGCAGGAGCCATCTGATATGTTTTTGAGGATATCAGTGTCATCCCGGGCTACGATTCAATGTAGAAGTCAATCTCTTGGTGGGGAGGTAGTCATGGAACATCTTTTAGAAATATTTCCTCATACTCTGCCACTACTACTGGGAACTATAAGATCGTAACATCTCCTTCTCCGAGGGTAAGGGTAGACAACTCATGAGTGATCAGCTACACCCTCCTATGAATGAGCCCATTCTTTGCTGCATGGGACTCCTTTTCACCAAAAAAGGAAAACATTGTCCCATCACTGCAGACACAACGTACTCTTCCCCTAAAGCTGTCAATATGGGAATGGACCAAATATAGGCAATCCATACTGAGAATGACATCGTAATGCCTTGATGCTACCACCAATATGTTCCTACCGAAACTCGCACCTCCAAGGGTAAGATCACACTATCTGCAAAGGTTCGTGATCATCAAGTCTCCTCCCATAGGTGTCTCCAGGAGTAAGGGCTGAGTCAATGTCTCTACTAGAATATCAAGGTTTCGCACAAGGCATGTGGCGAGAAGGAATGACTAGAACCTGTGTCTATAAGTACAGAAGCTAAGGTATAGAAGACACATATCATACCTAGGATCATCCTTAGATTCCCAGGGTCATACTCCTCGACCGCATGCAGTTTTCCCTGCCCCTATCCCCAAGATCTTGAGCCTAGTGTGTACATCCTGGGGGTGGTGGTGGAAGTAGATCGAAGCGTCTGCCACCACCTACAACTCTCTCTACTCCTCTGCCACATCCACCGCCTGGTGGGTCTATCTTCTCCACTCTCCACCTCTTCCTCAGTGGCCCATCCACCACCTCTCTATCAGCAGCTCAATGGGTCATATGGCCTCTAACGACATGTCCCGTAATGTCACATGTGTAGCATCACCTCTCCCTAGGCTGATTGGATCCATCCAGATTTCCATGCATTACTGATCCCCTATCCTTAGTCCTCTTGTGATGTCTCTCACATCTTGATACCTATTCCTGACATCGGCTCCCTACTGTTGAGGTCTCCACACCTGTCTTTCTACTGCTGACTGTTGTCGGCTATCTCTGGTTTGCCAAGAAGCTCTCGATCACCAAGGCACATAAGTCAAAATGCATAGAGACATGACACTAGCTCGTATGTCCCGTTGAATACCTCGCTCGAAGGTCTGAGATCTGAAGTACTAATACCCGACCATATCCATCAAGTACCTGGCGAGGTTGGTCAACCTCGATGAATATTCAGCTACCATCAGACTGCCCTACTAGAGCTAAAGAAGCTCCTCGATATGCACTGCTCTCAGCGTAACTGGAGAGAACTCCTCCTGGAAGAGTTGCTAGAACTATGTCCTTGAAAGTGTCTCCTCATCGTGAGTTTGTGTGGTCTGAATCCACCATCGTCCTGCTACACCCTGACGAAGGCTCACTCCCAGGATCACCATTTGGTCTGTCAGTGTCCTCACTAGACAGAAAACTCTGGTCACTCCCTCAAGCCAGTCCTCCACTACCTGAGGGTCAGGCTCACCTCGGAACCTGAGGTGTCTCTGTATTTGGAACTCATGGAGCATGCTAAGCATGTTCCCCTTCTCGGTTAGTACTGCAGGTACCACGATCCGCTCCACTGGTGGTGGGATAGTAGGTGAACCTCCTGGAGGTAATACCTGGGGAACTGGTCCCTCTATCGAAGCCTCATCACTAAGGGGTTCATCCTCGTGATCGATCTAATGAATCCTAGAAGGTATGTGTCATGGAGGAATCCTATAAGGAAACAATATGTACCATGGTCAATGAGTATATCTGGATAGCTGACACTAAGTACATGGAAAACACAACTCATTCCTATATGATGCATGTACCATTTTTTACTTCCCCACAACTAGTGTTTTCATGTACCGAGTTGAAAATAAGGTTATCATAGTCCTAGTGTATGGATACATTGGTCACTCGCACCAACACTAGAGTCCCTGGTATGAAATCCGATCTCGAAACACTTAACATTGTTGCCTCAAACCAATCTCATGGACTCTTGGTCCTAAGGTTGAACCAACCATGCCTTTGATACCACTCTGTCACAACCCGTCCTATTGGGACCTGCACCATGACTCCCCATGCCTGCCTCCAATAGGCCAGGGGCCAGTGACTAACATCAAGTAGGCATATTACAAACATGGGAGGTATTTCCAAAGTACATGTAAACACGCACACATCTCTAAGCCCAAAAATGATGAATGTAAAAACCACTATGGAAAACAATGCATGCATACAACTAAACCCAACCAACAGAGTACAATAGAAGTAAAGAGCAGAAAGTAAAACTAGACCAAAAGACAAGCCCACAAAAACAACAGTCTGCAAACTAAAAGGTTCAACCTTTAAGCACAAAGAGGTATTGGGACTGCTACTCATAGTCATAGGAACAAATCAGCCTGTAGGGAACTCAGAAAGCTAGGTATGATCCTGGTCCGCCCTGGACTCCGTCAAAAGGCCGCTCTTCTACATAAGACACAACATGTATGGGAAATGACTGTGTAGGGTGAGTATAACAATACTCAATAGAGGACCCCCAAAACCAAAAGGCAATACACAAAGGAAGGGTACAGTAATCTCTAAACAGTATATTTTTACTAAACATATAATAGGAGAAACACAATCCAGATATACTCAAAACACAGAACCGTAGTCTAGAGACAAGTATCACAACTGCATACCACTGCTGGGGATTCAGTTCAAAGGTTCCACAAAGCACTCATCTTGGAGAACTCACTCTAGGAGTCTAATAGTTCAGATGACGTTCGTCAAAGAAGTACTATTCGTTGGGAAAGGTCACAAGAGATAGATACACTCATTCTGGGAGAACAAACTCATGAGTGGGAAAAGATAATGATACACAGATGAGGATTATTTCTAGGGCCTTGCAGGATACCACGACTCATTCAGATTCACCTACTATGTATAGGATCGATGTTCTATGGGAATAGTCACGTTGATACCTGACTCTACCTAGGGTCAAGAATGGATAGAGGATCTCACTCTGGGCCTCTTGGAGGGATACCTGACTCTATCTCAGAAAGTCCAACTGAAGAGATCATACTCCTGTGAATGGAAACAATACCTGACCTTCAGAGTAATGATAAAAAGGGTCACTAACCCAAAAAAAACCTATCTAAGAAATGGTGGACAAGAAGATGAATTCATGTACTAATAAGTACACGGTGTGTTGAAGTGTCACACACTATATATTTTGACCCCGGGTACTGCTCATGTACAACGGCCCGTGTCGTAAGGCTTGTCATGTAAAACGCAACTACACAGCATGTAGAAAGGATCACACACTGTGTTGAAGTATCTGGGGTCGGCTCCACGTACGCTGGCCATGTGCCCATACATAGCCTCAACCCATGTAATCCAACCCGTCTAATTGGCACCCAGGGTGACCCACGTTATTGGACTTGTATATCTAAGTGGTGGAGTACATGGCGTGTACTTCACCCCATATCTTTGTATCATCTGATATACACGCCGAACCCCATGTAAGGACCCACACGCTATATGATAATGGTCACATTCCGTGTCTAAATTTCTTATTGCCTGGGACTCCAGCCACTGCTGGGTGGGGTCCACACGCCATGTCTACCTAGAGGCACTTCGTGTTCTTCATCACGTGTAGCGCACAAACCCTATCCATTGATGTCGATACACACGACAGATTCATCGGGATACATGCCGTGTGTTCTGGAAATTTCTAGAATCGCGAACCTGCTCCGCTACGCCTCGGGTACTCCTTCGGTCTTCGATCCGGTCGTCTGATTGCAAGGAAACTCCAAATCCATGGTTTCCCCAATACTGCAAGGCCATTTCAGTGAGTTTTGGGCCTCTGATTGGCCCTGAAAATGTGTACCAATTTACTCACATGAAGAATTCTCAAAGAACGAGAACTCCCAAACCATGTCGATTTACCGACACTATCGTCATCTCACCTCTGTTGGGTCATCACGATGTCAGACCTCTATTTTGGGATCGTTTCACCAAGAAATGGGTGTGCAATGATTCCTCATTCATATCCCAATGAAGAACGTGAAGAAAATGGGGAAGAGGGAGGAAGAAAAGAAAACAACATAGGAACTATCCTCAATCTCTGTTCGTCACAACGTTAATCCTCTCCTGTTAGAAAGTTTTAACGGGTAAAATTAAAACATTAAACATGACAAAATAAATTCCAAGAACGAACTCGATAAACAAAATCCCTCTAACTAGAATGATGTTGTGTCGGTAAACTGGTTTGTGGGTTGATCCGCATTCGCCGTTTAATTAAATAGTGGGGAATAAAAAATCTAAAAGACAACCCCAACCTTGATTCGGTTGAAGAACGATCACCGTGTCACATTCTTTAGTGAGGTTCATCGAATCTGAGATGCGTTGATCAATCACATCTTCATCTTCCACTAACAAGTTCTCCTCCAAAGCTCCAAGAATTCTCCAGAGTTCCTATCAATTTTCTACCAATGACCAAAATTCAATTAACCGATTAAAAGGAAGGAACATGTTTCAGCATACGATCACGCTGTGGAATTAATGAGTTAGCTTTTCTGTTTCTGATTCATTATGGTGTGACATTAATTATCAAAATAGTTTCTTCGTCGTTTCCCTGCAGCGAATGTTTCCAAATATAATAAACTTTTCAAATTATTTTATTTTATTTTATTTTATTTTACTTTACTAAAAACATCCAAAAATTAACTTTTTCCCTTGACTAATGCTGATCAAGGTTAGGCCCATTATTAGGTGAATTCATCATCCCGGATGCAACAGTGCCCCCAGATTTTTAATTCGGGCATCCGTTTGGAAACTTCCACAACCACGCATACTAGCCAACTCACTTAACTTAAAAAAGTTCAAACCACCATTCTGGGATCTCTGGTCCTCGGAATCGCATGCCATCAAAAATTATGGTCATGTAATAATTCCATATAATATTTAAAAATAATATACTGAAAAATATGAGACATTACAACATATAATATAAATAAACTTGAACAAAGAAGAGAAGGTGAGGATCCCTTGCTTGGGTGTGTGACACCAAATGATTGGGAGTGGATTATTGAGAGAATGGGGGTTCCCTAGGAGTAATCTAGAGAGGGTAGGTTAGATTAAGTACATGCTCTAAGGACTTTTAGTGAAGATAAATTGGATAATTGGTGGTTTTATATAGTAAATGAGTGGTGATTTATTTATTATTTCTCTAAAAGGTTTTCGACTCTATATAATAAAATAACCAAAACCAAAAAACCACTCATGGTTTTTTCCTTTATTTTCTTCCAAATGGGGGTAGTTTTACTTATTTTATAAGGCCAAGGTCCAAAATTAATAAAATAATACACTTTCTTATGTTGAAGTGAGACATACTCTTAAAAAATTATTTTAAAACATTAAAATATATTAATGCTTTTGGAGGATTCATAATGTATTCATAAAATAAATAAAATAAACCTAAAATCACATTATTTTAAAATGAAAATATTTATTCAGTCTTGGATACCATTTATAGTATTTATTAAAATCATGTTTGGGTATTTATGGTGTCATAATACACACTGTATATTTATACGGTATTTAATTTTTACATGAAAACTCGACCATCTCAGAAAGTTATGAAAAATTCACCATTGGATAATTTAGATGTTCTGATTCTAAAAAAAATATTCATTTTATCTAAAAAATCTAAAAATGTTTCTTTAAACTTTTAAATTAAGAATGGACATTTATTGAGAAATGCTGGGTTTTTTTTAAAAAAACAATTTTTGAACCCTTTAAAATTTACAGTTGACTTTATGAAAATTATAAGACCATTTATATTTGATAAAAATTATTTAATAATTATATTTTATTAAAATATTATTTATATCAAAAATCTATTAATTCAACAAAATAAATTCCTTAATTAAATTTGAATCTTAACCAAAAATACAATTTTTGTTTTATTGCATAAAAATAAAAATCATTTATAAAGTAACAATAACATGATAAAAGTATATTAATTGTTTTATAAAAAATAATGTACATAATAATATTTATATTAGGTGGATACATATCCCTTTAATTCACTAATAAGCACTATAAGGTTATGGTGCGCAATGATGAACATGGTTTGGGTCGTGATATCGATGAGCTTGAACTTATTCTGTAAACGATTTCGCTCATGCTTAATTAGTTAGATGTAAACTTGAGATTGGTCAATGGAAAATCTGAGTGATTCTATCTACCTCATAATCTCTAATGAAAGGGATTCATAGGGTACGATCCTACTGTTTTAGGCCATCACTTCCTTTGTCTGTGTCAATTGGATTTGTTAAAACCCTATATTTATACTAATCATGTGATCACTATTCAATAGCTATATTATCAATGATAATAATAAATAATGGTCATTTAAATTTTATATATTAAAACTAAATAAGTGCATATGTTTTATATAACAATAATACATAATAATGCATTTAAATAAATCAAAAGGTTTAATTTTATTTATAATAGATCGGGTTGTTACAATCTTCCCCCTAATGAATTTTTTTCCCTTGAAATTTTCTTTTCCCACACTAAAACAAATGATGGTAACTCTATTTCATAACCTCCACTAGTTCCCAAATTGATTCTTCAAACTTGATATTTCTCCTCAACACTTTGACCAGGTGCATTGTCTTATTCTATAGAACGTTGTCTCTATGAACTAATATCTTCACTGGATGTTCCACATAGGAAAGGTCATTCTCTAAAGGTACCACCTATGGATTGAGTACATGTGAGGGTTTTGGTATGTGCTCCCCCAAGATAAATACATGGAATACATTATGTACTTTATATTGGTTAGGAGGGAGTCCAAGTTGGTAGGCCACTGCTCCTATGCGATCAAGGATCTCAAAGGGGATGATGTATCTTGGACTAATATTTATTTTCTTCCCAAATATCATCACTTTATTCTATAGAGATATGTGGAGTAAAACCATTTCTCCAACATCAAACTCTAGGTCTCATTGAATATTTTCTTCATAGCACTTTTTTTACTCTGAGTAGGCTTGATGTGTTGCAGAATGGTCTTAACCTTTTCCACCATTTCTTAGACCATTTTAGGACCTAGCAGTTTCTATTCTCCAACTTCATCCCAATATTTTGGTGTTATACACATCTTCCCATAAAGGTATTCATAGGGATCCATTTGGATGTTTGAGTGGAAACTGTTATTGTAAGAGAACTCAATGAGAGGAAGATATTGGTCATATCCCCCTTTGAAGTAAATAGAGCATGATCTCAACATGTCCTCTAGTGTCTTGATAGTCCACTTAGATTGGTCATTGGTTTGGGGGTGATAAGAAGTATGAAGTTCAACTCAGTATTTAGATCATGTTGGAGACTTTTTCATAACTCATGGGTGAATCCTAGATCTCAATAGGATACAATAAATAGTGGTAATTCATGTAGCCTTACCAATATACTGATGTATATCTGTGCAAGTTGATCTAGTGAGAGATCATATCGAATCAAAATGAAGTGAGCCATCTTTTTAAGATGATCCATCACAACCAAAATAGCATTATTCCATCCTTATGTATTTGGAAAACTAGTGAAAACTTTTGTGGTGATTTTTTACCATTTCCATGTTGGTATGGTTAATGGCTGCATCATCACCTTGGATTTTTCTTCCCTTTCCACTTTTACTTGCTAATATACAAGACATCTTGATGTATACTACATGATCTCTATTTTCATATTGTCCCACCAATAGTTTTCTTTAATATCTCTATATATATTTGTTCCTCTAGGATTGATAAAGAAGGATGAGCTACGTGCATCATCCAATAGCTCATTCTTTAACTCGGGATTTGATGGTACACATAGTCTTGACCCAAATTCCCCAACTCCTTCATTTACATTGAATTCTAAGGATTTAAATTTTCTTATACATTCCATGTTCTTCTAAATTCCCATTTCATATCTTTTATCATCCTTTATCTCCTCCAAAAGGGATGTTTGAGAAATCATTTGTGAAAGGATTGATATTGTTCCCTCCTTTATGATTCACATGTCCATCCTTTCCAAATATAAGAAAATTGGATCCCACTCAATTCTCATCAATGATAGAATTTCTTGATCCTTTCTATTTAGAGAATCTTACAATTTATTCTCTTACCCAATATGGTAGTTAATAGAGAATTAATTGTCCTTAATTAGCTCTAACCATCTTCATTGGATCATATTCATATCTTACTTTTTGATTGTATACTTGAGGATTTTTTGATCCGTATATATTTCACACTTCTCCCCAAAGAGATAATATCGCCAAATTTTCGTCATGAAGATAAATATAGACAAATAAAAATCATGAATTGGGTATTCATATTCATGAATATTCAAACTAATTGAATCATAGTCAATAACTTTGTCATTATTAATTAACAAAAAACCCAATCCCTTCTTCAAACCATCAATAAATACTACTAAAATCTCTCTACTTGTAGGTAGTGTGAGAACAGGGTAGTGATAATCCTCCTTTTTAACTCCTTGAAGATATCTTCACATTCATCATTCCAAGGGATCTTGATTACCTTCCGAGTTAACTTGGTTATAGGATCTGAAAATCGATATAATGTTCTCAAAAATTGATGATAGTACCCAGGTAATCCAAGGAAACTATAGATATTTTTCATAGATATTGTCCTCATCCATCCTTTAATTCCTTATATCTTTGAAGGGTCAAAAAATATCTTTTTTATTGTGATGATATTCAACAAGAATGATACTTCCTTTAACTAGAACACACACTTCTTGTACTTGGCATAAAGCTTCTCCTTTCACAAGGTCTTTAGCACAGTTCTAAGATAATCCTCATGATCCTCCTTGCTTTCAGAGTATATTAGAATGTAATTTATGAATAATACCACAAATTTTTTGAGGTAAAATCTAAAGACTCTATTCATCAAATCCATTAAGATTTATAGATCATTATTGAGTCTTAATTACATTACTATTAACTCATAGTTCTTAAACCTTGTAAAAAAATCAGCCTTGGGATATCATACTTCTTCACCCTTACTTGATAATATCCTAGTAACTGATCCACCTTGGAGAAGTATTATGTTCCATGTAACTGATCGAATAAGTCATCAATAAATGGTAGATGATACTTTTTCTTTATCATGATCTTGTTTATTTTAGGATAATCAATGAAAAGGAATATTTAATCATCCTACTTCTTGATGAAGAGGACTAATGAATCCCATGGTGAAGAACTTGGGCATATGAACCCTTTATCTAGATTCTTCTCCAGTAGTTTCTTAACCTATTTAAGTTCCAAAATAACCATTGTATATGAATTCTTAGATAATGTTAATGACCCAAGTATAAGATCAATTGAAAATTCAACCTCTCTTCTAGGAGGAAGACAAAGAAATTCCTCGAGATACACATCAGTATATTCCTCCACAATGGGAATGTCTTCAAGGATGATTCCTTCCTTGGAATCAATCATTTGATCTAGATATGATTTCTTATAGGGAAATAATATCCATGTTTTAGATTTTGGTGTTAAATATGATTTATCCTACTCCTTGCACTTGTATGGAATTGAAGGACAATTCTCAATACAGAGAGTGATTTTGTTATCAGGGAAATTTATGTTGGCTCTATATAGGGAAACTCAATCCATGCCTAGAATCGTATAAAATTCCACCAAAGGGAGTATTAAAAGGTCCACTAAAAAGTTCATCCCATAAATTTTGATATATAAGGAGTTATATACTTGGGATAAAATAATTTTCTCATTTTCCATTTTCACTGACAACTCTACTTACATGATTTGTGGTGGTTTTTGAATAGTTCTACTAAAAATTCATGGTATTAAGGAATCTGTAGAACCATAATCAAAAATTATGTTCACTATTCTTAAATTAATAACTATAATACATGTCACTACTTCATTTTCGGGACATACCTTAGTGGTTGTGAGGGAAAAATATCACCCTTGTTGCCTTTAAGGTAATTGGTTTTCCCTAAAAACCATTGCCTTAGTGCATTGATTTTCAAAGTGATTTGGTTCCTTTAAATTGAAGTAATGAACAACGTGATAAGGATTGACAGGAGATTTCCTTTCCTCCATCACATTATTAGCTTTCTCAAGTCAGTAGTCATTATCTAGGTGTCCTTCATTCCCACGCCTAAAGCATTTTCTTATTCCCCTTAGGTAATTTTCTAGGTGCTTTCCATAACTTTGACAAGTGGGATAATGAAATTTCTTGGCACCATTATATTTATCCATAAAACCAATAGAATAAAACTCTAATTTCCAATTATTATCCACGTGATACCCTTGGGATTAAATGACATCCATTTCAACTTTGAGGGTACATTGTACAATTTTCTCATAGCTATCAAATTCTCAGATCGCTAGGGATTTTCATAAACTATGATTATCCAACTAAATAAGTGGTCAACCATGAACTCAGGGATAACAATAAACATGGAGGCATATCATTCATGTCTTGTGTGGCATTCCTCATACGACTCGATATATTCATCGTCTTTTTTATTCAAGGAAATAAAATTAGTTTCTATTTTAAGTTAGAGAGTGTGAGGAAAATATTTATCAAAAAACATTTTCCAGAATTCCTTTCACCTCATCACTTCAGCCTTTTCAACATACTCTATATTCTTAATCAATTTCTACCACAGATAATCTTCTCCCTCTATATGATAAACAACCAGCAGAACCTTCTCTTTCTCAGAACATTAAAGGATGAATAATATCTTCTCAATGGAGTAGATCCATTATTCTGTGATTAAGGGATCAGATAATACATTGAAAGTCATAGACCTTTTTTCATAAAGGTGTCAATCACAGATAGTTATATCTAAGGTGTATTTGGATGATCCTCTTGATCTAGGTTTCTATTCATAACCTAAGTCAGTTGAGATAGTATCATCACAAATTTCATGATTCCTTCTCCCATAAGGTTAGTAATCTCGTTGGGTAAGTCATCAAATTACCCCTCGCATTGATTATTTACCCCATTCCTCCTCTTTCCTTCCGTTGGATAGAATAAAGGGAAATTTAGGGATGAATATTTTAAACTATAAAAGCATAAAGGAAAATCCAATGATTTTAAAGGGATTACTTATAAATTACAATTATTTCCTTAACTTATGAATTTATAGACTTCAATCTATGTTATCCATGATCTATTTCCTAACATATATTCTTATGGGCATTTTTTGTTCCCTTAATAATGGTTCATAATGAGCTTATGAATTTACCAAAGCATGTCCTCTATGAGTTTCAAACTAGGTCCTCAATCAAACTCGTTGTCATGTTTTAGGTTACGCCACGTCAGGGCCGACATACCTTTTTGGAGTTGCTACCCCTAGGTACATCTATTCCAAAACCAATTCTACTTATAGTATCCAGAAATGTATGTATCTTATTTATAAACCACTTAATATATACTTACTAAAATTTTGGGATGTTTTATTATACTTTGTCTTATCCCTATGGATTTTTCTGGAGTTTTTTAATCCTAAACCCAAAAATAACTATACCTCCCTTTGATACCAACTATAAAAACTCTGATCTCTATTACACATTAATACATGATTTATTACATAAGATTATAATTAATAAAACCCAAAATCTCAATAATACTAGTGAATTTGGGAATTATGTACATTAAAAAAAACTTAAAATTGGAAATACATCTTATTTATAGAAAACTTCCTTCACATGATCATAAAATTCCATGGAACTTAAAACTAAATTGGATAACCTAGGGACATACATAAGAAAGGGGTGAGGTATAAATCCCAGTAAAGGAATAAACATGGCATAACATGAAGAGAATAATACATGTTATAAAATAGTAATATCAATGTTTCATAAAAATAGTATGAATAATAAACATGAATAATGATACATGATATATCATGTTAATCACAAAGGAAATATGGGAAATGTGGAAACAACTTAAAACACTTCATCATAAACATAGTTCAAGGATAAATGCCAAGACACCATGATGGTAAAAGTATAATTAAGGAATCAGGTTCACTTCTTTTCCCAGTATTACATCTCATGAGACTAAACATTACTCAATGCATTGGATCACTATATAATTTGGGGCGCACCTATCACTTTCATTTCATTCTCATTCTTAAGTGTTCCAGATAGATCAAACAACATGGATTCATTCATAATATTATTTTATTACATGATAAGGTAGTTTGGAATAAATACATGAAAGTCCCAATTAAAAGAATTATAGTTTTATAAAGTTTAAAACCCTTGATAGGAAATGGGTATGGTATTCACTACACAATTGTTTTGGCATGGAAAATCGTGATGGAATTTTGGTAGAGTAACGGCATCACATAAAAATTAATAAAATGGTTTGATGAGAGTGAAATGGGTCTATCATAATTTCTACATCAAATGGATAGTAATTGGGAAATATAAAGACATATCTCAAAATTATGAAATGGAAATAGGAGTCATAAGATAATAATGAAACTTGAATAAATAAGAGAATGTGAGGATCGCTTACTTGAGTGTGTGAGTCCAAATGCTTGATAGGGGAATCTTGAGAGATTGGGGGCACCTTGGGAGGACTCTAGAGAGAGGAGGGAAGAGTAAGGATGTGATCCTAGTATTTTGAGTGAATATAAATGGGGGCTTGGGTGTGTTTATATTTAAAATGAGTGGGGGTTTCTTTATTATTTCTCAAACGTAGGTTTTGGAATCTATATGGTAAAATAACCAAAACCAAAAACCTTCCCAATGTTTGTTCCCATGGTTTCAGAAAAATGAGTGTGTTTATCCTTATTTTATAATGAAAATGGATAAAATTAATAAAATAATATTATTGTTTATTTGGAAGTGAGTCATACTATTAATGAAATGATTTTAAAAACATAAAATATATTAATGGTTTTGGAAGATTTTTCATGGATTCATAAAAAAATAAAATAATTTTAAAATAAAATAATTTTAAAGTTAATATATATTTTTGGTCTTAAATACCCTTTATAAAATTTATTAAATCTCTTTTGGGTCATTATGATGTCATAATACACACCGTATATTTATACGGTATTTAATTTTTACCCGAAAACTCGACTACCTCAAAAACTTTTGAAAATATTATAGCGACCCTAGCCTTTTACACATAATATTTCATGATTTTAAACATAATTCATCATCAGATTATAATCCAAGTATCATTAAGTCTAGTGTCTTGGAAGACTAGGTACATATAACATAAAACATGGGCTAAAAAAACGCTTCTTTATTTAATATTCATAATGAGCTCCTATCTTCCTTTGATCCCTTACATCTAGATAGGGTACCCAGGGGAACACATGAATAATGGGATGAGCTAAAAAGCTTAGTAAGGGAAAGAACATAAGAATAAACTTAAAGCACATGAGTTAGGAGGCTTGACATAATGATATTGGAAGCATGGAACATATGGAATCATAACATATAAACATGGGATCATAAAAACATGGAATAAAATAGTCATGGGATCATATAAGCATGAGATTATATAATCATAGTTTCATAAAGATGTGGAAGCAACTTTAAACATGTCTTTAGTATGAGTCAAGGCTAACCGCCAATCTCGGTTCCCATAGTAGCACAAGCAAGGGCTCACCGCCCGGACCGTTTTCCCATAATCTTCTCATGAGACATTAACTTTACCCAATGCATTGGAGCACTATCTGGGTTCACCCATCTAATCTTATTCATCTATATACTTTCCACATAAAGAACCTCAATCATACATAAACATAAGAGTACCCAAGGAAAGAAATGGGCACACAATCACGTTATGAAGCATAAAAGAAAGGGGTGTAACATACAAGCGTCCATGAAAGAAAGGAATTAAACCATAAATATAAATTAATAACATATAAAGGCGTAAATCATGACAAGACATAACAAAATGAAGTGATAACATGTAAAAATAGTTTTTAGGAATCTTTGCGTCAAAACATTTTAGTGTGGTTTAAGAAAACATCGAATATCTCTTAAAATGAAAAGTGGCATAATATTTTTTTATAAAACCAGAATTAAAACAGGAGGGTTTTCATAATAAAAAGACTGATTTTATAAGAAAAAAGGTGACTTA
Organism: Viscum album; assembly: GCA_963277665.1. Lineage (NCBI taxonomy): Eukaryota > Viridiplantae > Streptophyta > Magnoliopsida > Santalales > Viscaceae > Viscum > Viscum album. The sequence goes on from OY728145.1 coordinate 190,538,920, forward strand.
AAACAGAGGATAGAGTACACTTGATAATAGGAAAGAATTCGGGAAGTTCCCTTAAATGGGTTCACTTATCGGGAAGTAATGAGGAGGGAATCACTTAAAATCATGCATATCCCCAAAAGAAAGTGATGAAAGAGTCTTGATAAATAGACTTGGAAAACATACACAACATTTAGAGTATTCATAAGAAAATATAAGATAACATCATTTTGGTAGAAAGGTAGATAAGGCAACCCAAAGGAATAAAAGAGGATCGGGTGGAATTCTTTACGGATTGTCGGCATGGTATCGGGAGTACTTGAGGGGGATTAGTGAGAGAGGAAAGAGAATTCTCATAACTTATACATAAATAGGGAAGTATGGGGGAGTTTTGAAATAATACCCCAAAATTAATAATTACACACAACATGTCTTATCATAGTGAACAATCTTGAATAAGAGTGAAATTGAGAGGATCCCTTACCTTAGGTCTGTTGGTGTTCTCCACTTGATATTAATGACCTGAATATTCAAATTGGGTTTATTAATCAATAGATCCAGAACCTTATATAAAATTAAAATATTCAGTATATCCTTTTTAAGTTCATTTATACCCATTTTGATTGATTACAAGGTTCAATTTCATTGTTTGGTTCCGTTTGTTTCATTTGTTTTAATGATTGGTTCAATTGTATTTAGGTTCAAATAAATTGTAAGATGAAAGTGAATGTCCAGAATTGAAGTTATATAACATTAGTTTACATTCATTAGTTTACATGGTTACAAAATTCATTTGGTTAATTAGAGTGAAAGAGAACCTTTACATTAAACATTAATGATAAACACTTGAATTAATTTTAACGATTTTACCCATAAATGACTTGTTTTGTATTATTGTTTTATATCATGAGTGTATGAGGATTACAGAACCTTAAATAGGACATATAAAATATATAATAATCTGGTTCAACCATAACATAAATGTTTTCATGACCAGAATAAAAATGATAAAAGAATTTTAAAACACAATATCCCTGATGTCGGTAATTTGACCCATTACGGACGATGTTTAATTCTAGAACATGAGGGAGGGGAGGAGAAGTATGATGCTTTAAATTTTCCATAAACATGGTTAGAATCTAGAATATATTAGATTCTGGGGCTTTCATGCCTTTTGGATAAGGGAAGGGGAAGAAGGTATAAGGAAAGAAAGAAAAATGAAAACAAAACACTTGAAAACAAAAGAGGGTTCTTACCCTTTGATCTCCTCTCTTTGAGACTCCTCTTAGGGGCTTTGGTTTTGGTCTTTTGGAAAGACCAGAAATCCTTGGAAGTGGGGAAGGAGCTTGGGAGGGTATTTGGGTAGAAATTTGGTGAGGAACAAGGCTTGAGAGGTGTGAGGGAAAGAGGTAAGGAGAGAGGGTATTTATAGTGGGGGAGAGAGGGGTTTCCTTAATATAAAATTCATTAGTTTATTAATTCTCCACAAGACAAGGAATAGTGAGTCTTACATGACCAATTATATTAATTTTATAATGTAATCCCGAACCAAGTGGGATTACATCAGCAGAACATCACCCATGACTCTATAATTAGCTTATTTAGCTTATTTTTTGTAAATTACGGTATTTCACTATTCATAAAAAATTCAAGTATTTCAGAAAAATACCAAAAATTTACCCCAACCATTTTTCGACGTGTAGAATCCAAAAATGAATTCCATTTTTCAAAAATAATTTTCTAAATATGAATATTTTAATATAATAATTTATTATCAAAATTAGTTTTAAAGCATTCATTAACTCATTCTAAACTATAGGTATATCGAACTTCCAAAATGAATATTATTTTTATACCATCGTAGGTAAGGTTACTATTCATTAGGGTATATTACTATTCATAAGGGTATGTCACTATTCATTAGGGTATGTTACTATTCACCAAAAAATATTTTTTTTAAATAGACTCCAAAAAACATCTTGAACACAACCATGTATGCCGGATTTTCGAAATTCCAAACACAGCAGTGAAAAACTTAAGTTTAAAGGTCACTTATCACTTAGTAGTTCATTATTATGTGATTTTATGGAATATTTATAAGAAGGTAATTTCCATTAAAAACATTGGGTCGTTACATTCTTCCCCCCTTAAGAAATTTCTCCCTTAAAAGTTCATTTTACATTCTAGGCCAAAAACAGGTGCGGGTACTTTTCCTTCATTGATTCCTCCAGCTCCCATGTTGCTTCCTCAAACTTATGGTTCCTCCACAACACTTTTACAAGATGGGTTGTCTTGTTGCGTAGAACCTTATCTCTCTGATCTAGAATCTTTACTGGCTGCTTTTCATAGGAGAGATCATCTTCCAGCTGCACCACCTCTGAGCTTAGTACATGTGAGGGGTCAGGTATGTACTTCCTCAAGAGTGATACATGAAAAACATCATGAAATCGAGCCATATTCGGTGGAAGTGCAAGCCGATAGGCCACGGATCCTATGCGGTCAAGGATCTCAAAGGAGCCAATATACCTTGGGTTTAGCTTCCCTTTCTTCCCAAATCGCATGACTCTCTTCCATGGAGATATTCGAAGGAAGAATTTATCTCCAATGTCGAACTCCAAATCCCTTCGACGGTTGTCAGCATAGCTCTTTTGCCGACTTTGAGCAGCTTTTATGTGTTTCTGGATGACTTGAAGCTTCTCTGTCATCTCTTGAACAAGATCGGGTCCAAGTAGCTTTCTTTCTCCAACTTCATCCCAACAAGTTGGAGTTCTACATTGCTTTCCATATAGAGCTTCATATGGATCCATCTGAATACTTGAGTGGAAGCTATTATTGAATGAGAACTCAACCAATGGGAGATTCTGATCCCATCCACCTTTGAATTCTAGAGAGCAGGCTCTAAGAATATCTTCAAGAGTCTGAATAGTTCTTTCAGACTGGCCATCATTTTGGGGGTGATAGGTCATGATGAAATTTAAGTCAGTACCCAAATCATGTTGAAGACTCTTCTAGAATTTAGATGTGAACCTTGGATCGCGGTCAGAGACAATTAAGAGTGTAACACTGTGCAGTCTCACCACTTCCTTTACATATATCTTTGCAAGTTGTTCAAGTGAGAGATCTTCCCGAATAGTGATAAAATGGGATGTCTTGGTGAGTCGGTCAACCACAACCCATATCACATTATTTCCCTTCGACGTCTTCGGGAGACCCGGGACAAAGTCCATAGTAACATTTCCCCATTTCCACATGGTTATAGGAAAAGGTTGCATCATACCTTTGGACTTTTGTCGCTCAGCTTTAACTTGCTAACATACCAAGCACCTTGCTATATATTCCGTAATCTCCCTCTTCATGTTATACCACCAGAAGTGTTCTTGGAGATCACAGTACATTTTGGTACTCCCAGGATGGATAAAGAAGGTCGAGCTATTTGTATCATTCAATAGCTCCTTCTATATCTATGGATCAGATGGTACACATAATTGTGTCCCAAATATTACAAATCCTTCCTCATCAATTTTGAAATCAGATGATTTCACATTTTTAATGGCTTCTACCCTTTTCTGAATTTCCACATCCTTTCTTTGATGAACCTTTATTTTCTCCAAGAGGGATGGTTAAGCAATCATTTGAGAAAGTATTGATGATTTTCCTCCCTTAATTATTCCCATGTCCATCATTTTCAAATCCAAGAAGATCGGATCCTTTTCAATTCCCATCATTGATAAAGATGCTGAATCCTTTCTACTTAGAGCATCTGCCACCTTGTTTGCCTTACCGGGATGGTAGTGGATTGAGAAGTCGTAATCCTTGATGAGCTATATCCATCTCCGTTGGTTCATATTAATCTCTTTCTGTGTGAATATATACTTGAGACTCTTGTGGTCAGTATATATCTCAAATTTCTCCCCATAGAGATAATGCCGCCAGATTTCCAAGATAAAGATCACAGCCGCTAACTCCAGATCATGCGTTGGATAGTTTTGCTCATGGATTTTCAGATTCCTTGAGTCATAGGCTATCACTTTATCATTTTTCATAAGCACACATCCTAATCCCTTCTTATAAGCATCACTATACACCACAAAGAGTTCCCCACTGGTAGGGAGTGTGAGTACTGGCACAGTGATAAGCCTCTTTTTCAACTCCTTGAAACAGTCTTCACATTCCTGTGTCCAGAAAAAATTTACTCCCTTCCATGTCAACTTGGTCATTGGGTTTGACAATCGTTAAAAGTTCTTCACGAATCATCGATAATACCCAGCAAGACCCAAAAAGCAACGGATCTCTGTTACAGAAGTTGGCCTAGGCCACTCTTCAATTGCCTTTGTCTTGGAAGGGTCCACAGATATCCCTTTGATAGTGATAAAATTCCCCAAGAATGATACTTCCTCCATCTAGAACTCACATTTACTGTACTTTGCATACAACTTCTTCCTTCACAAAGTCTTTAAAATAGTTTCCAAATGCTCCTCATGTTCCTCCTTGCTCTTGGAGTATATCAAAATATCATCAATACAGACTACCTCAAATTTGTCGAGGTAATCTCTAAAGACTCTATACATTAAATCCATGAAAATTTTTAGAGCATTGTTGAGTCTGAAGGGCATCATTATGAACTCATAGTTTCCATACCTTATTCTAAAGGCAGTCTTGGGAATTTCTTCCTTCCTCACCTTCAGTTGGTGATATCCCGACCGAAGGTCCACCTTAGAGAAATAACTGGCCCCACGTAGCTGATCGAACAAGTCATCTATCCGTGGAAGGGGATGCTTGTTCTTTATCGTGATTTTATTGAGCTCACGATAATCAGTGAAGAGGCACATTGATCCATCCTTCTTCTTGACGAAGAGGACTGGAGCACCCCACGGTGAAGCACTCGGGCATATACAACCCTTCGCTATATTCTCCTGTAACTACTTCTTCAGCTCTTCTAGCTCTACGGTGTCCATTATGTAAGGTGTCTTTGAGATTGGCAGAGATCTAGGGATAAGTTCAATTGATAACTCAACCTCTCAGTTAGGAGGAAGACCAGGAAACTCTTCAGGGAATACATCAGTGTAATCCCTCATGATGGGCATGTCTTCAAGCATGATTCTCTCCTTTGTCTCAATCATTTGAGCTAGATATGATTTCTCACAATGAATCAATATCCAAAATTGAGATGAAGATTCTAAAGGAGACTCATCTTCCTCCTTGAACTTGTAAAGAATCGGAGGATACTTCGAGATGTGAAAAGTAATCTCCCTTTCCCGGCAATTGATGTTGGCCTTGTACAAAGATAGCCAATCCATGCCCAAGATAGCGTCAAATTCTACTAAAGAAAGTATGACAAGATTTACTGGGAGGTTTAGTCCGCAAACATTAACCGGGGAGGAGTTATAAACCATGGATGCAATAATTTCCCCATTCGCTATTCTCACAGATAACGTTTCCTCCAAATTTTGAGGTGGTGTTTGAATAGTTCTACTAAAATTGAAAGATATGAAAGAATGCGTAGAACCATAATAAAATAGTATGTTCCCTATTCCTGAATGAATAACAAGCGTACCTATCACCAGATCGATTTTCGGCTCCACGTTGGCAGTAGTGATAGCATAAGCCCTTCATTGTTTCCTTGGAGGTTGTTGTTGATTGCCTCCGACAACCCTTGGCTTAGGGAAATTGTTAGCATAATGCCCAAGCTCCTTGTAGTTATAACACTGCACTGTAAGCTGAGTGTTGATCTGAACCTTCCTTTATTCTTCAACATTAGAGGGATTTTTCATACCCCTTCGGCAGTTCTTGGCCAGATGACCAAACATTCCGCATTTGAAGCAGTTCTTGGTTCCCTTCAGACAGTTACCAGGATTCTTCTTCCCACAATTTTTGCAAAGGGGAAATTTGGGATTCTTTCCATCATGGGATTTGTTTGATGGGACACCCATGTTATTTTCCATCTTCCACTTCTTTTCACTAGGCCCATGAGACCACTGAGAGTCTCCAACCTCCATTTCCACCTTGAGGGCACAACGGACAATGTCCTCATAACTGTCGAAGTCTCGAATTGCCAACGCTTTTCATAGACTCAGCTTTAGCCCGCTAAAGAAGCGATCCACCTTGCTTTCAGTGTTCAGGACAAAGCCAGATGCGTACCTTGAAAGACTTGTAAAGTTTGCTTCATATGCCCCGATGGACTCATCTTCCTTCTGCTTGAGTCCGAGGAACTCTCTTTCCATCTTGAGACGGAGGGTTCGAGGAAAATATTTGTTGAAAAACAACCTCTTGAATTCCTCCCAATCTATGGAATCAATTTCCTCTTAGGACTTTGTATTCTTGATCATTGTCCACCACTGATCAGCTTCCCCATAAAAACAATAGACTGCCAGTACCACCTTCTCTTCTTCCGAGCACTGGAGGGCGGTGAATATCTTTTCAATGGAGTTAATCCATTGTTCCGCAAGGAGGGGATCAGAAGATCCTCTAAACATGGGAGGCCATTGTCGTATGAAGGATTCCATAGCAACTTTCTCTTTCCTTGGAGGAGGAGGACATTCCACCTGATTCAAGTTGTTATACATAACTTGAGCCAGCTGAGCAAGTACTGCCATGAAGTTTTGAGCACCCGCTTCCATCACATTAGGCATGTCATTAGGGAAATCATCACATTTCCTATCACATTGGTTGTTGGAACGTGTTCTTATATTTCACACCATTAACTAAGAAAAAGAACGTATAATTAGAGTTCTTGAATACTTATCCATTGAGCATATAAAGTAAACTTTGAACATCAAAGGATAAACTTATAAATAATAAGTACATCTGGACTTGTGATTCCTTAGGTTTATATCTAGGTTATTCTCAATCTATTTCTTAACTTATATTCTTATGGTATTTTTTCCCTAATAATGTTTTGTACTAAGCTCGTGAATCTACAAAATCATATCCCCCGGGAGTGTCATAACCAAGAGTGACTCAAGGCCCGTTGTCGTGCACCAGTTCCCGTTCGAGTCTAGCTCAAAGCGGTGTTTTCGGGTTTTACCCCTAGGATACATCTGTTCCAGAACTGTCGCTACCTACTCGTATCCAGATAGGGATGTATTTTCTTGATAAACCACTTACTCAATACTCACCAAAATTTTGGAATGTTTTCTAATTATTAGTCTCATCCTTAAGGTTCTCACTAAGATGCTCTATTCCTAATCTCCAAAAATAACTAGACCATCCTCTGATACCAACTATAGAAACCCTAGCCTTTTACACATAACATTTCATGATTTTAAAAAGAAATTCATCATCAAAGTACAATCCAAGGATCATTAAGTCTAGTGTCTTGGAATACTAGGTACATATAACATAAAACATGGGCTAAAAAATGATTCTTTATTTAATCTTCATAATGAGATCCTAACTTCCTTTGATCCCTTACATATGGATAGGGTACCCTGGGGAACAAATGAACAAAGGGATGAGCTAAAAAGCCCAGTAAGGAAAAGAACATAAGAATAAACATTAAGCACATGAGTTAGGAGGCTTGACATAATGATATTGGAAGCATGGAACATATGGAATCATAACATATAAACATGGAATCATAAAAACATGGAATAAAATAGTCATGGGATCATATAAGCATGACATTATATAAGCATAGTTTCATAAAGAGGTGGCAGCAACTTTAAACATGTCTTTAGTACGAGTCAAGGCTAACCGCCAATCTCGTTTCCCATAGTAGCACAAGCCAAGGCTCACTGCCCGGACCATTTTCCCATAATCTTCTCATGAGACATTAACTTTACCCAATGCATTGGAGCGCTATCTGGGCACACCCATCTATGCTTATTCATGTATATTCTTTCCACATAAAGAACCTCAATCATAGATAAACATAAGAGTACCCAAGGAAAGAAATGGGCACACAATCACGTTATGAAGCATAATAAAAAGGGGCGTAACATACAAGCGTCCATGAAAGAAAGGAATTAAACCATAAATAGAAATTAATAACATATAAAGGCATAAATCATTACAAGAAATAACAAAATTAAGTGATAACATGTAAAAATAGTTTTTAGGAATCTTTGCGTCAAAACATTTTAGTGCGGTTTAAGAAAACATCGAATATCTCTTAAAATGAAAAGCGGCATAATATTTTTTTATAAAACCAGAAGTAAACCAGGAGGGTTTTCATAATAAAAAGACTTATTTTATAAGAAAAAAGTTAACTTAAAACATAGGATAGAGTACACTTGGTAATAGGAAAGAATTCGAGAAGTTCTCTTAAATGGGTTCACTTATCGGGAAGTAATGAGGAGGGAATCACTTAAAATCATGCATATCCCCGAAAGAAAGTGATGAAAGAGTCTTGATAAATATACTTGGAAAACATAAACAAAATTTAGAGTATTCATAAGAAAATATAAGATAACATCATTTTTGTAGAAAGGTAGATAAGGCAACCCGAAGGAATAAAAGAGGATCGGGTAGAATTCTTTACGGATTGTCGGCATGGTATCGGGAGTACTTGAGGGGGATTAGTGAGAGAGGAAAGGGAATTATCATCACTTATACATAAATAGGGAATTATGGGGGAGTTTTGAAATCATACCCCAAAATTAATAATTACACACAACATGTCTTATCATAGTGAACAATCTTGAATAAGAGTGAAATTGAGAGGATCCCTTACCTTAGGTCTGTTGGTGTTATCCACTTGATATTAATGACATGAATAGTCAAATTGGGTTTATTAATAAATATATCCATAACCTTATATAAAAGTAAAATATTCAGTATACCCTTTTTAAGTTCATTTATACCCATTTTGATTGATTACAAGGTTCAATTTCATTGTTTGGTTCCATTTGTTTCATTTGTTTTAATGATTGGTTCAATTGTATTTAGGTTCAAATAAATTGTAAGATGAAAGTGAATGTCCAGAATTGAAGTTATATAACATTAGTGTACATTCATTAGGTTACATGGTTACAAAATTCATTTGGTTAATTAGAGTGAAAGAGAACCTTTACATTAAACATTAATGATAAACACTTGAATTAATTTTAACGATTTTACCCATAAATGACTTGTTTTGTATTATTGTTTTATGTCATGAGTGTATGAGGATTACAGAACCTTAAATAGGACATATAACATATATAATAATCTGGTTCAACCATAACATAAATGGTTTCATGACCAGAATCAAAATGATAAAAGAATTTGAAAACACAATATCCCTGATGTCGGTAATTTGACCCATTACGGACGATGTTTAATTCTAGAACATGAGGGAGGGGAGGAGAAGTATGATGCTTTAAATTTTCCATAAACATGGTTAGAATCCAGAATATATTATATTTTGCGGCTTTCATGCCTTTTGGATAAGGTAAGGGGAAGAGGGTATAAGGAAATAAAGAAAAATGAAAACAAAACACTTGAAAACAAAATAGGGTTCTTACCCTTTGATCTCCTCTCTTTGAGACTCCTCTTAGGGGCTTTGGTTTTGGTCTTTTGGAAAGACCAGAAAGCCTTGGACGTGGGGAAGGATCTTGGGAGGGTATTTGGGCAGAAATTTGGTGAGGAACAAGGCTTGAGAGGTGTGAGGGAAAGAGGTAAGGAGAGAGGGTATTTATAGTGGGGGAGAGAGGGGTTTCCTTAATATAAAATTCATTATTTTATTAATTCTCCACAAGACAAGGAATAGTGAGTCTTGCATGACCAATTATATTAATTTTATAATGTAATCCTGAACCAAGAGGGCTTACATCAGCATAACATCACCCATGACTCTATAATTAGCTTATTTAGCTTATTTTTTGTAAATTACGGTATTTCACTATTCATCAAAAATTCAAGTATTTCAGAAAATTCCCCAAAATTTACCCCAACCATTTTTTGACGTGTAGAATCCAAAAATGAAGTCCATTTTTCAAAAATAATTTTCTAAGTATGATTATTTTAATATAATAATTTATTATCAAAACCAGTTTTAAAGCATTCATTAACTCATCCTAAACTATAGGTATATCGAACTTCCAAAATGAATATTATTTTTATACCACTGTATGTAAGGTTATTATTCATTAGGGTATATCACTATTCATAATGGTATGTTACTATTCATTAGGGTAGGTTACTATTCACCAAAATTATTATTTTTTTATTAGACTCCAAAAAACATCTTGAACACTACCGTGTATGCTGGATTTTCGAAATTCCAAACACAGCAGTGACAAACTTAAGTTTAAAGGTCACTTATCACTTAGTAGTTCATTATTATGTGATTTTATGGAATATTTATAAGAAGGTAATTTCTATTAAAAACATTGGGTCGTTACAAATCTCACTATTGGATAATTTCAACTTTTTGATTAAAAAATATAAATTTTATCGAAAAAAAAATTATAAATATGTGTATTTTTACTTTTAAAATAATATACAAAATTTATTGAGAAATGTTGGGTTTTTCGACAAAAATGGTTTTTGAACCCTTATAAAAAATATATTTTCCTTTATAAAAATTATATGATCATTTATATTTGATAAAAATTATTTAATAATAAAATTTTATTAAAATATTATTTATTTCAGAAATCCATTAATTCATAAAAATAAATTCCTTAGTTGAATTTGAATCTTAACCAAAAATGTTGTTTGTGTTTTATTCCATTAAAATAAAAAATCATTTATAATGTAACAATAATATGATGAAACTATATTAATTGTTATATAAAAAATCATGTACATACTAATATTGCTAGGGTATTCATACATATATTTTTTATACAACATAAAACACCCTAAGGGTAAGGTGGGTGATAGTGATACATTCATGGGGTGGTTCGGTAAACATGGTTTGGGTCGTGATCTCGATGAGTTCGAACTTCTCCTGTAGACAGTTTCACTCAAGCTTAAGTTATTGGATCTCAGCTTGAACTTGGTCAAGGGATAATCCTAGTGAAGCTATCTCACATGGAAGCTCTAATAAATGGGATTTATAGGTTACGATCCTACAAGTTGAGGTAATCACTTCCTTTGTCTGTGTCAACTAGGTTTGTTAAAACCTTGTATTTTTATTAATCATGTTGTCACTATTTAATGGTTATATTATCAATAGTAATGGTTCTTAATGATCATTTAAATAGGATATAATAAAACCAAATAATTGAATGTTTTTCTATAACCATAATACATAATAATACATTTAATTAAATAAAAAAGGAAAATTTTATTTATAACAGTTCGGGTCATTACAGGGTTACACCATGTTGTGGTGAACGCCACCATGTCATGGTGTAGTGCATGGAAATCCATGTGTAATGTGATGATGATCAATTTTGTAGGAAACCTCCACTATCATGGTCATAAATTGGTTTGATTATCATGTGATGATAATATAAAGGATTTTTAATGTATAACTTAATTATTTTAATGTTAAACAATTAGTGAAAAATGAGAAACCAAGAGTTTCAAATATTGTAACTCATGAAATATTTAATGAATGTTTTATAAAATATAGCCAAAAGATTGAAATAAAAAGTATCTCCTTGGAAGGATATATAAGTTGGTGCTTAGTTTTTTGGGGGTGGATTTAAATTCTAGGAAAATATTCTATAAAAAATATCTTTCTCTCTTCCATTTTATTTTGTAACTCGAATGTTATAAGACTAAGGATTGGTGGATATCCTTCTCAAGAGTTGGTAGATTCATCGAGTCCATGGATACCCTTAGAGGAAGGATCATATTGGATGTTTTTAAGAAATCACTATCAATATAGTGCTCAATATATTATAAAATGTTGAATTGATAAAAAATAAGATACATAATTATTCATTTATTTATTTCAGCCTAAAAATTGGAATATCTTTTGGTTTATATGTTTTGGTTGATCTTTCTAATTGTATTTAGATATGTATCACTACAAAAAAATTAGGTTTATCCAGTGCTAGGGATTTAATTGCGATAGCAAAAAGCATTGTTAAAGACCCCCTTTGTCAGTGATAGAAAAACCACTATTAAAGGGGGTCTTTAACATCGTTGTTTTAGAACAATTAAAGGTGGTCTTTAACAATGCTAAAAAACAGATAATAACGGGGGACCGTTATTATTGCATGTAAAAATTCCCCATAAATCCCCCCCCCTTTATCAGGGCTAGTAAAAAAGTGCTAATAAAGGGGTACCTTTACTGGCACTACTAAAAAAACACTAATAACGGGGGGTCCTTATGAGCACTTTTTTAATAACGCTGAAAAAGGGTGAATTTTAAAAAATCATTAAAAATAACATATTAATATATAAATATATTTATATTGATATAAATATAATATATATTTTTTAAAATATATTTTAGACAAGATTAAATATGCATTTACACTTAATATATATTATATTTAGTGAAAATGGCTTATAAAATAATTAAAAAAATAAATTATTTATTTTTTAATTATTTTTGGGTAAAATACATTTAAAAAAAATTGATGATAAAAAAATCAAAAAATTAATAAAAGATCTAAAATAAGTTGAAAACACAACTCAAATTTCAAACGGCCATAACTTTTGATTCGAGTGTTTATTTAGGCTCTACCACATATGCAATTAAAGCTTATGATGAGATATACAACCTAGTGATTGTGGAAAATACTTGGTCACAATTATTTAATCCAAAAAAGGTTCATGAGGCCTCAAAAACTGACTTTTTTGTCTGGGTGCCCTAATTTCTTAACATTCGATGAAATTTCAGGCTCGTTTAAGGGGGTCTTTTATCACATTTTATTCTCTGGGATTACATTCATATTGATATTATGGTATTGAAATTTTACCATTTTTCACAATGTAGTTTTATTTATAATAAAATATATGCATATTTTGTTATATTTATTTATAATAAATCACTTGTATAAATACATATATCAACATATTTACATAAAAATTTATTTTTAAAATATATAAAATAAATGTTTATTATTCATTTTATTTAAAGTAAAAAATTATCCATTTTATTTACCTTATAAAAATTCAATAATATGTATATATAATTTGTATATGTACATATGTGTATGTATTAATAAACATATATATATTTATGTTCTAATATATATAAATGAACATTAATATATAATATATTTAAATGAATATAATTGTATATATATATAAAATTTCAAAATATATACAAATAAATATAAAACTCATTAAATATACAACCAAACACGCATGGCATAGTAGTAAAGAGAATCAGTCGCATAAGGGAGGTCTTGGAATCAAATCCAGGCACGTGTAGGTATTCAGGGTATCCTCCTAGAGCTGAGGAAGGGGGTGGGGTGCGTGATAGAAGATGGGTAGTGGAAAGTGTTGAAATTGGAGGTTGTTGGGGGTCTGGGAAAATTTAATTTTTTTCAAACTTTTTAAAAGCTCTTTTTTTAGTGATGTCAAAAGCCAACATTTAACTATACTAAAAAATCACTGCTAAAGGAACCCTATAACAGCATTAAAAATAGTGATAAAGGGTCTATTTTTCACTGCTAGTTTTTAGTGATATTAAAGGGTACCTTTAATAGTGATTTTTTAGCACTGCTAAAGGTAGGCTTTTAACATCGCTCTCAAAATCACCACTTTTTAACTTCCAATAAAACTGTTTTACAAGAATTTTTAAAGGCCTAATTTGCAGTAGTGTATTATCCACTAAAAACCCTTAATAAAACTCATTATATATTCTATTACTCATATATATAACCTATTGTGGTTTAATTTAATTCTTACATGAGGGAAAATTAGTCATGTGTAGGTTCAATTTAATCATTTATAGTCTTCAGAATTTAGTGCTTAATATTACACAGTTGTACCCACTTTTCAATTCCATGTAAAAATGTATAATCATCCATATATTTTATATTTATAGAGTTATTATCACAAATCCTTTATATTCCTCTATTTATTCATGTGTGATTGTCATTTAACTCTTATGCAACCAGACAAATTTTAAATTTAATCTTACATATTTTTTCTAAACCCAGTTTACTCATTCATGGTTAGCATGGATAGTCTTCACATATTCAAAATATAAATACTCCAAGAATCAGAGGATGATTTTTTCTGAAATATTATCAAAATGAATAAATTAACGAAAAATCATGAATTTAATTTATTTATAATTAAATCCTATTATTCCTTAAAACCTAAAAAATATAATTAATGTACTAAGATGTTTAAATCATTTAAATTTTATTCAGTGAAATTCAATGAAAATTTAATGAAAATATCTCTCTCACCACTCCCCTACACTTATCTATTTTCACTATGGTAAAAAATATATATCTCAAACCAAATCAACACCAATGTTTCATAAATATTTCATTTATTCCCAATATCATACACTTAGTTAATTAAGGTTGAATTAGTATAGACTAGTTATATTGAATTCTAGTATCCAACACCTTTATATATCCCTCTCTCTTATGTTTCTCATTTCACTACCTAATTTCACTCTTAATAAACTTCAAATGTAAATTTTATAGTTTATTTTCCACTTCTCTATTTGAGTATAAAATTAAATATCTTTCCCAATACACTTTATGAGAATAAAAATTTCAAAAAATTATTTGAGTAATCCCTTTTTTGTGTTTAAAACCAATTTATTATTAATTTATAGAAAAAAATATTACAAAAAATTAACAAAACAGTGTAAATAATATGAGATTAATTGTAATGGATGTGGAATGGAAGCAGGGTAGGGTATTCTTCACTCATATCAGTCATATAAAATGGGAAATTCATAAATAAATGGTCCAAACCTATATGGGTATTTTCCTATTTCATCATTTCCCATTTTTTCCTTTTATATACTTTATCTATATTTTAAAAACCTAACTAATTTTTAGATGATTTGATTAAACCCACAGATGACCAATTTTTATGATCCAAAAAAATCTATGGATGGAATAATATTTTGTTTAATTCAACAAAAACAATATTGATTTAGGTTGAGGGGAATAGTGAGAACATATCTAATGGATCAAAAAGTCCAAGAGTTGGTGATTGATCATCGGTTTATACACCAGTAATATAAAGAAGAAGAAAACATAAACTGAACATAGGTTGAAGAGTGAACAAAAAAGAACTAATTGGCCAAGTATAATGAAACAAGTAGATCACATTGAACATGGGGGGGGGGATGACGTAGTGCCTAATCCAAGCACCTGAAACTAACTGAGAAGCTGAGATAGAATAAAGAATCAATCAATAAATGGTAATTCTCCCTTTCTTCTTAAAATCTTAGTAATATTTGATCACATTGAACATCAGTGAGGGATTGAGGATGAGAGGATGAGGATGGTTTGTTGAGGATATAGGGATGACATGAGACAGTGTTGGATCAAGGAGGAGTGAAAATAGGAAAAGGGGTTGGGATTGAGAGTTTTGATAAAAAAAATTAAAATTAAAATTATTTATAGAAATAATAAAATCCTATGGCCTTTAATGTATCCATATATATTTATCCATTTTGGTATTATCCTATCATAAGAAAATGATTTTTTATATTTTTTAAATCATCCAAATTTCATAATTCGGAAGCCATACAAAGTCTACAGGTTTAATAGTAAATCTCATTGGCTCAAATGCATTGTTTTCATGCTGACCTCAAATTTATATTAACTATAATTCATAGATTTTATTTAAACACGCATACCATGTCCTATTTTATATCAAGTGACATTCAATTTATTTTCCAACTACTCATTTTACTTTGGGTCAGATGACTTACTTATTTTACATTTAAAATAGATCGCATATATGTTACACTTGTGTTTCCAAAACATCCTTTCTCATGTGCCCATATTAGTTGTATTGGGTCTCACACAAACCTCACACTATCCAAATGATGAAATCCTCTTGATCACCTAGATAAGTAGTAATGGAACCTTTTTAGTATAAGAGGATGAGAGGTTACCTCATCCCATAATGGTTCTTATTTCCTTTTATGTGTCTCTCTAATATATTTTAGTTATTTTCATAAAATCCTTCCTAATAACAATACTAATTACCCTTTGGGTGAAATTTAATGTTTAAAAACATACATCTAAGGGGATACTACAAATGGGGACTAAATTTTCTCTCATTTTGTAGTGAACAAGCCCAGAAAGACCTCACCCATCACCCAAGTTGGCCCACCACATAGCCCGAACTATGTTCCCAATCACCAGAGGCTAGAGACAAGCACCAAGTTCAACCAACGAGCACTTTGGAATTGTTTCTACACAGGTGAATAGTCATGACCCACAAAAAAATGGGATAGACACACATATAATCAGAGTTAACAATACAGTATAAATATATACTTTATACAAAAATATACATCATGATACAAACATGTTATAATATGACATACATGTTGTATTTCAAAATAAACAACCAGAACTCAAAGGAAAGGGTACAATTCCAAAAAAGTCCCAAGTAAAACCCAACAGATAAAAAATACCAAAAATTACTCCACATGATTCCATCCCTATGACACCATGTCTCCCCTACAAAACATTGGACGATGGTAATCAAGAAGATCCACTCTGGAACATGGTTCCCTTTCCTTTACCTGTCTCTTACAAAACAATATCTATAAAAACCTAAAACGTACCAAGAATTGTTTTAGGCATTAATCCCAGTAAGATACCACCATGAATCTATTTAAGTATTTTACCCATGAAAACCAATAAACTAGTTTGAAAGCATTTTCAAAACTAATCCATTTGAATACATTCAATTTTCAAATAAACCTTTAAAATTATTTTAGTTTTCCTTTTCAAAAAAATCATGGTTTTCCAAAAAAATCCAAACATGGATCAAATAAATAAAAAATACACAAGTCACGACATAATCAACACAACCAATAAGTCATAATGGAGAGAAAAAAACACCGACATCATAAGATCATATAAATGGGAAATGATAAAATGGGCATAATGCATATCATCACATCAAAACGGAACTAATAAAATGCATAAAGTATATAAACATTCTATCATGAGTAATGTGAACCAAAGGATCTGACCATCAATCCTATCATGGGGATTAAACAAGTATACTAGCTAGATAATCAATGGAAGCTCGCACAATCTTCCTCGAGGCCAACTCCTAGAGCTCACATGGTCTCTTGGTAACCAACATATAAGCACGCAAAATCTTCCTACCCAAAGGCATATTCAATCCCTTGTAAACATATGAAGTCTCACATAGTACTTCCTCTTATGTCTCATAAGGTCCCTCAAACAATCCCCTTGCTCACACCCCAGTTAACCCACATGATACTCCATGCCAACACATCCACAAACAAGTTCCCATATCAATAAAGCTATAAAAAGACATTTTACAAAAAAAACAAGACAAATTTTATCAAAACACATGTTCTAAGGTAAAAATCATTACTAAACCAGTTTATAAATACATTTAGAATCACAAAACCTATTTGATCCATTTTATCAAACACTTAGTGGGCATACAAGACACGCCCATTTGGAAAACCCCACTTTAAACACCAAAAGTTTCAAATAAATCCATGAAACACATCAAACATGGAATTCACAACAATAATAAATCATATAAATGTCAATTTAAACATAAAAAACCAATGGCCATTAGAAATTTTAAGGTATTCCATGTAACACTCCATTAAATAGTGACACCTACCTCATATTCGGTCCAAATCTCATCTCCCTTGACGAAGAAAAACTAAAATTGGTAGAACTAAGATTCACACACCTAATATATAAGAAAAAAATAAAAACACCCCAAAAAACCTATATTTGACCAACACAACCCCTAGGGTTTCACACTTCTACAAAACTGGAAGAATAAAACTTTAGTATGGGGAAAGAATAAGAAATCAAGGGGGAAATCGACTTACCACAAGAAAAACACCAGGAAACCAAGAGAAAAAACCACCATGTAATGTGGGGGGAGAGATTCACAGCTAGGGGAGGAGGTATTAACATGTTGGAGGAGGAAAAAGAAACCCAAAAGAAAAAAAACTAAATTAGGGAAATTTTAGAGTTTTACCATTTTTAATGTGCGGGATAGGATCGTACGGTTTGGCCACACTGTTTGGAAAACTATGCACCAACTGCGCGGGTACCACTTTACACCCAAAATAAGTTTCATGGTTTACTCTAGGGTGTCACATGGTTTTAAATACCATGATCAAACCATATGAAACTGAACTATCAAAAACTACAGCACCCCTTTCACGGTTGTCACATGGTTTATACAAACGGTGCGCTAATCGTGCACCCCAGCCTATCTCCCCAAAAACTCATAGTTTCATCCCTTGGCACTAGGGAACTATAATAATTCACTCAAAGATAAATAAAATTAAAATAAATACATACCAATGACCCATTGGGTATCACAAACTCCCCACTATGCCACATTCTTCCCCCAAAAAATTTGTAGACTTTACTAGAAGGAAATGGCTAATGCCACTACTCACTCACCCAACCTTCCCACTCCCATTTCTCATGGAAATTTACACCATGATAGAAGATTACATAGACCAATTTGATTGAATTATAGTGAATCACCTTATTCTGAACATCCATGATATGAATAAGTTTCTCCACAATGGATACATTAGGCACTAACTCCAAATATTTCCAATCGAACAATTGATATGGATTAGGACAGTATATATTTAGTTGGAAAATATGAATGATGTTATGGATTGAGGTCAGCCATGGTGGAAACTTCAACCGGTTGGATACCTTCCCCAAATTCTCTACAACATCAAACAACCTGACATAAGATAGCCTACTTTCCCAAATGGTGATGCCCTAGCCAACCTAATACCCATAAGAACACCTGATTTCCCACCTAAAACTCTAATGGATAATGATGATGATCATTATAAAACTTATGGAAACTCAGAGTTATCACAAACTATTTTTGAATCAACCACATTGTCTCACTCATCTCTATGATAGGGCTTTATCCAACTAAGGAATTCTCACCCACCTTAGCCCAGCACAACAGGGATTGGAATGGATGCCAATAAAACGCCTAAAACAGGGCCATCTTGATCAAATATTGATAGTAATTATTATATAAAAAATCATTCAATGGGGGTGCCTTTCCTGAAATCCAATGAAATCAAGTACACATTACCACAACATATCCTTGAGATTCGGTATAGTCTGATTAGACTGTACATCCGTCTATGGGCGATATGTGGTGTTAAACCTCAACAAGGTTCCCAAAGCCTTATGGAGTCCCTTAAAAAAGTGAGATGAAGAATGGGAATCTTGATCTAACACTATCATAAAGGGAAATCCATGAATATGAACATCATATCGAACATACATGTGTTTGAGGTAATTTACCTTCATCAACTCTTTAATGGGTATAAAATTGGACAATTTTCTCAAATGATCGACAATCACCCATACCAAAACTTGACCACTCAAACTATGAGGTATCCTGATCATTAAATCCATCAAGATCTCCTCCCACATCCATAATAGCATGAGAAATGTCTGAAACAACCTATCTGGTCTTTGAGGCTCAGTTTAAATCATTTGTAAATTCAAGAATCTGGAAACAAATTTCACCACAACATGTATAATCGTAGGCCAACAAAACCTACCTCGTAAGGTATAGTCAATATTGGTCACCCCAGGATGAACAGACCAACTAGGATGATGCACCTCATTCATCTCCTTTCTTCCTCAAGCTCAAAGGAACTACTAGACACAACCAATAGAGAATATAACTATCAGGATATCAAGACCAATCACATGGGGTCTCCTAATCATTTAATAAACTACTAATCTACTGTAACTTAGGTTTAGATACCTACTTAGTCCTCACCTGGTCAACGATAAAGGGTGTAACCTAGACACTGGCTAAGAACACTTTCCCTCCATTCTTCTGCATGTCCAGTCTCAAATCAAAAAACAAACTCATCAGACCCCACTCATCCACTAATTCTCAAATGACATTCATGGGAATATTTCCACTCAAAGAATCAGTAAATACATTCCCCTTCCTGGGAATATATACAATCTTGAAATCAAAAGTTTGAAGGTACCCCACCCAATGTCTATGTTTGTGGTTTGGATCCCTCTAAGTGAAAATGTAGTTCAGAATCTTATTATATGAATTAACTATAAAATGATCCCTAAAGTGGTAATGTCTTCACGTATTCAGTACATACATAATTTCTACCAATCCCAAGTCGTTGGTGGGATAATTCCACTCATTTTGATGTAGATTCCCTGAATCACAAGCCATCAAATTGTCTTCCTTCATCAACACACACCCTAGACCCACACCAAAAACATCCCAATACACTATATAATCTCTCTTGATATTGGAAGAATCCAAAGAGGATCAAATGTCAAACAGAACTAAACCTACTAAAAAGAACTTGGGCACTTCTCATCCCAATGAAACATCACCCCTTTCCTGGTTAGAGTCATAAAGGGATAAAATAACCAAGATAAGTCATAAAAAACTTCTATAATACCCTTAAGAGGCCAAAAATCTACATATATTGAAAAATTTCTTAGGTTTATCCTTAGACATGACTGCTTGAACCTTCTCTAGATCCACAGAAACTTCAGCCTTAGAAATCATGTAACCTAGAAACTTCTCTTCCTGAATCCAAAACTAGAAATTATTTAATTTTTAATATAGAATATGCTCTATAAAAACATGCAAAACAGCCTCCATATGGTTATCATGATCCTCCTATATCTTATAATACACCAAGATGTCATCTAAAAACATGATCATGAATGATTCCAAAAAGCAATGAAAGATCTAGTTCATTAGAACCATGAAAATATCTGAAGAATTAGTACGAACAAATGGCATAACCAAATACTCAAAATGTTCATACCAACTTAGGAAGTGGGTATTTGGAACATCCTCCATTCAAACCCTCAACTGGTGGTACCCCAAACTCAAGTCGACCTTCGAAAACCAATGAGCCCCTCTGAACAAGTCAAACAGAACATCAATTCTCGGCAATGTGTATTTATTATTTACTGCCACATAGTTAAGATTGTGGTGGTCTATGAAAATTGTGATGCTACCATCCATATTATTTTCAAAAAGCATTGTTGAAACCTTTAGTTACATGCTCTAAAAGATAAAACCCTTACCCTATAGATCCTTTAGTTGAACTTTCAACTCCTTCATCTCAAATGAATCCATCTAATAAGTTAACTAAGAAATCGGGCTCGTAGTGTGTAGAAAATCAATAGAAAATTAGACCTATCATTGGGAAGTTAATCTTGGGAAATATTCTATAAACATGTCTGGGTACCTGTCTATGACCTTTAGAGGTTCACCCAATGAACCCTACTCAACAGACTTATGAAAAAACTTGGGTAGCTGGCACAACAACAACCCCGTCTCAAAAGCAACTAGTCCTTCTTTCCCTCAATATGGATCCCACTCACCCTAAAAGACATTATTGATTCTTTCGTGAGTAAGGAACTGGACCCTACAATGATAAAAGTTTACCAAACCCTTTAATATTATCAACCAATCCATTACTATAATGAGTTTGAACATTCCCAGGTCCAAAATAAGGAAATCCCAAATGACCTCTATGCCAACTACCATAACACGATACTCATGGAACTTGAAAATTTTCTCTTTCTTCTTACCCAATGGGGTTAGTAGGTCCATTAAATAAGGAATAAAATCACCCATTATACTAAATTATTCAATCAAATTAAGTGAAATGAAATAATATGATAAAATTATGTCAAATAAAACCAATTCTATAGAAGAATAAATAATCATCATACATCGAACAATGTTTATATTAGAATCTAAGTCCTCTAGAATGACCTACGCTACATGGAGTCACCCCGAATCATACCCGGTATAATTATTCTTCCCCTAGTTAGAATTCCCTCTTCCATGAGGATGCGATCTTATACACTTAGAAGCATCTTACTACACTTTAAATCCTTTTGGAGAAGCAGATCCCAAACTATTCCCATTAGAATACAATGGAAAGAAGTGTTGGATTTTCCTTGAATGCCCAAACTAGTTTCATATCCTTCAAAACGTTGAGCATTGAGGCCTAGTGTGTCTAGTATTCCCATAGTGATGACATACAACTAGTCCATGCCCTATAGAAACCATATGATCTAATCCCAAAAACTGGTGGACGCACTTGACACTTCCTCTCTGAGGCTCATACCACTTTCGCTTCTACCTCGATGAAGAAATATGGATACTTCCCATGGAAGGAACACCAAGAAGACCTATCGTGCCTATAAAATCTAATTATTCCATTAGTGTCTTATCATCACCTCAAAATAATTCAGTAGACACAAAATAATAAGTATAGATCTTCTCTCTAGCCTCAAGCTCATCTCAAAACGATGAGCCTTAATATATCCATTCATAAAGAGATCTAGAGAAACATAAATCAAGTTAGTAAATCTAGTGGAATACTCTGTCATTGAAAAATCACCTTTCTATAGCTTTAGAAACTCTCAGGACTTCATCACTCGCAGGGTCTCTAGGTGGAACTATTTATTAACCCAGTCCTTATAGAACAAACAGAGAAAATACCACTTTAGAGTTCTTAGGGGTATTCAAGAACTCAACGATTCTCTTGATTCAATCTAACCAGTCCTCGGGATTATTGAGTCTCTTGTTTCCACAAAAAACTGGTATATTATTCCTTGAGAACCCTTGATCATAATCCACAGTCCATCTATGTTCATGACCACCAATCATACCCAATTTTTAGATCATAAAAACTATTAACTCTACCAAATCTAGATCAACAGGAGGGTTTTCTTATGGGGTACCTTCCACTACAACCTCTCTAAACCTAGATGAGGACCTTCTAGGAGACATAGACTACAAAACACAAGGCATGAGCTTTATCATACACAATCCAAAATCAATACACATCAAGAGTATGATAAGAAAGCCATGAATATGGGAATCACCAGAAACTTCAACAAGAAGGAGAAAAACAACAAAAAAACTCATAATTGGAATCAAAACATAAGAAAAATCTCAAACCACCTATGGAAACTTGAGGTTTGACAAAAATAAGATCTCTCCAGGAACTCCCTCAATCCCTCCGCTTGAGTCCTAATAGTCCTAGATTCAAACAACCACTGACTCCCAAACAAAAACCTAGAAATAATACCATTTTGTAATGAACCAACCCATATTGACCTCACTATTCACCGGATTCGGCCTACCACACATCCTAAATCACGTTCCCAATCACCATGGGCTACCTAAGAGCATTGGGTATAACCAACTTGCACTTGGTAATGGTTTCACCACTGTTGAATGGGGATAAACCATCTATAAAATAGGATGAAAAAACCTATAATTAGAGGTAATAATAGATGGAAAAAGTTACCATAGACCAAATTATTCTTCATAGTACTAACATTCCATAAGAAGACATGCACATGGTATCTCAAAATAAATAGTCTAAACATAAAGAAAAGGCTACAATTCCAAAAAATTCCTAAGTATAACCCAATGGGAACAAAATACAAAATACAAATCCACATTATTCCATCCCTAAAAGACTATATCTCCCCCATAAAATACCAAATGACTATAACCAAGAAGATCCAGCATGGAACATGGTGCCCTTGCCTTTACCTATTTCCTGCAAATAAAATATGTAAATTCCCAAAAGCGACAAAGTAGGGGGTGAAGCATGAAGTCCATTAGGATACAAATATGAATCTATTTAAGTATTTTACCCATGAAAACCAATAAACTAGTTTGAAAAAAAAAATCAAAACTAAACCACTTGAAAACATTCCATTTTTAAATAAACTGTTAATAACCCTTTGGTTTTCCTTTTTAAAACAAATCATGGTTTTCTAAAACAATTTCCAAAAATAGATAAAATAAATAAACAAAGACACAAGTCACAACATACTCAATAAAAACAAAAAGTCATATGGGTGAGCATAAACAAAAACATAATATAACCATATAAATGGGAAATGACCAAATGGGAATAATGCATACCATCATATCAAAATGGAACTAATCAAATTCATAAACCATATAAAAAATCCATCGTGAGAAATGTGAACCTAGGGATATAACCACTGGCCTTATCATGAGTGGTTAAAAATGTTTTATATCTAGCTAAGCAATAGTATCTCACATGGTCTTCCTCATGCTCAACTCCAAGATCCCAAATGGTCTCTCACTAAACAACATGGAAGCTCACACGATCTTCCTAGAAAAAGGATCACTTAGACCCTTAGAAACAAATGGATACTAACATGGCCCTCCCTCCAAAGGATCACACGTTCCCTTGAATGAACCCCTCTCTCACACCCCGGTTAAAGAATGTGATACTCCATTCCAACACATCCAAAAACAAGTTAACATATCAATCAATCTATAACATAATCCATTTTACAAAAAAAACATGCACAATTTTATAAAAACACATTTTCCAAGTTAAAAACCATTTTTAAATCACTTTATAAATCCATTTAATGTCATAAAACCACTTTGATTCATTTTATCAAACACTTGGAGGGCATACGAGCCACATCCATTTGGAAACCCCCACTTAAAACACTAAAAATTACTAACTCAATCAATTAAGCACATCAAACATGGAATTTACATAACTAATAAATCATATAAATGTAAATATAAACATAAAAACCAAAATTTGATTATAAATTTAATGTATTACATAGAAATATCCCTTAAATAGAAACACCTACCTCAGATTAGATCCAAAGCTCATCACCCTTGATGAAGACCACAAGTAAGAGGTAGAAGTAATCATAACTCACCTAAGACATACAAAAATGAATAAAAACTTTAAATTTTACCAACACCATCCCTAAGGTTACACACTTCCACAATAATGGAAGAATAAGTTTTGAGGAAGATAAAATAAGAAGAAATCAAGGGGTAAATCGACTTACATTAAGAAGAATACCCAGAAAATAATAGGAAAACAATCATGGAAGGAGGGGGAGAGATCCATGACCAAGGTAGGAGGTATACACATGTTAGATAAGTAAAAAATAACCCAAAAAAATAACATAGTAAATTTGGTAATTATATCATTTTTAATGAGATGGAAAGGGTCGCACAATTTAGCCATACGATTAGAAAAACCATGAGCCAAATATGAGAGTGAAAATTTACACCCAAAAAAATCATATGGTATTCTCAATCATGTCATACAGTTTGAGAAACCATGCTCAAACCATGAAAAACTACATTGTCAAAAAATATACCACCCCACTTGTGGTTACTGCGTAATTTAGAAAAATAGTTCGCTAATTGTGCTCCCGGGCCTGTATCCCCAAAAACTCATGATTTCAACCCTCGTCACCCGATAACTCAAAGAATGCATTCAATGATAAATAAAATTCAAAAAAAAGACATATCAATGGCCTGGTGGGTATCACAATTTGATCCTCTTATGACCAGGTATTAAGTGGTATATGTTTCCAATAAGGTGGTTTGAACACTACAAATATGTGTTGGAAAAATAGTGAAAGTATGATGAGATAATTTTCTTGTACATGTTAAATGAAACATAAAATATTTGGCTTCTAAACCATTTTTTTGAATAGCTTGAAGAGTTTTAATTCAAATCCTTTAATTAGGTCCAAAGTCTTGAAAACATTAGCTAGGAGTTTAGATAACCCAACCCCGATGCACTTAGAATATTTTATACTAGATATAGTGATTATATGTTCATGGGTGAAGGTTATATAATGATGGATTTGATATGAAGTGGTATGAAACATATTTGAAGACAATCTAAATGAAGGGATAAGTCTATCTGGTGTAAGCATCTTCCTAAATAGGTGCACAAGAATGAATATGATCTTTATAAATATCAAATGAACTTAAATAAAAATCATTTAGTTCTATATATACATGATTATTTTTTATATAAATATCATATATGTGTTTCATAAACTTCATACAGGTGTTTGGTAACCATAAATCTAGCAATACATAAGCATCAAATACTCCTATGTAAAAATGAACTTTTATGAATCATTGTCAATCCATTGAGTTGATATATTTAAATGTTAAGAATAACTACATAAAGGTCATTCATAGCCTAAACAAGGTCAATGGGATATGTATAAAATTAAATCTATGTTTTAATACCATTAATATCACAATAAATTAGAATTATATTAATTCAATATGAGATCAAATGAGGAGCCCCCATAACATGAATATTAAGCTATTATTGTGAAAGAAATATATTGATATGATAACAACACCAGATAAATAGAGGCTACACCATAGGTTCTGCGAAATATAGATTTCAAAATGCAATAGTGTATTATATGTGGTCATTTGGGTAACCATCGTGAGTCTGAAGTCCACCAATGAGAAAAATAAGAGGAACATCCCATGGTCCATTCTTGGTGGGTATTTTCAAAAGTACTCAATGTTTGAAATCTTAGAATTAGGAGTGCCATGATACAATCTATTTTGTGGTATTTCATTCATTCATGAATATGTATAAGTTGCGAGTTTTGTGGAAAATATGAGGCTGGGAATATTTAAATATTACATGGGAGTTATTATTGAGTCCTATTTAGATTTAAATGTAAATACTTAACTCTATTTAAAGGATATATAATTTATTTAAAGAGGTTTATTTCTCACTAACTACAATAATGGAATTACCATATGAATTTTTAAGATATAATTAATTATATTCTTCAATAAATATATATGAGTGTATATAAACAAATAAGTTAGTGTGAGAAGAAAAGAAAATACATTGATTTACTAAAATAGTGGATATTATGTTTTTATGCATAGAGAAAGAAAAACCTGATATAATTTAGAATATATTGTGAATTAAAGAAGAATGAGAATAAGAAAACACAAGTGATGTTGTATTGAATCAAATAATTGAGGTGAGAAATAGGATATTCTTCCTTTCACCCATAATATTTATATATCAGTAGGATATCTGATGATAAAGGTGAAGTATTTCTCAAGAATAGAGGGAATTTTTACTTGAATAGGAATAAGGATGATACACAATTCATCAGGTGATTGTGTAATCAGAGACCTGTTGGAGAAGGTGTTAGGAGGACCCCTAAAGAACTATTGAGAGGCCATATAAATATCCCATCAGGAGATAAAAATAAGTTTTTATAGAGATTCATTAAATTGGTGTGATTCTGGTATAAAGAAGTCATTGGGATGTGAATACACTGAACACTTGAAGGCCAATAATTTCTTGATATTTCCTACTATGTATTTTGAGATATTTTTCATCAACATTTTTGAGATATATCTAGAATAATGTGCTCAAGTTATTCCTAGTGGAGAAACCAGGTCTAAGACAATCCAAACCTAGAAAAGAGTAGGATTTCAAAGAAGAACTTTGTAAATCCTTGTGTGTTGGGACTTTTAAATTTTGTAAACTCAATTAAGGCTATGAGATACAAATGGGATTCGATTAAAGCTTTAACCAGCTAAAAATCGTGATTAAAATGATAGAAATCATAAAAGAAAAATGGATCACTAATTCACCACTCCCCATCAAAGTGATCCCACCAGACCTGGGAATAACATGTTATATTATATCGAGGTTACCTGTGAAAAGATTCAACTATTGTATAATATTTATAATGAAGATTTTGAATTCATTCTATGGTAGAGGAGTTCCATTATTCGATGGTAATAACTTTTATGGATGAATGAACTGAATGATTCCATATATTCTTTGACAAGGACCCGAGGTAATTTATTGTATTAAAACAATATTTAATCCACAAGGAATAGATACACACGTGAATTATAAAGAAAAAATAAATCTATAAGTATTTCAAAAATCATTTAATTACATCTTATCATCCCTAGTTGGAAAATTCTATACCAAGGTGATGTGATATAAAATTTACAAGGATGTGTGAGTGAAACTTAAAAATATGTATGAATGCAATCTAAAGATCCAGGAAGGTAAGATTTATATTTTGAGGAAAAAATTTGAAGATATTCATATGGATAATGATGAATAAATTAATTATTACTTTACTTTAGTCAATGAGATAGAAATTAATATAATAGGATTTATAGATACTTTGGAGGACTCAACTGTTGTGTAGAAGCAGATGTGAGATTTTTTCAATAGATTTGATATAAATATTTCTTCCCCAAAATAGATTTTAAATTTAAATATTAATGAGAAACACAACAATCCTATTAATTATGAGATGTTAAAACCTCTATTGTTCAAAAAGAAAAAGAAATAAGAAATTTAATTTAAGGGCATGAGAGGTTTCAAGCTTAAATATGAAAAACTCTAAAAATAAAAAATGGAGGAGATGTGGAATATAAGAGAATAATGTATCTTATTTTTATGAATATGAGAAGAGAAAGAGTCATATATAAAGTTAATCTCCCTCTTAAGTGTTTTAATTGTGAAGGTATTGGTCACCTTGCAATTAATTTCCCAAAGAAGAAATATGATGAAACTGAGACTAAGAAGGAAGATGAAGACCAATCTATAAAGAATCCTATAAAATTAAAAAATGATAATAATATGAAGAAATATTATTCTAGAAAATTCAATATGAATTTAATTAGTAAAGTATAGAGTGAATACTCATCATCCAAAAGTGAGTCATTTTATGATCCCTCTCGACATCACATGGCCCTCACTAATAAGATTAAAAGGTATAAAGTCAAGAAAACCAGGGAAAATTGGAATAAGAATAAGTCTATACATATTATATGATAATTTTATAACTATATTTCTTCCTTGAGAAATATACCACACCCAATAAAAAATATAAACCTTCTTGAGAAAGAGAAAATAAGTTAATATCTCAAAAGAAGTGATCTCATATAAGAGATTAAAATTACCAAGGTGAATGTTAAAAATAAGAAAATATATTGGGAGATATTAATAAAAATCAAGATTAAAATAAAAAATAATTGAAAAAGGTCCAATCTAGATTCCTTAAAAATCTTAAAACATAATGAAGTCCATAAGAGAAGATTTTGAAAAATAAGTGAATATTCGGGTTGAATCATCCACGACTACTGAGAAAACCAACCCCAACAAAAAAGTTAAAAACAACTTATAACTTCTAAAGTGATAAATAATATGTTTCCATTAGTTTTATATATTTTAAAATATAATTTGGAGATGTTAGGGCTAAAGGGAGTTCTGAAAAATGTCCTCCAATAATAAGAATGGGTAAAGATGATCCAGGGAAGGAAAATCTACCAAGTGAATAGAAAAAAAGGTTAGAAGAGTCCTAGACAACAAGAAAAATTTTGTAAAAATACTTATAAATATATGGGATGATCAGATTTCAGGGTATATTTCTTATGATGTGGATGTTTGGGGCATAAATCTTATGAATATTGGTACAACATGTCATTTCCAAGAAACTGAGACCAATCAAAGGGGAGAAAACCTGAGAAGAAAAGAAGCAGTTATATTAAAAGCAAAGATACTCTTAGAAGAAAAACGTTTGAGGATGAAAAAACTACTAGATAGATATCAAAGACTATTAAAATAGAGAAAAAAATTTTAATAAGTATAAAATATCATAAAGATGAAGCCAAACAAATTTTAGAGCTGGTGGATGTACAAAATTATGCTTATATAGAAAGAAAACCTAAATTCCAAGAAAATATATATGGGAGATTTATGAACATTGGTAATATTGTAGAGTAAGGTTTCACATTATTACCTAGAAAAAAAGTAAAAGATTAAGATTAAGAAGATAATATATGAGTATTCATGTTTCTTTGTTGTTCATGCAATCAATGAGACCCTACACAAGAACCCGGTTGAAAAGAGTGAGACCACCAACCTATCAACAATGAAAAATAATAAGAAAATTTAGTAAAGATGCTTTAAGATTATCCCCAATAATAAAGAATGTAAAAATATAATATCCTAGTTGAGATAAATTTCTTAACCTTCCCACTATCATTAAAAGTGTAATGTATCCCCTCCTTATTCCATTTATTTTATTTGTACTGACATGTGGGGAATTGAAGGAACCAAATAGGGGAGTTGGATGAGTGTTGTAATAACTATGTATAATAAGAATGAAGTTTCCTTCAGGGAGTAATACTGAAGAAGAATCATCCATGACAAATAAAGTGAGTGAATCACTTGAGAGGGATAAAAATATGAAGTGAAGCAGTCAAAATATCAATACGTATTAAAACAGAAATATGTACAACCCTATAAAAATTAAAGGTTTAGGTATCACAATCACACTTTTCATTCCAATTTTTATTTGAAAATATATATAAGTGGGGGGTCTTTTTTTATGTGATTGGCTGGAGAAAAGGGATTGAATTGTCTTGTACTTGAAATTTACTAAAGCATTTTTTGAATTGAGTATAGGGTATATGTTTCATGCTAAATCTACTGAATAACCCCTATATTAAGACTTATAGTAATGGATTCACATGATGAAATTTTAATGTATATTCATTCTATCTTGGGGAAATATTTGTCCAGTTTTACATTGGGTTACCACATTAAACTTAGAGTATATTAACTAAATTATCGTGTCTAGGTTTTGTGTGGTTTTATTATTCTCTCACAAGTGATACACGATGAAATTCAAATTTAAATAGGTAAATGATTCTAGTATACAAAAACCTTTTATCAAATAATAATAAGGAATATATTAGATGAGTTTTTCACCCCTAAAATTCCTTTATATTTATTTTCAAAATAGTGGGGAATAAGAGGAATTCAAATCACACATATTAGCTTATAGTGTTTTTATGGTATTTACAAAAAATACAAAGGGGGATTTGTTCTAACATGTGTAAAGTTTTATTTTTTAAAATAAGGAATTAAATTATTTAAAATAATTTTTTGAAAAATGGTTAAAGGATTTTGATCAATTTTCATTTCTCATGGAAGATGAATAAAAAAGGAGTTGGTTGTAGAACCTCCCATTAAACAACCTGAAGATTTGTTATTCAACTACTTTAATCGGGTTTAAAGTCTGTAAAAAGCTATCTATATGGGTGTAGAACCCATATATGAGGAATTTAGAATTTTGGAATCAGAATATAGTGTTTGTACAATAATTATTTAAGGTTAAAATAGTTTTTAGTTGAGGTGAAGTAGTCCAAAACATATTTGAAGACAATTTTAATAAAGGGCTAAGTTTGAGCTACATAAGCACTATCTTACAGAGGTGCATAGGAATAAATAAAATCTATGTAAATATAAAATGAAATTGTAAAAAAAACATTTAGTTTTATATATTCATCATTCAATTTTGTGTAAACATCATGTAGGTGTTGTATACAAATTATACAAATGTAACATAATCCTCAATCCATCACTTTGTAAGCATCATAGACTCTCTTGTAAACATTAAATACTATAAATCATAATAATTCCATTGAGTTGAGATGTTTAAAGGTTATACCCACATACATAAATGTCATTCATGACCGGCATAAAGGTCATAGAGATATATGCAAAGGTTACACTAGAGTTTAAGACCAATATAAGGAAAATTAAAGGAGTTTGCATAATATTAATTCTGAGGAAAGAAGAAAAACTTTAAACAATGATTTACTAATAATATTTAATGAATTGATATGGAAATAAAAAATAATTGTTTTGGTTCATGCTAAGATCAAATTAAGCAACCATAACATGAAGATTGAGTTTTTTTGTGTATGGATGAAATTGAGAATAGCACCATGTGAAGAAAAAGAGGTTGCACCATGGTTGATGTGAAATAAATATGCCACTATATTGTAGTGTATTATCTATGGTTGTTTTGGTTATCGTGGTGATTTTGAAGTCCAACTATGATAAATAGTGAGATGTAATTCTCTATAGCCAATTCTTGGTGTCTATTTTGAGGATTTATCAATATTTAAAAGCCCAGCATGGGGATGGAAACACTATAGGCTATGTCATGGTGTTTTATGAATTCATACTAATAAGGAACTTTTGAATTTTTCAAAAAAAATATAATTCCATGAATATTTATGTATCACATTGAATTTATTACTAGGTCTAAAATATATTTAAATGGAAGGTATTGAATCGATTTAAAGGATATTGAAGAAGTTCTAAGAGGAGGATTTCTCATTGCTTATAGTCAATAAGTTTCTATTTAAATTTTGGAAATATTATTCATGATATAATTAAATAAATATATATACATATAGGTGAATAAGAAATTGAGAGATATAAGAAAATAAGTGACTCAAATAAGATTGTAACCCTATAGATTATCTTTTTTGTATATTTAGGAAGAAGAACGTGATAAAATTTTATAGATCCTATGCATTAAAGAGGAATGATAATAAGGTCAATATGAGTGTTGTTGTATTAAATACAAGGATAAAGGTTTGAAATAAAAACATATATCTACTAAATGTGATATTCGTATATCTTCGTGAGATAAAATGAGTTAGTTGAAGCATTTATCAATAATATAGGGCCTACACACAAGAAGAGAAAGAATGATGGCACACAATGCATCAGGAAACAGTGTGATCAAAGACCTGTTGGATGAGGATATCAGGATAATCCTTGAAGAATGTTTTAGAGGCAGCATAAAAATACCACCTAGAGGTGGTAAAAATATTTTCAGGAGATATATTCAACTGGATGGATACCAGTATAAAGAACCTATTAGGATGTGGTTGTAATGAACACTTAAAGATCATGAAAATTAAGAGATTGTCTGCTATGTATTTTAGGATATTTCTCGTCAATTTTTTTTAGATAGATTAAACATTGTACTAAAGTGATTCTTAGTGGAGAAACTAGGATTCTAGTAATCTGAACATGGAAATGAGTAGGCCTTCAAGGTATAACCTTGTAAATCCTTGTGTCTTATAAATTTTACAATCCACATACTCAAGTAAGGATAAGATTCCATAATAGTACTAGATCAAATCTTTAATAGATACATATGTTAATTAAAAGGAGATAAATCATACAATAAAAAGGGATAATAGATTCATCCCCTCCCTTTTCCAGTGCTCTCACCCGACCTGGGAACAAAAGATCCATGTATTTGGTTAATTTATAGTTTAAATCCTTATAGAAAGTCACTATGGAAGTTATATTCTTCAAGGGAGTCATTGCAATCCTATAAAATGAGGAAATATGTATTTTTTAGTTGGTAACAAATCTATGAGAGGTTATTTTTAGTTATCCCTATGAAAAGAATTCAAATCTATATAATGTGGTGCCATTTAATAAGTCACTTCATAAATTTTAAATTCATGTTACAAGGAACATAATGGTTCCTTTTAAGGTCATGCCTCTATGAACACTTATATGAATTTTAAATTCATGTTATGTAGGCTATTTGGTGAAAGGAACCTAGAGATGGTTGGTGTAGGACTCACAATGAAGAAACCCTTTCTGGTTTAACCTAGAATATGAGTAATGTGAACGGATTTTTTGGGAACTAAGAGTAGGGTTTAAACTCAAGGTTTTTTGGAAACATATAGGATTATTTATACTCAATGCATTTTGAGAAACTAGTTATATAATCTTGACTCATTAAATTTTAGGAAATTGAGAGGAAAATCTCAACACAATACATTTGAAGGAACCATGAGGAAAATCTAAACTCAAGGAATTTAAAGAATATAAGAGGAGATTATAAACTAAAGGTATTTGATGAAATATTGAGGAGTATATCAACTCAAGGAATATGAGAAAAATAAGAGGGTTATCTTGACTCAAGGTAGTCTTGGGATCAAAGTGATGGGTTTAGGTGTCATAACTCAAATCTTGTTTGACCCATCTAGAAAATTTTATGGTGTGAATATTTATTTTTATAATGGGATCTGTGATACCTAATGGGGTGAGGATATAATATGGTATAGAACTTTGAGAACCTATATAGGTGACCTAGGAAAAGGGTGACTATATGGGATGCTTGATCAAATGGGTTCCCAGATAGGTGACATGGGTAAATGGGTGAACAAAAAATGTGACCTGGGAAAAAGAGAACATAGATATGTGACCTAGAAAAATGGTACCCCATGTCTAGTCATGAAAGAAATTCATATCTCTAATTTAGGAAGACTTTGGCATAATTATACTTTTGGAATACCTTGGTGAGGTTCATCTTTTAGAAGATTTGGGAATTGGAATTTTGAAAGACCTTGGTGCCATGATATTTCTCCCAAGTGAGGGTCTTGGAGGGATCAACTCATACTTAATAAAAATTATTTTGGGATCTATAATATTTTACCCTTGTATCATATACCATTCCCTTGGGTTTATATTCAAAAAACACCTGCGAGAATCCATATAAGACTTGGGTGTTTGAAAAAGGGAGTTGGGAACCCTAGTGGTGTACTATCTCCAAGGTGTTGGACTTAGAGTAAAACATATGATATCAGGGGGTCCATTTATAAAAAAAAAAGAAAGTTTGTAAACACATGTAACTTCTTATAACTACTTTAGGCACCCAGTTATGGGCCTCAGTGTGTGTGGTATGGTGTGAGTTTTGTTATGCATGTGGTACATTATGAGGCTAAACACGTATGATGATGGGAATTAGGTGGGGTTCATGTGTGGTAGGGTGTGAGGCTGGGTACATATGATGGGTTCTTTCTCAGTGCATATAGATTATGTATAAATATCATCATAAATATCCAAATTCAAATTTCCATAATCCATAGGTCCATTCGGGTTCCATGAGCTATCAAATTGAATCTTGTAAAGTGAATTACACCCATGGATGTCAGGTTTTTCCATAAAAATTGTTTTTTAAAAGGCCAAAAAGGGTCCTCAAATGATCTAATAGTATATTTCAATCTTAGGGAATGTTTTTATATACAAATGGATAAAATCAATATCCTACTCCCATTTACAGGTTCTCACTACCATTTCATTGTATTTTAAAAAATATTAAAGGATATTTATCCCTCATAATGTGATTGGTCATGAAGTATACAAAGATATCATCATTGTATTTTTCATTGATTATGATACTCTTTTATTTTTAACTTAACTCTAATCATCCAAGTGAGTCTCATATCAAGGTATTTACAGCAAAGGATACTATATGTTTTTCAATACTGATGAATTTTTCATCAAATAATTCACTCAATATTGATTTCATTAATCTATTATTTAAACATTCAAATTAAACTTCATTTTCCTAGTTTTTCATTAGAGATTCCCTTAATCAATGTTATTTTGTATATGGTATGAAAGATATCTTGGATATTCAATTTAAGTTGAAGAAACACTAAAATAAAACTAAATATTCAAAAAAATGATGATTTAAATCCTAAATAGCATGCTGTACTACCTATCCAATACTTATCTAATACTACCTTATTTAATCCCAAGTATGATACACATAAGATTAAGGTAGTAATCAAATAGGATTATAGGAGGAATACGACCTAATGCTTATTCACTAGTGGTAGCTCAGGTTATTACCCTAACTACCTCTTATTTTATTCTATAACCTATAGAAAACCATAAAATTGTGAAATTTATTACAAACCAAAGATAAATGAAAGATAAATGGAAATGAAACTTATTTTATCCTACAAGATGTGTTTTGTTTAAACTACATACATCTATAAAGTTCCATTAGTGATAATCTATCCAATAAAGGATGTGATTTATGTGATAAGAACAACCAAATCCTAGTTTTTCATGTGTTATTTAGGTTGCACTAGATTTCATGTTTCCCTTGTTCAATGTTTGGTGTTTCCACACCCTATATAGTAAAAACATCTTGAATTGTGGGGGTGGAAGGAAATAATGTTCCTCAAATTTTTCTACATGAGGAGATATAGAATCTAGCTAATTATTTTATTTAAAACTAAAGAGTGGATCATCTTCTTGATATTAATAAATGTTTTTCATTAAGACTTTACTATCAATACTAACTACCTTGTCTGTGTTAGTGGGTAGTCATACAAGATCACCCTTCCTCTCTTATTTTTCTACCACATCTATTATGGATTTCTCTTTTCCATCATATTCACTCTATAAATTATTCCAATTATTATCTAAACCTACAATTTTAAAACAAGTAATATCAGTTTTAAATTTTTCTTAAATAAAATTAGAACAAATTGAATTTAGGATTATACTTTGATTTCTCATCATATATCTCATTTTCCTTGAGTAATTCCACTTAGAGGTGTATTGTGGCATTTAAAAGAGAGTAGTTATGCTCCTAAAATATCTATTAAAAATTATCCATCCTAGTGGTATCTTTATCATCATTTAGGGATTATAACAATGGTGATGAAACTGTAATAATGGTATGCACCATCCCATTAACTTTTTTCAGGTATTCCTTGACCCTTATTTTTATCATACCTTGATAGGTACTTGTTTGGGGTTGTTTTTTCTAAAATTTGGAAAATTATAAAAACCAAGTGGCTATACACAGTTGGCTCATGGTTAGGTAAAACCATATAGTTTTACCCAGCAAACTGTGTTCCCATTGATAAGACATTAGAAGGGGGTGCACAGTTTTTCCAAACCATGCATCCACCCCTCCAATCATAACACCCTATGAATAGTGGGTTTTTCATGGTTGGTTCACAATTATTTTGACCAAGTGGCCAAACCATTCACCCCATCAAAAAGTCCAGTGGGGGTGCATGGTTAAGGCACACGATTACTCTAAACCATGAAGCCTATCCAAAAAACTGTGTGTGTGGGTTTTTAATCCCTCTAAATTTTATTTAAAATTAAAAAGGCCCCCATTTAAGATTCCTAACACCCTCATTCAAGCCTAATATGTTTTATTTTATTTAGGAGTCTCTCTATAGATTTATTGCCTCTCCATCCTCCTCTATTTATTAATAAAAATTCCAGTGATCCTGTTCGATCTTCTTCTAGTAAGTGAATATACTCTCATTTGGTTTATTATGATCTCATATATATCCTCTTTATATATTTATGGATATTCATGTTATTGATGGATTTAATCTCTATTTTTATGGACCCTCATTCTAAGTTTTATTTCTTGATCTTCATCACCTTCGTTCTTCATTGGTGTTCCCATAGTGGGTGTTGATTTGTTTTTGTGACTAAATGCAGGTGGTTCCATTGGGATTTACCCTATATTACTTGATTGATTTTAAATGAGTTTTTAATTGATTTTAAAACCTGGATTTTATATTATTGATATTTGATTTTGAGAATGGCATGGAATTTGTGAAAACCCCCGATTTCAAACGAATTAAAATTATTGGGTGGATTTGAGAGAATTGATGGCTTGTTTTGGAATTTGATTTTATACATTTATTGGATATTGAACCTTAAGAAAATGGATTAAATTGAAATATTATTGGAAAATTCATGAAATTATGAAAACCTATGACTTGGTTTTGGTATAAAAAGGAATGTTGAAAATTAATTTTGGAAAATTGAACTATGAATGATGAAATTATTTAAAATAATTTATTTTCCCAAGATTTATTGATTGATTGTTGAAGTAGATGTGATCTTGGGTAGTAAGTATATTATTAGGACAAGAACACTAGTATTATGATGTCACGACCCGTCCTCGGGGCTCGTGCCATGACAACCCTAAGCCCGCCTTCCATAGGCCAGGGGCTGGCGACTAGCACCAAAGGCGTAAATCCCGATAACTGGGAAGGCATTGCCTTTATAAAAGTAACAAAACACCACAGAGTAAAAGCAGAAGTAAAAGACTAAGTACAAAAAGAAGTGCTAAAAAGTAAATGGGCCAGAATACAAACCCAAAAGAAAGTACAACTACAACTGAACAAAGTACAACAGAAAAAGAAAACAGCTGGAGGGACGGAAGCGGCTCCTGGGTCGTCCTCCTCGGATCCTACCTGAAGGGTAGGTACAGATGGCGCAGCTCCTGGATCGTCCACCACGAATCCTACCTGAAGGGTAGGTACAGATAGCCTCCACAGTGCTCTCGTCCGTCAACCTCCTCCGAGTGTCGTCTCGCCGTGAAGTCCACCTCCGGACACTGACTTGTCGTGTAGTCCACCTCCGGGTACCGTCCAGTCCTCGAACACTCGGCCTCCGTCAGCACTGCCTGTCGTCTGCAACCAACACAACGAGGTGCGGGCATAGCCCGTGTAGGGGTGAGTATAACGATACTCAGTAGGGACCCCGAGACCCTCAAGGTCTCACTAAATCAAACAAGGATAACCACAAGAAGATCTCAACAGATAAACTCTACTTAGGTATATGCCCATACATATACCTAAGTTATCAAGTAACCCATCTCAATCATGAGGAAACACAAAGGTCAAAAGTCTCAGCTCAAACCAGGATTTTCATTAACGAAACCGTAACTGCTGAAGAGCTCCGTCTCTGGAGTGTACAGTGGTCCTGTCACGACTCCGAGGTACTGCTCACTAACCTAAGACTGCTGAGGTACTCCTCCTGTCGAGTACTGCGGGTTTTCGGCCAACTACCGGGCGCTCCATCCGCTGAGGGTCTGTCGCCAAATACCGGGCGCTCCCACTAATAGCCTACAGAGGTACTCCTCCTATCGAGTATCGCGGGTTTTCGGCCAACTACCGGGCGCTCCGTCCGCCGTGGGTCTGTCGCCAAATACCGGGCGCTCCGTCCACTGGGCTAGTCGACTCACTCCAAGTCGAGTCGGTCAAGCAGTCGTCAGGTCTCAGCCGGCTACACGGTCTCCGTACTCTGCACGCTCATCTCCGGGAGGGTCCGCTCCACGAGCTACTGGTCGATACTCCAAGTATCACAAAGTCCCGCAAATAATTGTCTCAAAGGACCACCTCGTCATAGGGGTCTCAACGCAACAGACGGCGCGTCAATCGGACGCCCGGTCTGTGAGTTATTAGCCTTTTCGTCCCAGGGGCCCGGTTGGTTTCGTGTGCGAACCAATCCGGCCGTAACTCAACTATACCCCGAACACTCATAGGGTATACTCATAGGGACCGTTTCTCAACGTGATCGTCAACGCCGCTGACGGTTCGTCAAATGGACGTCCTGTCTGAGAGTTATCAGCTTTTCCGTTCCAGGGGCCCGGTTGGATTTCGGGTGCGATCCAACCCGGCCACTACCAACTGTATCCAAAACTCGGGCGAACGATGCCAAAAGTTCCGTATCGTCAACAGGAACTCAACGCAACAGACGGCGCGTCAATCGGACGCCCGGTCTGAGAATTATTGGCTTTTTCGTCTCAGGGGCCCGGTTGGTTTTTAAGGCAAAACCAACCCGACCGTACTCCACCTGCGCCCAAACCCCGGGCGGAGTGAGCCAAAAGATCCGTCTCACTAAGAGGAAACTAACAAAGCTGACGGTACGTCAATCGGACGTCCGTAGCTCAAGATATGAGCGTTTCCGCTCCGAGGGCCCGGTTGGTTTCGTGTACGAACCAACCCGGCCGAACCCAAAGTATTCCGAAACTTTGAGTGCGATAAACCGAAACGACCGACTCGCTCCAAGGATTGTGTTGCCGCTGACGGCGAGTCGTTTGGAGGACCGTAGCTCAAGTTACGGGCGTTTGAACGAAAGTCGTCCGAAGACGGGGGGTCCGGGCCCGGCCCGACCCGGCCCGACCCCCCCCCCCTGGTTGGCCCGAACCGGGTCGGGTCCGACCCGGTTGGCCCGGCCAGGGCCGGTCCGGCTCGGCTCGGCCGCGCGGCCGAGCGGCTGTCGCGGGGGAAAGCCGCCGCCCCACGTGACACCCCCGCGGCACCCGCGGGGTGTCGGCCAGACAGCCGGACACGCAGCGTGACAACCCCGCGGCACCCGCGGGGTGTCGCGGTGGACACCCGCGGGGTGCCGCCGCCTCCGGCCGCCGGTGCCGCCGCGCCGGCGACCCGCGCCACCACCGGCTTCCACGGGCCGCCGGAGTCGCT
The DNA here is from genome assembly GCA_963277665.1 of Viscum album. Taxonomy (NCBI): domain Eukaryota; kingdom Viridiplantae; phylum Streptophyta; class Magnoliopsida; order Santalales; family Viscaceae; genus Viscum; species Viscum album. Next base: position 190,578,733 of record OY728145.1, read on the forward strand.
CCGGTGGCCCGTTTTCCTTCACGTCTGCGCCGTTGTTCCTCCCGGGTTTCGTTCTTTACTGCGGGATCATCAAACACCTGTTGCGGCACGTTCCGTCGTCGCCCGCCAAATCCTCAAAACACGAAGAACGACGGAGGGTTGTCGGGCCGTGTTCGTTTGACCCGCACCCTCCGCGTTAGATAAAAACAACGGGAGAAATAATAGAATGTTCAACACATGAACCAACAATTTTAATAAAATAAAATTGTTTCTTTGATTCCGGTTCTTTAATTTTTAAAGAATGTTCACGGGAATAACAAAGAGGGGTATTCCAAAATTATAAAATCCCTACCTCGCCGTCGCTGTCGGATGCGAGGTCATCGCGGAATTGACCGTCGTGGAAGGAGGTGATCGTCACACCGCGGAAGGGCGTCGCGTCGACGATCTCCGAGGACCAAGAACATACGGATTTAATTAATAATGATTAAATCCATGTTGTTGTTGAAATCCAAAAAGAAAATAAAAAGAAGCACAACCCCCTACCTTGGTTGTTGTCGATCGATGGCTGTCGCGGGGTTGGATCGTCGCGAAGGGAGATCCGTTGGCGTCGCGGTAAAAGGCTTCACGTCGTCGATCTCCGCAGGTTTGGCGTTCTTCGCGTTCTTCGCGTTCTTCGCGTTCTTCGCATTCTTCGCCGAAGAAGAACGCTTTCCTCCAAATCCTCTCCACGCCACAAGTTTCAACCCAAAATAAAATAAGCTTAAGCCTTATTTTATTTACACAACTAAACATTTGAATTTCAAAAGATAAGAAACGAACCATTAATTCGTAGAATTAATTCAACGAAAGAAACAGCTCATTTAATTTACGAAAGAAACAGCCTAATTAAATGGTCTATTAAGATTTTAAGGAACGCGTCAGTTGACTTTCATTAAGACGGGTTTTCACGGGTGCGTTTCTTAGCGGAAAGAAACGGCGGGGCTCGTGCGGGCCCCACCTCACAAATATCCTACCGAGGGGGTAGGATATTTTCTGGATAGCATCCTATCCGGATCAACTCAGTTCAAGCTGCCTTTAAGTGGCTTCAAGTGGATTCCAAGTGGCTTAAGCGAAATAAAATAAAGTTGTAGCAAAATTATTTTATTTCTTAACTTTAAGCCCGAAAATTAAAAACCACACCCGAGAAAACGCAACTCCGGAAGAGGCGTTTCTAAGCGAATACCGGCACTGTGATTTCATCGGTGCCCTCAGAATTCGATTCTGGGCACCGGTTCAAAAGTTAGAAAAACCCGCTCGTCCGTTCACTGAACGTACCCAAGCCAAAACTTCGGAAAATGATTCCGGGCACACCGGGCCTCGGAATCAGGTGCCGTCAGAAACTGCGTTCTTGTAAAATTCAAAGAAAATTAAGAAAAAAATTTCCTTGAAATTTACGGGTCTTTACATTACTCCCACCACAGGGCTTTACGTCCCCGTAAAGCTCCAACACAAACTTAGGGAAACAAAGGCGGTACTGAGCACGCATCAGAGCCTTCCACTCCCAAGTGCTCTCCTGGAGGTCCCCGAGCTGCCAAAGAAAGTGCACAAGAGGAATCGACCTTCCTCCTAGGATCCACTCCTGTCGATCCTCGATCCCCACAGGAAACTCCGTAAAAGTCACCTCATCACCAAAGACCAGCTCCCCATGGTCAAAGATTTGTGTCGGGTCGTGCACGTATCTCCTCCGCTGAGATACGTGGAAACGTCGTGCACCTAGTGCAACTGAGGTGGATGTGCCAAGTGGTAAACCACCTCGCCTACCCAGCTGAGGACCTAGAAAGGTCCGTTGAACCTCGGAGATAACTTTCCTCCCAGGCCACATCTCCGTAAACCTCGTCGAGGTGAGACCCGTAAGAAGACGTGGTCGTCATCCTCGAACTTCAGAGGTCTCCATTTCTGCTGGAACTGAAACACAAAACGACTGCTGCTATGAGGGTAAGGTTGACCGACTCAAGAGTGATCGGTCGCACCCTCCTGTGCAAGAGTTACCCTGCACTGCCTGGGGTTTCCTTTTCCGCCGACCAAGGAAAACCCATCCCAACGTTTGCCTAAAACTGTCAATTTGAGTATGAACAGTTATTTCCCATTCCATACTCAAACTAACGTCGTAAGGCCTCGACGCTGCCACCAAGAGATTCCAACCAGAACACTCGCCTCGAGGGTCTGACCACACCGTCGGCGTAAGTGTGATTATTGAGTCTCCTCCCAAGGTATCTCCAGACGTGAGGGTCAAGTCCACGGCTTACCGGAAACTCTAGGTCTGGAACAAGATTTGTGGAAGCGAGGAAAGATTCATATCGACGTATGTTACTACAGCAGCTAGTAGTGGACATAGACTGTCCCTTGAATCATTTCTAGAGCCATTGGGTCACACTCCTTGACCGCATGCAGCCGCACTCTTCCTCCGCCCTCCAGCTCCCTGAGCCCGGCGGGAATAACTAAGGCGGGTGGTTGTAGCATGTTAAGATGTACACCACCTCATGCTGCTCACCTATCTCTGCCTCCACATCTACCGCTTCGCAGACTCATCTCTATTTAAATCTACCACTTCTTGAAACATTTATCACGCCCGAGTCTCTAAGACTGGCACCGGTTCCTTGTTCCTTACTGCACTGTGCAGTCTTCATCCGCTCCTGGATGAACTGCACCTCCTTTAGTCTCACAAGAGCTGCTATGATTTCTTCTTTGCCGATAAGAGAAACCCAGTCTCATCCCCTCTCTAGATGAACCAAGCCCATTGCCTAATACAGTCAATCCTGGCATGAAGGATGCATTCATGCCATGGATGACGTCGTAAGGCCTCGACGTAACTAATAAGAGATCCAACTGTCACTCTCGCCTCCAAGGGTCGAGTCACACTGTCGGCATCAGTGTGAGGTCACTGGGTCTCCTCCAGTAGGAATTTCGAAAGTGAGGGTCAAGTCAACAGTCTTAACCAGGACCACTTAGTAACATCACAAAAAGAGGATAGGAAAGAAAACATCACAAGATAAGTGTCTTTATTTTATTGCAGCTCATGGTACAAAGACACAAAAACAACATCAACATGGAACTAGAAGTACAAGAGACGTATCCACTAGTTCCGCTACTGTCCACCTGCTCCAGGAGCTCTACTGCCTTGTCCACTGCTCTACTGTCGCTCAAGCATTCGTCGCTGCCTCTGCCTCGGTGGCTCCTCAAAAGCCTATGGGTCAACTGTACGAGGAGTCGGATAGTCACGTGCCAGGTGCCCCTTTCCACCGCACGAGTAACACAGTCTGCTTCTGGCACGCCTGGCTCTGACCCCACCCCGGGTGCCCCGCACCACCGGTCCTAAAACCCGAGATCGCCCAACTACTGTTCTGGTCCTCCTGGACCTCTGCATCATCTGTCTACTGCCCACAGATGACTTGTCTTTCGATCGAAAAACACGCGGCAAAGGCAGCAGCTCCTGAACACGCTCGGGGTGTAGAGCTACTGGCACAAACTCCACCCTGAAGAAGGTCTCGAAGTCTTCCCATGTGAAAGCCATCCCATCGCAAAACTGGAACAAGTGGCTCCACTACCTGCCTGCTGCTGCCTGAAGAAGGCTGGCAGCAAAGGTCACCATGAAGTCTGATGGCGTCCCCACTAGCCTGAAGACTCCCACCACAGCCTCCAGCCAATCCTCAGCCGCCTGTGGGTCCGTCTCTCCCCCGAACTTGGGTGGCCTCTGGCGCTGGAACTCATGCAGTGCGCTCAATTAGCGGGCATCGTCTACTGCTGGGGCTGGTGGCATCGGTGGCCCAACGTATGGTAGTACCGCTGGTGCCTCCGCTGGTGCCTCAACTGCAAGAGGGCCCTGTACCAAAGCCTCGTCACTCGACAGGCTGTCAGCACGCACATCCCTCTGGGCTCTAGTTGGTCGTCCGAGGAAAGGCATACTGAAAGAAACAACGTAACACGGTCAAACAATTATACCTGGTGAGCTGACCTGGTTTGAGCTTTTTTAAGGGGGGAACCTTTGAAAACACCCACGCAATCAGTGTTTTCATGCACAAAGTCGGAAATCAGTTGCCAGGGTCCTGGTGTATGGATGCGTCGGCCGCCCGCACCAACACTGGACTCCCTGAACTGAAAACCACACTCGGTACCTTTAACACTATTGCTTCACAGAAAGAAAGATCAGAGTCTGCGGTAGAACCGACCACCTCTGATACCAATTTGTCACGACCCGTCCTCGGGGCCCGTGCCGTGACTACCCCAAGCCCGCCTTCCATAGGCCAGGGGCTGGCGACTAGCACCAAAGGTGTAAATCCCGATAACTGGGAAGGAATTGCCTTTATAAAAGTAACAAAACACCACAGAGTATAAGCGGAAGTAAAACACTAAGTACAAAAAGAAGTGCTGAAAAGTAAATGGGCCAGAATACAAACCCAAAAGAAAGTACAACTACAACTGAACAAAGTACAACAGAAAAAGACAACAGCTGGAGGGACGGAAGCGGCTCCTGGGTCATCCTCCTCGGATCCTACCTGAAGGGTAGGTACAGATGGCGCAGCTCCTGGATCGTCCACCACGAATCCTACCTGAAGGGTAGGTACAGATAGCCTCCACAGTGCTCTCGTCCGTCAACCTCCTCCGAGTGTCGTCTCGCCGTGAAGTCCACCTCCGGACACTGACTTGTCGTGTAGTCCACCTCCGGGTACCGTCCAGTCCTCGAACACTCGGCCTCCGTCAGCACTGCCTGTCGTCTGCAACCAACACAACGAGGTGCGGGCATAGCCCGTGCAGGGGTGAGTATAACGATACTCAGTAGGGACCCCGAGACCCTCAAGGTCTCACTAAATCCAACAAGGATAACCACAAGAAGATCTCAACAGATAAACTCTACTTAGGTATATGCCCATACATATACCTAAGTTATCAAGTAACCCATCTCAATCATGAGGAAACACAAAGGTCAAAAGTCTCAGCTCAAACCAGGATTTTCATTAACGAAACCGTAACTGCTGAAGAGCTCCGTCTCTGGAGTGTACAGTGGTCCTATCACGACTCCGAGGTACTGCTCACTAACCTAAGACTGCTGAGGTACTCCTCCTGTCGAGTACTGCGGGTTTTCGGCCAACTACCGGGCGCTCCATCCGCTGAGGGTCTGTCGCCAAATACCGGGCGCTCCCACTAATAGCCTACAGAGGTACTCCTCCTGTCGAGTACCGCGGGTTTGCGGCCAACTACCGGGCGCTCCGTCCGCCGTGGGTCTGTCGCCAAATACCGGGCGCTCCGTCCACTGGGCTAGTCGACTCACTCCAAGTCGAGTCGGTCAAGCAGTCGTCAGGTCTCAGCCGGCTACACGGTCTCCGTACTCTGCACGCTCGTCTTCAGGAGGGTCCGCTCCACGAGCTACTGGTCGATACTCCAAGTATCACAAAGTCCCGCAAAGAATTATCTCAAAGGACCACCTCGTCATAGGGGTCTCAACGCAACAGATGGCGTGTCAATCGGACGCCCGGTCTGTGAGTTATTAGCCTTTTCGTCCCAGGGGCCCGGTTGGTTTCGTGTGCGAACCAATCCGGCCGTAACTCAACTATACCCCGAACACTCGTAGGGTATACTCATAGGGACCGTTTCTCAACGTGATCATCAACGCCGCTGACGGTTCGTCAAACGGACGTCCTGTCTGAGAGTTATCAGCTTTTCCGTTCCAGGGGCCCGGTTGGATTTCGGGTGCGATCCAACCCGGACACAACCAACTGTATCCAAAACTCGGGCGAAGGATGTCAAAAGTTCCGTATCGTCAACAGGAACTCAACGCAACAGACGGCGCGTCAATCGGACGCCCGGTCTGAGAGTTATTGGCTTTTTCGTCTCAGGGGCCCGGTTGGTTTTTAAGGCAAAACCAACCCGACCGTACTCCACCTGTGCCCAAACCCCGGGCGGAGTGATCCAAAAGATCCGTCTCACTAATAGGAAACTAACAAAGCTGACGGTACGTCAATCGGACGTCCGTAGCTCAAGATATGAGCGTTTCCGCTCCGAGGGCCCGGTTGGTTTCGTGTACGAACCAACCCGGCCGAACCCAAAGTATTCCGAAACTTTGAGTGCAATAAACCGAAACGACCGACTTGCTCCAAGGATTGTGTTGCCGCTGACGGCGAGTCGTTTGGAGGCCCGTAGCTCAAGTTACGGGTGTTTGAACGAAAGTCGTCCGAAGACGGGGGGTCCGGGCCCGGGCCGACCCGGCCCGACCCCCCCCTGGTTGGCCCGAACCGGGTCGGGTCCGACCCGGTTGGCCCGGCCAGGGCCGGTCCGGCTCGGCTCGGCCGGGCGGCCGAGCGGCTGTCACGGGGGAAAGCCACCGCCCCACGTGACACCCCCGCGGCACCCGTGGGGTGTCGGCCAGACAGCCGGACACGCAGCGTGACAACCCCGCGGCACCCGCGGGGTGTCACGCTGGACACCCGCGGCACCCGCGGGGTGTCGCGCCGGACACCCGCAGGATGCCGCGTGACAACCCCGTGGCACCCGCGGGGTGTCGCGCTGGACACCCGCGAGGTGCCGCCGCCTCCGGCCGCTGGCGACCCGCGCCACCACCGGCTTCCGCGGGCCGCCGGAGTCGCTCCGGTGGCCCGTTTTCCTTCCCGTCTGCGCCGTTGTTCCTCCCGGGTTCCGTTCTTTACTGCGGGATCATCAAACACCTGTTGCGGCACGTTCCTTCGTCGCCCGCCAAATCCGCAAAACACGAAGAACGACGGAGGGTTGTCGGGCCGTGTTCGTTTGACCCACACCCTCTGCGTTAGATAAAAACAACGGGAGAAATAATAGAATGTTCGACACATGAACCAACAATTTTAATAAAATAAAATTGTTTCTTTGATTCCGGTTCTTTAATTTTTAAAGAATGTTCACGGGAATAACAAAGAGGGGTATTCCAAAATTATAAAATCCCTACCTCGCTGTCGCTGTCGGATGCGAGGTCGTCGCGGAATTGACCGTCGCGGAAGGAGGTGATCGTCACACCGCGGAAGGGCGTCGCGTCGACGATCTCCGAGGACCAAGAACATACGGATTTAATTAATAATAATTAAATCCATGTTGTTGTTGAAATCCAAAAGGAAAATAAAAAGAAGCGCAACCCCCTACCTTGGTTGTTGTCGATCGAAGGCTGTCGCGGGGTTGGATCGTCGCGGAAGAAGCGTCGCGAAGGGAGATCCGTTGGCGTCGCGGTACAAGGATTCGCGTCGTCGATCTCCGCAGGTTTGGCATTCTTCGCGTTCTTCGCGTTCTTCGCATTCTTCGCGTTCTTCGCCGAAGAAGAACGCTTTCCTCCAAATCCTCTCCACGCCACAAGTTTCAACCCAAAATAAAATAACCTTAAGCCTTATTTTATTTACACAACTAAACATTTGAATTTCAAAAGATAAGAAACGAACCATTAATTCGTAGAATTAATTCAACGAAAGAAAAAGCTCATTTAATTTATGAAAGAAACAGCCCAATTAAATGGTCTGTTAAGATTTTAAGAAACGCGTCAGTTGACTTTCATTAAGACGGGTTTTCACGGGTGCGTTTCTTAGCGGAAAGAAACGGCGGGGCTCGTGCGGGCCCCACCTCACAAATATCCTACCGAGGGGGTAGGATATTTTCTGGATAGCATCCTATCCGGATCAACTCAGTTCAAGCCGCCTTTAAGGGGCTTCAAGTGGCTTCCAAGTGGCTTAAGCGAAATAAAATAAAGTTGTAGCAAAATTATTTTATTTCTTAACTTTAAGCCCGAAAATTAAAAACCACACCCGAGCAAACGCAACTCCAGAAGAGGTGTTTCTAAGCGAATACCGGCGCTGCGCTTTCATCGGTGCCCTCAGAATTAGATTCCGGGCACCGTTTCAAAAGTTAGAAAAACCCGCTCGTCCGTTCACTGAACGTACCCGAGCCAAAACTTCGGAAAATGATTCCGGGAACACCGGGCCTCGGAATCAGGTTCCGTCAGAAACTGCGTTCTTGTAAAATTCAAAGAAAATTAAGAAAAAAATTTCCTTGAAATTTACGGGTCTTTACATATGAATCCCTAGAAATAGATCAATGATAAAAACACTAATTAAACCAAGTTCGGCGTTATTTCCCAAAATGGGTCCCCTCAAAGGGGTGTGGATTTAAGTATGCACATATACCTTGAGTCGTGTTATTGAATGATAAGTGTGCAGATCCTATAGAAAAATCTAACATACCATAGGTCTTATTAAAGTGGTTCCTTACTTTGTTTTTTTTTTACTTGATTACACGTGACGTTAATTATAGAACTTTTTTATTCATATGAATTATTTTTATATAAGTGTTTATATAAAATGATCATTTAAGCATCTTTTGATATCACTTCTATCTTTTTTATTTCAAATATTTTTTTGTTGAAAATCTATAAGTGTCAATTCATTCCTCATTTTATTTAAGCTGAAAGAATAAATAGTTTTTTATTATTGAATTTCCTATTTAACACTAGTTAAGATCCTACTAGGTTGTTTATCTCACACCCTACCTTTATCTTAAGGAATTTTTAGAATATATTATTCCAATCCCACCCAAAGGTAAAGCACCACTTGGAGGGGGTGGATGTTCCTAATCCTTAGGACCCATAGTGATGGAGATGACCAATGCAGATGTGATCCACTTATTACATGGGATATACCTAAGTTTTTACCTTGTCAGATATTGTATCCTTATTGATGTTCCATTTTGGTTTTATTTACCTATTTAATTATAGTACTTTATCCCCGAGGATTATTGATATACCTATTTATATCATTTATCTTCTACTATTTTGTGGAAAAATCATTCCTTTTTTTCTTGTATGATTCCAGGTGTTATTTTCTAACCCATGGGTGTCAGGAACACCCTTTAGGCCATGAAAATTCATCTTGGGTATCATTATACTAGGGTATCTATGCTAGTTCATAATAAATTGGTATCATTTCCAGGTTGTGATCCTTTTCTTGATTTCAGTATGCAGTTTTGGTTGTCTCAGTAGACATGAGGTCGGAGTTTTAGAACTTAGGAGGTAGTTGTGAGTGATTTTCTCACTAGATTTCATTGTAGTGAGCTTTAAGTCACCATGGTTGTTTGGGAAAATCATCCTTGAGGAATGATTAGATCTAATTATAGTATTTTCCTAGTTGATTTGAGTATGTTGAAATCCTAATATTGATTTTTTTATGGAATTGATATTCCTGTATCTCTTGTTTGAATTGTTGATATGTGTTTCCTTGTTAATGATTTTAGTGTTTTTGTTGGTGTTGTGTCGCATCATGCCTCTAAGGAGGCATTTGAATGGGCTTTGGGAGGAAGATTCAGGTGAAATATAACAACAGAATCCTCCATTGGAGCATAATCTTGTTGAGATAGTGGTGTGTACTATCCAAGCTATGGGAAAAGCACATGAACTCATTCCTATTCAGGATCCGGTAGTGGAAACTCAAAGTGATGAATCTTGGAATCTTTCTCAATAGTTTATTTTCCAGAAACCACGAGCTTTACAAGGCTATAATGATCCTCAAGGGGATGATTATTAGTTGAAAAAGATAAATTTTTATGAGTCTCATTGTGGTTCTATACAACAAGCATCATCCGGACCTCCAATAGTTTCTAGAAGATTCCCTTTTTCTTGCTTTTAGTGTGGCAAGATTGGGAATTCAAAATATGTTTGTACTGAGGCACTAAATATCTAAATTTATTTTGGTCACTTTGGACACCTATATAAGTTCTTCCATATCTTTTCTACTCTTTCAAATGTAGCATACTCATCAACACCAAAAAGTATTGTGGTCCAATCTATGCTTCATGAACTAAGTGGTTCCAGATATAGGCATCTAGAATAAAGGTTTTTTATGAAGTGGAAGAGTCTATAAAGGAATCATATGTGGGTCCTATAATAGTGATATGCACCATAATTATAGATTCATATTTATTGGTTGATTTATTTGATATTAGTGCATCTAAATCATTTATATCGACTCATTTTATAAACATGTTAAACCTTCATATGGATCTTTTGTCTTTTGTGATGGGTATTAATGTGCCCCTTGGAACTAAGAGATAAAAGGGTCTTCTTTGTCCCACTTGTGTTTTCTCTCTATCATAGGTTGATATTATATGTAATTTTATATTTCTAAACATGAAACCTCTTGACATTGTTTTTGGGATGGATTGACCTACTGCTCATAAGGGTTGAAATTATTGTTACCTTCTGTAGGTATCCTTTACTGAACCTGATGGGGTGTACCATGTTTTCAAGGGATAATGGGACTGAAGTCCAAGTAGATTCATACCTTCTTTTCTGGAGTTGGGTCAGGTAATATCAGTGTTATATTTTTACCTAGAGCAATAATCTTAAAATAATGATCTCCATATAGTTTCCATCGAGTTTCATGATTTGTTTTCTTCTGATTTCAAGGCCTTTCCATTAGTAAGTGAGGTGGAGTTATCTATTTATTTATTACCTTTTACTCAGCCATTTTTTATTCCTTCCTATAATATGGAAGTATTAGAGTTAAAAGAGTTGAAGACTTAGTTGGATAATCTTCTATAAAAAGGATTTATATAACCAAGTGTGTCACATTGGGTGGAGCCTATTCTCTTTTCAAAGAAAGATAAAGGGAAACTTCACCTATGGGTTGACTATAAAAAACTAAATATATTCATGATAAATAAAAAATATTTGTTTCTATAGATTAATGATTTATTCAATCTATTGAAAGGGAAAAGGTGGTTCTCAACGACTGATCTTCGATCTAGTTATCACTAGTTGAGAATTAAATAATATAACATTTATAAGACCACCTTTAGGAGTGGGTATAACTATTATGGGTATCTTGTTATGAATTTTGGTTTAACCAATGATCCTATAGTTTTTATAGAACTGATTAATAGTATATTCAATGAGCACGTCGACTCATTCATGGTGGTCTTTGTGGATAACCTTTTTCTTTACTCCAAAACTGAGGAGGGTCGTGTGTGTTATTTGAGAGAAGTTATAGAAATTTATAAATATTTCAAAGTGTATTTTGTAGATTTTTAAGGGAATTTATTAGGACATGTGGTCTTAGAACAAGGTAATTCAATTAATCTTGAGAATGTGAATTCTTTTATTCCATGACAGCAACCACATAATTTTTTTGATATTTGGATCTTCTTAGGAGTTTTGGGGTATTACCATGGGTTCATTAAAGATTTCTTGAAGATGTATTCTTTAATGATTGTTATCAATTATAATATAGTGATTTTCTTATCGAATGATAAATGCTAGAGTCCTTTTGATGAGTTAAAATGAATTTTGACTTCTACACCAATGTTGACTCTTCTAGTGGCTGGGAAAGTCTATGTGGTCTTTTTGATGCATAAGTCTTAGGTTTGGGATATTTCCATATGTAAGGTGGACATATGGTAGCCAATGATTCCAAATAGCTTAGTCCACACAAGAATAACTACCCAACCCATGATCTTGAACTCACAATCATGATGCATGCTCTCAAGGGTTGTTTGAAATGCCTTTCTGGATAAAGTTTTTCTATTTATTGTAACATAAAATTCTTGAGTTATATCTTCTGTCAAAAATATTTGAACATCCAACATATTTATTGGGTATAGTACGTACAATATTTTTTTTCAACATTACCAACAACTCCAGGAAGGGGAATGTCATTGTGGATACTTTGAGCAGGAAACATTTGATCCATGCTATGAAATAATGGTCATAAGAGTAGAATATGATGGTTTTATTTACATAGTTTCATTTGGGGTCTAAGAGGATGTGATCGAGGTTTTTTTTACAAATGTACAGTTTACCTCCTCTCTTTTCAAGATGATTCTTCAGGAGTAGTAGATTAATGATGAACTATATTGAATTAGTGAATCTCTTTATAGTGGGGATACTATTGGAGAGGATTAGTTCTCTTATAATGGTATTCTATGTTCCAGGAATTGGTATTTCATTCCTTTTCCCATGAGAAAAGTCATGATTATGGATTGACATTATTCTAAATGGGAAGTGCACCTAGGTACCATGAACATGTTCTATGATATACGATAGCGATTCTAGTGGATATTTATTAGATGAGACATCACTTACTTTCTCTCTAATTATTATACTTTTAAAAAAGTCAAGTCCATTCACTAAAGACCTTTGGTTTTGCTTCAACCTCTTCTAGTTTTGACTTGGAAGTGGGATGGTATTTATATAGAATTGTTTGCTGGGTTTCTATGAACCCATTGGGGAGATAATTCGATATGGGTTTTGGTCAACAGGATGAACAAATAGGCTCACATTATACCCCTTCAATATAAAAACAATGTTGAGGATTTGGGAATAATATATGTTAAAGGGTTAGTCTTTTTTCATGTAATTTCTTCTACTATATTCTATGCTAATAATCCCCATTTTACTTATCATTTCCATAAGGTCCTCTATGAGGAAATGGGATCTCATGTGTGTTTGAGTATAGAATATCATACACATATGTGTGTATAGATAAAAATAGACATATAGATTCATGAGTATATGTCACATGCCTGCATCCTTGACTTTAGTGGAGTTTAGGATGTCTATTTATGACTAGTTGAGTTTTCCTACAACAACAGTTACTAGTCTTCTATCATGATGGCTCAATTTTAGGCCTTGTATGGTTTTCTATATAAATCTATATTATGTTAGTTGTAGATTGGAGAAATTTCCTTTTTTGGACGGATTTTAGTCCAAGAGTTTACAAAGGAGATTCAGTTGATTATTCAGATAATGGAAATGGAACAGATATGGTACAAATACTATGTTGATCAGTGTAGACAAACATTATATTTTTTAGTGGGTGGCTAGTTGTTCTTGATATTTTCACCTCGGCTGGGTCATTAAAGGCTTGGGAAATGGTTAAAGTTTGCACTGATTTTTTTGGGACTTTTGAGGTTGTTGAGAAGGTGGAGAATGTGTCTTACCATTTATAAATTCCATTGTATTTGACATCTATACAAAACACATTTCATGTATTTCAACTCAAGAAGTGTCTTTTTAACCCTTCTCATATCTTATGTAGGGAAGATCTTGATGTTGATCCTGGCTTATCTATGACTTAGCATATAGTCAGGATTGTTAATTCTGATACAAAGGTTCTTTATAGTAAGATGATACATTGTTCTATGTCCTATGGTAGTATGGTTCTGATTCATATGATAATTGGGAGTATGATGCATTTATGACAGAGTAGTGGCCTCATCAATTTGATATAGAATCTTCTTTATAGGATTTTTGGGGAAAGAAATTTTTTTATAGTGAGGAGGTTGTAACATGTTATTGCCTTATTTTAGGTATCCCATTAACCTTGTTTTGATAATACCTTTAAAGGGGGTTTTCTAAGGTTTTATTTTATAAAAAATGGAAAATTTTGAAATCTCAAGGGGCTATGCATGGTCAGCGTATGGTTAGGGAGAACCGTATGGTTTGGCCTAGAAAACCGTGTGCCCTAATAATCCACTCTAAGGGGTCACATAGTTCATCCAAACCATGAAGCCACCCCTCCAACCATGATCCCTATATATATTGGTATTTTCATGGTTGGTTCATGGTTAGTTTAACCATATAGCCAAACTATGAACCCCATCCCAAAGTCTAGTAGGGTCGCACGGTTAATCTTAATTGTGTGGCCTCTCCAGAAAACCATGTACGCGGGTTTTTAATCCCCTAAATTTTAATTACAAATACCAAGATCCAAATATAATATACCTAACACCCCCATGAAACCCTAATTAATTTTATTTTCTTTTTGGGTATCTCTATAGTATTACATGTCTCTTCAACCTCTTCTCTTTGTGAATCAAAGTGTTGGTGATCTCATTGGATATCCTTTTGGTAAGTGAATCTCCTCTCATGTTTTTTATTTCGATTTCCAATTCTCTCCTCATTATAGATAGCAATATCATCATTTTATTGATTGATATAATCTCTATTTTGAGGGATCTTGATTCTAGGTTTGATTTCTTAATCTCTGTCACTTTTTTTCCTCATTGGTGTTCCCACTATGGGTTTTGATTTGATTTTGTGATTAAAGGTAGGTGGTTTCCTAAGGATTTATCCTAAAATTAAAACCCTATATTTTTTCATTGATTTTAAATGAGTTTTAAATTGATTTAAAAACTCGGATTTGAGATAATTGATGTTTTATTTTGAAAAGGGCATGGAAATTGTTAAAACTTCCCAATTTCAATGGAATTGAAATTTTTTGGTGGATTTGAGAAAATTAATGGCTAAATTTGGAAATTTATTTGAAAAAATAATTAGATGTTAAAACATGAGAAAAATTAATTAAATTGAAATATCATTTTAAAATGAACAAATTAATGAAAACCTAATATTTGCTTTTGAAATAAAAAGGCATGTAGAAAACTGATTTTGGGAAATTGAACTATCAATAATGAAATGATTTGAAATTATTTATTTTACTAGGATTGATTGGTTGATTTTGGAATCACATGTGATTATGGGTAGTTAGTAGGTTATTAGGAAAATAATTCTAGGTCTATGACTCCCTAAAAATGGATTGACGATGCTAAAACTACCTAAACCAAGTTTGGAAAGATTTCTCAGAAGGGGTCCCCTCAAAGGGGTGTTTATTTGAGTGCACACACATACCTTGTGTCATGATGATGAATGAGAAGTGTGAGGATCTTATATATAGGAACTAATGTATCATAGGGCTTATTATTATAGAGCTCTGTTTTGTTTTGTTTGACTTAATTACACATTCCATTTATTGTATAACTATTTTAGTCATGCTAATTGTTTTATATGATTATTTTATATAAAATGTTCATTTAATCCTATTTTGATATAACTACCATCTTTTTTATTTAAAAGCCTTTTTTTTGAAAATATGTAAATTTAATTTCATATCTTGTTTTAATTAAACTAAAATCATAGATGGATTATTTTATGGAATTGATTATTAAACACTTGGTGAGACCCTTCTCAGTTGTTTAGATCACACCCTACCTTTTCATTAGGGATTTTGTATATTATCTTATGTCATGTATAAGAAAAGGGAAAGTGCCACTTACAGGTGGTATATGTTCTTGGTCCACGGGACCCAAAGTGATGGAGGTGACCAATGGAGATGTGATCCACCCATTACATGGTATATGTTTGAGTTTTTATCATGTCATTTTTTATGTCCTTGTTGATGTATAGTTTTGGTTTTTACTCACTTGTTTAATTCTAGTACTTTCTCCTTGAAGGGTGTTAAAATGTAGACTTATATCATTTATATTCTACTGAATTGTGAAAAAATTATCCATTTTTTCCTTGTATGATTCCAGGTACTAGTCTCCAAACCCTGGGGATCAGGAACTCCCTTTGGTTCATATCAGAGCCGACTCAGGTATCAGTATACCAGGGTATTTGGGATGGTATGTGACATGGTATTAGAGGGGTCAGTGGAAATTTTAGTTTCAATGAAATTATAAAAAATTAATTTTATAAAGAATTATCCACCTTATTTATATTAGTTAAAAATATTCTTCATCTTATAAGGGATTTAGGAAACCACTTTTTAGGATAGGTAATGGATTTCATTCTTCAAGATCTTCATCCACCTTTATAATTGATTAGATTAGAGGTTCAAATCCTGATGATAGTTTCTCCTATCATAAATTCTTTCTTATCGCCTCTTTAATTATAGAGTTAAATTGTTTCACTTTTTCCTTTATCTCAATAATTTATTGGCTCAAGTGAACTTTTTTCTCTTGTTCCTCCCGAATATCCTATGATCATTATACCCCATCTCCTTGTTCTTTTACTGCACTTACAGGCACTGTATTTGGTTGTAGTTATATGGTGTGAGTTGATTGGCCATGTTTGTATGATCTTCCTATGAAGTTTATTGAGTTGGATTCATACTCTCTACATTCACTTTTTCAAAAAAAACAATGAAACAATATTTAAAAGAATGAAAAGAACAATGAATGAATGGATAGGTTCAAGAAAATGGTGCCAAATATTTTGAGTGGTTTTTTCCTGAACCACTTAAAATAGAATTTATAAACTTCTGAAATGTAGAATAGTGGTTGAGAAGAGTAATCTCTAAATGAACCTCACCAATCACTCATTTTATATAATCCTTTATTTGTAATTTTGGTATTTTAAATTATAAAAAACAAACAAAACATGAGAAAAGTTTTTTCTAGAAAATAAAACGAAATAAAAAGAGAAATGGAAACATGTGTTAATAAGGAAGGAGATGATACCTTGGTTTCGAAATATGGGTTCCTTCATTATCCAATATTATTATTTTCAATTCATTTAATAACTCAGACAATATCATTCATTAGCTACCTTCCATTACATATGTTTTGAAACTTAATGCACATTGGAGACCTACTTGTCACACCAATTTTCACTTCCTCTATAATCCAAAGATAATTTCAAACCACAACTATGAATATTCCATCACATAAGCACATACCGCCCCCAAAATATGGTGTAATTAATTTAACTCACCTAGTCCCACTATACACTAGAGAGTCTAAATAAATTTAGGGAGAGAATATTTATTAGAAGATATATTATAGTTGAGGATATAGAAAATAGATTAAAATCAACTAAACCCACACTTCAAACCCTCACTATAATATCATGAATGAAAATGGAAAATATAAGGCAATGAAGTATTGGGACTTAGAAACACCATCATCCTTCTCCTAGAATCATCCTTGGAGTTAGTACTCTATGATTCTGGAGTTAGAGAATCATAATGGAAGAAAAACTATTTCAGTTAAAAGATAATGAAAAATAAAGTAAAAATCCCCTGATTAGGAATAAGGAAAAAAATAATCAGGTCCCATTTTATACACACTATAATAAGTACTCTGGTTTATTATTCAACTTTAACTCAATGGTTTCCACATGACATTCATTACTTCCATGATTATTACACTTGGATCCCTTATTTATCCTTCTTTATGGATTTCAGTAAGTATGAGTTTCAATGCCCAGAATCTTCTCCACCTTATCACTCCATAATCTTTATCCATGTGAACAATTTATTAGGTCCTTCCCTGATATGGTTAAACAAGTGATATTCTATAATTTTTATAGTTGGGAGTGCATGTATGAAATCCATGTGGATATCCATCATCCTCAATGATCTAAGAATATTCCAAATTGCCTCGACTGGTTTGGATTAGATTGGAAATTTTAATATTCTTATGTAAGATTTTGTTACTTGTATGTTTTCCCATTATGATTTGATTTTATTCTTATGAAAGGGTTAGTTAGTCTTATTATGATTCAGTTTAATCATACATAGTTATTTGAATTCGGTATTTAATATTACATAGATGGTTACACTCCTTAATTATTTGGAAAAGTGTTTAATCATACATAGATTCCACATCTCAGTGTTGTTCTTACATAGCCTTCATATTTCTCGATTTATTTTTACATGATATTAATTTTACACTTTTGTAGTTGGGATAATTTTTGAGTTAATCTTACATAAATAGTGTGAACCCAGTTTACTCATACTTCGATCGATTAGTCGGTATTTTCATTTTAAAAACATAAACACTCCTATAATCAGAGTTGAATTTTATCTAAAATAATCTCAAAATAAATAAATAAATTAAAAATAATTGATTTAATCCATTTATAATTAAAATAATAACCTTAAGAATATGATTAATTCCATATAAATATTTAAATTTTTGGGATTTTATACAACAAAAATCAATGAAAAAGTTATGAAAATATGACCCTCTTCAATATTATAAATGACAATGTTGAACTATTTTATATATGGTGTGTGATGCTCAATATTTATTTTAATCAATATTTAAAACATGTGACATATATTCACCAATAAATAATAATACATTTGAGCATTTCATTGATTACTCTTTCATAAAATGTTTAAATATTTCATATTATAGGTGGGTGCACCCATATATATTCCAAAACTAGTAATACATATAAATATTATAAATTTACTTCTAATATAGTTGGTGATGATATAAATAATTTTCCTTTATAATAGATAACCCTTTGAAAATAATCATATAGGGAGTATTCATAATATCATGTAGAGAATGAAAACTCTAATATAAGTAATTATATAATAGATATATATCCATTAGTTAAATTTATGACTATTCCCCTTATAAATGTTTATTATTTTATTAATAAATTAATTTTTATGAATACTTTCATCAATAATTTTCATTATAATGGATTTTTTATAACCCAAATGATCATGGAAAATAATTAATTTTCCAATCCGGTAAACTTATTGTTTACCATAATTGATTTCATTTTATGAAATAAAATAAAATATTAATAAATTCTCCTAAATTTTATTTTATTATATATATTTTTCATATATAAAGGTATTCAAAGCCTTCTTTATTTATGTCACCCAAATTATTTTCATTATAAATAATATTTTTAAATTTCATTAGACTTCATCAAGAGGTATGATAAAACAAATCATTATTTTTTATACCACCAAGTAGACGTATGTTTTCTCTTGTGGGGCCTTTGATTAATTTGGAACAACCAATTAAAGTACTTACATAAACATATAATAACTCCTCATGAAATGTTATTAATAATAAACATGTACAATTTCTTATGAATAATTAAATTGAAATGGTTTTTATAAAAATTATGCTTCAAAATATACATATATAAGATATTAAGCATCTTCCATTATGTGTATTTAACATATTTATAAAAAATAAGATATTAACATTTGTAATTATTATTATAATTATAGATTCTAGTGATTGATTACAAATCAATTAAATATTTCCTAATATAAAAACTATGGGTTATAACCATAACTTAGTAGGTATTGTTTTCATGAGGTCTTTTGGACCGAATGGTTTTAAAATATGTTTACTGGGGTCTTGCATATTTTAGGACAGATGCATAGGACTAAGAGAAGTTATGTATGAGGTTTTTTAATATTCACAACACATTCCTCAAAATTATAATTATTATAAATCATGAAATTATTTCTTATAGTCACATTCACTCTAGGTGTGAAAAGAAAATTTGAACAAATTTTATGATTTTTATCAAATATTCAAGGATGGTAACAAAAGTTTTATATATTATCGTGAATAATTTCATCCAATTATAGTAACATAATTAAACCATTAAAATTAAATTTACATCAGGGAATTAATTTTAGGAATCATTTATTGGATTTCATTATTCTTTAACTATAATTCATTCTTTACCCACAATAATCATCTCATAAAAAATTACTTATGTTATTTATAATAATGATTATCATTTAACTAATTCTAAACAATAAAATTAATATGTTTGTTTATCAAATTTATGAGTCCACTATAAAATTTAACATCTATTTTGGGGGATGATTTTGAATAAATTACAAGACATAATATTGTTAATTAAAAATGATATAATAAATAATTAATTTTTATTATTTTGATAATGCTAATTTTTTAATAAAATATGAAAAATATAAATTTTTCCGCATTAGCAGTGGTGCAATAGTGAAGAAGAGGGGTATAACAACGCAGTTCTTGGGGAGGTTCAGGGTTTGATTCTTAGGAGTCCACTCTTGGGGGAATTTATCCTTCGCTTAGGATCCACTCATCTTGACAGGTCACTCGGTTTTTGAATAGGTGGGTGAAAGGAGGCCCAGCCCACCTGTTTAATAGATTTTGGTGTTAAACCATCTTCGGTTAGGTCGTCACCCTCCAAGATGTTCTGCCATCATGGCTAGCAATGGTTCCTTCCTTTTCAGGCCTCTCTTTGGAGTGATAAATTCATGGGGAGGGGGGTTTCTTGGTGTGGTTGGTTTGAAAAGGCCACACCTGGGGATTCCCTTCCAAAAAAGAGTATCATGAACATAAATATAATTCAACTTAATTCCAAAAGACACTATTTATATATTCTCTTTCAATGAAACAATATTTCATATTCAACTTGACCTTAATTATAAAAATATTTACATTCACTTTGGGGGGTGACATAAAACTATATTAATAAATATTCACATTCACTTCAGGGGATGGAATAAAATTATTTGAACAATATTTATAGTTTATGTGTTTTGTTTGGAAAATTATCCTTTTCATTAAAAAAATAAAATGGGGTTTGAATGAAGTTTGCAGTTTTTGTGGCATGACCCTTCATTTCATTCATACCCTTTTTATTTCCATATCCTTTCCGAGTGGTTTCCAATGGGGTTTATTCATGGAACTGGAAACACCCAATGGTTCCCTTATTCGTGATGTCACACAAACCTACTTTCCAAAACTAGTTAGTCATTGGGAAATGGTTACAACAACACTTAGGGACTCTCACTGGTTAATAGGGTGGGAGTTCAGGATCATCACACCTTTTTTGGGAGAAATTATTTCCTACTCTAGGACTCTCTTATAGATTTAACACATATTTGTGAATCCTTTATTAAATACCAAATATAAAATGAGTCACCCTTATATTAACAATCAATCATTAGAATGTATTGGATTTAAAATCATTTGTATATGTCTGATTCTCTTTATTGATAGATACATATGTCGGTATCTAAGTTTCTCCATCAATAGTAACCTTTTATGTATAGATTATATATTCTTATGTCATTCGTTGTCATGATACTTATTTTAACCCATGAAGTGGGGCGCTCTGAAATTTATCATCATCTAGAAAGATGGTAATTGTTTTGGGATCAGGACCATGATATGATGTTCCTATGTATCCTTGTGAAAGTAATAAAAACCTATTTATTTTGACGCCACATAATGGGACACATAATACTTTTTAAGTTCATGTGATAAAGACCAAACAACATAGTTTAATGTCGTGCAACAAGGATGTATAGGCGGAAGGTTCCTAGCCAAGGATGGTGTAGGACTAATGCCAAAATGGCCATGATGGTCAATCTAGAATGGAATATGGACCTATATTAAGGTAACCTATATTGGTAATTTGTGATGATAAGGATGAAATAAGGAGGAACTAGAAGGAATGTGTCCTTTTGAGTTGTGGGGAATGATCTTACTGTGAATATGTCCCAATATGGATGATGGTGGTTTTAGAGTGTTGGGTTTAAACCTTTAGGAGGCTTCCTACATATCCCATTAATACATGAGTCAAATCCCATGTAGTTCATATGGTTATGGCTTATACCTACGGAGGGGGCCCAAGCTTTCTTCATCGGGAATAAATCCCATTTAAGGTTTGTCTCGTAGGGAATATGGCCCTTTGAGAGGATTTTAACATAGTTTTGGGGCTTACAACTAGTAGGAGCCCCATGGTTGGTATTTTATCATGATGATGAAATGATCTCCACTAACCTATAATCCCATGTGAGTCATACTCGGTGTGAGAAACAAAAGGAAATAGAAGATCTGTCAATCCACATGATCTCCTCTATCTACCGGTGGACAAGTGTGAGGATATGGAAGGCATAAGGAACTTCATATCTCACAAAAAAAGACTAGGTGATTACTCTAGGAGGGATAACATTAAGGATAAATTCACTCCTCGTATGTTGGTAAATGAGGATGAAGTCCTAGTAAGGGATTTAGAAAGAGAGAGGGCTTAGATGTGCTTGTATCCTCTCTTGTTTTCAAACCTCGGGGATATTTCATCACCCTTATGGTTGGGATCCTCATTTCCATGGGGATGTATAATTGATAACAATTCTAGTATCCCACTCATTATGTAAGATAAATACAGGACATCCATTACCATGGGAATTTATAATTGAGAGTACACACTAGTGTACCCAATGCTCTAATCATTCATATATGGAGGATTTATGGGGGTATTATATTGGTCCCCATAGGATTAAGGATACAAGGAAAGAGGTTCCCTAACATTGGGGGTATGAAAGAGGGAACAAAGGGTAGCTCACCCAAGTGAGGCTTGGGTGAGATGAAGTGGGTCTTGCATAGGGTGGACCAAGTCAAGTTAGAGGTTCTTCACATAGGGTGGACCTGGGTGAGCTGGAGAGGGTCTCGCATAGGGTGGTACAAGGAAACCTAAAGGTGCTTCATGCAGGGAGGACCTGGGTGAGCTGGAGATGACTTTTTGGCAATGTCCAACCTGGGAAATAGCACTTAGTCGAGTCCTTATTCTAGGCTCTAAGGATCCCCTCAAGCATCTTTGGATGACTATTGCTCAATTTTAAAGCTATGGAAGGGTCCTTTTCCCTAGTAATTTTTCCTCGGGGTAGTGTTTCCTATCAAGTTTTTTGGTATTCTAGACCTTATAGGAACTCAATCCATTTATTTTTGCTAATTTCCCCATCTTTTGTAGGCTTAAGTCACTACCTAAGAGTTTTAAGGACTTGGGAAAGAGACTTGGGTGAGTAGAGCTTCAACTGGTATCCTTATATTTCATTCATGTAAAATTAGGAGCCTAAGGATCCTATTTATAGGGAAAACTTAGAAACCTGGGTGAAGGATACCATCCACATAGGTCCATTACGTTAGTGTCTCATGTAGGACCCTCACAAAGGTATTGGTTTCTCATGTAAGTCTATGCGGGTATGGCATGTGCGAGCCTTTTGGAACATGGGTGGGGTCCATACAGGTTGGGATTGTCATGATACGAGAGAAGGAGATGAATGATGGAGCTGTGCAAGATCTCAAGTTCCTTTATAAAATTTCCTGACTTCCAACAGCCATAATTTTTTATCTTTAAGTCCATTTAGGCTCCCTGACCATTCAAATTGAACACTATGAATAACCTATTTCTAGGTTCTATGGTGTATACATCATAGTAGGGTGTTTTTGGATGCCAAAAGTTGCCCTAAAGACCCTAAAAAATGGGTTTTAAGGAGTCGACACCATTTTATTATCAATTTTATAAAATCCATAGTCTACTATCAAAGAGTTGTTCTCACTGTTGTGACATCATATTGGGAAAATTTTCTAAGTAATATCACTCCCTTAGTGTGTGAGAATTACCATGACACATGGAAATCCGATCTTCCTCTTCTTCTAGCATAAAGACACATTTCAACTCAGACTTTACATTTGGTGTCTAAGTGAGGATAATATCATCAATTGTGTGGAAAAGTGCATGGCATAATTTTTCAATGCCAACAACATGCCCCCCTTAGAATTGGATTCATTTGGAAAGAAAATAATCTAATTATATTGTAAAAATAGGTCACTTTGATGTATTTATATATAATCTGGTGATCATTGGAGTCGTCTCACCAGTGGGAGGATGCCCTAATTTTTTCCTAGGCCATGGGGCCTAGCAATCATTGTTTGAGTATTGCTAGAGTTGCATAATGAAACCTTAAAACTTTGTGTCTTTTGTATAATTACCCTAATTTTTTCCTAATTTCATCATAAATAAGACTTAGCGAGCAAGACTTGGGTTTTTCTTAAGCCTCCCTTTGTGGGTTTTTGACATAACATGTTTTATGAAATTTTAATCGCAATTACTTGATTTTTTCCTAGATCATGTGAGGTGAAAATTTAGTAATATGAGACTTGAATATTTCCAAGGGTTCCATTTTCAGTTTTTTCAACCTGGGAAGTATTGTGTCTCTTTTCATTAGTATTTTAGAGTCTTTCAAGTAGGACTAATGCAATCGGTGTTTTAGGTCAAACTTATTTGACCATAATGGGAGTAATGATTCCAACATGATTTAAAGACCAATAATGTTCCAAAAATCTTCAAGTATGCAAAGGGTGGTTTTATGATGTGATATTTTGATTTCTATATCTAAATAAATTATATGGGACATGTGTGTAGGGAATGACCATGGATCATGTTTGAAAAGTGGATTCCAGGATAATTTTTTCAAGTCATATGGATATTAAAGGGACATATCTTAAGCACAAAGGTGCCTCTCGTTGATAGGCCCTATTGGGGGAAATTTATGAAAATTTAGACTGTGGAATATTAACCATAGTTAGAACAAAGGTTTCTTTCAGATTTGAGCATCTTTGTCACTAATTTCCAAGGTGTGGTTTATTAGGATCCGTATTTATTAGGACCGTTAAGGGTGTTTTGTGAAAGGAATGTTTCTTAGAATTAAGGAATTATCTGGGTTGGTATTGGCCAAGGATGAGGACCCACCCCACCCCCCCCCCACACACACACACACAAATTTGATTTTTATATAAATAAGGGGGAATTCTATTTTAACCAAGATCTTGAAAAGGAGGAGTCCTAGAAGAAATTCATAAGTTACCTGCCAGATCAGGGTTGTGTCCATGAATGGAGGAACACACATGTTTTGGTTTCTATAGTGGTCGAGCCTAAATAGACGATCTAAGCATCGCTACATATCTCATTGAGATAAGAATCAAGCCATATTTGGTTTTTGGTAACCAAGTATCCATATTGAACTGAATAGAATAAGAAGATGGAAATTTTTATTGATATATATCTCTGGGCCTAGGATGAGGGATCTTGGCATCACTATGTGTATTAATGAAATGAGAATCAAGTCAAACATAATTACTTAGGGTGATACGGTGGGTGACCAACATCAAAAGGAAAGGATCCTCCTAGACGAGGGTTGAAACATCATCAATTTTAATTTCATGTGACCACGATGTGGACTATGTATTTTATATCTTATGGAAAGGATGTTAAGGGATTCAATTTAATTTTCATATATTTGAATGAAAGATTAGAGATTTTTCATTTCATAGTGATTTGACCAAGAATGTTCCATCATTTTTTTAGGCATGAATAGGGAAATTTTTAAGTTGTAATCTAAGGGATTCTACATACAAAGAGTTATATTGTTCAATTACCCAAAAAATAACCATGGAACATGTTGGAAAAGTGGTTTCTATCACATTGTTGTTGGGTTATATATAGATAGAAGAGTTTTCTACTAGGGACGAAGTTTAATTTGGTTGAAAGACCACATTGGGGATAACTTATGAAAATCCATACTAAGGCGCATTATGTATAGTCAAACAAAGGTTTACTATGGTATCATACATTCTATTATTTATGGTTGGGGAAAGCTTATGGAGATTCAAATTTCCCCAGACGTATAGTTTTATTTTCATAAGGAAGGATCCTGAGTATAAAAGGAGCATTTTATGTCAAAATAAACCCTTAATGGAGAAAATGTTCCCTGTATAGGTCTAACCAATACATAGGAAGGGGTAAAAATTTAAAAAAAATTACAACTGATCCAAGACATAGGATTTGGGCATCACTATGTGTCTCATCAATTCTAGAATCAATCCACATGTAGTTCTTAGAATGAACATTCCCTGCATGGTTCTGACTCACATACAAACAGGGGTATTTTTTATATTGTGGTTGGGCCCAAGACAAAGGATAGGGGCATCACTATATATCTCATAATTGTGAGAATCCAACCACATGTAGTTCTTGAATGGAGGTGCGGTTGGAGACCAACACAACGGATATTGGTCCTCTCGAGCGAGGACAATAAAAATGCATAGTTTTACATCATACAAGATATTTCAACCATATGATTTAATGTCATACAGTAAAGATTTTTTATGTGACTTTTAAGGTATTTCATCTAGGACTATTCTAAACCTAGAATGAACTCATATATCTTAATCATTTGTGGAAGCACTTACCAAAATTCCTAATCCCACATGAATTATGCTCAGTGTGAGAAATAAGGAGTGGAAAAGGTTTATTTCACCACACAGTGGTGATTAAAAGAATAGAAAGGGGAATTTTTATCATGTGGTGGCTAGAACAAGATATAGGATTTGGGAATCACTACAAGTCTTATAGGGGTGAGACTCAAGTCATACATATTTCTATTATTATCCTAACATCCAATGATAGGTACGTTAACCATGTAGTTTAAATTCATGTGGTAAGTATGAAGTTCACTTAACATCGAAAAGAAGGCATGAATTTTCATAAATGTTTTCCAGGTATTAGGGAAATAATCTCATGAGAGGCATCCCATTCTTCTGACATGAGTCTTCCTGAACTGGTTTCCCAAGGCATCCTATTCTTAGTACATAGGGTAATATTACATTTTAACATCATGTACTAAAGATGTAAACATATAGTTTACAATATTTTGACTAGGGTGGTATGAGTCATACCTTTTAGGGTCATGCAACAAGGACCTCTCGGTGCAGTTTAGAGTTATGCGGTAGGGATGAATGGTATGTTGCAATTTTAGGTCATACGAGTAGGACAATAATTCATGGAAATGATGAGAATCACAGTACTTACCGGTCCAAGGATTTTTTGACATACTTCAGAAGTGAGGGATGAAATTATAAACCATGATCTTCGGATTCCCAGATCATGATAAGTGATATAGGAAAAGTACACAAGTATTGATTGAAATGTATCTTTAGTTGCAATACCATCGAGGCATATGGACACAAGAGGATTCTCTTTTCTAAGGATGAGGGTGAATTTAATTTATAGGACCTTTGGGGGCATGTGTTATAAAAATCCAATTTTAGGAATATTATGCATAGTCAAAACAAAGGTGTCCTATGGAGTTGGGAACTCCTATTCCTAGTAGAAAAGGGTTCATGATGATCTGAGTTTCCTGTGACAAGGAGTATGATGTGTGGAAGGTATGTGTCTGACCACAAAGAAATCATTTATACTAGTACAGTTCCACGTATAGATCTGGATCACATATAGGGAATGGAACATTTTTGTGTCCATGATGGAATCCTAAATGAGGGAACCCGAATTAATATCTCCTATATGGATTGGGGTCATATGTAGGAGGAAATAGACACATGACCCTTTCTTTTTTTCTTACTATGGATGGGCCTAGATTAAGTGACCCGAGCACTACTACGAATCCTATGTGGATAGGAATCAATCCAAACATAGTTATAAAGATGATTACCTACATATATCTAAATCATATATAGGAAAAGTGTGTCTTTCAAAAGATGGGGGGCATAAGTGAAAGGACCCATGTTCTTTCCCCCTATATAGATCTTTGTTAGTATATAGGGGTGGTATAATTTTCCATACTTTGTGACTAGGCCTAGGACATAAGGTTTGGGAATCACTATGTATCCCACTAAGATTAGAATCATGACACACGTAGTTCTAGAATGAAGGTGTGGTTTCGGACCATCACAAATGATTATGATTCACCCAAGCATGAACAGAAATTTTATGTTTTATGTTGTAAAAAAAGCAAGTGAATCATGTAATTCTATGTCACGAGGTAAGGACATTGTTGTACATTTTAATGACTTATTACTAGGATACTAGGCTTTTTAGTTTAAATTCTTACAGATTAGAAAATTGTGACTTTTAGTTTTAGGTTTTATAACTAGGACCATAATTCATGCCTTTTAAGGCCATACGACAAAGACTGTTAGTCATTATTACATGAAGTATTTCTTGAAAATCCTTGAATCAGTATGGGCCATAAAAATCTCATCATCCATTGAGATCAAGGAATAAGATACATTAGAGTAGAAATTTTGTATGATATAAGGTCCCCCCCACTTTGACTCTAGATTTGGTGGTTTCTTCCTTGGTTTCATTAGGGTCCTGAGGACCACTACTAGTTCTCTTTATAGGAAATAACAGATGTGTAATTTCTTGTTAAAATCCAATTCTATCCAATTTTGATGGACTTCTAAGTGATTCAAGGTATAAAGTCTTTTCCCATTAGGTTTGTCTAATTCATCCAACCGTTTTTTGGGATTTCTCATCTGTAGATAGCTTATTTCAAATGGAAACATGAAGTGAGGGTAGTTGTACCTCAATGTATATGATTGTATATGTCCTATATACTAGTGAATACATGGAATCATGTGTGGCGGTGTGGGTTATAGTTTAGTAATCCCATATTTCATGGAAGATATTTTCTAACCAAGATTTTTTGTCTTTACTCACCATCCTTTCACATAATTTTGATAAGGTCTCTTTGAAGGAATATATTAATCCAAAAAGTCATTGTATGATAGTGAGAAAAATGGTTAGATTTGATATTATACTCCTCATATAGCCTTTTCAGCTCATTCGAACAAAAAAAGGTTCCATTTTCCAACAGTTCCATATGAAGGACACCAAATATAGTAATGATATTGGATTTCATGAAGCTAAAAATGATTTTGGTCCAGACTTCTTTGATGGGGATTACTTTGGACCATTTGAAGAATAATTTAGTAGTGGTGAGGATATATATGAATTTATTGTCCATATCTGAAGTATACGTCCCTATAATATCTATTCCCAATATGGAAAATGTCTAGGAGTATTTTTTAGTGTGTAGAAACTCCAGGGGTTGATGGATGAATTTGGCATGCACTTGGTAGGAATGATACTTTTTGGTGAATTTTGTACAATACTACATCATTGAAGGTAAGAAGTATTTAATCCTTTAGGTTTGATGGGAAAGATTTAACCCTAACTGGGGGGGCACCACATGCCTCTATATGTACTTATTTCATGAAAGAAATAGTCTCTTCTCTATCAATGCACCTGAGAATGATTTCTTCAAAGCCTCATTTATAGGGTAATTTTTAGTGATTTTTGATATCATAAAGAGTAAAGTTAATTTCTCATCAATGGGTTTTCCATTTTCATCTTTGTCTAATAGGATAATTTTGTTCTGAAGGTAAACTACAATGGGCATCATCTAACTGGTTGTAGAACCGTCTGGTTTAGGGATGGAATTAACCTTGTTTATTTATTCCATGTTTACAAGGATAAAATGTGACAAAATTTGTAAGTGTACAATGTTGATGACAATTTTATCCTATTATGGATCTGCAAAATCCATATCCACATTTTTCAATTCATTTTCCTAGGAATTATATTATTTTGGGATGTGATTCAATGTTGTATCTAAGGGTAATTCTTTCATTAGTCCTCAGACATAGTCAAGAAGGGGGATTATCTCTTCCTTTTTTATGGAATAATCATTGCTGATCTGTTTGATTACCAATTCTAAATAACCTTTTACCTTCCTATGGTCCAATAAAATTTGGAGTTCTAGTTATAGTTGTATAATGAGGTCCTGGTGTTATTCCTCATTGTTTGTGTAATATTATAACAATAGTAAAGAGAAAGGTAATACTGCCTTTTCTGGGGAGATGAGCACAAATCCCAGCCTGAATTTATTGATCTTGGGGTCTTCTAAAATATTCTCTATTGGGATTTTGGATGCGCCACCAAAATACATATCCCATATCATGGGGGCCTCTTGAATATAAAATATCTCTTCATAAATAAATTCAGTATTTAACAATGTAATTTCTAAAAAGGGTTTTTCTATAAGGAATTATTCTAATTCTTAGCCTTTTACTACCTTCTAAGGCACGGACTGAATGTAAAACTACTTTAAACTTAATACCCACCATACCAAACATATTGTCAACATAGGATGGTTGAGAATGTATTTGAACGGGTTATTATGAGATTACTAGTGCACATTGAGGTGTTTCAAGTAGTGTCGTAGCTTATAAAACATGAATATTTATGTCGTAAATCTCTTATCGATATCTGAATAATGATACTCGGTATCAAGTAGGGTTTGACTGGGATCATAGAGGCTTTTTGCATTCCTAGTTTCATTATTTTGTTCCAGGAAAACACCCAGTGATCATTCCAAGGATGTCACATGAAAAATGAGTGGCTTACCTTCAACATGTAGCATCATCACAAGTGGTCTCAAAAGATATTTCTTGAGACTATTGAATTCTTCCTGACAGTCATCAATCCACTGATATGTGACACTCGTTTTCATTAGCTTAGTGAAGGGAAAACACTATCCTGTGAGATTTACTATAAAGAGATAAATGTAAGAGAGGCATCCTTTTAACCTTCTAAAATCATTGAGGTTTTGAGGTGGTGACATATCAGTGATAGCCTTTGTATTTTTATATCGAATCTGATGCCACAATGGTATACTATGAAGCAGAGAAACTTTCCTGAGGTAAGTCTGAAAGAACATTTAAAAGGTTTTATTTTTAGGCTATGATTTCTTATTTTATTGAATATGGTATCATAATAAATAAGTTGGTCAGAAAGTTGTCAATATTTAAACACTAGATCATTGAAATAACATTCGAGAGACCTCTCCAAAAAGGGTTTGAAGATGCGATGAATGGAATATTATTATGTAGTGCTGATATTCTTCAAACTAAAGGGTATTACCTGATATCAATTCACCCCTTAGGGAGATTTGAAAGTAGTTGATTCATTATCTTCAGGGTTTATTTGTAAGTTCCTAGTCAGTGTAATCGTATCACTGAGAGGGGGAGGGGATGAATCGGTGATAATTTTTCTTTTATGTTTTTTTTTTCAATTGAAACAACCTTCGCCTCCTATTAAAGATTTTATTCCCTATTGAAAACAATTCAAACACACATCCATAGAAACACAAGTATTTACAATTATTACTATTTAATAAGAATAGTTATGTAATTAGTATGGTATGGAAGTGATCCAATACCACACAATCCACTAGAAAACGTTCCTTGGATTACAATAATTAGGATATACCATTTCACTCATATAGTACTTTAAAGACAATCCAAAAGTATGTGTGCACCCTCTTAGCACAAATAGGTTAATGAAAATTTTGTGTAAAAATGCTTGTTACCTGTGCTTCTTTTTAATTTCACATTTTTATTCAATTTAAAACACTTCTTCAATTTCTTACCCAGAATACAGTAATAACTTATTGGAATTTTTTAAGGAAAAACTAGTCTTATTTTCCCAGTACATTTTTCTCAGTCTGATTCTTCTAAGTCTGATTCTCCCCAATACAATTCTTCTCAGTATGATTCTCTTATTATGATCCTTATGATTCTGATTATTCCCGGTATGAAAAATATCAATACAAAAAAATATAGCACTGGTTGAGTACAATTGAGACAATTCAAAAACCCCTTCTTCCTCAGTCCAGAAATCCCAATACGAAAATCCTCGATCTGATTAATCCATCTTGATATGATGATAATCTGAATACGATTGACAATCCAAGTATGGTATTCAACAAAATATGATAATCACGGAGTACGATGATCAACTAAATACAACTTTACAATTTTGTCTCTTCTTTTTCACTTCAATACGTCAAAAACATTTTTAGTAAAAGACTCAGTACAGAAAACCTATTCTTTTCTCTAAAAACATAAAGATACTCTCTATTCTGTAGTAAACAGTACATTACTCAAAAAAAGTGCAAAGTACACTTCACCTTTTATAGGTGACCCACGAATGTTTCCATAGGAATACCAAACAATTTCTTGCTCAATCAAATTCACTCAAATCTCCTTTTCCCCTAAAATCTTAGGTGAATTTTGACTTATTCAACTCTTCTCAAAGCTTATCGAATCTTTTACAATCTTTACTTCTTCTTTATACTTTCATTTCAATTGGAATTCCAATTTCAATTCATGAGTCAAATTTTCTTAATCTATTTTCTTAAAAAAACAAAGCTCTATATCAATTGAATGTAAATGAATGAAGAAATGGATACCACCCTAATTTGCTGAATACGATGCTCTATATCAATTGAATACAACTATTCTTTTTAATTTCAATCTCCCCATTGATATCATATTAATCAATCTCTGTTATCTTTTCATTCATCGGTCTCAAGCAATTCTTCCTCTAATTACGATGGAATACCGAGTTTGATCAACAACTTCTTTCCTTTATCAATATGATACCACTTAAAAATTATTTATCTTTTCCCATAAACTTCATTATCATGTATTTGAATACATTTGAGGATCGATTGATATAGTTCCTAATTTATAATTGAAAGTATTTAAACTTTCCAATCCTCCAGCAACCTATTTCTTTCCTTCTCAACCTGAATCTGATTATCATCAGTACAATATTTCTGAGTATGATTGGCCTAGATATGATCATCCTAATAATTTTGGGTATGATTAGCCTAGATAAGATTATCCTAGGTATGGTCTTCTGAGTATAATTCCTGTAAACCTTTTCTTCTCAGAATACAATTAGCTTGAATCTTTTTCACTCCCCCTTTATTTCACTATGCTTGTATCATAAGTTTTCCAATAAACTTATGATTTATGAAATAAGAATCATAAATTCATCATCACTTTTAATTAATCATAGTCATGCAGACTCTAATTATTTATCAAAACAATCAATTCTTTCATACCGGATCCAGAGTGAATCTGATGACCATTTACTTCCAGAAATATGCATTCTCCAGGCAACCGATTCTCTCATTCCAGGTTATGATCAATTCCTTATTACGATATTCTCTCATTCTAGACCCAAGGAAAGTTTGATTAAAACTTTTTCTTTTAAATATATTATCCTAATTATTATGGATAGATTGAGTCCAATTATTTTGAAAGCAATGGTCAGTATGATTTCCACCAAATAAAAAGTGATGTGATTTCCCTTTCATCTTTCATCTTCAAATTTCTTAACAACAAAAGATAAAATTTGAAAACAAACACCCTCCTCATCATCTTGGTCCTAACAATATCCCCCTTTTAATTTTTTTAAGAACCAAGTTTCATAAATCACTAAACTTTGTATCCTCAATCAATGGATTACCTATCAATATTTCTAAGCTAATGTGAGTTAACTCATTGTAGAATACAAGAATCATTGATAGCAAAACCATGTTATCCAAAATTAGTGACTATCAAAACCTTTTTTCTTCCTCATCTCTTCTTTACACACCCTATAATAAAAAACAATTTATTTTCCTACAACTACTCCAACAAATAGTAAGAATAGTGCATTCACAAAACAATGCTAAATTCACAACTTACCCAAAACTCCCTCTTTTTATATGAAAAACATTGATTTATTAAACAATTATCCCCCTTGACAGTACAATACAAAGGTAAGCTGAGATAGGGGATAGAAACACATACCTCAATTTAGATTAGAAATAGGTTATACACCCATGTTCAACTTTAATTTAGAGAATGATTCCTTCGGTAATGGTTTTTTGAAAATATCATCAACTTGTTCCGATGTTGGAACATATTCCATATTCAATTCATTATTCTCCACATTCTCTTTGATGAAGTGATATTTGATATCAATATGCTTTGAATGAGAATATTTAACTATATTCCTAGTGAGATTGATTGTAATTTGATTATCACAACCCAAGAGAAAGGGTAACTTCACTTAAATTAGTAAATATTCCAATGGAATTTTCATCCACATAAGTTGAATGGTGACTTGAGTGGTAGAAACATACTCAGCTTCAGCTATACTGAGAATTAATGAATTCTATTTCTTTGGATTCCAACTAACACAATTATTTCCCATAAATAATACTTCACCATATGTGGATCTTCAATCGTCAATATTTCATGCCTAATCGGCATCTGAATACCCAAAAAATTCAAAACTATCTGAGATACCATACCAGATTCTGAATTATTTTGTGCCTTTGATGTATTTGAGAATTATTTTTCTATTAAAAAAATGTAATTATTTTGGAGCACTCTGAAATCTTTCACATAAGGATACAACATAAACAATGTCAGGTATTGAGGTAGTAAAATACAAAAAAAATCCTATGAACTTTAATAATTATCTATGATCAACTTCTTTTCCTTCTCCATATTTGGAAAAAAAATCACACTGAAATAGGTGTAGAAATAGGTTTTAAATTTTCCCTACTGAAACTCTTAATAAGTTACTTAGCATACTTTTCTTGAGAAATAAAATTTTATTTCTCCTTTTGTAGGATTTTTAACCAAAGAAAGTATTTCATTTCCCTTAGCATGGATATTTCAAATACATTTTTCATCTCTTCATAAAATCTTTCACATCTTCTTTCATCATTCCTAGCAAATATAATGTCATCAATATAAACAATTACAATGAGGGAATACTTCTTACTCTCTCTCATGTAAATATTTTTTATCTCCTCTTCCTTTCTTGAAATTCATATTCCTTAATCATGTTTCCAATTTGGAATACCATGCCCTTGGAGCTTGTTTTAGGATATAAAAATCTTTTTTCAACATGCACACAAAACTTTCATCTTCCCCAACAAAAAATCCCACAAGGTTGTTTAATATAAACTATCTATTCAAGATCACAATTCAGGAATATGGATTTAACATCCATTTGAAAGATCTTGTAGCCTTGTTGAGCAGTAATAGAAAGAAAAATTATGATTGTTTCAAGTCTTGCCGCTGGAGAAAAGGTTTCACCAAAATTGATACCTTCAATTTGTGAATACCCTTTGCACACCAATCTTTCTTTGTTTCTTATCACTTCACCTTATTCATTCATCTTGTTCTGGAAAACCCACATTGTGCCAATAATGTTTTTGTTTTTAGGATTGGGTAAAAGTTCCCATATACCATTCTTTTCAATCTAATACAACTCTTAATTCATGGATTAAAACAATTACAGATACTCAAAATCTACTTTCACATCATTTGGATCCACTTTTGAATACAAAGAAGTGTGTGTAATAGAATTTTTTGCCCTTCTTTTTTGGACCTTTTGATGTTGATCACCAATTATATTATGAGATTCCACTTGTTTCCTTAGCCTAGGATGAGATTTTTTATTATCTTACTCATCACTAGAAATGGTTGAGTCCAATTATTCTTCTTGATTAGGAATATAATTGTATGTATCCTTATCAGAATTGTTTTCTTCAACTTGCACAACCTCCTTTTTTGCAAGAATATGTTTTTATTTATTACCTATTTCAATTATTTTTACATAAATAGAATAAAAAATTATTCTTTTCACTTTGTTAAAGCATCAATATCATCTTCCTTCAAAATCATATCTAAGAAATATTCCATCTTCACCTTCCTACTCAAACTTTCCATAGTTTCCACCTTTCTTCTTTATAATACATGGACTCTCAAACAAATTTTATTTTGTATGCCAGCCTCTTGTAACAATTTTTTAATATTCCTTATTTTTCACAAAAAACCTATCTTTTATAAAGATAAATTTGTTACCCTCATCACACAATTGTGAAACACTTATTAGATTATGTTTCAACCCATCAATATAAAAATATTACTTGGATTTCAATTTTTCTTTTTCAATGATGGATGATCTAATACCTTTGATTATTAGTGATTCATCATTTCCAAATGTCACTATGCTTTCTTTAAAATCTTTCAAATTCTTCAAAAATTTCAAATATCCTATCATATGAGAAGAACACCCACTATCAAGAATCCAAGATCATTCTCCTTTTGTAGCTTTCAAAGTGGTTTCAACAAAAAGATCATTTTTTTATTCATTTCCATTATTCATATTCAAATTATGAGAATTATAAATAATATTTTTTTGTTTTGATAATAAAACTAGACATCCTTTTACAAGGTTTCAAGGTTGTTCAGATCTTTCAAAAATATTTTCCAAAGGTTGCAACTAATTTTCAATTTTTACTTCACCGTTCTCAACCTTCTAAGACTTCTTCTTTTGAGGTAATTGACACCCCCTCAACCTTTGTATTTAATAACCTGTGGAATAATAGTAATGTTGTTAGTTGAACCAACACATGTTTTATGTATGTATGAATCCACAAAAATAGCAGCAATATCCATAGAAGGATTATTTTCCTCTGAAACTTCCATATTTATTGGAACTGTGAATATGTTTCTTAGCCACCTTTTTTACTATCCTTTCTGAGCCACCAATATTTATATTATCAATTGGAGTCTTCCTTTTATTTTATTATTTATCAGAAATATAAGTGTTTAAAACTTTTCTGGACTCATATTGTTCCAAAAAAAATTAGACTCAAGGTTCTTTGAGACTTCTAAATTCCCGACTTTGTTGTTCTTGGACACATACATGACTTTCCCATATTTCTTTAAAACAATTTCATATTTCTTGTCAACATTTGAAGGTACATTTTTTTTATTCTTCTTAGTTTTTTACTTTAAATAACTTTCACCAACTTCAGTGATAGAGTTTTTGAAACTTGTACTTTTCTTTTCAGATTTAGAAAGTTTTTTGTTGGACAAGTTCCAACTCTTCTTATTTTGGTTTCAACTTCACCTCCAGATGATCATTATGATTCTTTTATTATTCAAGAGATTTTTTAACGTCATAAATATTTTTTACCAGATTCTCTTTCTCATTAGAAAAACATTCGTGATTTCTTATTAAGGAAAATTCATTTTCCAACTTTTTGTTTTTCTTTTCAATCCTTGTAATCTTTATCAAACATTCTTTCAAATATTCTTTCAATTGATGTTCAAGTTAAGTTTCATCCTCTTCAGAATTATTGATTCTAAATTCTTCATCATTACTATTATAATAAAAAAAATTCAATTCTACTCTCAACTGATTTTTTAGACTCAGCATCACTACCTTCTTCTTCATCGTCTTTAAACAAGAAACTTCTTCTGTTGGATTTGAAGAACTTTCTTTATTTCCCTATGGATTTCTATTTTTCTTTATATCCATGTTTCTTCCATGATATTATTGTATTTGTTTCATATTCATCACTATCCTATTCATTATTTCTTTGAGGACAATTCTCTAAAAAGTAACCAATTCCTCCACATTTGAAACATTTCAAGGGAATTTTCCCTTTGTATTTCCCTACGCATCTTTTAATAATTTTTAGAAAACAGGGATAAAATATCATCAAGATTTTTACATACCTCATTTTTAGAGACAGAATCACCAAATTTATCTTCAATGATAATTTTATTTGACATTTCTTTCTTGGTATACTTGAAATAAATTTCTCTATTAACCTTTGTTTTTCTTTTCATAGATTTCTCCTTTCTCATTTCATAATTAATGACAATGTTATGAAAATCATCAAGAGATAATGTTTTAGGGTCTTTGTCTTCTAATGAAGAAAATTTTTCATCAAACTTTTCGGGAAGGATTCCCAAAATCTTTCCAAAAAATATAGAATCATATAACTTTTCATAAACACATCTGATATTAATAACAATATCATTTACCCTAGTAAATAAGTCCCCAACATATTCGTACTCACCCATCTTAAAGTCTTAATACTTCAATCTCGAGATTTGAAGTTTTTCCTTATTCACTTTTTTATTTCCTTCATATATGTTTTTCAATTTATCCCTTATACCTTGGTCTCTATAAACACCTTCTACCCTTAGGAATTCACTTTCATAAAGTGATGATAATATAGTATTCTTGGCCCTTCCATCATTCTTGATATTCTTCTTTTTGATAGATGTAAGAGGATTTTTAAAATTAACAAGAGGAAACCCATATATTGCAGATTTAAGAACATAATATTCAATAAACATAATATAAGGCAACATTATATCATTCTTGATATGATAATTCTTTCCATCTAAAACTAAAATACCCTTACTGTTCACACAATTCAAATTATCTATCAGAAAAGAATAAGTGAAGGGAACCTATGCTCTTATACCAATTGTAAGTGCCCATTCGGTGTAATTGTATCACTGAGAGGGGGAGGGGTGAATTAGAGATAATTTTTATTTTATTTTTCTTTTTAATTGAAACAACCTTCTCCTCCTATTAAATACTTTATTCCCTGTTGAAAACAATTCAAACACACATCCATAGGAACACAAGTAATTACAAGGTTAACTATTCAATAATAATAGTTATGTCCTTTGTACGGTATGGAAATGATCCAATACCACAAAATACACTAGAAAAAATCCTTGGATTAAATGATTAGGATATACCCTTTCACTAGTGTGGTACATTGAAGACAATCCAAAAGTATGTGTACACCCTCTCATGAAAAATAGGGTAATGCAAAGTTTGTGTAACAATGCATGTTATCTATGCTTATTTTCAATTTCAAAAATATATTCAATTGAAAACACATATTCAATTTCTTACCCAAAATATGGTAAGAAATTATTGGACTTTGTTAAGGAAAAACCATACTGATTTTCCTAGTACATTTTTCTTAGATCGATTCTTCTGAGTCGGATTCTCCCCAATATGATTCTTCTGGGTATAATTATCTCAGTCTGATCCTTCTGAGTCTGATTCTTCCCAGTATGAAAAAATATCAATATGAAAAAATATAGCACTGGATGAGTATGATTGAGACAATTAAAAAACCCCTTCTTCCTCAATCTGGAAATCCCAATATGGAAATACCCAATACAATTAATCCAGCTCGATATGAGGATCAATCGAATACTATTGATGAGCCAAGTATGGTAATCAGATGAATACAATAATCACTAAGTATGATGATCAACTGAATACAACATTTTGATCTTGTCTCTTCTTTTTCACTTTAATATATCAAAAACCTTTTCAAAAAAAGACTCAATACAAAAAACCTATTCTTCTATCTAAAAACTCAAAGCTTCTCTCTCTTCTGTAGTGAACACTACATCAGTCAAAAAAAGTGTAAAGTACACTTCACCTTTTATAGGTGACCCATGAATGTTTTTTCAGGAATCCCAAAATAGTTCATGCTCAATCAAATTCACTCAAATATCATTTTACCCTAAAATATCGGTTGAATTTTGAATTCATCAACTCTTCTAGAAGTCTCTCGGGTCTTCTAAAATCTCCACTTCTTCTCCAGACTTTCATTTCAATTTTCTGTCTGGTTTTAATTCATGAGTCCAATTTTATGAATCTAATTTCTTCAAAACAAAGCTTTGTATGAATTGAATGTAAATAAATGAAGAAATTGATAACACTCTGATTTTATGAATATGATGCTCTATATTAATTGAATATAATTATTCTTTTGAATTTCAATCTCCCCCATGATAGCATATTCAGCAAGCTCCTCCATCTTTTCATTCATTAGTCTCAAGAAATTATTCTTCTAATTACGATGGAATACTGAGTCTAATCAGTAGCTTATTTCTTTTATAAATATTATACCACTTAAAAATTATTTCTCTTTTCACATAAACTTCATTCTCATTCCTTTGAATACATATGAGGATCAGCTTCTATAGTGCCTAACCTAAAATTAAAAGTATTGAAACTTTCCAATCCACCAGAAACCTATTGCTTTCCTTCTCAGCCTGAATCTGATTGTCATGTGTACGATCTTTCTGAGTACTATTGGCATGGATATGATAATCCTGGTCATTATGGGTACGATTATCCTAGATACGATTATCCTGGGTATAATATTTTGAGTACGATTCCCATAAACCTTTTCTTCTCAGAATACAATCAGCCTAAATCTATTTCACTCCCCATTTCTTTCACCAAGATTGCATCATAAGTTCTCCAATTAACTTATGATTTATAAAATATGAATCAACAAAGTATCTCCACATTTAATTAATTATAGTCATGAAAAGTCTTATTCTTTATCAAAGCAATCACTTATTTCATACTAGATCTAGATTGAATCTGATGACAATTTATTTCTAGAAAGATGCATTCTCTATGTGACTGATCCTCTCATTCCAGATTACAATCAATTCCATATTATGATCTTCTCCAATTCTGGACCCAAGGAAAGTATGATCTAAACCTTTTCTTTCAAACATATTCTCCTTACTATGATAGACAAAGTGAGACCAATTCTTTTGAAAATAATGGTTTGTACAATTTCCACCAAATACAAAGTGAGGTGATTTCCCTTTCATCTTTCATCTTCACCATTCTTGACAAAAAAAATACAACATTTGAAAACAAACACCTTACTCATCATCATGGTCCTAACACTATTCAGATTTCGTTGTACACATAATATAAATCCATGAAGTAAAGAGCCTAATATTCTTTTGTATCATCAATTAGTGGTTATGTGATCAAAATTGGGTAATCATCTTTCAGATAATACTGTTTGAGATATATAAAGTTGTTGCATACTCTGATTTATTCATTCTTTTTCTTTACCAAGACAATATTAGATTTCCATTTTGGATACTAGACTCCCTAAATGAAATTTTCCTTGATGAGCTTGTTAACTTCAGCCTTGATTTTGGTGGCATGAGTCGAGTGTATCCTTCTAGCTACCTATTTGTAACCTCGGTGGATTTCTGAGAATCCCAGGTGGTGAGTGGACACCTAGGGATCAATGCTAGACATTTCTATATAATTTCATGTAAACAAATCTGAATGTAACTTTATAAAGGAGGTATATACCTCTCTTTATTGAGAAGAAATATTTATGCTAATCAATGTGGAATGTGGTTCCTCTTCTGTACCCAGATTTATTTTTTTGAGTTTGTCAATAGTGTTAGAGACCCCTTCCTTGAATGATGGAGGGGCATCCCTAAGGTCCTCCTTATATTCCTCTTTTTCTTCCACTTCCTCTTCCTCTTCCTCTTCCTCTTCCTCTTCCACTTTCTATTCACCCTTTGGGGAATTAGGTGATGAAGGAAATATTTCAGTGTTAGGAGAGGATCCAAATTTTTTTCATCCAAAAGATGAAGTAGCTTCCTCTAACCTAACTAACAATGAAGGGTTTCTTTGAACCTCCAAAGGAGATAAGATGGATGGAGAAGAAGAATCTCCAATCTCACCGGGTGACATGACATATTTTTATGATTTAGATGATGAGGTAGGGATCTTTTGAATCTTAGGGGATGGAATGAGGGAATTTTCACCAGAGATTTACCACTGTTCAGAAGGTAGTCGTCATGACGGATATCATGAATTTCATTGAATATTTACCAAAATTTGGACTCATATGTTTGGTCTAATTGATGTCTAACACATATTCCTCACTGATCTATTTGAATGGATTATCCAAAGTTATTTCTAAACCATTTGGGGTAGTTACCTAAGCAGCACCATTGGTAATGGGTTGTTTACCTTCCCTCTAGTAGAATCTTATATCAATATATAGTGATTAATAAGATTTAAACAGGTCTTTATCACCATGAAACATCCCAATTTTCCCATTAATGTAATACATGAGGCATTGGTGGTATGTTGAGGGGATTTTTGTGTGTTGATGAAACCAAGGCCTTCCTAGTAGAACATTGAAGGTCATATCTTACTATATGACTAGAAATTCTAAGTTGAATTCATGTCCCTGAAGCTAAGATATGATCTTGATTTTTTCGAGGATATTTTTCTTACTTTTTTCATAACCCTATTGTATTAGAGTGGAAGGGGAGAGGTGGGCCTCACTATAGTCTAGTCAAAAAAGTGTTTGTATTGGAATGAGGTTGACTCTTGAGCCATTATTAATGAAATCCCATTGGATATCAATGTCATTTATCCTTAAAAACACATAGAATGGAATAATGTGTCCCTGTATAATAGCATATTTTTATTTATCCATGAAATAAATAATCATGTGGCCTTTTATAGGATCGATCTCTACATGATATACTTTAATAGGGGAAACCTCAGCTTTAAACTCCTAAGGGCTCAGCAAAGCCTCTATGAGTGCTTCCCAAAGATATTTTGATAAATTTAGAGTGTCTGGTATTGACAACCAAGTCGAAACAAAGGCCAATTTATTTAAAATTTCATAAATATGGGATAAATTTTTACTCTTTCCTGCATGACTATACTCGTTCATAGGATATTT
The DNA here is from genome assembly GCA_963277665.1 of Viscum album. Lineage (NCBI taxonomy): Eukaryota > Viridiplantae > Streptophyta > Magnoliopsida > Santalales > Viscaceae > Viscum > Viscum album. The sequence continues at coordinate 190,620,156 of OY728145.1, forward strand.
AGGAGACCAATTAGTTGATGCAGGCAGGTCGACCCTAAGAATAGGAGTTGAAGGCACTATTTTCCTCAGTGGGTTAGGATGAGTAGGTCTTCCTTCTTTCCAAGGTAAATTGAATAATTTCACCCCCTATAATTGATCTTCCAAGATGATCAGGTCAAGGATACCCTTAACATATATGGGGGGAAATTTCCTACTCTTTATAGGTCTGTTGGAGGGCTCTACCTTGAGATTCGGTGACATAAATAGTCCGAACAGGGATGTGGCTAGAGTATTTAGTTCTTCTATGACTGTGCCTTCCCCTGTACCCTCAGATCATATGGCCTCTTCCTCTAGTTCCCCAATCGGGTGAAGGGAACTCAGGTTCATGTCTATACTCATCATCGGAGAATGGATCCATTGAATGAATGGAATTAATGGAATAAAATATTAATTCCTTATCTTATGAGGATTCTATTTGGTGGGTCAACTCTTGTGGTACTATTTAGTGGGATGGTGCTCATCTCCTCCAGGATGGAGGCATAAATTATGAGAATTTTAGGGGTGGTTTTTTCATCCTTACAATCTTGTATTCCTATAATTGTTTTTTTCTTCACTGGTTGTGATGCATCTATGAGGACTGGTTCTTGGATGATTACAGTGATAATGAGGATAGTTGTGCTATAGAAACTGTAAGGTACTGGGATGGCACAGTGGAAGCCTGTGGGCTAGGAATTTAAAATTTTCTGCATCACTGGAGTGACATAACCCTGTAAACTCTAGTGATATTGTCCTGGTTCGGTCTGAGGATCACGCAAGTTTTAAACAGAGCACAAATAAATTAAACATGTACCTAGTTCGGATTTGACATGTGAAAGTCCGCCGTAGGACGCCGGTGATCGTTGCTCGAAGACACTGACGTCGAAACCCTCTATATCGTCCACACATGCCTCTTGAATCTTCTTGCATGTCGTTCATCGAGATCCTAGTGATAGCGTGGATCTTCAACGCTCATTTTAGTGCAGCGACGATCACCACAAGGCAAGATCCTTCAATCCGAGATGGATAAACTTGAAGATCTTCCTTCTCTTGAGAGGCTCTCTCTCTAGATTCCAGGAGGAGAGAGAATCTCTCAAATACAACACATGAATAGTTCCCTAGGAGATTCTCCCACTCACTTATATAGGTAATGTTTAAAAAAAGAGGTATGGATTCCCAGCCCCTTCTAATAAACGTCTGCTATATAAGTGTTATAAATAATTATTTATGACAAATAAAATTATGCCATAAATAATATTTATAATTTATCACTTACTCGTAATATATATAAATATATTACCTGATAAACTTGATTCTTTAACTTGACTCGTACCTCCTTATAATATTAAATGAACCTTAGGATATTAAAATCCATTCGAATGATATTAATACTTGTGTTTACTATATAACTTGTAAATACATGTTATCAAAAAAATCCAATGAATTATTCTAAAATTCAATAATTTATGAATTTATTTATTCTTTGGTGATCCATATAACTTGGATAGTGCTTGGACCCTTTGGTGGGTCCCACCAAGTTCTATATTCCTATTCCCAGAATAGGGCATATTCTCAAGGCGCTATTGTGTGTGACCCTCTAGGCCCTTACCTCAATAGCAGTGAATAATATCCACCGACCTAGAGTGGGGTCTAGAAATCCATCAAGGATCCTATAGAGATAAGTCAAAGTCAAAGAGACGATTACATTCCTACGAACACGGTCTGTGTAATATAATCTATTTGTCATCGATGCCTTAATAAAGCAGAATGCACACTAGTGTTATCATTCTTTATATTTCTTTATTTTATTTTTTGATTTTTCTAGATGATCTTACCTTACACTACCATGGAAATGGATTTAATTAAGGTGCTACCATCCTAATCAACTAGGCCCGAGATATCTCTTCCTGAACTCGGAAGCAAAAAATCCTTTCTCGATCATTCAATCAATGTCATGCCATTAATGACGTACCTGATACAAACTACCTCGCCACAACTTTGTCGCCAGGGTTTTCGCCTTGCATCAAATGTATGTAATTAAATGAGATCCATTTATAATGATCTCAATTCTAAAGACCATTACACAAGTCCATATATAGGAATGACCAATGAAACCTAAAACATGTGGTGTTACTATTATGTGGGTCTGTCCTCATGATCTCAACTACTAGAGATCATCATGTGCGAACTTCATGAGAAGAAGTCTAAATGATTATGAGCCCCCAGCACCTGATGGTCACACATCATCTGTGTCCTTTCAGAATGATGTAACTAGACCATAGGACTTTAATTTATGATTACTGTCATGGAATCTCAGGGTTCTCATTATAGCCTGAGATCTACTATAACCCTTTGATGTGATAGGTAATCTAAGGACATTTCCATAAACAAAGTGTATAAAGAAGTATCTACACTATTATGGTTATATAAACACATGTATTATAACAAACTGAATACATGTAGTGGTAATCAAAGTACAAAACAATTTGGGTCTAGGAAACCCACTTTCAACACTCCCACTTGCACTAGAGCCAACTGCTAACAGGTTTCAATCCGCTATCTCTCACATGTGAATCATGCTTCTACTAAGAAACGTCTTTAGTCGGGGGGTATGCCATGTTGTCCTCTGCGGCTACTCTACTAACTTTCACTTCACCTCTTTGAGTAAAATCCCTCAAGAGATGAAACTTTTGAAAAATATTCTTTGTCCTCTGGTGAGACCTGGGCACCTTGGCAAGCACCACCGCAACAGTATTATCACAATATATTGGAATAGGGTCTGCACTTCTAGGTAAAACACTAATGTATGAGATAAAGCTACATATCCAGACTGCTTCCTTTGATGCATCCGAAGCTGCAATATATTCAGACTCTACTGTAGAATCAGCAGCCATAGCTTGCTTCGAGCTTCTCCTGCTCACTGCACCACCATTCAGGAAAAAGATGTAGCCTAAATGCGATTTCATATCATCATGATCTTTCTGGAAACTAGCATCAATGTATCCCCTCACAACTAGTTCCTCTTCTCCTCCATACACCAGGAACATATCCTTAGTACTCCTTAAGTACTTTAGGATAGTTTCAATAGTTGTCCAATGCAACTCTCATGGATTGGATTGATATATACCCACCATGCTTAAAGCGGAATCAACATCAAACCTAGTGTATAGCATGGCATACATGATAGAACCCACTACCGAAGAATAAGGGACTCTACTCATTTTTTCAATCTCCTCCTATGTTTGTGGACACATTTTCTTGGAGATATTTACACCATGTGACACAGGTAACAATCCTCTCTTGTTTTGAGCTTCTCCTGCTCACTGCACCACCATTCAGGCAAAAGATGTAGCCTGACTGTGATTTCATATAATCCTAATCTCTCTAGAAACTAGCATCAATGTATCCCCTCACAACTAGTTCCTCTTCTTCGCCATACACCAGGAACATATCCTTAGTATGCCTCAAGTACTTTAGGATAGTTTCAACAGCTGTCCAATGCAGCTCTCCTGGATTGGGTTGATATCTACCAACCATGCTTAAAGCAAAGGCGACATCAAACCTAGTGCATATCATGTCATACATGATAAAACCCACTACCGAAGAATAAGGGACTCTACTCATTCTGTCAATCTCCTCCTATGTTTGTGGACACATTTTCTTGGAGATATTTACACCATGTGCCATAGGTAACAATCCTCTCTTGGATTGTTCTATACAATACCTTTTGAGTACCTTGTCAATATATGTACTTTGACTTAGCCCAAGCAGACTTTCATATCTATCTCGATAGATCTTGATCCCTAGAATTTAGGTTGCTTCACTTAATTCTTTCATGGAGAATCATTCATTTAACTAAGTCTTTAACTGACTGTAAGACTTGCACCTCATTTCCCATAATTAATATGTCATCAACATATAATACTAGGAAAATGATAGCATTCCCTTTAACCATTTTATAGACACAAGGCTCGCTTTCATTTTTGACGAAACCAAAATCTCTTATGGCCTCATCAAAATGAACATTCCATGATCTTGATGCCTGCTTCAATCCATAAATGGATCTCTGTAGCTTGCATACTTTATTGGCATTCTTTGACTTGACAAACCCTTCGGGTTGAGTCATATATACTTCTTCAACCAACTTCCCATTTAGAAAAGAAGTTTTGACATCCATTTTCCAAATTTCATAATCATGAAAGGAAGCTATTGCAAGCAATATTCTAATGAATTTAAGAATTTCTACTGGTGAGAAGGTTTCATCAGAGTCAATGTCTTGACGTTTCCTAAAACCCTTTGCAACCAGTCTTTCTTTAAAGGTATTGACCTCACCATCCATGTCCAGCTTCTTCTTGAATACCCATTTGCATCCAATGGGCTTTACATCAGCTGGAGGGTCTACCAAAATCCAAAATTGATTTTGGTACATGGACTCCATCTCAGAATTTGTGGCTTCTTTCCATTTAGCAGCTTCGTTTCCTTCTATTGCTTCCTTATAGGTTAGAGGTTCATCATTCTCAAGGACTAATGTGTCACCTAACTTAGTGACAAGAAAACCATAATGCTCTGGTTCTCTAACCTCTCACGTAGACCTACGCAGTATCTGTGTCTCGGGAACAACTTCTTCTTCCACTTGTTCTTATGGATATTGTTCATCTACCAACTCTTATGCATCTAGAGAATTAACTTCATCGAAGTCAATATTTCTCCAACTATTTCCAAAAGAAATGTGTTCCATTTCTAGAAATGTGGCATATCTTTCCACAATGACTTTTCTATCTAAAGGGTTATATAGGTAGTATCCTCTAGTTTACTTAGGATAACCTATAAAGATGCACTTAGTGCTTATGGATGCTAATTTTTCACTCGGTAAAGTCTTGAAAAATGCCTTGGACCCCCATACACACATGTGTGTCGGGTTGGGTTTCTTTCCATACCATAACTGATATGGAATCCCATCTGCAGCTTTAGATTGGTACTCTATTAAGGGTATATGCTTCTGTCTGCAAAGTGTATCCCCAAAAGGATAATGGAAGGGTTGCATGACTCATCATTGATATGATCATGTCAAGAAAGGTCATATTTCTCCTTTCACTAACACCGTTCCATTGTGGTGTATAAAGAGTAGTGAGTTGGGATATTATCCCACACTCCTTCAAGTGATCAATGAAATCTTGGTTAAGATATTCTCTACCTTGGTCTGAGCGAAGTGCTTTTATCTTCTTACCAAGTTACTTTTCTACTTCATTTTGGTATTCCTTAAATATCTGAAAGGAATCTGACTTATACTGCATTAAGTATATATATACATACCTACTATTGTCATTGGTAAAAGTAATGAAGTATATAAAACCACCCCTTGCCTCTACTGGAAATGCACCACATACATTAGTATGTATTAATTCCAACACTGCATTGGCTCTTTCTCCCTTTCCTGAGAAAGGTGTTTTGGTCATCTTTCCTTGTAAACAATCTTAAAATACATCTAAGGGTTCTAACTGTACCGAGTCTAGATACCCTTCTTGATTCAATCTTTGTAATTGCTACTCGTTTACATGACTAAGCCTGAAGTGCCATAGGCAGGTGATATTTGAGTCATGTTGGATGTTTTTTTCATTGATTTCCATTACTGAATTCTCTAGTTCCAGCATATACAAACCATTGTTAAGATATTCCATACCATAACATATGTTATCCCTATAAAAGGGACAAAATTTATTTCCAAACTTGAAATAAAAACCCATAGTGTCTAGACTTGACACGGAGATAATGTTTCTGGTAACATAAGGTACATAATAGAAATTGTTTAAAACTAGAACCAAACCAGTTGGAAAGGTTAAGTGATAGTCTCTCATTGTCAAGGCTGCCATACTTACACCATTTGCCGCTCAGAGATCCACTTGACCTTTTGAAATCTTCTTGAACCTACTTGGTTCCTGTATATGAATAAAAATGTGTAATCCACATGCAGTATCCAATACCCAACTTGTAGATAAATATATATTGAATTCAATGAAAAAAATACCTGAAGTAGAAGCATTAGTTTTCTTCTTCTTCCCAGATCTGCAATTCTTCTTCCAGTGGCCTTTCTTGCCACATCCAAAGCAGACAGCTTCCTGCTCATTACTTTGCCTATGAATATTTACCTTCTTTTCAGGACAATACATTGGTGTCTTAGGCCTTGACTTGGCCTTATACCCCTTTGTCTTGCCCTTGTTTTTCTTGTTCTCCATATGTACATATGAATTGGTATTTTTCATATCCTTATCAGCTTGGAGAACTAAATTCAAAAGGTCTGGGAGCGACTTTTCCATATCATTCATATTATAATTGAAAATAAAATTTGAGAAGCTTGGCGGTAAAGAGACAATAATAAGATCCACCACTAGTTCGTGGTTCAGTTTGAACCCAAGGGCTTCAAGCCTCTCAATATACCCAATCATCTTGAGCATGTGAGGACCGGCTTGGTGCCCTTCTGCTAGCCTACATTTATAAAGCACACTTGAGATCTCATACCTTTCTTGTCTGGCCCTATTCTCATATAGTTCTTGGAAATGTGAAATCATCTTGTAGGCGTCCTCATCCTCATGCATTTTTTTACAATTGGCTGGACATGGATGACAACATGATGCATTGTATATCAAGCGCATCGTCTACATGCTTTCTCCATTTATCTTTTTCCGCCTTACTTTCTCCCTGAGGGGGATCAACAGGAATTGGGGATTCCATCACATATAACTTCCTTTCTTGGCGTAGTACTATGCACAAGCACTTGTACCACTCCTAGAAGTTATTACGGGTCATGATATTTTCTTTATCCAAAATCTATCACAGTGATAAAGTACTTCTGGGGTTGGTGATTGCCATTTTGAATCTACGTTAGATAAACATTTAGCAGTTAGTACTTTGTCTTGATTACCTTTTTACATTTATGATTATTAAATTATTATATCATTTTAATGTCTCCCACTATTTTAGCGAACCTTAATATCCCTCACTATTAGATTCAGAATACTCTATTTCTTGAGTATTATAGTAGAAAGGATCCTCAAAACCTCCCTCGTAGTCTACAAGTTAGGTCTAGGCCACTACTCGGAGGGTTTCAAGGTAGGCTATAGGTTGTTCAATCACTTTTTCTTGTGGTTCCTTGTGTTGTTGAGTAAAGTCCCAGCTTTTGGAATCTGAACTTGATTCCCTCAACATATTTCCTTTAAAGTAAAAGCAAGTTAGCTAAGGCTAATCCATGACTACTCACTTTAGTTAAGTCAACCCAGTTCTCCCATGAAATCGCCCTGGTAGTAAGAGGCACTCTCAACTATGGCTGACGAGAACTCCAAACAGTCAGCTTTGTTTGGATGTGAGAAATGGAAGGCATTTATTGGACTTAAAATATATTTGAGGGATTTTTAATATTTATTGGCGAATATAATCTTTTTCTATTTATGATGTTCAAACTAGGTTGTCGCGCTCACAATTGAACATGAAATAGAGTATAATTCATCACATCTTTATGCATTTTATCTTGTTTACTATTCTATGTGATCACGCAATAATCATGCAGACGCATAAAATAATAAACTATGTAAAAAGTAAATCATGTAATCCGACTGGTCTTGAGCATTTTATACAGATCGATCCTTAACGGATCAATATTGACCAAGGGGCATTCATAACTGAGTCGTGACTTGACTCATGTCGCAGTTATCCCAGTGTAATGCGCTTGGCTCCCATCTGGTTTACCGCCTTGTCTTGGCAGGGTATGCATCTCGGATCATCATTTAATTACAAATATACTCGCACGTAGGCGAGGGGTATAGGGGTACAAAATACATCTTGTGCATTGGACACGCAGGCCCTTATACATATTTGAAATTAAAAGAATGATTCGTAGACCGACATTTATATAATTAATTATTAAAATCATTTCACACATTAAATAAATAATTAAATAAATAAATAAACACCAGACATACACAGTTTGGTCTCTTTCTCAAGACCAGTCGGGGTAAAATACATGCAAGAAAATTAAATTTCAATAAATTTAAATAGTGAGATGGTGTTCTAATAAATTAATGAATTTTATTAAATTAAAATAATTTATTTATCGGTTCCATTTGAATAATTTAATTTTAATTATAAAATTAAATTAAACCATTAATTTAATTTTAATCTTAAATTAAATTAATATTTTAGATTAAAAATAAATTTAAACCCCAAATTAATTCTAATTATTTTAATTTTAAAAAATAAATTAATTAAAATTTATTTAAGATGGGGTTACCTCTAGCCGGGGAGGAGTCCGGTAGGACTGCGAATCGTCGTGGGGTGTCATCCTGGAGTAGGGCCAAGTCACGGCATTACTGCGGCGTGACCATGGTGTGATCGCAGTGTGACCTCAGCATGACCACGGTGGCCCGGTCCAGTGACATCCGTGGGGTTGCTTCTTCCAACCAGGAGCAAAGGGAGAGGGAGGAGACTGGGGAACATTCTGGCCAGCCACATGGCCGGCAGCCCGCTGCTCTAACGAGCCGATGATGCGGCGGCCCGATCTGGCAAGACCTGGATAGGTAGCGGCCTCATCAGGTGTGGCCGAGACTGAGGCGGTGCGACCAGGCCGGTTCTGCGAGAGGGCGGCTGGGGTTCGGGAGTGGCACGGTGTGGCGGTCTGGCGGGGTTCGGTCCGAGGCGGCGCGGCGGTCCGGCGGGGCTCGGTCCGAGGCGGCACGACCAAGCGGTCTGGGGGGCTCGAGGCGGCGGTCCGACAGGTAGGGGAAAAGGGGTCCGCCGCTAAGTTTTCTCCCACCAAGGGGAAGGCCTCCTGTGTGCCTCGTGAAAGAGAAGACCCCCTTGGGTCTTCTTTTTTTTTTCCTTAGACAAAATTCCACCACTTGCCCCCTTTACCTTTTTTTTAAAATAAAAGTAAGAAGACCCCATTTTGGGGTCTTGGTATCCCCTCCCTTTTTTTAAATAAAAATAAGAAGACCCCAAAATGGGGTCTTGGTCTCCCTTTTCTTTGAAAAAAAAACTTTGTGAAAATTATTTTCCACACCCCTTTACTTTGTGGAAAATATTTTATAATAAAATATTATATTATATTTTATAATAATAAAATATAACATTTAATTTTATCTCAATAATGATTGATATTAACATCAAATGAATGAAAAAACTATGACGTCGATCTGATTAAATTTTTTAAATGATCGTAGATTGATCATTTGAAAACGAAACGACACGCGGTCAGATCCGAATGAACTTTTTTAACACCCCACACTTAAATTTAATGCATCTTAGTTTTGTTGACTCAGAAAAAACTTATGATCCCTATGATACCACTGTAAGGTATTGGGAAAACATAGCAGAAGCCGGTGGGCCGGGAATTTAAAATTTTATGCATCACCGGAGTGACATAACCCTTTCAACTCTGGTGATGTTATCCTGGTTCAGTCTGAGGATCACGCAAGGTTTAAACAGAGCACAAATAAATAAAACATGTACCTAATTCAGATTTGACGTGTGAAAGTTCGTCGCAGGACGCCGGCGATCGTTGCTCGAATACTCCGACGTTGAAGCCCTCTAGATTGTCCACACATGCCTCTCAAATCTGCTCACGTGTCGTTCGTCAAGATCTGGGTACTAGCGCGGATCTTCAACGCTCACTTCAGCACAGTGTTGATCACCACAAGGCAAGATCCTTCAATCCAAGATATATAAACTTGAAGATCTTCCTTCGCTTGACAGACCCTCTCTCTATATTCCAGGAGGAGAGAGAAGCTCTCAAATCCAACACATGAATAGATCCATGGGAGAGCCTATCTCTCACTTATATAGGGAATGTTTAAAACATGCAGTATGGATTCCCGACCCCGTGTAATAAATGTCTGCTATATAAGTAACATAAATAATTATTTATGAAAAATAAAATTATGCCATAAATAATATTTATAATTTATTACTTAATCCTAATATATATAAATATATTACATGATAAACTTGAGTCTTTAACTCGACTCATACCTCCTGCTAATATTAAATAAACCTTAGGATATTAAAATCCATTCGAATAATATTAATACGTGTATATACTATATAACTTGTAAATACATGTAATAAACAAATTTAATGAATTATTCTAAACTTGAATAATTTATGAATTTATTTATTCTTTGGTGATCCATAGAACTTGGATAGTGCTCCGACCCTTTGGCGGGCCCCACCAAGTTCTATATTTCTATTCCCATAATAGGGTAGATTCTCAAGGCGCTATTGTGTGTGACCCTCTAGGCCCTTACCTAAATTGCAGTGAATAATATCCACTAACCTAGAGTGGGGTCAAGCAACCCATAGAGGCCCCTATAGAGATAAGGCAAAGTCAAAGCAATGACTGCCTTCCAATGAACACGGTCTGTGTAATATAATCTCTTCTTCATCGATGTCTCAATAAAGCAGAATGCACACTAATGTCATCATTATTTATCTTGCTTTATTTTATTTGTTGATTTGTCCGGACGGTCTTACCTTCCACTACCATGGCCATGGATTTAATGAAGGTGTTTTTATCCTAATAAACCAGGCCCAAGATATCTCTTCCTCAACTCGGAAGCTACAAATCCTTTCTCAATCATTCAATCAATGTCATGCCATTAATGACGTACTCGATACGAACTACCTCACCATGACTTTGTCGTCGTGGTTTTCACCTTGCATCAAATGTAAGTAATTAAATGACATCCATTGACAATGATCTCAAGTCTAAAGACTATTAAACATGTCTGTAGATAGGAACGTCCAATGACACCTAAAACATGTGGTGTTCCTATTATGCGGGTTTGTCCTCATGATCTCAACTACTAGAGATCATCAATTGCGAACTTCATGAGAAGAAGTCTCAATGCTTATGAGCCTCCAACACCTGATGGTCACACATCATCTTTGTTCTTTCATAATGATGTAAATAGACCATAGGACGTTAAATTAATATTACTATCACGGCATCTCATGGTTCTCATTATAGCCTGTAATATACTATAACCCTTTGATGCGACTGGTAATCTAAGGACATTTCCATAAACAAAGTGGATGCAGAAGTATCTACACTATTATAGCAAGATAAACACATGTATTATAAAAAAATGAATACATGTAGCGGTAATCAAAGTACAAAACAAGTTGGTTCTAGGTCACCCACTTTCAATAGAAAGGGAAATCAGGGGCACGGTTGGTTGAATTAATTATTCTTTTAGGATTAAATGAGCTCGACTGACTGTCTTCCTTGTCATCTAGTCATTGAACTTATGTGCACCTTTACTATCATCTTTTTTCCACTCACCTTCTTCCTCTCGGGCAGTAGTGGAAACACATGTCACTTGTGTTGGTGGTTTTTTCAACTTCACTTTCCCATAGTCCACCATTTTTTTAAAGGTTCCTTTGAAAACAAATCATTCCTATATAGTATTCCCCAGTGTCCAATGAAGTGGTAAATATCTTAGTAGATCGTCAAGACCAACCTGATCGAGCCACTTGGGATTTGAAAAGTTGATTAAGTTGTTATCCAAAGCCACTACGAAATAGCCAGGGACTTTCTCATCTTGAAATGAATAAAATTTATTCCTCTACTCCTCAAACTGATTTTTATTCTCTCTCTTTTACTCATCCTGATGAGGAGGTAATTATTGTTGACACTCGAGAGGGGGTTATTCATGATATGATTTTGGTTTTGGATCTGGAACTTATGACAATACTTATCTTCATTACACATTAATTAATGATTTATTACATAATAATACACATAATAAACCCCGAAATATTGTGAAGTATAGTGTATTTGGGTAATTATGTGCATTACATAACAACTTAAAACAAGTGGTAAATCAGCATTATTGAAAACTTCCTTAACATGCTCATAATTTTTCATCATTCTTAAAACTACATGAGATGACCTTGGGACATACATAAGAAAGGGGTGGTCTATAAAGTCGAGTATGGAAATAAAAAAATCATAACAGGAAGAAAGTATTTCATGTTAAACAAAAGTCATTACAATGGGGACATAAAAGGGTTTAGAATCATAAATATGAACAACAAGGAATGATATAGCATGCTAACATAAAGTCAACATGGAAATGTGGAAAAAACATTAAACATGACATCATAAACATAGGTTAAGGATAACCGCAAAGACATTATAACATGGTGGATAAAGTTGCATAATGGATTAGGTTCACTCCCTAATCCCATATATGACATCTAATGAGACTAAAACATTACCCAATGCATTGGAGCGCTATCTAGGCACACCCATCATAAGGATTGTGGGTTACATATATGGAATTAATAAATAAATAAAGTATAGGTAAGACTAGTTAAATACCCTTAAGTGTAAATGGGTATCGGTATACACCTCACACATGTCCAGAATGGAAAATTGCAGTGACATTTCAATAGTGTAATAGCAGTACATAAAGATTCATAAAATGGTTCGATGAGAAAGAAAGGGGTATATCATAACTTTGAAATAATAAGGTAAGTAAGAGTGATATGTAAGAACATAATCCAACATGAAAATTTAATATTCATGATACAAGGAGGTTTCTTGAATAAAAACTTGGCATGGAAAAATCGTAGGATAATTCTGTCAGCATAACGGTAGTACTTAAAGATTCATAAAATGTTTTAATGCGATTAAAAGGGTTATCTAATCATTATTATATCAAAAGTTAAGTAATAATTATATGTAAAAAATAATATCCCATCAATATTAATTGGAAAACAAAATGAATTATATAGATAAGGTTCTAGAATAAATAAGATAAAGATAGGATCACTTACTAAATTTTAGCATAGTAATGGCTTAGGTAAATGCTATAATGAGAGAAGATAAAGGATCTCAAATTATTAGGAAATAAATTGGATAGTATATGTATCTTTATAAATTCATGAAAACATAACCAATTAAGATTCAAAAGTCTAATTAGAAAAAAGGTTCTTGAATGGAAAAGAAGAGAAAGAGGTCCCTTACTAAATTTTGACAGAGTAACGACTTAGGTAAATTCTATACTGAGAGGAGATAAATGATATGTAATTTTTAGGAAATAAATTTTATTATAGATTTATTTATAAATTCATGAAAACATAACTAATTGAGATTCAAAAGTCTAAATATAAAGAAGGTGCTTGAATTGAAATGAAGAGAGAGAGGTCCCTTACCTTGAAAGGGTGATTCTAAAAGATTGGGAGGAGCTTCTTGAGAGCTTGGGGTAACCTTAGGAGGAATATAGAGAGTTTATGGTAGATTAAGTATGTTATAAAATCTTTTTTTAGTGAATAGTAATGGGATTTTTGGTGGGTTTATATAGGAAAGTATAGGGGAGTTCTTTATTATTTCCCAAACATAGATTTTCGACTCTATAATAAAGTAATAAAAACCAAAAACCTTACCATGGTTTTTTCCCATGGTTTATTCTAAATAGGAGTGGTTTTATTTATTTTATAAGGAAAATTTCCAAACATAATAAAATATTACCCTTGGTGATGTGGAAGTTAGTCTTGTTTATAAAGAATTGATTTTAAAACATTAAAATAAAATATAGGTTTTGGATGATTCATAAAGGCTTTATAAAATTATTAAAATAACATAAGATACACATTATTTTAAAGGGTAAGAATATATTGGGTCATTTATACCATTTATATCATTTATTACATCACTTTTGGGTCATTCTTATGTCATGATACACACCGTATATTTACCGTATTTAATTTTTACTCAAAAATTAAAATATCTCAAAAAATTATAAAAATCTAAATATTGTATAATTTTGAAATTATTATTCCAAAAATAATATTTATTTTATCAAAATAATTTTATAATTATTTTAATTTTCACATTTAAAACAAGAATATACATTTATTGAGAAATTTTGTGCGTTTTGACAATAACAGTTTTCGAATCCTTATAAAAATTACATTTGACTTCCAAAAAATTATATTATCATTTATATTTAATAAAAAATATTTGACAATAATATTTTATTAAAATATCATTTATTTTAAAAATCCATTAATTCCTAAAAATGAACATATTAATTGAAATTTCATATTACCCAAAAATACAATTTGTGTTTTATTGTATCAAAATAAAAAACATTTATAAAATAAAAAAATAAGAAGTAAATATAACCATTATTATATTGAAAATACAATATTCATATTCATATCATTAGGTTCTTTATGCATTTCCCTTTATTACACCAGAAAATTCCCTAAGGTTAAGGTGCACGATGGTGATATTTTCATGGGGTGGTTCGGCGTACATGGTTTGGGTTGTGATCTATATGATCTTGAACTTCTCTTGTAAATGGTTTATATTATGCTTTAGATATTGGATATCAACTTGGGATTGGTCAAGGTTAAATCCCAATGATCCTAACTCCCTCAGAATCTATGATGAATGGGAATCATAGGGTATAATATTACTGGTCAAGGCCATCACTTCCTTTATTTGTGTCAATTCGATTTATCAAAACCCTATATTTATACTAATCATATGATAAATGTTCTATGGATATTTTATCAATTTTTGTGATGCTTAATGGTCTTTTAAATCTGATAGGATATAATAAAACCAAATAATTTCATGTGTTTTCTATAACCATAATAGGGCATTTAATTCAAATAAAAATTCTTGTCATTAAAATCTTACCCCCTTGAAAATTTTCACCCTTGAAATTTTAATTTCATACACTAAAATAGATTAGGTTAATTATGTTTCATCACCACTTATGGTTACCACATCACTTCTTCATACTTTTGGTTTCTCCACAACACTTTTACCAGGTGCCTTATCTTATTTCATAGAAATTTTTCTCTATAATCAAAGATCATCACCGGCTTCTCCTCATGTGAAAGATCATTCTCCAATGATACCACTTTTAGATTCATCACATGTAAGGGGTCTGGTATGTACTTCCTCAATAGGGTTACATGGAACACATCATGTACTTTAGATATGTTAGGGAAGAGTGATAGTCAATAATCCACCTATCTAATGAAATCAAGGATATCAAAGGGACTGGTGTATCCTGGACTAAGAATTCTCTTCTTCCCAAATCTCATGACTTTATTCCATAGAGATATACATATTAATACCTTATATATAACCACAAACATTAGGTCTCTTCAATGATTGTTAGTATAGATCTTCTATAAACTCTGAGTATCCTTGATGTACTACTAAATGGTATTGACCTTTTCCACTATTTCCTTGACCATTTAAGGACCCGGTAATTTTCATTCACCAACTTCATCCCAGCATGTAGGTGTTCTGTATCTCTTACCATAAATGAATTTATAGGGATCCATTTGGATGATTTATTGGAAAGTATTATTGTATGAGAAATTAACCAGATGAATATGTTTATCCCATCATCCTTTGAAGTCTATTGAGTATACTCTCAATATGTACTCAAGTTCCTGGATAGTCTACTCATATTGGACATTAGTTTGAGGGTGATAAGTTGTGTTTAAGTTCAACTCAATATTTAGATAATTTTGGAGATTCTTCCAAAACTTAGAGGTAAATCTTGGGTCTTGATCAGATACAATCAATAGTGGTGTCAAATACAGCCTCAATACTACTCTAATGTATATCCTTGCAAGTTAATCAAGTGATAAGTCCTCTAAAATTGCAATGAATTGAGCAGTCTTTGTAATGAGATCCATCACAACAAATATATAATTATTTCCTCTTAATGTATTTAGAAGACCATTGACAAATTACATGGTCATATTTTCTCATTTCTGTGTAGGTATGGGTAATGGTTGCATCATCCCCATGGATTTTTTCCTTTATTCCTTCACTTGGTGACATACAAGAAACCTTGATGTATATTTTGAAATCTTCTTCTTCATATTGTCCCACCAATAGTGCTCTCATAAATATCAATACATATCCATACTCCCTTGATACATGGAGAATGTTACACTATATTCATCATCCATTAACTCCTTTTTATCTTAGGATTTGATGGTAAACATAGTTGTAACCCAAATATTATAACTCCTTATTCATTAATTTTGAACTCTGAGGATTTCCATTTTCTTATAGATTTCACTATCTTATGAATTTACACATCATCTCTTTGAGCATCCTTTAACTTCTCTGGAAGGAATAGTTGAGAAATAATTTTTCAAAGGATTGATTATATTCTTTACTTTATTATTATCATGTCTATCTTTTTCAAGTCTAATAAGATCAAGTCCTTCTCAATTCTTATAAATGATAAAATTTATAGATCCTTTCTACTTATATCATTTTCCACTTTATTTTCTTCACCAATATAGTAGTGGATTGAGCATTTATAGTCCTTAATAAGCTCTAACCATATTCATTGGAACATATTCATATATTTATATGTGAATATATACTTGAGGATGTTATGATATATATATTTCATACTTATCCCCAAAGATACAATGCTTCCATATTTTCAATGAAAATATTTTTCCAACCAACTCCAAATATTATGTTGGGTAGTTCTATTCATAAGATTTCAATTTCAATAAGTTATAGGTTGTCACTTCATCATTATGCATTAGTACAAATCCCAATTCCTTCTTTGAATCATCACTTTTTACCATGAAAATTTCCCCAATTGTGGGTTACGTTAGTATAGGTGTAGTGATAAGCCTCTTTTTCAACTCCATGAAGCTCTCTTCACATTAATTATTCTAGAAAAAAATGACTCCCTTCTGAGTTATCTTGGTTAGAGGGCTTGAAAATCATGAAAAAATTATCTCAAATCATCGATAATACCCAGATATCCTAAAAAACTACATGTATCTATCACAAAATTTGGCCTCATATGTTATAAAATTACTTATGTTTTTTAAGGGTCCATAGATATCCCATTACTTGTGATAACGTGTCCCATGAATGAGACTTCCTTCAAACAGAAAACACATTTTCTATTCTTTTCATAAATATTACCCTTTTGTAAGGTATTTATCATAGTGCTCGGATTCTCCTCATGCTCCTCCTTACATTTAGAGTATATTATAATTTCATATTTAAAGGCTACCAAAAATTTTTTGAGATAATCTCTAAAGAATATATTCATCAATTCTATGAAAATTATTGTATAATTTGTGAGTTCTAATGGAATTACTATGAACTCATAGTGCCTATACCATGTATGGAAAACAGTATTGGGGATATCCTCCCTCTTCACCCTTACTTGATAATACCCTGACCAAATATCCATCTTGAAGAAATATTTGGATCTATGGAGTTGATCGAACAAGTCATAAATCCATAGAAGTGGATATTTTTTCTATATCATGATCTTTTTGAGCTCACGATAACCAATGAAAAGGCACATTGACCCATACTTCTTCTTGATAAAGAGGACTCGTACACCCTAAGGTAAAGCACTTGGGAATATGGACACTTTATCTAGATTCTCCTGTAGTTGCTTCTTTATCTCCTCAAGTACCACAACAGTCATTATATATGGAGTCTTGGATAATGGAAAATACCCAGGAATAAGCTTGACAGAAAATTCAACCTCTTGACTAGGAGGAAGACCGGTCAATTCTTTGGGAAACACATTATCATATTCCCTCACAATGGGGATATATTTAAGGATAATATTTTCCTTAGACTCGTTCATTTGATATAGATACTATTTATTATAGGGAAATAATATTTATGCTTGAGATGTTGGTACAAAATAAGATTCATCCTCCTCCTTACACTTGTACATAATCAAAGTATGATTCACTATAAAAAGTTTGATTTCCTTATCATGGAAATTTATGTTGGATATATATAAGTAAATCCAATTCATACCCATAATTACATAAAATTATACTAAATGGAGTATCACAAGGTTAACTGGGAAGTTCAATCCATAAATTTTGATAGGGGAGGAGTTACATACTTGGGATGCAATAATTTCCCCATTTTTCATTTTCACCAACTCTACTTTCATGCTCTATGGTGGTATTTGAATAGTTCTACTAAACTTTCAGGATACAAAAGAATAAATAGAACAGTGGATGATAACCCTATATTTCACTTTTTGATTCTAATTCTAATCATTTGTGTCATCCAAAATACACTTAGGGATTATAATTTTCAAATTATTAGACACATAAATGGGAAACCATGATTATTAAAGGGGTAACTCATAAATAAAATATATTCCTTAACCTACGAATTTATAGGCTTCAATCTATCTTATCCATTATCTATTTCCCAACATAGACTATTATATGAATTTTTATTCTATTAATAATGTTTTGTAATGAGACTGTGTATTTACCAAATTATATCCCCCAGAAGTGCCAAAATAGGTGTTTAGTAAGACCCATTATCATACATCAGGTGATGATCAAGTCCATCTCAATTCACCCTTTTCCAGATTATTAACCCTATATACCTCTATGCCAGATCCACATCCACTTTTAGTATCCAGGGAGTGATGTATTTTCTTAGAAACCACTTACTCTATACTTTAACAAAAAAAATAGGTATGTTTTCCTATACTTAGTATTATCCTTAATAATTTTTCTAGAGTTTCCTAATTCAAGACCCAAAAATAACTAGACTTTACTTTGATACCAACTATAACAACCCTTGTCTTTATTACTCATTAATTCATGATTTATTATATAATAATACACATAATACAACCCATAAGATCAAGAAGTCTAGTGTCTTTGGGTAATTTTGTACATTACATAACAACTTAAAATAGGGGTTACATCATCATTATTGAAAACTTCCTTAACATGCTCATAATTTTTCATCATTCTTAAAACTTCATGGGATAACCTAGGGACATTCATAAGAAATGGGCGATCTATAAATCCTAGTAACTGAATAAAAAGAGCATAACATGAAGAAAGTATACAATAGTAATTTAAATGGGGTATAAAATGGGTCAGAATCATAAACATGAACAATAAGGCATGATATATCATAATAACATAGAGGCAAAAAGGAAATGTGGAAACAACACTAAACATCACATCATAAACATAGGTCATGGATAACCGCCAATACATCATAACATGGTGGAAAAAGTCCCATAATGGATTAGGTTCACTCTCTAACCCCATATAAGACATTTTATTAGAATAAAACATTAACCAATGCATCGGATCATTATCTAGGCACACCCATTGTAATCAAATCATGTATATATATAAGTGTGTTTCATAGATCATATAACATAAGAACATATTTCATCACATTTAATCCCATGATTAAGAATTTTGGGTTACATACATGGAAGTGCTTGATCAATAAAGTATAGGTACAACTTTTTGAATACCCTTGAGTGGAAATGGGTATGGGTATACACCTCACAAATGTTCAGAATGGAAAATTTTAGTGACATTTCTATAGCATAATAGTAGTGCATAAAGATTCATGAAATGGTTAAATGGGAGAGAAAGGGGTACCTCATAACTTGGAAATTATAAGTTAAATAATAGGGATACATAATAACATAATACAATATGAAAAATTGGAAATTTATAGGCATGATACAAGGATGGTGCTTGAATAAAAACATGGCATGAAAAATCACACCATAATTTCGGCAGCATAATGGTAGTACTTAAAGATTCATAAAATGATTTAATGAGAGTTAAAGGGTTCTATAATAATTTGGGTATCAAAATTAAAATAATATAGATATATAGAAAAACCTATCCCAACAATATAAATTGGAAAAAATGCATTACATAGATAAGGTGCTAGGATAAAGAGGGGAAAGAGAGGGTCCCTTACTAAATTTAGGCATAGTAACGGCTTAGGTAAATGTCATAATGAGAGGGGATAAATGGTATATAATTATTAGTACATAAATTGTATATTATAGGGATCTTTATAAACTCATTAAAACATAACCAAATGATATTCATAGGGCTAATTACAAAGAAGGTGCTTGAATGGAAAAGAAAAGAAAGAGTTCCCTTACTAAACATTGACATAGTAAGGACTTTGGTAAATGTTATAATGAGATGGTATAAATGATATTTAATTATTATGACATAAATTGGATAGTGTAGGTTTATTTATTAGTTTAATATAACCAATTGATATTCAAAATGGTAAATATAAAGAATATGCTTGAATTGAAATGAAGAGAGAGAGGTCCCTTACCTTGATAGGGTGATTCCAAAAGCTTGGGAGGAGATTCTTGGGAGATTTTGGGAACCTTGGGAGAACTCCAAAGAGGGGAGGGAAGAGTAAGAACATTATTAAAGGTTTTTTAGTGAGGATAAATGGGAGATTGGGTGGGTTTATATAGGAAAGGAAAGGATATTTCTATATTATTTCCCAAACTTAGGTATTGGACTCTATAATAAAGAAATCAAAACCACAAATCTTCACATGGATTTTGCACATGGTTTATACCCCAGAGTATTGGTTGTATTTATTTTATATGGAATAGTTACAAACATAATAAAATTTTATCCTTGGTGATGTGTAAGTGAGTCATGTTTATAAAGAATTGATTTTAAAACCTTCTAATATAATATAGGTTTTGGAGGATTCATAAAGGCTATATAAAATTACTCAAATAACCTCAAAAATGAATTATTTTAAATGGGAAGCATGTATTTTATAATGGATACCCTTTATATCATTTATTAAATCACTTTTGGTTCATTTTTATATTATAATACATAATATATATTTATACTGTATTTAATTTTATCCAAAAAAATTGACTCTCTCGAAAAATTATGTAAAATTACTGTTAGATAATTTCATCATGCTAATTAAAAAAATAATATTTATCTTATCAAAATAATTTTTAAAATATTTGAATTTTATCTTTTAAAATAAGAATAGATATTTATTGAGAAATGATGGGTTTTTTAATAATAATATTTTTAAATCCTTATAAAAATTACATTTGACTTCATAAAAATTATATTATATTTTATATTTAATAAAAAAATATTTAATAATAATATTTTTTTAAAATTTTATTTACTTTAAAAATCCATTAATTAGTCAATAGTAATGTCTTAATTGAAATTTTATGTTACCCAAAAATATAATTTGTGTTTTATTATATCAAAATCAAAATTATTTATAAAGTAACAAAAATAAGAAGTAAATATAACCATTATTATATTAAAAACATAATATACATATTCATATAATTAGGTTCTTGATACATATCCCTTTATTACACTAGAAAACTTCCCATGGTTAAGGTGCGAGATAACGATATTTTCAAGGGGTATTTCGGCATACTTGGTTTGGATTGTGATCTCAATGAGCTTGAACTTCTCCCATAAAAGGTTTCGCTCATGCTTTAGGTGTTGGATATCATCTTGGACTTGGTTAAGTAAAAATACTGGTGATGTTATCTCCCTATAAATCTCTGATAAATGGTATTTATAGGTTATGATCCTACTATTCGAGGCCATCACTTTCTTTGTCTATATTAATTTGATTTATCATAATAATATATTTATACTAATCATATGATCATTGTTCAATGACTATTTTATAAATGGTTATGATGATAAATGGTTTTTAAAAACCTATAGGATATAATGAAACCAAATAATTTCATGTGTTTTCTATAACAATAATAGGTAATTTAATTCAAATAAAAGTTTGGGTTGTTACAGAGCTGGCATAGGGATTGGCTTAAGCATGGCAATGAAAAAATCCAATTTATATATTCTCTTTCCTTGAGCTGATGGAATTTGTCAGAACTTGGCCTTGGTTCACATGATGGGATCTTTTGATCTCTTAGAAACTATAGTAAGATCTCAGAACCCACCTTTATATTTCATAGGGACAATAAGTATTCACAACTTTCCAAGAAGATTCTCTATATAGAGGGAAAAAATATTCTTAGGGGAGAAATATGTTTAGAGAGTAATCCAACCCCTTACACCTACCAATGAAATTTGAGAGCCTCTCATTTATCACTATTTTCAGTTTGAGTGGCTGAGTATTGTTTTCTTCTGTAGTGTTGAGCTAAATTAAAAGAGAAACTATTGATGAAGATCCTACCATTCTGTGATTTAACAAGCTAGTAACTTAGTATACTATAAGAAGGTTGTCCCTTTAAATGATTATATAAAGAACCTAAGTTTCACTGATTTTTTTGTGTAGGATTTTCCATCACAAGATCACAATGAGACATGAAATTCCTCATATACTACTCTCGATACCCAGATCCATTAAATATTAGAAATGTAGGACTCTCAAATTTTGTAAAGGGAAGGGTCACATCCACCAATTCAGAGTAAGGTTTCCTTTACAGTTGTACAGGTGTGTTCCATTCCTCTATAGCTTCCAATCAGGCTTTTGATGACTCAATAGTATTGATAATCACCTAAGGTATGTTTGGATGAACATTATATTGAACGGGGGAAACAACAGGTCAGGTATGATGTGTCGGATCTACCAATACCTACATTTGACACCCAGCATGGGTTAACCTTTGATGGTTTTCCTAGTTCAGTTCTATTTGTTTCTCTAATGGAGGGAATTCCTGATACCCTATAATGATTGGGTCCAAAAAAATAGGTTTTCTGGTCCCAGGGTTGAGCGGATTCTCTAGATCCATTCTCATTGATATGAAGAACCCTTCTTATTAAAGGGTATCAACTGGGAGGGTGGTATGAGGCTCTACTTGAAGGACATACCCAGTAGAAACATTGACTATGATTAGTTCTATATTTAACTTCCTCGGTTCCTACATTATCTTATCATATTGTGTGAACCTCTATTCTATCATGAGTTATTAAACTCTTTTCAACAGATAATAAGATGTAGTTATTCCCTTTACCTTTTCCTTGGTGAAATATTGTTGAGGGTTAGTGGTGAAACATTCAAATAAGCCCCCAAATTTTTGGAGAGATTTTTATTCCTGGTATGCACACCTTCTTTTTATTTTAGTGGGGAACATGTTTCGAATGGAAAAATCCTCTTCTTGCTCCTATGTTTTTGCGTCATCTTCTGTGGAATCTGCAAGAGTAGTGTCGATGATGTTCACTGATTCATAGTGCATTATAGGTTTCATATCGATAGTAGAATGATAGGAGGGATGATTGGCCCTAGGAAAATTACTGAAAGCAATGTAATATCCAAGGGAAGTTGTACCCAAAATAAATAGTTTTTGTTTGTGATTATTACCAATCCTCTTCCATCCCTTCTAGGATTCCTTTTTAGATGCTTGGAAAATATTGAATCTAAGGGAACCACCACACATCTTCATCGTATGTGCACCTAGTGAGGGAACTAGATTATGAGACAAGGCGTACTGGGAGGATTCATTTTGTGGTGCTCCTCCTAAATGGTAAAAGATTAATTTTCAATGGAGATTATGTTAAGGTAAAAATTAATCCAACCCTGTGGGTGGGGTTTCTCTCATTCCACTATTGTTATGCCTTAGGGTGAATTTGTTATCCTTAAAGGGATGGGTTGGGTTAAAAATTCCCCTAGCCCTACAATATGGGGATGCTCTTATATCGTGGAGGCTAATATTTTCATGGTAGATATCTTGATATTGTTAATTTTCATTCAAGCATGATCCAAGTGCAATATATGGTCCGGAAACATGCCACTTTCTTTTGAGGTCATCAGTAGTATCTGATGATTGGATTCCCTTAACTGAGAATCTTGCTTAATGTTCTATAATGCCTAGTCTAGGAGTCTTTTGATTGATTTATCTCATTAGTATTGACATCTATAAGACATGTTCAGGGTTGATTCTTTCTAATCACACCATTATTAGGATATGGGCTCATATTTTAAAACTGAAATAAAGTAATAACATTACATGAAGTCACTTCTGGTGGATTTTACTGATCAGAGAGTGAGGTGAAATATAAAGATTTGTGTTTTCCATATCCTTTTATATGGACACTAGGTGGGGAATTGACGATCATAAGACATAATTTATGCAATGCATTGAGGCATGCAAGTTTAAGATCCTTCTGTTGTTTTCTCAGTTTTGGGCGTCATGCAGCGGGAAGGGCTGCCAAGTTAATTTGGTGACAAAGTTCTTTTATTTCCCTAACATGGTCAACATACCATTTGTAAGGAAAGAATGGTTGAAGTTGGTTCCCTAGAACAAAATTCTATATACTTTATGATAAACATGTATTCATTGTTTTCAATATTAATAAACTACTTATCACATCATGATTTTTCTTCTGAATGACATAGTGTGTGATAATGTCCTAAAAGTAGTTGTTTCACTAAAAAGTCATAGAAGTTCCTCACTATGATGAGAAACTAGAAGTGCTACTACACTATTCTTGAATGTGTGTTCTATATCTAGATTATATAATTTGAGTGACACAAATGATATAGACTATCAAGGGTGTAGACTCGTAGGACTTTGAGGGACCTTCTCATGGTTTATGCCCTTGGTAATATCCAGTAGGATATTATGAGAATGGAACTAGCCAGTAGAAAATCCACATTTATACATGTCATTGTATGTTCCTATCTGTGGATGTGTGTATTGGTCCTTAGACTTTAAGATTATTATTAATGAATATTATGAGTTTTTCACTTTGATGTATTAACAAAAATCGTGTTGAAAGATGTTCACGCTGAAGTAGGATGCGTTGGGTGTGTCACGAGTAATATTTCTTTAATAAATAATATGAGAAAGGATTTATCCCTTATGTTCTTTAATTAAAGTTTATATCTTAGGACCTTTTATGAAAATGATATAGTATAAATAAATCTATGTCCATGTTGTTCTATAGGCAAGTTCTATTTCCAAAAAGTCAAAGAAAGAGATAATCGAGCATATAGTTTGATAGCACTGGCTTGAAACATGGTCGATTTGAGATATTGTGATAAATGGGTTATATTACAGAGTAAGCATCCATATGAGGTGACATGTCATTGTGATATTAACTTATTTCTCTATGGGTGCATTGGCGTGTTGCTAGACACTAACCTTGGACTTTAGGCTATTTTGCCTAAGGCCACTAAGAAAGAGGCCTAGAGGGTTACACACTAAGTGTGTCCAGAATCTCAGTTAAATAATATATATTATTATTTATTATTTAGTAGTTTGAATAAATATTATTCCCATACATGGTTTAATAATTATTCATGTATGCTTGATTACGTATAAATATTTATTTTCTATTTAGTAAATATAATATTTATTTATTTATTGGAAAATAATGTGGTGATATTTATTTAATAAATTAATAGTCATTATTTAAGGTCCAATAAATATTATGGAAGAATGGAGGACCGAGTTTTTTAGGTCTAGTGAGATATAATAAATATTGAATATTATTTTATTAAATAATATTTAATTATAATTTTCAAGTGAAGCCCGTGTCGAGAAAAAATGAAATTTTTTTTTTTGATATGGGGTTTCACTAGGATTAAATAAATAATTGAGGTTTGTTGTGAAATTATTTTATTTTAACCCTAGAAATATATAAACTCCTTTATTTTATTTTCTCATTAAGCCAATTCATTTGTCTTGCTTGTGCACAACAGATATGGAGAACCCTCTCGATCATAGAGAGCTCCCTTCTCCAAGAATGCTCCCAAGAACGGAGATCAATCCCCTCCATAGGATCAAGGAGAACGCTTTGGAAGTAGTTCTTGAAGAAATCAAATACAGATGATGTAAGTGAAAGGATCTTCCATGATAGCAGTTATAGATTCCTTTAGTGATGTTTGGAGATTCTAGGAACACATGTGGATCACTACTAGAGGAAATCTACACTTGGTTTCTACAATACAATGATGGTGGACCTCAGATCTGTCGTTGGATTCATCAATGAAGAAAGAATTCCAAAAAAGGTATTTATTTATTTAATTAAATTAATTATAAATTATATGTGATGATCCTCTTTCTCAGTTTCGACATAATTATTCATTATCTATTTCTTTGACTCAATTCCATGGATCATGTCATTAATCGTCGTATAGATATCGGATTGATCGTCGATTATGGAAAAAATAAAATCTGGGCACCTCCCATCGCACGCTTATGATACACCCAAAACCTATAAGAGTTATTAGATAGGTCACATAATTATTTATAATTATTTAAGATCATTAGTGATTTACACATTTTAATTTATTTTTTTCAATTCAAGTTCAATCATTCTTTTAATCTGAATTGTGAGATTTGTTTCTTCCTCCTTTGTCTCTCATAGATCTAATCGAGACGTTTAAATTTATGATTGAAATATAATTGAGGAACTCATTTGTAGGTTCCATGGTTTCTGGTCAGACAACACCAAAGTACACTCTATGTAACTGGAGTTACATGTCGAATAGTCACATTCAATGCATAAGAATTGATTCGGAAATCAATTCAAGATTATGCATTGATTATTGCATTAATTACACACTTAATTCACCATGTGTTGACCAGAATTTAATAGTGCATGGTCATCTGGACTACACACCATGTAGCCCACATACATGGCGTATAGTCTCTTTGAGTCATAGGTGGGCCATGCATTCCATACACTGCCTACCTAACTGATCACCATATAACTCAAAGTTCACACGGCATGTGGCCTATTGGACACACCATGTACTCCAAAATTTATAAGGAGTGGATCACACATCGAGACCCTAGGAATGTGTCTCGAATAGAAAGTGAGATATATACACATCTTATAGATTGGATCTACACATCATGTACTTTCAAGTTATGAAGATTTAAAATTTATTTATTTTACTATGGAAACCTTGAGACATGTACTTTCATGTGGTCATAAGGATAGGGAATTACATGTGATAGGTTTTTAATATACATAAATATTTAATTATTTAATTAATATTTGTGTATTGTTTAGATCTACATATCATGTATGAGTTGTATTACAAGTTGTTACTCTACATGCATTTAATCATAACACGTGACCAAAAAATCATGTAATTCATGTAATCATTTGTGAAGTACATGTTGTAAACGTATGTGATAATTCATATATGCGATATGTCATAAGATAAAACAATATATGAGTATAATATATGTTGGGAAGAATCGGATGGGTATTCATCATGTTTCCTCCAAGGTACATTTATGTACAAAGTTAATTTTAAATGAATTTATTTAATTTTTTTGAAATTATAATGGATGAGATAATCAAGGAAATTAGGATGAGAATTAAGATAAAATAATTGATTAATTAAAGATAATAATTAATCAATTTGAACATGATTTTTTTTAAATAATAATGATTAATAATTTAATGCTAGTTTTATTAAATACTTAATTCATTGCATGCATGTGAATGATCATGAGCTAGACCAGATATTTTGTACGTTAATTGGTTTCATTTAATTTATTATTAAATTAAATTTTGGGCATGTGTGTCTTCTCTCTTTTCATTATGTAGGGCCTACATGCCCATGGTTTCTTTTATATAAACCCCTTTTTACCCTCACTTTCATGTGAGTAAAAGGCATATGTAATGGATGGATCTCCCAAGCAAGTTGAGATGGTTCGAGTTTGGAGATGAGGTGAAACCAATCTAAGGATATACATAAGTGGACAGGTGGAAAGTTATAATAGGAACCTTAATCGGTTTAAGGTGTTTCACCCACTAGTTCAATGGTTAGTTTATCAACTGTTAGATAAACTAACCATTAGTAAGAGCTCATAATCATACCACTTTATTTTATTTTGGTTAGTTTCATAGTTATTTCATTATAGATGTCTTGTCGGAATCACATAATTAATGAATTAATTATCATGCAAGATAAAATTAAAATAAAATAGTTTATGCATAAATATTATCTAATACATGGTTAATCACTTAATTAATCCCACTTAATATTAAAAAAAATGTGATAAAGATAATAATTTTCAATTTATACATAACGGGTAAAATCCATTAATAAAATATTAATTTGGTATAGTCTTCCATTACTTTGGTTAGAATTGAACCATAGTTAAAAATGCTTGACCAGCCAAATTTTGGGTTCTTTCAATTATTGGGGAATTCTAACTTGAGTTTTTGGGTTGACTTAACTTAGTTGACATCAAGGGTTGACTGCTAAAGTAGGACTTAGTGTAACTAAGATGAAAAGGTTGAGAAAATCTAAATTAATAACTTTGGGATTGGTGGGTCCACTTATCAGATTATGAAATTATGAGTTAATGCAGTTATCATTTGTAATGCCTACCTAAAACCATTGGAGTTTCTTGACCAACCAAATTTGGGGTAATGATAAGGGGAATATGGATCCTTCCCACTAGAATATCCAAGAAATAGGATATTCCAAATCCAATGTTGAGGGATAGTGTGTATTGATAAAATAGTGGGAGACTAATAAATATAAGATTTATTTATTTGTCTAAATTTTATTAGATAAAGTACTAAAATTATACTTATCTTATTTTGTAGAAACATTAATAAAATGACATCAAACATATCATTGTGATCCATACTTGAGAATAAAAACCTTCTCATCAGCACAAAATTTTGTGAGTGGAAAAGGCACCCACGTGTCATCCTTCTCTATGAAAGGTAATTATATGTGCTAGAAGAACCATTACCGGTTTCACCTAGGAATGAGGAAAGTGATGAAGAACTATCTCTCTATAAGAAAAATCTGAATGATACTACAGATTTTCAGTGTTTCATGCTATCATCTATGTCCAATTAGATTTTGAATCAACATGAGGATATGGTTGCCTATAGCATGATGTCTCATCTTTGGTATCTCTATCAAGAGAAGGGTATATAAGAGAGTTATGAGATCTCCAATGCTTTGTTCACAACTAATCTTGGAGAGTCTGTTTTAGATGGGCCTCATGTAGTCAATCTTATCGGCTACATTGAATGCCTGGACATCTTAGGGATTAAATTTAGAGATGAGTTATGTACGGATTTCATACATTCATCACTTCCCAAGACCTTCTCCATCTTTATTATAAAATATAATATGATCAATAATGAGAAGAGTCTTTTGGAACTTCTAACCTTGATTCACCAAGTGGATAAGGACATGAGGCGTGATAAACCTACGGTACTTATGGTGAAAAAGAAAAGGAAGAACAGGTTAAAGGGTCCCAAGACCTATAAACAATCTAAATCTCCCGAGCATTGTCCTTCCAAGAAGGGAAGATCCAAAGGCAAGGAAAGAAAAATTATTTAGTACGTTTTTCATGTGGCAAGCTAGGACACTAGAAGAGAAACTACACCCAAAAGCAAGGGGAAGCTAAAGGTCCATTCATTATTGATTGAAATATTTCCATTTCTACACATTGGGTATTAGATACAGCTTGTGGTGCTCACATATGTATCCAAATGTATGAACCAAGTAGATTTTGGAAGAATTATAGAGGAGAGGTGGATCTACGAGCTGCCAATGGTGTGACATTGGCTGCTCTATCCATTGGTGACTACCACTTTTCGTTGATAATGGGAATGATTTTGGTTTTAAGAGATTGTTATTATGTACCTATAGTTATTGATAACATAATTTATGTGTCATGTTTGGATACATATGGGTTTATTTTCAAATTTGGAAATAAAATTTATTTATTTTATAAGGACAATATATGTTATGGTATGAAGCATTTAAATAACAATCTTTATGTATTAAATTGAAAAAAAACATGTGTTAACAATTGATAATGAATCATGTTCACATGACTCATATAACACCAAGTTGTGGCATCCCCATATTAGTCATGTAAACGATAAGTGTTTGACAAAGCTCTATCAATATGGTTATTTACACTCTTATGAGATAAAATCACTTGATAGATGTCATGCTTGTTTACAAAGAAAAATGACCAAACCACCATTTGGTGGATAGGGTTAAAGGGCCACAGAACTTCTAGGATTGGTACACACTGATGTGTGTTGATCATTTCAAGTAGAATCTAGAGGTGGATATTCTTACTTCATAACTTTTACTGATGACTTGAGTAGATATGTATATATCTACTTGAGGAGGTATAAGTATGAGGACTTTTTTAAATTCAAGGAATTCAAGAATGAAGTAGATAGTCATCTTGGTAAAAAGATAAAGAAGCTTTGATCGGATTGAGGTGGTGAATATCTTAACCAAGAGTTTGTAGACTTTCTATGGGAGTTTGGGATTCTATCTCAACTCAATCCACCGTATACACCAAAGTGTAATGGTGTTAGTGAAAGGATGAACTATACCTTGTTGAACATGGTAAGTTTGATGACGAGTCATGTAGATCTTACATTATCCTTTTAGGTATATGCATTACAAATTGTGGCATACACATTAAATTGAGTACCAACTAAAGCAACAAATAGAATTCCCATCGAGTTATGGCATGTAAAGAAACCCATTTTGTCTCATACACGTGTATGGGGTTGCGAGGCATTTGTTAAGGCCTTATTAGGAAAAAAACTAGCACCCTGGGGCACAAAGTGTATCTTTATAGGGTATCCTAAGTAAATAAAGGGATGATACCTATACAACCCCTTGGAGAAAAAAATGATTATATCTATACAATCCTTATTTCTTGATAGGGGTCACATCCTCAAAAAGGATAGTGGGAGAAAGATTAACTTTGATGAAGTTGATGCTCAAGATATATCCAAGGCAGTCATTTGGATTCAGAACTTTTTATAGGAACTTGATGTGGTACCTATTAGTAAATACCCTATCACATTGTATTGTGATAATACTACAATGGTGGATCTTGAAAAAGAGACAAAGTCACACCAACGGACAAAGAATATACTCTAAAAGTATTACCTCTTAATGGATTTCTATCAGAGGGGTAAAGTTGCAGTGATCATAGTACTCATGGAAGAGAACATGGTGGACCCCTTGACTGAATGTCTATCTCAGAAGAAGCATGAGTATCATGTGAGAGATATTGGACAAAAGGTTATTAGTATTTGGATCTAGTTTAAGTGGTGGTATGTTGGAGTTGGTTCCCAAGAACCAACTTCTATGTACTTTATGATAAACATGTATTTATTGTTTTTAATATTAATAAACTACTTATCACATCATGATTATTCTTCTACGTGACATAGTATGTGATAATGTCCTAAGAGTATCTCTCACACTAAAAGGTCATAGTATTTCCCAGCTATGATGAGAACCTAGAAGTGTATGCAACTATTCTTGAATATATGTTCTATAGCTGGATGATATCATTTGAGGGAAACAAATGATACATGATATTAGGGGTGGAGACTCATAGGAATTTGAGGCACCTTCTCATGGTGTACTCCCTTGGTAATATCCTATATAATATTATGAGAACGGGACCCACCAGTAGGAAATCCACATTTATACGTGTCATTGGATGTTCCTTCTATGGAAATGGATATTGGTCCTTAACTTTAATATTGTTATTAATTAATATTATGAGTCACATGCTTTGATATATTGATGAAAACTGTGATGAAATATTTTTGTGGTGAGGTAGGATATGTTGGGTGTGTCACGAGTAATATTGCATTAATGAATAATGTGAGAAAGGATTTATCCCTTCTATTCTTTAACAGAATTTAATATCTCAGGCTCTTTGATAGAAGTGATATGGCCTAAATAAATCCATGACCATGATGTTCTATAGGCAAGTTCTATTTCCATAAATTCAAAGAAAGAGATAATTGAGCATATAGGTTGATAGAACTAGCATAAAACTAACTCGATTTGATATATTGTGATTAAGGGGTTATATTACATAGTAAGCATCTATATAAGGTGACATGTCATTCCCGAAATAACTTCTTTATCTATAGGTTCCTTGGCATTTTTCTAGATGCTAACCTTGAACTTTAGGTTGCTTCGCCTAATGCCACTAAGAAAGAGACCTAGAGGGTCACACACTAAGTGTATCTAGAATCTCAGTTAAATAATATATATTATTATTTATTATTTAATAGGCTGAATAAATATTTTTCTCATATGTGGTTTAATAATTATTCATGTATTCTTAATCACATATAAATATTTATTTTCTATTTAGTAAATATAATATTTATTTATTTATTGGAGAATAATGCGATGATATTTATTTAATAAATAAATATTTATTATTCAAGGTCTGATAAATATTATGTAGGAATAGTGGGCTGAGTTTTTTAGGTCCGGTGAGAAATAATAAATATTGAATATTATTTGATTAAATAATATTTTATTGTAATTTGAAAGTTAAGCATATGTTGAGAAATAATGATATTATTATTATTATTTGGCGTGGGGTTTTTCTAGGATTAAATAAATAATTAAGGTAACTTGTGCAATTATTTTATTTTAACCCTAGAAATATATAAACCGAGTTATTTTATTTTCTCATTAAGCCAATTCATTTGTCTTGGTTGTGCACAACGGATTTGGAGAACCCTCCCAAACATAAAGAGCTCCCTTATCCAAGAATTCTCCCAAGAATAGAGAAAAATCCCCTCCACCAAATCAAGGAGAATTCTTTGGAAGTGGTTCTCAAAGTGGTCAAAGTTGAATGACACAAGTGTGAGGATCTATCATGTTAGCACCTGGAGATTCCTTTGGCGGCATCTGGAGATTCGAGGAACACGTGTGGATCACCGCTAGAGAAAATATACAATTGGTTTCTATAATGCAATGATGGTGGACCATAGATCTGTCACTGGATTCATCAATGAAGAAAGAATTCCAACAAAGGTAATTATTTATTTAATTAAATTAATTATAAATAATATGTGATAATCCTATTTCTCGGTTTCGGTGCAATTCTTAATTATCTATTTTTTTGACTGAATTTCATGGATCGCGGTGTTCATTATCGTATAGATCTTGGATTGATCATCAATTATTGGGAAAAAAATAAAAGTTGGGTACTACCCATCACACACTTCTGCTGCACCTAGAACCTACAAAAACTTCATTTTCAGGTGATGGATATTTTTCTAGAGGTTCATATGGATGTTGTGTATGCATTAATCTAATAGTACCTCTAGAATGTCAAACTGATAAGTGGTTGAGGGATAAAAAATGATGGGTATATTATCCTTGTAAAGTTTACTTCTCATAAGTAATGTATTCTCATCTTCTTTTGATGGAGATTCTTCCACTTAATCTAAGTGGATGTTTATTAGCTGCTTTATTGTGAATAATGGGGTTAATTGGGATCTTTTTCACCTTGATGTAATGAAAATGATCCATAGGTGGCTCGGAATATGACTAATGCCTCATATTATCCTTGGGTTGAGAAAGGATGTTGATTGTCAATGACTAGGCATCGGGCATGACTGACCCTATCTTCCTAAGCACCTCAGAATATGTTATCTTTATCATAATTTATTTGGTAAGGGGGGATCCTTATTTAAATGAAACATTACCCTGGGGAGGACCTTAAGGGTAGATGTTAGAAAGGTGAGTACCTCCTTGTTGTTTGATTTTTTAACCATGAGGAGGGTCATTGTAGCTTTTACGAAGAGATAAGATCTCATGTTCAATCACTTTGTGACTATAAAGGGTGACTTCATGGTAAATATTCTGGGAGGAACCTCCAAATTTGTTAGTAAAACTATTTCAGGGAGTACCTTCACAAATATGACTAATAATTACATTATTTGTTAATGGATCAATAGGATATTGGGCCACCATTGATAGGCATATGATGGCCACAAGAACACCAGACTTTAGCAAAGTAGGGTGGTGGGCTTGCTCTGAAATTTAGAACTATCCCAGGTGGGATTTCTTCTTTGATGTTCACCATTAGGTAGCTGGAATTGCATACCATGGATAGTGATTTTCATATATAGGAGGGGGTTTTTTTGAATCCCATGTTTCTATTGAAGCGTGTTGACAAGACTCTATGGTTTCGATAGGGGTATATGTCGATCCTAGAATGGCCACCAGAATGGACTAATGACCTATAGTTGGAATAGGGATGTGTGCCCAATCTAGTCATCCTTTCATCATAGAATTTTTCCTAAAACTCTCCTAGATGGGAGTGGGAATATGTGTCTACTCCTGAGTGACCTTATCATTTCATTAACAGGACACTCCACTTGCGGAGGTGGGTTCATACACCCAAATCCTAATCATGTTTTTCGAATCATTATCACCTGGAAAGATTGTATAATGTGAGAAAGGATAGACTCTTACCCTTCCATCATTTCTAGGATATTTTGGGTGACATCCAGGGATAGAATGGAAATTTATGACCATTTTTTGGTTGTATAAGGGGCGTTCCCCTACTCATGTCCTCTATTTCTTATTAGGATATACTGAAAATCACCTAGTGTGGGGGTAGAGACATGGGTGTGCCCCATGTTAACTGTCGGGGCATGTTGATTTGTTTCACTGGTTTCTACCAAATTGTATTGGTAGACTTGATGTGTGCAATCAGGTACATGTTCCTACTCATATGTTGTTGTTTCATCTTCTTGGTATACTTCTCTGATAGGAACAGTAACCACCCAAAAATTTATTAATGAAAATTCCTCTTGGTCTATTTAAATGTCTTCTTATGGTTATGTAAAACATATGCACTTATTTGGTTCTATGTTTTATATTTTAAAATATCTTTAAGAATTGTGACCATTTATAATATAACCATTGAACAGTGATCACATAATTAGTATAAATATAGGGCTTTAACAAATCCAATTTACTCAGATAAAGGAAGCGATGGCCTCATCCAGTAGACTTGCCCCGTACAAAGCCCATTTGCTGGAGCTCAAAACAGAGGTGGAGTCATTGGGCTTAGCTCTTGACCAAGCCCAATCCGGTCTTGAACATGTTAATTTTGAGAGGAACTGACTACGGGAGAAGTGGAAGTTAATGGAGATTACCACCCGAGCGATGTTATCCGAGCCACCCCAAGAGTCTGTCACCATCACACACCTTACCCTAAGGTCTTATGCGGGTGTTTTAAGGGGTTATGTAACAATACCCTAATACTATGATTATGTACATTATTCTTGTATAGAGAATATACATTCTTTTTATTATTGTTACTTTGTAAATAATTTCTAAAGCACAAATAGTATTTTTAGTTAATATTCAACTAAGAAATATATTTTGATGAATTAATGGATTTTTGAATTAAATAATATTTTAATAAAATATTATTATTATTATTATTATTAAATTAATTTTTATTAAATATAAATGATTTTATAATTTTATGAATGTAATTGTAATTTTTATTAATGTTTGAAAGTTGTTTTTATCAAAACCCATGAATTTTCAAAAAATATTGGTTTTTATTTTAAAAGTAAAAATTAACATATTTAGAAAATTATTTATATAAAATTAATATTATTTTTGGAATCAGTACGTTGAAATTATTAAATGGTGAATTTTTCATAATTTTCTAGGACAGTCGAATTTTTGGGTAAAAATTAAATACAATTTAAATATATAATGTGTTTTATGACATCATAATGACCCAATAGTGATGTAATAAAATAATATAAACATTATGTTCTGCCAATATATGTTTTACCATTAAAATAATATGATTTTGGGTTTGTTTGATTTATTTTACAAAGCTTTAGTGGACTCTTCAAGACTTATAAAACATTTTTTCTTTTTAAATTGTTTTCCTTGAGAGTGTGACACACCTCCACATAAGAAACCCTATTATTTTAAGAATTTAGGCCATTGGAATTATAAAATATTGTTTTCCACTCCCCTTTGGAAAAAACCATGGGCAAAAACCATGGGCTGGTTTGTGGTTTTGATTAGTTTAATGTGAGGTGTCCCAAACCAAAATAATAAAGAATTCCTTCTCCTTTCCTATATAAACCCACCCAAGATCCCACTTCCTCTTCACTAAAAGCCTTTAGAGTTTTATCAACCCATTCCCTCATCTCTCTAGAATCCTCCCAAGGTGCCCCAATCTCCCAAGAATCCTCTCTCAAGCCTCTCTCAAGCTTTTGGGATCACACTTCCAAGTAAGGGATTCTCACTTTCCTTATTTATATCCAAGTTTTCTTATATTGTTATGCCCTTTTATTTTCAATTATAAATGTTGGGGTATGATTTTTCACCTCCCCTAAACTGACCTCTTCATTTTTTTAATAATGATATATCCCCTTTCTCTCTCATTAATTCCTTCCATGTTTACCTGTTACCATTCCGTAAGAAATTTCTCTCTCCTCATTTACATTCAAGTAATTCTTTTGTATCATGAATCTAAATTCCATTACAATTGTTTGGAAATGTATCTATATAACCCCCTTACTGTCCATTTCATGTACATATGATGATACACCACTTTCTCTCTCATCAACCATTTTTATGAGTTCTTATGTCACGTCGTTACACTGCCAAAATTACACCGCGATTTTCCAAGCCAAAGTCATTGTGTAGTGAATACCATGCCCACTTCTCTATCAAGGGTATTCACCTTTATGTACATTTACTTATTGTTTAAATAGTTTCATGTATTAATTCCACACTTCTTTGTCATGGAATAAATAAATATGTTTAATGAATCCATGCTTTATGATCCATGCGGCACACTTATGCATGAAATGAAATGTTTAAGAAGGGTGTGTCTTGATAGCGCTCTGATGCATTGGGTAAAGTATAGTATCATGATACGTTATGAGCAATGAGTGTTGACTCATGCTAATTCAAGTGCAACGAGGGTTTACTCGTGCTTCATGTGCAATGAGGGTTTACTCATGCTCCATGGGAAATGAGCCTTAGATCATGCTAATTCCATGTTAAGTATTGTTGGCACATTTCCATGTTATGATTATCATGCATTATCATGCCTTTATGTTCATGTTTCTATTATGCTACATTTATATTCCTATTTCCTAACATGTATTGTAATATTCATGTTATTCCTTGTTTACTCCCTTATTGGGCTTTATAGCTCACCCTTTTCTTATGCATGTCTTCTGGTTATCCCATGCAATGCTAAGTACGAGGAAATGTAGTGGTCATGTAAAGGAAGTTTTCAATAAGATGGTGTGTTCTATGTTTTAAGTTGTTATGTAATGTTCCTAAGACCCAAATAAATTATACCTCTCTATCTTCTATGTTTTATAATGGGAAGTTTTATGTAATAAATCATGTTTAAGTATGAAATAAAGAGCAGGGTTGTTATAGGAATAGTAATGTGAACTTATTCCTGGTTGTTTGATTTTGACCCTCGATGGGCTATCCTGGATGCTCGAGTCTGGGTTACCTAAGACAGAGCAAGTATGGTGACATCCTCATCATGATGAGGACTTGATTTTGTCCAGAATTTATGGTAGAAATTCTTAGAAGGGTCCCTTTTTGGAGAATCTTTTTTTGTTGAGATGAGGCCACTGATGGGCTCTTGGTCTGCTTCCCAAAGGTAAGGGAGGAACTTGTTATAATGTTCCAGGGAAAGGCACTCAAAATAGTTTGGGATAGAAATGGGAATTTTCATCTTATAGGTCTCCAACCATTCTGAGTAGATGGTTAGCTGGGATTCATTTGTTGAAGGGCTTGTCGAGAGGGCTCCAAGTTTGAGATAGTACCATTCAGGTGGTACGCCTGAACCAGTTTCATTGAAACCCAGCATTAAAGATGCTAGGTTGGTGATGGTTTCCTTGAGTTATATGAGGACCCAACTTGTGCAATAGTTTATACATGCATTTGGGTCAACTGTAAAGATACCATTAGATTGAAGGGAGTTCTTGATGAAATCTCCTGAGTATACATGAAAAACAAAAACAAGAAAATCCCTTAAAAGTGGAATCTTAATAAATAAACACATGCATAATCAATTTATTTAGATCCTTGTTTGGTCTGATTTCATTTTTTGAGAGCGTGAAAGGGTTATAACATGTGGTAAATGTGGTTATTTTGTTTAAGGATTTTCATCGGGTTCACCATTTTTTCATTTGAAAAATTATTTGTTTCATTTGGAAAATAAAATAGGTTTTGAATTGAATTTTTTCATGGTGGTGGCATGACCCTCCCTATCAAACAAACCCTTTTTACTTTTGTATCCTTTCTAAGTTCTTTCCAATGGGGTTTATTCATGGAATTAGAAACACACAAAGGTTCCCTTATTCAAGATGTCTCACAAACCTATTTTCCAACAGAAATTGGTCATTGATAAATGGTTCCAATAATGCTTAGGGACTTGCATTGGTTATGATGATGGGAGTTTGGGCTCATCCCACTTTTTTAGGGGGAATTATTTACTACTCTAGGACACTCTTATAGATTGAAGGCGTTTTAATGAATCCTTTATTAAATACCAAATATAGAATGGGTCGCCCTTATATTAACAATCAATCATTAGCGTGTATTGGCTTTAGAATCATTTTTATGTATCTGAGGTTCTTCATAGATGGAGACATCTGTATGTATCTGAGGTTCTCCATCAATGGTACCATTTGTGTTTAGATTAGAGATTATTATGTCATTCATTGTCATGATACTAGTTTTAAGCCACATAGTGGGGTGATATGGAATTTATCATCATCCAGGAAGACAGGAGTTATTTTGATATCGTGATCAGAACGATGAGATGATCTTCCAATATATCCTTCTTAAAGGTATCAACACCCATATATTTTGGTACCACTTAATGGGAAACACCATACCTTTTAATTTTATACGACAAAGACTGGACCATGCAGTTTAATGTCATGTCGTAGGAACATCTAGCCAGAAGGTTCCTAACCAAGGATGGTGCGGTACTTACACTGAAACGGCTCTGTTAGTCAATCTGGAAGAGAATATGTCCCTGTATAGAGGTAACCTATATTAGGAATTTGGGATGATAAGGATGAAATAAGGAGAAATCAGAAGTAATGTGGCCTTCTGGGTTGGAGGCATGATCTTACTGGTAATGTGTCCTAATTAGAATGATTTTGGTTTGAGAGTGTTGGTTTTGGACCTCAAGGAGGATTTCTATGTATCCCATGAATATTGGAATCAAATCTCATGTAGTTTAGAAGTTTTGAACTTACACCTATAGAGGATTCCCAAGGTTTATTCATCCGGAATATATCTCTTTCAAGGTTTTCCTCATAGGGAATATGGCCCCTAAGAGGATTGTAACATGGTTTTGGGGATTACACCTAGTAGGAGGCCCATGGATGGTATGTTATCATGATAATGACATGATTTACACTAACCCCTAATCCCACATGAGACATGATCAATGTGAGAAATAATAGTAATTGGAAGATCTAGAAATCTATGTGATCTCCTTTGTCCGTTGGTGTATAAGGGAGAGGATAAGGAAGGAGGGATGAACTTATTATCTCATGAGAAATACCAGGGTCTTACTCTAGGATGGATTCCCTAAGGATATATTTTATCCTCATTTAATGGTATATGAAGATGAATTATTTTCATGGGAGTTAAGAAGAGAGATGGGTCTTAGATATGACTATCTCCTATCTTGTTTTCAAACCCTGGGGGCCCTTCATCACTCCTAAGTTTAGGAACCTCGTTACTATAGGAATGTATAAATGAGAACACTATAAGGATCCACCCATTATATAGGATAAATGTGGTACTTCAATTTCCATGTGAATTTATAATTGAGAGAACACATCAGTGCTCCCTATACTCCAATCATATATATCTGGAGGATTTGGGAGAGGTTTTGAATTGTTCCCCTTGAATGAGGGATCTAAGGAAATAGGTTCCCTGTCATTAGTGGTATGAAATAGGAATCAAAGGGTGTCATGCCAAGGTGATTCTTGGGAAAGTTGAAGACAATCTTGCTCAGGGTAGACCTGGGTGAGATAAAGGTGCTTTACATAAGGTGGACTTGGGAAAGCTATAGAGGGTCCCGTGTAGGGTGGACCTGGGCAAGCTAAAGGTGCCTCGTGTAGGGTGGACTTGGGTGAGCTGGAGATGAATTTTTTTTGAAGTCCAACCTAGGAAACAAAGCTTGGATGAGGCCTTGTTCAAGGATCGAAGGGTCTCCTCGTGTATCTTTGGATGACTGATGCTCAGGTTTTGAGCTATGGAAGGGTCATTTTCCTTAGTAGTTTTAACTAGGGAGTGTTTTATCTTGGTATTATAGACCTTAAGGGACCTCAATCCATTTACCATTACTAATTTCCCCTTCTTTTGTTGGCTTAAGGAACAACCTAAGGGTTTGGAGGACTTGGGTGAGTATAGCTTCAAGCGGTTTCTTCATCTTCCAATCATGTCAAATGAGGAGACCAAGGGTCTTATTTATAGGAAAGATTTGGGACCCTAGGAAAAGGTGACCATCCACGCAGGTGTCTCATGTAGGATCCTCTCGTAGGTATCGGCTACTCATTCTAGACTGCACAGGTAGGATCTTCACAAGTATTTTGGTACACAGGTTAGGTCTGCATAGGTTGGGACTTGTGTGATCTGGATGAAGGAGTTTCATGATGGATCTGCGCAAGATCTCAAATTCTTTTATAAAATTTCCGAACTTCTGGTAGCAATAAAGTTTGATTTTTAAGTCCATTTGGACTCTACGAATAGTCATATTGAATCATGTAAAGCAAAATATGCCCCTATGTTATGGTGTATACACCCTAGCAGGGTGGTTTTGGATGCCAAAAAGTACCCAAAAGACCCTCAAAATGGGTTTTAATGTGTCAATACCTTTTTATCATAAATTTCCAAAATCCACAACCTACTCTTAGAGTGAGTTTATCACCACCATGACATCATATTGGGAACCATTTTTGAGGAATCTTCATCCCTCAATGTGTGGGAATTCTTGTGACACATGGAAATCCAATCTACTTATTCCTGCAGTATAAAGACACATTTTTACTTAAACACAACATTTTGTGTCTAAGTGAGGATAATATCATCATTTTTCCAGAAAAGTGTGTGGCGTGAATTTTCCGATGCCAACAGTCCTCAAGACCAATAATGTGAATATTTAATTCGATATTTCCATCCATGTCTAATAATATAAATTTAAATATATATATATATATTAAAATATATGAGAAAAGAAATTAAACCTATAATATTTATTGAGAAACCTTATAAAAAAAGAACATATGTGTTGTACCTAGGGTTGTATGGCGCTCCCTTTGGTGTTCGTGATTGGGACTAATTGCCCAGCTATTTGGGGGTGTGTCTATTAGCGAGTCACAAGCCCCGCAATGGGGTGTGGGGAGGATTTTGTGTGACTTAGGATGAATTTATGATGCAACCCTTATAATGAGGCCTTTCCCTATGGAAAGAGGGTGTGATGACCTTGGGAA
The DNA here is from genome assembly GCA_963277665.1 of Viscum album. NCBI lineage: Eukaryota > Viridiplantae > Streptophyta > Magnoliopsida > Santalales > Viscaceae > Viscum > Viscum album. The sequence continues at coordinate 190,661,322 of OY728145.1, forward strand.
TAAAACCATGAGGGTGGGACACCCAAATCAGACAGTTTCATGGCACTAGTGAGCACCGGTGGATAGATATAAGAACCTAAACCTAGTATTAGATCCATGGGGGAATATTCAAACACCCTCAGGTAATACCAATGGGAATTTTATTGTATACATGGTTATACAATGCTCTACTTGGTGTCTGTGATCAGAACTAACCATCATGCTACCTGGGGGTGCATCTCTTAGTGAGTCACAAGCCCTACATTAGGGTGTGGGGAGGATCACATGTGTATTATGAGAAAGGTGTGATAAAACCCTTTTCATGAGTTCTTTTTTCATGGAAAGAGGGTGTGATAACCTTAGGAATAAAACCATGAGGGTGGGAATCCCAAAGTATATTGTTTTGTGGCACTAGTGAGTGTTGTTGGATGGACGCACGGATCTACAACTGATGTTCTCATCTCAAATGCACAAGAAAAGCACTATCAAATTTAAATTTCATTAAAATTGAAAAAATTTGGAAACTCTCTTTATCATTTAACTTTGATGCTCTATGTTATTCCTTGAAGATTAATTCCTTAATAAGTCAGAGTTTGTGTTATATTAATTTTTTTATGTCTTTATCCATGATGTTTAGTTCAAGAATCATCCAAAATATTTATCTCTTCAGATATTAAATCTGGAAAACTCTAATTTTCACCCAGTAGGAACTCAAAATATTCCTAATTATATAATTCACATGTTCTTCTCTTTTGGTGTCTCTACATTATATGAATTTAAATTCATACATTCTCTATATTGTATGCTAAATTCATATTCCCATATCTTCAAATACATATGTTGGAAAAGTTTTTTGATCAAAGACTACTATAAGGCTCAAAGAAATATGCTCTACTTCAAATGAATTACACTCAACCTTTGAAGTCATGCACTAGAGATTTATGATCTGCCTTTTCCATTTTCTTTACTCAGTGAAGTCCGGTGATGGTGTCTTATGATCAACATCAAATTTTTATGCTAATCAATGAAGTCATTTTATTTTCTCAAATATATACATTGAAATCATATGATCACAATAGTCATGTGATCCCATATAATTCATTGGATCTGACCTTTTCAAATTTCATTACAACTCCAAAGTCATATGATTGAAATGAAGTCTTATGATTTTTACTCAAAGTCTTACATTTTGCAAAAACACTGGGAGTCTCAAATGGAAAAAATAGGTTTTCAGATAAATAAAGGACAAAATAAATAATCACACAAGACATAAAGATTTATATAGTTTAGAAAATGATCCCTACATCCACGGAGAAGTAGAAAACACTTCACTGTAAAATTTGGGAGAATAATTTACATGGAGTATCTCAGAGTTTCTAACACACATAAACTCTAGCCCGAAATGGGATAATAAAGAAGATGAAGAACTATTCCACCAATTGTACAGAAAGTCCATTGTGCTATAGTGAAAGGTATCTGGAAGTCCACAGCGCTATAGTGTCATGACCACCCAAGTTCAAGCTGATACAATGGCCAATGGTTGGAAGTTCGTGAAGCTACAATACTATTGTCTGGACTTATTAAAATGACTCAAGTAATTATTCATATTCAACTCCATCTTTCTCAAACCTTTATTCATGAGTAAACTAATAGTAACTCTAGCATCCATGTAATGTTCTCCTACCCCAGACCATTGTATTGTGCGAGGATCAATGGTCTCCACTACACCTCAGACATGTATCTTGTATTCTAAAGGTTTATTACTAGAAAAATGGGTCTAAATTGGTACTATAGAAATACTATACCCTCTATATTAGAGTGTTCTACAACAGAATAAATAACCAAGCATCATCCAACCCACAGTAATTGAAATAGTAAGTAGTAAATATAAAAAAAATCGAACATTAAATGAAATTATATAAAGGACTAAATAGCCATGCCATACATACTCAAACCACTAACCAGGAGGGTTACATATACATACCAAAATATGGAAAATAGAATACACTAGATCACGATATATTTGTGTCGTACTCATTCTAATCTCCATGTGTAATCCCGACATCAACCCAAACCTATGCCTGCAACCAAGTGAATGTATGCTCGTGTACCCAAGTGTAATGGTGGCCTAAGTAGGGTGTGAATACAAAATTCTATAGGGAACTTCTAATGCATTCACATTCCAACTAGCATATATTGTGATATGTTCATGTGACATGATCAATTGAAATAAATAAATAAAATAAACCATTGTTGATCCTTGGGTTTATGTACTTGATCGACCATACCTGATTTAGCCCAATGGATGAGTTTCTTTATGCATGTCATGAGATTGTGAAAGTAAAAATTGTACAACTACCCATCGAGTGTTTTTTTTTCAAAATTCATTACAAGCGTCCCCTATAATAGTATACATTAGTTATCACAGACCTCTCCTATGGGAGTATAAAATAGTCATCACAAACCCAAATCCAATATCACCCAAGTATACCATAGTTTACATGACTTAGGAGATAGAAGACCCCCAAAAAGATCACAGTACATGATCCCCCATTGAAATACCCTCGTTGGGATAGCACGTTATGGTCTACCTGATCATCTGGGCTCAAAATGCATGGGGAACCCAACCATATCCAAGATCCAACTATATGGAAGATCCATACATATATATATATATATCCAAATCCATGGAATCCTAACTAGTATATCATACCTCCCTGTGGGAGTTTCCACACTTGGGTTATACACCTTTTAAACATTTTAGTTAAACTTCCTTATGAGAGTTTCCAATCCATTCATCAAAACACATTATGGAGTATACCATATTAATAATCAATATAAATATCACAACCAAGGGTGTCTATATTCCCAACCCACTAGACAACAAGGGTTAGACTCCCCAGATTCATCTCTACTTACTCCCACATACACCCACTCAGGTCATCTCTTAAAGGGGAATCCAAATGGATCCCTTAGGTAATCACTAAAGTGGAGACACCCTCCCATGGGTACTCAATATTTTCTTTTTCTTACGTTAACACCCAATGCTCTAAGTACATCTCATCCAAAATCATCTTCAACAGGGTAACACAACCTTGATGGATAAATAGGGTATATCTGGAACACCCCAAAGCTTTAAAATATTTTCATTTTTGAGTAAATTTAATTTTGTTCCTAGATTTATTTATATGCAACACCGTGTTAAGCTTATTCTACACACAACAATGAGTTGACTTGCATTACACGCAAGGCCGAGTTTTACCAAACAATAATATATTATTAAAATATTATTAGTTAATATAATAAGATATAACCTAGCCTTTAAGTTGGAAGTTATGAATAGTATTAACTAACTTATAAAAATATATGGTTTAATTCAGTGGTTAAAAATTAATTAGAAATGAATATAAGAACCAATTGAATATAAAGGGATTGTTTTTATAAAAAACTGTTTTTATGCTCACAAAGTTGTTTTAACCTAATAAATTATATTAATTTAAATTAGTGAGTGATATTAATGTAATATATATATTATATATTCAATTAAATATTTTTTTCAATCATCAAATATACTTTATAAGCATAATATAAGAACAAAACCAATATTATGAATAAAAATCGAAATTTTTATAAAGGCACTTTTACAGACTTTTAATTGAGAACCTATTTTAAATAACATTTTTGAAACTTTTATATATTTTATTTAACAAAATAAAATTATTATTTTAATTTAGAATATAAAAATTTACTTTGGTTGAATTTTTGGTATTTTTATGATAAGTTTCATGTTTTGATGAATAGTGAAAAATACTAAATTTTAATTGAAAACAACATTTTTCATATAAATAATTTATAGTGTTAAATTATATTATCGAATGGTTTTAAATTATAAATAGATTATTTTTTATCATTTAATCTAATTTAGGTAATTTTCATCAATTTTATATTAAATTTAGATATAAAAACGTTTTAATCTTTTGCATGTTTTAAACTTTAACATGATTTCTCACCCTGTCAATGGGATTAATTTTAAATTAATTTCTATAATTTCTGTGTTTTGAATTTTTAAAAATGGATTCCATATTTGGAATCAGTGTATCCAAATTATTTAAATAATTTTCTTTTATTTTTTGGCTTATGAATAGTAAATTTAGTAATATTTTAATTACTATAGTGAATGGTAAATCAAGTAATTATGGGTAAAAATAATACTATAAAGACCATAAAATTACCCTAACACTTGTACTAATTTCATTATATGGGTTTGATTTGACCAAAATCATCCTTGGGCCTATTTTATAGCCCATTGTATCCACTTGGATGACTTTAATCCTTTTATAGTATTTTATTCTAAGGAAAGTTCAATATGTCTTACTCAAGTTTACATTTTTATATATGGTTATTAAGAAGATATATTTGACTATAAATAGTAATTGGAAATATAAAATGTTTATCTTAATCATGATAATTTATTTTTAATTTTTAGGGAATAAATAATTAAATTAAATACTAGCACAATGATGATGTAGTAATTGTTTAATTAATAGACATATAAAATAAATGATATTAAAAATATTGAAATAGATATAATTTGATATAATAAATGTCATACATGAATTTTATGGATGAATTTTACATTTTTTGGATGTATTAAATGTTTTTTTAATTTATCTTGTGTTTTATTATTTTTTAAAAAAATCATGAAATGAATAGTGTCAAAATTGACATTAATGATGTTCTAAAATAAATAATATTTTATTAAATGATATAAAATTTATAAAAATCTAAAAAAAAATCAACTGATTTGGATTAAGTTTAATGTGTCATAAATGATCCATTTATGGCTCTTTTTGAGTTTTAGAGTAACTATATTAACCCTTAAGGAAAAAAACACATGTTATCGTGGTCAGAGTTAAAGGAATTAATTTAAGGTTAAACCCAAAAGATAAGGGTAAGAATATAACCTAAAATTGTTCAAAAATTATTAGTTGAGAGGATTTAGACCCATAATCATCTTAAATTCTATATAACTCACTTTGGAGCTATTTTTAATTAGAAATTAATTTATATTAATTTAATATTTTGAGATTTTCCTAAAGTGACCCTCCCCTCTCCTATAAAAGGGAACTCATTCTTATCCTTTCATCGCACATAAAAAACTATTTTATTTTTACAATACATACCCATTTATCCTTAAATATTCCATCTATGTTTCCTATATTCCTTACTTTGGGCATAAATCCAACCAAATAAGTCTTTTTTTCAAATCAAAAGGTGATACCCAAAGAAAAGGTAGCATTCATCAACGAATGTTTTGGTTTTATTTATTCTTTAAACCCCTTAAATTATTTTTATTTCATGTTTATATAATAAAATATGTATACTAAATATAATTATATTTTTTTATATTAAGGTTTTTACCTACACTCACACACACATCCATCAAATGAGATATGCAATCCTCGTATGTGTGTACGGCGGACTACCGCCTCGCGAACCGATGTCGTTTGTTCTTCCATTGAAACCTTTCATGGTTGGGATTATTGATGGAATTTAGATTTATATATTATATTTATGATATTTATTATGTATTTATTCTTATGTAATTATTTTATAACGCATACCTCTATACCTTCCATTGTGTGTAAATACGATAACATTGTTTGGGGAAGTGTGGACTACCGTCACCTCAAAGCAACGTGATTCGTTCAAGATATACATGAAATGTATAAAGGATGGTTTTAATAATAATATGTGACATATATGACATAAATATGATACTAATATACATATATATATATTATTTACTTTTCATTCTTTTAATATGATAAAGAAATGAAAGTAGCGTCCATGCATACGTATGACCTACCGTCTCCGTGAACGGTGCATTTCATTTCTTATTTCCAAATATTATGGATTGTTATAAATACATATATACTGAATATATATGATAATTAAATCATGTTTGACATTATGTAAATGATGAAATCATGATCTAAATAATATTAATGACAAATAACAAGTCAAGACTTACTCAAGAAACTAGGCAATTAACACCTGAAATTGTAAAAATAATGAAAGACTGTTAATGGGTAATAAAATAATATATGAAGATCATATATGATATCATAAATAAGGTTCTTATATAAGTTAATAACATGCTTATAAACATTATACAATTTTTTGAAGCACGTTCGACTAAACTAAGCGTAAGGTAAGGGATTTCATCAAAAATTCATTTCCTTAAGGCATATTGTAATGTTATGCAACTAATTTCTTTTATATGGTGTATATAGTTCCCCTTGATATATTATATCATGAATATACTTATTATCATGATATTATATGTTTCATTTAATGTTATTCCTTCAGGGTGATTAGGATTCAAATATTTCAAAGTGGTATGGGAAACTTTAATTTAAAAATCTTTTTAAATTGATTATTTGATATATAAGGAATGCTTTGGACTAGTATAACACAGGTTGGGAAACATTTAAAGTAAAACCATAGATGCATTTATAGTCTCATGAGATGAAATATTTGGCCAAAATAGATGGGTTTTTAACTAAAATGTTAAACGGTCTTGTGAAAGGTCTCGATGGTAAAGGTTCAATGTACCTAGGGAAAATGACGTCCAATAATTAAGAATTTTATTTATTGAGAATTCAATTATTATTATTATCCATGATATTTTTCATTGACATATCTATGGATGCATTTAATTATTATTTTATTGATTAAATTTCATTTATTAACAAATATTTAGCTTGTCATGTTGATTTATTTCCATTGATTCATTATTGATTCTGCATTACTTAACCTTAATGAACATTTAATCTCACTCTTATTATGTTTCCTTTCCCCAAGTTATGAATAGTAATCCTTGGAATGAGTTTCAAGGATGCAGATTTTTTATTTGTGTTATGATTTATTTTCATTTCCCTGTGTATTATGGGTATCATGTATGTAATATGACTTTCCAAGACTACTAAATAGATCAGTCCTTTGGGATTTGATTCCATATAATCATGCCAATGTAATAATATAATGCAACAGTTACAGGCTTCTGGGGTCGGGTCGTTACAGTGGGTATCAGAGGAAATTTAGCAGAAACCTTGAAAACTAGATTCAGAAAACTTAGATTGGGGAATATAACCCTATGATAGGCATTGAGTACAAGTATACAAGAACATCCTAGAATTTTGGTAAGGTATAGATTATGTGGGTATTCTTATAAATACATCCATGTATGGATATGATAAGTGGATGTGGTTCTAGAATAGATGTACCTAGGAGTAACAACTCCAATAAGGTATGTCGGGCATGACTCGGCGTAACCTGGTACACGAAAATTGTCCTTACTGTGTGCCTAGTTTGACACTCCCAGAGGATATTATTAGGATAATTCACATTTTATTTACAAACCATTAAGAATGATTTAAATTTAATGATGCCCCTAAAGAAACCATATTTATGATTATTAGATTAGATATGAAGAAATTATGTTAAGTATTTAACTATATTTGGGATGAAACATGGTAAGATAAAATCTAGTTAGTGTTATCATTTAGAAATGGTGCCTAGCAGAAGGAATGTGAATCTCACTAATGCACGTGATCCAAATATTAACAAGAATCATATATTTTATGTTCTTAAGGCAATATTTCTAAAGTAATTAGTCTCCCAAGAATTCCCATCATATGAGGACATATTATCATGTGATAATTAGATAGACAAAGAATTCTCTAAGTATTATGGATTCAGAGGGAAGTATGAGAACAAGAGGAAAACTGGGAAAAAGATAAATAAAGGGAATAAGGGAAATAAAAATTTTCCCATGTGTAATAATTGTATAAATAATCACACCGATACTTGATTAAAAGGAATGGGAGTTTTCTACAAGTATGAAAGGAAAGGCCACCATTCTTTTGACTATATGGATAAGAAAAAGGTTCCCATAGTATAATGCTTTGACTACAAGGAGGTAGGACACTGCGCAAATCAATGTCTCAAGTGTCAATGGAATATACCCCAAAAAGATGCTAATGGATCATGATCAAGATTTTTCTACTACCATAGATGAAGAGGAATGATTAATATTCCTATATCTAGATTTAGGAATTATGTCATTTGAGTTTTTATTAGTAAGGTATTGGTCATGAGAATTATATAATATATAAGGATTGTACTACATTAATTTTTCACTAAGGATTTGAGATCATATGTTGAATGAAACCAAGAAAATTGATTTGGTATCAAGTTAAAAAAAAATTAAAACACATGGTTGAGGGAAAGATATACCTTGAATATGTTCCTGATGATGTGATAATCATGTTGGAATAAAGAGACGATTGAGTTGGATAAAGTAAATTGGATACTACTAACTATCATGGAAATGATTCTCAAGTGTTGTATCATGATTTTTTAAATTTTAACCATTTTTGAAATGGTTTAAGTTAAAATTTGGATGTACTTTTAGATATTATTATATTACTTTACCCTGTGATGCAACATGTGCTAAGAGATGAAATAGAAATAGTCCAAGGCATAATTAAAGGAAAAGATTGTGTTTATAGAAATAATAGTTACTTATATTCATATAGAGTGAAAGAATTTCTAAACTCTAGGAAAAGGGTATTGAAACAAAAATGCTGTCCAGTTATCATCATTTTTTATGATATCAATGACCTTTTCCACACCACTGGTTTATGGCTCTATGGTCAATAACTTTCGCATGAACACATTCTCTATCACTCTCAATCTGAATATAATGGTTAGACTTCTCTATATCCAAGTTTTTTTTAATTTTCTCCTATTAGAAAGCCTAGTTTTGTGGAAACTTTCGCATTTCTTTTTCCCTCTTATTAAGAAGATGTTTTATTAACCAAATTTACAAAGTGGGTTTTTCAATAATTGTTTATTTTCAAATATCAATCCCTAGACTACTGAGATCAAATTTAAATTGCGAGGACGCAATTTAATAAATGTGGGGAGAATGTAGCACCCCAAAACCTTACAATATTTTTATTTTTTAATAAATTTAATTCTTTTCCTATATTTCTTTATACGCAAAACCATATTAAGCTTACGCAACACACAACAATGAGTTGTCTTGCATTACATGCAAGAGTGAGTTTCACCAAAAAATAATATATTATTAAAATATTATTAGCTAATATATTAATATATAACCTAGCTATTAATTTGGCAGTTATGAATAGTATTAACTAACTTATGAAAATATATGGTTGAATTCATTAGTTAAAAAATAATCATAAATGAATATCATAACCAATTGAATATAAGGGGTGTGCTTTTAAAAAAACTATTTTTATACTCACAAAGTTGTTTTATCATAATAAATTATATTAATTACAATTAGTGAGTGATATTAATGTAATCTATATATTATATATTCAATCAAATATTTTGGACATTCATCCAATAGATTTTATAAGTGTAAGATAAGAAAAAAACTTGTTGGAACCAAGGTCGTTCCTTGTTTGAAATGGAGTATGGTTTGTGTTTGTTGTCAATCCATATTCAGTTGATCGAGGAGTTTTCAAGGAATGTGGTCTTACGATTGAGGTTGAAAACAGTATTGAAGGTAGTTAAGTTTTCCAGTGTTTTCCAAATTTTTGGGCCACAAAATCGGGAGTTTGTTTGGAAAAGGATGAGTTTTGATAAAGGAATCGTGGACCGCAAACCATATTCTGGGAATAGTTCATGGATCATGAATTTGGGTACACTGAAGGGTGAAATATGAACCATGAAGTAGAAATGGTATGCAGACTGTGTAGGAGGAACGGTTTTTGAAGCATATGAGGTTCGCGGTGAAGACTTGCAGTTTAGGGAGAGGCTTGTTGTATGCAAAAGGCATGATGGTTTGCGGGGTGGAGTTTTATCTGTGAAATCGAGGTTGAGTTTTTTTAGAAACTATGATGGGTGTCATTGGCAGAAACAAGGTTGAGATATGTGTCGTCGCATAGGGAGAATGGTGGTATGCAGACCGTGTAATGAAAATGGTTCACGGGAGATGTGCAATACGTGGTGAAGGCAGTGTTGTAATAAAGATTTGGTAAATATCAGTTTAGCGGATTATGAAGATCTATTTTCTTATATAAGGAGAACTAATTCCTTCATTAGGTTGTGACTATGAGATTAAAAATCTGAGAGGAATTTAGTGAAATCTGGAAGTAGTTCGTGGGAAGAAAACCTCACTAAGACTTTAATTAAAAATATAAAAGGAATTTGGTGAAGTCCATAATAGTTCACAAAATATAGTATGAGGAGGAAGAAAGCCAGTTTATAGGAAGATGTGTCCGTGTAGGAGATCCAATGAATGGAGAAAGAACTTAGTCCATAGATTTCTTGTAGTACACAGAGAGGAAATGGAGACAGTCTGTAGAGTGGAGACGGTTCGCGGAGTGGAGGCAATATGCGGAGTAGGGGTTGTTCACAGATGGTGATTTACAGAGGAAGAACGTGAAGGTGGATCATAGAGGCGACTCATGAAGGAGGTAAACTGAGGTGGTATGTGTAAAACATGCATTATGCGGTGGAGTTGTGCAGTATGTGGAGGAAGAAGGTTAGTTCAGAGAGGAGCAGTCCGCGAACTATAAGCACACAGAAAAGTGAACTTCATCTGTGGGTAAAAACAAAACTTCAACAGAGCATCCATCTACATTTTAGGATGCATGATTTAATTTCAATCCATTAAATCTACCTTCGATTTGATAAACTGATTTCAGATTCTTCTCAACATAGTGAGCCAGGGGGGTCAACAGAAGTGATCTGAGAGACACAGTGTGTTGTCCCTAAAACTTTGTAAAGGTAGTGTGTTTAGCACAGAGTGATTGTGATAAACTTTTGTACTCCAAAACTAGAGAAGATTGGTGAACTTTGGTATGACCTAAAACCTTTCGGCATATTCTCCTTGGATGTAGCCCTTCGTGGTGAACCAAGTAAAATTGTTGTGTCTTTGATTTGCATATGATTGTTTGTTTTCTGCACATTCTCATCAGACAGGTTTAACAGGTTCCTACAAATGTGGGAACAAGATCCTTAAGATTAAAAGAAAATATTGACACCCTGATTCACCCCTCCCCTCTTAGGGTGTTCTGGGGTCCTTCAAACCCAATATCATTCATAAAAATCAATATTTTTATAAACACGCTTTTACCGCCTTTTAATGGAGAACCTATTTTAAGTACAATTTTTAACACTTTAGTATATTTTATTTGAAAAAATAAACTTCTTATTTTAAATTAGAATATAAAGATTTACTTTGATTGAATTTTTGGTATTTTTCCGATAAGTTTTATGTTTTGATGAATAGTGAAAAATACTAAATTTTAACTGAAAACAACTTTTTTCATCAAAATAATTTATAGTGTTAAATTATATTATTGAATGGTTTTAAAGTATAAATAGATTATTTTTTATCATTTAATCCAATTTAGGTCATTGGAATAAATTTTCAATTAATTTATATATAAAAATGTTTCAATCTTTTGCATGTTTTAAACTTTAAACCTGATTTCTCACCCCGTCAATTGGATTGATTTTAAATTCATTTCTTCAATTTTTGTGTTTTGAATTTTGAAAAATGTATTCCATATTTGGAATAATTATATCCAAATTATGTAAATAGGTTTATTTTTTTCATATAAATAGTAAATTTAGTAATATTTTAATCACCACGGCTAAGGGTAAATCAGGTAATTATGGGTGAAAATAATATTATAAATACCATAAAATCAACCTAACACTTGTTCTAATTTCATTTTTTGAGTTGTTTTTTACCAAAAGCATACTTGGGCCTATTTTATGGCCCCTTGGAGCTACTTGGATGACTTTAAGGATTTTATAGTATTTTATTTTAAGGAAAGTCTAATATGTCTTACTCAAGTTTCTAACAAGTATTACATTTTTATATATGGTTATTAAAAATATATATTCAAATATAAATAGAAATTATAACGATAAAATGTTTATATTCATCATGATAATTTATTTTTAATTTTTAGGGAAGAAATGATTAAATTAAAGTCTAACACAATAATGATGCAGTGATTATTTAATAAAATTAATTAGATTGCCTGGAAGTCACTATACATCCCCAAAGCGGGTGGCGGAATGGGATTCTGTGACCTTCACCTATTTAATTATACCCTTTTGGAAAAGAAAGGCTAGAATCTTTTGACTCAACCATCATCTCTCTGTGCATGGATTCTCCGTGCAAAATATTTTCCTCGTTCTGATTTCTAAAATTCCTCTCTTAGCTCCTCCTCCAGCTTTCTATGGAGAAGTATTTGGGGATCACAAAAATTACTCGATAAAGGAATTGGATGGAGGATTAGGGATGGAACAAAAGTCAATATTTGGAATGATCCTTAGTTTATTGATAAAGACAGTATATTGTCCACTTCTTCATCCTATCCTGGTTCTGTGGACGCCATTCTCTGATACCTTTTCAATGATGCTGGTAATGGTTGGTGATTGGATAAAATTAATTCTTGGTTCAACAAAAGGGATAAAAGGATTATTCTTATCATTACTTGTGTGATGGATGTGGGGAAAATTGTCTCTTTTAGAGCAAATGACATATTAGGATCATATTCAGTTAAATTAGGATAAAAATTTTCTCTTAACACTCATATTGAGGATAGGGAGGGGCTCTGGAAACACTTTGAAAAATGAATGTCCCCCCAAAGATCTGATACTTTTGGTATAAAATTTTTATTGGTATTTTTTCCACCTTAGATTTCCTCTCCTTCTTCCATGTTACAGATGATCATCAATGTCCCTCTTTCTTGGATGAACTGGAATCTCATTTTCATTCTATCATCCATTTCCCAGGGGCTATGGAGGTTTGGACTGCTTGTAGATCTCATACAAAGCTTATGATTGATGCGGTGTCAGACCTCCCATCACTACTGATGATATGGTCTTCCACTTTCACTACTGATAAGGTTTCTTCACTGCGCATGGTGGCTTGGATTATCTGGGTTAGACTAACTAATTTCATTTTTAATCACACATCAAAACCCTATGGTTTCTAGATTGAACGATCTACTGCCTAGATCGATGGATGGAATCGGGACCCTGACCAGAATGGGTTCTCTGGCTCACACCCAGTCGATTCCAGATAGAGCCCTCCTCTATTAGGGATCCTTAAGATGAATTTAGATGCTTCTCTCTCTATGGATGGTTTTTTTGGAATCAGATTGATGGTTTGGGACCATTGTGGTAATATCATTGCTACAAGACAAGAGTCGAACCACGCTTTCTAGTAACCCACTGTTGTTGAATCCCACACCATTCTTGTTGGTATAACATTTGAAAAAGATTGTGAATGGAATTTTATAAACATTGAATCTGACTGTCTCAACATCATCAATGTCATCAGTACAAATAATTTTAGTCTCCAATCTTGTGGCTTCCTCGTCAGGAAAATCCAGTCTCTCAGCCAGAGCTTCACGACTTGTTCATTATACTTCATCAAAGGGGATGGAAATAAAGCATCACATAATCTGGATACTCACTATCCATCTAGAGAGAACCACCTATGGTTTGATTTTTTTCCTTCATGGATGTTAGATCTTGTTACCCCTAATCTCCGTGATTAATATATCTTCCTTCTTTTGTCAAAAAAATGCACTAATTGTTTAATTAATGGACATATAAAATAAATGATATTAAATATATTAAAATAAATATAATTTGGTATAATTAATGTCATACACTAATTTTATGGATGACTTTTATATTTTAGGGATGTATTAAATATTTTTTTGAAGTTATCTTGTGTTTTGATTTTTTTTTAAAAGTCATGAAATGAATAAAGTCATAATTGACATTAATGATATTCTAAAATAAATAATATTTTATTAAATAATATAAAATTAATGAAAATATATAATTCATAAAAAATATTTATATTAAGTTATATATGTCATTAATGGTCCATTTATGGCTCTTTTGGCATTTTAGAGTAAATATATTAACCCATAAGGTATAAAAATACATGGTGTCACGGTAAGAGTTAAAGGAATTAATTTATGGTTAAATCCAAAAGATAAGGGTAATAATATAACCTAAAATTGTCCAAAAATTATTGTTTGAGAGGATTTAGACTAATCCTCATATTAATTTATAAATAACTCACTTTGGTTCCATTTGGAATTGGAAATTAATTTATATTAATTTAAAATTTTGAGAGTTTCCTAAAGTGGCCCTCCCCTCTCCTATAAAAGGAAACCATTATTATCCTTTAATCAAACATAAAACCTATTTGGTTTGGTGAATACCAGAAAATTTATCCTCTAATGTTCCCTCTCTTTATTCTAAAGGCTTTACTTTGGGCAGAAATACAACCAATGAAATCCTTTTGTTCAAATCAAAAGAAGATACTTAAAGAAGAGGTAACGTTCATCAACAAACATTTTTGTTTTATTTATTATTTAAACCCATTAAATTATTTGTATTTCATGTTTATATAATAACATAAGTATCCTAATTATACTAATATGTTATTATATTAAGGTTTAGAACTACACTCACACATACATCCATCAAATGGGATATGCAATCATCGTTTGTGTATACGACAGACTACCATCTCGCGAACCGATGTCATTTGTTCTTCCATTACCACATTTCATGGTTGGGATAATTGATGGAATTTCTATTTATATATGATATTTATTATGTCTTTATGCTTCTTTAATTCTTTTATAACATATACCTTTATACCTTCCATTTTGTGTAAATAAGATAACATTGTTTGTGGAAGTGTGGACTACAGCCTCCTCAAAGCAACATGATTCATTCACGCTATGCATGAAATGTATAAAGGATGGTTTTAATAACCATATATTAAATAAATATGATACTAATATACATATATATATATAATTTACTTTTCATTCTTTTAATATGACAAATAAATGAAAGTAACATTCATGCGTACGTACGGTCTGTCGTCTCCGTGAATGGTGCATTTCATTTCTTATCTCCAAATATTATGGATTATTATAAATGAATATATACTAAATATATATGACAATTACATCATGTTTTAAATTCTGAATATTGTGAAATTGTGATCTAAGTAATAGGAACGACAAATAACATGTCAAAACTTACTCGAGAAACTAGGCAATTAACACCTAAAATAGTGAAAATAATAAGACTATTAATGGGTAATAAAATAATATAAGAATATCATATATGATATCATAAATAAGGTTATGATATAAGTTAATAATATTCTTAAAACTATTATACAGGAATTTGAAACGTGTTTGACTAAAGGAAGCCTAAGGTAAGGGATTTCGTCTCAATTTCATTTCATTGAGGCATATTGTAATGTTATGCACCTAGTTTATTTTATATGGTGTATATACTACCCCTTGACACATTATATCATGAATATAATTATTATAATGATATTTTATATTTTTTTAATGGTATTCTTTCATGGGGATTATGATTTAAATATTTCAAAGTGGTGTGGGACACTTTGATTTAAAAATATCTTTTTAAATCGATTATTCGATATATAAGGAATGCATTGGAATGGTATGAAATGGGTTGGAGACCATTTAAAGTAAAACCCTTGATGCATCAGTAGTCTCATGAGACAAAATAGTTAGCCAAAATAGATGGGTTTTTACTCAAAATGCTAAACCATCTTGTGAAAATTCTCGACGATAAAGGTTTCATGTACCTAGGAAAAATAGAATCCAATGATTAATAATTTCATCTATTGAGAATTAATTTATTATTATTATCCATGATATTTTTCATTTCCATATCTATGAATGCATTTTATTCTCAATTTATTGATTAAATAACATGTGTTATCAGTTATTTACCTTGTCATGTTGATTTATTTTCAGTGATTCATTATTGCTTCCACTTTACTTAACCTTACTAAGCATTTTATCTCACCCTTATTATGTTTCCTTTCCCAAGGTTATGAAGATGAATTCTTTGAATGAGTTTCAAGGATGTTGAGTTTTTACTTGTGTTATGCTTTATTTTCATTTCCCAGTGTATTATGGGTATCATGTATGTAATTTAGCTTTCTAAGATTAATAAAATGATCGGCCCTTCGGGATTTGATTCCATGTAATCATGACAAAGTAATAAAATAATGCACTGGATCTGAGCTTCTGTGGTTGGGGTGTTATAATATCCCTAGGGTAATAGTCAAGAGATGGCCCACAGCTCATCTCGGTCCTCCTGGTCACTTTGGGTCAGTCCGCTCACTAAACTTGATTATGGTCAACCTAAGGTATGTACACCTAGGTTTGTGCATCAACTAAAAAACCACTAGGCCTCAGTTTCTCTTGCCTCGCGCCTCAAGCGTTATGGAGGCCACCTGGTAAATCATGTTCCATCCTTGACTGTCAGCAACCGAGGCGAAAAGCTTGATCACAAGGGTTGTTTGTAACCGTCGATGTTCATCCATTTTCAATCAATAATTTAATTTAATTAAAAACATTTCATTTTATTAAATTTTATAGGGTAATCTCCCTCAGTGGAATGCCCAAGAATCCACATGCATAATAATGAAACATAAATTTCATAAATAAAGTAAGTGAGACCACCTAACTTTAAAGATCTTTCATATTAAATTTCAAGGGTTGTCAGTAGTTTCCAAGGCCCGTCCAGCCTCATCCAGGACCACTAAGGCCTTGTCTCACAACCAAACCACCAGAATTAATTAATTATAATTGCACTATAATTAATTGATTTATCTCAAAAAATTATAGTTAATTAAACTATTTTATTTAAATAGGAATAATGAAAAAAATCATCGGTCGATCTCATCACACCAAAACATTGACCAAACGCTCACCAACAACCCACTGCATACCCCCATCCTTGAGCTGGTAAAAATACCTAACCAATGGAATCAAAATAATTATTAATTTAGTTTAATTTAATCTCAAAAATCATTGAAAAATCACTCTTACAGCATAACTCAGTGAAACAGAACATAGTGAAGTGTGGATGGCATCTTGGGGCATCCTCTTCCTAGGAAGAGTGGAAACCCCATCATCAGTGTTTAATTCCATGATGTTCTGGTGGAATCAGAATTAAAATCCCTAATATGGGGTCACAATATTAGAGCAGAGAGAGAGATAGGGGACTATAAGAAATCAATTAAGGGTTAGACATGCCCTGAATCACCGATAAAAACTACCAAAAACCTTCTCTTGAAGGAACTTGAAAAATTAAATCGAGGGAGGAGGGAGGTCAGCTCGCAGAAGGTGTAGAAAGGGAAGAAAGAGGTCTTCCTCCTCTTAAAATTAAAGGGGGTAGTATTTTTCTCTTTATTAATAGGTCACATGATTTAGTTTCATTTTTTTCTAAACTTTTCACCCTATACTATCCAATGAATCATACCTCACATGGTTTTACTGTATAGTTTTTCAAACTGTGCAACAGCCATGCAACCACCTCTACAACAATGCAAATGGTTTGGCTACAAATGCATGAAATATGTGTACCAATACCCCAAATCCAAAATAAATCACACGGTTTACACTGATTCCCGCATGATTTCATCCAAATTATATGCTAACTATGATAAAAAACCATGTGATTTATAAAAAGAACCAGAAAAACTTGAGCATCAGGGTGTCGTGTGGTTTCTTCTAAATTATGTGTGCCAAACTGTGAACCCTGGATAAAGTTCTCCAAAACACCTAAAACATAACATTAGGCCTCCAAGCCACACCTGAGAACCTGAGCTAACTTCTAATCCTCATTCAACATCTAAAAACATCACTTTGAGGTATTCCAACCCTCGGAATTCCATTTTAAAACTCCAGTCAAAATGTGACCCATCCAGTGATTGAAAATTCAAATTTCTTCTAAAATTTTCAAATCGTATGGACATGGGATCTTACAACATCCCCATATTAATACATATTATCCACAAGAATCCTTATCGGTCATCAAAATGAGCATCATGTCCTACCTCAGTCATGAATTCCCACTCAAAAGGAAATGTTCAATCTCTGAATGCTCGATATGCTTCCATAGCGCCACTTTGAACACAAGGTGATAAAACCACCAAAACTTGATCCAATACTCATATCCACTACTGAAAACCCAATATAACACTTACCCAAGACCTTATACCCTGATATGCAACCACATCATCAACTCGATCATCATTCGGGCTATGGTTCCTCCCACTATAGGACTTAGGTCATAATAAAAAAATTATGAGCCACAGTACCTCCACCATCATAATTACCTATCAAGATAAGCCTCAAGTGTCCTAAAAACACTCTCAACATAGTTATCAACTATTAAACCCATTTACACATGAGAATGTATCTCCCAGTTCTTGATTCTAATCAGAATTGATCAAATCTCAATTGACCAAGCTCAAAACCCAGCTACATTGGATTTTCCATGAGGAGGCCTGGTCAACCATCAAAACACTCATGCTATATCTAAAATGATTCACCTAGTTTGGTTACTCATTGATCTCACTCAATTGTACATTGGAATAGAATTCAGACCACTATTGGTCAACCTGTCTTGAAAACACTCTACTCTAGCTACCAATGTGTCACCAAAACCTGATCCTGATGCTTTCAGCACTAGAGGCTTCATGGAATCACCCAATCACACTCACTAAAACCCATACCCGACTTCTGGGTACATTCCATGGTCGAACCATCCACTTAACATTTTCATTTTTGTGCCATACCATGAACACTGACACACTACTGACCCGATCATGCTTGGATCACACTAAAAACACCTCAATCCTAATGTAAACATGTTGACTCCATCTGATATCATATATGAATCTATACATATCCTTCACTAAGTAATCTAGTAGTATTCAAGTCTGTTTATTTACTATCTCCAAAACTCCATAATGATCATTCAATGTCTGGTCTCACTCCCATGACCCTTCTCTTGTGAGGGTCACGTCTATGACTAAAATCTCGCACCCCGCATTAAGAGCATCCGTATTTTCATACTGCCAAAGAAAGCTCCCAATCACTATATCACACACTCCTTCCCTCACTAGACATAGCAACTAGCATGGCCGAACCTGTTTACCAGGCTTCACCGCAGCAACTTCCATCAAAAAACATGTGTCATTCCTCATGAGCCACACTTATCTACTAACAAACCCTGACACCACGTCTCCATGAAAATGCATGTCAACATCTAACCTCATCTCAAATATTCCATAGGACCTAATCCATTTCTAGAATGACCTTTATCACAGGGCACTTCCCTTATCCCACCTGAAAATTTGGGTCACCATTCCCACAAGCATCTCATCTAATTTCATTGATTCTTATCCCACTCATAGTTGCCACTAATTCAAACCCCCAACCCATGCTCTTGTGAGTCTTACTACACCAATTCCAAGCTTACTATGCTCAATGGAACCTTGGTCTCAACATACCAGCAGCTCCTTTGGAACTCCTCTTCAAAATTGAACACATGACTCGTTCCATGATCCATCAAATGACTTATAGCCCCATATAATCATTCTAGCACCGAGGGGGAACATCCCTGGTCTAAATCATGTCAACCTCATCTACATACTTAGCTTCCATCTTGATTTTTTTTTGTCATGATTGTCACCCACTCTCTATCTACGCTACAAAATTTCACCCACTAGTTGACAGTGTAAGGCACTTAAATAGTCCTTTTTGTCAAATCCAATCTCACTACCCAATCTCACTACCCAATCACCCTAGGTGTCTTCTTTGAAACTAGATGTATCATCATGCCTAGGTCACATACTCAGTAACACCTCACGAGTATCGATCTCTTCATGATAATACAACCATTCCCACCGCCTCTAAAGGCACCAAAAAACCTGGGACATCCTCTCTCATGGACTTCCCTCAAACAATGTAAACCACTAACCCACTAAGGTTAGGGTCAAAACATAGGGTATCTAGGTCTCCCACCTAGCCCTACAAGTAAAGTCTCGTGAATTTTATGGCTAACAGGGTGTTGTCCACACTCCCATCTCAAATTTCTCATGGTATCAACTTTCCAAGCACCCACTCATGGGGTCTCACACAAAATGGAATCACACACTAGCCACCCCCCACAACTAGGGCACCCACTCTCATGAGCATCCACCTACAAGGATGCTCCCTTGAGAATCACATCCCTTGGTTCAACCCTTCCCACATCCAATGACATCATCCAAGATGACTCATACCAAAGGAAAACACCAACACACAGTTTTGTTAAGTAGAATTTCATTCTAATATATATGAAAAAACACCATATAGGTTGTTACTGGCACTTTAAATAATAGAATTGAAATAACATCACCTACAAGGGGTCTAATGCTTAGGCACCATGTGTCGTACCAACCCACCAGGGTCACTGCACCTCCTGTGCATAAGGACCACATTGTACTCATCATCAACGAGCATTTCACCATAGATCCATATGACCTTCTATCAAGGTAAATGTGTATGAAAGTCATCCTAGTGGAGTAAAATGTGACCAAATACTTATACGGGAAGACGTTGTGTGAGAATTTTTTTAAACTTTAAATAATTGATCCTCAAACTTCAATGAAATTGCACACTATCATGCCTATAACATGTGGATCCTATGTGCCTGATATGATGCATGAGTAGCTTATTGCCTCTACGTGAGAAGAGTTGAAATTAAAGCACCAGCCTCTTTCCAATGGTCTAAGAGTCATAAATCCATAACAAATCATCAAATCCAAATCACATGTGTGTCACTCAAAGTCAAAATAAAATAAGGTCATAACATTGAAAAATAAAACAAGAATCCCATCCCGGGTAACCTAGAAAGCTTATCGAAATAGGTATTCTAGACACACTAGATTGATATCCATTGTAGGAGCTAACACATTTCATGTAACACCCTAAGGTTTTAGAAATAAATTTAATGAAATGCACAAAACACTGAATCTCAATATGATGGCACTTTTTTAAGGATATAGTTATAAAATAGCCATTAAACATAATTTTTTCATTTCTATTATTTGAATTTTGAAAAACAAACATCTACGGTTGTGATCAGTAAGTTATTTGGAGTCTGATAAAACCAACTTGTTTTTTAGTGAATAGTAACATACCCTTATGAATAGTAAATCATATTATTATTTTATTTTCTTAAGGTTAAAATATAATGATATCTTTATTGATTTTTCAAGGTGATATAAAATGAGCTATAGTTTTAAAATTATTATTTTTGGAATAAAATATGATTTTATTTAAAAATTAAATTAATTATATTTCAAAAATTATTTTCAAAAACTGGAGTTCATTTTTGAATTCTATACATTGAAAAATGGTTAGGGTTAATTTTTGGGATTTTTCTAAAATTCTTGAATTTTTGATGAATAGTAAAATATGGTAATATACTGTATATATACATTATCAGTTAAATACACTATTCCTATCATCATGGATGATGTAAGCACCCTTGGTTCGAACTCACATGCTCTCTTTACTTTTTAGGGTAATATAAATCAAGAATATTCATAGTCTTTAGCAAAAATATTAAACTAATGATTAAAATAATGGAAAACCCTTCCTCTCCTCCACTATAAATATCACCCTTGTCGCCCCCCCTCTTCTCACAGCTCTCAAGCTTTTTGAATTGTATAAATTCTACCCAATACCCTTTCCAAGGATATTAATCACGTCCAAGACCTGTTGGTCTCACCAAAAGTCCAAAACCAAAGGCCTTAAGGAGGATCTCAAGGAGAAGAGATCAAGAGGTAAAGATCCTCTTTCATTTTCTTGGGTTTTCTTTTCAATCCCTTTTCTTTTCTTATACTATGTTCCCTTACCCCTTATCCAAGAGGCATGAAATCTCCAGAATATTATATATTCTGGATTTTATCATGTTTATGGAAAAATTCATCAACTTACTTCATCTCCTCCCCCTCTTATAAATACATCGTCCATGTTGTGTCGATTTACCAAAATTGTGGACGATGTGTTTCCAATCTTCTTTACTTACTTTAAAAATGGTTATAAACCCATTTTAATGGTTGAAATAGAATTTAAAGTGTATGATATATCCTCTTTAATGTTCTAGAGTTAACATATATACATAATATTATGTTATATAATTAAACTAGTTCATGGTTATCAAAGAACCACCAAAATGATCTAAATGAATATCACTAATGATTTATCTAATGATTCATCCTCATACCATATAACCAAAATGATTTATGGAATCATTTAAAATTTTGAAAATATATTAATACCATTTCATTCCACTTCTGTAGTTTTTCTTCCATTCGACAAGGAAATCCTTTACGAACCGACCTTGTAAATCATGTAAAGAACGCACTCGAAACAATGGAAAGAACAGAATATTATTAATTAATGGGTGGAATGATGTTATAAAATGATCATATAAGGTGTTATAAACATAAATAAGTTTCTATAAAATATTAATAACACTTTTTTAACCATTATACATGATGTTTAAACAAGTTTCAAGTAAGACAAACCCGGGGTAAGGGAATTCTTAACCCAATTTCCATTCTTTGGGTTATCCTTCCACTTAATTGATTATATGGTACTAATAATATTTGTGTAATTAATTTTTATTTAATTTATGTTTTATTATTTGTATTTATAGTGTATACACATAATTCTTTCATTCAATTAATCCTCACTCCAATTATATGATATTTACCTCAATTCATTTTTTTTAGGAATCCACTTTATGGAAAAGTGGTAACCATACAAAAACCTTTAAAAACCACCCGCACAAACCCACTTCAACATCAACATACAGCATACTAACTTAAAAAATAAAAATCTAGCTTCACCTCGAACCAAAAACCACCAAACCACCTTCAAGGAAACCTTTAAAATTCAAATTTCAAATTTCAAGTCATCACTGCCCATCTCGGTAAACGAGACATCTCGATTCACGTACTGCCTCGATTCTCAATCCCATTGCGACAGCCACCCTGTCCCGGAGACACCCATTTTCACATCAAACCAAATCGTCGGCAAGATTCTATCGGTGTCTGCCATAACTGTTGTTGTCGAAATAAGCTGCATCATCTCCACCATACACAAAACATGAAACATCCCGCCATCATCAATTGATTTAGCTGATTCCCAACACCAGACTACCAGCAGTGACATCGCCGGCTTAACACCACCATCATCATCCTCATCCGAACACCACACTTGACACAACCTCATCGTGGCCAGAATAAACCAAAAAAAAACCTTACCAGATGTAGTATCCAAAACCAACACTAAAAAAACCTTGTTCATATCCACCATCGTAGAAGGAACACACAAATCATCATCAAAACTATGAGAAACATGTCACATGAGAAGAAAAAAACACCACCAGATCCCACCTCCCAAAACCTTTGAGGAACCGTCATTCTAGATCCAACTAGGGGTGGAGTAGAGGTCCTTGGGGTCAGGGAAGGGATAAGGGGAGTCATTGCTTCCTAACGACATCATCTCACCTAAACGGAATGCAGAATCCAAAACCAAGATCATACCGACACTGGAGCGCCTAAAAATCCCTCGACTGCCACTCTGCTTAACCCAAAACCACTGAGTAATCATCGCTCCAGATCCGAGATGGATAGGCACGATGTAACGTGAGGTCAGAGAGGGGATGAAGTGGTCTGGGATTGTAGTAACCACCATCGTCAGGATTGAAAACCACCTGCAAAAAAACACCAAAATCCAAACCTTTGGAGAGAAGAAATCAGCGGCGAAGAAAGTAGTCGAGAGGAGATTGGAGGATGTGGGATGAAGAAAGGTAGAAAGAGATGGAGGAGAAACGATGTTGAGATGCACCACCATCCCTGAAGAGAGGGTTTCAGGAAAAACCCTGGAAGGACCCGAGAGCGGGAGGGGGAGCCGGGGGAAAAGGGTGCCATGAAAAATCACCACATCAATTATATGATATTTGTAAGGGACTTTCCTTTAAAAACCCTCTTTTAAAATTCTATTTTAGAAAATTCAAAAGAAATGTTTTTATACAATTATTCTTGTATTATGATTATGTTATGGATCTTGAGAATTATTTATGATAAAGTTTGGGACCTATATCTCCCTCCAATTCAATGGGTGTGTGTAAGTTGGAGGTCAGTTGTATGGTTACTCTAAGTGTAACTGCAATGGTTACACCATAAGGTAGTTGTGAGGGTTGCATTGTAAGGTATCCAATGAGGGTTACAAATCACATGGTAGCCATGAGGGTTACAAAATTAAGTAATTAATTCCCCAAGATACCCTTATTCTCTATTTATGTTTTCTATAATGTATATAAATCTCATGTTTCATAAAGTAAGTATATGATTATTTATGGGTGAGAAGTATGTCTTTGTGAAAATGATTTCATATGTTTATAAGTATTCATGGACTAATGGTTTTTTCCCTTCTTTTTATATTCCTTACTAAGATTTTTATGCTCACACCATGTTTTTAAATTCTTTTCACATGTTATAAGTATGTTTAAGAGAAATAAGGAGGTCAAGTTAAATGTTATGAAGATTTTTCAAAGAAATTATGTTGTTGTTTTATGTTTAAAATTTTATGTTTTGGAAGAAATGGATATGGTTTTAATGGTACCCACTTTGTATGCTTGTGGGTTGATATGTATGATTTATATCCTAACTTTCTAAAACTCTAAAATGAAAATATATTTGAGAATGTAAAGAAGTGAAATCAAGTTGAAATAACTAGAATATGTAATGTTTAAGGTCGGGTCCTTATAGTTGGTATCATATCATAGTTTAGATAACTTTAGGAGTTAGTATGATGTTAATAGAATAGCATAAATGATTTTTAACTTATTTTTATGTTGAAATGGTATGGAATTTAAATATTACCATGTTTCTTCATCTAAGATATGTCTGTTCAGAATGGTTTTTCACAGAAGAAATAGGGAAGCTAAAGTTGGAAGGAACCGAGAGGATGATATCTTCCTGAATCCACAACCGGGAATGGTAGGAATTGGAATCGAGAATTTTGTGATAGTAATGGCTCAGTTGAAACATGAAATAAATAGCAGTGTCATCCATGTAAGAGAGAAACCAGAGCTTCCATAAAGGAAAATGACGATAATGAAACATTTTATAAAGCAACACCCTCCTTCTTTTAGTGGATCTTCTAACCCAATAGTAGTTTAAGGATGGATTAAAACCCTTGAAAAGATATTCGATGATATGGGATGTTTAGAAAATCAAAATTTAAGTCTTATCATTTATCATTTTGAAGGTGAAGTTGATCAGTGGTGGTCAATAGTCAATAATATTAGGGATAGAGAGGAGATTGATTCCTTAGAGTAGGATGAATTTAAAAGTTTTTTCCTTGAAAAATATTTTCCAAAGGTGGTTCAACTTAAGATTGAGAAGCAATTCCTTAAATTTAAGCAAAAGGAGGAAGATTTAGTGGCTGTGTATGAAGTGAACTTCACCCAACTGGAGAGGTATGCTCCAAATCTTATTTTTGATCTTGATAGAAAAATCAACCTTTTTTACTCAGGATTGAAGCCAAGATATCGAAGGGCATTGGCTTCCCCTAAGTTCAAAAGTTATGAGAAACTTGTCCAATGTGCGGAGAGGGTAGAAATGGAGTTTTCTAATGACCACGTGTACATTGACAATAAATAGAATAAGAGGTCCAGGTGGAAAGTGATGGATAAAAATCGATCAAAGAAATATGATGGTAAGAAAGATCAGTTTACAGTTTGTGAAAAGTGTGGTAAAAATCACCTTGGGGAATGCCTTAACAAAATTGGGAAGTGTTTTAAATGTGGTAAGTTTGGACATATGGCCTGATATTGTAATGAAAATGATCCTAAGACTACTCTTGATAAGAAAACTGTAAAGTGTTTTAAATGTGGTGAGATGGGTCATTATGAAAATGCCTTCCCAAAGAGAGATCTGAATGATACAAAGAAGTCAGACTATAAGAAAAAAGGTGTGGTGAGATCCTGTATGACTACGTCAGTAGACGTCGGACCATCCAATGAAGTTGTATCAGGTACCTTGTTTGTTTACTCAGATTTTTCTAAAGTTTGTTTGATATGGGGTCTACACATTACTTTATTTCTGAGAAATTTTTTGGTAAATTGTAAATATCATCTCAACAAATGAGACCAGAACTTATTGTTAAAACACCAGGGGAAATATTATAACAAAGGGGAATTATAAGAATCTTTCTAATGTGGTTTGTGGACATACTTTACCTAAAAAACTTGTTGTTTTTTCTTATTAGAGTTTGATGTCATTCTGGGTATGGATTGGCTTTCTATTTATCATGCTAAGATTGATTGTAGAGCTAAAGAAGTTGTTTTTCATAAAGAGTTTCATTTTGTATACAATAATTAACCCATACAATTGATAATATATCAGGAATTTGGGAAACTATTGAAAGATGGAAATGAAAGTTATCTTGCTCATATTGTTGAAAACAAGGGAAATGTTTATATTAATGATATACTGGTAGTAAATTAATATCTTGATGTGTTTACTAATGAGTTTCCAATTTTTATACCTAATTAGGAAGTTGAATTTACTATTTACTTAGTTCCTAATGCTAAGATAATTTCAAAACCCCCTTATCGAATGGCTCAAATATAACTTTTAGAGTTGAAAAATTAATTGCATGAATTATTAAATAAAGGCTTCATCCAACCCAAAACTTCACCATGGGGTGCTCTTGTCTTATTTGTTAAAAAGAAAGATGGTTCAATGAGACTTTATATTGATTATAGAGCCTTTAATAACATCACTGTTAAAAAAAAGTATCATTTGCCTCATATCAATGATTTGTTTGATCAGATCCAGGGAGCATAGTATTTTTCGAAGGTTGGCTTGAGGTCAGGGTACCATCAGTTGAAAGTAAAGGAAGTAGACATCATGAAGACTGTGTTTCATACTAGATATGGGCATTGTGAATTTTTTGTTTTTTCATTTGGGTTAACTAATGCACCTACTGTATTCATGGATCTTATGAATAGAATATTTCATGAGTTCTTGGATAAGTTTGTGGTTGTGTTTATTGATGACATTATTATTTATTCTAAATGTAAATAGGAGCATGCAAAATATCTAAGGGTTGTTTTTCAAACCTTAAAAGAAAAGAAACTGTATGGAAAATTCAGCAAGTGTGAATTTTGGTTGAAATGGATTTCTTTTTTTGGGCATATTTTAAATAAGGATGGAATAATATTTGATCCTACCAAAACAAAAGTGGTTGATGAATGGACAAGACCTAAAAGTGTTATAGAGATTTGCAGTTTTTTTATATTAGTAGGTTATTACTAACGGTTTGTTAAAAACTTTGCACAATTATCTAGCCTGCTAACTAAGTTAACACAAAAAGGGGTTAAATTTGTTTGGACAGAAGAATGTGATGTTTTTTTAGGAATTGGAGAAGAGATTGGTGAATGATTTAGTTTTGGCTCTACCTTCCAGAAATGGTGAGTTTTTCATCTACAGTGATTCTTTACTAAAGGGGCTTGGTTGTGTTTTGATGTAGAATGATCATGTAATTACTTATACTTCAAGACAACTAAAACCTCATGAGTTAAATTATCCTACAAATAATTTGGAATTAGCAGTTGTGGTTTTTTATTTGAAAATTTGGAGGCGTCATTTATACAGAGTCAAATGTTAAATATATATTGACCATAAAAGTTTGAAGTATATATTCACTTAGAAGTAATTAAACATGAGGTAGAGAATATGGATTGAATTGATAAAGGATTGTGATTGCATAATCAATTACCATCCGAGAAAAGCAAACAAAGTGGTGGATTCCTTGAGTTGAAAACATCATGCATCATTAACTATGTTGTAATTGGAATATGAACCCTTGATTAATGATTTGATTAATTTTAGCTTGGAAGTTGTTGGTACAGGAAATTCCTCTGTTTTGTTTCAGGTTTCAATGCAGTCATCTTTGTCAGACAAAATTAAGCAAGCGTGGAAGGTTGACAGGGAGCTAGAGAAAAAGGTAGAATTGGTTAAAATGGGTAAGCTTCCAGAATTTTACATTAATAAATATTGTGTTTTGAGATTTGGAAAAAGATTGTGTGTGCCTTGTGATTCTTAGCTGAAGAAATATTTTTTGTGTGAAGCTCGTAATTCTCCATTTTCAGTTCATTCTCGCAGCACAACGATGTATAGAGACCTTCAAAAGTATTACTGATTGGATGGAATGAAAAAAGATATTGCATATTTTACCGTGAAATTTTTGACATGTCAACAGGTTAAAGCAGAGCGGAAGTTACCAAAGGGGATGCTTCAACCTTTACCAGTGATAGAGTGGAAATGGAAAAATATATCCCTAGACTTCACTGTGGGACTACCAAATACTTCTCGAGCTTATTGTTTATCAACTCACTAAATCTGATCATTTCCTTCATATTCGAGATACTATGTCTTTGGGTCAGCTTTCTCGATTGTACCTCAAATAGATTGTCAGGTTACATGGAGTTTCTCTTTCCATTGTATCTTCCCATGATCTCAGGTTCACTTATAACTTTTGGAAAGGCCTTCAGAAGTCGTTGGGAACAGAATTAAATTTCAGTACAGCTTTTCATCCTCAATCAGATGGGAAGTCAAAATGAATGATTTAGACTTTGGAGGATATGTTTTGAGTTTTTTCAATTGATTACCAGGGAAGTTGGGATCAACATATTTCTTTAGTTGAGTTTTCTTATAATAACAGTTTTCATTCCAATATACAGATGGCACCTTTTGAGGCATTATATGGGAAGTGGTGTCGAACTCCAGCAATTTGGGATGAATTTGGGGAAAGGAAGTTGATGGGACCAGAATTAGTAGAGGAAGTGGATGAGAAACTAAAGATGATCTAGTAATACATGAGGACAGCTTAGAGCAGGCAGAAAAGTTATGAAGATAATAGGAGGAAAGACTTTTCTTTTGAGGTAGGTGATCATGTTTTTTTTTGAATCTCACCATGGAAAAGTGTTATGTGTTTTGGTAAGAATGGAAAGCTTAGTCCACAGTTCATTGGACCTTATCAAATCCTAAATAAAGTTGGATCAATCACCTACTAATTAGATTTTCCTTCGATTTTATCTCAGGTACACAATGTTTTTCATGCTTTGATGTTGAGAAAATATGTGTCAGATTCATCTCATGTTTTGATCCTAGAAGCAGTTCAGCTGAAAGAGATCTTTTCTTATGAAGAGAAACCTGTTCAGATTCTTGATTGAAGTGAACAGGTATTGCGAAATAAGGTAATCCACCAGGTAAAAGTTTTTTGGAGAAACCACATGGTTGAAGAAGCGACATGGAAATATGAAAATGCTATGAGGTAAAGGTACTCTCACTTATTTAATAAGTAAATAAAAATTGTGAGGATGTAATTTTCAGAAGATGGGGAGAATGTAACACCCCAAGGTTTTATAAATAAATTTAATGAAATTCATTAAACATTGAGTCTCAATATAGTGGAAATTTTTTAGGTGATAGATATAGACTAGTTGTTAAACATAATTTTGTTGCTTCAATGATTTTAATTTTGAAAAACAGACATCTATTATTTTAATCAGTAAGTTATTTGGAGTTTGATAGAACCAACTTGATTTTTTTTTAATAGTAACATGCCCTTATGAATAGTAAATTTTATTATTATTTTATTTTTTTATGGTTATAAGATAATGTGATCTTGATTAATTTTTCAAAGTAATATAAAATGAGTTATAGTTTTAAAATTTTTATTTTTGGAATAAAATATGATTTTATTTAAAAATTAAATTAATCATATTTAGAAAATTATTTTCAAAAAATGGAGTTTATTTTTGAATTCTACACGTTGAAAAATGGTTAGGGTGAATTTTTAGGATTTTTCTGAAATTCTTGAACTTTTGATGAATAGTAAAATACAGTAATAAACTGTATATATACATTATCAGTTAAATACACTATTCCTAGCATAATGGTTGATGTAAGCACCCTTGGTTTGAAATCGCATGCTCTATTTACTGTTTAGGGTCACATAAATCAATACTATTCATAGTCTTGAGCAAAAATATTAAACTGATGATTAAAATAATGGAAAACTCTTCCTCTCCTCCACTATAAATACCACCCTCACCCCCCCCCCCCTCTTCCTCTCACACCTCTCAAGCTTTGTGCATTGTCTAAATTCTATCCAATCCCCTTAACAAGTCTCTTACCCACATCCAAGACCTACTGGACTCACCAAAAGGCCAAAACCAAGGGTCTTAAGGAGGATCTCAAGGAGAAGAGATCAAGAGGTAAAGATCTTCTTTCATTTTCTTATGTTTTCTTTTTAATTCCTTTTATTTTCTTATAATATATTCCCCTACCCCTTATCCAATAGGAATTAAAGCTCTGAAATCTTATATATTCTGTATGTTATCATGTTTATGGAAAAAATCTTCAACTTACTTCATCTCCTCCCCTTCTTATAAATACATCGTCTGTGTTGTGCTGATTTACCAAAATCGTGGACGATGTGTTTCCAAATTACTTTACTTCCTTCAAAACTAGTTATAAAACCATTTTAATGGTTGAAACAGATTTTAAATTGTATGATATATCCCATTTCATGTTCTGAAGTTAACATATATACATAATATTATGTTATATAATGAAACTAGTTCGTAATTATCAAAGAACCACCAAAATGATCTAAACGGATATCACTAATGATTTATCTAATGATTCATCCTCAGAACATATAACAAAAATTATTTATGGAATAATTTAATATTTTTTAAATATATTAATACCATTTCATTTAACTTCTGGATTTTTGCTTCCATTCGACAAGAAAATCCTTTACGAACCGACCTTGGAAATCATGTAAAGAACGCACCTGAAACAATGGAAAGAATAAGATATTATTAATTAATGGGTGGAATGATGTTATAAAATGATCATATAAGGTGTTATAAACATCAATACATTTCTATAAAATATTAATAACACCCTTTTAACCATTATACCTAAGGTTTAAACAAGTTTCAATTAAGACAAGCCTGGGGTAAGGTAATTCTTAACCCAATTTCCATTCTTTGGGTCATCCTTCCACTTCATTGATTATATGGTAATAAGAATATTTTTGCAATGAATTTTTGTTTATATTATGTTGTATTATGTGTATTTACATTGTATACACATAATAATTTCATTCTATTAATTCTCACTTCAATTATATGATATTTGTAAGGGACTTTCCTTTAAAAATACTCTTAAAATTCTATTATACAAAATTCAAAAGCAATGTTTTTATGAAATTATTCATATATTATGATTATGTTATGGATATTGGGAATTTTTTATGATGAATGGTGGGACCTATATCTCCCTCCAATGCATTGATTATGTGTAGTTTGGAGGTCGGTCGTATGGTTACTCCAAGTGTAATTGCGATGGTTACACCATAAGGTATCCATGAGGGTTACATTGTAAGGTAGTCATAAGGGTTACAAATCGTAAGGTAGTTGTGAGGGTTAAAAAATTAAGTAATTAATTCCCCAATATACTCTTATGCATTATTTATGTTTTCTATGATTTATGGAAATCTCATGTTTCACAAAGTAAGTATATGATTCTTTATGGGTGAGAAGTATGTCTTTGTGAAAATGATTTCATATGTTTATAAGTATTCATGGACTAATGGTTTCTTCCCTTATTTTGATATCCCTTACTGATCTTTTTATGCTCGTACCATGTTTTTAAATTTTTTTCACAGGTTATAAGGATTTGTAAGAGAAATAAGGAAGTCAAGTTAAATGTTATGAATATTTGTCAAAGAAATCATGTTGTTGTTTTGTGTTTAAAATTTTATGTTTTGGAATAAATGGATATTGTTTTAATGGTGCCCACTTTGTATGATTGTGGGTTGATATGTATGAGTTATGTCCTAACTTTCTAAAACTCTAAACCAAAATATCTTTAGGAATGTAAAGAAGTGAAATCTAGTTGAAATAACTAGAATATGTAATGTTTAAGGTTGGGTCCTTATATATCTAAATCTCTAGTATACCATATCCTAAAATAGTATGACGAAAGAAAAGGAATGCTCTAATACCAATTTGTAAAATCCCACCGCCCTAGACCAATGTATGGTGCCTAGAATGATGATCACCACTACACCTCAAGAATGCCTCTTCATACGCCAGAGGCTTCTGACTATTAGAGGGGGTCTAAGATGGAACTATGGAGAGACTATACCTCATATATCATAGTGCTCTAAAATTGAATAAATTACCAAGAATAATCGAACACAAAATAACTGAAAGCAGGTGCAGTAAATGTAAATGAAACTAAATAATAAATGAAACTCCATAAATTCCCAAACATATATTCTATACATACTCAAACTGCCAACTGGATCGATTACATATACAAACCAATATAAGGAAAATTAAAGACATCGGCTCATGATATCTCTGAGTTGTACTCATCTCGTGCTCCATATACACGTACAAGCCATCCTGGTCGATCATGTTATCTTGGCCTCGACCCAAACATGTACATTCAACCAAGTGAATATCTACTCAGGTACCTAAGTGTAGTGGTGGACTGAGCATAGTGTGATTACAAAACTCAGTAAGGCACCAAAAGCACTATCCCATATTAATCAACATATGTTGTGATATGTGCTTGGTACATGATCAGATGAAATAAATAAAATAAAATCAACTATTGTTAATCCTTAGGTCAGTGACCCCGATTGACCATGCCTGCTTCAACCCTATGCCATTTTGTCTCTCAGCATGTCGTGAAATCATGTCAACCATAACAATACAACTATCAAGTGCGTTGTTCTAAAAGGTATCACAAACCTCCCTTATGGGAGTATCAATTAGTCATCATGGAAATCCTCTATGGGGGTATACAATAGTCATCACAAACCTAAAGCCAAGATCACCCCAGTATAACAGACCAGACATGACTCAACAGATAATAGGCCCCTGAAAGATCACAAGCCACGAACCCCCAATGAAAGGCCCCTGATGGGATAGCATGTGATGGCCCACCTGATCATTCAGGCTCCAAATAGATGTCATCCCAACCACATCTGAGCTCCAACTATGTGGTAGCTCCATCCATATCCTGATCCAAATCCATGGTAGTCTAACCAGTACCACCTACCACCCCTATGGAAGTTTTCTTAACCATGAATAAGCCTTATAGACATCTCAGCCGACCTCCCCTATAGGAGTTTCCACATCCAAAGAATACGCCCTATAAGCATTCCAGCTAACATCTCCTATGGGAGTTTTCCATCCATTCATCAAAACTCCCTATGGAACATACCATATCAATCATCAATATAAAGATCAAAACCACGGGTCACCATATGTCCAACCTACTAGGAAACAAAGTTTGGACTCCTCAGAGTCATCTCTACCCATTCCCACGTACACCCACTCATGGTCATCTATCAAAGGGGTGCCCAAATGTGTCCCTAGGTCATCACTATAGTGAAGGAACCCTCCCATGGGTCCTCGGTCTTAGCTCAATCTTGAGTCAACACCCAACGCTCTAAGGACATCACATCCTACAACATCATCAATAGGGTAGCATGGCCTTGTCGGCTACACAAGGTATTGCCACAAGGTAACAGTCAAGAGATGGCCCACGACCCATCTTGGTCCTCCGGGTCACTTTGGGTCAGTCCGCTCACCCAACCTGATCCAAGTTTTCCTATTATGTCCACATAGGCATGTGCATCGACTAACAAGACACACTCGGTCTGGCCTTGCCTCCCAAGAGGTCTAGAGACCACTAGGTATCACAAGGTCCCACTAGACCCTCGTGGTCTGACCATTCCAAGTCACAATGCCCCTTATTCCGGGGGTGATCAAGGATCATGTGCTAGGGACACTAGGCCTCAGATTGCCCAGCCACAACCATCGGTGGCTGAGGCAACAAGCTAGCACACATGGGTTGTTCGTGACCCTTGACGCTCATCCATTTTCAATCAATAATTTAATTTAATTAAAAACAATTCATTTAATTAAATTTCCTAGGGGAAACTCTCTCACTAGCATGCTCGAGCATCCACATGTATCATAACTAAACATAAATTCCATGGGCCAAGTACATGAGACAACCCACCTTTAATTATCTTTCTGATTAAATTCCAAGGGTCGGCATCAGCTGCCAAGAATCGTCCAGCCTCATCCAAGACCTTTGAGGCCCTATCTCACAACCAAACCACTATAATTAATTATTTATAATCACACTATAAATAATTAATTAATCTCAACAAATTATAGTGAATTAAACTATTTTATTTAAATAAGAATATTTCCCAAATTCTAACTCACAGATCCCGTCACATAGGAACTGTGACCAAATGTTCACCAATAAATCACGGATTTCCCCCATCCTCGAGGCGAGGACAAGCCCTAACTAACGACATTAAAATAATTATTAATTTAGTTTAATTTAAGCTCAAAATCATTGAAAATTTACTGTGGCATACCTCAACGAAAAAGAACGCGATGAAATGCGGACAACATCTCGGGACGTCCTCTTCCCAGGAAGAGCTGAATCTCAATCATTTTTGTCTAATTCCACCATGCTCTAGTGTATTCAAAATCAAAAACCCTAACAGGGGTTCTCAATATTAGTGCCTGGAGAGATAGGAAACAAATGCAGATCAAAGGAGTGTTGACGTACCTTGAATCACTAAGAGAAACCATCAAAAACCTCCTATTGAAGGAGCTTGAAGAAGGGAACCAAGGGAGGCGGGAGGTCATCTCATGCGAGGGGGAGAAAGGGGAGAAAGAGGGTTGCCCCCTCTTTAAATTCAAGGGGATCTTTTCGCACCTTCTAATGTTCTGCAAAGTTTGGTTGAACGGTTTTTCAAAATGTGTGACAACCGTGTGCCCTCGATTGTCAAAGGCATTATACCTCACACAGTTTGGCACCGTGATTTTCCAAACCGTGTGCCAATCGTGCAATCACTTATGCAACATTGTGCGCGGTTTGTCTATAATCTTATGCAAATCGTGTGCCAAGCCCCAAAGTCCAAACTACGATTTAAACTAAGACCTGCACGATTTCCTTCAACCCATGAGCTAACTAGGCCAAAAGACCATGCACTATACAAAAAGAACTGAAAACCCCTTTAGATGCCTTCTGAGCAACATTCCTCATCTAAAAACATTACTTTAAGGTATTCCAACCCTTAGAATTCTGTTTTGAAACTCCAATCAAAATTGTATTCGTCTAGTAATTGAAAATTCAAATTCCTTCTGAATTTTTCTACTCGTATGAACATAGGATCTTACCATCTAACATGCTATAAATTTCTTGGATTGTTCCTCTGGCATTTTCTCTCTACAATCTTCCTGATAGCTAGTTTTTCTCAAAAACATTGAACCATATTAGCACCGTGTATTCACAGCTTTACAAGTTGTCCAGAAAGGTTCAGCACCCATCTCCTTCTCAACCTCAGCCTTTTCACATCCTCATCTATAAATCCATGGATGGTTCCTTCAACATCATGGGTCTTCAATCTCCTCAATAAAACTACCCATTAACACTGATAATAACAACTTCTTCAAGTTGTTCTTGTAGCCATCAACTTCTAGTCCTCTTCAATTGTTGTGGACAACACCTTCATTCCATCCTCACCGACAATTGTCTTTTCCATGAGGACCGACTCTATCAATCATCAGATGTATTATTTTTCATTCTTCCATAATGGTAGCACCTCACTCCATAAAAATGTAATGATTCCATCTTCAACATCACATGTCTCATAACTCCTCGAATATTAGTGCAATAATTGTGTGTTGTAATGGGCTCCTCACCAAACATTCTTCCCTTAGGTGATGTCTTGCCAACATGAAAAGTTCCTTTGTAAGTCCATGTCAACCTTGCATCTTTCTACTTACCCAAACCATATGGAAGGCACCTTCAATCTTCATGTAATGGGTGGATACTCAATCAATCACCCAACTCATTGACGAACATATTGACACTTATTAACAACAAAGACAACCAAACACCTTTGGAAACGTCAATATGTACCATGAACATTTATGCAATATTATTAGGTTCAAAACCTTCGAGATTTACAAAGAACTCAATGATATCAAATAGAATTATATCATCTCCATGTTTCATGGTATGATCAATAAGGGTTTTTAAAACTTTTATCATTTTTTTTTTTGAGAAAAGATAAGATATATTCCTGATCAATCAAACCAGGGCTACAAACTCAATCATAAAACGAGTCAACCCAACAATGATAAGGTTAAATAAAGTGTTTTGACATACAACATATATGTGACTAGTTCCCATTGGGGTCGTATCAAATATCATTCGACCATGTTTGTCACAATATTTGCATGGATCTCTCGACAATGTTGATTTTTATCATGATTTTGATTGAGTTTCATGATTACTCTTGATGAATTTTTTATTACCAAATAAGATGGGAAAATGTTAAATATTATTTAGATGACTTGGGTACCCAATTTAGCAATGTTCACAATAAAAATTAAAACTGAAGTGTTAATAGAAACCTTTTTAGCCAAACATTACTTGTGGGGATAAGTAAATTTGTGGACTTTAGGATTTCCACTCATCCGTTTATGTCTTTTTCATTTAATTAAAAGTTGTCCTGCCATGGATGTGAATGAATCCTAATTTTTCGGGTCTTTATTTATTCACTTATTCAATTATTCATTATTCTAGTTTTAACCAGTGGAGTATATGAGCCGTTCACGCCTTTATTATTTTAAAAGTCGTGTAGCCCTAATTCATGGACCTTTTTATTAAAAGTCGTGTACCCCTAATTCATGGACCTTTTTATAAAAAATGATTTAAAATTGGAATTCTGATCGCCTTAATTATACTACATATATTTTATTTGTAATTTTCAATTCTCCCTCCTGCCCATTTGTAAATATAAATATTTTTTATAGAATATGGGTGAATTTAACTGACCACATTTAATGACGCCATTCTTAAAAAAAATATAAAATATATTTTTAAAATCTTATAAATTCAATTAAATTTTAGTTTGACTTTAAAAAAGGCTTCCTGCCCAGATACAATTTTCAATTTTAAATCATTTTATATAGGGTCCTTTAATCTGTCACTCTCGGCAATCACGTTATAAATAATTCATAATTTAGCTTTATTGTTTTTTTTTATCGCGAATAGTATAAACTTTTTACTTAAAATTTAGAATAAAAAAAAT
Organism: Viscum album; assembly: GCA_963277665.1. Lineage (NCBI taxonomy): Eukaryota > Viridiplantae > Streptophyta > Magnoliopsida > Santalales > Viscaceae > Viscum > Viscum album. Next base: position 190,698,542 of record OY728145.1, read on the forward strand.
AGTCTGTATTCATAGTCATCATATCCTAGCCAATCTACTAATTGATTTATCACAAACCCCTAATTCACAATTTAGCTTTATTTGTTTTTTTATCACAAATAGTATAACCTTTTTACTTGAAATTTAGAGAAAAAAATAGCTGTACTCATAGTCATCATATCCTAGCCAATCTATATAAAATGATTTAACTCCTAATTATTATTGGAAAATTCAAATTAAGCCCTTTTCATCATTAAATAAATGATGATTAAGTTTAATGTCCTCCCATAATTTTCTCAAATCTGTTTACTTTTTTTTTTTGCTCTAATGTATTCCTTGACATATAAATTAAATGTTTTATGATTTTTTTTTTTTTTTTGCGCAAATTGGCTTGAATCTCCATTTTATAAGATTCTAAAGTACCATGTTTCATATATAACACATTTTGCGTATTTTTAACAGAAAATTTTCTTTCCTGAATCATATATGCTCTATGCACTTGTTTTTAAAATCCATCTTAACATGTTCTGTGATAATTATATTAATAGTTTCTATATTCTGTTTGTATTTTTAATATTTTATTTGTGTTTGTGACGAGATAATGTTTAGTGATTGGCATATAATATATTATATGAACAGTTATGTTTTGTATGTATCTTTAATTTCTGTGAATCTTTAATGTTTTCTCTATATTTTGACATATATTACATAATATGTGGATAATACTTTTATTTTTACTGAATGTTTTTGCGTTTTGTTTACATTTAAATTATATTTTATAAAGAAATAAAATAACTTATTCGTGAAATAGATATGACCTAAATGTTATATGCATACTATGTATTTAGGTTTTTCTCAAAAAAATACTATGTATTTAGGTTGTTTCATATGAGACAGTATAAGGCATATTTCATGCCTTGTGGGTATATCGTTTAATACGATCTAGAGATATTATATGGCTTCTCCCCAAGCCTTTCGTACAATGTGATAGCCTACCCATAATGCTTGGTGAATCGTATTATATGATTCATATTACACCCAACCATTGATCTCTGCGGTCGAATTTTTTAACATTCAAATATTATTCCACATAAAACTATCATTGATTCTGAACATTTTATATGATGAAACGTATGGAGAATCAAATGCATTTTATACGAGAAATGCATGCACCCTCAGCCAAACATTTACTAATCGGTTGTAAATGGACGACATGACTCGAACGTTTCGTAACATCCATGAAACAGCCCGAGACATGCACTCCCGAATCCGATATTAAAAATATAAACTTTACATTTCTAAATTTGATACTAATAAATGTGACTCGACTTTTGTCGTCAAAAAATTACAACGTCAAAAAGAAAATATTGAATCACTCAAATACTCAGGCCTTTTATGTTTAGAGTTTTATAAATTTAGGACAGACTCGTACATAAACAATATTCATGACTTCAAATGACTATTGTTCCCACTATTCCTAGATTTTCATATTTTATATTAAGTCTTCAACATCTCCCACAAAATTCTTCACATGTGAAACCGTTTTAGATATAAATCATTTAACATCGTTCTTCATAACCCGAGGAAAATGAAACATGGGAAAACAATGAACTCAGATGATTCGTAAAAGTAAATAAGGAAGATATCAATAACCACATAAACATATCGGGAACATAAGGGTATAAGAACGTTATCTTAAATGTTAAAAACCATATCATGCATATCAAATATCATAATCTTAAATTCTAGCAGTTCATAAGTCATGAATCATAAGGAATCTAAAGAACATGAACTATGAGAGCATAATACAGGCATGATACGTGGAGTTGTGGCATACACATTAGCACGAAAAATCATTTTCTTAGTAGTTAAGGTTCTTTTCAAGATTATTATAGTGGAATGAGTTCACATCCCAGACCACAGTAGTTTAGATACACTCTCAAGACCATCATGGTGGATAAGGACCTTTACTGAACTGGGTTCAGTCCCCATTCATGTAGGTCATGTAGCTTCCGGGTGCACCGGAAGCGTTAAATGGGTCGTGCCCAACTTTTCTTTTTGTCATGATCGATGATTAATTCGAGATTTACATAATGATAAACGTTGTGATCAACGAAATTGAATAAACAAATATAGAAAATGGATAAACGTTGGAATCAAAGTGCACGATCATCACATATTATTTATAATTAATTTATGCAATTAAAGAATTATCATGTCTGAAATTATGTCTTCGTTTATGGATCTGGCAACGAATATGCGTCGTAACGTTGTTGCGTTGTATGAATAAAAAATAGGTCTCCTCTAGCAGCGATCTACACGTGTTCAACAAATCTCCAAACATCACCATAGGAATCTTCAGATGGTAACACGTCAGATCCTATCGCTTGCATCGTTCGCTTTTGATTGCCTCCGGAATCGATTTTAAAAGATTCTCCTTGATATCTTTAGAATCGATAGTGGATGGTGGAGGAAGATTGTTATCCATTCTTGATAGCGTTATTGGAGAAGTATTTAGGCTTTCGAGAGGATTCTCCAACACTTACTATCTACAGTCTTCCTTATAGCTATATTTTCTCAAAAACTTTAAACCCGATCACAACTTTGTATTCACAGCTTTACAAGTTGTCCTGCAAGGTTCAACCCCCACCTCCATCTCCACCCCATCCATTTCACATCTTCATCCATAAATCCATGAATGGTTCCTTCACCGTCTCGGGTCTTCAATCTCTCTGATCAAGTAACAGTTAACACTGATAATAACAACTTCAAGTTGTTATTGTAGCCAACAACTTATAGTCTTCTTCAACTGTTGTAGACAACATCTTCATTTCATCTTGAAGGTTCCGGGCGCAGTGGAAGCGCGTGGGTGGATGTGCCCACTTGGCTTTTTGTCATTAGCAGTGATCAATCCGGGATCAATACGACGATAAACGCCAGTCTCCGCGGATCGAATCACAGAAAAAGACAAAGAAGATGGTTTTTCCCGGAACCACAAACAAGGATCGTTACAGGTTGATTATAATTAATTTAATTAATTATAAAGAAATACCTTTTGGGTGTTCTTTCTTCGTTGATGTTCTCAATCACGTTGTCAATGTGATCCGTCGTTGCGTCGCAGAAGCCAAGTGTAGACTCCCTCTAGCGGTGATCCACACGTGTACCTCGTATCTCTGGACGTCGCCAAAAGATTCTCCGGGTGCTAGCGTGGAGAAGCCTTTGCTTGCGTTGTCCGCCTTAGATTGTCTTGATCCGATGGAAGAGGATCTCTCTCGGTCTTGAGAGCGTTCTTGGAGGAAGAGGTTCTTTCGGCCTTGAAAGAATTCTCCAGAGATGTTGTGCACAACGATTCTCTTGTCTCAGAAAAGAGTTGGGGTTGTGAGGATATTTATAATCGGGTGTGTGGGGTTATAGAGTTATGACAATAAATAAACGCGTTACGCGTTTTATTTATTTCATTGACTCTTTATTTAAAACCCCATGTCGAATAAATAATTCCTTGACATGCGCCCACGCTGATTATAATAAATATCATTTAAAACAATATTATATCCTCAAAATCCCAACTAAAAAAAACTACACGGAGTGTATTAATAAATACACGGCGTGTACTTGTTTTTCATTGAAAACTACACGGTGTGTACATTAAATGTACACGGCGTGTATATCTTGTTTTCATTTATTCATTTCCTTTCCAAAATAAAACTACACGGCATGTAATAATAATACACGACGTGTACTTGTTTTATTTTCTTTTTCCTCCATCATTTAAAACAACTTAGGCTTCCTTGAATAATTATTAAACCATGTACGAGAATAATCTTTATTCAACTTGAGATACTTGGATACACTTAGTGTGTGACCCTCTAGGCCTCTTTCTCGTTGGCATTAGGCGGGCTTGTCTAAAGTCCAAGATTACTGTCTAGCAACGGGTCAAGGCACCCAAGAGAAAGAAGTTGACGCCGCATTGACGTATCACCTCATACGAGCGCTTACTGTGTAATTTAATCCCTTTGTCTCAATATCTCATCAAGCAGGTTTCATGGCAGTGTCATAAACCTATATGCTTGATATGTCGTTCTTTGACTACCTGAAATAAACTCATCGTTTACACCATGGCCATGGAATTTAATGCGACAGTTCTATTTCAATCAAAGGGCCGAGATATCAACTTCCATAAATGGAAGGGACAAATCCTTCCTTGACTTATCCATTAACAACATGTCACTCGTGACGCACCCAACGTACCCTACTTCCCGCCAACTATCTGTGTGACAGTTTTCGTCAGTAAATCTAAGTGCGCGAGTCATGACATGAGTTAATGATAATCTTCCAGTCCAAGGACCATTACACACGCTCGTAGATAGCAATATCCGATGACACCAAGACATGCAGAATTACTACTGGCGGGTCTATTCTCATAATCTCCCATCTTGGAGATTACCAAGTGCGAACTCCATGAGAGAGAGTCTCGTCTTCTTATGAGTACTCGCACATGACAATCTGTATACTATGTGTCCTATCATAGTATGTCATCCAACCGCAGAACTTTATTTAAGAATATTGTTATAGCATTTCAAGGTTCTCATCATAGCGGAGATCTGCTATGACCTTATTAATGCAACAAATATTTCAGGACATTATTATATTATAGTCATGCAGAACAATGAACAATATATAATAAGTGAACATTTATGTAATCAAAGTACAAAACAATTGGTTCTGAGGACACCAACCCTTACACATCTTATGCTGCAGTTGTCTTTTCCATGTGGACCGACTCTATCAATCATCATATGTATTCTTTGTCATCCTTCCATAATGGTAGCACCTCACTCCATAAAACGTGTAACGGATTGTATTTTCATCTTCAACATCACACGTCTATCAACTCCTTGAAGATTAGTGCAACAATTGTATGTTGTAATGAGTTGCTCACCAAACAACCTTCCCCTAGAAGATGCCATGCCAACATGAAAAGTTCCTTTGCAAATCCATGACACCCTTGCATCTTTCTCCTTATCCAAACCATATGGAAATAACCTTTAATCCCCATGTAATGGGTGGATACTCAATCCATCACCCAATTCCTTGACATATATATTGATGTTTATTAACAACAAAGACAACAAAACACCTTTGGGTACATCAAAATGTATCATGAACATTTATGCAATATTATTACGCTCAAAACCTTCAAGATTTACAAAGAACGCAATGATATCAGAGATAATTATATCATCTTAATGTTTCATGGTTTTGTCAATAAGGTTTGCTTAACACTTCTAGCCTTTATTTAAATTGATAATAAGGGTAAATAGTGTGTTTTGGCATACAACATATATGAGACTAGTTCCCATTTAGATCACATCAAAAACCAATCGATGCATGACTACGTTTATCACAATATATGCATCGATCTCTCAATCATGTTGATTTTTATCACGATTTTGATCGAATTTCATGATTATTCTTCAATAGTTTTTTTGTTACCTAACAAGAAGGGAAAATGTTAAATATTTTTGAGACGGGAACTGAATTTAGCAATGTTCACCATATAAATTAAAACTTACATGTTAATAGAAATCTTTTTAGGCAACATATTTTTTTTGAAAGGAAGATATATAAATTACTGATCACAGAAACCAGAATTACAAAGCCAATAAGGGAACGAGTTCACCCAATAATGATCACCCCAACATTTCTCAAAACGAGCCAAACGATGGGCTTTCGAATTACCATCTCTTTTGATAAAAGAAAATTTGAATGCATCAGATCCAGCGCCCAGGGACCAGATCTTCCTCAAGATGAGGCCATAGGGCTGAGAATCCTCATCTTTTGTTGAGAGCGCGTTCACCACTTCGAGGCAGTCGGATTCCACCAGAATCTTGGGCCAACATTTTGAACGGGCAAAAAGAAGCCCCTGAAGGATGGTCGAGGCCTCAGCCACCACAAAGCTCCATGTGTTAGGCACTGTCCTACACTGAGGTTCCACAATCTGGTCAACACTGTTATGATCAATGAGTCCAATAATAACTCTTGAATGATCATACACATCACCATCTTAATTAATCTTTAAGAACCCCTCAGGGGGAGGCAAAAGAATAAATAAATATATAATTTTACCTTTAATTATTAATCATCATTAAATACTGATAATTAGACTTCCACTCAGCCCTTCATGTCTTTTTCATTTAATTAAAAGTTGTCCGGCCTTGGATATGATGAATACTAGTTTTTCCGGTCTTTATTTATTCATTATTCTATTTTTAGACAGTAGAGTATGTGGGCCCATCAGGTTTTTATTTACCGTTTTTATTGTTTTAAAATTCGTGTAGCCCTTATTCGTTGTCGGGCCTTTTTATAAAAAATGATTTAAAATTGAAATTCTGATCGCCTTAGTTATACATATATTTTATGTCAAACAATCGATTTTAATAATATAAAGTTAAATCGACTCTATTTAATTGAAATATAATTTTATTAAAATTATATTATTTTGAATAAAATTACTAAACAAAATCATTGTTTATAATGATTATCATCGTTTAAAAACGCCAGTGGATTTTATTTGCACTTTTTAATTCTCCCTTCTGACCATTTGTAAGTATAAATGTTTTTTATGGAATATAGATGGAGTAAAACATTTCACTGATCACATTTAATGACCCATTTCTTAAAAAACTAATAAATAAATTATTTTTAAAATCTTATAAATTCAATTAAATTTTAGTTTTGCTTTAAAAATTGTTTCATAGCCAGATAAAATTTTCAATTTTCAATTATTTTATACAGTATCCTTTAATCTGTCACTCCTGGCAATCACGTTCTAAATAATTCATAATTTAGCTTTATTTGTTTTTTTTATCACGAATAGGATAGCCTTTTTACTTAAAATTTAGAAAAAAAAATCTGTACTCGTAGTCATCATATCCTAGCCAACCTACTAATTAATTTCTCACAAACCCCTAATTATTATTGAAAAATTCAAATTACTCCCAAATAAATTATGATTAAGTTTAATGTCCTCTCATAATTTTCTCTAATCTATTTACTTTTTTTTGGGGTTCTAATTTATAACTTGATATAGAAATTAAAAGTTTTATGCTTTTTTTGCACAAATTGGCTTGAAATTATATTTTATAAGATTCTAAAGTACCATCATGTTTAATATATCACATTTTGGATATTTTTAACAGATGTTCTTTCTTGAATCATTTATGTTCTATGCACTTGTTTTTAAATCTATCTTAATATATTCTATGATAAGTATATTAATAGTTTCTATATTTTGATAAAGGAGGAGCAAGTCAGCTTGAGCTTCAACGATAGCGGGTAAGAGAGACACCAAGAAATAAGAGTGAAGCGGCAACGATCAACCCATGAGAGTCCTGGGCGATGACACCAAAACCTATGATGCCTTTGTCCGAAGATGACGCATCAACGTTAATTTTTAGGGTGCCACCAATGAGGGGATCCAGGTACATAGATCATCCTTGAACATAAAATATATTATATGAACATTTATGTTATGTATGTATCTTTACTTTCTTAGCATAATGCTTGGTGAATCGTATTATACGATTCATATGACGCCCAACCATTGATCTTCAAAGTTGAATTTTACGTGTTAACATTCAAATATTGTTCAGAATCAAATGCATTTATACGAGTAATGCATGCATCCTGAGCCAAACATTTACAAATCAGTTGTAAACGGATGACATTAATCCATCTTTTCGTAACATCTGAGTAAATGTCATACAAAAATTAGGAATGTCTCTATGTTAGGACCACTTTCAGATATGGACAAGACTGAGAGGGTTGAGAGGTGAATCAGTGTTGAAGATCTTTCACCACTACAGAACTAGCTTTTAACAACACTAAAAAAACCTTTATCAGCGCTAAAAACATTGTTGATCTGAACGTCGTTAAAATGATGTCATTTTATGAGCACTATAAAAGCACTGATAAATGTCATACTGTTGGAGTGTGGTGATAAAATTATAGCATACTGCAACAACAAATACAAGCAAATACAGGATATGACAAATTCATAATTTAATTGAAATAAAAATTATATCACAAATACAAGAAAAGAGAGATTATTATAGACATTTGAAACATTGTTTTGTATAATTACATTAGCAAGTATAATTTATCACAAACATTCAAAAACATCAAATACACGCAAATAGGACATGACAGATTCACAATTTAATTGAAATAAAAATGACATCAATGATTTCATTGTCTTTGACACCCGATCCCCTCTAAAAAAAGCTCGATCATGATATCAGTTGTCAAACAAACCACCCCAACTCGAGCAAAAAAAATCCATTAGTATAAAAAAACAATTATTATTTGAGTAATGCTATAAAAAATAACTTAAACATAAATGTGAAACAATACATTAATAAAATGTCATTTTTAAACTAAAACCATAAAATTTGAGTAATACCGGTCACACCATGCATCGGATTGAGGTGCAGCTGATTCCTACATGTCACAAATAACTTATGGATCGTTGTCATAAAGTATCAAAACAATTCACATGCGTTTGCTCGGTTTTAAGTATGTCATTTGTTTTTTCCACTAAAATGACATTTTAAACTGAAAATACGCCCTTTGACTCATACTGATCACATCACGTGTCGGTTTGACATGAGATTGATTACTACACGTCACAAATGACTTATGAATCATTGTTCTAAATTATCATGACAATTCGAACACGTTTGTTTGGTTTTCAGTGAGTGACACACGTTTTGAACTAAAATGCTAATTTTAAATTCATAACGGACACTTCGAGTCACATTAGGTACACTGTGTATCGGATTGAGATGCGACTGATTCCTACACATCAAAAATGACTTATGAATCATTTTTCTTAAGTATCAAAACAATCTGAATGTCTTTGCTCAGTTTTGAGTATGACATTTCTATTTTTTACTAAAATGTCAATTTTAAATAAAAAGACACACTTGGAGTCATACCGATCACACCGTGAATCAGATTGAGGTGCGACTGATTCCCACACGTCATAAATGACTTATGAATTATTTTTCTAAAATATCAAAACAATCTGAATGCATTTCTCGGTTTTGAGTATGTCACTTATTTTTTACTAAAAACTCATTTTAAACTGAAAACAAGCACTTTAAGTCATACCAGTTTCATCATTTTCCGGTTTGACGTGAGACTGATTCCTACACGTTAAAAATGACTTATGAATTATTTTCATAAATTATCAAGACAATCCAAGCGTGTTTTCTCAGTTTTCAGTGAGCCACACACGTTTTGAACTAAAATGTCAATTTCAAACTGACAACGGACACTTTGTGTCATATCAGACACATCGTGTATCAGATTGAGGTACGACTGATTCTTACATATCAAAAAGGACTTATGAATCATTTTTATAAAGTAACAAAATAATTCGAATTCATTTTCTCAATTTTGAGTACGCCACTTGTATTTTTTACTAAATTGTTAATTTTAAATAAAAAGACACACTTGAAGTCATACCGATCACACCATGCATCAAATTGAGGTGTGACTGATTCTTACATGTCATAAATGACTTATGGATTATTTTCTTAAAGTATCAAAACAATCCGAATGCGTTTGTTTGGTTTTGAGTATGTCACTTTTTTTTACTAAAATGTTATTTTAATGTGAAAACACACAATTTGAGTTATACCGGTCACATCAAGTATTAGTTTGACATGAGACTAATTTCTACATGTCAAAAATGAATTTTGAATCATTGTACTAAATTATCAAGAAAAATTGAGCACATTTTCTCAATTTTCAGCGAGTGACACACATTTTGAACTAAAATATCAATTTTAAACAAACAAGAGTCACTTTGAGTCATACCGAGCACATCGTGTATCTGATTGAGGTGCGACTGATTCCTATATGTCAAAAATAAATTATGAATCATTTTCCTAAAGTATCAAAATAATACAAATGTTGGAGTTGGTGGTCTAGAACCAACTACTTTGTACTTTATTCATTAAATAAAATCCTTATCACATCTTGATTGTTCTTCTGCATGACATGTCATGTGATAATGTCCTAAGGACAGTTGTTGCATTAAAGGGTCGTAGCAGATCCCTGCTATGATGAGAACCCAGAAGTGCCATAACACTGTTCTTGAATGTATGTTCTATGGCCGGATGATATTATTTGAGGGACACAAATAATACAGATCATTAGGGGTGAGGACTTATAAAACTTTGAGGCACCTTCTCATGGTGTGCGCCCTTGGTAATATCCACGAGGATATTATGAGAACGAGACCCGCCAGTAGAAAATCCACATTTCATAGTGTCATTGAATGTTCCTATCTGCGGACGTGTGTATTGGTCCTTAGACTTTAAGATTATTATTAATGGGTATTACAACTCGCGCACTTAGATGTATTGACGAAAACTGTGACGACACACTGTTCGCAGTGAGGTAGGATACGTTGGGTGCGTCACGAGTAATACCGCATTAATAGATAACGCGAGAAAGGATTTGTCCTTTCCGTTCCATAACGGAATTAGACATCTCAGACCCTTTGATGGAATTGATATAGCCTAAATAAATCCATGGCCATGGTAAGGTATGAGCAAGTTCAATTCTGGGAAGTCAAAAAAAGAATAATCAAACACATTAGTTGATGACACTAGCATGCAACCCGCTTGATTGGAGATATCGAGACAAAGAGATTATATTACACGGTAAGCGTTCGTAGGAGGTGACACGTCATTGCGACGTTAACTTCTTTCTCTATGGGTGCCTTGGCGTGTTACTAGACGCCAACCTTGGACTTTAGGCATGCTCAACCTAATGCCATTGAGAAAGAGGCCTAGAGGGTCACATACTAAGTGTGTCTATGTATCTCAGTTAAATATTAATTTAACAAGTTAAATAAATATTATTCCCGACTGTGGTTTAATAATTATTTAAGGATGTCTGATCGCATTTATTTTGACACTAGTTATTCGAGAGAATATATTGTAGACGCAATAATATATTTATTAGCGAGTAATGCAGTTACATTTATTTAAAAAATAAATAGTCATTACTCAAGGTCTAATAAATATGGTGGAGAAAAATGGAAAATAAAAGTACACGTCGTGTATATTAAATATACACGCCGTGTAGTTTTATAGAAAACAAGTACATGCCGTGTATTAATTATTACACGCCGTGTATTAATTATTACACGCCGTGTAGTTTTTCCAGTTGGGATTTTGAGGATTTAATATTATTTTATTAAATGATATTTATTATAATCAGCGTGGGCGCATGTCAAGGAATTAATAATTCGACATGGGGGTTTTCAATAAGAGTTAATGAAATAAATAAAACGCGTAACGCGTTTATTTATTGTCATAACTCTATTAACCTCAAACCCGATTATAAATATCCTTGCAACCCCAACATTTGAAAGAGTCATTGTTGTGCACAACGGATTTGGAAATACTCTCAAGCCAAGAGAGAATTCCCTTTCCACCAAGAACGCCCTCAAGTTACGAGAGCAAGATCCTCCACCGGATCAAGGCGGTCGAAGGCGGACATCGCAAGCGAATGTTCTTCCGCGCTAGCACCTGGAGATCCCTTCGGCGACGTCTGGAGATACGTGACACACGTGTGGATCACCGCTAGAGGAATCCTACACTTGGATTCTACGACGCAACGACGGATCACCGAATCATGACCGGACACATCAACGAAGAAAGAATTCCAACGAGGTAATTCTTATGCATTAATTAAATTAATTATAATCAACATATGATGATCCTCCCCAATGGTTCCGTGACTCTTCTTTTCTTTTCGTTCTTCGTTCTATTCCGAAGATTCGGCGTTTTATATCGTGACGGATCTCGGATTGAACGTTGTTTAATGTTAAAATTAAAGTTGGGCTAACCCACCAACGCGCTTCCGCTGCGCCCGGAACCTACAACAAATGCGTTTTTTTTCCAGTTTTAAGTATGTCACTTGTGTTTTTTACAAAAATATCAATTTTAAATAAAAAGACACACTTGGAGTCATACCGGTCACACCGTGCATCATATTAAGGTGCACATAATTTATATATGTCACAAATGACTTATGGATCTTTGTTCTAAATTATCAAAATAATATGAATGTGTTTTCTCAGTTTTGAGTATGTTACTTGTGGTTTTTACTAAAAAGTAATTTTAAACTGAAAACATGCACTTTGAGTCATATTGGTCAGACCGTGAGTTAGATTGACGTGCAGCTGATTCCAACACATCACAAATAACTTATGGATCATTATTTTAAAGTATAAAAACAATCTGAATGTGTTTTCTCCGTTCTGAGTATGTCACTTTTTTTTACTAAAATATCATTTTAAACTGAAAACACGCACTTTGAGTCATTCTGGTCATATCGCGTGTCGGTTTGATGTGTGACTAATTTCTACATGTCACAAATGACTTATGAAACATTTTTCTAAATTATAAAGACAATATGAGCATGTTTTCTCAGTTTTCAGTGAGTGATACATGTTTTGAACTAAAATATCAATTTTAAATTGATAACAGACATTTTGAGTCATAATAGGAACACCGTGCATCAGATTAAGGTTTCTATGATTCATACACGTCACAAATGACTTATGGATCGTTTTCATAAAGTATCAAAACAATCCATAAGCGTTTATTGGTTTTGAGTATGTCACTTGTTTTTTTTACTAAAATGTCAATTTTAAATAAAATGACATACTTTTAGTCATAACTGATCCCTACACGTCACAAATGACTTATGGATCGTTTTCATAAAGTATCAAAACAATCCGAAAACGTTTATTGGTTTTGAGTATGTCACTTGTTTTTTTTACTAAAATGTCAATTTTAAATAAAATGACATACTTTTAGTCATAACTGATCCCTACACATCACAAATGACTTATGGATCGTTTTATTTAAGTATCAAAACAAATCTAATGCATTTTTTTTATTTTAAGTATTTAAATGGTTTTTTTACTAAAATACCATTTTAAACTGAAAACACGCACATTGAGTCGTATCGGTCACATCCAGTGTCATTTTGATGTGAGAATGATTTCTATACATCACAAATGACTTATGAATCATTGTCCTAAATTATCAATACAACTAAGAGTATTTTCACGATTTTTAGTGAGTGACACACGTTTTTAACTAAAATGTAAATGATAAACTGATAACAGATACTTTGAGTCATACTGGGCACACCGTGTATCAGATTGAGGTGCGGCTGATTGAGTTGTGGCCAATTCCTACATGAGCATAAGTAGCATCAAACATGTTACTAGCTCTGTCATACTAAGCACACCATGTATTGGATTGATGTGCGGCTAATTCCTATACATCACAAATGACTTACGAATCATTTTTCTAAAGTATCAAAACAATCTAAATGTGTTTGCTCGATTTTGTGTATGTAATGCGTGTTTTGAACTAAAATGTCAATTTTAAACTAATAACATAATATTCGAGTCATACTGGGCATACAATGTATCATATTGAGTTGTAGTTGATTCATACACATCACACTGTAACTTTTTATTCTGCAATGCATTCAATATTTAGAGTTATCTAACAATATTGTTGTTTGATAACCTAGATTGTTGAATGAATTTTAGAATAAATAAAAGTGAATCATTATGAGTGTGTCATCCTTGTTGAGTGCATAATTATAGTACATGAGTGCATCATGAGTGTATCATCCTTCTTCATGGCCTCTATGAAAATTAACAAAATAAGTATCAAATAAAAATGATAATGAAATTAACTAAAAAATTTAGATAAAATGATGAGAAAATCAACTAAATAAATAGTATGAAGCCACCTCTTTATGATGTCTGTATACATTATGACACCAGGTATGTTTCCCATTCATTTCTAAACAAATATATTTCCTCTTTCAAATACAAGGACTGTCAATAGTTTGAATAGTATTGGAAAAAAGGATTAATAAACATTTTAAATGAAATTGTAATTATCTTAAAAAATACCACTTTAGGGATGCTAGTTTTCTGATGGTATACGATATCTTTCATAAATTTGAAAACATAATAACTAAAATCTTTTCCATTAGTTTCTTTTGGACACTGTAAAAACATTGAGAAAAATAAGTAATTTGTTTTGATAGTGAAATATTATTACATATACCCTAATACTTATCCACTTATAGAAGTTGATAGGCTCCTTGTGCCCATGGATTATCCTCATGGCATGATTTTGATGATATTTAAAAACTGCCCTATCATAACAAATTTTTCATTAAAATATAAAGAGAATATATAACTTGATGTTTAGTTGTAAAAGTTTCATGTATTTTATTAAAAATTAATAAAGATCATAACTTGTGGTCAATTTTTTGGGTATCCATGCATTGAATTCAGAAAATAAATCTTTGGAGTATCCAAATTGACTACAATGAGTAACCAGTACTGCCTAAAAAAACAAAAAGGAACAAGTAATAAAATGAATAAAAATATCTTTGATATGATTAAATTATTGAGTTTTACTCCTACATCGTGGGTATTAAGAAGAGTCTGTCATCTGTAAGTTTACTTTCAAACATTATGGCTAGTTTTTCCACTATTCCTTTACATTTATTTGGTTCTAATGATAATTCTTGTGTAGAAGTGACGTGAGGACTAATGAGTCCAAATTTCTATTCAAAGGGTTTTCCCATCAAATAGTATTGATATATATGCCTTCAAAAATTATGAATAACATTCAATCATAATTAACATAGTAGATCATATATTGGATAAAAAAACATGAAAACAAACCACATGTATACATTTACAACTGAGACTCCTAGCCATTCATGTGTGAGGATTTCATTTACATTCTCAAGACCAATATAGTCTGTAATGGCCTCTCCGTACATCTGTTCTTTAAAATCAATTGCAGTCATATCACTACTTTCTAATGTTGTATCTGCATGAACCTTCAATGTTAGTAAATCTAATAGTTGAATGGGCATGGTAAAGGTAGTTTGTGAAGATCTTTTCAATTGGTCAATTGATCCTTAAATCACTTTGATTCAACCTTCCATTTCACCCCCTTCCCTTTGTCCGTCTATAATAAAATTCACCAGTTCATGCATTTTTTCATTAATTGTTAAAGGTCTTGCATGAAAAATAAATTAGAAATGAATACCTCCTTGTTGACATGTATTTTTACAAAATCTAACGACCATGCTATAAAAGTTCTAATAGATTTCTCGATCGTATGAATATCTACATCATCAAGTGGAACAGGTAGCTCAGTGCTCGGCTCGTGAGCTACATTAATCCTCACTCTCACATGAACTCTTGGAAGTTTTTTGAGTAGAATATCTCCTTAGATATTGTACATAGTACCCCTCACAACAAGGTGATGGGTGGGTATTAATTGATATAGATCCCAATCATTTTCACCCTGTAGAATATCAGTACAGGAAATGTATCAGTGTATTCCCAATTCACATTTCATAGAAACAATTATGACAATATTGATTACCTCTTCAGTGACAAATCTTTTAAGGGAATGACTCACCTCAAAGCTGGTGGGGATCTTCACATAGTGCTTGTTCTTGTGTTGTTTATTCTCTTTGATTCCTTCCCATAACATTTTCTAACAACTCTGATTGCCACTTAATTTTTTCTTCTTCTAGAGTATCTAATCATGCCCGCAACTCTTCTATTTTCTTATCTTTACCCCCTGCCCATTTCTTTTCTCAAAATATGTTTGTGGTGACACCCCAAAACCCGCACCACTGACATGACCATATTTTTCTAGCTGCTTCAAAGAAACAGATATTAGTTGTTCATCGGGTACAACTGATGATGATTCTCGTGTCTAAGTTAGATAAAATATATAGTAAAATAAGTAATCATTATTATGTAATACCGATTTAAAGATTTTTTTATTATATCATACTTACACATGATTCCTACACTTTTTGTGTATTTTCATCTATTAGTATTTCTTATTTATTTTCATGTGCCTCCTTCCATATCATATGAGGTGGGATAAAAGTGGATTTGGATTTTGATTCATCAATCTGCATATAAATAGAGGAACATAATTATGTTGTTATTTCATGTCACATAAAAGTATTATGATAGTTTTAAAATGTGTACAATTTTTTTCAAGTGAAGTATACCCCATCATTGCTTTACGGTAGGGGTACATTGGTTTTGCTACTCGTTTATTATTTTCAGCACTCAGTTGTTATTTCATAAATTAACAATTCTTACGCAAAGTGATTAATACATGTATTGTCAAGAAATGTATTACCAATCACAATGTACTTGAAAATATATCTCTTCACAATGACCAATAAATGCCTCCCATGCTTGTTGGTTTATCAGGTGTACATACATCTGTGGTGGGTGAAACTTTATTTTCCCTTTAGCATCTTTTAGATGATACTTCATTAGAATTGTGTGAAAGACTCTATGATCCTTTACAGTGAGAATTAATACAAATTTAATTTGAGAGTCATCTATTATAAATGCACTCTACACAGGATAATGAAGAACAAGTCAACATTTCATTATTTTTTTAGTAAAATAAAGAAAGTATATCACAATGTTACCTTAATCTCTTCCTAAATTAGTGTCTTAAGCGTGGACACAATATTGTTACATGAATTTACATCAATCATCATACACATGTGAATGTTGAGACTAATGTAACTATTGAACATGACCTTGCTGGGGTTAACAGGCTGGTCGCATGCATTCCATCCAACTTTGAATTCGATTCCTTTGTTTCTTGAATTAATATTTTTTTAGCACCGTCAATTCTACGACGATCCTATTTTTTCTAGGACAAAAGTTGTTCCCTATCTACCATTTCCTCAGATTCAACATCATCAATATGTTGTTCCTATGGATTGGTAGCATCGTCATGTGTAGAAGGTTGTTGTTCCCATGGATTGGTAGCATCGGCATGTGCAGAAGGTTGTTGTTCCTCTGCATTTGGAGCACCAACATGTTGAGAAACCTTTTGTTCCTTGGGACTGGAAGCATCTACATGTGCATAATTCATTATCTATATAAGTGGTTCAACATTTGTTTTAGATTACATAAATTCATTAGTAAACAAATAATAATATGAGGTAACACAATGTATATTACAAAAAATATAACTCGATTATTGAACTCTATTTTTTCTAAAGGTTGAAGGGATTTGAACCCTCTATCGATTATCCAAATCCATTTATTGTGGTTTCCTCTAACATAAAATAACCCATCTACATTGGTATCACTAGGAAATGATTGCGATGTCCCAATGAAAGAGTCATCCTCAGTTGAATTGAAATCTGACCATTCCGTGGTTTTGGTCGATAACACAACAGTTGTCCATTTTCGGTTTGAGAGATCTAGAACATAAAATAATTTTAATTCCTATGATTCCATTATAAATGGTTTTTATTTATACCCTTCCTTACTAAAATCCACTTTCATGAATCCCAATTCATCCATTTTAACAAAACTCTTATTATCAACCCACTTACATTGAAAAATCAGCACTTGGAATGTTGTATAATCCAACCTCTATATTTGTGTATGATTCCAAAGTATTACATATTCACATAAATTAGATTTATTTCCTTGGTACCAAATACATGCATCGATTCAGCCACAAGTGCAACTCCGCTATTTTTCATGGTACCGCGTTCACCATATTCATTTGTATAGAATGCATGATCATTAATTACATAACCATTATAAGATAATACATGCACAATTGGTCCTCTTCCTAGACATAGAAGTCATTCTGAAATTGAATCCATATTTTCAGTTGAATCCTTAAAAATATTATCTCAAAACCATCCTATAAACTATTGATTATGTGTATTTGACATCTAAATTTCAACCTTTGATGGATTCAAATGACTAAAAATCACTTTGTGGGTTTTAACATATGGGAAAACCTCTAAACTATTATGAAAAATATAACGTTGGGCCTGTTTCTGATCTGTAATAGTAATTATGAAAACATCTATTTTAAAAATTCCTCCACCCAAAATCCACTTAGTGTGATGAGATTTATATAGACCAATGCTTTCCACATTAGACAGGTAGTTGGTATATAATTCAACGACTTCCTTAACAATATATCACTCCATAATACAACCTTCTTCTGACTTTGATTTTTAACACACCCTTTCAAAATATTTATATACCGTTTAATAGGGTACATCTATCTATAATATACATGGCTGCATAGTCAAATCTCTTTTACCAAATGAACCATCAAGTGAACCATCATATCAAAGAATTCCAGTGGTAAGAACATCTCCAATTCACATAATATGACAACAATTTCCTTTTACATAGTTAGAAATTTCACCGGGTCTATAAATTTGATGTATATAGCTTTGAAAAATAAATAGATCTTGGTTAATATATGAAATAAATTCTTGGAAAAAATGCAACATAAAGCTACAAGAATTATATTTTTCATCAAAACATGATAGTCATGCGATTTTATACCCTTTAACTTTAAATCAGTCATTGACATAATATTTTTTATATTTGATGAATACCCCTCTGGAACCTTTACATAAACTGATATCCACTTTCCTAGAAAGAGTGTAAGCGGATGGAGAAAGAAAATTTTGTTTTTCACTCTTTACTAGTACCAACTCTTTTTGTATTCCCATGTCAATCATGACCAACCTATCCTTAATTCCCTTTGTTTTTATAGGTGAATTTAGTAATGTGATAATGGCACAATCACATACATTTTTTTTCAACATGCATAACATCAAGAAAATTCCTGATGTGAAAACAATTCCACTATGTTAATTCAAAAAAATGATCTCTTTTTTCAATAATTTTTTGTAAAGTTTTTCAAAAAAGGTTTACCAAAATTAGTGTCCATATCTTTTACTTTCTCAAATAGTTTATCACTTATTAGTGGAGATAGTGTTGTAAATTTTTCTAAACTCCCATCAAATGATTTCATCCAAGATCGACACTTATGTCGTTGGGGTAGAAATCTGCAATGTCCTAGAAATATAGTTTTTGATGAATGTTTCAACCTAATTGACTATATACCTTGTTCACAAATGGGACAACCTTGAGTTCCTTTAATTATATATCCTGAAAAAAATTCCATAAGTTGAAAAATCATTTATCATCCCATACAATATGGATCTCAATGTGAAATATTTATTTCTATAAGCATCATAAAACATAACACCTGAATCCCATAATAATTTTAAATATTCAATGGATCCAAATAAACATAAATATCCTTACCCAGTTGTTTTTGTCTTGATATAAGTAGAGATAACATAATGTATTTTCATTTCATGCATAAGGAGAGTCTGTCAGGTGACAAATTTTCCCATTTTTATTTCTTATATATGCATTCCATATCAATTTTATTGCAATATTCTCACTTACATATAAGTTTCTAAACCTTTGAATGATTGGAAAGAACCATATAAATTTTGTAGAACACAATTCATCTTTCTTGTATTGATAAGAACCACTCTTTGGGCATTTTTAAGTGATTTGTGTCCCTTGAGAAATTGTATAAAATCATTTAGACATGCATGTATTGTTTCAAAGATCACACCCACTAAATGTAGAATTTATTTAGCGTTATATGTTTATACATGAAGCCCATTATCTTCTGGGATCATATCATTCAAGCGAGCAAGTAGTTCAGTAAAACTGACATCACTCTATCTATTGCCACCTTTTAAATTATACAACTTCGATATGGATGATAATACTATATATTTAGTAAAACCATCATACAATGGTGTCTTTTCACAACTCTATAAATTATCAAACAATTTTGGACAATCATGAAGTTCATATCCAGCTGTCATTGTCATTTCCTCAATATGATCTTCATCATCATTCATACCTATAATTATATCCTCGATATAATCTTTATCATTTCTACACTTGTAATCATACCAAATGATACATAAGACATAGTCTTATCCCAATCACTAGCTACATTCAGTTTTCCCATTTTTATTACAACATTTATAACTTTGATCTATTCTTTGACAGATTAAGTGTTCTTCTAACTCCTATGGACTAATTAGTCTTGAATAAAAAAAGCATAAACATAGATAAAGGATTTGAGAAGGGTTATGTACATGATCTTTTGCAAACTTGATGAACTCTTTCGACCCATCCTCATACTCTTTTGTCATACGATGGACATCCATCTATTTTCAATTCATATCCATCCTATTTGATTCAGTAATATTAATATTTAAATAAATAAATAAAGTGTAAAAACGATTTCATAGAAAAATATATCTTATGATTAAAATATTACTTTAAGGTAATATTATTAATGGTTATGATTTTAAAGACATAGATTAGTTTATTAATGGTTATGATTTTACTAACATAGGTTTTCATTAATCTTTTCTATATTATATGAACCTAATATACAATCTCTTGCACTTATTCGGGTCCCAAGAGAGACTGCTCCCCTATTAGAACCCAACATAGAGGTGATCAACATATTAAATTTAATACAAAGCTTTAAAACTAGCTATCTATATCAATGGTTGATAAATATTTTTATACAAAAAATACAATTGGTCAAATTTAAAATTTTCTCTCTTAACTTTTGGCACAATATAATTTCCATATTTTGGTTTCCTAAAAAGAAAACAATATTAAAATATGATACTCTAATGGTCAATAAAAATAAAATACACAAGGTAATGAAATGTTTTAAAAAGAAATTATGGTTATAATCCATGAGAGTAGGAGGGATACTTGGAATAAAATGAGTAGAATTGTTTTATTTTAATCTATGAGAGTAGGAGGGATACTTAGAACTTGGAGCCAATTACTAGTTGTGCACTTCAAAAACTTTGTCTACTTACTATTTGCAGTCACCACCTTACATGATAAGTGGGAAAAGTTTTTGTGGTGCACAACTAGGATCTCCATGCAATAGGAGTGATAAATTATGATGAATGATTGAAAATAAACATAAAGGCAAGGGAGAGGGTGAACCAACAATGGCTTGAGGCAAGATAGATTAGACGGAGAATTAGTGAGGTAGATTGAGGACAAATAAGATCGTTTCCATGCGTGCTGTTCAAACCATTTGAGAAAATTAAAAAAAAACAAAGATGTCCAAGGGGGAGCAACGATTCACATGTGATCACATTCCTTGATTTTAATATATCATTATAATTTCAAGACAAAAAATTTAGATAATCTTTAAACTAAGACAAGTATATTAATACAAATTTTAAAATTTTAAAAAATGATTAAGAAAAAGCGATTTCACATATTCATTAAAATCATTTACATAATCCATATATTTATTTATTTTAAAATATATAGTTTAAATTTATACATAATAATTAGTATAAATTAATTTTTAAACCATTAAATTTCAAGAACTATCAAAATTATTTACATAAAAATTTTAATATGTTTACACACAAATTATTTGCATACATATAATTAAAATTATTTATAAATTACATTGACAGTCACCAAACCAGATGCATCACCCCATCGATCACTGATATACTAATGGGAACCACTATGTGCTTTGTTGATATGCATTAACATCTAAAAACTATGAATACAATCATAATTTCTATGCAAAAAATGTTGTTAATTCAATTCATTCACCTAAATGACTACTCATCATAATCATGACATGAACCATAAAATGAAAAATAAACAAACACCATGAAAAATATTATTTTTGTATCATCGATAATGGTTTTAGATTTAATCCACTCACAAATTATGGGGTGGTTGTATTGTGGGTAGGAGAGTGCAACGATGGTTTTGGTCGATTGAGTATTCGACCGTAGAATCACAATGAAAGTCAGGTTGAGACTTCAGTGGGTATTTCCGAATAATCTTAGGATGTCTCTAAGAGTAAAGGCATTGGTTTATAGTAAACAAATAGTGCATCAATGGAAAAATATGATCATTTTAGGAGGGATTGGTCATAGAGGTTTAATCGGTTGTTTTTTGTGTGATGAGATACGGTGGGATAAGAATTAGATCAGGTGTGTAGTTTGGAATGAGATCAATTGTTTTGAGAATTAACTGTTGATTTTCAAGGAAATTCTGTTGTGCTCATTGGTGATGGAAAGTTCAAGGATCATGATTAAAGAAGATTAGAAATAATTACAAACCTTAACTTTTGAGAGGATTGATTCATCGAGAAGATCGACGAAGAGCGGCGATAGCAATTTGGATCCATGAGAGCTTGAATAGCGCGAGTAAGGAGGACTCTATTAGGGTTCTATTTAAAAGATTGAGAATGATTTTATCAGTGATTTAAAAAAACTACTGATAAAGAGTGGTTTTATCAACGTTAAATAGTAATCCTTGATAAAACAAATCTTTATCAGTGCTAAAATAGTAAGCCCTGATAAAACAGATTTTTATCAGCACTTTTTTAGTGTAGATAAAGCGTATCTTTATCAATGCTAACAAAGAGCTAATAAAGAACTAATTTTAATAATATAATAAATATAATTAATTTTTTTAAATTTATATAATATTTTTTGTAAAAGTGGGAACCCTAGATCTAACTTTATCAGTACTTTTGATTACCATATCATGTATATAATTATATATGGATGATGTAAACTTACCATTAAAGTGTATACATTTATGCATCCACTATTTTAATGGTAATGTCCGTAGATTAATTGTCATGTCAAAATGTTATAGTAGTTATCATTCTATAATGATAACATCAAGATACTATGACATTAATCTTAAACAAAGGTCCAATGGTTTAGATACATCATACTGATTGTACATAGTTGATGTCTGACTATCAGGTACTGGGGGATCATAAGCATTGAGACTTCTTCTCATGATTTTTTTACTTGGTGATCTCTCGTAGTAATATCACAAGGACATACATTTTTACAAAAGGTAATTCCTGAGAGTGGCCTTTTCGAACCCTCCACACTCAAGAACCCCCCTCCCCACGAAGAGATCATCCGGGGATGCCCCAGCCGGGGAGGAGCCGTTGTCAGCCGAGATGGCATTGTGTCCCACGGGGTAACACCTCGATCAGCGATGGTTCGTCACAACAATCCATCAGCTAGGTGAAGTGCGCCCATTCTGCCCACCCGGTGAGACACCGGGTGACCCGACAAGACGAGTGGTATATGGGAGGCGGAAATTCCCCCAAGAGCGGGCTCCCAGGAATCGAACCCCAGACCTCACCGAACACCGTTGATATGGCCCTCGACCCTGCACCACTACGCCACCGCCGAAGCGGCGAAAAATGTGTTGTATGGGTAACGGGGTATAGGGCTGGCCTGCCCACCTGCACGCCGCACGCCCCCAGCTAGGCCCAAGGTAGCCAACCCTTGGGCTTGGGCCAGTTCCCACGGAGTCGAGGGGATGAGAGGTTCGCTGGCAAATGGCGCGCGTTGCCTTTGTGAGGACTCGAACCCAGAACCTCAACGACGGGTCGCCACCACCTTGAACCAACTCACCCAGCCCCCGCGGGCAAACGTGTTGTATGGGTAACGAGGTATAGGGCTGGCCTGCCCACCTGCGCGCCGCACGCCCCCAGCTAGGCCCAAGGTAGCCAACCCTTGGGCTTGGGCCAGTTCCCACGGAGTCGAGGGGACGAGAGGTTCGCTGGCAAATGGTGCGCGTTGCCTTTGTGAGGACTCGAACCCGGAACCTCAACGACGGGTCGCCACCGCCTTGAACCAACTCACCCAGCCCCCGCGGGCAAACATGTTGTATGGGTAACGAGGTATAGGGCTGGCCTGCCCACCTGCGCGCCGCACGCCCCCAGCTAGGCCCAAGGTAGCCAACCCTTGGGCTTGGGCCAGTTCCCACGGAGTCGAGGGGACGAGAGGTTTGCTGGCAAATGGTGCGCGTTGCCTTTGTGAGGACTCGAACCCGGAACCTCAACGACGGGTCGCCACCGCCTTGAACCAACTCACCCAGCCCCCGCGGGAAAACGTGTTGTATGGGTAACGAGGTATAGGGCTGGCCTGCCCACCTGCGCGCCGCACACCCCCAGCTAGGCCCAAGGTAGCCAACCCTTGGGCTTGGGCCAGTTCCCACGGAGTCGAGGGGACGAGAGGTTCGCTGGCTATCACAAGGACATACCCACCAATAAGAACACCACATGTTTTGGGCGTCATTGGTTGTTCCTATCTACATACATGTTTATTGGTCACTTGTATTGAGATCATTATCAATGTGTGTCATTTTATCACATACTTTGATGTAAGAAAAAAACCATGATAATAAAATTGTGGCAAGGTAGCTTGTGTTGGGTGTGTCATTGGTGTCATGATATTGATTGAATGGTCAAGAAATGATTTTTCACTTTCGGGTTGAGGAAGTAATATATCTTAGGCTTGGCTGATCAGGATGGTAGTACCTTCATTAAGTCCCTGGCCAAGGTAGTCAAGGGTAAATCCATCTAGTTAGATCAATAAAAAATAAAGCAAGAAAGGATGATGACACAAGTGTGCTCATACTTTAAGAGATATTTAAAGATAAAGAGATTATATTACATAGTACATGTTTGTAGGTTGGTTGTCGTTGCTATGGCTATTCCTTATCTCTTTAGGGGACTTGATGGGTTGTTAGACTCCGCTCTTAGTCTATGAATACTATTCACTAGAGGGTCACACATAATAGCACATTCAAAAATCTTCCCTATTCAGTTGAATAGATATATTGGACATGGTGGGCCCCACCAAAGAGTCCGAGAGTTATCCAAGTCATCAATCACCAAAGAATAAATAAATTCAACATTATTCAAGTAAAGAATAATTAAGTTGAATTTATTTATTTAAAGTATTTACAAGTGTAAGTAAATACAAAGAATACCATTATTTGAATGAATTTATTTTAATATTCCAGGTTCAATTAATGTAGTTGGGGTGGTAGCCGAGTGGTTAACACACCCCGTTAATCTGTATGAAACCCAAGATTAAGTCCCGGTGGATGAATATTTTTGGTTTACTGTAGCACCATTGTAGTGGTACCTAGCATCCAGAACTATTCATTAGTTTGGGACTTTGATCCACTAGTTTGGGCCTATGGGCCACAGGGCCTTCGGGCCACCCAAGGTATTCAGGCCATAGGTATTTTTGGACACAAAGACCAAGGATCAGCCTAAGAAGACCACATAGAGTAGGTCTCAGAAGAGTATTTAAAGAAAGTAGCAGCCACCAGTGTAGAGCTAACCGAATTGGAAGAATGAGAGGTTATGACAATCGCCATCGGTATTAGGCACTGTACAACTATGAATGGGGTAATGCTAGCCAATCAACAATGCAGGGTGGGGAGTTAAATGCCTTCAATGATTTATATGCTGGGGAGGGGTAGTTCAAGTGTAATTTGGTTGGGCCTTCAAGTCATGTATTGGGCATTGTGCCTCTGGGCCTTCGGGCCACGTACTAGGGCCTTGTTCCACTGGACCTATGAGTCATGTAAGGGTTCTCTCTCAACCCAGTTAAAAAGGGGATTACCTAAAATAAATAAAAAATCAAGGCCTTCGGGCCATTCAGGCTGGTTCAGTTAAAATTAGCAAGAATTACAAGATGAGTTAAATGACTTAGTTTTATCATGTAATATATTTAATATACATTATAGGTATATGATAAAATATAAATAATATTTATAATGCAGTTTAGTTCTACATAATTATTTATTTATTACTAATATAGTGGATGTTAATATACGGGGGTCGGGGAACCCATTCTGGGTATTTTGAGCATCCATTATAAATAGTGGAGGATAGACTCATTCCATATACTATTCATACAATTGGAAATGATAGAATCTCTCTCCTCACACATTCTAGAGAGCGAGTCTCTCTCTGATCACTGATTCAAGTGTACCTTCAACAGATCGAAGGCAAGGGATCGAGGTGATCATGGCATCACTGAAGGATTTGTTGGATCTCAACGCTAGCACATAGATTTAGATGAATGGTGAGTGCATAGATTTTGGAGCATGTGTGGATGATCTAGATGGGTTCGGCTTCAGATCCTTTATATAATGATCACTAACAACTTACTGCAGTCGAATGCGGCATTGAATGGAAAAAGGTACACATTTATTTTGTTTCTATGCTCTATTTAATTCACGTGAGATCCTCAAACTGTACTGGGGCTCAGATCATTGGAGATGACAAGTTTCATCATCCCAACGATTAAATGTTTTAAAAATCCCATCCCACCAGCTTCCGCTGCTGCCCTGATACCTATAGTTAGTATTCGAGCGATCACATAAATTATATGAGTCAAGAAAAATTAAGTTGCCTTAAAATTAAGTAGAGGGTATCAAATATGTCTCAACTGATCTGACCGCACTTCAATTAGATCTCAGATGACCGAGTTATGGTCATATGAAAAACAATATATGGATCGGGTGAGGTTTGATTTTAGGTATTAAAATTTCAAAAATTCGAACAAGTCATGGTGGATGATTTTTTTAGTGAGCCCCATATTTTTCGGTTAGCTCAGGATGAATTCTAATAGTCAGAATTACTCTAGTTGGTAAGCCTATTATTCCAACCACAATGTTTTGTTTTAAATATAATATTAGGATTTTTTTTGAGTAGTTGGTGGTTGTGGACTTTTTCTACAAGAATACAAAAAATGAAGAAGAAAAAAATGGCCTTGGAAAATTGGGTTATCTGTAGGTCAATGAACCAAAAGTAATGGATAAAAAAGAGGAAAGAATCTCGTTTTGAAGATTATTCCTTGGTGGTGGCGGCCCTCCCCCTTGTCCCTCTCGATCTGCCGAGGCTCTCCTGCAACTGAACTCTACGTGTGTGGCCACCCGTGGCGGCACCTCTAGCGCTCAACCGATGGGATCCTCCCTTTGATTCCCTTGTCGATGTACATCTTCCTTGACCCTATCAGACACAACATCACCTCCCTCACTAAATCAGATTATCAACTCCTACTTCCCTCTGGCAACCTGGACCAGTGGCTGTTGACCAGTCCTCACCTCCCGCAACCATGGATTCTGTCGAGTCACGCCATCAGAAAATCTCTACGACCTCCTTTTATACTAGGACCATCATCACCCTCCACCCCATTCAGCTGGTCACCACCGCCCGATTGTGCTGTCCCCCTGTTACCCGGAGATAGCCGCAACTAGATCTGATTGAGCACTACCCCTCGTGTTGATCCACAACTGCACACCTGATTCCAGGTCGAAATGCTGCCATGGCTGTCATAACTGAAGCTCCATCAAGCTCCTGATCATCATCGTCCTTGTCGAGGCTGTCCCACCCTTTGGCGAGGCTATCGACATGACTGTCCAATTTTGAAGACCACCATGCGCTGGCATCCCAAACACCACAGCCAGTGAGGTACCCTAGCAGGCTAGACCTAATTCACCCTAAAAAGGGTCCGAGTGGGTCTGCCAGACCCAGAATGGGTCTAGACAGACCCTTCTAGCCCAGAATAGCCCTGTACGGGCATTGCAGTCCCTGAAATGGGCCTTCATGGGGTCAGTTTGACCCGCACAGGCCTTACACGGGGTTTTGAGGCCCAAATTAATCAAAATTAATACAATTAATTAATTTAATTTTAAAATTAAATTAAATTAATTAAAATATTAATTTTTAGTTTAGAAAAATATAATTTTTATTACCTGGAAAATTAATTTAGTTTTGGGATTAAATTTAATTAATTAGTTAATTTAATTTTTTGAATTTAAATTAAATTAACAACGAACAATATATAATTAAATTATTCAAATTTAAATAATTTATTTATTTTAATTAATACCCCTGTACTTAATTCATTGCAATTTAATTTTTCATCATGCTTTAATTTTACCCACTGACTGGTCTTGAGAAATTGACTGACCTGCGTATGTCTTCTTTATTTTAATTAATTAATTATCCACGTGATGATTTTAAATAATTAAGACGGCCTGAACATTATCCTTTTTTAGTCAATATGTATAAGGGTCTACGCGTCCATCTTTATCTGTTGTACATCGTACCACTAATTCCCCTCATCTGCGTGCAAGTATACATATATTTTTGATGAAGACAATGTACAATGTGGACCCCACCAAGATGAGACGGTACACTAGATGAGGCGTGGACCCCACCAAGACGAGGCAGTACACCAGACCAGATGTGGACCCCACCAAGATGAGGTGGTACTCCAAATGAGAAGTGAACACACTGGATGGGGGTGAGCTGTATTTTGAGTCAAGCTACAACTCAGGTAAGATACCCCTAGGTCGTGGTTGATCCATTGAGTTTAAATGGATCAATCAGTTTTAAATTCTCAAGACCATTCTAGTAGTTTATTTTCTTTATGTATTTGTTTATTATTTTATGCATGTGTATGATACGGGGACTACATAAAATAATAAACAGTAAAATGCATAAAGAAGTGTTGGATGTTTTTATATTAATGTTTAGTTCTGAGCGTGACAACATAAAATGAACAAGTTCAATAGAAATGAATTACATTCATCGAGATAAATATAAAAACCCTCAAAGCATTATTAAGTCACAAACACCTTCCATCATTTGAATTTGAACACAACCAGGTGTTCGGGGTACTCAGTTAGCCATAACTGAGGGTGTATCCTACTACTGGGGAGTACTAATGAGAACAATGGGTTGAATTAACTGAATTTGGTAGTAATGATTATCCATAGATAAATTTCTATCACTTTAGAGGAAAACTGTTGAGGGAATCAAGATTACGATTCTGAGAAGCTGAGACTTCACTCAAGAGAGCAATGAGCCACAAGTTAATGCGGTTGGCCAGTCAAAATCCCACTTTAAACTCTTTGAGTAGTGGCGTAGCCACAACTGGTATACTACAAGGGGAGGTTCAAAGATCCTTTCTAGTAGAATACTCAAGCAAAAAATTATTCCAATTCTAGTACATACGGTTCCTAGATTTTGATAAAATAGTGGGATACATTTAATGATTAATTAATCAATAATGTATAAATCAGTAATCAAGATAAAAGTGAAATATGCTAGATTTTATTTTTGTATAAAATATAAAGTAATACCATAAAATACTTTGTGATAAACATAGAAAAAGTAAACATCCCACCCAACACGATTTTCCAAGTGTAGTACATGCTCCTACGCACAATACTACGATATCAGAAATTCAAGGTGCTGGAGTCCTCAAAACCTGTTAAGACACCTTAGGAGGTAAGGGTGTAAAAATGATTATAGGAGACTCATGTATGATGCATATAATGGTTATTGATGAAGTTTAACTCATAGATATTTTATTTTTGAAGATAGACTTTTGTTTTCAAATTCATATCTCCTTTTTTAAGGCATGTGAGATATGAGATATGAGATATTTTTGTTTTATCTTTTGGATGTGGGGGAGATAGGTGGGGTGCATATGGGAGCCTATAAAAAGGGAAACAAACATCACCTGTGTAGTGTGGCAGATACTTGGGTGATGGTTTCTGGGTGTGGGCAGCAGTGAGCAATAATAAATTGGGTTATGTAACAAGGTGCTGCAATGACACCGTGAGTTCAGTTTTGATCTATGAAGGGTGACATCTTGTCACAACCTATTATCAGGGAGGTGATAGAGGTGTATCAGGGTGTGGATTTTCACACAGGTTTTTCTATACTGTTTTTTCAATTCATGTTTTGGGATTTACTTAGATTTTTGTACTCTTTGATTCATAGTGGATTTTCTCAGAGTTTCCATGTGGTTTTTTAATCCTCCTCAAGGAGTTTTTTCCAAATTAAAAATCCATGTCCCCATTTATTATTCTACTATTTAGTTCTATACTTCACTTACATTGGTGATTCTCACAATTATTGTTGCTGAAACTGAGTTTTATTTTGGGGCTGATCAACTTCCAACCCAATATCTAGTATTAGAGGAGGTTATCCATGTTTTGTTGCTGATTAAATAAGGGCGATTCATTCCATGGGAATTTTTCCCACATTGAACTGTTTAATGAGAAAAATTATTTTTCACTTTGGCAGAAAAGAGATAAAAATATTCTAGTTTGTGAGAAGATAATGAAGGCGTTGAATAAAAAAACAGAGAAACTGGGGATGATGAGTGATGGAGATTGAAAGGATATGAGAGAGTTGGCAAAAAACATGATTCAGATATATTTGGGTGATAATACACTACATGAAGTGATGAATCTGACAGATCTAGGGGTGATATGGGTGAATCTTAAAATAAGGTATAAATCTAAATCCCCCACAAATCCTTTATATCTGAAAAAACATTTGTATAATTTGTGAATGCTAGAGCATGGAGATTTAGGAGACTATATCGATGAGTTCGCTAAACATTTGATGGAGTTGTCTTCAGTGGTGGTCAAGATTGACGATAAGGGTAATGCGATACCTGTTGATATGGAAGAAGAAGATAAGGATTTGCTTCTATTTGGTTTGTTACATGATTCACATGATAACCTCATCACCACATTACTGTTTAGTAAAGACACAATGAAGCTGGATGATGTGATTTCATCATTATTTATGAATAAAACTCACCAAAATAGCAATGACAGTGAATATTCAGGTAATAGTGGTACTCTGACTATGGAAGATAGACATGGTAATCAGAGAGGCCAGTCGAAGATAAGAAGAAAGGTCCTGTGCTTTTTTTAGTAAGGATGGTCATGCACAAGGAAACTGATATGAATTGAAAAGATCAAGGAAGAAAAGAAGGTGCATGACACTGATTCATAGGATACTAGTATAAGTCTTATTCAAGGTGAGGGTGATTTACTTTCAGTTGGCATTGATTGTCATAGGTATGATCTGTACACCGAATGGGTAGATGATTCAGTAGCATCGTGTCATACTACACTGAAGAGGGAATTATTTTATTCATACGAAGAAGGTGACTTTAGTATATTAAAGATGAGAAATGAAGGTTCTGTTGATGTCATTGGTGTTGGTGATATTTTTATCACTATGAATTTAGGTTATACACTGACATTGAGGTATGTGTGACATGTGAGAGGTATACAACATAATTTGTTATATGATTTTGATATAGACATTTGATTATCCAATAAAAACATATATTTTAATTACATTTTAATGGTATTAAATGTTCATTTTTGATCTTATGGGCCTGAGTTAGTGCATTTTCATTATGAACATCCATTCTCATCATTTGTGCACTTCATGCCTAATATACACCAATTTAGGCCCAATGAGTCATCTGATTCTAAGGAATGTAATTATAAATATTTTAATTTTATATTTTGGGAACTATATCTAAACTTAAATGTGAACATTTTTCATTCAGGGATCAATGGATGATTCATAAACGATGATGGAGATATTTGGAGATTAATGGAAGCAATTCTAGAGAAGGCAGATTGGACACCAGACCACTTATGAGACTGTGGGGCCCAACATACAGGCCCAATGAATCCCAAATTTTTTTATATGACATAATAAATGTTTAGGAACAAATCACTTTTCAGGATATAATGAAAATTCGTCCTTTATGGTGGTCATTAAGGCGTCCCAAGTTAGAGATACAATTCTGGGCCAGATTCTGCGGCCCAGAAAAACAGCCCACTAATTTGATCATATATTGGAATCCAAAACTCCAAATGGGCCCAAATTTTACATGAGGTTATAAGACATCAGGATCTCCATTTTCTTCTTCTATTAACCACTCTTATTCATCCATCTAGAAGGTAATCCAAACGCGTTTGTTCGGTGGATGAAAGCTGGATGCCACCTCGGGTCAAATGTGGGAAAGTCCAAATTCCACAAGATTTCCACCACCTATGGCCTACCAAAATTAATTGAGATGCTTTTTAATATTGGAGGATCGACCCAAGGGATCAAAAATGCCTATTTAAGTCAGTTGTGTTGGAGGATTTAGGAATCTTTGAGCTTTTTTTCATCTTAATGTTATGCTGCCAATTTCTCTTTGTAATGTTCTTCCTTCACATGTAAGTTGTTTTAATTCATCCTTGTTTCTTAATAAAAGTTCTTCTTCTCTTATTATTATGTTCTTTTACTTATCACTTTGATACTGTTGGTTCAATGTGTGAACTTGTTCATACCAAAGCTTGTGATATTATCACACAACGGTGGAGTGATTGTTATTTTATTGCGTTTTTTTTACTTCTCCATTTCCTCCCTCATGAGTCTACTTTCCGCTTCCATTGAAACCATAGAATAAATGGAGGGATAACCCAATTATGGGTTGATACAAGGGAGTAGAAAGGGGATGGATTTGATTTTATTTATCACCTCATTAATGTATAATCACTTCTTTAATTGAGATTTTTATTTGATGATTTTTAAACTCCATCGTCCTTGTTGAATTTAAGGCCACACACTTCAAGTGCTAATATGAACCTTTACCTTGAAGTGATCAAAACTTTGATCCTTCAAGTGTATAGGTGATTAGTATTAAAGGGTGTAGAAATTAAACCAGTAAGTTATGATGTTGTTTTATCTCCTTAAATGAACCCATCTCAAATTTAAGAAATTGAAATCATTAAAAAGAAAATACGTCCAATCCACCCTGAGCGATAACCTAGGATCAACTCATTCTTTTAAATTGAATTCACTTAAATCTGTTAGTTATACTTTAAAACCATATAAAATCAACCCAAGTTGGCCACTTCATATCCAAAAATAGTCCATAGAATGTACGTGTCTATAGGTTTCTTCTTAGGTCTCTAAGGATTCGATAACCCAAGCTAAACTACAAGGACCGTCTTACCTTCTTCTCTTGGGTAAATTTGAGCGAGAATCAAATTTTGGCGCCGCTGCCGGGGACCTAAGTAAGTTATCTTAGACACTATCATCCTTTTTTTCATCCCTCTTCTATTTTCTCACCCCCTCACTCCTATGGAAATCAATTTTGAACAAGCCCAAACATGGGGAACCTCTCCCTACATTGATCACCCCACACCAAGTGTGATGTACAATGACCATACTAGTTTCTACTAGTGGGATAACCAACAACCAATTGAGACAAAATGTTTTAACTCCTATTCTCTACAAAACATTACAAAATATAATGAGTTTCAATCCCCACAAATCCAATTTGAACATCCTCCTATGCAATTCCAACAACATAGTTATCCTCCTGGAATAAACCATTTGTCTCAACCCCTTATCCATCCTGATCCACATCCATTACTTGAAAAAATATTTCAACAAATGGAGATAATGAATTTTGAGGTTTCATCATTGAGTTTAGAACTACAAAGCATTAAAAATTGTGAGGAACCCATCCCTACACAAACTATCCCTTCTATAACCTTATGTGAAGTGTCTAGTTTCCCACAAACCTCTCATGAATTTACTGAAGAGAAAACCTTTGGATATGGGGAAGATTAAGAGGATCAAGGAATTGTTGATGGGTCTTTAAATCAAGAGGAAATTGACTTTTTGGATTCAAAAGAGGAGAATTTGACATCATGGATTGAGTCTCATGAATATAACTCTGTTGATGATTTTTCAAAAACACCAATCATTGAACCATTAAGAGAAATCACAAACTTTGAGTCCATAACCATTTCTAACACTGATATTTCCAATTTTGTGGTTGAATATTCTATTCCAAAGGAACCAATTCTATTTATAAATTTTGAAAATAAAATTGAGATCGATCCAAATTCCCAACCTATATCTAAAAATGTTAGTCTTCCTGAACTCGAACATGTGTCCTTTCCATCCTTCCTCAAGTTTTCATTCATTGAGGATATCCAAAACCATAATGTTTTTATTGTTTCTTCTCTTGATATAAATAAAATTGGAATGACCCTTGATGTATTAGGAAAGACTAGAGAAGCAACTAGATCCACCATTTCTGATATTCCTTGGATTTACCAACTCATTTTAGAACATAGGTTTGTTAATGAAACAAATTATAAACATGTAATCAATCTAAACCTAGTTGAATTGGTGAAACATGTGGTGCTTAAAATTTTTAAAGTTGGTATTGGGTAAGTTGGGGGTTTCATGTCGAGCTAACGATGTTAAACAAAGCGCTGAATGGGAGGCAACCCGTGGTTTTCAAGTTTCCAATAATTTCATTGTTTTAATCAACTTTATATTTTAAATAGGGTTAATGAGACATTTTGATATTTCAAAAAAAATAAAAATAAACCGTTGACCTGTTCTTCTATAATGAGTATGGATGAGTACGAAAGGGGAGCACCATATTCATCCGTGTCACGTGGTGTGATCCTTGAGTAATACCTTACCTAGAAATTTAAAAAGAAGACAATGTATCATCAGTTTGTTTTTTAATGTGTTTTTAGGTTAAAAAATTAAAAAACAAAAATAAATAAATAAAAATATAATAATAAAAAAATTCCACATCGTAGGTCATGGGGCAAACCCCGTCACAACCGGTGAAGCCGCGGGGATTCGAACCCGGGACCGAAGGGAGACAGGGGCACGCACTTACCACTGACCTACGACTTCTTGTGCTTCCTTATTCTATAATTTTTATATATATTCTTATATTTTACTTCCTTTATTATATATATATATATATTGTTTTTTTTGTTTTTTTTGTTTGTTTTGTTTTTCTTTTTTCCACTAGGGAACTTTGCAAGCGACATGGATATCAAAGGACTAAATTCGAGCGGCAAGAACTTCAAACTTCAACCACCAAGTGACTTCATTCCATGATCCTCATATTTCAATTTCCTTATTGAACTCCTTTTTTTATTCCTCTACCCCATTCTAAATTTTATTTTTACGAAACTAGGGACAGTTTCATTCTAAGTTGGGGGGTGTGGAAACAAAATGTTTGTTTAAAAAAAACAATGATAAAAAAAAGAAGTAAAATTCCTTTATCATTAATATAATAACATCTTTGCTCACATTAAAACTACATAGAAAATAACTTTTATTTCCTTGACTCTTAATTTAATTCATGATTAAGTTTAAAAGCATTGATTTTGGAAGTTTGGTTGTCCAATGAAAATTTTCATCATTTTTATTTTCATCCATTAAATCAAAATGCCACAATGCACGTCCTCTAGACTGTGGGGTACTAATTTGAATTTTTGGGGGCTCATAATAAATAGCATAGGCTGGTTTGATTTTTATGAATAATATGATATTCAAAAAAATAAAATAAATAAAAAATAAAATAAAATAAATAATTTTTTTTTGTGTGTAGAGCAATGGATTGATAAAATGCGAGGCTTTTGGCATTTGGGGATCGTGACTCCAGAGTTGTCTAGCCCTGAGTTTTTCAATATATCTCTATTTATGGTAATATGACTTTGTTTTTGATTAAGTTAACCCAAGACGATGCCCGAGTATGTGGGCTTCACTTGGTGCCCTAAGGCCTTTGAGTCTGGGAGTCATCGGCAAAGTCTTGCTACATGGGTTAATTTGATTAACTACAATCTCAATTACTATGACAATATTGCAAAAAAAAAAAAAATCCAAAAAAAAAGAATGAGGAATACTCATATTAGTATTAAATGTGATTCCACCTAGAGCTTCCATGATTTCCCCTTGAATGAAAATGAACTCCCATATCTATTGTGATACACAACACATCATTACACCTAATTGAGTTGGATGAAGTATGATGATGGATTTGATCAAAGGAATGGGCTTGGGATTGGGATCTTCTTTTAAATTCATCTTGTTTTAAATTATCTTGATAGGTTATAAAGATATATTTGTGTGCAGTTTACATTGTGAGCACTGTTTGTTATAATGTGTTTGAAGAAAGGAATTCAAATAAAATCATTGAATTATTTGCTCGGGACTAGCAAATCTCAAGTTGGGGGGGTGTTATTATCCAATAAAAACATATATTTTAATTACATTTTAATGGTATTAAATGTTAATTTTTGATCTTATGGGCCTGAGTTAGTGCATTTTCATTATGAACATCCATTCTCATCATTTGTGCACTTCACGCCTAATATACACCAATTTAGGCCCAATGAGTCATCTGATTCTAAGGAATGTAATTATCAATATTTTAATTTGATATTTTGGGAACTATATCTAAACTTAAATGTGAACATTTTTTATTCAGGGATCAATGGATGATTCATAAATGATGATGGAGATATTTGGAGATTAATGGAAGCAATTCTAGAGAAGACAGATTGGACACCAGACCACTTATGAGACTGTGGGTCCCAACATACAAGCCCAATGAATCCCAAATTTTTTTATATGATAGAAAAAATGTTTAGGAACAAATAACCTTTCAGGAGATAATGCTAATTAGTCCTTTATGGTGGTCATTAAGGCGTCCCAAGTTAGATATACAATTCTGGTCCAGATTCTGCGGCCCAGAAAAACATCCCACTAATTTGATCATATCTCGGAATCCACAACTCCAAATGGGCCCACATTTTACAGGAGGTTATAATACATCCGTAGATACATTTTCTTCTTCTATGTAACACTCTTATTCGTCCATATAGACGGTCATCCAAACGCGTCTGTTCGGTGGATGAAAGCTGGCTGCCACCTCGGGTCAAATGTGGAAAAGTCCAAATTTCACAATATTTCCACCACCTATGGCCTACCAAAATTAATTGAGATGCTTTGTAATGTTGGAGGATCTACCCAAGGGCTAAAAAATGCCTATTTAAGGCAGTGGTGTTGGAGTATTTAGGAATCTTTGAGCTTGTTTTCATCTTACTGTTATGCTTCCAATTTCTCTTTGTAATGTTCTTCCTTCACAGGTAAGTTGTTTTAATTCATCCTTGTTTCTTAATAAAAGTTCTTCTTCTCTTATTATTCTGTTCTTATCCTTATTACTTTTATACCATTGGTTCAAGGTGTGAACTTGTTCATACCAAACCTTGTGATATTATCACACAACGGTGGAGTGATTGTTATTTTATTGCGTTTTTTTTACTTCTCCATTTCCTCCCTCATGAGTCTACTTTCCGCTTCCATTGAAACCATAGAATCAATGGAGGGATAACCCACTTATGGGTTGATCCAAGGGAGTAGAAAGGGTCTGGATTGAATGTTATTTATCACCTCATTAATGTATAATCACTTCTTTAATTGATATTTTTATTTGATGATTTTTAAACTCCATCGTCCTTGTTGAATTTAAGGCCACACACTTCAAGTGCAAATACGAACCTTTACCTTGAAGTGCTCAAAAATTTGATCCTTAAAGTGTATAGGTGATTAGTATTAAAGGGTTTAGGCATTAAACCAGTAAGTGATGATGTTGTTTTATCTCCTTAAATGGACCCATCTCAAATTTAAGAAATTGAAATCATTAAAAAGAAAATACGTCCAATCCACCCTGAGCGATAACCTAGGATCAAATCATTCTTTTAAATTGAATTCACTTAAATCTGTTAGTTATACTTTAAAACCATATAAAATCAACCCAATTTGGCCACTTCATATCCAAAAACAGTCCATATAATGTACGTGTCTATAGGTTTCTTCTTAGGTCTCTGAGGATTCGATAACCCAAGCTAAACTACAAGGACCATCTTACCTTCTTCTCTTGGGTAAATTTGAGGGAGAATCAACATTGATGGATTTAAGACTTTGTTTGGTGGTGAAAGATATACCTTTTCTAGAAGATCGATGGTTTATACATGAGGCAGAATAGATGACATGCTTTATAGGACAGATGTAAAGGTGTGCAGTGATGTTATGAATCCAGTTGCGAAGAGGAGTTCATCATATTTGTGGCATAGGTGATCGTCGTGCTTGATTCGAAGATCTTCGACTAAGATTAAGAATGTTTAGAATCCGAAGCATGTTAGGTATGGTGTTTCAGGTCTTACATCTAATTATTTTCCTTCAAAGAGTTCCACTAGTGAAGAAAGAATTAAAACCACAGATTGGGGTGATGCGCTGAGAGTTTCAGACCACTCAGAGGATGTTGAGCAGAGGGAGAAGTTAATTACTAAAGGTGCTCCAGATTATATGGAAATCAAAATTATGGAGGAGCTAGATATTGTTGATTATGGTATTGGAAATTTAGATAATGTTATAATGAAGACTTCAACATTTTGATTTCTTTTACAGGGGGATATTTCAGGTTTCCATCAGAGATGCAAAATAGGGATGTCATATTTTCTGTAGAGGATAACATTTGGTGTGATACCAACCGATTTATGTCCCAACTAAGTTTGTTGGATGTTGTCTCCTTATTTGATAGGACAATGGGGGAGATTTATGGGGTTCAACCCACAAATCTTTTGTTTTTGACGATAGGCTTTTGTCTTCAAATTCATATATCCCCTTTTCGTGGCATGTGAGATATGAGATATTTTTGTTTTATCTTTTGGATGTGGGGGAGATATGTGGGCTGCACATGGGAGCCTATGAAAAGGGAAATATGCATCAATTGTGCAATGTGGTAGATACTTGGGTGATGGTTTCTAGGTGTGGGAAGAAGCAAGCAGTGGAAAATCGGGTTCTAAAATGAGGTGATACAATGCTGCTATGAGTTCAGTTTTGATCTATGAAGGGTGAAATCTTGTCATGAAATATTATTAGAGAGGTGACAGAGGCGAAACATGGTGTTGATTTTTACATAGGTTTTTCTACACTGAATTTTCAATTTAAGTCTTGGGATTTACTCAATTTTTTTACTCTCTGATTCATAGTGGATTTTCTTGGAGTTTCCCCATGGTTTTTTAATCCTCCATAAGGAGGGTTTTTCCACATTAAAAATCTGCATCCCCATTTATTATTCTTCTATTTGGTTTTTTGTTTAGCTTACATTGGAGATTCTCACAATTATTGTTGTTGCAACTGAGTTTTATTATGGGGTGGATCCGCTTCTGGCCCAATAGTTATGTCATAATGATGGAATCAATGTATGATGTTAGTTGTAGTTACAACATCTGGACATAGATGATTTTACATGTAGTCTCATCTCCGAGTAGCTTGTGAGTAGAAAGTGAAGCAAGATATGAATGAATGATATTACATAGGTTACGTGTAAATATGAAAGATGGACCATGATCTTTCAAGGCATCCTATTCTTACATATTTTTCACCAAATTAATTTAGTTTCATTTAAGATTCTAAAAAGAAAAGTATGGATTAAATGCTTCATTAACTTTTAGGTAAGGTTCTCCAAGTAAATAAGAACATTAAAGAAAGCACAATCTTTAGTTCTTATGGAGAACAAATTGAAAGACATGGCGATAAGGCCAATGGATAGAGCGATGCCAAAGAAACCTTCACAATGTACTTCAAAGAAAGAGGTAATAAATAGGAGGTTATTTTCTTTTCTTTCATGAAATAATATTTATGGAAGTTTAAATGCAATGAACTAAATTGGAGAAGAAAGCATTCTCTTATTCTTCAGGTATATTAATCAATTATAAGTATTGTTTTTGACATACTTCTTGGGTATTAAATACAATATACTTATCAGATATGTGTATTGAACTATAGTAACCAAGAAAGTATAGAAACATTACTAGAATTAAGGTATATTCTACAAGGTTTGATAAAGAGTGATTCCTAAGTCAGTGGTGAGAAGTACACGGCTTCTAATTTCCAAGTGATTGATTCTAGTAGAAATTTACTTGAGTATTACTAAAACATTTATCTCATGTGTCCATTGAAAACCAAGATACATTATTACTGGTTCAAGAATGAATGTTGTTTTTGGTGTTTAATACTTAGCTAATAGTCCAGTAATACATGAATCATAGGCAATAATTGATGAATATAAAATGCAAGACCTATATACCCAGTTGTAGCAATATTATTCTTTGTCAAGTAAAAACTAAAAGTGGATATCAAGGATATAACTAGTCTGGTATTTATTCTCAGTATATCTAAACACCTTAGGTGTTATTGACATATATACTTGTTTAGTTTTGGAAAAAGAAACCTTTAGAGATAGAGGTAAGCCACAAGGCTTTTAGAATTAGTTCAGTAAGAGAGATTGAACTATTACAAGGGTAATCTAGTGGTAAATATACTTCATAACATTACTTTAAGTTCTTAAGGAATGTGATAGTGAAGTATGGTATATGTGTAACACCCAGACCCCTCTAGGCTAGAGCCGGTGCATTACTTGTGATATTAGCATAGTTAGAAGGAATGAAAATCCTGAAGGAAATATCAGTTTAGTAGTCTTGAAGAAACTAGATAAATAGATGTTACTCAAATTAAATTGGAAAAGTTTACAAAATACAATACATAACAAAAACTAAAAACAATATCCCCAGGAACTCAATAAAAGATATTCTATTAATCACCTGTTGAAGGTAGACAATGAAAGGGGTGAGCTCAAATGCTCAGTAAGGGTTAAAAATAGCATAAGAATGAGTAAAATAATAAGTTAATCATAATCAATCTGACATAATCAATATGGCATAGTGAATAAATGAAAAACTAATGCCATTAATAATATGAGAATTATACTACATCCATAGATTTTGTCATAGCGAAAACCTCATGGATAATAATAATTGATAATGAATAAAGAGTATGATTATTAATTGGACGTCATTTATCTGGCACATGAAACCATAATACCATAAAAACGGTTTAGTTCTATGGGCAGAAACCCGTCTGATTTTTTTGGAAACAAACTCAAAGGGTTTGTCGCCAAACTGCTTTGTCTCATGAGACCTACCGATGCATCGAGGGGATATAGCGGGCCCCACCCACCACTGAATGTACAAATAATTCTTTATAAATTTATTCAATACAAGTGAAATATGCCTTTTCAATATCCGTATAGAGTAGAGTATACATATTCATCAATATTTCCATAATTTAAATAACTTTCCAAATAAACACCACATGTAAAATGGTATACAGTTTAGAAAACAAACCTATCCATGGAATGATATTATGGATATTTAATATAAATACAATTTAATATAAAAAGTGATCTCAAATGGGCCGTAGGTACACCACATAGGGATTATTAGGTGCATAATAAAAAGTTAGTCACAACAAAAAGGTAGTTGAGACGTAGTCCCTTACCACAATGTAATCAGTCGAATCATATGATCATAACTTAATGAGAATAAAATAAATCATTAAATAAAATGAATATAAATAGAATAATGTTATTATATATAAAATTGAAGTACACATATACCACATAAAATAAATAAGTGGCGAACAATGAAAATCTCACAGAAATGAAAGTGAGATGAGAAACCCCTTACCTTTTGCTCTAGTGTGTTCTTGATTGTTCTTAATGACCTGAATAATCAAATTTATATTCATTAATTAATAATTCCATAACCTAATAAACATGTAATTGATATGATATAACCTTATTAAGTTTATTAATGGCCTCTTTGATAGGTTTAAGAGATTAAATATTATTGTTTTGGAAGCATTTTCTTACTTGGTTTCATGATTTGTTCACTTGTATTCATGAATAGAAGTTGGTTTGAAATATGGTTAAACATCCAAAATTGTTAATATAAATTATTAGTGAAATTAAAGATATATAAATTATCTTATAATAATTCTGGTTATATACCATGAGGATGACTCATTTGATGAGTTAAAAAAAATAAACGCTTGAATTTGGCTTGACAGTTTTGTGCTCAATAAACTTGTTTCATATTATTATTCCATATTATGTACGTGTATAGATTCCAGAACATTAATAAAGATAAAATAAATATGTTATGACCTGGTTCAACCATAATTATGGTTTCATTACCATTAATTAAAGAACTATTGAAGAACAGAACTTCGTCGTCCATGAAGGTTATAAATTGGAACCTCATGGATGTTGATTTCATTTATAAAAATAAAAGGGAGGGAGTAAGAATATTGATGATGGTTATTCCATTCACATGATATAAATATAGTATGTATATGATTCTGGAGTTATCATGATCATTTAGACAGAAGAGGCGAGGATAGGATAACAAATGGAGATAAATTCAAATGAAACTAAAAGAAAAAGAAAGGTGTTTTACCTCTTGAAATAACTTCTTCGAGAACCTCCTTAAGGGAAGGGATTTTGGTCTTTTGGAAAGACCAAGAGCTTCCTGGTCATGGGGAGTGACTAGGTAAGGGTATTTGGGCAGAACTTTGATGATATTAAAGGCTTATAGGAGTGGAGAGAAGAGGGAGCGGTGAGGGGGTTTTTATAGTGGAGGAGAGGGGGTATTTTTCATTATTTTAATCATTATTATAATATTTTTGCCCAAGATTATGAATAGTCTTAGTTAATGTGACCTAAAATAGTAATAATGGCTTTTCAGTTCTAACCAAGTGTCCTTGCATCAATTATGATGTCATAAATAGCATATTTTACTGATAATTTGTATATACGGTATTTTATCGTATTTCACTATTCATAAAAAATTCTAGAATTTCAGAAAAATCCCAAAAATTTACCCTAACCATTTTGCGACGTGTAGAATTCAAAAATGAAGTCCATTTTTTAAAATTAATTTTCTAAATATTATTAATTTAATTTTTAAATAAAGTCATAGTTAATTCAAAAAATAACAATCTTAAAGGTGCAATTAGTTTTATTTCTCATTGAAAAACTAATTAAGATCTCATTATCTTATTTCCTTAAGAAAATAAAATAATTTTATTATTTACTATTCATAAGGATCATTTTACTGTTCATATTAGTATTCATAAGGGTATGTTTCTATTCACCAAAAATCAAGTTTGTTCTATAAGACTCCAAATGACTTATTAATAACAACTCTAAGTGACCATTTTTCGAAATTCAAAACATTGAAGTGGAAAATTTATATTTAATGGATAGGTTTTGACTATATCCTAAATAAACTAGTGTTGTTTCAAAGGAACACTATGATGAATAGAATGTATTTAATAGCAACATATCATAAAATGTTTGGGGTGCTACATTATTCCCTCATTCGGAAATTTCGTCCACAAAATTTTATGTATAAATCCCAGCAAAAAGATGTGGGTGATTCTTATTCATGAAATACTCTAGTTTCCATGTTGCTTCCTCCATATTATGGTTTCTCCAAAGAACCATTATTAGACGATTTGTTCGATTTCTCAATACCTTCTCCCTTGTGTCAATAATTCTAATAGGCTTTTCACAGTATGACAAATCAGGTTCCAGTTCTATTTATTCATATGTGAGTACATGCGTTGGGTCTGGCATGTACTTCTTTAACAATGATACATGGAACACATCAGGAACTCTAAATAGATTTGGAGGCATCGCTAAACGGTAATCTACAGCTCCAATTCTTCCCAAAATTTCAAATGGTCCAATATACCTGGGGCTCAGTTTCCTTTTCTTACCAAACCTTAAGACGCCCTTCCATGGAGATACTTTCAGAAATACATGATCTCCCACTTGAAATTCCAAGTCCTTTCTCCAGTTGTCAACATAACTCTTCTTCCTAATTTGGGCTGCTTTAATATGGGCTTGTATTTTCTTCACCTTTTTCGTGGTCTCTTCAATAAGTTCTGGGCCTATAAGTTTCCTCTCACCAACTTCATCCCAACAAGTTGGAGTTCGACATCTCTTTCCATATAATACTTCATATGGAGCCATCTGAATA
The DNA here is from genome assembly GCA_963277665.1 of Viscum album. Lineage (NCBI taxonomy): Eukaryota > Viridiplantae > Streptophyta > Magnoliopsida > Santalales > Viscaceae > Viscum > Viscum album. The sequence continues at coordinate 190,742,010 of OY728145.1, forward strand.
CTAGAATGGAAACTATTGTTGTATGAAAATTCCACCAAAGGAAAGTATTGATCCCACATACCTTGTAAGTCAAGAGAACATGACCTCATCATATCTTCTAGAGTTTTAATAGTACTTTCAGATTGTCTGTCGGTTTGGGGGTGATATGCGGTACTCATATGAAGCTCAGTATTCAAAGCCTTCTGGAGACTTTTCCAACATTTTGATGTAAACCAGGGATCTCGATCAGAGAAAATTTATAGAGGTGCACCATAAAGTCTCAAAAATTCATTAATATAAAGTTTTTCTAGGAACTCAAGTGGTAAATCCTCTCTTATTGGAAGGAAATGTACTGATTTAGTGAGACGATCAACAATTACCCATATTGCATCATTCCTCCTAGGTGTCCTCAGTAGTCCGGTGACAAAATCCATCATAATGTTATCCCACTTCCATATAGGAATAGGTAGAGGTTTAATCACTCCTTTGGGATGTTTTCTCTCCACCTTCACTTGTTGACAAACTAGACACCTTGAAACGTAGTCAACAATTTCTTGCTTCATATTATCCCACCAAAAATATTCCTTCAGATCTCTATACATCTTGGTGCTACCCGGGTTTATAGAGAAATTTGAGCTATGAGCATCATCTAATAGTTCCTTTTTTTAGCTCAGGTACTGATGGAACACATAACCTCTTCCCAAACATCAGAACACCTTCTTCATACATGAAATCAGCCAGTCTCCCACCCTTAACTGCATTAATTTTCTTGTGCAGCTTCTCATCATCAGATTGTAAAATTTTTATGTTCTCTAGTAAAGATGGTTTAATAATAATTTGAAAGAGGAGTGATGTTTACCCTTCCTTAACAATTCCCATATCCATATTTAGTAGATCCATGAACATAAGATCCCTTTCAATCTTCATTTGAGTCAGAAGTCCATGATCTTTCCTGCTTAATTCATCTGCCACCTTATTTGCCTTTCCTGGGTGGTAGTGTATTGAAAAATCGTAATCTTTAAGTAACTCGAGGAATCTTATTTGCCTCATGTTGAGTTCTTTTTGTGTGAAAATATATTTCAAACTCTTGTGGTCCGTATAAATCTCACATCTCTTTCCGTAGAGATAATGCCTCCATATTTTCAGAGCAAAGATTACAGATGCTAACTCAAGATCATGAGTTGGATAATTTTTCTCACAAGTCTTCAACTGTCTTGATGCATAAGCAACAACTTTATCATTTTTCATAAGGACGCAACCCATTCCATTCTTTGATGCATCACTGTATATTACAAATCCATCACTTCCAGATGGAAGAGTCAAAATTGGAGCATTAACCAATCTTCTTTTCTATTCATCGAAGCATTCTGTGCATTCTTTTGTCCACACAAACTTAACTCCTTTATGTGTGAGCTTGGTTAGCAGATTAGCTAGTCGGAAAAAATCCTGAACAAAACATCGATAATAACCTGCTAATCCAATAAAACTGCGTACCTCAGTTATGTTTGTTGGCTTGGGCCATTCTTGGATTGCCTTTTTCTTTTCAAGATCAACTAGGATTCCATCCTTAGAGACAATATGGCCTAGAAAAAAAACTGACTGAAGCCAGAATTCTCTCTTGTTAAACTTCCCATATAATTGATTTCTTCTAAGAGTTTTCAGAATAGTTCACAAATAATCCTCATGGTATTCATAGGTTTTTGAGTATACCAGGATATCATCGACGAATACCACAGCAAAGTTATCAAGATATTCCTTGAAAACTCTATTCATTAAATCTATGAAAATAGAGGGTCACTAGTGCAGAAAAAGTTTTTTACGTCGGTTATTTTTCATTTTTTACGTCGGTTTTTAGCCGAAGTTAATACGGATGACGTTATAAATATTGTTTTTTTACATCGGTTATTTAAAAACCGACATAAAAAACATAACATCGCGGTGTTTATGAAGTCGGTTATTAATTAACCAATGTGAAAAAACCAGGGGGGAGGGTTTAGAATGTCGGTTATTATATAACCGACATGATAAAATAGTGTGGGGGTGTTTATCATGTCAGTTATATAATAACCGACGTGATAAACCATTACCCTGGCCTTTATCACGTCAGTTATTACATAACCGACATGATAAACCGGGGGAGGGGGGGGGGGTTTATCACGTCAGTTATTATATAACCGATGTGATAAAACAGTGCAGGGGATGTTTATCACGTTTGTTATTTAATAACCGACGTGATAAACCAGTCCGGGGGGGGGGGGGGGGGGTTATCATGTTGGTTATTAAATAACCGATGTGATAAACCATTCCACAGGTGTTTATCACGTCGGTTATTCAAATAACCGATGTGATAAACCCTTCCCCATTCCTTTATCACGTTGGTTATAAAATAACCGACATGGAAGACCATTTTTTTTAAATGGAATGCAGTCCTCTGCTCTCCCCAGAAACAACCAGAAACCAAATCAAGAATTCGTACCACAAAAACAGAAGTAGACCAAAAAAAGAACCAAAGAAAAATTAAGCATTTACATTGATAACATTTAAAACTTACCCCACTGGACAGCCCCCCCCCCCACCCCCTGAACAGCCCCCCTCACCCCACTGGACAGCCCCCACCACACCCCTGGACTGCCCCTGACCCCTTGGACAGCCCCAAACACCCCGGGACAACCCCCCCACCCTCATGTATACCCCCCACACCCTGTACAACACTCCTCCACCCTATTCTATCCCCAGAAACAACTAGAAACCAAATCAAGAATTCGTACCACAAAAAAAGAAGTAGAGAAAAACAAGAACCAAAGAAAAATTAAGTATTCACAATGATAACATTTAAAACTTACCCCACTGGACAACCCCCCACCACCCCCTGAACTGCCCCCCCTCACCCCACTGGACAGCCCCCACCACACCCATGGACTGCCCCCCGACCCCCTGGAAAACCCCAAACACCCCGGGACAACCCCCCCACACTCATGTATACCCCCCACACCCTAGACAACACTCCCACACCCCTGGACAACCCTCCAACCCCCTCACCCCACTGGATATCCCCCACTACACCCCTGGACTACCCCCAACCCCCTGGACAACCCCAAACACCCCAGGAAAACCCCCCACCCTCATGTATACCCCCACACCCTGGACAACACTCCCACACCCCTGGACAACCCTCCCACCCCCTCACCCCACTGGACAGCCCCCACCACACCCTTGGACTACCCCCCGACACCCTGGACAACCCCAAACACCCCTGGACGACCCCCCACCCTCATGTATACCCCTACCCCCTAGACACCACTCCCACACCCCTGGACATCCCTTCCACACCCCTGAATATCCCCAAACACCCCTGGATAACCCCCCCACACCCTCCTGGACACCCCCTCGGGGGGCACACTGCTGGAAGGTACTCATCACTCCCACATGTGAAGATTTAGCTCTCAAAATGTTTCACATGTGGGAGTGATGAATACCTTCCAGCGGCGTTCATCCCCCTGAGGGATGGCGAAACCTCCTCTCCCACCCCCTGGACTGCCCCCATCCCCATGGACACCATGGACCCCCACCACACTGGAAAGCCCCCCCCACCCCACTGGACAACCCTCCCACACCCCTGAACCCCCCCCTCACCCCACAGGACACCCCCACACCGCTGGACACCCCCTGGATAGCCTCCCACTCCCCTGGACAACCCTTCCACCCTCCTGGAAACGGTCCCACCCCCACCTCTCATGGACACCCAGGACCCCACCACCCCACCGGATAGCCCTCCCACACCCCTGGACACCCCACCCCACTGAACACCCCCCACAACCTTGGAACCCCTCCCCCCAGACTAGAATCCATACCAGAAAAACCATCATAAGTAGACCAAAACAAGAAGTAGATCAAAATTAAACATTCACATATATAACATTCAAAACTTACACTGTTAACTTCAAAAAAAAAACAACCTAAACAAATACCAAATACACAATTACAACAACAATATTCAAAATTACATTTTACACTACAAACAACTAAAATTTAATCAAAACTATAAAATAATTTGACCACTCCACTTGTAAGTGTTTGATGTCTTGAGCAGTATAGGGTTGAGGGTCATCAAATAGATACAAATGAAAAGGATAGTAGTTAACATGTATAATGAATAAATCAAATTTAAATATTATGAAAAAGTTTAAAAGGAAATCTTACCAGGTCAAAGTTTACAACTGTCCTAGTTGTTATTATTTCATACATAAATCTTAACATATAATATCCACATTCGTTGACGCCTTGTTGTTCATGAAAATTCTGTTTGAATGAGTGTAAATTCAATATATTATTTTTATGTAATAAATTAAAAAGTACAAATTATAAATGGATATTTACCTTCATATTTACATATTTAATCTTTCCACTCCTTTTCTTTGTGTTTTTTCGAAAGTAGACCCATGCCCTGTTAGAAAATAATACGAATGGGGTAAATTTAAAATTCATTATAATATATAAAACTATTGATAAATTGAAACTTACTTTTACAATATATTCATAAAACATGTCCGCACATCATCATGGATAGAGCATATCCAATAAAGTGTTTTCTCCCTTGGGAAAAAAACCCCTAACATCCAATGATCACTGATAAAAGAAAATTTAAGGTTAGTGGGTTTTTATGTTAAAAGATAATGAACTCTTTGAGAGAAGATGTGTTTCATACCTCTCACAAAAATGCATCATCCAACATTATGTGACTATATCCTATTCAAGTATTTTAGCAGTATAAATCATTCTTTGTTCCTCATCCAATGCACATGCTTCAAGGGAAATCAATTGCAGGTCCATGAATCCATATACATCTATCAGCTCATTCCTCTCACAAATATTTTAAAGATACCTAATACAAATCATACATAAGTATACATTTTTAATAAATACAACGTAGGGAAAAGGTGTTAAGACTTACATGGAAATTGTTTTCACCACATTGATGCCCAACTTATCTCCAGTAACAAGCTCCATGATATCAGTTTTCATAATCACCACAGTTATTGCATGTCCACAAACATGATATTCCATTGGAAACTCATAATGACCCGCCAAAAAATTTGAATACCATGACAATTTTTCAAGACTACTAGAATCTGTATCTGATGTCATAGTCATTTGTCTTTGTTGTTGTCTATACAACATTTCTTTACCTTTGAAGTATTCCTGTAAAAATAAATAAAAAAATATATTAGTTTTAAATGATAAAACAACTTTAATAAAAAAATAAAATAAAATATATAACATTCATACCTCTATGGTAATGAGTCGAAGAAGTCTGGATGGCCAAATTAAAAAATGGTCGATACTATGTCCAACTGTCATCACCTCATCTATAGGTAATGGTACTCGAGTTGATCTATCTATAGTATTCTGTACAGTGACCCTCTGATTCTCTACCTCTAATTGTTGATGATGAACTGTATCTCCTATACAATATAGCAACCCATATGCAACTATATGATGTTGAGGATCATCAACATACAACTCGCAATAATTAGGGAGCTGCGGTGGAGTAGGATAAAAAATGGGGTCCATAGGCTGAGGTGGGGGAGTGGGAGCTACTGGAGGATGTGGAGGATAAGTAATGGGGTCTGCAGGGGGAGGTGGAGGAGTGGGAGCTACAGTCTGAAATTGTCTTTGCATGTCTGTAAACATAGACTGTAATGACACTCTAATCTTTTCCTCCATTGTCACATTAATATTATGAACTTCAGCCTCCAAGGATTCTATTTTTTTTATAAACACCCTCAATGTTAGAATCGAAGAACGTGGCATCCTTACCGATACACCTATTGGATATCCTCTTACATGACCAGGATGTTCGGGATTTCCCGATGCTACAGATAAAATATCTTGCCTCCCAGTAGCTGTAAATGCCCCCTGTGAGCACTGCTCCTCAAGAGAGTCCTGTATTAATTAATTGAACATTTTTTTTAATGATTGAAATTATATAAAGAAAATAGTTAACTTAAATAAATAAAAATAGATATCTTACAATCCTCTCAGATACGATTCTCAATTCTTCCGAAAGATATTTCCCTTTTTTGCCCATTTGAGCTCTCTTCCATTTTTCATGTCTAGATGGAGGGGATAGAGGGGCCACCTCTCCAGAGCTTGAAGTCTCAGCTCTTAGTCTTTGAAATTTTTCCGCCATCATTTTTCTTCAAAAAATGCATACCCTCCATGAGATAAACTATGAGGGTATACATTTTTAGATTGGATCTCCTAACGAGATTTCCTTATTTTCTATAAATTAAGAATAAGAAATCATTAACAAAACATTAATACGATCATTTATATAAGAAAGCTTATAAAAGTTTGCATTTCCCTTACAAAAAATGAATCTTTTTTTCTACTTTCAAACAAACTTTCTCCATGTGTCTTCATCTATAAAAGGATATATACAACATGGATTGCCATGACTCCTATGAACAAAAATGAAATCAGATGAGAGGGTTGATTTGAAATCCCCTCCATCTCCTGGCAGCCATTGATAAGAATTTCTTCCTGAATCCTCCAGTGTCAGGAATATCAAATATCATCTGATGAAGAAGAGGTTAAACATATTATATATACTAGAAACATTTAAAGAATAGTCAAAAAATAGAAAAATATCTTACCAAAATCATCTCCCACAACTGAGAGATTATCGCTTTATCCACACTTCTCCAGTCATCATACAAAATGATTATTTTTCTCTTAGCCTGAGTTGATACCAAACTCTTTAAATATTTTGCATTTGGACCTCTAGGAATATCATCATCATCAAACTCAACGAGTATCCTCTGATCCTGCGCACGGGCAAGTGCTAATTTTGGTAAAAGTGTGCACCCACGTTTACCAACTCTTGAAACTCTTTGTCATAATAGAATCACATGAGGAAGATTGGGGAACATCAAGAGGAGCTGTGAATGTTCCTCCCCAAAGGTATGACCAATATGCTCATCTCCAGAATCATGTGGTTGATCAACTGAATGATCTGTCATTATTCTTCAAATCAAAAAAAACATTAGTTCATAAATATAAAAATTCAAATATTTTAATACTACTATAATCAGAAAATAAAAATTGTACTAAGTTACGTAATAGTAAACATTGTTAATATGGTAAGCATGTTAAACAATGGTAAAGATGGTAAAGATGGTCAAGTTGGTAAACATGGTAAACATGGTAAACCTGGTAAACCTGGTAAACATGGTAAAGTAATTGTCACTGAACAAAAATAATAAATATATAATTCATGTAATGTTAAACATGATAATGTAAACTAAAAAAACTTAGAACAAACAAAAACTTATACTTATTTTGTTTTAATACATGTTTTAATAAAGAAAAAACTTACAATATCTAACATTTTATGAAAAAAATAAATGTAAACAAGAAATAAACATATGTTACCTATAATTTTAGGAATGTACAAATGGATTGTTTTCCCAAATTCCTTCGCCGTGATCGTTCCTTATGGCACAAACCATGTCTTCAACATGCTCATCATTATGTTCTGTTAATATTTCCATGGAAGTAGGGATCTCACATAAATCAACATCTTCATCAAGTTCATCCTCACCAACATATTGTTTTTTACCTTGTAAAACAAGAGCCCACTGCATATCTGATTGATCTACTACATAGAAAATTTGTTTTTCATGTGTTTCCATTATAAAAGAATCAGCTGTGTCTTCCAATCTATTCAGATTAACAAGTGTCATTCCAAATTCATCATGTCTGACACTGTTGTTACCGATAAACCATTTACAGTTAAAACCAGGAACTTTAATTTTAAAGTAATCAACCTCCCATATGTCTTCAATCACTCCATAATATGCACTTGATGTAGAAATTGGGTTTTTTCCTTAGCACTCAAAAAATGCATTACTTCTACAAAAACCAATACACCATTATTCTGAACTGCACTTCTGTTGTCCTGAGATTTTGTATGAAATGTATAGCCATTAATGTCATAACCAGACCATGTTATCACATTTAAACATGGACCACCCACTATCCATTTTAATGTATCTGATACATCTAATCTACCAAGAAAGATATTTTTAAACCATGAAAAAAATGTTTTATTGTGCTCATTCAAAATCCACATTTCTTTTTTCTTTGGATGACATTGTTTCAACTCATTAATATGCAATGTGATATATGGTTGAGCATCAGCTATGTTATTCAATATGTATGATTCTAACTTCTTCATCTGTTCAGCTAACAATGATTTGAATTTCAATCCACGAATCCCCTTTACCTCATTATTAACTCGTTTATGGAGAGATGGAGGCAAACCTATGTGCTTTTCCGCAGCCAAGTAGCTCATACAAAACTCTACAACCTCCTCAGAAATATACTTTTCAATAATGGAGGCTTCAGGTCGATATGGGATTCTTAACATACCCCTTCAATATTTTCATATAACTTTCAAAAGGATACATCCAATGAAGATATATAGGTCCACAAAGCTTTATTTCTTGAACCAGATGAATCATTAAATGCACCATTATATCAAAAAAAAGTTGGTGGAAAATACATTTCCAATTGACAAAGTATAAAAATTGCATCCTTTTCCAAAATTTTCAAATCATTCACATCAATCGCCTTATTAAAAATTGAATTGAAAAAATAACACAACTTCATTATAGTCTTTCTAACACGGATGGACAATATTTCACACAATGCAACTCATAGAATTTGTTGCATCATGACATGGAAAATCATTTGATTTCATACTTATCAACTTCAAGTCCTTCAAGGTGAGAGAATTTTTTTACATTTGAAGAATAACCTTGAGGCACTTTGATATCATGAAGACACTGAAAAAAGATAATTTTCTCCCTCTTTGATAATGTATGACAAGCCGGGGGAAGAAATGTTCATCTTTCTTTAGGAGTGGGAGCTAACTCCAAATGTATTCCCATTGATAGTAAGTCTAATCTTGCATTCAACCCATCTTTTGTCTTTCCTTTAATATCTAACAATGTTCCAATCAAACAATCACAAATATTCTTCTCCACGTGCATGACATCAATATTATGTTTAACTTCATGATATCTCCAATATGGTAGCTCAAAAAATATTGACCTTTTCTTCCAAATATGTCTATCATTACTAAATTTCTGTGTCTTTCCCAATGTCACATCAGGGTTTTCACCCTCTCAAAATAAAGATTAGGGGATAAAGGTTTTGGAGAAATATCAAATTCTTGTGAGCCATTGAATGCCTTTTTTAGTCTTCTATAAGGGTGATCCATAGGAAAAAACTTTCGATGACCCATGTACACTGTTTTCCTCCCATGATGTAATTGACAATATGACGTCTGTTGTTCGCAAATTGGATATGCTTTATGCCCTTTAGAACTGTATCCAGACAAATTTCCATATGCTGGGAAGTCATTTATAGTAAACAAAAGCACTACATGCAGTTGAAAATATTCCATTTTATAAGAATCATACACCCTAATACCATCAGCCCATAAAAGTTTCAAATCATTAATCAACGGTGACAAGTAAAACATCAATATCATTGCTGGGTTACTTCGGACCCGAGATCATTATACTCAACATGACATATTTGCGCTTCATACAAACTTCAAGAGAGATGTTGTAAATTACTAATAAAACAGGGCCATGAACTATGTGTGCTACTGAGGGTTCGGTATGGATTCATTCCATCTGTGCACAACCCCTAGTCTGAGATTTCTAATTTCATTTCCAAATGTAGATTACTGCTCATCAATTTTCTTCCACTATGGACAATCAGCTGGATGACGTATTTTTCCATCGCATAACCGCTCATCTGCATGCCTTATTAACCTTTTTGAATCATGTTAATTAGCAAATAAATGTTTGAAATGATGAATTATAGGAAGATACCAAAATACCTTTGAAGGGATCTTTGTAATATCTACATTAGACTGTGATTTTTCTTTCACCTTATACCGTGATGTCCCACATTTAGGACACTCTGACAGAAATTCATATTCCTTCCTATATATAATACAGTAATTCTGATAGGCATGTATTTTATTGTATCCTAATCCCATCGAGCATAATATTTTCTTGTCCTTATAATGTGAATCTAGAAGATCGTTATCTTTTGGAAGAATGTCTTTCATCAATTGTAGAAGCTCTGTAAAATTCTATCACTCCATCCATATTTCACCTTCAGGTTAATCATTCTTAACACTGCTGATAAAACCATAAAATCTGTACAACCGGGATATAATGGTTTTTCAGCATCACCATATAGATGCACAACTGTCGGTTCTATCTCAATTTGTTCTACTGCAATATCGTGAATCATTTCTTCAATTCATCAGAGTTACCATCTTGCGAATCATCATCATCAGTGACATTCCGTCCAGTTTCACCATGCCAAATCCAAGGGATGTAACTCGGATTAAAACCATGAAAAATCAGATGATCTTTTATCTCTCTACTTTTCAACTTCTTCATATTCAAACTTTTCAGGCATGGACAAAAAAAAATGTCACTACTTGGAACATTTCTTTTAGCAAATTCCAAAAAGGCATCAACACCTTCCTCATATTCATTGCTCATTCGATGTGCCGTAATCCAATTTCTACTCATTATTACCTAGAAAAAGATATCAAAATTATACATCTTTTTAAGATAAGACAAATATATGTTTATATGAAAAAAATAACAATTTTAATGTAAAACAATTTTGAAATATAAAACAAATCATTGCGTATTTAAAAAAATATGCTTGAATATGATTTTAAAAAGAAAATATAGTTAGATATAATAGTTTTAAATTCCATTGAATCAAAGAAAACCATGGGGCCTCCAATGGTTGATAGAAAATTGGAGAAAATGGACTAAATCTGAGAATCAAATCAAATTTAAAATAAAAACTCAAATGGAGAAAATCACAATGTAAATACAATCATCACGGCACAATGAGGTCTGGATAACTATGCATATTTGAAAAACCACGACATGGTCTCCCCCATAACCCATAATTTTCTCATAGTCGACGACTTGGTCAAAATATATATAACAAAATAGAATCATATTGCAACACTAATATCCATGAAATAATACAATCATCATGTCATAATCTCACAAACCATGATGCAGTAGTCAATCCCAACTGACACTTATCCCCTACCCCCTTGGACACCCCCTGGACCCCCCCCCCTTGGACAACCCCCCCTGGACACCACCCCCACCCCCTGGACACCACCACACCCTTGGACAACCCCCACCCCTCCTGGACACCCCCACCCCTCCTGGACACCACCACTCACCTCCTACCCCCCTTGGAAAACCCCCTAGACACCACCCAACCCTCTGGACAGCCCCCCCCACCCCCCCCACCACCCCCACACACCCCTGGACTACCCCCCACCTCCATGGACACCCTGGACACCCCCAAACCTCTGGACAATCCCCAAACCCTCTGAACACCCACCCCACCCCCCTTGGACACCACCACCCCCCCTTGGATAGCCCCCACCCCTCTGGATAGCCCCCACCCCCTGGACAGGCCCCCACCCCTCTAGAAAACACCCCCACCCCTCCTGGACACCACCCCCACCCCTACCCCCTTGGACACCCCCCTGGACAACCCCCAACCCTCTGTACAGCCCCCCAACCCTCTGGACATCCCCCACCTCCTGGACATCCCCACCCCTCTAGACAGCCCCCACCCCTCTAGACAACACCCCACCCCTCCCGGACACCACCCCCACCCCTACCCCCTTGGACACCCCCCCCTGGACACCCCCAACCCTCTAGAATACCCCCACCCCCCGGACAACCCCCCAAACCCTCTAGACAGTCCCCCACCCCCTTGGACAGCCCCCTACTCACCCCCTTGGACAACCCCCACCCCCTTCAACACCCCCACCCCCTTGGACCCCCCCAACACACCCCTGGACTGCCCCCCACCTCCATGGACACCCTGGACACCCCCAACCCTCTGGATAGCCCCCTAAACCCTCTGAACACCACCCCACCCCCTTTGAAACCCCTTGGACATCCTCCACCCCCTTGGATAGCCCCCCACCCCTCTAGAGAGCCCCACCCCCTGGACAACCCCACCCCTCTAGACAGCACCCCCATCCCTCATGGAAACCACCCCCACCCCCTACCCCCTTGGACACCCCCCCTGGACACCCCCAACCCTCTGGATAGCCCCCACCCCTCGAAAACCCCCCCAAACCCTCTGGATAGGCCCTCACCCCTTGGACAGCCCCCACCCACCCCCTTGGACAGTCCCCCACCCCCTTCGACACTCCCACCCCCATGGACCCCCCACACCCCTGGACTGCCCCCCCACCTCCATGGACACCCTGGATAGCCCCCAACCCTCTGGAAAGACCCCAACCCCCTGGACAACCACCAACCCTCTTGACAGCCCCCCCAGAACCATGGGATTTTAACCTCAAGCTACTAGTTTTGGCATATCTAGGGATTTTAACCTCAAGCTACTAGTTTTGGTATCATGCCATTATTCAAATGAGAACCATGAAATGTATCTCCTACTAGTCTAAAATTCTCTATTGTGCAATGAATCGAGTTTTAATAGCATATTAAGACTTATAATAGTCCATGAAAATAATCGACGTAAATAGATTATGGAACTACAAATAGTGATACCCAAAATAGAAACAACCAAGGATCCAAAAAACAAACATTCTACCATGAAAAAACCATATATACTTATAAAATAAATCACACTTGTACACGAAATGGGTGTATCACAATTATTTACATATAAATTGCAGTAATATAGGTGAATGAGATCATTAGTTGTCAATGACAACAAAAATTATCATCAATGTCAGGAATCTGCGAAACAAAAACAAACGAAATAGAAGTAGGTGAGGCTTACGTGAATATTGCGAGTCGATCTAATAGATCTGGTTATAATAAATAAGATGATGATGGCAAAACGAGGTAAGAGGGTTCGAAATCGAAGAATCTTACCTATTTTAAACAAAAAAATCACAAAATGTAAATATAGACTATTCAGAAACAAAAAACGACAAAATAAAGTTGTGGGGAGCCTTACATGAGTGTTATGAGTGGAGATGATATATCCAAGGAGAGTAAAGATGATAAACAATGATGGAAAAACAAGTTTAAAAAAACAACATCGAAGAGTCGATTAGGGTTTTCCGCATGAGAGAGACGAGTCACTGGTCTGTCGATCGAAAAAATCATAAATGACAATCCACAGGGCGTGTTAATTTTTGAAATGTTTTATAATGTTGGTTATTTAATAACTGACATTATAAAATATTTTTATTACATTTATAACATCAGTTATTATAATAACTGACGTTATAAATGTATCAAATAATGTAGTTTTTACGTCGGTTATTCTATAACCAACGTAAAAAAACAGATCAGAAACCATAGTTTTTATGTCGGTTATTATTTATAACCGAAGTAAAACAGTCGGTGTTGGTTTTTTAAATCTGTTATAATATAACTGAAGTGAAAAATTCAGTGGGTTGGGTTTTTATGTCATTTATTTAATAACTGACGTTCAAAAAGGCCTCAGATGCCGCCTTTTTTACGTCGGTTATAAAATAACCGACGTAAAAAATCTATAGATACCACGTTTTTTATATCGGTTATCAAATAACCGACGTAAAAAACCACGTATCACAGATTTTCACGTCGGTTATATATAACCGACGTAAAAAAATGGTGACGTTAAAAACATTTTCTGCACTAGTGGGTGCATTTGTCAGTCCAAAAGGCATCACTGTAAACTTGTAATGCCCATACCTGGTTCGAAATGTTGTGTTTTGGAATATCTTCCTTCCTCACACGCAGTTGATGATATCCGGATCGAAGTTCAATCTCCGAAAATTATTGAGCTCCATGAAGTTGGTCAAATAAATCATCAATCCGGGGGTAGAAGATACTTATTCTTTATTGTAACCAACATTTATTTCCTGGTAATCAATGAAAAATCCCCATGGATCCATCTTTCTTCTTAACAAACAAGACCGGGGCACCCCATGGGGAAACACTAGGTTGAATAAATCCTCTACCACTCAACTCTTCTAGTTGTTCTTCAGCTCCAATAACTCCAAAGTGGCCATTCTATATGGGGGTCTTTGATATAGGTCTTGCATCAGAATTAAATCAATAGAGAACTCAACTCCCTGCTCTGGAGGATGTCCAGGTAGATCCTCTGGAAATACATCAATGTACTCTTTCACTATGTTGCACATCTTCAATTTGAAGATTTATTTCCTCTCCCATTGATATTGGTTTATCTTCCTCTCCAAGTATTAAATTCAGTAGAGGATACTGGGTGTGGTTCTAGATAAGAATCAGGTGGCGAAGTTTCTTCCCTAAAGACAAGGGATTCTGCACATTTTCAAAAATTCTAACTTCCTTCTTATTACAAATAAATCTTCGCATCATAATTTGACAGCCAATTCATACCGAGAATTATATCAAATTCAGTCATTGGTATGATGATAAGGTTAGAAAATAGAGCACGTTTTGGTGTCTAGAGGGGGACTAGTCGACATGACTTGGTTGCAATGATACATCCCCCTAGGAGTTTTGAATGACAACTCATTTATTAAATCAAATTGGACCATATCTAATTTTCTTGGAAAACTGGGAAGATATAAATGAATGTGATGATCAGAATCAAATAAAGTGTTGGCTAAGTTTGAGGGAAACAATTAAAGTACCCACCACCATGTCATTAGGAACTTCAACCTCTGTGGTTGTAATCGTATATCTCTCCCTTCTCTCTTTGCTTTTTCTGTGGCATGTTTCCTTGATGCTTAGGACACTCATTTTCATAGTGTCCCATCTCTCTAAAATTGTAGCATTAAATGTCATTGAATTGTTTCTTCCCCTTTCATTCACCAGATCGATGACGCTTTTCTCCATAGTTATAGCAGACTACCATGCCTTTTCCAGCATTTCCTGGGATGATTCTTTCCACAGTTCTCGCATAATGGGAAACAATTCATTCCTTGCTCTTCTTTGGTGCTTCTCCTTTTTCCTTTGTTATTAGAGTACCACTCTAATATTGGTTTCCTTGAAAAAATTTGATCTAGAAAATTCCTTCTCTCTTTTGATGGCACTTGATACAATTTCATTCATATGATGAAAATGATTGAGAATCCAGTTCCCTTCGAAGACTTAGCTTAAGACCTTCAAATAAATGATCAATCTTGTCCGCTGAGTCACGTACGTAATCCACGGCATACCTGGCTATCCTTGTGAAGGTAGCCTCATATTCTGCAACACCGTCTTCTTCCCTTTGTTTCAAGCCAAGGAATTTCCTCTTCATTTCAGTTCATTGCTCCACGAGGGAAATATTTTTCAAATAATATTTCCTTAAAAGTCCTCCATTCCATACCATCTATCTCTTCTTCCTCTATGGTATTTTGAATCAGGGAACACCATTGATCTGCGTCGCCCTTGAGATAATTTAATGCCAACGCCACCTTTTCATTTTCATTGCATCTTAATGCCATGAATATCTTTTCAAGGGAATTAACACATTGCTCAAAAACCACTATATTAGTAGTCCGCTGAAAGATGGGGATTCTGCTGCATGAAACGATCCAACATAGGTGTTTTAATGGTTATTCGTTACAACTTGAGTAAGTTGTCCCAATATGTTTATGATCTGATCTGCTCCAACGTTGACCGTGTTGACTTGCTCGGTAGGGGAGATCTCAATTGTGCCCATGAGTATTGATTCCCCTTCTTCCATTAGACTCCATTTCTAAATAATGGGATACACTAGATTAGTTTATGAATCTCAAATAGAAAAACACTCAACATAGATTGAAATTCTATGCATAGCTAATCATATAATCATGGTTCCTCTGAGGAAAAATTTACATCAACTCCTTCATAATGTATTGTAAAAAAATATTAATTATCCTAATCATATCCCCTAGGAGTTTCGTAACCAAGAGTGAATCAAGGTCTATTGTCATGCACCAGTTCCCATTCGAGTCTAGCTCAAAGTGGTGTTTTTGGGTTTTACCCCTAGATACATCTGTGCCAGAGCCGCCTCTACCTGCTCGTATCCAGACAGAGACGTATTGCTTAAAATATACACATAATCTATTCCTTAACAAAATACCAGGATGTTCTTGTATGTTTATCCTCAAATACTACCTTAGGGATTCGTTCCCTACTACACATTTCCTACTCTAGTTTCTAAGTTTTCTACTAAACTTCCTTTGATACCAACTGTAACACCCCGACCCCTCTAGGCTGGAGCCAGTGCATTACTTGTGATATTGGAATGGTTAGAAGGAATGAAAATCCCCAAGGAAAGATCAGTTTAGTAGTTTTGAAGAAACTAGATACATATATGTTACTCAAATTACATTGGAAAAGTATACAAAATACAATACATAACAAAAACTAAAAACAGCATCCCCAGGAACTCAATAAAAGATCTTCTCTTCATCACCTGTTGAAGGTAGACAATGAAAGGGGTGAGCTCAAATGCCCAGTAAGGGTTACAAATAACAGAATCATGAGTAAAATAATAAGTGAATCATAATCAATCTATCATAATCAATATGGAAAAGTGAATAAATGAAAAACTAATGCCATTAATAAACTGAGAGTTATACTGCAACCATAGATTTTGTCATAGTGAAAACCTCATGGATAATAATAAATGATAATGAATAAAGAGAATTATTATTAATTGGATGTCATGTATCTGGAATATGAAACCATAATACCATAAAAACAGTTTAGTTCTATGGGTAGAAACCAGTCTGATTTTTTTGGAAACAAATTCGAATGGTTTGTCGCCAAACTGTTTTGTCTCATGAGACCTACCGATGCATAGAGGGGCTATAGCGGGCCCCAACCACCACTGAATTTCCAAAGAATTATTTATACATTTATTAAATATAAGTTCAATATGCCTTTTCAATATCCGTATAGAGTAAAGTATACAGATTCATCAATATTTCCATAATTTAAATAACTTTCCAAATAAACACCGCATGTAAAATGGTATACAGTTTAGAAAACAAACCTATCCATGGAATGAGATTATGGATATTTAATATAAAGAAAATTTAAAATAAAAAGTGATCTAAAATGTTCAGTAGGTACACCACATAGGGATTATTAGGTGCACAATACAAAGTTAGTCACAACGAAAAGGTAGTTGAGACGTAGTCCCTTACCACAATGTAATCAGTCGAATCATATGACCAGAACTTAATGAGAATCAAATGAATCATTGAATAACATGAATATAAAGAAAATCATGTTATTATATATCAAATTTTAGTACACATATACCATATACAAGAAATAAGTGGCAAACAATGAAAATCTCACAGAAATGAAAGTGAGATGAGAAACCTCTTACCTTTTTCTCTAGTGTGTTCTTGATTGTTCTTAATGACCTGAATAATCAAATTTAGATTTATTAATTAATAATTACAGAACCTATTAAACATTTAGTTGATATTATATAACCTTATTAAGTTCATTAATGGCCTCTTTGATGGGTTTAAGATATTAAATCTTATTGTTTTGGAAGCATTTTCTTACTTGGTTTCTTGATTTGTTTACTTGTATTCATGAATGGAAGTTGGTTTGAAATATGGTTAAACATCTAGAATTATTAATATACATTTTTAGTGACATTAAAGAGATATAAATGATCTTATAATGATTCTGGTTATATACCATGAGGATGACTCATTTGATGAGTTAAAAGAAATAAACGCTTGAATTTGGCTTGGCAGTTTTGTGCTCAATAAACTTGTTTCGTATTATTAATCCATATTATGTACATGTAAATATTACAGAACATTAATCAATATAAAATACATATGTTATGACCTGGTTCAACCATAATTATGGTTTCATGACCAGTAGTGAAGGAACGATTGAAGAACAAAACTTCGTCGCCCACGAATGTTATAAATTAGAACCTCATAGACGTTGATTTCGTTTATTAAAATAAAAGGGAGGGAGTAAGAATATTGATGATGGTTCTTCCATTCACATGATATAAATCCAGTATGTATATGATACTGGAGTTATCATGATCATTTGGATAGAAGAGTTGAGGATAGGATAACAAATGAAGATAAATTCAAATGAAACTAAAAGAAAAAGAAAGGTGTTTTACCTTCGAGAACCTCCTTAAGGGAAGGGATTTTGGTTTTTTGGAAATACCAAGAGCTTCCTAGTCATGGGGAGTGATAGGGAAGGGTATTTGGGAAGAAATTTGAGGATCTTCAAGGCATAGAGGAGTGAAGATAAGAGGGAGTGGTGAGGGGGTTTTTATAGTAGAGGAGTGGGGCTATTTTTCATTATTTTAATCATTATTATAATATATTTGCCCAATATTATGGATAGTCTTAGTTCATGTGACATAAAATAGTAATAATTTCTTGTGAGTTCTAAACAAGTGGCCTTGCATCACTTATGATGTCATAAATAGTGTATTTTACTGATAATTTGTATATACGGTATTTCATCATATTTCACTATTCATAAAAAATTCTAGAATTTCAGAAAAATCCCAAAAATATACCCTAATTTTTTTTCGACATGTAGAATTCAAAAATGAACTCCATTTTTTAAAATTAATTTTCTAAATATTATTAATATAATTGTTAAATAAAGTCATAGTTAATTATAAAAATAACAATCTTAAAGGTGCAATTAGTTTTATCTCTCATTGAAAAACTAATTAAGATCTCATTATCTTGTTTCCTTAAGAAAATAAAATAATTTTATTATTTAATATTCATAAGGTTCATTTTACTATTCATTTTACTATTCATAAGGGTATGTTACTATTCCCCAAAAATCATGTTTGTTCTATCAGACTCCAAATCACTTATTAATCACAACTCTAGTTGACCATTTTTCAAAATTCAAAACATAGAAGGGGAAAATTTATATTTAATGGATAGGTTTTGACTATCTCCTAAATAACCTAGCATTGTTTCAAAGGAACACAGTGATGAATAGAATGTATTTAATAGAAACATATCATAAAATGTTTGGGGTGCTACATTATTCCCTCCTTCAGAAATTTCGTCCTCAAAATTTTATGTATAAATCCCACAAAAAAGATTTGGGTGATTCTTCTTCATGAAATCCTCTGGTTCCCATGTTGCTTCCTCCATATTCTGGTTTCTCTGAAGAAAATTTACTAGACGAGTTGTTCGATTTCTTAATACCTGCTCCCTTTTGTCAAGAATCCTAATAGGCTTTTCAAAGTATGAAAAATCAGGTTCCAATTTTATTTCTTCATATTTGAGTACATGCGTTGGTTCTGGCATGTACTTCTTTAACAATGATACATGGAACACATCATGAACTCTTAAGAGATTTGGCGGCATCGCTAAACGGTAATCTATAGCTCCAATTCTTCCCAAAATTTCAAATGGTCCAATGTACCTGGGGCTCAGTTTCCCTTTTCTTACCGAACCTTAAGACGCCCTTCCATGGAGATACTTTCAGAAATACATGATCTCCCACTTGAAATTCCAAGTCCTTTCTCCGGTTGTCATCATAACTCTTTAGCCTACTTTGGGATGCTTTAATATGGTCTTGTATTTTCTTCACCTTTATCGTGGTCTCTTTAATAAGTTCTGAGCCTATAAGTTTACTCTCACCAACTTCATCCCAACAAGTTGGAGTTCGACATATCTTTCCATATAATGCTTCATATGGATCCATCTGAATACTAGAATGGAAACTATTGTTGTACGAAAATTCCACCAAAGGAAAGTATTGATCCCACATACCTTGGAAGTCAAGATAACATGACCTCAACATATCTTCTAGAGTTTGAATAGTTTTTTTAGATTGTCCGTCGATTTGGGGGGTGATATGCGGTACTCATATGAAGCTCAGTATTCAAAGCCTTCTGGAAACTTTTCCAGAATTTTGATGTAAACCAGGGATATTGATCAGAGAAAATTGATATAGGTTCACCATGAAGTCTCACAACTTCATTAATATAAAGTCTTTCCAGGCACTCAAGTGGTAAATCCTCTCTTATTGGAAGGAAATGTGCTGATTTAGTAAGACGATCAACAATTACCCATATTGCATCATTCCTCCTAGGCTTCCTCGGTAGTCCGGTGACAAAATCCATCGTAATGTTATCCCACTTCCATATAGGAATAGGTATAGGTTGCATCACTCCTTTGGGATGTTGTCTCTCCACCTTCACTTGTTGACAAACTAGACACCTTGACACGTAGTCAGCAATTTCTCACTTCATATTATCCCACCAAAAATATTCCTTCAGATCTCTATACATCTTGGTGCTACTCGGGTGTATAGAGAAATTTGAGTTATGAGCATCATATAATAGTTCCCTTTTTAGCTCAGGTACTGATGGAACGCATAACCTCTTCCCAAAATTCAAAACACCTTCTTCATACATGAAATCAGCCAGTCTCCCATCCTTAACTGTATTAATTTTCTTGTGCAGATTCTCATCATCAGATTGTGAAATTTTTATCTTCTCTAGTAAAGATGGTTTAGAAATAATTTGAAAGAGGAGTGATTTTTACCCTTCCTTAACAATTCCCATATCCATCTTCTGTAGATCCAGGAACATAGGATATCTTTCAATCCTCATTTAAGTTAGAAGGCCATGATCTTTCCTGCTTAATGTATCTGCCAGCTTATTCGCCTTTCCTGGGAGGTAGTGTATTGAACAATCGTAATCTTTGAGTAACTCAATCCATCTTCTTTGCCTCATGTTTATTTCTTTTTGTGTGAAAATATATTTAAAACTCTTGTGGTCCGTATAAATCTCACATCTCTCTCCGTAGAGATAATGTCTCCATATTTTTAGAGAAAAGATTACAGCTGCTAACTCAAGATCATGAGTTAGATAATTTTTCTCATGAGTCTTAAATTGTCTTGATGCATAAGCAATAACTTTATCATTTTGCATAAGGATGCAACCCATTCCATTCTTTGATACATCACTATATATTATAAATCCATCACTTCTAGATGGAAGAGTCAAAATTGGAGCATTAACCAATCTTCTTTTCAATTCACCGAATCGTTTTTTGCATTAGTTTGTCCACATAAACTTAAATCCTTTACGTGTGAGCTTGGTTAGTGGATTAGCCAGTTGGGAAAAATTCTGAACGAAACGTCAATAATAACCTGCTAATCCAATAAAACTGTATACCTCAGTTATGTTTGTTGGCATGGGCCATTCTTGGATTGCCTTTGTCTTTTCAGGATCAACTAGGATTCCATACTTAGAGACAATATGGCCTAGAAAAGAAACAGTCTAAATCCTGAATTTTCACTTGCTAAACTTCCCATATAATTGATTTCTTCTAAGAGTTTTCAGAATAGTTCGTAAATGATCCTCATGGTCTTCATAGCCTTTTGAGTATACCAGGATATCATCGATGAATACCACAACAAAGTTATCAAGATATTCCTTGAAAACTATATTCATTAAATCCATGAAAATAGAGGGTGATTTTTTTCAGTCCAAAAGGCATCACTGTAAACTCGTAATGCCCATACCTAGTTTGAAATGCTGTCTTCGGAATATCTTCCTTCCTCACACACAGTTGATGATATCCAGATCTAAGGTCAATTTTCAAAAAGTATTGAGCTCCATGAAGTTGGTCAAATAAATCATCCATCCGGGGTAGAGGATACTTATTCTTTATTGTAAGAGCATTGATTTCCCAATAATCAATGCAAAGCCTCATGGATCCATCTTTCTTCTTTACAAACAAGACTGAGGCTCCCCATGGAGAAACAATAGGTCGAATAAATCATTTTTCACTCAAATATTCTAGTTGTTTCTTCAGATCCACTAACTCTATAGTGGACATTCTATATTGGATCTTAGATATAGGTCTTACATCATGAATTAAATCAATAGAGAACTCAACTTCCCGCTCTGGAGGATGTCCAGGTAAATCCTCTAGAAATACATCAATGTACTCTTTCACTTTATAAACATATTTGATTTGAATATTTCTTTCCTCTCCCATAGATATTGGTTTATATTCCTCTCCAAGTATTACATTTAGTAGAGCTACTGGGGGTGGTTCTAGATAAGAATCAGGTGGCGAAGTTTCTGCCCTAAAGACAAGGGATTCTACACCATTTTCAAAAATTGAAACTTCCTTCTTCTTACAATAAATCTTCACATCATAATTTGACAGCTATTACATATCGAGAATTATATCAAATTTAGTCATTGGTATGATGATAAGGTTTGCAACTAGAGCATGTTTTGGTGTCTGGAGGGGGACTAGTCGACATTCCTTGGTTGCAATGATACACCCCCTAAGAGTTTTGACTGACAACTCCTTCATTATATCAAATTGGAAATATCTAATTTTCTTGGAAAACTGGGAAGATATAAATGAATGTGATGATCCAGAATCAAATAAAATTTTGGCTAAGTTTGAGGAAACAATTAAAGTACCTACCACCACGTCATTAGGAACTTCAACCTCTGCGGTTGTAATCGCATAGGCTCTCCCTCACTCTCTTGGATTTTTCTGTGGCATGTTTCCTTTACGATTAGGAAACTCATTTGCATAGTGTCCCATCTCTCTGTAATTGTATCATTGAATGTCATTGAATTGTTTCTTCCCCTTGACTTCAAGAGATCGATGACCCTTTTCTCCACAGTTATAGTAGACTCCCATGCCTTTCAAGCATTTCCTGGGATGATTCTTTCCACAGTTCTCGCATAATGGGAGACAATTCGTTCCCTTACTCTTCTTTGGTGATTCTCCTTTTCCTTTGTTATTAGAGTACCGCTTCTTATCTTGGTTTCCTTTAAAAAAATGTGATCTAGAAAATTCCTTCTCTCTTTTGATGGCACTTGATACAATTTCATCATATGATAAAAATTATTGAGAAGCCAATGCCCTTCGAATACTTGGATTAAGACCTTCAAATAAATGATCAATCTTATCCGCCGAGTCACGTATGTAATCCACACCATACCTGGCTATCCTTGTGAAGGTAGCTTCATACTCTGCAACACCGTCTTCTTCCCTTTGTTTCAATCCAAGGAATTTACTCTTCATTTCAGTTCGTTGCTCACGAGGGAAATATTTTTTGAAGAATATTTCCTTAAAAGTCCTCCATTCTATATCATCTATCTCTTCTTCCTCCGTGGTATTTTGAATCAGGGACCACCATTGATCTGCGTCTCCCTTGAGATAATATATTGCCAACACTACCTTTTCATTTTCATTGCATCTTAACGTCATGAATATCTTTTCAAGGGACTTAATCCATTGCTCAGCAACCACTATATTAGTAGTCCCGCTAAAAGATGGGGTCTTCTGCTACACGAAACGATCCAACATAGTTGTTGAATGGTTATTCATTACAACTTGAGTAAGTTGTCCCAATATGGCCATGATCTGATCTGCTCCAACGTTGACTGTGTTGACTTGCTCGGTAGGGAGATCCCAACCGTGCCCATGAGTATTGATTCCACTTCTTTCATTAGACGCCATTTCTAAATAATGGGATACACTAGATTAGTTTATGAATCTCAAATAGAAAAATACTCAACATAGATTGAAATTTTATGCATAGATAATCTTATAAGCATGGTTCCTCTGAGGAAAAATTTACATCAACTCCTTCATAATGGATTGTAAAGAAATTATGAATTATCCTAAGCATATCCCCCGGGAGTGTCGTAACCAAGAGTGCAACAAGGCCTGTTTTCGTGCACCAATTACCGTTCGAGTCTAGCTCAAAGCGGTGTTTTCAGGTTTTACCCCTAGATACATCTGTGCCAGAGCCACCTCTACCTGCTCGTATCCAGACAGAGACGTATTGCTTAAAATATTCACATAATCTATTCCTTACTAAAATACCAGGACGTTCTTGTATGTTTATCCTCAAATACTACCGTAGGGATTCGTTCCCTACTATACTTTTCCCACTCTAGTTTCTAAGTTTTCTACTAAACTTCCTTTGATACCAACTGTAACACCCCGACCCCTCTAGGTTAGAACCGGTGCATTACTTGTGATATTAGCATAGTTAGAAGGAATGAAAATACCGAAGGAATGATCATTTTAGTATTCTTGAAGAAACTAGATACATATATGTTACTCAAATTACATTGGAAAAGTTTACAAAATACAATACATAACAAAAACTAAAAATGACATCCCCAGGAACTCAATAAAAGATCTTCTCTTCATCACCTGTTGAAGGTAGACAATGAAAGGGGTGAGCTCAAATGATTAGTAAGGGTTACAAATAGCAGAAGAATGAGTACAATAATAAGTGAATCATAATCAATCTCACATAATCAATATGTCATAGTGAATAAATGAAAAACTAATTCCATTAATAAACTGAGAATTATACTCAATCCATAGATTTTGTCATAGTGAAAACCTCATGGATAATAATAACTGATAATGAATAAATAGAATTATTATTAATTGGAAATCATATATCTGGCACATGAAACCATAATACCATAAAAACGGTTTAGGTCTATGGGTAGAAACCCGTCTGATTTTTTTGGAAACAAACTCAAAGGGTTTGTCGCCAAACTGTTTTGTCTCATGAGACTTACCGATGCATCGAGGGGCTATAGCAGGACCCACCCGCCACTGCATTTCCAAATAATTATTTATACATTGATTCAATACAAGTGAAATATTCCTTTCCAATATCCTTATAGTGTATAGTATACATATTCATCAATATTTCCATAATTAAAATAACTTTCCAAATAAACACCGCATGTAAAATGGTATACAGTTTAGACCACAAACCTATCCATGGAATGAGATTATGGATATTTAATATAAATACAATTTTAAATAAAAAGTGATATCAAATGGGAATTAGGTACACCACATAGGGATTATTTGGTGCACAATACAAAGTTAGTTACAACAAAAAGGTAGTTGAGACGTAGTCCCTTACCACAATGTAATCAGTCGAATCATATGACTAGAAATTAATGAGCATAAAATGAATCATTGAATAATATGAATATAAATAGAATCATTTTATTATATATAAAATGTCAGTACAAATATACCACATACAATAAATAAGTGGCGAACAATGAAAATCTCACAGAAATTAAAGTGAGATGAGAAACCCCTTAACTTTTGCTCTAGTGTGTTCTTGATTGTTCTTAATGACCTGAGTAATAAAATTTAGATTCATTAATTAATAATTAAATAACCTAATAAACATTTAATTTATATTATATAACATTATTAAGTTCATTAATGGCCTCTTTGATGGATTTAAGAGATTAAATCTTATTGTTTTGGAAGCATTTTCTTACTTGGTTTCATGATTTGTTTACTTGTATTGATGAATGGAAGTTGGTTTGAAATATGGTTAAACATCCAGAATTTATAATATACATTATTAGTGAAATTAAAGAGATATAAATGATCATATAATGATTCTGGTTATATACCATGAGGATGAATCATTTGATGAGTTAAAAAAATAAACGCTTGAATTTGGCTTGGCAGTTTTGTGCTCAATAAACTTGTTTCGTATTATTATTCCATATTATGTATGTGTAAAATTACATAACATTAATCAGGATAAAATACATATTTTATGACCTGGTTTAACCATAATTATGGTTTCATGACCAGTAATGAAATAACTATTGAAGAACAAACCTTCGTCGTCCACGAAGGTTATAAATTGGAACCTCATGGACGTTGGTTTTGTTTATAAAAATAAAAGGGAGGGAGTAAGAATATTGATGATGGTTCTTCCATTAACATGATATAAATCCAGTATGTATATGATACTGGATTTTTCATGATCATTTGTATAGAATAGGTGAGAATAGGATAACAAATGTAGATAAATTCAAATGAAACTAAAAGGAAAAGAAAGGTTTTTTACCTCTTGAAATAACTTCTTTGAGAACCTCCTTAAGGGAAGAGATTTTGGTCTTTTGGAAAGACCAAGAGATTCATGGTCATGGGGATTGACTAGGGAAGGGTATTTTTTCAAAACTTTCTGGAGCTTCAAGGCTTAGAGGAGTGGAGAGAAGAGGGAGTGGTGATGGGGTTTTTATAGTGGAGGAGAGGGGGTATTTTTCATTATTTTAATCATTATTATAATATTTTTGCCCAAGATTATGAATAGTCTTAGTTAATGTGACCCAAAATAGTAATAATGTCTTGTGAGTTCGAACCAAGTGGCCTTGAATCACTTATGATGTCATAAATAGTATATTTTACTGATAATTTGTAAATACGGTATTTTATCGTATTTCACTATTCATCAAAAATTCTAGAATTTCAGAAAAATCCCAAAAATTTACCCTAACCATTTTATGATGTGTAGAATTAAAAAATGAACTACATTTTTTTAAATTAATTTTCTAAATATTTTTAATTTAATTTTTAAATAAAGTCATAGTTAATTTGAAAAATAACAATCTTAAAGGTGCAATTTGTTCTATTTCTCATTGAAAAACTAATTAAGATCTCATTATCTTATTTCCTTAAGAAAATAAAATAATTTTATTATTTACTATTCATAAGGGTAATTTTACTATTCATATTACTATTCATAAGGGTATGTTACTATTCAAGAAAAATCAAGTTTGTTCTATCAAACACCAAATCACTTATTAATCACAACTCTAGTTGACCATTTTTCAAAATTCAAAACATAGAAGTGGAAAATTTATATTTAATGGATAGGTTTTGACTATCTCCAAAATAACCTAGTGTTGTTTCAAAGGAACATAGTTATGAATAGAATGTATTTAATAGAAACATATCATAAAATGTTTGGGGTGCTACAATATGTATGACTAGAATATATGATATTTTTGGGGTTGGTCTGCTGAAGAATATCTTGACTAAGCATTCATTGATCAATATAATGTAGTGTGGAGCAATTCCTAAATTCACATTACCTTATCCAAATCATAGTCATGATGATAAGAAGGAGTATTTGATGATGAGTTTTACATGTTATCATTGATCAATAAAATGTAGCATGGAGTAATTTCTAAACGCACATTTTCTTTGATGAATTAGAGTCATGATGTAGGTAAAAGAAGCATTAATGTTAAAAATTATGCATTGCAAAAAAATTCCATTATATTTCAAGACGTTCTTCACAAATAACAATTATATACCATAAGAAAATGAAAAATATAATGAAAAATGGATATCATATAAGTTATAGTATGATGAAAATCCATTATGTCATAAGAACATGTGTTTAGATGCAAAGAGTTTGTTGAGGATATAAACAATTTTGTATCAAAAAAAACACAATGTGCTTCTAAATTAATCATTCTAAAGGTTTCTTAAGATATTAAAGAAATACACATGATAGAAAAGATATAGTCAAGTTATAAAATATGTTTCTATATTTGGGTGAAAATCTCTAATTGAGATATTGGGAGCAAGATTGACTTAGGTTGAGTCAATTATATAGATTCACAAGTAGTTGGAAAAGGAATGAGTTCCACAAGATGTGTGGAAAAGGAATGTTCCTAATACACATACTGTGTTGGTATGCTAAAAACATAGTGATGGTTTTACATTCACCACATTCAGTGATGCATTATTCATTAAGAATAATAAATCTTACAATTAAATAGTATATGGTAATAATCTAAGATTGAAAAGATCAATTAAAATCCATTGATGGATTCCATGTATCAAAGTATAGGGGGATTATCATTTTGAATATTGTGGCGGGTATTCAAGTGATATGATACATGGAAGGTACATGTGTGGTACCAATAAGTCTAAATTGGTTATACCAAGTCATTTTGCCTAAATCCATTAGAATTTTACTTATTATAGCTAACTTCTATGATCATTTATTGAGCATTGGATGTCAAGACTACCAATCATGGAAGGTGTCAATATAGTGCAACTAGAAAGGAATGGTGACATCATATAATGCTAATATGGGTTTCATGTTACTAAATCCATTTTAGGATTAAAGCAATAAGATTTTAGAATATTCATTTGGAATGAATCTTTTCCTTGTGTCTACCAAAGGTTAGTGGGAGCACCATTTTTTTCCAAGTGAAATATGTTTGGTAACATATGAAAAACATCTACTGGTCTTACAGTTAGTTAAGACTAGGATGAAAGTAATTATCTAGTGATTGACTTAAAGTAGTAAACTAAATTCTAGGGAACATGATATACTAAGGTAGATCTAATAGTTTCCTGGACCTAGTTAATCATACATATACTAACATATTATTGAAAAATACAAATTAGAACAATTCGAGAGATAATTGTTGATAGTGTCACATGGAATAAATCTCTCCAAGAAGATATGCATGGGCATAAGAGAAGATTAAAGTGGTGATTTGAATTCTATATGCCTATGTGATGGATCAATCACATATTCCATGATATGTACAGATTTAATATAAACTACTATAAATTTTATGTTTTAAATATCTGTTATATCCATAAGAAATTCAAGGGAAGTAATAAAAACTACCCTATTAGTCCCAAATTAAGTACAAAGGATATGTACCTGGTATGTGAAGAGTAAAGGATACTAGTTTTTAGGGGATACAAACTAGTCTTCTTTTTGAACAACGTGATCTAATATCATAGTTAGACAAAGGGAATGAGCAAGACAAGCTCATTCAAGTCAGTGGTATCCATACCTATTAATACCAAGTATGTTGCATCTTTCGAGGTAAATCTTTTACTAGTAAGTAAAGTTTTATCATGATGATAAATCTTTTACTAGTACTAGAAAATGTGTCATGTTTTAATGGTGGAAAAAAGGGATATACTTGTGGATACCATACCTTGAAAAGTTTTACTCAAGGTGATGAGGTCTCATATAACAAAATATCCACACAAAAAAAAAACATTGTAGACCCAATGACTAAATACATGACTCAACAGAAACATGATCTTAATCATGTGAGATCTAACAAGAATGGTTAGAAAGTTGGATTTAGTGAAAGTGGGTGTGTTTTAAAAGTGGGTTCTCTAGACGCAACTTTATTAATACTCTTGATTACCATATCATGTATACAGTTAGATATACATGATGCACACTTACCATTATAGTGTATACATTTCTGCATCTATTATTTTAATGGTAATGTCTATACATTAATTGTCATATCAAAATGTTATAGAAGATACTAGGCTATAATGAGAACCTTGAGATACTATGAAATTAATCTTAAACAAATGTCCTATGATATAGATACATTATACTAACTGGACACAATCGATTTCTGACTATCATGTGTTGATAAAGTTGCGTCTAGAAAACCATGTATATTACAGGTATGAGATCATGAGGAAAACCCATCAATAGGAACACCACATTTTTTGGGCGTCATTGGTTGTTCCTATATATGAACATGTGTCTTGGTCTCCCGAATTAAGATCATTATCAATGTGTTCCATTTACAGGTATGAGATCATGAGGAAAACCCATCAATAGGAACACCACATTTTTTGGGTGTCATTGGTTGTTCCTATCTATGAACATGTGTATTGGTCTCCCGAATTAAGATCATTATCAATGTGCGCCATTTGATCACGTACTTTGATACAAGATAAAAACCATGATAATGAAATCATGGAATGGTAGCTTGTTTTGGGTGCATCATTGGTGGTATGACATTGATTGAATGGAAAACAAAGGATTCATCGCTTCTAGGTTGAGGAAGTAATATATCTCAGGCCTAGTTGATCAGGATGGTATTACCTTCATAAGTAATTTTCCAAGGTAGTTGATTATAAATACATCCAGTTATATCAACAAATAATAAATCAAGGAAAGATGATGACACAACTGTGCATCCTACTTTAATATATATCAAAATATAAAGAGATTATATTACACAATATGTGTTCATAGATTGGTTGTATTTTCTATGACTATTCCTTATCTCTTTTGGGGTATTGCTGGCTTGCTAGACTCTACTCTTGGTCTATGAATACTATGAACTACTATTGAGATAAGGGCCTAGATGGTCACACACAATAGTTCATTCAAGAATCTACCATATTCAGTTAAATAGGTATATTGGACATGGTAGGCCCCACCACGGGGTCCAAGAGCTATCCAAGTTATCAATCAGCGATGAATAAACAAATTCATTATTATTAAAGTAAAGAATAATTGAGTTGAATTTATTTTTTTAAATTATTTACAAGTGTAACTAAATACGAAGAATAATATTTTTCGAATGAATATTATTTTAATATTCTAGGTTTGGTTAATATTTGTGGGAATTATGAGTCGAGTTAAATGACCTCGTTTTATCATGAAATATATTTAATATATATTACAGGTATGTGATAAAATGTAAATAATATTTATGATGTAGTTTAGTTCTTCATAATTATTTATTTATTGCTAATATAGTGGACCTTAATATATGGGGGTTGGGGAACCCAGTCCAGGTATTTTGAGCATCCACTGTAAATAGTGGAGGAGAGGCACATTCTATGAACTATTAATGCAATTGGATATGAGAGACTCTCTCTCCTCCAAATTTCTAGAGTGAGTGAGTCTCTCTCTAAGAACCGATCCAGGCACACCTTTGAAAGATTGAAGTTAAGGGATTGAGGTGATCATCATGTCGCCGAAGGATTCATCGGATCTCTGCACTAGCACCAAGATTTCGATGAACGACGAGCATACAGATTCTTTGAGTGTGTTTGGATGATCTAGAGGGGTTCACATTTGGATACTTCATGCAATGATTTCCAAATAATTTCTTTAGTCGAACATGCCTCCAAATCATTCAAGCTACACATTCATTTTATTTCTAGGATCTGAATAATTCACATGAAATACTCAAACTATACTGGGGATCAGATCACCGACGATGGAAAGTTCCATCACCCCAATGATGAAAAGTTTTAAAAACCTCGGCCCACCGGCTTCCACTGGTGCCTTGATACCTATAATTATAAATAAATATTTAAATAATTAAAAATATGTATTTATAAATATAATTATACCAAGACAACGTGAACCATGGGTTTTTGCCCATGGTCCCGAAATTTATTGAAAATATAATAATAAAAAAGTACAAGGGAAGATGGGATCTAAAGGCCACTGACAACCATTTCCACAAAAGGTGAAGCAGATTAATCATCTATGGGAACAACCACCACCTCTACTATGACATCCCAAACCTATATTCCACTTAATAGGTTCCCTGATCCTAATGGTCCACACGACCTCAAGCGCATCTCCCCAAATGACAGAGGCTATTGACTAGAAGTGAGGGCCTAAGGTGTGTCTATGAGGAGACTATGCCCTCATTACTAGAGTGTAGCATAACAGATAAGTATAAACAGAGGTAAGTAGAGGAAGTAATATAAGTAAAAAATAGAAGCATAAAAATGTAATAAATAAACAAGGATAACAATAACTAAATCAAATGGAATAACCGATGGTGATATTTCATGTCACTAGAAAACTGGAAAACTGGAAAACATGGATACAAGATAGAAAACATAACATGTTCCACAAAAGTATAAGGAAATCAAAAAACTATAAATAAGCATCCCAAGATCCAAATCATTCATCTTCTATCAAGATCCACCCTAAATAACAATAAATCAAGTGTTCGAAGCTGTATACTTCCCTTTGTAAACACCTACATACATGTAATCTTCCCCAGGTACCAAACGATGCCCAGAGAGGGTGTGAGATAAATCTTAGTGGGCCACCAACTATGGTGTTTATAATATCCGGCCTGTGTAAAGTAATATAATAGTGTGAAAGCATGAATATATAAAGTAAAGTAATACAATGTAACTAAATACCCAATTACCTACTTTATCCCTCAGATGGTGTTTGAACATTCAACCAATCCTTTATTTGATCATTAATAATTTATAATTAAGTCACAAGTTAACAATAGTAAAGGTTCCAAGATGTAACAAGGAAACCTATCATGATATTTAATAATAGAGTTCTAAGGTATTAACCAAGGAAACATAGACCTCAATGGACACTAACTCAGTGATAACAATAGCCTAGATAAGGGTAAGAGTGTAATCCAAGGAGCATAGTCCTAGGCATTCTACAATGAGATGCCTACCGAGTCCAAGGAGTCCATCCAAGGTAAAATAGGGCTAACCAATGACTGGGCTCAATGGGATTTAACCATGGAACCTATTTTCAATGTTGGATCCAAGGAGTGTATCCAAGGAATCCTATAGTACTACATGAGGGATCCTACGGTGTCATACCAGACACACAAAGTTAGATAAGTATCAGGTTCTAGGTGGGTCTGAACCTAAGTAATCAGTATCCTTGAATTTGGAATTGGGTACTCGAGAGCTCAAGGCATTCCCTCGATAATCTAAGGCAACCTCGAGTCAGGACACTCCTATTTTGATAATGAAGTCATATATAATTTATAAGGTTCAAATTAGTGTGACAAGGATAATTGATCATGCAACCATTTAATCAAGTCATAATTAATTAATAAGTCTATTTGGTTCAAGCCTTCCCTTTCACTAGTGTGATAAGGCCAAGTAACATGCAACTATTCATTTAATACATTTAAGGAATTTTAATAATCAAGTTTCACTATGTTACCTTCCACCAACATGGTAAGGGGTGTTACAGATGTGAAACCTATTATTCAATTACATTCAAAAAGTCCAAGTCATATACTTAGTATACTTTCCAATTTCCATTTCATATATGTTTATTAATTGAATCACTTACCTTAGGCATGACAAGTGGTGAAAATAAATGGTACTTTCTATTATGTAATTCAAAATATAAATCAATCCATTTAATAAAGAAAAGAATACCCTTAAAAATATCAAGCCAAGGCACACCTGAAGGATGGCTCAAATGTGTCAAAACACTAAAACAAAAATTATGGCATAACATTATACATGGGATGGATGGAGTTAGGTGAACAAACAATAACAAATAATAACATATTTGGAAATAGAATAACCATATGGTTATAATTATTATCACCATGACATATAAATTCAATAAATGGTGCTCGATGACATCAGTGGTCCCCACACAACAATTCTAAAATCAATGAACTTAAGGGATGAGTTATAGACCACTCAAATTAGGCTCGTATGACTCTCCTACTCTAATATTGATATCTAATTTGGCTTGGATCAAAGTAGATCTTAGAAAAAGGTAAAAGCACTCACACATTGATAACTAGGTTGAGAGCAAGAAAGATGAATAATAGCTTAAATGGACTTGAGTAATTACCATTGCGCATCCAACATGATGAATAGAATCTCAAAAGAATCCCATATGAAGAAGATATATTGATCCATATATTGGGCCTTAAAAAAGATACAAAATAAGAGGAATTCTGGCTAATCCTGCTGAAAAATTGGATTAGGGAAGAAAGAGGGGCTTAATTAGACTATTAAGGGTAAAATGTAAAATTACCCAAAATTTGGCCTATGCATGTTCTTTTCCGCACGATTTGAAAAACCATGTGTAAACCATACATGATTACCTAGAGAATATGGGTATACCACACAGTTATGCTGCACAATTAAGAAACTGTATGCCAATGTGTGATATGGATTTTCCTGAAAATGCAGACCATCCACATGGTTACATCTAACCATACTCCCTACCAACACGATTTACTCTAACCATGTGATAAGGCCATTCCCCCCAAAATATGGGTTTTAGGTTCTGAATAAGACCCGAACACCCTTGAGACCTTTATTAACCCACTAGAAATCTATATTAGGTCCACAATAAAGAATTAGACCAAAATTTAAAGGATCCATACCTGAGTGAAAAGCTGAGTTCTTACAGTCTTCCCCCTTAAAAGACCTCATCCCTGAGTTCACCTTCCAAGGGTGGAGAAATAATTTTTGAGAACAACTATGGATACTAGGCATATACATCGGCCTCCCACTCCCAAGTCTTGTCCTGCACATGACCGTGATGCCATAACACCTGTACTAGAGGGAAAGAATGACCTCAGAGAGCCTTCATGCTCTGGTCAATGATGCGTACTAGATACTCCTCAAAAGTATCATTAGCATCCAATTAAACTTCTTCAAGATCAAAGTTATGAGATGGTTGAACATGATATTGTTGAAGCTGTGAAACATTGAAGGAATTTTTCATGACATGGTACGTCTGATGTAGTAGAAACCAATAGGATATTGTCCCAACTCACTCTAGAATCTAAAATGGACCTATGTAACGAGGCAAAAACTTTCCTTGCTTCCATAACCCTCTATGACCTATCCTGGGAAATACCCAATGGAAAACACAATCCCCAAACTAAAACTCCAGAGGTCATCGACAGTGATCGACATAAGATTTATGTCTAGACTGAGCAGTAGTCATATTCTTTCTAATCAGATGAACCTACTCTAAAGTCACCTGAATAAGACAAGGACCTAGTAGTGTTTCCTCACCTACCTCTAGACATCACATGGATTAATGAAATGACCTAACATAAAATTCCAAAAAAAAAAAATCTAAATTGTTGCTTGAAAGCTATTATTATAAGAAAACTCAATGAGAGGGATATGCTTCTCCCAAGAACTATCAAAATTAAGGAAACATGATTAGAGAATATACTCTAGAACTTGTATTTTCCATTTCAATTATCCATTACTCTGAGGGTGAAAAGATGTTCTTAGAATCACCTATCTTCCCATAGCCTTATACAATCCTTGCGAGAATCGTGACATGAAATGAGCATCCCTATCCGAAATGATAGTACATGGGACCACATGTAGTTGTATGATCTCACAGGAATATAGTCTTCCCAACTCATCAATTTAGAAATTCTTCTAAATAGGAATAAAATGGGCTACTTTTGTTAGTTGGTCAATAACTACCCATACAACATCACTACCTCTCAATGACCTAGGTAAGACGACTATAAAAACCAAAGCAATACCTTCCCATTTCCATTTTGGGGCAAGAAGCAATTGTAACAAGCTTGGAAGTATTTAGTGCTTTTCCTTCACCTACTGATAGGTGGAACACCAAGCGATAAAGTTTGTAATCTGACATTTCATCCCAGGCCACTAATAATAGCATTTCATATCTCGATAAATGTTGGAGATTCCTGGATGAACTTCCCACTGAGAAGTGTAGGATTCATGTATCAACTCCTCTTGAGAGGACCAGTTTGGGATATACCTAACACTGAGAGGGGGAGGGGGTGAATCAGTGTTGGGGACTTTTAAAACCAATTCTAACTTTTATCCTTGTACCTCTTGACCTGTTAGGATCTTTATTCTCTTATTCTCTTTTCCCTATCGCATGAAATAATAGAAAGTATTAAAAATATGCACATGATATTTTTACAAGGTTCACCACTCAATAAGAGTAGCTACGTCCTTGCCATGCATGGGTATGACCACTGCATGGATTATCCACTATGATGTGATATGAAATTACAATGGAGTGGCTAGGAAAACAATCCTCTAGCCAGTGTGAGTCCCTACACTATAGAGGGGGGTGAGAAACAATCCTCTTCCCTGGACTGGTGATGACCTAGTCCAACTTGAAGCCTCTAGCTGGTTCTTTATACTGCCTATGGAGATAGTCTTCTTCCTTCTTCAAAAGGTAGGTTCTACTCTTGATCTTCTTTAGTTCTCTTCACTTGATTGCTTGCAAAGCAGTAGGCAAGAAATTCTTCCTTCCT
The DNA here is from genome assembly GCA_963277665.1 of Viscum album. NCBI lineage: Eukaryota > Viridiplantae > Streptophyta > Magnoliopsida > Santalales > Viscaceae > Viscum > Viscum album. Next base: position 190,777,692 of record OY728145.1, read on the forward strand.
TATTTCTCTTCTTCTCTAGTTCAATACTAACTACACTACACTTCTTCTTTCTTCTTCTTAGTGCAACAACTAACTGCACTAAAACTTCTTCTTTCTTTAGCTAGAATCACATACACCAATGTGATTATTCAAACACCGAGGATCAGCTCACATAGCATCATCTGAATTTAACTACCCTGAACATTTGTTAGCATTCAATTGGGCATACTCTATTCTTCTTATTCTTCTCTCCTTTTTCTCTGACACAGTAGAATATGGAATTGCACTGCAATGTCTTAATATCTTTCTTCAGTTCTCAATACCAACACGTATGAGTGTCGGTACTTCCTTCTTCCTTTGTGCAGATATTAATTTAGTTGCACAGTTATTTCTTCTTCGCTTCACAAAGCACAACGAGAGTGTTAAACACTAGCCGTGTGAGTGCGACTCAGCTTCTCTTTGTGAAACCGAATGGTTCACAGTTCTTTCTTCATCGCAAAGCTGCTTCGAGAGTGCTATGCACCTATCGAATGCCCGCGGGACCCCCAAATTTTTCGTGCACACTTCTAGGCGACTTGCGCGTAAAATTCAAGCCTTGCGCATAAAAAAACATTTTGGCATGAAAAACCTTTTTCGCGCAACTCTTCTTTTTCGCGCAGAACTTCCTATTTCACGCAGCAGTTCCTTTTTCGCGCAACACTTCTTCTTTTCACGCAATACTCTATACTTCAATTTTTCCACGTGTCAGAGCTTTGGATTTGTCTATGTGTTGAGTCTCTTCCAATGAGAGGGGGTCACCTTATATTTATAGGCAGTTTGGACCCTGCGCGTAAAACCCCTTTCTGCGCGTAAAACTATCTCTCAATTCTTGATATTACTCGCACCTTCCTAGATTTTTCGCGCACCTCAGGACTTTTCCATTTTTCAACTATCCAATCAAAATACACCAATTGCGCGCAAAATTCCACACTGTATTCCATATTGCGTGCAAACCCAATCTTTCATGCAACCTCTTTTTCGCGCACGCGGACCAATTTTTCGCGCAGTCCATCCCTTGGCCATATTTTCCTGTGCCAGACTTGGAGCTCCAATTGCACACAAAATTCTAAATTGCATTCCATATTGTGCGCAAAATCACCTTTCACGCAACCTCATTTTTCGCGCAATGCTCCATTATTTCACGCACCTCATGACTTTGCCAATTTTCAAGCTTCTGATCTTGAAACACCTTTTGCGTGAAGACTTCATTCCTCTATTTCGCACACCACTCTACTTTTCGCGCATCCTGCTGATTTTTCAGGCAACCCGCTATGATTTCACGCACCACTTTATTTTTTCACGCAACCTGCCTAAATTTCTGCGCACTCCATGCCTTTGTCATTTTTCGATGTTCTGACCTTGAATCATGCCTTGCATGCACAAATCTAAACCATCTTCAATCTTACATGCTCCATCCATTTCCAAACACATTTCTTCATCTCCTGATTTTTAGGCCCTAAAATTTGGAAAACACTGGAAAACGACGCCACCTTAAACTGGGATTTTCTGTCGTCCCCAGATTGTCCATTTCTTTGTCATTTTCTCTCTTTACTGCTTCCCATAACCATTCTTCTGCTCTTATCACGAATCCCATTATCGTGATATTTATCCTTTTATAGATCAACTTTAGCATCGTCAGAGTTGCAATGGGAACTGAAACTTCCCTATACTCCAGCAGCATCATTCCTTCCAATCAAAACATTATATGACTGGAATCATCATTTCTCCCCCTTTCCTTCATAAGGCTTGCATCACAAGTTCTCCTAACTCATGATATGTGTGAAATACATACCAGCATTGCATCGTCTGATTTGTGGTCCATTCTTTTTGGAATATGAATTCTAAAGTACCACTTCATCCTCACTTCAACTCCTCAATTCCTTTTGGAGTGTTAATTCCAAAGAACTCCAATCATCTCTCTTCATTAAAAAGTGGAGGCTTGAGGCTTCTTGAAACAACTTAAATGTTGTAGACAATGTATCACCTTTGATACATGTATTTTGAACTTTTAATGCATGACCATCTTAGAATTCCAAGCCCTTCTGCACTCTTTCTTTTTCTTCAACAATCATTCTCTACTTCATGTTGATCATATGATTCTTTTCTTCAAGTAAGCTCTTGCATGGTTCTCATGCAATAGTGAAGTATTACATGGTCTTCTTTAAATCCCCATTCTTCTTTAATCATCCTTATATGGATGATACTTCACCATTCTTCATTGTTGTAAACAACATGTCACCTTTGACACAAGTTCTTTGAACTTAGGATCACTACATCAATCGTCTAAATTGACTTCATGGAGAGTTGCCCAAACATGAAATCCAATGCTGTGTTTGTATAACAATTCTTCAGGCATCCTCACTTCAGCCGATCTCCATTAACTTTGGGGTTCTTCTCCATCTCCTTCTTCATTTTGACCAGCATTGACAACTGTTGACAACAAATACAATCTTCATACACAAAGTGGTCCCCACAATCTCCCCTTTTTATTTTGTTGTCAATACCTTAAAGTATCCTCAAATGAATGTGTCAATGTCAAAATTAGAATCTTATCTCTTTCCCCTTTACTTGTTTCTCTCACCTTTTAATTTCAAACTTTCATTTCACTTTCTCTCCCCCTTATTGACAAGAAATACAAAGTTCATGGTAGAGAGGGGTATCAATCCTTACTCAAGCAATGTGCCATCAATCATTTCACTCTAAGTCTACTCGAGAAATGCTCGATGTAGAAAACAAGAGGATTTGAATTAGACAACAAAGCTGTCCATTATCCACAAAATCATGATACCACATGAGATGAGATTTCCTACACTTGTCTTCAAGGGTTTTCCACTTTCATTCCAGGACAAGGATATTGAATCTGATAGGAAATAATCAATCCTAAAATTCCTGCACTCACTTCAACAAAAGGATCAATAACATTCAAGTACAATTAGCAGGATAAGTGAACTTGGGGAACTTTCATTCTTCTTATGTCACTGATTGACCTGGTTACTCCCCCTTTGTAAAAATATATTTTTTTGAGTAACCATGGATGAGAGATTAAGAAACGACATACCTTTTCCAATGACATGATCTTCAAAAAATCTTCATTGTAATTGAATTTTATACCAACTGATGTTGATACTGATTGGGATAATGAATCTGGTAGCTTCTTCATGTGTCTCCCCCTCAAGGGAACACTTCTCATCACTGAATCTCAGGTACTCCCCTGGAGATATTTCTTCACCTTCAATTCCCTGCATTTAAATAACAAATACAATACACAAATATTTAAGGGAATAGGGTGGATCCTCCATGATTCTTCAATGTGAGAAGGATGGTTGAGATGATTTTCTCAACCAAGAAGCTCCATTTTCTCCACTCCCCACACTTTCACATTTGATATTTAATTTTTAATGTGGATGTGTGGATCTCAATACTTCTTCTATCTCTTTGTGTGTGAATCTTATTTCCTCAAGAGCTTTCCAAGCACTAGAATCTCCCGGTGCAGCTTTTATCATCTTCAGGAATTCTTGTTGGGATGGAATAAATTCAAAGCACTTTATGACAGTATGACCAGACTTGTTGCACCTCACACATAGAACATCTTTGTCTTCATGCATAATCTTCTTTTTGATTTTAGCATCGGCCTTAGCCTGTGCATCTTCTATTTTCTTCATTCTTTCCAAATCTTTTGTCCAGACCACCAATATGTCATTAGGAACTGAGACATCAAGATTGGATCTTCTACATGGATTCTATTGAGTGGAATCCTTCATAGTGGTTCTTTTGGATGCACCACCCATCACCCTCTTGGACATGGAATCCAAGGACTTCTCAGTTTTCCTCATTGTAATCTTCTTGGGAGAATTTTCTTTCGCAACATACTTCTGATTACTTCCAAAGATAGATTGTTCATTCTTCTCCATATCTTGTGGTCTTTTGTTCTTATTAGCTTTGAATACATTTTGAGATAAGCATGCACCATTCACATGACCACTCCTATTGCATACATCACAGATGTTATCTAACATTCCAAATCTATTTGTAGTATACAAATGTTTCTAGATCTGTGAATGTTGCTTCTTCTTCTCTAGATTTCTCCCCCTTGAGATGAAATTTCTCTGTGCTTTTACATTAAAGGGATTGTACCAACAATCCAGTGCACACGGGCCAAATCTATTACAGCACCAGCATTGACCGAAAAACCTTGACTTCTTGTCATCTTCTTGATAAGGCTCCTGAGTCTTCTTCTTTGTATATTGTGCTTTCTGTGGGGACCTATCTTCCACACTCTTTCTCCTATCCATGGTGATAGGTTTCATCTCACTCTTCTTCATACAAACTTGTTTAGAATTCTTCTTCTAACCTGCACTTTTTGTGGAAACAATTTTAGAAACATTAGTACCAGTTGGTATGGATGGTACCTTTACTTTATTAGCTGCTTGTGATAGATCAATGAGTGAATCCATGATCTTCTTATCACATGATGGAGGTCCTTTGAAAATAGAATCCTCTAGTGAACATTGGGTACCAGCAGCAACTATTTCCTTCTTTTGTGAAGACTCAATATGTGTTTTCTCAAGATTGGTCAGCTGATATTCCAAATCTGAACATCTCACATTGAGGATGACCTTTTGGTCTTCAATCATAGTCATCTTATATTCACAATCCTTCTTCAATTTTTCAACTTCATCTTCATCCATATTTACTTTTTTATATAAAAAAATGTCAATTTCATTGATATTCTTGGAGTTATCTTCCAAATATGACTTCTTGACTTCATTTCCCCTCTTCATCTCATCTTCAAGTAAATGGATCTTCTCTTCCAGAGTCTTATTGACCCCCTCTTTATCTTCAAAATATTTGAGCCAATTTGAAGAACTTACTTCAAATTCCCTCTTTGTTGCTTCAAAGGATCCAACCTGTCTGGAGAGCTTTAGACATTCTACATTTTTTGCTTGTAAGCCTTTCTCCAAAACATCAGTTTCTTCTTCCAGTTGAGTGATATTTTCCTGCATGAATTGAAATACTCCACAAACTAGGGATGTACTCCTTTCAGGAATACCATGAAGAACCATTCTTAATCTATCAACTGATATTTCTTTAGATGTTGTAGATTGATCATCACTACTTTTTCTAGCATTTTCATCATGAGGATAATTTCCAAATGTACTAACACATATCTTTTGATCAGTTGAGGTAGGAAGGTTTTCCATCTTCTTTGTGGGGACTTGAGCCACCTTCTCATTACTTTACAAGTCTGGTGTGTCTTCAATGTCAGCAAGATATGGAGAACCGGATGCTTCCTCTTCTTTAGATAAGAGGGAATTCTTCTTCAATTTTCTCTTCTCTTTATTTTTCCTATTCATCATGGTCTTGGTAGATATATCTTTCTGCTCAGAGATAGTTGAATCTTTACAAACACTGCTCTTAATTATTGACTCAGGAAAGGAACTCAAATCACCAAAAGATAATAACTTCACTGTAAAGAATCCAAAAGAGGTGAACCTGCCTCTGATACCAATTGATAGGACCAGTTTGGGATATACCTAACATTGAGGGGGGGGGGGGGGGGTGAATCAGTGTTGGGGACTTTTAAAATCAATTCCAACTTTTATCCTTCTACCTATTGACCTATTAGGATCTTGATTCCCTTATTCACTTTTCCCTGTCACATGCAATAATAGAAAGCATTAAAAATACGCACACGATATTTTTACAAGGTTCACCACTCAATAAGAGTAGCTACGTCCTTGCCATGCATGGGTATGACCACTGCTTGGATTCTACACTATGATGTGATGTGCAATTACAATAGAGTGGATAGGAAAACAATCCTCTAGCCAGTGTGAGTCCCTACAATTTAGAGGGGGGTGGGAAACAATCCTCTTCCATGGACTGGTGATGACCTAGTCCAACTTGAAGCCTCTAGCTAGTTCTTTATACTGCCTATGGAGACAGTCTTCTTCCTTCTTCAAAAGGTTGGTCCTGCTCTTGATCTTCTTTAGTTCTCTTCACTTGATTTCTTGCAAAGCAGTAGGCAAGAAATTCCTCCTTCCTTCTTTCACTTCTTCTCTAGTGAAATACTAACTGCACTACACTTCTTCATTCTTCCTCTTAGTGAAACAACCAACTTCACTAAAACTTCTTATTTCTTCAGCTAGAATCACATACACCAATGTGATTATTCAAACACCGAGGATCAACTCACATAGCATCATCTGAATTTAACTACCCTGAACATTTTTTAGCATTGAATTGGGCATACTCTATTATTCTTCTTCTTCTGTCCTTTTTCTTTGACACAGTAGAATATGGAATTGCACTGCAATGTCTTAATATCTTGATTCAGTTCTCAATACCAACACGTATGTGTGTCGGTATACTACCTTCTTCCTTTGTGCAGATATGAATTCAGTTTCACAACTATTTCTTCTTCGCTTCGCAAAGCACAACGAGAGTGTTAAACACTATTCGTGTGAGTTCGGTTCAACTTCTCTTTGTGAAACCGAATGGTTCACAGTTCTTTCTTCATCGCAAAGCTGCTTAGAGAGTGCTATGCACCTATCGAATGCCCGCAGGACCCCCAAATTTTTCGTGCACCCTTCTAGGCGACTTGTGTGTAAAATTCAAGCCTTACGCGTAAAAACACCTTTTGGCGCGAAAAACCTTTTTCGCGCAACTCTTCTTTTTCGTGCAGAACTTCCTATTTCGCCCAACAGTTCCTTTTTCACACAACACTTCTTCTTTTCGTGCAATACTCTATACTTCAATTTTTCCGCGCGTCAGAGCTCGGGATTTGTCTATGTGTCAAGTCTCTTCCAATGAGAGGGGGTCACCTCATATTTTTAGGCATTTTGGACCCTGCGCGTAAAACCCCTTTCTGCGCGTAAAACTGTCTCTCAATTCTTGAGATTACGCGCACCTTCCTAGATTTTTTGCCCACCTCAGGACTTTTCCATTTTTCGACTATCCAATCAAAATACACCAATTGCGTGAAAAATTACACACTGTGTTCCATATTGCGCGCAAACCCAATCTTTCGTGCAACCTCTTTTTCGCGCACGCGGACCAATTTTTCTCGCAGTCCATCCCTTGGCCATATTTTCCTGTGCCGGACTCGAATCTCCACTTGCGCACAAAATTCTAAACCGCATTCCATATTATGCACAAAATCACCTTTCACACAACCTCATTTTTCGCACAATGCTCCATTATTTCACGTAGCTCATGCCTTTTCCAATTTTCAAGCTTCTGATCTCGAAACACCTTTTGCGCGAAGACTTTATTCCTCTATTTCACACACCACTCTACTTTTTGCGCATCCCACTGATTTTTCATGCTACCCGCTACGATTTCATGCACCACTTTATTTTTTCGCGCAACCTGCCTAAATTTCTGCGCACTCCATGCCTTTGTCATTTTTTGATGTTCTGACCTTGAATCATGCCTTGCATGCAAAAATCTAAACCATCTTCAATCTTGCATGCTCCATCCATTGCCAAACACATTTCTTCATCTCCCGATTTTCAGGCCCTAAAATTTGGCAAACACTGGAAAAGGACGCCACCATAAACTGTGCTTTTCTGCCGTCCTCAGATTGTTCATTGCTTTGTCATTTTCTCTCTTCACTTCTTCCCATAACCATTCTTCTGCTCTTATCACGAATCCCACTATCGTGATATTTATCCTTTGATAGATCAGCTCTTGCATCATCAGAGTTGCAATGGGAACTAAAACTTCCCTATCCTCCAGTAGCATCATTCCTTCCAATAAAAACATTATATGACTGGCATCATCATTTCTCCCCCTTTCCTTTATAAGGCTTGCCTCAAAAGTTCTCCTAACTCATGATATGTGTGAAATAAATACCAGCAATGCATCGTCTGATTTGTGGTCCATTATTTTTGGAATATGAATTCCAAAGTACTACTTCATCCTCACTTCAACTCCTCAATTCCTTTTGGAGTGTTAATTCCAAAGAACTCCAATCATCTCTCTTCATTCAAAAGTGGAGGCTTGAGGCTTCTTGAAACAACTTCAATGTGGTAGACAATGTATCACCTTTGATACATGTATTTTGAACTTTTAATGCATTACCATCTTAGAATGCGAAGCCCTTCTGCACTCTTTCTTTTTCTTCCACAATCATTCTCTACTTCATGCAGATCATATGATTCTTTTCTTCAAGTAAGCTCTTGCATGGTTCTCATGAAATAGTGAAGCATTACATGTTCTTCTTTAAATCCTCATTCTTCTTCAATCATCCTTAGATGGATGATACTTCACCATTCTTCATTATTGTAAATAATGTGTCACCTTTGACACAAGTTCTTTGAACTTAGGATCAGTGCATCAATCATCTAAATTGAATTCATGGAGAGTTGCCCAAACATGAAATCCATTGCTATGATTGTATAAAAATTCTTCAGGCATCCTCACTTCAGCCGATCTCCATTAACTTTGGGGTTCTTCTCCATCTCCTTCTTCATTTTGACCAGCATTGAAAACTGTTGACAACAAATACAATCTTCATACACAAAGTGGTCACCACAATCTACCCCTTTGTATTTTTTTTGTCAATACCTTAAAGTCTCCTCAAATGAATGTGTCAATGTCAAAATTAGAATCTTATCTCTCTCCCCTTTACTTGTTTCTCTCCCCTTTTCATTTCAAACTTTCATTTCACTTTCTCTCCCCATTATTGAAAAGAAATAAAAAGTTCATGGTAGAGAGGGGTATCAATCCTTACTCAAGAAATGTGCCATCAATCATTTCACTCTAATTCTACTTGAGCAATGCTTGGTGTAGAAAACAAGAGGATTTGATTTAGACAACAAAGCTGTCCATTATCCACAAAATCATGATACCACATGAGATGAGATTTCCTACACTTTCTTCAAGGGTTTTCCACTTTCATTCCAGGACAAGGATATTGAATCTAATAGGAAATAATCAATCCTAAAATTCCTGCACTCACTTCAACAAAAGGATCAAAAACATTCAAGTGCAATTAGCGGGATAAGTGGACTTAGGGAACTTTCATTCTTCTTATGTCACTAATTGACCTGGTTACTCCCCCTTTGTAAAAATATTTTTTTTTTGAGTAACCATGGATGAGAGATTAAGAAATGACATACCTTTTCCAATGACATGATCTTCAAACAATCTTCATAGTAATTGAATTTTATACCAACTGATGTTGATACTGATTGGGATAATGAATCTGGTAGCTTCTTCATGTGTCTCCCCCTCAAGGGAACACTTCTCATCACTGAATCTCAGGTACTCCCCCTGAGATATTTCTTCACCTTCAATTCCATGAATTTAAAGAACAAATACAATACAAAAAGATTTAAGGGAATAGGGTGGATCCTCCATGCTTATTCAATGTGAGCAGGATGACTGAGATGATTTTCTCAACTAAGAATCTCCATTTTCTCCACTCCTAACACTTTCACATTTGATCTTTAATTTTGAATGTGGATGTGTAGATCTCAATACTTCTTCTATCTCTTTGTGTGTGAATCTTCTTTCCTCAAGAGCTTTCCAAGCACTAGAATCTCCCGGTGCAGCTTTCATCCTCTTCAGGAATTCTTGTTGGGATCGAATAAATTCAAAGCAATTTCTGACAGTATGACCAGACTTGTTGCACCTCACACATAGAACATCTTTGTCTTCATGCAGAATCTTCTTTTTGTTTTTAGCATCGGCCTTAGCCTGTGCATCTTCTATTTTCTTCATTATTTCCAAATCTTTTGGCCAGACCACCAATATGTCATTAGGAACTGAGACATCAAGATTGGATCTTCTACATGGATTCTTTTGAGTGGAATCCTTCATAGTGGTTATTTTGGATGAACCACCCATCACCTTCTTGGATATGGAATCCAAGGACTTCTTAGTTTTCCTTATTGTAATCTTCTTGGGAGAATTTTCTTTCGCAACATACTTCTGATTACTTCCAAAGATAGATTGTTCATTCTTCTCCATATCTTGTGGTCTTTTGTTCTTATTAGCTTTGAATACATTTTGAGATAATCATGCAGCATTCACATGACCACTCCTATTGCATACATCACAGATGTTATATAACATTCCAAATCTGTTTGCAGTATACAATTGTTTCTGGATCTGTGGATGTTGCTTCTTCTTCTCTAGATTTCTCCCCCTTGAGATGGCATTTCTCTGTGCTTTTACATTAAAGGGATTGTACCAACAATCCAGTGCATAATGCCCAAATCTATTACAGCACCAGCATTGACCGACAAACCTTGACTTCTTGTCATCTTCTTGATTAGGCTGCTGAGTCATCTTCTTGGTATGTTGTGCTTTCTGTGGGGACCTATCTTCCACACTCTTTTGCCTATCCATGGTGATAGGTTTCATCTCACTCTTCTTCATCAAAACTTGTTTAGAATTTTTCTTCCAACCTACACTTTTTGTGGAAACAATTTTAGAAACATTAGTACCAGTTGGTATGGATGGTACCTTTACTTTCTTAGATGCTTGTGATAGATAAATGAGTGAATCCATGATCTTCTTATCACATGATGGAGGTCTTTTGACAAAAGAATCCTCCAGTGAACATTGGGTACAAGCAGCAACTGTTTCCTTCTTTTGTGAAGACTCAATATGTGTCTTCTCAAGATTGGTCAGCTGATCTTCCAAATCTAGACATCTCACATTGAGGATGACCTTTTGGTCTTAAATCATAGTCATATTATATTCACAAGACTTCTTCAATATTTCAACTTCATCTTAATTCATCTTTACTTTGTTTTGTAACAAAATGTCAAGTTCATTGATATTCTTGGAGTTATCTTCCAAATATAACTTCTTGACTTCATTGCCCCTCTTCATCTCATCTTCAAGTGCATGGATCTTTTCTTCCAGAGTCTTATTGACCCCCTCTTTCTCTTCAACATCTTTGAGACACTTTGAAGAAATTACTTCAAATTCCCTCTTTGTTGCTTCAAAGGCTCCAACCTGTCTGGAGAGATTTAGACATTAAACAATTTTTGCTTGTAAGCCTTTCTCCAAAACATCAGTTTCTTCTTCCAGTTGAGTGATATTTTCCTGCATGCATTGAAATACTCCACAAACCAGGGATGTAATCTTTTCAGGAATACCATGTAGAATCATTCTTAATCTATCAACTTATATTTCTTGAGATATTGTAGATTGATCATCACCACTTGTGCTTGCATTTTCATCATGAGGATAATTTCCAAATGTACTAACACATACATCTTGATCAGTTGAGGTAGGAAGGTTGTCCATCTTCTTGGGGGGGACTTGAGCCACCTTCTCATTACTTTCCAAGTTTGGTGTGTCTTCAATGTCAGCAAGATATGGAGAACTAGATGCTTCCTCTTCTTTAGATAAGATGGAATTGTTCTTCAATTTTCTCTTCTCTTTCTTTTTCATGTTCATCATGGTCTTGGTAGATATATCTTTCTAATTAGAGATAATTGAATATTTACAAACACTGCTCTTCATTATTGACTCAGGAAAGGAACTCAAATCACCAAAAGAGAATAACTTCACTATAGATAATCCAATAGAGGTGAAACTACCTCTGATACCAATTGAGAGGACCAGTTTGGGATATACCTAACACTGAGAGGGGGGAGGGGGGTGAATCAGTGTTGGGGACTTTTAAAACCAATTCCAAATTTTATGCTTGTACCTGTTGACCTGCTAGGATCTTGATTCTCTTATTCTCTTTTCCCTGTCGCATGCAATAACAGAAAGCAGTAAAAATATGCACACGATATTTTTACAAGGTTCACCACTCAATAAGAGTAGATACGTCCTTTCCATGTATGGGTATGAACAATGCATGGATTCTTCACTATGATGTGATATGAAATTAAAATGGAGTGGCTAGGAAAACAATCCTCTAGCCAGTGTGAGTCCCTACACTTTAGAGGGGGGTGGGAAACAATCCTCTTCCCTGGACTGGTGATGACCTAGTCCAACTTGCAGCCTCTAGCTGGTTCTTTATACTGCCTATGGAGACAATCTTCTTCCTTCTTCAAAAGGTAGGTTCTACTCTTGATCTTCTTTAGTTCTCTTCACTTGATTGCTTTCAAAGTAGTAGGCAAGCAATTCTTCCTTCCTTCTTTCTCTTCTTCTCTAGTGCAATACTAACTGCACTACACTTCTTCTTTCTTATTATTAGTGCAACAACCAACTGCACTAAAACTTATTCTTTCTTCAGCTAGAATCACATACACCAATGTGATTATTCAAACACTGAGGATCAAATCACATAGCATCATCTGAATTTAACTACCCTGAACATTTGTTAGCATTCAATTGGGCATACTCTGTTATTCTTCTTCTCTCCTTTTTCTTTGACATAGTAGAATATGGAATTGCACTGAAATGTCTTAATATCTTTCTTCAGTTCTCAATACCAACACATATGTGTGTCGATATACTACCTTCTTCCTTTGTGTAGATATGAATTCAGTTTCACAACTATTTCTTCTTCGCTTCACAAAACACAAAAAGAGTGTTAAACACTAGTCGTGTGAGTGCAGTTCAACTTCTCTTTGTGAAACCGAATGGTTCACAATTTTTTCTTCATCGCAAAGCTGCTTTGAGAGTGCTATGCAGCTATCGAATGCCCGCGGGACCCCCAAATTTTTCGCGCACCCTTCTAGGCGAATTGCGTGTAAAATTCAAGCCTTCCGCGTAAAAACACCTTTTGGCACGAAAAACCTTTTTCGTGCAACTCTTATTTTTCGCGCAGAACTTCCTATTTCGCGCAACAGTTCCTTTTTCACGCAACACTTCTTCTTTTCACGCAATACTCTATACTTCAATTTTTCCGCACGTCAGAGATCGGGATTTGTCTATGTGTCGAGTCTCTTCCAATGAGAGGGGGTCACCTCATATTTATAGGCAGTTTGGACCCTGCGCGTAAAACCCCTTTCTGCGCGTAAAACTGTCTCTCAATTCTTGAGATTACGCGCACCTTCCTGGATTTTTCGCACACCTCAGGACTTCCATTTTTCGATTATCCATTCAAAATACACCAATTGTGCGCAAAATTCCACACTGTATTCCATACTGCGTGCAAACCCAATCTTTCGTGCAACCTCTTTTTCGTGCTCACAGACCAATTTTTCGCGCAGTCCATCCCTTGGCTATATTTTCCTGTGCCAGAATCAGAGATCCAATTGAACACAAAATTCTAAACCGCATTCCATATTGTGCACAAAATCACCTTTCACGCAACCTCATTTTTCGCGCAATGCTCCATTATTTCGCGCAGCTCATGCCTTTGCCAATTTTCAAGCTTCTGATCTCGAAACACCTTTTGTGCAAAGACTTTATTCCTCTATTTTGCACACCACTCTACTTTTCACGCATCCTGCTGATTTTTCGCGCAACCCGCTAAAATTTCACGCACCACTTTATTTTTTCGCGCAACCTGCCTAAATTTCTGCACACTCCATGCCTTTGTCATTTTTCGATGTTCTGACCTTGAATCATGCCTTGCATGAAAAAATCTAAACCATCTACAATATTACATGATCCATCCATTGCCAAACAAATTTCTTCATCTCCTGATTTTCAGGCCCTAAAATTTGGCAAACACTGGAAAACGACGCCACCTTAAACTGTGCTTTTATTCGTCCCCATATTTTCCATTGATTTGTCATTTTCTCTCCTCACTGCTTCCCATAAACATTCTTCTGATCTTATCACGAATCCCACTATCGTGATATTTATCCTTTGATAGATCAGCTTTAGCATCGTCAGAGTTGCAATTGGAACTGAAACTTCCCTATCCTCCAGCAGCATCATTCCTTCCAATCAAAACATTATATGACTGGCATCATCATTTCTCCCCCTTTCCTTCATAAGGCTTGCATCACAAGTTCTCCTAACTCATGATATGTGTAAAATACATACCAGAAATGCATCATCTGATTTGTGGTCTATTCTTTTTGTAATATGAATTCCAAAGTACTACTTCATCCTCACTTAAACTCCTCAATTCCTTTTGGAGTGTTAATTCCAAAGAACTCCAATCATCTCTATTCATTCAAAAGTGGATGCTTGAGGCTTCTTGAAACAACTTCAATGTTGTAGACAATGTATCACCTTTGATACATGTATTTTGAACTTTTAATGCATGACCATCTTAGAATTCCAAGCCCTTATGCACTCTTTCTTTTTCTTCAACAACCATTCTCTACTTCATGCAGATCATATGATTATTTTCTTCAAGTAAGCTCTTGCATGGTTCTCATGAAATAGTGAAGCATTACATGGTCTTCTTTAAATCCTCAGTCTTCTTAAATCACCCTTAGATGGATGATACTTCACCATTCTTCATTGTTGTAAACAATGTGTCCCCTTTGACACAAGTTCTTTGAACTTAGGATCAGTGCATCAATTGTCTAAATTGACTTCATGGAGAGTTTCCCAAACATGACATCCAATGCTATGATTGTATAACAATTCTCCAGGCATCCTCACTTCATCCAATCTCTATTAACTTTGGGGTTCTTCTCCATCTCCTTCTTCATTTTGACCAGCATTGAAAACTTTTGACAACAAATACAATCTTCATACACAAAGTGGTCCCAACACCTCTCTCATATCTTTAGGAACCCAGACACATCCATGAATACACAGGATGTCCTCTCTATCCACATACCAATCTGGAGGTGGGTTATCTCCTAATATATTCTCATGGAGAACCAAGCCCTCAGGATCTGAAAATTGTCAACCGTTCACCTTGTCAAGGAGGAAAGAGGTAACTGTCAAAGATGAGAGGTAATAATGATTTTGACTATCCTGAAACTCTAGATGAAACTTATAGAAGAGGGTTATTGAACTCTATTCCTCACTATCTTCTCGTACAACTCATGTTTGAGTTTTCTGACTTAGTGCATCTGTAGCCACATTGCCTTTCCTAGGCATATAGGAAAGCTCAAAATCAAAGGATTGCAGATACTCGACCCATATTTGATGTATGAGGTTCAAGTCACACCATGAGAAGATATATTTGAGGCTCTTGATGTTTGTGTACACCACAAAGCACTCACTCAATAGGTAATGTCTCTAGAAAAGTAATTCACAGACAACTACTGCTAGATAAAGGTTGTGTATCAGGTAGTTTCTCACACTCTTATGACTATAGGAACTTGACACCATTATTTCTAGGACAAGTTAGAGGTGAATAAAGGTATGACAAGTCCTATATTAAATTCCTGTAATATCCATCCATCCCCAAGAAAATCTATATATCAAACACATTCTTTGGATAATCCTAGGAAACTACAACACTAACCTTTTCAGGGTCAACATATATACCCAATTATAAGATAATATGACCCAAGAAGTGAACTTTTTCAATCTAGAAGTGGAACTTAGAAATATTGGTGTGAATATGACTCTCTCTCAGTGTACTCAGAATGATCTCAATATGATTGGCATGGTCGATACGAGTTTGATAATACCCCAAGATTTCATCCATAAATACTGTGACAAAAGAATCCAAATAGGGGTGGAATACCCTATTCATCTGAGCCATGAAAATGGTAGGTGTGTTCGTGAGACCAAATGGAATAATGAGGTAATGATATAGACCATACTTTCTAAAAAAATATATAATAGACATGTATGATGGCCTTACTCACACTTAGTGATATCCAGACCTTAGGTAAATCTAAGAGAAGACTGTATCTCCTCAGATTTGGTCAAAGAGATCATCTATTTGAGGTAGTGGATACTGGTTCTTGATTGTAATCTGGTCCAACCTTCTATAATCCATGAATAAACATAAGGTTCCATCTGTCTTCTTAGTGAAAAGCACAAATGAACCCCAATAGGATGTATTGGGCCATATAAATCCTTTGGCCTCTAGATCCTCTAACTGCCACTTGAGCATTTGGAGCTCAGTAGGTGCCATACTATATGGAAGAATGGACTGTATATACTACTAGAACAAGTTCAATCATAAAATATACCTCTCTCTCATGAGGTAAGCCAGAAAATTCATTAGGAAATGCATCCCTGAAATAATCCACTACTGGAGGGAAGTCAGATTGATGTAAACCCTGATCCTCTATGAAGAGATTTTTTATTTAAGAGATCACTCCACCTAGCCCATGATACTTTAGTCCCACTATACCATCCTAGAAATCCCAATCACCCTTATGTAGATAAATTCTGCCCTCTGGTGATGTAAAAAATACCCTTCAAAGATATAAATCTACAAAAGCATAATACTAAACCAACCAATTCATCCCGAGAATGACATCGAAGTCTTTCATATCGAGAATGAAGAGGTATCATAAGAAAGGGTAACTACCTACCTCAAGGGTACAATACCTACATTGGCATATTCCCTCTAATCATATCTCTAATTGTGTATTTAGGGTCATTACACCATAGTAATATTGTATCTCAAGTTTGATACTTTCACGATAGATACAGAGATAAAAGAGTTTGAATAACCTGTATTAAATAAAGTAGACACTATAGTAAATTCCACTAGAATAGTACCTTATATTGTAGATAGTCCCCCAGCCTGATCCTTGGGTATCATCTATAGTGCATTCAACTAGCCTGATCCACATCCCTATGCAATAGCTGGACTAACATGATCAAAATTTCTATGTTATCACTATTGGTGTTTAGGGGTCTGGCTACTATGGCCATGACCTCCTCCTTAGACAGACATACAGGTGCTATTCCAAATCCCCGCCTGATGTGGTGCAAAAGAACTCACTCCTAAAGGTAGAGTTGGCGCAGATCCTTTTCCACTCAAAGCTGGTGTAAAGGCCCCACATAAATTCTAAAGATTACCCATACGACCGTAATCCCAACACTCCATTAGGTCTCTATCACAATGTGGCTTCAGGTTCCCCCATTTTCCACACTGGTGACACACCATGAAGCTATGAAAACGGTTACTCTGTTTTTCACTTCCCTAATGAGAAATCTCAAGGGAACATTACCTGCCACAAGGAGAACTAATGGAATGCTGTGATACTATTCCTCCATGCCTAGTACTATTTCCGTCCCTCAGGTTAAACTCAACGATAAGATCTTGATTGACTATTTCAAAAAAAGCAGACAGGGAAAATACATTCACCTGCGTACGAATGGCGTACTGGATCCCATCCTCGAAGCTTCTATCACGTGAATGATCATTACCAACTAGAAGTAGTGTAAAGTGATTCAACTCTGTGAAACACGCTAAATATTCAATAACTCACATAGAACCCTGCTCATGATGCATGGACTCTCTGGCTTTGACATATCTTAGTGTATGAGGAAATAACTGATCTTGGAAAATAGTCTTGAAGTTAGACCATATCATGTCTTAATGGTGATCATACTGGGTAACCACATCCCACCAAAACTTTTCCAAATCCTAGAGCATGTATGTAGAAACCTTGACACTCCACTATGGACGTGTTTCCATATGCTCAAAGCAAAACAGGAAGACCTCTAGCTAAGACTCACCAGCCTATGGACCACCATCCCCTAATAAGGTAGGAGGATGCTACTACTGGAACTCATGAGTTAGATCAGCCATCATAGGTGCAAGCCATAGAGAACTATTCATAGACTACATTAGACATAGAAAAATATCACAAACATGGGTGTCAGTTCCCAAATCAGGCACAACAGGTGGTGACTCAAATGACACTCCTAGAGGTAAGACTGGTGGCTTAGGGCCCAACATGTATGGAGCATGATCATAGCCACATTTCTGGTATACGATATGAGGATGTTGTGGTGGCATTAGTTTACAAATTCCAAGAACACACTTCAGAACATGCTTTAAAAATAAAGACAACAACACTTACAGAATCTAAATATGAAAAATCTTATTACCTAAGGCACACAACCCCAACTACTCGCTTAGATGGCCAGGTATTGGTAAGTGCTCAAGTAGAAGTTTCAAATCATTTTACATTTAATTACCAGGTTCAATCCTTTACCTTTAACAAAAATGAAAAGGAAAGATAAAGATGTGAAACCATTTCATATTATAAGTCATGTTTCAATTTATAATGGATAACCATTCCCATTGAATCAGTGACCATACACCTCATTAATGAAAATGAAAACAATTTATTTAAATCATAATGGCTAGAATCGTTAAATTACTCACCCCAACCCATGGGGGTCTATACACCTCATGAATTGAGACAGAAAATCAATTAATCGCAACCAAGAGTAATATAAACATAAGATAACTATCACAACATCACTCAACAATCAAAGGAATATCAAGCAATGAAAATCAGTGAAATAAACCTACATGGCATGGTAATATGCATGACATGTGAATTCTAGGTGCCAAAGATGATGCATGTAATAATTCTCTTTGCTCTTATATTATTAGGACAAGGATAAAATAAATCCTCAATCAATGTAATAATCAGAAACTCCACACAGCATGTGCATCACCCAATGATGAAATGATATAAACCGTAATAGGAAAAACAAAACAACAATTATATTTTGGGTAACTCAGGTTTTACCTCGAACCTAGGTTCACAACACCCAAGCATGGATTATGACCCAGTCCCATAGAATTCCTAATCTCCAATCTATTATCTCCAAATATAAAAGCAATAAAGGAAACTCCTCTGATACCACTTTGTGACACCCCAAACCCAAATTCCACTTAATCGGTGCCCTGAGCCTGGTGATCCATATGGCCTCAAGCACATCTCTCAAAATTATAAAGGATTCTGAATAGTAGTGAGGTCCTAGGGTGTGCCCATGGAGAGACTATGCCCTCATTACCAGAGTGTTTCACAATAGATAAGTATAAAAAGAGGTAAGTAGCGGAAGAAATATAAGTAAATAGTGGAAGAATAAAAAAATAATAAATAAACTAGGATAACAATAACTAAATCAACTAGAACAACTGATGATTATATGTAATGTCACTATAAAATTTGAAAACATGGATACAAGACATCATACATAACATGTTCAAAAAAATTATAAGGAAATCAAAAGACTATCCCAAGCATCTTGAGCACTGGATAAATCACCTTCTATCAAGATCCATCCTAAACAGTAATCAATCAAGTGTTTGAAGCCATATGATTCCATTTGTCAACACCTTCACACATTTAATCTACCTTAGGTACCAAACGACACCCGAAGACAGTGTGAGATAAATGTTAGTGGGCTACCACTAATGGTGTCTATAATATCCAGCCCGTGTAAAGTAATATAGCATTGTGAAATAATTCGTATATTAAGTAAATTAGTATAATGTAACTAAATACCTAAGTACCTTATTTATCCCCCAGCTGGTGTCTGAACATGTAACCAATCCTTTATTTTACCACCACTAGTTTATAATTAAGTCACACGTTAATAATTGTAAAGGTTCCAAGATGTAACAAGGAAACCTGTAATGGTATTTAATAATGGAGTTCTAAGGTAATATTCAAGGCAACATAGACCTCAAGGGTCAGTAAATTAGTAATAACTATATCTTGGTTAAGGGTAAGAGTGTAATCGAAGGATCATAGTCCAAGGCATTCCATAATGAGATGCCAACCGAGTCTAAGGAGTTCATCCAAGAAAAAAATCGGGCTAAGCAATGATTGGGACCAATGGGATTTAAACATGGAACCTACTTGTCAATGCTAGATCCAAGGAGTGTATCCAAGGCATTCTATAATACTACATGATGGATCATATGGTGTCATACTAGGCATCCAAAGTTAGATAAGGATTGGGTTCTAGGTGGGTCTCAACCTAAAAAAGTCATTTCCTAGAATTCGGAATGGGGTCCTCAAGAGCTCAAGGAATTCTCTCAGGAATCCCAAGCGAGCTTGAGTCAGGACACTCCTATTTTGATAATGAAGTCATATATAATTCATAAGGTTCAATCCATTACCTTTAATTAGTGTGACAAGGATAATTGAGCATGAAACCATTTAATAAAGTCATAATTGATTAATAAGTCCATTTGGTTCAATCCTAACCTTTCATTAGTATGACAAGGATAAGTAGCATGAAACCATTCATTTAATACATTTAAGGAATTTTAATAATCAAGGTTCACTCTGTTACCTTCCATCAATATGGAAAGGGGTGCTACAGATGTGAAACCTATTATTCAATTACATTAAAAAATATCAAGTCATATACTTAGTATACATTCCAATTTACATTTCACATAAGTTTATTAATTGAAGCACTTACCTTAGGTAAGTCAAGTTCTGATCATACATAATACTTTTTATTATGTAATTCATAATATAAATCAAGTAATTTAATATATAAAATATTACCCTTAGAAAGATCAAGCCAAGGCACACCCGAACAGTGTCTCAAACATGTCAAAACACTAAAACGACAATTATGGAATAACATCCTATATGGGATGGATGGTGTTATGGGAACAACCACTAATAACTAATCATATATTTGGAAAGAGCTTAAATATGCAGTTCTAATGATCATAAGAATGGAATATAAATTCCACAAATAGTACCCAATGAAATCAGCCCCACATGATAATTCCAAAATCAACGAACTTGAGGGATGATTTATAAACCACCCACCTTAGGCTCGTACGCCTGTCCTCCTCTAGTATCAACCTCTGATTTGTCTTGGATCAGAGTAGATCTGAGAAAAAGGTAAAAATTATTACACCTCAATAACTAAGTCGAGAGCAATAACGATGAAGAACTGCTCAAATAGACTCGAGTACTTACCATTGTGCATCCAAACTAATGAATGGAATCTCGAATAAATCCCAGATGAAGGATTTATCTTAATACCAAGCTTAGGCCTTAAAAAATCTCCAAAATGAGAGAAATTAAGGCTAATCCCACTAGAAATGTGATTAGGGAAGGAGGTTATTAATTAGATCATTAAGGTTAAAAATGTAAAATTACCCAAAATTTAGCCTATGCATAGTTCGTCCACATGGTTTAACATACCATACACAAACCATGCACAAGTACCTAGAGAAGAGGGTCATACCCCACACGATTATGCCACATGGTTAATAACCGTGATCTAACCATGTGAGATGGATCTACCTAATAATGGAAACCATCCACACGATTATATTTAACCATGAACCCTACCATCATGGTTTACTCTAACCATGTTATAGGGCTATTTCCCCCCAAAATATGGGGTTTGGGATCCGAACAAGCCCCAAACACCCTCAGGACCTTTACTAACCCACTAGGAATTCAGTTTAAGTCCAAAATAAAGAATTATAATGAAATTTAAAGGATCCATACATGAGTGAAAAATAGGGTTCTTATAATCTTCCCATATTAAAAGAATTTGTCCTTGAGTTTACCTTCCAAGGGTGGAGAAATACTGTCTGAGAAAAACTCTGGCCACTGGGCACATACGTCGTCCTCCCGCTCCCAAGTCTTGTCCTACACATGGATGTGCTGCCATAACACCCATACTAGAGGGATAAGCTGACCTTGAAGAGCCTTTGTGATCCGATAAAGGATTCGTACTGGATACTCCTCAAAGGTAGCATTAGAATATAACTCAACTTCATTAGGATCAAAGGTATGAGACTAGTCGACATGATATTGGTGAAGCTGTGAAACATAGAAGATGTCATGCATGGCACAATACCTCTAAGGTAGTAACAACCGATATGCTACCAGTCCAAATCTCTCTAGAACCTCAAATGGCCCAACGTAACGAGTAAAATATTCCCTTTCTTCTATAACCATCTATGCCCTATCCTGGGAAATACTTAAAGGAAAACATGATCCCATACCTTGAACTCTAGAGGTAATCAATGGTGATCGGTATAAGATTTCTATCTAGACTGAGTAGTAGTCATATGCTTTATAATCAGTTGAACCTACTCCAAAGTCTCCTAAATGAGATGAGGACCTAGTAGTGCTGCCTCACCTACCTCTATCTTGCACATGGGTGAACGACATGACCTACCATACAAGGATTCAAATGAAGACATCTAAATTGTCGATTGGAAGCTATTATTATAGGCGAACTCAATGAGAGGGATATTGTTCTGCCAAGAACCACCAAAATCTAGGACACATACTCAAAGAATATCCTTTGGAACCTACATTTTCCATTCTGATTGTCTATTGGTCTGAGGGTGAAAAGATGTTCTTATAAGCACATGTGTTCTCATATCCTTCTGTAATCTCTACCAGAATCATGACATGAATCGAGTATCCTTATATGAAAAAATAGTACATGGGACCCCATGTAATCATATGATCTGATGGACATACAGTCTTACCATCTCATCAACTGATAAATTCTCCCAAATAGGAATAAAGTGGGATGATTTCATTAGTTAGTCAATAATTACTCATACAACATCGCTACCTCTTAGTGACCTAGTAAATATGACTAAAAAATTCATAGAAATATCTCCCCATTTCCATTCTAGGGATGGAAGTGGCTGTAACAAATTTGCAGGTCTCTGGTGTTCCACCTTCACCTACTGATATGTGGAAAACCAAGTGATAAATCCTGTAGTATGATGTTTCATCCCAGGACACCAATACTGGAATCACATATCTCGATACATCTTCTATATTCCTAGATGAACTGCCCATTGAGAAGTGTGGTACTTTCATATAAACTCCTCTCTAATATCTGTAGGAACCCAGACATGTCCACGAATACGCAGGATGTCCTCTATATCTACAAACCAATCTGGAGGTGAGTTATTTGCTGATATACTCTCACAAAGAACCAAGACCTCATGATCTAAAAATTATCTACCCTTCACCTTCTCAAGGAGGGAAGAGGTAACTGTCGAAGATGAGAGGTAAGACTACTCAAGACTATCATGAAACTCTAGATGCGTCTTAAAGAAGAGGTCCACTAACTTCCATTCATAACCGGATTCCCTTACAGCCTGTGTTTGATTTTTTCAACTCTCTGTGTCTGCAACCACATTGCCCTTCCCAGGTGTATAGGCAAGATCAAAATCAACGGATTGTAGATACTTGACCCATCTTTGCTGTCTGAGGTTCAAGTCACACTTTGAGAAGATATATTTGAGGATATTGTGGTATTTGTACGCAACAAAGTACTCAACCAATAGATTTTGTGACCATAAATATAAGGCATGGACAAATGTTGCTAGCTCAAGGTTTTGCGTTGGGTAGTTTATCTCATGAGGCCTCAACTACCAAGATCCATACACAATGAATCTGTCCCCCTGCACCATCACTGCTCCTAGGCCGATTCCTAATGAATCATTGAAGATTCTATAACCTATTCCTAGCATTGGAAGAGTCATAATAGGTTCTGAGATAATCCTCCCTTTCATCTCCTGAAAGGATTTCTCATAATCTTCAGACCACATGAACATGAAACCCTTATTTGGAAGACTAGTGATAAGTGAATTAAGGCATGAGAAATAATGTATTAAATTCTTGTAATATCCATATATCCCCAAGAAACTTTGTATATCAAACATGTTCTTGGGATGATCCTAGGAAACTATAGCACTAACCTTTTCAGGGTCAATATATATACCTGATTTTGAGATAATATGACCCAAGAAGTGAACTTTGTTGATTGAGAAGTGGAACTTAGAAAGATTGGCATAAATATTATTCCCTCTTAGTGTACTCAGAATGACCTTAAGATGATTGGAATGGTCCCTACGAGTGTGAGAATACACTAAGATGCCATCCACAAAGACTATGAAAAAAGAATTCAAATAGGGGCAGAACACCCAATTAATTATATCCATGAAAAAGGAGGGAACATTTGTGATACTGAATGACATAATGATGTAATCATATAGATCATACTTGCTATGGAAAGATATACTAGATATTTTTGATGTCCTTACCCACACTCAACATTATCCCAAACTCATTCCAATCTTATAAAAGACCCTAGCTCCTTGGAGATAGTCAAAGAGATCATCTATTCGAGGCAGTGGATACCAATTCTTAACCGTAAGATGGTTAAACCTTCTTTAATCCACACATAGATGTAAGGTTCCATTTTCCCTCTTGATTAAAATCATAGGTGAACCCCAAGAGGATGTACTGGTTCATATAAATCCTTTGGCCTCTAGATCCTCTAACTGATGCTTGACCTCCTGAAGCTCAATAGGTGCCATCCTATACGGAGGAATGGACGCTAGAGCTACTCCTGAAACAAGATTGATCATAAAATCTACCTCTCTCTCAGGAGGTAATCCAGAAAAGTCATCATAAAAGATGTTCCTAAAATGATCCACTACTAGAGGAAAATTATCTTGATATAAACCCTAATCCTCTATGAAAAGATTGGTGATCTGGGTGGTCACTCCACCTAGCCCATGATTCTTTGGTCTTTCTCTACCAACTTGGATATCCCACTCACCCTTATATAGATAATTTCCGCCCTATGGTGATGTAAACGATACCCTTCAACAATATAAATCTACAAAAGCATAATACTAAACCAACCAATCCATCCAAATAATGACATAAAAGCCTGTCATCTCAAGAATGAAGAGGTTCTATAAGAAAGGGTAAATTTCTACCTCAAGGGGAAAATACCTACATTGGTGTATGCCCTCTGATCGTATACCCAATGGTGTATCAAGGGTCCCTACACCACAATAATATTGTATCTCAAGTCTGAGGATTTCCACAATAGATACAGAGATAAAAGAGTTTGAAGAACTTGTATAAAATAAAGTAGACATTATAGTAGATTCCACTAGAATATCACCACATACTGTAGATGGTCCCGCAACCTAATCCTTGGGTATTGGCTGTAGTGAATGCAACTAGCCTAATCCATGGTCCTATTAAATAGTTGGACTACCATGATCAAAACTACTCTGTTGGCGCTACTAGTGTTTAGGGGTGTGACTACCAAAACCATGACCTCCTCCTCGACCAGACCTGCCAGTGCTATTCCAACTCTCCACTTGACACGGGGTAAAATAACATTCTCTTGAAGGTGGAGATAGTAGGGATCATTTTCCACTTGAATATGGTGGAAAGGTCTTGTAGAAATGATGAAGATTCCCCATACGATCAAAATCCAGACACTCCATTGGGTCTCTATCACAATGAGGCTTCAGGTTCCCCCATCGTCTAAACTAATGAAACACCATGGATCTATCAAAATGGGTACTCTGGTTGTCAATTCCCTGATGAGGAACCTCGAGGAAACATTTACTCCCACATGGAGGACTACTGGCCTACCACTACAATGATCCACTATGACCGGTACTATTTCCATCCCTCAGGTTGTGATCAGTGATAAGAGCCTAATTGACTATTTTAGAAAAAGTAGGGAGGTGAAATACATTCACCTGCGTATGGATGGAATTCTAGAGCCCATCCTTGAAGCGTCTAGAATGTGAAATCTCATCACTAGATAAAAGTGGTTCAAAGCACTAAAACTCCATGAAACACACTGAATATTACATAACACACGTAGAACCCTTCTTGAGATACATGAACTCTATGGCTATGTCAACTCTCAACATCTAAGGAAAGAATTGATCATAGAAAATAATCTTCAAGTCAGACCATATCATGTCTTGATGGCGATCATCCTGGGTAACCACATCCCACTAATAGTTGGCCGAATCTAGAAGCATGTATGTTGCAAGCTTGACCCTCCACTCTAAAGGTGTTTCTAGATGCTCAAAGATAGATAGGATAGCCTCTATCCAAGACTTAATAGCCTTTGGACCACCATCACCAGAGAAGGTAGTAGGATGCTGCTACTAGAACATACAAGTCAAATTAGCCATCATAGGTGAAATCCATGGAGAACCATGCATGGAATGCATTAGACGTAGGAAAATATCATGAAATTGGGCGTTAGTTCCAAAATTAGGTACAATAGGTGGTGTCTTAATCGACACTCCTGTAGGTAAGATTGGTGGATTAGGGACAACCATGTCTAGAGAATGATCATTTTCACCTTCTTAGTATATGATAAGAGGATGTCATGGAAGCATTGGTTTACAGATTTCAAGCACAATCCTCATAATAAGCTTTAAGTAGATAGATAGAAACACTTATGAAAGATAAACAATGAAAAATATCACTACCCAAGGTATATAGGCCCAACTACCTGCTTAGATGTCCAAGTATTGGAAAGTTATCAAGTATAAGTTTCATTTCATTTTACATTTAATAAACAGGTTAACTCCTTTACCTTTCATAAACATGACAAGGAGGGATATAGATGCGAAACCATTTCATATTATAAGCCATTTTTCACTTCAAAATGGATATCCATTCCCATTAAATTAGTGACCATACACCTAATCAATGAAAATGATAGCCATTTATTTATATCATAATGGCTCGACTTCGTAAATTACTCATCCCAACCCATGAGGGCCCATACATCTCATGATTTGAGATAGGCAATCAATCAATCACAACCAAGAGTAATACAAGCATAAACTATCTATCACACCATAACTCAATAATTACAGACATATCAAGCAATTAAAAGAAGTTAAATGAACATATATGGCATGGAAATATGCATGGAATGTGAATTCTAGGTGCCTAATATGATGCATGTGACAATTCTACTTTCCCTCATATCATTGGTCAAAGGATGAAAGAAATCCTTAATCAGATTAATAATCAACAACTCCACATAGTATGTGCATCACCTAATGGTGAAATGATATGGGAGAACCCAACCCCAAAATGCTCAGAGCCGGTGCCTTCATAACATGATGTGCAATTTTTCACCAAAAACATGCACTGATAAATTACACATCACATACCATACAATGGTTCGAATTCGGGTCAGGTTCTGGGAAACCAGCTACTTCTGAAACGCTTCTTCTGCTAAAAGTTGTCACTTGAAAATTTTATTACAAAAACATAGGGTGAGCATACGAATGCCCAGTAAGGGGTTTTAAAACATAACATAATAAAACAATATAACTTTTGAAAACATTATTTAAAAATTTCCATAAAACATTTTCTTAAAAAATGATATAACACATGTAACATACCATAAAAATTGTCGAAGAAATATAAATGCACAATTAAATGTATACTAACAAAATTATAATGGAACATGATTCAATTATAAGCATGATCATTTGTAATTATAAGTGAAAGACATCCTAACTTTTATAAGTATGACATGTGAGTATGCAGGTACAAAATTTAATAACTAAGAGTATTACATGATCAGAGATGAACTTAAATAAAAATTTCAATTTCATTCTTTACTACTGAGAAACATACACTGGCTAAAGACTCTCTGAGTACTGCATAAATACTATGACATAACATTTACTTCTTCTGATTCTCATAAACATAATCTATTTAACCAAGAATATTCTACTAGATGAATATTATTCTGGTTAATTAAATTTCATATCCATAATGAGGAAAGTGCATATGCTGGACATCATAACCATACTGTCGAGGCCTTGTGCTAGGACCATAAATAATCATTTTGTCAAGGCCTTGTGGCATGACCATAGTTTGTCTCATGAGACCTACCGATGTACTGAAGGGCTATAGCGAGACCCACTCACCACATACAAAGTCCAATGCATTCTTTATCTCTCTAAATAAAGTGCACATACCACTCTGTTTTAGTAAATTACTTATTACTTATCATTTCAAGTGCCACATATTTCTTGTTTCCTTATTTCACATTACTCAAAGTTTCCCATAACACCTTGAGCAATTTATTATTTAATCCAATTGATCATAATGGTTAAATTTCATCCTTTAACATTTACATATATATATATATATATATATAAAGTGAATCATGAATTTAGATTTTAATAATAAGTCCATCAACTACATGACTATGTCACTGAATGGTAAAAATGATAAGCAGATTTTGGCATATGTGATGTCAACTAATACACTAAAAGAAATAAAAATTTTGTCACTTATAATGATAAATTATAAAACCATATTAATCAATGATATCTGGGAATTTTACCTGATGCATAATCAATTAAAAGTTAAACCAAACATTTCATATAGGGTTTAAAACTTGCATATTCTCAAAAATTTATTACAAAAATTATTTTTTATAACACACCATAATGTCAAAAATGGAAAGAAAGAAACTCAACCACAACCAATACCAAAAACCCATTAACACCCATATGACTTAAAATTATCAGGGGTTCTTGAATTTAAAACCATAGAGTTAAATTAAAAGGGTTACTTATTAAAATACTCATGTATGTACATATATGATCATGTAAACATGAATATTTTACATGTAATATAGAGTACACTAATGAGTCTTACCACAAAATTAGTTTCCACTTACTTATCAAAACAACCATTAATCATATAATTTTCATGTTGAAGGATTTACAACTAGTCCAATAGGTGAGATACACAAATTATATCATTATAATAGACTGTGTATACTGAATATAAATATATATATGAAAATATAACAAATTCCATTTCATCTTTGAAATTCAAAGTACATAAGACTTTAAACTGAACCTCAAGGAGGTTATTTTAAAACCATATGGTTATATATATACATAATAATGTACATAATTGGGTATGTAAAGTATAAAAGTTTTACACAAAATATATTTCTTCACATTTTGAAGTTCTTAATTAACTGTGAAGCTCAAGTTTAGAAATCTTAAATCTGGACATAAGGGGTTTATGTGAACCTGTAGGGATGTATATACGTATATATATATATACATATATATCTATATTTTTAACTGATTAAGTATATATGGTATGTGTATATATGGTATGTAAATAAGTTTTCATGGGGTAATTATGTTTCAGGTCTACTAATACCCTATAAACTCGAAATCCTGAAGCCCTGAATCAGGTATAGAAGGGTTTAAACTAAAAATCCAAGATATATATATATATATATATATATAGATACACAAAATATGTATATAAATATACAAATTCAACTCAATGATCAAGACAATATAAATCCATTACCTTAGTTCAAAGAGGCGGAGAGGCTCAGGAATATTAGATGAAGCTTGCAGGAGGTTCAAGTGTGGAAGAGCCGAGGGTTCTTGAGGTGCGATGAGTGTGTCTAAATAAAATAAATTATACTAGAATTTACAAAATATTTCAAGGACACAAGCATAGGATCCGAGGCTTAAATGTATTTTAAAAATACTAGGGGGTCAGTCTTTGTGGAAACCGCGTGAGAGGAGGGGCTAACGACTGTCAAGGGTGAAGAAATTGGTGCAAGTGGGAGTAGAATAGGTTACTAGTGCTGTGAATGCTGTGAAGAAAAAGATGACGTTGCGGGAAAAAAACTATAAAAGAATGGGCAGATGGGATTCAACTTGGCCTTGATCCGATGGCTAGGGTGCGTGTGCAGATTTAAAGGCGATGGACGGCTCAGATTAAATCCGCAACCTGATCAGGTGGCTCTGGTTCCACGAGGTGTTTTAAAAATCTCAGACGGCCGAGATTAGACTCACACTGGATTGGACGGTGCTCAAAACTCGTGGTGATAACCGCGACCGCTGAGAATCGAGCATCAGATCGAAACAGAAGTCCTAGATCATGCACGACGTGATCCAACAGTTCAGATCCTGTTTCACCCAAAAATCCTTGTCCCACATAGAATCAGAGAAGCGCGCATGACTTCCTTATAATCCTGAAGCTTTGATGGATTGCTTAGAAAAAACAAAACACACACATAGAGAGCCTTATACACAGGCCTCTTCCCCCCGCAGGCCTTGACCTACTCCTACTTAGCCGTGGCCTAGCTCCCACGGTGGCGCGCTCATGTGTTCCTATGCTCCTGTGTGCCCTTAGGGGAGACTATGCCCACACTCGGGCCGACCTAAAATGAGGCTGAGGGCTAGGCTCATCCACCTAGTGTGAGCTACCTCCCTTGGCCTGGCTAAAGAGCTGGCCCTAGTGGGCTTAATTTTTTAGTAAAATACAAACTTACAAAATTATAAATTCATAAAGAAATTAATTCGTTCATTTTAACTATATAGAAATTATCTTTTAAAACATGACTTTTATTTACACTTTGAAAGGTTAAAGAGTACAAATTAAATTAAACTTTGTCTTAAATAAGAGTATTTCTAAAATTATAAATATTAAAGTTTTAATATACAAAGTTATGAATTGAAATTTAATATATACACAAGAAAATTTTATACTTGTATTATAGATATCAAAAAATAGTTTTTATAAATCAAACATAGTTTAATTAAAACATTGTTTAAGATCTAACAATAAAAACATTTACAAAATTTTTGAAATATTTGCAAGGTGTTTGAATTCCTCATCTCATTTCAAAATCATTTAGGTGTAGTTTAAAATATTATACCATGTCCTTTTTAAAGTTCATAATTAAAGGTTGTTTTATAATTTTCAATCCATAACTTAAACATTTGGACAAATAAATTATACTTAAATGTTTTTAATTAATTCTCCAAAAGGCCAACGACTATAATTATAGCCATTGGAATACAACGGCCACCCAAGCCAACAGTTGAGTTGATGCCTTATAAGACCATGCCTTAGGGTGTCCTAAATTCAAGGCAATTGAAGAAAACGGCTCTCGTCATTCCATTGGTTCTTATCATTACTGTGGTGGCTTTGTCCATACTAATGTTTGTTATGAAGGATCCTAAGGACCCATATTATCTTCTTGGGGTTCTCGTTGTTTTGGGTGGTCTCCCTGTAATTTTTATAGGGTTTTTAATAGGCATTTTGGGTAGAATGGTTTCTTGTGATCTTGGTACATTGTAAACACTTAGGTGTTTTGTTTAAATAAAAATCCTTGTTATCATATCATAAGTTTTGTTTGGTTAGAAATAAATTTAAAAAAAATAAAAGCATAATATTATCATTATATGAGATACAAGTTTTGGGGTGTTACATTATTCCCCCTACAAAGAATTGTGTCCTCGCAATTCCTTTCACATAACCTCGTTAAAAGACTCCTTTAAAAACTTCACCACATCCTCCATCGTGGAGGATCCTCAGGTAAGGCTAGACGAATACCCAAGTTGGTGTTCAACTCTTCTATTTCCCTGTCCCAAACACACCTTGGGAAGAAAGGGTTGAACTTATGCATAGTGAATTTGGGCTTCCGGAGTGAGGCTCGGATGGTGAAAATTTTGGAGATGTATGAATGGACAAAGTCTCTAAGGACTCGCCAGAATATCTCTCGATTGAGAACATCTAAGTTATAGATGTGGTCGTATAAGCTGAAACCGAGGAGTTGGTACATGTAGGTTGCATAAAGGTTTCCCTCCAAATTAGCCTCTTGAAATCTTACTCTAGCTGTGATGTTCTGGGCTAGAGTAAATCATAGGAAAATCCCTTCATGATATTTCCCCTTCTCCTGTACACGACCAGTTGGACTGTGGCTATGCGGTGGTATAAGTAAGCATTCCCCTGGTAGGAGTGGAGAATGTACAGACTGTTTGATATATCATAACGTTTCTTACATGTTCTTTGCAAGTTTGATAAGGGTAGGTACTCTTCCTCACAAGTTTTGACCATAATAACCTCCAGTATCTCAATGGGTAGGGATAAAATGTGGGTTTGTCCTTCCATCTGAAAATTAATTATGAAAGTTCATTTAGTGAAATCCAACCAAAAGTATAAATGATGAAAAGACAGTAGAAAGAAGTGATAACAAGTCATATTCTCATATAACCACTGATACATAAAAAAGGATAATGGTTCCCCCAATTCCCAGTTATACGAATTCCCAAAACAAGTTCAAAACTCTCAATTTCTCTGAACCATATGCAGCCCGATAAATCTGGTTCAATCTCATGGGTGAACTTATGGTGTCTCCAGAGTCTGACATGAGGGGTGTATAACTGAGATATGTCAATATGTACTTTTTGTCTATACATAGTATGAGAGGAATCAAATTCAAGAATGTCAAAGTCCATTACTTGACCAAAATGGCCATAAGACAAGACTTGACACATATATGCTGCACGGAGGTCTCCTACTACAACAACTTCTTAGAAGGCCATGAGGGATGAGATGACTTTCGCTGTGGTGAACAATTTAAAAAGTCCTTCTAAGTATTTCCCACTATGTGCGTAGGATGGAAATTGGGTTTGAATCATAAAAAGATAGTTCAAACCCGCACCTCGGTGGAGTTGAAGTACTCGGGGAGAGTTGGATACGTTATAGAGGTGTTTTCATGTCATGAAGATATGGGTATAGTTTACAAATTTTTCGTGGCCAGATATAGAAATTATGGTTTCTAGGGCCTCATTGGGAAGAGACAGAAGACTAGTACCTTCTTTGTCCATATGAAAATTAAGAAAAACATCATATTTAGTAATGATTAAGTAAATTTTTCTTTATTTCGGTTCTGGTTTTCCAAAGTTATCTAAACTGAATCCTCTAATACCAACTGTGAGGACCTGACCCCAGAATGCCCAGAGCCGGTGCCTTCATAACATGATGTACAAATTTTCACCAAAAACATGCACTGATAAATTATACATCACGTCCCATACATAGGATCGAATTCAATTAAGTTTTTGGGAAACTAGCTTCTTCTGAAACTCTTCTTTTTCTAAAAGTTGTCACCTGAAAATTTTATTACAAAAACATAGGGTGAGAATATGAATGCCCATTAAGGGGTTTTAAAACATAACATAATAAACCAATATAATGTTTGAAAACATTATTTAAAAATTTCCATAAAACATTTTCTTAAAAAATGATGTAACACATGTAACATACCATAACAATTTTCTAAGAAATATAAGTGCACAATTAAAATCATACTAACAAAATTACAAGGGAACATGATTCAATTATAGGCATGATCACTCAGA
The DNA here is from genome assembly GCA_963277665.1 of Viscum album. NCBI lineage: Eukaryota > Viridiplantae > Streptophyta > Magnoliopsida > Santalales > Viscaceae > Viscum > Viscum album. The sequence goes on from OY728145.1 coordinate 190,810,495, forward strand.
ATTATAAGTGAAAGACATCCTAAATTTTATAAGTATGACATGTGAGTATGCAAGTATACAATTTAATAACTAAGAGTATTACATGATCAGAGATGTTCTTAAATAAAAATTTCAATTTCATTCTTTACTACTGAGAAACATACACTGGCTAAAGACTCTCTGAGTTCTGCATAAATATTATTCCATAACATTTACTTCTTATGATTCTCATAAACATAAGATCTTTAACCAAGAATATTCTACTAGATGAATATTCTTCTAGTTAATTAAATTTCATAGCCATAATGAGGAAAGTGCATATGATGGACATCATAACCATATTGTCCAGGCCTCATACAAGGACCATAAATAATAATTTTGTCAAGGCCTTGTGCCGTGACCATAGTTTGTCTCACGAGACTTACCGATGCACCGATGAGCTATAACGGGCCCCACCCACCACATACTAAGTCCAATGCATTCCTCATCTCTCTAAATCAAAGTGCACATACCACTCTGATTTAGTAAATTACTTGTTACTTATCATTTTAAGTGCCAAATATTTCTTGTTTCCTTATTTCACATTACTCAAAGTGTCCCATACCACCTTGAGTAATTATATTTCTTGTTTCCTTATTTCACATTACTCAAAGTGTCCCATACCACCATGATAAATTTAGTGTTTAATCCAATTGGTCATCATGGTTAAATTTCATCCTTTAACATTTACATATATATATAAAGTGAATCATGCATTTAGATTTAAATAACAGGTCCATCAACAACATGACTATGTCACTGAATGGTAAAAATGATAAGCAAATTTTGGCATATGTGATGAAAACTAATGCACGAAAAGAAATACCAATTTTTGTCACTTACAATGATAAATTCTAAAACCATATTAATCAATGATATCCGGGAATTTTATCTAATGCATAATCAATTAAAAGGTAAACCAAACATTTCATGTAGGGTTTAAAACTTGCAGATTCTCAAATATTTATTGAAAAAATTATTTTTTATAACACACCATAATGTCAAAAATAGAAAGCAAGAAACTCAACCACAACCAATACCAAAAACCCATTAACACCCATATAACTTAAAATTATTAGGGGTTCTTGAACTTAAAACCATAGAATGAAATTAAAAGGTTTACTTATTAAAATACTCATGTATGTACATATATGCTTTTGTAAACATGAATATTTTACATGTAATATAGAGTACACTAATGGGTATTACCACAAAATTAGTTTCCACTTACTTATCAAAACAACCATTAATTATAGAAGTTTCATGTTAAAGGATTTACAACTGGTCTAGGAGGTGAGATACACAAATTATATCATTATAATAGACCATGCATACTAAATATAAATATATATATGAAAATATAACAAATTCTATTTCATCTTTGAAACTCAAAGTATAGAAGACTTGAAACTGAACCTCCAAGTGGTTCTTTTAAAACCTTATGTTTATATATGTACATAAGAACGTACATAATCTGGTATGTAAAGTATAAAAGTTTTACAAAAAATATAGTTCTTCGCATTTTGAAGTTCTTAATTAACTTTGAAGCTCAAGTTTAGAAATCTTAAATATGGTCATAAGGGGTTTATATAAACCTATAAGGCTATATATATATATATAAATATATATATGTAATTGATTATGTATATATGGTATGTATATATATGGTTTGTAAATAAGTTTTCATGTGGTAATTATGCTTCCAGTATACTAATACCCTATAAACTCAAAATCCCGAAGCCCTGAATCAGGTATAGAAGGGTTTAAACTCAAACCACAATATGTATATATATATACACAAGAGTGTACATAAATATATGAATTCAACTCAATGATAAAGATAATATAAATCCATTACCTTAGTTTGAAGAGGATGAGGAGAGGCTCGGGAAGATTAGTTGAAGCTTGCAGGAGGTTCGAGTATGGAAGAGCCGAGGGTTCTTATGGTGCAACAAGTGTGTCTAAATAAACTAAATTATACTAGACTTTACAGAATATTTTAAGGACACAATCATAGTATCCAAGGCTTAAATGGATTATAAAAATACTAGGGGGTTGGTCTTTGTGGAAACTGCTTGAGAGGAGGGGCTAGTGGCTATCAAGGGTGAAGAAAATGGTGCAAGTGGGAGTAGAATAGGTTACTGGTGCTGCACATTCCATGGAGAAGAAGACGATACTGTGGGAAGATAACCATAAAATAATGGACGAATGGGATTCAACTTGGCCTTGATACGATGGCTGTGGCACATCTGCGGATTTAAAGTTGATGAACGACTCAGATTAAATCCACAGCCCGATCAGGTAGCTCTGGTTCAACATGGTGTTTTAAAAATCTCGGATGGCCAAGATTAGACTCATTTCGGATCGAAAGGTGATCAAAACTCGCGGTGATAACTACGACCACTGAGAATTGAGCATCGAATCGAAACCGATGACCTAGATCACGTGCAATGCGATCCAACGGTTTAGATCCCGTTTCACTTGAAAATCCTTGTCCCATATTGAATCAGAGAAGCACACACGACTTCCTTATAAGCCTAAAGATCTGATGGATTGCTTAGAAAAAACACAACACACACATAGGGAGCCTTATACATGGGCTCCCGCTCCCCCTGCAGGCCTCGACCTACTCTTGCTTCGCCGTGGCCTCATGCCCACAGTGGCACACTCATGCAATCCTGTTCTCCTGTGTACCCTTCAGGGAGACTATGCCCATGCTCGGGCCGACCTAAGCTGAGGCTGAGGGATAGGCTTATCCACCTAGCATGAGCTACCTCCCTTGGCATGGCTAAAGAGCTAGCCCTAGTGGGCTTAAATTTTTAGTAAAATCCAAACTTAAAAAATTATAAAGTCATAAAGAAATTAATTCATTCATTTTAACTATATATAAATTATCTTTTAAAACATGACTTTTATTTACACTTTGAAAGTTTAAAGATTAGAAATTAAATTATACTTTGTCTTAACTAAGATTATTTATAAAATTATAAATACTAAAGTTTTACTATACAAAGTTATGAATTGAAATTTAATATATACACATGAAACTTTTGTACTTGTATTATAGATATCAAAACATAGTTTTTAGAAATCAAAAATAGTTTAATTAAAGAATTTTTTAAGCTCTAACAATGAAAACAATTACAACATTTTTGAAATATTTTCATGACATTTGAATTCCTCATCTCATTTCAAAATCATTTAAGTGTAGTTCAAAATATTATACCATGTATTTTTTAAAGTTCATAATTAGAAGTTGTTTTATAATTTTCAATCCATAATTTAAAGATTTGGACAACTAAATTATACTTAAATGTTTTTAATCAATTCACCAAAAGGCCAACAAATATACTTATAGCTGTTGGAATTCAACGACCACCCAAGGAAATAGTTGAGTTTATGCCTTATAAGACCTTGCCTTAGGGTGTCCTAAATTCAAGGCAATTGAAGAAAATGGCTCTCGTTATTCCATTTGTGCTTAGCATGGCTGCGGTGGCTTTGGCCGTACTAATTTTCATTATGATGGATCCTAAAGACCCATATTATCTTCTTGGGGTTCTCATTATTTTGAGTTATCTCCCTGTAATTTTGATAGGGTTTTTAATAGACATTTTTGGGTAGAATGGTTTCTTGTGATCTTGGTACATTGTAAAGACTTAGGTGTTTTGTTTAAATAAAAATCCTTGTGTTCATCTCATAAGTTTTGTTTGGTTATAAATAAATTTAAACAAAATAAAATCATAATATTATCATTATATGAGATACAAGTTTTGGTGTGTTACATGATATCAATTATAATAGGCAAAATAGAACAATAATTATATTTTGAGTAACTTGAATTTCACCTTAAACCCAGGTTCACAATGCCCAAGCACGACTTATGAACAAGTACCATAGTGTTCCTAATCTCTGATTTATTGTCTCTAAATAGTAAATCAAGAAAGGAAACTCCTATGATACCACTTTGTGACATCCTGAACCCAGATTCCACTTAATAGGTGCCCCGATCTTGGTGGGACACATGGCCTCAAGTGTATCTCCCCAAATGAGAGAGGCTTCCAAATAGTAGCGAGGACCTAGGGTGTATCAGTAGGGAGACTGTGCCCTCATTACTAGAGGGTAGCATAGTGAATAAGTATAAACATAGGTAAGTAGCAGAAGCAATATAAGTAAATATTTGAAGCAGAAAAAAGTAATAAATAAACAAGAATAAAGATAACTAAATCAACTGGAATAACTAATGATGATAAGTCATGTAACTAGAAAACTTAAAAACATGGATACAAGATAGTTGGAATAACATGTTCCAAAAAACTATAAGAAAATAAAACGACTATCCCAATCATCCTGAGCTCCTGTTTGGTCATATTCTATCAAGCTTCATTCTAAATAGAAAGAAATAAAGTTTTTGAAGTCGTATGCTTCCCTTTGCCAAAACCTGCACACATGTAATCTACCCCAGATACCAAATGTTTCCTGAAGAGGGTGTGAGGTAAATCTCTATAGGCCACCACCAATGGTTTCTATAACATATGACCCGTGTAATGGAATATAACAGTGTGCAAGCATGCATATATAAAGTAAATCATTACAATTTAACTAAATAACCAAGTACCTACTTTAGACCTTGGATGGTGCTTGAACATGTAACCAATCCTTTATTTGATCATTATCAGTTTATAATTAAGTCACATGTTAACAATAGTAAAGGTTACAAGATGTAACAAGGCAACCTATAATGTTATTTAATAATGTAGTCCCAAGGTAATAACCAAGGAAATGTAGACCTCAAGGGTCATGAACTTAGTAATAAATATATCCTGGCTAAGGGTAAGAGTATAATCCAAGTATCATAGTCTAAATAATTCCACAATGCGATGCCCACTGAGTCCAAGGAGTTCATCCAAGGTAAAATGGGGCTAAGAAATGACTGGGTCTGATGGGATTTAACCACGAAACCTACTTGTCAATGATGTTTCCAAGGAGTGTATCAAAGGAATCCTATAGTGCCACATGAGGGATCCTATGAAATCATACTGGACATCCAAAGTTAGACATGGACCAGGTTCTAGGTGGGTCTCAACCTAAGGAAGCCATATCCTTGAATTCAGAATGGGGTCCTTGAGAGATCAAGGCATTCCCTCAGGAATCTAAGCTGAGATCGAGTCGGGCCACTCTAATTTTGATAATGAAGTCACATATAATTTATAAGGTTCAATACATTACTTTTCATTAGTGTGACAAGGATAAATAAGCATGAAATCATTTAATCAAGTCATAGTTAATTAATAAGTCCATCTGGTTCATGTCAGTCCTTTCATTAGTGTGACAAGGCCAAGTAGCATGCAACTATTCATTTAACCCATTTAAGGAATTTTAGTAATCAGGGTTCAATCCATTACCTTCCATAAACATGGTAAGGGGTGCTTCAAACATGAGACCTATTATTCAATTACATTCAAAAAGGTCAAGTCATATACTTAGTATACTTGCCAATTTTTATTTCATATAAGTTTATTAATTTAATCACTTAGGTTAGGTGGGTCAAGTGGTGAGAATAAATGGTACTTTACATTATGTAATTCACAATATAAATCAATCCATTTAATATAAAAAATCTTACCCTTAGAAAGATCAAGCTAAGGCACACCCGAATGGTGGGTCAAATGTGTCAAAACACTAAAATGACAATTATGGAAGAACATCCTACATGGGATGGATGAAAATGTGGGCATAACTACTAAAAAATAATAACATATTTAGAAATAGAATAACCATACTATTCTAATGATTATAAGCATGGTATATAAATTCAATAAATGGCACCCAATGAAATTGGTTGGACCCACACGATAATTCCAAAATCAATGAACTTGAGGGATGAGTTATAGAACAACCACCTTAGGCCCATATGACTCTCATACTCCAGTATCAACCTCTGATTTAGCTTGGATCAGAGTAGATCTAAGAAAAAGGTAAAAACACTCACACCTCGATAACTAGGTCCAGAGTGAGAAAGATGAAGAATGGCTCAAACAGACTCGAGTACTTACCGTTGCACATCTAATGTGATGAACAAAAACTCAAATAGATATCAAATGAAGGATATATCTTGATCCCTATTTTAGGCATTAAAAAAATCTAAAATGAGAGAAATGGAGGCTAATCCTGCTGGAAATTGTATTTAGGAAGGATGAGGGGCTTAATTAGATCATTAAGGGTAAAAATGTAAAATTGCCCAAAATTTAGCCTATGCATGGTTTGAAAAAATGTGCGCAAACCATGCATGGGTACCTATAGAATATGGTATACCAAACAGTTAATAAACCATGTTCCAACCATGCGATATGGATCTACCTAAAAATGTTGACCATCCACACAGTTAGATCTAACGGTGCGCCCTACCAGCATAGTTTACTCTAACCATGTGATATGGACATTTCCCCAAAAAAGATGGGTTGTGAGATTTGAAAAATATATAAACACCCTTAGGACCTTTAATAACCCACTAGTAATCCATATTAGGTCCAAAATAAATAATTAGACTAAAATTTAAAGGATACATACTTGAGTTAAAAACTCAGTTCTTATATCTACCTCTCAGATGACGGCCCCGCTTCCAAGTTTTGGGCTGTTTCAATGACTAATCATCTACCTAAGAATCAATATTATCATTAAATGGATTGATATCTTTAAGGGACCAGAAATCTCATTCTATATCCGAACTTGAGCCCTCCGATGGTACCTTATGAGAATTTCTCCTTGCTTTGAAAGTCTCAGTTGCTAAGGACTGTTCTTCAACTCAGATAATTCTATGAGTGTTACTGAATTGTTTAAGAAAGACCTCCTTGATATTAGATCTATTTATTTTTCAAGTATACTAAAGATATTTTCCCCAGAATCTAGTGGAGTTGAGGGTCATTCCATGTCCACCACCACAATTTCCTTTAGGGGTTCCAAGGTAACCTACCCCTCCTCTTCATCTGCTGGTCCAGACTTAGGTGGAGGGCTGAGCGAGATGGATTTACCATGGGTGACCATATGGAAATCATCATCATAAAAGAGGTCATTATTTCCTTTAGTGTCCATCAATTTAACAATTGTACAATTCATTTCTAGCTGTTGATCCATAAAAGAACTAGTCTCTATGAATTTATTATAGACAACTACCTCTATCTTGTTTTTTCCTTTACTGGTGGCCATGGGTAAGGAATGATTCCACCACAGTTCTTTATCAAATTATTCCTTCCCATCATTCTCAAATTTAGTTTAACCATCAAATACATCAACATTTTTAGACACTAAATCAGTTTTTTTACTCCATCCATCTATGGTAGAGTTAACATTAGGTGTAAAAAGATGTTCATTGCCCACTTTAGCTGCAATATCCACCCATGATTTCTATCTACATGAGTAATGATTCTCCCCATATACACTTATTCACTGGATAACACAATGTTCATCCTTTATATCCAAATTTATATCCTCTACAACCTTATGAAATTCAGCGGACTAAATATCCACGAGGATTAAAAAAACCTCTACTACTTTAGCATTAGAAGAGGGTCGAATGAGATCCCTTAAGTCATGAAGGACCTTATTTGTTTCAGGGAATTGATCCCTAGTAAAGGAAATATTATATGTAGGGTATCCTTGGCACACAAACCCCATGTACCCTACACATCATGCTAATAATTAGAACTAGCAAGATTCTTGGATCTCTTAAAACACTGACTTTCATCCTGACCTCTAGCGGAATAGAAAGAGAAAATTACAGACCTCTTTTAATTTAACCTAGCATGCCCAATGATTCTACAGTCCAAACAATACTAAGGTTATAAATTTATAATTATTTAAATAAATAAATAAATAAATAAATATTTATAAATATAATTATAAATAAATATATTTTAAAATTCTTGCATATAACTATAAATATAATTATATATATATATTTACCAAAAGATTTTGGGGTCAAGCCCCTTATTATTAAAATAAAATAAAAATAAACAACCACATGAAAGATAGACGAAGTCAAAAAGGGGAAATCCCATATCCAAAATGAAAAAACAGCAACTCAAGAATCACCATAATCATGATCATATTTATGACCAGGATCTTCAGCATCATCAGAAGACTCCCAATCTGACTATGAATTCCTCGGATTAAGAAGTGAAATATACTGCTTCTTAATATTCACCTACTGTGGAGTTAACTGAGTATATCTAGAAGACATTATTCACCCACACCCTTGATTTGAGTCATCACGGCCACCCCGACCTTGGTTTTTTAGATGCCTACACCAACTCAAAGTTTTTTGATGCATCATTATATCATTCACACCCATTTTTTCAATCATCTATTTAGAAAAATGACTGCCATCATCATTAAGAGAATCAAGTTCCTCAAAACTGTTACCCTCAATAACATTATTTGACTTATCAGATTTCTAATCAAAAACTTTTGGTGACTTAGGATGAAAACCAGCTTTCCTTGGAACTATTTGGAAACCTTAATTATCCACATTATGCTTTCCTGAGATCATTCCCCCATACATATCATCTATGTCTTGTATAGCTACTTCCCTCTTGATAGACTCCAATATGTATTAAAAAGAAGAATCATCCATAAACTCACTGGTCTTTTGATTACCTTTAATGGATGAGGCATCCACTTGATCATATATATCATCATCCATAGATTACGCATCAGCCTCTCTGATTTCTTACTCACTAGGGAATTTGGAAAGATCAAAATGACTACCCACTTGATAGTCAAGGGTAACTCTATCTCTATTCACCATTGTACTTTTCCCATCACCATCATGAGTTACCTCAGTAACAATATCTGACCAAAAACTTCGCTTACTATATCCCTACATAGGAATATCAATTAGCTGCTGGGTGATCTCCGCATCCACTTTCCCCAAAACATTAGCTAAATATCCTTTAGATTGACCAACATCATTTCATAAATCAATATTTGATACAACCTCTAACTGCCCAATATTTAGAGTATTAGAAATAAATGGTTTTCTGGTCCTTTTAGAAAAGAATCCTTATCATGACCGTGAGTATGGAAAACCTCACAGACAACCGATCTCCTGCAATTGGACAGATCATGTCTAATAATACTACAATCCTTATAGAATTTAGGAACCCTGTCATAAAATTTTTTCAAATCAAACTTATATTCATAAGTAGACAAAAATAACTGATCAAACAGAGTTGAACCCAAATCAACCTCAACCAAAAAGTGGAAAAAATGCATGATCCTTGAAGTCTCAGTTTTCTTATCCATTTTAATGGGGAGATCAATCGACATGGAAATATCACAAAGGATTTTTGGATTCCAATGGATCCAATGAAGACCATATACCTTTACTCAGATTTGAGAATAAAAGTTTCCTGCATCCAACAGATCAAATTTTATTTCCCATTCCTTAATGTGAAGAAATCTAAGCTTAAGAGATATATAACTAAACCCCCATGCTCACATATTTAACTCCTCAGAAGGGAAGAGGATATGATAGAACCCACATACCAATGAAACACATATCTAATTTCAGAAGCCCCAAATATCTAATAACTGGTCAACCAAATCACAAATCATTAATGGAATGGATACCCTATAAAAAATAAGCCATGCAATGATAGAGTGTTTATCAGTTTCAATCCTCTCTAACACTGTATCCTAGTCTACCTTAACATGGGAAACACTTCCTTTAAGATAAATGGAAAAGGCATCTGACCCTTTAATGAGAGAAAATGAGCACGTACCCACACCATCAACCATGATCAGACCCTCATGACCTCATTTCTTCATCAAACCATCATCAGTTATACCCGCGTCAACAACCTCGAGAATATCTCACTGATTCGATCCAACACCGGTCATACCCGCATCGAGTGGGCCCTACCGCTGCTTCAATTGACCAGGGTTGGTCCTACCCGCAACCTCAAACAGATTCTTTTGCGGAAATGAAGCATCCCTCCAAGCATCCCTCCATCCAGCATCTTCACCGTGGACCCACACAGAACCAAATAAGTGAGGTATCAATATGAGAAACCCTAGATCCACAACAAGATGCCATGGGAGCATCGCAAGACCCCTTTCTCTGCCATCCCTATGTATCTATATCATAAATATATTTATTAATATATAAATATATGTAATTATAAATATAATAAATATATTTATTATAATTCTATAATTATTTAAAAATATATATTTTTTATAATTATAATTATAAATAAATATATTAAAAAATATTTTGTATGTAATTATAAATATATTTACATAATTATATATATATAGATATATATTAATATATAAATATATATAAACATCATAATTTTGCATCCAAAATATTAGGGTTCGAATCCTGGCAAGCCCCTTTGGGGATTTATGATGCAGGCATTAACGTAGGCACTAACATAGGTGGCGGTGATGAAGACATGACATAGGTAGATGGTGACACATGCATGATGCATGAAAGGGTTGTAGACCCATGTACATGCAAATGAAAATAGGTCCTTTAGGCCATAAAAAAGAAGGGGCCTTCGGGCCATCCGATGTTGGGCCTATGAGCCTTTAATATATGAATAAATAGGGACAGATGAGTGGGTTATCACTTGGGGGAGTTATAAGCTTTATTTTTGGCCTATATGAGTGCGGTGTCTATGTATTTGAATGTAATTGTATCCCTGAGCACCTAATATATATATATATATATAATTATAAATATAATAAATATATTTATTATAATTTTATAATTATATATACACATTTATAATTATATATATATATATTTTAAATATATATATATAATTATAAATAAATAAATAAATAAATAAATAAATAAATATATAATTATTTCTAAATAGGTCTAATGGAAAGGAAATCTTCTGCCATGAATTTGGAAGTGTTTACGGACATTGTCAAGGACAAATGTCAGGTCAAGGCACTGAGCCTCATGTTGAGGAAGAAGAACCATCGGGCATGGATGATCAAGTTGACACATGGCAGACTCCGAAGTAGTGGAAGAGAGGTAGACATCCATGAAGCTGGGGTGTCTCCTGAGTAAGGGGTGGTGGGCATAACAAAAGGTGATTATTGAATGTTTCTTGTTCCTGATGGCATTGTGTGCCACTTTTTATCATTGCAATCCCCCCTCTCTTCTCTAGTGTTGTACTATATTTTTAATAATAATTTTTTTGGGACCATGGATTTGTAATCCATGGTTCACACTATTCTGAGTATATAATTATATATAATTATATATAAATATATATAATTATAATTATAATAAATATATTTATTATTTAAATATATTTATTATAATTTTATAATTATTTAAATATATATATATATTTATAATTATAATTATAAATAAATATATTTAAAAATATATGTATATAATTATAAATATATGTATATAATTATATATATTTATATAATTATATATATCAATATAATTATATATATATATATATTTATCAATATATAAATATATATTTATCAATATATATATATATATATAATTATAAATATAATAAATATATTTATTAAATATATATATTATGTGTTTGGGGGTGCAATTACATTCAAACACACACACACAAACACCTCACACACAGGTTGGAAAGGTAGGCATTAGCCCCCCTAAGGGGATAACCAACCCATCAAGCCTTATTTATTCAATACATGACATGTAGGTCTAGTGGGCATGAATCCCATTACATGGATTATAGGACCAATGGACATAAAACCCATAATTTTAGCCTAAATGTCCTTTGGTGAATAATGCTTCTATAGTACCCAAGTTGCTACAGTACCAGCAACAGTAGCGCCACCTCTACAGTCCCAAGTTATAATGCCCACCACCGCTATAGAGTTGCTAGTGCTACCGTTCAACTGCTGCTACAACACCAACAACCAATGATTTTTGAACCCCCAACTTCGATGTAGTATGATGAGGTGATTACTAGTAATCCAAACCCCAACTATAATAAATATATTTATTATAATTTTATAATTATTTAAATATATATAATTATAATTATAATTATAAATAAATATATTTAAAAAGTATTTATATATAATTCTAAATAAATAAATACATACATACATACATACATATATATATATATAATTATATATAATTATATAAGGGCCATTGTGTGCCTTCTGATGATATTAAAAAACATCTCCATCGGCAGCTTTGCAAGAGCCGCTGTTGCTTCCACAACTACTTCAACCTCTCCGTCGTCTCAGGTTTTGTCATACGATTTCTCTATGCTCGGGATCATCTCCAGCATTCTCATTTTGTGGAGTCTCAAAAAGTATATATCTACACCCCTCTGGTTATGGATTTAGATTCCTTGATCTAGGTGGCTGCAAATTTATAGGCGAAGCGCTTGATGTCTGTTGGGGGTGACATCTCCTTTATAGAGGCCATGAACAAAAATATTCACACGAAACGCGATCTGGAAGTGTCAGACTCAATTGTGCCTCGTGTCTTGAAATTAGAGGAAGGTTAGATCTCTATTTTTGTTAATCAGGAGGATTTTAAGGAATGATTGAAATCCTATCAATTCTCCTTGATTGGAAGGTTAATTCTCCCCAAGGGGACAAACCCATATCTGTAGAGTATTTCAAGCTTAAGTTGAAATGAATTTGGGGTTTCTAAGTGTAACATCCCCAATGCAGTGGCCACTATTCTGTGCCCTGATTCAAGTCATAACATGACCTCTGGTGCACATCCTTGTATACTAAAGGCTTCTAACTAGTAGCACTGGTCTATGGAGGAATGTTGGGGAGACAATACCTACTTTTCAGAGTAATCCACAACAAAAAATAATATCAAAAAATATAATAACCATAAGAAACAAATAAATACAAAAATGAGACATTTCCAAAATGTAACCAAGTATAACTTTATATAAAAATAAGATGAATACTCTACATGCTAGGTAGTCATACAAATAAACCAAAACCAAAACTACCAAAAGTCTCTGAATTCAGACTTAAGTTCCAACCCGGTCCTAACATCCCTTGCTCCAACCAAACAACCCATGCATGAACCACATGTTAGGTCCTGGTCCTAAACCTATAACTGAAAACAAGTAACATCTGTTTGGGTACCCAAGTGCCATGGAGAATTGAGAAGGTTCTGAGTACAATTCAAAAGGCCACCAATAATGGTGTCTAAAGCAATAATTAGTCTTTATAATAGTGTATGCAGATAATCAAGTGAAACGAGTAAACAAGGAAACGAGGAATGCATTTAAGTAATTACCTAATATTCATTATATCCATTATGTTCTCTGGAGTAAACCATTATACTGAACTAACTCTAGACTATAGCGACCCAAGACTTTTACATAAAACATTTCATTATTTCAAGCATAGTTAATCAGCAGAGTACAAGCCAAGGATCGTTAAGTCTAGTGTCTTGGAAGACTAGGTACATATAACATAAAACATGGGGATAAAAAGAAATTCTTTATTTAATCTTCATAATGATCTCCTAACCTCCTTTGAGCCCTTACATATACATAGGGTACCCTGGGGAACACATGAACAAAGGGATGAGCTAAAAATGCCCAGTAAGGGAATGAACATAAGGATACATCTCAAGCACATGAGTTAAGAGGCATGACATAATGATATACAAAGAATGAATCTACGAAATCATTTAATATAAAAATGGGATCATATAAACATGGAATCATATAAATGTGGAATAATCATAAATCATATCTTTAGTACCGGTCAAGTCTAACCCCCAATCCCGTTTCCCATTTTAGTACGGGTCAAGGCTAACCGCCAATCCCATTTCACATCACATCTCATGAGACTTATCCTTACCCAATGCATTGGAGCACTATCTGGGCGCACCCATCTCAAAATATTCATAAATATTCATGCCACATAAATAATCTTTCCACATAAATAATCATACATAATCAACCATACATAAACATAAGGGTACACATGGAAAGAATTGGGTACTACAATCATGACACCAAACGTATCCAAAGGGCGTATCATGAAAGTGTCCATGAAAGGAAAGGATTAGAACATACATGGACATTAATAAGGTAATATAGGCATATAACATGGTAATTGGTGTCAAATATAAGTTACAACATACAAAAAATGTATTTTAGAAACATTATCATTAAAAAAATTTTGTGCGGTCTTAAGGAAAACACTCTAGAGATTTTCAAATAGAAAAGAGGAAATTCTTTTATATAAAACCAGAATTTAACCAATAAGGTTTTCATAATAAAAATACTGATTTTATAAATACAATGGTTTCTTAAAATAGAAGATAGAGTGCACTTGAAATTTGGGTAAAAATTTTGGGAAGCCCCCTTAAAATAGGTTTTCTTATCGAAAAGTTATTAGGTGGGAATCATTCAAAATCATGTATATCCCCAAAAGAATGTGATGAAAGGGTCTTGATATAAGAATATTTTAAAACTAACCATAAGTCATAAGACTCACATAGATAGATAATATAACACCATTTTGAAATAAAGATAAGGCAACCTGAAAGAACAAAGAAGGTTCATGTAGAATTCATTATGATTTTATCGGCATGGTGTCAGGTGTGACCAAGAGGGATTAATGAGAGAGAAATGGGGTTTCCAATCACTTATAAATCCATAAGGAAGCATGGGGGAGTTTCTTAAACATACCCCATAATTTTCTAGTACACATTAAAAGGAAAAGTATAGAGGACAATCTTGATTAAGAGAGAAAAGGGGAGGATCCTTTACCTAAAATCCGGTTGTGTTCTCCACTTGTTATTAATGACCTGAATAAAAAAATTAGGATTATTAATTCATAAGTCCAGAACCTCTTATATATGTAATTTATTTATTATAACCCTTTTTAGTTCATTAAAATCCTTTTTTATTAGTTATAAGGTTCAATTTCGTTGTTCGAGCTCGTTTGTTTACTTGGCGTTAAAAGATCGATTCACTTATATTCAAGTTTGGATAATAAGCAAGATGAAAGTGGTTGTATATACTTGAAGTTACACTATCTAGTTAATATCTAGGAGATTACATGGTTTTAATTAGGTTACTTAGAGTGATGTCGAATTATTATATATATAACCTTAGTGATAACCATTTTTGTTAATCGGTGGATTTGGTTACAAAGAATGTTTTTTTCATTATATCTTAATTCCATTTGTACCAAAAGATTAAAGAACAAAAAATAGGATATATTACATATATAATAATAGGGTTCAACCATAACACAAATGGTTTCATGACCAGAATTAAAGATAATAACACAAATTGATAAGCCATTGTCCTTGAATGTGCTAAATTAGCACATCTCAAACGGTGCTTTCATTTCTTTCAAATAAAAGGGTGGAGAAAGGAGAGAAGATAATGAAATTTACCAATAGCATGAATACATTTCAGTACATGTATGCTACTAGATTTATCATACTATTATGTTGAAGGGAGGTGAGGAAAGAAATTAAAAATAAAAGAACTTAAAAGAAAAGAAGAAATTTGAGAAGAGGAATTTACCTCTTGAGAATTTCTCCTTTGAGAACCTCTTAAGGGGAGAGGATTTGGTATTTTAAGGAGTATGAGAGCTTTTGGACGTGGGGGAGGACATTGGGGAGATATTTGGGTAGAATAATGGCAAGACACAAGGCTTGAGAGGAGTGGGGAGAATAGGGAGTGAAGGGGGGTTTTTATAGTGGAGGGGAGGAGGGATTTCACAATATTATAACCATTAATTTATTATTTCTTCACAAGACAAGGAATATTAAGTATTCCATGACCAAGAATAGTAAATGGGTCATGTGAATCCGAACCAAGGGTGGTGACATCTTCCATGATGCTAGGAATAGTCTATTTATCTTATATTGTACATATATGGTAAATTACCGTATTTTACTATTCATAAAAAAATTCAAGTATTTCAGAAAAATACCAAAAATTCACCCTAACCATTTTTCAATGTGAAAAATCCAAAAATGAAGTCCATTTTTCAAAAATAATTTTCTAAATATGATTATTTTAATATTTAATTAAAATCAAAATTTATTATCAAAAACCAGATTTAAAACATGCATTAACTCTTTCTAAAACATAGGTATATTGTACTTCCAACTTGAATATTATTTTTATAATATCATAGGTGAGGTTACTATTCATTAGGGTATATCACTATTCATAAGGTTATGTTACTATTCATTAGTGTAGGTTACTATTCACCAAAAATTATTTTTATTTTATTAGACTCCAAAAAACATCTTGAACACAACTGTGTATGTCAGATTTTCAAAATTCCAAATGCAGAAGTGACAAACTTATGTTTAAAGGTCACTTATTACTTAGTTGTTCATTATTATGTGATTTTATGACTTATTTATAAGTAGGGAATTTCCATTAAAAATATTGGGTCGTTACATTCTTCTCCCCTTAAGAAATTTCGCCCTCGAAATTTCATTTTACATTCTAGGCCAAAAACAGATGTGGGTACTTTTCCTTCATTGCTTCCTCCAGCTCCCATGTTGCTTCCTAAAACTTATGGTTCCTCCACAAAACTTTGACAAGATGGGTTGTCTTGTTGCGTAGAACCTTATCTCTCTGATCCAGAATATTTACTGGTTGCTCCTCACAGGATAGATCACCTTCCTACTGCACCACCTATGAGTTTAGTACATGTGAGGGATTAGGTATGTACTTCCTCAAGAGTGATACGTGAAAAACATAATGAACTCGAGCCATATTCGGTGGAAGTGCAAGACAATAGGTCATGACTCCTATGCGGTCAAGGATCTCAAAGGGGCCAATATACCTTGGGCTTAGCTTCCCTTTCTTCCCGAATCGTATGACACTCTTCCATGTAGATATTCGAAGGAAGAATTTATCTCCAACCTCGAACTCCAAGTCCCTTCGACGGTTGTCAGCATAGCTATTTTGCTGACTTTGAGAAGATTTGATGTGTTTCTAGATGACTTGAACCTTCTCTGTCATCTCTTGAACAAGATCGAGTCCAAGTATCTTTCTTTCTCCAACTTCATCCCAACAGGTTGGAGTTCTACATCGATTTCCATATAGAGCTTCATATGGTGCCATATGAATACTTGAGTGGAAGCTATTGTTGTATGAGAACTCAACCAATGGGAGATACTGATCCCATCCCCCTTTGAATTCTAGAGAGCAGGCTCTAAGCATATATTCAAGCGTCTGAATAGTTCTTTCAGACTGGCCATCATTTTGGGGGTGATAGGCCGTGCTAAAATTTAATTCATTACTCAAAGAATGTTGAAGGATCCTCCAGAATTTAGATGTGAACCTTGGATCACGGTCAAAGACAATTGAGAGTGGAACACCGTGCAGTCTCACCACTTCCTTCACATATTAATTTGAAAGTTGTTCAAGCGAGAGATCTTACCGAATATCGATGAAATGGGATGTCTTGGTGAGTTGGTCAAACACAACCCATATCAAATTATTTCCCTTCGACGTCTTCAGGAGACCCGTGACAAAGTCCATAGTAACATTTTCCCATTTCCACATGGGTATCAGCAATGTCTGCATCATACCTTTGGACTTTTGTCGCTCAACTTTAACTTGCTGACATACCAAGCACCTTGATATATATTCTTCAATCTCCTTCTTCATGTTATCCCTCTAGAAGTGTTCTCGAAGATCACGGTACATTTTGGTACTCCCAGGATGGATAGAGAAGGTTGAGCTATGTGAATCATTCAATAGCTCCTTATTTATCTCTGGATCAGATGGTACACATAATCGTGTCCCAAATCTTACAGCTCCTTCCTCGTCAATTTTTGAAATCGGAGGATTTCCCATTTTTAACAGCTTCCATCCTTTTCTGAATTTCCACATCCTTTCTTTGAGCAACCTTTATTTTATCCAATAGGGATGTTTGAGCAATCATTTGAGAAAGTATTGATGATGTTCCTCCCTTAATGATTCCCATATCCATCTTTTGAAAATCTAAGAATATCATATCCTTTTCAATTCTCATCATTGATAAAGATGCAAGATCCTTTCTACTTAGAGCATCCGCCACATTGTTTGCCTTACCAGGATGGTAGTGGATTGACCAATCATAATCCTTGATGAGCTCTATCCATCTTCACTGGCTCATATTAAGCTCTTTCTATGTGAATATATATTTGAGACTCTTGTGGTCAGTATATATCTCACATTTTTCCCCATAGAGATAATGCTGCCAGATTTTGAACGCAAAGATCATAGCCGCCAACTCCAGATCATGCATGGGATAGTTTTGCTCATGGATTTTTAGCTGTCTTGAGGCATAGG
This sequence comes from Viscum album, assembly GCA_963277665.1. Classification (NCBI taxonomy): domain Eukaryota; kingdom Viridiplantae; phylum Streptophyta; class Magnoliopsida; order Santalales; family Viscaceae; genus Viscum; species Viscum album. The sequence continues at coordinate 190,828,848 of OY728145.1, forward strand.
CTATCACTTTATCATTTTTCATTAGCACACAACCTAATCCTTTCTTAGAAGCATCACTATACACCACAAAGAGTTCTCCACTTGAAGGGAGTGTGAGTACCGGCGCAGTGATAAGCCTATTTTTCAACTCCTTGAAACAGTCTTTACATTCCTGTGTCCAGGAAAACTTTACTCCCTTCCGTGTCAGCTTGGTCATTGGGTTTAACAATCGTGAAAAGTTCTTCAAGAATCATCAACAATACCCAGCTATACCTAAAAAGCTGTGGATCTCCGTTACAGAAGTTGGCCTCGGCCACTCTTCAATTGCCTTCATCTTGGAAGGGTCCACAAATATCCCTTTCCTGGTGATAACATTCCCCAAGAATGATACTTCCTCCATCCAGAACTCACATTTTCTGTACTTTGCATACAATATATCCCTTTGCAAAGTCTTTAACACAGTTTCCAAATGCTCCTCATGTTCCTCCTTGCTCTTGGAGTATATCAGAATATCATCAATAAAGACCACCACAAATTTGTCGAGGTAATATCTAAAGACTCTATTCATTAAATCCATGAAATTTGAAGTAGAATTAGTGATTCTGAAGGGAATCACTATGAACTCATAGTGTCAATACCTCATTCAAAAGGAAGTATTGGGAATATCTTCCTTCCTCACCTTTAGTTGGTGATATCTCGACCGAAGGTCCACCTTGGAGAAATAATTGGCCCCACGAAGCTGATCAAACAATCCATCTATCTGTGTAAGGGGATACTTTTTCTTTATAGTGATTTTATTGAGCTCACTATAATAAATACAGAGGCACATTGATCCATCCTTCTTCTTGATAAAGAGGACTGGAGCACCCCATGGTGAAGCACTTGGGTGTATAAAACCCTTCTCCATATTCTCCTGTAACTGCTTCTTTAGCTCTTCCAGCTCTACGGTGGCCATTCTGTAAGGTGTATTTGATATTGTAAGAGATACATGGATAAGTTCAATTGATAACTCAACCTCTCGGTCAGGGGGAAGACCAGTAAACTCTTCGAGGAATACATAAGTGTAATCCCTTACGATGGGCATGTCTTCAAGCATGATTCTCTCCTTTGTCTCAATCATTTTAGCTTGGTATGCATGCTCATAAGGAAGCAATATCCAAACTTTAGATGAAGATTCTAAAGGAGACTCATCTTCCTCCTTGCACTTTTAAAGAATTAGAGGGTGCTTCGGGAAGTGAAGAGTAATCTCCCTTTCTTGGCAGTTGATGTTGGACTTGTACAAAGATTGCCAATCCATGCCCAAGATAGCGTCAAACTCCACTAAAGTAAGTATTAAAAGATTTACTGGGAGGTTCAATCCACAAAAATTAACCAGGGAGGAGTTATAAACCATGGATGAAATAATTTCCCCATTCTCAGTTCTCACAGATAACTTTTCCTCCAAATTTTGAGGTGGTGTTTGAGTAGTTCTACTAAACTTGCAAGATATGAAAGAATGCGTAGAACCTGAATCAAATAGTAAGTTTTCTATTCTTGAATGAATAACAAGCATACCTATCACCACATCGTTTTCCGGCTCCACCTCAGTAGTAGTGATAGCATAATCCCTTCCTTGTTTCCTTGGAGGTTGTTGTTGATTGCCTCCGAAAACCCTTGGCTTAGGGAAATTGTTCGCATAATGCCCAAGCTCCTTGCAGTTATAACAGTGCATTACAGGCTGAGTGTTGATCCGAACCTTCCTTTATTCTTCAACATTAGCAGGATTTTTCATACCCCTTCGGCAATTCTTGGACAAATGTTCAAACTTTCCGCATTTGAAGCAATTCTTAGTTCCCTTCAGACAGTTACCAGGATGCTTCTTCCCACAATTTTTGCAAAGGGGAAAGTTGGGATTCTTTCTATCATGGGATTTGTTTGATGGAACACCCATGTTGTTTTCCATCTTCCGCTTCTTATCACTGGGACCATGAGACCACTGAGAGTCTCTAATCTCCATTTCAACCATGAGGGCACAAGAGACAATGTAATCATAACTGTCGAAGTCTCGAATCGCCAACACTTTTTGTAGACTCGGCTTTAGTCCGCTAAAGAAGCGATCCACCTTGCTTTCAGTATTCATGACAAAGTCAGAGGTGTACCTTGAAAGCCTTGTAAAGTTCGCTTCATACGCCCCAATGGACTCATCTTCCTTCTTCTTGAGTCCAAGGAACTCTCTTTCCATCTTGATATGGAGGGTTCGAGGAAACTATTTGTTGAAAAACATCCTCTTGAATTCCTCCCATTCTATGGAATCAATTTCCTCTTGGGAATTCGTATTATTGATCAGTGTCCACCACTGATCAGCTTCCCCATCAAAACGATAGACTACCAGTACAACTTTCTCTTCTTCCGAGCACGGGAGTACAGATAAAATCTTTTCAATGGAGTTAATCCATTGTTTTTTGAGGAAGGGATCAGAAGACCTGCTAAACATGGGAGGCCTTTGCCGCATGAAGGATTCTACGAAAAATTTCTCTTTCCTTAGAGGAGGGGGACGTTCCACCTGATTGAAGTTATTATTCATAACTCGAGCCAGTTAAGAAAGTACTGCCATGAAGTTTTGAGCACCCACTTCCATCACATCAGGCATGTCATTAAGGAAATCATCACATTTCCTATCACATTGGTTGTTGGAACGTGTTCTTCTATTTTCCTCCATTAACTAGGAAAAAGAATGTATAATTAGAGGTATTGAATACTTAACTATTGAGCATAAAAATAAACATTGAAATTTAAAGGATAAACTTATAAAGAAGAAGTACATCCTAACTTGTGATTCCTTAGTTTTATATCTAGGTTATCCTTGATCTATTTCTTAACTTATATTCTTATGGGTTTTTTTGTCACTTAATAATGGTTTGTACTAAGCTCGTAAATCTACCAAAACATATCCCTCGGGAGTGTCGTAACCAAGAGTGCAGCAAGGACCGTTTTCGTGCACCAGTTCCCGTTCGAGTCTAGATCAAAGCAGTGTTTTCGGGTTTTACCCCTAGATACATCTGTGCCAGAGCCACCTCTACCTGCTTGTTTCCAGACAGGGATGTATTTTCTTGATAAACCACTTACTCTATACGCACCAAAATTTAGGTCTGTTTCCTTATACTTAGTCTCATCCTTGAGGTTCTCACTAAGGTTCTCTATTCCTAATCTCCAAAAATAACTAGACCATCCTATGATACCAACTATAGAGACCCAAGCCTTTTACATAAAACCTTTCATTATTTCAAGCATATTTAATCATCAGAGTACAAGCCAAGGATTGTTAAGTCTAGTGTCTTGGAAGACTAGGTACATATAACATAAAACATGGGGTTAAAAAAAACTTATTTATTTAATCTCCATAATGAGATCCTAACTTCCTTTGAGCCCTTACATCTGTATAGGGTACCCTGGGGAACACATGAATAAAGGGATGAGCTAAAAATGCCCAGTAAGGGAATGAACATAAGGATACATCTCAAGCACATGATTTAAGAGCCATGACGTAATGATATCCAAAGCATGAAACTTATGAAATAATTTAATATAAGAATGGGATCATATAAACATGGAATCATATAAATGTGGCAGAATCATAAATCATATCTTTATTACGGGTCAAGGATAATCGCCAATCCTGTTTCCCATTTTAGTACGGGTCAAGGCTAACCGCCAATCCCGTTTCACATCACATATCATGAGACTTATACTTACCCAATGCATTGGAGCGCTATTTGGGTGCACCCATCTCAATATATTCATGAATATTCATGCCACATAAATAATCTTACCACATAAATAATCATACATAATCAACCATACATAAACATAAGGGTACCCATGGAAAGAATTGGGTACCACAATCATGACACCAAACATATCCAAAGGGCGTATCACGAAAGTGTCCATGAAAGGAAATGATTAGAACATACATGGAAATTAATAGGGTTATATAGGCATATAACATGGTAAGTGGTGTCAAATATAAGTGACAACATACAAAAAATGTATTTTAGAAACATTAGCATTAAAACAATTTTGTGCAGTCTTAAGGAAAACACTCTAGAGCTTTTCAAATAGAAAAGAGGAAATTATTTTATATAAAACCAGTGTTGAAACAAGAAGGTTTTCATAATAAAAATAATTATTTTATAAATAAAATTGTGTCTTAAAATAGAATATATAGTGCACTTGAAATTTGGGTAAAAATTTTGGGAAGCCCCCTTAAAACATGTTTGCTTATCGGAAAGTTCTAAGGAGGTAATCTTTCAAAATAATGTATATCCCTGAAAGAATGTGATGAAAGGGTCTTGATATATGAATATTGTACAACTAAATAGAAGTGATAATACTCAAATATATAGATAATATAACACCATTTTGAAAGAAAGATAAGGGAACCAGAAAGAACAAAGAATGTTCGGGTAGAATTCGTTATGATTTTATCGGCATGGTGTCAGGTGTGACCAAGAGGGATTGATGAGAGAGAAATGGGGTTTATAATCACTTATAAATCCATAAGGAATGTTGTGGGAGGTTCTTAAACATACCCCATAATTTTCTAGTACACATTAAAAGGCAAAGTATAGAGGACAATCTTTATTAAGAGAGAAAAGGGAAGGATCTCTTACCTCAAATCCGGTGGTGTTCTCCACTTGTTGTTAATGACATGAATAAACAAATTAGGATTATTAATTCATAATTCCATAACCTCTTCTATATGTAGTTTATCTATTATAACCCTTTTTAGTTCATTAAAATCCTTTTTGATTTGTTATAAGGTTCAATTTCGTTGTTCGGGCTCGTTTGTTTACTTGGCTTTAAAAGATCGATTCACTTATATTCAAGTTTGGATTATAAGCAAGATGAAAGTGGTTGTAAAGAATTGAAGTTAAGTTATTTAGTTTATATCCAGGAGATTACATGGTTTTAATTAGGTTACTTAGAGTGATGTTGAATTATTATATATATAACCTTAGTGATAACCGTTTTTGTTAATCGGTGGATTTGGTTACAAAGAATGTGTTTTTCATTATATCTTAATTCCATTTGTACCAAAAGATTAAATAACCAAAAATAGGATATATTACATATATAATAATCTGGTTCAACCATAACACAAATGGTTTCATGACCAGAATTAAAGATAATAACAAAAATTGATAAACCGTTGTCCTTGAATGTGCTAAATTAGCACATCTCAAACGGTGCTTTCATTTCTTTCAAATAAAATGGTGGGGAAAAAAGAGAAGATAATGAAATTTACCACTAGCATGAATAAATTCCATTACATGCATTCTATTGGATTTATAATACTATTATGGTGAAGGGAGGTGAGGAAAGAAATAAAAAAGAAAAAAACTTAAAAGAAAAGAAGAAATTTGAGAAGAGGAATTTACCTCTTGAGACTTTTCCTTTGAGAACCTCTTAAGGGGAGAGATTTTGGTATTTTAAGGAGGATGAGAGATTTTGGACGTGGGGGAGGACCTTGGGGAGAGATTTGGGTAGAATAATGGCATGTAAAAAGGCTTGAGCGGAGTAGAGAGAAGAGGGAGTGAAGGGGGGTTTTATAGTGGAGGGGAGGAGGGATTTCACAATATTATAATCATTAATTTATTATTTCTTCACAATAAAAGGAATAGTAAGTATTCCATGACCAATAATAGTAAATGGGTCATGTAAATCCGAACCAAGGTTGGTGACATCATCCATGATGCTAGGAATAGTCTATTTATCTTATAATGTACATATACGATAAATTACCGTATTTTACTATTCATAAAAAAATTCAAGTATTTCAGAAAAATACCAAAAATTCACCCTAACCATTATTTGACGTGTAGAATCCAAAAATGAATTCCATTTTTCAAAAATAATTTTCTAAATATGATTATTTTAATATTTAATTAAAATCAAAATTTATTATCAAAAACCAGATTTCAAACATGCATTAACTCATTCTAAAACATAGGTATATTGTACTTCCAACTTGAATATTATTTTTAGAATATCATAGGTGAGGTTACTATTCATTAGGGTATATCACTATTCATAAGGTTATGTTACTATTCATTAGGGTAGTTTACTATTCACCAAAAAATATTTTTATTTTATTAGACTCCAAAAAACATCTTGAACACAACCGTGTATGACAGATTTTCAAAATTCCAAACACAGAAGTGACAAACATATGTTTAAAGGTTACTTATCACTTAGTAGTTCATTATTATTTGATTTTATGACATATTTATAAGAAGGTAATTTTCATTAAAAACATTGGGTCGTTACATAGACAAACTGGGGGCCTAAGAAATAGTATAGGGGTACACATACATTCAATCACAAAGGGAATTCATTAATCACAAATCAGTATATACTTGGAATTTAATAATACCCACTTTAACTATTACTATAATTATTTCCAATTCTTTACTTATACCCCCATCATCAGTAATTTTATTTTCTTCACATGTTCATGGGTTATGAATTTACATCATTTACATTACAGCCTAAGCCTGTCAATTATAATGAATAAGGTAATAAATCTAGTTTTCTATCTCATTAGGAAATAAAATTTCAATAACAATACATCATGCTCACTTTGGAGCCTCTATCTAGGTAGTCTCATAAAATGAAACTGTTAGGGGGATAGACCCTCAGTCCGCTTCCCGAACCTATGCATTTTGGGGTGGGGTTTATAAAGCCAGAGTCTAACCCAAATCATGGGCATGGATCCTCAAGTCCAATACCCCACAATGACCAAGCCATGTGTACAAGATTATTTATCCATTTACCACATATACCATATCAAAAACCATACATAATCAATACACATAATATAAACATTTCACATTTCATTCAATACATAAATCATCCTTATGCCTTAACCCATTAACACATTTACCGCTTATTTAGCATAGCCCATCTAACACATTTTCCTTTCCCACCCATTAACCTATTAAGAACATTTGATAATTTCCATACATTAGCCCATATATCATATTAAATAATTCATAAGTCACTTATCATAATCACTTTATTCCATTTAACACTTTTCACATCATGATAAACACTCCATTATGCAATATCTTGAACTAAACACATTCATCATTTGGTTTATGTCATAATCGTGTTAACCTTCCAACCAACTCGTTATGGGTTCTATTTTACTAACCCATACGTTCTTTCGATCACAATGGTCCCATCAGACTTTTTAAACTACATAATGGCATAAAACACAATTTAATACACATTTGAAATTATTTTGAAGCCATCCCTTAAAACATGGGGTTTCCTCTTTAAAAAACAAAAGCATGCCCCAAGGCTTTCATTTCTATTTTCAACTATTCAAAACAATCATTAATCATTTTCACAAGGAAAGGGGGAGACACCCCCCATTTCAAAATTTTTATTTGAAATCAATTAATAAAAAATCCATTTTGAAATCATTTGAGTTCAACACCTCCTTTCAAAACATTACTCACTTTCAGACATAATTTTCCTTAAAATAAATCTATAATCAAGTCAATGGCCTAAAACATACTATAAAACCCATTTCAAAACATCCTAGTCATTTAAAATATCCAATTTATAGTCATTGTAACTAACCCATTAACCATATGCACATATCTTAATTCACTTTACTACTCATCCACTCTCATAATCCCCCTTTCTCAATGTTTAGTAATTTTATTTACCATTTTCAAGAGTTCGGCTCACCCCATGGGTTTCCCTAGGTTCGATCTCACTCACCAAAGAATACAATGAGGTATGTGAAGGGTTTATCACTTCAAAGTGAGGCTCAAATATTTCTCTAAAATCAAAGACAAAATAATTCAACAAGGCAAGACATTGGCACTACCACATACACATATAAAACATCGAGACTATGGAAAAAAGCTTAAAAACCACCCACCTCATGCTTGGAGATTATTATTAGACAAAAAACATCACTTTATTCGAACTTAAACACAATTTAAATCCCCAACATAGAATCTACTAGAAAAGTGAGGATTTTAGGGCTTTGGAAGGAGAGAAGAGATTCTACATGCCGTAATCTGGAAAATAGAGAAAAGAGGAGTGTTAGACTCACCCAGATATTCAATTCACACCCAAACAAGCTCTAAATGCATAATAATCAAAGGATAATCACCTCATGGAAGAGTTGGAGGGTTTGGCAGATCACTTAAGTAGTAGGGGGTCAAATGGGGTGAAAATTGGGGAAGGAAGAAATTGAATCAGGAGGGAAAAACTAAAAATTCCCACTTTTTAAATGGCTGCACGGTTTGGCTGCATGATTTTCCAAACCGTGCACCAACCATGCAGCTCCCTTTATCCAAGTGGGTACAAGCCACACATTTTTCTAGGAGAAACCCTATAGTTTGGAAAACTGTGCGGTAACCATGAGCTAGTCTCTATTCTAAAGGGTCTCCAATATGCACGATTTTAAGGGCTAGGTGCACAATTTGCACTAACCATGCACCAACCATGAACTTCACATTGTTTGAACCATTTCCCCCTCTTTTTGTGTCCCAAACCTTGGAATACCCCCAAAACTTGTCATACACCCCAGAGCTACTTCATTATCCAAAACAAAAATAGGTTTAGCAACTATTTAAATAAGGACGTACCTTAATGAAAGGTCGGGATGTTATAACCTCCCCACCTTATAAAAAATCATCCTCAAGCCGTACTTCCAAAAATTACTGATTATCTAAGACCAATGGTTGGGACATAGGTAACATCTATCAAATTTTATTTCCCAAACTTTCTCCCAGACACAGCCACGCTGCCGCCACACTTGGACCAAAGAAACAATCCCACCTCGAAGAAACTTCCCCTGTTGTTCTCCAAAACTATGAGCCGACACTCCTCAAGGATTCAAATACCTCATATCATTATTACCAAAGATAAAATAAGGAAAATGTTTTGGTAATATCCCTAAACCACTACACAAAAGGATGCTAAAAAGAAATTACATTAACCTGGGAGAGCCATCCAGAACACCCTCAGTCCGATCCTCCCACATTTCATTGTCCAAAAAACTTGACACCATCATACCTAGTTTCCAAAAGTCTATTGGTGACCCAATATTAGCTTCAATAAATGGATACACAAATTCTTACCACACTTCTCGACCTACCTTGGTTCGCAATTAGAGGCCCAACGACCTCACCCCCTTTTCCGAACATCTAAAGTACACCCAATCATAACCTTCATCTCATGGAACTCAACCAGTCAAAACCCGAGCCAATGACCGTTACCAACCCAAATTAACCAAGATGGATCCTACCTATGTCCATATAACTCATACTACCACTCACATCATCAACTAACCACTTTCCTACTATAGTTTTCCGCACCATTTAATTTATCTCTCCACCACCACCTCCTGGCATCTGGAACCTCCATCATCACTAAGGAGAGGAATAGAGCCTCAACTCAACTTTTGAAACATACCCAATACATTTTCCAACTCACTATGCCCAAACATCCATATAATCTATACCCAACACTGGCTCCCAAACTTTCCGTCGAGACCACCCAAATTAATCACACATCTGTGGTCCTTATCTCACCCGTAGACACCTTGGTTCTTCCTCAAAAATCCATTCTCATATCGGAGCACACTTAACGTTTCAACATTAACTGAAGGTGTCTTACTGACCACCACATATGTTCCCTTTTACCCAACTGAGTTAGGCCATCCCATTCACCTCACTCTGTTGGTGTCCAACTTCCACTATTGGCATGTCATCCTCTACTTGGACATGATGCCTTTTCACTTAAGGCATATCTCATCATATATGAACACCTACCATATTCCATTTTTGACATCTGATAGAACTTCCCACCATAGCATCCAATGCTTCACGAACTGTTTTTGGTTCTATGAAACTCACCAACATGTCTACGATACAACACCCGATTCAACTCTAAAACCAGCCTGAGTCCAAATCCATCACTCGAATCGATTTACCACTACATTCTTGGCCCACTTATCCTTCCACAAGGAATCCAAACATACCCTTACAGACTCCATGTTGGTATCCAGATGCTACCACATCCACTCCATGGTCTTCTATATACATCCATGACTGACAAAACACTCCCCAACATGGGAGTATTGTTCTCACTGCTTTCCTCAATCCATTTCAACCACTGTGGTTCATGATTCAATCATAAGATGAACCTAGAACTTGGATGTAGCTGTCTAAACTTTCCTGAATAATGAAACCAAAATCAACAGCTACCTGTTACTGAATTCTGCGAACAACACCCATGGAATTTATTGACATCCAACCCATCCCTAGGACCTCTCTTGGAATCCGTCTATGGAATTCTCCCCACCACACGAATCCACCTATTCCGCCCTGAGATCACAGAACCTAAGGTGTACCATACCCAACTGAAACACATTCAAGTCTCTCAGAGTAAATCTAGAGCCTTCTCAGTGTACTTGGGAGGATTTGAAGATATTAGAAATGATCATGAATAACAAAAGGTATTCCAAGAAGTTGTCAAAAAATACCACCACAAACCACCCATCATTAATGTCACCTCACATTGTGAGGACACCTTAACCTGCCAGAAGCCTGAGGCTTCCCTATTTTCCAATGTCTTATTCAAATTCAAATTCCACAACCCAAAAGGGGACTTCCAACCAAAACTCACTACCACTTCACAACCTTATTAAAACCATTCACAACCCAACATTTCCCTTGGAACCACTATCGTTACCCCACTTGAGTTATTATAACATAACCCTAGTGACTTACATAGAACACATCGACCGCTATTGAGGTCATAGGGAAAGACTCCTCACAAATTTTCCTCTTCCCAAAAAATGAACTTATAACCAACCATAAGTACTCAAACACCTTCTGAGAAAGAAACTAAGGCATAACCATGCACTTTTACCACACACAACAACACCAACCATGCATTAATTATACCTCTAAAGAAAACACCCGTACATCCCATATTATGACACCTTCAAAATTGGGCCAACCTTCCTTGAGGATACCCAAGATCTCACAAAACTATCAATACATAATGATCACCGAATCAGATTCCCAAAACCATTTACTTTTCCACTTAGCCCTCTAGGATGAACCCACACTAAGAAACACTCTCTATCTACCACTACCAAGGACCGAAATGTCTTCCTGTGTCATACACACCCAAAATCACTAATAACCCCACTGACCTCTCTCACAGGTCATCGCCAAAGACCAAATGGTACCAACTCCCTAAACTGGAGTCATGTCACACAAAGGTTACTGGATCTTTATCTCTCTCTCTCTCTAATCAATACAAATCAAATCTCAACCAACTCACTTTCCAGGACAACACTCCTCCCCCCACTCCCAAATCATATTGTATATAACACACCCCAACTGACATTTACTCTAGGCCTCACACCTAGGATACCTATACACATACATATTCACTATGATCCAAACACCCAATCTAGGGTCCAAAACACAACTCATATGATTAAAACCCCTAAGAGTTACCAAATCCACATTAACAAACAACAAAACACATCACAATATCACAACCTCATCGAGGGCACAACAAGCACATCCTTTTTACCATTCAATGAAACCTAAAAAGGTCCCAGATCCAAAAACTAAGGTCTCAAACTAGGGAACTCTGGCTACCAAAAACTTCCATACACAGGGTCTGATCACAACACTAGGGAGACCCATTTCCAAAATTCCTACCCGTTCCATCATGTTTCACATCCCTTCTTAATTAAACTTTACTAATTAAAACCAAAGGTTTCTCATTTCAAAAATTTCTATTTTCAAAACCCCAAGGATTTACACTTTCAAAAACCTTTTTATTAACCTAAATTTTAAAAAAATCCAAGATTTATTCAAATTAACATTTTAAAAAAAATTCATTTATCAAACATTTCAAAGAAAAAAAAACAACATAAAAAATTTACCAGAAGAAAAGTACACTACTAGAACATGAATCCCAAGGTAATATCAATCACAAGAAACATGCAGATGACCTAAAAATCCTATGTGTCTAACATGATGCATGAACTCATACACACTCTCTTGCCATACCAGGCCAAGAGATAAACCTCATAAATTGATACCATCACATCCAATTGCACCACTCAAGTTGTAAATAAAAATAAACTGTAAATGAACAAAATCAAACACCAATTCTCACCCCTAAATTCTCACCCCTAGAACTTGGATTTTCCCTCATACATGAACCTATAGGAACCCAGAAATGAGCTCATTACTAGGCCCAAATATGATCCTAGTATCCTATCTACCATTTCCCAAATAGTAATACAAAATACTACCTATGATACCACTTTGTAACATCCCCAACCCAGTGGCCACTATTTGGTGCCCCAATATGGGTCTTCACATGACCTCAGGTGCACCTCCCCATATGCCAGAGTCTACTAACTAGTAGCATGGGTCTATAGAGGAGTGTTGGGGAGACAATACTAGCTTTTAAATTAAGACACAATAGAAAAAATATCAATAGATATAATAACCAGTGTAAACAAATAAATAGAAAACATAAGACATTGCCAACAAGTAACCAAGTAACACTTTTTATAACAATAAGATGAATACTCTATATACCAGACAATTATAAAAATAAACCAAATCCACAACTACCAAAAGAGTCTAAATTCAGACCCAAGTCCTAACCCAGTACTGAAATCCTATTCTCCAACCAAATAGCCCATGCATGAACCACATACCAAGTTCCTATTCGAAACCTGTACCTGAAAACAAGTAGCATCTGCTCGGGTACCCAAGTGCCATGGTGGGCCGATCAGGGTGTGAGTATAACTTAGTTGGCCAACACCAACGATGCCTAAAGAAATAACCGGTCTGTATAATAGTGTATGGATATAATCAAGTGCAATGAGTAAATAAATAAATAAGGAAAACATATAAGTAATTACCTAATCTCCATTATATCCATTAAGTTTTCTTGAGTTAACCATTCTACTGGACCAACTCTGGTCACACTAGGGGCCTAATCCATAGTATAGGGGTTCACATACATTCAATTATGAATGGAATTCATTAATCACAAATCAGTACATACTTGTTAGTTAACAATATTCACTTTAACTATTATCATCATTATGTCCAATTCTTCACTTATACCCCCATTATCACTAAGTTCATTTTCTTCACATGTTAATGGGTCAGACATTTACATCATTTACCTTACAGCCTAAGCCAATCAATTACCATTTATAAGGGAATAAATTAAGTTTTCTATCTCACTAGGAAATAACATTTCAATAACAATACATCACACTTACCTTGGAGCCTCAATATAGGTAGTCTCATCAAATGAAACCATTAGGGGAATAGAGCCTTGGTCCCCTTCCCCAACCCATGCATCATGGGGTAGGGTTTAGAGCCTCAGTCTAATTTGACCATGGGTGTAAACCCTCAAGTCCAATACACCACAACGACCAAGCCAGGTGCACATTCTTATTTATCCATTTAACACATATACCATATAACAAACCATACATGATCAATACACATGATATAAATATTTCAAATTTCATTCAACACATAAATCATCCTTATGCCTTAACCGATTAACACATTTACCGCTTATTTAGAATAGCCCATATAACCCATTTCCCTTTCCCATGACTTAACCTATTAAGAATATTCAAAATTTCCATACATTATCCCATATAGCATATTTAATAATTAATAAGTCAATTAGCACAATCACTTTATTCCATTTAACTTTTTCCCATCATTCCAAACACTCCCTTATGCTATATCTTCAACCAAACACATTCATCATTTGGTTCATCTCATAATCATGTTAACATGCTGGCTTACTCGTTATGGGTTCTATTTCACTAACCCTTATGTTCTTTCAATCACTATCATCCCATCAGAACTTTTAAAATACATCATGGTATAAAATACAATTTAATACACATTTGAAATCATTTAGAAGCCACCCCTTAAAACATGGGTTTTCCTCTTTAGAAAACTAAAGCATGCCCCAAGGCCTTCATTTCCATTTTAAACCATTTAAAACAATTATTAATAATTTTCACAAGAAAATGGGGCCACACCCCCATTTCAAATCATCCTTTTAAATGAATTAATAAAAAACCTGTTTTGAAATCATTCGAGGATAACACCTCCTTTCAAAACATCACTCACTTTTAAACATCATTTTCATTAAATAAATATATAATTGAGTCAATACCCCAAAACAAAACATAAAACCCATTTCAAAAAATCCTAGGCGATTAAAAGAGCCAACTTATCGCTGTTCGAACTAACCAATTATCCATACCCATATCTCCTAATTCAATTTACTATCTATCCACTCCCATAATTCCCATTTCTCAATGTTTAAAAATTTTATTTACCATTTTCAATGGTTCAAATCACCCCATGGGTAGCCCTAGGTTTAGTCTGACTCACCAACAGACCCAATGGGGTTCATAAAGGGTTTCACACCTCTAACTAAGGCCCAAATTGTTCTCCAAAATCAAATATAAAAGAATAAAACAAGGAAAGACATTGGAAAAACCACATACACATATAAAACATTGAGACTATGGGAAAAAGATTAATGACCACCTAACTCATGCTTGAAGATGATTACTAGCCTAAAAAAATCCCTTGATTCAAACTCAAACACCCTTTAAAGACCCAACATAGAATCTTCTGAAAAAGTGAGGGTTTTATGTCTTTGAAAGGAGAGGAGGGATTCTATGACCCCTAATCTGGAAAATAGAGTAAAGAGGAGTGTTAGACTCACTTGGATCTTTGATTCTCACCAAAACACACTCCAAATTCCTAATAATTGAAGGAGAATAACCTCTTATAAGACATAGAGGGTTTGGTTTTTCACCTAAGCAGTTAGTTGTCAAATGGGGTGAAAAATTGGGGAAGAAATAAATAGAATCAGGAGGGAAAAACTATAATTTCCCACTTTTTAAATGGCCACACAGTTTTCCAAACTGTGCTCTAACTGTGTGGATACCTCTATCTAAGAGGGGCCAAGCCACACCGTTTCCTAGGATCACCTACATTGTTTAGAAAAACATGCAGTAATAGTGGTATACCCTCTATCTAAAAGGGTCTCCAAGCCACACGATTTCCTGGTCCAGGTGCATGGTTTTCACTAACCATGCACCAACTGTGTGCTTCACACTGTTTGACCAATTTTCCCCTATTTTCATGTCCCGAACCCTAAGATATCCCCAATTTTTTTTATAAACTCTAGGTCCACTTCATTAGAAAAAACAATAGGTTTAACTAAAATTTAAACAATGACGTACCTTAACAAAAGGTTGAGATCTTACATGAAGGATGGAAGATAATCCCCATAAAAAGCAGATATTTTCATTTTATTTTTAAATATGTAACTCAGAAATCCATAGTGTGGGATTATAGCTGTTATAATCTAAAACTAAGAATTTTGAGAATATCGTAATGACATTTTAGTTTCAACCCTTCATCAGAACCACAACAATGCTCATGTATGGGTCAGATTTCATAGCCTTAGTTGGGTAATCTGGCATCTACATATTTTGGAGGAAATTTCCTCTTAAATTGGTGCACCACTAAATATTGACAACAAAACCATCCAAGGAAGTTTTAGTTACTATACTAATGTCTTGATTGATATTGAATTTGTGAATCCTCATCCAGATAGTTTTATTCTCATTACCAATGGTGAAAGTATTAAAGTTGAGGTTGAATATGAAATATTTCCCAATTTATATAGTTTTTATAAACTTGTTGGAAATGATATTTCCAATTACAGGCAGGTCTAGAATCTCCAATCCAAGATGCTAAAGTTACTGGGTGGGGATTGGAGGCCTCATCTAAAATTAATATGAAGGATTCAGGTCCCTCAAATGGTATGGGATTTGTCAAGGTAAGGGAACTTGTTTCCAAGGATAAGGTAGATCACCCCTCAATATAGGGTAATGTGGATTTTGGTCTCAAAAAGAATGTTTAGGGATTTGATTTGGATGATATTGGTGTCCAGAATTTTGAGAAAGGTGGAAAAAACCCTGGGACATCTCATCAAGGATCCCCTCCTGGTGATGCTATTGGACAGAATGGTAGTAAGTCCTTTTTGTAGGATCTTACAGGTAGTGCCGGGAAGGTGAAGGAGAAAAATGCCACTCCAGTGCAGCAAGTGACCCATGGACATGTTGGTGAGTATGAATCTAATAAAGAACATTATTATTAGGTTGCTGTAAATTTTAAATTGAGTTAGGAGGACTCCTTGTCTGCTTCTTTTGATAGAAAAAGAATATGAAAGATTATTACTAATTCTTGGATGGGGCAGAAACGCATGAGCTGATGTTGTACAAAAGACCTCTGATATTCAGAGTCCCAATACAACCATGGTTTCGATAGGATTTGGAAAAACAATTGAGCTTGATTGACATCTTCAATAGGTCTAATTTCATGATAATCTTCGATGAAGAATTTGCAAATTCTCAGGGAATTATTTGTACTGTCAAAAAAGAAGCTTCCAAGTTAGTTATGATGGTATTATGTTTAGCCAAAGATACAACCCCATAAAATGATGATGATAAATGGTAGAATCGCAAAACACGGAGGAGAGGTTGACACCCGATAGGTAGGGGTAGTGGCTGATCCCATAGGTGAATATTTTGTTTGCTTTGAAGTGGTATGACACTTTCATGCGCTCCCCTTCTTCTCATATACTTTGGGAATTTTTGTTTTTAATAAATTTCTGAACTGTGGGCTATAACCCATTGTTCACACTATTTGGTATAGATACATACTAAAAGGTTTGGGGACAGGTCCCTTTATTAAAAAAAATAAAAAAGGAAATAGGGATCCCTTGTGGACTAGGTAAGGGAGAACCCATTTCAACCCCATAAGCACAGAGGGATCAAGCCCATTATAGACCAATACAAACCCATTACAGTGTCCTGAAATACCAGAGGGATAAATCCCATTACAAAATCAAATTTAACCCAAAAAACTTCATTTGCCACAGTTGATCCGATCCACACCGCCGCCACCACCATGACTGCCGGAAAGCCCGTCGATACCACTGTCTGATGCATCGGTGCATGCTGCACTTATTGATGTAGAGGATGTACGAACATGTAAGAACCGACCTCCACTTGACTACACTTCCCTATCGATCACGCTGCCAGCATGTCCGTCACGCTGATAGCTGATAAGCCACCTTCGCCACCTGGTCCAACCCAGATCCATTATTGAAGGAATATCAACCACGCCGTGTGCCGTAAATCTGGAAAAACTAGACTGCTGCCGCCTTAGAGCTCTAGATCTATTCTGAAGCCAGATTTGGAAAAGCCTTACCTACTCATTTTCCCTCGAGGACCACACAATAACCGCCAGATAACGGCTAATTTTTTTATCTGGGTTTTTAAAATATTAAAATTTGACAACAGGGGTTAGGGTTCGAATATTTTTAAAAATGGGTCCGGGATGCGTGAACGGCGTTCACGCATCCCGGACCCCGGCGTGATGCGTGAACGCCGTTCACGCATCTTCCCGAGAGAAGAGATGCGTGAACGGCGTTCACGCATCTCACAGAACACCTAAATGATTCATTTTTTCTAACCTAGATCATATGGAAAGGTATTTCACTTAGAGGAAAAGGGGGATTTGTTCTATGTGGAGAAACTCTACTCATATGACTTACAAGGAATTTTTGTATCCTGAAAGAAGTCATATTAAGATAGAAAATAAGTTCAATGTTTTTAAAGATAAAAACGAGTATCAAAAAATGGTGTTTAAAGAACCAAAATCAAATCCCTCGTAATAAGAATCTTGGAAGAGAAGATGAAAAATTTGGAAGAAAAATAATGAGGTTGTACCAGCTGTGGAGGAGGGGGAAAATGTATTCCAAATAAAGAGGAAATTCATGGGAAGGAAATATGTGCATAATCCATGAAGCATGTAATAAGAAATAAATCACATCTCATGCTTGGCTTAGAAATAAGAAGAAATAAAGGATGAGAGAAAACTCTCACATTGAATGTTTCCTCTATAGAATACAAGAGGTTCCTCCTTATTCCTTATTATTTTATGTGTTATGAGTTTACTTGAATGGAATTGAAGGAGAAGTATTGTTCATCATGGAGTACATAAATTCCCATGATGAAGAATGAGTTCATCTCTTAAGGAGGATCTTATAAGAGATTTGAGGTATTCCAATCACATTATCTTTCATTTTTTCTTAATTATATTCATTAAGGTTGAGTACTTATTTAATGAAAAAATGAGAAAAGGGGGATTTGTTCTTGCACTTGAACTTTCTAATGTGTTTTTTGAAGTGTGTGCAGGATCATGTATTTCTTATCTTAAAATTACTCATCCTGATAATTGAGAATATCTAATTTTAGTATCACATATGAGTATGTGTTATAGGTAGATTATATTATATTGGTTATTTAATTATTTCTTTCTACACTAGGATGGATCATATAGATATAGTGTTTATTAACTAAAGGCTTTGTTCCAAGTATCATGTCATATCATCCCCTTATTTAATTATCTACCATTGATGAGTCACAAAAATCATGGTTGGGAATCCTTGGATAAAACCAAGGACCCTTCCATATTAAGAAGTCCATGATGAACTTATAATATCCAAGCATGATCCAAGAACAAGTCATGTTCAATATTCATGCATTGTCGTGCATGAACTGAAGGATCCCAAGACTTTTGATGAAATAGAGTCTTCAAATGAAGTAAGATCTAGATTTAATGCCAAGGTACAATCATGATAATATATTCATGAAGTTACAATTTCATTAAGGATTTAAATTATTGATTTTAAATCATGTAATAATGATATATTACCCATGAACAATTATTGTTTGTTTTGTGAATAAAGTGTGTATGAAGGTGATGAAGACTCTGTGTTGAATTGAAATATTATTTCTGATAACTCGATACAATAATGTATCAGGTAAATACAGAAATATGAATTGATGAGTTCTTGAGTATTTGAATATTGAGGAGAGTCTAGATTGCACAAAATCTGAAAAGAGTCTTAATATAATAATTTCTAAAATTATTGATAAAGTACACAAGGTAGGAGTGACTAGATTTCTTATAGAGTAAGTCTATTTGAAGAAGAACTTCTTCCTAAATTTGGAAGTAGATGTATCTTTTGGATTATAGAGTAGAATGAATCTCCAATGTATTATGGAGAAAGAGAGTGTATAGTGGATTATTTTTTGTTATAGAGAGGAAAAATGGATTATATGTCATTTTATTAACTTGTGGAGATAGTGAATAATACATGTTGGGGGGTATAACCAATATAGAAATGAGTAGTATTTTCAAAATAACCCTGTAAATAACATGTGATTCTCCCTATTTCATTACAACTACACTTGAGGAATGATTGAGAGTTTATATTGAGTGGATCAAAAACCTAAAAAAATTTCAATAGGTTGAATTTAAAAAAAGAATTAGTAAAATAAGGCTACCACTGATTCACCTCCCTCTCATTACCACCTAATTGATCATTGGCCACTAAAAATATCTCTCCGTATCAATAGATCTTGGTGAAATAGGTTTACACACATCAATTTGCATTAGTTCAATCACTCTTATTGACCATTGATCTTTAACCTTTTATATATTTCAAATAATCTTCCCTTGTTAGAAAGAATCGCATGTATGAGTATGATCACATGATAAATTAGGGAGATCTTGAGCAGTGTCACATTTCAACAGATCTTCCATGTATGATTGGCTCATATAAACAATAAATTTATACCACAACCTATTTTATTCTTCCTTGGATATAAAATACATATCTTCTTGTCCACTCACAAGATATAGATTCCCCTTTGTGTGTATTCCTTACAAAACTCCACTATATTTTCCCTTGATAATACACACCTTATTTGTAAATATTATAGTGTGTCCCAAGTCACATAGTTAACTAACACTTAACAAGTTTTTATTGAGACCTTCAACAACCATTAAATCAGCTTATCTCATCCCCACCCCCAAATTTGGCTTCTCCCAAGCCAATAATCATCAGGCCTTCATCATTGAAAAATATATCAACACCTTACCTTCCATACATTATTCTTATAACTAGATCCTTATTTCTCATCATATGGGAGGTGCATCCACTATAAATGATCTATAATATTGTGTGATTTGATGGTTTAAAGGAAATATCTACAATCACTACCTTCTCAAATATTCTTTTTGATCCATGTATATGAATTCATACTTGATGTTGACTAATATTATCAATCTTAATCAAATTATTATGGTCTAACGTCATCCTGAAAAGATGCAAATTTATTTTTCATTATCATCTTGTTTGATGATCCCTTGATCTACTGCATATTACCACTTTGGGTATACTTTAGTAAATTTCTCTACATTATTGATGAGAAATATTTTTCCATGTGTCTAAATCCTCTAAACCTAAAATAGTGACCCTCAAGGCTATGGAATGAGCATTCTAAGAATTCCCCATATTTCCACAAAAATAATATTTGATAAATGGTTTATTCATGTGCATCACTAATACACCACTCATTATTCCTTAAGATCACTAAATATTCTGATTCTAATTCATACCAAAATAAATCTTTATCCACATAACAGGCTCTTGTGTTCTGACACCAATCATTACTGCTTTCTGTTTATGAACAATAACCATACCATTTGTGGCATTACGATGTATCATTTTCTTCCCTAAACATTTTTTAACTATTTTTTGGACCTATGAACCATAATTTCCCTTTTTTCCATCACTTGTGTGACCTAATTTCCTAATATCATATTAGGAGTCAAGAGTTTCTCTTGATCCTATATTTAATTGTAGGCCAACAAAATCCTCCTAAAGTTCTTCAATACATTTTACTTGGTCTTTTAATATGTTATTCATAAAATGAATAGCCTTGGATTATTATTTAACGTTTATCTTGAACTTATTGAATTTATATGAGTATTATGGAATTTATGATCTGAGAATTCCAATTTCAATCTTCATCTCAAACTTCTCTTCTTCCTACTACTTCATATAGAGTTTAGAATATTAAACCACCCTATTGGATTTTTTTGCCCCTAAAAACACCTATCTTCTCAAGTGTTTCTTCTAATTGAACCTAGAGGTCAAATATTCCTTCAAATTACCCTTTATCATTCTTTCTTTCTTCCCATTTTTGTGAATTTCCCAAAACTGCCACCATAACATTTTTCTCCATGATCCTTGAGTATTCTCTAACATATATTGAGAAATCTATAATCTTAGCATCTTTCAGTCACTCATGTTATCTCAATATGTTGTAGTTAAACATCTATTTCTATAAAGATCCTCATATGGTTCCATTTGTATTCTAAAGTGGAAACTTAATTTTTATACTTTCTAATACTCCTTTTTCATTGTTTTTCTGATTAAATATTGGTATATTTGTGAACAAATGAGTTACATGAAAAACATATAGTGATTGTGATGAGTGAACCATGATCACATCATCACTATGCTAAGTTCTCTGAGTTTCATTTCTAGATCCAAGAGTAATATTTTTTAAGGCATGTGCTCTCTAAAAAATATCATCTTATCTAAATAAGGTGGAAGAAGTGATGTCATGGACATGACCTAAGTTTTGAGATGCATACTCAATAATCTCACTCTTTAGATTGCGTACCAGTATAAATCGTTTCCTTTTATAAAGTCTGAATATGTATCTTCTCAAAATTGGCCAAATGAACTTCTAATTCATATTGTAGTTTTCAATGTTGTCCATAAACAACCATAAATGTTAAATCATGCTTAGAGTGTATCAATTATTAACCAAGGGTAGATAATCAAAATTATCAATGAAATGCAAAATCCTGCACATACTTCACCAAATATATTAAAAAGTTCAAGTGAAAAGATAAATCTTCCCTTTTCATCCCATCTTTCCATCAATCAAGCTCTCCCCCTTAATTGAAATGAGAAATATAATTAAGAACAATGGATAAAGTGTGATTGGAATACCTCAAGTTTCAACTTCTTGAGATGATATGAATTTCAAGATTTGTCATGAAATAATCCTTGGATTTTAGCTCAAACTTATTCTTGGAAATAGTTTCTTTCACAGTTTTCTTGACTTCATTGTTTTGCATATTCCCAATGGAAGATTTTCCAACTATTGTTCCATTCTTCTACACTTGTTGTGGCCTTTTATTTTTATCAGCATATGCATTTTGCATGGTTGGACTGAACCATCACTCATCATAACTGTGACCACTTCTATTGCAATTCGAAATAATTAATATAATTAATATTTATCATTTAATTTAATCATATTATTTATTATACACACACACATATATATATATACATTGGTAGATAATTTGATAACAGTAAGACACTTATTAAAGGTATAATAGAAGTCTAGATAACAGTAATACACATACAAAACGTATCA
The DNA here is from genome assembly GCA_963277665.1 of Viscum album. Taxonomy (NCBI): domain Eukaryota; kingdom Viridiplantae; phylum Streptophyta; class Magnoliopsida; order Santalales; family Viscaceae; genus Viscum; species Viscum album. The sequence goes on from OY728145.1 coordinate 190,851,313, forward strand.
TAAATCCAATGTCAACCTAATCTACGCCTCCGGTGTGGATGCTCCTCTGTCCCACAGTCAGGCGTATACTGGATGCGTCCACGCCGTGTCTGTCTACGTCTGTGCTCTGGCGTACGCTGCGCATCCTCATCGATAGCCACCTCCACATCCTCCTGTGTGACAGACGGTGGATGTACAGTCTCACCGCCTGTACCCTGGCCTGCATCTAAGGATAGTGGAAGCTGGATGGAACTCTCACCAATATAGGAAGTAGATGGCTGCTCTGCTGCGGATGACTGCAATAAAACATCGAACTCAGTCCAGTCAGCGTCTATAAGTACCTGTGGCTGTGCCTGAGAAGCTGGAGGAGCATATGACTGATCATGCTGAACACCCTCCTCTAGTGGAATAATATCATGTGGCTGAGCAAGCTGAGCAGCCTCATCCTGTGGAACAACAGCATCCATAACAGGGTCGTCACCCCCAGGTACATCTACGTGAGGCTCAGCAGGCTCCGCGGCCTCCGCAGCAGGCTCCGCGGCCTCCGCAGCAGGTGGTGGATCAAAGAAAATTCCATGATAAATCTCTTCCATCGACGGTATCATCTGTCGTACAAGGCTGTGAAAATATGCTGGGTCAAAGGCAGCTCTCTCCACTGGATCAGACATATGAAGTAGATGACAAATACGAGCATCCCGCGAAAACAAATTCTGTTGTTAACTAATTTGAATAAAAAATATGTTGAACTGTGAAAGGAAGAATGCATACCAAGTCATGGAAGCCCCGTCCGTGCCGTGTCAGAAATCTGACGGGAGACCTGATGTACCAGCCTGCATAATCCATCTGATCCATCAAATGAAAGCGTACTGTCCCTGCCCCTCGCAACTGGGACTCCCGTCGCCTGTCCCATAACGCAACATATCTCACATGGTAGCTCCTCCAATCAAAATCTCTCTTCCCTGACATCTTCAGGGAATGCAATGAATCCAACTGACTGGGCGGGTCAGGAACTGGCTGAAGGAATCCAAACTGTCTCATAACCCTATCCGTCTGATGCCACTCGACTATATGAAAATGAATCAGTGGAACCATGCAGGAGCCGATATCAAGCATCACTGTACAGTATGGGGGAAGACTCTGAAGGATAGCATCTGTATATGGCATCCATGTAATCTGAAAGAAAAAATGAATAATCAATTAATAAATGAATAGATTTACAGTAAAGAGTAAAGATTTAACAATATAAATAATAATCACTTACATCGTCTGGTCGAATGCTGTCTAGCATAAGTCTGTAGGCGTGAACATCATGTCTGGGAGAATCTGAATGTCGATGCGCCTGACTCCACCTGTAGATAACATTTTTTTTTACATTTCATAAAAGAATTTTATACAAGTAAGTTAGATATTAGAAAGAATTAATAACATACCAACGTCCACGTGGAGCCTCTGCTACAATATCTACGGGTAATGGCGCACGGGCATGTGGAGCTAAACGAGGTATGTGCTCCCATACCCACATCTGTAGAAGAACCATGCATCCTGTGATCTGCATCTTATCGATGCGACATGCGCTGCATAGGGCTCTGTATGTATATGCTAGGCAGGCAGACCCCCAACTATATCGACCTGCCTGGTCCAAATCCTCTAAAAAAGCTAGATACATCAGGTGCACAAAAGTAGTAGAGTGGTCAACAAAAAGCGTGCCACCGATCAGCCTCAAAATATATGCGCGTGCAAAGCGCAGCACGGTGACGTCATCAGCATCATCTGGTAAATGTGTGAAGTGCTGGTCTAACCAAGGCATCCGCAATCTACCACCGACGATGGTCCTGCCATCATCCTGGACCTCTATGCCCAGAAGTCTATGAACAAGCTCAGGCAAATCTGATGGAACTCGGCCTGTCAAAGCATGTCCGTCGATAGGGAGGCCCAACACAATAGCCACATCCTGCAATGTAATAGTCATCTCTCCCTCACTGAAATGGAAAGTATGTGACTCTGGTCTCCATCTCTCGACAAGTGCGACAATGAGCTGATGATCAAGAAACGTGAAGTCGCACATCGCTACTCCATAAAATCCAGCTCGACGAAGATGTGGGACGATAGCGGGAGGTGGTGCAGTATGATGGAAATGGTGAGATCTACGTACACTCAAGGGAGCCACAGGACGTCCCTCTAAAAGCAGTCGTGATACATGAGTAGCCTGAGATGTAAGCAATGGAAAACCTGCCATCTGCACACATGATATCATCGTTACTTATTAATAGTGGAATCATGATATATTAATTTTTATTTGGTGTCACAATCAACATTAGCCTAGTCTCACAATCAACATTAGTTAAGGATGCTCAGACACTCAGATGCCATTACTAAAACTAGACATCTTATAAGAAAACCATAATTTAAAAGTGAAAAATTAATTATTTCTTCTTATTTGTGAAATTACGTTTGTTAATTTATCCATTATCCATTAAATAACCATCAACATTATTCCACATTAAAAATTAACAGGAAAAAGTGAAAAATTAATTATTTCTTCTTATTTGTGAAATTACGTTTGTTAATTCATCCATTATCCATTAAATAACCATCAACATTATTCCACATTAAAAATTAACAGGAAAAAGTGAAAAATTAATTATTTCTTCTTATTTGTGAAATTACGTTTGTTAATTTATCCATTATCCATTAAATAACCATCAACATTATTCCACATTAAAAATTAACAGGAAAAAGTGAAAAATTAATTATTTCTTCTTATTTGTGAAATTACGTTTGTTAATTTATCCATTATCCATTAAATAACCATTAACATTATTCCACATTAAAAATTAAGAGGAAAAAGTGAAAAATTAATTATTTATTCTTATTTGTGAAATTACGTTTGTTAATTTATCCATTATCCATTAGATAACCATTAACATTATTCCAAATAGATCAAGTTCCTAAGTAACTATAGAAACTTCCACAATAGGTTATTCAACCACAACCTCTTCCTCTTAGTCTTCTACTTCTTCTCATCCTCATCCTCTATTTCTTATTCTTCTTCTTCATCATCGACACCAACCACAACCTCTTCCTCTTAGAGCAGGTACACAGACTCGATCATGGATGATGAGATTTGGAACTCTGTCCTGCCACTTGGGGACATCTCTTACGAGTATGTCCTTCTGCGTGGCAGATACTGCATCGTATTCTCCCTCCTCGTTGCCGAGGCCAATCCATCTCATTTCTGATGCGAGTTGACTTCGGTCTTCCTCGAGGCCGCAACCTAGTAGCATGAAGCCAATAATTTTAAAAATGACACACATTGAAAAAATTATAAATGATACCAAAACCGACTTATGAAAACCTGGAAATATCAGGGACAATGGTCGGTTGATCAGCAGGCAATGTGATAGAATGGAAGTCACCAACAGGCATCCAAGCAGCACTATAACAGTTAACCAAAGTGCTCATGTGATACACCGGGTCAACATATGGCTCCCACGATATATTTACCGAAGCACAAGATGTAATAACATGTACACATGGATATCTCAATGCCTGAAAGCTGCCACAATCACAGTACCTGTTATCCAACATCACGAAAAACACTCCACCATTAGTGCATGCACCCTGGTCGTAGCACTTTCTTACCCGAAAACTCCTATTTTCCCTGTCAAAGGCTATAACATTCCATCGTGAAGCCTCATTCCGTATCCGGTCAATATCAGTTTGAAAATGCTGAGTAAAAAGCATTCCATTTTCCATCCTCTGGTAGGCCTTTTGGGACCGGTCAACAAAGTAGTGAACACATCTAAAAAATGTCTCTTGCACTAACCCTGTGATTGGGAGTTTGCGCACACCCTTGAGGACCCCATTTACGCACTCCACTATATTAGTGGTCATATGCCCATATCTCATGCCACCATCGTATGCTAATGACCATTTTTCCTTTGAAATTTGTACCATATATTCATATACCTCCTCATTAACTGTTCGGATCTCTTCAAGACGTCAATCAAGCATTTCTTGTTGGGGTTTATATGCTGAAAGCATAACATAATAATGTATTAAAATGGATAGTAAATTTTTTAAAAAAAAGAAAGTTTAGAAAACCATACCCAATTTGAGGATCGCCTTCTTTATGGCCTCATCTCTAAACTGCTTATGCACATTACTTGCAATATGTCTAATGCAATAACGGTGATAAGCATTCGGCTCAGTCCAAGAAACCCCATCACTACTCATGGCCTCTATAATCGCTCGATGATGATCAGATATCAGACACACGCCCTGTTTCTGCGTGACATGAACACGTACACATGCCAAAAACCAGCTCCAGCATTCAAAATTTTCTTTTTCAACAACAGCAAAAGCAAGTGGCAGAGGAGCGCGATTACCATCCTGTATGGCAGCAATGAGTAGAACACCTGTATACTTTCCATAAAGGAATGTGCCATCTACCTGAATAAATTGTTTACAAAAGGGAAATGCAGCAATGCACGGTCTGAATGCCCAAAAAATCCTCTTGAACTTCACCTTTGACCGATCAACTAGATGATTTTGGGATACATACTCAACACTGTCCAACTGATAAACAATCTGATTATTGAGAGACAACAATTCCATAAGCTGTGGCAACAACGCATAAGACTCATCCCAATCACCATACACTTTTACAATGGCTTTCTGTTTTGCATTCCAAGCTTTGTTGTATGATACCTTATATTTATACAACTGTTGAATTCTTTCCTGAATAAGGGAAACAGGAACATCCTGACTTGTTCGTATCATCTCACAAATAACAGTAGATATAAACTCTGCATCAAGAGAAGAGTGATCTTGTGCCAAGCTGGGATGCAGACAAGTGTGTGGGCCTTCGAATTTGGTTATCTTCCAACATCCATAACATTTATCAAATAGTGCTCTTAATCGAAATTTACATTCTGACCCATATTTTTCACAACGAATGAGATATTTGGTCTTCTTTGACTCATAAACCACAAATGTGAAATGTCGCTCAATGTGGTATTGCTTTATCATATTTTTCATGACCTGTTTACTTTCGAACTCCTGCCCAACATATATGGCATTATCATTTGATGTAGGCATATTCCCTATAATGCCAGGGAATTCAGAAGCTGGTGTAATGACATCCCAATCAAAAGGTTGTTCACGAGACATTCCTCCAACTAAGGAACTCAAAACTGAAGGCTGATTACCACTAACTGGTGGATGTAGTGGATGTCTGTCTCTCAAAGGAACCTTAGAAGGTTCATTTCCAACCACATCATCTCCTGCTGACTCCCCAGATTCTTCTTCCTCAGATAAACTTTCTTGCACTATATCAACACAGAAAGGGATGTCATCTACATTTCCTTCCAAATTTTGATGATCTTCCTCATTACATTCTTCCACAGGAGTCGTATGAGAAAGAGGCAATGAAGAAGACTGTTGTGAAGGACCGACTTCTATAGAGGTCACAAAGCATGGTTCTGTAGTAATCGATTGCACCACATCAATATCAGAAATGACAATAAATAATTCCATCAAACCATTAATACACTGTTGCCTGAATAATTGAGAAGCCTCCATCCAATCCTCATCATCGACTATAGGGTAGTCGCTGTGCCACATACGCTCAGGATATTGAAGATGTCGGTATCTAATTGAAGTGATTGCTTGTCCTGCACTCAACTTTAACCGACTATGAATCTTATTACGAACTGCATCCAATGTCATACAACCATGGAGATTTACCACTTTGACAGGTGGCACACTGTAGCTAAAACCCTGCTCGGTACAAATTACCTCACCGTTGCAATATATTTGAGCAGACATAATTACCTATTAAAAAAAAATTTAAAAATATTATACACTACATTAAAATTTTAAATTATGTAATTTGGTTTTGAATAATTGATTATCTTGAGACTTTTTTATGTATTGATTTATCACTGTTAAGGTATAGTGATTGTGATTTTAGCACACAAGCAAATTTAATATAATGTTTCATAAAGTTTGATTACTTATGAATATATAATCATGACTTGATCTTGAGACTTGCGATTAGTTTATCATTATCTGATAAACTAACCACAATTTATATGAGTAAACTCCTGTCTCTATTATCAAATATTGCAGCAACCGCCAATCTCCTGTCAAATAGCAACGCCTCCTCTCGAACGAGTTCTCAAATGCCTCTTCGTCGACACCTCTTCGGGGATGTCTCTTCGTCGACACCTCTTTGGGGCGTCAGTCTTTTAATTACAAATTTACTCACATGCATGTGAGAGGGTCTAGGGGTATGAAATACATAAATTAATTTAAACAGACACGCAGGTCCTTACACTTACTGAGAGATGACTCACAGGTCATCAATACCGAAAAAATGAAATTATTACAAATTGAATAACAACATACACAAAATAAAACATGCAATTTCAATTATGCATGGTCGGTCATCTCAAGATCAGTCATCACTCATACCGTGTTTTTTGGTATATTTATTATATTATCCGTATTATATAAAATCTATATTAAAATACTACACCTCTTTTACAAAAATTTAACTTCATGTGTATATATATATATATATTTATTAAAAACATTAAATAAATTTTATTATAACTGATCTAATTGAGATTTACATAATAAACATTTTTGTTATTTTAAATTTTATGAAATTGTAATGTTTTTTGGGCATTCTTCTACTTTTCAAAATATAAGTAAATATATTTTATACTTTATTGATTAAAAATATTATTACTAGTAAATAAAAGTAATTTAATTTACACTTACATCAAAACCATCCATTAAAATAAATTTCTCTAACATAAATTACTTTTTCTAAACATTAAAAATTTTAGACATAACATAAAACATTCAATATTTAGACAACAGACATTCAAAAAATTAAATCATACGAACATTCAACATCAAGAAAATTAAATCATACAAAACATTTCATGCATAACATATGAAATAAAGAAACCATACACACAATTAAACATACAAATGAAATAAATAAACACAATTAAACATACAAATGAAATAAATAAACACAAATAAACAATTAAATTATTAAATAGAAATTTTACCTCAATAAAAGCAGCAAATATTTGTTGAGAAAGAATTTCTGCAGAGCTTCGCAACAAAAATCAGAGGAGAACAATGGGTATTGGGGGGGGGACCCCTCCTTTTATAATTTTTCTCGGCCGGATACGTGAACGCCGTCCACGCATCCTTCAGCTCGTCCGCGAAGGATGCGTGAACGACATTCACGCATCCGTCGCCGCGGAAAGAAGCGTGACCGCCGTTCACGCATCTTTTCCTGCGCAAGGATGCGTGAATGCCGTTCACGCATCCTTCGCGGACGAGCTGAAGGATGCGTGAACGCCGTTCACGCATTACCGTCGGGGTCCGGGATGCGTGAACGCCGTTGACGCATCCTTCGCCGCAGAAGGATGCGTGAACGGCGTTCACGCATCCCGGACCCATTTTTAAAAATATCCCAACCCTAACCCCTTTTATCATATTTTAATTTTTTTAAAACCCAGAAAAAAAAATTAGTCCCAGATAAGCTACTTGTAGAAGGCCAAACAATAGAGTGGCCATATATAGTCAGAAACTAAACGAGATCTGAAGATACCAACCGCTAACTATCCCGTAAGGCACTGCCACAAACTCCTGCATGCCGCCACCGCCTGCTCCTGCATGCTGTGGTATCACCACCACCACCTAACCCCGCACATTGAGGCGTCACCACCGCCACCTTCTCCCATTGCCTACTTCTGCTCCACACCACCGCAGAGGGAGCCGCCGAGCACCATCTATGGAGAGAGTCACGACCTAAGCTGCAGCCTCCTGCCATATCATTCAATATATATATATATATATATATATATTAATATATAAATATATAATCAAATAGGCTTGAGTGTGGGTTGGATACCAATCCCACATCCTCATTTTTTTAGAATAAGTAAAGTACAAGTACATGGGGATTAAATGATAGAATAAAGTGGTAAAGCCACCATCACAAATGTGAAAATCAAGAGATATAGATTAGGAGAAATTTCCCGCTATGCCATGACCCAAAATAATCATCTTGTGGATTGATATCAGCCACCACCCTGCCTCTTGAATTAAAACCCCTCCTCTAGGTTTTGGGTTTTTTCCATGACATGTCATCATAAAATGGAGGGTTATTATTGTCATCCGGTGGGTTGGGATCCTCAAGAGACCAAGTAACTTGTTTCCCAGTCAGACCTGAAGCCTCCTTCAAACCGGATCCACACTTTGCATAGAAAGTAATAATGCACATTGCATGAGCATTACCAAATTCATCAATGAAGACCTCCCTACCATTTGATCGATTTAAAATCTCAAGTAAACTAAGCGGGTGCTTACCAACCCATTTTGATACTTCAGATCCATATTCTTGCCTCTCAATGGATCCCTCAAACAAATTGGGACTTGAAGTATTGATTACTAATGGAAATTAAACATGTTGGATGAGACCCTTATCCTTTGAGGGGCTTCCAGTAGAGTTCCCCGGTTTGATAGCCAACAGTTGTTGTGATGCACAAGGTTTGACAGCCTCCTAGATGCTATCAAGATTCACTACAGGTGTATTCATATGGGAAATAGTAGTAGTCTCATTATAAAAATCCCCTTCCAGAGTCACAACCTCAGATTGAGATCTTTTATGAGTAGTCTCCTTTCTACCATCAAAATCTATCAGACCCGGGGTCCTTGAAGATCCTTCCTTGCACTTGTTATGGTGAATAATCGCTGACCCCTCAAGGGATTTTTTGCCCTTACTATTAGCAGAATTCATGAAGAGATCATCAAGACGATCAGCTAGATTCAAATCATCTTCATCTAAAGATTCCTGAACCATCCAGTATTCACAGGTATGTGAGTTAACACCAGGGTCATCTTGTTGAGGAGCCAAAAGCTTACAAGACTTCCCCTATATAAATTCCCTAGATTTCATACAACTAGCTGCAGGGACTTTATTAGCATCAGATTCCTTATCCAAGACAACATCATTTTCATTAGCAGAATAAGTTTCAACAGGATGCCCAACCCTCTTACAATATGTGCATCTGATCTTCTTATCATGCATAAGAATAACAACATAAGAGGATGTACCCACATTTTCAACACTAGGATAATGAAGTTCCTTCGCACAGTGACCATCCTCCTTGAGTTTAATATATATATATATATAAATATATAATTATAAAAGTAATAAATATTTTTATTATTTAAATATATTTATTATAATTTTATAATTATTTAAATATATATATTTATTTGTAATTATAATTATAAATAAAAATATTTTAAAATATTTGTATATAATAATAAATATATTTATATAATTATATATATATATATAATTATTTATATTTATATAATTATATATAATTATAAATATAAATATATATAATTTTAAATATACAAATATATAATTATATAATTATATATATTTATTAACATATAAATATCTATAATTATAAATCTAATCAATATATTTATTATTTAAACATATTTATTATAATTATATAATTATTTAAACATAAATATAAATATAAATAAATAAATAAATAAATAAATAAATATATATATTTATAAATATTTGTATATAATTATAAATATATTTATATATAATTATAAATGAAATAAATATATTTATTATTTAAATATATTTATTATAATTTTATAATTATTTAAATAAATAAATAAATATTTATAATTATATTATTATTTAAATAATTATTTATAATTATAGTTATAAATAATTAAATATTAAATGTATATATATATATATATATATTAATATATAAATATATATAATTATAAATATAATAAATATATTTATTATTTAAATATATTTATTATAATTTTATAATTATTTAAATATACATATTCGTTTCTAATTACATAAATAATATATTTTCAAAATTATATATATTTATAATTTTATAATTAACTATTTAAATTAAAAAATTATTAAAAAATTCATTTAAATTGATTAATTATATAAATTTCAAACATATTTTAAATGTTAAAACTTAATAAGAAAAAATTAATAAATATTATTCATAAAAATTACAAACATATTGAAAATATTACATGTATAGTAAAAACATATTTATAAATAAATATTAAAAAAATGATTAAATATATTTTTAACTTTATTTGTGAATATATAATCATAAATGAATAAATAAAATTAAATAAATTTCAGAAATATTAAAAAGTGAATTTGTAACATTTACGTGAATTACAGACACATAAAAAATAAAGAAAAATGAATATATAAATGATATTAATTATATAAATAACAAAATTTTAAAAAATGAATTATATTAACTATCCCTAAAAAATTTTGGGCCAATGACCCTATTTATTAAGAAAGAGAGAAAAAGTAAAAAGGAGGAAAGAGAAGAATGGGAAAGACAATGAAATATACCCTCATCCAAAGAGAGCAATAGAGAAAATGCAGTGTCATCAAAGTTCATAATCCAATTGATTGCAAGCCTCATACTCCTCACTCACGTCAAAGTTAGATTGAAAAGAGCTAAATTGATTCATCTGTGGCATCCTCTCCTTAGAAGCTAATGTGGTTCTCATAGTGGGCTTGAGATGGAAATAATGTGATTTGAATTACATTGGTTTGGATAAAAAACAATCTTGAACCCAAGTGTGGTTACGTACACTTTTGGAGGGGGACAAAAACAATCCTAATTCATTGGACTAGTTAATGCCTAGTCCTATTACAACGCCTTGTTGGATCTTTATACTACATGTGTAGACAGTCTTTAACTTCATCAATTGATTTGAAACACAAAGAAATACCTCCACCAATGTGACTTTTGTTGAATGTCGTGATTCAAACTTGACTTCTTCCCCTTCACTTACTCGAACAACAACATGTAAGTAACTCTTTTTCTTCTTTTTTCTTCTTCTTCTTCTTCTTATTTTTCTCTTATATGTAAATTAGTGAACAAACCTTTTTATTATTCACAACAAAAAGCTATAATGCTTGTTTTCTTGCATATGTGCAAGTCTTCTTCTTCTCTTTGGATTCGACTCACAACATGTATAAGATGATAAAAAAAGTGTTGAATCACTCGACATGTCACTACTTCAACCGGTACCTCTCTGTATGGTTCCTCTATTCGGTATCTATAAAACTTCTCACTTGGAACCTCACTACTTCAACCGGTACCTCACTTCTTCATCCGGTTCCTTATCCATATAAACCCTCTCTGTTTGGTAACGTGTGTCTACTTCTTCAACATACACTAGATTCATTGAAGCTTCTTGGTCATTACCACACATTTTCAACAACTTCACTAGTAGCAACAACCAATTTACATTGCACATTCCCCCTTTATATAGACAACATTTCACTAAAAATTAATCGAGAAGCGAACGTCAAATTTTAATTTCCCACTTCCAAATTTGAGTTATCGCTTGAGTATTTATTCAATTTACTACTATAATTTTTTTTAAATAATTTGTTCCAACAATATTCTTTGGAACTTACCTAAAATATTAACATCAATGATCTTTAAAACTTCTGTAAATCTTAACTAAAATCATGGGTTTATCTCATGATTATTGAGTTGTTGAATGTCCATCTCAACATCATCAGAATATTTGAATTTAAAAAAACTTTACAAAGATCCCCAAACTTCATCCAATATATCTTCATAGTAACTCCTCTACGTAGTAATCTTGATATATTTCCATCCATTATTCTTTATAGAAATTCCTCCATACAACAACCTTATAGAGTTACTTCATTTGGAAACCTTAATTTGATGAACCTTTTTCCATAAGTCTCTATGCAATGCCTCTACTCAAAAACTTATATCCTATGAACTCACTCTAAAACCACTATTTGATATATATTCATAGAAAATTTTTCTAGTGGAACTATTAAAGAACTTTGTTTGACGACTTTGTCTGAGAAAAGTTTCCCAATGTATTTGTTTGGAAATCTCTATCTAATGACTTCATGTGGAATACTCCGTCTGATGAGTTTGATTTGAAAGTCCATTTGATCACTTAATTTGGAAACCTCTATCTGATGTATTTGATCATAAGGTTCTTTTTGATGCCTCTAAAAACATTCTTCATTTGGTGGACTCTATCTAAAATCCCTATATTCCTTCAATTCCTTCCTTAGGAAACGTTAGCTAGAATCATGAATACCCTGAAGTAATCATAATTTTTGGTACTTTGAGAAATGTAAAAGCATCACATGATTTTATTTTTATTGAAAAATAAGTCTAATGTCCTTGTTAACACTTTCAAACACACACTTTATCCTACCTTTTCCCCAATCACCTTAGTCCACTAGACATTGTCTAATCACCTGAATCCATTCCACTGAAAATTGTCTTACTTTTTCTGGTTGATTCACCATTCAACTATTTAGATATAATCACTATTGATCTTCCATCAAAGTGATATTTATCCATAAAATAATGATATCAAGGCTTGTCTATATTTCTTTGTCTAAACATCATAGTTCATATATCTCGGTCTAATAGAGTCGTTTTCCTCCATCCGGTACATGAGAAAGATTTCTTATTTCTAGAAAACTCTATCCAAAAACATCATATAATGGATTTAAAATCATTATATTGTTAAAAAACATGATTATCCAAAAATAAAAGCACATGTTTGATACATTAAGTCCAACTCAACAATTTTTATAAGTAATTCAAAGTCCTAAAATAATATTTCACCTTTAAGTAATGAGTATACTTAAAATCTTTCTAAGGATGGAACACTATTTATCTTCTTCCAAGATATAAATAATTTATAAATTCTTCTCCTCTTCAACAAACATTGATTCTCCATTATTCATAGTAAGTAATTCATCATCACTATCTCTATCCAACATCCAAGCTAAATCTTATTCATTTACATAATTGGATACTTCAGCCAAACTTCCACACAACTCCTTTGTTACAACCTCTTTAACATATTTTCATCAATGAAATTCTTCTAGTTCATTAACATCCATTGGTAATAAATAAAACACACACAATATGGGATCAAAAATATCACCCTCTATATCTGTTGGAAATACTTTCAAAATGAATATGTCAATTTTTGAATATTTTATTATCACTCTCTCACACTTTCTTTTCAAACATTCATTTCAATTTCTCTTCCACTTATTTATAAGAAATATAAATAACATAGGAAAAGGGCATCAATTAATTCTTAATAAACGTGACATCAATAATCTTGGTGATTCCATCTTGGTCAAAAGTATATTATGTTTTGAGTTTAGTTCATCTCATTAGAGGTTTTAAATTATTTCAGGAGTTGAGAGTTGAAAATTTGGAATTTCAGAGAAAACGGGCCAGGCGCACGGTCTGTTCATGGTTAGTGGAAACCAAGAAGTAACTATTCAGTAACCATGTGGAAACCATGCATAATGGATATATAAGTTCCGGATTCCATTTTCATAATTTAATAACAGGTTGTCTAACTGCATAAGTTGTCAGATAAACCATGTAGGTGAATGGGTTTTGGTCTAGTGGATGTCACACAACTTGAGTATGATTTGAATAATATTATATGCATCCCCATATTACCATGTAGTTTGTATTCTATGGGGAAGTGTTTATCACAAGGTTGGCACATGGTTTACCAAACTGTACAAACTAATTATGCGTCCCTGTTGGCGCCAAAAATATGGCCCGAAAGAAAGGAACGAAAAAGACAGCTAGCGCGCTGCCTCGCGAAGCACCGCCGCGAAGCACCGCCGTGAAGCACCCACGCGAAGTGCCCCGACCATTGAGGCCCCGCGAAGCTCCTGAGGCGGTAATGCTCCGCGGACTCATTTGACGTTCGCGAGCCGCCGTGAAGCTCCTGAGGTGGTAATGCTCTGCGGACGACGTTGACGTTCGCGAGCGTGCCGCGAAGCACCGGATGCGGCGCGCGAGCCCTGCTTCGCGGCGCCCATTCCCAATAAATACTGGACTCCCCCTAAGTCCCGAGGACGGACAATCCGACCTTTCAGCTTCTCCTCTCCCAAATCGCGAAGCACTCTTTGCCCCGGGAATCATGAGCTCCGCGAGGTACTTCTACTTCGCGAGACTCCTCTGCATTGTCTCGTTTTGAGCCCCTCTTCCGAGAGGGATGCCCTTTGCGAAGATCAAGGGCATTCGCGAGGGAAGGGGATTCCCAAGGGAACCCGGGCAGCCGCGGAGCGTTTATGCTTCGCGAAACACCCAACCCATGCTAGTGATCCCTATGCTAAGGTAGGATCGCTACACATCGTGAAGCACAATGCTTCGCAGGACCCTGCTTCGCGAGGCACCTCTTCTTCGCGAGGCAGTGCTCCGCGAACACTGTTCCACTTCGTGAAGCACCTTCCACTCACACCTATGCCCCACTCTAAGGCCAAGGCCCTCCACTTCGCGAAGCACACTCCTTTGCTTAGCGATTCCTCTTCCCGTGCGACCCTCTAGGTTTGCACGATGTGATTTCAAAGTCCCATGGACAATACCACCCATAGCGTTGCTTCGCCTAATGCTTCTTCTCATAGGCATGCTAACAGCTATTGCTTATTTGCATAGCCATGATAACGTGGACCCCTCGATGGTTCGTTCCACGGCCCCCCTTAACCATGACCTTACTGGTACCTTCCCTTCCCCAAGGACCAGAGGGTACCGGTTATGTAAGTCCTAGGGGTGTGGAGTGAACCCACCTCGTCCAAGCTGCAGGACGTTAAACTGCCAAGCACCACGTCCTCAACACATGACGTTAAACAGTGACCCAACCTCGTGCCCCTCACGAAGGGTCCCCCCAGCTCGAACATTTTTTACACCACTCGTCTCCACGGGAATGGAACTCTTCCTCACATGGAATGAGATCCTCCTTGTCGGAGTGGCGTATATTCGTAGGAGAAGGGAGACCCTATTCCCCTAGCCTTTCGTACGGATGATTTCACCCGTGCATCTCCGTACTTCCCCACTACCAAGGTCAGTGGAGGGCGTGATAGGGAACGAGGCACCTCCCATCGTCGGACCAAGGTCCATCTTTTCCGCAATTTGTCGCACCATGGGCCTCCATCCTGGAGTAAGTCCCAACACCGTGGGCCATCTAACGCGTAAGTCCCTCTTCGCTTCTCACAGATGCTTCCTTCGCGACGTGATCGTCAGGTCCTTGCAACCTCTTGTTTCTCACACCGAGCATGACTCACGTGGGCTTAGAGTGAGCACCGACCCTAACCACCCATCCTACCGAACTACGAGGACTTTGATCCATGTCAAGGCATGGTACGTAGGAAGCCTCTATGAGGTTCAAGCCCACCCATCGTCTACTGACGTCGGGTCCCATTCCCGTCCAGCACGACGTTAAACTGCATTCCGGTCCAATGGCAAGCCGTTGCGACCCATCCTACCGAACTACGAGGACTTTGATCCATGTCAAGGCATGGTACGTAGGAAGCCTCTATGAGGTTCAAGCCCACCCATCGTCTACTCACGTAGGGTCCCATTCCCATCCAGCATGACGTTAAACTGCATTCCGGTCCAATGGCAAGCCATTGCAACCCGTCCTACCGAACTACGAGGACTTTGATCCATGTCAAGGCATGGTACGTAGGAAGCATCTATGAGGTTCAAGCCCACCCGTCGTCTACTCACGTCGGGTCCCATTCCCGTCCAGCACGACGTTAAACTGCATTCCGGTCCAATGGCAAGCCGTTGCGACCCATCCTACCGAACTACGAGGACTTTGATCCATGTCAAGGCATGGTACGTAGGAAGCCTCTATGAGGTTCAAGCCCACCCGTCGTCTACTCACGTCGAGTCCCATTCCCGTCCAGCACGACGTTAAACTGCATTCTGGTCCAATGGCAAGCCGTTGCGACCCATCCTACCGAACTACAAGGACTTTGATCCATGTCAAGGCATGGTACGTAGGAAGCCTCTATGAGGTTCAATCCCACCCATCGTCTACTCACGTCGGGTCCCATTCCGGTCCAGCACGACGTTAAACTGCATTCCGGTCCAATGGAAAGCCGTTGCGACCCATCTTACCGAACTACGAGGACTTTGATCCATGTCAAGGCATGGTACGTAGGAAGCCTCTATGAGGTTCAAGCCCACCCATCGTCTACTCACGTCGGGTCCCATTCCCATCCAGCACGACGTTAAACTGCATTCCGGTCCAATGGAAAGCCGTTGCGACCCATCCTACCGAACTACGTGGACTTTGATCCATGTCAAGGCATGGTACGTAGTAAGCCTCTATGAGGTTCAAGCCCACCCGTCGTCTACTCACGTCGGGTCCCATTCCCATCCAGCACGACATTAAACTGCATTCCGGTCCAATGGAAATCCGTTGCGACCCATCCTACCGAACTACGAGGACTTTGATCCATGTCAAGTCATGGTACGTAGGAAGCCTCTATGAGGTTCAAGACCACCCGTCGTCTACTCACGTCGGGTCCCATTCCCGTCCAGCACGACGTTAAACTGCATTCCGGTCCAATGGCAAGCCGTTGCGACCCATCCTACCGAACTACGAGGTCTTTGATCCATGTCAAGGCATGGTATGTAGGAAGCCTCTATGAGGTTCAAGCCCACCCGACATCCATTCACGTCGGGTCCAATTCCAGTCCGACGGCAAGCCGTTGTGACTAACCTGAACTACGAGGTCTTTGATCCATGTCAAGGCATGGCACGTAGGAAGCCTTTTAGAGGTTCAAGCCCACCACTCATTGGACCAAGGTCCATCTTCACGTCGGTTCGCCGACAAAGTCACATTGCTCGGTCGTTCATTCACGTCGAGTTTCATCCTCATCCAACATGACGTTAAACTGCATGCCTCCTTTTGTCCCGCATGACATTAAACTGTACACCCAATTCCAGTCCGGCGGAAAGCCGCTGTGACTAACCCGAACTACGCAGACTTTGATTCCCTGCCACAGGGATACGTAGGAAGCCTCGTCAAGGCTCAAGCCCAACTTCACTGTCGCCCCCTACGATGGTCTCATTTCACTCTCTCTCCACTCCATTCATCAACCTACCACCCGTCCCGATTCTCACCCGGACCGTCTTATCCTGGTGAGACCATGTCAGTACTCTCTTCTTCGCAGCCATCCATGGGCTGGCCCCGGTATCGACATCCCTTCAAGGAGGATCCCTCAATCTGATCTATCCTAGCTAATTCTCTGGTTGGGTTGATCCGTCTCCGCTGGACGTTAAACTTGCGGCATACCCTGTGTTAAAAATGGGAAGCTGAGGAAAACATCAGATATGTGTCTATGACATATAATTCCCCGCGTTCAATGTGGGATGCCTCGGGCTTCCACGCCCTCGAGAAGCCTTGTGACCAAGGATAACAGACAGACACGCCAGGTACCCCAGCATCCAGACACGCTACTGATGCCTCAACGTGACTACTCCCCTGACTGAAGGTTGCTGCCCTGACTGGACCCTTTGGAATGTCCCGACAGAAGCAGTGTAATTAATCGGCGCCCATGGAAACATGGCACTGGGAAGAGTTTCACGAACTACGTATTAAATATATGAGGGAGACCCGGACTAGGTGACGAGTTCTGAGGAGGAATCCACAGGAGGAAGAACCGACATCCCATCATCCCGTTTCGATCAAGGAGCAGACGTCCCTGAACAAGGAGCGAATGCCACCCGCCTTTGGAAAGCGGGAATGTGGGGCAACAAAAGCGCCGCGCGTCCTCCCCCACGGATGGACGGGCGCGCACCCCGGCGAAAGCATCGGAAACAGAAATGGTGAACCCGACGTGAAGTTCTTCTCCTCAATATGGAGATTAGTAGGGTTCGAGACACCAGTAGATTGACGTGTCACCGGATCCAGATATCCGGTGCCTGGTCCCGCCAAGCAAATAGCGGGCCTGTCGTGAAACTCACTAGAAGTCGGGGCAGTAGAACGTGGGGCACTCCGTTTTGCTGCGTGTTGGCGTGTATCCTTCTTACAGACATGGAGAATGGAAGGACGCTGGGGAACTGGCTGTCAATCCTTTTCCTCTCGGTACTGATGAGTTGATCCCTTCGTTTCTCAGGAACCAGGTTGCTGTTACAGAGACGCGATCGCCGTCCACTCCTCGCCCACACAGAGGCAGGGGCAACACCGCTACGACCACCCCACATAACGCCGCAACCACCAAGACGGCCGCCACATCACGGAATATGGGGCGCCCACGTCCCCTTTCCCCATCGGAGGTCATCTAGCGAAGGGTGATCAACAACCTCGTGCGCAGGTACGAGGAAGAAGGGGTCATCCCGACCCGGGATATGGCCCGCTTGGACCTGGCGGCCTCCAGGCCCCACCGTCAACGCCGCCTTAACAGGCCGCGCAGGGAGCCCCTGCTCCCCACCCCAACATTCAACAGTTTCGGGAGCTTGTCTCCAGAACACCTTGACGACTCCTCGCCTTACGCTGAAGAGGCGGGCGCCGTCCGGCTCAGCCCGATTAGGGTCCCGATCCGAGGGCTCCAGGCGAGAGCTCCCGCCCGGCCGCGTTAGCGCCGCCGTCTGGCCCCGCAGGAAGAGCAGGCAGGCTACGTCCCTGCACCACCTGCACCAGCCCGCCTGACCTGACGTCAGCACCGGGCCCGGGCTAAGGACGCTCGCCCAGGCGCGTCAACGTCGACAGCTACAGTGGCTCGAGCCACCGCCGACGTGCATCATGAAGCTCCTGCATATACTGAGCAGGGGCACTCCTTCACCCAACCAGGATCGAGACCCCAACCGCCCCAAGGGCAGGCTGGGTTGACTCTCCGGGTTGCAGGCCCAAGTGGTAATCGCCGCGAGCTAACCCGCGGCAATGTTACCCCGTACGGAGGTCCTCCCCGTACCACTACTCCATAGAGCATGGGCCTTCCCCGCTACGAGGTTCGTCATGGAGGCATGCCTCATGCTACCCCCATCCCGCGGGAAGACCTACCCCGCGGCAGTGACGCTCAACGCGGAAACATTTCCCGCGCCCACTGTACAGGGTATGGAGTCCATACTCCTGCCCCCAACCGTCAACCTGAAGGCACCGTCCATCCGGTCCCTCTCCAACGTGGGGGCCCTCCCTACGTCCTCTCTGCAACCGGCGAAGGTCCTCCTCGCCCCAGCAACTCGAGGAGTGAAGGTCAGCCTCGCTCCACTCGCATCGACCATGGAGGTCCTCCCCATGCTCCTGCCAGTTCCAACAGAGGCCCCCCGCCCACATGGGTACTGTTCATGTAGGTCCTCCCCATTTACCCTTCGACATTTGCCCCGGTGCCCCTCGCACCCCGGCTATCTCGAGTGGGGGCCCTCTCCGCCATGGCGCCATCGCAACCCCGAGGCTGCCTGATAGGGATCAACCCTATCCTGAAGAGCCACCCCGGGGCAGAAGAGCGGGTCGTTGCCGCCACAAGAAGAATCCTGGGAAGGCCCAGGTGGAGATCAAACCTGCCCGCTTCTCCGACTCGGAAGCGGACTGCGATTCAGCGATGGAACCTTCTACCCGCTCCTCCGTATCTAGGACTGGGGTAGGAACCAGACGCGTTAGCCTCATTCTCCTGGAATTTGAGGTCCACCAGATTCCCATCTCCCTCCGCAGGTAAATCCAAGAGGAAGAAATCCTGGGAATTCCACAGGTCGCGACCGCGCAATCACTGCCTCTGTCACCAGAAGAGCCCTCTACCTCTACCAGAGATCACTGAGAGTTATTTTGGGGGCCAACGATGGTAGAGAGACGACACGACCTGTCGCCAGCACCCGCAGCTCCCGCTCCAGAAGCTGCGGTTATCAGCCCGTCGTATCATGACATCGTGGCCAGGTCACCTCACTCTTCGGAGGATGGCCCAGAATTCGGCGGCCAGTCAGCTCGTTTTCCGTATTCTCCACCGCCGAGATTACAATCCCAGAGGTCCGCCTCGGTCCCGCTACCGGTCCCTCAGCCGCCCCCGGTTGATGAGTGGGGCAACACAGGGCCAGACCCTGAGTCCGAGCTCAGGAGCTTCAGGAGTATCCTTGCAGCGGATTACTTCCCGGAGAAGTTCTGGCCGACGACGGCGCTGAATTTCCGCATACCAGAGTCTCTTACCCCTGAAGAAGTGGGGTTCTTTTGTCGAACCCTATGGGCGACACACTTCCGCCTCCGTTATGAATGGGTGGTGTACCCTAGAAGTCGAGAGCACTTCGAATAAATCGGCGAGCAGTGCCGCCTGATCGATGCAGCCGCACTTCTTGTGGCCCAGCACCCTGAGTCATCAGGCCACCAGAGCGCCCTTCAACAAAAATGCGTTTAGAGTCTTAAAGCACTCCGCAGAATCGTCAGGGAAGCCACCCCCATGTGCAAGTCCGTGGTTGGGGACACTATGCCGCTCTCCTCTTCGAACCTATCCGATGACAGCCTGATTTTCTATGCGACATCGAGGACATGCCCTCAAGAGGGGTCGCAGTCCACATGGACGACATTGTGGATAAGGAGGATGAGCTTGAGTTCCTTGATGGAGACTTACCACCCGAGGGCGTACCACCGCTGCTCGACCCATCAGGGAGAGTTACCCGTCAGCAGAGGAACCTGCTAGGTCTCCCCGTACCCACCGAGTCGCTGGTACTCGGTCGGAATACCAGTAAGGGTAAGGAGCACGTCAGAACAGTCAAGCACTCCGACCCGTCTGCCTCTGTGCAGAAAACGGACGAGGATCCTGAGAAGGCCACGTTACACCAGCTGCTTGCCGAGCAGAAGAAGCTGTTGGACGAACTCTTGGCTGAGCGCGCCGCAAAGCGTCGACCCGACTATGGTAATCCCAGGCCGTGGCAGTAGGGGCAGGAACAATTCCCCCCCGGTGAGATGCCTCCAGGAAACCCTGATCATGCTACTGCCGCAGACAGGGCAGAAGCCGGAACGTATGGCAGGAGGGCGCGATACGTCTCGCCAAATCCCCCCGAGCGACGGGGCAACCTGAAGAATCCAATCCGGGTTCCCCCAGTCGCCCCGCAGGTCGTCCAGCCAGTTGACCCACGAGCGGCCGAAGCCATCTACCGTGTTGAAGAACCTGGAAATGCACTTGTGGTTAGGGATCCCCATCAAGATAGGGACCCCTACCCGGAGGATCTTATCGCGGCGCTCACAGCCCGCCTCGAAGCGTTGGAAACACGGCAGGTGGCAGTCCCACCGGATGACAAGCCTTATCCCGCGTGGGTGGATGATATGCCCGCACCTCCGGGTTTTGGGAACCCCACTTTCTTGCCTTTTAACGGGACAGGGGACCCGCCGCAGCACTTGGCTCATTTTTCTTCCAGGTGTGGCCCCATGCTGGGGACCCCGGCTCAGTAAGAAGCCGCCAAGCTCCGATGTTTCGTACAGACATTGGAAGGTCCGACATTCGTCTGGTACAGCCAGCTCCCTATAGGATTGGTGACCGGTTGGGAGGATCTTTGCTGGCAATTCTTATACCAGTTCAGCTCCACCACGCGAAAGACCAGCATTGCGGACCTCTTCAAGTGCAAGCAAAGGCCTAATGAGCGGGTTGCAGATTTCATCGCCCGGTGGAAGGGACTTACGTATTCCCTCGATATGCCACTGACTCAGGAGCAATTACTGACGATGTGTGTCGGGAACGTCAAGACAGAGCTGGTACCCTCCCTGATCACCCAGAACTACCCTGGAGGGTTCATAGATTTCTCAGATAAGGCTCAGCGCCTCGAGGAAGCCTTGCAACAGGCTAGTCAGGCACGTTTGTTGCCCCCTATGATCCCAGCCAGGAGGACCGCCAGGGATGAACCCGCCGCGGTTGCTCAAATAGAAGCCCCGAGGCAGCTGGAGTTGCTGACGGTGGCACCAACCCCGCAACCCCGCAGAGGTCCTCCACCTCAAGCACATGCTACATCCCAACAGCGACCGCCTCATAACTGACAGGTTCCCCCGCGCAACGCGCCACCGCCACCTAGGCGAGACAATTAGGCGCCGCCTCCTCGGCAGGCCCCTCCGGCCCCTCGTCAGGTCCCGGCCCCCAGGGCCCCCTATCCAGAAAGAAGGTACCAGACCTATTCGTTCAATGAAAATCAGGTCCCTGGCTACTTCCGAAGTGCTCTAGAGCAAGGGATTGTGCGTCTGCCTGAGTGCAGAAGGCCGACAGAGGCGCATCTCACCGATCACCCCAACTACCGCCCTTATCATCGGATCCTGGGGCACACCCTCAAGCGATGCTATGTGTTTAAAGACTGGCTTCAGGACCAGGTCAACAACAACATAGTCAAGTTGGTCCCAACACCAGCGCAAGTGGCAGGTGTCTTTGCAGGATCAGAGATCGGCAACGACAACGAAGGCGAGTGGCAGCAGGTCCCTAGCCGCGGATCCCAGAAATACGACGATTGGATGGCTCGAAAAACCGTATTCCTTGCCCAAAGTATCATCCGGGCGCGCCTGAAGCAGTCGGAACCTTCAGAAGAAGTAGCCGGTGCCTCCGCATCGTCTTCACAGTCGACCTCTTCCCAAAAGGGCAAGCAGCGGCGACGCAAGAATAAGCAACGCGCACCGCCAGTGCCGTCGTCATCCCGCACTCTCGGCGACTTTATGCCCCCCGAAATGGGGATTCCTCCCAGAATCCTCCCGGCGTTGGATGACTCCTCGAGCGACAGCCAGGGGTACGCTTCGGTTAACACCGTGGAGCTTGTAAAGCCCTATATGACCCCCGGCGAGGGGGAACGCCAGACATACCTCCCTGACGTTTCCAGCCGACGTCAACGTCAGTGGAATCGCAATCGTGCCGGTCATCGAGGTGCGTCAGCAGAAACTATTGGCCCAGCCGTGCACGCTACCGAGACCAGGCAGCAGGCTCAGCGCAGATCTCAGCACGCGCAAACCAATCTAACACCCTCGGCTCTACCTCCACCGCCGTTCGTGATATTGGATCGGAGGGAGCTGCCTCATTCGTATCACAGTCAGTCCTGCCCGACTACAGGCCAGAATCCGCTGTCCGATCCCAGTCCGGCAACTACTCTTCAGGCTTCTACTAGTAGGCAATGAGATGTACCCAGTACTAGTCAATCGCCAGTTCAGCCGGCCGGACCCGCTGTGCCTCCAAATGCCGAATGACCTCCTGTAAGCAGAGGCTCGCGTTTGGCACGAAAGTACGATGTTATGAAGCACCTGGCCGACATTCCGGCAAGGATCTCCATCCTTGAGGCCCTTCTCCTGTCATCTGAAATGCGCGAGGCACTTTCCGAGTCCCTAAGGATCCCCCTCCAGTTCGAGACGGAGGTAGAAGCTGCAGAAGCCTTCCATACCGAGACGATTGAAAACGCCGAATGTCAGGAGGTTATCTCGTTCTCCGGTGAAGATGATGACCCTCTTATACAGGGTCACATTCGCCCGCTGTACATCACTGGCCACTTCAATGGTGTGGAAGTTCGCTGCTGCCTCGTTGACACAGGTTCCGGAATCAACTAATTCCGACCCGGACACTGCGAAAGCTGGGTCTGTCCGAAGGTGATTTAACTCCCTATGACCTCAGGATCTAGGGGTACGACAGGACAGAGAAAACCCCAGTCGGCAAGATCCGCCTGAAGACTCAGTTCGGTGGATTAATTGCCAGCACCGAGTTCATGGTTGTCTCTCAGGACACCGCCTACAACGCATTGATGGGTAGGCCATGGCTCCATCTGCATGCAGTGGTCCCTTCGTCGTATCACCAGTGCCTCAAGTACTCGCTCAACGGTCGAGTAGACGTGCTCCAAGGAGACGCGTCCCCTTTCACTTCTTGTGAGGCCCGCTATCTGGATGCGGGTTATTACAAAAGTAAGGACAAGCAAATCCTGGTAAGTGAGGATGAACCCGCCCCGGTCACAAGTGATCCCTGGTCAAGCATGGATGACACCTGCATCCTCCCGATCCACCGGTTGGAGGTCACGACCCCCGACATGGGACAATGTTTCGTTGTTTCGGGTACGCAAGGAAGGCATGTTCCTGTGTCCAAGCGATGATGGAAAATCACCGCGTACTCCTACATCAACCAGGCTCAAGTCATCCCGGAACCCCCTACCCCTGTACGGTACCGGGACGTCAAGCTTATGACAACGGCGGCGCGCCATATGTGTCTCTTCCGCCGGGCTGGAATTAACCGACTCAGGCCGACACGTCACCACTACTTTGATATCATCAAATGTGGCCCTTTAGGCCGAAGGCCAGATGGGATAGGGTTGAATTCCTTCATTGCTATGGTCTCAATGGCAAGCGAGTCTCCCGATGTGATGACCGCTGCTTCCCAAGCCGGAACCAGCTGCCCCTCGGATTTTGATAGCCCAGAAGTCCCCCTCGTTGCGGGAAGTCCCCCCACGGGTGGGGAGGAAGACTTGGAGGATGCTCCCACAGCTTTTGAAGAAGGCGTCTCTACCACGGTTGATGAACTGGTAGAGGTGAACCTTGGTAGCGAGGCAGAACCGAGACCCACGTTGATCAGCGCAGCCATGTCCCCCGTGGAACGGCAGCAGTACGTAGACTTCCTCAAACATCACCGTGATGTGTTTTCTTGGAGTTACAACGAGATGCCAGGGCTAGATCCCCAGGTAGCCGTTCACCGTTTGGGCCTCCCGGCAAAACATCGTGGGTTTAAGCAGCCTCCCAGGAAGATGTACCCTTCTCATGGTGCTATGGTTGAGGCTGAAGTTGACAAGCTAATCAAAGCCAACTTCGTCAAGGAGGTCCAGTACCCCAAGTGGCTTGCCAACATT
Source organism: Viscum album (assembly GCA_963277665.1). Classification (NCBI taxonomy): domain Eukaryota; kingdom Viridiplantae; phylum Streptophyta; class Magnoliopsida; order Santalales; family Viscaceae; genus Viscum; species Viscum album. The sequence goes on from OY728145.1 coordinate 190,876,029, forward strand.
GTGCCAGTCAGGAAGAAGAATGGGCAGATCAGAGTCTGTATCGACTTCCGCGATCTTAATCGCCACTGCCCAAAGGATGACTTCCCACTCCCGGTGACGGAGCTGTTGATTGACGCCACGGCCGGGTTCCAAGCCCTCTCTTTCATGGATGGGTATTCCGGGTATAACCAGATCCGGATGGCCCCCGAAGACGAGGAGTCCACTGCCTTTAGGGCTCCCCAGGGTACCTTTTGCTACCAGGTAATTCCATTCGGTTTGAAAAATGCAGGTGCCACTTATCAGAGGGCCATGCATCGCATATTCAAACCGATTCTCGGGACATTAGTGGAATGCTACGTGGATGACCTTGTAGTTAAATCATGCCAGCGCCAGGACCATCTCAGAGACCTTGAGAAAGTGTTCGGTTTCCTCCGTTCCCGTCACCTGAAGATGAACCCGCTGAAGTGTGCCTTTGGGGTCACCTCCGAGAAGTTTCTGGGCTTTGTTGTCAGATACCGAGGTATCGAGATCGACCCAGAGAAGATCAAGGCCATCAGCCAAATGCCTCCCCCGAGCAACATTCGGGAGCTTTGAGGCCTTCAAGGCCACTTAGCCTATATATGCCGATTCATCGCGAATCTGGCCGGAAAGTGTAATCCCTTTTCCTGACTCATGAAGAAGGGCGCCACCTATGAATGGGATGAGTAATGTCGGACCGCCTTCGAGGAAATCAAGCAGTATCTGCTCCAACCTCCGGTCTTGATGCCACCCGTCTCCGGAAAGCCGCTGGTACTTTATGTGACCGCCCTGGAGAGATCCCTCAGTGCGCTGCTCGCCCAGAAGAATAATGAGGGTACTGAGAATAGTCTCTACTATCTCAACCGCATGCTTCTCGATACGGAGATCAGATACTCCCCTGTCGAAAAGAGCTGACTTGCGCTCGTCTTTGCTGTGCAGAAGTTGCGACATTACCTGAAGCACCACGAGGTGCAATTGGTCTCCCGGGTAGACCCACTGAAGTACATCCTGAACCGTCCCATGCTGACTGGCCGACTAGCACGGTGGGCGGTGATTCTCCAGTAGTTTGATATCAGGTTTGTACCTCAGAAGGCCATTAAGGGACAGGCATTGGAAGACTTTTTAGCTGCCCATCCAACCTCCGCGGATCAATCCCTGGACTTGGATTTCCCTAATGAGACGATCCTATCAGTCGATCATGCTGCCCCGTGTTGGCAAATGCATTTCGACGACGCCTCCCGGAGCCCCACCGGTAGGAGGCTCAACGATCCCAAGCTCAATAGAGTGGGCCTGGGTATTGTCTTCATTACCCCGGCGCAAGCCATCCTGCCATACTCGTCCCTGTTGTCAGAAGGCTGTACGAACAACGAGGCAGAGTACCAAGCTCTCATCACTAGCCTCGAGCTGGCCCTTGAGATCCATGTGCCCTATTTACATGTGAAGGGAGATTCCGAGCTGGTAATCAAACAGGTTAATGGCGACTATGTCGTCGGGAAGCCGGAGCTCGTACCGTTGCTGGAGTACGCCCTCCGCCTAATGGCCTAGTTCTCCCCTCGACCGAAGGTTACCCATGTCCCACGGTTGCAGAACGGCCAAGAAGACGCCTTGGATGGTTTAGCCGCGTCGCTCGCGGAACCCAAGCAAGATGATTTGGTCATACATGTGGCCCACCAGAGAGTCATTTCCCCCGTCACCCAAGAGGACCATGATGGCCTGCGGGTAAGCCATCTCACCGCCGGACCCTCCATATCGGGAGTCCCGGGTTCGTCAGACGCAGTGGTTGAAACCACCCCCGACTAGAGAGCACCTTTTGTCGAGTATCTCCAAAATGGTCAGCTCCCGGATGACCGGGCCGAGCGCGATTGAATTCGACGCCGTGCGCTGGAATTTACCCTCCAGAGCGGCCCCAGTCTGGAATAGATCCTTTATAAGAGGAGTTTCGATGGTGTCCTTCTCCGTTGCCTCAAAGGAGGGGAGATACCTCAAGTTATGCAAGAGGTTCACGCTAGTTCCTGTGGCGCCCATCAAGCTGGGCCGAAACTGTCCCATCAAATCTGGAGGTTAGGGTACTTTTGGCCCTCTATGATCCACGATTGTATTGGATATGCCAAGAGATGCCACGCGTGCCAAGTACACGCCAACTTCTTGCATCGGCCGCCGGAGCCCCTCCACCCCACCAAGTACTCTTGGCCATTTGCGGTATGGGGACTTGATGTAGTGGGACCGTATCCACCGGCAACATCCCGCCAGTGTAGGTTCATCCTGACTGCTACAGATTTATTCTCCAAGTGGGCAGAGGCAGTTCCTCTCAAAGAGGTCAAGGCCCGTTCCATCGTTGACTTTGTGAGCTCCAACATTATCCACCGGTTTGGGGTACCTCACGCCGTCCTCACCGATAACGGCACCAAATTCCGAGCAGCTGAATTGAAGAAATTGTACGCTAAGTACGAAATCCGGTCAAAACATACCTCCCGCTACCACGCGTAGGCGAATGGACAGATGGAGGCGTTCAACAAGACCCTCTCTAACATTCTGCAGAAGATGGTTGGTCAGAACAAGAAAAGTTGGCCGGACAAGCTCCTCAATGCCCTCTGGGCTTACCGGACGACAACTCGCAACTCTACCCAGGTGACCCCATATTCCCTGGTGTATGGAGCTGAGGCCGTCCTACCCATTGAGATCCAGATGCCGTCTTTATGCACTGCAGTTTATGACCACCAGACATCAGATGAGGTGGCCGAGATCCGTCTGGGTGAGTTAGAAGCACTGGACGAGAACCAGCTTCGTGCCCTGCACAATCTGGAAAGGCATCAGGACAAGATAGCGAGAGCCTTTGACAAGAAGGTTCGTCTTCGCTCTTTTCTACAGGGCGACCTGGTACTGGCCCTTCGAGCGCCAATGATTCCCGGTAGGAAACCGCCCAAGTTAGAACCCAAATGGGAAGGGCCTTATATCATCCATAAGGTTTACCCCAATGGATCATACTCCTTGGTGACCACAGATGGAGAGCGTATAACCCCCCCACCAATGCCAAATTCCTCAAGCGATACTTTGCCTAGGGAAAAAAGGGTCCTGCACGACCTTAAACTGCAAAATGGTCCCGCACGACCTTAAACTGCATCTTCGTCCTGCAAGACGATAAACTGTGAAATGGTCCCGCATGACCTTAAACTTCACGTTAATGTCTAGCACGACCCTAAACTGTGATATGGTCCCGCACGACCCTAAACTGCATCCCCGTCCTTACTGCAAGATGTTAAACTGCAAGCCAGTCAGGCCTTCCTGACCGAGGCTCAGCCTCAGGCCCCTTGGCCTCCTCGGGCCCCCGGCCCCGTCAAGCGATACTTTTCCTAGGGCAAAAAGGGTCCTGCACGACCTTAAACTGCAAAATGGTCCCACACGACCTTAAACTGCATCTTCGTCCTGCAAGAAGATAAACTGTGAAATGGTCCCGCATGACCTTAAACTGCACGTTATGGTCCAACATGACACTAAACTGTAAAGTCCTGAACGACCATAAACTGCATCTTCGTCCTGCAAGATGTTAAACTGCAAGCCTGTCAGGCCTTCTTGACCGAGGCTCAGCCTCAGGCCCCTTGGCCTCCTCGGGCCCCCAGCCCCGTCTTCACCGTGAGACGTTAAACAGCAAGCTAGTCAGGTCTCCCTGACCGCGGCCTCCTCAGGCCCCCTGGTTTTCCATGATCTATTCTCTTGCGGGATTGTACGGTATGGTGTAGGACTACCTCCTCATTCACGTCGGATTACTCGTCGTACCGTACATATCCCCAAATGAGATGCTTCTTGTCGTCCCACATGACGTTAAACTGCATTTCTAGAACTACGTATGGCTTGATTCTCATCCTTATGAGATACGTAGGAACGCTCGGACGCCTCGTCTTGAGCCCAACCCCAATCTTTTCTCTTCCACTATCCCCCCTTGGAATAGTTTTCTTGGAGGATCTTTGTGTAGTAGGAAATAAGCTTTCTTGGCCCCGCTTACGCGACCCTGCTCGCACAAGGATCGTAAGGGTCGCACCATGTGCCCGCTCCCGTTCTTCTATTCCTTCCACGTCCTCACCGCATGATGCTAAACTACATGTCCTTTAAGAACTACGTATGGATTGATTCTCATCCTTATGAGATACATAGGAATTCCCGGACATTTCGTCCGTTGGCCCAGCCCAAAAGCCAAAATCTTCCCCTCGGATCAAGACATGGCAGGGTGCACACTTTTTCCCCAACTCATATCGAGCAAGCCTCGACCCGGCTGCACATCCCCCCTGGAGGTGTTTGCCCCTTTCGTGGATGGATACAACTATGCTTCACCCACTCCTTGACTGGGATTCCATCATTTTTCACACCCAGAGGGACCCCCAAGAACGGCCTGGATAAAATGCCCAAGGGCTCTCCTACCGATACGGGCCAACGCCCCCGAGGGTTTTCAAGCAACAAGCCGATACAAGTCCCGCGTTGCGAATTTGGTCAGCGGTCGACGCTCATTTGTTGCTCCCATACGGGTCACTATAGGAACGCTGTGTTTCGAACACGGTCAACAGTGTCCTGGATCTTCGGGTCCACCCCGAGATGTCCCAGGCATCAAGAGCAGTGATTCATTCTGCCCCATCCCGAGGTGACAAACTTCCCCCAGTTGGTGCTAGCGATCGGGCCCATGGCCCAGGATTCATCATAAGGGTGTACGGTGTGGTGTGGGACTATGTCCTCATTGGATCATGTACCATGCCGTACGCACTCCCTTTACGAGGCCCAGCCTCAGGCCCCTTGGCCTTCTCGGGTCCCCGACCCTTGTCCTCATGTAAGACGTTAAACTGCAAACCAGTCAGGCCTTCCTGACTGATAACTTTCCCTTTTCTCCGGGCCATGGCCCAGGATTCCTCATAGGGGTGTGCGGTATGATGTGGGATTATGTCCTCATTCACGTCGGGATCATGTACCATGCCGTACGCCCTCCCTTTACGAGGCCCAGCCTCAGGCCCCTTGGCCTTCTCGGGTCCCCGACCCTCATCCTCATTGCAAGACGTTAAACTGCAAACCAGTCAGGAATTCCTGACTGATTCCTAACCATCAGGCCCCTTGGCCTTTCCGGGCCATGACCCAGGTCCTCTTTTATAGGAGTGTACGGTGTGGTGTGGGACTACGTCCTCATTCACGTTGGCTTCTTCGCCATACCACACACCTCCCTTGTTTAGGGATATATTTCTCCCCTTCTCATCCAGTATGACGTTAAACTACATCTAGAGAACTACGTGTGGCTTGATTCCCATCCTCATGGGATACGTAGGACCACCTGAATGTCCAAGATTCGGGTCCAGCCCCATCTCTTAGGAATATTCATCCCATCCTGGCCCCTTGGCCTATCCTTCCTCTATGAGAGGATTATATGGTGTGGTGTGGGATTATGTCCTCATTCACGACGGTCTCGTAATGACCACGCCATGCTCCCCCCCTACTGGGCTGTTTCATCGATCCTTTTTTTCGGCGGTTCACCAATGTGCTTAAGAGTACTCTGGTTTATTACCTGGAATGCCAAGCTTCACTCGGACACGTCCGCACCCTCTTTCCAGGATTTGTGTATCCCTGCATCTGGGCTTTCACCATCTTTCACACCCGGAGGGACCCCCAAGAACGGCCTGGATACTACGCCCAAGGGCTCTCCTACCGATACGGGCCAACGCCCCCGAGGGTTTTGGACAACAAATCGATAAAATCCCGCGTTGTGAATATGGTCAGCGGTCGATGCTCATTTTTTGTTCCCACCTCAGGCTAACGCGATATGGACGCTGTGTTTCCATCATGGTTAACAGTTTTCCTCTATCTCCACGCCAACCCATTAAGCCCAAATGCCGGGTACATGATTCACACCCTTCATTACTTCATCATGTCCAAGTAGAATCTCAGAAATCTTGGTACTTTTCCTCCATGCACGTTTGCGCGTTGGGAGAACAAGCTGCATCAAAGGTGTCCTTCGAAACTCTCCGCCGACTCCCCTTTGATAGCCGCCCAAGTATTGCGATAAGGATCTTCCCCCCTTGTTTCCCACAATGAGTTTATCTCACGTGGGATTAGGGATTGGGTTGACATCTGTGCTTGCTCGGGAGTTGTCACCATCCACGGTCCGAGATCTAAGACCATAAACTAAGAGTCTCATCTGGAACTACGTTCGAGACCCCTTGTCTTTGGGTCCAGCTTGAGTTCAGCAAGTTCACCTCTCTGGTCCTGCCTTCAGGACCCCGACCACGGGACCGCGTGGCGTAGTGTAGGACCACGTCCTCATTCACGTCAGGTTTGTAATAGCTGCACCCCGCACACCCTGTTCTGAGAGTTAGCCCTCCTATTCCTTGTCCTGCATGACATTAAAAGGCATCCATCAGAACTACGTGTGGCTTGATTCCCACCTTCATGGGATACGTAGGACCATCTGAATGTCTAAAATTCAGGTCCATCCCCACCTCTTAGTGATCTCCTGATCTCCCGGTCACCTGGGCCACTTGGTCTATCCCTACCCAGGAGGGGGATGTGTAGGTATGATACAAGGTTTTGGGCACCGTGCCCCCTTCCCCTGGGAATCTTCCATCTCTCAATCACCCTCAAGGTTGAGTCCCTTGACTCCTTGCAGTGGTTCACCCATGTCTTAAGAGTACTCTGGTCTAGGACCAAGAGTGTCAGATTCAACTTGATCAAGTTCCTTCCACTTTTCAAGCTTCGTGTTCCCCTCCATTCGGGCTTCCATCACCTTTCACACCCAGAGGGACCCCCAAGAACGGCCTGGATCCAATTCCCAAGGGCTCTTCTACCGTTACGGGCCAACGCCCCCGAGGGTTTTGGACAACAAATCGATAAAATCCCGCGTTGCGAATATGGTCAGCGGTCGATGCTCATTTGTTTTTCCTCATCTCAGGATAACGCGACAGAATGCTGTGTTGCGAACATGGTCAGTAGTAATCCTCTATCGTCATGCCAGCCTCTTCAGTCCTTGAATGTTGGTTGCATGATTCACATCATTTTCCATCCCTTCATGTCCAGGTGGAATCTTGACACTTTTGGCGCTATCCCTCAGTGCACTTTTGCATGTGAGGGGGACAAAGCTGCAATCTGGCGTCCTTCGGGGCTCCCATGGTCCGAGCTCTAAGACCATAAACTAAGATCCATTCGGGACTACGTTCAACTTTATTCCCATCCTCATGGGATACGTAGGACCGCCGAGACGCCCTATCTCCGGGTACAACCCATTCAAGAAACCAGTATCTCCCCCTATTTCCCCTCTATATAGGCCCCTCAGCCTAAGGTTTCCCTCTCCGAGTGGCGTACAATCTGATGTGGGATCATGTCTCCGTCAATTGTGTTTTATAACACTGCGCACATTTCCCGCCTAGCATCGTCTCTGCTACGTTTGCACTGCATGACGATAAAATGCATGCTTGGTCCTATCATACGACCTTAAACTGTGACATTATCGTCCTGGCCGCATGAAGAAAAACGACACTGCATTGTGGTAACCTTGTTGTAGAGTAAATCACGTTGGGTACTGGCCATGTGCCATGCCATTTTTCAACGCCCATCGCGGCTTGATCCTTGTGGCGACATCACGACCTACTATTCTAGGCCTGTCGCTACACAAAAAAAAACCATTCACCCTAAAGAACAAACAAGAAACACCAAATTCCGCTTCTTTTAGTGCAAGGGCCACGCCCGCACTCCCCTTTTCCCCTGACACTGGTATCCTACCGTGTCACCATCCAGAACTACGTATGGCTTGATTCGCATCCTTATGAGATACGTAGGAACGCCCAGGCACTTCCCCGCGGGCCCAGCCTAACCTTTGTGTTCGGTCCCTCGACTCGAGCATTTCCCCAGAGAATGCATGGTAAGTAGGGCTTAGGTCCTCCTTCACGTCGGGTCTTGACGCCATGCGTCCCCTGCTCCCTTTACCCATTTATGGTCAAAGGCACCCTTCAGAACTACGTATGGATTGATTCTCATCCTCATGAGATACGTAGGAGCGCCCAGGCACTTCCCCGCGGGCCCAGCCTAACTTTCCCTTTCGGTCCCTTGACCAAGAACCTCTCCCGAGGAGGTTGCACGGTGTGATATGGGGTTGTGCCCTCATTCACGTCGAGTTGTTCACCGCGCCGTACACACCTCCTATTCCCGTTCACGCCAGGTGTTTGAGTTACTCCACCATGTGCCTCTTATGTTTCCTCTCACCCATGGTCCGAATTCTACGACCCTAAACTAAGATCCCCCAAGGGAAAGGAATCTGCTCCCTCTCTCTAATACGTTTCGTTTTCGTATTCAGATGTGTTTCGACAAAGAGCCCGAATTGTGGGATTTTCATGGGGACATTCCCCTCGTTCCATGACCAAGCTTCGGGAGCTCGCTATTTGGATCCTCATCCTCTTCCACATCCTAAAGGACCCTCGGACGACATGGATACTAGGCTTAAGGGCTCTCCATGAATGCTGGACCTAAGGGCCCTTAAATCATTTCGGTCCAACGTCCCTATGGATATTGGACAACAAATCGATAAAATCCCGCGTTGTGAATATGGTCAGCGGTCGATGCTCATTTGTCTGTCCCCATTCTAGGCTAACGCGACAGGATACTGCGTTGCGAATATGATCAGCAGTTACCCTCCGTCGTCACGCCGCCATCATCGTGATCTGAATCTCGAGCACCATGATTCACACGTTTCCACTTCCTCATGTTCAAGTGGAATTCCATCATACTCGTCTCTTTCTCTTCGCGCATCTAGGTGCGCTAAACGATCGTGTTAGTGCCATTGGGCCGGTATTCACCGAGCGTCACTTTTCCCTAACCTTCTCCTCTCTGTGTCGGAAATTCCCACCACTACTACTTGTTTCCACACCGAGCACGACTCACGTGGGCTTAGTAGTTTTGGCAGGATGTGTACCAACGCGGTCAGGCTGCTCATCGTCCTGCATGACATTAAAATGCGCTTTCAGAACTACGTATGGCTTGATTCCCATCCTCATGGGGTACGTAGGAATACCCGTACACTTTGCTTCGGGCCCAGCGCAATCCTCACTCTTGGTCCCTCGACCTGAAGAGTTTCCTCCGGGGGTATGTGGTGTGATTTGGACTCCAAGTCCACATTCACGTCGGTTTTATATCTACCGTGCCACACGCTTCCTTCCCTTTTATTCCACATCCTATCGTATGACGTTAAACTACAGGAGTCTGTGTGTCCTCAACACATGAAATTAAACTGCGGTTCTACCCTGAACAAGTTTAGGATTCCCCAAGATCCCATTGGGAAGCGACAGACCCCCTTGCAAGAGAGGACCTGTCCCAAAGAAGGAATGATCCATGATCAAACCGATGCGCCCATCTGGAGTGCTCCCACCACGGTGGTGTAACTACCTAAGTGTTGGATTCTGTTCGGACAGACCATCACTCCATATTCCACGCTTTGCGTGCCCCTTATTCGGACCCTCGTCCCCTTTCATGTCTCATGGGACCCCCTAACGGCCTGGTCTCATGCCGCATCGGCTCACCTACCGTCCTGGGCCAAAGTTCCGGAAGACGGGTCATACCTGGAAGGACCCCCTAACAGTATGGATGTTTGACCTGTGGTCCGCCTACTGTCCTGGGCCAACGTCCCGATAGATTGATCGACGACAAATTGATAAAATCCCGCGTTGCGAATACGGTCAGCGATCGATGCTCATTTGTTGTCCCCATTTCAGGCTAACGCAGTAAGGGTACCACTTCTCCTCCAAGGTTAACGGTTGTCCCTTATTGTCACGCCATCCCCGCAGTGTTCCAAATCTTGGGTATCGTAATTCATGCTTCCCATTTTCATCTGTTCGGACCGATTTCAGCGCCCCTGGAGTTGCCCCGTTCGTGCATAAGAGCACGTTGAAGAAACGGTAATTTGGCTATCCTGAAAGTTCCCTCTCCCATCAAGCCTCTTCAGTCTCTCAGAAATCCGGACTGGTAATCCGAATCTCGGACATTGGGCTCGACCCATGTGGGCCTGGGGAATTGTCGCCGAACGTCCCGCAAACATTGTAGGGATGTAACAAGGCAATTCGACTGTGGAAATCGTGTGTTCTACGACATTCAAAACAAAGGTAAAATTTGGAAGCACGAAAGTACCAATAAAGGGTTTTGGGTTTGTTACAATACTCGGGGTTCAACTTCCCCCATGGACGGGTTGACCCCGTCAAAAGAGCGTTGCAGCTCCGCCACCCGTTGACTTGCGGCATCCAAGGCTTGCTGCCGCTGAACCAGCTCCCGCTCCACCTCAGCAGCGGCGGGGCGCAGTTCGTCAGTCCTGGCTTTGGCCCTCTCCACGTCAGCTTGAACGGCGGCCATCTTTCTAGAGGTCTGCCTCATATGATCTTCTACCTCTGCCAGCTGGGCCTTCAACCGTGAGACCAGCTCAGTTTGTGCATCAAGAGAGGCTGAAAGCTCATATGCTCGGGCCTGCATCTGTTGAACCTCTCCTTCAGCCTCCTGGAGCTTCTTGATGCTGGTCGCTTTCCTCCGCTGCCAGCCCACGCTGAGCCCGCGATCATGCTCCCGGATCTTCTCAGCCATAAGATCTCAGATGAGTGTGTAAGGACGTTGGGCATACACTCCCCCAGCGCACAGTTTGCGCAACCGCGAGCGAAGCCTATCCATTTCGGCCAGCCATTGTGCTTGGGGAGTGTCCTTGATAAAGTGCGCGATCAGCTTCCACGACCGGCGGCAGACTATACTGCTGTCTTCCTCGTCGGAGGCCGTTTCGTCCCAGTCTGCGCGATTGGCAGGCTCGTACGTGGGATACGCCCGCAGGAAATCCACGGCAGGATCAACATCCGGTGTTGAATCCAGTGCAACACTTGGCGCCGAAGCAGGCGCGGCAAAACTGGGACCGACCGGTTGATCCTCTTCCTCGGAGTCCACCTTGATGACTTCGGGTACGGCCCTGCTGGTGGACCCGCCAGTGATGATGTGCGTCGCAGCTTGAGGAGATGGAGGGACTATTGCCACCATCACTGGCATGCCCCTAGGAGGGACGCCACCAGACATCCCGACCAGCCTTGCCGCAGCGGCCCACGCCAGTCGAAGAACTGTACGAAAGAGGGACATGAACGTTAGTTGGCATGGTCTACATGTGACAACGAGGAGACCGGTGGAGGATACTTACGGAGATCAACCTCCGAGCGCTGCTCTTGAGCCGGTACTGACGGGACCCCGAGACGAGGCCCCCCGTATACTGTTGGAAGGTCTGGAGATTCCGGAGGAGCCACCTCGGGCACCCTGGCCCCAACAGACGCAGAACTGGACGCAGCCATAGGCGCGGGTTCTGAAGGCCCCGCATCATCACCCTCCAAGGAGCGAGAATGAGGCCTACAAATAAGTTCCTCTTGCATGGCTCAAACATTGGTGAGAAGTCCATAGGGACCCAAGAACAGATCGTAAGGGAAGAAGTTCGGAATTCTACCTCGAGAGCCTCCGTGAAATCGTCGGATTCTAAGCCTCGGTCTCCGACCTCGCCCTCCTCCAGCGGGCTCCCTCCTCCACCCTCATCCTCCCGAGAGGAGTCTTCTGATTCCTCCGGCAAGGGGAAGCGCTCCCTCAGATCGGCGGCCGATAGCTGTGGGGGGACCGTCTGGTTCAACAGTACCCTCACCCGGTCTGTCATTGGGCGAGGGACACCACTGGAGTGGACGTAATCCTCCAGCTCTTCCAGGTACTGCTCTGCCTCTGCTGGAGACGCCATGAATCCAGCCCGGACTGGGCCTATGCCCGGTAATTCCATCCCGAGGCGATTCAGGTGGGCCCATATCTCGGATGGGCTGAGGAATTCCCGGTTGACATCCCAAATGTCCCAAGCTTCCGGGAAGATGGCATCCTCTGCCATGTCAATGTGACACAGGTGTTTCCCCGGAGCCTGGGTGGATATCCTACAAAATCCCCTCGGTGGCCGCCCCTCCAGATGACCCTGCTCTTCTGGAATCACTGGATCCACCACTGCTGCCATACCCTCGGCCGGTGCGGGTCTCGCCGCCATGGAAGCCCCGCCACCGCGAGCGGCCCTAGCTGCCCTCCGACCCTGACCTCGAGATAGAGGGGGCCCACCGTCACCAACCTAGATCGTTGGTTGCTTCAGCATCTCTCCTGGGTAAGTGGCCTCCCAACTGATGGCGTACTCCTTCACTAATCCGAAGGCGGCGGTGGATGGAGGTAATGCAATCCGCATCTTTCCATATTCCCGTGTGAACATGAGCCACAGCTGCCTCATCACACACGGGTGCTCCTCGTAACGCACCTCCCAGTAGACCTGCGGGGTCAGTCGCTGGAGGCACCGGAACTGCCTCGCAAACCGATGCGGAGTGTACGGTTCACAGAGCGGCTCACGATCTATTCGTGCCACCAAAACTCCACCTCGGAAGGCCAGGAGGTAAGCCCGATGTTCTTCCGTTCCCCGTCCGTCATCAGTAAGCATCCCCGTCGGCAACGAGAAGGGATGGAAATTGAACTCATCCGCCCTCCACACCCGATTCAACACCATTGGAACGACCAGTTTGAACGGGAAGCTCCCGACCGCGTTTAGGATGGAGGGGCGGAAGTTCGATCCCGGCGGCGAAATGGGGTTTGGATACTCGTAAATCCCCCTAATATGCGCTGCGATCCACCCATACAGGAGGTGGAAGGGCCCGCATATCCTTGGAGGCTTCTTGCCCTCGCTAATATGCCGCAACATTCTGTACAGTTTGGTGAGCATCGGAATCCCCAGGTTGATCCGCTGCCCCATGGCCAACATCGAAGCCATGATAAACGAGCTGGGTCGTACCCCCATGCTTGTATCCCTCACCGGTAGGATCCAGCCACAGATGAGAGCCGCGATGAACGCCGCCAGCCTGACTATCGGCTATTGTTCAGTACTGACACTGAAACCCCAAGTCTTCCATTGGCTGTCCTCCAGGACCCACCAATACGAGTGACCCTTTCCCCATTGGGCCGCCCTTGGACAAGTTCGAGGCCTCGGAGGGAACTCTCGATTCTCTGGGAAATTCAAGAAGCATTTGAACCACCTCCTGAAGTGGACATCCCTCACTTCCTCCTTGTCCTCTCCGGGGACAAGTGCCATCAGCGCCGACGCCAGTCGCGGCATTTTCTCCGCATCTCCCCACGCGCTGACAACAGGGAGGACTTCTTCATACATGGCCCCCAAGATCGGGACCCCGGAAATCTGGTGGACATCCCACAGGCTGATGCCCACCTCCCCGTGATGCAGGTGAAAAGTGTTGGTCCTAGATGACCATCTACTCAGCAACTCCGGCATTAGCTGCTTCGGTTGGTAAATGTGGAATTGGGAGGCCCATGCCGCCTCATACAACCCCACTCTCCTCAACTCGGCCCTGAAATCCTCGCATGTGGCGCCTACCCAGTAGGCCCAGGCCCAGTTATCAGTAAAGTTGCCTCCCTGGCGTAGGTCCCACTCATCGGACCATCCCTTCTTCGAATCCTGCAAAGCTGCCTTCAGCATGGTACGATAGAGGGGAGGAGAAGTCTCCGGCTGCAGTGGCTTCCCGTCAATGTCGTTCACATGGTTGTAGAGACAGTCAGTGGTGACGGGTGTGAAGTCCTCCCGCGCGTGACCATTGGCCGCCCTGAACCATTGGTGCTAGCATGGTGTGCTCCTGAACCAGCAAGCTGGTTCATCCCTACTCGCCTCAGGGATGAAGACGCCATCCCTTAGCCCGAAGCCGTACAATGGCAGTTTCTTGCACTGCGGATAATCTTTCTGACCCTCCGAGAGCATATCTGTCAAAGAAGTGTGGTCCGAGTGGCTCCGGATCATCTCCCCTAAGCCTGGACAGTTGGCCATCTCATCTCGACGAGCAGCATCTGCAAGGACCCCCAAGACAGCTTCTTGATGGACCATTTTAACTCTGGCCCTCAGAAAAGGATTCTTTCGGATGGACCGCGAAGCTCGATCACGAAGCCGGATCGCGAAGATCGGTCGCGAGGCCAAGCCGCGAAGTCTGGCCAAGGCCGACAAGTAGAGGTTCTCTTAGCGCGGACGCGGAGTCGGAGACCCGCGGTTCGCCGCGAAGCTCGATTCGCGGAGGGTTGTCGCGGAGTACGCGGAGCTTCGCAAAGTCAAGAGCACAAAAAGACAAGGAAGGCACGTGAAGAAAAAAGAGAGGTCGACCCCCTATTTATAGGCGGCGACCCCGGAGCATCGAAGCACGCCTCACCCGCGCGGAGCATCGCGGCGCGTCCGGATCCGCGGCCCCGACGAGCATCGCGATGCCGCCTCGCGAACCACCGACGATTTTGGAGATTTTCCCTCAGACTTCGACCCTTCGCCCTCCGCGGCTACAAGTCTGAGGGGGGGGGGGGGCATTTGTTGGCGCCAAAAATATGGCCAGAAAGAAAGGAACGAAAAAGACAGCTGGCGCGCTGCTTCACGAAGCACCGCCGCGAAGCACCGCCGCGAAGCACCCACGCGAAGCGCCCCGAATATTGCGGCCCCGCGAAGCTCCTGAGGCGGTAATGCTCTGCGGACGCATTTGACGTTCGCGAGCCGCCGCGAAGCTCCTGAGGCGGTAATGCTCCGCGGACGACGTTGACGTTCGCGAGCGCGCCGCGAAGCATCGGAGGCGGCGCGCGAGCCCTGCTTCGTGGCGCCCCTTCCCTATAAATATTGGACTCCCCCTGAGTCCCGAGGACGGACAATCGGACCTTTCGGCTTCTCCTCTCCCGAATCGCGAAGCACTCTTTGCCCCGGGAATCATGAGCTCCGCGAGGTACTTATACTTCGTGAGACTCCTCTGCATTGTCTCGTTTTGAGCCCCTCTTCCGAGAGGGATGCCCTTCGCGAAGCTCAAGGGCATTCGTGAGGGAAGGGGATTCCCAAGGGAACCCGGGCAGCCGCGAAGCGTTTATGCTTCGCGAAACACCCAACCCATGCTAGTGATCCCTATGCTAAGGCAGGATCGCTACACATCGCGAAGCACACTGCTTCGCAGAACCCTGCTTCGCGAGGCACCTCTTCTTTGCGAGGCAGTGCTCCACGAACAATGTTCCACTTCGCGAAGCACCTTCCACTCACACCTATGCCCTACGCTAAGGCCAAGGCACTCCACTTCGCGAAGCACACTCCTTTTCTTAGTGATTCCTCTTCCTGTGCGACCCTCCAGGTTTGCACGATGTGATTTCAAAGTCCCATGGACAATACCACCCGTAGCGTTGCTTCTCCTAATGCTTCTTCGCATAGGCACGCTAACGGCTATTGCTTCTTCGCATATCCACGCTAACGTGGACCCCTCGATGGTTCATTCCACGACCCCCTTAACCATGGCCTTACTGGTACCTTCCCTTCCCCAAGGACCAGAGGGTACCGGTTATGTAAGTCCTAGGGGTGTGGAGAGAACCCACCTCGTCCGAGCTGCAGGATGTTAAACTGCCAAGCACCACGTCCTCAACACATGACGTTAAACTGTGACCCAACCTCGTGCCCCTCAGGAAGGGTCCCCCCAGCTAGAACATTTTTTACACCACTCGTCTCCACGGGAATGAAACTCTTCCTCACATGGAATGAGATCCTCCTTGTCGGAGTGGCGTATGTTCATAGGAGAAGGGCGACCCTATTCCCCTAGCCTTTCGTACGGATGATGGCACCCGTGCATCTCCGTAATTCCCCACTACCAAGGTCAGTGGAGGGCGTGATAGGGAACGAGGAACCTCCCATCGTCGGACCAAGGTCCATATTTTCCGCGCTTTGTCGCGCCATGGGCCTCCATCCTGGAGTAAGTCCCAACACCGTGGGCCGCCTAACGCGTAAGTCCCTCTTCGCTTCTCATGGACGATTCCTTCGCGACGTGATCATCAGGTCCTTGCAACCTCTTTTTTCTCACACTGAGCATGACTCACGTGGGCTTAGAGTGAGCACCGACCCTGACCAACCATCCTACCGAACTACGAGGACTTTGATCCATGTCAAGGCATGGTACGTAGGAAGCCTCTATGAGGTTCAAGCCCACCTGTCGCCTACTCACGTCGGGTCCCATTCCCGTCCAGCACGACGTTAAACTGCATTCCGGTCCAATGGCAAGCCATTGCGACCCATCCTACTGAACTACGAGGACTTTGATCCATGTCATGGCATGGTACATAGGAAGCCTCTATGAGGTTCAATCCCACCCGTCGTCTACTCACGTCGGGTCCCATTCCCATCCAGCACGACGTTAAACTGCATTCCAGTCCAATGGCAAGCCGTTGCGACCCATCCTACCGAACTATGAGGACTTTGATCCATGTCAAGGCATGGTACGTAGGAAGCCTCTATGAGGTTCAAGGCCACCCGTCGTCTACTCACGTCGGGTCCCATTCCCGTCCAGCACGACGTTAAACTGCATTCCGGTCCAATGGAAAGCCGTTGCGACCCATCCTACCGAACTACGAGGACTTTGATCCATGTCAAGGCATGGTACGTAGGAAGCCTCTATGAGGTTCAATCCCACTCGTCGTCTACTCATGTCAGGTCCCATTCCCGTCCATCACGACGTTAAACTGCATTCTGGTCCAATGGCAAGCCGTTGCGACCCATCCTACCGAACTACGAGGACTTTGATCCATGTCAAGGCATGGTACGTAGGAAGCCTCTATGAGGTTCAAGACCACCCGTCGTCTACTCACGTCGGGTCCCATTCCCCTCCATCACGACGTTAAACTGCATTCCGGTCCAATGGCAAGCCGTTGCGACCCATCCTACCGAACTACGAGGACTTTGATCCATGTCAAGGCATGGTACGTAGGAAGCCTCTATGAGGTTCAAGCCCACCCATCGTCTACTCACGTCGGGTCCCATTCCCGTCCAGCACGACGTTAAACTGCATTCCGGTCCAATGGAAAGCCGTTGCGACCCATCCTACCGAACTACAAGGACTTTGATCCATGTCAAGGCATGGTACGTAGGAAGCCTCTATGAGGTTCAAGCCCACCCATCGTCTACTCACGTCAGGTCCCATTCTCGTCCAGCACGACGTTAAACTGCATTCCAGTCCAATGGAAAGCCATTGCGACCCATCCTACCGAACTACGAGGACTTTGATCCATGTCAAGGCATGGTACGTAGGAAGCCTCTATGAGGTTCAAGCCCACCCATCGTCTACTCACGTCGGGTCCCATTCCCGTCCAGCATGATGTTAAACTGCATTCCGGTCCAATGGCAAGCCGTTGCGACCCATCCTACCGAACTATGAGGTCTTTGATCCAAGTCAAGGCATGGTACGTAGGAAGCCTCTACGAGGTTCAAGCCCACCCAGCATCCATTCACGTCGGGTCCAATTCCAGTCCGACGGAAAGCCGTTGTGACTAACCTGAACTACGAGGTCTTTGATCCATGTCAAGGCATGGCACGTAGGAAGCCTTTCAGAGGTTCAAGCCCCCCACTCATTAGACCAAGGTCCATCTTCACGTCGGTTCTCCGACAAAGTCACATTGCTCGTTCATTCATTCACGTCGAGTTTCGCCCTCGTCCAGCATGACGTTAAACTGCATGCCTCCTTTTGTCCCGCATGACATTAAACTGTAGACCCAATTCCAGTCCGACGTCAAGCCGCTGTGACTAACCCGAACTACACGGACTTTGATTCCTTGCCATAGGGATATGTAGGAAGCCTCGTCAAGGCTCAAGCCCAACTTCACTGTCGCCCCCTGCGATGGTCCCATTTCACTCTCTCTCCACTCCATTCATCAACCTACCACCCGTCCCGATTCTCGCCCGGACCGTCTTATCCTGGTTAGACCATGTCAGTACGCTCTTCTTCGCAGCCATCCATGGGCTGGCCCCGGTATCGACATCCCTTCAAGGAGGATCCCTCAATCCGATCTATCCTAGCTAATGCTCTGGTTGGGTTGATCCGTCTCCGCTGGATGTTAAACTTGCGGCATACCCTGTGTTAGAAATGTGAAGCTGAGGAAAACCTCAGATATGTGTCTATGACATATAATTCCCCACGTTCGATGTGGGATGCCTCGAGCTTACACGCCCTCGAGAAGCCTTGTGACCAAGGATAACAGACAGAAACGCCAGGTACCCCAGCATCCAGACACGCTACTGATGCCTCAACCTGACTACTCCCCTGACTGAAGGTTGCTGCCCTGACTGGACCCTTTGGAATGTCCCGACAGAAGCAGTGTAATTAATCAGCGCCCATGGAAACATGGCACTGGGAAGAGTTTCACGAACTACATATTAAATCTATGAGGGAGACCCGGACTAGGTGACGAGTTCTGAGGAGGAATCCACAAGAGGAAGAACCGACATCCCATCATCCCGTTTCGATCAAGGAGCAGACGTCCCTGAACAAGGAGCGAATGCCGCCCGCCTTTGGAAAGCGGGAATGCGGGGCAAAAAAAGCGCCGCGCGTCCTCCACCACGGACGGACGGGCACGCGCCCCGGCGAAAGCGTCGGAAACAGTCCCATATAAGATTATTAAAATTAGAAATTTGCCCAGATTCCCTTTATTTTTTAAGTATAATACTATCATAATATCTCTTAGGCTAGAACTAACCTCTCTTGGATTCTCTTAAGGGTTTTCTCCTTGGATCATAGGAAATTTCCATTTTTATTGGCATATCTCTTTAAGGTATGATCCATTTTTTTTTCTAATTTGTTCTCCTATTTCTATATCTATCCTTAATCTCTTTTCCCCTTATTCTGTTAGAACCCGAATGGGCTATGATTTTTTAATATATAGGGTTTGATGAGGAATTAAATATTTTTCATGGTTCTAGGATTTTGAGAACCATAACTCCTTATTTCCAATCTCTGTTCTTGAAGGCCACTAGTTTTCAACTATTGGTGATGTAGGTGTATCTATAAAAGGCTTATAACTCATGAATTACTTATTTATATTTTAAATTACTTTGTTTTTTTTTATGAAATTGATTTATTTGATATCAAATATTTTTTTATTAAATTCATCTTGGGTGGTATGAAAAAGGGTTTCTTAAAGTTGGTTTTCTTTAAAATTTGTTTATACACATTATGTGTTTGGTAAAATGCCTCAAATACGATTTCGATGGTAAAATGGATTCACAAGCATGGAATAAGAGATTATTTTTTATGAAAATGTTTTATAAAATTGTGATTATGGTTTACTCAAATGTTTTGGAAAACATAACACATTGGGAACCTTGGATGCATTGGGTTATGTACATATAAAACCCTTAGTGAGTATGGATGCACTAGGGGTTATTGTTATGATATAGATAAACTGTGTCGAGACTTGATATCTGTGTGATTCATGGTATTATTGGCTTAGTATTCCTTCAAATGTCATAGTATTTAATCCTATATGCTAGATCATACTTATTCTTGGTTTTAAATATGATGGTATTGATTCATGTTTTATTTCTCACATATTTATCATATGGTATTTTCATGGATGATTCAGATTGTTCCCTATATACTAACTTTTATGTACTTTTAATATTATTGGTTTATACAAATATGAAATTATTTTTTGAATACCTAAGGATGTTTTACAAAATTGTTTTTCATTTGAAATTTATTTATAAAATGGTTTTGTTTTAACGCTGGAACTAATGGTTGCATGGAGATAGACTTTGTATAAATTCATGGTTGAATCATAGTGGGTTTTTTCCTCACAAAATGTATATGAATTTGGGTTTATAAAGATCTGGTTTTATAGTACTAAGGTAAATTTAATGTAATCATGTAGTTCACCAGCTTCTCTAGGTTGTCGTTGCCTTCATAAAGGGTAGCGATGGTTGTGATAGATGGTCACATTGAGACTTGGATTTTATCTTATCTCATTTTATTTCTAGGTTTACCTTTTTTTTCTTGATGTTGTATATCTAAAGGATGCGTTCTCTTACTATTCATTATACCTTTTTTATATATCTATTTACAACCACTCATGAGACTTTTTTTAGTTTATGTGTTGATCTTCACCATGTGGCGGGTCATACTGGGTGTCTTTCCATTCTGACCTGGTTTAGTTTGTTATAAAGTGGTGTTGGGGAAAATTCCCATCTGAATGTTTGATGACACTACCTAAGTTTTGTTCTGGGTATATGGTAGGCAATAGTTATGACCATATAAATTCAGGAAAAAATTGCGGAAGGGTTCCTGAAGAACTCACTTCCATGTCTGAAATTGAGTTACCATGAGTGATCTGAGATTTAATCAAGTTTGATCTTGGTTATTGAGGTTATTTAAATGAACTTGATTTTTGGCTTTATTTTTATAAACCTATTATTTTATAATATTTTTGTCTCTCATTCATTGAATTCAGTTTTTATTTAAATTATTGTTTTTAATGAATTTGATTTGTGATTTGGAGTTTTATTCTTAAGATAATTGGATATTGACTTTTTTATTTAATAGAAAATTCATCCTATAAGATATCTTTTTATTATAATAGAGGAATATGTGAGATAAGTAACATAGGTAGACCCTCTATTATGCCCTTCATTGGTGTAATCATTTATTCACACAATCCATACTTTGGGTCAGGCGGGGGTGAGAAACTTGTGAAGAGCGGTGGATCATGGTTCAAAATTTACCAAAAAAATCCACATATATTCCATGGTGAAAAGAGAACCTAAGAATACAAAGAGTTTAGAGAATGTATTTAAATGAGAATCCACTTTTTGAAAACTCTAGAGGTCTCTAAGGTTGGTTTTACCACTTATATGCTTGAAGGACCGGGAAGAAAATGGAGGGACTCTATCATGAAAGCTATGTTACATGAGGATATTATATAGATTTCTTTGAAGAATGTCGTCAATGAAAAATTTAATACTGAAATTTTTAAGGTGGAAAAGAGTTGGGAATTTATGACCTATTAGAAAGGGGAGTGTTTAGTTATGGAGTATGCCACTCATTTTTCCTAGTTAGTTCACTTATCACTTGAGCTTGTTTCTAATGACTATCTCAAAGTTAGGAAGTTTGAGATGGGTTTAAAGGATGATATTTAGTTGATGGAGATTTTATTATTCATACCAACCTTTACTAAGGTGTTTGATAAAGAATATATGGATGATGCAAACATATCTAAGAAAATTGATTTAGGTGAAGATTCAATTACTATAGGAGGTTGACAAGGCGGGTTATCGGGACAGAAAATGAAGCATAAGGGTGCTTAGTTTACATAGGGAATTGTTTATAGGACTTCTATAAGACATCATCAAGTATTATTATATAATTATAGGAGACTTGGTCATACCAATTGAAACTATATAAAAGAACCTAGGAAATGTCATCATTGTAGGAAATCAGATCATCTTAATCATTTATAGAGAAGAATATCCTGATGTAGTAGTTATAGATCCACTCTCACTGAGGGTTTTAAGGAACATTTGTACTTGGAAAATGGTGGTGTATCTCATTATCATGCTAAGTGGGATACTCAGGTAGTGAAGAAATCTTAGGGAGGTGTTGAAAATTAAAGCCTTTATGTAGTAGAGTATGGACCAGAGGAATTTGAAGCAGGACCAACCACTATGAGAGGTACACTATTAATTTCATCCTCTATAGTTTTAGATTCACTTGATATAGGTGCAACTAATTCTTTTATATCATATAATTTGATTTATGTGTTTATCTTATGGTTTAAGATTATTCCATTCTTGTTTGATCTTTCTACGCTACTAGGAACGAGGAATGAACAAGGTTTTAATTGTCCCGAGTGTCGGGTGATAACTTCACACATAAAAGTTGTGTATGAATTATTACTTCTTGATCATGATATATTCAACCATATCATTGGAATGGATTGTCGGATCAGTGTCAAATCCCATATCGATTTTTTCTATTATCGATTTCAGTTTCTATTTCCTGATGGAGATGCTCATGTCTTTCAGGGTGAGTGGGATTTTAGATCAAAGAGTGAAGAACCTGTTTTTCCTTATGATGGAATGATTTCATATCAGTTTTTAGAGATGTTTCTTGTTGTTATTGATCCTCATTTGATTATTCCACTTATTTTAGTGGTGAGTATGTACCTTGAAGTCTTTCTTGATGATTTTTTCTAGGATATTTCTCTAGATAGAGGTTGAGTTCCCTATCACAACTGAAAATTCAATTATTTTCAACAGGCCATTTGTGATGGGGTCCTGTCACAAATAACCTGTTGTAAAAAATGACGCCGCAAAAAGTTTTTTTAGGATGAACCATCACAGAAAAGAGTACTTGCATTGGGTATGGCTCCCATTACAAATAGTTCATCTGAGTTTTAAAAAAAACCCTTTTTCGGCGGGTGGATATACCCATCGCAAATACTTATTTGTGACATGATTATCCACCCATCGTAAAAAAGCTTAAAAAAATAAAATAAAATAAAATAAAAATAAAAAAAGTAAAATTAATAAAATTTCATAAAATAATAATAATAATAATAAAATAATAGGAAATATTTTTTAAAAAAAAATTATCAAAAATATAATAAAAATAAAATAAAATGATAAAAAAATAATAACATAATAAAAAACACAATATTCACAACAATATAAAAAAATAAATAAAGAAATAATAAAAAATAAAAAAATAAAAAAAAGGAAAATTAAGAAAATAAGAAAATAATAAAAAAACACAATATTAAAAACAATATAAATAAAAACTATATAGAAATATAAATATAAGAATTAATAAAAATATTATAACAAATTTGTATATTCAAATGTTTATTAGAAAAAGTACATAAATCACTAGGGGTCATCTAGAGGAAGTGGTGGAGGGAACTCCATCCATAAACCATGAGTTATACATTACATGTACTCCATTGTCCACTCGTGCTGCTGCTCCTACTGTTGACACATCTCATCCTCCTACGACTACTATTGTCAATAAAGCTCTTTCTGCTCCCTACATATGGTCTCTATAAGCTAAACCTCTACTCACGGTTGCACCTCATACTATGCAACAGATGATGATGAATGCTCCTCTCGAACTACATGATGACATCACAACGGTAGCATAATAACTTCTAGGAATCAATTGAGAGTCGATACCAACAACTCGACCTTTCTCGAAGGCATACCGAGTCACCTTCACCCATATTGAATCATCAATTCTTGCTGCACTAGTGCTCTGATCCTCAATCTTGGACTAACTCTCAGCCAGTGTCTAAGACGTCGTGAAATCATTTGGCTCCTTCAATTGAAATTTAAAATTAAAATTGTTAAAATATTATTTTATGTTAATTTTAAAACTTAAAAATAAATTATACTGACCACAATATGATGTCGGTGATCACCTATAATCTCTCTAATGAAAGGATCACTGTATATCCTCTTATAAACGTTGAACTCCGTAATATCGGGATGTTCAACTTTAACGATATGAACTTTTATGGATAAATTACCTTTTTTTAAATGTCTTATGGAAATAGAAAAGACATGCACTTATTTTGTTTTATTATATCAAATTGGATTTAAATGTTCGTTAACTATCTTACTGTTAATAATAAAACCACTGAACAGTAATAACATGACTAGTATAAATATAGGTTTTTAACAAATCCTTTTGGAATAAACAAAGAAATTGATGACCTCAACCAGTAAGATCATACCTTATGAAACCCATTTTTCAGATATTTTGAGGGATATATCATTTCTAGGATTTTCCCTAAACCAATACCAAGATGATATCTAACAACTTAAGCATGAGTGAAAATGTTTATGAGAGAAGTTCAATCTCATCGCGATCACGACCCAAACTATGTTCACCAAACAATACTAAGAAATCCCCACCATCACACACCTTACTCTTAGGGCCTATAATGGTGTAATAAATGGTTATTTATCAATAAACTAGCATTAGGAATATATACATTATTATTTTTGTATAAAATAATGAATTTATTTTCGCCATATTATTGTCACTTTGTAAATGTTTTTTAAAGCACAATTTTTTTAATTAATATTAAAATTAAATTAATGAATTTATGAATTAATAGATTTTTGAAATAAATAATATTTTTATGTAATATTATTATTAATTAATATTTATCAAATATAAATGATCATATAATTTTTATGATGTCAAATATAATTTTTATAAGGGTTAGAAAACTGTTATTTGTCAAAAACCTGTCATTTTCAATAAATAGTGGTTTTTTTATTTTAAAAGTTAAAATTAATATATTTATAAAATTAATTATATAAAAGGAATATTATTTTTTCAATCATGATGTAAAAAATTTTCTAATGGTGATTTTTTTATAATTTTCTGAGACATTTGAATTTTTGGGTAAAAATTAAATACTGTATAAATATACATTGTGTTTTATGAAATCATAATAGCCCAATAGTGATGTAATAAATTCTATAAAATGTATAATCATACAAATATATGTTTTACCTTTAAAATAATGTAATTTTATGTTTATTCTATAAAGCCTTTGTGAATCCTCCAAGACTTATAATATATTTTAAGATTTTAAAATCATTTCTTTGAAAGTGCGACTCACCTCCACATAAGCAAGGGAAATATTTTGTTATCTTCATACCTTTTAATTATAAAATAATTTAATCCAATCTCATTTTTCAGCAACCATGGGGAAAAACCATGGGATGGTTTGTGGTTTGGAAGATTTTCTTATGTTGTTTCCAAAACCAAAATAATAAAGAAACCCCTATCCTTTCTTATATAAAACCACAAATCTCCCATTTATCTTCTCTAAAACTCCTTTAAGAACATCCCAAATCTTCCTTATACTCCCTATAGTCCTCCTAAGTCACCCAAAATCTCTTAAGATGCCTCTCCCAAGCCTTTGGAGTTACACATCCAAGTAAGGGATTTCTGTCTTCACATTTCCGTTCAAGCACTTGTTTAATATTATGCTTCTTAAATTCCATTTTCATATATTGAAATATGATGTTCCATGATCCCATTAATTTTTATTTTATATCTAAATTATCAGATCTTCCTTTCACTCTCACTAACCCAACAATAATCCTTTATGTACACCCGTTACTATGTTGAAATTCTGTAAGGGATTATCTCTCTCCTCTTTTTATCAAGCACTTCATTTATGATATGCAATTTTTATTTCCATTTTATTAAGTTGGAATAAATTATTACCTATCATCCTTATTATCCATTTTATTTTTAAATTATTGGATCCCCTTTCTCTCTCATTTATCTCTCTTATGAACCATTTTCTACACACATTACTACGCCGAATTTTTTTAAGGAATCTTCCACCCTCATCTTTTATAAAGAATTCCATTTATGTTATGTATTATAAATTAATTTTTCCTATGTTGTGATATATTATTAAACATAGCTATTACTTTACATTTCATTTCTAAATGACGAGATAACTCTTTATATCTTATCATCCCATTTTATGAATTTTTATATGACGTCGTTATGCTGTCGAACTTGCACCATGATTTTCCATGCCAAAATCATCATGTAGTGGATACCATACCCATTTATCTATCATTGGTATTAAACTTTATGAACATATTATTATTGAAAAGGGACTTACATGTATTTAATCCACATTATTAATTATAGAGTAAATTATGGTGTTGAATGAACCCAAGTTATATGATCTATGTGGCACACTTAAGCAGGAGAATGAAATGATTATGAAGGGTGCAACCTGATATCATTACAATGCATTCGGTAATGGTTAGTATCATGATACATCATGTTGATTTATTTACCTAATTACTTTATGAGAATTTTTCCACCATGGGGTCTTGGGTAATATAGCCTTATCTATTTAGGATGTAGTGTTTTAAGTTGTTTCCACTTTTTCCATGTTATGATTATCATGCTATATCATAACTTATTATTCATGTTCGTGTTATGCTCCATTGATACAACCATTGTATAACATGTATTAAATTCCTCATGTTATTCATTGTTTATTTATTTACTAGGATTTATGTCTCACCCCTTTCTTATGTATGTTCATAGGTTATCCCATGCAGTGTTAAGTACAAAGTAATATTTTGGTCATGTCAAATAAGTTTTCAATAAAGATGTTTCTTTTCATGTTTTAAGTTGTTATATAATGTACCTATTTTCCAAATACACTATAACTCTTGATCTTATGAGTTGTATTAAGTGAAATTTTATGTAATAAATCATGTTTAAAAATGAAGTAAATAGCATGGTTGTTATAGTTGGTATCAGATGATATGTTTAGTTATTTTTGGGATTAAGATTAGAAAACCCTAGTGAAAACCCGTAGGTATAAGACTAAGTGTAAGAAAACATCCCTAAATTTTGGTGAGTATAGAGTAAGTGGTTTATCAAGAAAATACATCCCTATCTAGATACTAAAAGTGGATGTGGTTCTGGAAGATATGTACTTAGGAGTAACAACTCTAAAAAGGTGTTCCAGGCCTAACTTGGGGTAACTTGGTACATGAAAATAGACCTTAATATGCACATGTTTTGACATTCCTAGGGGATATGATTTTTTAAATTCATAAGCTTAATACAAATCATTATTAAGGGAACAAAAATTCCCATAAGTATATATATTAGGAAGTAGATCATGGATAACATGGACTAAAGCCTAGAAACTCATAAGTTAAGAAGATAAATGTAATTTATATGTTATCCATTTAATGTCATTGGATTACCCTTTATGTGTTTAACTATTTAATATAATCATCCATAATTTTCCTTTTATTCTATATAATGGTCAGAAATATGTGGAATCGTGCTAACAACCGATGCAAAGGGAAGTGTGAGGATTTCCCCAATGAGATGCCCAACTCGATGGGAGTGGGAATCAAATTTTTTTTCATGATACTATCTCTGTTAAATCAAGTTATAAATATAAACCAAGACTAATAGGAGCACACACCACCCCTTAAGGGAGATCCACATGTAGTCGAGAGCTGCCTGCGATAACAACCTCCTACTTTCAATGGATCATCTGATCCCTTAATCATGGAGAAATGGATCGATTCCATTGAAAAGATATTCTCCATCCCTCAATGTTCCAAACAAGAGAAGGTTCTCTTGTCTATTTACCATTTAGAGGGTGAACTTGATTAGTGGTGTACATTGATCAAGAATATGAAGCCTTAGGAAGATATTGAAGCAATGGAGTGGAAGAAATTCCGGAAGATGTTTTTTGATAAATATTTTCCCCACGCCATCCATATTAATATGGAAAGAGATTTACTTTCACTCAAGAAAAGGGATGATGAATCTATTGGGATTTATGAGACAAACTTCACAAGACTTGGATGATACACCTCCAGTTTTGTCGTTACCCCCGAATGCAAGGTTGAACTCTTCTTTGGTGGGCTAAAGTATAGTCTATGAAAAGACTTGGTAATCCGTGCCTTTGATAGCTATGAGGAAATTTTCAGATACACCCTCAATGTCAAGATGGATATCGATGAATCTTATGGGTATTATGGGGATAAGAAGCTGAAAGTGGATTTAAATTCTGGTAGTCTGATGGATAAATCCAATGGTGCTAAGAAATTTTAGAACCCCACTTGTCAATGGTGTGGGAAGAATCACAACAAAAATTTCCTAAGGAGAAAAAAGAAATGCTTTAGGTGTGGAAGAGAAGGGAACATAGATAATGATTTCTGACAGGAGAAACCCCCTAATGTGATAGAGAAAAGTAATTCTATGTTCAACCCTCAACATGTTGTTAATTTCTTAAATTGTAAGAAACCAAGACACTTTGCGAACTAGTGCACTAAGCGTAGGGTTTTTTGAGGCAAAAAACAACCTCCAAGGTAGAAAGGGTGAGATTTTTACCTTAATATCACTAAGGTGAATCCTGAAAACAAAGTAGTGATAGGTATGCTAGTTATTCATTTAATAATAGAAAACATAATTTTTGATTCTGGTTTTACACATTCCATTATATCATGAAAGTTTAGTATAACTATTCAAACACCACCACAAAGCATGGAAGTAGAGATGTTGGTGAAAAAAGTAAATGGGGAAATTATATCATCCATTGTATGTAACTCCTACCTTGTCACAATTTGTGGATTGAACTTCTTGGTGAAACTTTTCATAATTCCCTTGGTGGAATTTTATGAAATTATGGGCATGGATTGGATTTACCTATATAGATACAACATAAATTTATTGGAGAGTTAAATCACTCTCCATATGGTGAATAGACCCATGATTTTTTACAAGTTAAAAGAGGATTAGGAATCTTATTTAGCATCATAATCTCAAGAATGGATATTATTTCCCTATGAGAAAGAATATATAGCTCAAATGATTGATTCTAAGGAACAAACCATCCCTCAAGGCATGCCTATTATAATGGAATTTAATGATGTGTTTCCCAAGGAGGTACATGGTCTTCCCCAAGAAGGGAGGTTGAATTTTTGATTGAACTTATATTCGGGGCGTTTCCAATATCCAAGAATCTGTATAGAATGGTGGTTATGGAACTTGAGGGGTTAAAGACACAACTACAAGAGAATCTGGATAAAGGGTTTATACACCCAAGTGCTTCACCATAGGGTGCACCAGTCCTCTTCATTAAGAAGAAGGATGGATCAATGCACCTTTGCATTGATTATTGTGAGCTCAATAAAATCACGATAAATAACAAGTATCCTTTGAAATGAATTAATGACTTGTTTGGTCAGCTATGTGGAGTACAATACTTCTCTAAGGTGGATCAGTGGTCAGGATATTAACAAGTAAGGGAAAAGAAGGAAGATATCCCCAAGACTTCTTTTCAAAGAAGGTACAATCATTATGAGTTCATAGTGGTGTCCTTTAGACTCACTAATTCCCCACCAATATTCATGGAATTTATGAATAGAGTCTTTGGATATTAGTTTGATTTTTTTGGTATTATTTATAGATGATATTTTAATATACACCAAAACCAAGGAGGACCATGAGGAGAATCTGAGCACTGTGCTAAAGTCCTTGTGAAAGGAGAAGATCTATGAAAAGTACAACATGTGTGAGTTCTAGTTGAAAGAAGTATCATTCTTAGGGAATATCATAATAGGTAATGGGATATATGTGTATCACTCAAAGACAAAAATAATCGAGGGATGGATGAGGCCAGCATATGTGACAGATATTCATAGTTTTCTTAGGTTACCAAGAAATTATTGTCGATTTGTGAGAAATTTATCATGATTTTAAAACCCTATTACCAAGCTAACTTAGAAGGTATTCAAATATCCTTAGAATGATAAATGTGAAGAATACTTCATAGAGTTGAGAAGGAGGCTTATCACTACCCCTGTGCTCACACTACCCATAAGTGGGGAGCTTTTCATAATTTTTAGTGATGCTTCAAAGAAGGTATTGGGATGCGTTTTGATGTAAAATGAAAAATCCATTACCAATGCCTTAAGGTAGTTGAAAATTAATGAGAAAAAATGTCCCACAAATTCTCTGGAGCTGATAGCTGTGATCTTTGGGTAAAAAATCTGGAGACACTATCTATTTTGGGAGAAGTGTGAAATGTATACTATAATGACCTGAACATTCATGAATAAAATTCCCTTTCTTTTATTTAATTAAAAGTATTAGGGATATAGAATACACATGATTTTTTTTTATTTTATACTTTTGGATTTAAGTGATCATTAATTATTATTACCATTGATAATATAGACATTGAACAACGATCACACGACTAGTACAAATATAAGGTTTTAATAAATCCTTTCGACATAGAAAATGGTGGCGATGGCCTCATCCAGTAGATTTGGGCCATATAAAGATCATTTTTAGAGCTCGGAAAGGAGGTAGCGTCACTGGGATTTTCTCTTGACCAATCCCAAACCAAGTTTCAACATGTTAATTCTGAATAGAATTGCCTATGAGAGAAGTAAAAGTTTATAGATATTACCACCCGAGCGATGCTATCTGAGCCGTCCCAAGAGTTTGTCACCATCGCACACCTTACCCTTAGGTATTATATGAGTGTTATAAGGAGTGATATGACAAGGTATTAGTTACTTATTGTGTAATCCCTTTTAAAAATAAAATTCTTATTCCATCAATTACTTTATGAAAATAGTTTTTCTTAATAATATAAAGAATTAGATATATTGATTTTTCGAGTAAAATTGTACTTTTAAAAAATATATGAATTATTATATTAACTAAAGTTTTTAATAATAATTTTATTATAATAGTGTTATAATAAAAATACTTTTAATTATAAATGATGATCATATTTATTCCTTATTTTTTTACTCTATAAATGATTACCTATTCAGTTTGATAAGAATTATACTTTTATACGATAAAACATGAATTGAATTTTTAATTAAAGAATTTATTTTGATAAATTAATGAATTTTTTAAATAATTGATATTTTAATAAAATATAATTTTCAAATTAATTTTATGAATAATAAATGAGGACATAAATTTGATGAAGTCAAATGTAATTTTTATTAAGGTTTAAAAACTGTTTTTTAAACCCGTCAATTTTATATAAATGTTGGTTTTTATTTTAAAAGAGAAAATTCACATATTCAGAAAATTATTTAGATAAAATAAATATATTTTTTGGAATCAGGATGTTGAAATTATCCAATGGTGAATTTTTCATAATTTTCTAAGTTGAATGTTTGGGTAAAAATTAAATACCGAATAAATATATAATGTGTTTTATGACACCATAATGACCAAATAATGATGTAATAAAATACTATAATAGGTATATTTGGACGAAATATTTTTTACCTTTAAAATATTGTGATTTTAGATTTGTTTGATTAATTTTATAATGCCTTAATGGACCCTCCAGGATTTATAAAATATTTCAACATTTTTAAATTATTTCCTTGAGAGTGTGACTCACCTCCACATAAGTAAGCCTAATATTTTAAATTTTTGTGCCCTTTTACTTATAAAATATTTTATACCACTCCCAATTTTCAGAAACCATGGGTAAAAAACATGTGATGGTTTGTGATTTTGATTAGTTTAATGTGCAGTGTCCAAAACCTAAATAATAAAAAATTCTCTCTCATTTCTTATATAAACCCCCCAATATCCCATTACTATTCACTAAAACCATTTGGATCTCCACCAACCTCTTCCAAATACTCCCTAGAGTCCTCCCAAGGTTTCCAAAATCTCCCAAGAAGCCTCCCCCAAGCCCTTGGGATCATACTTCCAAGTAAGGGATCCTCACTTTCCTCTCTTTTAAAATTCAAGCATCTTATTTGAAATTAGTTCTTTTAATTTCGAATATTTATGATATAATTATTTTATAATAATTCTATTAATATCCATTTTATGTTATATTAATGAGGTATTATTTATCCTCCATCATTTTTACCCTTACCTAAGTCGTTACTATGCCAAAATTTCTTAAGGGATCTTCCACCCTCCTCTTTTACCAAACATTCTTTTCATGTTATTACTTTTAATTTGTTTTATTACTTTTTTGGGATATGTTTATTAAATATTATCCCTACTTCCAATTTGATGTATAATTCATGATATCCCCTTTCACTTTCATTTATCCCTCTTATGAACCCTTATGTACTCTCATTACCTTGTCGAATTTTCGTAAGGGATTCCTTCCTTTCTCATTTTTATCCAAGTTTCTTCATGTTGTTACACCCTTTTATTTTCAATTAAAAATGTTGGGGGTATGATTTCTAACCTTCCCCATACGACCCTAATTATTTTTTAATGATGATATACCACTTTCTCTCTCATTAATTCCTTCTATGTACACCCATTACCATGCCTAAATTTCGTAAAGGATTTCTCTCTTCTCATTTCCATTAAAGTATTTATACCATATTATACATCTAAATTAAATTAAATATATTGGGATATTATGGTCTATGATCCCATTACTGTATATTTCATTTATAAATGACAAGAAAACCCTTTCTCCCTCATCAAACCAACTTATAAATTTCTATATAACGACGTTATGCTACAGAAACTGCACTATGATTTTCCAAACCAAAATAATTATATAGTGAATACCATACCCATTTCTCTATCAGGGTATTCACATTTATGCACATATACATATTTAATGGTACTTAAATGTATTTATTCCTCATTAATTATTCATGGAATAACTTATTATATTGAATGATTCCATGTTATATGATCCATCTGGCTTACTTATGCATGAAATGAAATGTTTATAAAGGGTGCACCCTGATTGGGCTCCAATGCATTGGATAATATTTAGTGTCATGATACCCCATATACGATGAGGTTTTACTCATGATTATTCAAGTGAAATGGGGGTTTAATCATTCTAATTCAAGTTCAAAGAGGGTTTACTCATGATAATTCATGTGCAATGAGGGTTTACTCATGTTGATCCATGTGCAATGAGCCCTGGATCATGCTAATATCATGTTGTATGTTGTTTCCACATTTCCATGTTATGATAATCATGCTATATCATTACTTTATGTTCATGTTTCTCTTATTCTTCATTGATATGCCTATTTTTTAACATGTATTGTATTCTTCATGTTATGCCTTGTTTAATACCTTATTGGGATTTATAGCTCACCTATTTCTTATGTATGTCCTGAGGTTATCCCATGAAGTGTTAAGTATGAAGGAAAAAGTTTGTTATGTAAACTATGTTTTCAATAAAGATGTTTTATTTTATACTTTAAGTTCTTATAGAATGTTCCTAATTTCTCGAGACACTAGACCTCTTGATCGTCAGAGTTATCTTAAGTGAATGTTTATGTAATAAGTCATGTTTAAGTGTGTAATAAAGAGAAAGGCTGTTATAGTTTCTATCAAAGTATAGGTTTAGTCATTTTTGGGATTAGGATTAGAAAACCCTATTGAATGCCTCAGGGATAAGACTAAGTATAAGGAAAACATCCCTAATTTTTGGTGGGTATAGAGTAAGTGGTTTATCAAGAAAATAAATCCCTGTCTAGATATGAATGAGTAGAGATAGAAATGTTATAGATGCTTCTAAGAGTAAAACCCAAAAACAGTACTTTTATCTAGACTCGAACGAGAACTCATGTATGAAAATGGGCCTTGCTATACTTTTGGTTTGACACTCCCTTAGGATATGATTCGATAAATTCATAAGCTTAGTATGAACCATTATTAAGGGAGAAAAAATATCCCATAAGAATATACATTAGGAGATAGACAATGGATAACATATATTTAAGCCTAGAAATTTATAAGTTAAGGAGATAAATGTAATTTATAAGTTATCCCATTAATGTCATTTGATTCCCCTTTATGCGTTAAAATGTTTAAGATAATCATCCCGATTTTTTCTTTTATTCTAGCCAATGGTTGATAATATGAGGAATATGGCTAACAACCGATGCGAAGGGTAACGTGATGAATATCCCAGTGATATTCCCAATCAAATGGGAGCTCAAGTAGGACATATCGTGATTATGCCAAACCAACTATCAGAAATAACGATTGACAATTGGAACTTTGTTGAATGCTAAAGTAAATCAAGGAAGAGCAAGATGACATCTCATGAAAGTCCATATGATAAAGTTGATAAGGGGAAGAACACTCAATTTAATTCATTCAATAAGTGTGGAAAGAGGCACCAAGGGAAATGTCACAAAGGGACTAGGATATTTTTTAAGTGAGGAAAGGAAGGGTACAAAGTATCCAATTATAATTAAAGAATGGATAATGTGGTGGATCGAAACAAAGTTCATTCTAAGGAATCTTACACAGTTATATGCTATAAATTTGGAGAATTCGGGCATTACCCAAGATAATGCTCTATTTCAAGGGCTGGGAATCATGATGAGCATCAACAATCCCCATGATCAAGGGAGGAAGAGAAGTCCTATTATAAGAAGAATAATGATAAATTAATTACATGTAACCACTACTTCAAAGTAGCGTATGTCGTAATTTATTTCAATTCATTTCTTATTAGTATATCTTTTATGTTTTCTTTGAACATTGATTCCCCAACAGAAATTTTATTAAATCATTAGGAAAAAATTTTATAAGTGTTTTATCACATGTTGAAGTTTGTGAGAACGTACTTCTTAAAAATTTTATAAGTCTTCCTTTGATGGAATTTGAGGAAAGAAGACAATTTCATTACTGATGCCTCAAGGTAGTTGAAAATTTATGAGAAAAACTATCCCACACATGATCTAGAGTTGGCAGTATAGATCTTTTCCTTAAAAATTAGGCGACATTATCTCATTGGGGAGAAGTGTGAAATATATATGGATAAAAAAGTCTCAAATATATATTCACACAAAAATAGTTGAATATACTCCAATGAATATGGTTATAGTTTATCAAAGACTACAAATGCTCAATCCATTACCAACCTAGGAAAGTGAACAAGGTGGTGGATGCTCTAAGTAGAAAGGACCTAGCGATTCTATCATTGATAAGAATTGAAAATGATCCAATACTATTAGATTTGATGAATATAGACATGGGAATAATAAATAAGGGAACCTAATCAATTATTTCACAAATTATTTCTCAACCATATCTTTTGGAATGGTTAAAGGATTCTCAAAAAGATGATTCTGGAATTCTGAAGAAAGTGGAAACTATCAGAAAATAGAAATCCTCAGAGTTCAATTTTAATGAAGAAGGAGTTGTGAGATTTTTTTCAAGACTATGTGTTCCATCAAATCCGGTGTTAAATAAAGAACTTTTGGATGATTCACATAGTTTGAATTTCTCTATTCACCCAAGAAACACAAATATGTATTGAGATTTCCAAGAGAATTATTGGTGGGATAACATGAGGAAGGAGATTACTAAGTATACATCAAAGTGCCTGGTATGCCAGCAAATGAAGTATGAGAGATAGAAGTCTAAGGGGATGATGAAAACATTACCCATACCAACATGGAAATAGGAAACCATCACCATGGACTTTTTCACAATACTTTCGAAGACATCCAAAGGAAACAATGCTATTTGGGTTGTTGTGGATCATCTTAAAAAGACTGTACACTTCATTGAAATTCAAGAGAATTTCTCATTGGATAAATTGACACAAATATACATCAGAGAAGTGGTAAGGCTGTATGGAGTACCACTATCAATTATATCTGATAGAGATACATGATTCACCTCTAAGTTCTGGAAGATTCTCCAACATGCTCTAAATACTGAGCTGAACTTCAGTTTGGCTAATCATCCTCAAACTGATGGCCAATCTAAGAGGACTATCTAAACACTTGAGGTAATGTTGAGAGCATGATCAATGTATTTCAAAGGAGGACGGGATAAACATCTTTCTCTAGCTGAGTTCTCTTACAACAACAGTTTCCACTCAAGTATCTAAATGGATCCTTATGAAGCTCTTTATAGGAAGAGGTATAAAACACTGACATATAGTGATGAAGTTGGGGGGAAAAACTTTTAGGTTTAGAAATGATCTAAGAAATGGTGGA
Organism: Viscum album; assembly: GCA_963277665.1. NCBI lineage: Eukaryota > Viridiplantae > Streptophyta > Magnoliopsida > Santalales > Viscaceae > Viscum > Viscum album. The sequence goes on from OY728145.1 coordinate 190,911,403, forward strand.
GAAGGTTAATACCATCCAGAAGCACATTAAAAATGATTAGAGTAGATAATAGATCTATTCTGATAATCATCGATGAGACAAATAGTTTGATGTTCAAGACATTGTATTCCTCCGCATATCACCATGAAAGAGAGTTATGAGATCTGAGAAGAAGGGAAATATTAGTCCATGGTACATTATCCATTTTGAGATCCTTGATCACATTGGAGTAGTGGCCTATCGACTAGCACTCCCACCAAACCTGTCTCAAGTACATGATTTATTCTATATATCACTCTTTTGGAAGTACATTCCTAACTCATCGTATGTATTCAATGCATAGGTGTTTCCATTTGAGAATGAACTCTCCAATGAAGATAAGCTGGTGAAGATCATATTTCTTAGGGAAAAAGTTCTACAAAATAAGACAATTACCCTCATCAAAGTGTTGTAGATAAACCAGAAGTTTGAAGAAGCAATGTGAGAACTGGAGGAAGTGATGGGGAAAAGTTACCCTCATCTATTTTAGAGTTGGAAAATAAAATTTTCAAGGGAAAAATTTATTAAGGGGGAAGGTCATAACGACCTGAACATTCATGAATAAAATTCCCTTTATTTTATTTAATTAAATGTCTTATGCAATTTTTTTCTATTATCCAATTGGATTTAAATGAATGTTAAGTATCATGACCATTGATAATATAGTCATTGAACAGTGATCGCATGACTAGTACAAACATAAGTTTTTAACAAATCCTTTTAACATAGAAAATAGAGGTGATGGCCTCATCCAATTGACTCAGGCCATACGAGGCTCATTTGTCAGAGCTCAGGAAGGAGGTAGCATCACTGGGATTTGATCTTTACCAAGCTCAAATAGAGATTCAAAACGTTAATCTTTAATTGAATCGCCTATGGGAGAAGTACAAGTTAATAGATATTACCACCCGAGCGATGTTATCTGAGCCACCCTAAGAGTCTGTCACCACCGCACATCTTAGCCTTAGGTCTTATACGAGTTTTATAAGGGATTATGTAATTAGGTATTAGTTACTTATTGTTTAATCCCTTTTATAAATAAAATTCTTATTCCATAAATTACTTTATGAGAATAATTTTTCTTAAAAATATAATGAATTAGATAAATTATTTTTTCTAGTAAAATGGTACTTTTCAAAAATATATAAATTATTATATTAAACTAAGTTTTTATTAATAATGTTATTATAATAGAGTTATAAGAACACTCCTTTTAATTATAAATAATCAATATATTTATTCCTTATTGTTTTTACTCAATAAATGATTAACTATTCAGTTTGATAAGAATTATATTTTTTTTTCGAGAAAATATAAATTGTATTTCTAATTAAAGAATTTATTTTGATGAATTAATGAATTTTTGAAATAATTAATATTTTTATAAAATATAATTATCAAATTACTTTGATGAATAATAAATTACTATATCATTTTTATGAATTCAAATGTAATTTTTATTAAGTTTTAAAAACTTTTTTTTTCAAAACCCGCCAATTTTAAATAAATGTTGGTTTTTATTTTAAAAAGGAAAATTCACAAATTTATAAAATTATTTAGAAAAAATAAATATTATTTTTGGAATCAGGACATCGAAATTATTCAATAGTTAATTTTTCATAATTTTCAGAGACAGTCAAATTTTTTGATAAAAATTAAATACCAAATAAATATAAAATGTGTTTTGTGACATCATAATGACCCAATAGTGATTTAATAAAATACTATAAAAGGTATATTTGGACAATATATGTTTTACCTCTAAAATATTGGGATTTTAGATTTGTTTTATTAATTTTAAAATGCTTTATTGGAGCCTCCAAGATTTATCAAATATTTTAACATTTTGAAATGATTTCTTTGAGAGTGTGACTCACCACCACATAAGCAAGCCTAATATTTTAATTTTTTTGGAACATTTCCTTATAATTTTTTTTATACCAATCCCCTTTGGTAGAAACCATGGGAAAAAACTATGAGATAATTTGTGGTTTTGATTTGTTTAAAGTGTAGTATCCAAAACCTAAATAATAAAGAATTCCCTCTCCTTTACAATATAAACCTACCCAATCTCCCATTAATCTTCACTAAAACCATTTTAATATCTAAAAACCTCTAAAACATACTCCCTAGAGTCCTCCTAAGGCTCCCCAAGATCCCAAGAATCCTCTCCCACGTTTTGGGATCACACTTCCAAGTAAGGGATCCTCACTTTCCGCTCCTCCTTTCAAATTCAAGCATCTTATTCGAAAGTAGTTCTTGTAATTTCGAATGGTTATAATTTAATTATTTTATAATAATTATATTACTTTCCATTTTATGTTATTTTAATGAGGGATTATTTATCCTCCCTCATTTTTACATTTACCTCAGCTGTTACTATACCAAACTTTCTTAAGGGATCTTCCACCCTCCTCTTTTACCTAGAATTATTTTCACATTATGTGTTTTAATTTCTTTTATTCATATGTTGGGATATGTTATTAAATATCATCCCTACTTCCCATTTTATGTATAAATCATGAGATCCAATTTCACTCTCATTTATCCCTCTTATGAACCCTTATGTACTCTAGTTACCAAGCCAAATTTTTGTAAGGGATTCATTCCTTTCTCATTTTTATCCAAGTTTCTTCATGTTGTTATACCCTTTTATTTTCAATTAATAATTTTGGGGTATGATTTTTAACCTCCCCCATACTTCCCTCATTATGTTTTAATGATGATATACCACTTTATCTCTTATTAATTCCTTCCATGTACACCCGTTACCATGCCAAAATTCCACAAGGGGTTTCTCTATACTTATTTCTATCCAAGTATTTCTCCCATATTGTGCATCTAAATTCCATTTAATATATTGGGATATTATGTTTCAGGATCCCTATACTATATATTTCATGTATAAATGATTATAGATCCATTTCTCTCTCATCAACCCAACTTATGAATTTTCATATGACGACGTTATTCTGCCGAAATTGCACCATGGTTTTCCAAACCAAAATCATCATATAGTTAATACCATACCCATTTATATATGAATGTTATTCACCTTTATTCACATATACATATTGAATGGTACTTATATTTATGTATTACACATCCCTTATTTGTAAAATAACTTATTATGTTGAATTATTCCATGTTATATGATCCCTGTGGCACACTTATGCATGGAATGAAATGTTTATAAAGGGTGTGCCCGGATTGTGCTCCAATCTATTGGGTAATGTTTAGTGTCACGACACACCATGTTCAATGAGGGGTTTCTCATGCCAATTCAAGTTAAATGAGGGTTTAGTCATAATAATTCAAGTGCAATGAGGGTTTACTCATGATAATTGATGTGCAATGAGGGTTTATTCATGCAAATCCGTGTGCAATGAGCCTTGAATCATGCTAATATCATGTTGTATGTTATTTCCACATTTCCATGTTATGATAATCATGATATATTATTACTTTATGTTCATGTTTCACTTATGATCCATTGATATTCCTATTTCCTAACATGTATTGTATTGTTCATGTTATGCCTTGTTTACTCCCTTACTGGGCTTTATAGCTCACCCCCTTCTTATGTATGTCCTCAAGTTATCCCATGCAGTGTTAAGTATAAAGGAAAGAGTTGGTCATGTAAAATATGTTTTTAATAAATATGTTGTATTTTATATTTTAAGTTGTTATATAATTTTCCTATATTTCCTAATACACTAGACTTCCTAATCCTCAGAGTTATCTTAATTGCATGTTTATGTAATAAATCATATTTAAGTGTGTACTAAGGAATTGGGTCGTTATAATTGGTATCAAATGATATGTTTAGTTATTTTTGGTATTAGGATTAGAAAACCCTAGTTAAAGACTTAGGGATAAGACTAAGTATAAGGAAAACATCCCTAAATTTTTGTGGGTATAGAGTAAGTGGTTTATCAAGAAAATATATCTTTATCTAGATACGAAAAAGTAGAGGTGGATCTGGAATAGATGTATCTTGGGGTAAAACCTGAAAATACCACTTTGATCTAAACTCAAACTAGATCTGGTGCATGAAAATGGTCCTTGCTGCACTCTTGGTTTGACACTCCCGCTGGATATGCTTTGGTGAATTCATAATCTTAGTACGAACCATTGTTAAGGGAGAAAAAAATCCCATAAGAATATACGTTAGGAGATAGATCATGGATAACATAGATTAAAGCCTAAAAATTTATAAGTTTAGGAGATAAATGTAATTTATAAGTTATCCCTCTAATGTCATTGGATTCCCCTTTATGTTTTAAAATTTTTAAGATATTCATCCCTAATTTTATTTTTATTCTATTTAATGATCGATAATATGAGGAATATGGCTAACAACTGATGAGAAGGGAAACATGATGAATTTCCCAATGATATTCCCAATCAAATGAGAGCTCAAGTAGGATATATCGTGATTATGCTAAACCAACTATCAAAAATCATGATTAACAATTGGAACTTTTTTGAATGCCGAAGGAAATCAAGGAAGAAAAAGATAGCATCTCATGAAAGTCCATCTGATAATGTTGATAAGGGGAGGAAGACCCAATTTACTTAGTGGAACAAATGTGGAAATATGAACCAAGGGAAATGTCACAAAGGGACTAAGAGATGTTTTAAGTGTGGAAAGGAAAGTCACAAAGTATCCAATTAACTTGAATGAATGGATAATTTGTTGGATATAAACAAAGTTCCATCTAAGGAATCTTACACAGTTCTGTGCTATAAATATAGAGAAGTTGGGCATTACCCAAGATAACGCTCTATTAAAAGGGCTGGGAAGCTTGAGAGCATCAACAATATACTTGATCAAGGGAGCACGAGAAGTCCTATGCTAAGATGGATAATGATGAATGGATTACATGTAACCACTAATTCAATGTTGTGTATATCGTATTGTATTTCAATTTATGTCCTATTAGTATATCTTTTATGTTTTCTAAGAACATTGAGTCCCCAACAGAAATTACATTAAATCATTAGGAAAAAACTTCTATAAGTGTTTTATCACGTGTTGAAGTTTGTTAGAATGTTCTTATTGAAATTTTTATAAGTTTCCCATTGATGGAATTTGAGGAAAAAGGAAAATGTCATTACCTATGCCTCAAGGAAGGTGAAAATTCATGAGAAAAACTATCCCACGCATGATCTAGAGTTGGTGAGAGTGACCTTTGTGTTAAAAATCAGGCGACATTATCTCCTTGGGTAGAAATGTGATATTAATATAGATTAAAAAAGTCTCAAATATGTATTCACAAAGAAGGATTTGAATACGTGATAATGATGATGGTTAGAGTAGATCAAAGACTATGACTTCTCAATCCATTACCACCCTAGGAAGGTAAACAAGGTGGAGGATGCTCTAAGTAGAAAGGACCCAATGATTCTATCATTGATGAGAATTGAAAAGGATCCAATATTCTTAGATTTTATGAAGATAGATATGGGAATAATAAATAAGGGAACATCATCAATCCTTTCACAAATGATTGCTCAACCATCTCTTTTAGAAAGATTAAAGTATTCTAAAAACAATGATGTGGGAATTCAGAAGAAAGTGGAAACTATTAGAAAAGAGAAATCCTCAGAGTTCAATGTCAATGAGGAAGTAATTGTGAGATTTGGGTCAAGACTATGTGTTCTATCAAATCCAGAGTTAAAGAAAGAGCTTTAGTATGATGCACATAGTTTGACTTTTTCCATTCACTTAGGAAATACAAAGATGTATTGATATCTCCAAGAGAATTATTTGTGGGATAACATGTGGAAAGAGATCGCTTAGTATAAATAAAAGTGCATGGTATATCAACAAGTGAAGGCTGAGAGGCATAAGTCTAAGGGGATGATGTAACCATTACCCATACCAACATGGAAATGTGAAAACATAACCATGGAATTTGTCACCAGAATTCTGAAGACATTCAAAGGAAACAATGATATCTGGGTTATTGTGGATCATCTTACAAAGACTACACACTTTATTGAAATTCAAGAAGATTTATCATTAGATAAACTAGAACGGATATACATAAAAGAAGTGGTAAGGATAAATGGAGTTCCACTATCTATTGTATCTGATCGAGATCCAAGATTCACCTCTAAGATCTAGAAGAGTCTCCAACATGCTCTGAATTCTCAGATTAACTTTATTATTTCTTATCATCCTCATACTGATGGACAATATGAACAGAATATCTAAATACTTGAGGACATGTTGAGAGCATGATCAATGGACTTAAAAGGAGTATGGGATCAACATATTCCTCTGGTTGAGTTATCTTATAACAATAGTTTCCAATCAAGCATACAAATGGATCCTTATGAATCCCTTTATGGGAATAGGTGAAGAACACTGACTTGTTGGGCTGAAAAAACTTATAGGTCTAAAAATTTTCAAAGAAATGGTAGAGAAGGTTAAGACCATCCAACAATTTATTAAACCTGATCAGAGTAAAAAAAAGAGATATGTTGATAATCATGGATGAGACCTAGAGTTTGATGTTGGAGACATGGTATTACTTCACATATCACTGTGGAAGATATTTATGAGATTTGGGAAGAAGGGAAGGCTTAGTACAAGGTACATCATCCCTTTTAAGATCCTTGATCGCACTGGAGCAGTGGCCTATCGACCAACACTCCCACCAAATCTGTCTCAAGTACATGATGTATCCCATGTATCAATGTTGAGGAAGTACATACCTAACCCATCACATGTACTCAATCTAGAGGTGGTACCATTAGAAAATTACCTCTCCTATAAAGAGAAGCTGGTGAAGATCTTAGTCTGTAGGGAAACAGTTCTACAAAATAAGACAATGCCCCTCGTCAAAGTGTTATGGAGAAACCAAAAGTTTGAAAAAGCAATGTGGGAACCAGAGTAAGTGATGAAGAAAAGTTACCATCATCTATTTCTGAGTGGAAAAATAAAAATTTTAGTGTGAAATTTCTTAAGGGGGAAGGTTGTAACGTCCCGATCATTCATGAATAAAATTACCTTTATTTTATTTAATTAAATGTCTTCTAGATATAGAAAACACATGAAATTTTCTTTTTATTTTATCCAATTGGATTTAAATGACCGTTAAGTATCATTACCTTTTATAATATAGTCATTGAACAATGATCACCTGACTAGTAAAAATATAAGGTTTTAACAATTCCATTCAACACAAACAAAGGAGGTGATGGCCTCATCCAGTAGACTTGGGCCATATGAGGATCATTTGTCAAAGATCGGGAAGGAGGTAGTGTCACTGGGATTTTCTCTTGACCAATCCCAAACTGGGCTTCAACATGTTAAGATTGAATGGAATCTACTATAGAAGAATTACAATTTAATAGATATTACCACCTGAGGGATGTTATCTGAGCCGCCCCAAGAGTCTATCACCATCGCACACCTTTCCCTTAGGTCTTATGTGAGTGTTATAAGGGCTTATTTAAGAAGTTATTAGTTACTTATTGTGTGATCTCTTTTATAAATAAAATTTTTATTCCATCAATTCGTTTATGATAATAGTTTTTTCTTAAAAATATAATGATTTAGATAAATTGATTTTTCGGGTAAAATGGTACTTTTGAGAAATATATAAATTGTTATATTAAAATAAGTTTTTATTAATAATGTTCTTATAATAGTGTTATAAGAACACTATTTTTAATTATAAATGATAATTATATTTATTCCTTATTTTGTTTACTCTATAAATGATTAACTATTCAGTTTGATAAGAATTATATTTTTATACGATAAAACATAAATTATATTTTTAATTAAAGAATTTATTTTGATGAATTAATTAATTTTTTAAATAATTAATATTTTAATAAAATACCATTATAAAATTACTTTTATTAATAATAAATGAGTATATAAATTTTATGAAGTCAAATGTTATTTTTATTAAGGTTTAAAAACTGTTTTTTTTCAAAACCTATCAATTTTCTATAAATGTCAGTTTTTATTTTAAAAGTAAAAATTCACATATTTAGAAAATTATTTAGATAAAATAAATATTATTCTTAGAATCATGATATCGAAATTATCCAACAATGAATTTTTCATAATTTTCCGAGACAATCCATTTTTTGGATAAAAATTAAATACCGAATAAATATATATTGTGTTTTATGACATAATAAAGACCAAATAGTTATGTAATAAAATACTATAAAAGGTATATTTGGAAAATATGTGTTTTACCTTTAAAATATTGTGATTTTAGATATGTTTTATTATTCCTTAGTGGACCCTCCAAGATTAATAAAATATTTTAAAATTTTAAAATGATTTTCTTGAGAGTGTGACTCACCTACACATAAGAAAGACTAATATTTTAATTTTTTTCAGAAATTTTACTTATAATATATTGTATACCACTCTCCTTTGGCATAAACCAAGGGTAAAAACCTTGGGATGAATTGTGGTTTTGATTAGTTTAATGTGTAGTGTCCAAAACCTAAATAATAAATAATTCTGTTTCCTTTCCTATATAAACCCACCCAATATTCCATTACTCTTCACTCAAACCATTTTGTGATCAAAAAAACTATCAAAAATACTCTCTAGAGTCCTCCCAATGTTCCCCTGGGATCCTAATAAGCCTCTCCCAATCCTTTTGGATCACACTTCCAAGTAAGGGATCCTTACTTTCCTCTCCTCCTTTCAAATTCAATCATCTTATTTGAAAATAGTTCCTGTAATTTTGAATGTTTATAATGTAATTATTTTATAATCATTCTATTAATTTCCATTTTAGGTTATTTTAATTATGTATTATTTATCCTCCCTCATTTTGACCCCTACCTGAGCCGTCACTATGCCAAAATTTCGTAAGGGATCTTCCACCCTCCTCTTTTACCAGGCATTCTTTTCATGTTATGTATTTTAATTTATTTTATTAATCTATTGGGATATGTTATTAAATATCATAAATACTTTCCATTTGATTTATATATCATTATATCCCCTTTCACTCTCATTTATCCCTCTTATGAATCCATGTGTACTCTCATTACCATGCCGTATTTTCGTAAGAGATTCATTCCTTTATCATTTTTATCCAAGTTTCTTCGTGTTATTATACCCTTTTATTTTCAATTAAAAATGTTGGGATAAGATTTATAACCTCCACCATACTTTCCTCCTTATGGTTTAATTATGATATACCACTTTCTATCTCATTAATGCCTTCCGTGCACACCCGTTACCATGACAAAATTCCACAGGGGATTTCTCTCGGCTTATTTCTACTCAAGTATTTCTCCCACACTATGCATATAAATTACATTTTATATGTTGGGATATTATGTTACATGGTACCCTTAATGTATATTTCATGTATAAATGATGATAGACACCTTTTCTCTCATCAACCCAACTTATGAATTTCCATATGACGACGTTATGCTGCAGAAACTGAACGACGATTTTCCAAACCAAAATAATCATGTAGTGAATACCATACCCATTTCTCTATCAAGGGTATTCACCTTTATGAACATATACATATTGAATGTTACTTACATGTCTATATTTTACATTCCTTATTCTTTTAATAACTTATTATGTTGAATTATTCCATGTTATATGATCCATGTGGCACACTTATGCATGAAATGAAATGTTTATAAAGGGTTCACCCTGATAGCACTCCAATGCATTGGGTAATGTTTAGTGTCTTGATACACCATGTGAAATAAGGGTTTAATAATTTTAATTCAAGTGTAATTAGGGTTTACTCATGCTAATTTAAGTGCAATGAGGGTTTACTCATACTAATTAGTGTTCAATGAGGGTTTACTCATGCTAATCCATGTGCAATGAGGCTTGGCTCATAGTAATATCATGTTGTATGTTTTTGACACATTTCCATGTTATGATAATCATGATATATCATTCCTTTTTGTTCATGATTATCTTATTATCCATTTATATGCCTATTTCATAACATGTATTTTATTCTTCACGTTATGCCGTTTTACTCCTTTACCGGGCTTTATCGCTCGCCCCTTTCTTGTGTATGTCCTCAGGTTATCCCATGCAGTATTAAGTATGGAGAAATGAGTTGGTCATGTAAAAAAAGTTTTCAATAAATATTTTGTTTTTTATATTTTATATTGTTATGTAATGTTCCTAATTTCCTAAGACACGTTACAACTTGATCCTCAGAGTTATCTTAAGTGCATGTTTGTGTAATAAATCATGTTTAAGTGTGTAATAAAGAGCAGGGTTGTTATATATACAAATAAAAAAGTCTCAAATATATATTCACATAGAAAGAGATAAATATGAGCCAATGAATATGGATATATCTTATTAAGGATTACGACTACTCAATCCAATACCATCATGGGAATGCGAATAAGGTGGAAGATGCTCAAAGTAGAAAGGACCCAAAAATTCTATTACTGGTGATAATTGAGAAGGATAAAATATTCTTATATTTGAAGTATATGGACATGATAATCATAAATAAAGTAAAATCATAAATCCTCTCACAAATTATTGCTCAACCATTTCTTTTGGAATGGTTAATGGATGCTCAAAAAGATGATGTGGGAATTCAAAGGATGTGGAAACTATTTGGAAAGGAAAATCCTTGGAATTTAATGTTAATGAAGAAGGAATTGTGAGATTTTGGCCAAGACTATGTTTTCCATCAAATACTAAGTTAAAGAAAGAACTTTTGGTTGATACACATAGTTCAATTTTCTCCATTCACACAGGAAAAACAAAGATGTTTCAAGATCTCTTAGAGCACTATTGGTGAGATAACATGAAGAAGAAGATTGAAAAATATACATCAAAGTTATTTTTATTTTAGTAAGTGAAGGCTGAGAGTGAGAAGTCTAAGGGGATGATGCAACCATTACCCATACCAAATGGTAATGGGAAAACATCTCCATAGAATTTCTCACTGGACTTCCAAAGACATCCAAGGGAAATAATGATATATGGGTTGTTGTGCATCATCTTACAAAGACTACACACTTCATTGCGATTAGAGATGATTTATCATTGGATCAAATTGAACAAATATATATCAGAGAAGTGGTAAGGATGCATGAAGTACCACTATCGATTGTGTCCGATCGAGATCCAAGATTCACCTCTAATTTATGGAAAAGTCTTTAGCATGATCTAAACACTGAGCTAAACTTTAGTAAAACTTATCACTCTCAAAATAAAGGCCTATCTGAGTGGACTATTCAAACATTTGAGGATATGTTAAGAGATTTATCAATGGACTTCAAAGGTAGATGAGACCAACATCTTCCTTTGGCGGAGTTCTCTAACAACAACAGTTTCCACTCGAGCATCCAAATATCACCTTATGAATCACATTATGGAAAGAGGTTCCAAACACTTACATGTTGGGATGAATTTGGGAAATGAAAACATCTAGGTCTTAAAATGGTCTAAGAAATGGTGGATAAGGTTAAGACCATCCAGAAGTACATCAAAACTACTCAAAGTTGACAAAAGATCTATGCTTACAATAATCGATTAGTCCTAGAGTTTGATGTTGGAGACATGGTATTTCTTCACATATCTCTATAGAAGGGAGTGACGAGATTCGGGATGAAGGGAATGATTAGTCAAAGGTACATCGGCCCTTTTGAGATCCTTGATCACATCAGAGCAATGACCTATCGACTAGACCTCCCACTATACCTATCTCAAGTACATGATGTATTCCATGTATCCCACATAAGAAAGTATATATCAAACCCATCACATGTACTCAATCCAGAGTTGGTACCATTGGAGAATGACCTTTCCTATGGAGAGAAGCCGATGAAGATCTTATATCGTAGAGAAAAAGCTCTACGAAATATGGCAATTCCCCTCATCAAAGTTTTATGGAGAAACCAAAAGTTTGAAAAAGAAATATGGGAACTAGAAGAGGTGATGATGTAGAGTTACCCTCATCTGTTTTAGTGTGTGAAAAGGAAATTTCAAGGCTGAAATTTTTAAAGGGGGAACTTTTTAACGACCCAAAATTTTATGAATAAAATTTCTTTTTTTAAATGTCTTATGGATATAGAAAACACATGCTCTTATTTTGTTTTATTATTTAAAATTTGATTCAAATGACTATTAAGTATCTTTGTCATTAATAATATATCTATTTAATGGTGATCACATGACTAGTATAAATATAGGGTTTTAAAAAATTCTTTTGTAATAGATAAAGGAAGTGATGACCTCAACTAGTAGGATCATACCCTATAAATCCCATTTTTTAGAGCTTCTGTGGAAGATAAAATTTTTAGGATTTTCCTTATACCAATCCCAAGATGAGATCCAACAATTAAAGCATGAGAGAAACCATTTATGGGAAAAGTTCAAGCTCATCGAGATCACAAGCCAAACCATATTCACCGAATATCCCCATGAAAGCCCCACCATCACACACCTTACTCTTAGGGAATATGCTGGTGTAATAAATGGATATGTATTAGGACCCTAGAGTTATGAATATGTACATTATTTATTTTTTATAAAATAATGAATATATTTTCATTATATTATTATCAATTTGTAAATGATTTTTAAAGCACAAATTGTATTTTTAGTTAATATTCAAATTAAATTACTAAATTAATGATTTTTTTAAATAAATAATATTTTAATGTAATAATATTATTAAATAACATTTATAAAATAAAAATTATCATATAATTTTTATGATGTGAAATGTAATTTTTATAAGTGTTCAAAAATTGTTATTTGTCAAAAACCTGTCATTTTTAATAAATGTCAGTTTTTATTTTAAAAGTTAAAATTAAAATATTTATAAAATCATTTATATAAAATGAATTTTATTTTTAGAATCAGGATGTCAAAATTATTCAATAGTGAAATTTTCATAATTTTCAAAGACAGTCTAATTTTTGGGTAAAAATTAAATACCATCTAAATATACGGTGTGTTTTATGACATCATAATAGCCCAATAGTGAAGTAATAAATACTATAACTGGAATCATCAAAAAAATATATGCTTTATATTTAAAATAATTAAATTTTATGTTTATTTGATTTATTTTATAATGCCTTAGTGAATCCTCCAAGACTTATGAAATATTTCAAGATTTTAAAATCATTTATTTGAAAGTGTGACTCACCTCCACATAAGAAAGGGAAATATTTTATTATATTAGGCCATTGAACTTTTAAAATAATTTAATCCAATCCTCGTTTCTAGAAACCATGTGATGGTTTGTGGTTTTGAATATTTTATTATGTATTGTCCAAAACCAAAATAATAAAGAAACCCCCATCCTTTCCTTTATAAACCCACCCAAGATCTCATTTCTCTTCACTCAAACTCCTTGAATCATGGAAAAAATCTCCCCTATACTACCTAGAGTCATATTAAGGTTCCCCAATCTCTCAAGAGGCCTCTCCCAATCCTTTTAATTCACGCATCCAAGTAAGGGATTTCTCTATTCTCATTTCCTTTCAAGCAATTATTTTATATTATGATTCTTAAATTCCATTTTCATATATTGGGATATGATGTTACATGATCCTGTTACTATAAATTTGATGTCTAAATGATTATATATTCCTTTCACTCTCATTAATCCCCCCTATAATCTATTATTTAAACCTGTTACTATGCCGAAATTTCGTAAGGGATTCTCTCTCTTCTATTTTTATCAAGCACTTAATTTATGATGAACCCTTTTGATTTTTATTTGATTAAGTTGAGATAAATTCTTACCTATACCCATTACTGTACATTTTATGTTTAAATTATGGGATCCCCTTTCACTCTTATTTATCTCTCTTATGAACCTTTATGTACACCCGATACTATGCCGGAATTTTTTAAGTAATCCTCCACCCTCCTCTTCTATCAAGCATTCCTTTTATGTTATATCTTCTAAATTATTTTTTCCTATATTGGTATATGTTATTAAATATCCCTCTTACTATCCATTTCATGTATAAATTATTATATACTCCTTTCTCTCTCATCAAACCATTTTATTAATTTCTACATTACGCCATTATGCTGCTGAAATTATACCATGATTTTCTATGCCAAAATCATCAGGTAGTGGATACCGTACCCATTTATCTATCAAGGCTATTCATATTTATACACATATACTTATTGAATGGGGACTTACATGTATTCATTCCACATTCTTGATCATGGAGTAAATTATGATGTCGAATGAATCCATGTTTTATGATCTATGTGGCACACTTAAGCACGCGAATGAAATGATTATAAAGTATGCACCCTGATATCACTCTAATGCATTGGTTAATGGTTAGTATCATGATACCTCATGTTGGGATAAGGTATTTACCTGATTTATTTATGAGAATTTATCCACCATGTGGTCTTGGAAAATTTATCCTTGATCTATTTATGATGTAGTGTTTTAAGTTGTTGCCAAATTTTCCATGTTATGATTATCATGCAATATATTCATATTCCTTTCATGCTCTATTGATATAACCATTGTATAAAATGTATTTTATTCCTCATGTTATGCCTTTCTTATTCCCTTAATGGGTTTTATAGCTCACCCCTTTCTTATGTATGTCCTCAGGTTATCCCATACAGTGTTAAGTATGAAAGAATGTTTTGGTCACATCAAAGAAGTTTTCCATAAAGATGTTTCTTTTAATATTTTAAGTTGTTATGTAATGTTCTTAATTTCACAAAGACACTAGACCTATTGATCTTTTGAGATTTATTAAGTGCAATTTTAAGTAATAAATCATGTTTAAAAATGAAATAAAGACCATGGTTGTTATATCGACTGCCTATATTAGTATAAAATAAACAGTTTACATTTAAATTTATATAAATTATTAAAAGAAGTACTTACCATATTTTTCTGATGTTTATTGAATGCATGACTACCAGATCAATGTCGCACCTCATGTATCCCCCAGTTCTTTCAACCTAATGATTCTCTCCCATGAAAACTAGATCCCATATATTATGAACATAATCAATCCCAAACTTGATATGAGATGTAATCTGGTCAGCGAGCACAACAAGATTGATCAAAATCTGTGACCCCCACTTTCTATATTGCTAGCCTCCCCATATTGTACAAAAACTAATGAAAAATATCACACATACAGACCTCCCATGCCTTCTAGATAGAGTCCCACATTCTATCATCAATGAGATACCATAAACCCTATAAATAATTAACAATATCAAATAATTAATTAAATAAATCTCAAAATAACTATTATTTATTTATGTAATATCCAATAATTAAACATGGGGTACTGAACATCAATGGGAATATGATCCCATGCACCCTTTCTTCAGAAAAATAATTCCATAAAATAGCACTCCCCTATCCAATATCTATATACGAAAATTTGTGAAAAAAAGAACAAATAATCAAACAATTTGTATATAAATAAATTATTTAAAATTAATGAAAACTAACTAAAACACGCAATTAAACATACCTACACTTGTATATATTGAACTCAATATGTGTATGCCACTCAGGTATAGGGCCAAGAATCATCAATCACGCAACTCGACACCCCCTCCAAGTCATCGCTTAACCGCCAGAAGTCTGAGGGTCAGATGATGTAGTAGCAGGAACATCACCGAGTAGTGTAGTATCTTCCAACTCATGAAACAAATCAGATAAATGGCCATCGACCATTTGAAACACAAAATGATTGTGGTCATAAAATAATTCAAAACAAATATTATATATAGTTATATATTATATATGATCATAACTAGTATTTAAGTGTGTCATACTTTATCTCTATATCCATCTTCATATATGAGGTGTTAATATCTTCATATTACTCCTCAATATCATCAATTTCCAAAGGAGTTTTAGATTCGTCATCTCTTGTTATTTAAAATTAATTTTTTAAATCAATAACATCATCATCACCATCGACCCATAAATACGGGGTGTCATCATCGATGTTCATGTATCTTCATAGATAAGATGGATTTAGAGTAGTATTTTAAAAAATTTCAATTCCCTGCACTTCAGTGGAACCACATTCTCTTTGGATAAACTTATTTTCATGAAATTTCATTTTTATTATGCACTAATAATCAATTTACTCACTTTAAGCAGCATAATAATTTTCATAATAAATTTGATGTGCCTGATGAGCCAATAAAAACAGTTCATTTACTATAAGAAGAGTTATATTTAATATCAACAATTCCTTAGAATTGATGAAAACTCAAGACTATATCAGTATCCAACCAATGAAATTTAAACATCGTTACATAATTCTATCCTAGATAAAATAGATCAATTATTTCTTCCATCATGCTGTAAAAGTCAAATTCACTTTCTCTATGATGATATCCTCTCAAGAAAATACCACTATTCATTATTTTTTTTATCACCCATATGCATTTATATGAAATCAAAATCCATTAACCACATATACAATATAATATCGAACCATTTTGGATGGTGGGTTAATCAATACACATAATAGATTATCAATTTTATCAGCATGTTGAGTTACCTAAAAATTTGAAAACAATTATCAATATAACAAGTGATAAATTGATTTTATATGTTAATGCATAAATAATTTACATTAAAAGTTTTTGAAACAAGAAAGAAAAATTATTTTTCCAACGTTCTTTAAGTGAAGCTACAGTAATTTGTGGAAACTATTTATTGATATGATTATCATGTAATCTAAATATAAAATAAAATTAATTTTCTTAAAAAGAATTATAGAATAAGTGATAGGAGCACTCATAGTACAAATGATATCATTTATTCATAGTTGAGGAAAATATATGTACGAGCCCTGTGATGTTTATCATCTAAAAGACATCATTAATGAACACCACAAAATCTAAGTTTAGGATGATTAAAAAATGATAATTTATTATTCATTTCATCATCAAAATTACCCTCATTATTTCCCATGCGGCTATGTTTTGAGGGATATTCAAATTGAAAATAATGAGAGTAGAAGTTTTTTTCCTGTAAATAAGCTTGTGCAACTGATCCTTCAACTAATTTTTTGTTACGTAACTTTTTCTTCAATTTATTCATGCATCTCTAGAATGGGTAAATCCATTAGAACTATACCGGCCCTCCACATTTTTCTTCATAAAATAAATGTAATATCAAATGTTCTACTGAATTAAAGAAAGCTGGCGAGAATATTTTTTTTCTTCTAATTTACATAAAATTATAACAATATATTATTTCGGTCTACTTAGTGCATCATAGTCTACTATCACAGAAAAAATATCTTGGAAACAATATGATATTTATATTAGCATACCCCAAATCATAAAGTTCAGAAAACCTCTAAATCCCATCGGTAGAAGTGTTTCCATTATAACATGAAATTCATGATTTTTTAATCCGATATTATGCCTTGTTCTAACACATTTAGTAAAATTAAAAACATAACCATCTGGAATACTAAAATATATAATCCACTAAAAAAATAATAAATGATTTTCTTTGGAAACTGTATAAGTCGCTTTTGGCTTCATCGACTTCTCTGATCTGTTATTTTCAAATAGTTCAAGTTCTGGTCACTTGTAAATTTGGGTAAGATCTAATCATGCCTTTACGTTATTTTTGGTCTTACCTACTGTGTCAAAAACTATATAAAATATATTATCAAAATAGTTCTTCTCAATATGCATGAAATCCAACATGTGATAGACCAATTGACCAGACCAATATAGAAGATTTTAAAAAGTTCTCTATTTTATCCACTTCTATTTTTTCCCAAATCCATCAATTTTCTATTGGTTTATAGTCAGTACAAATGTAATGGGAGGTAATGAAGAGAAAATAGATTTTAAATCAATACCTTAGATCATTTTTGTAGATCCATCTCTTTCAATTGTGGCTTTTCTAAAATGATATTTGTTCCTCAAAAAAGGATGATTGGTTGGAATAAATATTCAATGATAGTCAAAAAAACAAGGTTTTCTTCTATTGATGAGCATAAATGCTTTGTAGTTTCTCATACAGTATGAACATGATTTTGGATAATTTGTACTCCAGCCAGATAACATGACATATGCTGGAAAGTCACTAATTATCCACAACAATTTATATTTTATTAGGAAATTTTGTTTCATAGAAACATCATATGTACTGACACCATTACTCCATAATAAATTTAACTGATCAATAAATAGCTTTAAATAAACATCAATATTCTTTTTTGGATGTCTTGGAATTAACAAAGTCATAAATATATATGTCTCATTTAGTAACATCTAAAGAGGTAAATTGTATAGAGTTATAAATATAGGCCAATAAGAATACTTACTACTGTAAGAACCAAAAGGACAAAAACCATCAGTAGAAATACCCAATCACATGTTTTGGGCTTCTAAAGTAAAATATAACTTTAATTGGTCAAAATTATTCCATAAATCACCATTACAAGGATGATTTAAGCTTTTACCAGTTGAAATATTGGTTTTGTACTATGACATCAATGACACTATGTTCTGAGACATAAATAAACATTTCAATTTTGGTGTAAGAAGGAAATAACTCAATTATTTTATGGGAATTAATCCATAGTTCTATAATTGAGCCTCTTTGTACCTAGATTGTCCACATTTAAGACAAATAACCATAAAAGCTTTTCCACTACAATATATGATTCAGTCATTTGAACATGCATGAATATTCTAAGAGCTAGGACCCAAATTATGAACCGACCTCTTTCTCTTATGGAAATTTGTAGGAAAACAATATCCTTCAGGTAAGTGTGCTATAACCAAAGAGAATATCTGATCAAAACAACTATTTGAAATTCCATTATTTAATTTAATAGCCATAAAATATTCAACAACTTCAAATTTTCTTATCCTGTAACCAGGATATAAGGAATCCTTAGCAGACTTCAACAACTATTAAAATTGAGATGGTTCCAACATAGGAGATAAATCAATATCATATAGAGTTCTAGTTTATTGAAAAGAGAGAGAAACTACATCATGTAATAAATTTTGAAAACTTGATGTATCTAGAACCAAATTATTAGTATATTCTTCGGAACTATGTTCACCATGTTGATTGAAAAAAAAATAATCTGTTCGAAAAAAAACTCAATAGATAACCCCCAATGCTGTCAAATGTGTCAAAACTCCTCAAATCACATTTCTTATATGGACACTTAATTGTCCCTTCTAAAACAAATTCTATTTTTGATGTTGTAAATGATAAAAAAGTTTCAATACTATCAATATATACAGGATTTATACTAGAAATGTTTTGATTATTGTGATGATTTATCCAATCACAATCATATAATAAAGACTATTCTCGATTTTCTTCTTCAAAATTTCTATAAAAAATATAAATTAAACAAATTATTTATTAATAATTTTATAGATAAAAATATAATAAAAATGTGTATAAATTTAAAAAATTATAATTCACTTATATATTTTGTCAATTTTATCTATTTACTGCTGATTTTTACTTATTACCACAGATTTTTACAAATAACCATTAATTACCTCTAATTACATGTAATTTTTACTAATTAGAAATAATTTATATTTATAACCAATATTTTTTTAGTAATCACCACTAATTACTGTACATTAGTACTATTTACCGTAAATTATTACTAATTACCATTATTTGTTTTTGTAAATTACAACTAATTTTTTGAAAATACCCTTATTTTTTAGAAATTATGATTATTTTTAGAAGAAATTAATATATAATAATAAAATATATTATAAATTACTAAAAATGTGTAAATCATAGAATTTCTAACCTTCAAGTCGTAAGAAATGACCAATTTATGTCAATCTTTTCCAAAGATGTCATTGCTCATGACCCAAAAGTTGACAATCTATTTCTTTTTCACTTTCAATTAATTTATAATAATTTATATCATTTCATAGTAATTTATAATAAATTATATTAATTTCAAATATTTTTATTAATTTATAGATATTTTACATTTTACATTTTTTTAAAAAAATTATAATTTTTTTATTAATTTTTAGTAATTTAAACTATTTTATATCAATTAATTATAAATTATATAAATTTACAAATTTTTATTAGTTATAATAACTTATTATAAATTTTTACTAATTATTATTGATTAACACAAATTATTACTAGTGTTTAATAGTTTATAAAAATTTATTACTAATTTTTATGAATTCTACTAATTATTACTAATAACCACTAATTATGAATAATTACCACTAATCATTACTAATTAATGTTAATTTTTATTTATTATAGTGATTTAACACTACTATTTTCTAATTTTTAGTAAGCATCACTAATTTTTGATAATTACAATGATTTATTTCTATTTTTTTGCTAATTATAGTAATTTAATGTTCATTTTTGCTAATTTCTATTGATTATTATTAATTTTTATTAATCACCTATAATTTTTTTAAAAATTTACTAAATTTTACCAATTACTGCTAATTACCACTAATTTTTTCTAATTACCGCTAATTATTAATAATTACGACTAATTTTTACTAATTACCTCTAAGTTTTACTAATTACCGCTAATTATTATTAATTATTTTTAATTACCACTAATTATTAACAACTACAGCTAATGTTTACTAATTACTTCTATTTTTTACAAATTACCGCTATTTTTTACCTTTTACCGCTAATTTTTACTAATTACCTGTAATTATTACTAAGGTTTAATAGTTTATAATTATTTATTACTAATTTTTACTAATTTCCACTAATTATTACCAGTAACCACTAATTAAGACTAATTAGCACTAATCATTGCTAATTATTGCTAATGTTTACTTAGTTATAGTGATTTACCACTATTTTTTACTAATTTTTAGTAATCACCACTAATTTTAAATAATTACAGTTATTTATTGCTATTTTTACTAATTATAGTGATTTAATGTTCATTTTTACTAATTTTTACTAATTACTGGTAATTTATACTAATTATCAGTATTTTTACTATTTTTTACTAATTACCGCTATTTTTTACAAATTATTGTTAATTATTACAAGTTACTGCTAATTATTACTAATTACTGCTTATTACTGCTAGTTACCGCTAATTTTCGCTAATTATTTCTAATTACCACTAATTTTTACTAATTACTGCTAATTATTACTAATTCCTGCTAATTATTACTAATTATTGCTAATTTTTACTAATTTTAGCTAATTATTACCAATTACCACTAATTTTTACTAATTACCATTAATTTTTACTAATTACCATTAATTTATACTAATTGGCACTAATTTTTACTAAATACCACTAATTCTTACTAATTATCGCTAATTATTACTAATTACCACTAATTATTAACAATTACCACAAATTATTACTACTTACCACTAATTTTTACAAATTACCACTAATTATTTCTAATTATCACTAATTATTACTAATTACAACTATTTTTTTACTAATTACTACTAATTTTTAATAATTACTGCTAATTTTTACTAATTACTGCTAAGTTTTACTAATTATTGCAAATTTTTACTCATTTTTATTAGTCTATAACTATTTGTTTCTAATTACCTTTAAATATTACTTAATTTTTATTAAATATTACAAAATATTACTAATTTCTACTAAGTACTACTCATTATTAATAATTATAACTAAATGCTCGTAATTAAAAATAATTAATTTTACTTCAAACTAATTAATGCAAAATAAATCTAACTAATTATAATTAAATATAATTTCTAATAATTAATAATAATTATAACTAATATAATATCCAATAAAATAAATAAAAAATAAATAAAATAAATAAATACCTTAAAACTGAATCTTTCAACGGATGCAAAAGGTTGAAAGTTGCTCCCCTGTAAAGTTTAAAATTTTGAAAACTTTCGATAAAAGAACACGAGAGGATAAAATGAGAGAGAAGTTAAAAAAAATAGAATAGAAATAATTGGGGGGGGGGGAGGGGGTATATATAGGTTAGATCATTTATGACGGGACCCATCGTAAATAGTACCACCAGTATTAGTGATGACAACGGTAAAAAAGAGTATCTGCGATGGGTCCCGTTACAAATACTTTCTTACCGACTGTTTATTTTCAATGGGAGTAAACTTTCGTTGCAAATAACAAAAGCGTCTGGATGATATTTGTGATGGGGGAAAACTACTAGTCACAGATAGTCTTCCCATGATTTGGTGTGCAGTGCGCGCTAAAGTTATTTGCGAAGGGATGATATTCCCATTGCAAATACTCTTTTCACAACTATTTGTGAGAGGTTACAATTCTCATCATAAAAAGTTAAAATTCTCCTAGTATATTGACCTACTTCCTGGTATGATGCCCATTTCTATGCCATAATATTTTATGGAACCTTATGAGTTAAATGATTTTAAAGTTCAGCTTTAAAATCTTGATGTCAAATGATTTATTCTTCCTAGTGTGCCACCATGGGCTTCACTGGTCCTCTTTGCAAAGAAGATGGATGACAACCTTAGAATTTATGTTGATTACCGAAATCTTAATTAGGGGACAATTATAAATAAATACCCCTTCCAGAGGATTAACAATATCTTTGAGAAACTCAAAGAAGCATGATGGTTTTCTATGATTGACTTGTGGTTGTGGTATTGTTAGTTAAGATTCTGAGAAGGGGATATATGCAAGACAACATTTAGGATTCGGTATGTTCATTTCAAGTTTCTAGTTATGCCATTCTATCTCACTAGCACTCCTGTGATATTTATGGAATTGATGAACCATATATTTCACTGGTTTTTGGACTCTTTTGTTATCATCCTTGTTGATGATATTTTAGTGTATCCCAATTCAGAGGAGGAACACATAGATCATTTGGATATTAGCCTTAGAATCTTGAAGTAATATCATCTGTATGATAATACTTCTAAACGAGAAATTTGGAATCAAGAAGCAAAGTTTCTGGGCCATGTTGTATCTAAGAGTGTAATCTTAATGGATCCTAAAATGATTCGGGTTGTGATGTTGTGGGAGCAACCCAGAAATGTGTTTGAGATTATGAGCTTCTTGGGACTAGTTGGTTATTATAGGGAGTTTGTTTAGGATTTCTCCAAGATTTCCTCTCTTATTTCAACATTGATCCATAAAGGTGTTATGTTTTAGTGGAATGAGAAATGTCATTGATATTTTGAGGAACCAAAAATGAGGCTGACTTCATCTCCAATTTTTATTCTTCCGAAACTGGGTTCAGGCTATGACATTTTCTGTAATTCCTTAGGTATGGGATTAGGATGTGTTTTGATGCATGGGAAATAGATGCTGGCCTGTGGTTATCAATAATTAGTCCCTCCTAAGAAGAACTATCCTATCGATGACCTTTATTTGGTAGATGTGATGCATGCTCTCAAATCCTTATGCCACTATCTCTTTGGGGAGCAGTTTACGGTGTATTCTTATCACAAGAGTCTAAAGTATTTTTTCACTCATAGGTATTTAAAATTGTAATAGAGATACTAGGTTTAATATCTTCAAATTTTCTATTTTGATATTTCTTATACTATCAAAAAAGGGAACGTGGTCACTAATGCATTGCCCAAGATGTTACCGAATCAATCCTTGAAGGAATCAATGGAGGAGTAATCTCTGATGAATTTTTTCATTGAGATTATCTTGGGAGTGGAAGAGTCTGATGGATAGGTCTTCTAGCACCAGTGAAGGATAAATCATTATTTTATGATCAGGTTCATGTCGAACATGTATTATACACTGATTCCCAGTGTTTTAATAAAATTCTTAATAGTGAGGAGACCTTGGGTGATTGGTCTCGATCTTCTATTGTTGCCTTGTGTTTCCAAAGTAGGTTGGTTGTTATGATATCTATAAGGTAGGAATTTATGGATAGTAGACACCAGTCCTGTTGGTTTTTACACCCAAGGACTACTAAGATGTATCATGATCTAAGATGTTGGTATTGGTGGTTAGGAATGAGGCAATTGATTGTAGATTTCATGTCACGATGCCATACTTTTAAGAAGATTAAGGTGAAACACCATAGAACTGTTGGTTTATTGAAACCTTTTCCCATTACGGTGTAGAAGTGGGATGAAATACCAATGAAACTTTTCATTGGTTTACCATAGACTCATATTGGGAAGGATGTTATTTGGGTGATCATTGATCGACTAATGAAATTAGCTCATTTCCTTCGTATTAAGGAGTCAAAAAAGGAGAAAGAGCTTGGGTACTTGTATGTTTGAGAGATCATGAAGCTCTATAGAGTTCCTTTTGAAATTGTTTTGACAGATAACCTCAATTTACATCTAGTTTTTGGAAAGGTTTTCAAGAGGTTATGTATAACTAGTTAAAATGAAGCATGGTGTATCATCATCCTATGGATGGAAAGGCTGAGCAATCCATTCAGATTATCGAGGATATGCTTTGGGCATGCATGCTTGATTTTAGTGGTTTATAGGAAATGAATCTACCTTGTTCAAATTTTCCTATAACAATACTTATCGGTCCTTGATTAAAATAGTGCCTTTAGAATCATTGTTTTAGTGGCCATGTCAATCACATTTTTTACTTGGTGGAGTTGGGAGAATAGTATTTAGTTGGGCCGAGCCTTGTTCAGGAGATGATGAAAAAGGTGTAGCTTATCTGAAAGTAGTTACAACTTCTTTGAGTTGTTGGAAATTCTATGTTTCCATTAGAGTTTGATATTCATGATCCGGTCTTTCTTATAGTTTCACATCACTTTGGACATCATTGAATGGGTAGGTAGGGTAAGTTGGCACCAAGGTTTTTTATCCCTTTTGAGATTGTTGAACATCATGTAAAGGTTGATTGTCATTTAGAATTTTCATCTCACTTGATGTTGATTGACAATGAGGTTCATGTTTCCCAACTAAGGAGGTATCAACCAGATGCTTCCCATGTGATTGATTGTGAAAATATTGATCTTGAGCCCCATACCTCTATGGTTGAACATTCAGTTCATATTATGTATAGACAAGATAAGGTGTTAAACGGTAAAATTATTCCATTAGTCTCTGTGGTGTGGTAGTGTGGATGGGATAACTATGAGATGTGGGGGTGGGAATATTTGACCAGGTAGTAGTGGCCTTCTCTTTTTATGAGTCCTGAATCTTGAGTTCTTTTTGGGAAAAAATGATTCATGGTGGGGATATTTATGATGCCGTCTAGGTCATAGGTATGTTATGTTTTGAGCTTATTTAATCTCTCTGGAGGTTTTAAAGGTTTTTTAGAGTCAGTGATTAAAAATTTGGAAATTTAAAGAAAACATGCCAAGAACATGGGCTACATAAAGTTAATAGTAACCATTCTAAATGGATCTGTATGTTTTAGATGTGATTTTCATAGTTTAAGTATGGTTTGTATAACCGTATGAGTCACTATACAAACCATGTAAGTGAATGTGTTTTGGTCCAGTGGCTGTCATATGACTTGAGCATGGTTTGAATAATCATGTGGCTATCCCCAGGTAATCATGTGGTTTGGTTTTCCATGTGGTAGTGTCTACTGAATGCTCAGTGCATAGTTTTCCTAACCATGCGAACAAACCATACACCCCATATAAGATTCCAAAAATTAGAAATTTACCACTACACCCTTAGTCATTTTTTAGTATAATACTATCTTATTTTCTCTTAAGCTCAACCAAACCTCTCTTGGATGTTGTCGAGGGTTCTATCCTTGGATCATATGTTATATCCCTTCATTATTTGTGTATATCATCATGGTATGTTCTGTTTTTAATCCGATTTCTTCTCCTCTTTCTAGGTATCTCCTTAATCTCCTTTCCCCTTGTTCTATTAGAACCCTAACGAGATTTTTTTGGATCTAGAGGGGATTATGGGGGAATTAAAGATGTTTCTTATGGATATAGGCTTGTGAGGATTGTATCTCCTCATTTCCAATCTTTGATCTCAAAGAGGATTAGTTATCCTAATGCGAGGTAGGTCTGTCTAAAAAAATCTTCTAAATCATGAATTGATTGATATTATTATAAATTCATATGGTTTGTTTTGTGAAATTGATTTATTTGATATCAAAGAATATTTTTTTAGGAAATGAAACTTGGGTGGCATGAAAAAGGAAATTTTAAAGGGGTTTTTCTTTAAAAATTATTTATGCAAATTATGTGTTTGGTGAAATGCCTAAAAGTTGATTTAAACACTAAAATGTATTTTCAATAATTGGAGAAGTGATGCTTTTATATGAAAATGTTTTATAAAACTGTGAGATTTTTTTACTTAAATGTTTTGAAAAACATAGAACATTGGGAACCTTTGGTGCATTAGGTTATAAAAATATACAAAGCTTAGTGAGTGTGGGACCACTGGGCATTATTCTAGTGATATCAATAGACTATGGGAGGACTTAATATTGATATGATTCATAGTATTCCTGGATTAGTGTTCCTTCATATTCTTGAGTAAGTATTACCATAGGGTAGAGCCCACTTATGATTGGTTTTATATATAATGGCATCGATTCATGTTTGATTGCTCACATGTTTATCATATTGTATTTTCATGAATGATTATGATTATTCCCTCTATGTCGCCTTTCATGTTCTTGTCATATTATTAATTTATATGAATATGAAATAATTTTATTGAAACCAAAGGATGATTTACGAAATAGTTTTTCATTTGAAATTTATTTATAAATTGTTTTTGGTTTAATGATAGAACTAACATATTCACGGAGATAGACATTTTGTTGATTTAGGGTGGTATCCTATTTGGTGTTTTCCACTCACCTACATATGTATTTAGGAATATGTAGATCTGGTTTTTTTGACTCAGAAAATGGTAAGGGATCTATATAGTTCACTGAAATCTCTTGGATATCATTGTCTTCATATAGTGTTTTGATGGTGGTTATGGATGGTTGCATGGAGACATGGATTTTATATTTTCTTGATTTAATTCCTGGTTTACCCTTTTTTATTGAAATTTCATGTCTTATAGATGTGTTCTCTTCTTCTACATTTCAATCTATCTATCTATCTCTTTACAGTCACTCATGTGACTTTTTTTTGGTTTATGTGTTTATATTTACCTTGTGGTGGGTCATCCTAGGTGTCATGCCATGTTGACTCAGGTTGTTTTGTTATAATGTCAGTTTATGTCTACATTATACATACTTCGCCTAAAAAGAAATTGGATTTGATTTAGAAAACAAAACCTTTACTTATAAAATAGAATGATTTCAAATGAAATGAAAACATACAATATTATATTAGAGGGTTGTCCACTTATATTCTAGGGTAAAGACACCAATTGTGATCTTGAACAATTATAGAACGAATCATATTGAAACTCCTGCACCCACATCAACAAACATGTTAAAATAATTCAAGTATAAATAACAGGATAAAATACCTTAGTATGCCTTCATTTTTACACTTCTCTTATATAATTTATTAACTCAATTTTCTCCCCCTTTGTTTTAGGTTTTTTATTTTAGTTGTCAAAGATAATGGATCAGGGAATCATAAATTTTCAATGACATGATCTTTAATCACTTTCCATAATAATAATATTTTTATGAGATAATGATTCTAAAGGATTCTTCAATATAATCCACTTGTATCCCCATGAAGGAGACATTTTTTATGATATTTATAATGATGAATCTCTTCAATAGACATGCTCTAGGATCTCTATAATGAGAATAAACCAAAATGGTTCTTCTTCATGTGGCTATACAAACTTAAAAATTTCTAAATCTTAACCATGAATAATATTATTTAATATATTACATTGGAATTAAATATGTAAGATACAACCAAGAAGACATATTCTTCACTTTTCTATCATGTATTGATAACAACCACTTCAACTTCATTAAGGATAATACACTAATTATAATTTTTAGTAAACTAATTTATAAATCACTCCAGGATGGTAACTTCATTAAATAATACGTTCTAATGTTGACAAACCATTCACTATATCAGGTTCTCCTCCAGAGATCGCATTTCCACTTTATGCCCCTACATTAAAATCACATGTACAATTCATAAAGCTTATAAGAATAAAGTTTCTATTCCATGATTATCATCTCCAATGGAGTTACCTGTATTGTAGAAGTCATTAAACCCCAATAATAATGATCCTCTAATGTCACATAAATCCCTCTACCTCTCATTATCCCTATTACATAGGATACATCAAAATTTAGTTTTAGACCGTTCATAGGAGGCCTCTAGCACACCCACACCCCCGTACTACTTCTTTAATTTCCCCCTGTGTACATGAACACCATTGGATAATCCTCCTGAGTGAAGATGAGTAGTACACTCGAGGTCTTATATTAATAAGTTTTTCCACCGGTGATTTTACCTAAACATGTAAAAATAAAAGAGAATAATGTATTCCCTCCCTTATCTTATTTCTATCCTCCCAAATGACCCAACATATAGCCATGAAGATCTTTATGTGATCATTTTTCTCCTAATTGTTCTAATCAGCACCCTAGAACTAGGACTCCAAAAAATCCACGATCGATTCCCTACATCCCAAAACTCCCATACAGTTTCCCATAACACTCCAGATCTACAACACCCACTCAATTCTGAAAAAAACATTCCATGTTGATTATTATCATGGTGAAACATAGAACTGATAGTGGGATCCTAGATAAATACCCTTATTCTTAATATCATCTTCCATCGGCTAGGAACAATTCATCATCTGACATACCAATAAGTTCATTTTAAATGGAATTCCTTTATACCAGATCTTCAACACCCATTCATCATTCCCTCTTCTAACATGAATCAACTCCTGAAAGTACCTTCCATTGAAGCATCTAGACATTGACTCAGAAAAAACCCCTATCAATTGCATCGATAATAATAATATTATCAAAAGTTGTCCATTGCTGACTATCAAGGATCATGTTGATAAAATATAAGAATATATATGATTCTATAAAAGTAATGGCTAGGACTGGGTAACATGAAAATAATAGAAGATCCCTAATCCGGTTTTCCATCCAAAAATTAATCTCGCTCTGTCCTACAACCCATTGATCCTTATCCTAAAAAACATCTAAAAGATCCATTATACCCCTTGTAAGTCTTGATGGATTCCTCACTCTAACAGCCTAGCTATCCTATCCTTCGATATACATATTTATCACGAACCTCGATAATAAAATTTTACCTTTTATATTTTCCAAATCCATTTTGACTAAATAGAGTGAAAATATTCTGAAACATCACATAAGTTGATCCCTCCTTCATCCATTGACCTTTCCATTGTTTTCCAAGTTACCCATCAACATATTCTAGTATTGTTTGTATCCTAAATGAAACTGGTCAATTTTTTTCCATCCTATTGATGGTCCCTTTTGGTAATTAACAACACATGTATATCCATGGAAGATAGAATGAAGTAAACCATCATTATGTGATGACCGAACAACAAAAACTTATTATTCCAATTTTAGATTTGACCTGTGATTTTATTTAGAATGACTTCAAGCATACTCTTCTTGATTCTACCATTTTAAATGGGATTACCTAAATAAAACATAATAATCTATCTCATTTTTTTACCCAAACTATTTTTAATGGACCTAAAATGTTGAACCAAGCACTCAATTGATATATAGACATTTCTATTCCCTAATTTTATCCTTTTTCCAATTAGATTTTCATAGCCCTTCATCATTTTATTAAAGACACTGATCGACCTATGATTACTATTTATAAATAAAATAATGCCGTCAGTAAACATAATATGAGAGATTATACTATCCCCTGACCTTTTGTTATAAGTCTTGATGGACATCAATGATATTTTTTAGTTTTTATTCAAGTACATGATATTCTATTCAATATTCATTTTGACTCCATATTTCACTTCATTTTTATTAAGCCATTTTTTTCAAATTTTTAGGAACTTATTTCATGATATAAATTTATTGTCTCAAAGGATATAACTTTTTTAGAGATCATTACATATTCTAAAAACTTTTCTTGTAAAGTCTTGTCAATGTTCTCTATTTTATCTTCAAGCTTGGTGATTTATTCTTTTTTACTTTCAATGTCTCCATAAATAAGATAAACTCTTTCTCTAGGAATTAAATGAAAACTATATTTTAGTATACTAACTTCTATATCTTTTTAAGTTGTATAGATATCATCATCACCACTCATGCTAGGTTATACTTCTTGAGGATAGTTTGTACAAGCATTTCCATATACTTCATGATCACTTAACCTCAACCCATTTGACATAATAATGTTTTCCTTATATTTGGTAGTTATTTGATCCACATTTTCTTCACTATCCAAACCAAATATATCTTCTTTGTTATCATGGCATAGAGACAGTGTATTTACATCTTCCTCTTGGATCAAGAGGGCCATTTTCTTCAACTTTAATTTCTCTTTATTTATCTTGTTCATTATAGTTTTGGTAGAAATAAGATTATTCTATGAGATAAATAAATCTTCACAAAAAACATTCTTCATTAAAAATATTGGAATGAAAATAAAATACTAAATAAAGAACAATTTCTAATATAGACAATCCAAAAGAAGTGAACCTGCTTCTGATACCAATTTTTACGACCACTTTGAGATATGCTCATCACTTAGAGTGGTGTGTGTGTGTGTGGGGATGGAGGGGTGGGAGGGGTTAATCAGTCTTATGTATTTTTTCATCAAAAATGAATAATCATAATTACTTTACCTTTTAAGCCTATTAAGATTTGGTTATCTGGTTCTCTCTTCATTTTCAAATGGAATTAGATGAAAGAGAATAAATGACAGCACATAATTTTTTATATAGTTCACTACCCAATAAGAGTAGATAATCCTTGTTTCGCATGGAAGTGACATATTCTCCACTATAATTAAGTATCAATTATAGTGGTTTGGATCATAAAAAATATCAAACCGAAGTGTGTTTCCTAAGGCTTTAGAAGGGGGAATGAAAAAAAATCCTAATTCATTTGTCTGGTAAATACCTAGAATAATTGTTGGATAGCAGACACTGTTCCTGTTAGTCTATACACCCTAAGACTACCAAGATGTATCATGATATGTAATTTTGGTATTGGTGTTTTAAAATGAGGTAGTTGATTGCATATTTTTTTGTCATGATGCCTTACTTGTCAGAAGATTAAGGTAGTGCACCAGTGCCCAGCTAGTTTGTTATAACCTTTTCCCATTTCAGTGTGGAAGTGAGATGAGATATCTATTAACTTCACCAGTAATTTACCATCGACTCTAAGTGGGAAGGTTTTAATTTGGGTGATCATTGATCAAATTATGAAATCGTCTCATCTCTTTCATATTAATGAGACGATGAAGGTGGAAGAGATCATGCACTTGTATGATTTGGAGATCATGAAGATCCATAGAGTTCATTCTATAATTTTTTCAAATAGATACCCTTTATTTACATCCAGTTTTTGGAATGGTTTGTAATAAGTGATGGGTACCCAGTTAAAATTAAGCATGATGCATCATCATCCAATATATGGTATGACTAAACAAGCCATTTAGATTATTATTGATATGTTTTGGGTGTGTGGTGTTGATTTTGATGGTTCATAGAAAATGAATATTCCTTCGGTTGAATATTACAATAATAATTGATATCTGAACTTGATTAAAATGGTTCCTTTTGAAAAAATTTATGGGTGGCCATGTCGATCACCTTTATACTCAGTGGAGTTGGGAGAATGGTATTTAGTTTAGTTGGGGCTTATTCAGGAGACAATAAAAAAGGTTAAATTGATCTGAAAGATGTTAGTGATCACTCAGAGTCATCAAAAATCCTTTTCATACAATATACATTTCTCATTGGAGTTTTAGGTTGGTTATTGGGTCTTTCTCAAAGTTTCACCTCACTTGGGACATCATCAAATGGGTAAGCAAGGTAAGTTGGAACCAAGGTTTGTTGGCCCTTTTGAGATCATTGAACATCTTGGAGAGGTGTTTTATGAGATAAAATTTCTATCACACTTAACTTTGATTCATGATGTGTTTTATGTTTCCCAACTGAGGAGGTATCAAATATAACCTTTCCATGTGATTGAATGGAAAAATATTAATCTTGAGCCCAACACCTCTATGTATGGACATCTAGTTTAGACTATGGATCATTAGGAGAAGGTGTTTTGTGGTAAAGTGATTCCTTTAGTATATGTAATTTGGAAGTATAGATAGGATATCCATGATATGTGGGAGAAGTAATATTTGAGAAGGTAGTAGTTTCCATCACTTTTTGTGAGTCCTGAATCTTGAGTGCTTCCTAGGTATGAAAATATTCATGGAGTGGAGATTTTTCACACACTCCAGGTCACAAGTATGTTCTATTTTTATCTTAGTTCATCCTTTTTTAGTTTTAAAGGATTTAAATAGTTGGGGGTTAAAAATTAATAAATTTGGAGAAAACAAGAGAAGTACATGCTCGACACATGATTAGTAGTAACTGTGATGAATAACTCTATTAGTTTTAGAGGTTATTTGAATGGTTTAAGAATAGTTTGTATAACTGTTTGAGTTTTCATACAAACCATGTGGGTGAATGGGTTTTGGTCTAGTGGTATTCTCATGACTTGATCATGGTTTTAAAAAGTGTTTGGTCATCCTATATAACAATGCAGTTTGTTTTTCTATGTAAATTGGCTACCACATGGTTATAACGTGGGTTTCCTAACCATGGGGAATAACCTTGTACCCTGTATGAGATTCATAAAATTTCAAATTTACCTTGATTCACTTGGTCATTTTTAAGTCTAATCCTATCATAATATATCTTATTCTTGACTTATCCTCTCTTTTATTATATTGGGGGTTCTCTCTATCTATCATAAGAAATTTCCATTCATTATTGGTGAATCTATTCAAGGTATGCTCTATTTTTTATCTGATTTGTTATCTTATTTATAGATCTCTCCTTAATATCCTTTCCCCTTATTCTTTAAGAAACCAAATAGGCTATGATTGAGTGATATAAAGGCTTTCTTGTGTAATTAAAGATGTTTCATGTAGATATTTACTTTTAAGGACTGGGTCTCCTTATTTCCAATCTTTGTTCTCGAAGGTGACTAGTTTTCTTCTATTGGTGTGGTTGACGTCTCTATACAAAGGTTATAACACATTAATTACTTGATGTTCTTATATATTCCTTTGGTTTATTTTGTGAAATTGATTAATTTGATATAAAATAATAATTGTTTTATAAATCTTGAGTGTCATGGAAAATGGGATTTTAAATGGGGGTTTCTTTAAAAATAGTTTATGTACATTATGTGTTTGGTAAAATGACTCAAATATTATTTTGATAATGACAAGGATTTTAAAAAAATGGTAGTGATTATGCTTAGTTGTGAAGTTGTTTTTTAAAATTTTGAGCTTGGTTTAATCAAATTTTTTGGCAAACATAACACATTGGGAAGCTTGGATGCAATAAGCTATAGACATATAAAAACCTTAGTGATTATGGAACCACTGGGGGTAATATTATGACAATCATAAACTGTGGTATATCTCGATATTGGTAGGATTCATGGTATTATTAGAATAGTGTTCCTTCACATTTAAGAGTATGTATTCCCCAACCATTTTTATATGGTATTTTCATGGATTATTTTGATTATACACTCTATACTTCCTTTCATGTAATTATCATTTTATTGGTTTATATGAATATAAAAAGCTTTTATGGAAACCGGGGGATTCTTTATAAAATGTTTTGGAAATTTTAAATTGATTATAATTTGTTTTTATTTAAATTATATAAATAATGGTTGAATGGATATATAATTTATATATATTATTGGTAATATACAACTCGGTGTTTTCCTCACACCCTATATATGACTTTGGGTATGTTGAGATATGGTTTTTAGGACTATGTTAAAGGGAAGGGTATCATGTAGATCATCAAATTATCTTGGTTTTCGTCGTCTTTGTGGAAGGCTGTGATGGTGGTGACAGATGTTCACATGGATCCTTGAATTTTACCTTGTCTTATTTTATTTCTAGGTTTGACCTTTTTTATTAACGTTTTATGTATCAAGGATGCATAATCCTCTTTATAATTCTACTCTATTTATATATATCTTTATAGTTACTCATGGGACTTTTTTGGTTTATGTGTTGATCTTTACCTTGTGGTAGGTCATCCTTTTTGTCATTCTATACCGACCTATTTTAGTTTGTTACAAAGTGGTTTCTGAGCCAATACCCAATTGAAATTTTGATGAATCTACCTAATTCTGTTTCAGGTCTATGGAATACATTAGTTAAGATCATCACAACTCAGGTAGTAAGTTTTTAAGGTTTCTTAGGTAGCTAAATTCCATATCTGAAATTAAGTTACCATGAGTAGTCAAATATTTTCATCAATCTTGATCGTGGGTTTTAAGGTTATTTAAATGAAATTTATTTTAGGTTTATTTAGATGAACCTATTCTTTTATAATGTTTTTTCTCCCATTTATTGAATTTATTTTTCTTTAAAATATTTTTTAAAGAATTTGATTAGGATTATTTAATTCATCTTTTGATTCAGAGTTTTTATCTTAATCTAATTTGATATTGTCTTTTGAGATTAATTGGAAATACCTCATAGAATAGACATTTGGAATAAAATAGAGGAATCTATAAGAATCTTTTTTAGGTAAACCCTATAGTAGACCCTTTATTATTGGAAAAAGTTATTCGCATAATCAAAACTTTGGGTATACTTGTATCGGAAACCGAGGATGAAAAATGGATCATGGTTTGAAATTTATTGAGAAAAACCCACCTATATTCTATGTTTAAATTTTAACCTAGGAAAATGAATAGTTACCATAATATATTTAGAGGATCTTTCACTTTTTTAAAACTCTAAGGGACTCTAAGATGTGTTTTTTCACTTAAATGTTTGAAGGACTGTGAAGAAAATGATGAGACTCAATCGTGAAAGATAATTTACCTGAGGATCTTGCTTATAATTTTTCAAGAAGGTCTTAAATTTAGTTTTTTATTCTGAAACATTTAGAGTGGTAAAGACTTAGTAATTTCTAACCTTAGAGAAAGGGGAGCGTTCAATTATAGATTATGCCACTCATTTCACTAAGTTAGATCACATCTCAATCTATCTTGTTTTTAATGACTATCTCAAAGATTTGAGGTTAAATATGGGTATGAGGAACAATATTTAGCCAATGATGATTATATTATGCCTAAAAAACTTTACCGAGGTGCTTGATAAAGTATCTATGAATGAGGCAGACATATATGGTAAAATGGGTTTAAGTGGAGATTTAGTTACTATGGGAGGTATCCATGGTGTATCATATATAAAAAAAGGAAGCATAAGGGTGATCAATTTACATTGATACCGGTTTCTAGGGATTCTACATGACAACATCAGGTATTATGAAATTAGTGAGGTAATCCTGGTCATATTAAGAAAAACTATATAAAATTACCCAATACATTTCATCATTGTGGATATTCATCCATCTTATACATTTTTTGGAAGAATTTACTAGATAGAGATGGATCCACTATCACCAAGGTCTCTGAGGCTCATTATGAAATAGAAAAGTGCAGTAGATCTCATTATTATTCCAATGGGGATACTCAGGTAGTGAATAAATCATTGGGAGGATCTAAGATCAGATGAATTTATGTAGTAGAGTATATAGTAGAGGAATCTAAAACAAAGCCCAGTACTATGAGAGGTACAATGTTAATTTCATCCTATTTGGTTATATGTTTATTTTATATTGGTGAAACTCATTATTTTATATAATCCAAGTTAATTGATGTGTTGGGATTATGATCAGAGCTTATTTCATTCGTGTTTGATCTTTAAAAACATTAGGTAAAGAGGAATGATCAAGGTTTTAACTATCATAAGTGTCAGGTTATGATTTACGACTTCAAAGTTACGTGGTACTTCTTAGTTATTAATCTTGATATCTTTGACCTTATCATTGGAAAGGATTGGATGATCAGTGTTAAGGCCCTGATGAACTACTACCATCCTCAATTTTAGTTTCTATCTCCCAATGTATTCTCTCACATCTTTCAAGGTGAGTGGGATTCTAGATTAGGGTGAGCAGGGCCCATTGTTCCTTATATTTGAATAATATAATTCTAGTTTTTGATGATGTTTCTAGATAGCATTGATCTTTTTTTAGTAGTCCACTTACAGTAGTGGTGAGTTCATACCCCGAACTATTTATTGATGTTTTTTATGGGTTATCTCCCTAGGGATAGGTCTAGTTTACTATAGACTTTCTTCCTGGTATGGTCCCATTTCTATTACATCTATCATATAAAACCTACTGAGTTAAAGGAGATTAAATTTAAGCTTTCAAATATTGATTCGAAGGGATTTATTCTTTTTAGTGTATCACCATGGGTTTCACTAGTCCTCTTTGAAAAGAAGGAAGATAAAATACTTAGAATTTATGTTGGTTACATAAATATTAATTAGGTGATAGTTGAGAATAGATACCAATTACTTAGGATTTAAAAACTATTTTACCTACTCATAAGAGTATGTTGTTTTTTTAAGATTGACCTATAGTTAGGGTACCATCAGTTAAAAGTTCTATAAGAGGATAAACCCAAGACAATGATTATGATATGGTAGTTATGCCACAATATATCAATAATTCTCTTATGATATTTATGGAATTAATGAACCAAATTTTTATTTAGTTCTTGGAATATTTAATTATTATCTTTGAGGATGATATTTTAGTGTACACTAAGTTAGAGGAGGAACATAGGGGCTATTTGGATATCATCCTTAAAATATTGATGAAATATTTTCTATATGGTAAGCTTTATAATTGTGAATTTTATATTCAAGAAGTGAGGTTTCTTGTCTATGTTATATCTAAGAGGGGAATCTCAATATATCTTAGAATGGTTCAGATAGTGATGTTATGGGAGAAATCCATAAATGTGTTTGAGATTATGAGTTTCTTAGGATTATTTGGTTATTATAGGGAGTTTAGGATTTCTCGACGATTTCATATTTGATCTCAACATTGATCCATAAGGGTGTTATGTTTGAGTGGAATGAAAAATGTGAGAAATATTTTGAGGAATGAAATGTGATTTTGAATTCAAATCCAGTTTTAATTCTTCCATAATGGAGTTCGGGATATGATGCTTTTTGTGATGAATCAGGTACGAGATTGGGATTTTTTTGATGTAGGGGAAACAGGTGGTGGCCTATGTCACTCAATAATCAAGATTTCATGAGAATAATTATCCTAACCTTGATCTTGATTTGGAAATTGTGATGTAGGATCTCAAATCCGGGAACCACTATCTCTTTGGGGAGTAGTTTATAGTATATTCATAACATTAGATCCAGAAGAATATTTTTACTCAAAGAGATCTCGACTCGGAACTGATAAAGTGGGTCATATATCTTTATACATTCAATTTTGATATTTATTATACTCCTATAAATGGAAATGTGGTCGCCAATACATTGAGCATAAATTTAAAAACTTAATCCTTGAAAGAATCATTTGGTGAGTGGTCTCAGAAGAGTTTGTTCATTAAGATGAGCATGGGGTTGGAATAGGATGGTAGAAAAGTGTTACAGGATTTGATGAATATTGAAACATCATTTTATTATTACATTTTTCCAAAAAAGGCATCATATACCAATTTATAGTGTTTTCATAAAATACTTAATAGTAGCGATACCTCAGATGATTGGTCTCATTCTTATATTGGCACCTTATGTTTCTGAGGTAGGTTGGTTGTTCCAATTTATTTAATGAATGAAATGATGGATAATGGACACTAGTATTGTTGGTATTTACACCCTCTAACTTCCAAGATGTACCATGATATGAGACTTCAATATTGGCATCCAATAATGAGGCAACCAATTAAAGATTTTATGTCATGATGCCTTAGTTGTTAGAAGTTTAAGGTGAAGCACCAGAGACATGCAATTTTGTTGAAACATTTTCTCATTCTGGAATGGAAGTGGGATGAGATATCTATGTAATTAATCATTAGTTTAATATAGGATCCTAGTGGGAAGGATGTGAATTGGGTGATCATTGATAAACTTATAGAATTATCTCATTAGTTTCCAATTAATGAGACGATGAAGGTGGAAGAGCTCAAGCGCTTGTATGTTTGAGATATTGTGAGTCTCCATAGAGTTCCTTATACAAATTTTTCAGATATAAATCACCAGTTTACATCTATGTTTTATAAATATTTGAAAGAGTTTATTGGGAACTTTGTTAAAATTAATCACAACATATCACCCTTAGATGGATGGTAAGACTATTTGATCCATTCAGATTCTTAAGGATATGCTTCAGGAGTGCATGATTTATTTTAGTGATTTATAGGAAATGAATCTTCCTTTGATTTAATTTTCCTATAACAATAGTTATAAATCCATTATTAAAATAGAACCTTTCAAATAATATTTGTGCATCTATGGAATTCTCCTTTGTGTTGGTTGAATTTGGGAGAACGGTCTTTAGTTGGGCTGATCTTTGTTCAAGAGATAACAAAAAAGATAAAATTGATTTGAAAGAGTCTAGTGAATTGTTAGAGTCTTTAAAAATTATATAATAACAATCATCATCACCATTTGGAGTTTGAGGTTGGTGATCAAGTCTTTCTCAAAGTTTCACTTCACTTGGAACATTATTGAATGAGTAAGCATGGTAAGTTGGAACTCAGGTTTGTTGGCCCTTTTGAGACCATTGAAAATCTTAGAAATATAGATTATGGGTTGGAATTTTCATCTCAATTGACATTGACTCATGAATTGTTCCATGGTTCCCAAATATGGATGTATGAACCAAAACCTTCCCATGGGATTGAATGTAAAAATATTGATCTTGATCTTGAAACCTCTATGGTTGAACAACTAGTTCATATTATAGATCTACAGGATATGGTGTTTTGTGTTAAAAAATTACCTCATTCCATATAATATGGTGTTTTTCATGAGATATCCATAAGATGTTGGAGTGGGAATAGTTGATGAGGTTGTAGTGGCATTCACCGTTTTGAGAGTCCTGAATTTTGATTAATTTTCGGAAGTATAAATATTATTTGTGGGGATATTAGTGATTCCCTATGGGTCAAAAGTATGTTATGTTTTTAGATTAGTAAATATCTTTGGAGTTTATTAATTATTTTGGAAATCAGGGGTTTATAATTATGAAATTTATAGAAAACTATCTAGAAACATTGTATGTGCATGGTTAGTAGTAATATTGTTGTAATATTTAGGAATAGATTTGTAAGTTCAAGAAAAAATTTGCATGGTTTGTATAACCGTGTGAGTCATTATACAAACGATGCAAGTGAATGTTTTTTGGTATAGTGGTTGTTATATGGATGGTGTATGGTTTGACTAACTATATTACCATTACTAGGCAACTATGTGGTTTGGGTTTACATGGGGAAGTCACTACCACATGGTTATTTCATGATTTTCCTAACCATGTAGACTAACCATGCTCTTCATATGAGATTCTTAAAATTGGAAATTTACCCTAATGAGATTATTCATTTATAAGTCTAATCCTCTCCAAATATCACTTAATATTTACCTAATCTCCCTTAGATACTCTTAAGAGTCCTCCCCTTAGATCATATGTGATCTCCCTTCATTATTAGTGGATTTATTCAAGGAATGTTTTGTTTTTTATCTG
Organism: Viscum album; assembly: GCA_963277665.1. NCBI lineage: Eukaryota > Viridiplantae > Streptophyta > Magnoliopsida > Santalales > Viscaceae > Viscum > Viscum album. Next base: position 190,951,119 of record OY728145.1, read on the forward strand.
ACTTATTCTTCTATTTTTAGGTATCTCCTTAATCTCTTTTCCCCCTATTCTATTTGAACCAAAATGGGTTGTTATTTTTAGATCTGAGGGTTTTAATGGGTTATTAAAGATTTTTTCTTATGGATATAGGCTTGTGAGGACTAGATATCCTCATTTTCAATTTCTATTCTTGAAGGGGACTAGTTTTACTTCATTGGTGAGGTATGTGTTTCTATACAAAGGTTCTAACTCGTGAATTACTTGATGTTATAGTAAATTACTTTGGTTTTTTTAGAAATTTATTGATTTATATCAAAGAATAATTGTTTTATGAAATGCATCTTGGGTTGAATAAAAAATGGGTTTTTCTTTAAAAATAGTTTATAAACAATTTGTGTTTGGTGAAATTCCTCAAATATGATTTTGACACTAAAATGTATTTTCAAGCATGGGATTGGTGTTTCTTTCTATGAAAATGTTTTATAAACTTCTAAGCATTATTTACTCAAATATTTTTGAAAATTAAGTATTTTGGGAACCTTGGTTGCATTGAGTTATAGACATATGAAAACCTTAGTGAGCGTGGAACCACTAGGGGTTATTCTTGTGATATTGATAAACTATTTCAGGAATTGATATCAGTCAGATTAATAATATTTCTATATTAGTTCCCCTTTATGCATCCAAGTACATATTCCCATAGGCTAGATCCCACCTTTTCTAGGTTTTATATATGATGGTATTGTTTCATTTTTTATTTCTCACATGTTTATAATATTATATTTTCATAAATGATTATGATTATTCCCTCTATACCAAATTTCTTGTAATTTTCATATTCTTGGTTTATATGAATATGAAATACTTTTATGGAAACCAATGGATTTTTTAAAAAATGGGCTTTCATTTAAAATTTTATTATAAATTATTTTTAAGGTTATAACTAAAAATTACATAAAGATAGAAATTTTATAGATTTATGGTGGTATACTACTGAGTGTTTTCCACACACCCTGTATATACCTTTGGCCATATATAGACTTGGTTTTTGTAAGGACTTGGTAAAGGGAATGTTGATATGTTATTCATTAGATTCTCTTTATTTTACACATCTTCATAGTGGGATATAATGGTAGTGATAGATGGTCACATAAAGACTTGGATTTTATCTTGTCTTGATTTATTTCTAGATTTACCCTTTTTTCTTGATGCTCTATGTATCATGAATGTGTTCTCTTCTTCCATGTAGTACTATGTTTATCTATCTCTTTTCAATAATGCATGTAACTTTTTTTATGTGTTGATCTTTACCTTTTGGTCGGTCATCCTAGGTGTCATTCCATATTAGTCAGGTTTGGTTCTTTACAATCTCACTCTAAGTCTATATGATCCATTCTCAATATAGAAAACAAGAGGATTTTATTTAGATAACAAAACTATACCTTATAAAATAGTATGATTCCAAAATAAATAGTAACACAAAATCTTGTCTTTAAGGGTTTTCCACTTATATTCTAGGATGAAGATTCCAATTGTGATCTTGAACAGTTATAGATTGAATCAACTTGAAACTATTATACTAACATAAACAAAGGTTAAAACAATTCAAGTAAAAATAAAAGGATAATAATCCTTGGTACACCTTGTTTTTTACACTTCTCTTATATTATTTATTAACTCAATTTTCTCCCATTTTTATTGGGTTTTTTATCAAATATGAGAGAAAAGGAAATCATGCCTCTTTAATGAAATAAACTTTAATCACTTTCAAGAATAAATGGTTTTTTATTAGATATTTATTATAGTAGCTTCTTCAAATTTTGATGAGTATCTCAAATCGTGAATGAACCTATGCTACAGAGTGCAATGCATGCACCTCCATAATTCCAAACTATTTCTATTATTATGATGTTCTCATCCACCCAATCAGTTCCAACACCATTGGCCCTACCCCATCCCTCGGTTCCTAGTTATATTTTTTTTACTACAGGTTCCTCTTCCTAGTATGTAGATGCATTCTTACTGGTTTCGAATGAACTTGTGCTATATAACAAGCTACAATTGCCTCTACAATCTCATTTTCTTCCTCCTATTGTGGATTCCTCAACCATCCAATAAGTGCTAGCACCATCAACTCTGAACCCTCCCTAGGGTCCTAGTTAGAATGATACCTCAGGTTCTTTCTCCCAGTATGTGGATCTGATCTTACTAGTGCAAAAATTCCCAGTGGGACCATTGATGAAATATATTCTTCTTAAACACCCATCTATACATCATTTCTATCATCTACAGTTTTTAGGGATTCCTTTGATATCATCCTGCATTGGTTTTCTAGCTGGTTATCCATTTCTATCCTTCCCAACCTCTAACTTTGAGTAGGACACAAAATTCCTTAAGTGTACCCTAGTGGCTTGTTTTGGAGTAAAAAAATCCTTTATTGGGCCTATTTCAGAATTTTGTGCACTCCTAGGATCTGACCTATTCTACGAGTCTCTCTAATTTGAATAAATGCTCTTTCTGCATTTCCCTAGACTCACATGTGGGTTTCCTAAAGTCATGGCCTCAATAACATTGATCCATTGGATAATGGTGATTCTATATCTCCGGGTGGTCCATGGAGGTGCATCGAGTTTGGGAGTCTCCATTAGCAGTGGTGTGGCTTCTTCTTCTTAGAATCCCACTTAAGTTCTATAACATACCTTTTATGAAAGAAATTTTGGCTATCTAGGGAAGTTTCTATGTGTGGAATCTCTAACTCTTTGACTTCAAGATTCATCATCATCAATGATATGCGTCACCATGGACCTCTCCTACCCTCCCACATCGCAGCTCTCACTTCAGGTTAAAGTCATGATGGATTAGAAGAAACACCTCATCTATCCTTCAATGTCGTTATAGTTCACATCTTGTCACCTCCATATCCACTCTTTATCAGTGTGTAGAAAGAAACGGTCCTATCCCATGACATCATGTCTGCAGGATCCTCAGGCTAGCAGAGTATCTTCACCCTCACCTTTAGTGGGAAATTATCCATTAGATGGCGAAGACTTAACCACTGGAGATGTTGCCACTAATTATTCAGATCTCCCATTGAATTCCACCCTCTCTCTTCAATAATGGTTTGGCAGGTGTAATCCCTTCATGATAACTAGTGCATGGATGTTTCCCACTTCCTACCAAATAATCTCTTGTCTCCACTGGATATCTGGATCCCATATCATCCTCCTCTCCATCAAAATAACATTTCTTGTGGGAAAAAGATAGCCTTCTCTGGCTCACCTCTAAGATCCCCTTCCCCTTTAGAGTTTTGGATCCCATCCCACCCTCTTCTCCATGAAAATGTTAGATCCCATGGAAAAAGGATAGATTGTGCAAGTTCTTCTCTGAGTTCCTCTCCTTCCCATCCCTCTAGTCTAGTCACCTTTTATCGATTTCCAATATTATACAACTATAATGCAATATTTTATGTAGATTAAAGTCTAGAGATCCCATATCCAATCCATGATGGTGCACATGGAGCTTCCCAAGTGTCTGTGGATCCCCAAACCCCCATCAACACTCTTCCTTAATCGAATGAATTCTATACCAGTTCCCAGACTAAGAAGTTATATTCCTATTCAAACTCTCATTCCATGATCCTTTTAGTGCTAGGGGATAGTTCCGGGTTCTTGTTATTTAAACTATCTCATCAATTACATGGAATTATTATGTAATTGATGCCCGAGTTAAATCCAAATTCCTCTCCAATAAAGTTTCCAAATCCAAATCCTCTCTTCTTATTATTCTTGAACCTAAGAAAATATACTTGAAACTTGATTCTATTTTCAGTAATATGGGTATACAATCATTCATGAATGAGGAACTTGAAAACCATCATATTTGGACTTTCTAGAATCCCTCCATCTTAGTGGATAAGTTGGAGGTTTATTATCATCACATTTCAGTTTGATTTTGCTTTGGTTATGTGGCTTGGTTATTATTATTTATTTACGATAAATGCGATGCTCAATTAGGAGACCAAACTTGGAATGCTCTTGATTCTTTCAACTTGGGGGAATAATGCTGGCTAGTTAGAGGATATTTTAACACTATTATGGATTCTTCAAATAATAAAAGTGGGGCCCTATACCCTTGATGATACAATACCGAGTTATCTTTGTTTTCATCTTGAAAGAGACTTATTGATATGGTTTTTTTGTGAGATAGGTACATATGGTTTAATAAATAGATGGGAAATAGATGTACCTAGTGTAGATTAAACCAATGATTTTCCAACCTGTACAACATCACAAACTTTACTAATGTAATGGTTATTCATCCGGTTCGTGCCCTTTTTGATCACTCACCAATACTTATCGATCTCAAGCATTTGGAAGAATGAGGTAGTTTTTTATTTTACTCTAGACTTTGGTCAAAGAATACCAACTACCATAGTGTAGTGGAGACTTCCTTGAATAATACTAGGTAGGGATGATTGTGGAACAACTTTCACAACAGGTTATGATGATTTAAAAAGTATCCTGTTGTTTGGCCTAATTTACACCCCTCTCCAAATGACAACACAGGTTTCATCAAGTTTGAGATTGACCTTGTGGAGTCTAATCTTAAGGAGGTGTGTTATGAAGACATATTATCCTCCCTTGTACACAAAATGGACTAGTTCAATGAGATTCTCCTAGATAATGGGAGAAATTCGAGGGAAAAGTCCAGAGCCACCTGGCTCAGGGAATGGGAGAAAAATACTGTTTTTTTCACGCACGCTTGAAAGAAAATCACCAATGTATAAACCCTAAATTTCATCTGGATGATGGATCCTTTACCTCATACCTAGATTTTGTGGAAGGTATGGTGGTATCTTGCTTTAATTACTTTCTTTACATTCCTAATCCATGCATGCATGATGGATATCCAAGTGATCAGATGAACCTCTTCAACACAATTCCTATGGCAGTTTCGTTGGATGAAAACTAATTTATTGAGCATAGACCGAATGAGAAAGAGGTGTGGGAGGCTATCAAATCTCTTAATATGGAGAGAGAACTAGGAACTAATGGTTTTTTATTAGCATTTTATCTGCAATGTTGGGATATCACCAAGCCTGATCTGATTGAAGTAATTCAACAATTCTTATATGGATACCCCCTTCCTTGAGTTTCATGTTCCAAAATAATGGTTCTTATTTCTATAGTTATAGAACCCTACAACAAAAGGTATTTCAGGCCCGTTTGCTTGTTTAATTTTACTTACAAGGTTTATTCATCCATCCTCAATAGAAGACTCTCTCATTACATGCACAACTGGGTTTCAGAAGAACAACATGGATTTATCAAAGGCCCATCTATCTGGGGATCCATAGGTATCACAGATGAAATGAATGGAGATGATAATAAGAAGGCTATGGGATCCAACATTATTATTAAAATTCATATAGAAAATATAGAGAACTTAGAATTTTACACATATCATTACATGATTTCAAGTATAATTAACAATGAAATATAACCAAGGATCATAAAGTCTAGTGTATTTGGAAGATTAGGTACATAATTAGAAAACATGAAACCAAACTAAAAAACATATTTTATTCAATATTCATAATGAGATCCTAACTTTAATTGAGCTCTTAAATATTCATAGGATAACCTATGGAATACATGAAAAAAGGTATGAGCTAAAAAGCCCAGTAATAGAATAAGAAAATGAATAAAACATATCGCATGGGTTAAAAGGCATAACATGATGACATAAAAGGAATGAAACAAGAAGAAACATAATGAAGAATAACATGGGAAAATATAATCATAGAATCATAGAAATGTGGAAATGACATATAACATGACATAAATATGATTCAAGGATAAATTCCCAGACTCTATGATATGGTGGACAAAGTCCCATAAAGGAATCAGGTTCTCTCTCTGTCCCAACATAATGTCTCGTGAGACTAAAAATCACCCAATAAATTTGAGTTCTATTTGTATGCACCCATCATAACATCTTAATTAATATGTTTTCCACATAAATAATCACATATAGGGAATCAAATAGAAACATAAGGGTTACCCGTGGAAACAATTGGGTATCATAGTCAGGTCAAAAGGTATAACATAAGAGAGTATCATAATTGTATCCAAGAAAGAAATGATTTAAATAATACATGAATATTAATAAGGTAAAATAGGCATATATCATGATAATTTCGGTCAAAATGAAGTGAATAAATGTAAAAATAATTTTAAAGAAACTTTAGAAAAAAAATATTTTTTACGGTTTAAGGAAAATATTAAAGAGAATTTAAAGAGGAAAAGGCGTAATATTATAAATAAAACAAGAATTGAACAAAAATAGTTTTTAATGTTGAAATTATTTATTTAAGAAAAATATTGGTGTCTTAAAATGTATTATGGAGTGCACTTGAAAATGGGTAAGAAATTAGGAAGTTCCCTCGAAACGAGCTTGCTTATTGAGAATAATTGAAAAGGGAACCTTTTTAAAATATGTATTTCCCCACAAAAGAAATATGATATGATCTGGATATATGATTTTTAAACACATAAAAATAATTCATAAGAATTAAACAAAATTAAATAGGCATTACATAGGAGTAAATAGAGATAAAGAGTAACCCGAAGGAAAAATGGTGGTTCGGGTAGAATCCCTTACCTTATGTCTTAAATGGTTATGCACTTGATCTTAATATCCCAAATAATAAATTTAGATTTATTAATTAATAATTTCATAACCTTTTATGCATTTAATTTATTTATTATAATTTTATTAAGTTAATTTATGGTCTTTCTGATGAGTTATAGAGTTCAATTTCATCGTTTGGGAGTGTTCTTTTCCTTGGTTTTCAGGACCTGTTGCTTGTATACATGTATGGAAAATCATGTAAAATGAGAATGGTTGTCCATAATTGAAGTTATATGTTATTAATGAAAATAAATAATATTAAATAGTAATATAATTCATTTAGTAATTTTGGGTGAGGATGAATCATTAGATAAGATGTTAATGATAATTGTTTAGATTATTTTGGAATTTGTTTGATCATCATGAACTAGTTTTGTTTTATTAATTAATATAATATATATAATGGTTATGTAACATTAAACATGATTTAATACATATAATATAATATTTTTTAAAAATAAAAATGGTTTTATGAGCTGTCTTGAAGGAGGGAATGGAAATTGAAAACAACATCATCCTTAAATCCGATAAATTAACACATCATGGACGATGTTTTCTTTTTCAGTACAAAAGGAGAGGGGACTGAAATGATGATGGATTATTCTATTATAATAATAAAATTATAGTATATTTATGTTATTTATGTTATCATAACATTTGGATGAGAGGAGGTGAGTAGAAAATAATAAAATAAAAGAACTTGAAAAGAAATTAAAAGAAAATAATTGAGAAAGTTACCTCTTGAATTTCCCCTCCTTGAGAGCCTCCTTTGGGAAATGATTTTGGTATTTTGATGAGACCAAGAGATAATAGATGTGGAGAAGAGGATTTGGAATATATTTGGGTATAATTTGTGCAAGGTTCAAAGCCTGATAGGTGTGAGGAGAAGTGGTGGTGAGGGGTGATATTTATAGGGGTGGAGAGGAGTGTTTTCTCATTATTTTATTCATTAGTTTATTATTTTTCCTCAAGAATATGAATAGTATCAGAAATATTACTAAATATATTAATATAATTATTTATAGTTCTATATTTAGAGCTTACACCAACCATACATCATCTATGAATCCATAATTCATGTATTTAGCTTTTATCATCAATTATCTCATTTTACTTTTCACCAAAACTTCAAGTATTTTAGAAAAATCCAAAAAATTAACCCTAAATTTTTTTGACATTTAGAATATAAAAATAAACTCCATTTTATGAAAATAATTTTCTAAATATAAGAAATTTAATTTTTAATTAAAATCATCATTTACTTGGAAAATACCAATTTTAAAATTATAAATGATTTTATAACACTTTGGAAAAATAATTATGGTTGCACAAAATTATCCTATAATAATAAAATAAAAAATATTAATTTATGAGTACATTTTATGGAAATAAAATTTATTTTGAAACATTATATTTATTATAAAATTTAAAATAAAAACTTATATTTTATAAAAATATCAACACTTAATTAATAATATCTAAAACTTTTATTTAATTATACTATGATACCATTATATCATATTTTCATTTATATGATTCCTAAATTTTATTTATACTTTAATGGGTGAGATTAATATTATATTTTCTAGTTTACTATTCATAAGGGTTATATTACTATTCCAAAGGTCAAGATATTATTTAATAGGTATAAGTTCCTTAACTTCTATAAATACCTCGTTTTACCTTAATTAATCATTTATAAAGTTTTTATTATGTTATCTATGTGATTTTATATGATTTATAATTTATGGAATAATTATAATAAGGGAATTTCCATTGATATAATTCTCGGTTGTTATATTCTTCCCTCCATATGAAATTTCACCCTTGAAATTTCATCTTACAAAGTAAGGGGAAAACATGTGATGTTAATTATTATATTTACGTCTATTAAATAATAAAAAGGAAATAAAATCAGGGTGCTTAAATACTTATAAAATAAGTATATAAAAATAAAACATTGAATATAGAAGGATAAACTTGTAAAGGGAAATTATATCATTACTTGTGATACTATATGTTTAAATATAGGTTATCTATGGTGATAGAATTATCCCTAGGGTTATTACTAAATTGATCTATTCCTAATCTCCAAAAATAACTAGAAATTTCTCTAATACCAACTATAGTTACCCTAACATTTTACACATATCATTACATGATTTTAAGTATAATTAACCATCAAATACAGCCAAGGATTGTAAAGTACAATGTCTTTATAAGATTAGGTACTTAATTAGAATACATGAAACCAAAGTAAAAATATATATTTTATTTAATATTCATATGAGATCCTAAATTCCATTGAGCTCTTACATCTATATAGCATAACCTAGGGAATACATGAAGAAAGGCATGAACTAAAAATCATAGCAAGAGAATAAGAATAGGAATAAAACATAACACATGAGTTAGAAAGCATAACGTGAGACATAAATTGCATGGAAAATGAATAAACATAATAAATAATAAAGTGGGAACATATAATCATGGAATACTAGGAATTTGGCAATAACATATAACATGAAATAAACAAGATTTAAGACTAACTGCTAATACAATATCACATAGTGGACGAAGTCCCACAAAGAAATCATGTTCACTCCTTGTCCCAACATGATGTTTAATGAGACTAAAAATTACCTAATGAATTGAATATCTATATGGGTTCACCCATAAAAACATGTTCATGAATATTTGTGCCACATAAAGAATCATACGTAAGGAATCAAACATAAATATAGGGGTTACACATGGAAAGAATTGGGTATCCTAATCATGTAAAAAGGAATAACATAAGGGAGTATCATAATTGTGTTCATGAAAGAAAGGATTTAAATAATACATGAATATTAATTTGGAAAAATATGCATATATCATGATAAGTTATGTCAAACTTAATTGAATACATGTAAAAATAGTGTTTAAGAAACTTTAGAAATAAAATATTTTTGTGCGGTTTAAGGAAAATATTAAAGAGGATTTAAAAAGGAAAATGCATAATATTTTATATAATACCAGAATTGAACCAAGATAGTTTTTCATGGTAAAATTAGTGATTTAATAAAAATAATGGTGGATTAAAGTATATTCTGGAGTGAACTTGAAAATGGGTTTGAAACTGGGAAGTTCTCTTGAATCGGGCTTTCTTATATGAAAGATTTGAAAAGGGAAACCTTTTAAAAGATTTATTTTACCATTAAATAAGGATGGTATGGTATGGATATATAATTTTGGAACATTTAAACGTAATTTATAAGATGTAAACAAAAATAAAGAAGCATTAAATAGAACTAAATAGAGAGAAAGAGTAACCTAAAGGAAAAATGAGGGTTCAGGTAGAATCCCTTACCTTATGTCTATAATGGTTCGTCACTTGATCTTAATGTCCTGAATAATCAAATTATATTCATTAATTAATAATTTAAAAACATTTTATACATGTAATTTATTTATTATAATTTTATTAATTTCATTTATATCCATTTTGATGAGTTATAGAGTTCAATTTCATCGTTTGGGAGCATTTGTTTCCTTGGTTTTCAGGTTCGATTACTTATCTACATATATAGAAAATAATGTAAAATGAAAATGGTTATCTATAATTGATGTTATATGTTATTAATGAATATAAATAATGTTAAATGGTAATATAAGTCATTTTTTAATTTGGTGTGAGGATGAATCATGAGATAAGAAGTTAATGATAACCATTTAGATTATTTTGGCCTTTGTTCGATCATCTCGAACTAGTTTTGTTTTATTAATTATTATCATGTATATATAATAGTTACATAATATTAAATAGGATTTAATACATATAATATAATATCTTTTAACCATAAAAATGGTTTTATGAGAAGTATTTTAGGAGGGAATGTAAATAGAAAATTTCTTCATCCTTGAATGCGATAAATTAACACATCACAGAAAATGTTTTTTTAGTATAAAAGGAGAAGGGAAAGAAATGATGATGAATTATTACATTAGGATAATAAAATTAAATTATATATAAGGTAATATAGCTATAATACTATTTGGATGATGGGAGGTGAGGATAAAATAAGAAAATAAAAGAACTTGAAAAGAATTTGAAAGAAAAGAAATGAGGAATTTACCACTTGAATTTATCCTCCTTGAGAGACTCCTTTTGGAAAAGGTTTTGGTCTTTTGATGAGACCAATAGATCTTATAAGTGGTGGATATATTTGGGAAGATATTTGAGTATAATTTTTACAAGGATCAAATCTTGAAAGGTGTTAGGAGAAGAGGTGGTGAAGGGTGGTATTTATAGGGGATGAGATGTGTGTTTTCTCATTATTTTATTCATTACTTTATTATTTTTCATTAGGACTATGAATAGTTTGAGAATTATTATAAAATATATTAAAATAAATAAGTATAGTTCGATATTTTAGGCTTACATAAGCCATAAATCATCTATGACTCCATAATTCATGTAATTAGCATTTATAGTAAATTATCACATTTTACTATTCACATAAATTCATGTATTTTAGAAAATTACAAAAAATTCACCATAACCATTTTTTGATGTTTAGAATTCATGAAATTAACTTCATTTTATTAAAATAAATTTCTAAATATGATAAATTTATTTTTTAATTAAAACTCATTATTTACTTAGAAAATATAATTTTTAAATTATAACTGATTTTATAACACTTTGAAAAATTAATTAAGGTATTATAAAATTATCTTATAATTATAAGATAACAAAATATTAATTTAGGAATACATTTCATGGAAATAAATTTCCTTTAAAACATTATATTAATTATAAAATTTAAAATAAACACTTATGGTTTATTAAAATATCAACAATTAATTAGTAACTTCAAAAAAAATTATTTACTTATACTATGATATAATTATATCATATTTTAATTTATAAGATGCCTAAATTTTATTTATACTTTCATGGGTGAGGTTACTATTTTATTATTTGGTTTACTATTCCTAAGTGTCATATTACTATTCCAAAGGTCAAGTTGTTATTTTATCGGTATAGGTTCCTTAACTTCTAGAAATACCTCTTATTCCCTTCATTCATCATGTATAAAGTTTGTATTTTGTTATCTATGTTATTTTATATTATTTATAATTTATGGAATAATTATAAGAATAGAATTTCCATTGAAATAATTCTAGGTTGTTACATACTAGGCACATGATAGGCTCGAGTGGAATTTTGTTATTCTTGTGATGAGATACAGGGGATTCTCAGACTGGGTTGTTGATTTATTATTTCATTGCTGTATCTCACCCTGGTTATCAATCCAATTTATGGGAAGAGAATTCATTTTCATTAAAACAACTAGGTGACTAATAAATTGATATCTCCTATCACCCATCATCTTCATTATGGTCCAGGAAACCCTTAGCAGATACATTGCTACCCATATGAAACTTTGAAATATTTTCCCCTACCACTGAAATTCTAATTTCAGTGGGGTATTACACATTCTATTTATAAAAAACATGGTTTTATTTATCAATGGTTTTATTTATTCTATCAAGGGATTCAATTCCATTATGTAATAATATTATAGGTGGAGTGGGAAGTTGACTATTTGCAACAAAATCAGTGTATTCTTCCAATCCTTGTGCCCAGATAAAATAATTCATAGAATTGAATCCACGATATAAATTTGTATTAAAAATTTTCCATTATAATATCGGGTCACCCATTTCTACTAATAAAGTCCACATCCATCACTTTGAAGGTGTGGTTGACAAGATCACTAACCACATTAAAAACTATAAAAAATGGTTTCATTTATAGGAAGAATCACTCGCATCAACTCTATTTTTTCTTCTATACCATGCACATTCTATTAGTACTAAAAGTTCATAAAAAATTCTAAAATAAATTAAATAACTTCTATTAGATTTTATCTGGGATGAAAATGGATTAGAGAGATGTCACTGGGCTTCCTGGAATATGATAGCCAAACCAGTGGCCAATGATGACATCAATGTTATTAATGTGACTAAGGAAATGTATTTTCCTTAGGGGAAAATGGTCTGGAGGTCATCAAAGGCTACTCTCTCTAGATTATATTTATTAAAAGGAAATATGGTAAGGACCTTAATTATCTAAAAGGCCATATATCCCATCTCTCAAAAACTTTTCAAGGTTACATTCTAGTCCTTATTCAACATCCCTATTGGATTATTGGCAGTGGGGATTTCAACTTATGGGACTTTGATTGAGTGGGAGAGGTAAAGGGCTATCCCGAATGTCTCATTCTAGATATGTACCTCAACCAGACCAGGATGTATCTTTCTTTAATCTATAAAATATTTATTCCCCATAAAAAATGAATCTTCGATGAGAAGAATATGTCAAACACCCATAATACATGTGTCTTCATAGGTTTTTCATGTGGTGTTTTTTCGACATGGCCTACAGAAACACGATGAGCATGTTTCTTGGGAACGATGAGTAGGGGAGTCTTCTATGGTGCAAGGAAATCCCAAATAATTAAAAATTATTATTTTGGACGCTTCATAACCATGCACATCCTACTGTTTTGGCGGTGAAAGGTAAGGTGGTATGCTTAGCATCTAATTGTTTGTGTCGTAAAGTTCATCAGGAGGAAAATATTCTAATTTTTTTTTTCCAAAGTGAGTGGAAGAAAATGACATGGAGAACCATTGGAGATTTCATGATATTCACAACATCAGTGAACTCATTTGATGAATTTTTGCAATGCTGGTACATTGGGGTTTACATCAATATGCTCGAGAGGAAGGCCCAGTCCCTTCTTCTTGAAGAGATGTTGGTGTATCTGGGAAGAAAGAAAAAAATATCATCACAATGGCCACCTTTCATCTACTATAGCCATGAGTGTGAGGACTAGGTTCTTCAATGTGGAACTTTCCTATCTTCTAAATAATTTGGAGGAGGCGCCAAGCCTTAGGCACTTGATGGCCAATAGTTCTTCTCCTTTGTCCATACACTCTTCTATGGGGAACTGGGTGTGCTAGAATACCCTTAAACTTGGGATCAAACTCAATATTGAGGGATCCTATAGTCGGGGAGTATGCGGGGGGGGGGGGGGGGGGTGGAGTTTTTCATAAATCCATTGGTTTAGTGATCTTTTCCTTCAACACATTCTATGGGCATGGTTACTTTCTCAGGGTGGAGGTTAAATCCTTTCTTAGTGGCCTTTATCTTTTCCACTCTAAGCACATTTCTATATATTTTATTGGGATGGTCTCAATGGTCATATACAACTCCATTAAAAGTCAATTTTATACCCCTATAAAATGATTTATTTTTTCCATAAATGTATGTACCTCATATCCTCTGACACCAAGCTTCTTCACACATGGCATGAAGCGAATCATGTGGTGGAATTTATTTCAAAAAAGGATTTCTAGGTGAGTTCTCTTTTGGAATTACTAAGAACTAGATATCTTCCCCCTAGCTGTACTTATTTTGTGATTGGGGATGTTCTTGTACTTCATTTCTAGAGGCCCCTATAACCATTTTAACCTACTTATATTTTATTGTTTTGTTCTTCTTTTAATAAAAATGTAATTTTTGTGGTAAAATATACACAACTTATCTCCCCCTAAAGGGGAGATTTCTCAAGATATTCATTATGTGAATCTCTTCAATAGACATGATTCTAGAAATCCATGATTATAATACACCAAAATATATCTTCTTCATGTAGAAATCCAAAAATTAAAATTGCCACATCTTCACCATGGATAATTTTCTTCAATACATTCCATTGGAATTCAAAATGTAAGATCAAACCAAGAATAGATCTTTTTCACTATGCTATCATGTGTTGATAGAAACCAATTCAACTTCATCAAGGATGATTCTCTTATTAGAATTTTTTGTATACCAATTTAGGAATCAATCAAGCATGGTAAATTCTTTAAATAATGTTATCCAATGTTGACAATCCATCCAATATCTTAGTTTATCCTACTAGGATTATGCTTCACCTATAATTAGTTTCATAACGAGAACAAATAAAATTCACAAAGGTTAAGAGAATAAGGATACTCTTCTTCAATTCCAACTGTGAATATAAATCTTGATATGTTTTTATTAAAAAAGTTTCTTTATGTCCTCCACTCATCATGATTTCATATACAAACTTAAATTATGATTGGGGTAGCATGGATATTATCACTTCTTCAATTTATTTGTGTGTGAATTTTATCTTCTCAATAGACTTTAAGTCACTTGAATCACCTGGTGAATCTTTCATCTTATATAATAACATTTATTGTACTTGAATTATTATAGAGAAATATCTATGTGTGTGTCCTAACATTTTTCACCTAAAAAACAGAACTTCTTCGACCCAAGGGTTTTTATTTTTTGGAAACCTCTCATAAAGTTTGACATCTTCATGTATTACTTTCTCTTTTCCTATAGTAGTTTCTCTTTCTTGGGCGTCAACCATATTTCTTAAATTCTCCAAATCCTCTGTACAAACAACTAATGTATCTTTGGTTCATTGCTAGACATCTTTGAGTCTCCACATGGCTTCTTTTGATTTCCTTTCTTTACATTATCTATTTCGAATATAACACCACCCTTTATGTTATTAAATCATGTATCCAAGGAACTTCCATTTCTATTATTTTATATCTTATTGGGAGATTTTTGACTTATAATATTCTTCTAACTTTTCCCCAAGTATGATTCTTCTTTATTTACCAAATTCTATGGTCTTCCCTTCACATCAGCTTCTGATATATGTCAAGATGAGAATACACCAATCTTGTTACCATCCTTATTGAATATATCACAAAAGTTCACAATCATTCAAAATATATTTGTATTATATATTTTTTTATTAATCTATGGATGTTTCATATTTATCTCTATCCTACTCTCCCTTCACATGGGAATTCTTTGTGCCTTTTCATTTAGAGTATTATACAAAAAATCCAATGCATAATGCCTGAACCTGTTGTAGAACCAAAATTGACCAACAAATTACGATATTCTAAAATCTACAACATGTTGTCCTAAATTTTTATGAAAACGGGTATGTTATTTTTATGTTTTATTTATAACTTATTGGGATCTTTATGGGGAACCAGATTCCATACCACTTATTCTATCAAACATAAATATGTTAGTAGGTTTTTTCTCATTTTTATTCATCCATACTTGTATATATTTTGTTTTTCAACCTTCTCTATTCATGAAAATGGATTTAGACAAATTATTACAAGAAGATATGGATAATACATCTTCCTTCAAAGATTCTTTATATTAACCATTAAAGGATTTCAGGATTTTCTTATCACATGTTAATGGTATTTTTTTATTAGATACTCTATTGATAAATGCGTACCAACAAAAAATTTATCTTTATTTTATGAAGTCTTAATATGATCCTTTTCATGATTGACTAATTTGACATCCAACTCTAGACACCTCATATTAAGGGTGTTCTTATGATATTTAATCATAACCACCTTCTCTTCACAATGATAATTTATTCTATGAATTTATTCATTATGCAACTAATTTATTTCATGAATCAAGGAATCAAGTTCCTTGATTCACTTTGATTTTACTTAAAACTGATCACCCTTTACATCAATACAATTTTTCAATTTTCTATCAAGTATACCGATGTTATCTTAACAAATATTTTTAGATCCATATTTTTCTTTATATTCAATGACCCATTTGTTTTTAAAATTTTAAGAATTTATTTTGTGATCCATAATTCTTATACCAAAGACTCCAATCTTATTGGAGGGCATTATGAATTCTAGAACCTGTTATTGTAAATCCTTTTTCATGTTAACTATTTTATCTTCAAGTTTGGTGATTTATTCCCGAATTCTCTTAAAGAATCCACAAATAATATAAAAATTTTCTATGGGAATTAATATTTTAATATCTTTTATTATATTATCTAATTTATTTTTTAAAGTTGTAGATAGGTCATAGTCACCACTTATTCTAGTTTTTTTCTCAAGGAATGTTTTTTCAATAATTTTCACATACCCCATGTTCACTTAACCTTGATCCATTTGAGGTAATAATATTATCCTTATCTTTAGTGGTTATTTGAACTAAATTTTCTTAAATATCCAAACAAAGTATATCTTATTTGTTATCAAGGCATGGTGAAACAAAATTTCCTTCTTCATCTTGGCTCAATATGGACATATTCGTTAAATATTTTTTTTCTTTATTTCTCTTATTCATCATATTCTCGGTAGAAATATAATTATTCTCTGAGATAAATGAATCTTCAAAAAAAAATTAAATTCATTGTAAAAACAAGAATTAAAATAAAATTCTCAATAAAGAACTATTTTAAATATTGAGATTCCAAAAGAGGTGTACCTGGATCTAATACCAATTGTTAGGACCATTTTAGAATATGATCATCACTAATAGTGCACGGGTGGGGGGAAGAATCAGTTTTGGGGAATTTTTCCTCAAAAATTAATATATTTTTATCACTTTACCTCATAAACATGTTAGGATTTGGTTTTATTGTTCTCTATTTATTTTCATAAGGAATTAGATGAAAGGAAGAAAAGGATGACATATAATTTTTCTACAAAGTTCACTACCCAATAAGAGTATATTTTCCTTGTTGTTTAGGGTAACGATGAGTAAAAACATTCTCCACTATAATGATGTATCAATTATATTGGTTTGGATTAGAAAAAATCATGAACCAAAGTGTGGTTCCTAATACTTTAAGAGGGGGAATAAAAATTATCCTATTTCATTAGTCTAGTAAATTACTAATCCAATTGTATTGCTCTAATAGATCTTTGTGTTGCCTATATAGAAAGTCTTCAAATTCTTCTATTTCTTTGAAATAACAAGAAATTCCTCCCCCAATGTAACATTTTTTGAATGTCACAATGGTTCCTCAACTTTTCCGTATTTGCATACCTATAAATCAATATGCCAAAACCCTTATTTTTTCTTCTGTTGTATGAAAATAGTGCACACAACTTTATTCTTTTCAATGATAATATGGAATGTTTCTTTTATTACACCTTTTCAAGAAATATTCTTCTTCTTCTATTCTTCTTCTCATTGTCTTTAACTCAAACCACGTGTCTGGTGATGAGAACAAATCCAACACTAAAAATATTCTTTATTGAATTAGTGTCGATCCTCTCTTATAATTTATTCTTCACATCTATATGGAACATGTTTGTACGATTCTTCACTTCTCTGCCTGCTACCTATTCATCTGATTATTCATTACTCCATTCGGTACCAATTTATTTAATTCTACACTACACTATTCGGTACCACTCTATTTGATACATTTATCTGGTATCTCTAAAGCTCCTTATTCAACACCTCACTATTTAAAACAACACTATAGTTTTTTTCTGGTATCTTCTTCAACTAATAACTCTCTCTACAATACCCTTTTTCCACTATATTGACCACCATATGACTCTATAATACTTACTGGTTGTCACCTCACATGTTTAAAAAATTTCCTAAGAAAAACAACCAATTCACAGAGCTTTAACTCCCCTTTATATAGGAATTGTTTCTCAAAAAATAAAAGAATGATCACAAACTTAAAATTTGAATTTGTTGCTTCTAAATTTTAATTCCATCTTGAGTATTTCTCCAGTTGATCTTCAAAAATAATCTGAAATAATTTGAGTCCAAAATATTTTTAATAACTTTCCTAAAACATAATTATCAATGATCTTAAAAAAATTATGAAGACCCAACTAGAATCAATTGCTTTCCTTCATGATTATTGAGTCCTTGAACATCAATATCAACATCATCACATTATGTTGATTTATAAAAACCTTTTAAAGATCATAAAACTTCATCCAAAACATCTTAATAGGATATCCTCCATATATAAATTATTATATTATTATATCTAGTAATATTCAAATGAATTCCTCCATCTGTTAATCCAACAAAGTTACTTAATCTTGAAAAATCTATCTAAGGAACCTTTATCTAGAAATAATTATCCAATGCCTCTACCTAGAAAATTATAATTACCTTAATCAAATGCCCCTATTCGATAAATATTTATAGAAACTATATCTGATGGACCCATTGGGAAACTTTATCTAATTTCTTTGTTTAATAAACTCCATATGATGATTTTTTTCCAGAGAAATACATCCGATGACTTCTTTTGTAAAACTTTATACGATGAATATGATTGGAAAAACCATCCTATGAATTCATTTGGAAGCCTATATCTAATTCCATTGATTGGAAACTTCTATATGATTCATCTACAAACATTGTTCATTTAGTTGACTATGTCTGAAATCCCCATATTCCTTAAATTACTTCATTTTAAAAAACTTAGCTATAATCATAAATACCTTGAAGTATTCATGATGTTCCATACTTTTAAGAATAGCAAAGCATATTTTGAGTCTATTTTTCTTTGAAAATTAGTCTGATGCACCATGAAAACTTTTGGACACACAATTTGTCTCATATTTCATCTGATCACCTCTATCCACTAGACTTAATCTAATCACCTTAGTCCGTTCAACTCACATTTTTCTTAATTTTTCAGGTTTAATCATTATTCAAAAATTTATCTAGAATCACTATTGATCTTCCATAAAAGTGATATTTCACCGTCAAATGATTATATCAAGCTTCTTCTATCTTACTTGGTATGAACATTATAGTTTGAAAATCTTAGTATGATAAAGTCATTGTTCTCCTTTAGTACATCAGTAAGATTTCTTTTTTTCTAGAATAATCCATTTGAAAACATCATATTATGGATTCAACTTCATTATGTTTTTAACAAATTTGATTCTCAAAAAATTAGTGTACCTATCTGAGACATTAAGATAGGATTACCAATCATCATGAATAATTCAATGACTAAATATTCTTTCCCCTTCAAGTGAATAATATAAAAAAAATATTACAAATAAAATAGCACCGTTTATCTACTTCTAAGATTTCAAAACTTTATAACTTCTTCTTCTCATTAGAAAACTTAGATTCTTCATCATACATAATCAGGAATTTATCATCACTATCTCTATTCAAAATAAAATCTAATCTTATTCATTAAAATTCTTGGATAATTCATCCACACTTTCTTGAAACTCATTCTTTATAATCTATTAAACATATTAACATCAATGAAATCATTCTACTTTGCTGAAAAAATTGACAAAAAATACAACACAAACAATGAGGGTCTAAAACTATTAGTGTATATAATTTGTAAATAACTATTATTAAAACTAATATTATCCTTTTATTTAATATAAATAATGTCTCTTATTAGGGCAGTCCATGGTTTTCATACATAAATATTTCACCTTTTTAGATGAATATTCAATTTATAACATTTAGATCCACACTAGAATCATAAAGGTTTAGAGCCTTTGGAGACCAAATATATAATATTTTTATTTCATGAAAGATCCTTAACATATCCCATAAATATATTCCCATATATTATTCTTCATGGGAATACCCTAATTGAAACTTTATTAATAACCCAGGGAAAGGAAACATTTGAAATGGTGTGCTTAGATTCTCAGTAAGGGTAAGCATGAAAGATATCAATCAATAATCATATAAAAGTTTAAGATAATAAAAATGGTATAAGATCATGAAAATAACTTACAAAGTTCATATCAAATATAAAAAATTTCATAGACATGAGTTAAAGAATAAATCATTAATATTTCAAAAGATATGAATGATAATAATTATAAATCATCATAATTTAATCACAAACCACAAGTTCATGTTATAAATGTGTGTGGAACCATTATAAGTATAATTGTTTTTTCACACATTAAGGTTAACTACTAAGAAATTCAGATCTGGAATGAACACCTATTACCCACTGGGGATCCAACACATCGACTTGTTTCCCATAACCAATCAAGCACTTTACTTTTTTCCCATAATAGTTCAAGCACTTCAAATTTTCTTCCATAACTATCAGATGAGATATAATATTTTTCCCAATTAATTAGAGAGAGATATAGGTCCCACCCATCATATAATAAAAACCATACATATGTGTTCCATAAGATCATAAATCATTCATTGTATCATCATATCATAACCCATGCAAAGAAAACAAGTTATATATTTCATCAAATCATAGTATAACCCATAAAAATGGGTTCATAAACATCTCATCATCATAAAAATAAAACACATAGAGAAAAAAAGTGATGTTATCATTGGATCAAATTACTAATAAAATATAAAAACACCAACGTTTTTTGGGTCATTGATGAATATAAATACTATTAAAATATCATTAAAAACTTTCATGAGGAAAATACCTTTTTTATTTGAAAATCACTTTTCCAAAAATAACAATCTCCAAAATATTATGGATTTTTTTCATTAAATCTATCCTTGAAAACATATAAAATAAGCTTCAAAGTATTGATTGTTCATGATATCAAGAAATTTTGTTCATGTCTTATAAGTTAAAAGAAAACATTTCTTTAATATTTTTATAAAAAACCACCTTTTATGGAAAATGACAAGACGATTACTTGTAAAAAAAATTTATAAAAGGAAAAAAATGGTAAAAATTTAATTAAAAAATCATAGTATAAACTTAAATTAATTCTTGAAAACATTTTTAGAAAATATAGATAGGAAAGAAAAAAGATTCTAGACCGAAGAGAGAAATAAAGTCTATTTTCATTCAAAATACTCTTATAATCTATTAGATAATTAAAGTGTTGAAAATTAAATAAAGATATATATTCTCAATATATAACTATATGAGAAGTAAATCAAAGGAATTTATTATATAAGGATCATATAATTTCATCAATTTAAATTTAAGTATAAAAAATCCCGATTAAAATTCGATAGAATCATAAATTGCTTACCTCAAGTCTCACATTTCCTCATTCACGTTAAAATCTCATGTATAATAAAAATAGATTTATTATACATGTATTATATAACTATATCAATATCTACAATAAAATTTATGATTTATTTATGATATCTTATGACTCATTTATTGAAAATTATTTATTAAAATCAATTTTTTAGGTGATAACTGCTTCGTTTTCCAAGAATGTTTTAGTTTGGAAATTACAATCCTTATAATTTGATCATGGTTCCATAATTTAAATAATTTTAATAATTTTATAAAAATAATATATATTAATTATCTATATATTTAAACTTTAATATATTATAAATATAGAAAAATAAATTACACTGTTTATGGAGACGATAGGCCGTACATATGCATAAACACTGTTTTTATTTTTTGACGTATGAAATGAAAGAAAGGTAAATAATAATTCACCTTTATAGGATCATTTTATATCATATATATATATATTATAAATTCATTAAATCATCCTTATCACCATAAAAGTATAATTGAAATGAAAAAAATCACATCGCTTCGTGGAGGTAGTAGTCCATACGTATGCATAAGCGATGTTATCTTTTTTCCAACAGTTTGGAAGGTAAGAAGATAGATGTAAAATTATGATTATAGAAGTTTAATTATGTCAAATATATCATATATAAACCTTTAACACATCATAATAACCATCCATGAAATATGGTGATGGAAAATGAATTATATCGCTAGGTGGAAACGGTAAGATGTAAGTAGGCATGAGTGGTACTTTTACTTTCCATTTGACATGAAAAGGGTGGATAATGGTAAATTAATAATAATAATAATAAAATCTAATTATATTTATCACACTAAATTTATTTTTTTATTCTAAATACCATGGATTTATGGGAATTAAATAAGTAGTAAAAAAGAAAGTGTTTGGTTAAGGCAATTACCTCTTCTTTAAAAGAACTCCTTCAGATTCCTTCTTAAGGATCCTAGGGTTGGTATTTTAGGAATTAAATAACCTATATAATATTTATTCATAATTTTATAATGTTTTTTTATTCAGGTTATGGTTTATATATAAGGATCAAAGTGATTTAAAGAAGCGAGGGAGGAGGTTCCCTTTTATAATTATGGTGGGGGACACTTTTGAAATTTCTTAAAAGGTTAAGTTATAATAAATTCATTATCTAGAAAATATGTCTCCAAAAGGTCATGTATTCAAATGTAATATAAGATAGAGTTTTTTATACTATCATAAAATAAATTCTTGATAGGTTTTGGTTTCATTTTAAACCATATTTTTTTGATTAATCACTTGGTTAACCAATTTTCACCTTAATAGTGATAACGTCTTTTCCATCCATAAAGTGTTATAATTTTACATATAATGTAATAATTGTCTCATAAATGGAAAATTTATAAAATTATAGAAAATATACTATCCTTTATGTTACCTTTAAATATTTTTATTATTTTTAAATAATTTAGTAAAATATTATTTCGATAAAACATTAGTAATGTCTATTTTGACACTATTCATTTAATTTGAATTGAAAGACATGAATAATTTTTTTAATTATAATATGATCCTTAAAAAAAAACTAATATTTCATATTCATATATAAAATTAATTTCACACTTTAACATGGTCAAATTATATCACTTTTCATATTTTAAATATCATTTATTTTATTTTTCCATTATTTGAATAACTACTATTTCAGCGTTGTGTAAGAATTTATGTTAATTATTTTATACCTAAAAATTATAAATAAAATAATATTATAAATTTAAGTTTATTATTATAAAAATAGACATTTTGGTTTGTTTATAACTTACTTTCTCCCAATGTTGGCACATAATAGATATTTAAAACTAATAAAGTGACATTTTTGTAACTTTCTTTGAATTAAATAATATATTGGCCATTTTTATGGAATAATATCCACTAAAAGAATAAAATTTGACTCTAAGGTGATATGGGTCTAATTAGTTTCATCTGATAAGAATTATGATGAATAATTATAGCTTTATCACTTAGTTTTAACCTATATTAACAATATTTACCCTTTATCGAGATGATAAATTTTACCACGGTTATTATTATTATTGGCCAAAAATAAAAGGTGCCTATTTACCAATAGTGAACCTAATAATTATAAATTAATAATACATTTTTATCAAATTAAATACCTATAATTTTATAAAAATTAATTTTACTATAAGTGTGCAAATTGTGTTGAAACCATCTTTTAGAAAAAGGTAGTTTTTAAACATAAATAATTAGTTTATTATTATCCCATGCTTAGAAAAATATTTAATGAATGTTGAAACATTTTATTTAATATTTAATATATAAATTTCATTAAAATAATTCACCAATAGTGACTAACTTAATTTATTAATATAAACATATATTGCACGTATTAAATTTTATTTTTTAGAAAAACATCACTTTTGTTTTCAAAGAATTTTTATTTTAAATTATAATAATTTTATGACTAATTAATTAATTTTATAAACATGTATACTATATATTTTTGATAATTTATCTGGTACTATTCATGCCCACTAATCTAAAAACTAGGTGATAATCATTACATAATAATATTTTAATAATGTATTGTGGTTCATTTAAACTTGGGGTTTCTTGTAACACAATCTATCAAGGAAATAAAATAATTCAAAAGGCAATATTTTTAAAAAATATTGGGTAGTTACATTCTACCACCATTTAAGATGAATTTATCTCTCTAAATTCATCACTCTGATATAAAATATAAGGGTATCACTATTTCATTACATCCTCAGGTACCCAATTAGATTCTTTGAATTTGTGGTTTCTCCATAGAACTTTTACCAGACGAGTGATATTGTTCTTTATAACTTTATCTATGTGATACTAGATTTATATATGTTGTTACTCATATTAAATATCATTCTATATTTTTATGAATTATATATTTAGTACATGTAAAGTATCAGGTATGTACTTCTTCCGGATAAATACATGGAACACATCATGAAATTGAGAGTGGTTTGGTGAAAGCACTAAGAAATAAGATACCATATCTAATTAATCAATAATATCAAATGGGATGATATACATAAGGATAAAATGGGATTATATACTTGATTATGATACACCGTACTGAAATTCAACTTTTTATCTAGAGCCTATTGAAAAATTCACAAGATATTAGAGGCAAATATCCGATTCTGATCATATACGGTGAAAAGTGGTACTCCATGAAATATTAACACTTAGTTAATATATATTTTGGAAAGATGATGAAGAGATAAATATTATTTGATAGAAATTAATTTTTCTAACTTTTTTAGGTGATCAACTATAACCCATATAGAATTATAGCCTTTAGATATTTTTGGGGGTCTGATGAAAAAAATCCATGGTGATGTCTTCCGATTTCCATTATGGTATGGGTAATGGGTGTTACATCCCCTCAGAATTATATCTCTCAACCTTTACTTACTAACATACCAAATATTAGGATACATATTCTAAAATATCTCTCTTTATGTTAACCCACCATAATATACTATTTCTGGTCTCTATACATATTTTTACTTTCATAATGAATAGAGAACGAGGAACTATGTGTCTCATCCAATATATCTCTTTTTAAATATGGTATTTAAGAGACACATACATGGATCATAAAACTTATATTTTCCTCATAATCATGGTTGAACTTAATAACATTTCTCACCTTATTTTTTGGCCCCACAAATTCCTTTTTCATCTCCTTAATCCTCACATAGATAGATAGTTGGACATTTGTTTAAGAAGGATAATATTTATCCCCTTCCTTAAATATTTCTATATCAATCATTTGAAAATACATAATTATTGGTTATTTTTTATTCTCATCATAAATAGTTTATCATTGTCTTTTCAACTCAAAGAATATTCTACCTTGTTCACCTTTATAGGGTGGTAATATATTAAGAATTCACAGTCTTTAATCACATCTAACCATCTTATCTGGTGAATATTCATCAATTTTTGAGTGAATATATACTTTAAACTCTTGTAATTATTATATATATCACACCTTTATCCATAAATATAATGCCTCCATATTGTAAATACCATGACCCCATTAGCATAGAGTCAGTGGTTACTTGGCATAATATACCAGAGTCACATCCCGATGTACTGAATAGTTTAGTATTATTGATAAACTAGATACATAATTGAAATTAACATTACATTATAAAACATAAAATACATAAAAAATTTTATTTTAAAATTCCATTATTCCCCTTAGTGTATCCCAGTATATCAATCAAAAAACATTTCCTCATATCCCAGGAAAAATTGAACATAAGAAAGGGGTGAGATGAAATTCTAAGTAAGGGTAAGAATACAACATAAAATATGAATAAATAAGGAATAAAAAATATATAAAGGTAAATAACTAAAACACATTCCATTTAATCAATAACTTGAGCATAATATGGAAGGAATAAAAGACGATCAAATAATTACATAAAAATAATCACATGAGAATGAAACTTAACAGTGTATATTCTATTAATGGAATAACCACATGGAATATCAATAAAAAATATAACAATAAAGAAATTCATATTGCGAAACATCACAAATATATCATCAAATATTTTACCAAGACATTATATATAAATGGGTAAATCCTCAACTAATACCCAAACTAGTTTGTCTCATGAGACCTACTGATGCATCGAGGGGCTATAGCGGGCCCCTCCCATCACTTACTAAGTCTGACTCATTCCTCATATGAAATGGGTGAAACATAATCAATATAAACATTCATATTTAAACTATTATATGAAATGTAAATACTTTTCCCATTCAATAAACATAATCATAAACCATCTAGTGAAATATGGTGAATAGTATAAAAAGGGAACATCCACAATAAAATTGGTCATAAACCATACATATAATGAATAAGAATGATATTAATACTAAATATACTGAGTGAATCATAAGTATATTATATGGTTGATTTCATCGATGAATGAAAATATATGTAAAAACATTTTTGAGGAAAATATCCCTTTTCACTTTGAAATTCACTTTTTAAAACTAAATTTTCTCAAAAAATTTTAAGAATAAATTTCCTTGAAAATAACATTTGAAAATTATAAAATAATATTTAAAACATTTTAGTGGTCCTAATAGATGGAAATTATATTCATTTCATATACATTGAAGCAAATATTCTTTTCACTTTTTTGGTAAAATCCAAATACGCATTATTTTGAAAACAACAAGTAGAATCCTTTCAAAATTTTTGGTGAAAAAGAAAAAAAGGGGTAAAAAATTATTTAAAAAATAATTTTATATTATTAAAAACATTTTTGAAAACATTTTTAGAAAATATGGACATGGTTGAGAAATATTTCATAGTAGAAACTTAGACTTAAAAAATCCAAAATAATGTTGAGATTGTGAAATAAATTCTTACCACCTTGGTAAATTTTGAATCATAATACACATGAAATAAATTACTTTAAATGACCATGAATATAAATTAATTAATCATATAACATATCAAAGGTTTAGTATAAACACCACAAAAAGGAAATAATTTGTTAATTTTGCATATTTCCCACGAAAGTAAAATGGAGATGAGAAACCTCTACATTGGGTTCGACTTCCATTGTATATGTTCAAACCTCCTGTATAATAAATATATATTTATTAAACATATATTACAGAACCAAATTCATATATATATATCATACTGTATATTATTTAATTATAAAATTTTTATCACCCATTTTTGTCAATTCATTGTTAAAATTACTATTTCAGGTTGTAATTTATTCATTTTTCATTTATGTTTTGATCCAGTAGTTTGGATATTTATAATTTAATTATAATTAAATGATATAAAGAATATTATTTATGGTTTAGATACCATATATATTAAATATATTTATATTTATATTTATAGTCACCCATAGAGATAGATATAGAAAAATAATTACATCATTCATGGAGACGGTAGACCGTACGTACGAATGAACGCTGTTTTTATTTTATTCGATGGATAGAATGAATGAAAGGTGAATAGTAATTTATATTTAAATAATAATATTTATATTATAAATATCATATATAATTTTTTATAACCATCTGAGTAAAGTGGTGACAAAAAACAAATTGCACCGCTGTGTGAAGACGCTAAGCCGTACACACGTACACACAATGCTTTCATTTTTTATAGGAAGGATAAAAGGTGGAATATGGTTAAAAAATAATCATAATAAAATATAAGAATATATATGATACTGTATTTATCACTTTATCATTTTAAAAACACTTAAATAGAAATTAGAAAAATAAATAAACTTGAAAGAGTCGGTAAAGACTATTACCTATTATTCGATGGACTTTTTTTTAGATCTATTTTTAAGGGATACAGGGGTGGTTTATTTGAAGAAAAATGACCTAAAAAACTTGGATATGGATGTTGGTAAGATAAATAGTAATATTTGGTTGAGATAAATGTCTCAAAGTGGTGTTAATAAGTGAGGTAGGATGTTCCCTTTTATAATTGAGGTGAGAGGAAATTTTGGAATTTCTCAAAAGATTAAATTATAATAAATCAATTTATCATACCAAATGCATCAAAATGGAAAGGTATTAGAAGATAATATAGTAAAGGGGTTTAATACCATAAACCAATAGAATTTAGACAAGAGTTTGTATCATTTTAAACCTTATCTTTTTTATTAACCCCTTGGTTAGTTATTTTTGACGTTTACCACGGTAACCACTTTTTTAACAATAAGGGTTAATAATGTTACTATAAATAAAAAAATGACTCATAAAAGGAAAATTTATGGTTTATTTAACTATATTTCATTCACATAGATGAATTTAATTTTTTTTTAATTTTTAATAATTTAATAAATATTATTTTGATAAATTATTATTAATTTCAATTTTTGGAAATATTCATTTAATTTGACTTCAAATACATCAATAAAAATTGAGAATTAGAATATAATGATTTTAAAACTCTAAAATATGTCATATATATTGATGTTATTAATATTTTCATGACTTATTATATACTCCCTTTACTGATTTTATATGAAATGTGCATAATTTGTGTGAAATATTAATGTCTTAATATTAAGTTTAATTTTTGAGCATTTTTTTAGAAGTAGTCCAATTGAGTCAGTTTACTATTTTAATAATAACTATCACTATAATGATCTGACTTGTTTGGTTATTGTTTTTTAGGATTCTTATTTAAAGATAAAACATTTCATTAGAATGTACCATGAGCTAATTTTTCCATTTGAAGGGTCATATGGTCCTCAAAAATAAGACCAAAGAATCTGTGAAGAAACTAGACTATTCATGAAGATTGATTTACTTGGATAAATACAGAAGTCCAAATTCCATTATTCTCACGCATTGTTCAGGGGACAATTTAAGGAGTCCTGGATAAAATTTTCAAGTACCAACTCTAAACACAAGGGGCCCAACATATGCTTTGAAATCTAGACCACCATTCTGGATGAGAAATAAAATCAGTACAGTATTCATGACATATATCATTATTTAAGCATACAATAATGCAGAGATTTTGCAGTGTGAAAGAGGTGATATAGTAGGATGATTTTTTGGAAGGAATCATTTGGTTTTTAAGGAATATTCCTATTAAAAAACTATTTCACATTTTGTACATAAAAAATACTCGATTGAAATGGACAGATTAAAACTGTTTAATAATATGGCCATAAATTTGGATACATATGTCCAAATGACTCCAAATTTTGAGATAGATTGGAAAAGTTTAGTATATACAACTTTGAAGAAAGATATTTCTTTAGTTTTGTCTGTATGAATAGCCAACTTGGCGATTCCAGTGGAGGGACATATTGGGAATGAAAACAGTACACTTTTTTGGGCTATAAATGCATCCCCCTCCTCTCCTTTAAAGGGTTGGAATTTCATAAGATAGGAGCACATATTGGAACGACCAAAGACTTGAAAAATGCTTGGGGGGACCTGCCATACTCAAGTTTTCACTTGAGATACCCTTTCTCCTCTCTTTGTTTCCTTTCACTTTTGTGCTTTTCTTCATTTGTAATCTCGTAAGTGTTGTTTTTGTAATTCTGTTTTAATGAAAGTTTATTATTCAAAATCATTTATTCTCATATACCTTCTGTAGTTTAATGATAAAATTCTTAAAATAGTTAAAATATAGTTTAATCCCCTTCCCTTTTCTTTTTCTTCCTCATTTAATCGAAATCTCATTTTTAATTATTATCATTGTCCGTGTGTGTGTGTTCGACACACCACTCTTTTCTTATCCCTTTATTTTTATTCTTGTTGAGTCAATAAGGTTTTCCTTATGACTTTTACATTCCTTCTTGTTTTGAAAATCACAAACACCTTTCTTTAAGGAAAATTGCTTTTATAATGAAAATTTCTTTTTTAAGGAAAATTGCTTTTATAAGGAAAAACAGTTTTATAAGGAAAATCGCTTTTATAAGGAAGATCTCTTTTGTAAGGAAAATTTTCCTTATCATATTTTACTTCATATATTTCTTAAGTATAAGTTTTGGATTCATTTCTATACTCTCGGAATCATTTGAAACTTTGATATGAAACATTCTGTTTTACGTACCGAATTCCAGACGAGAACTGTAATGAAGTTTCATTTCGAATTCCGGATACGAACTCTGATAAAGTTCTACTCCGAATTCTGGATACGAATTCTCATTACAAATTCTGATGATGAATTCTCATTACGAATTCTGATGACGAATTCTCATTATGAATTTTGATAACGAATTCTAATTACGAATTATGATGATGAATTCTCATTACGAATTCTGGATACGAATTCTCATTACAAATTCTGATGATGAATTCTCTTTACGAATTATGATGACGAATTATCTTTAAGAATTCCGATGATGAATTATCATTACGAATTCTGATGACGAATTCTCATTACAAATTCTGACGATGAATTATCATAACAAATTCTGTTGACGAATTCTCATTCCGAATTCTCACTCCGAATTCACCTGTTAAACAGAATCTGATCATCTTTGTTTTATACACTCCGAATTTATTTAGACTCTGAAAAATTATTATTTTTTACACTCCGAACCTTCACTCCGAACTTTTGAGTTAGACTTTAAGAGATGTCGTACTTTCTGTTTCACTTGTTTTGTTATAAAACGATGTCATCTATTCTGTTATAAACTAACCGTTGGTTAAGTTACACGTGTACAGGTCCCTCCGATTTTAAGGAAAATATGACCGTTGGAAAGGAGGCCGACCGTGCCTATAAATAGGAGCTCATTTGAAAGAGATCAATGCTGAAATGCTGACTGATGAATAACTTCTTCGACATTGTGCATACATGCTGTTGAACTGATTTCTAGAGAGAGAGGCTCTTATTAAATCTCAAAGCTTCGTGCGACTCCAAATGTTGGTGATTAAATTCGAGGACTTCTGGGGATAGGAAGACAGAGGTTCCAAATACCTTGAAGTTCGAGGGCTTCCTTGCTGAGGAAGACAGAGGTTTCCAACTACCTTGAACTTGATGGCTTGCGGGGATAACAAGACAGAGAATCCGATCTTCGTATTGAGGGCTTACCCTGGTGTGGGAAGACAGACTTGCTTGAAAGTATAAATTAAGGGACCTTTATCCAAGGTTGTTGGATACCCTTCTCTTTGGGTTAAAAGACTTATATCTTGTTACTTGTAGTTTCACTACTTGTTTATTTCCGCTACATTTTGTATTATAAGGAAAGTATACCTTTCTTATACTTCCTTACTTGTACTCTGTTTCATTTAGATTCTATATGCTTTAAGGTAGAATCTCATATTGTAATCTTTTGTTAAGTTTCAATTTCTGGAACCATATTTCCATAACCTACTTTCAGAATCTCTTTCCAGTTTTAAGAAAGTACATAGGACTTGAAGTTTATAACTTCATTCATTTTTCAAAGTTTTCAATTGGTGTTAGAGGTGTTGTGAATTTTCTTAGTTTAACTTTGTTAAAATTAGATCTTTCCTTTGTTTAAAGGAATTTTTAAAGTGTACAATTCACCCCCCCTCTTGTATATTGAGCATCTACTTAATTATTTCGATCCTACAATTGGTATCAGAGCAGGTCTCTGAAATACTTGTACTCACGTATAAGTTTTTATTTCTCACTTTATCATTCCGAACATTAAACTTTCTCATTCCGAACTTTGTAATTCTGAACCTTGTGATTACAAACTTTTTCTATTAACAAGTTTGTGTGCCTAAAGTTGTTTTTAGTACGACAGGAGTTAATGTTGGTTCTATTGATAATCTAAATCCTACAAAACCACCAATCTTTGATGGTAATGACTATGAATACTGGAGAGATCAAATGAAGACTTTTTTTATCAATACTGGAGTGGACAACTTCGTTATGCTTACTGGTGATTATAAAATTCCTAATAAGGAAGTTAGAACTTTTACTAACCAGGAAAAGCAAGAGTATCAACTCAATTATAAGGTACGCAATACCTTACTTTGTTCAATGACTAGAAATATATATAGCCAAATTTCTTCTTGTGAAGCAGCTAATTATATCTGGAAGAAGTTAGAAGTTACACACTTTGGAACTTCTAAAGTGATCAAAACTAGGAGAGCTATGCTTAGAGCTGAATACCATGGCTTCAATTTTCCTTATGGTGAACCAATCTGTAAAGTTCAACAGATATTTATGACTATTGTCAACAGTTTGCAGTTTATGGGAGAGAAAGCGTTAGATGATGAAGCACTTGTGGATAAGATAATTGATATTATGCCCAATTAGTGGGAATCCAAAAGAACTGCTATAGATGAGAACAGGAAGGTTAATCAAATTACTCTTGATGAGTTATTTGGAACTCTTATCCAACATGAAACAAGAATTAATAGAGATGCTGATAACATCAAGAAGAAAAATGGAAATGGTACTGTTGATTTTACAACAACATCAAATCAGATGAAAGCTAAGACTCCTGAGAGAGTAACCAGATCCAAGTCTAAGAAAGTTATTTTTCAATTCGAATCTAGTTAGAGTGAAGTCTCTGAAAGTGAGTTAGAAAATCTTGCTCGAAGGATGAACAAGATAGCTGGTCAGAGAAATTTCCAATCCAAGTATAAGAAGAAGGAAAAGAAAGATAGGAAAGATGGAGAAGTCACATGTTATGAATGCAAGAGAGCTGGACATATTAGACCAGATTTCCCTTTGCTCAAAAAGAAAGAACAGAAAGAAAGACACTCAGACAAGAACAGAAAGAAGTATTATAAAGCCAAATCTAAGAAAGTGCTGAAAGAAAATGACACCTGGAGTGCCAGTGGTGGTTACTCTTCAGATGAATCTTCTGATTACGAATCTTATGGAAAGAAGAATCTTGGTCTAATAGCCAGATTACCTATTGATAATCATTGTTTTATGGCTAAGGTATAAAATGATGAATCATTGACCAATGTATCTTTAAATTCTAATGATAGTAAGTATTATAA
Source organism: Viscum album (assembly GCA_963277665.1). Lineage (NCBI taxonomy): Eukaryota > Viridiplantae > Streptophyta > Magnoliopsida > Santalales > Viscaceae > Viscum > Viscum album. Next base: position 190,984,203 of record OY728145.1, read on the forward strand.
CTCCTCAGATGAATAATCCTCTTATGATGAAGAAAATATTTTACCTACTTATGAAGAAGTTTCTAGGTTTGCTGAATTTCTTGAAATTGAGAATTCCAAACTCAATAAAAAACTTGATAAGGAAAACTCTAGGAATAATATTCTTACAAAAGAGATATCAGATCTTTCTAAAGATCTTTATAAGAAAAATGCTGATTTTGAAAGTATTTCAAAAAATATTGAGGAAGTAAGTTCTGAGAAGAAAAAACTTTCTAAAGAGTTAGAAAAAGTAAATTCTAAGAAAGGTGTCTTTGAGACTAGCTCTAGTTCTAAAACTAATTATTTTGAGGATAAAAACTTGGTTATAAAACTCAAGTCCGAAATTTTTTCCTTAAAGAAGTGTTTATCAAACTTTACCCATGGTAAGGAAAATTTTGATAAAATGTATTCCCAAATATGACCTTTAAGAAATAAATCCGGATTTTGTTATACCCATGCAAAACCAATTTTTAGTAACAATTATTTTGTTCCTCAAAGTGCCCCATTTTGTACTAGGTGTCAATGTGGTGGTCACTGGGAAAATAATTGTTCCTTAAACAATACCCAATCTCTAGGATTTCACAAAGCTTACTTTTCTAAAAAGATGTGGGTACCTAAAATTTTGTTATCCGGAAATCTCAGATCCAAACAAGTTTGGATTCCGAAAGTCAAATTCTCTTCTTGATTTCCGGAAAATAAAGAGAATAACAGCAACAATACATGGTACATGGATAGTGGATGTTCTCAGCACATGACTGGTAACAAAATCTATTTTGAAAATATTATCAAAACGAAAGGAGGAAAGGTAAATTTCGGAGACAATGCTAAGGGAGAGATTGTTGTTATTGGTAATATAGTTCTTTTAGGAAAAACTTTGATTTAAAATGTTCTTTTTGTTAAGGGTCTTAAGCACAACCTCATTAGCATAAGTCAGTTATGTGATGAAGGTTGCCTTGTGAATTTTAGGAATGATAAGTGCTTAGTTCACAATTCCAAGGAAGAATTTATTCTCTCAGCCAATAGGCATGAGAATGTTTACACCTTAAATTTAGAAGACCTCAGGAGCCAATATTTACCTTGCCTAAGTGAAATGGAAGATCATTCCTGGTTATGGCATAGAAGACTAGGTCACTGTAACCTTAGAAACCTATGTAAACTCACTAAGAAGAAACTAATTAAGGATCTACCGGAGCTTAGATTTGATTCTTCTAAAGTTTGTGATCCTTGTCAATATGGCAAACAACAAAAATCTAGTTTTAAATCAATTGGTGATGTCTAAAAAACTGATGCATTGCAGTTAGTGCACATGGATCTTTTTGGCCCAACACAAACTGGAAGTATTGGAGGAAAATATTATGTGTTTGTTCTAGTTGATGATTACACTAGATTTACTTGGGTTTATCTTCTATCGAAGAAATATGAAGATTTTTCTTATTTCAAAAGTTTTAGAGCTCAAGTTAAAAATGAGAAAAACCTTCCATTGAAAACTATTCATAGTGATCATGGAGGAGAATTTCAAAATTCTGATTTTGAAACTTTTTGTAGTAAAAAAGGTATTACTCACAATTTTTCAGCACCTAGAACTCCTCAGCAGAATGGTGTAGTTGAGAGAATAAATAGAATTCTTCAAGAGATAACTAGAACCTTGTTGAGTGAATATTATATAGCTAGACATTTTTGGGATGAAGCTGTAAGTACTTCTTGCTATACTATAAATTGAGTTTTGATTAGACCTTTTCTTAATTAAACTCTTTATGAGTTATGGAATGGTAGAAAACCAAGACTATCCTACTTCAAGGTTTTTGGTTGCAAAGTATTCATTTTGAATACTAAAGATAACTTACATAAATTCGCACCAAAATCCGATGAAGGAATTTTCTTAGGTTATTCCACAACTTCTAAGGCTTATAGAGTTTTTAATAAAAATAATTGTACTATTGAAGAAACAGTGCATGTAAAATTTTATGAGTCTGATCCTTTTGTTTTTAAACCATCCCAGCCTACATCCTCAGATGTGTTTTCAAAAACTGATTGTCAACCTTTGATAGAAGAACCTTCTGATAAGGATAATGTTCAAAAAGATACTTTTGAAACATTTACCCCAGAAGACTTTATACCCTATGTTGATGAAAAGGCTTTTCAAAACCCAAATCTGGTGTTTCTTAAGAATCATCCCAGTGATAGTATCATTGGTGATGTAAATCAACCTGTAAGGACTAGAAGTTCCTTAAGAAATGAACTAGAACATCTAGTATTTCTTTCCCAATTAGAACCTAAAAGCACTGATGAAGATTTAGGTGATGATGATTGGATAAAAGCCATGCAAGATGAACTAAATGAATTTGAAAGGAATAAAGTCTGGACCTTGGTTGAAAGACCTAAGGAAACTTCTGTTATTGGAGTAAAGTGGGTCTTCAGAAACAAATGTGATGAAAATGGAGTCATAGTAAGAAATAAAGATATAATTTTTGCTAAAGGCTATAATAATCAAGAGGGAATAGACTATGAAGAAACCTATGCTCCAGTAGCTAGACTTGAATCTATCCATATTCTACTTTCCTTTGCAGCATTATTTAATTTTAAACTTTTTCAGATGGATGTGAAATGTGATTTTCTTAATGGTTATGTCCAAGAGGAAGTTTTTTTTGAACAACCTCCTGGATTTGAAGATAAAAAACATCCTAGTCATGTTTTTAGACTTACCAAAGCTCTGTATGGTCTTAAACAAGCCCCACGAGCATGGTATGATAGACTCACTGGATTTTTGCTTCAAAATAACTATGTTAAGGGAAATGCAGATCCAACCCTTTTTATAAATAAAGAGAATAAAAATGTTTTAATTGTTCAAATTTATGTTGATGACATCATATTTGGTTCAACTCAACAATCTTTAACCAACTCTTTTGCAAGTCTAATGAAATCTGAGTTTGAAATGAGTATGATGGGTGAGTTAACTTTTTTCCTTGGTTTTCAAATTTCACAAAAACCAGAAGGAACCTACATATCTCAACATAAGTATATTAATGATCTTCTCAAAAAGTATGGTTATAACAACAATAAGAGTATAAGTACTCCTATTGGTACCTCAAACTCTTTAGATCTTGATGAAGCTGGGAAACCAGTAGATCAAACATATTTTAGAGGTATGATAGGAAGTTTACTTTACTTAATAGCTAGTCAACCAGACTTAATGTTCTCAGTATGCTTATGTGAAAGATATCAATCCAATCTTAAGGAATCTCACTTAAAGGCAGTAAAAAGAATTTTTTGCTACCTTAAGGGAACCATGGATCTAGGGTTATTTTATACTTCTGGAAATGATTTTGTTCTCAAAAGATTTTCTGATTCTGACTTTGGTGGATGTAGAATGGATAGAAAGAGTACATCCAGAACTTGTCATTTATTAGGAGATTCATTAGTTTCTTGGTCCTGCAAGAAGCAACATTCTGTAGCACTTTCCACTGCTGAAACTGAATATGTAGAAGCTGGAAGTTGTTGTGCTCAAGTGTTGTGGATGCAACACACACTCATAGACTATGGCTTGAGTTTTACTAAAACTCAAATTTTGTGTGATAACACAAGTTCCATTGCCTTAAGTAAGAACACTGCACATCACTCTCTTGCAAAACACATAGATATTAGGCATCAGTTTATTAGGGATCACACATTAAAAGGAGATATTATTCTTCAGTTTATCGGAACGCAAGATCAACTTGCTGATATTTTCACAAAACCTTTGCCTTCTGATAGATTTGAATACATTAAACAAAAGTTAGGAATGATAACTATAAGGTAATCCTTATTCATTAAATTTCTGTTGAAAAAATATCCTTACAATAATAAACTCCTTTTCATAGGGGGAGTACATTTGATTGTAAGAGTAACTAAATTTTTCAAAGATAGTTTTTCAAACTTTTTGGAACTAAAATTACGGAATGGGAATTTCCGGAACTAAAATTTTCCAGAATGGATATTTTCGTATAGAAAACTTCTGGAATGGGAATTTTCGTATTGAAAACTTCCAGAATGGAAAATTTCGTACTGGTATTTTCATAAAGAGATTTTTTTACCGAGATTTTCATAATGATCTTTTCGTTTCTCAATTTTTTTTGTAATGAAATTTTCGTACTGAGTTTTCCGTACTGAGTTTGTTTTTCGTAGTGAGTTTTGGGAACTATGTTTTTTTCATAGCAAATATTTTTTCGTAGTTTTCTTAAGAATGTTACCCATTACGAATAATCCTCCTAAGCCAATCATAAAGGTATGATTTCCTTACTAAAGTTTTCATAATCATACTTTACTTGCTGGTGTTTTCTTATATATTGGTTTTTAGATTATAGTTTTCTTAATTCTTTGTTTTAATAAAAACCTCAAAAGATCAAATTCAAGTTTTCTTGAGAATTGGTTTTCAACCGTCAGATCTGATCTCAGCTTGTCACAACCATTCGATCAACTGAGGAAGTTGAACCGTCTTCTCGTTGCCTATACAAAGGGGACCCCAAATGGTTTTTCCACATCGGTTTTCAAGATCCAGTGTCTCGAAGCTCTGCCTCTCCATTTTAAAGCCGTTATGAACTTCATATTTCTCCATTCCGAACTTCTCAGAGGTCTTCAGATCTGGATGTCTGTGGAAGTAGCTTCTCAAGACATGTCTTCCTCTAAGCCGATTTCCACGTGGTTAGTTTATAGAGAAAGGTTGGTTCATCCTGATTTCTTCAACAAGTATGATTCTCTTATATCCAAGAACATAAAGCTTAACGGATGGAAAGATGTTGCTGTATCCAAGTCCGGAAATCAAGATAAAGTTTATTCGGATTTGCTTATAGAGTTCTATGAGACAGTTTACTTCTATAAGGAAGATGGCAAGGAGAAATTGTCGGTTAAGTCTTATGGCAAGACTTATAAGCTTTCTTATGCCAAGGAATCCAGCTTGGTAGGGCTGAACAATGAAGGATAAGCCGAGTTCATTTCTCATGTTTTTCTGGATTCAAAGGGAATCTTCGACATGGAAAAGGCATTAGAGACTCTCGGACTGGTAGATGACAAGGCTCCGAAGATTTCTTCTCTATCTACGAATTTATGGATTCTAGAATTATGGGTACAAGGCCTTATCGTACCGAGAAAGGGTGACAAAGATAGTCTGAAGAAGAGTGAGATTTATATTCTAGATTTTCTGATAAATCTGAAGAAATTTAACCTGATGAAACACATTCTTATTACCCTTGAGAATGTTAAGAAAGGGAATCTGAGAGCTCAGATCATAATGTATCCACCAATCCTATCAAAGTTGATAGTTCAGTGTCTTGAGTACTTCAAGGAGGCTTGCAAGTCTAAGCCAAGAGTTTGCAAGATTATGTTGGTGAGTGATGGTACTCTCAAAAGAATGGATGTAGCCTTCGACAAGAAGACTGGTAAGTTTGTTGATTTACCTGCTCAAGAAGAAACGGTTCCGAAAGTTTCTAAACTTGAATCCTCTAACCCAGTAAAGAAGAGGAAGTTGAAAGAAGTTGTAGTTGAAGCAGAGAATCCCAAGTCTAAGGAAGTTCATTCCGCACCTCCAAAACCGAAGAAGAAGAAAGATTACCCAGATGAGGTAGTTGATAAGTGGAGGGAAATCAAAGAGAAGAGAGTCTAAGGGGAGCCTCAGTTTGGCTTAGATCCTGCAGAGGCTAAGGCCTTGAAGGAAAGAACTACGGATGAGCAAGAAAAACAAGTGAGAGATAAGAAGCTTAAGAAGAATATGTCTGATGCTGAGGTAGCTCAGACTTTGTTATAGTTTACTGAGATGCTTTCAGCAAACATTCCTGTTCCGAGATCCTTTTCTATGGAATATCTACCTGAGACTCCAGGAAGAAACTCTGTTGCTCCGAAAGAGGCAGTAGAAAAGCCTGTTGAGGAAGTTGAGCAGATAGAGCAAGTGGAAGAAGAAGAAGCAGTTTCTTAAGGTAGTGGTGACACCAGAGATGTTTTGAAACAAGAAGATGATTATAAAGGGACACCTTCGGAACATTTTTCACTCCGAACTTCAGAAGCTGAGTCTTCTAAGTTAGTCACTCCAGGAAAGGATGAGGAGAAAAGAGAAGAAGAAGTATCCTTTCATGCAGAGGAAGAAAAACTTCTACACGATATTACTCAAATGGAGAACGTAGAAGGTGGTAATCAGAAAGTTGCTAATGATGAAGACAATGTTGTTCAAGTTTCTGATAGTGAAAAGAAAACTCCGAAATAGGACTCCATTCTAAAATGACAAGCGAAAGAAACTTGTTCTTGATACCCCGAGCTCAGTAGTTATAAAGAGAAGGGAAGTGGGTAGTTCTTCTAAGAAGAGGGTTGAGCACTTTGAAGAAGAAAATTCTCCAAGAAAAGTCTCGGATTCAGAGTCATCTTTGTTGGGGCCTGAATTTGTTGTTCAGTCTTTAAAGAAGTTGATAGGTTATATTCTGACTTTCTCAAGTATTGATTCTAGATGCCAGATGCTCCAACATGCTTTGAATCAGAAAACAGACTCCGTATCCATGGTTATGGAAAAATGTGTTGAGATAAAGGCTCAGTTTAAAGCTTTCTTTGTCGGCTGTGAAGCCCACAAAAGATCTTGCAAGAGGATGACTATTTGGTCTAGGAATATTTTAGAAGAGATGAGGCTCTTTGATGAATTCCAAGATAATATAAATGATGCCTTTGAGACAGAAGACAAGAAGATAAATGAACTTACTTCATCCTTTGAAGAAAAGTTGACAGATGAAAAGAATTTGCGGATTCAAGAAGTCAGAGATCTGAATGGGAATCTGAATTCTGTTTCTCAAAACTGGAAGTATGAAAGGGATCATCAGATTGAGTTTGAAGAAAAGTTCTTAAAGCAAGAACAGATCTTGAAGGCTCAGGAAGAAAAGCTTCAAGCCCAGGAAGAAAAGATTGAAGCTCAAAATGCAAGAATTGTTGTGTTAGAGAAGAAATCCGAGGAAGATCATAAAGACTTGAAGAAGATAAAGACTATTCTTAAGGGTCTCATGGAGAAGGAAAAAGATCCAAAATAGACAGATCCGATCTTTTGTTGTATCTAAATTTCTTTGTTGTTGAGCTTTCAAACTTAATGAAAATTGTGCTTTCTCATTTCTTTTGTTGTCACTACTAATTTTTTTAGGTACTTTGTTATATTTTCCATTCCCTCAAATAATTTTTGAAAATAAAAAAGGGGGAGAAGGAAAATAACCCTAATAAAAGGGAAAAAAGAATCTTAACAAAGGTTGAGAAAGAAAACTAACTATATTAGAGTTTATCTAAGGGGGAGTTTTTCATTAAAGAACACTTTCTTATTCTTAATGAAATATCATTCTGGAAATCTAGAATATGATCCTTAGAGATTCAAAGCCTAAGGGGGAGTTAGTCATATTCGTCAACATCCATAAGTAAAGGGAGATAAGCTTTAATGTTTTCTTTCTTCTTAGACTTTCTTTTTCATAGGGATGTTTATGCTTTCCAAAAGGGGGATATTGTTGAGTCAATAAGGTTTTCCTTATGAATTTTCCATTCTTTCTTGTTTTTAAAATCACAAACACCATTCTTTAAAAAAATTGCTTTTATAAGGAAAATTTATTTTTTAAGGAAATTTCTTTTATAAGGAAAAACGCTTTTATAAGGAAAATCGCTTTTATAAGGAAGATAGATTTTGTAAGGAAAATTTTCCTTATCATATTTTCATTCATATATTTATTAAGTATAAGTTTTGGAATCATTTCTATATTCTCGGAATCATTTGAAACTTTTATATGAAACATTCTGTTTTAAGTACCAAATTCCAGACGAGAACTGTAATGAAGTTTCATTCCGAATTCCGGATACGAACTCTGATAAAGTTATACTCCGAATTCTGGATCTGAATTCTCATTACAAATTCTGATGATGAATTCTCATTACGAATTCTAATGAAGAATTCTCATTACGAATTCTGATGACGAATTCTCATTACGAATTATGATGATGAATTCTCATTACGAATTCTGGATACGAATTCTCATTACGAATTCTGATGATGAATTCTCATTACGAATTCTGATGACGAATTCTCATTACGAATTCTGATGATGAATTCTCATTACGAATTCTGATGACGAATTCTCATTACGAATTCTGATGATAAATTCTCATTACGAATTCTGTTGACGAATTCTCATTCTGAATTCTCACTCTGAATTCACCTATTAAACAGAATCTGATCATCTTTGTTTTATACACTCCGAATTTATTTAGATTACAAAAAATTATTTTTGTTTAAACTCCGAACCTTCACTCCGAACTTTTGAGTTATACTTTAAGCAATGTCGTACTTTCTGTTTCACTTGTTTTGTTATAAAACGATGTCCTCTATTCTGTTATAAACTAACCGTTGGTTAATTTACACGTGTACAGGTCCCTCCGATTTTTAAGGAAAATATGACCGTTGGAAAGGAGGCCGACCTTGCCTATAAATAGGAGCTCATTTGAAAGAGCTCAATGCTGAAATGCTGACTGAAGAATAACTTCTTCGACATTGTGCATACATGCTGTTGAAGTGATTTCTAGAGAGAGAGGCTCTTATTAAATCTCAAAGATTCATGCGACTCCGAATGTTGGTGATTACATTCGAGGACTTCCGGGGATAGGAAGACAGAGGTGCCGACTACCTTGAAGTTCGAGGGCTTCCTTGCTGAGGAAGATAGAGGTTGCCAACTACCTTGAAGTTGAGGGCTTGCGGGGATAGCAAGACAGAGACTCTGATCTTCGTATCGAGGGCTTACCCTGGTGTGGGTAAGACAGACTTGCTTGAAAGTATAAATCAAGGGACCTTTATCCAAGGTTGTTGGATACCCTTCTCTTTGGGTTAAAAGACTTATATCTTGTTACTTGTAGTTTCAATACTTGTTTATTTCCACTGCATTTTGTATTATAAGGAAAGTATAACTTTCTTATACTTCCTTACTTGTACTCTGTTTCATTTAGATTCTATACGCTTTAATTTAGAATCTCATATTGTAATCTTTTGTTAAGTTTCAATTTCCGGAACCATATTTTCCGGAACCTACTTTCGGAATCTCTTTCTAGTTTTAAGAAAGTACATAGGACTTGAAGTTTATAACTTCATTCCTTTTTCAAAGTTTGCAATTGGTGTTAGAGGTGTTGTGAATTTGCTTAGTTTAACTTTGTTAAACTTAGATCTTTCCTTTGTTTAAAGGAATTTTTAAAGTGTACAATTCACCCCCCTCTTGTATATTGAGCATCTACTTAATTATTTCGATCCTACACTTCTCTTTATAATTCATCACCATAAACATATATTACCAGATTAATAACCATATTAATGGATGAGTAAATATCTCATTGGGGTGAGTTTTAATTTAGGTATGTTAAGCGATTGAGAGCTTTTTCTCGATGAGTATTCGTTGAATTAACATTGTGTATGTTAGACTTAACATGTTATGGATTAATGACTTGGTTTGTTTAACATGTGTAACACCCCAAGATTTCATAGTGTGTTATTTCTTCAAAATAATTCAATAACTTTCACTACATGCAACACCAAGTTCAAGCACACCATGACTTACCAAACAAGCCGTTCAAAAGAGGTTATGAATAGTATTAGATAAATTTTAATGTTTATATAATCCTTATAATTTTAGAATCCATATTATGAGTTTCTTAGATATAATGCAAGAACAAATTCATTTTCAGTATTGCACTTTTATCAAATTTAATAGTGAACCCTTTTTAAATACTATAGTTTAAACTTTTTGACTAAATGGGGACATCAAAAATTTAAAATGAAACATCCCAAGCTTCTACAGTACGCTTCTCTTTGAATAATGTGATAGCGTGTGTTGTACCCAACACCGAGTTCTAACAACCAATTAAACTAGCCGTTATGAATAGTAATAACTACTTTTTGAAATTATATATATTTTATATTTCAAAATGGACTTCATTTTTGGATTCAGAATATCAAAATTAGCCTAGGGTGAAATTTTGGTACTTTTCAGATAACTTTTATATTTTGATGAATAGTGAAAATTACTAAATTTTAATTAAAAACAACTTTTTTAATCAAAATAATTAATATTGATAAATTATGAATTTGAGTGGTTTTAAAGTATATTTAGAATATATTTTTACCATTTAATATAATGTTGGTCATTGGACATAATTTTACAATTAAGACGAACATAAACGAGTGTCAATCTTTTGATAGTTATTATCTCTTAAAAACACGCTTTTTGTTTTGACAGCGGGAATTAATTTTAAATTAATTTCTGCCACTTCTGTGTTTTGAATTTAGGAAAATGGATTCCATATTTGGAATCAGGATGTTCAAATTGTGTAAATAGGTAACTTTTATTTTTAGACATTTTGAATAATTACTGCGGTAAATATTTTATTTACCATGGTTAAGGGTAAATCCGGTAAATAAGGGTTAACAAATAATATTATAATAATACTGAATTACCCTAAAACGTGTATTAACCCTATTGGTTGATACATGGTCGACCATGGGAATCTTTGGGTCTATTTTGGGACCCCATGGATCCACTTGTAAGTGATAATGACACTTTATTTTAATTAAGTTAAAATGAATACAAAAATGACACAAGCATATATCTTTTAGAAAAACAATTTTTACATAGGGTTATATATATTGGATTTTAGATTATAAATATTCATTAGAAAGATAAAAAGATTTAATACATAATTATATTTTATTTATAATTTTTAGACATTAAATATTATATTTTATTTATGACACAATGATGATGCAGTAATTACTATAATAGTGAAAAATTAAAATAATTGATATTATAAATACCCAAATAAATAAAATATGAAACTTTTAATGAATTAAACTAATTTTCTAGGATAATATGATATATTAGGATTGATTTAATTGACTTTTTTCGAAGTAATCAATCTGTTATGAGTTTCACAAAAATCAACTATTGAATAGTGTCAAAATTGACATAAAAGAGTTCTTAAAACAAATATTATATTATTAATTGATATTAAATTCCTAAAAATCTAAGGTTCGGCCAAGAGACTTATATCATGATAGGTTCATAATTAATTCACCACTTGGGGGTCTCTTGGATGTATATAGTAAGTGTATTAACCATATTATATAAAAATACAAAGAGACATTGTAAAAGTGAAACTAATTAACTTAGAGTTAATACTTAAAGATAAGGTTAATATAAGTACCCAAACCTGTATAAATTCTATTGGTTGAGTGGTTTTAGACCTATCCCCACCTTAACCTTTTAATAATAAGCTTTGGAGCCATTAGAAACCGAATATGAATTTATTATAAATTAATATTTCTAGCTTTTCCAAAGGTGCCCCTCACCCCTCTTATAAAAGGGCACTCCTACTTCTCATTTCTTCACACCTTCAAAGCCTTTTGGTTCGGCCAAACTCTGCCCAAATACTCTCCCAACATCCCTCACTACAACCTATAGGCCTTAGTTTGATCAGAAAGCCAACCTAAGGAGCCATTTTGATCAAATCAAAAGGAAGAACCCGAAGAAGAGGTAATGATTTCACCACCCTTCTCCAAGTTCATTTCTTCTTCCACTTATTCTTCCTTTGTTCTTACCATTCTAAAATAATAACTCCAGTATCTCACATATACTGTGATGTTATTATAAATATGGTACAACCATATTCAGTATTCTATCCACCCTTTGAATAACATGTCACCATACGTGCGTACGTACGGACTACCGTCCCCACGTCGTGGTGTAATTGTTATTCAATATAATATTATTTGGATGGGTATAATAATGATGTGTAACTCATGTAAATAATAAATATAACATGTTAATGATTCTGTATATATGATATACCATCCATTTATATATTATTTTAATATCAAAAGAATGATATTGTCGCTCGTGCGTACGTACGGACTACCGTCTCCACGAACGCGATGAGATTCATTCTCCATCGTATCCATTCAAGTATAATTATCATTTGATGATTTAAGAATGATGTTTAAGGACTAGATATCATTCTGGATATGAATAAGATACAACAACCATGGCTTATGTAACAAAACATATAAAAGAAAATGAGTAAGTTAACTCCCGAAACGACGATAATTCTAAGATATTATTAACAAATCAATGTTAAAAGATCATATATGATATCATATTATTATATATGATTCTTGTATAATTTAATAACAAGTATTTCACCATTATACAAGAGGTTAACCTACCCCAACCAAGGAAAAGTACAAGGTAAGGGTTATTTCACAATCTCTTCATTATCCGAGGTTGTTTATATGTAATAATCTACAGGGATCTCTTTATCATCCACATCCATGTTTCTTAAAAATGTATTTCAAAACATTTTTACTATTTACTAGAATATGAGTTAAAGTCATTTATACCCTTTTTGACTTTTATAAGTGGTTTATAAAGGAATATTTCGGTCGTTTTCAAAACAAGGTCCTTTTTAACCTTTTCGACAGAATTAAGGTAAGAATGTTTTTTTTAACTTATACGGCGGGTGCGGCTATTTTCCGCCGTTATAAAATCTTCAAAGCTTCCCTTACAAGCTTATAAGAATATTTTCAAAGAAAATGTTTTATTTTATATGGATCTTAAATTATTTCAAAATAAAAGGAGATATTTCTTTAAAAAGAATTTTGATTTCATCTATGTCAACTTCCTTTGATGGATTTTAAGATTATTTGAAGTTGATTTATTATGATACAAAACTTCTATATTGTATTGAAGGTTTTGTGATATGTTTGACTGTGGATGTGCTATTTTTATACCATTCATAGTTTATGGTGAAAGTATTGACATTTCATATGCTAGTTTTAATATGAATGTTTATGTTATGTTTAAACCTTTTCATATGGGAATGCATTGGACTTAATATGTGACGGGTGGAGCCCGCTATAGCTCCTCGATGCATCGGTAGGTCTCATGAGACAAACTAGTGTCTTGGCACAAGGCCTTGACAAAATCTTATTTGTAGTCTTGGCACGAGGCCTTGGCTATGTGGTTATGATAGTCTGGCATTATGCATTCCAACATTATGAAAGTGGTTATTGATTTTTGCATGTGATTATTCGATTAGTAGAATATCCATGTGAATAAGTAAATGGCATTATTTCATTTTATTTATGCCATTCCATGTTGAAAGTTCATATTTAAAAGGCTTTTGTTTTAGTTATACATTGCCTTAAATGTTTATTCTTATTTATGAAAGTTTCCGCTATATTGTTATCCTTACTGGGCATTTGAGCTCACCCCTTTTCTATGTTTTATTTTTCCCAGGATGTGAAGAAGTAAGTTATGAATGACCTGCAGGGATTTTATGAGGGGTTAATAGTGTGGATTGTGGAAACATTATGTTGTTGTAGTAGTTTTTCATTTTATGATGTAATGTAAAACTTATGAATATATCTAGTGTTTCCAAGGCTACTAAACCAATCGGTCTTTCGAGATTTGATCTTTCTTGTGATCATGCCAATGTTATGTAATAATGCACCGACTCTGGGTAACTGGGGTCGAGGCGTTACAACATGTGGTTTCCATGGATTATTGGAACCATAAATACACTACCATAAACAAGATATGATCAATATTAGAACCCTAAGTTAAGTTAAGGCTTGGATTAAAGCCTTAACACTTGGGAATTCAAATCAATGTCAACTTGTGACATGAGTGTTAATTTAAATGCAATATTAAGCAAAGCTCAAGGATATCACAAGCTTAACTAACCTAATGATGAACTCACCCCAATAATTATAAATTTTTTAAATCAATCATAATAAATTATTCATTTCAATTAAGCTCTGCAAAACCCCCCCAATTAGAATACAATCAATTAAAAACAAATGACTATTTCAAACTATCATCGTCGAGGATTCGACCTGAGTGCTGTTATACACATTAAAAGAGCACCAGAACCTTGATTGGACGATATGTGACAATCGACCGTGCGTTTCATGTATCTATAAAATTTATTTCAAAAATTAACTAATTCAAATTATTTCAAAATTAATATTTTTAAAATCTTTTATTTTATTTTTTTGTTAATTAGATAAATACTGTATTAACATTTCACAAGCATTAAAGGTAATTTTATAATTTATAAAAATTAATTATAAATTTATATAATGAAAATAATTTATTTAAGATCAAAATAGACTTTTAGTTCTATTCATATCTTGAAATATTAAATACAGTGAGGGTGAAATTTTGTAACTATCTTTAATTAAAATAATATATAAGTCATTTTGATGGAAAAGTGTCCATTAAAAAACTAAAATTAGAACCTAAGGTGATATGGGTCAAATAATATTTATACCATAATTTTTTAGACAAGTTTAGGTCATGGTTATACCCATATCGTTTTTGGTTTTAACACTTATTTAACCCTTTTAATTATTCCCGTGACAACATGGATTTTTACTCTTTGAGGGTTAATATAGTTAATATAAAATTCCAAATGACACATAAATTGACCAATAATGAAATTTTAAATGTTATCCCAATCAGTTGAAATTAATATTTTTTGAAATTTTCTATCATTTAATAAAATATTTTTTACTATTAAATATTTATAATGTCAATTTTATGGACTATTAATTACTTTGACTTTAATAAAATCATTAAAACCAGATAATTTCAAACAATTTTTTTAATAGATCCCTAATATAACAAGTTAATATATAAAATTATTAGATGACATTAATTATATCAAATTATATTTATTTTAATATTTTCAATATCATTTATTTTATTTTCTCATTAATTAAATAATTATTTCATCAGTATAGTGTTAGCATTTAAGGTAATTATTTATTCACTAAAAATTAACAATAAATTAAAATGGTTAAGATAAGTATTTTAAATTTCAAATGAAAATTTATAATCGAATATATCCTATGGATAACCCTATATTAAATATGTTATAGTTATTGAAATCATGAATGTTACATCTTTGAGTTTCCTTTAAATAAAATATTATAATGATCCTAATAACTTCCTAATGGAAAAAATGGTCATATATCCAAACATTGAATTATTATGGATTAAAATTACTCATACAAGTTTTTTTAGGATTTAGGTTTATTTTATAGTCCGAATCATTTTATTTTTAAAATAAATTATCAAATTTAACCTTTAATATGGTAATAAAAATTACTAAGTTTGCTATTCATATCGGCTAAAAATAAAAGAGTCCCATTTAGTAAATTTAGTCATTTTGAATCCAAATATAGAATTGTTTTTTTAAAATTAAAATCTCATAATATTTAAAATTTAATTTAAAATTAATTCCATAAAATGAAATGAGAAACAATTTTCTTGAAAAATGCATTTTTAATCCTTAAAATGTAATTATAAAAAAAAGTTATAAGGATGATTAAAATGTTATTAATTAGATTATATCTAAATAAATATTACTTAATTTACTTTTATATCAATTAAAGTCATTTTTTTTCTATTTAATACAAATAAGATTATAATTTTATAAGAATCATTATTTTTTATTATTCACTAGAAATTCATTCTTTTCATAAAATTTCCCAAGAAATACCAATAATATAATTTTAATATGATTATTTAAAAAATGAAGCTAATTTTATCTAATAAATTTTCTAAAATTTTGACAAATTAATTATATTTATTTTATTATAGAAAGAAATAAAAATTTCTTTTTGAGGAAAATAAATAATTTAAGAATAAAATGAATTTACTTAAAATTATGCATTTATTTACTAATAATAAATAATTTTTTATTTAATATTAGCCTCATATATTGTTCATAATATAGCTATTACTATTCACAACATCTAATTTAATATCTAGTTTATAATGATTGTGTTAAAATAATAATTTTTAATAGTATATAGTAGTTCATTTAATCTTGATGTTGCATATACCACAAGCAATGAATTAAATTTTATATATTCTAAAATATAGAGATGTTATATTCTCCCAAACTCAAATAAATTGCATCCTCAAAATTTTAAATTTCACATTTAAAATCATAGAATGATATTTGAAAATTTCTTTGTGAGAAATCCACATCGTAAATAAAATTTAATAAAAGTTCATTTTAAAAATAGGGAAAGGAAAATGCGAAGGTCACTATAAAACCAGGATTCTGATTAGGAAAAAATTAGTGTAAAGTGAAAATATGGATATGTAATAGAAATATATCTATCAATTTTTGATGATGACTTATAGAAAACATGGTCCTGAGAAAGTTAACCACCACAAAACCGTAAATCTATGATTGGTTAAAAGACCATTGATTTCTACAAAATAAAAGTATACAGATAACATTTTTGTTCCAAAATCATTTTTCTAGAGTTGAGGAAATATTTTACTATCGAGATAAAGAACTTGTGAAAATAAATTTACTTGATTTCATTCCATAGAATAATAAAATCCTTTGGCTCCACTTCGATATATTTCCACCTTATTTTTTTACACTTGGAGATTAATATTCAATGAATATTTTTACCCGAATCACTTTTATGAAAATATCCATAATTCATTCCTTTAAAATTTAAATATTTATAAAAAAAACTGGTTATCAAATGGTATCTAATATAGTGAATCATACTTTAACCTCAAAAAATAATATCCAATATTCAACTCAATCCATTCTATAAGTAGTTAACCTTTAGACTCATCCAAAATACATCTTTTAAAAATTTAGAAGGAAGTTCAATATATTTACAAAATCAACCTAACATCATATTTTACCCAAAAAAAATAATCTAGCTCTTATTATCCCATAAAAAAAATATATGAAAACCTTTATCGCCTTTAAACCTTAATGAAAGCATGCATGGTTCCAGAAATAAAATATTAGATTCTTGAATATATTCCTTAAATCCAGAGATGTATTAAACCTATCAGAGATAAAATAAACTATAAAATTACTAACCACTTTCATGGTCACCAATAATATCCTATAAAAATCTATTTATCATTATTTTCTCAACATATAACATATATTAAGGGATATAATCCCTCAATCATGTGTTTTTTTAAAGGATCAACTTACAAAAAAATCACTTATCTTGGTTACTAGTACTATTCATCACATGCTCCCAAATTGTTATATAAGTAGTATTGTAGTACAATCCCTATATATATCATGATTCTTATAAATAGATCAAATAATTTAACAACATACTTCTTGAGTCCAAATACATAAGAACTTTAATCATTCCACTTCATTCTTAAACCATTAACTATACTAAATAGTTGAATCCTTTTATATGTAATTTGTAGTCTCTTCATCATCAGTAGTATAACGATTACTCATATAACATTATTGATTCCCTTCATGATATTTCCCCCAAGAAAATTTATTTTTATAATTACTATACTTCCCACATTAAAAACATTCAAATGATCGTAATACCTTAGAGATACCATTATTATCATTCATTTTTTCATTCAAACTTTTCATTTTTCCTTGGAAATTAATTATTTTGTGGTCTTATTTTCCACACACAAAACATCTTTATCTTCTTATAATACTTTAAATTTGGTGTTTCTTCTCTCATTATCAACATATAAGAAACCAATTCTTATTTCTTCCATAGTATCCTCCACCTGATATCTGAGTAAACTATACCCTTCTATTATTTTCTAAGTTTGGGAGTTGGTTAATGTGCAAGTTGTTAATAATATATTGTGATAAATGATTAAGCATAATCAAAATATCCTTTACTCTAGTCATAATCCCATTCGGTTGTTTATCATCACATTGTCTATCACATTAAATGTTATCCCAGTTAATTTCGGTTTTCCATTGATTAAAACCAAAAAGAAATGTGTAATCATCAAAATATAATAATAAAAGTGATCTATTACATAACTATGAAATAATAATAATTTTATGTCTAAATCAGGACACCTTATTATAAATCTGTGAGTCCTATGTTAAAAAATGGTTTTAAATGGTCATTACCAAATGTATAGGATGCTATCCTATACTTAGACTTATCCTAAAAGTAATTCATAGGGTTATATTACCTAATAAATGTTTTCCTAAATCTATTTACCAAGGTTTTTACTAAACTTTCTTCAATACTAACTATAGAGATCCAAACCCCATTAGCCCAGAGTTGGTGGTTACTTTATTACATTGGAATAAAATACTAGGAATCACATCCTAAAGGGATGCATATATTAGTAGTATTGGTAAACTATATATATACTTTAAATTCACATTAAATTTTAAAACATAAAATATAAAAATATTTTTTTGAGAATTCCATTGTTTCCCTTAGTGGATCCCTGCATATCAATCAAAAAAGACTTCCCTATATCCTAAAGAAAATGGAATATAAGAAAGGGGTGATCTCAAATGTTTTGTAAGGGTAATCGTATAGAAAAATATATGAATAAATAAGGTATAAACAATATATAAAGGAAAATAAATAAAAAACATGACATTCAATCCATAACTTGATCATAATATGGCAGGAATAAAAGATGATCAAATAATTCCATATAAATAATCACATGAGAATGAAACTTAACTATGTATATTCTATTACCCTAATAATCATATGGAATATCAATAAATAATATTATAATGAGAGAATTAATAATGGATGACATCATAAACATACTTTCAAGGATTTGTCTAAGACACCATACATAAACGGGTTAGTCCATGGCCAATACCCAAACTAGTTTGTCTCATGATACCTACTGATGCATCGAGGGGCTATAGAGGGTCTCACCCATCACTTAATAAGTCCACTTAATTACTCATATGAAAGGGGTGAAACATAATCAACATAAAGATTCATATTTAAAAGATCATACATAATTTATATACTTTCCCCATTTAATAAACATAATCATAACCTATCCAGAGAAATATGGTGAATGATATCAAAAGGGTATATCCATAATTAATCTGATCATAAACCATCCATAGGAAAAATAAGGATAATATTAATAAAACATATACATAGTAGATTATAAGTACATTATAGGTTTTATTTCATTGGTGAATAAAAATATCTTTAAGAACATTCTTGAGGAAAATATATTTTTTCACTTTGAACTTCACTTTTTAAAAATAAAACTTCAAAAAAAATTATTTTTTTTAAAAATAAACTTTGAAAATTATAAAATAATATATAAAACATTTGATTTTTAATGATGTATTGAAATTATATTCATTCCATACTTGTTAAATAAAATATTTATTTAACTTTTTTATTAAAATCAAAACATGCATTATTTTGAAAGCGACATAAAGATATCTTTCAAAATATTTTGTGAAAAAATAAAAAAGGGGTGAAAATGAATTTAATAAAACATTGGAGAATATTAAAAATATATTCTAATTTTTTTTATAAATAATAGACCTGGAATAGAAATATTCCCTTGTAAAAAATTAAACATAAACAATCCAGAATAACGATGAGATTGTGAAATAAACATTTACCACTTTGGTAGATTTTGAATCATAACACCCATGAAAGACAAAAATTAAATTAAACATTAAATACCTTGAATATTAATTAATTTATGATATTACATATAAAAGGGGAAATATATATACCAAAAAATGAAATTAGTGGTGAACATGACATATGTCCCACCGAAGTAAAGGTGAGATGAGAAACCATTACCTCAGGTTTGACTTCCTTTATACATGTTAAAAACTCTTGTATAATAAATATAGATTTTTTTATACATTTATTACATAACCAAAATCATATGTATCATACTATTTATTTTTTAATTATAATATTTTATCACCCATTTTATGAATTCATTATTAAAATTACTATTTTAGGTGGTAAATTACCATTAATGTCAATTTTTAAAACTGTTCATTTAATTTGAATTCAAATACATAAAAAAGTGGGAATTCATATATAATTAGTCAAAAAACTCTATAATATTTCACATATATCTATAAAATTCATTTTAAAAATTCACTCATTCAAATTATATGAAAATTAATATTTTTAAAATCATTTATTTTCTTTTTCTGTTAATTAGATAAATACTATATTAGCATTTCAAAAGAATTTAAGGTAATTATATAATTTATAAAAATTAATTATAAATTTCAATAATGAAAAATATTTTATTAAGATCAAAATAAACATTTATTTTCATTCATATCTTGATTTATTCCCTATGTGGACACACAAACGATATTAAATACAAAGAGAGTAACATTTTGTAACTATATTTGATTTAAGTAATATATAAGTCATTTTCATCTACAATTTTCCATTAAACAACTCAAATTATATCCTAATATGGTAAGTGTCTAATCATATTTAATTACTAAGCTCATTGTTTCATGTAACACAAACTATAAATTAAATTTTATATATTATAAAATCTCATGATGTAATGTATATCATTAATTTAAAAATTACCACAACTAGCTCCAAGTCATGATTTGGTTAATTTTTCTCTTGGGATTTCAATTGGCGTGATGCATAATCTATCACCATTTCATTTTTCATGAGATCTAATCCTAGTACATTCTTTAACACATCACTATAGATCACAAACCTTACACCGCTATAGGGTAGTGTAAGAACAAGTTAACTAACCAACCTTTTTTTCAACCCATTGAAATTATTTTCATATTCCTCCATCCACATGAACTTAAACCATTTTTGAGTCAACTTGTTGAGTGGATTAGATAATAATGGGAAATATCTCAAAAAAATTGATAATATCTTACCAATCCAAGAAAACAATAGATTTCAGTTATTATGGTTGGTTTAGGACATTTCTTAATTACTTTTGTTGTTAAGAAATCTATGTATATAACCTCAATTGTATTATATGACCCAAGAATGAATATTTATAAATCTAAAATCCATGAAATTTTTTCATAAAGATTCTCCTTCCTCAAGGTATTCATCATAATCCTCAAGTGATCTTCATGCTCTTCCTTGATCATTGAATATATAAGAATATCATCTATAAAGACTACCAAAAACTAATAAAGGTAATCTATAAAGACTATATTCATTAAATATAAGAATATTATCGGGAAATTAGTAAGACAAAAAGGAATCATTAAAAATTCATTATGTCCATGCCTTGTATGGAAGGAAATAATGGGTATATACTCTTTATTAACCCTGAATTGATGATATCCAAAATGAAGGTCTATCTTGGAAAACTATTTATATTTAAATATTTGATCAAATAAGTCATCTATACAGGGGTGAGGATACTTGTTCTTGACAGTGATCTTGTTAAGTTCTCAATAATCAATGAAAAGATAGATGGAACCATCTTTGTTCTTAATAAATAGAATAGGTTCACCCCATGGTGACGCACTAGGACATATAAATAACTTATCAATATTACCATTTAGTTTCTTCTTCAATTATTGAAACTCAATTGGGTCCATTCTTAAGGAGTCATTGAAATAGGTATAACACCAGGTATGAGTTCTATTGAAAACTTAACTTCACGATTTGGAGGTAGAGTAGGTAATTATTTTGGAAAGACATAAAAAAATTACCATAAAATTGGTGTATCCATAATATTAATTTTCTCCCTAGAAATTTTAGATATATAACCTTAATAGATAGGAATTAATACACACAACATGGAAAAAAGTTTCATTGGAAGTTCTTTTTCATCCTCGAATCGATAAACAATCCTAGTTTCATTTGGAATATGAAATGTGACTTCAATTCCTCATAACTTTATATGAGATCCATATAAAGAAATAAAATATATGCATAGAGTCACACAAAATTAAACTAAAGGGATAATCAAAGATTCAAAGGATGTACTTTACAAAAAAATTCAATGAGAGAGGAACTATAGACTTGTTATGTGGCTGTCTTACCATTATGAATTTTGATAAATTTCTCAACATATAATCGTTGAGGTGATACTTTGATACCCTTAGAAAAATACTTAAATATAAAAGAGTATACAAATTTAGAATCAAATAAGATATTATCTATTCTTGAGTGGATGATAAATGCACCTTTTACAACATCATTCTCGTAACCCGCTTTATCATTCTTGATCACATGAGATTTTCCTTTGACTTTAGGATTAAGAGGTTGTTGAAACTTATCATAAAAAACATTTTGATTCATATGTTGGATGGAATAATTATAATATTCCTTGAATTTTAAACATTGGATCATGGTTGGTGAATTAGTTTGCATCTACATTTCTTATTCTGCATTGACTGACATATTAATCCCCTTTCGACATTCACATACTTTGTGACTCAACTTTAAACATTTAAAGCACATCCTAGTTCAATTCAATAAATTCAATTGATTTTTATTCCCAAATTTTTGGCATGAATGTGGATGGAATTTATTCTCACCATCTAATTTATTCTATATTTCATGGGACTCATTCTTCATTTTCATATGGAAACCATGAGAATGCTTGGAATCTCTAATTTCTATTTCTATTTTGAGTATACATAGAACAATTTATTTGTATCAACTAAAGTCTCTTATAGATAATTACTTTTGAATAATTGTTTTTAATCCACAGAATAATTTATTAATTTTAATTCTAGGGTTGATAATTATATCAGATCCATGCCTTGTATATCTTGTAAATGTTTTCAGTAACACCCCAATATTTAAAAATATTAACATCATATTCGATAGCGTATGCAACAAATGAAAATGATTTTATCTTTCTTTATATAAAACAATGAGTTTATATTATGTTACATTCAAAAATATGTTTATCTTGGATTACATAAAACACCAAGTTTAGCTTGAATTACACACAACACTGAGTTTATCTTGCATTACATGAAACACCATGTTTAAATAAAACATGACATATTATTAAAATATTATTATATAATTAAGTAGTTATCACCTAGCCGTTAAATTTGTGGGTATTAATAGTACTAAATAAATTATGAAAATAATATTTATTTTTTAATTAGAAATAAAATAAAGACGATTTAAAATAAAAAAACGTTTTCTGAAAAACATTATTTTTCTAAAGGATAGTTTAATAATTATTTACGCACATAATTTAAATTTAATTTCTATAAATTCTATAAAATTTAAATAAAAAAATAAAATTAATTTTAAATTTAAATACCAAAATTATATATAGGTGAATTTTTGGGATTTTTCTAAAAAGCTTCATTTTTTAATGAATAGTAGAAAATACAGAATTTTAATTGAAAACTTCCATTTTTTCTTTAAAAGATTTGTAATGTTAAATTATATTTTTAATTGGTTTTAAAGTAAAATTAGTTAAATTATATATATATTAATCCAATTTATTTCATTGGAATCATTTTACTATTTAATTTTGATATAAAAACTTTGTAAACTTTTGAAAATTTTCTCTTTAAACCCCCACTTTCTCACCATGTTTATGGATTTAATTTTAAATTAAAATTTTACACTTCTGTAAATTTTATTTTAAAAAATGGATTCCAAATTTTGAATCATAAAAATTTATAATTTCTAATAAGGACAACGTAATTTTTGACCAAAATTAATATTGAAAACATTAACAATTAATTACTACAACTAAGGTTAAAAGGGATTTACAATGGGGTTAGACTAAAGAGATATGGGTTAAAATGACATAAAAACTTTAAAAAATATAATTTTATGGCCATATTTACATCTTATATTTGAAAATTACCTATATATATATATCCATTTTTAAGTATTTTTCATGTGAATTACTTTAAATTTTTTGATTCTTTTGGGAAATTTCTATGTAATTTTGAAGAGCGTTGCCTTTCCCCACTTATAAAAGGGAACTCCCTACCATCAATTATTCACACATTAAAAGAAATTTGACTTAAAAAAACCATATACAATTATCTACCTAACTTAATTTTTACATTATGGATCATATGGTCCCCGCAAAAGTCCATACCTAGGGTCCTTAAGAGGAGATCACAGGAAGGTTTCTCTTAGAGAAGGTAATATCTTAACAAAGCCCTTTCGTTTTCTTTGTTCTTTTTGCACCTTCAATTATGTCATAAAACTTAAAATATAATAACAACATCATAAATCATATATTATGATGTTATAGTTTTTATGGAATAATAATAATCTATATCTACATCCATTAAATGGGTTATGAAATCATCATTTGTGTGTATAGAGGACTACCGCCTCATGAACTGATGTCATCCGTTTTTCCATTAGAACCTATCAAGGTTGGAAATAATGCCAGATTTATCAAATTTAATTGATATTTATCATATTATTATACTTTTTTAATTTTAATATCACATATACCTTTTTACGTTCCATGCCATTTGAAATACAATAGCATTACTCGTGTGTACGACACACTACTACTTAGCAAAGTGACGCGATCCATTTTTCAATTACAAATTACATGGAATTTAATAAGGATAAAATTAATGAATAAAGGAGATATATATGATATTATATTGATTTTTTAAATTTAATATAACACCCACTTCTTTACTTATTCATCCATTAAGGGAACGTTATCATCGCTCTTCATATGTACGAGCTACCATCTCCATAAAGTGATGTGATTCATTTTCCATGTACAACTTTCATAAATTGTTATAATAATGTTTCTAATAATTAAATATGTTATTTATAAAATAAATATAATTCTAGATTTTATTCATATATATTATATGCAAGTGAACCATAAATTTCATGGTAAAATGCACATGAGAAAACAAGGTAATTAAAACCCAAAATAATGAAAATAATGAAATATTATTACAAATTAGTGGTAAAATGTAATAAAAGTATTATATAAGAAATTATAAGTGTGAATATGGTTTTATTATAAATTAATGAAATGATTAAAACCATTATATAGAAGGTTAAATCATGTTCAACCAAAAGGAAGCATGGAGTAATGGATTTTGCCTCAATTTATAGTCCATTAAGAATTATTTGTTATTATGTGCCAATTCCCTTTAATGTGGTGTCTATACTGACCCTTAAACATGTAATATCATGATTAATTCATAATTCTTGGTATTTTATGTTTCAATTTGAATCATTTCATCCAAGTGGGTTTGACTTGAAAATTACCAAGTTGTAAAGTTATTGTACAATATTAGTTTCTTTTGTGATTGTTAACTTTATGTTGAAACAATCACCTTCCTGTAATCATTTTTCCTTAGAAATTACAATCCAATTAAATATCCATATTCTTAAGTGATGTATTTGATTATTTTATAAATTTATTCTATTTATACATTTTGTGTTTATTTTGAAAGTTATTTAACTAGCTGGGGAAATATTAATATGTCCTTATCTTTTACTCAATACAAAACTTTGATGATAAAACATATTGATTCATGAATTAAATTTATTATTTGATATATGATTAATTATTTGTACCTATAATGATATTTTTGGATCAGTATAATATATCCCCTCGATGCATCAATAGGTCTCATGAGACAAAATAAGTTGGCCAAATTAAACAAGTTTCTACATATAGTTTTAAACTACCTTGAGAAAGGTCTTGATAGTAAAGTCATTATGATTATTGAGACCATGGAATAATATAATTAAGAATTTAATTAATTAAGAATTTAGTTATTATTATCCATGATATTTTTAGAATGATATTATCTCTATATGAATTTCATTTTTAGTTTTCTGATTAAATGGAATGAGTTTCAATTATTTACCTTACCATATTGATTATGTCTTATATATTCATGCATTCATGTTATTTAAATAGAATGTGTTTTCAGTATTTACCCTTTAATATTTCTTATCATTAAGGATTCATGAAAAATTACACTCTACTTAACCCCTACAGAGCATTTGAACTCACTCTTATTTTTTTTCCTTTCCCTAGGAAATGAAGAATAGATATTTGAATGACTTTTCAAGGATGAAGTTTATTTTTTTGTTATGTATTACATTTTATTTTATATTCCCAATTTATAATGGGTATTATGTATGTATCTATTTCTCTAAAACCTATAAAATGATCGGTATTTTGGGATGTGATTCCTTTTATCTTATGCCAATATAATAAAGCAGAAATTGGCTCTAGGCTACTTGGTTCAGGGTCTTTTTAGTCGGTATCAAATAAAGTTTAGTAAAAACCTTTGAAAATAGATGAAAGAGAACATAGATTTGGGAATATAAACCTATGATTAAAATTTACGATAAGTATATAACAACATCCTAATGTTTTGGTAAGGAAGATATTATGTGGTTTTTTTTAGAAATACATTCCTATCTGGATACTACAAGTAGATGTGGTTTTGGAACAGAGGTACCTAGGGGTAATACATCTAAAATAGGAGCATTTAGATAGACATGATCATCTCCTGGTGTATTAAAATGGGGCTTACTATTGACCTAGTTTTACACTCTTGAGGGATGTGCTTATGATAATTCACATTTTCACTAAAAACTATTATGAAATATTTAAAAATAAATATATCCCTAAAGGAACCTTGTTTATGATTATGAGATTAGATATGACTAAATTTTTTAATTGGTGTTAGGTATTTCACTAGTTTTGGAATTATTCATTATGATTCATAATTATATGATCTAATATATCATATTCCATCATTTATAAATTGTGCTTATAAGAAGAAATGTGAATCTCAACAATGCATGTGAACCAAAGATAAAGAATGATCATATCTTTTATGGGATTAAGACAATATTTAAAAGAAAACTAGTCTCCCAAACATTCTCATAATTTATGGATGTAACATCATGTGATAAAAAGGCAATGATATAATTATCTAAGTTTTATGGCTTCAAATAAAAGCGATAAAAAAATAGGAAAAGAGGAAAAAATATGGATAAAGGGAATAAGAGAAAGAAATATTTTCTAACATGTAATATGCATGGAAGGAAAATACTTGGTACATGATTAAAAGGAATAGGATTTTTATTAAATTTTGGAGGCAAAGTCCACAATTATCATGATTGTAAGGAAAATAAAAAGGGTTTCAATGTTCAATTATTCAACTATAATGAAATGGGACACTATAAAAATGAATGACCAAAGTGTTTTTGGAATATACCTCAAAAGAAGCTAATGGATCATTGTTAATCTTATGATATTACCATATATGAAGAGGAATGATTCATGTGCTTGTTTTTTGATCTAATAATTATGTAATTTTAGTATTTTATCAATGATGTCCTAGATATAGGAATTATTAAATGTAAAAGGATTGTACTATAATAATTTTTAATTAAGGATTTGAAAGCGTATGTTGAACGACGCTGATGACCAAGAAAAATGATTTAGTGGAAAGTTGATCTTCTTGTAAAACACATGATTTATTGAAATATAACCCTTAACATGTTCCTGATGTTGGGATAATGATGTTGGTATGAAGAGATAATTTATATGGATAAATGAAATTGGATAATAAGGACAACATTAGAAGAGATTAATGATTCGTTGACAAAGTGGCTTATTATATCATTGATGGAGTTAATACAATTTTTTTATTTAAGTAATATATCCAATAATATGTGTTTTATTTAAGTAATAAGGAAGTATTCATATTTTTAATAAGGTTTTATGCTAGTCCAGGTTATTACCATGTTTCGAGAGAATACACGATAAAGGTATCCACATGTTTGGTATGTGATGATTAAGAGCTAATTCATGTTGTTTTAAGATTAATGACACGCTAATTTTAGAAATTCAATGAACTCCTTTCCATAGTTATGTATCTTAATCTTACTGAAGGGCTAAAAGGTTAACCATTTATGAATGGTTTAAGTTGAACTTTGGGTGAGGATTTAAAGATTAATGTATTACTTCACTATCTGTAAATTTATGCATATTGGATAACTAAGGCTAACCATATTGGTTTTGTAAAATATTTTTAGATAAAATGAAATACTTTTAACTCTTTTATGGATATTATAATCCATTAAAAGTGAATTTTAGTGCTTCAAGCATAAAAAATTCGTTTTTGGATATTCATCTCTTGGAGTAAGGGATGAATTGGAAATTGATCAAAGAAAAACCATGGTATGAAATTGTGATTATGAAATACAAACATATCAATTAAGTATATTTATTTATATTCTTAGTCAGTAAAATAATTTCCTTAACTTTTTGAAAATGATCTTGAAACAAAACTGTTATCCTATTTCCTTCATATCTGATGAATCAAATGGATCTTTAGATCATCACAGATTTATAGTTTTGAGGAACTTAACTTTTCATTGATCATTCAACATATTTTGTTCAATGAAATCCATAAATATCTATAAATATTTATTCTTTTATTCCTTATCTGTATCTTCACTTTCCAAAAATTTTATCCTACTTGGAAACTGAGTTATTTATTATTCTATATAATCCTTTACATACCATTCTCTCTTATTAAAAGAAATTTTTATCAACCCTTATAACGATGCGGGATTTCAATAAAGGTATTTTGAAATATCAAATCCTTTATTATCAAAATCAAGTTTAAATTTCGAGGATGCAGTTTATTTAAGGTGGGGAGAATGTAAGACCCTGAGATTTCAAAATATAAATATCATATTTGATTGCATATGTGACATGAAACACTTGGTTTATATTTAATTACACACAAAACTGAGTTTATATTATATTACATTCAATACTTATGTTATATTTCATTACATGAAACACTATTTTTACTTTTCATTACACAAAACACTAAGTTTATCGTCCATTACACACAACACCGACTATAAACAAAACATGACATATTATTAAAATATTATTATTTAATTTAATAGTTTTCACCTAGATTTTAAATTTGTGGGTATGAATATTAATAAATAAATTATGAAAATTATATTTATCTATTTATTAAAAATAAAATAATGATCATTTAAAAGAAAAATTAACATTTTCTAAAAAGTTGTTTTTTAAAGGACAATTTAATCATGTTGTGGACACATAATTTAACTTTAATTATTAATAATTTAATACAATTTATATTAATAATTAAACTTAATTTTTGATATCATAATACCAATATTATCCTAGGGTTAATTTTTGATATTTTTCTGAAAAGTTTCATTTTTTGATAAATATTGAAAATTATTGAATTTTAATGGAAAACAACATTTTTGTTTAAATAATTTATAATATTAAATAATATTTTGAATTGGTTTTAAATTAAATTAGTTCAATTATATATCTATTAATCCAATTTTAGTCATTGTAATAATTATCATATTGAATTTTTGTAAAATCTTGAACATTTTCTCTTAAAAAACCCACTTTCTCATCTCATCTATGAGATTAATTTCAAACAAATTTTTTCAACTTATGGGAATTTAATTTTGAAAAATGGGTACCATATTTTTAATCATAATAATTTTTAATATTTAATAATTTCAACTTTACGTTTGACTAAAATGAACAGTGAAAATAGTGAAAATTAATTACCGTGATTAAGGTAAAATTGGATCCACTACAGGGTTAAACTAAAAGGATAAAGGTTTAAATGACCTAAAATACTGTAAATTTTTTATTTTATTGACATATTTACATATTATAACTCCAAATTTAGAATCTATGGCTATTTTGAATCATTTTTCTTGTGAATCAATTTAACATTTTTGATTATTTTAAGAATTACCATGTAACTTCCAAGAGGGTTACATTTATACACTTATAAAAGGGAACTCCCTAACATCAATTTTTAACACCTCCCAAGAACTTTGGTTCCAAAAAACCTTGAAAAAAAATCTCTCTGTAGCATAATTAGTTACATTATATATATAGGTTCCGGGTGCAGCGAAAGCACATAATGGGTGTGTAGCCAACTTTGTTATTTGCCATGATCAATGATTAATCTGGGATCAATATGGTGATAAATTCCAGTATTCACTAAATCAAATAAAATATAAAAGGAAAATGAGATAACCCAGTACTGAGAATAGAGGATCGACGTACTTTGTTAATAATTAATTTAATTAAATTAAAGAATTACCTCCAATGTGATTCTTTCTTTGTTGATTCATTAGACCATGAGTTTAAGGTGATACTTCATTTCAATGTATAATAACAATATAATAATCCTATATTGGTGATCCACATGTGCTCCAAATATCTTGAGATTTCACTGAAGGAGTCTCCGGGTGCTAGCGCCGAAGATTCTTGTCTTTGCGATGTTCACCTTTGATCGCCTTGAGAATTGATTCCAAAGCGTTCTTATAACAACCCATGGATTTATAGAATAATAATTTTTCATATCATTTAATATTTATGAATAATATATTAATTTTATGTTAAATAGGATTCTTTTTTTGATAGTATACTCGACATACAACAATGGGTTTCTCTAAAATCTTATATTGCACACAACTTTGAGTTATGTTGACAAATAATATACTATTGTTATTTTAAATGGTAGTTAACACCTAGCCTTTGTATTGAAGGGAAATAATATAACTAACTAAAATATGATCATACATTTTTTAAATGTTTTTAAATTTATCCAATAAATTTTAGAGGCTTAAAATGAGAATGAATCTAATTTTAAGTATAAAATACTCTAATATTTTTAAAAGGTCGGTTTGCCACCTTTTGATAGTGAGCCCTTTTTAAATGTATTTTATGTAAATTTTAAATATTATATTTGACAAAAAATACTTCTTTTATTGAATCAGGACATTGAAATTTAATTTTGTTAAATTTTTGGTAATTTTCTAATAAAGTTCATTTTTTAACGAACAATGAAAAATATTGAATTTTAATTCAAAACTACTTTTTCATCTAATTTATTTATATAGTTATATTTTCATTTTAATTGGTTTTAAAGTGTAATTGGATTACAATTTTATCATTTGATCAAATTATGGTCATTTTAAGTAATTTCACTTTGAAATTGGACATAAACAAATTTCAATATTTTGATTGTTATTACTTCTTAAAATCTGCTTTCAGGTTTTGACAACAAGAATTAATTTTAAATTAATTTCTACCAATTCTGTGTTTTGAATTTGAAAAAATTGATTCCATATTTGGAATCATAAATTTCAAATTCTATTAATGGTACATTTTATTTTTGGACATTATGAATAGTAACTTCAGTAATTCTTTTATTTACCATGGTTAAAGGGTAAATCTGAAAAATAAGGGTAAAAACTAATGTCATAATACTATTAAATTACCCTAACACATGTCCTAATCCTATTTTATGAGATATTTACGACCATGGACATCCTTAGGTCTATTTTAAGACCCGATGGAGCCACTTGGGAGTGATAATGTCATTTTATAATAATTAATTTTAAGTAAAGAGAAAAATAAATAAACATGTATCTTTTATTAAAAAATTTTTATATGGGATTATATAAGTTATCTATTCAACTATAAATAGTAATTAAAAATATAAAACTATTTCCTACATTATGATGTTTTATTTATAATTTTTATACATTAGATAAATAAATTTAATTATGACATAATGATGATGCAGTGATTAATTCATTAATAAAAGATTGAAATAAATGATATTATAAATATTAAAATAAATTTAATTTGATTATTTTTATTCCATTCATGAATTTTATGGATGATATTGACATATTATATTTTAGTTAATGCCTTTGGTTCAAAGGAATCAGGTTGTTATGAATTTGTAAAGAAGTCAAGTATGAATAGTGTCCAAAATTGACACAATTCACAACTTAAAGCATAAAATAGTTTATTAAATGATATTAAATTCCTAAAAATCTAATATTTGTCCAAATGGTTAAGTAAAGTCTAGATATATCATAAATTACTTTTTTTGGGTCATTTTACATGATATGGTAATTAAATTAACCAACAATATGTAAATAATATAATATCACTTTGAGATTAAAAAGGGTAAAATAAGGGTTATACAAAAAAGATAAGGATAAAAAATATTCAAAAATTTTCTAAAAAATATTAGATGATGTGTATGCGAACCAATATAAAATTATATTTGAGTTAAATTAGTTTTTTTTTTGTAATCAAAATTGAATTTATAATAAATTAATATTTGAAGACTTCTCTAAAATGCCCCTGACCTCTTCTATAGAAGTGCCCTTCTCCTTCTATTTATCTCACACTTACAAAGACATTTATTTTGGAAACTATATGTCTAATACTATTCCTATAATCCCTACCTTCCTTTTATATTCCTTACCTTGGGAATAAGGCAATTCAAGAAAGCCTTTTGGCTCAAATCAAAAGAAGTTACCCGATTTAGAGGCAACGTCTTCTCTCAAGTTCATTTCCTTTATTTTCCTTCTCCACTTCCTATGATCTTATTATTTTTTGATTAAATAACAACACTGGTATCCCAAATATACTAGTATTTTTTTCTTATAAGTTTTCAAACTAAACTTACACACACCTCCATATAATGTATACGAACATACTGTTTCTATGCACGACGAACTACTGCCTCACGAAATGAGAATTATTTGATTTTCTCCTACCACCTCTCATGGTTGAAATTATGATTGAACTATATTTATATATAATATATAATATATTTATATTGTCTCTATTATTCTGTAATTTTTATTTATAACATATCTTTATGCTTTCCATGATATGTAAATACGATAATATCATTTGAGGAAGTGTGGACTACTGCCCTATAAAAAGTGATATGACTCATTCATGCTATACACAAAACATATAAAGGATGTTTTTATTAAACCTATGAGACATACATGATATAAATATAATAATGGTATTATAATATACATTTATATTATTTGATTAGTATTCTTTTAATACGAAAAAGAAATGAAAGTAGCGTTCATGCGTACGTACGGCCTACCATCTCCATGAATGGTGCATTTCATTTCTTATATCCAAATATTATGGAATATTATAACTAAATATATACTATATATATATTATATTTATATCATTCTATAGATGATGAACTTTTTACTACATGGACAATTCATATCAAAACAAGTTCATTTTTGGCTCAAGTACTGAATATCGACGAAACGAACGATATTGACTTAAATAATTATGTAATTTTTATAACATGGTAATAAGCGATATAAAAGGAATAATAAACTTGAAAAATGTTCTGAATAAAGTAGGAATTAACCCAATTTTATTATTTAGGAATATAAAGAACAAATAGGACAAGTCGGACTCAAGGTAAGGGACTTTGTCTCAATATTATTTAATTGAGGCATATTTTGATAATATATACCTCTTTATTTTATATGGTGTATAATAAACACCTTTGAATTTTAATTTCATTCAAAGGAAATATTTTTTCAATGAATCATTTTACTAACTGAAAAAATAAATGTTTTTAACATATGCAGTGACAATGACCTCTCCGCCGCTATAATCATTATTTGATATTTGGATTCCTCTATAAGCCTTAATTTTTTTAAAAGGAAAAAACCCCTTATTCCCTTTTTGGATGTTTTCATATTGAAAATGGGTTTTTAAATGGATTGAGTATTTCAATATCTTAAAATGATTTCTTATTATTGTAAATGAAATGTTATTAGTGAAATGTTGATAGTTGAAATATTTTATGTGTTATGATTATATAATGGTATTTGGACATTTTATGGGTGGTTACATGATAAACCAATGATGGGTGGTTACATGATAAAGTAAATTATGGGTGGTTACATGATAAACCAAGGACGGGTGGTTACGTTATAACCTCCAATGAATTGAGTATGGAAGTCGGCCGTATGACTATTTTATTTAGTGATATGTATGGAAGTCGACCATATGGTTATTCCATTTAATTATGTTTATGTCCCAAGTTACATTTATTTGTTTTATATTTATTTCTATGGACTTTATTGTAATATTTTTGTAACAAAAGGGTTATAAATGAGCTTATATTCAGTGAAGTATATTTACTACTTCATAAATGGTAAAAGTATTACTTTATGATCAAGTATGCATGGTTTTAATGTTATCCTAAGGCTAACTATTTTACTTCTTTGTGTATCCATTAATGATATTTTTATTCTTATCCCAAGTTTTGAAATTTTTTTCACAGGACATCAATAAGTATATATTCAAGGATGGGATTAAGAAAAATTCATTCTCTTTAAAACATAAAACGAAACATGTTTCTTTTTTAAGGAGTTTTTGTTTTATGAAAAAAAGAATAGTGAGTAAAAGTGTATTTTGTAATATTCAAGATGTTATATATAATTTATGAACTAATTCTATAAATCTCTAAACCTAAAAGGATTCTCTATGTGAATTAAAGTCAAATTATTGACTTATCTCAAGATTATGTAATTTTTATGGCTATGGCCTTATAGTTCTCCTAGACCTAGTGGAGGATGATCTCTCTTGTTCTTGAGAGCGTTATTGGACAGTGAAGAGTTTTATAAGCTCGTGAGTTTCTTTCCAAGGATGTTGTGCACAAAATTATTTGTTATCCGGTGAAATGAACACTTGGATAACTATATAATAATAACATAATAGGGAATTTAATTCACCAGGTAATAATAAATAATTAGCACAAGTTCCATTACTTATTTTATTATTCCATGTGAAACCCCCAAGTCAAATAATAATAACAATGATATTATTTCCATTACATGTTCTAAACTTTCATGTTTTATTTAAATATTATTTAACCAAATAATATATAATATTATTTCTCACTAGACCGATAACTTTCTCCGTTAATCCTTCTCAATATTTACTGGACCATGAATAATGAATATTTATTTATTAAATACATATAACTACATTATTCGCCAATAAATAAATATTTCATCCGTAATATATTCTCTCGAATAACAAGCAGTGAAATTAATGCGATCAGACATACTTGAGTAATTATTAAACCAAAATTGGGAATAGTATTTATTCAACTTGTTAAATAATAAATTATTTAACTAAGATACTGGATACACTTAGTGTGTGACCCTCTAGGCCTCTTTCTTATTGGCATTAGGTGGGCTTGCCTAAATTCCAAGATTACTGTCTTACAACGGGTCAAGGAACCCAAGAGAAAGATGTTGATATTGCAATGAAATGTCACCTAATACAAATGCTTACCAGGTATTATAATTCATTTGTCATGATATGTCCAATCAAGTGGGTTTTATGCTAGTGCCATCAACCCATGCGCTCGATTTGTCATTCTTTGACTTCCTAAAATTGAACTTGCCTAGATAAGACCATGGTTGTGGATTTAGTTATGAAATATCATTTCCAACAAAGGGCCTAAGATATCAACTTCTATATAAGTGAAAAATACTTTCTCGCATTATTCATTAATACAGTATTACCCGTGATGCACCCAACATATCCTAAATCATTGCGAACATATATTGTCATAGTTTTTACCAATACATATAAGTGCGCAAGTCATAATACCCATTAATAATAATATTAAAGTCTAAGGACCAATACACACGTTCATATATAGAAGCATCCAAATACACTTATGAATGTATATTTCCTACCAGTGGGTCTTGTTCTCAAAATATCCTTCTGGATATTACCAAGGGAATACACCATGAGAAGGTGCCTCGAAGTTTCAAGAGTTTCCACCCCCGACAACATGTATCATTTGTGTCCCTTAAAATGATATCATCCAACCATAGAACATATAATCAAAGATAATGTCATGGCACTTCTAGGTTCTCATCATAGTAGGGATCCGCTACGACCATTTAGTACAATAGATATTATTAGGACATTATCACATACTATGTCATGCAGAAGAACAATAATGATGTGAGAATGAGTTTATTAATATTCATCCAATGAATACAAGTTTATCATAAAATACAAAGAAGTTGATTTCTAGGGAAACGACTCTAATAGAATCCCACTTGCACTAGATCCAACTGATAAAAACCTTCAACCTGCTAGCTCTCACATGATATTCATGCTTCTACTGAGATATGCCTTTAGTCAAGGGGTCTTCAAAGTTATCTTCCATGGATACTATACTCATTTCAACTTCACCCCTTTTATAGAAATCCATCAAGTGGTGATACTTTCGAACTTTGTTCTTTGTCCATCGGTGTGATTTTGATTCCTTTTCAAGATCCACTGCTACAGTATTATCACAATACAATGTAATGAGATCCTTACTTCTAGGTACCACGTCATGCTCATAGAAAAAGTTCTGGATCTAGATGGATTCCTTGGCCATGCTAGAAGCCTCTATATATTTGGACTCGACTATAGAATCAGTGAAAAATAGATTCTTTGAACTCTTCTAGCTCACAGCTCCTCCATTGTGATAGAAAAATATCTTGATTGTGACTTCAGATCATTCTAATATGTTTGAAAACTAGTATCATCATACCATCTAATGAAAATCTCCTTGTCTCCTCCATACCCCAGGAACATATTCTTAGTTTTTCTCATATACTTAAGGATAATCTTGACATCAGTCCAATGTTATTCTCTTGGATTCACTTGATATCTGCCTATCATGCTCAGTGCATAGGAAACATGAAGTCTGGTACATAATATTTCATACATGATAGATCCTATTACTGATGCATATGAAATATTACTCATCCTATCTTTCTCATGTTGTTTCTGGTGACACATTTTATTGGAAAGATGTATACCATGTGACACTGGAACCAATCCCCTCTTTTATTGTTCCATACTAAATATTTTTAGTATATGGTAAATGTATATACTTTTACTTAGTCCAAGAATCCTCTTTGATCTATCAAGAATGATCTTGATCCCAAGAATTTAGGTTTCTTCGCCTAAGTCCTTCATAGAGAAGCACTTGTTCAACCAATACTTGACTGACTTCAAGATAGTTATGTTGTTTCCAATAAGAAATATGTTGTCAATACATAGTACTAGGATAATGAACACATTCCCATTAAACCTGTTGTAAACACATGGCTCACATTTATTTATAACAAAAAAAAAATCTCTTATGCTTTCATCAAATCGAATTTTCCATGACTTGGATGCTTTCTTTAATCCAAAAATGTATCTATACAAATTTCATACCCTTTTATTATTACCAAGTGTCACAAACCCTTCCATTTTTGTCATATAGACATCTTTTTAAAGGTTCCCATTAAGGAATGCAGTTTTGACATCCATATTCCAAATCTCATAGTCATGGAAATATTCTATGGAAAGTATGATTCATATGGATTTAAACATGGAAACAGGTGAAAAGGTTTCATCATAGTAAATTCCTTAGTGCTATTTAAAATATTTAGAAACTATCCTTTCTTTACAGGTACTAACCTGACCTTCCTTGTCCAGTTTCTTCTTGAATACCCATTTGCACCTAACAAACATTACATCAACTAGTAGATCGACCAGAACCCCGACTTAGTTGTGATACATGGAACCTATCTCAAAATTCATAGATTCTATCCATCTTACAACGTCTAAGATTTCTACTAGTTCCTTATAGGAGAGAGGTTCAACATTTTCCAATAATAATGAGTCATCATCCTCGGTGATAAGGAAACCATATCTCTTTGGTTTCCTTTCCTCTCTTGTACTCCTACACAGTACTTGTGTTTTAGGAACTACCTCTTCCACGGGGGCCTGTAGAAATTGTTCCTGTACCAACTCATGTGCATCTTGAGCATTAACTTCATCAAGGTCAATCTTTCTCTCACTATCTTTTTTGAGGATATGATCACTCCCAAGAAAGGCGGCCTATCTAGAAATATTCACTTTTTTGTCAAAGGGGTTGTATAGGTAGTATCACTTTGTTTCATTGGATTACCCTATAAAGAAACACTTTGTGGACCATGGTGATAGTTTGTTTCCTGATAAATACTTAATAGATTCCTCACATCCAAATACACATATATGCGACAAATTGGGTTTTTTCCACTCCATAGCTCGAATGGAATTCCATTTTACACAGTATTTTGTACTTGGTTTAATGCGTATTATGTAGTTTACAATGCATATAACCAAAAGGATAATGGAATATCTGCATGACTCATCATCAACCTTACCATGTCCAACATGGTATGATTCCTCCTTTTAATAACACCATTCCAATGTGGTGTATAATGTGGAGTGAGTTGAGATAGAATTCTAGACTCCCGTAAAAGGTCGATGAACTCTTGGTAAAGATATTCTCCACCTTGATCCAATTGGGGATTATTTATCTTCTTACATAATTGATTCTCTAATTCATTCTTTAACTCCTTGGATTGTTCAAAGGACTCACACTTATACCTCATTAATTAGACATAACCACATCTATTGAAGTCATCAGTAAAAGTAATGAAGTAATAATTTCCACCTCTAGCTTCTACTAGAAATGGTCTACACACAACAGTGTGTACTAATCCTAGAAGCTTTGTGGCCCTTTCACCCTGTCCACTAAATGGTGGTTTGAACATTTTACCTTGTAAACAAGCATGACATATATTAAGTGGTTTTAGCTTAGAAGAGTCTAAATAACCATATTGATAGAGCCTTTTCAAACTCTTCTCGTTTGCATGATCGAGAAAGTGATGCCACAACTGGGTGTTGTATGAGTCATGTGAAATTGGATCGTTATCAATTTCTAAGACTTGGTTCTCATAATTTAATACATATAGATTGTTATTTAAATTCTCCATACCATAATATATGTTTTCCTTATAAAAGTAACAACATTTATTTCTGAACTTTAAAATAAATTCATATGCATCCAAAACTCGATACATAAATTATGTTCTTGGTTACACTAGGTATATAATAAAAACCATGTAAAACCAACGTAATTCCCATTGAAAACGTGAGGTGGTAGTCACCAAAGGAAATAGCAGCCAACCTCACACCATTGGAAGCTCAAAAATCTACATCTCCTACGACAATCTTCCAGAATCTAATTGGTTCTTTCATTTGAATATAGATGTGAGCCCCACAAGGTGTATCTAATAGCCAATGTGTAGAAACGGAAATATTACACTCAATAATGGAAACACCTTTGGATTCCCCTTTCCTCTGGGTTCAATTCCTCTTCTTGTGGCCCGTCTTGCCACATACAAAGCATACTACCTTTTTTTCCTTTCCCTGCCTCTGGATCTTATTCTTCTTGGTTGGATGGTGCTCGAGAGCTTTAGAGTATTTATAAATCTTAGGACCCTTTTCCTTGTCCTTTATATTCCTATTCACCATAAGGATGGTGGGTTTTTAACACCTCATGTCCTTATCAACTTGGAGAATTAGGGTAAGAGGATCTAATAGACTATTCTCATTATTTCTTATATTATAATTCAAAATAAAACTAGAGAAGGTCTTAGGAAGTGATGATAGTATGAGATCTGTATGCAACTCATCTAGAAATTTAATCCCTAAGAGTTGAGATGTTCAATGTAGCCAATAAGCTTGAGTACAAGTGGTCCAGCTTGCATAGACTCTCCTTGCTTAGTAGTGAACAAAGCGTTGGAGATCTCATACCTCTCCTGTCTTGCCTTCTCTTGACAGAGATCCTGAAGGTGAGACATCATGCTATAAGCATCCATTTACTCATGTTTCTTCAAGAGATCATTGGTCATGGATGATAGCATGAGGTACTAAACATCCATAGTGTCATTAATATGTTTCTTGTACACAGAGAGTTTCTCATCACTTACCTCATTTGCGATCACTACTGGTAAAGGATCCTCCAACACATAAAGTTTCCTCTCACGGTGAAGGATAACCCGAAGACGCCTTTACCACTCCTGGAAATTAGTGCTGGTGAGAATGTTTTCCTTCTCGAGTATGGATCAAAATGATATGTCTAAATTTATTTTGATTTATATTTCTAAAAATTAATATGAACATTTCTTTGGTAATTTATCTTGATAAATAAAGAAAAATAAATAAATTAATATTTATTAGTCTCCCACTATTTTGTCGAAACCCAATGACCCTCACCATTGGATTTAGAATATCC
Organism: Viscum album; assembly: GCA_963277665.1. Taxonomy (NCBI): domain Eukaryota; kingdom Viridiplantae; phylum Streptophyta; class Magnoliopsida; order Santalales; family Viscaceae; genus Viscum; species Viscum album. The sequence continues at coordinate 191,024,073 of OY728145.1, forward strand.
TGTTTCTTGGACATTTTAGCAGAAAGTATCCATATTTACCCCTTCATTACCCCAACTTGGGTTGGACAAGAAACTTGAATAGTTTTAGGTAGGAATTCTAAATTCCAACTACATTAACTCATATCTCCTTGATATTTTGAGTGGAATCCCCAATCCTGAAATCCTTAATTTTGGATTTCATCAACCTTTGCCTCTCAGTTACACTAAGTCCTACTAGGGCAGTCTAACCTTGATTTAATCTATGTTAAGTCAACCCAAAATCTCAAATTATAATTCCCTAATAATTTAAATCTCCCTAACTAGGGTTGGTCAAACACTTTGAACTATGGTTTTATTCTAACTGAAGTAATGGAAGTCTATACTGACTCAGTATTTAATTGAGGGATTTTATCATTGATGAATAAATTTCCACTAATTATCTTTTCACATGCTTATTAATATTAAGTGGGATATATTTAAGTGATTAACCAGGTATATATAATATTTACAAATACGCCTTTTTTTAGTTCTATATTGTATTATTTTTATTTCATTAATTACGTGATCACATTAAACATCCATAATGAATAACCATACAACTGATAGAAATAAATAAAGTGTATGATAATGAGCTTTAATATTGGTTAGTTTATCTAATAATTGATAAACTAACCATGGCCTTCTGGAGAAACACCCTGAACCATTTAAGGTACATTTTTATAGCTTTCCACCTGTCCACCTTTGTATTTCCTTGGATTGGTTTCGCCTCAGCTGCTAACTTGAACCACCTCCACTATCTTGGGAGCTCCATCCATTACATATGATTTTAACTCATGCGTAGGTGGGGGGTAAAATGGGGTTTATATAAAAGAAACCATGAGTACACATGCCCTACATATTGACGGGGAGAAGGAACGCCGACCAACAATTTTAATTTAATAAATAAATTAAAAGGTAAACAATCATATACAAAGGTCTAGTCTAGCTCATTATCAACCAAAAACATGTAACCAGTTACAAATTTAATAAAACTTGCATTCAATTCATTAATAATTTTTATTAAGATGAATTATGATTGAATCGATTAATAATTATCTTTAATTAATGAATCCTTTTTTTATTAATCCTTTTCTGAATTTCTTTGAGATTCTCATCCATAACCTTAACTTGTACCTTGGAGTTAACCCGGTGAATACCTATCAAAAACTACCCAGTTTTTATTTATACTTGTATACAATTTATTCTTTGTGATATGTAGAATGCAAGAGAAACTATAATTGTAATAAATCTCATACATGATGTGTAGATCTTTGAAAATTACGCAGATGTTAATTAAACACACACACACACACACAGAGATATATATATCAAACACCTATCATGTGTTGTGTCACAACTTTACACCCACATGAAGGTACATGTCTCAAGGGTTTATATAATATAATAATAAATTTTTAAATTTGTATAATCTGGAAACATTACGTGACGTGTACCCTGTTCACCATACATCCAAAGTACATGACTTGGGAAACGACATGTGAGGTTTAATTTATAAATCTTTGGAGTACACGATATGTTAGTGGGCCAAACGCTCTGTAGAATCCACATTACAGGGTCACCAGCCAGGAAATCTGTATATGTGATACATGACTTGACCCTAACCTGAAGGGAGTACATGTCATGTCTAGTGGGCCACACAGTTTGTAGTTCGGCTGGCAGTGTGCCATTCTGTGTTGGTCAACACTCAGTTTAAGAATTAACTACACTGCATGCCATTAATGAACATAGCTTGAGTAATTACCGACTTACTCTGGATGCATTTAAATACAACCACCCAGTGTGTAATCCAAACTACATGGTGTGTGTTGTATATGAAATAGTTTGTAATTCTGAATACACGGTTCATACTATCGTGTTACCTAGACAGAATCATCAACACCTCCTGATGTGATCCTTGATTTAATTTTAATCATAAAATTATTCGTTTCTATTAGATCCGTGAGATATAAAAAATGGAAGAATAGATCTCAAAATTTAAATTACAAGAACAATTAAACATGAATTGAAAAATTAAATTATTAAATTATGAATCATTAATGAATTATATAAATAATTATAAACGAAAATATGACCACTCGAATACCACTTATAGGTTTTGGACACTGCGGAAGTGCAGGATGGGTGTGTACCCAACATTAATAACTTCCCTGATTGATGATTAATCCAAGATAAATATGATAATAAATGAAAATATCAACATAATTGAATCAAGATAAAAGGAAAAGGGGAGAACCAAGAATTGAGAAGAGAGGGTCAACATATTTTGTTTATAATTAATTAAATTAAATTAAAAAATTACCTCCAAGGTGATTATTTCTTCATTGATGCATTCAAACAGGGGTTCGAGGTGCAAATTTGTTGCGATGTAGAATCCAAGGATAGAAATCCTCTAGTAGTGATCCACATGTGATCCACATATCTTTGGACATCGCCAAAGGAGTCTCCGGGTACTAGTGTGAATGATATTTGTGCTTGTGATGTCCGACTTTGATTGCCTTCAGAATCATTTCCAAAGCGTTATCCTAGATCCCTTGGAGGAGGATCTCTCTCATTCTTGAGATCATTTTTGGAGTGAGAAGAGTTCTCAAGGTTCAAGAGATTTTTTCCAAGGATGTTGTGCACACATCGATTGGATAGCCAGTAGAATGGACCTTTGGATAATTAGAGAATAATAACACATTGGGGAATTTAATTTACCAGGTTATAATAAATAATTAGCACAAGTGCTGTTACTTATTTTATTATTCCATGTGAAACCCCCATGTAAAATAATAATTGAAATGCTATTATTTCATTGACATGTACTTAAATTTCATGTTATATTTAAATATTATTTAACCAAATAATATTTAATATTATTTCTCACCAGAAGCAAAACTTGGTCTGCCAATCATCTTCAATATTTATCGGGCCTTAAATAATGACTATTTATTTATTAAATAAATATAACTACATTATTCATCGATAAATAAATATATCATCTATAATATATTCTCTCTAATGACTAATGAAGAAATAAATACGATCATGAATACTTGAATAATTATTAAACCACAACCAGGAATAATATTTATTCAACTTGTTAAATAATAAATTATTTAACTGATATATTGGCTACACTTAGTGTGTGAGCCTCTAGGCCTCTTTGTCGTTGGCATTGGGTGGGCTTTCCTAAAGTCCAAGATTATTTTATAGCAAAGAGTTAAGAAATCTAATTAAAATAAGTTAATGTCACAATGACATGTCACCTCATAAAAATGTTTACCGTGTAATATAATCTTTTTATCCCTATATCTCCAATCAAGTGGGTTGCATAAAAGTGCCATCAACCCATGTACTCGATTTCTTATTCTTTGAATTCTCAGAATTGAACTTTCCCAGAAGATACCATGTCCATGGATTTAGTTAGGCTATATCATTTCCATCAAAGGGCCTAAGATATCTACTTCTGTAGAAGTGAAAAATCCTTTCTTTTATTATTCATTAATGAATTATTAATCATGACACACCCAACAGATCTTACCTCACCGCGAACATCTGTTTTCATTATTTTCATCAATACATCTAAGTGCGCGAGTTATAATAACCATTAATAATAATCTAAAAGTCCAAGGACCAATACACATGTTCCTATTTAGGAACTTCCAATGACACTTATGAATGTAGATTTCCTACGGGTGAGTCTTATTCTCATAATATCATCCCAGATATTACCAATGGCGCACACAACGAGAAGGTTCCTTGAAGTTTCTTGAGTCCCCACCCCGGATAGCCTCTATCATTTGGGCCCCTTCAATAGATATCATCCAGCCATATAACATATATTCAAGAATTGTGTCACGGAAATTCCAGGTTCTCATTATAGGGGGGATCTACTATGACCTTTTAGTGAGATAGATATTTTTAGGACATTATCACATACTATGTCACGCAGAAGAACAATCATGATGTGATAAGGATTTTATTAATATTAATCCAATGAATACATATTTATCATGAAGTACAATGAAGTTTGATTTGGGGCACCAAATCCAACAATATACACTACAGGAAAAATGGTTAATAGCGACGGGGTATTTGCGACGGGCAACTATTCCGGTCACAAATAATCTGTTATTTGCGACGAGTTTTTTTACCCGTCACAAATAGTTTGGCGCAGAGGTTATTTGCGACGGGGTTCTATCCCCGTCGCAAATAACCGGCGGCGGTTAAAGACTATTTGCGACGGGCCCCTCGGAAATAACCGTTTTAATGCCACCAATAATTAAATGCGGTCAGGGTTATTTGCGATGGTCCCGTCGCAAATATCGTTATTTGCGACCAGTTTTCCGCCGCAAAAAAGCCCATCGCAATTAATCTAATCTTTAAATATTTCCAACCATTACAATTTTCCCACTCTCAACTCTCAACCGTTCCAATTTTTCCACTCTGAATCTTTTACGACTTTCAGTTGTAAAATTTTTTTCCCGACTTCGAGGATTCAGTTGGTGGTGTTCTACAATTACAGCGGCTCGACATTGACATCAAGTTTAAGGTTTTTATCTGAATTTTAATTTAATATTTATTTTATTTATTATATTTATTTAGTTTAAATTTTTAGAATTTTTTTTCTGATTTCTAATTAGAAATAATTATGAATAAGTATTAATAATTAACAGTAATTAGAGACAATTAAACACTAATTAATTTAAAATAGTTAGCTGTAATTACAATTAATTAGCAGTAATTATGAAAAATTAAAATTAATTTGAATTAATTAATAATAATTAGAAATAATTAACATTAATTAGTAATAATTTATAATAATTACCAACAATTAGTAATAATTACTAATAATTAGTAATAATTACTAATAATTCCCAATATTCAATAATTGCCAATATTTGTCAATATTTGTCAATATGTTTTCCAATAATTACCAATATTTACCAAGAATTGGAAATAATTGTCAATATTTACCAATAATTAGGTATAATTACCAATAATTAGAAATAATTACCAATAATTAGGAATAATTAGCAATAATTAGGAATAATTACCAATATTTAGGAATAATTACCAATAATTAGGAATAATTACCAATAATTAGGAATAATTACCAATAATTAGGAATAATTACCAATAATTGGTAATAATTACCAATAATTAGGAATAATTACAAATAATTACCAATAATTACCAATAATTACCAATAATTAGTAATAATTCGTAATGATTACCAATAATTAGTAATAATTACCAATAATTACCAATAATTACCAATAATTACCAATAATTAGTAATAATTAGTAATAATTACCAATAATTAGCAATAATTAGTAATAATTACCAATAATTATTAATAATTACCAATAATTACCAATAATTAGTAATAATTACCAATAATTACCCTTAATTAGTAATAATTACCAATAATTACCAATAATTAGTAATAATTAGTAATAATTAGCACTAATTACCAATAATTAGTAATAATTAGTAATAATTACCAATAATTTGTAATAATTAGAAATAATTACCAATAATTACCAATAATTAGTAATAATTAATAATAATTACCAATAATTAGTAATAATTAGTAATAATTACCAATAATTAGTAATAATTAGTAATAATTTCCAATAATTACCAATAATTACCAATAATTAGTAATAATTAGTAATAATTATCAATAATTAGTAATAGTTACCAATAATTAGTAATAGTTACCAATAATTAGTAATAATTAGTAATAATTAGTAATAATTAGAAATAATTAGTAATAATTAGTAATAATTAGTAATAATTAGTAATAATTAGTAATAATTACCAATAATTACAAATAATTAGTAATAATTACCAATAATTACCAATAATTAGTAATAATTACCAATAATTACCAATAATTAGTAATAATTAGTAATAATTATCAGTAATTACCAATAATTAGTAATAATTAGTAATAATTACCAGTAATTAGTAATAATTAGAAATAATTACCAATAATTACCAATAATTAGTAATAATTTCCAATAATTACCAATAATTACCAATAATTAGTAATAATTCTTAATAATTAAGAATAATTACCAATAATTAGGAATAATTCGTAATAATTAGTAATAATTAGTAATAATTAGTAATAATTAGTAATAATCACCAAAAATTACCAATAATTACCAATAATTACCAATAATTACCAATAATTAGTAATAATTACCAATAATTAGTAATAATTACAAATAATTAGTAATAATTCGTAATAATTAGGAATAATTACCAATAATTGGGAATAATTCATAATAATTAGTAACAATTAGTAATAATTAGTAATAATTAGTAATAATTACCAATAATTACAAATAATTACTAATAATTAGTAATAATTACCAATAATTAGTAATAATTACCAATAATTAGTAATAATTAGAAATAATTACCAATAATTACCATTAATTAGAAATAATTACCAACAATTACCATTAATTAGTAATAATTACCAATAATTACCAAGAATTACTAATAATTGGTAATAATTACCAATAATTACCAATAATTACTAGTAATTAGTAATAATTACCACTAATTAGTAATAATTACTAATAATTACCAGTAATTACCAATAATTATTAATAATTAGTAATAATTAGTAATAATTAGTAATAACTAATAATAATTAGTAATAATTACCAATAATTAGTAATAATTACCAATAATTACCAATAATTACATATAATTAATAATAATTAGTAATAATTAGTAATAATTAGTAATAATTAGTAATAATTACCAAAAATTAGTAATAATTAACAATGATTACCAATAACTAGGAATAATTACTAATAATTACCAATAATTACCAATAATTATTAATAATTAGTAATAATTAGTAATAATCAGTAATAATTAGTAATAATTACCAATAATTAGTAATAATTTCAATAATTACCAATAATTAGTAATAATTACCAATAATTACCAATAATTACCAATAATTAGTAATAATTAGTAATAATTACCAATAATTAGTAATAATTACCAATAATTAGTAATAATTCGTAATAATTAAGAATAATTACCAATAATTAGGAATAATTAGTAATAATTTGTAGTAATTAGTAATAATTACCAATAATTGCCAATAGTGTCAATATTTACCAATAATTCCCAATACTTGTCAATATTTACCGATAATTAGGAATATTTACCAATAATTAGGAATAATTACCAATAATTAGGAATAATTAGGAATAATTAACAATAATTTGGAATAATTACCAATAATTAGGAATAATTAGCAATAATTACTAATAATTACCAATAATTAGTAATAATTACAAATAATTACCAATAATTACTAATATTTTCCAATATTTACAAATATTTACCAATATTTACCAATAATTACCAATATTTACCAATAATTAGGAGTAATTACCAACAATTAGGAATAATTACCAATAATTAGGAATAATTACCAATAATTAGGAATAATAACATTATTACATTATTAGTATATATTATTATTAATATTAAAATAATATAATTTTCTATATTATATAAAATTATCCTTTCATCTGTGTGTTTTCTGTCTCCACATGTAATATTTGAAATCTTTTTCAAAAATTGTCAACCTACTCACCAATGGAGAGGTGAAAGTGAATGCAAATATTACATGTGGAGACAGAATGTTAAACACACAGATGAAAGGAGAATTGTATATAATATAGAAAATTATATTATTTTAATATTAATAAGAAAATATACTAATAATGTAATAATGTTATTATTATATAATTAATATTTATGAAAAAATAATATTAGTATTATTAAAATAAAAAAAAATTTATATAATATTAAAATTATCAATATTTGTAATAGGTTTTGCTTTATTCTCAACATATTCAATTTTTAAAGGGTCAATTTTTAGGTCTATCTCAATAAAAAGTCTGCGTCAGTCGTATCTGATGTAAACTCTATAATTATCCTTGCTTGAGTGTTTTTTCTAACAAATTATTCAAAACCAGTAATGCTTTTATATTTTATAGAAAAATATGGAACAACGAGGTCATCAACAGTCATTATTAGATGACCGCAAATTGATAAATCAACATAGAAATCCAAACGGTTCTGGTTTAAATCTAGTATATATAGAGGGTGTGGAGACTTTTTTATCATTTGCGGCATCAAATACAGAATTTGTTTCAGAAGGCAAAATAAAATTCCTTTGTAGAAAATGTGCATTAAGAACTTTTGACACGTTTGACAAAGTGGGGGGACATCTCTTCCATTTTGGTTTTCAACCATATTATGTTTTTTGGTATCAACACGGTGAACGCAGTTCCAGAGTAGGTGATACCAACTTGATTCTGGATCCATCTTGGTTTCAAGATTTAGTACATGATGTTGCAGGTCCATCTGTTCAACATACAGAAACTCCGGCTGATATAGCTTCAAATCCTGAGTTGGCACCGTCTGAATTTTATGAGTTGTTGAGGTCTGCTGAGGATGCATTATATCCTGGATGCAAGATGAGAAAATTAGAAGCAGTTGCAAAATTTATGGCTATCAAATCAGATAACGGAATGTCAAACACCTGTTTTGATGAGATATTTTCTTTGCTTAAAACACTGTTACATGAAGGAAATGTTTTGCCTGCAAATTACTATGAGAGTTAGAGGCTGGTTCGAAATTTGGTTTCAAAAACTGGTAACATAAATTCTTTATCTTTTAGCAACTCATTAAATGTATAGTTTACTATATTGATAATTATTTCAAAAATATTTAGGTGTCTCGACATGCTGATAAAATTGACAAACGACTGTGTATATTGAGTAACCCACCTTCCAAACTTGTTATGTAACGCCCCGACCCCAGTTACCCAGAGTCGGTGCATTAATTACATAACATTGGCATGATCACAAGAAAGATCAAATCTCGAAAGACCGATTGGTTTAGTAGCCTTGGAAACACTAGATATATTCATAAGTTTTACATTACATCATAAAATGAAAAACTACTACAACAACATAATGTTTCCACAGTCCACACTATAATCCCCTCATAATATCCCTGCAGGTCATTCATAACTTACATCTTCACATCCTGGGAAAAATAAAACATAGAAAAGGGGTGAGCTCAAATGCCCAGTAAGGATAACAATATAGCGGAACATTAAAAAATAAGCATAAACATTTAAGGCAATGAATTACTAAAACAAAAGCCTTTTAAACTTGAACTTCAACATAGTATGGAAAAAGTAAAATGAAATAATTCCATTTACTTGTTCACATGGATATTCTACTAATCGAATAATCACATGCAAAATCAATAACCACTTTCATAATGTTGTAATGCATAATGCCAGACTATCATAACCACCTAGTCAAGGCCTCGTGCCAAGACTACAAATAAGATTTTGTCAAGGCCTTGTGCCAAGACACTAGTTTGTCTCATGAGACCTACCGATGCATCGAGGAGCTATAGCGGGCTCCACCCGTCACTTATTAAGTCCAATGCATTCCCATATGAAAAGGTTTAAACATAACATAAACATTCGTATTAAAACTAGCATACGAAATGTCAATAATTTCACCATAAACTATGAATGGTATAAAAATAGCACATCCATAGTCAAACATATCACAAAACCTTCAATACAATATAGAAGTTTTGTATCATAATAAATCAACTTCAAATAATCTTAAAATCCATCAAAGGATGTTGACATAGATGAAATCAAAATTCTTTTTAAAGAAATATCTCCTTTTATTTTGAAATCATTTAAGATCCATATAAAATAAAACATTTTATTTGAAAATATTCTTATAAGCTTGTAAGGAAATCTTTGAAGATTTTATAACGGCGTAAAATAACCGCACCCGCCGTATAAGTTAAAAAAAACATTCTTACCTCAATTCTGTCGAAAAGGTTAAAAAGGACCTTGTTTTGAAAACGACGGAAAGATTCCTTTATAAACCTCTTATAAAAAGTCAAACAAGGGTATAAATGACTTTAACCCATATTCTTCTAAATAGTAAAAATGTTTTGAAATACATTTTTAAGAAACATGGATGTGGATGATAAAGATATCCCAGTAGATTATTACGTATAAACAACCTCGGATAATGAAGAGATTGTGAAATAAACCCTTACCTTGTACTTTTCCTTGGTTGGGGTAGGTTAACCTCCTGTATAATGGTGAAATAATTGTTATTAAATTATACAAGAATCATATACATTAATATGATATCATATATGATCTTTTAACATTGATTTGATAATAATATCTTAGTATTATCGCTGTTTCGGGTGTGAACTTACTTGTTTTCTTTTGTATGTTTTGTTACGTAAGACATATTTGTAAAGGATAAGTTGTATATTATTCAAATCCAGAATGGTATCAAGTCCTTAAACATCATTTTTAAATCATCAAATGATAATTATACTTGAATGGATACGATGGAGAATGAATCTCATCGCGTTCGTGGAGACGGTAGTCCGTACGTACGCACGAACGCTACTTCCATTTAATTTTTATTTTAAAAGAATCGAATACAAATGATACATAGGTATATTAATATTCCAGTATAATATAATATTTTATACATGTTACTTGAGTTCATTAACACCATCCTTTATACGTTCCATGTGTGTTATGAACGAGTCATATCATTTTAAGGGGGCGGTAGTCCGCACTTCCTCAAATGAAATTATCGTATGTATATACAACATGAAACGGATAATGGTATGAAATAAAATGGAATTACAGAAGCTTATATATAAAATATATATCATTAATATCATATTTAATTACAGTTCCATCATAATGGCCACCATGAGAGGCGGTAAGATGTATTTGAACAATCATCGTTTCGTGATGCGTTAGTTTGCCATCCACAGAAACATTATGTTCATCATCCATTAGATGGAGTTGTGTGTATGTGTAGTTTGAATCCTTCTTATAACAACATCCTAGTATATTGAGGATACTGGTGTTGTTACAAAATAATGGAAATAAAAAGAGTTTGGGGGTTGGAGAAGCAAAATAAATGAAAATAATTTAAGAGAAATCGTTACCTTTAATTTAGGTAACTCACTTTGGTTGGAACCAAAGGACTTCTTGAAATGCTTTCTGCCTAAGGGAAAGCTTCAAGGAGGAGGAGAGGGATGTGGGGAGCTTAGTTGGGCAGAGTTTGGACGAGCCAAGTGGCTTGAGAGGTGTGAGGAATGAGTAGAAGTGGTCTCCTTTTATAAGGGAGAGGAGGGTCTCTTTAGGAAAGAGTGAAAGTATTACTTTATAATATAATTATATTCGGTTTATAATGGTCCAAAAATCATTGAGGTAGAAGATAAGATGACTAATATTCTAAATAACATCAACCAATAATAATTGGACTGGTTTTAGATAATATTTTAATCATTATAATCTTATTTATTTAAATGATTTATTAATGAGGTAAACATTTCATCATTATTGTGTCATTAATAATTTAAATTATTTGATGTCTAAAAATTATAAATAAAATATCATTATGTAGGAAATCATTTTATATTTCTAATTAATATTTATAATCGAAAATCCAACATGTATAACCCTATGTAAAAATTGTTCTTCTAAAAGATGTAAGCTTATGCCATTTTTATTTTTATTTTAACTTTATTAATATAAAGTGTCCCTACCACATACAAGTGGCTCCAAGGGGTCCCCAAATTGACCCAATGATGCTCATGGTCGGGTATGTGTCCACCAATAAGGTTAGGACACGTTTTAGGGTAATTTTGTATCATTATAATATTATTTTTTAACCCTTATTTACCGGATTTACCCTTAACCATGGTAAATAAAATATTTACCACAGTAATTATTCAAAATGTCTAAAAATAAAAGTTACCTATTTACACAATTTGGACATCCTGATTCCAAATATGGAATCCATTTCTCTAAATTCAAAACACATAAGTGGCAGAAATTAATTTAAAATTAATTCCCGCTGTCAAAACAAAAAGCGTGTTTTTAAGAGATAATAACTATCAAAAGATTGACACTTGTTTATGTTCAGTTTAATTGTAAAATTATGTCCAATGACCAAAATTATATTAAATGGTAAAAATATATTCTAAATATACTTTAAAACCACTCAAATTCATAATTTATCACTATTAATTATTTTGATTAAAAAAGTTGTTTTTAAATAAAATTTAGTAATTTTCACTATTCATCAAAATATTAAAGTTATCCGAAAAGTACCAAAATTTCACCTTAGGCTAAATTCGATATTCCGAATACAAAAATGAAGTCCATTTTGAAATATAAAATATATATAAATTCAAAAAGTAGGTATTACTATTCATAACGGCTAGTTTGATTGGTTGTGGTGTGTGTTAGAACTCGAAGTTGCGTACAACACACGCTACTGTATTATTCAGAGGAAAGTGTATCGTGGAAGCTTGAGATGTTTCATTTTAAATTTTTTTGATGTCCCCATTTAGTCAAAAAGTTTAAAATATTGTATTTAAAAAGGTTTCAATATTAAAAGTTAGTGAAATTGCAATACTGAAAATGAATTTGTTCTTACATTATGTCTATGAAACTCATAATATGGATTCTAAAATTACAAGGATTATATAAAGATTAAAATTTAGTTAACACTATTCATAACCTCTTTTGAATGGATTATTTGGTAAGTCATGGTGCGATTGAACTTGGTGTTGCGTGTAGTGAAAGTTATTGAATTATTTTGAAGAAATAACACACTATAAAATCTTGGGGTGTTACATTCTCCCCTCCTTCAATAAATTGCGTCCTCGCAATTTGAAATTGTTCTTCGAAAATAAAAGGTTGAAAATAGAAAATATATTTGTGGGAAAACCCACATCGGAAATTGGGTTACTAAGATTTAGTCTTAATATGAGGAAAAGAGAAATGAAAGTGTCACCACCAAATTATGATCTCGATTAGGAGAACATTGGTGGCAATTAGAGACATATAATTGGAGGAAAAAGGTAAATATTTATAGGTAGTGATTGAGGTCATCAATCACAAACAAGTATCAAATTGAGGTCCTTAAACTCATCAATCTATGATGATTTGAAATACCATCGGTTCAACAAAACATAGGGTATTGGGATAACACATTTTTGACATTTCAAAATATCTTAGTTGAAATCCCACATCCAAAAATGAATTAATGTTGCCTCAATTTAAAATAAATAGTCGAATGTATGAAGATTACTGAAAATAACACATACTAGGGTTCCATGTAGGAAAATATGGATATGGAAGAAAAATCTAACCATCAATTATCTGATGGAGAGTGGTAGAGAACATGGCTATGAAAAGGCCAACAATCCCAAAGCCATAAATTAGTGATGATTTAAGGTACCATCTAGGAAAACATTTTTATTCTAAGTTTCTTTTCTTAATATTGAGGAATTTATTTATGAGATTGGCTAAGATCATAAGGAGATATACTTACTTTATAATTAGAGTTTTATCCATTAATAAATTTCTACCACAAACTCATCTTTCACTCTAAAAGATAATAGAATGTAAAATAATTCTATTTACACTATTCGTATAGGGTTCCAAAATAAACGAATTTATAATTCATATAAAAGATCTTTTAATAAAAACTACATTATTTAATCCAGGACATCTCATGGGCCAGTGGTAGGTGATACACCCTTGTCTCCCTTCGGTTGCGGGTTCAAGTCTCGCAGCCTTGCCGGACGCGACGGGTTGCCGCCCGACCTCCGGGTTGTCCTTTTATGGCAATCCAAAATAATCCAAACAAGAACTATCCAAAATACTTCTGTCCAAACTCACAGTCCAACATTTATAAGGAAGGTAAACATAATATAGATCCTTTTTACCCCGTAATAGCATATGAATACCTTCATCATGTATTCTTTTAATACACTGAAACATACTGAGTTACCATATTCCTTATTGATTACATTCATGCTCCCTTATTCCATATAGAATGTTGGATATACTTCATCAGTCCAAAAATGTTTTAAACCCCAACAATAATGGAATATACAAATCATTAATCAGTTCCAAGGTAGTCAAGAATATCCAATATAATTTATCCAAGACAATCACATATTATTCCAAAATTACTACCTCAGTATCAGAACTATATTATGATTTATCATTCTCTCAACCATATATTTTCCAAAAATTTATCCTGCTATTGAGTCACTTTTCTTTGTTCCACACAATCTCAAGTCCTTAATGAAATAGTACTGCAGTACAATCCTTATATACTCCATAATTATTATAACAAGTACATTGTTGGTACAACACTCAATTGACATAATCAACATAAGAACTCTAATCATTCCTCTTCATCTGTGGTAGTATCATAACTTGATTATTATCCAATAACATCATTTGCGGCATATTCTGATGACTGGGACATAGGTTCGCATAGTGTCCAAACTCCTTGCAAATGAAGCATTGTACATTTGAAACCATTTTCTTACCCTTGCAGTCACGTACTTTGTGCCCTTTTACTCTACACTTATAACAAACTCCCATTCCTTTCAGGCAAGTTCCAGGGTGTTTCTTTCCACAGTTACCACATATGGGAAAATTCTTCTTTTTCCTCTTCCCTTTATCCATCTTTCTCTCTTCCATCCTTTTCTTCTCTTGCTTCCCATCAAAGCCATAGGACTCAGTAAAATCTTTACTTATCTTATCAACACATGATATTATTTCTTCATATGATGATAATACATGGGAGAATATTTCTCTTATAAATTATAGCTTAAGACCATGAAAGATATGATCCTTCCTTCTCTTTGGATCATGTGCATTTCTGGAGTTCTCATTCCTTCTACTGGGAGCCATTTCTAAACAATTGCATAAACTAGATCAGTTTATGAATCGAAATACATAATCCCATACTTATAAAACACTTAACATAAATTGAACTATTTATGGATATAATCCATAATCATAAAAATGTTTTCTTTGAGGAAGTATATACTCATAAACCCTTCATAATGATTTGTAAAGAAAATGAGAGTTATCCTAAGCATATCCCCCGGGAGTGTCGTAACCAAGAGTGCAGCAAGACCCGTTGTCGTGCACCAGTTCCCGTTCGAGTCTAGCTCAAAGCGGTGTTTTCGGGTTTTACCCCTAGGTACATCTGTTCCAGAGCCGCCTCTACCTGCTCGTATCCAGACAGGGATGTATTTCTCGGAAAACTCACAAAATCTCTACAATACCAAAATTCTAGGAAGTTCTTCTATACTAATCCTCAAAGTTCATCTTAGGTCTACGTGCTCTAATCAGAGTTTATCTAAATCTAGCTTCCAAGGTTTGTACTAAACTTCCTCTGATACCAACTGTAACGCCCCGACCCCAGTTACCCAGAGTCGGTGCATTAATTACATAACATTGGAATGATCACAAGAAATATCAAATCTCGAAAGACCGATTGGTTTAGTAGCCTTGGAAACAGTAGATATATTCATAAGTTTTACATTACATCATAAAATGAAAAACTACTACAACAACATAATGTTTCCACAGTCCACACTATAATCCCCTCATAATATCCCTGCAGGCCATTCATAACTTACATCTTCACATCCTGGGAAAAATAAAACATAGAAAAGGGGTGAGCTCAAATGCCCAGTAAGGATAACAATATATCGGAACATTCAAAAATAAGCATAAACATTTAAGGCAATGAATTACTAAAACAAAAGCCTTTTAAACTTTAACTTCAACATAGTATGGCAAAAGTAAAATGAAATAATTCCATTTACTTGTTCACATGGATATTCTACTAATCGAATAATCACATGCAAAATCAATAACCACTTTCATAATGTTGGAATGCATAATGCCAGACTATCATAACCACATAGTCAAGGCCTCGTGCCAAGACTACAAGTAAGATTTTGTCAAGGCCTTGTGCCAAGACACTAGTTTGTCTCATGAGACCTACCGATGCATCGAGGAGCTATAGCGGGCTCCACCCGTCACTTATTAAGTCCAATGCATTCCCATATGAAAAGGTTTAAACATAACATAAACATTCGTATTAAAACTAGCATACGAAATGTCAATAATTTCACCATAAACTATGAATGGTATAAAAATAGCACATCTATAGTCAAACATATCACAAAACCTTCAATACAATATAGAAGTTTTGTATCATAATAAATCAACTTCAAATAATCTTAAAATCCATCAAAGGATGTTGACATAGATGAAATCAAAATTCTTTTTAAAGAAATATCTCCTTTTATTTTGAAATCATTTAAGATCCATATAAAATAAAACATTTTATTTGAAAATATTCTTATAAGCTTGTAAGGAAAGCTTTGAAGATTTTATAACGGCGTAAAATAACCGCACCCGCCGTATAAGTTAAAAAAACATTCTTACCTCAATTCTGTCGAAAAGGTTAAAAAGGACCTTGTTTTGAAAACGACGGAAAGATTCCTTTATAAACCTCTTATAAAAAGTCAAACAAGGGTATAAATGACTTTAACCCATATTCTTGTAAATAGTAAAAATGTTTTGAAATACATTTTTAAGAAACATGGATGTGGATGATAAAGATATCCCAGTAGATTATTACGTATAAACAACCTCGGATAATGAAGAGATTGTGAAATAAACCCTTACCTTGTACTTTTCCTTGGTTGGGGTAGGTTAACCTCCTGTATAATGGTGAAATAATTGTTATTAAATCATACAAGAATCATATACATTAATATGATATCATATATGATCTTTTAACATTGATTTGATAATAATATCTTAGTATTATCGCTGTTTCAGGTGTGAACTTACTTGTTTGCTTTTGTATGTTTTGTTACGTAAGACATGTTTGTAAAGGATAAGTTGTATATTATTCAAATCCATAATGGTATCAAGTCCTTAAACATCATTTTTAAATCATCAAATGATAATTATACTTGAATGGATACGATGGAGAATGAATCTCATCGCGTTCGTGGAGACGGTAGTCCGTACGTACGCACGAACGCTACTTCCATTTAATTTTTATTTTAAAAGAATCGAATACAAATGATACATAGGTATATTAATATTCCAGTATAATATAATATTTTATACATGTTACTTGAGTTCATTAACACCATCCTTTATACGTTCCATGTGTGGTATGAACGAGTCATATCATTTTAAGGGGGCGATAGTCCGCACTTCCTCAAATGAAATTATCGTATGTATATACAACATGAAATGAATAATGGTATGAAATAAAATGGAATTACAGAAGCTTATATATAAAATATATATCATTAATATCATATTTAATTACAGTGCCATCATAATGGCCACCATGAGAGGCAGTAAGATGTATTTGAACAATCATCGTTTCGTGAGGCGTTAGTTTTCCATCCACAGAAACATTATGTTCATCATCCATTAGATGGAGTTGTGTGTATGTGTAGTTTGAATCCTTATTATAACAACATCCTAGTATATTTAGGATACTGGTGTTGTTACAAAATAATGGAAATAAAAAGAGTTTGGGGGTTGGAGAAGCAAAATAAATGAAAATAATTTAAGAGAAATCGTTACCTTTAATTTAGGTAACTCACTTTGGTTGGAACCAAAGGACTTCTTGAAATGCTTTCTGCCTAAGGGGAAGCTTCAAGGAGGAGGAGAGGGATGTGGGGAGCTTAGTTGGGCAGAGTTTGGACGAGACAAGTGGCTTGAGAGGTGTGAGGAATGAGTAGAAGTGGTCTCCTTTTATAAGGGAGAGGAGGGGCTCTTTAGGAAAGAGTGAAAGTATTACTTTATAATATAATTATATTCGGTTTATAATGGTCCAAAAATAATTGAGGTAGAAGATAAGATGACTCATATTCTAAATAACATCAACCAATAAGAATTGGACAGGTTTTAGATAATATTTTAATCATTATAATCTTATTTATTTAAATGATTTATTAATGAGGTAAACATTTCATCATTATTGTGTCATTAATAATTTAAATTATTTGATGTATAAAAATTATAAATAAAATATCATTATGTAGTAAATCGTTTTATATTTCTAATGAATATTTATAATCGAAATTCCAACATGTATAACCCTATGTAAAAATTGTTCTTCTAAAAGATGTAAGCTTATGCCATTTTTATTTTTATTTTAACTTTATTAATATAAAGTGTCCCTACCACATACAAGTGGCTCCAAGGGGTCCCCAAATTGACCCAAGGATGCTCATGGTCGGGTATGTATCCACCAATAAGGTTAGGACACGTTTTAGGGCAATTTTGTATTATTATAATATTATTTTTTAACCCTTATTTACCGGATTTACCCTTAACCTTGGTAAATAAAATATTTATCACAGTAATTATTCAAAATGTCTAAAAATAAAAGTTACCTATTTACACAATTTGGACATCCTGATTCCAAATATGGAATCCATTTTTTTAAATTCAAAACACAGAAGTGGTAGAAATTAATTTAAAATTAATTCCCGCTGTCAAAACAAAAAGCGTGTTTTTAAGAGATAATAACTATCAAAAGATTGACACTTGTTTATGTTCAGTTTAATTGTAAAATTATGTCCAATGACCAACATTATATTAAATGGTAAAAATATATTCTAAATATACTTTAAAACCACTCAAATTCATAATTTATCACTATTAATTATTTTGATTAAAAAAGTTGTTTTTAAATAAAATTTAGTAATTTTCACTATTCATCAAAATATTAAAGTTATCCGAAAAGTACCAAAATTTCACCTTAGGCTAAATTCGATATTACGAATACAAAAATGAAGTCCATTTTGAAATATAAAATATATATAAATTCAAAAAGTAGGTATCACTATTCATAACGGCTAGTTTGATTGGTTGTGGTGTGTGTTAGAACTCGAAGTTGCGTACAACACACGCTACTGTATTATTCAAAGGAAAGTGTATCGTGGAAGCTTGAGATGTTTCATTTTAAATTTTTTTGATGTCCCCATTTAGTCAAATTTTTTAAAATATTGTATTTAAAAAGGTTTCAATATTAAAAGTTAGTGAAATTGCAATACTGAAAATGAATTTGTTCTTACATTATATCTAAGAAACTCATAATATGGATTCTAAAATTACAAGGATTATATAAAGATTAAAATTTAGTTAACACTATTCATAACCTCTTTTGAATGGCTTATTTGGTAAGTCATGGTGCGATTGAACTTGGTGTTGCGTGTAGTGAAAGTTATTGAATTATTTTGAAGAAATAACACACTATAAAATCTTGGGGTGTTACATGTTAAAACTTATAATGCATATGTGTTGAATGGATTTCGATTTCACACACATGCATATGGGGAATCAAGAAAAACAATGAACAATGGAGTTAGCTTGAGAGGATATCATCATCGAGAAAATCAAGGTGACTTTTATGGCATACTTGATGAAATCATTGAACTCTGTTATCTTGGACAACATTACGTAACCATGTTCAAATGTCTGTGGTTGGATACAGAGAGAGGCATGCATGTTCATCCGACTCATAGAATCATCGATATTAAATGTAAAAGTGTTCTCGCAGTAAATGAACCATTCTTATTGGCTCAATAGGCACATAAAGTTTATTACGAAAAGTACTGTGCTACATCAAGAGACTTGACTGATTAGTGGAGTATAATAAAAATCAATATTCGAGACAATCAGTTTATTCAAAGTGAATGTGCTTTCACTGATGTGCAAAGAATTGAAGTTTTTCAAGAGAGTACACAAAATCAATATTTTTTACAAAGAGACATGAGTATCGATGATGACACCCCACATTTAAGAGTCGGTGATGACGATGATGTTAATGATGTCACATATGAATTTGAAATGGTAAGAGATGAAGCAACTGGAACTTGAATGGATATCGATTTTGTTGAGGAGGAATATGAAGATGACATTGACATATATGAAGACGATGATGAAGACAAACACTGATAGAATTCCACGGTCGTTATATACAATCATAACTAATATATATGTATATATAATAGTAATTATCAATTATTTGATAACAACATTAACATTTTCTGTTTCAGATGGACGACGACACATTTCGTGAGTTGGCGGATGCTGACCTACCTTTCGATGCGGATGAGTTGCTGGCAGATGACCCTCAGCCTGCAGGCACTTCAGGGAGTACTCGGAGGGGGCGCGGTCTTGCACGATTGATGATTCCTGACCCTGTCCCCGAGAGACGTCCACGTCTTGGGTTTGATCCACGCACACGGAGGTGTGATAAACTGTGTGATAACCTGTGGATTTGACTAAGATTTTATTAATCTATTCACATAATAAATGTTTATTATTTTTAAAGTTTTCCGCATATAGCAGTCGGACAGGGCAACGCTATTTTGCGCAACTATTTCTCTCAGCCTTGGACCACATGGGAGCAGATTCCCATTGATGTGAAGCAGGCCATGTTCGGTCATTGGTTGGTACGTACGTAAATAAATAATTTTTATTTTGAAAATTATTTCATTTCTAACTTGATATTTTGATTTATTTATAGGGTTTATGGTATCCGATCGAGGATACCATGCGTGACGCCATCCACGAGCCATGGGAGGTGGCCATACGTGATCGCTTTCGTCAATTTTTGCACAATTTAAGAAAAGCTGCCACGAAGAAAGCAGGAGTGTCAGATTTTGACGAGTCATGTAGAGCACACCGACCAGAGTAAATTTCATCCCACGTATGGGATGGATTATGTGCGCACTGGTTGAGTGATGCCTTTTAGAGGAGATCATCGGTGGGGATGCAGAATTGGGGGAGACAGGAGGTGACTCATCGAGCTGGGAGTCGTACTTTCAGTACTCATAGACAACATATGGTACGTACATTATTTATAAATATTTTATATAACTATAAATAATAACAGTTTATTTTTTATTCTTATAGGCTGTCGATCACCCCGATATTACGGAGTACGACGTATATCGGAGGATGTATAGTGATCCTGCTACTGAGGAGCTCAGAGGTGATCGTCAGCATCACATCGTGGTCAGTATTATTTATTTTCAAGTTTAAAAATTAACTTCATATAATATATTCACAATTTTAATTTTAAATTGCAACTACAGGAGTCATATGAGGCCGCAGCGTCACAGACCCGGCCTGAGAGTCAGGCCGAGTCATCAGATCAGACCACTGGCCGTCAGTTTGATGAGGCGACATGGATGCAGGCCACCCAGTATGCCTTCAAGAAGGGCCGGGTAGTTGGTATCAGCTCTCGACTGACTCTAGAAGATTATTATGGCAGTGCTGCGATGTCGGCGTCCAGCTCGAGAGGAGATCGTGCGTCTTCTTCTGCTACACAGTATGAGGATTAGTTGCGATCTCAGACTGCACTGATAGAGAGTATCCGATAGGAGCAGGAGCAGATGCGTCCGCAGCAGCAGCAACAACATGAGGAGGAGCGTCGACGCCAGCAGTAACTGTATGAGGAGCAGATGAGTCGGTGGCAGTAGCAGCAGGAGAAGATGGAGTACATGCACCGACTCACTCATGCTTTAGGGATGTAGTTTCCTCCACCAGCATCTCGAGATCCCCCCTCCCCCTCCCCCTCTCCTTCAGATTAGAGTTTGGTTTTATGTTATAAAGTTTGTTAAATCAAAATATGAATTTTTTTCTATTCGTAGTTTTCGTCTCATTATAAAATATTAATAATATTATATTTTGAAATAAAAATATTAATAAAAATATTAATATTATTTATATTTTATAATATTAAATTATATATATATATTAAAATTTTATAATATTAAAATTTAATTATATTTTTTTGTAATATTTGAATTATTTAAATATTTGAATGTAAAATAATTATATTATTTTTATATTAATTAAAATAACTTATAAATATTTTTTTTATTTATGAATTATAATTCTAATATTATTATATTAATTAAAATCATTTATTAATATTTTATTATTTTTTATTTTTTAATTATAATTCTATTATTATTATATTAATTAAAATAATTTATTATTTTTATTTGTGAATTATAATTCTATTATTATATTAATTAAAATCATTTATTATTTTTTTTTATTTTTGAATTATAATTGGATTATTATTATATTAATTAAAATAATTTATTAATAATTTATTTTTTTTATTTTTTTATAGTATTTGCGACAGGATACTATGCCCGTCACAAATAGTATTATTATTATATTAATTAAAACAATTTATTAATATTTTTTAAAGGTTTTTAAAATAGTAATTGCGACGGGCCCGTCGCAAATAGTATTTGCGACAGGCTCGTCGCAATTACTATTTTAAAAAGTTTTTATAAATATACGGACTAATATTTGTGACGGGAAGGATCACCGTCGCAACTAATACTTTTAGTGACGGGCCCATCGCAAATAATTGTTGTTGCGACGCCGTTTTCCGCAATGGGCTATTTGCGACGGACCCCCGTCGCAAAAGCCTATTAGCGACGGGATCCCGACGCAAATTCCCCGTCGCAAATGCCATTATTTCCAGTAGTGATAGCTACTATTCCTCCCAAAAGACCATAACTAGGGTCGTTAAGAGGATATCCAAGGAAGGTTTCTCTTAGAGAAGGTAATTACTTAAAAAAGAACATTTATTTTCTTTATTATTTTTCCACCTTAAATTATGTCATAACACTTGAAATATAATAAAAATAGTATATACTATATAATATGATGTTATTATGATTGTGTAATTATAATTATTCATCTCCAATTCCATAAAATGGGTTACAAAATCATCAATCATGTGTTCTGTAGACTACCGCCTCGCAAACTAATTTCATTCATTTTTTCCTTTAAAACCTCACAAAGTTGGATATAATAATGGATTTAAATCATGTATGTGATATTTTTAATATTATTATACATTTTTATTTTTAATATCAGATATAAATTTTTACATTCCATGCTGTTTCAAATATGACAACATCACCCGTGTGTACGACGGACAACCAACTCTTGAATTAATGTGATTTGTGTTTCAATTACACATTATAAGGAATGTAATATTGAAAATATTAATGAATAAAGGTGATATATATGATGTTATATTTATTATTTAAATTTAATATGTCACTCACTTCTTTACTCTTTCACCCATTAAAGGAATTATATTGTCACTCTTGTGTACGTACGACCTACCATCTAAAGAAGAAATATAATTCATTTTGCATGTCCTACTTTCATAAATGGTTCTAATAATGTATATAATGATTAAATATGATATTTATAACATTAATAAAATTTAGATATTATGTATATATATTATATTCAAGTGAACATGAAATTTCATGACAAAAAACGCATAAGAAAATAAGGAAATTAACACCTTAAATAATGAAAATAATGAAATATTACAAAAAATGGGTGGTAAAATGTAATTCATGGATCATATATGAAATTTTAAGTTTGAAATTAGTTATGGTATAAATTAATAACACTCTTAAACAATTATAAAAGAGGTTAAAGTCTTTTCAACTAAAAGTAATTGTGAGGTAAGGGATTTTCTCTTAATTGACATTCCATTGAAACATATTTTTTATTATGCACCTATTCACTTTTATGTGTTTTTTATACTTCCCATTTGAAATGTAATATTAGGATTAATTCATACTTTATTTTATTTTAAGTTTCAATTTGAATCATTTCATTCAAGGGGTTTCAAATTTAAAATTATGAGGTTATAAAGTTATTATAAAATATAAGTTTCTTTGGGAATCGTTAAATTTATCTAGAAATAATCAATTTATTGTAGTAAATTTTCATTTAAAATTAAAATTTTCTTAAATATCCAAATTATTGAATGATGGATATAATTATTTTTGAAGCTTCATACCATTTTTACATACAACATTTACCTTGATAATTATTTGATTAAGTGGGGAAATATTGATAAATATGTATCTTTTACTCAATATAGATATTTAAAGATAAAGAATATTGATTCAAGAATTAAATTAATTATTAAATATATGTGTAATTATTTGGACCTATAGTGATGGGTGGATCTTGGTATAACATATCCCCTCAATGCATCGGTAGATCTCATGAGACAAATTAAGTTGGCCTAATAAAACATGTTTCTACTTGTAGTTTTAAATTATATTCTAAAAGGTCTTTAAAATAGAGGTATGATGATGCCTGAGATCATGGAAGGAAATATTTAAGAATTTACTTTATTAAGAATTCTATTATTATTTTCTATGATATTTTGATAATGATATGATCTATAGATAACTTTCATTTTTAGTTTATCAATTAAATGACACAAGTTTTAGTTATTTCTCTTACCATATTTATTATGCCTTATCTATTCATGAAGTCAAGTTATTTAAATGGAATGAATTTTTAGCTATTTACCTTTAACTATTAATTATTCATTAATGATTCATGAATTATTCCACTATACTTGACCCCTACTGATCATTTGAGATAACCCTTATTTTTTTTCCTTTCCCTAGGATATGAAGAAGAGATATTTGAACAAGTTTTAAAGGATTTAGTTTTTTTTATAGTTTTATATTATGTTTTATTTTATTTTCCCAATGTAAAATGGGTATCATGTAAGTATCTATTTCTCTAAAACTGTTTAACTTATCAGTCCTTCAGGAAGTGATTCATTGTATCTGATTTCAATGTAATAAAGAAGACACTGACTATGGGATACTGGGGTTTGTGTCACTACATTTCATCATATTTACTTATGGATTCACCATCATTTTGATTCAACTTAAGGAATTCCTTATCTATATTTATATGTAAAATAGAGGAAAGCAATTATTTAAGAGTATTCCCTTAAACTCATTCAAGCCCATGGATTTAATTTCTTCCTATTTCTTTGTATTAATAATGATATTCCACCATTTTTCTACTTTTCCCTCTAGATAATAAATAGTTAGGACAACATTTTCATGTCCCGAGCATTGAATAAAAAAAATATTTTCTCGATTATGTTGATCCATCACTCAACCACTATTGGATTAAAGTATCTAGTAAAAGATAGTGGGTTTTTACTCATGAAAGATTCCACAATACATAGTTCTCTACTTTGATCATTTGTAAATTCAATAGGATTGATAGCCTAATATAGTTAAGTAAGCATTGTAGTAAGATTATATATTCCAGAGCTCAAAATATTTGGTTACTCAAGTATAAAATCATTATATTTCCCATCACATTTAGCATTAACATGATTCATTTGGTTTCCAGCCAATGAATAAATCTAAAAATCATATTATAATAAATGATAATCATAGCTAGAAACTAAATAATCTTAAAAAATCATTTATATAAGGTTGTGATTATGAGACCTTATTTTATGACACCTTAGGTTTAAACTAGGCTATTTATGATCATTACCAAAACTTCAGGATTTTATAATATACTTAGACTTATCTGTATGGTTTCTGAAAAAAATTTCTATAATAGACCAATATTTTCATAGATAAATCTTACATATTTTTAGATGAATATTTGAGAAGATTTCAATCCACAATATAACCGTAAGGTTATAGAGTCATTAGAGACTAGATATACAATATTATTATTTCTTGAAAGATCTTCAATATCTCGCATAAAAATATTCCCACATATTACTCTTCATGGGAACACCATACATAAAGTTCTTCATAACTCGGGGAAAGGAAACATAAGAAAGGGTGATCTCCATTGCTCAGTATAGGTATACATGATAGAGATCAATCGATTATCATATGAAAGAATAAAATAATCATAAAGCTATAATGTCATGAATAGAACTTACAAAGTTCATACCCAATTTTACAAAGATCATAAACATGAGTTGTGGCCTAAAATATTAAAATTTCAAAAGATATGAATCATAATAAAATAAAATCATCACAACTAAATTATTAATAATAATTTCATGTCATAAATGTTTGTTGAACCATAATAATGTATAAAATCCATTTCATATATCAAGGTTTACTACCAAGACCATTATACCAAGTATGCAAACCTATTTACCATAGTGGATCAGGCACATCAGCTTTTTTCGCATAACAGATCAAGCACTTGTCCTTGTTTCCAATAACATATCAATCACTTCGACTTGTTTCCCATAACCATATCATGAGATATGATACATTATCCAATGCATTGGAGAGAGATATAGGTACCATCCATCACATAATGAAAACCACATATATGTGTGAAATAAAATCATAAAACATCCATCATATTAGTATATCATAACCCGTGCAAAGAAAACATGTTATATATTTCATCAAATCATTACATAAAATAAAAAATGGGTTTCATAAACATCTCATCATCATAAATATAAATAATTATTAGAAAAAACACTGATGGTATCATTGAATCACATACCTAGTAAAACATAAGCAACACTAAAGGATGTTTTCATTGATGAATATAAATACCATTAAAAGATCATTAAAAACATTCCCAAGGAAAAAACCTTTTTCATTTGAAAATAACTTTTAAAAAAAATTCAAAAAATATCATGGAAGGGATTTTATTTGAAAATAGTCATGGAAAATTGTAAATTAATATTCAAATTATTTAATGGTCATGATGGTGTGAAATTATGTTCATGATTTATTTGTTAAAAGAAAACATTCCTTTCATATTTTTGTCAAAAGGAACATTGTTTAGAAAATAACAAGAAAATTGCTTGTAAAATAATTTATAAAAATTTAACCAAGGGTTAAAATTTATTTAAAAAATCAAAGAAAAATCTTAAAATCATTCTAGAAATAATTTTTAGAATATATAGATATAGAAGAAAAATTATTTTAAACTAATGAGGAAAATAAAGTTAATTTTCCTTTAAAACACTATTTTTATCTCTTAAATAATTTATGTGAGAAAATAACAGGAAAAAATATATTCTAAATTGATAACTAGGGTATAATAAAATTAAATGGATTCATCATATAAAGATAATATAATTTCCTTAATATAAATTCATGTGTAACAATCCCGATTAAAATAGGATTGAAACATAAATCCCTTACCTCAAGTCTCTGTTTTCCTACTTCATTTTAAAACCTTATATATAATAAATATGTATTTATTATAAATATATTAATGAACCATATTCATATATATAATAACATTTATGATTTATTTATAACATATTATCACCCATTTATTAATAAAATTACTTTTTATGGTGATAACTACTTCATATTCCAAGCATGTTTCGGTTAGAGAGTCCCAATACTTATAATTTTATTATGGTTCCATAATTTTATGAATTTTAATAATGGTATAAAATTTATATATATTATTTTTACACATATTTATAATCTTTCATAAAAAGTAGATATAGAAAAATTAATTACACCATTCATGATGATGATAGGATGTACGTACGCATGAACACTGTTTTCATTTTTTGATGAACATAATGAATGAAAGGTAAATAATAATTAAACTTTAAAAGATCATTATTATAGATTATATATTATATTAATGTATTAAATATATCATTATTACTATCCAAGTATAATTTAAATGAAATAAAATTCACTTTGTTTCAGGGTGGAGGTAGTCCACATATATGCTTAAGCGACATTATCATTGGCCACCAGTTTGGTAGGTGAGAAGGTAGATGTGATATTGTGATTCTAGAAGTATAATTATGTTATAAATATCATATATAAACTTTAATCCCTTAAAATTAACCATCATTGACATATGGTGATGGAACATGATTTGTATATCTATTTGAATATGGTAAGCCATATGTATGCCCAAGCGATACGTTCACTTCCCATTTGATAAGAAAAAGGGTGGATAATGGTGATTTAATAATCATAATAATATTTTATTATATTTATAATACTTAATTTATTATTATATGATAAATACCATGGATTTATAGGACGTTAAAATGAAGTAAAAAGAAAATGATTAGTTATGGCGATTACCTCTTCTTTGAAAGAACTCCTTTAGATATTCTCTTAAGGATCCTATAGTAGTTTTTTTGGGAATAAGAGACCATCTAGAACATGTATAATGAATTTTGGAATGTATTTTGTCAGTGTATGGTTGTGATAGAAAGCTCAAAGTGGTGTAAAGAAGTGAGGGAGGATGTTCCATTTTATAATTGAGATGAGGAGCACTTTTCGGAATTTCTTAAAAGGTAAAATTATAATGACATCATTATCTAGACCAAATGCTTCCAGAAGGCCATTTATTCAAATATAATATAGGAATTGTTTTTAATAATATCATCCAATAAACTTTGGATAGGTTTTAGTGTCATTTTAAACATTATCTTTTTGATTAAGTAGTTGGTTAACCAATTTTAACCTTAATCACGATGACATCATTTTCACCATTAAATAATTATAATTTTACACATAAGGTTACAATTAGATCATAAATGGAAAATACATGTAATTTTAAACCATATATTATCCTAATTGTTCTTTTTATATATTTTTATGATTTTTCAATAATTTAATAAAATATTATTTTGATAAAATATTATTAATGTCCATTTTGACACTTTTCATTTAATTTGACTTAAAATGCATTAATATAAAATTTTAATTCAAATAAAATAATTAAAAATATATATTAATATGTCATATTCATTTAAAAAATTCATGTATCACATTAAAGTGGTCAAATTATATCACTTTTAATATGTTTAATACCATTTATATTATTTTTCCATTAATTGACTAAATACTCTTTCGACATTACGTAAGAATTTAAAAGTAATTATTTCATACATAAAAATTAGAAATAAATTTCAATAACTAAAATAAGTTTATTATTATCAAAATTAAAATTTGGATTTATTTATAAATTAATTTTTTCCCTATGAGGAAACATAATAGATATTTAAAACCGAGAGAGTGACATTTTGTAAATTTCTCTGATTTAAATAATATACTAGTCATTTTCATGGAAAAGTTTCCCTTAAGAAAATAAAATTCAATAAAAAGGTGATAATGGTTAAATTAAATTTATTAAATATAAATTATTATGAATAATAATAGCATCATCCCTTATATTTAACACAGAATAAATAAATTTACCCTTTACTGAGGTGATAAATTTTACCGAGGTTACTATTCATATTGAAAATAAATAAAAGGGACCCATTTACCAATTTTTAATTTAATAATTCTTAATATTTAATACATTTTATAAAATTCAATACCTATAAGTGAAATAAATTAATTTTAATATAATTACAGACAACACGATGAAAACTGCTTTTTAGAATTG
The DNA here is from genome assembly GCA_963277665.1 of Viscum album. Lineage (NCBI taxonomy): Eukaryota > Viridiplantae > Streptophyta > Magnoliopsida > Santalales > Viscaceae > Viscum > Viscum album. Next base: position 191,053,351 of record OY728145.1, read on the forward strand.
GACAATTTTTAAGTATAAAATTTGGTTTATTCTTATCCCATACCTAGAAAAATATTAAATGAATGATAATTTTTTTTAATTAATATATAATATTAAAATTTTGTAAAAATAATTCACTAATAGTGACTAATTTAATTTATTAATATAAAAATACTTTACGTGTATTAAATTTTTTTTTTCAGAAAAAACATTACTTTTATTTTCTATTCTAATCATTTTATAACCAATGAATTCATTTTATAAATTTATAGAAAATATTTTTTTATAATTTAGTTATTAATATTAATACCCACCAATCTAATGGTTAGGTGATAACCATCACATAATAATATTCTAATAGTATACCCTGGTTCATTTAAACATGGTGTTGTAAGTAGCACAAGCTATCAAGGAAATAAAAACATTTAGATGGAAATATTTTTCATAAATTTTGGTGTTTTACAATTACTCTCATTCCTTATACATTATGGGATACTATTGTATCCTCACCGTGAGGAGGATCCCACCCAAGCATTGAGTGATTCAATCAATCTTTGAATATACCATGGAGAGAAGAGTCCTTAAATTATTCCTAGTGATCTTCACCAAGCTCATTTTGAAAAGAACAATATAGGATCTTCGGTGAAAGGTATATGTTATTTATTTTTATATATATGTGATTTTATTTTTAATTACAGATGGTATTAGGATTTAAGCTTTCTAATTTCTTTTACTATATCGAAAAAATAATGTTAGACTATTAAAAACTCAATAGTGGTATCAATGATTTACCATGCTTCATGATTTAAAAAATAATCATGTTTGGAAATAAATAATGTTGGATAACATATTTATTTCATATTAGATACCATTAAACATGATATTTAATTTTTTTTACTTCAACTTAAGTTATGATATCTGATATTTTAAGCCTTAAAAGGTTCATATAATACGATACATGTGTTCTCCTAGAAAAATAAGGAAGACTGATTTATGGGCGGGGTGAATTATAACAAAATACATGACATAAAATTTCTATACACATAAATATTTAAGTAGATCGAAAATTAGATCTTTCAATAAAATCCAAAGTTATCAAAGTATAAAAGTACACATTCATCGGAATATAACACTAACTGAAGATAAAACTTTGCAGAAAAATCAGAATAAAACATGGAAGTTCAATTTTTTGGAAATTCAAAATATCAAAAAAAATAAAAATAAAAACCCAATGGAAATATATTACCAAATGTAGTTTAGAAAAAAAACTCATGGATTAATAATTACAATCCTTAAACACACAAAAGGATATTATTACCAAACCACACATTTATCCAAAAGTATAAGTATGATTGATAAACCTCATACAAGGTTTCCTTTCTTCCTATACTCAAAAGGCATTTTATATAGACCAATCAGAAGGTGTATCTAAATTTTTATCCTTGTAATACCTTAATCAAGATTTCATAATGAGATTTATCTTCTAATCCTTGTAATCCCTCAATCACATAGTATCAGAAATCCTCTATCTTCCTATCACTAAAGACCTTGATTATAAAGGATCATAACAAGAATGAATATAATAGAAAATTACTGATTCAAAGATCTCTCAGTAGTAAGTAGTTTAACAACCTCAAATTGAGTATAATCTTTCATAATGATCATATTTTTTAACTTCTTCTCTATGAGGATTTTTTCCTATTTATAAGCAACATTGAAATAAATGTCAATGGTGAGATTCTGCAGTCTTCATTGTCAGTTGTAATGGAACTAGAAGCTCCAACTCTAACTTTATATTTAATTAAAAATGTTAAGTATCATATAATGACATTAGTTTACATCACTATAGTGATAAAAAATCTAAAAAATTAATCTATCTAGAAAAAATAGTTCTTAAAATTTCCACATTTCAACTTAAAGATCTAGATATAAATTAAACAAAAATTCATTATGCAGAAAAAACAATTAGTACTGGCTTCAGGTTATGTAAAGTTTTTATTAAGTGTATTGTGATTTTCAAAACAAAATAATAAAATAATTCATTGAGTTAATAATCACCCCCTTGTTTTAAAATCATGAGGAAAATAAGAAAATGGAATGGTTGACTAAAATTTAAATAAGTAGTCACATATTTTCTAAAGAAATAAATTTCTTCCACTTTACTCACTATATTAAAAAAACTCATTATTCAGAAAAAAGATAAGAAAAATAAGTCTCCTTATTTTTAAATTAAGAAAAGATTCTAAATTTCAAAAATTAATCCCAAAAAAAATAAAATATAATGGATTTTGTAAAGTGCTACCCCTTTATGAAAAACTAGAAACTTGTAAAATTTTTATCCCTTTCCCCCCGTTTGATTTCAAAAAGAAATTAGAAAAATAAAATTAAATCAGATTGAAAAAAAAATCTTCCTTGAATATATATTTCTCTCTAATTAAATTTACACTAAATGAATTAGTATAAGTAAATGATAAAATAAAAAATAGGCATGATAAATTAAATTGAACCTTTTAGAAGTTATCAGTGATACCTAAAGACGATTTTATTCATTTGAAGATAGTTTTAAAAAATATTTGAATTGAGATTTATTAACTTCCATTGTATTAAAGATAGATACCAATTAAAAACTAAGAAAAACTCCCTAAATACCAATTAATTTTATCTTAATGATATTACTACTATAAGATGACATTCTATAGAAATAATTTTTTTTATTATACCATAAATCTAATAAATTATTTAGGAAGTGTTAGAAGAAATATTATGGATGAATGTCTAGAAATTTTAGACGAAAATATTGAAATTTTCTTGTTTACTTTAGCAAGATCAGCTTTAGAATAATCAAAATAATTTTCAAGGTTTTTGTTTTCCTTTTCTCTAGGGTTTAGAAATATCACAATTTCTTCATAAGTTGTAAAATATTTCTTTTCCTTTAAAGAATAAAATTTTTAATCATATGATGAAGATGAATAGTCATAATATTAAGTATAATAAAAATTTGAATTTAAAGTTAAATTAAAGATATAATGAGTGGTTACCTTATCCATAAGAAACTTCTCATCCTTCGGAATATTTTCTTAGAATCTAATAATCCTCAGAATTCCATCACTATATTTCAATGGAGTATTAGAGACATTTTCACTATTTAGTTCCTTTATTATATCAATCTCTTTGACATGACATTATAAATAATGTATAATTTGAATTTATTTGTTTTTTATCACAAATTGTTTTATATATTTTATTAAATTTTATAAAAAATAGTATATAATAATAATCAACATTTCATAGTCAGTCTAATAACCGATTTCTTATGAACCCCTAATTATTATTGGAAAATTAAAATGACACACTTTTCATTTTTAAATAAAAGATGATTAAAATTAACACTATTCAAAAGCTTGTATTTATTTATTATAATAATTTTAAATTTATGTCTATGTTTAATTTTTTGAGTAACATTATTTTCATAGGTTTTTTATAATAATTTCTATTATATGTTATTTATATAACATAAATTCTTACTAAAAATATATAGAATGTGTTTTAGTTTTCATATATATATATTTCAATTATAATTTTTGTTTTTTCACTACTTCATGTAACATTATTTGCACGTAACATTTTTTTGAACAATATGTTTTAAAGTATTTATATTCTCTAGAGGTGAGTATGTTTTGCCCAATTATTTTAATGTTATGTGATCAATTTTTTTGAAATTATTTTTATTGGGTGCTATTTATTACATGATTAATTTAAATTTAATTTTTTATTATGCTTATTGGTATAATTTATTGTTTATAAGGTTCTAAAATAAATTTATTGAAATACAAAATATTATTTGGATTTTAAATAAAACATATTATGTATTGAATATTAGTATCCTTTCAAAATTTTGTTCAATCTATTTATTTTTTAATTTTTTTAATTTATTCCTTTATATATATATGAATAGTTTTATGTGTTTTTTGCACAAATTAGATTGAAATAATATATTTTAAGATTCTAAAGTAGAATGTTTAATATATGACATGTTTTTCATATTTTTAATAGAATTCGTTCTTTCTTGGATCATTTATGTTATATGAACTTGTTTTTAAATATATCCATCTTAATATATTATATGATATATATATTAATGGTTTATATATATTTTTTTGTATCTTTTCAATTTTATTTATGTTTTTTTAAGTAATAATGCATAATGATTAATGTAGAATATATTCTATGAAAGGTTATGTTATATATGTGTATACACTATTTAATTATTATGTTATATCATCTCTTTTTTGTTATGTATTTCTTTAAATTTTTCTCTATATTTTAACTTATATTGCGTAATACGTGGATAATAGTTTTATATTTATGTTTTAAATATGTTATGAGGTTGAAAGTATTTTTTTGTTTTGTTTATATTTAAATTATATTTTGATAAGAAAATAAAATAAATTATTTGTGATAGAGATTTTCCCTAAACCCTATATGAATATGAATTATTTAGGTTATGTCATATGAGACAATAAAAGGGATATTGTATTTTATGATATCCATGAAGCAAACACATATATCATGGATTGTACATATATCACTTAATAGGATTCATAGATATCATAAGGCTATTTCCCAAGCCTATCATACATTTTGAGATGCTATATCATATGGTTTTGTTAATCGTATCATACCATTCCCATGATAACTATTATCATTATTCACGGTTTAATTTTAAGTGTTAAAATTCAGATATTATTCTATGTAATGATGTCCTTGATAGTGAAAATTTAATATGATTAAAAATATTGAGTTTAAAATTCATTTATGTGGTAAATTAAAGAACACCTAGAAAAACATTTACAAATAATTTATAAATTGGTGGAATTACTCAAATATTTCATTGAATTTTTGTAAATGTCATATAAGAATCAAGAATATCTCCAGACCTATATAAATATACCACAAATATTATTTGAACTCATCTTAGACTTATGTTGAATCTCTTAAGCTCTCTTCCTTCCCTTCCTTAGCCATCATGAGATACCAATATATCATGATCATGGAGAGGATCCCTTCAAATCATTTGGTGATTTAGTCAATCTGTGGATACACCATGGAGGGCATTCATTCATTTTTTCTAATTTATCTCCATCAAGATCATTTTAAAGAATACAAGAGAGGCTAATTAGTGCAATGTACATGTTTTTCATTTTAATATATACAATATTTTAGTTTCAATGACTTCAGTTCTTGGGCTATGAATTTTATAATGTCCTCTACTTATTAGAATAACTGTTATTATATCATTATTGACTCATGAGTGGTATCATAATTTTACCATTTTTCTTTAATTACAAAATCATTTTTAAAAGTAAAGAATATTGGATAGAATATTGATATCCTATTAGATACCATTAAATTCGGTATTGAATTTTTAATTCCCCTTGGGTTGTGATTGTTGATATCGTTCGTAAGCTAATATAGGTTCATATAATATGATATATGTGTTTTCCCACAAAAATAATATAGATAAATATCTATGTGTGTGTGGGGGCTGTGTGGTGGGGTTGAATTGTTGCAAAAAACATGAGTTATAATTTTCATCCAAATCATGGTGAAAATAGATAAACAATTAGATCTTATGAACAAATCAAAAATTACAAGAGAATAAAAGTATAAATGCATAAAAAATTAACACTAATGGAAAATAATACTACCCATCTAAATTATTATTCTTGATAGAAATAATTTCTTTCATAAAATCACAATATTCGAAATATTTAAAAACAATATATAAATTTAATACAAAAAACAGTGTAAAGAACAATTCATGGATTAAGAATTAAAATCCTTAATATCATAAAAGGATATTACTATCAAACCAAGTAGTTATTCCTAAGAGTAAGGAAGATTGATAAACCCGATTCAAGGTATCCTATATTCCTATCCTTGAAATACCTTAACTATAAACCTATCAGAAGGTGTATCTATTTTACTATCCTCATAATCTCTCAATGGAGATGATTAGAATAAGATCGATCCTTTAATTCTTAGAATCCCTCAATCATGTAGGATTGGAAAATCCTCGTCTTTTCAATCCCTAAAAGATTTTTATTCTACAAGATTGGAAAAAGAACAAATAAAATAGAAAATGAATGATTGGATGAGCTCTCAGTAAAGAGCTATTTCACAACATCAAAACAACTAGAATCTTTTAGAGTGTTCGTAAATGTCATCTTGTACAACTCGATGCTATGGTATTATTTATAAGAAACATTATAAAAAACATAAACACTCTGATTCTTCACTCTTTTGGGTCATTTTTAATGACACTAGATGTCGAATCACTATATTTAGACGGACTTATTAGTGATCTTTATATTCTAATAAAATTAGTTTATGCCATTGTAGTACTCCAAAATCCTATGAATGTAGTCTGTTGAGAAACCTCAATTCTCCACATTTTCTTGTTTCAATATAAATATCTAGAATTAAATTTACTGAAAGTTTATTATGCACAATAAAAAACAGCTAAGGGTCAACTTCAAGTTAATTCAAGTTCTTATTAATTGTGCTGCGATTTTTAAATAAATAAATAAGTAAAGGATTATTTGACTCAAAAATCTCCCCCCTTTTCAAAATCAAAATAAACACCTGAAAACTAAAAGTTTAAAATAATTTTAAATAAATACTCCTATAATTTTCAATGAAATAATGTTATTCTAATAAATGACAATAATCAATATAAACCGATTATTTATATACAAGATAATTAGAATAAGAATCCCCCTTGGATAAATCAAGTAAAGACTATCAATTTCAAAAATTACTCTGGGAATAAGAAAATATAATTAATTTGTAAAAACACTCTCCATTTATAAATAACTAAAAACATATAAATTTATTCTCAAATTTATCCTCCTTTGTGATTTTTAAAAGGAAGTAGAAAAAGTTCATTAAATCATTGTGGTAAAAAATCCAACCTTAATATACATTTATCCCATTTCCAAATTACAATAAATACATTAGTATAAGTAAATAATATAATCAATGATAAAAAATATTAAAGAGATTCAAGCTTGAATAATTTATCTTGGATACTTATGGACAATATTTTTCATTAAAAGATGGTCCTAGAAAATTTTTAAATTGGAACTTCTTATATTTCATTGTATTAGAGATTAATTCCTATAAAAACTAAAAACAATTCCCAAAAATATCAATTATGTTCAAATTAAATATAAAATTTTTTATGAGATGAAACTCTAGTGAAATATAATTTATTTTTACTAAACCTCCAAAAAATAATAATGTATGAAAAAAGAATTTTAAAAAAATTCATATAGAAACGTCCTCCCCCTTTATTAGGTATTTTATATTGTTAGGAGATAGGTTAACCAAGAAGTGAAATGAATATCATTTTAAATTTATCATTCCCAAAAACTATTTAATATATTTGAATTTATCTAAATTTAAATGTTTAGTTAAAATATCAATAAGTTGATCTTTAGTTGTGATAAAATCAATTATAAAAATTATTATTTTTGAGTGGTCTTATAGGAAATGGTGTCTTACATCTATGTGATTTACACTTGAGTAAGGTGTTGGGTTTCTAGGAAGTTAAATAGTTATAATAGCATTATAACAAATTAATGTTTGTGTAAAACTCAAACAGAAAACCATGAGTTTCTACTGCATCCACAAAATTTATGCACAACAAATTTCACCTTTAATATATTTATATTTATCTATGGAAAGTGAAATATTATTTCATTTCTTTAGAGAAGATGAAACTAAATATTATCCTTGACAATAAAATGTTCCAATAATTAAATTTTCTATCCAACCTAAAACCTCCAATGTTATCATCTGAGTAACTCTTATGTGTAAAAACATTTTTATAATGATAAAATATGGTAAGTTCTGAAGTATATTAAAGATAATATAAAATATATATTATTGTTTTTAAATGTGATTCCTTCAAATTGTCTTATATTTTCACACATAAATACATAAAAAACATAATTCTAAGTAGACTAGATATTTGGTATAGTAAAATTATAATCATACCTCTATAAAGTGATTAATCAACTTATTACCTGAATTCGTTAATATATATTTTAATAGAGGTTCCTACCTAAGTACTTATATGAGATACATTTTCTAAACTGAATCATTTTTGATAAATATCTACTATAATTATGTTGTTTAAGAATATTTCATTCCAATTTTTGAGTAATTTGAAATCCAAGGAAATAGTTAAGCTAACCCTTCATTTAAATTTCGAACTCACTTTTCATAAGTTCTAAAAAACCATCAGAAAGTGATTTTTGTGTTGAACTAAAAATAATGTCTTAAACATAAATATGACTAATGATGGTTTCTTTAAAAAATTATTTATAAAAAGTTTTGGATTGAATGTTTACCTTAAAAAAATTATTTTGGGTTAAAAATATGATCAATCTACCATGGAAATATCCCATGGCGTGTTTATGGTTGTATAGTTATTTAGTGTGTTTTTATAAATGTTCTGGAAATTTAAATTCCTCAAAGCTAGGGATAGTTCAATATAAACCTCCTCATAAATTTATACGTTGAAAAATAACTATTGGAATCAATTTAGATTAAAGTAAACATTAGATGTACTATACAGTCTAGTAGGATTCATATAGATTCTAGTTTATCTACCAGTGAAAACTTTCTTCGATAGTCTATGCCTTATTCCTAACAATAACCCTTAGAAAAAATTCATTCTTTTTTCCTTAAAATAATTTTATTTTCATAAATATTATTTCTAAAAACCCATTTTACTCATATTACCTGATGATATTTTGGATGATCAACCATGGTCCAAACCCGATTCCATTCAAATTGATGAATTTCTTATTGCAGGACTCTTATCCACTTTCCATTACACATGACATCGACTATATTTTTTTGGTTCAAATTGAGAAATTAATGCATGAGGATCACATTTAGTTCTCAAAGAACATCTATTTTTAACTGGATGAATTAAAATCCCCTAACATTTCTTTTGATAGATTTAATTCCAGTGGTTATGGTTCAGATTCTTTTAAATGAACATAAGTTATTTCAAAACAATCATCTAAGGGATTAACTTCTAGACATTTTACAAAAACAAAAGGATCCATTTCATAAAGTTATATATGAACAATTTCCTCAACAACATTGATTCATTTATTAAAAACTCTAAAAGATTTCTATTTATAGGAATAACCTAGAAAAAATATTTTTATCATCTCTTGGATCAAATTTATGTAGTTAATTATTAGTATTAAAAATAAACAATTTAATCCCAAAGACTCTAAAGAAATAAATAAATGAGAAAAATACCTCCATCATCCCTAGGATCAAATTCACGAAGTTACTCATTATTATTCAAAATAAACACTTTACACCCAAAGACTCTAATGTATGAATGTTTTGGTTTTATTCTAATCCACAAATCATAATGAGTTTTTCTATGAAAAGGTTTTACTAAAAAACAATTAATAGTATAGAAAAATGTATTTACTACTTAATACCTAAAATATCTAGAAATAAAATATTCACATAACAAAGTTTGAGTAATTTCATGAAGAATTCAATTTATTTTTTCAACTATAACATTTTTCTAAGGAGTTATTGATGTTGAAAATTGATGTGTAATACCTTTCATACTATATTTTTTTTTGAAAATTCGAATTAAAAAAATACTCTTCCATGCTCACTGTAGATAAAAATAAAGGGATATTTTTATCATTTTTAATATAAACATGAAATATTATTAAATACAATAAATATTTATATTTTTACACGAGAATAGAATTTCAATTAAATCTCTTGTAATATTTTATTGGATAGACACATAATGATTTCCTCTAATAATCCTAGTATGTATAACCAAATAAATCCATGTGGACTAACTATAATACACTAAATATTGAGACTTTACTAACAGGTTTGAAAACAGGATTACGCTTCTTACCAAATTATAAAGGATCATAAACGTAACACCCCAAGCTTCTACGGTACGCTTCTCTTTGAATAATGTGTTAGCGTGTGTTGTACGCAACACCGAGTTCTAACACACCATAACCAATCAAACTAGACGTTATGAATAGTAATACCTACTTTTTGAAATTATATATATTTTATATTTCAAAATGGACTTCATTTTTGGATTCAGAATATCGAATTTATCCTAAGGTGAAATTTTGGTACTTTTCGGATAACTTTAATATTTTGATGAATAGTGAAAATTACTAAATTTTAATTAAAAACAACTTTTTTAATCAAAATAATTAATAGTGATAAATTAAGAATTTGTGAGGTTTTAAAGTATATTTATAATATATTTTTACCATTTAATACAATGTTCGTCATTGGACAAAATTTTACAATTAAACCGGACATAAACAAGTGTCAATCTTTTGATAGTTATTATCTCTTAAAAACACGCTTTTTGTTTTAACAACGAGAATTAATTTTAAATTAATTTCTGCCACTTCTGTGTTTTGAATTTGGAAAAATGGATTCCATATTTGGAATCAGGATGTTCAAATTGTGTAAATAGGTATCATTTATTTTTAGACATTTTGAATAATTACTACGGTAAATATTTTATTTACCATGGTTAAGGGTAAATCCGGTAAATAAGGGTTAAAAAATAATATTATAATAATACTAAATTACCCTAAAACGTGTCCTAAACTTATTGGTTGATACATGTTCGACCATATCCATCTTTGGCTCGATTTTGGGACCCCATGGAGCCACTTGTAGGTGATAGGGACACTTTATTTTAATTAAGTTAAAATGAATACAAAAATGACACAAGCATATATCTTTTAGAAAAACAATTTTTACATAGGGTTATATAAGTTGTATTTTCGACTATAAATATTCATTAGAAATATAAACAGATTTAATACATAATTATATTTTATTTATAATTTTTAGACATTAAATAATTTAATTTATATATGACACAATGATGATGCAGTAATTACCATAATAGTGAAAAATTAAAATAATTGATATTATAAATACAAAAATAAATATAATTTTAGACTTTTTATGAATTAAACTAATTTTCTAAGTTAATATGACATGTTAGGAATGATTTAATTAAATTTGTGCAAAGTAATAATTCTTCTATAAGTTCCACAAAAACCAACTATTGAATAGTGTCAAAATTGACAAAAAAGAGTTTTTAAAACAAATATTATATTATTAATTGATTTTAAATTCCTAAAAATCTAAGGTTCGGCCAAGAGACTTATATCATGATAGGTATATCATTAATGGACCACTTGGGGGTCGCTTGGATGTATATGATAATTTTATTAACCATATAATATAAAAATACAAAGAGACATTGTAAAAGTGAAACTAATTAACTTAGAGTTAATACTTAAAGATAAGGTTAATATAAGTACCCAAACTTGTCTAAATTCTATTGGTTGAGTTTTTGTCGACCCATCCCCACCTTAAAAGTTAAATAATCAACTTTGGATCCATTAGAAACCGAATATGAATTTATTATAAATTAATATTTCTTGCTTTTCCAAAGGTGCCCCTCACCCCTCTTATAAAAGGGAACTCCTCCTTCTCATTTCTTCACACCTTCAAATCATTTTGGTTCGGCCAAACTCTGCCCAAATACTCTCCCAACTTCCCTCACTACAACCTAGAGGCCTTAGTTTGATCATAAAGCCAACCTAAGGATCCCTTTTGATCAAATCAAAAGGAAGAACCCGAAGAAGAGGTAATGATTTCACAACCCTTTTCCAAGTTCCTTTCTTCTTCCACTTCTTCTTCCTTTGATGTTACCATTGTAAAATAATAACTCCAGTATCATATATATACTGTGATATTATTATAAATATTCTACAACCATAATCATTATTCTATCCACCCTTTGAATAACATGTCACCATACGTGCGTACGTACGGCTTACCGTCTCCACGTCGTGGTGTAATTGTTATTCAATATATTATTATTTGTATGGGTATAATAATGATATGTAACTCATGTAAATAATAAATATAACATTTTAATGATTCTGTATATATGATATAACATCCATTTATATATTATTTTAATATCAAAAGAATGATATTGTCGCTCGTGCGTACGTACGGACTACCGTCTCCACGAACGCGATGAGATTCATTCTCCATCGTATCCATTCAAGTATAAGTCTCATTTGATGGTTAATAATAGTATCTAAGGACTTTATATCATTCTATATATGATGAAGATACAACCTATCCATTAAAAACATGTCTTACGTAACAAAACATATAAAATAAAACAAGTAAGTTAACACCCGAAACAACGATAATACTAAGATATTATTAACAAAGCAATGTTAAAAGATCATATATGATATCATATGAATGTATATGATTCTTGTATAATTTAATAACAATTATTTCACTATTATACAGGAGGTTAACCTACCCCAACCAAGGAAAAGTACAAGGTAAGGTTTATTTCACAATCTCTTCATTATCCGAGGTTGTTTATACGTAATAATCTACTGGGATCTCTTTATCATCCACATCCATGTTTCATAAAAATGTATTTCAAAACATTTTTACTATTTACAAGAATATGGGTTAAAGTCATTTATACCCTTGTTTGACTTTTTGTAAGAGGTTTATAAAGGAATCTTTCTGTCGTTTTCCAAACAAGGTGCTTTTTAACCTTTTCGACAAAATTAAAGTAAGAATGTTTTTTTAACTTATACGGCGGGTGAGGATATTTTCCGCCATTATAAAATCGTCGAAGCTTCCCTTAAAAGCTTATAAGAATATTTTCAAAGAAAATTTTTTATTTTATAAATATACGACTCTTAAATAATTTCAAAATAGAAAGAGATATTTCTCTAAAAAGAGTTTTGATTTCATCTATGTCAACATCCTTTGATGGATTTTACGTTGATTTATTATGATACAAAAATTCTATATTGTATTGAAGTTTTTGTGATATGTTTGACTGTGGATGTGCTATTTTTATACCATTCATGGTTTATGGTGAAAGTATTGACATTTCGTATGCTAGTTTTAATACGAATGTTTATGTTATGTTTAAACCTTTTCATATGGGAATGCATTGGACTTAATATGTGATGGGTGGAGCCCTCTATAGCTCCTCGATGCATCGGTAGGTCTCATGAGACAAACTAGTGTCTTGGCACAAGGCCTTGGAAAAATCTTATTTGTAGTCTTGGCACGAGGCCTTGGCTATGTAGTTATGATAGTCTGGCATTGTGCATTCCATCATTATGAAAGTGGTTATTGATATTGCATGTGATTATTCGATTAGTAGAATATCCATGTGAATAAGTAAATGGAATTATTTCATTTTAATTTTTCCATACTATGTTGAAGTTCAAGATTAAAAGGCTTTTGTTTTAGTTATACATTTCCTTAAATGTTTATTCTTATTTTTGAAAGTTTCCGCTATATTGTTATCCTTACTGGGCATTTGAGATCACCCCTTTTCTATGTTTTATTTTTCCCAGGATGTGAAGAAGTAAGTTATGAATGACCTGCAGGGATAGTATCTGGGGATATGAGTGTGGAATTTATAGACTATGTTGTTGTAGTAGTTTTTCGCTTTATGATGTATTGTAAAACTTTATGAATATATCTATTGTTTCCAAGGCTACTAAACCAATCGGTCTTTCGAGATTTGATCTTTCTTGTGATCATGCCAATGTTATGTAATAATGCACCGACTCTAGGTAACTGGGGTCGGGGCGTTATAGTTGGTATCAGAGGAAGTTTTGTACAAACCTTAGAATCTAGATTTAGATAAACTCTGATTAGAGCACGTAGACCTAAGATGAACTTTGAGGATTAGTATCCTAAGATGAACTTTGAGGATTAGTATAGAAGAACTTCCTATAATTTTGGTATTGTAGAGATTTTTTGAGTTTTCTGAGCAATACATCCCTGTCTGGATACGAGCAGGTAGAGGTGGCTCTGGCACAGATGTACCTAGGGGTAAAACCTGAAAACACCGCTTTGAGCTAGACTCAAACGGGAACTGGTGCACGACAACGGGTCTTGTTGCACTCTTGGTTACGACACTCCCAGGGGATATGCTTAGGATAACTCTCATTTTATTTACAAATCATTATGAAGGGTTTATGAGTATATACTTCCTCAAAGAAAACAGTTTTATGATTATAGATTATATCCATAAATAGTTCAATTTATGTTAAGTGTTTTATAAGTATGAGATTATGTATTTTGATTCGTAAACTGATCTAGTTTATGCCATTGTTTAGAAATGGAACCTAGTGGAAGAAATGGAAACCGTATCAATGCATGCACTCCATTTAGGGATTTCCCTCCTGCTCAAGATAATTATAGTGGAGCTGGTGATGCAACTGGTGCCGATCAGCTAATCACCACACTAGGACAACTCACTCAGGTTATGAATAATAACCTTACCTGTATAGATCACCCTGATCCGCAGCGTGGAGGATCAATGTTAGATCGATTCATGAGGCAACAACCACCAACGTTCAATGGGATTACAAATACCTTAGTAGTTGAGAAATGGATATTTTCCCTAGAGAAAATATTTCAGGCTTTGGGGAGTAGTGAAAGGGAAAAAGTTATCATGGCAGTTTACCACCTCACTGGAGATGCTGATCAATGGTGGTCATTGATTCAAAATAAGAAGGAAGATGATGAAGTATCAAATATGGAATGGAGGGAGTTCAAAGATCTGTTTTTAGAAAAATAATTTCCTCGCGAACATCAAGAAGATATGGAAAGGCAATTTCTGAGTCTGAGATAGAAGGAGGATGAGAATTTCACAAAGTATGAGGCTAACTTTACAAGGTTAGCATGGTATGCTGGTGATTATATACGTAACCCAAGAAGTAAGATTGATCGTTTCTTTGATGGGTTAAAACCATTTCTCCGTTGAGCATTAGTCTCACAATCCTTCTCGTCATACGAAGACATTGTCTCATGTGCTATCAAGACCGAAAAGGAATTCTATAAGTCTTATGACTTTAAAGAAAAGCAAGAGAAGAAGAGGCCTGCTGATCAATCTGGGAATGGAAATAAGGGGAAGAAAGGAAAGGTTGAATATCCACCCTGTGGTAAATGTGGGAAGAAACACCCCGGTACTTGCTTGAAGGGAATGTGCGTCTGTTACAAATGTGGTGAAAAAGGCCACCAAGCTTGTGATTGCAAAGGGAAGAAGGAAGCTACCAATGTTCAGTGCTACAATTGGAGGGAGATGGGGCATTATGCAAATTAATGTCCTAAGCGTTAGGAGAACTTACCTCAGAAAAGGCCAAGGGATCAAGGCCAGGCTTATGCTATCACTACTGCTGAGGTAGAAGCTCCGAAAGACGTGGTGGAAGGTAATTTAATGGTTTCCTCAAGTTTAGAAAATGCATTATTTGATTCTGGATCATCTAATTGTTTCATATCGTCCCAGTTTGCTAATAAAATTAGATATTTCCAATTTGATTTAACAAGGGAGTTGTCAACTAAAACTCCTAAGGGAAGTTTCATTGCAACAAAATTTTGTGAATCAGTCCCCATTAGAGCACATAAATGTTCTTTATCTGCTGATCTCATCATCATACCTATGAATGAGTTTGATATAATACTCGGTATGGACTTGCTTTCAGACTATGATGTGAAGATTTATTGTAAGAAGAAAGA
Source organism: Viscum album (assembly GCA_963277665.1). Taxonomy (NCBI): domain Eukaryota; kingdom Viridiplantae; phylum Streptophyta; class Magnoliopsida; order Santalales; family Viscaceae; genus Viscum; species Viscum album. The sequence goes on from OY728145.1 coordinate 191,069,029, forward strand.
GGTTACGATTCTTGATGATAATGATAAGGAACACCTTATCTTTAGAGAAGAATTGTCACCACCTAATTCTTATTTAGATCCACCCCCAGTAGCACAACTAAATTCAATTATTGGGGAGGAAGAGAATGAAATAACTGTTGGTGAGGAAAGGAATGTTCAAATAGAGGATGTACCTGTTGTGAAAGAATTTGTAGATGTATTTTCGGAAGATTTACCTGGACATCCTCCAGAATGAGAAGTTGAGTTTTCCATTGATTTAATTCCTGGATCAAGGCCTATATCAAATACCACTTATAGAAAGGTCACTGTAGAATTAGTTGAACTAAAGAAACAACTAGAGGAATTGAGTAATAAGGGATTTATTCGCCCTAGTGTTTCTCCATGGGGAGCCCCTGTTCTTTTTGTTAAAACGAAAGACGGATCTATGAGGTTATGTATCGACTACAGGGAGATCAATGCTATAACAATAAAGAATAAGTATCCCCTACCACGCATTGATGATTTATTTGACCAACTGCATAGAGCTCAATACTTTTCAAAGATTGACCTTCGATCTAGATACCATCATTTGTGTGTGAGGAAAGAAGACATTCTGAAGACAACATTTTGAACCAGGTACGAGCATTACGAGTTTACTGAAATGCCTTTTGGATTGACTAATACACCCTCTGTATTCATGGATCTGATGAATAGAGTTTTCAAGGAGTATCTTGATGAATTTGTGGGGGTATTTATTGATGATATCTTGGTATACTCCAAAAGTTATGAAGATCATGAAAATCACTTGCGCATTATCTTGAAGACTCTGAGAAGACATGAATTATATGGGAAGTTTAGAAATTGTGAATTCTGGCATCATGAGATTTATTTTCTTGGACATATTGTCTCTAAAGATGGAATCTATGTTGATCCTTCTAAGACCAAGGCGATCCAAGAATGGCCAGCACCTACGAGTATAACTGAGGTACGTAGTTTTATTGGTTTGGCAGGTTATTATCGACGTTTCGTCCAGAATTTTTCCCGATTGGCTAACCCATTAACGAAGCTCACACGTAAAGGGGTTAAATTTGTTTGGACAAAAGAGTGTGAAGAATTTTTCGAAGAACTGAAGAGAAGATTAGTCAATGCTCCTATATTGACTCTACCATCGGGGAATGATGGGTTCATTATTTATCGTGATGCATCGAAGAAAGGACTTGGTTGTGTCCTTATGCAGAATGATAGAGTTATTGCCTATGCATCATGACAGTTGAAAATTCATGAACAAAACTATCCTACTCATGATCTCGAGTTAGCAGCTGTGATCTTTGCTTTGAAGATATGGAGGCACTACCTCTATGGTGAAAAATGTGAGATTTATACTGATCACAAGAGTTTGAAGTATATTTTCTCACAAAAAGAACTCAACATGAGGAAAAGGAGTTGGCTTGAATTACTCAAGGATTATGATTGCACGATACACTACCACCCAGGGAAGGCAAACAGGGTAGAAGATGCATTGAGCAGAAAAGACCATGGAGTTTTGAACAATATGAGAATTGAAAGGGATCCACTTTTCATGGATCTAGTGAAGATGGACATGGGAATAACCAGGGAAGGAAAAACATCAATTCTTTTTCAAATGGTTTCCAAACCATCTTTACTAGAAAGGATTAAGAGTTCTTAGACTGATGATGAAGAATTTAAAAAGAATATTAAAGATGTGAGTGATGGGATATTGAGAGAATTTGTGTATGAAGATGGAATTTTGAAATTCGGGAAGAGACCTTGTGTTCCCGATATACCTGATCTAAAAAGGGAATTGCTGGATGATGCTCATAGTTCCAATTTTTTTATACACCCTGGGAGCACCAAAATGTATATAGATTTGAAGGAACATTGTTGGTGGGACAACATGAAGAGTGAGATTGCTGATTTTGTGTCAAGATGTATGGTTTGTCAACAAGTGAAAGCTGGAAGGCAACATCCTGGAGGAGTCATGAAACCTCTTCCCATACTGGAGTGGAAATGGGACAATATTACGATGGACTTTGTCATGGGGCTACCAAAGACTCCTAGAAGAAACGATGCAATATGGGTTATTATTGATCGTCTTACCAATTCATCACATTTTCTTTCTATAAGAGAAGATCTACCCCTGAAACATCTAGAAAGACTATATATTAATGAAGTTGTGAGACTTCATGGAGTACCCCTATCGATTGTTTCTGATCGTGATCCCTGTTTTACTTCAAGATTCTGGAAAAGTCTTCAGAAATCCCTGGATACTGAACTTTATTTGAGCACTGCTTACCACCCTCAGACAGATGGACAATCAGAACGGACTATTCAAACCTTAGAAGACATGTTGAGATCTTGCTCACTTGACTTTCAGGGTATGTGGGATCAATATTTACCTCTGGTAGAGTTTTCCTATAACAATAGCTTCCATTCGAGTATTTAGATGGAACCATATGAAGCGTTATATGAAAAGAGATGTCGTACACCAACCTATTGGGATGACGTTGGTGAAAGAAAACTTGTAGGCCCAGAACTGATGGAGGAAACGGTGGAAAAGGTGAAGGTAATACAAAATCACATCAAAGCAGCTCAAAGTAGGCAGAAGAGCTATGCCGATAATCGAAGGAAGGATTTGGAATTTCAAGTCGGTGACCATGTTTTCCTGAAGGTATATTCATGGAAGGGAGTCATACGTTTTGGTAAGAAAGGTAAATTGAGTCCCAGGTACATCAGACCCTTCGAAATTCTAGAACGAATTGGGGCTGTAGCTTACCAATTGGCAATACCGCCAAGTCTCTCCAAAGTTCACGATGTGTTCCACGTATCTCTGTTGAGGAAATACATGCCTGACCCAACACATGTACTCACCTATGAGGAATTAGAACTGGAACCCGATCTGTCCTATTGTGAAGAGCCCGTCAGGATTCTTGATACGAGAGAACAAGTACTGAGAAACCGGACGACGCATCTAGTAAAAGTTTTGTGGAGAAACCATAAGATGGAAGAGGCAACGTGGGAACCCAAGGAACTTATGATGAAGAACCACCCGAGTCTTTTCATGTGATAATTATTCTAGAAATTTCAAGGACAAAATTATTTGAAGGAGGGGAGAATGTAACACCCCAAGCTTCTACGGTACGCTTCTCTTTGAATAATGTGTTAGCGTGTGTTGTACGCAACACCGAGTTCTAACACACCAAACCAATCAAACTAGCCGTTATGAATAGTAATACATAATTTTTGAAATTATATATATTTTATATTTCAAAATGGACTTCATTTTTGGATTCGGAATATCGAATTTATCCTAAGGTGAAATTTTGGTACTTTTCGGATAACTTTAATATTTTGATGAATAGTGAAAATTACTAAATTTTAATTAAAAACAACTTTTTTAATCAAAATAATTAATAGTGATAAATTATTAATTTGTGAGGTTTTAAAGTATATTTATAATATATTTTTACCATTTAATACAATTTTGGTCATTGGAAATAATTTTACAATTAAACCGGACATAAACAAGTGTCAATCTTTTGATAGTTATTATCTCTTAAAAACACGCTTTTTGTTTTAACAACGTGAATTAATTTTAAATTAATTTCTTCCACTTCTGTGTTTTGAATTTGGAAAAATGGATTCAATATTTGGAATCAGGATGTTTAAATCGTGTAAATAGGTAACATTTATTTTTAGACATTTTGAATAATTACTGCGGTAAATATTTTATTTACCATGGTTAAGGGTAAATCCGGTAAATAAGGGTTAAAAAATAATATTATAATAATACTAAATTACCATAAAACGTGTCCTAACCTTATTGGTTGATACATGTTCGACCATATGCATATTTGGGTCGATTTTGGGACCCCATGGAGCCACTTTTAGGTGATAGGGACACTTTATTTTAATTAAGTTAAAATGAATACAAAAATGACACAAGCATATATCTTTTAGCAAAACAATTTTTACATAGGGTTATATATGTTTTATTTTCGACTATAAATATTCATTAGAAATATAAAAATATTTACTACATAATTATATTTTATTTATAATTTTTATACATTAAATAATTTAATTTATTTATGACACAATTATGATGCAGTAATTACCATAATAGTGAAATATTAAAATAATTGATATTATAAATACACAAATAAATATATTTTGAGACTTTTTATGAATTAAACTAATTTTATAAGTTAATATTACATGTTAGGAATGATTTAATTAAATTTTTTCGAAGTAATCATTCTGTTATGAGTTTCAAAAAAATCAACTATTGAATAGTGTCAAAATTGACATAAAAGAGTTTTTAAAACAAATATTATATTATTAATTGATATTAAATTCCTAAAAATCTAAGGTTCGTCCAAGAGACTTATATCATGATAGGTATATCATTAATGGACCAACTGGGGGTCTCTTGGATGTATATGGTAAGTTTATTAACCATATAATATAAAAATACAAAGAGACATTGTAAAAGTGAAACTAATTAACTTAGAGTTAATACTTAAAGATAAGGTTAATATAAGTACCCAAACCTGTCTAAATTATATTGGTTGAGTTTTTGTCGACCCATCCACATATTAAAATTTAAATAATCAACTTTGGAGCCATTAGAAATCAAATATGAATTTATTATAAATTAATATTTCTAGCTTTTCCAAAGGTGCCCCTCACCCCTCTTATAAAAGGGCACTCCTCCTTCTCATTTCTTCACACCTTCAAAGCCTTTTGTTTCGGCCAAACTCTGACCAAATACTCTCCCAACATCCCTCACTACAACCTAGAGGCCTTATTTTTATCATAAAGCCAACCTAAGGAGCCCTTTTGATCAAATCAAAAGGAAGAACCCGAAGAAGAGGTAATGATTTCACCACCCTTTTCCAAGTTCCTTTCTTCTTCCACTTCTTCTTCCTTTTTTGTTACCATTATAAAATAATAACTCTATTATCATATATATACTGTGATGTTATTATAAATATGGTACAACCATAATTAGTATTCTATCCACCCTTTGAATAACATGTCACCATACATGCGTGCGTACGGCTTACCGTCTCCACGTCGTGGTGTAATTGTTATTCAATATATTATTATTTGGATGGGTATAATAATGATACGTAACTCATGTAAACAATAAATATAACATGTTAATGATTCTGTATATATTATATAACATCCATTTATGTATTATTTTAATATCAAAATAATGATATTGTCGCTCGTGCGTACGTATGGACTACCGTCTCCACGAACGCGATGAGATTCATTATCCATCGTATCCATTCAAGTATAAGTCTCATTTGATGGTTAATAATAATATCTAAGGACTTGATATCATTCTATACATGATTAATATATAACCTATCCATTACAAAAATGTATTACATAACAAAACATATAAAAGAAACCAAGTAAGTTAACACCCGAAACAACGATAATACTAAGATATTATTAACAAAGCAATGTTAAAAGATCATATATGATAACATATTAATGTATATGATTCTTGTATAATTTAATAACAATTATTTCACTATTATACAGGAGGTTAACCTACCCCAACCAAGTAAAAGTACAAGGTAAGGGTTATTTCACAATCTCTTCATTATCCGAGGTTGTTTATACGTAATAATCTACTGGGATCTCTTTATCATCCACATCCATGTTTCTTAAAAATGTATTTCAAAACATTTTTACTATTTACAAGAATATGGGTTAAAGTCATTTATACCCTTGTTTGACTTTTTATAAGAGTTTTATAAAGGAATCTTTTCGTCGTTTTCCAAACAAGGTGCTTTTTAACCTTTTCGACATAATTAAGGCAAGAATGTTTTTTTTAACTTATACGGCGGGTGCGGCTATTTTCCGCCATTATAAAATCGTCGAAGATTCCCTTACAAGATTATAAGAATATTTTCAAAGAAAATGTTTTATTTTATAAATATATGACTCTTAAATGATTTCAAAATACAAAGAGATATTTCTCTAAAAAGAGTTTTGATTTCATCTATATCAACATCCTTTGATGGATTTTACGTTGATTTATTATGATACAAAACTTCTATATTGTATTGAAGTTTTTGTGATATGTTTGACTGTGGATGTTCTATTTTTATACCATTCATGGTTTATGGTGAAAGTATTGACATTTCGTATGCTAGTTTTAATACGAATGTTTATGTTATGTTTAAACCTTTTCATATGGGAATGCATTGGACTTAATATGTGATGGGTGGAGCCCGCTATAGCTCCTCGATGCATCGGTAGGTCTCATGAGACAAACTAGTGTCTTGTCACAAGGCCTTGGAAAAATCTTATTTGTAGTCTTGGCATGAGGCCTTGGCTATGTGGTTATGATAGTCTGGCATTATGCATTCCATCATTATGAAAGTGGTTATTGATATTGCATGTGATTATTCGATTAGTAGAATATCCATGTGAATAATTAAATGGAATTATTTCATTTTACTTTTGCCATACTATGTTGAAGTTCAAGTTTAAAAGGATTTTGTTTTAGTTATACATTGCCTTAAATGTTTATGCTTATTTTTGAAAGTTTCCTCTATATTGTTATCCTTACTGGGCATTTGAGCTCACCCCTTTTCTATGTTTTATTTTTTCCAGGATGTGAAGAAGTAAGTTATGAATGACCTGCAGGGATAGTATCTGGGGATATGAGTGTGGAATATGGAGACTATGTTGTTGTAGTAGTTTTTTCACTTTATGATGTAATGTAAAACTTTATGAATATATCTAGTGTTTCCAAGGCTACTAAACCAATCGGTCTTTTGAGATTTGATCTTTCTTGTGATCATGCCAATGTTATGTAATAATGCACCGACTCTAGGTAACTGGGGTCGGGGCATTATAGTAAACTCTAGAAGGATTAAATTTAAATTTCCATAGATCTCTAACATGTGTTTTACTATAATGGTTTGATAAATTCCAAGGTTCTATTGAATTAAAATTCTATACTAAAGCCAAGATATATCTTATGTTTCACTTAATCAATGAAAATTATAATGTATGAGGTTTTCTATATCTATAATTTATATATTCTCATTATTATAATTAGATAGAGTGAATTTAACTTATAAAATATAAATGGTAAATTTTTAATTCTGTAAGTCCACAAGATAACTCTAATCTCATAGTTGAGTAATTCTTGTAGGGTTTTGGTTAAGTCAAAAAATATATAAAACATTTGAAATTAATGTTTTACCAAGAAAAAATAGATCACATATTTTAGATATTTCACCTTCTGCGTTGTATCCAAATGTAATTCTTCTACAACTTAGATTTTTATTTTTGGAATTTAGACATACCTCATATCATATGTAGATAGTAACCCTTATTCATATACTACTTATTCTAATAAATGGTACTCAACTTCATTTTCTAAAATTAAGAAACCTATAAACTTGTTACCCAGATTTTCTTGGGTATTGAAACATTAGAAATTAAAAAATTAGTAACCCACATCTACCTAATTCACTTATGTTGAACAACTACAAGATATTCATAAAAAAATATTTATGAAAAAATATTGAGCTTTATTGATAGAATGATGATTTTTCTAGTGGCCTTTCTTTTCATATTTATTTCAAAAGGGATCACTTTTAGGAAAAATGTAATTATATTGGATATGCAATTTTTTGAAAGTATAACATATTAAATAAGATGATATGGATAGTTTTAAATATTTATAAAACTTATTTATATTCTCCCTATAAAAATTAAAGCTATAAAAAAGATTCTTTAAACCATTAACTTCATAATTTTGTTTAACAGATAATTACTGATCCCAAGAAGTTTAACTTGATAAATATTTATAAAATAATTCCAATGAAAGACTTGGAATATTGGAAGAAAATATATAAATTATATGTTCTTACTTTTGAACATTTAAATTCGTTTACCATTTTTTTTCTTTTCCTTTTCGATAAGATTCAAAAATCTCACCATTTCTTGATAAGTAGGAAAATAATCTTCATTTTCCAATGAATCATCTATTTAATCATCTGATGAACTTGAATAATCATCTTATAAATTATATGAAATAGTAAAATTTAAAGTTAACTTCTATATAGTTTTAGTGGTTACTTAGACATATAACACCTGTCATCCTAAGGATTATTTTAACAAAATCTTACAATTTTATAACTTCCATCACCATCTTTTGATGAAATATTAGATGTAGTATCTCCACCACTTGTTCTCTAGGGTTCAAGTTCCTTTAAACAATTTTTTTCTTTTAGACTATCCATTTGATTTTATTCCATTCATTTTCAATATAAGACAATCCATTATTATAAGGACATCCTTATTACATTAATAACAATTAAAATTTTAAGAGTTTTTACTCTCATGTATTTCCCTTTTGCATTTTCAATGATTGAACAAAAATTTAATATTTCTAATAATTTTATTCATTCTCCTCGCATGTTGAGAAAATTAATTTAGACTATAATTAAAATCACTATGATCAAATTGATGCTTAAATTTCTTTTTAATTGTCTTCAAAACATTATATCCTCCATTAAAATCACCATAAGTAATAATATTAGAAGTAGATACAAAAAAATACTATATTATACCTCTTCGTATTATCATCATATATCATTTATTTATAAGACACAACTTTGTAAAATACTTAGTATCATATATAAAGGTTCGTTTAGACTCCCACTCCTTCCAAAAAATTTATATAACTTTTTTAACCAAATGTTCATTTGAAAATTATTTATCTTAAAGGCATTTAAAACTATTCAATATAGTTATAAACCTTTGATTAATTTGGAAATTTATTATCTGGGGATAAATTCACAATCTTGATACTCCACATGAATTATATATCTCCTCATTTCAATAACATTTGATGTTCCGAATTGCTTAATATCTAACTTCCTCCTGGTTCAATTTTTTATTGCACAAGAAGATATATGACTACCTGAATTCCTCATCAACAAGTATAAAAATGTATTTCAAACTTTATAACTAGACTAAAACTCAATACTATCATCTATTTTATACATAAAAATATCCTTTTCAAGAATTTTATAATTTATGGCCATCATTAGATAATTTTCCAAAATTTTTTTAACAAAACAATTCTTCATTATATCATGACTATACTCATAATAATTTTCATAAAAAAATAAATAAAGGTTCGAATTCATATTATCAATAGGCCAAAAAAGTATTCCTGCTATCATAAATAAATTTCTCTATCGTATTGTTAGTGTAAGGAAATTGAGATATTAAAAATCTGAATGTATCTTAGAAAATAGTAGAGTTGGTATATGATACCAAGTGTAATACTAAAAAAATATGGCTATAAAATTTATAATAGTGTTTGGGGGGGGGGGGGCTTTGGATTAGGGGGTTAATTATATAAAAAAACATAACTTATAATTTCTATATACCTCAGGGTGTAAGTTTATGGAAAATTAGATCATTTAATTATATAATAATTTAATAGATCATAAAAGATAAATGCATTAAAAATTATCTTTGTTAGATGATAACAATAATCAACTGAATAAACATACACAGTGGAAATTAAATTTTTCAGAAATTAAAAAAATATGAAATATATAAAAATAGAACAGATATTTAATAAAAAAAACTATTTAAAAAAATTATATAGTAAGGTTTACAATACTTAAACTCATAAAAGGATATTATTACCATACCTCACTTTTATACTAAAGTGTAAGGAGGATAGATAAACCCAATACAATGTAACCAATATTCATATCCCCTGAATACCATGATTAGGTTAATTAGAATAAGTACTACCTTCTTCTCCATGGAAGCCCTTAATCAAGAAAGATTATAAAATCCTTTGTCTTCCAATCCGAGGAATCTCTCTATAGTACATGGTCAGAACAAGAATGAATACAATAGAAAATGACTAAATAATATTTTTTCACCTTCCAATGACATTATTTTTCATCGCTACAATACTACAAAATCTAATTAATATATTCTATCAAAAAACCACAGTTCATTAGATTTTCATATTTGAACTTAACACTCTATAAATATTTTTTTTGAAATTTGTTCTTTATAAAAAAAACAAATAAAACTCAACTTTATGTTAAGTCAAGTTCTTATTAATCATATTTATATTTTAGAAACAACAGAAGTAAATGATTCATTGAATCAATAATTTGAAATAAAAATTGATGATCCAGTGTAATTATTTGGTTTTGAACCTATCAAAATATGTAATATGTATATATGTATCAAATGATTGTGTTGTTTATTATCTATTATTTTGGTTCTAAAGAAGAGTGTTGTATCACCGTTTATAATAAAATTTATATTAGAGAAGTCATTTTCCAAGCATATAAGGATTATATGATAGTCTTTTTATAAGTTACATTTGTTAGGCATCGATAAGTTAATGTTATGCATGACACTGTGCATTGAGTTTATATTATTTAGGGAAATCATATAATGCAATTTCACTATGTTATAGTCTATGATATATAAATATCATTAAATATGATAGATATCTGATATATTATTTATAATAATCCATAGATTACATGTTTTACACCATGATATAAGTTTAATACTATTTATTGGTTTATGATATATATACACTATTAAATATGACATATGAATATTTTTTTATTTTTCTAATTTAAATTATGAATTAAGTTATATAATTTATATTTTTTTTTATAAATTATGGAAAAATGATTTTTTGATATTTAATTTATTTATAATTTTTTTAAAAATTCCATTAATTATAAAATAATTCTTAATTTCTTTATGAATGGGTTATACCTTCAAGGTAAGGAGGAATCAATGGTACTTATTTTAAAAACTATTATCCTGAAATAAAACTTTTGACTTGTCAGTGTTTGATATACTAAATTTTTAAACTCATCCTTAGTTGAATGTAACAAAAAAGTAAATCGATAATAAGGAAAACTTGGGATTTTACATGTTCCTTCCCCTATGTGGGTTGTAACGTCTTTATTATAATCGGGTCAAGTTTTATAAAAAAAAATATTTATTAATATCAATAAGGTTTATAGGTGGATTTTGGAAGGTATCATCTAAAACACATATGTGTTTCCCAATATTGTTTTACTAAAAAATTTAAACTGGTTACCATGAGTTGAAAATAAGGATCCACATTGTCAATGAATAATATCTGTAGATATAAATTTGGATGTCACAACATCACTTAATAAGATCTCATTCCATAGTTTCAAGGACTTTGAATTTTAGAATAAAATAAGAAGAACTACTTGAAGAGTAGTACTATTATATGTTCTTTAGAATGAATTGTGCCTGAATGTGAGCATGCACACACACACACAGTCGTTTGTCTCATATTTGTAAATCCAACTATATAATTACAATACATATATTCTTACCCATCCCGAGATAAAGTTTGAGAAGTAACTGGTGTAACACCCAAAAATTCTATGAAATAGTTTTTATAAATAATGTTATTTTATTTGATATATTTCATTACTTGGAACACCAAGTTTAACATTCATTACATGAAACACTAAGGTTTTCTTGCGTTACACATGACAATGAATTTTCACTAACCACGATATATTATTAATATTATTATTTAAACCTGACCATTATAACATAGTTGTTAAACTTAGTGATATTATTACTAATAAATACTTTTTAAAAATTATTTATATAATTTTTATATAAATATAACTTGTTGATAAAAAATTACTTAATTTTTCTTAAAGTCTTTATATGTGTCAAAAACACTATTTTCTAAAAAAACGATTTTTACTTTATTTCATGAAAAATAATAAAATTAATTTTTTACAATTTTAAAAAATTAATTTGACAAAAATAAACTTCATTTTTGAAATCATCATATCAAAATTTTCTGAGGAGTAATTTTTCAGATTTTTTAAAAAGATAAAGTTTTCAATAAATTGTGAAAAAATACCGGTTTTTATTGAAAACTACCTTTTTGTTTAAAATATTTATAATTATAATTTTTGTTTTAAAATGAGATTAAAAGTAATATTAGTTAAATTATGTATCTATTAATTTAATTTAGGTCATTGGATTCATTTTCGTATTGAATTTTAATAAAAAACATATTAACCTTTTGATTTTTTATCTTTGAAAACCCGCTTTCTCATCACATCTACAAGTTTAATTTCAAATTTATATTTTACAATTATATTAATGGATTTTATAAAAATGGATTAAATATTTTGAATAATAATGATTTTTATATATAAAAATTTCAAATTAATTTTGTACTATAATGAATAGTTAAAACAATAAAAATTATTTACCGTGGTTATGGTAAAAATGGGTTTATTAGGGGGTTAAACTAAAACATTATGGGTTAAAAATGATCCAAAACCTCTCCCATACCTGTTATATGGTCATATTTCATCATTATATCCTCTAGGTTCTATAATTTACCATTTTAGAGAATTGTGTCCTATAATAAATGCGGGTGCACCTTTTTCTTTTCAAAAATTACAAGAGTGCCACTCACCTCACTTATAGAGGGACACCCCCTCTCCTATCCTATTGAAACTTACAAAAGAAATTGTTTTAGACACAAAATAACAAATAAATTCCTCAATTATCTTCTATCATATTAGAATACTTATTTTTTATAAATCCAACTAAGAAGTCTTTTGGTGCAAAATAAAAGAAGTTGTCTGAAGAAGAGTTTACATCATTAACTGAGTGTTTTTTTATTTCTTCCTAAACATCATTAAATTATTATTAAACCAAAATGATATAAAAAATCAATATCTTAAATATAATTATATTATTTTATGTTAATTTCATGACCAATATCCATCACTTACTCCACCAAATGGGCTACCAAATCAACATTTGTGTGTACAATGAACTACCACCTCACAAACTGATGTTATTCATTTTCCATCACCACCCATAAAGGATGGATATAATGATGAATTTATTTTATATATATGACATTTATGATTATAATATACTTCTAGAATCATTATATCACATATTGATTCTTAATTTATATTCTGTGGGAAGATGATAACATCGTTCGTGAGTACAACTAACTACGGCCACGCAAAGCGATATGATTTTTTCTGGAAATACGCTTCACATGGAAGGTAAAAAGGATTGGTTTAAATTATAATATGTGATATATAAGAAATAAAAATGATTCTTTAATGGTAATATATAATATTTATTTATTTCTTTAAATGCATCAAGAAAATTGAAATAATTTTCTTGCCTACGTACAACATGCTGTCTCCATGAATAACATATTTCACATTCTATCTCTAAATTTTATGGATTTCTATAAATACATATATAATGAATATATATGGTATTTATATTTTTTTTAAAAATTATTTATATGATTAAACCATTATCAATGTAAGATGACTGAAAATACCAAATCAAAATATACATGAAAAACAATGGAGTTATTACCTAAAACATGAATTTAACATTGAATAGTTAATAAATGAGTAATGAAAGGTCATACTAAAATAGTATATGGTATGATATATATAATTATGGTTCTATAATATATTTATAATAAACTTATATTTATTATATCGGAGTTTCGAACATGTATGAAGGAATTCCAGACTTAAGGTTATGGATTTTTTGTCTTGATTTTTTACTTATGTGTGACACATGCCATTTTCACGACTTATTTATTTTATATTGTCTATATACATAGATTGAATGTATTTTTGTATTTTTATCCTAAACATTAGTCAGATTTAAATATAGATTTTAGGATATCTTCTTAGTGGGGTTTATGGTTTAAAAAGTTTCAAAAGAGATAAGGGATTTTTATCTCAATTTTCTTTCTTTGAGACATATGTTGTGTTATGAACCAATATTATTTTATGATATGTATATAATACCCCTTGGACATGTTATATAATTAATATTATTCTATTAATTATATATTAAATTTCATTTAATGTTATTCTTTCACTGTTCTTATGATTCAATGTTTCAATAGTAGTAGTGGTTTTATAGAACAATCTTATTGTTTACCAGGATTGTTTATGTTTATTATTAAGATAATGAAATATTAGGATCCATATCTCAAGAAACTCATGAGTTTTATTATCCACTTATTATGTCATGATAATAAAAATTTTCCCTTTATTTTCCTCTCTTTATATACTAAAAGTTAGAAATAATATTATTGATAAAAATTGTCTTTATTTATCTCTTTATTCGAAAACATTTTTTCCTGAATGACTATGTTTTCTAAAAATACTTTAAAAATTGTTTTTAAAATAATCCAAATGATTTATTAAAGTTATTTTTACCCATGGTTTACTTTCAAATTGTTTTTTGAAAGGTATCTTCATGTCTTATTCCAAAAAAGGTCATTTTGACTTTTACTGAAATTGTATAAGGAATATTTGTTTTAACACATACACATTGAATCATGTTTAATACCACTATTAATGATCAATTATTTAAGGATTAATTTAAAATTTTCCAAATTTATTTTCAAATAAAATAATTTTATGAATTTTAAGTTTTAAAAGGTGATTATTAAAGTGAAAATCATATTATTCTCAAGAAAAGTTACAAGTGATCTTTCAAAATAATTTTTCATATAGGATGAATTAATTTAATTTTACTTTTGACCTACTAGGGATATGATCCAAGGATAGCATTATTTTTATTTTTTTGAATGGTTTATCTTTATGATAAAAAGATCCTTATTAAACCCGCTTCATTCCCATGGGTTATAGCATGTTAACATGATTATGAAACCCGCTTCTTTTTCCAAAGGTTTTGTTTTAATGAAATGTTGAAATAATTATGAAACCTATTTTTTTACATGGGTTATATTATGATACAATGGTTATGATACCCATTTTTTATGGTTTCTTATATGAAGCATGTTTTATGATCTTATGACGCACATATGTATGAATTTCATTATGTAACAGGAGGAACCTATATCTCCCTTCAATGCCTTGGGTAATAATTAATGTTATATGAGATAAAAGGGTATAGGAGTGGTTATACCATGATTGAAAGATGATATATAGAAGGTTATCCCAAGACTTAAACAAGGTACATGAGAGGTTATCCTATCCTAAAAGAGGATACATGAGAGGTTATACCAAGCTTGAAGTGGGTAAATGGGTGGTTAGCCTATGCCTAACTTGTTATGAATGTCTTGATGGGTATCCTTGACCTAATATTTTCTAGGTTTATTTGTATGACACAAATATATTTCTTTTTCCAATTTTATATTCTCATGATTCATGTTCTTTGATTCCATTATGATTTATGTGTTATGAACTACTTTGATTTATTCTATGACTCATGTTTATGATTTTTGATAGGAAGGGTATGGATTTAAAATGTTATTCTCATGTTCTCATACCCTTATTCTCTTGATAGTTTGACATATCCATTCTTTACCCTTATTGATCATCTAATATCACACTTTCTTATGTTTCCTTTCCCTAGGGTATGATAAAAGGTATTATCTATGATATGTCAAAGAAGGGTTCTTGTTAGGAAGAATATAGTGGGATATGATGTATCTCACTTATGTACTAGTTATTTACGTGTCCAAGTTTCCAAAGGCCCTATGCCTTTATGATCATTATACAAGTGTTTATATAATGTAATGAATATTCATCTTAAAAGATGTAATATTTATGCATGAGATGTTTGGTTATTTACAATTGGTTTTAGTGTATGGGTTTAGTTAAAAATTTTAAACTAGGATATGAAACATTTTGTGATAACTATAAGGATTTGTCTAATGATATATTTGAGGATAAGTCTAAGGAAGAGTTAAAGTGTAAAAAAATGTCCTGAAATTTTGTTAAAGGATACAACGAGTGGTTACTAAGAAATTATATCCCTTTTTGGATTCTATAAGTGGATGTAGATATGTAATAGTGGTACCTATGGGTAATAACTCAAAAAATGGAACATTGTGTTAGACTTGATCGTCACCTGGTGCATGGCAACGAGGCTTACTGCACAACTAGTTTCACACCCCTGAGGGATATGATTTGGAAAATTAAAAAAAGCTTTATAAACTATCAACAAGTATGTGAATAATGGAAATGAATGGACTATTTTATACCTGAGGTTTCATAAATTGAAAATAAGGTGTCACAATTTATACATACAATAAGTGTTTTTTCAGGATTATGTGGTTTACACTACGATTTCTGTTTATCACACTATGACTTCTGTTTTTAGTCAATGATTGGTACCAAAAGGAACCATGTTAATATTGAATGTAATAGGTAATGTAATTATTTTACTCTTGAGATATTGAATTTTGTGGGAGATTGAATGAAAAAACTCATTCCTATGCTCACAAACTTTCTCAAGGTATGAATCATGATGAACTTAAAAATGGTTAAAGGAGGGAACAATGTTTTGTTGAGTCCTTCATGAGGTGACATACGCCATATTTTAGTGGGTACAATGATCTGTCAGTCTCTAAGTAATGTATTAGTACCACTGAAAAGATATTTTCAATTCTCTGGTGTCCAGATCATGAAAAAAGAATTTTGGCTATTTATCATTTTGAAGGAGAAGAAGATCAATGGTGAAACCTTATAAAGAATATGTGTCGAGGGGAGGTAATTGACTCCATGGAATAGGATTAGTTTAAGAGGATATTATTTAGTAAGTACTTCCATATTATTTTATAAACAATAAAGGAGAAGTAATTTCTTGATCTCAAACAAAATGATGGTGAATCTATTGGTACAAATGAAGCTATTTTCACAAGACTTGCATGGTGCGATTCTAGTTTAATCATCAATCTAGAAAGAAAAATTGATTTATTATTTAGTAGATTAATACCAATAATTAAAAATACATTGGATATAAGTAAAATTAGTAGCATCAAATAAGTCATTCAATGTGCAATGAAGGTAGAAATCAAAATTTTAGATTCTAACATTTCCTGTGGTTTTGATAAGAAAAGAAAGGTCATGTCTCATGAAAAATTGAATAAATAACATGGTTGAATGAAATTTCAGTCACCTACATTCCTTAAATGTGGTAAGGAGTTTTTAGGTGAATAAATGAAAGGAACAAGATAGTGTTACAAGTCTAGGAAGCCTATCTATTGAGAAAAATAATGTAAAAGTGATGTGAAGATTCCAGTCAATGAAATGAATGTAGAGAGATAAACATAATGAATCACACAAAATCTTCAAGGTTTTTTGGTATTATGTGAATAAATTCCCCAATCCAAGGTCTAATGTTAATGATAAGCCACAATAACCTCTAAAGATAAATGAAAAATGGAAATCTTATGCAGTCACAATGGATGAAGTGAATCATGATACTTAGGGAACATTAGGCTCCCCTACTTTGTTTGGAATTTAATGTTTGATCTGGTATGAATGATACCTATTAAAATATTATTGTTAATCCTTTAGTGAAACTTCATGTGATTTTGAGAATTTATTATCTCCCTCTACTTGGATTTAGGAGTAGTGAAATCACATTTGATATTCTATCGTTACAGGTATGAACCCAAGATTCAAAGAAGATGTTTTTGTATAACATAAGAGATTATATGGGGAATAATTGGTGAATCATGTTCGAAAGTGTATATGTCTCAATGTAAGATTAACATAATATTTATGGATACCATCATTGGTTTATGAGTTTATAGGTGATTATAAGTGAAAATACATTGACACCCCTTTCGAGGTTTTATGTAATTGGATTTTATAAAGAACATGGATATTTTCAGAGACATTTATGGAAATTAAAACCTTTATTTTTGTATATAGTTACAAATAAATTTTAGGAGGAATGCATTTACACTCTACAGACATATGATTAAAGGTTTTTTCTTATCTTTAATGTTGAAGTAATTATGGGTTGTAGTTGATCACCTAATGAAGTTAACACACTTTTTTGACATTAGAGAAGATTTATCTCTAGATCCACTTGCCCAAATATACATTTAGTAAGTGGTAAGGTTTCATGGTGTAGCACATTAAATTTTATCTGATCAAGATCCAAAGTTTTCCTTGAAGTTTTGGTGAAGTATTCAGCAAGATCTTGGTACAGAGTTTTGTTTCAGCATTGCCTATCATCTTTAGGAAGACAGTCAGTCTGAGAGAACAATTCAAACCCTAGATGATATGATATGATCTAATTTTATAGATTAAAAAGATGATGGGGATAGAAAAATTCATCTAGTTTAACTTTTATATGACAATATATTTCACTTGAGTATTCAATTGAATCCTTATGAAGCTATTTATAGAGAGAAGTGTAGAAATATAATGTATCAGATTGAATTTATAGAAAGAAATATATTGGGACATGATCCAACTAATGAAATAGTAGATAAGGTGAGATTCATTAAACAATATATAAGGGAAATATAATTTTGATATAAATGTTATGAGGAAAATAATTTATGAAATATATAATTTGAAGTTGGTGAGAAGGGGTTTCTATGCATTTTTCTATAGAATAAATATGGGAAAACTAATCTCAAGGTGTATTAGTCGCTTTGAAATTCTTGATTGTATCGAGAATGTAGCTTATTTATTGGTGATTCCACGAAACATATCTTAGTTTCATGACATATTCCATGTATCTCTACTAAGTAAGTATATACATGATCCATAACATGCACTAAACTCAGAGGTCATACCACTAGAGCATGATCTTTCTTATGAGGAATAACCAGTTGTGACTCTAGATCGTATAAAGAATATTATACGAAATAAGACTACTCACCTAGTCAATGTTTTGTGAAAAAATCACCAGTTTTAGGAAGCTATTTAGTAACCTGAGGATGTAATGAGACAAAATTATCCTCAACTATTGGTACCAAAGTGGTTATTTTTAGGGAGAAATTCATTTTAATGGGGGGGGGGTGTAGAATGTAACACCTTGAGATTTAATGAAATATATTGATCTTTAAATAAAGTTAATTTCTTTTATATTTTGTGCTATACACAACACTAAGTTTATCTTGTGTTATATGAAACACCAAGTTTAGCTTGTATTACACGTGACACTGAGTATTAACAAACCATGATATATTTTTAATACTATTACTTAAACATGGCTAGTATAACCTAGCTGTTAAACTTAGAGATATGAACTATAATAACTATTTTTTAAATATTTGGTATAATTTTTTTTCTATAATGAAAACATATTGATAAAAAGAATTTAACTTTCGGTAAAACTACTAGAAAAAAGAGTATTTTTGATAGGTTAATTGTGATAGGTATATTACTTTTCTCAAATACTAAAAAAAGTGGTGTTTGTGATGGAATATTATTTTTTTCCTCAATAAATATTATTTTTGATAGGAAAAAAGTCCCATTACGAAAACATTTTCTGCCACTGCACGCTATCCCATGGGAAAGTTGTTTTTGATAGGTATTAGAGATGGACATAAGAATCCATCACAAATAGGAAGCCATTGTGTTGAACATTATTTACCATCCTAAAAAATATTGAAGATATTATCTTTTGCGAAGTAATAAAATCAGTCACTAATAACTTATCAAAATTAATACTAAATTAAAATCCCAAAACCCTCCTTCCTCCCCATTTCTCAAAATCCCCACTTCTCCCTTATATTTGGAACCCCACATCCAAAAACCATATCGCCTATGAAATCATCCATTCTACTTGTTTTCTTATAGATTCGGGTATAAAAAATCTTGGTATGAACTCCTCTTACCTTCTATTTGAGTTTTTTGCAATTTCTTTTGTTTAATATGGCATGATTTGGTTTAGGAAAACCAGATTTTTCAAAGTTCACCCATTTTTTATGTTTTATTTTGTATTTAGGTTCACTGTAAATTTATTATTTCATATTTGGGTGTATATTATATCCGCACAAGTTATTCCAATTTATTTGAGGTATTTTCCTCACCGTTAAGTATTTAGATTTAATAGATTTTTTCTATTTGGTTTTTTCGGTTACTTCAAGTATATTATTTTATGTTATTATTAGAAATATATTTATTATATTAATTATTTTGGGATATCTGATATTGATAGAATTTGAATAAATCTATTTAATTGGTCAACTGTATTGCATGGCTATGGTGATATGATTTTTAATCAATTATGAAAATACTTTAATTGTGGTAGTGATGTTAAACCATGTTTTATTATTATATTATGATTCAATTTCATTTTTTTTAAATTCATGTGAATATAGCTTTATAAACATTTGCATATTTGTATATATATATATTAACATGTGAATATACATATATAAACATTTTAGAAAAACTTGTAATATTTTTGATATATATATATATGTATATATGTATGTATGTTTGTATGCTGGCATATATAGATTTAATATGTATATTTTTCTAAAAAAAGTGTTAGAATATATTTGATGTATGTATATTAATTAAAAAATCATGTAATATATATATATATATCCACATTACATTGTGAAAACACATATATAAACGTTTTATAAAAAACGTGCATGGTTATATATATATATATATTAACATTAAAAAACATGTACAATTTTTAATATATACATATATATATGTATCTTAACATGAAAATATACATATATGAAATCTTAAAAAAGTGTAAGGTTTTTGATATATATATATATATATATTTGTATGTATGAATATTAATATGTGAAAACACATATATAAACATTAAAAAAATGTATTAGGTTTTTAATATGTGTGTGTGTGTGTGTGTTTGTGTGTGTGTGTTTGTAATTTTGATAAGTATATTTTTTTAGGAAAACAAATAAAAATATATTTTATTAATAAATTTTATAATATATATATATATATATAAACATTTGAATATTCATATATAATTGTTTAAAAAAATGTGTTAGGTTTTTGATATATATAAATATATATGTATGTATGCATGTATTTATGTATTTATATTTGATATTGATATTTGTTTAAAAAATGTGTGAAAATAAATTTGAAGTAAATAAATTTGATTAAGGAAGTATTTAATATATGTATATATATATATATATATATATATATAAGGTATGAAATAATTAGGGAATGCGTGTTTTATAAAAAGGATAAGGAAGTTAATTTAAAGAAAACATTTTAACAAAAAAATATTTATAATATTTTCTTATAAAAAAATGGTATAAATGTTTTTTTAATGAAAAACAATAATAATTAAAAATAATTACTATTTATTAAAAACATAAATAATAATCATTTTTATTGTTTTTGTAATGCCTTGATTTTTTTTAAAAATACTAACAATTATTAAATTTCTTCAAAAATTAGTAATTATGAAAAATGTAGTAATAATTTAAATAATTAGAAAAAAATTTAAAAATTTAATAATTTTTAATAATTGATATTAACTATTATTAATAAATAGTTAATTTTAGTGTGAATTGCAAAATATTATTAATAATTTCTTAAAAAATATAAAAAATAATAACAACTATTAGAAATTCACAATAATTATTATAAATATATATATTAATTAAAATAATTAGTATTAATAACTTGTATAAATGTTCTAATATATATATATATACCCTATAACATCCAGACCTCGGAGCCACTAAATTATGCCCCAATCCGGTGGGTCACATGACCTCAAATGCGCGTCCCTTTAGGCTAGAGGTCGCCGAATAGTAGTGAGTGATTAGGGTGTGTCTATGGGGAGACTATTCCCTCATGTCAGAGTGTAGCCCAATGGTAGTAACCATAATAGTAAATAGAGAAATTAGTATATAAATTTGACAAAAGATAAACAATATAGAGAATAATGAATAATCTATTACCAAGACAGTCTCATATACAAAATTATGTGTCATGCCTTGTATCTACAAATTAGGAAAACATGTATACAAGAATCCAGTATAATACATGTATGAAAAGTACAAAAAACCAAAATGAACTATCCCAGATAGCATCATGAACATAGATTGGTCTCGTGAACGCCTACACCTATGTACAACCAAATCAGGCATCGTATAGTCGGCACTTGCCCTGGTCCCTACCTATATCCTTGAAGTCTGTCTGGGTACCCAACAATGAGATGAATAGGGTGTGAGATAACATTCAGAAGGCCACCACTAATGGAGTCTATAAAAAGTCTAGTATGTGAAATATAAATACAAGTAATGTGATATATATATATCACATGTATAATAGTAAAACATTAAAGTGTGATTATGTCCATCCAAACAAGGCTCCCTGTAAACAATATTCATTCTCCAAAAAACAAAGGTAGTTATAAAGTATAAATAGAAAAGTGATACTATCTAGTCTACCCATTAGAGTGAAATACACATATTGGGTCTATCTACAAGCATAGAAAAATATCCACCATAGCCACATCATGCGAAGTGTAAACATCCACAACAACCATGCCATGAATCAAGTGCAAAACATCACCAACAACTACATTGAGTAATAAAGAGTGTGAGACCATGAAGGGTTGAATCAAAGGTATATAAGAAAAAGGAATCCTAATAAAGTCCCAGAAGCATCTTGATGGAAACTCAATAAAGACCTGGGTGAATTCCTAGGATCCTTTAAATAAATAATGTCCAAATCAAGTCGATGAAAGTTTGTTCAATGGGGTAATAAGGCCCTAGAAATCCTACAGAATTCGGATCCAATGAGTAAACTAGTCAGAGGCATCCAATACCATAATCAACATCCATGATAGAATATTCCATGGAATCTAATGGAATCAGGATTCAAGAAGGTCATACAATATGTCTAATTCCATTTCAATTTATAATCTCAATTTCATCATTATTTTAAAAACATTCACATTCCATGAGTTCTTCAAAATAATTTCCAAAATTTATATAAAATACATTTAAAAAATCATCCAAATTTGACCTCATGTAATCACATGGATAAGAGGCATAACCATATCCTACACATTCATTCAATTCTAATTCAAATTATTATGGATCCCAAAAATAATGTCAAGCCCACACTCACCCAACAAGGTGGTATAAAGTAGGGAAGATACAAAGTCACACCCTATGGGTGGCCTATGTTTGGGAAAAAACCTTCCAAAATCTCAATGTTACTAGGGGGAAACCTAAATGGGTTCCAATTAATTCATTTCAAGCATTTAATTAATTAAAGTAGATCCTCTAGAAAGCCTAGTGTGTGGCATAATAGAAACTATTCTTATAATACACCAAACCTTGAGGGAAAGGTATAGAACAAATACCATAGGTCCATTATAGAAAACTCATCTAGTATCGACCTATGATTAAGTCTAGATCAGTTTAAAAAAGAATGGATGAAAATAATAGAAATAGGGAATATTATTTTTCACCTCAATACCTCTGTCTGTACAAAGAAAAATAAAAAAAGAACAATCAGAATTAATAAATCACCATCACAAATCCAAAGAGACTAAAAGTGTTCAATTCTGAGTTCGGATCAAGAAATTAAAGCCAAGCCTATATTTAGGCTTAAAGAACACACTAACAGGAGAAGAAAGGGGCCACCACTAGAGAAAAAAGTGAAAATAAGAGGATGTTTTACCATAAAAACATCATTAAGGAAAAAATGATAAATTTAACCAAAAACATTGGGGTGGACGGTTTGGATACAATGTTATCCAAATCATACACACTTATCTGTCTCAAGGGGAGCCTCAGATGGTTCATGCACATGGTTTGGGAAACCATGAACTAACCATAATGTATGTCTCTTCTAAAAACTGCAGATTCCTTGCACAGGTGTGTGCCCCTAGCTTCACGATTTCATCAAATTATGCTGAAACCCTCTGTTCAACCCCACACATTTTCCTAAAACCATGAGAATTGGGGAATACAGTTTTTACTAACCATGAGGTCCAGTTACCTTTTCCAAAAACTTGGCCTCCAGGATTTGAAAAATCCCCAAATTCCCCAGAAACTCTTATGATCTCAAAGTCACTCATATTAGGTCCAAAATAATGAGTTTAAATGAAATTAAAAAGTTCCAAACCTCATTGAAAAACTTTGGATCTTACAATATCCCCCCTTAAAGTAATTCATCTTTCAATTAACCTTAAAAGGGTGGTCTAGAATCACCTGAGAATAACTTTTTCCACTGAGCATGTATGTCAGACTCCCACTCCCAAGTATCATATTATAAATGGCTATACTTCCACAACACCCATACTAGAGGAATTGACCAATGTTGAATAACCTTTGTGCACCTATCAATGATACAAATATAATGCACCTCCAAGTGCACATGTACCTGTATCTCCACCTCATCTAGATATAGAGTGTGAGATGGGTATATATAATAACAGTGCAAGTGAGATACATGGAATACATCGTTTATGGCCCGATACCTATGAAGAGACTGCAACTGATAGGATACCAACCCGAATCCCTCTAGAATCTTGAACAACCCAAAATATCATGCTCAAAGATTACCCTATCTCCAAATCCGGCTTTTCCCCATCCTTAGTGAGATGCGTAAAATACCCGATCCCTAACCTAGAACTCAAGAGGCCATCAACGAAGATTGGCATAATATTTATGCCTCGATAGCATAACAATGATCCTTTTTTAGAATCAATCAAATCTTCTGCAAAGTCTCTTATACATGATGTAGTTTGAGAAAAGATACCTCTATTACCTCTAACAAGAGCAAGGGTGATCAACATGGCCAACTGAACAAATCCCAATAGGGTTCCATCTATATTGTTGCCTGATGGATATTGTTGCAGGATAACTCAATTAGGGGTATATGAGTTTCCCAAGAACCCCCCAAAAAAGGACACAAGATCTAAGAATGTTCTTAGGCACCTGAATCATGTCCTCAGACTGAACATCAGTTTGAGGGAGGTATGATGTGCTCAAAATCCCCTGTGTTCCCAAATCCCTCTAAAAGATTTTTTATAATTGAGATGTAAACTTGGCATCCTTATTTAGTACAATGGTATGAGGATCCCAATTAAGTCACAATACCTTACAAATATACAATTTTCCAAGCTCATCCACCAAGAAGGTCTCCCTGATCATAAGAAAATGAGTTACCTTCACGAGTCTTTCCACCACAACCCAAACAATATCACTACCTCAAGGAGACCTCAGTAACCCAATCAAGAAGTCCATTACGACATCATACCATTTCCACTTTTTAATGGGTAACTAATGTAAAATGCCATCTGTTCGATGGTGTTATACCTTCACCTACTGATAAGTGGACCACCTTATGAAAAACCAGCTACCTCATGTTTCATACCCTACAACTAGTATTGACAGTGAAAGTCATGATACCTCTTGGTGACACCAGGGTGGAATGCCCAAACTGGAGCATGAGACTCTCACAAAATCTCCTCACATACGTCTCCTGATACCCATACATGACCATTAATACACAAAATATCATCCTTACCCATGGTTCAACCAGGAGGTGAGTCATCACCTTCCATACTCTCCTGTAGAACTAGGACCTCAACATCAGATAACTATATCATACTAACTCTATCCAGAACCAGTAAGGATGAGAGAAAAGTATGACCTAACCATACTTCACCTTCATGTGTATCTTCAAAAATAGGTCCATAAGCTACCGGTTTCTACTGTTCTATTTAAATGACTATATTTGAGTCCTCCTTCTGAGTTAATTGACCACTACATTACCTTTACCGGGCATATAGGAAAGCACATAGTCAAAAGGTTGTAGGTAATCAACTATTAGATTCATATGACACTATGTAAATATGTAATTGTGGATTTTTTGGTTCATGTATATAAAAAAAATCTCTCAAAAAAATAGTGCTTCCAATAACACAAGTTATGTACCACAATGGTTAACTTGAGATCGTGCATCGGGTAGTTCCTCTCGTGTGGCCTCAACTGATAAGCCATGTTTTCCACAACTTTCTCCTCCTACATGAGAACTACTCCTAGATCAATACATTATGCCTGAAAATATACATTTTAGCTCATGATTTTTTTTGGAAGAATCAGGACCCACATTGACGACAATCTCCCTTTCATCTACTGAAAGGATGTCTCACAAGTATATGTCCATAAAAACTTCACACCCTTCTTAGTTAATCCTATAAGACATGATGATAAGTATGAGAAGTTTTCTATGAAACCTTTTTAATATCTAGATAGCCCCAATTAAATTTTTATATCAAATACATTCTTTGGTTGCTCCTAGGAAACTATATATCTCACCTTCTCTAGGTCAACTGATACTCCTATCTCTAAGATAATATGAATGAGGAAGTAAATATTATCCATCCCAAAGTGGAACTTTGTGAGATTATCAAATAAATAATTATATCTATGTGTATCCAAAATGATCTCATGGATTTTGGCATGGTCGTGTCAGTTGTGAGAAAACAATAAGATATCATCCATGAATACCTCCGCAAATGAATCCATATAAGGATGAAAAACTTGGTTCATCAGTTCCACAAAAACCTCTAGTGCATTTATGAGACCGAATAAAAAAACCATATACTCATATAGACCATACCCGATACAAAAATATATAAGAGGTATATTTATAAGTCAAAAATGTAACTGGTGATAACCCAAACTCAAATCAGTTTTTGAGAAAATGAAATATCCATGAAGCTGGTCGAAGAGATCATTTAACCATGGAAAAGGATATTTGTTTTTAACCATTAACTGATTCAATTTCCAATAATCCACAAATATCCTAAGGATTATTTCATCCTTTTTTTACAAAAGGACTGGATAACACCAAGAAGTACTGGTCCATATAAACCCCTTTTCCTATAAGTCCTCTATCTACCTCTTTAGCTCATATAAGTCTATAGTATCCATCCTATAAGGGGGAATTAATACTGGTGAAACTCCTATCACTAGATCAATAAATAAATCCACCACTCTCATAAGGAAAAATAGAAAATTTTCCCAGGAAAAAATCCCTAAAATGATCAAACACTAGAAGAAATTAATCCTAACATATTCCATAATCATCTAGATATAAACTATCAATCTGGGATATCATCCCACCCAATCCATGATTCTCAGGTCCAAATATACTTTTCTAGACATCCCATTCACCTTTTTGAATAAAACTCCACCCTCTGGTGATGTGAAGGTCACCCTTCAGCGATAACAATCAATATTGGCTCGATAGGAAACTAGCCAGTCCATCATTATAATGAATTCAAACCCTATCACCTTGTGGAAAAAATAGTCCCATATGAAGTGACACCAACCAATCTCAAGGAGGAAATCCCTAAATTAGTGTACATCCTCCGTTATGATCCCAAACAGAGTATCCAAGATCATAACACCGTTATAAAAATGAATAAATATCCCAAGGTTCTCTACCATAGTTATATATATATGAAACAATCATATGAACCTATATTGAAAAGAGAATATACAAGACGAGAGGTTACTAAGATCGTACCTCTAACCATAGAGGGACCACCACTCTTCTCCTTAGGCGTAGGCCATACAAAATATATCTGACTTGAACTACAACCCTATGAAACAACCTCAATACATGGAGTAAGCCCACTGTGATGTTTATGTACAAATGGTGCTTGGATTCGTCGATTATGACCACCATCTTAGCCTAAATAGCTGACACTGCTCTATCTCCCATCCTAACATGAAGTTGTGAATCTCACTCCTAAACCTAGAGTCAAATTTGATACCCTTTGACTAGCTGGTGGAGTGATGGTCCTACTGAAACATTTTGCATGGACCATCCTTCCGCAAGCTTGGCACTCAACTGGGTCTTGATCACACTTATTCCTCAAATGTCCCCATCTACCACGCTAATGAGAGAAGATAGATCTACCAACACAAACAACCTAGATGGTACTCCCGATGTGAGAAGTCTAAAAATGGGGCTTCCTACTAGAAGTCACTGAACCATTGGGTTGAGCAGTTGAACGACCCTTCTCTACATCCCCAGCTTCCCTTAGGTTCCACATAGTGATAAGTACCTTATTCACTATCTCAGTAACATTTTTTTAACCAAAACGCACTGACCTATGATTGAACAACTTTCTTGATACTTTGCTCAAGGTTTCACCCCATTGATGGTTCACCACAAGATAAATTTGGGTAAAATAATGAATCTCTATGAAGTGTTCCAAATATTCCATGACAGTCATCACACCATAACCATGATGCATAAACTCACCATCCCTATTATCTCTTTGATTATTGAAAAAAAAATAGTCATAAAACATTGATTAGAAATCTTTCCAACCATATCTCACATCGTATTGGCCTAGTTAAAAATATCACACTAGCACTTTACTTCTCCCTGAAGAATATAAGTCTCTAGATTAACTCTCCTATCAAGAGGTATCTCTGGACGATCAAAGATAGAAAATATAGTCCCTTTACATAGATTATTTTCCTGTTAAACTCCATACCTGATAAACATTGGCAGATGATACTGCTCAAACACACGAGTCAGCTCTTCCATAGATGGGGCAAGATGCAGTGCTCCCTAAATGGTATGAATGAAGGGAATAAAACACTCAGGAAACTATACCTCATCACCCATATTTGGTACTAATAATGGTGTTGCTTCTGGCCCTACAAGATTATATTTTGGTATCCCATGGCCCACTACATCTAGAGAATGGTTTTTACCACCCTCCTAGCAAACGACTGAAGTCCATCATGGTGTCATGTCTCTAAAATGACAAACACATTCCTAATAAATGATCTATAACAAGTAGTTCATAACTAAGAGGGTATAAAATTTTGAATTCTTCTTACAAAAAAGCCATACCTCTCTACCTTCTCCTAAATCCAAGACTTGGTAAAAAGGAATAGTTGTTGAAAGCACCAGAGACACTTCCAAATTTCCACTCAAATGCCTAATCAATGTCAATTTTTCTATTTCAAAATTTCCATTTCTTTCCATTTCTATAATTATTTCACAATTATATTTAAATGGTTGAACTATATGGGGCTCCAATTCTGATCCATAAGGGAGCACACACCATATAAACCAAATAAGACATCCACCTAATCTAAACCATAAGACATTCCAGTTCGTGAGATGCATGGTCCATAACTCAATGTTCCATAGATGACTACTAAGGGTGTCCAATATGACTTAAGTAAGAAAACACTATTGAGGTTATAACATGGACTCTATGCACCAACTATGTTTCTCAATTATTTTCACATTCATTTATCAAACCGCATAGATATTACACAGGGTACACATCATAATGTCATGTAGTCAAGAAATGTACACTATATAGCATGATGTAATATATGGAATGTGAATTTTAACAGGTTCCTAAAATGATGCATTAGATGCATAGCTTCATATCATTAGGCAATATTTAAATTCATAATCATAATAAACATCAATCCTCTAGTGCATCACCCAATGGTGGAATAAAATTAACTATAATAGAATAAAACTAATTTTTATTTCATATTTTGAGTTATTTGGATTTTATTTCTATATGTGGGTTAGCTACTCCCAGGCACAACACATTACAAAATTCCAATTTCTTCCTAATCTCCTTAAAATTGTCTCAAAATAGTAAATCCAAAAAAGAAAAATGCGCTCTGATACAACTTTTTAATGTCCCAACCCATGAACCACTAATAGGTGCCTGAGCTGATGGGTCACTTGGCCTCAAGCACAGATCCCCATATGCCAAAGGCTACTGACTAGAAGGGAGGGTCTGTGGTGTGTTTTTGGGGAGACTATTCCCTTATGTCAGAGTGTAGCACAATGTTAGTAACTATAATAGTAAATAGTGAATTATATATATAAATCAAATGGAAGATAAACATCCAAGAGAGTAATTAATAAGAAATACCCAAGGTAATGTCAAATAAAAATGCTACGTCATTTGATGTCTCTACAAAGAGGGAAAACAGGTATACATGTTTCTAGTACAATATATGTTTCAAAAGTATAAAAAGTCCAAACGGAACTATATTAGATAGCATCATGATAATAGATTGAACCCGTTCTACCCTTCTCCTAATCACAACAAAATCAAGTATCGTATAGTGGGAGCTTGCCTCAGTTCATACCTGCATCCATGAATTCTATCTGGGTACCCAAAAGCATCCCAAACAAGGTGTGAGATAACAATCAGTAGGCCACCACCAATAGTGTCTATAATAATTCCATTCTATAAAATATAAATATTATAAGTTTTCAAAATATATATATATATATTGTAGTTATAATAGTACGTAAGTAAAGTGTGACCCTGTCTAGCCAAACAAGGCTCCATGTAAACAATAATCAATCTGCCCAAAACAAGGGTAGCTATAAAGAATAAATAAAAAAGTGACACTAACCAGTATACTCACGAGAATAAAAGACACATACTAGGTATATTTGTTAGCATAGAAAAATATCAACCATGACCATTCCATATAACCAAGTGTAAACATCCATAACGATCCTGTCGTGTATCAAGTGTAAAACATGCACAACAGCCTCGCTATATAATGAAGAGTGTCAGACCATTAAGGGTTTAATTAAAGGTATATAAGACCAAGACATAATCATAATTTATCAAGATCATCTTGATGGAAAATTGATAAATACTTGGGTGGAATCTATGGATCATATCAATAGGGCATGTCCAAAGTGAGTCCAAGAAATCAAGATCCAAGGGGTAACAAGGCTCGAGGAATCCTATGGAATCAGGATCTGAGTAAACTGGTCCAAGGAATATACTACAATAATCAACATCAATGGTAAATTCACCCATAGAATCTAATGGAATTAGGATCCAAGGAGCCCATCTGGGGCATCTACTACCATTTCAATTCATCATCTTAATTCGATCATCATTTAGTAAACATTCACATTCCCTAAGTTATTACAAATAATTTCTGCAATTTATATAAAATAAATTTAAAAATACCATATTAAAAATCATGTAATGAAATTTAAATGAGGTATAAACATCTTCTAAACATTCATTCAATTGTAATTCAAATTCTCAAGGCTCCCCAAAACAGTGGCGAGCACACATGCCCGTAGTGGGGTGGTATAATGTAGTGAAGATACAAAGGAACACCCATGGATGGAATTGGTTAGGGAAAAAACCTCCAAAAAGCTCAATGGTACTAGTGGAAAGCCTAAACAGTTTTGAATGCATTCATTTTAGTTATTTAATTAATTAAAGGGGCACTATCGGAAAGCTCTATGTGTGGCACAACAAAAAAATTATTCCTATAAAACACCAAAAATTTAGGGAAAGGTATATAATAATTACTATAGGTTCATAGTAGAAAAAGCATCCAGTACTATCCTATATCTAGGTTCAGATTAGAAGAAAAATGAAGAACACACAAAAATCCTAGAAATAGGGCATACTGTTGCACCAAAATAACTCTATCGATATAATGAAAAACAAATAAAGAAAAAAGAGGAATGTAGAACTTAGTGGTGTATATACAATGATACCAACAATGTTTCATTTCAATTATGAATCATGAAACTGGATCCATGCCCAGCTTTAGGCATTAAGAACAATCTAATGAGAGAAAAAAGGGGCTATCACTAGAGGAGATGGAGAAAATAAGAGGATAGTTTAACATATAAATTAATTAAGTAAAATGATAATTTCACCTAAACACTAGATAACATAGTTTGGCCACACATTTGGACAAACCATTTTCCAACTATGCCCCCTTCTCTATCTCAAGGAGAAACTAGCATGGTTCATGTTCACTGTTTGGGAAACCATATGCAAACCATGCTTCTGACCTCTAATAAAAACTTTAGATGCCTCGCATGTGTGTGTGACCCTAGATGCATATTTTACTCAAACCTTGTGACCTATTACAACCCTATGTCCATCCATAAATGATATCCTCAAACCATGCTTTTTAGTTTTCATTTTTTACTAATCATGTAGCTTATTTTCCTTTTACAAAAACTGGGTCTTCGGGCTCTCAAAATCACAAAACTCCCCCAGAAATCTCATGATCTCAAAAGTCACTCACATTAGGTCAAATACAAGGATTTTAACAAAAATTAAAAATATATGTATCTCATATAAAAACCTAGGATCTTACATACCCAAATAGTAAAGACCATGGGTTTTGGCCCATCATCCCAAAATTTATTGAAAATGAAATAAGTATAGAATATAAAGGAAAAGGGTAAGAAAAAATAGTGACATATACACCACTAAAATTCAAATAAAACCTTTATATGAAACAAATTTAAATCATCTTTTGGATTAGGATCGACTACCACCTCTACCTCTCAGATTATGACCCCTACTCCAGGTTTTAGGCTTTTTCCGTGTTTAATCATCATCACATAGGAGGTTATAATTGTCCTTAGATATATTGGGATCATCCAGAGGATAAAGATATTGATCTCAAACCAGACTTGAACCCACTAATAGTATCTTCGTGTTAGCGCTAGAATTTTCAGTGATATTATTAGTGCCATGATCATTGCTGAATTATCTAAAGAATTCTTCCCTTCTATTGGGTCTATTTACAATAACAAGAAGGCTGAGTCAGTCCTCCCTTACCTTCGGTAGAATCAAGGGGGACTCAAAAATTTCTTTATCATATTATAGTATAGTTCCGTCATCATCACCTTTGTATTTATCACCCAAAACTAGTTCTAGTATCAAAATTGAGGACCCAGAGTGGGCTGCTTCATTGATGCGTTGAGAGGACATCAATGGTTTGGGTATACTCTTATTAATCGTCAATGGATAATACAATTTAATTTTCCCTTTAATAATTTTGGAATATTTCTAATCATTCAAAATCATAGAATCATCTTGAAATTAAACCTCAAAATCCTTATTAGAATCACCAATCTGATCGTTATGTTGATATACAACACCAACAACCAAGACATACTGGAAATATGTTTTAGAAAAAGATTCTTCATTTCCAAAAATTAGGCAGCTATTAATTTTCTCAATACCCATTTCATAGATTCCTAAAAATGAGGAGGTAGGGAAGCTATGATACCTTGAACCAAATAGACACTCCCATTGCAGATCACCATACCATACATCTATATTTGGGGATTCAGTAGGTTCATCTCCAAGGTAGCAAAAACATATAGGTTATTGTTCCACCTTTGAAGAGTGGCCATGATCACGACCCATCACTATCCCCTCTATATTAATTTGTTAAGGCATTCCTCTACCTTGAATATTCCCTTGTAAAAAATTTTCAAAATAACCTTGAGGAAAATATTTCACTATTCGATATTTCTTAATGAATGAATTTTCATCATGACCACATGCTAAAAAAGGCATAAGATAAATATCTCTTTCAGTTCATAAAGTCATAGCCAATAATCTTCAAATACACACAAAACCATGTCACTTTTCATACTCAATTTTCAAATACAAATAATCCATGTTAGTATAAAGGACTTTATAAACCAAGGTAGAACATAGGTCTACCTCCACTAAGAATCAAGCATATTGTAAAAATTTGGACAGTTTTGTTTCTTTATCCATTTTTATGGGTACACTAATTTCTATTTCAATGTCATACAAGATAATCAGATAAATGATATCCAATTTAAAGTAAATACTTTAACCCATAGTTTAATAGATCATTTTCATACCTCTAGTGGATTGAATTTTCAGCCCCATTTATGGATGTGGAATATGTTAGGATTGAGGGAAATCATTCCTAGAATCCACACCCTCATCTTAAATTCTTACATAGAGAAATAGATATGAAAAAAATCTATGACCCATGGAGAAAAATTTTAAATTTTCAAAATTGAAAAAAGCTAAAGGCCATTTAACCAAATCTTTGAATCTCCCTGGTTTAGAGCCGCTCGAAAAGATGATTCTCAAAATAATACAATGATTAATTATTTTTAGATTTTCTGAGAGAACATATAAATTAGCCTATACTTGGGAGAAAATACCATTTAGATGGATAACACCAGAAGAAGCATCTTTATAGAGAGAGAAGGAATGATTACTCATGATAGATGGTGAAGAATCAATATCAATCCCGTCATGAACAACCCTTAAAACTCCTATCCTCACATTATCATGCTTGTAAAAATCAAATTTCTCTAGTTTTAGAAAGATATTAGATAAAGAATTACCAAATGGAAGCACCATAGATAAGAATCCACAAATGAAGCATGGTTTAGAGAGAGAACCTCTCAAGTGAAACCCATCGTCATATTGAATATATATATATATATTTATAATATTAGTAAAATAATAACAATTTTACCCTCACATGTGATGTCACCAAAAACTCGATGCACACAAATTTTATGTCGCATCTAGAGAAAACCCCACATCCCTGACTTAAGAGTGGTCTCATATTTTTCATATGATATATAATTTGGGAGATACTTAATTTTTTTATAAGAAATTATACTTAAAATATTAAATGAATCAACCTCATGAGAAATGAAACCAAATAACCAATGTGCTAAAATGTTATGTTGCACCTAGGGTAAACCCAATATCCCGAACCTAACAGTGGTCTTATATTTTCCATGTGAGATAATATTCTAGATATATTCCATTATTTTAAAAAAATATAATGAATGTGATACAATATATTTAAAATTTTATTATATCTATGCCAAGCCTTTATGGGACCTTGAATCCTGTGCTTACTCAGTTCCCCACTCCGATCATATTACATAGAATATAACAAGGTGTTAAAATATAATAATAATTTTTAATTATTCATAATGATTAAATATTTTTTCTTATTTCTATTGTTTTTTAGATAACTATGGATTAAGTATGTAGAAACCAGTTTCTATTACACGATCGTGATTGGATAAATCATAAAAAAATACCAACAGATCTGGTTTAAATCTTGTCTATATTTATGGTGTTGAAACATTTATATCATCTTCATTGTTGAATTCATATTTTTTTTCTGAAGTAAATAAATTAAATTCCCATGTAAGAAACATGATCTATAGAGATTATAAATGTTTAAAAATTTTGGAATTTATCTATTATATTTTGGTTTTCAGAAATATAATATTTTTTGGTATCAACATGGTGAACAAAATTTAATAGAAAATAAAAAAAAATTAGTTTCAGATCCATCATTTCATAATTTAGTATGCAAGGCCGCTAAACCATCTATTTAAGAAACAACAAATTAGAGTGATATTCCAAATCACGAATTAAAACCTTATCGATTTTATAATTTGTTGAAATTTTCTAAGGAGGACTTATATCAAGGATTCTAGATATGAAAAATTACTTCTATCACATAATTTATTTCTATTAAATATTATTTTTTAATGTAAAATAGTTTCTATGATCATATTTTATCTTTGGTTTAATTATTGTTCCCTAAAAAAATACATTACCTGCAAGTTTCTATGAAAGTAAGAGGTTGGTCCATAATTTCAGTCTTAGTTATCCAAAGTATCACGCATGTTCAAATGACTGAATCTTATATTATGGTTATTATGAATTATTAGTTAATTTTCCAACATGTGGAGAATCAAGGTATAAATAGAGAATAAGAAAATTCCATATTTCCTATGAGACAATTAATATATTTTCTAATTACACCCTATTTACAAAATTTATCTATGAATCAAAATATTGATTCATTGATAAAAATACATAAATAAAATATTTCTATTAGTAAAAACTTAAATCAGGGATATGATGGAGATTCATGGAAACACTTTGATCAAATGCACCCTTATTTTTCTTTAGATCCTCGTATTATATGAATGGGTGTTTCTATTAATGGTCTTTTTCAATTTACTACCTACATCAGTAAATATTACTATTGGGTATTTTTCATTACTTCGTAGTGATTACCTCTTTGGATGTTTATAAAGGAAACATATATATATTTGACACAATTAATTCTAAGAAATCCGAAGAAGAATATCAATGCTTATTTGAGGAAACTAATTGATGAGTTAATTTCATTATGGAAAAATGGTGTGACTACATTTGATATAGTTTGACATCCAAATTTTACTTGAGAGGCTACATTAATTTGGATGATCCATGACTTTCTGAAATATGTAATGTTATCTATATTAAGTACACATGGAATAAAATCATGTCCATACTTCATGGATGAGAACAAATCATTTGATCTTAGAAATAGGAGAAATACAAATTATTTTAACAGTCATTGAATATTTTTTATATAGATCAGCATTTTTGAAGGAATTTAAATAATATTAAAAAGGATATAATTGAAAGAGATGGAACTACAACAATGCTCTCAAGTATTCTGGTAAAATCTGTCATCTCTGCATTACATCTTGTTAATTTTGGATCAACTATAAATGGAAAAAAAATAAATGGTTTGGGGGAGATAATAATTGGATAAAGTGGAGTATTTTTTGGGATCTTCAATATTGGTATGATTTATTGGTTTGTCACATGTTATATATATTGTATATTGGGAATATTTCTTTTTATAAAATATTTTATACTTTGTTGGACACACCTGGTAAGAACAAATATAATGTAAAATCATAGTTATGTCATTCTAAAATTTGTAGAAATCCTGAACTTAAATAATTTGAAGATGAAATATAGCACAATTTAATGAACCTAAAATAATCTTATGCACTTTATAAAGAAATAAATTTATTATTATGTTAATTTATTACATATTTTAGGTTACCAGATTGTTATAATTCTATTTTGTCTCATCATGTCAGAAATAACCATATTACTGAGTTAAAAAGTCATGAATTCCATGTCGTAATGGAAACATTACCATCTGTTGTTCTTAAAGGGATGTTGAATTCTTCAATATGGGACATGTTTGAAAAAATATCATATTTATTCCAAGATATTTTTGTGGAAATAATGGATTATGATTCATTGAGTATGCTATAAAAATATGCAATTTTAATTTTATGAAAATTGGAGAAAATATTCCCTCCATACTTCTTTGAATCAATGGAACATTTAATATTAAATTTTTCATATGAAGCTAAATTTGTAGATATAGTACAATTCCAATGGATATATCCATTTGATGGATGTATGAATAAAATTAATGGATAAATTATGTAACAAATTATCAGTAAAAGAGTCAATTTCTGAAGCATAGTTGGAGAAGGAAATTTTAAATTTCGGATCTTATTATTTTTAATTGATATATCTTTCAAAACATAATCACATGGATCATAGTGAGGAATTTTTTTTTGATGTCACAAACCATCATTTGTCAGTTTTTATCATCCCAATTTTGTTTTAGTGGTTATCAGGAACGATGGATTTCAGATGAAGAACTTTATAGAGCTCATATATATACTCTATTGAATTATAAATAAATGACATGATTTTTACAGTAAGTACTACTTATTATTATTTTTTTAAATTTTTATTATAGATACATTTATGTAAATTATTTCTTTAGACTATATGATGACCAAATCAAAACTAATTTACACAAATCACATCAACTGCTCCTGAAGAACATCATAAACATAATTTTACATATTTGTTTGAATGACTATAAAGTTATGGTTTTTTAATGTAACATTAAATAAATTTTATACTGACATCTACCGTTAATACCTTTTATTTTTTAAAAGAAACAAAACATGAAAGTAAAATTGATAGTTAATTATGTGTGCTGAAAAACCCTCCATTAAAATTAATAAAACCTTATAATTGGTTTGTGGTTAATGGATTCCGATTCCATACCCTTATATATGGTTAACCAAATAAATAAAATAATAGTTGTGTTTGTATGAAATGATATCATAAAAAAAGTGAAATTGACTTTTATGGAATACTCAATGAAGTAATTGAGTTTTGTTATCTAATACGAGATTATGTAATAATTTTTAAATTCCATTGGTTTGATACTAATTGAGGGTTGTGAGTTCGTCCATGATTTTGAGATTTTAACATTAAATATAATATTATTGTTTCCTCAAATGAACCATTTATGTTGGAACATCCAGCACATCAAGTTTATTATAAAAATTAAATTGATGTTTTGAGAAATTTGAATAACCGGTGAAGTGTAATAAAAATGAAATCTCATGATAATCAATTTCTTGAAAATGAAACTGGTTTTTTGGAAGTAAAACATATTGGTAGTTTTGAAGAAAAATATCCAAATATATACCTTACCCAACGAGATATAAATATCTATAATGAAAACCCTTAGTCATGGGATGATGATATTGATAATATTGATAATATAATAAGGGATGATGAAACTGAAAGTCACATGGAAATTGAAGATGTTGAAAATGAATATGAATACATTGTCATCGATGAAGATGAGGAAGAAGATGATGAATGTTGTTTTATATTCATGTATTTATTAGTTTTTTAAATTTTATATTTACATTAAAAATTATTTATAGGCATGATTGTTTATTTCAGTTGTCTAGACCCGACGATCTATTTTATTCCTTTACTAATTATTGTAATTATTTGTTTTTATATTTTATATATTAATTAACAAATATTAAAATGTAATAATATTATATTATTTATGGTATTTATTAGTTTTTTATATTTTATATCTATATTAACTACTATTTTCAGGTTAATTATTATGTTTTGATATTTAATAACATGTAATTATTTTATTATGGTATTTATTAGTTTTTTATAAATTTTTATTATTATTTAAAATTTTTTATACGTAAAATTATTATATTTTACTATTTATTTATTTTTTAAATGTGATATTTTTATTAAAAATTTATTACTCGTAATATTATTTATTTCAGATGGTGATATATGCTCTCAATGATCTTTTTTACTCTCTCCCTAATGCAAAAATTTCTACTAATGAGCTCAATTCATCTAATCTATAGGATGTTGCACCTATTATGGGGGGAATGGCCTTTTTCTATTGATGATTTCAGACCATGTTGTAGGGAGACTCCCATATTTTGATTTTTATTCTCATTTTCTAAAAAAATTTAATTTTTGAAGATATTTATTTAATATTATTTTTTTATTAATTTTGGAAATAATATTCGGATTTTTTTTATTTTCATATTTTTATCTTTTATCTATTGGGAAGGATAGTGTGATTTTAAGAGATTATTTTTGTAAGCCATGGGTGTCATGGGATCAGGTTCCCAGTGCTGTTCGTCCGTAGATGCTCAACCATTGGATTAGACGTTATTAAATTATATGTATATATATTTTAAAATTAATTTAATCAATGACATATTGTTTTTAATTGTCTTACAGAATTTGTGGTCTCTGATTGTTGATAAACTAAGAGCACCTATCTGGGAGGCATGGGATATTTATTATACGTGAACATATTTGCTAGTTCTGACAGAACCTCAGAAAGAAAGCTATGGATAGAGCTTCGTCTACTGTTTTTAACCACTCTTGCATCTCCCAGCAACCTGACTATATCTTAGCTCAAGTATGAGAAGAATTGTGCTCTTATTTTCTAGGAGAGACTTTTAGAAGGATGTCATCATCTGGGAATCAGAGATGGGGGAGGAAGGAGGTCACACATAGGGCTGGAAGTCGAACATTTGGCACACATCAATAAAATATTGTAAGTAATATTATTTTTTTAATGTATATATAATTTAAATTTAAAATGTTTGTTATATTATTTTGGATTTTACTGAACTAATAATGGTTACCTGGTCTTTCTCAACATCTAACTCACTATGAAGGAGGTCACACATAGGACTGAGCTTTGATACATGTGAATTTTCATGGTGTTGAGAAAGACTGGGTGATCATTATTGGTTCCTGACTAACACCTATTATTTATTATGGTACTTCTATGATGTCATCAGTGATCTTAAAGGGAGATCCTAGGGAATCATCATTGTCTTCTACTTCATAGTATAATGAGAGGTTCAGAGATAATAATGAGATGATAGAGCAGATGTAGTGAGAGATAGGGAGGAGGAACTTGTGAAAAAATGTATGAGAGATGAGAACATATTTGAGTATATGTGACAGCTTGAACATGACATTGGTATGGAGTTTCCTCCTCTTGATCTTTGAAGTGATACTCCTCCACCTGATACCGGTTGATACTGTGTGATTTATGACTATTCTATATTTTTGGGTGATAAATAAATTATATGTGATATAATTTATTAATATAATTTTTGTTTTCATTTTTAAAATCATCATGTCAAAATTTTCTTCAGATGAAATTTTGGGATTTATCTAAAAATATAATTCTTTTGATGAATTGTGGAAAATACTGGTATTTATTGAAATCGTACTATTCATTTAAAAAATCTTTAAGGTTAGTTTAGGTTTTAAAATTGGTTTAAAAGTAAGTTTATTTCAATTATTTATGTCTTAATCCAATTTTATTCATTTTAATCATTTTCATTTTGAAATTTTATATAAAAACCTTTTAATATTTTGAACCATTTCTCTTTGAAAACCCTCTATCTCATCACGTCCCTAAGATTAATTTTAAATTAAATTTAGCCACTTATGTGAATGTAATTCTGAAAAATGGATTATATATTTGTAATAATCATAATTTATTTTATATAATAAGGTCAAATTACATTTTTACCATAATGAATAGTAAAAATAGTAAATATTATTTACAGTGGTTAATGTAAAAATGAGTTTTGTGAGGGGTTGAACTAAAAATATGTTGGTTTTTAGACCTTATATCATCTAGGTTTTATAATATCCCATTTTTGTACCTTTTATCACGTGAGAAACATGGTTACAACTTTTTATTTTCAATAATTATAAGCGTTCCACTTACCTCACTTTTAAAAGGACACTATCTCCTCTCCTCTTTACACTTACAAAACCCATTGGTTCATCAAATCCCTACCTAATTTACTTCCTCACTTCCCTCATCTCATCATGTAATCCTAATTTTTGTCATAAATCCATCCTAGGAAATATTTTTGTGCATATAAAAATAATTTTTCGGAAGAATAGGTAACATCCCTAACCGAGAATTTTATTCTATTTACTTATACAACTCCTTAAATTATTATTAAACCATGATGATATAATAAAATTAGTATCATCCATATAATTAGATATTTTTATGTTAAGTACATGAACCATATCCATATCCTCTTCCATCAAATGAGTTAGAAAATCATCATTCATGTGTACAACGGACTATCGCCTCATGAATCGATGTTATTTTTTTCCATAACCACATTTCTCAACTGGATATAATGATGGATTAATTATTTATATATGATATTTATGATATTAATATGATTTTATAATCATGATATTACATATTACTTCTTACTCTCTATTTTGTGGGAATACGATATGTGATTCATGTGTACAAAAGACACATTCCTCAAAACGTGATGTGAATTGTTCTTCAAATGCGCTTTATAGGAAAGGTAATAAGGAAACGTTTAAATAAAAATATTCAATATATATGAAATAAAAGTTATTTTTAATGGTAATATATTATTTACCTTCATTTTATTTAATCTGTTGAGAAAATGGAAACATCATTCACTCTTACGTACGTCATACCATCTTCATAAACGATGCATTTCACCTTATGTCTTTAAATTTTATGGATAATATAAATATGTATATAATGAATATATATTTTATTTATATAATGGTTAAAATTTTAAATACTATGGAACCAAGATCAATTTAATAGGATTACAAATACCAAATCAAAACATACATGAAAAACAAAGTAGTTATTACCCAAAATACAACTTTAACAAAAAAGGTCATAAGTCAATCATATATGGTATGATATATATAAGTGTCA
The DNA here is from genome assembly GCA_963277665.1 of Viscum album. Taxonomy (NCBI): domain Eukaryota; kingdom Viridiplantae; phylum Streptophyta; class Magnoliopsida; order Santalales; family Viscaceae; genus Viscum; species Viscum album. The sequence goes on from OY728145.1 coordinate 191,110,700, forward strand.
TTCTATAATATAATTATAATAAAATTATATTTGTTATAAATTAGGTTTAAACATTTATGATGGAAGTTGAGAATTAAGGTTAGGTATTTTCTATATCACTTTTTACTTCTCTCAGACGCATGCCATTTACCCCACCTATTTATTTTATGTGGTGTTTATAATGAAAATGAATGTATTTTATAATTATTATCCTAAAAAGTATGTGTATTTACATATAACTTTTATGATATCTAATTCATTGGATTTATGGTTGAAATGTTACCAAATAGGTAAGGGAGTTTTGTCTCAATTGTCTTTCTTTGAGATATAAGTTGTGTTATGTACCTATCTTAATTTTTGAGGTGTATATTCTACCCATTTGACATTTTATATCATGAATTTAACTATATTAATTATATATTATGTATAATTTAATGTAATTATTTTATTGGAATTACAATTCAATGTTACCAAATTGGTAATGGTTTTATGGTACAATCTGATTGTTTATTAGGATTATTTATGTTTATTCTTATGATGAGGAAATTTTATGATCATTCTATCAATAAACTCATGAAATTTATTCTCCTCTAATTATGTTAGGATTATACAAATTTCCCTTCATTTCCCTCTCTTTATTTACTTAGAATTTCAAAAGAATGTTTTTAAGAAAAGTCATCTCTATTTCTATCTTTAGTTGAAAACCCATTTTCTTCCAAAACCATATTTTATTAAAATGTTTTAATTTTTTTAGAATTTTCCAGATAATTTATTGAATTCATTTTACCCATGTTTTAATTTTCAAAAAGTATTTTGAAAGGAATCTTCATATCATTTTCCAAAAAATTCTCGTTTAGATTTTACTGAAAATGCGAAAGGAATCTTTATTTATATATATATGACTTGAATAGTATTTCTTTCCACCATGACCAATAAATGATTTAAATATTCATTTATAAGTTTCCATATTTATTTTAAAATTAAAGAGTTTTGAAAATGTTTTATTATTTTTTAGTTTTAAAAAATGTTTTTTAAATTGAAAAGGGTATTCTCCTCAAGAAATGTTACAAGTGATATTTCAAAATCATTTTCCATATATAATTACATACTTTGATGTTACTTCTGAATTACTGGGAATATAATATTAGGATACCATTATTATTTTTTCTCTGAATGGTTTTTGTTTTTTAAGAAAATAATCTTTTGAAAGCCCCTTATTTTCAATGGGTTATACCGTAATAAAATGCTTATGAAACCCACTTTTTTTCTTCACCATAGGTTTTGTTTTGATGAAATGATGAAATTATTATGAAACATATTTATTTTACATGGGCTATGTTATAATAAATGTTTTACAATCTTATGGAACACATATGTATGATTTTCATTATGTGACAGGTGGGACCAATATCTCCATCCAATGCATTAGTAATTATTAATGTTATATACACTCAAAGGGTATAGAAGCAGTTATACCAAGTTCAAGCAATGGCACATAGAAGGTTCTCCCAAGACCAAAAGAGGATACATGAAAGATTAAACTAATCCTTAAAGATGATATACAAGAGGTTATATCAATCCCAAAAATAGGTACATGGGTGGTTAGCCCAAGCCTAAGATGTTATTAATGTCTAGGTGGGTAGCCTTGATATAACATTTTCTATGCTTATGTGTATATGAAAAATTTATATCTTATTCTAATTTTATGTTCTCATGATTGATGTTCTATGAATACAATATGATTCATGTCATATAAACTGCTAATATTTATTCCATGACTCAATTTTAGGATCTTTGATATGGAGGGTATGAATTTTAAATGTTATTATCATGTTCTCATACCCTTATGCTCTTGATATGTTAATACCTCTCTTTCTTATCTTTACTGAGCATATTAACTCACCATATATTATGTTTCCTATCCCCATGTTTTTATGTCACATATTATGTATGATATTTCTAAGAAGGGTTATAGTTATTAAGAACATAGTGGGATATGATTTAGGTCACCTATGGATAAGTTATTTTTGTGTCTAAGTTTCCAAATGCATTATATATTCCTGATCCTTAGGGGTGTGTTTCTATAATGTATTGAATATTAATCTAATTTTTTTTAATATACATGTATGTAAGTTTGGGTCTTTACAATTGGTGTCTGTTGATCTCACTATCTCCCCATCCTTGATCTAAATATCTCATGTTTCTCTCTCATCCATACTTAGGAAGAGCTTTTCACTAATGGATCACATCTCTTATTCTTGTTCTCTATTATTTTTTAGATATCAAACTATCCATTTATTTTTCTTCAGTTTCTAGATTTTTATTTTTTATAGTTTTATAAAATAACTAACAATTCACAATTTTGGAATTTATAGAATAACCATTCAGTCAATGAACTCCCTAATGTTCACTCAATAAATTTGTACTAAGCAAGCTTCCATGCATTTATCCTTTTACATGTCATCTAGTCATACTCCCAAAATATAATATTATTCTCTTTCCTCTAATATCCCACATCCATTTATATTAATAAAATCCCTATATTCACATTGAACCATCTTCAACTTGTATTACTTCCTCAGATATCTTCCATGACATGGGCTTCTTCTTCACAACATGTAGTCACCTCAATTTATTCAAAATTAATCATCAAATGGAATGAATTATGATGCTGATGATTATATTTAAAACATTTAGGATTAAAAAAAACATTATATGATTTTTCTTCTAGATGTATCTTCAATAAAATCATTATCATTTTTTTCTAACTGATAAAGCTTATGGATTATAGAGTGAGTCTGAGACTTGTGTAAGATTTTTTTCTTATACTTGTTTCTCAAAAAGATTCTATAAATTAATATTTTATAATCTATATGTATTTCATAAGGGTTTTCCTTTAGGTACATGATTCAATAAAAATTATTGACTCATCCAAATATCTTTTGTATCACATAAGATTCACGACTTAAGTACATTTCCTCATGATTTGTAGAAGAAAAATATCTTAGGCATGATTATTAACTTATTATAAATTTAATATATATATATATATCTAATCTCTAAAAAAGACTTACACAAATTCAATAATGTTATATATTCCTTGCCTTTGAAAACTATCACCACACAACTCAGAGAAAAATCTTACTCAACTTCTAGATAGAATATTTCTTATTACTAGACCTAGAAAAGGTAAATATCCAAGGGGGAACAGAGATATGTCGACCCCTAAAAAAATCACTATCTAATGATATTTTTTGTATCATTATGTGGAATAATCCTCTCCATAAAAAAATAACAAATGATAATATAGTAAAAGAGAGAGATGAGAAATTTAACCTGGTTCAACCAAACCCAGCTAACCTAAGGAGAATACAATGGTGACTTGTCATGAAAATGAAAAACTACACACACTTATTTTTTGTTACAATTTATATTATCCTCAATGATACTATAGGTTTTACAAGCCTCCTAGAAATTTATAACTCACTTATCTCATACACAAAAATAACTCACTGCCTCTATGATTGTTCTTATCTTGATCTTCAGGAATACCAATTTAGTTTAAACTAGAGTGATGTTTCAATTATACTTCAATTTTATTCATTGATAAAGTTACAAAACATATAATAAGATTACATCCTGTATGTCATTCCAAACTTTTTTAAAGCAATCCATTATTCCTCCTCTATTTGTTGCACTCTCTTATTTTCCTTTAATTCAATTTTGATCTCCATGACCATTCCTCTTACTTTTGAAATAGAATGATATTTATTATATCATTATAGAATAAATATTTTTTCACCTGGGTATATCAATAATCCATCATTTGTAAGTGGAATAATCCATCTAAATAACTAATTCAAAAGAGATTCAAAGTATCCCATTTAATTAACCAATTTTTCTCCTCAAAGATAGGAAATATAAATATACAATTATGATGAATCAACACCATCACAACATTATAATCACCACCACATCATGAAAAAAAATTCCATCTTATGATTCAAACCTAAAATCTAGAATTTTCATGGTGAAAAACTCATCATGGAAATGCATAAATATTCATTTATGAATTTCTATGCCCTCTACCAAAAAACACATCACTAATATAAGTTTAAGATTATTCATTGACTCATACACAACATAAAACCTACTATTTCATGGAGTGGTGACCTTTTTTACAGATTTATTAAGTTCTTTATATTAAATAATCATGGAATAATATTGTTTTACATTGTGGAGACCTTCAAATTGATAGATCCCTCAGAATCCTCTTAATCACCTCCGTGATATTGCTAAATCCTATATGGAGAAACTATCACTTATGCTCGATGTGGTAAATTATAAAAACTCAATAATTTTAATACTCTTATAAAATTACCCAAATAATATCATGAATGAGTGATTTTTTTGATTTTTCAACAATGTGTACTTTTATATCTGATGTAACATAGCCTTATGTAGAGAAACCTCAAAACTATCTCAAATCCAAAAACATGTGGGATCCTATAAAAAATAAAGATTCTAGTGGAAGCAATCAAATACTTAATTTTATCTTGGTCATGACCTAACCATTGATGTTGCAACATGATTGTAACTCTTCTTCTGGTGAAAAAGTTAAAAAAATACACATTAATTAAATGACTCTTATGTAATATATTTAAAAATCACACACACACATATATATAGTAGCTCGTTTTTTTATCATTTATATAAATACCACTTCGAAAGTGTGACTAGATGTGTCATAATTTCATTTCCATCCAATATATATAATACATTATATCTTCTTAGTAAACCCATTTAATCCCATAAAATCACTTTATAATCTCATTATCAGCAATGTTGTCAATATCCTTATCAATAAACACAACCCCAAAAATGATTCAAGTGATTTTTTCTAAAAATACCCCCTTTGTATTTTTGGGAAACCCTTTCAATACACCAAATTAGATTCAACTCTTTACATATGAAAATTATAAAACGATCTTATTCCATTTAGAAAAATAGTTTACCTTCATATAGTCCATTAATCATTTAATAATCACTAACTCTAATCCCACATATGCGCAAATCTCATTGAGAAACAAATGTTAATTGAAATGTTCCTTAGGAAAAGAATTTCTTGACTTCCTGATATTCAACACTCTTTCATGCTTCTACCCTTGAAGAAACATTTAATAACTCCACCTTTATAAAATACTAGCAAAGTATTATTCCACTTTTTCAACAGGAAGAAAAAATCCCCACCAAATCCTCTTATGAGAATTATGGACTCATTTCTCCCTTTGTCAATGAAACAAAAGAGAACTTCTATGAAATTTAAAAATATACAGTTAAAAATTTAAACATTCAATTCAAGATTGTGTTACCATCCTTTTCTATAAATATAAATTCACATGAGTGAGTGGGGGTCCCCTATCCTAATAATCTATTTGTATTGAGATATTTTGACACTGAGATCCAATTAATGATTCTCAAACTTAGCTTTGAGAAGTTAATTCATCATGATATCTACAATCAGACCCCATGTTGACACATACTACAATTCTAATAGAATTTTTTCAACTTACTATTAGTTTAAATGATGATTTATCTTGATGGGATTTGTTCTTAAATGATAGAAAATATTTTTTATAATATTAATGAACTCAATTTATCACATCTAATTACAATAGGACATTTCACATCATCTGGGTAGCCATAGGAATTTTCATATAGTTAAAGTCATGAAATATAAATTGATTAAGGATATCTTTGTTATATTTTTATTGAGAAATAAATATAAATTCCCTTCCTTGTGTTACCTATAAATCAATGTAAAATGATAACTCCCCAATCATGGAAATTTAAAACACAGACCATATATGTTTCTATAAATATCTTAGGTTGTGAATTATTTGAGATTCTAAAAATAATGTATTCTACTAATATTAGCACAAACATCATTTGATAATTCTCCTTCTCAATATAGAGTTTGTAATCAACTCTTCCTTTTTGGAATCTCAAATTTTTATGTATTAATATGTCCTTAAATACCAAGATTTTGGTGCATGTTGTAGCCTGTAAAAACCCATTCTCAACCAGAACACTTTTTTTTTTCATATTCATCCTTCAGAAATCCATCCTTATTTTCAATGAAAATTTCCTTATTTTGGACTCCATTCATGAGTGATGACTTGAAATCCATTATATACAAATTAAATCCCACTTGACTAGTATTTCTAAAAAAAGTCATTTGGTTCACAACTAGAAGTAAATTAAAAATTTTATCATCAACATCAATCCTATTAATTTATAAAAACCCATTTACACTAGTCAAGATTTATTTTAAGCCACATTTATTTCATATTTGAGTTTATTCTTGAATACCCACTTGTTCTTAAATCATTTTTTCTATTATCCTTGGAACAATTTACCATGTTTTATTGTTCTAAATTTGTCCAATATCTTCATGCATAAGTTTGACATGGTTGACACCATTGGAATCCTTCTAAAAGAATTTAAGAACAACTTTTGATCAAATATAGGTTCTTTTTATTGAGTATTTATTTTTAGGTTTTCACCAAATCCATCCAATCACTAATGATACTAAATTTTATGATTTTATCCCTATTAATTTCTCTCTTTGAAGCTATTAAACTTACTTTTTTATTTATTAGATCCTTTTAAATTAGCATTTTCCAAGACATGTTATTAAAAATATGGTTTCTCCCTATGAATAATTTTGTTTTCATGAGGATTCCTCCCCACTGGTTCTTGGAGTATTATCCCATGATTCTTTAGTTATTTATCAACCTAACTATTAATTATTCTCATAATGTTATCATTGAAAAACTTATAAATTTTCATCTTAATCATATTATTCTCTAATATACAATAATATGTAATGAATTTGAATACTTTAAATTCATGAGAGATTACCATAAGCCATTACCTTCTATTATTATCATCAACAAACAAAAAATAATTCCCCTATATATCCATGGATTTGGGGGATTTAAATACACACCCATTAACATTCACCTACTCAAGCCTTCTTATTGAAAATCTATACATAAAATTATATGTTTTTTTATTGATTTTACCTTGTTGGGATGTGTAAAACTTTTGGTTGAAACCCATTAAATGATTAGGTATATAACATAATCCTTGATTCTTCATCAAGTATTTGAAGGAATTTTAGCTCAATTGTCTATAACTTTTGGTCCCTAACTTTTTATATTCTTCCTTTGATAGAAACCACCCATCTTCTTCTCCACTATTGGGGCCAAGATTCATTTTTGTAAACTTCTCTTGAATCATTATCGAACCATATATTCTATTGAGGATAAAAACCTTATTTTTTATGTTTATTGTAAGGATTTTTCATGCAACTGGATTACACTTACTAAATTTTTACCTTGGACTTAACCCCTAAGATGTTCACAGGTCTTACAAATTTGCCCCAATTTTTTTTCCAGATTCAATGATCTTCCACCTTTCATCATTTCAAAAATGATTGAAACATTTTTTATTGTATTTTATTCTGATGAAATTATTATAGTTTCACATAACAAATAATTACAATCATCAGACATAATCGATACTCCGACATGACCAATTTTTTTAAATGAAATTTTAAAAATGTTGGCCTTATATTTTCTTTCATTGTTGATCTATGATCATTATTGTCATTTACTAAAGAATAATATTAATCTACTTATATCTATATTATATCATTATAATATTATTGAGCTGTAAACGGATTTGTTTTTTATTTAATTTGATTAATGTTTCTAGTAATGAGAGATATTCTCTATATCTATATAAAAATAATTCTTTCTAGAAATGATTAGTAGTGAATGGATATGTGTCCATAAACATCACACAAAGAGAAATATACATTTAAAACATATTGAGTGTACGAAGTTCTCCTTATTTTTATTTATTTCTATTAATCCCTAATGTAATTTTTTATGAAACACATATTTTTATGCCCCTTCATTCCAAAACAATAACACCAGCTTCAGGGTGCATTATGTCATTTATTCATTTCACTAATTGAATCATTTTGGTTGTTTTGAGATTCACCAAAATAAACTTCTTCTAGTGTGTGAGTTCTTGATGTTTCTAATCAATTATCACTATTATTTTTTTATGATCAATACCATTAATTGAGTTTTTATTTTCTTTGAACCATTGCACTTGACGAAAACTTTATACATTCTACGTTGACTAGCTATGAACCACCTGAGATTTTTATAAACCATTTTCTATAAATTTATAATGAAATTTCATTTGATAGAATTATTTCTAGATCATTGAGATTTTTTTACATGAAAAAAATTCAACTTCAATCTCCAGTATTCTTTTTGAACGATATTTTACTAATATGGTGAATCCATCAATTATATGAGCGTAAAATTCAATTTTAAGCTTGATATTAAATTCTATCCTTTAGTTTAAATTTTTTTTAGACTTGAGTAATTCAATATCCTCTTTAAACTTTTGTTTTTCTTCCCCTTATGACTATATGTATAGTTTGAAATCATAAACCACTCTATTGGATTTATTTATTTTGACCCTCAAAATATCAATTTCCTCAAAAGAATATTATAATTAAACATTGATGTTAAATATCCCCTCAATTTAAGTGATTTAATCATATATGTCCAATACTTGTTTCCTATTTATGGAATCTATAATAAATTCTTCATTGGTGAGTTTTTAGTCGTCAACATCATCCACTTGCATTTGTCCCAAGATGGATACTTCTTATTAAATAATGTTCTTATTTCTGATAAATTTATATAATGGATTTTTCTTTCTTTTAAAATCATTAGATGAATTATTATTAGGTTATTTATATTCATTCTAATCTCATAATTTTTTAGAAACATTTATGTGAGATTCAAAACTTTTCCACATTGAAGGAAAGAAAGTGAAAGCTTGAATTTGAATATTCATTTTACTGATTTTATTTTTGATCAAAGGAAAGATATCACCCCTACAATTTTTCCATATTTGGGATCTTACTAAAATTTAAGTATCTTTATCACCTTATATAGTGTCCTATACTTAACATACATGGATATTACATCAATTTATATTAACATTTATCACATTAAAAAATTTAATGCCCAAGGACCATAATAGTTTAGTGTCTTTGGAAACTTATACCATAATATTCCAACTTGATTAAATATATTCAACTTCTCTAGTAAAGATCTCCCCCTTTATTAATCTTAGTTTAAAACCTTTATTCAAACCTTGGGGAAATGAAACACAAAAAGGGGTGATCTCAAATTCTTAATTAGGGTAAAAAAGTAGATATGAAAGCATACACATGAGTATGAGAGTATGAGAACATGATCATGAAATTCGAAGATCATACTAGGCATTAAAAAGATCATAAATATGAATCATCGAAAAAATAACAGTAGTTCATAAGACACTAATCATAAGGGAATCAAGAGAATAATCCATAAAGGCATAACATATGAACAATACATGAAATTTGTGGCATACACCTAGTCATGGAAAATATTTGGCCAAGGATACCAACCAAGACTGTCATAACATGTTAATCTTGGGATAATCACCCTTGTACCTACTTCAAGATTGGGATAACAACTCTTTCGCCATATTTTTTTGAACTTGGGCTATAACTCGTATACCTTCTTATGATTAGGGTTGGTCTACAACCCATATACCTGCATATTTTTAGGCTTAGATTACAACCCATGTACCTTTTTTATTTTCATTCTTAGGCTACAACCTATATACCCCTTGAGCTCATATACCTTTTATCATTACCCAATACATGGAACATAGATATAGGTCCCACCCATCAAATAACAACATCATGCATACATATACTACTAGATAATAAAACTTGCGTCATATCATGACCCATAAGAAGATATGGTTTTCATAAAAATCATATCAGAACCCAAAATATTAAATGGGTATTATAAATATTTCATCATATTATTACATATAAAAAATATATAGGCCTTAAAATCATTTCATAAAAGAATAAACTTAGAAAAAAAGTGATTTCAAGAGAATCTAACCTGTAAAAGAGAAACAGGTGTCATAAACATCATTCCATCAACACAAAAACCATTCAAGAAATAATATAAATGGTATTCCTAAACTATAATAAAGTATGTCATCTTAAATGGGGTAGGATTTTGAAAGATAACCTGGAAATTTTCTTAAGGAAAATAGTGTTTCTTTGGAATCCTTTTCATAAAACCCTTTCAAAAAAACCATTTAAAAATACATTTCTTTTAAATAAATCTTTAAAGTTTCATTTAAAACATTTCTTAAGGAAAATATATTTTCTGTTATGATATAAAACTTTTTAAAACATAAATCATTTTGAAAACCATTTTTCTTGAAAAATTATAAAATAATCTTGAAAATTGTTTGATTTTTTTTAAAATTATTTGAAAACATATAAATAATTCTAGAAGTCATTAAAATAATTTTATTTGAAAATAAACTTTTGAAAAAATATAAAGTAGTCTATGAAAATAATTTAAAACATGTTGTGATCATAAAAAGTTTTTGGAAATATTTTTATTTTAAAAACACTTTAAATTAAAAAAATTCCTATAATATTTGGAAAAAATTTGATTAAAAATAACCTTGTAAACTTATAAAGTAAGATTCAATAAAATGATGGTCATGATAGTGAGAAAGTCCTTATATGCTAAACATTTCCTTTTAAACTTAAAAGTTTTGAAAAGTGACTTGACCAGAAAATGATAAGAATATTCCTTTTAAAAATATTTTGTAAAAAAGGTAAAACATGGGTAAAATTTTTATTTAAACATTATAGGATAATATAAAAAATGGAAATTGTTTTTCAGAAAAAATGGTTTTGAAAGAACATATAATTCTGACCAAAAGGAGAATATATTCGGATGTTCTTAAAAACCATTTATTAAATATCTTAACTACTAAGGAGGGGAGAATTGTGCCAATAGATGAATATATTAGTAATGAATAGAGGAAAAGAAAATTCATGAGTTTTTTTTGAGATATGGATAAAAATATTTCATCAATGGAAGCATAATCATAAAAAATCTTGATAAATAATGCGATTGTTTTAATAAACTCTGATCACTTGTTTACTTTGAATTATACTTCCCATATAATAAAATTAAATTATATAGAGATTAAAATATCATGAAAAGAAGGAGGTTCATGATATTACAAGTAAAATGGTAGTATATATATCTCATAAAATAATATAGGTGGATAACATGACACGTGTCTCAAAGAAGGAAAATTGTGACAAAATTACTTTATCGATTTGGTAAATTTTGAAACCTAAATCCCATAAAAGAGAGATCATCAAATGGATTTGTAAATACAGATAAATTTAATTATAATAATAATAGAAAACGTCAATTATAAGTATACACACCACATATAATAAATAATATGTGAAAATTTATTGGTCTCATGAAAAATAAATGTGATATGAGGAAACCCATTACCACTTGAGTAACTTTAACATCGTGATCCCCATGAAATAATAACATCAATTAAATACATTAGTATAACTAGATAAAAACAGTTAATGATATAACATGTCATATGGAAGTATATACACCAAAAAATAATTGTCTGGTGAATATGACATGTATCTCATGGAAATGAAAAGTGATATGAAATTAGCTTACCTTAAGTCTTGACTTTATTTGTACATGTTCAAACTACCTCTTATTCAAGTAACTCCTTTGGGTTTTCACCAAAGGGAGTCCTTGGATGGGTTTATGAAAATATTGATGCTTCTAAAATGAAGGTAGGGATGTTGGGATCTTATTTGAGTAAAGGTTGGGTGAGAAAAAGGGATTTAGTGGTGTGAATAATTGGGAGGGGTGAGTGCCTTTTTATAGGGGAGGATGAGTGGAATTCTTGTAATTTTTTTGAGTGGGAATTCCACCCACATTTTTCATTTGAAAAGTGGATCAAAAAATTATCCAAATTATATATTAGGGAGGATATGGTTGAAATATTTCCAGATAATGGATTTTTTCATTCTCCCCCTTATGTGTAAGGTTTAGTCCCTTATTAAGCTAATTTTCCTCTTAATCATTATAATTAATTTTTGTTAATTTCACTAATAATTTTGTCAAAAATATGTTGAAATAATAGGAAATAAAATATTATTTTTATTCCAAATATGGAATATATTTTTATAAATCCCAACCATAGAAGTGGTATAAATTAATTCAAATTTAATCTCACAAATAGGACGACAAAGCGTGTTTTTAAAGTTAACAGTTCAGAAGTTTGGTAAGTTTTTAATTCTAATTTCGAAGTGAAATTGATTCCAATTACATAAATTGGATTAATTGATGTAAAATTGATCTAATCAAACTTTAAAACAAATTGAAAATATAATTTAACCTTATTAATAAATTATATGAAAAGTGGTTTTAAATTAAAATCCAGTATTTCTCACTATTCATAAAAAATGAAACTTTGTAGAAAAACAAAAAATTCACCCTAAGATAATTTTTAAGTTACTATTCAAAATATTAAGTTTCTTATGAAATATAAGATCTAAAAAAGTTCCAAAAAGAAGATTTAAAATTGGTTCTCTATTAAAAGGCCGTAAAATTACTTTTTAGAAGAATATATCTTTTTATTCATAAAACTAGATTTACTATTATCTTATACATATAAAATCTATTGGATAAATATAAAAAATAATGACTGAATATATTATAAGTAAATTTTATTGAAAAAATTAATGAAAAGTGGTTTGTTTAATTTATTGAGATAAAATTGTGTTTGTACATAGAAAATAGTTTTCTTTGTAAAATTGTTTTTTATTTTAAAATAGTTATTACATTCACTTTTATGAATTTATAATTGATGGATTTATTTTATATACATGTTAAAGTCATATTTTCACAATTTAGTTAACATTATTTGTAACTAAAATTCCAACATCTAGTTAGTAGATATTATAATTATTAAAATTAATATTAATATTATATTGTATTTTTCTAAAAAATCGGGTATGAGTGTTATGAAAGCCATCGATGGAACTCAACATTGTGTGTAACACATTCCAAACATAGTGTTACATGTACCAGGAGCTAATATAATACTTTAATGTAGTGAAATAAAGCTAACCTTTGTACTTTAATATATAAAAAACTATATTCAATGTTTCGTGAAACGAAAAATATTAAAAAGACTAAACTAATTTAAAAAAATCACAAAATTTCAGGTGTTATATTTTACCCCACTTAAAATTAATTCCTCCCTAAAAATTCATTTGGGTTATCAAAGTTCTAATACATTAAAGATCCATTTATATATAACCCCATCATAAAAATTAATACTAAAACTTCCTTTGAAAAGATATAGTTGGAAACATAATGATTACCTAAAGTAACACATAACTAGGATTTCACATAAGATAACATAGGTGTGAAGTTAAAACATAGACTTGGAGGAAAAGTGTACTTTTTTTCATAAGTGATTAAGGTCATCAATCAAAAATAAGTGAATGATTAACTGAAAGTTAAGGTCATGAAATTCCTAAATCTATGATGATTTAAAAGGCCATCAGTTTGAAAAAACTAAGGTATTAAGAATATTTTTATTTCTAGATCATTTTCCGAAATTTGAATACTTTTCGAAAAACATATTCTTACATGATTTCAGGACAACCTTAACCTTTGTTGTGATTTCATAAACATCACTGAATCTCTAATTCCAAGAAATTACGGTGGAATTTTCATTCCCAAAACATTAACAAATCATGATATCCATGAAAATAATGATATTTCATTCTATCTATTTTTATCATAGAAAATGTTAGAATGAGTTATCCAATATTCATAAATCCTAATATGGTGAGATAACACTTTAGTATATAACACATTATCCATTGTTTAACATAACCATTTTATTAATGGTTAAACTTATAACCATTCAAAAATATGAAATTCCAAAACTCTAGAAAGAAGGTCAATAAATTTCTCAAAAATAGCTTAGCATTGGTCCCCCATATATCATAATGTAGATCTTGGTTGTCACATAACAAACATGTGAACACCTTTATCATGTATTCCCTTGAAACAAGGTAATAACCTAAATTAACATAATTTCTTATTGAAAACATGCTTGTTTCCTAATTCCAAATTATATTGTATGTATTTCTTAAATCCAAAAATGTTGTAAACTTCATCAATGATAGAATGACCAGTTTTCAACAATTCTTTAATAAGCTCTAAGATAATAAATAATTTAGTTATTCAAATATAAAATATATTTATCCCAAAACTTTATATTATCATAAATAACATATTAGGGGTTATATTCCCTTATTCAAAATGTTACCTTTAAATTAAATTAATTTTTCAGTCCATCAGAAAAATTCAACATAACTTGTAAATCCTGAGTAAAAAACATAAACTGAACAATACTTGTACATTTCACCATTCATAATTTTTGAATACAAATACAAAAAAACTTTTATTATTCCACTTCATCCATTGTACATAATAAGTCTACCTCATACAATTAATTAACACCTATTTCCTTTCACATTTTATCTGTAGTCTCATCATCATTAGCAATATAACCATTACTCCTACCACATTTTCGATTCTCTTCTTGAGATTTACACTTGGGGCATCAATTTGAATAATGCAAATTAATTCTTCACTTAAATAATTTAACTTTTTATTATCACTTAGGGAGGCCAATATTACCATCCATTTCATTAACCTGACCCTTCATTTTTTACTTGGTAGTTATTTGCATTGTGTAGTTCTTTTTTAGAGTAAAAAAAGATTCTTATTCCAATAATAAATTTACTTAGGTTATTATTTACACATTATTGACACAAACTAAACTAAATCTTCTTTCCCTCATGGTCTCCATTACTTGAAATATTAGTGAATTCCTTCCTTCACTTCCTTGGTGAACCTAAGAGTTGGTTAAGGTAATCATTGTTAATCATGTATTTTTGATAACTTACTTGGAATTATCACAACATCCTTCAATCCAGTGACTATACCATATGTCCACACATAAAAAACTTGTCCTTAACCTTCAAAATTATACAAGTTCCTTCCAGTTCCTTATAATGACTAAAACGAGAAAGCATTGAGTAAGAAAAAAATATTATAGTAAGGAACCACATAATCATGAAAAATAACTTATATGATGGATAAATTATGAAAGCTTCTTTAATATACGATACATTAGGTTTTTCCTAGGTTATTCATAGACAACTTACATTTAAATACTTTATTATAGTTCATAAAGAGTTTTTATATTTCCAAACAATATCCTGTGGGAGTGTCAAACTTGGTGTGAAGCAATTCCCATTGTCATGTACTAGGTAACACTCGAGTGAGGCCCACCACACCTTGTTAGAGTTATTACACCTAGGTACATATATGATAGATCCAAATCCACTTATACTTTCCAGATAGGGATGTAATTCTAGGAAACCACTCACTCAATCCTTTTCCAAAATTCCAGAATGTTTTCCTAAACATTAACTAATCCTTAGACTTATCCTTAGAGACCCCCTTGAGATATTCTTATAAATATCCCTAGAGATATCATTAAAGCTTTCTCATCATGATTTCCAAAGGTGGAATAAAACTTTCCTTTGATACCAACTATAGAGACCTAGGGTTAACATACATGGATATTATATCAATTTTGATAAATATTTTGCACATTAAAAAAGTACATGCTCGAGGATCGTAATAGTTTAGTTTATTTGGAAACTTTGATTACAATCATCTAAATTGGTGAAATATATTCAATGTCTTCAGTAAATATCTTCCCCTTTAGTAATGCTACTTAAAAAATTTTCTTTAAAGCATGGGGAAATGAAACATTAAAAGGGGTGTGCTTAGTTTCTTAGTAAGGTTAAATAATGGAGATATATATTCATAAACATGATCATGAGGGAATGGAAACATGATAATGACATTAGAATATAATAATATCCATAAAAAATATCATAACCAAGAATCATGGAATAAATATTGTCATTTAACAAGCATGAATCATACGGGAATCAAGTGCATAATCCCTGAAAGCATAATATAGGAGTGAGACATGGAATTTGTGGCATGCACCTAAGTATGGAAAATATTATGTCAAGGATACCTACTAAGAAATTCATAAAACTATTTTGGTAGGGATATCACTCACGTACCTTATTTAGGTTTGGGAAAAACACACATGAACCCTCTTATTTTTAAGTCTGGGCTACATCCTGTCTACTCTCTTATGTTCAATCTTGGTCTACAACCTGTGTACCTATTAATTTTTAGGACTGGTCTAAAATGAATGTTACTACTTTTTTTCTATCTTGGGATAAAAATCATGTAACATTTTAGCTCATATACCATTTATCATTACCCAATACATCGACAATAGATATAGGCCCAATGTGTTATAAAATAAAATCATGCATACATGTGCCACAAGTTAATAAAACTTGCATCCTATCAGCACCAATAAAAATATATAGGTTTTATAAACATCATATCATAACCCATGAAATAAAATGGGTATCATAAACATTTCAATATGTCATTAAATTTGTAAAAGAGATATTCCACATAATAATTTCATCAAAGCATAATCAATGAAAAGAAGTGGGTCTCAAGAGCATATAACCTTTAGAAAAGAAATGAGTGTCATAAACATCATTCCTTCAAGTCATAAACCATTCAAGAAATAATATAAATGGTATTCATAAACTATAAAAAATTATATCATCTTACATGGAGAAGGATTTTTAAAGATGACATGGAACATTTCTTAATAAAATATAATTTCTTTGAAAATAATTTTCACTAAACCATTTCAAAAATCCATTTCTTATTAATAAATATTTACAATTTAATTTAAAAAAATTATTGAGGAAAATTTCTTTTCCACTAGGAAAAAATACCTTTTAATATATAAGGCATTTTAAAAACCTTTTCCCCTAAAAACTTATAAATGAAGCTTGAAAATATTATGTAATATTTTTTATTTTTAAATTATTTTAAAACTTATAATGAATTATTTAAATCAACCCAATATATTTCTTTAAAAATATTTTTTAAAAAACAAATAAAGGAAACTTTGAAAATCATTTAAAACACCTTCTGATTATAAAATATTTTTGAAAACCAATTTTCTTTTAAAACCACATTAAATTCAAAAAAATTATTGAATATTAGAAAATCGTTTTCTATAAAAACATTAAACTTGTAAAATTATAAATTAAGCTTCAAGGAAATTATGGTCATGATGGTGGGTGAGTCCGCATATTCCAAACATTACTTTTGCACCTTAAACGTTAAGAAAAGTGTCTTGACTGGAAAATGAAAAGAATATTCCTTTTAAAAATATTTTTTAAAATGTTATGTCATGGGTAAAAATTTCCTTTCAAACCTATAGTATAATTGTAAAACATTTTTAAAAAAATTTCCAGAAAATATAGTTTTGAAAGAACGTATATTTTTGGCCGAAAGTGGAATAACTTTGGATCTTATTAAAATCAATTACTTAAATATCTTAAGTAACAAAGAGTAGAAAAAATGCTTCCAATAAAATAATATACCAGGAATGACAAGAGGAGAAGAAACTTCATGCGTTTTCTTGAGATATATATCCTAATATTTCATCAATAGATTCATAATCATAAACAATATTGATAAATGATGTTATTGTTTCAAAAAACTCTTATAAATTTGTAACATTGAATTATACTCCCCATGTAAGAGAATGAAATTATATTAAGTTTAAAATATCATTAAAATTATGAGTTTAATGATATAATATTTTAGATAGTAGTATATACACATTGTAAAAGAATACAAGTGCATAACATGGAATATGTTTCAAAAATGAAAATTGAGACAAAATTACTTTATCGATTTGGTAACTTTTAAAAAATAAACCCCATTAAAGATAGATCATATAATGGATATTTAAATACCCATAAATTTAAGTATAATAATCAAATAATACATCCATAGGATGTATACACAACACCTATAATAAATAAGAGGTTAACATGACTTGTGTCTCTCATAAAATAAATGTGAGATGAGAAAACCCTTTACTACTTTAGTAACTTTTGAATTGTGATCGCCATGAAAGAATAACATCAATTAAAGATTTCAATATCATTAAATAAAGGAAATTAATGATATAAAAATTTATAAGGTAGTATATACACCAAAAATAATAATCTAGTGGTGAATATTACATGTATCTCATTGAAAATAAAAATTGAGATGAAATTCCCTTACCTTAAGTCTTGATTTTCTTTTCACAGGTTCAAACCTCCACTTATTTGGGTAACTTGTTTTAGTTTTCACTAAAGGTATTCATTGTATGTATTTATTCTAAAAGGGAGGCTTATATAATGAAGTTAGAGATGTTGGGAGATTATTTTATTAGAAGTTGGGAAATCCAATGGGATTTAGAGGTGTGAAGAAGTGGGAGGGGTGAGTGCTTTTTTATAGGGGAGGAGGAGTGGAATTCTTGTAATGTTTTGAAAATGGAATTACCCCCACGTTTTTCCTATGAAATGTGGATCCAATAATTGACCAAATTTTTTCCAAATAAGGATAGGGTAAAAATATATCTATCCAATGGATTTTTGACAAGTGTCTAGGTCATTTTGTCCCTTAAGAGTATGATTTAGTACCTCATTAAGCTAATTTTCCTCTTAATCACTGTAATTAATTTTAATTACTTTATCTAATATTTTTGGGAAAAAATAAGTTGATGTTATTTCACATTATATATTATGATTATAAAAAATATGGAATCAATTTTTCGAATTTCTAATCACAAAATTAGAATGCATTAATTCAAATTTAATCCCTTCGACTCGATGACAAAGTGGGTTTTTAAAATACAAAAGGTCAAAAGTTTTGTAATTTTTTTATCTAATTTAAAAATGAAATTGATTTCAATGACATATATTGGATTAATTTATGTACAATTTATGTAATTTAACTTTAAAAAAATTAAAAATATAATTTAACCTTATAAATAAATTAGATGAAAAAGCACCTTTTAATTAAAATCAATTATTTTTTACTATTTATAAAAAAATGAAACTTCAGAGAAAAATACCCAAAATTCACCTTAAGATAATTTTTATGTTCCTATTTTAAAAGTTAAGTTTATTTTGACTTATAAAATCAATAAAATTTCAAAAAATGGGATTTGAAATTGGTTCTCCATTAAAAGATGATAAAATTACTTTTTAGAAGAATATATCTTTTTATTCACAAAATTGTGTTTATTTACATATTATACCAATATAATCTATTGTATAATTATTGAAAATATTTACTTAATATTCTATATATAATTTTTTTGAAAACATTAATCACAAATGGTTTGATTAATTTATTGAGAAAAAATTATGTTTGTACATAGAAGAATAGTTTTCTTAGAAAAGCAATTTCTTTATTTGTAAATAGTTATTACATTCTCTTATAATAATTTATATCCAAAAGATTCATTTTATATAAATTTTTAAATAATAGTTTTAAAATTTAGTTAATCATATTCGTAACTTCTATTATAGTGAAACGGTGGTATCTATAATAATATTTTCATAATAATATTAATACTATATTATTTTTTGGTAAAAACTCGGCCTTGTGTGTTATGAAACCTATCGAAGTAAATCAGTATGATGTGCAACACAAGTTAAACATAGGTTTTAATTAAATCAAGATAATATTGTAACACCCAAGACTTTTATGTTATATAAATCATCAAAGGAATCTTTTTCTACACAACACTTGCTTGGCTTGTTTTACACGAAATTGCGACCTTCCTCGATAGCTTGCGTCGTACGCAATACCGAGTTTTACTAAACAACGATATGCTATTAAAATATTACTAAAACTAGCCGTTATGGATAGTAATAACCACTTTATGAAATTTTATAAATTTTATTTTTCAAAATGGACTTCATTTTTGGATTCGGAATATCGAAATTAGCCTAGGGTGAAATTTTGGTATTTTTCTGAAAACTTTCAATTTTTGATGAATAGTGAAACCACTAAGTGGTAGGTTAAAAAATGAATTTTTCATAAAACATAATTTTACCGCTTCTGTGAATGGAATTTCGAAAATCCGACAGACATGGTTGATATCAGTAAGTAAAATGTGGTTCAATGAGATAAAAATAATTTTTTGGTGAATAGTAACTTTTTACTTTTTTTTACCGCGGTTAATAGTAAATAGGGTAACTAAGGGTAAATATGATATTACTATTACCCTAACACATGTCCTAATTCTATTGGATAAGTGTAATTCGACCAAAAACAACCTTATGAATATAATATGACCATTTAGGTCCACTTGGATTAGATTATGACATTTAATATTATTTTATTTAATGAATAGTTAAAATAGTTAAAATCAAAGTTTAATAACTAAAACATTTTTAATATGGGGTTATACATAAGATAAATTCGACTATAAATATTCATTAGAAAGATAAAACGATTTCATACATAAGGATATTTTATTTATAATTTTTATACTTTAAATAAATTAATTTATTTATGACACAAGGATGATGCAATAATTACCCTTTTAAGGAAATGTTAACATAATTGATGTTATAAATGCTCAAATAAATGTAATTTGAGACTTTTTATGAATTCCACTAATTTTCTAGGTAACTATGATATATTAGTGTTGATTTAATCAACTTGGTTTGAACATATAATTCCGTTATGACTTTCACAAAAATCATATATCAAATAGTGTCAAAATTGACACAAAATAGTTTTTAAATCAAATATTATATTATTAATTGTTATTTTATTCCTAAAAATCTAAGGTTCTGCCAAATGACTTAGATAAGGATATATATATTAATAATAAACAACTTGGGGTTAGTTTGACATGTTATAGTAAGTTTATTAACCATATAGTGTAAGAAAACAAAAAGTCACGGTAAAAGTTAAATTATTTAACTTAGAGTTAAATCTAATTGATAAGGTTAAAATAATAACCTAAACTTGTCTAAATCCTATTGGTTGATAGTATTTCGACCCATTCCCACTTTACCTTCGAAATAAGACCCTTTGGAACCATTATAAACCGATTTTGACTTTAATATAAAATAATATTTTCAGATATTCCTAAGGTGCCCCTCTCCTCCCTTATAAAAGGGCACCTCCTCCCCCTCCTCCTCACACCAATTGGAGCACTCAAGCTCGGCCAACCCCTGCCAAAATCCCTTCTCCACTTCCCTAGAATAATCCTAGAGGTCCTGGTATTCTTCAAAGACCAATCTTAGTTCCCTAAGTGGAGGATTCAAAGAGGCGTTTCAAAGAAGAGGTAATATCCATTACCGATATTTTCAATTTCTTTCTTCTTCAACTTATTCTTCTTTAGTTGTTTCATGATAAAGTAATAACATAAGTGTTACTTACATACTGATATGTTATTATAAATATGAAACAACCCTAATTCACCTTCTATCCATCCTATGGAAAAATGAAATCACCGCGCGTGCGTACGTACGGAATACCGTCTCCACGCCGTGGTGTAATCTATTTTCCACCATCACATTACAAGGATGGGTATAATGGTGTAATGAGTAACTATATATGATTATTATAAATTGATATTGATACTGAAATAGTATAAATACACTTAAATACAATTCCACGATCATGGGAACAATATCATCGCTCGTGCGTACGTACGGAATACCGTCTCCACAATGTGATGCGACTCGTTCTACATGATCATCATTACATAGTAATTATATAAATGAATTGAATGAATAAATATTATATATGTTACACTAATACCATTCTGGATATAAGTTATCTATAACCTTAAAAGAATAATAAGAATTTATTCGGCAAAACTCACATAAGAACAAAAGGCAATAAAGACCCAAGTAACAAGTAACAATGAAATATTACTAATAAGAAGCTAAGAATATGAAAATATATGATATAATATCAATATGTATGATTCTGGAATAAGTCAATAACATTATTTAAACCATTATACAGGAGCTTCGGACATGTACAAAGCAAATCAGACCTAAGGTAAGGGAAAATATCACAATCTCATTTTTATCCGAGATTGTTTATACTTTGGTATTTACTGGGGTGTATTTTATCATCCACATCCATGTTACCTCAATATGTAGTATTGTTTCCATCCACTTAAAATATTTTAAATCCAATTTTACCCTTCGGTGAGTTTTTAGTAAAGAATATGAAAGGAATCTTTTGTCGTTTTTTCGTACGAGGTACTTCTTTTGAATTTTCTGACAAAAGTACGAAGAATGTTTTTTTAACTTATACGACATGAATGGATTTTTAAAACATTATTTCCAAGAATCTTCCTTTACAAGTTTTCAAGTTTATTTGTAATCAACTTCTTTTAGTTTAAAGTTGTATGACATGTTAAGAAAGGAAAAATGTTTTTGAAGAAGAAAGGATATTTTCCTCAAGAATGGAGTTCAAGTGTTTTATCAAAATTATTTTCCATCTAAGATAATAAAGTGTTCTGTTTTTATCCCTATTATTACATTGATTTGATTATGTTTTGAGGGAGTTATTTTTATGAAGTCATTTACCTTAAATGATTTGTTTTATGATGTCATGATGTTTCAAGAATCCCATTTTTGTTACATGTGTTATGCGATGATGTATGATTTATGATTATGTGGCACAAATAAGAAAGAATTCATTATAAGATGGGTGGGACCTATATCTCCCTCCAATGCATTGGGTAAAGATTTATATCTCATGAGATAGACATGGATGGAACAGAAGGTTATTTCGGTTCAGTGATACAGGACTGAAACGAGGAGTGAACTCGGTTTAGAAATGGACTTTGTCTGCTAAGATAGTCTTGGAAATGAGTCATGACTAACAAGAAATGATTTTCCATGATTATGTGTGCATGCCACAAAGTTTCAAGTTTTATGTTATGATTATGGGGATCTCATTTTCACTTCTATGATTT
This sequence comes from Viscum album, assembly GCA_963277665.1. Lineage (NCBI taxonomy): Eukaryota > Viridiplantae > Streptophyta > Magnoliopsida > Santalales > Viscaceae > Viscum > Viscum album. The sequence continues at coordinate 191,133,701 of OY728145.1, forward strand.
ATTCCATGTTAAGATATTATGATCTCTTTTGCAGGTTATGATTTTCAAAAAGATATGATATGATTTTTATTTCCTTTATTTGCCCTTGCTGAGCATTTGAGCTCACCCTTTTTTGTAAGTTTTCCTTTCCCTAGGTCAGGAAGATGGATATTAAGTAGAATATGCTAAAAGGGACCCTAGATATGATGAAATAAATGGGAGACACTGTAGAAGATTTATGAACCAGTTGTTTATGTTTCCCAGTTTCTAAAGACACTATACCTATACGGTCCTTTGTGGTTTTGTCATATGTTATAATAAGTGTGCTTCAATTTTGAAGTATTAACAATGTATGTAAAGTATGGGTCGTTATAGTTGGTATCAGAGGAAAGGTATAGTCAACCTTTGGAAACTATGATGTGAAAGCCTTAGTAAGAACCCTAAGGATAAGTCTAAGCATAGAACACAATCTTAGTGTTTTAGAAATGGCCATGAATAACCTAGGACAAGACCTTAAGCGTGAAACTTTTATTCTTGAATTATGTGGTTTTCCTATTATAATTAGTGTTTCTCACACTATTATTCTTTGTTTTAGTCAATGGCTGGAACCCGAAGGAACCGTGTTAATGCGGAATGCGATGGGCAATGCAATGATTGTCCCCCTGAGCAACCAAACGACATGGGAGCTGGAATGCAAAATCTTGTATCCATGCTCACACAACTTTCTCAAGCTATGAATCATGCAGGAATTCCAAACGAGCAAAGGAAGGAGCAACATTCCGTTGAATCCTTCATGAGGCAGCGTCCACCTTCTTTCAGCAGGTCTACTGATCCATTAGTTGCTGAACAATGGATTAGTACTACTGAAAAGATATTTTCAGTTCTTCAATGTTCTGAACATGATAAAGTCATCCTAGCAGTGTATCGTTTGGAAGGAGATGCTGATCAATGGTGGAATCTTATTAAGAATATGAGGCAAAGGGATGAAATTGAGTCCATGGAATGGGACGAGTTCAAGAACTTATTTTTCAATAAGTACTTCCCTCGTATTCTCCGAACAAAGATGGAGAAAGAGTTTCTTGAACTGAAGAAAAGGGATGACGAATCTGTTGGCACCTATGAAGCAAATTTTACAAGACTTGCAAGGTACTCTTCTGGTATTATTATCCAACCTGAGAGTAAGATCGATCGATTCTTTAGTGGATTAAATCCAAGTCTTCGAAGGGCGTTAGCCATAAGGGACTTCAATAGCTACGAGGAAATCGTTCGATGTGCTCTCAAAGTCGAGATGGAAATTGGATGAACCCATCAGTCATATGGGTTTGATAAGAAGAGGAAAATGGAATTCAAAGGAAAATATAAAGAGAACACTGAAAAAAAGATGATATTTCCCTTATGCTCAAAGTGTGGAAAGAAACATGGAGGGAGTTGTCTTAAAGGGACAATTAAATGTTTCAAATGTGGAAAGGAAGGTCATCGGGCATTTGAATGCCGCGATAATGGGAAGAAGATGTCTAATGATGCAAACAAAGGAAGGGATACACAGAATGAACCTACTACACTTCAATGTTTCAAGTGCAAGGAGATGGGGCATTATGCCAATCAATGCCCAAATCCAAGGATTGATGATGATGGTCGACGTCAACAAACTCTTAAGGCTAAAGACAAAGGAAAGTCACATGCAATTTCTATCAGCGATGTGGAGTATGATAACGAAGTGGTGAAAGGTACACTTACCATCCACTCTAAAGTAGAAAATGTTTTATTTGATTCTGGATCCACCCACTCTTTTATTTCTGAAGAATTTTCTAAGGGTATCACCGTATTACCTCAACAATTAGATGTTGAGTTAGCTGTGACAACACCTAATGGCACATCAATCGCATCAAAAGATTGTAATTCTTCTCCAATTGACGTTTGTGGGAAAGTGCTTCCTGCAAATCTTGTGATCCTTCCTTTAGTGGAATTCGATGTGATTCTTGGCATGGATTGGCTTTCTTTATACGGAGCTCATATCAATTTCCAAAGAAGGGAAGTCACATTTCATATTCCAGATCAATCTATGATCGTATATCAATGCAAGGATGAACATAACCTTCCAGTGGAAATTTCTTCCATTTTATGGGTATTGATTCCACTAAATGAAGGTTATTTATCTCAAATGGTTGGTGAGAAACTCGCGATTAAGAATATGCCCATCGTACGGGAGTTTGATGATGTCTTTCTGGAGGAATTACCCGGTCTTCCACCAAATCGTGAAGTTGAGTTTTCAATAGAACTCGTATCGGGTTCTTTGCCTATTTCAAAGACACCTTATAGAATGGCCCCAATTGAGTTGCAGGAATTGAAGAAGCAACTCCAAGAGAATCTTGATAAGGGATTCATACGCCCTAGTGCGTCACCTTGGGGAGCACCTGTTCTATTTGTTAAGAAGAAAGATGGATCAATGAGACTCTGTATTGATTATCGAGAACTTAACAAGATCACTATCAAGAAAAAATATCCTCTCCCACGCATTGATGACTTATTTGACCAACTACGCGGAGCTCAATACTTTTCCAAGATTGATCTTCGTTCAGGGTATCATCAATTAAGGGTAAAAAGGGAGGATATACCAAAGATGGCTTTCTGTACAAGGTATGGACACTATGAATTTATAGTGATTCCATTTGGTCTTACTAATGCCCCTGCCATCTTCATGGATCTAATGAATAGAGTCTTTAGAGACTATCTTGATCAATTTGTGGTAGTCTTTATAGGCGATATTCTTGTTTATTCAAAGATCAAGGAAGAACATGAAGATCACTTGAGAATTATATTGAAGACCCTGAGAAAGGATAAGCTTTATGCCAAATTTACCAAGTGTGAATTTTGGCTTCAAAAAGTTGCATTTTTGGGTCACATAATCTCAAAAGAGGGGATATCTGTGGATCCAGCAAAAACAGAGGTTATCGAAAGATGGTCGAGACCAACAACAGTAACTGAGATTCGAAGTTTTCTTGGTTTGGCTGGATATTATCGACGTTTTATGAAAGATTTTTCACGATTATCTAATCCACTCACCAAGTTGACTCGGAAAGGAGTTATGTTTGTTTGGACAGAGGAATGTGAAGGGAATTTCAAGGAGTTGAAAAGAATGTTATCCAGTGCACCTGTGCTCACATTGCCTTGTAGTGGAGAAAGGTTTGTGATCTACAGTGATGCATCCAAGAAGGGGTTGGGGTGTGTTCTTATGAAAAATGATATGGTGATAGCGTATGCCTCACGACAGTTGAAAATCCATGAGCAAAATTACCCAACACATGATTTGGAGTTAGCTGCGGTAATCTTTGCATTAAAGATTTGGAGGCATTACCTTTATGGTGAAAGGTGTGATATTTATACTGATCATAAAAGTTTAAAGTATATTTTCACACAAAAGGAGCTGAATATGCGTCAAAGAAGATGGTTGGAGCTGATTAAGGATTATGACTGCTCAATCCATTACCACCCTGGGAAAGAAAACAAGGTGGCAGATGCATTAAGTCGACAAGACCATGCCAGTTTATCAATGATGAGGATCACAAAAGATCCAATATTTATGGATTTACAAAGAATGGATCTTGGAATTATAATAGGGGAAAAATCTTATCTTTCTCAAATGAATGTTCAAACATCTATACATGTGAAGATTAAAGAGGCACAGAAAGAAGATGTCGAGTTACAAAAGAAGGTGAGAAATGATCCTGAATTCAACCTTGATTGTGATGGGATAATAAAGTTCAGGAATCGGGTTTGTGTTCCTCCCATCCCCGAATTAAAGAAGGAACTGTTGGATGAAGCTCATAGTTCTTCATTCTCTATTCATCCTGGAAGCACGAAGATGTATAGGGACCTGAAAGAGTACTTCTGGTGGGATGGCATGAAAAGAGATGTTGCTGAATATGTCTCTCGATGCTTGGTTTGTCAACAAGTTAAAGCTGAGAGACAGAAGTCTAAGGGATGTTACAACCATTACCCATACCCGAATGGAAATGGGAAAACATCACTATGGACTTTGTCACAGGACTTCCTAAAACATCCAAAGGCAATAATGCTATCTGGGTCATAGTTGATCGTCTTACAAAGTCTGTACATTTCATTTCTATTAGAGCGGATTTCTCTTTGGATCAGCTTTCCAGGATATATGTAAAGGAAGTGGTAAGATTGCATGGAGTACCACTTTCTGTTATCTTTGATCGGGATTCGAGATTTATCTCGAAGTTCTGGAGAAGTCTTCAACATACTCGGGATACAGAGTTGAGTTTCAGCACTTCTTATCATCCTCAGACAGACGGTCAGTCTGAGAGAACAATTCAAACTCTAGAAGATATGTTGAGAGCTTAATCAATGGATTTCAAAGGTGGTTGGGATCAACACCTACCTTTGGTGGAATTTTCTTATAATAATAACTTTCACTCCAGTATTCATATGGCTCCTTATGAAGCTCTCTATGGAAAGAAATGCAGGACTCCAACTTGCTGGGATGAAGTTGGGGAAAGAAAGCTATTAGGACCTGATCTCGTTGATGAAATAGCAGAAAAGGTCAGATCTATTCAACAACACATAAGAGCAGCTAAGAGTCGACAGAAAAGTTTTGCCGACAACCGAAGAAAAGACCTAGAGTTTGAAGTGGGTGATAAAGTGTTCTTACGAATATCTCCCTGGAAGAGGGTTATGAGATTTGGAAAGAAGGGGAATTTGAGCCCTAGATATATCGGTCCTTTCGAAATACTGGATCGTGTTGGGAAGGTAGCTTACCGATTGGCGCTTCCACCGAATCTCTCTCAAGTTCACGATGTGTTCCATGTATCTCTCCTGAGAAAGTACATACCTGATCCTTCACATGTACTCAGCTCATAAGTTGTACCGCTGGGGAAAGATCTTTTTTATGAAGAACAACCGATAGAGATTCTGGATCGTAGCGAAAAAGTCCTACGAAACCAGACCACTCACTTGGTGAAAGTCTTATGGAGGAAACACCAATTAGAAGAAGCTACTTGGGAGCTTGAGGATATGATGAGGGAGAGGTATCCTCATCTGTTTGTTACAAAGTGATGAATTTCGAAGGCGAAATTCATTTTAAGGGGGGTAGAATGTAACACCCGAGACTTTTATGTTATATAAATCATCAAAGGAATCTTTTTCTACACAACACTTGCTTGGCTTGTTTTACATGAAATTGCGACCTTCCTCGATAGCTTGAGTCGTACGCAATACCAAGTTTCACTAAACAACGATATGATATTAAAATATTATTAAAACTTGCCATTATGAATATTAATAACCACTTTATGAAATTTTATAAATTTTATTTTTTTAAAATGGACTTCATTTTTGGATTCGGAATAGCGAAATTATCCTAGGGTGAAATTTTGGTATTTTTCTGAAAACTTTCAATTTTTGATGAACAGTGAAACCACTAAGTGGTAGGTTAAAAACTGAATTTTGAATAAAACATAATTTTACCACTTCTATGAATGGAATTTTGAAAATCCGACAGACACGGTTGATATCAGTAAGTAAAATGTGGTTCAATGAGATAAAAATAATTTTTTTTGGTGAATAGTAACTTTTTACTTTTTTTTACCGCGATTAATAGTAAATAGGGTAACTAAGGGTAAATATGATATTAATATTACCCTAACACATGTCCTAATTCTATTGGATAAGTTTAATTCGACCAAAAACAACCTTATGAATATAATATGACCATTTAGGTCAACTTGGATTAGATTATGACATTTAATATTATTTTATTTAATGAATAGTTAAAATAGTTAAAATCAAAGTTTAATAACCAAAATTTTTTTAATATGGGGTTATACATAAAATAAATTCGACTATAAATATTCATTAGAAAGATAAAAATATTTCCTACATAATGATATTTTATTTATAATTTTTAGACTTTAAATAAATTAATTTATTTATGACGCAACGATGATGCAGTAATTACCCTTTTAAGGAAATGTTAACATAATTGATGTTATAAATGCTAAAATAAATGTAATTTGAGACTTTTTATGAATTACACTAATTTTCGATGTTACTGTGATATATTAGTGTTGATTTAATCAACTTGGTTCGAACATATAATTCTGTTATGACTTTGACAAAAATCATATATCAAATAGTGTCAAAATTGACACAAAATAGTTTATAAATAAAATATTATATTATTAATTGTTATTTTATTCCTAAAAATATAGGGTTCGGCCAAATGACTTATATAAAGATATATATATTAATAATAAACAACTTGGGGTTCGTTTGGCATGTTATAGTATGTTTATTAACCATATAGTGTAAGAAAACAAAAAGTCACGGTAAAAGTTAAATTATTTAACTTAGAGTTAAATCTAATTGATAAGGTTAAAATAATAACCTAAACTTGTCTAAATCCTATTGGTTGATAGGATTTAGACCCATCCCCACTTTACCTTCGAAATAAGACCCTTTGGAACCATTATAAACCGATTTTGACTTTAATATAAAATAATATTTTGAGATATTCCTAAGGTTCCCCTCTCCACCCTTATAAAAGGGAACCTCCTCCCCCTCTTCATCACACCAATTTGAGCACTCAAGCTCGGAAAACCCCTGACAAAATCCCTTCTCCACTTCCCTAGAATAATCCTAGAGGTCCTCGTCTTCTTCAAAGACCAATCTTAGTTCCCTAAGTGGAGGATTCAAAGAGGCGTTCCAAGGAAGAGGTAATATCCATTACCGATCTTTTCAATTTCTTTCTTCTTCAACTTCTTCTTCTTTAGTTGTTTCATGATAAAGTAATAAAATCAGTATTACTTACATACTGATATGTTATTATAAATATGAAACAACCCTAATTCACCTTCTATCCATCCTACGGAAAAATGAAATCACCGCGCGTGCGTACGTACAGAATACCGTCTCCACGCCGTGGTGTAATCTATTTTCCACCATCACCTTACAAGGATGGGTATAATGGTGTAATGAGTAACTATATATGATTATTATAAAGTGATATTGATACTGAAATAGTATAAATACACTTAAATACAATTCCACGATCATGGGAACAGTATCATCGCTCGTGCGTACGTACGGAATACCGTCTCCACGATGTGATGCGACTCGTTCTACATGATCATCATTACATAGTAATTATATAAATGAATTGAATGAATAAATATGATATATGTTACAATAATAACATTATGGATATAAGGTATCTATAACCTTAAAAGAAGAATAAGAATTTATTCGTCAAAACTCGCATAAGAACAAAAGGCAATAAAGACCCGAGTAACAAGTAACAATGAAATATTACTAATAAGAAGCTAAGAATATGACCATATATGATATAATATCAATATGTATGATTCTGGAATAAGTCAATAACATTATTTAAACCATTATACAGGAGCTTTGGACACGTACAAAGCAAATCAGACCTAAGGTAAGGGAAAATATCAAAATCTCATTTTCATCCGAGATTGTTTATACTTTGGTATTTACTGGGGTGTATTTTATCATCCACATCCATGTTCCCTAAATATGTAATATTGTTTCCATCCACTTAAAATAGTTTAAATCCAATTTTACCCTTCGGTGAGTTTTTAGTAAAGAATATGAAAGGAATCTTTTGTCGTTTTTTCGTACGAGGTACTTCTTTTGACTTTTCCGACAAAAGTACGAAGAATGTTTTTTTAACTTTTACGGCATGAATGGATTTTTAAAACATTATTTCCAAGAAGCTTCCTTTACAAGTTTTCAAGTTTATTTTTAATCAAATTCTTTTAGTTTAAAGTTTTATGACATGTTAAGAAAGGAAAAATGTTTTTGAAGAAGAAAGGATATTTTCCTCAAGAATGGAGTTCAAGTGTTTTATCAAAATTATTTTCCATCTAAGTTAATAAAGGGTTCTGTTTTTATCCCTATTATTACATTGATTTTATTATGTTTTGAGGGAGTTATTTTTATGAAGTCATTTACATTATATGATTTGTTTTATGATGTCATGATGTTTCAAGAATCACATTTTTGTTACATGTGTTATGCGATGATGTATGATTTATGATTATATGGAACACATAAGAAAGAATTCATTATAAGATGGGTGGGACATATATCTCCCTCCAATGCATTGGGTAAAGATTTATATCTCATGAGATAGACATGGCTGGAACGGAAGGTTATTTCGGTTCAGTGATACATGACTGAAATGAGGAGTGAACTCGGTTCAGAAATGGACTTTGTCTACTAAGATAGTCTTGGAAATGAGTCATGACTAACAAGAAATGATTTTCCATGATTATGTGTGCATGCCACAAAGTTTCAAGTTTTATGTTATGATTATGGGGATCTCATTTTCATTTCTATGATTTATTCCATGTTAAGATATTATGATCTCTTTTGCAGGTTATGATTTTCAAAAAGATATGATATGATTTTTATTTCCTTTATTTGCCCTTGTTGAGCATTTGAGCTCACCCTTTTTTGTATGTTTTCTTTTCCCCAGGTCAGGAATATGGATATTAAGTAGAATATTCTAAAAGGGACCCTAGATATGATGAAATAAATGGGAGACCTTGTAGAAGATTTATGAACCAGTTGTTTATGTTTCCCAGTTTCTAAAGACACTATACCTATACGGTCCTTTGTGGTTTTGTCATATGTTGTAATAAGTGTGCTTCAATTTTGAAGTATTAACAATGTATTTAAAGTATGGGTCATTATAAATATAATCCTTTTTTATATTTTAATCAGTCCAAACATAGTGTTTTAATATATAAAAAACAATATTCACTATTGCATGAAATTTATAATTTCAAAAAGTTTAATTTAATTAGAAAAAAAATTCAAAAAATCTTGGGGTGTTACACCTTGAATTAAACTTATCGATAATTATATTACTTTGAGTATTCATTTTCATTATTAATTATCTCTTATGAAATGAGATTTCCCTAAATACTATCCAACATCACCTCTTTTGGTCCTTTATTGCTGAGCTCTAAGACATTCGAATTGAAATATGGATGTAATCATCATAGAACCCCCTTAAATTTTTTTACATTATCTATATTTTCTCTGATATCATGAATGCACTCCATAATGATGTTTACCCAATTAAAAAACACACGAAACTACTCATTTTGGTGTATCCTTAGATCATCATAATTATTCCACATTACATATAATTTTTCTGCATATACATTGGAATTACCTCTATAGACGTTGAAGAGATTTCCCACATGGCATGTGATGATTCACGTAATATCACCTTCATGTACATAACTTTTGATAATGATCCTACAAGTGGGTTTAATCCTTTGGAATTTATATTACGTTTCTATCATTATTTATCTAATAATTCTCCACTATTTATGCTGACTAAAAGTCCATATATCACAACTTGGTAGACAACTATACCTGATGATAAAAATTAGTATTCCATTAGATTCCTCTATACATGGGAATTTTTTCATTTAATATCATAATAAATTTTTTATTTTTAATCATTTTCATCACTTCATAGAGAGAATACTCCATAAATATCCTTTATCATTGAAACAACTTATTGGTAGCAAGAAAGGTAAATACACTTGGGGGGGGGGTGAATCAAGGTATAACGATATTTTGAAAATGTCCCTTCAACAACAATCTCATTATATCATGAATAGGAACTATTTTATCCCTCATAAATAAAAAGATATAATAAATTAGTAAGAGATGGCATAATTAATTTTACTTGGTTCACCCAAACTTGGTAAATTCATGGAGTATTCATTGAATATATGTTGTGTACTTAAGATACCCCCCAAATCCATGTTTTATTTTTTTTAAGAATCCAATTTTTGGGTAAGTGGGAACATAAACAAACCTCCACAAACCATCCGCACAAACCCCACTTAGGATATCAATATAAACTACATGAAATTCAATTTTCAAATTCTATAGCAGACAAACCCTAATCGCATACCACCACAATATTTTTAGCTGCCTCAAATATCGCCCATTCTAAATTCAAAACTGCCCTAAAAATTTTGAGATTTCAAAACCAAATCATCACCCAAAAAATCCAGCCTGAGCCATGTGCCGCACTCTGTCCGAGACACCATCTATCAATCACTTAAAATTTCTATTGTCACGATGCCAGCCAATCAATGTCACTATCAACATTAACAGATCACAAAGGATGCCAACCTCTTCTCCGACGTCCACCACCTATCGATGACACCAGAACCGAACACCATTGTTGCCAAAATAATCTGTCATCATCATCGATACCACGACATGACACCGTTGCTCCACCACACCGACATCACAGAATCTCATGTAATTGTCTAGAGTAGACATCATCAACCACTAAACCATTGATCATCACCTATGTAACAACATCACCAACTCCAATCCACCATCTCCACCATCTTTGCTGTACAGACAACCCACCAGAATGACTAAACCCATCTACAAAAGCCACAAACACCCCACACCATAAAAGATACCATAGAAAAAATATAAATCCACCACCCATAAATAGGACAAAAAGGGAAACAAGAAACAAGAAAAAACCCGAATGAAGGCCGAAAAAGAAACCTTGAAGGGAGCTAGGGATGAAACAATAAAATAAACCTCAAAAATCAAAAACCGTAAGCACAAATAGAAAATTCCCTCAATAAGGTTTATTATCATGATCTTCATGAATAATGAGCGAGTTTATTCTAGATTGGTGTATCAATTCATGTAAACATTCATCCACTAATGAAGTCTAGGAAACTTTATTAAAAAAACCTCTCAGAGACCCTTACTCATTTTTTATCAGTATCCTAGAATTCCCCCTCATTTTTAGTTCAATTCATTTTCTCTTATTCTATTCCAATATCTATGATCCCTTTTTTTCTTTTTGAAATAAAAAGATATATCTTTAATATTTATAGAATCATCATGATTCCCTCTATTTTGAACATTAATCCATCATTGGTAATTGGGAAATTTTTTCCAAATACCTCCTTGAAAACCATGCCATGGTATCCCATTTAATTCAATAATTTCTCTCATTCAATATATTCAATATAAATAATTAGGTCCACTGACACAACACTATCATGAAGTGAGAATTACAACCATGGTGTATACATCAACTCCCTTTTAAGGTTAAAATATAAACTCTAGTATCTCCAAGATGTATAACTCCTTATAACAATATGTAACAATTTATCTATGAGTTTCTCAGCTCGCTTCCTTAAAGAACACTACTCATAAAAATACAATATTTTTCTTTGACTCATACACTATTTTAAAACCTACATTTTCATGTCACGATATCCTATAGTCAATATATATTATGTCCCATGTATAAAATCTTCACAACACAATCCTACATTACGGTGTAGAAACCATTAAATTGAGGGTTACATCAAAATATGCCTAATCACATTCATGATGTGTCCAAATCCTCTGTAGCGTAACTAACACTTATCTATAAATTGGTAAGGGATAAAAGTTTATTCACCTCATGAATAATATTATGAAATGGACCAATTAATATTATATAAGTTGGTACATTTCCATTTTTCAATTATGGGTGTTTTTTCTGAACAACACAATGTATTCTCCCATGATGAAACCACCAAACAAGATCTAAGATCAAAAATCACAAGATCCTTTCACGATGAAAGATTACCTATGAAACCATCATTAATAAATTAGATCATATTTTTTAGCTCGGTTATGACATAACTATCTTCATTTATGATTCATTACTACTCTTCTAACAATTACGAGGTATAAAACATTCATTATACTTCCAAGACTCTTATGTAATATATTGAATAATCATACATATATAATAACTCTCTATCTCTCAGGATGTTTTAATTACCACAAGCCATCATATATAAATATAATGATTTCATTTATGTGTTTTATAATTATATAAATTGAATATAAATTCATGTTTTTAATGGACCAAGTGATGTATTTATAAAGAAAAATAATTATACTTCTTAATGATAATGTAAATGCATTAAATATATTTATGAATTTCTGATGGATGTGATGAAATAATGGGAAGAATATTCAAGGACTAATTGGTTCCATGAAGGAAGATAAAGGATAATGGTGGAGTTCTCTTCATTGCAGGAAGCATCGATTAACAAATACAGAGCCACCAACTAACCATTGATGATGGATAGAGAAACCAACATATAGGAATTCCGCTAGAAAACCGATTCTTTATCATTATCTAGATTTTGGTGGAGAACTGAGCATTCGATGGTAGCATATAATGCAAAGTATCCTAGATCAAGTGCACCAGCTAGCTGGTGGCATTGGGCGGTTAAGTAGTTGTTTCGATCCACCGTAATCTAGGTGTATTTATTACATTCTCTAAAGGCATTAAATAATCTCATTAAATCCTTAGGTGTACCTTATAAATACCTAACTCCTATGAAGGATATAAATATAAATCAAATGAATATTGGATTAGAATAATGAACATCTATAAACACTCTTTCCAAAAATGATTCCTTGATCAGTATATGTTGTTTCAGAGATATCTTATCCAAATCCATCTAAAGATCAATGTTTTAATTCTCCATTTTAAAATGATCTCTTATCCATTACCTTTCTATGTCTATAATAAATTTTTACCTATCCATCTTGATAGGTATGGCATCTAAATTTTAATATATTTTTGCCAAGAATATCTTTCTATTCTTCTCAACTACCATATATAACAAGTTTCATACTACAAAAATTGAAAATCAAGGGATATGGATGCTTAATACCGATTAAGTAAGTTGATAAATTTTCTTACTATAACTATAGAATAGTAAGGGAGGATGGGTTTCTTGATCATTTTAACAATAATTAGTGAAATATACAAACTTCTCAACTCAAGGGGAGAATATATAGGGGATCAACACAAGATATTTCCAAACTCCTTTACCAAATTTGTCTCTCTCTCTCCCTCTCTCTCTCTATATACCCCACTTAATATTATAATTTAATCCTAATTTTTATTGATATTCATGTCACGTAATTTCTATATGCTGATCCTTATAATCCCATTATGCATACTCAAATAATTTCATTGAAATTATCTTTTATAAAGTGTAAAAAAATTTCCATGATTTTGTAATTATTTTTATTGATAATCATTTGACCACTCTTATCATTATCTTAATTTAATTATTAGGTGAATTTATTAATTAAATATCATCATTACTTTATGTTTTTTTAATTTTTCCACTGTGCATAAACTCTCTGCTTTTTTGTTTTTTGATTACTATCTCTCTTTATTTATAATTTTTAAAGGAAATTAATCCCTATTTCCATTCTAACCAAGAAAAAAACATATTCATGAAATTATATTCCTTTTTTATTTCATTTAGGTGTTACCATAATCATCACAATAGGGTTTCTATCCTATAGATATAAATCCTTCTAGATTATTCCATAACTCCTTCAAGCTCATGAAATCAGCTCTTAAGATCCTTTAGATGTCTTAAACCGACTTATCAATATATCGTTCAACATAGTTTTCTAAATCATTGTCAAAAAACACAACCTCAAAAATGGTTCAATGGATTTTTTATAACTTGTATACTTGGAAACTCTTAACCTGTTATATTTACTCTTGTAAGTAAAAACTTATGCATGCTAAGAAAAAAATATACAGATGAAACACCTTACCTAATTCTACCATGAGACACTCAAATATATTACCCGACATTTATATTACATATATATACAATGAAACATAACACATTTTCAAATTTAACCTTTAATATAGAATTCTAGATATTGGAAAAAACTTCTCAAAATCTATTTAAACTATCTTAGGGAAAATTATGTTAAATTAGAACATTCTCAATACCTCAAAATAAATACTGAGTAGCTTTTAATTATTCCCACTCAAGCTTGATAAAAAATACAATATCTATTTTATATTTCTAATGGGTTTCAGTTTTCATCTTGGGATTTATTGTAAACTCCAATAATTCACTCTAGAAAACATCAAATCATATTATTTCTAAAGGAGAAATATCCTAACACAACCTTGTTGGATAATTTTTTTTGTGATAATAACATCCCTTGATGACAAGAAATTCTTAATGTAATGTTTTTGAGATAATACCATATCTTGATGAAAATAAATTTTTAGCTAAGAAATCAAGTTATTTTCTTATAAGGTAAATAGTATGGATGTTATAAGGGAGGGGGATGAATTATATTCTAAATTCAATATATAGTTTTTCTACAAATATAATAGCATGTTTTCTCAAACAAATCAATTCTAAAAAAGTATGAATACTAAATTTAGAGTATAAAATTGAATATAAAATATCTATTTTTAACCTACGAAACTAATAAACATAGTACAATAAACCAATTGAAAATTAAATCAATAAGGAAAAGTGAAAACATTTAAAATAGTTTCAATATCACAATCTCAAAAAAACCTACTAATAATAAATACCAATAAAAAACTCTTCAAATTTAAACCAAAGTAGAAGGTGATTTGGTAACATAAAATAAGGTGTAAAATATTTCTTCCTGGATCTTCACTAATTTTAAACCTATAAAAAGGTATTATGTAGAAAAAGTAGAATTTATTTGACTAGTTATTGGAAACTGGTAGCTCTATCACTGATCACCTATTTGATTTACTCAATTTTTAGTAATTAAAATCCCATAGTCTTATTTGAACTATCATTAAGAAGATGTAGACTCATATCCTCTGATTCTCAATGATTAAAATGATCAGAAGTAATATAATACTCAATATAATCTGAATAATCATGAATATGAAATGATAATGTATTACAATAAGATCTTAGAGATTTTTAATGAAAACCTAACAATAATATCTCCAAGTGAACTTTAACATTTTTATAAATAGAATAAATATAATTCAATGTGATGATGAAAAAATTAAATCCTAATCAAATTTCTAGAAATTATTTAACATATTTTATTCCATGAATAAAAATTTTAATTTATGTACTATGTTTCAACAAACAGTAATGGAAATATTTTGAGTTCTTTAAGTTTAGCTAAAATAGCATGAAAAGGTCCATCATTTTTTATAAATGTAACTCAATATTTTGTTGTTGTAGTAAAATGATCCATCACAACATTATATACATCTTTAACAAGTTTTGGGGATTTTATGATTTTAATTATTTTATTGGAACTTACGAGGATTAGAAGTTAATTCTATTCACAAAAACTTGAATTTAAGATAAATCAAAATAATGTAATGTGTATTGTTATTTTCAAAAACAAAAGGATAAGAAGAGTAATTTTACACAACATTAGGTTCTATATCCATTAATCCATATACTTTTTTAACTTTTATCCCACTTTTATAATTACAATATCATCAGATTCAAAAATAATAGAGAATGAATTCCATATCTATCTTTCTATTTTAAAACTAAATTAATAAAATTGTGGGGGAACTCTAATTAATTCCGAAACTGATAAGGGAAGGATGAAAATGATTTTTTATCCTCAAAATAGTAAATGTATCCCTCAACATAGATTTTGTAAACACATCATTGGTTTAATAAATTTTGGAGATATACTCCAACCTGATATCACCATAATCCAATATTTCTATAATGAAATGATATTTGATATCAATATGTTTAGTTGTATAATTTTGTACATGTTTATTAGATAGATTAATGGAACCATTATTATCACAAAAAATCCTCAATGAATTCCTAACTTATATATTCATGGATTCCATCTAAACTTGTTTCTATAATATTTGTGAGTAAGGATCCATTGAAACTACCTATTAAGCATAAAATGTACTCCTATAACAAACCTATTCATTTTTTATGATATCCAACACAATTTTCACCTAAAAAAGTTCTACCTAATGTATATTTTTAATAATTACAATAAATTTATCAATCAACTTTTGTCAGTACCAATAGATTTAGTTCATTAGATCTTTTATACATCTGGAAACAAATAAATGTTACTTTGATATTCCTAAGCATTATTTTAGTAGCAATATTTTTTGATTCCATTGGATTATTTTGATGTATTATAAATATATTTACTATATATAATATTCTTATTCATTTTGATGTAAGATAAAACAATATTCCAATGACCCACTTTAATTCCATTTGATTTACACTATTTCTTGCTTCATGTTTCTCAATTTCATACCTAATTATATGGGAGTTGAGACTTCCTTAGAATCATACATGAAAAATACCTTGAAAATTTATTTGGAAAATTTTATTAGTATAAGGAAATGTAGTTATTTATTTTAATGACTTATAATCACAAAAATTATCTTATCTCTCTAAACATTTTCATTTCAAAATACATCTTCATCCACTTTAAAAATTCCTCACATGCATAGTTATTATCACTTGAAAATATTATGTCATCAATATAAACTATGAAAATAAGAGTACTTATACTCATTTACTTTATATTTATGTTTTTTTCTACTCTAAATTTAGAAAAGTTCAATTTCTTAGGGAAGCTATCTAATTTGGAGTGTCTAGATCTATTTGTATATTTTATCCCATACAAGGATTTCTTTAATCTATATACCAAGATTCCATCAATGTCTAGTATATATCCTACAGGTTTCTCAATAAATATTTCTTTTTATAATCCTATATTGAAAAAGGTAAATTTTAAACTCATTTGATAAAATTTTTAGAGCTTGTCTGTTGCAACTAGAAAAAACATTATGATAGAATAAATTATTAAAAATATGTGAAAAGGTTTATTGAAGTACTATACCTTTGACCTAATAATAACCTTTTCATACCAAATTTGTATTATTCCTCGACACCTAACCTTTTTTATTAACTTTATTGATGAATACTGACTCAGAATATATGATATTTTTCCCTTCATGTTTGTGACAAAGTTCCTAGGTTTTATTCTTCTCAATATTATCCAGCTATTAATTTCAAGAATTTATCCATTACTTGTGTTTAATAAACTCAAAAAATATTTTTTTATTAACTTGTTAAATAAGAGTTTTTTATTTGAATGTTTAAAACTCATTTTAGTCCACACTGAAGCCTCTTAAAGAGTAGTTATACTTTCTAGTTCTACTTAATTCATTATTCTCCAATGTTTCAATTTCTCATCTTTATAATCTTCTGACAAAATATGATCTAATCAAGCATATATTTCATAATTATTTCATATTTAAAAACTATAACTGAAAAATAACTACACAACCCCTAGAACCAATGATTTAGTGTCTTGGGAGATTAAATATATAAAAATCATTTTACACATAATTGTTTAAACATATCATGAAATATATCTACATGATACGTTATACATTATATAATCATGGTTGTTATTTCTTAGGGAAATGGAAACATAAGAAGGGGTGAGATCAATAGTTTAGTAAGGGAAAAATATATCAATTAGTCATAAAGGGTTAAATCACAATAATATGAAAAAAATTAAAATTTGGGAAATATCATATTAAAAGATCATGGATTCATAAGAATTTTTCATATTGCATGTTTTAAGGACATATGACTCAAATGATCAAACATATTCCATGGAATAAGAGTGTAGAATCATGATACAATTATCACAATCCTTAGAGAATAACATTGAAATATAATATAGTATTGTTACATAAGTAAAATAAATAGTAAAATTATGAATGTGTTAGAAGATGAATAGTTCCACCTATAACATGATTACCACATGAGATATAAAAAATTAAATAATGTTTTGGAGGGATATAATGGACACCAACTGTATCTAGGCTATAATGGACCTCACCTATCTTAGGAATATAATGAACCCCAACCTTCTCATTCTATAATGGAACTAGTCATCAAATATTGATAAATAATGCATATTTGTGACACATGGAATAAATCATACATTATATCATGAAAAACTCATTGAATAATTGGTTTTCAAAACATTTTCAAATGATATCACATAAAATGACCTCAAGAACATGATTGGTTGATAATAAAAAAATCAAATTACCCAAATAGAGTATTTGATAAATAAATTTATAGATAAATTTAAAAAATATAATTCTATAAGAGATATATCTTTTAGATATTAAGAGGAAAATGGAGGAGAAATCATGAAAAAGAGTTTTCATAAAACAATTTTAACATTATCGTAAAAAGGTGAAGTTAAAATTGACATTTTAAAAAATAATTTTTGATAACATAAAAGGAAGAATAATTAAATCCCTACTATATTAGAAGCTTCAATAGTGTAACCATGCTAACAAATAAAGGTTAATTCAAAATATTTGGAGAGAATTATTTAAGATATAATTTGAAAATAAATTCATTTTTAATATTTTAAAATATATTTATTGAAACCCACATCATTAAAAGTGTAATAAATATTCCTTTTGAATATAGGTAGATTTAAGTATGAAGATCATAATAAATAAATCGTATTTGGTTTTCCTAAGAAAAAGGTATATAATTGGCAGAAAAATATAGTCATGGAAGTGAAGGACCTATTTAATGTGGAAGAGAATAATTATTAACAATGTAACATATTTATGAAGAAGAAAATTCCTCAAAAAATTAGTATTTGGTGGGATAATTTATAATGAATAAAAAAGGAGTAAATATATTATAATATGGTAATATGATGTAATAAATCAATCTTATAAGAATGGAGTTCGAGAAGAATGATTAAAACTCAATGAAAGGGAATTGAGTTTTCAAAAATTAGTTACCTTTAATTCATAATTCATAGGATGTACTCTAACCACTTATATAATAAACATAAATATCTTAATTGTAACACAACATGATTTTATGGTATGTCTCTTTTAAAATTTAATCTCTCTAATAGCATACGTTGCATGAAACACCCAACCTATCCATATAATGAAATGTTATTATAACTTAACCGTTAAATTGGAAGGAATGAACATTATTAACTAAATTTTAAAAATATGGTTTGGAAATTTAAATATAATAAATTATTTAGGGACCAATTATTTATAAATGAAAACAAAACTTTTTTTTAAAGGAAATCATTTTCTAAAAAAATATTTAAATGTGTACAAGTGTGTTTTAAGCCAATAAAATAAAAAACAACACTTTTTTGATTATATTAATAAATTATTTTTATAATATATTAAATACAATGTTTAACATTCATCCTATTCTTTTTATAGTCATCATATAAGAACAAATACAATTTTACTCATAAAAGATATATTTTTATAAAAATAAAATTTTACCGCCTTTTGAGGGAGAACTTATTTTATGTCTAGTTTTTGACACCTTCATAAATTAAATTTGTAAAAATAAACTTTTTATTATAATCAATTATATATAACTTTAATTTGATTTAATTTTTGGTATTTTTTGTATAAGTTTCATGTTTTGATGAATAATGAACAAATACTAAATCTTAGTTGAAAATAGATTTTTTGTCCAAATAATTTATACTATTAAATTATATTTTTTGATTAATTTTAAAGTTTAATTAGATAAATTTTATATCATTTAATCCAATTTAGGTCATTGAATTCTACTTCACATTGAATTTGAATATAAAAACTTTTCAATATTTTGAACTTTTTTTAATAACTCACCTTCTCACCCTATCAATAGGATTAATTTTAAATTAATTTTAATGAATTATTGGTTTGGAATTTTAAAAAATTTATTCCATATTTGGAATTTTAAGTTCTAAATTAATTAAATATTCTCCTTTTATTTTTTTTCCAATTCAAGTTGTAACTTTAGTAATTTTTTTATTTACCACACCGAAGGGTAAAATGAGTAATTAAGGGTAAAAATAAATGTTATTAAAAATGTTATTATAAATATAATTTGATATAATTAATTTCATCCATGAATTCTATAGATAACTTTGACATGTTAGCGATGTGTTAAAAGAGTTGGTTTGAAGATATCATGTTGTTATGTTATTTTTAAAAAGACAAGTAATGAATTGTATCAAAATTGATTAGAGTTCTTCATTACCTTACTAATGGATAACCTAATATTATGTTCAGTGTGTGTTTGTTTTCTCATTTTCAAAAAAATAAAAAAAGAGTCTCACTTGGTTGCTATAAAAGTAATTTTCAAATACCTCATATATACTACCAATTTAGGATTTATTTTACCCAAGAGAACAACCATTTGATTTAGTTATCTATTCAAATGATGATTTTAGTGGATGTAAGTTAGATAAAAAAGAACCACTAGAACATGTCACTTTTTGGGAAATTCCTTATTTTTTTGGTGTAGTAAGAAGAAAAATTATATTTCACTTTCTA
Source organism: Viscum album (assembly GCA_963277665.1). NCBI lineage: Eukaryota > Viridiplantae > Streptophyta > Magnoliopsida > Santalales > Viscaceae > Viscum > Viscum album. Next base: position 191,153,976 of record OY728145.1, read on the forward strand.
CTACTAAAGCTGAATACATAGCTCCAGGTCACTATTGTGCACAAATATTGTGGATAAAGGACACATTATTAGACTATGGGTATAAATTTCGATATGTCACTATAAACCATGATAATACAAGTGCTATAAATGTTTCAAATAATCCTATATCACATTATAGAACAAATCATATTGATGCAATACATCACCTTTTGAGATATTATTTTTAAAAAGGATATGTCACTCTTGAATACATTGGTAAAAAGTATCATCTTGTTTATATATTCACTAAGACTTTGAATTCTGATATAATTAATTACATCAAACAATAATAAGATATAATAAAATTTAGTTAAGTTTAATTTTTTGGGAATCACCATTGTGAATATATCACCATTGTGAATGTCTCACTATTATGAATATATCATCATTGTAAATGTCTCACTATTGTACACTTCTCACTATTATTCTACTCACAATTTGAATTCTCATTATTGTAATTATCAGCACTGTACTTATAACTGTTAAACTTCTCACCATTTTGAATATTTCATTCATTTTTCAAATTTTATTTTTCATTATATAAGTTTTAAACCATTGTTTTTATTTCTATTATTGTTTATTTTATAACTCAATTTCAAATTTATCTTGATTCCAGATTTTGATTTTCTGGATCCGTAAAAATACCAAATGATAAATACAACCCTTTGTTTAGTTTCAATGCATAGACTTTTATCACACTATTTTCTTTCAAGACTTGTGTGATTTTTTTATCCCATCCCTTCAACCTCCCATTCATCTTTAAATGGCCAACAAAGCCAACCTCCATGTATAGAGTGAAGCAACCTTCATAGTCATCACCAGAAAAGTCACATTCTGTGAAGAAATAGAAAGGGAAAATGAGTCATCATGCACCTGTAAAATCAGTTAACCCTGATATTTCAAGGTGGGTTGTTGTACTTGAAATTAAGGTTAAATATGAATGGTTTTATTCATGAAAAATAATTAGGGAAGAAATTTGTATAGAAGAAAGGATGGATTGATTTATTTTCTGGAAATAATAGAACTTTTTATCCTACATTAGTTTATCAGTTTTATCAGTATATGGGTTTTTTTGAAGAGGAATACTGGGTAAGTGTCCAAGTTAAAGGAGGAAGAATATCCTTTGCTAAATATTAGTGGACAGAGTGTTTGAAAGTACGTCATGTAGGTGTTTTAAATTATTATCAAGGAACCATCTTAGATGATGGTGATAATTTTATATATGAAGAAGCTCTTTCTGAGTTAAATAGAGATGGAAAAATTTGAAGTTAAATTTTCTATGAGTTATATAGAGAGTGAAATTTTCTCTTCAAATTTATCCATCACTTTTTGTGTATAATGAAGGGTGAATTTTTTACCTTAAGTAATCAGGATGTGTATTTTCTATGTGTTATGAAAAGATGATAGAAAATAAACCTCTGTAGATATCTCATGCTTCATATAATGGAAATTACCAAGCCAATATCTAGATCAAATTACTTCATCAACCCAAAGTTTATTTATATAGTTCTTAAAGCTAAATATATATTTTTTGAAAATAAATAAGTTAAAATTGACAATGGAGGATTTTATATTACTAGAATAATCTATAGTAGAATGATGATCAATTGAAACCCTTGAAAAAATAGTAGGTAACTAATATTGAGAAATTATATGATGAGTTCAATCGAGTAACCACCCATCTTGACCAAGATATCTTATTGACCCTGGTTTATAACCTAATGATATTTTTGAGTACTTTGATATTGATCAGGAAGAAGAGGTTGTCACCTCTAGAGAATAATTAGAGAAGTAATTTTATGATAATGATGGAAGTGACCCTGGCCTATTTCCTTGAATTATTACTATCACATATGAAGCTTTAAGCCTTCATAGGACTATACCAAATATAGATAAGTTTGTAAGAAGTGATGATGAAGTGGATGAAGTCTCTAGAGAATATCAGTTCAAAATTAGTTCCAAATATGATGAAGATAATGGTGATGATATAGATAAAGAAGTTAATAGAAAAATTAGTGGAGATACAAATTAGGATACTAATGGAGAGGATAATGATGGAGGATTAGATCCAAATGGTTTCAGTGGGAAAATTTGAAGAGATAAAATTTTTCTACTCAATATCTATATACTTCTCTTAACGGTTCTGTTTATAGATTAGAGGATAGTCCCAATTTTGTTAGTAAAATAGATGTTTCAAATAGAAAATAAGGAGGTGCATCTATTGAGGGGGAGAACTCTCCAAGTCATGATAGTAATCAAGTGGGTGTTATTATTAAAGCATTTGATACATTGTCAATTTATAATGATCATATAGTTTCAGATAAAGTTGTTGTTGATAAAATGATAATATTTGATACCATTGAGGAGCATGTTCCTAAATAGGTAGAAATTGAGTGTGTGGAGAAGATTAATAATGAGTAGAGATCTATTGAGACCCTTTATAATGTACAATTTAGTGATGTGGCTTCTTGTTTTGAGATTCCTTCTATTATTGTTCTAGCTATAGTTGGGTATTTAGTTGAAAGGCCTTCAATGGTTGAGATTATTTCTAAGTATTCAGAAATATGGATAGACCCTATGTTTGAAGAATAATGTTTATTTTCTAGAACTTCACCAAATAATAGTGAACTTTCCATTTGAGAATAATGAATACTTGAAGGACAATGATAAAAAAAATTGGTTTTGCTGGTTTGTTAGAAATATTTTCCTCTTTGAGAGATTATGCACCTACTGTACAACATGATCTTATTGAAATAGTCAAAAAGAGTGACTCAGATGAGTTTAGAGGTAATATATTTTTAGATTTTGATAATATTTTGAAATGTCAATCACCACTTCTTAGTAATATAAGTGAATAATATGTGAGATATCTATTTGAATTGGCGATTCACCACATTCAACCAAAGATGATGCACCATATTCAATAAGATTAAATTGCGAATAAAAGTCTTTCCATTGAATTTGAGTCTTTGAGATGTGTTTTGGAAGTGATAAAATATTATTTTTTAGATAATATGTATTTTTTATTAGGGATATTGGAAAAAATGTCCTAATTGGAATCTAGTTCTGCTTCTCCTTTGGAAATTTTTGATAGTGATTTGATCAAAATTGTTTTCATGGAAGAGCTTAAAAATACCTCAAGTTGGACTTCAAGTGATGATGCTACCTTACCTTTTGAAACCTTGAGCAAGTTTAATAAAAAAATGATCATGATCATATGATGATAATGTAATAAATGAATTATATAAAGGTGTATCAAGATACCATAACCAAATCCATCAAGTATTATCTCTCAAGGATTTACTCCAAGCATGAGATGAATGTTCACTTGATGTTTTTAGTAGAGAATATGAGGATGCCTACTGTGACCTGAGATTTTAAGGAACTAGTTGATCAATTGAAAGTATTGGCTCCTCTTTTGAAGATTTTTTTTGGATGAAAAGAAAGAATTTTTAGCATAATGGAGCGAGGTGGGAATATTATAATTGAATTAACACACCTTATGAAACCATTTATTCATGTGAATGGTACTATTATTGTAGCTCATAAAGACATACCAATGACTTACCACCTAAATACTCCTACAACTGCCCCATAGTAATTACATACTGGAGTGGCCAAATACCCTCTTTCACATTTTCTATCTAGGTTCTATTTATTTTATCTAACTGCTAAATCAATAGTACAATACCTTCAACTGATCCTCATTTGTGGCCTTTAACCACCTTCAATTATTGCTGATGTTCCTACATCAATTGTTTTAGTTCCCTCAACCATTATATAATTACTTCAGGACCTATTGTTAAGCCCTTTACCTCAGTCAATGAGAAGGGAAAATCACTATTGGATCCTTTCAAAGAGCCTAAGAAGAATCATTGATTAACCTTTTTTTATGGAAATATTTTTTGTGTAGCCTTTTTGTTAGAACTTCTTGACTATCACCTTAATGATTTTTTAATATAAATTATCAGAATTCTATTATTTTGTTTCTATATTTATATTTTTAAATTTTTTATTCATATTCCATTACTTTTTTATGATTCCTTTTTGATAATCCCAAAAGGGGGGGAAGATCTATGGAATTTAAAAATTTATTTTCTCTTGCTTCCACATATGTCTCTACATTACTTTGATACTCTGTGATACATTTATTTCCTTTTTTCCATTGATACCATATTTCTTTATGTTTCCACCTTTTCCTTTGATAATTTGTGATAACTTTATTCCCTTATTTATCTGTGATAATTGAAGTATAAACTTTGATAATTTACCTTTGATGCCATGACTATAAAATTCCTTGATTTTTGATCATCAAAAAGGGGGATATTGTTGACCTCCTAGTTTTAATGATCATAAAATCTTGATTATTTTAGTAATTAATGAGTTTGATGTTTTCTGTTAGCATTTAATATAATGAGACATTTTGGATAAATTTTCCTATGTATGAAATATTGGAAACAAAGACTGATCGCCAAGGAATTCTTAACATTTCCTTAAGACACTTCCAAGGATGAGTCACCATCAGCAATGAGTCTTGATAAGATAGAAATTTTACAATGTATAGAATAGGGTCACCACCAAGCATGCATCACTACCAAAATAGTTTCACAGTCTCCTTGAGACACCATCAAAGAAGGCATAGCAGCAGAACGAAAAATCAGGTAAGTATTGGGAAAACTCACCATCAATTCGAGTCACCGCCAAACACAAGAACTACCAGATCCTAAATCACTACTAGATAAAGACACCGTTCAAATTTCTCACCACTATATATAGACACTACTTGTAGTGCCACCATTCAAAGGAATACCCGCTTAAAATATATGCTCCCATTGTGTATTTTTATTTTAAATTATGTTTTTATAATGGAAATATCATTGAATTTAATTCCATTTATTATTCAATGGATTGTTCATTTATTACTCAAAATAGAAGCATTAAATTTTTTGTCATAATGTAAAATATTATGAGAAGAAGATCTAGTGGATTCTCTTTTCAGCTAATTATATTAAAGGGTGAAGCAGACTCCCTTATGAGAGAAGAGACTAGTGCCGAATGAAAAGATATACCTATACATGTGAAGTGAGAAAAACATCATTGAATGTACTATAAGATCTTACATGATGCATTGTGTTTCACTCGAATGATGAATTTTACATATAACATTCATCTAGTACCTTTATATAGTCAAGAATAATGAGTTTATTTACACTTTATTTTTTCTACAACATCTAAAAATTGACTCAAGCCTTAATTAAAATCACTTTCAAGGAGTCACGAGTTGTAGATAATATCATTCAGAAAAACACTACCTTTTTATATTCTTACTCTATTAGTTTGTTTTTATTATATTCACATTATGAGTAGTGTGTGCATACTCTATTTTATACACACACTATCTCCTTATTTTAACTAGAACATACATAGAGATCTTCTCAACACCTTTTATTCTTGTTTCCCACATATTGTGGTAGAGGTTCGGTTGTAAGCTATTTTATCTATACTCCCATGATTATTGTGGAAGAGGACCTATGTGGCTTGTAAATTTTTTAAACTTTTTAAAAACCCAATCCAAGTTGTGTATCAAAAGTTTGTTTTATAAAAACTACTTTGCAGTAGGTAATTACTAAGTGGAGAAAACTGTGTCTCAGCTTGTGACTGAACCTCTTATATTCAAGTTACTCTGTGGGTTTGGTTTTTCTTGTTTTTTTATTTTATATAATTCAAAACTAGATATATTTTTACCTTTTAACAAAACCACTACTTTGATAGTTTATCTTAATTTTTGTTTGTATAATATTTGGATTAATTTAATTGATTTAAAAGGATAGACTAATATTGTATATTGTTTTACCCAAGGAAAAAATATCCTTTGAGAAATATTATAAAAGATTAAAACTTATATAAAACTATTATTTTGGTAAACTAGTATTTTTTATTTAAATTGTGGAATTTTGTTTAAATCTATTTTAATAGAAATATTTATTGGGTTCTCAATTCACCGCCTCTTGAGATACTCACTCCAACCAACACACCTCCATAAAATATTATTAAAAAATGATTATATAAAAACATAAATATATTAAATATAATGAGATATTTTTATGTTATGGTAATTACCTATATAAAACTCATATTTCATCAAATAGGAAACGAAATAGTTGATCAGGTGTACAACAGACTTCCACCCCACGAACCAATGTAATTCATTTTCCATCACCAAATTTCAAGGATGGATATAATCATTAAATTAACACATGTATATAATATTTATTATAATATTATTCTTATAGAATTTTGATATCACATTTTAATTCCAAGGTTTCATGTTGTTTCAAATTTGATAAAATTGCTTGTGTTTATAGTGGACAATCGCCTCACAAAGCATTGTGATTCATTTTTCACTTATGATTTTCATGGAAAGTAATAATGATTAATTTAGTGAATATATCGAATATATATGAAATTATATTTATTATTTAAAATTAATATATCATACACTTCCTTTCCTGTTCACCCTTTAAGGTAATGATAATGTCGCTCGTGCGTATGTACGAACTACTATCTCCATGAAAAAGTGTGATCTATTTTCCATGTTCAAATTTAAATAATGATTTAAAAAATGTATCCAAGGAAAAAATTATATTTATAACATTAATATAAATATTTAAATGATGGAACTATATAATATTCACATTAATGATAACTCTTCTAAAACAATTCATGAGAGAACAAGGTAAAATCATGTTCAACCATCAAGAAGCGTTTGGTATGGGGCTTCGTCTCAATTTCACTTAATTGAGGAATATTGTAATGTTACACTCCTAATTTATTTTATATGGTGTATATACTTACTCTTCTATAATTAATATCATGGATCATTCAAAATTCATGGTATTTTATGTTTTAATTTGAATTATTTCTTCTTAGTTAATTTGAATTGAAAAATAATAAGTGGTAAATACTTTCATAACTCAATTTCTCTTCATTAGGTCATATTAATTATTATTTATCTTTGACATTATAATATGAAATTATAGTTTTTATGTGGATTTAAATTTTACACACATAATTGATTCATTGATTAATTCTTTCTTTTATGTTATGTTTTTTGTGAGGGTTTATTTCACAATATCATTTTAATCAGGATTATTTATGATTGAATTTAAATTGAAAGAAATTATTTTATCATTGGATAATAAAACAATTTAATTTTATTAAACTCTGGTTATTCATGATGTTTTCAAGTAATGGTACCATTTTCTCAGTCTTTGGTACTTAAAATTATTGAGTTTTGTTTTAATAAAATACGACTTCATTTCTCTCTTCAGTTGAAAATATTTTTTCTTCGAAATACATGTTTTTATAAAATGTTTTTAGAAAATGTTTTTAAAATTATCCAAATTATTTATTAAATAAAATTTCACCCATTTTTTACTATTAACAAAATGTTTTAAAAGGAATATTCATGTCATTTTCCAAATAATCCCAAATTGGAATTTACAAAAAACGAGAAAAGAATCATTATTTTAACATATACGGAATATGTGTAATTTACCTCCCTCACGACCAATAAATGTTTTAAAGATTAATTTATAAGTTTTAAAACTGATTTTAAAAATTTTTTCTAAAAATTTATTTTTAAGGTTATTTTCTATATGAAAAGGCTTTTTTCCTCTAGAATATTTTTAAAGATATTTTTATGGTATTTCTGTTCGTCAAAAAAATAACCCTTTATTTTAGATATACCCCCTAGGGATTTGCTGTATTGATACCATTAATATTCTTCCCCTGTATTTTTTATTATTATTTTGTCCAAGGATAGTATTAAAACTCACTTCCTTGATTCATTTTTGTAGTTAATAAATTTCCCTTGAATTATTCACTTTCTTATGATAACTTGACATTAAATTTAACCTAATACCCATATTATTTATCATGGATATGGTTATTGATTAAACTATATCTCATTTCTATATATAGTGTTTTACTTTGAATGTTATTTGATTGACTGGGGAAAAATTGATAATCCATATTTTTTATGCCACACAGATATTTAATGGGAATCCATAATTTTCATGAATTAAATTGATTATTCGAAATATTAGTAATTTTTTGGACATACAAAATTGGGTGAGGATCAGTTATAGATATCCCATAGATACATCAACATTCTCATGAGATGAATTGGTTTGTTAGAATTAGTAAAATGGGTTTATCATGTTTACATACCCATTAGTGTTAAACTATATTGTGAAAGGTCATGACAATAGAGGTATCATGATGAGTGAGATCTTGACATACAATAATTAAGAATTTTATTAATCAAGAATATAGTTATTATTATTCATAATATTTTCACAATGATATTATCTATAAATGAATTTAATTCTCAGTTTATTGGTTAAATAGAATGTGTTTTCAGTTATTTACCATTCAATATAAGTTATGTCCTATCCATTTATGATTATCATGTTATTGATTAAAGGGAATGTGTTTTTTATTATTTACCTTGCTAAATTCATTATTATAGTAAAAATATTTAAATAGATTGTATTTTTAGTTATTTACCTTTACAAATTTATTTTTCTATTCAAATTATTTATATGTAAGTAGGGCAAATTTCATTACCTTTCAAGGACCATGCTTATTGATTCGTGATATATTCTTTCATACTTAACCCTTCCTGATAATTTTAGGCCACTATTATTTTTTTTCATTTCCCTAGAATTGAGGAAGTGTACTAAGTATGATATTAAAGGATATTATAGAGAAAATAATTTTCTTGAAAAAATATTGGAATTGTTGTTTTCAAATGAAATATGGGAATCATATATGTATCTAGTTTACCAAGACTACAAAATTATTAGATCATTTTTGAATTTATTCCCTATATCTTAAGTAAAATGGCCAAAAGTACGTAAAATATTATCAAATATTGATTTGGATGAGGGTTGTATGGACTAAGTGACCTTCTTGGACTCATTTGGATGGCTTTGTTTGAAATCATGTTTGGTTTCTAGAAAAAGGAAGTGTTATATTAAATTAATGTCCTTTTCTATAATATTCTCTCATAAATAAGTTTTCATTAATATGATAAGATTAAATATACATTATAAAAAAAATATTGACCATAAATATTTGTTACAACTTTATATTATTTAATAATTAATTTTTAAATTTTAAATATATATTTTTAAAAATTCCACACCACATCGACGCAGTGTTTGTGAATGTATATGAAAATAATTAATGAAATTGTTTTGAAGATACTGAAAAATTTTAATATCTAGACTATCTTGTTAGGTTAGAATAATATAAATATACATAATAGGGGGGGGGGGGGGGGTGAATTGTGTCTTTTCAATAGTTTTGATAGATTTAGATATTATATTTATTTAAAATTTATACAGATATGAAACATTCTCTTTAATATGTAGTTTAATCAGTGGATAAATAGTAAAGAAGAATACAATAATTTTTATTGTGGTTCAGGGAACTATGATCATATAGTCCACTCCACCAAATCTCTCTCTGTGATATTAGTGATTTTTTCTAGTATGGTTATCTTATCATAAGTCCTTCACAACTGTGTGCTGGTAGTTAACACCCTTACAATAAAGATAAATAGAGTGTTATGGTTCTTTTAAAAGGATTTTGTTTCTGTACATCTTTGCATGAGAAGCTGATACTCTTCCACAACTAAGTCTGAGAAGTATAAACTCTGATAAACAAAATATTTAGATTTTATTGAATTGAAATATTTTTCATCCCAATTGAAGCAAAAACTGAAAGAATATTGATCTTATTATTCAATGAAGAATGTCTTCAATTAAGAATAGTTTTGAAAAGATCTTAGTTTCCAGTGATCTACAATAATAGTATCAACAAAAAAACCACAATGATTTTATGGTATCATGATATTGAGAAGAGTCGGTTGATACTTTTTTTCTTTTTAGTGGTTCTGCATTCAAAGAGAGATTTCAAAATATATAGTTATATTCGTTTAAAAGTGAAAGTACTCTAGATATTATATAGTAATATTTTATTTCCTTCAGTTGAAAATATCCAAGAATATTTACTGACATTTTATAATTATTCAAATTGAAATCATTCAAGAGAGTTTTAACTTTCATTGTACATATGATTGATTTAATCCATTGAATATGATCCGTTATATATTCATAACTAGCCTTTGAATCGATCGAAAAATATCTTTGAATAGATATTTACTTCTGTTGATACTGTTTAATAGATCTTAGATAATATCACCGATTTAAAACTCTACTGTTGAATATTCAAACCTAGGGTTCCATCATGTGATGACAAAAACTCCAAATGTAGGGTTTGAAAATGTATGGTTGATCACAAAATTAGGGTTGATGTACCATACATTTTTTTTGTTAAACATAGGGTTGATTCCAAGCATTGGGTTGTTTATCCATGCTTTACATTTTTTCAATCATAAGATTCCATACGAACATAGTGTAATTAAAAAATATATTTCCAGCAGTGTTGGATATATAATTCATACATACTGTTTCAAACTTTAGGTTTCTGAATAATATGATGTGCTTATACTTTCATATATAGGGTATGAACATTGATTCCAAAATACTTTTTAAATATGTCTATAATAATTTGAAAAATATTATAACATGTAAATAAGATAATCTTCTAAATAAATATATTCTTTAAAAATACATAAATTAAGTTATTTAGTAAAACAAACAATGGTATTTGTGAGCATCAAAATCAATAAGATTTGTAGAGTATTATTGAGAAAATACATGCCCAACAATCTCACCATTTTGATGAAAAAACCCCATAACTTAACTTAGAGATTATAGGAATTGTAAAAAATTAAATAATATCTTTAAAAAGATACAAAGATTATAGTTTTTGCAAATAATTTTTTCATAGTAAAATTCATTTTGATTAATTGTTAACTGAAACTTGTAATAGTGTCAAGAATTTTGTGTTTATCCAATTTTATCCCCCTTTTGGGATATAAAAAATAAATATATAAAAATGGAATAAAAAAATATTCAATGTGGTATAGAAAGGTAAATGGATGTTATATGTTTCTGAATATAAAAATGAGGTATGTGTTCTGGAAATGGAAACGAATAGAAATACAATAAGAACAAATATAATGAATAATAATTTTTGATAAAAATATATTTATGATTATAAGAATAATTTTGGATAAGTAATATTTAAATTGAAGGGTTAACCGAATGGGAGAGTTTTGATTCAAAATAGGTATTGGATTCTGGTGAAACTCAAACATTTTGAATTGTTTATTTTAATTATTCCTTCTTTCCTCTTAAACTATTAGTTATATATTCATCTTTCTACCTCATAAAAGGCTTTGAATCTTGAAAAATGTTCAAAATTTGAACCAAATTTACCTTTAGAAATTCATGATTTATTTACTATGACTTTACAAATTTGGATAACATTGATCCAAATTGATTGAAAAATGTCTTTATGGTAGGCTCTTCGGAAGTTAGTTACTCAATAAGATCTCATTCACTGTCCAACAAAACATTAAGAGGGGACTGACAAATTCAAACTCACTCCCCAAATATATTTTTAGATCACCAAAATATGTTATTGAAATAGAATCTATTTGGAGTATACAAAATTGATAATCCATATATCTACAAAAAACATCAAAATATCTTCTTATGACTGAACTATCTCTGAGATTGGTAATTTGGTACAGAAAAAGTTCAAAATCCTCTATGAGAATAGTTATTATTATTAGAAACTCCAAATATTTTCTGGCATCCTCCAATTCATTGTGTAAACTAGAATTTTCTTCTCTTAGTTTTTTAAAATTAACAACAAAATACTTCAATTACATTGTTTAATGAATCCAAAGAGTATGATTCTTATGCTTGATATGGTTGACCTCTATCACCCAAAGGAAAGTATTTTTTTTTAATTTTCTCACCAGAAGAAGAAAATTCATCCTTAAGAACCTCTATAACATCAACATGTACAAAATCTTCCTTGTATTTAGAATCATATATTTATTTATGAGATTAATGCTTTACTTGAGCATTTCCCTAAACTTTTGATTTAGTAGAAGTTATTTGAATCGAATTTTCATCTTGATTGATAATATGAGAGCCTTTATCTTCTCTGTTGTATGATTAAGGAATTTCAAAAACTGTAGCAACCTCTACTTCTAATGCTTGAGTAGATGTATCATGAGCCACAGGTTCGTCCACTTGAATAGGCTATATGATAAGGGACTGGACATTTGTTTCTTACAAATGTTCTTTAAGAGACTGAGGGATATCTCTTGTAGCTTCTCGATCAGAGACATTGTATCTGATTGTTTACCTATTTTCATGAACAATATAATCTATTCCTGATTCTAAAACTTTTTCTTCCTGAATTTGGATTGGAGCAATAGATTCCAAAATTCTTTGCTCCCCCTGAATGACAGGACCAGATCCTTGTTAGTCTTCTCTACCAATAGGTAACAACTTTCATTGTATTGTACTATAGAAGAAATATATTTTCCTTAGAGTACCAACATTGCGAATGTTACTATGATGAAATGTAGCATGCATATATACATCTCTAATCATGCCTCTTTTTTACAATATAAGAGAAATTATCCTTCCATAAGGATAAATATACATTTTTGCCTCCTGTTGGAAAAAGTGGCTCTTGTATCATAACATATACCTTATGAAAATAAACTTAACATCACTTATCATCAAAAACATTATATTCATGTCTATTTATATAATATTTTTGAGTTCCTTAGTTCATGTAATTATTGCTAACTTGATAAACAAGACCAAAGACATATAGTTAGTACTAAGATCCTTAACAAACATTTTTCTTATTTGGGTGGAGTTGAAGGAAAATGACATGATATCCAATGATTTATGTTCTTGATTCCCTATAGACCAAAGGTCAAAGTGAAAAACCATTTCTAGGGAAAACTAAAAAGGTTTTCTATTTCAACTAAAGAGATCTAGAAATATCTATCCTTTACTCGATAAATTATGGCATCATCTAGGTCACCAAAACTGAACTGAATGACTCTGAAGAACTATTTTACTTTTATCAAAAATAAATTTAGGGTTTCCATTAGTAAATATAGTTCATAGACCTTGAAATTATTGAACATGATTCAGAAGAATATTACTTTGACTGATCTATTTTAAATCTATTTACTTTCCTTGAAGAATATTTCTTTTGGTAAAACATTGTATCTTTGTTTCATTTTTCATGACCGCATCAGTTATCTGAATCATCCACATTTATGCGAATCTTCAAGTTGAAGTTTTTAGATTATAGATCTTAAAAAAACTATATCTTTTGAAGATAACAAGTTTTGAAATCTGAGGGTAGGTAAGATAAAGAGAGAGGGAAAGGGGTTTTTGATAGTTTTGGGTGACACTATTCTAGTTTCTTGATCTAATTTACTCAGCATAATAATTATTAGTTTTTATTTTGAAAAGACATGATTTTTTATAAATAAAATAAATTTATGTTTTAATTTAATTGATTTAGATAGAAATAAGTAAGTTAACTAATAAAATAAACACTATAAATAAATAAATTAATGAAATAAATTAAGAAAAACATTTATTTAAAATTAAATATCCCTATCCCCCCTTAATAAAATCAAAAATTACTGTGGGAAGTGGTTTAGTAAAAATATCAACATGTTTATATTCGATATTTACAAATTCTGAAGATATATCCTTTTTAAGAACATGATCTATTATAAAATAATTCCTTATATCAATATGCTTGGTTCTTGAATGATTTATATAATTTATCGAAATATTAATTTCATTTTTATTATCACATAAAATAGGTATATTATTAAAATTAAGTCCGAAGTAAATTAAGGTTAGTTTCTTCCACAAAACTTGTTCACTCAATCTACGAACAAATATATATTCTGCCTCCGCTATTGACTATACAACTGAATTTTGTTACTTACTCCACCATGAAATTGAATATTTCCTTAGAAAGTGGAAGGTTCTTAGTGTACATTTTCTATTTAATCTAATTCATTCAAAATCAGTATCTGAATATGAAATTAAATTAAATTCATAAGTTTTTGGGTGTATTAGATATTGAAAAAATATTACATTTAAATATTTTACTTTTTATCAAGAGTAAGTTGTGATTATTTTGGGTTTGAATGAAATATATAGAATAAGCATACAAAAAATATTATGTCTGGTCATCTATCAGTAAGATATAACAAAATACCAATCATAATGTTGTATAAATTGTTATCTACTGGTTTTACTGCTTCATCCCCATTACATTTTATTTTAGTACAAATGGGAGTTGTATATATCTTACTATTTTCTAGTCAGAACTTTTTTGATAAATCAATAAGGTATTTTCTTTGATTTAAAACATTTTCATATTATTTTTGATAGATTTGAATTCCTTGAACAAAATTTAATTCTTCCATCATACTCATTTCAAATTGTTTTTTCATAATATTTGAAAAATCATTACAAAATTTCTATGTATTGACATGAAAATAACATCATCTATATAAATTTTCACTAATAAAATATTAGATAATTTTTTTTTGTTAAAAAGAGTGGAATATGATAATATCATATAAAATAACTTTTTTGAATAAAAAAGAGGTTAACATTTCAAACTGAGCTTTGGGTTCTTGTTTAAGGCTGTAAATTGCTTTGGTAAGTTTAAAAAATGAATCTTATAGATGAGGGTTTTAAAAAATTGATGGTTGTTCAATATAAGATTCCTAAATTAAATATACATTTAAAAAGGAAAATTTTATATCCATGTGATATAATTTAAAACTTATATGAGATGTATAAGTTCGAAGGATTCTAATAGCTTCTAATCTAGAAAAAAGTGAAAAGGTTTCATCATAATTTATCACTTCGTAAATGTATCCTTTTCCTACAAATATAGATTCATTTCTATTAATTATCCCCCAATTTTCTTGTTTCTTTCTAAAAACCCATTTGCTTATTATTATAGGATAACTGGTTGGACAATCTACTAATTCTCAAATTTTATTTTAATTGAATTGATTAAGTAATTATTTCATTTCCAATAAACTTGTTTCATCATTTTAAGCTTCTTCTATAGTCTTAGTTTCTAGTTGTGATAGAAATTCAAAAAATTCAGCTAAATATCAAATATTTCTTATAGTTATTACTCCAGTGTCGGAATTTTCTATATGAGTTTCTAAAGGATGATCATTTAAAGTTATAGACTACCTTGGTAATACATGTTTAGGCTCTTTTATTCGATGTTCTTCTGAACTGGAATGAATTTTATTTATTTTATTTTTAAAATCAGTATTAGGTAAATCATGCCTCGTGTTTTTAAAAGAGTCAATAATTTCATCTATTTTATCTTTCATTTTGTCAAAAGGGTCACTTTTATCCAAATTCATATGAAATTATCATTCAATAATACTTGAAATTTTATTACATACTCTATAGACTTTATTATTAGACGAATATCCTCTAAATATTCCATCATTATCCTTGGGATTAAATTTACCAAGATTTTCCTTAGTATTCAAGATATACACCATGCATCCAAAAAATATAAAGTAATATACTTTAGGTTTTTTGTTATTAAAAAGTTCATAGTGTGTATTTTTAATAAGGGGTCACGATAAAACTCTATTCATGATATTGAAATTTATGTTTATTGCTTCTTTCAAAAATAGGCAGGTATCCAATATCCATTAAATATAGTCCTTTCCATTTTTTAATAGTTATATTTATTATTTAAACAATTCCATTCTTTTGAGGAGTTTTTGGTGCATATTATGTGTGTTTAATAATTAATTATAAGAAAAAACAATTAAATTATTTACTAACAAATTCTACACTATGATGTCTTTTTAATTAAATGATTCTAAAATCCTTTTCATTTTGAACAATTTTACAAAAACTCTTGGAAATAGTGAATACTTCAATTTTAAGTTTTAGAAAATAACACCATTTAAGTCTTGAAAAATCCTCAACAAATAAATAAACATGAAATTTACTGGAAAAACTTTCTACCCGTGATTGTACCAAAATATTTATATGGATAAGTTCTATTGGTTTAGATATAGAAACTTTGTTATTTGATTTGAAAGATGATATGTGTTTTTTCCAATTTTACATGTATCACATAATCTATTATTATCAAATTTAAGAATTAGAAAATTAGAAGCTAAATGTTTTTTAGACAATTTATATAAAGTAGAGATATTAAAATGTCAATTATTTTTTACTAGAGACTTGACTCATTTGTCTTAGTAGTTAAAAAAATCACTTTTTTTGTTTACACAAGAAATCATGATCCAAGGTATAAATATTTTCAGTTCTGGGTGCTCTAAATTTTAGAACATTATATTTTAAAATAGAGTAATTATTATTAGAGAAATAAATATAAAAACCATTATCACAGAGTTGAGAGATACTTATTGAATTTTAATTTATACCTTGTACATATAATACTTAAGAGATACTTATTGAATTTTAATTTATACCTTGTACATATAATACTTAATTGACTAATATTGAATTTCAATCTCCAAATGACCCAACTCTAAATATCTTTCCTTTTGGATTGTCTATAAAGGCGACTAGTCCTCTATCCATTTTTGCATTGTATGAGAATTGTAAGAGTCTCCAATTCTGTGTATTGATCATAAACTACCCATATACCATATAATATTTCTTTTCCTATTGTTTTTTACCTAAAAAAATATTTAAACATAAGTTTGTTTTGGTACCCATATTTTCTTGGTTCTAGCCATGTTAGTAAGTAAATATATAGGAAATATGATTTTCTTTATTTTTCTATTACTAGATTTAGAGATGTTTTTAGAAATAAAATCATTTTTAATTCTACTTATCTAATGATTTATTAAACAACTTTTCTGGAGTAATGTCTATCAATTCCAAAATAGAAACTAGTAATATTTTTAGAACATGGAACAAAATATTTTTTATATAACTTTGGTTTTTTATCTCTTTCTTCCTATTTCATATTTTTATATTTTAATAAATTTTTTTCCAAGAATATCATTTATATATTTTCAAATTTATTTAATATATTTCCTACACTCTTAAACCATTCTACTTTATATTTTAGTTCTTTTATTTTATTTTTATAAACAACACAATTTGACGTAGACGTATTGAGTTCTTTTATTTTAATTCTTGACTTTTTTGATCATTAAATATTTTTCCCTTAAATACACATTGTTAATATTTTTTGGTGGCTAATGATTTTTCTTAAACCAACATTGTGAACTGTGTCTTTTTAGTGATCTTAACAAATTATGTCTTTTATCTTTCTCTGTGATTTGTGCAGATACGTAGCATTATATTTAGTAAGTATTTTGAGTATAAGATAAAAATTAAATAAGAACACAAAAAAATTTTATAGTGCTTTGGTTCATAAAGGTCCCGTAGTCCCCTCCACCAATGCTCTATGTGTGAGTTTAGTGATTTTCACTTGTAAGGTCCTCTAATCACATGACCTTTAAAAATGAGGGTAGGTAGTTGACACCTTTATAATATGGCATAACAGAGAATTATGGTATGTTTATAGGAAATCAATTTCTCTTTAGATTAGTATGAGAAGATGATAATATTCCACGACAATGTACAAGATATTAAAGCTCCAATAAATTAAAAGAGTTTGATTTGATTTTATTGAAAAATGTTTTATCATAGTTGCTGAAGAAACTAAAAAAATTCAGATATTATTATTTAAAGATGAAAGTATTCAAGTAAGAATATATTTGAAGAGATATTGGTTGAAAATGATCGTTAATAAAAGTATAAATGAACAAACATTAGCGATTACACAACAACACAATATTGAACAGAGTTGCTCCATCTTTTGTTTCTCTACAAAAGTTTTTCATTAAAAAATATATTGAAATATATATATATATATTCATTTAAAAGTGAAATTACTCTTGATATTATATATAAATATTGGAATATGTTCAGTTGATAATATCCAATAATATCTCCTGGTTGATCGCAATCATTCAAATTTAAATAACTCATGAGAGCTGTGACATTACTTAAAAATAAGAATGATTTACTCCTTTGAATATGAGTCTTTAAAACAATCATAATGATCCTTTGAATCCATTCTGGAATTTATTTTAATGGATCTTTACTTCCATTGAGACTGTTGTATAAATCTCAGATAATATCACATATTTAAAATTCTATTATTAAAAATTCAAACATTGGGTTTCTTCATGTGATCCCAAAAACTCTAAATATAGGGTTCGACTGTGTACGATTGATCACCAAAGTAGGGTTAATGTACAATAAATTTGTTTCCTCAAATGTAGGTTTGATTCCAAGCATAAGTTTGTTTATCCATACATTCCCTTTTCTCAAGAGTAGGATTCCATACAAATCTATGGTTTATAAACAATAATTTTCCAGGAGCATTTGGTATATGATCCATACATGCTGTTTCAAATGTTGTCTTGCTGAACCATAAGCTACACTTAGAGTTTTATACATAGGGTATGAATAGTGTTTTAAGAAAACTTTTAAAAATATTCAGAATAATTTAAAAAACATTATAACTCTTAAATAAGATAATGTTCTCAAGAAATATATTTTATAAAAATTCTTAAAGTAACTTTATTAGAAATTTCAAACAAGGTAACTTTTGAGCATCAAAACCAATAATATTTAAAGATTATTACTAAGAGAATACATACACAACAGATTATTGGTATCCCATGAATTTTATAGATAATTTCTATAGATAATTGATAATGTAATTGTTTGGATTCAAGGTTAATTATTATGTTTACTTTTTTAAAGTCGAATTTTGTGAATAGTCCAGATAATGACTTTAAATAATATTTAAAGTTTAAATTTTTTTTTACACAATTATAAGATTATAAAAATCCAATCATAACTCAGTTTAATGTTACATTTTGAGAGTATCATGAAGGGTCCATTTATTTTCCAATTGGGATTTTTATAATTACTTTCATGACCCTTAAAGTTGTAATTTGTTTTACAGTAGGTATGGTTAAACATGGTTAATAATGTGGTTAAACGAAAAGATAATGTTTAAAATGACACCAAAACATATATAAATTTTATTTTATGATAATATTTAGAATTTATCATCATTAAATTTGATTGTATAGAACTTTTTACCCATTTTACATGATTAATACAATAATTATATATTAATATTTCATTTATTTACATGATTCCCAACCACCACACTTATAAAAGTGAATCTTCTATATTCTCTTATTGAAACATATTGATCCATTTATCTTAACAAAGCCCTACCCAAATACTTTCCCAAAATTCCATCGCATATCTTAGAGGTAGTTGTCTCACCGAAAGTCAAATATTATAATACATAATCCGTATGCCAATGGATGTTTTCTAAATAACATGTATAATTATTAACTGAGAGTTTCATTTTCATTTCATCATCTACCTCCTTAAAATTTTATTTAAACTTGATAAAATAATATCATAAGTATATTACATAACTTTAAATTTTATTATGACAATTTTACAACCCTATTTAATCAACATTTCCATCTTATTGAAAATAAAATATTACTTGCGCGTCCTTGTGTATTACCACCTCCAAGAAGTGATGTGTTTTGATTTTCATTACCACTATACATGGAAGGTTCTAATGATATAATTAATGAATATATAATATGTTTATAAAATTATTATTATTCTAAAATATAAAACATTACTTACCTTTTAACCCTTTTCATATGTTGGAAAATGATAACGTCACTCATGCGTACGTGCGTAATACCACTTTTACAAAGTGATGTGATTCATTTTTCATTATAATCTCACATGGTTAGACATGAGGATGAAAATAATGAATAAATATGACATATATAATATAATTCTATTTCTATTAAAGTAAATAATTATATACCGAAATTCTTTTCCACCCCATAGAAAAAGGAAACTTTACTCATGTGTACATGCAGACTGCAGCCTAAATGATGTGACATATTTCATTTTTTATATACAAATTCTATGTACTGTTCTAAAAATGTATTTAATATATAAAAATAATATTGTTTTCATGATTAATGTTATTTATAAGATACAAACACGATCTATTTGACCATATAAAACCTATTAAAGTAAGTTTGGACATGATTTTTTTTATAATAATGTAGTAAAAAAATATAATTTTATTACTCATGAGGGTATAAATAGGAACAAAATGAGATGGGACTCAAGGTAATTTAATTTAAAAAAAATATATTTTAATGTTTTACTTCAAACAAATTTTCTTCCATGTTTATGTTCCTTTAAATGTTTTCAATAATTTTCTTATTTATACTTCAACTCCTTATAATGTTCATTTTGGACTATTTTTTACTTTACATTCAAAGCATTAAAAAGTATATGTTAATTTTTTTTTCATATGTTTCATTTTTTGAAATTATTTTTCAATTTTTTGAAAATAATCATTATTTTGATGATTACAAAATAAAAAAACATTCACAGCATCATAATATTTTTTATTTTAATTTTCATTCACAAGTTCCAATGTATATTTTCAAAGGTGTTTTTATCAATATTATATAATTTTTTAGTTTTAATTTTTTATGTGGAAATGGAAATTTATTCTCATTTTTATGAGACAACTAAAATTATTATTGCCTATGGAATTTAAAACCAATTAATAATATTTTTAGGGTCAACGTTCAATATGTATTATTTTATTAATGCTGATGTTGTTGGGAATTTGTATAAATTACGAGAGGCCTCAAAGAGCGTTGAAGATGGGTGAGATCAATATATCACACTAAATCATTGGGTAAAGTGACATATTGTCCTGGTGTTTGGTAACTCCTTAGAGATATAAAAATTATTTATTTTGGGGTTTCAATTTTAAAAGATATTTTAATGATAATTTCCTAAGTTATCTGAAAGGTTTTTCAATACTTTATATGGGTTTTAAATTAATTTTTTTTATTTCATAAGGTATGAAAATAAACTCATGATATAAAAAATTCTTATGATATTGTAACATTGAATGTTTTATTTTCATGAGTTTTCATGTTCTCCTAAATAAATTTCATTACAATGATTTTTCTTTTATGCTTACTAAAAAAAATATTGTGTAGAATATAAGATACTTGATGTTTTTTTCATGAGTATGTAAATTCTTATATCAACTTAAAAGTTTATTATATAAAGAACAAAATTTCTATATCTATTTTCATGAATTGTAGATGGAATAATAGTTTTCATGTTTTATATCCCATACTAATATTTTTTTTCTCATCAAATGTTTTAAAATGTTTTTCATAGGTCTTAAGGATGTGTAGGGATTATAGAAAGCTCAATGATGACATGTCTTGAAAATATAAAATGTGTTATGAATGAAACAAGAATGAAAAAATAAGAACCTATTATTGTCTGAAAATAGTCTTTAAGTGGAAGTGTCCAATTTTTTTATAAGGGTTTTATATGTAATTGTTTTTTCCTAAATCTCTAAAACTATCAACTAAAAATATCTTAGAAATATAAGAACATGAAACCCTTATTATAAATCATGTTAGTATGGGTTATTTAAGTTATGGGGTGTTTTTTTCATGAAGTGGTCCAACATAATTGAATAAATCTATGAAGAATAAGGTTATTCCATATTGGCCTTATTATTTATCATAACCTGAGTTAGCTTCACTAAAAAATCCATAGTTGGCTCAATAACCACACTATCCAGATTGACTTTTCTAGTATGGAAATCTCTATTTTGATTATTTGTATTGATAAATTTTTTATTCAATATTTTAGGATCCATAAGTAAATATTAGAACACACTTAATTAGATAATAACATTATGTATTTTGAGTAACAAAAAATTACAATGCAAGTAAAATTTATTGATCATTCAATGGCTTTATCATAATTATCATGGTAGCTATGTTTTTTTTAAAATATACTTCCCAAGGACTCTAATAAATTTGATCAGATACTAACTATAAAAAAACCAAATCTAGTAACCTAGAGAAAATGTTTATCATATTAAATTAATACAAAATACAATGGTTAACATAACATAAGATAAAACAATTTAGTAGTATTAAGTTACTATATATAAAATATTCATATTACATTGGAAATATAAAACTTGCCATGTAAACTTCACCAAATATTCCTTATAATTCTTTAAAATCATTCAAAGAACCCCTCATGGTACCCTAGGTAATGGAAAATAAAATAAAGGGTGAAATCAGATGCCTATAAAGGGGTTGTGTATACAAAGATCTATCATGAAATCATAAGACATAAATAGTAAACCAAAGAAAATAATAAATAAACATTCCATATAATTAATAACTTGAGAACCAGATGTATAAATGGATAATAAAAACATAGTAATCACATGGAAAATAATTAATGATTTCTCAATGATGAGATGCATATGGTTAGACATATTAACCTCACCTCCATGGTCACAACCATGAAGTTTTCAGAAAATGGTTAGATATACACTGAATACCCAAATAATATGTAAGAGATGCCAATTATTTTGAATCATGAGACCTACCAAACTCATTGAGGTGAAATTTAATTCTATGCCTCACCCATTAATAGATCGTAAATAATTTATCAATTCCACTACCAAGACATTGGAAATATATTCATTAAAATACATCAAATCCCTATTGTTTCTTGTATAAAAAAAATTACCTAATGCATTAGGAGGCTATACTTTTTTTTGATAAAGGGGAGATATAAAATTATAGGACCAACCCATGAATAAAAATTCCAAATTAGTTCTTCATATATTAAATTAACAAAAAATATATAATAAATATTCCATATTATTTAATTTTTATTCAATAATGTGTATGGAATTTCAATAATCCACATTCAATATAATTAATCTCTTAATAAGCTTCCGTCAACTAGAATCATATAAAGAAATGATTATATGGTTAATAAAATATAAATTTGATATTGATAATAAACATGTTACTATAGAACATGGACATTAAGAAGATAAATAAAGTCAAAATAAATATGGAGAGTAATAGAGAACATAACTTCTAGGAGTGAACGAATTGAGAATAGACCTTGTGCGCAAAATAATGTATTACCATAAATCGATAAGTGATTAAAGGAGACCATAAAGTCATTTTAAATTAAGGTTCTATAATAAAGGAACATTTTTGGCTGATAGATAATAAAATATAGGTGAAATTCCAAAATGAAAATTTCCTCAAATATTTTTTAACTCTAATTAAAAAATAAAGTAAAAAAGTCACTTCCATAATTGCTTCTATGAAATTTCATGAATTATTTTAAAAAATTAACAGAAAAATTTATAATAATTAAATATTAAAAGTAAAATATTTTTATTTAAGAAAATTTTTATTGTAATATAAAAATAGGAATAAGTGAAATGAAATGCCTTCTAAAAACATTAAACAAAATAAAATACTTTTAATTTTATATAAATAATTAAGATTCAAATTATTTTGGGAATACATATTAGTTTAGGAAACCTTCAGAAACTAGAAAGGAATATAAATAAATAAAATTTTACCTTACTATTTTAAAATATATTCATGTAGACTATGTTAAAAAATAGATTGTTTCAACTATTGTAAAGAGAGAAAAAATGACTTGTACAATTTTTTTTTAAAAAATTACATATAATATTTTAAAATAGAAGTAAAAGATAATATAAATTTTCCTTATGAATTCAATTAATTATATAAAATTATATTTTTAAATGACATAAATAATATGGATTTCTTAAAGAAATATTTTCGACCAAAAATGTGAAATAAGGTTAGATTATCTTTTAAACATTCTTTCAGTTGATTTATGTACCAAAGAAAATAAAAACTTAATTAATACATAAAAAACATTAAAAAAATAATTGTGAAGAATATATGTATATATGTTTTAATAGATAAAAAAAATACAATTACCTTAGTGGAAATTAAAATATAATTAATCCAAAAAAGTGGGATCATTAAATAAACCCTTTGAAAGATCGTGACGTTTGAAGTATGAATATTTCAATGATGTGATTATGTGAAATAAATTTAAATACATATAAAAAAGTGAAAATAAAATATAAAACAATTATAGTTCATGACCTACATGATATTGTCATAACATAGTCATTGGGGATGTGATATAAATGAAATTAAGCTTTTAATTCCCTTACCTTGGAATTCTAGTTGTTAAACACACTCTAACCTTACATATAATAAATTTAGATTTATTATATTTCTATATCATAATAATATTTATATTCCTATTACTGTTTACCACTCACTTATAATTTCTTATTTCCATCTTAGTAATAAATATTCTTTAAAATCAATGTTTTCTTATTTACTAATCAGTTTTGGACGCATGTTTTGATTCATGAGTTCCATGCACCTTTTTCATAGTTTAATTTTATATATTATCTTAATTAAGGTTTATAGTATTCTTTTTATTTGGTTCTAGATTCCCATGGTCATTTCATGGAACCTATAATGGAGATTTTCATGAAAAAATAAAAATATAATTTTTTAGAAATTTTGAGTCCTTAAATATATTTGATTTTATTATTGAATAAATATGTATATAAATATTAAAAAATTAATAAAAATTATTATTTTAATAAATTATAAATAAATTTACCATTTTCTACCATTCCTTAATCATTTATGACATAAATATTATAAGATTGTTTATGTAGGTGGTAAAAATGTCTTAAA
Organism: Viscum album; assembly: GCA_963277665.1. NCBI lineage: Eukaryota > Viridiplantae > Streptophyta > Magnoliopsida > Santalales > Viscaceae > Viscum > Viscum album. The sequence goes on from OY728145.1 coordinate 191,178,772, forward strand.
TAGGAGCATGTTATAACGACTCGATAAGTAAGAACAAGCTATTTTAGAATGAAAATAAAACTTTTATTAAAGATTAATGATTTTAAAAACATGATATTATATTTAAAAATTATATTTAAATAGATATATATGAATAATGTTAAAATCAAAAATTTAGAAGAAGATACTGGTTATGTTGAGATATTGAATATCTTCCTGGAGGACTTCTTGAAAATGAGAGGATTAGGGATATTTATTTGGACCAGAAGCTCAAAAAAATAGGATGGGATTGTTAGGGAAAGAAATATTGTATATTATTAAAGGTTTTTTGAATTTTTATTTTCTTTAAAGATATGGATTTGAGAACATTTTATAAGTTAGTGGAGTGACACTTTTTAAAATACTATTAACTTCAAATAAGGTAAATAATATTCTCAATGTAAAGTGAAAAAAATTATACAAATTTAAAATATAGGACAATTGAGGTTGGTAATTCAATAATTTTATAAATTTGGAACATGTGTTGGTGATATTTGAAGCCCTATCCCTTGGATTAACCATCTCTTTTCCATTTTAACCTTTGGTGTTATAATAAACTTTTACTATGGTAAATCATTTTTATGAAAAATGAAATGACCTTATTAAAAAATTTAAATAATGTAATTTCAAATATAAAAATAATTTAGAAATATTTAATTTATTTAGGTGTTAAAAAATAATTTTAACAAAATTATACCTCATTCAACTAAAATTATTTTTTTAAATATTTATTAAAAATTTATTTATTCTAAAATCATGTATGATATTAATTCCCTGAATTTTTTTAACTTATTATTAGAACAAGTAGAATTTTTTTTTGAAATTTATATAAATTCAAAAATTAATGGAACCATCAAACCACTCAATTAATTGTGAATAATCATATATTTTTTAGAATAAAATATATATTTGTTTAAAAAAATTATATCATCGGTTTCAAAATTCAATATAATATTTTTAAAAGGTTTATTTAACCCTTAAATTCATATTGGTTTGATCCAAATGTTTTTAAAAAATTAATTCATTTTTATATCAGGATGATATAAAAATTAATATATTTGTCAAAATTGTATTATGGATATTCACTTAAAAACAAAATATTTATGAAAAATCCAAAAAATTCACCCTAATATGTATTTTTTATTTAAATACACAGATTAATTTAATTTTATAAAATTTAAAATCTAAAAAATCTAAAGTTATCTTTTAAATAATTAAAAAATATAAATAAAAATTAGTTTTATAGAAAAATGAAATTTTAAACATTAAGTGTACTTATTCTTACTTTATATGAATGTATAATTACATTAGTGTTAATATATTAGTTTATATATTAAAACATTAAATATTTTTATAATCATCTATTAATAGTGATTAATTTTATTTATTAAGATAAAATACACACCACTCTAAGAAAACAATTTATTGAAAAATATACCTTCTTTTCACTGAACTATTTTAATTATGTTATATTAGCTATTTATTATCCAAATTTCATCAATTAATTTTTTATTATAACAAATAAAATCATTATTAAAAAACTTAATAACATATAACGAACAGTGACAATATTTTTTTAATTAGTTGAGGTTTTATTGTTATTTTAGTTTTTAATTACATTTCATATTTTATACTCATTATAAATTAATGTTTACCTTGAACTGTAATTGGGTATATAAAAATTATTTTTTGTTCAACGTTTCATGAGATAAAATATACCCAATACTGTATTTATTTAAAGGAAAACACATACTAAAATCTCATGGGTTTCCTTGAATTTAATACGAGATGTGCATTAAAAAATTGTGTTGACAAAAAAGAACTCAGAGATATAAAATAAATGAAGAAAGGTGATACAGATCTAACTATTGGTGATGGGGAAAGAGGTTTACCATTAGAGGTTAGTACTTATGATATAAGTACAACTATTTTATTAGTTCTGAAATTACAAAAATTGTTATTATATTACTGCCATAAACATAAATTTTTTTTCGTATCTTATTTGAATAAGATATTATTTTAATTATTTATTAAAAAATATTTATTCAATATATATGAATTAAATGTTACATGGAATTGGGAATATTCTAAATGATATATATATTATAGACATAGAAATTCAAATCTACAAAATTTAGAATTAGAAGGTCATGTTTGATATAATACCATTCACCACTGACATTATTTTATTAGACCTATAAATGAGAAACACATTCAAAGAATCCATAGAGATGGATTGTTGTAATATTTTAGTTTTGAATCATTTGGCACATGTAAATCATGTTTATTAGAAAAATGACCAATGAAACTATCATTAAAAAAGGTGAAAGATATAGTAGACAACTGTATCCTATATATAATGATGTGTGAGGACTAATGAGTATATGATAAATTCGGGGATATAGGTACTTTATAACCTTTATTGTTGAATTTATTTGGAATATTATTGTGTTTCTAATGAGATGCAAGTTTAAATCTTTTTAAGAGTTTAAATTGTTTCAAAAAAACTATGGAAAAGTACTCAGGTTCTCTAATTAGATTAGGGTGGTGAATACTTGAGATAGAAATTCATTGATCATTGATTTATTGTTTAATAATGTCAAAAACAAATCTTCTTATAATTCCATACAATAATTTTTTTATCTGATTAGAGAAATCATATCTCTTTATAAATGGTTCAGTCGACGATGAGTCAACATGAACTTTTTATTTCATTCTATGGATATTCTCTTCATACTAATATATTACTATATAACTGTATTCTATATAAAGTAGTCTTAAAGAAATTATATGAAATATGGAAATAGAAATTTTAAAATATGCATTTTATGAAAATTTTAGGGGTTTTAATAATATGTATTATGCTTAAAATCTCACAAACATAACCCTAAATTAGATAGATTCTAATTTATAGGTTCTCACAAAGAAATTGAAGGTTATTGTTCGTATAGTCCTACTAAGAAAAAATTATTTATTGATTGATTTTATGCATTCCTTAAAAGGAATATACTCGTCTAGGAGTTAGTTGGAGTAATATTGAACTTGATGGAGTTTAATACCAACAGACCAGAAATTTTAATGTAATTTAATTTTAGCTGGTTTTATAATATATTGTCAAAGAAGAATTGAATTTGGTTATAAAATAACCTAGTAGGTATTGTATAATTCAATAGGAACATGATAGATTAATATTTATAGTGAAACATTATTATGAAATAATGTTCATAAAAGAAGAACCATTACATATCGAGAAGACATTTAGAGTTCTGATTATATGAATTGGATAAATTCCATTAAATTTAAGATTGACTGTAAGTACAATAACTGAGTTTGGACCTTTTTGGATGCACTATAATGGGTGAGATTTATAGGGTGTAAAAGGGTTTTATGAAAGAAAATAGACAAATATGGTATACATATATATCTTTACTGGTGGAAAATGATTAGAAAAAAATCATTGTATTGACTATGAATAATGTTTTCTCTAGTTATGGGGATAAATTATACTTAGATATTACCTTATATAATAGTTAATTATTATTATAATATACTTTAAATGGATGTTAAAACCTCTTTCCAAAATTTAAATTTATTCAAGTGCTTTTTTATTATATAACTAAAAGGTTTTGAAGTTCCAAATGAGTTTGGTAATTATTAAAAGTTTCAATGGTCCATTTTTTGATTAAATCAATCTTCTAAGAGTTGGAATATCTAGTTTGATGATTTAGTTATAGAGTTTGTATTCATTATAAAGGTAGATTATTCTTGTGTATGGAAGTGGGATAGTGGGAGTGTTGTGACATTTATAGTGTGGCATGTTATTGATATTATACTTATTCAAAATAATGTCCCAACATTACTTTCTATAAAGATATATTTGGGAAAATTATTCTCATTAAAACAAATGGGATATGTTGCCTAAATAATAGGTTTGAATATTTATAGGGATAGAAAAGAAATTCCTGGACTAAATAAAAAAACATATATTAGTATGGTTCTAGGGTAGTTTATATTATCGAATTCTAAAAGTGGTATTTACCACTGTTTCTTGGAATGAATCTAAGTAAGATTCAAGATCCCTATAAGTATTTAGATAAGACAGATAAAATTTAATTTGAATCCTCTACAGGATCTATTATATATATAATTTTTTGTACTTAAGCTGATATCCATTTTTATTTTAGAATAAAAAGAAGATAGCATTATTGTACAGGTGGGGGTTTATGAATTTTTTTCAAAACCATACTTATGTACTTATGAAGAAGTTGGGATATGTTCTTGGTCTTTGGAGGTGAAAATGAGATCATTGTAAGGGGTAGCACTAATACAATATTTTGATCTAAAAAATGATATGATATATAAGTCTAATATTGTGTTCTAATTAAATAGTGGATTTTTGAGTCGGAAGAGTTCAAGACAAATATTTGTAGTTGGGTTGACAACAAAGAAATGTACTTCACTGCATCAGATATTATGACGGAAGCTATTTGGATAAATTGGTTACTTTTTGAAATTGGGGTGTTTCCTAGCACCAAGGAAGAGATTTACATTTTCTATAAAAACAATTGTGCTATTTCGTAGTCTATGTAACCTTTTTCTCATCAAAGGACCAATTAATTCCTTCACAAATAACATATCATTAGAGAAATAATTGAGTGGGTTGATTTTAGGATCAGTTTGGTGGCTACATTTGAAACTATAGTGGCTCCTTTGATTTAAAAAATGTTTATGGTAATATTGAATATTTTGGTATTATATTCATGATATATTAGACGTAATGGTTGTAAAATATATCATTTTTTTATAAGAAGGAAATATCAATTTATCACCTATTTATTTGTGCTGCATTTATATTACATGAATAGTAAAATGATAATATCTCCTAAGAGATAGTATTTAAGTTATCCAAAATTAATGATCATCATAGAGAATTTTGGGTTGTGATGATATTTTTTTATCGTCATGAGAACAATATTATATTCAATAAAAAGAGTTGTATATGATACAAAGAATTTTCTCAATAGATAATATGTCATGACTAATTATTTAGTCTTCCCACTAAAGTAAATCCAATGTAATGTCATACAGTAATTGATATAATTGGGAGTATTTTTTTACTATGAATCCCCAAAACTTGATATTAAATAGATTTTTATCTTGATAACATTCATACATTGATATAGTCTTATGCAATCCATGATTCTTAGATAGCCAGGGGAGGTTATGTATGATGCTGATCATTTTATCAGATGGAACTTAACTAAGATGGGATTTGACCACTTATATTATGAGAAAAGACATTTAGAACCCTGATTCAATTAGAACATAGAAATTTATGGTCATTCTTAGTTGAGACATGTGATGTTCTCAACTAATTTGATGAATAATATGTGATATATTCTATTAAATTTTCCATTTTATTTCCCGGAATCATGAATATATGAGTTAGACCATACAATATTAACAAGTTATATATCCAGTGTTCACTAAATGTCATGGTGAAAAGGATTATATATCTGTACTTATGATTTATATAATACATCTTGTGGTAGATGTGTACATATAGAGATATGAGTTTATTTGATTGAGATCACAAAGTCCCCTTTGTATGTTGAGTATCATTGACTTATTTATAGATCATTTTCATTGATTATATTAATGAAATCAGGAATTAATATTTATTATGAATTCTATAAAGGCCTGTAGTGCTACATAGTTAGGACTTTGAATAATGTTGGTCTCGAGAAAATAAAATACCTTGAGAGGGGTGGAGGGGTGAATTAAGGTATGCCAAACACTTAAAAAGACCCTCACCAATAACCATGTTCCATTATTAGAGGGAACACCTCTATATCCTAAAAGAGATAAAAATAGAAAATTTGAAAAACGAGGGACACAAGTAATTTTAATTAGTTTATCCAAAAAAGGACAATTCACAGATCAAACAATGATAATGTGCCAATATACTTGCCTGAATGGCACAAAGGCCTTAAATTTTTTTATTCATTTTTGATAAGGCTTTAAGGGGAAACCTTAAATGGATCATATGATTCATGAAATTATAGGACCCTAAGGTCTTAGAAGAAATCATACAGACTATGAAAACTTGAAACCACCCCTCCCCAGTATCTGAATCATGATTAGCTCTCCACCATCACATGGCTGTTTGGATAACTGTCTTATGTAGAGATTCACATGCCTTGTACCGATGTTGATTTCCACACCCTCTCATTCTTCCAAATATGATATCTTTACTATGGTGACTGTTCCTCCTCTGAATTCTCATATGGAGCATGTTCCTTATAGAATATGTCCGGTTTGTGTCTATACATCATGTCGCCTGAAAGCCTTGAGGTCCCTCGAAGGCCTTACTTACACGAATGCTTTGGTATCCTAAAGTCCTGAAGAAATCTTGGAACAAACCGGTGGTCCAAAGGTGAATAGTTATAGCTACTATAGTACCAAAAATTACCTTCTATAGTACCTTTTGAAGTGTCTACTACAGTACTCTGAAATATTCCTTCTCTTGGATTTGATCATGGGTCTCATGGGTACACTTGAAGAGTCCTCACTAATCAGGATGAGGCTCATGTGTATATGCTAATACACCATAATCCATAAGTTCAATACATGTTTCATATAATTTATATTGGGTGAACTAACCTTATATGATTATATCCTTCCAAAAAATATATAACCCACTTCTTTGGATCGTTTATAAATATTATTGTTTTATCAAGAAAATCTGTCATGATTTCCCTGAGTGAATAAAAATATTAGACTATCAAATGTGTATAAATTGGATCACATTAATCAATTTGATTAATTCCAAAAAACTCCACCATGCGAGCCACTTGAATTTCCCAAATTTTATTCTATTACCATCCCTAAATAGTTTGGAATTGCACTCTCAATCTTCCTCTAAACTGGATATGTCAATATGTTCAAGTTTTATCCTTCCTTCCATTGTTGAGAAAAAAATATTTCTAATATAAAAAGAATTTTAAATTTTACCCTTTAATTTTTCTTAAATTATACTTAATTATGATAGGTATATATATCCAATAACCTCCTTTAAATCTGTTCAAATCCACCATTTTAATTCTTATTATTTCCCTCATGAAAGAGGGGATATTCAAAATAAAGAAACATGTTGACTTATCTTCTTCTTGGAGTGAGAAATAATATCATGACATGGTGCTTATCTTCTTCTAAAAAGATAATCACAAACTCCTTCTTTCATTGGAAATACAATATAATATCATTATCGTTTGTGGAATTTAAGTTTAAACCTAAGAAATTTATTTATTTCACCCTAAAAAACATTCCATAGTGAAAAAAACTTGATTCTATATTTACTAGAACACTATAGTGTAACTCTTATTATCATATCACGATCACCTCCAAATAGATACAACCACTAAAATTATATTAAACCTCATCAAATGTTGGTCATCCACCCCATAATGTTACAACATTCACTTCAAGATTTGTTTTCAAGTATAGATGGTGGTATAATACATATCATAATCTACTGTCAAAGTTCCTCATACATATACTGTAGTTCTACTCTTACATATTAGGGTGAGAATTCTTCCTTATCTTAAATTTCTATATTCCCAAATAAATTCTGTTTGGAAAAAAATTTGTAAGGTATTTCCATTTTAATAACATATTGAAACCCCATTCACCATGTTACCCACTTGATCAACTTGAAATAGCCTATGACCTAATTCTAATAGGTTCTCCTTCAACAAATGAACCACTCCTCATGATATGAATATCTAAAATAGTTTATTCTGACTTATCCCTTGCATGCAATAATCTGATATGTCACAACCTGATTTTTATCTTATAAAAAAATAGTTATAGCTCCTTCCATCTTCTTCCAAATCCCATTAAACCTTCATTAATTTGTATTCTACATTGGAATAACCTTCAACATCATTGGAACTAAACATATCTTAAAAAATACTTCAAGGGGATTTTTTGTAACACCCAAAGATTTTACATTATAAATATTTTAAATTTAATCTCCCCGATATCTTACATTTCAAACAAAACCAAGTTTAAATGAACAATTTTATATAATTAAATATCATTATTTTAACATGGCCATTAAAACCTAACTGTTAAATCAACATGACTAAATAATACTAATAAAAATATGAAAATTTTATATTATATGACTAATCAATTTTTTTTTCATCTATATGAATGATTTTATTTGCATAAAATAAGAATTAATCAAATTTTACATTTTAAAATGCTATATTTTACTAAAAATCATTTTTCTGCCTTTTAATGAAGAACCCAATATATTTCCAATATTTTAAACTTTTATATTTTCTGTTTGAAAAATAAAAATTATTCTTTTAAATCATAATATAAAAATCTATTTTGGTTCAATTTTTGGTATTTTGCTGATAAGTTTAATGTTTTTATGACTAGTGAGAAATACTAAATTTTAATTGATTTTTTTCATAATAATATATAGTGTTAAATTATAATTTTTATTTTTTTAATGTATAATTAAATCATATTTTTATATGAGTATATTAATTTTCATATATGGATAACCATGAGATAAAATCGATTTTAAATAATATTTGGAACGATAAAATAATTATCTACATCATATTAATTTATTTATAATTTTTAGAGATTAATAATTACCATTAATGATGACACAATTTTGAAGTGGAAATTATTTTATTAATAAAAATATTAAATAAATGATAGTAAAAATATTAAAATAGTTAAATTTTTTATTAATTAAAGATTTCAAAAAATTTTAAAGGAAAATATTCCAGGATATGAGTATATTTAATGGTTTTTTTCAATGTTATATTTCCTTTTAGATTTTATTTGATGTCAAATAATTGAATAGCGTCAAACTTGAAAGTATTGATACTTTACAAGAATAAAATTTTATTAAATTATTTAAAAATTGAAAAAATATTTAAAAACTATAAATTTATAATGATAAGAAAGAAAATATGATAAATTTTTCATTTATATTCAGTTTACACCATATAAGTAATTATTTACAACCTTTTAATATTTAGAATATTATTACAAATATTACAATTTAATAGATTAATTAAGGATAAATCAAAAAGAGTTGGTTCAAAATAAAATTAAATAATGTGTAAATTTTATTTTTTATGAGTATTTAAACCTATAATAATATTATCCTCAAAATAACACATGTTGGATCTCTTTGAAATTGAGAATAAATTTATATTAAATTAATAGTTTTTGAGTTTCCAAAAGTACCTCTCCTCTCTCTTATAAAAGGGAACATCCCTTTCTTTATTATTCACAACAATATATCCCTTTGTATCAGAAAAACCTGCACATTTATCCTCCCGAGTTCAATAAATTCATCATATAGGTCATTCTATTGTAAAAAATCCAACCTAAGGAGTCCTTTTGTGCAAATCAAAAGGAGATGCTCGAAGAAGAGGTAATTCTTTGACAAACCCTTTCAAAGTTATTTTCTTCTGCAACTTCTTTTTCCAAAGTTGTTTCCATACTAAATTAATAAATATAACCTATAATTTATAATTATAGGTTTTTATGATTATGTAAAAACCATATCCCTCCTTTTACCGATCTTAAAAAAAATATAACCATGCGTGTATACAAACGATTTACCGTCTCCACACCATAGCGTAATCTGTTTTTCATATATACTTTATTTATATGGGTATAATGATGAATATAATGTATGTAAATAATAAATATTACATGATATTGTTATTTTATAATTCATATTCCATCCAAATTCTTACCCTTTACCATTACAGAATGATGCCATCACTCGTGCGTACGTATGACCTTCTGTCTCCAAGACGCGATGAGATTCATAATCTAATACTACCATTTAAGAATGATTATTAAAATTTATATAATTAATTTATATAATATTTATGAACTTAATATCATTATATATATGAAAAATATATATCCAATTCATAAGAAACATAACTTACGTGACAAAATAAACATAAGAAAATGAAGCGGTTCACACCCTAAATAATGATAATGACGAAATATGATTAAGAAAATGATATAAGAGGATCATATATGATATTATAAACAATGGATATAGTTTTTTAATAATTTAGTAAGTTGATTTAAACATTATAAAGTAGGTTAATTTACCCTCTATGATAGGAAAGTACAAGGTATGGATTAATTTCATTATCTCTATATTATCTGAGATTACCTTTACATAATAATTTACTAGGACATGTTTATTATCCATGTCCATGTTTCATAAAAACATATTTCAGAACATTCTTACTATTCTATAACAATTTTTTTAAATTTCTTTTACCCATGTTTTATTTTATAAAAATGAATCTTTTTTTTCATTTTCTTTATGAGGTAATTTGTTTTACTTACTAAACAAAGTACGAGAAGAATAGTTTTTTAACTTGTACGACTTGAGCATCTATTTCAGCCATCACAATGCCTTGATGTTTTGAAGCTTCTTTTACAAGATTACAAGATTATTTTTAAAGAAAATATTTTATTTCATTTTAAATAACTATTTTCAATAAAATGGGATTTTTCTCTAAATAAGTTTCTAATGATTTTATTAAGAATATTTTCATCTCGGTAAACATACTTTATTGGATCTTATTTTTAATTGATGTTGATGTCTTATGATATAACCTATCATATTGTATTTAAGGGTTTATGAATATTTTGACTATGGATGTGCTATTTTTATACCATTCATGGTTTATGGATAATGTATTAAGATTTTGTATGCTAGTTTTAATACGAATATTTATGTTGTTATGTTTTCAACCTTTCATAATAGGAATTTATTGGATTTAATAAGTGACGGTCGGGGCCTTCTATAGATCCTCGATGCATCAGTAGGTCTCATTAAAAAAACTAGTTTGAGCTTTTACCCATTTATGTATGGTCTTTGTCTGAGGCTTTGATGGTATGGTTATGATGTCCAACATTATTCATTCCCTCATTATGAGATTAGTTATTGATATTAAATGTGATTATTCAACTAGTAGAATATTAATTTGATTTTTTAAATTCCATTATTTCATTTATTATTCCATATTATGCTAAATATTATTTTTAAAAGTCTTGTGTTTCAGTTTTATACATTTCATTAAACGTTTATGCTTATTTATTAAAGTTTATGCTGTATTGTTTACCATTATCGATCATTTGAGCTCACCCATTATTTTATTTCACATCCCCTAGATTCCAAGATGTGTATTATGAATTATATGTAGGGTTAATCTAGGAGAATAATGTTGTGGTAAAAGGATTATTTATATTGTTTTTTATGTTTTTAATTGTAATGTAAAGTTCATATATATAATAGATTTTCCAAGATTTCTAAAATTATCAGTGCTTTGGGATTTGATTCATTGTAATCATGATAATGCATTAAAATTATGCCCTAACTCTGGGATTCTGGGGCTGAGGCATTACTATTGGTATGATAGGATGTTTAGAAAAAACATTGAAAACTAGATTTAGAAAATGTAGATTAGGGAACATAATCCTATGATACATTGGGTATAAATATAGAAGAAAGTCCCAAAATTTTGGTAATGTAGTGATTATCTGGGTATTCCGGGAAAATGAATCCCTGCCTGGATACTACAAGTGGATGTGTTCCTAGAAAAGATGTACTTGGGAGTAATAACTCTCACATGGTGTTCTGGTCTTGACTTGGGGTATCCTAGCACATGACAACGAGCCTTACTGCACACCTGGTTGGACCCTCTTAGGGGATATGATTATGTTAATTCACATTTTCTTTACAAACCATTATGAAGGATTTATCAGTAAATATTTCCCCAAAGAAACCATTTTTATAATTATAAGATTAGATAATCATAAATTTTTCAATTTTTGTTAGGATTTTTTCTAGTTTTTGGATTATACATTATTATATAATCCAATCTAGTGTATTACATTGTTTATAAATGGTGAATAGTGGAAGGAATGTAAATAATATCAACACACGTAATTCATATAGGGATTTACCTCCTATGCAAGATAATTATTTTGGAGCTGTAGATATAACTGGTGTGGATCAAATTATAACTATACTTGGATAGTTGATATAGGTTATGAACAATAACCTTACTTATATGGAGAATCCTAATCCACAACATGGAGGAAAAATGTTATATTTATTTATGAGACAAAAAACTACAACATTGAATGGAACTACAAATCCATTTGTAACTGAACAATGGATAACTTTTTTAGAGAACATATTTCCTACTTTGGGAAGTAATGAAAGGAAGAAGGTTTTCATGGAAGTTTATTATCTCTTGGGAGATGAGGACCAATGGGGGTCCCTAATTCAAAACTCAAAAGTGGAGGAAGAAATGGAAATTATGTAATGGAAGGATTTTATGGAAATTTTATTGCAAAAGTATTTCCCTGATGAATATAGAGTGGATACGAAGAGGAAATTCTTGAATTTTAATTAAAAGGAGGATGATAATGTTGCAAATTATGAGGCTAACTTTACAAGGTTATCAAGGCATGATATAAATTACCTTTGTAACCCAAGGAGTAATATTGAGTGTTTATTTAAGGGGTTAAATCCATTTCCCCAATAGGCTTTGGTCTCCCAAACATTCTCATAGTATGAAGACATAGTCACATATACTATCAAGATATATAAATAATTTTTAAATTCATTTGAATTTAATGGAAAACAATAGAAGAAGTGAATTTTGGAGAAAACGGCGGATATATGGGAAAATGAAAAGAAAGATTTTCCTATATGTGATAATTGTGGGAAGATACACCCTAGTACTTTATAGAAAGGAATGAAGTTATGTTACAAGTGAGGGGATAAAGCTCACCAAGATTGTGATTATAAGGAAAATAAAGAAGCTATAAATATGCAATGATATAATTTTAAACATACATGAAATTATGCAAATGACTATCCCAGGATTTAATGAAATATAGCTTAGAAGAAAAAAATGGATCAAGGTCAAGCTTATGATGTTACTATGGTCGAAGTTGAATAATTAATGTATTTGTGTTTTTGGATTCAAGAATTATGTAAAAACAATAATGTGATATATAAGGACTGTACTGTATTACTTCTTCTTTAAGGATTTAGAGGAATGAATGTTTTTATTAAGGTTTTTAAGGTGATTTAATATTTGGTATGTGTCAATAAGATCTAAATTACATTGTTTGGGGAACCTAATGTTATGACTATTTTTGTAAATTTAGAGACCATTTTGGATCGTTAATTTGTACAGAAGTATTTTGGATAAGTCTTAATGTTGAAATGAAGTAAGTTGAACATTGAATGTTATTGTTTGAGGTTAAAATATGATTTATTGGATACTTTGGGATAACCTTTTTGGTTTCAGAAATAATTTATAGGATGAAGGAAATACTTGTTGGACTTATGATTTATCAAAATTGCTTGAGGTGTGAAAAAAGCATTTTGAACTATAATTTCCATGTGTAAGGGATAATGTGAAAATAGATCGAAGAACAAAAAAAGGATGAGATTATTCTTATGACATGGATTTAAATCAATTAAGTGCATATTAGAATAGTAAAATATTCATCAACTCTAGAGAAAGGAATTTGAAACCAAAAATTATATCCAAGTTCTTTTTAATATAAATCAAATGGTCCCTTAGATCATCATAGATTTATAACTATTTGATTGTTAACTTTATCCTAACCATGTTTTCTATCACTCTTCATCATAACTTAATGGTTATTTATTTCATGTCCATGTTTTTCTATATGGAACCCTTGTATGTGTTATCTTTAGTAACTTTCGTAATTCCCTTTCTTTATTTTAAAGTGGAAGTTTTATCGACACTTGTTTCAACGTAGGATTTTAATAAATGAATTTCGAATTGTCAAACCTTAGTTACCAAACCCAAATGTGAAAGTTTTGAGGAATCAAGTTATTTAGGGAAGGGAGAATGTAACACCCTAAGATTTTACATAATGTTGCTTTTAATTTAATCTCTTATACATCTTACATTTCACACAACACCAAGTTTAAATGAACAATGATATATAATTAAAGATTGTTATTTTAACACGTTAATTATAGCATATCAGTTACATCAGCATGAATGATTATTATTAATAAAATTATGAAATTTATATATGATATAATTAATAAAAATATTTACATCCATCCAAATGATTTTATAGGTATAAGACAATAATTAATCCAATTTTACGCATTAAAAGGATATATTTTACATTACAAATATTTTGCCACCTTTTAGTGGAGAACCCATTTTAAATAAAATATTTCAAAATTTTATATTTTAAGTTTGAGAAAATATACTTATTATTTTAAATCGTAATATAAAAATTTATTTGGGTTCATTTTTTGGTATTTTTCTGATAAGTTTCATGTTTTGATGAATAGTAAAAAATATTAAATTTTAATTGAAAACAACCTTTTTATAGAAATAATTTATAGTGTTAAATTATACTTTTTATTGGTTTAAATGTATAATTAGATTAAATTTTTACCATTTAATATAATTATGTTCGTTGTAATTATTTTCACATTAAAATTGAATATGAACACATGTTAATCTTTTGATGGTTTTTACTTTTAAAAAACTCATTTTCTTGTTTTATCAATTGGATTAATTTTAATTTAATTAATTCAAATTCAATATTTAGAATTTTTAAAAATGGATTCCATATTTGGAATAATTGGGTCCAAATTATGTAAATAGGTATCTTTTATTTTTTGACATTATGAATAGTAAATTTACTAATATTTTTATTACCGTGGTTAACGATAAATTGGGTAATTAAAGGGAACAATATATTATCAAATTACCCTAACACCTTTAAAAATATCATTGTATGAATAAATTCAACCCTTATCATCTAAATTTAAAAATGGAATCATTTAATTGACACTTATCCATGAATAAGACATAGATATTATAAATATTAAAGAATGTAACAAAATGTCAAACTCTCATTTTATATAAGTATATTAATCTAAATAAAGGGATAACCAGGAGATAAAAAAGATTTTAAATAGTATATAGAAATATAAAATAATTATATACATCATAGTAATTTATTTATAATTTTTAGATATTATATAATTACCATTAATGATGACACAACAGTAAAGTTGAAATTATTTTTTTGTTAAAATATAAAATAAATGATATTAAAAATAGTAAAAGGTATATAATTTTAATTACTTAAGGTTATCGAAAAAATTTATATGTGAATATAAAATTATATGAGTATATTCAATAGTTTTTTTTTGAATTTATCTTTCATTTTTTATTTTATTTAAATTCAAAGAAATAAATAGTGTCAAAATTGACACTATTTATGTTTTATAAAAATAAATTTTCATTAAATTATATAAAAATCATAAAAATATTTAAAGACTACAAAGTGATAATTATAAGATGTAAAATTTTCTAAATTGTCCATTTATGGTCCATTGAAACCATATAAGTAAATATTTATAAACTTTTAAGATTTTTAATATTATTACCAAAATTAAAGTTCAATAGATTAATTAAGGATAAATCAAAATGAAAAGGATCAAAATAAAATCATAGAATTTAAAAAATTTATTGGTTGATGTGATTTTGACCTATCCTCCTCTTATCTCTGAAAAAACTCATTTTGGAGCTACTTTAAATCAAAAATAAATTTATATTAAATTAATAGGTTTGGAGTTTCAAAAAGTGCCCCTCCCCTCTCTTATAAAAGGGAACCTCTAATTCTCTATTATTCACACCTCTAAATATATTTATATTTCCCAAACCCTACCCATTTCTCCCAAAACTCCCCTCACTTTATCCTAGAGTCCATAATTTCGATATAAATCCAACTTATGGAGTCTTTGTGTGTAAATCAAAAGGAGACTCTTGAAGAATAGGTAATTATTTTACCAACTCTTTCAAATTTCTTTTCTAACTCTACTTTCTTTTACAATGTTTATTCCATGTAATGTAATAAATATAGAATATAATATATTATGAGATGATGTTATGATTATGAAAAAATCATATTCCTCTTTTCACCCATCATTTGAAAAACAATATCCCCGTGTGTGCATACGTACGACCTAATATCTCAACACCATGGTATAAACTGTTTTCCATCTATAAATTATTTTAATAGGTATAATGATGAATATAAAGGATTTAAATAGTAAATATAACATTATATTTTTAATTTATAATTCATATTCTATCCAAATCCTAAACCTTTACCATTAAGGCATGATTCCATCGCTCGTGCGTACATACGTCTTGCCGTCACCATGAAATGATGAGGTTTATCCTCCACTACAACCATTTAAGAGTGACTATGAAAATGTATATACTGAATTAATATAATATTTATGAACTTAATATCATTCTGGATATGAAGAAGATATATCATATGCATAATAAATAAGACTTACGCGACAACATAATTATAAGAAAATAAATCAGTTCACACTCTAAATAATGATAACAATGAAATATTATTAAGAAAAAATATAATAAGATCATATATAAAATCATAAATAATAGATATAGTTCTGGTATTATTTAATAACATTCTTTAAACATTATATAGGAGGTTAACACACCCTCAATGAAAGGAAAGTACACCGTAAGGATTAATTTCACAATATCTTTATTATTTGGGATTTCTTATACATAATAATTTATTGGGACATTTTTATCATCCATTTCCATGTTTCTTAAAAATGTTTTTCATTTTTTTACTATTCTTTTAAATTTTTTTAAATACATTTTTACACATTTTTTATTTTATAAAAAGGAATCTTTTTTTGCCTTTTGAGGTACTTTGTTTGAATTCTTGAAAAAAGTACGAGAAGAATGTTTTTTTAACTTATTTTGATTGTGTATATTGTTCCAAAATCATGACACCTTAAAGTTTTGAAGCTCCCTTTATAAGATTATAAGATTAATTTCAACGAAAATATTTTCTTTTTAAAATTGTATGGCATTTTAAATAACTATTTTTAATAAAATGAGGTATTTATCTAAAGAAGTTTCTAATTATTTTATTAAGAATATTTTCATCTATATAAATATCCTTTATTGGATATTATGTTTAATTGAGGTTTATTTCTTATGATACAACCTATCTGTTTCACCTCTAGGGTGACACGTTTGGGGGTGATGATAAAAGTGTCTTATGAGGATCCTCATACATCTTTTATTATAGAGACAATCTCACATCAAGTTCACCATTTATTTTATTTTGACCCATTATGCATCATTATCCTTTGATTTTAAAGGATGATTGGATTAATCCCATTGGGACTGGGTAGTTTACCCATTCTGTATTGCGAAGGAGTTTTTATAGTCAAATGGTACTAGAAGGCGATTGCATGGGGTCAATTACTTGTGCAATCGGTACTTCTAGGATATAACTTCCTTGGATGGTCCCCAGTAGGATTATTCATGGATCCAGAAACACCCAACGGACCTAGTATCCATGAGTCATGGACCTGATTTCCAAAGTCATTCCTGTTGGATGATTATTTGACCAACGAAACTTAATGACTCCATTGGTTGAAAGGATGGGAAGTCATGATCATTAAACCCACTGGGGGGGATTTTTTCATATTCCAGGACTCTCTTATAGATTTAAATTGTGTTCATGTGTTTGTGTGTAGAGAACAAAATCTTGATGTGCACAGAAATTACATTAATTTTTGTAGAATACTTAATACATAATAAAAACACACACACAAGGACCGTAATAGTATAGTGTCTTTGGAAACTCGGAATATAATCTTCTAATCATGGTGAAAGATCTTCAACTTCTCCCGTAAAGATCTTCCCCTTTTTTTCTTACCTAAAACCTTTATTTAAATCCTGGGGAAAAGAAAACATAAAAAGGGTGAGCTCAAATGCTCAGTAAGGGTAAATATAGATAACATAAAACAATCCATAAACATTTGAATGCAAAAACTTGAACATAAAATCTAAACATCAAAATCTTGAGCAAAGACATAAATCATGGAAGTACGTAAGGAATATACCATAAATGAATAGAATGGGAATAAAACATGTATTTGTGGAAAACCATTAAGCACATTATATGATTTACATAGTAGCCAAGGCATTGCTCCAAAGACCATCTTAGTGGAAAAAGTTCCTTTTTGAATCGAGTTCACTCCTCGTTTACCCAATGTATTGTATTTAAATATAGGTCCCTCCCATATCATAATGAAATCATTCTTTCGAGTTCCACAAAATAAACATACATCATTGATAATAACCTAATGAATAAAATGGGTTTCATAAACATCATTCCATCATAACATAATCCATATAAAAAAATGGATATCATTTAATCATACGAGAAGTGAAATCATGTAAATCATAGAGAAATTATACTTGAAACATACACATATAAAATAATGTCATCTTAAATGGAAAATGGTTTCGATAAAACACTTGAAAACAATTCTTGAAGAAAATATCCTTTCTTCTTCAAAACCATTTCTTTTCACAAAATGCCATTAAAATTTAAAAGAAAAGGATTTTGTTGAAAATAGTCATGAAATCTTGTGGAGTAAGCCCCTTTAAAATAAGGAGTTATGAAACCATAAAAATCTATTCATGCCGTATAAGTTTTAAAAAAACATTCTCCTCGTACCTTTTTCGGAAAAGTCAAAAAGTACCATGTATGGTAAACAAAAGAAAGATTCCTTCCATACGATGTGGTAAAAGTAGAAAAAGGTAAAAATGACTTTAAACATACATGGAAGGAAATTAAACATTTTATGAAAACATTTTGAGAACATAATGGACATGGATAATAAACATAACCCCAGTAAATACTTACGAATAAACAATATTGGATAAAAATGAGATTGGAATAATTATCACTTACCTTAGGTCTGATATGTTTCGTACGTATCTGAACCTACGGTATAATGATTTAAATAATATCATTGACTTATTATAGAATCATATTCATTGTTATGTTATCATATATGGTTCACATATGAATTTATATTACCCGTTCTTTTGTAAATTTCATGTTAAAGCAGCGTTTTGGGTAAAACGTTTTATTTATCGTACGTGTTTGGACTTGTTGTTATTGATATTATTACTACATATATCATGATTTAATTACTTATAGAATTTAAATCATGATTTATAAATCATATATATTCAGTATATATATATATATAACAGATAGATAAATGAAAAGAAATACACCATTCATGGAGACGGTAGGCCATACGTACGCATGAACGATGTTTTCTTTTCCTTATTAACTTGAATTTCGCCCTCAAAATTCATCAGTGTTATAAATGGTATACAACTTGAATGTTTCTTTAATAAAACCCACATCATAAAAAGGAATACTAAAACTTAATTTTAAAAAGTGAAGTATGAAATATAACGGTTACCCAAATTAACTCATCACTAAGTTTCCACATAGGAGAACATAGGTGGAAATATGGATATGGAAAAAAAATCTAACCATCAAGTTCTTATGGAGAATGGTAGAGGACATGGCTATGAAAAATCCAACAATAAAAAATCCATAAATTTGTGATTATTTAAGGTACCATCTGATTCATCATATATAATAGCACTAGGAAAACATTTTTGGTTTTCAAGATAATTTCTCTAGTGTTGATGAACTTTTATATGAGTAGAAATACTTACTTGATTTCAGTGTAATATCATCGTTGGTCATTCCCTGAAAAATTTCCACTTCATCTCTATTTAAAGAAATGAAGTTGAATTTGTCATTCATGAAGTGTTAGCAGATCATGTGATAGAATGATGGGTCATTCCATCTGTCTCAAACAAAAGGTTAGAAAAAGTTATAAAAAAAACATAAGTCCATCTATAGTGAGATTAATCATATATGGTTCCTAAAATGGACTTATACTTTATATATCATACTGCTTAATATAACAAAAATAGTTCCTATTAACCAGGGACTTTCTGTAGGCTAGTGGTAAGCGATAAAAGCCTGTCGCACTTCGATTGTGGGTTCGATTTCCACAGCCTTGTCCGATGTGACGGGTTGTCACCTGTCTTGTAGGTTTTTCTTTTTCTAAAACTACACTATTATAACATTACATAAATAATATCGAAAAAAGTTCTAGACTTAAACAATACTGACTTATGTCCAACATAGTACATTCGAATATTTAGGCTTATCCAAAAATACTTCTGTCCGATTACTAGAAATTTCATCTACCGAGCATGTGAATACCTTCATTTATCCCCCATATACCATACGATATATATTTTTGATCACATTCCAAACATGTTAATACCTTAATCATCTATTCTCTTGAAAAGTGAATACCCATTGAACCATAGTGAAAACATGAATGTTGTCAAAAGTTAACTCTCTCCACATACCAAAATCCCAAAATTTTGATATACTCAATCCATGATATCACTTTGTACTTATATCAGTCATAATCTCATTAATATTATTTTCTCTTTATCCCTTTATTATGCGCATATCATATTCTTTCCAAAATATTTGAATTACTTTTAATGGTTACCGGTACCATATAATTATTGAACACCATAATAAACTAATACATAAATATTCCAATATTCCATAGTACTATAAATTAGATTCCACACCATTATTTTGTAATCTCGTTATATAAACACATAATCATTCCACTACATCATTGTCATACTCAACATCGCCAATAGTGATCGCATGTGACTTCCCTTTGTACTTTTCCTTAAGAGGATGCTCATGTCGATCATCATTAACCCTTGGATTAGGGCATTGATTAGCATAATGGCCCATTTCCTTGCACTTGAAGCATTGAAGTGTTGGTGGATCATTCTATGTTGTCTTTTCTCTATTCACGTCATTAGAAACATTTTTCCCATTACTTGGGCACTCAACTGCTTGATGACCTTCTTTTCCACACTTGAAACATTCTCTAGTACCTTTTAGAAAATCTCCACCATGCTTCTTTCTACACTTTTGGTATAAAGAAACATTCACCATTTTTTCACCATTGTTCTGAGGTTTTTCCTTAAACTCTATTTCTCATTTCTTGTAAAAACTATGAGATGGATATGTTACAAAAACTTCCAATTCTACCTTGATAGAACAATGCACAATTTCTTCATAGCTATTGAAGTATCTTATAGCTAATGCCCTTCGAAGACTTGGTTTTAAGAGACTGATGAATCGACCAACTTTTCTTTCATGTTTTATGATAAAGCCAGATGAATACCTTGCAAGCCTTGTAAAATTTGCTTCATATATACTAACAGATTAATCATCCTTTTGCTTAAGATCAAGGAACTCCTTTTCAATCTTGGTTATAAGAATACGAGGGAAGTACTTACTGAAAAACAAGTTCATGAACTCGTCCCATTCCATGGATTAAATTTTATCTTGGGGCCTTGTATTCTTAATTAGAGTCCACCACTAGTCTGCTTGACCTTCTAAATGGTAAAAATCTAAAATGACTTTTTCAGGTTCTGAACAGCGAAGGATGAAAAATATCTTTTCAATGGTACTGATCCATTGTTCAGCACCAAGTGGATCAGAAGACCCATTGAAAGACGATGGACGTTGCCTCATGAAGGACTCAATAGAATATTGTTCCCTTTTCTGATCATTTGGGAATCCAGAATGATTCATAGCTTATGTAAGTATAGAAATAAGATTTTTCACTCCATCTCCCATCACATTTGGTTACTCGGGAGGAAAATCATTGCATTTTCCATTACATTGATCAACACAGTTCCTTCGGGTTCTTACAATCGTCTAAAACCCAAAAAGAATAGTGTGAGAGAAAAAAATCATGCTAGGAAAACAACATAATAAAGGGGGAGTACCTTCAATATCTAACATCTTAGGTTTAATTCTAATATAGTTACCATAATTATAGGACTATAACCTATACATATACTGGACCTTAGGGACATCCCTAGACATACCTTAGAAATATCTCTAGGGATCTCTCTAAAGTTATCGCATCCTAGTTTCCAAAGGATGACTTAACCTCCCTTTGATACCAACTATAGAGACCCAAAGCTTGAGGTACACAGACATTACATTACTTTTTGCGGAATACTTAATGCATAACAAAAACAGGCGCATAAGGACCGTAATATTTTAGTGTATTTGGAAACTCAAAATATAATCTCCTAATCATGGTGAAAGATCTTCAACATCTACCGTGAAGATCTTCTCCTTTTTTTTTCTTACCTAAAACATTTCTTTAAATCCCGGGGAAAAGAAAACATAAAAAGGGTGAGCTCAAATGCTCAGTAAGGGTAAACATAGAGAACATAAAACAATCCATAAACATTTGAATGCAAAAACTTGAAAAGAAAATCTAAACATCAAAATCTTGAGCAAAGACATAAATCTTGGAAGTACGTAAGGTATATATCATAAAGGAATAGAATGGGAATAAAATATGTATTTGTGGTAAACCATTAAGCAGATGATATGATTTCCATAGTAGCCATGACATTGCTGCCAAGACTATCTTAGTGGAAAAAGTCCCTTTTTGAATCGAGTTTACTCCTCGTTTCAGTCATGAAACACAGAACCAGATTAACTTACCGTTACAGCCATGTCTTTCTCATGAGATATAAATCTTTACCCAATATATTGTATTTAAATATATGTTCCACCCATCTCATAATGAAATCATTCTTTCGATTTCCACAAAATAAACATACATCATTGATAATAACCCAATGAATAAAATGGGTTTCATAAACATCATTCCATCATAACATAATCCATATAAAAAAATGGATATCATTTCATCACAAGAGAAGTGAAATCATGTAAATAATAGAGAAATTATACTTGAAACATACACATATGAAATAATGTCATCTTAAATAGAAAATGGTTTTGATAAAACACTTAAAAAGAATTCTTGAGGAAAAAATCCTCTCTTCTTTAAAATCATTTTCTTTTCACAAAATGACAGGAAATTTCAAAAGAAAAAGATTTTATTGAAAATATTCATGAAATATTGTAGAGTAAGCTTATCTAAAATAAGGAGTTATGAAACTGAAAAAAATATGTTCATGCCGTATAAATTTAAAAAAACATTCTCCTCGTACTTTTGTCGGAAAAGTCAAAAAGTACTTCGTATGGTAAACAAAATAAAGATTCGTTCCATACGACGTGATTAAAGAAGAAAAGGGTAAAAATGAATTTAACATACATGGAAGAAAAGTAAACATTTTATTAAAACATTTTGAGAACATATCGTAATGGATAATAAACATAACCTCAGTAAATACTTACAAATAAACAATCTCTGATAATAATGAGATTAGAATAATTATCCCTTACCTTAGGTCTGATATGCTTTGTATTTATCCGAAACTCCTGTATAATGATTTAAAGAATGTCATTGAATTATTATAGAATCATATTCATTGTTATGATATCATATATGGTTCACTTATGACTTTATATTACCCGTTCTTTTGTAAATTTCATGTTAAAGTAGCGTTTTGGGTAAAACGTTTTATTTATCGTACGTGTTTGGACATGTTTTTCTTGATATTATTACTACTTATATCATGATTTAATAACTTACAGAATGTAAATCATGATTTATATATCATATATATTCAATATATATATATATAACAAATAGATAAATGAAATGAAATACACCGTTCATGGAGACGGTAGGCCGTACGTACGCATGAACGCTGCTTTCTTTTCCTTATTGACTTGAATGGAAGTAAGTAGGTGATATATATATATATATATGTATACATAAATTCAGTAGCTTCATCATGTCATATATTTTAATATTATTCATTATATATACTTTATAATCATTCTTGAATGGTTAATCCTGGAAAATGAATCTCATCGCGTTCGTGGAGACGGTAGTCCGTACGTACGCACGAGCAATGATATCATTCCCATGATAGTGGAATTATATTGAAGTGTATTTATAATATTTAAAAATAAATATCACTTTACAATAACCAAATATAGTTATTTATTTACACCATTATACCCATCCATGTAAGGTGGTGGTGGAAAACATATTACACCATGGTGTGGAGACGAAATTCTGAACGTACACACGCGTGATGATTTCATTTTCCGTAGGATGGATAGAAGATGAAATAGGATTGTTTCATATTTATAATAACATATCATTATATGAGTGATACTTATGTTATTAATTTATGATGAAACAAATAAAGAAGAATAAGTAGAAGAAGAAAAAATTTGGAAAGAATCGGTAAAGGATATTAACTTTTCTTTGATGCGCCTCTTCTTAACCTCCTCTAAAGGCACTAGAGTTGGTATTTTTAGGAGACCAGAACCTCTATAATGTTTCTAGAGAAGTTGATAAGAGGAATTGGAAGGGGTTGTCTGAGCTTCAAGGCTCAAAAGGGTGTGAAGAGAAGAGGGACGGGGTGCCCTTATTATAAGGGAGGAGAGGGGCGCCATAGGAAAAACTTAAAATATTATTTTATAATAAAGTCATATTCAGTTTATAATAGCTCCAAATTGATTTATTTAGAATCTAAAGTGTGTATGGGTCGAAATACTATCAACCAATAGGTTTTAGACAAGTTTAGGTTACTATTTTAACCTTATCATTTAGATTTAACTCTAATTTAACTAATTTAACTTTTACCGTGTCTTTTTGTTTTCTTACACTATATGGTTTATAAACATAATATAATCGGCCAAAAGTATCCAATTTGGTTAATTATTAATATATATAACCTTATATAAGTCATTTGGACGAACCTTATATTTTTAAGAATATAATACCAATTAATAATATAATGTTCTTTAGAAAAACTATTTTATGTCAATTTTGACACTATTTGGTAATTGATTTTTGTGAAAATCATAACAGCATGATTAGATCGAAAAAGGTTAATTAAATAAATAATAACATGTCTTATTAACCTCTAAAATTAGTGGAATTCAAAAAAAGTCTCAAATTACATTTATTTGGGTATTTATAATATCAATTATTTTAATATTTCATTATTTAGGTAATTACTCTATCACCATTGTGCCATAAATAAATGAAATTATATAATGTCTAAAAATTATAAATAAAATACCATTAGGTAGGAAATATTTTTATTATTTCTAATGAATATTTATAGTCTAATTTAGCTTATGTATAATCCCTATATTAAATATGTTTTAGTTATTAAACATTGATTTTAACTATTTTAACACATCATTAAATAAAATAATAATAAATGTACTAATCTAATCCAAGTGGCCCTAAAGGGTAATATTTTATTCCTAAGTTTGTTTTTGGTCAAATTAAACTTATCTAATAGAATTAGGACATGTGTTAGGGTAATTATAATATCATTTTTACCCTTAATTATCATATTTACTTTTAACCCTGGTAAAAAAAGTAAAAAGTTACTATTCACCAAAAAATATTTTTATCTTATTGAACCACATTTTACTCCTTGATATTAACCATGTCTCTCGGATTTTCGAAATTCCACTCACAGAAGTGGTAAAATTAAGTTTTATGTAAATTTTCAAATTCTCCTAGGATGTGGGTAAAAGAGGGTGAAAAGATCAATAAACTTTTTATATATCTAAGATTTTTATAAAATGACTCAAATTAATTACAATGAAATTATATAGGTATTATAAATCAATTTTGACCTAAAATAAATTTAAATAAAATAAAAGATTATTTAAATAAAAATTTGGTTTTTAAATAGTAACCTAATGTTTTCACTATTCATCAAAAATTGAAAGTTTTTATAAAAATTCTAAAAGTTCACCCTAGGCTAATTTCGATATTCCAAATCCCAAAATGAAGTCCATTTTGAAATATAAAATTTATAAAATTTCAAAAAATGGGTATTAATATTCATAACGGCTAGTTCATAATAATATTATAATAATATCTCGTTTAGTGAAACTTGGTATTGTGCACTACACACGCTATCGAAGAAGGTCTTGATTGCGTGTAATGCAAGAAAAACCAGGGTTGTGTGTAGTTAAAGATATGTTTGGTGTTACTTATAACATAATCAAAACTTATTTCATTTATACATTAAACAAAATCTATACTTAATGTTGCCTAGAATAATTTCCACAAAATGAACTTGAATTTGTGTATAACACGAGCCAAGAATATTGTTGTGTATACTACAAGATAATATGATGTTTCTTATAGTACAAGCTAATCTTGGTGTAGTGTATAATAGAAGACATCAAAGAAATTAAAAATAATATATCTCATAAAATTTTGGGGTTTTACATTGTGAATCCTTGGTTCATTCCTGAAGAGTATGTCCATGGGTCACCCCTGGTCTGTAGGATTGTCATAGACATACATGGATTGGATGATATGGAGGTAATGACGAATTAATCCATTCAATAAGGTGCTATAGAGTTTATCATCATCCATGGAGACAGAAGGTGTCTTTATTTCGGGAACAACCCCATAATATAGGTTTCCTATATATCTTTAGGAGATGAATCAGAACCCACGTAATTTGGAAGAGATGGGGCTTACACATGGAGGTTGGCCATTTTCAGACATTATTGGTAGAACCCTTGTTGAAGGTAACCCTTTTGGGCTTGAGCCTTTAGGAAAGCATCCTACATATCCTAGTTTGATTCGGAATCATTGTTATCATAGTTCAAAAAATATGGGGCTTATGCTTGGAAGATTCCCATTTTAGGGGAATGTTATTTGGGGGATCCTTTTTGAGAAAGGAACCCTTTTGGGCTCGGGCATTGAGGTAGGCATCCTACGTATCCTTGTTTTATCAGGAATCAGAGTTCTTGTTGTTTATAAAAGCTAGGGATTACTGTTGGAAGCTTCCCATTTGAGAGGACATTTTTGGGTAGATCCTCTTGGAAGGGCACCATTTTGAGATCATGCCTTCTAGCATGAATCCTACATATCCTGGCTTAACCAGATATCATATTTATCATAGTTCAAAATTGTGTGGATATCTTAATCATCACAAATATCTAATCCCACGTGATTCATGCTTGGTGTGGGAAACAAGCGGATGTGAGAGGTCTAACCAACCACACACTTCTTCTCCTGTTGATGGGAGATGAAGAGCTTACGATGGAAGAGGAAGGGATGGCGATGGGAGATTGTGTGGAGAGATGAACCTTTTAATGTTGGATGACATTAAATTTCATGTGGGTATACCCTTGGAAGATTGGGGATATACCTTAGTGGGAGTGCCCCCGAGATTCCATATGGGGTATACTATAGTTCAAAGTCATATAGATTGGACGATGGCATCCTAGTTTAGTGTTCTGTGGATAGGAATATTTGGGGTCTTGCACATCAGGGCCCCATAATGAGGAACACTTGGTATAGAAACAATGATTAACTAGAGGAAAATCATGTTTGGATATTCTGACGTGCCTCAAACATGAGAGGGATGGGATGTGTAAACCATGATTATGGAGGATCCAAGATCAAGAGAAATGATATGAGGCTTTGAAGATATTAAGCCATAAATAGGTACGAAAAGCCTCTCCTGAGGATGAATTTTTCTATTATTGACATACCATTTTTGTGGGAAACGTATTCAGAGCCATTGGGGCATGATGTGTACAGTCAAGAAGATGTGTCCTCAGGATACTGACCATCCATTTCTGATGGATGAGGATGTTAATGAAGATCCAAAATCACCCATTATACTACAGTTTAATTTCATATAGCTTGGATGATGGTATAATAGATTACTACTGTGTTTCATGGACTAATACTGTATAGTTTAATATTATATGGTCAAGACGATGACTCATAGTTTAGGGTCATAGAGTTTGTACCTTGTTGTTGGAGCCTTTTTTAAGAAGAGGATAATCTAGTAGGGATGTTATGACATGCCTTGAATAGTATAGGGAAGGAAATAGTAAACCATGACTCTGGGGACTCTCAACTAAGGAGAAATGATATGGGGTATGGAGGCCATTAAGGTGTAAAGAGGTAGGAAATAACTCTCCAGAGGACGAATTTTCCTTTGGTTGATAGCTATTTTGTATAAAATATATGCAGAGACCCTAGGGAATGATGTGCATAGTCAAACAAATGTGTCCACAAGACACTGGCCTTTCTCTTCTTATGGAAAAGGAGGTTTATAAGGATCAATAATCACAAGAGACACAGAGTTTGATGGATGGGAAAGATGTCTCCAGGAATTTAAGAAACATTCCTGATATGATTTTCCCTAGAGTTTTTGGTCAAAATGGCATAGGAGGAAGGTGATATTGATTTTGGGAGGTTCATGAGGAATGTCTCTTCTTTTGGTATTTAAGGGACATATGCTTGGGTGATATATGGGTGAAATAGAAAATGTTTTCGACCTATCCCAAAAAGTCCATGGTGAGACCTTCCATTTTTCATCGGGTTCAGTGATGGTAATGAAGGGACCAATGGGCGCAAATGGTTTTACACATAAAGTTTGTTTGCATAGGATTGGGCCATATAGGATATGGATGCATAAGATGGTATACAAAAGATCTGGCCACCAAGGACCATCCGTGGAATGGGTTCTAATTATGGGAGTTCGTGTACTATCTTCTGCATATGGGTGTCTGCGAACCATTTTTGTTATAGTTTTTATTGGTTTTATAGTTTGATATGGAGGGTATTCTTAATATGGACATGATAAAGATTTCTTTGACATGAATATGGTTCATAGGATGGAATCCAATAACTTCTTTGAATACAGGATGAAGTCCTGCGAACTGATTCAGGTGTAGGAGAAATTTCTCCCACACCCTCTATGTTTTTCATCCATTTTTCTCCCATCCCAAATCCCTCGCTCTTTCTTCCCCCACACCTTTTTTCAGTTCCCCTGATAGTCCTTTTATAGAGTTCTAGGGAAGCTGTATCAGCGATTCATGCAGAACCTTTTGTGGAAACCCATGGAAGCAATTTGTCTCAAAGATGACTCAGTCAACCATAATTTGTGGAGGTGTGAGATGCCATCATATTCACCTCATCCACGAACCACATCATTCGTAGGGATTGTGTATGAGCCATACCTCTATCAGATTCTCACCAGTAAAAATAATTCGCGGCAGATTTGATTCACAGGTGGAAATTCACCATGAACAGCTTCGATTTATGGCCAACACCCTGTGGACCAGCTCATCATATGCCATCTGCATACCGACGGTTCACATTTTTTGAATTCCTAAAACCTTTATAGGTGATGGTACAAGGCCATTCCATATTCCTTTAAAAAATTATATTTCTTCACTTTTCAATTTAATTTTTCAATCAAACATGCATGCATCTTCTTTACCAATCTTTTGGGAGTATTTTCCTTCCCTTTTCTGAATTTTCTATACCCTACACTATTATATTTTATGGAAGGTTTTATGAATAGTTTGACTATAGATGTGCAATTTTTATACCATTCATGGTTTATGGGCAATTTATTAATATTTCATATGCTCGTTTTAATACGAATATTTATATTGGTTATGTTTTACCCCTTTCATAAGTGGAATTCATTATCTTTAGTAAGTGATGAGAGGATCTCTCAATAGCATCTTGATGCATCATTTGGTATCATAAGAAAAAATATTTTGGATTTTTACCTGTTTCGGTATAGCCTTGGCTTGAGGCCTTGATGGTATATTTATAATGTCCGACATTACATATCCCCTCATTATGAGATTAGTTTTTGATATTACATGTGATTATTCAACTAGAATAATATCCATGTGAATGTTTAAATGAAATTATTTGATTTAATCTAGGAATATCATGATGATGATTATGTTTAAAAGGCTCGTGTTTTAGTTTTATACCTTGCATTAAGATTTTATGTTTTTTATGAATGCTTCTGCCATATTGTCTACCATTACTGAGCATCTGAGCTCACCTATTTCATATGTTTTACTTTCCTAGAATTCCATGTAGTTTATTACAATAGATATTCATGGTTAATCTAGATGATTAATGGAATTATCAATGGATTTTTTTTCATATTTTGAATTGTAATGTAAAGTTTATATATGTAATATATTTTCCAAGACTGCTAGATTGATCAGTCCCTTAGGATTTGATTACATATAATCATTCCAAAGTATTAAAATAATACACTAGCTCTAGGCTTCTAGGGTTGGTTTGTAATATTTTTTCTACTAATATCCCCCTTTGGGTTTATTAAAAGCTTTTTCAAAATGGATTCAACACACCATAATTTGAAAACCATCAAAATGATTAGCTACACCATCTAAAACTTCTTTCCTTTAGATAGCGTATCAATGATTGGTCAATAATAAAGTCTATACCAACATGAATAAATATAATTATGTTAAACAATAGTTAAATGAAAAGATTCTTATGAAAACACTAAATTGATCTTTATTCTCTTCAACACCTGTAAATCATGTTCTTCTACCTAAAATGAAATTCAAATTCCACATGTAATGAAATTTCTGGGATAATTGAAAGCTGTTTTTCTATCAACAAATACTCTAAATTCATTAGAAATTATTTATCCATATATTTGATGAAATTATACTTTATAAAGACAAGATTTTTCATTGAGTGATTGATAATTTTTTTAAATATTGATAGTACTCAAGTTATAAAATCTGATTACAATAGAAGATTACACATCAACTCCAACATCCTTATGTTATTTCTTCGTCCATTTAAATCAACTATATGTTTGTGTAGTAGTAATAAATTCATATTCTATGATACTTAGTGAAATGAAGTATTTATTTTTACTCATATAAGAAATGAACAAAAATCCTTGATAGAATGAACCACACAATGTTGTCTTGGGACCATCCACTGAATTATCCCAATCCACATTCAGGTATACCATTATCTCTTTCTGTTCTTTTTGTGATAGAATATTTTTAAATCCACTGTGATATTTATATAATAAATAATCCTCTTCAATACTAGTAAGTTGATTTACTATGGAAAGATTTTGTACCATGCAACTTAACATGTGGAAAATATAATGTTTGGTCTTTTCAAAATTTGGTCATGTAGACTTATAATGTATATCTTATATTCTCTTACATCAACCTTCTAGTTATCTTCATCTCAGGAAAACTTTATTTGGGTAGCCATTGGTTCTATCCTTAGGCTAGAATTTTATTTTTCAAACAAATTGAGTATCTCATTAGAATATTTTAAATAAGAAATGAAAATTATTTGTATCCCTTACATAACTTGTAAGAAAAGGAAAAGTGTTAACTCTATCATCAGTTATATCTTGAACATTCACCTCATACACTCTCCATATTGCTTGAATTTTTCTTTTTTCAATCCCTTAAAAATTACATTGTCTATATAAATGAGCAAAAATATCCTTCAAGAATAATCCTTATTGATGTTGAGATTTTTATCAACTATTCAATAATAAAATCAAATGGTTCTCATTTATTGATCAAGATAAAAATACTATGATCTTTGTACTTGATTTAGTAAATAAAATTCATTCTTCTTGATACATAATTTTATATCATCTTAATCTATAATAAAACCATTATTTTCTCAATGTACAGTTTCTTATCATGGAATCCATATATAAATATCTATTTGATGACTATCTAGAACACCTTTAATATACTTCACACCAAATTTTCCAAGAATAGTCATGTAGTTTAAAACCATGATACATGGGAGAACAATTCATCAATATTAACTCTATTGATTTTGGAATATACCCTACACATCAGTTGTATATTTTTTCAAGTCACCATTAAATATTTATTGAGTTTATTATGAAAACCCCATTTGGTTTTGATGAAATTATTATATCTATCTTTAATAGACATCCTACATAAATATATATTTTTCAAGATATTCATGCATGGATTTTTTCTATTTTTTACCTTTGGGAATCAAATCACATAATTTATTATATACATGATAAAATATAGAAGATTTTTTATAGTATTCATCTATTATATATTCACCAAAGTTGTTTGATCTCTAATGATATTTACATCATTGATTTTATCCATTGAAATTGAAATATCTAAAACAATAAAACCAACTTATATTTCCTCATCATATATGTGTGTTTTTAATATAATTAAACCCCATGTGATTTCCTAAGTATTTTTACTCCATAATTTCTTTATTTTGAAATTTCATTATTGGTTCTTTATCAAAAGTTCTCACTAGATAGAAAATATTACTCATATTTCACAATAATGATGTGTTTAATCTCATTTATCTACTAGGAAATTTACTATAGAATTTTTAATTTTATATTAGTAACCAAGGAAAATACCTTCATCCGCATGATCATCACAAATATGGGTTTTCTCCATATTGAGAATGAAAAAGTAACATAAAAAAATTCAAAGGTACTTTAATGTTAGTTTATTCTTTTACCATATCTCATAAGGTATCTTCTCTTTACTTAGATATAAAAAAATAGATATAGAGACTGATATAAGAACTTTATTCTTCTAATTCATCTATGTTATATTTTTCTCAATGAACATATTCTACGACATATTTTTAATGTTCCAATTTCTCTTCTCTAAAACATCATTTTTATTGATTCATAATCACTAAAACTTAGGGACTTATCATTTTATTCTCCATATATTCTTACACCTAATTATTGATGATTTAAATGTAATTATATATTAATAATTTTTTAATTTTCATCCCGATAGTTGATGTAAACAATGATAAACATACATAAATAATAATTTGATTACATGATTCAATTATTACATCAAGACATAGTCACACAACCCCATGACTTAAATTTTTTGAGTATTGGAAATATGACTCATAAAAGAAATTATTTCACATACTGTGAACAATTCTACATTCTCTAAATGAACTCTTAGACATTCCATAATACATAATCCTCTTCAAATCTTAGGGAAGAGAAAATAGAATAAGGGAAAGATAAAATGACCAGTAATGAATAAAATATCAAAGACCATAATGGTGAGATAAAAATCATATATAAAATAATGAATAAATAAAAATATTTGATATATAAGAACGTAAAATAATAAGTTTTTACTACAAACATGAATGATATATATAAAATATCAAATGATATAACTTTTACCATGACATGAGAAAACTAAAACATGAAGCATATAACATTGTCCATAGATCATAATAAATAATTGTTCACAATTATAAACATATGAT
Organism: Viscum album; assembly: GCA_963277665.1. Classification (NCBI taxonomy): domain Eukaryota; kingdom Viridiplantae; phylum Streptophyta; class Magnoliopsida; order Santalales; family Viscaceae; genus Viscum; species Viscum album. Next base: position 191,211,971 of record OY728145.1, read on the forward strand.
TTCTTATCTTTGTTAACCTGGCTACCCAACCACCTGTTCACTCATAAAATTGTGGGTAGAGATAGAGTCCATCACACTCACTCTTTTTGAACCAAGAAACTCTCTAACCCATTCACACAAAATTTCTTTCTAATGATACATATGATTTTACCTAATTAATTGGATGGTAATATAGGTCTCACCCATTTCATAATCTTTATATTTATGTGCCAATTGAAAACAATAATCAAATCATAAAATAACCCATAGAAATAAAATGAGATTCTTGACATTTCCGAATCTTTATATAAATAACCCATGGAAATAAAATATGGTTATTAAAAAAATATAAAATTAAATCATTCAATTTCTATAAATAAACCATGAAATAATATGTGATTCATAAAACATCTAGATAACATCAAAAATTAAATCGCTTAATACCGAAAATATGATCACCAAAAATAATAACTTAATAAAAGAAAAACATAGGGATAAACCTGAAATATAGATATAATTAAATTAGATTATTTTTATGGTTAATTAAAACTAAATAATGAAAATATATTTTTGAAAATATTTTGTATTCATCGGGGTGAAATTAAGATTCACAAGTCTCTTTTAAAAAAATATCCACTATTTTTGAGAATAATGAATTGAAAATAATTTAGGGAAATGGAATTGTTTCAAAAACTATTTTTTCAGGAAGAAAAAAAGAGAAAATATTTTAAAAGGAAATTTTTTGGGAAAATAATTTTCAAATAATAAATGGTATAACTCAAATAAATAAGTTTAAGTTACTAAGTTCCTTATATTTACCCTTTATTCACTAGTCTGCTTGACCTAATGAATAAAATGGGTTTCATAAACATCATTCCATCATAACATAATCCATATAAAAAAATGGATATCATTTAATCATAAGAGAAGTGAAATCATGTAAATCATTGAGAAATTATACTTGAAACATACACATATAAAATAATGTCATCTTAAATGGAAAATGGTTTCGATAAAACACTTGAAAAAAATTCTTGAAGAAAATATCCTTTCTTCTTCAAAACCATTTCTTTTCACAAAATGCCATTAAAATTTAAAAGAAAAGGATTTTGTTGAAAATAGTCACGAAATCTTGTGGAGTAAGCCCCTTTAAAATAAGGAGTTATGAAACCATAAAAATCTATTCATGCCGTATAAGTTTTAAAAAAACATTCTCCTCGTACCTTTTTCGGAAAAGTCAAAAAGTACCATGTATGGTAAACAAAAGAAAGATTCCTTCCATACGATGCGGTAAAAGTAGAAAAAGGTAAAAATGACTTTAAACATACATGGAAGGAAATTAAACATTTTATGAAAAAATTTTGAGAACATAATGGACATGGATAATAAACATAACCCCAGTAAATACTTACGAATAAACAATATTGGATAAAAATGAGATTGGAATAATTATCACTTACCTTAGGTCTGATATGTTTCGTACGTATCTGAACCTACGGTATAATGATTTAAATAATATCATTGACTTATTATAGAATCATATTCATTGTTATGTTATCATATATGGTTCACTTATGAATTTATATTACCCGTTCTTTTGTAAATTTCATGTTAAAGCAGCATTTTGGGTAAAACGTTTTATTTATCGTACGTGTTTGGACTTGTTGTTCTTGATATTATTACTACATATATCATGATTTAATTACTTATAGAATTTAAATCATGATTTATAAATCATATATATTCAGTATATATATATATATATATAACAGATAGATAAATGAAATGAAATACACCATTCATGGAGACGGTAGGCCATACATACGCATGAACGATGTTTTCTTTTCCTTATTAACTTGAATTTCGCCCTCAAAATTCATCAGTGTTATAAATGGTATACAACTTGAATGTTTCTTTAATAAAACCCACATCATAAAAAGGAATACTAAAACTTAATTTTAAAAAGTGAAGTATGAAATATAACGGTTACCCAAATTAACTCATCACTAAGTTTCCACATAGGAGAACATAGGTGGAAATATGGATATGGAAAAAAAATCTAACCATCAAGTTCTTATGGAGAATGGTAGAGGACATGGCTATGAAAAATCCAACAATAAAAAATCCATAAATTTGTGATTATTTAAGGTACCATCTGATTCATCATATATAATAGCACTAGGAAAACATTTTTGGTTTTCAAGATAATTTCTCTAATGTTGATGAACTTTTATATGAGTAGAAATACTTACTTGATTTCAGTGTAATATCATCGTTGGTCATTCCCTGAAAAATTTCCACTTCATCTCTATTTAATGAAATGAAGTTGAATTTGTCATTCATGAAGTGTTAGCAGATCATGTGATAGAATGATGGGTCATTCCATCCGTCTCAAACAAAAGGTTAGAAAAAGTTATAAAAAATACATAAGTCCATCTATAGTGAGATTAATCATATATGGTTCCTAAAATGGACTTATACTTTATATATCATACTGCTTAATATAACAAAACTAGTTCCTATTAACCAGGGACTTTCTGTAGGCTAGTGGTAAGCGATAAAAGCCTGTCGCACTTCGGTTGTGGGTTCGATTTCCACAGCCTTGTCCGATGTGACGGGTTGTCACCTGTCCTGTAGGTTTTTCTTTTTCTAAAACTACACTATTATAACATTACATAAATAATATCGAAAAAAGTTCTAGACTTAAACAATACTGACTTATGTCCAACATAGTACATTCGAATATTTAGGCTTATCCAAAAATACTTCTGTCCGATTACTAGAAATTTCATCTACCGAGCATGTGAATACCTTCATTTATCCCCCATATACCATACGATATATATTTTTGATCACATTCCAAACATGTTAATACCTTAATCATCTATTCTCTTGAAAAGTGAATACCCATTGAACCATAGTGAAAACATGAATGTTGTCAAAATTTAACTCTCTCCACATACCAAAATCCCAAAATTTTGATATACTCAATCCATGATATCACTTTGTACTTATATCAGTCATAATCTCATTAATATTATTTTCTCTTTATCCCTTTATTATGCGCATATCATATTCTTTCCAAAATATTTGAATTACTTTTAATGGTTACCGGTACCATATAATTATTGAAAACCATAATAAACTAATACATAAATATTCCAATATTCCATAGTACTATAAATTAGATTCCACACCATTATTTTGTAATCTCGTTATATAAACACATAATCATTCCACTACATCATTGTCATACTCAACATCGCCGATAGTGATCGCATGTGACTTCCCTTTGTACTTTTCCTTAAGAGGATGCTCATGTCGATCATCATTAACCCTTGGATTAGGGCATTGATTAGCATAATGGCCCATTTCCTTGCACTTGAAGCATTGAAGTGTTGGTGGAGCATTCTATGTTGTCTTTTCTCTATTCACGTCATTAGAAACATTTTTCCCATTACTTGGGCACTCAACTGCTTGATGACCTTCTTTTCCACACTTGAAACATTCTCTAGTACCTTTTAGAAAATCTCCACCATGCTTCTTTCTACACTTTTGGTATAAAGAAACATTCACCATTTTTTCACCATTGTTCTGAGGTTTTTCCTTAAACTCTATTTCTCATTTCTTGTAAAAACTATGAGATGGATATGTTACAAAAACTTCCAATTCTACCTTGATAGCACAATGCACAATTTCTTCATAACTACTGAAGTATCTTATAGCTAATTCCCTTCGAAGACTTGGTTTTAAACGACTGATGAATCGACCAACTTTTCTTTCATGTTTTATGATAAAGCCAGATGAATACCTTGCAAGCCTTGTAAAATTTGCTTCATATATACTAACAGATTAATCATCATTTTGCTTAAGATCAAGGAACTCCTTTTCCATCTTGGTTATAAGAATACGAGGGAAGTACTTACTGAAAAACAAGTTCATGAACTCGTCCCATTCCATGGATTAAATTTTATCTTGGGGCCTTGTATTCTTAATTAGAGTCCACCACTAGTCTGCTTGACCTTCTAAATGGTAAAAATCTAAAATGACTTTTTCAGGTTCTGAACAGCGAAGGATGGAAAATATCTTTTCAATGGTACTGATCCATTGTTCAGCAACAAGTGGATCAGAAGACCCATTGAAAGACGATGGACGTTGCCTCATGAAGGACTCAATAGAATATTGTTCCCTTTTCTGATCATTTGGGAATCCAGAATGATTCATAGCTTGTGTAAGTATAGAAATAAGATTTTTCACTCCATCTCCCATCACATTTGGTTACTCGGGAGGAAAATCATTGCATTTTCCATTACATTGATCAACACAGTTCCTTCGGGTTCTTACAATCGTCTAAAACCCAAAAAGAATAGTGTGAGAGAAAAAAATCATGCTAGGAAAACAACATAATAAAGGGGGAGTACCTTCAATATCTAACATCTTAGGTTTAATTCTAATATAGTTACCATAATTATAGGACTATAACCTATACATATACTGGACCTTAGGGACATCCCTAGACATACCTTAGAAATATCTCTAGGGATCTCTCTAAAGTTATCACATCCTAGTTTCCAAAAGATGACTTAACCTCCCTTTGATACCAACTATAGAGACCCAAAGCTTGAGGTACACAGACATTACATTACTTTTTGCGGAATACTTAATTCATAACAAAAACAGGCGCATAAGGACCGTAATATTTTAGTGTATTTGGAAACTCGAAATATAATCTCTTAATCATGGTGAAAGATCTTCAACATCTACCGTGAAGATCTTCTCCTTTTGTTTTCTTACCTAAAACCTTTCTTTAAATCCTGGGGAAAAGAAAACATAAAAAGGGTGAGCTCAAATGCTCAGTAAGGGTAAACATAGAGAACATAAAACAATCCATAAACATTTGAATGCAAAAACTTGAAAAGAAAATCTAAACATCAAAATCTTGAGCAAAGACATAAATCATGGAAGTACGTAAGGTATATATCATAAAGGAATAGAATGGGAATAAAATATGTATTTGTGGTAAACCATTAAGCAGATGATATGATTTCCATAGTAGCCATGACATTGCTTCCAAGACCATCTTAGTGGAAAAAGTCCCTTTTTGAATCGAGTTTACTCCTCGTTTCAGTCATGAAACACAGAACCAGATTAACTTACCGTTACAGCCATGTCTTTCTCATGAGATATAAATCTTTACCCAATGTATTGTATTTAAATATATGTTCCACCCATCTCATAATGAAATCATTCTTTCGAGTTCCACAAAATAAACATACATCATTGATAATAACCCAATGAATAAAATGGGTTTCATAAACATCATTCCATCATAACATAATCCATATAAAAAAATGGATATCATTTCATCACAAGAGAAGTGAAATCATGTAAATAATAGAGAAATTATACTTGAAACATACACATATGAAATAATGTCATCTTAAATAGAAAATGGTTTTGATAAAACACTTGAAAATAATTCTTGAGGAAAAAATCCTCTCTTCTTTAAAATCATTTTCTTTTCACAAAATGACATGAAATTTCAAAAGAAAAAGATTTTATTGAAAATATTCATGAAATATTGTAGAGTAAGATTCTCTAAAATAAGGAGTTATGAAACTGAAAAAAATATGTTCATGCCGTATAAATTTAAAAAAACATTCTCCTCGTACTTTTGTCGGAAAAGTCAAAAAGTACTTCGTATGGTAAACAAAATAAAGATTTGTTCCATACGATGTGATTAAAGAAGAAAAGGGTAAAAATGACTTTAACATACATGGAAGAAAAGTAAACATTTTATTAAAACATTTTGAGAACATATCGGAATGGATAATAAACATAACCTCAGTAAATACTTACAAATAAACAATCTCTGATAATAATGAGATTAGAATAATTATCCCTTACCTTAGGTCCGATATGATTTGTATTTATCCGAAACTCCTGTATAATGATTTAAAGAATGTCATTGAATTATTATAGAATCATATTCATTGTTATGATATCATATATGGTTCACTTATGACTTTATATTACCCGTTCTTTTGTAAATTTCATGTTAAAGTAGCGTTTTGGGTAAAACGTTTTATTTATCGTACGTGTTTGGACATGTTTTTCTTGATATTATTACTACTTATATCATGATTTAATAACTTACAGAATGTAAATCATGATTTATATATCATATATATTCAGTATATATATATAACAAATAGATAAATGAAATGAAATACACCGTTCATGGAGACGGTAGGCCGTACGTACGCATGAACACTGCTTTCTTTTCCTTATTGACTTGAATGGAAGTAAGTAGGTGATATATATATATATATATATATATGTATACATAAATCCAGTAGCTTCATCATGTCATATATTTTAATATTATTCATTATATATACTTTATAATCATTCTTGAATGGTTAATCCTGGAAAATGAATCTCATCGCGTTCGTGGAGACGGTAGTCCGTACGTACGCACGAGCAATGATATCATTCCCATGATAGTGGAATTATATTGAAGTGTATTTATAATATTTAAAAATAAATATCACTTTACAATAACCAAATATAGTTATTTATTTACACCATTATACCCATCCATGTAAGGTGGTGGTGGAAAACATATTACACCATGGTGTGGAGACGAAATTCTGAACGTACACACGCGTGATGATTTCATTTTCCGTAGGATGGATAGAAGATGAAATAGGATTGTTTCATATTTATAATAACATATCATTATATGAGTGATACTTATGTTATTAATTTATGATGAAACAAATAAAGAAGAATAAGTAGAAGAAGAAAAATTTTGGAAAGAATCGGTAAAGGATATTAACTTTTCTTTGATGCGCCTCTTCTTAACCTCCTCTAAAGGCACTAGAGTTGGTATTTTTAGGAGACCAGAACCTCTATAATGTTTCTAGAGAAGTTGATAAGAGTAATTGGAAGGGTTTTTCTGAGCTTCAAGGCTCAAAAGGGTGTGAAGAGAAGAGGGACGGGGTGCCCTTATTATAAGGGAGGAGAGGGGCGCCATAGGAAAAACTTAAAATATTATTTTATAATAAAGTCATATTCAGTTTATAATAGCTCCAAATTGATTTATTTAGAATCTAAAGTGTGTATGGGTCGAAATACTATCAACCAATAGGTTTTAGACAAGTTTAGGTTAATATTTTAACCTTATCATTTAGATTTAACTCTAAGTTAACTAATTTGACTTTTACCATGTCTTTTTGTTTTCTTACACTATATGGTTTATAAACTTAATATAATCGGCCAAAAGTATCCAATGTGGTTAATTATTAATATATATAACCTTATATAAGTCATTTGGACGAACCTTAGATTTTTAGGAATATAATACCAATTAATAATATAATGTTTTTTAGAAAAACTATTTTATGTCAATTTTGACACTATTTGGTAATTGATTTTTGTGAAAATCATAACAGCATGATTAGATCGAAAAAGGTTAATTAAATAAATAATAAAATGTCTTATTAACCTTTAAAATTAGTTTAATTCATAAAAAGTCTCAAATTACATTTATTTGGGTATTTATAATATCAATTATTTTAATATTTCATTATTTAGGTAATTACTCTATCACCATTGTGCCATAAATAAATGAAATTATATAATGTCTAAAAATTATAAATAAAATACCATTAGGTAGGAAATATTTTTATTATTTCTAATGAATATTTATAGTCTAATTTAGCTTATGTATAATCCCTATATTAAATAAGTTTTAGTTATTAAACATTGATTTTAACTATTTTAACACATCATTAAATAAAATAATAATAAATGTACTAATCTAATCCAAGTGGCCCTAAAGGTTAATATTTTATTCCTAAGTTTGTTTTTGGTCAAATTAAACTTATCTAATAGAATTAGGACATGTGTTAGGGTAATTATAATATCATTTTTACCCTTAATTATCCTATTTACTTTTAACCCTGGTAAAAAAAGTAAAAAGTTACTATTCACCAAAAAATATTTTTATCTTATTGAACCACATTTTACTCCTTGATATTAACCATGTCTCTCGGATTTTCGAAATTCCACTCACAGAAGTGGTAAAATTAATTTTTATGTAAATTTTCAAATTCTCCTAGGATGTGGGTAAAAGAGGGTGAAAAGATCAATAAACTTTTTATATATCTAAAATTTTTATAAAATGACTCAAATTAATTACAATGAAATTATATAGGTATTATAAATCAATTTTGACCTAAAATAAATTTAAATAAAATAAATGATTATTTAAATAAAAATTTGGTTTTTAAATAGTAACCTAATGTTTTCACTATTCATCAAAAATTGAAAGTTTTTATAAAAATTCTAAAAGTTCACCCTAGGCTAATTTCGATATTCCAAATCCCAAAATGAAGTCCATTTTGAAATATAAAATTTATAAAATTTCAAAAAATGGGTATTAATATTCATAACGGCTAGTTCATAATAATATTATAATAATATATCATTTAGTGAAACTTGGTATTGTGCACTACACACGCTATCGAAGAAGGTCTTGATTGCGTGTAATGCAAGAAAAACCAGGGTTGTGTGTAGTTAAAGATATGTTTGGTGTTACTTATAACATAATAAAAACTTATTTCATTTATACATTAAACAAAATCTATACTTAATGTTGCCTAGAATAATTTCCACAAAATGAACTTGAATTTGTGTATAACACGAGCCAAGAATATTGTTGTGTATACTACAAGATAATATGATGTTTCGTATAGTACAAGATAATCTTGGTGTAGTGTATAATAGAAGACATCAAAGAAATTAAAAATAATATATCTCATAAAATTTCGGGGTTTTACATTGTGAATCCTTGGTTCATTCCTGAAGAGTATGTCCATGGGTCACCCCTGGTCTGTAGGATTGTCATAGACATACATGGATTGGATTATATGGAGGTAATGACGAATTAATCCATTCAATAAGGTGCTATAGAGTTTATCATCATCCATGGAGACAGAAGGTGTCTTTATTTCGGGAACAACCCCATAATATGGGTTTCCTATATATCTTTAGGAGATGAATCAGAACCCACGTAATTTGGAAGAGATGGGGCTTACACATGGAGGTTGGCCATTTTCAGACATTATTGGTAGAACCCTTGTTGAAGGTAACCCTTTTGGGCTTGAGCCTTTAGGAAAGCATCCTACATATCCTAGTTTGATTCGGAATCATTGTTATCATAGTTCAAAAAATATGGGGCTTATGCTTGGAAGATTCCCATTTTAGGGGAATGTTATTTGGGGGATCCTTTTTGAGAAAGGCACCCTTTTGGGCTCGGACCTTGAGGTAGGCATCCTACGTATCCTTGTTTTATCAGGAATCAGAGTTCTTGTTGTTTATAAAAGCTAGGGATTACTGTTGGAAGCTTCCCATTTGAGAGGACATTTTTGGGTAGATCCTCTTGGAAGGGCACCATTTTGAGATCATGCCTTCTAGCATGCATCCTACATATCCTGGCTTAACCAGATATCATATTTATCATAGTTCAAAATTGTGTGGATATCTTAATCATCACAAATATCTAATCCCACGTGATTCATGCTTGGTGTGGGAAACAAGCGGATGTGAGAGGTCTAACCAACCACACACTTCTTCTCCTGTTGATGGGAGATGAAGAGCTTACGATGGAAGAGGAAGGGATGGCGATGGGAGATTGTGTGGAGAGATGAACCTTTTAATGTGGGATGACATTAAATTTCATGTGGGTATACCCTTGGAAGATTGGGGATATACCTTAGTGGGAGTGCCCCCGAGATTCCATATGGGGTATACTATAGTTCAAAGTCATATAGATTGGACGATGGCATCCTAGTTTAGTGTTCTGTGGATAGGAATATTTGGGGTCTTGCACATCAGGGCCCCATAATGAGGAACACTTGGTATAGAAACAATGATTAACTAGAGGAAAATCATGTTTGGATATTCTGACGTGCCTCAAACATGAGAGGGATGGGATGTGTAAACCATGATTATGGAGGATCCAAGATCAAGAGAAATGATATGAGGCTTTGAAGATATTAAGCCATAAATAGGTACGAAAAGCCTCTCCTGAGGATGAATTTTTCTATTATTGACATACCATTTTTGTGGGAAACGTATTCAGAGCCATTGGGGCATGATGTGTACAGTCAAGAAGATGTGTCCTCAGGATACTGACCATCCATTTCTGATGGATGAGGATGTTAATGAAGATCCAAAATCACCCATTATACTACAGTTTAATTTCATATAGCTTGGATGATGGTATAATAGATTACTACTGTGTTTCATGGACTAATACTGTATAGTTTAATATTATATGGTCAAGACGATGACTCATAGTTTAGGGTCATAGAGTTTGTACCTTGTTGTTGGAGCCTTTTTTAAGAAGAGGATAATCTAGTAGGGATGTTATGACATGCCTTGAATAGGATAGGGAAGAAAATAGTAAACCATGACTCTGGGGACTCTCAACTAAGGAGAAATGATATGGGGTATGGAGGCCATTAAGGTGTAAAGAGGTAGGAAATAACTCTCCATAGGACGAATTTTCCTGTGGTTGATAGCTGTTTTGTAGAAAATATATGCAGAGACCCTAGGGAATGATGTGCATAGTCAAACAAAGGTGTCCACAAGACACTGGCCTTTCTCTTCTTATGGAAAAGGAGGTTTATAAGGATCAATAATCACAAGATACACAGAGTTTGATGGATGGGAAAGATGTCTCCAGGCATTTAAGAAACATTCCTGATATGATTTTCCCTAGAGTTTTTGGTCAAAATGGCATAGGAGGAAGGTGATATTGATTTTGGGAGGTTCATGAGGAATGTCTCTTCTTTTGGTATTTAAGGGACATAAGCTTGGGTGATATATGGGTGAAATAGAAAATGTTTTCGACCTATCCCAAAAAGTCCATGGTGAGACCTTCCATTTTTCATCGGGTTCAGTGATGGTAATGAAGGGACCAATGGGCGCAAATGGTTTTACACATAAAGTTTGTTTGCATAGGATTGGGCCATATAGGATATGGATGCATAAGATGGTATACAAAAGATCTGGCCACCAAGGACCATCCGTGGAATGGGTTCTAATTATGGGAGTTCGTGTACTATCTTCTGCATATGGGTGTCTGCGAACCATTTTTGTTATAGTTTTTATTGGTTTTATAGTTTGATATGGAGGGTATTCTTAATATGGACATGATAAAGATTTCTTTGACATGAATATGGTTCATAGGATGGAATCCAATAACTTCTTTGAATACAGGATGAAGTCCTGCGAACTGATTCAGGTGTAGGAGAAATTTCTCCCACACCCTCTATGTTTTTCATCCATTTTTCTCCCATCCCAAATAACTTGCTCCTTCTTCCCCCACACCTTTTTTCAGTTCCCCTGATAGTCCTTTTATAGAGTTCTAGGGAAGCTGTATCAGCGATTCATGCAGAACCTTTTGTGGAAACCCATGGAAGCAATTTGTCTCAAAGATGACTCAGTCAACCATAATTTGTGGAGGTGTGAGATGCCATCATATTCACCTCATCCACGAACCACATCATTCGTAGGGATTGTGTAAGAGCCATACCTCTATCAGATTCTCACCAGTAAAAATAATTCGCGGCAGATTTGATTCACAGGTGGAAATTCACCATGAACAGCTTCGATTTATGGCCAACACCCTGTGGACCAGCTCATCATATTCCATCTGCATACCGACGGTTCACATTTTTTGAATTCCTAAAACCTTTATAGGTGATGGTACAAGTCCATTCCATATTCCTTTAAAAAATTATATTTCTTCACTTTTCAATTTAATTTTTCAATCAAACATGCATGCATCTTCTTTACCAATCTTTTGGGAGTATTTTCCTTCCCTTTTCTGAATTTTCTATACCCTACACTGTTATATTTTATGGAAGGTTTTATGAATAGTTTAACTATGGATGTGCAATTTTTATACCATTCATGGTTTATGGACAACTTATTAATATTTCATATGCTCGTTTTAATACGAATATTTATATTGGTTATGTTTTACCCCTTTCATAAGTGGAATTCATTATCTTTAGTAAGTGATGAGAGGATCTCTCAATAGCATCTTGATGCATCATTTGGTATCATAAAAAAAAATATTTTGGATTTTTACCTGTTTAGGTATAGCCTTGGCTTGAGGCCTTGATGGTATATTTATAATGTCCGACATTACATATCCCCTCATTATGAGATTAGTTTTTGATATTACATGTGATTATTCAACTAGAATAATATCCATGTGAATGTTTAAATGAAATTATTTGATTTAATCTAGGAATATCATGATGATGATTATGTTTAAAAGGCTCGTGTTTTAGTTTTATACCTTGCATTAAAATTTTATGTTTTTTTATGAATGCTTCTGCCATATTGTCTACCATTACTGAGCATCTGAGCTCACCTATTTCATATGTTTTACTTTCCTATAATTCCATGTAGTTTATTACAATAGATATTCATGGTTAATCTAGATGATTAATGGAATTATCAATGGATTTTTTTTCATATTTTGAATTGTAATGTAAAGTTTATATATGTAATATATTTTCCAAGACTGCTAGATTGATCAGTCCCTTAGGATTTGATTACATATAATCATTCCAAAGTATTAAAATAATACACTAGCTCTAGGCTTCTAGGGTTGGTTTGTAATATTTTGTCTACCAATATCCCCCTTTGGGTTTATTAAAAGCTTTTTCAAAATGGATTCAACACACCATAATTTGAAAACCATCAAAATGATTAGCTACACCATCTAAAACTTCTTTCCTTTAGATAGTGTATCAATGATTGGCCAATAATAAAGTCTATACCAACATTAATAAAGATAATTATGTTAAACAATAGTTAAATGAAAAGATTCTTATGAAAACACTAAATTGATCTTTATTCTCTTCAACACCTGTAAATCATGTTCTTCTACCTAAAAAGAAATTCAAATTCCACATGTAATGAAATTTCTGGGATAATTGAAAGCTGGTTTTCTATCAACAAATACTCTAACTTCATTAGAAATTATTTATCCATATATTTGATGAAATTATACTTTATAAAGACAAGATTTTTCATTGAGTGATTGATAATTTTTTTAAATATTGATAGTACTCAAGTTATAAAATCTGATTACAATAGAAGATTACACATCAACTCCAACATCCTTATGTTATTTCTTCGTCCATTTAAATCAACTATATGTTTGTGTAGTAGTAATAAATTCATATTCTATGATACTTAGTGAAATGAAGTATTTATTTTTACTCATATAAGAAATGAACAAAAATCCTTGATAGAATGAACCACACAATGTTGTCTTGGGACCATCCACTGAATTATCCCAATCCACATTCAGGTATACCATTATCTCTTTCTGTTCTTTTTGTGATAGAATATTTATAAATCCACTGTGATATTTATATAATAAATAATCCTCTTCAATACTAGTAAGTTGATTTACTATGGAATGATTTTGTACCATGCAACTTAACATGTGGAAAACATAATGTTTGGTCTTTTCAAAATTTGGTCATGTAGACTTATAATGTATATCTTATATTCTCTTACATCAACCTTCTAGTTATCTTCATCTCAGGAAAACTTTATTTGGGTAGCCATTGGTTCTATCCTTAGGCTAGAATTTTATTTTTCAAACCTATTGAGTATCTCATTAGAATATTTTAACTAAGAAATGAAAATTATTTGTATCCCTTACATAACTTGTAAGAAAAGGAAAAGTGTTAACTCTATCATCAGTTATATCTTGAACATTCACCTCATACACTCTCCATATTGCTTGAATTTTTCTTTTTTCAATCCCTTAAAAATTACATTGTCTATATAAATGAGCAAAAATATCCTTCAAGAATAATCCTTATTGATGTTGAGATTTTTATCAACTATTCAATAATAAAATCAAATGGTTCTCATTTATTGATCAAGATAAAAATACTATGATCTTTGTACTTGATTCAGTAAATAAAATTCATTCTTCATGATACATAATTTTATATCATCTTAATCTATAATAAAACCATTATTTTCTCAATGTACAGTTTCTTATCATGGAATCCATATATAAATAACTATTTGATGACTATCTGGAACACCTTTAATATACTTCACACCAAATTTTCCAAGAATAGTCATGTAGTTTAAAACCATGATACATGGGAGAACAATTCATCAATATTAACTCTATTGATTTTGGAATATACCCTACACATCAGTTGTATATTTTTTCAAGTCACCATTAAATATTTATTGAGTTTATTATGAAAACCCCATTTGGTTTTGATGAAATTATTATATCTATCTTTAATAGACATCCTACATAAATATATATTTTTCAAGATATTCATGCATGGATTTTTTCTATTTTTCACCTTTGGGAATCAAATCACATAATTTATTATATACATGATAAAATATAGAAGATTTTTTATAGTATTCATCTATTATATATTCACCAAAGTTGTTTGATCTCCAATGATATTTACATCATTGATTTTATCCATTGAAATTGAAATATCTAAAACAATAAAACCAACTTATATTTCCTCATCATAGATGTGTGTTTTTAATATAATTAAACCCCATGTGATTTCCTAAGTATTTTTACTCCATAATTTCTTTATTTTGAAATTTCATTATTGGTTCTTTATCAAAAGTTCTCACTGGATAGAAAATATTACTCATATTTCACAATAATGATGTGTTTAATCTCATTTATCTACTAGGAAATTTACTATAGAATTTTTAATTTTATATTAGTAACCAAGGAAAATACCTTCATCCGCATGATCATCACAAATATGGGTTTTCTCCATATTGAGAATGAAAAAGTAACATAAAAAAATTCAAAGGTACTTTAATGTTAGTTTATTATTTTACCATATCTCATAAGGTATCTTCTCTTTACTTAGATATAAAAAAATAGATATAGAGACTGATATAAGAACTTTATTCTTCTAATTCATCTATGTTATATTTTTCTCAATGAACATATTCTACGACATATTTTTAATGTTCCAATTTCTCTTCTCTAAAACATCATTTTTATTGATTCATAATCACTAAAACTTAGGGACTTATCATTTTATTCTCCATATATTCTTACACCTAATTATTTATGATTTAAATGTAATTATATATTAATAATTTTTTAATTTTCATCCCGAGAATTGATGTAAACAATGATGAACATACATAAATAATAATTTGATTACATGATTCAATTATTACATCAAGACATAGTCACACAACCCCATGACTTAAATTTTTTTAGTATTGGAAATATGACTCATAAAAGAAATTATTTCACATACTGTGAACAATTCTACATTCTCTAAATGAACTCTTAGACATTCCATAATACATAATCCTCTTCAAATCTTAGGGAAGAGAAAATAGAATAAGGGAAAGATAAAATGACCAGTAATGAATAAAATATCAAAGACCATAATAGTGAGATAAAAATCATATATAAAATAATGAATAAATAAAAATATTTGATATATAAGAACGTAAAATAATAAGTTTTTACTACAAACATGAATGATATATATAAAATATCAAATGATATAACTTTTACCATGACATGAGAAAACTAAAACATGAAGCATATAACATTGTCCATAGATCATAATAAATAATTGTTCACAATTATAAACATATGATTTCTGATCTTTGTTAACCTGGCTACCCAACCACCTGTTCACTCATAAAATTGTGGGTAGAGATAGAGTCCATCACACTCACTCTTTTTGAACCAAGAAACTCTCTAACCCATTCACACAAAATTTCTTTCTAATGATACATATGATTTTACCTAATTAATTGGATGGTAATATAGGTGTCACCCATTTCATAATCTTTATATTTATGTGCCAATTGAAAACAATAATCAAATTATAAAATAACCCATAGAAATAAAATGAGATTCTTGACATTTCCGAATCTTTATATAAATAACCCATGGAAATAAAATATGGTTATTAAAAAAATATAAAATTAAATCATTCAATTTCTATAAATAAACCATGAAATAATATGTGATTCATAAAACATCTAGATAACATCAAAAATTAAATCGCTTAATACCGAAAATATGATCACCAAAAATAATAACTTAATAAAAGAAAAACATAGGGATAAACCTGAAATATAGATATAATTAAATTAGATTATTTTTATGGTTAATTAAAACTAAATAATGAAAATATATTTTTGAAAATATTTTGTATTCATCGGGGTGAAATTAAGATTCACAAGTCTCTTTTTAAAAAATATCCACTATTTTTGAGAATAATGAATTGAAAATAATTTAGGGAAATGGAATTGTTTCAAAAACTATTTTTTCAGGAAGAAAAAAAGAGAAAATATTTTAAAAGGAAATTTTTTGGGAAAATAATTTTCAAATAATAAATGGTATAACTCAAATAAATAAGTTTAAGTTACTAAGTTCCTTATATTTACCCTTGATTTCTATAGAAGTGTTTTAACCTCCTTTATCATAAATATAAAAATATTAATTACCTATTTAATAACCTTATTCATATAATTTTTCACTTATATTATTTATTAATAATTGTTTCCTTCATGTATTAAATTGTTGTAATATCTGTTCAACACTGGTTGATCATAATCATGATTGTTTTGAACTAGTTTTATAAAAGTGGTGTAGATCATACATTTTATCAAAAATATCATCATTTAAAAACCATTAATGTTACTATAATTTAATATATATAAATACTTATAGAATTATAATACCATTATTTGGGATCTTTGGTCACATTTCATGAAAAAAATAGCAATGTACTAGTTTTAGGTTATTTACCAATATTAAAGTATTACCTTATCACAATAATAAATTGTTGTGTTATAAAAAAAATATACATAGTAATTATAAATATTAATTATATTTATTATAAATAATAATCCTCTATAAACTAAAACTATCAATGTTTGTAAGGTAATGAAAACAAAACACTTTTATTCATGGAGACAGTAGTCCCCACAACGTATAATTGGTGTTTACGTTACCTAATAAATGAGAGGGATCATGGTGGATATAAATTTATCATTTAATAATAATAAATAAATCATATAAATCATATATATTCATAAATAAAAGATTTTTGACAATCCATATGTGGTGATGATGAAAAATAAAAAGTGTCTCTTAATGGTGGTGGTAATCCGTGAATCCATACTAATAATGATTTTTGTTTTTTTATTAGATGAAAGAGAATAAATGATATTCATAACATTATTATAATAACATTTCAACCCAATAATTATGATTATTTAGTTATTATACTATGGTTTTAGTTGGTTTTGAAAATAAAGAATAAGAAATAAATTTTAGGAAAGTCATGATGCCTATGTTGAGGCCTCAAACTTTCTCTTGATTAAGGCCTTAGATTTGAGGGACTTAGGATAATTTTTTTTGACGATGGTAACTATATAATTTAAATACCTTCAACGATAGGATTTTTTTTATGGTTTTCAAGTATATTTATAAATATGAGTGGAGTGCTGAAATTGTGTAAGTAATTCCCCTTTTATAGGTGTATAAGAGAGACTTTTCCTTAGAAAAGAATGTTAAGTAAAGGGTAGGAATGGATTGGAAAGAATGATTGGTGAGTTAGGTAAAGTAATTTTGGTAATAATGTCAGGTAATAATTTTTTGCAAAAAAAATATTTATATAAGGTCCAACGTTCATGTAACTTTATGAAAATTCGATCCACCTTAAACGGGCCATTTAATTCATTATTAATCTTAATTAAATAATAATCATGTAAATTATTTTAATAAAAAAAAAATACGTAGAAATATATTAAAAAATATCAATTTGATGAATCTGAATGTGGTCTCTATTTGTCCTAATTCAATTTACCAATAGTAGAAAATTATCTTTTAAATCAAAACATATAATGTGTTAAAAACAATTTTTCTAAAAAATATCATTTTTAATCGTTAAGTGTTCTCAATCTTGTTTAACATTGATTACCCACTAAATGAGTGTTAATTAATATATATATATATATTTACATATTTAAAATCATATTATAGTTTTAATTTAAATATGATTAATTTAATTTTAAAATACAAAATGTTTAGAGAAGTGTTATTTTTTTAAAATAATACTTTATCTAAGGTAACTAATATTTACCCAATATAAATTAATATTCATACAAAAAATAAAGTGTCTCGTATTACATAATTTTGGCCCACTAATTTTAAATTGAAATTCCATTTTATTTGATTCATTTGATGGAAAACAATTAAAACACAAATGCATTTAAAACAACTTTTTAGAAAATATTACGTATCTTTAAAAATATTAAATAGAGATTTGTGATTAAAATATGATATTTTAACATATAAAATTTTACTTATAAAGAATATATATTATCCAGAAAAATACTTCTTATGTTTTATGTTTTTCTTAGACATTACCATCTTCAATATTTTCAAAAACATTATTCTTAACTATTCATCTAAAGATAAAATATTTTCAAAAAAACCCAAAATTCATCCTAAGCTAATTGGACCATGATAAATCCAAAAACGATATTAATTTTTTAAAATTAAACTTCTAAAGGTGAAGAAAGTTATTTGGATATAAGTTCATATACAATAATTAAAAAAACATTTCTATGTATAAAATGGCCTTTATTTTGTATATTATTTTTAAAGTTGTTACTTTTTGTGACACTTTCCAATTTTATGGCTATAATGATAATAAAATTATTTTTTTCCCATTTTTTCATGCCTAAAAAGATAATTGTGTGGTACTTAATTAAGGAAAATTAATACTAAAATCTTGGGTTGTTATAAGAATATTATATACCTATCTTCGTTAATATGTAATACAAAATAATACTTTATATTTTTTAGGGATCACCATAAACCATGATCTCATATAGTAGTAATAGATGAATAACATGTAGGTTATGGGCATATAAGAAGCATGGGATGGGTGGTTCCCAACTTTGATTTTTCCGTAATGATCATTCTGGGATCAATACGATGATAAATGCCAGTATACTAAGAATGAAATAAAATATTTAGACAAGGATGAATTATCCCCAGAACTCAGAGAGAGGATTAATATATTTTGTTTATAATTAATTTAATTTAATTTAATTAAAGAAATACCTCCATGGTTTTCTTTCTTCTTTGATGTGTTTTACCACAGATCTATGATTCACCTTTTTTGTATTGTTGATATCAAGAGTGGATCTCCTCTAGAGGTGATCCACATATGCTCCTAAAATCTATAGATGTCATTAAAGGAGTCTATTGGTTCTAGAATGGATGATACTTCCACTTTCTTAGTCTACCTTCAATTACTTTTAGAGATTCCTCTAAATAATTCTATTATATGGTGGAGGATGGATTCTCTTGTTCTTGAGAATGTTCTTGGAGAAAATAGAGCTCTTTAGGCTTGAGAGATTTCTCCAAAATTTTGTGCACAATCTCTGTGGATAACATTATCTTTGCCTAGGATAAATGAGAAAATAATAACATAACTGAGAATTTAATTCACTAAAAAATAATAAATAATTGGCACAAGTGTCATTACTTATTTTATTATTCTATGTGAAACCCCCATGTCAAATCATAATGAAAATTCAATTATTTCTATGACATGTTCTTAACTCGCAAGTTATATTTAAATATTATTTTATCAAAAAATACTCAATATTATTTCTCATTGGACCCTTCAACTCATTCTGCCTATCCTTCTTAATATTTATCTGGCCTTGAATAACAACTATTTATTTATTAAATAATTTTAATTTCATTATTCATAGATAAATAGATATTTCGTCTATAATATATTATCTTGAATATCCATTGAAAAAATAAACATGATCAGGAATAAATGAATAAATATTAGACCATAACTGGGATTAATATTGATTCATCTTGTTAAATAATAAATTATTTAACTGAGATTCCAGATATGCTTACTGTGTGACCTTCTAGGCCTATTTCTCAGTGGCATTAGGTAAGCCTATCTAAAGTGCAATGTTTGCATCTAGAAACATGCCAATACACCCATAGATAAAGAAGTTAATGATGCAATGATATTACAACTCATATGAATTCTTATAGTTTAATATAATCCCTTGGTCTTGATATCTCAAATCAAGCAGGTTTCTTGCAAGTTCTATCACCCCATGTGCTCAATTTCTTATTCTTTGACTTCTTGAAAATTGAACGTGCCTATAGAACACAATGGACAAGGATTTTTTAGTCTATATCATTTCCATAAAATTGACTAAGATATCAACTTATGTTATGGAATAGAAGGGAAAAATCCTTTCATACATTATTCATTAATGCTATATTAATCATGATGCACCCAATATATCCTACCTTGCTATGGACATATGTATTCATGGTTTTCACTAATACATTTAAGTTCATGAGTCATAATACCCATTAATAATAATACTAAATTCTAAGGACCAATACACACATACATATATAGGAACATTCAATGACACTTATAATTGTGGATTTCCTATGGGCGAGTCTCATTCTCACAATATCATCCTGGACATTAACAAGGGAATACACCATGAAAAGGTTCATTAAAGTCCTATGAGTCTACACCCCAGATAGCCTGTATCATTTGTGTCCCTTCAAATGATATCATCTGGATACAAAACTTATGTTCAAGAATAATGTCATGGAACTTATGGGTTCTCATCATAGCTAGGATCTGTTATAACCTTTTAGTGTGACAACTACTCTTGGATATTATCACATAAAATCTCTTGTAAAAGAACAATCATGATGAGATAATGAGTTTGTTTATATCTATTAAATGAATATATGTTTATCATAAAGTACAAATGAAGTTGGTTCTAGGGCACTAACACCAACATAAATCATACTATATTATTCTATGCATTGATTTGGGTGATATTGGCTAAAACAAATAATTATGAATCAATACAAGAAATCTCATTGATTTTTTATCCTTTGGATTATAAGTCTCTTAAAAATTTTAAAATTTTAAATAAGTATAAGAGATGTGAATGTGATCCCATGTGAGTTTAGGGACATAATTTTATCCTTAATCATTTTTCAAATTTTATAAAAACTTTTGTCTCAAGTGGCCACACCTTTTTTTCCACAAATTGTTCTCTTATTCCTTTGTTCTAATAAACATTTATTCTCCTCCACTAATGAAAAAATTATTACAATTTATCCAATATCCTAAAATGATAGTTTAAATATATATTCCTTTGATATTGGAATTCTTCTTATTTAAATTTACCTCCTACCCTAAGTGACATAATTTTTTTACACTTTGAAAATTATGAAAAAGATATTTAATAACCCTGACATCCATGAACAAAAAGCCTTTTCGTCCAATTTTGTATTTTTGAAGTTAATTATCTTCAGACCATCAATATTTCCAAAATGAATGAAACATTATTTTTCATATTTGGACCCCATTTTAGGATTTTAGTTTCCTGTAATATTTTATGGGAATCCACTATAAAGGATCCCCACTCTAGCCCAATATATTGCATTCAAATAAATTCCCCCAACAATAACCTTCTCAACCTTTCCATTCTTAATGCATGTTCACTACTTCTCATCTATTTGTGGGGATTAAGAATGTTTCACCTTTTGATCTTTTGAATCTTCCTCATCTAATAGGTATCAAAATTAATTTTGAATTTTCATCCCACTTGATAATGAACTTAACTACTAATATCTTCTTTTCTAAACTTCCATTATCGCATCTATTTGTCCCATTAATGAGAAACTCATGGACTTGGGTTCGTAACCTTCACATAAAAACAATATCCATAAAAAAATAATGAGAATATATATTTTTATTATCTATTTTTATTTCTCTTATTCTTTAAAATAAATTTCCTCTATGGAACTCACATACTGCGTATAACCTATATTTTCAGAAAAATTGCACTAAATTTGGAGTGTATTACTACACGTATTTTTTTCTCCACTGATAAAATTTATTATTTACTTTGATTTATTCAAATCATACTTCTTCTGAGGTGTGGGTTCTTGGGCTCTCACATCAACTACTACTACTATTTTTCTTAGCATAAATCCCCTAGATAGATTTGACATTATTTTAAAAATACATTACGTGGGGGAATTTTTTAAATTTTTTATTAACTCCCCCTATTATTTATTTACTTCTATATTATTATATACACTACATATTTCTAATGTCATTATATGAGTTAGAAGTCTATCTTGATTGAGATAATTTTACTTCACTGGGTTTATAGGATTTATAAATTTGATTTATTAAACATTTTCCTTCAACATGGAATTTTATTATTATTGTTTCTACATATATAGTTCAGAATAAAAAACCACTTCATTGAATTTCTTTGTTTTATCCATAAAAATGTCATTTTCTTTAAGAGTATGCTTTATTTAAATATTTATATCTACTATTTCCTCAAGTTTAGTTCTTTCATCATTGGTATAATTTGATTATAGACTTTATATGATATCAAAAGGGATTTCTTATTGAGGTCTTTGATGTCATAAATTTTAACCACTTCTATTTATCTCAATCTAATACTATCTTTTGTAATATTGTTCTTCTCTTTAAATACGTTTTACCATGAATTTATTTTTCCTTTTACATCCTTAGATGAATTAGTTTTGGGTTCATCATCTTTATCATTTTCCCAAAATTTATTTGGATTCCTTAAAACAAGATGGTCAACTTTTCCTCACCAAAATAATGCCTGTGAATGTTGACTTTTATATCTTCCTTTTCTTATTTTGATATTTTATGAAAGGAAAAACATTACCATAGTAACATCCTCATATCCAGGATCATCCTCCAATATTAGCTTATTTATTCCCTTGAATAAAACTTCATGAGAATTATCCTTTTCCAATGAATCATTATTTTTGTTACTTTTGTAATATGTATGTAGAGTTCTCAAAATACTATCCCAAATAACTATACTTGGGTTATTTTATTTGATCAATAATACATTTATTTTGAGACATTATGGAAATAATATTAGTAAACACTTCCTATTTTTTATAACGCTGAGGGTTTATTCAAGCGGTGAATGTCCTACACTATAATGTTTACCCAATAAAATAACGTGTTAAATTATTTATTTGATTTCATCATATAATCATCATAATTTCCCATAAAACCAATAATTTATCTTTAAAGACCTTGTGATTTACTTTATATATATTTAGAAGTTTTTTCAACATAGAGTGTGAGGATTTACTAGAAATCATCTTCATGTAGATTATATTAAATAAGGGTCATCATAATGAAGGACCCCGGGACACCCTGAGAGGGGAGGGGTGAATCAGGGTGACCACTTTTTCTTTTAATTTGTTGGATCTTGTTCCCACGTTGGTAGGAACTTGTTGAACCTGTATGATGATTACGATCAAAATGAAAACATTCACATGCACAGAGAAGACACAGTCATTTTTACTTGGTTCACCACTAAGGGCTACGTCCAAGGAGCATACGCCGACAGGTTGTCGGTCGTACCTAAATCCACTATGCTTCACTAGCTGCGGATACAAACGTTCGGGTACAGACACTCTGTCCCAGGCTCACTGCCTTTACAAAAGGTTTAGGGAAAGCTCACTGCTTCCCTTGGGTCACTCCCGTTGACTCCCCCTGGCTCACTGCCGTTGGTGAAGTCTCACTCAGTTTATAGACGTGAAGGTCTCTTCAATAAATTTGCATTGAAGTCTTTGCCTCTGCTCAGCACGAGACTCTGCTTGCATCGAAGTCCGGAAGAGATGCACTAGAACGCGCAGAACCACTGAACTGGATAACCAAAACGTGCAGACAAACCTTACTGAGAAATATGCGAAACATCAACCATTTGCGCGCAAAATCATCCTATTGCGCGCAACATTTTCTTTTGGCGCGGGAAAATATTTCGCGCAAAAATCCCGTTTTTCGCGCAACTCCAAATATTTCGCGCAAGCTCCTTTACGCGATCCTTTTTCGCGCATCAGACCTCGGATCTTCTCTAAGTCTTCCAACGAGCCGAATGAAGGGGGTCACCTCATATTTATAGGCGACTGAGACCACTGCGCGCAAAAATCCCCTTCGGCGCGGAAAACCTCTCATCTGGCGCGTAATCTTTCGCCCAGCTTAAGTATTTCGCGCACAGCCCTTATTTTTCGCGCAGCCCAACCCTTTGCCATTTTTCACCGAACTGATTTCGAAACACAATTTGCGCGAAAAACTTTGATCCCCTATTTCGCGCATCCCGCTGTTTTTTCGCGCCTAACATAAGTATTTCGCGCAAGCCTCTAAAATTTCGCGCACCACTTCCTTTTTCTGCGAACCTCCTTTTGCAGACAATCCATGTCTTCATTTTCCGATTTTGAGGCCCAAAAAATTGGCAAACACTGGGAAACAGCGCCACCTTCAAAACTGTTGTCTGTTTGAACTGTGTGATCACTTTTCTGGAACACATTCGGAACTTCCACTGAGGATTGACAACAAACACAAACCATACACCAAATCATGCTTTGAAGAACCTGGTTCCAACAATCTCCCCCTTTGGGTTTGTTGGCAATCAGAATAAATTCAATAGACCTCCAACCATGAGCAGATCCAAAACGCAAGAATCAACTCAGCCAACACTCTAAGTCTACGTGAGCAATGCTCCGTGTAGAAAACAAGAGAGGAAGCTTGAATTGGGTCTTAGTGTTTTGAAATTCTCCATGACGCCCGAAGTTATCCTTATTAAACTTCTCAGCACAATCTTACAGTTCCATCACAGAAGAATTTCTTGCCGTAGATTTCTTGCCGTGAATTTCTTGCCTTGAATTCACTTGCCGTGAATTTATTCCGTGAATTTATTCCTTTCTCCCCCATTGACAATAAAACCAAAGACCGAAAAGTTTGTTCAACGTTCAGCTCAAGCCATACTCCCCCTGGATAGTATCTCCCCCATAAACCTGCATCACAGCCATAAGCAGATAAAAACAGTTAAAACAAACGGGGAGAGGGGGCTTCCGGAGCCTCCTTATGCAGTAGGAGGTGGTCGAACACCGAGGTTCAACCGATGCGTCTCGAACACAGCCGCGGACAATGGCTTGGTTAGGATATCAGCCACTTGCTCATTAGTTCCAACATGATCCATTTTAATCACGCCTTGTTCAACCTTTTCTTTGATAAAATGATACCGTATTTCAATATGTTTTGTACGAGAATGCTGAACCGGATTCTTCGTAAGATCAATTGCGCTTTTGTTATCACAGTAGATCACCATTGGCTGCTTTACCTCATCACCAATATCTGTTAATTGTTGCTTCATCCATAGCAGTTGAGTGCATGACTTTGTGGCAGATATATACTCAGCTTCCGCAGTACTAAGAGAAGTACTTTCTTGTTTCTTGCTCAACCAGCCAACACAATTATTTCCGATAAAGAATGCTCCACCACTGGTGGACTTTCTGTCCACAACATCGCCAGCCCAGTCAGCATCAGAAAATGCGGATAATTCACTATCCCTTCCTACAACAAAGTATAATCCATACTTGTAAGTACCTTGAATATACCTCATGATTCTTTTCACTGCTGTCATGTGTTCCTCTTTTGGATTACTCTGAAAGCGGGCAGAAAGACATGTGGCAAAGACAATATCTGGCCGTGTCGCTGTCAGGTACAATAGACTCCCAATAATTCTCCTGTACAGGGTGGGATCTACAGATTTTCCATCCTCATGCTTCCCAAGTTTGGTTCCAACTGCAATCGGAGTTGACATTGGTTTGGAGTCTTGCATGTTAAACTTCTTCAGCAGCTCTCTTGCATACTTTTCCTGAGAGATAAAAGTGTAGTCTTTCCTCTGAGTCACTTGCAGTCCCAAGAAATATGTGAGCTCCCCAATCATTGACATTTCAAATTCTGATTTCATATGATTGGCAAATTCATCCACTGATTTCTGTTTGCTGCCACCAAATATAATGTCATCGACGTAAACAAGAACCATGAACTGATCTTTTGGAGAATTCTTCACATAGAGATTGTGATCAACTCCTCCTCTTTTGAATTCCAGCTTTTTGAGATACGAATCTAGTCTAGAATACCATGCCCTTGGTGCCTGTTTTAATCCATAAAGTGCTTTCTTTAGCTTGCAGACCTTTGATTCATCAGCACCAAGAAGAAAACCCACTGGTTGTTCAATGTAGACTTCTTCTTCGAGTACACCATTTAAGAATGCTGTCTTGACATCCATTTGATATACTTTATATCCTCTTTGGAGTGCCATGGCAAGAAATAGCCTGATTGACTCCAGTCTAGCCACTGGAGCAAAGGTTTCTTCAACATCAATGCCTTCAATCTGAGAGTATCCTTTACATACCAGTCGTGCCTTGTTTCTGATGACACTTCCATGCTCATCAAACTTATTTTTGAAGATCCATTTGGTACCAATCACATTGTGACCTTCGGGTCTCTGGACAAGATCCCATGTCTGATTCTTATCAATCTGATATAATTCATCATTCATGGCTTTCATCCAAGATTCATCTTTTGCAGCTTCTTCGAATGAGGATGGCTCTACAACTGATAGAAATGCAGATTGTGTGGTATTCCTCATCCTTCTGGTTTGAGTGGGTGCACTCTTATCCCCAATTATGTTGGATGGATCAATCTCAGCTCTTCGATTTCTCCTGCGAGGTTCAGTAATATTCTCTTCAGCCATAGTTTCTTCTTCAGATTCTTCTTCTGAGTCAACATCATCATGTGATTGATGAGTGTTTTGAACAGCTTCCTCTATTTCTGCATTTGTAGGTTCTTCATGTTCACATTCTTCATGACTTTCTATCACATCAGCATATGACGTGCGCGAGGCATTTGTGGTTTTCTCTTCAATTATCTTAACATCATTGCTTTCCACAATCCTTCCCAAACGATTGTTGAAACATTTGTAGGCTTTGCTGTTCATTGAGTAACCGAGGAAGATTCCTTCATCTGCGTTGTCACCATATTTCCCCTGATTTCCTTCTTTGTTCCTGATGAAGCACTTACTTCCAAAGACACGAAAGTATTTTAGAGATGGCTTCCGTCCATGCCACAATTCATATGGTGTCTTAGTCTCACCCATATAAAGTCCTGTTCGATTCTGAATGTACACTGCAGCTTGAACAGCCTCTTTCCAGTAATGTCGTGGAATACGACTCTCAATCAGCATAGTTCGTGCCATGTTGTTCACCTGTCGATTCCTTCGTTCCACAACTCCATTTTGTTGTGGAGTTCTCACAGCAGCTACCTCATGTTGTATCCCATGCTTCTCCAGATAATTTTCAAATTCAATGGACGTGTATTCTCCTCCATTGTCAGATCACAACACTTTGATTGTTCGTCCAGTATCATTCTCGGCGATTCGCCGATATGTTTTCATGCAGTCAAGGACCTGTCGTTTCCGATGAATGACCATCACACATGCCATTCGACTGTAATCATCTATGAAAAGGACAAAGTACCTTTCTCCATGAGTCCCGGCAACATTTATTGGACCACAAACATCTGTATGAATCAGATCAAGAAGGTGAGATGCCTTTTTCTTCTTTGGCTGATATGAACTGCAGACCAGCTTCCCACGAATACAAGCATCACAGGATTTTTCACGCTCACGCTTCAGGTTGGGAATGTCCATGACAATTCTCAATTTTGATATTTTCTCCATGTCTTGTTGATTGATGTGTCCCAATCTCCGATGCCACAGATTGTTTTCTTCTTCAACAGTAATGTAACATACATTCTCTTCACTATCAACCTGATACAAGTTTCCTTCTGTTCTGCATCCCTTCATGAGAGAATTTCCAGCTTTTCCCTTGATAGTGCAGCCTTTCTGATTAAAAGTAACAACAAGTCCTGAGTCACAGAGTTGACTCACGCTGAGGAGATTATGACGTAGGCCATCTACGTAAAGGACTTCAGTCTTCTTTAGTTCTCCATTAGCTAATTTGGTACTTCCACTCCCTTTGATTTTCAGAGCCCCATCATTACCAAATCTTACTGTACCATCAACATTCTTTATGATATTTGTAAGTAGACCGGCATTACCTGTCATATGAGATGAGCAACCGCTATCTAGAATCCAGGTACTGTTGTTCTTTGTAGCTTTGAGAGCTACCTCTGCAAGGTTTGATTTCTCAATCTTCCTCCTTTCCTTCCATGAGACGTTAGATTGAGTATATAGAACTGATGGCCTTTCAACTATCTCTTCCGCAAACTCAGGTTCTTCATAGTCAAAGTCTTCTTTAAGAGGTGAGAACCTGTTTGAAAGAGAAACATCGTCTTGCTGACGAGACTTGACATGTCTGGAACTTCTGTATAAGGTGTCAATGTCCCTTCTCTGCCTGCAATTAATGGCCTTATGACCAAAGTTAGAACAATGAAAACAATATCCATAGAAATTATTTCTTCTATAAGAATTAGGATATGAAATTGTTCTCCTTTGTTGAGCATCTATATCTTCTCCATTCAGATAGCTTCTTGCCTCTTCACAATAGGACATGGTATGGCCCAGATAGCCACAGAACTGACACTTCATGAGAAGAAATTTCTTCTCACTTGAATTTTTCCTTATAGCTTCTTCCTTGGGAGAATAGTAAGACTGTCTGCCATTTTTGAAAGTTTGAGGATAATTTTCAGGTCTCCTTTTAGTTTGGATTGAGGGTTCCTTTTTCAGCACTCTAGGTAACATTTCAACATGTTCAACTTTCATCTTATCTTTCTTTTGGATCTTTTCACTTCCAGCAGTTGATGACTCAGCCTCACAGCCAATTCCACTCTTTCCCATGCAAGCAGGTCTTTGATCACTCAAGACTTTTCCAACCCCATCTGAACCACACTTGGCTCTTGCAAGTAATTCTGCATCTGAGAATCTTCCGAACTGTATTTTCTTCCTCGATTCTTTTGGAACTAATTCTGTCTCCATTTTACTCCTCAGAGTAACTACTTCCTCCTCAAGACCCTCAACAGTCTTGGATTTTTCATCCAGTCTGGATGTGAGGTCATTGATGAACTTTGCTTGCTCTTCAATTCTCAGCTTCAGATCAACTGCATCATCATTGCTTTCAATTATTTTAGACTGTACCTTCACAAATTCTTCCAGTCGTTCAATTTCAGCTTCAAGTTGATCAACATATTCAGTTGATTCTTCTACAATTGATTTCCACTTATTGCAGCTCTTACATTTAATCTTAAGATTACTAACTGCATCCTTAAGTTGCACCTCAGGATCTACACAAGTTCTCAGTTGTTTTTCACCATCAGTATCTTCTGACTTTTCAACAGTGGCCATCATAGAAGCATGGTTCCCAGTTTTGAATTCTGGTTCTTCTTCATCACAGAATTCATTGTCATCTTCTTCCTCTTCACAGACAAAACTCTTCCTTTGCATTTTCTTACCAGATTTGAAGTCTCCCTTTTTGAAGAACCTTCTTTGAGGCTTTTTGAAGTTTTCATCTTCACTGTCATCATCATTGATATTCTTCAAGCACTGAGAGGCAATATGCCCAACTTTTCCACAACGGAAGCATGCGAGAGGTAACTTCCCTTTGAATTTCCCTTTCCCCTTCTGGAACTTCTTTGCAATGAGAGAAAGAATTTCTTTCTCTTCGTCATCATCACCGCTACTATCCTTTGAGATTTTCAATTTATCCATGGCCTTGAATGCCATTTCCTTGCTCACCCGAGTCGTAGCATCTTCTGGCTTGACTCTCATTTCATATGCTACCAAACTGCTCAGTAAGTCATCTAGAGAAAGTTTGGAAAGATCTCTTTCCTCAAGAGCTGACACCTTCGCATTATACAGAGGTGGAAGTCTTCTTAATATTTTCTTTACAATATCAATGTCTTTGATTTCTTCGCCTAGACCCCGAATTGCTCCAACCACTTCAGTAATTCGATTGAAGAAGGAGTCTGCATTCTCGTCTGGATGCATCTTCAGATCATCAAACCGATTGTGTAGCACTTGTAGTTTTGCCTCCTTCACTTTGCTATCACCTTCATAAATATTCTCAAGTTTATCCCACATAGATTTTGCTGAGGTGCAATTCATCACCTTCAGGTAAATCTGATCAGAAAGGGCAGCAGTGAGAGCATTCTGTGCTTTAGCATCTGCATCAAGAAGTTTCCTGTCTGTTTCAGTCATAGCCAGACCTGTTGGATCAGTGACATGTATTCCTTGCACAGTAGAAAAAAGAACTTCCATTCCAAGAGATCTTAGATGAGCTCTCATTCTGTTCTTCCAGATCTGGAAATTGCTTCCATCGAAGTGAGGGACTCCCCTGACATTGAAGGCGTTTTCCATGATGAAGAAGGTCAGATTCAACACCAGCAACCTCCCTCTGATACCACTTGAAGGACCCCGGGACACCCTGAGAGGGGAGGGGTGAATCAGGGTGACCACTTTTTCTTTTAATTTGTTGGATCTTGTTCCCACGTTGGTAGGAACTTGTTGAACCTGTATGATGATTACGATCAAAATGAAAACATTCACATGCACAGAGAAGACACAGTCATTTTTACTTGGTTCACCACTAAGGGCTACGTCCAAGGAGCATACGCCGACAGGTTGTCGGTCGTACCTAAATCCACTATGCTTCACTAGCTGCGGATACAAACGTTCGGGTACAGACACTCTGTCCCAGGCTCACTGCCTTTACAAAAGGTTTAGGGAAAGCTCACTGCTTCCCTTGGGTCACTCCCGTTGACTCCCCCTGGCTCACTGCCGTTGGTGAAGTCTCACTCAGTTTATAGACGTGAAGGTCTCTTCAATAAATTTGCATTGAAGTCTTTGCCTCTGCTCAGCACGAGACTCTGCTTGCATCGAAGTCCGGAAGAGATGCACTAGAACGCGCAGAACCACTGAACTGGATAACCAAAACGTGCAGACAAACCTTACTGAGAAATATGCGAAACATCAACCATTTGCGCGCAAAATCATCCTATTGCGCGCAACATTTTCTTTTGGCGCGGGAAAATATTTCGCGCAAAAATCCCGTTTTTCGCGCAACTCCAAATATTTCGCGCAAGCTCCTTTACGCGATCCTTTTTCGCGCATCAGACCTCGGATCTTCTCTAAGTCTTCCAACGAGCCGAATGAAGGGGGTAACCTCATATTTATAGGCGACTGAGACCACTGCGCGCAAAAATCCCCTTCGGCGCGGAAAACCTCTCATCTGGCGCGTAATCTTTCGCCCAGCTTAAGTATTTCGCGCACAGCCCTTATTTTTCGCGCAGCCCAACCCTTTGCCATTTTTCACCGAACTGATTTCGAAACACAATTTGCGCGAAAAACTTTGATCCCCTATTTCGCGCATCCCGCTGTTTTTTCGCGCCTAACATAAGTATTTCGCGCAAGCCTCTAAAATTTCGCGCACCACTTCCTTTTTCTGCGAACCTCCTTTTGCAGACAATCCATGTCTTCATTTTCCGATTTTGAGGCCCAAAAAATTGGCAAACACTGGGAAACAGCGCCACCTTCAAAACTGTTGTCTGTTTGAACTGTGTGATCACTTTTCTGGAACACATTCGGAACTTCCACTGAGGATTGACAACAAACACAAACCATACACCAAATCATGCTTTGAAGAACCTGGTTCCAACACATAACACATTGAATCCTTTAGAATCAGTATTATGATTCATTCATTATTTCTATGAAAATACTTATATATTAATATTTAATGAGATCCCATTTATGGAAGCACTATAGATATCGATTCCAAAATATTGAAAATAATTTTTTATCCAATTATTCAACAATTGGAAAATGTTTTCCTTGATGATCAGAATTCCATTGTGGTTAAAAACCATTTTCATTATATGAAATATAGAATACTCCACCTAGAACCTTCATCTTTGAAACCAATTCTTGGTCGTACTCATGGTAAATATTTTTAAAGGAATTGGGGGAGGGTTGAATCATGATATACTGATCTCTCCAAATGAACCTCACCAAAACCTTGTTTCATTTTCAGTAGGAACATATATATCCCTCACAATAGATATGAATATATAAAGAAAGAAATATGGGAATATAAAATTTTAATTGGTTCACCAAAACTGGGCTAATCCAAGGATAATGAAATGATGACATTTCAATGTCCTAGGATTAATAATTATACCACTTATTTATTACAATTCAGAGACGTTTCACTAATAATCTTGATTTAAAACCTTTAAAAATAGAGATATAATTTCTATAAATCACTTAGAAATATTAATACTTCTCCATTTGAAACTATATGGATTTCCATAAACCAAGGAAAAACTTACACCATCAATGTTGTGTAGAGTTTCTCCACTTTCATCAATATTATGAAATCCAAAAACCTCTAGTGAGATAGTTTCTTTGATTTTACTTATTTTTATCTCCAAATTTCTTGTACTAATCGACAATTAATCCACTACTAGACCTCTATACTATATGTTTTAGTATATCCAATATTACTCATACTTTCCTATGTTTAAAATAATATCTCTATAATATATAAGGAATATAAAAATTTCTAATTAATTACTCATAAATTCACCTTAAATAGGATGGGGAAATTCATCCAATAACCTCCCTTAAATCTATGTCAAATCAACCAATTTTATTCTAAAATATCCCGGAAAAAAGAGAAAATATTAGAAATTTAGAAACCTTATGACTCATCTATATCACAGATTGAGCACTAACATTTCATATTGTTGCTAAAATACTTATGAAACCATTAAAATAAACTCTTGAATTTATAGAGAATTCCATGTTGTGACCCTATAATTTCTTGCATGTTATAAAAAACCTAAAACATTAATGACTCACACCTAACAAAAACATTCATGGAGAAAAAATTAGGATTTTCATTTGACTAGCACAAAAAGACTCTAATCTTGTTCTAATAACATGAAAACCTCTAAATATTTATAGCCACTAAAATTCATTAATTTACCATCAAAATGTTTCCATCTACTCTACAGAATGAAAATATTCATGACTTAATACAATATGAGTCATATATGGTAATATACTATATATCATAATCGGAAGGCCCAATTGCTATTTCTTATGCTTTTGTTCTATACTTATATATACCAATGAGTGTTTTTACCTTTTATAAATTTCCACATTTGAAAATATATTATGTACGGAAAAATTTATATAAGGACCCTTCCATTTTCCAAACAATCTATAACTCCACCCAGGTTGTAACATTGACTTCCAAGGAATAACCAACTCAATTGGCTCCAATCATACCAAATCCTTACTCCAATGGGGTATCCTTATTAGTGTGAACCTGTAAAATTGATTCGAAACACTAGATCATGTTATTTAGTCATAACATACTCATTCCATGGCCGATGATGTCATAACATGATTTCTATCATATATTAAACTAATAATACTTTTAGTGTTTTCCAAAACTTATTCAGCCTTCTTCATAACCTTTTAATATAATTTGGAAGATAAAAACTTATCATTTTAAACAAAAATAACACAAATAATATTCCAAAGTGATATTACCTAATAAATATGGATAAAATACTAAAATTTTTTTTTCTCTAAAACAATGAGAGTTTGGTAAATTGTATCCAAAATAGTTTTGATTTATTCACAAAGAGTTGTGATTGTTTTAATAAAGATCATATAAGATTTTAGTATATGTGAGTGATTGATGGAAATTAAAAAAAGAGAGCAATTGTAACTTATTATTTTAATTTATCATAGAACATGATATTATTGTGACTTATATCATAAGATATGATTTGGTTATGTCATAAGGGGAATGTGTTTCCTCTATCTTAGTGTATGATTGAATTTTGATATAGGTAAATAGGTTTTCCTACATATTTTACTCATTTTTATTCAGTTATAGATCATCTATACAATTCGTTTATGGTTTCAAAATATATAATAATAATTTAAATTTTTTAAATGAATATACCCTAATAGGTATGAATTATAGGTAATTCATGTCAACATTACGTTTTTCCATCCAAAATCAACTATATTTATTGAATGAAGGGATCCTATATAAAATGTGGGGAACCTTTTATTGGGTGTGTGTGATTCTATTTTCCACATTAAAATCTACCTTACATCATGATTATACATTTATATTTGTTGAAGAAGTCTCTAGAACACCTATTGGAGTTCACTGTGTCCTCTCATAGTGTTTGAAATTTAAAGTGGTTAGTGTACATCCCTATGGAGGTGAGAGTTTTTATTCCATTATTTGGTGATCCCTATCAAAGATGATGTATCTGGACTAAAAGATATAAAGTCTTCCATGATAGAGGTAGGATTATTTATATTTTTAGGTTCTGGGTGTAGTAGAAGAAAATGATGGGTCATGCCCAACTTTTCCTTTTTCTCTTAATCGATGATCAATCTGGGATTTACACAACAATTAATGTTTTGATCAGTAGAATTTAATCAAAGCAAAATAGATAAGGGATAGAATGCTGGATACAAGAATAGGATCAACACATATTATTTATAATTTATTTATTTAATTAAATAAATACCATGCGTTAATTACTTCTTCATAGATAAATATGATAAAAGATCTTCATTGTACCATAATTTCATTGTAGGAATAAATATAAAATTATCTATAGCTGTGATCTTCATGTGTTCCAAAAATATTTGAACATTTTCATAGGAATCTCCAGGTTCTAGCAAAACAAATCATAACACTTCTGTTGTTCGTATTTTATTGCCGTGAGAATCTATTACAAAGGATTCTTCTTTATATCTCTTTATTTGAGAGTGGGAGGTGGGGGAATATCAATATCCATTCATTGGTGTGTTCTTGGAGAAGGGATCTCTCAAGGGCTTGAAAGGATCCTCCAAAGTTTTTCATGCACACCCAAAACAAATGAATTGGATCTCTTAAAAAATAATATAGTCAAGTTTATATATTTATAGGGAAAGAAATAAATAATTGCATAAGTTCCACTTATTATTTATTTAATCCCTTAATGATCCCATGTAAATAATAATAATAATAGTTCTTCTTGACATGTTCTTAACTTTCAAATTAAAAATAAATATTATTTATTCAAATAATATTTAATATTTATTATTTTTCTACAGAACATTAAAATTTTTCCACCATTCCTCCACAGTATTTATCAGTCCATTAGTAATGACTATTTATTTATTAAATAATTATTTTTTCATTATTCACTAATAAATAAATAAATATTATTTTCAATAAATAGAAAATAAATATTTATTAAATATTTTTTCTCACATTTTATTCTATCGAATAAATGGTGAAAGAATAAATGTGATCAAGAAAACATGAATAATTATTAAACCTTGTGAGGGAATAATATGTATTCAAATTATTAAATAATAAATAATAATATATTATTTAAAAAATATTTCTCGACACACTTTTTGTGTTACCCTCTAAGACTCTTTCTTAGTGGAATTAGGTGAAACAATGTAAATTGAAAGGTTAGCATCTACAAACACACCAAGGCACCCATATAGAAATAAGTTAAATGTTTAATGAAATAATATCTAATACAGATGAATACTAGGTAATATAATCCCTTTATCATGATATCCTTAATCAAACAAGTTGCATGTGGGTTCCATCCACTTATGTGCTCGATATATCTTTCTTTGACTTCTTGGAAATTGGAATTGCCTATAGAACACTCTGGAAATGGATTTATTTAGTTTATATAATTTTTATCAATGGGTATGAGATTTAAACTTCCGTTAAATAAAAAATTGTGAAAATCCTTTCTCTCATTATTCATTATTGTAATATTACTCATGATAGACCCAACATATCCTACCTCATCGCAAACATTTGTTGTCATTTTTTTATCAATACATCAATTTACGCAACTCATAATACACATTAATAATAATTTTAAAGTCTAAGGATCAATAAAAATGTCATCAAATATGAACATCCAATGACACATATAAATATTGATTTCCTACAAGCGAGTCACATTCTCATAATATCATGTAATTGATATTACCAAGAGCATACACCATGAGATGGTGCCTCAAAGTCTTATCTGTCTCCACCCATGATATATTATATCATTCATGTCCCGCAAATGATTTCATCTAGAAATTGAACATATATTTAAGAGTAGTGTCACAACACTTTTGTGTTCTCATTAAAGAGCGGAATATTATGACCTTTTAGTGCAACAACTACTCTTAGGAAAATATCACATACTATGTTACAGAGAATAAAAATTAGGATGTGATAGTAAGATTTTTTATATTAAAATATAGGAATATAGGTTATCATAAAGTAAACAAAAGTTGGTTCTAGGGAACCAACTCTAATAGATTCCCACTTTCACTAGATCCAACTACAAAAAATCTTCAGTCCGCTAGCTTTCACATGATACTCATGCTTATGCTGAGTTATGAATTTAGTCAAGGATTCCTACATGTTCTCTTATATGGGTACACTGCTTGCTATAACTTCACCCCTTTGATAAAAATATATTAAAAGGTGATAATTCCAAGGTATATTCTTTTTCTGTTGGTGTGATCTTAGCTCTTTTTCAAGATCCACCATTGCATTATTATCACAATACAATATGATAGGATATTTACTACTCGGTACCACATCAAGATTCTAAGAAAAGTTTCATATCCAAACTGATTTCTTGGATACATCGTATGCCTCTATATACTTAAACTCTATTATAGAATTAGCGACAATTGGATTATTTGAACTCTTCCATCTCACATCTCCTATATTGAGATAGAAAACATATCCTGACTATGACTTCTGATCATTTTGATTTTTTTTGAAAACTAGAGTCAGTTTAACCCATGATATCTAGATCCTCATATCTTCCATACACCATGAACATATTCTTATTTAATATCTAATACTAAAGGAGAGCCTTAATAGTATAACAATGCAGTTCTCTTGGATTATCTTGATATCTTCCACAATTTTCAATTAATAGGAAACATCAAGTCTAGTACATGACATGACATACCTAATTTATCATATCACCAAAGCATATGAGATCTTACTCATTTTATCTTTCTCTTGTTGTGTGTGAGGAAACATTTTCTCTAAAAGATGTAAACTATGTGACCCTAAAAACAATCCCCTCTTGGATTAATCCATTGAAAATATATTTAGTATACAGGAAAAAGAAGTACTTTTACTTAGTCAAAGTAGCCTCTTAGATCTACCACGAATGATCCTGATTGATAGAATATAGGCTACTTCACCTAAGTCTTTCATGGATAAATAATTCATTAACCAATCTTTAACTGACTGAAAGACTCGTATGTCATTTCCAATAAGTAATATGTCATCAACATATACTACTATGATAACTAATCCACTTATATTAATCCTCTTGTAAACACATGTCTCACATTAATTCTTAATAAAACCAAATTCTTTTATGCTTCATTAAATCGAATGTTTCATGACCTAGATTCTTTCATCAATCCATAAATATATCTCTATAACTTGAAAATCCTTTTGGCATCACCTGAAGTCACAAAACCTTTTAGTGTATCATATAAATATCTTCCTTAAGTTTCCCATTAGGTAATAAAGTTTTGAAATCCATCTTCCAAATCTCATAGTCATGATAAGATTCTATTGTAATTAGAATTATGATGGTTTTAAACAAGACAACTAATAAAAAAGTTTCATATTAGTTAATTCCTTGATGCTGTTTAAACGCTTTTCAAATAGCCTTGCTATATAGGTATTTATTTTATCTTCCATGTATAGTTTCCCCTTGAATACCCATTTATATTCAATGGTTTTTACATTAATTTGTGCGTTGACCAAAACCCAAACTTAGTTCTCAAACATGGAATCCATTATAGAATTCATGTATTTTTTTCCATATTTTAGATTCTAAGCTCTATAATACCTCTTTGTAGGAGAGAGGTTCATCATTATCAACCAATAATTAGTCACCATATTTAATGACTATTAAACCATATCTCTCTGGTTCTCTTACCTCTCTTATGATTCTACGTAGTAATTTTGTTTCTGAAACTACTTCTTCCTAGGGGACTTATGAAACCTGTTCCTATACCAACTCTTGTGTATCTTGAGCATCAACTTCTTCAAATTTAATATTTCTTCCACTATTAATTTTTAGTATGTGATCCCTCTTAAGAAAGATATCTTTTTTAGAGATAACTAACTTCTTATATGAGGGGTTTTATTAGTTGTATCCCTTTGTTTCTTTGGGATACCATATAAAGA
This sequence comes from Viscum album, assembly GCA_963277665.1. Classification (NCBI taxonomy): domain Eukaryota; kingdom Viridiplantae; phylum Streptophyta; class Magnoliopsida; order Santalales; family Viscaceae; genus Viscum; species Viscum album. The sequence goes on from OY728145.1 coordinate 191,250,273, forward strand.
TATACATTCTGCCTTGGGGTGTTTGTTGGTTTCTTAAGATGTACTGAAAAATGCCTCTCAACCCCATACATGTGAATGCAACAAAACTAGTTTCTTTCAACTCCATAACTCAAATCGAATTACATTTTCCTCTATAATTGCTACTCAGTTTAATGTGTATATTGTGGTTTATAATGCATATCCCCAAATGGATAATAGAAGATCTGCATAAATCTTTATCAACCTTACCATGTCTAACAAGATATAATTATTCCTTTCACTAACACCATTCCACTATGGTGTATAAAGTGGAGTTATTTGAGATATAATCCCAAACTCCTATAAGAAATAAATAATCTCTTGGTTATGATATTCCCCACCTCGATCAGATTAAACTTTCTTCATCTTCTTTTCAAGTTTATTCTCTACTTCATTATTTAATTCCATGAATTTATAAAAGGATTGAGACTTATACTTCATCTAGTAGACATAATCATATCTACTCAAGTCATTAATAAATGTTATGAAGTAAGAATTCCCAGCTCTATCTTCTATGGGAAATGGTCCACACATAATAGTGTGTACCGATCCTAGAAGCTTTGTGTCCCTTTTACCCTATATAGCGAATGGATGTTTGGTCATTTTTCCTTGTAAAAAAGGATGACCTATTTCAAGTGGATTTAGATCAGATGAGTCTAAATAACCATCTTGAAAGATCTTTGTCAAACGATTCTCAATTACATGACCAAGATGGTGATTCTATAGCTTTGTGTCAAATGATTCATGTTAAAATGATTCTTTAACAATTTAAAATACTAAATTTTCATAATTTTATACATAAATACCATTATTAAAATGTTCCATACCAAAACATATGTTTCCCTTATAAAAGAAACACTGTTATTTCCTATCATATAAATAAAACCATCTGTATCTAAGAATGATACAGAAATTATGTTCTTGTTAATCATCTATACATAATAAAAATATTTTAAAACTAAAATCCTCCCCATTGGAAATGAAAGGTGGTAGTCTCCAATGGATAGAGTAGTCAACCTCACACCATTAACAGCTCTCAAATTCACCAGTCATATAGAAATGTTTCAAAATCTACTTGGTTCTTTCATTTGGATAGATATGTGTGAACCACAAGCTCTATCTAATACTCATTGTAGATATATTGAAATATTAAACTCGATAATGAATGTACCTTTAGATTCATCTTGCTTATGGGTGCAGTTCCTCTTCCAACGGATTACATTTCCACATGCAAAACATACTACCTCATTTTCCTTTCCCTTCCTATGGATCTTCTACTTATTGGAAGGATGGTGCTCTAGAGATTTAGACATGTTTTGAGTCTTGTGCCCCTTTTCATTGTTCTTTATCTTCTTATTCACCATAGGGACCTCAGGTTTATCATTCCCCATATCGTTATCTACTCAGATAATCAAATTAAGATGTTCTGAAAGTCTCTTCTCATTATATCTTGTATTGTAATTAATAATAAAACTGGACAATGTCTTGGGTAGTGACTAAATTATGAGATCTGTACGCAACTCATCCAAGAATTTAATCCCTAAGATGTCTAAGAATTCAATATAGCTAATATGATTGAGTACATATGGACCAAATAGAACAAGATTTATAATATTAGTTATAAACAAAGCATTAGAGATCTATACCTCTCTTGTCTTGCGTTATCTTGATACATATCCTGAAGGTGAGATGTCATTATATATGCATCCATATCCTCATGTTGCTTAAAAAGATCATTAGACATATATGATAGTAGGAAGCATTGAACATAAGTGGAATCATTCAAATGTTTCTCATAGAGTGATAACTCTTCATTAGTAGCCTCATTATTAGGTGCATCACGAATAGGTTCTTCTAGAACATGAAATTTTCTTTCATGGTAAAGGATAATGCATAAGCGCCTTTGCCACTCTTGTAAATTTATACCAATTAGAAGGTTATACATAAAAATTATGGATCACAGGGATATGTTTTAAGTCATTGTAATGATGTTTATACAAAATTATATGAGAATAATTTTAGTACTTTATCTTATAAAACTTAGACAAATAAATAAATATTATATTTATTAATATGCCAGTATTTTATTGAAACCCAACAACTCTCACCATTGGATTCAGAATATCTTGTTTCTTGGAAGTTCTAGTGGAAAGGATCAATATTCCCTTCTCAATAACCCAAATTTTGTTGGTTAAGAAAATATAATGGTTTTAGGTAGACATTCAAAATGCAACTACATTATCTCACACTTCCTTGATCTGTTGTATGGACTCTCCAATCCTAAAATACTCATATTGGATTTCCCCAACCATTGCCTCTTAGTTACACCATGTACTACACTAGAATTAAACACTTGGTGTGAACTAAGTTAAGTTAACCCAAAAGTCTAAGTTATATTTATATGATAATTGAGTGTACTGCAACTTTGGAAGGTTAAGCACTTTGAACTATGGTTAAATTTTAACTAAAGTAGTATAAGGCTATGCCAACTTAACATATATAATTGAAATATTTTTCCCTTTTATTAATTAATTTAAAAATATTATCTATATTATATGATTTTATATATTAAGTGGAATTAATTAGGTGATTAACTAAGTCTTAGATAATATTTATGATTAAGATAATTTATTTTAGTTATATCTTCATGCTTATTAATTCATTAATTCATGTGATAATGAAAATACATCCATAATGAAATAAAAATTAATCTTGAAAGAAATAAAATAATAATGTGGTATGATCATGTGTTTATACTAATGGTTAGTTTAGTTAGTTGTTTATTAAACAACCGCCAACCTTGGGGAAAAACACCTTGAACCAATTACGGTTCGTATTACAGCTTTCCACCTATCCACCTATGTATCTCTCTTGTATTGGTTTCATCTTGGATCCAAACTTGAACAACCTCAACTAGATTAAGAGCTCCATCCAATACATATTCTATTATCCACACATAGGTGAGGGAAAAGGGTTTACATAAAAGAAAGCATGGTCACACATTCCTTTAAATAATAGGAGGATAGAAAGTACATGTGCCATAAATTATTATTTAATAATAAATTAAATGAAACCAATCCCATACAAAGTTCCGCTCTATGCTCATTATAATCCACATGAATGAAATGAATTACACATTTAATAAAACTAGCATTAATTTCTTAATCATTTTTAATTAATATATATCGCACTGGAATCAGTTAATTATCTTCTTTAATTAATCAATTATTCTATCTTAATTCTCATATGAAGTTCCTTAAGATTATAATACATCATAATTTTAAGAAAATTAAAAAAATTATTTAAAACTAACTATGTACGTGAATTTTACTTGGAGAAAAAATGGTGAATACCAACCAAATATACCCAACATATATTATACTCACATATAGTTTACCTTTTATGGAAAATACCATAAATAACTTATCACATACTTTCATGATGTGTACTATCGACTTAACGATTACATAAATTACATTACTTTTTTTGTAACATGTTATTCGTCAATGCACATAGAGTAATATCTATCATACGACTCACACATGATATATAGATTTGAATATTATGTTTAAATTAATTATATATATATATATATATTAAAACTAATCACATGGAATATCCTATCAACTTAATGACCACACACAAGAACAAGTCAATAAGGTTTATATTGCATAATAAATTAATTTTAATTATCTGTACTTTGGTATAAGTACACAATATATACTAGAGAGTTACACTATGTGAAATTCTCTCACTGTCTATCCGAGGAACATGCCTAGGGACTCAACATGTAAATCAATTCTTGGAAAAAATGGAGTATATGGAGTGTATAATGGGATACATGGAAAATATTCTCCTAATTTCATGGTCACTAGTCACATAGTTCATGTACAAAAATATATAGCTTGTCTGTGACTTAAAGGAAGCACACCATGTATATAGGCCACACAACTTGTACTATGGATGACTGTGCACCAGGCTAGCCCATTCGACACATGGTGCAATATTTTAAATGTATCAAGTGTAATCAATGCACATAGTTTCCTTTAATTATGAATTAATTCCTAGTGTATGGAACACAAGTAAATGATATGTACTCCTATGTTATTTGGCCATAATCATCGACACCTCTAGATGAGTTATTCAATTTTATTTTGTTCATAAAATTAATCATTTCGATTAGATATAAATGAAATGAAGATGAATAAGTAGATCCCTTAGTTTTAATTAAAATAATAGTTAAAATTTAATTAAAGACTAAATAAAAAATGTGTAAATCACTCAATGATCTTGAAATAATAGTAAATTATTATATGACCCCTATGAAACCACATGTACGTTCTGGGTGTAACATATGCGTAAGATGGGTCATGCCTAAATTTTCTTTTTGTCATGATCGAGGATCAATCCAAGATTCAATCAATGAAAAATGTCATGATCAATGAAATTGAATCAAAGAAAACTAGGACATGGATATAACGTCAGAACCAAGAACAAGATCATCATATATTATTTATAAATAATTTATTTAATTAAACAATTACATTGTGTTAATTATTTCTTTATTAATGAATCTAATAACATATCGGTGTTGTACCATCGATACATTGTAGGATTTAAGAGAATATTACCTCTAGAAGTGATCTAAACGTGTTACAAAAATCTATGAACATTGTCGTATTAATCTTCAAGAATTATCCTGGGAGATCCTGTCACAGTAATTGTTCACCTTTGATCACCATGAGAATCTCTTCCAAAGAGTTATCACATATTCCCCAATTTTTTTCACAGACCAAAAATAAATGAATTGGATCTATTAGAAAACAATATAATTGAATTCATAGATCTCTAGGGTTAGAAATAAATAACTGCACAAGTGACCCTTATTCTATATTTAACCCCTTAAAGAATCCCATGTCTATAATAATAAAAATATTATTATTTCTTGACAAATCCTTAACCTTTTAAATAAAATTAAATATTATTTTTTCAAATAATATTTAATATATATTATTTCTCTTTGGACCATTAAACTTGTTCTTCCATTCCCCCAAAATATCTATCAGGCCTTAAATAATAACAATTTATTTACTAAATAAATATTACTATATTATTCTCGAATAAATAAATAAATATTATATTCACTAAATAGAAAATATTTATTTATTAAATATTATGCTCACATTATATTCTCTTGAATAACTGGGGACATAATACATGCGATCAAGAAAATATGAATAATTATTAAACCACATGTGGGAAAAATATTTATTAAACTTGTTAAATAATAATTTGTAATATATTATTTAATAGATATTCTCGATACACTTAGTGTGTGACTCTCTAGAGCTCTTTCTCAATGGCTTTTGGAGAAGTTGCCTAAATTCCAAGGTTAACATCTAGCAACATGCCAAGGAACCCATTGGGAAAGAAGTTTAATACTATAATAACATAATTCCTCATACAGATGCTAACTCAGTAATATAACCCCTTTACCACAATATCTCTAATCAAGCTGGTTGGATGTTGGTTCCATCAACCTTTATGATCAATGTCTCTTTTATTTACTTCCTAGAAATTGAACTTGCCTATAGAACCCCATGGACATTGAATTATTTAGGCTATATCATTTCCATCAAAGGGACTCAGATATCAACTAATTTGAAATAACCAAATGGAAAACTCCATTCTTGTATTATTCATTAATGCGATATTACTCAGGATGCACCCAACCTGTCCTACCTCACTGCGAATATAATTCATCATAGTTTTCATCAATACATCAACATATGTGACTCATAATAATAATTAATTATAATATTAAAGTACAATGATAAATAAACATATCTGTAGATATGAACATCTAATGACACATATAAATTTGGGTTTCCTATTGGCAGGTCTAATTCTTATAATATCCTACACTAAATTTTACCAAGGGTGTACACCGTGTGAAGGTCCCTCAAGGTCCTATGAGTCTCCACCCATGATTGCCAATATCATTATTCCCTCAAATGATATCAATGATCTATAGAATATATCTTTGAGAATAGTGTCATAGCACTTTCAGGTTCTCATCATATCATAGAACTACTATTAACTTTTAGTGTGACATCTATTATTAGGACATTATCACATACTATGTTATGCATAATAACAACCATGATTCTATAATAAGTTTATTAATATTAAAAACTATGAATATAGGTTATCATAAAGTACATAGAATTTGGTTCTAGGGAACCAAATTTAACAATTTTTGTATTCTTCACTACATATTGATTTGATGTTGATATATTAAGTAATTAAATGGGTTTTTTTGTTATGTTGATCAGGATATGGTCATACCAAACCCATAAAATTGAGTTTTACAAAACATATAGAGATCCTCTAAAAATGTTTTAGATTTTATCCATAAGTATTTTTTGTTGGATATTTACAAATATTACATATGATGTGAAAAAGGTGAAATTAATGACATATTTAAAAAAGTGTTTTATAATATATCCCAGAAAGATTTTTGGGTATTTTTTCATGTGTTATTATATATGATATAAAGTGAAACTGTATATTGTTAATAATGAGTTTTTTAGGTGGTAGATTGATGGTTATATGCACTAAATCTTATAGAAATATGTTGTCTTTAAGTTATATTATTTGTGATGATATAAAGGGAATCACATTGTATAATATCCATGAAACAAAGGCATATTTCTTGCCTTATGGCTATATCATTTAATTTGATATAGAGATATTGTATGATTGTTACCCTAGACTATCAAACATTATTTTAGGATATATCATAAACCTTTTTAAATCATATCATATGATTTAAATTAAACCCTACAACTCATTATCATTAAAGAATGTTAAGTACTAACATTTAGATATTCTTCCCCATAAACTGTTATTTCTTATGAACATTTCATATGATGAAATGTCTGGAGAACCAAATACATTTTTGAGATAAATGCATGAACACTTGGATAAAAATATAAAATGATTTTATAAATAGTTGAAATTAATTAAAAATTTCATAATATTCATGTAAATTAGATAAAAGTATCTATAATTTCTAAATGACTATAAAAATAAGTCATGTCTATTATTAAATCTAGACTTATCCTCCTACTGAATCTCCTAAGATCTATTCCTTATACTTACTTGGTCACTATGAGATACTATCATATCATGGTTGTTAGGGGGATACCACCCTAGTATTAGGCGATTTATCCAATTTATAGATGCATTATATAGGGTATAGTTATTTATATACTCTACTGATATTTATTATTCTCATATTAAAGGTAATATCATAGGATCATTAGTAAGAAGTAAATATACATCATTATATATATATATACGTGTGGTTTTAGTTTTAATGCTTGGTATTCTTGAGATTTTGGGTTTTTAATGTCTTATACTACTTGTATTGTTCAATCCTTAGAATCTCATCAATTGAAAATAAAAAACATTCTACAACTTTTAATAATAATATGTTTGTATTAATATTTCATTTAATATATTGATCTTACCATAATATATTAATGTTTAATTTTTTCTTTCTATTCTCAAATTTTATTTTTCTATTCAGATTAATTGGTTTTATAAATTTTTTCACAAATTATCTTTCAATTATATTTTATAGAATTATAAAATCTAATTTTAATCACAAAAACATATTTTTAGTCCTTTTAAAATATTTTATTTTGTGTTAAATATTTTTTGTTTTTTGAACTTTTTAATTTAATATATTTATCATTTTTCCTATTTTTAATCATTATATTCCATTTATATTTATAGAATACATTTCTTTCTCTCGTTATATACATTTTATCTATGATTTATGTATCTCTAAAGTCCAATAGGCATGATAAAACTTACTATGTCAAGGATAATGTTTTGTGTCATATTTTTTATATTTTTTTATTTTATTTTCTCTTATATTTTATCTTAAGAATTTATTTATATATTGGTTCTATATTTTTATATATATCACATGTTTGATATTTTTTTATTTCTATATTATTTTTTATTTTACGACTACTATATCACTATTTTATAACCTAAAACCAGAGTCACAACAATTATAGTAGTAAAAAATGATGAAATCCAAAAGAATCTCCTCTAAAAAACCATTTACAAGATATAGGATAGGAGACCACCCCATAAAAAAACCTAACCCAAAAAATAGTTCTTTTAAAGGAAACAAGTTAGTATGATATAGTGCCCTCTCCATGTGTGTGAAAATGTGATATTGACATGGTTTAAATGATGATAATCTTATATAAGGAATCTGATGGACCAATATGATGACTATTTTTTTGAGATCGAACATGAAAATGAAGAAACAATTTCCAAGAATGATGTTGTAAATCCATTATAAACACACTATATAAGACCCCATTGGACAAAATACACCTTTATAAGAAGATAGGGACCTAGACCAAAGGTGGTTTTGAATTCGAGCAACCTAGATCCTTGATAGTTATGCCAAACACCACCACATGACATTGAGAAATTTCTAATTGGAATGTTAGCATTATGCTTCAGTAATTGTGAGAGGAGATGCCAACATATTCATCTAGACCTATACTATACAGCTGCAGGTAATGGAATGTGCATGGAATACATAAACAATTTCTTATTTAAGGACAAACACCACCCTGTATTGATAGATATTTCTATATCCTTCACCTATCTGGTGACCTATAACATGGAATCATAATGATTCATGAAAAAAGAAATAAGACTAGAATAATTTTGGTTACTTTATAGCTAGAAGCTGATCAATGAAAATAATATGATATTAATCAATCTTTTATATATGTTAGTTTGGAGGTTTTTAAATAAGGATTTTAGGATAATTTCAATTGAGGAATTATTAAACCATATATAAAGGAATAGACCAAAGTGATTTCATAGGAATAAAAACCATGGGTTCTCTATGAAAAAATTGGTAGAAAATTTAGAGGCTAGTTATTCAAATTATGAATCCCATCCTAGTCTCTAAGAATATAATGAAGTCCCTTGAAAACTATACTCTAAATGGGTTCCACATATTTCACACTAACCTTAAGGTAAATATCCTAATTATGTACATAAAAACCATGTAAAAAAATCAGAATTCCATATATTAGATCACTCTATTAGGCACATTCAAAATTGAATGGATATAAAAAGGGATGGAGAAAAAGGCACTCTAAATTAAAATTATTTGAACACCAAATGAGACAAAGTGATTATTTTTAGTCCTAATAATGGAAGACAATTTTCTACTCATGGAATTTAAATGAGGAATAAAAACATGTCCATTAATGAGAGGAGAACCTAGATTCTCAAAATGGAAGGATATTCACAGAAAACATGACCAGAGATCCAGTTGGGAGACCCTTCTCCCAACTAATCATGGTTAAATTAGGGAGCTACTTTTTTCTAGGTTGGATGTTTGAAAAATAAATCTCTGATAAGTTATTTTAAGGTATTTCAAGAACATGAAATATCAATGTTAACCATTAAAATAATAATATAGGTTCATTAATGATGAAGAAGTGTGAAATGAAATACCTTTTAAACTTTATTTAGATATGGTCAATACCACCATCTTTCTTCAAGTTATCAGGGTTCAAACTAAATACTTCCTATGAAATACAGAATTAGTTATGGGAAATTAGATCCTTGGGACAATTATCTCTTCAGGATTATAAAAATAAAATCCTTTCCCTATAAGTGATCTATTCAACCATTATTGAAAAAAGCACCGATCTAGACCAACATCATTTCCTAGGCTAGAACCAGCACCCCTAGAATGTGTCTTCCTACAATAAACCCATGTTGATTATTCAATATAATATATAGATAGAGGCTAGCTAAACAATCATTGAGGATCACATAAATGTTCTTTTAAGATAAGTTACACATACATATGCATCTAAATTATCAAACAATGAATCAATTATAAACATTAGGGATCAATACAAGAGTAATGGATGAAACCTACCTAAAAATAAAACCTCCCATAAAGAAATAAAGGATAATATATTTAAATTCAAATATGATTATTTGAAATTTATAATGGTAGAAGGATACACGGAAAACATCATAGAGGGGTGTATTATCTTTTCTCAAACTCTTCATTTCATGAAAAACTTATTCCTTTAATGGAAGCGACACTAGTATAGAATTATGATGGTTAAATATGATAAAAAGGATTGAATATAAAAATTTAGATTGCTCGAAGTGTCAATGGTAAATAGGGACATACCCTTTTTCTGTTAAAAGTTTTTGGAAATAATATACTCCCATAAGAAGTAGTTTCATAATATTTTTAGTAAATGATTTATCACCTCTCTAGATATTAAGATTACTCTATTTTTTTCCAAGATTCAATTATATAAGTATGATATATCATTCCCCCCATATCCCAAATTCTATATATATATATATATATATCTCTTTACCAAGATTTTAAATAGTTTTAAAGGGTTATATGGTGATTTATAAATTGATTACAGTGCATTAAATAATTTCTCATCCCACTAAAATTAGCATTGTAGGTATGCATCTTGAATGTTTTTTATTAATATCCAAAATGATGTCGAAGTATTTGTGAAGGATCACAATTATGGTTTTAAGACTCTCTATCAAAATATTTTCCATATTTTCTTATTACCTCATGGTTTTATTCTCCAGTAAGGATCATATCAAACCAGGGGGATCACTCCCCACACCTATCTGAAAAGTCCTTGTGATGGGAAGGAAAATTCATGGGGATTATTTACCATTCCCAAAACCACTAAACACACCAATATAGGGAAAAAATCAAAGTATCATGGTGTGACAGCCATACATCACACTATGAAAACATGAAGGCCACATCCTTTCACCCTAGCCACACACCGTATTTTTTTGGGAATCCAACAATATCCTCCTATGTGCTTGACCTATGAATCAAAGTCTTACTTCCTCCTTTAACTGTTTCACCCCCCCTTTGTGGATCATAAATTCTCACCCATTGGGTGAATTTTTTCTCTCTTTAACAAGATATTCTTAGGTTCTCTAAAAATATTTTTATGTGCAGGAATAAAGTAAATATGGAAACCAGTACTTACTTGGTTCACCCTAACTAGAATACTCTAAGGGGCATGAGATGAAAATTTTCCCTACACAAAAATCACTAGGAGATCACTGGTCTTCAAAATATCAAGCTAGGTCACTCCTATTCCTAGGCTTAGTACCATACAAAGTCTAAGGACATCTCAATACTTCGCAAGGGTAAAACCCTTGAAATTTCCTTTTTTGGATCAATATCAATGGGGAATATCACATTTATATTTTATTAAGCTATAAGTCCATTATCTAGTATTACTTTCATGTATTTCTTTATTCGGTATAAATAGATGCTCTGTTGAAGTCTCTTTGGGGTCATCCATGACATATGTGAAAACACTTTGATGCATTACATCCTATAATTTCCAGAATCTATGGAAGAACTTCACTTTTCTATAGTTATAGAAAAAAATCCTTATATTTATTGGGTATATATTCAATGGTTTCTAATTATTTTAGGATTTATTACATTTATTTGAAAAATCACTCCTTGATATCTGAGAATCAGATATGGAAATGTATTCTCTATATATAAATATGTATTATAAAACTACTAATAGTAGATTTATCGAGAATACCAAACTTTCCATTACATACAATGGTTGGGATTGAATCTAATCTTTCCTAGTATCATGCCATGTGTCCCTTGTAATTAATGGCTCTATTGTGGGTATTTTAATTTAAGTCAGACATCTTGGAGTCTATGAAATAACACTTTTATTTTAGTTTCTAGTGAAACTGCAAGATGACTGAAAATTTCATGGCTACAATGTGTTCTAAAGTACTATGGTGTAACTCCTCCCATTTTAAAACAATTATGGTGTGACCATGTCTACCATTGTTTAGTACTAAATTTTCAGACATCACTACATTGTGGTATAGATTATTGTAGTGTGATCTACTATTATTGAGAAAATTCATAAAACTCATCCATTAAATCATATGTGTGATCTCTAATAGAGTTTTATATAACCTACTGCCACACTATTCTAACTACGGTGTAGAAACATTACTTTGTAAAATCCAATTTTGTTATTTAATGGCCCCCTTGTGGGATTAGATACCATGAATTTTTCTTATCTATAAAAATAGAACCATCCACAAATCGAGGTGTAGAAGAAGTGTGGATCAATTTTTATCAAAGGTGGATGCAACATATCCTTCTTTGCTATATCATGGACACCTAAAAATTTCTAGTGGAACCAGAACTCATATGAAAACCCCTCTACATCATAGCCATGTAAATGTAATTTTGACCCCTCAAATATTCTAGTGTCATTGAAATTCTTCTGATTTCACTCTAATGTCATGGTGAACATGACTGCGGTATAGCATGAGAACACCAAATCCCACATAAAACATTATTACAAAATTATTATATAATATTAGAAATATTCTCTTAAGATATACCAATTATGATTAATGTGGTTCCCTCATAGCCTCCTCCATGATTTCACATTGTGGCACAGACCTCTGCCTCTATGCTGCCTCCCTATGGCACAACCCACTACTTATATGCATACACTTTAGCCCATATGTATGGTCTCCTACCTCCATAGTGTCACCATAGATGGATATCCTTTCCAGTTCAACTACATAGTCACGATTTCTATTATATATCAATGGTTGGCCTTTATTTTAGATTCTCTATATTTATTGTGGTGAAACCATCAACACTACAACATAGTTGTAGTGAATAAAATATGGAAATACATTGGAGTTATTTGAAAACATATCCTACATGGAATAAATGTATGTACTATGTATTATATTCATGAACCTCCTTTATAACATGCCCACTATTCCCACTACTACAGCGTTGTCATTCACTTTCTAGTTAGCTTTCAATCTAGTGCAACATAGTCCATGAAATTCAAATATGGCATGCCTCAGGAGATCTCCTATTTTCCAATAATCACTTTTTTATCTCTTACATTATTCTTGATATAAAAAACATACCTTTTCCATCATAATTTGGATATATCAATCTCCCGGGGATCACTTGGCCACTTTGGTCATCCTTAACATATGTTGCCAACAATGCTATTGTCAACAAATCTAACATGCTTTATTAAGATGCCCAAACATATCTTGGTCATCAAACATGACATTATTTATATTAAATTAACCTTAACCTTCATATTTTCAACAACCTTGACAAACCTCATTTTAAAAAAATCCAACAATTATCTACTGGAATTGCTAAAAATCTACCCCTTTGGATTTTGTTGAAAATACCTAATATACATTTTGTTGAAAAAAAAATATCCATTTACCCACATTATTAAATTTACCATTATAAGTATATTATATCCCTTTAATTTTATCTTCTACCTATCAAGATGTACTATTCTCTCCCAATCATTAATGATATACAAAGGAAGATTCAAATGTAAAGGTTCATTCCAAACTTCCTTCAACAAATTTAGGGTGCACTTTGATTCTGTATACAACATATTATAGGGAGTATGATATTCATATCACCTCCCTCTAAATGTATAGAATGATCACAAGAGAACTCAACACCCCCTTTTAGGATGTATTCTCCACCTAAGGATATTTCCTCCTATTTCAAAACAATTAAATTCCTTGGTATTGACAACCTGTTGATTATCCTACTCAATTGAAACATGATGTTACACAAGCCAATCTAATTTCACATTGTATTTTCTCAAGAGATTAGCTAAGTGAATTTACCACTTTTTAGTATAGATTTCAAAAAATACTACAATACTACTAATCCAAAAATTGGTCTAGGAAATAATATTTTTTATAGGAAACCAAAGGTTTTCCATGTCACTCATAAATACTAAGAAACAAACATAATAGATTTGGATTTTACAATTTCAAAAAACCACATTTTATTACCCTAAATTCATACCATACCATTCTTACATAACATTATATTACTTATTAGTGAGAAACATACCACAAGATGAAATTTTTGATACCACTTGATAAACATTTGACACCACTTATTTCAAGAGAAGTTCAATTTGAACAAATGATACCATTTTAAATCCAATACTCTCAGATATTTATTGGTGTCAAAAACATTTATAAGAATTTATAGTCTTTTGTGTTAAGTTAAAATTCCCCTAATAATTTGTCCCTTGACACAAGTTTTGATATCACTTAATACTATAAAAAATGGTGGCACATTTGATTATTTTACAGATTTTTAATAAGATTCATCCACTTGTGCTTTTCTTGAATAATCATTCATGTGATTTTCAGGAACTGTATCCCCATTGATTTTATCTCCCCATTAAATTTTCAACTCTTAAAAAATATCTATACATAATAAATTATCTAGGGAGAGGGGTACATTGAATTTACTCAAGTTGATGAATCAGATAGGTCAGGATGAACCAACCAATTACCTTACAACTTTATTTTTCTATTTTTTATATTTTGGAAAAATAATTTAAATCAAATCATCAAGTTATTCATCATCACTTTTAGCAAGATAACATAAAAATTTTATGAAGGCTCTCTTTTTTGTGATTCCAAATTCACTTTTTTATTTATATATGTGAATATTTTCACCCTTTGTTTGATTTGGATACTCCAAATTATAGAATAAATTACACTTGACCAAGTATCATATTTGGTTGCATCACTAGTAGATCTAACCTTTGTATTTATTCTCCAATACATCTTCCCCTTTTTACTCTTAGTGTTTTGTGTAGGAAAACTTTTTAAAACCTCAAATTTTAGGACCAAAAGTTCCAACTTTGGAATATATCTTCCTTGGTGGAGTTAAGTTCACATTTTCCTCCACCTTCTTTACAACTGGATCAATATACAGTAGTTTCTTTAAGATTTATCTTCTTTTTTCTCCAAGAAATATTTTATGAGTTCTTAGATTTTGGTTCCTGAGACATTAGTTTTTAGGCATATTTTCATTCTAAAAAACAATAAAACCATTTTCTAGCTTAATTGTGATTTTTATAAGATAATAAATATCCCTCTAATTCATAAGATTAAGGTGTGTCTATATATATTCTTTACCCTTCCAGGAATATGTCCAATTATAATACCTTTCCATATGACCGAGGTTAGAAAAAATGAAAAATTTACCATAATAATCACTCCTTATTTGGTTTCTACTTGATTAAGAAGTTGGAACTACTTGAGTTCTTATAACATCATTAGTATTGTTGGAATCAAACATCTACTCATGATCTTCCCAAATATTCCACAATAATATCACTATAGATCTTTCATCTTTTTTGGAACTGTAATTCCAGATTTTAAATGTAACAAAAATTTACTTCTAGATTTCAAATATGAATTCCTCTTTTTTTTCACAAGTTGTGGTACATTTTGAAGGGACCTTTATATTCTCAAATTACATGTTCATCTTATCCTTATGAATACTTATATTCATATATTTCTATTTAAACTGAGCATCCATTGCTTTAATATTTTAAGAAGCATCTATAACTCATTTCCTTCCTTCTTTATTTTGGGTTTTGGGAGTTATGATGCTAGCATTAAAATCATTCTCTGCGGATATTTTTAAAATATCATAGGATATCTATTTTATAATATAACTTTTCTTAATCATCACAGTTCCCATTTTCATTATGATGAGATTCAAGGCCACTTATTCTATTTTAAATCTTCTATTTTCTAATGGAAAATATTCTACCATAGAATAATAGACTTCATGCATGAATCTCCATTGGTCTTCTTTTTCATTACACAAGAATTTATTTGATTAGAAAATTGAAGTTATCACATATTAATCACTATAATCCCACCTATTTTCATCTCTAAAATAGAGTTTAAAATTTCACATCCATTCAATACATGAGAGTTAGAATAGAAAATAACATTAGGTTCATATTTTACCTCAGTTGGAGAACAAAACATATAGGATGGATTCTTCTTACTTTTCTTATTTTTTTCATATATCACTTATCAGTTTTACTTTATTATCTTCCAAGTAAATATTTCAATTTCATTAATATATCTTTGAGGAACTCCAAAAGATTAATATTTTTGCGGCATTCATCCTTGGGATCCTCCTTTATTGCATCTTTGACTAATACATCAATTATAAGTTTTTTAATATATTCCAAAGAAGTATCTATGTCATTCTGATGGAACAATTCTCTCTTCCACCACTTCTTGAGAAGCTCTAAGAAAATATTCAATGAACTAGATAATCCCCATTTTTTATGTTCTAAAGTTACTTCCATCAAACAATGGATGGTTCATTGTGGATACCATTTTTTATTTAAAAAATTTCAAATAATGTTATAGTAAAAATATAAAAAACATAAACCATACCCTTTATATTACAATTCTAACATATATAATGGAGTTAGTGTGATATTACCATGGGGTGGTGGTGAATCAAGGTTTGTAATACTTGATAAATCATAACTAATTACCCCTTAACAATCTATCCTTCCCTTTATGGTTTTTTACATCTCAACCTTTATAGTCACTTTATTATTCTCTTAAATTAGATATTCTTAGGGTTTCTTTATTTTTTTAGTTTTCATGCATAATGTTAATATATATATGTGATATTTACTTGGTTCAAACTCATTGTGAAACTCAAAGGAGCATGCAACTTTCATGTAGCATGAACCAAAATCATGATGAGGTCATTGATCCTTAAAGGGTTAATATAGGTCACAATTATGCATGGGAATACCTACTTACAATGTTTAGGGACAGATCGCTGCTTCACAAGGGTCACTCCCTCAAAAATTCCTTCATTAGATCATTATCGGTGGAAATGATTACATTCATAGTGTATGGATATGTAGTTCCCTTATCCAACATCACTAACTTGGGATACATTTTCTAGTTTGAATATATTCTCTCTTAAAGTCCATATGGGTTGATCCTTCCCCTTTTTGAAAACCCATGGATACAGATCTTACTTTATTTTCAAGAATCTCTATAAATACTTCACTTTTTTTTGTAGAAAAAACAAATAAAATACTCCTTATTTGTTTGATCTTAAATGGTTATCAATTATTTATGATTTCTAATGACTCACTAGAAAAAAACCTCCATTCTCTCTAATAATTACATATAGAAATATATTCTCTATGTAACATTCAATATTCTAAAACTAATAATAACTATTTTATAGAGAATATCTCTCTTTTTATTGAATTAACTAATTGGTACAGGATACATTCTTTAACAAGACTATTTAATGTGTCCCATTTAATTAATGTGGTTATTATGGGTCTTGAAATTAAAACTAGACACCCTAGAGTCTATACAATAACTCCTTTCAGTTTTTAGTAAAACCGAAAGAGGACTAAAATCCTCCTGGTTGTGGAAGAGTATGAAGTACAAAGGTGTATCACCTACAATTTTGGAAATTTTATATTGTGACCAGGTCTACCATGGTGAATTATTTATTTTTTATACTTAATTATGGATTGGTATAGAAAACAATTGTGTGGTCCTCCTTTATTGACTGAATAAAAAAAAATCGTCCATTGACTCCTCTGTATAATATCTGACACGATTTACTCAAACCACTTGTCACACTGTACTAAATATGGAATGGTGAAATTATTGTAGCATAGAATCGTCTTCTTTTATGTGGAATATTTTTAGGATTGTGGATCTTGAATTCTATTTATCTTTAGAATTCATGCCTTCCATGATGCAAGTTATAACAGTGGGGTGGACATATTCTTCTCCAAGGGGACTACAACACAACATTCATTGTTATAGAGTGGAAACCTACAAAGTATTAGTAGAACTAAAACTCATATGAAAACCAATATTTTCTATAACTATCTATCTATAACATGTACACCTCAAATGTTACAGTGGAATTGAAATTCTTCTAACTATACATCTTCACCACAACGAACCAAACTGCATTCTATCTTGAGAACAACACATCCTACATCCAATGTTCTGCCAGAATTCCCTCAAAATATAAGAAATTTTATACCATGGATAAATGATTTTGAGTGAAATGGTCCTCTTCTGGCCTCCTCTAGAATAATTTCATGCTGTATGTACCACTACTTCAGTGCTACTACCCTATGACTCAAACCACTACTTTAATGCATACACTTCTTCCCTCATGTGTGATCTTATGACTTCTAAGTGCCTCTATTTCTGGTTGGACTTTTTAATCCCCCTTTGTGGTTTTTATTTCTCCCATAAGTGTAGGTTTGAGTTGGATCATCTAGGAAGCCAAGGTTGACCTTCTTTTTACATCATTCTTCTTTATTATGGTGCAACCATCAACAATGCAGTGTAGTCATAGTGACTCTGACATGGACGTACTTTGGAGTTATTCTCTAACATATCCTTTACAAAATATATTGATAAAATATGATTTATTATTATGATATAACATCATAAAATATAGAATATTCCCACCACTATGGTGTGGTCTCTCCCATTTTGTCCATCATGTACTCTTGTCCGACACACTCTATGAAATTCACTTTGGGAATGCCTCATGTAACACCCAGTCCTAAATTATAATAAATAAACATAAAATTTTAATCAAAATTAAATAAAATGAACATTTTAATATTTCATGGAAGAAAAAATTAACCACAATATGATGAATATCAATTTTGACTTATGTGTTCGAAATAATCCTAGAAATAATTTTTAATATTTTCTCACAGAAATATTTTTTATGAATAATTGAAAATGTAGTATTTAAATCTTACTATTTTTTTATAAAAATATATTATAATTTTTATTATTAAATATTTATTAAATATAAATTAACTATAAATTATTATAAGATCATTTTGTGGTAAAAAGTGATATTTTTTAGAATTTGTTTTTGAGAAAACTGTTTTTATATAGAAAGACATAAAGTATATACAATTTAAGAAATTAAAATTACACTTAATTATGAATTATTTAAATTAATATTTTTATAATATACCTAATTATAATAATTTATGTCTATATTATTATTATTATTATTCATATAGTTAATATAATATCACCATATGTTTGAAAAAAATATTTATTTAAAAATAATTTTTAACACGTTTTGATGGTTTATGTTTAAACCAAATTCAACCACTTGAATTTGATAAACTGGATTCCATATTTGGAATCTATATAATTAATTTAATTTTAAAACATATTTTTTTTTGTAATGAATAGTAAAAATAGTATAAACTAATTACCGTGATTAAGGTTGAAATGATTTTTCTAGGGGGGTTAATATATAATAGTAAGAGGCAAAATAGAATATTTCTTTAAACACCATTGGTTGGTTTTAATTCAATCTTGTACTTTTAACCCTATAATATATGCCATTTTGGAGCCATATTTCCAATAAAGTGACATGACATTGTTAAATTTTTTTAAAAATTTACAAGTGTTCCACTCACCTAAAAAATAAAAGGGAACCTAATCCACTCACATATTAACATCTCCAAAACCATTTATCTCAACCAAACTAGAAACAATATCTCTCTATAATTATTATTCACATTATATAGGTTCTGATCTTCCCAAAAGGATGACCTTAGGGCCCTTAATAAGATATCTGAAGGATGTTCTTCTTTTTCAACACTAAGCTCTTTCTTTTCTTCTTCTTCCTTTACCACCTTCAATTATGTATTAAAAATTACAAGATAAAAAAATTATATGAAATATAAAAATATTTTATTATGTTAATTTCATAATATTTATATATCTTCTTCTCTTTCAAGTGTGAAATAAAAACATTTCATGTGTTTACGGCGGGTTACTACCTCACGGACCGATGTAATTATTTTTCCATATAAAAATTTCAAGACTGATTCTAAAAATGAATATAATGAGAAAATATGATATTATTACATTAATATAATTTATAATATGGTGTAACTATATCCTACACACCATAACTATAACTTCCATGACAAAATATACATTGGGAAACGATGCATTTAGCATTCAAAATATTGGTAATAATGAAATATTATTAACAAATGAGTGATAAGATGTTATAAGAGGATCATATATGATATTAAAAACATGAATATGGTTCTATTATAAATTAATAAAATGTTTTAAACCGTTATAAAATAGTGTAAATCATATTAAACTAAATGGAAGAGTGAGGTAAGGGATTTCATCTCAATTTACACTACATTGAGACATATTTGTTATTATGAACCTATTCACTTTTATGTGGTGTATAAACTACCCCTTAGATATATGTTACATGAATAAATATTTATTAATGGTTATTAATTTTTTAATTAATGTTTATTCTTTCATGTTCTTAAAATTTAAATGTTACTAATGTGGTAAAAATTTATTTTACAATCTCATGTTATTTGGGGATTTCTTATGTTTTCATTAATGGAATATTAAAATTTATCCTTCATAAACTAAACTAATTTTATTATCCTATATTTATTTAAGTAGTTTCTATATTCTTCTCCAATTTTTCTTGTATTTTGTACTTTAATTAAGTAAATAAATGATTTAATGAAATACCAATTTTATTCCTCTTTTAATCAAATATATTTTTCCTCTATATCCATATTTTTCAAATTTATTCTATAAAAATCCTTTATGTTAATCAAATGGTTTATTAATTAGATTTTAAGTTATACATTAATTTTTAAAAGGTGTTAAATTAAAATTTAAAATGGTTTTTGAAAGGGTAACTTTTGAATTTATCTATAAAAAGTCCAAAGGAATGTTCTTTTAACGTATACGGTGTTAACTGACCTCCCCCCCATTATAACCGTTTTATTAAGTTTATGTTATTATATAAAATTATAATGGTTTTATAGAGAAATATATTTAATTAATTCTTATTCTAATATTTAACATCCATTTACTTTATTCTTTCAAAGTACATGATTTTATTAAAAAAATTTATATTCCTCTTGAAACAATGGTTATCTCTTATCACTTATTTGTATCATGGTCATTAACATCCTCTTTAAACATTCAATTTCTTGTGATCATTAGACTTTGAATTTTCTTTAAATATCTATATTATTTTTATAATGGATAAGATTATTTCATTAAACATATACCATTTTTACATACAATGATTCACTATGAAAGTTATTTGATTGATTGGATAAAATATTGATAAATAATTGTTCTCTTACTCAGTAAAAAAAATTATTAATAAAATGCATAGTTTATAAATTTAATTAATCATTCAATATATGATTAATTCATTAAAAATTTAGTAATGGGTGGGAGTATGTTATAAATAACCCATCGATGCATCAATAGTCTCAAGATACGATTTAGTTGGACAATATAAATGGGTTTTTTGTGTATACCTAACTATATATTGAACTATCTTGGGGCAAGGAATTAATGGAAAATATATCATGATTTTTATGATCATGATTTTATATATTAATAAATTCCATTCATTGAGAATTTAATTATTATTATCCTTGATATTTTTCATTAATATTATCTGTGATTTCATTTTGGGCTCAATTTATTGACTAAATGGAATTTTTTTTTCTTATTTACCTTACTATATTGATTTTTCCTTAATTACTCATGATATCTTAAAATTTACATAACCCATAAAATGTTTTTGAGATCGACCATATTTTATTTCCATTCCCTATTATATAAAGATGAATTATATGAATGAATTTCAAGGATGTTGAACTTTTGATTCTGTTATGTTTTGTATTCTTTTGCTAATGAGAAATGGGTATCATGAATGTATTTAGTTCTATGTGACTAATAAATTTATTTATCCTTCAAGATTAAAAATCCTATTTTTATGCTAATATAAGAAAGTGACCACTGACTCTAGTTTATTGGATTCATGGGTTTTATAGTCAGTATCAGTGAATTTAATAGAAACTTTGGGAATTAGATTCATGAAAACATAGTTTAGTTAACATAACCCAATAATATACTTCATTGTTATGTCAAATTATGGAATAACAGCCAAATTTTTTGGTAAGGTGTATATTATGTTGTTTTTTTATCAATACATCATTTTTTGGATTCTACAACTAGACATGGTTCTAGCATAATTGTACCCTAAAGTAATAACTCCAAAAGTGTGCATTGAGCATGGACTCAATCATCAAATAGTGCATAAAAATATTCCTTACCACAGAATTGGTTTGAATATCCCGATATATATTCTTTGGTTAATTTAAATTTTCTTTACCAACCATTAGTAATGATTTCAAAAAAAATTATATTCCCAAAGAAACCAAGTTTATGATTTCAAGATTAATAATGCATAAATTTTAAATTTATGTTAAGTGTCACCTCATATTTAGGTTTATATAATGTTATTTAAAAGTCTAAATTTTATGAGATAATTTATTATATAATTTTTCTAAAAATAGTTCATTGAAAAAATAATGGGGTCAACACTCAGGGTTAGTGTATAAATTTTCCTACTAAGGAAGATAATACAACTGGTGTTGTAACTAAGAAGATCATGGATATATTGGTGTAGTTGACCCTTGTAATGTCTAAGAATCTTTCCAGAATGGATAAAATTATTGTTCTATTGTGTTATTGTTCTATGTTTGATTGCTTCACGCAACTGAAGCCCCCATCAATTAGTGGTACTTCTAATCCAGTGGTAGATAAGAAATGGATTAAGTCCCTTAAAAATACATTTTTTTGTATTGGGATGAAATCGAAATGAAAAGGTTATATTGGAATTATGTTTCCATAATGGTGATGTAGATCAATGGTGGTGGTTGATCCAAAATACCAGGGAAGGTTAATAAATAGAATACTTTTAAAGGAGAGCATTAAAAGAAACATTATTTGACAAATATTTCCCTCTTGATAAACCGACTAAAATGAAATGAAATTTAATCTGTTTAAAGAAAATGAAAGAATAAAGTATTGAAAAGTGTGAGTCTACATTTAATATAATTTATAGGTCTTCTATGGATTACATACACAATAAAGGATTCAAGAGAAATTATTTTATTTAAGGACTTATTTAAAGTCTTTTAAGCGCACTAGTTTGTCAGTATTTTTAATTATATGATGAAATAATTTTATGCGCTGACAATATTGAGAAAGAAATTTATAGATCCTATATATTTAAGGAGAATTAAGATAATAATAGGTATTATTAACACTATCAAAAACGGAAAATGTTAAAAAATTAGAAGAAAATGAAGCAATTAACATATTGTGAAAATTGTGGGAAGAAACACCATGGAAAATTCTTGAATGGAATGTGATTTTGTTATAAGTAGGGTGATAAAGGTCATATTTATCAGGAATTTATGGGGAAGAAAGAGACCACTTCTATTGATTTCATTATCTATAAATAAATGAAAAATTATTTAAACTAATGTCCCAAGTGTTAAGAGAAAAAACTGTTGAACATGCCAAGGGGATAAGGCCAAGTTTTTGTGATCATTACTGCTGAGGTTGAAGTTCCAAAATATGTGGTGGTAGGTACATTAATAATATATTTAAATTTAGTAAATTATTTTTTTGATTCTATTTCCTTGCACTCATTTATATCTTCCATTTTTTCCATGAAAAATTATATTTCCTTATAACATTGAGAAGTGAGGTGTTATTCAAAAGTCATATTGGAAATCTCACTATGACTAGGATACGTCCGGAAGTTCCCATTATGTCACATAGGCATTCTTTATTTAATTAATTTGTTATAATACTTATGGTTTAATTATATACAGTCCCTATTCTGTAATGGATTTCAAAATATTATTTAAAAATTTATTACAAAGAAATAGAAATTATAATTCATGATAAATATGAGGAATTTATTATCTTTAGAGTGGAGACCTCATAATCAGCGTCGTATGAAAATCTACCCACAAAATCTCTACATAATGATACTCTTGGGTAGGAAGAGGAAAAATAATATATGAATGGAAAAGGTAAAATTCAAATTGAGGATATACTTATTGTATAATAATATATTGATTTATTTCCTAATGAATTACATGGACATCCCCCAGAGTGTGAAGTTATGTTTTCAATTAATTTAATCCCCAATGAAACAAAAATGTTAAATAATCCTTAGATAATTGACAAGTGTTTTATTAACTGGTGGAGTTGTGTGATAAGGGGATTATTAACTCGAGGAGTTATGTGGTAAGGGAATTTACAAGGGATTTATATGAATCCCTATAGAATTAGTGGAGTTGAATAAATTACTAGAGGAGTTGTGTGATAATGGATTTATTAACCCTAGATTTTCCCTTAGGGATCCCCTTTTCCATTATTAATGAAGAAAGATGGATTTGTAACCATATTTATTTCCTATAAGTAAAACAATGGTATTGTGATAAAAAAAGTATCCCATACCACACATCAATGAAATATTTGATCAAATTAATTGATATCAATATTTTTTGAAGATTGAACTTTTCTCTAGGTATCATCAATTTCTAGTAAAGAAACCGTATATTACAAAAATAACAATTTGAATAAGGTAAGTATATTACAATTTTAAAAAATTCCATTTTGATTTTCTAATGAACCATCTATTTTTATGGATATAATGAAAAACATATTCATGGAATATATTGATATTTTTATTGTGGTATTCATTAATGATATCTTGGTGTAATCTAAAATTTATGGGGACCATGAGAATCACTTATCGATCACTCTTGAGACTCTTAGTGTAGAAGATTTATAAGGTGAATTTGGCTTGTGTGAATTCTATCTAGATGTAGTTTCTTTTCTGGGCCATGCTATCCCAAAGGATAGAATCTTAGTTTATCATGTGAAGAAAAAGGTAGTTAAAGAATGTCCTTCAAAAACAAACATAACCAAGGTATTTAGTTTAATTAGTTTGGTAGTTTACTATTGATGATTCGTTAAAAAAAATCTAAATTGGACAACAAGTTAATAAAGCTAACATGCCAAGGGGTTAATTTCATATGGAAAATGGAATGTTTTGAAGAATTAAAGAAGATATTAGAAAAGTCTCATATTTTTTATCTGCCATCAAGAAATGATTCATTTTTAATATATAGTAATTTATCAAAAAAGGTTCCTAGTTATGTAATTATGTAAAATGATAATGTTATTACCTATGCATCAAGGAAGTTAATGACTTATAAATAGAACTATCCAACCCAAACTCTTGACTTGGTAGACATGATATTTTCTTTAATGATACAGATACAATCTCCTAATGGAGAAATATGTGAGATAAACACAGAACATAAAATCCTAAAATACATATGTTCACAAAATTTACTCAAAATATGGAAAACAAAGATGGATCAAGTTACCTAGGGATGATGATTTATAAATACACTACCACCTTGTGAAATAAAATAAGGTAGTGAGTGCATTGAGGATGAAATATCATAGAGTTTTTTCCTAAATAAGGATTCATAGGGATCCTACGTTCATGGATCTAATAAAGATAAATATAATAATTTTTAGGGAATGTAAAACATATAAACTTTTAAAATTATTGTAATACCATATTAATTTTAAAAGTTAAAAAAATTCTCAACCTCATGATGAGAATTTTGAAAATAAAATAAAATATGTGAATGATAGAAAATTTGTAGAATTCGTTTGTGAAGAAGTCGTTATGAAGTTCAGAATTATACTATGTTTCCTATCTATACTTGAGTTGAAAAAGGAATTACTGGATGATTCTAAGAGATAATAATTCTCTATACACCCTAGTATCACCAGGATGTATAAGGATTTTAATGAACATTTTTGGGGGGATAAAATTATGTAAGGAATTACTAATTATGTATCAAGATGATTAGTTTTCCAATATGTAAAGGTTGAGAGACAACATCCTAGAGGATTCATGGAATATTTTCTTATTTATTTTCAGAAAGTGGATGAAATTACTATATACGTTTTCACTATATTACTAAATACTCTAAGAAATTATGATGAAATATTAGTTATTATTGACCACCTTACCAAATCTACACATTTCCTTACTATAAGAGAAGATTTACCTATTGAGTTCCTTGGATGAATATTTTTTAACGATGTATTATGACTTATTGGTGAACCTATTTTAATTGTTTTTGATTATGATACCTATTTTATATCACAATTCTATAAGAGTCTTTATAAGGACCTTGAAACTTATCTTCATTTGAGCATTCTTATGACCCTCACACTGATAGATAGTATGCAAGTACGTTTCAAACATTAGAATACATGTTGTGTTTATATTGAATTGAATTTCAAGTAATGGGGGTCATTATTTAACTTTTATAGAGATTTATTTTAATAATAGTTTCCATTAAAGTATTCAAATAGTGTTAATTAATCATTATATGGAAATAAATATCATACAATAACTTTTTGGGATGAAGTTTGTGAAAGGAAACTTATAGGACCAAACATTTTTGTTAAGAAAATGGAAAATGTAAAAACTATTCATACTAATATTAAACCAGAGAAAAGAATAACAAACAGTTATTCTGATAACTGGAGGAAAGATTTGGAATTTCAAGAGGGAGATCACATTTTCTAGAAAGCATCTTCAAGGAAGGGTTTTATAAGGTTTGGAAAGAAAGAGGAACTGATCCCTAGGTTTCATAGATATTTTGAAATTATGTAAAGAATTAGAGATGTGACTTATCAATTAGAAATTATAGCAATCCACTAAAAATTACATGATATTTTCTATTTAACATTTTTAAGGAAGTACAATGGAGACCCAACACTAGTGCTCACCTATGAAGAAATAGAATTGGAACATGATGTAGCTAACTATAAAGATCCAATCCATATTTTTGAAAAAATGAGAGAATTTATTGAGAAATAGGATGACTGAAATGGTAAAGGTACTCTGTTGAAATAATAAAATTGAGGAAGCCACATGGAAACCATAGTATGTTATGAATAAAATCCACTCTCATTTGTTTAGAAGGTAATATCCATGAAACATTGAGGTCAAATGTTTTGTTGAAGGGAAGAATATAACACATGACACTTAATTATATTAAGGGAAAAATTCAATTATAGAAATAAAATAATAAAATGAAAATTTTAATATTTAATTTCGGGAAAATTTTAGTTTTATATGATGAGAATTAATTTTTAACTTACATTGTAAAAATAAGACTAAAATGAACTTCTGAAATTTTTCCTTAGAAATAAGATTTTATGAATAATTTAAACTATATCATTTTGTTATTCCTAATTTTATTTATAATAATATTTTATATTGTTTATAATTAACAATTTTTTAATATCAGTTTTATATAAATACCGATAAGATCATTTGTAGGTTAGAAGGTAAGTTTTTACGAAACTATGTTTTCTTCAAAATATTGATTTTGTTTATAAAGTCATAATGTCTATCCATTTTAATTAATTACAATAATATTTTATAATTAATAATTTAAATTAAATTTATATATTATATATCAATATATATTAATTTATATCCACATAATGATTATTATTAGTCATATAGTTAATATTAGATCATCTTATGCATGAAAAATACATTTCTTGAAAAACCTTTTTTTAACACCTTTTATAGGTTTATTTTTAAATTAAATTATAAAAGTTATATGAATTGAATTTGATAAAATGGATTCCATAGTTTTAGTAATAATAAATAATAATTTTTAATAACATCGACTTAATTATTTGTTATAATGAATATTAAAAATAGTGAAAACTAATTACCTCGGTTAAGGTTAAAACAGGTTTATTAAGAGGTTAATCAATAAATATAAGGGTAAAACTAATCTAAAAAAATTATGAAACCCCATTTTATCAATTTATTTAGACATTAATCTTTTACCCTTGGAATATGGATCACTTAAGAAGTGTATTTTCTTAATATTGACATGAAAATTTTGAAAAACTTGGAAAAATTACAAGTGCGCCACTCACCTTAATTATAAAAGGGCTCCTCCTCGACTCACTTATTCACACATATAAATCCATTTATCTTGAAAATAGAATTAAATATATCTATCAAATATCCTTATTAAAATTCTATGGTTTAGTGCCCTCCCAAAAGATCAACCAAATTGTCTATAATATGAGATCTAAAGGATATTCTTCTAAGAAAAGGTAATTGTCTTCAAGAAACTATTTCTTTTTTACTTCTTATTTTACCAAAATAAATTATTTCTTAACAAGTAAAGTATAAAAATTATATTTTATCCAATATAATTATATTTTATTATGTTTATTTCTATCTCCTTCTTCATAAAATGGGAAACATAACCATCACTCAAGTGTATGGTAGACTACCTCCTCCTGAACCGATGTAATTTTGTTTCGATCACTGACTCACATGGGCAAACATAATGATGGATATAATGAATATATATGATAATTATGACATGATATTTATTCTATAAATTCAATATATCATCCACTTACTTACCATTTCTCCCATTAAGGAAATCATAGTGTAACTATTACGTATTTACGACGTACCGTCTCCACAAAGTGATGCGATTAATTTTACATGTCCAAATTTCAAGAATGATTATCAAAATGTATCTAATGAGTAAATAATATATTTATAAAATTAACATAATTACATATATTATTTAACTATATCATATACACAATAACATGAACTTCCGCGACAAAACATACATGATAAAACAACACAGTTATCTCCTAAAATAATGATAATAATGAAATATTATTAATGAATGAGTGATACAATGTTTTAAGGGGATCATATATGATATTATAAAAACTAATATGGTTCGTGTATAAGCTAAAAATATTTTTGAAACCATTATAAAAGAGGCTAAATTGTGATTAACTAAAGGGAGGTGGGAAACAATTTATTTTATAATATCACCTTTATTTGGGATTGATTATGTTTTCATTGAAGGAATTATATAATTTATCCTTCACAGGAACGCATTATTTTCTTATCCACTATATATTTAAGGATTATATATATTTTATACTATCTTTTCCTCTATTTATTACTTATCAAAGAAAATATTTTTGTAAGAGAAAAATCGATTTTGTTTCTCTTTTAATCAAATAGATTTTTCTATAATATCCATATCTTTCAAAATTATTCAAAAAAATCCCTTTTTAATTCTCAAATAATTTATTAAGAACATTTTAAGTAATATTTCATTTTTGTAAAGGTATAAAAAGAATATTTATATTTCTTTCCTAACTTTGTGTCTTTCGACTTTCTTCACAAAATTCCAATGGAATGTTTTTAAAATATATGGCATTAATGGACTACCCCACCATTATAACTGTTTTATGAAATTTTTCTTATTCTATAAATTTTTAATGTTTTTATAAATAAATATCTTAAATTAAATATTATTCAAATATTTCACTTCTATTTCCTCTATTTTTTCAGAGCACATTTTTTTATTACAAAACTTATATTCATAACAAACCGATGGTCATCACTTATCTCTTATGGATTTTGGTTGTCATTAAATTCCTCTTGAACAATTCACATTCTTATGATATTTGGGAATTTAATTTCTCTCAAATATATATATTATTTGTATCATGGATATTATTACTACCTAAAATGCAAATCATTTTTACATATGGTGCTTTACTATTGATGTTTTTTGATTGAATTAGAGAAATTTTGATAAATCTGTCTTCTTTTGATCAAAAATAGAAATGTGTTGATAATGAATATTTTTTATGAGTTAAATTAATAATTTAATGTATGTGTAATTCATCAAATATGCAGTGATGGGTGTGGCCCAATTATAGATTTACACTTTTTCCATCGGTAGTATTATGAGATGAATTAGTAGGTCAAATTAAATATGTTTTTGGTGTATACCTACCCAAAAATTAAACTGTCTTAGTGTATGATCTTTTTGGTACAGATATCATGATGAATGAGATATTGATGTACAATATTAATCATTTCCTTATTTTATAATTCGTTTATTATTATCCCTAATATTATTGCATTGATATTATCCACATATGCATTTTGTGCTCAAGTTATTAGTTAAATGGAATGTGTTTTTAGGTATTTACCTTAGCATATCAATTATTACTTATTTACTCATGATATTTTCCACTCTATGTAATCAATACTGATAATTTTATGGAAGCATTATTTTTTTTCCTTTACCTAGGATATGGAGATGAATTAATTGATTGGGTTTCAAGGATGTCAAGTTTTTACTTTTATTTTGTTTTAAATTTTTCCCCAATGTAAAATGGGAATAATTTTTATATCTGGTTATTAAAGATTACTAAATTGATTGGTCCTTTAGGATTAGGTCTCTTTTATCTATGAAAATGTAATAAACTAAACACCGACTATAGGTTATAGGATTTATGGTTGTTATAGTTTGAATTAGAAAACATTTAGTAGAAACCATGAGAATTAGATTTAAGAAAACATAGATTTGAGATCATAACCTTTGGATTGAATTTGAAGATATATAAAATTGTAGAATAACATCTTAACATTTTTTTATTGTTTAGGTTATGTAGTTTTTCCTAAAAAAACATCATTTTATGGATATTACAAGTGGATGTGGTTCTGGTGTAATTATACCAAGTAATAATAACTCCAAAATGGGTGCATAGGGATTTGACTTGATCATCACCTCTTTCACAATAGTGGGTCATACCATGCACCAATTTTGATACTACTAAGGGAAAATATTTGATTAATTCACATTTTATTTATAAACCATTTAGAATGTTTCAAAATATTTTTATATTCTCAAAGAAACCACGTTTATGATTCCAATATTAACAATTCATAACATTTCAATTTATTTTCAGTATTAAATTATATCTATATTTATATAATGAATTAAAATTCATAATTTTTTTTTATAATTCAGTATATTCCATTTTTTAGAATTAGTTCAAAGAATAAAGAATGGTATCAACACTAAGGCTCAATATAAAAATTTCTCTATTGAGAAAGCTAATACAACTAGTGTAAGAACTTAGAAGATCATGGCTATATTATGGAAGTTGACCCAGGTTATGACTAATAAACATTCCAAAATGGAGTAACCTATTGTTCCATAGCATGATTATCTTAAGTTGGATCACTTCATGTGACTAAAGAACCCATAATTTAGTGGGACTACTGATTCAATGGTGGATTAGAAGTGGAATTAAATAAATTGAAAATTTATTTATGGCATTGGGAAGCTATGGAAAGGAAAATGTTATAATGGAAGTATATTTTATCACGGGTGAAACTAATAAGTGGTATTCATTCATGTAGAATAAAAGGGATGTATAGGAAATTGAACACATTTAATATAGATATTTTAAAGAAATATTCTTCAATATATATTTTCCTTATTGTAAATGGACTGAAATGAAGAGAAGGTTTCTTAACTTAAAGAAAGAGAAAGAAAAAATTGTTATAGAGTATGAGTATACCTTTGAAAGATTTTTTTGTGATGCTTCATATTATATACATAATATAGATCCAATATTGACCATTCCCATGAAGGTCTTAAGCCAATTATTCTAAGGAAAATGGTTTCTCAAACTTTTTCATCATAAGAAGAAAAAATATTATACACCATAAAAAAAGTAGTAATTTTTATGATCCTATATATTAAAGGGAAATTAAGAGAATATGATAGATTATGAACACTAAAGAAAGGTTAAAATGTCAAAAACAAGAAGAAAATGAATAAATTTCCATCATGTGATAATTTTGGAAAGAAACATCCTTGAAAATGCATGAAGGGAATGCTATTTTGTTATAATTGTGGAGATGAGGGTCATATGGATCATGAATTTTAGTGCAGGAATGAGATCATTTCTATCTTGTGATTTAATTACAAAAAAATATAGAGTTATTCAAACCAATATCCCAAATGTCAAGGGAAATTAGTATAGAAGAGGCCAGAGGAGAAGACTAAACTTATAAAATGACTACAAGTGAGGTTAAAGTCTCAAAAGATGTGGTGGAAGGTACTTTATTCATATCATCAAATTTATCTAATGATTTATTCGATTCTAGATCCCTACACTAATTTATACATCCCATGTTTTCCAATAAAATTAGATATTTCCCCAACATGTTAAGAAAGGTGTTTTCAGTTAAAACTCATAGTTGAAATCTCATAATGAATAGTACGTGTGAGACCAATCCAATTAATTGAAAATTGATTTTTATTTGATTTTATAAACCAGATTTATGGGTGATCAGCAACAAAAAAAGGTTCAAAATTCAAAAAAAAATCTCGGCATCCAAGATGATCATGAACCAGATTCATCCACATCCACCTATTTTATACCTATGATTGAATTTGTTCCAATCCTTGGTATGAACTTGATTTCAAAATATAATTTAAAAATTTATTATAAAGAGAAGAAAATTATGATTCCCGATGAAGATAAAGGATTTATAATATTTATAGGAATACATTAATGTATTTCCTGAAAAATTACTTGGACATACATTAGAGTGTAAAGTTTATTTTTTCATTAATTTACTTCCTGATGGAAGACCTATATGAAAAAATCCCTGTATAATGGCCATTGAAGAATTAGTGGAGTTTAAGAAATAAATAGGGGAGTGGGTGATAATGGATTTATTCTCCCTAGTATTTATCCTTGGGTATCTCCTATTATTTTCATTAATCATAAATATGGATCCATGAGGACATGCATTTATTATATGGAAATCAATGTTATTATGAAAAATAACAAGTGTCTTCTTTGTAAAATTAACTAATTATTTGATCAAATTCCCAATCTCAATATTTTTCAAATATTGATCTTCACTCGTGGAATCATATATTGTGAGTGAAGAAGAAAGATACTCTGAATAAAATTTTTTTTATTGAGCTATATACATTATGATTTTAAAGTAATTCAATTTGTATTTTTTAATAAAAATTATATTATTTTGGATATGTTGAATATATTATTCAAGGAATATCTTGGGTTTTTTAGGGTATTAATTTATGATATCTTTATGTATTATAAAATCTATAATGACCATGAGAATCACATGTGGATCATTCTTAAGAATTTTAGAGTAAAAGAGTTATATAATAAATTTTTTAAGTGTGAATTCTAACCATAGGATGTTTCCTTTCTTATTCATATTGTCTCTAAGTATGGAATCTTAGTTGATCAAGTGAAAATAAAGGTAGTAAAATAATTTCCATCCACAACGAACATAATAGTGGTACGTAGTTTCATTAGTTTTATATATTACTATCAGATAATTCTTCAAAAAAATTCTTGATTATCAGACTAGTTAACCAAAATTACATGTAAAGGGGTTAAGTTAATATAGATAAAGGAATGTGAATATAAATTTGAATAATTGAATAGGAGACTGGAAAATACTCTAGTTTTTACTCTAACACAAAGAAATGATGGATTTGTGACATATAGTGATTCATTGAATAAGGGACATGGTTATGTCCTTATACAGAACGATAAAGTTGTTGCCTATATATAGATGCAATTAAAGACTTATGAACAAAACTATCCAAACCATGATATTGAGTCAGTGACCAAGATCTTTTCTTTGAATATATGGAGGAATTATATCTATAGTGAAATATGTGAGATCTACATAGATCATAAGAGAATAAAATAAATATTTTCACAAAATTATATCAATATGAGGAAAATGAAATGGCTTGAGATACTCAAGGATTACAATTTGTAAATACACTACCACCAAGTGAAGGCAAATAAGGTAGAGGATGCTTAGAGCTTGAAATATAATAGATTTCATTCCAAAACTAGAAATGAAAAATATCCTACATTCATGTATCTAATAAATATGGATATTGGAATAATTAAGGAAGGGGAGACATAAAAAATCTTTCAAAAGATTGTGAAACCATATTTAATGGAAAAGGTTAAATGTTCTTAACCTCATGATAATAATTTTCAAAATAAAATTAAAGCTATGAATGATGTAAAATTGATAGAATTCATTTCTTCATATGAAATTATGAAATTTGGAAAGATTTTATCTATTTGATATAAACCTGATCTGAATAGAGGATTGTTCAATGATTCTCAGTTCTTAAATTTCTCTATACACCCTAGTATCATAAATACATATAGGGTTTTGAAGTATTATTTTTTAATGGATAACATGAATTAGGATATTGATGACTATGTATCAAGATGCTTGGTTTTTCAATAAGTTAAGTGTAAGAGGGAGAGTATCCAAGAGGATTCGTGGAACCTATACTAATATATATGTGGAAATGGGATGACGTTTCTATGTTTTTTTCACAAAATTTCATATCACTCCTTGAAAGTATAATGTGATCTGGGTTATTGTTGATTATATTACCAAATCATCTCATTTCTTTTATATAAGATAATATTTACCTCTTGACCACCTTTCAAGACTCTATTTTGATGATGGGATATGATTTCACGGTTTACCTATTTTAATTTTGTTTGATTATGATACCAAATCAATAAAGTAATTATAGAAGAGTCTTCATAATTCCCTTAATACTAATCCTCATTTGAGCATCGCCTACCTTCCTCAAACTAGCAGAGATTTTGAAAAGACTATTCAAACGTTGGATAAGTTACTGAGGTTGAGCTTTATTTAATTTCCATGTTTTTGGGATAATTATTTACCATTGGTAGAGTTTTACTATAACAATAGATTCTATTAAATTATTCAAATGACATCATATGTAGCATTATAGGGAAAGAGATGTCCAACTCTAACTTGTTGGGATGAATTTGGTGAAAGTAAACTTATGGGACCAAATATTTTTGAGGATATAACAAAAAAATAGTAAAGGATTTTTAGAGATATATTAAAGTAGCTCAAAGAAAGTAAAATATATATGCAGATAACTGGAGGAAATATTAGGAATTTCAAGTGGGATATTACATTTTCTTGAAATTGTATCCATGAAATGGTGTTATAATGTTCGATAAAAGAAAAACTAATCCCTAATAAAACCTTTTTAAATTATATAAATAATTGAATATGTAGCTTATATATTGTAAATATGACCAAGAGTTTATAAGTTTCATGATGTGTTTCATATATCACTATTAAAGAAGTGCATTTTAGAACTAACCCATGTGCTCAACTCTCAAGAAATAAAATTTTAACATGATCAATGTTACTATGAAGAGACATTCAGGATTCTAGAAACTATAGTGAATGTATTGAGGAATCAAATGACTATACTCATAAGGTTAATTTGTAGAAATCATAAAACCAAGGAATAATTATTGGAACTATAGGTTCATAGGAATGAAAGTCACACTTCTATGTTTATATGGTAATTTTCATGAAACTTTCAAGGATGAAAATTTTTTAGGAGGAAAGAATGTAAAAACCAAGAATCAATTATAATTAGTAAACATTCTATTTTAATAAAATCATAATACAATATAAATTTTAATATTTCATTCTATACAATTCTAATTTGATCATATGAATATCAATTTTTAACTTGGTCAAAATAAGCCTAGAATGAATTTTTTAAATTTTTTCCTTAGAAATAAGTTTTTATAAATAATTAAAAATTTAGTATTTAAATATTTATATTTTTTGTAATAATATGTAATATTTATTAAAATTAATAATTTATTTACTATTAATTTTATAAAAATATTGATAAGGTCATTTGGAATTAAACAAGTGTAGTTTTTAGAAAACATTTTTTTAGTTTTTTTTGTTTAAAACGGCATAATGTCTATAAATTTTATGTAATTAAAATAATATTTAATGATAAATAATCTATATTAAATTTATAGATTATATATATAACTATATTAATTTAAATTTATATAATGTTTATTATTTTTCATATAGTTAATATAAGATCATCTTATTCTTGAGAAATGCATTTCAAAAAAACATTTTCAACACATTTTGTGGGTGTATTTTTAAATTAAAATATTCCACTTTAATGAATTGAATTTGATAAAATTTATTCTATATTTGGAATCATAATTATTAATATTAGGTAATATGTTTAATATATATTTTTTATAATGAATAATAATAACATTAAAAATGAATTATCATGGTTAAGGTTAAAACAGGTTTACCCGGGCTATAATCTATGAAGATAAGGTCCAAAATGACCTAAAAACTTTCAAAAAACCCATTTTTGTTATATTTTTATATAATTCCTTTCCCATTATAATATTATCTA
The DNA here is from genome assembly GCA_963277665.1 of Viscum album. Classification (NCBI taxonomy): domain Eukaryota; kingdom Viridiplantae; phylum Streptophyta; class Magnoliopsida; order Santalales; family Viscaceae; genus Viscum; species Viscum album. Next base: position 191,286,461 of record OY728145.1, read on the forward strand.
TTTTGGGGCCGTATTTCAAAGAAAGTGACTTGAAATTATTGAAAAACATTGAAAAATTTATTACATGCCACTCACCTCAATTATTAAAGGGAACCTCGTCCCATCAATTCATAAAACCTCTTATTACATTTAGGTTGAAAAAAACCTAAAAACATATCTCCCTGAAATACTTATCCACTTTCTGTAGGGTGTCACCTCAACGTTGACACAAAGGGAGGGGGCTCATGCGTTGGACTTGAGTCTTCTTCTCAATCACCTCCCCCCCTTCCAGTGTTACTCGATGTGAATCAACGTTGTATTAATAACTCAAAGGTTCTAGGATTAGTATCAGTTTTGATCTGTGTCAGTTTGGTGTGGATCTATAGAATTTGGTGTGGCTGAGTGTCATCCTGACATGGATCCGACGTGGCTCTCCATATTTGTTTTCTAGTGTGTCTCAACATCAGCTTAACCATGGATAAAATGGGGGAGTCTTGTGCACTCATATTTTCTTAACCATTCTATGTTTAATTTTTATTTTCATACTTCATTAATGATACTATGTGGGGGAATCTGATTTGGGTGTTTTGTTTGATGTTTGTTGATATGATGTTGGCTTTGTGGTGTCGTCGTCAGTGTGGCCCTACTCCTAGTTCTTTCCGGTTTTCCTCTCTTCCATCTCCTTTGAGTTTTATCGATTTTTCTTCCATTGTATGTTCTTCCTCATCTCAGATGTATTCAATTTCATTCCTAGAGTAGTGTTTCTGGTCCTGATTGGCTCAAACCCCCTCATTGATGATGATATTTTTGTGTGGTCATTGGGTCACCCTACCCAAGTTGGCATTGGCTTGAATTTGTGCATCTTGGAGCATATGACTTTTTGTGTTGCTTGTCTACAACTGTACTGTCGAAGGGAAACATGTGGGATCTTACAGTAGGTATGTATTTCAATGATGGTGACTTTTTTTATCTAAGTTAATTCATTTTTCCGATGGTGTGAATATGTTGTGTAGTCTGTGCTCCGTGGTTTATGGGGCTATGCATCCAGATATTATTCAAGGGGATACATCAGATAAAGTTCAGATAAGGAAGTTTTCACTAAACCAATAATATCTAGATTTGGATATTTTAGAGGTTATAGAAATTTCCCTCAGTACCAGGCATCTGCACCTCTATATTAGATAACTTACCGAGCAGCGATGAGAAGGTGGAAGCAGTGCATAACATTATTGATATTGGGGAGTGGATTTTCTTTGTAGACATGATATGGGTTGTTTATGTATTTTGGTTTGTTAGGGAATGAATTTTTTTCTTTAAGTCTTTTATGTCATGTTGGGTTCCCCCTCATCACTTAAAAGTGTGTTTATGTTAATAAAAAAATTAATTTTCATAAAAAAAGAGATCTAAATGAGGTTCTTTTAAGCGAAGTTAATTGTCTTCACCAAGATCTTCATTTTTTAATTCTTATTTTACCTCTTTCAATAATGTATTAGAATTTAAAATATAAAAAAATTATATAACGTTAATGAAGACATTATTATGTTCATGGAATAATATTTATCCATCTCCTTCTCTATCAAATGAGAAACAAAACCATCGCTCACGTGTGTGGTGTACTACTACCTTGCAAACCAATGTAATTTATTTTCCATAACAAACTAACATGGATAGTAATAATGGTTGAAAAAATGAATATTAATTATTATTATGACATTATATTTATTTTTAAAATTTAATATATCATCCACTTCCTTACTCTTTCACTCATTATGGAAATGATAATGTCGTTTGTGCGTACGAATAACCTACCATCTCTACATAGAGATGTGATTTATTTTCAATATACAACTTTAAATAATTATTTAAAAAATGAATCTAATGAGTAAATATAAAATTTTTAACATTAATATCATTGTGGATATTATTTTTTTATATCTTATTCACAATAACTAGAACTTCCCTGAAAAATCATGCATTGGAAAATTATAGTTAACACCAAAAACTATGGTAATAATGAAATGTTATTAACAAATGAGAGATAATATGTTATAATATAATCATATATGATATTTTAAATATGAATAAGTTTTATTTATAAATGAATAAAATTTTTAAAACCATTTTACAAGAGGTTAAAGCATGTTCCACTAAAGGAAAGTGTGAGATAAGGGATTTCCCCGCTATTTACAGTCCAATGAGTCATATTTTTTATTATGAACATATTTATTTTTATGTGGTGTATATAAAACCACACATATATATATAACGTGAATAAATATTTATTCATGGTTATTAATGTCTCAATTAAAGTCTATTATTTCAAGACTTTTTGTTTTAAAAATTACTAAAGAGGTAAATATTTATTTTACAATCTGACTTTCTTTTGGGATTGTTTATATTTTCATTAAAGGAATATTATAATTAATTCTTAATAAGATCTAATAATTTTCTTATCCTTTATATAATTAAAGAGTTTCAATATTTTCTTTGAAATTTTTATCTCTTTGCTACTTGAATTAACCAACGAAATGTTTAAAAGAAAAAAACTATTTTATTTATCTTTTAATTAGATATATTTTCTTCCATATCCATATTTTTTAATGTTATCCTAAAAATTTCCTTTTTATTAATGTAATAATATATTATTGTAATATTAATTTATCCTTGATTATTTTAAATTTATTACGTAAAATTTGTAATGTTTTCCAAAGGGGTTACTTTCAACTTTCTTTATAAAAAGTCAAAAGGAATACTTTTTAACATATATGTTCTTGACATAATTCTTCTCCATCAAAACCATTTTATGAATTTTATCTTCTTCTACGCATTTTCAATGGTTTTAAATTTATTTTTCTAAAATTATAGATTACTCTAATATTTATCTTCCATTTCCTTTATTCTTCCAAGGGACATTATATTATTATAAAACCTATATTCATTTGAGTCGATGGTCATCTCTTTTATCTTATTAATTTTATGGAAGTTAACTTACTCTTAAATAATTCACTTTCTTTTGATCAATGGAGATTTATTTTCCCTTAAACACCCACATTCTCTATATCATAGATATGATGATTGCCTAAAAAGAATTCCATTTTTACATATGGTGCTTTATTAAGAAAATTATTTGATAGAATAAGGGGAATATTGATAAATTATTATTGTTTTAGTAAATATAGTTTTTATTGTTAAAACATATTGTTATTAAACAGAATTGATTATTCAACATATGAAAAATTCATTAAATGTATTTATATGGGTGTGTCCTGGTTATAGATATCCCCTTGATGCATCAGTAGTCTTAGGAGATGAATTAAATGGTCTAATAAATTAGGGATTTTGTATATATATACACATATATTTAAAATATCATAGAGTAATGTATTAGTGGTATAAATATCAAGATGTCTGAGAGTATAAAGTCTAATATTAATCATTTCATTTCTTGATAATTCAGTTATCATTATCCACTAGATTAATGCATTGATATTATCTATAGTTTCATTTTTTGGTCAAATTATTGATAAAATGAGATGTATTTTCTGTTATTTACCTTTTTATATTGATTTTATGTCATTTAATTATGATATATTGTGTCATACATAACCATTACTAAATATTTGAACTCACCCTTATCTTGTTTCATTTCCCTGCGATATGATGATGAAATTCTATGATTGAGTCTCAAGGATGCGAAGCTTTTTATGTTTTTATGTTTTATATTTTTTCCCAATGTAAAATGTGTATCATATACGTATCTAGTTCTTCAGGACTACTAAACTGATTGTTGCTTCGGTATTAAAACCATTATATATATGATAATGTAATAAAGTGACCCCTAGATCTGGGGTATTAGGTTCGAGTTTGTTACAAGCTTGGAATAAGTCACTATATAACCTAACAATATAATCAATCACAAAGACTATAATAACTAATTTCATAGTGGTGAAAGGGAAAATTAATAATATCCTTATATTTTTTCCCATGCCTCAAACAAAGAAATAATAATCTTACCTTCAAGTCCATATTCCATAAAGTCATGATCTTACCATTAAGGCCATGTACTAATACATCTTGATTTTTCAATGAATTCCTCACTATTTAGACACCATGAACTTACCATTGAAGCACGTGTTAAGTAAATATTAATAAATGGGAATACATACACAAAAACACGAAAAATAATTTTTATCATAAGACTAATTGATGCTTTTAGGGGCCATATTACTATGCTCCCCACCCACCACTTAATTAAGTCTAATGTATTTACCATATAAAAGAAATGAATAACAATAAAATAAGTATTTAAATTGACTTAATAATTAATAAACATTTGTAATTGAATAAATATAATGTGAGAAGATAATACAATACTCTGAAAGTAAATTGAATCAAAGTATCATAATAACTCTATTGAAATAATATGGATTATATCATTAGAGAATATATTCATTATAGTGTATGAAACATATAAGAATGTTCATATAGATGAAAACACAATTATAATAAGAACACCTTCTAACAGTACCACATTAGTTGGATTAAAGAAATGGATCATTTGATATTGTGAGTTAAAAACCCTAGTCGTATAAGATAATTTAGTGGGTAATTAATGTAATATAACTCCATAGATGATACAAATTTTAGAGTTTTAGAGGAAAAGAAAAGTGAAACTATAAAAATATATTTTTGAAAACATATCATAACATTTTCATAAAAATGTTTAAATTACATGCCACTTTCAAAAACCATCTTCAAAAATTCAATATGAAAAAAGTTATTAAATAACCACATTAAAATAAACAAAAAAATATACCCTTAAAAAGAAAATAATGATATTTGAGAGGAAGCTGGATAGAAATATGAAATATATAATTCTAAAAGGAAAATTTATTTTTAATATTCATACTACCTAAATTGAAAACTCTCATCCTAAAAAGGATAATAAAACTTTATTTTGAAAATAGGTAAATAGAAATAATACTATCACATGATATATCACATATTTTAATTTCAAAATAATAATGGGAAAACAGTTTTAGAAGATAATAATACAGATACTAATGAAAAAAATCATTAAAGATGATGATAATTTTTATTAACAATGTTACAATTTTGTGGGAAATAAATTCATCAAGGAAGTTGATTTGAGTTAAAATTATAATTTTACACAAATATTGAAGATGGAATATCAAATGTAATATAAAATTAATGAATATATGGTATATAGAATAATGGAGTTAAAGAATAAAACTTATAACTCAAAGAAACTAAGTTGAGTTAGAAAAATTTCTCACAACATGGGAAGTGTATAAACTGAAAGAACACCGAAGATAGATTTTGAAATGAAATTTTGAATCAAATTAGTGAAGGATATTTATTTGAAAATAATTCAATGTGTTAGTAATTAAAACACGTTAGTAATGAATAACTAAAAAAAATTAAACCATGCCTCAATGAAAGGAAATTTAAATGAAAACTCTTATATCATTACTATTTTTAATAAAAAGTCGATGAAAGATAGAAAATCTGATGGATTTGTAAATTCATATAATTTGATGAAAATAATGACTAAAACCTTCCGTATATAATTATATACAATACAAAAAAACAAGTGTTGAATATGATATAACTCTGAAGGAATGATAATTGAGACGAAAAACCATTACTTTAACTCCCAAATTCCATAAAAGTGATTTAAACTCCTTTATAATAAAAATAACCTTATAAGTAACTCATTTGTGAAACATATTTAAATATATTACTATTTATACCCATTAAATATAATTATTAATTATAAATACATTAATTATTTATTGTTTATTTAATAGTCTAATGTTAGTACCCTTGATTGATTCATTAAAGATTATTAAAGTCTGTTTAATCCCTAATTAATTTATAAAAAGATCATAATTCTCTGATTTTTAAATATACTTGAATATATTTTACCTAATTATTTATAAATTTTTAGTTTTATTCCATTATATCCTTATTTATTATATTTAAGTATGAAATTAGAGTGGAGATAGATTCGTTATTCTTTAACAAACAAAAGGTGGTATCATAATTAATGATTAAAGAAATAATTATATATTTATAGAATAAAATATTAAATATTTATATAAAAATATAATATTTATTTATTAGTTAAAGTTTTAGAAGCATCCTTGTAGATTGATGATAAAAAATGAACTACATCATTTCATTTAGGTTGTAGTCCACATATACACAAAAATGAAATTTTCATATTCCAATGGAAGAGAGGATTGTATAAAATGGTTTATATTTTAATAATATTAATACTTTTATATATATCCGAATTATTCTTTAAATAATATTTTATAACCATCCATATAAGGTGATGATGAAAAATAAAAAACATAGTTTCTAGAGGGATTATTCGTCACCTAACATGGATGATGTTCCCATTTTTCTAAGGGGAAGGATAGTGATTGTTATTAAATTAACATAAAAACATTTCAGTATATAAATCATAAGTATTTTATTATATTAGAAATCATAATATATTTTTTTGAGGTGAATTATGGGGAATAAAAAAGCTTACAGAGTGATTAGTACTCTCATTGAGAGATTGGAACTCATTTTAAAGGTCCTTTAGATTTTTCCAGACATAGGATAACTTATTTTGGCTAGGGGATTGTGATAGTGTAAGATATATATAGAAGAGGTAAAATAGGAAAATATTCAAGGGGATTTCATAATAGAGAGTGGTTTTAATAAGGTGTCAGTGAGCTCCTTTTATAGGTCAAAAAATGGACTTTTCCTTTTAATTAAATGGTAGGTGGAGTAAGAATGAAATTTCATAAATGTTAGGTGAGTTTGGTGAATAATTATTGTGATAAACATAGGTATTAATATTCAACCTAATTTTTTTTGTAAAACGTATTTTCATAAAGTTGATTATTAAAATTCACACCACTTTGTGTTTCTTATTTTTACACTTACTAACCTTTATTAAAAATTAACCATGGTAATTAATATTTTAATGAAAATTTAAGCTATCCCATCATATAAAATTTTTAAATGACTATTCCTATTTTTTACTCTATTTTGTCAAATTAAAATTCTTTATATGAAAAAAATAGAGTTTTCAATTAAATGAAATGATATAAAAAATGATTTTACGTATAATTTTTTATTAAGTTTTTTATTAATGTTTTCTAACTACTAATGATTAAATGAGTGGTAATATTTTTTTAATATGATTAATCAAAATCTTTTATTAATTGTATAAAATTGATCAATTTAATTTATTAAGATAAAATTACTCAGTGATTATAAAAACAATTCTTAGCAAAACAATTGTATTATCATTGTAAATAATATCTACTTTGGTAAATCTTTTTTATTTTAAAAATAAGAATAAAATTATTATAATGTTTAGTAAAATTGATAAAAATTTTAAATCTATCTTATTTTCCTCAATTTCTTATGTTGATAGAAATTATTTATAATATAATCACACCTAACACAAAAAAACAATTTTTAGTACAATTATTTTCTGAAAAAAATGAATTTATTTTTATTAATTTCCTATTAATAACTGTTAGATTATTAATAATTTATTTTTCTATTTATATTTTAAATAAATTTCATTTAAATCATTTTTTAGTTTTTATTAATTTTATTACAAGGAAAATACAATATACTTTTTGTAAAATAGTTCTTTGAAAAATACCCCATTTATATTAAATGATCTTTATAAAACTACATTTAAAATTAATTATTTATTGCCTAATAATTTATATTTTTTCAATTTATTGATATTAAATCTTTCATTTATTCCATTATCACTTTAAAAAGAAAACTCCTCATTCCAAATTAAGAATTATGATTTCCCATTTCATGACTTTCATTCTCATTTTAGGTTTTGTTAACCCATTGGTGATTCTAAAATTTGATTATGATCCATAGGGTATTCTAGATGTAAATTTATTATTACTTTATTTTTATTTCTCCCTTTTTATGTATGCCCTTTTAATAAATGTTACCGACCACGGTACATAACAATCCAAACTATATACTTTTTAACATGGTTTAATTATAAATAAATGATTTTTTTGTTTTATTTATATATTTTATGATTTATTTTCTAATCAATATTAATTTCACCCAAAGAATATATATATAGACACACACACACACACACACACATATTCCTATTTAGGATTAATATTCATGTACAATAAATAAGAATAACATTTTTTAAAACCTTGGGTGTTTCACTCTCTATCCTTAAATTATGTCCTAAAAATTTAATTATCATTCATTAAATGAAATTATCTATGGGAATAAAACCCGTGATATAATTTCTTACAAGGTACCAACCTCACAATCTTGGGTAATATTCTAAAACTCACATATCTCTCATAATAATAACATGTTGATTTTTTTATTTATTTTGAAATATTTGTACCAAATATAATTCCTTAGTAGATTATAAGGACATAACCATCATGGATTCATTTTTATGATCCTATTATCAACCAAATTACATAATAAAAATTATTATAATAAAAATTGATAGGCATGAGATTTTGAAAAACCATAAGTGCCTTATTTTATGACACCTTCACTTAAACCTATGATATGTTAGGTCTATGCTAGATTATCCACATTCATTTTACTTTTAGATTTTATATTATAACTAGTTATACTATATATAATCAAATCATAAATCCCTCATAAAGATTCATAAAGAGCATGTGAATCACCGAATCATGTTCCTCAATAGTGTCAAACCAAGTGTGTAATTAAGCCCACTTGTTGTGCATCGAGTGAATATAGAGTAAATACTCAACGTCATTTTTTAGTGTCATTACATATAGGTGCATCTTTTATAGAGTTTAGATCAATTTTTATTGTATCTTGATAGGTATTACATTGTTAGGATACCAAAAACTCTATACGTTAACAAAATCTTAAGATATTTACCTATATTTAAATTTTTTCCTGTAGTTTCAACTTCTGTATTATTATTCTAATTTATAATAATAATTAACCCTAGATCTTTCTTACTATATATTAGACCCAAAATTTGTAGAAACTAATTCTCCCAACATTGAACATAATACTTATCCATATACAACATTAATCACATACTAATCAATATATACATCAATAATTAATTCTCCCAAAAATATATTAATATTTTCCCAAAAATAAAATGAATTTCTTTAATATTAAATTACATACCAAGGTAAGGTACACCTGTACCAATATCATCAGTGATTATTCACTACTAAAGATATCTAAACACTTAATTTATTCAAACGATGACACCACAGAAATATACTCTAAAATATAGTGTTATTAAACACTTACAATATATACCATCATTGAAATCAATTGAAGTTCCCCAAACAAAACAATATATAATTAAAATTTTAAAAATAAATATTAAGTCACTTACATAACAATGAACTTTTTGGTTTGGATTTTTAGATATTTACGAAAAACTAGTAATTAACTAAATCCATATCACTCTTGTCCAATGGAAATTTTTCCATTATACCAAGAATTTCTTATTTAACTGTAATTTTTCAAAATATCCTAAAACGTTCTATACACATGATACACATCTAGGAATTCCATATTTTATACTCTTATTAATAATCCTAGGGAAATGGAAACTTAATATTTGTGAGAATAAATTCACATTAAGTGGTAGAGTATATATTAAAATATGTAAAAGAATAAGCATGGGAAAATGAATATTATAAGAATAAATAAGAATCAAATAATTCTATATAACTGATTAAATGAGATTGAAATAAATCCATGGATAATATAACAATATAATTAATCACATAGAAAACAATAAATGATTTCATGTTCATGAAATGAATAATGTATGATATCTTAGTCTTTCCATCAATTCCTCAAACAATTACATCATGATCTTATCATACATGACATATTATAATAAATAATAATCTTATAGTCATGAAAAAGTGATAGGAAATCATGATCTTACCATTTGGGCCACATGGCCTTAGGGCTTCAGGAAATGTAATAGTTCTCCCTCAACCCAGTCAAAAGTGGTCTTTTCTATAATAATAAAAATTAAGCTTTGGTTCCAACCTTTAAAAAAATACATCAGTATTGAAATAACAAATCTATGAGATTTACATACATTCCACAATTAATAAATGGAATAACTTGTTCATTTTATATTATAGAAAGAATTTGGGTGGCATAATCATATAAAAACCCCTAGTGAATCACAATAAATATTTAAGGATGTTTACATAGATAAAAAAACATTTATAATAAGAAATATTTCAAATGATAACATGTAATAAAGGATCCAGAATTGGATCTTTTGACACTATGAGTTCAAACCCCTGATATTACAAGTGAATTTATCTTTTAATTCACATATGATAAAAATAAAGGGGATATAAATTTTATAGATTGATAGTAAAATAGCATAGAAACTATAAAAAGTTATTTTGGAAAATATATATAAACATTTCCATAAAAATAATAAATTATAGGAAACTTTCAAAAATCATTTTCAAGAAGGTAAAATGAAAAACGTTTATTAAAATAGTATATTAAAAAAATAAAAATAATGGATACTTGGAAGAGACATAATGTTTTCTCAAGAAAATATGAAGTAAAGATAAAATATATGATCTTTAAAGTAAAATACTTATTTAATATTTTAAAATACCTTCATTGAAAACCCACATAATAATAAGGAAAATAAAAGTTTCTTATTGAAAGTGGTAAAGAGAAATAATAATTTCAAATGAGATAATAAATTTTATGATTTCAAAATAAGAAGGTATAAACTATTTCAATCAAAAAATAATATAGATATTGAAGCAAAAGAATCATTAAGGAGGGTGATAATTATTCTAAACAACATTATACATTTATGAGAATGTAATTTATCAAGGAAGAATATTTAAATATAAAAATTAATTTTAACAAGATAGATAAGTTGGAATATTTAATGAAATAATAAATGAGACATTATAAAGGGATTAAAATAATTGAGTTTAAAAATAAAACATATAACTCAATGAAACTAAGTTAAATTTGAAAAATCCCATTAAACATCAGTAGTGTATCAATTAAAAGGAAAGTAAAGAGATATTGTGAAATTTACTTTTAAATCACATGATTGAAGATTATTTGTGATGAAATAATTAAATAGGGAATAAATTAAACCTTTTTAAATTATAATGGGTGAAAAATTTGAAATCATGCTTCAATGAATTGGAATGGAGATGAAAATTCATACAACATTGGTATTATTTGGTTAAAAATCCAATTAATGATATAACTCAGGATGGATTAGTAAAACCATTAAATTTGATTAAAATAATTATTAAATTCATATATATATATATATTTGTATATGAACTACAAAAAAAACAAGGGGTGAAAATGTAATATGTATCAAACAAAAAACATTGAGAAGAAAAACCCTTACCTTATCTCATAAATTCCAAAAATGTTTATTAATATCCTGTTTAATAAAAATAATAATATTAATAAATAATTTAGATACCTTATTCATATCTATTACTCATTATACTCTTTAATAATAATTATTCATTATAAATTCATGAATAATTACTTGTTTATTTTCATCATTAGATGTTAGTACCCTTGATTATTTCTTATAAGTTTCATAATTTTGTTTCCTATCATCATTATTTATATATAAATTTTTGAACTCCTATATTATTGAAGGTAATTGGATAGATTTTAACTTATTTTTTTAATATATTTCTTATTTCATTCCAAAAGTATTTTTAATATTATTTGTGGGGATAAAATCGGTGATGAGATAGTTTTGGTAATTTTTAATGAACAAATTATGATATCTTAATTAATAAAGTTGATATTAATATTTAATTTACAAAATAATAATTAATTATTAAATAAAATAATTTTTAATTTTTAATTAATTTTACAGAACTGTCCATGTGAGGTGGTGAGGAAAAATGAATAATTTCATTTCATGGATGTGGTAGTCCTCAAATACACACAAACAACATCAACATTTCCCATTTAAAGAGACGAACATAAAAAATTTATTATCTTTTAAGAATATCAATTTGGTTATAGCTATCATATTTATTCATTAAATACACTTTTAGAACCATCAATGTAAGGTAGTGATGAAAAATAAGGCATGACTTTCATGGAGGTGGTTGTCCGAATGTAACATGAAAGATATGCCAATTTTTTGAAGGAAGGAGAAATGGAGTGATTGTTATTACATTATAATTAATATATATATATATATATAATAATTATGTGAATAGTTTAGTATGAATATGATTGGTTTGTAGGAGAATGACAGAGAAGAAAATTGTTAAGGAGTGATTATTATTCATGCTGAGAACTTTAACCTTCTCTTGGATGATACCTTGGAAATAGTAAACATAGGAAATAATCCTGTGACCAAAGATTATTAATATTTAAGTGGAATATATGGGAGGTAAAATTACCATGGTTTCAAGAAAATTTCTAATGATAGTTTTCATTGAAGAAGGTGGAAGTAAACTCTATATATAGGTGAAAAAGTGGGACTTTCCTTGAAATTGAATGGTAAGTGAGAGGTAAGAATGGAATTTCATGAGTGTGATATGAGTTAGGTGATGATATTTTTGTAAGACATGTTGGAGTAAATTTCAAAACAAATAAATTTATTCTATAATGAGTTTGGGTCAAGTTAATTTAGTAAAATTTGTGTCACTATGTGTTACTCATTTTTACCCAAATTGAACTTGATTAAAAATTCACTATGGTAATTCATTGTTTACAAAAAAAATATAAGATAAACTCTCTTAAAAAAATCGTAATTATTTTTCAGAATTTGGACTACATTTAATCTAATTAATTTTTTAAATATGATATAATTATCCTTGAAATTAAAATATTGGATATTAAAAAACTATTTTGTAGAAAAATGCCTTTTATTGAGTGTTCTTATTATTTTTTCTTATCAACTTGAAATTTAATTAATGTTGATATATGATTTAAATTTTTAAACATCATATTATAGTAATTATGTAAAATTATTCAATCTAATTTATGTACATCAATATTAAACAGTGTTTATAAAATCAGATTTTGAAAAATAAATATTTTACTATTGTAAATAATATATATTTTGGTAACTAATGTTTATGTTAAAAAGAATAAAAATACTATTAAAAATATATATATTTTGATTAAAATATCAAAACCATTTTATTATTATCAATACCAAATGTAGTTAAAAAAATCATTTTAATATAATCTTGCATAACAAAAAAACTTGTTTTCAAAAAAATTGTACTTTTTGAAACAATATGATTTTATTATTATTATTTTACTTACAATAAATATTTTATAATTATTAATTTATTTCCTTACCTATATTATAAATAAATTTCATTAAAATAATTCTAAGATTAGTGATTAATTATACGAAGATAAAAATTTACAATACTATTAGAAATATTGTTCTTTAAAAAGAACCCTTTCATATTAAATGATCTTAACCCAAATGAAATTAAAATAAATTATTTCTATTATTATAATTTTATATTATAAATATAATTATATTAAAAATATTTTTTTTCTAATTTTAAAATGTAATTATTTATGAATAATATTTTGTCACATAAAAATAAAAAAATGACCAAATATTTTTCTTTTGATATTTTTTATTTCTATAATATATTATCTGTAAGGACATCACCCCAGTTGGCTAGAGCTGGTGCCATATTTTATTACATTGAAATATAAACAAGAAATATGTTTACCTAAGGGTCATGTAATTTAGTAGCTTTTGGAAATAAGATATATATATAGGTTCGACATTACATCAAGAAAGGAAATACAACACTAATTTATACCGTTAGAAACATCCATGCCTCCTAGATTATGCTTACAAGTCACTCATTACTAACTTATTCATATCCTGGGAAAATTAAACATAAGAAATGGGTGAGATCAAATGCTCAGTAGGAGTAAGCAATACAACGGAAGATAACATAAACATAAACATTTGGCATGGTGAATAATTGTAAACACATGCCTTTACAAATAATAAACATGAACACATTATGGTTGGGATATGAGCTGAGTAAATAATGCAAACATAATAATGGGTATTATAATAATACAATAACTACACAAACATTCTATTATTAGCTTCATAATGTGGTAATTTCATATTCCAGACATTCAAAAACATATTTTGAAGGCCTCGGCCAAGATGTCTAAAAATGATTAAGGCCTCGGCCAAAACCATATCTCACATTGGGCAATACCTTGTCCAAGTCCATGTCTATTGGTCTCATGAGACCTACCAATTCATATAGGGGCTATGGCAGGCCCACCCATCACATAATAAGTCAAATGAATTCATCATATAAGCGAAGATAAACATGAAAAATATATACATTCATATTGAAACTAACATATGAAATGTAAATAACTTTCCCTGAACAATAAGCATAAACACTAGCCATTCAGAGTAAATTGGTGAATGGTTTTAGGATAGAAAATCCACAATACAACTAGTCAGAAACAATCCAATTAAATATGTTAGATGATATCATAAAATATTACTCCCAGTAATACAAAATAATCAACATGAATGTTGAAACAAAAAAAAATACTCTTATTAAATCATTGAGTAATTCTTGAGATAAATACTCTTTTATTTTGAAAAGAAGAGTTCTTTTGGAAAAGTATTTGTATAAAATCTTAAGTGAAGTAAGATAGTATTTTAAAAATAAAATGAGTGATTTTATAAAGATAATGTTTTTCAAAATTATATTATATCGTGCCCTTGAAAATAGGTAAGAATTTGAGAAATTCCATTGAATCAGGCTTGTATTTCAGAAATAATTTTGAAAGTTCCTTTTAAAATGTGTAACTACCCATAAAATAAGGAAGGATTCTGATTAGTAAACATATTTATAAAATTAAAACATAAATCATGTGGAGAAAATATTAATGAATAATAATTTAATTGAGGTATGTATATAATAAAAGTAACTCGAATGAAAATGGAGGTTTGGGTGAAAAACCATTACCTTAAGTCCAAATGTGTTCCGCTCATGAACTTAAGGTCCTGGAATATGAAATTAGACTTATTAATAACTTATTTAAGAAACTATTATACATTAATTCAGTTTATCATAATTTTTTTAGTTTATTTACATACTTATTGATAATTTTTTTATTGAACTTCGTCCTTCAAGATGTTCGTTTTCTTGATTCTGATAATCGGTTCACTTGTTTTTATGAAATGTAGTTCATGTGGAATGAATGTAAATATCTAGAATTTAAATCACATATTAATTGATAACATACATAAGTTTTAATAGTCATTTATATAATTTGGTTACATGGAAAGAGGATGAATTGTTTGATGAAATGTTAATGACATTCACTGTGATTATTTTAACAGTATTTTGATTATTAGGAACTAGTTTGGTCATATGATTTAATAATATGTATGTATACTGGTTCCTGATTATTAATTTGGTTATAATAAATATATTATAGTCTATTTAAACCATCAAAATTATTTCATGACCATTAATTAAGTAGAAATATAGTAATGAAACTTCGTCGTCCCTGAAGGTTATAAATTGGAACCTCATAGACGTTGATTTCGTTAATAAAATAAAAGGGAGAGAGTATGAATATGGATGATTTTACTTCAATTCACATTATATAATCCCAATATATAGATGAAAACTGGAGTTATCATGGTCATTAGTAAAGAGTAGTTGGGGAGAGGATAAAAAATAAGATAATTTGAAATTAAACTAAATAACAAAGAAGGGTGATTTACCTCTTAGAATAACCTCATTGAGAACCTCCTTAAAGGAAGGGGTTTTAGTCTTTTGGAATTTCCAAAAGCTTCATGGACGTGTGGAGTTACCAGGGAAGTGTATTTGGGCATAACTATGAGGATCTTAAAGGCTTAGAGGAGTGAAGGGAAGAGGGAGTGCATGTGGGTATTGTGGAAGAGAGGAGTAAATTTTGAATATTTTATCATTATTTTATTATTTCCATAAAGACAACCAATAGTGTTGTTTCACATGACCCCTAATAGTAATAATTGCTTGTGAGTTAGAACCAAGAGTCCTTTTATAACTTATGATGTCATAAATAATTTATTTAACTGATAATTTGTATATATGATATTTTATCGTATTTCATTATTCATCAAAAATTAAAGAATTTCATAGAAATCTCAAAAATTCACCCAAACCATTTTTTGATGTGTAGAATTTAAAATTTATCTCCATTTTTCTAAAAAATTCTACATATTATTAATTTAATTTTTAGATAAATCCATAATTAATTCAACAAAATAAAATATTTAAATTTATAATTAGTTTTATATCCCATTGATAATTTAATAAAGATCTCGTTATATTATCACCTTAAGAAAATAATATAATGTCATTATTTAAAATTCATAAGGTTCATATTACTATTCATATTACTATTCATATGGGTATGTTACTATCCTCCAAAAATTATGTTTGTTATATCAGACTCCAAATGACTTACTGATCACAACTCTAGATAATAGTTTTTCAAAATTCAAGACATAGTAGTGGGAAAGTGGTGTTTATGAGCAAGAATATAAAATGTTGTGTTTTGTGGGGATATAATTTTTCATGCATTCAATATTTATTTTCCAAACATTGGGGTGTTACATTATCTAAATTTGTTACTTAAAGTACAATAATTTAGAATAAAAATTAGATACATGTATATCAAGTTACCATATTTCCATTGATCATATTTATAATGATGAGATTTAGTTTCTATATGTAGAATTTCTCAAATCATTCATTTATTTCATTCTAACATCACAAATACTATTAATTTCTATTTATTTTCTCTTTTGGTTTGTGAAATGTTCGTGGAGTTCATCAACCAAGGAATATAATAAAACTTAGTTTTTTATTTGTTTGTAATGTTCTATTATAAATGAATAATGTTTTTGTAGTTTGATTCATATCTTATATTTCTTATTCAATAATAAAATTTAATTTTTTCAAAAGAGTATATATCTATATAAATATACATAAAAGTATTAGTCATGTATATTAAGGATGTAAAATGTTTCCTAAATCCTAGTGTGTTATAGAATCCATGTTGGACCATATACCCAATATGTATTGTAACAGGTATTATTAATTTCCCAAAATTATTTAAAATATATATTGTTAAGGAAAGAAATTGTGTCATCTACTATAAATTATGATTTATAATACAACTAGATGAGATTTGTTAATATTTTGGATTCTGTTGAAGGAATATGATCGTGAGATTTTATGGATATCACTAATATTATGAATATATTTAATATATTTAGAGGATTTATATTATTCTTATATACCATGATGTTAATAATGATTACACATCATTTTTAGGTTAAGGAATGAGAATATCACACCATGGAGGTCATCATAAATTTTTTAATATGTAGTTCCTTTGATTATATATAGGATTTAGTTGAAAATTAAAATGAAGAATATTTTTTGGATATATAGGGACTTGAAATGATATTATTAACACATAATTACCACATTAAAACATGGGTTAAACATATCATCAACATGGAGAATTTTAAGAAGTAGATTCATTAAATAATTTAGAATAAAGGTTTATCTATATAAAATATATTTATTACATCTTATGGTAGTTATAGAAGAGAATAAGCCTAATTATTTTAATATATATGGATTATATAGAGAATAAAAAATAATTCACCTTAATAAATTATTTTTAATGAAGTATAAATAATAATAAGGGGTTACACTATAATTTATGGGTGTTGAAGAAAGAGAAAGACAATAAACTTCTAGTTTATAATTATTTTAATCTGGATAATAAGTGATGTTACTATGTGTTATGAAATATCATGAAACAATTTTCAGATTAAAGTGTTGATATAGTCAAGAATTTGAATATTGGAAAAGAAATATGAATAGAATTAAAAGAAGAATATAATATTGATTGATGAAGTAAATTGGGAAGTATTTCCTCCTAGAACGTTCATGCATTGTTAGTGTATGCTCCATGGATCATCCCTTTATGGAGAACAACATGAAATTATCATGTCATGTGAAATATTTAAATTGATACATTAAAAATTTATATTTAGTGAGAGAGGGATAAAAGGAAATTGAGATGTAATATTTAAAGTATTTTATACTAATATAGAAACAATAACCAATAAAGGGATGACTGAGAAAAATAAAAAGGAGAATTTATATATACCCTGATTCCCACACAAACCCTTCTAAAAGATTCATATTTTATAAAAAAACTCATCTATTTTTGAAATATAGATCTTGGATCAATACTAGATTTGGTGTGTTTAAAAGGGGACATATTTTTAGTTTGAGATAATTAAATAAAATATATTATTAAATGAAAGTATCAAAGTTTTAAAATAAATTATTTATTTATAGATATAAAAGTTATCATCATAATTCAATATGAATTTGAGATAAATAATTGAAAAGTATAAGATTAAAGATATCAACTTCTTAAACTTGTATAGAAATTTGAGAATAGTTCTCAAATAGGAAGAGAAATCATATGTTTTAGGGAAAACAATTCCTAATAAATCACCTTTTGATAATGAAAGTCAATAGAAAAATAATGTTTATTATAAATATAAGAGGGATTATCATGATGCCTCTACAATAATTCATGTCTCTATGGATCCTAAACTATATAATTATCATCAAACCACATATTTTTATGGGATTATTGATAACATAAAAAGGTTACTTTGTTAGAAATATAGAAATTAAAGTTACAATGTTTATCAAAAAAAATCTATATAATATGACAGAGGGTACTTAAATCTCATCCAAAAAAATCATTATGATTGGGTATGTTAGTGACTTTGATAGGTTTAGGACATCCCATTGTTATGACTTAACTTTTAATTTTATTATAAAATATTTTCCAGAATGGATATGGTAGTTTATTGTGAATTTTAATATTAATATACTCAATAAAAGTTTACTTAATCAACTATATTTGTTGAGGATTGCTGAGTGGGACCTTGGAGGTCTAGGCTAAATGACTATTTTTAAAGTACAATGTTGTAAAAGTTAAAACTGGAAGAAGAAAAGATCTACTCAAATGTTCCAGAGTGAATATTTTGATAGTTTGAAAAAGTCTTTGAAATATAAGGGTGGAGTCAAAAAGAGTGGAGAATATTTCCATTATAGAAAGCCCAACCACTAGTGAAGGAATTGTATAAAGTTATTTATGGATCATAAAATCCCATTGGAGATTCCATGACATTTATGTTTCCATAATTAATTATTTGATTTTTTAAAACGATATATGATACAAACTATATGTTCTATAAGTTATTTAAATATATAGGTGCTTAAAAATGATATAGTGTTTATAGTATTATCTTGAAGTTTTATTCTAGTTAGTAGATTAAGGAGTTTCCATAACAATGACTTAGATTTAGGAATGACTTAATTTTTTTTATTAATTTTAATAAAGGATATCTATTTTGGATCTAATTTGTTTTATCCTATGTTAAAATAGATACTTGAAAACAATGGTTATTTAGTGAATAAATTATTTTATTGTTTTATATGCAGGTATATGGTTAATTATATTTTATAAATTTTTTGGAGAATATTATAATGATTAAAGGAGTTTTATCCATGATAAATTATTTATCTATGTTATTTTTTTTAAAATATTTTGAGTATGATTTCACTATAATTAGTGAAAAATTTGGAAGAATAAAATATTCATTTCAAAAAAATTCTCCAAAAACAAAGAAAACTATATGTGATTTTTTTCAATTTTTTTTACTAAATATTTAAACATTGAAGAAATAATTGTCTTTTCAATAATATAAAAAGTTTTAGTTTCTTATCAATATATTCTAAAATAATATAGTTTCTAAGAAGCAAGTGGGAATATATTTAGGAATTAGAGAAGTTTAAAGATAATAGATAAAATATCATGTCAGTCTTTATTCAACATGAATATTACTCAATATCAAAAAAGAGTGTATAATATAGTGGTATATAAAAATATAAATATTATAATTTAATTACCATAAAAATGAAAATATGAAAATATATTGTAAATTATTTTAGTATTTTCAAGTAAATAAATCATATAAAGAGTTACATTTGTTACAAAAAAGATGTCAATAGATGTTTTGATGAAAATGTTTCAGAAATTAGTGTGTTGAAGAACCTAGAAAGGGTTTTAAGTGGACAACAAAATTTATTTATATATAAACATTTGAGGTTGTGAAGTAAATGATTTTGAATCTATATTTTAATGAAATGAACATTAATAATATGACTTTGAATTCTCTTCATTTTTTAAAAAATATTGCTTTATAGATGTTATTATTTAAAGAAGTTTAGTGGGATCAGTTTATTAGAAGTTGAAATACATATGTTGCATGAATTACATAGTGATGTAATGAATTTAAGAAAATCATAGATGTGTATGAAACATTTCAATGAACTAGTGTTCTATCACATGATTTATCATTAGTCGATCACTTAGGTATGGTTTTTAATTTTTTTAATTGAATATAAGAATATAAATCGTATCCTGTAAATACAAAGGGTAATATATATTTTTCTTATTGTATTAATATGTTATTTTAATTAACCTATCAACTTATGACTTTTAGTTATCCATAAGCAATTTTAATCATGGAGTATACTTATCTATGATGAAATTTTATGTTTTACATCAATATCAAACTTGTATCGAGATATAGAGAAATAAAATATTCTTATACTGAAAAAATGGTTTTTTTCAATAGATTACCCCATAAGTATATACCACATGGTGTTTCATACACAATTTATTTAGTATACTAGGTGTTCAAGATTCATATTTTAATTTTTAGGTACCTATAGTTGGTGGGTACCTAGGATGAAAACCTTTATAATTTCATATCTATCATATGTAGTACCTGAGGTTTATATAATTAATTGGTAGTTTGGTTTGTTGATAATCATGTCTTCGATTGGATGTTAACAAAGACAATATTTTTTTATCTCATGTAAAGAGTATTAAATCATGAAAAGTTATTTAGATAGACTGAGGATGTGTATAGACATAGTGAGAAAATGTTAGGATCAATTATAAAAAATCATATTAGATGTCGTAAGAAAAGACTACCAGAAGGATAAATTCAAAAAACTAACTTTCATTTAATGGATGAGATTGTGAATTTTAGAGACAATATCTAGAGGATAAGAAGGTATAGACTGAATAGCGCAGTTAAAGGATATAACTAGAAGTTACCCTTGATCTCTAAGTTTAGAGTCAATGGGAGAAACATAATGGAGAATATGTAAGGGTCATCAAAGTGTTCATGCAGGAGTCATGTTTTGATATATTTAGAAGTATATGCTATTCTGTGATGGAAAATTTGAGGTTGTGGAATTATTTTACAACATTGATTCTTTGTCTGTGGATATCATGTCTATCATACTTATCATGACATAGATCGGGATATGGTGGTGAATAGTTTCACTAATTGGACTCTACTATATTTGTAATATTTACTCATAATGTATTGATTTATTAACCTATAAATTATAATCCTATTCCATGTGCATGAATAAAAGGACTTGAAATTTCCCTCCTCTGGATTAGGATGTAAGTTTGAACCCCATAAGACATTTTTTGTTCTTATGAATTTGGTTATTCCAAGGAATTTATTTCTATAGTTCATTTTTTTTATCATTTAGAATATGTGTTTTGTAGACCAATGAGTTTTCTATGGGTTTCCTTAAAAAAATTGGACATTATAATTTTTTTCAAATTTTATTAAATTATTTATTCCAAATATTTCTTGGGTATATCATCTAGTTCATTGATATGATGTGATTCATAGAACCAATAAGTGATATTTGGGTAAAATTTAAGTGTTGTGAATGATAATTCCCTAGACAATGTTTTTAATAGCTCAATTAGGTAGCTTCATTGTTCCATTAGAATAATAGAACAATATCAATAATATGTTCATGATATATATTTTATATTGCTTGAATTTTATCAGGAGATAATAATTTCAAGAGGTATAGAGTTAGATGATTTTATACAATATAAATACATTGGTCTTCAATTTATGGGTAACAATATGTAACGAATGAAGAAAGAAGAATGAGAGAAGTTGGATAAAAAGAAATCGGGGTTGATTTTGAAATCATTAGGCCAAAAGGCTTCTTATAATATCTAAGTAGTGAAGTCTTCATTGATACATACAAATACTGTCACTAACATGTATAGGATTCCCACAATAATGAGCCTAGTGAAAAAAACACATACTTTAGATATTGTCATTGATACCAATTTTATATTATCAGACATAAATATACCATAATTACATGATATAAAGAATGTATTAAAAAATATAACTTCCCAATAACTTTTTGGATAATAACTATTTTTAATTAGTAAAAGTATAAAAAATAATGTCCATGTATTTCCCAAATAATGGAATTTTATTCCACTATATAAGAAACTACTTAATCTATATAAACTCTATAAAATCTCCCATAAATCACCCATAAATTCTATTGTTCTAGTAATATAATTTTTAATTCTTTTCTTTTTTACTTGGGAAAAAATGAGAACATATGAAGTGGTGATGTCAAATTATTAGTAAGGGTAAACCTAATTGATAAAAAAATAGAAGATCATATGTGAGAATAAAATATGCATAAATAATATCACAACAATAGATAACAAATAATAATTCAATAATAAATGAAACTAAAAGAATAATATATCCATGGAGAAAAATGGAAATAAATTGATCATATGAATAAAAATAAATAAATTCATATTGATTGAATTCGTAATTCCATAAATCTCAATTATACCATCCCAATATTGGCCTAAGCATCATTATTGTCATAGCTAAGGACTCATTATTTTCAATGAGACTACAACAAATATATCTTTCTGAATTGGGAAGGAATACACTAAACACCCAAACATTTTTATCTTATTATACTGACTAATTCATCTAGGGGATAAATAATGTCCCCCCACCTTTCACTTAATCATTCCTAATGCATTTTTCATGTTAGATAATTAGTAAAAAATAATCAAATTGTTCAATAATATTATTTGTTAGAATAAAAACATATAGGAGACCAATAATTATCACTAAGTAAATAAACAAGATAAAATGATCATCACTATTCTGGATAAATAATGTAGATGGATAATCAATACTATGTCAACCTAGATAAGTCATTAATAAACATCAGTATCATAATATAAAATATTTTGATTTTATATAGTTCCATAATCAATAAATGGGAAATAATTTTATGTAACAGTCCCTCAAGATAAAACAATATTGAGTAATGTTATATGGTTAATTCAATAATTTCTATAATAAATCATTGTATGGAATCTTGGTGAACACACTTCATCCAAAAGAATAAAAACATAGTGTATTCACAATGAAAAGTCATTGTAATTTTTTTGTCTATTCATGGTGTATGATTAGGGAATACAAAGGTATTGATGTATCATATAATTGATGAAAATAATGTTACATAATACATCTATATAATGTAGGTGGGCGGTAGTAAAAAAACACATCCCTAGTGTAACAAAGGAAACCCAAAAGGATGCTGACATAAAAGAAAAAAATCCTTGAAAAGAATACTAAAAGAGATATCACACATGAAGGGATAGAGAATCCAATTTATTTATACTGTGAGATAAATCCACCAAAATTATAAACATACATATTTATTATATGATAAATCATGTTATATAAATTACATGATTTTAAATACTTTTGAATATTAATAGAAAAATGATGGATAATACATAAAATATCTTTTAGAAATAATTAGTATCATTGATGTAAACTACAAACATAAATAGAACTTTCAAAAGTAAATTTTAAAAAGGTGAAGTGAAAGATTTTGAAAAAGAAACTTTTAAAAATAATCTCCAGTAAAGGAGACTTGAAAATGACATAATGTTTTCTATAAGAAATGTAGATCCAAGGATAAAACATTTTATTTTTAAAGAAACATTTATAATACATTAAAATTAACTTTTTTGAGAACATGCATAGTAGAAAAGAGTAATAAAAAATTATTTTTATTAAATTATCATTTCCCCAAAGAAGATTATAAAATAGAATATAATAAAATATTTGAGTGGGAGATCAAAATAATAGAAAAATAAATTCCAATATAAAACATTATAATTCAATGAAAGGATATTTGTGAAATCAATATCACTTTAAAGAAAAATATTGTAGGTTCTGGGCGCAGTAGAAGTGCGAGAGGGATGATGCCCAACTTCAATTTTTCCCATATTAAAGGAAAAATCCAGGATCAATACGATGATGAATTCCAGTATCTAAGAAATTTAATTAAGGACTGAGACAAAGTAATAGAAACACGAAACCAATGTAGGGGATCAACATATTTTGTTTATAATTAATTAAATTAAATTAAATAATTACCTCCAAGTTGACTCTTTCAACATTGATGCTTTTGGACATAGATTTTCCAATGTTCTATCATAGTGTTTTATAGATAAAGAGTAGATATCTTATAGCAGTGATCTAAACGTGTTCCATAAGTCTGTGTACATCACATAAGGTGTCTCTGGGTGTTAGTATGGAAGATCCATTCAGTTGTGATGTTTGTGTTTGATCTCCCTGAGAACTACTTCAAAAGCGGTCTCCTTGATCTAGGGGAGGAGGATCACTTTCATTATTGAGATCATTCTTAGAGAAGAAATAAATATGTAGGTTTGAGATATTTTCTCGAATTCTTTATGCATAAACACAATTGTCACATGGCTAGCGCTTAGCTAATAAAAGAACAATACAACATAGTATTTAATTAACTAGGGTAATAATAAATTATTTTCACAAGTGCCTTAGTTATTTTATAAATCATTGTGAAAAACCCATGTAAAATAATAAAAACAATTATAATTTCCTGAAATTTTCTTAACATGTGAGTTATAATTAAATATTGTTTAATAAAATAATATTCAATATTATTATTTCTCACAGGTCCCTTAACACGGACTACCAATCCTGTACCATATGTTTTGAACCTTGAATAATGACTATTTATTTACTAAATTAATACCACTACATTATTCTCCCATAAATATATAAATATTATATTCACTAAATAGAAAATAAAAATTTATTAATTATTCCACCCACATTATATTATTTAGAACAACTAGTGTCAAAATAAATGCGATCATGCATCCATGAATAATTATTAAAACACAACCATGAATAATTTTTAACTAACTTGTTAAATAATAAATAATATAATATTTTTCTAAGATACTAGATACACTTAGTGCGTGTCCATCTAGGACTTTTTCTCAGTGGAGTTGGGCAGATTAGAATAATGTCTAAGGTTAGCATCTAGTAACCCACCAAGTCACCCATAGAGAAATAAGTTAATTCCACAATGACATGTCACATCATAATAATGGTTACCAGGTAATATGATCCCTTTGTCTTGATATCTTCAATCTAGTGGGTTGAATACAAGTTCCCTCAACCGATGTGCTCAATTTCTTATTTTTTGACATCCTGGAATTTGAACATGCCTATAGAACACCATGGACATGGATTTATTCAGGAAATATCATTTCCATAAAAGGGCCTAATATATCAACTTTCATTATGGAACAAAATGGAAAAAATACTTTCTCCCATTATTCATTAATGCAGTATTACTCATGATGCCCTCAATATATACTACCTCACCATGAACAAAGGTTCTCATTGTTTTCTCCAATATATCTAAGTGCGTGAGTCATAATACCCATTAATAATAATCTTAATGTTTAAAGACCAATACACATGATTTCATATTTGAACATTGAATGGTACTTATAAATGTGTATTTTCTACTAGCGGGTCTCATTCTCATAATATACTCCTAGAAATTACAAAGGGTATATACCATGAGAAGGTGCCTCAAATTCCTACGAGTCTCCACCCCTAATATACTGTATAATTTGTGTCCTTTAAAATGATATCTTACAGATATAAAACATATGTTCAGGAATAGTTTCATGGAAATTTCATGTTCTCATCATAATAGGGATCAAATATTAACTTTTAGTGTGACAGATACCATTAGGATATTATCATATACAGTGTAATGAAAATGA
Source organism: Viscum album (assembly GCA_963277665.1). Lineage (NCBI taxonomy): Eukaryota > Viridiplantae > Streptophyta > Magnoliopsida > Santalales > Viscaceae > Viscum > Viscum album. Next base: position 191,312,672 of record OY728145.1, read on the forward strand.
ACAATCATGATGTAATAAAAAGTTTATTAATATCCATCTAATGAGTATATGTTCATCATAAAGTACAAAAGAAGTTTTTTCTAGGGCACCAACTCTAACACAAACTCAATAAGGTAAGAAATATTTAATAGTTATTTATTTGGTGGGAGTGAAAATTCATTAAAAAAAGAGATAATACCACATAATAAAATGAAAATTAGAATATATTAAACTTAAATGATATCATTTCAAGAGAACAATCATAACTAAATGATAGAAAGTTGAGTTACAAAAAATCCATACTACTATGGGAACAATTGAATAAATAACCACTTTAAGAATGGAATATGATTTTTGTTAGTATATCTAATTAAATATGTTTTTAAAAAAAATACACCAATGGGTAGTAAATAAACTATATAGGGAAAACGTGGTGCATAAAATGTATTATTTCTCAAATAATTTTAATTAATATTGAGAATAACCTTAAGTATTTTGGAAATATTAAATTAAAACCCCTTAAAGTTTAAAATTTTAAATTTAACATTAAATACCATGAATAATGATAGACTAATTATATAAAATATTAATGGTGAAGAAAGTTCACCATAAAATAGAAATCATGGTTCATAACATAAACATGTCTCAAGAAAATGAAATTTGAGACAAATAACCCCTTTCCATTTTCATGGATTTCATAAAAACATTTTAACCTCATATATAAAAAACATTTATATATTAACAACTTATTTTAAAATATTTCTCATATCTATTCCATTTATACAATTAATTTAAAATCATTCTCTATATTAATTCTAGTTAGTTATTACCTATTTTCAATATCAGATGCAAGTAATCTTGAATGTTTCAAACTAGTCTCATAAAAATGTTGTTGGTATTCATTTGGGTTACAAATTACATCATCCCAGTATCAAAAAAGTTATAGGAATAGATTTTCTATGATAGTTATAAAGTTTTAATTTCATTCTATGTTAGTTTTGTTTATAATCCATGAAGATTAAATCAATGATGATCTTGTTTCGATGATTCCTGAGGAAAGGGTATTGTTTTCTGAATTAATGAGTTTAAAATTAATTCATCATTACCTAAGAAAACAATTAATTAAATATGTATTTATATCACACTATAAATATAATTATTTTCACCTAGACATCTAGGATATAAATTTATAGCATTTTCATGTACATGGTTAAACAGACTCCAATGTGAACATACTATAATTAATGGATGATTATGTGGTGGTTTATTTGTAATATAATTATACTAGAAGCATAATATTATTATTTATTATTTATTATATATATATATAATATTTTTTACGTATAAAAATAATTAATGGATATGAAAATATTTCACAATATGAATAAAAATATTCTCCGCTTTATACACTTGTTTTAAATGATTTAATTAATAATGATAATGTTTCGATCGTAACATTATTTGGTTTTCTAGAGTTTCTTATAAAACCTGTATGATATTATAAACCCCACATTTAACAGTCAAATCAATCTTCATTACCGTCAAAGAAGGTTAATTTTGAAAATAAAAATGAAAATCAATCATTCCATGGAGGTGGTAGTCTACCCACACACATGGTTGATCATTTTATTTTAAATAACAGGAGAAATTTATAATCTATTTTTTTATAAGAATATAAAATATCTTAAAAATATCACAATTATTTATTACATTCAAAATTATCACCATCCATGTAAGGTGGTTATTGAAAAAGAAATATGAAACTTCTTGGAGGTGGTAATCTGCACACATGCATGAATATCATTAATATTTTCCTTAAGGTAAAATGGGAAAACAGATTAACAGATATTCTAATAAGACAATAAAATTAATTTTAGTTCAAATAATAATTTCATTACATAGGACATTTAAATTTATAATTATAAAGTTACGATAGAAAGAAAATAAGTTGAGAAAAAAATGATTACTCATGTTGATAACATTGAATTTTCCTCAAATAATTCCCTGGAAAATGAGGGATTGGGATAAAATATTTTGTCCATAGGTTCAAGGAGGAAAATTATTCAATAGTTATAGAAAATATTTTATTTTAGATAAGTCTAAAATTTACGAGTCTTATTAACGGGGTTTTGAGAGGCCCCTTTTATAAGTGAGAAGAGATGTAATTTTTGTAAATACCCATAATTTTTGTAAATACACATAATGTTTTATATTTATAATGTAACTTACAAAATAAATATCTTTTATAGAAAGGGGTTTCATAAATTTTTATAACATACATAAATACAAATAATATCATTAAATCTGATCAGTTTTAAAAATGGTATACAATACTGTTCCCCTTAAAATCAATTATTTTTGAAAAATATTCAAAATAAATCTCTATGGAATATTTGTATAATGAATCCAATTTTATTTTTCATTTTTAAGATTTAAAATAATAAAATTTTGAAATTAAAATTTTAAATAAAATTATAAAATATTCCAAAAACTGTTTTGTATAGGGAAGATGATTCTTTAGAACAAAATGTATTCTTATTATTATTTCATATCATTTACTAATTGGTTTCACCCAGTTATTCATATCAATATATATTTCCATCAATTAATCATAAATTTCATAGCTCATTAATGTAATTTATATAGGAAAAGTACAGTCTTATAATAAAATGATCATATTTTTCACGACCCTTCTCTTGGGGCCCATTCCATGACTACCCCAATCCCGCCTTCCATAGGTCAGGGGCTAGAGACTAGCACTAGGAAAGGTTTATCCCTAATATTGAAGTGCATTGCCTTTAAACCTGTACAAAAACACAGAGTAGAACACAACAAGATGCAACCACGAAGTAAACTGTTGTAGTAAAAGAGTGTTGAAAGTAAAGGGGCTAGAATACAAGACCAATTGGAAAAGTAAAAGTACAACTGAGAGGGAAAAATAAGCTGAAAAACTTAAAATAAGCTATTAGATCATCCACCACGGATCCAACCAAAAGGGTAGGTATAACTCACGATCAGTAGTCCATGCGTCACATCATGCCAAATGGTCCACCTTCAAGCACTGTCCTGTCTTGTCTCCCTCAGCGTTGATCAATGATGTACGTCATCTACACAAGACACAACAAGGTGTAGGAAAAGCCTATGCAGGGGTGAGTATAATGATACTCAATAGGGACCCCAAGACCCTGTAGGTCTCCTAAAGATCCACAAAGGAAAAAACACCAAGAAAGACATAAAATCTACTTAGGTATATGACCATATATGTTCCTAAGTTATCAAGATATACTTATCTCATACATGAAGGAATTATATCACAAAGGTAACATCACGAAGGTAGAAGTACCGCATAGGTAGATGTACCACACAAGTATCACCACGAAGATAGTACCACAAAGGTAAAAGTACAAAAAAGTTATCACCACGAAGGTAGTACCGCGAAGGTAAAAGTACCACACAGGTATCACCACAAAGATAGTACCCCGAAGGTAAAAGTACCACATAGGTATCACCATGAAGATAATACCATGAAGGTAAAAGTACCACACAGGTAAAAGACATAGTTCAAACAGAGTTTCAGCACAAACCAGGTTTTCAGTGAAGTATAGAAGTATAGATGATTAGTCGCAAAGGTAGATCATATTATTATATCAAGAGGCACTTATCCTGACCATACGGAGTCTGACCCACACAAGATCGATAGGTACTAACCCCCAAAATGATACACATAGGATACAACCTGCCCAGAGTCAATAGGTAACTAACCCCCACTGACCCACACATGATCTGACCCACACAGGATCTATATGCACTGACCCATACAGGATTGCTAAGCGTTGTCCCACATAGGATCTGACCCACAAAAGATCTATATGTGCTGAACCACACCGGATCACAGAGCTTTGACCCACACAGAATCTGACCCATACAATATTGGTATGCACTGACCCACACAGGATCGCTGAGCACTGAACTTTGTATGATCTGTCTCTAACCTCCGCCTCATTGCCAGCCACTGGATTCCTCGCACCCAGTGCGCTTGAGTTCTGTATAATCTACCCTCAAGATATCAGTTCTATCTCACCCACTACTAATATCCACAAAGGTGTAACCCAAAGGCCCTCTATGTCGTAATGGTTCCAACGCAACAGACGGTGTGTTAATCGGACACCCGATCTGTGAGTTATAAGCGTTTTAGCTCTAGGAGGTCGGTTGGATTCAGGTTCAATCAAACCCAGCCATACTCAAACTATATCCAAATATCAAGTAGAGTATACAAAAATGACCTTCATGATCCAAGGATCTCGACGCTACAGATATTTCATCAAATGGATGTCCGGTTCTCAAGATATAGGCCTTTATGAGTTTCTCGGCCCGGTTGGGCGCCGATCCGGTCCGACCCGGTCGTCCAACTCAGCCAGCAAGGGGAAGCTCGGCATATAAGGGGGGTAGCCCACAAAGGGAGGATTTCATAGGGGATACACACAAAGGGCGGCCCAGTCGCGTGAGGCATGACCTGCAAGTGGGTCTTCCCTAACCACCACTAGGGGAGTGGCCCCTGGTTTTCCCAAATGGCTTAAGGCCATTTAGTCTTTATTGCAGTAGCGGCGCCACGTGGTGCCACTAGGTGGAACATGGGACCCACTGGAGTAGGTCCTGCCGACATTGTCGTGACCAGCTGGCGTGTCGTCCACCTCTCCAGTTGTGCGTGATGGCGCGCCGTTCCACCACCCTCCGTCAGCCAGTGTGTCGGCCGCATTCCTCTGTTCCACCGCTGCTATGAAGCCACAACCTAAATCCTCTAGTGGCGCACTAGTTGCGCTGCCCTCTCCTCTCACAGCTGACCAATTTGTCAACCGCCACTTCTGATCTTCGTGGAAAACGAGCCGCGGCACTCTGCACACCAGTGGTTTTCCACACTTACTCGGCGGCCTACCGATGCCTGCTGGTCCGATGACGGTCGTTGGTTTGTGTCGCGACCTCCTCTTACAGCATGCATTGGAATGCCACCTCCTTTATAGCCAGTCAATGACGCCGCACTGGTGGTATTCCATGAAGGCTCAAGGGTAGCAAAGTTTTAGAGGGTTCGGGCCAGGTTCGTTAGTCCCATGCCCACCGCTTTAGCTCGTAATCACTAGGTTGGATTTAAGGGTTCAAGAATTCAATTGAAGTAAACAAGCATTAAAACCCCTACCTAAAACTATTGGAGAGCGATCACGATTGAGGAAGTCCTGTTTTTCATCGTTCCCGCAATAGGTTCCCAACAACACTGCTCATACATCATCATCCAGTTTGTGGTTCGGTGTCACCCAACACCCCCAGCAAGGATTGGCTCCATCCTCTAAGGGCTCAGTGTCACGAAACTCCTTCAACACTTCATTACTTGGAGAATCTGTGCCAATACCCCTCCTTAGGCTCCATATAAATAGAAGAGGGGTGAGGGTAAGTAATGACATGAGGAATTAATGGGGGCCCATTAATTAGGAACCCTATTAATTCCCCAATGACATCGTTAATTAAGATTTATAGGTCAAGACATTTAAGGTCTTGAAACTTCATTGGTCTCACACTCCACTTGTCCGTTGGAGGATATGAAAGAAAATAAATTAATATAGTTATTTTATTTTATTTCTTTTAAAAAGCCAAAAAACATAATTTTTTTTCCAGAGCTACTACTATCAAAGTAAAGTCTCCCTTAAGAAAATCACAGTGCTGCAGATTCAATAGTGTCCTCAGATTTTTAATTTGAGCAATGATTCAAAAGTTAGAAAATGTCTCTCACACGTTTACTGAACTTACCATAAAAAAATTCAATAAATTAATTACATTCACCCTCGACTCGCGCTAGTCGCGGTTTGGATATGCCTAAAGGGAACACAACCCAATGAAATCAATGGTACTTTCGTATTTTCAATCCGAGTTACCATTTAGAAGATATGGATTTTATAATAAAATAATTGACACTTAATTATTTTATTTACGACTGCAAACTAACTTTCACTGGTAGCCCACGCTGACCAATGTTATTATCTGCCTAAAGAGAGTATACCCTCACAAGTTCGGTGGTGGTCTCAAATTTTTAATCTGATTCACCTTTTGTGAGTTATAGCATTTCAATAATAAAATAACTTTATTTAATTATTTTATTTTTGGTTATTCATTTTTTGGGTTTCATAACAAGAGGCCTACACTGACTATACTTAAGTCACGCCTAGGTTAAACCCACAATCTTGAATGCAACAGTTCTCTCATAATTTTTATCCAAGCAACCGTTTAAGAGTTATTCCACTTTTTTAGTAAAACTGCTTATGTGTGCTAATTAAAGCTTAAAAGAAGTTCGATATATCATTCTAGGAACTTCGGGCCACGGAATAATGCGCCGTCAGATTTAAAGGTCTAGAAATAATTCCATATAATAAAAAAAATATACGGAAATTCTGGGACATTAAATTCTCTCCACCTTAGGGCTTTACATCCCAAAAATCCAAAACAAAGGAAAATCAAATGAATGAGGGTACAAAGCATGAATCTGAGCCTCCTACTCAAATGTACTCTCAAGTAGGTCTCTGTGATGCCCCCCGAACTCGCACTTGATTGATCGATCACCCATAAATGACTCGATCATGTTGATTCTCTATCTCCATCGAGTACCCTGTAAAAGTCACCCCATCGTCAAAGTTCAACTCTCCCTAGTTTATAACCTGCGATGGATCAAGCACACATCTCCTCAGCTACAACACATAGAAAAAATTATGCACCCAGTGCATCTGTGGGGAAAGAGATAGATGGTATGCCACCTCAACCATTCTACTAAGAATCTAGAAAGGTCTAATGAACCTTAGATATTACTTGTAGCCCCAACCAAATCTTTGAAAACATTGTTGAGGGGAGACCCATAAAAAGACATGGTCTCCCTCCATCAGTCTACATAAGACTTCTACTGGATCTATGCAGTCTTCACATGCTGACAAGTGAGGCATTGTGATTCAAACTCTACCACTGCTTTCTTCATCCCTAGCCACTAGTACTGACGCTGGAAGTCCTGGTACACCTTCAACACTCCAGGAGGTGTAGGTAAAGGGGAAATATGGATCTCTCTCAACACCTCCTCCCGAAGCATCCCCAGTACCATTTTGCATCCTCTAAAAAGGATGACGTGCTCCCCACCTTCAAAAAATCGTTCTGGAGATCATCCTGAGGATATCTGAGCACGTCGGGCCTCACAGTCAACTTCCCGAAGTTGTGCCTCCCGCACTCGCTGAAGAAGTGGGTGATTAATAGTTATAGACTGGAGGTAAGATTCACCATATTTATCCATGAAGGATATCAACAGTGCGACTAGGTGCTCTTATGCCTCAATTTTTAGTTATAGACCAGAGCTCTAGCTTAGTGCGTCTGCTACCACTTTCTCCTTACCCTAATTATAGACTATCTCAAAGTCATAATCCCAGAGGAACTCTAGCCATTTTCGATGTCACAACTTCTGAAAGCTCCGCTGACACTTCTCCATCCGCAGGAAAGGATCCCCCTTCTTCATCAAAACTGACAAGGGTGTCGCTACCCTGGAGAATTTTGGTTCAAAACTCTGGTAGAACCCACCCAAAGCAGATGTCTCTCTCCCTTCGAGAAGGTAATCCTAGAGACATATTTTGAAAAGATGTCCCCACACTCTTCCACTCCTGTTGGGAACTGAAAACCCAAAACTCCTGCTTCCACGAGGGTAAGGCAGGCCGACTCAAGGGTGATCATATGAACCCTCCTATTCATGAGTTTATCATGTGCTGCATGGGTTTCCTTTTTCACTGACCAAGAAAAACCTCATTCCAATGTTGTAGAAAAACCACATACTTTTTGACTAATAGAGTAAATATTAGTATGAACTATGGATGTGCAGTCCATACCCAAACTAACGTTTTAAGGCCTCGACACTGTCACCAAGAGGTTACAACTGAAACTCTCACCTTAAGGGTTAGATCACACCATCTTCATAAGTGGGATTATCGAGTCCCCTATGAAAGGTATCTCCAGACACAACATTCAAGATAACAGTTTAACTATAAACTCTAGGTCTTGAACAAGATTCCTGATAATAAGGAATGATCAGTACCTAATTCAATTAATATGACAACTATTAGTAGACACAGACCATACCTTAAATCATTCTTGGAGCCCTTGGGTCACACTCCTTGATCGCTTGCATCTACTCCCTCCCCATGTCCTCCAGCACCCTGAGCCAGGTGGGGACCACATTGAGGTGGTGGTTGTAACATGTAAAAATGTACACCATCTCATGATGATCTCCTAGATCCACTTCCATGTCTGTTTCCCTGTAGATTCATATATCCCTATCACTTCGTCTTCCTAAAACATTTTACACACATAAGTCTCTAAGACTGGCATCAGTTTCATGCTTTCCCACAACAAATATTTATTGTCAGTATCCGCTGAGCTAAAGAGAATTAAACCACAAAGGTTCCCTCTAGCACCCTAACATAAGTAAGAATGCATAGATAAGTAGTGCTGACTCAAATGTTCCAAAATGCACCTCGCTTAGAGGTCCGATCCATGCAGGCCGACCACACTGTATTCATCGAGTACTTGGGATGGTAGGTATGCCTCAATGAATATTCAGATACCGACATGTCATCCTGCCGAAACTGTAGAAGCTCTAAGGAACTCTCATCACATATATATTTATGGGAATATATTACCTTCTTTGAGGAAGGTTCCCAAGTTTGTCCATAGAAAATTCACCACTTTGTAAGATCTCAGTAACCTAATCCCTGTCATCATCTTACTGAGCCACGTGGATGGCTCTCTACCAGGACGGCCATATGAACGAATGGTGCCCTAGCTAGATTGTGACTCAGCCACCTCCTCAAGCCAGTACTTAGCCTCCTGTGAGTCAGGCTCACCTCAGAACCCAAGTGGTATCAGATACTGAAACATAGGTAAGGAACTAAGACTACATGTTTCCTCTACCGATACCTCTAGTTGTAACTACTGACCAATGGGCAGTGATGTTGCTGGCTCACTATCTGAAGGTACCATCTCAGGAAAGGGTCCACATACCAAAGCCTCATCACTATGCGGACCATCCTCATGGTCACACACTAAAAAAGACTAGTAGCTAGGATCACTATCTGATAAACTGGTGTTCCAACTAGGCGGACAACTCTAGCCACAACCTCCAGCCAGTCCTCAACTTCCTGGGGAACTGCCATGCCTCAAAAGGTCAGAGGCCTCTACCGCTGAAACTTGTGCAACACGCTCAGTCGGCATGGACCGTCTGCTAGTGGGGTCGGTGGAAACAGTTGTCCAATAGGTAGTGGTGCTGCTGGTACACCACCAGAAGGTGAAAATGCCGTAAGAGGGCCCTATACCGAGGCCTCATCGCCCGGTGGGATGTCACCACGTACTCTCTCAGGAATCCTAGCTGGATGTCTACATGGAATCATCCTAATAAGGAACAAGTGCGCCATTATCATAAAGTTATACCTGGTGATATGACTTCAAATAACCCAAAAAAACATTTCCAAAACACACACAATCAGTGTTTTTGTGCACTGAGTTGGAAATTAGAATTCAAGGTCCTGGTGTATGGATAGGTCATCCGTTGCACCAACACTGGATTCCCCAAACTAAAAACTACAATCATAACACACAACACTATTGTTGCCTAGAAAACGATCATATTCCTAGTTCTTCGGTAGAACTGACTCCTCTGATACCACTTTGTCATGACCCGTCCCTCAGGGCCCCTTCCTTTACTACCCCAAGCCCTCCTCCCATAGGCCTGGGGCAGGCGACTAGATCCTGGAAATACATATCCCTAACATGGGAAGGCATTACCTTCAAAATTGTACAAACACACAGAGTAGAATGCAAAAAGATTTAACCACGAAGTAAACTTCTATAGTAAAAGTTTTCTAAGAGTAAAGGGGCCAGAATACATGCCCAACTAGAAATGTACAAGTAAAAATGAAAATTACAAAGCAACTGAAAAGGATAAATCAGCTCCTAGATCATTCAACATGGATCCTACCTAAAGGGTAGTTACAACTCACGATCTGTAGTCCCTGTGTCACGTCACGCCAAATGGTCTAAATTCGCGCACCATCCAATCCTGGCTCCCTCAACCTCGATCAATGTTATAAATAATCTGTACAAGACACAATAAGGTGTGGGGTAAGCCCATGTAGGTGTGAGTATAACGATACTTAGAAGAGACCCCGAGAACATGTAGGTCTCCTAATGTTCTAAAAGGAAAAAACCACGAAGCAATACATCAACTATACTTATGTATATTCTTATACATATACCTAAGTTATCGAGATATACTCATTTCTTACATGAGGGAAGTATACCACAAAGGTAATACCAGAAAGGTAGGAGTACCACGTAGATAAAATTACCACACAAGTATCACCAAAAAGATAGTACCACGAAGGTAAAAGTACCACATAGGTATAACCACAAAGATAGTATAACACCCCAACCCCAGTTACCCAGAGTCGGTGCATTATTACATAACATTGGCATGATCACAAAATATCAATTCTCAAAAGACCAATTAGTTTAGTATCCTTGGAAACACTAGATATATTCTTAAGTCTTACATTACATCATAAAATGAAAACTACAACAGTATAGTCTCCATAGTCCACACTCTTATCCCCTCATACTATCCCTGCAGGTCATTCATAAAATACATCTTCACATCCTGGGAAAATTAAAACATAGAAAGGGGTGAGTTCAGATGATCAGTAAGGATAATAATATAGAGGAAACTTTCATAAATAAGCATAAACATTTAAGGCAATGTATAACTAAAACAAAAGCCTTTTAAACTTGAAATTTAGTATATTATGACAATGATAAAATGAAATAATTCCATTTACTTATTCACATGGATATTCAACTAGTCGAATAATCACATGCAATATAAATAACCACTTTCATAATGATGGAATGCATAATGCCAGACTATCATAACCACATAGTCAAGGCCTCGTGCCAAGACTAAAAATAAGATTTTTTCAAGGCCTTGTGCCAAGACACTAGTTTGTCTCATGAGACCTACCGATGCATCGAGGAGCTATACCGGGCTCCATCCATCACATATTAAGTCCAATGCATTCCTCATATGAACAGGTTTAAACATTACATAAACATTCATATTAAAACTAGCATACGAAATGTTGATACTTTCTCCATAAACCATGAATGGTATAAAAATTACACATCCACAGTCAAACATATCACAAAATATTCAATACAATATGGATGTTTTGTATCATAATAAATAAGCTTCAAATAAGCTTAAAAATCCATCAAAGGATGTTGACATAGATGAAATCAAAACTATTTGAGAGAAATATCTCTTTTTTTGAAATCATTTAAAAGTCACATAATTGTAAAATAAAACATTTACTTTGAAAATATTCTTATAATATTTTAAGGTAAGATTCGATGATTTTATAATGGAAAAAATAGCCGCACCCTCCATATAAAATTAAAAAGACATTCTTACCTTAATTATGTCGAAAAGGTTAAAAAGGACCTTGTTTGGAAAACAACAGAAAGATTCCTTTATAAAATTCTTATAAAACGTCAACAAGGGTATAAATGACTTTATAACATAGTCTTTAAAATAGTAAGAATGATTTGAAATACACTTTTAAGAAACATGGATGTGGATGATAAAGAGGTCCCAGTAGATAATTACGTATAAACAACCTCAAAAAATGAAGAGATTGTGAAATAAACCCTTAACTTGTACTTTTCCTTGGTTGATGGTAGGTTAGAATACTATATAATTGTGAAATAATTGTTATTAAGTTATAAAAAAATCATATAAATTAATATGATATCATATATGATATTTTAACACTTCCTTTTTAATAATATCTTTGTATTATCGTCGTTTTGGGTGTTAAATTACTCATTTTCTTTTATATGTTTTGTTACATAAGCCGTGTTTTTTATGAATATTTTGTATCTTATTCATATCCAGAATGATATCAAGTCCTTAAAAAAAATTTAACCATCAAATGAGAATTATACTTGAATGGATACGATGGAGAGTGGATCTCATCGCGTTGGTGGAGACGGTAGTCCGTACGTACGCAGGAGCGATAATATCATTCTTTTGATATTGAAATAATATATAATTGGATAGTATATAATATATACAGAATAATTATAATGTTATATATATTATTTACATGAATTACACATCATTATTGTACCCATCCAAATAATAATGTATTGAATAACAATTACACCACGATGTGGAGACGGTAGGCCGTACGTACACACGTATGGTGACATGTCATTCAAAGGTTAGATAGAATACTGAATATGGATGTACCATATTTATAATAATATCATAGTATATATAAGATATTGGAGTTATTATTTTATAATGGAAATAGAAAATAAAGAAGAAGTTGAAGAAGAAAGGAACTTGAAAGAGGGTGGTGAAAACATTACCTCCTCTTCGGGTTCTTCCTTTTGATTTGATCTAATGGGATCCTTAGGTTTGCTTTATATTCAAACTATGGACTCTAGGTTTAAGTGAGGGAAGTTGAGAGAATAATTAATCAGTGTTTGGCCGAACCAAAAGGCTTTGAAGGTGTGAATAATTGGTTATAAGTGGTGTCCTTTTATATGGGGGAAGATGTGATCTTTAGGAAAAACTTAAAATATTATTTTATAATAAATTCATATTAGGTTTTTACTGGATCCAAAGTGGATTATTCAAAGTCTAAGGTGGGGATGGGTCTAAATACTTTCAGCCAATATATTTTAGATAGGTTTGTGTCATTATATTAAACTTATATTTTAGTTTTAACTCTTAGTTAATTAGTTTCACATTTACCATGTCACTTTGTATTTTTATATTATACAGTTAATAAACTTACTATATACATCCAAGAGACCCCCAAGTGGTCCATTAATGATACAAAAATCATGATATAAGTTCTTTGGCCGATACTTATATTTTTAGGAATATAATATCAATTAATAACATAATATTTGTTTTAAAAACTCTTTTATGTCAATTTTGACACTATTGGGTATTTTGTTTTTGATAATTTCATAACAACATTATTACTTCGAACAAAATTTATATAACCAATAATAATATGTCATATTAACAAATAAAATTATTTTAAATCGTAAAAAGACTCAAATTACATTTATTTTGATATTTATAATATCAATTATTTTAATATTTCATTAATTAGGTAATTACTGTATCACCATTGTGTCATAAATAAATTATATTATTTAATTTATAAAAATTATAAATAAAATACCATTAGGTATGAAATATTTTTTATCTTTCTAATGAATATTTACAATCGAATTTATCTTATGTATAACCCTATATTAAAAATGTTTTAGTAATTAAACTTTGATTTTAACTCTTTTAACTCTTCTTTGAATTAAATAATATTAAATGTCCTAATCTAATCCAAGTGGACCTAAATGATAATATTTTCTTCCTAAGGTTGTTTTTGGTCGAGATACACTTGTCCAATAGAATTAGGACATGTGTTAGGGTAATATTAATATCATTTTTACCCTTAACTACCCTATTTACTTTTATCCGGGGTACAAAAAAGTGAAAAGTTACTATTCACCAAAAAATTATTTTCATCTCATTGAACAACATTTTAATCCTTGATATTAACCGTGTCTCTTGGATATTCTAAATTCCACTCAAAGAAGCGGTAAAATTAAGTTTTATGTGAATTTCCAAATTCTCCTAGGAGGTGGGTAAAAGACGGTGAAAAGTTCAATAAAATTTTTATATATAAAAAATTATTCTGAACTAAATCCAATGAATGAAATTGAACTTATATAGGTATTATGTATCTATTTTTACCTTAATTAAATTTAAATAAAATAAATAATTACTTAAATAAATATTCGGTTTTAAACTATAACTCAGTGTTTTTTCACTATTCATCAAAAATTGAAAGTTTTTAGAAAAATACAAAAATTTCACCCTAATATAATTTAGATATTAAAAATCAAAAAATGATGTCCTTTTTGAAATATAAAGTTTATAAAATTTCAAAAATTGGGTTTTACTATTAATAACAGCTAGTTTGATTGGTTGTGGTGTGTGTTAGAACTCAGAGTTTCGTACAACACACGCTACTGTTTTATTCAAAGAGAAGCGTACTGTGGAAGCCTGAGGTGTTACATTCTCCCCTCCTTCAAAAAATCTCATCCTCGAAATTTCTAGAATACTACCGCATGAAAAGAATTGGGTGGTTCTTCATAATAAGTTCCTTGGGTTACCACATTTCCTCTTCCATCTTATGGTTTCTCCATAGATGTTTAACTAGATGAGTCATTCGGTTTCTCAGCACTTGTTCTATGGTATGAAGAATTCTGACGGGCTCTTCTCAATAAGACAGATCGGGTTCTAGTTTTAATTCCTTGTAAGTGAGTACATGTGTTGGGTCAGGTATGTATTTTCTACATAGTGATACGTGGAATACATCGTGAACTTTGGAGAGACATGGCGGCATTGCCAAATGGTAAGCTACAGCCCCAATTCGTTCTAGAATTTCAAAAGGTCCGATGTACCTGGGACTCAATTTACCCTTTTTACCGAAGCTTATAACTCCCTTCCATGGAGATACCTTCAAGAAAACATGATCTCCTACCTGAAATTCCAAATCCTTCCTTCGATTATTGGCATAGCTCTTCTACCTACTTTGAGCTGCTTTGATGTGTTTTTAGATTACCTTCACCTTTTCTATCATTTTCTCCACCAGTTCCCGGCCTACAAGTTTTCTTTCCCCAACGTCATCCCAACAGGTTCGTGTTAGACATCTCTTTCCATATAACGATTCATATAGTGCCATCCGAATAATTCAATGGAAGCTATTGTTATAGGAAAATTCTACCAGAGGTAAATATTGATCCCATATAACCTGAAATTCAAGTGAGAAAGATCTCAACTTGTCTTCTAAGGTTTGAATAGTCCATTCTGATTGTCTATCTGTTTGAGGGTGGTAGTCAGTTCTCAAACGAAGTTCAGTATCCAAGGCCTTATGAATACTCCTCTAGAATCTTGAATAAAAATGAGGATCTTGATCAGAAATAATCAATAGGGGTACTCCATGAAGTCTCACAACTTCATTAATATATAGTCTTGCTAAACGTTCCAGTGGTAGATCTTCTCTTATAGAAAGAAAATGTGCTGACTTGGTAAGACGATCAACAATAATCAATATTGAATCGTTCCTTCTAGGAGTCTTTGGTATCCCCATGAAAAAGTCCATCGTAATATTATCCCATTTCCACTTTGGTATGGGAAGAGGTTGCAATACTCCTCCAGGTTGTTTCCTTCCATCTTTCATTTGTTGGAAAACCATACATCTTGACACAAAATCAGAAATCTCCCTCTTCATGTTTTCCCACTAAAAATGTTCCTTCAAATCTCTATACATTTTGGTGCTCCTAGGGTGTATAGAGAAATTCGAACTATGAGCATCGTCCAAAAATTCCCTTTTTAGATCAGGTATATCAGGAACAAAAAGTCTCTTCCCAAATTTCAAAATTCCATCTTTATACACAATGTCTCTCAATGTCCCATCATTCACAACTTTAATATTCTTTTGAAACTCTTCATCACCGGTCTGATAATTCTTTATCCTTTCTAGTAAAGTTGGTTTAGAAACCATTTGAAAAAAGTATTGATGTTTCACCTTCTATTGTTATTCCCATATCCATCTTTACTAGATCCATGTATATAGGATCCTTTTCCACTCTCATCTTGTTCGAAACTCCATGATCCTTCCTACTCAAAGCATCTTCAACCTTATTTGCCTTCCTCGGGTGGTAGTGTATCGTGCAATCATAATCCTTGAGTAGTTCAAGCCATCACCTTTGCCTCATGTTGAGTTCTTTTTTGTGAGAAAATATACTTCAAACTCTTATTATCGGTATATATCTCACATTTTTCACCATAGAGATAATGTATCCATATCTTCAAATAAAAGATTACAGCAGCTAACCCAAGATCATGAGTAGGATATTTTTTCTCATGAATTTTCAGCTATCGTGATGCATAGGCAATAAATCTATCATTCTGCATAAGGACACAACCAAGTCCTTTCTTTGATACATCACTATAAATAACAAAACCATGATTCCCTGATGGTAGATTCAATATAGGACCATTGACTAATCTCATCTTCAGTTTTTCAAAACATTCTTCACACTATTTTTTCCAAACAAATTTAACCGCTTTACGTGTGAGCTTCGTTAATGGGTTAGCCAATCGGGCAAAGTTCTATACAAAATGTCAATAATAACCTGCTAAACCAATAAAACTGCGTACCTCAGTTATACTCATCGGTGTTGGCCATTCTTGGATTGCCTTGGTCTTAGAAGGATCAACATATATTCCATCTTTAGAAACAATATGGCCAAGAAAAGAAATCTCCTAAAGACGGAATTCACACTTGATAAACTTCCAATATAATTCATGTCTTTTTAGAGTCTTCAAGATAATGCGCATGTTATTTTAATGATCTTCATAGCTTTTTGAGTATAACAAGATATCATCACTAAATACCACCACAAAATCATCGAGATATTCCTTGAATACTCTATTCATTAGATCCATGAATACAGAGGGTTCATTAGTCAATCCAAAAGGCATTACTGTAAACTCGTAATGGCCGTACCTGGTTCAAAATGCTATCTTCATAATGTCTTCCTTATTCACACACAACTGATGGTATCCAGACCGAAGGTCAATCTTTGAAAAGTATTGAGCTCCATGCAGTTGGTCAAATAAATCATCAATGTGAGGTAGGGAATACTTGTTCTTTATTGTTATAGCATTGATCTCCCTATAGTCGATACATAACTTCATAGATCCATCTTTCTTCTTAACAAAAAGGATAGGGGCTCCCCATGGAGAAACACTAGGGAGAATAAATCTCTTATTACTCAATTCCACTAGTTGTTTATTTAGTTCAACTAATTCCACAGTGGCCATTATATAAGGGGTCTTCAATATAGGCCTTGATCCAGGAATTAAATCAATGGAAAACTCAACTTCTTGTTCTGGAGGATGTCCAAGTAAATCTTCCAGAAATACATCTACATATTCTTTCACAATAGGAACATCCTCTATTTGAACACTCCTTTCCTCACCCACAATCAATTCATTCTATTCCTCCCTAATAATTGAATTTAGTTGAGCTACTAGGGGTGGATCTAGGTAAGAATTAGGTGGTGATGATTCTGCTCTAAAGATAAGGTGTTTCTTATCATCATCATCAAAAATAGTAACCTCCTTCTTCTTAAAATAAATTTTTGCATCATGGTCCAAAACTCAATCCATACCGATGATTATATCAAATTAAATCAAATGTATGATGATGAGATCCGCAGATAATGAAAATTTATGTGCTCTAATGGGGACTGATTCATAAAACTTTGTTGCAATGATACTTCCCTTAGAAGTTTTAACTGACAACTCTGTTGTTAAATCAAATTGAAAATATCTAATTTTCTTTGAAAACTAGGAAGATATGAAACAATGCGATGATCCAGAATCAAGTAATCCATTTTCTAAACTTGAAGAAACCATTAAATTACCTACCACCATGTCTTTCGGAGATTCTACCTCAGCAGTAGTGATAGCATAATCTTGGCCTTGATCCCTTGACCTTTTTTGAGGTACGTTTCCCTGACGCTTAGTACATTCATTTTCACAATGTCCAATCTCCCTAAAATTTTAGCATTGAACATCAGTAGCTTCTTTCTTCCCCTTTCAATCATGATGGAATGCATAATGCCAGACTATCATAACCACATAGTTAAGGCCTGCTGCCAAGAATACAAATAAGATTTTTTCAAGGCCTTGTGAAAAGACACTAGTTTGTCTCATGATACCAACCAATACGTCAAGGAGATATAACGGGTTCCACCCATCACATATTAAGTCCAATGCTTTCCTCATATGAACAGGTTTAAACATATCATAAATATTCGTATTAAAACTAGCATACAAAATGTCAATACTTTCTCTATAAACCATGAATGGTATAAAAATAACACATCCACAATCAAAAATATCACAAAACCTTCAATACAATATGGAAGTTTAGTATCATAATAAATAAACTTCAGATAAGCTTAAAATCCATTAATGGATGTTGACATAGACGAAATCAAAACTATTTGAGAGAAATATCTCTTTTTTTGAAATCATTTAAAAGTCACATATTTATAAAATAAAACATTTACTTTGAAAATATTATTATAATCTTTTAATGGAAGCTTCGATGATTATATAATGGTGGAAAATAGTCGCACCCACCATATAAGTTAAAAAAGACATTCTTACATTAATTCTGTTGAAAATGTTAAAAAGGACCTTGTTTGGAAAATGAAAGAAAGATTACTTTATAGACATCTTATAAAAATTCAAAAGGAGTATAAATGAATTTATCCCATATTCTTTAAAATAGTAATAATTATTTGAAATACATTTTTAAGAAACATGTTTGTGGATGATAAAGAGGTCCCGGTAGATAATTAGATATAAACAACCTTAGATAATGAAGAGATTGTGAAATAAACCCTTACATTGTACTTTTCCTTGGTTGAGGGTAGGTTAACCTCATGTATAATGGTGAAATAATTTTTATTAAGTTATACAAGAATCATATACGTTAATATGATTTCATATATGATCTTTTAACACTTCTTTGTTAATAATATCTTTGTGTTATCGTCGTTTCGGGTGTTAACTTACTCATTTTTTTATATTTTTTGTTACATAAGCCTTGTTTTTTATGAATAGGTTGTATATTATTCATAGTCAGAATGATATCAAGACTTCAAACATTATTTTTAGTCATCAAATGAGAATTATACTTGAATGGATACGATGGAGAGTGAATCTCATCGCATTCGTGGAGACGGTAGTCCGTACATATGCACGAGCGATAATATCATTATTTTGATTTTAAAATAATATATAATTGGATATTATATCATATATACATAATAATTATAATGTTATATCTATTATTTACATGAATTACACATCATTATTATACCCATAGAAATAATATTGTATTGAATAACAATTACACCACGACGTGGAGACGGTATGCTGTACTTACACAGGTATGGTGACCTGTCACTAAAAGGATGGATAGAATGTTGAATATGTATGTAACATATTGATAATAACATAACAGTGTATAGAAGATACTGAAGTTATTATTTTATAATGGAAATAACAAATAAAGAATAAGTTGAGGAAGAAAGGAACTTGAAAGAGGGTGGTGAAAACACTACCTCCTCTTCAGGTTCTTCCTTTGGATTTGATCAAAAGGGCTCATTAGGTTGGATTTCTGTTCAAACTAAGTCCTCTAGGTTGAATTGAGGGACGTTTAGAGAATAATTGGGCAGGTTTTGGCTGAACCAAAAGGCTTTTAAGGTGTGAAGAATTTGTTATAAGTGGTGTCATTTTATAAGGGGGAGGATGGGCTCTTTAGAAAAAACTTAAAGTATTATTTTATAATAAATTCATATTTGGGTTTTCATGGATCCAAAGTGTATTATTCAAATTATAAGGTGGGTATGGGTCTAAATCCTTTCAACCAATAGATTTTAGACAGGTTTGGGTCATTATATTAACCTTATCTTTTAGTTTTAACTCTTAGTTAATTCGTTTGACATTTACCATGTCACTTTGTATTTTTATATTATATAGTTAATAAACATACTATATACATCCAAGAGACCCACAAGTGGTCCATTAATGATACTAATATCATGATATAAGTACTTTGGCCGAACTTTAGATTTTTAGGAATACAATATCAATTAATAATATAATATTTTTTTTAAAAACTCTTTTATGTCGATTTTGACACTATTGGGTATATTGTTTTTGATTATTTCATAAAATCATTATTACTTCGAAATAAATTTATATAACCAATCCTAATATGTCATATTAACCTATAAAATTAGTGGAATTCATAAAAAGTCACAAATTACATTTATTTTTATATTTATAATATCAATTATTTTAATATTTGATTAATTAGGTAATTACTGTATCACCATTGTGTCAAAAATAAATTACATTATTTAATATCTAAAAATTATAAATAAAATACCATTACTTAGGAAATATTTTTAGGTTTATAATTATTCTTTTAAATCAAATTTATATTATGTATAACTCTATATTAAAAATGTTTTAGTAATTAAACTTTGATTTTAACTCTTTTAACTCTTCTTTGAATTAAATAATAATAAATGTCCTAATCTAATACAAGTGGACCTAAATGAAAATATTTTATTCCTAAGGTTTTTTTAGGTCGATATACACTTTTCCAATATAATTAGGACATGTTTTAGGGTAATATTAATATCATTTTTACCCTTAATTATCATATTTGATTTTAACCGTGGTAAATAAAAGTAAAAAGTTACTATTCAACAAAAATTATTTTCATCTCATTGAACCACATTTTACTCCTTGATATTAACCGTGTGTCTCGGATTTTCTAAATAACACTCACAGAAGCGGTAAAATTATGTTTTGGGTGAATTTCCAAAATCTCCTAGGAGGTGGGTAAAAGACGGTGAAAAGTTCAATAACATTTTTATATATCTAAAATTATTCTGAACTAACTCTAATTAATTACATTGAACTTATATAGGTATAATGTATCTATTTTTACCTTAATTAAATTTAAATAAAGAAAATAATTATTTAAATAAAAATTTCGTTTTAAACTATAACTCAGTGTTTTTTCACTATTCATCAAAAATTGAAAGTCTTCAGAAAAATACCAAAATTTCACCCTAAGATAATTTTGATATTCTGAATCCAAAAATGAAGTCCATTTTGAATGATAAAATTTATTATATTTCAAAAAGTGGGTATTACTATTTATAACGACTAGTTTGATTGGTTGTGGTTTGTGTTAGAACTCGAAGTTGCATACAACACACACTACTATATTATTCAAAGAGAAGCGTATTCTAGAACCTTGGTGTGTAATAAATAGGACCACGATGGTAAAATTACCACCCTGGTATCACCATGAAGATATTACCACAAAGGTAAAATTACCACACATGTATCACCACGAAGATCTTACCATGAAGTTAAAAGTACCACAAATGTAAAAGACTTAGTTCATTAAAAGGACATTCGGTTCTCAAGGTATAGCCCTTTATGAGTTTCTGGGCCTAGTTGGGCCTGGGTCCAGTCTGACCTAGTTTGGGCTGGACAGCTGTGGGCTTGCCCCACTGGGCCGAGATCTGGATCGACCCACAAGGGGGTGGCCGGCCCGCAAGCGAGGCGGCCCGCAAAGGGGCGGCCAACAAAGGGAAGCCTGGTCCATTGGGCAGGCTGTTTGACTACGTGAGGCGCAAACCGCAAGGGGGTCTTCCCTAGCCACTACTGGGGGAGCGACCCCTAGTTTTCCCGAACAACCTCAGGTCATTCGGTCTTTTTCGCATCAGCGGCGCCATGTTGCTCTACCAGGTGTCATGTTGTACCCACTAGAGCGGGTCCTTCTGACTTTGTCATGGCTGGCCAACATGCCGGGCACCCTCTACAGAGGTGCGGGATAGCTAGCTGCTCCCCCTCCCACGGTCATCCAGTGTGCCAGCTGCCATCCTCAGGTACGGGGCGGCTGATGAGCCGTATCCCGAATCCTCCAACGTCGTGCTGGTCGCGCCGCCCTCTCCTCCCACAACTGTCAGTTGTGCTGGCCGCCTCTTTCAACCACCGTGACCAAGGAGCTGCGACACTCTGCTCACCGATGGTGCGCCACACCTCCTCCGAGGCTAGCTAGTGCCAGTCTCTCTGATGACCACCGAAGCCTTGGGTCGCGGCCTCCTCTTGTGGCATGCATCGACACGACATCTCTTTTGAAGCTGGTCAATGGAGCCGCATCAGCGGTCTTCCACAGAGGTGAAAGGGTAGCAAAGTAGAGGAGGGTTCAGGCTGGGTTCGTTAGGTTTGTGCCCTCCCTGTTAGGTCGTAATCACAAGGGAGTATTTAAGGGTTCAAGAATTCAATTGAAATAAACATGAATTAAAACCCCTATCTCGAACCATTGGAGAGCACTCGCGATTGAGGAAGTCTCATTGTTTGTCGTTCCCGCAACAAGTTCCCAACGGTGATACTCGTACATCGTCCTTTTCTTTATGGTTCGGTGTCACCCATCACCTCCTGCTAGGATCGGCTCCATCCTCTAAGGGCCCGATGTCATGAAACTCTTTCAGCACTTTTTTCTTGGTGAAGTTGTGCCGATACCCCTCCCCAAGCTCCATATAAATAGGAGCAGGGAGGAGGGTAAGTAACGATGTGGGTAATTAATGAAGCCTCATTAATTATGAATCTTCCTAATTCCCCAACTATGTCATTACTTAAGATTGATAGGTCAATCCATTTAATGGATGGACACATAATTGTTCCCACACTCCGCTTGTCCATTGGAGGATATGAAATAAAATAAAATAAAATAATAAAGTTATTTTATTTTATTTCTTTTAAAAAGTCACACAAATTAATTTTTTCTCCAAACCTACTATGGTAAAAGTAAAGTATCCCTTAAGTTAATCCCAGTGCTGCAGATTCAGTGGTGCCCTCAGATTTTCAATCCCAGCACTAGTTCAAAAGATAGATGTAACGCCCCGACCCCAGCTACCCAGAGCCGGTGCATTACTTCGTAACATTGGCATGATCCCAAAAGATCAAGTCTCGAAAGACCGATTAGTTTAGTAGCCTTGGAAACACTATATACATTCATAAGTCTTTCATTACATCAAAATTAAAAAAACTACAAAAAAAACATGGTCTTCATAGTCCACACTCATATCTTCACTGATTATTCTTGCAAGTCAGTCATAAAATACTTCTTCACAACCTGGAAAATTTTTAAACATTGAAAGGGGTGAGCTCAAATGCTCAGTAAGGATAACAATAATGCGGAAGCTTTCATAAATAAACATTAACATTTAAGGCAATGTATAACTAAAACAAAACCCTCTTAAACATGAACTTCAACATAATATGGCAAAAGTAAAATGAGATAATGCCATTTACTTCTTCACATGGATATTCTACTGGTCGAATAATCACATGTAATATCAATAACCACTTTCATAATGAGGGAATGTATAATGCCGGACATTCTGAAACATTTTGTCAAGGCCTCGGCCAAGACATCTAAAATGATTAAGGCCTCGGCCAAAACCATAAATCAAATTGGGAAAGGGCCTCGGCCAATTCCACGTCTAGTTGTCTCATGAGACCTACCGATGCATCGAGGAGCTATAGCGGGCCCCACCCGTCACTTATTAAGTCCAATACATTCCTCATATGAATAGGTTTAAACATATCATAAACCATAACATAATCATATCACATAAAACATGCATAAAGGAAACATAACATTTCCACATTCCAATCACAAGATATCAATACAACACATTGATATAATAAAAACGCTTTCAAAACCATTTTCAATACCAAAATAAAAGTAAGTTAAAACTTTGTATTTATTTTTCATTAAAAAAAGTGATGGCTTGTAGAGGAAGCCGAAACTCAAATAATGGTCACGGCGGCGGAGAAGTCGTTGTCGCCGCATAAGTACGGAAAGAAAAACATTCCCTTTTTGTCGTTTAGTAAAACGCTTCGTGTTAAAAGATTCCTTTTGAATAAATGTAAAAGTCAAAGGGGTTTATACACCGTATAAAAGAAAGTTGTGTATAAAATAAAATATGCCTCAACGAAAGGAGATTGAGACGAAGTCCCATACAAAGATCATTTTTAAAATAAAATAGATATATTATGTGTATTCACTATAGGTACACATAAATAACATAAAAATACAAAATAGGACATAATAATATCATGACATAATTTGAAAGTAGGAGATTAACCCAAAGAATGGAAGTTGGGTTAAGAAGATCCCTTACCTCGTGTCTGACTTGACTCAACCGTTCTTTAACCTCCTGAATAATAAACTAGAGTTAATATATACCTTATTAAGAACCATTTTCAACTTCATTATCCTTATTATATCACTTATTACAATGATATGAACATTATGTAATTATTTAAGTTAATAATGTTCATTTTGTCGGTATTTGGTTCTTAAGTCAAAAATAGGCTTCTTACACTTACATGTTGTTAATTTGGTCAAAGGTTCATTATATCCAGAATGGTATTCATGATGTAGATATCATATATGTCATATATATCCAGTACATACATTCATTTATAATATTACATCACATTTAGAGGTAAGAAATGAAATGCACCGTTCATGGAGACGGTAAGCCGTACGTACGCATGAACGCTACTTCCATTTCTATTTCATATTTTCTGGAATGGAATCATAATGATATGAGAGTATATTATAATTCCAGTATAATAACATATATAATATCATTAACTTTATCCTTCACACATCCCACATATGGTATTAACGAATCAAATCACTTTCAGGGGGCGGTAGTCCGCGCTTCCTAAAATGAAGATATCGTGTTTTACCCATAATGGAAACCATAAAGGTATTCCCAAAATGAAAAAAACAGAAGCTTAAGGAAAACATAAACATATTATATATCATATATAAAAATAGTGACATCATAATGGCCACCTTTGAAGGTGTTAAATGAGTGTTGAACAATCATCGTTTCGGGAGGCAGAATTTCGCCATCCACGGAAACCTTATGTTCTTTAACCATTTGATGTAGTTGTGTGGAAGTGTAGCTCAAATAAATCTTATAACAACATCCTAGTATATTTAAGATACTGGTGTTGTTACAAAAGAAGTAAATAAAAAGAGTTTAGGGGGTTGGAGAAGCAAAATAAAACAAAAGAACATGAGAGAATGAATTACCTTAAAAAGTGTAACTCCTTTTGAGTTGAGCCTAAAGGCTTCCTTTGAAAGGATTCTGCCCAAAGGGAATCCTCTAGGATGAGGAGAGGGATGTGGAGAGAGCAAATGGGCAGGGTTTGGCCGAGCCAATGGCTTGAAGAGTGTGTGAAATGAGGTAGAGGTGGGGGCCTTTTATAAGAGGAGAGGAGGGGCACTTTTGGAAAGTAAAGGAACATTACATTATTTGAAAATGTGTTTCGGTTTTAAAAGGTCCCACATTGATAGAATTCGTGGATAATGTGATAAGGCATCGAAATCCACTCATCCAATTGGTTTTGGCCATGTGTAGTTCATAGATTTTATATTATCTTTCCATTTTATTTAAATCGTCAAATAATGATGTCATCGCTGCATCATTATTATGTCATAAATAATTAAATTTATTTAATGTCTAAAAATTATAAAAAAAATACTATGATATCGGAAATCTTTTTATCTTTCCAATGACTTTTTATAATCAAAATTTGGACTTGTTTAACCCTACTTAAAAATTGTTTTAGTAAAACACTTTATGTTAGTGTCATTTTCACTTTAACATTAAATAAAAAGTAATTTATGTTATTTCCCAACAAAAGTGGATCCATGGGGTCCCCAAGTTAGGCCATGGCTTGTCTTGGTCGGCCATGACACAACCAATGAGGTTGGGACATGTGTCTAGGTCATTTAATATTATTAAAGTATTATTTATACCTTAAACTACCCTAATTACCACTAATCGCGATTAAGAACTTAATAAGTTACTATTCACCAAAAAATTATTTTTATCCCATTGAACCACATTTTACTTCTTAATGACAACCATGTATGTCGGATTTTTGAAAATCAAATCACAGAAGTGGTAATATTTCATTTAAACGAAAAATCAGTTATTTAACAACCACTTAGTGGTTTCACTATTCATCAAAAATTGAAGTTTTTCAGAATAAGGCCAAAATTTCACCCTAAGCTATAATTGATATTCCGAATTGAAAAATGATGTCTATTTTACAAAATTCCAAACATATTAGTTGCATTAATTAATTTTATAATTAATTCCCGCTGTCACAACAAATAGCGTGTTTTTAAGAAACAATTTATATCAAAAGATTGGCAATTGTTTATGTCCAATTTCAATGTTAAATTAATTCTAATGACCACCATTGGATAAAATGGTAAAAATATATTCTAATTATACTTTAAAACCATCAAATATTATAATTTATCACTATAAATTATTTTGATTAAAAAAAGTTGTTTTAAGTATTTTTCACTATTTATAAAATTTTAGAAGTTCTCAGAAAAATACCAAAAATTCAACATAGGCTAATTTCGATATTACGAATACAAAAATGAAGTCCATTTTGACATATAAAATTTATAATATTTCAAAAAGAAGGTATTACTATTCATAACGGCTACTTTGATTAGTCGCGGTGTTTTAGAACTCGAAGTTGCGTACAATGCAAGCTATTGTATTACTGAATGAGAAGCGTATCGTGGAAGCTCGGGGTGTTACATTCTCCCCTCCTTCAATAAATTGCGTCCTCGCAATTTGAAATTTTTCTTGGAAAATACAAGGTTGAAAAGAGAAAATACCTTTGAGGAAAACCCACATCGAAAATAAGGTTAATAAATATATAACATTAAAAGAAAGCAGGATAAGTACAAAGGTCACCCGATATAGCCCATTATAGGATTCTATGAAAATATGGATATGGAGGAGAAACAAACCATCAAGGTCTGATGGGGAGTTATAGAAAACAGGATTAGGAGAAAGTTTAACCACAAGAAAATCACAAACTTGTGATTGGTTAAACGGTCATTGAATCCCTAGTTGGAAAAGTTAACCGACAACATTTTTGTTTTAAGTTACCTTTTATAATGTTGAGGATTTTATTTAGGAGATTTACTAAGAACGTAAGGGAATATACATACTTGTTATGTATACTTTCATTCATTAATGAATTTTTACCACAAACCCATCTTTTACTCCAAATGGTAACAGAACTCAAAAATATTCTATTTATCCTAATTGTATAAGGTACCAAAGGTTAACACATACCATTTAGATTAGTAAAATTATTTTGTAATAACCAGGGACTTCCTGTAGGCTAGTGGTAGGAAATAAAGGCCTGTTGCACTTTGATTGTGGGTTCGATTCCTACAGCTTTGTCTGACGCGACGGTTTATGCCCCACCCTGCAGGTTGTCCTTTTCCTAAAACTATAGTATTATAATACTCCAAAAATAATCTTCATAAATTTTTTAACCTTAAACCATACTATCCAAAAATCAACTTAATCCACTCCAACCTTTATAGTTATCCAAAATACCTCTGTCCAGACTTTCTCTAAAAGGTCTCTTAATTCCAAAATCAATTTATCAGATTCCCCAAACAAAGAAATGTTTCTCTTATTGTCACATACCAAAAATATGATTACCTTAATCATATTAAAACCTTACTGAAATCAAAAAGTAATGCAGTACAATCCATATATATATATTACATTATTCTTATAACCAGAATATAATCCTTGAGTCCAAAAGCACCAATACATTAGTTATTCTGCTTCAACTGTAGTAATAGCATAAGATTGTCCTTGATCCCTTGTCCTTTTCTGAGGTAAGTTTCCTTGACGCTTAGGACATTCATTTGCATAATGACCCATTTCTCTACAATTGTAGCATTCAACTTTGACAGCCTCTTTCTTTCCCTTGCAATCACGTGCCTGGTGACCTTTTTCTCCACATTTATAACAGACTCCCATTCCTTTTAGGCAAGTACCAGGGTGATTCTTCCCACAATTATCACATAATGGAAAATCCTTCTTTCCCTTTTTCCCTTTATCTGTCTCTTGTTCCACCGTTCTCTTCTTCTCTTGCTTTACTTTGTTGTCATAAGACTTAGAGAATTCCTTTTCTGTCTTGATAGCACATGAGACTATATCTTCGTATGTTGAGAAAGATTGTGACACTAGAGCTCGACGGAGAAATGGTTTTAACCCATCAAAGAAACGATCAATCTTACTTCTTGGGTTACGTATATAATCTGCAGCATGCCTCGCTAACCTTGTAAAGTTAGCCTCATACTTTGCGACATTCTCATCCTCCTTTTGTCTCAGACTCAAAAATTGCCTTTCCATATCCGCTCGATGGTCTCGAGGTAAGTATTTTTCTAAGAACAGTTCTTTGAACTCCTGCCATTCCATGTTTGTTAATTCATCATCTTCCTTTGTGTTTTGAATTAGTGACCACCATTGATCGGCATCTCCAGTGAGGCGGTAAACTGCCATGACAACCTTCTCCCTTTCACTACTCCCCAAGGCATGGAATATTTTCTCTAAGGAATTTATCCATTGCTCAGCTACTGTAGGATTTGTACTCCCATTGAAGGTTGGCGGTTGTTGCCTCATGAAACGGTCTAGCATTGATCCTCCACGTTGCGGATCAGGGTGCTCCATACGAGTAAGGTTGTTATTCATAACCTGCGTGAGTTGTCCCAGTATGGTAATAAGTTGATCAGCACCAGTTGTATCTTCAGGTCCACAATAATTATCTTGAGCAGGAGGGCAATCCCTACACGGAGTTCGTGCATTGATACAGTTTCCATTCCTTCTACTAGGCGCCATTTCTAAACAATGGCATAAACTAGATTAGTTTATGAATCAAAATACATAATTCCATACTTGTAAAATACTTAACATAAATTGAACTATTTATGGATATAATCCATAATCATAAAAAGGTTTTATTCGAGGAAGTATATACTCATAACCGTTCATAGTGGTTTGTAAAGAAAATGAGAATTATCCTAAGCGTATCCCCCGGGAGTGTCGTAACCAAGAGTGCAGCAAGGCCCGTTGTCGTGCACCAGTTCCTGTTCGAGTCTAGCTCAAAGCGGTGTTTTCGGGTTTTACCCCTAGGTACATCTGTGCCAGAGCCGCCTCTACCTGCTCGTATCCAGACAGGGATGTATTGCTCGGAAAACTCATATCATCTCTATAATACCAAAATTCTAGGAAGTTCTTCTATACTAATCCTCGAAGCCTATCTTTGGGCTATGCGTTCTAATCAGAGTTTATCTACATCTAGCTTCCAAGGTTAGTACTAAACTGCCTCTGATACCAACTGTAACGCCCCGACCCCAGCTACCCAGAGCCGGTGCATTACTTCGTAACATTGGCATGATCCCAAAAGATCAAGTCTCGAAAGACCGATTAGTTTAGTAGCCTTGGAAACACTAGATACATTCATAAGTCTTTCATTACATCAAAATTAAAAAAACTACAAAAAAAACATGGTCTTCATAGTCCACACTCATATCTTCACTGATTATTCTTGCAAGTCAGTCATAAAATACTTCTTCACAACCTGGAAAATTTTTAAACATTGAAAGGGGTGAGCTCAAATGCTCAGTAAGGATAACAATAATGCGGAAGCTTTCATAAATAAACATTAACATTTAAGGCAATGTATAACTAAAACAAAATCCTCTTAAACATGAACTTCAACATAATATGGCAAAAGTAAAATGAGATAATTCCATTTACTTCTTCACATGGATATTCTACTGGTCGAATAATCACATGTAATATCAATAACCACTTTCATAATGAGGGAATGTATAATGCCGGACATTCTGAAACATTTTGTCAAGGCCTCGGCCAAGACATCTAAAATGATTAAGGCCTCGGCCAAAACCATAAATCAAATTGGGAAAGGGCCTCGGCCAATTCCACGTCTAGTTGTCTCATGAGACCTACCGATGCATCGAGGAGCTATAGCGGGCCCCACCCGTCACTTATTAAGTCCAATACATTCCTCATATGAATAGGTTTAAACATATCATAAACCATAACATAATCATATCACATAAAACATGCATAAAGGAAACATAACATTTCCACATTCCAATCACAAGATATCAATACAACACATTGATATAATAAAAACGCTTTCAAAACCATTTTCAATACCAAAATAAAAGTAAGTTAAAACTTTGTATTTATTTTTCATTAAAAAAAGTGATGGCTTGTAGAGGAAGCCGAAACTCAAATAATGGTCACGGCGGCGGAGAAGTCGTTGTCGCCGCATAAGTACGGAAAGAAAAACATTCCCTTTTTGTCGTTTAGTAAAACGCTTCGTGTAAAAAGATTCCTTTTGAATAAATGTAAAAGTCAAAGGGGTTTATACACCGTATAAAAGAAAGTTGTGTATAAAATAAAATATGCCTCAACGAAAGGAGATTGAGACGAAGTCCCATACAAAGATCATTTTTAAAATAAAATAGATATATTATGTGTATTCACTATAGGTACACATAAATAACATAAAAATACAAAATATGACATAATAATATCATGACATAATTTGAAAGTAGGAGATTAACCCAAAGAATGGAAGTTGGGTTAAGAAGATCCCTTACCTCGTGTCTGACTTGACTCAACCGTTCTTTAACCTCCTGAATAATAAACTAGAGTTAATATATACCTTATTAAGAACCATTTTCAACTTCATTATCCTTATTATATCACTTATTACAATGATATGAACATTATGTAATTATTTAAGTTAATAATGTTCATTTTGTCGGTATTTGGTTCTTAAGTCAAAAATAGGCTTCTTACACTTACATGTTGTTAATTTGGTCAAAGGTTCATTATATCCAGAATGGTATTCATGATGTAGATATCATATATGTCATATATATCCAGTACATACATTCATTTATAATATTACATCACATTTAGAGGTAAGAAATGAAATGCACCGTTCATGGAGACGGTAAGCCGTACGTACGCATGAACGCTACTTCCATTTCTATTTCATATTTTCTGGAATGGAATCATAATGATATGAGAGTATATTATAATTCCAGTATAATAACATATATAATATCATTAACTTTATCCTTCACACATCCCACATATGGTATTAACGAATCAAATCACTTTCAGGGGGCGGTAGTCCGCGCTTCCTAAAATGAAGATATCGTGTTTTACCCATAATGGAAACCATAAAGGTATTCCCAAAATGAAAAAAACAGAAGCTTAAGGAAAACATAAACATATTATATATCATATATAAAAATAGTGACATCATAATGGCCACCTTTGAAGGTGTTAAATGAGTGTTGAACAATCATCGTTTCGGGAGGCAGAATTTCGCCATCCACGGAAACCTTATGTTCTTTAACCATTTGATGTAGTTGTGTGGAAGTGTAGCTCAAATAAATCTTATAACAACATCCTAGTATATTTAAGATACTGGTGTTGTTACAAAAGAAGTAAATAAAAAGAGTTTAGGGGGTTGGAGAAGCAAAATAAAACAAAAGAACATGAGAGAATGAATTACCTTAAAAAGTGTAACTCCTTTTGAGTTGAGCCTAAAGGCTTCCTTTGAAAGGATTCTGCCCAAAGGGAATCCTCTAGGATGAGGAGAGGGATGTGGAGAGAGCAAATGGGCAGGGGTTGGCCGAGCCAATGGCTTGAAGAGTGTGTGAAATGAGGTAGAGGTGGGGGCCTTTTATAAGAGGAGAGGAGGGGCACTTTTGGAAAGTAAAGGAACATTACATTATTTGAAAATGTGTTTCGGTTTTAAAAGGTCCCACATTGATAGAATTCGTGGATAAGGTGATAAGGCATCGAAATCCACTCATCCAATTGGTTTTGGCCATGTGTAGTTCATAGATTTTATATTATCTTTCCATTTTATTTAAATCGTCAAATAATGATGTCATCGCTGCATCATTATTATGTCATAAATAATTAAATTTATTTAATGTCTAAAAATTATAAAAAAAATACTATGATATAGGAAATCTTTTTATCTTTCCAATGACTTTTTATAATCAAAATTTGGACTTGTGTAACCCTACTTAAAAATTGTTTTAGTAAAACACTTTATGTTAGTGTCATTTTCACTTTAACATTAAATAAAAAGTAATTTATGTTATTTCCCAACAAAAGTGGATCCATGGGGTCCCCAAGTTAGGCCATGGCTTGTCTTGGTCGGCCATGACACAACCAATGAGGTTGGGACATGTGTCTAGGTCATTTAATATTATTAAAGTATTATTTATACCTTAAACTACCCTAATTACCACTAATCGCGATTAAGA
This sequence comes from Viscum album, assembly GCA_963277665.1. Lineage (NCBI taxonomy): Eukaryota > Viridiplantae > Streptophyta > Magnoliopsida > Santalales > Viscaceae > Viscum > Viscum album. The sequence goes on from OY728145.1 coordinate 191,344,726, forward strand.
ACTTAATAAGTTACTATTCACCAAAAAATTATTTTTATCCCATTGAACCACATTTTACTTCTTAATGACAACCATGTATGTCGGATTTTTGAAAATCAAATCACAGAAGTGGTAATATTTCATTTAAACGAAAAATCAGTTATTTAACAACCACTTAGTGGTTTCACTATTCATCAAAAATTGAAGTTTTTCAGAATAAGGCCAAAATTTCACCCTAAGCTATAATTGATATTCCGAATTGAAAAATGATGTCTATTTTACAAAATTCCAAACATATTAGTTGCATTAATTAATTTTATAATTAATTCCCGCTGTCACAACAAATAGCGTGTTTTTAAGAAACAATTTATATCAAAAGATTGGCAATTGTTTATGTCCAATTTCAATGTTAAATTAATTCTAATGACCACCATTGGATAAAATGGTAAAAATATATTCTAATTATACTTTAAAACCATCAAATATTATAATTTATCACTATAAATTATTTTGATTAAAAAAAGTTGTTTTAAGTATTTTTCACTATTTATAAAATTTTAGAAGTTCTCATAAAAATACCAAAAATTCAACATAGGCTAATTTCGATATTACGAATACAAAAATGAAGTCCATTTTGACATATAAAATTTATAATATTTCAAAAAGAAGGTATTACTATTCATAACGGCTACTTTGATTAGTCGCGGTGTTTTAGAACTCGAAGTTGCGTACAATGCAAGCTATTGTATTACTGAATGAGAAGCGTATCGTGGAAGCTCGGGGTGTTACAATAGAAAATGCCGCTCGCGTGTTTACTGAATGTACCTTAAAAAAGTTCAATAAATTAATAGTGTTCACCCTCAACCAATGCAGGTCTAGGTTAGGATTTTTCTAAGGAGAAGATGCCCCAATGAACTAAACCGTACTCTCATATTTTCAATCCGAGTTACTGTTTAGAAGTTATGGAATCTATAATAAAATAATTGTCACTTAATTATTATTTTTACGGCCAAAAACTAATTTCCACTAGTGGCTCGGGCATTCCAATGCTAGTATCTCCCTAAAAAGAGCATACCCTCATGAGTTTAGCAGTGGTATCATATTTTTAATCCGATTCATCATTCGTGAGTTATAAGCATTTGAAAAATAAAATAAATTTATTTAATTATTTTATTTACGGTTATGCCACTTTCCAGTTTTCTCACAGGAGGCCTCTGACGACTAAACTTAAGTCGCGCCTAGGGTAAACCCGCCATCCGTAATGCAAAGGTTCCCTCATATTTATAATCTGGGAAACCAATTAAGAGTTATTCAACTTTTTCAGAAAACCTACTTACGCACGAAAATTAAAACTTAACAAAACTTCGACGGATCATCCCGGACAATCCGGGCCTTAGAATCATGCGCTTTCAGATTTCTCAGTTACAAAATAATTCCATATAATTAAAAAAATATACAGAAATTCTCAGACAATACAATGTTATTCATTATAGTCATACTAATTAAATTTTATTCATATTAAACGTATACATTGTTTCATTTCTATAAATAATTCACAAATTGAAATCTTCCATTAATTTCTGCTAATTTTACATTCTATGTTCTAATGATCATCCTTTAATATTTATATTTTAACTAAATATATAGCAGTTTCATTTATGTTGTGTGTTTCCGGTAGAGAAATTTATCAAAAACAATGATTTATTTAAAGGTAATAATATCTTTAAATCTCAAGGTGTCACATTCTTACCTAATAAATAAAGTATATCCTCATAAATTTACTCATAACATTATAGTTATTTCTATAGGGATATCATAATTAACTATACACTTCTAGATGATCATGGATTTTTTTATGATATATAGTGAGATTTATCTATATGGAAAAGAGTTATAATCACTTTATTAATAGAACTAACAAATTATTAATTTTATATAGAATTATAATATGTGAGGAAGATCTTGGTTTATAATAAAAAACTTCAAAAAAACATTGAATATTATTTAATAATAATCATACCACCGTGTGTTTTTATTTGTAACTCAATATCCCAATTTTAGTGAAAACCTCCATGAAATAATTAATTAGCAGATATAAAGTAAAAAAACTCACTACCTTCTACATTAGTAGTATATAAATAGGATTTTCCTTATTTTTATGGTTTTTGTTGTTTATTTATATTTTTGGCCCTTGGATAGGTTCATTGAGTTGTATAATTCTTAACTCCCTTGCAATCAAAGAAATATAATTTTGTATCTTATCTCTTTCCCTTACATATGTGAGTCTCATTTCCTTTATCTCTACACTTATATCATTTATATATATATAACCTTTTATTTCAATTTCCCTCATGATTCTTTCTTCATCATTGACATAGAGGAAATAGAATATTCTTTCCTTCATAATCATCATCCCCTAAACTTACTTTGGAATCATTTCTCCTATTATTTGGTGTGTTCAGAATTTGAACTGTATTCACATGGATAATTGTTTTTCAAGATAGTTTTTTGGGATTATCACTAAATTTTTTAATATATGTCTCTTGTGATTCATATTTTTTATTTCATAAACCTTTCATTACATGGAAAAATATTTAACAATATAGGGGATATTTTTGGATTTTGTATCTGAGAAATAGGAACACAATTTATGAAAAACATAAAAATTAAACGTGAATACAATCCACTTAATATACTTCTTCAAAGTTTCATCATATGTTACTTTTACTGCATCTCATATCATGGGGACATACGTCAAAGATATGGGTGAACATAAATCCCCAAAAAGGAATAAAAAAGGAAATACTTAGCATGTGAGAAAGAGTCATCTAAATAAGAAATGATCACACAAATATAAGGAATATCATAATATGAATAACATGAATCATAAAATTTAAATGTATCTACAACATAAAAATAATACATTCATAAGTATATCACCAAGGAGTCATAAATCATAAATACATGGGTTATTCACCAAGGTATCATACAACATTTCATCTCTAGAGATTAATTATTTACCTAAGGTATTAGAGTTATATTAGGAAACACCCTTCATATATTTTAATTTAGGTGAGACACATTGATTATAATAAATCGTTTCACTAATTACCCTTGGAAAATAAATAATGGTCTTCATGTTAAAACCATTGTGTACAAAGTGCTTAAAGACTTGAACATAAGATCATTTTTAACCCATTAAAAGGGAATATGTGTTTCTTATATGTAAATACATGAGTAAATAAAAAAAATTTACATCTAGATGAATACCCATGGAAATGGGAGAGGTTTGGGTATTCAAAATATAAGAATATTTCATGAAAATAAGAAAAATTCATGAAATTATTTTAACAGCATTACGGTATACAACATTAATTAAAGGTGGGAATAATGAAAAGGAATGAAGGGAACACATTGGTAAAGAAAAACTTTATTTAGAGGGAAGAAAAAAAGTTCATTAAAATAAATAATCTTTTACATTTATAATACTCTCAAAAGAGGAGTACTTGTATGAAAAAGGGCGACGAAGAGAATTCCCTTACCTTAAAGATTTTCTTCCAAAAAGATGAGGTTTGTACCTTAACACCATGAAGGAACCTTGGAGGGATTATTTGGGAGGGAATATGAATATAAATTATTCAATTAATAAATTTGACTAGAGAGTAATATCTAAAGGGTGTTTTGTATACTTGAGTAGGCATGGGTTTTAAAGGATTAAATATGAGTTATTTTATCTTATAAGCCAATTTCTTGTCATTAAATAGAATTCCAACCAATTTTATGGATATTTAATAAGTGAGAGTGCATGTTTGGAGCTAAAAGTCCTTCCAAAACCGAACCCTACCTTCCATATAACAAAATAAATGAAAAAACTCAAAAGAAATAAATTTTATTTTAGAAATGCAATTTTTAGTTTGAAAAAGATAATGTATAAATTTATAAATTAAAATTGGTATTTACTAACTCATTTTAATATATTTTAAATTAACTTTTGATCGATAAAAATATTTTATAAAACTTTTAATCATTATGACATAAAAATGATGTTATAAAATTATAGTGCTCACAAAGTGTCCATTTTTACCTTTTTCACCAAAAAATCAACTTCATCAAAAAATTACCAAAAAAATCATTCTATTATAAATTTTATGTGATGAGTTAAAAAATAGAATATAATTAATAAAAACCATTTTCTAAGTATGATAATTTTAACTCCCAAATTAATTATTATTTTAATCAAAATTAACAGTTTGGTATAAAAATAAACATTCTCTTCATTATAAAGATTACTTTAGGCTTCCTTAAAATATAATATCATTTAAAAATAAAATTTTATGATTATTTCATGAAATAAATTTTTATTTGAAACACCGACATAAAACATATTTTAATAGAAAATTTTTATAGTCTTTGAAAAATAATACAATTTTGATTATATCATTAAATAATCTTGAAGGTCATTTAAATACATCTACATAACCAACAATAATAATGACCAAATTTTTTATTGACTAATGGTCATAACATTTTTTAATCTTGTTAGTTAAAAACCATAAAGGATATTGATAATATTTCCTCACAAATACACCATCATTTTTACTATTCTTCATTCACTTTAATTCAAAACAAGGTTCAATATAGTTTTCAATATCAATATTGTATTACTAACCCAATGTTTCTCTATAAAAGTGATGTTCATTGGTGAAATGATTCTGGGGGATCTAAGCTCCCAAGATTTTTATATTTCACTTTATTTAACCTCTACTTTTCTTCCTATTGTAATATTTAGTATGATATTGGGTGTCATTTTAGACTGAATTAAATGTTCTTATTTGATGAAATAAATTATTGTTGGTTTCTAGTATGATTTTTTCATTCCCTTTACTATTCTTAGTTGTACTAAATCATTTCAGCATCTAATTTTAAATCTTCTTATGAAATTTAATCATTTTTCTTTGTGATTCTATTATGAACACATTAAATTCATTCATCATAATGCATACACAATATTTCTCTAATAAATTAAAAAATCCAAAACATATATCACTATGAAATAAAAAACATCACTAATACACTATAAAATCCATTTTACTTTCTAAAACCACTAATTTTGAATATTTTATAGAAATCTACACTTGATCCAAGAATAATTAAGAACTATTTTGGAATTATATTACCAGTTGATATCATTTTTTAATTAAACAGATTCTATTAAAATAATTCCAATAAAAATCAACTTTTTATCTAATGTTTTTTTCCAAAACCTAGACTTAAATAAAACATTTATTGAAAAAAAAATTTGAAACACAAAAAACCTTTTTAAACAACCCATTGTAACTGACATGGAAAACAAAAAATTTATACAAGACAAGAAAAACCAGATTTTCACCCATTTTTTAAATAATTTGAAATAAGAAACAAAACATAACATAAAATAACACATCAAATTCACTCAAAAAATATCAAATGATACCAAACTCTTCTTTACTTCCCCCACAATAAGCGATATCTCACATTATGAGGCACTCAATAACTAAAATAAGTCAATAAAAAGTCCTAAATGAAATATAAAACTGCTTTTCGATTTAGAGGGGTTCATAGAACTATCCACACAATATCCATATGGTTTTATATACCTTAGAGGATTTCTATTTATTATACACTCTTCCTACAACATTACTAAAAGTTCAAGATAACAACCAAATAACTTGATAGTCATTGGGAATTCAAAAATTATTTATATTTAAAATAAATAAAAAATCTGTGAATTAAATCTTTATCCAAGTCATGTTTCTAGGACTACCCCTAGAAACTTGTGGCTCTGAATTTAAAAGAGCTTACTAGACTCCCCAAAAAACCTACTTCTCAGGATTTGACTACCCAATCACCATACTACTTTGAAACACCCCAAATAACTACTGGGAGACTCAAGAACCAAGGACCTTATTCAAGAACCTAGGCTCTAATTCCATTTTTTGACAAACCAACCAAATCCATCCATATACTATATGCCCGAGTGGGCCCATAAGAATCCCAAAGGGTGTTCCGAACTTCCAAAGGATGGAAAATAGTTACAGGGAATCAAAAAATATATTTGGAATGTTTTAACCCTCAAATAAAAGTATAATAAATTGAATACTATTAATAAAAATCCATCTTGGCCACTCTATACAACACAGGTTCATGTTCTTATAGAGAATAAACAATATAACAATTTGAAATAAATTAAATAAAGAAAATGAAAAAAATACCATCTCACCTCTGACACCTTCAACAAAACAACCCCATTTTTCAACCTCAAAACTCCACATATATAATTCCACAATAATTAAAGAATTAAAACTAAAAAAGGTTTGGTTATTTGTCTAGTGCCGCAAGGAAACAACATAAATTGAAATAAACAGTAACCTTAGTATAATCCCAATGGACCAACCAATCCTGAAAATAAATGATCCATGTGTGGTCAAGAAATGAACTAAAGTCTACCAACATAAATATAATATATTAATAAGTAAAAACAAGATCAGGGGACCACAAATCACCTTTCATAAAACATAACCATTAATTTAAAATCATTTTAAAATCTTGTTTGAAATATAATAATAAAATTAGTTATTCATTATTAATTATATTTTAAACCAACAAAATTTTCCAAATGGATTTATAAAAAATCCTATTCATTTTAATAAAATAAAAAAAATAAATATGAAATCATTTTAAAAATCACACATTCTATATTATCTAACCTAATCCCCTTTAAAACATGATTTTTTAATAAAAAACATTTTATTTAATTTTTTTTGACAATCCTTTGGAAAACCCTACTCACAAAACATAAGTAAAATAGAATAAATAGAAGACACCATATTATCAAATGAAATAAAATAAATTTACTAAACAAATCATATGTTCAAAAAAATCAACCAAATATAGGAATCTAGAAGAAGATCAATAGAAACGCATATGTCAAACCACCTACCATAGAATAAATATCATGGTATATACTTGAGGTCCAAATATGAGTCAATCTTAGAATTTACCAGAAATGGACTAATCTCCAAGACTATATTTCATCAAGTACAAAGACCACACTTCTATCTGATGACCAGTATCATTGAGGCCACATATCATCTAAAATTATTTCATTCTATAGGGTACACATGTAGTGTCCAACTAACTAGAATGAAATAAATCTTGACTTCCCATAAAGATACCCTTGTTCCCATAACCAAACATAGTAAATGTGATCAAACAATAATTTTTTTTCAAAGAAAGTATTGAAAATAATAATAATAACCGAGTCTCACCTATAACACCCTCATAATAAAAAACCCTAAAAAACATCACTCAGTCTTCATATAAAAAAACCACCACCCATTTTAAGGAAATAATTAAATGGGATAGAAGAGGGTTCTACACACCCACACATTTAGAAAGACATTCAAGACTTCCAAAAGTGACTTCCAAAAAACCACCTAGGATATTGATTCTTTTCTATAATAATTCTTACCTATTTAAAAATCATCATTTTAAATTAATGAATTTTAAATCAGCCTTGAAATCAATTTAGAAATCAACCCCTTTTTTTATAAAAAATACATTAATTATTAAAACATCAATTCTTAAAAACATTTCTATAATTTTTTCAAAATCAAAACACTTAACACCAATTGGGAATAAATATAATAAATCAAATGACTTTTATTTGAATCTTTAATGGGCCCAAAACACCACCCTTCAACTTATTTTTTGACTGAAATAGAGAAAATTCATTTTTTAAACACATGTTTTTTTTAAAAAAATATTGAAAACATTTAATTTTATGTTTCACTTGGAATTATAATTAAATCTTTTAAGAAAATTTATAGTAAATTTTGAATACCCAATTCCTAAAAAACATTAATCATTTAATATTTTAACTAATTCAATAAATTTCACTTCTTAATGAGAAAACATTGAAAATATTACAAAATTATTGAAAAATAAAATTCAAATCCATAAAACACATTTATAATCACAAAAACTATTTTTATATCCATTCAATCAATTTTACAAGATGTTGGAATTCACTTTTAAAAAATAATGAATTTGAACCCATTTTGGAAAGTTGGAAAACCTTTCACTTTCTATAGAAGAAAGATAGAAAAAAATGTCATCCACATGTTCAGTTAACACATATAAAATTATCATTAGAAAATTAAAATAAGAATTTATAACTCAAGCTATCAATGGTTATAAAGTTAGAAGTTATGATATAGGGAAAATCAACCGTTAATTAAAATTTAATAGTCTAGAACATTAAATATATGTTAAACCGATATTATAAGATGAATTGCATACCATAATTTCAAGATATAGAACTAAATTAGATCTAAAACCCTAGAAAGTATTATGATATGGTTTTTTTGGAAAAATGGGTGGAGACAAAATCAAGGGGAAATAAGAGGAGAGGGAGAAGAGAGATAATATGAGTACCAAACTTAAATATCTAACATTGAATATTTATAGGACCACTCAAAATCGCCATTTAAGAGGAGGGATCTTTAGTGGGAAAATCAAATTAGTAAGGGGAACCTTAATTGGGAACATGAAATTTTATCTTAAGCCCAAAACTAGTAATTATGTGGTTATCAAAATAAAAAAGTGTGTACGTAGGAGGTTATCCCAATCTTGAAGCAGATACTTGAGTTCTTTTCCAAAGACTAATATGTTGTGAATTTATTAGTGGGTAGCATTGAAATAGGATTTATATGATTATGTGTATTACACCAATCTATGTCTTATTAAAATTCTATCTCTTACGGATCATGTTACTTGATTCAATTGTGGTTCATATCCTAGGAACTACCATGATTTATTCCATGAATTTAATTGTGATATTTCATGGGGATGGTATGGTTTTCAAATGTTAAGATCATGTTCTGAAACCCTTATTGTCATGTTATATTTATGTGATCATTGATATCTTCGTTAGATAACCTTACTAAGAATCTGAGCTCATTATTTCTTATGTTTCCTTACCTCATTTTATGACTAAAGGTATTTTGTATGATTTATCTAAGAGGGGTTCAAGTTATGATGAACATGGTCAGAAATATTGTATTTTACTTATGAACCGGTTATTTAAATGTACAAGTTTCCAAATATACTAGACCTATATGATTATTTATTGATTTTTTTTTATGTATTGAAAATTAATTTATTAATATGTAATATCTAAATAAAAAACGACTAGGTTCCTATACAAGAAGAAACATTATAACTCAATGAAAGGAAATTGAGTTTTTAAAAACCCTTACTTCTTTGGTAACTTTTGTATTGAAAGACCATGAAAGATATAAACTGAGATGAATTTTTAAAAGATTTTAATTGAATGTAAATCATCAATAAAAACATCCATAGTGTGTTATATATTCCTCAAAAATAATAAAATTAGTGGTGAATAGTACATATGTCTCAAAGAAGTAAAATTAATATAGGATACACTTACTTTCAATATTGATATGCATGAAAGAACACTAAACTCATGTACAATAAACATTACCATCTTAATAACTTATTTTACATCCATAATCATACCAATTACCTTTTCTACACTTTATTTATAATAATTTATTATAAATTTTTTAGTTTGTTACTTTATATTTTCATCATCACATGATGGTGACATTGATTGTTTCATACAAGTTTTGAAATGTTGATATTGATCCATGTTATTTGATACTAATTTTATCAATCCTAAAATATGTTTGGTACTATTTATGAAGTTTCATAATGATTTTAAAAATTTTAATTTCATTCCATGAGAGTTTTATGTCTTAATCATGAATATGAAATATTTGATGAGTTTGCTTGGATAATATCCAACGAATGAAAGTTGATATATTAAAAATTAATTAAATATTAATATTAATTTTTTTTGAGAAAAATATTATATATATATACATATATTAATTTCAAATTAGAATGGTAATTATGCTTCTATAACCATCCATGATCAAAATTTATAGTATCATTCATATAGGTTGTTAAACTAAGCTAAACAAGAACATGTTATAACTAATAGATGAGTATGAAATTAATTTTGTTATAATATCAAAATTATATAAGAATAATGATATTATTTTGGTATTATAAAAGAGGTAAATTAAAACTGTTAATAATTGGATGATGTATTTATGATTATAAGCAATTAGTTACAATGATAAAATCATTTCCCCTCTTATTATACTCTTTTTAGGAGATAAAATTTAGAATTATAAATTATTGTTAATATTATTAATATAATGGTTCATTTAACTAAAAAATATTAATAATTACAAAAAAACTATTTTTATTCATTAAATACATTCTTATAACCATCCATGTTATGTGGTGATGAAAAAAAATATGTCCTTCATTGAGTTAATAGTCTGCACATGCTATGTGTGTCGTTTTTACATTTCAAATTAGAAAGATAAAGATAGATAATGTTTTCTCCATCAATATAACAATATTTTAATCTAATAATTATACTTAAGTAATTATATTTATATAGTTAGATTTGGATTGGAGGAGAAATATAGGGATGAAAAGGTTGGGTAGTGGATAATACTCATGTTGAGGACTTGATTATTCTCTTTGAGGAATTATTGAAAATAGAGGAATTGGGACACTATTATAACAAATTTATTCCAAAAATGTAATAAGTCTCTAAAAGAGGTAAAATATGAAGGTTATTAAGTGTAATTCTAAGGTTATGTGTTCCTTGAAGTGGGTGGAGTTGAGCTCCTTTTGTATGTGAATAGGTAGTTCTGTTCCCTAGAATTAAATGTTTTTTAAGGGTTAAAGATTGATTCACATTGTATTTAGGATAAAAATTTGAGGAATGTTTGGTGAGACACGTGGATATGATTTTAAAACCAAACAATGTTCATATTGAATGTCTAAGTTTCATGATAATTTTACGAAATATTAGCCACTTTAAGTTACTCAAATTTACCACTTTAATTATTTATTTCCCAAAAAATATAAGATAAACCTCTATACCAAATTTCAATGTAGTGATTTTGAATTTGAAATGAATTAAATTTAATTCATATTATAAATATTATAAGATTATATTTTAAATTTACACATGAGATATAGAAATAACTATTTTAAAAAAACTTTTTTATATTATGTGTTTTTGTTATTATTTCTTATAAATAATTAGTTAAATGAGTGTTAATTGTTCGACCCTACATGATATTTTATTTTTCATAATCACAAATAATGTCAATATACAGATTCAAATCTTTCATGCCAATTTTAATATATATATGAAAATAAAATAGGTCAAACAAAAACATATACTTTAATAAGTCAATTTCTTATAGTCATGAAAAAATATGTCTACAAGTGTATTTGTGTTGGGAAAAAATCCCTCAAGGCATCATTGAAGCATTTTTGAGGTGATTGTGTTTGTTGACAAACTGGACATCTGAGTGGTGATTGTTGACAAAGAAAAACAATGAGATTCAAATTTGTTGACAAAGAGGATTTCATAATGGAATGTCGAGTTCAAGAGCTGAGGTCAACGATCCATGTTTGATTCAAGAACGTCGATAAAAGGAATGGATGATCTGGAGGCGGTACAAAAGAACAGATACAAGGTGGCGCCGAGACTGAGTCGTGCATGTGACTTATGCGCTGAGGGCTTGGAGTATAGGAAACTTGCATGCCATATGTTTTTCAAGATCAGAATATCAAAATATGGCTAAGGAAATAGGTTCACGCAGGTTTGGGAGTTGGTCACACAAGTGTCTAAAAGGACAGAAGACTTGCGCGCCGAGACTGGGTCGTGCTAGTGACTTGCGCGTCATCGCACAGGGTGGGCAATTTGCCTATAAATACTGGACCACCCCTCTTCATTCCACACTGGAGTTCAACACTTTGAGAAATCGGAGATCCCGTCGCGCAGGTGTGGTGGTCGAGCAAGTGGTGTGTGTGGTTGTGCAGGTGGGATTTGCGTGCCAGGGTGATAGTTGTGCGCCAGTGTTTGAAGCTGCGCGCCAGTGGGGAGTTGCGCGCCAATATTGGATTGGGCGTAAAAGAAAGTGAGTCGCGCAGGTTTAGAGTTAAGGAAGCTTGAGTCGTGCAAGTGTCTGAGGAGGACTTGTGCACCCACTGTGACTTGATCGCCGATACTTGCACGCTAAGATTGACTTGCACGCCAAGTAAGGTTTATTTCCAGCTGTGATTTTCGGGCTGCGTGGAAGCTGGAAGTTTGCCCGATACCTTCGGTGCAAAGGGAGATTCATCTACGGGTGAAAATTGGGCTTCAACAGAGCATCTACTTACAGAGGAAGATGAATTATTTCATGCAAATGAGGAGACCTACAGGTCTATAAACTGTGAGTGGATTACTTCCAAGAGCAGTGAGAAAAGGAAGAAAAAGAAGGTGATCCTCTCCACTGGTAGTGAGCCAGAGAGAGATAAATAGGGAGTGACCCTTGGGGAAGTAGTGAGCTGACCCTAAACATTGTAAAGGCAGTGAGCCTGGGCATAGAAGTGATATATCCCGAACATTGTAATCCACAGCTAGTGAAGTTTAGTGGAATTGGTAAGACATGCAACTTGTCGGCGTATGCTCCTTGGACGTATCCCTTTGCGGTGAACCAAGTAAAATTTCTGTTTCATGTGCATGCTTTACTTTCTATTTACTTTGTGAAATAGGAAAGAGGGAGAAGAGTGTTTTTCTTAACAGTGAAACAAGATCAGAATGTGCATTAATTTTAAATTAGTCATACCTTAATTCACCCCCCCCCCTCTCAGGGTATTCAGCCATGTGGACCTATCAATTTGTACATGTACTTTTGATTTACATTGCATCTTGTAATGGTATATGCAAGACAGAATATTCATAATATTTTTTGGATTCCCTGAAAAACCTAAGTCAGCACACCAAAACTGGAGTCGACACACTGAAACCAAAGTCGACACACCGAAACTGAAGTCGACACACTGAAACCGAAGTCGACACACCAGAATTGAAGCTGACACACCGAAACTGAAATAGACACACCGAAACTGAAGTTTGACAGATCGAAGAATGAAAGAACAAATTTTGACTCACTGAATAATGACAGGGTGATGCAGTGTTAAATGCTTGTCTCCCTACTCCTTGCTTGAGTTGTTACCAGGGTGACGCGGGGAGTCGGTGTAATCCAATGTTAGTGGAATAAAATGAATGGAACCTTTCTCTTCAGTCGATGGTAGCGACTCCTTCACCTTTCATGCGTGTAAGAGAGTCTTGGTCATGGGACATCAGCTGTGAAATCTTTCATGACCAAATATCTTTGGGTGTTTCACCATATGGATATTCTGAAGGAGGGAATCACCGGTCTTGTCCTAGGTCCAAACAGGGATTCCAGTCGCGTCGTGCGATGTAGGAGTTTGGCTGGGGAGGTGAGCTACCCCCGAGGGCCTTTGGGCCATTTGAGACCGTGCGAAGGGTTGGCGAGGTTCCCTGCCACATATCCCTAACCCCAAAGTTGGGTGTGGGTGCACGACATCTCCCGCATGGCTTACCTGAGGAGATGTGTGCATGATCCTATGCAAGTCATCAGAAAGGGTGGACCTTGCGTGAATAGATCAAACCCTTTGGTCTGTGTGTGGTGACACAGTACTATGCAAGAGTTCTTCTGGGTATAGAAGAGCTAGGTGCGGGCTTAGTACCCCGGTTTATTCCCTGGGATTTCTTATCGGGGAAGAAAAGCTTGAAGGAGGGAATGATGTAATGCCCCGACCCCAGCTACCCAGAGTCGGTGCATTACTTCGTAACATTGGCATGATCACAAAAGATCAAGTCTCGAAAGACCGATTAGTTTAGTAGCCTCGGAAACACTAGATACATTCGTAAACGTTACATTACATCATAAAGTGAAAAAACTACAATAACAAAGTCCCCATAGTCCACACTCATATCCTCTTCTGACAATCCCTGCAGGTCATTCATAAAATACTTCTTCACATCCGGGAAAATATTAAAACATTGAAAGGGGTGAGATCAGATGCTCAGTAAGGATAACAATATTGCGGAAGCTTTCATAAATAAACATTAACATTTAAGGCAATGTATAACTAAAACAAAAGCCTTTTTAAACTTGAACTTCAGAATAATATGGCAAAAATAAAATTAAATAATTTCATTTACTTACTCACATGTATATTCTACTAGTCGAATAATCACATGAAATATCAGTAACCACTTTCATAATGAGGGAATTTATAATGCCAGACTATCATAACCACGTAGTCAAGGCCTCGTGCCAAGACACTAGTTTGTCTCATGAGACCTGCCGATGCATCGAGGAGCTATAGCGGGCTCCACCCGTCACTTATTAAGTCCAATACATTCCTCATATGAACATGTTTAAACATCTCATAAACCATAACATAATCGTATCACATAAAACATGCATAAAGGAAACATAAAATTGCCACATTTCAATCACAAGATATCAATACAACACATTGATATAATAAAAACGCTTTCAAAATCATTTTCAATACCAAAATAAAAGAAAAGTATAACATGGTATTTATTTTTCATTAAAAAAAAGGTATGGCTTGTAGAGGAAGCCGAAACTCAAATAGTCGTCACGGTGGCGGAGAAGTCGTTGTCACCGCATACGTACGACAAAAACATTCCCTTTTGTCATTTAGTAAACGCTTCATATAAAAAAAGATTTCTTTTGAATAAACGTAAAAGTCAAAGTGGTTTATACACCGTATAAAAGAAATTTGTGTATAAAACCAAATATGCCTCAATGAAAGGAGATTTAGAAGAAGTCCTTACAAAGATAATTTTTAAAATAAAATACAAAATAAGACATAATAATATCATGACATAATTTGAAAGTAGGAGATTAACCCAAAGAATAGGAAGTGGGTTAAGAAGTTCCCTTACCTCGTGTCTGACTTGACTCAACCGTTCTTTAACCTCCTGAATAATAAAATAGAGTTAATATATACCTTATTAAGAACCATTTTCAATTTCATTATTCCTTTTATATCCCTTATTACCATGTTATGAACATTATTTAATTATTTAAGTTAATAACGGTCGTTTTGTCGATCTTTGGTACTTGAGTCAACAATAAACTTCTTATAATTACAAGTTGTTTATGTGGTAGAATATCCATTATCTACAGAATTATATTCATGATTTCGATGTCATATATATCTTATATATCCAGTATATACATTCATTTATAATATTACATAACATTTAGAGGTAAGAAATGAAATGCACCGTTCATGGAGACGGTAAGCCGTACGTACGCATGAACGCTACTTTCATTTCAATTTCATATTTAATGGAACGAAATCATAATGATATAAATGTATAATATAATTCCAGTATAATATAGTGTATAATACTATTTACTCCATCCTTTATACATCCCACATATGGCATTAACGTTTCAAATCACTTTGAGGGGGCGGTAGTCTGCACTTCCTAAAATGAAATTATCGCGTTTTACCCATAATGGAAATCATAAAGTATGCCATAAATGAGAAATACGGAAGCATAAGTAAAACATAAACATATTATATATCATATATAAAAATAGTGACATCTTAATGGCCACCTTTTAAGGTGTTATATGAGGGTTGAACAATCATCGTTTCGTGAGGCAGAAATTCGCCATCCACAGAAACCGTATGTTCTTTAACCATTAGATGTAGGTGTGTGTAAGTGTAGCTCTAATACTTCTTATAACAACATCCTAGTATATTGAGGATACTATTGTTGTTACAAAATAAATTAATAAAAAGAGTTTAGGGGGTTGGAGAATAAAAATAAAACAAAACAACATTAGAGAAGACATTACCTCAAAATCGGGTAACTCTTTTTGATTTGAGCCAAAGGATTCCTTGGGAAGAGTTCTTCGCAAAGTGAGGTTTCTAGGAGTAATAGGGGGATGTTGGGAGAGTATTTGGGCAGAGTTTGGACGAGCCAAATGGCTTGAAGGTGTGAATAAGGTGGGAGAGGTGGGGGCCTTTTATAAGTGGAGAGGAGGGGCACTCTTGGAAAGTAAAGAAAAGTCACTTTATTATAAAATGAGTTTCGGATTTTAGAGGTCCCACACTTATATAATTCGAGGATAAGATGATAAGGGTTCGAAATATACTCATCCAATAGGTTTTTGAAAAGTGTAAGCCTTGGAGTTTACATTATCTTCTCATTTTATTTAAATCGTTAAATAATGAGGTCATCGCTGCATCATCATGATGTCATAAATAATTTAATTTATTTAATGTCTAAAAATTATAAAAAAACTACTATGATGTAGGAAATAGTTTTATCTTTCCAATGACTATTTATAATAAAAAATATGACTTGTATAACCCCATGTAAAAATTGTTTTAGTAAAACATTTCATGTTTGTGTCATTTTTTACTTTAACATTAAATAAAAGGTATTTATGTCATTTTCCAACTAAAGTGGATCCATGGGGTCCCCAAGTTGACCCATGGATTTTCTTGGTCGGCCATGGCACATCCAATGAGGGTAGGACATGTGTCAAGCTCATCTCATATTATTAAAACATTATTTTTACCTTAAACTAAACTAATTACCTCTAATCGCGATTAAGAACTTAAAAGTTACTATTCACCAAAAAATTATTTTAATCTAATTGAACCACATTTTACATCTTAATGACAACCATGTATGTCGGATTTTTGAAAATAAAATCACAGAAGTGGTAATATTTCATTTAAACGAAAAATCAGTTATTTAACTACCACTTAGTGGTTTCACTATTCATCAAAAATTGAAGTTTTTCAAAACAATGCCAAAATTTCACCCGAAGATATAACTGATATTCTGAATTCAAAAATGATGTCTATTTTAAAAAATTAAAAACATATAAGTTGCATTAATTAATTTTATAATTAATTCCCGTTGTCACAATAAATAGCGTGTTTTTAAGAAACAATTTATATCAAAAGATTGACAATTGTTTATGTCCAATTTCAAAGTGAAATTAATTCTAATGACCACCATTGGATAAATTGGTAAAAATATATTCTAATTATACTTTAAAACCACTAAATAGTATAATTTATCACTATAAATTATTTTTATTAAAAAAGTTGTTTTAAAGTATTTTTCACAATTCATAAAAAATTAGAAGTTCTCAGAAAAATACCAAAAATTCAACATAGGCTAATTTCGATATTACGAATACAAAAATGAAGTCCATTTTGAAATATAAAATTTCTATAATTTTAAAAAGTGGTTATTACTATTCATAACTGCAACTTTGATTAGTAGCGGTGTTTTAGAACTCGAAGTTGCGTACAATACAAGCTATTGCATTATTGAATGAGAAGCGTATCGTGGAAGCTCGAGGTGTTACATTCTCCCCTCCTTCAATAAATTGCATCCTCACAATTTGAAATTTTTCTTTGAAAATAAAAGGTTGAAAAGAGAAAATACCTTTGAGGAAAACCCACATCGGAAATAAGGTTAATAAATATATAACATTAAAAGAAAGCAAGATAAGTACAAAGGTCACCCGATATATCCCATTCTAGGATTCTATGAAAATATGGATATGTAGGAGAAACAAACCATCAAGGTCTGATGGAGAGTTATAGAAAACAGGATTAGGAGAAAGTTTAACTACAAGAAAATCACAAACTTGTGATCGGTTAAACGGTCATTGAATCCCCAGTTGGAAAATTTAACCGACAACATTTTTGTTTTAAGTTACCTTTTATAATGTTGAGGAATTTATTTAGAAGATTTACTAAGAACGTAAGGGAATATACATACTTGTTATGTATACTTTCATTCGTTAATAAATTTTTACCACAAACCCAACTTTTACTCCAAATGGTAACAGAACTCAAAAATATTATATTTATCCTAATTGTATAAGGTTACAAATGTTAACACATACCATTTAGATTAGTAAAATTATTTTGTAATAACCAGGGACTTCCTGTAGGCTAGTGGTAGGAAATAAAGGCCTGTCGCACTATGATTGTGGGTTCGATTCCTGCAGCTTTGTCCGACACGACGGGTTATGCCCCACCCTGCAGGTTGTCCTTTTCCTAAAACTATAGTATTATATTATTCCAAAAATAATCTTCAGAAATGTTTTAACATTAAACAATACTATCCAAAGATCAACTTAATCCATTCCAACCTATATAGTTATCCAAAACACCTATGTCCAGACTTTCTCTAAAAGGTCTCTTAATTCCAAAATCAATTTATCAGATTCCCCAAACAAAGTAAAGTTTCTCTTATTGTCACATACTAAAAATATGATTACCTTCATCATATTAAAACCTTACTGAAAAAACAAGTACTGCAGTACAATCCTTATATATATATCACATTATTCTAATAACCAGAATATAATCCATGAGTCCAAAAGTATCAATACATTAATTATTCCACTTCAACTGTAGTCACAACATAAGATTGTCCTTGATCCCTTGGCCTTTTCTGAGGTAAGTTTCCTTGACTCTTAGGATATTCATTTGCATAATGACCCATTTCTCTACAATTGTAGCATTCAACTTTGATAGCCTCTTTCTTTCCCTTGCAATCACGAGCCTGGTGACCCTTTTCTCCACATTTATAACAAACTCCCATTCCTTTTAGACAAGTACCAGGGTGATTCGTCCCACAATTATCACATAATGGAAAGTCCTTCTTTCCCTTTTTCCCTTTATCTGTCTCTTGTTCCACCGTTCTCTTCTTCTCTTGATTTACTTTGTTGTCATAAGACTTAGAGAATTCCTTTTCTGTCTTGATAGCACACGAGACAATATCTTCGTATGATGAGAAGGATTGTGATACTAAAGCTCGACGGAAAAATGGTATTAACCCATCAAAGAAACGATCAATATTACTCCTAGGGTTACGTATATAATCAGCAGCATGCCTCGCTAACCTTGTAATGTTAGCCTCATACTTTGCGACATTCTCATCCTCCTTCTACCTCAGACTCAGAAATTGCCTTTCCATATCTGCTCGATGGTCACGAGGAAAGTATTTTTCTAAGAAAATCTCTTTGAACTCCCTCCATTCCATATTCAATACTTCATCATCTTCCTTTGTGTTTTGAATCAGCGACCACCACTGATCGGCATCTCCAGTGAGGCAGTAAACTGCCATGACAACCTTCTCCCTTTCACTACTCCCCAAGGCATGAAATATTTTCTCTAATTAGTTTATCCATTGCTCAGCTACTAACGGATTTTTACCCCCATTAAATGATGGTGGTTGTTGCCTCATGAAGTGGTCTAACATTGATCCTCCACGTTGTGGATCAGGGTGATCCATACGAGTAAGGTTATTATTCATAACCTGAGTGAGTTGTCCCAATATGGTAATAAGTTGATCAGCACCAGTTGTATCTCCAGATCCACAATAATTATCTTGAGCAGGAGGGAAATCCCTACACGGAGTTTGTGCATTGATACGGTTTCCATTCCTTCCACTAGGCACAATTTCTAAACAATGGCATAAACTAGATTAGTTTATGAATCAAAATACATAATTCCATACTTGTAAAACACTTTACATAAATTGAACTATTTATGGATATAATCCATAATCATAAAAAGAAATGTTTTCTTTGAGGAAGTATATACTCATAACCCTTCATAGTGGTTTGTAAATAAAATGAGAATTATCCTAAGCATATCCCCCGGGAGTGTCGTAACCAAGAGAGCAGCAAGGCCCGTTGTCGTGCACCAGTTCCCGTTCGAGTCTAGCTCAAAGCAGTGTTTTCAGGTTTTACCCCTAGGTACATCTGTACCAGAGCCGCCTCTACCTGCTCGTATCCAGACAGGGATGTATTGCTCAGAAAACTCACAAAATCTCTACAATACCAAAATTATAGGAAGTTCATCAATACTAATCCTTAAAGTCTATCTTCGGGCTATGTGCTCTAATCAGAGTTTATCTAAATCTAGCTTCCAAGGTTAGTACTAAACTACCTCTGATACCAACTGTAACGCCCCGACCCCAGCTACCCATAGTCATTTCATTACTTCGTAACATTGACATGATAAAAAAAGATCAAGTCTCGAAAGACCGATTAGTTTAGTAGCCTTGGAAACACTAGATACATTCGTAAACGTTACATTACATCATAAAGTGAAAAAATACAATAACAAAGTCTCCATAGTCCACACTCATATCCTCTTCTGACAATCCCTGCAGGTTATTCATAAAATACTTCTTCACATCCTGGAAAATATTAAAACATTGAAAGGGGTGAGCTCAGATTCTCAGTAAGGATAACAATATTGCGGAAGCTTTCATAAATAAACATTAACATTTAAGGCAATGTATAACTAAAACAAAAGCCTTTTTAAACTTGAACTTCAGCATAATATGGAAAAAATAAAATTAAATAATTCCATTTACTTACTCACATGTATATTCTACTAGTAGAATAATCACATGAAATATCAATAACCACTTTCATAATGAGGGAATGTATAATGCCAGACTATTATAACCACGTAGTCAAGGCCTCGTTCCAAGACCACAAATAAGATTTTGTCAAGGCCTCGTGCCAAGACACTAGTTTGTCTCATGAGACCTGCCGATGCATTGAGGAGCTATATCGGGCTCCACCCATCACTTATTAAGTTCAATACATTCCGCATATGAACATGTTTAAACATCTCATAAACCATAACATAATCGTATCACATAAAACATGCATAAAGGAAACATAATATTTCCACATTTCAATCACAAGATATCAATACAACACATTGATATAATAAAAACGCTTTCAAAATCATTTTCAATACCAAAATAAAAGAAAAGTATTACATGGTATTTATTTTTCATTTAAAAAAAGGTATGGCTTGTAGAGGAAGCCGAAACTCAAATAGTGGTCACGGCGGCGGAGAAGTCGTTGTCGCCGCATACGTACGACAAAAACATTCCCTTTTGTCGTTTAGTAAACGCTTCGTATAAAAAAAGATTCCTTTTGAATAAACGTAAAAGTCAAAGTGGTTTATACACCGTATAAAAGAAATTTGTGTATAAAACCAAATATGCCTCAATGAAAGGAGATTGAGACAAAGTCCTTACAAAGATCATTTTTAAAATAAAATACAAAATAAGACATAATAATATCATGACATAATTTGAAAGTAGGATATTAACCCAAAGAATAGGAAGTGGGTTAAGAAGTTCCCTTACCTCATGTCTGACTTGACTCAACCGTTCTTTAACCTCCTAAATAAAAAAATAGAGTTAATATTTACATTATTAAGAACCATTTTCAATTTCATTATTCCTTTTATATCCCTTATTACCATGTTATGAACATTATTTAATTATTTAAGTTAATAACGGTCATTTTGTCGTTCTTTGGTACTTGAGTCAACAATAAACTTATTATAATTACAAGTTGTTTATGTGGTAGAATATCCATTATCTCCAGAATTATATTAATGATTTAGATGTCATATATATCTTATATATCCAGTATATACATTCATTTACAATATTACATAACATTTAGAGGTAAGAAATGAAATGCACCGTTCATGGAGACGGTAAGTCGTACGTACGCATGAACGCTACTTTCATTTCAATTTCATATTTAATGTAACGAAATCATAATGATATAAATGTATAATATAATTCAAGTATAATATAGTGTATAATACCATTTACTCCATCCTTTATACATCCCACATATGGCATTAACGATTCAAATCACTTTGAGGGGGCGGTAGTCCGCACTTCCTAAAATGAAATTATCGCGTTTTACCCATAATGGAAATCATAAATTATGCCATAAATGAGAAATACAGAAGCATAAGTAAAACATAAACATATTATATATCATATATAAAAATAGTGACATCTTAATGGCCACCTTTGAAGGTGTTATATGAGTGTTTAACAATCATCGTTTCGTGAGGCAGAAATTCGACATCCACAGAAACCGTATGTTCTTTAACCATTAGATGTAGGTGTGTGTAAGTGTAGCTCGAATACTTCTTATAACAACATCCTCTTATATTTAGGATACTGGTGTTGTTACAAAATAAATGAATAAAAATAGTTTAGGTGGTTGGATAAGAAAAATAAAACAAAACAACATTAGAGAAGACATTACCTCAAAATCGGGTAACTCTTTTTGATTTGAGCCAAAGGCTTCCTTGGGATAGGTTCTACCCAAGGTGAGGCTTCTAGGAGTAAGAGGGGGAAGTTGGGAGAGTATTTGGGCAGAGGTTGGCCGATCCAAATGGCTTGAAGTTGTGAATAAGGTGGGATAGGTGGGGGACTTTTATAAGTGGAGAGGAGGGGCACTCTTGGAAAGTAAAGAAAAGTCACTTTATTATAAAATGAGTTTCGGATTTTAGAGGTTCCACACTTATATAATTCGAGGATAAGATGATAAGGGTTCGAAATATTCTCATCCAATAGGTTTTTGACAAGTTTAAGCCTTGGATTTTACATTATCTTCTCATTTTATTTAAATCGTTAAATAATGAGGTCATCGCTGCATCATCATGATGTCATAAATAATTTAATTTATTTAATGTCTAAAAATTATAAAAAATATACTATGATGTAGGAAATCATTTTATCTTTCCAATGACTATTTATAATCAAAAATATGACTTGTATAACCCCATGTAAAAATTGTTTTAGTAAAACATTTCATGTTTGTGTCATTTTTTACTTTAACATTAAATAAAAGGTATTTATGTCATTTTCCAACTAACGTGGCTCCATGGGGTCCCCAAGTTGACACATGGATTTTCTTGGTCGGCCATGGAACATACAATGAGGGTAGGACATGTGTCAAGCTCATCTCATATTATTAAAACATTATTTTTACCTTAAACTACACTAATTACCTCTAATCGTGATTAAGAACTTAAAAGTTACTATTAACCGAAAAATTATTTTAATCTCATTGAACCAAATTTTACTTCTTAATGAAAACCATGTATGTCGGATTTTTGAAAATCAAATCACAGAAGTGGTAATATTTCATTTAAACGAAAAATCAGTTATTTAACTACCACTTAGTGGTTTCACTATTCATCAAAAATTGAAGTTTTTTAGAACAATGCCAAAATTTCACCCGAAGTTATAATTGATATTCTGAATTCAAAAATGATGTCTATTTTAAAAAATTCCAAACATATTAGTTTCATTAATTAATTTTATAATTAATTCCCGCTGTCACAACAAATAGCGTGTTTTTAAGAAACAATTTAAATCAAAAGATTGACAATTGTTTATGTCCAATTTCAAAGTGAAATTAATTCTAATGACCACCATTGGATAAAATGGTAAAAATATATTCAAATTATACTTTAAAACCACTAAATAGTATAATTTATCACTATAAATTATTTTGATTAAAAAATTTATTTTTAAGTATTTTTCACAATTCATAAAAAATTAGAAGTTCTCAGAAAAATACCAAAAATTCAACATAGGCTAATTTCGATATTACGAATACAAAAATGAAGTCCATTTTGAAATATAGAATTTTTATAATTTTAAAAAGTGGTTATTACTATTCATAACGGCTACTTTGATTAGTCGCGGTGTTTTAGGACTCGAAGTTGCGTACAATGCAAGCTATTGCATTATTGAATGAGAAGCATATCGTTGAAGCTCGGGGTGTTACAAATGATGTAAGAACCTGGTTTTTAATATAAATGACTTTGGAAAATTTTTGATGTTATTCTAGAGCAACGCCATCAGATGGCGTACGATTTCGAGCCCCGGTGTGGCCGGAATTAAAGTTTCAATGCATTCACACTGGGCATGAAAAATAAATGGAATTACTCCTTAACGGTGCTTTGGATCAGAAATCTGAGTGTAAGTATGGGTTTGAAATGGGGTTTTTACCCTAAGAAAAACATAAAATAAGTCGACGTTGGACGTTCAGACCCCTCACTCATTAGCAGAGTCATAAATGGATAAATTGAATTATATTATTCATTAAATAGCACAAACCTGATTAACTCCTAAAAGGTTTCTCAGATGGGAAAACCGAGGGCACCGTTGAGTCAGGAGCGTTCCGTTTACCCTAAGCGGGGGGTAAAAGTTGCGGGCGCAGGCCTGCTGTGAGAGATGACACCCAAGGGCCAAATGGTCATTTCAAAATGACCACTTAGTGATGTTTATCACTGGTGTTCCTTTCAAATAACTTTTAAACCGAGTCGTGGAATAGAAATCTGAGACTTACATTGAGTTTGAAATGGGGTGTTTTTCCTAGGCATGATATAAAATAGGCGGGTGTTGAGGTTTTGGAATCTGCGCTTGTTGTGATAGTTTTAGTGAATTTTTGTAAATTCACTAAGTGTTGAGGGAGGACCCATTTCTACCTCCCTCTCTCTCTATCTACCTCTCTCTATCTCTCTTGAATTCTTCACCTTTCTTCTGCATTCTTCGTTGTTTTTAACCGGAATGAGGAGTAGACTCCGGCAGATCGAAGCAGGATCGAGCGGACGCGTCGCCAACGACGAACGGAACCAACGAGGTAGGATTCTTGTTGAATTTTTGCACCTTCGTTAATTTCTGGAGTTCTTTCAATTTCGTTATTTTAATTCGATGATTCTAGAATTAGGAAGATGGACAAATGAACATGTCCATCATCCGAGCCCCGTTCTACATTCTGTTCTTGGGAATTCTTCGTCCAAATTCTCAGACGCGCAAATCGTTGACAGAGGTCGAGCTGGAGGAGTTCGGCGGAGCATGGTAGCTGGAGGATCCGGTTCGGTCCAGTGCGGCAATGAGGTGCAAGCTGTGGTGGCGATGGGGCGCGGTGGCCTCGGGGTAGCATGGTGGTGCGGCGGTTGAAGGAGGAGCTGGCTTCCAGCGGGCCTTCGCGGTTGAAGGAGGAGCCGACGGATGTTGAGCCAGAGGAGCCGGCGGAGGTCGAGCGGCATCGTGGGGTGAGCCGGGGTAGAGGTGGAGCAGGCAGGTGACCAGGTGTCGATGTTGAGTAGGGAGCGCGGGTGCCGTCCTCTCGCGCTCGGCAGGGGAACCGGAGGCGGTCAACGCCTCGGGTGTGCGGCGTGGACAAGGACCCGCAAACAGCGGGTCCTGATGGTGCGATGCGGGGAGACCGGGCTTCAACCAGTCTGTTTGAAGAACCAGACCCTAGGGCCCGGTGGTTTGAGGTGGGCCATGGCGTGACGGGCTTGACCCGTGGCTGGGTCGTGGGCCGGTGGTTCGGACTGGGCCAGCCGTGGTGAACCGTCCTGGTTAGTCCCCCTCACGTTCAGTGGGCCGTATCTCCTTATCTGCGCGTCTGTTTGATGCGCCATCTACGGCTCTGGGACCGTGTCGACAAGTAGACCCTTTTAATGTAAGTTTCAGGGTTTTTCAGTTATGATCCTGAAGGCGGGTAACCCGAGAGCTTTAATTTAATAATATTAAATTATTAAATAAAGCCCGTGATGGACGCACTTCGCGATCCGGACGTCCGTTTGACGCGCCGTCAGAGGCGTTGTGGCCTTGGAGCTGAGAAGGTCCTTCCAAGTTTGTTTGGAGCTATTTCAGGTTGGTTTTGTTGCTTCGCGGCACGAAACACAATGTGAATAATTAATTAATTATTAAATTAATTAATTAAATGTTACGTCGGACCTAACTTCTTCTTGGGATGTCTGATTGACACGCCGTCAGCGGCAGCATGACCCCAGTCCTTGTGAGAGATTTTTGAGATTATTTTTGAAGCATTTAGGTTAGAGCCAAGGGGTGGGCCCCACATGGAATAGTTCGCACGTTTTACGATGGAGCGCCACTTTTTCTCCCGTCATCCGTTTGGGGTATGTGAGTACTCGTTTCTGAGTGTTTTTTCGAGGGGATTGCAAAAGTGCAATCCAACCACTTAAATTCAGGCTTGAGGTGTGGGCCCCATGGAGTCCCGTTTGTGTATAACATGGGAATTATAACTTCCACATCCAGAGTCTTCTTTAGGCACCGTTAGCGGCGTTGTGACCCTGGCATCGAGGTGAAATTAACCAGTGTGGTTTCAGGTGTTGAAATCGAAGTTGAGGTGTGGGCCCCAAGGTCCGTCTTTTTAGCTGTGAACAGCGTACTACAGATTTTTCATTAGACGTCTCTTTGGGGCGTATAAATAGTCATTTAAGCATGTTTCTCAGAGAGAATTGTGGTGGTGTAGTTCGCCTGACCTCTCTCGAGACCGAGGCGCGGGCCCCACGAGACGTCGTATGGGCATGAAGTGGTGTTGGATAACTTTTTCATCAGGAGCCCGTTTCCAGTGAGTAATTAGTCTATCTCGCATGTTTTTCTATGAGGATTACATCAATGTAATCTATTCGGCTGAGCAGAGCCTCTTTCATGATCTTATTAAATGTGGAAATAAGAAAGGGCATTGGTCGAAGGTTCCTTTGATGCACTCCGAACCTACGCACGGTAGCGGTGCTAGTGCACCCGGTGATGCTATGGGAGTTGAACCTCTATTAGGAATTTTGTTTTGGGAGTTTGGTGGTTTTTCTATACCCCCTCCGTGTTCTATTGGCTAGTGTTGTACCATCCCGTAGGGATGACCAGAGCAATTTCGGGTTTACCCTCCAGTAGAGACTGGGCAGTGTTTTGCTCATCAACTTCTTCGGGTTTAACCTCCAGTAGAGACTGGGAAGTGGGTTTCTCATTGAATTCTCTGGGTTTACCCTCCAGTAGAGACTGGGCTATGGGTTTCTCATTGGCTTCTTTGGGTTTACCCGCCAGGAGAGACTGGGCAGTGGGTTGCTCATTGACTTCTCCGGGTTTACCCTCCAGCAGAGACTGGGTTGTGGGTTGCTCATTGACTTTTTCAGGTTTACCATCAAGTAGAGACTGGGAAGTGTGTTGTTTATAGACTTCTTCGGGTTTACCATCTAGTAGAGACTGTGTAGTGGGTTTCTCACCGACTTCTTCGGGTTTACCCTCCAGCAGAGACTGGGTAGTGGGTTTCTCATCGACTTCTTCTGGTTTACCCTCCAGTAGAGACTGGACAGTGGGTTGTTCATTGACTTCTTAGGGTTTACCCTCCAGAAGAGGCTGGGCAGTGGGTTACCCGATGACTCCTTTCAGACTCGGTCCTATCTACTAGGCTAGTCTATGGTTTTTCTCCTTGACTTCTCGAGTGGGACCCTTGGTTTTACGGGTTAGTGATGTGACAACTTTGGTTGTAACATGGTATGGTTTGATTTACCCTTGAACTCTCAAGGATTAGGGGTGCTTTACCCACTGAGATGTGTCCTTGTTACGCAATCTATAACCATGAAGGTGAGTCAGTGCCACCCAAAGCGGATAGTATCAAGGTATGGTGATTTGGGCCCCTTGACTTGCAGTTGAGGGAAGAGGTCTGGGATGCTAGGCATCAATGGTGTTTACTTCTGGGACTATTGGAGATTCACTTTCTTGGACTGAGATATGGGATGAAGATCCCCTTATGATCTTGTTCGGGTTTCTTAACAGAGCATATATATATACATACCTTGTTCCAGTTCCCACTCCTTGGGTTTTGGCTACTCTCCTTCCCGGAGAGGTGAAGAAGCGCAGGGTATGCCTTGTGATTTCTGTGTTTAGTTTCTTGTGGTTGGATGAGTTTACTCTCCTGCTAAAGGTAGTGAAGACTCGATGAGAAGTTCATCTTCCCACCATTTCTATCTCTTTGTGGTAGGATGTGTCTTCTTCCTTTCTCTTGTTGGGTTTAACTGATACTCTACTGTACTCTTTACTGCACTCTTGGTTGTACTCCTTTACTTTTACCTGTTCGATCTACTACTCACCTCTTTAGTACCTCCTTTGTTGCACCCTCGAGCCTTCGGGGAATCCTACTGAGTATTTTTATACTCAACCCTTCTTGGGCTTTTCCCGTACTTGGTGTGCCCTTGGAGATGACAGACAGGTTGGTCGTGAATCAAAATTGGGAAGAATATAACCTAAAAATATATCTATTATATCTCTGATAATCCACCATCTTTATCAGAACATGACAACACCATCAATCATGAACCGTATATACGGTATTGATCTATTGCATCGAAGAATGGTCATGCAATGATTGAATACCGTTATTCATTGAACCACTAACCAAAAGAAATATATGTAGTGAATGTGAGAATAATGGGGGAAGAAGAAAAATAGTTATATGATTTGTGGAATGAACTTTGACCTTTTTTATTCAACCTTAATCCATTTTCTTAGAGAAAGATAAACTAAGAGGAATAAACCCAACGAACGAGATAAAATTCCATAAAATTAATTCTATCGAAGGTGAAAGTATCAATTCTAGTTATGAAATTGATGCACATTCACTTGAGATTAAGAAATCAGATAGAAAATATATAATCAAGTTTTCTACCTAGATTTTGGGTCAATTATTGATGAAGAATGGTGTTGCATTTATGTCATTGATGAGATCCTCAAACTCCATGGGCACAATGATCCTCGGTCCAATTCAGATCTATCATCGATCAACAAGAAGGATCTCCAACGACTATACAAATCTCAGGGTTTTGAGTGGCCAACCTTGAGAAAATACTATAATTTCATATTTATAAACAAAAACTGGTCACTACATCAAATAAAATAAATTAACTCTTAATTAATTTATCTTATTATTTTTTCACCCGCAATGACATTTCCACAAACCACTCATGGTGACAAAGTTATGTCGCGCCTAGGGTAAAAATAATATTCTAAACTCAACAATGCCCTTAGATTTATGATCTGGTTCAAGTTTATATATTTATTTCACTTTTTCATTAAACCTATGAGCACATCCTATTTAATATATTTAATATATTTCAAACATTTATTCTGAGGACACCAGACCTCAAAATCGCATGCCATCTCAGATCCTAGTCTCGAAATAATATATCTAATATCCAAAAAATAATACATATAAAATATGAGGCATTACAAAAGTGACATTTTATTTTTCCCACTTCTTTTCATTGCTTTCTATGTTTTCAATAATTCACCTATGGATTATATCAAATGATGAAATCCAAAATCTTACACCAATTAATGTAAATATTCATGAATTGAGAATAATTTTAATATGTACCTTAGTATGTTCCCCAAATTACCTGGTTGATGTGATGGATTGATTGAGTTTGAATCTTACATCAACAGAAGTTTATTGATTCCTAATGGAATTTGATGATCGATATCATTGATCGATCAAATTCTAGGTGTTAACCTTATAATAACTCATATACCATACTTGTTTCTGTAATTATAAATAAAGGAATAAAAGATCTGCCATACTACCCTTGAGTGAGATGGTAGTTCAAAATCAAGTGATACCTACTCTGGTCTGATTAAAATTTCTACAACAAGTTTCTTTTGATTATTAACATAGTTTTAATTTCAATTAAAAAAATCACAAAACTATAAAAATTATCCATCCATTTCTAAATTTCAAAAATAAAAATAAACTATAATTAAATTATCTATTTCTTCCTCAGAAACAACCAAGGTTTCACTATACTACAGTACCTAATCAAACTTATGTTAATTTTTTTAAATGCTCGACAACATGACTTGGTCAAAATTTTTGAGACATTTTTTGGGAATCAAATGTTAGTTTTGTTATTTCTTAGTTTAAACCTTCTAAATTTCTATTCCACTCCCTTCTTTTCTCTCCTTGTCGTATTTGGCCAATTAGAATTATTCATTTAGGTTCGTGTATACAAATTTGATCTGACTTTTTTGGATTGAACTAAACATTACTATATAATGTTTAATAAACCTTATAATCCAGACCCAAAAAGTTATCCTAAATAAATTTTTGTCAAATTTGATTGACTTGGTCTCTTTTTTGGGTATTTTTACCATTTTTAGTTTTTTATTTATTTCCTTATCCATATTTAATTATTTTTAATTGGTTTACTTCTTTTTCTATCTTCCTTACTTTTATTTTCTATTTTAATTATTATATTGTGAAATAATAATATTTATTTTTCTATTTTTCACTATTCCTTGTATGACCTAGTTTTTTAATGGTAAAGTTTTTGAAATATTCCATGATATAAAAAAATCACACACAAAATTAGGCTTCTAGAGTAAATAAACCAAACCCAATTGAAGAAATAATTAAAAAACAACCTCAAGAGTTTTAGAATATAACCAAATATGAACCTAATAATAAATTGAGATAATTATAAGAAAAAATATAACATTAAAATAATTAACTACCCTTAGTACGAAGTAGCAACATACATAAATCCAATATCCATAAGAATTTTCCAACTATGAGCTTATGTATAGTCTTATAAATATCCTCCATAAATTTCATATCCCTCCTAGTATGGACCCTCACAAAAACCTAAATGAGTTTCCATTATTTTCTCTATTGTGAAACACCAGGGTATCACTGGGGAAATCATTAAACTTAGTGCTTTACTCATCTCCTATGATGGTGTAGCCAAAGACTAGTTATTATAGATGTCTATTCCTGTAGAAGTTTAGCCTGAACATAAATTACTCTTCCTATTGAATATTTTCCTAGACTCCTATATGAGATCCACTAGGAATGAAATATTTGAAATTAAGCAAACACAATGAGATAACCAACATGAATATTGGTAGAGATTTCAAATATTGTGATCTATTTTCCCTCACCACTATATTAGCTACCAAATTATAATACAATACTTCTATATAGGAATTATCCCCATGGAATGTGGAATGATGGATACTAAATCTGGTGGTTCTATAGTTCTAAAAACACCTAATACCACTCATGACATGTTATCCAACATGGATAACAATTCACAACAATTTCAGATATTAGTGGAAGTACATATTATTTGTGTTTAAGAGGTAAACATTTCTACACTTGAACAAAAATTTGAAACTAAACTTTCCAAAATGTATACAATTTTGTGAAAATTAACCCTTTCTCAGGGTAATACTCAATATCCATCTATTCCTTTACATTATTGTATTTTTTTCTGATAATATGAATTTATAAAATTATTTCCTCCAACTTTATGATTCATCTAATTATTTCATAATATTTTTTCCAAGTAATTAATTCCAACAAAAAGCTCTATTAAATTAATGCAACTACAAGAAAAACACTAACCCTAGGTGGAAATTATTGCAATAATACTAATAATGGTGAAACTCAAGATACCCTAATCAGTCTTGCAACCACCATGTTCAGGGCAATAATAATCATCCTACACATCCTATAAATGCTTCTATACACCTTAAAATTCTAAACTAATTCATTAGGATATGGTGAAATAAATGGAATACCAAAAACTCGAGTTACAAAAAGTCACTAAATCTATAATTCAAGACTTAAGAAATCAAGTGGGAAGATTGGAAAACACCAAATCTAGTATAAAGATATAAGGTTCCAAATAAATTCCTTCCCAACCACTTTTTAATCCCAAATAATAAAGGTGAAGTATATTCCATTACACTTTATGGCACCAAAGACATATCTCCTACCAATTTTTCTAGTGATGAGAAATCCACCCTAGAGGTAAGTCATATTCTTAAAATCTATCTTTCTTGATTTTAAAATGATTGAAATGGAAATAAATAAAATGTAAACAGTAGAAAATTTTTAGAGAATCCCACCATTAATTTAAATATACCTCTTTCATTTCCACTAATAATCCAATATTCTATGAAATCTATTAAAAATGAAGTAAATAAAGAAATTATTAATATTTTTAAAAAGTTTCAAGTTAGTATTCATCTTCTTAATGCAGTAAAAAAAATTCCTTGATATATGATGTTTCAAAATAAATTTTTACCCACAATTAATGACTTTAATGGTATGAGAGAGTAAGACTAAAAATAAATGCTTCACCTCTAATTCAACCAACATTACTAAAAAAGGGAAGGGACCCAGTAACCTTTTCAATTCAAGACATCATAGAGAAGTGTTATTTCTCTGATTTTATGCTTGATCATGGTGATTTAATAAATGTGATACCTAAATTTATTTTCTATAGCTAGATTTTTTTATAATTTAATTCCATAATAATAATAATTCCTTTGAAAAATTAGATTATGACATACTAAACTTGTGTATTAAAGGAGGTGTTAGAGAATATTATAGATTTAGTGTTCCCCATTGTCTTCTATATAATTCAAATAGAGTTTAATAAAGTTCAAAAAAATTCTCATCTAATTATTGGTAACATATCTAAAAACTAATAAAATAAATTTAAATAATGTCACCATGTATATGGAATTTTGTGGTAATATTGTGCATTTTATTATTCTAGATGTAATGAAACACTCCCTAAAGGTGCGCTCCACTATCTCAGTTTAAAGTATTGATGTGATACCCAATTATTGTGTTATTCCAAATCCATCTTATGATCCCATCTTATCTTTTAATTATATTTTAGATATTTTGTGAGTGGTTTCATCAATGGATTATTTCAATGGTTTTGAAAAAATTCATTTATGTAATTATATTGATGGTTTCTTAAATCATGAGAGTTTTTTAACAATCATTGATTCTGTAATGGATATTGATATTGACTTTCCAACTGAGGAGGGAAATGATGAGAAAGAAGATGGTGTATATATGATTATTTCCAAAAAATCATTGCCTTTTATTCACAACATGAATTCTCTTAAATTGAAACCACTTCCATATAACGTAAAATAATAATTCCTTGAGTGTTTAAATAAATTACCTATAATTATTAATAATATCCTCCTTCTAGAGAAGAAAATATAGTTTATTGAACTTTTGAGAGAGTGTGAAAAGGAAATTTATAATCATTGGCCAATATCCTTGGAATTATCCTATCCACATGCATGCATAGAATTATCCATAATTAAGAGGGTAAACCGGTAAGGAAACTAAAATATTTACTAAATACTTCCCTCATTAATGTTTTAAAAAAGATGTAAGAAAAATATTAGAAAAAGGGATCATATATCTTTTATCTAATCATAAATGGGTTAGTCCAATTCAAATTGTTCCTAAAAAGATTGGTCTTATGGTTGTTTATTATTAGAATAATTAAGTGATTTTTAATAGAGTGAAAAATAGCCAGCAAGTCAACATAGAATACCGTAATCTTAACAATTTAACTTAGAATGAACATGTTCCATTTTGGTATATTGACTAAAAACTGGAAAGGCTAGCTTGTAATTCTAATTATTATTTCCAAGATGGATTCTATGGATACCAGAATCAGAAAAATGATAACATTTTCATGCCCATTTAGTATATTTTCATATAGGATAGTTTTGTTTGGTCTATGTAATGCTCCGAGTAACTTCTAGTGTTACATGGTTAGTATTTTTCATGAATTATGGTTCCTATTTGGATAAATTATTTTCTAATATGAGTTATGTTATTCATCAATACATTGAAAATAATATTTTTTCAAACTATAAAAAAAAACATTTTGTGGTATAATGAGGTGTTTTTTGGGCCCTATTTTTTTCTTGGGAGGGTATCAAAATTGGTGAGTTAAAAATTGATTTCATATATTTATTCCCCTAACCAAATTTTTTTCTTTGTGTGATTTTAGTTTTTTTGTAAAATTCTAGTTTATATCATCATTTTTTTAAATATTTTAATAAATTATCACTTCTATTATGCCATATAATGAAAAAATATAAACTATTTTTATGAAAATTGTAAAATAGAATTTGATGGATTGACAAAGTGTCTCACTTAACCACCAATATTCTAACCACCAAGGAGAGATTTACACTTTAAAATCATGTTTCATTCCTCTAACTATATTGTTGGTATTTTCCATTCACAGTACATATATTTCACCCATCATGGCATTTCAAATGCATCTTGGATTCTATACACAACACAAGTGAACATCACCATATCAGAAAAGGAATTATTTTCTATAGAGTTTTATTTAGAAAAAAATCATATCAATTTGGGTCTAAATATGTGATTTCTTTTATCTATTATTTTTTATGGAAGCCTGATGATAATCCATTCCTTTTTCGATGGATTCTCCTACTTATAGAGTTTTATTTTGATCTTTGGGACAAATAGGGATCAAGAAGTTTAGTTTCTAACCATATTCGATGAATTCCTATTGACCTCAACATCAATTCATCTAATAAATCACCAATATTATGATCATTATTCGATGAGAAGATGTATATTGTTCATGATACCATCCCATTGGTTTTCTACTTATTGAAATTTTTTGGTTTCCTTATAGAAACCTTTTTGATTTAATAAAAACACATTGGATAAGATTAAAAGTTAGTCTAGGTATTATATTTGGGATGAAACTTATTTTTAGAATGTTTTTCAAAAACAAAGTCCTAAAATTATGTTTACCTGATCATGATTCACATTCATCCTCACATTCTACCACACTCATTTATATGGGGTTTACTTGGGTCCCTAAATAAATCTAAGGAAAGTCTTAGACTTAGGTCCCTATTATCCCCCATTATTGTGATATTCTCATGAATTATTTAAGTCATATTCATAGTGTAAATTTACTACAAATGTGTCTAATATGAATGAGATTCCCTAAAAACCCATTCTCTTATAAGAAATATTTGATGTTTGGGGTATTGATTTTATGATACATTTTCCTAGTTCATTTGGATTTTTATATATTATTATTACAGATGATAATGTATCAAAATGGGTGCAAGAAAAGTAAACACAAACTAATGATCCTGAGTTGTTTTAGAATTTATGAGTTCCTATATATTTTGAAGGTCTGTTTTACCATGATACATGATTAGTGTTCAGAGGTCTCACTTTTGTAATCGGATCATGCAATAACTTTTACTTCATTGTAGGTTTTCATATTATATTTCTATACCATATCATCCACAAACTAATTCCCAATAAGAAGTCACTAATAGTGGGGTTAAATAAATATTAGAAAAAGTGTTTCATCCCAATAGGAAAGAATAGATTATTTTTTTATATGTTTCATTGTGGGAATATTAAACTTCTTTAAAAAATTACATTGGTATGTTCTATTTTGATTAGTATTTGGGAAATTTTTTCTACATCCAGTTGAGGTTGAGAATACTGAATATTAGGCCATTGAATAATGAAATATGGATATTTTAGATATAGTAACACACCAAAGACTAAAAATAATAAGATTTACGAAATTTGAGGGAATTATTATATAAATGATCAAATATGTAGCGTTTCAGAACCAGTACACTCATAAGTAACCAAACCCAATTTTTCACAAGGCCTAAAACATGCCTTCCCATATACCAGATTTCTTTTACCAGTAGTGAGGCATCATGGTGGTATAGTGGGGATACTATACCCTCATGATCAGAGTAGAAAACTGGTGTAATAAATGGATAAATAGTTGAATTTTAATAATCAAAACAGAACAAAAGAATTAAATTATCTAAAGACGGCAATAGTAATAAATCCAAAGTGGAACAATATAAAAAATGATGACTATTTCATGGAACTATAAAATATATGTAATACATGGTAGCAGGTTTACAACACAACACAAGTATAAAAAAAAGACCAGAAGGCTATCTCTAATAGCATTACAGGCCAAGGCTTGGTCCTTTGCTCCTACAATCCCAGGCTACAAACAATCAAGAATCCATGACTGTGTGATTTACCTTATCCCTTCCTATAATATTGAAGTCTATCCAGGTACCGTAGGAAGCCTAAATAGGGTGCGAGATATACTCATTATTTTACCACCAACAGAGACTATAACAAATCCATCATGTGCATATAAACTATAACAACGTCTAGTTATAACAGGTAAAGATGTAAGTGAATGATAGATATAAAAAGTTCATTGTCATAATCAATAATAAGAGTAGGCTATAACAAGTTAGAATCAATATCAATATAAAGTTTCAATAACAAGTAACTTATAACTCAGCATACACCCCATATGAAAAGAATATGATACCTAGATAGGCCAAATTTGAATAGAGTATTAGACCTACATAGGATATATATGATTAAATTATTATAACTAAAGAGGCTAGGTCCCAAGTTGACCTCATCGAGTCCAAGGAACGCATCCAATGGAAGTCTCAAAAAAGTATCAAACCTACATGGTCTAGGTTCAAAAGAAATAACTAGAATGACCTATATCAGAAGATATGAATGAATATGGAGGTCATGGGTTCCATACCTTGACCCCCTCATCATTTTTATACCATAATTAATCATAACTAGGGATACATGTTTCATACCTCGATCAACTAGTCAATGCCAGAGCGTAATGAAATAGGTGGTATCTCTTCATACAAAGTCAGCACTATAATGAGATGTCCAACATCAAGTAATTAATATAAAATGACAAGGGATATGTTTGTTTCCATAACCAAGAAAAGTTATCAATATAAAAATGATTAAGCTAAAATTTATCCATCTCATTTCATGTTTCAATTAATCCAACTATAAAACCATTTTAATAGCATTTAATAACATCTCAATTGAGGCATTTCCATCTGCAAATATCTCAATAAATTTTAAATAGACCCCCACTAATAAATAGAGAGCTCACACACCAAAAGTGGTGGATTTAAAACATGTTAGATAAAATAACTCACCTCATAGGTGGCACATCTCAAGGTTAACAACCTTAAACCAAGTCAAAGTTCTAAAAAAGAAACACATAAGGTTTCAACAATTTAATTGAGTCATTTAATTAATATTTGAGAAATGTTCAGAAAGTCTGGAATTTTGCACAATAGATATATTATAAATAAGGAGAAAAGTTTTTATAAAAGGTATAGACCAGAAAACTTATGCTTTTGAAGTAACACTCCTCTAGTTTTGACCTTTGGTTTGGTCCAAATCAAAGTAAAATGGAAAAATAGAAAAATTCCTTAAAAATAGGTCATATGAGATAACACCAAAATAACTCTGTCAAATGAAATAATAATGGTGAAAGGAGAAAAAGGAATAGATATATTACCAATGGCTATCCAATGTGACATACGGTACTCAAATCGAATGTTGGATAAAGAAACAGTGTTAGATCTTAGGATAGGCTTGAGAAGAAAGATTCAAGGGGAGGGGGCATGTTGTGCGATTCATTAGAAACAAGAGAAAGAAAATGGGGTTAGCACTTTTAAAATAACAGAGGGAAAAACACAATTTTTAACATTTAAAGAGGAGTGTATTTTTTCAAACTGTGCACCAACCATGCAGATGCCACTATCCAAGAATAAACCCTTTCACAGTTCATGCACATGGTATGACAAACCATGCACAACCCATACACTAGGCACTATTCAGGTGACATATCCCTTACATGGGCTATTCATATGGTTATAAAAACTATTTTCAGCCCGTATTCTCCCTTTATAGCACACCACATGGTTTTTTCAAACCATATGACCTCTAGTGCCCAGTTTTTTTAAATAGGTTCCTAAGCCTTTTCCTCTATAACTCTCATCTATGGGATCCGAAAAATCATTAAACACTCCCAAAACGTTGTTAGGACATATAGATCATTTATAAGGATAAATTAAAGGTTTTGAAGTAGAAATTAAACGGTTCATGTCTCATAAGAAAAACCAGGTTATTACAGCCTCCCTCACTTTGGATAACACATCCCTAAGTTGGTCTTCGGTGGGTGGTGGGGCATCATCTAAGAACAATTCCATCCACTGACTACACATATCATCCTCTCTCCCCCTAGTTTCATCATGATCACTCTCATGATTCCATAGAAACCATATGAGAGGGACTAACCTTCCTCATAGGTCCTTCGTGATTTGGTCCAAAACATGGATAAGATGATCCTCAAAGGACGCATCTACCTACAACTCAACCTCATATAGATGAAATATATGAGGAAGTTCTGAATAGTTCTAGTGAATTTGGGAAACATGGAAGATGTCTTGAATAGTTTGGTACCAATAAGGTAATTGATACCAATAGGATACCAACCCAAATGACTTCAAAACCTCAAAAATTATGATGAATAAAGGAGAAAGATTCCCTTGTCTACTAAACTTTCAATTCCATAGTCTAGTTGATATATGCAAGAATACCTGATCCCTAACCTCAAATCATAGAGGTTAGAAATGATGATTATAATATGAATTCTTCCTAAAATCGGTCATATCCATTCACTTCTCAATCATTTGAACCAACACTGATGTCTCCTAAATGAGATGAGGTCAAAGTAGTGTTGTCTCTAACCAATAAAGAGGAGAATAGCATGGTCTAACATATAACTCCTCATAAGGATCCATATGAATCATATCCAAAAATATGATACTGTAATAGAACTCAAAAATATGTATATGTTTCTCCCAGGAACTCCAAAATTAAGGATGAATGCTCTGTGCATGTGATCTAACACATGTGTCATCCTTTTTGAAAGATCTTCTGTCTGAGGGTGAAAGGTTGTATTCAAAATCACCTTAGTACTACAATATTTATATAACCCCTTCTATAACCTCAATTTGAAAAAAATACCTATTATAAATGATAGTATGAGGGTCCCAGTGTAGGCATATAATATCACAGGCATATAGTTTTCCAAATTCATCTACTGAGAAGATCTCTATAATTACTAAAAATTAAGTTATCTTAGTGAACCTATCAATGATCACCCATACTGCATCACTTCCTTGAGGGGATATTGGTAATTAATTCAATAAATCCATAGTTTCATCATCCCATTTACCCATTAGAATGGGAAAACGTTGTAGAATCTCTGATGGTCGCTGGTGTTCTACCTTTACATGCTAATAGGTGGAACAACGAGTAACAAATATAGAAATTTTTTATTTCCTACCATGACACCAATATCGGTGGTGTTGATCACAATATGTATTTGTTGTTCTAGAGTTTACTTCCTAAGTATAAGCATGAGAATCCCATATCAATTCCTGTCATATATCTATAGGAATTGAGAAACATCCATGAATGTGTAAGATCTCATCCTCATTAATGATCTGTACTAGTGGTGGGTCCTCACCTAAAACACTCTCCCTTAGGACTATTCCCTTAGGATGTGATAAATAACTCATCTTCACTATCTCAATAAGTGAATATTTCACTACAAAATCAACAAGTATAGTCTTTAAATAATTCTCTTTAACCTCAAAGTGCATATCATAAAATAGGGCCATCAGATTCCACTCACCACTAGACTAAAAAAATTCCTTTTTTTGAGTCCTTAGAGTTAGATTAGCTACTATAGAATTTTCTTTCCGAGGTGAATAGAAAAGATCAAAATTAAATTATTGTAGGTATTAATCTCACCTTCTCTTCTTTTGATTTAAGTCACACTATTTTAATATGTATTTGGGATATTTTTAATATATTTAAATGAAAAAATGATCTCCAAACAAGTAATTAATCCAACAATGCAAGGAATAAACAACAGTTTCCAAATCGATATCATGCATCAAGAAATTCCACTTGTGAGGTCTTATATATGAAAACCCATATAAAAAAATCAATAATTCAATATCATAACTTCTCCTAGACAGATACATAATGTATCACCGAAGAAGGTATAAATTCTTTAAATTTATAGCACATGATCGGTGTCGAATTCATTATTCCTTTGAGCTTCTGAAAGGATTTGTCATTGCTTTATAACCACATAAAGTTGACACCCTTTTTATTCTAACTAATGAGAGGTGATGGAAGGTGTGAGAATTCCAAATTAAAGTTCCTATAATATCTAATTATTCCCAAGAAACTATTTCTTTCTAAAACAATCTTGGGATTCTCTTAGGTAACTACTACTATCACCTTCTCTAGATCAATTTATACTCTTTCCTCTGAGATAATATGACCTAGTAAGGGCACTTTATCAATACAAAAGTGGAATTTAGTGATATTACCATACATATGGTTATATGTTAGTGTATATAGTACAATATCAGTATGTTTTACATGGTGATGTCGATCAAAATAATCCATTAAAACATCTTCCATAAAAACTACCATAAATAAATCCAAATATGGTTGGAAAACCCTCTTCATAAAATCCATGAAAATAGTCGGGATGTTTGTAAGACCGAATCACATTATTGGATACTCAAAATTTCCATACCTTCTACAGAATGTTGTATGAGGTACGTCCGAGTCTCCAACACATACCTAGTGATAGCCTAACCTAAAATCAATTTTTGAGAAAACATGATCCACTCAGGGATAATCAAAGAGGCAATCTATATAAGGCAAAGGATAACTAGTTTTCATAATGAGTTGTTTTGACTTTTGGTAATCCACCTAACATTTGAGGGTTCCATCTGATTTTTTTCCAAAAAGTACTTGTAAACCCCATAGATATGTACTGGGTCATATAAAAACCTTAGCTTCTATGTCCTGTTTCAATCTCTTAACCTCATAAAACATAATAGCTGCCACTTTATAATGAGGAATGGATACTAGTGAATTTCCCTAAAATAACTCATTAGAGAACTACACCTCTCACTCTAGTGGTAACCTAGAAAAATAATTGGGGAATACATCCCTTGATTGATCTTCTAAATGAGGAAAACCATCTTGATGTGTTCAATGATCATTCACATAGAGGCTAGAAATCTAGTTTTTCACTTCATATATCCCATGATGCTCTTGCCAGCTCTACTATCCTAGACATGACATTCACCCTTGTGAATATAGGTACCTCCATATGGTGAGGTGAAATACATCCTTCTGTGATAGAAATTGACATAATTCTAATAAGGAACCAGCCAGTCCATATCAAGGATGATATCAAATCGTGTCAACTCTAAGAAAAAAAGTTTCATAAAAAGTGTGAAAGGACTATTTAAAAGGAGAACTACCAAAATTGGCATACACTCTCTAACAGTATACCCAAATTAGTGTCAAGGGTAATCACCCCATATATATACTAAATCATAATCATAAGGATTTACATTATAGATATTGAAACAAAAGAGTATAAAGAGCATACATGAAAAATATAGATACCAAGGTATATGCAACTAAAATAGTACATCGAACTGTTGAAGGTTTAGGAATCTACTCCCTCAGTACGTACTAAACAATATAAACATGGCCCATTCCATGACCCTGAGGTATGAAATTCATGCCCATAGAAAGCCTCCTCTATTGACATTGTGAAACTAGTGTTTGCATCCCCCAACTATGACAACCTCCCCAACATGACCAACAGGTATCACTCTGGATCATTGACTGACACATAGGTAATGATCCCACTCAAGGACTCAAATTCGGTGTCGATACTCTATCACTAGCCACTAGAGGGAAAATTCTACAAAACTATTGTAAATGGCCCATCTTGTCATAGGATTGGAACTTAAATGGAACTCTCTCACACTGAGGTTTCATTTTCCCCTATACCCTATACTAATGACATACCACAAAACTTCTAGTATTTGTGGTCTAACTTGTACTACCCTCAAGATAGGTCTTGAAGTGATGCTTCCAACCAAAGAATATTTCACTACTAGGTTTAGAATATAGTCCAATTTGATCCAGAACGCCATCCTCACTTAGGTTATGTTTGATAATAAGAGCCTAATTTACTATATCAAACATGGTATTCAACCCAAAAACATTCACCTGAGATTGATTAGGATTCCCAATCCCTCCCTTAAAACATCACACTTTTGCTGCCTCATAAGTGTTAAAAATGGGTGAAAAGTATTGAAACTCTGTAAAATGATCTGAGTAATCCATAATAGACATAAAACCCGGATGTAGGTTCATAAACTCATTATCATGATCATCCCTCAAGGTCTCAAGAAAAAGGTATTCATATAATATAAATTGGAAATCTCTCCAAATAAATTCATGATGCTGATCTTCATGGTTCAAAATATCCCACCAAATTTCAGTGGATCCTTGAAGAAGATACATCATGATCTTGAATTCCCTATCAAGAGGCATCACCAAGTACTCTAAGATAGATAAGAAAATATCAATCCATAAATTTACATCTTGTAGGACACCATACCGTATAAAGTATGGGGATGTTGATCCTGAAACTCTAACATCAATTATACTATAGAAGAGGCGGGTCATGGAGGTACCTATAACTCCACATAATCCGTATGAATCACTCATGAAACTGTTCATCATTAACCTCATCAATAATAGAATCAGGTTTTATAGGTGGATTTACTAGAGATAACACTAGCAGATCAGGTCTCACCACCTGCAAAGAATAGTCGTCACAACCCTCCGGGTGCACAACTCGAGTAAATCGTGGTGTCATAACTATATAAATTCAAATAACATGCCATAGATAGGATTTTATGATGTTAATATTATCGAAATAAGAATAATATAGGTAAAATACATCTTATATAGGAGTCACACCCCTCTACCTTCTCCTAAAGCTAGCTCTGGGTGATATGAATGATATAAAATAACACAAGAGACATTGCCTACATCCCACTACTAAGTTTGGGTCTTGATCAATTTTTCATTTTCAAATTAGGGTTCCAATATATAGTGTTTCAATTTCATGTTATATAGAAAACACACTTTAATATGGAATTGGAATCACTATTTAACAGTAGTCATTTGCATTTAAACTTATAACCTGTGGTTCTTAAATATTTCATTAAATATATCAATAGGTGTATATCAAGGTCTAGATAACTGTTTCTATCATTCCAAAGTTATAAACTACTATTATTTATAAGTTGAAAATGGTAATGCATGTTAATAAAACCAATATTTTAAGATGGATAAATTATATGGATCACCATTCCCAATTTATATAGGCACACACACACTTTAAATTTCTATTGGAATACATATAAATGAAACCAACTAACGTTTTAGCTCATGTAACCAATAGTTCTTGGATCAAATAGAATATAATTGGATAATTGAGGTTCCATCATCAGACTATAAAAAACACCATTTAGGTTTATGTAGACACTTTAATTATCCGAATTATTTATCCCTCCCAGAAACGTTAGCACAATCTAAAATATACCAATCAAGGAACATGGAATATGAAACAATAATGAATGTAGTTGGTAAATGTGGAATAGAATAACGCATGGAATGTGAATATGTATGGTTCTTATAATGACGAATGATACATTACCACCCTACCATATAGGTCCAAAGGTTAAAATAAATTTCACTATATTAAGGAAACCCCCAATCCAAGTGCGTTACCAACAGTGAAAACAGTATAATCATAATAGTCATAATCTGTAACATCATATCCCATCCCAAGAAATTGGGATTTTATCTTTTACATTGGTTAAATACTCCATGGAATGGATCAATAACAATTTTCAGTACATCATAGTATCCTATCAAATAAACTAAATAGTAAGACAAATTGAATAGAAACCATCCTCTAATACTAATTTATAGCATCACAGACCCGGTTCACTCATAAGTAACTGAACTCGGGTAGTCAAAAGTCCTCAAGCATTCCTAATCATATTCTAGAGGTTCTTAACAAGAACTGAGGGTCTTTGGTTGGACAATTGGGATACTATACTCTCATGATCGGAGTAGCATAGCGGTGTAATAAATGGATAAATAGTGGAAGCATAGTAATGAAAATAGAACAATAAAAGTAAATCATCCATAAAGTAGTAATAGTAATAAAGAAAAAGAATTGACACCAAAAAAT
The DNA here is from genome assembly GCA_963277665.1 of Viscum album. NCBI lineage: Eukaryota > Viridiplantae > Streptophyta > Magnoliopsida > Santalales > Viscaceae > Viscum > Viscum album. The sequence goes on from OY728145.1 coordinate 191,388,286, forward strand.
TGATGAGTATGTCATGGAATAATACAAAAAGGAATGGGAAATGAATAGCAGTAGACATCCAACACAACACATGCATTAAAATAACAAAAAAACAAGAAAATGATACCTTTAATAGCATTATGATCCAAGGCTCGGTCCTTTTCTCCCATGAACCCATGATATAAATAATCAATAATCCTTGAATCATACATTTCACATATCCCTAACTACAATCATAAATTCTTTCTGGGTACCATAGGCAGCCCGAATAGGGTGTAAGATATACTCAGTAGGACACCACCAATAGTTTGTATAACAATTAAAACTGGTTTATATAAATTATAATTGTGTGTGGGTATAATAGGAAAATATGTATGTGAAAAAACATATATAGCTTGTTCATGAACACAAGTTCTAATAAGATAAATCTATAAAAGGTGAGCATAAACATCTATATGAGGTTTCAAAAATGGGTATCTACCAGCTTGGTATATGCCGTATATGAAAATAGTATCAGACCTATATGGGCCACATATAAATAGAATATCATACCTACATGGTCTAAATATGAATAATGTTTCAGGACTATATGGGATAGGTCCCAAGGCGATGACTAGGTATACCTCATCGATACTAAGGAACTCATCCAATGGTAAACTCAAAATAGTATCATACCTATATGGGCTAGTTCCTAAGGAAATAATCAGGGTGACCTATATCCAAAGACAAGAATGAATACAGAGGTCATAGTTTCCATACCTCAACCCACCTTGTCAGTTCCATATCACATGTAATAATACCAATGGGTCATAAGTTCCATAACTCAATCCCCTAGTCAATACCATATCATAATGTAATAGGTTCTGTCCCTTCATATGATGTCAGTTCCATACCAACATGTCTAACATCATGAAAATAAAATAAAATGACATAGACTATGTTAGTGTCCATACCCAATAGAAATTATCTATATAAAAAAGATTAATCCAAGATAACATTTATCTCATTACAAGTTTTAGTTAATAAAATATTTAAACCATTTTAATCACATTTAATAACATGGGAAAGGAAGAATTTCTCTCTCTAATTATATCATTGTATTTAAAATAGGATCCCACTAATAGATAAAGAGATTACACACCCAAAAGGGTGTATTTAACATATGGAAGATAAAATAAATCACCTAATAGGTGGTTTAGAATGAGGATAACAACCTACAACCAAGTCAAATTCCTAAAAGGGAAACACATATGGTTCTAAAAATTTAATTGTGTCATTTAATTAATTTAAGAGAAACTTCTTGAAATTTTGGGATGTGGAACAACAGTGATAATTTAAATATAAAAAAACTTTTTTGAAATGGTATTTATCACCTAACTTATGATTGTAGATGAATAATCATTTAGTATTGGTCTTTGGTTTGGTCCATATTAGAGGAAAACATAAAAATAGAAAAATGCCTTCAAAATTGAGAATATGAGCGCACACAAAAATAACTCTATCAATAAGAATATGAAAGAAAAAGGGATCTAAAGGAATGAACAGATTACTGGTGGATATCCAACATGATATACAATACTTGAATAGAAGTCTAGATGGGGAAATAGATTCAAATCCTAGGTTAGTATTGGGAGGACTGCTTCATGGGGACAGGGTATGTTGTGAGGTCTGCTATAAACAAGTTGAAAAAAAGGGGTTAGAAATTTTAAGATAATGAACGGAAAAATTTTCATTTCACCCACTTTAAATAGGAACATGGTTTGGCTACACAGTTATCCTAAATGGGCACCAACAATGTGGCTAGAACTATCCAAGGATAGACCCTCACACAATGCATATATATAGTTTTCCAAACCATGTGCAACATATATACTAGGCACTATTCGGGTGGAATCCCCCTTGTATGGGCAAGGTGAATAGTTAGAAAAATCATATATATCATATTCACACCCTCTAAAGACCTCTATATTAAACCACATGGTTTTTTCAAACTATACAGTGTCCAGTGCATGGTTTTTGTAAATTATGTGCTTGGAATTTTCTTCCAAAACTCTAGCTCTAAGCTCTAAACAATCCTTGGATTCTATTGAGACCTTCCTTACACTATATAGAACATTTAAAAGGATAAATTAAAATGATTGAACATGAAATTAATGTGTCCATACCTTATTCTAAAAACCATTTTTTTACAAAAATAAAGAAAAAAAGTTTGCACATGTAAAGATGATACTGCAAAAGGTGTTCAAGGTGGGAGAGAATTCCCTCCTTTATAACTCAAGGTTGAAGCTAATTCCTTGTAATATTTGTTCCCGTTGGTTATTTATATATATTATTTATAATTTTTTTCTATGTGGTGTTATATTACCTATGAATCAACCCACAATTTTTGATTCACAGATAATGGTAAAAGGATAAATTCATTTTATTTGGACTTCATGGATCAACTGGTAGAAAAATTTTCTCTCCACCATGAAACTTATCGATTAGATCACCATGTTGTACCTTTATGTAGCACTTTAATGTTTTTTTCCATGTTCTAAAAAAATATTCTTATCAAAAATTGTGTTTATTGAGGAGAATAATGTTGGGATTATGAATTCACTTCAAATCTATGAATTCAGTTAACAAAAATTAGGTAGAAATAATGAGACATTAACCAGTAGTATAATTATTAAGATGAAATTATGAAGGATGTATCAGTTCAATCAAAGTTGCATCAATCAATAAGGTTCTCTTTCTAGAGAATAGTGATTCTATTAGTCTGTTGGATGTAGCCAGTCATATTGAAGATTTCTAGTGTATTATTGGTTGTTGTTTTCAATGGATGGAGATAAAAAAATAGAGGAGTTCAATGCAACAAAATGACAGGATAAACACCACTATAAATATGGGGTGGGATAACCTACTAGTATGTAATGTGATTATTTACTAAGAGTGATGCACAATGATGATATATAACTAGTTGTAATCATTTTATTCCCTAATAAATGATACTTTTTAGTTCTCTTGAGTATGTAGTATGAAAATGAAAACATTGTAAATCAAAGTGTTCCTTAAATTTCTTCATTTAACTTTTTTTTTGAATTCTTGTGTGTGTTTTTTCATAAGGATTAGTGTGTAGTGACTTAAGGTGTATATAACTTCCTATGTTATGGTACTATAAGTTAGGGTAGTTTGTAATGTCCACTGTATGTGAAATCCAGAGGTTGATTTTTTTATGTAAGTTCTTACATCTAGTGGTTGAACATGCTAGGAATTTATGACTTGTTCCTGTACAGTTTTAGTTCTATGTTTCTTCTCCCAGTAAGTGGTATCAAATCTTGTTTCAAGACATGATCATCATAATCTAGAATCTTTGTTTCATTTCTACTATGATGCTATTTGATTCAATGTGTGTTAATGTATCAGTCTAATTGCATGAATGTATTGAAATATCTGGATTGATAAGTTTAAGGGAAAGGACTATGTCTTCTAAATGATGTATATGGAATAGTATCTTAGCCAAAAGTACATAGATGTTTTTTTAAATGGAGTCAATTAAAAGAATATATATAAAGTTTAATGGGAGTGTTTGGATCCTAAGGAACATGAATTTATTATGATATCATTGGGAGTGAATGGTTTTTTCAACATCTAGAAAAAGAAAACAATACCTAGACTTGGGATATACCTGAAAAGAATGTTTGAAAAACTAACATCTTTATAAAAAGTATGTATATTTATTGGTTTTTTGACATGATATTTTCAAAGCGAGTACCAATTGAAGTCCATGTTAATGATTTTAACATGATTAAGAATCATATCATATCAGTCAAAATTACTTTAATAGATGATATCTTGGAATCTATTTGTTGTCTTCATTACCATAGAGTTAGGACATCATGGTAAAAATTTTCATAAATTTTAAATACAAATTATTATTTGAGGATTTTAAGAAGTTAATAATAAAATATGATCTAAATTAGAAGAAAATTTAGGAACATATCAATGGTACATTAAATGTAGATGGTAGTGGACGATTAAACAACCAAAAGAAAATTTTTAATAATGAAAATAATTCTATAGATGAAGGAAGAAATAAATATACCAAACCTAGACCTACTTGGTGGAACTATGGTAAGATGGGGAATCTTTAGAAAGATTGAAAATACTATAGAGTGGGTTCAAGAATAATATTTTCTTAAGGTTCTAGTTATTTAAATTCTAAAGAATATATTAGTGTCTTGGAATTATGTATCAATGTTATTGTGCAATCATGGGTGGTTGATTCTAGGTTTTCATCCTGTTCCACATTAGAGTAGGGGTTCATGAAAGACTATTTATCTAAAATATTTATAAAGTTAAATTGGGTACGTGACGAGGCTCTAAAAGTTATCTATGATTGTGATGTGAGTATATAGATGTAAAATGGAACTTCTTTAAGTTTAAGTGAGTAATACACATCTCAATTTTATAGATAAATTTCATTTTCATGGGACAAATAAATGATTAAGGAGAGAGAAAAAGATTCTATAATAGTTTATATAAAATTAAATGAGAATAAATGGTTATGAAAAAATATGTTAATGATGGGACCTTGTATATGACCAAAATCTTAGATGGAAGTCTTATGGCCACAATTACAACTCCTTGAAGTCTGTAGTTATGGAACAATTAGCTTGGTAATCATAGTGAGAATAATATAAAGGTTATAGCCAAAAAATTTATATTGAATCTCATTCATATCGATGTCAGAACTTATGAGAGCTTTATACTTAAGAAAAAAAAGGAAATATTCATTTATTTTAATATAAATAAATCTCACAGCCCGAACATTGAATTAGTTCATACTGATGTTTGTGGTCCAGCCTCATTTTAATCTCACTAAGGTTCCTCATACTTTGACGTATTTATTGACAATGAAATGAGAAAAGTGTGGGTATATTTGTTAAATCACAAGTTATATGTGTTTTTTGTTATCATTAAAGGGAAATATATTATCAAAAGGTAGATTATATGGGGGAATAAAAGACTTAGGTCAGATAATGGTGATGAATTTAGCAAAAGAGATAGAAAATAATACTATAGAAATAAAGGAATTGGAACAAAAAAACTAAACTAGGAACACCAAAAAAATAGTGTGGTTCAAATGATACATATAAATTCGACTAAGAAGGCATGTAGAATGAGTTCTCACTCTAGCATGTCTAAAGAAATTTGGGTGGAATCACTGAATTGTGTTGTGTACTTAGTCAACCAAAGTCCACCAACATGAATAGAGAATTATATTCCTAGGAAATTTTTGTAATTCCTTGGCATAGAATCCACTTAACTAGAGACCAAAGCTAGTGGGTCAGATGGCCTCAAGCATGCCTCCCCATATGCCTGAGGATGGTGACTAACAATGAGGTTCTAAGGTGTTACATTGGAGAGACTATACCCTCATATCAGATTGGAATAATGGATATTATAAATATGTAGATAGTATTGAAAGAATATATAAATAGACACTATAATTATAGGACAGGTAACCTTTCGTATGAGAATCATATATAAATAGAATGGCATTGTGGGATCAAATAAAATAATCAAATGTGGAAGTATAAATAATCAAACTAATAAAATAATATAAAAAGACCAATGGTTGAGTCATATAAAATGATTTTATGGAATCATGATACACAAAAGGGGAAAATAGGGTACATGCATCTACAACATGCTTAAAAAATAAAAAATGGACCAAAGGATACTCCACTAGAATCTTGAGAATACGCTTGACCCTATTCTCCCATGCTCCATACCATAAGATAATGTAAACCAAGCATATCTAGTGGGTTTCTTGCCCTTATCCATACCTGCAAACAAACAATATACTCAAGTATCAAAGGATGCCCGAGTAAGGTGTGCAATAAAATCACAGTAGGCCACCACCAAAGGTGTTTATAAATCATCCAACCTATCTATGTAGAAAAAATATTGTGTAGGTCTAAGAATAATAAATAGTGCTAAATAAATAAATACCCGTCGGCTCAGGTTCAAACAGCACACCTAGATGGCTCTACCTACTTCAGCTTAGGCCGGTGTAGGAGTCTGATCATAAACCACATATATAGTAATAATATATATATATATATATATTATGGTTATATATTATATCCACTTATATGCACTATGTTCATGATGATGTAAGTAGGCATATACCTGGATATTAAGTGCTAGCTGGAGCCAGGGGAAACTCAAGAATCTATAACCAGTCTAACAATCTTATAAGATCCATCATAGGGTACATGACCTGAATCTCATAAGGAATGTGAGACGTCAAGGTCAACTCTTGAGATTGGTGGGGTGAGCCATCATTCCCAACACTCGATACGTAGAAACATTGAACATTGTGCCCATCACCCAGATACAAGTATAACAGTGACAGATATAGTGAACATCATTCGATGTAAGGGATATTTAATTATGATTCTCAATAAGTCTCTTAACCATCATTCCCCACCCATCAATTAAGAACTCAAATCTATTCCTCATATGAATGGGTTGAAACATAAACAATATATATATATATATATATAAAGTAAATAACCTTCCCCTATCAGTAAACATGACCACTAACCATTCTAATTAATATGGAAAATGGTATCAATATAACACATCCATAGTAAAACTGATCATAAACCATTTAATAAAATATGCTAGATGATAATAATAAGATATTTATCCCAAAAAATCATAATATTAAATAGATTTATTTAAATATATAAAAATAGTCTAATAAAATTATCGAGTAATTCTTGACAGAAATGCACTTTTACTTTGAAAAGAATATTATTTTGGAAAAAATAATTTTTCTTTTTCATAAAATCAGATTGTTACATGTATATCCCAAAACATAAATGGTAAGGACATTGAAATTATATTTTAGGCATAAATTATGTCCCACTCAAGTGAAATCATGTAAAAAATAATTTTTAAATACTTTTGAAATAAATCATTTTAGTATGGTTTATGTAACATATTAAAGAGTTTTTAAAGAGTAAATTATTATTATTTTTCATAAAACAATAAATGAACCAACATAATTATTCATGATAAAATTTCTTATTTTAGAAAAATAATTATGGAATAAAATAGATTATACAATGCTCTTGAAAATGGGTAAGAATTTGGAAAATTCCCATCAATCGGGATTTCTTATCAAGAAGAATTTTAAAGGGAAGAATATTAAAATGTGTACATCCACATAAAATAAGGATAAAATAATTTTTATACATGAGTTTCAAACATATACATATAATTTATAATAATAACATAAAAATATATAACAATTACATTGGGGTATACAGAGATAACCCGAATGAAAAATGGAGGTTCGGGAAGAAACCCTTACTACTTTGCAAACGATCAAACCTTATGCCCCATAAAATTAATGATCATAATATAAGATATTAAATACAATGAAAATAAATATATTCATGATATGAAATATATATGGTCTGTATACATACACCACACATGAGAACTATTGGTGAGTAAAGCATATCTCATGGAAATGAATGTGAGTTAAGAAAACCCTAACCTTATGTCTAAAAGTGATATTTACTAGTAATTAATGTCCTGAAATACAAAATTAGGCTCATTAATAATTTAATTCATAACCTATTCAACATATATTTTATTTTTTTATAATTTTTTGAGTTCATTTACATACTTTTTTTCTAAATTAGAAGATATAATTTTATAGCTTGGTGGGCGTCGTTTGCCTTGGTTTTCACAACTGATATACTTGTATATGAGTATATAAATTCTTGTGGAATAGGTATAATTCTCCAAAATTGAATTTATATGATATTAGGAACATCAATAATAGTAAATGGTTATGTAATTCATTTGGTTATATGGTATGAGGATGAGTCATGAGATAAAACATTAGTGATAATCATTTAGATTATTTTGGCAGTTTTTGGATAATTACAAACTAGTTTTGTCATATGAATTAATATTATATATATATATTGGTTAAGTAACATTAAATATGTTTTAAAAGGTATATTATTGTATTTATTCACCATAAAAATGATTTCATGAATATCCTGGAAAGATAAATTTAAGAACAAACATCCGTCGTCCATGAAGGTTGTAAATCGGCACCTCAGGGGTGACGATCTCATTTTTAAAATAAAAGGGAGAGAAAGGAATTTTATGAAGTATATTACATTAACATGATATAATTAAAGTATATAGATTATACTATATTTATCATTTCTATTTGGATATAGTATGTGATGAGACCATAAGAAAGGAAAATGGAAATTAAAAGGAAATTAAAAGAAAAAGAAAGAGGATTTGCCTCTTGAATTATCCTCTCTGAGAACCTCCTTAAGTCACCTTGGTTTGTTCTTTTGTTGTGAACAGAACCTCATTGAAATGGGGGTATAATTGGGGAGAGTATTTGGGATGTATTTTCACAAGATACAAAGGGGTGGTGAGGGGAGGTATTTGTACTGGAGGAGAGGCGTGTTTTTTGAAGAGATTATTCATTTGTTTATTATTTTGACTCAAGACTATGAATTGTTTGATTATTATCATTAAATATATTAAAATAAATGAGTTATGTTAGATATTATGGTGATTAAATCATTCATGACACTGGGAATAGTGTATTTATCTTATAATGTATTTATACCGCAAATTACTGTATTTTACTATTCACCAAAAATTCAAATATTTCAGGAAAATCTCAAAAATTTACCGCAACCATTTTTTGACATCTATAATTCAAAAAATGAACTAAATTTTATGAAAATAATTTTATAAGTATGATAAATTTAATTTTTATATAAAATCATCATTTACAAGAAAAATGATGATTTTAGAATTATAACTATTTTTATGACACTATCAAAAATTAACTAAGGTCCCATAAAATTATAATATAATCATAAGGCAACAAAATATTAATATTTGAAACTATTTTATTAAAATACTTTTTCTTTTAAATTATTAAATTATTTATAATATTGTTATTAAATATTAATTTCATAAAAAATATCAACAATTAATTAATAATTTTTAAAATATTTATTTTCTTATAATATGGTATAATTATATCATAATTTCATTTATTAGATTTTTAAATTTTGATTGATACATTCATGGATGATGTTACTATTAATTTGTCATGTTTACAATTTATAAGGTTTATATTACTATTCATAAGGGTTTCATTATTATTCCAAGGGTCTAAGTAACTATTCACTAAAAATTATGTAGATTCTATAAGACTCTAAATATCTTACTTATCACAATTGTGTATGTATATTTTTTGAAATTAAATTCATAGAAGTGAAAATTTATGTTTAATTTGAACCCCGCATGTGTGGTGATAATACGGGTAAAAAGAACATTCAAAAGTTCAATAAGTTTTTATATCTAATTTCAATATAAAAATGATTCCAATTATCTAAATTGGATTAATATATTTAGAATTGATATATTTTTACATTGAGAATAAATTTAAATTATATAAAAAATAAAACTAAAAAACACAATTTTTAACTACAGTGTGGGATTTTTTACTACTCATTAAAAAAATTAAAATTTCATGAAAAAATACTAAAAATTCACCCTAAATTAATTTACACATTAAAAATTCAAAAATGATGTTTATTTTACGAAAATTGAAACATTTAATTATTAATATGTTTCATTTATGTGAAACCATTATAAATAAAATTCAATAGTAGTTATTACTATTCATATTAATACTTTTAACATCTAGTTAATAACTATCTAGTTTAAATAATTATAATAAAGTGTTGCTTCACATCGAATCAGTGTTGTGTGAATTACATGCTTTATTAAATTTATGTTTAAATTCGTGGGGTGTTACATTCTCCCCTCCATTAATAAATTGCATCTTCATAATTTGTAATTTCACTTCAAAAGTTAAATGTTGATACTTGAAAATTCTTTTATGGGAAACCAACATTAGAAATGGGGTTAATAAAACATCCTCTTAATAATAGGGAAAGGTAAATGCGATGGTCAAGACAAAAATTAGGCTTTCGAATATGATAACAAAAGCGTAAACTGAAAACATGGTCAAGGAAGAGAAATCTAACCACTAACTTCTGATGAAGAGTGATATAGAACATGATCATTGTAAATTTAAACATCGTAAAACAATAAATATATAATCGGTGAAAATAAATCTTATTTATTAGAGAGAAAAGTAATAAGATGAATTTTTTTTAAAATAAGTTTCCTTACAAAAATCCTTACGCTGCAGAAAGGGAAGAACCCGGTGAGACTCGAACCCAAAACCTTCTTGAGAACCCAAAAATAATAAGTTTCCTCGAGTTAAGTGTTTATTTTACTTTCTATAGGATCACTTTAGAAGATAAACTTACTTGGTGTTACAATATCATCATTTGGTTGTTATTTGATCTATATCTACTTTATTTCTTAAACAACAAATATTGATATTGAAGATGAAATTTCATACATGAATCACTTTGATCTAATGATCCATAAGTCATTCCTTCGGCTTTTAAATGATTACTAAAACAAAAAATGTTAGAAAAGGTTATCCAAAATCATACTTTAATCTAAATCCATTCCATATGTTTCTAACCTTAAGAATCATCCAAATTATGTCTATCAAAAATTTAATGTCCAAATATTTATAAGAAATATCATATTTTACCTAAAAATACATAATGTATCTCTTATTGTCACATAAAAAACATATGAATACCTTTATTACCTTTAAAAATTTATAAAACATGCATTCTTCCAACTCCTTGAATAATTTCTGCAGTAAAACATAATTCATGATTCTAAAAATAAAAATAATTTAATTATTCCACACCAACTGTAGTAATATCATAAGCTTGGTTGTGATCCCTTTAATTATTTAGGGGGTATATTCCCTTGGATCTTAGGGAATTCATTTTTATAGTGCCCTATATCCTTACAGTTGAAGTATTGTACATTAGAAAATTCTTTCTTACCCTTGAAATAGAGAGCATGGTGGCCTTTTTCTCCATACATAATGTAAACACCTTTTCCTTTTAGGCATGTACTAAGGTATTTCCTTCCACAAGTATCACATATTGGAAAATCCATATTTTCAGTCATCCCTTTATTCATGTTTTTCTCTGTCGTGCTCATTTTCTCTTATTTAACTTTAGAACAATATGTCTTGGATAATTATGTCTCTATCCTAATAGCATAAGATACTATATCCTCATGTGATGAGAATTTTTGGGAGATTAGTTCCCTTCATTGAAATGGCTTAATACCATTAAATAAAAAATCAATATTGCACCTTAGATTGTGTATGTAGTCTGAAACATGCCTTGATAACCTTGTAAAGATGGATTCATAATTAACAACATTTTCATCCTCTTTCTATCTAAGACTCAATAATTTTCTATCCATATCTGCTCATTTTTCGAGACGAAAATATTTATCCCATAAAATGTCCTTAAAATCTATCCATTACATATTGTTAATTTCTTCCTCCTCTTTTTTGTCTTAAATTAATGACCATTATTTATCCCTATCTCCCGAGATAAGATATACTACAATGATAACCTTCTCTCATTTATTACATCCCTTGTCTAGAAATATCTTCTCCAAAGAACCTATGTATTTTTCAGCAACAAATGGGTTTTTAGTCCCATTGAATGACGAGGTTTGTTATTGAATGAAGCAGTCTAACATTGTTCCTCTATGTTGTGGATCAGTATGCTCCATATGGGTAAGGTTATTATTCATAACCAGAGTCAGTTATCCCAATATAGTTATAATTTTCTCATCTCTAGTGGGAAATACTACTCCCACATTATTGTCTTTCATAGAAGGGAAATCCCTACATAGATTACGTGTATTGATATAATTTCAATTTCATCCACTAGGCACCATTTATAGACAATGTCATACACTAAATTATATTATGAATCATAATGCATAATTTTGTACTCGAAAAACTCTTAAATCACAACTAGTCTAAAACTCATAAACATTGTTTATTTAGAGAAATATTTAATTTTAAATCCTTCATAATGGTTTATAAAGAGAATGTGAATTATTATAAGAATATCCCCCAAGACACCATGTCATATTTGTTAATCTGAGGTACATCTATTCCATAACCATATTCACTTGTTGTATCCCGACATGGATATATTTCTAGGAAAATACACATACTCTATACCTTACCAAAATTCATGGATGTTCTTTTGTTATTATCCTCAAAGTATATCTTAGGGTTTTTTTCCCTAATCCATGTTTCCTAAATCTAATTTCCAAGGTTTATACTAAACTTCCGTTTATACCAACTGTAAATACCCCGACCCCAGTTGCTCGGAGCATGTGCCCTAATTTATTACATTGTTATGATTATAAGGAATAACATCTGAAAGGATCGATCAGTTTAGTAGTTTTTCAAACTAGTTTATATATATGAAATTTTCATTACAAATTGAGAGGAAAACAGTATATAAACTCTATTAGTAACACCCAAATACTATTTTATTAATCCTACAAGTCAGTCAAAATAAATATCTTCGCATCCTAGGGAAAAATAAAACATAAGAAAGGGTTGATCTCAGATGATTAGTGAGGGTAAGAAATATAATTAAATTTTTCATAAATAAACCTAAACAATAAGGCATGTTGAATAACTAAAAACACATTCCATTATAACTTAATTTTGAACATAAATGGGAATAATAAAATATTATTGAATAATGCCAAAATTAAACTTAACCATGGATATTATACTAATAGAATAATAACATAGACTATCAATCACTAGTTTCATAATAATGTAGATTCATAATTATGGATATCTAAAACATATGTTCAATGCTTCCTGCCAAAAATCTATAATTGTCAATGCTTCTTTCCAAGAATCTAATAAATGGGTAAGACCTCGGAAAAAACCATATTTAGTTTGTGTCATGAGACCTACCAAAGAATATAGGGGCTATAGAGGCCCCACCAGTCACTTAATATATAAAATTCATTCCTTATATGATTGGGGTTAAACATAAAAAATATATATATATAATTTTAATGACTTTCCCAAATTAGTAAACATAATCACTAACAATTCTGAGTAATATGGTGAAGGGTATCGAGATAACACATCCATACTCGAACAAATCATATGCCACTAAATAAAAAATAGTATATGATGATCATAATATATTGATGTAAATGAATAAAAATATTCAATAGTGTTATTGAAATAGATAAAAATACTCTAATAAAATCATCGAGGAATTATTAAGAGAAATACTCTTTTAATTGGAAAAGAAGAGTTATTTTATAAAAATCATTTCTATTTCTCATAAAATAAGATTGTAACATGTATATAAAAGAAAATAAAAGTTAAGGACATTGAAATTATATTTTTGGGTAAAATTATGTTTCAATGGTGTCAAATCATGTAAAAAATATTTTTTAAGAAACTATAGAAATAAAACATTTTAGTGTGGTTTAAGGAAAATATTAATGAGTTTTTAAAGGGGAAAGGATGGTTTGTTGTCATGAAACCAAAAATGAAACAATATATTTTTTCATGATAAAAGTTTTGATATTAGAAAAATAATTATTGATAAAAAAAATTATATAGTGCACTTGAAAATGGGTAAGAATTCAGAAAATTCCCTTTAATCGGGATTTCTTATCGGGAAAAATTGAGAAGAGAACCATATTAAACCATGTACATCCCCTTAAAATAAGGATGAAATGATCTGTATACTTGAGTTTTAAATATATAAATAGAATTTATAAGAATTACAAAATGTAAAGAAGAATTACATTGGGCTATACAGAGAGAAAGTGTAACCCGAATGAAAAATTGAGGTTCGGGATGAAACCCTTACCACTTTACAAACAGTTGAACCATATTCACCATAAAATTAATGAACATAAAATAAAATATTTAGGATCAAGAAAATAAATATATTCATGATATTGAATATGAATAGGACGTATACATACACCACACATAAGAAATAGTGGTGAGTCAGGCATATCTTACGGAAATGAAAGTGAGTTGAGAAAACCCATACCTAATGTCTAAAAGTGTTCTGTACTTGTACTTAATGTCACAGAATATGAAATTATACTAATTAATAATTTAATAAATAACCTATTCAAAATTTAATTTATTTATTATAATTTTATTAGGTTCATTTATTTACTTTTTGATAAATTATAATATATAATTTTTTCGGTCGGGGGTGTTCGTTTTCTTGGTTTTCACGACCAGTATACTTGTATATGGTTATGGATGTTCATGTGGAATGGGTATAATTTTAAAAAATTGAATTTATATGATAAAATGACCATCAATAAGAGTAAAGTTTTGTATAATTTATTTATTTTTATGTTATTAAAAGAATTCATTAGATAAAACATTAGTGATTATCATTTAGAATATTTTGGGAGGTTTCCAATCATCATAATCTGGTTTTATCATATGAATTACTATTATGTATATATAATGGTTATCAAACATTAAATAAATTATAAAAAATATATTATAGTTGGTTCTAACCATAAAAATGGTTTCATGACCAGCCATAATAGATAAATTTAATAATGAAAATCCATCGTCTGTGAATGTTGTAAATCAACACTTCATAAATGATGATTACATTTTTAAAATAAAAGAGAGAGATATGAGTTTGAAAAAGAATATTACATTTACATTTTGTCATTATAGTATATAGATGATTTTGGATGTATCATGCTAATTTGTACAGAGTATGTGAGGAGAGGATAAAAAATTAAAAAGGAAATTGAAAAGAAATTAAAAGAAAAATAAAAATGTGAATTTTACTCTTTGAGAACCTCCTTAAGGAAGCATGATTTGGTCTTTTTTAGGAAAAAACCCTCCTAAAATTTGTGGAGAGACATGGGTAGGGTATTGGGGAAGAATATGGACAATATTCAAGGATTATATGTGCTTGGATAAGTGTTGGTGAGGGTTCGTATTTATAGTGGAGGAGAGGGGTGTTTTTTGAAAATGTTATTCATTTATTTATTATTTTGGATCAAGACTATAAGTAGTTTGAGAATTATCACTAAATATACTAAAATAATGAAGGTAAGTTTTATATTATGATTCTTATATTATTCTTGACTTAAAGAATAGTGTATTTATCTTATAATATATTTATACAAAAAATTACAGTATTTTACTATTCACAGAAATTAAAGTATTTCAGAAAAATCCCAAAAAATTCACCACGACCATTTTTTGATCTGTAGAATTGAAAAATTAGCTACATTTTATGAAAATAATTTTATAAATTTCAGAAATTTAATTTTTAAATAAAATCATCATTTACTCAAAAAGTATAGATTTTAATATTATAACTGTTTTTATGACACTTTTAAAAACTAATTAAGGTCACCTAAAATTATCTCATAATTATAAGAACAAAAAATATTAATATATGAATCTATTTTATTAAAATAAATTTTCTTTTAAATGATTAAATTAATTATAAAATTGTAATTAAATAATTATTGCATACAAAAATATCAACACTTAATTAACACTTTTTAAAATATTTATTTACTTACTGTATGATATAATTATATCATACTCTCATTTATAAGATGCCTAAATTTTATTAATACTTTCATTGGTGAGGTTACTATTCATTTGGCTGGTTTACTATTCATAAGGGTCATATTACTATTCATAAGGGTAACATTACAATTCCAAAGGGTCAAGTTACTATTCACTGAAAATCAAGTTGATCCTATCAGAATCTAAATATCGTACTAATTGTAAGGGAGTATTTCTATTTTTTGAAATTCAATTAATAGAAGCGGAAAAATTATGTCTAATGATAGTCCTGCATGTGTGGTGAGAAGGCGGATAAAAAGAAATTTCAAAATTTCAACAATTTTATATGTCTAATTTCAATAAAAAAATGATTCCAATGAATTAAATTGGATTAATATATATATAATTGATATATTGTGACATTAAAAATTAATTTAAATTATCAAAATTGTTTAATCTAAAAACCCTATTTTTAACTATAATGCAATATTTTTCACTATTTATTAAAAAAATAAAACTCCTCAACAAAAATACTAATGATTCACCCTGAATTAATTTTTGACATTCTAAATAAACAAGAGTTGTTTATTTGGCAAAAAAATTATACATTTCAATATAAATATGTTTCATTTATGTTAAACCATTATAAATACAATTTAAAAGTAGTTATTATTATTATTCATATTACTACTTTTACCATCAAGTTTATTAATATCACATTTAAATAATTATAACAAATAATTATTTTGTAGAGACTCAGTTTTTTTTGCATTATAGGCTATATTAAATTTATTTGTAAATTCTTAGGGTATTAAAGGTATCTCTGAGGAAGTGTTATCCAGCAATCCACTAGTATGATTCATTTCAAAACCTCAAAGGGTCCTACACATCGAGGAAGATGCTTACCATACATTAAAATATATCGATGGCCCATCCTAGGTGATACATGCATGAAAACATAATTTATAACCTCAAACTCAAGAGGTCATTAGCATCAGTTGGCATATGAATACTATGTGGACTGAGATGTCATCAAGCACATTTTTATCAACTAGACCTACTCTGTACTCTCCTAAATGAGATGTGGTCCATACAAAGATTCATCCCCTACCTCTAACAAGCACATATGTTATCAGAAATTCCTACCATATAAGGATTCAAAAGGAGTCATCTCATTGGTAGCCTAAATTTTTTTATTAAATCCAAACTCAACAAGGGGTATATATTTCTTCCAGGAACCACCAAAGTAAAGGACACATGTTTGAAGCATGTCCTCTAACACCTAAATTGTACACACTGTATGTCTATCATATATGGGTGAGAGACTGTTATTATAAGAACCTATGTGACTAATTCCTTATATAACCCCTTCCAAAACCATTTCGTGAAGTGAGAATCCATTTCAGATATGATAAAACATAGAGTTTCCGGAAGACGTACAACCTCCCTAACGCATTGCCTCCCTATATAGTCTAATAAAAATGTATCTCAAATAGGTTATAAGTGTTTGAACTTCCTAAAATGACCAATAGCTAAAAAAATGTATCATTTCCATTAGGTGATCTAGTTAAACTAGTCAAAAATTCTATAGAAAAATTATCCCATTTATACTCTCGAATGGAAAATGGTTGTAAAATCTCAGAAGGTCACTAATGTTCCTCCTCCACCTACTAAAAGTTGAAACACAAAGTGATAAAACTAGAAATCTTCCATTTTATAGTAGGCTACCAATATTGAAAATGTAAGCCTCGCTACATCTTGGTGACACTGGTATATATTCCTCATGATGTGTTATGAAATTCCTCCAACATCTCTTCTCTGATGTCTACTATGACCCAAACATGCCTATGAAAGTGTAAAGTATAATCCTCATCCACGATATAACAAGAAGATAAATCATTATATGATATAATTTATCTTGGTACTAGGCCCTTGGGATCTAAAAGTTTTCACCTATTCCAGAAGGGTATATTTCATAGCTAAAATTGAGAACATAGACTTTCCATGATCCACCGGAACCTCAACGTGCATCACTAAAAACAAATCCATTAGATACCACTCACCAATGGCCTCCTAAACTGCATGTGTCTATGTATTACAACTCAGAGGATTGGCCACTAAAATACCTTTCCCAGGTGTGTAACCAAGATCAAAATTGGAGGATTTCGAGTACTCAACCCATTTGTGTTTCCTAGAATTCAGATCATGCTACGTAAAGATGAAACTGATGATTTTATGATCAGTGAATACAAAAAAAAAACTCTCCCCTAGTAAAACATTGTCTCTAAAACATGTATATAATGAACTACCATAGCTAGATCAAGGTCGTGTGTTCGGTAAATCAGCTCGTGAGTCCTCAAATGATAAGACACATATGCTATGGCTTTCTCTACTTGCATCAGAACAACTCCCAACTTGATAAGTGATGCATCACAATATATTGTATAACTCCTAAATAGCTCTAGAATAATCAGGATCAGTGATAAATTCAATCTTACCTTTAACTCTTGAAAGTATTATTCAAAATCTTCTGGCCATATGAATTTCAGACCTATTTTTTCAGATCTATATGAGGTTCTACAAGGCATGATAAATCCTAGATGAATCATTTTTAATATCCAACAATCCTCAAAAATCATTATATGTCAAATAATTTCTTGGCATAATCCCAATAAAATATAGATATCACTTTCTCTAGGTCCACTGAAACTCTTTACTTCGAGATAATATAACCTAGGAAGTGGAATTTTCGATCGAGAAGTGGAATTTTATGAGCTTAGCATAATGTTAATTCTCTTGAACTGTATTAAAAACAATCTCAAGATGATTACAATGGTCATGTAAAGAATTATAATATACTAATATGTTATCCACAAATACTACCACAATTGAATCCATATATGGGTGGAAAACTCGATTCATTAGATTGTGTTTGTGAGACTGAACAACATAACTAGGTATTCATAAAGACTATACCTACTTTGGTAATATATGCGAGGGTTTTATGAAGACCTAAAATACAGCAGGTGATAGCCTAAAATCAAATAAATTTGTCAAAAAACTCTCACACCTTGGATCTGATCAAAGAGGTCATCTATTTGAGGTAATGGATACCAATTCTTCAATGTGAGCTAGTTCAATCGGAGGTAATCCACACAAATCCTAAGGGTACCATCTACATTCTTGGAAAATATATTGGTGAACCCTAAAGAGACGTCTTGGGGAATATAAATCTTTTATCCTCCATATCCTCTAACTATTTTTTAAGATCCTTATGTTCCATGGCTGCGATCCTGTAAGGAGGTATGATCACTGGTAATTCTTCTAGAACAAGATCAATTAAGAATTCTACTTCTCACACAGGGCATGGTCTAGAAAATAAATTTGGGAATAACTTCCAAAAATGATCTACAATAGGGGGAAAATAGTGAATTGTTACCCCTAATAAACCAATAAAAGGATCAAAATATGCGATATCACACTACCAAACCCCTAATACTCAGCTCCTGATTGCATAGCTTGGATATCTCATTCAACCTTCTACATATGTCTACCTCCCTCTAGTGATTTTTACATCACCCTCTGATGATAGTAGTCAGTATGGGATCAATAGGGAACTAACCATTCCATACTAATGATTACTTGAAAACCCATCATGTTGAGGATGAAAAGATTCCACATGAAAAGATATCTTCTTATCTCGATGAGATAATCCTTACAATGGTGATTGCTCTCTGATCATACACCTAATGGGGTATCAAGGATCCTTATTTCCATATAATTATTATATATCAAGGAATAGACTCTCCATGGTTTCCTACAATTTTAAAGAATGAGACACACATGTGTCAAATAACGTAGACACTAAAGTGGAGGCTACTAGGATAGTACCTCAAACTGTAGAAAGTCAGGCACTCTACTCCTCTAGCATTTGTTTCACTGCATGTAATTGTCATGTACCATGGACCTAAGTCACATCATGACTTACCTAAGAAAGAACATTCTATTAGTGTTGAGAATCAAGAGTCTTACTACCTCTACATTAACCATCTCCTCATCTTGAGTGGTCGATGGTATTCAAGTTGCCTGCCTCATGAGATGGTACTGGACCTGATCCAGAATGTGGGGTAGGTGTAGATACTCACTCACTAAGAACTGCATAAAATGTCTTGTAGAGGCACTAGATGTGACCCATAATTCTATATCCTCTTAATTCCAAAAGATCCCATAAGACATGGGGTTTTTTATTCCCTAGTTTCTCACAATTGTGGCATATCAAGATGTTGTCAGTACAAGCTGGCTCACTCCTAATACCCCCATTAGAAACCTCAAAGTAATGCCTTTTCCCACAAGAAGAACCACTAATAGGAAACTATGCAGAACCTTTCAAGTTACCACAATATACTTCTACTACATTCCTCTTAGTAAGAAGGTCTTGGTTAAATATCATAGAAATAGTAGTCAGCCTAAAAACATTGACCTATTATTGGATGGTGTATGCCAAACCATCCTCAAATCATAAGAATTTCATAAGATCATCACTAGATAGAGTAGGAGTGAAATGTTATATCTCATTGAAATGAGGAGAATACCTCATGAAAAAAACATGTCTCCCTTTTTTAGTTTCATAAACTCTATATCCTAATAATCCCTCAAAGTCAGTGGAAAGAATAAATCATAAAATATAATACGGAATTTTTCCCAGAACATATCGCTATGCCAGTCTTCCTAGGTAATAACATCCCACCATCCTTGGTAGAATCATATAGCATATAAGTAGAGAGTTTTACTCTCTGCTTTTGAGGAATCTCCAAATACTCAAATATAGAAAACATGGCCTCCAACCATGACTCAACAACATGTGGTCCACCAACCTATAAAAAGGTGCAAGGATGCTGCTGATAAAACTCTAGAGTCAAATATGTCGTAGTCAGGGAAGTTCAAGGGACACCTTGAATAGACTGTAATATATGGAAGAAACAATCTATAAACTGGCCATCAGTTACCTTATCAAGAAAATTAGGTTCTGCCATAGGTGGCACTATATGAGGTATCACAGGGGGATCAAGGCCCGCCACCTCAGGTGCATGGTTATCACAACCTTTAGGGAATATGACTCAAATATTTCAGGGTGGAATGATTTTATAATGTCAAAATAATGCCTTAGAAGATATTTTTAAAAGATGAAATAATTTATAGATATATAATTATGATAATTACATAACCTACCTATATAAAAATATCAAAACACTATTCCTGATCTAAAATCCATGTCTATGTGGTAGGAAAATACCATAAATGGCCATACGAACATAAGAAACTCTCATATACCCACTACTAAGGCTGAGTCTGGGATCATGTATCATATCATACAATAGGGGTTCTGGTATATGAAGTTTTGATTGCAAGGTATAGAGAGAAACCACATTTACTTCATAATTAGCATCCCCATTATGGGTAACGTTTTTTAAGATTTAAATTCATTTGAGCTTTTAATATCTCTTATATAATATGTATATCTTGGTCCGTATCTTGTATGTCCAGAGCCCAAAATATAGTATAATTGATTAATTAATGTTTCATAACCAATCTATGTGGGAAAACCTAGTTTTGATTGATTTAGTAACTTTAATTAATCCAATTATATTATCTCTACAAGAAATTTTATTACATTTCAATATATAACAATCAGGCACTAAACTATATGAAGTTAGAATGTGTACACAAAAAGTAGACATAGAATGGAAAAATGCATGGCATATTTATCTTGAAGATCCTATAAATATGCTTGTAATGAACACCCTAATTTATTCGGGCCAATAAAAAAAGAAATATCACATCAATAATACCAGTATTAACTGTATCTCAAAACATGAGTGTCACCCAATGGTGAAGTTGTTTCAACCATAATAGGCAAAAAAATAACAAGAATAACCCATCCCATGAAATTTGGGTTTCCCCTTTACATGAGTTAGCTACTCCCAAGAAAAGTATTATTTCCACATTCAATTAACTCCAAGTCACCAATCTAATTTATAAGCGGTAAGAAAAAAAAGAATCCTATAAAACCACTTTTTATTGTCCCTACCTGGTGTCCACTTAATTGGGGGCCCAAGTCGGTGGGTCACATGGCCTCAAGCATGCCTCCCCATACGACATAGGCTGCCGACTAGCAGGTGGTGTTGTGGGGAGACTATATATTCATGTCAAAGTAGAATAGTGGATATAATAAATATACATACAACATCACAATCATATATAAATAGACACTATAATGACAGAACTGGTAACTCACCATAGTAGAATCATATATGAGCATAATGAAACAGTGGGATAAAATAAAATAATAAAATGTGAAAGCATAAATAATCAAAAACATATAATATTATAAAGATCCCAAAGCCTGATTGAAATAAAATAATTCCATGACATGATGATATACAAAAGGGGGAAACATGGGACAAGCATATTCAACTTTCTATACAAAAAAATAAAAATGGAAACATAATTATCCACTAGAATCTTGAGAATATGCTTGGTCCTATGCTCCCATACTCAATACCATAAGCTAAAATAAATCATGCATTTTTAGTACGGAGCTTACATTTATCCATTCATATATACAAATAATCTACTTAGGTACCAAAGGCTTCCCAAGTAGGGTGTGAGATAACATCCTAGTAGGAAACCACCAACGATGTGTAGAAATGATTCATCTTGTGTATATAAAAACAATAGTGTACAGGACTAAGAATAACAAAAAAAATCCTGAATAAACAAATACCAGCTAGCTTAGGATCTTACAGGACACCTAGCTAGATCTACTTGCTTTAGCATAGGTTGGCATAAGAGTATGATTAGTAACCATATATATATAGTAATATATATATATAGTATATTTATATATTGTATCCACCTATATTTACTAAGTATGTGGATGGGCTCGGGGCATAACTCAAGAATCTATAACTAGTCTAATGAGCCTATAAGCTTCAGAATAGAGTATATTATCGGAATCTCCCATTGAATGTAAGACATCATGCTCAACACTTGATATTGGTGGGGCGAGTCTTCATTCCCCACACAAGATAAAGAGGAATTTGGAAATTTTCTCCCATCCCCCATATACTAGTATAGTGGTTAGAGACATCGTCCTCAACACCTAATGCAAGGAAGAGTGAGTCATCATGATCAACAAGCCCCTTAACTATCCTTCCCCATCAAATATTGGTGTCATAATCATAATAATAATGATAACATGGGGGATCGCCTCTAAGTAATTTTTAATCAGTAAGACTAACAAAACCAAGGCATCACAGTTCATATAAAGCATATAATAAAGCATGCATCACTTGTTATGGCCTTTTCAACCATTATCCTTCATTATAGTTTATCCATTTAATTAATTTAAGAAAGGAAAATCATTTTATTTCAATCCAATCAATCCATTTAGTTATTCAAGGAATAGAAAGTTATAATTAAAGTCAAACCAAACACTTAGAAGGTTTTTGGTCAATTTAAACAACTATATTAAAGAGGAATTTTCATTCGACACAACCAAATGGGTTACTATAATTAAGAAAAAAATCCACTAACTACATAGAAATGGTCTAAACGAGTATAAAATAATGCGTATAATTATTTAGATATGAATAACTCAATTTAAGAAAATTCATGGAAATGGTTAAAATGAAACACAATGGAGGAGAAATGAAATCATCTCAACTTTTTTGGAAAAAAACTGGACCACCTACCTTAGGGCTGTAGATCACTGATCATCAAATATAAGCATCATATTTGAAGTAAAATGGAATAAATCATTTAAAATTTCAAACACCCTAAAAATTGGTTTAATGATCTCACACAAAAATTATATAAGAGATGGAAAGATAAACATAGAATGGAAGAAAGAGAATTCAATAGCTTACATTAATCTATCCAACAAGACTGATGACATTTGATTTGAATTCTGTATGAGCTATAAAACATGATCCCTAGGTTAGATGGTGGGACAGATCAAGGGAGGATGAAATGAGGTTTATCCCTATGAAAAGGTAAAGGGAAAGAGTGGGGTGAGATATTTGATTCATTAAGGGGAAAAAATGCATTTCCCCTTCAAAAGATGGGTCACGCGGTATGGCCACATAGTTGGCCAAACCATGTGCCAACTATGCACCATGCCATTTCCTAAGGAGCGGCCCCACATAGTCTGGGCACATGGTTTGTCTAACTATGTGAAATCCATGCATGTTACAAATTCCAAACACCCTCTATAACCTGCACGGGTGTATTCTTGGGCTCTCAATGTTACAGAAAAACAATGCACACACTGCTCCCTTTTAAAGTTCCCCAGAATATTTTGGGAAACCGTGCATACTGGGCTACATAGTTTCTTCTAACCATGATACCAAGGATCATTTTCCAAATTTTAGGGTTTCAGGATCCGAAAAGTCCCTACAAACCCTCATGAACTCCATGAATCTATTAGGTAACATTATAATGGACTCATACATTAATTTAAACAAAAAAATGTACTATACCTTAGATAAAATCTAGGTTAGTACATTTTTTTTATAATAAATCACTATAAATTCATCATTTTTGTATTTTTAGAAGTCTATAATATGTTTAAATTGATTCTAAGGAGAGGTATAATATTAGATAATAGTCATGAGTTGGTTTCTTTATGTGTTATGTAAATGAGAACTTTGGTTATCAACTTTTGGATGACAATCATTAGAATATAATCAAGGAAAAAAATGTTATATTTAATGAGAGGGTCTAATAAAAAGACCAAAAAATGGTAGAGGTTGAAAATGTGTTCAAAGAATCAATTGGCTAGGATCAGGTTGATCTGGATGACAACATCAGAAGAAAAAAAATTTATTATAAGTTAATATTTTGGAAACCATTTTTCCAAAATATATAACAATGATAGATATACTTGAATTCTAAATTGGTGTAGAGGCTCAAGTTAGAGCTCTCGAAGATAAGACACCAAATGGTATAGAAATTGAATATGAAACACTAGAAATGGTATAATCACATGTTTCTCTAAAAGGTCTTACAGAGTTAGAAAACTGGTAAATAGGCCTTGTCATGACTTATAGTAATTTATTTTAATAGATGGGGGAGAACTAAAAATCCAAAAAGATGTGGAAATTCTTAGAGGATATAAAAAGTGAGAGTCAATGATTAAGGAATAAAACGCTCCCTTTTATTTTAAATGAACTTAGATGCTAACTAAAATTCCACAAGTTAAAAGAGTGCTACAGTGTAAGTTTTTATTCCAATTAAAGGAAGAAGTGTATGGAAGTAAGTGGTACATGGCTAAGATGTTGGTGAAAGGGTTTCATTATAATTTGGGTCAGAATTTTCAATAAATTTATCTTAGGTTGTTAAACATACTACTACAGGATAGATTTAAGTTTGATTGCTACTAATTATTTGTGTTTGGAAAAAATGGATGTAAACACTATATTTCTCATGTATATTTAGAGTAAGACATTTACATAAAGTATCTAGGTAGTATGGATGTTAATTGGAAGAAGGAATTGGTATATAAACATAAATAAAGCCTTTATGAATTAAAACATAAACCAGTGAAATGGAATTAGAAATTCAATGGATTCATGTTTGAAAAGGGTTTCATGCAAATAAAATAAGATCATTGTTTCTACTAGAAGGTGTTTTTGGATTATTACTTTATCATCCATCTCATTTTCATTTATGATTTTCTTTTAGTAGTTATAAACATTCAACAGATCTAGGAATTAAAGTGTCAGTTATATGAAACTTTTGAAATAAATCATCTTGGTATTAAAAAAATAATTATTGGTATATATAATGAATGTGATAGGAGTTACGGAAGTTTAGTGTTTTATAAAAGTGAATATATATGGAAATCCATAATGTTGGTCTCAAAGACTAGATATAAACTAGTTTCAACTACTTTATCTTGGAATTTTCAATTTTCAAATGGTTAAGTACCATGAATGGATGATGTGGTGAGATATATAAAAAAGAATCTATTTTATTCAACAGTCATAAGATTAATGTATGAAATGTTATACACTCTTCTGGACATTGTATTTTTAATGGGAGTAGATAGTTTTTATATGGTAAATATATGGAATTAAACCTAGTATAATGTTATATGGGTTATCTGATATCTAAAAGATATGTAAGATATAGTGTAATGCATCAGGATTTCTGAACCATTACAATGGGAAGTTGACATATAATTTTGGGGTTATTCTAACACTTAAAAGAGTATAATAGAATTTTGTTTTTCATTTAGTGGAATAGTAATTAGATAAAGTTCTAAATTACAATTAGTAGTTTCACTCTCTACTATAAAGGTATAATATATAGCCATAATTGAAGTAATAAAGGAAATGGTTGCATTAAGACAATTTTTGGTTAAATTCAATGGGAATCAAGAAAGTATTTTTCTTTACTGTGATAGATAAATTGTGATTTAAATGGTAAAAAATATAGTGTTCCATTTCATGAAAAAATACATCGACCTAAAATATCACTTAATTGATGGTTGCTTGTTAAGTCTGTGGCTAACTATGGTTGTGCTGAATTCAATGGATTATTTTCAATGTACATATCATAAATTCCATGTACAATGAATATTTTACAAAGGATATTGAAAAATTATTTTCATATAACCAAGTGAGAGGATCTTGTCACACTAATTTATAATTAAATTACAACATTAGAAACAAAATTACCCTGGTCATGAGATCTTTGTTCTTTAATGGTGTTGATCATTCTAACTTGACCTATTTTTTTAAGGTGAGGGGTAGAGCCCCATAAATTAAATGGGAAGAAAAAAACTCCTATTAAAGAATAGGAAAAGGAGAAACCCATCACAATAAAAAAATCAAAACATGAACAACCAAAAGGGAACAGAGGCCAAACATGGACCCAAGCGCCAAAAAAGAGAAAAACATAAAAATAAGAACCAGCCAAGAGTCTCTTTCCCCCATATCAGAACCAGCAACCATGAAGTCAGTCAAGGATGATGTGCTACCCCCCTTACCAAGAAAAATTTCATGCTGGTAACACACTCAAAAAAAGGCACTCCTCATTCCAGCAATGAAATATAATAGAGGATTGGACAACCGATGGAAGCACACCAATCTCTCATGCGATCCACCCACCCGACGATGCAAGTGATGAAATCGCTGCATTTTCAACATAATGTGTCACAAATGAGAGAGAAAATACATATAGGAACAAACAAAGTACCCATAAATGAAATAAGGACCAACAGTTGAATGATGGATGTCAGCATATCCAACCCTCTTTCAAGGTCGCCCACCCAATAACATCTTCAAGAAATCGACATCCTTGTTTGATCTATGAAAATCACTGCTGAAAAGATAGGTGTTAGCACAGTTGATTGATCATCTTAAAATTTCCACCTTGATTTCTTTATGTTTCTTCGAGATTAATGGAAACTCTATTATTCTTCTCAATCTTGAGAGGAAAGAGGAGGGGAAAGATTGTGAAAGAAAATTAATGTGCACAATTATTAGCCTTCCTCTGATTAAAATAGTAGTCTATAACTAGAGATATTACTAGGTTTTAATTCTTACTAATATCCTATAGTCCCTAAACAAAAAATTAATACCCAATAAAGCTCATGAAAAATAAATAATATTGTTATTATTAATTTATTCATGACATGTGAAAACCCACTCAATAACAAATATTTATTATAAACCCTCAAAAATAAATACTTATCACCGGAAAAAATCTATTCCACTCTTCCTCCTCAAAATTTATTGAATTCTTGACTAAATAGTTAAATAAATAAGTTTCAATATAAATTAATAAATAAATTTTGTATTCAAAAGGTGGGGAATAAATACTTATTTAACATTCTTGTGACTAAATATATTATTTATTTAGAAAATAAATCTTCATTTATTAAAACATGAATAAATAAAGATAAATAAATATTATATATTCTTGTAATTAAATAATTACCTTATCGATATATATTTATTTAATATTTGTAAAAAATTAATAAAACCTGAATAAATATTACTTCTCATTCAAGAGAATAATATTTCTTCTAATTGTTAAATATAAATAACATTTAACTATGATCAAAGGAAACACCTTTTGTGTGACCCTCTAGGCGTCTTATTCAATATTGTTAAGTTGGATTGCCAAAATTTCAAGATTTTTCTCTAGAAACTAGTCAAGTAACCCTCAAAGGAACATGATATTTCATAATAACAAAAACCACATAAAAACACTCACTAATGAAATATAATCACTTTATCATGATACCCTATCAAGCAGACTATACAACCATGTCATCAAACTATATACTTAATACGTTTTTTTAATATTTGAAATGAACTAATCTATAAATCATTGCTATATAATATAATGTGATGGATCTATTTCAATAAAAGGTTCAAGACATCATCTTTTCTAAATATAAAAGGTACAAATCCTTCCTCAACATATTCATTAAAAAAATATCATTCATGAAGCACAAAATATACCTAACATTACCATGATTTCCTTTATGATTTATGGAAAAAAAATCAATGTTTGTGAGACATGATATTCATTAATAATAATCTTAAAGTCTAAATATCATTATATATGCTCATAGATAGGAATGTACAATGACACATAAATCTATTTATTATATACATGTGGATATATTCTCAAAATATCCCATCATGAAGATTACCAAGTATGAAATTCATGAGATGAAGTTTCATTTTATTACAAGTACTTACACCAGATGATCAACATACTATGTGTCCTATTATAAAATGTTATCTATTAATAGAACAAGGTTTAACAATATCATTATGGAATTTAAAGGTTCTTATCATAGAGATGAACTCTTATACACTTTTTAGTGTGTCAGATACTCTTGGGAATTATTATATTAAATTCACATTGAACAATGAATAATATATAATAATGTATTTAATTAAAATTCATCACTTTGAATATACGTGAAATATAGTTTACAAAAGGTTAGTTCTATAAAACCAACTCCAATATACATCGAAAAGTTTATAGTTGAAGGAGAGTTAGTTCTTTGGAATATTATTGGAAGTAAAATTCCATCTAATGTGTGAAATAAGGTAATAATATAGGAAATTTGAGGAAGAATTGTATCTTGGTAGGATTAGGTTAACCATAAGGTATAGAATATAACTATAGGTATGTGGAATGATGATGAGAATTTTAATCATTCTTAGTGATATAAGTTTTTTAAGGATCTGTGAAGTTATCTTCAAGTGTAATATTCAAAATATTATCAAACCTATTTAGAGATCCAAGTTAATTTAATGAATTATAGGTAGTGATAGTGAGACTTAAACTAACGTAATATTGGTTGTGGAAATTATACTTGAAGTGTAAGTTATGTGTAAGTGGGATCATTCATTGTGGTCAATTATTTGGAGGATGTTGGCGTGCTCAGTTTACTATATATATCCATTCATGTTGAGGTTTTTTGTAGGGGATTGGTGGTTATTATTTTTAATTATTTGTAAAAAATCCCTCAAGTAGTTATTTCAATGTTTTTGGGTTGTTTTTGTTTATTCAATAATATAGTAGACAACATTCCCACATGGTTCCTATCAATGTAGATGGTTTCAATGTTGCGTAGTTTCCAAGTGTTGCAAAAATTTTGCACCTATCAATCATGATTTAATTTTTATAAAATGATGGATTCATGCATTTCATTTTTTTTGAACTAAAAATTTTCCAAGGGAGTTCGTAGACCAAGAATAATCTTAGGGATTATACGGAATCGTAAAAAGAAATCAAAAAAAGCCATGGATTCCACACAGTAGCTACGCTATGTGGATCTTAAAGGAGGGTTGATGTTATATGGATGTAGTCCGTGAATTAAGGTCACTGAAAAGTTTTATGCATTATTCAAACCACATTGAGAGATTAGTTCATGGGGATATTGTCATTTTCAGACTGAAGGTGGTGAATTATGGACCCCTTAAATGGATCTTCATTTGTGGGAGTAAGATGATGATTTGAGGGGAAATGTGAACGAATAAATTCACTATGGGGACCACATAGCAAGTTTAATATGTAGTGATGTATAATCCCGAAAGGGTTTTATGGTAAATTTTTTTAGCGATTTTTTTGGGATTTATTTTCCTATAAATAATACCCTAATAAAATTTTACATTGAGTGAATTTTATTAGAGAATATCATCACTGAAAGAAATTATCTAAGTCTAAAGTGGTTCATTAATGATGAATTCTAGGAAGGAAGTGATTCGTGAAAAAGGTGATTCATAAAGTAGTCTTAGAAGTGCTAATTATTTAAGGATATAGTTCCTGAAGATAGTTTATAGAAGTGGTTTTCAGGTCACTATAGCTTGTAAATGAAAAGGTTTCACGAAGTTTTAGTTGTCCGTAGTGTAAAGAAAACTCATCAAAAAAATTATTCATGAAGCACTCATTCCATGCAATGAAAGGAAGTTCATGAAGTGATTAATGACGTTTTCAAAGGGAATAAAAATAGTTCAAGAAAAGGACTATCTGCAAGGAAATATCCCTGCGAAGAAGTTTACTTCATATATTGGGTGAAAGAAGTACTTCATGGAACACTTATATGTGAAAATTTTCTGAAGTATTTTAGAACAAAAAAAGATTCATCTCAAGGAGTAGTGAGTACACTTCAATTGAGTGATTTGGGAGCTTCTAAACACAATCCAAAGAGACAGTTTTTTTAATCTAGAAAACCTTGATTCACCCCCTAGGGTATTTTGTCTGGTAGCACTAACATTAATGAATGTTGACCCTTAAATAGAGGAGTTTGGTGAAACAGGATGAACAAATAGACCCTACTATATATATGGGATGGACCCACATATGTATGTGTAATGAGATTAATTTGATAAGAGTGACCCACATGGGTGACATGTCACTATATGTAACATTTTTAATTATAGAGAAATAATACTTTACATTGTTCTACCATATATGTAAGATGAAATTACAAACCATATAAATCAAAGTGTTCTTTACTTTTCCATATTTTTATTTCTTTTTTTCCTTATGTGTATTTTTTTAGAATTATTAGTATATAAAGGTTTATGGTTTCCACGATGTATTATGTTTTGATTCTATAATTCACGAGAGTTTCAAATTTCCACTAGGAAATATGTTATCTAGTTGAATTTCTAGACAATGTAAGTTTCTATTTATAGTCGTTAAATATCCACTGAGTTCATGATTTAGGGATATTGGGTTTTGATACAATTTTTTACTCCCCCAAAATTGAAAAATTAAGTGTGGGGAAGGGATGACTAAGGTTTTATGTTAATTGTTTTTTTTTCCTATTTTATTTCCATTTATTTGTTTTTTTTTTGGTTTTTTTTATAAAGAAAAACTTTGAGATGAAATTAAATATCCCAAATCATTTTACATGCTTGAGTCCCTTGTGAGAAAATTTCTTGGTTTTTGAAAAGAGAATTCAAATCAGCATTGATATTGATTCTATTTCATCATTTTGAATTTTCAAAATATTCTTATGAGTTTGATGGGTTTTTGAAACCCCTTCCACATTAGCACTGACCAATGTTAATTTCCCCATCCTGAGAGGTACTTTAACCCAATTTTCTCATACTCTCACTATTAACCCTTCTATTGAGTGAAATCATACATTGTTTTAACTTCTTGACCTTATTTTTATCCTCTATAAAAACTTTTGAGAACAAATAAATATTCTAGTGTGATCGAGGTACTTTTTTTATAAGGAACCCTTATTTTTACCCACTTTTAATTCATTACCTTACATTAACCCTTAGGTATCTCTATGACCATAAAATGCCTTATAGGTTAGCCACACTACAATCATATTTTCCCTCCGAAACATTACTCATTGATTTATTTTATTATTATGGTTTAAAATAATTATGGGGGAATTTGAGTAATTCATGTGTCATTATGGAGAGGAGATACATTGTATGGAAGTTTGTGGTATAGTTGAGGGAAGACCTATAAGTCATCTATGTATCATTTTAATTCATATTTTTACTCTTAAGTAAAATATAAAATATAAAATATATACAGTGAGACTGTGAATTTAATCTCCTATCATATTCATTTTTGTGTCTCTTGACCCTCACCAGATGAATAAGGAATGACTCAGTATTCATTTACAATATTCATTTTCCTTACCATTCTCTAAAAATGAAAAAAATTATATAAAAATAAATAAATAAAACAAGAGAACAATCTATCCTTACACATAACATATTATAACCTCTAGGAATCGATTATAAAGGTGAAATCATTTTTGGTGATTTATGTTAGGGATAAATTAGTGAGGAATATACCATGTTAGGAATGATTGATCATGTAATGTATTCTATGAGAACCCCCAAATCTTTATAGCATAAGATTCTAAGTTCTTACCCATCAACCCTAAGACTCAATGAAAACCCTTGAAAATACTCATGATTTCAAAATGTGTTTTTGTCTCTTGTGTGGAGACTTTACATTTTACCAATACAATGGTATCAATTGTGTGACTATGAGATGAGAATAAATTTTTATATATTTTATATTTAAGGGATGACTGAAAAAAAATCATATGAGGTGGGTTGAAACATGCTACATGGGTGAATAGATGGATTCAAACAAATTGTAATGTGATAAAGGTTAAAAAAAGGAAAATAATTTTCATAAAGGATACCTGATGGGTTTGACTTTGAAAAGAATCTTCAAGATTTTATAACTTTTCATTTCGGTGTGGATTTTTATAAGGACATATGATTTTTACCAATAGTGAAAAAAATAATTGTATGGAATTTTATGAGAGACATTTATTCATACATTTTATCATCTATCTCATCACATTTTTAGTCATTAAATGAGTAAAATTGGATATTTAAGAATTTTTGGGCCAAAATAATAAACTATTATCATTTGGAATAATGGCTCAATTTGACAGTAATTTGGGTTTTCTATCATAATATTTACTACACTAATCCAAAAATGAAAATTAATTATTTATATTAATATATGGTCATGTGTATTCAATTTATCCAACCTGTACAAAGGCAAGATCTATATAATATAGGACCAATGGAGGCCCATAATGTAAAGAAAATCTAGGTGAGGTAAATTAGAACCATCTATAATGTTCGGGACATAACATTGAATATGATGATCCAATTAGTTTGATTATAAATTATTTTTGAAGATAACTCAAACCAAAATAATTTCACGAATTTAATGTGATTATTCTTATAGAATGTTACTTTTTCACATGGAGGAAAAAGAGGGGACAAATTAACGAAGACAGTGCACCTACCTCACATGGAACACTGACTTATATTGAGGAAAACTTGAATGAAATACCATTAAAAGTAACCCATTTACTTATTAATAGGATTTAAACATATTTTTTTAAGTATTAGTTTAATTTTTGATCTTCCTTCATAAATTTTCATCTTACTCCCCTTCATAAACTTATAAACACTTTACTGGTCAATATTGGGTCTTCTCTTTAAGATAATCATGAGTTATATATTTGTAATCTTTTAAAGGTAATTGAATTTATAGGTTTTTTGTCTATTAATATTCATTAATATCTTTTTTTTGTTTTAGATGTTACACTCACAAGAAAATAAAAGGAAAGTGAATCCTCATGTTTCATGTATAAATTGAATGTTATGATGATATAACTTTATTTTCCTCTTATTTTCCCCTTTCTCTCATTAGTGAACTTATGAGTTGTGTAAATTTATTAAATCTAAAAGTTTGAACCCATGAATATACATTTTTTAGTCTTGAGAGAAAAGTTAACAAACAACCAAATCTTTTCATAATATTACCTTGTTGATGTGATTTCTTGACTAAGTTTGTATCTTACATCGACATG
Source organism: Viscum album (assembly GCA_963277665.1). Lineage (NCBI taxonomy): Eukaryota > Viridiplantae > Streptophyta > Magnoliopsida > Santalales > Viscaceae > Viscum > Viscum album. Next base: position 191,421,762 of record OY728145.1, read on the forward strand.
ATTTTACTAATTTTGAGTGGTCATTAGTGATCAATATTAGTGATCAATAAAATCATATATGTTTACCAATAAAAAACTCATAAATCATACTAGTTTTGGTAATTATAAATCACGAAATCAATGATATATCTCATAACCCTTAAGACTAATAATTGTTGATCATCAAGGAATAGTTACCCCACTTTGATCATGATTTATCCAACAAGTTTATTTAGATTATTAAAAAATTTAAAATTTGTAATTAAAAATAATAAAAACACAAAATTAGTAATTCATTTTATAAATTTCACAAAGAATAATCAGCTATAATTATTTGATTTTTCGCTTCCTTCAGAAATAACCAAGGTTTATCTATGATACAAAACATAGTAAAACATAAGTTCAATTTTGATCTGTCAAAAAATCCAATCAGTCATCATACACATTGTAAATTTCATATGAATTGGAATTGGTACAAATCATGTATATTCATGGTGTGTCATGTTGTCATATATTATATACAAACTATGCAACATGACTCACAAAACAACATGTCATGAACATCATGACACATCATGTAGGTATAAAAGCTATGTCAGTACACTATATAGGATGATAATTGTATACATTCTTAGTTCCACATTATGATGTCTGATGAAGCATCCCATGTTTTTTGATTTAACACTCTATGTAATACCTAAAATCCATAAAAAAATTTAAGCATAAGCAGAAGGGTACATGTTTTTCCTCCTCCAGTACACAAAGTGTACTTAATTAATTTTAAGGAAAATTGATTTATTTAGTTAATTTCAAATTATAGTGGATTGAAATATCTAGGACTATTCAGATATTTAATTAAGATTAATTAATTAATTAATCAATAATATAATTAATTTATTAATTTAATAAATATATCTTATAAAGAAAAAATTCAAATGTATTCGAGCTAGTTTATTTAAATGTGTCATTGTTGCATGTGTGGATCATCATGAGATAAACAGTCCTATGTATGTGTTGGGGTTCTATTTAAATTAATTATTTTTTTTATATAATTTTTTTCTGATAACTATAGTATTCAATTAAATATAACGATATGTGAATCACATCTCCATCCTTATTATGTATGGGTTTGTACATCCATAGTTTCTATCATGTAACTCCAAACCACAAATTCCCTATATTTGTGAGTGAGTAAGTATATATTAAGGTAGGATATCCTAGGTGATAGGTGATGGTTCTAGACTAAGCCAATATAAAACAAACCAAGTATATAAATAGTTTAAGTGTGGCATTATACAACTTGATCCTACGCTAGCTCAAGGAGTTATTCACTAAGGGTTAAGGTTTAGTTAACCATATGCTTGATAAACCAAGCAGTAGTTAAGTATCATGTTCATGCCAAAATTTTATTTTATTTACCAAGTCCTTCTTTATTTAATTATTTTATTTATGTTTATTTTATTCTTAAAGGAGATCATATAATGTAAATAACTAACAAGAATGATTAAATAAAGTAAAATAAATGGATTACATGTAATTTATTTTATTTATACATCTTTAATTAATTATGTAAAATACACTAAATTATAAAAATAATTTAAAATGATGAAATAAATAATATTTAAGTAGAATATAAAGAAAAATACCTTACGTAAATATTATGTTATATGTTTCATTCTATATTCTGTGTTAAGATACAACCATTGTTAAAGTGTTAGCCATACCATAGTCAGTGTCACTTTAAAATATCAAGGAGTATTAGGAAAGATAATGGGTTGACTTAACCAAATTTTTATTCAGTGTAATGGAAATTAACTATTAAATGCAACTTGGAAGTAAGGGTTGAATAAGTCCATGTTAGGATGTTAGGATTGGGGAATCCACTCAATGGATCAAAGAACTTCCAGTTTATACACTTAGTAAAACCACATAACAAAGTACATTCAAGTAATTTTAGTGGACATGGTATGGGTTATGAGAAGGTAAATATGGATCTTTAGTACTAGAATATATATGCAATAAGATATTATGAATCCAATGATGACATATATTGAGATTTGATAAAACAGTAGGAGACTAAAAAAAATAAAATCCACTACATCACACCTTTTAGTAATCATGATAAAGTACTAAAATCTAATTATATTTGTTATAGAAAATGGAAAGGCATGCAGACTAGACATTATTCATTTGATTGATATTAGAGAAACACAATCTCCTAATCTATGTGAAGATATAGGATTGGTATAGGATCTTGTAAAACTTACTATGTTAAGAGTATATGTTTTATATATTGTAGTCCACAGTTCCCAAATCATATTCTAAAGAAGAAAATAAGAAATATATTACTATATATTAGAAACATAGAGATGATTCATTTGATTTTTAATACCTCATGTCCTCATTAATGATTAGTGAGCTCCATAAACTACATAAACACATGGATTCATATAACATGTTGTCTGGTCTTTATAATCATTATTAGTAGTAACCTATATTGGAGAGGTATGAGATCTCCAAGACACTATTTACATGAAAACTTAAAGAAGATTCATCATTCAAGCCTCATATAGTTAATATTATTGGTTGTATTAAGCATACGGAAATTATGGGTTTCAATCTACCTAATGAATTAAGAACACACCTTTTTCACACCTCACATCCTTAAATATTCTATAGTATTATTTTGAGTTTGAATATGAAAAATATTGACATGTTTCTCTTAGATCATCCACTCTAATTCTCTAAGAGGATGAGGACATGAAGCATGAAAAACCTTGAGTCCTTATGGTGAACATGAGGAAGGACAAGGAAAGGATATTAATATTAGAACAAGTATAAGGAACTTTAGCAATGCACAAAAAAGAGCAGGATCAAGGGTGGGATAAGGAATAAGGTTAAGTATTTTTTCCATATGGTGAGAAGGGGCATTGGAAGAGGAATAACACATCAGTGAATAAGTAAGAGGAAACATCATATTTTGTTGTTATAGAATCCAATAATTTTGTTTTAAAAAATTGGGGTTTAGATATAACTTTTGGTGCTTACATTTTTTAAATATATAAACCAACTAGATTTAGCAAGTTTTTCTAAGGTGAGGTGGATCTTCGAGCTTCCAATGGATCCAAACTGGCTGCACTGGTCTTCAGGAATTGCTACCTTTCTTTTTCGATGGGTTTAATTTTTATTTTAAATAATTTTTATTATGTTCCCATTATAATTAAAAACATTACATCTATGTTCAGTTTAGACATATATTTCTTTATCACTATGCCAAAAAAACTACTTTTAACTGCGTTTTTTTAGGATTGTTTTTTAAAAAGGCACAAAATGAATCTTAACAATTTTTTAAACCATCACATATACCTGTGTGAGTGATTATTTAATGATTATTTTAGAAAATCATTATGAAAAATTTCGTGGTTATTTTATATAGTCTTCCCACTCAAAAAACCCTTTCATGTGGTGATAAAGTAAACTTTAATATACTTATATTTATATATAAATACATGTAAATACATATATATATGTGTGTGTGAACATATATTTATTCATAATTTATAAATACACACATATAAATATATATAATTTCATATAAATTTATATAAATTTAGTTCTGTATAAATTTGTAAATATATGAAAATATATATAAATACAAAAAAAAGATAAGTGTATATAAATGAATATATATGTATAATTATATATACAAACACACATATAAATATAAGTGTATATATATATAGATACAATTTATATAAATATACATAAATATTATGAATATGAAAGTTTATAAATATACGTAAATATATATAAATAGACACACACACACACATATTTATATATATAAACAATATATATATACATATATATATAATTATAATTATATATATAAATATATATATACACATATAGATATTCATATATGTTTACATATATATATATATATATACAGAATTATATAGGATGAATGGGGTTCAGAGCTATTTCACTTGTGGTAATGGAAATCGTGGAGGTGACTTCTAGGGCTCAATGGAGTTTTCTAGGGTTGGTGATACTGATCTTGATCTCCTTCTCACTAGTTCATCACACCTGTCTCATGATGTTCAATAGAATTTGGTCAGGGAATAAGAGGGTAAGGTCTTTAGAGGTAGGGATACCAAGGATTTCAAGCATGGATATAAGAACCTGTATATTTTTCCTCACACTAACCTGTAGCAAGCTCGAGCTGGTTTCATAGGGCAGGGTGAAATATTAGGGTTGTTTGTGAATGTGGCTTGGGTGGTAGGCCCTTAACATGAGTACTAAACATTGTAAACTAATTTTGGTTATGATAATGGGTTTCTTTTCCAAGAACTATATTTTTATTAGGTTATTTAACTTCACATCTTGTTACATGGGTTGATAATGAGGTTGTGAGGACATCCTTCAAAAATATCTTCTTTAGAAACCTTATTTGGACGGGTGATGTAGATGATTATGCTGAATATGACTATGAGATAGAGGCCCAAGATAAAATTTATTATCAACTACTGTATGAGAATCATATGTTAGTATTAATTGATCCTCGAGAGAAAAATAAAGTTGAAGAGCATATTTCACTAAATCCAAATCCTAGGAAGGTATTTGATCTAGGAAGGGTGTGTCCTACGGTTTGTAGTTTTAGTTTTCAAGGAACTTCTAGTAGGAATAATAATATAACTATTCAGGTGAAAACCCACTTGTCATTCTCTAAATATTTCTCCATAATCTAAAAATATTTTCATCATAATGAGGAAGAGGGACATTTATGTGGTTAATTGGAGAAGGAAAGTGGATTTGATAATTTCTTATGAAATTTTATTGTTAAGGAGGTTTCATTTCATATCATGGATCCTTCATTCTCTACTAGATTTTATACATATGAATATAACACTACTCTATTAGATGATAGATATCATAAACCTAATAAAAATACCCAATACAAGTATTACAGATTTACATATGCATTGAAAAGGTAACCCTTGTGCTCAGGGTAGTTGGGGTCACCGTAATATGATCCTCCAATCACATATTGAGTTTTTTGGATAATCTTGGTATCCCTCAGTAACCTTGTTTTATGATGTATTTAAATTTTTGGAATAAGGGCAGTTTTACATGTTTTATAACACATCCTCTCATTTTTTTACTTCATTTTGATAAATGGGCATTTAACACCCTTAGATTTTAGTATTTATTACTTTATATATATTTCTTGTTAAAAATAATGTGATATATATAACACCGAACTAAATTTTATAATACATGACTAAAATTCAAATAAAAAATAAATAAATTGTGAGTATAGAATATGAAATCAAATAAATTAACACTTTGATTTTGATATGAAATAAGGTTAAAACCTTTAAGGTTTAGAATGATCATGTTTTTTAAAAATCTATTTTTTTCTTTATATTTTTTATTTTAAATTGAAAGATAAATTTATAAATTTTATAATCTAAATTTCAAGTAATGAAAATTATTTTTGAATTCAAAATATCAAAATTTTCTTATGCTGATTATTTTCATTTTTTATGATTTTTTTTTAATTTTTGGTGAATAAGGAAACATAGAAATTTTACAAATACCATAATTTTTATGGAACTATTATGATATGAGAATAAATTAAAAATATATAACACCTTTTTTAAACAAATATTTATTTAAGGGGTAAAATAAATCATATAAAAGTATTATGTGTAATTTTGAAACTCGTGATTGAATTTTTTAACCAATGTTACAATTTAATAAAATAAAAAATATATATTTTTGGTTCTTTGCATTTAATTGAGTGGTTGGAAGGTTTCATTCATTTTTATATTGATCTAAATGTATAATAACCATAATTTGGTAAATAATACAACAAAAAATCATATTAATCTACATTATACATTACTTTGGTGTAAATTTCATTTTTATACTTAAAAGGGGAATTTTTTTAAACACGGGTTTTCATAGAATTGTGTGAACTTATATTAAAAATAATTTTTACCACTTAAAGAAATTGAATATTAAAAAATGAATTCCATACAATTGATTATCATTTTTTTAATTTTTTAGTTATATCAATTTCATTTTTATTCATAAGGAATAGTTACCATGGTAAAAGTTTGTCACCTTGGTAATTGTTAAAAGGGTTAACGAGAGGTTAAATCTAGAGATAAGGATTAAAATATCTCTAAAAATTATCTAAATAAGATTATATTAGTATATTTAGACCATAAATTATAATATATTATAAATTTTACCAAATTGTAACAACTTTCCAGGATAATTCCATTTTTTATATTTTAAAGCTCTTTATATTTACCAGGGTGTCATTACTCTCACTTTTAAAAGGGAATACCCCCTCTTCAATTAAACACAAACATTTAGGACTCTAGATCTATAATTATCTGAAAAAAATACTTTCCCAACATACTTGAAAACATATTATATGTATTTTTCTCACTAAAAACCAATCTTAGAAGGCTCAATGTGCAATCCAAATGAAGATATCCAAGGAGGAGGTATAAATCATGCTTGAATTCTTACATGTTTTTTTCTTATTAAACAACCTTAAAAAATATTTTGACAATCCAAATATAATAAAATAAATATATTTACTATACTAAAATTTTATTATGTTTATGTAATATATATTTTCTCCAAATTTTCAATCCTATGGGAATTTAAAATGTTGCTTGTGCGTACATGAAGACTACTGCATCAATGAAGTGATATGTTTCATTTTTCGTCACCACCAAACATGATTAGTTACAAAATTGAATTTAATGGATATATATTATTTTTAATAAAATATTATTGTTCTTTAAATATGAAATATTATATACCTTATTACCCTACTATCCATTGAAAAATGGAAGACGTCACTCAGGTGTAGTGCGGACTACCTCTTCTATGAAGTAATAAAATTTGATTTTCTTTTTTCCTAGAATGGATGGTCATAAGGAATTATTTAATAAATAAATAATATGTTTATAATATTATTTTTATTCAATAATGGTAAACCTTTATATTCTTTATTTGTAATTCATCCATTGAAAAAAGGAAAATTACAATCATGCATATATGTGGATTACTGCCTTCAGGAATGACATGTCTCATTTTTCATTACCAACATACATGGATGGTTTTAAAATTATATTTAATGTAAAACACAATAATTATAATATTTTTAATATTATATAGATGATGGAACCAGAACCCATTTGTCCATGTTTAAAAGAAAAAAATTCTTTTCGACCGCGACCTCAAAACATCTAATTTAAATTTAACTGATTTAGTAACTAAATTGAACATGGTAATAAATGAAATAAAAATAATAGTAATAAGGGAATGGGCATGAAAAATATTATTATTAAATTAATTAATTAATATAATTTTATAATTCTTTGTTTATATAATGTATGAAACAAGACTGAACATAAGGTAAGGGGTTTTTCTTTACAACCTCATTTTCAAATGATTTGAAGTTTTCATTTAAACTATTTCCCTTACATGTACATACTCTTAAAAATATTTCAATAATAATATTATAAATACAATAATTATTGTTTAAATTCATTATAAACTATCATTTTATTTTTAAAATGGTTTTAAAAAAGTAATCTTTTTAACATTTTCTCTATGGATCACTTCTGACCATTTTCACAAAAGCATAAAAGAATGTTTTTTTAATTTTGTGGCATGAACAGAATTTAAAATGGATATGACTATAATTAATTATAAATATTACTTTATAATATTCTATGATTTTTAAAATAAAATCATTTTCCCATTGATACTATAATTTTTAGTTTAAAAAATGATATTTATCCATATTTTTATGAGATAATTGTTAGTGATTTTGATTATGGGTTAAAATGTGTTTTAGGATGGAAAAATAAAATCCCCTATATATTTTTTCATTTAATGTTTCTTATAAATATAATATTATGATGTATTGGACCATGATATATCCCCAAAATGCAATGGGTAATGATTTATTCTCTACAGAAATGGTTTTTATAATTAACTGATTATCAGTTATTCCATACTAGTGAAACACGATTGAAATAAAGTGATAAATATAATGTCCCAAGGTTACTACAGAGTGTTTATATGATTTATATTATTTTTTAATGGAAATATATTGATTTTAATAATAATGTATATGTTCTTCAAAAGTGAAGGGTTTATTTTCAGGGAAATAATTTTCATGGGTTGTCATTTTTTCACGATACCTTCATAGTTTTTATATTCTTGATATGGGTTCTAATGGATTTATTTGAGAAATGGTTTAATTTTCACAAGTAATTATGATTTATATTATAAAATCAATGTTTATTGTGAAAAAGGTAATGATTTTACAAGTTTTTAGTATTTTCACTAGACTAATGGGTTTTCTTTATTTTTATGTATATTATTAAGATTTTTTTGTTCATATTAATTTTTCTAATTTTTTTTAGGTATCTAAGGATGTTTATTAACTATATCAAGGTCAATATTTCTATTATGATGACTCATTTTAAATTAAGGAAAAGTTTCTTGAACAAAACATGGGTAAAAATTTTATAACCTATTTTTATGGAAATAAATGTACAGTGTGTGGAAATGTCCACTTTTTTTTGTAATAGTTTCTCTAATTACCGAAAATGATAAACCTAAAAGATCATGGGAATTTAAGAATGTGAAATAATTATTGTTAAACTCTTCATTATGGGTGTTTTTAGTTATGGGGTGTTATAATTGGTATCAGTGAAAAAGTTATAATTTTTTTACATGAGTATGTTTTGAAATACACAAAAAACATTAAGGGATAATATTATGGTTTGGGATCATATATTAAAAGTATTTTCTATCCTTAAAAGTTAAAAGTTTTTATTTTTTAAATTTAATTTTATGAAATGAACTTTATTTTTGATGTTTTCAGATAAATATTTTCTTAGGATGAGTTTATTTGAATTTTTTAAAGATGTTGATTTTTTTAGTGAATACTGAAAAATATCAATTTTATAGATATCATAACCTTTATGAAATCATTATTATATAATAATTGATTAAAAAATATAAAATCATTCAATAGATAAAATTTTTATTTGAAAAGTAAAATAAATCATTTTAAAGTATTATGTTGAATTTAGAATCCCATTAATGACTTTTTGGAAACTAAATTGTATTAAAATATAATAAAAAAACTATTTTTTGTTTATTAAATTTAGTTGAGTGGTTGGAAGGTTCAATTTGTATTTATATTGATATAAAGATATAATAACCTTTTTTTAATAATCAATAAATAAAACTTATAATAATCAATATTATACTTGATTTTCATATAAAATCATTCTTATGCTCAAAAACAATTTATAGAAATTATTTTTATAAAGTTTTACAATATTATATTAAAATAAATTTTTACCAATTATAAAAAATAATCTTATAAAATTTATTCCATATTTAGAATAATTATTTTTTAATTTTGGTAATGAGATCAATTTCATTTTTACTTATAATGAATTGTTACAATGGTAAATAAATTTCACCATGACAAAAGATAAAAGGTTTAACAAGGGAGTTAAATTAAGAGATAGATCTTCATATATCTCTAATGTTTATCTAAATATGATTTTATGAGTGTATTATCACCTTATACTATCTTATATTTCCAATTTTCCAAAATTTGATCCAGTTTCTAGGAGAAAGGCATTTATTATATTTTAGAGTTCTAAATATTTACAAGGGTGTCACTCCTCTCACTTATAAAAGGACACCTTCTCTCCTCACTTATCCACACACATTGAGAACCCTATATTGACAAGTATCAACCCAAATATATTACATTACCCATTTCTTATAGGTCATGATATCTCTAAAAGACCAGTCCTCGAAGGCATAAGGTGTATGCCGAAGGAAGATATCAAGGGAGGAAGTAAATATTTTATTTGTATTTTTTAAAGTTTATTTAATATTATACCTAATTATAATATATTATAAACATTATAATATACATAAATTGGAATCTTTAATATATTAAAATTTTATCATATTAATGGAACAAATATTTTATACATCATTTACGTCATACGGGAAATGAAAAGGTTGCTCATGTGTATGTGCGGACTACCACCTCCACGAAGCGATGTGTTTCATCTCTCATTACCACATAACATGAAGGGATATAAATATGTATTTAATGTATATATATTATATTTATTAAATAATTCTTATTCTATAAATATTAAATATTATCTACCTTCTTACCCTCCCATTTTTCAAAAATGGAAAATGATGCTCATACGTACATGTGGACTACCGCATCCACGAAATGATGTAATTTATTTTTTATTTCCACCTCACATGGATTGTTATAAGGATGGATTTGATGAATAAATTTGATATTTATATTTTTATTATAATACTATAATTTTAAACCTTTATCATGTTTATTTCCAGTTCATCCATTGGAAAAATAAAATTTGCACTCAAGTGTACACACATACTACAGCCTCCATGAATTTTGTATCTCATTTTTCATCACCCATATAAATGGATTGTTTTTAAGGTATATTTAATTTAAAAACATGATAATTATAACATTTTTAAGATTCTATGGATTATGGAACCATAACCCTTTTAACTAAGGTCAAAAATTCCAAAACAATTTTAGACTGAATGACCTCAAAACATCCAATTTAAAATTAATTTATTTATTAACTGATTCAAACTTAGTAATAAATGAAATAAAAGGAATAAAAATTGGGGTATAAACATGAAAAATATTTTTAATCATGTAAATAATTAATTTAATTTTTTTATTTAGTATTTAGAGAATAGATGAAGTATTTGTGACTCAAGGTAAGATATTTTTTATTAAAACCTAATTTTTAAAGGTTTTGATGTTTTAATTTTAAAAATATCCCTTCCATATTCATATTATTCAAAATGTTTTAGTAATTTTATTTTCTATACATAAATGATTTTTTAAAGTAATTTTAAAATATCCTATAATTTCACAATGGATAATCCCAATATTTGGGGTGGCTGGAAAATAGGGGAGACGAGTGTGAAGTACAGGCAGGGCATGGTGAACGACTGGGGGTGATCATTGATAGTGTTTTGTGATATGAAATGATATTTCTTGATGCAATGAAAGATCTTCCATGTTAGGGCTCAGTGTGAAAACCATTGGATTCCAAATTATTGAATGGTGGTGATGGGTTAGGACATATAGGATTACAGTAGTGATGAAAGATGTCATAGTTAGTTCTGACGGTGACAGGATTAATAGAGACAGTGGATGCTGATGATTGTTTGTGTTGGCGGAACTGCATGGGATGGGATTAGTGGTGAAAATAGAGGGTGGATATTGGCAACAATGTATCAATGGGAAAAAAATACGTTGGACTCTTACCATAAGTGTAGTTCTAGATGGGGTTTTAGAGTGTTTCTTCAATCTTTTCTAGGATATCAGATTGGTAGAATGGGATGATATGACATTTTCCATCACTACCAAGCATCGTGAATCTATGCATGGGGTAATGATACTTGTGCAGTCATGAAATTTTTGTAGTTTTTAATTAAATGTATCTATTACACTAGGGTGGATTTGTTTTTTGGTTTCAGGTCTTTGGGGACTTTAGGATCATGTACTTAGGCCAAGTGCCTCATCCTATGGTTAGTGTAAGGGTTACCCCTCAACCCAATTAAAAGGGGAATTATCAAAAATTAAATAAAAATGAAAAATCCACCATGGATTTAGAAAGAAAATTATTTTTAACATTTATAGAATGAACTAATCTTCTCACCATCATGATCCTTCTTCATTTTAAATATCATTTTATAACATTCCCTGGTTTTTGAAAAAAAATCCTATTATTCTGGGAATTTTTAGTTTTTTTAATAAAGGGATATTTATCCTTATTTTTATGAGATGATCAAAAGTAATTTTGATTATGGGTTCAAATGAGTGTTATTATAGTAAAATACAAGATTGTATATGTTTTCCATGAATTTTTTGGTAAATTATAGATGGTGAGGTTTGTTCCTGGGATATAGCCCTCCAACGTATTGGGTAATGATTTATTCTCTATAGAAATGATGATTAGAATTAACTGGTTTTTTATTATTCCATACAGGTTAAACAAAAGTGAAAATAAGTGATAAATATAATTTCCCAAGGTACCTTCATGTTTTTTATTTGATTGAAATGATTTTTTAATGGAAATATTTTTAGTTCAATAAGAAGTTATATGAGATTTTAAAAGTGAAAGGCCTGTTTTCAAGAAAAATAATTTTAATGGGTTATCTTGTTTTCCTAATATACTATCATATTTTTTCTATACTTCATAACGAATATAAAATTTTTCTTCAAGAAAAGGTTTATTTTCCACTTGTGATTATTATTTATTTTATACACTCAACATTTATTGTGATAAAGGTAAACATTTTTATGGGTTTTCATGATTTTCACTAAAATACAGGGTTTCCTTTATTTTTTTTATCCTTTACTAGTATTTTTTCCCACATGTTATATTTTAAAAATCTTTTCATTGGATATAAGGATGTGTATGAAATATATCAAGGTCGATATTTCTGCTATGGTGACTCATTTTATGTGAAGGAAAAGTGTCTTGAATGAAATAGTGGTAAAGATTTAAGAACTCGTGTTTGTGGAAAGAAATATAACAATTTTGGAATGTTCGCTTTGTTTTGTAATGGTTTTTTTAATTCTCTAACTATAAACATAAATAAATATGGTAATATAAGAATGTGAAATCCTAGTTATTAAACTCATAATTTTGATTTTTCTGAGTTATGGGGTGTTATACGGAAAGATCCTATGGACCCTAAGCTCTACATGTGTTATATATACATATATATACATATATATATATATTTATATACCCACATAATATATATAATTATACATAATTATTCATAAATAAATCGAAATATTTATAAATATATATAAATAATTTTCTTTATTTATTATTAGTTGTGGGGATTACAAGATGAAAACCAACTCATATACACATGAACCCTACTAGATCATGACTCATCCCTCCCCACTATGACTGGTAAGAACCCACTAGACCTATTTTATTGAGGATGGTACCTCTGGTAGCCTTGAAGACCCATTTTTTTTGGGGCAAGGAGTCTCTATGGCGTGAAATACAATTATTATAGGCCCAATTTATGGCCTAAATTTCTCATTTATAAATAATACAACTACAGTACCCACCACCGCTATAATACATGTCACTGCTATAGTTCTTGCTACAGTGAATACTACAGTTCCCGTTATTGCTACCACCATTGATATAGTCCTGCTACAATACTGCTACAGTGCCCTATGAAATTCTCTCCAAATTGGGGGTCATCGAGGATTAACCCCCTGACCTCATGCAGTTTGACGAGGTTGTATTTCCACTCGTTCAACACCTCAACTTCATATATAAATATATACATTTAGAAATAAATATGTATATATATAACCATATATCATTATATATGAATATAAATATATATATGTGTGTGTGTGTAAATGCATATAAATATACATATATAAATATATACATACTTTTATATATACACACATGCCCCCACATTATATATATAAATATGCCTAAATAAATATAAATATATATAATTATAAATAAATAAATATATACATATATATATATTATAGGTGATTAAATGCTACAAAAAACACAAACCAGGACACCCTAATGAGTCAAGCCTAATCCTTTCTCACAGGGAATGAAAATCACACACTTTACCTATTTTATTAAAAAATTATAGCCCAAATGCGAACGTTCTCAATGGTATGAAGGCCTAGAAAAATGTGGATAAAATTCCCCTACATGAGTTGACCTGAAGAGCCAAATGAGGAGCTCACATCATGTCCATCCACCAATCATTAAGTCACAACACCCCCCCCCCCCCCCCGATAGTAGTCATCCTACCGTGTTACCTTTATGAAATATGTGTCACGCCCCCCATCCCACTAAGAGAAATTGTGTCGTGATACCCGCCATCATGTTGTAATAAGGAACCCACATCCCAAATTGAAAGTCTATGGGGGAATGAGGTTAAATAATATATGCTTTCACCCCTGTATCCCTTTCAAGTTTCCCACCCAGTGATGCTTGTGTGGCTCCCTTCCACATCACCTCACTATTGCACCACATCGCCAAACTAGTCCCACTATTTAGATAGTCATGCCGTGGGGGACCCTTCCACACCATATCAGAAATCTATGAGGAAATAAGGCTTGTTGATAAGCACCAATGTTTCCATCGCTCTTTGAAGGTCACCCACTTGGAAGCGCCAACGGGTCACTAGGACACACCACTTTTCTTTTAAACTGAGTAGTTTACTTAGTCCCACAGTGACACCTGATGTCAACTGATGATGGAAGAGAGGCCATATGGCCTAAATTCCTTTGATGTTCCATAGGCTCTATAATGTAAAACCCAAAATCAAGTGAATAATATAGCTCTTATAGTACTGTTATAATACCAACAGGAATCCTTCCCCCACCAAAATTTGAACTCGGGTCTTTCAAGTAGAATTACAGAGTGCTAGCCACTATGTCAAACCACAATTACACACACACACACACATATATATATATATAGACACACCCACATTATATATTTAAATATATATAAAAATATACATAGATACATATAATATATATAATTTTACACAAATATATATAAATAAATACATACATATATAAATATATGTGTGTGTAGTGGAATATAATTATATATATATATACACATATAAATAAACATATATATATATATCAACATAATATATAAATATAAATACATATAAATATAAATATTTATAAATATACCTAAATACATATAAATACATAAATAAATATGCATAATTTGATATATATATATATATATACACCCACATAAAATATCTAAATATATTTAATTTTATGTGAATATAAATTCATATATATATATATATACATAAATACATATAAATATCTATAAATTTAAATACATATAAATACATTTAAATAAATATATACAAATACATATATATATGTGTGTGTGTGTGTGTGTGTGTGTGTGTGTGCGCGCACATTGATATACATAAATACATAAAAATAATAATATCCATGATTTGATACACACAAACACACACACACACTCACATAGACACAAATATATAAATATATATAAATACACACACACATGAACAATTATTAATTTTGAACTTCCCTTCATAAGGAATGTTAATGATCATTAAGGTTTAACATTGAATTCCTTCCAAACTCAGGCCTTCAAATTCTAATGAGAGAAGTGATTATGAATAATTGTGCTAAGGAAATCTTTGATATATTAGACACTCCATAAAAATAAATCACCAAAAGAGGGAATATAATTTGCAAAATCAGAACCATCATATCAATAATAATTTTAAACTAAGTAATAAATCTATACCCCATCCAAAAGGATAAAAAATACCCACTAAAACAAAGTATAAATTCTATCAAAAGATATAAAATTAGGATAACTTAACTTAAAACTCAATTTTATAGGCCATTAAATCCTCTTTTGACCCAAAAAAATTGGGGTTTAGGGTTTCCCTAATACTAAAAGTCATAGTTCTCATTGTAATAATCAATTTTATAGTTCATGAAGCCTATATGGGAATTTAAATCAAATGTGATGGGTTTTGGAAGCTGAAGTTCTATTTTCAACTAAACTTAAAACATTAATAAATTTATTATTGTTAATTATTAAAAAAAAATAAACCAATATGATCGTTGTTTTTTTGTAATCTTTTATTTGACTAACCATGGTGCACAAATGGACACAATAATCCAAAGTTATGGTCATTTTAAGCTGATGTCTGATTTTAAACTTTTCTATGAATATTTGTAAAGTACATTTTGTCCATGTTTCTAATTTGTGTGTGTATGTGTGTTTATATTTTATGTCTCTTTATATATAAATTATATACATATACAAATAATTACTAATTAATAATTAATAATTATGAAAAATCAATAATTTATTTATTTTTTAAATAATTACTAACTTTTTTATTTAAATAATTAATAATTAATATTAAATTAAAATTTTAAATAAAAAATTATAAATGATTATAAATGATAAATAATAATTAGTAAATAATAATTAGTATTTGGTAATTAATAATTAGAAATTATTTAATAATTATAAATGTATAATTAATTTTTTTAAATTTATTATTATTAATAATAATTAATTATCATTAATTTCGTAATGGTTTTAACCGTCACTAAATGGTGGTGATTTGTATCAAACAGCCATGAATTATGGATAATGTTCAAAATTTGTTAATAAAAATTAAAAAATGAAACATTTAACAATGATTGCAAAAAACACCACTAACTTCACCTTTCTCAAAAATGTATTTCCAAGTTTGGAAATAAGAGATTATATTTTTATAAAGATAAAATATTTTATTGTTTTAAATATTTCAATAATTTTTTTATGCACTTGAATATGAAAACCCAATGTAAAAAATCAATAACAAATAAAGTTCATGTGATAAATATCACACCTAGAAGTGAAATCAATGGGTTTTTTTGTGTAAACAATAAGCATTTGAAAAGTCTATATTAGGAAGTGTATTTATATTTTTTTGAGCTAAAAACACTTGATATATGTCATTTTTGTTTTCAAATTAAACTGCTCATACTCCTTTTTGTGTAAAGGGTCATAGGGTCATAGAGATTTTTTTATTTTTTCATATAGATGTGTGTGGACATTTTATAGTTGAAAATGGGGGTGGAAACTCTTAATTAATAACTTTTAATGATGACTATAGTAAATCTATTTTTTTATACTTAATAAGGTATAAGTTTAAATCCATTGAGAAAATTTAGGAGTTCAATAATTTAGTATAGAATCGTATTCGTAAGAATATAATGAAACTTTTTTCATAACATTCTGGAGGGAATATTAACCAAGAATTCACTGATTATCTAAAATATTTTGGGATTTATCATAACTCACTACTTTTTACACACCATAGTGTAATAGTTTTAGTGAAATCAAGAATCACACTAAGTTGGAAAGGGTGATGTCGATGACGAGTCAATCGATTCTTTCGTTATGCTTTTGGGGACATAAATTACAAACTAATGCACACATACTAAATTGAGAGATAGATAAAGTAGAAAATGGTATTCCATATGAGATTTATTATGGGAATAAATTCGTTTTTTCACATATATTAGTGTGAGGATTCAAATAAAGTATTAAGAATATCTATGGAAAAAATGAACCCTAAGTCCCTAATTTTATCTTCATAGAATATTCTAAGAAAATAGAATGATATTATCTATATAACCCATCAGATAAAAATATTGTGGTTGATATAAATCTCAACTTTATTGAGAGAGATCACATCTTGAAAATATATAGTGGGATAAATCTAGAATTTGATAAAGTCAAGGATCATGATACATAAGAGTTAGAATAGGATTAAATTATATAACACCCCAAAGAAGAGGTTGTTCTGGAGATAAAAAAACTACGAAGGATAAGAAGAGAGGTTAGAGAACCATAGAGATATTTTTTTCTAGTCACCAAAGATAGTGACACATTATTAGTAAATAATGATAATCCTATAGCCTTCAGTGAAATAATAAGTATCTCAAAAGTTTTAATGTTTCAATAAGGCATGAATTTTGAGATGAAATCTACACACCAAAACCAAGTCTAGGTTTTGTATATCCTCCAGTGGATGTAAAGACTATTATATGAAAATGAAAATTTAAAAATAAACTATACAATAATGGTAGATTAAATATATATAAATCAAGGTTAGTTTCTAAGGGATTTAATAAACATCAAGGAATATACTATGATGATACCATTTCACTAGTTTCTATGATGAAATCCACCATATTTATCATTCCATAGTAGCTTACCAAGATTAATAAATTTGGAAAATTGATGTCAAAATGTATTTCCTAAACATGAAGCTTGCGGAAGATGTATACGTGACACAGACAGAAGGATCTATGAATCCAAAAGAATCGAATAAGATATAAAATCTGTAGAGATCTATATATGGGTTAAATAAATAATCTAGATCATGTTACATTCATTTTGATGAATCCATAGACTATTTGGTTTTATATAGAATAAATATGATCTCAGTGTCTACAAGAGGTTTATTAGGGAAATAATTTTTTTCCTTGTACTATATGTTAATGATATTTTACTAATGGAAAATCAGATGATAATATTAAAAATTATAAAGATGTTTTAAAAAAAATCTCTCTTAAGTACTTAAGTGAAGTAGCCTACATCCTTGGGATTAAGAATGTCTTGATATATCCTAAAGGATTCCTGGACTGAGTCAGGGTATATAAATTGATAAGATTCCAAAGGTATTTGGTATGGTATAATATAATAGTGGATTTTTTCTAATGTCACATGGTATACATCTTTCTATTAAACTTTTCTCTGAGACACAAGATGAGAGAGGGGGTGATCTTGATTACTTAGCATTAGCGATATGATCTGTCATGTATGTCATGTTCTATACCATGATTGATATTGTATATTCTATGATCATGGAAGGAAGATATCAAGAAGACCTAGGAGACTAGTACTAGACTTCTGTAAAGATTATCCTAAAGTATTTGAGGTGTACTAAGAATATACTCCATGTGTATGGAGGACATTAGGAGATAGTCTCCAGAGGAAATAAATATTTTTGTGTCCGAATAGATGAAAAAATTTAAAATTATAGTCAATATATGTATTCTTTATAAATGATATAGTTTTTGAGCTGGAGGGTCTTAAATTAACAAATGGTCACAGATTTTATAGTAGAGTTTGAGTATATTGTAGCTTCCAATGTAGATAAACAATCAATTTTGATATAAAATTTCATCCAATACCTTGATGTGGTTCCTAAAAGAAAATATTCCATCACGCTATATTTTTAGAAAACTATGGAGTGGTCCTAATAAATGAGACTAATTTTCATAAACAAATGAATCAAATACTTCGAAAGTATCACTTACTGGAGGATTTTTCTTAGAGTGATAAGGTCATAGTAAGTAGAGTTTCCATGTAAGATAACATAGAAGACCCATTAGATAAATACTTATCAACAAAATCATGGATATCATATGAGAGTTAGTGGAATTAATGTTGTTAGCATTAGGATCTTGTGAAAGTGGTAGTCTAATGGAGTTGGTTCTTTAGAAACAACTTACATTGTAATTTTTATTACCAATATATTCAAATACCAGAATATTATCACAAGATGAGTGATATTATACATAAAAATAATGTGATATTCTCTTAGATTATTTATCACATCAAAAAGTCATACTAGTTCACTTCTATAATGAGAATATAAAAATTAAATGATAGTATTCTAAAGTATATTGCATATAGTCCATATGACATCTTATGATGGGACACATTTGATATTTTTTCTATCTAGTGTTGGATTCTTGTAAGTAGATAAGTATTCTTCTCAAGGAGATTTTCACTTGGTAATCTCTGAATATGAGGTTATGAGGACAAACACACCAATATGAATTCCATCTGCTATATGTCTCATTTAAGATTAGTAGCTAAAATCATATCTTTTTGTTTCCTAGACTTGAGATTATTATTAATTTATCTCGTGAATCATATTCATTAACATATTGTCATATATTATGATGACATATTCTCATAGTTAAGTAAGAAAAATTGTGTGTTTAAAATGTTATATGAAAATACTAGACAACCTGAGAAAGTATCTTTAAATTCCTATAACATAAGATGATATCCCATTTCCTTTGATAGAAAAATGAATTGTCTAATTAAGCCTATTTATATGATGGTTAGTCAATGTTTTCATTTTAGAGCATCAAAGAATTATATTTAAGCACATGGGATGATGAAACAAGTATACATGATTAATGATATATTAATAACATGGTACAATATTACATAATAATCATTCATACGTGGGTATGTTCATTTCTACATAAACATATTTCTCTATTGGTGACTTGACATGTTATTGGATGTAAATATTAGACTCTACTTAATGTCATATAATACCACTAATAAATAATACTATAGGGTTTCAAGAAAAGTCCCAAATTGTTAATAAGGAATGAATTTTTATAGGAAAGGAATTGGAAATATAAAGGCAAAAGGAATTAGAAATCGAATGGAAATAGTGTTACAAATCATGTTTAGTATGGGAGGAATTTTGGGGATGAAATGGAAATATAAAATTTGGAATGAAAATGTATCTTTATCTTCTTCTCCCTACCTCCCACCATAGCACACCCTCATCCAACCTTGTTATCCCATGGTATGTGTGCACTCAAACTCAAATTCTATCACCCTAAAATCCAACAACCACCATAGCCCCTATTGTCCATCATTGAACCAGTCGTCATAGCTCCGCCACTAAAGAACCATTGTTGAACATATTATATCACCCCAATCATTGAATAATTGTTTTACTCTCATCATTGATCCCATCATTACACTCTCATTAATAAATTCCATCACTAAAGTTTCATCACTATAGTCTTATCATTGACCCACTACCACAGTCTCATCATTGAACCCATTGGTAGAGAGCTTACCTTGTGTTAATAGGGGATGATGGAGTCGGTGGGAATTGGTGACATGCATGTATATTATCAACAGACTAGTGGTAGAGAAGGAGAATGAAGAGGGTGTGCTGGCATTGATGGCATATTCATAAGATTTCAATTAGTGGTTGTAAGGTTTTATGAGGAGTTATTGAACTATGTAGATATAGGTATATTTTTATCTAGAAACATTATTTTCTTTTAGGATACATGATTTCCAACCAATTATAGAGAAACCCATGATTCCATCATATAGTGTAATTTTAGATACCTATCTATCATATTCTATGATTCCAAACATAGGTAAAGATCAACTCCATTTTCCTCTCTATTGAGTTCCTCTATACCAAACACCGCCTATGTGTAACCATAATATCACTTAAATTCTATTTAAATTTAATATAGAATAAATATTAATCTAAAAATAAAGCAATAAAAATTACTATGGTTAAGTCAAACATATAAGATTATCATAATCTTCACACTAGAACATGAAGTTCCATCTATAGTATTATAAGATTGTGTAGCCTTTGTGGATACCACTAAAGGGATTTTGTATTTTTTTAGGATAACTTGATTTAAATAATGAGTAAATCAAAATTTAACCACTAAAATTTATATTATTAGTCCATCAGAAGTTCAAATCCACCATAATTTCACACACAGTGGTAACCCACACCTCCCTGACATAAATGATTCAAAATACATGTTGCAAAAAATAACCCTAATTCACCATAAAAATGTTTTCTAATGAACAAAAAAAATTTAATACAACCAAGAAACATAAAAAGATCAAAGAAAAATTTATTTTTACATGGTTTGGATTTTCATCCTACATCCATGTTAATGACACCTTTATTATCATAGAAAAGTAGACCACATTCTTGATCCCTTCTTAGTTCCTCAATAAATCTCCTCAATAAAGACATTCCCTTTCAAAATTGCATTTCTACAATATAGTTTCCTTCCTTCAATGATAGAGAAAAAAACCACTACAATCTTGACATATAGCTGATAGTTGTTACTCCATAACTAAAGACATAACTAGAAGTACACTTTCAAGTATCATATCCTCCCCCAATGTTACTGTAAAAAATCCTTAAAGTAGTTAATTTAGAAAATAATATAAGAAAAATTATTTTATTACTTTGATATATTGAGGAATCCACTTCACATATTCCAAAATTTCCCTCCATACATTTACTATAAAACAGATAACAACTCTAAAAATATGGGAAGTTTCAAGATGTTCGAACACTATAGAATACATAAAACTTATAAAGATATATATTAATAGAACTTTATCCATATGATTTTCTTGATATTTAATTAGAGTTACTTTCTCCTTGGATGATTCAAAATTCCCAATAAGAGATGTATCAATGGATTCAAATATAATCATCTTAAAAAGTTCAATGACTTTGTAGATGTACTCCTTCTATGAGAGGACCAAAATTCTATAACCTTTATCTATTTCAAACCACATGCCCAAGATCATTTTCGCTTCACCGAGATCATTAATTTCAAAAAAATTGGAAAAATATTTCTTGAGATTTTTATTTCTTTTGAAATTAGGACCAACCAGAAGCATATAATCCACATATAAGAGAAAGAAAGTGAAACTTTATTCCTAAAACGTATTCTAGTTGAAACTATGATCTTATTTTCTCCATAATAAACCTTTCTTTGACATGAAAGCATCAAACTCTAGGTTTCATTGCCTTGGAACTTGTTTCAACCATAAATACTCCTTTTGTGTTTTCAAAAATATTCATGATTTTGTTTTACTATAAAACCATCATATTAATTCATGTAAATGTCCTCTAATAAAACACTATGAAGAAAATCTATTTTAATTTTTATTTTTTCCATATGAAAATCTATAGAAGAAACCATACTCAACCTAGTTTTGAAATTATTATTCCTTAAAAATTGAGAATATTTCAATGAATTGAATTCCTTCCTTTTATTAGAAACCTTTCACCATCAATCTAGCCTTTAACTCTTAATTCCATTAGCTTCTTCCTTTAACTAGAAAAATAATTTATTTTCAAGTTCCATATTTACGTGTAGAAGTTATTCTAGTTTCTTCATGTCAGTTTTATGTAATGAATCCAACTATTTTGTTATTTTTAACTCCCACATAGTAGAAACACTAAGACTAACCACCACTTTTGGACTGTCTAGTTTCCCCCTACCTCTTAACAATAAGAAATGAATATATACTTCATACCTTTCAACAAGTCATTTTATCTGAGAACATATTTACAACTCTACCTATGTTTCATCTATTTATGGTCCTGATACTTACAGAAAGTCTCCTACTGATTATTCTCCTCGAGCTTCACTATTCATTGAGATTTTAGGTATAATATCAACTGGTCAACTATATAAACTTCTATCCTATTACCTAAACTTTCCCCTGGAATTTAAGAACTTTTTAGAGACATAGTATCACTTAAACTTTCAAGAATTTGAATTTATCAGGATCGTATTCCTAGGTTAACTTATATTTTAGATGATTCTTTTTTCATATCTACCTTTGACTCTAAGTTACATCCCATCTAAATAAACTAATCATTAAGGACAAAGTTTCAACTTTTGATGGATTATCGTTTACTATCTTCCCAAAATCAAAATCTGAACTCCACATTTTCATACCATATAAATAAAAATATGTGAGACTTCTCTTCAAGCATTTCTTAGTCCTTGGAATCCACATTATCATAGTAAACATAGCCAAAGATCCAGAGATGATGATGTTCTGGTGTTTTACCACACTATAGTGATTCCATTAACTCTTTCTATATTATTGAAAAATAACATCATTTGATTAAGTATGTGTCAATGTGAATATATTCTACCCAAAATTACTTATGAAATATAGAGATAATCCTCAAGCTGTGGACCTTCTCTATTAATGTTTGATCCATCCTTTTTATGGTGTCATTTTATTTTATTGTTACAATAAACATTTTCTATTGTCGTATTATCATTTTTATACTATTGTTTTGGAAACTCCAACTATTTAACTCACCATTATTATTAGATCTAACATACTTCGTCTTTCAACTAGTTTCCCTCTCCACCATTTTTTTCAAATGACAAAAGATTCCCAAAACATTAGAATTGTGCTTCAGGAAATACACCCACACTTTTCTTATGGGGTCTTCAATGAAATTCTGAAACTATTTTGATCCACCTATAGATTTAAAAAGGTATAGTCCTCATACATCAATATATACATATTTTATATTTTAGTTTATAGGGTTCGTTCCATTGATATTGAAAGAAAACTTTTGTTTTTTTCCAAGTAAGAAACTTTTAAAAAATCTAAAGTTTTCCTAATCTAGATTTAGTATTCCTATTTCTACAAGAATCTTCCAAAAATTCTCACTGAGGTGACCAATCCAACTATGAAAGAACACTGAATTTAAAGAATTTAACACTAAAAAAATTAATTATTCCTTTATGTCTTATAGTAAAATAAATAATTATATCTTTTGATATTATAACAATGAATCAATAACCTTGAGTGATCTTCCACGCACCATTAGATAAACTTATTCTCAACCCATTTTCATCCAACAATTAAAGATAAATAATTTTCTTAAGAAGACCTAGAATATACCTAATATACTTAAGATTATGAATGCTTCTAATTTTCATTTAAACCTTTATATATCCCTTACCAATAATTTTTAAAGCTTTGTTATCTACTAGATTTATTTTACTAAAACTTTTGCATACAAAATTTAAAATTTACCCTCTTTGTCCTTTGGATTGAAAATATGTGCCAAAATATATGTTCTAAGATTCTAATAGAATAATAATACTAGGTATCACAGTACTACCTGGTTATTCTTCTATATTTCAAAAACCTGAGCTTTTAGAATAATTCTTTCTGGTAGCCTTCCAATCCTAGAAATCCTTCTTGAGATGCCAACATGTGAGGTCGGGTCTGTTCAATTTATATTGAATCCCAATGACATATTTATCCATTAAATTTTATTGTGTTATGTGATGAGGTGAAATTCATCTTCTATATACATTCATTATATTTCCATAAGATATATAAACTTCTTTACTCAAGAGAAATTTATCCAAAATCAAGTTTTGGATCTCTTTGAGCACTATATCTATTTTAATGGAAATATTACTCAGTGTCATTACTATATTTTCCCATGATATTGGTCTATTGTATAACAACAAAATATCCCAAACATTATCAAAATATGTTACCTTTACTTCCTCAATATTATTTTTGATCATGTAAAATTTATTTACAAGATCTATCTTTGTTCTTCCATTTGATAATCTCAGGCTAAAAAACCTCAGTATAAGATACACTTCTTTGAGAAGAATCAAATTCTCAAACATATATGCGATCACTACTATATGTTTCATAGTTTTCTACATATCATGAATTTTAGAAGAAATATTACTTACAAACATCATTTTAATAAATCCAAGATAGATCCAATATATCTTCTCTCATTCAGTTGTTTCAATATTCACTATTTTAGTTCTAGTTGAAGGAACATTGAGATCCTTTTAGATTAGATAATATTTCATATTTATTTTCTAGAAACTAAATTATATTCTATAAAACACATCCACTCACATCTTACCATCTTTTTATGACATATACCCGATATAGTAACCTATGCTGAAACAAATAATAAATTAAGGTCCTTGATATTCCAACTGTATTCTTCTCTAAACCATGTTTTGATACCACTTATTGGGAGTATATCCAATAATAAATTGTGATATTCTATAATTAAATTAATATAAGTGTGATTATGAATTCATTGGTTGTTTGGTTACATTATAAGTTCATGATTAATGGCACACCAAACCTCCAAAACATAAATTTTTTGGAACTTAGGATGATAAAAACTCACCCTAAATTAAAATATAAAAGTCCTCATAAAAACATACACAATTGAATACAACCATGAAAAGGAAAAAATAATAAATAATGTTGTAGTTTTATTTGGTTAATATTTTAACTCTATATCCACAAAATAATGCTATAAGAATTTATTTCTTGAGAAGTATAAATTTATATCATTGTTACTATACTACCACATAGATCACAAACTCAAATGATGCATAGATCACTAACTTAAACGATTTATCAAAACCTCAAAAAAGTTTTCCAAAATTAATTTTATAGAGTTTCCCACTCGATCATCTACTAACACCCATTTATTACAATCATGGAAAACCATTTGTTGCATTGTGTAACTTATGACTCCCATTATCACTGCTTGGCCTGACCACTAATCATTGGTAGTGGAACAAGGATTCCATCTCCTCAATATTTCCAAAATCATTCTTGAAATTATTTATGAAGGAACTGATCCTTAATCATACCCGTGAATTAAACACCTAAAAATATTTTGGTAGTTGGAAGTTCATGAAATTCTAATAACCTCACAACCATACACTAAAACCTATTGTTTTTACGTTATTCCAATGAACTAATTCATGAACATCTGGTAAATAGAAACTTCATTTAATTCTTTATTTTTTCCAATGTAAATCTTTGAAATATATCTACAAATATTTTTTGATCCAGATTGTGAGATGACATGATATCCTGAGGCTCTATGAGACTAAAAATGATATTTGTAAAATATTAAATATATTAATGTCCCAGGAACACAGTATTCCTAAAAATGTAGATTAACTCTAGAAAAAAGTATTGATTCATAAATTTGAGTTTTCCATTGACGAATACCAGGTATGTGATCATAGTTTGAACATTCTTTGGTATAACAGATCAACACCTTAGGTGAAGTTCATGATTGAGGGTACAATAAAGGTGTGATGATGTAGGATGGACAAAGGTGGATTGGATCAGACTGATGTTCCTCATTATTCCCGATTTAATGTGAGATTCCAATGTGGTATGGTGACAGTGTGGCTCAATAGAGAAATTTTAGAGTATATCGGAGCCCAAATCCTAATGACTGGAGATGAAAAAGGTCATCTAAACCAAGATCCATGATTCCTGATTAAATTTTTAACAGCAGTGAGAGATCTGAATGATGCATGAAGGAACCGTAGAATATGAAAACATTCATGATACATAGTGTGTAATCCAAATATACACACCATTTGGGGCCCTATTTGTTACACTAGAGTTTTCATGGAATAGATAAGGATCACATGTTGTGTGTTCTTGATCATATGTTTTGTGACCTCAAGATAGTGGAATGTTTTTTATATCATAGGATACACAGACATGAGATGAGTATATGAGCTAATTCATGTATTCAGACACAGCTAGAGTACAAGGGATGAGCTGTGTACTCTGACACATCTATGTGTTCATGGGAAGAACCCAAGGTACATGATAATTGGTAGAGGAACATGGGAATAGACATGGAAAGGTCTAGATTTAGGTGTACATTTCTTGTACACTAAGTACATGCCATGTAATTCCACAAGATGGTTCAGAGCCCTTTGTTTCTTTAGTATATACTAGGTTTAGTTGGGTTTGATACGTTGGTCCTTTCCTATAAGGGTACAGTGTGGAATTATGTCAATTGTGTAGGATTTTCATCCCCTATGAAGGTGTAGTATTGGATAGAGTTCTTTGCATCCCCATATGGGATGAGGGTAGGATTCTTTATCATTCTTATGTGGGGTCCATGGTATCGATGTGAACACTAGAAATAGGGCATAAATCCCCTGTCTAAAAGGTATATTCAGTAAGTTTTGTGGTTTGAACCATTATCCCTAGATGTGATCCCCTAACAATATGATGAGATCTTCTAATATCCAGTGATTACTTCTTTGGTGGGGCCCAATGATCATGACCTCTTGGATGAGCATCACCAGTGACAGCATGGCTCATGGAGTGATTTCCCATAGAAAAAGTGTTCCCTTGAAACCTTGAGTAGTATCCTTTAGTTGACTTTTTTGGTTGATACCAATTGTGTGTTAAGAGTATATATGGGTTTATCATTGTATTACCGGTATGTGCTGGCTACTCTTTTGATTATTTATGATTAGTGGTTTTGGGGTATCCTACTTGGTATTATTATACTCACCCATGTATGGTATCTTCCTAAATGTGTTGTGTCTTATACAAACTATGGCCCTTTTGACAATTTCTTAGGAGTATAGGGAGTAAGCGGAGCATAGTTAGCCAAGTGAGAATGAGGTGTTTTTTGGGTGGCAACATTTGATACTGGTCCCATCCTTCTGAGCAGGTTGGACTCTCTATAATTTTTGGTTGGTCTGGTATTTGTCCACTTTATTACTTTTAGTAATTATTTTATACTCTGAGGAGGAATAAATGTTGTACATGCATTTATGGTATCAGTTGTTTTTTACTTTATCAAAATTTTATGGGCTTGGATACAAGTGTGTTTGCACATTTATATTAGGATAATGCCTCCCATGTGTGGGTTATTGTAATTCTGTGCTTATTTCTTGCCCATTTTGTATTAGAGTATATCTTGGGGTAGCCACACTTGGCATATCATTGACTAGGAGGGCCCATATGGGCCGGGTCATGACATAGTAGTATCAGAGGTCGATTCTATATTAGGACTAGAGCATAGTTTTTTCTAGCTATGTGATTAGTTTCAGATTTAAGGAACAAATGTTAAAGTGCTTCAAGTTTAGTTTTTAGTACATTGGCTCTATTTTTGGTGTGGTGGACAATGTATTCATTCAATAAGACTCAAAAAACCTGCTTGTAGACTTGGTATTTATAGACATTGTTTGCAGAGGAAAACATTAGCACACTCATCATATAGTAATGGGTTATCGATTTCATTTACTTATTCAGTCAACTCCCAAAATATAATTTTTGACCACGGTACATCTTATTTATTTTAGGATTTATCCATGAAGACATCCATTCATGATTCCACTGTGTGATCATGAGGATGATTTTCTAAGTGATGAGGCTTCTGTATAGGGGAATGTATATGTGGTAGTACTCCCAAGTTTTAACGACCCAAAGTTTCATTAATGGAAATCCCTCTTGATCTAATTAAATGTCTCTTTATGTTTATATAAAATGTCAACTTCTTTGGATTTTGTTAATAATTTTTACCATTGATAATATAGCCGTTGAATAGTGATCACATGATTAGTATAAATATAGGGCTTTAACAAATCCAATTTACTCAGAAAAAAGTAGCGATGATCTTATCCAGTAGAATTGATCCATACGAAGCCCATTTTTTAGAGCTCAGAAAAGAGTTGGTGTCCTTGGGCTTCGCTCTTGACCAAGACCAAGTTGAGCTTCATCATGTCAAGATCGAAAGGGACCGTCTACAGAAAAAGTGGAAGTTTATAGAGATTACCACTTGAGCGATGTTATCCGAACCACCCCAAGAGTCTGTCACCATCGCACACCTTTCCCTTATGTCTTACGCAGCTGTTTTAAGGGGTGATGTAACAAATAAATAGTACTATGTTCATGTACATTATTTTTTGTATATAATAATGAGTATACTTTCTTGTCATTATAGATACATTGTAAATAGTTTTTAAAGTACAAATAATGTTTTTAGTTATTATTTAATTAAGAATTATATTTTTTTTTAATTAAGGGATTTATGAATTAAGTAATATTTTTATAAAATATTATTATTATTAAATTAATTTTTATTAAATATAAATGATCTTATAATTTTATGAATGCAATTAGAATTTTTATTAAGGTTTGAAAGCCATTTCTGTCAAAACCCGTGAATTTTCAATAAATGTCGGTTTTTATTTTAAAAGTGATAATTAAAATATTTAAAAAATTATTTAGATAAAATAATTGGAATTTTTGGAATCAGGACGTCGAAATTATCCAACGATGAATTTTTCATAATTTTCTGAGACTGTTAAATTTTTGAGTAAAAATTAAATACCGTTTAAATATATAATGTGTTTAATGACATCATAATGACCCAATAGTAATGTAATAAAATACTATAATATTTATTTTCAGCCAATATATGTTTTACGATTAAAATAATGTGATTTTAAGTTTGTTTGACCTACTTTTCAAAGCATTAATGGACCCCTCAAGACTTATTAAACATCTTGTCTTTTTAAATTATTTTCCATGGGAGTGTGACTCACATACACATAAAAAACCTCATTATTTTAAGAAGTTTGGACTTTGTAATTATAAAATATTGTTTTCCTATTCCCTTTTCCAAAAACCATGGGCAAAAACCATGGGATGGTTTGTGGTTTGGATTAATTTAATATAAGGGGTCCCAAACCTAAATAATAAAGAATTCCCTCACCTTTTTATATAAACCCACCCAAGATCCCACTTCTTCCTCACTCAAAGCCTTTGGAGTTCGTCCAAACTCTTCCTTACTCTCTCTATAATCCTCCCAAGGTTCCCCGAGCTCCCAAGAAGCATCTCACAATCCTCTCTCTAGCCTTTGGAAGCACACATCCAAGTAAGGGTTTTTTTCTTCCTTTCTCATTTTTGTCAAAATTTTCATTAAGTTGTTATGCCCTTTTAATTTCAATTATGAATGTTGGGATATGGTTTCTCACATCCCTCATACTTCCGTATTTATGTTTGAATTATGGGATACCCTTTCTCTCTCATTAAATGCCTCTCATGTACACCCGTCACTATGATGAAATTCCAAAAGGAACTTCTCTCTCATCATTTACATTCAAGCAATACTTTTGTATCATGAATATAAATTCCATTACAGTTGTTGGTACAAGTATCTATATGACCTAATTACATTCCATTACATGTAAATATGATTATGAACCCCTTTCTCTCTCATCAACCATTTTTATGAATTCTTATGTCACACCGTTACGCTGCCGAAATCGCACCGATTTTCTAAGACATTGCCATTGTGTAGAGAATACCATGCCCATTTCTCCATCAAGGGTATTCAACATTATGCACATTTACTTATTGATTATAAAGTTTCATATATGAATTAGACATTCCTTTATCGTGGAATAAATGATTATGTTTTATGAATCTATGTTTTACGATCCATGTGGCACACTTATGCATGAAATGAAATGTTTAAGAAGGGTGTGCCCTTATAGAGCTCCAATGCATTGGGTAAAGTATAGTATCATGATACGTCATGTGCAATGAGTGTTGACTCATTATAATCCAATTTCAATGAGGTTTTACTCATGCTTCATGTGAAATGAAGATTTACTCATGTTCTATGTGCAATGGGCCTTGGCTCATGCTAATTCCATGTTAAGTGTTGTTGCCACATTTCCATGTTTTGATTATCATGCTTTATCATGCCTTTATGTTCATGTTTCTCTTGACCTCTGTTGATATGCCTATTTTCTAACATGTATTGTACTCCTCATGTAGTCCATGTGTATTCCTTTACTGGGCTTTATAGCTGACCCTTTTCTTATGCATGTCCTCAGGTTATCCCATGCAATTCTAAGTACGAGGGAATGTAGTGGTCATGGAATGGAAGTTTTCAATAAAGATGTTGTATTTCATGTTTTAAGTTTTTATGTAATGATCCTAATCCCCAAAGACACTAAACCTCTCAATATTCTTATTGTATCAAGTGAAGTTTTATGTAATAAATCATTATTAAGTTTATAACAAAAGCAAGGTTGTCATAGTTGGTATCAGAGGATAGGTTTAGTTATTTTTGGGATTAAGATTAGAAAACCCTAGTAAAGACTTAGAGACCAGACTAAGTACAATAAAAATATCCCAAAGTTTTGGTGAGTATGTATTAAGTGGGTTATCAAGAAAATACATCCATGTATGCATACGAGCAGGTAGAGGCGGCTCTGGCATAGATGTATCCTAGGGGAAAAACACGAAAACACTGCATTGAGCTAGACTCGAACGGGAACTGGTTTATGACAACGGGCCTTGCATCACTCTTGGTTACGACACTCTCGGGAGATATGCTTTGGTAAATTCACAATCTTAGTATGAACCCTTATTAAGGGAATAAAAAAATTCCCCTAAGAATATATGTTAGAAATTAGATCATGAAAAAACAAGATTGAAGCCTATAGACTCATGAGTTAAGGAAATAAAAGTTTATTTTTAAGTCATAAAATTTTGTCTTTGGATTACCCTCTATTTGTTACCCACTAACTTTCCTTTTATTCCAGCCAATGGCCAGTAATAGGAGGACTCTGGCTAACAATCGTTGTGAAGATCAGTGTGATGACTATGCTAATGAGATGCCCAATCTAATGGGAGAGGGAATCGAGAACTTTGTCATGATTCTCTCTTAGCTAACTCAAATTTTGAATAGAAACACGGGTCAAGAGGAATGTTCAACCCCCACTAAGAAAGTAAAAGTCACTATCGAGATCTTCATGAGACATAGGCCTCCTACTTTCAGTGGATCATCCGATCTCATGATCATTGAACAATGGATAAACTCCATTGAAAAGATCTTCTCCATCCTTAAATGTTCTGAACAAGAGAAGGTTCTCCTGGCTGCTTATCGTATGGAGGGTGAAGCTGATCAATGGTGGAAGTTGATCAAAAATACGAAGCTTGAGGAGGAGATCTAGGCATTGGAATGGAAGGATTTTTGGAATATGTTTTTCGATAAATATTTTCCGCACACTCTCTGGCATAAGATGGAAAGGGACTTCCTTTCCCTCAAGAAAAAAGATGAAGAATCTGTTTGAGCATACGAGGTAAACTTCACAAGGCTTACATGATATGCTTCCGGCTTTTTTGTTACCCCAGAATGCAAAGTTGACTGCTTATTTGGTGGGTTGAAGCCTAGCCTACGGAAAGCATTAGTAATCTGTGACTTCGAAAGCTATGAGGAAATTTTCCGATTTTCCCTCAAGGTCGAAATGGATATCAGAGAATCACAGGGGTATCATGAGGATAAGAAGAGTAAGGTGTAAATTCAATTCTGGTGGTCCGATGGATAAATCCAACGGTGCTAAGAAGATCCAGCACCCCACTTCCAAAAGTGCGGAAAGAAGAACCCTGGAAATTGCCTTAACGGGATGAGGAAATGCTTCAGGTGTGGAAGAGAAGGGCACCTAGCTGTTAACTGTCGGCAAGAAAGTCCCACAGCTGCGACAGAGGAGAGGAACACTCCGTTCGAACCTCAACGTGTTGTTCAATTCTAAAAATGCAAAGAACTGTGTCATTTTGCAAATCAGTGCCATAATCCCAGGGTTTTCGGAGGCAAACAACAACCTCTAAGGCAGCAAGGAAGAGATTTTTCCATCACTTCTGCCGAAGTGAACCCCAACAACGAAGTGGTGAAAGGTATGCTAGTTATTCATTCAAGAATAGAGAACATACTTTTTGATTTAGGTTCTATGCATTATTTTATATCTCGAATGTTTAGTATAACAATCCCAGCACCACCACAAATCATGGAAGTGATGATTTCAGTGAGTACGGAAAATGGGAAAATCATTGCATTCCATGAATATAAGTCCTCCCCTGTTATAATATGCGGATTGAATTTCCCAGCGAACCTTGTCATACTCCCTCTGGTGGAATTTGATGCAATTCTTGGTATGGATTGGCTTTCCTTATATAGAGCCAACATAAATTGTCGAGAGAGGGAAATCACACTCCATATGGAGAATTGGCCCCCGATTCTTTACAAGTGTAAGGAGGAAGATGAATCTCCTTTAGCTCCATCATCTCAAGCATAGATATTATGGCCCTATGAGCACACGTATCTGGCTCAAATGATTGAGTCTAAGGAAGAAACCATCCTTGATGAAATGCCTATTCTGAGAGAATTCGCGGAAGTGTTTCCTGAGGAACTGTTTGGTCTTCCTCCTAGAAGAGATGTTGAATTCTCAATTGAACTTATACCCGGGGCTTTACCAATATCTAATACTCCATATAGAATGGCTGTTGTAGAGCTTGAAGAGCTGAAGAAACAACTACAGGAGAATATGGATAAATAGATTATACGCCTGTTTCCGACGCTTTCGCCGGGGCGCGCGCCCGTCCGTCCGTGGGGGAGGACGCGCGGTGCTTTTGTTGCCCCACATTCCCGATTTCCAAAGGCGGGCTGCATTCGCTCCTTATTCAGGGATGTCTACTCCTTGATCGAAACGGGATGATGGGATGTCGGTTCTTCCTCCTGCAGATTCCTCCTCAGAACTCATCACCTAGTCCGGGTCTCCCTTATAGATTTAATACGTAGTTCGTGAAACTCTTCCCAGTTCCATGTTTCCATGGACGCCGGTTAATTACACTGCTTCTTTCGGTACATTCCAAAGGGTCCAGTCAGGGCAGCAACCACCGGTCAGGGGAGTAGTCACGTTGAGGCATCAGTAGCGTGTCTGGATGCTGGGGTATCTGGCATGTCTGTCTATTATCCTTGACCACAAGGCTTCTCGAGGGCGTGGAAGCCCGGGGCATCCCACATAGAGCGCGGGGAATTATATGTCATAGACACATATCTGAGGTTTTCCTCAGCTTCCCGTGCTCAACACAGGGTATGCCGCAAGTTTAACGTCTAGCGGAGACGGATCAACCCAACCAGAGCATTAGCTAGGATAGATCGGATTGAGGGATCCTCCTTGAAGGGATATCGATACCGGGGCCAGCCTATGGCTGACTGTGAAGAAGAGCGTACCGACATGGTCTCACCAGGATAAGACGGTCCGGGCGAGAATCGGAACGGGTGGTGGGTTGATGAATGGAGTGGAAGGAGTGTGAAATGGGACCATCGCAGGGGGGGACAGTGAAGTTGGGCTTGAGCCTTGACGAGGCTTCCTACGTATCCCTGTGGCAGGGAATCAAAGTCTGCGTAGTTTGGGAAATACAGTTTAACGTCATGTGGGATGATAGTGAACCCTGACGTGAATAAACGGCGAGCGATGGGTGTCGGCGAACCGATGTAAATGAGGGACCTTGGTCCGGTGGGAGTTGGGCTTGAACATTTGGGAGGATTCCTACGTACCATGCCTTGACATGGATCAAAGACCTCGTAGTTCAAATAGGGCTTTATCGGCGAACCGACATGAAAGTGGACCTTGGTCCAATGAGGGGTGGTCTTGAACCTCTAGGAGGCTTCCTACGTACCATGCCTTGACATGGATCAAAGACCTCGTAGTTCAAATGGGGCTTTATCAGAGAACCGACATGAAAGTGGACCTTGGTCCAATGAGGGGTGGGCTTGAACCTCTAGGAGGCTTCCTACGTACCATGCCTTGACACAGATCAAAGACCTCGTAGTTATTAAGGGAATAGGTGGGCAGTTTAATGTCATGCAGGACAAGGGGGGCATACAATTTAACGTCATTCTGGATGAGGGCGAAATTTGACGTGAATGAATGACCGAGAAATGTGGCTTGAACCTAATAGAGGCCTCCTATGTACCATGCCTTGACATGGATCAAAGTCCTCATAGTTCAAAAGGGTTTTGTTGGTGAACCGACGTGAAAGTGGACCTTGGTCCAATGAGGGGTGGGCTTGAACCTCTGGGAGGCTTCCTACGTACCATGCCTTGACACAGATCAAAGACCTCGTAGTTCATAAGGGGTGGGTCACAATGGCTTACCATTGGACCGGAATGCAGTTTAACGTTGTGCTGGATGGGAGTGTGTAGTTTAACGTCATGCTGGACGCGGGTGTGACCCGACGTTAAAGCTGACTCGTGAGTCCACTGGTGGTGGGCTTGAACCTCGTGGAGGCTTCCTACGTACCATGCCTTGACATGGATCAAAGACCTCGTAGTTCAAATGGGGTTTGTCGGTGAACCGACGTGAAAGTAGACCTTGGTCCACTATTGGTGGGCTTGAACCTCGTGAAGGCTTCCTACGTACCATGCCTTGACATGGATCAAAGACCTCGTAGTTCAAAAGGGAAGACCCGACGTGAAATGACAGGTGGGCTTGAACCTCATAGAGGCTTCCTACGTACCATTCCTTGACATGGATCAAAGTCCTCGTAGTTCAAATGGGATTGGGTGGTCTGGGTCGGTGCTCACTCTAAGCCCACGTGAGTCATGCTCGGTGTGAGAAACAAGAGGTTGCAAGGACCTGACGATCACGTCGCGAGGGGTGCGTCCGTGAGAAGCGAAGAGGGGCTTACGCGTTAGGCGTCCCATGGTGTTGGGACTTACTCCAGGATGGAGGCCCAGAAGGGGGTGCCTCGTTCCCTATCACGTCCTTCACTGACCTTGGTAGTGGGGAAGTACGGAGATGCACGGGCGCAATCATCCGTAGGAATGGTTAGGGGCTTACGCTCTGAGGCAGCCCTTCCCCTGCGAACATACGCCACTCTGACAAGGAGGATCTCATTCCACGTGCGGAAGAGTTCCATTCCCGTGGAGACGAGCGGTGTAAATAATGTTCGACCTGGGGGGGACCCTTCGTGAGGGAGACGAGGTTGGGTCACAGTTTATCCTCATGTGCTGAGGACGTGGTGCTTGGCAGTTTAACGTCCTGCAGCTCGGACGAGGTGGGTTCACTCCACACCCCTAGGACTTACATAACCGGTACCCTATGGTCCTTGGGGAAGGGAAGGTACCGGTATGGCCATGGTCATGGGGGGTTGTGGAACGAACCATCGAGGGGTCCATGTTAGCGTGGCTATGCGAAGAAACAATAGTCGTTAGCGTGCCTATGCGAAGAAGCATTAGGCGAAGCAACGCTACGAGAGGTATCGTCCATGGGACTTTGAAATCACATCATGCAAACCTGGAGGGTCGCACGAGAAGAGGAATCGCTAAGCAGAGGAATGTGCCTTGCGAAGTGGGGTGCCTTGGCCTTAGCATGGGGCATATGTGTGAGTGGGAGGCGCTTCGCGAAGTGGAACAGTGTTCGCGGAGCACTGCCTCGCGAAGGAGGAGTGTCTCGCGAAGCAGGGTCCTGCAAAGCAATGTGCTTCGCGAAGTGGAGCGATCCTGCCTTAGCATAGGGATCACTCATATGGGTTGGGTGTTTCGTGAAGCACAAGTGCTCCGCGGCTGCCCGGGTTCCCTTGGGAATCCCCTTCCTTCGCGAATGCCCTTGAGCTTCGCGAAGGGCATCCCTCTCGGAAGAGGGGCTCAAAACGAGACAAAGCAGAGTCGTCTCGCGAAGTAGAAATACCTCGCGGAGCTCATGATTCCCAGGGCAAAGAGTGCTTCGCGATTCGGGGGAGGAGAAGCCGAAAGGTCGGATTGTCCATCCCCGGGACTCATGGGGAGTCCAGTATTTATAGGGAAGGGGCGTCGCGATGCAGGACTCGCGCGCCGCCTCTGGGGCTTCGCGGCGGCTCGCGAGCGTCAAATGGGTTCGCGGAGCATTACCGCCTCTGGAGCTTCGCGGCGGCTCGCGAACGTCAAATGGTATCGCGGAGCATTACCGCCTCTGGAGCTTCGCGGCGGCTCGCGAACGTAAAATGGGATCGCGGAGCATTACCGCCTCTAGAGCTTAGCGGCACCGCCATGGTTGGGGCGCTTCGCGGCGGGGCTTCGCGGCGGAGCTTCGCGTCGGAGCTTCGCGAGGCAGCGCGCCGGCCTTTTTCGTTCCTTTCTTTCGGGCCACATTTTTGGCGCCAACAAATGCCCCCCCCCCCCCCCCTCAGACTTGGAGCCGCGGAGGGTGAAGGGTCGAAGTCTGAGGGAAAATCGCCAAAATTGTCGGTGGTTCGCGATGCATCATCACGAAGGGGGCCCTGCGATGCTCGTCGGGGCCGCGGATACGGACGCGCCGCGATGCCTCGCGCAGATGAGGCGCTCCGTGATGCTCCGGGGTCGCCGCCTATAAATAGGGGGTCCGCCCTCTTTTGTCTTCACGTTCCTTGTCTTATTGTGCACTCTCGACTTCGCGAAGCTCCGCGTACTCCGCGACAACCCTCCGCGAATCGAGCATCGCGGCGAACCGCGGGTCTCCGACTCCGCGTCCGCGCCAAGCGAACATTTGCTTGTCTGCCTTGGCCGGACATCGCGGCTTGGTCTCGCGACCGATCTTCGCGATCCGTCTTCGCGATCGAGCTTCGCGGTCGAGCTTCGCGATCCATCTGAAAGAATCCTTTTATGAGGGCCAGAATTAAAATGGCCCATCAAGAAGCTGTCTTGGGGGTCCTCGCAGATGCTACTGGTCGAGATGAGATGGACAACCGTCCAGGCTTGGGGGAAATGGTTCGGAGCCACTCGGACCACACTTCTTTGACAGATCTACTGTCGGAAGGTCAGAAGAATTATCCGCAGTGCAAGAAACTGTCGTTGTACGGCTTCAGGCTGAGGGATGACGTCTTCATCCCTGAGGCGAGTAGGGACAAACCGGTTTGCTGGTTCAGGAGCACACCGTGCCAGCACCAATGGTTCAGGGCGGCCGATGGTCACACGCGGGAGGACTTCACACCCATCACCACTGACTGTCTCTACAATCATGTGAATGATATCGATGGGAAGCCACTTCAACCGGAGACTTCCCCTCCCCTCTATCGTACCGTGCTGAAGGCAGCTTTGCAAGATTCGAAGAAGGGATGGTCCGATGAGTGGGACCTGCGCCAAGGCGGCAACTTTACCGATGACTGGGCCTGGGCCTACTGGGTAGGTGCCTCATGCGAGGAGTTCGGGGTTGATTTGAGGAGAGTGGGGTTGTATGAGGCGGCATGGGCCTCCCAGTTCCACATTTACCAATCAAAGAAGCTGATGCCGGAGTTTCTGAGTAGATGGTCATCTAGGACCAACACTTTTCACCTGCATCACGGGGAGGTGGGCATCAGCCTGTGCGATGTCCACCAGATCTCTGGGGTCCCGATCATGGGGGCCATGTATGACGAGTTCCTCCCCGTTGCCAGCGCATGGGGAGATGCGTAGAAAATGCCGCGATTGGCGTCGGCGCTGATGGCACTTGTCCCTGGAGAAGACAAGGAGACCGTGAGGGACGTCCACTTCATGAGGTGGTTCAAATGGTTCCTGAATTTCCCAGAGAATCGAGAGTTCCCTCCAAGGCCTCGAACTTGTCCAAGGGCAGCCCAACGGGCAAGGGGCACTCGTATTGGCGGGTTTTGGAGGACAGCCAATGGAAGACTTGGGGTTTCAGCGTCAGCACTGAACAACAGCCGATAGTCAGGCTGGCGGCGTTCATCGCGGCTCTCATATGTGGCTGGATCCTACCGGTGAGAGATACAAGCATGGGGGTATGGCCCAGCTCGTTCATCATGGCGTCGATGTTGGCCATGGGGTAGCGGATCAACCTGGGGATCCTGATGCTCACCAAACTGTACAGAATGCTTCGGCATATTAGCAAGTGCAAGAAGCCGCCAAGAATATGCGGGCCCTTCCACCTCCTGTATGGGTGGATCGCAGCGCATATCAGGGGGATTTACGAGTATCCAAACCCGATTTCGCCGCTGGGATCAAACTTTCGCCCCTCCATCCTAAACGCGGTCGGGAGCTTCCCGTTCAAACTGGCCATTCCAATGGTGCTGAATCGGGTGTGGAGGGAAGATGAGTTCAATTTCCATCCCTTCCCGTTGCCGACGGGAATACTTGCTGACGACGGGCGAGGAATGAAAGAACATCGGGCTTACCTTCTGGCCTTCCGAGGTGGAGTTTCGGTGGCTCAGATAGATCGCGAGCCAATCTGCGAACCGTACACTCCACATCGGTTTGCGAGGCAGTTCCGGTGCCTCCAGCGGCTGACCCCGCAGGTCTACTGGGAGGTGCGCCACGAGGCGCACCCGTGTGTGATGAGGCAGTTGTGGCTCATGTTCACACGGGAAGATGGAAAGATGCGGATTGCATTGCCTCCATCCACCACCGCCTTCGGATTAGTGAAGGAGTACGCCATCAGTTGGAATGCCGCTTATCCGGGGGAGATGCTGAAGCAGCCAACGATCCGGGTTGGTGACGGTGGGCCTCCTCTATCTCGAGGTCGAGGTCGGAGGGCAGTTAGGTCCGCTCGCGGTAGCGAGGCTGTGATGATGACGAGACCCGCACCGGCCGAGGGTATGGCAGCAACGGTGGACCCGGTGGTTCCGGAAGAGCAGGGACATTGGGAGGGGCGGCCACCGAGGGGATTTCGTCGGATATCCACTCAGGCTCCGGGGAAGCGGTTGCGTCACATCGACATGGCAGAAGATGCTGTCTTTCCGGAAGCTTGGGAAATTTGGGATGTCAACCGGCAATTCCTCAGCCCACCTGAGATGTGGGCCCACCTGAACCGCCTCGG
This sequence comes from Viscum album, assembly GCA_963277665.1. NCBI lineage: Eukaryota > Viridiplantae > Streptophyta > Magnoliopsida > Santalales > Viscaceae > Viscum > Viscum album. Next base: position 191,461,510 of record OY728145.1, read on the forward strand.
GATGGAATTACCGGGCATATGCCCAGTTTGGGCTGGATTCATGGTGTCTCCGGTGGAGGCGGAGCAATACCTGGGCGAGCTGGAGGATTACGTCCACTCCAGCGGTGTTCCTCACCAAATGACGGATCGGGTGAGGGTACTGTTGAATCAGACGGTGCCCCCGCAGTTATCGGCTGCCGATCTGAGGGAGCGCTTCCCCTTGCCGGAGGAATCAGAGGACTCTTCTCGGGGGGATGAGGCTGGAGGAGGGAGCCCGTTGGAGGAGGGCGAGGTCGGAGACCGAAGCTCAGAATCCGACGACTTCGCGGAGGCTCTCGAGGTAGCATTCTAAACTTCTCTCCTTACAATCTGTTCTTGAGCCACTATGGGCTTCTCACCGATGTTTAGGCCATGCAGGAGGAACTTGTTCGTAGGCCTCGTTCTCGCCCCTTGGCGGGTGATGACGCGGGATCTTTAGAACCCGCGCCCATGGCTGCGTCCAGTTCTGAGTCTGGTGGGACCGGAGCATTAGTGGAGGCTCTCCTGGAGTCTCCAGACCTCCCGACCATATACGGAGGGCCTCACCTCGGGGTCCCCTTAGTACCGGCTCAGGAGCAGCGCTCGGAGGTCGATCTTCGTAAGTTTACTCCACTGGTCTCCTCGTTGTCACATGTAGGCCATGCCAACTAACGTTTATGTCTCTCTCTGTCGTACAGTTCTCCGACTGGCGTGGGCTGCTGCAGCAAGACTGGTCGAGATGTCTGGTGGCATCCCTCCTAGGGGCATGCCGGTGATGGTGGCGATATTCCCTCCACCTCCTCAAGCTGCGACGCACACCATCACTGGCGGGACCACCAGCAGGGCCGTACCTGAAGTCATCGAGGTGGACTTTGAGGAAGAGGATCAACCGGTCGATCCCAGTCCAGTCGTGCCTACATCGGCGTCAGGTGTCGTACTAGACTCAACACCAGATGCAGATCCCGCTGAGGAATTCCTACAGGCATATCCTGCGTACGAGCCTGCCAACCGCGTGGATTGGGACGAAACGGCCTCCGATGAGGAAGGCAACAGCATAGTCCGTCGCCGGTCGTGGAAGCTGATCACGCGCTTTATCAGGGACACTCCCCAAGCGCAATGGCTGGCCGAAATGGATAGGCTCCGCTCGCGGTTGCGCGAACTGTGTGCTGGGGGAGTGGATGCCCAACGCCCTCACGCGCTCATCCGAGACCTCATGGCTGAGAAGATCCGGGAGCATGATCGTGGGCTGAGCGTGGGATGGCAGCGGAGGAAGGCGACCAGCATTAGGAAGCTCCCGGAGGCTGAAGGTGAGGTCCAAAAGATGCAGATCTGGGCCAATGAGCTTTCAGCCACTCTTGATACACAGTCTGAGCTGGTCTCACGGTTGAAGGCCCAGCTGGAAGAGGCTGAGGAGCATATGGGGCAGACCTCTGGAAGGATGGCTGCCGTCCAGGCCGAGGTAGAAAGGGCCAGGGCCAGAGTTGACGAATTACGCCCCGCCGCTGCTGAAGAGGAGCGGGAGTTGAATCAGCGGCAACAAGCTTTGGACGCCGCAAGTCAGCGGGTGGCAGAGCTGCAACTCTCTTTTGACGGGGTCAACCCATCCATGGGGGAAGTCAACCCCCGAGTATTGTAACAAATCCAAAACCCTTTTATTGGTATTTTTGTGCTTCCAAATTTTACCTTTGTTTTGAATGCCATAGCACGCACGGTTTCCACTGTTGAATTGCCTTGTAACATACCTACAATGTTTGCGGGAAGTTTGACGACAATTCCCCAAGCCAGTCCAGATTCTCGAAAGATGGGGAAGGCTTGATCGGAGGAGGAACTTCCGGGATAGCCGAATTACCGTTTCGTCAACGTGCTCTTATGCACGAACGGGACAACGCCAGGGGCGCTGAAATTGGTCCAAACAGATGAAAATGGGAAGTGTGAATCACGATACCCAAATTCGGAACACTGTGGGGATGGCGTGACAATAAAGGACAACTGTTAACCGTGGCGTACAAACGGTATCCTTACTGCATTAGCCTGAAATGGGGACAACAAATGAGGGTCGGCCGTTGACCATGTTCGAAACACGGGACCATGTCACAAGTGTTGTCGATCAATCCTTTGGGACGTTGGCCCAGGACAGTAGGCGGACCATAGGTCAGACATCCATACTGTTAGGGGGTCCTTCCAGGCATGACCCGTCTTTCGGAATGTTGGCCTAGGACGGTAGGTGAGCCGATGCGGCATGAGACCAGGCCGTTAGGGGGGGTTCCTTCAGACATGAAAGAGGACGAGGGTCCGAATAAGGGGCACGCAAAGCGTGGAATATGGAGTGATGGTTTGTTCAAACAGAGTCCAACACTTCGGTAGTTACACCACCGTGGTGGGAGTACGCCAGATGGGCGCATCGGTCTGATCACGGATCATTCTTTCTTCCAGATAGGGCCTCTCTAGCGAGGGCTGGAAATGGGGAGGAACAAGATTTTGTGATTCCAGGGGTTGAACCCTAGGTGAAATGCCTGGGTGTCTCTACGTATCCCACGTGATGATGCGAATCAAGCCGTACGTAGTTCTGGAAGCGCAGTTTAACGTCATGCAGGACGGGGAACAACCCGACTGTATTGGCACACATCCTACCAAACTACTAAGCCCACGTGAGTCGTGCTCGGTGCGGGAAACAAGCAGTAGTGGCGGGAATTTCCTGACACAAAAGGGGCAGGTTAGGGCAAAGGGACGCTCGGTGACTACCGGCCCAATGACACTAACACGATCATTTAGTGCACTTAGATGCGCGAAGAGGAAGAGCCAAGTATGATGGAGTTCCACTTGAACATGAGGGAGTGGAAATGTGTTAATCATGATGCTCGAGATTCGGATCATGATGATGGCGGCGTGACGATGGAGGATTACTGTTGACCATGTTCGCAACACAGCATCCTGTCGTGTTAGCCTAAAATGGGGACAAACAAATGAGGGTCGACCGTTGACCATGTTCGAAACACGGGACCATGTCACAAATGTTGTTAGATATCCGTAGGGACGTTGGCCCGAAACGATTGAAGGGACCTTAGGTCCAGCATTCATGGAGATCCCTTAAGCTTAGTATCCACGTCGTCCGAGGGTCCTTTTGGATGTGGAAGAGGATGAGGATCCAAATAGCGAGCTCACGAAGCTTGGTCATGGGATGAGGGGAATGTACCTGTGAAAATCCCACGCTTCGGGCTCTTTGTCAAAACACATCTGAATACGTTAATGAAACGTATTAGAGAGAGGGAGCAGATTCCTTTCCCTTGGGGAGATCTTAGTTTAGGGTCATAGAATTCGGACCATGGATGGGTAAAGGGATCAGGGGACGCATGACATCAAAACCTAACGTGAATGAGGACATAGTCCTACTTACCATGCGTTCTCTGGGGAAACTCTCGAGTCGAGGGACCGAACACAAAGGTTAGGCTGGGCCCGCGGGGAAGTACCCGGGCGCTCCTACGTATCTCATAAGGATGAGAATCAAGCCATACGTAGTTCTGGAAGGTGGCACGGTAAGGTACCAGTGCCAGGGGAAAAGGGAAGTGTGGGCATAGCCCTTTCACTAAAAGAAGCGGAATTTGATAACTCTTGTTTGTTCTTTAAGGTGAATGGTTTTTTTTTGTGAAGCGACAGACCTAGAATAGTAGGTCGTGATGTCGCCACAAGGATCAAGCCGTGATGGGCGTTGAAAAATGGCATGGCACATGACCAATACCCAACGTGATGTCCTCTACAACGAGGTCACCACAATGCGGTGCCGTTTTTCGTCGTGCGACCAGGACGATAATGTCACAGTTTAGGGTCGTATGATAGGACCAAGCATGAATTTTATCATCATGCAGCGCAGACGTAGCAGAGATGATGCTAGGCGGGAAATGTGCGCAGTGTTATAAAACAAAATTGATAGAGACATGATCCCACATCAAATTGTATGCCATCCGGAGAGGGAAACCTTAGGCCGAGGGGCCTACACAGAAGTGAAACAGGGAGAGAGACTGGCTTCCTGAATGGGTTGTACCCGGAGATAGGGTGTCTGGGCAGTCCTACGTATCCCATGAGGATGGGAATCAAGTTGAACGTAGTCCCGAATGGATCTTAGTTTATGGTATTAGAGCCCGGACCACGGGAGCCCCAAAGGACGCCAGATTTTAGCTTTGTCCCCCTAGCATGCAAAGGTGCACTGAGGGATAGCGCCAAAAGTGTCGAGATTCCACCTGGACATGATGGGGTGGAAAATGATGTGAATCATGCAACCAACATTCAAGGACTGAAGAGGCTGGCGTGATGACAGAGGATTACTGCTGACCATGTTCGCAACACAGCATCCTGTCGCGTTAGCCTGAAATGAGGACTAACAAACGAGCATCGACCGCTGACCATATTCGCAACGCGGGATTTTATCGATTTATTTTCCAAAACCCTCAGGGGAGTTCGCCCGTATCGATAGGAGAGTCCTTGGGCATTGTATCCAGGCCGTTATCGGGGGTCCCTCCGGGTGTGAAAGGTGATGGAAGTCCGAATGGAGGGGAACACGAAGCTTGACAAGTGGAAGGAACTTGATCAAGTTGAATCTGACACTCTTGGTCCTAGACTAGAGTGCTCTTAATACATGGGTGAACCACTGCAAGGAGTCAAGGGACACAACTTTGAGGGTGACCAAGAGATGGAAGGTTCCCGGGGGAAGGGGGCACGGTGCCCAAAACCTTGTATCATACCTACACATCCCCCTGCTGGAGAGGGATAAACCAAGTGGCCTAGGTGACCGAGAGATCAGGAGATCACCAGGAGGTGGGGCTGGACCCGAATCTTAAACATTCAGGTGGTCCTACGTATCCCATGAGGATGGGAATCAAGCCACACGTAGTTCTGAAGGGTTCCTTTTAATGTCATGTGGGACAAGGAATAGGAGGGCCAACTCTGAGAACGGGGTGCGCGTGGTGCAGCTATTGCAAACCTGTCGTGAATGAGGACATAATCCTACACTACGCCACGCGGTCCTGTGGCCGGGGTCCCAATGGTAGGACCCGAGAGAGGTGAACTTTCTGAACTCAAGCTGGACCCAAAGACAAGGGGTCTTGAACGTAGTTCCAGATGAGAGTCTTAGTTTATGGTCTTAGAGCTCGGACCGTGGGTGGTGACAACTCCCGAGTAAGCACAAATGTCAACCCAATCCCTAAGCCCACGTGAGATAAACTCAGTGTGGGAAACAAGGGGGAAGATCCTTATTGCAATACTTGGGGCGTCCATCAAAGGGGAGTCAGCAGAGAGTTTCGAAGGACACCTTTGATACAGCTCGTTCTCCCAACGCGCGGACGTGCACGGAGGAAAAGTACCGAGAGTTCTGAGATTCTACTCAGACATGATGAAATGACGAAGGGTGTGAATCGTGTACCCGACATTTGGGATTAATGGGTTGGCATGGATATGGAGGAAAACTGTTAACCATGATGGAAGCACAACGTCTGTATCGCGTTAGCCTGAGGTGGGAACAACAAACGAGCATCGACCGCTGACCATATTCGCAACGCGGGATTTTATCGATTTGTTGTCTGAAACCCTGGGGGGCGTTGGCCCGTGTCGGTAGGAGAGCCCTTGGGCGTAGTATCCAGGCTGTTCTTGGGGGTCCCTCCGGGTGTGAAAAATGATGAAAGCCCTGATGCGGGGATACGCAAAGCCTGGAAAGCGGGTGCGGACGTGTCCGAGTAAAGCTTGTCATTCCAGGTAATAAACCAGAGTACTCTTAAGCACATTGGTGAACCGCCGAAAAAGGGATCGAAGAAACAGCTCAGTAGGGTGGGAAACATGGCGTGGTCATTACGAGACTGTCGTGAATGAGGACATAATCCCACACCACACCATATGATCCTCTCATGAAGGAATGATAGGCCAAGGGGCCATGATGGGATGCGGGTTCCCGAGAGATGGGGCTGGACCCGAATCTTGGACATCCAGGTGGTCCTACGTATCCCATTAGGATGGGAATCAAGCCACACGTAGTTCTTGAAATGCAGTTTAACGTCATACTGGACGAGGAGGGGAGTAATATACTCCGAAACAAGGGAGGTGTGCGGTATGGCGAAGAAGCTGACGTGAATGAGGACATAGTCCCACACAACACCATAAACCCTGGGTAAGAGGGGACCTGGGCCGTGGCCCGGAAAGGCCAAGGGGCCTAAGGTCAGGCATCAGTCAGGAAGGCCTGACTGGTTTGTAGTTTAACGTCTTACATGAGGACGAGGGTCGGGGACCCGAGAAGGCCAAGAGGCCTGAGGCTGGGCCTCGTAAGGGGAGTCGTACGGTATGGTACATGATCCCGATGTGAATGAGGATGTAGTCCTACACCACACCGTACACTCCGGGTGAGAGATTGGGGAGAAGGCCAAGGGGCCTAAGATCAGGCATCAGTTAGGAAGGCCTGACTGGTTTGTAGTTTAACGTCTTACATGAGGACGAGGGGCCAGGGGCCCAAGGAGGCCAAGGGGCCTGAGGCTGGGCCTCGTAAAGGGGAGTCGTACGGTATGGTACATGATCCCGACGTGAATGATGACATAGTCCCACATTGCACCGTACACCCTTATGAGGAATACTGGGCCGTGGCCCGGAGAAAAGGGAAAGTTATCAGTCAGAAAGTCCTGACTGGTTTGCAGTTTAACGTCTTACATGAGGAAGAGGGTCGGGGACCCGAAAAGGCCAAGGGGCCTGAGGCTGGGCCTCGTAAAGGGAGGGTGTACGACATGGTACATGATCCCGACGTGAATGAGGATGTAGTCCAACATCGCACCGTACACCCTTATGAGGAATCCTGGGCCGTGGCCCGGATCGCTAGCACCACCTGGGGGAAGTTTGTCACCTCGGGATGGGGCAGAATAAATCACTGTTCTTGATGCCTGGGACATCTCGGGGTGGACCCGAAGATCCAGGACACTACTGACCATGTTCGAAACACAGCGTTCCTATGGTGACCCGTATGGGGGAAACAAATGAGCGTCGACCGCTGACCAAATTCGCAACGCGGGACTTGTATCGGCTTGTTGCTTGAAAACCCTCGGGGGCATTGGCCCGTATCGGTAGGAGAGCCCTTGGGCATTGTATCCAGGCCGTTCTTGGGGGTCCCTCTGGGTGTGAAAAATGACGGAATCCCAGTCAAGGAGTGGGTGAAGCATAGTTGTATACATCCACGAAAGGGGCAAACACCTCCAGGGGGGAATGTGCAGCCGGGTCGAGGCTTGCTCGACGTGGGTCGGGGCGAAAGTGTGCACCCTGCCATGTCTTGACCCGAGGGGAAGATTTTTTCTTTTGGGCTGGGCCAACGGACGAAATGTCCGGGCATTCCTACGTATCTCATAAGGATGAGAATCAAGCCATGCGTAGTTCTTGAAGGCCATGCAGTTTAGCGTCATGCGGTGAGGACGTGGGAGGATAGAATAACGGGAGTGGGTGCATGGTGCGACCTTTACAATCTTTGTGTGAGTGGGGTTGCATGAGCGGGGCCAGGAAAGCCTACTCCCTGCTTCACAAAGATCCTCCAAGAAGACTATTCCCAGGGGGAATAGCGGAAGAGAAAAGCTTGGGGCTGGGCTCAAGACGAGGCGTCCGAGCGTTCCTACGTATACCATGAAGATGGGAATCAAGCCACACGTAGTTCTGGCAATGCAGTTTAACGTCATGCGGGACGAGGGGAATCTCATTCGGGGATGTTTACGGTGCGGCAAGTAATCCATCGTGTATGAGGACGTGGTCCTACACCACACCGTACGATCCCGTAAGAGGGTAAGTCGGGGAAAGACCAAGGGGGGCCTGGGCCAAACCGCGGTGGAGACGGGGCCAGGGGCCTAAGGAGGCCAAGGGGCCTGAGGCTAGGCCTCGGTCAGGAAGACCTGACTGGATTGCAGTTTAACGTCTTGCAGTGGGGACGGAGAGGCAGTTTAAGGTCGTGTGGGACCAAGTTGCAGTTTAGGGTCGTGCAGGACCCTCTCGCAGTTTAGGGTCGTGCAGGACCAAGTCACAGTTTAGGGTCGTGCAGGACCCTCTCACAGTTTAGGGTCGTGCAGGACCAAGTCGCAGTTTAGGGTCGTGCAGGACCCTCTCGCAGTTTAGGGTCGTGCAGGACCAAGTCGCAGTTTAGGGTCGTACAGGACCCTCTCGCAGTTTAGGGTCGTGCAGGACCACGTTTGCCCTAGGCAAAGTATCGCTTGAGGAATTTGGCATTGGTGGGAGGGGTTATACGCTCTCCATCTGTGGTCACCAAGGAGTATGCTCCGTTGGGGTAAACCTTATGGATGATATAAGGCCCTTCCCATTTGGGTTCTAATTTGGGCGGTTTCCTACCGGGAATCATTGGTGCTCGAAGGGCCAGTACCAGGTCACCCTGTAGAAAAGAGAGGAGACGAACCTTCTTGTCGAAGGTCCTCGCTATCTTGTCCTGATGCCTTTCCAGATTGTGCAGGGCATGAAGTCGGTTCTCGTCCAGTGCTTCCAATTCAGCTAGACGGATCTCGGCTACCTCATCTGATGTCTGGTGATCATAAACTGTAGTGCGTAGCGACGGCAGCTGGATCTCAATGGGTAGGACGGCCTCAGCTCCATACACCAGGGAATATGGGGTCACCTGGGTAGAGTTGCGAGTCGTCGTCTGGTAAGCCCAGAGGGCGTTGGGGAGCTTGTCCGGCCAACTTTTCTTGTTCTAGCCAACCATCTTCTGCAGAATGTTAGAGAGGGTTTTGTTGAACGCCTCGATCTGTCCATTTTCCTGCGCGTGGTAGTGGGAGGTATGGTTCGACCGGATGTCGTACTTAGCGTACAATTTCTTCAATTCGGCTTCTTGGAAGTTTGTGCTGTTATCGGTGAGGACGGCGTGAGGGACTCAAAACTGTTGGATAATGTTGGAGCTCACAAATTCAACGACGGAACGGTCCTTGACCTCTTTGAGCGGAACTGCTTCTTCCCACTTGGAGAAGAAATCTATAGCAGTCAGGATGAACCTATATTGGCGGGCTGTTGCTGGTGGATACGGTCCCACTACATCAAGTCCCCATACCGCAAATGGCCAAGAGTACTTGGTGGGGTGGAGGGGTTCTGGCGGCCGATGCAAGAAGTTGGCGTGTACTTGGCACACGTGGCATCTCTTGGCATACCCAATGCAATCGTGGATCATGGAGGGCCAGAAGTACCCTAACCTCCGGATTTGATGGGACAGCTTCGGCCCAGCTTGATGGGCGCCACAAGAACCGGCGTGAACCTCTTGCATAACTTGAGTTATCTCTACTCCTTGGATGCAACGGAGGAGGACACCATCGAAACTCCTCTTATAGAGGATCTGCTCAAGACTGGGGCCGCTCTGGAGGGTAAATTGAAGTGCGCAGCGTCGGATTGGCTCGCGCTCGGCCCGGTCGTCCGAGAGGCGACCATTTTGTAGATACTCGACAAAAGGTGCTCTCCAGTCGGGGGTGGTTTCCACCACTACGTCTGACGAATCCGGGTCTCCCGATTTGGAGGGTCCGGCGGTGAGATGACTTACCCGCAGGCCATCATCGTCCTCTTGGGTGACGGGGGCAATGACTCTCCGGTGTGCCACATGTATGATTAGGTCATCTTGCTCGGGTTCTGCGAGCGACGCGGCCAAGCTAGCTAAGGCGTCTGCTTGACCGTTCTGCGACCATGGGACATGGGTAACCTCTGGTCGAGAAGAGAACTGGGCCATTAGGAGGAGGGTGTACTCAAGCAACGGTGCAAGCTCTGGCTTCCTGACAACGTAGTCGCCATTAACCTGTTTGATTTCCAGCTCGGAATCTCCCTTCACATGTAGGTGGGGAACATGGATCTCAAGGGCCAACTTGAGGCTGGTGATGAGAGCTTCGTACTCTGCCTCGTTGTTCGTACAACCTTCTGACAACAGGAACGAGTACGGCAGGACGGCTTGCGCCGGGGTAGTGAAAACAATATCCAGACCCACTCTGTTGAGCTTGGGGTCGTTGAGCCTTCTACCGGTGGGGCTCCGGGAGGCGCCGTCGAAATGCATTTTCCAACACGGGACAGCATGATCGACTGAGAGGATCGTCTCATCGGGGAAATCCAGGTCCAGGGATTGATCCGCGGAGGTTGGATGGGAAGCTAAAAAGTCTTCCAATGCCTGTCCCTTAACGGCCTTCTGAGGCACGAACCTGATATCAAACTGCTGGAGAATCACCGCCCACCGTGCTAGTCGGCCAGTCAGCATGGGGCGGTTCAGGATGTACTTCAGCGGATCTACCCGAGAGATCAATTGCACCTCGTGGTGTTGCAGGTAGTGCCGCAACTTCTGCACGGCGAAGAGGAGCGCAAGTCATCTCTTTTCGATAGGGGAGTATCTGACCTCCGTATCGAGAAGCATGCGGCTGAGATAGTAGAGACTGTTCTCAGTGCCCTCGTTATTCTTCTGGGCGAGCAGCGCGCCGAGGGATCTCTCCAGGGCGGTCACATAAAGGACCAGCGGCTTTCCGGAGATGGGTGGCATCAATACCGGAGGTTGGAGAAGATACTTCTTGATTTCCTCGAAGGCGGCCCGACACTCCTCATCCCATTCGTAGGCAGCGCCTTTCTTCATGAGCCGGGAAAAGGGCTTACCCTTGCCGGCCAGATTCGCAATGAATCGGCGTATATAGGCTAAGTGGCCTTGAAGGCCTCGGAGCTCTCGAATGTTGCTCGGGGGAGGCATTTGGCTGATGGCCTTGATCTTCTCTGGGTCGATCTCGATACCTCGGTATCTGACAACAAATCCCAGAAACTTCCCGGAGGTGACTCCGAAGGCACACTTCAGTGGGTTCATCTTCAGGTGACGGGAACGGAGGAAACCGAACACTTTCTCAAGGTCTTTGAGATTGTCCTGGCGCTGGCATGATTTGACTACAAGGTCATCCACGTAGCATTCCACCAATGTCCCGAGAATCGGTTTGAATATGCGATGCATGGCCCTCTGATAAGTGGCACCTGTATTTTTCAAACCAAATGGCATTACCTGGTAGGAAAAGGTACCCTGGGGAGCCCTGAAGGCAGTGGACTCCTCGTCTTCGGGGGCCATCCGGATCTGGTTATACCTGGAATACCCATCCATGAAAGAGTGGGATTGGAACCCGGCCGTGGCGTCAATCAACAGTTCTGTCACTGGGAGTGGGAAGTCATCCTTTGGGCAGTGGCGATTGAGATCGCGGAAGTCGATGCAGACTCTGATCTTCCCATTCTTCTTCCTGACCGGCACAATGTTGGCAAGCCATTTGGGGTACTGGACCTCCTTAATGAAGTTGGCTTTGATAAACTTGTCAACTTCGGCCTCAACCATAGCACCATGAGAAGGGTGCATTTTCCTGGGAGGCTGCTTAAACCCACGATGTTTTGCCGGGAGGCCCAGACGGTGGACGGCCACTTGGGGATCCAGCCCTGGCATCTCATCGTAACTCCAGGAAAACACATCATGGTGCCGTTTGAGGAAGTCTACGTACTGCTGCCACTCCTCGAGGGACATGGCCGCACTGATCAATGTGGGTCTCGGATCTGCCTCGCTACCAAGGTTCACTTGTACCAGTTCATCAACCGTGGTAGAGACTCCTTCTTCAAAGGCTGGGGGAGCATCCTCCAAGTCTTCCTCCCCAGCCGTGGGGGGACTTCCCGCGACGGAAGATACTTCTGGGCTCTTGAAACCCGAGGGGCAGCTGGTGCCGTCTTGGGCAGCAGCGGTCATCACATCAGGAGACTCACTTGTCGTTGAGACCATATCAATGAATGCATTTGATCCTACCCCATCTGGCCTTCGGCCTAAAGGGCCACGTTTGATGATATCAAAGTAGTGGTGACGTGTCGTCCTGAGTCGGTTAATTCCAGCCTGACGGAAGAGACACGTATGGCGCACCGCCGTTGTCATCAGCTTGACGTCCCGGTACCGTACAGGGGTAGGAGGTTCCGGGATGACCGAGCCTGGTTGATGTAGGAGTACGACGTGATTTTTCTATGTGGCATGGACACGGGAACATGCCTTCCTTGCATACCCGAAACAACAAAACATTGCCCCATGTCGGGGGTCGTGGCCTCCAACCGGTGGATCGGGAGGATGTAGGCGTCGTCCATGCTTGCCCAGGGATCACTTGTGATCGGGGCGGGCTCATCCTCGCTTACCAGGATTTTCTTGTCCTTACTTTTGTAATAACCCGCATCCAGATAGCGGGCCTCACAAGAAGCGAAAGGGGACGCGTCTCCTTGGAGCATGCCTACTCGACCGTTGAGCGAGTACTTGAGGCACTGGTGATACGACGAGGGGACCGCTGCATGCAGATGGATCCATGGCCTACCCATCAATGCGTTGTAGGTGGTGTCCTGAGAAACAACCATGAACTCGGTGCTGGCAATTAAGCCACCGAACTGAGTCTTCAGGCGGATCTTGCCGACTGGGGTTTGCTCTGTCCTGTCGTACCCCTGGATTCTGAGGTCAGAGGGAGTTAAATCACCTTCGGACAGACCCAGCTTTCGCAGCGTCTGGGTCAGAATTAGATTGATTCCAGAACCTGTGTCAACGAGGCAGCGACGGACTTCCACACCGTTGAAGTGGCTAGTGATATACAGCGGGCGAATGTGCCCCTGTACGGGAGGGTCCTCATCTTCACCGTAGAACGAGATAACCGCCTGACATTCGGTGTTTTCAATCGTCTCGGTATGGAAGGCTTCTGCAGCTGCTACTTCCGTCTCGAACTGGAGGGGGCTCCTTAGGGCCTCGGCAAGTGCTTCGCGCATTTTAGATGATAGGTGAAGGGCCTCAAGGATGGAAAGCCTCACCGGAATGCCGGCCAGGTGCTTCAGAACATCGTACTTTTGTGCCAAACGTGGACCTCTGCTCACAGGGGGTCGTTCGACATTCGGAGGCACAGCGGGTCCGGCTGGCTGAACCGACGATTGACTAGTACTGGGTACATCTTGTTGCCTACCAGTAGAAGCCTGAAGAGTAATTTCCGGACTAGGATCGGAAAGAGGAGGTTGGCCTGTAGCCGGTCAAGACTGACTGTGATACGGACGAGGCGGCTCCCCCCGATCCAGTAGCACAAATGGCGGTGGAGGTAGAGCCGAGGGTGTTTGATGGGTTTGCGCGTGCTGAGATCTGCGCTGAGCCTGCTGCCTGGTCTCGGTAGCATGCATGGCTTGGCCACAAGTGCCTGCTGACGTGCCTCGATGACCGGCGCGATTGCGGTTCCACTGACGTTGATGTCGGCTGGAAATGTTGGGGAGGTCTGCCTGGGGTTCCCCCTCGCCGGGGGTCATATAGGGCTTTACCAGCTCCACGGTGTTAACCGAAGCGTACCCTTGACTGTCGCTCGAAGATTCATCCACCTCTGGGTGGATTCTGGGAGGAATCCCCATTTCAGGGGGCATAAAGTCGCCGAGAGTGCGGGACGACGACGGCACTGGCGGTGCACGTTGCTTCTTCTTGCGTCGCCGCTGCTTGCCCTTTTGGGCAGAGGTCGACTGTGCAGACGATGCGGAGGAACCGGTTAATTCTTCTGAAGGTTATGACTACTTTAGGTGCGCCCGGATGATACACTGGGCACGAAAAACGGTTTTTCGAGCCATCCAGTCGTCATATTTCTGGGATCCGCGGCTAAGGACCTGCTGCCACTCACCTTCACTGTCGTTGCCGATCTCTGATCCTGCAAAGACACCTGCCACTTGGGCTGGAACCGGGCCCAACTTGACTATGTTGTTGTTGAACTAGTCCTGAAGCCAGTCTTTAAACACACATCATCGCTTGAGGGTGTGCCCCAGGATCCGATGATAAGGGCATTAGTTGGGGTGATCGGTGAGATGCGCCTCTGCCGGCCTTCTGCACTCAGGCAGACGCACAATCCCTTTCTTTAGTGCACTTCGGAAGTAGCCAGGGACCTGATTTTCATTGAACGAATAGGTCTGGTACCTTCTTTCTGGATAGGGGGCCCTGGGGGCCTGGTCCTGTCGAGGGACCGGAGGGGCCTGCTGAGGAGGCGGCGCCTGGTTGTCTCGCCTAGGTGGTGGTGGCGCGTTGCGCGGGGGAACCTGTCGGTTCTGAGGCGGTCGCTGCTGGACGGGAGCCTGTGCTTGAGGTGGAGGACCTCTGCGGGGTTGCGGGGTTGGTGCCGCCGGCAGCAATTCTAGCTGCCTCGGGGCTTCTATTTGAGCCATCGCGGCGGGTTCATCCGTGGCGGTCCTCCTGGCTGGGATCATAGGGGGCAGCAAACGTGCCTGACTAGCCTGTTGCAGGGCTTCCTTGAGGTGTTGGGCCTTATCCGAGAAATCTCTGAACCCTCCAGGGTAGTTCTGGGTAATCAAGGAAGGTACCAGCTCTGTCTAGACGTTCCCCACACACATCGTCAGTAATTGCTCCTTAGTCAGTGGCATATCGAGGGAATACATAAGTCCTTTCCACCGGGCGATGAAAACTGCAACCCGCTCATCAGGCCTCTGTTTGCACTTGAAGAGGTCCGCAATGCTGGTCTTTCGCGTGGTGGAGCTGAACTGGTATAAGAACTACCGGCGAAGATACTCCCAACCGGTCACCGATCCGATAGGGAGCTGGCTATACCAGACGAATGCCGGACCTTCCAATGTCTGTACGAATCATTGGAGCTTGGCGGCTTCTTGCTGAGCCGGGGTCCCCAGCATGGGGCCACACCTGGAAGAAAAATGTGCCAAGTGCTGTGGCGGGTCCCCCGTCCCGTTAAAAGGCGAGAAAGTGGGGTTCCCAAAACTCGGAGGCGCGGGCATATCATCCACCCATGCGGGATAAGGCTTGCCATCTGGTGGGACCGCCACCTGCCGCGTTTCCAACGCCTCGAGGCGGGTTGTGAGTGCCGCAATAAGGTCCTCCGGGTGGGGGTCCCTGTCTTGACGGGGATCCCTAACCACAAGTGCATTGCCAGGTTCTTCAACATGGTAGACGGCTTCGGCCGCTAGTGGGTCAACTGGCGGAACGACCTGCGGGGCGACTGGGGGAACCCGGGTTGGATTCTTCAGATTGCCCCGTCGCTCGGGGGGGGGGGGGGGGGGGGGGGGTTGGCGAGACGTATCGCGCCCTCTTGCCGTATGTTCCGGCTTCCGCCCTGTCTGCGGCAGTAGCATGATCAGGGTTTCCCGGAGGCATCTCACCGGGGGGAAATTGTTCCTGTCCCTGCTGCCCCGGCCTAGAATTACCATAGTCGGGTCGTCGCTCTGCGGCGCGTTCAGAGGCGGACGGGTCGGAGTGCTTGACTGTTCCGACGTGCTCCTTACCCTTTCCGGTGTTTCGACTGAGTACCAGCGACTTTGTGGGTACGGGCAGGCCTAGCAGGTTCCTCTGCTGACGGGTAACCCTCCCTGATGGGTCGAGTAGTGGCGGTGCGCCCTCTGGGGGGAAGTCTCCATCAAGGAGTTCCAGTTCGTCTTCCCTATCCACAATGTCGGCCATGTGGACCGTGATTCCTCTCGAGGGCATGTCCTCGATGTCGCATAGCGAATCGGGTTGTCGTTGAATAGGATTGAAAAGGAGGGTAGCATAGTGTCCCCAACCACGGACTTACACATGGGGGGTGGCTTCCCTGACGATCTTGCGGAGTGCTTTAAAACCCTGAATGCATTTTCGTCGGAGGGCACTCTGGTGACCTGGAGACTCGGGGTGCTGGGCCACAAGGAGCGCGGCCGCATCGATCAGGCGGCACTGTTCGCCAATCTCCTCGAAGTGCTCTCGACTCTTGGGGTATACCACCCGTTCGCAACGGAGGCGGAATTGCGTCACCCAGAGGGTTCGACAAAAGCATCCCACTTCTTCAGGGGTAAGAGACTCGGGTACGCGGAAAATCAGCGCCGCCGTGGGCCAGAACTTCTCTAGGAAATAGTCCGCTGCAAGAATACTCCAGAAGCTCCTGGGTTCGGCCTCGGGGTCTGGCCCTACATTACCCCACTCATCAACCGGGGGCGGCTGAGGGACCGGTAGAGGTACCAAGGCGGACCTCTGGGATAGAAAACTCGGCGGTGGAGAATACGGCGAGCGAGCGGACTGGCCACCAAATTCTGGGCCTTCCTCTGAAGAGCGAGGTGACCTGACCACAATGTCATGATAGGATGGGCTAACAGCCACTACTTCGGGCACGGGAATCACCGTTACCGGTGCCTGGTCATGTCGTTGCTCTACCACCGTTGACCCCCAAAATAGCTCCCCGTGATCTCGAGTAGAGGTAAAGGGCGCTTCGGGTGACGATGGCGGTGACTACGCGGTCGAGACCTGCGTAGTTCCCAGAATCTCTTCCTCCTGGATGTATCTGCGGAGGGAGATGGGGATCCGGTGGACCTCATGTTCTGGGAGAACGAGGCTGACGCGTCTGGTTCTTGCCCCGATCCTTGATACGGGGGAGCTAGGAGAAGGTTCCATGGCTGAGTCGTACTCCACTTCAGAGTCGGAGAAACGAGCAGGTTTGATCTCCACCCTGGCTTTCCCAGGATTCTTCTTGTGGCGGCGGCGACCCGCTATCCAGCCCTGGGGTGGCTCTTCGGGACAGGGTTGATCTCTATCATGGAGTCGCGGGGCGGCACTGGCGCCGTGGCGGAGAGGGCCCCCACTTGAGATAGCCGGGGTGTGAGGGGCACCAGGGAAAATGTCGAAGGGTACATGGGGAGGACCTCCAGGAACAGTAACCATGTGGGCGGGGCCGCTGTTGGAACTGGCAGGAGCATGGGGAGGACCTCCATGGTCGATGCGAGTGGAGCGAGGCTGACCTTCACTCCTCGGGTTGCTGGGGCGAGGCGGACCTTCGTCGGTTGCAGAGAGGACGTAGGGAGGGCCCCCACGTTGGAGAAGGGCCGGATGGATGGTGCCTTCAGAAGGATGGACTCCATACCCTGTACAGCGGGCACAGGAAATGTTTCCGCACTGGGCGTCACTGCCGCGGGGCAGGTCTTCCTGCAGGATGGGGGTAGCACGAGGCATGCCTCCATGACAAACCTCGGAGCAGGGAAGGCCCACTCTCTGTGGAGTAGTGGTACAGGGAGGACCTCCGTACGGGGTGACATTACCGCGGGTTAGCTCGCAGCGATCACCACTTGGGCCTGCAACCAGGAGAGTCAACCCACCCTGCCCATGGGGTGGTTGGGGTCTCAATCCTGGTTGGGTGGAGGAGTGCCCCTGCTCAATGTATGCAGGGGCTTCACAATACATGTCGGCGGTGGCTCGGGCCACTGTAGCTGTCGACGTTGTAGCGCCTAGGCGAGCGTCCTCAGCCCGGGCCCGACGCTGATGTCGGGTTAGGCGGGCCGGCGCAGGCGGTGTAGGGACGTAGTCTGCCTGCTCTTCCTGCAGGGTCGGACGGCGGCACTGACGCGGCCGGACGGGACCTCTCGCCTGGGGCCCCCGGGTCGGGGCCCTGAGCGGACTGAGCCGGACAGCGCCTGCCTCTTCAGCGTAAGGCGAGGAGTCGTCAAGGTGTTCTGGGGATAGGCTCCCGAAACGGTTGAATGTCGGGGTGGGGAGCAGGGGCTCCCTGCCCGGCCTGTTAGGGCGGCATTGACGGCGGGTCCTGGAGGCCTCCAGGTCCAAGAGGGCCATATCCCTGGTCGGGATGACCCCTTCCTCCTCGTACCTGCGCACGAGGCTGTTGATCACCCTTCATTGGATGACCTCTGACGGGGAAAGGGGACATGGGTGTCCCGTATTCCATGGCGTGGCAGCCGTCGTGGCGGTAGTGGCGCTACGTGGGGTGGTCGTCGTGGTGTTGCCCTTGCCCCTGCGTGGGCGAAGAGCGGATGGTGATCGCATCTCTGAAACAGTAACCTGGTTCCTGGAAAACGAAGGGATCAACTCATCAGTACTGGGAGGAAAAGGATTGACAGCCAGTGCCCCAGCGTTCTTCCATCCTCCATATCTGTGAGAAGGATCCACGCCAACACGCTGCAGGGCGGAGTGCCCCACGTTCTACTACCCCGACTTCTGGGGAGTTTCACGACAGGCCCGCTATTTGCCTGGCGGGACCAGGCACCGGATATCTGGATCCGGTGACACGTCGATCTACTGGTGTCTCGAACGCTACTAATCTCCATATTGAGGAGAAGAATTTCACGTCGGGTTCACCATTTCTGTTTCTGACGCTTTCACCGGGGCGCGCACCCGTCCGTCCATGGGGGAGGACGCGCGACGCTTCTGTTGCCCCGCATTCCCGCTTTCCCAAGGCGGGCGGCATTCGCTCCTTATTCAGGGACGTCTGCTCCTTGATCGAAACGGGATGATGGGATGTCGGTTCTTCCTCCTGCGGATTCCTCCTCAGAACTCATCACCTAGTCTGGGTCTCCCTTATAGATTTAATACGTAGTTCGTGAAACTCTTCCCAGTGCCATGTTTCCATGGACGCCGGTTAATTACACTGCTTCTGTCGGGACATTCCAAAGGGTCCAGTCAGGGCAGCAACCTTTGGTCAGGGGAGTAGTCACGTTGAGGCATCAGTAGCGTGTCTGGATGTTGGGGTACCTGACATGTCTGTCTGTTATCCTTGACCACAAGGCTTCTCGAGGGCGTGGAAGCTCGAGGCATCCCACATCGAGCGCGGGGAATTATATGTCATAGACACATATCTGAGGTTTTCCTCAGCTTCCCATGCTCAACACAGGGTATTCCTCAAGTTTAACGTCCAGCGGTGACGGATCAACCCAACCATAGCATTAGCTAGGATAGATCGGATTGAGGGATCCTCCTTGAAGGGATATCGATACCGGGGCCAGCCTATGGGCGACTGTGAAGAAGAGCGTACCGACATGGTCTCACCAGGATAAGACGGTCTGGGCAAGAATCGGAATGGGTGGTGGGAAGATGAATGGAGTGGAAGGAGAGTGAAATGGGACCATCATAGGGGGGGACAATGAAGTTGGGCTTGAGCCTTGACGAGGCTTCCTACGTATCCCCGTGGCAGGGAATCAAAGTCCACGTAGTTCAGGAAATACAGTTTAACGTCATGCGGGACGATAGTGAACCCTGACGTGAATAAACGACGGGTGATGGGTGTCGGCGAACTGACGTAAATGAGGGACCTTGGTCCGGTGGGAGTTGGGCTTGAAACTCTGGGAGGATTCCTACGTACCATGCCTTGACCTGGATCAAAGACCTCGTAGTTCAAATGGGGATTTATCGGCGAACCGACATGAAAGTGGACCTTGGTCCAATGAGGGGTGGGCTTGAACCTCTAGGAGGCTTCCTACGTACCATGCCTTGACATGGATCAAAGACCTCGTAGTTCAAATGGGGCTTTATCGGCGAACCGACATGAAAGTGGACCTTGGTCCAATGAGGGGTGGGCTTGAACCTCTAGGAGGCTTCCTATGTACCATGCCTTGACACAGATCAAAGACCTCGTAGTTCTTAAGGGAATAGGTGGGAAGTTTAATGTCATGCAGGACAAGGGGGGCATACAGTTTAACGTCATGCTGGACGAGGGCGAAACTCGACGTGAATGAACGACCGAGCAATGTGGCTTGAACCTCATAGAGTCCTCCTACATACCATGCCTTGACATGGATCAAAGTCCTCGTAGTTCAAAAGGGGTTTGTCGGTGAATCGACGTGAAAGTGGACCTTGGTCCAATGAGGGGTGGGCTTGAACCTCTGGGAGGCTTCCTACGTACCATGCCTTGACACAGATCAAAGGCCTCGTAGTTCATAAGGGGTGGGTCACAATGGCTTACCATTGGACCAGAATGCAGTTTAACGTCGTGCTGGACGGGAGTGTGCAGTTTAACGTCATCCTGGACGCGGGTGTGACCCGACGTGAAAGCAGACTCGTGAGTCCACTGGTGGTGGGCTTTAACCTCGTGGAGGCTTCCTACGTACCATGCCTTGACATGGATCAAAGACCTCGTAGTTCAAATGGGCTTTGTCGGTGAATCGACGTGAAAGTAGACCTTGGTCCACTATTGGTGGGATTGAACCTCATGAAGGCTTCCTACGTACCATGCCTTGACATGGATCAAAGACCTCGTAGTTCAAAAGGGAAGACCCGACGTGAAATGACAGGTGGGCTTGAACCTCATAGAGGCTTCCTACGTACCATGCCTTGACATGGATCAAAGTCCTCGTAGTTCAAATGGGATTGGGTGGTCAGGGTCGGTGCTCACTCTAAGCCCCCATGAGTCATGCTCGGTGTGAGAAACAAGAGGTTTCAAGGACCCGACGATCACGTCGCGAGGGGTGCGTCCGTGAGAAGCGAAGAGGGGCTTACGCGTTAGGCGGCCCATGGTGTTGGGACTTACTCCAGGATGGAGGCCCAAAAGGGGGTGCCTCGTTCCCTATCACTTCCTTCACTGACCTTGGTAGTGGGGAAGTACGGAGATGCATGGGCGCAATCATCCGTACGAAAGGTTATGGGCTTACGCTCTGAGGCAGCCCTTCCCCTGCGAACATACGCCACTCCGACAAGGAGGATCTCATTCCACGTGCGGAAGAGTTCCATTCCCGTGGAGACGAGTGGTGTAAAGAATGTTCGACCTGGGGGGGACCCTTCGTGAGGGAGACGAGGTTGGGTCACAGTTTAAAGTCATGTGCTGAGGACGTGGTGCTTGGCAGTTTAACGTCCTGCAGCTCGGACGAGGTGGGTTCACTCCACACCCCTAGGACTTACATAACCGGTACCCTCTGGTCCTTGGGGAAGGGAAGGTACCGGTAAGGCCATGGTCATGGGGGGTTGTGGAACAAACCATCGAGGGGTCCACGTTAGCGTGGCTATGCGAAGAAGCAATAGCCGTTAGCGTGCCTATGTGAAGAAGCATTAGGCGAAGAAACGCTACGGGAGGTATCGTCCATGGGACTTTGAAATCACATCGTGCAAACCTGGAGGGTCGCACGGGAAGAGGAATCGGTAAGAAGAGGATTGTGCCTTGCGAAGTGGGGTGCCTTGGCCTTAGCATGGGGCATAGGTGTGAGTGGGAGGCGCTTCGTGAAGTGGAACAGTGTTTGCGGAGCACTGCCTCGCGAAGGAGGAGTGTCTCGCGAAGCAGGGTCCTACAAAGCAATGTGCTTCGCGAAGTGGAGCGATCCTGCCTTAGCATAGGGATCACTCGTATGGGTTGGGTGTTTCGCTAAGCACAAGTGCTCTGTGGCTGCCCGGGTTCCCTTGGGAATCCCCTTCCTTCACGAATGCCCTTGAGCTTCGCGAAGGGCATCCCTCTCGGAAGAGGGGATCAAAACGAGACAAAGTAGAGTCGTCTCGCGAAGTAGAAATACCTCGCGGAGCTCATGATTCTCGGGGAAAAGAGTGCTTCGCGATTCGGGGGAGGAGAAGCCGAAAGGTCGGATTGTCCGTCCCCAGGACCAGGGGGAGTCCAGTATTTATAGGGAAGGGGCGCCGCAATGCAGGACTCGCGCGCCGCCTCTGGGGCTTCGCGGCGGCTCGCGAACGTCAAATGGGTTCGCGGAGAATTACCGCCTCTGGAGCTTCGCGGCGGCTCCCGAACGTCAAATGGGATCGCAGAGCATTACCTCCTCTGGAGCATCGCGGCGCCGCCATGGTTGGGGTGCTTCGCGGCGGGGCTTCACGGTGGAGCTTCGCGTCGGAGCTTCGCGAGGCAGCGCGCCGGCCTTTTTCGTTCCTTTCTTTCGGGCCACATTTTTGGCGCCAACAACGCCCTAGTGCTTCACCAAGAGGTGCACCCGTCCTCTTCGTCAAGAAGAAGTATGGGTCAATGTGGCTTTGCATCGATTATAGTGAACTTAACAAAATCACGATAAAGAACAAGTATCCTCTCCAAAGAATTGATAACTTGTTCGATCAGCTGCATGGAGCACAATACTTCTCCAAGGTGGACTTGCGGTCGAGATATTATCAAGTAAGGGTGAAGAAGGAAGATATCCTCAAGACTACTTTTCGCACAAGATACGGGCACTATGAATTCATAGTAATTATTTTCGGACTCACTAATTCTCCAAAAATCTTCATGGAATTAATGAATAGAGTTTTCAGAGATTACCTCGACAAATTTGTGGTAGTCTTTATAGATGATATTCTAATATACTCTAAAACCGTGGAGGATCATGAGGAGAATTTAAGAACTGTACTAGAGACTTTGCACAAGGAGAAGCTCTATGCAAATTACATCAAGTGTGAGTTCTGGTTAAAGGAGGTCTCATTCTTAGGCCATTTCATCACAAGCAATGGGATATCTATGGATCCCTCCAAAACAGAGGCAATTGAGGGATGGTCGAGGCCAACATCAGAAATGGATATCTGTAGCTTCATGGGGTTAGATGGTTATTATCGACGATTTGTGAGAAATTTCTCATGATTTTCCAACCCTCTTACCAAGATTACTCGAAAGGGAGTAAAGTTTTCTTGGAGTGATGAATGCGAAGAAAGATTCAAGGAGTAGAAAAGGAGGCTTATCACTCCGCCCGTGCTCACTTTACCCACAAGTGGGGAAATTTTTGTGGTATTCAATGATGCTTAGAAGAAGGGCTTAGAATGTGTGATGATGCAGAATGATAAAGTGATATCCTATGCCTCAAGGCAGTTGAAAATCCATGAGAGAAACTATCCAACACATGATCTGGAGTTGGGGGCGGTAATCTTTGCCTTGAGAATCTGGCGGCATTATCTCTATGGGGAGAAATGTCAGATATATATAGACCACAAGAGTCTTAAATATATATTCAAACAAAAAGAGATTAATATGTGCCAGATAAGATGGATAGAGCTCATCAAGGATTGTGATTGTTCAATACATTACCACCCTGGGAAAGTGAACAAGGTGGCAGATGCCCTAAGTAGAAAGGACCAAGCGATTCTATCAATGATGAGAATTGAGAAGGATCCAATTGTCTTAGACTTGATGAAGATGGACATGGGAATCATAGAGAAAGGAACATCATCAATCCTTTCACAAATGATTGGTCAACCGTCTCTTTTGGAAAGGTTAAAGGATGCTCAAAAGGATGATGTGGGAATTCAAGAAAAAGTGGAAGCTATCGAAAGAGGGAAATCCTTGGAGTTTAATGTTAATGAAGAAGGAATTGTGCGATTTGGGGAAAAACTATGTGTTCCATCATGTCCGGAGTAGAAGAAGGATCTTTTGGATGATGCACATAGTTCAAATTTCTCTATTCACCCAGGGAGCAAAAAGATGTATCGAGATCTCCAAGAAAACTTTTGGTGGATAATATGAAGAAGAAGATCGTTGAATATACATCAAAGTGCCTGGTGTGTCAGCATGTGAAGGCAGAGAGGCAGAAGTCTAAGGGAATGATGAAACCATTTCCCACACCATAATGGAAATGGGAGAATATCACCATGGACTTTGTCACCGGACTTCCAAGGACATACAAAGGAAACAATGCAATTTGGGTTATTGTGGATCGTCTTACAAAGACTGCACACTTAATTGTTATTCGGGAGGATTTCTCTTTGGATTAACTGGCACGGATATATATCAGGGAAGTGGTAAGGCTGCATGGAGTACCACTATCTATTGTGTCTGACTAAGATCCAAGATTCACCTCTAAGTTTTGGAAGAGTCGTCAACATGCTCTGAATACTGAACTAAACTTCAGTACGGACTATCATCCTCAAACTGATGGCCAATCCAAGAAGACTATCCAAACACTTGAGGACATGTTGAGAGCATGCTCAATGGACTTTAAAGGAGGATGGGATCAACATCTTCCTCTTTCTAAGTTCTCTTATAATAACAGTTTCCACTTGAGCATCCAAATGGCACCATATGAAGCCCTGTATGGGAAAAGTTGTAGAACACCGGCATGTTAGGATGAGGTCAGTGAATTTAAGCTGCTTAGACCAGAAATGGTCGAAGAAATGGTGGAGAAGGTGAAAACCATTCAGCAGCATATCAAGGCAGCCCAAAGTCGATAGAAGTGTTATGCAGATAACCGTCGATGAGACATTGAGTTTAAAGTTGGAGACATGGTTTTTCTACGCATATCTCTGTGGAAGAAGGTCATGAGGTTTGGAAAGAAAGGGAAGTTAAGTCCAAGGTACATCGGCCCCTTTGAGATTCTTGATCGTGCCGGGGCTATGGCCTATCGACTAGCACATCCACCTACTATGGCCAAAGTGCATGATGTATTTCATGGATCCCTATTAAGGAAGTGCATATCGGACCCTTCACATGTACTCTCTTCTGAGTTGGTACAATTGGAAGATGATCTTTCTTATGAGGAGAAACCATTGAAGATCATAGATTGTAGAGAAAAAGTTCTACAAAATAAGAAAATTCCCCTCTTCAAGGTGTTGTGGAGAAACCAAAAGTTTGAAGAAGCGACTTGGGAATTGGAGTAAATGATGAAGCTAAGTTACGCGCATCTGTTTTAGTGTGGGAAAAGGAAAATTTCAAGGGCGAAATTTCATAAGGGGGGAATATTGTAACGAACCAAAGATTCATTAATGGAAATCCCTCTTGATCTAATTAAATGTCTCTTTATGTTTATATAAAATTTCAACTTCTTGGGATTTATGTTAAGAATTTTGACCGTTGCTAATATATCCATTGAAAAGTGATCACATGATTAGTATAAATACAGGGCTTTAATAAATCCAATTTACTCAAACAAAAGTAGTGATGGCCTCATCCAGTAGAATTGCTCCATACGAAGCCCATTTTTCGGAGATCAGAAAAGAGGTGTCATCCTTGGGCTTCACTTTTGACCAAGCCTAATCTGAGCTTCATCATGTCAAGTTCGAACGGGATAGTCTATGGGAAAAGTGGAAGTTGATAGAGATTACCACTCGAGCGATGTTATCCGAGCCACCCCAAGAGTCTGTCACCATCGCACACCTTACCCTTAGGTCTTGTGCTGTTGTTTTAAGGGGTTATGTAACAAATAAATAGTACTATGTTCATTTACATTATTTTTTGTATATAATAATGAATATACTTTCTTTTCATTATTGATACATTGTAAATAGTTTTTAAAGTACAAATAGTGTTTTTAGTTATTAGTTAATTAAGAATTCTATTTATTAAAATTAAGGGATTTTTAAATTAAGTAATATTTTAATAAAATATTATTATTATTATTAAATTATTTTTTATTAAATATAAATTATCTTATAATTTTATTAATGCAATTATAATTTTTATTAAGGTTTGAAATCCATTTCTGTCAAAACCTGTGAATTTTCAATAAATGTTGGTTTTTATTTTAAAAGTGAAAATTAACATATTTAAAAAATCATTTAGATAAAATAAATGTTATTTATGGAATCAGTACATCGAAATTATCCAATGGTGAATTTTTCATAATTTTCTTAGAAAATCAAATTTTTGGGTAAAAATTAAATACAGTTTAAATATATAATGTGTTTTATGACATCATAATGACCCAATAGTGATGTAATAAAATACTATAATATCTATGTTCGGACAATATATGTTTTACCATTAAAATAATGTGATTTTGGGTTTTTTTTACCTACTTTTCAAAGCATTAATGGACCTCTCATGACTTATTAAACATCTTGTCTTTTAAAATTATTTTCCATGGGAGTGTGACACACCTCCACATAAGAAAACTCATTATTTTAATAATTTAGGACTTTTTACATATAAAATATTTTTTTCCTCTTCCCTTTTCCAAAAAAAATGAGCAAAAACCATGGGATGGTTTGTGGTTTGGATTAATTTAATATAAGGGGTCCCAAACCTAAATAATAAAGAATTCCCTCACCTTTCCTATATGAACCCACCCAAGATCCCACTTCCTCCTCACTCAAAGCCTTTGGAGTTCGTCCAACCTCTACCCTACTCTTTCTATAATTCTCACAAGGTTCCCCAAGCTCCCAAGAAGCCTCTCACAAGCCTCTCTCTAGGCTTTGGAAGCACACTTCCAAGTAAGGGTTTTTTTCTTCCTTTCTCATTTTTATCCAATTTTCTTTAAGTTGTTTTACCCTTTTAATTTCAATTATGAATGTTGGGGTATAGTTTTACATCTCCCTCATACTTCCATTTTTATGTTTTAATTATGTTATACCCTTTCTCTCTCATTAAATTCCTCCCATGTACACCCGTTACTATGCTGAAATTCTGAAAGGAACTTCTCTCTCCTCATTTACATTCAAGAAATAATTTGGTATCACGAATCTAAATTCCATTACAATTTTTGGTACATGTATCTATATGACCTTGTTACTTTACATTACATGTAAATATGATGAGGAACCCCTTTCTCTCTCATCAACCGTTTTTATGAATTCTTATGTCACGTCGTTACGCTGCCGAAATCGCACCGATTTTCTAAGCCATTTCCATTATGTAGTGAATACCATGCCCATTTCTCCATAAAGGGTATTCACCTTTATGCACATTTACTTATTAATTATAAAGTTTCATGTATGAATACCACATTCCTTTATTGTGGATTAAATGATTATGTTTTATGAATCCATGTTTTACGATCCATGTGGCACACTTATGCATGAAATGAAATGTTTAAGAAGGGTGTGCCCTTATACCACTCCAATGCATTGGGTAAAGTATAGTATCATGGTACGTCAAGTGCAGTGAGTGTTGAATCATGCTAATTCAAGTGCATCGAGGGTTTAATTGTGATTCATGTGCAATGAGGATTTACCCATGCTCTATGTGCAATGGGCCTTGGTTCATGCTAATTCCATGTTAAGTGTTGTTGCCACATTTCCATGTTAATATTATCATGCTTTATCATGCCTTTATGTTCATGTTTCTCTTGAGATCTGTTGATATTCCTATTTTCTAACATGTATTTTACTCCCCATGTATTCCATGTGTGTTCCCTTACTGGGCTTTATAGCTCACCCTTTTCTTATGTATGTTCTTAGGTTATCCCATGCAATGCTAAGTACGATGGAATGTAGTGGTCTTGTAAAGGAAGATTTCAATAATGATGTTGTATTTCATGTTTTAAGTTTTTATGTAATGATCCAAAGCCCCAAAGACACTAAAACTCTTGATCTTCTGGTTGTATCAAGTGAAGTTTTATGTAATAAATCATGTTTAAGTTTGTAATAAAAGAAGGGTTGTCATATAGGTGGTTTTCTAATTATACCAAAACTCATTGTGTCCCACTTAGTGCTGACAGTACTAGCTGAGGATACATGCAGTCTATATGTGTTGAATGAGTTCTGTAGGTAGTGACCTATGAGGTTTTGTGGGCTAGCTAAACCCCCAGGTAGTTTAGGTCTCGCTAGATATTGTCTCCCAAGTTTTCTACCTCATGGGGAAACCTGCATATCAAATTCAATTCCTCATAGTGATTCTTCTTCAGGGATCTGCTAAGTGATGGTGGAGTCTAGAGACTCAATCACAAGATGATACATCTCTCTCTTGTTTATAATTTGGTAATCTCTTTAGGGAGTGGTATTTTCCGACCACATTTTGACCAGTGAACAACCAGGAGCTTTTGCATCAATATTTGGGAATTATGATCATGGATAAGTATTTAGTGAGGTTTAAAAATATCTTGTGATACTCACTAGGTATTGTGAAAAATACATTATTCAATGAATGAACCATTGAAAAGGTATTGCATTGATATATCATGGATTTAGTGATATTCCGTATAATTCCCACCTATGATAGAGTACTTGTGAGATATTTAGTATTGTAGTGATTTCTGATAGAGATGGTGCCAATAATGAGTACTCGTAGTTGGAATCCTAGAGCTAAGAAGTTGGTAGTAGGTATCCAATGGTAGTCATAGGGGTTTGAGGGGTACCATATTATTTAAGAGAAGATCCTAGGATAGAGGATCTGCAATTAAGGGCTCACATTATGGCTTGAGACATTCAAGGGAGAGGCAATTTTTCTCATTCGATATTTGGAGACATCTTTCATGGGATTTTATGAACCATCATACAGCTAATAGAGAAAATATTGATGGACCACCTTGGTATAGAAAGAAATAGGAGAAAGTAGGTCCTCATAGTGGAAGATATAGTAGAGGGTAAGTTACAGTATTAGGAGGTGGAATTTGATTTAACCTATTGGCTCCACCACCCCAGGTGGTCTGTGCCAGGATCTGGAAGCTAATGGATAGGGACGTGAAAAGCTACAGGCAGTTGAGGCCAATGAACCTAAAGTTCTAGGTATGATTAGAGGTATAATTTGTTTCTACTCCACTTTATCTTTGGAACTAATATACATGGGTTTGAGCCACTATTTTCTTGTTACTTCTCTGATTCATGATCTAGAAATTCTAGTTGAGCCCTTAGCTAAAACCATGAACATGGAAACTATGACAGGAGGAAACTAAGTGATCACACACGTATATATAAATTAAGATATAATGTTGGAGGAAAATGTTTCTTGACATAACAAAAATATGGCACATTTTTAATCAAAAATCAAATGATTTGTTGATTCTTTTCAATGTTAAAACCCTTGATTTTCAATATTTTAGTCAAATATGGATAATTTGGAATGAGTTATTGAAATGGATTTAAAAGAATAAAATAATTTGTTTTCAATTGAAACTATTATCTATGAATCCATTGATTTTTTGGTTAAAATTTAGCAAGATCTTTTTATTTACTTTGTTCAAAAATTATCAAGTCGGCCAACACTCTACCACCAAACCACCAAGTCACATAGCTAGCCCAAAGCATCGGCTGACAAAGGTGGATAGGTGGGAAGGTCCACACAACCAACTAAGGCATGGGGCATCACTCTCAAGCACGAGTGGGCCATGGGTGGTGAACCCCATGATGAATATGGCATGTCCGAAGACCATGTTGGATCTGTGTGTCGTGTCCCGAAAGTGTGTGTGTGTTGTATGGGAGCCCACCCTGATTCAATAATCTGTCCAATAAATCTCATGTCAATTCTTATAAATCCTCATTTGAAGGATTCCTGTTTCAATGTGGGATATTCACTTTGTTGTGCCCTATCACAAGCCATGGTGTTGCACTACCTACCATCGATCTCGCTTCCCCTTGAGCCTCCTTCCGCCATTCTGTCACACCACCATACTACTGGCCACCACCATCCAGGAACACCAATACCACTATGCCGCTTCCAAGCTCAATACACCTCCACATACTCCACCACTCTAGAACACCTTCATGTCATAGGAATCCCCTAGAGAGCTCTCCTCCCCCACTTTCAAACCACCTTCCCCTCCACATCTAAACCATAACTCTTCTGAGGAATCACCAATCAGTATCATAACTTGTCCCAATCAACAAGAATACATCATGAGTCCTCCATCGCCACCTCCTTTGTCTTGGCTCGAGGCGCCTTCCACTTCTTTCTCACCACTGAATGTGGCCATTCAAGCCTCCTCTAGCCACTTAAAAGTCTATAAGGGGAGGAGGTTACCGCTGGCAAGCCCCAAAACAGCCTATATTCATTGCTCGGGCCACCCATCTGAATCCAACACTGAGCTCGAGCCCCCATAACTCCTCACCAAATCTCCACCTCCACTGATCACCACTGCCAGTTCCAAATACATGGACACCACCACGTTCCCCCACCACTGTTGAAGGCTGAACGCTCATTGGTTCTATCCACCATGAGCCACCGGCTCATCACTCTATGCATCTCCCACTACCGGTTGCCACTGGTGAACCGTGTGGACCCCTTCCATGTGGTATTTTACACCCTTATCTTATGGGTATGATCTCAACAAGGAATCAGAAGACCCTCCTCCACCCATTATCATGGGGTGCTTTGAATGATACAAGGTTGAGGGCCTCTCCCTTGGCCTATAGAAGGAGGCATTTTCCCTACTTAGGGGGATATGTGGACATTGAGGGAGGAAATATCCCCCAAACATGCTCTCAATGCATATTCTCTTCTCCCACCTTCTGTATTTTCATTTTTTCATTTTATTTTCTTTAATTCAATTTTTTTAGTTTTAGTTTTCATTTTTATTTAAAATTTTAATTTTAATTAAATAATTTAGAATATGAATTTTTTATAATTTATGTTCCAAAATTTAATTTCTTCTTTAATAATAATAATAATAATAATAATAATTTATTATTATTAATTATTATTATTATTATCCAAACATTCTTATTTTTAATGTTTATTTTTTTATTTTCTTTTTCTATCTTTTTCAAAAAGTATTCACTTAATTATACTAATAATAATAATAATTGATATTATTATTATTACTGATATTATTATTTTAAAATCAATCATAAATTATATATTTTAATTCTTTTCTTCTTTATTTTATTTTATTCCACTTTCTCTCTCTCTCATCCCAATTCTACCATTTTTATTTTTTCCTTTTCTTTCCCACCCCCTTTAAATTTAAATTACTCATTATCTTATTTTTCTATCTTCTTATTATATTCTTCCCACTTCTACTATTATGATCTCTTACTATCGAAAATGAGAGGATGGCCCTGAGGCTTGGCCCTGGGGGAGGTCATTGTGTTCATGAATTTTCTTTGAAGTTTTTTTTAAGTTTGTGGTAAATTGAGTAATATGCATGGTGAGGAGAATGTCTCTAATTTGGTGAATTCCATCTAATGAAATAAAAATCAATTTATTTATATTATTTTATTGAATCACTTTTCCCCCTCTCTCCATTGATTAATTCATAATATTATAGTAGTATATATAATTAATGGATGAAACTGTATCGATTGACCTAGGACCTGGAAGATGAAACCTCCTTGAACAAGGAGTTTCATCAACATTAATTAAAGGAGGAAGTGTAATTAAGAGTAATTAGGCATTCAATGATATTATATAATTTCTAAATAAATAATAGTAATTAAAACATAAAATTTCATGTTTGTGTTATCAAATTGGAATCAAACACATAAAAGAGAATAATAATTAAACCTTAAACTAACACCAAGTGATTTATTTCCTTAACTCATTCTGTTTATATGTTCATAGTAGTAATAATTAGAATTTTTATTTTTCATGTCATAAATCAAAAAACCAAAAATATTGTCATTATTTTTGTTAAATACTTAAAACCACAAAAATAGATAGCTTAGGTGATCTATAAGAAGTAAGTGAAAAAACTGAAATCCTCTTAAAGGGAAATGACCCTGGTCATCCACTAGGTTGAATTAGGAAAAATATAATATAGTTTTTTCCCAAATCCATGATAGGTGTCTTTCATTTCTCATTTGATCTCTTTATAGTAGTGATGAGTCCACATGACATAATATTAGGTATGGACTGGCTATCCAAAGTTCATTCCCATATTGAATATTTTAGGAAGAGGATGTGGTGTATCTGTGGTGACAGATCATGGTTTTCCTTTATGGGTGAGAAGAAAACACAAGAAGAGTAGGATGACCTTATACATAGGGTAGTGTGGAAAGTTACTCAATAATTGAATATAATTTCTCTTGGATAGGTGGAAGTTTTGGGCTACCATTTTCTAACATTAGTGGTAGAGTATGATGATGTCTTTCCTGAGGAAATTCCAGGAATACCTCCCCCCCCCCCCGCACAACCAATGAAAAGATTTATTCATTGACTTAAAACCCTTTATGGACCATATATATATTACAGTATATCATATGGATCCCACAGAGATTCAACAGATGAGGTTGAAGTTAGAGAACTTGTAGAGTAATGGATTCGTGAGACCCAGGGTTCCCCCTAGGTAGCCCTAATGTTGTTCTCCAAGAAGATGGGTGGAAGCTTTTGGTTTTTTGTGGATTATCATCATTTGGACCATGTGATTTTTAATAATAAGTATCCACTACTATGGATCAATTACCTCTTCAAACAGTTTATAGGGGTGCGATGGTTCTCAAAGATTGACCATAGATCAGGATTTCACTCGCTACGAGTATGGGATGAGGATATATAGAAGACGGTGTTCAGATATCTCTATAGTCACTATGAGTACTTGAAGATTCCTTTCATCATGATGAATTCCTTATTAGTGTTCATTGGACTTATTAAATGGATATTTTAGTCTTTCTTAGACCAGTTTATAGTAGACTTCATTGATGATGTCCTAGTGTACTCGACATCCAAGGAGAAGCATGGGAGACACTTAAGGATAGATGAAGATGAAATATCAGAGTACCATAATTGTTAGAAGATCTAAAAGTGTCAGTCATAGATTCTAGAGGTCCATTTTATTTGATATTTAACCTTAGTTGATGGTGTAGCAGTGGACACAAAAAAGGTAAAGGCAATGTTATCTTGGGATCCACCCAAGAGAAAGATAGAGGTACCAAGATTCCTTAGGTTGGAAGGCTATTATAGGATATTTATGCTTGATTTCTATAGGATATTGGCACCTTCAACTAATTTGACCTAGAAGGGGAAGCCTTTCATATGGATAGAGAGTTTTTAGTGGTATTTTCAGGAGTTGAGGCAGATGTTGATGAGAACACCCATATTCATATTTCCATAAAATGGTGTTAGGTATGTAGTGTTATACAATGCCTTAGGTATTGGATTTAGTTGTTTTATGATGTAGATGTGGGATATAATTGACTATGGTTCTCTAAATTTTAGACCACATGAGTAAAACTACGCAACCCACGATCTTGAGCTTGAAACAGTATTCTTCACCCAGAATATATGGCGATAGTACCTCATGGGGGAGAAATTTATCATATACTCTGACTAGAAGAGTCTTGAAAATATCTTCTCTCCTGATGATATTAACATGGGATAAAGGTGATGGTTAGAATTCCTACGTGACTATGAATTCAAGATAATCTATAATCCTAGGAAGTATAATGTAGAGAAAGATTTTCTCAAAAGGATATCTTTTTATTAGTTGTTGTTTGGGGTGTCAAATTAGTTAGCTTCAATATAGTTGTCCTTAGTGTACAAGATGGTGCTTAATATCATCAATCGATGGTTCTTACCCAATGATTTTACAACTTATTAGGTAACATCATCATAGAGATATCGAACGCGAGACAATCCATACTCATATCTCCACAGGATGTTCTCTTAATAGATTTTTTGAAGGTGGGGAGAAAATCATCCTTTTTAGAGGACGAGTGATGGTACCAGTGATGTTGTTTGAGAAGGTGATCAGGGAGTTTCCTTCCCCTTAGAGGTACATATTGTTATGTTGAAGATGTACCATGACCTCTAGCATCAGTTTTAGTGGCTAAGGATAAAGAAGTGAGTAGAAAGGTTTGTCTCTTGATGCCTAACTTGTTAGAAGATGAAGGATGAGGACCATGTTCTATTGGGTTTAGCTCAACCCCTTGAGGTTATAGAGTGGAAGTGGGAAGGGATATCTGTTGACTTTTTTATGGGGTTTCCACATACATTTAGAGGACATGATTCCATTTGGGTGATCATAGACTGACTCCCCAATTCATCTCACTTCCAATCCATTTGAGAGAATATTTGAATAGATATCTTTAAATTCCTTTATGTGAAGAAGATATTCAAGCTCTATGTAGATCCCTTTAATATCATTTATAACCATGATTCTCACTTCACATCATGATTGTGGAGATGATTGTAGGAGACCATTGGGACTTATTTTCATTTGAGCATGGTGTTTCACTCTCAAAGTGATGGCCAGATTGAGTAGACCATTTAAGTTCTAGAGGACATGCTATGAGATTTTATGTTAGACTTTGGATGTAGTTGAGAGGATCTCCAACCCTTGGTAGAGTTCTTTTATGATAAATATTTTCCTTCCACCATCGGTATGGAACCATTTGAGGCCTTGTATGGGTGAGCCAATTGGTCACCACTATGTTGGAATAACTCAGGAGAGTCGACACTCATGGGTACAGAGTTAGTGCGAGCAACAACCGAGAAGATGAAGATCATCTAGAAGTGGATAATGAATACACAGATCTTTTATAGGTCCTCTATGGACCAATGATAATGACCTATTGAGCTCATTATGGGAGACCAAGTGTTCCTAAAGGTCTCACCTCAATTTGGATTATGGTGATTTTTATAGGTTGAAAAGATATCTCTAAGATTCATTATCCCTTTATAGATATTGTTTACAATCATTGAGGTGTCATACCGCTAAGATCTATCACCATTGTTGGACTGGGTACATGACATCTTCTACGTGTTGCTACTAAGGAGGTATGTTCACAACCTATCACATGTTATCGAATGTGGAGAGTTGGACATTGAGGATGGAGAAACCTTTTTGGTATACCCAGTCGAGATTGAGGATCAAAAGGATAAGATTATTTATGGGTGAGTGATTCCTTTGGTTAATGTCCAATGGCATCAATAAAATCTTCAAAAGAACACCTACTAGCGGGAGACCCATATGTGAGCTCAATACCCAAATATTTTTTAGACGTATTTTTCACTTTTTAAGATGGAAATACCTTTGTTAGGGAGAATTTAATATCATGGTTTTTTTCATTTAAATATTTGAAACATATTTCATAATATTTTTAAATCCAAATATTGAGATGGTGTGATATTATAAGGCCCTATGAGCTTAGAATTGATATTTGAAAAATATTGAATATATTAATATCACACACACATATTTGTTCTTAAAAAGTGTAATAACTAATAAATGGAGTCTGGTATTATATATATGAGGCCATTATTGAGTTCCCAATGTGGCTTTTACCTTAGGTGGACATAACCTTTACTAGCATGATGTGTTTGTGAAAATGTTCTCATAGACACTATAAATAAATAAATAAATTATTTAATTTAGTTTACTTCATCGACACTGTGATCTAAATAAGTCCTTTATAAGTACCCCATTATGGGTAACTCTCAAGGTCATCCACATAACCCTAGAGACCTAGGGAGGAGTTGTTGAAGAGATATTGGAAAATGACTTTAGATCAGAGGATCAGATAGGTACCACATAGATTTTATATGCCAAAAGATATCATGGATCTCCTTAATGACGTCAACATAGAATATTTATTCATAAAAAATTGATCCTATCTCCATGTATGATGTTTTATATATATGGTTTCACCATTTTTATTAATCATGTGCCAAATGTTGATCAATTCCATAAACAAGAATTGATTCACGCATCAACAGTTGATTTATTTTATGATTGATTTATTTTCTTCATTTTTGATTATTACTATTAGTTAATATGTTATATGATAATGGATCAAAGATGAAATTAACAAAGTCCTGGGTTTTGCATTAGTGGGTTCCCTAGACCCAACTAAACAATACATTTTGATTACAATTTCATGTATACAATGAGATATGCATGATTTACACCAACCATTATAATATAGACATTTCTACATCCACTATTAAAATGGTAATGTCCATATATTAGTTGTCGTGACAAAAGTTTATAGAATATCACATACTATAATGAGAACCTTGAGTTACTAGGACATTAATCTTAAATTTATGTCATATGGTCTAGATATATCATATCAACTGGACATAGTTGATGTTTGACTATCAAGTGTTGGGTGATCATAATCAATGAGACTTCTTCCCATGAAGTTCACACTTGGTGATATTTGATAGAATAGATCATGAGGACATACCCGCCAATAGGAACCCTAAATGTTTCAGGTGTCGTTGGTTGCTCCTAACAAAGGACTTGTGTACTGGTCTCCTAAATTCATATAATTATCAATGTGTTTCATTTGATTGTGTACTTTAAAAAAAGGTAAAAACCATCATAATAAAAAAATCGAGGTTGCTTGTTTGGGTGAGTCATTTGTGGTAAGACATTGGTTAAATGGCCAAGATAGAATTTTCCAATTCCATGTTTAGGGAGTAATATCTCAAGACTTGTTGTTCAGGTTGGTAGTACCTTCATAAACCCTTTGTTATAGAAGTCGAAGGTAAGTCCATCTAGATATATCAATAAATAATAAAGCAAGAATATATAATGAAAGGAGTGTGCATCCTACATTATGAGATATTTAAAGACAAAGAGAGTATATTACAAGTGCATGTTCATAGGTTTATTATTTTTGTTATGGATATTCATTATCTATTTATGGGCCACGATGGGTTTTAAGCTCCATTTTTGGTATGTGGGTATTATTAACTGCTATTGAGATAGGGTTCTATAGGGTCACACACAATATCATATTAAAGAATATGTCATATTCTGGTCAACAGGTATATAGGACATGGTGGGGCTCGCCATGGGATCTGAGAGTTTTACACATTATTGGTTAGTGAAGAATAAATAAATTCATTATTATTCAAGTATAGAATAATTCAGTAGAATTTATTTGTTAATAATATTCATGAGTTATTTAGTGAATACAGAAAAAATATTATATGAATGAATATTATTTTAATATTATAGATTATTTTAATATTACAGGAATTATGAGTCAAGTTAAATGACTTGGTTTTATCATGTACTATATTTCATATTTATTATAAGTATGTGTTAAAATATAAATAATAATTATGAATTAATTAGTTCATCATAATTATTTATTTGATTCTATTTTAGTGGACGCTGATTTTTCTAGGTTCGGGAAACCCTTTCCAAGTTATTGAGCATCCACTATATAAGTAGGGAGACTAATTTTTGATGCATTGTTCATTCCAATGGAATGAGAATCTCTCTATCCACCTAGTTTATAGAGAGGTAAAGTCTCTCTCTGATTGCTTGATCCAAGAATGCCTTCGACGGATCGAAGGCATGGGATCGACGTGAATATCCCAATGCTGAAGCATTCAAAGGAGAACATTGATGGCGCCTAGAATTCCACTAACGGTGAGTGTACATATTCTTAGAGTGTGTTTGGCTGATCTCGAGGGGTTTGAATTTGGATGCATTGAGCAGTATCCACCGATGATGAGCTACAGTCGAGCACCCTTCAATTTGAACATGGTGACCATTTGATTTTATTTTTATTATTTCAATTCATGCAAGAACCTCAAACCTCTACTGGGGCTTGGATCACTAGAGACCACAGGTTACGCCATACCAATTATGAAAAATTATAAATCTCTGGCCCACCATCTTTTGTTAAGAACTCTGATACCATCATTTGGTATTAAAGAGATCATGTGATTTTTTTGAAGCATGAAAAATAAATTTGCATTAAATTTAGTAAAGGCTTTAATTTTGGTCTCAATGGCACAGATCATGCATTGATCAAATTTTGGATGGCTATGTTATGTCTTTACCAAAATTTAATGTGGATCGTTTGTGGTTTTTAGGTATTAATTTCATAGACATATATATGTTATAATAACAGAAGCTAAGCATTTTCTAATAAATTATTGAACACCAATGACTGGGATAGTTATTTCTAGTGGTCGGAATTGTGTTTTCCTAGTATTCTTCCACCGGTATTATGGATATTTAGATATAATAATAATTATTATTCTTTTATTAACATAATAATTATTATTATAATATTAATAGTGTATAATAGTAGCCTTTGGAAAAAATCTAGGTTTGTTGGGTGTGGAGGAATACACAGAAGAAACAAAATAAAGAGGGAGGACCAAATGGGGGGAATGACCATGGAATCAGTAAATCATTATAAAATATATTAAAAATAGTCAAAATGGGGTGGAGGTCCCCCCCGTCTTATCCTTCTAGAGTGCCTCCTCTAAGATATTTTCATCCACCGCTAGTAGTACGCATGTCTGCCTCATCTGACCACCCAACTCGGCCGACCAACACCACCAACCGCTATGGGCCCTTCCACACCAAGATGTCCTCCCTCTTCCAGCGACACGAAATCACCCACCTAACTATGTCAAAGACCACCAAACCACCTAGGTCATAGCTTCCCTCACCGGCCGCCTTCGCCAGCCTCACTTGGACCCACCGTCATGGGATCCTCTCATAGTAGCTTCAAGAACTGCACTACCACCTGGGTATGCCAAAATACTCTATATCCATCTAGATCAGAACCTCTAGCAATTCACTCATTCACTGCAAATCCAAGTTGACCACCCTATCCTAAACCACCTCCCCCTCTTTTGTATGTCGAGGCCACCGAATCCCATCGATGGAAGCCCTCCCCACCGCATGTTGTGGTCTTCCAGCACCATCCATCTCTGTTAGACCCCACACACCTAGATGAGGTCTTGACCACCTCTCGAACACCATATGTCAACCATCGCCACCCCACACCATGGACAACACCCATTGGCGATTCCCCCCCATGACTTTGGTCATCACGCCATCGTCATAGTAGTGATGTAACCCCTTCCAATGTCTCATAGAATTTTGTTGGTCTTGATCCACCCTATAGTAGTTTGGGGCAAGTCCACCTAAACCGGAATAGGTCTGAGAAAGTCCATATAGCCTAGAACAACCCTTCAATGGGTTTTTATGGCCTGAAACGGGCTTTCATGGGGTCGGCCAGACCCACAATGGGCTTGGATGGGGATTCAGAGTCTGATTTAATTTTTTATAATAAAAATTAATTTAATCTATAGATTTAATTTTATTATTAATGTAAATGAAATTAAAAATGGTATTTTTTGGTTTTAAAAAACAATATTCTATTACTCTGATAAAAGTTTCTTAATTTTTTGTGTTGAATATAATTAATGAATTAATTTAATTTTTATAATTGAAATTAAATTAATAGTGGACTGAATAGAATTAAATTATTGGAATTTAAATAATTAATTTTACTTAATTAATGTTTTCTTACATAAATTATTGCAGTTTAATTTTTATTTCACTTTTATTTTACTTATTAACTGTTCTTGATCAACGACCGAAAGTGTGTGTTTGGTTTATTTTTTTTAATTATTTAATTATGTGTGATGATTGTAATTAAATAAGACGGTATGTGTATCATAATTTGTTTCTTGTTTAATATATATAAGGGTCTACACAACAAGAAATGTTAGTTGTCTATATTTTGTGCTCTCGAGACCCCCTTGTCTGCATGTGATTATTTAAGTATTGTGATGATGATGTTTCAAGTCATAGAGAACACCAAGTCAAGGATAAATAAAGATAAGAAGTAGACATTGTATAGGGATGAGTTGCATCATTAGTCAATCCATGACTCTGGTTTGATTCCCCTAGGTCATAGTTAATCCATTCAATTTAAATCGGTCATCCAATATTAGATACTCAAGACTATTCAGGTATTTTGATTTTCTTTATTCATTTGTTTATTGTTTTATGCATTTTCATGATAGTGGGAAAAACATATAATAATTAAAAGTAAAATATTAAAGACACAATTAATATTTTTTCTATTAGTGATCATTTTTTAGTGCGACAATATAGAATTAACATATTCATAGGAATGGAAGACACGCATGGAAAATATTAAAACCCATAACAAAAACTATTTTGTCACGAACTCCTTCCATAATTTCAATTTGAACACAACCATGTGTTAGGGGTGCTTGATTAGCCATAGTTGAGGGTTCCTCCTACTACTAGGGAGTTCTTATGATAATGATGAGTTGACTTAACTGATGTTGGAAGAAAAGGATTAGATATATATAGCTTGTTGAAACATTAGAGGAAAGAATTGAGGAAATCATTTTTATGATTTTAGAAGCTAAGTCTTCACTCAACAGATCAAGGATCCATGAGTTAATATAATTTTCCAAAAAACACAAACCTTGAACTCTCTGATTAGTGGCATAGACATAGCTTATAGACTATTAGAATAGATTCAAGGATACTTTCCACTAGAATACTCAAGAAAATTAGTATTCTAATTCTTGTATTGATGGTTCATATAATTTGATAAAATAGTGGGAGCATTTAATGATTTATTTAATTGATCAATAATTTCAAAATCGGTGATCAAGATAAAAGTAAGATCTTTTATATTTTATTTTTTTGTAGAAAATAGAAAGTAATACCACAAGATACAATATGATAATCATGGACAAAGTAAATGAACAGACTAGAAAGAATTTCCAAGTATGGTATAGGTACTTTAAGACAATACTATGATATCGAAAATTCAATGTAATGGTGTCCCCAATAGCTTTTAATCCACCTCAGGAAGTGATGGTGTAAAAAATATTCTTACAGGAGACTCATGTATGAAGTGACTGATACTTATTTCATAATTATATCATGAATTTATGATGCGTGTTATAGATAAATCATCAAGATATGGATGATTACACACATTGTCTCATCTCTGAGAAGACTACATGGAGAAAGTGAAGAAATATATGAATAGGTTATGATTACACTGGTTATGTGTATATTTATATATGGATCATGTTCTTTCAATGGATTCCTTCTCATATCATTTTCACCTATATACGTCAGTTTTATTTAAGATTACAAAATGAACAGTATGAAGAATATACTATGTTACCATTTGGTAAGGTTCTCTAAGTAAATAAGAACATAAAGAAAGTATAATCCTTAATTATTATGGTGAAAAATTTGAAATACAATGAAAAAAGTCTAATGGAAATAGAAATTTTAAAGACACCTTCGTAACATCCTTCTAAGAAAGAGGAATTAAACCGGAGGTTAATTTCTTTGCATATCATGAAATAAAACTATGGAAGTTT
The DNA here is from genome assembly GCA_963277665.1 of Viscum album. Lineage (NCBI taxonomy): Eukaryota > Viridiplantae > Streptophyta > Magnoliopsida > Santalales > Viscaceae > Viscum > Viscum album. The sequence continues at coordinate 191,501,886 of OY728145.1, forward strand.
AAAAACAGTGAATCAAATTGAAGAAGCAAGTATTAACTTATTCTTTAAGTATATTTATCACTTGTAAGTATTGTTTTTGTTATATAGAAACCAAGTATAGAAACATTACAATAAGTAATGTATGTTCACTATGTAACTAAGAAAAGGTGGTTCCTAAGTCGGTGGTGAGAAACAAAAAACGTTTATATTGATAAGTTAATGATTCAATTAGAACATTCATAGAGTATAACCAAAACATTAATCTCATGTGTAAAATAGACACATGGATACATTATTCTAGTTTAAGAATGAATATTTTTGTGGTTTTTAATAGTTAACCAATAGTTCAGTAAATCATGAATCATTACTAATACCCAATGAATATAAAAAGTTAGAATAATATACCCAGCTATGGTAAGATAATAGTTTGTTCAGAAAAACTAAAAGTGGACATCAATGATATACCCATTATGGTATTTACAATCAGAGGATCTAAACACCTTAGGTATTATTAATTTATATACTTATTTAGTTTGGAAAAGAAACATTTAGAAATAAAGGTAAGCTATAAAGCTTTCACAGATAGTATAGATAGAGAGAATAAACTATTCAATGGGTAATCTAGTGGTAAACATAATTTTTAATATTCTTTTAAGTTTTTAAGGAATGAGGAAATGAATTATGGTATATTCATGGTTAGAAGATATAAGTTACATCAGGATGGAATTTCATAGAATATCTTGACCAAGAAATCATCGATCATTATAATGTTTCATGGAGTAATTCTAAAATTCATATAACCGTATCCACATCAAATATGTAATGATAATTAGGAGTATCGATGATGAGTATTACATGTTAACATTGATAAAAAATATTTAGTGTGGAGAAATTCATAAATGTGCATTTCCTTATACACATCAATGTTATGATTTAAGTAAAGTAGAATCAATGTTGAGACATATATTCATTGATGGTACTTTTGTTATTTTACTAGACATTCATAGAAAATAATAATGTTATCACATAAAAAAGTGAAAACTATTGTGAAAAATGGATATCATATGTTTTATAGTATGATGTAAGTCCATTATATTGTGAGAACAAGTGTTTATATGCAAAGAGTTCATTAGGCTATAAAAATGTTTCATTAAGAAGAACACAAAGTGCCTCTATAGTAATTATCTTAAAGTTTCTAAGGATTTTATAAAATTCCCAGAGATAGAAAAGAGATAGAAAAGATATATATGGTATTCCTATAAAAGGGTGAACATATCTATCTGAGAGAGTGGTAGAAAGATTGACTTGGGTTTAGTCAATGTTAGGGATGCAAAATTAGTTGGCACAGAAATAAGTTCCATAAGAGCATGTAGAAAAATAATGTTCCAGAGACATACTGTGTAGGAAGGATAAAACTGTGGTGATGGTTTTATATTCACCGCATTCAATGATTTATTATTCATTGAGAATGATAATTCCTACAATTGGGTAGTATATAGAAAGTATCTAAAATTGACAAGATCGATTAAAATTCAATAATATATTTCATGTATTAAAGTATAAGGGGAATATTTTTTTTAATATTGTGGTAGGTATTCTAGTGAGACTATACGTTGATGGTACAAGTGTTGTACCATTAAGGATTTATTGGTTATACCAAGTGATTATTCATAAATCCATTATAATTATACTTATTCTGAATAATTTCTATTATCATTTTATTGAGCATTGGATTCCAATACCATCAATCATGGAATTCATCTATACCACACAACTATAAAGGGGTGGTGACATCACATAATTTCCATAAGGGGTATAATTAAATGAAATCAATTTTGGGATTAAAGTAAGTAATAAGATCATAGAATATTAATTTGGAATTAATATTTTCCATGTGTCTATAAGTGGTTAGTAGGAGCTATATGGTATTCCAAGTGAAATATGTTTGGTAGCATGTGGAAAATAACTATTTTTTATACATTTAGTTCACCCAAGAATAAATGTATCTCTCCATAGATTGACTTAAAGTAGAAACTTAAGTTCTTGGGAACATAATCTACTAAGGTGCATCTAATAGTTGTTTAGACCTAGTCAATCATACATATATTGACATGGTATATAAAATACATGTTAGAACAATTAGAGAGAGAAGTGTTACCAATGTTATTTGGTATATATCTCTATAAGAAGAAATTAAGGTGAATAAGAGGATATTAAATAGGTGAGTTGAATTACATATTCTTCTATGATGGATAAGTCACATATTCCCTGATATGTACAATACATGGTATTTCCAATATAAAATTTATGGTGGAACAATATCATTTATATCTTGGAGAACTACACAAGAAGTAGTTATAACTATCTGATTTTATTTAGGGAAGTGCAAAAGATATCTACTTAGTATGTGGAGATGAAGGGATTCTATTTTTGAGGGGTCCCAAACTAGTCTTCCTTGGATAAATGTGATCTAATATTACATATAGAAAAATGTAGTGAGTGATAAAAGCTCATAAAAGATGGTTGTGGCCATATCTACCAATACCAAGTATGTTTCACCTTTTGAGGTAGCCAATAAGTAGTGTATTAAAGACCAAATTTTTGTTCCATTTCTTTAAATCAGACCTAATAAGTAAATTTTTATCATAATATCAATCGTGATAATTCAACTTCTGATACTATCAATTATGTCAAGTTTAGACAGTGGATAAAAAGGTATATACTTGGGGATAACATATATTGAGAAGTTTTAATCAAGAAGGTGAGGTCACATAAATAATAATATCCAGATAATAGAGACATGTAAGACCCAATGACTAAACCCATGATTTATTAGAAACATGATATTAATTATGTGAGAGATAAAAAGGATGTTTACCAGGTTAGCTTTAGTGAAAGTTGTAGTCTTGTAATATAGGGTGTCGTAGACCCAACCAAAGAGTAATTTTCAGCTACCATTCCATGTATATAGTGTGATATGCATGATGTACACTTACCATTATAGTGTATACATATATGTGTCCATTACTAAAATAGTAATGTCCATAGTTTAGTTGTTGTATCAATTTTTTATAAAAGATCTCAGTCTATAATGAGAACCTAGAGATACTGTGAAATTAATATTAAATATAGGTCCTATGGTCTAGATACATCAAATTGACTAGACACAGTTGATGTTTGACTATCATGTGTTGGGGTATTATAATCATTGAGATTTATTCTCATGAAGTTCACATATAGTGATCTCTAGAAGATGATATCATGAGGAAAGACCTTCTAATAGGAACACCACATGTTTCAGGCGTCATTGGTTTTTCCTATATATGGACATGTTTATTGGTCTCTAGAATTAAGATCATTATCAATTTGTTCCATTTTATCACATAATTTGATGTCAGAAAAAAACCATGACAATGAATTTTTTCATGATGTAGATTTTGTTGGGTGTTTCATTGGTGGTATGATATTGGTTAAATTGTCAAGATGGAATTTTTCGCTTCTGAGAGAAGGAAGTAATATATCAGGCTTGGTTGATTAGGACGGTTGTTCCTTCATAAATCCTTGGACAAGGTAGTCTAAGTTATGTCCATCCATAAAGATCAAAAAATAATAATGCAAAAATGATGATGAAATAACTGGGCATCTTTCTATATGAAATATCTAAAGACAATGAGATTATATTACACAGTGTGTGTTCGTAGGTTGGTTGTCTTGGCTGTGACTACTCATTATCTCTTTAGGGTCATTGATGGGTTTCTAGACTCTACATTTACTATGTGATTATTATTCACTGTTATTTTGATAATGGCCTAGAGGTTCACACACAATAGCATATTCAAGAATCCACCCTATCCTGGTGAATAGGTATATAGGACATGGTGGGCCTGACCATGGGGTCTGAGAGTTTTCCAAATTATAGATAACTGATGAATTAATCAATTATTCATTATTTGAGCCTATAATAATTTGATTGAATTTATTTATTAAAATTATTCACATGTCCTTTAGTGAATACAGTAAAAATATTATACGTATTAATATTTTTCAATATTATAGGTTTCTTTAATATTAGTTGGAATTACAAGTCGAGTTAAATGACTCTATTTTATCAAGTAGTATATTTAATATATATTATATGTATGTGATAAAATATAAGTAATAATTACAACATAGTTAGTATATCATAATTATTTATTTATTTTTTATTTAGTGGTCATTGATTTTTCAGGTCTTTGGGAACCCATTCCAGGTAATTGAGAAAACATCTATATAAGTAGGGAGATACTTTTTTTCTAATGAATTGTTTATTCTGATGGAATGATATTCTATCTCTATAATGACTTTCTAGAGAGATAAAATATCTCTCTGAGCATTCAATCTAAGAATTCCTTTGATGAATCAAAGGCATGAAATCGAGTTGATCATCATGATGATAAAGGATTCATCAGAGCTCTATGTTAGCACCCAGACTTCAATGAATAGCAAGCAAGGGGATTCATAGATAATATTTGGATGGTCTAGTGAGGTTAGACTTTGTATCCTTAAATAAAAATCACCAGCGATGAGCTGTAGTTGGTCAAACTTTAATTCTAATGAGGAAATCATTCGATTTTATTTTTTTGATTGTTGATTTCACACAAGATCCTCGAACCTCTACTGAGTCTTAGATCACCGGAGATGATTGGTTACATCATCTTGGAGATATAAAAAATTAAATCCCTATCCCACTGGATTCCACTAAGAACCCAAGTACCCACATGAATCTCATTCCTCATTTTTACAGTTTATGGTTTTTTCCCTCGTTTCTTCACATGTTAATTATGGGAAATTTCATTGGCCCATAATTCAGAAAATATCAGGTATGTAATAATTATGTGAATATTTTTTGGTAAAACAAATCAATACCATAAGTGGAGTTCCTAATTTATGGTGAGATCAAGGTGTGAAAATATAGGATGACTATATGTAGATCAGATCATATTGGTGTTCCACATTCTTTATGGTTTGACGCGTGGAGAGAACATGGTACATCAACGGTGAAACTTGATAGAGTGATTTCTAAGAAGATCAAAGATCATATCATAATATCTGGTGATGAAAATTTTCTAATGACTGAATATCCATGATTCCTAGCTACATTTGGGTGGTATTGAAAAATCCAAACAACACATGAAGGAATAACAGAATCTAGAAAATTATGTGTCACATGGCGTGTAATCCATAGATACATGTTATGTGGGGCCCTAACTTGGGAACTAGGGTTTCTATATAATAGATAAGTATCACATTACATGTGGTCCCTACCACATGCAATGTAACCTTTGGCCAGTAGCATTCTGTGTTTCATGGTGGATATATTGACACGGTCAAAGTATATGGGCTAAGACATGTACATGAACAAGGTCAGAGTACATAGGTTGAGCTGTGTACTCAAACACAGCTAGGTGTACATGGGCATGGCTTGAGGTACAAGGGAATGGGAAGAGGAACATATGAAAATACATAGGAATGTAAAAATATAGTGGTATATTCCATGTACCCTAAGTACATGTTGTGTACTTCCTGAAAAATGGATTGAAACCCTTCGCCTCTTTAGTATAGACCATGTTTAGCTGAGTGTGATATCATGGTCCTTTCTTATGAGGGTATAGTGGGGAATTATGTCCTTGGTATAGGATTAGAATCCCATATATGGGAGCAGTATTGGATATGATTCTATATATCTTCTTGTGGGACTAGGTTTGGATCCTCTATTATTCCTAGGTGAGGTTTATGGTATCTGCATGACCATTAGGAATAGGGAGTCGATACCATATATATCAGGCAGATCCATTAGGGTTTTAGGTGTTCCCCATTATCACTGGGAGTGATCCCCATCCTAGATTATGAGTTCTTATGAGATACAGTGACTACTTCTTGGGAAGGGCCCAATGATCATCACCTCTTGGATGAGTCTTTCCAGTGATATCATGGATCATGGATTGAGTACTCCTAAAATGAGTGTTTCCTTTAAGCCCCTATCAGTCTCCTATGGATTGCAGTTTTGGTTGATACCATTTGATACTGTTTGCCTTTTATTATTATATTTGGGTTTATTCTTGTATTACTGTTATGATCCTATTACTATCAATGCTTTATGTTTAGTGATTTTGGGGTGTCTTACTAATAGTTCCTTGGGACCTGATGGTTTCAATAATGGATTTTTTCAACACTACTAGGACGTCATTCAATCTGAAGTTTGAAATGTGGATAAAATTTTCTTTTTCAAAGGTACTTTTCCTCATGGTACCAATTCCAAATTCCATATGATAATTCCTAAAGTTGAGAATTCCTTTGATATTAATCTCTTCAGGCCAATCACACTTATCAACACCCTATATAAATTCATTACCAAGATTATTTACAATCATATTTCTTATATTACAAATAAAATTATCTCATGGAACTAATTCGTTTTTATTAAGGATTGAACCATTCAATATTTCATCTTCCTTGCCTCTAAATTCACAAATCTTTTAAAAACCTAACATGGGATGCAATATTGTTATTAAACATTACATTAGAAATAATTTCGATAACATTTACTAGATATTTATCTTCAAATTCCTTCAATATTGTTGCTTCAATAATCTCTTCATTAATAGAATAAAAACTATTTTTAATTCATGTCAAGTTTCAATTATGATCAATGGATCTTTGAGGGGATACTTTAACTACACCAAAGGTGTGAGACAAGTTTATCCCCTCTCTATCATTCTTTTATCTATTACTGCAGACTATTTAAGAAGATTTCTCACTCGTCTAGTGGATCCAAATAAAATTTTTTACTATTCATTCTTTGAATAACTTGACCATTCTCACACACCTCCTTTACATGGATGATATCATTTTTTTCTTAAAAGGAGGTAAAATAAATATCCAAAACCTCAAGGCTGCTCTTTCACGTTATGAATAGTTTTCTGATCAAGTCATTAGATGGAATAAATTCCTTATTTTCATCGCAAATAGTTTTCCAAATAATATAATAATCAATATGATTAATTATTTAGGCTTGAAGGAAGGTAATTTTCACTTCACCTATCTTGGTGTTCCCATTTTTTTGTGGAAGAACAAGAACTAGAAAGTTTTCCAAGATTGTAGATCAAATTCAAAATCAAAAATCTTCCTAGAATGGTAAATCCCTCTCTATGGCTGGTAGAATTTAACTTGTTGAATACAAAATTGTCTCGAAAATGGTCTACTCTATGATGGTCGAAAAATGGCCCATGGGCCTCCTTAAAAGAATTAATACATACATAAAGAATTTTGTGTAGAGTGGGAGCACTCTTAATAAGAAACTTGTGACTGTTCCTTGGTCCTCTTTCTGTAAATTTTAATAAGGGTGGTCTTGTAATTAAAAACATTAAACCTTTTAACAATTCCCTACAAGCTAGACTTACCTGGAAATTTATTCGTAATGATTCAATTCCTTTAATGTTCCTTACGGAAAGATTACATAAAAATGAAGAAAGGAAATTTAGGGCTTGTGGATTATTCTATCTGGTCATCCATCAAAAATGATTTTTCCAAAATTATGTTGGATTCTAGATGGATGGTGAACAAATAATAAACTATGAACTTTTGGATAGATAACTGGTTGGGTTCCCCTCTTATTTATAGGGTGGATCCTAATCATCCTCTTGTTCACAATGATATCTCTATTAAATATTTTTTTAATTCTCCTTGGAATGACATTCCAGATAATGTTAATTGTGTGATTGATAATTATTTCTTTGCTAACATGGATGGTTTTTTTCATTTTGGAACCAACTCACAATGGTTTAATTGACATCAAAATCTATTATAACCATTTTTTCAAAAATATTGATGATAGTTTTTCTTGGTTAAAAAAATCAATAAGCCTTTGATCAAACCTTTAAGAGTCATGCTTATCTAGGGAGTTGTGCACAACCATGTCCCCAAGGACACTTGCCTTTATTATTTTTGGTATCTGACAATTCTCTAAATGTAATCTATGAAATAAGAATAGAGAAGAAACTAATCAAATTTTTCTTTCAGTTGATACAACCACTTCTCTTTGGATATATGTTATTGATCTTTTTTATTTCATATGGATACTCTTGGACTGTGTTATCTCTCAAAATCAACGTTGTGTTACTACTAACACCTCGCATCAGATCATACAACTCTTTCTGTCTATAGTTAATGAGCTTATTCACATGATCTAGTATGATAGAATTTATTATTTACATCATAATTACTCATTTAGTCTTTGGGTAGGTAAGTTGGGGATTCTTGTCACCATACATTAAGTTTCCTCAATTAAATAACTGAACTAAAACAACTTTGTTTCAGAATTTAGTATATTATGGTGCCTTAGAGTGAATGGGAATTATAGTCACCCATGGTGTATGTTTAATGTCTTCTAGAAATTTATTCTCCTGGGTTGGAGAAAAACCATTGTTGTTGGTGCCTCTAAAGGAAACTTGGGTCCATTAGGATGTTGAGAGGTGTATAAAGACCACTCTAGACACCTTATTGGTTGCTTCTATGGCTCATATGGCATTTCTTCCTCTTTGGAAGTAGAAATGTTAGGTGTCATTCATGCAATAACCATTTCTAAGAGGAATGGCTAGAACAACCAAGGGATTGAAAGTGATTATACCACCATTGTGAAAGCCTTATGGAATGAAGTGGTGCATATTGAATGTATTCTTACTACTTGATGGATAAATAACCCCCACTACCTGTTACAGAGTAATCACATCATTACACATGTATTTTAGGAATCGAACACGATTGAGGATGGGATTGAAAATATGGGGATTAACCATGACATCACATGGTTGGACTCCCTCCCCATGGAGTTGACTCCATTTCATGAAAAATATTGTAAAATTATTCTCTCTTTTATACTATTTTAATTTCTTGCTCTTGTTTTTTCAATAAATATGCCTTGGTTATTTGACCAAAGCTATACCTTGTTAAAAAAAGTTATAATAATTTTTTTAAGAGATGTGGGTTATTATATTTTATAAGATACATCAAAAAGGATAAATATTTGGAGTGGGAATTGAAATTAAATACACTCACAATGACAAGGTCAAGAATAAATAATAGAACACTCGAAAGAGAATGAATAGAGGTGTCAAACATATGTTTCAAGTCAAGTATTACACTATTTCAACCTATGCTGAAAGTAAAAATTAATACTTTTTATTCAGCTTAAACATGACAGATTAATAATTATCAAACTCTTACATGTCTCTAATTTATAATCAAACCACTCAATCATGCTCGATTAAAATACTCAAAATTTATTGGTATGAAACTATTGTTTCTATGAGGTTGGTGTTTCTTCTTCTTCCATTGATGTTTTTATTTGGGGTTTAGAGTTGATAATTGTGGTTATGATCATGTAAATCTTAAATTCAAAGGATACAACTCTGGGTATTGACCTTTATAGTTGTATATGACATTTTCATGCATGTTTCTGTTTGATGACGATAATCTATGTAGTCATAATTTTTGTCAAAATTTACCCCAATGGTGATGGTTTTGGTGGTTGTCTTTATCACTGAATATGATGATGGAGGAAGTTGTATCTATGATGTTTATGGGTTATTGTAAGCTTGAACTATAATAGATTGACCCATTAATAGGGCTCAAAAATTTCTTCCCCAATACAAAAAAAAACACTTATAAATATGATTCTATGAAAAGGGATTGTTTTTCAATGTTCAAAAAGCATAGAGAATGGTTACACTTCACAATGAATTTTTAGTATTGAGAGATGATACTTTTCTCAAATTTTTATCACTTTGTTTTAGCATAGAGAAAAGTTATGATGGACTATTTCTTCCATTTGAGTGTTGTGGAATCCCCAAAAACAAAGCATACCAAAATACATATAAAACATAGTAGAATTGACAAAATCACCATCATAGTTAATTTAAAACATAAAAAAATTGAAACAATACATATAAGATATAAATATAATTATTTTAAAATAATCATACATGAAGTTATAACTTTTATAAATACAAAGACATGTTTTATGGAGTGTATCGATGAATCAAAAATATTTTTTATTTTAAAAAACCTTAGAAATATACCTTTAATTAAAATGAGAAAAATATATATAAGTAAAAATAAATTAAATCTATTTTATTAATAATTATTATTAATTTTAAATCTATTTTTAAAATGAAAAATATACATTTGGTCATATTGTCTATAGCCACACATTAGAATAATGTGTGATAAATTACAAAATGTTAAAAATGAATCAATTATCAGTTTTATATATTTTGATGAAAATATGAGTGTATTTGATCAAATTTGAGTATGTGATGAGTGTTTTGAGCTTATTTAACACTTAAAATGAAACAATACTATTTAGGTCATTTTAACTACAATGTGCATTGAAATAATGTGTGCTTTATTCCTAGGGGTCATAAATGAATAGAATGTCATTTTCTTAGAGTTTCATGAAAATTCAAGATCATTTTCTCATATTTGAGCATATTGTATTTATTTTAAACTAAAATGATATTTTTATATTTAAAATTCACATTTTTAGTCATACCATCCACACCACATCCCGGAATAATGTGTGGTTAATTCCAAAAATTCATAAACCCATCAACGATCATTTTTATAGAGTTTCATGATTATGTGAGTGTGTTTTCTTAGTATTTTGTATGTGGTGTGTGTTTTAAAAATATTATAACAATTTAGGTTATTCCAACTACATGATGAATTATAATGATGTGAGGTTAATTCCAACATTTCAAAAATGAATCAATAATCGTTTTTTTATGTTTGACAATAATCTGAGTGTGTCTGGTCAGTTTTGAGTATGCGATTTATATTTTGATATAAAATATAATTTTTATATTTAATGCATGCATATATAGTTACAACATCTACCTTATATGTTAGAATTATGTTTAGTTAATTTCTATATATCATCAATGATTCAACATTTTTTATACAGTTTGATGAAAATCCAAGCATGTTTAATTAGTTTTTAGTATTTGATATGAGTTTTGAACTTATTTAACATTTAAAATTTAAAAATATACTTTAGGTCATTCTAACTACATTTCACATTAGAATGAAATTTGATTTATTCCTACAGGTCAAAAAATAATGGATGTTTATTTTCTAAGTGTTTGATGGAAATCTGAGTGTATTTTATTAGTTTTGAGTATGTGATACATGTATTGAACCAAAATATCATTTTTTATATTGAAAACAGTCACTTTCAGTCACACTATACACCTCGTGCATCAAAATTATGTGTGATTAATTCATCCATGGAACAAATGAATCAAATATCATTATTTGAGAGATTGATGATAATATATGTGTGTTTGATAAATTTTGGGTCCATGACACATCTTTTAAATTTATTTAACACTTAAAATGTAAAAAAAAAACCTTACGTAATTCTGATTTCATGGTGTTTTGGAATGATGTTTTTTCTATTTCTAAATGTCATAAATGAATATAAGATCCTTTTCCAGAGTTTCATGGTAATATGATATCATTTGATTAGTTTTGAGTATGTGATTCATTTATTAAACTAAAACCCGATTTTTATATTGAAAATACACATTTTTAGTCATAACATCCACACCATACATTGAAATAATGTATAGTTAATTCTTATATGTCACAAATGAATCAATGATCTTTTTCAATGTTTAACAATAATTATATTTTTTTACTTAGTTTTGAGTATGTGGCATGCAGTTTGAACTTGCTTAACCAATAAAATAAATAATACATTTTAGGTTATCCTGACTATATTGTGCATCATAATGATATGAAGATAATTTATATAAATCACAACTGAATTAAGAATAATTTTTAATGAGTTTTACTACAATCCGATAAGGTTTTATTAGTTTTTAGTATATGGATTTTATTTTGAACGAAAATATAATTTTTTTATTGAATATAAGCACTTTTAGTCACACTATCCACCTCATGCATTGGAATGATTTACTGTTGATTCATACCGCTCAAAAATAAATCAATGATCATTATTATAGATTTTGATGAAAATCCAATCAGTTTTGATCAGTTTTGAGTATGTGATATGCATTTCAAATTTAAATAACACCTTAAATGAAATAAAAAAACATCTTTGGTCATTTTGATTACACCTCACATCATAATAACATAAAATTCATTTCTATAGGTCAAAAAATTATTAAATGATCATTTTCCTAGATTTTGATGAAAGATCAACTGAGTTTCCTTACTTTTGAGTATGTGGTGCATGTTTTGAACCAAAATATCATTTTTATATTGAAATAACACTCTTTCATTCTCATTGTCCACTGGTCACATCGAAAAGACGTGTGATTAATTATTATATGTCAAAAAATAATTATTGATTATTTTTGTATGAATTTTACTAAAATATAAGCTTTTTTGATCAGTTTTAAGTATAGAATGTGTGTTTTGAACATATTTAACAATTAAAATAAAAAATATACATTATTCCACTAGGAATACACCATGAATTAGAATGATATGCAGTTTATTCTATAGGTCACAAATGAATCGATGTTCATTATCATATAGTTTCATGAAAAATTGAGATCACTTGCTTAGTTTTAAGTATATGATGCACATTTTAAACAAAAGTATGTGATGCATGTTTCGAATTTATTTAACACTTAAAATGGAAAAATACAAGTTATAACATTCCAACTACACCATATACCCAAATAACACGAATGTTTTTTCTAAAGGTCATTAATGAATTGATGATCATTTTTTTAGAGTTTCATAAAAATCAGATATCATTTTCTTAGTTTTGAGTATATTATCGATGTTTTGAATTTAAATATCCTTTTTATATTGAAAAAATGTACGTTAAATGCATGAAATTAAAATAAAGAAAATAAAATATAGAAAAAATTATTTTCGAGAATGAAGATAAGAAATTACAAATCCAAAAATGATTGTCAATTTTTTCTATGAATGTATAGTAATTATATAAATATCTGTAATAAAAAAAATTTAAAGTGTAATAAAAATAGTACAATAATAAATAAAAATAAAAAATTTGGTCATGTACCTCATATATAAATTTACGAATGAAAATCCTAACCAATTTTTATGGTATTGTATTTTCAATAACTTGGTGGTAGTTTTTTATGAATCCGACCACTACACCAATAAACTCATGTTTCTTGGTGTGTTGGTTGGATTAAACTACCATCTAGTTATTAATCATATAATACTAGTAGTATTACACATACCATTTTTCAATTAACACTTTTCTTTTAATTATGCAAAGCATTCAATATTTCGGGTCATCAAAGAAGGTTATTATCATGTGAAATTAAAATAAATGCCAACGATAATGAGATTTAAAGATAATAAAAATAAATGAATAAACTATAGGTAAATACCTTTTCAAAAAAATCCATATTGCGGAGAATATAATCTTGATATGTATAAGGGGGGTTTTTCATCACAAGTTATATAAAAAATTAAAAATATGTAATATTCTTACTGAATAGAAATCATATGAATAGAGAAAATATAATATATGAAAACATCATGTAATAGCAAATGTGAATTTTATAATTTTTATTTTTTCTTTAATGGCTAATGTGTTTTACCCACTTTATCGATTATCTAAATTCCCTCTTTATGGTCACCTCTAACATTTATAATATCGTCTCCAATTGGTCCAACATGAAATTATTTTGATGTTCCAAGGAAATGATTTTCCTCTAATGAATTGATATTTGATTATATACCTTCTTTATTTTCCAAAAAAACATTATGGAACAATTCTCATTTATAGGATCATTGGAATAAAAAATCTACAGTACCTGGGATGCCATTATAGGGGACTCATCTTGGTATCCTTCCTTACTAAAATTCATTATTATAAATCCCAATTCTTCAACTTTTACTATAATCCTACAATAAAAAAATATAATAGAAAATTAACACATGAAATGTCATATAGTCAAGCTCTCATATTTTATCAATGATGTCAATAAAATTCATATCAGTATAAATTGGAATTATATCTTGGACACCTGTTATATGCATCACTTCAGACACAATAGTGACTTAATTATTTTGAAATATATTGTGTTTTTCATATAATTTAATATAGAACATATAAATATTAATTATGTTACCATTTTAGTATAATACAGGAACACTTGGTCAATTGAATAACCATTTAAATTTATCTATAATGGGATTTGGATTTTTATATAAATCTATAAATATAGTCATCAAACCATGTAATTAATTTCCGGTTGTGCGTATTTGATATCCAACCTTCAGACCTTGTTGGATTCAAATTCCAAATAATGCCTTTTGACTTCGAATGTATGGAACAACCTACACTCTATTGTGAAAAACATACATGTGATCATGTCTCCAATCTACAATGGATGTTGTCACAACATTTATTCATAAAATTCCTTTATGTTTGATGTACCATTTGTAAAGATATTGATGAAGAATATTTTAATCCATATAAAAATTGTATTTATTAATATAAATCTCCACAATATAACCTTATGTATGGATTTTATTTTGGACATACACATTAAATATCTTCATATATATTTCAATGACTTACATTGATATAAAATGTATCAGGGTGTAGAGCTGGATCTCCCATACAAAATGAACCATTAGGTGAACCATGATATCCAATAATGATGATGGGAAGAACATATTTAATTTTTATAAAGTTTTATAAATCTATTTTTCTATTGTTGGAAACTTATTTAAAATAATAAATTTTTAAGATATTGAAATGAAAAAAAACGTAGATTAGTTTTTGTGTGTGGAAAAGTTTTGAAAAATATGCATCGCATTGACATGAGTACAATTTTGAATCAAAACATGGAAATCATGTTATTTTAATCCTATAAAATTCAGTTCATTATTTGATAAAACATGTTTATTTTTTATTAATACACTTATAAGACTGTTACACAATTTTAAAAGTTACATAACTAAAATATCTCTTTTCTAGAAAGGGTGTGATCATCTGGAGAAAGAAAGATTTGTTTCCACACATTCACTGGCACTAACTCAACCCTAATTCCAATTTCAATAATGTCTAACCTAGAATTAAATCCATACTTTCTATTTCCTTGTGTATTTAGTAACATGAATCGTATACTACCACATATATTTTCTTCTATATGAATGAAATGTAGAAAATGTGTAACATACAAACACTTCTTGTAAGGTAGTTAGAAAAAAATAATATATTTTCTAACCCATTATTAGAATATTTTTAGAGAATATTTTACCAAATATTTTTATGACATCCTTTACTTTCATAAGTAGTTGCTTTCCTATTTATGGAGAAAGTGACCAACCATCATTTGAGTTCCCATAAAAAAATTCGTCCAGGATCGATATGATTTTTTTGAGGTAAAAAGCTTTATTTTCCAAGGTATAAAGTCTTCATTGTATTTTTTTACCAAAGTGAGTTATTTTTCAGTTACGTTTCACAAATACTCAACATGGGGAGAATTGAGTTCTTAAAATTTGCACCAAATTAAAACCACCATCTTAAAATCAGTTCAAACAAATCTCATTATTCTCAATCAGATATGTAGTGGGAAAAAGTGAAGAAAAAAATTAGGACATATAAGATTTATAGTGGTTTCTAGAATTAAGATACCTTGGTTCGCTTCACCAATACTCTCTCTATGGTCATAGTGATTTTCAATAGACCATCCCTTGTCATAGGGGTTTCCTAAATAAGTGAAAAAATATATCACTTATTACAAATTTACCTTGTTATTTCAACTGGGATATATCTTTAAAATAACTATCCATGTTACTCATGTAGAACATATTAAAATAAGTGTTCACTAACATCAAAAATGAAATTGATGAAGAAAATACATTTGCTTTGGCACACAGTTGCAATTAGTAATAGACAGTCAATGAAGAATGATTCCAGAGAAATAATATTTCATTGAAGTTTAGATCTATAAGATTATTCAAATGTAGTAGATTATTTTATTCCTTATAATATTTTTGGATATTTAAATAATCATACAAACAAATTGTGAAAATTGAGTATATAGTTTTTTACATTCTTTAATTTTCACAATAACATCTGTAGTAGTTACAAATCTCTTTCTTTTTTAATTTTAACTCTTGAATATATATTTGTTTTAAATAAAGTGAAAATAATAATTTTAAAATGAAATATTTGTTCTTGCATGTGACCTTATTATCAAAAAATGGAAAAACCATAGTTTTCCATTGAGACTAGCTATGGTGTTCCTTGGAATTATACATTTCTATGGAAATATAAGATTTATTTAATACAGAATTTCTTTATTAGAACATATCTATTTTTATAAAATAAAATAATAATTATACTTTCTATATAATATTGTAATGATACTAAGCTCCTCAAAATATTAATTAAATTTTTAAAATAATATTCATCTTTGATACAGTTGTTTGGAACAAATTAATTTTTTAATTTATTTGATAAAATGACTTTATGGATCTCAGTGAAGACTTGTTCTCTGTATAAAGAAATTATTCTTCATCAATTTTCTAATCCAGTGGTGTTATTTAAACTCCTCATAAGATAATACCATTATTATAAGATAATTTTTTTAGAAATACTATTCCTATAAAATATTTTTTGTTCATAAGATAAATGGAGCATTCATAGAATAATTTAGGTTCACACACAATTATTCTGATGAATGTAAGAAAATTAAATTTTTCAAATATCATTGATTCGACTTTCTGAGCTCAAAGGATAATTTACTTATGTAGTCTCCTTTTAATATAATTTACTTCCACTATAATATAATTTTCTTACACTTTAATATAATTTAGTTTTAAAGACTCACATAATATAAATTTATTTATCAAATAATTAATTCCAATTCGAGACACTTTTTCTATTAATTAGATAAATACTTTCACGAAATTGAATTCCAAAAAAAATACTTTTACTATTTTTAAGATAAAAATACTTAGTGTTAAATCTAAATGATAAGGTTAAAATAGTAACCTAAACTTGACTAAAACCTATTGGTTGAGATTATTTCGACCCATACCCACTTTAGCTTCGAAATAAATCAATTTGGAGCTATTATAAACCGAATATGACTTTATTATAAAATAATATTTTAAGTTTTCCAAAGGTTCCCCTCTCCTCCCTTATAAAAGGGCACCTCCTCCCTCTCATCTTTACACAAAATTGAGCCTTCAAGCTCGGCCAACCCCTGCCCATTTCCCTTATCAACTTCCCTAGAAATATTCTAGCGGTTTCGGTCTTCTTTAAAGACCAATCTTAGTGCCCTGAGAGGAGGTTTCAAAGAGGCGTGTCGAAGAAGAGGTAATACCTGTTACTGATTCTTTCAAATTTATTTATTCTTCTTCTTTTTTTCTTTAGTTGTTTCATTATGAAGTAATAATATCAGTATCACTAATATATTGATATGTTATTATATATATGAAACAATCCTATTTCACCTTCTATCCATCCTACGGAAAAAAAATCACCGCGCGTGCGTACGTACAAAATACCGTCTCCACACCGCGGTGTAATCTGTTTCCCACCGCCACCTTACTTGGATGGGTATAATGGTGTAAATAAATAACTACATATGATTATTGTAAAGTGATAATGATTCTAAAAGATTATACAAACACTTCAATACAATTCCATGATAATGGGAATGATATCATCATTCGTGCGTACAAACGGACTACCGTCTCCACAAACGCGATGAGATTCATTTTCCATGATTAAACATTGAAGTATGATTATAAAGTATATATAATAAAAAATATTTAAATATATTACATAATAATTATACTGTATTTATTAACATATATTTTTCATTTACTTAATTCCATTTAATTCAATAAGGAAATGAAAACAGCGTTCATGCGTACGTACGACCTACCGTCTCCAGGAACGGTGTATTTTTTTCCCTTTATCGATCTATTATGTATATTATGAATATATATTATATATAAATCATGTTTTATATTCTGGAATTATTTAATCATGATCTAATTGATCATATTAATAATTACATGTCAAAACACAGATGATAGATGAAAAGATTTTACCCAAAACGGTACTTTAACATGAATTTACAAAAGAACGGGTAATATACAGTCATAAGTGAACCACATAGGATATCATAACAATGAATATGATTCTATAATAATTCAATGAAATTATTTAAATCATTATACAGGAGGTTTGGATATATATGAAACATATCAGACCTAAGGTAAGGGATAATTATTCCAATCTCATTCTTATTTGAGATTATTTATTTGTAAGTATTTACTGGGGTTATATTTATCATCCATGTCGCTATTTTCTAAAAATGGTTTCATGTTTGTTTAAAGTCCCTTTTTCCCATTTTTTACTTTTACTACATGTTATGTAAGGAAACTTTCTTTTGTTTACCATACAAGTTACTTTTTGACTTTTTCGACAAAAGTATGAGAGGAATGTTTTTTTTAACATATATGCTATGAAGGGATTTTTTCGGTTTTATAACGCCTTATTTTCATGACGATTTATCTACAATATTTATTTAATAATTTAAACAAAATACTTTTCTTTTAAAATTTCAGGGAATTTTGTGAAAAGAAAATAATTTTTAAGAAGAAAGGATATTTTCCTCAAGAATTCATTTCTAGTGTTTTATCAAAACCATTTTCCATATAAGATGACATTATTTCATATGTGTAGGTTTCAAGTATAATGTCTATATGTTTTACATGGTTCCAATTTTCTTATAGTGAAATGATATCCATTTGTTTTATATGGATTATGTTATGATGGGATGATATTTATGAAACCCATTTTTATTCTTTGGGTTATGATGAATGGTTTATGTTTATGTTGTGGAAAAGTAAGACTGATTTCATTATAATATGGGTGGGACCTATATCTCCCTCCAATGAATTGGGTAAAGATTTTATATCTCATGAGATAGACATGGCTGAAACGGAAAGTAAATCCAGTTCAGTAATACAGGTATGGAACGGCAAGTAAACCTGGTTCAGTAAGGGAATTTGTCCACTAAGATGGTCTTGGCAGCAATTCCTTGGCTACTATGGAAATAAAATCATTTGCTTAATGTTTTTACATAATTAAAAGTTTTATTCCCATTCTATTTTATCATGATTAATGTTCATTTATGATATATGGATTATATACTGCTAAGATTTATGTCATGTTCATGTTTTTACGTTTAAATGTTTATGGATTGTTTTATGTTCTCTATGTTTACCCTTACTAAGCATTTGAGATCACCCTTTATATGTTTTATTTTCCCCAGGATATAAAGAATGTTTTTAGGTAAGAAATCAAAAGGGCAAGATCTTTATGGGAGATGTTGAAGATCTATCACCACGATTAGAATATTATGATCCGAGTCTTCAAAGACACTAAACTATTATGGTCCTTGTGTGTTTGTTTTTGTTATGTATTAAGTATTTCACAAAAGTAATGTAATGTCTGTGTACGTCAAGATTTGGGTATCTACCGTTGGTATCAGAGGAAAGGTTTAGTTAACCTTTAGAAACTATGATGCGAAAACTTTAGTGGGATCCCTAGAGATATTTCTAAGGTATGTCTAGGGATGTCCCTAAGGTTAAGTATACATATAGGTTATAGTCCTAGAATTACTCTAAGGATCTTAGAATAAAACCTAATATGTTAGATATTGAAGGTACTTCACCTTTATTATGTTGTTTTTTCTAGAATGATTTTTGCCTCTCACACTATTATTTTTGGGTTTTAGATGATAGCTGAAACCCGAAGGAACCTTGTTGATCGATGTAATGTAAAATGAAATGATTTTCCTCCTGAACAAACCAATGTCATGGGAGATTGAGTGAAAAAACTTATTTTTATACTTACACAAGCTATGAATCATTCTACACTTCCAAATGAGAAGAAAAGGGAACAATATTCTATTGATTCCTTCATGAGGTAGTGTCCACCTTCTTTCAGTGGGTCTTCTGATCCACTTGTTTCTGAACAATGGATCAGTACCATTGAAAAGATATTTTCTATACCTCATTGTTCAGAACATGAAAAAGTCATTCTGGCTATTTACTTTTTAGAATGTGAAGCAGGTCAATTGTGGACTCTAATTAAGAATACAAGGCCCCAAGATGAAATTGAATCGATGGAATGGGATGAGTTCAAGAACTTTTTTTTAGTAAGTACTTCCATCGTATTCTTCAAAAAAATATAGAAAAGGAGTTCCTTGAGCTTAAGCAGAAGGATGATAATTCTATTGGTATATAAAAAGTGAATTTTACAAGTCTTGCAAGGTATGCATCTTGCTTTATCATCTAACCTGAAAGTAAAGTTGATCGATTCTTCAGTGGCTTAAAACCAAGTCTTCGAAGGGCATTAGTTATAAGAGACTTTAGTAGCTATGAAAAATTGTGTGTTGTGCTATCAAGGAAGAACTGGAAGTTGGGGTAACATACCCCTATCATGGATTTGACAAGAAGCGAAAGATGGAGTTCAAGGAGAAATCTCAGAAAAATGATGAAAATAAGATGAATGTTTCTTTATGCTCAAAGTTTGGAAAGAAGCATGGTGGAGATTGTCTTAAATGGACTAGAAAATGTTTTAAGTGTGGAAAAGAAGGTCATCGAGCATCTGAGTGTCAAATTAATGGAAAAAGGGTTGATAATGATGTGAATAAAGAAAATACTGTAGAGAATGCACCACCAATACTTCAATGCTTCAAGTGCAAAGAAATGGAGAATTGTGTTAATCAATGCCCTAATCCAAGGGTTAATGATGATCAACATGAGAAACCTATTAAGGAAAAGGATAAAGGAAAGTGACATACAATCACTATTTATGATCTTGAGTATGACAATGATGTTGTGTAATTATTAAGTGTTTATGTAATGAGATTTCAAAATAGTATCATAGAATCTCATTTATGGTATCATGGAATTTTGGAATATCTATATATTGGTTTTCAATAATTGTATAGTACTGGTAACCATTAAAAGTGATTTAAATATTTTTGGAAGGAAGATGATATGCGCATAATGAATGGATAAAGAGAAAATCAAATGAGCTCATGACAGATATCATGGTATGAGTATATAGAAATTTTGAGATTTTGGTATGTGGAATGAGTTAACTTTTGAAAGAATTCATGTTTTCACTAAGGTTATATGTTAATTTATGTTTCAAGAGAATACCTGATTAAGGTATTCACATGTTTGTAATGATATCAACAAGATATATCTTATGATATATGGTGGATAAATGATGGTATACACGTGCCTGTTATGTGACCTTTCAAGTAAACATTTTCTTTATACTATGAGATTGGACAGATGTATTTCTGATAATCCTAAAGATTAGAATGGATTATGTTGGACATAAGACAGTATTATTTAAGGATAGAACTTGTTTTTTGATATTATTTCTGGAATTTTATAATAGTATAGTTTTAGAAAAAGGACAACCCATAGGATGAGCGGTAACCCGTCGTGTCAGACAAGGTTATGGGAATCGAACCCACAACTGAAGTGCGACAGGCCTTTATCGCATACCACTATCCTACAAGAAGTCCCTGGTTAGTAGAAACTAGTTTTATATTATTAAGCGCTATGATAGATGAAGTATAAGTCTATTTTTGGAATCATATACGATTAACCTCACCATATATAGACTTATGTATATAACTATTGCTAACCTTTTGTTTGAGACAAATGGAATGACCTATCATTCTATCACATGATCTACTAAAACATCACAAAATAAAAATTCAACTTCATTTATTTAAGAGAAGAAGTAGAAATTATTCGAGGGATGAGAAACGGTGAGATTGTACCAAAATCAAGTAAGTAATTATTTTAATTCAAAGAAAATATTAAACATTAGGGAAATGATCTTGAAAACAAAAAATGTTGTCCTAGTGCCCTCATATCTGATGAATCAGATGGTACCTTAGATCATCACAAATTTATGACTTTTTCACTGTTGGCTTTATCATAGCCATGTCCTCTACCACTCTCCATCAGAACTTGATGGTTATATTTCTCTTCCATATTCATATTTTCACCTATGTTATCCTATGTGGAAACCCAGTGATTAGTTAATTTGGGTAACTCTTATGTTTCATACTTTAGTTTTAAAGATATTTTTTGGTATTCCTTTTTATGATGTGGGTTTCTATAAAAGAAACTCTCATGTAATAATCCATTTATAACCCCGATGAATTTCGAGGGCGAAATTCATTTTAAGGGGGTAGAATGTAACACCCCGAGATTTTATGAGATTTATTAATTTTAATTTCCTTCATATCTTCTGTTTTACACTACACAAAGATTATCATGAGCTATACGAAAGACCTTATTAGCTTGCAGTATACGCAACACTATTCTTGGATCGTGTTACACATAATTTCAAGTTCATTTGATAGTACATATTCTATGCAACATTGAGTGTGTATATATATATAAATATATTTTCAATGTATTAATGAAATATGGTTGGATTCTGTTATATGCAACAACAAAGGACTATTTCACTACACAAAACCCTGACTTGGTTTATATTATACGAAATCACAACCTTTCATGATAGAGTGTGTTGTACGCAATACCGAGTTTCACTAAACAATGACATGTTATTAAAATATTATATAAACTAACCGTTATGAATAGTAATACCCTCTTTTTGAAATTTTATAAATTTTTTCTTTCAAAATACATTTCATTTTTGGATTAGTAATATTGAAATTAGCCTAGGGTGAATTTTTGGTATTTTTCTGAAAACTTTCAATTTTTGATGAATAGTGAAAACATTGTGTTACTATTTAAAAACCTAATTTTTATTTAAATAATTATTTATTTTATTTAAATTTATTTTATGTCAAAATTGATACATTATACCTATATAAGTTCAATGTAATTAATTTGAGTCATTTTCTAAAGATTTTAGATATATAAAAATTTTATTGAACTTTTCACCGTCTTTTACCCACCTCCTAGGAGAATTTGAAAATTTACATAAAACTAAATTTCACCGCTTATGTGAGTAGAATTTCGAAAATCCGAGACACATGGTTAATATCAGGGAGTAAAATGTCGTGCAATAAGATAAAATCTTTTTTGGTGAATAGTAACTTTTTACTTTTATTTACCACGGTTAAAAGTAAATAGGGCAATTAAAGGTAAAAACAATATTATTATTACCCTAACACATATCCTAATTCTATTGGGTAAGTTTAATTCGACAAAAAACAACCTTAGGAATAAAATATGACCATTTAGATCCACTTGGATTGTATTAGGATTTTTATTATTAATTTATTTAAAGAAGGGTTAAAATAGTTAAAATCAAAGTTTAATAACTAAATAATTTTTAATATAGGGTTATACATAAGATAAATTTGACTATAAATATTCATTAGAAAGATATAATTGTTTAATATATAATTGTATTTTATTTACAATTTTGAGACATTAAATAATTTAATTTATTTATGACACAATGATGATGCAGTAATTACCTTATTAATGAAATACTAACATAATTGATGTTATAAATACCCAAATAAATGTAATTTGAGAATTTTTATGAATTCCACTAATTTTATAAGTTAATATGATATGTTAGTATTGATATAAAAAACTGTTTTTGAACAAATCATGCTGTTATGATTTTCACAAAAATCAATTACCAAATAGTGTCAAAATTGACAAAAAATAGTTTTTAAAGAAAATATTATATTATTAATTGTTATTTTATTTCTAAAAATATAAGGTTAGGAAGAATGAATTATATAAGGATATATATATTAATAATGAACCACTTGGGGTTTTTTTTACTTGTTATAGTAATTTTATTAACCATATAGTGTAAGAAAACAAGAAGACACGGTAAAAGTTAAGTTATTTAACTTAGTGTTAAATCTAAATGATAAGGTTAAAATAGTAACCTAAACTTTTCTAAAACCTATTGTTTGAGATTATTTCGACCCATACCCGCTATAGATTCTAAATAAATCAATTTGGATCTATTATAAACCAAATATGACTTTATTATAAAATAATATTTTAAGTTTTCCAAAGGTGCCTCTCTCCTCCCTTATAAAAGCGCACCTCCTCCCTCTCATCTTTACACAAAATTGAGAAATCAAGATCGGCCAACCCCTGCCCATTTCCCTTATATACATCCCTATAAATATTCTAGAGGTCCTAGAATTCTTCAAAAACCAATCTTAGTGCCCTAAGAGGAGGTTTCAAAGAGGCGTGTCGAAGAAGAGGTAATACCCGTTGCCGATTCTTTCAAATTTATTTCTTCTTTTTCTTCTTTAGTTGTTTCATTATGAAATAATAACATCAGTATCACTCATATATTGATATGTTATTATATATATCAAATAACTGTATTTTACCATCGATCCATCCTACGGAAAACGAAATCATCGTGCGTTTGTACGTACGGAATACCGTCTCCACGCCGCGGTGTAATCTGTTTTCCACCACCACCTTACTTAGATGGGTATAATGGTGTAAATAAATAACTAAATATGATTATTGTAAAGTGATAATGATTCTAAAATATTATACAAACACCTCAATACAATTCGATGATCATGGGAATGATATCATCATTCGTGCATATGTACGGACTACCGTCTCCACGAACGCGGTGAGATTCATTTTCCATGATTAACCATTCAGGTATGATTATAAAGTATATATAATAGATAATAAATAAATATATTACATAATAATGATACTGGATTTATGAACATATATGTTTCATTTACCTAATTCCATTTAATTAAATAAGGAAATGAAAACTGTGTTCATGCGTACGTACGGCCTACCGTCTCCATAAACGGCATATTTCTTTCCCTTTATTGATCTATTATGTATATTACGAAAATATATTATATATAAATCATGTTTTATATTCTGGAATTATTTAATCATGATCTAATTAATCATATTAATAATTACAAGTCAAAACACGGATGATAGATGAAAAGATTTTACCCAAAACGCAACTTTAACATGAATTTACAAAAGAACAGGTAATATAAAGTCATAAATGAACCATATATGATATCATAACAATGAATATGATTCTATAATAATTCAATGAAATTATTTAAATCATTATACAAGAGTTTAGGATACATACGAAGCATATCGGACCTAAGGTAAGGGATAATTATTCCAATCTCATTCTTATCTGAGATTGTTTATTCGTAAGTATTTACTGGGGTTATATTTATCATCCATGTCCCTATTTTATAAAAATGGTTTCATGTTTGTTTAAAGTGCGTTTTACCCATTTTTTACTTTTACTACATGGTATGTAAGGAAAATTTCTTTTTTTACCATACAAGTTACTTTTTGATTTTTCCAGCAAAAGTACGAGAAAAATGTTTTTTTATCTTATACGGCATGAATGGATTTTTACGGTTTTATAACGCCTTATTTTCATGAAGCTCTATCTATAAGATTTATTTACTATTTTCAAAAAAATAATTTTCTTTTAAAATTGCATGGGATTTTGTGAAAAGAAAATGATTTTGAAGAAGAAAGGATATTTTCCTAATGAATTCATTTCAAGTGTTTTATCAAAACCATTTTCCATATAAGATGACATTATTTAATATGTGTAGGTTTCAAGTATAATGTCAATATGTTTTACATGGTTCCACTTTTCTTATGATGAAATAATATCAATTTGTTTTATATGGATTATGTTATTATGGGATGATGTTTATGAAACCCATTTTTATTCTTTGGGTTATGATGAATGGTTTATGTTTATGTTCTGGAACAAGTAAGAATGATTTCATTATGAGATGAGTGGGACCTATATCTCGCTCCAATTCATTTGGTAAAGATTTAATATCTCATGAGATAGACATGGCTGAAATGTCAAGTAAATTCAGTTCAGTAATATAGGGCTAGAACGGAAAGTAAACCCGATTCAGTAAGGGACTTTGTCCACTAAAATGGTCTTCACAGCAATGCCTCAGATACTATGGAAATCATATCATGTGCTTAATGTTTTTCCACAATTAAAAGTTTTATTCCCATGCTATTTTATTATGATTAATGCTCATTTATGATCTATTCCTTATATACTACTATGATTTATGACATGTTCATGTTTTTACGTTCAAATGTTTATGCATTGTTTTATGTTCTCTATGTTTACCCTTACTGAGCATTTGAGTCACCCTTTATATGCTTTCATTTACCCAGGATATAAATAAAGGTTTTAGGTAAGAAAACAAATGGGAAAGATCTTTATAGGAGATGTTGAAGATCTATCACCATGATTAGAAGATTATGATATGAGTCTCCAAAGACACTAAACTATTACGGTCCTTCTGTGTTTGTTTTTTATGTATTAAGTATTTCGAAAAAGTAATGTAATGTCTATGTTCATTAGGATTTGGGTCTTTATAATAAATAGATATATTTCCCATTATTCTTGGCTGAAAATTCTAAGACACTCTTGAAAATCTGATTTAAAGGTGCATCAAACGAAATGACTCTTCAAAATCTCCATAAAAAACTAATATTCTAGAAGAACAAGTTATTGTTTTAGATACTAGAGGATAGTTCTAAAATTCTCTTGGAACATCAATCTATTTTCTTTTATTGGTTTCCTTTGTAATTCCAACTTATTTCCCAATATCATTTTCTAAAAACCCATCATAATTAAAAGTAAATGAATTTTAACCTCTATCATATCCTATTTAAGCATATAAAACATAATGATAAAAATTTCATTGATTTTAGGATCCAACTAATTCATAAAGGTCATATTTATCTAAAGGTATGATATATTTTCAACAAAATTTTATTTCAAGGAGGTGTGGTATTCTTCAACAATGTTTTTTGAGGTCAAAAATGGATTTATAAAGACTTTTAATTCTATTTATGGAGTTATTTCATATATCCTTAATCATAGAAAATAAATCTATTTTAAATTGTTGAAAAGATTCTGAAGAAATTGAATCACAATAGAATTCTTGAGTTCGAAGATCCTTCTTAAAATTTTCATAACTATTTTTTTTTAAATTTTTAACAATTTATCTTTATTGGGTTTTTTTTAATATGTGAAAAACAGTTCATGGAAGTTTGTTAAGATGTTTTTTTAAAAAGGATTGTTAAAAAATATTTTATGAAGGTTCTAGAGGGATTTTGGAAGTTAGGAATTTTTGTTAACTATATTAAGAAACTTTCTTCATAAAATTAGGTGATTCTATACTAATTGAAATGTTTTAAATATCATGAAAAACCTCATGATAAAATACTTTGATCAAAGTGAGAGTTGAAATTTTTAGACACAATGTTTCAGATAAACATTACTAAACATATAAAATGAAAGTTACTGGACGAATACCTATGAGAATTTTAATGAAGCTTCACTAAATAAAGATGTTGCAGGAAGTTCAAAAATAGAAGTTAATATAGTGGATACTTTGTTCACTATAAAAAAATTTCCATATAAACATTATAGAATAAGTTTTTATAAGAGATTTTGGTGTTGAAACTAATGATTTTTTAAAATGGTAATTTTTCATAAAATCACCAAAGGTACTAGATCATCAGACAGACCTAATTAGATGGAAGGAAAGAAGTGGTTGTTGGCGAGTTTTTATAGATTTATAAGATGAGAAAGAAATAAAAAGTGCCACAAGAAGTACAATTTCAATATTTGTGAAAATTATAATGGATAAATAAAAAGGGAGATATATAAGAATTTAACTGGATGAAGAAATTTGGATGTGATTAAAGTCTTTAGAATTTAGAAAAATGTAGTCAACCATCTTTAGTGGTTTAAGATCTATAGAAAAAGGAAAATTTAGTTTATTTTCAATAAGGTCAAGAATAATGGATGGAGAAAGATGAAGTTTTCAAAAAAAAGTTTATATGAATCTTGAAGAGAATAGATTTTTTAAAATCTAAGTGAAGTTAAAATTTGTGAATTAATAATGTTTTTTACTAAAGGAAGGAAATAAAACGAACTTTTGGGAAATAAGTCCATCAGAAAAACTTTTGTAAAGATGTATTTTGGATAAAAATTTCTTAAAAATAAATGCATAAAGTCCATAATAATTCAAAATTTATCATACATAAAAACATCAATCCATAAAAAACATTTTTTATATCCACTAGACAAAGAAGAAACTGGTGAATAAAATTTTTTTAATAGAAATTGGAATAATCGGATTCAGATGAATATTTTTTATAAAGTCATTGAACAATCTAATCATTCGAATGAAGTAAAGTGAACAACTGGATATTTTTAATCCAAACAAATTTTCTTAAAATATTTACACACACACAAAAATGGATGAAGATTTTTTAGATTCTATATATATCTTTTTAAAGACCATATGTTTAACAATGTTGTACTGAGATTTTTAAAAAATTATTTATCCAAATTCATGAAATTATGAAGAGTTCCTTAATGATTGTTGTTAAGATAATTCTATGAAGTTTATAAACACTATATAATTCAATAAAAATAATTTATATTATTGAATAAGTTGATAAGTGTTTAGTTTATTTGATATTTAAGTGGGAATGATTAATTTCAGGATCATTTTGAGTGGGAAACTGAAAATGAGTTCTCTCCCATTCCACTTTGGGAGAACCTATATAAATTGGTGGAAAAGTATTATTTTACATATAACACTATTCATTTAAAAAAGCTTAATACCTAAAGCATTTGTGTTAAAAGTGAGTTTCCAACTGATTTTTAGAATAAAGGTACCAGAAATAATATCCTTATAGAGGAATCAAATAGAGTTTCTATTTAAAGAAACCGAACCAAGAAATTATATTGAGTTTTCATACAAACTATGAGGCATGATGTTCCATAAATTTTACAAAATGAATATTTGAATGAGGTGTTGGTTTCTAGGGATCCTAACCAAACGATTATTCATAGAACATAGAAAAGGTCATAGTGGAGAAACCTTTTAGATGAAGTAAAATGAACTAACATTCTGGAAGAACATTTGAGAGATGAATTTACAAAGTTCCATAAATTGTTTTATCAATATTTGTAAAAACAAACCATGTAAATTGATAAGGACTAGTATGATCATACCAATCAGGAGATATAATGATTCTACAAAGAGTTGGCTCAAAGTTTTATTCACTTATTTCCAATAGTAGATTTTGATGGATCCATGTTGGTGGCCTTGGAAAGGATGTAGGCTCTCATATGTTCAAAAAAATCAACCAAATATAGGAATCTAAAAGAAGGTCAACAGAAACCCATAAGTAAATTTCCAACCAAGGAATAGATGCGGTGGTATCAACATGAGATCCCAATATGAGACAATATTATACTTTACCAAACATTAACCACCCCCAAGCCTATGTTGCATCATATACACTAGCCACCCATCTAGCCGTAACATAGTGTCATCGAGGCCACATCTCATCTGAACTTATTTCACACTATAGGGTACACATGTAGTGTCCAACTAACTAATATGAAATAAATCTAGACTTCCCATATAGATACCCTAGTTCCAATCACCAAACATAGTAAATGTGATCAAATAATAATTTTTGTTAAAGAAATTTGTGAAAATTATAATAATAAATTAGTCTCACCTCTAACACTGTCACAATAAAAAAACACTAAAATGCATCACTTTGTATTCATATAAAAAACCGTCACCCATTTAATGGAAATAGGTAAATGGTATCAAAGAGGGTTCTACACAACCACACATTTAAAAAGACATTCAATACTTCCAAATAGTCATTTGAAAAAAACACTATGGATATTGATTCTCTTCTATAATAATTCATATCTATTTAAAAATTATCATTTTAAATTAATAAATTTGAAATCATCCTTGAAATCAATTTAGATATCAACTCTTATTTTCTAAAAAAATACCTAAACGCTTAAAACATCAATTTTTAAATCAATTCAATAATTTTTCAAAAGCAACACACTAAAGACTAAGTGAACATTTAAATTAAAAATAAAACCACTTTTATTTTAATCCATAAAGGTCCCAAAACACAACCCTTCAACTTATTTCATGACCCAAATAGGGAAAATTAATTTTTAAAATAAAAAATTTGTTTTAAAAAAGTATGGAAAACTTTGAATTTTATTCATCGCTTTTAATTCCAAGTAAAACTTTTGAGAAACATTACAATTAATTTTAAAGACCAAATTCATTAAAACATTTAATTATTAAATATTTTTAACTAATTCAATACATTGTACTTCCAAATGAGAAAATTATGAAAATCATTCAAAACCATTGAAATATAAATTTCAAATCCAAAAAATACTTTTATAAAACTCAAAAACTATTTTTATTGTCTTTCAAGAAACATTACAGGCCATTGGAATGTATTTTTTTTAGAAAACAAGTCTGAACCCATCTTCAAAAATAGGAAAAAAAATTAATTTCTATGGAAAAAATATTGAAACCAATTTTTCTTCCACAAATTCTATAAATACATATAACATTATCATTAGAAAATTAAAATAAAAATTTATAACACAAGTCACCAATGGTACTAAAATTATATGTTATGATATCGTGAAAATAAACCTTGAATCAAAATTTAATAGTCTAGAACATTAAATATAGGTAAAATTGTTCTCAAAAGATGAATTACATTCTATAACATCAAGATATAGAACTAAATTATAACTAAAACCGTAGAGAGTATTATGATAAGGTTTTTTGAAGTAAATGGTGGATAATGAAATTAGAGGAAATAAGAGGAGATGGATAAGAGAGATAATATTTGTGAAACACTTAAAGATGTAGCATTGAATAGTGATGTAACCACTCAAAATCGCCATAGAATATGCGGGATCTTGAGTGGGAAAATAAAAAGAGGAAGGGGGAACTGTAATAAGGAACATAATATGTTATCTCAAGCCCAAAACTAGTAAATATGAGTGTATCAAAATAAAAAAGTGGGTATATAAGAGGTTATCCCAACCTTGAAGTAGACACAAGGTTTTTTAGCATGAGACTAGAATGTTTGAATGTCTTAGTGGGTAGCCTTGAAATAATATTTATATGATTATGTTTATGCCACAAATCTATGTATTATTCCAATTTTATTCTTTTGTGGATCATGTTCCCTGATTCCATTATGATTTATATCTTCTAAACTACCATAGTTTATTCAATTACTTTAATTGTGATATTTGATATGAAGGGTACGGTTTTCAAATGTTAAGCTCATATCCTAAAACCCTTATTCTAATGTTACACTTATGTGATCATTGATATATCTTTTATATACCCTTAATAAGAATCTGACCTCATTTTTTCTTCTTTTTCCTTACCTCAGGTTACGAATAAATGTATTATGTATGATTTGTCTAAGAGGGGTTCAATGTATGATGAACGTAGTGAGATATATTTTATTTTAACTATGAACCAATTGTTTACATGAAAATTTTCCAACGATACTAGAGCTATTTGATTATATATTGGATTATTTTTATGTAATGAAAAATCATTTATTACTATAAAATATCTATGTATTAAAAGACTGGGTTTCTATACAAGAAGAAAAATTATAACTAAAAGAAAGGAAATTAAGTTGTAAAAATACCTTACTTATTTTGTATCTTTGGAATTGAAATCCCATGAAAAATATAAACTGAGAAAAATTTGTAAATACTATTAACTAAAAGAAAATTATAAATAAAAACATCCATAGTTTATTATATACTCCTCATAAATAATAAAATGAGTGGTGAATATTATAAATTTTTAGCCGAAACAAATTGAGGCAGGATACACTTACCTTCAATATTGATATGAATGAAAGAACATTAAACTCATGTATAAAAAAAAATACCATATTACCAACTTATTTCAGAACCATAATCATATAAATTACCTCTTCTATACTATAATTATAATAATTTGTTATGCATTTATTAGTTTGTTACTTTTTAGTTTCATCATCAGATGGTAGTAACGGTGATTGTTTCATACAAGTTTTAAAATGCTGATATTGATTCAGGTTCTTTGATACCATGTTCATCATTCCTAGATTATTTTTGGTACTATTTATGATGTTTCATAATGATTTTAAAAAATTTAATTTCATTCCATGAGAGTTTTATTTATGAATCAAGAATATAAAATATTTTATGAGTTTGGTTGGATAATATCTAATGAATGAAATTTGATACATTAAAAATGAATTAAATATTAATATTAAAATATAATATAAAATATATTATTTATATGTTAATATCATATTATAATAGTAATTATTCTTCCATAACAATTCGTGAAAAAAATTTACAGCACCAGTCATATATATGGTTAAACCAATCTAAACAAGGACATGTTATAACTAATAGATAAGTCTGAAATTAATTTTGTTATAATATCAAAATTACAGAAGAAGAATGATATTATTTAGGTATTATAAAAGAGATAAATTAAAACTCTGAATAATTAGATGATGTATTTATGATTATAAGCTATTAGTTATAATGATAAAATTTATTTCCCTCTTGTTATGCTCGTTCTACGTGATTAAATTTAGAATGATCACTTATTGTTAATATTATTAATATAATGGTTAATTTAACTAAAAAACATTAATCAATTCATAAAAACCATTTTAATTCATTAAATATGTTTTTATAACCTTCCATTCTAGGTGGTGATGAAAAATGAAATATGTCATTCATGGAGGAAATAGTCCACCCATGATACATGCAACATTTTTATATTTAGAATGGGAGATAGACATATAGATAATGGATTCTCTATCTATTGGATAATATTTTAATATAACAATGATACTTATGTAATTATATTTTTTTGGTTATAATAGGATTGGAGGAGAAATATGGTGGATCAAAGGTTGGGTAGTGGATAATACTCATGTGGAGGACTTGATTCTTCTCTTTGAGAACTTCTAGAAAATAGAGGAATTCAAATACTTTATTATAACCAAGGTATTCCAAAAAAGTTATAAGTCTCTATAAGAGGTAAAATATGGAGGTTATTAAATGTAATTATAAGGTTATTTGTGCCTTGAAGTGGGTGGAGTTGAACTCCTTTTATAGGGGAATAATAGGGTCTTTTTGTTGGAATTAAAACTTTTATAAGGGGTAAAGATGTATTCACATGTGATTTAGGAGAAAAAGGTGAGGATTTTCTATTAATACATGTGGATATGATTTTAAAACCTAAAAAAATATTTTCAAAGGTCTAAGTTTTATGTTAATTTAGAAAAATATGATCCACTTTAAGTTACTTAAATTTATCACTTTAATTATTTATTTCCCTAAAAATATAAGATAAAACTTCATACCAAAAGACATATTGTAATTATAATGTGATTCATATAAAAATTGATATCATAACATTAAATTGTTATTATTTATAGGGTGTTTCATTCACCGACCCTTAAACAAATAACAACATCACAATTGTAATTACTACTCACCAATGTAAAATAGCTAAAGGTTGGAATCAATATATTATTTATTACTTAATATTATGGGTAACACTTTAAAACTCATATGTTTATTTATAGTAATCACACATTTATATTCTCAGACATTTATTTCAATTATACCTCTATATTTATCTATATTCATTATTAGTTTTTATAGGCATACCATTTATAAATTAATTTTCGTGATCCCATCTCCTTAAATATACTAAAACCAAAATGGTGATGATAAAATATAATAAATATTGCGTAAATAAAAATATGAATATAAAAAAAAATCTTAATATTTCTTATCTAATAAAAAATTAATTTCAACCTATGATACTTTTGGTTCCAAAATGATATAATTGGATAAACCTATTAATTATTCAATTTAACAAAGGTTATATGTAGTCATTTTTCTATTATGTTCTCCAACCAAACTAGTTATATATTACATCAACAAATTCAATTTAAATCATTCATAATGGTTCTTGAAAAAAACTATTGAATCATCCAAATCATATCCCATGGGAGTGTCAAACCATGTGTGCAGTGATTTACATTTCTTGTGCACCGATTGAAGATAGTGTTAATACTCAATCATCCTTTTTAGGGGTTATTGCCCCTAGGTTTATCTAATCCAAAGCCCATATCCACTTTTTTTATTCAGATAGGTATTTCATTATTGTGAATTCACATACTCTATACTTTACCAAAATTTTAGGATGTTTTACCATATTTAAATTTCTTCCTCGGGGTACCATTAATAGATTGTAGTCATAATTTCCTATAATATTTAAATAAATACCACTATTAATATATAATATACTAAAAAATCATGGAAACCTATCCTCCTAGAATTACATATACATTTTAATCCTTAAAATAATAAAATGATATATCAATATATATATACACCAATCATCTATACTCCTCAAATGATATTAATATATTCTTAAAATTACCTAAATAACCATGTCACCCAATTAATTTTCAACCCTAAAGTTAAAATATAATTCTCATATTATATTCCCAATATCCATTAACACATTTCCCCAATTAACCATATTTACCTAAATATCAAATGACATACCAAACCAAATGTTTATCTAAACCTCAATTATTAATTCTTCATAATACCCAATAAATATATCCGAAAATATCATTAATAACCTAACAATCTAATCACATAATACCTAAAAATGGGTATTTATTCCTTTGAACTTATTATCAACCTCAAATTTATCAACCCATAATGGTATCTATACCTCTTAAAATAACCTCATCATATAATATCCTAACCTCTAAATTTATATAATCCTTGACTTGATTCCAACTGTGACACCCTAAAAACACTCACCCACATCCAATGGTAATAAACATATTCTCTACATACTAACTTTGATACCTATTGATGTGACCCAAACTTAATCATCCATGATTATGATATCAATAAAAAATATTCAGTCACTTACACACCATTGACTATTAGACATGGAGTTTTAAAGAGTTAGGTAAAACCATTAACTAACAAAACCCAAATATTTTCCATCCAATGAGAATTTTTCCAACTAAACCTAGGATGTATTATTTTAAAATAATTTTTCAACAAGTCCCATAAAATTCTCCATACATTATACACATCCAAACATATAAATCATAATACTCTTCTTCATGACCCATGGAAAAGGAAGATATAAGAAGGGTGAGTACAGATACACAATATGGGGAATCATACAATAAAAGAAATTAGGGAATTAAAAGGGAGTGAATAATATTGTTAGAATAATTAATAATAAAATAATTCCATATAATTGAATCATCAACATATAAGACAACCATGCATAACATAGTAAATTAAATAATCTGATGTATAATAATAATTGATTTTATATTACTGAAATGTATAATGTTTGAAGTATAAATAAAATTTTCAAGGTCACTAGCTAAGAAATTATAAATAATTAAAATTGATAAGGCCACATGGAAAGATATTATAAATAAAATTCAAGGATTAAAGTAAATAGATCAAATAGTTTGTCTCATGATAATTATATATGTATATAGGGGATATATAATTCCAGACCCAACCAATCACAAATTAATTCCAATGTGTTATACATATGAAAATAATGAATAAAAATACATAATAAACTTTATTTAGTGATTAATAGTTATACATATTATATATAATATTAATAATTCTTTAGTCACTAAATGGAAAAATTTTATTTTTAAACACACATCAATTTATAAGTTATTCACACCATATAGATTAATGGATATACAGTTAAGTTAATAATGGAAATGATATAGAATATATCCATTTGATTAAATAATATGTATATAAAGGGGGAAAAATAAAGTGTATAGAGGGATGAATACTGATAGAGAAAATAACCCTTATAAACTGGGTATGGGTATGAAATATAAATTTATAAGAGCATATAGAGTGTAAATCATAAATCAAAACTCCATGGGAGAATATATATTTTATATTTAAATGGGAAACTAGAAGTGAAACCATGAAAATAGGTTTTATAAAATACTTCCTTGCATTATTGTAATAATTCGAATTTATAAGACACTTTAAATAATCATTACCAATAAGGTAACATAAAAACCTTTTTAAATACCACTTTAAAAAAATCCAAATAATGAAACCTTGAGAATGATAGAAAGGTTTTATAGAGAAAATTTTGAATGGATTATTAAATATATAAAAATAAAAATAAAATTCATTTTATTATTTTAAAATACCTTTATTGAAAGAAAAATAAAAAAAAAATAATGAAACATTCTCGTGAAAAGAGGAAAAGGGAAATAATAATATCACATGATATAACACATATTTTTATTTCCAAATAAAAAAGTAAAATTTGTGGAATGATAAAATATGGAAATGGATGAGAAAGTGAATATTGGAGAGGATAAGAATTATTCCTATCAATGATATTTTTTGTTATTGAAATAAATTCATCAAAGAAGAAGATTTTAATGTGTAGTTTTATACCCCCAGAGAAAAATATAAACAACCTTATGAATTAATGAAATTGAGGAATATAAAAAATATGTAAGAATATATTAAAGGTGGAAAAATATGACTCAATTAAGAGGAGTTTGAGGCTACAAAACCCATAATAATAACATTATTTTTGAAGTGACAATAATACATAAACGATTTTATGATAAATAATTATAAATCAATATAAAATAATGTTTAAATATAATTTCATATAATTATTGAGAATAAGGGATCAAACATGGAATAATTTGGTTTGTTAAGAAACAATATTACTCAAAGTATGGAAATTTATTTTTGAAGAACCCTTAAATCTGCAATTTCTTATAGATCAAAATCTCATGAAAGATATAAAATTAAAAGAATTTTTTAATATTAAAATTAATAAAAAACATGATTATAAAGATTTAATGGATATTTTATACACTCATAAAAATAAAACAATTCTTGAACATGGAATATGTCTCAAAGAAAAAAAGATTTAATGAGAAAGCCTTCCCTTTACTCCCTATATCCACAAAAGAGGTTTAATATTCTATATAATAAACATTACCATATTAATAACAAATTTTTAAAACTTTTTAATTTATGTTATCTTTTATAAAGTTTATTTAAAATAATTTTTTATATATTTATTAGTTATTTATTGTTTATTTTTATCATTGTATGATAGTAACTTTTATTTTTTAGTACAATTTACATGATGACATAGTCGATCCTCATTATTTGATATAAATTTATTCATTCAAAGATTATTTAATGTACTATAATATATATTACATAAGAAAAATTATTTCAAACTTTATATTAATCATAATATTCTTTTTTATATCATAGAGAATGGAAAAAAATGAAAGAGTGATCTTAGATGCTCATTAATCGTTACGTACAATGGAAAATATCTTGAGTAAATAGGGTATAATCAATATAGAATGGTAAATAAATGAATACACATTCCATTTAACAAATACCTTGATAAAAAATGAATCCATGGATAATATAAATATAGTAATATCATGTATAATTATAAAATAATTATCAAGGAAGGAAATGCATATTACTCGATATCATGATCTCATACATCATTATATCTCTATAGTTAAGTCCTTATGCCAAAGAAATTTAAAAAACTATGTGTAAATATCCATTTAATTTGGAAAACTAATTTTTCTCATGAGACCTATCGATGCATCAAGGTGAAATATAATTTTGGGCATCTCCCATCACAGCATGTCCAATTCATTTCTCATATATTGAATGATCGATTTAATTCATGAACAATATGTATTATCAATAAATATCCATATTGAGTAATGAATAAGGAATATTAATATTTCCCTATTCAATCAAATAAATTACAAATTAAAACACCATATGTGGAAATGGAATATGGTTTATAAAGTAATATTATCCATGATATAAAGAATATGTATATTTAATGGAAATGTAATGTTCAAATATCACAAGAAATTGAATGTTTTATGAGAATGTTGATAACCACAAAATTAATAAAAGATGGCCTCTAATTCATTAGAAATAAATGTTTTAAAATAAATTCATTCATTTTGATGAATAAAATATAATGAATGAGAAAACAATTCTTAAATGTTTTTTATTTTTAATACCTTTGAAATATTTTATAATAATCTAAAGAATGTAAAATGGTTATAATATTGGGATGTTTCGTTAACACTGAATAAGTTAAAAAAATCTCTTTTGTTTTTTTGTAAGGAAAATTAAAAATGACTCCTTTCATAAAAACATTATAAATATTCCTTTCATACAATTTAAAATTTCAAGGATAACATAAGATATCATTTATAAATAAATTTTTAAATAAAAAAAAGTATTTTAACAAAACAATTTTGAAAAATATGGATATCGAAGAAAAATATACACAATCAAGAAAAGAAATAAGATATAATTATATTTTAAACATTACTATTGGAATAGTAATAGAAATTGAATCATTAATCATAAAAAATAAATATAAATTCATGTTAAATATCTCAAAGGGGGGATATATACAACATATAAAATTAAATAGGTTCATATTACCAAATATGTCTCAATGGAGTTGAAATTGAGATGAAATACCTTATAGAGATTGTATAATTGAAGTCATAATTAATTAATAAATTGATTATGTATAGAAATTTTCTATCCATAGAATCTAGTGGAATTTAAATATAATAAAATCATAGGTAATTTCACACATAATCAAGGTATAAAATATTCCATGAAGTAAAAGTATAACTCAATTGAAGGAAATTGATTTAATAAACCCCTTACATTTGGTATGACATGTGACATACATTATTTATCTTCCTGAATAATAAAATTATGTTAATTATTTAATTTCTAAAGAAATATTTTTCATGTTTATTATTCCTTCTATTTTATTTATTACTATGTTATATTAATTTACTTAATTAAGTTCACATCAGATGTTTTGATGATATTCTATGCATATGAAAAAAATGACATCAGTAGGTTGACTATGGTCAAAGTCCAAATTATTTAAACATATCCAGAATAATAATCATCTCATAATTACATTTTTTTTATCAATTATACTTTTAAAAACAATCAAAAAATATTGTTAATAAAAATAAACTACAACACAATC
The DNA here is from genome assembly GCA_963277665.1 of Viscum album. Classification (NCBI taxonomy): domain Eukaryota; kingdom Viridiplantae; phylum Streptophyta; class Magnoliopsida; order Santalales; family Viscaceae; genus Viscum; species Viscum album. Next base: position 191,541,044 of record OY728145.1, read on the forward strand.
ATAGTGAGAGTAGGTCGTACTTACACATGAGTAATGTTTTCAATTTTTCAATGATCACAATGGAAAGATGGTGAGTATTATCTATCTTTAAATAATAATAATTATAAAATAAATAATATATTTTTTCTTTAAATAAACATATATATACCATTAATTTTATTCTGTGGTGAAAAACGAATCATATTGTTTTGTGTACGTGGTAGTCCACACATACACACAAACGAAGTTATTATTTTTCCTTGAATGGAAAGGTAAGAAAATATATCATATATTAATTTTATAGGAATGATAAATATTTAATTAATATCAGATATATATATATATATATGTATATATATATTAAATTCATCATTATAACTAGTCGTGAGAGGCAGTGATGGAAAACAAATTACATCGGTTTATGAGGCCATAGTATAATGTAAATACGAACGATGATTTTGTTTCCCATTTGATGGAAAAGGAGATGTATGTGGGTTATTAAATTAACATAATAAAATATAATTATATTTTATGTACCTATTATATTATATTTTCATGGTTGAATAATATTTTAATGAGGTTGAAGAATAAATAAAACAAAAACACTTGATTAAGAATGATACCTATTCTTTAGACAACCTCTTTATGATTACTCCTAAGCCATCCAATATTTTCTTTATGATAAAACCAATGAATATAGGATGTGTTAATGGATTTAATTAATGTATTATCATATGTATTGAATAAAATAAAAGGTTTTTTAATTGTGAATAAAAGAGGAGACCAGGTGCCTTTATAAGTGAGGGGACAGATACTTTTGGAATTTCATAAAGTATTAAACTATTATAAAATAATTTCCATTTTAAAATTTATATAAGAACATAATTAAAATGTAGTATGATAATTTATCTAAATATTATCATTAAATAAAAATTAGACAAGTTTTTTTTACTTTTTATGCTTATATTTTATTTTAAACCCATACTTAACCCTTTTGATAATTACCACAATATTAGAGTTTTCTACACTATAGGGGTCAATAATGTCACTATAAAATAAAAACAATACCCATAAATACAACTTGGTTGATGTTTTTAAAAATTTACCATTAATTTTTTAGAATAAAATATATTTATGAATTTTAAATAATTTAATAAAATATTATTTAATTTAAAATATCCTTAATGTCATTTTTGAAAAAATTCATTTAATTTAAATTTAAACACATCAAGAAAAATAATTAATTCGAATATAATACATTAAAACATTGGAAAAATATTATAGTAATCTAAGCAATTTATGGGACATAATAAATATTTCAAATTATATTACTTTTAGTATTTTTAAAATAATTTATTTTATTTATCAAATAAATGTTGTGTCTACGTTGTATAAGAATTTAAGTTAATTATTTCTTCAATAAAATTTAGAAATAAATTACCATGATAGAAAAATAATTTATCATTTAAATAACTATTTATAACATAAAAAAAGTTTCATTTACCCCTATCATAAAATATTATAGATATTAAAATCATAGAAATGACATTTTTGTCTCCACCTCTCAATTAAATATTATAAGGGTCAAAATCATGATAAATGGAAACAAAAGGTCATATTTTAGAATTTTTGTTGATTATAGACAAAATATACTCATAAAATGAAATTAATGAATGTTTTTGGATAATTATCAATTCCTTATCACATCATTTTTAATCTTAATTACCCAATTTACCCTTATCATAGTGATAATTATTAACAATAGTTACTATTCATAATGACCAGAAATAAAAAAGACCCATTTACTAAATTTTGAACTCATAGTTTGAAAGATGTAATAAATTTTTCCTCTCTTATTTTTACCTCCTTCATCCTCTTCCTGCTCTATTTTCGTAGCTCCTCCGTGGGTTCCTACCCCTACAGTTCATCCACAGCTTGTCCACCCATGACGTTTTGTCTTCCTCTTTAATCTTGGTTCTCTCTTTTTCTTTCGTATCGATTACATTTCTGATGATGGTGGGCTGTTGTTGAGCCCTTGGACCTCATTTTGTGGCTCTGACCTCATATCCCTATGAACCTCTCCAGTTTGGATATGGAGTGGTGGTTCAATGAGGTAATTGGTTTTTCAGTTTGGGGATCGATGGGTATTATGTCATAGCTGGGGTCAGCTTGCTTCTACTTTGATGGCTCTCAATTATCTACCTCGACAATGATGCCTTAATTTGGATCCCTTGATCGCCCAAACATCTACTATGGCCTCATGTTCCACTACTTCTCTCCTAGCTGTATTTGGGGTGCTTCATATAATGATGTTTTTTTGATGTGAGGTTTGGTAGTTTCTAGCATTCCAGGCACAAAAAATTTGAACATGGGTTTGGTTTTTGGGATTTATTCCTTATGTTATCAGGGATGGTTTATTTGCTTCTTCTCAGTAGTAGTTCTACTTGATTTTTGTTTATTGGGGTTCTATTTTGTGGTTCAAGTTTAGTTTTTGTTTATGGTGGTGGTCATTGGAGATCATGATTGTGTTTTCCTCTGTTTCATACTTTTCTATGTGATGATCTCACTCTATTATGATGATTTGGTTACATCTAGTTTTTTAGGGGATGAAAACAACATAGTATGTTGTTCTACGGTGCTTCAACGGACTTTGACACTCTCCAGTGACATATGTGGTGTTTGGAAGGTGGAAACGATGTTGGTGTTTGGACGACGTAGGTGATAGTTATGACTCTTGATGATGGTTGGTGATGTGACCTATGCTAAGAATGGATAGTGACATGTTTTGAATGATGTGGTGAATCTTGAATGTGATCTTCATAGGTGGTTTGAATCCTTTATTTTTGAACGTTGAATTGTTCATCCTATGTTTTTTGTTCTCTCTTATTGTAGGATACTACTAAGCCTTAAAATCATCTTATGAAAACCTAATAAAAATGAGTTTTTAGTCAAATAATAATAATAATAATAATCAGTATTTTTCACTATTCATAAGGAAATAAATTTCTTCATGAAAATACAAAAAAAAATCATCGTAAGATAATTTTAAAATTATAATTTAAAAAATGATATTATTTTTGTAAAATATTATTTTTAGAATTTCTATAAATTAATTATAATATTTACTCACAAAAATCAATCAAAATGTTTTTTGAAGAAAACACTTTTCTTAAGAATAAAATAAATTTACTGGAAATTGAGTACCTATTTAATAATAATTAGTCAATAAATCTATATTAAGTAGTTTCTTTATATATATATAAATATTTAATTCAGTTAATATTATTAATACTCTCTAATTCAACTACTAAGCGACAAAAGTTACCATAAATAATAATATTTTAATAATTTTTCTCTGTTTTCTTAATCTCTGTGTTGGGTATATTGTACTATATCGAACTTAGTCTTATTTTAAAATATTAGGATAATGAAAACAAGGAATAATTATTACATGATAATTCCCAGAAAGGAAATGTTACTCTAAACTAACCTAAAAATTGAAAATGTATTCCATTCACAAATTAGGTCTTCTTGAGTAAGGAAATCAAGTAACATAGAGGATCCCATTATATAACCCCAAGAGGTATTAACCAAGATAAAATTTAAAAAATGAAATCCATAAAAATATGGCTATAAATATTATTATCCTCAAACAATTTACCACCTCTATTGTTGACTTCCAACCTCCATACTTCCAATGTCCTGAGAAAGCGACCAACATTGAGCTAAAATTAGGACTCATCCACTTCCATCATAAATTCCATGGTATTTATGGATAAGACCCTCATAAATATCTAAAGGAGTTTTATATACTTTGATATACCATGAAACCCCAAAATGTATCTAAGGACCTCATAAATTTTATTTCTTTTCCTTTCTCGCTTGATGGTGTAACAAAATATTGGTTACACTATCTTTCTACCATAATGGGTGGCTGGAATGACCTTCAATGAGTTCTTCAAATATAATTTCTTCTTCACCTATCAAACTTCATCCATTAGAAAATATTTTTGTGGTTTTAGAAAATCACAAGGAGAGACCCTTCATGAATATTGGGAAAGGTTCAAAATATTTTTCTCTAGTTTCCCCACCACCAAATTATTTAACAATTTATAATTAAATACTTCTGTGATGGAATTATCCCCATGGATCATGTAATAATAAATATTACAAATTGTGGTTCCCTAGTGGATAAAAATCTTGCTTCATCTCATTAATTAATATCCAACATGGCACAAAATTCACAAGAATTTAATGCATGGTAAATTTCACCCACTCAATGAGTTTATGAAGTATTTCTTACATCCCTAGAAAAAAAGATAGATAATACACATGGTGAAATTCATGCCCTTATAATATAATTATCTCAGTATAAAGTAAATTCAAAATATCTACCCATTCAATTATATTGTGGTATTTGTTCTAATTATAGTCATTTCTCTAATAAATTCCTCCAAATTCAGGAATTATTCGAGTCTTGTGCACATGTATCTCTTGGGATTCCTTTTTAACAAGAACTTAACTGAAAAAAAGAGAACTTTAACCCAAATATAAACCCTAGGAGGAAAGAACAATCATAGTACCAATAATGCGTAAACTTAAGATACCCCGAACAGAACTTTTTATCGAGAAGGTCAAGGTACACATCCTTCTTATCTTTAACATTCTTAGAATAACCCTCCTCCCAAATATGAACCAAGGCTTGAGTATATGGTGAATAAAATGGAATCCAAGAACCAATAGTTCCAAAAGAACACAAAATAATCTATTCAAGACCTATTAACTCTTTTTAGACAAAAGGAAAATACCATCAGTGACATAAAGATACAAGGTTTAAGAAAAATACCATCCCAATCTATGATCAATTGAAAGTATAAAGGTAATTTATATTTTATCACACTTCATAGTGATAAAATATTTTATCCTTCCAACGATTCTATAGAATATGTATGTTATCTTCTTGAAATATCTTTTTCTCTTCCATGAAAACATTCGAGTGAATAAGAACAGAAAAGGTAAAAAAAACTATCATTGTGTATTCCCCTAAACAATCCATTCTTCCCCCCTTTTCTCAAACACTCTCTCTATACAAGAAATAATTATCTAATGAAACTAATAAATATAACATGGATACATTTAAAAATCTATAATTTAACATTCTTCTATTGGATATAGTTAAAAAAAATTCACCACTTTCCCAAATTTCTTAAATAAATTTTCACCCATAGACAATGACTAAAGGGTAATGAGAGAGTCAACCTTGGAAGGAATGTCCCAAAGATGATATAACCATAAATTCCAAAACAATGTAAGAATATAGGCACTTTTACAATACCTTTCACCATAAGGGATAATTTATTTTCTGAAGCAATGGTTAATTTAGGTTCTTTTATTAATGAGATACCTCACTCTATGTGTGGTTCTCTATAAGTTTCATACCTTTATCATATGGTAATCATCATGCAACTTGAAACTGGATCATAACACACCCAATATGAGTGATCAAGGATGTCTTCATGACTATAAATAATTTCATCTTACCTTAAAAATTTTATCTTCTTGATATAAAAGATACATAAACTGAAGGATATGAACCTCTCATACATGGAAGGAGTTTATTCAAAATTGTGAAGAAATTTATCAAATTTCATTATGGTATCTTGTCCAGTTTTGAGGATAAAAGGTAAGTTTTAATATCATTGATTCTATAAAACACCATGTTGGAGAGAAATCCACTCTTCCGTTATCATGAAACATTCCAACCAGAGCACAAAAAACCCAACTTTAGTGATTGAGGATAACCTAGATAAAATAAAGGGATGAATAGAACTAGATTCAAACAAATTTCTTGATAGCTTTGAGATCACAATGAGTATACTTACAACCACACCATTTAGAGCCTCCACTTTAGTCATCATGATATAAAATACCAAACCTTGATCCCTTGTCCTATGTTGAGATTTATGGTGGTTTCCCTACATTATCTTCTAATTTGGGAGTTTATTGGAAATGTTCCCAATCTATCCACACTAAAAACATTGAAGTTATAGATGGGCATGAACCATATTACCTTTTTCATTAGTGTAGAGATGTTGGGCCTTCACCACACCAAAATATTTCTTAGCTATACTCCCATCTCTTCCACATGTGTATCACTTTCCCCTCCAAAGTAGGCACTTCCCTGAATGATTCTTCCCACATTTATTGCACATGGGAAGTTGAACTTTATTTCCTCCTCCTCCATGATCAAAATTATTCCTTGAGTTTGGCTCCATTGATATCTTCTTTTCGTTTGATCTATGTGACCATATTCACTCTCCAAACTCCAATTCAACCTTTATATCACTCTCTGCTATCGCCTCATAGCTTTCATAGTCTCAATTTTCTAGATTCCTCCACAGATTTGGTCTCATTCCATCGAGGAATCTATCAAAGTATATTAGATGATCCATAAAAATATAGAGTTGTATCATGAAAGTCTTGTAAATTTCATATCATTTTTTTTTGAAAAGAATGTAAGATGGTATTAATGAAGAATATCAGCATTCGTACATAAGCAGAGCCAAGAAGAGAAATTGTCCATCCATAGCTGGTTGACATCGAAGGGGCCTAAGGCCGCCATCTAATGGACCACATTGTTTCCTTCCCTTTTAGTAAAGGAGAAGGTGTAACAAGAGAATCCTTGGAGTAGCGAGTGTATTCTCCTGATGATGAAGCCAAAGTGATGGAGTCTGGCATCATTGTGGCTAATAACATTGATAACAGTAAGGTAGTCAGACTGAATAATGATATCAGCCCATCCACATTCCACAGAGAGCGTCATCCCTGTAAGTATGGAATAGGCCTCAGCAACTACAGGTTCCCAGAAGGCGTGATGTGATTCATATTTTGCTGCAATGATCTACCCCATATGATTTCGATCGAGGATGCCGAGAGCAACAAGCCCATCATTGGGGAGAGAGGCGTCTAAGTTAAGCTTAATACTCCCTTCCATTGGGGGGGTCCAATGTGGGGGACAGGAGGGGGTGACACTCGTCATAAAGTGTCCTTTGTGGTTCTTCCAGCCCTCAATCCATGAAGTGGCTCGTTCAATCCTGAACTCGGGAGGTTGATGAACGTGGTGGAAAACCGAATCGTTACTCTGAACCCTAATGATCCAGGACAGGGTTCAAAGAGATCTTGAATTAGACAATAAAGGAGAGGAACACCAGTGCATCATAATATTGGGGAGGTCAGAGGTAATGTCCAGTGAAGCATCTGAAGCAATGCCGCATTTATTCCAAATTTACTTGGCTCCAGTGTAGTGAATAATGGCGTACCGAGGAGTTTCTGGAATATTCAGGTAGAAAGGGTAGGACTCAGCACTGGCCATATGTCGATAAACAAGGAGGGTCATGCTAGGGAGGGTCCCCATGCACACCTTCCACCAAAATTGGCATATTTTTTGGGGGACGTAGAGCTTCCAAAGGGCTTTTCATGGTCCCTCATCACGGTCGAGATAATGAATGCCAAGAGCCAGTCTGTACCCGGATCTCACCGTGTAATCGCCTGAAGAATCATTGGTCCAAAAAAGATGGTCGGGGCCTGCATTAAGGACCCAGGGGATGCTCAGAATAATTCTTTTGTGTCTTTCATTAAACCATTCTCGGATCTTTTCCACACACCACCCCAGACCCTGCTCTGAAAAATGGCAGTTGACAGTGGCTTCTTCAAGACTTGGTTGGGAGGGGGATGTGGCCCACATACCATCCTTATCAGCAAGCCAGGGATCGTTTCATATGTTTACAGATGATAAATTTCTAATCCTCCAGCCCAGATCTTTTTTCAGGAGATTTCGAGCCCCACAAATACTCTTCTAGAGGAAGCTAGGACGGGGGCCAAGATAGGAACCATGGAAGTCCGTGTGGGGAAAGTACTTGGCATGGAGTACCCGTGCACATAGAGATGATTGATGGTTAACAAGGCTCCATCCTTTACTGCCCAACAGTGCGTCATTTAACAGAAGAATATTCAGGAATCCCATCCCTCCCTTCGACTTGGGTTTGCAGTGTTTCTCCCAGGCCAGCCAGAGGGGTCTATTTCTTCCATCATTTTTTCCCCACTAGAAGTTGGCAGTATGTGAATGGATCAGGTTGGCGATGGCTGCCGAGAGCTTAAACATATACATAAAGTACATAGGGATAGACTGAATGACAGCTTTAATTGAGGTTCCTTTTCCATCTTTGGAGATTCATTTTGGGGTCCATCCTTGAATATTTTTCTCAATCTTGTCCAGCAGAGCTGCAAATGATTCCCCTGAACTCTTCCAACACTATAGCATCAATATCTTTTCTTGGGTTCGTGTTTTTAATCATTTTCAAGGACTGATAGGCTTATCTTTCTAAGTGGTCTACTGCTAGGGTGAAATTCCTTAGATCTAGAAAATGGTGTATAGAAAATATTGGTAATATATTTTTCAGTAATCAATGGGTTGGTAGATCCACTAAAAGAGGGTGGTCGTTAGTGCATGAAGGACTCACTAACATTAATTCTATTTATGGTAAATCTAGTGAATCAACTTGATTCAAGTTATTATTCATAACATAAGATAGTATATTCATCATCCTTATGAAGTTTTCCATTCTCGCTTCCATTGGAAGGTCGTCAGTACATCATCCATTGAACTCATCATTTATGTGGTTACTCCTATTTCCCACCATTTTTCTAAAAAAATAAAACCTTAGTGAGAAATATGTTACCTTTAGGAATATTATAATTTTAAAGTTATTTTATGATTTAAAACATCAGGATTAAATATGTTATTAATCTCCTAAGATTCCATTTTCTATATATCATTCATAATATTTCCTAAGAACTTATAATTATCCAAAAATATCCCCTAGGATTATAAAACCATGTGTGTAACAAGGATCATTATCATGCACCATTTTCATATTGAGTCTGGCTCAATGTGGTGTTTTTAAGTGTTACCCTTAGGAATATCTATACGAGTTCCACAACCACTTGTAGTACCTAGATAGGGATGTATTTTCATAGAAGCCATTTATTTAATACTTACCAAAATACTAATATGTTTCCTATATTTAGACATATCCCTAGGGTTCTTCCTAAAGTTGTCAAATCCTAGTTTCTACAAATAACTAAACTGTCATTGGATACCAACTATGGAATTCCACCTTTTTATTACATAACTTATCATTACATGGTACAAAATATAATATCTTTTAAAGTTTAGTTTCTTGGATATAAAGTATATAATACATGAAAAAATAAAACATTATTTTAAATACCCTTGAAAGAAATATTCGTGGATTTACTCTATGTTACTTTTACAACATCTCATATCCTGTAGACATACATAAAAGGAAATAGGGTAGCTTGAAGCCCAATAAGGGAATAAGAAAGGAAGAAAAAAATCATGTGATCACAAGAAATATCAATAATAAAATATAGTATAAAAATAAGGTATGAACAAGAGGCATATTATAATAACAATAACATGAATCGTAACATGGAAATTTAGCTACAACATTTAAATGATACATTCATTAGAATATCCCGAATTTTAATCACCATGGTGTCATAATTGAAAATATTGAGGTTATTCACCAAGGTATCATAAAACAAGTCATCTCTAGAGATTAAATTGTTTACCTAATTCATTAGATCACTATCATGGCATAACATTAATTTAGATTAATTAATTTCATCCACAAATATCTTAATAAATCATTTCATTAGTAACCCATGGATAATAATGAATGAGTTTATTATCAAAATTATGGTGTGAAAAAGTGATTAAAGACATGATCATTATTTCATTTTTAACCCATGAAAAGGAACTGTGGGTTTTAATAATGTAAATACCCAAAACAAAAAATCATTATTTAAGATAGTTGAATACCCCTAGAAAATTAAGAGGTTTGTGCATTCATAAAGGTAAAATAAATTATAATTTCTCAACTAAAAGGGATAAATTTGAGAAGTAAATTTATCGGTGTGACTGGTATAAAAAATGTCTTTAGAGATGTGTAAAATGTGGGATAACAAAGGCATGCATTGATAAATGACTATTATTATAGTAATGTAAAAAGCTAATTTGATGAATTTTGTTTTTGCAAATTAGGATACATACCACAAAAAGGGAACTTTGATGGAAAAGATAAGTGGAGATTCCCTTTACCTAGAGGATTTGTTTCTAAAACAAGAGGATTGAACATTGAGAGTTTTAGAAAACCTTGGGGGACTCAGTAGGAGTTAAAATCACAATGACATCATTGATTATAGATTTTCAGTGAAGGTGAATGTTGATATGGGTGGGTATTTATTGAAAAAGTAGAGGAATTGTTTAATAATTTCCAAATATAGGTCCTGGAAATCTAGGTTGTGGAAAATGAAAAACTATTGGCTCAACCATTGTTTTTCACATAGTTTTGGACATTTGGGTCACACATTATGATATTTAAATTCACCATAACCTAACATCATTTTATTAATATCATTTTTGACATGGAAAGTTTAATTATCTACAAAATAATGCTTTTAAAATCAAATTTTCTATTTTAAACTTTTAAAAGTCACTTATAGGTTTAGAAATTGATTAAAATATATTAAAATACTTAATATTAATAAAAAAATATTTTAGGTTTTTATTGTTTTTAATTAACTATTAAATCATTACGACATAATTATAAAGTCTTAAATTATACCAAAAACCCAAAATTTTATTTTTACTATTAAAAAAATGAAGTATTTTAGAAAATTATCATAAATTCACCATGAACTAATTTCAACATGGTGATTTTAAATATAATGTTTATTCTTTCATAAAATTTCTCTAAATATGAGAATTTTAACATTTAAGTATAAAAATTCTTGTCTATTTAAAAATAGCAATGTTTAAGGCACAATCAAAATTTTGACACTTAAAAAACATTTCCCGGCTATTATAAAATTATTTTATCATTTATATTTAAATAATAGTGCTTTAAATGACTATTTTATTAAAAAAATTATTATTCATAATAAATAAGTTTATTATAGAATTTTATATGTTTTCTATAAAAATAAATTTCTATTTTATTTGAGTTTAAAAAACAATTTATCATATTTATCTCAATTAAACATATATTTTATTAAGAAAAACTACTCTTGAAATTAAATTTATTGAATGAAAATTTTATTTGTAAAAATAAATTTACACTTTATCAAACTAAGGCCAAGACATGTGACTCCTTTTTACTCCCATGTATGCCCTAAGGGTGAGGTGTACGATGTAATAGTTTTGTGGGGTGGGTCGGCTAACATTGACCAAGTATTAATCACCACTAACTTTAAATTCTCTCATAGAACATTTCATTAAAGATTCAATTATTGAAGCTTGACTTGGGCTTTGTCAAGGATATACATTGGTGATACTATCTCTTTCCCAAGTTCTGATAGATGGGATTCAAATAGAATTAATCTACTAGTTGAGGCCATTGATTGACCCTTCTACATAAATTATCCTTTATCATTACTACTCATAAACACTAATTATAATGGTAGAATTATCAACCAATGGTATAGTTTCCAATAGTTATATTGACCAATGGTCATACAACGGTCAAATCCCAGTGGTCATATTTCCCTTTTTTACTTTGTTAATACCACTTTATTATTTCAATAAAACTTCACTATAATTTCCCCCTAAGGTTATATTTTCATTTCTTAAAAATTTCATTGGTTTAGAAATATTTTATTTAATTTATATATTTTTTGTTGTGGGTAGATGATTCTCGTAGATTAAGGTTATCTATATTTTACAATTTTAACTATACTATATTATATTTGTATCTATTTTAAATGTTTATAATTTTAATTGGTTTTATAACTAAATAATTTAATGATCGTTATTAATGAGATTAAATATTGTTGGTTTCTCTTTACTTTGTATTTGTAACACACATTTATTCATGAAACAAATTCCATTTAAAAAATGTGGTCATTACAACAACTATGAATGAGAATCACATAGATATGAATCAATTTAAAATGTCCCCTCATAGGATCACAAAACATCATAAAAATAACTATAATGACACAAGGCTCAAGTGGGTCTAAAACCTTTTCCTGTAAACTCATTTTTTATAAATCACCAAACTTCCCTTTTTTGAAAAAAAATTATTAGAATTCCAAGTCAACTCATAACTATTTTGAAACTTGTACCAATAAACTCTTGGGACTAAATTTTATTAGTATATTCCTTGAAACCCAAAATTGAACTCATATTTCTCTTAAAACAACATTTTAAATAAATAACTATTATAAAAACATTCAAATACCTTAAAAAATGTTAATAGAATCCTTTAAAAGGAAAGGTCCAAATTAGATTATTTCAAAATCTTCAAACGCCTCAATTACTTGGTTTATATATAAATTGATGCAAAGAACACATTTTAAAACCTCAAGTTGGTGTCCACTACCACTTTAAAAATCAAATTAATCCTTTAAAATCCATTTATTCATTTTAAAAAACAATTTTCCTATAATCCCATTTTATGCCAATGGTTAAAACCACTTTAAATCAATGTTATCCCCTCATGGGTGACACATATATGCATAACTTTAATTAAAGTTCATTTTAAAACTATCATGTATTTAAAGGAATGTAATAAAAAGTGAAAATCAAGAAACACCTACCTTGGTTTGATCGATAAAAGTTGAAAGTCATCTCCAACCATGATGAATAATCCAACAAGGCAATACATTCCATTTGAAACCCCTACTCAAGGGAATCTCCATGAATTAGACTAACACCAACCCAAAAATTAGACAACATAAATATTAGGTTTTATAGGGAGGATGGAAATAAAGGTAAAAGGGATAATAAAAGGATAAATGGGTTTATAGGATTTTTCCATGAAGGAAACCACTTGAAACTGAGTAGGACCACAAAAATAAAAAGGAACAAGAGAAAAGAATATACTTACGGTGTCTGGTCTATTCGAATGGGAGGGTGGAGAAATGAGAGGTTGAAAGGTTAAAATTAAGTGAGGAACAAAGAAGAATTTCATGTTTTAATGAATGTGGCTAGGCCATATGGTTTTCCAAACTTTGTGCTCACTATGTATATTATACTACTTAGAAAACATCCACCTACACAGTTTACCGATTACTCCTTCGTGGTTGGATAAATAGTTCACCATCCATGAAAAATGGAACTATCAAATTTCAAATCGTATTTTCATGAATTTTAAACTATTTACCCAACCTTATGCAAGATATTCTTCCTCATCCACATATACAAAAGTTACTTCATGATTTTTCATAGGATCCTTATTGTTTGGACTAAACCATGTGCTACCCATACGAACTAACCATGCACAGAACAAAATAAACTACACATAAGGCAAACAAAGGTCCATGTAAGGGTATTATAATGGTTTACCCTAAATTGTCTTACAAAACCATAAACTAGAAAAACATACATATGTTCTATGTTTAGGGATTAAACATATATGAAACTTAAAAAAACTACCAATAACATAAAATAAAAAGAAATTGACTCCATAGTGACATGGTAGGTACCATAATTCTCCCCAACATGCCACTTTCTTCCCCCAAAAAGTCTTAGGTCCAAGAAGAGGTATAGGGATGATGATTTCTAAAAGAAATACTCAAAATAAAATGGTCCTTAAACAACTTCATTATTCCTAAAACATAACCAAAAAAGCATAATAAGAAACTAATTTATAGTAGATAAAATAGAAAATCTTAGGGGTTGGAGACCTAGTAAAGTTATCCCTCCATTTAAAATTGATCTAAAATGGTGGAAAAAATAACATCCTCTTATAAAAAATAATAGGACAAAAATGAACAACCACACTCCTAAAATCTATAAAGGGGATCACCAAGAACCTATGTTCATAGCCATTCACAAAAAAAATCGATTCAAAACCACCAATAGAAGGAACCAAACCATGAAACATCCAAAAAGACCACAAAATTGGATCACTACACCCATGGTATCACAAAATCAATGATCACATAAATAGGAGACAAGAATTTTTAAGAAATTATACAGATATAACTATAGGGTAACACACTTCATATGATGTTGTTTAGATCTAAATCCATAGAATATTGTCCCATGGTAAATATGATAGGAAATATTGCTTGGGATCACCCACATTTTAACTAGATACAAAAACCACAACCTCATGTATCCATGAAAACACCCTAGTTTTTCTATTTCCAAACCAACAATAAAAAACCACTCCTTTATCTACACCGTGAAAAAAATACAAAATCATCAGGAAATGAGGCATGAACATTCCCCAAAAGAACCACTGCTCAAAATGAAAACTAAATAAAAATCCTAAAAGGATTTTCTCAATCCAAAAATATTCCAAACTCAATGATAATAATTATCATCAAATATAAAGTGTCCCCAACATCATTTGAACAATGTAACAATTTAGAACTCACATAAGAGTCTCTAATAAAACTAACCTTCACCAGTCCCTACATCAAATTAAGGCTCACATTTCTAAACGTTTGACCCACATGATACCCAAGAAAACTTTCTGAAAAAACACCACCTTGAATAACTCCAATAACACTACTAAGAGAATAAAACAACACATTCCACTACATTCATAGAATGGGAAATTTTAAATCCAAAGAGTGGTAAAAACTATAAATAAATATCCTCTAGATTTATGATATACCTTTTTAGGAGTCTTAAATTAAAACCTATGAGGCATGATCCCATTATTGTCTTGTCATTAAAATCAAATTAAACACTCACAAAATAAAATAGGGGATAAATAAAATCACACATTTTGATAAAACAAAAAAACTATTTCAAAATAGATATCTTCTAAAAATAAAATCACAATAACAAATAGTTATAAAATCACATTTTGAAAACCTAGGAATTATTAAAAATGAGCTCTCTTTCACTAAAAATAAAATAGAAACAATTTTAAAATTTCAAACCCAAAAACAATCTTGACTTGGTTAATTTTAATATGTTTCCCAATTTGATTTTCAAAAAAACATCAATAGGTTTTTAAAACCAAAACAAAATTATATATTTTATAATAATTTCAGACACTATATATTTAAAAAATTCACAAATCACTCAACAATTTTAAACATTCTTTAAGATTTAAAACCGAAAAAATCTACACAATCAAATTTTTATAAATCACATGTTTAACATAAAAAAAGGAAACCCCCTTTAAAAATACCACAATAACTTTATTAGAAAATTAATCACTATTAAAAGACTTTCCAAATTTAAAAATGAAATTATCCATTTTAAAATATTTCATGAAACAAATATCATTCTACAAATAATCCCTTATGCGTTGTTTTAATTAGGAAAACATTTTTACCATGAGATCTACCTTCACACACACAAAATTGATTTGACATTACACACTAAATCAAATAAATAAAGGCATAACACAAGCCTCAACCTCAAAAAATTTAAAATATTTCAACATATCAATAGATCCACAATGATTGTTTCCCATTTCTTTGACACACTCACAAATACCAGCATCAATGGGTATAAATAAAAAAATTAAGGAGGATGTAGAATCATTATCAACTTGGATACATGGTTAACATCTATGATCCAATCATCTATTAGTACCTAAAATGCTTTTAGAATCATTTTATTGGTTAAAGTATGTTTTTTTAGGCCCTACAGAAAAACCTCATGCTTCAATCTCATTTTTTTATATCCATCCCAAAATACCAAACATGATCCCCCAAGGAAACTCAAGTTATTCCATTTAGAATCAAATCACTATCGCTATAGGAATCAAATCATAATTCAAAAACACCATTAAATAGTAATTTAAAATCAATGAAAAAATCCTGACTACCCAAATAAACCTGAGGATCAGGGTAAGAAAGAGCTCATGACACTCTCCTTAAACCTACCTCTCCAGTCCCAACATCCTTATCTCTAAACTACCAATATTAAAAATAACTAGAAAGTGTTTCCAAAACCTATGACTCAGTAATAACCTAGGATCTGATACCATTTTGTAGTGAACTAACCCAAGATTTCATCTAACCTGACTCACAAATCAGTCCACTAAAGAGCGTGAAGGGTGTTCTCAATCCCCACAGGTTGGGAAGTAGTGTTTGGGAATCATAGAATATACCTTGGGAGTGATTTATCCCACACATAAAAATATTAATATGTATTGGAAATGGGAAAAATGAACTAACCAAAAAGGAGATGAGTATAACAAAACATCTAATTCAAAACAAAATTGATACATAAATGAATCAAATTAAGAAACAAAAAATAATAATCTAAGTAAAAAAATAAAGCATTCCAAAATGACCAATATAAATCCCAAAACCACAAGGAAGTCCCAAAATGCTACAATGAGACTCCATGTGACCCAAATTCACCATCTTAGTTAACTTCTCCCTCATAATACCAAGTAGGAGAGAATCAAACAAGAATGAACCTAGACCTACAAAATATAGTAATGGGAAAACCATCCTAGTAGGTAACCGCTCATTGAATCTATATAATCAATTTCATATTACATCCTAAAAATTATGGTTTATAATATAGTAAAAAAATAATCATTTTTCACAAGCCTTAACATAAAAAATTAACGCATAAAAGTTGTAAAAAAACTCTTTTTATAGTTTCTTTTAAAGGAAAGCAGTCTCCTGGAAAACACTTTTCCTTGGTTGAGGCACCCTTTATACCCAACCATTATTTCAAATTACTAATTTAAAACTATCTCATAAGCACCAATTTTGAAATAAATTTTTTAAATATCAAAATAGGTTTCCAATTTCAAACATTATTCCAAAACATCTCCAAGTACCAAATTTTCATGTAAAACTAAGCAGACAGGAAAAAAACCACATTTTTTAAACTAAAACACACACTAGAGTTTCAAAATAAAAACTTTTCTCTTTTCCCTCAAGCACACAAAAATATATTTGAAAAAAAACTTTTCAAATTTAAATAACACTCCTTTAAAAATAATAAGAAAATATTTTTAATGGATATTCAAATCAAACCTTAAAATTTTGCTTTTTAAAAACCTTTATCAAGTCCATTTTTAGAGCATTTAAAAAGTCAATACATAAAATAAAGATGGAATAAATCACATAAAAAGGCACCACTATGTCATGGTCAAAATATCAGGAAACAAACTACCAGTACATATGTGGAAAGAAATAATATAAAAATTAGGGGGATATAATAAAAACTAAAGGATAAATCCCCTAAAAATCTTAAATTAAATTCGAGAATTATGGGAATCAACCTATAGCTCTAGTCATAAATACATAAACTGGTGAAAATTAACGAAGGAAAGTACTACAAAACATGTATCTTACCTAGTAGTTTTAATGAATCAACCCTAGTTTCCTAGAGTAAGTGCATTGTTTTATTACATTGTTATGATCACAAGAAATCAAATCCTGGAGAACTTATCATCTTAGTACCCTTAGAAAACTAGATATAGACATATGTTTTACATTACATCATGAAATTAAAAACAACATATTATCTCATTTGAAAACAATCATATTCCATAGTCTATCCCTATAGTTTAGTCCTAATATACTTCTTCACATCCTAGGGAAACATTAATCATAAGAAATGGGTGAGCTCATATGCCTAGTAACAATAAACAATATAGTGTAAGTTATCATAAATAAGCATAAAAGTTTAAGGCAAGGTACAAAACTGAAACACAAGCCTTTAAAACATAATATTCACCATAATATGGAAATAAGAAACCAAATAATTACATATAACATTAACATGGATATTCTAATAGTTTAATAATCATATGTAATATCAATAACCAATCACATAATGAGGAAATGAAAAATGTTGGACATCATAACGATATCGTCAAGCCCTCATGCCAAGATCCCAAACAACTATACTACCAAGGCCTCATACCAAGACACTAGATTGTCTCATGATACCTACCGATGCATCGAGGGGCTATATTGGGCCCCACTCATCGCATACTAAGTCCAATGCATTCCTCTTATGAAAGGGGTAAAATATGACATATACATTCATATTAAAACTATCAAATGAAATGTTAATACTTTAACTATAATCCAAGAATGGTATCAAAATAACACATCCATTTTCAAATATATCCTCAAAACATCAATACAATATATAAGATTATATAATAATAAATCAACCAAAATTAAGCATAAAATCTAACAAAGGATGTTGACGCAGATGAAACTAATATAATAAAACCATTAAAAACTCTTCGAGAGAAATATCCCTTTTTTATTTTGATATAATTTAAATTTTGAGCAATTAAAAAGGAAAATTTTAATATTTAAAATGGCCTTGTAATATTATAATGTAATATTCAAAATTTAAAGGCGTCATGATGTTAGAAATATCCACTCGCATCGTATAAGTTAAAAAATATTTCTTTCTTTAATTTGTCGAAAAGTTCATAAAGTACCTCATTTGGAAAATGACAAAAAGATTACTTTCAAACAAAATATAAAAAAAGAAAAACATGGTTAAAAATGAATTTAAAATATTTTAAATAATATTTTAAAATATATTTTTAAGAAATATGGACATGGACGATAATGTGTCATAGTAGATACTTAGTATAAACAACCTTGGATAAAAATGACATTGTGAAATTAACCCTTACCTTATACTTTCCTTTAGTCGAGGGTTCGTTAACCTCCTGTATAATGGTTAAAGTATGTTATTAAATTATAATAAAACCATATTCATATTTATGATATCATATATTATTCTCTTATATCATTTTTTTTAATAATATTTTAGTATTACAGCTCTTTCAGGTGTCAACTGATTCATTTTTCTATGCTTGCTTTGTTTTGTAAGTCATATTTTTCATGAATAGGATGTATTTTATTCATATAAAAAATGATATAATATTCATAAATATTATTTTTATTCATCATATAAAATTTATAATCATTCATGATTTGCTAATGTGGAGAATGAATCTCACCGCGTCATGGAGACAATAGGTCGTACCTATGAACGAGCGACAGTATCATTCCATTGATGGTTAAATGGTATGTAATTGGATGGTATATTAATTATACATAATAATTATAATGTTTTATTGATTTTTTATATCCATTATAAATAAATTACTATGGTTTAGATAATTATTCTATATTTCTAAATAATATTTATAGTTTACCATATCACTTATATAACCTAATATTAAAAATGATATAATTATTAAAATTTGAATATGGCATTTTTAAATATTCTTTCAATAAAATATAATAAAGGTCCTAATCAGAAAAACTTGGCTTAAAAAGGATCATATATTAGACATAATATTTATTTGGTTCTATAAAAACTTATCCAATGAAATTAGGACAAGTTTTAGGTTAATTTTATATTATATAATATTATTTTTACCTTTAATTACCTTATTTACCTTTAACCATGTTAAATAAAATCCAAAAGTTACTATTCAAAAAAAAATTATTTGCATCCTATTAGAAAGTATTTTTAATAATTATTAAAACCATTTAGGTATGTTTTTCTAAAATCAATTCACAAAAGTGGTAAAATTACGTTTAATGCTAATCTCATAGAAGTGGTTACAAGTTGGGTAAAAGAGACGTTCAAAAGTTCAATAAATATTTATATCTAATTATATTATAAAATGATTAAAATAAACTATATTGTATTAATATATGTATTATTTATATATTGTGAATTTAAAATAAATTTACTGTAAAATAATTATTGAAATGAAAAAGTTTTTTTTTAACAACAATGCAGAATTTTTCACTATTCATCAAAAATTGAATCTTTTCTGAAAAATACAAAAAATTCACTCTCAGTTAATTTTGATGTTCTGAATTAAAAAAATTTAAGTCTATTTTGAAAAATAAAATTTTAAAATTACATAATTTGGTTAATAATATTCATAACCACTTTTTAAATGGACAGTTTGATAGGTCATGGTGTGTAAGAACTGAGTGTTGCATGTAGGTCAAGCTATTAGATTATTTAAAAATAAGTGTACCATGGAAGCTTGGGATTTTAAAGTAGTACCAATGAACTATATATAAATAAATATCTAATGGGTCCTTCACATCCACAAGAACAAAATAAATATGTCTAGCTCAAAGTTATGATACCTCTTTCATTCTAACCATCTCGGAGTAACCCAGAAACACTCCCAAGTCAAACTACAGTATACATTATGGTTTTCCCATACACAGGTCATCTTTTATGTTCCTAGTACTAGCATGAAATTTTAAATAGAGGTGAGCACAATAAATCATTACATATGTCCAATATAAATAATTTGAAACAACCCATGTAATGCCTCCTATATACACCTAAGAATAGCCCAAATCACAATTATGCATGAGAAGAACAAAGAGATTCATCAATGAAAAACATCCCACCATGGGATCATAAGACACTATGGAAATAATAGGAATCAAATGGCTCTCAATAGGGTCTCACACCTTTTCATGAAAACTCATTTTTCCTAAAGCTCTAAGCGGTCCATTTTCCAAAACATGCTTAGAATTCCAGTCTGACTCATACTATTTTCAAACCCATTCCAATCCACTCTAGGACTAAAATATTTTAGAACATTACATAAATCGAAAAAGGTAACTAAATCTTCCAAAAAAACCTTTTAAATCAATCATGGTTGAAAAAAGGTTTCAAGAACCATATATAAGTAGTAACACAACCCTTTAAAATGAGACAAATCATTTAGATTTTTTCAAAAATATTTAAACACCTCAAACACTTAGTTTAAAAATAAATTGATGATTATCACACATTTAAAACCTAAAAATGGTTCTCACCACAACTTTAGGAACTGAATATATCCACTAAAATATATTTAGGCATTTTCATAAACACTTTTTAGGGGATTTCATTCCATGTCAAGGGTTAAAACCACTCTAAATCAATCTTTGGCCCCACATGGGTCTTATATATATGAATAAATTGAATGAAGAATTATTCTAAAACCATCATATATTCAAATTCATTTAATACAAAGTGGAAACGAAAGAAACACCTACTTTGGTTCAATGGAGAACAATCCAGAAGACATCACCTATCAAGTAAAATGTTCCAAAAATCCATGAAATACCCTATACAAACCCTACATGAGAAAATCCCCATGACGTGAACTAACATCAACTATAAAATCATCTAAAAACCAAATTATTCTTTATTGGGTGGAGATAAATCAAGGGAAAGGGGGGAAATAAAATGGTTTCAGGGGTTTAGAGGGACTTACCATGAAGGAAACCCCTTGAAACCAAGGAGGGGGATCAGAAAAATCAAAAATAATAAGGGACAAGAAGCTACCTAGGGGAAATTGGTCTGTTTAAATGAGAGGGAGGAGAAATGATGGGTTGAAGGGTAAAAATTTAGTTTTGGGGAAAGGAATATTTTTTATTTTTAATGAATCTAAGATGGATACTCATTTTGGCCACATTATTTTCCAAACTGTGATCCAACCATGGACTTACCACTATCTTGAAAAAAACTCATAAATTTCACTTAAGACTCACACATAGTTGGAAAAACCATGCATCAACCATTCCAAATGGAATTGTCAAATAGAAAATCTTATTTTCATGTTTATCTCATAGTTTATCAAACCATGTGCACATTGTGCACCCTCACCCATACACACCAAAGATCCTATATGGTTTCCCCTAGTATCATTATAGCTTGGACTATACCATGTACTACCCATACGTACTAACCATGCACAGAACAAAATGAACTGTATATAAGGGAAATAAAGTGACACCTAAGGGTCTTCACACGATTTACCCTAAGTCATGAGCTCAAATTGTGCCTGAGAAAAAAGATCCATATTTTCTATGTTTTTGGTTGAATCATATTATAAACATAAAACAACCACAAATAAAATAAAATCACCCAAAATAGACTCTACAATTGTCATGAACTGACCCACCGGTGTCCGACCCATAACTACCCCAAACCTACCTCCAATGGGTTAAGGGCTAAGGACCAGTACCAAGTAGTAATATCCCATGAATGGGAGGAATTAGCCTAATGTACAAATAGACACGCACATATCTCCAATTGCACACAATTTTGAGTTGTAAAAAAACTCAAACAAATGCATGCATACATCCAAAATCCCACAACCAGAGTAAAATATTAAAGTAATGAAAGCAAAAAGGGTCCAACGACAAGAACAACCAAAAATAATAAAGAGTCATACTTGCTTCAAGGGTGAGGAATATATTCAAATATAATATCCCAGAAAACACCTCGGTCTGAAAATATCAACCTACTCTCCACCAGCTTCACATCCTCCATAGACACCTCCAAAATGTTTGTTGTTTGTATAAGACACGACACATGTGAGCAGATCTTATGTAGGGGTGAGTATAAAAATACCCTATAGAACTCTTTGAAAACACTAAACAAAAAGAACCATGTATATTAATATCAATACAATAATATAACAATAAATGTATAACTAAAACACCAAAATATACTTAGAAAATACACCATGCCAGTAGGCGGTCATAACCAACTTCCATCTACAGGATTCTACTTCAAGCAATGCTCGTTCTGGGAGAATCCACTCCATGAGTCATGTTATCACCAGAGACACTCGTCAAAGAGGTCTATATCATTGGGACCTACCCATGAAGTCCCACTGGTCTATGAATACCTAGATACTTAGATAGGGGGTCACACCCAGAACTACTAGGGGACACCATGAACCCAATTTTGATCAACCCTTATATGTGGGAGCATATTCCAACAATACCAAGAACCCAACTGATATGTAAATATATATGGAGTATCAATAACTTGATAAATGAGGTCATTATGATTCCACAAAACACACCTAGGGTATAAAGATGATAGAGGATCACACTCCAATTTCACAGAGGGACTCCAAAAAACCCTATTTGAGACTCGGTATCTAGAGGGGATCACAATCATGTGATTTTTATGCAATGTCACTCTATACCCTCAAGGGAAAGTACCAGGGGGACACACTCAACCATGATTGGTCTAGACTAAGGAAATAAAGTTCTAGAAATACTATTTAAGGGGATAAATCATGTGGAATAGGGGTACATAATGTCTCACTATCCCTAAACCTACCCATGTGGAAAATACTCAAATGACTTGTACATAACTAAATACAAGGTGTGTATGTAAGATACAGAGTGTGAAGAGATTACCCAAAACCTTCTAGTGTGTTTCTGGATACCTCCATGTATTGGTGGTCATGTCCATATACAATACGGTGCCTAATTGCCCGTGTCTCTATCAAAGTACAGAGTGTCCCACTAGTCATTTACTTATGGTTGTGTCTATGTACTTTTCAAGGTACATGCTGAGCCGCTATGGGAGGTTCACATAGAGTGTGACCAAGTCACATGGCGTGTGATACGTAACTCCAACTGAAACCTTAGCACCATATCCAGAGTTTCTACACCGTGTGTAATGATAGATTAAATAACATGTAACCTAGAATTTTTTAGATAGTTTGGATCTTCCTCTATTTTTCCTTCTGCATCATCAAATCCACTACCCTTTCCAGAAACTATAGATCATGGGGTTGACCAAACCTTGATCCCAATTCCTTCTAGAATATGGGCCCTTGATCGGCTCATAAATCTATCCATCAATAAATTATTCCTCGTGCATAAAAACCGAGAAAAATGGAACCCTCACATATGTCTGATCCATATCTGATCATCCACCGTCGTCATTATGCCATGGTAATACCATAAATCATGAACCAAACTTTTGGTATTGATCTTTTTTTCCAAATAATGGTCACACAATGATCGAATACCAGGTATTTTTCAATCCACGAGACAAAATAAACACATGTGGTGAATGTGGAAAGAATGGTGGAAGAAAACCATATGACATAAATGTAAGGAATGAACCTAGGTATTTTTTCATTCATCCTGAATCCTTTGTTATATATAAAGATGAAGAAAGTGAATAAACATAATGAAAATGATAAAATTACATTAAATTAATTCTACCGATGATGCACACATAAATTATATTAGTGGAATTGATCTACATTCACCCGATATTTAGAAGAGTAATGGAAATTTCTTAATAAAAAATCCTACATGGAGTTTGGATCGATCATTAATGAAGAATGGTGTTGTGTTTCTATTGTTAACGAGATCCAAGAACTATATTGGCATAATGATCCTCAATCAGATCTAGATATGTCATTGTTCTCTAATAAATATCTCAAATGGTCGTATGGATATCTAGGGTTTGAGTGGTTAACCTTTATGAAATCCTATAACCACATATTTATAAAAAACTCATTCATTGTTTCAAATAAAATAATTTAACTCTTTTAATTAATTTATTTTAATTTTTTCCACCCCTGAATAATTTTCCACTAATGGCCCATGGTGAAAATTTTATGTCGTGCCTAGGGTAAATCCCTTGTTTTTAACTCAATAGTTCCCTTATCTTTCTGATACTGGACACTGTTCAAGAGTTGTTCCACATTTTTAGGTTAACTATACATGCATTCTATTTATTATATTTAATATATTTTAAATATTTATTTTGAGCACGCCAAGCCTCATAATCACACACCATCTTAATACTTGGTCTTGAAAATATTCCCTATCATATAAAAAATTAAAACATGAAAAAATTGAGACATTGAATTCTCTCAACTTTAGGGTTTTTTGTCATAAAAATAAAAAAAACTACTCAAAAAGATGAGGATACTGATCTTTCATCTAGGAATCTTTCTCCCTAGTTATCTCCTAAAGACTTTTGTGTTGGAACTAGACATACACTAGGAAAATTGATCACCCACAAAGTGTACACTATTACTGATCCATGTTCTCTATTGGGTACTCTACAAAGCTTTCTCTATCATTAATGCTCAGATCACCCTAGTCGTTAACAAGTGATGGTTCATGAACGTACCTTCTCGAGTGTGACATGTAGAAGACATTGTTTTCCTAGTACAACTATGGCGGTAGAGGTAATTGGTATGCCACCTCCCCAACTCTAATTAGTACCTGTAAGGTACCAATGAATCTTGAAGAAAACTTACAACCCTGACCAAATCTTCATAATCCATATAGATGTGAGACCCTCGGGAACACATGGTCTCCCTCATCGAATGCCATAGGACTCTATCGTGGGTCGTCATAAGACTTATGATGGGTCTGTGTAGACTTCATCCACTCCTGGATGAACTGCACCTTCTCTTTAGTATCTCACACCATCACTGGTCCCATAAGGGATGACTCTCCTGAATCAATCCAACAAATTGGTTACCTATAGGGTCTCCCGTACAAATTCTATACCAATAGTGGAATGGTAGTTGTTATCATACATAAATTCCACCATGTGTAAATGATATTCCCAGCTACATCCAAAGTCCATCATGCAAGCATGTATCATTTCCTCCAAAACATGGATGGTCTGCACTATCTGGCCATCAGTATGGGGGTAAAACACGATGCTCAATAATAACTACATCTCAAAGTCCTCCTGCAATATTCTTCATAATCATGAAATTAAGTGATCATCATGATTTGATACTATTGTCATTGTAAATCTATGTATTCAGATGATTTCCTACATGTGGGCGCATCCCAATCTCTCTTTTGAATTCTGCTCTCAATTTGATAGGAAGTTGGCTGACATTCCAAGTCAGTCTATGATCATCCATACGGAATCATACCCTCTCGACATACGTGGTAACCCCATCAAAAATTACATGGATATCCCATTCCACTTCCACTATAGCACCTCAAGGGGTTTAACTAAACCTACCGTAACTTGGTGCTTATCCTTCACTATCTGACATGTGATGCATCGAGAGACAAACATTGCAACTCCCTTCTTCATGCCTGGCCACTAAAACCGATGTCAAAGGTCATGGTACATCTTTTCCACTCCTATATGTACCACCAAAGATGATGTATGAAACTATCATATCACCTATTTCAATAAATTCAAAGGTACCATCTTATGTCCTCTGAAAAGGATTGTATGCTCCCAACCTTCAAAATATCCATTAGGAGCATGTTTGGTGGATATCTAAGTACATAGGGTCTTATAGTCAGTATATCCTCTCTGAGAATCTCTGATATTTTGTAAAATTGGTATTCTAACAACCATCTATGGTAGATATCAAGCATTATAACTATCTACTAAGGACAACTACAGTAAGGCTAACTACTCTGATGCTTCGGTCAACAAATAATAATAAGATCTCCTACTTAGAGCAGTTTCTACCAAATTCACCTTCCCATGAGTATAGAAGATATTTCATTCATAGTCTTGGAGGAACTCTATCCAACACATCTATCTCATGTTAAGATCCTTTTTAGAGAATATATACTTGATACTCTTACGGTTTGAGTAAATGATAAATCACTCACCCATAGGATAGTGTCACTGTATCTTCAGTGTGAATAATACTACTTCTAGCTCAAGAAATTGGGTCACATAGTTCTTCTCAAGTACTCTCAATAGACATGAACTAGATTAAATCATTTCATTCCTCTTCATTAGAACACAACCAATCTTGGTTCCTTATGCATCGCAAAACATTGTGTACTCGATACCCACATCTGTAAATATCAAGATGGGAGTGCTCGTTAACCACTTCCTCATCTCCTAAAATCACCATTGCCTGAATGGCCTGAAGGCCTTCATTTTTATTGATTTTTGATAACCCACCTTTCAAGGGATGAGGGGGAACCCTTACAAGGCCCGTAGGCCCAAAAATTACAAGGCCCATAGGCTTAGAATATTACATGACCCGAAGGTCTTAGGTAATTCAACCAGACTATCTACAAGGAACTACCCCTCCCCAGCATCTGCATCATGATAGTAGCTCTCCACCTTTGTATGGTCCTCTGGTTGGGCTTCCCATGTAAGCAAAGGCTGGTACGGATGGTATTGTCATACCCTCTCATTCTAACAATCCATTTGGTTCTCCTCTGGTGAGTACACCTGCTCTGAATCCTCTTCTGGGGCTGCTCCTTTTTATATAGTGTGTCGGGGGAAACTGCATGTGGCCCGAAGGCCTTGAGGTGGCCCGATATCCTTAAAGGTGGCCCTAAATCCCAACTGACTTGAAGGCCTAGGTGGCTTGAAATCCTTAAGGACTCCAAGCCCAAACTGGTGGCCCAAGGTGAGTAGTTCTAGCTACTACAGTACTAAACAGTACCTACTATAGTGACTACTATAGTACCCAAACAGTGTACAGTTCTGCTATAGTACCTGTACAGTGTACAGTTCTGCTACAGTTCCTATACAGTGTATAGTGATGCTATAGTACCTGCTATAGTATTGCTAAAGTACCCCAGAAATATGCCTCTACCTGGTTTTGAAACTGGGTCTTGTGGATGGACTTAATGATACCTCACAAACTGGGTTGAGGATCATGTGCCCTAAAATCACTATTGGAACCTTTATTTCGACATGAAAAGAAACCCCTTTTGGGTCAAAGCTATCAAGGGTGATTCCACTCTAGAGAAATAATGTACAAACCTTTGATAGTAACCTACCAACAAAAGGAAACTATGCACCACGGTAACACTCTTTGGTGCCTCCCAAGAAATCATTTCCTCCACCTACATTGGATCCACTGCTATCCCTACCTCTAAGATGAAGTGTCCTTAAAGTGGACCTCTCGAATCCAAAACTGACACTTAGAGAGTTTCCCATGAATTTGGTGCTCTTGTAGGGTGTCTAGGACCATCCTCAAGTGTCTCATTTGCTACCCCTCAGATGCCAAGTACACTAGGATGTCATCGATGAACACTACCATGGACCAGTCTAAAAAGGGTTGTAAGATCTCGTTCATGAGTCCCATTAACACTGTTGGGGAGTATGTTATGTCGAATGGAATCACCTAGTACTCATATTGACCGTAGCGACATATGATTAACGTTTTTGTTATATCCTCGTCTCATATTTACAATTGGTGATAGACTGATTTGAGCTCAATCTTCAAGAACCATCATGAACAGCTCAGTAAATTGAAGATTTCATCGATCCTTCATAGTGGATAATTATTTGTTATGGTCACCTAGTTCAAGATTCGGTAATGCACACATAACCTCAAGCTTCTATCCTCTTTCTTGGAGAACAATATTGGGGCTTCCTAGGAGAAATTGATGGGTCTTAAAAATCCCTTCCACTAAAAGCCATAAAACT
Source organism: Viscum album (assembly GCA_963277665.1). Classification (NCBI taxonomy): domain Eukaryota; kingdom Viridiplantae; phylum Streptophyta; class Magnoliopsida; order Santalales; family Viscaceae; genus Viscum; species Viscum album. The sequence continues at coordinate 191,569,263 of OY728145.1, forward strand.
TCACCCTTAGATCACAAAGCACTATTGGAGCCATCTAATATAATGGTGAAGATATCAGAGTTGTCCTAGGATTCAATTCAATACAGAATTCTATCTCTCTTTTGGAAGGTAAACTGAGAACGTCTTTAGGAAAGACGTCCTCATACTCTGTCACCACTATAGGAAACTAATTGCCCAAAGTATCCACCACTCCAAGAGTCATTCTAGTAAACCCTGAAGTAATTGGTTGCACTCCCCTATTCCTAATATAATCTTACTCTGCTAAGGTTTCCTTTTTCACCCATAAAGGAAATCATCCTTCTGTCACAACAGACGCACCACATCCTCTACTTAAAGTATAAAATCTGGTCATAAACTGTGGATAAATCATCCATGCCTAAGATGATGTCATAAAGCCTCGTTGATACTACAAATAGATACAATAAAAAACTCTCACCTCTAAGCATCATATCACAATGTCGATGTAAGTGTGTAACCACTGAGTCACCCCTTTTCAGAGTCTCCAACCGCAAGGGTCAAGCCAATAGATCCATTAGAATCTATAAGTCTTGAACCATACAAGTGGTGGGGAAGAAATGACTTTCACCTATGTCAATTAGTACTATAGATAAAATAGAAAATACATAGATCATACCTCATATCATTTCTAGAGCCGTAGTTTCATGGGCCTGTATAGCCTACAATCGGCTTCATCCCTAATCACCAGCTCCCTAAGCCTGGTGTGGACCACCTGGGGTGGTGGTGGAAACAGGTCAAACCTCAGACCATATCTAGCTGCTCTGTCAACCCCTCTTTCTTGTCTATTAGCCAATGGACCACCCTTCTCCTACCATTGTCTCTACCTTGGTAGTCCCTTGACTGTCACATGATTAGTCAAATGATGGGTCTAACAATTCCAAGCCATATGTCCCTGACAGTCATAAGAGAAACACCACCTCTCCCTCAACTGATTTAATCCATCCTGATAGTCATGCACTGTTGGTCAAAAATCCCTCAAGGTATCATTGAAGCCTTTTTGAGGTGATTGTGTTTGTTGACAAAGTGGACATCTAAGTTGTGATTGTTGACAAAGAGGATTTCATGGTTGAATGTCGAGTTCAAGAGCTGAGGTCAAAGATCCATGTTTGATTCAAGAACATCGATAAAAGGAATGGATGATCTGGAGGCGGTACAAAAGAACAGATACAAGGTGGCGCCGTTTTCCAGTGTTTGCCAAATTTTTGGACCTGAAAATCGGCAAATGAAGAAAAGTGTTTTTGGCAAAGGGACTTGCGAGCCGTGGACTTGGAGTATAGGAAACTTGTGCGCCATATGTTTTTCAAGATCAGAATATCAAAATATGGCTAAGGAGATAGGTTCGCGCAAGTTTGGGAGTTGGTCGCGCAAGTGTCTAAAAGGAGAGAAGACTTGCGCGCCGAGATTGGGTCGTGCAGGTGACTTGCGCACCGTCGCGCAGGGTGGTCAGATTGCCTATAAATATCGGACCACCCCTCCTGTTTTCTCACCGGAGTTCAAGACGAGAGCTCATGTCGCGTAGGTGTGGTGGTCGCGCAAGTGGTGTGTGTGGTCGCGCAGGTGGGACTTACGCGCCAGTGGTTGAAGTTGTGCGCCGGTGTTAGAAGTTGCGCGCCGGTTGGCAGTTACGCGCCAATAGTGGTTTGGGCGTGAAAGGAAGAGAGTCGCGCAGGTTTGAAGTTGAGGGAGCTTGTGTCGCGCAAGTGTCAGAGGAGGACTTGCGCGCCCGTTGTGACTTGCGCACCGATACTTGCACGCCGTGGTTGACTTGCGCGTCAAGTAAGGTTTGTTCCAGCAGTGTTTTCGGGCTGCGTGGAAGCTGGAAGTTTGCCCGATACCTTCGGTGCAAAGAGATATTCATCTACGGGTGAAAGTTGTACTTCAAAAGAGCATCTACACACAGAGAAAGATGCATTCATTCATGCAAATGAAGAGACCTACAGGTCTATAAACTGTGAGTGGATTCCATCCAAGAGTAGTGAGCTTAGGAAGAGGAAGAAGGTGATCCTCTCCACCGGCAGTGAGCCAGAGAGAGAGAAACAGGGAGTGACCCTTGGGAAAGCAGTGAGCTGACCCTAAACATTGTAAAGGCAGTGAGCCTGGGCATAGAAGTGATCTAGGCCGAACCTTGTAATCCACAGCTAGTGAAGATTAGTGGTGTAACGCCCCGACCCCAGCTACCCAGAGCCGGTGCATTACTTCGTAACATTGGAATGATCACAAAGGATCAAGTCTCGAAAGACCGATTAGTTTAGTAGCCTTGGAAACACTAGATACATTCATAAGTCTTTCATTACATCAAAAAGTGAAAAACTACAATAACAAAGTCTCCATAGCCCACACTCATATCCTCTTCTGACTATCCCTGCAGGTCATTCATAAAATACTTCTTCACATCCTGGAAAATTTTTAAACATTGAAAGGGGTGAGCTCAAATGCTCAGTAAGGATAACAATAATGCGGAAGCTTTCATAAATAAACATTAACATTTAAGGCAATGTATAACTAAAACAAAAGCCTCTTAAACATGAACTTTAACATAATATGGCAAAAGTAAAATGAGATAATGCCATTTACTTCTTCACATGGATATTCTACTGGTCGAATAATCACATGTAATATCAATAACCACTTTCATAATGAGGGAATGTATAATGCCGGACATTCTGAAACATTTTGTCAAGGCCTCGGCCAAGACATCTAAAATGATTAAGGCCTCGGCCAAAACCATAAATCAAATTGGGAAAGGGCCTCGGCCAATTCCACGTCTAGTTGTCTCATGAGACCTACCGATGCATCGAGGAGCTATAGCGGGCTCCACCCGTCACATATTAAGTCCAATACATTCCTCATATGAATAGGTTTAAACATATCATAAACCATAACATAATCGTATCACATAAAACATGCATAAAGGAAACATAACATTTCCACATTTCAATCACAAGATATCAATACAACACATTGATATAATAAAAACGCTTTCAAAACCATTTTCAATACCAAAATAAAAGAATGTTAAAACTTTGTATTTATTTTTCATTAAAAAAGAAAATGATGGCTTGTAGAGGAAGCCGAAACTCAAATAATGGTCACGGCGGTGGAGAAGTCGTTGTCGCCGCATAAGTACGGAAAGAAAAACATTCCCTTTTGTCGTTTAGCAAAATGCTTCGTATAAAAAAGATTCCTTTTGAATAAACGTAAAAGTCAAAGGGGTTTATACATCGTATAAAAGAAGGTTGTGTATAAAACCAAATATGCCTCAATGAAAGGAGATTGAGACGAAGTCCTTAAAAAGATCATTTTTAAAATAAAATAGATCTATTATGTGTATTCACTATAGGTACACATAAAGAAAGTAAAAATACAAAATAGGACATAATAACATCATGACATAATTTGAAAGTAGGAGATTAACCCAAAGAGCGAAAATTGGGTTAAGAAGTTCCCTTACCTCGTGTCTGACTTGACTCAACCGTTCTTTAACCTCCTGAATAATAAACTAGAGTTAATATATACCTTATTAAGAACCATTTTCAACTTCATTATCCTTATTATATCACTTATTACAATGATATGAACATTATGTAATTATTTAAGTTAATAACGGTCGTTTTGTCGATCTTTGGTACATGAGTCAACAATAAACTTCTTATAATTATAAGTTGTTCATGTGGTGAAATATCCATTATATCCAGAATTATATTAATTATATAGATATCATATATATCATATATATACAGTATATACATTCATTTATAATATTACATCACATTTAGAGGTAAGAAATGAAATGCACCGTTCATGGAGACGGTAAGCCGTACGTACGCATGAACGCTACTTCCATTTCTATTTCATATTTTCTGGAATGGAAACATAATGATATGAGAGTATATTATAATTCCAGTATAATAACATATATAATATCATTAACTTTATCCTTCACACATCCCACATATGGTATTAACGAATCAAATCACTTTCAGGGGGCGGTAGTCCGCGCTTCCTAAAATGAAGATATCGTGTTTTACCCATAATGGAAACCATAAAGGTATGCCCAAAATGAAAAAAACATAAGCTTAAGGAAAACATAAACATATTATATATCATATATAAAAATAGTGACATCATAATGGCCACCTTTGAAGGTGTTAAATGAGTGTTGAACAATCATCGTTTCGGGAGGCAGAATTTCGCCATCCACGGAAACCTTATGTTCTTTAACCATTTGATGTAGTTGTGTGGAAGTGTAGCTCAAATAAATCTTATAACAACATCCTAGTATATTTAAGATACTGGTGTTGTTACAAAAGAAGTAAATAAAAAGAGTTTAGGGGGTTGGAGAAGCAAAATAAAACAAAAGAACATGAGAGAATGAATTACCTTAAAAAGTGTAACTCCTTTTGAGTTGAGCCTAAAGGCTTCCTTTGAAAGGATTCTGCCCAAAGGGAATCCTCTAGGATGAGGAGAGGGATGTGGAGAGAGCAAATGGGCAGGGGTTGGCCGAGCCAATGGCTTGAAGAGTGTGTGAAATGAGGTAGAGGTGGGGGCCTTTTATAAGAGGAGAGGAGGGGCACTTTTGGAAAGTAAAGGAACATTACATTATTTGAAAATGTGTTTCGGTTTTAAAAGGTCCCACATTGATAGAATTCGTGGATAAGGTGATAAGGCATCGAAATCCACTCATCCAATTGGTTTTGGCCATGTGTAGTTCATAGATTTTATATTATCTTTCCATTTTATTTAAATCGTCAAATAATGATGTCATCGCTGCATCATTATTATGTCATAAATAATTAAATTTATTTAATGTCTAAAAATTATAAAAAAAATACTATGATATAGGAAATCTTTTTATCTTTCCAATGACTATTTATAATCAAAATTTGGACTTGTGTAACCCTACTTAAAAATTGTTTTAGTAAAACACTTTATGTTAGTGTCATTTTCACTTTAACATTAAATAAAAAGTAATTTATGTTATTTCCCAACAAAAGTGGATCCATGGGGTCCCCAAGTTAGGCCATGGCTTGTCTTGGTCGGCCATGACACAACCAATGAGGTTGGGACATGTGTCTAGGTCATTTAATATTATTAAAGTATTTTTTATACCTTAAACTACCCTAATTACCACTAATCGCGATTAAGAACTTAATAAGTTACTATTCACCAAAAAATTATTTTTATCCCATTGAACCACATTTTACTTCTTAATGACAACCATGTATGTCGGATTTTTGAAAATCAAATCACAGAAGTGGTAATATTTCATTTAAACGAAAAATCAGTTATTTAACAACCACTTAGTGGTTTCACTATTCATCAAAAATTGAAGTTTTTCAGAATAAGGCCAAAATTTCACCCTAAGCTATAATTGATATTCCGAATTGAAAAATGATGTCTATTTTACAAAATTACAAACATATTAGTTGCATTAATTAATTTTATAATTAATTCCCGCTGTCACAACAAATAGCGTGTTTTTAAGAAACAATTTATATCAAAAGATTGGCAATTGTTTATGTCCAATTTCAATGTTAAATTAATTCTAATGACCACCATTGGATAAAATGGTAAAAATATATTCTAATTATACTTTAAAACCATCAAATATTATAATTTATCACTATAAATTATTTTGATTAAAAAAGTTGTTTTAAGTATTTTTCACTATTTATAAAATTTTAGAAGTTCTCAGAAAAATACCAAAAATTCAACATAGGATAATTTCGATATTACGAATACAAAAATGAAGTCCATTTTGACATATAAAATTTATAATATTTCAAAAAGAAGGTATTACTATTCATAACGGCTACTTTGATTAGTCGCGGTGTTTTAGAACTCGAAGTTGCGTACAATGCAAGCTATTGTATTACTGAATGAGAAGCGTATCGTGGAAGCTCGGGGTGTTACATTCTCCCCTCCTTCAATAAATTGCGTCCTCGCAATTTGAAATTTTTCTTGGAAAATACAAGGTTGAAAAGAGAAAATACCTTTGAGGAAAACCCACATCGAAAATAAGGTTAATAAATATATAACATTAAAAGAAAGCAGGATAAGTACAAAGGTCACCCGATATAGCCCATTATAGGATTCTATGAAAATATGGATATGGAGGAGAAACAAACCATCAAGGTCTGATGGGGAGTTATAGAAAACAGGATTAGGAGAAAGTTTAACCACAAGAAAATCACAAACTTGTGATTGGTTAAACGGTCATTGAATCCCTAGTTGGAAAAGTTAACCGACAACATTTTTGTTTTAAGTTACCTTTTATAATGTTGAGGATTTTATTTAGGAGATTTACTAAGAACGTAAGGGAATATACATACTTGTTATGTATACTTTCATTCATTAATGAATTTTTACCACAAACCCATCTTTTACTCCAAATGGTAACAGAACTCAAAAATATTCTATTTATCCTAATTGTATAAGGTACCAAAGGTTAACACATACCATTTAGATTAGTAAAATTATTTTGTAATAACCAGGGACTTCCTGTAGGCTAGTGGTAGGAAATAAAGGCCTGTCGCACTTTGATTGTGGGTTCGATTCCTACAGCTTTGTCTGACGCGACGGTTTATGCCCCACCCTGCAGGTTGTCCTTTTCCTAAAACTATGGTATTATAATATTCCAAAAATAATCTTCAGAAAATTTTTTAACCTTAAACAATACTATCCAAATATCAACTTAATCCATTCCAACCTTTATAGTTATCCAAAATACTTCTGTCCAACTCACAGTCCAAATTTTATAAGGAAGGTAAACATGATGAAGATCCTTTTTCCCACGTAACAACATGTGAACACCTTCATCATGTATTATTTTTAAACATACTGAATTACCATGATCCCTTATTCCTTATAGAATACTAGATATACTCCTTCTATCCAAAAATGTATACAAAACATCAATCAGTTTCAAGGAAGTTAAGTATATCCAATATAATTTATCCAAATCAATCACGTATTAATACAAAATCACAATCTCAGTATCAGAACCATATTATGGTTTATCTTTCTCTCAACCATATATTTTCCAAAAATTTAACCTACTGTGGAGTCACTGTTCTTGGTTCCACACAATCTCAAGTCCTTGATGAAATAGTACTGCAGTACAATCCTTATATACTCCATAATTATTATAACCAGTACATCATTGATACAACACTCAAATTACAAAATTCTTTAATAACAACATAAGAACTCTAATCATTACTCCTCATCTGTGGTAGTATCATAACTTGATTATTATCCAATAACATCATTTGGGGCATACTTTGACGATTTGGACATTGGTTTGCGTAGTGTCCCCAATCCTTGCAGAAGAAACATTGTACATTTGAAACCATTTTCTTACCCTTGCAGTCACGCACTTTGTGTCCTTTTTCTCTACACTTATAACAAACTCCCATTCCCTTTAGGCAAGTTCCATGATGTTTCTTCCCACAATTACCACATATTGGAAAATTCTTCTTTCCCCTTATCCCTTTATCCATCATTCTCTCTTCCATCCCTTTCGTCTCTTGCTTCGTTTCAAAGCCATAGGACTCAGAGAATTCCTTACTTATCTTATTGACACATGATACTATTTCTTCATATGTTGAAAACACATGGGAGATTATTTCCCTTCTAAATGTTGGCTTAATACCGTGAAAGATATGATCCTTCTTACGCTTTGGATCATACGTATTGCTGGAGTTCACATTCCTTCCATTGGGCACCATTTCTATACAATGGCATAAAATAGGTTAGTTTATGAATCAAAATACATAATTCCATACTTGTATAATACTTAACATAAATTGAACTATTTATGGATATAATCCATAATCATAAAAAGGTTTTATTTGAGAAAGTATATACTCATAACCGTTCATAGTGGTTTGTAAAGAAAATGAGAATTATCTTAAGCATATCCCCCGGGAGTGTCGTAACCAAGAGTGCAGCAAGGCCCGTTGTCGTGCACCAGTTCCCGTTCGAGTCTAGCTCAAAGCGGTGTTTTCGGGTTTTACCCCTAGGTACATCTGTGCCAGAGCCGCCTCTACCTGCTCGTATCCAGACAGGGATGTATTGCTTGGAAAACTCATAACATCTCTATAATACCAAAATTCTAGGAAGTTCTTCTATACTAATCCTCAAAGTATATCTTTGGGCTATGTGCTCTAATCAGAGTTTATCTAAATCTAGCTTCCAAGGTTAGTACTAAACTGCCTCTGATACCAACTGTAACGCCCCGACCCCAGCTACCCAGAGCCGGTGCATTACTTCGTAACATTGGAATGATCACAAAGGATCAAGTCTCGAAAGACCGATTAGTTTAGTAGCCTTGGAAACACTAGATACATTCATAAGTCTTTCATTACATCAAAAAGTGAAAAACTACAATAACAAAGTCTCCATAGCCCACACTCATATCCTCTTCTGACTATCCCTGCAGGTCATTCATAAAATACTTCTTCACATCCTGGAAAAATTTTAAACATTGAAAGGGGTGAGCTCAAATGCTCAGTAAGGATAACAATAATGCGGAAGCTTTCATAAATAAACATTAACATTTAAGGCAATGTATAACTAAAACAAAAGCCTCTTAAACATGAACTTTAACATAATATGGCAAAAGTAAAATGAGATAATGCCATTTACTTCTTCACATGGATATTCTACTGGTCGAATAATCACATGTAATATCAATAACCACTTTCATAATGAGGGAATGTATAATGCCGGACATTCTGAAACATTTTGTCAAGGCCTCGGCCAAGACATCTAAAATGATTAAGGCCTCGGCCAAAACCATAAATCAAATTGGGAAAGGGCCTCGGCCAATTCCACGTCTAGTTGTCTCATGAGACCTACCGATGCATCGAGGAGCTATAGCGGGCTCCACCCGTCACATATTAAGTCCAATACATTCCTCATATGAATAGGTTTAAACATATCATAAACCATAACATAATCGTATCACATAAAACATGCATAAAGGAAACATAACATTTCCACATTTCAATCACAAGATATCAATACAACACATTGATATAATAAAAACGCTTTCAAAACCATTTTCAATACCAAAATAAAAGAATGTTAAAACTTTGTATTTATTTTTCATTAAAAAAGAAAATGATGGCTTGTAGAGGAAGCCGAAACTCAAATAATGGTCACGGCGGTGGAGAAGTCGTTGTCGCCGCATAAGTACGGAAAGAAAAACATTCCCTTTTGTCGTTTAGCAAAACGCTTCGTATAAAAAAGATTCCTTTTGAATAAACGTAAAAGTCAAAGGGGTTTATACATCGTATAAAAGAAGGTTGTGTATAAAACCAAATATGCCTCAATGAAAGGAGATTGAGACGAAGTCCTTAAAAAGATCATTTTTAAAATAAAATAGATCTATTATGTGTATTCACTATAGGTACACATAAAGAAAGTAAAAATACAAAATAGGACATAATAACATCATGACATAATTTGAAAGTAGGAGATTAACCCAAAGAGCGAAAATTGGGTTAAGAAGTTCCCTTACCTCGTGTCTGACTTGACTCAACCGTTCTTTAACCTCCTGAATAATAAACTAGAGTTAATATATACCTTATTAAGAACCATTTTCAACTTCATTATCCTTATTATATCACTTATTACAATGATATGAACATTATGTAATTATTTAAGTTAATAACGGTCGTTTTGTCGATCTTTGGTACATGAGTCAAAAATAAACTTCTTATAATTATAAGTTGTTCATGTGGTGAAATATCCATTATATCCAGAATTATATTAATTATGTAGATATCATATATATCATATATATACAGTATATACATTCATTTATAATATTACATCACATTTAGAGGTAAGAAATGAAATGCACCGTTCATGGAGACGGTAAGCCGTACGTACGCATGAACGCTACTTCCATTTCTATTTCATATTTTCTGGAATGGAAACATAATGATATGAGAGTATATTATAATTCCAGTATAATAACATATATAATATCATTAACTTTATCCTTCACACATCCCACATATGGTATTAACGAATCAAATCACTTTCAGGGGGCGGTAGTCCGCGCTTCCTAAAATGAAGATATCGTGTTTTACCCATAATGGAAACCATAAAGGTATGCCCAAAATGAAAAAAACATAAGCTTAAGGAAAACATAAACATATTATATATCATATATAAAAATAGTGACATCATAATGGCCACCTTTGAAGGTGTTAAATGAGTGTTGAACAATCATCGTTTCGGGAGGCAGAATTTCGCCATCAACGGAAACCTTATGTTCTTTAACCATTTGATGTAGTTGTGTGGAAGTGTAGCTCAAATAAATCTTATAACAACATCCTAGTATATTTAAGATACTGGTGTTGTTACAAAAGAAGTAAATAAAAAGAGTTTAGGGGGTTGGAGAAGCAAAATAAAACAAAAGAACATGAGAGAATGAATTACCTTAAAAAGTGTAACTCCTTTTGAGTTGAGCCTAAAGGCTTCCTTTGAAAGGATTCTGCCCAAAGGGAATCCTCTAGGATGAGGAGAGGGATGTGGAGAGAGCAAATGGGCAGGGGTTGGCCGAGCCAATGGCTTGAAGAGTGTGTGAAATGAGGTAGAGGTGGGGGCCTTTTATAAGAGGAGAGGAGGGGCACTTTTGGAAAGTAAAGGAACATTACATTATTTGAAAATGTGTTTCGGTTTTAAAAGGTCCCACATTGATAGAATTCGTGGATAAGGTGATAAGGCATCGAAATCCACTCATCCAATTGGTTTTGGCCATGTGTAGTTCATAGATTTTATATTATCTTTCCATTTTATTTAAATCGTCAAATAATGATGTCATCGCTGCATCATTATTATGTCATAAATAATTAAATTTATTTAATGTCTAAAAATTATAAAAAAAATACTATGATATAGGAAATCTTTATATCTTTCCAATGACTATTTATAATCAAAATTTGGACTTGTGTAACCCTACTTAAAAATTGTTTTAGTAAAACACTTTATGTTAGTGTCATTTTCACTTTAACATTAAATAAAAAGTAATTTATGTTATTTCCCAACAAAAGTGGATCCATGGGGTCCCCAAGTTAGGCCATGGCTTGTCTTGGTCGGCCATGACACAACCAATGAGGTTGGGACATGTGTCTAGGTCATTTAATATTATTAAAGTATTTTTTATACCTTAAACTACCCTAATTACCACTAATCGCGATTAAGAACTTAATAAGTTACTATTCACCAAAAAATTATTTTTATCCCATTGAACCACATTTTACTTCTTAATGACAACCATGTATGTCGGATTTTTGAAAATCAAATCACAGAAGTGGTAATATTTCATTTAAACGAAAAATCAGTTATTTAACAACCACTTAGTGGTTTCACTATTCATCAAAAATTGAAGTTTTTCAGAATAAGGCCAAAATTTCACCCTAAGCTATAATTGATATTCCGAATTGAAAAATGATGTCTATTTTACAAAATTACAAACATATTAGTTGCATTAATTAATTTTATAATTAATTCCCGCTGTCACAACAAATAGCGTGTTTTTAAGAAACAATTTATATCAAAAGATTGGCAATTGTTTATGTCCAATTTCAATGTTAAATTAATTCTAATGACCACCATTGGATAAAATGGTAAAAATATATTCTAATTATACTTTAAAACCATCAAATATTATAATTTATCACTATAAATTATTTTGATTAAAAAAGTTGTTTTAAGTATTTTTCACTATTTATAAAATTTTAGAAGTTCTCAGAAAAATACCAAAAATTCAACATAGGCTAATTTCGATATTACGAATACAAAAATGAAGTCCATTTTGACATATAAAATTTATAATATTTCAAAAAGAAGGTATTACTATTCATAACGGCTACTTTGATTAGTCGCGGTGTTTTAGAACTCGAAGTTGCGTACAATGCAAGCTATTGTATTACTGAATGAGAAGCGTATCGTGGAAGCTCGGGGTGTTACAAGTGGAATTTGGTACGACCGGCAACCTGCCGGCGTATGCTCCTTGGACGTAGCCCTTAGCGGTGAACCAAGTAAAATTGTTGTGTCCTGTGCTTGCTTTACATTCTGTTTATATCGTGCAGCAGGAAAAAGAGAGAAGAGTGTTTTGCTTAACAGCGAAACAAGATCAGAACGGGCATTAATTTTTAATTAGTCATACCCTGATTCACCCCCCCCCTCTCAGGGTATCCAGCCTAGTGGACCTAACAAGTGGTATCAGAGCAAAGGTTCAAAGTTTTTCTTCTCTCAATGGAGGTAACCAATCATAAAGGGATTCCGATCTTCGACGGATATAATTTTCAGATATGGAAGAATCGGATGCAACACTATTTACGATCCTTAGGAATGGATGTGTTTTCAGCAGCTATGCATGGTATCACAGCTGATATTAATAGTGGTGCCTTATCAGAGGCTGAGCATAGAGAGTTGGATGCTGATTCCAAGGAAATCAATGCCTTAGGGGGAGCCCTTTCCAATCCCATCTACACAAAGGTGATGTCATGAAAAACGTCACATTCCATGTGGGAAAATATTTTGAATATATATGAAGGGGACACAAAAGTCAGAGAGGCAAAGCTGCAGGTGTTGTGGAACAAATATGAAGATCTGAAAATGAACCCGAATGAGTCTGTTGACGCATTCTTTGATAGGGTAAACATTGTTGTGGAAGATATGCGAGGTCTTGGAGAAGTCATTGAAGACATAAAGATTGTAAAGCGCATATTGAGGAAACTTCCACCTCGGTTCAATCCGAAAGTTTCAGTACTAGAAGATAAAGATCCAAAAGAGCTGACATTGGAAAATTTGCACAGTACCTTGGTTGCATATGAAATGAGGAACGATGATAATGAGGCTGTGGAAAAGGGGAAGTCTAAAGAGGTGGCATTTAAGGCCATTAAGAAGCTCACCATTGAAGATTCTAATGAAGAAGAAGAGAAAGATGAGGTGATGTCATTCCTTTCTTCAAATCTACAAAGAGGAAGAGGAATGTTTAAAGGTAAACTTCCACTAGCATGCTTTAGATGTGGAAAGGTTGGTCATCTTGCGGAAAGATGCCCCAAGAAGTTTCAAGATGATGATGATGATGATGATGTTGAAATTCCCAAAAAGAAGACTTCACCTTTTGTGAAAGGGAAGAAACAATTCAAGAGAAATTTCTTCAAGAAAAAGAATCTTCTTTCACAAGAATTTGAAAGTTCAGATGATTCTGAGGATGAAGAAGTTGAGGAAATAGAAAATTGCAGAGATCGTGGGGTAAATGCCTTGGTGGCAATTGTTGGTAGTTCTCAAAAGGGAGAAGAAGCTGATGCTAAAGAAGAAGAAATTGAAGGGAGAATTGATATGGAAGCCGAATTGGAAGCAGCTCTTGAGGAGATAGATGTTTGGAGAGCCAAAACGAAGAAAGCCAATAAAGTGGTTCGTGATGCCAAACTCTATATGCAACAACAGGATGAAGAAAAGTCTGAGCTGTTAGAAGAAATTTAAAGACTAAAATCCTCAACACCAGAGAGCTCAGAAAATATTGTTGAGTATAAGCTTAAAATTGAGGAACAAAAGAAGGAAATTGATTATTTGACTAACACAGGAAAGGAGCGGGTTAGATGTATCAAAGAGCTTGAAGAAGAAGTGGTCAGTCTGCGACAAAAACTTAAGAATCAAGATAAACTCTTGACCCCCAATGTGATATCCGAAAAGCAGGCTATTCAGAAGACAGAGAAGATGAAAGTGGAGCCTAGCAGTTCAGTAGGGAAGAAACAACAATTGAGCTCAGATGTTAAGGTCGTTTCTGGGATTAGTCAAGAACAAAAATCTGCAACAATTGCAGTCAGACCGCAAGAACTCATCCCGAAAGTGAAGGTTGATTTGGGAACAAAACAGAATCAGAATATTCAGAGATCCAAAAGGGGAAATCATAGTGCTGAAATATCACGAGGGAATGCACCCTATATCAGGTGTTATTGCTGTGGGAAAATGGGACATTCACAGTATGTGTGTTCCATAGCCAAGAGATACAGAAGGGAACATGAACAGAGATGGCAGCCAAACAGAGAACGGTTTTCCAGAACACATTTTGAAGGACACTGTTTTTGGTGCGGAGGATTTGGACACATGGCTAGGTATTGCACTTCAACCATTCAGAGAAATGTGTCAAAGAATAATCAAAATGTTCGCAAGCAGCAGATCAATAAACCAGCAAGCGAGTTAAAAGTTTAGAACAGATTTGCAGCTCTGCAAGATGAGGGTGGTCCATCATACTCTGAGAAAGAACAGAAGCCTCAATCCATGCCGAGTGTGAAAGAAAAAGTATGGACCAAGAAGAAGAAAAATGAGAAGGCTGTGGTGGCGCAGATTGCCCTTAAAGCATCAGATCGGTCTGGTGTTTGGATCCTTGATAGTGGTTGCACATCCCACATGACGGGTAATAAGGATCTTGTTACAGGCATCAAATATGACAAAGAAGGAGTTGTCAAATTTGGAAATGATGAAGGCCTGAAGATTGTTGGCTTAGGGAAAGCCAAGTTTGGGGGCAAAGAGATGAGATGCGCTGATGTCTTGGTAGTAGAGGGTCTCAGTCATAACCTACTCAGTGTCAGTCAACTATGTGACTCTGGGCACTCTATCCAATTTACCAAGAAGATGTGTGTTGTGAAAGGAAAAGATGGAGCAGCTGTTCTGCAGGGAAAAAGGTCAAAGGGAAATCTCTATCTTGTAGGTGGGGAAGAAGATATTTGTCTTTTATCCAGAGAGGAAGAAAACCAGCTGTGGCATAAGCGACTTGGTCATCTATGCCAACCATCTATGGAGGATCTCGTTAAATGTGATGCTGCTAGAGACCTTCCCAAACTATCACGTGATCGCACTCATACGTGTGATGCTTGTCAACAAGGGAAAATCATCAGAAAGACATACATGCCAAAGGAACAGAAATCAACTAGAGTGCTCGAATTGGTGCATGCTGATGTATGTGGACCTATCTCACCACGAGCTATAAATGGGCAAAGGTACTATGTTCTTTTTATTGATGACTATAGCAGAATGGCCTGGGTATTCATCATAACCCATAAGACAGAGGTGTTCAGTTGCATAAAGCAGTACAGGAGGGAATCAGAAAAGATGCTGGGGCAGAAAATTCTGAAGTTTCGTACTGATAACGGTACGGAATTTACAAACAGTCAGGTTGAAAACTATCTCGAGAAACATGGGATAAGGCATCAAGTTTAATCAGTAAGAACTCCCCAACAGAATGGATTAGTTGAAAGGAGAAATCGGATCATCAACAATATGGCTAGAACAATGCTTATTGATAAGGACCTGCCAGAGAAATTTTGGAAGGAAGCAGTTTTGACATCGGTCTATGTTTCAAACAGGTCCCTGTTATGTCCGAAGCAAGGGAAGACTCCGTATGAACTGTGGTACGGAAAGAAGCCAAAGTTGAAGTACTTTCGAATATTTGGAAGTAAGTGTTTCATTCTCAACAAAGAACATCATAGGAAGTTTGAGGCACGAGGAGATGAAGGGATATTCCTTGGCTATTCCGGGAAAAGCAAAGCATATAAATGTTTCAATAAAAGGCTGGGAAAATCATTGAAAGCAATGATGTCACTATAGTTGAAAATGAGCAGAATACTCAACGATCCAGTGAACAGTTCCTGGATGAAAGTGATGATGAGGTAAGCAACCCAGGGGGAGCAGAAGTGGCAGAAGCTGACTCAGAAGAAGATACTGATGATGAAGAGGAAAGTTTCAAGTCGGTGTCTGTGAGAAAGCCAAAGAGTCGAGCTGAAATTGATAGGCAGAATATCATTGGTGATCAAACAGCTCCAGTTCAGACTCGAAGAATGAAATCATCACAGCAAGCATCGTTTTTGTCTCAAGTGGAGCCGAAATGTTTTTCTGATGCAGCTGAAGATGAAAACTGGGTTCAGGCCATGAACGAAGAGCTTGATCAGATTGAGAAGAACCAGACATGGGAGATTGTTTCGAGGCCAGCAGACAAGAATGTCATCGGGACTAAATGGGTCTATCGCAACAAGATGAATGAAGATGGCACAGTGATTCGGAACAAAGCACGACTAGTGTGCAAGGGATACTCCCAGATAGAGGGAATAGATGTTGATGAGACATTTGCACCGGTTGCAAGGCTGGAGACAATCAGATTATTTTTGGCCATAGCAGTGCAAAGAAAGTTCAAAGTGTTCCAGATGGATGTCAAATCCGCATTCTTGAATGGGGTTCTGGAAGAAGAGGTGTATATTGAACAGCCAGATGGTTTTCTCATTCATGAGGATGAAAACAAAGTTTGTAGGCTGAAGAAGGCGTTGTATAGGCTGAAACAAGCACCAAGGGCATGGTACTAATGGCTTGATCAGTACTTGAAGAAGCTTGGTTTCCAGCGTGGAGGAGTTGACTACAACCTCTATTTCAGCAATGAAAGTAATCAAAGGATGATGGTGCTAGTGTATGTCGATGACATAATTTTTGGCGGATCAGATGAAGCTCAGTGCAGACAGTTTTCCGAATTCATGAAAAATGAGTTTGAAATGTCAATGATTGGAGAGCTAACGTTTTTCCTTGGTCTACAGGTGACACAAGGAAGGAATGGAACTTTCATTTCTCAATCCAAATATGCCAAGGAGGTTCTAAGAAGGTTTGGAATGGATAATTCCAAGGAAATGAAGACTCTGGTTGCTACCCGGATGAAATTATCAAAAGATGAGGATGGCAAGGCAGTTAATATCACAGAATACAGGCAAATCATTGGATGTCTGTTGTACTTAACCGCAACAAGGCCTGATATTGTTTTCGCCACATGCCAAGCAGTGAGATATCAGAGTAATCCCAAGGAAAGTCACATGCTTGCAGTGAAAAGAATACTTCGGTATATCAAGGGCACGGTGGACTTCGGCTTGACATACAACGACAAATCTCAGACAGAGTTATTGGGATATACTGATGCAGACTGGGCCGGTTCAGCAGATGATAGAAAATCAACGTCAGGTGGTGCATTCTATCTTGGTGGATTGTGTATTTCTTGGCTAAGCAAGAAACAAGATTGCATTTCATTGAGCACCGCAGAAGCTGAATATATTGCGGCCACTCAAGAATGCACACAGTTATTGTGGATGAAGCTGCAGCTTGAAGATATGGGAGTTGAAGTGAAGTCTCCGATCGGAATCCAGTGTGACAACTCAAGTGCTATAAATCTTAGCAAAAATCATGTCCATCATTCCAGGACAAAGCACATTGTGATCAAGTATCATTTCATCAAGGAGAAGGTTGAGCAGGGCATCGTAAAGTTGGAGTACGTGCCTACAGAGCTATAGGTTGCAGACATTCTGACAAAGGCCTTACCCAAGGAAGCTTTTGAGAGGCATCGACTAGCTCTGGGAGTTCAGTCGATTCCCCGCACTTGAAATTGTGTGGATGTGGGACCCCCCCCCCCCCCCCCTCCCCGAGGTATGATGTGTTTTTCCCAAATGTGCTGATTTGTTCTCTACTCTGTTACAGTCTGCATAGGACTGCCTTTGGGTTCGTTGACAAAGGGGGAGAAAATAATGATTGTTCAAGGGGGAGAAGCTGACAGGTGGAGCAGCCAGATAGGGGGAGTTGAAGCTAGTTGAACGTGCTTAGCCAGAGCTTAGCTTGGACAACACAGGAAATATGGCTAAAGAGGTGTTGAAGCTGTGAGCAGAAAGGGGGAGCGTATTAAATCTGACGATGCTAGAAGTGATCGATCAAAGAATAGATATCACGACAGCTGAGGATCGTGATAAAAGCAGAAGAGTGGTGTTGGACAGTGTTTGGTGTCAACAGTGGATGTCAGAGACAAAGTGATTCATTGATGAACTTTTCATTTACTCTTGTTTCTCACGCCGAGCATTTCTCATGTGGGCTTAGAGTATGTGTTGAGTAAATCCTTGGTCGCTATCAGAATCGCAATGAGGCGAATGGAGGTTGAAGAATCCATGACGTATCTTTGTTTGGAAGAGTTGTCAACAAACCCAAAGGGGTAGATTGTTGGTAAAAAATCCCTCAAGGTATCATTGAAGCCTTTTTGAGGTGATTGTGTTTGTTGACAAAGTGGACATCTAAGTTGTGATTGTTGACAAAGAGGATTTCATGGTTGAATGTCGAGTTCAAGAGCTGAGGTCAACGATCCATGTTTGATTCAAGAACGTCGATAAAAGGAATGGATGATCTGGAGGCGGTACAAAAGAACAGATACAAGGTGGCGCCGTTTTCCAGTGTTTGCCAAATTTTTGGACCTGAAAATCGGCAAATGAAGAAAAGTGTTTTTGGAAAAGGGACTTGCGCGCCGTGGACTTGGAGTATAGGAAACTTGCGCGCCATATGTTTTTCAAGATCAGAAGATCAAAATATGGCTAAGGAGATAGGTTCGCGCAAGTTTGGGAGTTGGTCGCGCAAGTGTCTAAAAGGAGAGAAGACTTGCGTGCCGAGATTGGGTCGCGCAGGTGACTTGCGCGCCGTCGCGCAGGGTGGTCAGATTGCCTATAAATACCGGACCACCCCTCCTCTTTTCTCACCGGATTTCAAGACGAGAGCTCCCGTCGCGCAGGTGTGGTGGTCGCGCAAGTGGTGTGTGTGGTCGCGCAGGTGGGACTTGCGTGCCAGTGGTTGAAGTTGTGCGCCGGTGTTAGAAGTTGCGCGCCGGTTGGCAGTTACGCGCCAATAGTGGTTTGGGCTTGAAAGGAAGAGAGTCGCGCAGGTTTGAAGTTGAGGGAGCTTATGTCGCGCAAGTGTTAGAGGAGGACTTGCGCGCCCGTTGTGACTTGCGCGCCGATACTTGCGCGCCGTGGTTGACTTGCGCGTCAAGTAAGGTTTGTTCCAGCAGTGTTTTCGGGCTGCGTGGAAGCTGGAAGTTTGCCCGATACCTTCGGTGCAAAGAGATATTCATCTACGGGTGAAAGTTATAGTTCAAAAGAGCATCTACACACAGAGAAAGATGCATTCATTCATGCAAATGAAGAGACCTACAGGTCTATAAACTGTGAGTGGATTCCATCCAAGAGTAGTGAGCTGAGGAAGAGGAAGAAGGTGATCCTCTCCACCGGCAGTGAGCCAGAGAGAGAGAAACAGGGAGTGACCCTTGGGAAAGCAGTGAGCTGACCCTAAACATTGTAAAGGCAGTGAGCCTGGGCATAGAAGTGATCTAGCCCGAACCTTGTAATCCACATCTAGTGAAGATTAGTGGAATTTGGTACGACCGGCAACCTGTCGGCGTATGCTCCTTGGACGTAGCCCTTAGCGGTGAACCAAGTAAAATTGCTATGTCCTGTGCTTGCTTTACATTCTGTTTATATCGTGCAGCAGGAAAAAGAGAGAAGAGTGTTTTGCTTAACAGCGAAACAAGATCAAAACGGGCATTAATTTTTAATTATTCATACCCTGATTCACCCCCCCCCCCTCTCAGGGTATCCAGCCTAGTGGACCTAACATGCACCACTGAACCTATGTCTTGGTATTGCCTCCTTAAGCATCTTATAAGCTTAGATCCCTATAACTATCTTTAGTTACATGATGTTGAGGTCTTAACTCCTCGGTTCCCACTACCAACACCTACTATCGGTGACTGCTCTTCCCAAAAATCTCTCTACTACCAAGGCCAACTCAAGAACCCCATCATGGCTGGGAATCAAAAGGGAAACCACTAAAGCCCGGATATCCCAGCATAATCCATGCTCAAAGTTATGATCCCTAAATAAATAATCTCATGCCATACTCAAGGAGTGATGTGAGAGATCATTAAACCTCATCGATTACTCAACCATGGTCAGACAACCCTACTCTAGATATAGAAGATTCTGAATGCGTACAGATCAGAATGTGTCTAGATTGAACTCCTCCCTGAAGAGATTCTCAAAGTCCTGAATAGGAGCAAGTAGTCTCATCATGTGAATGAGTCACTAATCTCCACCATTTCTAATAATATCAATGAATAAGACTCACTTCAAGGACCACCATCTGATATTCCAACATATACACAAGGATAAAAATTTGAGTGACCACCTTTATACAATCCTCATCCACCTAGGGGTCTATATCACCACAAAACCTAGTAGGTTTCTACCTTTGAAACTCATGCAGTGCACTCATACTACATGCATCCTCTGCTAGCTATTCGAACACTAAGAGCTTCTCAATGGGTGATGGTATAGATGGTAAACCACTAGGAGGATCTATCTTAGGTACAAGCCCTTGTACTAAAGCCTCATCATTTGTAGGATCATCCCCATGATCATGCAAAGGAATCTTGTTTGGTTATCTATGTGGAGGAATCCTGAAATAAAAGAATATGTACCAAGTCCAAAAGAGTATATCTGGGGAGCTTACTGAAGAAGGACATGGAAAATAAAACCCATTCCTATATGATGCATGTTCTAAAATTTTCTCTACAACCAATTTATATATGTACCAAGTTGAATGATAGGTGATC
Source organism: Viscum album (assembly GCA_963277665.1). Lineage (NCBI taxonomy): Eukaryota > Viridiplantae > Streptophyta > Magnoliopsida > Santalales > Viscaceae > Viscum > Viscum album. The sequence continues at coordinate 191,589,763 of OY728145.1, forward strand.
AGAGTCCTAGTGTACAGATACGTCAGCTCCCACACCAACCCTAGAGTCATTGTCCTAAAAGACAAACTCAAAACACTAAACATTGTTTTCTGAGACCAATACCACTGACACCAATCTTAAGGTAGAATTGACTACTCTAATATCATTGTATAAAGACCCAACCCACTAGGGTATGACCCATGACTACCCCAATACCTCTTCCAATAGGACAAGGGTTGGAGACCAGCGTTGAGGAGGAATATCCCACAAATGGGTGGCATTAACCTAAAGTACATATACACATGAACACATCTCCATTTCCAAACAATGATTAGTTTTAAAAAAAGTGAAAAAATGCTTGTATACATATAAAATCCAAATAACTAGTGTACAATAGTAATGTAATGAAATCAACAAGGGTCCAAATACAAGCCCAACCAAATACTATAAATAGTCCAACCTTCTCCAAGGTCGAGGAATAAATTTAAATGAAATATCTTGAAAAACACCTCAATCTAACAAGCTTAAGCTACACTCCACCGACACCACATCCCCTAGGGACACTATCAAAAGAAACATCAACTTCCTAAGACCTGACACATGTGGGCCGAGCTCATGTAGGGGTTAGTATAACAATACCCAGTAAGAAACCTCAAAAACAATAAACATAAATAACCATGTATATTCAACTCAATAAAAAAATATAGTAATCAATTTATAATATAAACACCTAGATATATGTAGGAAAGACACCACTGCACTAGGTGTTCATAACAAACTTTCATCCATAGGATTATGCACGAAGAAATGTTTGTTCTTGGAGAATCCACCCCATTATACATGCAATCACCAAAGAAACTCTTCGAATAGTTCTAGATCATTAGGTCCTCCCAAAGAAAGATCACTAGTCTCTGAAGACCCTAATACTCAAGTAGGGGGTCATTCCTAGACTGATGGTGGACACAACAAACCCAATCTGGATCAACCCACTATATAGGGGATTATATACCTATGATAATATGAACCCTACCGATATGTCCTGTTAGATAGAGGATCAACTCCCCGATCAAGGATCTCACACCAATTCTACAAACCCCACCTGGGGTATAAATTTGATAGAGGATCACACTCTAGTCTCATGAAGGGACACCAAAAACCCTATCTGATACTCTACTTCTATAGGGGAACACAATATTGTGATGTGGATTCAATGTTGCATTGTACCCTCAAGGGAAAGGACCAAGGGGACACAATCAACCAAAAATGGTCCAGAATAAATAAAAAAGAGCTAAAAATACTATTTAATGGGTTATATGACATGTACTGGGGGTACACAGTGTGTCCATTTATCCCCATACCCAATCGTGTGGTAAATAATCACCCAAAATGCACATCACTAAATATATGGTATATAGGTAAGGTTAACAAAATGTATAGATTTTTCAACACCTTCCCATGTGCCACTGGCCATGTCAATGTACTAGTGTTCATGTCCATATACCGACCCATGTACAGGTTACCATGTCTGTTTCAAAGTACATGGTGTGCCACTGGCTAAGTACTTATGATCGTGTTTGTGAACTTTTTGAAGTACACGTTGAGCCTCTAGGGGAGGTTCACACAACATGTGATACTTAACTCCAACTGAAATCCTAGCGCTGTAGCTAAGGGGTCCCAGGTGGTGTGTATTGTCGTATTGCATGCCATGTAACCCAAAAAAATTTATATCCTTAAAATATTCCTTTGTATCATCTGTCACATCACTAGAGTCTCCTCCCTCGTCGGAAACTATAGATCGTGGGTCATCCAAGCCTTTCCACTATTTCTAGCCATAATATGGGCCCTCGATCTACTCAGAAATCTATCCATTGATCTTTTCATCCTTGTGCATCAAACATGGGAAGAACATAACATAAAAATATGTCTGATTTTCCTATGATCATCCTCCATCATTATCACACCATCAATCACAAACTGTACGTATGGTATTGATCTATTACACTTAAGAACATTCAATAAATGATTGAATACTGTTATTCATTGAACCACTGGCCAAAATAAATGTGTTTTATGAATGTGGAAAGAATGGGGGGAAGAAAAACATAATCTCTAAGATGTGAGGGATGAACCTTGACCTTTTTTCATTAAGCCTTGATCCATATTCATAGAGAAAGATGAACTAAGAGGAATAAACACAATGAACAAGATAAAATTCCATCAAATTAATTCAATTGAAGATGTGCGTATCAATTTCGTTCGTGAAATTGATCCACATTTTCTTTATATTAAGAAATGGAATGTAAAATATAAAATAAAATGTCTTACATGGAGTTTGGATCAACTGTTGATGAAGAATGATGTCACATTTATGTCATTGATGAGATCCTCGAACTCCACTGGCAGAATGATCCTCGATCTGATTCAGATATGTCATCGATTGCCAAGAAATCTCTCCAATGGCATTACAGATCTCTAGGGTTTGAGTGGCCAACCATGAGGAAATACTATAACCACATATTTATAAAAAAAATCTAGTCATGACATCAAATAAAATAAATTTACACTTTTAATTAATTTATTTTATTATTTCCATGCCCACAATGAGTTTTCCACAAATGGTCCCCAGTGACAAAGTAATATCGCACCTATGGTAAAACCAGTATTCAAAACTCAATAGTGCCCTCAAATTTATGATTAAGGCCACTGTTCAGGTGTTCTTCCACTTTTTCAGGAAAATTATGTTCACATGTTATTTAATATATTTAATATATTTGAAATATTTATTCTGGGGACATAAGGCCTCCGAATCGCATGCCATATTAGAACCCAATCTCAAAAATAATCTATATAATATCCAAAAATAATACATGTAAAACATGAGACATTAAAATAGTGAAATGATGGTTTTCATACTTATTTTCATTTCTTTCTATGATGAAATCCAAAATCTAACACCAATTAATATAAATATTCCTGTCTTGAGAATAATTTTCACATATAACTAAATATGGTCCTCAAATAGCCTTGTTTATTTGATGTATTAATTGATTTTGAATATTACATTGACACAATTTTATTGATTTTTAGTGGTATTTGATGACCAATATCATTTATCAATCAAATACTAGGTGTTAACCTTGTAAAAAATCGTATACCATACTATTTTTAGTAGGTATAAATAAATGAATAAATGATATATCATATTTCACCTGAGTGAGAAGGTGGTTCAAAATCAATTGATACTTACCCTCTTTTGATTAGTATTTCTCCAACAAGTTTCTTTTTCTTCCCTTGAGTGAGAAGGTAGTTCAAAATCAAGTGATACTTACCCTAGTTTGATTAGGATTTCTCCAACAAGTTTCTTTTGATTAATAACTTAGTTTGAATTTTAATTAAAAAAAACAAAAAATAATTCATCTATTTATAAATTTCACTAATAATAATCAACTATAATTAAATTATCTATTGCTTCCTTGGGAAACAACTAGGGTTTCACTATACTAAAAAAACTAATCAAAATTAGGTTAAATTTTTTAAATGTTTGACAACATGGTAAAAATTTTGGAACCATTTTTGGGGAATCAAATGTTAGTTTGTTTTTATTTCATAGTTAAAACCGCCTAAATTTCTATTCCTCCCCCTTTTTTCTATCTCTTTGTCTTCTTTGTCTAATGATAATGACTCAGTGAGGGTTAGGGATACCAATTTGATATGACTTGTTTGTATTAAACTAAACATTACTATATAATGTTTAATAACCCTTATAATAAAGACTCAAAAAGTGATCCTAAACATATTTTTATCAAATTTAATTGACTTGGTCACTTTTTGGGTATTTTTCCAATTTTTAAATTTTTTTTATTTATTTATTTTTCCTTCTTTCATTATTTTTAATTGTTTTACTTCTTTTTCTATCTTTTTTCCTTTTATTTTCTATTTTAGTTATTTTATAGTGAAATAATAATATTCATTTTTTATTTTTCATCATTCCTTGCATGACTTAGTTACTTAATGATAAGTTTATTGAAATATTCCATGAGCTAAAAAATACTTCACACACAAAATTAGGCTTCTAGAGTAAAGAAACCAAACCCTGGTGAATAAATAATTGAAAAACAACCACAATAGTTTTAGAATATAACCAAATGTGAACCTAATTAATAAATTGAGATAATTGTAGGAAAAAATATGACCTTAAAAGAATTAATTACCCTTAGTGTGGAGTACCAACCCACATACATCCAATATGCATAAGAAGTTTCCAACTATGAGCTTAGGTCTAGTCTTATCAATATCCTCCCTAAATTTCTTATCCCTCCAAGCATGGACCCTCACAAAAACCTAAATGAGTACCACATTAATTTATCCACCATGAAACACCAGGGCAATGTTGAGGATGTCATTAAGCTTAGTGCTTTCCTCTTCTCCCATGATGGGGTATCCAAAGACTAGTTATTTTAGATGTATACTACTATAGAAGGTTGGCCTAACCTTAAATTACTCTTCCTAGAGAATATGTTCCCAAAATCCCATACTAGACCAATTAGGAAATAAATATTTGGAATTAAGAAAACACAAGAAGATAACCAACATGAATATTGGTAGAGATTAAAAATATTGTTCTCTAGTTTCCCTCACTGCCATATTAGTAACCAAATTCTAATTCAATACTTCTATAAGGGACTTATCCCCTTGTAATGTGACATGATGGATACTATAGATGGTGGTTTTCTAATTGTCAAAACTTCTAATGTCACTCATGACCTGATATTCTACATGGATAAAAATGCACAAAATTTTCATATATGAGTGGTAGTACGCACTAGTGGTGTTTAGGAGGTAAACATTTATACACTTGAACTAAAAATTGAAACTAAACATACTGAAATGTATACTATTTGGTGAAAAATATCCCTTTTTCAAGGTAAAACTCAATCTCCATCTATTAATTTACATTTTTGTATTTTTGGTGATAATATGAATTTCTATGATTAATTCCCTCAACTTCAGGATTCATCTAAGTCTTGTACAATAGTTTTTTCAGGGCATTAATTTGAATAGAAACCTCTATTAAAGTAAGAAAACAATAAGAAAAAAACATTAACCCAATGTTAAAAAGATAACAGTAATACCAATAATGGTGAAACTCAAGCTACCCTAATCAGTCTTGGTACCACCATGTTCAAGGTAATTGTTCTCATACTCCACCCCCTATAAATTAACCTCTGCACCTTAAGATCTTAAACCAAGTCTTGAGGATATGGTGAATAAAATGGAATCACAAAAACTCTAGTTACAACAAATCACTATATCCATAATTCAATAATTAATAACTTAAGTGGAAAAATTGACAGACACTATTTATAAGATAAGGATATAAGCTTACAAATAACTTCCTTCTCAGTTGCTTATTAATCCAAAATAAAAATGGTAAATTATATTCCATTACACTTTATAAAATCAGAGGCCTATCTCCACCCAATGATTCTAGTGATGAGAAATCCACCTTGAGGTAATTCATATTCTTAAAAGCAATCTTTATCAATTTTAAAATAATTTAAATGAAAATAAATAAAATTGAAATGGAAGAAAAGTGTTCAAGAATATCCCCATTAATTTAAATATACCTCTTTCATTTCCTAAAAGAATTTGATATTCTTTGAAATCTATTAAAAAGAACTAGATAGAGAAATTATTAATAAATTTAAAAAAAATTAAGTTAATATTATTCTTCCTGATGTAGTGAAAAAAATTATTTGATACATGAAGTTTCTAAAGGAACTTTTTACTCACAATTGATGGCTTTAATGGTATAAGAGAGTAATACTGAAAAGAAATGTTTCATCTCTAATTCAATCAATATTATTTACAAAGTTAAATGGTCCAGTAACCTTTTCAATTCTTTACATATTAGGTAAGTTTTATTTATCTGATTTTATGCTTGATCATGGTTATTTAATTAATGTGATTCCAAAATTTATTTTCTCAATATTTATGTTTAGATAATTGAATGCCACAAGAATCATAATTCCATTTAAAAATTAGAGCATGACACACCCAATTGTTGTATTAAACGAAGTGTTGGTGAATGTTGTGGATTTAATGTTCCCCACTATCTTTTATATGCATCAAATAGAGGTTAATAAAGTGCATAAACACGATCATATAATTATTGGTATGATATTTTTAAAAACTAAAAAAAATAAATGTAAATAATATGACTATATCAATGGAACCTGGTGGTAATATTATAGATTTTATCATTATATATGAAATGAAACACAGCCTAAAGGTGAACTACACTATCCCCGTTAAAATTATTGATCTAACCCCCAAGGATTGTGATATTCTAAATCGATCTTATGATCCTAACTTCTCTTTTGATTCTATTATTGTTATTTTGAGAGAGGTTTCATCAATGGATTATTTCATTGATGTTGAAAAATTTCATTCATGTAATTATATTGAAGTTTTCTTAAATCATGAGTGTTTTTTAACCATCAACCATAAATGATTCTGCAATAAATATTCATATTTACTTTCCAACTGAGGATGGAAAAGTGAGTAAAAAGATGGTGTATATATCATTATTTCTAGAAAATGGTTTTATTTTATTCTCAACATGAGTTATCTTGAATTGAAACCACTTACATGTGACCTAGAATATTAATTACTATGTTTTTTAAACTAATTACCTATCATTATTAATAATATACTCTCTCTAGAGCATGAAATACAGTTTTTTGACCTTTTGAGAGAGTGTGAAAAGGAAATTGATCAACAATGTTCAATGTCCCTTGTTTTAGCCTATCCATGTGCATGCATAGAATTATCCTTAACGATGAGGACAAATCAGTATGGAAACTATAATGTTGAGTAAACACTACCCTCATTAATGTTTTAAAAAAGATGCAAGAAAACAATTATAAAAAGGGATCATATATCTTTTTTCTAATAGTAAATGGGTTATTCCAATTAAAATAATTCCTAATAAGACTGGTCTTATGGTCGTTCATAATGAGAATAATGAATTGATTTCAACTAGAGTGAAAAATATATGGTGAGTCAACATAGAAGACCACAATCTTAACCATTTCACATATAATGACCATTTTCCATTACGGTTTATTTACCAAATACTAGAAAGGTTAGTAGGTAATTCTCATTATTATTTACATGTTATATTATATGGATACCAGGATCAGAAAAAGATAACATTTTCATGACCATTTGGAACATTTTCATATAGGAGGATTTTTTTTAATCGATGTAATGCTCTGAGTAACTTCTAGTGTTACACAGTTAGTATTTTTCATGAATTGTAGTTCCTCTTTGGATGAATTATTTTCTAATATACGTTATGTGATTCATCAATGAATTGAAAATAATATTGTTTCAAATTATAAAAAATGAATTGTTATGATAGAATGAGGTATTTTTTGGGCCATGTTTTTTCTAGGGAGGGTATCGAAGTCGGTAAGTTAAAAATTGATTTCATATATTTATTCCTATACCAAAATTTTATTCTAGGTGTGATTTTAGTTTTTTGAAAATTTATTTTATTTATAATCAATTTATTAAATATTTTAGTAAACTTTCACTCCTATTATCCCATATTATGAAAAAAAATGTAATCTTTTTTATGGAAATTGTAAAATATAATTTCATGGATTGAAAAAGTGTCTCACTACACCACCAACATTCTAACGACCAAGGTGGGATCTACCCTTTTAAATCAATTTCTATTCCTCCAACAATGTTTTTGGCGTTTTCCATTCACAATACATATATTTAACCTCTCGTTTAATTTTATATGCATATCACATTCTAGACACAGCATAAGTGAACTGCACCATAACTAAAAAAGAATTATTTTCCATATAGTTTTATTTAATAAAAAATCATATCACTTTGGGTCTAAATTGGTGGTGTATTTTGACTATTCTATAATTAGATATTTTTTATTGAATCTTGATGGTAATACATTCCTTTTTAGATGGATACTCTGAATTATAGAGTTTGATGTGGTAATTTGGGACAAATAGGGATCAAAAAACATATTTTCTAACTATATTAGGTGCAATACTATTGACCTTGACATATGATAATATAATAAATCACCAATATTAGGATCATTATTCAGTGAGAACATGTGTATTGTTCATGATACCATCCCAGGTTTTTTGAATTATTGAAATATTTTTGTTTCCTTATAGAAACCTTCTACATTTAATAAGGACAAAATGGATAAGATTAAAAGTGAGTATAGGTATTATATTTAGAATGACCCCTATTTTTAGAATGTTTTAAAAAAACCAAGTCATATAATTATTTATACCTAACCATGAGTCACATTAGTCCTTACATTCTACCAAACTCTTTTATGTGGGTGTTACTTTGGTCCCCAAATAACTCCAAGGAAAATATTAGACTCAGGTCCCTATTCGCCCACATTATTTTGATATGCTCATAAATTTTTTAAGTCATGTTCACAGTGTCAATTTAATAGAAATGTGTCTTATATGAATGAGATACCCTAATAACCCAATCTATTCTAATAAATATTTGATTTTTGGGGTATTTATTTCATGATACCTTTTCCTAGTTCTTTTGGATTTGTGTATATTTTTCTTACAGTTGATTTTGTATCAAAATAGGTGTATGAAAAGGAAACATGAACTAATGAAATTGATTTATTTTAGACTTTATGAGGTCTTATATATTACTAGGTCTGGTTTACCATGATTCATTATTAGTGTCCAGAGGTATCACTTTTTTAATCGATGCATGCAATAACTTATACTTCATTATAGGGTTTCTTGTTATATTTCTACACCATATCATCAACAAACTAATGGAAAAGAAGAAGTCACTAATAGGGGGTTAAGTAAATATTATAAAAAATGGTTCATCACAATAGGAAAGATTGGAGTATTTTATTAGATGTTTCCTTGTGGGAATATTAAACTTCTTTAAAAAACCACATTGGTATGTTCCATTTTGATTAGTGTTTGGAAACTTTATTCATCATCCAATTGAGGTTAATCATAATGAATATTAGGATATAAAATAATTAAATATAGATATTTTAGATATAGTAACTCACCAAAAACTAAAAATGAGAATATTGAAAAAAAATTATGGAATTCTTATATAAATGATCAAATATGTGATGTCTCAATACTAGTTGACTCATAAGTAACAAAACCCAATTATTCACAAGGCCTAAAGCATACCTCCACATATGCCAGAGGTTTTATACTAGTAGTGAGGGTCCATGGAGGTATTATGGGTAGATTATTCCCTCATGATCATAGTATCACAATGGTGTAATAAATAGTTAAATAGATAAATCGTAATAATGAAAATATAACATCATAAGTAAATCATATAAAGATGATAATAGTAATCAGTCCAAAGTGTCACCACATATAAAATAATGATTATGTCATGGAAATATAAAAAAACAAGCAATACATTGTAGCAGGTATCCAACTCAACACAAGTATCAAAGGAACAAAAAGACCCAAAAGGATATCTATAATAGCATAAGGGGCCAAGGATTAGTCTTGTGCTCCTACAATACCATGCTATAAGCAATCAAGAATCTATTACTGGGTAATTTTCCTTATCCCTTAATATAGTCATGAAGTCAATTCTGGTACCATTGGATGCCTGAACAGGGTGTGAGATATACTCATTATTCTACCAACAACGAATACTATAACAAATCCACCATGTGCATATAAAAAATAACTATGTGTAGTTATAACAAGTAAAGATATAAGAGAATGATTGGTATAGAAAGTTCATGATCGTAATCTATAATAAGAGAATACTATAATAGGTGAGCATCACTATCAATATGAACTCTCAATAGAAAGTAACTACTAACTCGGCATACACTGCATATGTAAAGAATATCATACCTACATGGCCCAAATTTGAATAGAGTATCATACCTACATAGGATATATATATATATATGAATAAATTATTAGAACTATATGGGATATGTCCCAAGGAAATAACCAAGGTGACCTCATTGAGACCAAGGAACTTATCTAATGGTAAACTCAGAATAGTATCGGGCCTACATGGTCTAGGTTCCAAGGAAATAACCAGCACGACCTATATCGGAATACATAAATGAATATGGAGGTCATAGGTTATATACCTTGACCCCCTCAATAGTTTTATACTATAATTAATCATACCTAGGGGTCTCATGTACCATACCTCAATCACCTAGTCAGTGCCACAGCGTAAGGTAATATGTGTCATCCATTCAAAAAAAATTGCCACTATACTGAGATTTCCAACATCAAGCAAGTAATATAAAATGACAGGGGCTATATTAGTTTCCATACCCAAGAAAATTATCAATATAAAAATGATTAATCCAAGAGATTATCCTTCTCATTTCATGTTTCTATTAATCGAACCATTAAACCATTTTAATAGAATTTAATAACATATAAATAGAGGCATTTACATATTCAATTATATCATTTAATTTAAAATGTCCCCCATGAATATACGGAGAGCTCACAAACCCAAAATGGTGGATTTAACACATGTTAGATAAAATAACTCACCTAAAAGGTGACTCGAATCATGTTTAAAAACCTTAGACCATGTCAAAGTGCTAAAATGGAAACATAATTTAATTGAGGAATTTAATTAATATAAGAGAAACATTTAAAAATTATAGAATGTGGAATAATAGAGATAATTTAAAAAATGAAAAGGCTTTGGAGAAAATTTATAGACCGCCAACCTTGTGCTTGTGAAGGAACACACTTCTAGTATCAACCTTTGGTTTGGTCTAATTTCGAGTTAAATGGAAAAATAGAAACACACCTTCAAAATATGGCATATGAGCTCATACCAAAATAACTATATCAAAAGAAAGAAGAAATATGAAAGTAGAAAAGTAATTGAGAGCTTACTAATGGATATCCAATGTGACATATGGTACTCGAATCAAAGGTTATATGAAGAAATAGATTTAAATCACAGCTTAGGCTTGAAAGCAAAGATTCAAGGGGAAAGGGTATGTTGTGTGGTTCATTAGAAACAAGAAGAATAAAATGGGGTTATCCTTGTAAAATAACATAGGGAAAAAACCTCATTTTTTCAACTTTTAAAGTGGTGCACGGTTTTCCAAACTGTGCACCAACCATATCGATAACACTATCCAAGGTTAGACCCTTACATGATTTATGCACATTGTTGGACAACCTATGTACTAGGCACTCTTCAAGTGACATCTCCTTCACATGGGATATTCACATTCTTTGAAAAACCCACATGCACCCTTTGTAGCACACTACATGGTTTTTTCAAACTATGTGGCCTCTGGTGCAAAGTTCGTTCAAACTATGCCTCGAGCCTTTTCCTCCATAACTCTGCTTTATGGGCTATGCAGAAGCCTTAGATGCTCCCAAGACATTCCTTAGACCATATAGATCATTTATAAGGATAAATTAAAGGTTTTAAACCATAAATTAAAGGGTGAATACCTCATAAGAAAAACCATGTTGTTATAGCCTCCGCTGCTTAGGACAACACATCCCAAAGTTGGTCTTCTGTTGGTGGTAGAGAATTATCTAAGAAAAACTCCAGCCACTGACCACACATTTTGACCTCTCTATCCCAAGTCTCATCATGAACTCTATCTTTCTTACATATCAACCATATGAGAGGGACTAACCTTCCTCGTAGGACCTTCACGCTTTGGTCCAAAACATGGATAGGTTGCTCCTCAAAGGATGCATCTACCTATAACTCAATGTCATCAAGATGAAATATATGATATGGGTTTTAATAGTACAAGTGAATCTTTTAAACATGGAATATGTCTTGCAGATACCAATACTTATAAGATAACTAAAACCAATAGGCTACCAACCCAACTCGCTTCACAACCTCAAAAGGTCCACCAAACCAAGGAGAAATCTTCCCTTATCTTATAAAATGTTAATGATATAGTCTTGTCTATATAGGAAATAATACTTGATCCCTAACCTCAAACTCTAGAGGTCATCAATGATTATCAGTATCTGACTTCTTCCAAGACTAGGTCACATCCAATCACTTCTGGATCATCTGAAACTACACTGAAGTCTCCTGAATGAGATGAGGTCCATGTAGTGTTGGCTCTAACCAATATATAGGTTATTTTCATGGTCTACCATATAAGGCCACATAAGGATCCATATTAATCATCTCCTAAAATATGTTACTATAGGAGAACTCAAAAATATGTATATGTTTCTCTAAAGAACCTCCAAAATCAAGGATGCATGGTCAGAGCATGTCCTCTAACACATGTATCATCCTTTTTGACTGATCATATGTTTAAAGGTGAAAGGTTTTACTCAAAATAACTTGAGTACCCAGATATTTTTGCAACCTCTTCCATAACATCAATGTGAAACAAGAATCCCTATCAGAAATGATAGTATGAGGTGCCTTGTGTAGGCATATAATCTCATAGGCATACATGTTTCCTAGTCATCTACTAATAAAGACTCTATAATAAGTAAAAATAGAGTGACCTTATTGAGCCTATCAATGATCACCCATACCGCATCATTTCCTCAATGGGATCTCAGTAATCCAGTCACAAAATCTATAGTGACATCATCACATTTACCCTTGGGAATGGGAAATGGTGGTAGAAGCTCTGATGGTCAATGGTGTTCAACCTTCACCTGCTGATAGGTGGAACACCAAGTAACAAAACTAGTTATTTTTCTTTTCATTTCCCATCCACCAATATTGGCAATGTAGATTATGATATGTATTAGTAATCCTAGGGTGTACTTCCTATGTATAAGCATGAGAATATAAAATCAATTCCTCTTGTATATCTATAAGAATCAAGGTGCATTCATGAATGTGCAAGATCTCATCCTCGTTAACTATTTGTACTAGTAGCGGGTCCTCACCTAAAACACTCTCCCTTAGGAATAGGCCCTCAGGATCTGAGAACTACCTCATCTTCACTATCTCAATAAGTGAATAGGTCACTATTAAAGCTACAAGTATAAGCATCCCATCATTCTTTTGGACCTAAAATTTCATCTCATAAAATTGGCCCATCAACTTCCACTCATCACTGGCCTACTAAAATTCCTTTGTCTAGGCCCTTTGACTCAGATTATCTACAATAGAATTTCCTTTCCTAGGAGTATATAAAAGATCAAAATCAAATGATTTTAGGTATTCATCCCACCTTATTTTCTTGAGGTTTAAGTCACACGGTTTCAATATGTATTTGAGACTTTTTTAATCTATTTAAACCAAAAAAATCTCTCAAAAAAATTAATGCCTCTAAAAATGCAAGGAATTAACAACAGCTGCCAAGTCAAGATCATGCGTCAATAAATTCCACTCTTGAGGTCTCATCTATGAAAAACCATATAAAAAACTTTATAATACTATATCATAATTTCTCATAGACTGAAACATAATGCATCATAAAATATTTTATAGCTTCTTCTTAGGTCTAGTAGAGGATCAGTGTGGAAGTCAGTATCCCTTTCATCTCCTGAAAGGATGTCTCATTTGCTTCTAACCATATAAAGTTCACACCCTTTTTATTCAAACCCGTGATAGGTAGTTAAAGGTGTGATAATTACTAAATAATGTTCTTATAATATCTAATGAGCCCTAATAATCTATATATTTCAAAAAAAATCTTGGAATTATCTCAGGTAACTACATCTCTCTCTTTATCTATGTCAATTTATACTCTCTTTATTCTATGATAATATGTCCCAAGAAGGGCTCTTTATCGATCTAATAGTGGAATTTAGTTATATTAGAATACATCTAGTTCAATGTCAGTGTATTTAGTACAATATCAATATTTCATACATGGTGATGTCGATCACAAGAATACATTAAGATATCATCCATGAACACTACCATAAATAAAACCAGATATGGTTGGAAAACCCTCTTCATAAAATCAATGAAAATTTATGGCGTGTTTGTAAGACCGAATGGCATAACCATATACTCATAAAGATCATACCTTCTAGAGAAAATTTTAAGAGGTATTTCTAAATCTCTAACACATACCTAGTGATAGCCTAACCTTAAATCAGTTTTTGAGAAAACCTGAGATCCTCAAGGATAATCAAATAGTTTATCTATATGAGGAAAAGTATATTAGTTTTTCATAGTGAGTTGTTTCAAATTTTGGTAATTCACATATTTTTCTAGGGTTCCATCTAATTTTTTGGAAAAAATTACTAGTGAACCCCATGGATATGTATTGGTTCATATAAAAACCTAAGCTTCTAAGTCCTATTACTATCTCTTGACCTCCTGAAACTTAGTAGTGATCATCCTATAATGAACAATTAACACTAGTGAAGCACCTAGAAATAGATCAATAGAGAAATCCACCTCTCACTCTGGTGGTAGCCTAGAAAAATAATTGGGGAATACATCACTATAATTTTCTACTACATGAGGAAAATCATCTTGGTGTGTTCCCAGATCATCACATAGAGGCTAGAAATCTAGTTTGTCACTCCACATGGCCTATGATTCTCTTGTATAGCTCTACCAGCCTATACATCCCATTCACCCTTGTTAATATAAGTACCAATCTCTAGTGATGTGAAAAAAACCCTTTGGTGATAGAAATCGACATAGTCATGATATAGAACAAGCCATCCCATATCAAGGATGACATCAAATCATGTCAACTCTAGGAAAAACGTTCCATAAAAATTGATAACCACCTATCTAAAGGGAGAACTCCAAATAGTGTAATGCACTTTCTAAACGTATAACCAAAGGAGTTTCAAGGTTCATCACCCCACATAAGTACTGAATCACAAGCCTAAGGATTTAGACTACAGATATGGAAAAATGGACTTTGAATATCCTATATAAAAAATAGATACCAAGGTATATGAAACTCAAATCATACATCAAACTATAGAAGGTTTAGAAATTTACTCCCTCTTCACGTACTAAACTACATAAACCTAGCTCATTCTATGACCCTAAGAGATAACATTAATTATCTAAGAAAGATCTCTCTATTTACGTTACGAAACTGGTGTCTGGATCCCCTATCCATGACCACCTCCCTAACTTGACTGACCAGTAGCACTCTAGATCATTGACTGACAAAGAGATAATGATCCAGCTCAAGGACTCTGAGTTGGTATCGATACTTTCACACTTCCCACTAGAGGGAAAATTCTACAAAACAATTGTAAATGGCCCATCCTAGCGTAGGATTATAATTCAATTGGGGCTCTATCACACAAAGGTTTCTGGTTCCCCTACATCCCACACTGATGATAGACTACAAAACTTCTGGTATGTGTGCTCCAACTTGAACTACCCCCATGAGAGGTCTTGAAGTGATTCTTACTACCAAAAATATATTTCACTATTAGGTTGAGAATCTAGTCCACTTTGGTCCTGACCTCCAACCTCTCTTAAATTATGTTTGATAACAAGAGCCTAATTTACTATATCAAACATGGTAATCAACTAAGGGTGTAATTTTGGAGCGACGTCCCGAAATCTCGACAGGCCCGGCCCGAAAGCCTGAGTGGCCCGGCTCGGCAAAGCCCGCATCGGGCCAGGCCGGGCTCGGGCCGTAGGTTCAGCAGGTCGGGCCTGGGCCGGCCCAAAAAGGCCCGGCCCGCTGGCCCATCCGAAGCCCAGCCCATGTGAAGCCCACCTGCTGTAAAAAAAATTAACAAGGAAACTATAGGTAGGGGGATTTGATCCCCCTACCACGAGCTCCCAAGGCTACGCCTGGACCAACTGGTCCAGGCACTGCGCCTGTAAAATAATCACCAGCCTATATATATATAGATATATATATATATATATATATATATATAAATACATATATACATACATATATATATACCTATATATATATACATGTATATGTAAACATATATATTTATCTATATATGTATCTATATATTTGTGTGTGTGTGTGTGTGTGTGTGTATTTCTATATATATATATATATATGCGTATATCATTATATATTAACAAAAAATAATATTATATATATACATATAATTAGTATTATATATAATTATAATGTGTGTATAAATATATATATATATATACAGTGGTATATAATTATATATATAATAGTGCATACATATAAACAAAGCCATTAATAATATATATCAATTAAGTGTGGTTTTTAAAAATCCATTAATAATATATATATATATATGTATGTATGTATGTATATGTATATGTATATGTATATGTATATGTATATGATTTAATATAATATATATATATAAACAAAGCTATTAATATATATATATATATATATCAATGATTTACATATTATATATATATAATAACTTGTTGTATATTAATAAAAAAATAACACACTCACCTAATGATGTTCGTGAAAGTCCATCAACTTCATTAATTTTTTTAAGTATGTTGCAACATGCATATATTATATACACTATACACATATAAATCTATTTAGCAAAAAAAATTAACTCACCCACTACGACGCACCCCACAACCCCTAATTATTATTTTTCTAATTTTATCATATATATATATATATATATATCAATCATTTAACATTATATATATATATAATAACTTATTATATATTAATAAAAAAATAAAACACTCACCCAATGATGTTCGTGCACACCCCCAAACTCACTAATTTTTTTAAATATGATGAAACTTGCAAATTATATATATGTATATATAAAAACAAATCTACTAATAATATATATATATATATATATCAATTATATGATAATATATATTTATATAAACAAATCCATTAATATTATATATAAAGCTACTAATAATATATATCAATTAAATGTGGCTTTTAAAAGTCCATTAATAACATATATGTGTGTGTGTGTGTGTATCTGATTTAATATAATATATATATAAACAAAGCTATTAATATATATATATATAAATGTTTTAATATTATATATATATATAATAACTTGTTTTATATTAATAAAAAAATAACACGCTCACCTAATGATGTTCGTGAAAGTCCCTCAACTTCATTAATTTTTTTAAGTATGTTGCAACATTCATATATTATATATACTATACATATATAAATCTATTTAGAAAAAAAATTATCTCACCCACTGTGACGCACAACCCAACCCCTAATTATTATTTTTATTATTTTATCATATTATATATATATATATCAATCATTTAACATTATATATATATATATAATAAGTTATTATATATTAACAAAAAAAATAACACACTCACCCAATGATATTCACGTACACCCCCAACCTCACTAATTTTTTTTAAATATGATGAAACTTTCATATTATATATATGTATATCTAAAAACAAATCTACTAATAATATATATATCAATGATATGATAATATATATATATATATATATAAACAAATCCATTAATATTATATATAAAGCTATTAATAATATATATCAATTAAGTGTAACTTTTAAAAATCCATTAATAATATATATGTGTGTATGTGCGTCTCAATGATTTAATATTATATAATAACTTATTTTATATTAACAAAAAAATAACACACTCACCTAATGATGTTCGTGCACATCCCCCAGCCTCATTAATTTTTTTAAATATTTTTCAACTTGAATATATTATATATAAATTTATTTAGAAAAAAAATTAACCCGCCCACTACAGCGCACCCACAAACCCCTAATTTTTTTTAATTTTCTCATATTATATATATATAATAATAACTTATTATATATTAACAAAAAAACATCTACTCGCCAAATGATATTCGCACACCCCCAACCTCATTAATTTTTTTAAAATTTGATAAAACTTGAATATATTATATATACTATATATACATATATAAATCTATTTAGAAACAAATTAACTCACCCAATGTTGCGCACCCGCTAAGGGTGTAATTTCAGTTCAGACAAGGCCTGGTTGTGCCTTCCCTGAAAAAAAAAATTAAAAAATGTTTAATTTTTTTTAAATTAAACAAATTCTTAAAAATACATTCCATAAATAAGTTAAAAAATAAATGTAAAAAAATGTTTTAAATAAATGATAAAAAAACATTTAAATAACAACACTTTAAACCCACCACCCACTACTACGCACCCCCCAATAACTCATTAATTTTTTTAATTTGTACATAATATATTTAAATTCATAGATATGTATATATCTATTTAGAAAAAAATAACATATCCACCCACTATAAAATGTTTTTACATAAAATGTGTTAAATGTTTAGAAAAATACATGTAAAAAATATGCGTTCAAAAAAACGTTTTAAATTAAATGTCTAAAAATAAATGGAAAAAAACTTTTTAAACAAGTATTAAAAATAGTTTAAATAAAGGTTTAAATAAAAATGTTTAAAAAAGTTTTTAAAACAAACGTTTAATTGTTTTTTTTTAAAACACTTAAAAAGTACTTTTTACATTAAAATATGAAAAAAAGTTAAATGTTTTAAAAAATACTTGTAAAAAACATGCGTTTAAAAAAATTCAAAAATGTTTTAAATTAATCATTTAAAAATAAATGTAAAAAATATTTTAAACATATGTTAAAAACGGTTTAAATAAAAATGTTTAAATAAAAAATATTAATAAATGCTTAAAAAATTATAAATAAGTTTAAAAAAATGTAAAAAATGTTTTAAATAAATGTAAGAAAAACTTTTAAATAATAAGGCTTCAAACTCACCCATGGAAGCTACACACTCCTTGTTACTCTTTTTACAATTTGAAAATAATATATATATATATATATTCACAATATATAAATCTATTGAGACAAAAAAACATATCCACCCATTGTAAAATGTTAATAAAAAATAAAATAAACGTTTTTACAAAAAACATGCATTCAAAAATTAATGTAAAGAAACATTTTAAATAAATGTTAAAAAATGTTTAAATAAAAAAAATTAAGAGACAATTATTTTGAAAATAATAAAAGCCCACCATGACCAGACTCAAAAAATCCTGGCCCAACCTGAAAAATCCCAGCACGACCCGATGGTTTGGGTCAGCCCGAGGCCGGGCTCGGGCCGCCTCTTGGGTTGTTCGGGCCGGCCCAGCCTGGCCCGAATGGTGTTCAGCTGCCCGACTCTTTGCATGGTAGGGACGGCCCGACCCGACCCTATCCGGGCCAGGCCAAAATTACACCCCTATATTCAACCAAAAAACATTCACATGATATTGATTAGGATGTATGATCCCTTCCTTAAAACATCACTCTTTTGCTAACTCATAAGTGGAAAAAATTGGCACAAAGTATTGAAACTTTTTAAAATGATATGTGTAATCCCTAACAGACATAGATACCTTATGCAGATTCATGAATTCATTATTATAATCATCCATCAAGGTCTTAAGAATTTTTTTCCATATAGTCTAAATATTAAATCCCTCCAAATCAATTCCTAATGTTGATCTTCCTGATTAAGAATATCACACAAAATTTTGGTGTATCCTCAAATAAGATACATCAAAATCTTGAATCTCATATCAGGAGGCGTCACCACGTACTCTAAGATAGATAAGACAGTCTCGATCCATAACTCTATATCTTGGGGGACCCCATCCCCAAAAAAGGAGTTGGATGTTTTTGTAGAAACTCTTGCATCAATTCTACTATAGAAGGGGAAGGTCACAAAGCTACCTGTAAAGCCTGCATAAACCACATGAATCCCTCAAGAAACTAGTAATAATTTTCCACATCAATAATAATATGAGGTGCCACAAGTGGATCTACTAAAGATAACACCAGCGGCTCAGGTCTCACCACCTATGAAGCATAGTCTTCACCACCCTCGTGGTGAACTAATCAGGTACATCATGGTGTCATAGATATATAAATTCAAATAAAATGCCTTAGATAGGATTTTATAATTATTAAGATTTTAGACATAAGAACGTGATAGGTAAAATTTGTCTTATACCAGAGTCACGCCCCTCTACCTGCTCTTAAAGTAATCTCTGGGTGATATGAATGATCAAAAATAACACAAAAAACACTTCTTACATCTCACTACTAAGTTTCGGTCTTGTTTAATTTGTATATTTCATATCAAAGTTCTAATATACAGTGTTTCAATTTCAAGTTATAGAGAAAACACCCTTTAAGATGGAATTGGCATCACTATTTAATGGTAGTCATTTCCATTTAAACTTAGAACTCAATAGTTCTCAGATATTTCATTACATATATCTATAGGTGTATATCAAGGTCCAGTTAACTGTGTCTATCATTCCAAAGTTATAAATTGCAATTATTTATAAATTGAAAATGGTAATGCATGCTATTACAGCCAATATTTTAAGATCGGTCAATTAGATGGATCGCCATTCCCAATTTATAGAGGTAAATATGGTATTTAAATTTCAAATGGCATATATATAATTGTAACCAACTAACGCTTCATCTCATGTAACAAATGGTTCATGGATCGAATTGAATATAATTGGATAATTAATGTGTCATCATCACACTATATAAAAAACACCATTTAGGTTTATGTAGACACTTTAATTATCCAAATTATTCATACCTATAAGAAATGATACCACAATTTCAAATTTAGCAATAAAGGAACATGGAATATGAAACAATAATGAATGATTTAGGAAAATGTGGCATGGAATAATGCATAGAATGTGAATCTTTAGGGTTCCAATAATGATGGATGAGACATTACCTCCCAACCATACTGGTCGAAGTGTTAAACTAGATTTCACAAACTTAAAGAAAAATATAATCCAAGTGCATCACCCAATAATGAAATTAGTATAAAAATAATAGTCATAATCCATAAAATCATATCCCTTCATAGGAAATTTGTATTTTTTATTTTACATGGGTTAACTACTCCAAGGAACATGATCATTACCAAATTTCAATACACCCTAGTATCCTATCTAATAACCCAAATAGCAAGACATATAGAAAAGAAACCTTCCTGTGATACTAATTTATAACATCCTAAACCCGGTTCACTCATAAGTAACCAAACTCAGTTAGTCAAAAGTCCTCAAGCATGCTTACTCATATTCCATAGTTTGATGACTATAAGCGAGGGTTCATGGTGGTAAAATGGGGATAATATACCATCAAGATCAGAGTAGAATAATGGTGTAATAAATGGATAAATAGTGTAAGCATAGTGATGAAGATAGAATAGTGAAAGTAAATCATCCATATAGTAGTAATAATAATCAATCCAAAACTCAGGCACATAAAAATTGATGAGTATGTCATGGAACTATACAAAAAGGAACGGTAAATGAATAACAGTAGATATCCAGCACAACACATGTATAAAAATAAAAAAAAACCAAAAAGGTTATCTCTAATAGCATCATGATCCAAGGCATGGTTCTATACGACCATACTCCCATGCTATAAAAAATCAATAATCCTTAACTCAGAAATTTCCCTTATCCCTACCTGCAATCATAAAGTCTATCTAGGTATCATAGGCAGCCGAAATAGGGTGTAATATATACTCAGTAGGCCACCACTAATGGTGTTTATAACAAATACAACTTATGCATATAAATTATAACTATGCTTAGGTATAATAGTTAAATATGTAAGTGAAAGACATATATAACATGTTCATGATCACAAATTGTAATAAGATAAAGCTATAAAAGGTGAGTATCAATATCTATATGAGGTGTGCATAGTAGGTATCTACCAGCTTGGTATATGCCACATATGAAAAGAGTATCCGACCTACATGGGCCACATATTAATAGAGTACCATACCTACATGGGATAAATATGAAGAAAGTATCAGACCTATATCGGATTGATCCCAAGGCAATGACTAGGGAGACCTCATCAAGACTAAAGAACTCATCAAATGGTAAACTCAAAATAATATCATACCTATATGGACTAGGATCTAAGAAAATAACTAGGGTGACCTACACAAAAAGACATGAATGAATACAGAGGTTATACATTACATACCTCAACCTACCTCATTAATTCCATATCATATGTAATCATACCAAGGGGTCATAATTACCCTAACTCAATCCCTTAGTCGATACCATATCATAATGTAATAGGTTCCATCCCTTCATATGATGTTAGTTCCATATCAAGATTTCTAACATCATGAAAGTAATATTAAATTAAATGGACTATATTAGTGTCTATAGCCAATAGAAAATATCAATATAAAAATGATTAATACAAGAGAATATCTATCTCATTTCATGTTTCAATTAATCCAACTGTTAAACCATTTTAATATAATTTAATAACATGGAGAAGAAGGAACATCCATCTCTAATTATCTCATTTAATTTAAAATAATCTCCCACTAACAGATGGAGATACCACACACCCAACAAAGTGTCTTTAACATAGGGAAGATAAAATAACTCGCCTCAGAGGTGGTTTAGGAAGAGGTTAACAACCACTATCCAAGTCAAAGAGCTACAAGGAAAATACATATGGTTCCAATAATTTAATTGAAGAATTTAATTAATTTAGGAGAAAGTTATATAAAATTTGGCATTTAGAAAAATGGTGATAATTTAAATAATGAAAAAACCTTTGGAAAAGGTTATACACCACCTACCTTATGCTTATAGAAGAACACTATTGTAGTATTGGATTTTGGTTTGGTTCATATTAGAGGACAATAGATGAAGAGACTAATTCCCAAAAAATAAATCATATGAGATCACACCAAAATAACTCTATAGACAAGAATATAAAAGAAAAAGGGATCTAAAAGAATGGAGAGATTACTGGTGGATGTCCAACATGATAGATAATACTTAAAATGAAGGACAGATGAAGAAATGGATTCAAATCCTAGATTAGGCTTAGGAGGAAAGACTCAAGCGGAAAGGGGATGTTGTGTGGTTTTATATAAACTAGAGGAAGGAAAAGGGGTAAAAACTTTTAGAAGAATGAAGGGATTTTTTTTATTTCACCCGATTTTAAAGAGGCACGTGGTTTGGCTACATGGTTTTCCAAACTCTGCACCAACCATGTGGTAGGAACTTTCCAAGGATAGACCCTCACATGGTGTATGCATATGGTTTTTCAAACCATGTGAAACTCATGCACTATGCACTATCCAGGTGACATCCCCCATGCACGGTCAAGGTGCATACTTAGAAAAACCATGCATATCCTCTTTACACCCTCTAAAGCCCTCTACAAAAAACCATATGGTTTTTCCAAACCATATTGTGTCCAGTTCACAATTTGGTCAAACCGTGTGCCTGGTCTTTTCTTCCATAACTCAAAGCTCTAGGATCTGAATATGCCTTGGATTCTCTTGAGACCTTTCATACTCCATAGGGAACATTTACAAGGATAAATTAAAAGGTTTAAACAATAAATTAAGTTTTCCATACCTCATCTGAAAAACTTGGTTTTTAAAAAATAAAAAAAATAAAAAAAAATGTTTCACATGAAAATATGATTTTGTAAAAGGATTTCAAGGTGGGAGAGAAAGCCATCCTTTATAACTCAAGGCTGAAGATAATGCCTTGTAAGATTTCTTCCCATTGGTTAGTCCTATATATTATTTCTAATTTTTTTTCTATGTGTTGTTATATAGTTCAGGAATCATCCAATAATTTATTCTTCGTGCTTAATGGGAAAAGGCTAAATCACTTTCATGGGGACTTCATTGATCAAGTGGTAGAGGATGTTTCTCTCCATCATGCAACTTGTCAATTAGATCACCAGGTTGTAAATTTCTATAGAACTTTAAAGTTTTTCCATATTAAAAAAACATTCCAATCACAAATTGAGTTTATTTAGGATAATAATGTTGGTATTATGAATCCACTTCAAAGATATGGATTTTGTTCACAAGAAGTATGTATAAATAATGATACTTCAACCAATAGTAGAATTATTGAAAGGAAATTATGAAGTATGTATCAATTCAATAGAATTTGGATCAATCAATAAGGTTAGTTTTCTAGAGCATTATGATTTTATTATTCAACCATATGTAGCTAGTCATATTGAAGATTTATATAGGTTATTATTGGTTATTGTTTCTAATGGATGTAGATCATCAACTATAGAAGTACAGTGAAACAAAATGACCAGATGGTACCCACTATAAATATGGAATAGGACAACCTACTGATTTT
The DNA here is from genome assembly GCA_963277665.1 of Viscum album. Lineage (NCBI taxonomy): Eukaryota > Viridiplantae > Streptophyta > Magnoliopsida > Santalales > Viscaceae > Viscum > Viscum album. The sequence continues at coordinate 191,613,922 of OY728145.1, forward strand.
TAATGTAATTATTTACTAAGAGTGATGCACATGGATGATATATCACTAGTTTTAATCTTTGTAATACTTGAGAAAAAATACTTTTTAGTATTCTCCTTAGGATTTAGTATGAAAATTAAAATCATGAAAATCAAATTGTTCTTTACATTTCTTCATTTCTCTTATTTTTTTGAATTCTTCTATGTGTGTTTTCATAAAGATTAGTGTGAATTGATTTAAGGAGTATATAAATTCCTATTTTCTGGTAATTTAAGTTAGGGGATTTTGGAATTTCCACTACATCTGAAGTCTAGAGGATGATTTTTTTAGGTAAGTTTCTAATTCTAGTGGTTGAACATCCTATAAATTCATTACTTGTTCCTGTCATCTTTTAGTCATATGTTTATTCTCCCAATTAGTGGTATCAAAGCTTGATTTAAGACGTGATCATCCTAATCAAGTATTTATATTTCATTTCTTCAACTGTTTTATTATATTTAGTGGGTATTAATGTATAATTTTGATCACATAAAAATATTGAAATATCAAGATTGATAAGTTTAATGGAAAGGATTATGTCTTCTGAATGATGTAGATGGAATAGTATCTTATCCAAAAGGGCCGAGATTTTTTTTAAATAGATTCAAGTCAAAGAATATATAGAAATTATAATCAGAGTGGTTTGATCATAAGGCACAAGAATTTATCAAGATTTCACTGGTAGTGGATGGTTTTTTCAGCATCTAGAAAAAGAAAATAATAACTGGAAATGAGATATCCCTAAAAAGAATGTATAAAAATTTGAAAACTTTATACAAAGTGTTTATATTTGTAGGTTTTTTGACATGATATTTTAAAAAGTAATTCTAATTGAAGTTCTTTTTAATGATTTTAATATGATTAAGTATTATCTCATGTCAGGGAAAATTACATCAATGGATGATATCTGGTAATTTCTTTGTTATCATCACTACCAGAGTGTTAGGACATGATGGTTACTATTTCCATAAATTCAAAATATGAATTATTTTTTTGAGGAATCCAAGAAGTTAATCCTAAAATATGATCTCAAGTGGAGGAAAATTTAGGCACTTACCAATGGTATATTAAATATAGAAGGTAGAGGACGATCATCCAACCAAAAGATAATTTGTAATAAAGAAAATAATTTTATAGATGAGAGAAGAAATAAATATACTATACATAGATGTACTTGGTGGGACTGTGGTAATATGGGGAATCTTAAGAAAGATTGAAAGATTGTAGAGTGGGTTCTGGAAGAATATTATCTTGAGGTTCTAGTTATTTAAATTCTACAGAAGATAGTAGTGTCTTCCTATTATGGATCAATGTTATTATGGAATCATGGGTGGTTGATTCTGGTTTTTCATCCCATTCCACAATAGAGTATGGGTACATGAAAAACTATTTATTTTTAAGATTTATAAAGGTAAATTTAGTAGATTATGAGGCTCTAAAAGTTTTCTATAAGTTTATTATGATATCTGGACATTGGATAGAAACCTCTATAAGTTTAAGGGAGTAATACGCATCTCAATTTTATGAAAAAATATCATTTTTGTTGGAAAAATAGACAATTAAGGAGAGAGAAAAATATTATCTAATAGTTTATAGAAAATTATCTGAGAATAAATGGTTATGGTAAAAGTAGTTAATGACGGGACATTGTATATGACCAAAAGTTTAGATGGAGGTCTGATGGCCACAATTAATAATTCCAAAAGTCTACAGTTATGGAACAATTATCTTGGTAATCATAGTGGTAATAATATAAACTTTCTAGTAGAAAATGTTTTACATAAACTCAAAAATATCTATGTTAGAACTTATGAGAGTTTTACACTTTAGAAAAAAAATTACATATTAATTTATTTTAATAAAAAGAAACCTCATAGAAAAAATATTGAACTAGTTCTTATTGATGTTTGGGGTTTAGCCCTAGTTTTATCTCACCTAGGTTCCTCATATTTTTTTTTTGTATTATTTAATTATGAAATAAGATATGTGTGGGTATATTTTCTAAATAAAATGTTATATGTGATTGGTGTAATCATTCAATGGAAATCGATAATCAAAAGGGATATTAGTTGGGGGACTAAATGACTTAGGTCAGATAATGGTGGTGAATGTAGAAGAAGGGATAGAAAATAATATTTCAGAAAGAAAGGAATTAGAAAAGAAAAAAATAAACCAGGAACACCAAAAAAATAGAGTGGTTCAAATTATACATATAACTTTGACTAATAAGTCATGTAGAATGAGTTTTCACTATGGCATGTCTAATGAAATTTGTGTAGAAGTATTAAATTGTGTTGTGTACTTAGTCAACCAAAGCCCACTAGAATTAATGGGGAAAGATATTCTTGGGAAATTTTTGTAATTACCCAGCTCAGAATCCACTTAACTGGGGCCCCGAGCTGGTGGGTCACATGGTATCAAGTGTGCCTCCCCATATGTCATAGGTTAGTGGCTAGCAGTGAGGGTATAAGGTGGTAAAGTGGGGATACTATAGCCTCATATAAGATTGGCATAATAGATATAATAAATAAATAAATAGTAACAAAATCATATATAAATAGATACTATAATGACAGGACTGATAACCTTTTAGTAGGTCACCACCAATAGTGTCTATAAATGATCCAACCTATCTACAATAGAAACAATATTGTGCAGGTATTGGAATAATAAATGGTGATAAATAAATAAATATCAGCCAGCTCAGGTTCCTATAGGACACATAGCTAGTTCTACCTATTTTGACATAGGTTGGTCTAAGAGTCTGATCATTAACCATATATATATAGTAATGATATATATATTTATAATGGTTATATATTGTATCCACTTATATTAACTAAGTATATGAGGATGTAAGTAGGCATATACCTGGATATTGGGTGTTGGCTAGAGTCAGGGTGTAATTCAAGCATCCATAACCAGTCTAACGAGCCTATAAGCTCTAGTAGAGGGTACATTCACTGAAACCCATAATGAATGTGTGATGTCATGGTCAACAATTGAGATTGGTGGGGTGATTAATCATTCCCAACACCTGATACATAGGAACTTGGAATGTTATTCCCATCACCACGATATAAGTATAATGGTGAGATACATCATGAACAACACCTGATGTAAGGTAGATTGAATTATGATGCTCAATAAGTCTCTTAACCATTGTTCTCGAACCAGTAGTAATGACATAATACTAATAATAATGATAATGTGAGGTATCACATCAAAGGAATTTATAATCAATAAGCCTAATATAATCAAGGAATCAAAGTTCATATAAAGAATATAATAAAGCATGAATCACTTATCGTGGACTTTCTACCCATGATCATTCATTAATGTTAATCCATTTAATTCATTTAATCAAGGAAAATAATTTCTATTGAATTCAATCAATCCATTTAATTATTCAAGACATGGAAATTGATAATAAAGGTCATCCAAACACTTAAAAGGTTCTTTGACCATTTAAATAATTATATTGAAGATGTATTTTCATTCATCACACAAAAAGGGGTGTCTATAATTTAGGTTGACATCCTCTAACTACATAGAAATGATCTATGGAAGTATAACATCATGTGTATAATAATTTAGAAATGGATAACTAAATTAAAGGAAACACACAAAAATGGTCAGTGTGTGGCACAATGGATGAGGTATAAAATTAACTATATTATTACGGAAAACAACTGGACCACCTACCTGAGGGTTGTATATGACTCCTTGTCCAATATATTATTTATATTTGAAGTAGAATGTAATAAATCATAAAAATAGTCCAACGTCCTGAAAATAGGGTGAATGAGCTCGCACCAAAATAGTTCAAGAGATGAAAAGATAAATTTATAATGGAAGCAAGATGATTTAACAGCTTACCTCAAGATATCCAATGTGATTAATAGTGTTTTATATGAATTTTGGATGAGGTATCAAACATGATCCCAGGTTTAGATCGAGAGAGAAATCATGGGAGAAATAAATGTGGTCCATCTATAGGAAAGTGGGGGAGGAAAAGATATGGGTAAGATTTTAGATTCATTAAGGTTAAAAAGTCATTTCCCCTTAAAAATAGGAGTTTCACAGTTATGATGAATTTTTTTCCATATAGTGTTACAACTATGCGCTACACCACTGCCTAAAAAGGGACTTCACACAGGCTAGGCACATGGTTTGAAAAACTATGTGCAAGTCATGCATGATCCACTATTACCTGCATAGACATGCACATGGGCTCAAATGATTATAGAAAAACTATGTGGCCTCCTTCACCCTTATGAAGTTCCCCACATGGTTTAGAAAACTATGTGATCTAGGCTGCACAGTTTCTCTTAATCATACGACCCGATCTGTTTTTCTGAATTCCAAGGTTTTAGGCTCTGAGTTAGCCTTATAAGGGTATAGACGTATCTTCTGAGAAACGTTTTGGCTACTAAGGTGGAAATGACCCATCCCCCAGGGCCCATGTCATGACTACCCCAAGCCCGCCCTTCATAGGCCAGGGGCTGGAGACTAGCACCAAAAGGCATATTCCCTAAAATTGGGAAGGCATTGACGTTATAACCTGTAAACTCACACAACTAAGCACAAAGTAGGATAAAAGAACAAAGTGGAACTACATAGCAAACAAGGTGCATACATAAAGAAAAAGGGAAATAATACAAGGCCAACTCAAAAAGTACAAGTAAGCTGAAAAGTACAGGTTAAACTGAAACAGCTCCAGTGGACACCTGCCAAGGATCCTACCTTAAGGGTTGGTACAGCTCTTGAACATTCATCCCTATGGTATGCCTCGTCTAATGTCCACCTTCGAGCTACCTCCAGTCCCGGTACATTCTTCCTCCATCAGCGCTATATGTCTCCTGCACCAAACACAATAGGGTGCAGGTGTAGCCCATGTAGGGGTGAGTATAACCTTACTCATTTTGGTCCCCAAGACCCTCAAAGGTCTCAAAAAAATCCACAAAGGATAAATCACAAAGGATGAAAACAACTGAAAACCCTACATAGGTATATTCCCATAAATATACCTAAGTTATCAAGTATACCCATCTCATTCATGAGGAAACACAAGGTCCAACTAAAAATCCCAAAGCTCAACTGTTCCAGAGAGGAAATATTACCACGAAGGTAACACCCTAAAGGTAAGTACCACAAAGGTAAAGCCACACAAAAGTATACCACAAAGGTATCACCGCGAAGGTAAGTACCACAAAGGTATCGCCACACAGAAGAATACCACAAAGATATCACCACAAATTTAAGTACCGCAAAGGTAATGCCACACAGAAGAATTCCTCAAAGATAAGGACTCATCTCACACCAGGTATAACTTGGGTATGGTAGTAAAGATGATTAGATGTAACTAATGAATCATTATACTCTGTTAAGAGGAAGACCCATGTAGGATCCTAAACCATCAAACCCATGTAGGATCCTAGTACAGTAGACCCACCTAGGATCCTAGAGTAGTTCCATGTGGATTCCTAGAGCAGATCCAAATGAGACTCTCGAACACATACCCAAATAGGATCTTAAAGAATAGAACCACATAAGATCCATTTCTCATGTTACAGCCAGCCACAGGGTTCCTGCACTAAGCTCGCTTGATTTTGGGAGGGTCCGCTCCTCAAGCCATAGGTCAATACTCCAACTGCCATGAAGTCCCACGAAGAAGTATCTCAAAAGGAAGCCATGTAATAGGGGTCTCAAATCAATAGACGGTGCGTCAATCAGAAGTCTGGTCTGTAAGTTATTGGCCTTTAAGTCCCGAGGGCCTAGATGGATTTGTGATCAATCCAACCAAGACATACACCAACTTTATCCAAAAATAATGTGGGGTATACCAAAAAAAACATATTTCTCTGATGTTTATGGTGTTGTAGACAGTTAGTCAAATGGATGCTTGTAGCTCAAGTTAGGGCCAAAAGAGCGAAAAAGGGGTCAAAGCTGGTCTGGGTTTGATCGGACCCGGTCAGACCCACCCGGCCCGCTGGGTCCGGCCCGGACCACCAGCATGACCTAGCCCGCTGGCGCGGCTCGGCCCGCGGCTAGCCTGCTGCTAGTCCGAGGCTGGGTGGCCCCATGGTGGGGTTCTCCCTAGCCACCACCCAGGGGGGTGCCCCTGGGTTCCACAAATGGCCCAGCCGTTCGGGTTGGGTAGCTGACCGGCCAACACCACGTGGTGCTGGAAGTAGGAATGTTGGACCCCGGATCCCACTAGGCTCCTCGCATGGCTGGACGGACAGCCCTCCTCCTTGGCGCGGCTGAGTTCCGCATCACCACCAGTGGCTGGTCATGAGCTGACCACCCACCTTCACCATCGTGGCCTCGTGTAACGGCTCCTGCACGCATGGCGGCAGGGTCACGCTCCGCCGCCCCCTTCGTGCAGCCAGCCATGCGTCGTCCACCGCCCTTGCTTCACCGTAGCCGATGGGTCACAACCCTTCTCTGGTGGCGCAGTCACGCAGCCGACATCATCGCAACTGCCTGGACTGCTAGCCGCCATTCTTGAGCCCCACCAGTTTCGGTCACCAGCATGGGTTGTCGGCGACATTCCTCGTGTCACCGGGTATGCCCCAATGTCTCGTTCTTCATTCCAAAAACTCCCACACTCGACTTAGAATGTCACCATCGATTCAAGACCATCATAAACCCCAAAGGTTGTGGAGAGTTCGGGCCGTGATCATTTGGTCTGCACCCTCCATGTTAGAACTATAGTAAGTGGCATAATTGTTCTTAAGTCATGAAGATTGACAAGAACATGGTAAGAGATATTAAAAACAACATTCTCTACCTCGATTTCTTGTTGATGTCAGTGAGGAGAGAAAAGGATGGACGTTGGTACATCATCATTGAAGACATTACTCGTTGGAAATCCTTCAACAAGGTTCTTTGTTAGAGAAAGTTTTCTTCATTGGAGAGATTGTTGCTTCTCAATTCTCCCAAGCTCTCATTTGCTAACAAATCCCCCAAGCAAGAGGTGAAATTCCAAACTAATAAAGTTATGTTAATTAATAAAATTAATTTTGGAACATTAATTAATTTGATATTGGCACAATTCATGGGAAAAAAACCCAGGAGTCACCTCCCTCATTAAAGAGGGGGTTCAAGTATCAAGTGGTCCCCACCAACAAATTCAAATTGGGAGGATTGAATTTTCAAAAATAAAATACAGTTAATTTATTTTATTTTCTCCCACGAAAAGTACAAAAACTAACTTTCACCCCCAACCTACTGTGGTCAAGGTGAAGGTATCCTTATGAAAATACCAGCGTTGCGAGCTCAACAGTGTCCTGGGATTTAAATTCCAAGAACTGGTTCAAAATTTATAAAAACTCACTCACACTTTTACTGAACGTACCCAAAAAAAAGATCAGAAATTCTTTCCGAGCACTCCCGGCCTCAGAATGACACGCTGTCAATTTTCGCGGACTCTTAATATTCCCATATAATTTTAAAAAACATTTACATGGAATTTCTGGGTCTTTACAAAGCTCGTATATCAACTTCTCATTCCTAGGTATAGTCTATTACTCATCTATATTTTCATACCATCCATACTGAAGGAACTAATATTCCTCATAGTGTCTTCACACTACAATCCAAAATACACACTAGATACTCCTCGAATGAAGCATTTCTCTCTAACTAAAACTAATTATATTAGAAAAAATGAAAAGGGTCTAGAAAAAATTGGTTACGAAGAGATATGTGAAAGAAATATTTCATAGACTGGTATTGTAAAGACCTCAACACAAGTTTCCTAGAGTCGGTGCCTTAATTTATTACATTGGTATGATTATAAGGATTAGTATCCCAAAAGGCAGATTAGTGTAGTAGTTTTGGAAACTAGATTACATGCATAAACTTTTCATTATAAATTGAATGAAAAAAAAACATAGAAAATCCATTGGTAACACCCGTAAAATCTTTGATTTACCCTATAAGTCATTCATAATAAACATCTTCTCATCCTGGGGTAAATAAAACATAAGAACGGGGTGACCTCAAATGCTCATTAAGGATAAGAAATACAGCATAATATTTCATAAATAAACATAAATAATAAATCATGTTGTGTAACTAAAAACACATTCCATTAAAACATAATTTTGAACATAAATGGTAGGAATAAAAGCTGATTGAATAATTCCATAATAAAACTTAACCATGGAGATTATACCAATTGAATAATAATATGGATAATAAATTACTAGTTTCATGATGATGGAAATTTATAAATATTGGTATCTAGTACATACCTTCAAGGATTCATGCAAAGATTCTATTATTGTCATGGCTTCATGCCAATAATCTAATAAATGGGTAAGTCCTCAGAAAAAACAATATCTAGTTTGTCTCATGAGTCCTATCATTGCATTGAGGGGAAAAAGTGAGCCCCACCAATCACTTAATAAGTCTAATGAAATACTTATATGAATGCAGTGAAACATAAACAATATATATATATATATAATGTAAATAACCTTCCCCAATCAGTGAACATCATCACTAACCATTCTGAGTAATATGGTGAATGGTATAGAAATAACACATCCACAGTAAAATGATCATGAACCATTTAAAAAAATATGGTATATGATAATCATATTATAGAAATCTAAATAAATCATAATATTAAATAGAGGTTTTGAAATAGATAAATACTCCAATAAAATCATTGAGGAATTCCTGAGAGAAATAATCTTTTACTTTGAAAAGAAGAGTTATTTTGGAAAAATAATTTTTATTTATCATAAAATCAGATTATATAATGTATATCCCAGAAAATAAAAGGTATGGAAATTGAAATTATATTTGAGGCCTAAATTATGTCCCATTAAAGTGAAATCATGTAAAAAATATTTTTTACGAAACTTTAGAAATAAAAAATTTTAGTGCGGTTGAAGGAACATATTAAAGAATTTTTTAAGAGGAAATGATTGTTTGTTTTCATAAAACCATAAATCAACCAAGATAGTATTTCAAGATAAAATTTTTAATTTTATAAAAAATAATTATGGCTTAAAACAGATTATATAGTGCACTTAAAAAAGGGTAATAATTTAGCAAATTCCATTTAATCGGGATTTCTTATCGGGAAGAATTGATAAGGGAACCATATTAAAACATGTACATCACCATAAAAGAAGGATAAAATTATTTTTATAGATGATTTTGAAACATATACAACGAATTTAGAATAATTACATAAAAATAAATAAAAATTACATTGGAAATATATAGAGAAATTGTAACCCGAATGAAAAAATGGAGGATCGGGAAGAAACTCTTACCTCTTTGCAAACAGTTGAACCATATTCCCCATAAAGTTAATGATCAAAAAAAAGACATTTAATATCATGAAAAAAATATATTCATGATATTTAAAATCAATGGTCAGTATAAATACACCACACATGATAAATATTTGTGAGTAAGTCATATCTCATGGAAATGAAAGTGAGTTGAGAAAACCCTTACCTTATGTCCGAAAGTGTTTTCCACTAGTACGTAATGTCTTGTAATATGAAATTAGACTCATTAATAATTTAATTCAGAACCTTTTAAAAATTAATTTGATTTATTATAATTTTATAAAGTTCATTTATCAACTTTTTTACGAATTATAAGATACAATTTTATAGCTTGGGGCGTTCGTTTCTTTGGTTTTCACGATTAGTATACTTGTATAAGAGTATGAAAATTCATGTGGAGTGGGTATAGTTCTACAGAATTGAATTTATATGATATTATAAACATACATAAGATTAAATGTTTATATAATTCATTTGGTTATATGATATTAGGAAGATTAATTAGATAAAACATTATTGATAATTATTTAGATAATTTTGGCAGTTTTTCGATCATCATAAACTAGTTTTGTCTTATGAATTAATATTTTGTATATATATTCATTAAATAACATTAAATAGGATTTAATAAATATTTTATAGTCTATTTTAACCATAAAAATGGTTTCATGACTTGCCTTGAAATAGAAATTTAAGAACAAAAATATGTTGTCCACAAAGGTTGTAAATCGGCACCTCACGGACGATGCTTTTGTTTTTAAAATAAAAGAGAGAAAGGAGTTTGATGAAGTATATTCCTTTAAAAAGATATCACTCTAGAATATATATGATACTGGAGTTATCATTTTCATTTTGATAGATTGTGTGAGGAGAGGATAAAAAATTAAAAATGAAATTGAAAGGAAATTAAAATAAAAAAGAAAGAGGATTTACCTCTTGAATACTCTTCCTTGAGAACCTCCTTATAGAACTTTGTTTTGGTCTTTTGTTTTGACAAGAACCTCATGGATGTTTTGGGGAGACTTGGGGAGACTATTTGGGGATACTTTGGACAATATTAAAGACCTAGTGTTGTGTTGATAAGCGGTAGTGAGGGGTGGTATTTATGGTGGAGGAGAGGGGTGTTTTTTTAATATTTTATTCATTTGTTTATTATTTTTGCTCAAGACTATGAATAGTTTGAGAATTATCACTAAACATATTAAAATAATTGATTTAAGTTATATATTATAATTCTTAAATCATTCATGACACCAACAATATTTTATTTATCTTATAATGTATTTATACCGTAAATTACTGTATTTTACTATTCACCAAAAAATTAAATATTTCAGGAAAATATAAAAACTTAAACCCGATAATTTATTGAAGTGTAGAATTAAAAAATTAATTACATTTAATTAAAATAATTCTATAAATATGAGAAATTTAATTTTTAAATAAAATCATCATTTACTCGAAAAATACCAATTTTAATATTATAACGATTTTTATGACACTTTCAAAAATTAACTAAGGTCTCAATAGATTATCCTATAACCATAAGAAAAAAATATTAATATATGAATATATTTTATTAAAATACATTTTATTTTAAAATATTAAATTAATTATAAATTTTTAATTAAATATTAATTGCATACAAAAATATCAACACTTAATTAATAATTTTTAAAATGTTTATTTACTTATACTATGATATAATTATATTATAAATTCATTTATAAGATTCCAAACTTTTATTTATACATGCATGGGTGAAGTTATTATTTATTTGGCCACTTTACTATTTATAAGGTTCGTATTATTATTCATAAGGGTAGCATTACTATTACAAAAGGTCAAGTTACTATTCACCAAAAATTAAGTTGATCCTATCAGAATATAAATATCATAATTATCACAACTGTGTATATTCTTTTTTTGAAATTCAATTCACAAAAGTGGAAAAATTATGTTTAATGTTAATCCTGCATGTGTGGCGAGAAGGCAGGTAAAAAGAACGTTCAAAATTTCAATAAGTTTTTATATCTAATTTCAATATAAAAATGATTTCAATGATCTACATTGTATTAATATATGTATAATTGATATATTTTTACATTTAGAATAAATTTAAATTATAATAATTTTTAAACTAAGAAAACACGGTTTTTAACTACAATGCGGTATTTTTCACTATTCATTAAAAAATGAAACTTCTGAGAAAAATACTAAAAAGTGATTATAAATTAATTTTGACATTACAAATTCATAAATTATTTTTATTTAAAAAAATAAATAAAACATTTCATTATAAATATGTTTCATTTATGTGAAACCATTATAAATAGGATTGAATTGAAGTTATTATTGTTCATATTACTACATTTAAAATCTAGGTAATAACAATCCCATTTAACTAATTATAATAAATTTTTGTTTCATAGAGACTCGTTGTATCTTGTATTATAGGCTATATTAAATTTATTTTTAAATTCTGTGGTTGTTACATTCTCCTCTCCTACAATAAATTTCATCCTCGCAATTTGAAATTTCACTTCTAAAGTTAATGGTTGATAATTGAAAATACTTTTATGGGAAATCCACATCAGAAATGGGGTTAATAAAACATCCAATTAATAATAGGGAAAGGAAAAAAGTGATGGTCACCATAAAATTAGGCTTTCAAATAGGATAACATTAACATATAGTGAAAACAAGGACATGAAATAAAAATATAACCACTAAGTTCTGATGGAGAGTGATATAGAACATGGTTTTTAGAAAGTTAAATATCATAAAACCAAAAATCTATAATCAGTGAAAACAACACTGATTTCTTAGAGAGAAAATTAATTAGATGAAGTTTTTGTTTGAAAATCATTTTTCTAGAGTTATGGGTTTCTTTTACTATCTAGAGGAGTACTTTAGAAAATAAACTTACTTGATGTTATAATCTCTTCCTTTGGTTGTGTTTGATCTATCTCTACTTCATTTCTTAAACCAAAATATGGATATTCAAGATAAATTTATATACTTGAATCACTTTGATCAAATGATCCATAAGTCATTCATTATGCCTTTAAATTCTTACAAAAACCAAAAATGTTAAAATAGTTTATCCAAAATCATACTTTAGTATAAATCCATTCCATAAGTAGTTAACCTTAAGACTCATCCAAATTATGTGTGTCCAAAATTTGAAGTCCAAATATTTAGGAAGAAATATCATATTTTCCCCAAAACAATATAATGTATCTCTTATTGTCACATACCAAACATATGAATACCTTTATTACCTTTAAACCTTTATAAAACATGCATTCTTCCAATTCCTTGAACAATTACTACATTAAAACATAATTCGTGATTCTAAAAACACAAATACTTTAATTATTCCACATAAAATATAGTAACAACATAAGCATGGCCTTGATCGCTTTACTTCTTTTGGGGTATATTCCCTTGGATCTTTGGGAATTCATTTTCATAGTGCCCCATATCCTTAACGTTCAATCATTGGATATTAGAAAATTATTTCATGCCCTTACAATCCTAATAATGGTGGAATATTTATCCACACTTGAATTAAACTCCTTTTCCTTTCAATCATGTTCCAAGGTGTTTTTTCCTCAAGTATCACATGTTGAAAAATCCAAATTTTCCTTCTTCTCTTTATCAATATTTTGATCTGTTTTCCTCCTTTTCCCTTATTTACCTTTAGAACCATATTCCTTGGAGAATTATTTATTTGTCCTTATATTATAAGATACTATATCCTCACATGATGAGAATGTTTATTAGAATAATTCCCTCTATATAATTATCTTAAAACCATTAAATAAAAGGTTATTCATGTAACTTGGATTACGTATATAGTCCACAGAATGCCTTGATAACCTTGTAAAGTTGGATTCAAAATTAACAACATTTTCATCCTCTTTATATCAAAGAATCATGAATTTTCTCTCCATATCTACTCATTGTTCATGATAGAAATAATTCTCCAAGAAAATTTCCTTAAAATCAATACATTCCAGATTTACAAGTTCTTCCTCCTCCTTTGTGTTTTTAATTAATAACCACAAATGATCTATATCTCCCAAGAGACTATATACAACCATGATAACCATATCTCATTCATAACATCCCAAGTCTAGAAATATCTTCTCCAAGAAAATTATTCACTATTTAGCTACAAATGGGTTTATAGTTCCATTGAATGGTGAAAGTTGTTGTCACAGGAAGCAGTCTAACATTGTTTCTCCATGTTATGGATCAAGATTATCCATACATGTAAGGTTATTATTCATAACCTGAGTAATCTATCCCAATATAGTTATAATTTTCTCATATCTATTTTTAGATCCTGCTCCAACATCATTATCTTGAATATAAGGGAAATCACTACATGGATTACGTGTGTTGATACGATGTCCATTCCTTCCACTAGGGTTTATTTCTAGAAAATTTCATACACTAAATTAGGTTATGAATCATGATACATGATTTTTAACATGAAAAACACTTAACGCACAACTAATCTCAAAATCATAAACATTGTTTCTTTGGGGACATATTAACTTTTAAATCCTTCATAATGGTTTGAAAATAGAATTTGAATTATCATAATACTTTCCCCCAAGAGTTTCAAACTAAGTGCATAATAAGTCTTGTTCTCAGGTACTATTTTACCCCAAGTTAGGCCTAAGACACCTTGTTATATTTGTTACCCCTATGTTCATATGTCCCATAACCACATCCACTCATAGTATCCCGACATGGATGTATTTCTAGGTAGATCCACATAATATCTACCTTACCAAAATTCTAGTATGTTCTTCTATTTTTACACTAAAATTTTATCTTAGGTTTATTTTTCCTAATACATGTTTTCTAAATCGAGTTTCTAAGTTTCATACTAAACTAATTATGATACCAACTGTAAAGACCCTAACCCCAGTAGCCCAGATTTGGTGACTTAATTTATTACATTGGTATGATTATAAGGAATCACATCTTGAAGGACTGATTAGTTTAATATTTTTGAAAACTAGATTATATACATGAACTTTTCATTACAAATATAAAAGAAAATCGTATAGAAACACTATTTTTAACACCCAAAAACTCTTTGATTAACCCTACAATTAATTCATAATAAACATCTTCGCATCCTGGGGACAAATAAAAAATAAGAAATGGGTGAGATCAGATTCTTAGTAATAGTATGAAATATAATGAAAGATTTAATAAATAAACTAGAAAATAATTAATGTTGAATAACTACAAACACATTCCATTAAAACATAATTTTTAACATAAATGGTAGGAATAAAAGCTGATTAAATAATTCCATAATAAAACATAACCATGGATATTATACTAGTCAAGTAATCACATAGACTATCAATTACTAGTTTCATAATGATTGAATTTTATAATGATGGATATATAAAAGATACCTTCAAGGGTACATTCTAATAATCTATAATAGTCAAGGATCTAAGCCAAGAATCTAATAAATGGGTAAGGCCTCATCCAAAACCATATTTAGTTTGTATCGTGATACCTACTGATGCATCAAGGGGATATTTCAGGCCCCACTAATCACTTACTAAGTCCAATTCACTCCTCATATTAATGGGGTGAAACATAAACAATATATATAAAAAAATTAAATAACCTTCCCCAATCATTAAACATAATCACTAATCATTCTCAGTAATGTGGTGAATGGTGTCAAGATAACACATCCACAGTCAAACTGATCATAAATCACTTAATAAAATATGGTAGATGATAATCATAAGATTTAAATCTCAATAAAGAACAATATACAATAGAGTTGTTGAAATATATAAAAATACTCTAATAAAATCATCAATTAATTCTTGAGAGAAATACTCTTTTACTTTAAAAAGAAAAGTTCTATTAGAAAAAACATTTTTATTTATCATAAAATCAGATTGTAACATGTATATCCCAGAAAAAAAAGGTAATAACATTGAAATTATATTTTAGGCTTAAATTATTTCCCACTGAAGTGAAATAAATTAAAAATATTTTTTAAGAAACTTTAGAAATAAAACATTTTAGTGCAGTTTAAGGAAAATAATAAAGAGTTTATAAAGAGTAAAGGATTGTTTGTTTTTATAAAACCAGAAATGAATCAAGATAAATTTTCATGATAAAAATTTTTATTTTATAAAACTAATTATAGATTAAAAAATATTATATTTTGAACTTGAAAATGGGTAAGAATTCAGAAAGTTCCCTTCAATCAGGATTGCTTATCGGGGAAAACTGAGAAAGGAGCGATATTAAATCAAGTAAATCCCATTCAACGAAGGATGAAATGATCTGGATACATGATTTTGGAACATATAAATTTAATTTGGAAAAATTATATAAAAATAAATAATAATTACATTGGGGTATAGAGAGAGAAAGTGTAACTCGAATGAAAAATAGAGGTTCAGGATGAAACCCTTACCACTTTACAAACAGTCGAACCATATTCCTCATAAAATTAATGATCATAAAAAAAATTAATACCAAGAAAATAAATATATTAATTATATGGAACATTAATGGTCAATATACATACACCAGACATAGGAAATAATGGTGAGTAAGTCATATCTCACGGAAATGAAAGTGATTTGTGAAAACCCCAACCTTCTGTCCAAAAGTATTAGACACTTGTACTTAATGTCTTGGAATGTGAAATTAGACTCATTAATAATTTAATTTATAACCTATTCAACATTTATTTTATTTATTATAATTTTATTATGTTCATTTATTGAATTTTTAATGAATTATAAGATACAATAATATCAGTCATGGTGTTTGTTTCCTTGGTTTTCACGATCGGTATAATTGTATATAATTATAGAAGTTCATGTGGAATGGGTATAATTATCCATAATTTAATTTTTATGATATTATGAACATAAATAATAGTACATGGTTATATAATTTATTTTTTTATATGGTATTAGAAAGATTCATTAGATAAAGCATTAGTGATAATCATTTAGATTATTTTGGTGGTTTTTCGATTATCAAAAACCTGGTTTGTCGTATGAATTAATATTATGTATATAATTAGTTATAGAAAATTAAATAAGTTGTAAAAATATATTATGGTCTTTTCTAATCATAAAAATGGTTTCATGACCAGACTTGAAAAATAAATTTAAGAATGAAAATTTGTCATCCTCAAAGGTTGTAAATCAACACCTCATGGACGATGATTCCATTTTTTAAATAAAAAATATAGAAATGAGTTTGATGAAGGATATTCAATTAACATGATAAAATATTAGTATACATATGATTATGTATTTATCATTCTCGTTTGGATATAGGAGTTGAGTAGAGGATAATAAATGAAAAAGTAAATTGAAAAAAGAAATTAAAAGAAAAAGAAAGAGGATTTACCTCTTGAATTCTACTCTTTGAGAACCTCCTTAAAAACCTTGATTTGGTCTTTTATTGTGATCAAAACCTCCTAGAAGTGTTATAGAGACTTTGAGAGAGGATTGGGGAAGAATGTGGGAAATATTAACGGCTTAGAGGTGTGTGGAGAAGTGGCGGTAACGGGTGGTATTATAGTGCTGGATAGGGGTGTTTTTTGAATATTTTATTCATTTATTTATTATATAAGATCAAGACTATGAATAGTTTGAGAATTATCACTAAATATATTAAAATAATGAAGTTAAGTTTGAGATTATAGTTCTTTCATCATTCATGACTCAAGGAATAGTTTATTTATCTTATAATGTATTATACTGTAAATTACCATATTTTACTATTCACCAAAAATTCATATACTTTAGAAAAATCCCAAAAATTCACCCCAACCATTTTTTGATGTGTATAATTGAAAAATGAACTCCTTTTTATAAAAATAATTTTCTTAATGTGAGAAAATTAATATTTAACTATGGTCTCATAAAATTATCCCATAATCATAAGAAAAAAATATTAATATATCAATCTATTCAATTAAAATAAATTTTCATTTCAATGATTAAATTAATTATAAAATTGTAATTAAATATTTATTGCATAGAAAAATACCAACAATTAATTAATACTTTTGAAAATATTTATTTACTTATACTATGATATAATTACATTATACCTTCTTTTATAAGATTCTTAAATTTTATTTACACGTTCCTGGGTGAGGTTACAATTCATTTGGCTAGTTTACTATTCATAAGGGTAATATTACTATTCATAAAAGTAACATTACTATTCCAAAGGGTCACGTTACTATTCACCAAAAATCAAGTTGATACTATCAGACTCTAGATATCTTACTAATCGCAATTGTGTATGTGCATTTTTTTAATTCAATTCATAGAGGTAGAAAAAATATGTTTAATGTTAATCTCATAGGTGTGGCGAGATGGAGGGTAAAAGGAATGTTCAAAAGTTCAATAAGTTTTTATATCTAATTTTAATAAAAAAAATGATTCTAATTATTTAAATTGGATTAATATATGTATAATTGATATATTGTGACATTAAGAATAAATTAAAATTATAATAATTATTTAAACTAAAGAACCCTCATTTTTAACTACAATTAAGTATTTTTCCCACTACTAGAAAAATACCCTATACCAATGGTTTGGAACCGTTGGTATAGGGCTCCAAACTATTGGTATAGCCTATACCAACAGTTTGGAGAACCATTTCCAAGTAAGTCATGGGGATTGGTTTATACCAACGGTTTTGGGAAAACTGTTGGTATAAACCTATACCAACGGTTGAAAACCATAGGTATAAGTAATATGAAAATCTATACCAATGGTTCCATAAAACCATTGGTATATGTAATACAAAGAATAATCATTCAGTTGGTTTTAATCCCAGCACCTCCCATTTGTGATTGAATGGCCTAACCACTAACCTAACTTTCTTTTTTTAACATAATTTCATAAATTTATATATGTATTATCATAAGTATTTTAAATTTTGATTTACTTAATGTCCTCTGTAATAAGATTCCATTAAAAATACATATACTTATACCAATGGTTCTCAAAACCGTTGGTATAGACCTATACCAATGGTTTTGAGAACGATTGGTATATGTTCTTTGATTTTGGGACATATACCAATGGTTTTGGACAAACAATTCTCATAGGTCCCCTATACCAACGGTTTTGGCCAAACCGTTGGTATAGGTCCAAATTAGTGAACTATACCAATGGTTTTACCAAAACCATTGGAATAGGTCATATTTCCAGTAGTGTCCCTATTTATTAAAAAATTGAAACTTCTCAAAAAATAATAACAATTCACCCCAAATGAATTTTGACATTACAAATTCAAAAATGATTTTTATTTTACCAGAAATTATACATTTCATTATAAACATGTTAATTTATCTGAAACCATTATAAATAAAATTTAATATTAGTCATTATTATTCATATTACTACTTTTAACGTCTAGGTTATAAATATCTCATTTAAATAATTATAAAAATTTATTTTTTCATAGGGACTCAGTGTTGTATGCATTATAGGATATATTAAATTTATTTTTAAATTCTTGGGGTGTAAAAGGTATTTCTGAGGAAGTGTTATCTGGTAATCCATTAGTCCTATTCATTTCAAAACCTCAAAGTGTCTAATGAATCGAGAAAAATTCTTACCCTACCTTCGAATATATTGATGTCCCAACCTAGGAATGACTTTCATGAAAACCTAATCTTCAACCTCAAACTCAATAGGTCATTGGCATCAGTTGGAATATGACTAATGTCGAGACTAAGATTTCATCATATACATTTTGATCAACTGGACCTGCTTTATAATCTCCTAAATGAGACATGGTCTAAGAAAAGCTTTCTCCCCTACCTCTAACTCACACATAGGTGATCAGAAAGGCCCACCATATAAGGATTCCCAAGGATTAATATCATTAGTATCCTGAAATTTGTTATTGTTACCAAACTCAATAAGGGGTATTTATTTCTTCTAAGAACCCCCAAAATCAAGGACACATGTATGAAGCATTTCCTCTAACACCAAAATCATACACTATATTTTTTCATCATTCTATGGGTGATAGACCATGATTAGAAGCACCTATGTACCCAAGGCCTTCTATAATCCCTTCCAGAACCAAGTTGTTAAATGATAATCCCTTTCAAATACGATAGAACATGGATTTCCATGAAGACGTATGACCTCCCTAACATATAGCCTCCTAGATCATCTACTGAAAATGTCTCTCGAATAGGTAAAAAGTGTGTGACCTTCACCAAATGGTAAATTACTACCCAAAATGTATCATTTCCACAAGGTGATCCGGGTAAACTAGCGACAAATTCTATAGAAACATTATCCCATTTCTACTCTATAATAGACTATGGTTATAAAATTCCTAAAGGTCACTGACGACCCTCTTTCACCTACAAACAGGTGCAACACCAAGTGATAAAGCTATAAATATCCCATTTCCTAGAAGGCTTCCAATACTAAAAATTTAAGTCTCGAAAAATCTTGGTGACACTGTTATGTACCCCTCATGATGAGGTGTGAAATTCCCCCAAAATCTCCTCTCTGATGTCTGCTAAGACCCAAACATTCCTATGAAAGAGTAAATTATAATCCTCAACCATAGTATAAACAGAAGATTAATCATCATATGAGATCATTTCTCATTGGTACTACACCCTTGGTATGTCAAAGTTTCCTCATTATCACTTATTCCAGAAGGTTAGATGTCATAGCTAAATTTGAGAACATAGTCTTCCAATGATCCACCAGAACCTCGGCATGCATCTCAGAAAATAAGTCCATGAGCTGCAACTCACCACTGTCCTCTGAAACTTTTTGTGTCTAATTATTCCAACTCAAAGCATTGTAAAATACATTACCTTTACTAGGTGTGTATCCATGCTCAAAATCCAAGTATTTTCGGAACTCAACCCATTTATGTTGCCTCATATTCAGATCATGTTGTGTAAAGATGTAGTTTAGGATTTTTTGATTAGTGAATACCAAAAAATACTTCCCAAGTAAACATTGTCTCCAATAGTGTATGTCGTGAACTACCATAGCTATCTCAAGGTTTTTTATTATAAAATCCACCCATGAGGCCTCAACAGATGAGGCCCATATGCTATGACTTACTCATCTTTCATCAGAATAGCTCCGAGCCTGATAACTGATGCATCACAATATATTTTATAACTCCTACAAGGATCTATAATAATCAGTATCAGTGCTAAATTCATTCTTCCCTTTAACTCTTGAAATGATTCTTTATAAGATTCTAGCCATATGAATTTCACACCCATTTTTTTGAGACCAATAAGAGGCGCTACAGAGTGTGATAAGTCCAAGATGAAGTGTTTTTAATATCCAATAATCCCCAAAAAACTCCATATGTCAAATAATTTCTTGGGATGCTCCCAAGAAACTACAGATCTCACTTTCTCTAGGTCTACTAAAACTCCAAACTCTGAGATAATATGACTTATGAAGTGGAATTTTTCGATTCTGAAGTGGAATTTGATAAGCTTAGCATAAAGCTAATTCTCTTGTAGTGTATACAACATGATCTCAAGATGATTGGAATGGTCATATAAAGAATAATATAATACTAATATTTCAACCAAAAAGACTACCACAATTTAATCCATATACGGGTGGAAAAATCAATTCATTAGAGCCATAAAAACTATAGTAGTATTTATGAGACCGAACAGCATAACCAGGTATTCATAAATACCATAACCACTTTGGAAATATATTTTAAGGATGTATGAAGACCTACCATGCATCTGGTGATAGCTTGACATCAAATAAATCATTGAAAACACTCTCACTCCTTGTATTTGATCAAATAAGACACCTATTAGAGGTAGTGGATACCAGTTCTTCTCTGTGAGCTGGTTCAATTGGTGGTAATCCACAAAAATCCTAAGGGTACCGTCTACCTTCTTGGAAAAATGGATCGGTGAACCCCAAGGATAATTCATGGGGTGTATAAATCCTTTATCCCCCATATCCTTTAAACTATTTATTGATCTTCATAAGTTAAATGAATGATATCCTATAAGAAGGAATGGTCACTAGTGCTACTTTTGGAACTAGATCAACAGATAATTCTACCTCTCACACAGGAGGTATCCTAGAAAATACATTCGGGAAGACCTCCCAGAAATGATCCACCATAGGGGGAAACAGTGAGTTGTAACCCCTAATAGTCCAATAAAAGGATCAAAATATAATATATCACACTACTCATCCCCTAATACTTAGTTTCTGATTACATATCTTCGATATCTCACTCTACCTTATGCATATTCCTACTACTCTCTGGTGATGTTAATGTCACCCTCTAACGATAACAATCAATAGGGGATCAAATGGAACTAAGCAGTCCAGAATGATGATTACTTAAAAACCAATCTTTTTTAGGCTAAAAAGAGTCCACATTAAAAGTTATATACCTATCTCAAGGAGATAATCCCTACAATGGATATCTCTCTTTGATCGGATACCTAATGGGCTATCGAGCATCCTCATTACCATATAAGTGTTCAATATCAAGGACTACTCTCCATGATTGCCTCTAAAAGAAAATAATGAGACCCACATGTTTCAAATAAAGTAGACACTAAAGTGGAAGATGAAAGGATAGTACCTCAAATTGTAGAAAGTATGGAACTCTACCCCTTCGGCATAGGTTGCACTGTATGTAACTAGCATGTAACATGTCCCTACACCACATCCTCGATACGATGAGCTAGCCCATTCTACTAGCATTGAGAATCACGAGTCTAACTACCTAAACCTTGACCACCGCCTCATCTTGAGCAGTCAATGGTATTCTAGTTGCTTGCCAGGTGAGATACTACTGACCCCGATCCCAAACGTCGGGTCGGTGTATATCCCTACTCACTAGGAACTAAAGGAAATGTCATGAAAAATAACTATATGTGCCTAATACTTTTGTATCCTCTGAATTCCACTATATCCCATTAACATTGGGGTTTTTTAGGCCCATCTTTCCTGTAATTGTGACAATAACATTAAGTTGTCAGTATGAGTTGGATGACTGCAGTTACCCCCATATGATACCTCAAAGTGACACTTGTGACCTCTATAAGAACCACTAATAGGTCTCAATGTTGAACCTCCCATGTTCCCACCATCAACTTCTCTTAGATTCCTCTTAATAATAAGGGCTTGGTGGACTATCATAGAATTAGTAGTCAACCTGAAAACATTGACCTGTGATTGGATGGTGTATGCCAAACCATCCTCAAATCACCTGAAGTTCATAAGATCATCACTATATAGAGTAGGATTGAAATGATAGAGCTTTGTGAAATGAGGATAATACCCCATGAAAAACATGGAACCATTTTCTCAGTTCATAAACTCTCTAGCTCGATAATCCCTTGGAGTCTGTGGAAGGATGTTATCATGAAATATCATATATAATTCTTCCTAGACCATATCTCTATGTCAGTCTTCCTGGGTAATAACATCCCACCATTGCTTGGTAGAATAATGTATCATATAAGTATTAAGTTTGACCATCTACTCCAGAGGCATTGCGATATGCTAGAATATAGAAATCATAGCCCCCAACCATGACTGAACAACATGTGGTCCACCCTCCCCTAAAAAGGTGCGACAATGATGCTGCTGAAACTTCTAAGTCAACTATATCATAGATAGGGAAGGTTGAGGGACGCCTTTTATAGACCATATGATATAGAATAAACCCTCTTGAAACTATCCATCGATTACCATATCAAGAAATTTAGGTGGTTGCATTGGTGGAACTAGAGGAGCTATCATGGGCGGATCATGAACCGCCACCTCAGGTGCATGGTTTCCACCACCTTCAGGGCATATGACTTGAGGCAATCATGGTCGCATGATTTTATAATTCTGAAACCCCACCTCAAAAGATATTTTTAATAACTAAAATAATTTATAGATAGATAATTAGGATATGTACACAACCTTCCTATAGAAAATATAAAACCTTCATGCCTGCTCCAAAATCCATGTCTATGTGGTGGGAAAATACCACAAAAATCTATAAGAACCTAAGAAACCCTCATCTACCCACTACTAATGCTGTTATGGGGTCTAAGTATCGTATCAGGCAATAGGGGTTCTGATATATGAAGTGTTGATTGCTAGGTATAGAGGAAAATTCCATTTACATCACAATTCGAATCCCCATTTAGGGGTAACCATTTTTTAAGATTTAAATTCAATTTAGTTTTTAATATCTCTTATATAATACATATATCTCATACTAGATCTTGTAGGTCCAAAACTCACAATATAGTATAATTGATTAATTAAGGTTTCATCACTAATCTATTTGGGAAAACATAGTTTAGATTGATATAGTCACTTCAATTAATCCAATTATATTATCTCTACAAGAAATTTCATTATATTTAAATATATAACAATCAGGAAATAAACTATATTAAGATATAAAGTGTACACAAAAAGTATATTTATCATGGAAAAATGCATGATGTATTAATATTGAAGTGTCTATAAAGATGCATGCAATGAACACCCTCATTTTATCGGGCCAAGGAAAAAATAAATATCATGGAAATAATACTAGTAGAAATAGCATCGCAAAACATGTGTGTCACCCAAAGATGAAGTTGTATAAACCATAATAGGAAAAAAAAACAAATAACAAGAATAACCCATCCTAGGTAGTTTGGTTTTCTTCTGTACGTGATTTAGCTACACCCAGGAATAGGCTTATTACCACTTTCCATTAAATCCTAGTCACTAGTCTACTTTGTAAGAAGTATGAAAAAAATCAAAAGAATCTTATAAAACCACTTCTTATAGTCCCTAATCGGTGTCCACTTAATCAAGGGCCCAATTTTGTGGCTCACATGGCCTCAAGAATGCCTCCCCATATGACATAGGCTTCTGAATAGTAGTGATGGTCTAAGGTGGAATATAGGGGAGACTATACCCTCATATCATAGTGGCATGGTAGATATAATAAATAAACATATAGTTTCAGAATCATATATAAAGAGACACTATAACAACATGACCAATAACCCACCATAGCAGAAGCATATATGAACCGAATGGCAGAGCGATATCAAATAAAATATTAATATGTGGAATAGTAAATAATCAAACAACTATAATAATATAAAGATCACAAAGGTTGAGTCATATTAAATTATTCCATGGTATAATGATATAAAAAAGGGGAAAACGGTGGATAGGAATATATAACTTGCTATACAAAAATATAAAGGGGAAAAGGAATGCTCCACTAGAATCTTGATAATATGCTTGGTCCTCTACTCCCATGATCAATACTATAATATAAAATAAATCAATCATCTGTAGTAAGTAAATTAATTTTATCCATACTTATAGACAAATAATATACTCAGGTACCAAAGGCTGTCTGGGTGGGGTGTGAGATAAAATTCAAGTAATCCGCCACCAATAGTGTCTAGAAATGATTTATCCTGTGTATATAACAATAGTAGTGTGCGGGATTAGGAATAATAATCAATATTGAGTAAATAAAACCCAGCCAGCTTAGGTTCTAATAGGATACTTGGTTAGTTCTACCTGCTTTATCATAGGTTGGTGTAAGAGTCTGATCAGTAACCATATATATATAGTAATAATATATATATATATATAGTTTATTTATATACTATATCCAACTATATGAACTAAGTATGTGAGTATTTAAGTAGGTATATATCTAGATACTAGGTGTTGTATGGGCTTGGGGCATAACTCAGAATCCATACTTAGTCTCACAAGCCTGTAAGCTCCAGCAGAGAGTGTATTCCCAGAATATGCTAATGAATGTAAGACATCATGCTCAACACTTGAGATTGGGGGGGTGAGTCGTCAATCCCAATACCTGATACAGATTAATTTGGAACATTTTTCACATCACCCATATACAAGTATAATGGTTAGATACATCATCATCAACACCCAATGTAACGGAGATTGAATCATCATGCTCAAAAAAGTCCATTAACCATCCTTCTCTAGCAAATAGCAGTGGCATAATCATAATAATAATGATAACATCAGGGATCGCCTCAAAGGTATTTATAATCATTAATCATAATAAAACCAAGGCATCACAATTCATATAAAGAATATAATAAAGTATGCATCACTTGGTATGGCCATTCCACCAATTTTCATTCAATATAGTTAATCCATTTAATTCATTTAAGAAAGGAAAATCATTTTCATTCAATCCAATCAATTCATTTAATTATTCAAGGCATATAAATTGATAATTATGGTCAAACCAAACACTTAGAAGGTGTTTGGTCTATTTAACAAATTATATTGATGATTAATTTTCTTTTCGAAACAACCAAAGGGGTGGATATAATTGAGGTATAAATCCAATAACTACATAAAAATGGTCTATGAGGGTATAACATCATGTGTATAATTATTTATAAATTAATAACTCGATTTAAGAAAATGCATGGAAATGGTCAACATGAAACATAATGGAGGAGAGATGAAATAAACTCAGCTTTAATGGAAAACAACTAGAATACCTAGCTTAGGTACATATAAGACTCCTAATCTAATATCAGCTTCATATTTGAAGTATAATGGATGAATTAAGATAAACTGTCCAATGCCCTGAAAATAGGGTAAATGAGCTCACAAAAAATGTGCAATAGATGTAAAGATAAATTAAGAATGAAATAAAGAATATCCAATATCTTACCTCAATCCATATAACGTGACCTATGGAATTTGATTCAAATTATGTATGAGTGAGAAACCTTAATCCCTAGGTTAGATGGTGGGGGCACTCATTATAGGAAGAAATGAGGTTCATCTTCTAGAAAAGGGTGAGGAAAATAGGAGTGAGATATTAGATTCATTAAGGGTAAAAAATTCATTTCCCATTCAAAAGAGGGTTTAC
Source organism: Viscum album (assembly GCA_963277665.1). Taxonomy (NCBI): domain Eukaryota; kingdom Viridiplantae; phylum Streptophyta; class Magnoliopsida; order Santalales; family Viscaceae; genus Viscum; species Viscum album. Next base: position 191,640,237 of record OY728145.1, read on the forward strand.
ACGGTTTGTACATACAGTTGGAAAAACTGTGCGCCAACTGTGCACCATACCAATACCTAAGGAGGGACCCCACACAGGTTAGGCATGTGGTTTGGATAACCATGTGAAATCATTGCATCATCCACATTCAAAACACCCTATGCAACCTTCATGGGTGTACGTCTAGGATCGCATAGTTGCATACTAACTATGTGGCCCCCTTCTCCCTTCTGAAGTGCCTCGCACAGTTTTGGGAAACCATGCGTACTAGGCTGCACAATTTATCCTAACCATGCGGCCAAGTCTCCTTTTCTAAATTCCAAGGTTCTAGGATTAAAACAATCCATGTAAACCCTTTTGTCCTCTATGACTCTATTAGGTAACACTATAAGGGACACATTAAGGAATTTAAACCAAACAAATAAGACGTACCTTTGAGAAAATTTAGGTCATTATAATTTATTTCTGATAAAACACTAGAAATTAATCATTTTAAAGTTTATAGAAGTATATAATATTTTTAAATTGATTCTAAGTAGAGGTATAAGATTAGTTAAATCTATCAAATTTTTTTCCTTATCGGTTATGGAAATGGGAACTTTGGTTATCAACTTTTGGATGAAAATCATCAGTAGATCATCAAAGATCAAAATGTTATATTTAATGAGTGGGTCTATAACAAAGACCAAAAATTTAAAGTGGATGAAGTAGAGATCAAATAATCAATTTTATAGGTTCAAGTTGATCTGGATGAAAGCATAATAAGTACACAAGTTATTATAAGTTCATATTTTGGAAAATGTTTTTCCAAAACACATACCATGGAAATATGTACCTGAATTCTGAACTGGTATAGAGGCTTGATTTAGAGCTCTAAAAGATAAGACACTAAAAGATAAGGAAATTTAAGATGCAGTATTGGAAATGGTATAAAAAAAATGTTTTTTAACAAAGTTTTTCTAGAGTTAGGCAACTGGTAAATAGGATTTGTTGTGAATTACACTACTTTCTTTTAATAGATAGGGGAGAACATAAAATCTCAACAGAAATAGAAATTCTCAGTGGATCTAAAAAGTGGGATTCAATGATTGAGGAATAAAATGATTCCTTTTATTTTAAAATAACTTGTATGTTAACTATAATTCTATAAGGGAAAAGTGTGATTCAGTGTAAGTGTGTCTTCCAATTAAAGGAATAAGTGGATTGAAGTAAGTGGTGTAAGTCTAAGATGTTAGTGAAAGGGTTTCATAGGAATTTGGTTCAAAATTTCTCAAAAAAATCTCTCAAGTAGTTAAACATACTACCATAGGATAGTTTTAAGTTTAATTGCTACTAATGTTTTGTGTTTGGAAAAAATGGATGTAAATACTATATTTTCTCATGTAAATTTAGACGAATACATGTACATAAAGAATATATCTAGTTTTGATGTAAATTGGAAGAATAAATTGGTTTATAAACATAAATTAATTACCTAGGACTTAAAACATGAACCAGGGAAATGGAACTGGAAATTCAATGATTCATGTTTGAAAATGGATTCATGAAAATAAAATAATATCATTGTTTGTATCAAAAGGTTTTGTGGATGATTACTTTATCATCCATCTCATTTTCATTGATGATTTGATTTTAGTGGGGATATAAATTCAATAGATCTATGAATTGAAGTGTGAGTTATTTAAAAAAAAATTAAATAAATGTAGGGAAAAAAATATTTTATTTAGTAGTTAGAATTTTTATGTATGAAATGTTATACACTCTCTTGGAAATTGTATTTTCAATTGGAGTCATTAGTTATTATATGGTAAATGTAGGGAATGAAACCTAGTATATAGTTACATGGATTATCAGATATACAAAAGATATGTAAGATATAGTCTTATGTATTGGACTTTCTGAACCATTATAAGGGGACGTTGACATATATTTTTTGGGTTATTCTAAAACTCACAAGAGTACAGTTGTATTTTGTTTTTCATTTGGTGGAATAATAATTAACTATATTTCTAAGTTACAATTAGTAGTTTCAATCTCTAATAAAAATGAAAAATATATAGCCATAATGTAATTAATAAAGGAAATGGTTTGTTTAAGACAATTATTGGTGAAACTTAGCCGGAATTAGGAAAGTGGTTTTCTTTATTATGATAGGTGAATTGTGATTTACATGGAGATAAATATAGTGTTCCATTTCAATAAAAATCATATTGACCTGAAATATCACTAAATTGATGGTTGCATATTAGTACTATGGCTAACTATGGTTGTGTTGAATTCCATGGATCGTTTTTAATGTATATCACATGAATTCCAAGAACAATGAAACTTTTTCCAAAGAGTATTGATAAATAATTTTTCTAGAACCAAGTGATTGGATCTTGTCACATTAATTTATAATTAATCTACAACATAAGAAGAAAGATTACCTTGGTTATGAGATCATTATTCATTAATGGTGTTGATCATTCTAACATGGCCAGTGTATCATCACTTCATAGTAAGGACCCAAATAAGAACCCCTCCATTAGTGATCTATACATTCTTATTTGATCTTTGAACAACACTGATGAAATGTTAGGTTCTAGCACGATCAATTGATTATATTAAAATATTCAACTTGATTTCTTTATCTTTCTTTGAGATTAAAGGATTCTCTCTTGTTCTTCCTGGTCTTGAGATAAAAGGTGATGAGGAGATCTTGAGAGGAAACTATTATGCACAATGATTAACCATCCTATGATAAACATAGTAGTCTTTGAATGGACTTATTGCAAGGTTCTAATACCAACTAATTGAACAAAGACCCTCAACCATGAATTAATACCCAATAAACCTCATGACATATAAATAATAATATTATTATTATTTTATTTGTGATGTGTGGAAACTCACACAATAATAAATATTTATTTTACAGCCTCATAAATAAATACTTATCATCAGAAAAAATCCATTCCACTCATCCTCCTCCACATTTATTGAATTACAGACTAAATATTTAAATAAATCTGTTTTAATATAAATAAATAAATAAAGTTTATATTCAAAATGTGGGGAATAAATAGTTATTTAACATCTGTGTGACTAAATATATTATTTATTTTTAAAATAAATATTTATTTATTACCCCATGAATAAATAACAATGAAAAAATATTATATATTCATGTAATTAAATAATTACCTTATAGATAAATATTTATTTAAAATTTGTAAACAATTAAAAAAACCTAAATAAATATCACTTCTCAGTATAGAGACTAATATTTCTTCCAATTGTTAAATATAAATAATATTTAACAAAGATAAATGAAAACACTTTATGTGTGACCCTCTAGGCATCTTATTCAATATTATTAAGTGGGATTTCCTAAATTCCAAGATTTTTATCTAGAACCTGATCAAGGAACCCACCAAGGAATATGATATGTCATAATAACAAAAACCACACACGAACACTGACTATAAAATATAATCACTTTACCATGATATCCTATCAAGAAGATTGTACACCCATGTCATCAAACTATATTACTAATATGTTTTATGGACTATTTAAAATGAACTAATATATACACCATAGCTATATAATTTAATATGATAGCTCTATTTAAATCAAAGGTATAATATATCATATTTTATAAAGATATAAGGTACAAATACTTCCTCAATCTATTTATTAATAACATATCATTCATGAAGCACAAAATATACCCAACATCACCACGATTTCCTTCATGATTTATGGAAATTCATCAAAGTTTGTGAGACATGATATTCATTAATAATAATATTAAATTATAAGGATCATTACACATGCTCATAGATATGAATATCCAATGACACATAAATATTTTTATTCCCTATAGGTGGGTATATTCTAAAAATCTCCCATCATGAATGTTACCAAGTGTGAACTTCATGAGAATAAGTATCATTTTTTATAAGTACTTTCACTAGATAGTCAACATACTGTCTATCATATTATAAAATGTTATCTAATAATAGAATTAGGTTTAAGAATATCATCATGGAATTTAAAGGTTCTCATTATAGAGAGGAACTCTTATAAAATTTTCAGTGTGTCTGATACTCTAGGGAATTATTATATTAAACTCACATTGAATAATGAAAAATATATAATAAGGTATTTAATTAAAAATAACCTCTTTGAATATACATGAAATCTAATTTACAAATGGTTAGCTCTAGGAAACCAACTCCAATATACATCTGAAAGTTTCTAGTGGAAGGCGAGTTAGATATTTGGAAGATTATTAAAATTAAAAGTCCATCAAACATGTGAAATAAAGTTCTAATACAAAATTTGAGGCGAAATTGTACCTCAGTAGGATTAGGTTAATCCTAAGGTAGAGTAGATAATTTTATGTATGTGGAAGGAGGATGAGAATTCGAATATTTCATAGTGTTAGAGGTTTTATAAGAATCCATGAAGCTATCTTCAAGTGTAATATTCTAAAGATTATCAAACCTCTTCTAAGATCCAAGTTAATTTCATAATAAGTAGGTAGTGATAGTGAGACTTCCACTAGTGGCATATTGGTTGGTGGATATTCTTCTTGAAGTGTAAGTTAATTGTAAGATGGATTATTCGGTGTGGTAAATTATTTGTAGGATGGTGATTTCCTTAGTTTACTATATATATACCTTCATGTTGAAGTTTTTTGTAAGGAATTAGTTTTTATATTTTTAATTGTTGGAAAAAATACCTCAAGGATTAATTTCAATGTTCTCAGGTTGTTTGTGTTTATTCACAAAGATAGTTGACAACATTCCAGCATGGTTTCTATTAATGTAGATGTTTTGAAGGTGGCGTAGTTTTCAAGTGTTGCCAAATTTTTGGACCTCTAAATATGGATTTGTTTATTTTCAAAAGAAAGATTTCTTAATAGAATTTTTTGTGAACTAAAAAAATATAAAGGAGTTCGCAAACAACAAAGAATTTAATGGAGTGTATGGAATTGAAAAATGAAATCAAAAAAGCCGTGTATTCTGCACAACAGCTATGTTATGTGGACTGAAAAGGATGTTTGATGTTATGTCAATGTAGGTAGTGAATTAAGGTCATAGAAAAAGTTTATTCATTATGGAAACTCAACAGTGCGATCAGTTCATGGGGAAAATTACATTTATAGACTGGAGGTGTTGAATTAAATCTACCATAAAGGGATCATCATTTGTGGGAGGAATACGATGATTTAATGGGTGTAGTGAATGAATAAATGCACTATGTAGGCCACATAGAAAGTTAAGTATATGGTGATGGCTAATCCAATAAGGATTTTATGGTAATTTTGATTAGCGGGTTTTATGGAATTTATTTTCCTACAGAGAGGACCCAAATCAAATCTTTATATTGAGAAAATTTCATTAGAGAAGAGCGTCACTGGAAGAATTCAACTAAGTCTAAAATGTTTAGTGAAGGAGACATTCTAGGAAGGAAGTAATTTGTGAAAGAGGTGATTCATGAAGTAGTCTATAAAAGGATAATTCGTGAATGAGGTAGTTCATGATGATAGTTTAAAAAAGGGTTTGTAGGGAAATATAGCTTGTAAATGAAAAGGGGTCATGAATCAGTAGCCTTCTGTAGAGTAAAGGTAGTTCATTAACAAATATGATTTGTGAAGTACTCATTCCATGAAATGCAAGGAATTTCATGAATAGATTAATGAAGTTTTTGAAGGTACTAAAAAGAGTTTGATAAAGGAATATCCATAAGAAAATCACCATGCGGTGAAGTATAATTCATCTATTGAGTGAAAGCAGAGCTTCATGGCACACTCATATGTGAAAATTTTCTGAAGTTTTTTAGAAAAATAAAATATTGAACTAAAGGAGAAATGATTACACTTCAGTTGAGATATTAGTGAGATTCTAAATTGTGATCAGTTTTAAACTAAGAGGGACAGTGAGTCCACTTCGAACCTTGAATTAGTAGTGATATTTAGTATATTTGGTACATAGGTAGATTTACTTTTCATTCTCCTTGGGCGTATCCCAATGAGGGTGAACCATGTCAAATTTTTATTCCTTATGCTTGTTTTAATTCTGACATTATTCTATCCTATGAGAATGATTGAGAAGTGTGTTTTATTTAAAATCAAAATAAGATCCAAAGATATAATTGTTTTAATCTATCATAACCTGATTCACCCCCCCCAGGGTATTTAACCTAGTTTCACTAACATTAATTGATATATATGTTGAATCAATAAGGTTTTACTTATGAATTTTCCATTCCTTCTTGTTTTGAAAATCATAAACACCTTATACTTAAGGAAATATAAATTGTACCTTCATAAAGAAAATTTACTTCTTTAAGGAAATTTACCCTTACCTAGAGTTTCTTATACATAGTAATATTTTTTTTCTTAAAGTATAAAACCCGAATTGTTAACCAAAATCCCGGAATCATATAATGACAAGTATTGGAGTATTCTGTCTTTAGGATCCGAATTCTAGACTATGAACTCTTAAGTAGTTCGACTCCGAACTCTTCAGTAGTTCGACTACGAACTCTTAAGTAGTTCGACTACGAACTCTTAAGTAGTTCGACTCTGAACTTTTAAGTAGTTCGACTCAGAACTCTTAACTAGTTCGACTCCGAACTCTTCAGTAGTTCGACTCCAAACTCTTGAAGTAGTTCTACTCCAAACTCTTAAGTAGTTAGACTCTGAATTCTTAAGTAGCTTGACTTCGAACTTATACCGGTTCGACTCTGAACTCTGAAAGTTTAGATTCCGATCTCTGGTGAAACCAGACTCCGAATCCCTATAAAACAGATTCCGAAAATTTCTTAACATAGACACTGAATTTATTTTTGGTTAGACTCTAAAATTTTAATTTACTTACACTCTGAAATGTTGAATTGTTTTTTACTTACATATGCTTCATTTAAAAATGATGTCATGCATTCAATTAAACATGGTTTGTAATAAAACGATGTCATCTATTCTATTTCAAACTAACCGTTGGTTGAGTTACACATGTACAGGTCCCTCCGAATTTCATGGAAAATATGACCATTGGAGGAGGGAGCCGATCGTTGGAAATTTTCCTATAAATAGGAGTTCATTTAAAAGATCTCTATATATGATTAAAGAGAGACAAGAAGTTGATCAATCTAGAGACCACAGGCTGTTAAGGTGATTTCTAGAGAGGGAATATTTTCATGCCTTGTGCGTACTAAACTGGTCGTTCAGATTGCTTTGTGTGACTTTGAATGTTGGTGATTACATTCAAGGACTTCTAGGGATAGGAAGACATAAGTGAAAACTACCTAGAAGTTTGAGGGCTTCCTTGCTGAGGAAGATAGAGGTTCCAACTACCTTGAAGTTGAGGGCTTGCGGGGATAACAAGACAGAGATTCCAATCTTCGTATCGAGGGCTTACCCTGGTGTGGGTAAGATAGACTTTCTTGAAAGTATAAATCAAGTGACCTTTATCCAAGGTTGTTGGATACCATTCTCTTTGGGTTAAAAGACTTATATCTTGTTAATTGTAGTTTTACTACTTGTTTTTCCGTTGCATACTATATTGTAAGGAAAGTATCTTCTTGTAATTCCTTAAACTTGTACTCTGATAAGTTTAGATTCTATATGCTTTAAGGTAGAATCTCATATTTTAAACCTTAGTTCCAATCCAACAATTTTTGTTAGAGGTGTTGTGAATCTGCTCAGTTTAATGTTTTTAAACTTAAAACTTTCCTTGTATAAGGAAAACATAGTTATCTGTAACCAACATTAAAGATTCCAAAGGAATTTTTAAAGTGTACAATTCACCCCCCCCCCCTCTTGTATTTTGAGCATCTATATCATCATTTCGATCCTACAATTGGTATCAGAGGTGGTATCTGAAATACTTATACTCTCGTATAACTTTTTCATTCCAAACATTGTCATTCCGAACATTTTCATTCCGAACTTTTTCATTCCGAACTTTTTCATTCCGAACATTGTCATTCCGAACTTTTTCATTCCGAACGTTGTCATTCCGAAATTTTTCATTCCAAACATTGTGATTATCCACTAAATGAGGCTAATATTAATTGTTAATATACATAATATTCATGTTCTTTATTATTCATAAACACCATTTTAGTGCATTTTACACTTTGAACATCATTTCACATTATGATTGTAATACCTTCTTAAAACGCACTATTATGTGGCACATTTTTGAACATCATTTGAAGTACCCAATAATTCATATGATTATAAATATTTTAATTTTATATTTTTGTAAATTTATATACACTCCAATATGAACATGTTTCATTCAGGGATCAATGGAGAATTCATGGAAGAAGATGGGGATATTATGTGATGAAAGGAAGCAATTCTAGAGAAGACATATTGGACACTAGACCACTAATGAGCCTTTGGGGCCAAACCTACAGGCCCCATTAATCCCAAATTTCGTGGGCTGCTAGAATACATGTATAGGAACAAATCACTCTTCAGGATCCAATGCTAATTCGGCATCCATTGTGTCCATTTAGGCGGCCCAAGTTAGAGATAAATTTCTGGGCCAGATTCTGCGGCCCAGAAAAACATCCCACCAATTAAACCATATCTCGAAACCCATACCTCATTTTGGGCTGATATTTTACAGTATGTTAGGGGACATGGGGATATTAATTTAAGTATTCTATGGCCCACCCAAAGTCGGCCATCTAGAAGGTGTTTCAAGTGCGTCTGTTTGGTGGATGAAAGCTGGCTGCCACCTCGGGTCAAATGTGGAAAAGTCCAAATTCCACAAGCTTTCCACCACCTATGGCCTACCAAAATTAATTGAGATGCTTTGTACTGTTGTAGGCTAGACCCAAGGACTTAAAAATGCCTATTTAAGGTAGTGGTGTTGGAGTATTTAAGGATCTTTGAGCTTCCTTTCATTGTAATGTTATGCTGCGGTTTTGTTGTCTCAAATTTATCTTCCACGTGTAAGTTGTTTTCAATCATCCTTGTTTCTTAATAAAAGTTCTTCTTATATTATTATTATGTTCTTCTCCTTATCACTTTGATACCGTTGGTTCAAGGTGTGAACTTGTTCATACGAAACCTTGTGAGATTATCACACAACGGTGGAGTGATTGTTATTTTATTGCATTTTTTTTACTTTTCCATTTCCTCCCTTATGAGTCTACTTTCCGCTTCCATTGAAACCATAGGATCAATGGAGGGCTAACCCACTTATGGGTTGATCCAAGGGAGTATAAAGGGTCTGTATTGGATTTTATTTATCACCTCATTAATGTATAATCACTTCTTTAATTGAGATTTTTATTTCATGGTTTTTAAACTCCATCGTCCTTGTTGAATTTAAGGCCACACACTTCAAGTGCTAATACGAACCTTTACCTTAAAGTGCTCAAAACCTTGATCCTTCAAGTGTATAGGTGATTAGTATTAAAGGGTTTATTTATTAAACCAGTAATTTATGATGTTGTTTTATCTCCTTAAATGAACCCATCTCAAATTTAAGAAATTGAAATCATTAAAAAGAAAATACGTTCAATCCACCCGGAGCGATAACCTAGGATCAACTCATTCTTTTAATTTGAATTCACTTAAGTCTATTAGAGTTCAACTAAACCCATCTAAAATCAACCCAAAGTTGGCCACTTCATATCCAAAAACAATCCTTAGAATGTGCGTGTCTATAGGTTACTTCTTAGGTCTCTGTGGATTCGATAACCCAAGCTAGACTACAAGGATCGTTCTACCTTCATCTCTTGGGTAAATTTGAGCGAGAATCAAATTTTGGCGCCATTTCCAGGGACCTAAGTAAGTTATCTTAGACACTATCATTCTTTTTTTCATCCCACTTCTCTTATCTCATCCCCAATTTCATTCCTATGGAAAACCCTTTTGAAAAATTCCAAACATGGGAAACTTATCCCTTCTTTGATCACCCAACCCCATGTGTGATGTACAATGACCATCCTAATTTCAACATGTGGGATCATCAACAACCTAATGAACCAAATTGTTTTTACACATTTGATCTACAAAACATCCCAATATATAATGAGTTTCAATCCCCACAAATCCAATTTGAACATCCTCCTATGCAATTCCAACAACATAGTGATCCTCCTGGAATAGACCATTTTTCTCAACCACTTATCCATCCTGATCCACATCCATTACTTGAAAAAATATGTCAACAAATAGAGATAATTAATTTTTAGGTTTCATCATTGAGGTTAGAACTACAAAGCATTAAAAAATGTAAGGAACCCATCCCTACAAAAACTATCCCTTCCATAACCTTATGTGAAGTGTCTAGTTTCCCACAAACCTCTCATGAATTTACTGAAGAGAAAACCTTTGGATATAGGGAAGATGAAGAGGATCAAGGAATTGTTGATGGGTATTTAAATCAAGAGTAAATTGACTTTTTGGATTCAAAATAGGATAATTTGACATCATGGATTGAGTCTCATGAATATAACTCTGTTGATGATTTTTCAAAAACACCAATCATTGAACCATTAAGAGAAATCACAATCTTTCAGTCCATACCCATTTCTAACACTGATATTTCCAATTTTTTGGTTGAATATTCTATTCCAAAGGAACAAATTTTATTGATAAATTTTGAAAATAAAATTGAGATCGATCCAAATTCCCAACCTATGTCTAAAAATGTTAGTCGGCCTGAACTCGAACATGTGTCCTTTCCATCCTTCCTCAAGTTTTCATTCATTGAGGATATCCAAAACCATCATGTTTTCATTGTTTCTTCTCTTGATATAAATAAAATTGGAATGAACCTTTATGTATTAGGCAAGACTAGAGAAGCAACTAGATCCAGAATTTCTGATATTCCTTGGATTTACTAACTCATTTTACAACATAGGTTTGTTAATGAAACAAATTATAAACATGTAATCAATCTAAACCTAGTTTAATTTGTGAAACATGTGGTCCTTAAAATTTTTAAAGTTGGTATTGGATAAGTTGGGGGGTTCAAGTCGAGCTAATGATGTTAAACAAAGCGTTGCATGGGAGGCAACCCATGGTTTCCAAGTTTCCAATAATTTTTTTGTTTTAATCAACTTTATATTTTAAATAGGTTTAATTAATCATTTTGATATTTAATAAAAAAAATAGACTTTTGACATGTTCTTCTATTCTAAGTATGGATGGGTACGAAAGGGGAGCACCATATTCATCCGTGTCACGTGGTGTGATCCTTGAGTAATGCCTTACCCAGAAATTTAAAAAGAAGACAATGTATCATCAGTTTATTTTATATATATACTTATATTTTACTTATATATATATATATATTGTTTTTTTTTGCTTTTTTTGTGTTGTTTTTCCTTTTTCTACTAGGGAACTCTGCAAGTGACATGGATATCAAAGGATTGAAAGGAAATAGCAAGAATTTCAACTTCAACCACCAGGTGACTTCATTCCATGACCCTCAATTTCAATTTCCTTTTTGAACTTTCATTCTCTACCTCTACCCCCTTCTAAATTTTCTTTTCTTTAAACACTGGGGACAGTGTTATTTTAAGTTGGGGGAGATAAAATAAAAAATGATTTCGTGTAAAAAAATGATAAATGATTTGAAAAAAAAATTGTGAAAATGGAAGGAAAAATTCCTTTAACTTTAAACATGGTAATACACATTGCACACTTTGAAACTGAATATCAAATAATTTAGCATACCCTAATTCTGATTTTAATCCTTGTATAATTTCATCAGCATTGATTTTGGAAAGTGTGGCTGTCCAATGTGATATTTCATCATTTATATTTTCATCCAAATAAAAAAAGATCACAATGCACGTCCTTTGGATAGTGGTGTATTAGTTTGAGTTCATGGGGTTCCCTAAATAAATAGCATAGGTTTGGTGATCATTTTAGTTTAATATGAGTATTCAAAAAATAATTTAAAATTTAAAAAAAAAATTGTGCGTAGAGAAATGAAATGACCTAATGTCTGGCATTCGGCACTTGGGGATCATGACTCCATAGTTGTCTGGCCCGGAGTTAGTAATTTCATCTCTATTTTTGGTAATTTGAATTTTTTTTTTGACTGAGTTAACTCGAGATGATGCCCGAGTATGTGGGCTTGACTTGGTGCCCTAAGGTCTTTGAGCCTGGGAGTCATCGGCAAAGTCTCGATACAGGGGTTGACTCTTTTGAGTGCAACTTCAATTACCATGGAAAAATTGAAAAAACAATAAAAAAATAAAAAAATAAAATAAAATAAATTGAATACTCATCTTAATATTGAAATGTGATTCCACCTAGAGCTTTCGTCATTTCCCCCATAAATAAAGATGAACCCCCATGTCTATTGTGATGCACAACACATCCTCATACTTAATTGATATTAGATGAAATATGGCAATGAATTTGAACAAAGGAATGGGATTGAAATTGGGATCTGCTTATGAAACTATCTTGTATTAAAATATTTTTATGGGTTTCATGATTGTTTGGTATATGGGTTTCTGGTGATCATTTTGTTTTAAAATGTTTTTGGAAAAGGGAATTCGAATTTCATATTGTTGAGATATATTTTGCTCGGGACTAGAAAAACTCAAGTTGGGGGGTGTGATTTTCCAATAAATGAGGCTAATATTCATTGTTAATATACATAATATTCATGTTATTTATTATTAATAAACACCATTTTAGTGCATTTTACATTTTAAACATCATTTCACATTATGATTGTAATACCTTCTTAAAATGCACCATTATGTGGTACATTTTTGAACATCATTTGAAGTACCCAATGATTCATATGATTATAAATATTTTAATTTGATATTTTTGGAAATTGATCTAAACTCCAATATGAACATGTTTCATTCAGGTATCAATGGATAATTCATGGAAGAAGATGGGGATATTTTGTGATGAAGGGAAGTAATTCTAGAGAAGGTGGATTGGACACCAGACCACTGATGAGACTGTGGGGCCCCACATACAGGCCCCATTAATCCCAAATTTCGTGGGATGCTAGCATAAATGTATAGGAACAAATCCCTCTTCAGTATCCAATGCTAATTCGGCCTCCATTGTGTCCATTTAGTCGGTCCAAGTTAGAGATAAAATTCTGGGCCAGATTCTGCGGCCCAGAAAAACATCCCACCAATTAAACCATATCTCGAAACCAATAACTCCTTTTGGGATGAGATTTTACAGGCTGTTAGGGGACATCCGGATATTAATTTACGTCTTCTATGGCCCACCCAAATTCGTCTATATAGAAGGTGTTTCAAGCGCGTATGTTTGGTAGATGAAAGCTGGCTGCCACCTCGGGTCAAATGTGGAAAAGTCCAAATTTCACAAGCTTTCCACCACCTATGGTCTACCAAAATTAATTGAGATGCTTTGTACTGTTGGAGGATCGACCCAAGGACTTAAAAATTCCTATTTAAGGAAGTGTTGTTGGAGGATTTAAGGATCTTTGAGCTTCATTTCATTGTAATGTTATGCTGTAGTTTTGTTGTCTCAAATTTATCTTCCACGTGTAAGTTGTTTTAAATCATCCTTGTTTCTTAATAAAAGTTCTTCTTATCTTATTATTCTGTTCTTATCCTTATCACTTTGATACCGTTGGTTCAAGGTGTGAACTTGTTCATACCAAAACTTGTGATATTATCACACAACGGTGGAGTGATTGTTATTTTATTGCGTTTTTTTTTTACTTTTCCATTTCCTCCCTTATGAGTCAGCTTTCCGCTTCCATTGAAACCATGGGATCAATGGAGGGCTAACCCACTTATGGGTTGATCAAAGGGAGTAGAAAGGGTCTGGATTGGATGTTATTTATCACCTCATTAATGTATAATCACTTCTTTAATTGAGATTTTTACTTGATGGTTTTTAAACTCCATCGTCCTTGATGAATTTAAGGCCACACACTTCAAGTGCTAATACGAACCTTTACCTTGAAGTGCTCAAAACCTTGATCCTTCAAGTGTATAGTTGATTATTATTAAAGGGTTTAGTCATTAAACTAGTAAGTTATTATGTTCTTTTATCTCCTTAAATGAACCCATCTCAAATTTAAGAAATTGAAATCATTAAAAAGAAAATATGTTCAATCCACCCCGAGAGATAACCTAGGATCAAACAATTATTTTAATTTGAATTCACTTAAGTATCTTAGAGTTCACTTAAACCGATCTAAAATCAACCCAAAGTTGGCCACTTCATATCCAAAAACAATCCTTAGAATGTGCGTGTCTATAGGTTACTTCTTAGGTCTCTGTGGATTCGATAACCCAAGCTAGACTACAAGGATCATTCTACCTTCATCTCTTGGGTAAATTTGAGAGAGAATCACTTTGTAATTCAGAACTTTGTGGTTACGAACTATGTCTACTAACTAGTTTGGTTGCCACGTTTTTATTGAAATGGCAGGAGTAAATGTTGGTTCTATTGACAATCTAAATCCTACAAGACCACTAATCTTTGATGGTAATGACTATGAGTACTGGAGAGATCGAATGAAGACTTTTGTTATCAATACTGGAGTGGACAGCTTCCTTATGCTTACTGGTGATTATAAAATTCCTGATAAGGAATTTAGAACTTTCACTAACCAGGAAAAGCAAGAGTATCAACTCAATTATAAGGTACACAATACTTTACTATGTTCAATGAATAGAAATATATATATCCAAATTTCTTCTTGTGAAACAGATAATTGTATCTGGAAGAAGTTAGAGGTTACACACTTTGGTACTTCTAAAGTGATTGAGACTAGGAGAGCTATGCTTAGATCTGAATACCATGGATTCAATTTTATGTATGGTGAACCAATCTACAAAGTTCAACAGAGATTTATGACTATAGTCAACAGCTTATAGTCTATGGGAGAAAAAGGTTTAGATGATAAAGCCCTTGTGGATAAGATAATTGATATTATTCCCAATGAGTGGGAATGAAAGAGAACAACTATAGATGAGAACAGGAAAGTCACTCAAATTTCTCTTGATGAGCTATTTGGAACACTTCTCCAACATGAAACATGAATGAAGAGAGATGTTGACAACATCAAGAAGAAGAATGGGGATGGTACTATTGCTTTTACAACAACATCAAATCATATGAAATCTAAGACTCCAGAGAGAGTAACCAGATCCATGTCTAAGAAGATGGTTATTCAATCAGATTCTAGTGAAAGTGAAATCTCTGAAAATGAGTTAGCAAATCTTTCTCGAAGGATGAACAAGATATCTGGCCAGAGAAATTTCCAGTCCAAGTATAATAAAAAGGAAAGGGAAGATAGGAAATATGGAGACGTCCCTTGTTATGAATGCAAGAGAGCTGTACATATTAGACCAGATTTTCCTTTGCTCAAAAAGAAATAAAGGAAAGAAAGGAATTCTGAGATAAATAGAAAGAATTACTATAAAATCAAAGCTAAGAAAGTCTTGAAAGCAAATGACACCTGGAGGGCCAGTGGTGGTGACTCTACAGATGAATCTTCTGATTATGAATCTTCAGGACAGATGAATCTTGGTCTTATAGCCAGATTACCCATTGACAATCATTGTTTTATGGTGAAGGTACGAAATTCTGAATCATTCACCAATGTTTCTTTAAATTCTAATGATAAAGTACATTATAACTCTTCTGATGAAGAATTATCTTCTTATGAAGAAAATACTTTACCTACCTATGAAGAAATTTCTAGGTTTGCTGAACTTATTGAAATTAAGAATTCTAAAATCAATAAAAAACATGATAAGGAAAACTCTAGGAATTCAATTCTTACAAATGAAATATCATATCTTACTAAAGATCTTTATAAGAAAAATGATGATTTTGTAAATATTTCAAAAAATCTTGAGGAAGTAAGTTCTGAGAAGAACAAACTTTCTAAAGAGTTAGAAAAAGTAATTTCTATGAAAAGTATCTTCGAGCCTAGCTCTAGTTCTAAATCTAATGATTTTGAAGATAAAAACTTGGTTATAAAACTCAAGTCCGAAATCTTTTCCTTAAAGAAGTGTTTATCAAACTTTACCCATGGTAAAGAAAATTGTGATAAAATGTATTCTCAAATACGAACTTTAAGAAACAAATCCGGATTTGGTTATACCCATGCAAAACCAATTTTTAGTAACAACTATTTTGTTCCACAAAGTGCCCCATTTTGTACCAAGTGTCAATGTGGTGGTCACTGGGAAAAGAACTATTCTTTAAATAAAACCCAATCGTTAGGTTTTCATAAGGCATATTTTTCAAAGAAGATGTGGATTCATAAAATTTTGTTGTCTGGAAATCTCGGATCCAAGAAAGTTTGGATTCCAAAAGTCTAATTCCTATCTTATTTTCAGTAAAATAAAAGAATTACCAACAACAATACATGGTACATGGATAGTGGATGTTCCCGACACATGACTGGTAACAAAAGCTATTTTGAAAAGATTATCAAAATTAAAGGAGGAAAGGTAACTTTTGAAGATAATGCACAGGGAGAAATTGTTGGTATTGGTAACATTGTTCTTCTAGGTAAAACATTGATTTCAAATGTTTTATTTGTTAAGAGTCTTAAGCACAACCTCATTAGCATAATTCAATTATGTGATGAAGGGTACCTTGTGAATTTTAGAAATGATAATTGCTTAGTACACAATTCCAAGGAAGAATTTATTCTTTTAGCCAATGGGCAAGAGAATGTTTACAATTTGAACTTAGAAGACCTCAGGAGCCAAGATTTACCTTGCCTAAGTGCAATGGAAGATCATTCCTGGTTATGGTATAGAAGACTAGGTCACTGTAACCTTAGGAACTTATGCAAACTCTCTAAGAAGAAACTAGTTAAGGATCTACCGGAGCTTAGATTTGATTCTTATAAAGTTTGTGATCCTTGTCAATATGGAAAGAAACATAAATATAGTTTCAAATTAACCAAAATCCCGGAATCATATAATGACAAGTATTGGAGTATTCTGTCTTTAGGATCCGAATTCTGGACTCCGAACTCTTAAGTAGTTCGACTCCGAACTCTTAAGTAGTTCGACTCCGAACTCTTAAGTAGTTCGACTCTGAACTTTTAAGTATTTCAACTCCGAACTCTTAAGTAGTTCGACTCCGAAATCTTAAGTAGTTCGACTCTTAAATCATGAAGTAGTTTGACTCTGAACTCTTAAGTAGTTCGACTTCGAATTCTTAAGTAGCTCGACTTCAAACTTCTACTAGTTCAACTCTGAACTTTGCAAGTTTAGATTCCGATCTCTGGTGAAACCAAACTCCAAATCCCTATAAAACATATTCTAAACATTTCTTAACATAGACTCTGAATTTCTTTTTGGTTAGACTACGAAATTTTAATTTACTTACACTCCAAAATGTTGAATAGTTTTTTACTTACATATGCTTCATTTCAAAACAATGTCGTGCATTCAGTTATACATGGTTTGTTATAAAACGATGTCGTCTATTCTGTTTCAAACCTACCATTGGTTGAGTTAAACGTGTACAGGTCCCTCCGAATTTCATGGAAAATATGACTGTTGGAGGAGGGAGCCGATCGTTGGAAATTTTCCTATAAATAGGAGTTCATTTGAAAGAGCTCTATATATGATGAAAGAGAGACAATAAGTTGATCAATCTAGATACCACACGCTGTTAAGGTGATTTCTAGAGAGAGAAGATTTTCATGCCTTGTGCGTACTAAACTGCTCATTCAGATTGTTTTGTGTGACTCCGAACGTTGGTGATTACATTCGAGGACTTCCGGGGATAGGAAGACAGAGGTGTCGACTACCTTGAAGTTTTAGGGCTTCCTTGCTGAGGAAGACAGAGGTTCCAACTACCTTGAAGTTGAGGGCTTGCGGGGATAGCAAGACAGAGATTCTAATCTTCATATCGAGGGCTTACCCTGGTGTGGGTAAGACATACCTGCTTGAAAGTATAAATCAAGGGACCTTTATCCAAGGTTGTTGGATACCCTTCTCTTTGGGTTAAAAGACTTATATCTTGTTACTTGTAGTTTTACTACTTGTTTTTCCACTGCATAATGTATTGTAAGGAAAGTACCTTCTTGTAATTCCTTACACTTGTACTCTGATAAGATTAGATTCTAGACGCTTTAACGTAGAATCTCATATTATAAACTTTAGTTCCAATCCTACAATTTCTGTTAGAGGTGTTGTGAATCTGCTTAGTTTAACTTTTTAAAACTTAGAACTTTCCTTTTCTAAGGAAAACATAGTTATCTGTAACCAACTTTAATGATTCCAAAGGAATTTTTAAAGTGTACAATTCACCCCCCCCCCCTCTTGTATTTTAAGCATATACATCATCATTTCGATCCTACAATATACCTATAAATGGAGGATGTTGGTGAAACCAAATTACCAAATGGATCCTACTATAAATATAAGATGGAACCACATACTGATATTTAATGAGATTACTTGATAATATTGAACCACATGGGTGACATGTCACTAGATGTAATATTTTCAATTCTAGAGAAATAATACATTACATTTTTCTCCTATATATGTAAGACGAAAATCCAAATCATATAAATCAATGTTTTCTTTACATTTTCATATTTGTTTTTCTTATTTTATGCTTATGTGTATGTTTTTTAGAAGGTGTGGTATATGAAGAATTATAGAGTCCACAATTTCTTATGTTTTGATTATATAAGTCAGGAAAAATTGACATTTCCACTATGCAATATATTAGGTGGTTGAATTTTTGAAGGATGCTAGTTTCTTCTTATAGTGGTTATACATCTGGTACCTTCATGATTTAGGGCAATTGGGTTTTGATCTTGCATTTTCCTCACTTAAAATTAATAAATTTAGTGTGGGGAAGGGATGCATGCAGTTGTAGGTTAAAATTTTGGCGTTTTATCAATTTTATTTCAATTTTTTTTTGTTTGGAAAGAAAAACGTCCATATGGAATTAAAAATACAAAATCATTTTACATGATTGAGTGACATGGGAGGAATTTTGTTGGATTTTGAAAAGAAAATTCAAATGTGTGTTGATATTGAATTTTTTTAATCATTTTGAATTTTCTAAACATTCTTATGAGTTTGGTGGATTTTTGAAACCTCAAACACATTAGCATTGACCAATGTTAATTTACCCATCCTGAGAGGTACTCTAACCCAATTCTCTTATACTATTTCTATTTCCCATTACTATTGAGTGAACTCATACTTTGTTTTATCCTCATGAACTTATTTTTATACTTTATCATAACTTTTGAGAACAAATAAATATTCTAATGTGATTGAGGTAGTTTTTTATAAGGATCCCTTATTTTTACTAAATTTTAATTCATGATCTTATATTAACCCTTGTACGTTCCTAGAAAACACATAATAACTTATAGGTTATCCACATTACAAACATATTTTCCCTCTTTAACATTACTCTTTGATTTATTGTATGATTTTGTTTCAAAATAAGTGTGGGGGAATTTGATTAATTCATGTGTTATTATAGGTAGGACCTACATTGTATGGAATTTTGCGGTATAGTTGAGGAAAGGCCTATAATTCATATATGTTTCATTGTAATTCATATTTTTCCTCTTAAGAAAAATAAAAAATAAAAAATATAGAGAGAGAGAGAATGAGAATTTAATCCTTTATTATATTCATTTATGTGTCTCTTGACTCTTACCAGATGAAAAGGGAATGACTAAATATTCATTTATGATATTAATTTTCCTTACCATTATCTAAAAATGAAAAAAATGTATATAAAAATAAAGAAAAAAATAAGGGAATAATCTTTCCTTAAACATTACATATTATGACCTATGGTATTTTATTAGAAAGGTGAAATTATTTTCATCTATTTATGTTCGGGTTAATTTAGTGAGGAATATACCATGTTATGAATGATTTATCATGCATTGTATTCTAAGAGAAAACTCACCAATTTTTAGCCTGAATTATTAAATTCTTACCCATCGACCCTAATCCTCAATGCACACCCTGGAAAATACTCATGATTAGCACATGTGTTTTTTGTCTCTTTTGTAGAGATTTTATATTTTGTGAAGACAACGGTATAAATTGTGTGATTATGAGATGACAATAAATTTTCATATATTTTATACTTTAGAGATGAGTGACAAAAATTTCATATGAGGTAGGTTGAAACATGCTACATAGGTGAATAAATTAATTTGAACAAATTTTAATGTAATAAAGGATAATGAAAGGAAAATTGATTTTATAAATGATACATGATGGGTTTGACTTTGAAAATAATCTTCAAAAAATAATAACTTTTTATTTCGATGTAGATTTTGATTTGGATATATGATTTTTACCTGAAGTAAAAAAAATAAGTGTATGCAATTTTATGAGTGACATTTATTCATACATTTTATCATCTATCTCAATGCATTTTCAGTCATTAAATGAGTAAAATTGGATATTTAAGAGTTTTTGGTCCAAAATCATATAATTTAATAATTTGGCATAATTGCTCAATTTGAGAGTAATTTGGTTTTTCAATCATAATATTTACTATACTAATCCAAACATGAAAATTAATTATTTATAGTATTATATGGCCATGTGTATTCAATTCATCCAACTATTTCAGAGGCAATATCTAAACACAAGAGGGACAATAGAGGCCCAAAATGTTAAGAAAGTATAAGTGAGGTAAATTGGAACCATCTAAAGTGTCAAAGCCATTACATTGTCTAGGATAATCCAATTGGTTTTATTAAAAATTATTTTTGAAGATAAATTAAACCCAAATAATCTCAAAAACAATAAATTGATTATTCTTCTAGAATGTTAGTTTTTCGCATAGAAGGATAATAGGAAATGATTAAAGAATACGGCACACCTACCTCACACAAAACATTGACATATCTTGAGTAAAACTTGAATGAAATTCCATTAAAATTCACCCATTTACTTATTAAGAGGAGTTACACATATTTTTGTTAGGTTGAGTTGAATTTTTTATCTTCCTTCATCCATTTTCATCTTACTCTACTTTATATACTTTTAAAAACATTAGTGATCAATCTAGGGTATTCTCTTTGATATAATCCCGAGTTTTAGATTTGTAATATTTTTATGGTAATTGAATTTCTATTTTTTTTGTGTATTATTATTCATCTATATCTATTTATTCTTTCTTTAATATGTTAAACTAATAATAAAATTAAAGGAATGTGAATCCTCATGTTTCATGTATAAATCAAATCATTTGATGATAACTTAATTTTCCATTTCTTTCACCCTTTCTCTCATGAGTGTGCTTATGAGTTGTGTAAATTTATGAAATCCAAAATCTTGAACCCATGAATATGAATTTTTTAGTCTTGAGAAAAATTTTAACATGCAACCAAATATTGTCATCATATCGCCTTGTTGATGTGATTCCATGATTGAGTTTTTATCTTACATCGACATGATTTTACTGTTTTTGGATGGTCATCGGTGATTAATATCATTGATATATAAAATCATATGTGTTAAGAAGGAAAAAATCATATACCATACTGGTTTTAGTAAATATAAATCAGGAAATCAATGATCTATCTCATATCCCTTAAGACTGATAATGGTTGATCATCAAGGGATAGTTACCCTGGGTTGATCATGATTTCCCCAAAAAGTTTCTTTACATTATTAAAAAAATAAAAAATTTACTTAAAAATAATAAAAACCCAAAATTCATAAATCATTTTATAATTTTCAAAAAAAAACTATAATTAATTGATTTGTTTCTTCCTTCAAAAATAACCTAGGTTTCTCTATGCTACAAACCTAGTAAAACTTAAGTTCAATTTTGATGTGTCTGAAAATGAAATCAGTCATCATACACATTATAAACTTCATAGGAATTTATAGTGGTACAAATCATGTATATTCATGGTGTGTCATGTAATCATAAATTATATGAAAACTATGCATCTTGACTCATAAAACAACATGTCATGTATATCACAACACGTCATGTAGGAATACATGTTATGTAATTACACTATATAGGATGAGGATTGAACACATTATGAGTAACACATTGTGTCATGTGATGAAACATGATATTTTGTGTGATTTTACAATCCATGTAATACCTAAACTTTATAAAAAAATTTAAACATAATTAAAATTTTAAACATTGTTTTACCTCCAATATAAACTATGCACTTAATTAATTTTAAGTAAAATTAATTTATTTAGTTTATTTTAAATTATAGTGGATTGCAATATCCAGGACTACTCAAATAGTTAATTAAGATAAATTAATTAATTAATAAAGAAGATAATTAATTTATTAATTCAATAAATATATCTTATAAAGAACAGATTGAAATGTATTCAAGCTAGTTTATTTAAATTTTTAGTTGTTTCATGTGTGGATCATCATGAGATAAATCATCATATGTATGTGTTGGTCCCTATTTAGTTTAATTATTTTTTATATAGTGTTTTCTAAAAACCTTATTATTAAGTTAAATATAATGATATGTGTATCATCTCTCCCTCCTTATTATGTATGGGTTTGTGTATCCATAGTTTCTATTATGTAACCCCAAATCCCCCAATTACCCATATTTGTGATTGAGTAAGCATATATTAAGGTAAGATCTCCAATGTGAGAGGTTATGGTTCTAGACTAATCCAATGTGAAACAAACCAATGACATAAACTGGTTAAAGGTGGAATGCCACAACTTGAGCTCATGCTAGCTCCTGGAGTTCTTACCTAAGGGTTAAGGTTTATTTAACCATCTACTCAATAAACCAGGAAGTAGTTAAAGCACATGTTCATGAAATAAAATTATTTTATTTACCAAGTTCATTATTATTTAATTATGTGATTTATGTTTATTTTAAGAGTAAAGGTGATCACATAAAGTAAATAATTAATAAGCATTCTTAAATAAAGTAAAATAAATAGATTACATATAATTTATTTTATTAATACATCATTAATTAATTATGTAAAATCTAATAAATTATAATAAGAATGTAGAATGATGAAATAAATAACATTCAAGTATAAGATAAAGAAAAATCCCACATGTAAATATTAATTCATATATTTACTTCTATCTTTTTTGTCATGATACAACCACTATTAAACTGTTGGTTAGACCATAGTTAGAGTCACTTTAAAATATCAATGATTCTTAGAAAAGATAATGGGTTAACTTAATGAAATTTGTATTGACTATAATGGACATTGTCTATTCAATACAACTTATAGGTAAGTGTTGAATAAATCCCAGTTAGGATGTTATGATTATGGAATCCACTCAATGGATCAAATAACTTCCAGTTTATGTAGTTGGTAAAACCATATAACTAAATACATTCAAGTAATTTTCATGTAAATGGTATGGGTTATGAGTAGGGAAATATGGATATTTACTACTACAATATCCATGTAATAAGACATTATGAATCCATTGATGATAGCTACTGAGATTTTATAAAATAGTATGAGACTTATAAAATAAAATCCATTACATCATAATTCTAGTTTGTGTGAACTTCTAGGAGTGGTATAGGCACTTGTACATCGTGCTACGTTAAGATCATATATTTTATATACTAGAGTCCCCAGTTCAAAAATCACATACTAAAGAAGAAAATAAGAAGTATATTACTATATATTAGAATCATATAGATGATTCATTGGATATCCAATACCTCATGTTATCATTCATTATTAGTGAGATCCAAAAACAGCATAAACACATGGATTCATATACCATTTTTCAATGTCACCATAATATTTATTAGTAGAATTCTAGATAGAAGTGATATGAGATCTACAATGCACTCTTTACAAAAAAACTTAATGAAGTTTCATCATTAAATCCTAATTTAGTTAAGATTATTGGTTTTATTATGAATATTAAAATTAAGGGTTTCAATCTATCTAATGAATTGGGAACATACCTTTTTATCACCTCAATTCCTTGATGATTATCTAGTATTATTGTGAATTTTAATATGAAAAATATTGACATGTTTCTCTTAGATCTTCGACTCAGATCCTCTAGGAAGATAAGGACATGAATCATGAAAAACCTTGAGTCTTTATGGTGAACAAGAGGAAGGTCAAGGGAAATGTCTTAAGATTAGAACAAGTATAAGGCACCTTTGCAAAGCCCAAAAAAGAGGAGGAGGATCAAGTTGTGGTCTAAAGAACAATGTGAATTATGTTTTTTTATATGGTGAGAAGGGGAATTAGAAGAAGAACAACACATCAGTGAAAAAGTAAAAAGAAACTTCATATACCATTGTTATAGAATCCAATCATATAGTTTCTACAAATTGTGTATTAGATAAAACTCGTGGTGATTACATTTGTTTTTAAATATAGAAACCAACTAGATTTAGAAAGGTTTTCTAAGGATAGGTGGATCCCGGAGCTTCCAATGGATCTAAACTGGCTGCACTAGTTATCGAGTATTACCACCTTACTTTTTCGATGGGTTTGATTTCTATTTTAAATAATTTTTATTATGTAACCATTGTAACCACAAACATTATATATATGTTTAGTTTAGATATATATGTATTTATCACTACGCCAGAAAATGACATTTATCTTCAGTTTTTTTGGAGTTTTTTTTAAATAGTCACTAAATAACTCTTAACAATTTTTTGAAACCATCGTATATACCTATGTGAGTGATTATTTCATGATTCTTTTAGAAAATCATTCAGAATAATTTCTTCGTTATTTTATAGAGTCTTTACAATTCCAACAAACCCTTCATGTGGTCAAAAAGTAGGCTTTAATATACTTATATATATATAGATAAATACACGTAAAAACAAATATATATATATATATATGTGTGTGTGTGTACATTTATTTATTCATAATTAATAAATACATATGTATATCTACAATTTAATATAAATTTATATAAATTTAGTTCTATTCAAATTTATAAATATATGAAAATATATATAAATACAAAAAAATAGATAAATGTATATAAATGAATATATATGTATAAGTATATAAACACACACACATATAAATATACGTGTGTATATATAGAGAGACCATATATATAAATATTATGAATATAAATATTTATAAATATATATAAATACATATAAAGACATATATATATATATAAACAAATATATATATACATATATATGAAATTATATATATATAAACACAAATATATATATACATATATATATATACACATAATTATATAGGATGGAAAGGGTTCAGATCTCTTATGCCTGTAGTAATGGAAATCATGGAGGTGATTTATAGGGCTTGTTGGCATTTATTAGTGATGGTGATGATGATCTTGATCTCCCTATCACTAGTTCATCACACCAATCTTGTGATGTTGAATCAAATTTGTTCGGAGAACAATTGTCTAAGGGATTTAGAGGTAGGGATACTAAGGATTTCAACCATGGATCATTCACCTAAATGATTCATAAGGCCTTCAGGTGGATTGTGAATAAGTAAATCACTTCTCATGTTGTAGCCAATAGTGAGGCCTTTTTAGAGAGACTTGACCTTTTGAATCATTTTTTATTTCTATTTTTTGATGTATAAAGGGATAAATCCATGTAATGTGATTATATTACTCGATCACCATTATTTGATTTGTGTTTTTTTCAAATTGGAAGTTCATTTCTCTTGGTCATGTATTATTTCATATTCTTTTTCCTTCTATGGAGATGAAAGGGATATCCTGGGTTCTAAGATTGACCAATTTGAAACTTTCCATCATGATATTGTATGAGTGTAGTCTAAATTTTAATCTATTTGATTTTAAAGATAATATTTATCATGTGTGGGTTAATATTCATAATTATAATTAGATTTTATAGCATCTTAAAATTTTATATGATATTGTTTCTTCTATGGGAATCCTTATTAGAATGGCAAATGAAAATGAATCATTGAGTTATGGGCACTATTATAGGTTGATCATTAATATTTATCTCAACTTAGTATTGGTGAAAAATATATTATATCAACTCAAAATGATGATTTTATTATTATGATCAATTATGAAAAGGTGCCTCATTTATGTTCTCTTTGTGGTATCATCCGACATGTGAAGTCTACATCTAGTAAAAAGGATACATATTCACTCTAAAATTTAAGGGAAAACTTTTTAATCAATTTTAAAAGGAGAAAATTTTATCTAGTAAATCTCAGTGAAATTTTGAAAATCCAAAAGAGATGAATCCATCATTGGACAGTCGAGGAATGCATCCGGTAGAAGGATATAGTGACTCATTTCATGGATCTCAGGAGAATGTTCAGATGAGATATTTGGATCCTAATCAGAAAATGAGAATAGTATACTAGAATTAAGAGATCTGATTCCTTAAATATTAAGGAAAAGGCTACATCTAATCTTGGATGGGATGGTGTTGATAAAGGGAAGGGAAACCAGTAGGGGTTTGAGAAGATTAGTGACCTAGTACAAGCAACCATAATGGTACTGATCCATTCTTGGGATGGTTCTAGTTTTTAGGATATATGTGAGTACATATGGATCATTTAAATCAAGGGTACAAGAACTCAGATCTTTTTCCTTACACAAATTTGTAGCAAGATCGAGATGGTTTCACAGATCATGGTGAAATATCAGGGTTATCTGTGAATGTTCTTAGGGTGATAGGCCCTTAGCATGAGTATTAAACATTGTAAACTAATTTTGGGTAGGATAATGGGATTTATCTTCCAAGAACTACTTTTTTTCAAGTTATTTAACTTCACATCATGTTACATGGGTTTATTATGAGGATGTGAGGACATCCTTCAAAAATATCTTTTTTAGAAATCTTGGGAGGAAGGGTTGTACACATGATCACGCTGAAAATGACTGTGTGATAGAGGCCCAAGATAAAATTTATTATCAAATAAAATATGATAATCATCTGTTAATATTAAGTTATCCTAAAGGTAAAAATAAATTTAAATAATATATTTCACAAAATCCAAATCCTAGGAAGGGCTTCGATCTAGGAAGGGTGTGTCCTGAGGTTAGTAGTCTGATTTTTCAAGGAACTTCTGATATGGATAATGTTATGCCTATTAGGGTAAAAATATGTATGTCCCCCTCTAAATCCTTCTCCATATTGTACAAATATTTTTATCATAATGAGGTTGTGGTTCATGTAGGTGGTTAATTAGAGAAGGAAAGTTGACTTGATAATGGATCAGGAAAGGTTACTATTAAAGAGGTTTCACTTCCTATTATAGATCCTTCATTATTTGTTACATGCTATGTAGATCAAGATAGAACTAATTTAATAGATGATAGAGATCATGAACCCTATAAAAAACCCAATACATGGAGTATAGTTTGACATCTTCATGGAAGAGGTAACCCTTATGCTTGGGGTAGTTGGGGGATAATCATAATATGATCCTCCATTCACATACTAAGTTTTTGGATAATTTGGTGTGCCTCATTAACCTTATTTTTATGATGTATTTATATTTTTTTATGGGGGTAGTTTTAAATTTCTAACCCCATCTCATCTCTTTGTTTACTTCATTTCGATAAATGGGCATTTAACACCCTTAGAGTTTAGTATGTATTACTTCATGGAAAATTCTTATTAAAAGTAATGTGATATATATAACACCGAAATAAAATTGTATAATACATTATTAAAATTAAAATTAAATATAAATAAATTTTGATTATAAAATGTGAAATCAAATAAATTAACACTCATTTATATTGATATGAAATAAGGTCAAAACGTTTAAAGTTTAAAAGGATCATGTTTCCTTAAAATGTGTTTTTTCATTATATTTTTTATTTTCAATTAAAATATAAATTGATAAATTTTTTAATCTAAATTTTATGAAACAAAAAACATTTTTGAATTCATCATATCAAAATTTTCTTTGGGTTATTTTTTTCAATTTTTCTGAATTTCTTGTTTTTTGGTGAATAAGGAAACATAACAATTTTACAAATACCATAGTATTTATGGAACTATTATGAAATGAGAATAAATTAAAAATATACAAAACCTTTTTTTAAACAAATATTTATTTAAGGATTAAAATAAATAATTTAAAATTATAATGCCTAATTTGGAAACTCATGCTTGGATTTTTTTAACTTATGTTATAATTTAATAAAATAAAAAATATATTTTTGGTTCTTTACATTTAATTTAGTGGTTTGAAGGTTTAATTCAGATTTATATTGCTTTAAATGTATAATAACCCTAATTTCGTTAATAATAAACCAAATAATCTTTTAAATCACCATTATACATTATTTTGGTGTAAATATCATTTTTATGCTTAAAATGAGAACTTTTCTAAAAACGGTTTTTCATTATGTTTTACGAACTTATTTTAAAAATAATTTTTACCACTTCTAGATATTGAATATTAGAAAATTAATTCAATACATTTAATTATCATTTTATAATTTTTTAAATAGATCAATTTCATTTTTATTCATAATGAATAGTTACCATGGTAAAAGTTTGTCACCTTGGTAAATGTTAAAAGGGTTAACAAGAGGGTAAAACTAAGAGATAAGGCTTAAAATTCTTCTAAAAGTTATCTAAATAATATTATATGAGTATATTTAGACCTTAATATAGAATATATTCTAGATTTTACTAAAATGGAACAAATTTCTAGGATAATTCTATTTATTATAATTAAAGTTCTTTATATTTACAAGGGTGTCACTACTCTCTCTTATAAAAGGGAACTTCCCCTCCTCAATTATAAAAAAACATTGAGATGTCTATATCTATTATTATTAGAAAAAAACTATCCCAACATAATTAAAAACATATTATAGGTATTTTTCTCACTAAAATACCAATCCTAGAAGGCTAAATGTTTAATCCAAATGAAGATATCCAAGGAGGAGGTATAAATCTTTTTCAAATTCTTACAAGATTATTTCTTATTAAACATCCTTAAAATATATTATAACCATACTAATATAATGAAATTAATATCTTTAATATACTAAAATTTTATTATGTTGATGTAATAGATATTTTCTCTCACTTTTCTATCTAATGGAAAATGAAAATATCGCTTGTGCATAGGTATAGACTCTGCATCCATAAAGCGACGTGTTTCATTTTTCATCACCACTAGACACAATCAATTACAAAATTTAATTTAATGGATATATATTATTTTTCATAAAAAAATTATATTCATTAAAGATAAAATATTATCTATTATCTTACCCTACCATCCTTTGGAAAATGTAAGACGTCGCCCATGTGTACGTGGGGACTACCACCTCTATGAAGTAAGGTAATTTTTTTTATTTTTACCTCATATGGCTGGTCATAAAAAATTATTTAATGAATAAATATTTTTTTATAATATTATTTTTATTAAATAATAGTAAACCTTTATCGTCTTTATTTCCAATTCATCCATTAAAAAAAGAAATTTTCAATCACGCGTACATGTGGATTACCGCCTTCATGAACAGCGTTTCTCATTTTCCATTTCCAAATTACATGGATATTTATAAAATTATATTTAATGTAAAATATTATAATTATAATATTTTTAATATTCTATAAATGATGTAACCATAACCCCTTTGGCCATGTTTAACACATTGAAATTTTTTTCAATTGTGACCTCAAAACATCTGATGTAAATTTAACAGATTTAGTAACAAAATAGAACATAGTAGTAAATGAAATAAAAATAATAATAATAATGGAATTAAAATGAAAAATATTATTTAGAAATTAAATATTTAATATACTTTCATTATTCTTTATTTATATAATATATCAAATAAGAATGGACTTAAGGTAAGGGGTTTTTCTTTAAAACCCCATTTTCAAATGTTTGGAAGTTTTCCTTTCAAATATTTATATTTCATGTACACATTCATCAAATTGTTTAAATAATTATATTATAAATTCAACAATTACTATTTATATTCATTTTAAACTATCCTTTTATTTTTTAAAAAGCTTTTAAAAAATGAATCCTTTTAACATTTTCTATAAGGATCACTTTTGACCCTTTTCACCAAATCACAATAGAATGTCTTTTTGAGTTTGTGTGATGAATATATTTTCCCATGGCCATTATTTCACTTAATTATAAATATTCCTTTATAATATTCTATATTTTAAAAAAATAAAATCCCTGTTCCATTGACACTATAATTTTTTGTTTTTTTAATAAAAGGATATTTATCTATATTTTTATGAGATAATTGAAAGTGATTTTGATTATGGGTTAAAATGTGTATTATTATGGAAACATAAAAGACCCTATATGTTTTTTTATTTAATATTTCTTTTAAATCCTATATTATGATGTATGGTCCCAAGATATTTCCCCACAATGCAGTGGGTAATTATTTATTCTCTAGAAAAATGGTTATTGTAATTAACTAATTATGAATTATTCCATACAGGTGAAACACGAGTGAAATAAGGTGATAAATATAATTTCCCAAGGTTATTATATGGTTTTTATATGGTTTTATGAGTTTTAAATGAAAATATGTTTATTTCAAGAAGAATATATATGTTCTTCAAAATTAAAATATTTATTTTCAAACAAATCATTTTCATGGGTTATCATTTTTTTCCAAGATACCTTCATAGTTTGTATATTATTATTATGGGTTCTAATGGGTTTATTTAAGAAATGGTTTATTTTCACAAGTAATTATGATTTATTTTAAAAACTCAAAGTTTATTGTGAAAAATCTAAACATTTTACGGGTTTTTAGTATTTTCACTAGACTAATGGGTTTTCCATATTTTAATATATCTTATTAGAATTTTTTTCTCATCCTTAATTTTTAAATATTTTTTAGGTATCTAATGATGTGTATAAACTATATCAATTTAAATATTTATGTTATGGTTATTCATCTTAAATGAAGGAAAAGTTCCTTGAATAAAATAGTGGTAAGAATTTAAGAACCTATTTTTATAGAAAGAAATGTATAATGTGTGGAAATGTACACTTTACTATGTAATGGTTTCTATAATTATCTAAAATGATAAACCTAATAGATCATGTGAATGGAAGAATTTGAAATCCTTATTATTAAAGTCTTCATTATGGTTTTTTTAAGTTATGGCGTGTTATAGTTTGTATCAATGAAAATGTTATAATTTTATTAGATGAGTATAATTTAAAATATATAGAAAAATTCAAGGATTAATATTAGGGTTTTGGATCATATATTAAAATTATTTTATAACCATAAAGGTTAATATGGTATAGATAATTATGGTTATTTTTTGCTGAGTTGAGATATTTGAATAGAAGACAACATGGTTAAGAGTATCCTATTATTTCTTATCTTTATAATATAGTTTATTATGATTTTATTTTTTATACTCACAATAATCATTTTTTTTATGTTAAATATAAGTAACCAGTATGAACCAATTTAATAATGGGTGTGAAGGATACATCAATGGTTTTCATTAACAAAAATCAAAGGGGATAGGATCTAGAGTGAAAACTCTTATGGTTATTCCTAACCTGCTGTATTATTCTATGATTAAAAACCAAAACCCAGGTGAGTTTCCTAATGAACTAAGTAATAGAAAAATAGAGTTTCAGGTAAGTTTAAATGATAAATATTAAGAATGTAAAAATATTCAAATTCTTATGTGTTAATAATTTGCAAAGAATCACCCAGAGAAATTTCTCAAAGGAACAAGAAGATATTTCATATGTATTAAAGGAGTAAATAAAGAAATAAACTTCAAAGAAAAATTGAAGAGTTCATTTAACACAATGGAGGGGAATAAAGTTCTTCCTAAGGTATTAATTCAATGTTTTAAATATGGGGAGTTTGGGGGTTATGAAAATTTATTCCCTCGGTTAAAATCTCATGAAGGGTATCAACAAGATCATAGGAATAAACATTTATCAAGATTATATTCTAAATATAAAGATACTATGAATAACATATAAATGGTATGAATTTTTTTAACAGTTTTTTCGTTTTTTAAAGTAATAAACATGATTGGATTAAAATTGATAAATTGTAGGACATCATTTATATTCTTTATTATAGGAAGCATGGTTTTTGGAATAAGATATAAAATATGGGTTAAAGGATTATTAAGGAAGTTAAATTATTTAAGTCTCTATATATAGGGTTTTTAGAGTTATGAAGTAGTGTTATTTCATTTAAGGATTTATAATCTTTAAAAATAATCATAAGTTCAAAATTATATATAAACTTTTGAGGTCTTATATGATTGTATTCAAATTTGATTAATGATATTTTGGGGGATGATTATTGGGTTTTAGGAATAATTCATTAATAAAGTATAGATGACTATATGTATTAATATGATCTTTAATGTCAAGGTAATTATTATTAACTGGGAAAAGGGTTATTATATTTTTGGAACATATTTTTTATCATATAGATTACCCTGGGATTAAAAAGTGATTTGGTGATTAAATTCTTAATGTTATTTTGGAATAAGGTCTCTATATTTTTTGGAACATTATATAAAATAAGGTAAATGAAAATATTTTGGGTGGTATAGTATTTTATGTCAAAGGGATTGACATTAATCTAGGAATAAATATTGAGTTAATTTTTGAATGCATGTTTGATTTTATTGTGGGTTTATGGAGATTTTGATTATTTATAAAAAAGACTAGCATATTTTTTAGAATATGTGACTAGAGAATAAAAAAAATTAGTATTTGATTTTATGAGTAATTTATATTGTTTATAGATAAGTTTTAAGTGGATTTTGGAAGAATATGTGATCAAATAATTCTAATCTTGGGGTTTTAAATTTATTTTGTCATATTTTGAAGAGTTTTATCATTGGTTATTTTTGAAATGATTTAATTTCAACTTTTGGTTTTATAATTGAGTCTTTGGAGATAAATTTAGTATTTATTTATATGAATTTTTATTCAAATTGGATATTATATTAACTTGTAATGACCATTTTTCCTTTAATTAATGGATAGAAATTGAAGGAATAACTTTTCATTATTTTAGGGATCTTATGATATGATAAAATTTAATTATAGTTATTTTGGCATAAAAAATAATCTTGTTCATTTATCATTTATAATATGATATGAAGAATAGTTTAAAAACTCCTTAAAACATGGTTAAAGGTTGAAATTGTGTTTATGGAGTGTAAAGAATTTAAGTAAGTATATTTTCTCAAATTATCTATCTTGGGTGTAAATAATAAATAAAATAAATCAATATGAATATAAATCTATCAATTGACAATGAGCCTATACCTAAGTGGTATAGGATCCTACGTGGAAACCAAAAGACCCAGGATCAAATCTGGGGAGGGATGAATTTCTAAGGTACTGTTGCAATACTATTGTAGGGCACTGTAGCAGACTGTAGCAGTGGTGGGACTGTAGCAGTGGCGGCACTATAGCAGCGGAAGAACTGTATTAGTTACTGTAGCAACGGCTGTACTATAGCAGGAACTGTAGCAGCACGGGTACTATAGAAGTACTATTCACTGAGGGGTCCTTTGCGCCAAAAAATGGGATTTCAAGCCTTGTGTTTTGGCTAATTGGCCTTGGGCCTTTGAGCTATGTAATGAGTTCCCTCTACCCACACTAAAGAGGTCTTTTCATTAATAATAAATTGAGGCTTTGGCCCCAACCTTTAAACAAAATCTATCAATTTTTATGTATAAAATATCACTTAGTTATAAGTTATGATTTTTAAAACTTATTCACAACTATGATTCTTATAATGGTTCATGCATGGTTTAAAAAAATAATTATGAAATAATAAGTTTAAAAGTAGTGAATTAGAAATTATTTATCATGATCAAGCCTATATATTATTTTATTAAATTTAAATGATTCACTCTTTTTTTAAATAGTAAAAAAAATTCATGGATGAAATTTCTTTGGGGGGGATGTAACACTCTGAGATTTTAGTATTTATTACTTTAAGTAAATATCATGTTAAATAGTGTGTGATATATGAAACACCAAAAAATGTGCACAATATTTTATTAAAATGAAAGGTAAAAATCAATAAATTATGTGTATAAAATGGGAAAATAAATAAAATAAACACTCTTTGTTAAATTATATGAAATAAGAATAACTCCTTTTAAAGTTACAAGGGGACATTTTTCAATAAAAGTGGTTTTTATTTATATTTTGTATCTTTATTTACAAGATAAATTTATAAATTTATTATTTTTAATTTTATGATAATTAATTAATTTTTTTAATTCATTATATTAAAATTTTCTTAGTGTTAATTTTTGGGATTTTTCAAAAAAGGTTGATTTTTATGTGAATAGTAAAAAATACTAATTTTACAAATACCATAACTTTTATAAAATCTTTATGATATAATAATGGATTAAAATATATATATATAACCTTTTCTTAGATTAAATATGTATTTAAGAAGTTAAAATAAATCATTTAAAAGTTTTTTTTTAATTTGAAACTCATGCTTTACTTCTTTGGAACCTAAGCTATATTTTAATCTAATAAAAAACTATTTTTGGTTCTTTGAATTTAATTTATTGGATGGATGGTTCCATTAGTTATTTTCTTAATATTAATGTCTAATAACAATAAATGTTTTTATAATAATCCAAAAAAACCCATGGTAATCAACATTATACTTTATTTTGGTATAAAATCATTTTTATTCTTAAGGAAGGTCTTTTTTGTTGATGGTTTCTTATTAAGTTAATGAAAAATTAGATTAAAATTTATTTTTACCAATTATAGAAATTAAATATTTGAATTTGTTTTTAAATTTGTTGAATCATCGTTTTATAATATGGTAATGAGTTCAATTTCATTTTTTTCATAATAGGTAGTTACCATGATAAAAGTTTCTCCCCATGGTAATGGTTAAAAGGGTTAATGAGGGGGGTTAAAATAATATATAAGGCCTAAAATATGTATAAAAATTTTCTAAATATTATTTTATGAGTTTATTTTGACCTTATATTATCATATATTAAAAACTAGAATAATATAGATCCACTTTCAATGAGAAAGACATTTATTATATTTTAAAGATCTTAATATTTTAAAGGGTGTCACTTGTCTCACTTATAAAAATGAAGCTTCTATCCTCACTTATGGACAAAATTAGAGCACTAAATATTGAAAATTATCTAAAACATACATTTAAAACATCCTTAAAACATTCTATAGGTTCTGTTCTCACTAAAATACCAATCTTATAATGCTTAAAGTGTAATTCAAAGGAAGATATCCAAGGAGGAGGTATAAGTATTAACCAAATTATTACAAGTTTATTTATTTTTCTACATCCTTAAAATATATTATAACCATAATAATACAATTTAATCAATATGTTTAATATACTAAAATTTTATTATATGGATAGAACAACTATTTTCTTCCTTTTTTCATCATATGGGAAATGAAAATGTCGCTCATGCGTACATGGGGACTACCATTTCCATGAAGTGACATGTTCCATTTTTCATAACCACCTCAAATGGATGGTTATAAAGATGGATTTAAGGTATATATATGATTTTTATGAAATAATTATGATTCTATAAAGATAA
Source organism: Viscum album (assembly GCA_963277665.1). NCBI lineage: Eukaryota > Viridiplantae > Streptophyta > Magnoliopsida > Santalales > Viscaceae > Viscum > Viscum album. The sequence continues at coordinate 191,675,768 of OY728145.1, forward strand.
AATATTATCTACCTTCTTACACTTCCACCCGCTGGAAAATTGAAAATGACATTCATGTGTACGTACAGACTACTGTATCCACGAAGCGATGAAATTACTTTTCATTTCTACCTCACATAAATAGTGATAAGGATAAATTTAATGAATTAATGTCATATTTTTAGTTTTATTATTATAATATAAAGGTAAAAAAATTATTTTTTTCCTTCTCATCCTTTGTAAAAATGGTAACGTCGCTCAATTATGTGTGTAGACTGCCTCTCCCATGAATAACATATATCATTTTTCATTACAACCTTACATGGATAGTTTTAAAGGTATATTTAATGTAAAAACATGATAATTAAAATATTTCTATAATTATGTGGATTTTGGAACCATTACCAATTTGACCACGGTCAATAAATTAAAATTATTTTGACTGAACGACATCAAAACTCCTGACAAAAACATAAATGATTTAGTAACTAAATAGATCATGGAAATAATTTAAATAAATGGAGTAATAATAATGAAATAAACATGAAAAGGGTTCTTAATCAAGTAAATAATTAATATAATTTTATTATTCATAATTTAAAGACCGTACAATGAAAAATATAACTCAAGGTAAGATATTTATAATTAAAACCTCATTTTCAAATATTTTGAAGTTTTCCTTTAAATTATTTCTATTCTATGTCCATATTCTTCAAAAAAATTATAATATCCATCCCTATACTTAAATTTGTATTTAAATTAATTTTAATTTATCGTTTAATTTTTAAAAATGTATTAAAAAGATACTCTTTTAAACATTTTCCATATGGGTTGCTTTTAACTTTTTTCACTAAAGTGCGAAAGAATGTTTTTTCAACATTTACAGTATGAAAATATTTTCTCACCATAATGAATGATGTTTATTATAAATATTAATTTATAAGTTTCCATAGATTTTCAATGAAAATGTTTTCTCATTATTTTGAGAATTTTTTAGTTTTTTCAAAAGAATGGTATATTTATCATTATTTTTATGAGATGATTGAAAGTGATTCTGATAATAGGTTAAAATGAGTGTTATGAATAAAAATGAAGGCTCCTAAATGTTTTTTCATGTAATGGTTCTTGGAAATTATAGATGATGATAGTTCATCTTGGGATATATCCACCCAATGCATTGTTTAATGATTTATTTTCTCAATAAATAGTGTTTAGAATTAACTGATTTTAATTTATTTTGTATAGGTGAACCACAACTAAACAAAACTAATAAATATAATTTTCCAAGGATCCTACATGGTTTTTCTACTCTTGAAATGAGTTTTAAAGGAAATATTTTTATTTCAAGAAGAATAAATAAAATATTATATAAGTGAATTTTTTTTCAACAAAAACCTTTTTTATGGGTTATCATGTTTTTCTAAGATGAATTCAGAGTTTTTAGAGGCTTGATATGGGTTTTAAAGGTTTTATTTGATAAAATATTGATTTTTCACATGTGATTATGATCTATTTTATATGCTTAATGTTAATTGTGAAAAGTCTAAATATTATTATGGGTTTATATGATTTTAACTAGACTAATGGGTTTTCTTTATTTCTATAACCCTTATCAGGATTTTTTTTCTCATTTGACACTTTCACGTGCTTTTTACCAGATCTAAGGATATTTAGGAACTATATCAAGGTCAATATTTCTGTTATAGTGACTCATCTTAAATGAAGGAAAAGTGTCTTGAATGAAACAAGGGTATAGCCAACGATCCCATACCCGAGTGGTAAGGGCTCCTGTTTGGCATCCAAGATACCCAGGATCAAAAACGAGTGGAGGATAATTTTGGGGTACTACAATAGTGTTGTAGCAGTCACTGTAGTAGGTACTATAGTAGGTATTGTTTGGTACTGTAGAAACCGGAACTATTCACCTTATTTGGGCCTTCGGGCCACCGGTTTGGGCCTACAGGTCTCATGACCCTTGGGTCACCAAAGGTCTTCAGGTATCAGGGCCTTTGGTCTATAGAGACCATGGAGTATCCCAGTTCATACAGATCAGGACCCATAAGAGAATCATATTGAGTAGCAGTCACTAGAAGCAGAGCTAACCAGATTGGAAGAAAGAGAGGGTATGGCAGCCTTCATCAGGACCAGACACCATGCAGCTTTGCATGGGGCAATTCTAACTGATCAGCAATGCAAGGTGGGGAGCTAGGAGATCAATCATGCAGAAGATGGGGAGGGGAAGTTCTTGTGGGTTGGGCCTACAGGTCATGTAATGGTCATTGTATTCCTCTAGGCCTTCAGGTTTTGTGTTTCCCTTCAGGTAATGTTGGTCCTTGTGCCTTGGTCCTGAGGGTCATGTAAGGGTTCCCCTTCAACCCTTAAAAGGGGGATTATCCATAATAAAATAAGAAAATAAATCCTTCAGGCCATTTGGGTAATGAAACAAGAGTGTAAATTTAAGAACCAATTTTTTTTAAAGAAATGAACACTATGTAGAAATCTCCAATTTTTTGTTATGGTTTTCCTTATTATCTAAAACTCTAAACCTAAAATATCATGGGAATGTAATAATGTGATATTTGTGGTGTTAAACTCATAATTATTTCTTGTTTAAGTTATGGGGTGTTATAGTTGGTATCAAAGAAAGAGTTTAAATAACTTCAAAGGTTCAGATGTTACTAAATGAATATAATTTAAAATATTTAGATAACTTAAAGGGATAATATGATAGTTTGAGATCATAAGTTAAAATTATTCTATAACCATAAAGATTTATATGTTATATATAGTTATGATTATAGTTTTTTGAATAGAAATATTTGAATAGAAGATGACATGGTTAAATGTATCTCAGTATTTATCCTCCTTATAAGATGGTTTATTATAATTTTATCAGTTTGAGTCACATTAACCATTTTTGTTTTAGTAAATGTATGGAACCAGTAGGAACCAAGTTAAACATGGATGTGAGGGACCCTACGGTGTTTTCTTAAATGATCAACCAAATGGGATAAGAGATAGAGTAAAAACTCTTATGGCTATTCCTAACCAGATATCTAAAGTTGTGATTAACAACCTAAACCCAAGTGAGATTATAACACACCGAATAATAGAAAATTTTAGTTTCATTGAATTTTGGAAGATAAATATCATGAATGTAAAATGATTTAACTTCTTGTGTGTCATAAATGTGGGAAGAACCACCCAAGGTAATCCCTTAAAGGAATATAAAGATATTTTCTATATGGTATAGGAGGGAATTGAGAAATAAACTACTAAGTAAAAATAAAGTGTTTAGATAACACATTTGAGGGGAATTAATTTCTTCTTAATATGTCAATTGAATGTTTTAAATATGGGGAGTTTGGGAATTATGAAAATTAATGCCCTGGTTGGAAATATCATAAAGGGGGTCAGTAATATTGTGTGAATAATGGTTTATCAAGGTTATATACTGAATATGGTGAAACTACGAATAATATATAAAATGTATAAATTATTTTAACAAATTTGATTTTGGTTAAAGTAGATACCTGATTATATTGATATTGATGAATCTTAACACAAGTTTTTTATTTTTTATTATATGAAGGAAGTATTAAGGAATAATATGGAAAATTTTGGTTAAAGTTTAATGAAGTAATTCTAATGATTGAAGTGTCCATATATAGGGTTTCAATAGTTATGATGTAGGGGTACTTTATTTATGGTTAATAATTTATAAGAATGATCAGAAGTTTAAAAGTATAGACACCCTTTTAGGTATTATAATATCATATCCAAATGTGATTAATGATATTTTGAGAGATGTTTATCAGGTTTTAAGAACATTTCATTATTGAAGTATAGATAATTATATGGATTAATATGATATTTTATGATTAATAATTATGGGTAATTAGAATAAATAATTATTTTATTTTTGGAAACATATGTTTCATTATATAGAAAACCCTAATACCAAAAAGTGATTCATTTATTAGGTGATTAAAGTTATTTTGGAAAAATTTCATTACAATTTTGAAAATGTTATAGAAATCATGGTAAATTGAATTTTTTTTAGTATGGTATTTTATGTCAAAGTGGTTTATATTGATTGAGGGACAAATTTTGAGTTAACTTTTAGAAGAATATATAATTTTATTCTAGATTTTTTGTGATTCAGGTTATTTATAGAAAAAAATTACATATTTTTTAGAATATATGATTAAGTAATATAAATTTTTGGTATGAGTGACTAATATTGTTTACAGACAAATATTTAGTTGATTTTGGAAGAATACACGATTAAATCATTCTAATATTTTAGTTTCAAATTTGATCTATCATATTTTTAAGAGTTTTATGGTTAGTTTTTTATGGAATGATATAAGTTAAAATTTTTGTATTATTATTGATGATTTGTAGATTGATGTATTATTTATTCATATGAAGGTTGATTTTTATTAAATATTATCTTAACATACTCTAACCATTTTGATTTTGGGTAATGAATAAAAATATATTGAATAAATTACCATCCTTTTATAGATCTTATGATTGGTTAGGAGTTAATTTTAGTGCTTTATACATGAAAAAATCATCATGGTTATTTGTGATTTATAATATGAGATGAAGTAGAGGTGAGAAACTTTTTGAAACACCACCGAATGATGAAATTGTTCCTATGGAATAGAAATAAATCAAGTAAGAATATTTTATCATATTATATTTCTTTGGTGTAAATTAATTCCTTAACTCAAGAAATAGGATGATATGTCTATTGGGTCTTATGTGAAGAATATCACTTAGTTATGAGGTATTTTTTGGAAACTAATTCACAAGTATGTTTCTTATAATGGTACATACATGGTTTTGAAAATATTTAATTAATAAATAATAAGTTTCCTAATAGAGACTTAAAAATTATTTATCATGATAAAATATATATCTTATTTTATTAATTTTTCATTATTCAAACTTTTTGTTAACAGAAAAAAATTCCAGGATAAATTTTATTTTTTAGGGGGGAGAATGTAACACCATAATATTAGTATGTATTACTTTAATTAAATATCATGTTTAATAGTGTGTGATATGCACAACACCAAACTAAAGTGTATAAAATATTATTAAAATTCAAGGTAAACATTAATAAATTTTTAATATAGTATGCGAAAAAAAAATAACACTCTTTGGTAAATGGTATAAAATAACGTTAAAACCCCTTGAATTTTAAAAGGGTCCTTTTTTCTATAAAAGTGATTTTTATTTATATTTATTACTTTAATTTAAAAGATAAATTTTTAATTTTTTAATTTTAATTTTATGAAACAAACTGTATTTTTGAATTTTTCACAAAAAAATTTCCTTATGCTGAGTTTCTGGGAATTTTTTGAAAATATTGATTTTTTTGTGAATACTGAAAAATTTCAATTTTATGGATATTTTAGCATTTATGAAATAATTATTATATAATAATTACTTAAAAATATATATAAACTTTTAATATATAAAATTAATATTTGACGAGTAAAATAAAATATTTTAAAGTATTATGTTGAATTTAGAATATCATTCTTGACTTTTTAGAACCTAAGTTGTATTTTAAAATAATAAAAAACTATTTTATGTTATTTACATTTAATTGAGTGGATGGAAGGTTCCATTGGGATTTTTATTGATGTAAATTTCTAATAACATTCCTTTATTAATAATAAATAAATAAAACTCATCATAATCAACAATATACTTGATTTTTCATATAAAATCACTCTTATGCTTAAAAAATAATTTTTTATGAAACGATTTTTTGTTGTGTTTTAAAAAATTATATTAAAATTAATGTTTACCAATTATATAAAAATAATGTTAGGAAATTTATTCCACAATTAGAATCATCATTTTTTAATTTTGGTAATGAGTTCAATTACATTTTTAGTCATAATAAATTGTTACTATGGTAAAAAAATCACCATGGTAAAAGTTAAAAGGTTTAACAAGGGGGTTAAACTAAGATATAAAGTTTCAAATGTCTCTAAAATTTATCTAAATATTATTTTTTAAGTATATTATGACCTTATACTCTCCTATATTTCTAATATTTCTAATTTGGATCCACTTTCTAGGAGAAAGACATTTATTATATTCTAAAGTTCTTAATATTTACAAGGGTGTCACTCCTCTCACTTATAAATGGACACCTCCTCTCCTCACTTATCCACACGATTTTATAAACCAATATTATCCAATATCAACCAAAATATATTACATTTCACATTTCTTATAGGTCATGATATCACCAAAAGACCAATCCACGAAGGCATAAGGTGTAAGCCGAAGGAAGATATCCAAGGAGGAGGTAAAAGTTTTAACTGTATTCTTTCAAGTTTATATTTTATTCTACCTAATTCTAATATATTATAACCATTATAATATAAATAAATTATTATATTTAATATATGAAAATTTTAACATCTTAATGGTTCAACTATTTGATATGTCATTTACGTCATATGGGAAATGAAAAGGTTGCTCATGTGTATGTGCAGACTACCACCTCCATAAGGTAATGTGTTTCATTTTTCATCACCACCTAACATGATGGGATATAAATATGGATTTAATGGATATAGATTAAGTTTATTACATAATTATTATTATATAAAGATAAAATTTTATCTACCTTCTTACCCTCCCATTTTTTTGAAAATGGAAAATGTTGCTCATACGTACAAGTGGACTACTGCTTCCACGAAATGATATAATTCATTTTTTATTTACACCTCAAATGGATTGTTATAAGGATGGATTTTAATAATAAATGTGATATTTATAATTTAATTATAATACTATATTGTTAAACCTTTATCATATTTATTTCCATTTCATCCATTGGAAAAATAAAAATGTCACTCATGTGCACATGCATACTATAGCCTCCATGAATGATGTATCTCATTTTTCATTACCACTATAAATGGATTGTTTTAAAGGTATATTTAATGTAAAATCATGATAATTATAACCGTTTTAGGATTCTTTGGATTATGAAACCATAACCCTATTGACCACAGTCAACATAACAAAACTTGTTTAGACCGAATGACCTCAAAACATCCAATGTAAACTTAACTGATTTAGTAACTGAATCAAACATGGTAACAGATGAAATAAAAAAAATAAAAATATGTGAATAAACTTTAAAAATTATTTTAATCATGTAAATAATTAATATAATTTTATTAGTTAGTTTTTAGAGAACAATTGAAGTAGCTGAGATGTTGAGTTGGTATGGAGTATGAAAATCTCCTATGATACCAACTGAAGGATTGAAACGATACAGTAGGTACTCAATATAAAAGAGGGGGTGAATTGTTTACTTTAAAAATACTTAATGAAATTTTATATAAACAAAATTCACAACACCTATAATTTTATACACTTTCTTGATTCCAGAAATATGATTCTAAGAATGAAATTCCGGAAAATTAAATCTGGAAATGAAACTTAACCAAAGTTTACAAAGATAGAGATTCTACCTTAAAGCATATAGAATCTTAATAAATCAGAGTGTACAAGTATAATGAAGTATAAAAAATTTATACTTTCCTTTACAAATAAAATGCAGCATAAAAGTTGAAACAAAACAAGTAACAAGTAGTAAATCTTTTAACCCAAAGAGAAGGGTATCCAACAACCTTGGATAAAGGTCCCTTGATTTATACTTTCAAGAAATTATGTCTTACCCATACCAGGGTAAGCCTTCATTATGAAGATCGGAGTCTGTCTTGTTATCCCTGCAAGCCCTTGACTTCAAGGTAGTTGGAACCTCTATCTTACTCAGCAAGGAATCCCTCAGCTCCAAGGTAGTTGACACCTCTATCTTCATATCCCCAAAATCCCTTTAATGTAATCAGCAACATTCGGAGTCATATGAAGCAATTCTGCGTGAAGAAAAGTTTTAAAAATCCATTCAAACTTTTTGCATGAAGAATGAGAGTTTATAATATCCCCTCTCTCTAGAAATAACTTCAATAGCCTGTAATTAAGTTCAAACAAAAGTTACAGTTCTGAGCTAGTTCAAATGAGCTCCTATTTATAGGCACATCTCCAACGGTCAGCTCCCTCTTCTAATGGTCATATTTTTCCTTGAATTTTGGAGGGACCTATACACGTGTCACTCAAACAACCATTAGTTAGTAACTGAAAGAAAAACATTTTTTTGTAATCAAAACATGTGTAAGCAAAAATATGGTTACATAACCAAAATAAATTATTCGGAATATAAGAAAATAAAATTTCGGAGTCTAACCAAAAACACATTCAGTGTCTATAATACAAGGATATTTGGATTCTATTCAGAACCCGAACTCTATAGAATTCCGGAGTCTAAATTTCAAGGAAAATCGGAATCTAGGTTCACAAGAATTCAGAACCTGAACTTACAAAGTTCAGAGTCAGAGTTCATGAGAATTCAGAGTCAGAACTTACAAAGTTCAAAGTTAGAAATCATGTGAATTTAGAGTCTGAACTTACAAAGTTTGAAGTCAGAATTCATGAGAATTTGGAGTCTGAACTTGCAATGTTCAGAGTCTGAATTCATTAGAATTCGGAGTCCGAACTCTGAAGAATTCGGAGTCTGAATTTAGAGAACTTGGAGTCAGATGTCAGAAGACTTCGGAGTCTAAATTCATTAGAATTAGGAACCTGAATTTAGAACCTGAAAATAGAATTCTCTATATCTAAGTATTATATGATTTTGATGTTTTGGATATGACACTGAATTTTATAATTAGACAAAATGAATAATGAAAAACATGGTAAGGATAAATTTCCTTGGGGAAGGAATATTTTCCTTATGAAAGTAAAACAGAGGGTATAATGGAATTTTCCTTAAGATAAGGTGTTTGGGATTTTCAAAACAAGAAAGAATGGTAAAGTTATAAGGAAGCCTTATTGACTCAACAATCTCCCCCAAGTATGAAGGAATGGGAAAGTCATAAGGAAAACCTTATTGACTCAACAATCTCCCCCTTTTTGGAAAGCACAAACATCCTTACGAAAAAGAATATAAGGACTTAGGGAATATTTTTCTAGAATTTAAAATAAAACTTATCTCCCTTTACACATGGAAAATAATGAATATGACTAACTCACCCTTAGTCTTTCTAACACTAAGGATTATATTCTAGATTTCCATAATGATATTTTTTATTATCTTGAATATGGAAATCCTCATAATGAAAACTCCACCTTAGGTAAACTCCCCCTTACTTAAGGATATTTCTTCTTTACTTATAATTCTTTTTCCTTTCTCCCCCTCTGTGATTTTAAAAACTAAATTTAAGGGAATGGAAAAGAAATTATGGTACGTGAAATATTAGTACAACACATCCAACATACAAGCAACTAAAAAATTCATTATGATTAGAAAGTATTTACAAGGAAGAAAAGTACAACAAAATATCAGATCACAACAAATTTATCCTTCCTTTTCCTTCGACAATAACTCTTTGACTATAGTCTTCATCTTTTTGAGTTCCTTATGATCTTCCTCTATTCTCTTGAGAAGATGATTCTGATCCTCAACTTTCTTCTCTAAAGGCTTGATTCTTTCTTCTTAAGACATAAGAGCCTCTTCCTGATCCTTCAGTACTTCTTCGTGCTTAACAAGATTTTCTTCTTTCTCAATTCAAATATCTCTTTCTCTCTTCCAACTTTGGGAAATATAATACAATTTCCCATTTAGAACCTTTACTTCTTGAATCCGAGTATTCTGCTCAAGAGTTAGATTTTCTTCAAAACTAGTTGTAAGATCCTTGATCCTACCATCTTCAATATCAAAAGCCTCCTTAACACCATCTTGGAACACATCAATTTCTTTCAAATCTTCAACTATCTTCATTGACCAGCCAACCATTTTATTACAAGACCTTTTGTGGGATTTGTAGTTAATGAAGAAATTCTTGAAATCAACCTCAAGCATGAAACACTTGTCCATCACCATGGACACTGAATCTGATTTCTAATTTAGTGTGTGTTGAAGCATCTGGCATCTAGAGTCTATACTTGAAAAAAATGGAATGGTGTCAACCATATTATTCAATGACTGAACAAAAAAATCATGTCCAATAGACGATGATTCCGAATCCAAAACTTTTCTAGGTGAAGGTTATTTTTCTAGATCAACAAGTTTCTCCTTCGAGGATCTGTTAGCTTCCTTATTCTTTAAAACGACTTTAATAGGTGTATCAACAACCACCTATTTCCCCTTATCAGCTTTCGAAATGGATTCCTCTTCCGAAGATTCATGTTCACTGTTAGACAGCTAAACAATCTTATCTTCAACTACTTCTTCTTTCTGAGCTCCTACCTCAGCATCTTCAGGATGAACAAAATGATGATTATAACTTTCTTCCTTAGACAGCTTATTCACTTCATCTTCATCATTGTCATCTAACCCAGGAGTAGAAAGCTTCGAAGATTCAGCTTGAGATGTTTATATTGAAAATTTCTTGGATGGTCACTCCTTCTCATGAAAGTCCTCCACTTTCTTAATAAAATCTTATGTATCACCACTACTTTCAGCTTCCTCTTCAACTGCTTCGATAGATTATTTTTCTTCAACAACCTTCTCTTGGAATTTTTCCGGAGTGATGAACTTCTTCCCTGGAGTCTCGGGTAAGGGTTCTACTATAAAGGATTCTGGTACCTGAATATTTTCAAATTCTTTATTAGTATCCCTCAGAAGGAATTGAATGATCTCATCTTGATTCATATTCTTCTTTAATTTCTTTTCTTTAGCTTGTTTTTCAAGCTCATCAGCTATCTTTTCATTCAAAGCTTAGCTTCTTCAGGATTCAAGTCAAACGGTGGCTCTCCTTCCTTCCAATTTTTCTTATCTTCCCTCCACTTGGCTACATCCTCTTCTAGATAACATTTTTTCTTCTTAGGTTTTTGAGGTGCAGATTGAGATTCCTTAGCTTTTGGGGGTTTTTCTTCTTCTTCCACTTCCTTAAATTTCCTCTTCTATCTGACCTTTTTCAATGTTTCAGCCACTTATTGATTTTTCAGAACAACTTCAGCTTCTTCCTCTGGTAGGTCATAAAATTCTCCTGAGTCCTTAGAAAAACCAATGTTCATCTTATTCAGGGTATCATCACTAACTAGCATGACTTTTCAATTTATAGGCTTCGAACATCAAGGAATTTTAAAAGATTCTAGACACCGAACAATCAACTTAGAAAGAATGGTAGAGTCATGATAATTGGGCCTTCATATTCCCATTCTTGATATTCTCATTCATAATCAGAATATGCTTAACCAAATTAACCTTTCTCAGGTTCACCAGAAAAACTAGGATGTACATATCACTCTTTTTCAGTGTGTCCTTGTCACCTTTTCTCAAAATGATAAATCCTTGAACCCATAATTCAAGGATGATTATTTATATAAAGGTGATCAATCTTCAGAGTCTTGACATTAGTAAGACCGAGGCACTCCATGGTTTTCACCTTAAAAAAACTTCGTTTGACATTTGGAAACTTATGGGAACAGAACTCAGCTTCCCCTTTATATGGAATTCTAACCAAGCTAGCCGACTCTGTATACGAAAGAGAATAAGTCTCACCATATCTCTTAAACAAAAACATCTCTCTGCCTTCTTCCTTGAAGAAACTGACTGATTCATAAAACTCAACAAGAAAATCCGGACACACAAAATCTTGAGCCGCTGGCTTTGATATGCATACACTCTCCCATCCATGAAGCATGATATTCATTGAGATTATAGATTCATATTTGTTGAAAAAATTCGTATGCACCAACCTTTCTCTATATACCTTCCACTCTGAAATTGACTTGATAGTAGAGATATCTTTCTGAGAGTATTCTTCTACAGAAATTTGGATTTGAGAAAACTCGGATAAGTTCGTAATGGTCTTAAGTAGAGAGGCAGAGCTTCAGCATGCGAGAGCTTGAGATCAATGTCGGGCAACCATCATGGGTCCTTTATATAGGCGCTTGATGTGATGATTCATCTTCTAAACTCAATCCAATGGCTGAAAATCCTTCTAATCAGATCTAACGGTTGATATGATAGGCTCAAGGAAAACTTGATAGAATCTGATCTTTTGAGATTCTTTTTAAAGAAAAATATTCGGATTTAAGGAAAAAATAATCTGAAATTTTTAAAACAAAATGAAAATACTGGAAAGAAAATAATTATTATGAAAAATTAAGAAAGGAAACATACATTTTAGATTTCTAGGAAGATTATTCGTATTGAGGAAAAACCTACTTGAAGATCTTAAGATTCTAAAATTTTTATTACAAAAATTAAATTTGAAAATGAAAATATTCATTACAAAAAATTTTAGTAAGAAAATCTTCATTACAAAAATTTTGAGTACAAAAATCTTCATTACAAAAATCATTTTTAAAAAACTTTATGAAAAAATTTTTAGAATAACTTCATTACGAAAGATTTAAAAAATCTAACTACGAAAATTTTAGTTACAAAATATTTGAAAAATATAACTAGGAAAATTTTCATTATGAAAGATTTGAAAATTTTGACTATGAAAATTTTCTTTATGAAATATTTGAAAAATCTGACTACAAAAAGTTTCATTACGAAAAAATTTCATTACGAAAAATATTAATCTAACTAAAAAGAAAATGTACTCCCCCTGTGAAAAGTAGTTTATTACTGTAATGAGATTGATTTCAACAAAAATTTAACAACGAAGATTACCTGATGGTTATCATTCCTAACTTATGTTTAATGTATTCAAATCTATTGTAGGGTAAAGATTTTGTGAAAATATCAGCAAGTTGATCTTGTGTTCCGATAAAATGAAGAATGATATCTCCTTTTTGTGTATGATCCCTAAGAAAGTGATGCCGAATATCTATGTGTTTTTCATGAGAGTGATGTGCAGGGATTTTAATTAAGGAAATGGCACTAGTATTATCACACAAAATTTTTGTTTTGGTAAAACTCATAACATGTTCTGTGAGTGTGTGTTGCATCTAAAACACTTGAGCACAATAACTTCCAACAACTACATATTCAGATTCAGCAGTATAAAGTGCTAATGAGTGTTTCTTCTTGCATGACCAAGAAACTAATTAATCTCCTAAGAAATTACAAGCTCCAGATGTACTCTTTCTATCCATTCTATATCCACCAAAGTTATCATCCGAAAAACTTTTCAAAATAAAATCGTTTCTAGAAGTATAAAAGATTCTTAAATCCATGGTTCCCTTTAAGTAGCAAAAAAATTATTTTCACTGCCTTTAAAAGATATTCCTTAGGATTGGATTGATATCTTTCTAATAATCATACTAAAAACATTAAGTCTAGACGACTAGTTGTCAAGTAAAATAAGCTTTGTATCATGCCTCTAAAAGATGTTTGATCTACTGGTTTCTCAGCTTCATCAAGATCAAGTGTGTTTGAGGAACCAATGGGAGTACTAATACTCTTAGTGTTGTCATATCCATACTTTTTAACAAGATCTTTAATATACTCATGTTGGGATATATAGATTCCTTCTGGTTTTTAAGAAATTTGAAAACCAAGGAAAAATTTTAACTCACCCATCTTACTCATTTTGAACTCATATTTTATTAGATTCACAAAGGAATCAATTAAAGATTCCTAAGTTGAACCAAATATAATTTCATCAACATAAATTTGAATGATCAAAACATTTTTATTATCTTTCTTTATAAAAAGAGTTTGATCTTCATTTCCCTTAACATAATTACTTTGAAGCAAAAATCTTGTAAGTCTATCATACCAACCTCGAGGGGGCTTGCTTAAGTACATTCAAAGCTTTGGTAAGTTTATAAATATGTTCAGGATGTTTTGTATCTTCAAAACTACGAGGTTGTTCAACATAAAATTCCTCTTAAACAAAACCATTAACGAAATCACATTTCACATCCATTTGAAAAAGTTTGAAATTGAAGAATGCTGTAAAGGAAAGTAAACTACGAATAGATTCAAGTCTAGCTACTGGAGCATAGGTTTCTTCATAGTCTATACCTTCTTTTTGATTATAGCCTTTATTAATAAATCTAGATTTATTTCTTACTATGATTCCATTTTCATCACACTTATTTCAAAAGACCAATTTTACTCCCATAACAGAAGTTTCCTTACGTCTTCAACCAAGGTCCATACTTTATTCCATTCGAATTCATTTAGTTCATCTTACATATCTTTTATCCAATCATCATCACCTAAAGCTTCATCAATGCTTGTTGGTTCTAATTGAGAAATTAATACTAGATGTTCTAATTCATTCCTTAAAGAACTTCTAGTCCTTACAGGTTGATTTACATCACCAATAATACTATCACTGGGATGATTCTTACGTAACGGCTGATTTGGGTTTTGTAAAACCTATTCATCAACACAAGGTAGGAAATCTTCTAGGGTAAATGCTTCAGAATTTTCTTCTTGGACATTTTCCTTATCATATGGATCATATAACAAAGGTTGATAATCAGTTTTTGAAAACACATCTAAAGATATAGGTTGGGGTTATTTAAAAACAAAGGTATCAGTTTCATCAAATTTGACATGTACTATCTCTTCAACAAAACAAGTGTTTTTATTAATAACTATATAAGCCTTAGAAGTTCTGGAGTAGCCTAAGAAAATTCCTTCACGAGATTCTGGTGTGAATTTTTGTAAATTATCTCTAGTATTCAAAATGAATACCTTGAAACCAAAAACCTTGAAGTAGGAAATTATAGGTTTTCTACCATTCCATAACTCATAAGGGGTTTTATTAATAAATGGTATAATCAAAACTCAATTTATAGTATAACAGGAAGTACTTCTAGATTCAGCCCAAAAATGCTTGGCTATAGAATATTCACTCAACATGGTTCTTGTTATCTCTTAAAGAATTCTATTTCTTCTTTCAACAACACCATTTTGTTGAGGTGTTCTGGGTGCTTAGAAATTATGAGTAATGCCTTTTCTACTACAAAAAGTTTCAAAATATGAATTTTGAAATTCTCCTCCATGATCACTATGTATAGTTATCAAAGGAAGGTTTTTCTCATTTTTAACTTGGGCTATAAAACTTTTGAAATAAGAAAAAGCTTCAGATTTCTTTGTTAGAAAATAGACCCACGTAAATCTAGTGTAATCATAAACTAAAAAAAATACATAATATTTTCCTCTGATGCTTTAAGTTTGTGTTGGACCAAAAAGATACATATGCACCAACTGTAATGCATTAGTGGTTGAGACTTCACCGACAGATTTAAAACATGATTTATGTTTCTTTCCATATTGACAAGGATCACATACTTTTAAAGTATCAAATCTATTTTTCAATAGATCCTTAACTAATATTTTCTTTGAGAGTTTTCATAGATTCCTAAGGTTACAGTGTCCTAACCTTCTATTCCACAACCAAGAATGATCTTCCATTTCACTAAGGCAAGGTAAGTGTTGGTGCCTAAGGTCTTCTAAGTTTAGTGTGTAAACATTGTCTTTCCTAAGGGCAAAAAGAATAAATTCTTCCTTGGAATTGTGTACTAATCACCTATCATTCCTAAAAATCACAACTTAACCTTCATCATAAAATTGAATTATTCTAATGAGGTTGTGCTTAAGACCCTTAACAAATAAAACATTTGAAATCAATGTTTTTTCAAGAAGAACGATGTTACCTATACCAATAATTTATCCCTAAGAATTATCTCTGAAAGTTAATTTTCCTCCTTTCGTCTTGATAATATTTTCAAAGAAGTTTTTGTTACCAGTCATATGTCAGGAACATCCACTATCCATGTACCAAGTATTTCTATTGGTACTTTCCTTATTTTCCTGAAAATAAGAATTCTAGACTTTTGGAACCCAAACATTCTTGGATCCGGAAATTTCATAAAGAAAAATTTTAGGCACCCATATTTTCTTAGAAAAATTGGCTTTATGAAATTCTAAAGACTAGGTTTTGTTTAAGGAACAACCTTTTTCCCAGTTTCCACCACACTCACACTTGGTGAAAAAGAGGGAAGACAGTTGAAAATTCAAACCATCATATTAATAATAATTTTAAACCAAGTAATAAATCCATGCCCCACACAAAAGGATTAAAAATAATCTCTTAAACCAAGTATAAATTCCATCAAAAGATATAAAATTAGGATACCTTAACTTAAAACTCAATTTTATAGGCTATTAGATCCTATTTTGACTTAGAAAAATTGTGTTTCAAGGTTTCCCTAGTACTAAAAGTCATATTTATCATTGTAAGAATCAATTTTATAGGTCATGAAGCCTAAATGGACATTAAAATCAAATGTGATGGTAGTTTGAAGTTGAAGTTTGATTTTTAACTTATCTTAAAACATTAATAAATTTTTTATTATTAATTATTAAAAAACTAACCAATTTGATCAAATCATTTTATAAGCTTTGATTTTACTAGTCATGGTGCACAAATTCACACATGGATCAAAAGTTATGGTCATTTTAAGTTGAAGTCTGATTTTTAAATTATCTTAGAATATTAGTTAAGTATTTTTTGGCCATGTTTTTAATATGTGTGTGTATGTGTGTGTATATTTTGTTTCTGTTTATATATAAATTATATATATATGTAAATAATTACTAATTACTAATTATTAATTATTAAATAACTGATAATTTGTTCATTTTTAAAATAATTACTAACTAATATTTATAAATAACTAATAATTAATAGTAAATTATAATTTTAAATACAAATTTATAAATGATTATAAATAATAATTAATAATTAATAAATAATAATTAGTAATTGGTAATTAGAAATTAGTAATTAATTAATATCCATAAACATATAAATAATTTTTTTAATTATTTAAAATTATTAATTATTAATTATCATTAATTTAGTGATGGTTTTAATAATCACTAAATGATGTTGATTCGCAACAAATAGCCATGAATTATAGATGATTTTCTAAAGTCATCGATAAAAAATAAAAAATGAAACATTCAGCGATGGTTTTAAAAACCACCACTAACTTTTCTTTTTTCAAAAATGTATTTCCCGGTTTGGAAATAAAATATTATATTTTTATAAAGATAAAATATTTTATGATTTGAAATATTTCAATAATGGTCTTTATGAACTTGAATATGAAAACCAAGTGTCAAAATTCAATAACAAAACAAGTTCGCATGACTCTTATCAAACATGAATATGAAATAAATGGGTTGGTCGTATAAACAAGAATCATTTGAAAAAACTATATTAGTAAGGGTATTTAGATTTTTTTTGAGCTAAAACCACTATATATATTTCATTATTTTTTTCAAATTAAAATTTCCAAAACTCCATTTGGTGTAAATGGTGATAGGGTAATGATATTTTTTTAATTTTTTCATACAGACGTGTGTGGACATTTTATAGTTGAAACTAGGAGTGGAAACTCTTCATTCATAACTTTTACTGATGACTATAGTAAATATGGATTTTTATACTCAATAAGGTATAAGTCTAATCCTTTGAGAAATTTTAGGAGTTCAATAATTAAGTATAGAATCGTCTTGGTAATAAGATAATGAAACTTTTCCCATATCATGGTGGAGGGAATCTTAACCATGATTTTATTGATTATCTAAGATATTTTGGGAGCTATCTTAACTTGCTTCTTTTTATACACCATAGTGTAATAGTGTTAGTGAAAGGAAGAACCACACTAAGTTGAATAGGGTGATTCCTATGATGAGTCATATGATTCTTTCATTATCCTTTTGGGTGCATAAATTACAAAATAATGCACACATACTAAACCGAGTGATAGATAAAGTAGAAAATGGTATTCTATATGATATTTGGTATGGAAATAAACTAGTTTTGTCACATATACAAGTGTGAGGATCCAAATCATGTATTAGATATATCTATGGAAACAAACTTGAACCCTAAGTCACTGATTATATCTTTATAGAATATATAAATAAAAATGAAGGATATTATCTATATAACCCCTCATATAAAAATATTGTGGTCGATAGACATATCACCTTTCTTGAGAGATATCACATCTCTAAAATAAATAGTGGGAGAAATATCTATTTTGATGAATTCAAGGCTCAATATACACAAGATTTGGCATAGGATTAAATTATACAACACCCTATGGAAGAGGTTGTTCTAGAGATGAAGAGAGGTCAGAGAACCAGAGAGATATGTTTTTCTAGTCACCAAGGATAGTGACGCATTATTAGCCAATAATGATAATCCTATAGACTACAAGGAAATAATAAGTAACTCAAAATATTCATTGTTTCAAGAATCCATGAATTTTGATATGAATTATATATACCAACACCAAGTATGGGTTTTTTAGATCCTATAGTGGATATAAAGCATGTTGGATTCAAATGGGTATTTAAAAATAAACTGGACATGCATGGTAAATTAAATACATATAAATCAAGGTTGATTGCAATAGGGTTTAAGAAACATCAAGGCATAGACTATGATGGTACCATTTCACTATATTCTATATTGAAATCTAGTAGAATTTTTCTTCCCATAATAGCTTATCATGATTAAGAAATTTTGAAAATTGATGTCAAAATGGTTTTCCTTAACAAGAAGATTGTGGAAGATATATACATGAAACAAATAGAAGGATCTGTGAATCCAAAGGATTCCAATGAGATATAAAATCTATAGAATTCTATATATTGTCTAAAGAAATAATCTAGATCATGTGACATTATTTTCTATGAATAGATAGAATATTTGGTTTTATATAGAATAAATCTAATCTTAGTGTCTACAAGAGGATTATTAGGACTATAATTGTTTTCCTTGTACTATATGTTAAAGATATATTACTAATGGAAAATGAGATGATAATAATAAAAATTATGAAGATGTGGTTAAAAAAACTAATCTCTATAAAAGACTTAAGTAAAGTATCCTACATCCTTGGGATCAAGATTGTATTGATAGATCCAAGAGGATTCTTGGACTAAGTCAGGGTATATACATTGACAAGATACCTAAGGGATTCGGTATGGAACAATCTAAGAGTGGATTATTTCCCATGTCACATGGTATACATCTTTCTAAGAAAATTTACTCCCAGACACAATATGAGAGAGATAGAGAGGGTGATCACGATTCCTTATCATTAGTGATATGATCTTTCATGTATGTAATGTTATGTACTGGGATCGAAATTTTATATTCTATGATCATGGAAGGAATATGTAAAGAATAAATAGGAGACTAGTTATATACTTCTATAAATATTATCCTAAAGTATTTGAGGTGTACTAAGTATATACTCGTCGTTTATGGAGGAGATGAGGAGCTAGTCACTAGAGGATATAAATATTTTTGTTTCGGAATAGATATAAATTATTTGAAATCGTAGTCAAGATATATATTCTTTCTTAATGATAGATTTGTGAGCTAGAAGATCTTAAAGTAACCAATAGTCACTGATTTTATATTAGAGTTTGAGTATATTATAGCTTCTGATGTAGATAAACAATCGATTTGGATATAAAGTGTCATCAAATACCTTGATGTGGTTCCTAGTAGTAAATATTCCACCACGCTATATTGTGATAAAAATGTAGAGTGTTCTTAATCAATGAGCCTAAGTTCCATCACCAAAAAAAGCACATACTTTGAAAGCATCACCACCTATAAGATTTTTCTTAGAGGGGTGAGGTCAAAGTAAGTAGAGTTTTCATGAAAGAGAACATAAAAGAGCCATTGGCTAAATCCTTATATCTATAGAAGCATGAATATCATATGAGAGTTAGTGGACTTAACATTATTAGCATTAGGATCTAGTAAAAGTGGTACTCTAAGGAAGTTAGTTCTCTAGAAACAACTTAGTTTGTAATTTTGATTACCAATATATTCAAATACCATAATATTAATAAATAACTTATCACAGGATGAGTTCTCTTATACATAACATTAATTTGATAATTTCTTTAGAGTATCTAGCACATCAAAAATTCATACTAGTTCACTTCTATAATGAGAATCTAAAAATTACATGACTATATTCTAAAATATATGCCTTGTGGTCCATATGACATCTTATGATGGGACACATATGATTTTTTTAGTATCAATTATTGGATGATCGTAAGTAGATAAGGATTATTCTCATGGATTTTTCACTTGATAGTCTCTAAATATGATTTTATGAGGAAAAACCCCCCAATAGTAATTCCATCTATTATATGTTTCATTTAATACTCATATCTAAAAACATATCTATTTTTCCTTATAATTGGGATTTTTATTAATGTATATCATGAATCATATACTTTAATGTATTTTCAAATATTGTGACAACATATTCTCACAGATAAGTAAGATTTTTTGGGTGTTTCATAAGTGATATGATAATAATAGAAAACCTGAGAAAGTATATTTCCCTTCCTATACCAAAATATGATATCCTATTCCATTTGATTTAAATAGAACTTGTCTTATTAAGTCTACTTATATGGTGGTTAATCAACATGTTCATTTTAGAGTGTCACAGAATGATATTTGGGGACATGGGTCAATGAAACAAGTATACATTCTTAATGAGATTTAGAGAAAAGGGTACTATATTACATATTAATCATTCATATGTGGGTATTTTCATTATTACATTAACATATTTCTCTATGGATGACTTGACATGTTACTGGATGTAAATCTTATACTTTGGGTAAGTTTATCTAATACAACTAATAAATAATCCTATAGGGTCACAAACTAAGTATCTAGTTGTTAATATGGAATGAATATTTATGGTACATGAATTGGAAATGTAAAGGGAAATGGAATTAGAAATATAATAGAAATAGGTTTACAAATCATGTTTAGTATTAGAGGAATTTTGGGGATGGAATGGAAATATAAATTTTTGAATGAAAAAAAGTATCTTTATATTCTTATCCCTACCTCCCACCATAGCCCACCATCACCCAACATTATTATCCCTTGGTAGGAGTGATCTCAAACACAAATTCTATCACCCTAAAATCTATCATCCACATAGCCCATATCATCCATCATTGAACCAGTCATCATAGAGCCATCACTGAAGAACCCTCATTGAACATATTGTATCACCCCTATCATTGAATCATTGTTTTAGTCTCGTATTTGAACCCATGATTGCACCCTCATTACTAAACACCATCATTACATTCTCATCAAAATAGTCTTATCATTGACCCCCTGCCATAGTCTCATCATAGAAACCATTGTAGAGGGTTACCTTGTGTAAATAGGGGAAGAGGGAGTCGGTGGAAGTTGGTGACATGAATCTAGATTGTTAATAGACTAGCGGTATAGAAGGAGAATGAGGAGGGTGTGCTGGCATTGATGGAATGTTCACGGGATGTCAATGAGTGGTTTTAATGATGTAGGAGGAGTTATTGCACCATGTAGATACATGGATATTTTTATCTAGAAAAATTATTTCCCTTTTAGATATATGATTTCCACCCAATTATAGAGGAAACCATGATTCTGTCGTATAGTGTAATTTCAGATTCCATTCCATCAAATTCTCTCATACCAAACATAGGAAAATATGGGTACCATTTCCCTTTCTATTGAGTTCCTCTATACAAAATATGTCCTATGTGTAACCATAATCTCACTTAAATTCTATTTAAATTTAATATAGAAAAAATATTATTCTAAAAACTAAGTAATAATAATTAATCAAGTTAAGACAAACAAATAAGATGATCGGAATCTTCACACTAGCACCTGGAGTTCCATTAGTAGCATTCTAGGATTTTGTAGCTAGTGTGGATACCACTAGAGAGATTCTTCATTTTTTTAGGATAAATCAATGTAAATCATGAGTTCATCAAAATTAAACCACCATACGTTAGATGATTAATCCATAAAAATTTCATCTCCACCATAATTTTAGGCACATCGGAATCCCATACCTCCCTAACTTAAATGATTTAGAATATAGGATGCTAGAAAATAACCATAATTCACCACAAAAAACGTTTTCCAACAAACATAAAAATATTAATACAACCAAGTAATATAAAAACATAAAATAACACTTTAATTTTACATAGTTCATATTTTTATACTACATCCATGGTATAACATTACAAGAATTTATTACTTGATAAGTACAAAGTTTCAATCACTATAATTGTACCACCATGTAGATCACTAACTCAAATGATTGTTCAAAACTTCAGAAAAGTGTTCCCACCCTCTTTTTATAGAGGGATCCAATCATTCATCTAGTAACACCAACTTCCTATAAACCTAGGAACCCATCCTTTACATTGTGATACTTTTTACACCTTGTAGTATTCCTTGGTTTGACTTCCAATCATCGGCAGTGCAATGGTACTTCTAATACCTTACTATTTCCCACATAATTCATGAAAAGAGTGATTCAAAAACTAAAAATTAATTCTTATGATGAATAGAAAACCTAAATATATTTTATTGGTTATGAACATCATTCTAAAATACCATAGGAAGTTTATGAACTTTTGACTACCTCACTGCCATCCATTGAAAACTGTTACCATTGCCTTATTTCAATGAACTGGGTCATAGAATTCTATCAAAATAGAACCAAATACTTTAAAATACTTCATAATCCTATAAATCTCCCATTTTAATACTACTTCAAGGATCTATGATAAATAACAACACTTAAGAACACAAGTGACTGGTTAGTTCATTATTCTTTGTCTTCCTACTTCTAGTCACACCAAACCCACTGAGTCACTATATAGACTCATAATTTCATTGCCAAATAATTTATTGAACACGCCCACTTGGTTTTGTTTCCCATTAATACTTCATGGTTAAATATCATTGTATTCTATAAACTTCCAAACATAAAGGTATATTAGGTCTATATGTTTTGTTCTTAAATGAAAAAATGTATTTTATACTAAGTTAATGACACCTTGATTATCATAGAAAAGTGTACCTCATTATTTACCCCTTATTAGTTTCTCATGAAATCACCTCAATGAAGCCACTCTCTTTCATACTTTTATTGATGCAATATGTGTTTCTTCCTTTAATGAGAGAGAAAAAACTTTCTACAATCTTGACATCCAACTGATAATTGTTCCTCCATAACTAAATACATAACTAGAAGTACACTTTTGAGTATCATAACCTCCATCAATGTTAGCATAAACATATCCTTACAATAGTTCATTTAGATAATAAGACAAGGAAAATTATTTTATTCCTTTGATATATTGCAGAATCCACTTCACAGATTCCCAAATCTCCCTCCCTACATTTACCATAAATCAGCTAACAACTCCCACTATATGGGAAGTTTCTAGATGATCGAACCCCATATAATACGTAAAATTTCTGAATATAGATGTGAATTGAACTTTATCTATATGATTTTATTTATCTTCCATTAGAGGTGTTTTCTCCTTGGATAATTTAAAATTCCCAATAAGAGGGGTATCAATGGAA
This sequence comes from Viscum album, assembly GCA_963277665.1. Taxonomy (NCBI): domain Eukaryota; kingdom Viridiplantae; phylum Streptophyta; class Magnoliopsida; order Santalales; family Viscaceae; genus Viscum; species Viscum album. Next base: position 191,699,230 of record OY728145.1, read on the forward strand.
TCACATATAATAATCTCAAAAAGTTTAATGACTTTATGGATGTACTCCTTATGAGATAGGATTAAGATTATAAAACCTTTATCTCTTTCAAACCACATGCACAATATCTTTTCTGATTCACTAAGATCATTCCATTCAAAAAAATTGGAAAAATATTTCTTGAGCTCTTAAATAATTTTGAAATTAGGTCCATCCAAAAGCATATCACCCCCATATAAGAAAGATATAGTGAAAATTCAATCCTAAAACTTATTCTAGTAGAAATATTTATCTTAGTTTCTCCATAATAAACCTTTATTTAACATAAAAGCATCAAACTCTTGGTTCCACTTTCTTGGAACTCGTTTCAACCATAAAGACTCCTTTTGAGTTTTCATAAAAATTCATGATTTGTTTTCTATAAAACCATCATATTACTTCATGTAATTTCCATCCTCTAAATCAAGGTGAATAAAAGCTATCTTAATATTTATTTTTTCCATATCAATATCTTATAGAAATAGCCATACTCAACCTTGTTGTGAAATTAGTATTCTTTACAACTCATAATAATATTTCATAAAAGTTAATTCCTTCATTTTATTGGAAACATTTCACTATCATCCTAGCCTTATAACTCTTAATTACATTATCTTCTTCCTTTGACTAGAAATTTCATTTATTTTATAGTTCCCTATTTGGTGTCATTTTTATATAAAAAATCCAATAATTTTTTTATTTATAACTCCCAAATATTAGAATCACTTAGACTAACCACCTCTTTTGGACTCTCAAGTTTTCCTCTACCTATTAACAACAATAATTGAATATCAACTCCATACCTTTCTACTGGTCATTTGATCCTAGATCACCTTCACAACTCTTCCTATGTTTCAGTTCTTTATGGTCAAAATACTTCCAAAAATTATCCTTATGATTATTTTCCTCGAACATCACTTTTCATTGAGATTTTAGGTATAACATCAATTTTTCAACTATATAAAATTATATGATATTGCCTAAACGTTCCTCTGTAATTTGAGATCTTCTTGTAGACATAGTATCACCTGAAATTTCCAAAATTTTAATTCATCTGGATATTATTCCTAGGTTAACTTATATTTGAGATTATTATTTTTTCTCATCTACCTTTGAATCTAAGTTACATCCCTTCAAAATAACCTACTCAATAAAGAGAAAGTTTATATTTTTTATGGATTGTATTTTACTATTATCCCAAAATCAAAATCCAAACTCTACATTATCATACCCTATAAAGAAAAATATGTGAGACTTTTCTTAAAAAATTTCTTGGTCCTTGGAATCCAAATGAACATAGGAAAAATAGTCAATAATCCTGAGATAATGAAGTTTCGGTGTTCTACCAGACCATCATGATTCTGGTAACTCTTTCTCTACTATTGAAGAAGAAAATAGGTTGATTAATTATCTGTCCATGTGAATATATTCTAACCAAATTTACTTATGAAACCATTAGGGAATCCTTGTGCTATAGACATTGTCCATTAATGTTTGATACATCCTCTTTGTTTGGTCATTTTATTTTATTGTTCCAAGAACCATTTTCTCATGTCTAACTCCCATATTCCTGCTATAGTTTTGGAAACTCCTTTTAGTGAACTCACCATTATCATTAGATCTAAAATAATTCAACTTAAAACTAGTATCCCTCTCCGCTATTTTTTTCAAATAAGAAAAGATTCCAAAAACATTATACTTGTGCTTCAAGAAATACTCCCACACATTCTTTATCGAGTCTTCAATGAAATTCATAAACTATTTTGATCCACCCTGAGATTTAACTGGGGATAGTTCCTATACATCAGTATATACATATTTTATTTTTCAGTTCATAGATTTTCTTCCACTGATATAGAAAGAAATATTCTTTTGTTTTCTAGGTATGAAACTTTTAAAATTTATAAAGTTTTCTGGATACATCTTTAGAATTCCTCTTTCTACAAGAATATTCAAAAACTTCTCACTGAGGTGACCTAACCAGATATTCGAGAACATTGAATTTAAAGAAGTTAACACTACAAAAATAGTGACTCCTTTAGTTCTTATGGTAAGATAAATAATTTTATCTTTCACTACTGTAATAGTGACTAAGGAACCTTGAGTTATCTTCTACACTCCATTATATAAACTTATTCTAAACCCATCTTTATCCAACTATCCAATATAAATAAGATTCTTATGAAGACCTAGAATATACATAATAGCCTTAAGACCAAGAATGCTTCCATTTTTCATTTGAACATTTACATATAACTTACCCATAATTTTTAAAGCTTCGGTATTAACTAGATTTATTTTACTAACACTTTTGGAAACAAAATTTTACATTTACCCTCTTCCTCCTTTGGAATGAAAATATGAACTAAAATATATTATCTAATGTTAAAATGGAATAATAATACTAAATATCATAGTAATACCTTCTTCTTAAACAATATTTCTGAAACCTGAGAATCGAGAAGAATTATTTCTAGTAGCTTTCCATTCCTAGAAATCTTTCTTGAGGTTCCAACATGTGGAGTGAGGTTTGGCCAATTTTCCTTAACTACTCATGACATATTTATCCACTAAATTTCATTAAGTTCTATGGTGAGGTGAAATTCATCTTCTATCTACATTAATTATATTTTCATACGATCTATGAACTTATTTCATCAAGATCACTTTACTCAAAATCAAGTTCTGGATTTCTTTAAGCACTATATTTATTTTAATATAAACATTACTCACTAATATCACTATATTTTCCCATGATTTTGGCCAAGTGTATAGAAAAAATGTCCAAAATATTATCAAAAGATTTTTCCTTTAGTTCCTCGAGATTATTTTTGATCACGTTAAATTTATTTACATGATATATCTTGGAACATTCTTCTGATAATCTCATTTTAAAAAACCTCAGTAGTAGATAAACTTTTTTGATAAGAGTCAAATTCTCACACATATCAATCATTAATACCATAAGTTTGATAGTTGTCTACTTCTCATGGATCTTAGAAGAAATGTTCCTTACTAACGTTATTTGAATCAATCCATGACTGATCCAATCCATCTTCTCCCATTTAGTTGTGTCCATGTTCCCTATTTTAGTTCTAGTTAATGGAACTTTAAGATTGTTTTGGATAAAATAATATTTCATCTATATTTTCTAGAAAAAAATTTCATTCTAAAAAACCCATACACTTGCATCTTACCTTCTTTTAATGATATATATCTGAAAAAGTAACTCATGCTGAAACAAATAATAAAGGAAGGTAAACAGAAGATACCTCGATATTCCTAAAGTCTTATTCTCTGAAAAAAGTTTTGATACCAATTATTAATAGGAGATCTGATAATAAAGTGTGAGTTTTATATAACTAAATTATTATAAATGTGATAATGAATCCATTGGATGTTTGGTTACACCATAATTTCATGAGTAATGTAACACCACACCTCCCAAACTTAAATTCTTTGGAACCTAGGATGCCAAAAAAATCACCCTAAATTACAATATAAATGTCCTTAGAAAAACATAAACAATTTAATACAACCAAGAAAATGAAAAAATAACAAATAATTATTTAGTTTTATGTGGTTTATATTTTAACCCTATATCCACAAAATAACAATACAAGAATTTATTACTTGAGAAGTAAAAAATTATAGTCACTGTGTTTGTACTGCCATATAGATTAAAAAATCAAATGATGTATGGATCACTAAATCAAATGATTTATCAAGACCTCATAAAGTTTTCCAACCATAATTTTATATAGGTTCCCACTCGGTCAGCCACTAACACCCATTTATTACAATCATGGACACCCATTTGTTGCAATGTGTAACTTCTGACTCCATGTAGCATTTCTTGGCCTAACCACTAAAAATTGGTAGTTGAAAAACTCTTATAATTACTCACGCATTCCAAAATAATTCTTGAAAATATTTATTCAGGAACTGACCTTAATTATATCGATGAATGAAGAACCTAAAAATCTTTCGATAGTTGTAAGTTCACGAACTTCTGAAAACCTCACTACCATACGCTAAGACCTATTGTTTTTACCTTCCTCCAATGAACTAATTAATGAAAATCTAGTAAATAGAAAAACAATTTAATGCCTCAGTTTTTCCTATGTAAATATTTGAAATATATCTAGTAATATTTTTAAATCCATGTGGTGAGATGGCATGAGATCCTGGGGCTCTATGAGCCTGAACTTGATATTTGAAAATTATTATATATATTAATGTCACATGCACACATTTTTCCAAAAATGTAGAATAACTCTCAAATAAATTCTAGAGTTAAAAATTTGATTCCACCATTGAGTTTAAAATGTGGGTGTTACCCTCGGTATGATAAAACCTTTTCGGTTTTAGGCGTTTCTGAAAAATTTATCACGGGTGCTAAAAATAAATAATTTTTTTGTTTTTTTTATTCACATAGAGACCAAAATCACTCCTCTATAAATACCCAATTATAGGTAAGTCTCTAGATTATCCACATAACTCTGGAGACCTAGAGAGTATCCATTGTAGAGACATTGTAAAATGACATCGAATCAGAGGGTTGGATCGGTACAGCATAGCTCGTCTATGCTAATAGAGTTCATGGATGCTGCCAACGACATAAACATAGAATTTTTATTTATCAGTGATTGATCGAAAATCTAGTTAAGATATTTGATTTGTGTGGTTTCATCCTATTTATTTATTTCATGTCCAACATGGATAAATTACATAAACAAGAATTGATCCATGCATCGATGGTTGATTTATTTTATGGTTGATTTAAATGTCCATTATTGATTATTCTTCTTCATTCAACTATTCTATGAAAATAGATAGAGTTTGAAATGAAAAAATTTGAGGTTCATTCCTTGTGTTTATGGTTTATGGTTTTCTCCACCATTTATTTACAAGTTTATCAAGAGAAATTTATTTTTCCCACGATGAATATCGGGTATGTGATCATATTGTAATCATTATTTGGAATAACAGATCAATACCTTAGGTGAAGTTCATGATTGAGGGTGTGATCAAGGTGTCATTAAGTATGATGGACAAAGGAAGATTGGATTGGAGTAGTGTTCCTCATTCTTCTCGGTTTTACGTGTGATGAAAACATGGCACGCAACAATGCGGCTCGATGGAGCAATTTTTGAGCAGATCGGATCCCAGATCCCATTGACTAGAAATGAAAAGGGTCATCTAAACCAAGATCCATGATTCCTGGTTAAAATTTTAACAACAGTGAGATATTTGGATGACGAATGAAGGAACTGTGGAATATGAAAAATTTCATGATAGACAGTGTGTAATCTGGAGATACATTCCATGTGGGTCCCTGGTTATGACACTAGAGTTTTCATGGAAGAGACAAGGATCACATGTTGTATTGTCCCTATCATATATTATGTGGCTTCAAGATGGTGGAATTCTATGTATCTCAGAGGATACATAGACATGAGATGATTACATGATATAATTTGTGTATTCGGACACAGCTAGAGTACAGGTGATGAGATTTGTACTCAGACACATCTAGGTGTGCATGGGAATTGCCCAAGGTAGATAGGAATGGGTAGAGGAACATGGGAATGGACATGGGATGGTCCAAATTTAGTGGTACAAGTATTGTACACAAAGTGCATGCCATGTACTTCCTCATAGATTGCTCAGAGCCCTTCATTTCTTTAGTATAGACCAAGTTCAGTTGAGTTTGATACCTTGGTTCTTTCCCAAAATGGTATAGTGTATGATTATGTACACTATATAGGATTTTGATCCCCTGTATAGGTTCAGTATTGGATAGATTTATGTTCATCCTCGTGTGGGACTAGGGTGGGATCGTCTATCATTCTTATGTGAGCTCCATGGTATCAGCATGACCACCAAGAATGGGAAATAAATCCCTTATCTAAAAGGTACATCTGGTAAGGTTTTTGATCCCCCATTATCCCTAGGTGTGATAATATACCTAGATGATAAGATCTTCTAATATCCAGTGAGTACTTCTTGGGTGGTTCCCAATGATCATGACCTCTTGGATGAGCATCACCAGTGACATCATGGCTTGTGGAGTGAGTAACCCATAAATAAGTGTTCCCTTGAAGCCTTGAGTAGTATCCTTTGGTTAGAAGTTTTGGATGAGTTTATTTGTGTGTTAGGAGTTTATATGGGTTTATTATTGTATTATCATTATGTGATGACTACTCTTGATGCTTTATGCTTGGTGATTTTGGTGTATCCTACTGGGTATTATTATACGCACTTATGTATAGTATCTTCCTGCATGTGTCGTGTATTACACAAACTATGTCCCTTTTGACGATGTCCTAGGAGGATAGGGAGTAGGCAGAGCATAGTTGGGCTAGACATACTGAGAAATTTTCCAAGTGGTTACATTTGATAGTGTTACCCTCCTTCTAAGTAGGTTGGACTCTCTATAATTTGTGGTTGGTCTTGTATTTGGAAACTTTATCAATTTCGGTAATTTTTTCATGCTCTGAGGTGGAATCGATGTTGTGAATGCATTTACAGTATCAATTGTTTTTACTTTCTCAACCTTGTACGAGCTAGGATACATGTGTGTGTGTACAGGTATATTTGGATAATGCCTCTCATATGTGGGTTATTCCAACTATATGTTGGTTTTTAGCATGTGGCCTATTAGAGGAGGGCTTGGGGTAGTCACACATGGATTATCGTCAACCAAGAGGGCCTCGGTGGGTCGGGTCATGACAGAGTAGTATCAAAGGTTGGTTTATATTAGGACTAGAGCATAGCTTTTTCTAGATATGTGATTAGTTTAAGGCTTATAAAAATGGTGTTAAAGTGCTTCAAGTTAATATTTTAGGATAGGGACTCTAGTGTTGGTGCAGCGACCAATGTATCCATTCACCAAGGAACTAATAACCTACTTGTTGACTTGGTACATCTAGACACTGGTTGCAGAGAAAAACTTTGGCACATGCATCATATAGTAATGGGTTGTGACATTCATTTCCTTATTGATTCGGCTCCCCAAATATAATCTTTGACCATTGTACATCTTATATATTACAGGATTCATCCATGAAGACATCCATTCAGGATTCCACTGTGTGATCCTGAGGAAAATCCGCTGAGTGATGAGGCCTCTGTATAGGGGCATGTACAGGTGGTAGTACCCTCGGGTGGTTTTCCAATTATATCACCACCCATTGAGTCGCACTTAGTTCTGACAGTACCAGCTAGGGATACAAGCAGGCTGAGTGTTCTACATGAGTTCTAGAGGTAGTGACCTATGAGGTCTCATGGGTGAGCTAGATCCCAGGTAGTTTAGGACTTGCAAAATATAGTCACTCAATTTTTCTACCTCATGAGGAAACCAACATGTCATACGGAATTCCTCACAGTGAGTCTTCTTCATAGCTCTGCTAGGTGATGGTGGAGTCTGGAGACTCAGTCATAGGATGAGATAGCTCTCTCCTCTTTAGAATTTGGGCATCTCTTTAGGAAGGAGTTTTATCCAACCACATTGTGATCATTGCACATCCAAGAGCTTCTGTATCTATAGCAGGGCAGTATGATCGTGGAGAAGTATTCAGTGAGGTTTAAAAATATCTTGTGATACTCAATGGATATGGTGTAAGATCCACTATTCATGTAATGAACCATTGAGATGGTCATACACTAGTATATCAGGGCTTCAGTGATATGTCTTATCATTCCCATTTATGATGGAGTACTTGAGTGAGACTTCGTAGTGAAGAGATTTCTGATAGAGCAAGTGCCAACAATGGGTGCTGGTAGTGGGAACCCAAGAACACCGCCACCACCATCTGAGAACACCGCTACCACCATTCCACTCTCGAGATCAAGCCACCTCTACCTACTCCACCACTCCAGCACATCCTCACATCACGAGCAGCCCCTGAAGAGCTCTCCTCCACCCCTGTCCAGCCACTACCACCATTACAGGCCTCCTTTTCCACCTCCTTTATCTCGGCCTGAGCCGCCTACCACATCATGCTCACCATTAACCGTGGCCATTCGAGCCTCCTCCAGCCACTTCGAAGGCTGGAAGAGGAGGAGGTCACCGCTGGTGAGCCCCAACGACTACTTATGCCCACTGCTTGAGCCACCCGTTAGGAACCACCACCGAGCTTGTCCCACCATTGCTCCTCACCAAATCTCCACCACTACTGATCACCACTACCACCTCCATGTAAAGGGCAACCACCACATCGCCCCACCACTACTGAACGTCGGAACTCTCACTGCTCCTGGACACTGTGAGCCACTGGCTCACCACCCTATCAGGGGATATATGGACACCAAGGGATGAGATCTCCCCCAATCGGACTCGCGCTGCATCTTATCTTCTCTCCACTTCTCTGTTTTTATTTTTTTTTATTTTCTTTTTATTTCCTTTAATTCGTTTTTTTAGTTTGAGTTTTCATTTTTATTTTAAATTGAAATTTTAATTAAATAAATTAAAACATGAATTTTTTTATAATTTGTGTTCCACTATTTAATTTCTCCTTTAATTTTAAAAGTAATAATCATTGTTAAATTTTATTATTATTAATATTTTTATTATTTTTATTAATTATTATTATTATAAAAACATTATTGTTTTTAAAGTTTGGTTTCTTATTTTCGTATTCTCTCTGTTTTCAAGAATTATTCTCTTAGTTATAATAATAATAATAATTGATATTATTATTACTATTATTATTATTATTATTTTAACATTATTTATAAATTATATATTTCTTTTATTTTCTTCTTTTATTTTATTTTATTCCTTTTTCTCTCTATCTCATCTTAATTCTACCATTTTTATTTTATTATTTTTATCCCTCACCCCCATTCATTTTAAAATTACTCTTTCTTTTATTCTAACTCTCTTCTTCTTCTCTTCTTCTCACTTCCACTATTATGATATCTTACTCTCAAACATGAGAGGCTATCCCCAAGGCTTTTCCTAGGGGGAGTTCAAGGTGTTCTTGAATTTTCTTTAAAGTTTATTTTTAAGTTTGTGGTAAATTGAGTAGCATGCATGGTGAGGAGAATGCCTCTGATTTGGTGACTTCCCACCAATGACATGAGACTCAATTTATTTCAATTCTTTTATTTATTCATTTTTTATTATATCTCTTTTTATTAATTATTGATATGATTGGATTTGAGATAATAAATGGATAAAACTGTATCAATTGAGTTGGGTCATGGAAGATGACACCTCCTTGACCAAGGAGTGTCATCAACCTTGATTAAAGGAGGAAGTTGAATTAAGAGTTCTTAGGCATTTAATGATATTACAAAATTTATAAATAATTAATAGTAATTAAAACATGAGATTTTAGTTTTGGATTATCAAACTGGAATTAAACACATAAAAGAGAATAATGATTAAACCTTAAACCAAGACCAATTGATTTCTTTCATTAAATTATTCTGTTTAGATTTGTATGGTAGTGTTAATTAGAATTTCCAGTAAAGACCTGGATTTTCCATGTAATATTTTTTAATTATATGGAATTATTACGAGTCTGTGAAAATTGATAGCGCATGATTCCGAGACCCGATGTGTCGAGAATGAATTTTTGAACTTTTTTAAGGTACATTCAGTAAACACGCGAGTAGTGTTTACTAACTTTTGAACTGGTGCTCGGATTAAAAATATGAGAGCACCGTTGAATCTGCAGCACCGGGATTCTCTTAATAGTGGCTTCACTTCAACTGCTGTAAGTCGGGAGAAAAATATAGATTTTGGAATTTTAAAAAAATAAAAAAATAACTTTCTTATTTTATTTATCTCTTTTCTTTTCCTCTAACGAACAAGCGGTAGTGTTGGGACCAAAAACGAGTCAAGCCATTAAATGGATTGTCTCCTCAAATCCTTTGTAATAGAACCGTTGGAATTAGGAAGGTTCCTATTAAATGAAATCTCATTAATTACACGTGTGTTACTCACCCTCCCCCTCTCCTATTTATATAGAGCTTGGGCATGAGTATTGACACGGTTTCACCAACCAACGAAGTTTTGATAAAGTGTCACGATGCCAAGCACTTGGAAGATGGCACCGGTTCTAGAGATCGGTGACGAGCGCCACCGAATCATGAACCTAAGAACGATGAATGAGCGGTATCATTGGAGGCTTGTTGCGGGAACGACAAAAGATGACTCCTCCCCAAACGCGAACGTTTTCCAACGATCTTAAGGTAAGGATTTATCTTATTTTAATTTCAATAGTTCGTTCAATATTATTCTACCCTCTTATTATCAAGATAACACGGAGGAACCAGGCCAAAAAAACCAGGCCCGAACCCTATGCTACTATTTTTACCAACGTGTTCTTCGCGGGCTTTTTTTCGGATTGGACGCATTTCAAAACAGAGAGACAAGCAGAAAAGAGGGTGTCACGAGAGGTCTGTTGGAACCTTTGGATGGAAAGACGGGCCATTGGAGCTCACCCGATGACCCGCAGAATACTGTTGGCACGGCACTGGCGCCAGTGGGTGAGGGTTGTAAGGGTTGGTGTCCTGAGATCTAACTGTTTTGTATTTTGATTACATGAATGTTCACTTATTATATATTTTTCATTGTTCTGCATGACTATAATACAATAATGTCCTGGAATATTTGTTGCATTGATAAGGTCATGGAAGATCCCCGCTATGATGAGAACCTTAAAATGATATAAAAATATTCTTAAATAAAGTTCTACGGTTGGATGAAATAATATGATAGGACACATAGTATACAGAACATCATGTGTGAGTACTCATAAGAAGACGAGACTCTCTCTCATGGAGTTCACACTTAGTAATCTCCAAGATGGGAGATTATGAGAAGAGACACACCAGTAGAAATTCCGCATGTCTTGGTTTCATCGAATATTTCTATCTATGAGCATGTGTAATGGTCCTTATACTGGAAGATTATCATTAACTCATGTCATGACACGCGCACTTAGATTTACTGATGAAAACTATCATGCAGACAGTTGACAGGAAGTAGGGTACTTTGGGTGCATCACGAGTGACATGTTGTTAACGGATAAGTAGAGGAAGTATTTGTCCCTTCCATTTGTGGAAGTTGATATCTTGGACCTTTGATTGAAATAGAACTGTCGCATTAAATTCCATGGCCATGGTGTAAACGACGAGTTTGTTTCAGGAAGTCAAAGAACAACAGATCAAGCATATAGGTTTATGACACTGCCATGAAACCTGGTTGATGAGATATCGAGACAAAAGGGATTAAATTACACAGTAAGCAATCGTATGAAGTGATACGTCAATGCGGCGTCAACTTCTTTCTCTTGGGTGCCTGGACCTGTTGCTAGACAGTAATCTTGGACTTTAGGCAACCCGCCTAATGCCAATGAGAAAGAGGCCTAGAGGGTCACACACTAAGTGTATTCAAGTATCTCAAGTAGAATAAATATTATTCTCATACATGGTTTAATAATTATTCAAGGAATCGTAAATCATTTTAATGATGGAGGAAAAAGGAAATGAAAAACAAGATATACACATCGTGTATTAAAGATTACACGATGTGTAGTTTTTCATGGAAAACAAGTACACATCGTGTATTAATAATTACACGCCGTGTAGTTTTCTTTATGGAAAGGAAATGAATAAATGAAAACAAGATATACATGCCGTGTACATTGAATGTACATGCCGTGTAGTTTTCAATGAAAAACAAGTACATGCCGTGTATTTATTATTACTCGCCGTGTAGTTTTTCTAGTTTGGATTTTGAGGATATAATATTGTTTTAAATGATATTTATTATAATCAGCGTGGGAACATGTCAAGAAATTAATTATTTGACATGGGGGTTTTAAATAAGATTTTAATAAATAAATAAAACACGTAACGCATTTATTTATTGTCATAACTCTACAACCTCAAACCTGATTATAAATATCCTCACAACCCCAACTCTTTTCCTACACACAAGAGAATCGTTGTGCACAACAACTCTGGAGAATTATTTCAAGGCTGAAAGAACCTCTTCCTCCAAGAACACTCTCAAGACCGAGAGAGATTCTCTTCCATCAGATCGAGATGATCTAAGGCAGACAATGCAGGCAAAGGTTTCTCCACGCTAGCACCCAGAGATTCCATTGGCGACTTCCTGAGATACGAGGTACACGTGTGGATCACCGCTAGAGGAAGTCTACACTTGGCTTCTGCGACGCAACGACGAATCTGGAACATGATAAAGAACATCAATGAAGAAATAACACCCAAAAGTTAATTATTTTAAATTGATTAAATTAATTATAATAAACATTTAACGATCCTACTTTGTGTTTCTGGGACCTTTCTTTTTCATTTTCAATTTATGTGATTTGATCCGTGGAGACTGGAGTCTATCGTCGTATTGATCCCAGATTGATCATTGTTAATGACAAAAAGCCAAGTGGGCACATCCACCCACGAGCTTCCACTGCACCCAGAACCTTCTATTGGTATCAGAGGGAGGTTACAATGTTGATTATAGTTATTTAATTTTCGTTGATAATTTATGCATTTATATTTGATTCAATTCGAAATAAATCATTCTATAAATATGAATAAACGATATCTGTTCTTCCACCTTTGTTTCTCAATTCATATCACAGAAATGACCTTTTAATTTTAATTTTTATTAAAATAAAAATGAGGAACTCATCTGGAGGAGCCGCTCTTTCTGTCTGTACAACATGGGATTACACGGTGTGTAATTAAAACTACATGCCGTGTACTAAGGTTCAACAAACCGACACTTGTCCGCCAAACCACGTGTGTGAATTGATTATGCCTAAGTTTTAATCATGCCGCGTTGACCAGAACTGAACGGCATGTGGAAACTGGAATACATGGTGTGTATGTTGGAGAAACACGCCGTGTAGTCCGATATGGCCAAGGTGAAACCGTGTACAAAGAGAAGTCGTGTTCCGCGTACATGGGATCGCCAGGCCGGTTACTACGTAACAAGGAAGTCCAAGATCTGTATGATTTATCTACATGTTGTGTACTCCAAAATTTCCAAAGTACAGAGAAAACTCTAAATCCCCCGGCATGTACTTTGCATAAAAGGTGAAAATAAATACACACCGTGTAAATATAAACTACATGCCATGTACTTTCAGAAACTTCACCAAGTTTCTTCCGAAAGTACAAAGACTTGTACAATGAATATGGATGAGAAGAATCTCAAGGAAATTCAAAAAGGAATTTAAGATAAAGAATTGATTAATTATAAGATCATAATTAATTGAATTCAAGCATGACTTATCTTGAATAAATAGAACGATTAAAATAATTTTAATTCTAAATATGCGTAAATGTCATTGTATGCTATGGATGATCATGAGCTAGACCAAGACCCATTGTATGTGTATGGTTTTATTTAAATTTATTTAAATTTGTTGGCCTGTGAGCCTTCTTCCAATCAAATGTAGGGCCTATGTTCCCATGGTTTCTTTAATGTAAACACATGTAATGGAGGATATCCCAAGCCAGAGGAGATGGTTCAAAACCCGAAGTTGAGGCAAAACCAACCCAATAAGATACAAAGGTGGATAGGTGGGACCTGCAAAACACGAACCGTCGGTTCAAGGTGTTTTCCCCTAGGTCAGGGTTAGCTTATCAAACCGCTAGATAAGCTAACCAATAAAATCTCATGATCATACCATCTTATTTTATTTCTATCTTATTGCATGGTTTATTTATTATGTATGTGTTGTCGCGATCACATAATTAATGAAATAAAAAAGCATGCAAATATAGAATAAAATAAAATCGGACTATGCGTAAACATTATCGGAACATGGTTAATCACTTAAGAAAGCATCAATTAATATTAACAAGCATGTGATAATATGCATAAAGATTAAATTCCCTCAATCACATATTAAGTCAGACCAAGCCTTCCGTTACTTAATTAAGGGAAAAACTCAATAAAACTATGTGTTTGACCAACCCTTGTTGGGACACTTACTTTTATAAAGGAAGCCCTTATGAAAGGTTTCAAGTTGACTTAACCATATTACATCAAGAGGACTAGCCCTTGCTAAAATTGGTTCAATATTGGAGGCAAGAGTTGAGGAAATCAAAGTCAGGATTTAAGGATTAGGGAGTCCACTCAATAGATCAAGGAATTGTAATATCACAGTTGGCAAAGACCTACCTACCTAAATACCTTCAAATAGCTTGACCAATCCTTATTGGGGTTATGCGAAGGGGAATATGGATCCTTGCCACTAGAATGTCAAAGCAACTGGACATTCTAAGTTCAATGGTGAGGGCCATTGGGACTTAATAAAATAGTGGGAGACTTAATAAAATTTATTATTTCTCATAAAATGTAATCAAGAAAGTACTGATAAATCTGCTCTTTTAAATTATAGAAAAAAATATGACAAGCTCGTCAACCACATTTTATCTACGATCAATTCTGGATAAAGACAACATCCTCACCAGCAGTAACTTTCAAGAATGGTTTAGGCACCTTCAGGTTATCCTACCCCATGAATGAAAGTTTTATGTGTTGGCGTCCTCACATCCTGATTCCCCTGTCCCAGGGGCGAGTGATGAATATTTCCTAGTCTATGATCAACATTTGAACGATGCACTCAACATTCAATTTTTGATGCTATCATCAATGTCTAGTGATCTCATGAAGTCTCATTAAGACATGGATTCCTATATCATGCTCGAGTATCTCCATGGTCTATACCAGGAGAGAGAAAGATAGGAAATGTTTGAGATCTCCAAGGCTCTATTCCAGAGAAATCTTGGAGAGGGTGCCCCAGCTGGGTCTCATGTAGTCAAGCTCATTGGCTACATTGAGCTCTTGGTGGTTATAGGGTTTAAACTCCCTGAAGAATTGGGTACCAATCTCATTCTTGCATCACTCCCCCAGAGCATCTCAAACTTTGTTGTGAACTTCAACATGAACAACATTGAGAAGTCTTTGTCTGATCTTCTTATCCGTATTTTCCAAGTAGACAATGACATGAAGTGTGAAAGGCCTTTTGTCCTCATGGTGAATAAAATGAAAGGGAGGATAATATATTTAAGCCCAAAGCTTCTTCAAGGGATTCCAAGAAAATAAAGATCAAAGGGGAGGCAAGGGAACAGGATGTTGTTTGTTTTTCATGTGGAAAGAAGGGCCACTGGAAGAAAAACTGCACCCAGCCAAGGAAGTAAGGGGAATATTTAGGTGTGTTTGTTATCGAATGAAATCTATCTGTTTCTACTAATTGGGTATTAGATACTTCTTGTTTTTCTCACATCTTTATCCAAATACTGGAAACAAGTAGATTCAGAAAGATTAACCGGGGTGAGGTGGATCTATGAGCAGCCAATGGAGATAGACTCGCTGTTGTAGCTGTCGGAGACTACCACCTCACATTGCCTACTGGGATGGTCTGGGTTTTTAAAGGTTGTTATTATGTGCCTTCTTTTACTAAAAACATTATTTCAGTATCTAGATTAGATATTTATGGATTCATATTCAAGTTTCGAAATTATTGTTTCTACTTTTATAAAGATAGCATTTGTTTTGGTAGGGCACATTTATATAACGGCCTTTATGTGTTAGACTACACAAACCAAGTAATAGAAATCGATGACAAAATTAATTCACATGACTCATACCACACCCAACTTTGACATCACTGGCTAGGTCATATCAATGAAATTTTTTTGACAAAATTACATCAAGGTGGGTATTTAGATTCTTTCAAACTAAAACCACTTGTTGTATGTCATGCATGTCTACAAGGAAAAATGACCAAATCCTCATTTAGTGGGAAAGTTGAAAGAGATAAAGATCTTCTAGAATTAGTTCTCACATATGTGTGTGGACCATTTCCAGTTGAAGCATGGGGTGGGTTCTCGTAATTCATAACTTTTACTAATGATTTTAGTAGATATGGATATATCTACTTAATGAGGTATAAGTTAGATTATTTTGATCAGTTCAAAGAATACAAGAATGAAGTTGAGAACCAGCTTGGTAAGAATATTAATAAACTCTGCTCGGACAGAGGAGGAGAATATCTTAATCAGGACTTCATTGATTTCTTGCGGGAGTTTGGGATTCTATATCAACTCACTCCTCCTTATACACCTCAGTGGAATTGTGTAAGTGAAAGGAGGAACCACACCCTGTTGGACATGGTGAGATCAATGATGAGTCATGTGAGTCTTCCATTATCCTTTTAGGGATATTCATTACAAACAGCAGCACACATACTAAACCAAGTAACAACTAAATCGATAAATGGTATTCCAAATGAGTTATGGAGTGGAAGCAAAGCCATGATATCGAATTTACATGTGTGGGGTAGCAAAGCATTTTTAAGGCCTCTTCAGGTAACAAACTTCCACCCCGAGGCACAAAGTGTATCTTTATAGGATATCCCAAGGAAACAAGGGGATATTACCTATAAAACCCCTCAAATAAAAAGGTTATAGTGGCAAGACACGTCAAATTCCGTGAGAGGGATCACATCTCCAAAAGAGATAGTGGGAGTGATATAGACTTCAATGAAGTCAAGGCTCAAGATACACAAGAGTTGGTACAGGAACAGATTCCACAAAGCCCTGTGGAAGAACAATCTATTCCAGAGACACAAGAACTACGTTGGAGCACGATAGAGGTTAGAGAACCAGAACAATATGGTTTTCTTGTCACTGAGTATGGTGACACATTATTGGTTGACAATGATTATCCTCTTACCTACAAGGAAGCAGTTGAAGGCACAGACGTTGCCAAGTGGCAAGAAGCCATGAATTATGAAATGGATTCCATGTACCAAAACCAAGTCTGGATTTTGGTAGATCCTCCAGTTGATGTAAAACCTTTTGGTAATAAATGGGTATTCAAGAAGAAACTGGACATGGAGGGGCAATTCAGCACCTATAAGGCATGACTGGTTGCAAAAGGTTTTAGACAGCGTCAAGTAATTGACTATGATGAAACCTTTTCACCAGTTGGGATGCTGAAATCCATCAGAATCCTATTGGCCATTGCCTCTTACCATGACTTTGAAATTTGGAAAATGGATGTCAAAACAGCATTCCTTAACGGGAACCTCTAGGAAGATGTCTACATGACACAACCTGAAGGGTTTGTGACTCTAAAGGATGCCAAAAAGGTCTACAAGTTGAAGAAATCCATTTATGGATTAAAGCAAGCATCAAGGTCATGGAACATTCGTTTTGATTAAGTTTTAACAGAATTTGGCTTTGTTAAG
Organism: Viscum album; assembly: GCA_963277665.1. NCBI lineage: Eukaryota > Viridiplantae > Streptophyta > Magnoliopsida > Santalales > Viscaceae > Viscum > Viscum album. Next base: position 191,716,500 of record OY728145.1, read on the forward strand.
AACGAATGTGAGCCTTGTGTCTACAAGAGGTTTAGTGGAAGTGCAGTCATTTTCCTAATAGTATATGTTGATGACATATTACTAATTGGAAACGAAGTACCTATCTTACAGTCAGTTAAGGCATGGTTGCATAAATGCTTCTCCATGAAAGACTTGGGTGAGGCAGCATATATTCTTGGGATCAAGATCCATCATGATAGATCCAAGAGAATACTGGGCCTGAGTCAAAGTACATACATTGACAAGATACTGAAGAGATTCAGTAAGGAACAATCCAAGAGGGGATTGTTGCCAGTGTCACATGTAATTCATCTTTCTAAGAAAAGGTGTCCTCATACACATGAGGAAAGAGAGAAAATGGCAAGGATCACTTACGCATCTGTGATCGGGTCAGTCATGTATGTTATGCTATGTACGAGGCTAGATGTTTCTTATGCATTAAGTGTGGTAGGAAGATATCAAGCTAATCCATGAGACCACCATTGGATGGCAGTCAAGACTATCCTTAAGTATCTGAGGTGTACTAAGGATATATTCCTGGTTTATGTAAGAGATGAGGTACTAGTCATCAGAGGACATGTAGATTTTAGTTTCTAGACTGATCAAGATGACATGAAGTCGTAGACTGGATACATCTTCAGTTTTAATGGAGGTGCAGTGAGTTGGAAGAGCTCAAAGAAAGGTGTGGTGTCTGATTCTACAGTAGAGTCCGAGTATATCACAGCTTCTGAGGCAGCTAAAGAATTAGTACGGATGCGAAGCTTCGTCCAAGAGCTGGATGTAGTACCGAGCAGTAAAGATATCGTCACACTCAATTGTGATAATACTTCAGTGGTGGCACTTGAAAAAGAGCCAAGGTCGCATCAGTGGACAAATCACATACTTCGGAAGTATCATCTCTTGAGGGATTTTTCTCAGAGAGGTGAAGTTGCAGTGAGCAGTATTTCCACGGAAGACAATGTGGCGGACCACTTGACTAAAGCCTTGACTCAGCAGAAACATGATCATCATGTGAGTTCTAGCAGACTAAAAGTTGTAGACAGTTGGATCTAGTCCATGTGGGAGTTTTTAAGGGTTGGTGTCCTGAGAACCAACTATTTTGTACGTTGATTACATGAATGTTCACTTATTATATATTTTTCATTGTTCTGCATGACTATAATATAATAATGTCCTAGAATATTTTTTGCATTGATAAGGTCATGGAAGATCCCCGCTATGATGAGAAAATTAAAATGATATAACGATATCCTTAAATAAAGTTTTATGGTTGGATGACATACTATGATAGGACACATAGTATACAGACCGTCATGTGTGAGTACTCATAAGAAGATGACACTCACTCTAATAGAGTTTTCACTTGGTAATCTCCAAGATGGGAGATTATGAGAACAGACCTGCCAGTAGAAATTCTACATGTCTTAGTGTCATTGAACATTGCTATCTACGAGCGATTGTAATGGTCCTTAAACTGGAATATTATCATTAACTCATATCATGACTCGCACACTTAGATTGACTGACGAAAACTGTCATGCAGATAGTTGGTGGGAAGTAGGGTACATCAGGTGCGTCATGAGTGACATGTTGTTAATGGATAAGTCAAGGAAGGATTTGTCCCTTCCATTTGTGGAAGTTGATATCTCAGACCTTTGATTGAAATAGAACTATCGCATTAAATTCCATGGCCATGGTGTAAACAACGAGTTTATTTCAGGAAGTCAAAGAATGATGGATCAAGTATATAGGTTTATGACACTACCATTAAACCTTCCTGATGATATATCGAGAAAAAGGGATTAAATTACATAGTAAGCATTCTTATGAGGTGATAAGTCAATGCGGCATCAACTTCTTTCTCTTGGGTGCCTTGACCCGTTGCTAGACAGTAATATTGGACTTTAGGCAAGCCCGCCTAATGCCAACGAGAAAGAGACCTAGAAGGTCACACACTAAGTGTATTCAAGTATCTCAAGTAGAATAAAGATTATTCCCCTACGTGGTTTAATAATTATTCAAGGAAGCCTAAATCGTTTTAATGATGGAGGAAAAAGGAAATGAAAAACAAGATATACATGCCGTGTATTAAAGATTACACATTGTGTAGTTTTTCATGGAAAACAAGTACATGCCGTGTATTAATAATTACATGCCATGTAGTTTTCTTTATGGAAAGGAAATGAATAAATGAAAACAAGATATACACTCCGTGTACATTGAATGTACACTCCGTGTAGTTTTCAATGAAAAACAAGTACACGCCGTGTATTTATTATTACACGCCGTGTAGTTTTTCAAGTCGGTATTTTGAGGATATAATATTGTTTTAAGTGATATTTATTATAATCAGCGTGGTCGCATGTCAAGGAATTAATTATTTGACATGGGGGTTTTAAATAAGAGTCAACAAAAAAAATAAAAAACATAACGCATTTATTTATTGTCATAACTCTATATCCTCAAACCTGATTATAAATATCCTCACAACCCCAACTCTTTTCCTACACACAAGAGAATTGTTGTGCACAACTCTGGAGAATTATTTCAAGGTCGAAAGAACCTCTTCCTCCAAGAACGCTCTCAAGACCGAGAGAGTTCCTCTTCCATCGGATCAAGACGATCTAAGGCGGACAACGCAAGCAAAGGTTTCTCCACGCTAGCACCCGGAGACTCCTTTGGCGACGTCCCGAGATACGAGGTACACGTGTGGATCACTGATAGAGGAAGTCTACACTTGGATTCTACGACGCAATGACGAATCACATCAGAACGTGATCAAGAACATCAATGAAGAAAGAACACCCAAAAGGTAATTCTTTTAAATTGATTAAATTAATTATAATCAACCTGTAACGATCCTACTTTGTGGTTCCGGGACCTCTCTTTTTCTTTGTCCATTTATGTGATTTGATCCGTGGAGACTGGCGTTTATCATCGTATTGATCCCGGATTGATCATTTTTAATGACAAAAATCCAAGTGGGAACATCCACCCATGAGATTCCGCTGCGCCCGGAACCTTCAGGGCAGCCGGCATCGACCGGTTGCGAAGGCAGTACGGTGTGCCATCGCGCGCCACTGGTGGAGGAGGTCACAGCTTTACATTCGTGGTGGTCAAGCAGGGTGGCAGACACCGACCTGCCACAGGGGCGGTGGAGCGTGCCATCACGCGCCGCTAGAGAAGGTTGTGGCTCAAAACCGCAGGGTGGAGGGACCCTCCCTCTTGAGGGTCTCGCGGCGATCGGGCGGTGCCACATGGCGCTTCCAGCTTACAAACTGAATGGCTATGGCCATTTGGGTAAGCAGGGGGGAGAACCCCCCCCCCCCCCCCCCCCCCCCGTGCCTGCTAGGGTGAACCCCATTTAGTAGGTCGCACCCTCCGTGGGCTAAGCTGCGCGAGCCTAGCGGGGCACGCCCTTCATGGTCTGGGTTGTGCGGGCCCAGAAGGCCATGCCCGTCTGTGGGTGGGCCGCACCGGCCCTATGGGTCGTGCCCTCCACGAGTCATGTCATACAACCCTTGCAGGTCGGGCAGTTCCCTCTATGGGTTGGGCCAGATCGCAGCCCAGTTGGCTGATCCCAACGTGGCCCAGCCCAATCGGGTCAGCCCAGATCGGGTCGGGCCGGGTCTGACTGGACCCATACCTAACCATGCCCAGATTTGATTAAAGGGCCATAACTTATGAAATGGGAATCCATTTGACGAACCCTTTACGGTGCTAGGATCCTTGGAGAGAGAAGTTTCTTTTGGTATAATCCACTTGAGTTTTGGATAAAGTTGTAGTATAGCTGGGTTGGATCGAACCCAAATCAAACCGGGGCCTCGGTACTAAAATGCTTATAAGTCACAGAACGAACATCTGATTGATGCGATGTCTGTTGAGTTGGAACCCTTACAACATAGAGGTCCTATGGGATATTTTTTAGTGGAACTTCATGATGGTTAAAATATGACATATGGCTTGAGGAGCGGTTCTCCCAGAATTAAGCGTATTATGTCCAGGAATCCAATGGCTGGCAGTGAGGTCGAGGATATTGGTTGTGACATGAATAATGAATAGCAATCACATGTGGGTCAGTACCTATTAATCCTGTGTGGGTCAGCGCTCAGAGATCCTATGTGGGCCAGTGCATATCAATCCTGTGTGGCTCAAATCCTGTGTGGGTCAGCGCTCAGCAATCCTGTGTGGGTCAGTGCATACCGATCCTGTGTGGGTCAGCAGCAGAGCCTCTCGATAGAAAAAGATGATCTAGATTTATTAATAATCATCTATATTTTTGTATTTAAGTTATACCTAGTGTGATATGAGTCTTTACCTTTGTGGTATTCTTACCTTTGTGGTGTCACCTTCGTGGTGTTACCTTTATGGTATTCTTCATTTGTGGATCAGTTGTGAAAATGACTTAAAAGTTGGAGCCTTAAGTTTCCTCATGAATGAGACGAGTATCTTTGATAACTTGGGTATATGTATGGGCATATACCTAAGTAGAGTTGATGATGTATCCATTATTTTTTATTGAAGTCTTACTTTGTGTTATTTTTCCTTTGTGGAACTCTGGGAGACCTACGGAGGTCTCGGGGTCCCTACTAAGTATTGTTATATTCACCCCTGCATGGGATACACCTACGTCTTTCTATGTCTTGTGCAGATGACGGACATCATTGATCGAGGCCGAGGGATCCAGGACTAGACTGTGTTCAGAGGTGGACCATTCGACGTGACGTGTCACAGTGACTACTGATTGTGAGTTGTACCTACCCTTTAGGTAGGATCCTCAGTGGATGATCCAGGAGGTTTTTTTCTCTATTCAGTTAAACTTGTACTTTTCAGTTGGGCTTGTATTCCCACCCCTTTAATTTCAGTACACTTTTTACTACAATAGTTTACTCCATGGTTGCATCATATTGTTTTCTCAGTTTTTGTGTTTGTATAGGTTTAAAGGCAATGCCTTCCCATTATAGGGATACACTTTTCTGGTGCTCATCACCAGCCCCTAGACTATGGAAGGCGGGCTTGGGGTTGTCACGGCACGGGCCCTGGGGGATGGGTCGTGACAAAGTGGTATCAGAGGATTCGGTTCTAGAGAAGAACTAGGACTCTGATCTTTTCAATGTGTAAATAGTGTTAAGTGTTATGAGTGTGGTCTTTAATTTACGGAATCCAGTGTTGGTGTGGCAGTCGATGTATCCATACACCAGGACCCTGAATTCTGATTTCCGACTCAATGCACAAAAATACTGTTTGTGTGTGTTTTGAAAAGTTTTTCTTGTGATTTTTTTGAGTCATCTCACCAGGTATAACTTATTAACTGTGGTGAACCTATAATCTTTCAGGATGCTTCCACATAGACAGCCATCCAGAATTCTCGAGAGAGTGCACGATGACGGACCACTGAGTGATGAGGCCTCGGTGCAGGGCCCTCTTACAGTGTTATCCCCTTCGGGGGGTGTACCAGCAGCACCACTACCCATTGGGAAATCGTTGCCACCATCCCCACCAACAGAGGGTGCACATTGGTTGAGCGCATTACATGAGTTTTAGCGACATATCCCTCTGGGGTTCTGAGGTGAGATAGATCTGCAGGCAGCTGAGGACTGGATGGAGGCTATGGTCAGAGTGTTTTGCCTAGTTGGGACATGAGCTGATCTGATGGTGATCCTAGATGCTTGTCTCTTTCAGGGAGCAACTGGGAGATGGTAGAGTCTGAAACTACAGTTACACGATGAGTTGAACCTCACCTGGGTGGACTTTGAGAGCCATTTCAGGGCAGAGTTCATTCCAACGACTCTACGCTCAATGTGTATATAGGAGCTATTGCACATATAGTAGGGCAACATGACCGTGGACTAGTACTCGGATAGGTTCACTGATCTCTCTCTCTACTCCACTAACATGGTACGGGACCCTTTCTTCAGGGCTCGGACCTTTGAGAAGGGTCCCCAATGGGAGATCAGATAATCAATGATAACGCTCTATATTCCGACTCAAGCTGGGGTGCTAGAGAGAGCGCTTTTGGTGGAGAGCTTCCTAGCCGAGCAGGCCCCGACAGCGAGTGCCACCACCAGACGTCAGGTAGCTGAGTCGTCTACAGTAGGCAGTAGATGGATGATGCAGGGGCCCAAGCAGGTTAGACCTTCTAGTAGACAAACTCAGGATACAGGGTCGGTGGTGAGGGGCTCACGGGAGAGAGGAGGATATAAGAGGATCAGGCAGTGCTACTCATGTGGTGGGAAGGGCCACATGGATCACGACTACCCGACTTGCCATACGGATGACCAGATGATGGTCAAAGGACCGCCGAGGTAGAGGAAAATGTTTGAGTGAGGAGGTATGTAGGGTGGATGACACAGCAGAGGAGCTGTCCATGCAGGAAGCGGTGGGTGGTGATTCGAGGTTCTACTGCCACCACCTCCTGGCGGTCCACCCAAACCACAGGGAGCATGAGGATAGGGACGATCTTATCTCCAGGAAGCTGAGGACTACAACCACAGCTCTCTATAGATGATTAGAGGTACAATTTGTGTCTACTCCACCCTAGATGTAGTACTTATAGACACAAGTTCCAGTCACTCTTTTATTGCCACATCCCTCGTTCGGAGCTCGGAGATTCTGATGGAGTCGTTGGCTCGATCCTTACGGCTAGGGACTCCTACGGGGGGGATTCGATGATTACACATTGGTGTCGGCAGTGTAAGCTTACTCTAGGAGATGAGAGATTCAGCTAGAATCTTCTAGTAGCAGCGTCGTGGCCTTACGATGTCATCTTGGGGGTGGATTGGTTGTCCACAGTCCATACTCAAATAAACTGTATTAGGTGAAAAGTGTGGGGTGTTCGCAAGGATGGGACAATGTTTTCCTTCACCAGAGAGAAGGTAACCTTTGCAACATTGGATGGACTTACCCGGAGGTGGGTTCGCCAATCACACATCAGTTGGATAGCCTTACCCTTGAAGTAGTTGATGTTGAGCATCCGAGCTATCTTGTAGTGGTGGAACAGTATGCCGATGCCTTTCCTAATGATGTTCTAGGACTACCTCCATGTAGTGAGGTAGACTTTTACGTCGACCTGTACCCCAGGACGGCACCGATATTTACACCAGAATATCAGATGGCTCCTGTGGAGCTTCGTAAGTTATGGGTATAGATGGAGGGATTGGAGAAGAAGGGGTTCATAAGGCCTAGTGTTTCTCCATGGGCAGCCCTGATTGTTTTGTCCAAGAAGGAATATGGGAGTTTGAGACTCTACATGGACTATCATGACCAGAACTAGGTGAACATGAAGAACAAGTATACACTTTAGAGGATTGAGGATCTTTTCAATCAGCTAAAGGTATCTCGATGGTTTTCAAAGATATACCTCAAGTTAGGTTATCATAAGCTCAGGGTATGAGATGAGGATATGAAGATGACGGCCTTCAAATGTTAGTATGTCCACTGTGAGTTATTGTTTATGCCATTTGGCATGAACAATTCCCTAGTAGTGTTCATGGGACTCATGAATTGGATCTTTCCATCATACCTCGATCGCTTTATGGTGGTCTTTATCGATTACATCTTGGTGTACTCAGCGATGGAGGAGGAGCATGCCTATCATCTGCAGATAGTTCTGGATACACTCCGAGAGCACCAGCTTTATGGTAAGCTCTCGAAGTGTCAGTTCTGGATACAAGAGGTCCACCTTCTAGGACATGTTATCTCGGAGGCTAGAGTTATAGTGAATTCAGGTAATATATAGGTTGTTCTTTCTGGGGAGCCACCCCGAAGTGTGACCGGGGTGTGGAGTTTCCTGAGGCTGGCTGGGTATTACCAGAGATTTGTGCCCGAATTTTCCAGAGTTGCGGCACCCTTATCAGCATTGAAGAAGAAGAGATATCCCTTTGTGTGGATGGAGAGATTCCACCACAGTTTTCAAAAGTTGAGGCAGAGGATGAAGAGTGCCCCCATCATGAGGCTACCAGAAAAGGGCGTTGGGTATGCAATCTACTGCGACGCATTAGGGATCGGACTTGTATGTGTCCTGATGTAGGAGAGAGCAGTGATCGCTTATGGTTCCCGATAGCTGAGACAGTATGAAAAAAAACTACACTACCCATGACCTAGAGTTAGCAGTAGTGGTCTTCGCTTGAAGATGTGGCAACATTACTTGATGGGCGAACATTTTACAGTCTACTCTAATCACAAGAGTCTCAGGTATATCTTCTCACAGAAGGACCTGAACCTGAGATAGTGACGTTGGCTAGAGTTCCTCTAGGACTATGACTTTGTGATAGTATACGCTCCTGGGAAGGGGAATGTAGTAGCAGATACACTCAACAGGAGGTCTGCTCTACAGTTCCTGAGTGAGGTGACAGAGCAGCTATCCGCATTGCAGATATCCTTTGTGGATAAAGATGGAGTAGCTTACCTCTAGTCTATGACTATCACTCCCTCACTTCTTCAGCTAGTTTGGGAGGCACAACTTTGGGACATTGACTGCAAGGCTCAACGTGCTCGGATATCCATAGGACATGCACCAAATGGATTTTCTAAAGGTGGGGAGCACGTCATTCTCTTTAGAGGATGCACCATGGTACCTGTGGTGCTATGGGAGGAGGTGTTGAGGGAGTTCCATAACTCCCATCTAGTGGTACATCCTGGTGTGTAGAAGATATAACCGGACCTCTGGCATCAGCATTGGTGTCCAGGGATGAAGAATGCAATGGCGGATATTGTTTCACGATACCTCACTTGTCAGCAAGTGAAGTCCTAGCTTCAGGTTCCAGCAGGCTCAGCACAGCCACTAGAGGTGCCGGAGTGGAAGTGGGATGGTATCTCCATGGAATTTGTGAAAGGGACTCCATGTATGTCTAGGGTACATGATTCTATCTGGGTTATCGTTTACTGAATCACCAAGTCATCCCACTTCCTACCTATCTAAGAGCAGGGATCAGTATAGGGCTTAAGATGGATCTACATACTGGAGATTATATGAATTCATGGGGTGCCATCGACGATTATTTCTGACCGTGACACACGTTTTACATTTTGCTTGTGGAAGAGATTATAGGAGGTGTTCAAAACTCAGCTACGTTTGAGAACTACCTTTCATCCTCAGATGGATGGTCAGATAGACTAGACCATTCAGACACTAAAGGACATGTTTCTTTCTTGCGTCCTAGATTTTGGCAGTAGTTGGGAGGATCACATGACCTTAGTGGAGTTTGCATACAACAATAGCTATCACTCCACCATAACTATGGAACCATTTAAGGCCTTGTATGGTCAACCATTCAGATCACCTCTATGCTAGACAGACCCAGGGGAGTAAGCACTTATGGGTCCAGAGTTGGTACGGGCTACTACTGAGAAGGCACAGATCATACAGGAGCAGATGAAGACTGCACAGAGTAGTCATAAGTATTATGATGATAGGAGACGTAGAACTTTGGAGTTCAATGAGGGAGAACATTTATTCTTATGGGTATCACCTCAATGAGGTTTGTGGAGATTTGGCTGGGGCAGCAAGTTATCACTAAGGTTTATCGGACAGTTTCTGATACTTTAGAGGATTGGCGAGGTGGAATACCACTTGGCACAACCACCACAGTTGGAGAGGGTGCACGACTTCTTCCATGTATCCCAGCTGAGGAGATACTTTCATGACCCATATCACGTCATCGACCATGGAGAGATAGACTTTGATGAAGGGGCGATGTTTACGGAGGTTCTAGTGCAGATTGAGGATCGACAAGAGCGGGTCTTATGTGGAAGATCGATACCTCTGGTGCACGTTTGATGGCAGCACGTGAACCTCTAGGAGAGAAAATGGGAGTGGGAGGTTCATATTCGTGCTCAGTACCCCCCAGTCGGATCAGCCCAGACCGGGTCGGTCCGACTGGGTCAGACCGGACCCGGACCCCACCAGGCCTAGTTTCACTTAAAGAGCCATAATTTGTGAACCGGGCATCCGTTTGATGAACCGTCTATGGCGCTGGGATCATTGGAGAGAGAAGGTCCTTTTGGTATACTACACATTAGTTTTAGAGAAATTTGGTGTTTTGAGGGGTTGGATCGAACCTGAATCCAACCTGGCCCTCAGTATTAAAATGCTTATAAGTCACAGATTGGGCGTCCGATTGACGTGCTGTTTGTCACGTAGAAACCTTACGACATGACTGTCCTTTGGGATACTTTTTCATGTAAATTTGTGCTAGTTGAAATATTTCTGATGGATTGAGGAGTGGTTCTTCTAGAATCAAGCGTACTATGAGCAGTAATTCAGTGGTTGGTAGTGAGGTGGAGGAGATTGGATGTGACATGAAGAATAAATAGTGATCCTGTGTGGGTCAGTACCTATCGGTCCGGTGCGGGTCAGCGCTCAGTGATCCTATGTGGGTCAGTGTAGCTGATCCTGTGTGAGTCAAATCCGGTGTGGGTCAGTGCTCAATGATCCTATGTGGGTCAGCGCATACCGATCCTATGTGGGTCATCAGGAGACCCTCTGGACAGAAAAAGATGATCTATATTTATGACTAATCATTTGTACTTCTGTATTTAAGTTATACCTAGTGTGAGATAAGTCTTCAAATTTTTGGTACTCTTACCGTCATGGTGTTACCTTCATGGTGTAACCTTTTTGGTTCTCTCACCTTTGTGGTGTTATATTTGTGGTGTTACCTTCATGGTGTTTCCTTTGTGGTATTCTTCCTTCATGGATCAGTTGTGAAAATGCATTAAAAGTTGAAGCCTTAAGTTTCCTTGTGAATGAGATTAGTATCTTTGATAACTTAGGTATATGTATGGGAATATAACTAAGTAGAGTTGATGATTTATCCGTGCTTTATGATTGAAGTCTTGCTTTGTGGTATTTTTCTGTTTTGGAACTCTGGGAGACCGATGGGGGTCTCGGGGTCCCTACAGAGTATTCTTATACTCACCCCTGCACGGGATACGCCCTCACCTTGCAGTGTCTTATGAAAACAATGGACAACATTGATTGAGGCTGAGGGAGACAAGACTGGATGGTGCTCATAGGTGGTCCATTCGACGTGACATGTCTTACTGACTACTGATCGTGAGATGTACCTACCCTTCAAGTAGGATCCTCGATGGACAATCCAGGAGCTGTTTTTTTCTCTTTTTAGTTGTACTTTTACTTTTCATTTTGGAATTGTTTCTTCTATAAATGGGGATGACCTTGTTTTTTTAAGGTTCAAACATTACAATCGGTTTATAATGGGTTTATTCGTAGAACCGGAAACATTCAATGATTCAATATCCATTTAGACCTAGTTTTCAAAGGTAGGTGCCCATTAGTTGTGGACTGATGAGGCTTAAGAATTTGCATTGGTCGAGAGGATGGGAGGTCGGACTCATCACACCTTTTTGGGGGGAATTATTGTCTACTCTGGGAATCTCTTATATATTTGAGTTATGTTCATTAATCCTTATTAATTTACCAAGAATGAAAATGAGTTCTTCCTTTAGATCTTGTAATCAATGATTGATATGTATTGGATTTAGAGAATATTTTGTATGTATTTGAGGTTCTTCATCGATAGATAATAATTCGTATTTATTAGAGATTCTTAGTGAATGGTATCCTTCAACACAATATATAGAAATCTCTTGGTCATTATGATTACCATACTGGTTTTAAAGCCACTCAGTGGGGCACTTTAAGTTTATTTTCATTCATAAGGACAGGGATTATTTTAGAGTTGGGATCGTACCCACAAATGGGCAACCTACATATCCTTGTTAAATAGGAATCATAACCCACGTAGTTTGGGATTTAAGATATAGTTTAACAACATATGGGATGGATGAGGATTAGTGGGTGATAGGCTTTAACCTTAGAAAGGCTTCCTACGTACTCTATTTTTAAGGCAAAGATCAAAGTCCACGTAGTTCGATTAATAATTGTGGGGCTTACATATGATTAAAATCCCAAATTAAGAATTGTGGGGCTTATGTATGATTAATGGCCCAAAGAGATGTGTCATGGTTACTTTTACACTCTAAGCTCACGTGAGTCATGCTCGGTGTGAGAAACAAGAGGTATCAGTAAACCTAATGATTTGTGCCATGAAAGATGCAGTCACAAGGAATAATATGGGAATTATGTATGTGTGACTGCCCAAGTAGGTTAAGACTAGGATTTACTCTCGGAAAGAAGCCTAGGAACAAGGTCCATGAAGATATTCGTGATTTATGGAGATTTAGATACTCTAACTTGGGGCCTACTCTTGAGGTGGAAGCTGAAATTAGAGGGGACTTGGGGATTACTCCTAAGGAGGATGCCCATTAATAGGGTCCATAAATGTATTTGTAATTTATGGAGATTTAGATTCTTTATTTGGGGCTTACTCCTAAGAAGGATGCCCTGATTAAAAAGGGACTTCAAATTATGACTGGGGCTTACTCCTGATAAGGATGCCCAAATTAAAAGGAAATTATAATTGGGAATTACTCCTATCACTACTGGAATTTGGTCTTTTCCCAACGGTAGTATACCAACGGTTTACTTAAACCGTTGGTATAGTGATCCTTGGCCAACGGTTTAATTAAACCGTTGGCGAAGGGAATTTCGGTGGACCCTTTCCCAACGGTTCACTGTAACCGTTGGGAAATGGGTGCTAAACTCACACATTTCCCAACAGTTCACTGGAACCGTTGGGAAATGTGTTCCTTTGCCAACGGTTTTTATAAACCGTTGGCAAAGGTTTTCCCCAAATTCCAGATCGTGATCTCCTCTCCCCATTCGGACAGAGCCCTAATCTATTCGCTCCGCTGCTCTCATGAACCCCATCTGACTCCACTGCTCTCACGAATCCGAACACCAGCACCCCCCATCCCAACAGGTACACCCCCATACCAATAGGTAAAATTTGATCTCAACCATATTCTTGTAGTTGTTTTAATGAATAGATTTTTTCCAGGTGTTGGTGGTTTACTTGATTATTGAAATTAATATCTAAATAGGATATTGTTTTTGTTTGTGAAGACTTCTTTAATGTTTTTATATTCTATGTTTGGAAGGAGAGTGTTAAAAACATGTAAATCAGAGTTGGGGGAGGCTATCGTGAACGTTTACATGTTTTGGATAATGGATTGTGGGAATTATAGATTGTGTTCAAACCAATTTGATATGTTTTGGATAAAGGATTGTGGGGGTAGGGGTGTCCACGTGGGTGGGTGGGTTGTCCATGGGGGTGGGCGGGGCTGTCCACGGGGGTGGGAAAGGCTATCCACGGGGGTGGGCGGGGCTGTCTAGGGGGTGTGGGCTGTCCTGGGGGTCTGGGTGGGGTGTCCTGGTGGGGGAGGGGTGTGTGGGGTGTCCGGGGGTGGTGGTATGTCTAGGTGGTGGTGGTGGGGTTGCAGAGGAGGGGGGTGTGCGCTGTTTGGGAGTGTGGGTGGGGCTATCCAGGGGGTACGGGGTGTCCAGGGGGTACGGGGGTGGGCGGGTCGTCCACAAGGGTGGACGGGCTGTCCATGGGGGTGGTCGGGCTGTCAAGGAGGGGTGGGCGGGTTGTCCAGGGGGGGTGGGTGGGCTGGCCACGGGGGGTAGGGGTGTCCAGGGGGGTGGACGGGCTATCCAAGGGGGTGGGGGCTGTCCATAGGGAGAAGGGGTGTCGAGGGGGGTTGGTATGTCTAGGTGGTGGTGGTGGGGTTGTGTGGGGTGTCCAGGGGGGTTGGTATGTCTAGGTGGTGGGGGAGGGGTGTGTGGGGTGTCCAGGGGGGTTGGTATGTCTAGGTGGTGGTGGTGGGGTTGCAGGGGAGGGGGTGTGGGCTGTTTGGGAGGGTGGGCGGGGCTATCCCAGGGGGGTACGGGGTGTCCAGGGGGGTACGGGGGTGGGCGGGCGGTCCACAAGGGTGGACGGGCTGTCCACGGGGGTGGTCGGGCTGTCAAGGAGGGGTGGGAGGGCTGGCCCGGGGGGGTGGGTGGGCTGGCCACGGGTGGTAGGGGTGTCCAGGGGGGTGGGAGGGCTATCCAAGGGGGTGGGGGCTGTCCATAGGGAGAAGGGGTGTCGAGGGGGGTGGGCGGGCTATCCAAGGGGGCGGTGCTATAGTGGTTTTGGATTGTTTGAGGTACTCTTAGTGTATTATAAACCCTCATTTGTTCCATATTCATTTAAATTGATTTAATATCATTTTTTTCACACACACCATTATATCCTCTCAAACTATATTTAGATTGTATTTTCAATCGTATGGTGTTGAATATTTTAGTAAATGTTCATACTAGCTTCTTTTATGTGTTCTAGGGGTTTAGAATAATGACAGGGCTGCATGATTATTGTTGGGGTATTCTTTTCATATAAATATACCTATACACCCCGACCCCCTTGGACAACCTGACCACCCCCACGGATAGTCCGCCCACCTGGACACCCCGACCCCCCTAGACAGCCCCCCACCCCCTGGACACCTCCGACCCCCGGACGGCCCCACCACCCCCTAGACACCCCGCACCCCCCTGGACACGCCACACCCCCCCTTGGACAGTCCCGCCACTCCCATGATCCTCATCCTGCTCCTCATCCTGATCTACATGGAGAAGTTAAAGTATAAAACTCATATACTCCCAACAAGACCCTTAAGGATTATGTATTTGTTGATCCACTTCCAATATCTTACTGGTCAATCCGTGAATATAGGCATTATAAATTTTGTATCTTATTTTCTTATATACACTGTATTTTGTTGTATTTCTTAATATGATTCTCATATAGAGTAATGTGTCAGTTATGCTTTTATATAGAGTAAACAATTGTCATTTATGTAAATATTTTTTTGATTAAACTTTAATATTATTGAATTGCTTTGAAATGACTTATTGCGATTTTTTTACAGAATGGATAGAAGTTGGATGTACTAAACTGATCGGATTTCAACCGATTTTCAAAATAATTTGAACAGCTTTTTAGATTTTTCATTTGACAAGGCTTCAGATAGTGGTCGCATACACTGCCCATGTTTTAATTGTGTTGGAAGACCTTGGTTGATTCGTGAAGTAGTTAGCTATCATATAACCAAATATGGTTTCCAAACAAACTATTATGTGTGGCATCACAATGGAGAGAAAATGGAATCTCAAAATGTTGATGATCCAAATGATAGGACTGAATTGGAGAGTTTGATATATGATCAGTTTCCATTTATTCGACATCATGAGAAGGAAAGGATGTCCAGCCAACAAGATTTCAATACAAGCACACATGATGCGTCCAATGAAAATGATGATGTTGATAGGGTGAAAAAATTGAATGATGCTGCGACGACTCCAGTATATCAGCAATGTGATAAAATGAAAAAGTTGGAATTTTTAATCCGATTGTTTCATGGGAAAACTATGTATGGGATTTCAAATACTGCAATTGATTATATTCTTACCATCTTGAAGGACTTACTTCCAGATGATGCAGATATTCCCTCAAACCACTATATGGCATGGAAGTTGGTTGATGAACTTGGATTCTCAAAAAAAAAATTCATGCTTGCCCGAATGATTACATCTTATTTTGGGAGGAAACTGCTGAAAGAAATGATTGTATAAGATGTGGAACCTCCCGATGGAAGCCAAAAGATGATGGAACACCATCTCGTGTGCCACAAAAAGTAATGTGGCACTTTCCATTGATCCCCAGATTACAGAACCTTTTCATGTCTGATGAAATATCCGTAAAAATGCGATGGCATGACACCGAGAGAAAAAAGAATAATGAAGAGTTGGTTCACCCTGCAGATGGATTTGCATGGCAGAGATTTGATGCTCGATATCCTGAATTTGCAGCCGACGTGCGTAATGTGAGACTGGGTCTTTCATGTGATGGTTTTAATCCATTTGGTCAGATGCTTACTTCGCACATCACATGGCCGGTTTTCATACACATTTATAACCTTCCCCCTTGGTTGTGTACGAAAAAGCCTTACACTTTCTTGAGTATACTGATATCTGGCCCTTCTGATCCCGGCAATGATATAGATGTATACATGCAAACTTTAATAAAAGAGTTGAAACTTCTTTGGGATGTGGGTGTGCCCACATACGATGCATGTTCGAAAGACATATTTCAGATGCGTGTTGCACTTATGTGGACTATCAATGATTTTCCTGCTTATGCAATGATGTCTGGATGGAGCACAAAAGGAAAATTGTCATGTCCTGTTTGTATGAATAATACTCGATCGAGAAGATTGAAATATCTTCGTAGTTTTAGTTTTATGGGACATCGACGATTCTTGCCAATGAACCATCCATATAGAAACAATCGTCGAAGATTTGACAATACCATGGAGAATGACGATCCACCTCAGCGTATGTCTGGAACTGATGTGCTTAATGAATTGAAAGATTTCATTTATTCATTTGGGAAGAGTGTAATGAAATCTAGAAAGAGGAAAAATGTTTCCAATGATACCTGTTACAATTGGAAGAAAAAGAGTATATTCTTTGAGTTGTCATATTGGTCAACCAACTTGTTACGTCATTGCTTAGACGTAATGCACATTGAAAAAAATATATGTGAAATGTTGCTTTCGATTCTTCTAAATGTCAAGGGGAAGACAAAAGATGATTTACGATCTCGGCGCGACTTGGTAGATTGGGGGATCAGACCAGAGTTGCATCCTGTCTGTATCAGTGAAAATAAATGGCAAGTTCCATGTGCTTCTTATGTGATGACTCCTGCTGAAAAAAATCAATTTCTGGAAGTGCTAGAGACTATTAAAGTTCCTGATGGCTATTCAAGCAATATATCAAAACGGGTCAACAGAAAAGAGTTGAAGTTGAAATCTTTGAAGACTCATGATTATCACGTCCTTTTGCATGAGTTGATTCCAATAGCAATCTGTCATCTCTTGTCCAATAATGTTAGAGTCTCAGTTATTCGGTTGTGCTATTTGTTTAGAGATCTTTGTTCTAAGAGGTTGTCCAAATCCCTTGTGAAAAAACTGTTGGCAGAGACACCATTAATTTTGTGTGAGTTAGAGAAAATATTCCCTCCATCATTTTTTACATGCATGTTGCATCTGACTGTCCATCTTCCGACTGAAATACTTCTTGGAGGACCCATTGCTTTCCGTTGGATGTATCCAACTGAAAGAAACATGTGCACATTGAAATGATATGTTCAGAATAGGAATTATCCCGAAGGTTCTATTGTGAACGGTTACTTGGCTCAAGAATGTATGGATTTCTGCTCAATGTATTTGTCTGATCATACTACGAGAATAAAAAGACCAATGAGAAATGAAGAAGAACAGTATGGGAAAATTGAACCCAGTTTTCCATCACTTCCTCAGACAGGAGGAATTCCGGGATCATATACATTGACAACATTAAGCCTTGAAGAGCGAGAGATGGCACATCGCACAGTGTTGTTCAATTGTGATTTGTTCGATGAGTATATAAAGTAAGTTAATTGTACATATAACTCTTATATTATCTCTTGTAATTTTAAATATTTGTTAAACTATTATTATTTTTATCTACAGGGAACATAAAGAATTGATATATAGAAAGCATCGTTCTTTATCTTTGATAAAGAAGGAGACTTTTCATAGAAAAGGGTTTTCTGCTTGGTTGAAATTGAAGGTAAAAATATTTCTGTAACAACTAAATAAAAATAATATTTAATTAAGTTTACTATTTTTTTATATTTCAGGTATCGAGTTTGCCTACAGACTCTGTTTCTAAGGAAATAAGAGCTTTGGCTTTTGGTCCTAATACCATGGTTTGTGCTTGTAAATCACTTGTGATCAATGGATACAAATTTTTTATCACTGAACGAGCAAGAAACATGAGAACACAGCATAATGGTGTTATTCTAACTGCCACAACAGACTGTTATTCCAGTTCATCGGACACTAGACCTCGTTCTGAAAATGTTGCTTATTATGGTGTCATGGAGAAAATAATAAATTTGGATTATTACTCGCATGGTCAAGTCACGATGATGAAATGTCAATGGTTTGATTCAATGACGAGACAAGGCACCTTTATTGATGATTGTGGATTTCGAGTTATTGACATGACTCGCACTCTTGCCACCGATGAACCATATGTATTGGCATCAATGGTGAAACAAGTTTTTTATGTCAAAGATCATCGTCATCCTAAATTCGGTGTAATTATTGAAGTAAATCCCAGAAATGTTTTTGATGATGGTGATGATGAAGTTGACACTATCCCTACTGCAATTGGAAGAAATCCGTTTATTACTTATGATGACCCCAACAGATCAATTGTCAGAGTTGATTGTGAACCCAAAGTTGTGGTGGGAAATATATAGAATCATACAGTCGTGTTCTCACCTACATGTTTCACCTACATCATTCAGAGTGTGTATCCTAGTACTTACCTTCATAACACCATAAATCTCCTATTTCATTATGTTCTTTTTATCATAATGGTTTTTCTATATTTTGTTTTTTGGGTTACACATTAGTTATCTGTTTCTAATTACTTCCATATTTGTTTTCATTGCAGGAAATGACACCCATTGAAGAGAGGCGGCGGAAAAAAGATGACAGATAATAATCGTCGCATGGTACAGATGGGTGTTCCTCCACTCATCCCTGTTGTGAGTATTTTATTTCAAATATAAATATTTCAATAACTTATAATATCATGTGTTTACTTTTCTGTCAAACTTTTTTTCAGGATCCATGCCCTAGACGACAGATATCTGACAAGGAGCCTGATATTTCTCCCAGTAGAGAGGTTGGTGGTATGAGGGCTCGTGGGGCGAGAGTTAGACGATCCACTACCACAGACGTATCTTCTACGCCCTATTTTGATCCTGGCGTGTCATCAGGGACATATGAGATATTTAGACCTCCGATGTTTACACTACCAGCTGGCCAGACGTCTATGCCATCATCTTTTGCTTCTGGTTCATTATCTCCAGGTTATTATATTCCACCTTCTTCGACTCCTGCTGTGACACAGTATGTGGCTGAGGAGCATACACTGAGGGACACTCCACCTGTACAGGATATTCCTTCATCTTCTTCACCCATTGATCTGACTACCACAGGTATATTTATATAACTCTATCAAATTTTTATACCAAAATTTATTTTTATTATAACTTGTATTGATATTATTTTTCTTTAATAACAGATTCTTCTACAGATAGGAGGCGGGGGAGGGGGCGTACTCGCTTGCGTGCAGTATGGAACCGCCAGACACAGTTGATGGTAGAATACAATGTTGATGGACAAATGATTGAGAAATCCGGGCAGCAATGTCGGGGTTTTTTGGCGACGCTAGCCAAATACTCCGATATCATTCCGGTCAGCCCTCTCTCTTGGAGACATCTGCCACCCGAATTCAAGGATAACGCGTGGGCACAAATATGGATAAAAATCTATTTGATTTAATGTAGTATATTTTTGTATTTAAATGAACTAATCAATTTGGTTTCAGCTTCGGTTTAACTTCCCTGATGGCGAAGGTGCACGATCAGCGCGTTTAAAAGAGCTAGGAGAGCTTTGGAGAGCTTATAAGCATGAGATGTATGTTGGCTGGTGTGATAGAGTGGGCACGGAGTTAGAGACATTACCTATCGTGGATGACTGCCTGATAGAGCAATATCTCCAAATGATTACCCATTGGGCGACTGCCAAATTTAAGGTATTAATCTCATTTGAGTTATTTAAATGAGAGTTTTCATATTTTGCATTAATATAATATTATTAATTATTAATCATTATTTAGGAATCTTCTGAAAAAAACAAAAAAACATTGATTCAAAGAAATACCTCCACACTTTGGGGTGCACAACAATGTCAGATCATGAGAGGCAGCAGGTACGATATAGTTGTTTATAATTTTTCTTTAGGACTTTTCCTTTTTATTGGATCCTACTTAAATTATGTGATTTATTGAATAATGAATATATGATTATACTTTCACTTTATATTGTTTCAATGTCATTACAGAAGCAAAAAATGAATATTGAAGGACATATCACTCGAGAAAAAAAAATCTCAAGTAGAAGAAAAAAAGATGGAACTGCGGTAAATGAACCGACCCAAGAGAAGATTGTAAGTTTTAATTTGTTTATTTCAAAGTTTAATATCTAATTTGAAATTTAATAATCTATTAATATTTTTTACAGGATTCTTTAGAGGATCTTGATGCCCAGGAGCCTGACAATTTTGGGCCACATGATCATTTATATCAGGTTTTGGGAGATGAGCACTCTGGTCGAGTACGCTGCTGACCTGGTAAGAATATAGTCCTGACGAGGTATTGGTCATATCCAGGTATCCATTCTAGTACCACCGAGTTGGAACAGGTCAAGGAGCATGCAAGAAAGTCTGATAAAAGGGTCACAGAGTTGGAATTACAAGTTCAAACAAGAGACAGAGAATTTATGAAACTGATGAGAGCTTTATCTGCATCACTTCCACCAGAGGCTAGTGCTGCTTGTAAGACATTTATGTCGTCGATGGGTGCATCATCCAATGCAACAGGTGGTAGCTCTAGTGGCGATCGAGATGATGACGTTCCTTGTGATGACGAGGATGCTGAAGAGGAAGAGGGCAAGGATGAGGATGTGGACGAGGGCGAGGATGGGGCCGAGGGCGAGGATGGGGCTGAGGGCGAGGATGATGCCGAGGATGAGGATGACGACGAGGACAGAGATGGCGGCGAGGATGAGGCTGATGATGATAGTAGTGATGGTGATGGTGATCAGAGGCAGATTGATCCATTACATTTTTGAATTCTGTATAACTCTTTATTTTTGAACATGGTTTTCCACTTTGGGGTTTTCCTCTACTTCATAGGGACGTTGCATTCAGATTCTGTTTTTTGCACTTGATTCTTATTATATGATTAGTCTACTACATAGACCATTAGTATTCCTTGGTACTGTGATGCTCATTTTTCTATTTTTTTTACTTATCTTTCTTAGTTAGCCATGTATTTCATGTTTATGCATGTGGAAGATGATATGGAAAATGTGCTTTGAAGTAGTGGCCGGCACCACTAACATTTATTTGAAATGGACAGGATTTTAAGTGAAAACAACAACTGGCATACGGAATATATACCAAAAGAATTCGGATTCTGTTTAAACTATAGGACAACGATCCATGGGTCATATGTGACGTGTACAAGTCAACCCCTCCTCAATCCGAGGTCCGGTGTGGCCGGTACCACTCAAAGTGTCTTTCTTTTGTTTAAAATGGATGCGCTTTTAAGTAAAAAAACCACATACAGAAAATGGACCAAACACATTCAGATACTGTTGATACTTTAGGACACGTATCCATGGGTCATTTGTGGCGTGTAGGAGTCAACCCTGCCTCAATCCGAGGAGCGGTGTGGCCGGGACCACTCAAAGTGTGTCACTTTTCTTTGAAATGGACATGATTTTAAGTGAAAACAACAACTGGCATATGGAAAACCGACCAAAGACATTCATATACTATTGATACTTTAGGAAATGTATCCATGGGTCATATGTGACGTGTACGAGTCAACCCCACCTCAATCCGAGGTCCGGTGTGGCTGGGACCACTCAAAGTGTCTTTCTTTTGTTTAAAATGGATGCGCTTTTAAGTAAAAAAAACCACATACGAAAAACTGACCAAACGCACTCGGATATTGTTGATACTTTAGGACATGTATCCATAGGTCATTTGTGACGTGTACGAGTCAACCTCGCCTCAATCCGAGGTGCGGTGTGGCCGACACCACTCAAAGTGTCTAACTTTTCTTTAACATGGACAACAGTTTAAGTTAAAACATCAACTGACATATAGAAAACCAACCAAACGCATTCGGATTCTGTTGAAACTGTAGGAAAACGATCCATGGGTCATTTGTGACGTATAAGAGTCAACCCCACCTCAATCCGAGGGCCGGTGTGGCCAGGACCACTCAAAGTTTGTCACTTTTCTTTGAAATGGACAACGGTTTAAGTTAAAACAACAACTGACATACGGAAAACCAACCAAACGCATTCAGATTCTGTTGAAACTTTAGGACAACGATCCATGGGTCATATGTGACTTTTACGAGTCAACCCCGCTTCAATCTGAGGGCCGGTGTAGTCAGGACCACTCAAAGTGTGTCACTTTTCTTTGAAATGGACAACAGTTTAAGTTAAAACAACAACTGACATACGGAAAACGGACCAAAGGCATTCGGATACTGTTTATACTTTAGAACATGTATCCATGGGTCATATGTGACGTGTAAAATTCAACCCCTCCTCAATCTGAGGGCCGGTGTAGCCGGGACCACTCAAAGTGTGTCACTTTTCTTTGAAATGGACAATTGTTTAAGTTAAAACAACAACTGACATACGGTAAACGAAACAAAGGCATTCGGATACTATTGATACTTTAGTACATGTATCCATGGGTCATTTGTGACATATAGGAGTCAACCCCTCCTCAATCTGAGGGCCGGTGTGGCCGGGTACCACTCAAAGTGTCTTTCTTTTGTTTAAAATGGATGCGCTTTTAAGTAAAAAACCACATATGGATAACCGACCAAACGCATTCTGATTCTTTTGAAACTTTAGGACAACGATCCATGGGTCATTTCTGACATTTACGAGTCAACCCCGCCTCAATCCGAGGCGCGGTGTGGCCGACACCACTCAAAGTGTCTAACTTTTCTTTGAAATGGACAACAATTTAAGTTAAAATAACAACTGACATACGGAAAACCGACCAAACGCATTCGGATTCTGTTGAAACTTTAGGAAAACGATCCATAGGTCATATGTGACGTGTACGAGTCAACCCTGCCTCAATCTGAGGCACATTGTGACTGGTACCACTCAAAATGAATAACTTTTCTTTGAAATGAACACCAGTTTAAGTTAAAACAACAACTGACATACCGAAAACCAACCAAACGCATTCAGATTCTATTGAAACTGTAGGAAAACTATTCATGGGTCATATGTGACGTGTATGAGTCAACCCCGCCTCAATCCAAGGGCCGGTGTGGCTGGTACCACTCAAAGTGTCTTTCTTTTGTTTAAAATGGATGCGCTTTTAAGTAAAATAAACGACATACGGAAAACCGACCAAACACTTTCGGATTCTATTTAAACTTTAAGAAAATGATTTATGGGTCATTTGTGACATGTACGAGTCAACCCCACCTCAATCCGAGGCACGGTGTGGCCGACACCACTCAAAGTGTCTAACTTTTATTTGAAATGGACAGGATTTTAAGTGAAAACAACAACATGCATATGGAAAACTGACCAAACACATTCGGATTCTGTTGAAACTTTAGAAAAAAAGATCCATGGGTCATATGTGACATGTACGAGTCAACCCCGCCTCAATACGAGGGCATGTGTGGCCGGGACCACTCAAATTTTGTCACTTTTCTTTGAAATGGACAACGGTTTAAGTTAAAACAACAACTGACATATGGAAAAAGGACCAAAGGAATTCAGATACTATTTATACTTTAGGAAATGTATCCATGGGTCATATGTGACGTGTACGAGTCAACCCCTCCTCAATCCGAGGTCTGGTGTGGTCGGGACTACTCAAAGTGTCTTTCTTTTGTTTAAAATGGATGCGCTTTTAAGTAAAAAAACCACATACGGAAAACTGACCAAACACATTCGGATACTGTTGATACTTTAGTACATGTATCCATTGGTCATTTGTGATGTGTACGAGTCAACCCCGCCTCAATACGAGGCGCGGTGTGGCCGACACCACTCAAAGTGTCTTTCTTTTGTTCAAAATGGATGCGCTTTTAAGTAAAAAAAACGACATACAAAAAACCGACCAAATGCTTTCGGATTCTATTGAAACTTTAGGAAAATGATCCATGGGTCATTTGTGACGTGTACGAGTCAACCCCGCCTCAATCCGAGGCGCGGTGTGGCTGGCACCACTCAAAGTGTTTCACTTTTCTTTTAAATGGAAAACAGTTTAAGTTAAAACAACAACTGACATACGGAAAATAGACCAAAGGAATTTGAATATTGTTGATACATTAGGACATGTATCCATGGGTCATTTGTGATGTGTACGAGTCAACTCCGCCTCAATCCGAGGTGCGGTGTGGACGACACCACTCAATGTCTCTCTTTTATTTCAAAAGGAAATCATTTTAAGTGAATACAACTGAAATTTACACTCATCAACGACTCTTTTTCATGAGTTTGGTAGTTTCACTCATGGGGTCATAAGTTATGAGACTCCTAATAAAATATCTTTTCACCGTTTATTATAAACAATACATGTTCAATGCAAAATTCATCGCAAATCATTACATACCCAAACCTAGTATCACAAAAAAAATGGGATTTGAGTCAATTTGAATGTCTTATTCAACTCTAATAGATATTTATCAAACTATTCTGCCTATTAGAATTTGATGGGTGAGGTGAATTACCACCGTATGATTGTTGTCATGTGTTTTTTTGGGCTATTTTAGGTGTTTTTTATACTGTTTGAAGTTTGTATATGGATTTTGTGATATTTTTTATGCAGGTGTATAGTGGAGGGTATACTGAGGGCTGTTGTGCACTGTTTTTTTATGCAGGTGTAGCTTCTGGGGGGGCTTCTGGGTGTAGCTGTGCAGCAGTTTTGGGAAACAATTTACCAACGGTTCTGAACCGTTGGTAAATTGTTTTCCAGATTTCTCAGAACCTATACCAACTGTTTAAATGAAACTGTTGGTAAAGGGATTTCCCCACGCCTTACTGGCCAATGGTTTGGAAAACCGTTGGTATACCCTATACCAACGGTTTTCCAGCCTATAGCAATGGTTATAAACTGTTGGTATATCCTACTTTTCCAGTAGTGTATTAAGGAGGCCCAAATTAAGGAGATTTGTAACTTGTGACTTACTCCTGAGAAGGAGGCTCAGTTTAAAGGGACTTATGATTGGGTTTTATTCCTGATAATGAAGCCCAAATCAAAAGAAATTAAAGACTGGGGCTTACTCCTAAGGAGGATGCCCAAGTTAAGAGGTCTTGAGACCTGGGGCTTACTCCTATAGAGGATTCCCAGATTAGGGAACTTCTCATTTTAAAGGATTAGGTTGAATGAAGGAAATCTCTAACGTTAGTGACATAAAGTTATGTAAATCACAAGGTTTTGAGAGATGTTCCATAGAATTCCTTTCAGATAAGGAATCCAAAAAGGGAACCATTCCTTGAATGAATTTGAAGAGGGTTTTGAAGGCTAAATCTTAAAGAGGAAAGGTGAATTTGAGGAAAGGAAGTGAATTGGAAGGAGGCGCGCAAGTATTGGTCTGGCGTGCAAGTCCTAGTCGCGCAAGTATACTTGCGCGACATAAGTTCACTTGGGTGATGAGGAAACTGTGAAGTGATATTTGGGAACCTTTTAATTGGATCCCTTAGTATCATCCCTAGAGTCTTTTAGATAAGTGGCGCAGAAGTTTCCATGATAGGACAAGGCGGTGCGCAAGTGTATCCATTTCTCATAAGGGTTGGACACTTAGGAGCGCAAGTATTAATGAGTTCTAACACATAGGCCTTATTCTTCCTCTTTAGATCTTCCATTCTAGGTAAGAAATTACCTTAGAAGTGTTCAGAAGACTTCAAGAAGAAACTAGGGAGACCGGAGCTTAATTCTGAGTTTTAGATTTTTCGTCCTCGAAATGGGGGTCCCACAGGGGGTATTTATAGGCCATTGAGGACCTTGGGAGAAAAAGGAATAGGGTGCGCAAGTCACTTGCACGACCCATATGTGGCGCACAAGTATACTTGCATGACTATAATAAAACTTGTGTGGCCCATGCTTAAAGGATTCCTTGTTCATGACTTTGTCAATTTTTGATGTTCTTCAAAGGATGACTCTCTTTGTGCTTATGTTATTCCCCTATTTCATTCATTAGACTCTATGATGGAAAGGAGCGTCAAAAAAATTCCCCCCTCAGAGTTGTATCCAAAAAAGGAAGGAGGATTTGACTCTGAGGAAAATGAGAAATAAGGTATTGCGGCGCGCAGGTAGTAGGTGTGCAGGTATGCTTCTGGTGATCAGGGTCCGGTGCGCAGGGGTGTGGCCTTGCCTATAAATATGTGGCACCACTTCGCACAAAGCACTCGGTTTAAAATGCTTCTAAGCTCTAAGTGTGCAAGTAGCTCTCGTTTGCGCAAGTGACTTGGCTTTCCTCTTGTTCGCACTTCTGTTGGTGTCACATTTCTACAGTGAGTTTCTGACTTGCGCGCCAGTACTAGCGTGGTAAAACTTGCGCGACTAGCTTAGGCTTGGGCGCCAATATGGAACTTGTGTGCCATAATGCCTTAGCCATTTTCTTCAATTTTCTTCACAAATTTTTTTAAAAACAAACTTACTTAAAAGTTAATTATCTGATATTTGTGCAGATTCAATGGCTCCCGGAAGAATTGGATCAGCTGATGAACTGGCTAGAAAACAGATTGATGATATGATGAACATCGTTGGCCATGACTATTATAATAACTTTGAAATATCTCCCTCAAATTTGGCCAATTACTTGAAGAAGTATCATCTTAATTTCCAACAAAGTATTTACCTACCTCTGTATGGGCATGGTCATCTGAAAGGGGTCAACGTTCCATATGCAAAGAACTATCTTCCGCGTTCTTGGTTACAAACATACACCAACTTTTCTTCAGCAAAATTATTAGTTGGAGGATCATTTGTAAATGTTGGAACATTGGAGAAGGTGTTTATAATGCATCATAACCCATGTTCCCCAGATATAAAACCTCACAAGCCTGAGCTGCAACCGCATTGTTATCCCTCAATCTTCTGAAACTCTCAGATGGATCAATCCAAAGGCTGGAAGAAGAGTTGGGACTTCTGTCCTGGAGGAGGTGTGAAGCCAAATTGGATGTGGGGATATTGGGTGTGACAAACCTGTGAAGATTTTGTCGAGGATATGAAAAGGGATTTAATATATGAAGTCATCTAGGCCAGGCAGACATATGTCTACAGGAATGATGACTTTGTGTCGGAGCTAATCAGCCGCTAGAGCCCAGAAACCAATTCTTTCCATCTGACTCATGGAGAAGTAGGCATCAGTTTGTAGGATGTCTACAAGATCTTGGGGGATCCAATTTTTGGTGATATGTATGATGATTTCATCCCCCAAGGATACATGGAATGATTCGGAGAAGACTTCTTCTTTGGCTCCAGAATTATTGAAAATTTTCTACAAGCTTAAGAAATAAAAGACCTCCAAAACTCATTCTAGAAAGGATATTAATCCAGATGAGTGGGTGGATATGTTTCTTACCAAGAAGAAGGATAAGGGCCCCACCTGTACTCGTCCTACTAGCTGCCCCAGAACAGAGAAGAGGGGTGATCCTGGA
This sequence comes from Viscum album, assembly GCA_963277665.1. Taxonomy (NCBI): domain Eukaryota; kingdom Viridiplantae; phylum Streptophyta; class Magnoliopsida; order Santalales; family Viscaceae; genus Viscum; species Viscum album. The sequence continues at coordinate 191,743,814 of OY728145.1, forward strand.
ACATTCTGGCCGACTCTGGAAGAGAGAGAGTTTGAAAGTGGGGGTACGGAGTGAATCATAGAATCCCAGAGAAGATCCGTCTGGCGGGATTCTTAGCCTTGCGGCTTAGTTTTTATCTTCTTCCAGTTAGGGATTCGAAGTGAGGAATCAGGCCAGGGACCTTTTTTGTTGCATCCAAGTTGGCTGAGAGAAACATGGTTGGGTTGGCCACCACCATTTTGGCAAAGATTCACAGGAGATTACTCCATGTTTATATGGGTAATTCTCCTTTGAGAATAGTGGGACCATTCCAAGTTTTTTGGGGATGGATCGTGTAACACCCCGAGCTTCCACGATACGCTTCTCATTCAATAATACAATAGCTTGCATTGTACGCAACTTCGAGTTCTAAAACATCGCGACAAATCAAACTAGCCGTTATGAATAGTAATAACCACTTTTTAAAATTATAGAAATTTTATATTTCAAAATGGACTTCATTTTTGTATTCGTAATATCGAAATTAGCCTATGTTGAATTTTTGGTATTTTTCTGAGAACTTCTAATTTTTTATGAATAGTGAAAAATACTTAAAACAACTTTTTTAATCAAAATAATTTATAGTGATAAGTTATACTATTGAGTGGATTTAATGTATAATTAGAATATATTTTTACCATTTTATCCAATGGTGGTCATTAGAATTAATTTAACATTGAATTTGGACATAAACAATTGCCAATCTTTTGATATAAATTGTTTCTTGAAAACACGCTATTTGTCGTAACAGCGGGAATTAATTATAAAATTAATTAATGCAACTTATATGTTTGGAATTTTGTAAAATAGACATCATTTTTGAATTCGGAATATCAATTATAGCTTAGGATGAAATTTTGGCGTTGTTCTGAGAAACTTCAATTTTTGATGAATAGTGAAACCACTAAGTGGTAGTTAAATAACTGATTTTTCGTTTAAATGAAATATTACCACTTCTGTGATTTGATTTTCAAAAATCCGACATACATGGTTGTCATTAAGAAGTAAAATGTGGTTCAATGAGATTATAATAATTTTTTTGGTGAATAGTAACTTATTAAGTTCTTAATCGCGATTAGTGGTAATTAGTGTAGTTTAAGGTATAGATAATACTTTAATAATATTAAATGACCTAGACACATGTCCCAACCTCATTGGTTGAGTCATGGCCGACCAAGACAAGCCATGGCCTAACTTGGGGACCCCATGGATCCACTTTTGTTGGGAAATGACATAAATTAGTTTTTATTTAATGTTAAAGTGAAAATGACACTAACATAAATTGTTCTACTAAAACAATTTTTAATTGGGGTTATACAAGTCCAAATTTTGATTATAAATAGTCATTGGAAAGCTAAAAAGATTTCCTACATCATAGTATTTGTTTTATAATTTTTAGACATTAAATAAATTAAAGTATTTATGACATAATAATGATGCAGCGATGACATCATTATTTGACGATTTAAATAAAATGAGAAGATAATGCAAAATCCGAGGCTTACACTTGTCCAAAGCCTATTGGATGAAGATATTTCGAAACCTTATCACCTTAGCCTCGAATTATATAGATGTGGGACCTTTAGAATCCGAAAAGCATTTTGAAATAATGTAACATTTCATTACTTTCCAAAAGTGCCCCTCCTCTCCACTTATAAAAGGCCCCCACCTCTCCCACCTTATTCACACCTTCAAGCCATTTGGCTCGGCCAACCTCTGCCCAAATACTCTCCCAACATCCCTCTCTTACTCCTAGAATCCTCACTTTGGGCAGAACTCTTCCCAAGGAAGCCTTTGGCTCAAATCAAAAAGAGTTACCCGATTTTGAGGTAATGTCTTTTATAATGTTGTTTTGTTTTATTTTTCTTCTCCAACCCCCTAAACTCTTTTTATTCATTTCTTTTGTAACAACACCAGTATCCTCAATATACTAGGATGTTGTTATAAGAAGGATTTGAGCTACACTTACACACACCTACATCTAATGGTTAAAGAACATACGGTTTCTGTGGATGGCGAATTTCTGCCTCACGAAGCGATGATTGTTCAACACTCATATAACACCTTCAAAGGTGGCCATTAAGATGTCACTATTTTTATATATGATATATAATATGTTTTTGTTTTACTTATGCTTCTGTATTTCTCATTTATGGCATACTTTATGATTTCCATTATGGGTAAAACGCGATAATTTCATTTTAGGAAGTGCGGACTACCGCCCCCTCAAAGTGATTTGAATCGTAAATGCCATATGTGGGATGTATAAAGGATGGAGTAAATGGTATTATACACTATATTATACTGGAATTATATTATACATTTATATCATTATGATTTACTTCCATTAAATATGAAATTGAAATGAAAGTAGCGTTCATGCGTACGTACGGCTTACCGTCTCCATGAACGGTGCATTTCATTTCTTACCTCTAAATGTTACGTGACATTATGAATGAATGTATATACTGTATATATGATATATATGATATCTACATCATGAATATAATTCCGGATATAATGAATATTTCACCACATGAACAACTTGTAATTATAAGAAGTTTATTTTTGACTCAAGTACCAAAGATCGACAAAACGACCGTTATTAACTTAAATAATTACATAATGTTCATATCATTGTAATAAGTGATATAATAAGGATAATGAAATTGAAAATGGTTCTTAATAAGGTATATATTAACTCTAGTTTATTATTCATGAGGTTAAAGAACGGTTGAGTCAAGTCAGACACGAGGTAAGGGAACTTCTTAACCCAACTTCCATTCTTTGGGTTAATCTCCTACTTTCAAATTATGTCATGATATTATTATGTCTTATTTTGTATTTTTACTTTCTTTATGTGTACCTATAGTGAATACACATAATATATCTATTTTATTTTAAAAATGATCTTTTTAAGGACTTCGTCTCAATCTCCTTTCATTGAGGCATATTTGGTTTTATACATAACTTTATTTTATACGGTGTATAAACCCCTTTGACTTTTAAGTTTATTCAAAAGGAATCTTTTTATACGAAGCATTTTACTAAACGACAAAAAGGGAATGTTTTTCATTCCGTACTTATGCGGCGACAACGACTTCTCCGCCGCCGTGAACATTATTTGAGTTTCGGCTTCCTTTACAAGCCATACCTTTTTTTAAAAAGAAAAATAAATACAATGTTTTAACATTCTTTTATTTTGGTATTGAAAATGGTTTTGAAAGCGTTTTTATTATATCAATGTTTTGTATTGATATCTTGTGATTGAAATGTGGAAATGTTATGTTTCCTTTATGCATTGTTTATGTGATATGATTATGTTATGGTTTATGATATGTTTAAACCTATTCATATGAGGAATGCATTGGACTTAATAAGTGACGGGTGGAGCCCGCTATAGCTCCTCGATGCATCGGCAGGTCTCATGAGACAAACTAGTGTCTTGGCACAAGGCCTTGACAAAATCTTATTTGTGGTCTTGGCACGAGGCCTTGACTACGTGGTTATGATAGTCTGGCATTATGCATTCCATCATTATGAAAGTGGTTATTGATATTGCATGTGATTATTCGACCAGTAGAATATCCATGTGATGAAGTAAATGGCATTATCTCATTTTACTTTTGCCATATTATGTTGAAGTTCATGTTTAAAAGGCTTTTGTTTTAGTTATACATTGCCTTAAATGTTAATGTTTATTTATGAAAGCTTCCGCAATATTGTTATCCTTACTGAGCATCTGAGCTCACCCCTTTCAATGTTTTAATATTTTCCAGGATGTGAAGAAGTATTTTATGAATGACCTGCAGGGATAGTCAGAAGAGGATATGAGTGTGGACTATGGAGACTTTGTTATTGTAGTTTTTCACTTTATGATGTAATGTAACGTTTACGAATGTATCTAGTGTTTCCAAGGCTACTAAACTAATCGGTCTTTCGAGACTTGATCTTTTGTGATCATGCCAATGTTACGAAGTAATGCACCGACTCTGGGTAGCTGGGGTCGGGGCGTTACAGTTGGTATCAGAGGCAGTTTAGTACTAACCTTGGAAGCTAGATTTAGATAAACTCTGATTAGAGCACATAGCCCAAAGATAGACTTTGAGGATTAGTATAGAAGAACTTCCTAGAATTTTAGTATTGTAGAGATGTTGTGAGTTTTCCGAGCAATACATCCCTGTCTGGATACGAGCAGGTAGAGGTGGCTCTGGCACAGATGTACCTAGGGGTAAAACCCGAAAACACCGCTTTGAGCTAGACTCAAACGGGAACTGGTGCACGACAACGGGCCTTGCTGCACTCTTGGTTATGACACTCCCGGGGGATATGCTTAGGATAATTCTCATTTTCTTTACAAACCATTATGTAAGGTTTATGAGTACATACTTCCTCAAAGGAAACATTTCTTTTTATGATTATGGATTATATCCATAAATAGTTCAATTTATGTTAAGTATTATACAAGTATGGAATTATGTATTTTGATTCATAAACTAATCTGGATTATGCCATTGTTTAGAAATGGCGCCTAGTAGAAGGAATGGAAACTGTATCAATGCACGAACTCCGTGTAGGGATTGCCCTCCTACTCAAGATAATTATTGTGGACCTGGAGATACAACTGGTGCTGATCAACTTATTACCATACTGGGACAACTCACGCAGGTTATGAATAACAACCTTACTCGTATGGAGCACCCTGATCCGCAACGTGGAGGATCAATGCTAGACCGTTTCATGAGGCAACAACCGCCAACCTTCAATGGGAGTACAAATCCTACAATAGCTGAGCAATGGATAAATTCCTTAGAGAAAATATTCCATGCCTTGGGGAGTAGTGAAAGGGAGAAGGTTGTCATGGCAGTTTACCGCCTCACTGGAGATGCCGATCAGTGGTGGTCACTGATTCAAAACACAAAGGAAGATGATGACGTATCGAATATGGAATGGAGAGAGTTCAAAGAGTTGTTCTTAGAAAAATACTTTCCTCGTGACCATCGAGCAGATATGGAAAGGCAATTTCTGAGTTTGAGGCAGAAGGAGGATGAGAATGTCGCAAAGTATGAGGCTAACTTTACAAGGTTAGCGAGGCATGCTACCGATTATATACGTAACCCAAGAAGTAAGATTGATCGTTTCTTTGATGGGTTAAAACCATTTCTCCGTCGAGCTCTAGTGTCACAATCTTTCTCAACATACGAAGATATAGTCTCATGTGCTATCAAGACAGAAAAGGAATTCTCTAAGTCTTATGACAACAAAGTAAAGCAAGAGAAGAAGAGAACGGTGGAACAAGAGACAGATAAAGGGAAAAAGGGAAAGAAGGATTTTCCATTATGTGATAATTGTGGGAAGAATCACCCTGGTACTTGCCTAAAAGGAATGGGAGTCTGTTATAAATGTGGAGAAAAAGGTCACCAGGCACGTGATTGCAAGGGAAAGAAAGAGGCTGTCAAAGTTGAATGCTACAATTGTAGAGAAATGGGTCATTATGCAAATGAATGTCCTAAGCGTCAAGGAAACTTACCTCAGAAAAGGCCAAGGGATCAAGGACAATCTTATGCTATTACTACAGTTGAAGCAGAATAACTAATGTATTGGTGCTTTTGGACTCATGGATTATATTCTGGTTATTAGAATAATGTGATCTATATAAGGATTGTACTGCAGTACTTTTTGATTTCAGTAAGGTTTTAATATGATTAAGGTAATCATATTTTTAGTATGTGACAATAAGAGAAACTTTTCTTTTTATGGGGAATCTGATGCTACAATTGATTTTGGAATTAAGAGACATTTTAGAGAAAGTCTGGACAGAGTTATTTTGGAGTGGATTAAGTTGATCTTTGGATAGTATGGTTTAAGGTTAAAAAATTAATGAAGATTGTTTTTGGAGTATTATAATACTATAGTTTTAGGAAAAGGACAACCTGCAGGGTGGGGCATAAACCGTCGCGTCGGACAAAGCTGTAGGAATCGAACCCACAATCAAAGTGCGACAAGCCTTTATTTCCTACCACTAGCCTACAGGAAGTCCCTGGTTATTACAAAATAATTTTACTAATCTAAATGGTATGTTTTAACATTTTGAACCTTATACAATTAGGATAAGTATGATATTTTTGAGTTCTATTATCTTTTTGAGTGAAAGATGAGTTGAAGGTTGAAACTCTAATTGTCAAGCATAAATATATATATACCTATCTCTTATTCAATGAATAAATTAATTCTTAAACTTTAGTAAAGGGATATTAAAACAAAAAAATGTGTTATCCTAATACCTTATGTCTTGTTGAACTGATGATATTTTAAATCAATATAGATTGAAGGCTTTGAGGCCCTCAATTTGACAGTTGATTGTTATTGATGACCTCAATCACTCCCTACAAATATTTACGTTTTTCCTCCAATTATATGTCTCTAATTGCCACCAATGTTCTCCTTATCGAGATTATAATTTGGTGGTGACTTTCTTATTTCCATTTACCTCTTATTAAGGCTAAATTTTATTAATCTTATTTCCGATGTGGGTTTTCCACAAAGGTATTTTCCCTTTTCAACCTTTTATTTTCCAAGAAAAATTTCAAATTGCGAGGACGCAATTTATTGAAGGAGGGGAGAATGTAACACCCCGAGCTTCCACGATACGCTTCTCATTCAATAATACAATAGCTTGCATTGTACGCAACTTCGAGTTCTAAAACATCGCGACAAATCAAACTAGCCGTTATGAATAGTAATAACCACTTTTTAAAATTATAGAAATTTTATATTTCAAAATGGACTTCATTTTTGTATTCGTAATATCGAAATTAGCCTATGTTGAATTTTTGGTATTTTTCTGAGAACTTCTAATTTTTTATGAATAGTGAAAAATACTTAAAACAACTTTTTTAATCAAAATAATTTATAGTGATAAGTTATACTATTGAGTGGATTTAATGTATAATTAGAATATATTTTTACCATTTTATCCAATAGTGGTCATTAGAATTAATTTAACATTGAATTTGGACATAAACAATTGCCAATCTTTTGATATAAATTGTTTCTTGAAAACACGCTATTTGTCGTAACAGCGGGAATTAATTATAAAATTAATTAATGCAACTTATATGTTTGGAATTTTGTAAAATAGACATCATTTTTGAATTCGGAATATCAATTATAGCTTAGGATGAAATTTTGGCATTGTTCTGAGAAACTTCAATTTTTGATGAATAGTGAAACCACTAAGTGGTAGTTAAATAACTGATTTTTCGTTTAAATGAAATATTACCACTTCTGTGATTTGATTTTCAAAAATCCGACATACATGGTTGTCATTAAGAAGTAAAATGTGGTTCAATGAGATTATAATAATTTTTTTGGTGAATAGTAACTTATTAAGTTCTTAATCGCGATTAGTGGTAATTAGTGTAGTTTAAGGTATAGATAATACTTTAATAATATTAAATGACCTAGACACATGTCCCAACCTCATTGGTTGAGTCATGGCCGACCAAGACAAGCCATGGCCTAACTTGGGGACCCCATGGATCCACTTTTGTTGGGAAATGACATAAATTAGTTTTTATTTAATGTTAAAGTGAAAATGACACTAACATAAATTGTTCTACTAAAACAATTTTTAATTGGGGTTATACAAGTCCAAATTTTGATTATAAATAGTCATTGGAAAGCTAAAAAGATTTCCTACATCATAGTATTTGTTTTATAATTTTTAGACATTAAATAAATTAAAGTATTTATGACATAATAATGATGCAGCGATGACATCATTATTTGACGATTTAAATAAAATGAGAAGATAATGCAAAATCCGAGGATTACACTTGTCCAAAGCCTATTGGATGAAGATATTTCGAAACCTTATCACCTTAGCCTCGAATTATATAGATGTGGGACCTTTAGAATCCGAAAAGCATTTTGAAATAATGTAACATTTCATTACTTTCCAAAAGTGCCCCTCCTCTCCACTTATAAAATGCCCCCACCTCTCCCACCTTATTCACACCTTCAAGCCATTTGGCTCGGCCAACCTCTGCCCAAATACTCTCCCAACATCCCTCTCTTACTCCTAGAATCCTCACTTTGGGCAGAACTCTTCCCAAGGAAGCCTTTGGCTCAAATCAAAAAGAGTTACCCGATTTTGAGGTAATGTCTTTTATAATGTTGTTTTGTTTTATTTTTCTTCTCCAACCCCCTAAACTCTTTTTATTCATTTCTTTTGTAACAACACCAGTATCCTCAATATACTAGGATGTTGTTATAAGAAGGATTCGAGCTACACTTACACACACCTACATCTAATGGTTAAAGAACATACGGTTTCTGTGGATGGCGAATTTCTGCCTCACGAAGCGATGATTGTTCAACACTCATATAACACCTTCAAAGGTGGCCATTAAGATGTCACTATTTTTATATATGATATATAATATGTTTTTGTTTTACTTATGCTTCTGTATTTCTCATTTATGGCATACTTTATGATTTCCATTATGGGTAAAACGCGATAATTTCATTTTAGGAAGTGCGGACTACCGCCCCCTCAAAGTGATTTGAATCGTAAATGCCATATGTGGGATGTATAAAGGATGGAGTAAATGGTATTATACACTATATTATACTGGAATTATATTATACATTTATATCATTATGATTTACTTCCATTAAATATGAAATTGAAATGAAAGTAGCGTTCATGCGTACGTACGGCTTACCGTCTCCATGAACGGTGCATTTCATTTCTTACCTCTAAATGTTACGTGACATTATGAATGAATTTATATACTGTATATATGATATATATGATATCTACATCATGAATATAATTCCGGATATAATGAATATTTCACCACATGAACAACTTGTAATTATAAGAAGTTTATTTTTGACTCAAGTACCAAAGATCGACAAAACGACCGTTATTAACTTAAATAATTACATAATGTTCATATCATTGTAATAAGTGATATAATAAGGATAATGAAATTGAAAATGGTTCTTAATAAGGTATATATTAACTCTAGTTTATTATTCATGAGGTTAAAGAACGGTTGAGTCAAGTCAGACACGAGGTAAGGGAACTTCTTAACCCAACTTCCATTCTTTGGGTTAATCTCCTACTTTCAAATTATGTCATGATATTATTATGTCTTATTTTGTATTTTTACTTTCTTTATGTGTACCTATAGTGAATACACATAATATATCTATTTTATTTTAAAAATGATCTTTTTAAGGACTTCGTCTCAATCTCCTTTCATTGAGGCATATTTGGTTTTATACATAACTTTCTTTTATACGGTGTATAAACCCCTTTGACTTTTAAGTTTATTCAAAAGGAATCTTTTTATACGAAGCATTTTACTAAACGACAAAAAGGGAATGTTTTTCATTCCGTACTTATGCGGCGACAACGACTTCTCCGCCGCCGTGAACATTATTTGAGTTTCGGCTTCCTTTACAAGCCATACCTTTTTTTAAAAAGAAAAATAAATACAATGTTTTAACATTCTTTTATTTTGGTATTGAAAATGGTTTTGAAAGCGTTTTTATTATATCAATGTTTTGTATTGATATCTTGTGATTGAAATGTGGAAATGTTATGTTTCCTTTATGCATTGTTTATGTGATATGATTATGTTATGGTTTATGATATGTTTAAACCTATTCATATGAGGAATGCATTGGACTTAATAAGTGACGGGTGGAGCCCGCTATAGCTCCTCGATGCATCGGCAGGTCTCATGAGACAAACTAGTGTCTTGGCACAAGGCCTTGACAAAATCTTATTTGTGGTCTTGGCACGAGGCCTTGACTACGTGGTTATGATAGTCTGGCATTATGCATTCCATCATTATGAAAGTGGTTATTGATATTGCATGTGATTATTCGACCAGTAGAATATCCATGTGATGAAGTAAATGGCATTATCTCATTTTACTTTTGCCATATTATGTTGAAGTTCATGTTTAAAAGGCTTTTGTTTTAGTTATACATTGCCTTAAATGTTAATGTTTATTTATGAAAGCTTCCGCAATATTGTTATCCTTACTGAGCATCTGAGCTCACCCCTTTCAATGTTTTAATATTTTCCAGGATGTGAAGAAGTATTTTATGAATGACCTGCAGGGATAGTCAGAAGAGGATATGAGTGTGGACTATGGAGACTTTGTTATTGTAGTTTTTCACTTTATGATGTAATGTAACGTTTACGAATGTATCTAGTGTTTCCAAGGCTACTAAACTAATCGGTCTTTCGAGACTTGATCTTTTGTGATCATGCCAATGTTACGAAGTAATGCACCGACTCTGGGTAGCTGGGGTCGGGGCGTTACAGATCGCCACTCATTTTAGGACATATGTTGTACAGAGCGGAGTACAGGTTCCTGGAAGTTCTTTCAGGCCATTAGTGTAGGCATATTCTGGAATTTTTCCCTTATCCCTCAACTCCTATGATATGAAGGTGATGCTAAGTATGTTCAATGAATTCCATTTCTTTCCTTATGGAAACCCGCCAACCGGGCATTTTGTTGATGATGACACAACCAGCCTGGAATTGAGGTCATACATGATGGCTTGCAAAGATGGTGTATTGGCCACCAGGATTGACGGAGAGATTATATGTGAGGCCTATGATCCATACAAATTTTCACGCCAATTCAAGTGTCTATAGTATATTGTTGTATCCCCTCCTTTTCATGTCAGGTCAGAGCAGTATCTGATGGTTTCCCAATGACTATGGTTGCTGGCAGCTATGGTGAAGACCGGGTCAGTGTTTGATATACCAGTTACAGGAGCGGCATGTAACTTGACTACATGGTATTCCAAGAATTGGTTAGAATCATACCCTGAAGGGGTACTGAATCATCCAGTTCCTCAGGTGGGGAAAAAGAAGAGAACTATCAAGAAAGAAACATTTCATCTAGAAGGTGACTCTTCCATACCTAGAGCTGATTCACCGGGTTCCTCACCCAGGGCTGATTCACCAGATTCTTAGGATGGGGACGATGAGGCACATCATGCATCAAAGCGGCCTTGTTCCATATATAATACTCTTTCCAGAATTAAGAGACCAACTACATCGACTCATAGTGAGTTATATCATTGAGGTAATTTAATCTCCATTACTTTATAGAGTAACAAGTTTTATTTTCCCATTCTCTATCTGTGATTGCAGGAGATGGGAAGAAGTTGAAGTCCAATATTGTAGGACCCTCCTTACAGCCTTCTGATGCACATGCTAAATATCTACTACCAGAGGCTATCTAGACATGGCGAAGTTTATATTGTGATTCTGAAACTGCCTGACTGGACCTATGCGAAGGGATACACATCCCTTTAGTAGGAAATCTTCAGGCTTCTACTGATATTTGTTTTTAGGATAACCCCGATGAAGTGTGGGCTTACATCAGAGAGTTGGATATGCTCATATATTCCACTAATGATTCCATTCCTATCACTAAGCGAGTAAATGAAATGATTGATTGTGGAACCACTGAGGGGACTGGTGCTTCCACAGATGACAAGTGGCATGATTACATGGATCCTGAATATGTAAGTATCTTTCTTTATTTGCTTTGTAACTTGATTTTAGTTAAAGCTTTTTTACTCAAAGAAATTACTTTCTTCATCCTGCAGCTTGTAAATAAGGGAACTGTTGAGGTTTTTTCACCACAGTATTGCCCTGGTGGTACTTCTATTGGAGATACTGAATCTCCTCATGAGCCGGGTGAGATATCTCCAGGTCGGCAAGCCATGGACGAGGAGTTAGATAGGGATTTTCATTCTTCAATTCCTATATTTGGAGATTATTATGTCAACACAACCAAAAATCCTAAGAAGAAAAGGAATCGAAGGAAGAAGTCAACAGCTAAAAGCTTCATCAGTAGTGGTAAGTCCTTCAAATAGTCATGAATCCTAACTCATGAAAAATATTGTTCATACTTCTTGGGATTGCAGAGGCTTCTTAAATTTCCCCTTTGAGGGAGAGAACTGACCCTCCTCTGAGGATGGCTGAGGGTGCTAGTGAATAATCACAAATTCATGCTGACTTGGCTGCTCCTGAAGAAGAGCCAGTGTCTGTTCCCAGTACTGCTCATGTTGCTGCTACAAGGAGTGAAGAGCCTGCTTCTGGTAAATTAACAATACTTTATAAAATGTTGAATGAAAACATCAGCTGACTTCCATTCTGTAATACTTTAAGTTCAACACCTGCACCAGAACATTTAGAGGCCACTGCAACTGACTCTGCAATTTTCTCTAAAGAAACTGTCCAGGGTCAGTGGCAGTAGGATTAGGGTCACCAAGAAGACATATCAAATGATCCCACTTGTGAGACTAACCAGGAATCTGATATATCACTGGATGAAATGATGAAACTTGGCGCATCTTTTGAAGAAATTTTAGATCATGTTAAATTACCATGTAATTTAGAAGATTTTAGACATGATTATTATCCTTCGTCCTGTTAAAAAGTTCTTATTACATCTCTAACCATGATTGGTTGAAATGTGCAGTTCCATCTGAGCAAGCTGTTGAACTGCCAATGCCTGAAGGGGGTAGAGACAAGCCTATTATTGCAGAGATGCTAGCTCAAGTGGAGCTTAACCTGGAAGATCTTCCTTAAATCCATCCTAAAAATCCTTTCAAAGCTAGTAAATATGGGGAACAGCCTTCTCATGCTGCTGATCTACTGTTGGGTAAGAGATAATAATATTTGTGGCTACACTTAACTTGCCAGAAAACTTAATCAACTTTTTTGATCCTTTGAAACTAACCAAAACTTTCAATTGACTATGCAGGGCCATCAATTTCAGGGGCTAGATCTGGAGGTGAAGCCTCAGCCTCCACCCCAACGGGAATAGAAAGTGAAGTAACAAGGGTTAGGGGGGAAGGAGTAGAATAGTGCACTTCTCTAAGTGCATTAATCCCGGACTATATTTCCCCCTGTGATAGTGATGCTGAATCAGAACCGTAGGTACAAAAGGCACTCCAATTTTCACGTTGCAAGGCAAGGAAGAACATATGGAAGATCATATCTGAAGTGCCTCTTGAGGAGCTGTCTTCGATGATCCCACGACTGTCATCCTTGTCCGTCATGTTGGGACTTGGAAGTTTTGGATATCAAGAGATCCATGTCGTGGTGAAATAAGTCATTTTAAGGAGGGAGTAGGAGCAATGGTACCGTCAAGACTTGACCAGAGTGAGGTTGTTGACCAATATCAGCGAATTTGAGGTTGTGGTGTCCCGGGATGAAGCTGATAATGCTGCCAAGTTAAAGGAGCTGAAGTATAAGATCAAGGAGAAAGTTGTCCAGTAGATGCACCTTCAGCAAATGTTAGATGTTGTTATTGGGGAACTTGACCAGCTTAACAATTCATTGGAAGGAGTTCAAACAAATGGTATGAGATCCATCGCAGATGCCAAGAAATCACTACATCAAGTTGAAAAGGGTGAAGCTAGTCGAGTGCATGAACTTCAAGTGGTTGCTGATGAAGCTTGGGATGCCATAAATCAAATGAAGAGTTATGTTGAAAGGCTCTTGTAATTCTTGGAAAAGAGAAGAGAATCTAGTCTGTGGATATCCTTCTAACTCTTATGCATCAATAAAAAACACTTTCATCTTCAATCATTTGTGCCTGAATTCTCTTGCTACCTGCTTTAAATAATTTTACCTAAGCCAATGACCTAGTAAGAATAGTTTGATTTTTTCTAGGATTATAATTATAACCCTACAAAATTTTACATATTTTAATTTCTCAATATTACCTAAATCATAAAAAATGTATGTTTAGTGATTTGGGACTTGACTTTTGTTTAGAGTTCCCTTGTCTTTTGTGGGCAGTTTAAAGTCATGCATGTTGGACATAAAAAGGCTAATGTTTAAAGTCAAATAGCTTTGACCGAATGGATTAAAAATTGACTCAATTCATTAATAATTTGTTTTAAAACATATTACCACATTCAAGTATGGGGGAAAACATGTAAACTATGACCTAAGATATTTTGAAATTGAGGGATGATATGAAAAAATGGCTAAAAGGCATTAGAGGAAGTATTTCCTATGAGTAAAGTTACCACTATTTAACAAACCTGTTAGGGAGTTGAATTATGCAGGGCCACTTAAGGGCATTGGCTGTATAGTCAAATAATAGCATCTTTTGGCTGAAAGGTCTGTTATGTAGACTAATTGTTTAAGGCCACCTAGGGGAACGTGCTGCATTGTCAACAAAAAGAACTCTCAGAAATTTTAATTTTATATTGTTAAAAATCCAGTGAAAGTTTATGGAGCTTAAAATTTTCCAAAGCATAGAGTCTGCTTTATGGAGAGAGATACTTGAATATGGAGAGGATATTTCCAATCAAGATTTTCAAAGAATTAGATGAATGTCACTCCTGCTAAGTTCTGACCCAAACGTAGGGAAGGGAAATATAAACCATAGACTTAAATATTTTTAGATCATGAAAAAAAATTATGGGACAAATATGTTAACGATGGATATTTTTTGCGGATCCCTACATATTGTCGTTAAGACAAATAAAGACAAAAGATGTTTTGCACCCAAGAATGAAGTTACCACTATTTGACAATCCCATTATGGGGTTGAATTATGCAGTTTCACTTAAGGTAATTGGATGCATAGTCAAATAATTGCATCTTTTGGCTGACAGGTCCATTATGTAGACTGCTTATGCAAGGCCGCCTAAGGGCACGTGCTACATAGTCAAACAAAATAATTCCCATGTATCAAAAATTTTGTGACTATAAGTCAAGAAAAGGGTTATGAATATATGGAAGTATTTAAGGTTAGAAGTATGACACATCAAAATGGGCGTTGTCCAATGCATGTAGGAGATACACAGACCAATACTAACCATAATCATGTTGTGGCTGGGTCCTGAATTGAGGTGTTGGACTTCACTACGTATCCTATAAGGATGGGAATCAAGCCATACGTAGTTCCTGAAATACAGTTTAACGTCATGTGGGATGAGAGTGTAGGAGATCTTAGTTTAGGGTAATAGATCTTGGACCATAATGGGTAATACACATTGTGTGTTTTATAAACCTGATGTGAATGATAACCAAGGTTTCTATACCACATTCATGTTTTCACTGGGGGACTTTTCAAACAAGGGACTGAAAGTGGACTTTGGGGCTAGGCCCAAAGACTTGGGGTTGTATTCGAGGGACGCTCACAAATTCCTACGTATCCCAAAAGGATGGGAATCAAGACGCACATAGTTCTTAAAATACCCTTTGTACATATTTGGTTCATACAAGTGAAGGGTGAAAGGGGACTTTAGTGGAATGATGGTTTGACCCAAGATTAAAGGTTCGGGCATTTCCATGTATGCACGTAGTCTTTGGAATATAACATGATTGGAGATCAATGTAAATAATTATTCCCTCTCAGGTGAGGGTGACAAAGAATGTTGTAGTTTATTGTCGTACAGGACAAAACTGTGAACAGTTTAATATAATATAGCAAGGATGATGGTGAACCAATGTAAAAATATTGGTTCTGGGGGCGGCTTCACGAATCAAAATCGTATGAGATGGAGGTGAACCGATGTGAATATATTGGGTTTGAGCTTAAACCTCGAGAGGTTGCCTACGTACCCAGCCTAGAAGGCAAGGATCAAAGTCCACGTAGTTCGATTAAGAATTAATTGGTGATCAAGTCATACTTGAGGAAAACCCAAATATGGTGTTGGGAGTTATGCATGGTTAGAATCCCAAAGAGGGTGTTATTGTTTAATTTTACTCTAAGCTCATGTGATTCATAATCTGTGTGAGAAATAAGAGTTAGCGACAACCCTAACGATGCATAGTTTAATGTCGTGTAGGACATAAGGGACAGGACACAGTTTAACGTCATGTTGGACGAAAGAGGGATTGTGTAGTTTAAAGTATTGAAATAAGGACTTAGGGACTAGGTAGTTTAAAGTCATGAAATAATGACAAAAGAGTGGACTATGTAGTTTAATTTCATGCAGTAAGGACAATAGGGACTGTGTAGTTTAAAGTCTTGCAGTAAGTACTAAAAACGTTTAAGGTCATATGCATGGACCAGTTCTGCACAGTTTAGCATCATGTATCTAGGACAACACAGTTTAATGTCATGTTGGACGAATATGTATTTTTGTTACTCAAAATACTACTTCAGAAATCTAGTATTGGTTAGAGTTGTGATGAGTTCTCTATCCCTTGAGATTAAAGAATAATCTCCATTGTATTAGACTTTATGTATTGAATAAGGTCCTTCCCACTTTGGTTCAAGTTTGGGAGGTTTCTTTCCTAGTATCATTGGAGTTCTGAGAACCAATACCAATTCTCCTTGAATGAATGAATGAAGATGAACTTTTTTGTTGAAATCTCGTACTATTCGATTCTAATAGACTTCCAAGTGGTGCAGGGTGCGTAATCGTTTTTCATCTAATCATTCTAATTCATCCAATCACTTTTGAGATTGTTCATCTGTAGATGACTGATCACAAATGGCTACTCTGAGTGAGGGTAATTGAACCTCAATGGGAAAGACTACTTCTGTTCCATATACCAATGAATATGGAGTTGACCGCGTAGTAGTGCGGGTGGTGGTCTGATAAGCCCATAAAGCATGAAAAAGTTTATTAGACCATGATTTCTTACCTCTATCCACCATCTTTTGAAGTATATTTGAAAGATTCTTATTAAAGGCTTCTATTTGTCCATTGGACGCGACATGATACCGAGATGAATGGTTGGATTTGATGTTGTATTCTTGATACAACTTCCTTACCTCAGATGAAAAGAAGTTGGTGCCATTATCCGTCAATATGGTATAAGGGACACCAAATCTAGTAATGATGTTAGACTTCATGAATCTAACAATGCTTTTAGAACTAACTTCTTTGAGAAGTATTTCCTCTTCCCATTTTGAAAATAATTCAGTAGTAGTATGAATATACTTAAACATCTTGGATGTAGCCGAAGGGTAAGGTCCTACCACATCCATTCCCCATGTGGAAAATGGCCATGAGTATTTAGTTGTATAGAGAAACTATGGGGGTTGATGAATGAAATTGGCATATACTTGGAAAGAATGACACTTCTTAGTGAAATCAACACAATCTTGTTTCATTGAAGGCCAAAAGTATCCAAGCCTTCGAATTTGATCAGATAGTCTATGTCCAGACTGGTGGGCACCACAAACTTCTGCATGTACTTCTTTCATGATAGCCATTGTCTCTTCACCATCAATACATATGAATAGAATTCCATCAAAACCACTTTTGTATAGAACTTTTTCTAGGTGATCAGGGCTATCATAAAGTGTAAAATTGACCACACATCGCCGGACTTGTTCTTTACTGGCTCTATCAGGTGGGAGTGTTCCATTTTGAAGGTATTCCCTGATAGGTTCCATCCATCCTATAGTATGACCATATGGTTCAGAAACGGGACTAATTTCATTGATTTCCTCTACTATGATTTGAACATAAGGTGAAACTGTATAACGGTGGGAAATACTGATGATTGTTTTTTCCCGATTTGGATCTTCCAGAGTTGTGGCTACATTAGCCAGTGCATCAGCTTGAGCATATTTTGATCACAGGACATAAGAAAATGTCAGTTCTGATGGAAATTCCACCATTAAATATCTGACGTAATCATACAAATGGATTAACTGTTCTTTTTTGTTGGCATAATCCCCATTGACTTGTTTGATTAGCAGGTCTGAATCACCTTTCACCTTTAAGTGATTCACCTGTTCCTGAAGCGCCAACTCCAATCCTGTGATGAGAGATTGGTATTCTGCTTCATTATTTATACCACCTTACAACAATAAGAAGGAATAGGGTAACACTGCCTTTTCTGGATAAATGAGCACAATTCCTAACCCAAATTGTTGAATTTAGGATCTTCTATTTTCTTCCCTGTTGGAATTTTGGAAGCACCATCAAAGTACATTTCCCATGTTTGAAGATTATCTTTAATAGAAAATAATTCCTCATCAGGAATTTCAATATCTAAAGATGTATTTTCTACTGAAGGACGTTCAGCAAGGAAATTAGCCAGATCTTGGCCCTTTATTGCCTTTTGAGACACATACTGGATATCAAACTATTGCAAAATAACTTCCCACCTTGCGAGACATCCTATAAGCATTGGAAGACTAAGGATAAATTTAAGTGTTTTATTGCGAGATACCAATTGGACCTCATGATGATGTAGGTAGTGTCTCAATTTCTGAACTGCAACGATTTATGCTAGGCAGTACTTTTCAATACTTGAATATCGAGTTTCTGCCTCAAGAATAGTCCAACTGAGATAGTAAAGGCTGTTTTCATTCCCATCATCATTCTTTTGGAAAAGGAAGGAACCCAATGATCGCTCTAAAGCTGTCACATAAAGAATAAGTGGTCTTCCTTTAACAGTTGTAATTAATACCAGTGGACTCAAGAGATATTTATTGAGAATATTGAATGCATCTTGACATTCTTCCGTCCACTGGTAAGTGACTCCCTTCTTCATTAATTTGTTGAAGGGTAAACATTTTCCTGCAAAATTGGTGAAGAAACGCCGAATATAGGCCATGTTTCCTTGAAGTCCTCTCAATTCCTTAAAATTTTGAGGAGGTGACATACCAAGGATTGATTTTGTCCTCTCAGGATCAACTTCGATGCCACGATGGTGTATAAAAAAGTTGAGAAATTATCCTAAGGTTACCCCAAAAGCACATTTCAAGGGGTTCATCTTCAAATTGTGTTGTCGAAGTTTGTGGAATATGATTTCCAAATCATCCAAATGATTAAAAAGTTGTCTAGATTTAACTACCAAATTGTCCACATAACATTCAACAAATTTCCCTAAAAAGGGTTTGAAGATACGGTGCATGGCATGTTGATATGTTGCCCCTGCATTCTTCAGGCCAAAGGGCATTACCTGATAGAAAAACACACCTTGAGGGGCTCTAAAGGCTACAGATTCTTCATCTTTAGTAGCCATTCAGATTTGATTATACCCAGAATATCCATCCATGAAGGAAGGTACTTCATATCCAGTTGTTGCATTAATTAAGAGTTTTGTGATCAGGACTGGAAAATCATCCTTGGGACAATGCCGAATAAGATCTCTGAAATCAGTGAAAACTCTAATTTTTTCATTTTTCTTTTTCATAGGGACAATATTCGCCAACCATTTAGGATATTGAACTTCTCTGATGAAGTTAGTTTTGATAATCTTATCCACTTCAGCTTCAATTTTGGAAGCATAAGTTGGGTGTGTTCTTCTTACGTCTTGCTTAAATCCTCGATGTTCTTCTGGAAAACCCAAATGATGAGTAGAAACATCAGGATCAAGCCCAGGAATTTATGTATAATTCCAAGAAAATATATCTCAATTTTTATTTAACAATAAAATATACATTTCTTGCTCTTCAAGAGTCATGGACGCACTAATTAAAGTGGGGCGTGGATCTTCTTTTGTACCCAGATTTATTTCTCTGAGTTCATCCATAGTGGTAGAAATACCCTCTTCAAAAGCTAGAGGAGCGTCCCTAAGATCTTCCTCTTCTTCTTCAACACATGTTATTTCTTCTATTTCTACTTACATAGTAGATGATGAAGCAGAATTTCCATGATTAGGAGAGATGTAAAAATTTGAACATCTTGAAGAAGAGGCTACCATTTCTGACCATATTGATGATGAAGGGTCTTCCTTGGGTAATAAAGAGGAGATGATGGATTGAGAATCGACATCATCATTCATCTCTAACATTGCTATAACTTCTTCCAGCATGTTTGATAAAGTATAGAATTGCTGGATTTCAGCGGATGAAATGAAGACATCTTCATTTGAGCTTTCATCATTGCTTGGTTAATCACCAATTTATCCCATGTTGTCTGGCTTGATTACCATAATTGACATTATTGAAGTTTCTATAAGAGTATTTGGATTTGGGTCTATCCTGTCAATTTGACTGATAGGAAACACATAATCTGTACTCACATGTATGAATGGGTTTACTGGAATCTTTTAAAAACCATATGAAGCATTAATTTTCGTAACCTCCTTCGTCGTTTATATCTCATTTCCCTCCATGTGATAGAA
The DNA here is from genome assembly GCA_963277665.1 of Viscum album. Lineage (NCBI taxonomy): Eukaryota > Viridiplantae > Streptophyta > Magnoliopsida > Santalales > Viscaceae > Viscum > Viscum album. Next base: position 191,763,945 of record OY728145.1, read on the forward strand.
TTCTGCCTCAATGTATTGAGATTCACAGGTTTTGAATGGGGATTTATCACCATACAATGTCCCAATTTGACCATTGAAACAATATTTGAGACATTGATGGTATGATGAAGGTATAGCCGCATGTTGATGTAGCCAAGGTCTTCCAAACAAAATGTTAAAGGTTGTGAACAACCATGAAATATGAATTGGATACAATATCCCCAAACTGAGTTCTGATTGTAATCTCTCCCAGAGTTTCTTGTTCATTTTTATCATATCCTTGCAACATCAAAGTAGAAGGAGATAAATCAGATTCGGTGAGGCCCTATCGATGAAGTGTATGAATAGGGATGAGGTTGACTCTTGAACCATTATCAATGAAATCTCTTCGAATGTCTACATCATTGACCTTTCCAGATAAATAAAAAGGTCTAATATATCCATGCACAACATCACCTTCATCTTCATCTGTAAAAGATATCACTGCATGGCATTCTGTAAGATCATTCTCTATATGATAGACTTCAGCTGCAGAAATTTCAGTTTCAAATTTCTGAGGACTTGACAAAGCCTCAATTAGTGCCTCCCAAAGATCCTTTGATATATTTAAGGCATCCAGAATTGATAACTTGGCCGGTATAACATCCATCCTTTTTATCACATAAACTTTCATTACATTTTACAAAACCGAGGATCTTTAAGGTTTAGTGTCTTGGAAACCAGGAACTTAAAACATGAAAACATAGAACATTCTTTTCAAACACTTGAAAGTATTCTCCTCATGTTCATCTTAGGTTCATTACTACATCTCATAACCTAGGTACATACATCAAAATAAAGGTTGAGAAAAAGGCCCAGTAAGGGAAACAAGGGGAAACATTTAACATGTGAACTTGAAATACATCAACAATGTCCTGAAAAATAACTTTAAGGCATGAGAAAGAAATCATGAGGCATATCATAATAAAAATAACGTTTTTCATAACTTGAAGATGTGGCTACAAAATTTAACAACGACAATCATTTCCGTTTCACGAAGGTCCATCCCCAAGGTGTCAATAAAAATTACCAAGGCTATTCACCAAGGTATCAGTCTAAATGGTCATCTCTAGAGATTAAGTCTTTACCCAATGCATTGGAGCACTATCAGGGTGCACCCTTAACATGTCTTTATTATCATGTGATCCACATATATCATCATCAATAATTTCATAAACAACCCATATAGCATAAAATAAATGGGTTTAATTTCATAATCATAATGTTTTAAAAACTGCTTTAAAGACATGATCTTTATGTCACTTTAAACCCACGGAAAGGGAAAGCGGGTCTCATGTATGTAAATCCCGGAATTTAAAATAGAAAATTTTGGTATTTATGTGAATACCCCTTTAGAAGAAAGATCTTTGATTATTCACTTAATAAAATAAATGAATTTGAGAATAAGAGAGATACATTTTGAGACGGAAATTCTGCAGCATAACGGCTATGTTACAAGGTTTTAGAAAACATTGAAAATAGAGGGAACATGGGTCACCCACTCATAAATGATCCATAAAACAGTAGGGGTACATAATTTAAGGGATTTAAGAACATGTTAAGGAAATTTGAAAGATATACCATATGAAATGAATAAAATGAAAGGAAGACAAAAATAATATTTCTCTTATGAAAATTCGGCAGCCTAACGACGTCACTTAAACTTCAAAAAAAGTGAATTGACGAGATAAAATAGGGTCTCTCATCATATGAACATAAAAGATAAGTATGATAGATATAGATATCATACCACAACATAATAAAAAGGAACTTGAAAGACTTGACATGAAAGTAGAACTTTGAAAAAGGAGAAAGGTGAATAAATCCCTTAAAAATTCCGCAGCCTAACGGCGTCACTTAAACTTCAACAAAAAAATGAATTAATGAGATCAAATAGGGTATCTAATAATAAGAACATAAAATATCTGTATGATAGATATATAAATCATACCCCAACATAATAAAAAGGAACTTGAAAGACTTGATATGAAAGTAGAACTTTGAAAACTGAGAAGGGAGAAATAATCCCTTAAAAATTCGGCAGCCTAACGGCGCAACTTAAACATTCTTAAAACGAATTGATGAGAGAAAGAGGGGGAATCTCATCATATGAAAATGAAAAGGGAAGTAAGATGAATATAAAAGAACATCCACAAAAATAAGAACATGTAGCATAAAATAAATGACATAAAAGAGATTACTTGAAAAGAAAGAGAGAGGTTGGATCCCTTACCTTAAAACGTAACTCTTAAAACTAAAAGGTTGGGACATTGAGGGATTGGGGGCACCTTGGGAGGACTCCTTGGAAGGTAATGAGACCAGATCTTCGTTGGGGGAGAGTTGGGAGTCGAATGGATGAGAGGATGGCTTGTTATTTATAGGGAAAGTGTGGGGACATGGCATTAATGGCCAAGGGACACCTCATTGGTGGTTTTGGAAAAACCATGGGCTTGCTCATGGTATTTGCCCATGGTATTGGCCACATGGGTCCCCCCATACAATAATTCATCACCTTTGGAAAGCCAAACCTTAAAATATCTCATGACATCATCATGAAACTCTTATGATGTTATTAAACATATCGAAACCCTAAAACTGTATTTTCACTATTCATCGAAAATTCAACTTTCTCATAAAAATCCTAAAATTTCACCTTAACCAAATATTGGTGCTCTGATTTCAAAAATGAACTCCATTTTATAAAAATAATTTTCCAAATATTTTTAATTTAATTTTTAAATAAATACACTATTCACCGAAAAATCATTTTCTCAGAAAAATCCCCAAAAATTACCTTAACATAATATCGATGCTCTAAGTTCAAAAATGAAATCCATTTTATAAAAATAATTTTATAAATATATTTAATTTAATTTTTAATTAAAAAACACTATTCACCCAAAAAAACTAATACTTGACTAATAATTTTTGAAACAGTTATTTACCTATTTTATTGAATCACATTACTAAATCAAGGTGCCTAGATTATATTAATACTTTCTTTATGTGAGATTACTAATCCATTTGGTCACATTAATAATCCTAAGCATAAAATCACTAATCATAATTTATTATTCATCAAAAATCAATTTGATCTTATTAGACTCTAAGTTTCATACTGAACATAATTGTAGAAGACCATTCTTTGAAAATCATTACACATTTTTAATTATTTAAGGTTTACATAAAACATTTTTAAAATATCATTTTTCTAAAATTCATCAAAAATATGCATACTATATTTATCCGGTCATTTGAAAATTCATAAACTTCATCATAAGAAGAAATCAAAATTTTTATTTAAAAAAAAGGATTACACAAGGAAGTTATGGTCTCCTTACATATCCCCTTATCACGCCAGCATAGGACCTAAGTGTAAGGTGTCTTAAGGTGAGAGAATCCGAGGGAGGGTCGGCCAGCATCGCACGAGTACTAATTTCTATCAGTTTGAAATTCTCGCAAAGGCGATTCCGTTCTAGCTTCACATGATGAAGTTCGGCTTGGGTTTGGTCGAGAGCAAAGCCCAGTGGTGCTACCTCCTTCCCAAGTTCCGTTAGATGGGCTTTGATTGGCCCGAGACTACTGGATGAGGCCATCAAATCTCCTTTATATATTAATTAACCAAGGTCACTTGTATTTAGATACAAAAGTCGCAACATTCAGTTTTCAACGGTCATACTGACTAATGGTCATATAATATTCAAAACCCAACAGTCTCATTTTTATTATACTCATGTTATCAAATGAAACAGTTTTGTTGAGTATGAAAAAAATAAAATAACACACAAAAATAGGAAACAAGATTTATTCAAAATTTTGGGTCATTACAATCTTCCCCCCTTAAGAAATTACATCCTCAAAATTTTTAAAATTGGGTTTTGAAATTTCATTGAATGTCCCACATCGGAAAAAGAGTCAGTAACACTATTACTTTAAAAGAAAGAAAAGGAAGTACAAAGGCCACCCGAGTTAACCCATACTAGGATTCCATGTAGGAAAACATGGATATGGAAGAAAAACAAAGGGTAAAGTTCTGAGGGAGAGTGATAGAAAACATGATTAGAAGAAAATTAACCACAAGAAAATCAAAAACTTATGATGCGTGTAAACGGTCATTGATTTCCTAGTAGGAAATGTAAACCAACAACGTTTTTGTTTTATGTTCCTTTTCAAAATTTTGAGGAATTCATTTACTATATAGAATAAAACACAGGGAAAAATACCTACCTTCAAGTAGAGTTTCATCCTTTAATAAGTTTCTACCAAAACTAATCTTTTCTCCAAACGATGAGCATTCAAAAAAACTTGGTCTCATCAAAACACAAGAATCATATTCTTGAGAGTCACGTAATCCAAAAAATATTAACTATCAAATTCTTCTATCTTTAAACATTGTCCCAAAAACAGAAAGGGTAAGATAAAACAATTCTTCAAAAAGAAAGAATCCAATAGGAAGGGAAACTTCTTTAAATCTTCAAAATTCCACAGTACTACCTAGAGTTCATCATAGACCATTCCATAAATAACTATCCTTAAAATTCCTCAAAATAAACCAAACTAAGATTGAAACCCAAATACAAGAAGGATTTGATAACATAGTCTTCCAAAATAAACTTCATTATTCATCTCCAAACAACATCAACCACTCCTAACATCTTATAACAAAAGTAGATAACCTAAACATATTTTACCCAAGATAGGTTAATAATTTCCATAAGTAACCTAAATTAATATAAGTCCACCTTAAATTCATCAATTCTTCAAAATATAAGTCAAACTTACTCCTCAATGAAAATACCGTAGTAATATATTTACCACGATCATATAGGGTCCCCAAAATAGTGAACGTCTTCCAAAATAATAATCATCTTTTAATCCCCTAATCATCTATGTCATATTAATATGGCAATCGTCGCATTTCCTATCACATTGGTTGTTGGGACATGTTCTTTCATTTCCCACCATTAACTATGAAGAGAAAGTATAATTAAGGGCTTAAATAATTAGCCAATAATCATGAAAAGGAACTTAAAGCATATAAGGATAACTTGTAGAAGAAAAGTATACCCTAACTTGTGATCCCCTAGGTTTGAAACTAGGTTATCCATGATCATATATTCTTATGTGAATATTTAATTTATTTTATCTTTGTTCCTTTAATAATGGTTCATACTAAGCTTATGAATTTACCAAAGCATATCCCCTGGGAGTGTCGTAACCAAGAGTGCAGCAAGGCCCGTTATCGTGTACCAGTTCTCATTCAAGTCTAGCTCAAAGCGTTGTTTTCAGGTTTTACCCCTATGTACATCTGTGCCAGATCCACCTCTACCTGCTCATACCCAGACAGGGATGTATTTGCTTGGCAACCCCTTACTCAACACTCACTAAAATAACAGGAAGATTTTCTATATTTAAACTTTTCTATAGGGTTCTTCCTAGAGTTTTCATATCCTAATTTATGAAAATAACTAAACCATCCTTTGATACTATCTATAACATCCCGCCTTTTTATCACATAAACTTTCATTACATTTTACAAAACCGAGGATCTTTAAGGTTTAGTGTCTTGGAAACCAGGAACTTAAAACATGAAAACATAAAAAATTCTTCCTAAACACTTGAAAGGATTCTCCTCATGTTCATCCTAGTTTCATTACTACATCTCATAACCTGGGGACATACATCAAAAGAAAGTGTGAGCAGAAGGCCCAGTAAGGGAAACAAGGGGAAATAGTTAACATGTGAACTTGAAATACATCAACAATGTCATGAAAAAAGAACTTTAAGGCATGAGAAATAAATCATGAGGCATATCATAATAAAAATGATGTTTTTCATAACGTGAAGATGTGGCTACAACATTTAACAAAGAGAATAATTTCCATTTCACCAAGGTCCATCCCCAAGGTGTCAATAAAAATTACCAAGGTTATTCACCAAGGTATCAATCTAAATGGTCATCTCTAAAGATTAAGTCTTTACCCAATGCATTGGAGCGCTATCAGGGCACACCCTTAACATGTATTTAGTATCATGTGAGCCACATATATCATCATCAATCATTTCATAAACAACCCATATAGCATAAAATAAATGGGTTTCATTTCATAATCATAATGTTTTAAAAACTGCTTTAAATACATGATCTTTATGTCATGTTAAACCCACAGAAAGGGAAAGCGGGTATCATGTATGTAAATCCCAGAATTTAAAATAGAACATTTTGGTATATATGTGAATACCCCTTTAGGAGAAAGAGCTTTGAGTATTCACTTAATAAAATAAATGAATTTGAGAATAAGAGAGACACATTTTGAGACAGAAATTCTGCAGCATAACGGCTATGTTAAAAGGTTTTAGAAAACATTGAAAAGAGAGGGAACATGGGTCACCCACTCATAAATGATCCATAAAACAGTAGGGGGACAGAATATAAGGGATTTAAGAACATGGTAATTAAAGTTTAAAGATATACCATATGAAATGAAGAACATGAAAGGAAGACAAAAATAAGATTTCTCTTATGAAAATTCGGCAGGCTAACTGCGTCACTTAAACTTCAAAAAAAATGAATTGACAAGATAAAATAGGGTCTCTCATCATATGAACATAAAAGAGCAGTATGATATATATATATATATAGATCTTACCCCAACATAATAAAAAGTAACTTTAAAGACTTGACATGAAAGTAGAACTTTGAAAAAGGAGAAAGGTGAATGAATCCCTTAAAAATTCGGCAGCCTAACGGCGTCCCTTAAACTTCAAAAAAATGAATTGACGAGATCAAATAGGGTCTCTCATCATACGAATATAAAAGATCAGTATGATAGATATAGATATAATACCCCAACATAATAAAAATGAACCTGAAAGACTTGATATGAAAGTAGAACTTTGAAAAATGAGAAGGGTTAAAGAATCCCTTAAAAATTCGGCAGCCTAACGGCGCCACTTTAACATTATTAAAACGAATTGATGAGAGAAAGAGGGGGTATCTCATCATATAAACATGAAAAGGGTAGTAAGATGAATATAAAAGAACATCCTCCAACATAAGAACATGGAGCATAAAAGAAATGACATAAAAGATATTACTTGAAAAGAAAGAGAGAGGTCGGATCCCTTACCTTAAAACGTAACTCTTAAAACTCAAAGGTTGGGACCTTGAGGGATTGGGGGAACCTTGGGAGGACTCTTTGGAAGGTAATGAGACCAGAGCTTCGTTGGGGGTGAGTTGTGAGTCGAATGGATGAGAGGATGTCTTGGTATTTATAGGGAAAGTGAGGGGACAAGGCATTAATGGCCAAGGGACACCTCATTGGTGGTTTTGGAAAAACCATGAGCTTGCCCATGGTATTTTCCCATGGTATTGGCCACATGGGTCCCCCAATACAATAATTCATCACCTTTGGTTGGCCAACCCTTAAAATATCTTATGAAATCATCATGAAACCGTTATGATGTTATTAAACATACTGAAACCCTAAAACTGTATTTTCACTATTCATCGAAAATTCATCTTTCTCAGAAAAATCCCAAAATTTAACCTTAACCAAATATTGATGCTCTGAATTCAAAAATTAACTCCATTTTATAAAAATAATTTTCTAAATATTTTTAATTTAATTTTTAAATAAATACATTATTCACCGAAAAATCATTTTTTTCAGAAAAATCCCCAAAAATTACCTTAACATAATATTGATGCTCTGAGTTCAAAAATGAAATCCATTTTATAAAAATAATTTTCTAAATATTTTTAATTTAATTTTTAATTAAAAAACACTATTCACCCAAAAAAACTAATACTTGACTAATAATTTCTGAAAGAGTTATTTACCTATTTTATTGAATCACATTACTTAATCAAGGTGCCTAGATTATATTAATACTTTCTTAATGTGGGATTACTAATCCATTTGGTCACATTACTAATCCTAAGCATAAAATCACTATTCATAATTTACTATTCATAAAAAATCAAGTTGATCCTATTAGACTCTAAATTTCGTACTGAACAAAATTGTAGAAGATAATTCTTTGAAAATCATTACACATTTTTAATTATTTAAGGTTTACATAAAAAAAATTAAAATATCATTTTTCTAAAATTCATCAAAAATATGCATACTATATTTATCCGGTCATTTGAAAATTCATAAACATCATCATAAGAAGAAATCAAAATTTTTATTTAAAACAAAGGATTACACAAGGAAATTACGGTCTCCTTACATAGCCCCTTATTACACCAGCATAGGACCTAAGTGTAAGGTGTGCTAAGGTGAGAGAATCTGAGGGAGGCTCGGCCAACATCGCACAAGTAGTAATTTCTATCATTTTGAACTTCTCGCAAAGATGATTCCGTTCTAGCTTCACACGATGAATTTAGTCTTGGGTTTGGTCCAGAGTAAAGCCCAGTGGTGCTACCTCCTTCCCAAGTTCTATTAGATGGGCTTCGATTGGCCCGAGACTACTAGATGAGGCCATCGAATTTTCTTTCTATATTAATTAACCAAGGTCACTTGTATTTAGAGACAAAAGTCGCAACATTCAATTTTTAACGATCATACTGACTAACGGTCATACAATAGTCAAAACCCAACAGTATCATTTTTATTATACTCATCTTATCAAATGAAACAGTTTTGTTGAGTATGAAAAAAATAAAATAACACACAAAATTAGGAAACAAGATTTATTCAAAATTTCGGGTCGTTTCAGCCGGTACTTGGTCCAAATGTTTCAAGACATCATACTTTTGGTCCAAAGGTCTACGTTTCCCAACAGGAACATGTGGTTTCGCAGGTGACTTAGAAGTTGATGCTTTGGAAATAGATGGCATAAAATCTTCCAAAGTCAAAGACAACTTAGGCTTTGACACGAACTCATCTTCTTCTGGATGCTCTTATTTATTTTAATTATGCCGCTTCTTTGAGGATTTTCCTTTTGATGAAGGGGGTTTTGTTGTGGAATTCATAGCAGAAGACACAATTGGTTTCTTTAATTGTGTTCATAAAATGGAATTAGTTTGGTTGATCGTTTTCCTGACCATTCAATCATTATATTTCTGCGCATTTTTTCTTTTGACTTCATGCCACTCACCTTCTTCCTCTGGATAAGTAGCATTAACACATGTTACCTAGGCTGAAGAACCTTTCAGTTTTACCTGTCCAGAGTCCACTATCTTTTGCAGGAGGTCTTTGAAGACAAAACACTCCTAAATGGGATGCCGCAACATCTGATAAAATGGGTAATAGTTGGGAAGGTCTTTATCTCCTTCCTTGTTCATCCTTTTGGGCCTTGGAAACTAAACCAAATTATTTTACAGAGTTGAAATGAAGTAACCAGGAACTTATTCATTTTGGAAAGAATAGACTTTGTTCTTTAACTCCTCAAATTGTTTCTGTCTTTGATCTCTTTGATCATATTGACGAAATGGACTCTGTTTTTGATGCTCAGGAGGTGGAGCCCTTCGATAATATGAAGGTTTTGAAGTGGAAGCAGGTACATATGCTTGTTTAAATGTAACTGTAGCTGTCTATACTCTCCCCATTCTCCTTCCTTGAGCTGATGGAATTACACAAGTTTTATCCTTAGTCTTTGTAAGAGTGTCTTCAATCTGTTGAGTGATTGAAGTAAGGTATTGAAACCCTCATGTGTATTTCACAAGGATCAATGGTGTGCGTAATTAATCATGCAAATTTTCCACACATATTGGCAAAAATTCTTCTTGAGGGAGTGTTAAGCTTAAGGAATATGTTAATCCCTTCCAGAGAGCAATGAAATTTGAAACTCTTTCATTCTCCCTTTGCTTACAATTTGTAAGATCAAAAATTATCGTCCTTGGCAACATTGAGATAAATTAAAGAAGGAATCATTGACGAAGATCTTCCCACCCAGTAATTGATCGGGATTCCAAGCTTATATACCAGACAAAAGAAGGCCCTTATAATGACTGTACAAAACACCTGAGCTTAACTGCTTCTTGTTGTTGAGGAGTTGCCATCATAGGATCACAATGAGAAACAAAATGTGTTAAGTGTTTTTCTGGGTCTCCTGAACCATTAAAAATTGGGAATGTGGTACTTGAAATATTTGATGGGGGAGTAAGTTCATCTACCCATTCAAGGTAAGCCCTCTTTTCTGGTTGAATTTGTGCATGTTTTCCCTCCATATCTTCCAACCGATCTTTTAATGACTCAATGGTAGTTATTAACTTTTGAGAAACATCTGGTTGAACTTGGACCTGAGCAGGTGCAATAACTGGAGTTTGCACGGGTGTGGTGACTAGTACTGCAACTGATGGTAGCATTACCAGTTGTTGTTGTTCATGCCCCATAGGATTAGACATGTGAAGGTGTACTTGTAAAGGAGGATATTATTGATCCATCCCAGTAGCTACAATGAATTCCCTTGACTGACTGACTCCATCACGCTTAGGAGGAAGACTACCTTGAAGTAGTTCTACATTCAACCCCCTTCACTCCTTCATTTCTTCTTCTCATTGTACGAATATTTTCTCTAGTGAGAGTGATTGGTCTTCTCTAAAGGAAGGGTGGAATGTAACCTGAATTTTCCATTTCCCCTTGTTGGGCGCCGTTCAGAGAGGGGGGAGTTTGTTATTTGAAGGAATTTTTAGATTCTGGGTAAGCCTTTGATTTCGTGTATGCACACCTTCTTCATTTGCGTCTATGTGTACAGCTTATTGAATAGGAACTTCCTCATCTAATTCCTATGATTGAACCTCATGTTCTGGGGGATCAGTGACAATGGCATTGATGACATTTATCAATGCATAATTCATTTCATCCCTTCTATCAGCATTTCTGCGATATTGTCTTCTTCTATGTCCTTGATGAGACATTGCCTTTTGTTTAGTTGATCTCTCAGGAACTTCTTGATGAACCGTAATTTGGAGGGACTCTCCTGATAATTTGGATCTACGTTCTTCTTTTGGATTCTTCCCAAATCGATAGAAGACTGACTTTCGCTAAGGAAGAGATTGAGGATTTGAAAAAGTCCTCAGTCCGGTGGACTAGGGTAGTTCCTACTCAACTCCCCGAATCCTTTTTATTGATTCTGAGGGTTGAGCTAAAAGAGTCCCCCGTCTGTAAAGCTAAGGTGGTTCTTGAGATACTACATTTGAGACATTCTTAAAATCTCTCCTGATCTTGCGGACATTAGTCTAGAAATTGGCTGGATGTATCAACCTACATCCAATCAAATCACCTGGCTCAAATGACCGCTGGATGATTTCAGACACTTCTATCACATGTTGATGTGCATGCTCTAAATGATAAGCTTGTTCGATATTCTCATTTTCCTGATGAAAGAGTAATTAGACAACTTTTTCTTTGTACGCCTGACTTTGGGAAGAACTAGTTGAGTCCTTTTCCTGATCAATCCTTTTATTACAAACAAAACCAATTGGTTATGGACGGCCATGGGAAATAACATTGCATGAGACCATTTTTTGAGGGCCTTGTTGGCTAGAGAACACAATGAAATGTAGTTCTCCATGAACACCCCATCCCCTGATATGAATACCAGATGGAGCATTGGTAATTAACTGGTGCAATCTTTTTAGTGCGCCAAGGCATGAACCCTGAAGGGCTCTCTGCTACTTTTCAACCTTTGGAGATTGAGAAACTGAGAGAGATGCCAAATCAATTTGGCATTGTAACCCTTATATTATCTTGATATGATTTTCATATTCATCATAAGATAATATTTCCTTTTTCAAGTGACAAATATTTTTCCACATGTTGAGACGAATATCATGAATACAATCTTCCATCAAAATCTCTGGAATATCATACTGAGAGTCATCCAAAGGAAAAAACATGACTGGTACTTCACCTTTCACCAGTTGTTTTCTCATATTCAAAACTTCTTCTTTATCATTCGATGAAGATTCTTCTACCTAATTAGACCATAACTAGTGTTTCTTTGTTTCTTTATCAGATTCAAAAATATTGGTATATAATTCATTTATCAAACTAGAAGATGAATGACCCAGGGGTGGTTCGGAGAATGACTTACACCTCGGGCTATCTTCTAATTGAGAAAGTATTTCACCTGCTAGCGGTAAAGCATCATACATGACTGGATTCACATTTTCAAGTGTCTCAAGATAAGAGGGCTTTCTCATTACTACATTTTCCTTTGAAGAATTTTCCTGGAAATGCAAATTACTACTGTAGAGAGGAATTTTGTAGCTAAATTCTTCATCGTGGGGAGGACCACCATGGTGGGTTATAGAAAAAGATGAAACCTTTTTCTCCTTGATCTTCTGACCACGTAGAGGGTTATCATGGCTCTCATCTGAAGATGATACTTCAAGATCGACCGAACTGTCATAAAGTAAGCCTTCATGAGGAAGTTTCTGATGAAGACCTTCGGAATTATTGTTCCCACTATTGGGAAATGAGAGAGTATAATCTTGAGTTGCAACAGATAATTGTCTGAGGGCTTCAAGAACTCCAGCATCAAGCAAGGCCTTATTACAGATTGGCTCTTGATTTCTTGATTGTGATGGATGGGTACTTTTCTTAGACTCCTTCTTACTCAATTTAAGAACCACTTGTTGATGAAAGTGGTTATTATGGGTAGGTGTATGTGCCTGCTCAGGAGAAATGGTCAGGTTAGGTTGATTATCTTTACTAAAATCAGGTGTATGTGCCTAACTTGATTGTTCATATGACATGGGAGAGTATGCCCCACAACCCTCTTGGACTGGAATAGATTTTTGAATCTGTTCTGGATGTTGATGAGTTACTCCAATTATAAGGATAGATTTGTATTTCCTTCCCTGTGATGTTGTTGAAGTTGTTATAATATTCTGACAGGCATTCAGAAGATGGGCAGGGATTTTCTTCTGCTCTTTCACCATTGTCAGAATGTACTTGGTGACTTCAGCTGTCGGAATGGGAATATACGTCCATTCTGTGTCTGGATTATGTGTGTATTCCTGCTCTTGTCCTCCTTTTCCTATTAGTGAATTCTGACAGTACTCATGTGTGGGGGCATAGAGTTGAGTCTGCTCCAAATTTGTCGTCGGAGCTTTTCGACTGACTTCTCTGGGTGCTACCAAACGAGAATGTTGGTAGGATTGATGAACAGTGGCAGGTGTATGTGCCTTCTGTGTATTTTTCATCAAGTATGGTTGATGAATTTCCTTCAATACTGGCATACGAGACTGCTGACAAAATTGTTGATTGTAAACAGGTGTATGTTCCTGCTTATCAGTTGCCACCATATTAAATTGGGGAGCTTATTTGGATGAAGTCAGACGAGCCTGCTGACTGGATGATGAATTATAAATAGGTGTATATGCCTGCCTATAATACTCCTTCGAAATTTCCTATTGGGATTGGCATGTTACATCCAGATGAGTATGTTGGGCAGTAATATCAGGATGGACGGGTGTATATTCCTGCTCGTTGTTTGCCATCAAGTTGGCTTGATGGACTTCTTCGGAGGGGGAAGAAGTAAGAACTTGCTCCCTGTTGACCAGATTTTTCCTTTGACAGTTCATCTTGTGGACTCAGACTGAGGAACCTAAGTCGAACCCCTAAGGCGATACCCTCATCATGTTGAGGGTGCACTACTGCACGAGTCTGACGGCGATTGTTGGTGGGAGTCCTCTGGAAGGGCTCCTGTCTTCTTGAACCGATGCCTTGATTGACCTCTTCATTCACCTCTCTATAATATGGGAGAGACTGGTGATTTAGTTCTGGGGATAATGACCCGAAATGGTTGAAAACGGTGGTTGGAACCACCTACTTCTTGATCACTGGTCATCGCTGCTCGGACAACCAGGGTGAGTTGTTAACTTGTAGGGCTTTTCGAGCGTCCTCCAGAGTCAGAATGGTACTGTGTTGATGGTATTCCTTAACCAATTCATTTGAGACCCAGTGTTGAAGATGCTAAGTAGGTTATGTCATCCTCGGAGTGGACGAGGATCCAGTAGGAGTAGCAGTCGAGGCATTCACAAGTGTGAACTTTAGAGAAGCCATTTCTATAACGCAAATAGATCTTGGAAAAGAGTGCATGTTTGATATAACAGACATAATCAAGATAAGTTTGGCCACTAAATCTTTTGGATGAGAACATATGTTATTGATTTCTTTTTTGTCCCTCACATTAAGTTAAATAGGGTCCTAACAAATAAGTAAAACATCATTTAACTTGGTTAAGGATTCACATCAGGTTCACCATTTTTGTTTTTCTAGAAATGGGGATGACCTTGTTTGTTTAAGGTTCAAACTTTCCAATCGTTTTCTAATGGGTTTATTCATAGAACCGGAAACATCCAATGATTCTATATCCATTTAGACATACTATCCAAAGGTAGGTTCCCATTAGTTGTGGACTGATGAGGCTTACGAATTTGCATTGGTCGAGAGGATGGGAGGTCGAACTCATCACACCTTTTTGGGGGGAATTATTGTCTACTCTGAGACTTTCTTATAGATTTTAGTTATGTTTGTGAATCCTTATTAATTTAACAAGCATGAAAATGAGTTCTTCCTTTAGATCTTTCAATCAATGATTGATATGTATGGGATTTAGATAATCTTTTGTATGTATTAGAGGTTCTTCATCGATATAGAATAATCCATATTTATTAGAGATTCTTAGTCAATGGTATCCTTCAACACATTATATAGAAATATCTTGGTCATTAGGATGACCATACTGGTTTTAAAGCCACTCAGTGGGGAACTTGAAGTTTATTTTCATTCAGAAGGACAGGGATTATTTTAGAGTTGGGATCATACTCGTAGATGGGATACCTACGTATCCTTGTTAAAGAGGAATCTGAACCCATGTAGTTCGAGAATTAAGATATAGTTTAATGTCATATGGGACGGATGAGAATTAATGGGTGATAGTCTTGAACCTTAGAAAGGATTCCTACGTACTATACTTTTAAGGTAGAGATCAAAGTCCATGTAGTTCGATTAATAATTTTGAGTCTTATGTATGATTAATGGCCCAAATTAAGAATTGTGGGGATTACATATGATTAATTTCCCAAAGAGATGTGTCGTGGTTACTTTTACACTCTAAGCTCACGTGAGTCATGCTCAGTGTGAGAAACAAGAGGTATCAGTAAACCTGATGATTTGTGCCACGAAAGATGCGGTCACAAGGACTGATATGGGACTTATGTATGTGTGACTGCCCAAGGAGGCGTAGACTAGGATTTACTCCCAGAAAGAAGCCTAGGAACAAGGTCCATAAAGATATTCATGATTTATGGAGATTTAAATACTCTAACTTGGGGCCTACTTCTGAGGAAGATTCCCAATTTAGGGGGGACTTGGGGATTACTCCTAATGAGGATGACCATTAATAGGGTTGTTAAAGGTATTTGTGCTTTATGGAGATTTAGATTATTAATTTGGGGCTTACTCCTAAATAGGATTCCCATATTAAAAAGGAACTTTAAATTATGACTGAGGCTTACTCCTGAGAAGGATTCCCAAATCAAAAAGAAATTATAATTGGGACTTACTCCTAAGAAGGAGGCCCAAATTAAGGAGATTTGTAACTTGGGACTTACTCCTGAGAAGGAGGCCTAGTTTAAAGGGACTTATGATTGGGTTTTATTCCTTATAAGGAATCCCAAATCAAAAGAAATTAAGACTGCGGCTTACTCCTGAGAAGGATGCCCAGGTTAAGAGGACTTGAGACTTGGGGCTTACTCCTAAAGAGGATGCCCATATTAGGGAACTTATAATTTTAAATGATGAGGTTGAATGAAGGAAATATCTAACCTTAGTGACATAAAGTTATGTAAATCACAAGGTTTTGAGAGATTTTCTACAGAATTCCTTTCAGATAAGGAATCCAACAAGGGAACCATACCATGAATGGCTTTGCAGAGGGTTTTTAAGGCTAAATCTTAAAGAGGAGAGGTGAATTTGAGGAAAGGAAGTGAATTGGAAGGAGGTGCTCAAGTATTGGTCTGGCGTGCAAGTCCTAGTCACACAAGTATACTTACGCGACATAAGTTCACTTGGGCGACGAAGAACCTGTGAAGTGATACTTGGGAGACTTTGAATTGGATCCCTTAGTATCATCCCTAGAGGCTTTTAGATAGGTGGTGCGCAAGTTTCCATGAGAGGACAAGGAGGTGCGCAAGTGTATCCATTTCCCTTAAGGTTTGGACACTTAGGCCCACAAGTGTTAATGAGTTCTAACACTTAGGACTTATTCTTCCTCTTTAGATCTTCCATTCTAGGTAAGAAATTACCTTAGAAGTGTTTGGAAGACTTCAAGCAGAGAATAGGGTGACCAGAGCTTAATTCTGAGTCTTGGATTTTTCATCCTTTAAATGGGGGGCCCACAGGGGGTATTTATTGGCCATTGAGGATCTTGGGCGAAAAAATAATAAGGCGCGCAAGTCACTTGCGCGACCCATATGTGGTGCACAAGTATACTTGCACGACAATAATAAAACTTGTGCGGACCATGCTTAAAGGATTCCTTTTTCATGCCTTTATCAATTTTTGATGTTCTTCAAAGTATGACTCTCTTTTTGCTTATGGTATTCCCCTTTTTTATTCGTTAGACTCTGTGATGGAAGGCAACATCAACAGGCCTGTATTCCGGCCCCTTTACTTTCCGTATACTTTTTACTACAGTAGTTTACTTATTGGTTTCTTCATGTTGTGTTCTCGTATTGTGTGTTTGTACATGTTTAAAGGAAATTCCTTCCTGTTATAGGGATATGCCTTTTTGGTGCTAGTCACCCACCCCTGGCCTATGGAAGGTGGGCTTGGGGTAGTCACGGCACGGGCCCTGGGGAATGGGTCGTGACATTTCCATTTTTCATGTCATAAATCAAAAACCCAAAAAGATTATCATTGTTATCATTAAATATGTAAAAACACAAAAATAGATAGCTTAGGCGATTTATAATAAGTTAAAACCCTGAAATTCTCCTCAAGTGAGAAGACCCTGGTCAGCTACTGTGTTGTATTAGGAAAAATATAACATTGCATTTTCCATTCCCCATGATAGGTGTGTTTCATTTCTCAAGGGATCGCTTTATAACATAGATGCGTCCACATGACATCATCTTAGGTATGGACTGGCTATCCATAGTTCATTCCCATATTGAATATTTTAGGAAGAGGATGTGGTGTATTCATGGCGACAGATCGAGGTTTTCCTTTATGGGTGAGAAGAAAACCTAGGAATAGTAGGATGAGCTCAAACATAGGAGAGTGTGGCTGATTACTCACCATTTGGATAGCATTAATCATGGATAAGTGGAAGTTATGGGCTATTGGTTTCCCACATTGGTGGTGGAGTACGATGATGTCTTTCCTGGATGTACTATATATCTATTCTCATATATCATAAGGCTTTTGTAGAGATTCAAGAGATGAGGGTGAAGTTACAGGACTTGTAGAGGAATGGCTTCATGAGACCGAGTGTTCCCCCTAGGCAGCCCCAGTGTTGTTCTCTAATAGGATGGATAAAATATTTAGGTTTTTTGTGGATTATCATCAATTGAACTAGGTGATTTTGAAGAATAAGTATCCACTACTAAGGATCTATTACCTCTTCAATCAATTGATAGGGGTGAGATGGTTCTCAATTATTGACCTTAGATTAGGCTTTCACTAGCTACGATTATGGGATGATGACATATAGAAGATGGTATTAAGATATTTCTATGATCATTATGAGTACTTAGTGATTCCTTTCGGCATGATGAATTCCCCATCAGTGTTCATGGGACTTATGAACTAAATAATCCAGTATTTCTTAGACTGGTTCATGGTATTCTTCATTGATGACATCCTAATGTACTCGACATCCAAGAAGGAGCACTATAGACACTTGAGTATGATCAAGATGAAATATCATAGTACCATCTTTATTATAAACTCTAAAATGTAAGTTATGGATTCTAGAGGTCCACATTATGGGATATGTAATCTCAGTTGATGGTGTAGCAGTAGACCTGGAAAAGGTCGAGGCAATGTTATCTTGGGATCCACCCAAGAGAAAGATGAAGGTGCAAAGCTTCCTTGGGTTGGAAGGCTATTATAGGATATTTTTGGTTTATTTCTCCAGGATATTATCACCTTAGACTACTTTGATCTATAAGGGGAAGCCTTTCATTTTTATGGAGATTTTTTAGTGGGATTTTTAGGATTTGAGGTAGAGGTTGATGAGTGCACCCATATTCATATTTTAATAGGATGTTGTTAGGTATGTAGTGTTATGTGATGCCTCAAGGATTGTACTTAGTTTTTTTATTATTTAGAGATTGTCTATGATTGACTATAGGTCCTGAAACTTTAGACAACATGAGTATAACTATGCAACCCATGATCTTAAGTAAGAAACGATAGTCTTCACCCTGAATATATGGCAATAGTACCTCATGGGTGAGAAATTTATCATTTACTCTGACCAAAAGAATTTAAAGCATATATTCTCTCATGATTATCTTAACATAGGATAGAGGTAATTGTTAGATTTTTTCCTGGACTATGACTTTGAGATTTTCTATACTCTTGGGAAGTAAAATGTAGTGGAAGATTCTCTTAAAAGGAGATCTTTTTATCGATTGTTGTCTGGGGAATTGGAGTAGGTAGCCTCATTGCATTCATCCTTAATAGAAAAGGATGGTGATTCATATCTTTAATCGATGGTTCTTACCCTATTCTTTTAAAATGTACTAAGGAAAATCAGTATGTAGATATCGACTATGAGACATTGTGTACTCATATATCCATGGGATGTACTCCTAATAGATTTTTTAAAGGTGGGGAGAACATCATCCTGTTTAGAGGAAGGGTGATATTACTAGTGATGTTGTAGGAGAAGGTGATGAGGGAGTTTCATACCCCTTGAAGGTATATCCGGGTGTGTTGAATATGTATCGGCACCTTCATTATCAGTTTTATTGGCTAGGCATAAAGAAGTTAGTAGAAACGTTTGTCTCTTGATGCCTGACTTGTCAGAAGGTGAAGGATGAGCACCAGGTTCTAGAGGGTTTAGCTCAACCCCTTGAGGTTCCATAGTGTAAGTGGGAGGGGATATCCATAGACTTTTTATGGGGTTTCCAAATACGTCTTGAGGAAACAATTCTATGTGGGTGATCATAAACTGACTCACTAGGTTATCTCACTTCTAATCCATTTGAGAGTAGACTTCGATAAATATCTTAGGATTCCTTTACATACTAAAGATATTCCAGATCCATGTAGATACCTTAAATATCATTTCTAACCATTATTCCCACTTCACATCATGATTATGGAGACAATTGTAGGAGACTGTTGGGAGTCATTTTCATTTTGGGATGGTTTTTTACCCTCAAACTGATGTCTATATTGAGTGGACCATTCAGGTTCTGGAGGACATGTTGTGGGATTTCATGTTAAACTTTAGTTGTAGTTAAGAGGATCAACTACCCTTGGTGGATATTTGTTACAACAACTATTGTCATTCCACCATCAGTACGTCGCCATTCGAGGCCTTGTGTGGGTGAACCTATGGGTCACCACTATGTTGGACTAACCTAGGAGAATCATCACTCATGGGTACAGAGTTGGTGTGAGCTACAACAGAGAAGATGAAGATCATCCAAGAGTGGATGAGGAATACACAGATCTGTTAGAAGTCCTATATAAACCAAAGATATTTAACTATAGAGTTCAAGGAGGGAGGACAAGTGTTCCTAAAGGTCTCACCTTGATTTGGAATATGGTAATCTGGCTGGTTCGACAAGCTATCTCCAAGATTAATTATCCCTTTATAGATATTTTTTAGAGTTGGTGAGGTGGCATACTGCTTGGCTCTACCACTATACTTGGACCGGGTACATAACATCTTCTACATGTCGCTACCAAGGTGGTATGTTCACAACCTATCACATGTTATTGAATAGAGAGAGTTGAAAATTGAGGTTAGAGATACCTTTTTGGTATACTCAGTAGAGATTGAGGATCATAAGGATAAGATCCTATTTATGTGATTTATTCCTTTGGTTCATATCCAGTTGTATCATGAGAATCTTCAAGAGAGCACCTACGAGCAGGAGACCCATCTGTGAGCTCAATACCCACATATTCCTAGAAAGTATTTTTCACTTTTTTGTATGGAAATCCCTATGTTAGGGAGAATTTAATATCATCATTTTTTCCATTTAAATCTTTGAAATATATCTAGTAATATTTTTAAAGCCAAATGCTGAGAGGACGTGAGATTCTAAAGCCTGGTGAGCTTCGAAATGATATTTGAAAAATATTAAATATATTAATATCACACACACATAGTTTTTGTTAAAAAGTGTAATAGCTAACGAAAGGAGTCTGGTATTAGATATATGAGGCCACCAATGAGTTCATAATGTAGGTTTTTTTCTAAGTGGACATAACCTTTACCAGTGTGATGTGTTTGTGAAAAGGTTTTCAGGGGCACAAGAAATAAATAAATAAATTATTTAATTTATTTTACTTCATTGATGTGGTGATCTAAATCCATAATTTATAAATACCCAATTATGGGTATGTCTCAAGGTTATCCAAATTACCCTAGAGACCTAGAGAGGATCTGTTGAAGTGACATTAGCAAACGAAATCCGATCTTAGGATCGTGTAGGTACCATATGGATTCTTTATGCCAACGGATTTCATGGATCTACCTAAGGACGTCAATATAGAATTGTTCTTCATCAAAAATTGATCCAAACTCCAGGTATGATGTTTGATTTATATGGTTTCTCCCTTTTTATTTATCATGCGTTTAATGGTGATCAATTCCACAAACAAGAATTGATTCTTGAATCGAAGGATGATATATTTTATGATTTATTTATTTTATTCATTATTGATTATTACTCTTAGTTCATCTATTATATGATAATGGATTGAAGCTGAAATGAAAAAAGTATTAGGTGTTGTATTAGTGGGTTCCCTAGACCCAACTAAACAATAAATTTTGATTACAATTTCAATTATACAATAATATATGCATGATGTACACCTACCATTATAATGTAGACAATTCTATGTCCACTATTTAAATGGTAATGTCCATATATTAGTTGTCGTACCAAAAGGTTATATAAGATCTCATGCTATAATGAGAACCTCGAGTTACTATGACATTAATCTTAAATATATGTTATATGGTCAAGATATATCATAGTCATTGGAAATAGTTGATGTTTGACTACAAGTGTTGGGGGATCATAAACATTAAGACGTATTCTCATAGATTTTTCACTTGGTGATTCTGGTAGATTAAATCAGGATGACAAAACCTCCAATAGGAACACCACATGTTTTAGGTGTCATTAGTTTTTTCTATATGTGGACTTTTATACTGGTCTCCTAAATATAGATCATTATCAATGTGTTTCATTTGATTGCATACTTTGATGCAAGGTAAAAACCTTGATAATGAAATTTTGGAGAGGTAGCTTGTGTTGGGTGAGTTATTGGTGGTATGGAATTGGTTGAATGGTCAAGATAAAATTTGTCGATTCTGAGTTAAGGAAGTAATATCTCGAGCCTAGTTGATCAGGATGGTAGTACCTTCATAAATCCTTGGACAAGGTAGTTGAAGGTAAGTCTGTCTATATAGATCAACAAATAATAAAGCAATAATAGATAATGAAATGAGTGTTCACCCTACTTTATGCGATATTTAAATACAAATATATTATATTACAAGTGCATGTTCATAGGTTGATTATTGTTGTTATGGCTATTCTTTATCTCTTAAGGGGCCTTGATGGGTTGCTATGATCCATTTTTGTTCTGTGAATATTATTCACTGCTATTGAGATAAAGGCCTATAGGGTCACATGCAATAGCGTATTCAAGAATATGCCCTATTTTGGTCAAAAGGTATATAGGACATGGTGGGCCCCACCATGAGATTTGAGAGTTGTCCACATTATTGATTAGTGATGAATAAATAAATTCATTATTATTTTAGTATAGAATAATTTGGTTGAATTTATTTATTAAAAGTATTCATGAGGTATTTAGTGAATACATGAAAAATATTATATCAATGAATATTATTTTAATATTCTAGATTATTTTAATATTAGCAGGAATTAGGAGTCGAGTTAAATGACTCGGTTTTATCACGTATTATATTTCATATTTATTATAATTATGTGAAAAAATATAAATAATTATTATGAAGTTGTTAATTTGTAATGATTATTTATTTTATTTCTTATTTAGTGGGTGCTGATTTTTTGGGGGTCAAGGAACCCTTTCCAGGTAATTGCGCATCCACTATATAAGAAGAGATATTGTTTTTTCTGATGCATTTTTCATTACAATGGAATTAGATTCTTTATATTCTGCCACTTTATAGAGAGATAAAGTATCTCTCTGGGTGTTTAATTCTATGATTCCTTCGACAGATTGAAGTCACGAGATTGAGGTGATTATCGTAATGCCGAAGGATTCATAGGAACTCTGCGCTTGTACATGGAATTCAACTACTTGTGAGTGCACAGATTCTTGGTGTGTGTTTGGATGATCTAGAGGGGCTTGCATTAGATACTTTGAGAAATAGTCACCAGTGATGAGCTATAATCGAGTGAAATTAAATATAAACAAGGTGACCATTTGATTTTATTTTTATTCTTATTTAATTCACAAGAGATCCTTGAACCTCTACTGGGGCTTGGATCACTGGAGACTACAGGTTACGTCATCCCAATGATGAAAAATTGTAAATCTCTGGCCCACTAGCTTTCGTTGAGTGCCCTGATATAAACAATTGGTATCAAAATAGTCACATGATTTTTCTAAGCCAAGAAAAAATAAATTTGCATTAAATTTAGTTAAGAGTTTAATTTCAATTTCAATGGAATAGACAACGCATCGATCCAATTTCGTACACCCATGTTATGGACTTCCAAAAAATTTCATACGAATAGTTTTTTGTGTTTGGGTATGAATTTCACAGAACATATATATATTTATATAAGTTATAATAATAGAATCCAACCAGTTTCTAGATAATACTTGAACACCAGTGACCGGGATAGTTATTTCTGGTGGATGGAATAGTATTTTCTGGGTATTCATCCTTCTACAGCGCCTCCTCTAATTCATTGTCAGCCACCACTGGTAGTACCTCGTCTAGCTGCATCCGGCCACCTAGCTCATCCAACCAGCACCTCCAGTCACTATCGAGCCTTCCACACCATGATGTCCTCCCTCTTTTAGTGACACGGTGTTGCCCACCCGACTAGTTCAAGCACCACTGAACTGCATAGGCCGCAGCCTCCCTCATTAGCCACCTTCTCTAGCCTCACTTGGACCTTCCATCGTCAGATCCTCCCACAATAGCATCAAGTTCTACGGCACCACCTGGGTACATCGAGCCCCTCCACATCCATCTAGATCGGGACATCTACTCGTGCACCCATTCTCTGCAAATCCTGGTCGACCACCCTATCCCGGACCACCTGCTCCTCGTGTGTATGTCGAAGACACTAAATCTCGTCAATGGAAACCCTCCCCACCACATGGAATTTTATTCCATCACCATCCACCATCGTCAGATCCCACACGCCTGGAAGAGGTCTCATCCACCTCTCGAATGCCCTTCGTCAACCATCGACACCCCGCACTATGGCTGACTCCCACTGGCAATTCCCCCCCTATGACTCTGGTCATCACGTCATCCTCACAGTAGTGAGGTAACCCCTACCATTGGCTCATCAAGTTCTATTGGACTTGATCTGCCCTATAGTGGGTCAGGGTGAGTCCTCCTGACCTAGAATAGGTTTGAGCGGGTCCATCTAGTCGAGACCAGCTTTTCACCCGCTTTGCGTGGCCCAAATTAGACTTATATAGGGTCGGCATGGGCCGGGATTCAAAGTCTGAGTTAATTTTATATAATCAAAATTAATTTAATCAATATATTTAATTTTAATTTTAAAGTAAATTAATTAACAAAATATTTTTTGGTTTAAAAAATAAAATATTTTAATACTCTGATAAAATTATCTTAATTTTTTGTATTAAATATAATTAATCCTTTCATTTAATTTTTTGAATTAAAATTAAATTAATAGTGGACCGAATAGAATTAAATTATTTGAATTTAAATAATTCATTTTACTTAATTAAAGTTTTTGTAATTAATTTTTTACAGTTTAATTTTTATCGCGCTTTTATTTTACCTTCTAAACGGTCTTGAGCATCAACCGACTATGTATTTTTAGTTTATTTATTTTATTTAATTATTTAATTATTCGTGATGATTGTAATTAAATAAAATGGTGTGTGTATCATCATTTTTCTCATTTAATATATGTAAGGTTCGACACAGTAAGAAAAGTGAGTTATCTATAATTTTTACTCTTGATACCCCCTTGTCTGTGTGCAAGTATTTAAGTACTGTGATGATGACATTGCAAGTCATAGGGAACACCAAGTCAAAGAAAAATCTAGAAACGAAGTGGACACTAAATGGGTATTAACTTCATCATTAGTTAATCCATGACTCAGGTATGATTCCCCTAGGACATGGTTGTTCTATTCAATTTAAATAGATCAACCAATATTTGATACTCAATACCATTTGAGTACTTTTATATTCTTTATGCATTTTTTTATTATTTTATGAATTTTCATGATAGTGGGAAACACATAGAATAATTAACAGTAAAATTCATAAATATGCAATGAATGTTTTTTCTATCAGTATTCATTTGTAAGTGTGACAACATAGAATTAACAAATTCATAGGAATGGATTACATGAATAGAAAAATATTAAAAATGTAATGCCCTGAACCTAGAATCCCAGAGTTGGTGAATTATTACATAACATTGGCATGCTCAAAATATTTATTTTTATTAAGATAACACATTTAAGGAAAAGTGGGAAACCAAACAAGATTCAGAGATAGTCAAGGAACATAATATGTCATAGCTGAATCTATGATTTGCAGTTTAAGCCTTTTAGAGACCTTACCTCTGAGGAGACTCCATTGAAGAACAATAATTTTCTCATTCAGATCATCTTTGAGTAGGTTTTAAAAATTATATACCATCGTGTCCCAAGTTTGGATGAGCTCTTCAACATTGATCTTTTTTCCATTGAAACTGCGTGCCAGTGTTCCAAGTTGTTTTTGATTCCAGTCACGCTGCTCCTTGGAAAACTTTCCACTTATGCACCTCCCATTCAGCCTGTCAAACTACTCCTGTGTAGTGATGACCTCTATACCCTTGTCCATGAATTACTCATTACCATCAATAATGACTTCCCACTCATCACATTCAATCAATTCCTTCCCGCTCTGAAGGATACCAGATTCTGAAGGTTCTGAAGATTCCCTTGCAGGGGGTTCTAGTTTCTTAGTAGAGTTTGCCTCCACCTGCTTGGGAACCCTCGGAGAGAGCTTATCTTTGCTTGAGAATATGGTAATGGGAGGACTTGGCAAGAAAGAATAGACTTTTTTTCTCAGTCTCCAAGAGTGCTGAATCATCCCCTCTGCATCGATGAGGGTGTTCTTCCCCTTCCTAGAAGAGGATCTTATATACTCATCTGCAATGTCCACTTCTTTGTACTTAAGGAGGGAGTCAGAATCAATATCCCTATCCTCCTGAGAAGCCTCCATCTCATCCCCTTCCTCAGCCTCTTGATACTCTTCATTCCCCAAAACTGCAAATCAATTCTGAGATTGGATAGTCGTTCCTCCAGATTTCACCATATCAGCATAGGATGTCTTAGCCGGCAAGTTCTGCTCAGGAAGATCTGATCCTCTGGTCTGTACAAAACCGTGCCCTATATATTGAGGTTGTTTGTTCATGTCATCCCAAAGTGGACATTGAGGATTTCCTTCCATACCCGAAGCCTTACATGCATCAATGCACGCAGGAGTATTATTGGCGGAGTTGGAAGAAACCAGCTAGTTGGCCGAAGCAGAGTCCAAGGGAGGGACCCTCACCTCAATGCCGCTATAAGGAGACTAAACCTCACTGGCCAGCACAGCCTCCACTGATCTTCTTGGAAAAGGGTTGACACCCAAATCATGCCTCAGATGAGCAAAGACATCAGAGACCCTCGGCTCTGATACCTTATAAATAGCACCCTTCCTAGCAGTTGCAGATAACCCCAACTTCGGAACCAACGAAGCCTCCACAGGAGGACCCATCTCCAACGAACTTGCCACGCTCACCTCCTTAACCCTGCCTGAATCTACCACAACCTGGGAAGTGGGGTCTCCATTATTCTCTGTCTCAAGTGGTTTTATTGGGATAGAAACACTCTCTGGCCATGTCCTGCATCCGCGACGACAGGATGAAACCAAGTGTCCTAACCATTGACAATTCACACAAAATGAAGGTCAGGATTCAAAAAACACTGGTTTCTTCCATCTGAATTATTCTCTAACCACAATCCAAATTCAGTATAATGGTGGCTTAGAAACATCAACTTTGATACAAATTCGAGGAGATGTCGGGTGGCAAATAGCAGTAGTTCTACTGTCAGAACACAAATACCAGCCTACCATACATGTAAAATAGATTACATACATGAACGTTACATTACACATTAGAAAATAAAACACAACATAAAATATTCTTTGACAACGCCATTAATCCCCTAGCTTAACCCTAATTATCAATCATAAAACACTTCTTGGAATCCTGGTAAAATAAAACATAATAAAGGGCTGAGCTCAGATTCTCAGTAAGGATAACAATATAGTGGACACTTTCATAAATAAACATAAACATTTAAGGAAATGTATAAAACTAAAACAAAAGTCTTTTAAACTTAAACTTCAGCATAATATAGAAAATATAAAATCAAAAAATGCAATTTACTTATTCACATGGATATTCTACTAGTCGAATAATCCCATGTAATTTCAATATCCAATTTCATAATGATAGAATTAATAATGCCAGACTTCATAACCACATAGTCAAGGCCTTGTGCGAAGACTATAAATAAGATTTTTTTCAAGGCCCTGTGCCAAGAAACTAGTTTTTCTCAGGAGACCTACTGATGCATCGAGGGGTTATAGCGAGCTCCACCCGTCACTTATTAAGTCTAATGCATTCCTCATATGAAAAGGTTTAAACATAACATAAACATTCGTATTAAAACTAGCATACGAAATGTCAATACTTTATCCATAAACCATGAATGGTGTAAAAATAACACATCCACTGT
Organism: Viscum album; assembly: GCA_963277665.1. Lineage (NCBI taxonomy): Eukaryota > Viridiplantae > Streptophyta > Magnoliopsida > Santalales > Viscaceae > Viscum > Viscum album. The sequence goes on from OY728145.1 coordinate 191,791,175, forward strand.
CAAACATATCACAAAACCTTCAAAACAATATGTAAGATTTGTATATTAATAAATCAACATCAAACAAGCTTAAAATCCATCAAAAGGATGTTAACATAGATGAAATCAAAACTTTTTTTAGAGAAATGTCTCTTTCTATTTTGAAATAATTTAAAAGTCATATAATTATAAAAGAAAACATTTATTTTGAAAATATTCTTATAATATTGTAAGGGAAGCTTCGACGATGTTATAATGGAAAAAAATAGTCGCACCCTCCATATAATTTAAAAAACATTCTTATCTTAATTTTTTCAAAAAGGTCATAAATTACCTTGTTTGAAAAACGATGGAAAGATTCCTTTCAAAACATATAAGGTAAACTAAGGGTATAAATGAATTTAATCCATTTTATGATAAATAGTAAAAAAAATTAAATACATTTTTAAGAAAACACAGATGTGGATGATAAAGAGGTCCCAGTAGATACATATGTAAAAACAACGTTGGATAATAAAGAGATTGTGAAATTAATCCTTACCTTGTACTTTTCCTTGGTAGAGGGTACATTAACCTCCTGTATAATAGTGAAATAATTGTTATTAAATTATAAAAAAACTATATACATAAATATGATATCATATATGATCCTTTAATATTGCTTTGTTAATAATATTTTAGTAATATCATCGTTTCGGGTGTTAACTGATCTGTTTTCCTTTATATTATCGGTTATGTAAGCCATGTTTGTTATGGATTGGATGTATTTTATTAATATCTACAATTATATTAAGTTCTTAAACATTATTTTTAATCATAAAATGAAAATTATTCTTGAATTATTACGATGGGGAATGAATCTCATCGCGTTCGTGGAGACGGTAATCCGTACGTACGCACGAGCGACAATATCATTATATTGATGGTGAAATTTTATATAATTGGATGGTATATCATATATACAGAATAAATAACATGTTATATTTCTTATTCACATCAGTTATACTCATTAGTATACCCATCCAAATAATGAAGTGTTTGAATAACAAACTACACCACGATGTGGAGACGGTAAGTCATACGTACGCACGTATAGTGAATTTGTCATCCATATGATGGAAAGAATAATGAATATGGTTGTAAAATTTTTAAAATTACATCATAGTATATATAATATATTAGATTTATTATTTTAGAATGGAAACAACAAAGAAATATGAAGTGGAAGAAGAAAAGAACTTGAAAGAGGGCGGTGAAATTATTACCTCTTCTTCAGGTGTTTCCTTTTGAATTGATCAAAATGGCTCCTTAGGTTGGCTTTATGATAACATCAAGGACTCTAGGTTTATGTGAGTTAAGTTGAGAGGATATTTGGGCAGGGTTTGGCTGAGCGAAATGGCTTTGGTGGTGTGATTTTGATAGAAGGGGAAGTGCCCTTTTACAAAAGGAGTGAGGGTCACTTTAGGAAAATATTAAAATATTAATTTATTATAAAATCATATTCGGTTTATAATGGATAAAAATGAATTTATTTAGAGCCTTAGGTGTTTATGGGTCAAAATACTCTCAAATAATAGGTTTTAGACAATTTTAGGTTACCATTTTAACCTTATATTTTATATTTAACTCTTAGTTAAATAGTTACAATTTTACTGTGTCTTCTTGTATTCTTACACTATATGGTTAATAAACTTACCCTAAACTTCCAAGATAACCTCAAGTGGTTCATTAATGAAATATATAATATTATTTAATCCCTTTTCCTAAAAATTATATTTTTAAGAATATTATATCAACCAATAATATAGTATTTTTTTAAAAAAATAATTTACATCAATTTTGACACTATTTGGTATCTTGTTTTTGTGAAAGTCATAACAACCTTATCACTTCGAAAAAAATTGTATAAGAAACCCTAAAATGTCATATTAACATAGAAAATTAATTGAATTCAGCATAAGTCTAAATTTACATTTATTTGTATATTTATAATATCAATTATTTTAATATTTAATTAATAAGGTAATTATTGCATCATCATTATGTCATAAATAAATTAAATTATTTAATGTCTAAAAATTATAAATAAAATACCATTATGTAGGACATAATTTTACATTTCTAATGAATATTTAGAGTCAAATTTATATTATGTGTAACCATATATTAAAAATGGTTTGGTTATTAAAATTTGAATTTAACACTTTTAACTCTTTAAATAAAATAATAATAAATGCCCCAATCTAATCGAAGTGGACCAAAGAAGATCATATTTTATTCCTAAGGTTGTTTTTTGTCTAATTGAACTTATCCAATAGAATTAGGACATGTGTTAGGGTAATTATAATATCATTTTTATCCTTAATTACCCTATTTACTTTTAACCGTGGTAAATAAAAAACAAAAGTTACTATTCAACAAAAATTATTTTCATCTTATTGAACCACATTTTACTTACTGATGTCAACCGTGTCTCTCGGATTTTTGAAATTCAACTCACAGAAGCGGTAAAAATAAGTTTTATGGAAATTTGTAAATGCTCATAGGAGGTGGGAAAAAGTGGTTAAAAATTTAATAAAATTTTATACATCTAATTTTATTATAAAATGACTCCAATGAATTACATTGAACTTATATAGGAAGTATATATCTATTTTGACTTAAAATAAATTTAAATAAAATAAATAATTATTTAAATAAAAAGTCGGTTTTAAATAATAACACAATGTTTTTCACTATTCATCAAAAATTGAAAGTTTTCAGAAAAATACCAAAAATTCACCCAAAGATAATTTTGATATTATGAATTCAAAAATTAAGTCTATTTCACGAAATTCAAAACATAGAAATCGAATTTATTAATTTAAAATTAATTCCCATTGTCAAAACCAAAAGGCGTGTTTTTAAAAAGTAAAAACTATCAAAAGATTGACATGTGTTTATGTCAAATTTACATGTGAAATTACTTATAAGAACCTAAATTTTAAAATATAATCTAATTATACATTAAAAACTTTTAAATTCATAATTTAACATTGATCGCGTTTTCGAGTGCGTCAAATTAGTTGTTTAATTTTGACTAGAATTTCTGCAGTATAGCAGCAACCCTAGGTCATCTCTCGATGGAGTCTTAGATCATTAATTTCAACATGTGGTTCTGATTATGAAAGAAAAAAAAATTGAAATGGGGTTTTATATTACTTGGGTTTGATGATTAAATATGATGATAGAAAATGAAAGTGGTAAAACAAAGTAGAAATTCACAGAATTAATTAAGCGTGATCAACCCAGGGTACTCTCATGATGTTTATCCTTCATCGCTTCATGATATAGGGTCATGATCTTTTAATCCCTAGTTTTTAACTCCTATAACCATAATTTTATTGATTTTATACTATGATACCTCCTAGGGTTTAGTCGAAAACACACAATGATTCACCGGACACCGCCGATGATTGGGTGATTTGTGTTTGACTTCATAACTGAAACTCACTGAGGCAACACACGAAGAACTCAATGTCTTTTCCAGGTTTGTATGTTCCTTCTTTTTGATATCATGAAATAAATGTACATGGCCATGATAGTGCTTATGTGATTTCAATTGACCAATATGAACCACACAAACACCGCAATTGATAGGGGGAAAAGGAAGTGGTGAACGGTGTGTGAAACATCACATGAATGGGTATCCCCAAACATGATCATATGAGTTGAGCATGACATACCAGTACATAACTCAATAAAATTGAAATTTATGATTAAGAAAAAAAATAAAACCTGTAATTAAAAAGATCCTTCAATATAATACAAACATGAAGCTCGGGATTTCATCGCGTTCCTCCCCGGGTGATCACAAGGGGTTTAGAAACCCATGGGAGGGGAGGAAGAAGAAGATGTTAAAGTAACACATCCCACAGCCTCCAGAAATTCTATAGATGATGAAAAGACATTTTTGGGACTCCAAAATGGCAGAATTTTTCCTCTGGTTCGAACTCCCAAATGGGGTGCCCAAGGTGCCAATTTATAGGCAAAGTAGGAGGTGGTTTTGGGCACCCTGATTTCGATAATCCGCTTGGTCCATGGTTTTGGCTAGTCAGACAGTCATAAATCACTTTGGACAAAACTAAAAAGTTGTTTAAAGATACCTTTTCTACCTCCATGTAAAATGTGGTGACCGGATATAAAATATAATAATAGATATTGTCGAAATATAGAGGCAAAGTTTTGACCCCGTTCAGATCCACTTTATTGGACAGATCAGTTTATATCGGCCTCTTCATGAACGAATTGGGCTTTGGTTCCTTAATATTAAATTAAGATAATAAAATTTCAGACCAGACCACAATATTTCATCCCATTTAAATTCATAGTTAATTAGAAACATGCATTTTAGTCCAATGGTGTTCTTGGATCATGTGTAGATTGGCCCATCTTTCTTGGACTTCATCATGGGTCCTCCAAATCACCTCCACCTATAATATAATTATCAAAACAAGTAACATTTCCCTTTTTAACAGTGGTAAAAAAAATAATTGAATCAAACATGGAGTGAAATTTTTTATTATACTTTTAATTTTCAATACAATACCAATTTAATACATTGGTATAAGGGTGAAATAAAATCGTTAATCGTGGTACAATCACACCCCCACACCTAAACATTTGCACTCCTGGGCAATGTATAATATCCTAATCATGTCCCATTCCTAAATAAAATGTGTGGAAACATCCAATATTCTTTGTAAATTAAATTCATCATGTCTCATTTATGGAATCAATTTTCCTATCATTATTCTTCTCTCACATTCAAATTTGTTCAACTTCATTTGTTTTCCCATGCAACATGTCGCAACCTACCTCACCTAGAAAATTTCCTTCTTTAATCAAGGAACATATGAAAGTGGGGTTATTCTCTTTTCTCAGAGTTCATGCGATCTTACCATATGCTTTCAAAGATTCTAAGTTCTGTACCGGTAGAAACTAGTGTGATACTCAAGAGGATTTTCAATAGGTTGTTCTGAGGTTCAAGGGTTGGTAGGATTTAATGTTTAAAAATATAAGGCTGAAGAGGAGTGTTTAATCTCTTGTGTACAAAACATGTCAAAATTCGGTAATTTTTTACAATGAATATGCACACTCAACACCTCACAAAGTGTATCACCTCCAACTCACTCTCCCCGTTGTCCATTTTGTGGGTCATAACCAAACAATGAATAATAATGAGTAAACATCATCTTTCTCTATTTTTTTATTTTGTTCTATTTCTTTTTTTTAATGTACAGAACTATATATTTTTTAGTTTTTTTTAGATAAAGAGGGAAACATTTATAAAACAAAGATTTAATATGTCTTGGGAACCCATTTCCCAAGGAAAATGTAGGCACGCTTTATATCAACCCATAACAATGATTCTCTCCCAAGATTTCCCATAGAAACACCCTCTCACCCCCACTTGTTGAAAATAAACAAGAATATACACAAGATATGGGTAGGTAAGGATAAATTAGCTTATAATGTGGCTACCTAATAGGCATTTCATGGCCTCTAAGGCTTAAGAAGGATAAAATATAAAGGTGAACAAAAATAGAGGATAATTGTACAAAGGGATTTTCAATGAACGATTTCCTCTATCATGAATGTAGAATACTTGAATATTATGGCTTCAAACATAATCAAGGCAAGTTTTAGTTTCTCTACATGACCTGAGACTCTCAAGAAAGTGATTAAAAGGAATAATATGCAATAAAAGGCATATAATATCTCTCAGGTAAGGGATTAAAATATTGGTCAGTGCTAATGAGGCATGGGTTTCAAAAATCCATTAAACACATAAGAATGATTTGAAAATAAAAATTATAAAAAATATTTCATATCAACATTCATTTGAAAAACATTTTTCAAAAATAGTGTAATTTTCTTCATAATCAACTCAAGCATGAAAAATGATTTTGTATATTCTTTTTAAGATCATTTTTTATTTAAAAACATAAAATAAGGAAAAATAAATGAAAAATGAAAAAACACTTTTTTTTGTTTTGTTTAATTTTAATTTTTTTTGTTTTATTTTTCTTTAATCCTAACTATGACATGTCACCCTCCCCCACACCTAAAAGTTACATTGTCCTCAATGAAATTATTTGAAATAGATAGACAAGTTAATAAAAGGTAGGGATAAGGGATAGCCTACTAAGTGGTGTCATATGTGGCATATATCAGTTGGATTTCCTCCGCGACATGTTTTGGAAAATAATCATAGAAGTGTTTCAGCCTCTGCCCATTAACAGTAATCCTTTTTCCACTCTTCTCATTCAAAACCTGTATAACACCAAAAGGATACACATTAGTAACTGTATAAGGACTGATCCATCGAGAATGAAGCTTACCTGGGTGGAAAATTAGCCTAGAATTATACATGAGAACCTTCTCACCAATATGAAACTTTTTCTAATGAATCATGATATCATGGATAACTTTTGTATTTTATTTATATATTCTAGAGTTCTCATATGCATCACATTGAATTTCTTCTAACTCTTGAATCTGCAGCTTTCTATGCTCACCTGCATCTAAAATATTCATATTACATTGTTTAACAGCCCGATATGCACGGTGTTCTACCTCTACTGAGAGGTGAAAAGCCTTTACAAACACAATTCGGTATGGTGACATTCCGATTGGGGTTTTGAAAGGTATACGGTACACCCAAAGTGCATTATCCAAGTGCAAACTCCAATATTTTTGATTGGGTTGTACCGTTTTTTCCAAGATTCGCTTAACTTCCCGATTTGAGATTCATTCTTGTCCATTAGTTTGGGGGTGATATGATATAGAGACTTTATGAACAACCCCATACTTACGAAGAAAATTTTTCATGTTGTGATTACCAAAATGTGAACCCTGGTCACTAATGATGAATCTAGGTAAACCAAACCTACTGAAAATTTGGGACCTCACAAAATCAACAACCACTTGAGAGTAATCGGTCCTGGTGGACTTTGATTCTACCCATTTAGATACATATTCAACAGCCAATAATATGTACACAAAGACAAATGAATTTGGAAAAGGCCCTATGAAGTCAATTCCCCATGCATCAGAAATTTCACCGAATAACATGGGTTGTTGGGGAATTTCATTCCTCTTGGAGATATTCCCTGTGAATTGAAAATAAATGCATGAATTACAAAATCTATGGGTATCCATATACAATTTTGTCCAATAAATTCTTGAGTCAAGGACCTTTCGAGCTATACGTTGAGATCCAAAGTGGCCCCCACATGCCAAGGTGTGGCAGAAGGACAAAACAGAGGTGAACTCATAGTCAGAGACACACCAACGAACTACTTAGTCACCACAAATTCTACACAAATATGGGTCATCCCAAATGTACCACTGAGAATCAAGCTTAAGTATCTAGGACTGTGAAGTGCTAAAATTATTGGGGACCCTGGATGTTGCTAGAAAATTCACAATGTCTGCATACCAGGGGGTAAGGTCCACAACATCACAAAGGGTCTCATGAGTGAAGAATTATCCAATGGGGAGGGGTGAGTCAACATGATGTTCCAATGGTGGGAAAATCCTACTAATGTGGTCAGCTACCAAATTTTCCAATCCTCTCTTATCTCTAATCTCAAGGTCAAACTCCAAGAGAAGGAGCATCCACCGAATGAGATGGGGCTTAGCTTCAAGTTTCTTTAGGAGGAAACGAAGGGCATCATGATCAGAAAAGACAATGATTTTTGACCCAATAAGATATGAACAGAATTTTTCCAAGGCAAAAAAAATAGAAGGAAGTTCTTTTTTAGTGGTTGTGTGGTTCTCATGGGCTAGGTCAAGGGTATGTGAGGCATATTCAATGACATGAGGATCCTTCTCAACCCTTTGTGATAAAATTCAAAGTTAGAGGCATCACACATAAGTTCGAAGGGGAGATCCCACCTTGGTGGTTGGATGGTGGGAGGTGATGTGAGACTCCTTTTTAGTGAATTGAAATCATCCTCACATTTTTTATCAAAAACCAATTCAGAATCCTTTTGTAATAACCGAGATAAGGGAAGTGTGATCTTACTGAAGTCTTTAATGAATCGGCGGTAAAAACCAGCATGACCGAAGAAATATCGCACCTCATGAACACATTTTGGATATGGAAGGGTTGAAATTAATTCAATTTTTTATTTATCCACTAGAATTTCCTATTTTGAAATGACATGCCCAAGAACTATCCCTCATTCAACCATGAAATGGCATTTATCATAACTTAATACAAGATCTTTTTCTATGAAACGATAGAGGATAGAACCTAGGTGTGACAAGAAATCATCAAAAGATGTTCCATAAACTGTGAAATCATCCATAAAAACTTCCATACAATTCTCAAGGTACCCTAAAAATATAATCAACATACAACGCTGAAAAGTACCAGGAGCATTACAAATACCAAAAGGCATCCTTCTGTATGCAAATGTGCCAAATGGATAGGTAAATTTTGTCTTTTATTGACGCTCAGGGGCTATATGGATTTGGAAATAACCCGAATAGCCACAAAGGAAGCAATAATGGGACTTACAAGCCAATCATTCTAACATTTGGTCAATGAAAGGTAGAGGAAATTGGTCCTTCCGCGTGTCTTGATTTAGTCGACGGTAGTCAATACAGACTTGCCAACTGTTTTTCACACGTGTTGGAACCAATTCATTCCTTTCATTTTACACAACTATTATTCCTATTTTTTAGGCACAATTTGCACTCGGCTAACCCATTTACTATTAGATATAGGATAAATGATCCCCGCAGTAAGTAATTTACTGAATTCCAATTTTACCACTTCAAGGAGAGTGGGATTCAACCAATGTTGAGATTGTCTTATGGGCTTAGCCTCATAATCCAAAAGTATATAGTGCATACAAATAGATGGGATAATCCTGGGAATATCAGCCAATGTCCATCCTATTGCCTTTTTACACTCTCTTAGAAGATCAAGCAGCTTTGATTCTTGCTGTTGGGAGAGATTATTGGCCATAATGATAGAAAATTGGTCAATACCCTCAATATAGGAATATTTTAAATTAGATGTAAGTGGTTTTAATTCCAACACTAGTGGTTTTTTACTGAGGGAGGGCATTTAGGGGGAGTGAGGTCCATCAAACTGTCTATCTGCTCATGTTTATTCTCTAAAGATAGAGAATCTATTGAAATGAGATTTGCAGAATCATCTACGGTCAGGGGTACCTCAGAATGAACACACTCATCAATTAAAGTACAAAATTTAAGCTTTTCATAAACCACACAACACTCAAAACATGACTCAAAACTCAAATAATCCAAGGGTGAAAAAAGGTGTGTGTGTGCATCATTTGAGAGCACTTCCATCGAATAGATAGGAAGAGTGGAGTGCTCTTAAATGGGGTGTTTCATAGCCTTAAGGATGTTAAAACTGACCTTTTCTCCTCCAAATTTCATGGACAACATACCATTGTGAACTTTGATGATTGTATTTGTTGTTTTGAGGAATGGCCTCCCAAGTAAGAGAGGAGCATGTCCTTAGGTTTGGGTATCTTCCATCTCAATAATGTAGAAATCAGTAGGAAATATGAGATTGTTCACTCTTACAAGGACATCCTCAATCACTCCTGTTGGATGTGTAGTACTTTGGTTGGAAAGTTTTACGATAATTCCCGTTGGTTGAAGCTCTCCAACCTGTAGAGAAGTGTACACAGATTGAGGTATTACATTAATGGAAGCGCCAAAATCTAGCATAGCATCAGAAAAGAAAGTCTCTCCTATGGTATACAGTATTGTGAATGTTCATGGATCCTTTCATTTGGTTGGCATTCCTGGTTGAATCAAGGTGGAGACATTCCTCCCCAAGTTTACTCACTCATTCCCCTTCAGCCTTCGTCTATGGGTGCAAAGTTCTTTAAGAAATTTGGCATAAAGGGGAATTTTCTTGATTGCATCCAACAATGGAATATTAACTTGAACCTTTTTAAATGTATCCATTATTTCATTGTCAATCTCAATATCAAAGTTTTTCTTAGATTTATAGAGTCTTTTAGGGAAAGGAATAGGAATAGATTGTTTATGGGAATCCTTAATGATAATTTGATTGCCCTTCTTATTTTATTTTTCTTCATTAGAATCTTTTATGGGTGGAGAAAGAGTGTTTTCAAGAGGGGACATACCTGTTGTGTAGAATCAGTAGAAGGAGAAACTTCTTTACCACTATGAAGTGTAATTCCACATAAATTACCTTTGTCCTTCAGGTTGGAAATGGGTTGGGGTGGTAGTTTTCTAGAACCTTTCTTCTTAAGCTCACCGATGGTGTTCACCAATTGTCCCACTTGAGTTCGTAGGTCTTTAATTGTCGATTGTGTGGTCTGTTGGAACTGTAGGTTCTGGGTTGCAATTTGTTTCACCATATCCTCGAGGATTGGTTCAGATTTTGTAGGAGGAGGATGATTGTTTTGAGAATTTGAAGGATAAGAAGGTTGCATACCTTGGCCTTGTGGATACCAATTTTGCTTTGGGTAGCTTGAGTTTCCTCCTTATCGGTACTGGGGTTGTGTTTGCCACCCATGGTTTGGATTTGGCCTAAATTGTTCCAGCTTGAAGGGAGGTACTTGTTGGAATGGATGCCCCGGGAACATGGTTGCACAAGACTCAAGTGAATCTTGAAGTTGTGGGCAGTGGTCAGAAAAATGAGTATTGTCATAACAAATACCTCAATGTAATGGAATAGGAGGATATTGTGAGTTACCTTGTGCTTGAGCTAATTGCCTTAGAAAGGTATGCATCTCATCAAGTTTATTATCTACCTTTTGTTCTAGGGCTTAATGACTTACCTCATGGACTCCTCGGGTTGGTGAAATTGCTCGTGTACCAAATTGTTGTGCAATTTACGCCATTTTGGCTATTAAGTCGTGAGTGGTGGAAGGAGTTTTGTCAACTAGGGAACCACCAGCTGCAACATCTATCATTCCACGATCCATGGGGATAGGTCCCTCATAGAAGTATTGGATTAATAGTTTTTCACTAATCTGGTGGTGGGGGCATCTTGAGCAAAGTCTTTTGAATCTCTCCCGGTATTCATGAAGGGTCTCTCCTTGTGATTGCCTAATTCCACAGATTTCTTTCCTAATTGATTTCATTCGGGAGTCAGGGAAGAACTTCTATAAAAAGATTATTTGAAGTTCATTCCATCCCCCAATTTTGGTAGGCAAATAGTATTGCCAATCTTTGGATACACCATCAAGGGAGAAAGGGAAGGCCCTAAACTTGATTAAGTCCTCAAACACATTTTAGGGTTTCATGGTGGAGCACACTATGTGAAAATACTTAAGGTGTTTATGAGGGTCCTCACTAGGAAGAACATGGAATTTAGGAAGAAGGTAGATGAGACCTGATCTCATCTCAAAGTTGGTTGCTTCCTCGGGATATTGGATGTATGCAGGTTGGTACTCAACATCTGGGGTGGTCAGTTCTTTTAAGGTTCGATTATTTGTAGTCATGTTTTCTTGGGTTTTATTGGGTTCAATTTTTTATTGGTTGAATACACTTGAGGTTTCACAAGGGTTTCCTCAGAGTTAATTGATTGACCCTCTCTAGAATCATTGATTTGTGAGTGGAGTGATTTTTCAATTTCTGGATCAAATTCAAGTAGTGTTTCTTTACCAGATCTTATCATGAAACAATGATGTCCAGTTTGATTGATTGATATTTTGTTGTGTCTGTTTTTTTTAATTTGATATGGATAAAAAAGAACTTAAGAATGGTTAAAGAAGAAAATAATGTTATACTACAGAATTAGAGAGAGAGAGAGAGAAAACACACAAAAATAAACAAAAACAACGAAAAAAACCCAAAACAATACAACCAAATGGGGGAGGGGTATTTAAAGGAGCACTAATTAAGAACTAAAATAAAAAATAAAATTAAATAAATAAAAAAATGATCTTGGATCCCAGGCAATGGTGCAAAAATTTTATCACGTTGTCAGGCGCTTCAAATTAGTTGTTTAACTTTTACTAGAATTTCTGCAGTATAGCAACAACCCTAGGTCGTCTCTCGGCGGAGAATTAAATCATTAATTTCAAAATGTGGTTTTGGCTATTAATATAAAAATGTAAATAGGGTTTTATATTACTTCGGTTTGAAGATTAAATATGACAATAGAAAATGAAAGTGGTAAAACAAAGTAGAAATTTACCAAATTAATTAAGCGTGGTCAACCTGGGGTACTCTCATGATGTTTATCCTTCATCGCTTCATGATATAGGGTCATGATATTTTAATCCCTAGTTTGTAACACCTAGAACCATAATGTTTCTGATTTTATACTAATATACCTCCTAGGGTTCAGTCGAAAACACACAATGATTCACCGGACACCGCCGATGATTGGGTGATTTGTGTTTGACTTCATAACCGAAACTCACTGAGGGAACACAAGAAGAACTTGATGTGTTGTCCAGGTTTTTATGTAATTTATTTGTGATACCATGACATAATTTTACATGTCCTTGACAGTGCTTATGTGAGTTCAATTGACCAATATGAACCACACAAACACCACAATTGAAAGGGTGAAAAGGAAGTGGTGAATGGTGTGTGAAACATCACATGAATGGGTACCCCCAAACATGATCATATGAGTTGAGCATGACATACTAGTACATAACTCAATAAACTTAAAATTGATGATGAAGAAAAATAACATACAACCTAGAATTAAAAATATCATTCAATATAGTACAAACATGAAGCTCGGGATTACATCACGTTCCTCCCTGGGTGATCACAAGGGGTTTAGAAACCCATGGGAGGGGAGGAAGAATAAGATGTTGATGTAACACTTTCCATAGCCTTCAAAACATATAGGGATGATGAAAATACCTCTTTGGGACTCCAAAATGGAAGCACCTTTCCTCTAGTTCGAACTCCCAAATGGGGTGCCCAAGGTTCTAATTTATAGGAAAAGTAGGAGATGGTTGTGGGCACCCTGATTTTGATAATCCTCTTTGTCCATGGTTTTGGATAGTCAGATAGTCATAAATCACTTTGGAAAAAACTACAAAGTTGTTGGCTGACACCGTGTCTACCTCTATGTAAAATTTGGAGGCCTTATATGTAATATAATAAGATATATTGTCTAAATACATAGGCAAAGTTTTGACCCCGTGTAGATCCAATTTATTGGACATATCAGTTTGTATGGGCCTATTAATGAACGAATTGGGCTTCAGTTCCTTCATATGAATTGAAGCTAATGAAATTTCATACCATCCCAGAAAGTCACCTCCCACTGAAAAGAACGGTTAAGTAGAAACATGCGTTTTAGTCCACTAGTGTTCTTGGATCATGTGCAGATTGGCACATCTTTCTTGGACTTCATCATGGGTCCTCCAAATCACCTCCACCTACAATATAATTATCAAAACAAGTAACATTTCCCTTTTTAACAGTGTTAAACGCAAAATAATTGAATCAAACATGGAGTGAAATTTTTTATTATACTTGTAATTTTCAATACAATAAAAGTTTAATACATTGGTATAAGGGTGAAATAAAATAGTGAATCATGGTACGATCAAACACTATAAATTATTTCGATTAAAAAGGTTTTTTTCAATTAAAACATTGTATTTTCACTATTCGTCAAAATATTAATGTTATAATAAAATTACCAAAAATTTATCCAAAAAAAATTTTTATGTCCCACTTCTAAAAAAGAATTTAATTTCATTAAATTGAATACATAAAAGTGTCAAATATTGGTTTTAAAAAGGTTTCTCCATTAAAAGGCGGTAAAATTGCATTTTTTAAAAAATACTTATTTTATCTAAACAATTAATTTGTTCTTATATTATGTCTAAGAAACACATAATATGTATGTTAAAATTATATAGAGTATATAAGATTCAAAATGCAGTTAATACTATTCATAACCGCTTTTTGAACAGCTAGTTTGGTAAGTTGTGGTGCGCTCGAACTCGGTGTTGCATGTATCACAAGTTATTGAATTAATTTAATGAGAAAATATACTATGAAATCTTGGGGTGTTACAAAAAGAACTAACAAAAATATTAAGACACGAAAGCCTTCCATCATTTGAATTTGAACACAACCAGGTGTTAGGGGTGCATGATCAGTCATAGTTGAGGGTGCCTCCTACTATTGTGGAGTCTTTGTGAGAATGATGAGCTAACTTAACTGAGGTTGGAATTAAAGGAGTAGATATATCTAGAATGTTTCAAATTTATATGAAATTATTGATTAAATCATTTTTATGATTTTAGAATATGGTACTTCACTCAACAGATCAAGGATCCACGAGTTAATATCATTATCCAGAAAAACACATACCTTGAACTCTTTGAGTGGTGGCATCGCCATAGCTTATAGACTATTAGACGAGGTTAAAGGATACTTTCCACTAGAAAACTTAAGTGACATAGTATTCTGATTCTAGTAATGAGAGTTCATATAATTTGATAAAATAGTGGGATCATTTAATGATTTAATTAATTAATCAATAATGTCAAAATCGGCAATCAAGATAAAAGTATGATCTGATATATTTTATTTTTTTTTATAAAATAGAAATTAATACCACATGATACACTAAAATAATCATGGACAAAGTAAATGGCCAAACTAGAATGGATTTCCAAGTGAAGTACAGGTGATTGCACACAATACTATGATATTGTAAATTTAATGTGCTAGTGTCCCCAATAGATGTTAATCCGCCTTAGGAAGCGAGGGTGTAAAAAATATGCTTACAGGAGACTCATGTATGATGCATATGATGGTTATGTCATAATTATATCATCAACGTCTGATGTGAGTTGTAGATACATTATCAATACATGGATGATTACACATGTTGTCTCATCTCTGAGAAGACTACATGGAGAAAGTGAATCAAGATATCAATAGGTGATGATTACACTGGTTATGTGAAAATTGAATTATGGATCATGATATTTTAATAGATACATTTCTCATATCATTTTCACCTATATACTTTAGTCTTGTTTAAGATTATAAAATGAACAATATGGAGAATATGTTATGTTACATTTTGGTAAAGTTAACCAAGTAAATAAGAACTTAAATAAAGTATAATCCTTAATTATTATGGTGAGCAAGTTGAAAGAAAAGGAAAAAACCCCAATGTTAAGAGAAATTATAAAAGGAACCTTCATAATTTCCTTCAAATAAAGTGGTATTAAATGGGTGTTTATTTTCTTCCCATATCATGAAATAAAACTATGGAAGTTTAAACACAATGAATCAAATCAAAGAAGAAAGTACTCTCTTATTCTTTAGGTATATTCATCACTTGTAAGTATTGTTTTTGTTATACAGTAACCGAGTATAGATACATTATAATAATTAAAGTATGTTCTCCAAGTAGTTGGAAACTGGTGGTTCCTAAGTTAGTGGTGAGAAACACATGACTTTATATTGAAAAGTTAATGATTCAAGTAGAACTTTAATTGAGTATAACCAAAACATTAATCTCATGTGTAAAATGGACACAAGGATAAATTATTTTAGTTTAGGAATAAATATTGTTGTGGTGTTTGATTTTAAACCAATAGTTTAGTAAAGCATGAATCATTAGAAATACACAATGAATATAAAAAGTAAGACTAATATACCCAGTTGTGGTAAGATAATTCTTTGTTAAGTAAAATGAAAAGTGGTCATCAAGGATATACCCAATATGGTATTTACACTAAGTTGAGCTAAAAATATTAGTTATTATTAATGTATATACTTATTTAGTTTGTAAAAATAAACCTTTAGAAATAAAGGTGAGCTAAAAAGCTTTTAGAACTAGTTTATCTAGAGAGAATGAACTATTACAAGGGTAAGATAGTGGTAAATATACATCATAAGATTTATTTAAGTGTTTAAGGAATGTGAAAATGAAGTATGGTATATTCAGGTTCAGAAGATATGAGTTACTTCAAGTTCGCATGTCAAAGAATATCTTGACCAAGAATTTATCGATCATTATAATGTAGTATGGAGTAGTTCCTAAATGCACATAACCTTATCCACATCAAATATGTAATGCTAATAAGTAGTATTGATGATGAGTCTTACATGTTAACATTTATCGACAATATGTAGTGTGTATTAATTCATAAATGCAAATTTCCTTATACACATCAGTGTTATGATTTAAGTGAAGGAGAATCAATGTTGAGACATATATTCATTGCTGATACTTTTTTTATTTTTCAAGACATGCATAGAAAATAATAATGTTGTCCCATAACAAAATACCAACTATTGTGAAAATGGATATCATATGTGTCATAGTATGATGGAAAAACATTATATTATGAGAACATGTGTTTAGATGAAAAGATTTAATTAGGTTATAAATAATGTTTCATCAAGCAGAACACTAAGTACATCTATAGTAATTATCTTAAATTTTTTAAGGATGTTAAATAATTACCAAATATAGAAAAGAGAAAATAAAGTTATATAATATATTTCTATAAAAGGGTGCACATCTCTATTTGAGATAATGGTAGCAATATTGCTTTGGGTTTAGTCAATGTTGGGGATGCACAAGTAGTTGGCATAGGAACAAGTTCCAAAAGATCATGTGGAAAAAGAATGTTCGAGAGACACATACTATGTAGGAAGGATAAAACCATGGTGATGGTTTTACATTCACGATGTCCAATGATTTATTATTCATTGAGAATATTAGTTCCTACAAGTAGGTAGTATATGAAAAGTAGCTAAAATTTACAATATTGATTAAAATTAAATAATGGATTCCATGTATTAAAGTACAAGGGGAATATTATTTTGAATATTGTGGTGGGTATTCAAGTGATACTATACATGGATTGTATAGGTGTTGTGTCAATAAGGATTGATTGGTTATACCAAGTCATTAGGCCTAAATCCATTATAATTTTACTTATTATGGCTAATTTCTATTATCATTTAATTTAGAATTGGATTCCAATACCATTAATCATGGAAGGAATCTATACAACACAACTAGAAAGGGGTGGCGACATCACATAATTTCCATAAGGGGTACGAGTTATTGAAATCTAGTTCAGTATTAAAGTAAGAAACAAGATCATAGAATATTAATTTGGAATGAATCTTTTCCATGTACCTAAAAGTGGTTAGTGGGATCGATATGGTTTTCCATGTAAAATATGTTTGGTAACATATGGAAAATAACTATTGGTCATACATTTAGTAAATCCCAGAATAAATGTATCTCTGTAGCGATTGACTTAAAGTATCAACATAAGTTCTATGGAACATGATCTACTGAGGTGTATCTAATGGTTTTTTAGTCCTATTCAATCATACATATATTGAAAAGGTAATTAAAATACAAGTTAGAACAATTTGAGATAGAATTGTAACCAATGTTATGTGGCATATATCTCTATAAGAATACAAGTTGGTGATTAAGAGGATATTAACGTGGTGAGTTAAATTCCATACACTTCTATAATGGATTAATCACATATTCCATGATATGTATAAGAAATGGTATTTCTAATATAAACTTTATGGTAGGAAAATATCATTTATATCTTGGAGAAATGCATGGTAAGTGGTCAAAACTATCTGATTATACTTGGGAAAGTACAAAAGAAATGTACCTAGGATGTGGAGAGGAAGGAATGCTAGTTTTAATGGGACCCAAACTGTTCTTACTTGGATAAATGTGATCTAATATCACATATTGGAAAATGTAGTGAGTGAGACAAGCTCATACAACCGAGTGGTGTTCATATATACCAATACCAAGTATGTTTCATCTTTTGAGGTAGCCAAGAAGTAGTGCATTAAAGACTAACTTTTTGTTCCAATTATTGGAATCAACCTAGTAAGTAAATTTTTATCAAAATATCAATTGTGATAATTCTACTACTAAAATTATCCATGATGTCAAGTTTAGATAGTGGATAAAAAGGTATATACTTGGGGATAACATATCTTGAGAAGTTTTAATCAATAAGGTGAGGTCACACAAAACATAATAGCCACACAATAGAGACATGGAAGTCCCAGAGACTAAATCCATGACTCGATAGAAAAATGATATTAATTATGTGAGAGCTAGCTAGGATGGTTAGAAAAATGGATCGAGTGAAAGTGGTGGTGTGGTAATAGAGGGTGTCATAGACCCAACTAAAGAGTAATTTTCGGTTATTATTTCATGTATACAGTGAGATATGCATGACGTACACTTACCATTATAGTGTGTAAATTTATGTGTCCATTATTAAAATGGTAATATCCATAGATTAGTTGTCATATAAAATTTTTATATATGGTCTCATTCTATAATGAGAACCTCGAGATACTATGAAATTAATCTTAAATACATGTCATATGGTCTAGAAACGTCATACTGACTAGAAACAGTTTATGTTTGACTATCAAGTGTTGGGGGATCATAAGAATTGCAATTTATTCTCATGAGTTTCACAATTAGTGATCTCTAAAATATGAGATCGTGAGGAAAGACCATCCAATTAGAACACCACATGTTTCAGGTGTCATTGGTTCTTCCTATATATTGACATGTGTATTGGTCTCTTGAATTGAGATCATTATCAATGTGTTCCATTTTATCACAAACATTTATGTAATAAAAAATTCATGATAACGAAATTGTGGTGAGCTAGCTTGTGTTGTGTGTGTCATTGGTGGTATGATATTGTTTTAATGGTCAAGATAGAATTTGTTGCTTCTGAGATGAGGAAGTAATATCTCGGGCCTGGTTGATCAGGATGGTAGTACCTTCATAAATCCTTGGAAAAGGTAGTCTAAGTTATGTCTATCTAGATAGATGAAAAAATAATAAATAAAGAAAGGATGATGAAATAAGTGTGAAACTTTCCTTATGAGATATTTAAAGACAAAGAGATTATATTACACACTGTGTGTTCATAGGGTGGTTTTATTTACTATGACTACTCCTTATCACTTTAGGGGACTTGATGGGTTGGTGGACTCTACTTTTTGTATGTGAATATTATTCACTATTATTGAGATAACTACCTAGAGGGTCACACACAATATCCTATTCAAAAATATACCCTATCCGGGTGAATAGAAATACCGGACACTGTGGGTCTGACCATGAGGTCTGAGAGTTGTCCAAATTATAGATCACTGATGAATAAATAAATTCTTTAGAATTTAAGTATATAATAATTGGGTTGAATTTATTTATTAAAAGTATTCACCTGGTATTTAGTGGATAGAATAAAAATAGTATACAAATTAATATTTTTTAAATATTACATGTTTATTTAATATTAGCGGGAATAATGAGCCGAGTTAAATGACTCTATTTTAACTTGTAATATATTTAATATATATTATAATTATGTGATGAAATGTAAATAATAATTATGAAATATTTAGTTCATCATAATTATTTATTTATTTCTTATTTAGTGGTCGTTGATTTTTTGAGGCTTCAGGAACCAATTTCAGGTAATTGAGAAATAAACTATATAAGTAGGGAGAGAGTTAATTTTCAATGCACTATTACTTCCAAATAAATGAGATTATATCTCTAATAACACTTTCTAGAGAGATAAAATCTCTCTCTGAGTATTCAATCCAAGAATTCCTTCGACAAATCAAAATCATGACATCAATTTGATCATCATGATGACGAAGGATTCATCGGAGCTCCGTAGCACTCGGAATTCAATGAACAAAAAGAATGTATATTCTTAGAGAATGTTTATATGGTCTAGAGAGGTTGGAATTTGTATCCTTAATGAAACTATCACCAGCGATGAGATGTAGTTGGTCTCACTTCAATTCTAATGAGGAAAGTTTTTTATTTTATTTTTGTGATTATTAATTTCACATAAGATCCTCAAACCTCTACCAGGGCTTGGATCACCAGATACAACAGGTTACATAATCTCAGAGATAAAAAAAATTTAAATCCCTAGCCCAATGGTTTCCACTAAACATCCTAGTTCCAATATGAATCTCATTCCTCATGTTTACAGTTTATTGTTTTCCCATGTTTCTTCACACATTCATTATGGGAAATTTCATTGTCCCACAATTCATAAAATATCAGGTATGTGATCATTATGAGAATATTATTTGGTAAAATAGATAAATACCACAGGTGAAGTTCAAGATGGATGGTGATATCAAGGTCTAATAATATAGGATAGTTATAGGTAGATCGAATCAGATTGGTGTTCCTCATTATTTATGGTTTGACATGTGGAGAAAACATGGTATAATGATGGTGTAGCTCAATAGATTGATTTTGGAGAAGATAAGAGACCAAATCACAGTTACCTTTGATGAAGAGGTTATACTGACTCAAGATCCATGATTGTTAGCTACATTTGTGGTGGTAGTGAAAAATACAGACAACACATGAAGGAACAATAGAATCTGGAAAATTTTGTAGTGTGTGGCATGTAATCTGTAGATACACATTATGTGCGGCCCTAACTGCCGCACTTGGGTTTCCATATAAGAGATGAGGATCATATTCTATGTGCTCCCTACCATATTCCATTTAACCTTTGGTGGGTATAATTCTGTATATCTTGTAGGATACACTGACATAGGCCGAGTACATAGGCTAAGACATGTACTGAAACATGTCCAAAGTACACAGGTTGAGTCGTTTACTTAGACATGACTAGGTGTACATTGGAATTAATCTAGGTACATGGTAATTGGAATAGGTATATAGGAAAAGAAATAAAAATATAAAAATCTAGTGGTACACGCCATGTACCCTAAGTACATGTTATGTACCTCCTCAAATATGGCTTGGAGCCCTTAATCTCTTTAGTATAGACCATGTTCAGTTGAGTGTGATACAATGGTACTTTCCTATTAGGGTATAGTGCAACATTATGTCCTCGATATAGGATTATAATCCCCTCTACAGGTGTATTATTGGATATGATTCTATGTATCCTCCTGTGGGACTAGCGTGGGATCCTCTATCATTCCTCGGTGGGGTTCATGGAATCGGCATGACCACTAGGAATAGAGATTAAATCCCCTATATATTAGGCATATCCATTAGGGTTTGAGGTGTCCCCCATTAGCCTTGGGTGTGATCCCCTACCTAGATTATGAGATCTTTTGAGATCTAGTGAGTACTTCTTGGGAAGGGCCCAATAATCATGACAACTTGGATGAGTGTCACCACTGATATCATGGCTCATGGAGTGATTAATCCTAAAATGAGTGTTACCTTGAAGCCTCCATTAGTATCTTGTCAATGGCAGATTGGTTGAGACCATTTGATATTGGTTGTCTATTATGAGTATATTTGGGTTTATTACTGTATTATTGTTATGAGCTTACTACTATAGATGCTTTATGCTTAGTGATTTTGGGGTTTCCTACTGGGTATTGTAATATTAATCCCTCCTACATGGGATCATCCTACACATGTTGTGTCTTATATAGATGATGGACCTTTTGATGATGTCTTATGAGGATAGATAGCAAGCAGAGCATAGTTGGGCTAGACAAAGGGAGGTGTTTTCGGGGTGGTTGCATTTGATTGTGGTCCCCACTTTCTAAGCATGTTGGACTCACTATAGTTTTTGGTTGGTCTTTTATTTGGACCCTTTATTGTTTTTAGTAATTTTTCATACTCTAAGATGGGATATATGTTGTTCATGCATTTATGGTATCAATTATTTTTATTTTCTTTTCATTGTATGGGCTTGGAGATGTGTTCATGTGTACATGTACATTAGGTTAATGCCTCACATATATGTGTTATGTCTACTCGGTGCTTGTCTCCAACCCTAGGCCTTTTGGAGGTGGGCTTGGGGTAGTCATACTCAGTTTATCACCATCCATCTGGGCCCCAATGTGTCAGGTTATGACAATATATCCATGAAGAGAATCCACAATCCTAACACTTTGGATCCTTTGTCGCAATGATCGTATGAAAAAAAAAGTCAACAACATTCATTAACAAAGAAAGAGTTATCAAGTGAGGTAATTCTTGTTCATAAATTAATTATAAATTATATGTGAAAAGATACACTTTTAAAATATTCAAAGGTTTCGATCATCCATTTCTATGGATTTATTCAAATAAACTGATGAAAACAATGGTCGGGCATGGGCCCAACTGCTTATGTTGTTCCCTAAAACCTTCGCCAGGGATATTCAATATAGTAATAAGAGAAAGATGAGATCTAGGATTTTGTTTTTATGGTGGAAATAATTTATTATATAGTTTTATTTTAAAAATATGGTATTATGTAGCCAATATTTCATAGACATTTGACCTTTATATTTTTAGTGTGTATTAATATATGGTTTTTATGTGAAAGAAAAAATAATAATTTGTTTAAGAGATGTGGGTTATTAAAATTAATAAGATACATCCAAAAGGATAAATATTTGGAGTGGAAATTGAATGAAAAAAATAGTCAGAATGAGAAGGTCAATAAAAACTAATGGACTACTTGAAAGAGAATGTATATAGGTGTAAACAAGATGTTTCAAGTAAAGTATTACTTTTCATAAACATGATTTCAAAATAAAAATTAATACACTATACTCAAATTGAACTTGATTGAATAATAATTAATAAACTCTAGAATGTATCTAATTTATAATCAAACCACTCAATATCACTCAATTAGTCTCTATTAAAACACTCAAAATTGATTAGTTGGAAAACGTTGTTTCTCTAAGGTCGGTGTTTCTTCTTCTAACATTGATGTTATTATTTGGGGTTTAGTGTTAGTAATTATGGTTATGAATGTGTGAATCATAGATTAAAATTATTAGACTCTAGGTATTGACCTTCATAATTTTATATGACATTTCGAGGCATGTTTCTAGTTGATGAGGGTAATTTGTGTAGTCATATGTTTTGTCGACATTGACATCAATGGTGATGGTTTTGGTGGTTTTCATTATCACTGACCATGACGATGGAGTAAGTTGTATCTATGATGTTTATGGGTTTATTTAAGCTTGAAATATAATAGATTTACCCTTTAATAGGGCTCAAAATTTTTTTACCAAGTATTAAAAAAACTTATAAATATGATGATAATAAAGGGGATTGTTTTTCGGTGCTCAAAAAGCATAGAGAATGGTTACAATTTTCAATGAATTTTTAGTACCAAGAGAGGATAATTTTATCAAAAAAAATATCAGTGAGAAATGTTACATTTCTCAGCTCTTTTTCAGCACTGAGAAAAGCGATGACAAATTGTTTCTACCATTTGAGTGTTGTGGAACCCCCAAAAATAAAACATACCAAAATAGATATAAAATATAATAGAATTGATAAGATCACCATAATAATTAATTTAAAACATAAAAAATTGAAACAATACATATAATTTATAAATATAGTTATTTTAAAATAATAATACATGAATTTAAAACTTTTATAAATAGAAACACATGTTTTATAGACTGTATTGATGACTCAACAATATTTTTGTCTTTTAAAAAACCTCAGAAATGTACCTTTAATTAAAATGAGAAAAATATATGTAAGTAACAATAAACTAAATTTATTTTATTAATAAAAATTAATAATTTTAAATCTATTTTGAAATTCAAAAAATATATACATTCGGACATAATGTCCATAGACACACATTGGAATAATGTGTGATTTATTCCAACATGTTAAAAATGAATCAATGGCCATTTTTATTGAATTTGATGAAAATATGACAGTATTTGATCAAATTTGAGTATGTGATGGCTATTTTGAACTTATTTAATAGTTAAAATGAAAAAATACACTTTATTTTATTCTGACTACACTGTGCATTGAAATGATGTGCGGTTCATTCCAATGCGTCATAAATGAATAGAAGATCATTTTCTTACAGTTTCATGAAAATTCAAGATCATTATCGCATAATTGATCATGTGATGTGCAATTTAAACTAAAATAATATTTTTATATTTAAAACATGAATTTTCAATCATAACATCTACACCAAACTACATAATAATGTGTGATTAATTTGAAAAATTCATAAATAAATCGACAATCATTTTTATAGAGCTTCAGGATTATGTGAGTGTGTTTTATTAGTTTCGTGTTTGTAGTGTGTGATTTAAACTTATTAACACATAAAATGAAAAATAAAATCTAGGTTAATCAAACTACACGATGAATTAGAATAATTTTAGGTTAATTCCTATATTTTACAAATGAAACAATGATCGTTTTTTTAAATTTTGACAACAATCTAAGTGTGTCTGGTCAGTTTTGAGTATAAGATTTGTGTTTTGAAATAAAATATCATTTTTATATTTGATACATGCATATATAGTCACACCATATACCCTATACATTATAATGATGTGTAGTTTATTTCCATATATCAAAAATGAGTCAACATGTTTTCATAGATTTTGACGAAAATCCAAGCATGTTTAATTAGTTTTGAGTATTTGATATGAGTTTTGAACTTATTTAAACATTTTAAATGTAAAAATGTACTTTTGGTCATTCTGAATACATTTCTCATTAGAATGACATTAGATTTATTCCTACAGGTCAAAAAATAATGGATAGTTATTTTCTAAGTGTTAAATAGAAATACGAATGTATTTTATTAGTTTTGAGTATACGACACATGTGTTGAACTAAAATATCATTTTTATATTGAAAACAATCACCTTCAGTCATAGAATCCACCGCATGCATTGGAATTATGTCTGATTAATTCATACACAACACAAATGAATCAAAGATCATAGTTATAGAGTTTGACGACAATATAGGTGTGTTTGATAAATTTTGAGTATATGACACATGTTTTTAATTTATTTAACACTTAAAATATAAAAATATACTTTAGATCATTCTGAGTGAACCGTGTGTTGGAATGATGTATGGTCTATTTCTAAAGGTCATAAATTAATATAAGATCATTTTCTAGAGTTTCATGGAAATATGAGATCATTTGATTAGTTTTGAGTATGTGATTCATTTTTTGAACTAAAATCTCAATTTTATATTGAAAATACACATTTTTAGTCATAACATTCACACCACACATTGAAATGATCTATAGTTAATTCTTATATGTCACAAATGAATCAATGAAATTTTTCAAAATTTCATAATAATTTGAGCGTGCTTACTCAGTTTTGAGTATGTGGCATGCATTTTGAACTTTCATAACACATAAAATAAATAATACATTTTAGGTTATCCTGACTACATGGTGTGTCAAAATGATATGTAGTTAATTCATATACATCACAAATGAATAAACTATAATTTTTGTAGAGTTTGACAACAATTAGATAAGGTTTTCCAAGTTTTTAGTATGTGGATTTCATTTTCAACTAAAATATAATTTTTTTATTGAATACATTCACTTTTAGTCACACTATTAACCTCACACATTGGAATGATGTGAAGTTAATTCCTACATCTCAAAAATAAATCAGAGATCATTATTATATATTTTAATGGTAATACAATTAGTTTTGATCAGTTTTTAGTATGAGATAGGTGTTTTAAACTTAAATAGCACTTAAAATAAAAAAACCTTTTAGGTCATTCAGATTACACTACACGTCATAATAACATACAGTTCATTCATATAGGTCAAAAATGATTATACGATCATTTTCCTAGAGTTCGATGAAAGATAGACTGAGTTTCCTTAATTTTGAGTATGTGGTTCATTTTTTGAACCAAAATAACATTTTTATATTGAAATAATACACTTTCATTAACATTTTTCACTTGGCACATCAAAAAGATGTGCGATTAATTCTTATATGTAAAAATGAATTAATGATCATTTTTGTAGATTTTTACTAAAATATAAGCTTGTTTGATCAGTTTTAATTATATAATGTGTGTCTTGAAATTATTTGTGAATTAAAATAGAAAAATACACCTTAGGCCATTAGGAATACACCATGAATCATAATGACATACCGTTTATTCTATAGGTCACAAATGAATCGATGTTCGTTATCGTATAGTTTCATGACAAATTGAGATCACTTGCTTAGTTTTGAGTATATTACGCAAATTTCAAAGCAAAGTATCATGTTTATATTCATAAAATACATTTAAAGTTATAATTCCTATACCACATATCTAAATAACATGTGGATAATTTCTATATGTCACTAATGAATCAAATATCATTGACACATAGTTTGATCAAGATACAAGTGGTTTTGATCTATTTTTAGTATGTGATGCATGTTTTGGATTTATTTAACACTTAAAATTGAAAAATACAAGTTAGACCATTCCAACTAAAACATGTTCCCAAATAACATGAAAGTTTTTTCTATAGGTCATAAATGAATTCATGGTAATTTTTTTAGAGTTTCATAAAAATTAGATATTGTTTCCTTATTTTTGAGTATGTTATGCATGTTTTGAATTTAAATATCATTTTTTCATGAAAATATGCATATTCAATGCATGAAGTTAAAATAAAGAAACTAAAATATAGAAAAAAATCATTTTCTTGAATGAAGATAAGAAGTTATAAATCCCAAAAGGATTAAGAATTTTTTCTAGGACTATATAGTTATTATATAAATATCTATAATAAAAAAAATCCTTAAAAGTGTAATAGAAATAGTACAACAAAAATTAAAACCAAAAAAAATCACGTACCTCAGATATAAATTTACGAATGAAAATCCTAACCAATTTTTATGGTATAATATTTTCAATAACTAGGTGGTAGTTTTTTATGAATCCAACCACTACACCAACAAAAATAATGTTTCTTGGTGTGTTGTCTGAATTAAACTACCATCTAGTTATTAAAAATATGATATTAGTAAGATTACACATACCCTTCTTCAATCAACACTTTTCTTTTAATTATGTAATACATTCAATATTTTGAGTCATCTAAGAAGGTTATTATCATGTGGAATTAAAATAAATGTTAGTGATAATTAGAGTTAGATATATTAAAAATAAATTAATAAACTATTGGTAAATACCTTTTCAAAAAAAATCTTTTCGGGGAAAGTAGAATCTTGACATGAAGAAGGGATTTTTTCATCATAAGTATTATAAAAAGTTAAAATATGTAAGATTCTTATTCAATAGAAATCACATGAATAGAGAAAATATTATATATAAAAACATCATGTAACACCACACATGAATTTTGAAATTTTCTTTTTTTCTTTAATGGTTAATGTGTTTTCCCCACTTTATCTGTTTTCTAAATTCCCGCTTTATGGTCACCTAGAACATTTAAGATATCATATTCACTATGTCCATATGATGTTCCAAGGAAATTATTGTCCTCCAATGAATTGATATTTGATTATATACCAACTTTATTTTCCAAAAAACTTAATACACAAATTTTCATTTACAAGATCATGGGTATAACAAATCTATACTAATTGGGATACCATTATGGAGGACTCATCTTGGTATCCTACCTTACTAAAATTCACTATTATAAATCCCAATTCATAAAATTTTAATATCATCCTACTATCAACCCATCTATAACATAAAATTAACACATGAAATTTCATATAGTCAAGATCCCATATTTTATATGGATTTTATTTTGGACATACCCATTTAATATCTTCATATAGATTTCAATGACATACATAGATATAAAATGTATGAGAGCACAAAGATGGATCTCCCTTACTAAATGAATCATTAAGTAAACCATGATATAAAATAATGATGGTGGAAAGAACATCTCTAATTCATATAAAGTAGTAGAAATATATTTTTATATTATTGTAAACTTCTAAGAATTAATAAATTTTTTATGTATTGTAATGATAAAAAAACATAGCTTTGTTTTTATGTGTAGAACATTTTTCAAAAATATGCATTGCATTGACATGAGTACAATTTTGAATCAAAACATGGTAATTATGTGATTTGAATCCTATAATTTTCAAGTCATTCTTCGATAAAACATTTTTTATATTTTATGAAGACACTTATGGGACCATTACACCATTTAGAAGGATACATAAATAAAATATCTCTTTCCAAGAAAGGGTGTGATCTATTTGAGGAATAAAGGTTTGTTTACCCACATTAACTAGCCTTGAATCATCCATAATTCCCATTTCAATCTTGTCTAACCTAGACTTAAATCCATATTTTTTATTTCTTTGTGTATTTATTAATGTTCCATGTATATTTCCATGTTTATTTTCCTCTATATGAATGACATGTAGAAAATATGTGACATAAAAACTTTTCTTATAAGGTAGTTCAAAAAAATACTATATTTTCTAACCCATCATTATAATATTCTTAGAGATAATTTTACCAAATAATTGATGAAATCCTTTACTTTCATAAGTAGTTCCTTGCCAGTTTATAGAGAAAGTGAAAAACCATCTTTTGAGTTCCCATCAAATTTATTCTTCCATGATCGATATCAATATCATTGAGGTAAAAACCTTTAATTTACAAGGTATAAATCCTTCATTATATGTTTTAACCAAAGTGATTTATTTACCAATTATGTTTCAAAAA
Organism: Viscum album; assembly: GCA_963277665.1. Classification (NCBI taxonomy): domain Eukaryota; kingdom Viridiplantae; phylum Streptophyta; class Magnoliopsida; order Santalales; family Viscaceae; genus Viscum; species Viscum album. Next base: position 191,819,700 of record OY728145.1, read on the forward strand.
GACTCAATAGGGGGTGAATTAATTTCTTAAAATTTTCACTAACTTAAAACCATCCTCTTAAAATTAGTTCAAACATATCCCATTCTTCTCAATTAGATATGTAGTGGAAAAAAGTAGAGAAAATAAGTATGACAAATAATATTTATAGTGGGTCCTAGCATAAATATTCCACGGTCCACTTCACCAATACTCTCTCTCTGGGCTTAGTGATTTTGAATATACCATCCCTTTTCATAGGGGTCTCCTAACTGAGTGCAAAAATATATCACTTATTACAAAGGTACCTTGTTGTTTCAACCGGAATATATCTTTAAAAGAACTATACATGTTCCTCATGTAGAAATTAGTAAAATAAGTGTTCACTTACATCAGAAACAAAATTAATGAAGAAAATACAACTGCTTTTTCACACAGTTCAAGTAAAAATAGACAGTCATTGGAGAATATTCAAGAGAAAGAATATATCATTAAATTATAGCTCTATAATATTATTCAAATTTATTAGATCATTTGAATCTTTATAATATTTTTTGATCTTTATATAATCATACAAAAAATTGAAAATATAGTATATGGATTTTTTAATTCTTTAATTTTCATAAAAACTTCTGTAGTAGTTACAGCTCTCTTCCTTTTTGAATTTGAACTCTTTTATATATATGTGTTAGAAATAAAGTGAAAATAATGTTTTGAAAATTCAATATTTGTTCTTTAATGTGACCTTAGTATCTAAAAATAGAAAAACAATAGTTTTCCATTAAGACCAGCTATAGTGTTCCTTGGAATTATACATTTTCATAGAAATATAAGATATTTAATTCAGCCTTCCTTTAATCAAACATATCTATTTTTTATACAATAAAATTCATAGTATACTTTCCATAGAATATTGTAATGATAATAAGATCCTCAAAATAGTAATTAAATTTTGAAAATAATATTTTTCTTTAAGACTTCTATTTCAAATTAATTTATTTCTTAGGTTCTTTGATCATATGACTTAATGTATCCCAGTGAATACTTTTTCTCTATACAAATAGATTCTTATTTATGAATCTGCTGATAGAAGGGTGATATTTAAACTCCCCATATGATAATTTCGTCATTTTAAGATAATTTTTTTTTGGAAACACTATTAATGTAAAATAAATTTTTTAATATAAGATAAATAGATAATGAGTAAAATAATTTAGGTTCATGTACAATGATTTTGAACCATGTACGAAAATTGACTTTTTCAAATATAATTGATTCAAATTTCTAAGATCAAAGGATAATTTACTTAAGTAGTATCCTTATAATATAATTTACTTCCACAATAATATAATTTTATTACATATTAAGATAATTTATTTGAAAAGACTCACATAAGATAAATTTCTTTATCAAATAATGAATTTCAATGCAAGAAACTTTTTCTATTCATTAGATAAATACTTTTCAATAAATTGAATTCAAGAAAAAAATACTTTAACTATTTTTAAGATTAAAATTTTTGGAGAAATTGAATTCCAGAAACCATAAGATAACCTCCTTATCGTATAGGATAAATTAATTAGGATAAATGTTTCAAACTTGATAGCCACATATTATGAATTCCATAAGAATATTTATTCAAACTTTAATTAAGCATATTTTAACTAAAAGGCTTCCAAGAAGAATACCAATTAATTAAATAAGTAGTATTAACCATAAATCACCTAAGATAAACTTATTATTAAAACAAATGGGGATTTTTTGGGAATCAAAGCATGTGAAATATTAGGATATATTGAAATAACAATATTATTTAAAACAATATCCCACTTTTTATGATCATAAAACCCATAATAATGTTAATAAAAAATTACATGTTTTAAAATTTTGTGTTCACTCATATCTTCTCCCCCTTTTGTGATATCAAAATTAGAGATAATAGATTGAGATAAAACAAAATAAAAATAGAAAATTGAATAACTATACTTATGATAATATAAAGTGTTGAAGTGAATAAAGATATGGAATTAAACTGTATGAAAATATTAAAAAAATATTTGAATAGGGAATTAGAAAGGAATAGTAAACATTAAAAGATATAAAATGAAATTTTAATAAGACATTGACCATATCATTCATAATAAAATAAAATGAACACTGAATAGTTTATAAAAAATACACTATATTATCAATTTTATTTTTTAGGAGGTGGTGTGGGAGAAATTTTAGGGTTTGTGGGGTTAGGATCAAGGGATTACTTTATATTTTTTTTGAGCTAAAATATACCTATCTATAAGGGTAAGGCATAGAGGTCATCAACCTCAAATTTATTAGAGTACATCAACACACATATCAATTATTTTTATAATTAATTAGTTTTATAAATATAGGATAACTAAATATATTTTCCACTATTTTTGACTGATAACTCAAAGACACTCTTGAAAATTTGATTTATAGGTGCATAAAATGATTGTACTCTTCAAAATCTCTGTCAAAAAACTCATATTCTAGAAAAACTTTTTCTTATTTTAGAAATGATAGGATGGGTCTAAAATTCTATTGGAATAGAAATCTATTTTATTATAGAGGTCTTCTCTGTAATTGGAACCTATTTTTCAATATTCTTTTCTAAAGATCCATCAGAATAAAAAGTAAATTAATTCTTAACCTCTATCCTAGCCTATTTGAGCATATCAAACATAAGGATAAAATTTTCATTGAGGGTAGGATCCCACTACTTTATAAAGGTTATAGTTCTCTCAAAGTATGATATATTATCTTCAAACATTTATTTCAAGGAGGTATAGTATTCTTCAACAAACTTTTTGAGGTCAAACATTTATTTATAAAGACTTTTAATTCTATTAATGGAGTTATTTCATACATTATTAATCATATAAATGAAATATATTTTCAATTGTTGAATTTATTATGAAGAAATTGAAACACATTACAATTCTTGAGTTTTAAGATCCTTTGTGATGTTTTCATAACTATTTTTTTTATCATTTTTCATCATTGAGAATTATTTTGTTAATAGGTGAAAGAAAGTTATTGGAAGTTTGTTTATAAGTTTTGTTAAGAAAGTTTGTTAAAAAAAATTTTATGAAGATTCCAAAGGGATTGAGGAAGTTAGAGAGTTTTTTTTAACTATGTTAGGAAACTTTCTTTATAAAATAAAGTGATTCTATACAAATCTCAATGTTCCTAATATCATGAAAAACCTCATGATAAAATATTTTGATCAAAGTGGGAGTTGAATTTTTTTAGACACAAAGTTTCATAAAAACATTACTAAACATATAAAATGAAAGTTACAAGAAAAATATCTTTGATAAGTTTGTTGAAGTGTAACAAAACATAGATGTTTTAGGAAGTTCAAAATATAAGTTACTAAAGTAGATACTTTTTTCACCAAAAAAACTTTTCCATATAAACATTATAGAAGATGTTTTTATAAGAAATTATATTGTTGCAACTACTAATTTTGTAAAAGGATAAGATTTCAAAAAATCACCAAATGAACTATATCATCGAACGAACCTGATTTGATAGAAGGCAATAAGTTGTTGTTGGTGAGTTTGTGTAAATTTATAAGATGAGAAAGAAATAATAAGTGTCACAAAAAGCCTTATTTCAATATTTTTTAAAATTGAAATCGTGAAATAAAAAGTGATATATCCAAACAGTGAACTTGGTGAAGAAATTTGGATGTGATTAAAGTCTTTAGAATTTAGAACAATGTAGTCAAGAATCTTTAGTGGTTCAAAAGCTATAGAAAAAGGTATATGGAGTTTATTTTCAGTAAGGTCAAGAATAACGGATAGAGGGAGACAAAGTTTATGAAAAAATATTTTATATTATGCTTGAAGAGAATAGATTTTTTAAAAGCTTAGTGAATTTCAAATTTAGTTAAGTTATAAAGTGTTTTACTAAAGTAAATCCCAATGAACTTTTCTGAAATAAGTCCATCAGAAAAACTTTTGCAAAGATGTCTATTGGATAAAAATTTATTAAAAATAAATGCTTAAAGTCTATACTGATTAAAAATTTATCATACATAGAAACGTCAATCCATTAAAAAACATTTATTATATCCATCAGACAAAGAAGAACCTAGTGAAAAAAACTTTGTGTAAGATAAATTGGAAAAATCAAAGTTAGATAAAGATTTTCTTATAAATTCATCAAAAAATCAATTCATTCGAATGAACCAAAGTGGAGAACTGGATATTTTTTATCGGACAAAATTTTCTTAAAATGTTTCTGTACAAAAAGATTTTGGATGAATATTTTTGAGATGCTATATATATCTCTGTAAAGACCACAAGTTTGACAATGTTATGTTAAGCTTTTCAAGTTTTTGTATCTATTTAAATTCATGGAAGTATGAAGAGTTCCTTAATGATTATTGTATTGGTAATTCTACATAGTTAAAAAACACTATATAATTAAATAACAATAATTTATATTCTTGAAGAATTTGAGAAGTGTTCGTAGTATTTTAGATTTAAGTGGGAAAGATTAATTTACGGATAGGTTTGAGTGTGAAAATGAAAAATAGTTCCCTCCAATTCCACTTTGGAAGAACCTCTATAAAGGGGTGGACAAGTATTATTGTATATATATCACTATTCACATAAAAAAGCTAAATCACTGAAGAATTTGTGTTAAAAGTGAGTTTCCAACTGATTTTTATTTCATATTGAAGAAACGTACTGGAAAGAGTTTCCTTATAGAGGAATCAAATAGAGTTTCTATTCCGAGAAACTGAACCAAGAAATTAGATAGAGTTTTTGTACAAACTATGAAACGCGATGTTCTATAAATTTAACAAAATAAAGATTTGAATGAGGTGAAGTCTTTTAGTGATCCTAACTAGATGATCATTCATCAGACATAGAAAATGTCATAGTGGACCAACATTTCAGATGAAGGAAAACAAACTAACATTTTGGAAGAACATTTGGGAGATTAAGTTAAAAAGTTTAATAATTTTTTATTAATATTTGTAGTAAAAACATTGTAAATTGATTAACACTACTATAATTATACCTATTGGGAGATAGAAAGAGAAAAAAAAGATTTGGCTTAAATTTGTATTCACTTATTTCAAATAGTGGATTTCTATGGACCCACAGGGGTGTCCTTGGAAAGGACGTAGGCTCTCACACTGAGTCTGAACCTTATAAAATTTATGTCCCTTATTTACTTTCTTATAATTTCATGTTTCTGATATTTTTATAAAATTTTCTATTCTAAAATTTATATTTGTATAATTGTGGATGAAATTTCATGTTTATCCACCACCAAATACATCCAAATATTTTTTAAGAAAACCCCACACCATGTTTTGAATTATATTAAAAAAGGGGGATAGAATTTAAACCTTTTTCTTGAAAGGGGGGAGTAAAATTTGTTTGATTCTTCTGATTTTTGTTTTTGAAGGAAATCCATCAGACAAATATTTTATATATCCATCATACAAAGAAGAATTATATAAAGAAAATTTTTATAATATAAATCAAACAAAGAAGAACCATACAATGTTTTGATAATGAAAATATTGAGAAAAAAAATTCTGGAATTCATCAGTCAAAGAATGTTTTTGAACAGCATTGGTCGAAGAAAAACATACAGGACTCAGTATAATCATACCTATCAATAGATAAAAATAGTATAAAGGGTATTGTCTCCATGTTTTATTCGCTTATTTTTAATAGTGATTTTCTTGGATCCATGGGAGTTGACATGATAATGATGTAGGTTCTCACACAGAGGACGGCCCATGTAAATCTTGTGTTCCATATTTACTTTCTTATCTTTGCATACTTGTGAAATTTTTATAAACATTAATAAATAAATAACTCTAAAAAATTATAGGGTTAGAATTTAGTTAAGTTTGATGTTTGTAAAAATATCACCACTGATTCAACCCCCCATTCTCATTAGTTCAATGATTATTGGTAAATTTAATTAGTATTAGATCCAAGGTTCCTCTATTGAATCCTTATCATGAAAAATATCAATGTGTTCAATAGAAGATGTACTCCTACCTTTGATAGAAAAATTATCATGGTTGGAAAAATATAAGAGTATCTTATCTTCTACCACTTGTTCCAGTGGTTATTGATGTATAAACAATTAGTTTTCCTTCTATTTATAAAAATTCTATTATGATTTCTTCTAACAAGAGAAAATTGTGGTTGATGGGAAAGCTATAAATATTAATATTATTTATTTATTAGAAAATATTTTCATAAAGGTGATGGGTCTCAAAATATCCATTTAAACATGGGACTAACCTAGAAGAATCCTCAATAGAAACACTAAAGTGAAAGATAAAATGTTACAAATCTGGTGAAGTAATTTTGAAGATATCAAAATGATAGATAAATAAATTGTTAATGAGTACTTCACCAGAGTTAATGAAGTTTTTTTCAATATAACAGGATTTAAATATGTCTTGGAAGGTTCAACAATTCTTGAGAAACTCATTCAAAACATCCTTGATAGGTTTTAATCAAAAAAAACTTATAATATAAATATAATTTATCTCATGATGAATTTTATAACTTTATTATAGCTTATAAAATAAGGAAATATCTAACATTCCATAAGGAGATCCTAGATAAAATTAATTTTGAGGCTATAAGAAAGTTGAAAATATAAGATTCTAAGACTATTAATTATATTGAAACTGAGGATAAAGAAGATGGTAAAATGAATGAAAAGATCATATCTCTTGTCTGGAAAAATTATAGATGAGGTAAAGGAAATTATTTATGAAAACTTCCAATCAAGTGTTTTGAGTGAGGAAAAATAGGAATTTTTCTATTAATTTTCCCAAGAAGAAATTTGGTGAATATGAAGATCATTCTGATGAAAAAACTTAGTGGAATAAGTTCAAAAAAACTTCTAAGGAAGATAACAAGTAAAATGGTGGTAAGAAAATGTTCTATGGAAAAAGGAAGAATCATGTAGAGTAAGAAAGTTGAATAGGATAAAATATTTTGGAGAAATTGAATTCCAAAAAAAATACTTTTACTATTTTTAAGATAAAATATTCTGGAGAAATTGAATTCCAGAAACCATAAGATAACTTCCTTATTGTATAGGATAAATTACTTAGGATAAATGTTTCAAACTTGACAGCCACATATTATGAATTCCCTAAGAATATTTATTCAAACTTTAATTAAGCATATTTTAACTAAAAGGATTCCAAGAAGAATACCAATTAATTAAATAACTAGTATTAACCATAAATCACTTAAGATAAACTTATTATTTAAACAAATGGGGATTTTTTGGGCATCAAAACACGTGAAATATTAGGATATATTGAAATAAAATTATTACTTCCAACAATATCCCACTTTTTATGATCATAAAACCTGTTATAATGATAATAAAAAATTACATGTTTTAAAATTTTGTGTTCACTCATATCTTATCCCCCTTTTATGATATCAAAATGAGATATAAGAGATTGAGATAAAACACTATAAAAATAGAAAATTGAATAACTATACTTATGAGAATATAAAGTGTTGAAGTGAATAAATATTTGGCATTAACCTGTATGAAAATATTAAAAACTATTTGAATAGGGAATTAGAAAGTAATAGTAAACATTAAAAGATATAAAATGAAATTTTAATAAGACATTGAACATATCATTCATAATAAAATAAAATGAACACTAAATACTTTATAAAAAATGCACTATATTATCAATTTTATTTTTCAGGAGGTGGTTTGGGAGCAATTTTAGTGTTTGTGGGGTTAGGATCGAGGGATTAATTTATATTTTTTTGAGCAAAAATATACCTATCTATAAGGGTAAGACATAGAGGTCATCAACCTCGAATTTATTAGAGTAAATCAACACACATATCAATTATTTTTATAATTAATTAGTTTTATAAATCTAGGATAACTAAATATCTTTTCTTCTATTTTTGAATGATAACTCTAATACACTCTTGAAAATCTGATTTATAGGTGCATAAAATGATCAGACTCTTCAAAATCTCTGTCAAAAAAACTGATATTCTAGAAAAAGTAGTTCTTATTTTAGAAATGACAGGATGGGTCTAAAATTCTATTGGAATTGCAATCTCTTTTATTATATAGGTCTCCTTTGTAATTGGAACTTCTTTTTCAATATTCTTTTCTAAAGATCCATCAGAATAAAAAGTAAATGAATTATTAACCTATATCCTAGTCTATTTGAGGATATCAAACATAAGGATAAAATTTTCATTGAGGGTAGGATCCCACTACTTTATCAAGGTCATAGTTCTCTCAAAGTATGATATATTATCTTCAAACATTTATTTCAAGGAGGTATAGTATTCTTCAACAAAAATTTTGAGGTCAAACATTTATTTATAAAGACTTTAATTCTATTAATGGAGTTATTTCATACATCCTTAATCATATAAATGAAATATATTTTCCATTGTTAAATTTATTATGAAGAAATTGAAACACATTACAATTCTTGAGTTTGAAGATCCTTTTTGATGTTTTCATAACTATTTTTTTTATTTTTTGATCATTTGTCATCATTGAGAATTATTTTGTTAATAGGTGAAAGAAAGTTATTGGAAGTTTTTTTAGAAGTTTTGTTAAAAAAATTTGTTAAAAAAATTTGTTATGAATATTACAAAGGGAGTGAGGAAGTTAGAGAGTTTTTCTAACTATGTTAGGAAACTTTCATTATAAAATAAAGTGATTCTATACAAATCTCAATGTTCCTAATATCATGAAAAATCTCATGATAAAATATTTTGATCAAAGTTGGAGTTGAATTTTTTTAGACACAAAGTTTCAGAAAAACGTTACTAAACATATAAAATGAAAGTTACAAGAAAAAGATATTTTATAAGTTTGATTAAGTGTCACAAAACATAGATGTCTTAGGAAGTTAAAAATAGAAGTTACTAAAGTAGATGCTTTGTTCACCAGAAACAATTTTCCATGTAAACATTATGGAAGATTTTTTTATAAGAAATTATATTGTTGCAACTACTAGTTTTGTAAAAGTGGAAGATTTCAAAAAAAACACCAAATGAACTATATCATCGAACAAACCTGATTTTATAGAACGTAATAAGTGGTAGTTTGTGATTTTGTGTAAATTTATAATATGAGAAAGAAATAATAAGTGTCACAAAAATCCTTATTTCAATATTTTTTAAAATTCAAATAGTGAAATAAAAAGTGATATATCCAAACAGTGAACTTGGTGAAGAAATTTGGATGTGATTAAAGTCTTTAGAATTTAAAACAATGTAGTCAAGAATCTTCAGTGGTTCAAAAGCTATAGAAAAAGGTATATGGAGTTTATTTTCAATAAGGTCAAGAATAATAGATAGAGGAAGACAAAGTTTATGAAAAAATAGTTTATATTATGCTTGAAGAGAATAGATTTTTTAAAATATTTGTGAATTTCAAATTTAGTGAAGTTTTAAAGTGTTTTACTAAAGTAAATCTCGATTAACTTTTGTCAAAGAAATCCATCAGAAAAACTTTTGAGAAGATGTCTATTGGATAAAAATTTATTAAAAATAAATGCATAAATTCTATACTGATTAAAAATTTATCATACATAGAAACATCAATCCATCAAAAAACATTTATTATATCCATCATACAAAGAATAACCTAGTGAAAAAAATTTGTGTAAGATAAATTGGAAAAATCAAAGTCAGATAAAGATTTTATTATAAATTCATCAATCAATCAATTCATTCGAATGAAGCAAAGTGGAGAACTAGATATTTTTTATCAGAAAAAATGTTCTTAAAATGTTTCCGTACAAAAAGATTTTGGATGAAGATTTTTGATATGCTATATATATCTCTATAAAGACTAAAAGTTTAACAATGTTATATTAAGCTTTTCAGGTTTTTTTATCTATTCAAATTCATGAAAGTATGAAGAGTTCCTTAATGATTATTGTTGTGGTAATTCTACAAAGTTCAAAAACACTATATAATTCAATAAGAATCATTTATATTCTTGAATAATTTGAGAAGTGTTTGGAGTATGTTATATTTAAGTGGGAAAGATTAATTTTGGGATAGGTTTGAGTGGGAAAATGAAAAAGAGTTCCCTCCCATTCCACTTTGGAAGAACCTCTATAAAGGGGTGGACAAGTATTATTGTATATATATCACTATTTACATAAAAAATCTAAATCACTGAAGAATTTGTGTTAAAAGTGAGATTCCAACTGATTTTACATTCATATTGAATAAAGGTACTGGAAAGAGTTTCCTTATAGAGGAATAAAATAGAGTTTCTATTCCGAGAAACTGAACCCAGAAATTAGATAGAGTTTTTGTACAAACTATGAAATGCAATCTTCCATAAATTTAACAAAATAAAGATTTGAATGAGGTGAAGGATTTTAGTGTGCCTAACTAGATGATCATTCATCAGACATAGAAAATTCCATACTAGACCAACATTTCAGATGAAGGAAAACAAACTAACATTTTGGAAGAACATTTGGGAGGTTAAGTTACAAAGTTTCATACTTTTTTATTAATATTTGTAGTAAAAACATTGTAAATTGATTAAGACTAGTATAATTATACCTATTGGGATATAGAAGGAGAAAAAAAAGATTTGGCTTAAATTTGTATTCACTTATTTCAAATAGTGGATTTCCATGGACCCCCGGGGGTGTCCTTGGAAAGGATGTAGGCTCTCACACTGAGTCTGAACCTTATAAATATTATGTTCATTATATACTTTCTTTCCATTTCATGCTTGTGATATTTTTATAAAATTTTCTATTCCAAAATATATATATGTATAACTGTGGTTAAAATTTCATGTTTATCCACCACCAAATACATCCAAATATTTTTTAAGAAAACCCCACACCATGTTTTGAATTATATTGAAAAAAGGGGATAGAATTTAAACCTTTTTCTTGAAAGGTGGGAGTAAAATTTGTTTGATGCTTCTGATTTATGTTGTTGAAGGAAATCCATCAGACAAATATTTTATATATCCATCATACAAAGTATAATTAGATAAAGAAAAGTTTTATAACATAAATCAAACAAATAAGAACCATACAATGTTTTGATAATGAAAATATTGAGAAAACAATTCTGGAATTCATCAGTCAAAGAATGTTTTTGAAGAGAATTGGTCGAAAAAAACATACAGGATTCAGTATAATCTTACCTATCAATAGATAAAAATGGTATAAAGGGTGTTGTATCCATGTTTTATTCACCTATTTTTAATAGTGAATTTCTTGGATCCATGGGATTGGACATGATAAGGATGTATGTTCTCACACTGAGGATGAACCTTGTAAATATTGTGTGCTATATTTACTTTCTTATCTCTGTAGACTTGTGAAATTTTTATAAACATTAATAAACAAATAACTCTACAAAATTATATGGTTAGAATTTAGTTAAGTTTGAAGTTTGTAAAAATATCACCACTAATTCAACCCCCCATTCTCATTAGTTCAATGATTATTGGTAACTTCAATTGGTATTAGAGCCAAGGTTCTTCTATTGAATCCTTATCATGGAAAATATAAATCTGTTCAATAAAAGATGAACTCTTACCTTTGATAGAAAAATTATCATGGTTGGAAAAATATAATAGTATCTTATCTTCTACCACTTGTTCCAGTGGTTATTGATGTATAAAAAATTAGTTTTCCTTCTATTTATAAAAATTCTATTATGATTTCTTCTAACAAGAGGAAATTATGGTTGATGGGAAATCTATAAATGTTACTATTATTTATTTATTAGAAAATTTTTTCATAAAGGTGATGGGTCTCAAAATATCCATGTAAACATGGGACTAACCTGGAAGAATCATCAATAGAAACACTAAAGTGAAAGTGAAAACGTTACAAATCTGGTGAAGTAATTTTGAAGATATCAAAATGAGGGATAAAGAAATTGTTAATGAGTACTTCACCAAAGTTAATGAAGTTTTTTTCAGTATAACAGGATTTAAAGATGTCTTGGAAGGTTCTACAATTCTTAAGAAACTCATTCAAAACATCCTTGATAGGATTGAATCAAAAAAACTTATAATATAAAGATAATTTATCTCATGATGAATTTTATAACTTTATTATAGCTTATAAAATAAGGAAATATATAACATTCAATAAAGAGATCCTAGATAAAATTAATTTTGAGGCTATAATAAAGTTGAAAATATAAGATTATAATACTATTAATTATAGTCAAACTGAGGATAAAGAAGATGGTAAAATGAATGAAAATATCATATCTCTTATCTGCAAAAATTATAGATGATGTAAAGGAAATTATGGAGGAAAACTTCCAATCAAGTGTTTTTGAGTGAGGAAGAACTGGGAATTTTTCTATTAATTTCCCCAAGAAGAAATTTGGTGAATATGAAGATCATTCTGAAGAAAAAACTTAGTGGAATAAGTGCAACAAAACTTCTAAGGAAGATAACAAGTAAACTAGTGGTAAGAAAATGTTTTATGGAAAAAGAAGAATCATGTAGATTAAGAAATTTGAATCTGACTCTACTAACAAAACGTATTCAAAAGACAAAAGTTTAGAAAAATTAACAACCTTATTTGAAAATTTTGGAAAAAAATTAATATTAATCAAATAGTTAAGATGAAGGAGGAGGTGAAGAATCTTATATAGAATGTCAACCCAAAATTGAACTTGTATCTTGTTTGAGGAAAACAAAAAAAAATCAAGAAAGAAATCATAATGATGTTGAAATAAAATATAAATAATAATTAATGGAGGAAGTATGTTATTAAATAGGAAGATGATTATATTCATGAGATTGTAAACCTTAAATTGAAATTTGGTAAACAAGGGAAGAAAATGAAATATCTTAGTAAGAAACTTATTTTTAAGGAAGATGAGCTTTGAAAAACTCATTAGAAACTTCTTGAATTTGAAATCACCATAATAAAAATCATTGAACATTACAACTAGGATTTATAGATGAATTTTTAATCATCTCAAGCTGGTAAGAAATATCACTCTAAGAATTAAGTAAAATCTTCACCTGTTAAATGTAAAAATTAATTAGATTTTTCTAACAATGAAGGTGTTATCATTTTTTGGGGAAATATTAGATTCAAAAATTATATGAGAAATCTATCACATCTACCTAATTTGAGAATAAAATCAATAAGAAAGTTCCCCCATGCTAGTAGGAAACAAAAACAGAAAGATATTATGAACCATAAGATACTAATTACAAGTAAAGATCATATTTCTAAAGAAGACTGAGATTCAATGGATATTTTTGGTGTTGTGGTATATTTGGGAACAAAAATTGTAATTATTGGAAAAATATGTCTCTCCCTAGAATAAAGTATTAATTGAGGGGTAGAAATAGTATAAGAAAATATTTAAACTTTCCTAAGCCTTGGGAAGAAAGAAAGGAAAAATCACAAGATGTAAGGAAGATTCCTATAAAAAATGAGTTTGGTTTCCTGGAAGAAGTTTAAGTAAGATTTGACCAACCAGGTCACCTTTCTCAAGAATATTTTACTACTCTTTTTGGAAAAATTTTGTATTATAGAAAATAAAAGGAGGTCGGAAATAAGAAATTTGAAGAAAGATAATTTTTTGTTGAAACATCATTTAAAGAAAGAAAAATGAAAAACCCATGTATTATTGATAGTGTTTGTTCCTCACATATTATGGGTGATATGAAAAACTTGAAAATGTATAAAAACATGAAGAGGGAGAAGTTTATTTTTGAAATGATAGTTTCTTAAAAATCAATGGAAAATGAATTTATGAGATTGGTGCTAAAAACTAAAATACATGTATGTTTTATATATTGATCAGCTCAAACATAATTTTATTAGTGTGAGAAAAATTTTTGATGATGGAAATGAATTAATATTCATAAATGATTCATCTATCATCAAAATTGTGGAATAAGGTAAAATATTTACCATGGAAGAAAGCTGGGGGGGAATCTCTTTAATATTAGAGAACTGTGTAACTTGTGTTATTTGAGTACTGAATATGGGAAAAATTTCATAACATTTTAGGCTCGAAAATATTGTCCAAAAAAGTATAAAAAAATGTTTAAAATTAGATTCTGTAAGAAACTTTCCAACTTTAAAAATAAAAGAAGATTATTTTTTTACAATATGTCAGAAAGATAAGATGATTGGTAAAATTCATAAAAAGGTTGAAATTCATTCTACCATACCTCTTGTGCTTATTTACTCTAATTTGTGTGGGATGATGTTATATAAATAAATTAAAGTGGATTTTTAATTTATCACTTTCATTGAGGTGTTTATTTTGTACCAGTATAAAATATATTTATCACTTTCATTGTAGGCTCTAATTTGTGTGGGATGATGTTATATTAACAAACATATATTTTACATCCTACGAGGTGTTTTATATCAAAAAATCTTCAGTAAAATATTTCAAGGTTTTTAGAATCCCTTGTTTAAAAAAGAACAAAATTCCAACTCTTTAAAAATTTGTTAAAAAACCTAAGGAATCTTTAGGGGATATTCACCTAATGGAATAAGTTATAAATGCTGGAATAAACATTTAAAATTTTTGTTACATTCATATGATTTTGAAGTTAATAAAAATATAACTTCATTAACAAAGGCTATTGAGAATATTTAGGAAGATAATTTAAATAAATCCAATGAGAATTAAAAAAGTAGATATGAAAGTGAGTCAGAACAAGTGATTGAATATACATAAGAATCATGTTGTGAAGATAGTGAAGTGCGAAGAAAATAACTAAAATATCATAATTTATAAAAATTGGTTGAATCAAAAAATATTATTAGAAATCATAAATACCTCCTTCAAACTAGAATAAATTTGAGGTTAGAAAATCAGACATCACTTATTTCAAAGGTTAAAGAGGAATCAGTTTTAGAGGTAGTCGAACACAAAGAATGAGTTTACACTATGAATAAAAATTTGGATCCCATAGAGAAAATGACACCTCATAACTCGTTTGATGACTAGTAGGAAAGAACGTTATTGGGATAAAACAGTTGTTTAGAAACAAGTTGAATGAACATGTGGAAGTTTCAAGAAAACAAGCATGAATTTTTCATAATGGATATTCATAGTTTCAAGGTGTGGACTTTGAAGAAACGTTTTCCCCCATTGTGAGATTGGAAAGTATCATAATGTTCTTAGCAGTGGCTACACATCATTTTTATAAATTTTATTAGATGAATGTAAAGTCAACATTATTGAATATAGAAATCGAAGAAGTTTACATTAATAAACCTTGTGGATTTTTACATGATAGAGATGAAATCAAGTTTTTTAAGTTAAAGATATCATGTTATGGGCGGAAATAATATCCATGATCTTATTCCTCCAAACTAGCTAGTTTCTTGAAAAGGTTGAATTTTTCTAAATGGAGAGTTGTTATAAACTTATATGTAAAGAAGATAAACTCAGTTACCCTAATTGTTATTTTTTTTATTGATGATATAATTTTTATATAGGATAAGGAAAATGATTGTAATGAGTTTTCTGAAGAAATGAAGAAATTTTTTGAAATGTAAATCCTTGGAGAATTAACTTACTTTCTAGGTTTACAGGTGAAAAAAAGGAGCAGTACATTTTTCTATATCAATAAAAGTACTCTAGGGAGTTGTCATAAAATTTTGGAATGGAATATTATAAATAATTTTTTACTCCAATATTAGATGGAATGAAGATGAGTAAAGGTGAAGCTAGAAAAGGTGTTAATCAAAATGATTTTTTGAAGTTTATAGAAAGTTTCACCAATTTTATAGCTTTAAGTCCTGACATCCTTTATGTTCTCATTTTCTATGAAACATATCATAATGATATAAAATAATCATATATGATTGTAATAAAAATAATTTTGAGATATATTAAATGAATTTATTCTTATAGACTATTATATAAAAGAAGAGTTGATATAAAATTTCATGGATATACTAATGAAAACTGGTATGGAGATTACAATGACATAAAATCAACATCAGGAGGAATATTTTTCTTGGGATAATTTTGTGTGAGATAGCATAGTTTGAAATAGAGTTTAGTAACCTTGAGTATATTGGAATCAAAATATGTTGCTACCACCCTTTATTATATGAAAATGATTTGGATGAATTTTCACCTAGATGATTTGAGGATGAATTTTTCTACATAATTGAAGATTATTTGTGACAATAAAAGTTTTTTTTATCTTTCCAAAATTCCTATACAGCATTAAATATTAAATAACATTGATATAAAGTATCACTCCTTAAAGGATAAAGTTATTGGTGGAGATGTTATTCTTGAGTATATTTTTACAAAATATTAAATTGTTGATGTCTTCACCAAAGCTATACCAGAAGAGAAATTTGTTTAATTGAGGTTGTAAATTCATGTTCATCCCCCACCAAATACTTCCTAAAACTTTATAAGTCCCCCACTATGCTTTGTCTTATGTTGAAAAGAGGGGAAATAATTTACAACTTCTAACTGAAAGGGGGAGGGTAAACATTTTCCTAAAAAGTGGATAGTAAGTACAATTATTTTCAAAATTAATCTGAAGTTGTGATCATCAAAAGATTGGGGAGAGAAAGAAAACAGAGAAAATAAATTTAGGGAATAAAATTTATGGGGATTTATCTTAGAATGGATACAAATTTTCTTATCACTGAGATATATAATTACTTCAAAAACATTAATTTATCTAGTAGTGTTGCGACAAGTCCCTTTCTTTGAGAAATAATATGTTTTGGTAAAAGTTGATAAAAAAAATTTTTTGAAAAATTTAATTGAGGAAAAATGATGAGTTGTAAAAATTTTAACAAAATTTGTCATCAACTACATAGGGGTATATTGAATATCCTTTTTGATGTTTTTGGAACAAATTTTTTTTATTTTTTTAAAATTTATCTTTGTTGATAATTATTCTATTAATAGGTGAAAGAAAGATAATGAAATTTTGTTAATAATTTTTATTAAGAAAATTTGTTAAAAATATTTATTATGAAGATTCTTGAGAGAGTGAAGAAGATAGGAAGTTTCCTTAACTTTGATAAGAAATTTTCTTTTCATAATTAGGTGATTATATACTAACCTCAATGTTTCTAACATCATAGAAAACCTCATGATACAAGATTTTGATCAATAGGGGAGTCTATGTTTTCTAGACGGAAAGTTCCATAAAACCTTTACCAGATATGAAAGTGTAGTTTATCATAAAAAGATCTATAATAAGTTTTAAGAAGCATCACCAAACATAGAAGTTTATAATAAATTATTTCATTGCAAGTTGTTGAGATTGTAAGAAGGTAAGTTTTAATAAATTCACCAAATGATCCAGATTATCAGAATAAACTGATCAGATAGAAATAAATAAGTGGTTATTATTGAGTTTTTGTAGTTTTGTATGATGAAAAAGAAATAAAAAGTGGTATAATAATTCATATTTCAATATTTTTGAAATTTCAAATGGAGAAATAAAAAATTGAGAAATATAAGTAGTGCATGGGACAAAGAAATTTGGATATGACTAAAGTATTTATAAGTTTCAGTAATATAGTCAACAATCTTCACTAGTTATAGAGAAATGGATAAAGAAAAATGTAGTTTATTTTCAATAAAGTCTAGAGTAATGGATCTAGGAATATTAAGTTTCTAGAAAAATAGTCTGTATGAATATTGAAGAGTGTATATTTTTTACAAGCTAACTAAAGTTTGAATCAATGAATTTATAAATTTTTTTCTAAAGGAATCCAATCTTAAAAAAAATTGTGAAAGAATTCCATAAGATAAAATTTTAAAAATATTTCCATTATAAATATTGTACAAAATGTTTCCGAAGGGAAAAGATGTTCTTATGAAGCCTTCATATGAAAAATTCAACCAAATAAAGCAAAGTGGAGAAGTAGTGATTTTTTATTGGAAAAAATGTTCTTAAAATGCTTCCAAACAAACATTTTTCAAATGAATATTTTTTATATTATTTACATATCTTTGTAAAGTTCATAATTTTGATGATGTTGTAGTGATATTTTCAAGTTTTTTTATCTATATAAATTCAAGAAAGTATGAAGAATTCCCTAATGACTGGTGTTAAGGAAATTTGAGGAAGTTTTTAAATGATGGAAAATTCGATAGCATTTATGAATATTATATAAGAAGTTGATAAATGTTCAGTGTATTTGAGATTTAAGTATGAATTGTTAATTTTGGAATCAGCTTGAGTGGAAAAAATAAAATGGGTTCCCACCCATTCCACTTTGAGAGAACATATATAAATGGGGTGAAAAGGTATTATTGTATATGTATCACTTTTCACTGAAAAAATCTAAAGTTCTAAAGAATTTGTGTTAGAAGTGAGTTTCAAACTAATTTTTATTTCATATTTAAGAAAACTATTGGAAAGAGTTTCCTTATAGACAAATTAGATAGAGTTTTAGTTTAGATAAATAGGGTAGAGAAATTGGATAATATTTTTGTACTAACTATGATCCACAATGATTCCTTAATCGAATAAAACATGGATTTGAAATAAGAGTAGTATTTTAGTGAGTTGCATTGGATTATCATTCATCGTACATAGAAAAGGGTGCATCAGATAAACCTTTATGATGGATTAAATATGAAGATAATTTCTGTATGAACATTTGGGAGCTGAAGTTACAAGTTTTATACTTTTTGTGGCTTGAGTTTTGTAAGAAAAACTTTATAATCTGAGGAGATTTGGTATAATCATACTTATTAGAGGATAGAAGGAGTCTAAGGATAGTTGGATCAAAGTTGTATTCACTTATTTATAATATTGAATTTCTATAGGCCCATGGGAGTATCCATGTTAGGGATAATGGTTCTCACACTACGGTCGAACCTTGTAAATCTTGTGTGCCTTTTTTACTTTCATATCTCTACATGCTTGTGATATTTTTATATATTTTGATAAGGAAAATAACTCTAAATAGTTGTAGGGTTTGAATTTTGTTAATTTTAAAAATTTCGCCACTGATTCAACCCCCCCCCCTCCCAATGGTTCAACAGTTCTTAGGAACTTTAGAATTATACCCTTTAACATATTCAAATCTGATGCCAAATTTTTTTAACTATTTGATGATAGAATTGGTTTCTTTCTCACAAGAATATGATGCAATTTTTTGGTTAGACGGAATCTTTTTTATATGTTCAAATTGAAATATTAATATATTATTTATAAAATTAATATCTAATTTGAGTTTAGATTTTATAGATTTTGTATGCTCTAAGACTCAAGTGGAGACACTGGATTATATAACAATCATGTTTTGTATCATTTAAATTTGATTCCATAGTATTTACTTTATATCATAAAACTCAAACTTAAGAATTGTGTTCTTTTTCAAGTTTTCTAAATGATCTTTTAAAATTTCCATTTCTATTTTCATAGAATTGAATTTTGAAAGGATTTTATATATAAAAGATTGAATTTGACTATTTGATTTAGTGCTTTCTAACCCTTAAACAACTAGATATCCCCCCAACTTCCACTCCTCTTCTATTAGACTTTAAAATTAGAGGATATTCTTCACTTCCTTCTTCATTTTATCTAGAAATCTTAGATCAATCAAAGAAAACTTTTCAAACCTTAATTATATTAAGTTTCTAAGTTAATGATATCTCTTTAGTAGATCTTGGTAAGATATTTTCAGCTCCATCACATCTAAAAAAATAAAATAAATAAATTCATCATTGTGAAAAGTGAGAGTCCTTATTTTACCACTATCCATAGTAACTATATTTCTAAGAGAAAACCTAAAGGTTTATCTTGTATAATATTCTTGAGAATCCATATAAGAATCTATATTCTTAGGATTACTAGATTTAGTAGCAACAATAGTAGGCACTTGATGATCAACTTGAGGAGCACTAGTTTGCTCTTCCAGAGAAACTTCTTCTAATTGTCTATCTCCAGATTCAGTAATTGATACAAGAATATCCTCAATGATAACTTTTCTTATTATTCTTAACACATGAATTTAATTAACCATTATATACTCTAGTTTAGATTTAGTAAGATTGAAAATGGGTTCAACTGCATTATAAACTACAGCTGTATGAACTTGGACATTTGTAGGATCAACAAAAATATCTTCATCTAGTGCTTCTCCTATAGCTGGTTCACTTAAAAATTCCACATAAAAATCCTCATTAGCATGATCTAGGTAAAATTCTATATATTCTTTATTTCTAATGGTCATAAACTTTTTCAAGGATGTGTTTTTTGAAATACTCACTCCTCTGAAGGACTCCAAGTCCTAGATTTTCTAAACCACCAAACTTAAAGTGTATCATTTAACTGCGCTCAATATATAATCTTTGAAACATAAGAGTAAAAATTCATTTGAAAGGATATAAAATAAAATCTCATTTGTTGACATGGTACATTTTTTCCCTCAGAACATGTGTTCTGGTTAGGAATCACTATTTCTGAATGGTTTCCACTGGATTTGTTTATGGAATCAGAAACACCAAACGATTATCCATCCAAAGGGACCTACTTTCCAAAGGAAGACATTCATTAGGTGTTTTGACCTATGACTCTTAAGAACTTGCATTGGTCGCGAGGATGGGTGTTCAGGCTCATCACACCCTTTTGGGGGGAATTATTGCCTACTCTAGGACTTTCTTATAGATTTAAAATATGTTCATGAATCCTTATAAAATTACCAAGTTTAATGTAGGTTTCCCTAAAAATATGCAATCAATTATTATCATGTATCATAATCATCTATATATATTAGAGTTTCTTCGTTAATAGAGATATCTATATGTATTTGAGGTTCTCCATCAATGGTATCCTCTCATATACTAATTAGAGATTATTAGGTCATTATTATGATAATGATGGTTTTTAAGCCACCCAGTGGGGTGATCTAGAATTTATTGTCATCTAGGTAGTCAAATGTTACTCTTAATTTTATCGTCATCTAGGGAGATGGAAGGTTACTCTAAAATTTTCCTTTATCTAGAGAGAAAAAAGATATTTTTATGTTGGGGACGAACCCATAAATGGGAAACCTACGTATCCTTGTGAAATGAATCATAACCCGTATAGTTTGGTGCCTCTTAATGGGACACATCATACCTTTTAAGGTAGTGTGATAAGGACCTAACTATATAGTTTAATGTCATGTGGTAAGGACATCTAAGCGGAAGGTGCCTAGAAAAAGTTTAGTGTGGGACTTATGTAAAAACATCCCAATAGACTAGGAAGGGATATGAGTTTCCAATTTGAATTAGACCCTACTAGGTATGTGACCCAAAATAATAGGTTTGTTTTAGGATGTTGGGTTTGAACCTATAGGAGGCTTCCTACTTATCTTGTTTGGCTAGGAATCAAATCCCATGTAGTTCGTTGTTGAGGACACATGCCTTTGGAGGCCCTCAAGTGTATGTCTCATAGTGGAGTATATCTCTTCAAGATGAAAGGTTGAGGGTTACTCTTGAAAATTATATCCCCTATAAATGGAACTTGAGATATGTTTTAACTCTTGGTGGTTTGAGGGATTAACTCAGGGTTTACTCTTGAGGAGGATACCTAGATTAAGGAAATTATTATTAGGGATTATTCCTAAGGAGTATTCCCAATGAGCACAAATCCTAAGTGGGTTTCTTATATATCCTGGTTAACAGGAATAATAGTTCTCATATTTTAGTCTTTCATGTGGATTATAAGGGTTTTTCAATCATTACAAATATCTAATCCCATGTGAGTCAAGATCGGTGTGAGAAACCAGAGTATGTGAAATATTCAACAAAACACACATGCTTTCTCCCCCCACTGGTGGAGGAAGATGGGCCTATTGTGGAAGAGGTCATGGCTACAAACCTTCCCTCTCTTCACTTAACATTGAATTTGAATCTAATATAAGTAAAGAATGAAAGAGAATGATGCAGTGGAGTTAGAGGGGAACGATACAACAACCTCCTATATAAAAGGATATGAGATTACATCAGAATATTTTCCATTTTGAGATTTGGTTGGGCCTTACTCCTATGGAGGATGCCCATTTGAGTTAAGGATAGGGGCATACACCAGGATGGGTGCCCTTTTGAACTTTTTTTGGGGCTTACTCCTAATGAGGATTCCCATTTGAGTTTTGGTTAGGGATTACTCATAATGAGTATGCCCATTTGAGGTTCAGTTGGGGCTTACTCCTAAAGAGGATGCCAATTTTAGATTTTGTTGGGTATTACTCCTAAGGAGCATGCCAATTTTAGATTTGTTACTTAGATTAGGAGGTCCTTGGATCAGGTGATTTATTCAGGTCCTTGGATCATGTCCTTGGCTTAGGTGCTTAGCATAAGTTCTTATCATAGGTCCTTAGAGTAGGTTCTAAGATGAGGTTCTAAGAACAGGTCCTTAGCGCAGGTCCATAGTGGAGGTCCTCTATGTAGGTTCTCCGCACAGGTCCTCCGTGTAGGTCCTCTATAAAGAACGGGTCCTTGTGTTCTAGACCATGATGGGACTTTGAACCATTTATCCCATTTAATTATCTCATCTCTTATGTTTTAGAGAGTTACTTGAGGTTTTTTTAGGACTTGGGAAAAGTGGGTTGCGAAATGAGAGCTCTGGGGCTTCTTTTAAATTTTTTTAACCTATCAAATAGAGAGTACAGGGGACCTATTTATAGGTAAACAGATTACCCTGGGTAGAGGAGTTACTCTGCATAATTCATCTATGTAGTGTTGGAAGAAGCTTATCTCCATGGACGATGGTCTCCCCCTTGTTTGTCAAGAGAGGTAGGCTTGGCTGGTGGGTGGTGGGTGGCCAACACCACCAATTGTTCCTGTGATAAACGAGAAGCATGGGTGAGAGTTTCCTATAAAAGGTAAGAGCCTCATCCCATTTGAGGCATCTCATCTATCACTTGTATCTGGTTTCTCATCACTGGTATTCATCCTATTTGAGTGGTTTTGTGATGTTTATTTCCCCACTTATTCAAGAGAGATTTTACAATGGTTTTTTCCTTGTAATAAGTGAGGGAGTGTGTACCCACTTTTACCCCATAGTGATTGTTCTATTTGCCTGTGGTTTTTTACCCCTTCCATTTGGGGGTTTTCCACGTTACATCTGGTGTCCCTTTTATTTCCGCATTTTGAACTTTATTTTATCTCGTGATTATCACTGCACCAGTTGGCCAATCATTTACGCTCCCAACAAGTGGTATTAGAGGCAAGGTTCTTTACCGGTGTTGTTCACGTTTTCGGGTATTAATAAATCTCGTAAATTTGAGTATTCTCTGTGATTTCAAATTCGGTTGATCTGTCACGTCAAAAAAAATTATTGATATTATTAAATACATCATTGTGAAATAGAGGAGGTTCTGGACTGACAGCGTGTCTAGATGGTGGCACAATTCGAGATCGAAAAATTCAACAGGGATAATTTTTTTTTGTGGAAAATGAAGATGTAGGCAGTTCTGTGGAAGGATAATTTCCTAAGAGCAATTGGAGAAAATCCAGCGGGTTTGAAGAAGGAGAAATGGAACGATATGGATGGGAATTATATTGCCAACATCCATTTGGATTTGGCAGATAGGGTCCTATCGAGCATTGTGGAGAAAAAGATGACGAAGGAAATATGGGATACTCTGATGAAGCTATACGAGGCCAAGTCATTGCACAACAAAATTTTCCTGAAGATAAAATTGTACACTCTTCAGATGGAGAAGTCATCATTGGTGACTGACCGCCTCAATAACCTTAATACCTTGTTCGCTCAGCTCACAGCGTTGGGCTATAAGATTTTGGATACTAAACGTGTGGAGATTCTACTCCAGATTTTTCCAGATTAATATGACCAACTCATCTTCAACCTCACCAACAATATCCTTATAGATATGATGATATTTAATGATGTTATAGCCATGATTCTTGAATAAGAAAGTTAGCTCAAGAACAAAGAGGACAGACAGACAACTTCGCACCAAGCAGAGGCTCTGTCAATGGAGAGAGGAAGTATGATGGAGTGTGCTTCCAATGGGAGTCAAAATCATGGCAGGTCCAAATCAAGGAGTAAGAATAAGAATGTCACATGTTTCAATTGTGGAAAGAAGGGTCACATCAAGAAAGATTGTTGAAATAAGAAGATTGGAGAAAAGATCTCTCAGGTAAATGTGGTGAGTACTTCTGGAAGTGGAGATATACTAGTCAGTGAAGCAGCAACGACTACTAGAAGCAGGAAACATCTCAAAGATGCATGGATTATTGACTCAAGAGCAATATGGAACATGAAATATCGACGGGAATGGTTTGACCAATATGAAACCATCCCGGAAGGACTTGTGTACATGGGGAATGATCACACTCTGAAGATCGTTGGAATCGGTACCATCAAACTGAAGATGCATGA
The DNA here is from genome assembly GCA_963277665.1 of Viscum album. Taxonomy (NCBI): domain Eukaryota; kingdom Viridiplantae; phylum Streptophyta; class Magnoliopsida; order Santalales; family Viscaceae; genus Viscum; species Viscum album. The sequence continues at coordinate 191,844,087 of OY728145.1, forward strand.
TGGTATAGTACGGACCATCCAAGGAGTACGTCATGTGATGGGCCTGAAGAAGAACATATTGTCTTTGGGACAATTTGATGAAATCAAAATCAAGGCTCGCACTGAGAATGGATTGATGAGAATCATGTAGGGTGCGCTTGTGGTAATGAAGGCGGAGAAGATCTTGAAGAAACTGTACGTGCTTATGGGTGAAACTTACAAGGAGGTGGAGATAGTTGTTGGATCAACAACCTCGATGGAAGCGTTGATGACGTTATGGCATCAGAAGCTTGGCTATATGTCAGAACGAGTCCTGAAGATTCTTACGGATCAGAAGTTGCTGCCTGGGATGACAAAGGTATCCTTACCATTTTTTGAGCATTGTGTTTTGAGTAAGAAACATAGGTTAATGTTCGGGACGTCAACAGCAAGAAGTAAGTAGATCTTGGATTTGATCCATTTTGATGTTCGTAAAGCACCATTTATATACCTGGGAGGAGCAAGTTACTTTGTATCTTTCATTGATGATTATTCCAGGAGATGATGGGTGTACCCAATCAAAAGGAAGTCAGGTGTTTTTAAAGTATTCAAAACATTCAAAGCACGGAAAAAGATTGACTCTGGAAAGAAGATCAAGTGTTTGAGGACAGACAATGGTGGAGAATATACAAGTGAGGAGTTTGATACTTTTTTCAATAGTAAGGGATCAAGAGACAGTTCATGGTGGCGTACAATCCTTAGCAGAATGGAGTGGTAGAGAGGATGAACAAAACCCTGTTGGATAGAACAAGGGTGGTGCTCAAGACTACAGGTATTGCCAAAACATTTTGGGTAGAAGAAGTGAATACCGCCTATTATGTAATCAACCAATCTCCTTCAATGACGATTGAGCTGAAGAGACCGATGGATACGTGGAATGTTAAACCCACTGACTATTCCCGGTTACATACTTTTTGAAGTCCTATATATGCAATGTTTAATGACCAGGAAATATCGAAGTTTGATTCGAGATCTAGGAAATGTATCATTTTGGGGTAAACTGATGGTGTGAAGGGGTATCATTTGTGGGACCACACTGCCCACAAATTTATCATCAGCAGAGATGTCATTTTTGCAGACGATATGGTGAAAATGACAACTGATCGAGACATGGAGAAGGAGAATACAGAAACTACAACAGTTAAAGTAGAGGACAAATCCAAGGAAGAACCCGTTTCCTCGGAGGCATTACCAGAGCAGGATGATCAATTACATGTTGAGTCTGGACCACGATGGTCAACTCGGGAGAAAAGGGAACCATTATGGCACTCAGACTATGTCACTGAGAGCAATATTACATATTTCTTATTGACAGAGGATGAAGAGCCATCTTTTGTGGAGGTGACCTGGAGTCCAGATGTATCCTCATAGATGGTGGCGATGCAGGAGTAACCTGAAGCCCTGCATAGAAAAAAGACTTGGGATCTTGTTCCATTAGCTCATGGAAGGAAGGATATCGAAAACTAATGATTCTTTAAGATCAAGAAGGATGAAAAGGACCAGTTGGAAAGATATAGTACAAGATTGGTGGTCAAAGAACTTTCTCAGAAGGAAGGTATTGATTTCAATGAAATATTTTCTCCTGTTGTTAGACTGATGATTGTTCAGTTAGTTATGGCGATGTGTGCAAAATACAGCTTACATCTAGAGCAGCTGGATGTGAAGACTAATTTTCTCCATGGTGATATTGATGAAGAGATATATATGCTCCAACTGGAAGGTTTTTTAGAAGAAGTCAAAGAGAACTTTGTTTTCAGGTCGAAAAAATCTTGGTACGGTCTCAAACAGGCACTGAGGTGTTGGTACAAGAGATTTGATTCCTATATCATGAGCCTTGGATGCGACAGACTTCATTCAGATCCTTGTGCATATTTCAGGGGTCTAGATGGTAATGATTTCATAATTCTTCTATTGTATGTGGATGACATGTTGGTTTCAGTCTCCAACAATGATCAGATCCAGTAGACGAAGGCACAGTTGGCTAGGGAGTTTGATATGAAGGACTTGGGACTAGCAAACAAGATTCGTGGGATGCAGATTTACCGAGACAGAAATAATGGGAATATTTGGCTATCACAGAAGAGTTACTTACAGAGAGTCTTGAAATGCTTCAACATGTAAGACTGTAAGCCAATATCTACCCATCTACCCATTAATTTCAAGTTATCATCAACGATGAGTCCTAGTAATAAAGCAGAGAGGATGGAAATGTCTCGAGTACCGTATGTATTAGCCGTGGGTAGTCTAATGTTCGTTATGGTTTGTACTAGACCAGACATTGCACATGCAGTGGGAGCAGTTATTCTGTACATAGGGAATCCAGGACAGGAGCATTGGAGCACAGTGAAGTAGATCCTGAGATACATCAAGAAGACCTCAGATGCTATATTATGTTATGGAAGATCATATTTTATGGTCAGAGGATATATTGATTCATATTTTGTAGGTGATTCTAACCGGAGGAAATCCACTACTGGTTATGTGTTTACTCTTGCAGGAGGAGCTGTGAGCTAGATTTAAAAGTTATAGTCAGATGTGTATTTATCCACTACAAAGGCGGAGTATATGGTAGCTACAAAGGCTTGTAAAGAGGTGATTTGGATGAGAAGTTTGTTGGAGGAGCTCAGGCATAGACAGACACAGATTCCATTGTTTTGTGATAGTCAGAGCGTCTTGCACATTGCAAGGGATCCATCTTTTAATTCCAGGATAAATCACATTGGGTTAAAATATCACTTTTTCCGGGATGTGGTGGAGTAAGGAAGTGTGGATATGAAGAAGATTCATACTAAATAAAATATGGCAGATTTCCTGACGAAGGCGATTAACTTTTATTAGTTCAGATGGTGCAGATCCTCAAGCGGCCTTGCAGATACATGAGCAGCATCATTTGGAAGATAGAAAGGATGTGGATATGTGATTGGTTTTGAATCAAATTTCCAAGTGGGAGATGTGTTGGAAGCTTCTTAATTCCAGGAATGGTGGTCACCCCCTTGTTTGTCAAGGGAGGTAGGCGTGGCTGGTGGGTGGTGGGTGGCCAACCCCACCAATTGTTCCTGCGAGAAATGAGAAGCATGGGTGAGGGTTTCCTATAAAAGGTAAGATCTTCATCCCATTTGAGGCATCTCATCTATCACTTTTATCCGGTTTCTTATCACCGGTAGTCATCCTATTTGAGCGGTTTTGTGAGGTTTATTTCCCCACTTATTCAAGATAGATTTTACGGGGGTTTTCTCCTTATAATAAGTGAGGGAGTGTGTACCCACTTTTACCCCATAGTGATTCTTTTATTTTCCCATGGTTTTTTACCCCTTACATTTGGGGGGTTTTCCACGTTACATATGGTGTCCCTTTTATTTATGCATTTTGTACTTTATTTTATCTTGTGATTATCGCTGCACCGGTGGGCCAATCATTTACAGTCCCAAAATGTAGTTCATCCACATAGGTCCTCTGTATATGTCCTCTACACTGGTCCTTCATATAAGTCCTTTGTGCAGGTCCTTGGAATAGGTCCTCCGCATCAGTCCTTCCTACAGGTCCTTGATGCGGGTGTGTAAAATCCCTTTATAAAATTTATCCATCTCTTGGGTGACATAAATTTTGATCTGTAAGTCCATTTGGGATTCATGACCAGTCAAATCAAAGCTCTCGAAGAGATATACACTTATTGAGATGGTAAATACACCAAGTCTTATTAAAAGAAAATTGGTAATCAATTTTTTATGCATTTACACCTTTTTTATCATCGATCTTGGAAATCCAAGGCCTACTCCTAGAGAGGGAGGTCTTTCCTTTTATCCCTCATTATGGAGTAGTCTGAAAGAAAATGAAAATCTAGCCATTAATTATTCATAAAAGTTCATGAAACACATTATGTGGTGTCAACAAAAGACCCCCCTTAGAATTAGATTCATTCAGAATGAAAATAATTTTGTTCTAAGGTAAATTTAGGGAACTTTGATGCACTCCAACATCATTTTATGGGATTTGGAGCTACATCAAGTTTGGAAGGACATTCAAATTTGTTCCTAAACCATGGGGCCTAGCAAGCATAATTTGACTGTTTCGAGGGTCATATGGACAACTCTGCAAACATTGTATCTTTTATGTTATCCCCATAATTTGTTTTACCTAAGATAAATATGAGAGAGAATTAGCAGGTCATACTTAGATTTTTATCAGGTTTCCCATTTTGGGTTTTTGTCCAAACAATTTTTTTATTTTAGCTTTTTATCACTCAATATTTTCTAAACCCTACAGAGTATAAGTCTAGCAAGCTGAGACTTGACTTTTTTCTAGATTACCCTTTGAAGGTTTTCAACCTAGTGAGTACTATGTCTCCTTTTGTGGGGATATTAAAGTCATTATTTTTGGATTAATAAAGATATTACTTTAGTTCAAATACCTTTGACTATAAATTTTTAGATTAGAGCCCAAAAAGGGATTTTAGGGCTGGTAATATCCTAATGTTTCCTTAGATACTTCCAAGGGGAATCTTGAGTTGTGATTTTTATGGACACCAAATCTAAAAATTGAAGTATGAAAATAGAGGTGGTCTCTTCCAAGAATGAAGTTACTAATATTTGAAAAACCTATTATGGGGGCTGTATTATGTAGGGCCCTCTAGGGAATATACTATATATCCAAATAGTGGCATCCTTTGGCTGACAAGCCCGTTATATGGGTGACTTATACAAGGCCAACTAGGTCATGTACTGCATAGTCAAGTAAAGGAGTTCCTAGTAATTTTTACATTCTATTACTGATAGACAAAGGGGTTTATGATTTGGATGTCTCAAGACCATATTGGATGGATTTTCCAAGTAAATATGTCAAAGAATAAAAGGGTCCATCTATGCAAACATAGGCCATGAATGAGAAGCCAGTCCTATATGAATTTTATGTGTGTAGGAAGATACATTTGTTAGAAAGGGGCTTTATGATATTATGATGTGCAGTTTCAAGTCATGCAACAAGGGAATTATGCTATGCAGTTTAAATTCATAGATCAAGGACATTTGGGGGTTGTGAAGTTTCTATTCATACAGTAGGGGAATTAAGAGGAAAGGTCTTCATATTTGACTGAAGATTCGATGGTTTTCTAATTCGGGGTAATTTTTTCTGGAAATGTGATATCATATTCTAGAATGGAGGGGGGTAATTGTAAGCCGTAATTTGGGGATCTCCAAATATGAAGAGTGATATGGGAAAAAAGTATAAATGTAATTAGATTAAGTATCTTCCAAGAATGAAGTTACTGCCATTTGACAAACTCTTTATGGGGGCTGTACTATGTAGGGCAAACTAAGACATATGCTGCATAGCCAAATAGTGACATCCTTTGGCTAGAAGGCTTGTTATGTGGGAAACTTATGCAATGTCAATTGGGGGCATGTACTCTATAGTTAGGTAAGGATTTCTCAAGAATTCTGACATTCTATTGCTAAAAACGGATGAAAGTTTTTGGAGATTCAGATATTCCCAAACATGGATTTTGGTATTATAGAGAAAAGTACTTGAATACATAAGGGATATTTCTAATCATGATTTCCAAAGAATCAGATAAATAGGCTCTCTATGAAGGTCTAACCCAAATGTAGGAAGTATTGTGTCTGTAGTTTTAGGTCATACGACTAAACCATAATATTATGGAAACACTGAATAATTATGTGTCTGAATGTCCCAAGATCATTCCAATATGATTTGAAAATATGTATATGAAAAATGTAAACCAAGGTCTTGGATACTTTAAGGTCAGGATAAATCATATGAGACAAATACACAAAGGATGACCGCTTTAAATTGTGGGGCTCCTGCATACCTTCATTAAAGCTTAAAGGGGCAGAAGAGGCTTCTCCCAAGAATGAATTTACCACTATTTGACAAACCCATTATGGGATCTGTATTATACAAGTCCAAATTGATCATTTTTTGTATATCAAAACATTGGAATCCTTAGATTGAAAGGCCCATTATGTAGGTGAATTTTTGAAAGGACAACTAGGGCATGTATTTCAAAGTCAAGAAAAAGAGTTCTTAGGTATTAGACTTTCTATCACCAAAAACCAAAGAAATATTATAAAGATCTTAAATTATTTCAAGATTAATATTATGACGTGTGAAACGGGAATTTTTCAATGCATAAAGGAAGTTTTTGTACCAATTTTGGCCTTGAATTTATAATCCATTACATAGATATGACTCATATGTATAAAAGTTGAAATATCTTGTTTCCATTATGGGTTCTATAAGGAGAGGGCCCAAAATAAAATATCCTGTATAGATTTTGATCGTATGAAGGAGAGGGGTAATTTTTATTTATCTTGTGGCTAGGACTAGGATCTATGTCCTAGTATTCACTACGTATCATGATGGAATAAGAATCAAGTCATATGTAGTTCTCTGGGTAACATGCAGCTTATAGTTGTACGAAAAGAACATTATACTGTGTAATTTTGATTCATAAAGCAAGGACATTAGGGGCTTTGAAATGAAGAGTAATTGAATATTGTGGTTGTACTAGCGTATAGGGCCCGAGTTTCACTACATATCTTGTAACACCTGAGATTTTATGAGACATATTTTGTTTTTATGTATAATTTTATATAAATGAATCTTTCACTACACACAACATTGTCTTGTCTTGCGTTATACGTAAGAGCAACCTTTCTCAATAGCTTGCGTTGTACGCAATACCGAATTTCACTAAACAACTATATGCTATTAAAATATTATAAAAACTAGCTGTTATGAATAGTAATACCTAATTTTTGAAATTTTATAAATTTTATCTTTCAAAATGGACTTCATTTTTGGATTCGGAATATCGAAATTAGCCTAGGGTGAATTTTTGGTATTTTTCTAAAAACTTTCAATTTTTGATGAATAGTGAAAACACTGGGTTACTATTTAAAAACCGACTTTTTATAATTATTTATTTGATTTAAATATATTTTAGGTCAAAATTGATATATAATACCTATATAAGTTCAAAATAATTCATTGGAGTCATTTTCATAATAATTTTAGATATATAAAAATTTTATTGAACTTTTCACCGTCTTTTACCCACCTCCTAGGAGAGTTTGAAAATTTACATAAAACATAATTTTACCACTTCTGTGAGTTGAATTTTGAAAATCCGAGAGACACAGTTAACATCAAGGAGTAAAATGTTGTTCAATAAGATAAAAATAATTTTTGGTGAATAGTAACTTTTTACTTTTATTTACTACGGTTAAAAGTAAATAGGCTAATTAAGGCTAAAAATGGTATTATTATTACCCTAACACATGTCCTAATTATATTGGATAAGTTTAATTCGACCAAAAACAACCTTAGGAATAAAATATGACCATTTAGGTCCACTTGGATTAGATTAGGCCATTTAATATTATTTTATTTAAAGAAGAGTTAAAATAGTTAAAATCAAAGTTTAATAACTAAAAAAAATTTAATACAGGGTTATAAATAAGATAAATTTGACTATAAATATTAATTAGAAATCTAAAAAAATTCCTACATAATGGTATTTTGTTTATAATTTTTAGACTTTAAATAATTTAATTTATTTATGACACAATGATGATGTAGTAATTACCTTATAAAAGAAATATTAACATAATTGATATTATAAATACCCAAATAAATGTAATTTGAGACTTTTTAAGAATTAAACTAATTTTATAGGTTAATATGAAATATTAGTATTTATTTAATTAACGTTTTTTGAACTAATCATGCTGTTATGATTTTCACAAAAATCAATTACCAAATAGTGTCAAAATTGACATAAAATAGTTTTTAAAACAAATATTATATTATTAATTGTTATTTTATTACTAAAAATATAAGGTTCGACCAAATGACTTAGATAAGGTTATATATATTAATAATGAACCACTTGGGGCTCGTTTGGCTTGTTATAGTATGTTTATTAACCATATAGTGTAAGAAAACAAGAAGACACGGTAAAAGTAAAATTATTTAACTTAAAGTTAAATATAAATTATAAGGTTAAAATAGAAACCTAAACTTGTCTAAAATCTATTGGTTGAGAGGATTTCGACCCATACCCACCTTATATTTGAAATAAATTAATTTGGAGCTATTAAAAACCGAATATTACTTTATAATAAAAGAATATTTTAAGTTTTTCCTAAAGTGCCCCTCTCCTCCCTTATAAAAGGGCACCTCCTCCCTATCCTCCTCACACCACTTTGAGCCTTCAAGATCGGTCAACCCCTACCAATTTCTCTTCTCCACTTCCCTAGAAACATCCTATAGGTCCTGTTTTTCTTCAAAGACCATCTTTAGTGCCCTAAGAGGAGGTTAAGAAGAGGGGCTTCAAAGAAGAGGTAATATCCGTTACCGATTCTTTCAACTTTAATTCTTCTTCAACTTCCTCTTCTTTAGTTGTTTCATTATGAAGTAATAACATCAGTATCACTCATATACTGATATGTTATTATAAATATGAAACAATCCAATTTCACCTTCTATCCATCCTACGGAAAACAAAATCACCGTGCGTGCGTACGTACGGAATACCGTCTCAACGCCGTGGTGAAATCTGTTTTCCACCACCAACTTACTTGGATGGTTATAATGGTGTAAATAATAACTATATATGATTATTGTAAATTGATATTAATTATGAAATAGTATACATACACTTCAATACAATTCCACGATCATGGGAACGATATCATCGCTCGTGCGTACGTACGGCCTACCGTCTCCACGATCTGATGCGACTCGTTCTACATGATCATAAATTAATAATGATTATATAAATGAATTGAATGAATAAATATGATATATATTACACTAATACCATTCTGGAAATTAGTTATCTATAATCTAAAAATAATAATAAGAATTTATTCGACAAAACACGCATAAGAACAAAAAAGCAATAAACACCCAAATAACTAGTAGCAATGAAATATTACTAATAAGAAGCTAAGAATATGACCATATATGATATCATAACAATGAGTAAGATTCTAGAATAAGTCAATAACATTATTTAAATCATTATACAGGAGGTTCAGACACGTACGAAGCAAATCGGACCTAAGGTAAGGGAAAATATCGCAATCTAATTTTTATCTGAGATTGTTTATACTTTAGAATTTACTGGGGAATAATTATCATCCACATCCATGTTTCCTCAATTTGTAATATAATTTCTATCCTCCTACAATTATTTAAATCCAATATTACTCTTTGGTGTGTTTTTAGTAAAATATATGAAAGGAATCTTTTGTCACTTTTAGTACAAGCTACTTTTTGACTTTTCCTTCCAAAGTACGAGAAGAATGTTTTTTTAACTTATACGGCCTGAATGGATTTTTAGAACATTATCTCCATGAAGATTCCATTAAAGTTTTCAATTTTATTTTTAATGAACTTATTTTAGTTTAATATTGTATGAAATTTTAAGAAATGAAAAATGTTTTTGAAGTAGAAAGGATATTTTCCTCAAGAATGGAGTTCAAGTGTTTTATCAAAATTATTTTCCATCTAAGATAATATGGGGTTCGGTTTCTATACCTATTTTTACATTGATTTGTTTATTTTATGATGGAACTATTTTTATGATGTCCTTTTATCTTATATGGATTAAGTTATGATGGCATGATGTTTAAGAATCCCATTTTTATTACATGGGTTATGCTATGATTTATGATTTTGTGGCACACATAAGAATGGTATCATTATGAGATGGGTGGGGCCAATATCTCCCTCCAATTCATTGGGTAATGATTTATATCTCATGATATAGACATGGCTGGAATGGAAGGTTAATCTAGTTCAGTGATACAGGACTGAAACGAGGAGTGAACTCGGTTCAGAAATGTACTTTTTCCACTAAGATCGTCTTGGAAATGAGTCTTGACTACTAAGAAACGATTCTCTATGATTATGTGTGTATGTCACAAAGTTTCATGTTTTATGTTATGATTATTGGGATTACATTTCACTACTATGATTTATCCCATGTTATGAAATTATGATCTCTTTTGCAGGTTAAGATTTCCAAAATGATATGTTCTTATGAATATGATGTGATTGATATTTCTTTTATTTACACTTACTGAGTATTTGAGCTCACCCTTTTGTATGTTTTCTTTCCCCCAGGTCAGGAAGAAGGGTATTAAGTAAGATATGCCAAAAGGGACTCTAGATATGATAAAATAAAAGGGAGAAAGTGTAGATGATTTATGAACCAGTTGTTTATCTTTCCCAGTTTCTAAAGACACTATACCTATACGGTCCTTTCATGGTTTTGTTATATTTTGTAATAAGTATGCTTCAATTCTGAAGTAATAACCATGTATATAAATTATGGGTTGTTATATATGTTGTCGAAGAAAGAATCAAGACACACATAGTTATTAAATAAAGTTTACCCCACTCTAATTGAATCCAAAAGAGGGGAATAATTGGGGTTTATTGAATATGGATTCATACATAAGATGAGATCTTTATTGATATCCTAATGTATATTTGACTCATAAGCGGGATAAAATAGGCATCAATTTCATGATGTTGTAGCTAGGTCCAAGATTGAAAGTCTAGACATCACTATGTATCTCATATAGATGAGAATCAAGACATATGTAGTTCTTAAAATGGTTTCCCATGTAAGACTGATCCATACACAGGGAGTGGGGGGTTTTTATTAATTTTGTTCACATCCGAGATAGGAGATTCAGGTATCACTACGTATCCCAATAGAATGAGAATCAAGCCACAGGTAGTTCTCTGTACTTCCATGCATTTTAACGTCATGTGGTAAGGATGAAGGTGAATTGATGTGAAATGAATAAATATCTCATGAAAATGAGAATTAAACCACACATAGTTTTTTTAGAAGATCGTGTAGTTTATCATCATGTGATGAGGACATCTGTTGTTTCTTTTTAAGGTCTTACATCCAAGACCATTGATAAACCCAAATAGTAATTGAGATATCTTATTTATGCAGAGAAGTTATTTACCCAATTCATAAGCCCATGTGATTTGTGCTAGGTGTGAGAAACAAGGGGTGGAAAAAGACTATTTTTTCAACACAAAGATAAAATAAGTGGAAGATAAGGGTCTAATTATTTAATGGTGGCTAAACCAAGATATAGGGACCGAGTGTCACTATGTATCTTGTTAGGTTCAATAATAAAGACACACATATTTCTTTAAATTGTTCCCAATATCATCCATCCAATGTTAATTTTTTATTAAAACAGTCACTTTTAAGGGGAAAGTGGGAACCCTCACAACTCAATAGTTTCAGTAACAAAAGGATATGATATATTTTTTAAAGAAAAGAGTGAGTTGTTTGGAAACATTTTCCCTAAACCAAACCTATGGAATAGCATTTACCTGAGTACCGGAGGGATCCTTTAAGGTACCCTCGAATAAAAGTGCCAATTTGTCCCAAGATTTCTTGTATTCCTCCTTACTAACCTTCCCCATGTTGAAGCCTCTAAGAAGAATGTGAGCCTGCTTATCATCCCACTCACCTTGTTCCTTTTTAGTAGCCACCTGGATAGGTCTTATCTTCTTCAGTTCCTTAATATCCAAAGTATCTGTAAACATTTCCTCATCTGAATGCATGAGTAAATCCCTATGTTCCAGCACTGAGACCATCTGGAACTGATAATCAGCTTTGGAACCTTCTTCGTGCTACTGCCCCTGACCACCCAACTTCACACCACCTGCGAGAGGGACTGGACAAGAAGCCTCACATCCTGTCCTAACCAGGTCCTTGGTGATGGCAGTCGCCTCCTGTTGTCTAGGGTCTTTGGGAATGTTCCAGGTTGAGGTTCTAACCTTTGTAGAATCCTTCCATGAGAACTTGCCCCTGTAGGAAGATCTTGTAATGGGAGGGCTAGGGAAGTTGGAGTAATCCTTCCTTCTATGTGCCCTCTGATATTTGAAAATGAATCCATCTGAATCCATGGTTTTGTTCTTTCCCTTCCATATATAGGATCTAAAGTAGTCCTCTTATAAGGCCAGTTCCTTGGACTCATCATCGTCTGAAGCCTCAACCATTTCCTCTTGGGATGTTTCCGTTTCAACTAGAGTGACCTATCCATGATCCCCCCTATTTCTTCCTCACTATTAAGGCAGTGTTCTTCACCCAGAACTTCAAAATTATTCTGAGAGGTCTTGATTGGCCCCCCAGCTTTGAGCTTCTCAGCATAAGAGGATGCATGCAGGACCTACTTTGTCTTTTTTGGAACCTCTATCTGCTCAAGTCCTCATCCCATGAATTTAATATGGTTAGGTTTGTCTTCTTAAACCAGTCATTGTGAATCCTCACTTGTTATATGGCCCTTAATGTCATCCTTCAGGACATCTCCCTCGGTTGTTGATGGAGCGACCTCCGGTAAAACCTTTGAAGAATCTTGGAGGAAATCCCTAAATGCATGCCCCTCCCTTTAGCTGTCCTGAACAGCATCCGTAGGTAAGGGCCTCTCATCATGCCGAACCTCGCATGCCTGCATGTCCTCACCCGAACTTCTTGGCAAGGAGCTACCACCTAGATCACGATACATACAATCAAACACCTCTGAGACAAGAGGCCCTAAAACCTCTATAACTCCTTTCTCAATGGAAACCAAAGCACAACCCCAGCCTGTACCTGCTGGATATTTCCAGGAATGATCCCCACCTATAGAAATACAGACCCCCCCTATTTTGGAAATTTGGAGATTCCTCCAGACGTTCATCCGCTGAAGCATCTGCCTATGAAATGGGCCCGACTGATAGACCAGATTGGTCGATCTCATGAGAACCTCGAGCCTTCTTCCAGCATTCAAGATGACTATGGCCCTATATATTGAAGTAGGATCAAACCGTGGTCCAAAATTCATAAACAATCGGTTGGAAAAACCTGTACTCCCCCTTAATCACAATCCATACTACTTCGGGAGGGGCCGAGAGAGATCCATTTCAACACAGAATTGGGTGCTTCATAGAGGACTTCCACTGATTAGAATATAAAAAACTCCCAATGGAGTTACATATAGAAGGGAGTAACACCGGATTCTGTAAAGGAAGCAGGAGACTGAGAATTTTAATCCAAATAGTTGTGGTGGAAGGGTCCCACTCCATGTATATATCGAACGACCAGTGGAGTTGATGAAAGTGGAAGCCTCGAATAGATCTTCCTGGTCTAGACCATGCCCGCACCAAATCTTCCTCACTCGAGAAGCTGAGAAGAATCTGTCACAGCCCTAGAAACCCAACAATTGTACATTGAGCTAAACCCCACTCCTCATTCACAATCATGTCAAACAAATCATCTTGGGGTCGTCCTCGAATAAACCGAACCACCAGAGATGAAGAAAGGAATGTAGAGGTTGTAGTGAACTACTACAGAGAAATTTGAACCATGGGTTGTCCATGGAGGACCCCCTGAACCATTGGGGAGACGAGAATGCTAGGAAAGAATGAGAAGTCCACTATTGAAGGTAAAGAACCAGAAACCCTACCTCTATCCTGAGATCCCTACTGAGGAGAATTGTGGGAAAGAGACCCCTCCCCCGGTGGATGAGGGGTCACCGCATCCTCCATCATCGCTAGGGCATGTTCCCAATATCATCAGGTTTTGATGTGGGGAATAGGTCTTTCTATAATTTACAAGAGTATGTTTGGTCCTAAAGTAGGAATTCTAGGAATCACCATGTATCTCATTGAAATGAGAATAAACTTAAAAATACTGGAAGAGGTCCCTATGAAAATTTGATTTGTGAATGGATAAAAGAAAGGGGTTTTTCTTTTATGAAATTGTGAATGGAACCAAGATAAAAGGTCTTGGTGTCACTATATATCTCATGGGGATGAGAATCAAGACAAATATAGTTCTTGAATTCCCATGCAGTTTAAGACCTTATGGTATGGATAAAGATGAACTGATGTGAAAAGACATATATATTGTGGTTAGGCTAGGGTTAAAACCCAGGAATCACTACATATCTTTTTGGAGCAAGAATCAAGCCACATATAGTTATTAAAACATCCCTATGTAGGTTTGATTCATACACACAAATAATGAAGGAGATTGTTTTCATGGTTATGGTTGGACCCAAAATTGGAGATCTGGGAATCAAAATGTATCTCATTAGAATGAGAATCAAGCCATACATAGTTCTTGAAAAGATCATTCCTCACACCAACTGAGTTTGATGTGAGAGATGGTGGCTTTTGATGCACTCCAGAATAATGGTTTAGCTCAAAACACTAGATGTTATGAGAATCAAACCATGTATTCTAGAATATTGGTCTGTATAAGTTTGGTTCATATACCAGAAAAGGGGAAATGAATTTATTTATGGTTGTGGCTGGTCCCAATATTGGAGATATGGGCATCACTACATATCTCATTAGAATGAGAATCAACCAGTATATAGTTCTTCAAGAACCATGCATTTTAACATATTGTGGTGAGGATGTAAGTCAGCTGACGTGAAAGAAACATTGTGGATGGACCAAGGAATAGGACCCAGGTGTCACTATGTATCTTTCTAGGGGAAATAATCAATCCACACTTAGTTATTAAAAAGGGGTCCCTATGCAGATCTGATTCAAATATAGGGAGAAATGGGGCTCAAGTACCACTAAGGAGTGGCAATTATGTGAGTAATTATTGCGCATAGAAGCTACACATATTTTAAGGACCACAAGGAATGCCAATTTGTGGTATCTTGGGGGATTTATTAACATAAAATAAGGGAGATGTTAATTGTATTGTTTAATGTTGTGTAGTTAGGACAAATTATGTTGTACAGTTTAACTCCATGCGATAAGTATGATGATGTTATGCATCTTAATGTCTTGTATCTAAGACGATGGTCTTTATGTAGTTTAATGTCATACAACTAGGATGTGATCTATGTGATTACACAAAGTATTTATTCAATAACCTTTCATTAGTTGGATTTACAATTAGTTCTCCATCCATTTATATTAGGGAATAAGCTCCATTAGAGTGGACCTAATGTATGGAATAAGGTCCTTCCCACTTTGGCTCAAGATTTAGAGGCTTCTTTCGTGGTATCATCAGAGTCTTGAGGACTGATACCAATTCTTCTTGAAGAAATGAAAAGAGAAAAACTTTTTTGTTAAAATATCATGGTATTCTATTCTGATAGAATTCCAGTTGATGTAAGGTATGAAATCTATTTTTTTCTAATCACTCCATCTCAAATAGTTGCTTATGGGACTACTTATATGTAGATAACTAGTCAAAGATGGAAACTTGGAGTGAATTAAATTGAACATCAATGGGTAGGACTACTTTTGTTTCGTATACCAAATGATTATAGATTTTCTTATGTGGCAGTAAAGGTAGTAGTCATTTAATCCCATAAGGAATTTAAGATCTCAACAGACCAAGAATTTTTAACTTTATCCACCATCTTTTGGAGTATACTTGATAGGGTCTTGTTGAAATCCTTTATCTATCCATTAGAGACTGGATAATAGTGGGATGAATGGTTTGATTTGATACCAGAAAAGGCACAGGACCAGGCATAGAGCCTGCTCCCCCAAAATTATTAATAAAATAAAAGTTTCAAGGCTATACAGAGAGAGAAGAATGACAAAAACTAGAGTGAAGCTACATAACAAAGTGATCAAAATTCTAAAAATATGTATAGTCAGAGGTCACACCAACATCAAATAAAACTATGGAAGTTTAAACACAATGAATCAAATCAAAGAAGAAAGTACTTGCCTATTCTTTAGGTATATTCATTACTTGTAAGTATTGTTTTTGTTATACAGTAACCAAGTATAGATACATTATAATAATTAAAGTATGTTCTATAAGTAGTTGGAAAAGGGTGGTTCCTAAGTCAGTGGTGAGAAACACATGACTTTATATTGCAAAGTTAATGATTCAAGTAGAACTTTAATTGAGTATAACCAAAACATTAATCTCATGTGTAAAATGGACACAAGGATACATTATTTCAGTTTAGGAATAAATATTATTGTGGTGTTTAATTTTCAACCAATAGTTTAGTAAAGCATAAATCATTAGCAATACCCAATGAATATAAAAAGTAAGACTAATATACCCATTTGTGGTAAGATAATTCTTTGTTAAGTAAAACTAAAAGTGGTCATCAAGGATATAAAAAATACGGTATTTACACTAAGTGGAGCTAAAAATCTTAGGTATTATTAATGTATATATTTATTTATTTTGTAAAAATAAACCTTTAGAAATAAAGGTGAGCTAAAAATCTTTCAGAACTAGTTTATCTAGAGAGCATGAACTATTACAAGGGTAAGATAGTGGTAAATATACTTCATAAGATTTATTTAAGTGTTTAAAGAATGTGAAAATGAAGTATGGTATATTCAGGTTCAAAAGATATGAGTTAATTCAGGTTGGCATGTCAAAGAATATCTTGACCAAGCATTCATCGATCATTATAATGTAGCATGGAGTAGTTCCTAAATGCACATAGCCTTATCCACATCAAATATGTAATGATAATAAGTAGTATTGATGATGAGTCTTACATGTTAACATTTATCAACAATATCTAGTGTGTAGTAATTCATAAATGCACATTTCCTTATACACATCAGTGTTATGATTTAAGTGAAGGAGAATCAATGTTGAGACATATATTCATTGCTGATACTTTTTTTATTTTTCAAGACATGCATAGAAAATAAGAATGTTATCCCATAACAAAATACCAACTATTGTGAAAATGGATATCATATGTGTTATAGTATGATGGAAATACATTATATTATGAGAACATTTGTTTAGATGAAAATATTTAATTAGGATATAAATAAAGTTTCATAAAGAAGAACACTAAGTGCATCTATAGTAATTATCTTAAATTTTCTAAGGATGTTAAATAATTACCAAAGATAGAAAATAGAAAATAAAGTTATATAATATATTTCTATAAAAGGGTGCACATCTATATTTGAGATAACGGTAGTAATATTGCTTTGGGTTTAGTCAATGTTAGGGGTGCACAAGTAGTTGGAATAGGAACAAGTTCCACAAGAGCATGTTGAAAAATAATGTTCGAGAGACGCATACTATGTAGGAAGGATAAAACCATGATGATGGTTGTATATTCACGATGTCCAATGATTTATTATTCATTGAGAATATTAGTTCCTACAAGTAGGTAGTATATGAAAATTAGCTAAAATTTACAATATCGATTAAAAATAAATAATAGATTACATATATTAAAGTACAAGGGGAATATTATTTTGAATATTGTGGTGGGTATTCAAGTGATACTATACATGGATTGTATAGGTGTTGTGTCAATAAGGATTGATTGGTTATACCAAGTCATTAGGCCTAAATCCATTATAATTTTACTTATTATGGATAATTTTTATTATCATTTTATTTAGAAATGGATTCCAATACCATTAATCATGGAAGGAATCAATACAACACAACTATAAAGGGGTGGTGACATCACATAATTCCTATAAGGGGTACAAGTTATTGAAATCTAGTACAATATTAAAGTAAGAAACAAGATCAT
This sequence comes from Viscum album, assembly GCA_963277665.1. Lineage (NCBI taxonomy): Eukaryota > Viridiplantae > Streptophyta > Magnoliopsida > Santalales > Viscaceae > Viscum > Viscum album. Next base: position 191,861,663 of record OY728145.1, read on the forward strand.
AGAATATTAATTTGGAATGAATCTTTTCCATGTACCTACAAGTGGTTAGTGGGAGTGATATGGTTTTCCATGTAAAAAATGTTTGGTAACATATGGAAAATAACAATTGGTCATACATTTAGTAAAGCCCAGAATAAATGTATCTCTATAGCAATTGACTTAAAGTATTAACCTAAGTTCTATAGAACATGATCTACTGAGGTGTATCTAATGGTTGTTTAGTCCTATTCAATCATACATATATTGACAAGGTATTTAAAATACAAGTTAGAACAATTTGAGATAGAATTTTTACCAATGGTATGTGGCATATATCTCTTTAAGAATACAAGTAGGTGAATAAGAGGATATTAACGTGGTGAGTTGAATTCCATACACTTCTATAATGGATTAATCACATATTTCGTGATATGTATAAGAAATGGTATTTCTAATATAAACTTTATGGTAGGAAAATATCATTTATATCTTGGATAAATACATGTTAAGTAGTCAAAACTATCTGATTATACTTGGGAAAGTACAAAATAAATGTACCTAGGATGTGGAGGGGAAGGAATGCAAGTTTTAATGGTACCCAAAATATTCTTACTTGGATAAATGTAATCTAATATCACATATTGGTAAAGGTAGTGAGTGAGACAAGATCATACAACCTGGTGGTGTTCCTATATACCAATACCAAGTATGTTTCATCTTTTGAAGTAGCAAAGAAGTAGTGCATTAAATACTAACTTTTTGTTCCAATTCTTGTAATCACACCTAGTAAGTAAATTTTTATCACAATATCAATTGTGATAATTCTACTACTAATATTATCTATGATGTCAAGTTTAGATAGTGGATAAAAAGGTATATACTTGGGGATAACATATCTTGAGAAGTTTTAATCAAGAAGGTGAGGTCACACATAACATAATAGCCACACAATCGAGATATGGAAGTCCCAGCGACTAAATCCTTGACTCGGTAGAAAAATGATATTAATGATGTGAGAGCTAGCTATGATGGTTAGCAAAATGGATCTAGTGAAAGTGGTGGTGTGGTAATAGAGGGTGTCATAGACCAAACTAAAGAGTAATTTTCGATTATTATTTCATGTATACAGTGAGATATGCATGACGTACACTTACCATTATAGAGTGTACATTTATGTGTCCATTATTAAAATGGTAATGTCCATATATTAGTTGTCATATCAAATTTTTATAGATGGTCTCATTCTATAATAAGAATATCGAGATACTATGAAATTAATCTTAAATATATGTCATATGGTCTAGAAATGTCATACTGACTAGACACAATTTATGTTTGACTATCAAGTGTTGGGGGATCATAAGAATTGAGAGTTATTCTCATGAGTTTTATAATTAGTGATCTTTAAAATATGAGATCGTGAGGAAAGACCATCCAATAAGAACACCACATGTTTCAGGTGTCATTGGTTATTACTATCTATGGACATGTGTATTGGTCTCTTGAATTGAGATCATTATCAATGTGTTCCATTTTATCACTTACTTTGATGTAATAAAAAAATTCATGATAATGAAATTGTGGTGATATAGCTTGTGTTGTGTGTGTCATTGGTGGTATGATATTTTTTTAATGGTCAAGATATAATTTGTTGCTTCTGAGATGAGGAAGTAATATCTCGGGCCTGGTTGATCAGGATGGTAGTACCTTCATAAATCCTTGGAAAAGGTATTCTAAGTTATGTCTATCTAGATAGATCAAAAAAAAATAAATAAATAAAGGATGATGAAATAAGTGTGCAACTTTCTTTATGAGATATCTAAAGACAAAGAGATTATATTACACACTGTGTGTTTATAGGGTGGTTTTATTTGCTTTGACTACTCCTTATCACTTTAGGGGGATTGATGGGTTGGTAGACTCTAATTTTGGTATGTGAATATTATTCATTATTATTGAGATAACTACCTAGAGGGTCACACACAATATCCTATTCAAAAATATACCCTATCTGGGTGAATAGAAATATCGGACACTGTGGGTCTGGCCATGGGGTCTGAGAGTTGTCCAAATTATAGATCACTGATGAATAAATAAATTCTTTAGAATTTAATTATATAATAATTGGTTTGAATTTATTTATTAAAAGTATTCACATGTTATTTAGTGGATAGAATAAAAATATTATACAAATTAATATTTTTTAAATATTACAAGTTTATTTAATATTAGTGGGAATAACAAGACGAGTTAAATGACACTATTTTAACTTGTAATATATTTAATATATATTATAAGTATGTGATTAAATATAAATAATAATTATGACATATTTAGTTCATCATAATTATTTATTTATTTCTTATTTAGTGGTCCTTGATTTTTTGAGGCTTCGAGAACCAATTTCAGGTAATTGAGAAATAAACTATATAAGTAGGGAGAGAGTTAATTTTCAATACACTATTCCTTCCAAATGAATGAGATTATCTCTCTGATAACACTTTATAGAGAGATAAAATCTCTATCTGAGCATTCAATCCAAGAATTCCTTCGACAAATCAAAATCATGACATCGATTTGCTCATCGTGATGATGAAGGATTCATCAGAGCTCCGTGCTAGCACTCAGAATTCAATGAACAACAAGAATGTATATTCGTAGAGAATGTTTGGATGGTCTAGAGAGGTTGGAATTTGTATCCTTCATGAAACGATCACCAACGATGAGATGTAGTTGGTCTCACTTCAATTCAAATGAGGAAATTTTATTATTTTATTTTTGTGATTATTAATTTCACATAAGATTTTCAAACCTCTACCAGGGCTTGGATCACCAGATACGACAAGTTACATAATCTCAGAGATAAAAAAATTGAATCCCTATCCCACTGGTTTCCACTAAACACCCTAGTTCCAGTATGAATCTCATTCCTCATGTTTACAGTTTATGGTTTTCCCCTGTTTCTTCACACGTTCATTATGGGCAATTTCATTGGCCCACAATTCATAAAATATCAGGTATGTGATCATTATGAGAATATTAATTGTTAAAATAGATAAATACCGCAGGTGAAGTTCATGATGGATGGTGATATCAAGGTCTAATAATATAGGATAGTTATAGGCAGATTGAATCAGATTGGTGTTCCTAATTATTTATGGTTTTACATGTGGAGACAACATGGTATAATGATGGTGTAGCTCAATAGATTTATTTTAGAGAAGATCAGAGACCAAATCACAGTGACCTTTGATGAAGAGGTTATACTGACTCAAGATCCATGATTTCTAGCTACATTTGTGGTGGTAGTGACAAAACCAGACAACACATGAAGGAACAATAGAATCTGGAAAATTTTGCAGTGTGTGGCATGTAATCTATAGATACACATTATGTGGGGCCCTAACTGTGGCACTAGGGTTTCCATATAAGAGATAAGGATCATATTCTATGTGGTCCCTACCATATTCCATTTAACCTTTGGTGGGTATAATTCTGTGTATCTTGTAGGATACACTGACACAGGCTGAGTACATAGGCTAAGACATGTACTGAAACATGGCCAAAGTACATAGGTTGAGATGTTTACTTAGACATGACTAGGTGTACATAGTAATGACTCTAGGTACATGGTAATGGTAAGAGTGACATAGGAAAAGAAATAAAAATATAAAAATCTAGTGGTACACGCCATGTACCCTAGGTACATGTTGTGTACTGCCTCAAATATGGCTTGGAGCCCTTAATCTCTTCAGTATAGACCATGTTCAGTTGAGTGTGACACCATGGTACTTTCCTATGAGGGTATAGTGAAACATTATGTCCTCAATATAGGATTATAATCCCCTATATGGGTGTAGTATTGGATATGATTCTATGTATCCTCCTGTGGGACTAGGGTGGGATCCTCTATCATTCCTTGGTGGGGTTCATGGGATCGGCATGACCACTATGAATAGAGATTCAATCCACTATATATGAGGCATATCCATTAGGGTTTGAGGTGTCCCCAATTATCCCTCGGTGTGATCCCCTACCTAGATTATGAGATCTTTTGAGATCTAGTGAGTACTTCTTGGGAAGGGCCTAATAATCATGACCTCTTGGATGAGTGTCACCACTGATATCATGTCTCATCGAGTGAGTACTCATAAAATGAGTGTTACCTTGAAGCCTCCATTAGTATCTTGTCGATGGAAGATTGGTTGAGACCATTTGATATTGGTTGTATATTATGAGTATATTTGGGTTTATTACTGTATTACTGTTATGATCTTACTACTATAGATGCTTTATGCTTAGTGATTGTGGGATTTTCTACTGGGTATTGTTATATTAATCCCTCCTACATGGGATCATCCTACACATGTTGTGTCTTATATAGATGATGGTCCTTTTGATGGTGTCCTAGGAGGATATATAGTAAGCAGAGCATAGTTGGGATAGACAAAGTGAGGTGTTTTCGGGGTGGTTGCATTTGATTTTGGTCCCCACCTTCTAAGCATGTTAGACTCTATATAGTTTCTGGTTGGTCTTTTATTTGGACCCTATATTGTTTTTAGTAATTTTTTCATACTCTAAGGTGGGATAGATGTTGTTCATGCATTTATGGTATCAATTATTTTTATTTTCTTATCATTGTATGGGATTGGAGATGTGTTCATGTGTACATGTACATTAGTTTAATGCGTCACATGTATGTGTTATGTCTACTCGGTTCTTGTCTCCAACCCTAGGCCTTTTAGAGGTGGGCTTTGGGTAGTCATACTAAGTTTATCACCATCCATGTGGGCCCCAATGTGTCAGGTTATGACAATATATCCATGAAGAGACTTCACAATCCTAACACTTTGGATCCTTTGTCGGAATGATGGTATGACAAAAAAGTCAAAAACATTCATTAACAAAGAAAGAGTTATCAAGTGAGGTAATTCTTCTTCATAAATTAATTATAAATTATATTTGAAAAGATACACTTTTAAAATATTCAAAGGTTTCGATCATCCATTTCTGTGGATTTATTCAAATAAACTGATGAAAACAATGGTTGGGCATGGGCCCAACTACTTCTGTTGTGCCCTAGAACCTTCACCAGGGATATTCAATATAGTAATAAGAGAAAGATGAGATCTAGTATTTTGTTTTTATGATGGAAATAATTTATTATATAGTTTTACTTTAAAAATATGGTATTATGTAGCCAATCCTTCATAGACATTTGACCTTTATATTTTGAGTGTGTATTAATATATGGTTTTTATGTGAAAAAAATAATAATAATTTGTTTAAGATATGTGGGTTATTAAAATGAATAAGATACATCCAAAAGTATAAATATTTGGAGTGGAAATTGAAAGAAAAAAATAGTCACAGTGACAAGGTCAATAAAAACTAATGGACTACTTGAAAGAGAATGAATATAGGTGTAAACAAGACGTTTCAAGTAAAGTATTACTTTGCATAAACATGATTTCAAAATAAAAATTAATACACTATACTCAAATTGAACTTTATTGAATAATAATTATTAAACTCTAACATGTATCTAATTTATAATCAAACCAATCAATATCACTCAATCAGGCTCTATTAAAATACTCAAAATTGATTGGTTGGAAAACGTTGTTTCTCTAAGGTCAGTGTTTCTTCTTCTAACATTGATGTTATTATTTGGAGTTTAGTGTTGGTAATTATGGTTATGAATGTGGGAATCATATATTAAAAGGATTAGACTCTAGGTATTGACCTTAATAGTTGTATATGAAATTTCAAGGCATGTTTCTAGTTAATGAGGGTAATTTGTGTAGTCATATGTTTTGTCGACATTGACACCAATGGTGATGGTTTTGGTGGTTGTCATTATCACTGACTATGACGATGGAGTAAGTTGTATCTATGATGTTTATGGGTTAATTTAATCTTGAAATATAATAGATTTACCCTTTAATAGGGATCAAAAATGTTTTACCAAGCATTAAAAAAACTTATAAATATGATGCTAATAAAGGGGATTGTTTTTAGGTGCTCAAAAAGCATAGAGAATGGTTACACTTTTCAATGAATTTTTAGTACCAAGAGAGGATAGTTTTATCAAAAAAAATATCAGTGAGAAATGTTACATTTCTTAGCTCTTTTTTAGCACTGAGAAAAGCGATGACAAACTGTTGCTGCCATTTGAGTGTTGTGGAACCCCCAAAAATAAAACATACCAAAATACATATAAAACATAATAGAATTGATTGAATCACCATAATAATTAATTTAAAACATAAAAAATTGAAACAATACATATAATTTATAAATATAATTATTTTAAAATAATAATACATGAATTTAAAACTTTTTAAATAGAAACACATGTTTTATAGACTGTATCGATGAGTCAACAATTTTTTTGTCTTTTAAAAAACCTCAGAAATGTACCTTTAATTAAAATGAGAAAAATTTATGTAAGCAACAATAAACTAAATTTATTTTATTAATAAAAATTAATAATTTTAAATCTATTTTGAAATTCAAAAAAAATATACATTCGGACATACTGTCCATAGCGACACATTGGAATAATGTGTGATTTATTCCAATATGTTAAAAATGAATCAATGATCATTTTTATTGAATTTGATGAAAATATGACAGTATTTGATCGAATTTGAGTATGTGATGACTGTTTTGAACTTATTTAACAGTTAAAATGAAAAAATACACTTTAGGCCATTCTGACTACATTGTGCATTGAAATGATGTGCGGTTCATTCCTATGGGTCATAAATTAATAGAAGATCATTTTATTACAGTTTCATGAAAATTCAAGATCATTATCACATATTAGAGCGTGTGATGTGCACTTTAAACTAAAATAATATTTTTAAATTTAAAACATGAATTTTCAATCATACCACCTACACCAAACTACATAATAATGTGTGATTAATTTGAAAAATTCATAAATGAATCGACAATCATTTTTATAGAATTTCAGGATTATGTGAGTTTGTTTTATTAGTTTCGTGTATATAGTGTGTGTTTTAAACTTATTAACACGTAAAATAAAAAATAAAATCTCGTTTAATCTAACTACACGATGAATTAGAATAATTTTAGGTTAATTCCTATATTTTACAAATGAAACAATGATCGTTTTTTTAAATTTTGACAACAATCTAAGTGTGTCTGGTCAGTTTTGGGTATAAGATTTGTGTTTTGAAATAAAATATCATTTTTATATTTGATACATGAATATATAGTCACACCATCTACCCTATACATTATAATGATGTGTAGTTAATTTCTATATATCATAAATGAGTAAACATATTTTCATAGATTTTGACGAAAATCTAAGCATGTTTAATTATTTTTGAGTATTTGATATGAGTTTTGAACTTATTTAAACATTTAAAATGTAAAAAATGTACTTTTGGTCATTCAGAATACATTTCGCATTAGAATGACATTAGATTTATTCCTACAGGTCAAAAAATAATGGATTGTTATTTTCTAAGTGTTTAATATAAATACGAATGTATTTTATTAGTTATGAGTATATGACACATGTGTTGAACTAAAATATCATTTTTATATTGAAAACAATCACTTTAAGTCATAGCATCCACTACATGCATTGGAATTATGTCTGATTAATTCATACACAACACAAATGAATCAAAGATCATAGTTATAGAGTTTGACGATAATATAGGTGTGTTTGATAAATTTTGAGTATATGACACATGTTTTTAATTTATTTAACACTTAAAATATAAAAATATACTTTAGATCATTCTGAGTGCACCATGTGTTGGAATGATGTATGGTCTATTTCTAAAGGTAATAAATGAATATAAGATCATTTTCTAGAGTTTCATGGAAATATGAGATCATTTGATGAGTTTTGAGTATGTGATTAATTTTTTCAACTAAAATCTCAGTTTTATATTGAAAATATACATTTTTAGTCATACCATTCACACCACACATTGAAATGATGTATAGTTAATTCTTATATGTCACAAATGAATCAATGAAATTTTTCAAAATTTCATAATAATTTGAGCGAGATTACTCAGTCTTGAGTGTGTGGCATGCATTTTGAACTTGCTTAACACATAAAATAAATAATACATTTTAGGTTATCCTGACTACACAGTGCGTCAAAATGATATGTAGTTAATTCCTATACATCAAAAATGAATCAACTATAATTTCTGTAGAGTTTGACAACAATTCGATAAGGTTTTCCTAGTTTTTAGTATGTGGATTTAATTTTCAACTAAAATATAATTTTTTTATTGAATACATGCACGTTTAGTCACACTATTCACCTCACGCATTAGAATGATGTGAAGTTAATTCCTACATCTCACAAATAAATAAGAGATCATTATTATATATTTTAATGGTAATACAATTAATTTTGATCAGTTTTGAGTATGAGATAGGTGTTTTAAACTTAAATAACACTTAAAATAGAAAAAACCTTTTTAGGTCATTCATATTACACTATACGTCATAATAACATATGGTTCATTCATATAGGTCAAAAATGATTATAAAATAATTTTCCTAGAGTTCAATGAAAGATAGAGTGATTTTCCTTAATTTTGAGTATGTGGTTCATTTTTTGAACCAAAATAACATTTTTATATTGAAATAACACTCTTTCATTATCATTTTTCACTTGGCACATCAAAAAGATGTGCGATTAATTCTTATTTGTAAAAATGAATTAATGATCATTTTTTATATTTTTACTAAAATATAAGCTTGTTTGATCAGTTTTAATTATATAATGTGTTTTTTGAACTTATTTGAGAATTAAAATAGAAAAATACACTTTAGGCCACTAGGAATACACCATGAATCAGAATGACATACATTTTATTCTATAGGTCGCAAATGAATCGATGTTCGTTTTCGTATATTTTAATGAAAAATTGAGATCACTTGCTTAGTTTTGAGTATATTACGCACATTTCAAACCAAAGTATCATGTTTATATTCATAAAATACAGTTTAATTTATAATTCATATACCACATATCTAAATAACATGTGGATAATTTCTATATATCACTAATGAATAAAAGATCATTGACACATGTTTGATCAAAATACAAGTGTTTTTGATCTATTTTTAGTATGTGATGCATGTTTTGGATTTATTTAACACTTAAAATGGAAAAATACAAGTTAGACCATTCCAATTAAACCATGTTCCCAAATAACATGAAAGTTTTTTCTATATGTCATAAATGAATTCATGATCATTTTTTATAGTTTCATTAAAATCAGATATCGTTTTCTTAGTTTTGAGTATTTTATGCATGTTTTGAATTTAAATATCATTTTTGCATGAAAACATGCATGTTCAATGCATGAAATTAAAATAAAGAAAATAAAATATAGAAAAAACTCATTTTCAAGAATGAAGATAAGAAGTTATAAATCCCAAAAGGATTATGAATTTTTTCTAGGACTATATAGTTATTATATAAATATCTATAATAAAAACCAATCCTTAAAAGTGTAATAGAAATAGTACAACAGCAATTAAAAGCAAAAAAATTCACGTACCACATATATAAAGTTACGAATGAAAATCCTAACCAATTTTTATGGTATAATATTTTCAATAACCAGGTGGTATTTTTTTATGAATCCAACCACTAAACCAACAAAAATCATGTTTCTTGGTTTGTTGGCTGAATTAAACTACCATCTAGTTATTAAAAATATGATATTAGTAATATTACACGTACCCTTCTTCAATCAACACTTTTCTTTTAATTATGTAATGCAATCAATATTTTGAGTCATCTAAGAAGGTTATTATCATGTGGAATTAAAATAAATGTTAGTCATAATGAGAGTTAGATATATTAAAAATAAATTAATAAACTATAGGTAAATACCTTTTCAAAAAAAAATTATTATCGGGGAAAGTAGAATCTTGACATGAAGAAGGGATTTTTTCATCACAAGTAGTATAAAAAGTTAAAATATGTAAGATTCTTATTGAATAGAAATCACATTAATAGAGAAAATATTATATATAAAAACATCATGCAACACCACACATGAATTTTAAAATTTTCTTTTTTTCTTTAATGGTTAATGTGTTTTCCCCCACTTTATCTGTTATCAAAATTCCCTCTTTATGGTCACCTAGAACATTTAAGATATCATCTTCTCTATGTCCATATGATGTTCCAAGGAAATTATTGTCCTCCAATGAATTGGTATTTGATTATATACCTGCTTTATTTTCCAAAAAACTTAATAGAAAAATTTTCATTTATAAGATCATGGGTATAACAAATCTACACTAATTGGGATACCATTATGGAGGACTCATCTTAGTATCCTTCCTTATTAAAATTCACTATTATAAATCCCAATTCATAAAATTTTACTATCATCTTACTATCAACCCATCTATAACATAAAATTAACACATGAAATTTCATATAGTCAATATCCCATATTTTATTGATGACTTAAATGTAAGTCATGTTAGCATAAATTGGACTTCTATCTTTGACACCTGATATGTGAATCACTTCAGCCACAATAGTGACTCCATTATTTTTAAATATATTATTTTTTTCATATTATTTTATGTAAAATGTATAACTGTTAATTGTGTGGCCATTATAGGATAATAAATGAACACTTGGTCCTTTGGTTAACCATTGAAATTTATCTATGATGGGTTTATTATTTTCATATAACACTATAAATATGGTCATGAAACCATGTAATTAAGTATTGGTTGTGCATATTTGATATCCAACCTTCAGACCATAATGGATTCAAATTCCAAATAATGCCTTTTGACTTTGAATGTATGGAACAACCTACGTTCTATTATGAAAAACATACAAGTGATTATGTCTCTAATCTATGATGGATATTGTCACAATATTTATTCTTGAATGTTCTTTATGTTCGATGTACCTTTCATAGAGATATTATTGAAAAATATTGTTATCCATATCGAAATTATATTTATTAATATAACTCTATACAATATAACCTTTTATATGAATTTTATTTTGGACATACCCATTTAATATCTTCATATAGATTTCAATGACGTACATCGATATAAAATGTATGAGAGCACAAAGATTGATCTCTCTTACTAAATGAATCATTAAGTAAACCATGATATCAAATAATGATGGTGGAAAGAATATATCTAATTCATAAAAATTAGTAGAAATATATTTTTCTATTATTGGAAACTTATTCTAATTAATAAATTTTTAGGTATTTAAATGAAAAAAAAAACATAGCTTTGTTTTTTTGTGTAAAACATTTTTCAAAAATATGGATCGCATTGACATGAGTACAATTTTGAATCAAAACATGGTAATAATGTGATTTAAATCCTATAATTTGCAGGTCATTCTTCGATAAAATTTTTTTTATATTTTATGAATACACTTATGGGACCATTACACCATTTATAAGGTTACATAAATAAAATATCTCTTTCCTAGAAAGGGTGTGATCTATTAGAGGAATAAAGGTTTGTTTCCCCACATTCACTAGCACTGAATCTTCCATAATTCCCATTTAAATCTTGTCTAACCAAGATTTAAATCCATATTTTTTATTTCTTTGTGTATTTATTAATGTTCCGTGTATATTGCCATGTTTATTTTCCTCTATATGAATGACATGTAGAAAATATGTGACATAAAAACTTTTCTTATAAGGTAGTTCAGAAAAATACTATATTTTCTAACCCAACATTAGAATATTCTTAGAGATAATTTTACCAAATAATTTATGAAATACTTTACTTTCATAAGTAGTTCCTTTCCTGTTTATAGAGAAAGTGACAAACCATATTTTGAGTTCCCTTCGAATTTATTCTTCCATGATCGATATCAATATCATTGAGGTAAAAACCTTTAATTTATAAGGTATAAAGTCTTTATTATATGTTTTAACCAAAGTGATTTGTTTCCCAATTATGTTTCAAAAAGACTCAATGGGGGTTGAATTGAGTTCTTTAAATTTTCACTAACTTAAAACCATCCTCTTAATATTAGTTCAAACATATCCCATTCTTCTCAATTAGATATGCAGTGGAAAAAAGTGGAGAAAATAAGTAGGACACATAATATTTAGAGTGGGTCCTAGCACAAAGATTCCATGGTCTACTTCACCAATACTCTCTCTATGGGCTTAGTGATTTTGAATATACCATCCCTTTTCATAGGGGTCTCCTAACTGAGTGCAAAAATATATCACTTATTACAAAGGTACCTTGTTGTTTCAACCGGTATATATCATTAAAAGACATATACATGTTCCTCATGTAGAAATTAGTAAAATAAGTGTTCACTTACATCAAAAACAAAATTTATGAAGAAAATACAACTGCTTTGGCACACAGTTCAAGTAGAAATAGACAGTCATTGAAGAATATTAAAGAGAAAGAATATATATTTAAAGTATAGCTCTATAATATTATTCAAATTTATTAGATCATTTGAATCTTTATAATATTTTTGGATCTTTATATAATCATACAAAAAAATTGAAAATGGAGTATATGGATTTTTTAATTCTTTAATTTTCATAAAAACTTCTATAAAAGTTACAGCTCTCTTCCTTTTTGAATTTGAACTCTTTTATATATATGTGTTAGAAATAAAGTGAAAATAATTTTTGAAAATTCAATATGTGTTCTTTAATGTGACCTTAGTATCTGAAAATAGAAAAACAGTAGTTTTCCATTAAGATCGGTTATAGTGTTCCTTGGAATTATACATTTTCATGGAAATATAAGATATATAATTCAGACTTTCTTTAATCGAACATATCTATTTTTGATAAAATAAAATTCATAGTAGACTTTCCATAGAATATTATAATGATAACAAGCTCCTCAAAATAGTAATTAAATTTTGAAAACAATATTTGTCTTTAAGACTTCTATTTAAAATGAATTTATTTCTTAAGTTCTTTGATCAAATGACTTTATGTATCCTAGTGATGACTTTTTCTCTATACAAATAGATTCTTCTTTATGAATCTGCTGATACAAGGGTGATATTTAAACTCCTCATATGATAATTTCCTCATTTTAAGATAATTTTTTTTGGAAACACTATTCATGTAAAATAAATTTTTTACTATAAGATAAATAGAGAATGCGTAAAATAATTTAGGTTCATGTACAATGATTTTGAACCATGTATGAAAATTGACTTTTTCAAATATAATTGATTTGACTTTCTAAGATCAAAGGATAATTTAATTAAGTGGTATCCTTATAATATAATTTACTTCCACTATAATATAATTTTCTTACATCTTAAGATAATTTATTTGCAAAGACTCAATAAGATAAATTTCTTTATCAAATAATGAATTCCAATGCAAGAAACGTTTTCTATACAATAGATAAATACTTTTCAACAAATTGAATTCCAACAAAAAATACTTTTACTATTTTTAAGATAAAATATTTTGGAGAAATTGAATTCCAGAAACCATAAGATAACTTCCTTATCATATAGGATAAATTACTTAGGATAAATGCTTCAAACTTGACAGCCACATATTATGAATTCCATAAGAATATTTATTCAAACTTTAATTAAGCATATTTTAACTAAAAGGCTTCCAAGAAGAAGTCCAGTTAATTAAATAAGTAGTATTAACCATAAATCACTTAAGATAAACTTATTAGTAAAACAAATGCTGATTTTTTGGGCATTAAAAGATGTGAAATATTAGGATATATTGAAATAACTTTATTATTTCCAACAATATCCCACTTTTTATGATCATAAAACCTATAATAATGTTAATAAAAAATTACATGTTTCAAAATTTTGGGTTCACTCATATCTTCTCCCCCTTTTGTGATATCAAAATGAGAGATAAAAGATTTAGATAAAACACTATAAAAATAGAAAATTGAATAACTATACTTATGAGAATATAAAGTGTTGAAGTGAATAAAGATCTGGCATTAACCTGTATGAAAATATTAAAAAATATTTGAATTGGGAATTAGAAAGGAATATTAAACATTAAAAGATATAAAATGAAATTTTAATAAGACATTGAGCATATCATTCATAATAAAATAAAAACAAACACTAAATAGTTTATAAAAAATACACTAGATTATCAATTTTATTTTTTAGGAGGTGGTTTGGGAGAAATTTTAGGGTTTGTGGGGTTAGGATAAAGGGATTACTTTATATTTTTTGAGCTAAAATATACCTATCTATAAGTGTAAGACATAGAGGTCATCAACCTAGAATTTATTAGAGTACATCAACACACATATCAATTATTTTTATAATTAATTAGTTTTATAAATCTAGGATAACTAAATATCTTTTCCACTATTTTTGACTGATAACTCCAAGACACTCTTGAAAATCTGATTTATAGGTGCATAAAATGATCGGACTCTTCAAAATATCTGGAAAAAAACTAATATTTTAGAAAAACTAGTTCTTATTTTAGAAATGACATGATGGGTCTAAAATTCTATTGGAATACAAATCTCTTTTATTATAGAGGTCTTCTTTGTAATTGGAACTTCTTTTTCAATATTCTTTTCTAAAGATACATTAGAATAAAAAGTAAATGAATTATTAACCTCTATCCTATTATATTTGAGCATATCAAACATAAGGATAAAATTTTCATTGAGGGTAGGATCCCACTACTTTATCAAGTTCATAGTTCTCTCAAAGTATGATATATTATCTTCAAAAATTTATTTCAAGGAGGTATAGTATTCTTCAATAAACTTTTTGAGGTCAAACATTTATTTATAAAGACTTTTAATTCTATTAATGGAGTTATTTTATACATCCTTAATCATAGAAATGAAATATATTTTCAATTGTTGAATTGATTACGAAAAAATTTAAACACATTACAATTCTTGAGTTTGAAGATCATTTGTGATGTTTTCATAACTATTTTTTTTATTTTTTAATCATTTGTCATCATTGAGAATTATTTTTATTAATAGGTGAAAGAAAGTTGTTGGAAGTTTGTTTAGAAAAATTGTTAATAATGTTTGTTAAAAAAATTGTTATGAAGATTCCAAAGGGAGTGAGGAAGTTAGATAGTTTTTTAACTATGTTAGGAAACTTTCTTTATAAAATAAAGTGATTCTATACAAATATCAATGTTCCTAATATCATGAAAAACCTCATGATAAAATATTTTGATCAAAGTGGGAGTTGAAATTTTTTAGACACAAATTTTCAGAAAAACGTTACTAAACATATAAAATAAAAGTTACAAGAAAAAGATCTTTGATAAGTTTGATGAAGTGTCACAAAACATAGATGTTTTAGGAAGTTCAAAATAGAAGTTACTAAAGTAGATAATTTGTTCACCAGAAACACTTTTCCAAATAAATATTATGGAAGATTTTTTTATAAGAAGTTATATTGTTGCAACTACTAATTTTGTAAAAGGGGAAGATTTCAAAAAAAAACACCAAATGAACTATATCAACGAACAAACCTGATTTGATAGAAGGAAATAAGTTGTTCTTGGTGAGTTTGTATAAATTTATAATATGAGAAAGAAATAATAAGTGTCACAGAAATCCTTATTTCAATATTTTTTAAAATTCAAATCGTGAAATAAAAAGTGATATATCGAAATAGTGAACTGGGTGAAGAAATTTGGATGTGATTAAAGTCTTTAGAATTTAAAACAATATAGTCAAGAATTTTCAGTGGTTCAAAAGCTATATAAAAAGGTATATGGAGTTTATTTTCAATAAGGTCAAGAATAACGGATAGAGGCAGACAAAGTTTATGAAAAAATAGTTTATATTATTCTTGAAGAGAATAGATTTTTTAAAAGAAAAGTGAATTTTAAATTTAGTGAAGTTATAAAGTGTTTTACTAAAGTAAATCCTGATTAACTTTTGTGAAAGAAGTCCATCAGAAAAACTTTTGCGAATATGTTTATTGCATAACAATTTATTAAAAATAAATGCATAAATTCTATACTGATTAAAAATTTATCATACATAGAAACATCAATCCATCAAAAAACATTCATTATATCCATCAGACAAAGAAGAACCTAGTGAAAAAAATTTGTGGAAGATAAATTGGAAAAATCAAAGTCAGATAAAGATTTTATTATAAATTCATCAAACAATCAATTCATTCGAATGAAGAAAAGTGGAGAACTGGATATTTTTTATCGGAAAAAATGTTCTTAAAATGTTTTGGTACAAAAATATTTTGGATGAAGATTTTTGAGATGCTATATATATCTCTGTAAAGACCACAAGTTTGACAATATTATATTAAGCTTTTCAAGTTTTTTTATCTATTAAAATTCATTCAAGTATGAAGATTTCCCTAATGATTATTTTTGTGGTAATTATACAAAGTTCAAAAACACTATATAATTCAATAACAATCATTTATATTCTTGAATAATTTGAGAAGTGTTCGGAGTATGTTAGATTTAAGTGGGAAAGAATAATTTTGGGATAGGTTTGAGTGGAAAAATGAAAAAGAGTTCCCTCCCATTACACTTTGGAAGAACCTCTATAAAGGGGTGGAAAAGTATTATTGTATATATATATCACTATTCACATAAAAAAGCTAAATAACTGAAGAATTTGTGTTAAAAGTTAGTTTCTAACTGATTTTTCTTTCATATTGAAGAAAGGTACTGGAAAGACTTTCCTTGTAGAGGAATCAAATAGAGTTTCTATTCTGAGAAACTGAACCAAGAAATTAGATAGATTTTTCATACAAACTATGAAAGGCGATGCTCCATAAATTTAACAAAAAAAATTGAATGAGGTGAAGGCTTTTAGTGTTCCTAACTATATGATCATTCCTCAAACATAGAAAATGTCATAGTGGACCAACATTTCAGATGAAGGAAAACAAACTAACATTTTGGAAGAACATTTGGGATATTAAGTTAAAAAGTTTCATACTTTTTTATTAATATTTGTAGTAAAAACATTGTAAATTGATTAGGACTAGTATAATTATACCAATTGGGAGATAGAAGTAGAAAAAAAAGATTTGGATTAAATTTGTATTCACTTATTTCAAATAGTAGATTTCCATGGACCCACGGGGGTGTCCTTGGAAAGGATGTAGGCTCTCACACTGAGTCTGAACCTTATAAATCTTATGTTCCTTATTTACTTTCTTATAATTTCATGCTTGTGATATTTTTATAAAATTTTCTATTCCAAAATATATATTTGTATAATTGTGGTTGAAATTTCATGTTTATCCACCACCAAAGACATCCAAATATTTTTTAAGAAAACCCCACACCATGTTTTGAATTATATTGAAAAAGAGGGATAGAATTTAAACCTTTTTCTTGAAATGGGGGAGTAAAATTTGTTTGATGCTTCTGATTTTTGTTGTTGAAGGAAATCCATCAGAAAAATATTTTATATATCCATAATACAAAGAAGAATTAGATAAAGAAAATTTTTATAATATAAATCAAACAAAGAAGAACCATACAATGTTTTGATAATGAAACAATTGAGAAACAAATTCTGGAATTCATCAGTCAAAGAATGTTTTTGAATAGCATTGGTCAAAGAAAAACATACAGTATTCAGTATAATCATACCTATCAATAGATAAAAATGGTATAAAGGGTGTTGTCTCCATGTTTTATTCTCCTATTTTTAATAGTGAATTTCTTGGATCCATGGGAGTGGACATGATAAGGAAGTAGGTTCTCACACTAGGGCGAACCTTTTAAATCTTGCATTCCATATTTACTTTCTTATCTTTGCAGACTTGTGAAATTTTTATAAACATTAATAAAGAAATAACTCTAAAAAATTATAGGGTTAGAATTTAGTTAAGTTTAAAGTTTGTAAAAATATCACCACTGATTCAATCCCCCATTCTCATTAGTTCAATGATTATTGGTAACTTCAATTGTTATTAGATCCAAGGTTCCTCTATTAAATCCTTATCATGGAAAATATAAATTTGTTCAATAGAAGATGTACTCCTACCTTTTATAGAAAAATTATCATGGTTGGAAAAATATGATAATATCTTATCTTCTACCACTTTTTCCAGTGGTTATTAATGTATAAACAATTAGTTTTCCTTCTATTTATAAAAATTCTATTATGATTTTTTCTAACAAGAGGAAATTGTGGTTGATGGGAAAGCTAGAAATGTTACTATTATTTATTTATTAGAAAATGTTTTTATAAAGGTGATGGGTCTCAAAATATCTATGGAAACATAGGACTAACCTGGAAGAATCATCAATAGAAACACTAAAGTGAAAGATAAAACGTTATAAATCTGGTGAAGTAATTTTGAAGATATCAAAATGAGAGATAAAGAAAATTTTAATGAGTACTTCACCAGAGTTAATGAAGTTTCTTTCAATATAAAAGGATTTAAAGATGTCTTGGAAGGTTCTACAATTATTAATAAACTCATTCAAAACATCCTTGATAGGTTTTAATCAAAAAAACTTATAATATAAAGATAATTTATCTCATGATGAATTTTATAACTTTATTATAGCTTATAAAATAAGGAAATATATAACATTAAATTAGGAGATCCTAGATAAAATTAATTTTGAGGCTATAATAAAGTTGAAAATATAAGATTATAAGACTATTAATTATAGTAAAACTGAGGATAAAGAATATGGTAAAATGAATGAAAAGAATATATCTCTTATCTGGAAAAATTATAGACGAGGTAAAGGAAATTATGGAGGAAAACTTCCAATCAAGTGTTTTGAGTGAGGAAGAACTAGGAATTTTTCTATTAATTTCCCCAAGAAGAAATTTGGTGAATATGAAGATCATTCTAAAGAAAAAACTTAGTGGAATAAGTGCAAAAAACTTCTAAGGAAGATAACAGGTAAACTGGTGGTAAGAAAATGGTCTATGGAAAAAGAAGAATCATGTAGAGTAAGAAATTTGAATCTGAATCTACTAACAAAAATTATTCAAAAGACAAAATTTTAGAGAAATTAACAACCATATTTAAAAATGTTCTAAAAAAGTAATATTACTCAAATACTTAAGATGGAGGAGGTGAAGAATCTTATATAGAATATCAACTCAAAATTGAACTTGTATCTTGTTTGAGGAAAACAAAAAAAAATCAAGAAAGAAATCATAATGATGTTGAAATAAAATATAAATAATAATTAATGGAGGAAGTATATTATTAAATAGGAAGATGAGTATATTCATGAGATTGTAAACTTTAAATTGAAATTTGGTAAACAATGTAAGAAAATGAAATATCTTAGTAAGAAACTTATTGTTAAAGAAGATTGGGTTTGAAAAACTCATTGGAAACTTCTTTAATTTGAAAGCACCATAATAAAAATCATTCAATGTAACAACTAGGATTTATAGATGAAAGTTTAATCATATCAATCTGGTAAGAAATATCACTCTAAGAATTAAGTAAAATCTTCACCTGCTAAATGTAAAAATTAATTTGATTTTTCTAACAATGAAGGTGTTATAATGTTTTTGGGAAATATTAGATTCAAAAATTATATGATAAATCTATCACATCTACCTAATTTGAGAATAAAATCAATAAGAAAGTTCCCCCATGTTAGTAGGAAACAAAAATAGAAAGATATTATTAACCATAAGATACTAATTACAAGGAAAGATTATATTTCTAAAAAAGACTGAGATTCAGTGGATATTTTTGGTGTTGTGGTATATTTGGGAACAAAAATTGTAATTATTGGAATAATATGTCTCTCCCTAGAATAAAGTATTAATTGAGTGGTAGAAATAGTATAAGAAAATATTGAAACTTTCCTAAGCCATGGGAATAAAGAAAGGAAAAATCACAAGATGTAAGGAAGTTTCCTATAAAAAATGAGTTTGGTTTCCTGGAAGAAGTTTAAGTAAGATGTGACCAACCAGGTCACCTTTCTCAAGAATATTTTACTACTCTTTTAGGAAAATTTTTGTATTATAGAAAATAAAAGGAGGTCGGAAATAAAAAATTTGAAGAAAGATAATTTTTTTTGAAACATCATTAAAAGAAAGAAAAATGAAAAACCCATGGATTATTGATAGTGTTTGTTCCTCAAACATTATGGGTGATATGAAAAACATGAAAATGTATAAAAACATGAAGAGGGAGAAGTTTATTTTTGAAATTATAGTTTCTTAAAAATCAAAGGAATATGAATAAATGAGATTGGTGCTAAAAACTAAAATACAAGTATGTTTTATATATTTATCAGCTCAAACATAATTTTATTAGTGTGAGAAAAAATTTTGATGATGGAAATGAATTAATATTCATAAATGATTCTTCTATCATAAAAATTGTGGAATAAGGTAAAATATTTACTATAGGAGAAAGCTGGTGGGAATCTCTTTCATATTAGAGAACTGTGTAACTTGTGTTATTTGAGTACTGAATATGGGAAAAAATTCACAGCATTGTAGGCTTGAAAATATTGTCCAGAAAAGTATGAAAAAATGTTTAAAATTAGATTCTGTAAGAAACTTTCTAACTTTGAAAATAAAAGAAGATTATTTTTTTACAACATGTCAGAAAGAGAAGATGATTGGTAAAAGTCATAAAAAGGTTGAAATTCATTCTACCATACCTCTTGTACTTATTTACTCTAATTTGTGTTGGATGATGTTATATAAATAAATTAAAGTGGATTTTTAATTTATCACTTTCATTGAGGTGTTTATTTTGTACCAGTATAAAATATATTTATCACTTTCATTGTAGGCTCTAATTTTTATGGGATAATGTTATATTAACAAAAATATATTTTACATCCTATGAGGTGTTTTATATCAAAAAACCTTCAGTAAAATATTTCAAGGTTTTTAGAAGCCCTTGTTTAAAAAAGAACAAAATTCCAACTCTTTAAAATTTCTTAAAAAACCTAAGGAATCTTTAGGGGATATTTACCCAATAGAATAAGTTATAAATGCTGGAATAAACATTTAAAAATTTTGTTACATTCATATTATGTTGAAGTTAATAAAAATATAACTTCATTAACAAAGGCTATTGAGAATATTTAGGAAGATAAGTTAAATAAATCCAATGAGAATTAAAAAAGTGGATATGAAAGTGAGTCAGAACAAGTGATTGAAGATTCATAAGAATCATGTGGTGAAGAAAGTGAAGTGTGAAGAAAATAACTAAAATCTTATAATTTATAAAAATTGGTTGAATCTAAAAATATTATTATAAATCATAAATACCTCCTTCAAACTAGAATAGATTTGAGGTTAGAAAATCAGACATCACTTACTTCATAGGTTAAAGAGGAATCAGTTTTAGAGGTAGTTGAACACAAAGAATGATTTTACACTATGAATAGAAATTTGGATCCGATAGAGAAAATGATACCTCATAAATCGTTTTATGACTAGTAGGAAAGAACATTATTGGGATAAAACGGTTGTTTAGAAACAAGTTGAATGAACATGTGGAAGTTTCAAGAAAACAAGCATGAATATTT
The DNA here is from genome assembly GCA_963277665.1 of Viscum album. Classification (NCBI taxonomy): domain Eukaryota; kingdom Viridiplantae; phylum Streptophyta; class Magnoliopsida; order Santalales; family Viscaceae; genus Viscum; species Viscum album. The sequence continues at coordinate 191,883,166 of OY728145.1, forward strand.
CATAATATATATTCATAGGTGCAAGGTGTGGAGTTTGAAGAAACTTTTTCCCCCATTTTGATATTGGAAAGTATCATAACGTTCTTATCAGTGGCTACACATCATTTTTATAAATTTTATTAGATGAATGTAAAGCCAACATTATTAAATATAGAAATTGAAGAATTTTACATTAATAAACCTTGTGGGTTTTTACATGATAGAGATGAAATCAAGGTTTGTAAGTTAAAGAAATCGTTTTATGGGATGAAACAAGATCCCTGATCCTATTCTTCCAAACTAGATAGTTTCTTGAAAAGGTTGAATTTTTCTAAATGGAGAGTTGGTAGAAACTTATATGTAAAGAAGATAAACTCAGTTTCCCTAATTTTTATTTTTTGTATTGATGATATAATTTTTATAGAGGATAAGGAAAATGATTGTAATGAGTTTTCTGAAGAAATGAAGAAATTTTTTGAAATTTAAATTCTTGGAGAATTAACTTACTTTCTGGGTTTACAAGTGAAAAAAAGGAACAGTACATTGTATATCTCAATAAAAGTACTTTATGGAGTTTTCATAAAAGTTTCTCATGGAAGATTATAAATACTTTTTTACTCCAATATTATTTGTCATGAATATGAGTAAAGGTGAAGCTAGAAAAAGAGTTAATCAAAATGATTTTTGGAAGTTTATAGGAAGTTTCACCTATTTTATAGCTTTAAGTCCTGACATCCTTTATCTTCTCATTCTCTACAAAACATATCATAATGATATAAAATAATCATATATGATTGTAATAAAAATAATTTTGAGATATATTAAATGAATTTATTCTTATAGACTATTATATAATAGAAGAGTTGATATAGAATTTCATGGATATACTAATACAAACTGGGATGGAGATTAAAATGACATAAAATAAACATCAGTAGGAATATTTTTCTTGGGATAATTTTTTGTGAGATAGTATAGTTTGAAATATATTTTAGTAACCTTGAGTATAGTGGAAGCAAAATATGTTTCTACCACCCTTTATTATATGAAAATTATTTGTATGAACTTTCGTCCAGATGATTTGAGGATGAATTTTTCTACATCATTGAAGATTATTTGTGACAATCAAAGTGTTTTTTATCTTTCCAAAATTCCTATACAACATTAAATATTAAATCACATTGATATAAAGTATCACTTCATAAAGGAGAAAGTTATTGGTGGAGATGTTATTCTTGAGTACATTTTTACAAAATATTAAATTGTTGATGTCTTCACCCAAGCTATACCAAAAGAGAAATTTGTGTAATTGAGGTTTTAAATTCATGTTCATCCCCCACTAAATACTTCCTAAAAGTTTATAATTCCCCCACTATGCTTTGTCTTATATTGAAAATAGGGGAAATAATTTACAACTTCTAACTAAAAGGGTGAGGGTAAACATTTCCCTGAAATGTGGATAGTAAGTACAATTATTTTCAAAATTAATCTGAAGTTGTGATCATCAAAATATTGGTAAGAGAAAGAAAACAGAGAAAATAAATTTAGGGAATAAAATTTATGGGGATTTTTCTTAGAATGGATACAAATTTTCTTATCACTAAGAGATATAATTACTTCAAAAACATTAATTTATCCAGTAGTGTTGTGACAAGACCCTTTCTTTGAGAAAAAATGCGTTTTTGTAAAAGTTGATAAAAGGTGATTTTTTGAAAAATTTAAGTGATGAAAAATGATGAGTTTTAACAATTTTAACAAAATTTATCATCAAATACCTAGGGGTAGATTGAAGATCCTTTTTGATGTTTTTGGAAAAAAAAATTATTTTTTGACAATTTATCTTTGTTGATAATTATTCTATTAATAGGTGAAAGAAAGATAATGAAATTTTTTTAAGAATTTTTATTAAGAAAATTTGTTTATAATATTTATTATGAAGATTATTCAGAGAGTGAAGAAGATATGAAGTCTCCTTAACTTTGATAAGAAATTTTATTTTCATAATTAGGTGTTTATATACTAATCTCAATGTTTCTAAAATCATAGAAAACCTCATGATACACGATTTTGATCAACAGGGGAGTCTATGTTTTCTAGATAGAAAGTTCCATAAAAACTTTACCAGATATGAAAGTTTAGTTTATCATAAAAAGATCTATAAGAATTTTTAATAAGTATCTCCAAATATAGAAGTTTAAAAGAAATTCTTGCATTGCAAGTTGCTGAGATTGAAAAAAGGTAAGTTTTAAAAAATTCACCAAATGATCCAGATTATCAGAATAAACTGATTAGATAGAAATAAATAAGTGGTTATTATTGAGTTTGTGTAGTTTTGTATGATGAAAAAGAAATAAAAAGTGGAATAATAATTCATATTTCAATATTGGTGAAATTTCAAATGGAGAAATAAAAATTGAGAAATTCAAGGAGTGCATGGAACAAAGAAATTTGGATGTGACTAAAGTCTTTATAAGTTTGAATAATATAGTCAACTATCTTCACTGGGTAAAGATAAATGGACAAAGAAAAATGTAGTTTATTTTCAATAAAGTCCAGAGTAATGGATCTACGAAGATTAATTTTCTAGAAAAATAGTCTGTATAAATATTGAAGAGTGTGTATTTTTTACAAGCTAACTAAAGTTTGAATCAATGAATTTATAAAGTTTTTCTGAAGGAATCCAATCTTAAAAAAAATTCAAAGAATTCCATATTATAAGATTTTAAAAATATTTATATTATAAATATTGTACAAAATGTTTCCGAAGGGAAAAGATTTTCTTATGAAGTCGTCATATGAACAATTCATCCAAATAAAGCAAAGTGGAGAAGTAGTGATTTTTTGTTAGACAAAATTTTCTTAAAATGTTTCCAAACAAACGTTTTTCAAATGAATATTTTTTAGATTCTTTACATATCTTTGTAAAGTTCATAAGTTTGATGTTGTTGTAGTGATATTTTCAATTTTTTTATCTATATAAATTCAAGAAAGTATGAAGAGTTCCCTAATGACTGGTGTTAAGGAAATTTGAGGAAGTTTAAAAATGATGGAAAATTCGATAACATTTATGATTATTCTATAATAAGTTGATAAGTGCTCAGTGTATTTGAGATTTAAATATGAATTGTTAATTTTTGAATCAGCTTGAGTGGAAAAAATAAAATGGGTTCCCACCCATTCCACTTTGAGAGAACCTATATAAATGGGGTGAAAAGGTATTATTGTATATGTATCACTTTTCACTGAAAAAATCTAAAGTGCTAAATAATTTTTGTTAGAAGTGAGTTTAAAACTAATTTTTATTTCATATTTAAGAAATCTACTGGAAATAGTTTCCTTATAGATAAATTAGACAGAGTTTTAGTTTAGATAAATACGGTAGAGAAATTGTATAATGTTTTTGTACTGACTATGATCGACAATGATTCCTCAATCTAATAAAACATGGATTTTAAATAGGAGTAGTCTTTTATTGAGTTGCATTGGATTATCATTCATAGGACATAGAAAAGGGTGCATCAGATAAACCTTTATGATGGATTAAAATGAATATACTTTCTGTATGAACATTTGGCAGCTGAAGTTACAAAGTTTTATACTTTTTGTGGCTTGAGTTTTGTAAGAAAAACTTTATAATCTGAGGAGATTTGGTATAATCATACCTATTAGAGGATAGAAGGAGTCTAAGGCTAGTTGGATAAAAGTTGTATTCACTTATTAATAATATTTAATTTCCATAGGCCCATGGGAGTATCCATGGTAGGGATAATAGTTCTCACACTAAGGTCGAACCTTGTAAATCTTGTGTGCCTTGTTTACTTTCATATCTCTACATGCTTGTGAGATTTTTATATATTTTGATAAGCAAAATAACTCTAACTAGTTTTAGGGTTTGAATTTTGTTAATTTTAAAAATTTCACCACTGATTCAACCCCCCCCCCCCCCTCCCAATGGTTCAACAGTTCTTAGGAACTTTAGAATTATACCCTATAACATATTCATATCTGATGGAAAATTTTTTAACTATTTGATGATAGAATTGGTTGCTTTCTCACAAGAATATGATGCAATTTTTTGGTTAGATGGAATCTTTTTTATATGTTCAAATTGAAATATTAATATATTATTTATAAAATTAATATCTAATTTGAGTTTAGCTTTTATAGATTTTTTATGCTCTAAGACTCAAGTGGAGACACTGGATTATATAAAAATCATGTTTTGTATCATTTAAATTTGATTCCATAGTATTTCCTTTATATCATAAAACTCAAACTTAAGAATTGTGTTCTTTTTTAAGTTTTCTAAATGATCTTTTAAACTTTCCATTTCTATTTTCATAGAATTGTATTTTGAAATGATTTTCTATATAAAGGTTTTAATTTGACTATTTGGTTTAGTGCTTTCTAACCCTTAAACAACTAGATATCCCCCATCTTCCACTCCTCTTCTATTAGACTTTAAAATTAGAGGATATTCTTCACTTCCTTCTTCATTTTATCTAGAAATCTTAGATCTATCAAAGAAAAATTTTCCAACCATAATTATATTAAGTTTCTAAGTTAATGATATCTCTTTAGTAGATCTTGGTAAGATATTTTCAGCTCCATCACATCTAAAAAAAATCATCATTATGAAAAGTGAGAGTCCTTATTTTACCACTATCCATAGTAACTACATTTCTAAGAGAAAACCTAAAGGTTAATCTTGTATAATATTCTTGAGAATCCATATAAGAATCTATATTCTTAAGATTCCTAGATTTAGTAGCAACAATAGTAGGCACTTGAGGATCAGCTTGAGCAGCACTAGCTTTCTCTTCTAGAGAACCTTCTTCTAATTATCTAGCTCTAGATTCAATAATTGATACAAGAATATCCTCAATGATAACTTTTCTTCTTATTCTTAACACAGGAATTTAATTATCCATTGTATACTCTAGTTCAGATTTAGTAAGATTGAAAATGGTTTCAACAGCATTAGAAACTACAGCTGTATGAACTTGGACATTTGTAGGATCAACAAAAATATCTTCATCTAGTACTTCTCCTATAGCTGGTTCACTTAAAAATTTCACAGAAAACTCCCCCTTAGCATGATCTAGGTAAAATTCTATATATTCTTTATTTATAATGGTCATAAACTTTTAAGGATGGGTTTTTTGAAATACTCACTTCTCTGAAGGACTCCAAGTCCTAGATTTTCTAAACCACCGAACTTAAAGTGTATCATTTAACTGCGCTCAATATCTAATCTTTGAAACATAAGAGTAAAAATTCATTTGAAAGGATAGATAATTAAATCTCATTTATTGACATGGTACATTGTTTCCCTCAGAACATATGTTCTGGATAGGAATCACTATTTATGAATGGTTTCCACTGGATTTGTTTATGGAATCAGAAACACCCAATGATTCTATATCCAAAGGGACCTGCTTTCCAAAGGTAAACATTCATTAGTTGTTTTGACCTATGACTCTTAAGAACTTGCATTGGTCGTGAGGATGGGTGTTCAGGCTCATCACACCCTTTTGGGGGGAATTATTGCCTACTCTGGGACTTTCTTATAGATTTAAGATATGTTCATGAATCCTTATTAAATTACCAAGTGTGATGTAGGTTTCCCTAAAAATATGAAATCAATTATTATAATGTATCATAATCATCTATATATGTTAGATTTTATTCATTAATAGAGATGTCTATATGTATTTGAGGTTCTCCATCAATGGTATCCTCTCATATACTAATTAGATATTCTTAGGTCCTTATTATGATAATGATGGTTTTTAAGCCACCCAGTGGGGTGATCTAGAATTTATTGTCATCTAGGTAGACAAATGTTACTATGGAGTTTATCGTCATCTAGGGAGATAGAAGGTTACTCTAGAATTTGCCTTTATCTAGGGAAAAAAAGTTATTTTTATGTTGGGATTGAACCCATAAATGGGCAACCTACGTATCCTTGTGAAATAAATCAGAACCCGTATATTTTGGTGCCTCTTAATGGGACACATCATACCTTTTAAGGTTTTGTGATAAGGACCCAACTATATAGTTTAATGTCATGTGGTAAGGACATCTAAGAGGAAGGTGCCTAGAAAACGTTTAGTGTGGGACTTATGTAAAAATATCCCAATATACTAGGAAGGGATATGAGTTTCCAAGTTGAATTAGACCCTACTAGGTATGTGACCCAAAATAATAGGTTTGTTTTAGGATGTTGGGTTTGAACCAATAGGAGGCTTCCTACTTATCTTGTTTGGATAGGAATCAAATCCCATATAGTTCATTGTTGAGGACACATGCCTATGGAGTCCCTCAAGGGTATGTCTCATAGGGGATTATATCTCTTCTAGATAAAAGGTTGAGGGTTACTCTTGAAAAGGATATCCCCTATAAATGGAGTGTGAGGTATGTTTTAAATCTTGGTGGTTTGAGGGCTTAACTCAGGGTTTACTCTTGAGGAGAATACCCAGATTAAGAAAATTATTATTAGGGATTATTCCTAAGGAGTATTCCCAATGAGCTCAAATCCTAAGGGGTTTTCTTATATATCCTGGTTAACAGGAATCAGAGTTCTCGTAGTTTAGTCCTTCAGGAGGATTGTGAGGGTTTTGTAATCATTACAAACATCTAATTCCATGTGAGTCATGATCGGTGTGAGAAACAAGAGTATGTGAAATATTCAACAAAATACACATGCTTTATCCCCCCACTGGTGGAGGAAGATGGGCCTATGGTGGAAGAGTTCATGGCTACAAACCTTCCCTCTCTTCACTTAACATTGAATGTGAATCTAATGTAAGGAAATAATGAAAGAGAAGGATTCAATGGAGTTATAGGGGAATGATACAAAAACCTCATATATAAAAGGATATGAGATTACATCAGAATATTTTCCATTTTTAGATTTGGTTGGGCCTTACTCCTATGGAGGGTTCCCATTTGAGTTAAGGATAGGGGCTTACACCAGGATGGGTGCCCTTTTGAACTTTGGTTGGTGCTTACTCCTAATGAGGATTCCCATTTGAGTTTTGGTTAGGGATTACTCATAATGAGTATTCCCATTTGAGGTTCAGTTGGGGATTACTCTTAAGGAGGATGCCAATTTTAGATTTGGTTGGGTATTACTCCTAAGGAGGATGCCAATTTTAGATTTGTTACTTAGATTAGGAGGTCCTTGGATCAGGTGATTTATTCAGGTCCTTGGATCATGTCCTTGGCTCAGGTGCTTAGCACAAGTTCTTATCTTAGGTCCTTAGAGTAGGTTCTAAGATGAGGTTCTAATAACAGGTCCTTAGCACAGGTCCATAGTGGAGGTCCTCTGTGTAGGTTCTCCGCACAGGTCCTCCGTGGAGGTCCTTTATGAAGAACTGTTCCTTGTGTTCTAGACTATGATGGGACTTTGATCCACTTATCCCATTTAATTATCTCATCTCTCATGTTTTATAGAGTTGCTTGAGAGTTTTTTAGGACTTGGGAAAATTGGGTTGCGAAATGAGAGATCTGGGGCTTCTTCTAAATTTTTTTTAACCTATCAAATGGAGAGTACATGAGTCCTATTTATAGGGAAACAGAGAACCTCGGGTAAAGGAGTTACTCTGCACAATTCATCTACGTAGTGTTGGAAGTATCTTATCTCCACGGACGGTGGTCGCCCCCTTATTTTTCAAGGGAGGCAGGCATGGGTGGTGGGTGGTGGGTGGTGGGTGGCCAACCCCACCAATTGTTCCTGTGAGAAATGAGAAGCATGGGTGAGGGTTGCCTATAAAAGGTAATAACCTCTTCCCATTTGAGGCATCTCATATATCACTTGTATCTGGTTTCTCATCACCGGTAGTCATCCTATTTGAGTGGTTTTGTGATGTTTATTTTTTCACTTATTCAAGAGAGATTTTACGAGGGTTTTCTCCTTGTAATAAGTGAGGGAGTCTGTACCCACTTTTACCCCATAGTGATCCTTCCATTTGCCCATGGTTTTTTACCCCTTCCATTTGGGGTTTTTTCCACATTACATCTGGTGTCCCTTTTATTTCCACATTTTCCACTTTATTTTATCTCGTGATTATCACTGCACTGGTGGGCCAATCATTTACGCTCCCAACAAGTGGTATCAGAGGCAAGGTTCTGGCCCAGTGTTGTTCATGTTTTTAGGTATTAATAAATCTCGTAAATTTGAGTATGCTCTGTGATTGCAACTCCGGTTGATCTGTCACATCATAAAAAATTTATTGAGATTATTAAATACACTGTTGTGAAATAGAGGAGGTTCTGGACTGACAGCATGTCTAGATGGCGGCAAAATTCAAGATCGAAAAATTCAATGGGTTTTTGTTGTGGAAAATGAAGATGTAGGCAGTGCTATGGAAGGATAATTTACTAAGAGCAATTGGAGAAAAGTTGGAGGGTGTGACGAAGGAGAAATGGAATGATATGGATGGTAATGCTATTTCCAACATCCATTTGGCTTTGGCAGATGGGGCCATATCGAGCATTGCGAAGAAAAAGATGATGAAGGAAATATGGGATACTATGATGAAGCTATACGAGGCCAAGTCAATGCACAAAAAAATTTTCCTGAAGAGAAAATTGTACACTCTTAGGATGGCAGAGTCATCATTGGTGACCGACCACCTCAACATCCTTAATACCTTGTTCACTCAGCTCATGGTATTGGGCTACAATATTGTGGATACTGAACGTGCGGAGATTATACTCCATAGTTTTCTAGATTCATATGACCAACTCATCATCAGCCTCACTAGAAATATCCGAAAATATATGATGCTCTTTAATGATGTTACAGCTGCGATTCTTGAATAAGAAAGTTGGCTCAAGAACAAAGAGGACAGACAGACAACTTCGCACCAAGCAGAGGCTCTGTCAATGGAGAGAGGAAGGATGATGGAGTGTGCTTCTAGTGGGAGTCAAAATAATGGAAGGTCCAAATCAAAGAGTAAGAAGAATAATGTCACATGTTTCAATTGTGGCAAGAAGGGGCACATCAAGAAATATTGTTGGAATAAGAAGAGTGGAGAAAAGAGCTCTCAGGGAAATGTGGTGAGTACTTCTGAAAGTGGACATATACTAGTCAGTGAAGAAACAACGACTACTGGAAGCAGGAAGCATCTCAAAGATGCATGGATTATCGACTCAGGAGCAATACGGCACATGAAATCTCGGCAGGAATGGTTTAACCAATATGAAACCATCCCGGAAGGACTTGTGTACAGGGGGAACGATCACACTCGGAATATCGTTGGAATCGGTACCATCAAACTGAAGATGCATGATGGCATAGTACGGACCATCCAAGGAGTACGTCATTTGAAGGTCCTGAAGAAGAACATATTGTCTTTGGGTCAATTTTATTACATCGGATGCAAGGCTTGCACTGAGAATGGAGTGATGAGAATCAAGGGTGTGCTTGTGGTAATGAAGGTGGAGAAGATCTTGAAGAACATGTACATGTTTATGGGTGAAACGTACAAGGTGGAGGAGATAGTTATTGGATCAACAACCTCGATGGAAGCGTTGATGACGTTATGGCATCGGAAGCTTGTCCATATGTCATAACGAGGCCTGAAGATTCTTGCGGATCAGAAGTTGCTGCCTGGTCTGACACAGGTATCCTTACCATTTTTTGAGCATTGTGTTTTGAGCAAGCAACATAGGTTAAAGTTCGGGACTTCAACAGAAAGAAGTCAAGAGATCTTGGATTTGATCCATTCTGATGTTTGGCAAGCACCGGTTATATACCTGGGAGGAGTAAGTTACTTTGTATCTTTCATTGATGATTATTCCAGGTGATTATGGGTGTACCCAATCAAAAAGAAGGCAGATGTTTTTGAAGTCTTCAAAACATTCAAAGCGCGGAAAAAGATTGACTCTGGAAAGAAGATCAAGTGTTTGAGGACAGCCAATGGTGGAGAATATACAAGCAAGGAGTTTGATACTTTTTGTCAATAGTAAGGGATCAAGAGACAATTCACGGTGGCGTACACTCCTTAGCAGAATGTAGTGGTAGAGAGGATGAACAGAACCCTGTTGGATAGAACAAGGGTGATGCTGAAGACTACAGGTATTGCCAAAAAAAATTTGGGTAGAAGAAGTGAATACCACCTGTTATGTAATCAACCAATCTCCTTCAATGATTATTGAGCTGAAGACACCGATGGAGATGTGGACTGGTAAAACCGCTGACTATTCCCGGTTACATACTTTTGGAAGTCCTATATATACAATGTTTAATGACCAGGAAAGATCGAAGTTGGATTTGAGATCCAGAAAATGTATCTTCTTGGGGTACGGTGATGGTGTGAAGGGGTATCATTTGTGGGACCCCACTGCCCACAAATTTATCAATAGCAGAGATGTCATTTTTGCAGAAGATATGGTGAAAATGAAAATTGATCGAGACATAGAGAAGGAGAATACAGAAACTACAATAGTCGAATTAGAGGACAAATCCAAGGAAGAACCTGTTTCCTATGAGGCATTACCAGAGCAGGATGATCAATTACATGTTGAGTATGGACCACAACGGTCAACTCGGGAGAAAAGATCACCAGTATGGCACTCAGACTATGTCACTGAGAGCAATCTTGCATATTTCTTATTGACAGAGGATGAAGAGCCATCTTTTGTGGAGGCGACCTAGAGTCCATATGTATCCTCATGGATGGCGGAGATGTAGGATTAACTTGAATCCCTGCATAGAAACAAGACTTGGGATATTGTTCCATTACCTCGTGGAATGAAGGATATCGAAAACAAATGGTTCTTTAAGATCAAGTAGTATAAAAAGGACCAGGTGGAAAGATATCGTACAAGATTGGTGGTCAAAGTACTTGCTCAAAAGGAAGGTATTGATTTCAATGAAATATTGTCTCATATTGTTAGACTGATGACTGTTCGGTTAGTTATGGCGATGTGTGCAAAATACAGCTTACATCTAGAGCAGCTGGATATGAAGACTACTTTTCTCCATGGTGATCTTGATAAAGAGATCTATATGCTCCAACCGGAAGGTTTTTTCGAAGAAGGCAAAGAGAACTTTTTTTTTCAGGTTGAACAAATCTCGGTACGGTCTCAAACAAGCGTCGAGGTGTTAGTACAATAGATTTGATTCCTATATCATGAGCCTTGGATGTGACAGACTTCATTCAGATCCTTGTACATATTTCAGGGGTTCAGATGGTAATTATTTCATCATTCTTATATTGTATGTGGATGACATGTTGGTTGCAGGATCCAACAATGATTAGATCCAGGAGACGAAGTCATAGTTGGATAGGGAGTTTGATATGAAGGACTTGGGACCAGCAAAAAAGATTCTTGGGATGCAGATTTATCGAGACAGAAATAATGGGAATATTTGGCTATCACAGAATAGTTACTTACAGAGAGTCTTGAAACGCTTCAACATGTAAGATTATAATCCAATATCTACCCATCTACCCATTAATTTCAAGTTATCCTCAACAATGAGTCCTAGTAATAAAGCAGAGAGGATGGAAATGTCTTGATTACCGTATGTATCAGTAGTGGGTAGTCTAATGTTCGCTATGGTTTGTACTAGACCAGACATTGCACATGCAGTGGGAGCAGTTAGTCTGTACATAGAGAATCCAGGACGGGAGCATTAGAGCATAGTGAATCGGATCCTGAGATACATCAAGGAGACCTCAGATGCTATATTATGTTATGGAGGATCAAATTTTACGGTCATAGGATATGTTGATTCATATTTTGTAGGTGATTATAATTGGAGGAAATCCACTACTGGTTATGTGTTTACTCTTGCAGGAGGAGCAGTGAGCTAGATTTAAATGTTATACTTAGTTGTGGATTTATCCACGACAGAGGTGGAGTATATGGTAGCTACACAGGCTTGTAAAGAGGCGATTTGGATGAGAGGTTTGTTGGAGGAGCTCGGGCACAGACAGATGCAGATTCCATTGTTTTGTGACAGTCAGAGCACCTTGCACATTGCAAGAAATACATCTTTTCATTCCAGGATAAAGCACATTGGGTTAAAATATCACTTTGTCTGAGATGTGGTGGAGGAAGGAATTTTGGATATGCAGAAGATTCATACTAATGAAAATCTGGAAGATTTCCTGACAAAGGAGATTAACTTTGATATGTTCAGATGGTACAGATCCTCGAGCGTCCTTGTAGATACATGAGAAGCATCATTTGGCAGATAGAAATTATGTGGATATGTGATTGGTTCTGAATCAAATTTCCAAGTGGGAGATGTGTTAGAAGCATCTTATTTCCATGGATGGTGGTTGCCCCATTTTTTTTCAAGGGAGGTAGGTGTGGCTGGTGGGTAGTGGGTGGCCAACCCGACTAATTATTCCTGCGAGAAATGAGAAGCATGGGTGAGGGTTCCCGATAAAAGGTAAGATCCTCATCCCATTTGAGGAATCTCATCTATCACTTGTATCCAGTTTCTCATCACCGGTAGTCATCCTATCTGAGTGGTTTTGTGAGGTTTATTTCCCCACTTATTCAAGAGAGATTTTACGAGGGTTTTCTCCTTATAATAAGTGAGGGAGTGTGTACCCACTTTTACCCCATAGTGATCCTTCTATCTTCCCATGGTTTTTTACCCCTTCCATTTGGGGGTTTTTCTATGTTACATATGGTGTCCCTTTTATTTCTGCATTTTTTACTTTATTTTATCTCGTGATTATCGCTGCACTGGTGGGACAATCATTTACAGTCCCAACACATAGTTCATCCATATAGGTCCTATGTATAGGTCCTCTATGCAGGTCCTTCGCATAGGTCCTTTGTGCAGGTCCTTCGCACAGGTCTTCTGCATCAGTCCTTCATACAGGTCCTTGATGCGGGTGAGGAAAATCCCTTTATAAAATTTATCCATCTCTTGGGTGACATAACTTTTGATCTACAAGTCCATTTGGGATTTTTGACCAGTCAAATCAAAGCTCTCAAAGAGATATACACTTATTGAGATGGTAAATACACCAATTCTTATTATCAGAAACTTGGTAATCAATTTTTTATGCATTGAAACCTTTTTTATCATCGATATTGGAAATCCAAGGCCTACTCCTAGAGAGGGGGTATTTCCTCTTATCCCTCATTATGGATCAGTCTAGAAGAAAATGAAAATCTAAACATTAATTATTCATAAAAGTTCATGAAACACATTATGTGGTGTCAACAAAATCCCCCCTTAGAATTAGATTCATTCAGAATGAAAATAATTTAGTTCTAAGGTAAATTTAGGGAACTTTGATGCATTCCAACATCATTTTATGGGATTTGGAGCTACATCAATTTTGGGAGGACATTCAAATTTGTTCCTAATACATGGGGCCTAGCGAGCATAATTTTACTGTTTCAAGGGTCATATGGACAACTCTGAAAACATTGTATCTTTTATGTTATCCCCATAATTTTTTTTACCTAAGATAAATATGAGAGAGAATTAGAGGGTGATACTTAGATTTTTATCAGGTTTCCCCTTTTGGGTTTTTTTCCAATCAATTTTTTTATTTTAACTTTTTATCACTCGATGTTGTCTAAACCGTACAGAGTTTAGGTCTAGCAAGCTGATACTTGACTTTTTTCTAGATTACCCTTTGTAGGTTTTCAACCTAGTGAGTACTATGTCTCCTTTTGTGGGAAGTTTAAAGTCATTATTTTTGGATTAATAAAGATATTATTTTAGTTCAAATACCTTTGACTATAAATTTTTAGATTAGATCCCAAAAAGGGATTTTATGGATGGTAATATCCTGATGTTTCCTTAGATACTTCCAAGGGGAATCTTGAGTTGTGATTTTTAAGGTCACTAAATCAAAAAATTGAAGTATGAAAATAGAGGAGTTCTCTTCCTAGAATGAAGTTACTAATATTTGAAAAACCTATTATGGGGGCTGTATTATGCAGGGCCAGCTAGGGAATATACTATATATCCAAATAGTGGCATCCTTTGGCTGACATGCCCGTTATATGGGTGACTTATGCAAGGCCAACTAGGGCATGTACTACACAGTCAGGTAAATGAGTTCCTAGTAATTTTTACATTATATTACTAATAGACAAATGGGTTTATGATTTGGATCTCTCAAGACCATAGTGGATGGATTTTCCAAGTAAAGATGTCTAAGAATAAAAGGGTCCATCTATGCCAGCATAGGCCATGAATGAGAAGCCAGTCCTATATGAATTTTATGTGTGGAGGAAGATACATTTGTTAGAAAGGGGCTTTATGATATTATGATGTGCAGTTTCAAGTCATGCAATAAGGGAATTATGTTATGCAGTTTAAAGTCATAGATCAAGGAAATTTGGGGGTTGTGAAGTTTCTATTAATGCAGTAGGGGAATTAAGAGGATTTGATTTAAGGTCTTTAGATTTGACTGAAGATTTGATGGTTTTCTAATTCGGGGTAATTTTTCTGGAAATGTGCTATCATATTCTAGTATGGAGGGGGTAATTGTAAGCTGTAATTTGGGGATCTCCAAATATGAAGAGTTATATGGGAAAAAAGTATAAATGGAATTAGAGGAAGTCTCTTCCAAGAACGAAGTTACTTCCATTGGAAAAACCCATTATGGGGGTTGTACTATGTAGGTCCAACTAAGACATATGCTGCATAGCCAAATAGTGACATCCTTTGGATGAAAGGCTTGTTATATGGGAAACTTATGCAATGAAAATTGGGGGCATGTACTTTATAGTTAGGTAAATGATCTCTCAAGAATTCTGACATTCTATTTCTAAAAACGGATGAACGTTTTTAGAGATTTAGATATTCCCAAGCATGGATTTTGGTATTATAGAGAAAAGTACATGAATACAGAAGGGATATTTCTAATCGTGATTTCCAAAGAATCAGAGAAATAGGCTCTCTATGAAGGTCTAACCCAAATGTAGGAAGTATTGTGTCTATAGTTTTAGGTCATACGACTAAACCATAATATTATGGAAACAATGAAGGATTATGTGTTTGAATGTCCCAAGATCATTCAAATATGATTTGAAAATATGGATTTGAAAAATGTAAACCACGGTCTTGGATACTTTCATGTCAGGATAAATCATATGAGACAAATACACAAAGGATGACCGCTTTAAATTGTGGGGCTCCTGCATACCTTCATTAAATCTTAAAGGGACAGAAGAGGCTTCTCCCAAGAATGAAGTTACCACTATTTGACAAACCCATTATGGGATCTGTATTATACAGGTCCAAATTGATCATTTTTTGTATATCCAAACATTGGAATCCTTAGATTGACAGGCCCATTATGTTGGTGAATTTATGAAAGGACAACTAGGGCATGTATTTCATAGTCAAGAAAAAGAGTTCTTAGGTATTAGACTTTCTGTCACCAAAAACCAAAGAAATATTATAAAGATCTTAAATTATTTCAAGATTAATATTATGACGTGTGAAAGGGGAATTTTTCAATGCATAAAGGAAGTTTTTGTACCAATTTTGGCCATGAATTTAGAATCCATTACATAGATATGACTCATATGTATAAAAGGGGAAATCTCTTGTTTTCATTATGGGTTCTCTAAGGAGAGGGCCCAAAATAAAATATCCTATATAGATTTTGATCGTATGAAGGAGAGGGGTAATTTTCATTTATCTTGTTACTTGGACTAGGATCTATGTCCTAGTCTTCACTACGTATCATGATGGAATAAGAATCAAGTCATACGTAGTTCTCTGGGTAACATGCAGCTTATAGTTGTACAAAAAGGAAATTATACTGTGTAATTTTGAGTCATAAAGCAAGGACATTAGGGGCTTTGAAATGAAGAGTAATTGAATATTGTGGTTGTACTAGCGTATAGGGCCCGAGTTTCACTACATATCTTGTAACACCTGAGATTTTATGAGAAATATTTTGTTTTTATGTATAATGTTATATAAATGAATATTTCACTACACACAACATTTTCTTGTCTTGCGTTATACGTAAGAGAAACCTTCCTCAATAGCTTGCGTTGTACGCAATACCGAGTTTCACTAAACAACGATATGATATTAAAATATTATAAAAACTAACTTTTATGAATAGTAATACCAAATTTTTCAAATTTTATAAATTTTATCTTTCAAAATGGACTTCATTTTTGGATTCGGAATATCAAAATTAGCCTAGGGTGAATTTTTGGTATTTTTCTGAAAACTTTCAATTTTTGATGAATAGTGAAAATACTGGGTTACTATTTAAAAACCGACTTTTTATAATTATTTATTTTATTTAAATATATTTTAGGTCAAAATTGATACATAATACCTATATAAGTTCAAAATAATTCATTGGAGTCATTTTCATAATAATTTTAGATATATAAAAATTTTATTGAACTTTTCACCGTCTTTTACCCACCTCCTAGGAGAGTTTGAAAATTTACATAAAACATAGTATTACTACTTTTGTGGGTTGAATTTCGAAAATCCGAGAGACAAAGTTAACATCAAGGAGTAAAATGTGGTTCAATAAGATAAAAATATTTTTTGGTGAATAGTAACTTTTTACTTTTATTTACTACGGTTAAAAGTAAATAGGGTAATTAAGGCTAAAAATGGTATTATTATTACCCTAACACATGTCCTAATTATATTGGATAAGTTTAATTCGACCAAAAACAACCTTAGGAATAAAATATGACCATTTAGGTCCACTTGGATTAGATTAGGCCATTTAATATTATTTTATTTAAAGAAGAGTTAAAATAGTTAAAATCAAAGTTTAATAACTAAAACCTTTTTAATAAAGGGTTATAAATAAGATAATTTCGACTATAAATATTCATTAAAAATATAAAAAGATTTCCTAAATAATGGTATTTTGTTTATAATTTTTAGACTTTAAATAATTTAATTTATTTATGACACAATGATGATGCAGTAATTACCTTATTAAGAAAATATTAACATAATTGATATTATAAATACCCAAATAAATGTAATTTTGAGACTTTTTAAGAATTAAACTAATTTTATAGGTTAATATGATATATTAGAATTGATTTAATTAACCTTTTTCAAACTAATCATGCTGTTATGATTTTCACAAAAATCAATTACCAAATAGTGTCAAAATTGACATAAAATAGTTTTTAAAACAAATATTATATTATTAATTGTTATTTTATTCCTAAAAATCTAAGGTTCGGAAAAATCACTTAGATAATGTTATATATATTAATAATGAAACACTTGGGGTTCGTTTGGCTTGTTATAGTAAGTTTATTAACCATATAGTGTAAGAAAACAAGAAGACACGGTAAAAGTAAAATTATTTAACTTAAAGTTAAATCTAAATGATAAGGTTAAAATAGTAAACTAAACTTGTATAAAATATATTTTTTGAGATTATTTCGACCCATACCCACCTTATCTTATAAATAAATCAATTTGGAGCTATTAAAAACTGAAAATGACTTTATATTAAAATAATATTTTAAGTTTTTCCTAAAGTGCCCCTCTCCTCCCTTATAAAAGGGAACCTCCTCCCTATCCTACTAACACAACTTTGAGCCTTCAATCTCAGAAAAACACTACCAATTTCTCTTCTCCACTTCCCTAGAAACATCCTAGAGGTCCTGGTCTTCTTCAAAGACCATCTTTAGAGCCCTAAGAGGAGGTTAAGAAGAGGCGCTTCAAAGAAGAGGTAATGTCCGTTACCGATTCTTTCAACTCTATTTCTTCTTCTAATTCATCTTATTTAGTTATTTCATTTGGAAGTAATAACATCAGTATCACTCATATACTGATATGTTATTATAAATACGAAACAATCCTATATCACCTTCTATCCATCCTACGGAAAATGAAATCACCGCGCGTGCGTACGTACGGAATACCGTCTCAACGTCGTGGTGTAATTTGTTTTCCACCACCACCTTACTTGTATGGTTATAATAGTGTAAAGAATAACTATATATGATTATTGTAAATTGGTATTGATTCTGAAATATTATACATACACTTCAATACAATTCCACGATCATGGGAACGATATCATCGCTCGTGCGTATGAATGGCCTACCGTCTCCACGATCTGATGTGACTCGTTCTACATGATCTTAAATGCATAATGATTATATAAATGAATTGAATGAATAAATATGATATATATTACACTAATACCATTCTGTAAATGAGGTATCTATAACCTAAAAATAATAATAAGAATTTATTCGACAAAACACGCATAAGAACAAAAAAGCAATAAACACCCGAATAACAAGTAGCAATGAAATATTACTAATACAAAGCTAAGAATATGACCATATATGATATCATAAAAATTAGTAAGATTCTGTAATAAGTCAATATCATTATTTAAATCATTATACAGGATGTTCGGACACGTACTAAGCAAATCGGACCTAAGGTAAGGGAAAATCTCACAATCTCATTTTTATCCGAGATTGTTTATACTTCAGAATTTACTGGGGAATAATTATAATCCACATCCATGTTTCCTCAACTTGTAATATTATTTCTATCATCCTAAATTTTTTTAAATCCAATATTACTCATTGGTGTGTTTTTAGTTAAAGATATGAAAGGAATCTTTTGTCGTTTTTAGTACGAGCTACTTTTTGACTTTTCTGACCAAAGTATGAGAAGAATGTTTTTTTAACTTATACGGCCTGAATTTATTTTTAGAACATTATTTCCATGAAGCTTCCATTACAAGTTTTCAAGTTTATTTTTAATTAACTTCTTTTAGTTTAACATTTCTTGACATTTTAAGAAAGGAAAAAAAATTGAAGTAGAAAGGATATTTTCCTCAATAATGGAGTTCAAGTGTTTTATCAAAATTATTTTCCATCTAAGATAATATGGGGTTATGTTTCTATACCTATTTTTACATTGATTTGTTTATGTTATTATGGAATTATTTTTATGATGTCTTTTTATCTTATATGGATTATGTTATGATGGCATGATATTTAAGAATCTCATTTTTATTACATGGGTTATGCTATGATTTATGATTTTGTGGCACACATAAGAATGGTTTCATTATGAGATGGGTTGGACAAATATCTCCCTCCAATGCATTAGGTATAGATTTATATCTCATGAGATAGACATGGCTGGAATGGAAGGTTAATCCAGTTCAGTGATACAGGACTGAAACGAGGAGTGAACTCGGTTCAGAAATGGACTTTGTCCACTAAGATAGTCTTGGAAATGAGTCTTGAATACTAAGAAATGATTCTCTATGATTATGTGTGCATGCCAAAAAGTTTCATGTTTTATGTTATGATTATTGGGATTACATTTCACTACTATGATTTATCCCATGTTATGAAATTATGATCTATTTTGCAGGTTAAGATTTACAAAATGATATGTTCTTATGAATATGATGTGATTGATATTTCTTTTGTTTACCCTTACTGAGCATTTGAGCTCACCCTTTTGTATGTTTTCTTTTCCCCAGGTTAGGAAGAAGGTTATTAAGTAAGATATTCCAAAAGGGGCTCTAGATATGATAAAATAAAATGGAGACAGTGTATATGATTTATGAACTAGTTGTTTATGTTTCCCAGTTTCTAAAGACACTATACCTATACAGTCCTTTCATGGTTTTGTTATATGTTGTAATAAGTATGCTTCAATTCTGAAGTAATAACCATGTATGTAAATTATGGGTCCTTATATATGTTGTCAAAGCAAGAATCAAGACACACGTAGTTATTAAATAAAGTTTACCCCACTCTAATTGAATCCACAAGTGGGGAATAATTGGGGTTTATTGAATATGGGTTCATACATAAGATCAGATCTTGTATTGATATCCTAATGTATATCTGACTCATAAGTGGGATAAAATAGGCATCAATTGCATGATGTTGCAGCTAGGTCCAAGATTGAAAGTCTAGACATCACTATGTATCTCATATAGATGAGAATCAAGACATATGTAGTACTTAAAATGGTTTCCCATGTAGGACTGATCCATACACAGGGAGTGGGGTATTTTTATTAATTTTGTTTATATTTGAGATGGGAGATTCAGGTATCACTACATATCCCAATAGAATGATAATCAAGCCACACGTCGTTCTCTGTACTTCCATGCAGTTTAACGTCATGTGGTAAGGACGAAGGTGAATTGATGTAAAATGAATAAATATCTCATGAAAATGAGAATTAAACCACACATAGTTTTTTTAGAAGATCGTGTAGTTTATCATCATGTGATGAGGACATCTGTTGTGTCTTTTTAAGGTCTTATATCCAAGACCATTGATAAACCCAAATAGGAATTGAGATATCTTATTTATGCAGAGAAGTTATTTACCCAATTCATAAGCCCATGTGATTTGTGCTTGGTGTGAGAAACAAGGGGTGTAAAAAGATTATTTTTCCAACACAAAGATAAAATAAGTGGAAGATAAGGGTCTAATTATTTAATGGTGGCTAGACCAGGATATATGGACCGGTTGTCACTATGTATCTTGTTAGGTTCAAGAATAAAGACACGTATATTTCTTGAAATTTTTCCCAATATCATCCATCCAACGTTAATTTTTTATTAAAAAAATCACTTTTAAGGGGAAAGTGGGAACACTCACAGCTCAATAGTTTCAGTACCAAAAGATATGATAGATTTGTTAAAGAAAAGAGTGAGTTGTTTGTAAACATTTTCCCTAAAACAAACCCAGGGAATATCATTTAACTGAGTACTATGGGGATCCTTTAAGGTAACATCGAATAAAAGTTCCAATTTGTCCCAAGATTTATTGTATTCCTCCTTACTAACCTTCCCCATGTTGAAGCCTCTAAGCAGAATGTGAGTCTGCTTATCATCCCACTCACCTTGTTCCTTTTTAGTAGCCACCTGGATAGGTCTTATCTTCTTCAGTTCCTTAATATCCAAAGTATCTTCAAACATTTTCTCATCCGAATGGATGAGTAAATCCCTATGTTCTAGCACTGAGGCCATCTGGCACTGATAATCAGCTTTGGAACCTTATTCGTGTTTCTTCCCCTGACCACCCAACTTCAGACCACCTGCAAGAGGGACTGGAGAAGTAGCCTCACATCATGCCCTAACCAGGTCCTTGGTGATGGCAGTCGCCTCCTGTTGTCTAGGGTCTTTGGGCCTGTTCCGGGTTGAGGTTCCAACCTTTGTAGAATCCTTCAGTGACAACTTTCCCCTGTACGCAGATCTTGTAATGGGAGGGCTAGCGAGGTTGGAGTAATCATTCCTTCTATGTGCCCTTTGATTATTCAAAATGAATCCATTTGAATCCATGGTTTTTTTATTTCCTTTCCATATAGAGGATCTAAAGTAGTCCTCTTATAAGGAAAGTTCCTTGGACTCATCATGGTTTGAAGCCTCAACCATTTCCTCTTGGGATGTTTCCGTTTCAACTAGGGTGACCTATCCATGATCCCCCCTGTTTCTTCCTCACTATTAAGGCAGTGTTCTTCACCCATCACTTCAAAATGATTCTGAGAGGTCTTGATTGGCCCCCCTGCTTTGAGCTTCTCAGCATAAGAGGATGCATGCAGGACCTACTTTTTCTTGTCTGGAACTTCTATCTGCTCAAGACCTCGGCCCATGAATTGAATATGGTTAGGGTTGTCTTCTTAAACCAGTCATTGTGAATCCTCACTGGTTACATGTCCCTTACTGTCATCCTTCAGGACAGCTCCCTCGGTTTTTGATGGAGTGACCTCCGGTAATACCTTTGAAGAATCTTAGAGGACATCCCAAAATGCATGCCCCTCCCTTTAGCTGTCCTGATCAGCATCCGTAGGTAAGGGCCTCTTATCATGCTGAACCTCGCATGCCTGCATGTCCTCACCCGAACTGTTTGGCAAGGAGCTACCACCTAGATCACGATGCATCCGATCAAACACCTCTAAGACAAGAGGCCCTAAAACCACTATAACTCCTTTCTCAATGGAAACCAAAGCACAACTCAGGCATGTACCTGCTAGATATTTCCAGGAATGATCCACACCTATAGAGGTAGAGACCCCCCCTATTTTGGAAATTCAGATATTTCTCCAGATGTGCATCCCCTGAAGCATCTGCCTATTAAATGGGCCCAACTGATAGACCAGATTGGTCGATCTCATGAGAACCCCGAGCCTTCTTCTGGCAGTCAAGATGACTATGGCCCTATCTATTGAAGTAGGAGCAAATCATGTTCCAAGATTCATAAACAATCGGTTGTAAAAACTTGTACTCCCCCTTAATCCCAATCCATACTACTACGGGAGGGGGATGAGAGAGATCCATTTCAATACAGAACTGTGCCACAATCGGGTGCTTCATAGAGGAAGTACACTAATTAGTATAGAGAAAACTCCCAATGGAGTTACCTATAGAAGGGAGTAACACCAGATTCTAGAAAGGAAGTGGGAGACTGAGAATTTGAATCCAAATAGTTGTGGTGGAAGGGTCCCACTCCATGTAGATATCGAATGACTAGTGGAGCTGATGAAAGTGGAAGCCTCGAATAGATCTTCCTAGTCTAGACCATGCCCGTACCAAATATTCCTCACTCGATAAGCTGAGAAGAATCTGTCACAACCCTAGAAACCCAAAAACTGTAAACTGAGCTAAACCCCACTCCCCATTCACAAGCCTATCAAACAAATCAACTGGGGGTCGTCATCGAATGAACCAAACCACCCGAGATGAAGAAAGGAATGCATAGGTTGCGGTGAACTACTAAAGAGAAATTGGAACCACGGGTTGTCCATAGAGGACCCCCGGAACCATTGGGGAGACAAGAATTCTAGGAAAGAATGAGAAGTCCACTGTTGGAGTTAAAGAACCAGAAACCCTACCTCTATCCTGAGATCCCTACTGAGGAGCATCGCGGGAAAGAGACCCCTCCCCCAGTGGAGGAGGGGTCTCTGCATCCTCCATCGTCGCTACGGAATGTTCCCAATATCATCAGGTTTTGAAATAGGGAATATGTATTTTTATAATTTATAGGATTGGGCCTAAAGTAGGAATTCTAGGCATCACCATGTATCTCATTGAAATGAGAATAAACTTACAAATACTGGAAGAGGTCCCTATAAAAATTTGATTTGTGCATGGATAAAAGAAAGGGGGTTTTCGTTTATGAAATTGTGAATGGATCCAAGATAAAAGGTCTGGGTGTCACTATATATCTCATGGGGATGAGAATCAATACAAATATAGTTCATGAATTCCCATGCAGTTTAATTCCTTATGGTATGGATGAAGATGAACTGATGTGAAAATACATATATATTGTGGCTGGGCTAGAGTTAAAACCCAGGAATCACTACATATATTTTTGGAGCAAGAATCAATCCACATATAGTTCTTAAAACATCCCTATGTAGGTTTGATTCATACACACAAATAATGAAGGAAATTGTTTTCATGGTTATGGTTGGACCCAAGATTGGAGATCTGGGAATCAATATGTATCTCATTAGAATGAGAATCAAGCCATAAATAGTTATTGAAAAGATCATTCCTCACACTAACTGAGTTTGATGTGAGAGAGGGCGGTTTTTGATGCACTCCAGAATAATGGTTAAGCTCAAAACAATGTATGGTGTGATAATCAAACCATGTATTCTAGAAGAGTGGTCTATATAAGTTTGGTTCATATACCAAAATAGGGGAAATGAATTTCTTTATGGTTGTGGCTGGTCCTAAGATTGGAGATATGGGTATCACTACATATCTCATTAGAATGAGAATCAAGAAGCACATAGTTCTTGAAGAACCATGCAGTTTAACATCTCGTGGTGAGGATGTAAGTCACCTGATGTGAAAGAAACATTGCGGATGGACCAAGGAATAAGACCCAGGTGTCACTATGTATCTTTCTTGGGGAAATAATCAAGCCACACTTAGTTCTTAAAAAGGGGTCCCTATGCAGATCTGATTCAAACATAGGGAGAAATGGGGCTCAATTACCACTAAGGAGTGGCAATTATGTGAGTAATGCTTGCACATAGAAGCTACACATATTTTAAGGACCACAAGGAATGCCAATTTGTGGTATATTGGGGGATTTATTAACATCAAATAAGGGAGATGTTAATCGTATAGTTTAATGTTGTGTAGTTAGGACAAATTATGTTGTACAGTTTAACTCCATGCGATAAGGATGATGATGCTATGCATTTTAATGTCTTGTAGCTAAGAAAATGGTTGTTATGTAGTTTAATGTCATAAAACTAGGATGTGCTCTATGTGATTACACAAAGTATTTATTCAATAACCTTTCATTGGTTGGAGTTATAATGAGTTCTCCATCCATTGATAGTAGGGAATAATCTCCAATAGAGTGGACCTGATGTATGGAGTAAGGTCATTCCCACTTTGGCTCAAGATTTAGAGGCTTCTTTCCTAGTATCATCAGAGTCCTGAGGACTAATACCAATTCTTCTTGAAGAAATGAAAAGAGAAAAACTTTTTTGTTAAAATCTCATGGTATTCTATTCTGATAGAATTCCATGAGATGTAAGGTATGAAATCTATTTTCGTCTAATCACTCCATCTCAAATAGTTGCTTTTGGGAATACTCATATGTAGATAACTAGTCACAGATGGAAATTTGGAGGGATGGAAATTGAACATCAATGGGTAGGACTACTTTTGTTCCGTATACCAATGAGTATGGAGTTTCTTGTGTGGCAGTATAGGTAGTAGTCATTTAAGTCCATAAGGAATTCAAGATATTATCAGACCAAGAATTTTTAACTTTATCCACCATCTTTTGGAGTATACTTGATAGGGTCTTGTTGAAATCCTCTATCTATCCATTGGCCGCTGGATGATAACGGGTTGAATGGTAGGATTTAATACCAGAAAAGGCATAGGACCAGGCATAGAGCCTGCTCCCCCAAAATTATTAATAAAATAAAAGTTTCAGGGCTATATAGAGAGAGAAGAATGACAAAAACTAGAGTGAAGCTACATAACAAAGTGATCAAACTTCTTAAAATATGTATAGTCAGAGGTCACACCAGCATCAGTCGATTCACACTTATAATACGAGTTGTATTGATTGAGAAGAATGGTATACCTCTCCCTGAGATGCAATTGTTTTGATGTAAGAGATTATTTGGTAGCATGCCCTCATTTTATATCAGTATCAGACTTATTGAAGGACCTAGAGTTAGACCTCGTAGACACGGTCCTTGGAGTATTAGAGTAATCCTTACTCGGCCTTCTCTTTGGTGGAGCAAAGATGACTTAGTAACTTTCCTTCACCTTATTTCCTCTATTCATGACAATGTCACTATATGATTATTTACTGCAGCTCGATGTTTTAAGACCAGTACAAATATTCTCATTATAATCATCTAAGGCATCCCCCCAATTTCCCTTCTACTAATGTTTATCATCACATGACTGCACATTCCCTCTGCCCATATGTTGAGATTTCCTACTAGCATCATCTGAATCCATCACTTGGTGATGATCATCATTAGCCTGACCAAAACTTGTTTCCCCATGAGAAGAACTAAAGCATGGCTGGTTGGAATCAATCTCCTTTAAGGCTGCAAGATGAGTATTCACACACTTAATTGAGTCAGCATATTCATCCATGGGGGGAGCAAGAGGGTCTTTTCAGATGCCAGCTTCAATAAAAAAGTTGAGAAGTAGATTGATCAGTTGTTGGGTCCTCGGCTTCCAGTACTGCAAACTATTTGGAACTTTAGATAACATCTTCACTCTTTGCATGTCCCATTATCGACCCCTGCATCACAGGATCATCAATAACACCAGGACTGACACTACCATCTTCACAATCCTTCATCCTGGAAGGCCTATCGTGAATATCATTCCTCAACCGGTCAAAGATCACTTCAACTGAGATGTCCACCATAACATTACAAAACTTCTGCAAAAAAACCAGTAGTCTGATGCTTTACAGGGCTGTCCATGTGCTTTCCATCTAAACCTGCATCAACCGCAAGGGTTTCCTTCCTTCATTTCCTGCACCCTTAACTTCTCAGAAGTAGCACGACATGCCAGAGCAATATGCCCCAAACGATGGCAAGAGTCAGATAAATCCACCCACAATTCATGGTAGACTGCCTAACACCAACGAAACTCTCAACCATCGGTAATCCATACCCAGTTGACTGGGGTATTTGAGGCATCAACCTTCATGAAAATCCAAGGACAAATAGGGTGACAAATGGCCTCAGTTCTAGATCAGAATAGTCATAGAGTCACGCCACATATGAAAGTCAAAGCTCTACCGGAATAGAGAGAAGAAGAACCCACTGCATCGTTGAGTATCAGTGGACCAAGTAGTGAAAATATCATCCATCGATTCAAATCGTATCATCACATGTTTCCAATCAAGAAGGACGATAATCGCACGCTTCTGAAGTCCCCATGACTCAAAAATAAAGCGATTGAATACCTCAATCAAGGTTTGACGATCCTGGAATCGAGCCACCATAATTAGGTTGAGAAGATCCGAGGTGTTGGTGAACTGATATTGAAGAAGGGAGAGTTGTGGGGATCCTTGATGTAAATTTGGAACCTTCAGACAAATCGGTATCTTGGGAAAGGGGGAAAGGGAAGCTGGCTTTGGTTGGATTTGATATTGTGTTTCAAATATAACTTTTGTATCTCAAAATAATAGAAATTGGTGTAGTTTTCTATCAATATGGTATGACTGACACCAAATATGGTGATGATATTATCTTTAACAAATCTAACAATGTTTTTTCCCTGACTTATTTAATAGGTATTTCCTCAGCCCATTTAGAGAAGAAATCATCAATAGTAAGGATATACATGAATAGCTTATCTTTAGATGGAGGATAGCATCCCACTATATCCATTTCTTATGTATCAAATGGACATGAGTATTTAGCTATATGTAGAAACTCCAGGGGTTGATGAATGAAGTGGGTATGCACCTGGTAGGGATGACACTTATTAGTGAAATATATGCAATCATGTTTCATCAAAGTCTATAAGTATCCAAGCCTTCAGATTTGATCATAAATACAATGCTCATATTAGTGGGCACTAGAGGCTCCTACATGTACTTCTTTCATGAAAGTTATAGTCTCTTATCCATCAATACATCTATGTATAATTCCATCAATGCCTCATTTTTAGAGGATCTTCTGGTGATCTAGGCCATAATAAAGAGTGAAATTAACTACTCATCACTAGATATTCTCTTTTTAAGCTCTATCTAGTAGAATTACTCTCTCTTGGAGATATTCCATGATGGGTTTCATCCATCTCATGGTAGGACCAAATGGTTTTGGAACAGGACTAATTTTATTGATTTCCTCTATTCTAATTTAAAAAAAAGTGATACCACATGACTATAAGAAATGCTAATGATATTCTTATACCAATTTTGATTTTCTGGGGTTGTAGCTACATTTACCAATGCATAATATTGCGAATTTTTTGACCGAGGGATGTAAGACAATGTTGGATCTGAGGGAAATTAAGCCATCAACCATCAAACATAATCATATAGGGGTATTAACTCTTCTTTTATGATGGAATAATCTCCATTGATCTGCTTGATTATCAATTTTGAATCACCTTTAAATTCTAGGCGATTTACTGGTACTTGGAGTGGAAATTTCAAACCTTTAATGAGAGCCTGATATTCTGCCTCATTGTTGGTACCACCTTCTAATAACAGAATAGAATATGTAAACACTACCTTATCTAGGGATATAAGAACAATTCCTAACCCAAATTTCTTGAGTTTAGGGTCTTCCATTCTATTCCCCATTGGACTTCATGAAGCATAATAAAAATACATTTCCCATGTCTGGGGGGTGTCCTGAATAGAGAATATTTCTTCATCAGGAAGATCGGTATTCAATGATGTTTCTTTCACATATGGGTGTTCAGCAAGGAATTATATTAGGGATTGGCCTTTCACTACTTTCTAAATCATAAACTGTATATCAAACTACTACAGAATAACCACCCACCATATCCAAAGTCTTGTAACTCTAGGATGATTGAGGATAAATTTGAGAAGGTTATTGCGAGAGACCAAGTAGACCTCATGATGTTGCAGGTAGTGTCTCATCTTTTAAACTATAAATATTAATTCTAGGAAACTCTTATCAATATTTAAATATTGAGTCTCTGCATCAAGCATGGTTTGACTATGATAGTAAATGTTTTTTCATTCCCAGCATCATTATTTTGTACAAGGAAGGCACCCAGTGATTTCTCCAAGTATATCACAAAAAGAATGAGTATATTTCCTTCAATAGGTGTATAAAATACCAATGGACTCAAGAGATATTTCTTGAGGGTATCAAATTCTTCTTGGTATTCATTGGTCCATTGATAAGTGGCCCCTTTTTTCATCAATTTGGTGAAAGGAAAACACTTTTGTACCAGATTGGATATGAAATGTCAGATGTAGGCCAAGTTTTCTTAAATTCCTATAATATATTTCAAGTTTCAAGGGGTGACATTCTAAGGATACCTTTGGTCTTCTCAGGATCAACTTTGATGCTGCGATGGCGTACAAAAAAACTGAGAAATTTTCCCGAGGTTACCCTGAAATCACATTTCAAGGGATTTATCTTTAGATTATGCTATCAAAGATTATTGAATATTGTCTTCAAGTTAGTTAGGTGATTAGAACATTGTCTTAATTTAACCACTAGATAATCAGAATAACACTCAATGAATTTCCCTAATAAGGGTTTGAAGATGTGGTGCATTGCACATTGATATGTCGCACCAGTATTCTTCAATCCAAAGGGCACTACCTAATATTAAAATATGTCTTCAGGGGTTCTAAATGTTATAGATTCCTCATCTTCTAGGGCTATTCAGATTTGGTTATACCCAAAGTATCCATCCATGAAGGAGAGAGTTTTGTATCTAGTTGTTTCATCAATCAAGAATTATGTGATTGTAATTGGGAAGTCATCTTTGGTACAATATTTTTTGAGATCTATGAAATCAATGAATACTATAATTTTCATATTCTTCTTTTAATCAAGAAAATATTAGCTATCCTCTTTGGATATTTCACCTCTCAGATGATGTCGTCTTTGATAATATTATCGACTTCAGCCACAATTTTTGAGGCGTGAGTCGAGTGTGTTCTTCTTGCTACTTTTTTATATCCCCAATGATCTTTTGGTAAGCCCAAATGATGGGTGGCCACCTCAGGGTCAAGACCTGGCATCTCTGTATAATTCCAAGAAAAAACATCCTGATGTTTATTTAGAAAGTAATTATAAACCTCTTTCTCTTCTTAAGTCATGAATGCACTAATCAGGGTGGGGCATGGATCTTCCTTTGTACCTAGATATATTTCTCTGAGTTCATCCATAGTGGTGGAGTTGCCTTACTCAAATGCAGGAGGGACATATTTGAGGTCTTCATATTCTTTCTATTCTTCATTTATTTATTATTCTACCTCTTATTGAATTATAGGTGATAAACCAAGACTTTCAGAGCTAGGGGAGGAGTCGGTATTTGGACATCCTAAAGAAGAGGAAATAATTTATAACTCAACTGATGATAAAGGGTCTTTTTAAAGTTTTGGAAGGAAGATAATGCGATGGTAATCAGCATCACTATCTTTTTTCAGGAGTACGACAACTTCTTCCAGCATGGATGATGAATTAGAGAATTTCTGAAGCTCAGTGGATGGAATGAAGACATCTCCATT
This sequence comes from Viscum album, assembly GCA_963277665.1. Lineage (NCBI taxonomy): Eukaryota > Viridiplantae > Streptophyta > Magnoliopsida > Santalales > Viscaceae > Viscum > Viscum album. The sequence continues at coordinate 191,912,839 of OY728145.1, forward strand.
TAGTTTTTCATCATTGTTTACTGAATCAAGGGTTTATTCTATATTATTAGGATTATTTGACACAAATGAAATTATGGAATCTACTGAATGAGCGTTTGGATCTAGGCCAACCCTTTCAATTTGATTAATGGGTAACATGTAATCTGCACGAAGATGCTTGAATGGGTTAGCTGAGATCCTTTCCATACCATTCAGATCATTGTACCTAGTAACATCATTTTCGATGGACCATTTTCCCTTTGTGTGATAGAACTCTGCATCAATTTAGTGAGATTCACAAGTTTTAAATGGGTCCTTCTCACCGTTCAACATCCAAATTTGACCATTGACACAATATTTGAGACATTGATGGTATGATGAGGAAATATATGTATGCTGATGTAGCCAAGGTCTCCTTAATAGAATGTTGAAAGCTATGTCCTTCTGGACAACCATGAACTCTAAATCAAATATGAGATCCCCAAACTGAGTTCTAAGTGTAATCTCACCGAGAGGTTCTTGATCATTCTTCTCATAACCCTGTAACATCAAATTGGATGGAGATAAATTGGATTCATTGAGTTTCAATCAGTGAAGTGTCCATATGGGAATGAGGTTGACACCTGAGTCATTATCAACAAAGGCTCATTGGATGTCAATATCATTAATCTTTCTGGATATGTACAAGGTCATGAGGTGTCCTTGTAAAATAGAATTCTCATCCTATTCCATGAAAGATATGATTTCATGACATTTTTTTGGGTCATTCTCTAAACGGTAAACCTATTCAGAAGAAACCTCATTTTAAAACTCTTGAGGACCTGAGAAAGCCTCAATAAGTGATTCTCAGAGATCCTTTGACAGATTCAAAGCACTAAAGATTAATAGCTTGGATGGTACTTGGGTCATTTGCATCAACACATCATATTTCTGGTCCATAAGTCTATGCTTATCTGCATGGATATGCCCTTTTGTAGGTGACTTGGGATCTAATGTTCCTATTGATCCTGCTGGAGGGATCTCCCACAAGTTTTTACTATATATACGGTTCGAGAAAGGGTGTAATTGAAATAATGGCTTCTAACATATTCACATATACCCTTGTATCCTATACTTTGATGACCTCATCCCCCAGTTCCCCAATCAAGTATGGGGAACTCAGGTTCATAACCAAAATCATTATTTTCATAGGGATCCATTAAGTGAATAACATTAATGGATTCAGAGATCAACTCTTCATTTGATGAATATTCTACTAGACAATTTGATTCTTGTTGTTCCATTTGGTAGGGAAGTGCTTGTTATTTTTGAGATAGTCAGAATGAAATCTTCCAAATTCAAGGAAAACTTTGTACTTGACATAATATTATCTTCTTCTGACTACTCCTTATCCTTATGACCATGTATCTTTTTGAGGATTTTCCTTTGTAGGAATAATCTTTTGATGAAGATGGCTTGGATATAGAATATGTAGTAGGATGCATAGTCGGTTGTTTCAATTATGTTCGTAGAATGGAATGAGTTCGGATGATCATTTTCCTAACCATCCAGTCATCAAAATTCTGCACATTCTTGATTTTTACTTCCTGACACTTTCCATCCTCCTCTGGATTGGTAGTAGTAACACATGCTACTTGGGATTGTGAACTTTTTAGTTTCACTTGTCCAGAGTCCACTGTCTTTTTCAGGAGATATTTGAAAACAAAACACTCCTGGATATGGTGCCCCAATATTTTATAGAAGGGGTAGTAGTTTAGGAGATCCTCGTATCCTTCTTTTTTTAGCTTCTTAGGCCTTGTTAACTGTACTAAATTGTTTTCCAAGCTTTAAATGAAGTATTTGAGAACATGTTCATTCTGAAAATTGTAGACTTTATTATTTAACTCCTCAAATTTTCTCTGCCTTTGATCTTTTTTATCATCTTTATGAGGTGTTCATTACTTCTGATGTTCGAGAGGTGGAGTCCTATATTATGATGAGGGATTTGAAGTTGGTGTAGGTATAGGGGCCTTCTTAAGTGTGACTATAGTAGCCTTTTCTTTTCCTTCTCTTCTTCCCAGAGTTGATGGTATTACTCAAGATTTGGATCTAGTCTCTATTATGGAGTTTTACACATATTGATCAATCAAAGCTAGATCCCTAAACCATCCTATATATTTCACAAGTATTAATGGTGTGCACAACTCATCACATATATTTGAAACACAAATGGGTAGCAATTATTCTTTAGGGAGTGTTATATTCAAGGAGTATGTTAATCCTTTCCACCGAGCAATGAAATATGAAACTCTTTCATTCTCAATTTTCTTGCAGTCTGTGAGATCAAATATTGTTGTCTTTTGTAGCATCGAGATGAATTAGAAAGGTAATTTCTGATGAAGATCTTCCCATCCATTAATTGATCGAGACTGAAAACTTGTATACCATACAAAGGTTGTCTCGTGCAGTGATTGCAAAAAACATTCGAGCTTCACTACCTCTTGTTGATTTGGGGTCCCCATCATGGGGTCACAGTGAGACACAAAATGCGTCAAGTGCTTCTTAGGATCTTCGGATCTATTGAATATTGGAAATGTGGAATTCCCAAAGTTTGGTGGAGGAGGATTTGAATCTACACATTCAAGATAAACCTTATTTTGTAGTTGAATAGATGTGTTCCATCCTTACATTGCTTCTAATCGAGTTGTTAATGACTCAATTGTATTCAAAATCATTTGGGAAACATCTGGATAATCCGGTACCTGAACAGGTGTGGTGCCTATAGCCTGAATGGGTGTAGTGATAAGTAAGATCACTAGTGGTGGCACCACTATAATATGTCATGGGTAACCTATAGGGATAGTCCTGTAAGGGTGTTCTTTTAAAGAACGTAATTCTTGATCCACCTCAGTTATTGCGACAAACTCTCTTGATTGATGTGTGCCAACTGTAAGTGTAAATTGGGGATCTGTTTGTGGAGAATATCTGGTAAGAAGACTGCCTCAGAGTAACTCTACATTGAGTCTTCTTAACTCCTTCATTTTTTATTCCTATTGTGCAAATTATTATTCCAACGAAAGGGATTAACCTTCTCTAGGGGGAAGGTGAGACATGTTTTGACCTTTACCTTTCTCCCTGTTATGTGACTTGAGAAAATGTGTAAGTGAGTTATTTGATGGGAAACCTTGATTCAGAAAGCCTATGATTTCTGGTATGCACACCTCCTTCATTTTCTATGGTTTGGACCATATCAAGAACATGAAATTACTCTTCTAACTCCCCTGTATTGACTCGTGATCTGAAGGATCTACAGTGATGGAATTAATGGCATTCACCGATGCATAATGCATTGATGTAATTTTGTCAGTATCTTTGTGAGATCACCTTCTTCTGTGCCCTCCACAAGACTTTTTTCTCCTATTTGTTGGTTCCCCATGAATTTTTTGATGAATGGTAACCTGAAGGGGATTCTATGATAATTAATTTGTATGTTCATTTTGTATCTTCTTCCCTAATCAGTAGAAAACTAACTTCTGTTGAGGAGGGGATTGTGAATGTGAAAAATCCCCTATCTCTATGGGCTAGGGCTATTCCTATTCTTCTTTATAAACCCTTCAGGCTCTGTTTGTTGACTCTGAGGGTTGGGTTAAAAAAGCCCCCAACCCTATGGGTTGGGGTGGCTCTTGAACTGATAGAGTTGATATCAGTGCAGCCACTCTTCTAATCTTATGAATTATGGTTCAAATATTGGATGGTTGTATTATCCAACATTCACTTAAATCACCTACTTTGGAAGACCATTGTACTATTTTAGACATTTGTGAAATCTAATGGTTGACATCCTCTAAGCGAGAGTCTTTCTCAATGTTCTCAGATGCTTGATGAAAAAGTATCTCAATATCTTTCTCTCTTTTGGACTGACTTTATTGAAATTCAGTCAAGGCATATTCTTGCTAAACATCTCTTCGGTCATGAACAGAATTTTTTTGTTATAGCTGGCCTAGGGAAATAACATTGCATGATACCACTTTTGGAAGGCTTTTCTAGCTTTGGATCATAGTGAAATGCAATTCTCTATGTGCACCCCATCATCTGATATGAACACCAGATGGGGATTCTGTGATCAATTTTTGTAACCTATTTAATGCATTAAGGCATGCATGTTGAAGGGATTCCTTTTGCTTCTTCATCTTTGGATGTTGAGAAACCTGGAGAGATTCCAAGTCAATTTGGCACTGTAACCCTTATATTACCTTAACATGACTTTGATATTTATCATATGGTAATACATTTTCTTTTATAAGATGAAGAGTCTTCTATATGTTGATGATGACATAATGAATACAATATTCTGCCAACATCTCTAGAATGTTGTATTGAGAGTTGGCCAAAGGCCATAACATGATGGGTATTTCACCCTTAGCCAATTGTTTTCTCATGTTCAACATATCCTCTTAGTCTTTTTCCAAAGGTTTCTCAACCAAGTCTGACAAGAGTGAACACTTCCCAATTTCTTTACAAAAAGAACTAGGATTAGTTGGTGTTTCCTCTACTATATTAGAAGGAAAATGACCCAAGGGAGGTTTAGATAATTACCGTCGCCTTGGGATATTTTTTGGATGAGAAAGTATTTCACCTACTAGTAACAATGCATCAGACATGACTCACCTTATGTTTTCAAGTGCCTCAAGATAAGATAGATTTCAAATCACTACATTTTTAATTGGAGAATTCTCTTGACAATGTGAAACACTACTGTAGAGAGAACTTTCATAGTGAAGGCCATCATGGGGTGGAATACCATAGTGGATTACAGTAAGGGATAAATCATTTTCCCCCTTGGTATTCTGGCCACATTGAGGTTTTTCGTGGCTCTCATCCAGATATAGGTTCTCAATATTGACTAAATTTCCACGAAGCAAGCCTTCCTGATGAAGTTTCTAATGAGGAACTTTAGAATTACTGCTACTACTCCAGTAATTTGGTAATGGGAGGGTAGGATCCATATCTTTAATAGATAAATGTTTGAGGGCTTCAAGAACTCCGACATTAAGAGGATCCAGATCATAGATTGACTCTTGATTCTCTAACTATTCTTGGTGAGAATTCTTATTAGAGGCCTTCATACACATATTTGGGGACACTTTCTAGGAGAAGTGGTTATCATGGGTAGGTGTATGTGTCTTCCTTGAAGTTTCAATCAGAATAGGCTAATTATTTCCAATGATAACAGGTGTATGTGCCTGATTCGATTATCTGAATGATATGGGGGAGTGTACCCCATAACCCTACTGGAATAGAATAGAGGTGTGTATCTACTCTAGGATAGAATTTTGATGAGTCATCCTCAGTATGGGGACAAAATTATGTTTATGTCCCCCTGGTATTGATGAAAATTCCATTATGATATTTTGTCAAGCTTCTAGGATATGGGCATGAATTTATGTCTACCCTTTCACTATTTCCAAAAAATGTGTTTAGTGAATTCAGTAGTTAAAATGGGAATATAAGTCCATTATTTATCCAAATTAAGTGTATATACCTACTCTTATCCTCCCTTTTCCTATCATTGGATACTGACAGTACTCGTGTATGGGAATAGAGAGTTGAGTCTTCCCCAGGTTTGTCGTTGGAGATTTCTGACTGACTTCTCTCGGTGCTTCAAAACATTATTGTTGTCATGCTTGATGGATGTTAGAAGGTGTATGTGTCTATTAGCTATTTTCCACCAATCATAGTCAGTCGAATTCTTTAAGTGTTGCTAGATGAGACTGCTGGCATGCTTGGTGAGTGCAGGTAGGTGTATGTTTTTGCTTACAAGTTTCTACCACATTTGGTTGGTGGGCTTACTTGAATGCAGCCAGAGGAGTCTGCTAACAAGATGATAGATTATAACCAGGTGTATCATCATACTCATATAACTCCATCAGATTTGAATGCGGGGATTGGTTGGGCACCACCAAACAAGTCTGTTGGACAATGGAATGAATACAGATGGGTGTATGTTCTCATTCACTATTTTCCACAAAATAGGGTTGGTGGACTTCTCCAAATAGAGAAAAGGTAGTAACCTTCTCCCTATTAGCTAATTTTTGTCCCCATCAGTTTATCCTGTGTACCCAGTTCTGAGGGACCTATGCCAGACAACAAAATATAAAATCCTAATCATGTTGAGGGTTTGCTTCTATGCAGTGTTGGCAGCAGCGATTGTTGGAAGGATCCCTTAGAAAGGACCCCTAAGTCTTCAGGATGAGGCTATAGGTGCCCTCTTGGTTAACCTACCTGGAATAGGGGAGGTATTTTTGATTGTGTTACAGGGATAATATCCTGAAACTATTGAAGATATTGGTTGGAACTGTCTTCTTTTGGACCATTGGTTGTCATTGACTAGATGACTAGGGGTGATTGTTGATCTGGAAGGCATGTCGGGCGTCCTCTGGGGTTTGGATGGTACTGTGGTGATGGTACTTCTAAACTAGTGTGTTTGAGATGCAACGTTGAAGATGCTGAGTTGGTGAAGGCATCCTTCGAGTGAATGAGGATCCAAATTAAGTAGTAGTCGGGGCGTTCAAAGGTGTAAACTTGAAGGAATACTTTTGGAATGAGGGGAGTTCTTGAAATAAAGTGCTTTTATATATTACAAATACAAAAAATGAACTCCAGTAAAGTAGAATATTTTGGATGAACACATGCATGATTTATTTCCTTGTCTGTCCCTATTTTATCAACTGATAAGTGCCTGACAGATGGGTAACACTATCATCTTGGTTAAGGATTCACATCGTGTTCATCACTTTCTTTTTCCCTTGGAACATGTGTTCTTGTTAGGAATCACGATTTATGAATGGTTTCCACTGGATTTGTTTATGGAAATAAAAACACCCAACGGTTCTATATCCAAAGGGACCTTCTTTCCAAAGGAAGTAATTCATTAAGTTTTTTGACCTGTGACTCTCAAGAACTCATATTGGTCGAGATGATGGGAGGTCGGGCTCATCACACCCTTTTGGGGAGAATTATTTCCTACTCAGAGAATCTCTTATAGATTTAAGATATGTTCATGAAGCTTTATTAATTTAACAAGAGTAATGTAGTTTTACCTAAAAAAATTCAGTCAATTATTAGCATGTATCAGAATCATCTGTATATATTTGAGGTTCTTCATCAATGGAGATATATGTATGTATTTGAGGTTCTCCATCAATGGTATCCTCTCATATACTACTAATAGATTATGTGGTCATTATTACGAAACTAGTTTTTAAGCCACTCAATGGGGTGATCTGGAATTTATTATCATCCAGGTATACAAAATTTAATTTAAAGTTTATCATCATCTAGGGAGACGGAAGGTTACTCTGGAATTTACCATCATCCATAGAGATGGAAGTTTTTTTGATGTTGATATCGAACCCATAAATGGGCTACCTCAGTATCCTCATGAAATGAATTAGAACCTGTATAATTTAGTGCTGCTTAATGGGACATATCATACCTTTTAAGGTCATGTGATAAGGACCCAACCATACAGTTTAACGTCATGTGGTAAGGAAATCTAGGTGGAAGGTGCCTAGTTAAAGTTTAGTATAGGACTTATGTCAAAACATCCCAAGCGACTAGGAAGGGATATGAGTTTCCAAGTTAAATTGGACCCTACTAGGGATGTGACCCAAAATAACAAGGTTGGTTTATGATATTGGGTTTGAACCTCTGGGAGGATTCCTACATATCCCATTTGGATGGGAATCAAATCCCACGTAGATCATTGTTGAGTAACCACGCCTATAGAGGCCCTCATGGGTATGTCTCATAGAAGAGTATAGCCCTTTGGGATGATAGGTTGTGAGTTACTCCTAAGAAAGAGATACCCCATAATGGTACCATGAGTTATATTTCAACTCTTGGTGGTTTGAGGTCTTAACTCAGGGTTTACTCCTAAAAAGGATACCCAGATTAAGGGAATTATGATTAGGGATTATTCATAAGGAGGATTCCCAATGAGATCGGACCCTAAGTGGTTTTCATAAGAATCATGGTGAATAGTAATCAGTGTTCTTGTAGTTCATCCATTTAGGTGGATTTTGAGGGTTTTGTAATCATTACAACCCTCTAAGACCATGTGAGTCTTGCTCAGTGTGAGAAACCAGAGGATGTGAAAGATTCAATAAACCAAACATGTTTTCTCCCCCATTGGTGGGATAGGAAGGGCCTATGGATGAAGAGGTCATGGATACAAACCTTCCCTCTCTTCACTTAACATATAATGTAAATCCAATGTACGGAAAGAATGAAAGTGAAGGATGTGGTGGAGGTAGAGAGGAGAAAGACAACAACCTCATACATAAAAGTATAGGGGATTACACCATGATGGTTTCTCTTTGGACATTTGGTTGGGGCTTAATCCTAATGATGATTCCCATTTGAGTTAAGGATAGGGGCTTACACAAGGATGGGTTCCTTTTTGGTCTTTGGTTGGGGCTTACTTCTAAGGAGGATTCCCATTTGAGTTTTTGTTAGGGCTTACTCATAAGTAGGATTCCCATTTGAGGTTTTTTTGGGAATTAATCCCAAGTAGGATGCCCATTAGAGGTTTGTTTGGGTATTACTCTTAATAAGGATGATCATTGAGCTTTTGCACTTAACTCAAGAGGCCATTAGCTTAGGTGCTTTGCGTAGGTCATTGGCTCAAGTCCTTAGATCAGGTACTTAGCGTAGGTGCTTATCATAGGTCCTTAGAGTAGGTTTTTAAGAGGATTTTCTAAGCACAAGTCCATAGAGTATGTCCTTAGAGTTGTTCCATAGTGGAGGTCCTCCGCATAGGTCCTCTGTACAGGTCCATAGCACAGGTCCTCCACGCAGGTCCTCTATGAAGGTCCTCTATGAAGGTCTATAGTGTTGGTCCTTCTATTCTAGACCCTGATGGCACTTTGGTCCACTTTTCCACTTTAATTATCTCATCTCTCATGTTTTGGAGAGTTACTTGAGAGTTTTTAAGGACCTGGACAAAGGGGGGATGCACAATGAGAGCTTTGGAGATTCTTCTAAATTTTTTTTTAACCTATCAAATATGGAGCCCAAAGGTCCTATTTGTGGAAAAATAGGGAACCCTGTGAGGAGGAGTTACTTTGAATAGGTCCTCCGTGTAGGTTCCCTATGTAGTTACTCTGCATAGATCCTCTATGCAAGTCTGGAAAGGTCCTATGTGTAGGTGCTCCACATAGGTCATTGATGCAGGTGAGGCAAATCCCTTTATAAAATTCATCCATCTTACGAGTGTCATAACTTTTGATCCATGAGTCTGTTTAGGCTCTACAACCAATCAAATCGAAGCTCTCAAAGAGATATATACTTCTTGATATGGTTAATACACCAAGTATTCTCAAAATAAACTTGATAATTGATTTTCTATGCATCAATACCTTTTTATCATCTATATTAGAATTCCAAGGCCTACTCCTGGAGAGGGGGGTCTTTCTGCTCATCTCTCATTGTGGACCAGTCTGGAAGAAAATAGAAATACAACTATGAATTCTTCAAAAAAGTCCATGAAACACATTATATGGTGTCATCATACATATACCTAAAAATATTCCTAGGAAAATTTCCATTCTTATCAATAATAAAGACATACATTAAATAGATGTCTTGGAATAGTAATTTTTCAAACTCTCCTACACATTGAGAAATATATGTATAATAAATTTTTTTCAAAACCTTTATCTCATCCTTAAGATCCTTCATAGTTTTCTTTTCCACAACCGGACCTCGAAATATAGATGTTATAATTTCCACTAGTAGTACTTCGTCGATACTGACCAAAGAGTTAATAAACTCAAATCACCCTACTTGAGGGCAATGAAAATATTCATCTAACCCATCTGATGAGATTGAGAAATTCTTTTTGTTCACTTTTGAGGTCACTAATTTGTTATTTTCATCAAATAAAAACTTATAATTAACATAAAATTATCTTACCTCTTTCTCAAATAAAAAATTGTCCTTTTTATCATCAAATACAAACTTCCATCCTTGAAATTTGATTACCTTCTTTATAAACATATCTATTTTTTTAAGCCAACTAAAATCTATATATTTTCCACTCAACACCTTGCATAAAACCTTACCTCTCTTCAAGATTCTTGAAGCAGTATTATATATTATTTTTTACTACCCCTTTCATGGTGATAGATATGTAGTTTAAAGTTTGAAGGATTGGATTTAGGGTGAGAGGGTCAGATTCGAGAAGGAAAGGGCTTTGAGATTTGAAAATTTTTGAGTTCCATGATCCAAAAAATATATGTTCTCCTATAGGGATTGTGAAGAGTCACTGAGAGTGGTGCACTAAAAATAATATAAATAAAATTCTACAATTGAATAGAGATGTGTGTCACTTTTTGAAATGGTAAATAATTTAATTAAATAAACCACAATTTAAATAGTGAAAACAATACATTAATTTTTTCATATTAATAGATTCTTAAGTAGAAAGAAATATAAATTAGAATTATTAGTTAACTAAATAAAATTCTTAATTATCATAAAATCATTTAAAATAAAACAATGAAAACACACTTTTAATATAGTCAAATCGATAAGTGGGAAAGGTCTTAGTAAAAATATCTTCTAATTAATTTTCAATTCAAATGGACTCTAAAGAGGTGTCACATTTATATGATTGATACCTCAATAAATGATGTCTTTGATCAATGTTCCTGGTCCTTGAATGAATTATTGAATTTTTTTTAAAATTTTAATAGAATAATTTTTATCACATATGATTGGCATGTGGTCAAAATTAAATCTAAAATCCATTAAAGTATGTTTCATCTACAAAACTTGTGTGAAAAAACTACCAGCTATAATATACTCAACATCAATAGTTGATAATGCAACTGAGTGATTTTTATTACTAGACCAAGAAACCAATGATTTTTCTAATAAGTGGTAGGTTCATGAAGTACCCTTTCTATCTAACTTACAACCACTAAATTCTATATCAAAATATACAAGTAAATAAAATCCATAGGTTTTTAAAATTGTAAATATAATGAAATCATTCCTTTTAAATATCTTAAAATTATTTTGGTTGATTTTAAATGATATTTTTTTATAATTTTATTGAAATCTAACACATAAAAATACTGAAAACATAATATCATGTATATTAGTAGTTAGATATAGACAAATTCCAACAATATATTTCTATAACTTATTTTAAACTAGTTTTCTAGATTTATCCAAATCAATTTTAATATTATTTTTCATAGTAGTAGTAAGTATATTACTATTTTGAAGCTTAGATCTCTTCAATACTTTGGGTATGTATTTCATTTAATTTAATACATTTCCAAATTATAACAACCTGAACTCTAGAAACCTAGACCAGATAATTATATTACATGATTGGTAAAAAATATATAAGAGTTCCCATAGGATTCAATATCTTAGTATTCTTGTAAGGATATATATATACAGACATTACGTTTGAAAACATAAAATACAAAATGAAAAAATTATGAGAGCAATATAATCCCTTCATTTATATCCCTAAAAATTATACATAGTTGTCCTCTAGGTTTCTTGGGTAATGGAAAACAAATAATCCAAAGCTCAGATGCTCGGTAAGGTTTATCATACAATAGAATCTATTATAACATAAACATGGCATAAGTGATATAGTGGAAATAGATAAACAACATGATTCCATGATCAACTAAAACTGGAAGAATGTTATATACATGGTAATAAATGAAAACATGGATAAAAATATTCATTTATCTCATGTTTATGGAGTTCATAATGTCATACATAAAAACATGTTGTCAAGGCCTTGTTCCAAGACACTATACTAATATGGTGAGAGTTATACACCAAAACACAATCTGTTTTTCCTAATGATACATATTGATGCATTGAGGGGATATATAATTTTAGGCCCCACCCATAACCTGATTAAGTCCAATTAATTAAATATATGATTTAATAATAAATTTCATATCATCCCCTAATGAACCTCTGGCTGAATAAAAATATGGTTATCTGTATAATGAAAAATATATAAAACAATACTTCCCCAATCAATAGACTATTGTGTATGTCTAAGAGAACATCCCTTAATAAACTTAAAAGTTGTGTGGTATCATTAAAGTATTAGTAAGGACCCTTATTAAGTAAATATAGTGTAAATGGTAATTTTAATGTTTAGGGTTATCCATGCAAGATAGTAATTTGGTTTAATAGTTTTTATTGGTAGGTGACTAAGGGGGTGGTAGGAAAAATCATTCATCATGGTTCATAAAGAGCATGTGAATATTTGAAATAATATCCCTAGGAGTTTCTTGATAGGTTTAAAGTCTTATACCCACACATTTTTCATTAGGATGATTACCCCTAGGTGCATATATTCCACAACCCCATCCACTTGCTAGTATCCAGAGAGGAATTTCATTATTAAGAAAACCATACACTATTTACTTTTCTAAAATGTAGGATTTTTGGGAATTATGAAAACTTAGGTAGGGGATTTAATGAGATGAAATATAATTTTTAATATATCAAATGGGTGATAATTACATTTAATTATAACTATGGTGGAATTATAATAAATTTTTTCAATTGAAAATGGAAGCGGTGGAATAAGAACCCTTATGTCAGTATAATAATAGAATAGGAAAAAGTCTATAATGAGAGGGGTTAAGTAGTATCTCGTTGAAAATATATCAAATAGGAGATAATTAAATGAAATTAAAATTGTGTAAATATGTGTAAATTGTATTATAATAAAATAATTTCAATTTAAAGTCAAAGAGAAGGATTAGAAACTCTTACTTTACTAAGTAAATTCTTAAATATTTGGAGGACTCTTTAGAAACTTAGGAACCCATTTTATGGAATATGTGGAGGGAGAGGAAAGGTAAAATCATGATCAATTCCTTTTGGGTGGAGTGGGATGAGATGATGTGTGACAGTGATCTCCTTTTATAGGTGAAAATGAGGGTTTTTTTTATAGACACTAAATTTAGGTAAGGGGTAAGAATGGAATCATATGAGTGTTAGGTGTGTTAGGTGAGTTAGGTGAGTTAGGTGAGTTATGTGGAGAAATAGTAGGTGAGACATGAAGTTAAAAATTTAATACCTAAAAATTATTTATATAAGGTGTAAGTAACATTTCAATAATTTCAAATTCGATATACTTCATTTACCCATTTTTACCCATATTGATCTTGATCAAAAATTATTCATAGTAATTATTTTATTACTAAAAATATAAGATGAAAACTATTACCAAATTTTTAAATTCTAAATACAAATTTTTACTCAATTTAATCCAATTCAATTTCTAAATGTGATAAAATAAACTTTTAAATTAAAACATAAGATATAGGGAAAATGGTTTTTATAGAAAAATGTATTCTTATGCATTAAGTGATTTTTCTTCTTATTTCCTATTAAATATTAATTAAATGAGTGTTTATATATTTTTTATATATTTAAACATTATATTATTTTTATAATTTAAAAATATATTAATCTGATTTATATAGATGAAATTTATATAACTCTTATAAAATTAATTCTTTGAAAACAACTATTTTACTTTTACTATGGTTATTAATCTTTAATCTAAGTAATTTATTTTCAATGACTAAAAATAATATTGGAATTGTTACATAATTTATAATTTATGAATATAAATATAAATTCCTTTTTATTTGGTAAAATTAATATGTTTCAAGAAAATTAATTTTAACCCTAGTGTGTGTAAAACCCGTTTTGTAGAAAAGTGTATTTTTAAGAATAAAAATTATGTTTAGGATAAAGTTATAAATTACTTTTATTTTCATGACATAAATTGGTATATTATAAAAAAATTACATTCCTTCCAAAGAAAACCAAAACTGAATTTTACAAAAATAATATTTAATTAAAAGAAAAGACCAAACATTTTATTTTATTAGAAAATATTATTTAAGTTCATAAAATATAAAACATAGGTTTTATAATTTCACAATAGTATTTAAAAATGTATATTTTTACTCCTTTACACTTATTTTACAATTTGAAATGTTTTATAAACTTGTAGGTTTTTCTTATATAATGATAAAACCCTAAAAGTTACAGTTTTGGTAAAAAACTATATTTTTTAATGTTCACTTAAAAATATACTATTTTGGAAAAAGCACCAAATTTTTATATTAAGATAATATCTTTATAAAAAGTTCCAATATGAATTTTATTTGTTTAAAATTAAATTCTAACAATAATAAATTAAAATTTTAAATATACTCATGAATAAAGGCTCTTTAGAGTGTTCATTGTCCAATAGTTTCGGGATGCAGCATTTACCAGCTATAGTAGGGTCTTGGGTATTACATTCCCCCCTTAAATAATTTCATCCTTGAAATTGGATAAAAATGTGGTACTAAAAAACTATGGGTATTCCCTCCTCATAGCTTCCTCAGACTCTCATGTTTTCTTCTCTAGTTTTTTATTTCTCTAAATGATTTTTATCATCCAAGTTGTATGATTTTGTAACACATGTTCTCTAGTGTAAGAATCTACACAAGATCTTCATTATAAAAAAATTCAAGTTCCAAATTTATTCCCTTGTATGATATCAAATACATTAAATATGGAATTTATATCCTAGGTAATGAAATATGGAAGTCATTTTATTCTTTAGAAAGGTTGGGAGGCATAACCAATCAATAAGAAACAACTCCAATTATTTCTATTATTTCAAAAGGCCCAATGTACTTAGGGACTAAATTACTCTTTTTACTAAATCTTATAACTCCCTTACATGGGGGAACCTTTAACAATACATTATCCCCCACTTGAAATTTCAAGTCTTTCCTGTAATTATCAGCATATATATTTTGTCTTCTTTGGGATGATTTAAAATGATCCTTGATATTCTGTACTTTAATAGTCATCTACTCTACAAGATCTGTACCAACTAGATTTATTTCTCCAAATTCATCCCAACATTTTGGATTAAGACACCTCTTCTGATATAATGGTTCATATGGTTCCATATGTATTCTTTAATGGAAGCTATTATTGTATGAAAATTCCATAAAAGGTATGTACTGATACCATATACCTTGTAAGTTAAGAGAGTGTGATCTTGGTATTTATTCCAATGTATGGATAATCTTTTCAGACCACCCATTATTTTATGGATAAGAAGAGGAGCTTAAATATATCTCAATGTAGAGATCCCTTTGAATACTTATTTAGAATTTCAATGTGAACCATGGGTTACAATCAAATAAAATTGAAAGTGGTTCCCCATGAAGCCTTGAAATTTCATTAATATATATTTGGGAAAGTTACTCTAGGGGTAGATCTTATGTTATTAATATGAAATGAGAATACTTGTTAAGGTGATCAAAAATGACCCATATTGCATCATTCTTCCTTAGAGTCTTAAAAATTCCCATGAAAATGTCCATTATAATATTATCCCACCTTCACATAGTTATAGGTAGAGATTACATGGATCGCTTGGGATGTTTTATTTCATTATTTACCTGTTATAATACTAAGTATCTTGACACATAGTCATAAATTTATCATTTCATACCATCCCACCAGAAATTTTGTCTTAAATACCTATGCATTTTTGTGTTAACAAGGTTTATAGAGAAATTTGAATTGTTTTCTTCATCTAGAAGTTCCCTATTTAACTCTGATATGAATGGAACAAATGAACTATTTCAAAACTTCAACACTCCAACTCTATAGATGAATTTTATCAATTTCTCATCATTTACTACTTTTATCTTCCTTTTTAATTCATCATCATCCTATTAGGACATATCTATCATTTCTAGTAAGGATTTTTTATCAATTGGAAAAGGAATTATGGATCCCCTTGATTAAAAATATCTATATCCATATTTATTATATCTCTACATATAAAATCCTTGTTAATCCTCATCATGGTTAAAATTACATGATCCCTCCTACTCAGTTCATTTTTTACCTTATTTTCTTTCCCATGGTGGTAGTGTATCGAGAAATAATAGTCCTTGAGTAGTACCAACCAGCTTATTTACCTCATGTAGATCTCTTTATAAGATAATATATACTTCAAATTATTTTGGTTTTTATATATATCTCATTTTAACTATAGACGTGATGTCTCCATATTTTTATATAAAATATTGTAGTTGTTATCTCGAGATCATGAGTTGTATAATTATGATCAATAGTCTTTAATTGACTTGATGTATAAGAAATCACTCTATCATTCTATATAAGTAAATAGTCTGGTCCTTTCTCTAATACATCACTATATATTAAAAATCCTTTCTTTCCAAGTATTAAATTAAATACCAGTAAAATAATCAAGATTCTTTTTATCACTTCAAATATTTATTCACATTTTCTTGACCATGTGAATTTAACCCATTTATATTTCAACTTGGTTAGCAGGTTGGCCAATCAAGAAATATTTTGAACAAACCGCTTATAGTATCCTTCTAAAACAAGGAAACTATGTATCTAGGTTATGTTTTTTGGTGTGATAATTCTTTTAATTCCTTTTTTTAAGAATCAACATATGTTCCATCCATGTAGATAATATATACATGGAAAGAAACTTTATTTAACCAAAAATCACACTTTCTATATTTCCTATATAATTCTTTTTTTTGGTGTCTCAAAAAATATATGAAGATGAATCTCATGCTCTTCATAGCTATTAGATTATATCAAGATATCTTTAGCTAATTTCACCAAATATTTATCAACATAATCCTTGAATACTTTATTCATTATATCCATAATCATGGATGGTGATTTAGTCAATCCAAAGGGAATTACTATAAACTCATAATGTCCATATTTTATATGAAATGACATCATTGATAAATCCTCCTTCTTCACCCTTAACTGATGATAAAAAATTTAATATAGATTTTGAAAAATATTTATCTCCTTGAAGTTGATCAAATAATACAGCAATGATTGGTAAAGGATACTTATTCTTTATATTAATGGAATTGATATCCTTATAATTGATGCACAATATCATATATCCATCCTTATTTTTCATGAATAAATTAGGGTATCCCTATGGTAAAAAACTATGTCATATAAATCCATTACTATAAAACTCCTATATATGTTTCTTCAAATATATCAACTCCATTAGTGTTATTATAAAGGGATTTTTAGATATATATCTTGTATCAAGAATGAGTTCAATAGAGAACTCAACTTCATGCTCTGCTAAATGACAAGGTAATTCTTCTAGAAATATATCAATGTATTTTTGTACAATGGGTACATCCTTTATTCTTAGGATTTCCTTCCTATCTATATATTGTGTTTTCTCTTCTTATTCTCCCATAATCTCATTAAATGTATCTACTATAGGAGGGTCTATAAAAGACTCATGAGGTGAAGTCTCTCCTTTGAAAATAAGGGATTCTATGCCCCCTTAACAAATATTAATCTCATTATATTGGTAATAAATTCAAGTATTATACATTGGAGCTAATCCATAACAAGGATTAAGTCAAAAAAACCATAGGTATAACAATCATGATTTCCACCATGGAATATCTATGCATCTTAAAATAGACTGCTTAGTAAATCTTGGTTATAAAAAGAATACCATTAGGTGTATTAACTAACAACTCCTTTATTATATTATTAGGGTATGATTAAATGTTCTTAATATACAATAATGATATAAATAAGTGTAGAGAAACAGAATCAAATAAATCATTCTCTAACTTTGAGGATATGGTCAAAGTACCTGCCACCACTTCATTAGGAACTTTGACTTCAAAAGTGGTAATCAAAAAATCTTATCCTTGATCCATTATAATTTTCTATGGTAAATTCTATTACCATTAAAGTTTTTGGTTTGAATAATTTCCCTTATAATTAAACTTAAATCATTGAGCATCAATATCTCCTACCATGCCTTTTTATTTTCAAGATCAATAGTATTTTTCTCTGCACTTGTAACAAACTCTAGTTCACTTCCTCATATTAGTCATCATCTCTCCAAAATTTCATACACATAATTAGATCATGATATTGAATTGTAAAATAAAATTCCTATTATGTTTTATTAATTTCCCCTAAAAATCGTGAGGGTTTTTCATAGTACTTTTGTTATCTAACTAGGTTCCTCTAAATCAAGTCCCCAAAGTTCTTACTAAAATTTATCTAATACCAAATGTAATAACCTCAACTCCAAAAAACATGGTGTTGGTGGTTATATTAAATTATTGGTACATAATATAATATTTTTTATAGTATATAATATCTTATTAGTTTTGAAATACTAGATACATACATAAATTGCATTTGAAAACATAATATTTGGTATGAACATATTACGAGAACATTATCAACTCTTCCATCATATCCCTAAAATTACACATAGATTTCCTCTAGGTTTTCTGGGGTAAGGAGAAACAATAATGGTGATCTCATATTCTTAGTAAGTATTATCACATAGTAGAAACTATCCTAACATAAATGTGTTTCAAGTGATATGTTCGGAATAAATTAATAGTATGAATCCATAATCAACAGAAACTAAGGGAATGTTATATCCATGAAAATAAATGAAAACATGTATAACAATAATAATTTATCTCATACTAATGGAATTCATAATTTTTTATATCAAAACATATTTTCAAGTCCTTATTACAAAACACTATATTGATATGGGGATAAGTATACACTAAAACCCAATAAGTTTTGTCTCATGAGACCTATCGATGCATTGAGGGGCTATATAATTTTGGGCCCCACCTATCACCTGATTAATTCAAATAAATTATCTATAAGATTCAAAAATAAATTTCATTTAATTCCCTAGGGAACCTATAGATGAATAAAAACATGGTTATCCATACAATGAAAAATATGGAAAATAGATACATACTCACTCAATAGAATAATGTTGATATCTAAGAGAACATCCCTTAATCAACTTAGAAGTTGTGGAGTATCATAAAAGTAATCGTAAGTTCCCTTATCAAAGAAATATAGTTTCTAGGGTTATTTTAATGTGATGTGTTATCTATATTAGATAGTAATTGTTTTTAATAGTTTTCATTCCTAGGAGATTAAGGAAATGGTAGGAAAAAACCTTCTTTATGGTATATAAATCGCATGTGAATATTTCAAAGAATATCTCTAGGAGTGCCTATATAGGTGTATGGTCTTAGGAATAATCATCATGCATCACGGTTATGGATGTTTCATGTAACACTCTGAGATTTTTTGAATTATTTTTTTTTAAATTAATTTAACCACGGTGATATTTTTTATTTCACATAACACTGAAAAATGATTTATTTTATATTAAATCAGTATGTTTGGATTGAGTTATATGAAACACCTAGTTAATTGTGCACTACACATAACATAAATTTTATATTTCTCTACACAGAGCACTTATTTTATCTTGCGTTACATGCAACAATAAGTTTTCTCGATGGCTTGCGTAACATGCATGGCCGAGCTTTACCAAACAATGATATATTATTAAAATATTATTATTTAATATAATAAGATATAACCTAGAAGTTAAATTAGAAGTTATGAACATTATTAACAAATATATCTATATTTTTTACAGAAATATAAGATGAATTAATAGGATATCAATTAAATATAAATGAATATGAAAACTGATTGAATATAAAGGAAAATATTGATATTTTTATGATCACAAAGTTGTTTTAACCAAATAAATTAAATTAATTATAATTAGTAAGTAATATTAATGTAATATATATTTTATAATTTCAAAAAAATATTTTTGGTACTCATCAAATATATTGGACAAACATAAGATAAGAACAAACCTAATTTTATGCATGAAAACCTATATTTTTTTATAAAAGTAGTTTTAATGCCTTTTAATGGAGAACCCATTTTAAATCCAATTTTTTGAAATTATATAGATTTAATATGTAAAAATAAACTTCATATTTTAAATATAAACATAAAAATTATGTTATGATAGATTTTTTGTATTTTTCTGTAAGGTTTCATTTTTTAATGAATAGCTAAAAATATTGTATTTTAATTCAAAACTTCTTTTTCATTTAATTTATTCATAAGGTTAAATTATATTTTAAATTGTATTAAATGTTTAATTAGATAATATTTTATCAATTAATATAGTTTACATCATTGGAACTAATTTCACACTGAAATTAGATGTAAAAACTTATCAAACTTTTGATCATTTTTACATTAAAAACCTGCAGTGTTGTCATGTCAGTGGGATTATTTTTAAATTAATTTCTACCAATTATATGATTGTAATTTGTCAAAATTTATTCAATATTTGGAATAATAATAATTTATAATGTATAATAAGGTCAAATTCGTTTTTTACCCAAAAAATTAGTGATAGTGATAAAAATTAATTACATCGATTAAGGTTAAATAAAGCTTAATAAGGAACTAAACCATAACCTTACGGCCCATAACGACCTATAAACTTTTCAAAAATATATTTGATGTAAATATTTAGACCCTATCCTCCGTTTTATATAATTTTTATTATTATTGGATCCACTTTAGATATGAAAAACGTGGGTGGAATTTTATCTTCAAATATTAACAAGAGTGCCACTCCTCCTTACCAATAAAAGGCCACAACATCTCCCTCTTCTTCACACCTCTCAAAACCACTTAGATTCAAAACATATCTGACCAATAAACATTACAACATCCCCCCCCCTGTACTCCTTGATGCTTACCTTTGGTCATAATTTCTTATAAGAAATCCTTTTGGCACAAACCAAAAGGAGTTACCTTATTGAGAGGTAACTCCTTCTCTCAAGCTCATTCCTTTTATTTTACTTCTCCACCCCCTCCACTATATTTATTCCATGAATGTATAAAAAATAGTATCCTCAATATAATATGATGTTTTATTCTAAGTTTTCAACCTACACTTACACACACATCTATCTAATGGGTAACGAACATATTGTTTACATGTATGGGGAACTACCGCCTCACTAAAAGATGATTATTCATTTTTACTTTACCACCTTTCATGGTGTAAATTATGATGGAAAATATATTTATATATATAATATATTATATTTATTATATATTTAATAATATTTATTCCTTTTTCAACACATTTCTTTTTAATTTCCATTTTATGTTAATATGATAATTTCATTTGAGAAAGTGTGGACTACCTCCCCCTCAAAGTGATCTGATTCATTCATACACTACATGGAATGTATTAAGGACGGGTTTAGTGAATATATATGATATATATATTATATAATTAATATAATTTAATAATTATATTTATATACATATATATAAATATATGTCTTTTACTTTATTTCTTTCAACATAACAATTAAACGGAAATAGTGTCCATGCGTACGTACGACTTACCATCTCCATGAAAGGTGTATTCAATTTAAAACTTATATATTCTATAGATTATTATAATACACATATATTTTATATAAATTATATTTATATAATTTTTTTCATTCTATAAATCATGATATATGTATAAGGACCAAAGAAATAACAAATTAAGACCCATGTGAAGAATAAACTGAATATTACCTGAAGTGAAACCTTAACAAAGGATTGTTAATAAGTGGGTAATATAAGGTATTAATAAAAAATATGGTATTATATATAATAATAAGGTTCTTTAAAATATTTAAAATAAATTTATATTTGTTATACAGGTGTTTTTTATGAGTATTAAGAGATTCAAGACACAAGGTAAGGGTATTTCATCTCACTTTTTATTTCTATGAGATACATTCTATGTTCACCACTATTTCATTTTGTGTGGTGTGTATACTAACCATGATTGTATTATATATATATATATATATTATACTTAAATTTATGGGTATTCACATATCCATTTTATTATCTTTCTTTTATGGGGTTTAAGTTTCAAAAGTTACCAAATCGGTGAAATAGTTTCGTCTCAATTTGCCTTCTTTGAGACTCATGTTTTGTTATGCACCTAAATTATCTTTTGAGGTGTTTATACTTTAATTTTACATATTATATCATGAATTTACTTATTTTAATGATATTTTAAGTTTCATGTAATTTCATTTTCTTACAAGGAGAGTATGATCCCAAGTTACCAAGTGATAATATTTTATTGAAACCATCTCATCTTTTTTCAAGATTATAAATGATTATGCTTCTTTGATGAAATATTATGATACATATCTCAAGAACAATCATGATTTTATTTACACTATTTTTATTCAATATATATCTATGTATTATTACTATATTTCCAAAATTTGGTACTTAAGATAAGTAAGAAAATATTTTTAAGAAAATTTGACCATATTTCTCTCTTTGGTCAGAAATATTTTTTATTTCAAAAACCATATTTTCAAAAATGTTTTCAAATGATCCGTGAAGACCATTTTCAAGGAAAAAATGATTTAAAAAAATTATGGTTTTCAAATAATACTTTATAAGTTTTCAATGCTATTTGTAAAGAATTTTTTTTCAAAATTTTTTTCAATCTTCTTTTATAAGTTTTCAAGGAAAATGGTTTTTAAAACATTTTTCAAGATTTATTTATAAGTTTTCAAAGCATTTTAAAATTAATGGTTTTCAAAAAAAATCAAGATTTATTTATATTTTTTCAAATAATTTTCAAAGAAATGTTTTTCAAAAAAAATTCAAGCGTCTTTTATAAGTTTCTAATGAAAATGGTTTTTAAAATGTTTCATGTTTTAAAAAACATTTTTCAAGAAGAAATGATATTTTCTTAAATAATTTTTTTCAAAATATATTTCAAAATTATTTTCCATATAATATGACATCTATTGATGTTACTCATTCCTTTATAGGAAATTATCTAAATGTTTCATTCATATTATTTATATGAGTGGTTTATGCTTTAATGTTATGATGTTTATAAAACCCATTTTTCTTCCACAAGTTATATGATTTCGAAAACTTCTTCTTTTAATGGGTTATGATTTAATGAAGTGATTACAAAACCTATCTATTTTCATAGTTTGTGATTTTATGAAATGTTAATGATACCCATTTCATTTCATGGGTTATTATTTGATGTTTGTAAAACCTATGTTTTTTTATGGGTCATGATATGATGAATGTTTTATTTTGTGGAATCTGAATGAGTGATGTTACAATGAGATGAGTGGGACATATATCTTCATCCAATGCATTGGGTAATGATAAATGTTTTATGAACTCAAAGGGTACACGGGAGGACATCCCAAGCTCAAAACAAGAGGGTATACAGGAGTGGATCCCAAGCCCAAAACAAGAGGGTACACAAGAAGAAATTACAAGACCGAAACAAGAGGGTGCATAGGAGGAAATCACAAGCCTAAAACAAGATGTTACATAGGAGGACATCCCAAGACAAAAACAAGAGGGTACAGGGTAGGACATCCCAATCCCGAAATAAGAGGGTACACAGGAGGTGGTCCCAAGTCTGAAGAAGGTATGTGGGTGATTAACCCAAACCTTACATGTTGCCAAGGGCCTTGGTAGGCCGCATTGACATAGGGATTTTATATGTGTTTGCCATAATTCTATGTTTTATTATTATGTGATTATTTCACGGATTATGTTCTTTATTTCCTTATGATTCATATCTTATGAACATCCAATATTTATTATGATCTATAATAAGCAGGTTATGATCTTCAAATGTTATGCTCAAGTTCCATACCCTTTTGTTCATGTTATGCCTAAGCATTTCCTTTATTTTCCCTCACTAAACATCTAAGATAACCTCTTTCTTATGTTTCCTTTCTCCAGGTTATGAAGAAAGGTTTTAGGTAAAATCACTAAAGTTGGATATATTTATGGAATATGTTGAAGATATTTCACTAGGACAGAATTTTTTTTCAAGTTTTTAAAGACACTAAACCATTATGGTCCTCATGCATGTATTTTTATAATGTACTAAATGTTCAGCTAAGTTGATGTAATATCCATGTATACAAATCTTGGGTCACTATAGTTAGTATCAAAGGAAAGTTTTATTCAACCTTTGGAAACTAGGATGAGAAAAATTTAGTGATATCCCTAGGAATATTTCTAAGGATATGTCTAGTGATGTCTCTAAGGATAATTTTAAGGACGAGTTAACGTTTAGGAAAATGTCCTGGAATTTTGGTAAAGGATAGAGTGAGTGGTTTCCTAGAAATACATCTATTTATAGATACAATAAGTGGATTTGGATCTGGTACAGATTTACTTAGGGGAAGAACTCCAAAAATATGTTTCAAGCATGACTCGGGGTAATCCGGTACACAACAACGGGGCTTGATACACACCAAGTTTGACACTCTCGGGTGATATGCTTTGAAAATTCACAAACTCGTCACGAACCACTATGAAGGATTAAAATATATTCTATCTATGAATAACCTAGGATAAACCTAGGGTGTCATATATTAAGGAAGGTTTCATAATTTAGATATCCTATAAGTAATTATTTTCATGACTATGTGGTTTTTTGCTATGATAAGTAATGCTCACACTATACTACTAGTTTTATTCAAAGGTAGGAACTAGAAGGAACATGGTTAACATTGAATGATTCAGATGTGGAAAGTATGGGAATTATTAAAATAAATTTTCCAAGTGGAAATCTAATAATGATAATCAATAAGGTGGTATGAGTATTTGTTATACTTCTAAAGATAAAGATATCACAAATAACATGTGAAAGTATGTTATGTTCTTCTAGTATTGTTTACATTGATTATAAGAAGGATGGTTATATCGAGGTTGAGGAACCTTAAGACATGATTCATATTTTATATTCTAGGAAATAAGCATTAAGGAATAAGTTGATGAATCCTAATTAATAGTTTAAGAATAAGTTTGGATTAATGAAGTATTTATTTTTTGGAATTCAAAGATTATGTTATATGAATCATGAAATGTATAAGTATTTTCAGTATAAGTTTTCATTAAGGATTGAAAAGGACATGTTGAATGGTGATGAAGACATATAAAAGTGATTTCATGGAAAGGTTATATTTTGATTAAGGGAAGGTAATCCTTAATTAATGACTAAAATTGAGATAATGATTTTTGGATAATGATATGTTGGATTTGAATAAGTAAATTGGACAGTACGGATTACCTTCAAACTGATTATTGACAAAATGGTCTATGTCATCAAGGATGAACTTTATGAATTCTTGGATTTAAAGAATATATCCCAAAATCATTGGAATAAGGAATCATAAATGTTTTACAAAATGATTTATGGTAATTAAGGTTATTAACATATTTCAAGAGAATATACAATAAGGTTATTCACATGTTTGTAATGTGACAACCATGTTCTACTTTGTGATATACATGGGAATAAATTTTAAGATGATTTAATGACTTTCATTATAATTTTTTGGATTTTAATATTTTAGAAGGGTTATAAGGTTATCCATTCATGAAAAGTTTAAGTTAAACTTCATAGGAATTATTTATGCACTGAGTTTGTATTGAAAACCTTGGTTAAAAGGCTATTTAGTGATTAACCTTATTTCAAGGATGTCCAGCTTATTTATTTTAGAAATTATATTAGTGTAGTTTTAAAAAAGACATCATATATGTCGAGTGACAACCAATAAAGTCTGTAAAGGACATAGATCTTAAACCCATGACCGAAGGATGATAAGAGTTTCACACCTACAACTAACCTACAAGATTTCTCAGTTAATGTATAATTATTTTTGATGAATAACTATTTATGATGAAACAGTAGTGTTACTTTTATGTTTAAAGATTAATTTATTAACCATATTTATTTTTTAAGAATATTTATAGATAAATAGTTATACTTTTAATTCTTTTTTGGGCCTTAAGATCTTCTAAAAATGTATTTTCTCACTCCAGACATCAAGGTTAAATTTTGGATGTCCACTACATGAAGTAGTGGATGAATTATAAATTGATAAAATCACAACTAAAGAATGAAATTTTGTTTATTGGAATATATCAAGTAAGTATATTTCCTTATATTCTTGTTCAATAAAATAATTACTCAACATTAGGATAATAATCAAAAGAAAATGTGTTGTCCTAATACCTTAATTTTGTTGAACCGATGGCCTTTTAAATCATCACAGATTTATGACTTTGAGGACCTCAAATTTTCTTTGGTCACTCACTTGTTTGTGATTGATGACCATAATCACTCCATATAAATATTTATTCTTTTCCTCCATGTCCAATCTTCACTCCCAACCTATGTTCTCCTATGTGGAAACCCGGTTGTAAGTTACTTTGGGTAACCATTAAGGTTCTATCTTTCCCTTTTTAAGGGAAGTTTTAGTATCCATTGTTAGGATGTGGGTTTATGTGAATTAAACTTTCAAGTATTAAACCTTTTATAACCTAGATAAATTTTGATGGAGAAATTCAATTTAATGGGGCTAGAATGTAACACCTTGAGATTTTTTGAATTATTTTTTTTCTAATTAATTTAACCTTTACGACATTTTTCATTTCACATAATACTAAAAATAATTTATTTTATATTAAATCACTATGTTTGGCTTGTGTTATATGCAACACCAAGTTAATCATGCACTACACAGAACATAAATTTTATCTTTCTATACATATAACACTAAGGTTATCTTTCATTACATGCAAAAATGACTTTCCTTGATGGCTTGCGTAACACGCATGACCTAGTTTTACTAAATAATAAAATATTATTAAAATATTATAATATAATATAATAAGATATAACCTAGAAGTTAAATTATAGGTTATGAAAAATATTAACTAATTTATATATATAGTTTACACAAATATAATATGAATTCATAGGTTATAAATTAATTATAAAAGAATATGAAAATTGGTTGAATATAAAGGATAATATTAATATTTTTAAGGTCACAAAGCAGTTTTACCCTAATAAATTAAATTAATTACAATTAGTGAGTTATATTGATGTAATATATATGTTATATATTCAATAAAATATTTTTGTTACTCATCCAATAGATTTTATAGATATAAGATAACAACAAACCTAATTTTATATATAAAAATCTATTTTTTATAAAGGTAGTTTTATTGCCTTTTAATGGAGAACCCATTTTAAATCCAATTTTTTGAACTTAGATACATTTAATATGTAAAAGAAAACTTCATATTTTAAATAAAAACATAAAAATTAGGTTAGGATAAACTTTTGTAATTGATCTGTAAGGATTCATTTTTTAATTAATAGTTAAAATTATTGGATTTTAATTCAAAACTTCTTTTTATTTTATTTATTTACAAGGTTAAATTATATTTTAAACTGGTTTAAAATTTTAATTAGATAATAATTTTATCAATTAATAAAATTTATCTATAACCAATTTCACATTGAAATTGGATATAAAAACTTAGCAAACGTTTGGTCATTTTTACTTTAAAACCCCACAGTGTCATCCTATCAGCGGGATTATTTTTAAATTAATTTATGACACATATGCGATTGGAATTTATTAAAATAGATTCCATATTTATAATAATAATAATTTATAATGTATAATAAGTTCAACTTATTTTTTGACCAAAAATATTAGTGAAAGTGATTAAAATTAATTACATCGATTAAGGTTAAATTAAGCTTAATAAGGGACTAAACCATAACCTTAAGGCCCAAAATAACCTATAAACTTATCCATAGTCTATTTTATGAATATATTTATACCCTATACTCCCTTTTGTATACGTTTTTTCATTATTGGATCCAATTTCAACTTGAAAAACATGGGTGGAATTCTCTCTTCAAATATTTACAGGAGTGTTAGTCGTCCTTCCCTATAAAAGGCCACCACCTCTCCCACTTCTTCACACATCTCAAACCACTTAGTTTTATAAAATGTATTACAAATACACATTCCAACCCCCCCCCCCTCATCCTTTAATCCTCCCTTTGGGCATAATTTCTTCCAAGGAATTCTTTTGGCACAAACAAAAGGGAGTTACTCGATTAAGAGGCAACACCTTCTCTCAAGCTCCTTTCTTTTAATTTACTTATCCACCCCCTCCACTCTATGTATTCCACTCATGTATAAAAAAAATATTATCATAAATATACTAGTATTTTTTATGATAATTTTTCAACCTACTCTTACACACACCTTCATCTAATGGGTAATAAACATATTGTTTACATGTACGGTGAACTACCGCCTCACTAAACGATGATTGTTCATTTTTTTTCTTTATCGCCTCTTGTGGTGGAATTATGATGGACCCACTATTTATATATGTTATATACTATATTTAATATATATTTAGTCTTATTTATTCCTTTTTTAACACATGTATTTGAACTTTCCATTTTGTGTTAATACGATAATTTTGTTTGAGGAAGTGTAGACTACCACTCCCTTAGAGCAATGTGATTTGTTCATGCACTAAATGGAATATATTAAGGATGGGTTTAGTGAATATATATGATATATATGTGATATAATCAAGCTAATATAATTATATATATATACATATATATGTACAAATATGTCTTTTACTTTGTTTCTTTCGATGTGATAATTAAACAGAAATAGTGTTCATGCATACGTACGGCTTACCATCTCCATGAACTGTGTATTTCATTTCAAACTTATATATTTTATAGATTATTTTAATACAAATATAATTTATATTCATGATATTTATATCATATTTTAAATTTTTTAAATCGTGATATATGTATGAGGACCAAATAAATAATAAATTAAGACTCAAGTGAAGAATAAAGAAAATATTACCTGAAGTGAAACCTTAACATAGGATTGTTAAAAAGTGGGTAATATAAGGTCAAAATAAAACAATATATGGTATTATATATAATAATATGGTTCTTTAAAATATTTATAATAAAATTATATTTATTATACAGGTGGTTTGTTTGAGTACAAAGAGATTCAAGACACAAGGTAAGGGGGTTTCATTTCACTTTTTATTTTCATGAGATACATGATATGTTCATCACTCTTTTATTTTGTGTGGTGTATATAATTCCCATGATTGTATTATATGTATATTATAATTAAATTTATGGGTATTAACATATCAATTTTATGATATTTCATTCATGGGTTTTTTGTTTCAAAATTTACCAAATCGATGAAATAGTTTTGTCTCAATTTTTATTCTTTGAGACTCATGTTTTGTTATGAACTAAATTCTATTTCGAGGTGTTTATAATTCCATTTTACATGTTATATAATGAATTTAGATATTTTAATGATATTTTAAGTTTCATTTAATTTCCTTTTCATACATTGAGATTATGATCCCAAGTTACCAAGTGATAAAATTTTATTGAAACAATCTCATCACTTTTCAAGATTGTTAATGATTATGCTTATTTGATAAAATATAATGATCCATATCTCAAGAACACTCATGAGTTTAATTATCCTCTATTTATTCAAGATATATACATTTATTAGTACCATATTCCACTCTTTGGTACTTAAGAAAAGTAAGAAAAAAAATAATAAAATTTGATCGTATTTCTCTCTTCCGTCAGAAATCTGTTTTATTTCAAAAAACATGCTTTCAAAAATGTTTTAAACATTATTTTCAAATGATACTTGAAGAAAATTTTCAAGGAAAAAGGATTTTAAGAATGTTTTATGGTTTTAAAATCTTCTTTTATAAATTTTTAGTGCTATTTTCAAAGAAAAATGCTTTCAAAATGTTTTCAATCTTCTTTTATAAGTTTTCAAGGAAAATGGGTTTCAAAACGTTTTTCAATCATTATTTATAAGTTTTCAAAGCATTTTAAAATTAACGATTTTCAAAAAAAATCAAGATTTATTTATATGTTTTAAAATTATTTTCAAAGAAATTTTTTTTCAAAATGTTTTCAAGATTTTTTTATAAGTTTTCATGGAAAATGGTTTTTAAAAGGTTTTATGTTTTTTTTAAATCATTTTTCAAGAAGAAATAATATTTTCCTTAATAAATGTTTTCAAAACATATTTCAAAATTATTTTAAATATAATATGACATCTATTTATGTTACTCATTCCTTTCTAGGAAATTTTCTAAAGGTTCCATTCATATTATCTCTAGGAATGGTTTATGCTTTGATGCCATGATGTATATGAAACCCATTTCTCTTCCATTAGTTATATACTTTTGAAACCCGGTTATTTTCATGGGTTATACTTTCATGAATTGATTATAAAACCTATATATTTCCATAGATTTTGATTTGTTGAAATTTTATTGACACCCATTTCATTTAATGGGTTATGATTTGATGTTTATAAAACCTATGTTTTTTATGGGTCATGATATGATGAATGTTTTATTTTGTGGAATGTGAATGAATGATGTTATAATGATATTGGTGGGACCTATATCTCCCTCTAATTCATTGTGTGATGGTAAATGTTTTTTGAGCTCAAAGGGTACCTGAGAGGAAATCCCAAGCCCTAAAAAAGAGGGTATATGGGAGTACATCCCAAGCCTAAAACAAGAGGGTACACGGGAGAACATCACAAGACCAAAACAAGATGGTACACGGGGGGACATCCCAAGCCCAAAATAAGAGGTTACATGGGAGGACATCCCAAGACCAAAACAAAAGGGTACATGAGAGGACATTCCAAGCCTGAAACAAGAGGGTAAATGGGAGGAAATCCCAAGCCTGAAATAAGAGGGTACACGGGAGGACATCCCAATCCTGAAACAAGAGGGTACACTGGAGGGCATCCCAATTCTGAAGAAGGTATGCAGGTGATTTAACCAATCCTAACATGTTACCAAGGGACTTAGTAGGCCACATTGACATAGGGTTTTTATATGTGTTTTCCATACTTCTATATTTTATTCCTATGTTATGATTTCATGTTTAGTGTTCTTTATTTCCTTATGATTCATGTCTTATGAACTAACAATATTTATTATGATCTATAATATAAAGGGTATGATCTTAAAATTGTATGCTCAAGTTCCATACCCTTGTTTCATGTTATTCTTATGCATTTCCTTTATTTTCCCTTACTGTTCATTTAATCTCACCACTTTCTTATGTTTCCTTTTCCCTAGGTTATGAATAATAGTTTTAGGTATAATTACTAAAGGTGAATATCTTTATGGGAAATGTTAAAGATCTTTCACCAAGATATAATATTTTGTTTCCAAGTTTCCAAAGACACTATACTATTACAGTTCTCAAGCATGTAAAGAGTATGGGGTACCCATGCCCTGGTGTGACAATAGAGTTTCCAATCCTGAAATCTCTTTATAGATTAAACCTGATCACTGCCATCGTCCAAGAGCCACTGAAAGAAGATTCATGATTGTATCACCTCATATCATATCTCCAATACCAAAATGACATCCATCATCACGTTCTAAGTAGAAAATTTATCTAGATAGGCTACTCATTAGCTAAAATCTGAGTCTATAAAAAGGAGAAACACTAGGTGTAAGTCCCTAAGAAAAGTACACAACATGTACCTAGGGTCACAAGGCATGTAACCTCACTTGGAAATTTGGAAATGTCCTCTCCTATGCATGGATTGGCTAGACATGTAGTACCAAATGGAATGTACATGTACTAAATGACGAGTATAGACTACTCAAGGTCTTCCCTTGTGCTTCTAGTCATACTCGTGTACATTTGGTTGTGCCCGTGTACATCTGGTCATGCTGATGAACTTCATTCTATGCCTCGGTGTCTGGTCTTTCCTGAGCCTATATATCCTAAAGTACATGCTAAGCCACCATTATGGTTTCACACAATTTGTATGGGTCATACACGGTGTGTGATCTTTATCACCACATGAGACCCAAGATGTTATAACTAGTGGACTACACAACATGTGTTCTTCATAGTGCATGTCATGTAGTTGGGTTTTTTACAAAAACCTAATGTCCTTCACACAAATCCTAGATCTTCCTTAGTTACTAAAAAATACTCTATTTGAACACCTAAAATCAAAAGTGGTATGTCTTCATCCATTGATCTTTGGCCTCCAACTCTTAGTAATCGGAAATCCATTCACCAGGTGACGAGCTGTCGTACCTCCCATCACCGATCCAGATCCAAAATCCATGGAGGCATCACCCAATACCCACAATCCATCTTGATCCATCTATAAATCACTATAATGCATGTTTTTTTCATAACCACCATGAATTAGGGGGTTTTATCACACTCAAACCCGACCTAAAAATTTCAAACCATCACCACATGGGCTAAAAGAAAAAACGCAAATAATGATGGATATAAATACACATAAAATGGTAAAATCATCCTTATAAATGCATTATTAGTTGAAGATCATGTAAACGGGATATCCAAGGGTGATAGAAAATGAAATAAGGGAGTTTTATTAGATTAATCAAACTAAAATGTGGCAGGTCTCATGAAAAGATCAATAAATCCTAGAGAAAATAAGTAGATAATTAAATCCATTATTGGAAAATAAAATATGGTGGAAATCCATAAATAATGTTCACTACTTTGAATATGGATTTATTTTTGGTGAATAGCATGTTCACCAGTGATGAATATGGTCTGCTATATTCATCTCTTGCCTCTTATTCCACCTCGATCCATTCATCTTTCTCCTATGATCCCAATCCATCAATGAATAACATTCCTCATATCAAATCCTCTTAGGTTTATGTCTCTAACCCTGATGTATTTAATAACTAGGTATTTATAGAGGGTATATTGAGTTGGGTAATTTAATTAAAATAAATAATATTTTATTTATTTTATTGAATGCACTCTTCAATGAATGCCTTCCACAAAACGTATGATATCGGCCAACATTAGGATGTGTCTATGGTAAACCCCATGTTAAAAAATCAATCATTGTCTTAGAAATATAATTCAAGGAACTATTTAGGATTTATTCTATTAAATCTAAAACATTTATCATGCGTGATATAATATATTTAATATTTTCATTATATCAATATCGGGTCTCCCTGTGCCTAATAATTCCACACCGAATCAGTTCATGGCTTTGTAAATATTCCTCAAAATATTCCAAATTCTTACAAGGAAAAAACAAAGTCATTATATTCTACACACCTTCATGAAATTTCATCCTGAAAAGAAAAAACCTATTCACAAGTGAGGATACTAATCTCTCATAAAGACCTACCACTCCCACGAGTTCTCCTGAAGGTTTACATGCTGACCACAAACACGCACCCAAGGTAAACACTTTACCATGAAGGTTATTCTCCTGGTGGTTCTAAAATTAAATTGGTCACCTTAAAAACGTAACTCCAACATTGATTTCTATATTACCCTGGTCAATATCATGCAAATATTCATGTACATATCTCCTCATTTGTGACATGTGGAGTACATCGATTGCACGATCTAACTATGGTTGTAGGGTCAAGAGGTACACCACCTTGCTAACCCAATATAGTAATTGGAAAAAGGGGCCTCTAAGAACCAAAGATAGCCTACTTACTCATCCAAAACTCTATGATCATTAAAGATGTGATATCATTCAGAACACATGATCCCATTATTGAACTCTAAAGGCCTCCATCTTCAGTCCATAAAGGACTCCTGATGGATCTGGGCAGCCTTTATCCTCCCCTGGATGAACTGCACCTTTCACACCCATTGTTGAAAGCAACTCTAGGTGCACAAGTGCTATCTCCCATGGGATTATACTAGTACTGAGGTGACTTTTAGGGTCTTCATACATGACCCCAAATGGTGCTACACCAATGTAATATTATCCTTACAGTTATTTCTTGAAAAAATCATGCAAACCCAAATCATGTTCTTCAGAATTGGAGCGGTCCAAAAAACCTATCCATATTTATAGTGTAGAAACATTATGATCAACTGAAAATGAGTCCCATGTGCCTCCTACATCATCTCCATAATCATGACATAAAGAGTGAATCGTGATTTAAAATGATCATTGAGGGAAAACCATTAATCCAGACTACCTTCTGTATGCACAGGAATCTCAAACTCTCCATTAAGCTCTGTTCTCATATGGTTAGGAAGTGGGCCAACTCAGTGATTCATTCTATGATCAATCAAACAACATCATGACCCCTCGTTAATCATAGAATACCCATCATTATAATCACGAAGATACCATACAACTTCTACTTCCATTTGGGTGCCTTGTCCTCCACCTACTAATAGTTGAAGCATCAAGAGATAACTCGGCAACATGTTATAACATCCTTGAATACCCAACCCATTGCTAAAGGATATTGGGGCATCTTTACCTCTCCTGGATGTACTAACAAAGTAAAAAACGTCCTCATCATCTCATCTCACAGCATGATAGGTGTCATAGTCCATCCTCGAACAAGGATGGCATGATCCCCGCCTTCATAAAATCCATCAGGATTGTATCTAGTGGATATCTAGTCATTAAAGATATCATAGTCAGTATTTCCAAGTCAATCCTATCTAACATGTTGTAGAAGAACCAGGGTAAAACCCATTGACTAGAAGTTCATTTCACCTTCCTCAACCTTGAGTGTCAACTGAAAAGATGTCTACTACTCTGTCACCTCTCTCTCAATAACAACAAATAGAAAACTTCTCTATGAGAATCTAATGACACAAACACTACTTCAAGAATACCTCAAGCTATCACAACCTCAACCATTGTTAGGTCCATTATCACACCCATGTATGATAATACATATCCTGGGGAAGTGGACCTCCTAAACCTAAAACTATCTCTATGAGAGCTCCCCATAAATTCAGTACTCTTAGAGTATGTCATGAACCATCCTCAAGTGTATCACATGTTATACCACTAACTCTAAGTATATAAGTGTGTCTCCATAAAATACTTTTATGAATCTATCCAATAAGGTTTAAGGATCTGGTTTATAAGTTCTATAACCTCTGTGGGGGAATCCAACATGCTTAAGGGTATCACCAAGAAATTAATACTACCATAGTGGATTTATGAATCCATGATCAATACATCCTCCTCTCAAACCTTAGTTGGTGATAAAATATTTTTAGGTCAAACACTGATAACCACTTCACCCCAATCCACTAGTTGAAGAAATCATTGATTCTTGAGGGTGGATACTCCTCCTTGATAGTCACCTGGTTTAGGTTACATCAATCCACACCTAACCTCAAGCTCTCATATGCCTCCCAAGATAAAAAACACTGGGTTTTCCAAGGAAACACACTAGGTCTAACAAGTTTCTAATTTATAAACTCTTCCAACCGCACCACCAGCTCTCATAGCTACACGGGGTCATCCGATATTCTAGCACAAATATTGGGTCATCCTTGGTGAAATTCCATGCATAAAATAAAATCTTGATGGGGAGGTAAACTTGGAACATCCTTGGTGAATATGTCTTCATATATCTTAGACATCGTAGGAACTGAAAGCCTATAGCATCTGCTACTCAAAGGGTCATACTAGACAATTGATAAGGAACAATCTATATCCTCTTATACACAAGATCATCCTACTCTGTCTAGGATTCCTTCTTATCCAAGAAGGAAAATCACATACCACCACCTCAGGTACACTATAACCCTCACTGGTGATAGTCATCTAGGCATGTACAATAAGAAGCTAGTCCATTCTATGTAAAATATTATAAGGCATCACTGCCAACTATGGAAGGATTCTATATGAGGTGATACCTTCTTGTAGAGTCATGTCACACTATCGAAATAAGTATACAAGAGCCTCTAGACACAAGGGTTGATCAAAAAGTCTACACTGGTATCTCTAGGCCTCAAACAGGGGTTATATCTATGGAAGAATTTATTGTAACTACATACGGAAAATGTAACTAGAGAAGATAATTCATAGGTCGTACCTCGATCAGACCTAGAGCCTCAGGGTCACAAGAATCTTCTACTTTAATCCATATTTCCCATAAAAAACAAGTACTTATTAACTAGGGCCTACTCTGACACCTTATTACATCCAAACAACCTCAAACATATAAGTCAAAGGCACTCATCTGCCACACCTGGACACTATTTCTTTGGGAAGCACTGACTCACCTGTATGGTTTTGAATCACATCACAAGAACTAATATTTCCAAGTGGTACTTTCGCACCACAGTCTTGTTTTAGTACTCTGTCACCTAAGAAGGGGGACCAAATCACCATGATGCCTAGTTTATCTATCTCTCTACAACTTTTAAAGTGCACTCAGCATAGGTGTTTCATCCACTAGTACTACTGGAACTAGTTGATGCTTTGCAAAAAAAGACTAGTTATAAGTGAAACCATCTGATCATTTGGGGTCTAAAAAATCTAGAAAACCTAGAACACATACTCAATTAAATCCTCCACTACCTAAGGGTATCCCTCACAAAAAAAACATTAGAATTATCTATCACTAGAACTTGAGAATCATACCAAACCTGCATTTACCATCAACCTAACCTACCAGAACCATCAACTGCTCAACATGTGGATAATAATCCTCTTGGACCACTAGAGGTGGGTCCATGCACTACTCAATAGGTGGTAGCATTGTTTGGTGCCTTATTAGAGGAATCACCTCATGAAGGGTTCCTTGAACTATAGCCTCATCGCTCAACCATTCGTTATTATGACACTATCTCAAAATCCAAGTTGTCAATCATCGTGGAGACATCTTGAGAATTATCAAGACACACCATAGTCAAAGAGAATATTTTGGGGAGGTAAATCAAGAAGGATTGTTAAGGACTAAATCCCATATAATGCATGTATGATTTGTTCCCTGTAACTAATGTCTCAGTGTGCTTAGTTAAAAAATAGGTATTCAAAGTCCTGGTGAATAGATATATCAGTCATCCCACAAACACTGAGTTCTCTGGCTTAAAATACACACTCAAAACACTACAAGATTATTTTCCTAAGTTTCTAAAAAATCCACACCATGGGTATATCTCTACACCAGACAGAGG
This sequence comes from Viscum album, assembly GCA_963277665.1. Taxonomy (NCBI): domain Eukaryota; kingdom Viridiplantae; phylum Streptophyta; class Magnoliopsida; order Santalales; family Viscaceae; genus Viscum; species Viscum album. The sequence goes on from OY728145.1 coordinate 191,949,737, forward strand.
AAGAACCTCCTTTGATATCACTTTGTCCTGACCCAACCCACCCAGGCCCACCTGGTTAGTGGAAAGTTGGGGTGTGATAACCCCAGGCCTGCCTCCACAGGCTAGGGACTGGAGACAAGCATCAAGATGGAATAAACTATAATGAGAGGCCTTAGCCTAATGTACCTATATTAATGCACAAAACCATCTCCATGAAAAATTTCATAGGAATAATAAAATACCTCAACATCAAGAGTATAACCATGAATGTAATAACATATAGGGAATACATCATAGTATGACAATATAAACCAAATAAATGAGGGGAAAAATATGCTCCCAACTAGAAAAAAACTTGAATAAGGAAATTTGAAGAGAGACTGGCTTTTGATCTCCAATTCCAACCACAAAATGTGGTTAATTATCCCCATAGTCACTATGCTCTACGGATGTCATCATCAATTGGTCTGTTGTCTGCATAATACATGACACATGTGGGAAAATATCATGTAGGGTGAGTATAAACATACCCAGTTGGACACCCCAAAAAAACATAAAGGTATTAATAGAAAGATACAATAGTAATTAGCTCAACCCAAAAGGCATGTCAATTAGAACATGAGACAAAACCATAATAATATAGATATTCTTAATAATAATCCCAAATAAGAGAGAAAGGGGGTCTCCATATTCAAATCCCAAGTAAGAACAATGGGTCTTCCTATAGCTCTAAAAGTTAATCTTCAGTGCCCAACATCATGAGAAACCTCAAAAAAATCTATGTGGAGGAGGCCATTTCTCACTACTATACTCCACAACCAAGGGATAAACAACTCCAATGGAGGACCCACTCCCCATCAGAACTTAAATATGGGGGAGTACCACTCCATAAATAGAGAAATTGGGCTCTTTATAGTATGGGGTAGTACCAACTCTACCTATGTAAAGACTATAGGGACCCACACCCTGATGTGATAGGGGAGTACCAACCCCATTAACCCTATGATGATCATACTCAGTCACTTATAATTGGGTAAATAGTATGGGAGACCTGTGCCCTGGTGCAACAAGGGAGTTTCCAGCCCCGACGTCTCTCTATGGTCCAAACCTGAACACTTCCATCGACCAAGCACCACTAAAAGTTACATCATTCTTGAATCACCTAGTATCATATCTTCAATTCCAAAATAATGTCCACCATCATGTTCTACATCAAAAACTACTCAATATAGGTTACTCATAGGAAATAATCCAAGTCTAAAAGAAGGAGATATGGTAGGTGGAAGTCCCTAATAAAAGTATATGACATGTAACTAGGCTCACATGATGTGTGACCTCACCTAGAAACATGGACATGTCCTCACCTGCACACATCTTGGCTAATTAGGTAGTACCACATAGCATATATGGGTAATAAAAAGTGTGTTTCGTCCACTCGAGTCCTACCCATGTGCTCCTAGTCATCCTTGTGTACATCTAGTAATGCCCATATACATATGGTTCTACTCGTGTACTTTGGGACATGATCGTGTACCTAGTTGTGCATGATCCCATGTACACCTAGATTACATGCTAATCCACCAGCATAGGGTCATGCGGTGTGTATGGGTCATATATAGCATGTGATATTTATCTCCACCCAAAACCATAGTTTTCATAGCTAGGGGATTACATGGCATGTGTTCTTCACAATACACACTGTATAGTCATGTTTTTTAGAGAAACCTAAGATCCTTCACATGGATCCCAAATCCACCTTCATCACCACAAAAATCATCTATTTAACTACCCAAAATCAAAGGGGTCCATCTCTAGTAGTCATATCTGAACTCCAGTGGTCGGTAATCAGAATGAAGTTCACATGTTGATGAGCTATCGTGCTTCCCATTGCCACCCCAGATCCCAAATCCATAGAGGCATAATTTTCTACCCACAATACATCCTGATCCATCTTCAAATAACCATTCACACAACCACCATGAATCATGGGGTTCAATCATGCTTGAACCCTCCCCAGCATTGTCGAATCACAACCTCATGGGCCAATGGAGAAAATGAAAAGAATGGTGGCTAGAAATGCACATAAACAAAGTAAATCCATCATGGGCCTAGTGTTATTGGACAATGATCATGTAAAAAGGATATATAAGGGTGATAGTAAATGAAATGATAGAGTTTTATCAGCATAATCAAACCAAAATGTGGTAGGATGTGAAGATCAATAAATCACATATCAAATAAGAAGATAAATAAATCCATGCTTGGAAAATCAAATAGGGCATAAATCTATAAATAATGTACCCTACATTGATTATGGATCAATTGTTTTTGAAGATCATGTTCACCAGTAATGAAGATAGCCCACTGCATTCTCTTCTTGCTTCTTGATCCACCTCAATCCATTCATCATCATCCTCTAATCCTGATCCTCCAACGAAGAAAGCTCCTCCTCCTCTCAAATCCTCCCAAGGTTATGAGACTAAACCTGGAGATTTTTCACAATGGGGTATTTATAGAGGGAGGATTATTTTAGGTTATTTACTTAAAATAAATAAAATGAATTATTTATTTTATTAAACTCACCATCCAATGACAGCCTTCCATGAAACGTTTGATGTTGACAAACTTTAGGTTGCGCCTAAGGTAAAACCCACGTTCTAGAATCAATCATTCTCTCATATTTATGATCCAAGGCTCCATTTATGATTTATTCTATTATTTCTTAAAAAATACTCGAGTGTGATATAATATATTTAATATTTTATTATATAAATACTGAGCTACCCAGGGCCCCAGAATTCTACACCCACTCAGCATCTAGATTCAAAAATATTCCTTAAAATATTCCAAATTATTAAAAGGTAGAAATAGATTCATTATATAAAGTATAATTACCATTACATACACTTGAAGTTAGGAATATTCAATGTCACATAAACATGTGGAATTCCTAATGGCAGGTATGTTCTCATAATCTCTAATCTTGGAGACTACCAAGTGCAAACTTCATGAGATAAACTCTCATTTAGTTACAAGTACTCACAAATGAAGTTCAACATACTATTTTCCCCATTATTGAATGTTATCTGACCATAGAACAAGGCTTTAAGAATATCTTCATGTAATTTAAAGGTTCTCATCATAGCAGGGAACTGTTATACCCTTTTAATGGGACAGATACTCTATTACATTATTAAATTAAATTCATGCAGAACTATAAATGCTATGTAATAATATATTTAAATTTATATTCAATTATTTGAATATTAATGCAATCCAAATAATATAAATTTGGTTCTAAGACACTAAATCCAATAGAATTGACATCGTTGATAATATCAGTGAGCCTATTCCATGACCTGACCTCCCTAGGCCATGAACCTAGTCATATGACCCCATGGGACTCCAATAGAATCAACATCATTGATAATCTTAGTGAATATGCCACAGTCTAACCTCCCTAGGCCACAAACCTGGTCATATGACCCCATGGATATCCTGTAATACCTTGGTTTCCTTCCCAGCACACCACAGGATATTAACCATTATGGTCACTTATTAGACTAATGATTTTCCACACATGCTAACATATATTCTTTCATTGTGATTTGTCTTCACTCACACACACTCTAAGAAACTTCCCAGAAGTTCAATAATCCTATCACTACTCCAATCTAAGAATTATTAACTATGATGTTCTTATCAAATAGTCTCATGAAAGGAAATTTACACCATGCTGACTTGGGTAATAACATTTAGTGTTTTAAGTATCACGTTTTTGGGGGGGGTTACACTCTACACCCCTTTAAAGCACAACATCCTCATTGTGGACCCTACACCACAAACCCAGGAAGTGTTAGTGCACTTTTGGATGGGTATTAGCTATGATAGAAATTTTCATAACCTATCCAACCCTACCCATGAACATACTCATCTGAACCCATGGGTATCCTATAATACCTTGGTTTTTATCCCAGCACACCAAAAGATATTACCCATTAGGGTCACTTCTTATACTAATGATTATCCCCACATGTCAACAAATATTCTTTTAGTGTGTTTTTTACTCAATCACACACACCCTAAGTAACTCCCCATGAGGTCACTCATCCGGACACTACTCAAATCCAAGCACACATAACTATGAAGTTCTTATCAGAAAATCACCCAAAAAGAAAGGTGCACCTTATTGGCATGGGTAGTAACATTTAGTCTTTTTTTAAGTCTCACAATTATAGGGGTGTTATAGTCCCTCTTATCCCTTTAAATTACAACGCCCTCATTGTACACCCCACACCTCAAACCCAGGTTGTGCCTCTACACTTCTAGTTGGGTATAGGATCTAATACCTTGTTTCATGACCCGACATCCTCGGGCCATAAACTTAATCATTTGACCCCATGGGTCTCCTATAATACCTTAGTTTTCATCCCAACACACCACAAGATATTACCCACTATATTCACTTATTAGACTAATGATTGTCTCCACATGCCAACACATATTATTTCAGCATGATTTTTCCTCAACAACATACACTTTGAGAATCTTCCCATGAGGTCACACGCCCTGAAATTACTCCAATCCAAGTAATCATAACTATAAATTTCTTATTAGATATGCTCTAGAAAATAAAGGAACTCCTTGTTGACATGGGTAATAAAATTTATTTTAAGTCTCACTATTTCTAGGTTGTTATAGTCTACCATTCATTTGAGTTATGATTTCATCATATATCATTTTGATGGTGTCAAAATTATGCTCGATAGTTTTGTGCCTTTGTTTTCTAACATTATATGTTAAAATTTCCACCAACTTACAACCACCAGTTTAAACATTTCGAACTCTTATAAATCATAAATATAGTGGAAAAAAATATAAATACAAGAAACACAACAAAGAATATTTATAATGGTTTGTGGAATAAAGATCCTTTATTTCACTCCATCAAGATTCTCTCTATGAGCTTGGTGATTTTCACTATACCAACCCTTTTACTAGGGGATTTCCAATTGGGTGAAAGAAGTTGTCACTTGTAACAAAGGTACCAAAAGATTTAAACTGAGATCTCCCATTATAATACCTCTCTAGGATCCTCACATGATACTTATTAAAATAAATGATCACTTTCAACAACAACACAGTTACAAGTAGTAACTAACATTTGTTTAAGAATGATTCTAGAGAAATAATATATCTCAAAAGTGTAACTATGGAAGATTATTCAACTCTAATAGATAATTTGAAGCTTAGAAGTAGATTTCAATCTTTATACATACATACAAAAAATAAATAATAGAGTATGTGGTTTTTATGTTCTTCAATATGCACAGAAACTTCTACAGCAGTTCTGTCTCTCTTCCTTCTTTAATTCTAACTCTTGTATATATATGTCAATGGTAGAGTGAATATAATATATTGAAAAGACAATATTTATTCTTTCATGTGAAATTCTTCTCCAAAAATGGAAAAACTAGATGTATTCTTTGAGAGTAGCTATGATTTTACTTGGAACTATACATTTTCTTGGAAATATAAGCTTTATTTAATTGGACCTTTCTTCATTCAGACATCTCTATTTCTAATAAAATAAAATAAATAGTATACTTTTCTTGGAATACTGTAATGGTAATAGGTGGCTTTAAATAGAAATAAAATATTGAAAATAGTATTCACCTTTAAGAATTATTCTTTGAACTACTTTATTTCTTAATTCCTTTGATTGAATGACTTTAAGGATCTGGGTGAATAATTTCTCTCCTTAAAAAGAAATTATTCTCTATGAATATATTTATCTAGGAGTGATATATAAACTCTTAATATGATAATTCCATTATTGTAAGATAATTTGACCTGGAAACATTGTTCATGTAAGATAATTTTTCTACTATAAGATAATTTGAGAGTGTGTAAGATAATTTAATCACATGTATGATGATTTTAAACCGTGTAAGAAAATTGAATTTTTTAAATATCTATGCTTCAACTTTCTAATTTTTCAAGATAATTTAATTATGAATTACCCTCATAAGATAATTTACTTCTAATGTAAGATAATTTTATTACATCATACGATAATTTAATTTTGAAGACCTATGTAAGATAAATTCCTTTTTCAGATAAATAATTCTTGTGAAATACACTTTATCTATTTGTATTGTAAATTATTTTGAAAATTTTAATTCTATTAAAAGACACTTTTTCTATTTTTAAGATAAATTATTTTTGGAGAAATTAAATTCCAGCAACCATAATATAATTTTCTTAGCATGTAGGATAAATTAATTAAGATAAATTCTACAAACATGATAATCACGTAAGATAAATTCATTAAGTATATTTATTTAGACTTGAATAAAATAGATTTTAAATAAAAGGTTTCCAAGTAAAATTCCACTTATGTAAATATAAATTATTAACTAGAAATCACTTAAGTTAAACTTATTAGTAGAATAAATTGGGATTTTATGAGCATAAAAACATGTGAAATATTAGGATATGTTGGAATAAAATTAGTATATCCAATAATGAGCATGTTCCTTCTTCATGTATAGGACACCCTAACCTTGTACCCTAACAAATTACCATAATCATGGAAGTCATTTATTATACCACATAACATAGCTCTAAATAAAAATTCTTCTTTCATGTGACCATCATAAACCGTAACACTTGTATCCCATGAAAACTTCAAATATTCAATAAGTGGAGCCAAATAAATGTTAATATCATTAATAGGTTGTTTCAATCCTGAAATAAGCAGTGAAAACCTAATGTACTTTTACTTCATGCATAACCATGGTGCTAAATTTTAATTTACCAGCATGACTGGTTAAGTGAGTTGTAATAGTGGGTTTCATAGACTCAACATGAATGGTAATTTTGATTACCATATTGTGTATATAATTAGTTATACATGATATAATCTTACCATTATAGTGTATACATTTATATATCCACTATTTAATTGTAATGTCCATAGATTAATTTTTGTATCAAAAGGTTATAGCAAGTCACGGGCTATAATGAGAACCTCAAGATACTATGACATTAATATTAAAAAAATTATATGGTTTAGATACATCTTACTGAATGGAAACAGTATATTTATGACTATCATGTGATATGGGGTCATAAGAATTGATACTTCTTCTCATGAAGTTCTCACTTGGTGATCTCTAGTAGTGAGATCGTGAGGACAGACCAACCAATAGGAACACCACATGTTTTGGGTGTCATTGGTTGTTTATATCTATGGACATGTGCATTGGCCACCAGCCTTGAGATCATTACCAGTGTGTTCCATTTGACCACATACTTTGATGCAAGGTGAAAACCATGATAATTAAATTGCAGTGAGGTAGTTTGTGTTGGGTGCGTCATTGGTGTTATGGAATTGGTTGAATGGTCAAGAAAGGTTTTGTCACTTCCAAGTTAAGGAAGTTATATATCTCAATATTGGTTGATCAGGATAGTACTACCTTTATAATACTTTGGTCAAATCATTCAAAAGTTAAATCCATCAGGTTAGATCAACAAATAATAAAGCAAGAAAAGGGTGATGACACAAGTATGCATCTTTCATAATGAGATATCTAAAGACAAAGAGATTATATTACACATTAAGTGTTTATAGGTTGGTTGCTATTGTTAGGAAAATCTTTATCTATTTAGGGGTCTTGATGGGTTTCTATACTCCACTCTTCGTCTATGGATTTTATTCACTTATATTGAGATAAGGGCCTAGAGGGTCACACACAATAGCATATTTAAGAATCCTCCCAATTCAGTTGAATAAGTATATTGGACACGGTGGACCCCACCATGGGTTCCAAGTGTTTTCCAAGTTATTGATCATTGATAATTAAATAAATTCATATTATTCAAGTTATGAATAATTGGGATGAATTTATTTAAATTATTTACAAGTTAAGTAAATACGAGAAAATATTAATTGAACAAATATTATTTTAATATTCCAGGTTCGTTTAATATTAAGTGGGAATTACAAGTCACGTTAATGACTTGATTTTATCATATAATATATATTTTAAATATATTATAGGCATGTGATAAAATAATAAATAATATTGGCACATTTTGGTTCATCATAATTATTTATTTAGTGGATGTTAAATAAACAGGGGTCGGGGAACCCAACCGGGTATTTTATACATCCACTATATATTGGATGAGAGAATTTCTTGCCATTTACTATTAATTGAGAGAAATTTAGAGCCTCTCTCTATTATCCTTCTTTCTAGAGAGAGAGACTCTCGATCCAGGTGCTCGGATCATGATCTCTCTCAGTCATCAAAATCATATCGATGCGGTGATTATCGGGGTATTGAATTCATCATTGGATCTCTATGATAGAACTTTTAATTAGACATAAGATGCTCCAAAGGATTTTTGAAGTGTGTTTAGATTATATAGAAGGATATTACTATAGATCTTGATCTCATCATGATTCACTGTTTCATTTTCACCCTTACACCACTGTGTTAAACTAGTTTTGTATTGAAAACTATAAAAATAATAGCAAATTGAACTTCATTTTTTATTCAATTATTTTTTATTTATCACTATTAAAAATGTAAATTTTAATTGTTTTGATAATTAAATTATAGGTGGAGGTGATTTGTAGGCCTCGGAGATGATTTAGAAGGAAAATGGGTCAAACTGCAAGGAAGCCCAAGGACACATGTCCACTATTTTCTACATTGAGAGATATTTTTGCATCCAAATGGGATGAACTTTTGTAAGTCGATCCATAAATCCATGTTCTACAACTCATATCAATAAACTAAAGCCCAATTAGTCCATTTTCTATCCTTTCTGAACAAATCTATCTAGAGAACCGAATATGCATGAAGTCGGAAGTTTGGTTCGGTATTCTGACTATATATCTAATTCTATATTTTAAATGGACTCTATATTTGACATGATTATATTAAAGATTATGGTAAAAAACTTTTTATCTTTTTTCCAAGTCGTGATAATGCCATTTACCAACCCAAAACTGAGACACATTTGGTGTCTCAAAAACCAGGTGCCCAAAACCACTTCCCATTTTGGCTATAAAAGGGAACCCTAGGCACCTCATTTTCAAGTTTGAAGGAGTGTAGTGATACCATTTTGGAGTTCCATAAGATTCTTATCCTTATCCTAGAAGTTTTATAGGTCCCTGTCCTCATAGGGGTATTAAGGATGAATAAGGAGATCCACCTGAGCTTCCTCATCCTTCTAATATCAGGCTAAATGGTGGGTGATCATTGCGAGGGAGATACACACTTGAAGAGGGAGTTATAACAAATAATTCTCTACTGGTTTTGTGTATATTATGGTTTTTAATTGTTCTTTTATTTGTATCTTAACGTTTTTTATGCATTTAATTGAAACACTTTTTATTTAATAACCGATCAGTGTGTAAATTTAAGTGTGTGACTTGTGTTGTTCTAATTGGAAAACATAAGACTCCTCTTATTTCCCAAACATTTGAGATTTCAGTGTTCCTTGACAAACCTTAATTAATTATAAGGGTCTGAAACTTGACTATATAATTTTTATGTCAAGTTTTATTCCAATTTATATCATTTTAGGGGTTGTGGGTACCCAAGATCTTGGTTAACCCTCAATCAAAGGATTACACAAAAACCTAATAATCAATCAAGAACAAGGAACTTTTAAAGTGGTGTAGTAACTTAGAAATGATCACATAATTATCATATATTTTTCAAAATCCATTTTTTGTCAACTATAAAACTCTTTAAATTAATTCATTTTATTTTTAAAACTATTTTCAAAACCACCCCCAATTTTAGTCCTTTTTATTAAAAATACACACTCTAAACCTATCAAATATCCTTGAGAGATCACCTAGGGTGTTTCCTATACTATAAAATCATCCTTAAATCATAATCAATATGATGTGTCATGAAAATGCATTCAAATTTTGGTGCTGTTTTCGGCGAGCACTTTTGTTTTTAGTGTACGTTTTTTATAAAAAAAATTAATTTTGTAATTATTTATTTGCTTATTTCCTTCCTTTATTTTTTTAGTTGATTTATAAAATATTTCTCTTGTTTAGGTTTTGTGTATTATTTTTTCTACTTCGGGAAATTTACCACCTTTTGAACCCGAACCAGAGAGGATCCTACGTTAGTGACACCGTGACACAGAAGACAATCCTTTGAAGGAGGACACATCACACCTTGAAACTCTTCTAGATCCTTCTTCTTCTTCTGGAACCAACGTCAAAACCAAAATAAACTTATATAACATGGTATAAAATAATAAAACACTAAAATAATTAACCTCACCTGATGTTGATATCCAACCCACTTATATTCAAATACAAGTTGAAGAACCAAACTTTAAATTAAAGCCCGATCTAATTCACTTATTGCCAAGATTTCATGGACTTGCTAGTGAAGACCCACATAAGAATTTAAAATAATTTCATATTGTGTGTTCTACATTAAAACCTGTTAATGCGGATGAAGAATAAGTAAATATTAGGGAATTTACTTTCTCATTAGAAGACACTACAAAAGATTAGCTTTACTATGTTAATTCACCAATTAGAGCCTGGGTGGACATGAAACACCTTTTTCTTGAAAAATACTTCATAGACTATAAAACCACAAAAATAAGTAAATAAATATGTGGGATAATACAATATTGAGGGGAAACACTTCATGAATATTGGGAAATATTTAAAAGGATTTTTTTCAAGTTTCCCACACCACCAAATAAGTGATCAACTTTTAATTCAGTATTTTTATGAAGGTTTGATTCCTATTGACTGAAATGTGATTGATGTTGTTGTAGGTGGTGCACTAGTTGATAAGACCCCAATTGCTACAAGAAAATTAATTGAGAACACGGACCAAAATACACAATAATTCAATTCAATTTCTAGTTTACCCATTCAAGGTGTCCATGAGGTGCAAAGTACTGAATTCAAGAAGAAGGTGGATGTGAAGTTCGAAGAGGTAAATACCCTTCTTCAAAAACTTGCTCTTGCCCACGGTAAATACCAATATTCTCCTCTCATCCATTGTGGTATATTTTATTCTGATACCCACTATTCTAACCAACGTCCTCAATTAATAGAAACATCTAAGAGTTGTGAGGCAATCTTTCTAGGTCTCCCTTATAACCAACCCTTTAGGAAAGAACCTTACTATCTATCAAACCTTGGGTGGAAAGACAACCAAGCCTATAGGAAAGGGGGTATTCAAACCAATCACAAGAACAATGGAATCCACTGGGTCAGAGTATTCATCCACCACCACCCAAAAATCCTCGACCACCCCAAAGGATTTTCCAACAATCCCCTCCAAAATTCGAGCCTATCCTAGAAGATATAATGAAACAAATGGATACCACCAATCTCCAACTCAGTGGGGGAAATTCAAAGTAATGGGTTGGGTAAAATACTTTATCAACCAGTAGTTAACCCTAGAGATAAGGGAAATGTTAATTCCATCACCCTTATAAGTGGAACAAAAAATTAAAATCCAAATGACCCCTCCATTATATTCATCCTATCCTAAGGAAACCACCATCCCAACCACTGAAAATGGTCAAAATGTGGAAAAACCTTGTACTGGGAGAATCCATTCCAAAGGAAAGAATGTTTCATTTGATGAACCACCAAGAACAATAATTCCTCTTTAATTTCCCCAAAGGGCCACCCAACCAAGAAAACAAAAATAAACTGAACTTTATAAATAAATCTTTTAAACTTTAAAAAAAGTGTAGGTTAGCATCCTCTTGATTGATGTCGTGAAGAAAATTCCATGATACGCCAAGTTTTTAAAGGATATGTATACACGCCAAAATCGAATTCGAGGTGATGAGAAGGTGAGATTGTGGGGAATGTCTCAGCATTGATAGATCCATCACTTTCCACCAAATTCAACGATCCTGTAAATTTATTGATTCTGTTTTCCATAGGGGAGTATTCTTTTTCCAACGATTTGCTTGATTTGGGTGCTTCTATAAATGTTATGCCTCACTCCATTTACTCTTCATTGTAGGTTGGAGAACGGAAGCCTGTAGGAATGTTATTTAACTCAAAAATTGGATTAAAACACACCTCACTACTTTTTTAGATGATGTTCTTGTGAGGGTAAAAATTTTAATTTTTCTTGCTGATTTATATGTACTAAAATGAAAGATGATAGGATGAATGGACATTCCCCAATTATATTAGGGAGGCCTTTCTTGAAAACTGCCAAAAACATAATTAATGTCCACATTGGTTTATTATATATAGAGTTTGGTGGTGACATTTTCCACTTCAACAACCTTGATTACTTGAAACACCCCTTATAAGAACATTTCTCACTTTTAGTTAATTCAATTTATGTACTCCCTTCCCCTAAAAAACTTATTTTCATTCCCTTGATCCCCTTTCTTAGTTTTCATCATTGATATACTTTCTAGGTAATGAATCATGCATTGATTGTTTTAGTGGTCTAGGAAAATTTCATGCATGTTTGTTAATTAGTGATTTCTTGAACATTGATTATCACATGACCATCAATGATACTTCTAATCTTGTAAAAGCTCATTAATCATCTAAGGATGATACCATTGAGCAGTTAGATGAGATTAGTGACCTATCAATTTCACACACACTCCCATCAATTCAAAATCTCTCTGAATTAGAACTAAAACAAATGCCTCAATATTTAAAATATTTTTATCTTGAGAATAGAAACAAGTTTCCTGTCATCATTGCTAGTTCACTCTCTATAGAGCACAAATTTATACTGTTTGAACTTTTGAGGGAGTATAAACAATATTTAGGATGGACACTTGCTTACATTCCTAGTATTATCCCATAAATTTTTACACATCATATATTGTTAAATTATGAGGCTAAACCAGTGAGGCAGTCATAATATCAACTGAACCCAAACCTCCTAGATGTTGTTAAAAACGAGGTAACAAAATTATTGGTTGTGGGGATCATTTACGCCATATCTAACAGCTAATGGATCATTCCAGTGCAAGTTGTTCCTAAAAAAATTGGCCTAATAGTAATAAAAAATGAAAAAAAATGAATTGGTTACAACTCATATGTAGAATAGTTGGTGTGTCTGTATAGACTATCTTCGACCAAACAAAAGCACTAGGAAGGGCCATTTCTCATTGTCATTCATTGACCAAATTCTAGAGATTCTAGTAGGGAATTCTAATTATAGTTTTCTTTTTGGGTATTGTGGATACTTTCATATCAATATTTCCATTGAGGATTGGGAAAAGAAAACCTTCACTTTCCCCTTTGGTACATTTTCATATAAGAGGATGTCATTTGATCTGTTCAATGCTCTGGGTACTTTCTAGTGATGCATGGTTAGTATTTTTTCAGATTACCTGGGGAATTTCATGGAAGTATTCATGGATAATTTCACTATGTATAGATCCTCTTTTAATGAATGTTTGAGTAGTCTTGGTTCTGTCTTATGTATTTGTATTGAAAATAATCTCATATTAAATATGATAAATTCCATTCCATTGTGCGATAAGGTATAGTATTGGGACATGTCATTTTTGGGGATGGTATCCAAGTTGATAAATCAAAAGTGGATGCCATTTCTTCCCTACCATTCCTCAAAAATGTGTGAGATGTGTTTTCATTCTTAGGTCATACTGGATTTTACCATCGCTTTATTCATGACTTTAGTAAAATTGTACTCCCCCTCTCCCACTTACTCCAAAAATAAAAAGAATTTTTTTGATAAATAATGTAAGGAAGCTTTTAATAAGTTAAAATGGGGTCTCACATCACCCCCAGTAATCCAACCACCTCGGTGGGATTTACCATTTGATATCATGTGTGATGCCTCTAACTATGCGGTTGGGATAGTCATATCACAAAGGTTCGATCGAGCCCCACATGTCATTGTCTATGCCAAACACACACTGGATTCTGCCCAAGAAAACTACACAACAACTAAAAAATAATTCCTTTCCATTGTGTTTTCCTTGGATAAATTTAGGTCATAACTTTTAGGGTCCACAGTCATTGTGTTCACAGACCATGCAGTCCTCTGGTTTCTCCTTAAGAAACCAGAAGCCAAACTATGTCTCATTCGCTAGATGCTCCTCCTTCCAGAATTCAATCTTGAAATTAGAGATAAAAAGAGATTAGAAAATATAATGGTTGTCTATATCAGTAGGATCCTTCCATCCTTGGAAATTGACTCATCCCCATGTATTCCCATAAATGACATGTTTCCAAGTGAGAAATTGTACTGAGTGCAAGATGTTATTCATTGGTATGCTGAAATTATAAATTATTTAGTAGCATCTTGCATTCCTGTTGATTTCAACAACAAAAAAAGTTGGTCATCTAAAATATGAGTCTTGTTGGTACGTTTGGGATAACCCCTACCTTTGGTGCATATGTAGTGATCAAGTCCTCAAGTGTTGTATTCCTGATAGTGAGTATTAGTTTGTCTTTCGGTTTCTCCACACTCTTACTTGTGGGGTCCAATTTAGTCCCCAATGGACTGCTCGCAAAGTCCTTGATTTAGGTCTCTTTTGGACAACATTATTTTGAGATGCCCATGATTTTTGTAAAACGTTTCCTCATTGTCAAAGAATGGGTAATGTCTCTAAAAGAAATGAAATTCCACAACAACCCTTACTCTTCCATGACATTTTTTATGCTTAGGGAATTGACTTTATGGGTCCATTTCCTAATTCCTTTGGAAACTTGTACATTATTCTAGCAGTGGATTATGTGTCAAAATGGTTAGAATCATGTTCCGTAAGAACTGATGATTCCAAGACTGTTGTGGAATTTTTGAGAACCCAAATTTTCTATAGGTTTGGATAACCTAGGTTCATCATCACTGACCAAGGTTCTCATTTCTGTAACCACACAATGCAATAACTTTTATGTTAGTATGGGGTTGGGCATTGAGTGTCTATTGCTTATTATGCATAAACCAATGGTCAATCTAAGGTTTAAAATAGAAAGATAAAATAGATTCTTGAAAAAATGGTTTAATCCAATACAAAATATTGGAGTCTTAAACTCGATGATTCATTATAGGATTACCATTATACCTTTAAAACTCCTATTGGAATGTTACACTATCGGCTTGTGTTTGGAAAGATTTTTCACCTACCTATTGAGATAGATCATTGGGCCTACTGGTCCATTAAACAATGAAATTATAATCTTTTAGTGTAGGTGATCAAAGGAAGCTGTAGATTCAGGAGATAGAGGAAATTAATAGAGATTCTTATGAGAACTCCCGGATCTTCAAGGAGCAAACCAAGGCTACCCACAATCATCTCATCCTTCTTCGTTAATTCCAAATTGGGAAAAGGTCCTTATTTACAATGCAAGGATAAAGTTTCATCTAGGTAAGCTTCATTCTCATTGGTTTGGCCTATACATTGTTACTAATGTTTATCCATTTGGTGTCATTCGGGTAAAAAATGAATAAACGAAACAAAACTTAAATATCAATGGCTAGAGACTTAAGCGCTTTTACAAAGCCCTTCCAGAGTCCCTGATGGAGGAACTATAATTTCAAGAAGCATCCTACCAATAATGATCTCCAGGTTTTATCCTTCCTTCCCACATTCTCTTTTATTATAGTAAGGACACAGCATGCTCTAAGTGTGGGGGGATAGGAATATTCTTAGGTTATTTATGAGTTTTTCTCATATTTTTTTTTCTATTTTTGGGTTTATGGATAATATTTTCACTTGACCTCTCTATTTTTATCCCTAAATTTTGTGCCAAAATATTAATTTTTGATGCCCACTTAATCATGGAAAATGATGTCTGCTTAATCATGGAAGTTATTAAAATTTCTTCTTTTTATCTTTTTAACTTACTGGATAGTATTGTCACTTTCCCCCTCTTTTTTCCTCCCTAAATTTTATGTCATAATGTTAATTTATGATTCCCACTTAATCATGGAAATTTATTCCTGATTAATCATGGAAGTTATTGAAAATTCATGAGGAATTTCCCTATTTCATGTTGTTTTAACATTTAAAAAAAACTTTTTCAATGAGGAAATGTGTTTTTTAGCATGAATTTAACATTGAGGTGTGACTTTTTCTTGAAAATTGGTTGTTCGTCGATGATATGAATGGTTGTATCACTTTGAAACCTTTGATAAGGACGGTTCCATTTGTGTGAGTTGTTTACGGGAAAATTATGCCACTTAATTTATCTACACATTTTTTCACTAAACCATAAAGTGTGAATATTTCATACTTAATAGAAGCTAAATATAAGTTAGGTTAATATTTATCTTCTTTCCAAAATGATTTTTCCATATATTCGTTCCTTATTAGATCTTTTTTCATCACTGTATCGGATTGACCTATGTGTGTGTACCTGTTATCAGACTATTGTATGCCCTTAAAAAACAAAACAAAAAATATATATGGGTTGTGTCTTGGGAAGGTAAAAAATCATTCTTCCTTTACCTTTGATATTGTTATAACTATTATAGTTAGTGTCATGAGGATATCAAACAAGGGTTGAGCGAAGAGTATGAGATTTTTTCCAAGTGAAAATTTTCAAAAAAACCATAATAATAAATGAGGGGAGTTATGAAATGTGCAACATATGGGTATATATGGTTTGAGAGTATATGGTTTGACTTCAAAGAATGATTAAGTGAGTAGGTCTTGAAATTTGATTGCAAAGGATGTAGGAAAGGTTCGGTGGATATAATTATTTAAGAAGAAAAATTATAAAATAACCTATATTTACTATATATGAAGTGGGGAGAATAGCATGAAATGGTTTTCACACACACACATGGATAATTAGTGTCATGGTTAAATTTTAAATTACTTACTCATATTGGTATCATGCATCTCTTATAATTTCATTCAGATACAATTTATGAGACATCTTTTTCTATGATCATTGAGAATAACTCATTGGTGTGATTTTTAATTTGATCACATTTCTTTCATGGATTAAATTTTTATTCAATGTTAAATATTTATAAAGTTTGTAATATATCCATGCATAATTTTTATAAATGTGACTTTTCCTAGAATTTCAAATGTTTAGGTGTGGGGGTGTGATCGCGCTACGATTTACTGTTTCATTTTCACCCATAATCCACTATGGTAAACTAATTTTGTATTGAAAATTATAAAAATGATAAAAAATCACTTCATCTTTGATTCAATTATTTTGTATTTATAACTATTAAAAAGGTAAATGTTACTTGTTTTGATAATTACATTATAGGTGGAGGTGATTTGGAGGCCCATGAGATGATCCAGGACCAAACTACATGGAATCCCAAGGACACTTATCCACCGTTTTTTACATTTTGTGAAATATGTGCCTCAAAATGGTCTAACATTTTCTAATTTGATCCATAACTCTATGGGATACAACTAATATCAATAAATCAAATCCCAATTAGTCTATATGGTGGCCCATTAGAAACAATATCTCTAGGGAATTGATTCTACACGAAGTCAGAAGTTTGGTTCGGTATTCTGAATATATATCCAATTCTAGAAGTCCAATGGCCATCATATTTTACATGGTTATATTCAAGAGTCCAGGAAACAACTTTTATCTTTTTTCCAAGTCAAGGTAATTCTATTTACCAACCCAAAACTGAGACACAAGTGGTATTTAGAAAATTGGGTTCCCAAAAACACTTCCCATTTTGGCTATAAAAGGCCACCATGGGCACCTCATTTTAAATTTTGAACAAGGAGTGAAGTGTTTATATTTTGGAGTTATATATGAGTAATCTCCCCATACTATAATTTCTGGAGTCCCCTATCCTCATAGGGGGGTCAAGGATGAAGAAGGAGAACCACCTGAGCTTCCTCCTCCTCCCAATGTCGGGATAAATGGTGGGTGATCATTGTGAGGGAGCTACACACTTGAAGAGGGAGTTCCAACACATAATCATCTACTAGTTTAGTGTATATTTTGGTTGGAATTGTTATTTTATATGTATCTTAACTTTTTTTGATGCATTTAATTGAAACAATTTTTATTCCATAACTGATCGGTGTGTAATTTTAAGTGTGCGACTTGTGTTGTTCCAATTGGACAACATAAGACTCCTCTTATTTCCCAAACATTTGAGATTTTAGTGTTCCTTGAAAAAACCCTAATTTGTGCTAAGGGGTTGTAACTTGACTATACGATTGTTATGTCAAGATTTAGTCCTATTTTCATCGTTTTAGGGGTTGTGGGTATCCAAGATCTTGGTTAACCCTCAATAAAAGGATTACACCAAAACCTAATAATCAATTAAGAACAAATAACTTTTCAAGTGATGTAGTAACTTAGCAATGATCACATAATTATCATATATTTTTTAAAATCCATTTTTTTGCAACTATTAAACTCCTTAAATTAAGCCATTTTATTTTTAAAATTATTTTCAAAATCACCCCCAATTTTAGTCTTTTTTATTAAAAATACACACTATAAACCTATCAACACTCCTTGAGACACAACCTAGGGTCTTACCTATACTATAAAATTATCCTTAAATCATAATCAATTTGACGTATCATGATAACTCATTTAGATCCTTCAAACAATGATCGTCGGCAACGAGTTTCAGTCGAGCACAGCTTCAGATCTGAATAGGTATATTTACAATTTTAATTTATGTGCTCATGAATTTATGTGAGTTCCTCGGACCAAATCGGGGCTCTGATTGTTGGTTATAATAAGTTCTATTTTCCTGAAGATGAAAAAATTTAAAATTATCGACCCACCGGTTTCCGTTGAGTTCCATGATACATTCAATTAGTATCAAAGAGATCACGTTAATTATCTAATCCAAGAAAAATTAAATTGCTTTAAGTTTCAATAGAGGGTTTAATTACGATACCAATAACATAGACTGCGCATCAACCCAATTTCAGACGGGCAAGTTAGGGTCATCCGAAATTTTAATACAGATATTTTTTGGTCTTTCAAGTATTAAAAATAAAGAACTATTATTCTTATACTTTTATGTTCTTCATTTTTGATGAATTCTGAGAACTGCAAGTGATTCTGGTCATGTATTAACCAGAATCCGGCCATCAGAACTCTCTATCCAGTGAAGTTGATTTCCACCATTTTCAATAATTATTATTATTTTATTAAAAAATATTATTATTAATATATGTTTGTTTATCTTACTTCTGGAATTGTTTGGCATGAGGCCAAACATTTCTCCTGGCAGGCAGACTAATATAAAGCCCAAGTAAGAAAAAAGGTTTCTCTTTTTGAAATTTGGTTACCAGCCTAGAAAACCAAAAAAATTGACTTTGTGAAAGGGGAGGAAACACACCCATGTCTCCTCTCCCTCATGTGGCCACCCCCTGGTGTGCCTGCCAGCCGATGTCGTGAAGGACCACCACCTGCCTACTTGAGCCTAGCTACTTCGACGGTCATCCCTCCCACGGCGCTCCACCGCCCCCGTACGCCACCGCATAGCTGCACCTCGGTATGCTAGCTACCCAGCCCTGTTACCATCCCCTTCAAATTGTGATCATGTTCCCCTAGTCACCCTGTTGGGGAACAAGCACTGCATCAACCCTCCACAGACGGGCCGCCGCCGTCGGTTCCGGCTACCTACGACCAATGTCGCACCATCGGTCATTCCCTTTCGACCTCACGGTGGCCTCCCCTCCAGTAGTAAGGTCTCGTCCAAACCTCTATAGTGCGTGTCTCCCAGATCCTACCCAGATCCACCTTGCACTTCCCCTTCCTCACGGGCTTCCCTAGAGGTCTCCATTGCTCCAACCGGTGCTTCCAAAGCGAGCACACTCTTCTAGACAAACCAGCACCCCCTCCGAGTAGCGAGGTACCCTGCTCTACCTACCAATTTCTGCAGGACCCTGAAATGGATTTCGGGCAAGTCTGCCGAACCCAAGATGGATCTGGGCAGACCAGCCTAGCCCATAAAAGCTTAAAACAAGCTTTGTAAGGCCTGGAATGTGCATGCACGGGTTCAACCTGACCCGCACAGGCCCTTCATGGAGTTTCAGGGGCCGGGTTAAATTAAATTAATATAATTAATTAATTTGATTTTAGATTTAAATTAAATTAAATATAGTATTAATTTAAGGGTTAAATAATAATTTTAATTTTAATACCCGTGAAAATTAATTTTAATTTTGGTAATAAATTAAATTAATTGATTAATTTATTTTTTTGAATTAAAATTAAATTAACAGTGGAAAAAATATTATTAAATTATTTGAATTTAATTAATTTATTTAATTTAATTAAATAGCTCTTATATTTTAATTTAATACAATTTAGTTTTTATCGTGCTTTAATTTTACTCATTTACTAGTCTTGAGCACCAACCTATGTAAGTTTTCATTTATTTATTTAATTATTTATTTAACTGTGTGTGATGTTTATAATTAATTAAGACGGTATGTGCATCGTCATTTATTTTCAATCAATTTGTATAAGGGTTTGCATGTCCAAAATCATCTTATGTACATTACACCCCTAGTCTCTCTCACCTACGCGTGGGTATTTTTATACATTGGACGAAGACGGCGTTCGATGTGGACCCCGCCAAGATTAGGTGGTACACCTTAACAAAGACGATGCACGACGTAGACCCCACCAAGATGAGAAAGTACACCAAATGAGATGTGGACCCCACCAAGTTGAGGCGTTACTCCAGACAAGCAGCACACATACTGGAAGGGAGCGAGTTGCATCATGTGTCAAGTGACGATATAAAGACCCGGATTTTCCATTTTTTTTTTTTAAATTATATGGAATTATTACAAGTCTGCAAAAATTGACGGCGCATGATTCCGAGGCCCGGAGTGCCCGAAATGATTTGATGAACTATTTTTAAGGTACGTTCAGTAAATGCATGAGCGGCATTTTCTAACTTTTGAATCAGTGCTCGGATTAAAAATTTGAGAGCACTGTTGAATCTGAAATGCTGGGGTTCTCTTAAGGAAGACTTCACTTCGACTACAGTAGGTTAGGAGAAAAAGATAGATTTTGGACATTTAAAAGAATAATAAAATAACAAAGTTATTTTATTTTTCTTTTTTCCCTCCAAAGGACAAGCGACGGTGGCGGGACCAACGACATGTTAAGCCATTAATTGGCTTGACTCCTCAATCTTTGTAACAACACCGTTGGAATTTGGGAGGTTCATACATTTAATGAACCTCATAAATTCCCAACGACATTACCCACCTCTTCCCCCTCCTATTTATATGGAGCTCGGGGAGGATTGTTGGCACGGCTTCACCAAGCGACGAAGCTCTGGCAAAGTACCGCAATGTCAACCACTTGGAGGACGGAACCGGTTCCAACAAGTGGTGATGAGCACCACCGAATCATGAATCGATGAGCACCGACTCCTCCTCAAGCATAGACATTCTTAAAAGAATCTTGAGGTTGGGTTTTATCTTGTTCAATTTTCAAGAGTTGTTGAATCTTTGATCTTCTCTCTTGTTAAGATGTTAACGCGGAGGGCGCGGGCCAAAAGAACAAGGCTCGGTCCCTCCTCCTTTTGTTCAACGTTTCATTCTTCGCGGGTAAATTGTTCGGGTTGGATGAAACCCAAATTTGAGGGTCACGCAGCGAAGGGAATGACCCGGGATGACTGTAGGAGTGATCGGATGGAAAAATGGACCACCAGAGCTCACCCAGTGGCCCATGGAAGACCGCTGGCATGACACTGGCGCAACACTGGCGCGGCGTCACCAACGACCCACGCCGACAAGCGAGGGTGGCGGCCAGCACCAGCCGGCCGTGATGGAGGCGGCACGCCGTCACGCACTGCAGGAGGAGGTCGCGGCGGTCAGCAGAGCAGCCGGCACAGGCTGACCGCTGAGGGGGGGCGGCGTGCTGACACACGCCGCTGAAGGAGAAGGTCATGGCTTTTTAGTCACGGCGGTCAAATAGAGCGGCCGGAATCGGCCGGCCGCGGAGCCAGAGCGGCACACCGTCGGGCATCGCTGGAGTTGGGCACGGCTCAAAGATACGGAGGAAGAGGGACCCGCCAATGCGGGTCCCACGGAGACCAGGCAGTGCCATGTGGCGCCACCGCTTCACACCCCCCCCCCCCCTCGCCCCTGCGCTAGCTAGGGTGGGCCCCAGCCACTAGGTCGCGCCAGCCCAACGGGCCGAGTCGGTCCGCGTCCCAGCGGGCCGAGCCCGTCGTGGCCCAGCCCCACCAAGCTGGGTCAGACCCAGACCCGGTCAGGCCATGTGTAACACCCCAAGATATCATAGTACGTTATTTCTTCAAAGTAATTCAATAACTTTCACTACACGCAACACCGAGTTCTAGCGCACCACGACTTACCAAACTAGCCTTTCAAAAGTGGTTATGAATAGTATTAATTGAATTTTGAAATTTATATAATATTTATAAGTTTAGAATCCATATTTTGAGTTTATTAGACATAATGTAAGAACAAATTCATTTTTTTCAGATAAAAGAAGTATTTTTCAAAAAAAATGCAATTTTACCGCCTTTAAATGGAGAACCCTTTTAAAATCCAATATTTGACACTTTTACATATTCAATTTGACAAAATAAACTTATTCTTTAGAATCGGAACATAAAAATTTAGTCTTGATAAATTTTTGGTATTTTTCTGATAACTTTCATATCTGGGTGAATAGTGAAAAATACTATATTTTAACTGAAAACAACTTTTTTAATCAAAATAATTTATTGTGTTAAATTATACATTTTAATGGTTTGGAAGTATAAATAGGTTATATTTTTACCATTTAATCAAATTCTGGTCATTGTAAGTAATTTCACTTTGAAATTGAACATAAACAAGAGTCATTCTTTTGATAGTTATTATTTCTTAAAAAATATGATTTTTGGTTTTGACAACGGGAATTAATTTTAAATTAATAATTTAAATTTCTATTTTTTTAATTTGGTAAAATAGAATTCATTTTTGAATTCGGAATATCAAAATTGTCTTAGGGTGAATTTTTGGTATGTTTTTAAAAACTTTCAATTTTTGATGAATAGTGAAAAACACTATGTTATTGGTTAAAACCGAATTTTCATTTAAATAATTATTTATTTCATTTAAATTTATTTTAGGTCAAAATAGATACATAATACCTATATAAGTTCAATTTAATTCATTGGAGTCATTTTATAATAAGTTTAGTTATATAAAAAATTTATTGAAATTTTACCGTCTTTTACCCACCTCCTAGGAGCATTTGCAAATTTGCATAAAACATAATTTTACCGCTTCTGTGAATTGAATTTCAAAAATATGAGAGACACGGTTGATATCAGTAACTAAAATGTGGTTCAATAAGATAAAAATAATTTTTGGTGAATAGTAACTTTTATTTATCACGGTTAAAAGTAGATAGGGTAATTAAAGGTAAAATTGATATTATTATTACCCTAACACATTTCTTAATTCTATTGGATAAGTGTAATTTGATCAAAAACAACATTAGGAATAAAATATGATCCTTTAGGTCCACTTGGATTAGATTAGGACATTTATTATTATTTAATTCAAAGAAGAGTTAAAATAGTTAAAATCAAAGTTTAATAACTAAAACATTTTTAATATAGGGTTACACATAATATAAATTCGACTATAAATTTTCATTATAAAGATAAAAATATTTCCTAAATAATGGTATTTTATTTATATTTTTTACGCATTAAATAATTTAATTTATTTATGACACAATGACGATGCAGTAATTACCTAATTAATGAAAGATTAAAATAATTGACATTATAAATATCCAAATAAATGTAATTTGAGACTTTTTATGAATTAAACTAATTTTATAGGTTAGTATGACATATTAGGGTTTTTTAGATGAATTTTTTTTTAAGTAATAATGTTGTTATTAATTTAACAAAAACAAAATACCAAATAGTTTCAAAATTGACATAAAAGAGTTTGTAAAACAAATATTATATTATTAATTAATATTCTATTCCTAAAAATCGAAGGTTCAGGAAAAAGACTTATATAATGATAGGTGTGTCATTAATGAACCACTTGGGGTTCTCTTGGAAGTATATAGTCAGTTTATTAACCATATAATATAAAAATACAAAGAGACATGGTAAATGTCAAACTATTTAACTAAGAGTTAAATCTAAAAGATAAAGTTAATTTAGTGACCCAAACCTATCTAAAACCTATTAGTTGAGTGGTTTTAGACCCATACCCACCTTATACTTTAAATAATTCATTATGGAGCCATTATAAACCTAAAATTAATTTATTATAAAATAATATTTCTAGCTTTTCCTAAGGTGCCCCTCACCCCTCTTATAAAAGGGCACTCCCCCTTCTCTTTAGTTGACATTGTCAAAACCATCTGGATCGGCCAAACCCTACCCAAATACCCTCTAGACTATCCTCCCTTAATCCTAGAGGCCTTCCTTTAGTCATAAATCCAACCTAAGGATCCCTTTTGATCAAATCAAAAGAAAGAACCCAAGAATGATGTAAATATTTCATCACCTCTTTCAAGTTCCTTTCTTCTTACACTTCCTCTTTCTTTGTTGTTTCAATTATAAAATAATAACTCCAGTATCTTATATATATTGTGATGTTATTATAAATATGTTACAAACATATTCATTATTCTATCCATCCTTTGAATGATATGTCACCATACGTGCGTACGTACGGCTTAACGTCTCCACGCCGTGGTGTAGTTTGTTATTCAAACACTTCATTATTTGGATGGGTGTAATAATGAGTATAACTGATGTAAATAATAAATATAACATGTTAATGATTCTGTATATATGATATACCATCCAATTACATATGATTTCTCTATCAATATAATGATATTATCGCTCGTGCGTACATACGGATTACTGTCTTCACGGTGTGATGACATTCATTTCCACGTTCACCATTCAACGATGATTATAAAATATATATATCATTAATAAGTATGTAATATATGAAATAATAATTAAATTGGATATATATATATATATATATATATTTGTGTGTTTGTGTGTGTTTGTGTGTGTGTGTGTGTACTTACATATATCTTATTCAATTAGTTTCGTTCAATACGATATGAAAACGGAAACAGCGTTTATGCGTACGTACGGACTACTGTATCCATAAACGGTGTTTTTCATTTCATATATATGTCTATTATACATATTTATATTCTAAATATATATGATATATAAATAATTTTTTATATTCTGGAAGTATTTAAATCTTAATATAAGTGATACAATCAAGTGTAACAAGTTAAAACATGTACGATAAAGAAAGCGATTTTTACCTGAAATGTTAATTTAACATGGAAATTATTATTAAATGGGTAGTATAATGTCATAAATGAATCATGTATGATATCATAAATATTAATATGGTTCAGGTATAATTTAATAACATACTATGGTCTTCATACAGAAGGTTAAACGTACCCTCGACTAAAGGAAAGTGCAAGGTAAGGGTTAATTTCACAATCTCTTTATTATCCAAGGTTGTTTTTACGTAAGTATCTAATGGGAAATATTTATTATCCATGTACATGTTTCATAAAAGAGTTTTGGAAGAGATTCTTTTTAAGTGACCTTTTACTAAAATATCATTTTAAATGTTTTAAATATTTATTCTTCTAAATCGTTCTCATTAATGTCCATGTTTTCAAAATGTTTTTTAAGGATTTATTTATATGAACATGATTGTTTTTAAAATGTTAATTCATTTGAAAAGTTTTAAAGTGGTATGGGAAACTTTGATTCAAACATTTCTTTAAATTTATTCCTTTCTAAATTGTGTGTCTTTTAAATGTTTTCATGAAAAAGGGGTATTTCTCTCAAAGAGTTTTACAAATCATTTTCATTTATGTCAACATCATTTGATGGATTATAAACTTATTTGAAATTGATTTATTATGATACAAATTTTCCATGTTTTATTGAAGGTTTTTTTATATGTTTGAATGTTTATGTGTTATTTTTATACCATTCATGTTTTATGGTTAAAGTATTGACATTTCGTATGCTAGTTTCAATAAGAATGTTTGTGTTATGTTTCAACCTTTTTGTATAAGGACTATATTGGACTTAGTATGTGATGGGTGTAGCCCGCTATGGATCCTCGATGCATAAGTAGGTCTCTTGAGACAACTAGACATGGAATTGGTAGAGGCCTTTCCCAATTTGATATATGTTTTTGGTTGAGGCCTTAATCATTTTTAGATGTCTTAGCTGAGTACTTGACAAAATGTTTCAGAATGTTTGGCATTATATATTCCCTCATTATGAAAATAATATTGATGGTTCATGTGGTCATTCGACTAGTAGAATACCCATGATTATGTTTTATTATGGAATTATTTACTTATCTCATATTCCTTCCATAAAAGTATTCATGTTTATTATTGGTAAAGGCATGTGGTTTCAATTATTCACCATGCTTAATATTTATATGATCTTCCATTGAATTTCTTACCATTACTGAGCGTTTGAGCTCACCCTTTTCTTATGTTTCATTTTCCCAGGATATGAAGAAGTTAGTTATGAGTGACTTGAAGGCATAATCTAGGAGGCTTGGATGTTTATAATGGAATAAATTCATGTTGTATCTCTTTTCAAGTTGTAAAGTTGTACTTATGTATGAATCTTGTTTCCAATAATACTAAACTGATCGGTCTTTTGAGACATGATTTCCTTGTGATCATGCCAATGTTATGTAATAATGCTTCGACTCTGGGCTTCTGGGGTAAGGGTGTTATAATTGGTCTCAGAGGAAGTTTAGTACAAACCTTGGAAACTAGAATTAGATAAACTCTGATTAGAGCACATATCCCTAAGATATACTTTGAGGATTAGTATAGAAGAACTTCCTAGAATTTTGGTATTGTAGATATTTTGTGAGTTTTCAAAGCAATACATCCCTGTCTGGATACGAGCAGGTAGAGGCGGCTCTGGCACAGATGTACCTAGGGGTAAAACCCGAAAACACCGCTTTGAGCTAGACTCGAACGGGAACCGGTGCACGACAATGGGCCTTGCTGCACTCTTGGTTACGACACTCCTGGGAGATATGCTTAGGATAATTCTCATTTTCTTTACAAACCATTAGGAAGGGTTTATAACTATATACTTCCTCAAAGAAATTTTTTTTATGATTATGGATTATATCCATAAAGAGTTCAATTTATGTTAACTTTTTTACAAGTTTGGAATTATGAATTGTGATTCATAAACTGACCTAGTGTATGCTATTATTTAGAAATGGCGCCCGGTAGAAGGAATGAGAACTCCAACAATATGTATGATCCAAAGAGTAAGAAGGATCATATCTTTCATAGTATTAAGACAACATTTATAAGGGAAATAGTATCCCATGTATTCTCAATATATGAAGAAATAGTATCATGTGTTAATAAGATAATTAAAGAATTCTTCAAGTCTTATGGCTTTGAAGGGAAGCTAGAGAAGAAAAGGATGGTAGAGAGAAAGATGGATAAAGGGAATAAGGGAAAGAAGGATTTTCCCATATGTGATAATTGTGGAAAGAATCACCTTGGTAAATTCTTGAAGGGAATGAGAGTTTGTTATGAGTGTGGAGAAAAAGGACACCAAGTACGTGATTCCAAGGATAAGAAAAAGGTTTCATGTGTACAATGCTTCATCTTTAAGGAGTTGGGTCACTACGCGAATCAATTTCCAAATCATCTGAGTGTACCCAAAATGATTCTACTGGATAATAATCAAGTTATGATACTACCACAGATGAAGAGGAATGACTAGTGTTCTTATGTTGTTGTTAAAATATTATGTCATTTCAGTGTTGTATCGATGATATACCAGTTATATGAATTATGGAAATAAATAAGGATTGTACTGCAGTACTATTTCATTGAGTATTTTAGATTATATGGTTTTATGAAAAGTGACTCAATAAAAAGTTACACTTTTTGTAAAATACATGGTTGGAGGAAATATAAACCTTAATATGGTCCTGATACTGAGGTAGTAATTTTTTAATAAGAGATGATTGATTTGGATAAATTATATTGGATATTCTTGACTATCTTGGAACTAATTAATGGTTTGTTTATTTCATCATTGTTGAAATATTCAAAAATTTTGGATATAAGGAATATATCCAGTATTATATAAAGGATAAGGGAGCATGAATGTAATCAATAAGGTTTTATGGTAATTCAGGGTGTTACCATGTTTTAAAATAATACATGATGAAGTTGTTCACATGTTATTACATGGAAAAAAGGATCTTCATTGTGTTTAACTTCATTATAAATTTTGGAATGTGAGTTTGGATAGAAGTATTTTGGATAAGTCTAAAGGTTGGAATGGATTAAGTTTGAAATTGGATATTATTGTTAAGGTTATTTTTGGATTTTTATAAAAAGGACAATACGTAGACCGTGTGACAATTCATCGCGTCGGACAAAGCTGTGGGAATCAAACCCACAACCATAGTGCGATTGGGATTTATCGCCTACCACTGGACTACATGAAGTCCCTGGATTATACAATCTAGTTTTTTTAAAGGGTATGATAGGTGAATTATAAATTCATTATTTTTGGAACCCTATACGATTAGGATAAATATAATATTTTTTTGAAATCTTTTGGAGTGAAAGATGAGTTTGTGGTAGGAATTAGTTGAAGGATGAAACTCTACTTGTCAATTATATATATATATATATATATATATATATAATTTTTTTCCCTCTTCTTATATGGGTAAATTAATTATTAAACTTTATGGAAGGGATCTTAAAACCAAAAATGTGTTATCCTAATACCTTATGTTTTGTTAAACCGATGCTATTTTAAATCATCATAAATTAATGGATTTGAGGCCCTCAATTTTACACTTGTTTGTAATTGATGACCTCAATCACTCCCTATAAATATTTACGTTTTTCCTTCAATTATGTGTCTTTAATTTCCACCAATGTTCTCCTAATCGAGATCATAATTTGGTGGTGACCCTTTCAATTCCCTTTTACTCTTATTAAGACTTAATTTTATTAACCCAATTTCTGATGTGGGTTTTCCCACAAAGGTATTTTATATTTTCAACATTTTATTTACAAAAAAAAAAATCAAATTGTGAGGACGAAATTTAGTGAAGGAGGGAAGAATGTAACACCCCAAGATTTCATAGTACATTATTTCTTCAAATTAATTCAATAACTTTCACTACACACAACACTGAGTTCTAGCGCACCACGACTTACCAAACTAGCCGTTCAAAAGTGGTTATGAATAGTATTAACTGAATTTTGAACTTTATATAATCCTTATAATTTTAGAATCCATATTATGAGTTTCTTAGACATAATGTAAGAACAAATTCATTTTTTTCAGATAACAGAAGTATTTTTCAAAAAAAAATGAAATTTTACCACCTTTTAATGGAGAACCCTTTTTAAATCCAATATTTGACAATTTTATATATTCAATTTGAAAAAATAAACTTCTTCTTTAGAATCGGGACATAAAAATTTAGTTTTGATAAATTTTTGGTATTTTTCTAATAACTTTCATATTTGGGTGAATAGTGAAAAATACTATATTTTAACTGAAAACAACTTTTTTAATCAAAATAATTTATAGTGTCAAATTATACATTTTAATGGTTTGTAAGTATAAATATATTATATTTTTACCATTTAATCCAATGCTGGTCATTGTAAGTAATTTCACTTTGAAATTGGATATAAACAAGTGTCAATCTTTTGATAGTTATTATTTCTTAAAAAATACGATTTATTGTTTTGACAACGGGAATTAATTTTAAATTAATAAATTAAATTTCTATTTTTTTAATTTGGTAAAATATAAATTATTTTTGAATTCGTAATATCAAAATTAGCTTAGGGTGAATTTTTGGTATGTTTCTAAAAAATTTCAATTTTTGATGAATAGTGAAAAACACTACGTTATTGGTTAAAACTAACTTTTCATGTAAATAATTATTTATTTCATTTAAATTTATTTTAGGTCAAAATATATACATAATATCTATATAAGTTCAATGTAATTCATTGGATTCATTTTATAATAATTTTAGATATATAAAAATTTTATTGAAATTTTTCCGTCTTTTACCCACCTCCTAGGAGCATTTGCAAATTTGCATAAAACTTAATTTTACCGCTTATGTGAATTGAATTTCAAAAATATGAGAGACACGGTTGATATCAGTAAGTAAAATGTGGTTAAATAAGATAAAAATAATTTTTTGTGAATAGTAACCTTTGACTTTTATTTACCACAGTTAAAAGTAAATAGGGTAATTAAAGGTAAAAATGATATTATTATTACCATAACACATGTCATAATTCTATTGAATAAGTTTAATTAGACCTAAAACAACCTTAGGAATAAAATATGATCCTTTAGGTCCACTTGGATTAGATTAGGACATTTATTATTATTTAATTCAAAGAAGAGTTAAAAGAGTTAAAAACAAAGTTTAATAACTAAAACATTTTTAATATAGAGTTACACATAAGATAAATTCAACTATAAATATTAATTAGAAATATAAAAAATATTTCCTACATAATTTTATTTTATTTATATTTTTTAGGCATTAAATAATTTAATTTATTTATGAAACAATGATGATGCAGTATTTACTTAATTAATGAAAGATTAAAATAATTGACATTATAAATATCCAAATAAGTCTAATTTGAGACTTTTTATGAATTACACTAATTTTCTAGGTTAATATGACATATTAGGGTTGGTTAGATGAATTGTTTTCAAAGTAATAATGCTGTTATGAATTTAGGAAAAAAAACATACCAAATAGTGTCAAAATTGACATAAAAGAGTTTTTAAAACAAATATTATATTATTAATTAATATTCTATTCCTAAAAATCTAAGTTTCAGCCAAAAGACTTATATAATGATAGGTGTATCATTAATGAACCACTTGAGGTTATCTTGGAAGTATATAGTATGTTTATTAACCATATAATATAAAAATACAAAGAGACATGGTAAATGTCAAACTATCTAACTAAGAGTTAAATATAAAAGATAAAGTTAATATAGTGACCTAAACCTGTCTAAAACCTATTGGTTGAGTGGTTTTAGACCCATCCCCACCTTATCCTTTAAATAATTCATTTTGGATCCATTAGAAACCGAAAATGAATTTATTATAAAATAATATTTCTAACTTTTCCTAAGGTGCCCCTCACCCCTCTTATAAAAGGGAACTCCCCCTTCTCTCTAATTCACACCTTCAAAGCCATTTGGCTCGGCCAACCCCTACCCAAATAACCTCTAAAATATCCTCCATTCATCCTAGAGTCCTTAATTTAGTCAAAAATCCAACCTAAGGATCCCTTTTGATCAAATCAAAAGTAAGAACCCGAAGAAGAGGTAAATATTTCATCACCTCTTTCAAGTTCCTTTCTTCTTCCACTTCTTCTTTCTTTGTTATTTCCATTATAAAATAATAACTCCAGTATCTTCTATATAAATTGATGTTATTATAAATATTGTACAACCATATTCATTATTCTATCCATCCTTTGAATGACATGTCATCATACGTGCGTACGTACGGCTTACTGTCTCCACGACGTGGTGTAGTTTGTTATTCAAACACTTCATTATTTGGATGGGTGTAATAATGAGTATAACCGATGTAAATAATAAATATAACATGTTAATGATTTTTTATATATGATATACCATCCAATTACATATTATTTCTCCATCAATATAATTATATTTTCGCTCGTGCGTACGTACGGATTACTGTCTCCACGACGTGATGAGATTCATTTCCACGTTCACCATTCAACGATAATTATAAAATATATATATATATATATATCATTAATAAGTATCTAATATATTAAATAATAATTCTACTGAAGATATATATATATATATGTACTTACATATATCTTATTCACTTAGTTATGTTCAATACGATATGAAAACGGAAACAGCGTTTATGCGTACGTACGGACTACCGTCTCCATAAACTATGTTTTCCATTTAATATATATGTCTATTATACATATTTATATTCTAAATATATATGATATATAAATCATGTTTTATATTCTAGAAGTATTTAAATATTCATCTAAGTGATACAATCAAGATTAATAAGTTAAAACACGTACGATAAAGAAAGCGATTATTACCCGAAATGTTGATTTAACATGGAAATTATTATTAAATGGGTAGTATAAAGTAATAAATGAATCATGTATGATATCATAAATATTAATATGGTTCTGTTATAATTTAATAACATACTACGGTCTTCATATAGGAGGTTAAATGTACCCTCGACTATAGGAAAGTGCAAGGTAAGGGTTAATTTCACAATCTCTTTATTATCCGGGGTTGTTTTTACATAAGTATCTACTGGGAAATATATATTATCCATGTCCATGTTTCATAAAAGAGTTTTAAAAGGGATTATTTTTAAGGTAATTTTTACTAAAACATCATTTTAAATGTTTTAAATATTTATTCTTCTAAATCGTTCTCATTAATGTCCATGTTTTCAAAATGGTTTTTAAGGATTTATTTATATAGACATGAATGTTTTTAAAATTTTAATTCCTTTTAAAAGTTTCAAAGTGGTATGGGTTACTTTTATTCAAAAATATCTTTAAATTTCTTCCTTTCAAAATTATGTGACTTTTAAATGTTTTCATGAAAAAGGGATATTTCTCTCAAAGAGTTTTACAAATCATTTTCATCTATGTCAACATCCTTTGATGAATTATAAACTTTTTTGAAGTTGATTTATTATGATAAAAATATTCCATATTTTATTGAATGTTTTGTGATATGTTTAATTGTGGATGTGTTATTTTTACACCATTCATGGTTTATGGTTAAAGTATTGACATTTCGTATGCTAGTTTTAATACGAATGTTTATGTTATGTTTCAACCTTTTCGTATGAGGAATGTATTGGACTTAGTATGTGACGGGCGGAGCCCGCTATAGCTCCTCGATGCATCGGTAGGTCTCATGAGACAACTAGAAGTGGAATTGGCCGAGGCCTTTCCCAATTTGATATATGGTTTTGGCCGAGGTCTTAATCATTTTTAGACGTCTTGGACGAGGCCTTGACAAAATGTTTCATAATGTTCGGCATTATACATTCCCTCATTATGAAAATAATATCGATGGATCATGTGGTCATTAGACTATTAGAATAACCATGATTATGTTTTATTATGGAATTATTTATTCATCTCATATTCCTGCCATAAAAGTATTCATGTTTATTATTGGTAAAGGCATGTGGTTTCAATTATTCACTATGCTTAATATTTATGTTCTCTTCCGTTGTATTGCATACCCTTACTGAGCTTTTTAGATCACCCTTTTCTTATTTTTCATTTTCCCAGGATATGAAGAAGTTATGTATGAGTGACTTTCAGGAATAATCTAGGAGGCTTGGATGTTTTTAATGGAATAAATTCGTGTTGTATCTCTTTTCAAGTTGTAAAGTTGAACTTATGTATGAATCTTGTTTCCAATAATACTAAATTGATCGGTATTTAGAGACATGATTTCCTTGTGATCATGCCAATGTTATGTAATAATTCACCGACTCTAGGCTTCTGGGGTTAGGGCGTTACACCAGGTCAGTCTGACCGGGTCGGACTGGACCCAGGCCCTTCTAGGTTCAGTTTCGCTAAAAGAGCCATAACTTGTGAACCGGGCATCCTTTTGACGAACCGTCTGCGGCGCTGGGATCCTCGGAGCAATATGGTCCTTTTGGTATACTTAAAATTAGTTTTGGTGAAAGTTGGGGTATGTCCGGGTTGGATTGAACCTGAAACCAACCAGGACCTCGGTACTAAAATGCTTATAAGTCACAGACCAGGCGTCCGATTGACGCATCGTCTGTCGATTTGGAACCCTTACGACATGGTGGTCCTTTGGGATACTTTTTCATGGAACCTTTTGGAAGATTAGGTATGAAATATGGATTGAGGAGCGGATCCTCCCGGAATCAAGTGTTCTTAGTGCGGGAATCTCGTGGTTGGTTATAACTTGAAGAAAGAACATTGATCCTATGTGGGTTAGCATCTATCGATCCTATGTGGTTCAGCACTTATTGATCCTGTGTGGGTCAGGATATATCAATCCTATGTGGGTCAGTGCCTAGCAATCCTGTGTGGGTCAGCATCTATTGATCCTGTGTGGGTCAGCAGCATAGCCTCTCGACAGAATAAGATTATCTAGATTTATGACTAGTCATTTGTACTTCTGTACTTGAGTTATATACCTGGTGTGAGCTGAGTCTTTACCTTTGAGTTACTTTTACCTTCTTGGTGTTACCTTTGTGGTAATTTTACCTTCATGGTGTTACCTTCATGGTGTTACCTTTGTGGTAATTTTACCTTCGTGGTGTTACCTTTGTGGTACTTTTACCTTCGTGGTGTTATATTCATGGTGTTACCTTTATGGTATTCTTTCCTCGTGGATTAGTTGTGTTTAAGGCTTAAAATTTGGAGCCTTATGATTCCGCATGTATGAGACAAGTATATCTTGATAACTTAGGTATATGTATGGGTATATACCTAAGTAGAGTTAATGATTGTTTCGTGCTTTGTGTCTGAGGTCTTACTTTGTGTTTTATCCTTTATGGAACTCTGGGAGACCTTTGGGGGTCTCAGGTTCCCTACTGAGTATTATTATACTCTACCCTGCATGAGCTACGACCACACTTTGTTGTTTCTTGTGCAGATGACGGACAACGTTGATCAAGGCTGAGGGAGATAGGATTGGACGGTGCTCAGAGGTGGATCATTTGACGTGACGTTCTTCAGTGACTACTGATCATGAGTTGTACCTACCTTTCAGGTAGGATCCTTGGTGGATGATCCATGATCTATTTTCTCTTTTCAGTTGTACTTGTACTTCTCATTCGGGCTTGTATTTCAACCCCTTTACTTTCAGTACACTTTTTAATACAGTAGTTTACTTTGTGGTTGTTTCTTGTTGTGTTCTTGGATTGTGTGTTTGTACAGATTTAAATGCAATTCCTTCCCATTATAGGGATACACCTTTTTGGTGCTAGTCACATACCCCTTGACTATGGAAGGCGGTCTTGGGGTAGTCATGGCACGAGCCCTGGAGGACGGGTCGTGACAAAGTGGTATCAGAGGAGTCGGTTCTACTGGAGAACTAGGACTCTGATATTTTCAATGTGGCAATGGTGTTAAGTGTTATGAGTGTGGTTTTCAGTTTGGGAATCTAGTGCCGGTGTGGTAGCTGACATATCCATACACCAGGACCCTGAATTCTGATTTCTGACTAGGTGCATGAAAACACTGATTGTGTATGTTTTTGAAAAGTTTTTCTTATGATCTCTTGAGTCAGCTCAACAGGTATAACTTATTGACCATGGCGCACCTGTTTTCTTTCAGGATGTCACCACGTAGACAGCCAGTGAGGGTTCCAGTGAGAGATTGTGATGAAGGCCCATCGAGCGATGAGGCTTTGGTGTAGGTACCTCCTTCAGCGATAGTACCATCGGGTGGTGTACCAACAACAACACTACCCATTGGGAAGCCATTGCCACCAGCCCCACCAGTAGATAATGCACGTCAACTGAGCGCACTGCACAAGTTCCAGCATCAGAGGCCTCTGAGGTTCCGAGGTGAGACAGATCTGTAGGTGGATGAGGACTGGTTGGAGGTTGTGGCCAGAGTTTTTCACTTAGTTGGGACA
Source organism: Viscum album (assembly GCA_963277665.1). NCBI lineage: Eukaryota > Viridiplantae > Streptophyta > Magnoliopsida > Santalales > Viscaceae > Viscum > Viscum album. The sequence continues at coordinate 191,985,471 of OY728145.1, forward strand.
CCAGCTGATCTAATGGTGATCTGATCTGCGAGTCTCTTCTAGGTAGTAGCTGGGAGATGGTGGAGTCTGACACTCTAGTTACGCGATGAGGCAACCCTCATTTGGGGGGAATTCGAGGGCCTTTTTAGGGAAGATTTCGTCCTAGTGATCCTATGCTCAGTGTGTATACAGGAGCTACTACACTTACAGTAGGGCATCATGATCGTGGCTTGATACTCGGTGAGGTTCACCGATCTCTCCCACTACTCCAATGATATGGTACGGGACCCTTTATTTGGGGCCCAAACCTTTGATCAGGGTCTCCGATGAGAGATCAGAGCATCGATGATATCGCTCAGCATTCTAATGCAGACTGGGGTGCTAGAGAGAGTGATTTGGAGGAGAGATTCCTAGCTGAGCAGGCACTGACAGCGAGAGCCACCACTGGACATCAGGTAGCAGATCCATCTGTAGCAGGTAGTAGATGAATGATGTAGGGGCTCAAGCAGGCCAGAACTTCTGGTGGCTGACCTCAGGATATAGGGTCGGTAGTGAGGGTGCTACTCGTGCGGCGGGCAGAGTCACATGGCTCACGACTTCCCGACCCGCCGTACGGACGACCAGAAGATAGTCAAGGGACCGCAGAGGCAGAGGTTTGAGAAAGGAGGTTCGCAAGTCAGCGGACATGGTAGAATAGGTAGTCGCGCAGTAGGTGGTGGGTGGCGATTTGAGGTTCTACCACCACCACCTCCAGGTGGTCCACCCTGACCATAGGGAGTAAGTGGATAGGGACGAGCTCAACTCCAGGTAGTTGATCCCTATGACCATGGTGCTCTAGATATGATTCAAGGTACGATATGTGTCTACTCCTCCTTACTTACAGTACTTATAGACATAGGTTTCAGTCACTCTTTCATTTCCACAACACTCATTCGGAGCTCGGAGATTCTGATGGAGTCGTTGGATCAATCCTTGTGGGTAGAGACTCCTACAAGAGAAGATTCGATGATTACACACTGGTTCTGGCATTGTGAGATTACTCTAGGAGATGAGAGCTTTGGCTGGGATATTCTAGTAGCAGCGTTGAGGCCTTACGACGTCATCTTGGGTATGGAATGGTTATCCACAGTCCATGATCATATTGACTATTTTAGGTGCAAATTGTGGTGTGTCCAAGAGGATAGGTTCAGTTTTTCCTTCAACGGTGAGAAGGGAACCTTTTCAGCAGAGGATGGACTTACCTGGAAGAGGGTGCAACCAATCACACATCAGTTGGCTATCCTTACCCTCGGAGCAGTTGATGTTGAGAGTCAGAGTTATCCTATATTGGTGGACCAGTATGCTGATGTCTTTTCTGATGATGTTCTAATACTACCTCCACATAGAGAGGTAGACTTTTACATAGACATGTACCCCATGATGGAACTGATATCTACACTAGCATATCGGATGGAACCTGCAGAGCTTCGTGATTTATGGGTATAGCTAGAGGACTTTCAGAGGAAGGGGTTCATAAGGCCCAGTGTTTCTCCATGAGCAGCCCTAATTTTGTTCGCCAAGAAGGCAGATGGGAGTTTGAGACTCTGTGTGGACTATCAGTGCCTGAACCAGGTGACCGTGAAGAACAAGTATCCACTTCTAAGGATTTATGATCTCTTCAATTAGTTGAAGGGAGCTTGATGATTTTCGAATATAAACCTTAGATCAGGCTATCATCAGCTCAGGGTACGAGATGAGGATGTGAAGAAGATGTCCTTCAGATATCAATATAGACACTATGAGTTCTTGGTTATGTCATTCGGTGTGACCAACATCCCTACAGTGTTCATGGGACTCATGAACAGGGTCTTTTAGACATACCTAGATCTCTTTTTGGTGTTCTTAATCGATAACATCTTGATATACTCGATGTCGGAGGAGGAGAATGCCTATCATATGTGGATAGTTCTGGATACACTCCAAGAGAACCAGCTTTATAGTAAGCTATTGATGTGCCAGTTCTGGATATGAGAGGTCCACTTTCTGGGACACATTATCTCAAAGGATGGAGTTTTAGTGGATCCAGAAAAGATAGAGTTTGTGCTAGCTTGGGAGACAACCATGAGTGTAACTGAGGTGCAGAGTTTCCTGGGGTTGGCTGGGTACTACTGGAGATTCGTACCTAACTTTTCCAGAGTTGTGTCACCCTTGTCATCTTTGACGAAGAAGGGACAAACCTTCATATGGAAGGAGAGATTCCAGTAGAGTTTTCAGGATCTGAGGCAGATACTGACGAGTGCCCCAATCTTGAGGCTACCAGAAGAGGGCGTTGGGTATGTAGTCTAATGTAATGCAACAGGGATTGGACTTGGGTGTGTCCTGATACAGGAGTGAGCTGTGATCGCGTATGGTTATCGATAGCTAAGACAACATGAGCAGAACTATGCTACCCATGACCTGGAGTTAGCAGTAGTGGTCCTCTTCTTGAATATGTGGTGACATTACTTGATGGGAGAATTCTTTATAGTCTACTTTGATCACAAGAGTCTCAGGTATATCTTCTCTTAGAAGGACCTGAACCTAAGACAGCGGCGATGGATAGAGTTACTCTAGGACTATGACTTAGAGATATTCTACACTAATAGGAAGGGGAACATAGTGGTATACACACTCAGCATGAGGTCTGGTTTATAGATGTTGAGTGATGCGATAGATCAGCTATCTGCATTGCAGATATCCTTTGTGGATAGAGATAGAGCAGCTTACCTCTAGTCTATGACTGTCACTCCCCCACTTCTTCAGAAAGTACGGAAGGAATAGCTTGGGGACATTGACCGTGAGGCTCGACGTGCTCATATATCCTCAGGACAGGCACCTGATAGATTTTCTAAAGATAGAGAGCATGTCATCCTCTTTAGAGGATGCACTATGCTACTTGTGGCTCTATGGTAGGAGGTTTTGAGGGAGTTCCATATGTCCCCTCTGGCAGTACATCCTGGTGTGGTGAAGATGTACTAGGACCTCTGATGCTGGCACTAGTGGCTAGGGATGAAGAAAGTAATGGTAGAGTTTGTTTCACGATGCCTCACTTGTCAGAAAGTGAAGTTCGAGCACTAGGTTCCAGCAGGCTTAGCGCAGCCACTAGAGATGCCGGAGTGGAAGTGGGATGGTATCTCTATGGACTTTGTGATAGGGCTTTCACATACGTCTAGGGGACATGATTATGTCTGGGTGATCGTTCACCGACTCACCAAGTCGGCCCACTTCCTACTCATTCAAGATCAGGGATTAGTAGAGGGCTTGGGACGCCTCTACATACAGGAGATTGTACGACTTCATAGGGATCCATCGACGATCGTCTCTGACCGTGATGCATGTTTTATATCCCAATTGTGGAAGGGATTACAAGAGGAATTCGGGACTCAACTACGTTTGAGCATCACCTTTTATCCTCAGACGGATGGTCAGATGGAGTGGACCATACAGACACTCGAGGACATGCTTCGTGCTTGTATCCTAGATTTTGGCTGTAGTTGGGAGGATCACTTGCCCTTGGTGGAGTTTACATACAACAACAGTTATCACTCCACCATTGGTTTGGAACCATTTGAGGCCTTGTACGGTTGACCTTTCAGATCACCTCTATGCTGGACAGACCCAGGAGAGTCAGTACTTATAGGACCAGATTAGTACGAGCTACCATTGACAAGGTGCAGATCATCCAGGAGTGGATGAAGACTGCACAAAGCAGACAGAAGTCTTATGCCGACAGGAGACGGAGACCTTTGGAGTTTGGGGAGGGAGACCATGTCTTCTTACGGGTCTCACCTTAATGAGGTTTTCGTAGATTTGGTTGGGGTGTAAAGTTATCTTTGAGGTTCATCGGACCTTTTCAGGTTCTCAGCAGAGTTGGCGAGATGGAGAATCGCTTGGCTCTTCCCCTACAGATGCACCAGGTGCATGATGTTTTCCATGTGTCGCATATGAGGAGCTACGTGCATGATCCATCACACGTTATTGACTGGGGTGATCTGGACATTGATGATGGGGAAACATTTACAGAGGTTCTAGTGGAGATTGAGGATCGACGGGAGTGGGTCCTTCATGCATGATGGATACCTATAGTGCGCATTCGCTGGAAACACGGGAACCTCTAGGAGATCACATGGGATCAGGAGTCTCAGATTCATTCTCAGTACCCTCATTTGTTTCCTTAATCTATGTTGTGGATTTCGGGGACAAAAATCCCTAAAGTGGGGAAAATGTAAAGACCTATATTTTTCATGTAATTTTTTTTAATTATATAGAATTATTATGATTATGTGAAAATTTACGGCACATGATTCTGAGGCCTGGTGTACTTGGAATTATTTTCTGAACTTTTTTTAAGGTATGTTTAGTAAACGCGCAAGCGGCATTTTCTAACTTTTGAACTGGTGCTCAGATTAAAAATATGAGAGCACCGTTGAATCTGCAGCATCGAGATTCACTTAAGGAAGGCTTCACTTCGACCGTAGTAGGTCGGGAGAAAAAGTTAGATTTTGGATATTTAAAAGAATAATAAAATAAAAAAGTTAATTTATTTTTATTTTTCTTTTCCTCCAAAGTACAAGCGGCGGTGGAAGGACCAACGACATGTCAAGCCATTAATTGGATTGACTCCTCAATCTTTGTAACAGAAAAGTTGGAATTTGAGAGGTTCATCTATTGATTGAACCTCATAAATTCCCAACGACATTACCCACCGCTTCCCCCTCCAATTTATATGGATCTCGGGGAGGAGTGTTGGCATGACTACACCAAGCGACAAAGCTCTAGAAAAGTACAGCGACGCCAACCACTTGGAGTATGGAACCGATTCTAGCAAGCGGTGACGAGCGCCACCAAATCACGAAATGACGAACACAGACTCCTCCTCAAGTGTGGACGTTCTTCAACAAATATTGAGGTATGGTTTTATCTTGTTCAATTTTCAAGAGTTGTTGAATCTTTGATCTTCTCTCTTGTTAAGATGCTAATGCGGAGGGCATTGGCCAAATGAACAAGGCCCGGTCCCTCCGACTTTTTTTCAACGTTGCGTTCTTCGTAGGTAAATTGTTCGGGTTTGATGGAACCCAAATTTGAGGGTCACACAGAGAAGGGAATGACCCGTGAAGACCATAGGAGCGATCGGATAGAAAATGGACCATCGAAGCTCACCCAGAGGCCCGTGGATGACCGTCAGCATGGCACCAGCGCAGTGGCACTAGCGACCCATGATAGTAGGCAATGGCGGTGGCCGGCACCGGCCGGCCGTGATGGAGGCGGCGCACCATCGTGCGTCGTAGGAGGAGGTCGCAGCACTTGGTCGCGGTGATCATCAGAGCGGCCAGAACTGGGTAGTTGCGGAGGCGGTGTGGTGCGCCGATGCATGCCGCTGGAGGAGAAGGTCATGGCTTTTCAGTCGTGGCGGTCGAGCAGGGAAATCGGCACTGGTCTGCCATGAAGGTGGAGCGGCGTGCCATTGCCCACCATTGGTGTTGGGCATGGCTTGAAGCCACGGTGGAGGAGGAGGGACCCGCGGTGACCAGGCACCGCCACCGATTCACCCCCCCCCCCCCCCCTCCGAATGGCTTAGTCATTCGAGAGAAAGGGGGTAGCGTTACCCCCCCTCGCGCCAACTAGGGTGGGTTGTGCCCCTCCGCAGGTCAGGCTGCACGAGCCCAGTGAGCCGGGCCGGGCCGGTTCGTAGCCCAATGGGCCGAGCCCACCGCAGCCTAGCCCAACTAGGCCAGACTAGGCCGATTTGGGCCAATTCGGGTCCGACCCAAACCGGGTCAGGTCGGACCAAACCTCGGCCCTTCTAGGCCCAGTTTCGCTAAAAGAGCCATAACTTGTGAATCGGGCGTCCATTTGATGAACCATCTATGGCACTGAGATCCTTGGAGCGAGAAGGTTCTTTTGGTATACTCCACTTGATTTTTGGAGAAAGTTGGGGTACGGCTGGGTTGGATCGAATCTGAAACCAACCAGGGCCTCAGTACTAAAACGCTTATAAGTCACAGACCAGCCGTCTAATTGACGCACCGTCTGTCGCGTTGGAACCCTTACGACATGGAGGTCCTTTGGGATACTTCTTCATGGAACTTAGTGGAATTTGAGGTATGACCGATGGATTGAGGAGTGGATCCTCCTAGAATAAAGCATGATTAGTGCGAGAATCTCGTGGCTGGTTGTAACGTGAAAAAAGAACATCGATCCTATGTGGGTCCGCATCTATTGATTCTGTGTGGTCCAGTGCTAATGGATTCTTTGTGGGTCAGTATCTATTGATCATGTGTGGGTCAGTGCCTAGCGATCATGTGTGGGTTAGAATCTATCAATCCTATGTGGGTCAGCAGTAGAGCCTCTCGACAGAATAAGATGATCTAGATTTACGACTAATCATCTGCACTTATATACTTGAGTTATATACCAGGTGTGAGCTGAGTCTTTACCATTGAAGTACTTTTACCTTTGTGGTGTTACCTTCATAGTGTTACCTTTGTGATACTTTTACCTTCGTGGTGTTACCTTCATGGTGTTACCTTTTTGGTAATTTTACCTTCGTGGTGTTACCTTTGTGGCACTTTTACCTTCGTAGTGTTACCTTCGTGGTGTTGCCTTTGTGGTATTCTTTCCTCATAGATCAGTTTTGATAAAGGCTTAAAAGTTGGAGCCTTATGCTTCCTTGTAACGACCCAAAGTTTTTCAATGGAAATTCCCTTCTTATATTTATACCATAAAATCATATAATAATGAACTACTAAGTGATAAGTGACCTTTAAACATAAGTTGTCACTTCTGTGTTTGGAATTTTGAAAATCTGACATACATGGTTGTGTTCAAGATGTTTTTTGGAGTCTAATAAAACAAAAATAATTTTTGGTTAATAGTAACCTACCCTAATGAATAGTAGCATACCCTTATGAATAGTGATATACCCTAATGAATAGTAACATCACCTATATTGGTATAAAAATAATATTCATTTTGGAGGTACGATATACCTATAGTTTAGAATGAGTTAATGAATGTTTTAAAACTGGTTTTGATAATAAATTATTATTTTAATTAAATATTAAATTATAATATTTAGAAAAATATTTTTTAAAAATGGACTTCATTTTTGGATTCTACATGTCAAAAAATGGTTAGGGTGACTTTTTGGGATTTTTCTGAAATACTTGAATTTTGATGAATAGTAGAATCTGATAATTCACAATAAATGCTAAATAATGGATTAATTGAGTAATAGATGATGTTCTACTGATGTAAGCTCACTTGGTTCGAATTAACATGACCCATTTACTATTATTGGTCATGGAATACTTACTATTCCTTGTCTTGGGAAGAAATAATAAATTAATGATTATAATATCATGATATCCCTCCTCTCCTCCACTATAAAAAACCCCCCTTCACTCCCTCTTCTCTCTACTCCTCTAAAGCTCCAATACTTCTCTAATTTCTTCCCAAATATCTCTCCAAGTTCCTCCCCCATGTCCAAAAGCTCTCAGACTTCTCAAAATTCCAAAATCTTTCCCCTTAAGAGGTTTTCAAAGGAGGAAGTCTCAAGAGGTAAATTCTTCTTCCCAGATTTCTTCTTTTCTTTTAAGTTATTTTCTTTTTATTTCTTTCCTCACCTCCCTTCACCATAATATTATGATAAATCCAGTAACATAAATGTACTATAATGTCTTCATTCTAGTGGTATATTTCATTATCTTCTCCCCTTTCCCCACCCTTTTATTTGAAATAAATGAAAGCACCATTTGAGATATGCTAATTTAGCACATTCAAGGACAACGGTTTATCAATTTCTATTATTATCATTAATTTTGGTAATGAAACCATTTGTGTTATGGTTGAACCAGATTATTATGTAATATATCCTTTTTTTGGTTCTGTAATCCTTTGGCAAAAATGGAATTAATTTATAAATCAAAACACATTCTTTGTAATCAAACCCACTGAATAACAAAAACGGTTATCACTAAGGTTATATATGTAATAATTCAACATCACTCTAAGTAACCTAATTAAAATTAAAACCATTTAATCTCCTGGATAATAACTAAATAATTTAACTTCAATTCTTTACAACCACTTTCATCTTGTATATAATCCAAACTTGAATCTAAGTGAACCGATCTTTTAAAGCCAAGTAAACAAACAAGCCCGAACAATGAAATTGAACCTTATAACTAATAAAAAAGGATTTGAATGAACTAAAAAGGGTTATAATAAATAAATTGAATATATAAGAGGTTCTGGAATTATTAATTAATAAGCATAATTTTTTTATTCAGGTAATTAATAACAAGGGGAGAACACCAATGGATTTAAGGTAAGGGATCCTCTCCATTTTCTCTCTTAATGAAGATTTTCCTCTTACTATGCCTTTTTATGTGTACTAGAAAATTATGGGGTATGTTTAAGAACCTCCCCCATACTTCCTTCTGGATTCATAAGTGATTAGAAACCCCATTTTTCTCTCATCAATCCCTCTTGGTCACACCCGACAGCATGCCGATAAAATCGTAACGAATTCTACCCGAATCTTCTTTGTTCTTTTGGGTTGCCTTATCTTTCTTTCAAAATGGTGTTATCTTATATATTTATGTGATTTTTATGAATTCTAGTTATTTGTACAAGATTCTTATATCAAGACCCTTTCATCACATTCTTTCAGGGATATACATGATTTTGAAAGATTCCTTTCCGATAAGCAAACCTGTTTTAAGGGGACTTCCCAAATTTTTACCCAAATTTCAAGTGCATTCTATCCTATGTTTTAAAACACCATTGTATTTATAAAATCAGTATTTTTATTATGAAAACCTTCTTGGTTCAATTCTGGTTTTATATAAAATAATGTCCTCTTTTCTATTTGAAAATCTCTAGAGTGTTTTCCTTAAAATCGCACAAAAATGTTTTAATGATAATGTTTCTAAAATACATTTTTAATATGTTGTAACTTATATTTGAAACCACTTACCATGTTATATGCCTATTTTACCCTATGAATGTCCATGTATGTTCTAATCCTTTCCTTTCATGGACACTTTTGTGATATGCCCATTGGATATGTTTTATGTCATGATTGTGGTACCCAATTCTTTCCATGGGTACCCTTATTTTTATGTATGGTTGATTATGTATGATTGCATATGTGGTAAGAATATTTATGTGGCAAGAATATTCATGAAAATTTTGAGATGGGTGCGCCCAGATAGCGCTCCAATGCATTGGGTAAGGATAAGTCTCATGAGATGCGATGGGAAACTGGATTGGCGGTTAGCCTTGACCCGTACTAAAGATATGATTTATGATTCTTACACATTTATATAATTCCATGTTTATATGATCTCATGCTTATATTAAATTATTTTATAAGTTTCATGCTTTGTATATCATTATGTCATGCCTCCTAACTCGTGTGCTTGAGAAGTATCCTTATGTTCATTCCTTTACTGGTCTTTTTATCTCATCCCTTTGTTCATGTGTTCCCCAGGGTACCCTATGCAGATGTAAGAGCTCAAATGAAGTTAGAAGCTCTTTATGGAGATTAAATAAAGAAGTTTTTTTAGCCCCATGTTTTATGTTATATGTACCTAGTCTTCCAAGACACTAGACTTAATGATCCTTTGCTTGTACTCTGATGGTTAATTATGCTTGAAATAATGAAATGTTATATGTAAAAGGCTTGGGTCGCTATAGTTGGTATCAGAGGATGGTCTAGTTATTTTTGGAGATTAGGAATAAATCACCTTAGTGAGAACCTTAAGGATGAGACTAAGTATAAGAAAACAGTCCTAAATTTTTCTGAGTATAGAGTAAGTGGTTTATCAAGAAAATATATCCCTGTCTAGATACGAACAGGTAGAGGCGGCTATGGCACAGATGTATCTAGGGGTAAAACCCGAAAACACCACTTTGAGCTAGACTCAAACGGGAACTGGTGCATGATAATGGGACTTGCTGCACTCTTGGTTACAACACTCCCAGGGTATATGCTTCGGTAGATTCACAAGCTTATACAAACCATTATTAAGGGACCAAAAAAAGACTATAAGAATATAAGTTAAGAAATAGATCGAGGATAACCTAGATATAAACCTAAGGAATCAAAAGTTAGGATGCACTTCTTCTTTATAAGTTTATCCTTTAATGTTCAATGTTTCCTTTTTATGCTTAATAGCTAAGTATTCAAGACCTCTAATTATACATTCTTTTTCTTAGTTAATGGTGGGAAATAGAAGAACACATTCCAACAACCAATGTGATAGGAAATGTAATGATTTCCCTCATGACATGCCTGATGTGACAGAAGCGGGTGCTCAAAACTGCATGGGAGTACTTGCTCAGCTGGCTCGAGTTCTGAATAATAACTTGAATCAGGTGGAAAGTCCCCCTCCTCCAAGGAAAGATAAAGTTTCCATAGAATCCTTCATGTGGCAAAGGCCTCCCATGTTTAGTGGGTATTCTGATCCCCTCCTCACAGAACAATGGATTAACTTCATTGAAAAGATTTTCTCTGTCCTCCAGTTCTTTGAAGAAGAGAAAGTTGTACTGACAGTCTATTGTTTTGATGGGGAAGCTGATCAGTGGTGGACACTGATCAAGAATACAAAGTCCCAAGAGGAAATTTATTCCATAGATTGGGAGGAATTCAAGAGGATGTTTTTCAACAAATATTTTCCTTGAACTCTCCGTCTCAAGATGGAAAGAGAGTTCCTTGGACTCAAGCAGAAGGAATATGAGTCCATCGGGGCATATGAAGCGAACTTTACAAGGCTTGCAAGGTACACCTCTAGCTTTTTCATGAACACCGAAAGCAAGGTGGATCGCTTCTTTAACAGACTAAAGCCGAGTCTATGAAAAGTGTTGATGATTCGAGACTTTGACAGCTATGAGGAGATTTTATGTTGTTCCCTTAAGGTTGAAAAGGGGATTAGAGACTCTCAGTTGTCTCATGGGCCTAGTGACAAGAAGTGGAAAATGGAGAAAAACATGGGTGGTTCATCAAAAAAATCTCATGATGGAAAGAAGCCTCAATTTCCCCTTTGCAAGAATTTTGGGAAGAAGCATCTTGGTGACTGTCTTAAGGGAACTAGGAATTGATTCAAATGCAGAAAGTTTGGTCATCTGGCCAAGAACTGCCAAAGGGATATGAAAAATCCCACTAATGTTGAAGAAGAACGAAAGGTTCAGATCAACACTCAGCCTGCAGTGTAGTGTTTTAACTGCAAGGAGCTTGGGAATTATGCGAACAATTTCCCTAAGCCGAGGGTTGTCAGAGGCAATCAGCAACAACCTCCAAGGAAACAAGGAAGGGATTATGCTATCACTACTGATGAGGTGGATCCGGAAAACGATGTGGTGATAGGTATGCTTGTTATTCAATCAATAATAGCGAATGTACTATTTGATTATGGTTCTACGCATTCTTTCATATCTTGCAAGTTTAGTATAACTATTCAAACACCACCTCAAAATTTGGAGGAAAAGTTATCTGTGAGAATAACCAATGGGGAAATTATTGCATCCATGGTTTATAACTCCTCCCTGGTTAATGTTTGTGGATTGAACCTCCCAACAAATCTTGTCATACTTCCTTTAGTGTAGTTAGATTCTATCTTGGGCATGGATTAGCTATCTTTGTACAAGGCCAACATCAATTGTCGGGAAAGGGAGATTACTCTTCACATCCCAAAGCATCCTCTGATTCTTTACAAGTGCAAGGAGGAAGATGAGTCTCTTTTAGAAGAATTGTCTCAAGTGTGGATATTTCTTCCTTATAAGAATGCATACCTAGCTCAAATGATTGATACAAAGGAGAGAATCATGCTTGAAGACATTCCCATCATGAGGGATTATACTGATGTATTCCCCGAAGAGTTGTCTGGTCTTCCTCCCAACCGAGAGGTTGAGTTCTCAATTGTACTTATCCCTGGATCTATGCCAATCTCAAAGACACCTTACAGAATAGCCACCGTAGAGCTAGAAGAGTTGAAGAAGCAGTTACAAGAGAATATAGAGAAGGGTTTTATATGCCCGAGTGCTTCACCGTGGGGTTCTCCAGTCCTCTTCGTCAAGAAGAAGGATGGATCAATGTGCCTCTTCATTGATTATCACAAGCTCAATAAAATCATTATAAAGAACAAGTATCCCCTTCCACAGATAGATGAGTTGTTTGATCAGCTTCATGGGGTCAGTTATTTCTCTAAGGTGGACCTTTGGTCGGGATATCACCAACTAAAGGTGAGGAAGGAAGATATTCCCAAGACTGCCTTTCGAATGAGGTATGGACACTATGAGTTCATAGTGATTCCCTTTGGACTCACTAATGCTCCAGGAATTTTCATGGATTTAATTAATAGAGTCTTTAGAGATTACCTCGACAAATTTGTGGTGGTCTTTATTGATTATATTTCGATATACTCCAAGAGCAAGGAGGAACATGAGGAGCATTTGGAAATTGTGTTAAAAACTTTGTGAAGGGAGAAGTTATATGCAAAGTACAGTAAATGTGAGTTCTGGATGGAGGAAGTATCATTTTGGGGGCATGTTATCACCAGTAAAGGGATATTTGTAGACCCTTCCAAGACGAAGGCAATTGAAGAGTGGCCGAGGCCAACTTTTGTAACGGAGATCCACAGCTTTTTAGGTCTAGATGGGTATTATCAACAATTCATGAAGAACTTTTCACGATTTTAAAACCCAATAACCAAGCTGACACGGAAGGGAGTAAAGTTTTTATGGACACAGGAATGTGAAGACTGTTTCTAGGAGTTGAAAAAGATGCTTATCACTGCACCGGTACTCACACTCCCTTCAAGTGGAGAACTCTTTGTGGTGTATAATGATGCTTCTAAGAAAGGCTTGGGATGTGTTCTAATGAAAAATGATAAAGTGATAACCTATGCCTCAAGGAAGCTGAAAATCCACGATCAAAACTATCTCACGCATGATCTGGAGTTGGCGGCTGTGATCTTTGCGTTGAAAATCTGGCGGCATTATCTCTATGGGGAAAAATGTGAGATATATACTGACCACAAGAGTCTAAAATATATATTCACACATAAAGAGCTTAATATGCTCTAGCAAAGATGGATAGATCTCATCAAGGATTATTAATACTCAATCCACTACCATCCCGGTAAGGAAAACAAGGTGGCGGATGCTCTAAGTAGAAAGGATCCTGCATCTTTATCAATGATGAGAATTGAAAAGGATTCGATCTTCTTGGATTTGAAAAGGATAGATATGGGAATCATTAAGGGAGGAACATCATCAATCCTTTCTCAAATGATTTCTCAACCATCCCTCATGGATAAAATAATGTTTTCTCAAAGAAAGGATGTGGAAATTCAAAAAAGGGTGGAATTAGTTAAAAATGGTAAATCCTCCGATTTCAAAATTGATGAGGAAGGAGTTGTAAGATTTGGGACACGATTATGTGTACCATCTGATCCAGAGATAAAGAAGGATATATTGAATGATGCACATAGCTCTACCTTCTCTATCCATCCTAGGAGTACCAAAATGTATCGTGATCTCCGAGAACACTTCTGGTGGGATAACATGAAGAGGGAGATTGAGAAATATATATCAAGGTTCTTGGTATGTCAGCAAGTTAAAGATGAGCGAAAAAAGTCCAAAGGTATGATGCAGCCATTTCCTATACCCATATGGAAATGGGAAAATTTTAATATGTACTTTGTCATGGGTCTTCTGAATACGTCGAAGGGAAATAATGCGATATGGGTTGTGGTTGACCGACTCACCAAGACATCACATTTCATCGCTATTCGGGAAGATCTCTCACTTGAACAACTTGCAAAGTTATATGTGAAGGAAGTGGTGAGACTGCACGGTGTTCCACTCTCAATTGTCTCTGACCGTGATCTAAGGTTCACATCTAAATTCTAGAGGAGCCTTCAACATTATTTGAGTACTGAATTAAATTTCAGCATGACCTATCACCCCCAAACTGATGACCAATCTGAAAGGACTATTCAGATGCTTGAAGATATGCTAAGAGCATGCTCTCTTGAATTCAAAGGTGGTTGGGATCAGAATATCCCATTGTTTGAGTTCTCATACAACAATAGCTTCCACTCGAGTATTCAGATGGCTCCATATGAAGCTCTGTATGGAAAGCGATGTAGAACTTCAACCTATTGGGATGAAGTTGGAGAAAGAAAGCTACTTGGACCCAATCTTATTCAAGATATGACAGAGAAGGTTCAAGATATCCAAAAACACATCAAAGCTGCTCAAAGTCGGCAAAAGAGCTATGTTGATAACCGTTGAAGGGACTTGGAGTTCGAGGTTGGAGATAAAGTCTTCCTTTTAATATCTCCATGGAAGAGAGTCATGCGATTCAGGAAGAAAGGGAACCTAAGCCCAAGGTATATTGGCCCCTTTGAGATCCTTGACCGCATAGGAGTCGTGGCCTATCGGCTTGCACTTCCAGCAAATAAGGCTCGAGTTTATGATGCTTTCCACGTATCACTCTTGAGGAAGTACATACCTGATCCCTCACATGTACTAAACTCAGAGGTGGTGCAGCTAGAAGATGATCTCCCCAATGAGGAGCAGCCAGTAAAGATTCTGGATCGGAGAGATAAGGTTCTATGCAACAAGACAACCCATCTTGTAAAAGTTTTGTGGAGGAACCATAAGTTTGAGGAAGAAATATGGGAACTGGAGGAAGCAATGAAGGAAAAGTACCCACATCTTTTTTTGTCCTAGAATGTAAAATGAAATTTCAAGGGCGAAATTTCTTAAGGGGGGAAGAATGTAACGACCCAAAGTTTTTCAATGGAAATTCCCTTCTTATATTATGTCATAAAATTACATAATAATGAACTACTAAGTGATAAGTGGCCTTTAAACATAATTTTTCACTTCTGTGTTTGGAATTTTAAAAATCTGACATTCACGGTTGTGTTCAAGATGTTTTTTGGAGTCTAATAAAACAAAAATAATTTTTGGTGAATAGTAACCTACCCTAATGAATAGTAACAAACCCTTATGAATAGTGATAAACCCTAATTAATAGTAACCTCACCTATGGTGGTATAAAAATAACATTCATGTTGGAGGTACGATATACCTATAGTTTAGAATGAGTTAATGAATGTTTTAAAACTGGTTTTGATAATAAATTATTATTTTAATTAAATATTAAAATAATCATATTTATAAAATTATTTTTGAAAAATGGACTTCATTTTTGGATTCTACATGTCGAAAAATGGTTAGGGTGAATTTTTGGGATTTTTCTGAAATACTTGAATTTTTTATGAATAGTAGAATCCGATAATTCACAATAAATGCTAAATAATGGATTAATTGAGTCATCGATGATGTTCTGCTGATGTAATCCCACTTGTTTCTAATTCACATGACCCATTTACTATTATTGGTCATGGAATAATTACTATTCCTTGTCTTGGGAAGAAATAATAAATTAATGATTATAATATCATGAAATCCCTCCTCTCCTCCACTATAAAAACCCCCCTTCACTCCCTCTTCTCTCCACTCCTCTCAAGCTCCAAGACTTCTCTAATTTCTGCCCAAATCTCTCTCCAAGTTCCTCACCCACGTCCAAAATATCTCAGCCTCCTCAAAATACCAAAACCTCTCCCCTTAAGAGGTTCTCAAAGGAGGAAGTCTCAAGAGGTAAATTCCTCTTCCCAAATTTCTTCTTTTCTTTTAAGTTGTTTTCTTTTTATTTCTTTACTCACCTCCCTCAACCATAATAGTATGGTAAATCTAGTAACATACATGTACTGTAATTTCTTCATGCTAGTGGTATATTTCATTATCTTCTCCCCTTTCCCCACCCTTTTATTTGAAAGAAATGAAAGCACCGTTTGAGATGTGCTAATTTAGCACATTTAATGACAACGGTTTATCAATTTCTATTATTATCTTTAATTCTAGTCATGAAACCATTTGTGTTATGGTTGAACTAGATTATTATGTAATATATCCTTTTTTTGGTTCTGTAATCCTTTTTGAGCAAAGTATTGTTTTCAACAATACATGTTAATGTTATTTAAAGGGGGAGATTATTGAAAATAATACTCTGTCTCTTTATGAAAATTTTGATGCTCACAAATACCCTTAGTTATTTTCTAATGATTTTATTTAGTATTTTTCAGGAATTTATTAATTTATTTTACTCTTGAAATAATGAGAATCTATTACTTATTCGGAATCTGCTTTAAGCGCGTTCTGGAATCACTGTTCATACCTTACGTAGATAAATATAGTGTGGAATCTACTTTAGCACGTTCTGGAATCATTGTTCATACCCTACATGGATAAACGTAGCGTAAGGATGAAAAGCGTGTATACTTTTTGAGATAAGAGAAAAGTATGGTTAAACAACCATACGTTTTCAGCAAAGTATGGAAGGAGAACCTTACGTTAGGAAGGAACCTTACGTTTTGGTTGTTAGAAAAGTATGGAAGGATAACCGTACGTAAATTCTAAGTGATAAATTTGTTTCTCAAGGTTCATCAACCTTACTTTTTTAAACAATCATACGTTCTTGGAAAAGTATGGATCAAGTAAAAGTATGGATCTTTTACCATACGTTTGAGTGTTGAAGAAAAAGTATGGATGATCAACCCTACGTTTGTATTCAACCTTACGTTGTCAACCCTACATTTGTGTTCAACCTTACGTTGTTAACCTTACGTTTGAAGACTATGTTATTAACCCTACGTTTGGAGGCCACGTCATCAACCTTACATTTGGCGTCGGAAATTTTGATAGATGATATTTATGTGCAACGATCAGTAAGCTGATTTCTGGGCAGATTTCAAGCCGGATTTAAAGTCGTTTTTTAAAGTACGACTTTGACTGATTCAAAGACGTTTTATTAATGGATTTAAGATCGAATTAAAAGGATATTTTTTTGCTGAGTCTTAAGGGAAGTTACGACTTCTCTGTAAATTTAAATTTTTGAATATCGCGAATCATAAGGCGACTTTTATGGATTTAAATGTGCAGGAGATATGATTTATTATATATGTTCTCTATAAAACACCAGGTACAAGAGTATGTGATCGATCTATTGTTGAAAAAGGTGGAAAACAGAGATTGAAACTATTCACGATTGATCTGCTGATCCAAGAGGAGCGTCAAAGCTCTGTTTGTTCAAGAAGAAGGAACTCGATAGAAGATTCACCTGTTCTACATCGAATATCTACTGTGGATCTAATACTGCTGAGGTTGTGAAGTATAACTCTATATCTACTGCAACTGGATCAACTCAGAACTGCTTCGTCTTGAAGATCAATATTTCTAGAGACTTTGATCCATCTGCTGTCAATTGCATTCTGTTGTAATTGTGAAGATCAACTGGAAATTTCTTTCTGAAATTATTTTTATTCTTGAGTAACCAGCTTCTCGTTCTAAGCTTTGTAGGTTCGTGTTTGAACCAGAAGGATTTGTTTTGCCTTGGATTGTAAAGGTATCAACTTCATGTACTCAGTTTTGAATCGGTCTGTGGAAAAGAGGACCAGATAGTTAAAATCACCAAGCTCATAGAGTTGAGCATTGGTGGAGTGGACTAGGGGCCTTCTGTTCCCCGAACCACTATACATCTTTGTGTTCTTGATTTTACTTTTTCCACTACACGATCAAATCTGATAAAGTATAAAGAACAGAACTCGTTCAAGAAAAGAGTTATCAAAAAATTGCAAGACACAATTCACCCCCCCCCCCCCCTTGTGTATAATCTGTAGATTCAGATCCAACAATTGGTATCAAAGGTGGAGCTTCTGATAGAGCCTTAGAAAGCTAGAAGCATTTAATGATTATACAACAAAGCATCATGACTGATACAAGAGAAGGGATGTCGATGGTCAGAGCACCTTATTTTAATGGAGACAACTATGGTTGCTGGAAATCGCGCATGATAATATATCTGAAAAACCTCGGATATAGATTATATTCAAAGATTCTGACTCCTTATGAAATTCCTGAAAATCCTGAGACATGGAGTACTGCTATAGAGGCAGAGTACGATATGAACTCGAAGGCTATGAATGCAATTATCTGCGGTCTAGGACCAGATTAATTTAACAGAGTATCTCAGTGCCCGACAGCATATGAGATGTGGAAAACAATAGTTGTGGCATATGAAGGAACAGAAAATGTGAGGCAAATGAGATATGCAACTACAAAACTGAAATTTGATACTTTCAGAATGGTTGAAGGTGAGATCATTACCCAAATGAATGGGATATTGACAGAAATTTTCAATAACATAACTGTTCTAGGAGAACCTATCAAGAAGGCTGATCAAGCATTAAAAGTACTAAGAGTACTTCCTATTCGATGGAATAGTATCTTTGCTGCAATCAGACAATCAACACCTGTCAAAGATCTAACTATGAGAGAGATGATTGGTATATTGATGATGTATGAAGCTGAAATGCAAGATGAGGCTAATGAACATAAAGTGCTTATCAAAAGAGAAGATACTACCATGAAGGTAACTTCACAACAAAATAATAGAAAGATGAAGATCAAATAATTCAAAGCTAAATCAGAAAGCTCTGACTCATCCAACTCAGATGAAGAGCTGGCTCAACTAGCCAGAAAATTTAGAAAAGTCTACAACAAGAAAAGAGGCTTCAAAAAATCCTTTAAGGGAGATAATAAGGAAGTAAGATGTTATGAATGCAAAAGGATGATACATATCAGACTAGATTTCCCACAATTGAAGGATGCAAAGAAGAAGAAATTTTTCAAAAGAAATGACTTTGAGAAGAAAGACAAGAAAGCTATGAAAGTCACTTGGAGTGTATCTGAAGACTCTATTAGCTCTTCTGAATCAAGCTCAGAGAAAGAAGAAGTCAATCTAAAGGAAAACATGTGTTTCATGGCGGAAACTGATGAGTTACACTCATATTACTCCTCTAAATCAAATTCTGAATCAAGCAACACAAATGAAAAATTTACAGCCTACTGCAGTATGCTTGAAGAAAGATATGACTCACTATTTAAGAAACATAAGTCACTAAAAAATAAACATAAATCCGTTTCAAATGAAAGAGATACAATGTTGAAACAACATAAAGAATTAACTAATAAATACAAATTGATTAACATTAACTATATTAATTTTGAATCAAGAATAAAAACACTGCAGGATGAAGTAGAATCTTACAAATAGGTTTCATTGGTTTTTACAAAAGGATAGAATTCATTAAATGAAATTCTTGAAAAAACTGTCATTAAAAAGGAGAGATTTGAAATTGGCAGTAAAGGAGAAAAACCAAAGCTATATAAAAATTATTTTGTTCCTAACTCTAAAAAGGTTAATTGTAATTTTTGTAGGACAAAGGGACATATAGCTAAAAATTGTTTCTTAAGACAACCTCAAATTTGTGGTATTAAGAAAGCCTATGTTTCAAAAGACTTATATGATTCAGCTAATTTTAAAAGAACAAAGCAAATCTGGATACCCAAATCATTGCTAGCTAACACTCCTGGACCCAACAAAATATGGGTACCAAAGCAATTTGTTTGAATGTCTTTGCAGGTAGTAGGCCACCAGAGAAGAAAAGATATATGGTACATGGACAGTGGCTGCTCAAGACATATGAGTGGAAACTCATTTAATTTTTCTTCACTCACTCAAAAGGAAGGAGGACTTGTCACATTTGGTGACAATGCCAAAGGAAAAATCATTGGCATTGGAACTGTTGGAGATCCAAAAACAGTCTCAATAAACAAAGTACTTTATGTACAAGGACTAACACACAATCTAATAAGTATCTCTCAACTTTGTGATGATGGATATACTGTTGATTTTACTAACAATTGTTGTATTGTTTCTAAAGATAAACTGTTTAAATTAAAGCACTAAGAACTGAAAATGTTTATACTTTGGATTTGAATTCCTTGTGTAAACAACAAGTAAACTGCTTGACTGCTAAAGTAAGTGAATCTTGGATCTGGCATAGGAGACTTGGTCATTGCAATGTATATGTTTTACATAAGTTATCTAAGAAACATTTAGTTTCTGATTTACCTTATCTCAAATTTGAAAGTGACCGATTTTGTAATGCATGTCAACTTGGAAAGCAACACAAATCATCCTTCAAATATGTTAATAAGGTTGCTACATCTAAACCTATAGAACTTATTCATATGGATTTGTTTGGACCTTCAAGAGTAGAAAGCTTAGCTGGTAAATTATATGTATATGTTTTAGTTGATGACTATTCAAGATTTACATGGATTTTCTTTTTGAAATTTAAAAATGAAGATTTTACTTTATTTGAAAGGTTCTGCAAATTTGTTCAAAATGAAAAAGGTTTCAATATTATATCATTGAGAAGTGATCATGGTGGAGAATTTGAGAATCTAGAATTTATTTCCTTTTGCTCAAATATGGGTATTAAACATACCTTTTCTGCACCCAGAACACCTCAACAGAATGGGATTGTAGAAAGAAGAAATAGAACAATTCAAGAAATGGCTAGAACTATGTTAAATGAATATAGCCTACCTATATAATTCTAGGCAGAAGCTGTGAATACATCTTGTTATATAATTAATAGAGTTTTAATTAGACCTATTTTGAAAAAGACACCCTATGAACTATGGAATAACAGAAAACCTAAAGTAAATTACTTTAAAGTTTTTTGATGCAAGGTTTATATCTTAAACACCAAGGATAATCTTGGTAAGTTCGATCCAAAATCTGATGAAGGTATTTTCTTAGGATATTATGCTACCTTCAAAGCTTATAGAGTTTATAATAAGAAGTCAAGGATTTTTGAAGAATCAGTTCATATGAAATTTTATGAATCTGATCCTTTTGAGAAAAGGACAGAACAAATGGATGAACTTGACTCTAATGATAACATGAGACTTGAGAATTTAAACAATGATTTTAAAAATGATATAAAAGAAATTCAGTCTAGTTCAGAGGAACATGATACTGAAGAACCTTTAAATATATTACCTAGACAGTCTAGAACCCTAAAGAATCACCCTTTAGAAACTGTGATAGGTGACCTAGAAACTGGTGTTCAAACTAGAAGAAACTTAGGAAACCTAGTGGAATTCTATGCCTTCCTATCTCAACAATAACCCAAGACTATAGAAGAAGATTTAGATGATGAAAGATGGGTAATAGCAATGCAAGATGAATTAAACTAGTTTAAAAGAAATGAAGTTTGGGAATTAGTGGAAAGACCTAAGAATTATCCTATAATAGGAACCAAATGGGTCTTTAGAAATAAACAGGATGACCAAGGCACAATAACTAGAAATAAAGCAAGATTAGTAGCTAAAGGATATAATCAAGAAGAAGGAATAGATTATGATGATACTTTTTCACATGTAGCTAGGTTAGAAGCCATTAGAATCCTTTTAGCCTATGCATATTATATGAATTTTAAATTATTTCAGATGGATGTTAAATCTGCCTTTTTAAATGGTTATTTAATGGAGGAAGTTTATGTTGAGCAACCTCCTGGTTTTGAAAACTCTCAAAAACCTGATTCTGTTTTTAAACTTACTAAAGCTCTTTATAGCCTTAAACAAGCACCTAGAGCTTGGTATGAAAGATTAAGTTCTTTTCTTTCGAAAAATTATTTTATTTTTGGTATGGCAGACCCAACACTATTTAAGAAAACTGTGAAAACACTACTGGAAATAGCAGTTTTAGCGACCGCCAAAAGCGGTCGCTAAAAGGATTTAGCGACCGCCCAGCGACCGCTTTTGGCGGTCGCTGTTGCTTCGTCGGTAAAGCCCTTTAGCGACCGCCAATGGCGGTCGCTACTGTTTCACATGAAGTAAACAGGCGCATGCGGGTCTCCTCTCGTCTCGCGGCATATTGCAGGGACACAGACCTTCCCCACCGGCTATGGCGGACACACGGCGGCCGGTGGGCGGTGCGTGCGGCGGCGTGCGGCGTGCGGGAGCGTGTGGCGGGTGCGTGCGGCGGCGGTGGCATGGGGCGGTGGTCACGAGGGAAGAATCGTCCGACAGAATGAGGCGGCGTGTGGGAGCATGCGGCGGCGTGCGGCGTCGTGGGGCGGTGTGCAGCGGTGACTATTTGCAGCGGCAAAAGTATAGGAGGGAAAGAAGAAGAAGCGCGCGCGGGAAAAAAATCGCGCTGGATTTTTAGTTTCGTATTAGCGACCGCCATTGGCGGTCGCTAATAGCTTCTTTAGCGACCGCCAATGGCGGTCGCCCGCTTCTGCAGGCGCAAAAACCAGAATTTTTAGTAGTGAAAATAATGTTTTATTGGTTCAAATTTATGTTGATGATGTAATATTTGGATCAAATAATAAAACTCTTTGTCATGAATTTTCAAAATTAATGCAAGAAGAATTTGAAATGAGTATGATGGGAGAATTAAATTTATTTTTGGGTCTTCAAATATTTCAAAAAGATTTTGTAAATGTTTTAAATCAAAGCAAATACATCACTGATTTACTTAAGAAATTTGTACTTGAGAACAGCAAGCCATTTACAACTCCTATGTGTACTAATATAAAACTTGATATGGATGAAACTGGAAAATCAGTTGACAACAAGTTATATAGAGGTATGATTGGTAGTTCGTTATATCTTACTGCTAGTAGGCCAGATATAATGTATTTAGTATGTCTTTGTGCTAGATTTCAATCAAATCCTAAAGAATCTCATCTAACTGGTGTTAAGAGAATTTTTAGATATTTAAAAGGAACTGTTTTTCAATCTCTTCTTTATCCTAAAACTTCTGATTTTAATTTGATTTCATATTCAGATGCTGACTTTGGAAGTTGTAGGTTAGATAGAAAAAGCACATCAGGTACATGTCACTTTTTAGGAAAGTCCTTAGTATCATGGTCTAGTAAGAAACAACATTCAGTTTCCCTGTCAACAGCTGAGGCAGAATATGTTTCTGCTGGTAGTTTCTGTGCACAAGTGTTGTGGATCAAAAACACTCTTATGGAATTTGGATTTAATTTTAATAATACACCTATTTTATGTGATAATATGAGTGCAATTAATATTTCAAAAAATCCTATTAGTCATTCTAGAACTAAGCACATTAATATAAGGAATCACTTTTTAAGAGATCATGTTATTAAAAAAGATATATTTTTAGAATTTATAAATACTGAAATTCAATTAGCAGATATTTTTACTAAACCACTTCCCACTACAAAGTTTGATTTTATTAAGGGGGAGCTAGGTTTATTTATTTTTAAATAATTTTTAAATTTTTATTTACTTTTATTTATTTATGTAAATTTTTTTGAATATTGTTTAAGTTTTTCTTTCTTTCGTCATATGAAAAAAATTATTTGTTTTTAAATATATGTAATGATTAGTGATTACATGGGAATCAAGGCCGTCAGAGCCTTTTCGACTTCTAAACCCTTTCACTTCTATCGAAACCCTTTCGAAATCCGAAAATCGCACTTCCTCTTCTGAAACCCTAACCTTCGAACTTCTGAAACCCTAACCTTCAAACCTTCAGAGACTCTTGCAGAAATGGTAAGGACTAAAAGAGCCAGTGAGGCTGAGCCAAGCAATGCCAAGAGACAACACACCGAGGGAAGAAAAATCTTACAGGGTAAGGTAATCGATCTCGACTGGTTATTTCAGACAAATCTATTATTGAAGCAAGCGCTGTCATTTCATAATCTTGAACAGATGTTCAACAGTGAACATACGGAATTTCTGTATGAAGTATAACTTAGATACTTCTTCAAATCTGTACAATTTAGTCTGGGGGATACAGAGGACAGTATCATGCCTAAGATAGAGGATAGGGATTTCTCAATCTCTTCAGTAGAGATTAGTCATATTCTCAACTGCCCTCATGAGGGAGTTTTTCATTTCGACTTGAAGAATATAAGAGATTTTGTGCATAAATCCGAAGACATCATGTCTTTTATTTTTGGTACCAAGACAATAAAGAAAATGTTTGTCATGGATTCGGAGCCTGGTCAAAAGATTTTGGTCAAATTTATTCAGACTGGAATAGCTCCACGGATGGTAGAAATGGAGAAGATTTTGTACCCAGATATGTATATAATGTTTCTTATGTTAAGTGATATTAAGTTAAACTTTCCAAGATACATGATAAGGTATCTCAGTTACTGCTGTCAAAGCGAGGCCAGGATGAATTTCTACCCTTTTGGTAGATTTATTTCTAAACTATTGTTTAAGAAAGACATGGTGAGATTAGTAGATGCTAGAGTTAACTGTCATCACAGTAATACGTTTAATACTAGAACTTTGAGGAAAGTTGGATATTTATGGAGCACAATTAAAGGAAAACTTTTGCCAGTAGGAGCTAAGGAAGAATCAGAGAGTGCTCAGGCTCAACCTGATAAGTCCAAGGAGGGACAAGCTGAATCCAGAGTCAGCAATGTAGCAATAAGGATTCTCTTTGAAGTGGAATATGTTGAGGAAGACAGAAGTCAGGAGGGACTTCAATCAAAAAGAAAAAGACCAGTAAATGAGGAAGTCACTTCCACTACTTTGGAAACTATAACAAAAGATTTATTTTCTTATTATTTTATGAGAGAAGTTGTTGTTGATAAGACCATGGAAGATGTTACTGAAAGAACAGCTCCAGTAGAGGAATCAGGAGCTCAAGAAGAAACTCAAAGGAAAAATCAGGAATAGATTGTAGCTGATGTTGAAGTTGCACTTCAATGGGAACAAGATATGGAGGTAGTGCCTGGTGAAGAAGTGACCAGACCTCAGGAAACTACTGAAGATATTATTCTTGAAAACCCAATGGAAGGCATAGATGCTGATGTTTGTGGTAAGCATGCTTCTAAAGCTCACACAGAGGTACTTCAAGAGGATTTTTCTGTGGAGGAGTTTGAAAACTCTAAGGAAAAATCTGTGGACAAACCTTCTCAGGATAGAGAAAAAGATAAATCTGATGCTGAATCATTGCCTTTGGTACTGCTGCATCAACCTGAGACTGTGAATCAAGCATAGGGTGCATCTGATTCAAGAAAAGAAGAAGTTGAAGAACTGTACAGAAAAGTATCTCAGTTGGAATCCAAGAATATTTCTCTGAGAAATGCCCTAGATTTAGAACATTTAAATTTTCAAAAGCTAAAGGAGTGTACAATTTCAAGGAAAGAAGTTGAAATGTTTAAAGAGGATATGCTGAATGTTGTTACACAATTAAAATCTGAAATGTTTATGAAGTCGGATTTATCAGATCTGAAGTTGTTTATGGAGAATCAATTTGTATCAGTTGCAAATAATGCTGTTAGTGGATCAGGTACTTCACTGGATTTAATCAGAAGGTTTCAGGCTATCACAGCTGTGATGAGCAACATGAATGACTGGATACAAGATCTTCAATGTAACAGTGCTCCTTTTTCAGTGTTGCTGGAGAATCAGAAGTTCATAGTGGATCAACTGACATCTAGTGAGCCATCGATCTGAATTCTGTTAAATCAGTTATCAGAGAAGCTGTCAGAATTTTTTGAAAAAGAGGAAAGGATGCATGAGTTTTTCAGAGTCAATTTAATTGAGGATATTCATATGACTCAAGAGAACAGAGAGCTCATTATCAATATTAGATATGGGATGATGAAGAGACTTCGGGAGCAGTTTACAGAAATCAAGTCTGCAATCCAGAGAAGATAGACCATGTTGCCTATCTTACCTAAACCTTGATTCATGTGTATATCATTGTCATGTACATACTACTGTTTTTGAATGAAAATTTTCTTCATTGTTTATTTGTTTCTTTCCTTATTTGTTTTACTGACTTTATTTTTGATATGTCGGTACTCCAGATTTAATTATTGATAAACAGTTCATAATAACATTTACTAATAGTTCAGTGCAATATTAAATGTGTTAAAATCCATGATTTTTCATTCTTTTTTATATCACAAAAAGGGGGAGAATTTGGATAAACACAACATCAAAACCTACATTTTATTTAGGGGGAGAATTCATTTTATTGAGGGAGAAAATTAAATGAGAAATTTGGATTTATAATTATCTTTTTGGCGGAGAAGTTTTTATTTAAAAATTTATAACTAATTTTGAAAGTTAATTTTTGTTTAAATAATTTTAATTATTTTATGGGTTTTGTGATCATCAAAAAGGGGGAGATTGTTGAGAAAAGTATTGTTTTCAACAATACATGTTAATGTTATTTAAAGGGGGAGATTATTGAAAATAATACTCTATCTCTTTATGATAATTTTGATGCTCACAAATACCCTTAGTTATTTTCTAATGATTTTATTTAGTATTTTTCAGGAATTTATTAATTTATTTTACTCTTGAAATAATGAGAATTTATTACTTATTCGGAATCTGCTTTAAGCGCATTCTGGAATCACTGTTCATACCTTACGTAGATAAATATAGCGCGGAATCTGCTTTAGCGCATTCTAGAATCACTGTTCATACCCTACGTGGATAAACGTAGCGTAAGGATGAAAAGTGTGTATACTTTTTGAGATAAGAGAAAAGTATGGTTAAACAACCATATGTTTTCAGCAAAGTATGGAAGGAGAACTTTATGTTAGGAAGGAACCTTACGTTTTGGTTATCAGCAAAGTATGGAAGGAGAACCGTACGTAAATTCTAAGCGATACGTTTGTTTCTCAAAAGTATGGTTCATCAACCTTACTTTTGTAAACAACCATACATTCTTGGAAAAGTATGGATCAAGTAAAAGTATGAATCTTTTACCGTACATTTGAGTTTTGAAGAAAAATTATGGATGATCAACCCTACATTTGTATTCAACCTTACGTTGTCAACCCTACGTTTGTGTTCAACCTTACATTGTTAACCGTACGTTTGAAGACTATGTATTAACCCTTCGTTTGGAGGCCACGTCATCAACCTTATGTTTGGCGTCAGAAATTTTGACAGACGATATTTATGTGCAACGATCAGTAAGCTGATTTCCGGGCGGATTTCAAGCCGGATTTAAAGTCATTTTTAAAGTATGACTTTGACTGATTCAAATCCGTTTTATTAATGGATTTAAGATCGAATTAAAAGGATCTTTTTATGCCGAGTCTTAAGAGAAGCTAAGACTTCTCTGTAAATTCAAATTTTTGAATATCGCGAATCAGAAGGTGACTTTTATGGATCTAAATGTGCAGGAGATATGCTTTATTATATATGTTCTCTTTAAAACACCAGGTACAAGAGTATGTGATCGATCTATTGTTTAAAAAGGTGGAAAACAGAGATTGCAACTATTCACAATTGATCTGCTGATCCAAGAGGAGCGTCAAAGCTCTATTTGTTCAAGAAGAAGGAACTCGATAGAAGATTCACCTGTTCTACATCGAATATCTATTGTGGATCTACTACTGCTGAGTTTGTGAACTATATCTCTATATCTACTGCAACTAGATCAACTCAGAACTGCTTCTTCTTGAAGATAAATATTTCTAGAGACTTCGATCCATCTGCTGTCAATTGCATTATGTTGCAATTGTGAAGATCAAATGGAAATTTCTTTCTGAAATTATTTTTATTCTTGAGTAACCAGCTTCTCGTTCTAAGTTTTGTAGGTTCGTGTTTGAACCAGAAGTCTTTGTTTTGCCTTGTATTGTAAAGGTATCAACTGCCTGTACTCAGTTGTGAATCGGTCTGTGGAAAAGAGGACCGGATAGTGAAAATCACCAAGCTCGTGGATTTGAGCATTGGTGGAGTGGACTAGGGGCCTTCTGTTCCCTGAACCACTATATATCTTTGTGTTCTTGATTTTACTTTTTCCATTGCACGATCAAATCTGATAAAGTATAAAGGACAGAACTCGTTCAAGAAAAGAGTTATCGAAAAATTGCAAAAGACACAATTCACCCCCCCCCCCCCCCTCTTGTGTATAATCTGTAGATTCAGATCCAACAATCCTTTGGTACAAATGGAATTAAGTTATAAATCAAAACACATTCTTTGTAATCAAACCCACCGAATAACAAAAACGGTTATCACTAAGGTTATATATGTAATAATTCAACATCACTCTAAGTAACCTAATTAAAATTAAAACCATGTAATCTCCTAGATATGAACTAAAGAATGTAACTTCAATTCTGTACAACCACTTTCATATTGTATATAATCCAAACTTGAATATAAGTGAACCGATCTTTTAAAGCCAAGTAAACAAACGAGCCCGAACAATGAAATTGAACCTTGTAACTAATCAAAAAGGATTTGAATGAACTAAAAAGGGTTATAATAAATAAATTGAATATAGAAGAGGTTATGAACTTATTAATTAATAAGCCTAATTTGTTATTCAGGTCATTAATAACAAGTGGAGAACACCAACGGATTTAAGGTAAGGGATCCTCTCCATTTTCTCTCTTAATCAAGATTGTCCTCTATACTATGCCTTTTTATGTGTACTAGAAAATTATGGGGTATGTTTAATAATATCCCCCATACTTCCTTCTGGATTCATAAGTGATGAGAAACCCCATTTCTCTCTCATCAATCCCTCTTGGTCACACTCAATACCATGCCGATAAAATCGTAACGAATTCTACCCGAACCTTCTTTGTTCTTTCGGGTTGCCTTGCCTTTCTTTCAAAATGGTTCTATATTATCTATTTATGTGAGTATTATTACTTCTGGTTATTTTTACAATATTATTATATGAAGACCCTGTCATCACATTCTTTTGGGGATATACATGATTTTGAAAGATTCCTTTCTGATAAGCAAACATGTTTTAAGGGGACTTCCCAAATTTTTACCCAAATTTCAAGTGCACTCTATCCTATGTTTTAAAACACCATTGTATTTATAAAATCAGTATTTTTATTATGAAAACCTTCTTGGTTCAATTCTGTTTTTATATAAAAGAATTTCCTCTTTTCTATTTGAAAATCTCTAGAGTGTTTTAATGCTAATGTTTCTAAAATACATTTTTAATATGTTGTCACTTATATTTGACACCACTTACCATGTTATATGCCTATTTTACCCTATGAATGTCCATGTATGTTCTAATTCTTTCCTTTCATGGACACTTTTGTGATATGCCCATTGGATATGTTTTATGTCATGATTGTGGTACCCAATTCTTTCCATGGGTACTCTTATGTTCATGTATGGTTGACTATGTATAATTGAATATGTGGTAAGAATATTAATGTTTCAAGAATATTCATGAAAATTTTGAGATGGGTGCACCCAGATAGAACTCCAATGCATTGGGTAAGGATAAGTCTCATGAGGTGCGATGTAAAACGGGATTGGTGGTTAGCCTTAACCCATACTGAAATGGGAAATGGGATTGGCGGTTAGCCTTGACCCGTACTGAAATGGGAAATGGGATTGGCGGTTAGCCTTGACCCATAATAAATATATGATTTATGATTCTGTCACATTTATATGATTCCATGTTTATACGATCTCATGCTTATATTAAATGATTTTATAAGTTTCATGCTTTGGATATCATTATATCATGCCTCCTAACTCATGTTCTTAAGACCTTATGTTCATTCCTTTACTGGGATTTTTAGCTCATCCCTTTTTTCATGTATTCCCCAGGGTACCCTATGCAGATGTAAGAGCTCAAAGAAAGTTAGAATCTCTTTATGGAGATTAAATAAAGAAGTTTTTGTTAGCCTCGTGTTTTATGTTATATCTACCTAGTCTTCCAAGACACTAGACTTAACGATCCTTGGATTGTACTCTGATGGTTAATTATGCTTGAAATAATGAAATGTTATATGTAAAAGGCTTGGTTCTCTATATTACTCATGTATGAGACAAGTATATCTTGATAACTTGGGTATATGTATGGGAATATACCTAAGTAGAGTTGGTGACTGCTTCGTTCTTTTTGTTTGAGGTCTTTCTTTGTGGTTTATCCTTTGTGGAACTCTCGTAGACCTTTAGGGGTCTCAGGGTCCCTACTGAGTATTATTATACTCACTTCTACATGGGCTACGCCCGCACCTTGTTGTGTCTTCTGAAGACAATGGACATCGTTGATCGAGGATGAGGGAGCCAGGACTAGACGGTGCTCAGAGGTGGACCATTTGACATGGTGTGTTGCAGTGACTACTGATCATGAGTTGTACCTACCCTTCAGGTAGTATCCTCGGTGGATGATCCAGGAGTTGTTTTCTCTTTTCAGTTGTACTTGTACTTTTCATTTTGGCTTGAATTCCAGCCCCTTTACTTTCAGTACACTTTTTACTACAGTAGTTTACTTCGTGGTTGTTTCTTGTTGTGTTCTTGGATTGTGTGTTTTTATAGGTTTAAAGGAAATGTCTTCTCGTTATAGGGATGCGTCTTTCCGATGCTAGTCGTCAACCCCTAGTCTATTGAAGGCGGGCTTGGGGTAGTCACGACATGGGCCCCGGGGGACGGGTCGTGACAGACGACTCAGGTATTATACCCCTAGGTCGTTTTATATGCTCAATAATAGTCAGGTAGTTTATTACCTTTATACATTTATTTATTATTTTATACATTTTATAATAGTGAAAAAATACATAAAATAATAAATAATAAAATGCATAAAGAAGCGATGTATGTTTTTCTATTAATGTCCAATTGCGAGTGTGACAACATAGATGAACAAGATTAATAGAAATGGATTGCATTCATTGAGATAAAAACATACACTAAAACTCTCAATGAAATATTAAGTCATAACTACCTTCTATCATTCAAATTTGAACAAAACTGGGTATTCGGGGTGATCATCATGCCAATGCTGAGGGTGCCTCTTACTACCAGGGATTTCTTATGAGAGTGGTGGGATTAATTAACTAAAGTGATTGTAAGGATTATCCAAATCTAACTTTTTATCATTTTAGATGCAAGCATTGAGTAAATCAAGATATGCTTTTGGAAGTTGGGACTTCACTCAATAGATCAAGGAGTCGTGAGTTAATGTGGTTGGCCAACCAAATGCCTACCCTGAACTCTCTAAGTATTGGCACAGTCCTAGATTGTAGACTATGAGGGGAGGTTCAAAGATCCTTTCTATTATAATACTTAAGAGACAGAGTATTCCAATTCTAGTACAGAGGGTTCATAGAATTCGATAAAATAGTGGGAGACATTTAATGATTTAATTAATTAATCAATAATGTCTAATTTTGTAATCTATATAAAAGTACTCATCTGCTAAAGTTTATTTTTATATAAAAATGGAAATTAATACCATAAAATAAACTACAATAATCATGGAAAAAGTTAATGCTCAATCCAGCATGAATTTACAAGTGTAGTATAGGCGCTTGTGCACAATACTACTATATTGGAAATTCAAGGTGTTATTATCCTTATACCTGTTAAGTCACCTCAAGAAGCGAGGGTGCAAAATTGCTTATAGGAGACACATGTATATAGAATATGATGGTCATGTCATAATATTATCACCAATGTCTGATGTTTGTTGTGGTTACAACATCGGGACATGGAGCATTACACATGTTGTCTCATCTCCAATAAGTTTGTGAGGAGAAAGTGAAGAAAAATATGAATGGGTGATATTTATATTGGTTTTTTGTAAATATGAAATACGAATCACAATATTTCAAGGCATCCCACTCTTACACCCAATTACTCTAGTTTTGTTTAAGGTTACAGAATGAACAAGGTGGAGTAAACGCTTCATTACCTTTTTAGGTAAGGTTCTCCAAGTAAATAGGAATATAAAAGACGTATTAATCTTTAATTATTATGTAGAAAAAATTGAAAGGCAATGTGAAAATTCCAATGGAAAGTGTAACTCCAATGACACATTCGCAACATCCTTCAATAAAATGAGGTTTGTTATTAAACAGTAGGTTATTTCCATCGCACAACTTGAAATAAAATCTATGGAAGTTAATCACAATGAACTAAATTAAAGAAGCAAGTACCTTCTTATTCTTCAGGTATATTCATCGATATAAAATGTAATGTTTTAATACTGCTAATTGGGTATTAAATACAATAAGCCGATCACATATGTGTATTCAAATATGATAAACAAGTGAGTATAGAAACATTACTAGAAGTAAGGTGTATTCTCCAAGCAGCTGAGAAAGGGTGATTCCTAAGTTAGCGGTGAGAATTACACAACTTCTATATTCCCAAGTGAATGATTCTTGTAAAACTATTATTGAGTATAAAAAAAACATTTATCTCACATGTCCTTTGCACACAAGAAGACATTATTCCAGGTTCCAGAATGAATGTTTTTTCTGGGTTTCATACTCAATAAATTTTTTTGTGATACTTGAATCATAGATAATATTTGATGAATATAAAAATGTAAGAATTTTACCCAGTTGTGGAAAGATAGTTCTTTGTCAAGTAAAACTATAAGTGTACATTAAGGATATACCAAGTTTGGTATTTAGGCTCAGTACATCTAAACACCTTTGGTATTATCGACATATTTAGCTTTGACAAAGAAACATTTAGAAATAAAGTTATGCCACAAAGCTTTCAAGATTAGTTCAGCAAGAGAGACTGAACTATTCCAAGTGTAAGCTAGTGGTGTATAAATATACTTTATATGGTTTCTTAAGTATTTTAAGGAATGTGAAAGTGAAGTATATGCATGGTCGGAAGGAATAAGATGCTTTGGACCAGTATGGAAAAGCATATCTTGACCAAGCATTTATCGATCAATATAATGTAGCATCAAGTAATTCTTAAATTCACATTACCTTATCTACATCACAACAATGTTGTTAATAAGAAGGATCAAAGATAAGTCTTATATGTTAACTTTGATCAATAAAATGTAGCATGGAGAAATTCCTAAATGCACATTTTACATCAAAGTCGTGATGTAAGGATGGTTGATAGTGAGTTTTACATATTAACATTGATCAACAAAATATAACATGGATTAATTCCTAAATGAATATTTTATACATAATAGTCATGATTTAAGTAGTATTAATGATGTCACTTGTAGAAACTTCCATTATATTTTGAAATGTGATTTGCAAATAATGGTGAAATCTTATAACCATATGCCAACTATAATGAAAAATGGATATCATACGATTCATAGTATGATGGAAATCCATTATGTCATAGGACATGTGTTTGGATGCAAAGAGTTTGTTAGGATATAAACACACTTTCATCAAGTTAAACACATTGTACATCAAGTAATCATCCCAACGGTTGCTTAATATATTACATAAATCACTAAGATAGAAAAGTGGTACTCAAGTGATAGACTGTATTTCTATAAAAGGGTGCACATCTCTACTTGAGATAGTGAGAGCAAGATTGAATTCAGTTGAGTCAACGCTAAAGATGCACATGTAGTTGGCATTGGAACAAGATCCACAAGTGTATGTGGAACATGTATGTTTGAGAGACACATACAGCGTAGGAAGGATAAAACCATAGATATGGTTTTATTCTCACTGCAGACGGTGATATATTATTCAGTGAGAATAATAATTTCTATAAGTAAGCAATATATGACAATCAGCTAAGATTAACAAGGTCAATTAAAATTCTATAATGGATTTCATGTATTAAAGTGCAAAGGGGCTTGTGATATTGCGGTGGGTATTCAAGTGAGATGGTACATGGATGGTACAAGCGAAGTGCCAATAAAGCTCGATTGGTAATACCAAGTCGGTATGCCTAGATCCAATAGAATTTTACTTTTCATAGCTAATTTCTATGATCATTTTAATGAGCATTGGATGTCAATATCAACTTTCATGGAAGGTGTCTATACGACGCAACCAAAAAGGGATGATGGCACCATTGGATGTCAATAAGAGTTGTAAGTTACTGAAATTCAGTTCATGATTTAAGTAAGCAACAACATCTTAGAGAATTCATTTGAAATGAATCTTTGCCATGTGTCTACTAGAGGTTAGTAGGAGCGCCAATGTTTTCCAAGAGTAATATGTTCAGCAACATATGGAAAACAGATATTGGCCTTACAATTAGTTAAGACCAGAATAAAAGTTATTTCTCTAGAGATTGACTAAAGTACCAACTTAAGTTCTAGGGAACAGGATCTACTAAGGTAGATCTAATGGTTTCTTGGACCTATTCGATCATAGATATACTGAAATGGTATTGAAAAATACAAGCTAGAACAATTCAAGAGATAATTTTTACCAATTTCACATGGAATAAATCCCTCCAAATATACATGTAATGGCATAGGATGAGATTAAGTGGTGAGTTGAGTTCTATGTGCTTCAGTGATGGATCAATTACATATGTCATGATATGTACATGAATTGATATTGTCTGAATATACTTTATAGTAAGAAATATCATTTATTTCTAGGTGATTTGCAAGTAATGTAGTCAGTGCTATCTGAATGTACTTGGGAAAGTAAAAAAGATATGTACCTAGTAAGTGGAGCAGTAAGGATACTAGTTTTGGTGGGACATAGACTAATCTTCCTTTGTATCAATTTGATCTATTATCGCAGTTAGGCTAAGGTGATAAGCGAGTCAAGCTCATAAAATCTAGTGGTATCCATACCTACAAAAACCGAGTATGTTGCAGCTTTTGAGGCAGCTAAGAAGCAGTTATTAAATGAAACGATTTGTTCAAGTTCTTGGAATCGCACCTAGTAAGTAAAGTTTTATCATCATGATAAGTCTATTACTGGTACTAGCCAAGATGTCAAATCTTGACCCATCTCTTGAGAAGTTATACTCAAGGAGATGAGGTCGCATATAATAGAATAGCCACATGGTGGAATCGTGGCAGGCCCAACAATTAAAGTCGTGACTCAGTAGAAACATGATTTTTAACATGTGAGAGCTAACAATGTTGGTTAGCAAGTTGGATCTAGTGCAAGTGGGAGTGTTGTAATAGTGGGTGGCCTAGACCCAACTTAAACAGTACATTTGATTACCATATCGTGTATATAGTTAGTTATACATGACGTAATCTTACCATTATAGTGTAGACATTTTTGCATACACTATTTAATGGTAATGTCCATAGATTAATTTTCTTATCAAAAGGTTATAGTAGATCATAGGTCTATAATGAGAACCTCGAGATACTATGACATTAATTTTAAACAAAGGTCTTATGGTCAAGATACATCTTACTGAATGGACACAGTAGATATATGACTATCAGGTGCAGGGGGCTCATAAGCATTGAAACTTCTTTCCATGAAGTTCGCACTTAGTGGTCTCTTGTAGTGATATCATGATGACAGACTCGCCAATAGGAACATCACATGTTTTGGGTGTCATTGGTTGTTCCTATCTACGAACATGTGTATTGGTCTCCTGACTTGAAATCATTACCAGTGTGTGTCATTTGATCGTGTGCTTTGATGCAAGGTAAAAACCATGATAATGAAATCGTGGCGAGGTAGTTTGTGTTGGGTGCGTCATTGGTGGTATAGCATTGGTTGAATAGTCAAGAAAGGGAATTTTCTCTTCCAAGTTAAGGAAGTTATATATCTCAGACCTGGTTGATCAGGTGTGCGTCCTGCTTTATGATATATCTAAAAGACAAAGAGATTATATTACACACTAAGTGTTCGTAGGTTGGTTGTCGTTGCTATGACAATCCTTATCTCTTTAAGGGTCTTGATGAGTCGCTAGACTCCACTCTTGGTATGTGAATTTTGTTCACTACCATTGAGATAAGGGCCTAGATGGTCACCCACAATAGCGTATTCAAGAATCCACCATATTCAGTTGAATAGGTATATTGGACATGGTGGCCCCCACCACGGAGTCTGAGTGTTGTTAAAGTTATCGATCACCAATAATTAAATAAATTCATATTATTCAAGTTATGAATAATTGGAATGAATTTTTTAAAGTACTTACAAGTTAAGTAAATATGAGAAAATATTAATCGAACAGATATTATTTTAATATTCCATGTTCATTTAATATTAAGCGGGAATTACGAGTCAAGTTAATAACTCAGGTTTATCACGTAATATATATTTACAATATATCACAGGTATGTGATAAAATAATAAATAATATTGACACAGTTCAATTCTTCATAGTTATTTATTTAGTGGATGTTAAATAAACGGGGGTCGGAGAACCCAATTGAGTATTTTATACATCCACTATATATAGGAGGAGAGAGGCTCTTGCTATATACTATTCGTGATGAGAAATCCAGAGCCTCTCTCTCCTCTCTCGCTTTCTAGAGACAGTGACTCTCGATCTAGGTGCTCGGATCATGATCTCCCTCAGACATCGAAAGCATATTGATGCAGTGATCGTCGTGGCGTCAAAGTCGTCATCGAATCTTCGTGCTAGTACCTGGAATTCGACGTACGATGCTCCAACGGATTTTTGAAGCGCGTGTGGATGATCTAGAGGGATCCTGTTATGAATCCTTAAAGCAACGATCACCGATGACGAGTTGTAGTCGAGCACGACTTCATATCTGAACAGGTATGTTTCCAGTTTTAATTTATGTGCTCTTGAATTTACGCGAGATCTTCGGACCGTACCGAGGCTCGGATCGTTGGCGATGACAAGTTTCGTCCTCCTAGTGATGAATTTTTTTTAAATTCTCAGTCCATCGGCTTCCGCTGAGTGCCCTGGTACCTTCAAAGTGTTGTGAGTGCTACTCTAACACCATGAGGATTAATGATATCTGTCGATAATGCAAGATGAAAGTTTTGTGACTCCTTACCAAATTCAGGTATATTTGTTGTCAATTGTATTCCATTGAGGAGCATTTGTTGGGTGTTCTAGTTTTCCGTTCTAATTTTTTCTGTAGTCTCATGTCAAATCACTTGCAGTCTCCAAACCTCCACACCGCCATCAAAATATAGGGATGAAAGGAAAGTATCATACAACTTTTGAAAGACTTTTTTTTCTTATATCGAGATGCATCGCACTTGAAACATTTTTGTAGAGATTCGTACTCCCTTTAAAATAAAATGCATCCCTTAGGAGTATTTTTTCATAACTCATACCTATAGAATATTGTTGGGGAGAATCCCAAATCTGGGCCGAAAATTGCTTGCCAAAAATATCATGAGAAACCCATCGAAATATGGAAGCGATATGAGCAGAATAAATAAATCAACACGCAGGTTTTTTTTAACGTGGAAAACCCAAAAGGGAAAAACCACGGGACCTAGTCCAGAAAGAGTGATCCACTAAAAATAGATAAGTACACGGTAGAGACTCCCCCATAAAATAAAAGGGATCTCAAAAGTAATACTCAAGAATAAAATAGTGAATCATAGTCGGAAAGCAGATGCAGTCTGAAGCTAGCCTAAAACAAAGAACGCAACCCGTAAAAGAAACCCAAATAGATCTGACCGTGAAAGCAGGAGATTGATGCCCGAACAAAAGGTGCAGATGAAAAAGCACCGGGATCGGATCAAAAACCACCGCAGATGAAAGCCGATCAAATCAGAGTAGTTCCGAAGGTTGCAGAACTTAAAACCGCTGGGTAAAATTTGAATTGCACTGCGCCGAAGATTGCGAGGAGAGCTGCACACCCCTAAAAGGTATCCTGTCACAATGTAGATCCACCGTCGATGTCACGTTCGTCATGGATGACGACCCACACGGACTACCGCAACCGCAGCAGACCCTTTCCTCTTGTTCTCGGTGGACTACATCTTGAGCAGCTCTCTCTTTTTTCTCCACCAGTTGCTTCCCCTTTTATAGGCTCTCATATGCCGCATATCTTGATTGAAATGGAAATATGAAAATATATCTCAAAACAAAAATATCACAAGATCTCTTGTATCTCATCCTAGCAGATACACATGCAGCCAAATCTAAAAGATATGTCATATCCAAAAAACATATCTTATCTCAAATCTGGAAACACTCACATGCAGTCAACAACTGTTATTCCATCCATTAATAATGAGAATTAAATCTTCATAATGCTGGGAGAAAATCTCCAATTAATGTTGAGATAAATCCCTCTATTAATAATTTTCTCTCTCATCATAAATGTGATGAATCCCAACAATCTCTCCCTTCAGCACATTAATGAATGAAAATATCCAACAAACCCAATTGGAAAGAAAAAGATCAATATCACATCGATCATCATCATCTGCAGAAAATATGACGACGTCCATTTGCACTTCTGATAAAAATAAATCAGCTCCCCCTGCAAAAAGAAAATCAAACGCCGAAATCTTTGTCACATTTGTATCTGCACCATCCTGCTCATCCTGCTGAACAAGACAAGAACCAGAAACATCTGGCTTCCCCATAATAGTGATTACCACATAATCTGGAGCACCTGCAGGAATAAACAGCTCCCCTTGCTCAACATCCCATGAGCGGATATGTGCATCACCTCTCTCAACCTGCTTTAATTTCCAAACTTTATTCTGCTCCACGCACGCATCTGTGATCCTCTACATTGTGACAGGATACCTTTTAGGGGTGTGCAGCTCTCCTCGCAATCTTCGGCGCAGTGCAGTTCAGATTTTACCCAGCGATTTTAAGTTCTGCAACCTTCGGAACTACTCTGATTTGATCGGCTTTCATCTGTGGTGGTTTTTGATCCGATCCCGGTGCTTTTTCATCTTCACCTTTTGTTCGGGCATCAATCTCCTGCTTTCACGGTCAGATCTATTTGGGTTTCTTTTACGGGTTGTGTTCTTTGTTTTAGGCTAGCTTCAGACTGCATCTGCTTTCCGACTATGATTCACTATTTTATTCTTGAGTATTACTTTTGAGATCCCTTTAATTTTTGGGGGAGTCTCTGTGTACTTATCTTTTTTTAGTGGATCACTCTTTTCTGGACTAGGTCCCATGGTTTTCCCTTTTGGGTTTTCCACGTTAAAAAAATCTGCGTGCTGTTTTATTTATTCTGCTCATATCGCTTCCATATTTCGATGGGTTTCTCACGACATTTTTGGCAAGCAATTTTCGGTCCGGAATCAGGATTCTCCCCAACAAATATAACATTCGTTTAGCAACGTACCTTTGATAAGGAAATTCATTTTTATTTGGAACCTTCAATAGAGAAAACAACTTTGTGAAACTGGCATCACTCCATATGTTTCACTCTTTCAGGTGATATAGTTTTAATATTGTTAGTAGTCTGTATGTCTCCTACAACCATCAAACAACATCTTTGCACAACCTTTAAATTCATCTTCAACCACAATTATCATTTCCACAGTACGATCTACATCATCATATACACTTGTATCAATATTCGATGATTCGTAAAATGTACCATTGTTTCACTTGCTAGATACATTTACTTCTTCTTTGTGGTTAATCAAACATTTGTAACTCCAATCAATTTCCTAACAGGTCAAATATTTTTCCAATTCAGCTGGACCAATTCACTTTGAATAACAATAACACAGACACAAAATCATGATTCGAGAAGGTTCATTTGCAAATATGATGAACACTTTGACGTCTTCCTCATACTCTCTGATTATACGATTAACATCCATCCATGTTCGACTCATCTTCATCATGTTTTGATAGACAAGACATAAAAAATATTTAATATAACTAACATAAACAATGAAGAATCATATATACATTTTCTATCTTGCAAAACTCAAAGAAAATGATGTGGATACACCATAGTATTAGTAAAGCCATAGAAAATACCATGAAAATGAAGAAAATTGCATTGTAGGTGGTACCGCTTTCTTTTCTTCACAGGATAAAAAATGTACTATATAAAACATAAATATATTGACAGGCACACATAAAATTAAATACACAATGCATAAATAAATAAATAACACACACAAATGCCATAAAAATACCACACTGAAAACTTTATATTTGTGTGTACTGTTGAAGCGGAAAATCATTTCTCAATGCTAAAAACTGTCATGGTGTGCTTCAATGCCCGGCAGTGTATGACCACAGTTTCCATGAGATAAGTTAAATGTAGATAATAGTCTATTAGACTCGATATTGATGGTATTTGAACACTCCATATTCGAGTTTACTAAGCAGACATGAGTATCATTTATGTGAATTCATACTTTAATATATATTTTTCATTCATGCTAATATATTTGATTGATTTTAAATAAATAGTTTTAAAAACAATATATTTAAATATAAACACTAAATTACTAAATATACATATATATATATGTGTGCTAATTATTTTTAATAATTTAACTTTTTCATTAAAACCAAAAAATAAAATAAAATAAAATAAAAATGTATTTTGAAGCAAAAAAATTGTTTTTACAAACGTTCAAGAATATTAGGGAATGGAGAGGGGTGATTAGCCACGTGGCCGCTGACCATTGGTCACTCTACCACCCGTCACGTGATGAGGCTGTGACCGAGTACCCTCCCGACCACGTGCCTGGAGCAGGGTCCGTTCCCAGTCCCTTCTAGAAGGCCGCTTGGGCAATCTGGAAGCCATCACACCGTTCATCAACACAATTTTTAAATCTTGAAAAAAAAACAAATAAACCGGAAACTGAAAACCAGTGCTGAGAACGAATGGAAAGATCAAAAGCTAGTCCGAGCCCTAAATTGGCCCGAGATAAGCTGCTTGCTATTCGCACACTGATGAAGTTCATCTTCTCCGCGATTTCTTTCATATTTACAAACTGCAACTATTTACAATCCCTCTCGACCGACCAGTAACTGGATTCGAAGTAAAAACTACCAGCACTGATCCGTCTCCCATCTCCGGGGAGTAGATCTCGAAAATCCAGACGTCGCGGCCGAAGAAACAGAAAGGCCGGAGAGGGATCCGAACGGCCTGAGCCTGGAGAACAGCTTCCGGTCGTAATCCGCGCGCTTCACCGGATCCGATAGTGTGGAATACGCCGAATGTATCTTCATGAACTCGCCGGCGGAAAAGTCCTTCATATCATCGCCGGCCACGTCCGGGTGAGAGCTCCGGGCCAGCCGCCGGTACGCGGACTTTATCTCTGCAGCGGCGGCCCCGATCGGGATCCCAAGGATGCCGTAGAGAGAATCAGCGGACGAAAACGCCGGCAGAGGAGGACAGAAAGAGGATGAACCCGTGGAGGAGGATGCTCTCTCCGCGGCGGGAGCCGCGGGCGCTGCAGCGGCGGCCCTTGGTGGAAGGAACTTGAGGCGGTGAGCATCCGCGGAAGGCGATATGGCGTGGGATCGGGGATCGAAGACGCCGGGAGAAAGCGGAAGGCGCGATGAATAAGGAGCGAAGGAGATCATTGTGGCAAGCGTCTTGTTGCAGTTGAGTTCCCGGTAAGAGGGGTAAACGGGAGGCCCATGAATCTTACTTAAATATCTAAAGATGGGGATAGAAATAAAAGTAAATTCCGGTTCTGTCCTTAGCCATCGAGAAAACTACTATGTTCATCAAATCATTGCGTTCCTTTAGCAGTTGCTTTTTTTTTTCAAAAAAAAGAGGCTTTGCCTCTTTAAAAAAAAATGGCAACATTAATGAATTCTTATAAAATATTATTTTTTTAAAAAAAATGTAAATACATTTAGAAATACCTTTTTTAAAATATTACTTTAAATTAATTAGGGCTTAAAATACCAAATCATTTTGGAAAATAATTACGTTCGAAATTTGATTAAACGTAATCCAATATTTTTATTTGAAAACAATACGCAAGCTTCTGAAAACAAAATACTATTATGAGGTCCCTTGAATCGTTGAAGACTGTCTTGGGCCTACTCACTTAGTAAAGAATGTGTTCGCTCTCCAATGACCTTTCGTATTTACAACGTACAAGCGCCGTATTTTCTAAAAACTTTTTAAACTTGCTTTACTTATATATATATTCACAGGAGTTTTATTTAAAACAACATACATTAATTGATCATGCACTTATATTAATATATATAAATGTATAAGTACTAACTTTCATGGAAACTCACGTACACTTCGCATAATTACATGAAAATTTAATTGTCATCCATGTATTTAAACATTCCATTCATAAAACTATGTCAATGATCATAAATGACATGCATATAACATGATATCCGTTTTATAGAATTTGAAATTGTCAACTTTTAATTTCTAAACATATATATAACTTATATATAATACTTGCATAATTTCTTGAAATAAACGATGATGTTTAAATATGCAATAATCTTGACAAACATCAGAGTTAAAGAAAATCAGATTCCTACAAACTAAAACATAACCTACCTTGCGTAAATCGAAGATCAAAGAACAACTAACCTACACAAAAACATCAGATCTGGACTCCGATGCGCAAATCGGAAATCCTAACCGCAGACGAAACCAGACGACAATGTTCAGACCTCCTCCTTGCATTTCATGATTTTCTTTCTTTTTTTATTCGTTTATCATTATCATCATCATCATCATCATTATTATATAAATACTTTCTTTAATATAATTTATATAAAGGTTAACATAATATATGTGTAATATTATAAGTTTAACTTTAACACCATATAAAAAAAATTATAATTTCTTATTAAACAAAATAATTTTATAATATAATTGTATTTTATAAAAATAATACACATTTTATCAATGCATTTATTAAAAATATCATATTTGTATAATAAAACATTTTACTATGAATATTCAATAAATTATACCACTTAAAAAAAATGAAAATATTAATAATGCATTTTTTACAAAATAACGTTTCTTAAAATATTTGACATTTTTAATATTACAACATATAATAATAATTTTTAATGACATGTATAATTTCAATATTTAAATAAAATATTTATAATATAAAATTATAATTTTATTAAACAAATTTTATAATAATAATATTACCTTTACTTATTTATATTTATTAAAACAATATATTATTTAATATGTCGTCATGTATAAAAAATGTCATTTTGAAAATAATATAAATCAAAGTAACAAAATTTCATTTCGGTTAAATGAAATCACATGGTTTTATTAAAATATTTTATAATAATATTTATTTAAATTATAATTCATTTATTAATTAAAATAATTCTTTTATTGAAACTCGGAGTGTTACATTTCACTCAGCATGCATACAAATTTCCTTATGTGAAACCTATACGTGGAATTTGCGGATGTGAACATCAGGTATTTGGGGATCTGTTAATGTCAGCCTTCACGTATCATAATTTGGATATGTGGTCCTCAAATTTGCTTACGCGGTCCAAATTCTCATATGTGAGATCGACTATGTAGAATTTGGGTGTGTACTCTAAATTCAACCATGAGGAGCTTCTTTCGGCTACACAGTTCTGAATTTGGATATGCAGTAGAATTTGGCTATGTGGATTCCCATACATGGGTCATTCATCTACGTAGCTGAATTCAACTATGTGGATCTTCATGTATGCAAATATTTCCATATGTTGTGACTTCAGCTTTGTGGATTTGTCTATGTATTGTAATTCACATGCATGACCATTCACGTACTTGAAATCATGGACTTATCCATTTTTTCAAAATTCCTTTATTATGAACCAACACCCCACTCCATCTGCAATTGTTTTAAACCACTCAAAAACATCTTCAAATCATCTCAGAACTTCTTTAAATGATTTTTGGAATTATTACAGTAATTCCAAATCCCTTCTTGTTCAGTTCCAAGGTATTGCAACATATACCATACTCAAATAAGAGTATTTCAATGAATATATCTGCTAGCTCAGGCGTGGCTCCTCTTCAATCAATATCGATCCATCTCTAATCACTTCAACTCTAACCGAGAGTTGTATGTCCCCAATTCAATAACCAAATTGCTTTGTTCTTCTCAGATGAGTTCTCCGTTATCCGCTAGCTCTCCTTCACACTTTAAACATGATTTATACGTGTTATCCACAACAATATAGGCTTTCCACTTGTAGGTTTTGCAACCCACTTATCTCTCTTCAGTTCTTCCATTCTATTTTTGTTGTAGACAACACTCAACCACTTTTAGTACTTTTCATAAACATAAAGACCATGTATAGGGATTCTAGGAATCTACCTATCCATGTATTCCAAGTATCCACCTCTTCAATCACCATTCCCATGTATCCATCATGGGAGCACCTAACACAAATCTCTACCAAAAGTCATGGGCAACATCACTTCTTCTTTGGTGGGAGGATACTCAGTCCATCACTCATTTAAGCACCTTTGAATGATGACATTAATACATGAATAGTATCAATAAATACAACTGTAAATTCTGAATTTTTTGTTAATTCCATATTCAGGTCAACAATCAATGCCACTTTTCTCACCCTAATTGGTAATAAATGCAAAGGTGGTGAAAATTGGTCTCCCCTTGTTATGACAGTAGGGTTCATTTATTATCCCCCCTTGACATGTGGTACCATTTGAGATTGATGCCCCTTGAGAGAGTTTATCAACTCCTATTAGAGAGAAGGATCTCAAAAAGAATATCTGCATACCAATTGTTAGTGATTGTAGAAACTTAGGAACAACACAACATCATTTGAAATGGACTTGGAATCACCTTTCTCTTAGTTACGTGTCATCAAAAAATCACCTTTAAGCCAACATGGGAAAAAATTTATAGAAAACAAGAGAGATAATTTTAGACAACAAAGTTTTCCACATGTTTACATGTGACACTAGTTCTGTCTCTCTTACTTTGGGGTCAGTAGAT
Source organism: Viscum album (assembly GCA_963277665.1). Lineage (NCBI taxonomy): Eukaryota > Viridiplantae > Streptophyta > Magnoliopsida > Santalales > Viscaceae > Viscum > Viscum album. The sequence continues at coordinate 192,029,993 of OY728145.1, forward strand.
ACAAATATTTAAGAAATTTTTAGGAACCTCATCCTTTAGATTTTGAAGGGGTAGAATAGATTTCAATATTCAAGTATATTTGATAAATTATAGCATCTTTTCAAATTTTTAGATCCCCCCTCAAGGGAACACTATTTAACTCTCATCAAAGATCATAAAATAATTACGAGGTGAGGGTGGATCTTCCCACAACTTCTCAATAAGTGGAATGGAGTTGTGACATGTTTCTTAACCCAGAAACTGTTGGAGTTGGTGTCATAGGACCAAATGTTTGTACTTTGATTACATGAATATTTGATGTATTGAATATTAATAAAACTTATTATTACATATTGTTTTTTGTTCTGCATGAATCTAATGTAATAATGTCCTAGAGTATATGTCGTATTGATAAGGTCATAACATTTCACCACTATGATGAGAACCATGATGTGCTATAACGATATTCTCAAATAATGTTCTTATGTTGGATAATGTACTATGATGTGACACATAGTACATATACTTTCAAGTGCGAGTACTCGTAAGTAGATGATGCTTCTTCTCATTAAGTTCGAACTTGGTAATATCCAAGATGGGAGATTATGAGAAATACTTGCCTGTAGGAATTCCGCGTGTTTTGGTATCATCGTATATTCCTATCTATGAGCATGTGTGATGGACCCTAGACTTTAATATTATTATTAATGCATGTTACAACTCACATACTTAGATGTATTTCGTAAACCATGACAATAGCAGTTCATGGTGAAGTTGGATACATTGGGTGCGTCATGAGTGACATGTAATTAATGAATAAGTCAAGGAAGGATTTGTCCCTTACATCTTTATGGAAGCTAATATCTCGACCCTTTGATTGGAATATAACTATCATATTAAATTCCATGACCATGACTTAACGACGCGTTTATTTCAGATAGTCAAAGAAAGACATGTCGAGCATATAAGTTGGTGACACTAATGTACAACCAGCTCAGTGAGATATTGTGACAAAAGGATTATATTATACAGTAAGCATTCATATGTGGTTTTCGATGTTGTGCCATTAAGTTCTTTCTCTTGGGTTCCTTGACCCATTGCTAGACAGTAATTGAAAGGCGCTGTCGTGGGTGCTTTCAAATGATGTATGGTTTTTGGATACTTAGGTGTAGCATAATGGCTGACCAAGGTTGTCTCTCAAAGAGGTAGTAATTAAAATAACTAATTAAAGATATTTTGAGAATAAAATAAAATAATAAAAACACACTACTTAAAAGGATGGGGGGTGATTGTCATTTATAAAAGGAGAAGAAGTATGATGTTAGAAGATTACAATTTTTTTGTTTTTATTTTTGAAATGAAATTTGATTAAATAAATGCAATGAGAAGATGTTTTTTTAGAAAATATTTTTAGAAGGCATAATCAATATAACTCTACCTCTTCAATTACTTATTTATCATCGTCATTTAAATCAATATCCACTTAATTATGATCCTCTAATTTTTTAATCCCTAAACCCTATGAGAATTAACTTAACCACCAAGATGAAATTAATTAAACCCTAGGCTAGCTTCAGAACATGCAATCGCAACACCCTGCTTTAATTAATGTTCTAAGGCTAGCTTATGGTTAGTGGTAAATTAGGGTATATATCCACTCTATAAATGAGTATTAATTGAGTTTATGTATTATATTTGAACTCTACAAATTGATCCCGGGTGGTTTTGTTTTACCGATTAAGTTCACACTCTCACAATTAACACAATTCTCGACCTCACGTGTTTTGTGTTAATTATTCAATTTCTTGCTTAGTTTCATTTAAATTAAAAAAAATTAATAGATCATATTAATTTAATTATAATATCTCATTAATTCAAAATAAATTAATGAATAAGGTAATATGAATATCAATTACTAAAAGGAACCACCCTTCCATGGGCGGTGTAGTCATCGTAAAAACATTTTTCATGTGTAAAGGTTTAGAAAGGGTATAACCCAATATCGTTTCTAGTCTTGATTCCAGCCCAAATAGGATGAGTAAAGAAGAATAAAACAAAGGGAAAAATAAAAAAAATAGAATAATTATAAGAGGAACAAATAAGTTTATTGCAAGAACAAAAACATTACAAGTGAAGAAGAAGAAGAAGACTTTGATGAAGGGATCCTAGCTTCAAGAGCTCTCCCTCTTGAAATGATTGGAGAAATGGAGTTGAACCAATTTTCTTATGCCTTCAATCTACCAATGCATGTATCAACCCCTACAAATGATAAAAACACTAATTTATAGAGTGGAGGGTTGACTAGGTTACAAGTGGTTTCAAGTGTGAATGGGGAAATTCAGCCAAATATTTTATTCTAAGTTGCATAACTTGTTTGACCTTAAAAAAGCATAAACTAGATGTCCTTTATGAAGGATGATTTGTTTGAAATTTTGTGATAGAGCTCCTATCCAAATTTGGGCTCAATATAAGCAAGTATGGAGATGTTATGACCCAAATACAGAATTGATGTCCAATCTAGTGAGCCCATACCATATTTGACTTCATGACCCTTTTACTCTAATCAAATGCACGATTTAGCTCCCATATCCTGAATGAAAGTTGTATCCTATTAAGTCAGGAACACATTTACAAATTTTTAAGTTGAAATAATACATATAAAAAATATTTATGTCTGAATTACTGTAATGCACTTTAAAGGGTAAAACTGGAATTTTCATTAAATTTTCAAATGAATGATCTAATCCCAAATATTTTATAAATAAACATAATTAACATAATGTGAGGAAATTATATTTTATTGTAAATAAAATACTAAATAAAATTGTGTTTTATCAACTCCCCCACACTTACCCTTTTACACTCTTGGGCAAAGTCGCATATCATATATTCCAAAAAAATTGTGACAAGATATGCATGTTCATATTCCTCAATCCATAGTGACAATATATGAAAAATAAGATTCCCATCAAGAGTAAATATCAATAAATTTGAAATTCATTGTCTCATAAATTGTATCAAAATAAAATCCAGTGAGATTAATGACACTAATCATAGCAAAACAATTTATGGGTCCACATGCCATTAATTCCGCACATGTGTGTGTGCCAACCATTTGAAGCTCATATCTCCACCCTCTATTCAGTATATTTAGGTCAAGTAAAATAATTATTCTTACCTAGTTTAATCCACCAAACCTGTTCTATATTTCTTTGAAATCAAATTTCAAGACCCACCCACTTAAGCATTCCTGAAAGTCAAACCTTAAGCTCCTGACCTAGATATCCCCACATGTTGTACATTTCTTCACTCCCCACTTTATTAATAAATATTTTTTTGATATTTTTTTTGTTTTTTTGAGGGCGTACAACTGTCAGATACCAGGTACACATTCATAGGTCAATTCAGTACAGTAATGAAATTGATTGGAAGAGAAATGAATGTATAAACCAACCATTGATATAAGATGAATTTTATTACCAAACTTGAATATACCTTCAATTGAGTAGGACAAATTTCACAAGTCATGGTTGCATGAAATGTTGTGTAGAGAAATCAATGACATAATTTACCATGAAAAAATATCACAAAGAATGGTGTCATAATATAAAAGGTTTTATAATGACACAATCAATAATATCATCGAAGACTTACATTTTTATAAAAATCTACTCTTAATAATGAAATCTTGCTCATTTTTATCATGCCACCAATGAATTTTGAAAACATTCATTTTCCGTATATTCTATATGTAAATGAGAATGTTACATGATATGTTTTTTTATCGATTTTTTTGTTTTTTTATTGTTGTTTTTTATTGTTTTTTATTGATTTTTTTACCAAAAACTTAACACAAAACACACAAAAAACACAAAAATGAAAATCCTAAATATCTACCCCAAAATGTTGTCCCCTCCCTCACACTTAAAATATTTAATTTTCCTCAATGTGAACCTATGAGATGATATGTGCGCATGAAATGTATAGTTTCAAATAGGACAAATAATATAAAAGTGAAAGGGTTAGGAACAACCTGATATTCTCAAGTAATGATGGGGTCATGCAGTGTGATGAAATCAACTACATCAGTAGGAAGTATCTCAATATATTTCTTCAAATGTTTCCCATTAACTGTAAAACTCTTTCATATGTCCTCTTGTTTTATATGCACTATGCCATAAGGAAAAAAATTAGACACAACATAAGGACCTAACCATATGGATGCAACTTACTAGGCATCAGCTTTAGTCGTGAACTATAGAGTAGAACTTTCTTTCCTACATGAAACTCTGTTTTTTGGATAATTATTTCATGAGATTATTTTGATCTTTCCTTATAGATCCTTGAGTTCTCATATGATGACAATAAAATCTCCTCAAGCTCTTGAATTTTTATCTTCCGTTGAATTCTAGCTTGGGCCAAATCCATGTTGCATTTCTTTATAGCCTAATAAGCCCAATGCTCGACCTCCATAGGGATATGAAAAGATTTACCAAAAATAATCCGAAATGGAAACATACCAATGGGGGTCTTGTATGCTATCCTATAAGCCTAAACTGCATCATCGAAGCATTTTATCCAATCCTTCCTATTTGGCTGCACAATTTTCTCCAAATTTTTTTTCAACTCCCGATTTGAAACCTCAGCCTGTCCATTTTTTTGGGGGTGGTATGGTGTTGATGTTTTATATGTCACCCCATAATTCCAAAGGAGGGAAGCCAAATTACAATTATAGAAGTGTGTCCCCTAGTCACTGATGATAGCCTTTGGTACTCCAAACCTATAAAAAATATTTTCCTTGAAAATTACACTACAACATGATAATGATCAGTCCTAGTGGCCTTAGCCTCCACCCATTTGGTCACATAATCAACAAAAAATAAAATGTAAAAGAAACCAAATGAACTTGGAAGAGGACCCATAAAATAAATTCCCCAAACATAAAAATCTCAAAAAATAATATGGGTTGTTGGGGAATCTTGTGTCTCCTTGAAGTATTTCCAATGTGTTGTCAACGTGAGCATGACTTAAAAAACACATGAGAATCATAGAGTATGATAGGGAAATATAATCCAAAGTCTAAGACTTTCCTAGCTAGCCTTCGGGGTCTAAATTGTTCACCACAATAAAGTGTATGACAAAAATGTAAAACAGACTCAAACTTAGGATCAGGAACACACCTCTTAATAATTCGATCAATACACATGCGCCAGAGGCAGAGATCACCCCAAACATAAAATCTAGACCCACTCTTTAATTTTTGGACTTGATGTTTCTTTAAATTTGTAGGAATTTCAGAGGGAACAAGGTAGTTAACTAAATAAGCATAGAAAATATGTGTACCTGAGAGTGCATAAATATGCTCATCTAGGAAAGTGTCCCAAAGTGGTACTTGGTCCAAGGTGTTAAACTCCAGTGTGTGAGTAAGCCTACTCATGTGGTATGCCACTAAGTTTTTTGAACCCTTATTTTCCTTTACTTCAATATCAAATTATAAAAGAAGGAGCATCCATCAGATGAGTTTGGGCTTTGCATATGGCTTCTTCCAGAGGTACCTCAGAGATGCATGGTCAGAAAAAACAACTACTTTAGAGCCCAATAAATATAAACAGAATTTATCTCAATCAAAATGATGACAAGAAACTCCTTTTCTATGGTTGTGTAGTTTTATTGGACTGAATCCAAGATCCTTGATGCATAGGAAATCACATGTGTTCCTCCCTCCACCCTCTATGATAAGATAGCTCCAACTGCAAAGTTTGAAGCATCAGACATAAGCTCAAATGGAATGTCCCACCATAGGGGATGTATGATTGGTGGAGTGGTCATAAGATTCTTTATATCATCAAAGGAATTTCTATAAGAATAACCAAACACAAAATCAAAATCCTTTTGAAGTAATCACGACATAGTAAGAGCAATATTACTGAAATCTTTGATGAAAGATCGATAAAATACTACATGCCCTAGGAAAGATCTAACATCACACACACATGAATGATATGATAAGAATGAAATAATATCTACCTTAGATCTATCAACCTCTATCCCATGTTTTGACACTACATTCCCTAAGAAAATTCCATGCTTTACCATGAAATGACACTTTTCAAAGTTCAAGACTAGATTCTTCTCAATAAAATGATTTAACACCTTTTCAAAATTAGAGATACAATAATAAAATTAAGACCCATACACTATAAAATCATCCATAAATACCTCTATGAAGGTATCAATAAAATTAGAAAAAAAACTCACCATGCATCTCTGGAAGGTACCTGGGGCATTGCAAAGTCAAAATGATATCCTCCAGTAGGAAAATGTGTCAAATGGACAAGTGAATGTTGTCTTATCCCAATCCTTCATGGCTATAGAAACTTGAAAATATCCAAAAAATACATCCAAGAAACAATCATGTGTCTTCCCATCTAGTCTCTTAATCATTTGATCAATAAATGGGAGTGGGGAATAGTCCTTGCAAGTGGATTGATTTATTTTCCTATAATCAATACACACACACCAACTATTTTTCACCCTCATTAGAAATAACTCCTATCTATAATTCCTAAAAACAGCAACACTACTTTTCATAGGTAGAACCTGAATAGGACTCACCCACTAGGAATCTGAAATGGGATAAATTATACCTGCCATGATCATTTTTTCAACTTATTTTTAACACCTTCCAGAAGATTTGGATTCAGTCTCCTTTATGGCCACCTAACCGATTTATCCCATTCTCCAAAAGAATCCTATGCATGTAAATGAAGGAGATCATACCTGATATGTCAACCAAGGTCCACCTAATTTCCCTAATGTTCTCCCTTAAAATATTCAAAAGTTTTTCTTCACATTAAAAGGGGATATTTTTAGAAATTATAATAGGTAATATCTCACCACTCAACAAGTATGAGTATTTTAGATTTGATGGAAATGGATTGAGTTCCAGTTTAAGGGGATCATGTATGGATGGAGACATTGAAGGAGATTAACTAAGTGCACAATGAACATTAGTACCAGAATAGAAATCATCAAAATCATAGAATAATGCATCAAATCCATCAGCATACTCAACCGCCATGTCATAATCAGAATGAGCATGATCAAAATCAGAATATGAATCCATTTTAAAAACAAATATAAGAGAGTTTTCTGCATTAGAAAAAAGTGTGTAAGTACTCTTGGACATCAAATTAGAACCAATACTCATAATCTATCTAAGTACAGGACAATAAAATTCCATGGGGTTTTTTATTTGGTGGTTCAAAATGGGAGATAACAAAAGTAGAATGGTCTTCTGAGGGGTACTTCATGGAGTCCATAACATTAAATATCACAAATTCATATACAAAATCCATAGAAAGTGTACCCTCATGGACATTTATGATCATTTTTTCAGTCTTGAGGAAGGGAATACCTAATATAATGGGAGCATGAGAACTTACCTAATCATCCTCCTTGTTAAGCACATAGAAATATGCTGGAAAGATCATGTCTCTTAACCAAACAAGTACATCCTCAAGGACTCCCACTGGATATGCTGTAGCTCTATTCACCAACTTCACCACTACTCTCATTGTCTTCAAATCACCAACTTGTAAAGAAGATAATATAGAGTGAGGCATCACATTTATGGAAGTTCCCAAATCACATAAATCATCAGAAAAGTGTAACTCCCATATGGTGCATGGGATGGTGAATGTCCCTGAATCCTTGCACTTTTTTGTCATTGCTTGAATTAGTGTGATGAGTTTTGACACATTCCTTACAAGATTTATCCTCTCATTTATCTTAATCCTCCTTCGATTAGCACACATTTATTTTAAAAATTTGGAATACCATGGGATTTTCTTAATGGATTCAATAAGGGTCATGTTTATCTCCACATGTTTGAATGTGTCCAAAACCTATTTTTTTCATCACCTCTTCAACCATATTCTTGGTCTGTACAACTTTTTATGGAAATAGAAGGGGTTTAGGAGGAACATAACCAATATTTTTCTTACCTTTGTATATCTCATTGGGTTTCTCATCAGTTGGTATGTAATGGGGCTTCTCCAGGGTTGATGTGAATCCTAGTGAAACTATAGGTGCATATATATCAGTTGTTTGCTTCCCACTTCTCAATGTGATGGAACTAATATTTCACTTAGGATTTGGAGTAGGTTAGGAAGGAAGATTTCTAGATTTATTACTTACCAGTTCATGGAGGGCTGTGGCAATCTAGCTCATTTGTGTCTTCAACTCCCTCAACTCAGAAACTTTACTCTTCAGCTCATTCTGTTGATTAAGAACAATTTTTTTTCAAAATATAATTAGTGTTAGAATCTAACTTTGGTTGATAATTCCATTATTTTTGGATTTTGTTGCTTGAAATTCAAATCTCCTTTGGGGTTATTGGAAACCTTATTGGTAAGGTAGAGGCTGTTGGAAATTTTGTTGAAAAAGGGGCCTTTGTTGTTGTCCAAATACATAACTCATGTATAATTGATCCTTCCACCCTTGGTTGTACGTTGGATAAAAGGAATCATACTTATTCTAGGGATGTGGCTGTTGCTGCTGCTGATATGGTCTCCTAAGAAATACTGCTGCACAATCCTCCATCTACTGTAGTTAGGGGAAACAATCGATTGGGTGGTCTATTTCAGTGAAAATGCCACAAGACCTCATAGGAGTGGGTTGTGATGCATTTTGAGCCAAATAAATCTTCCTCACCATAGTATAAAATTATTCCAACTTAGTATTAATCAAATGATTTTCAATAGAAGAAGGACTTACCTGATGTACTCATCCAACATGCGGTGTACCACGATCACCAAATTGTTGGGAGTTTTGTGTCATCTTATTGATCAACATGCGTACAACTACTGGTGTTCTGTTGAACAATGCCCCTCTAGCTAAGACATCCACAATGATCATCTCCATAGGTGTAAGGCCTTCATAGAAGTACTGGATGAGGAGTTTCTCACTGATTTGGTGATGCGGGTAGCTTGCACACAACTTCTTGAATTACTCCCAGTACCCATACATTGACCCCCTTGGTCTTTCTTGATTCATGAGATATCTTTTAAAATAGAAGTGGTCCTTGATTCTGGAAAAAATATCTACAAGAAAAGACATTTCAAATCATTCCAACAAGTTACATCTTCAGGTTATAAGTAATATATCCAGTCTTTTTCAGTTCCATCAAGTGAGAATGAGAATGATTTTAGTTTGATTTCATATTCAGATACATTTCTTAGTTTTAGGGTTGAAAAAAACACATTAAAATTTTAAATGTTTATTTTTATCCTTACCATATAATCTATGAAATTTTGGAAGAAGGTGAATTAACACAGATTTCAGTTCAAATTCCGATTCGAGATTTGGGTGTGTAATACAATTTGGTTGATAGTTAATATCTGGTGCTTCCAATTCTTGAATGGTTCTATTAAGTTCATTGTTATTGTCTTCAACCATTGGTTCTTGTTTTATGTTTGATTCTGAAGTTTCTCCAATTATAGTGTTCCCAGAATGGAGGAATTCTCCAATTGGTTGAATGTTGAAACTTCCTGTAGGCTGAGATTGTTTGATTTGAGCTTGAAGGCTACATTAAATCTCAGAATCAAGATCTAAGAGATCCCCAGGATTAGTTTGTTCCATAAATCAAATAAAAATAAAAATTAAGAAAATTGGACCATAATAAAAATAAAATAAGTTTGATTTAGTCTGATAAAAATAAAATAAGGGGAAAAAACTTGAGAAAGGGGGAAAAGTATGAAATAGGATAAGAAAAGAATAAATGAAAAATAAAAGAAATGCCTATAATTGGTTGAATAAATTACTTGAATCCTTGGAAATGATTCCAAATTGAAAGGTGCTATCATGGGAGCTTTCAAATGACATTTGGTTTTAGGATACTTAGGTGCAACAGAGTGGCTAACCAAGGTCGTCTCTCAAAGAGGTAGTAATTAAAACAACTAATTAAAGATATTTTGAGAATAAAATAAAATAATAAAAACACACTACCTAAAATGATGAGGGTATTTATTATAATTTATAAAAGTAGAATAATTGTGCTAGAAGAATATTGCATTATTTTTTTTGAAATGAAATTTGATTAAATAGACGCAATGAGAAGACGTTTTTTTAGAAAATATTTTTAGAAGGCATAATAAATATAACTATAACTATTAAATTACTTATTTATAATTATTATTTAAATAAATATTAACTTAATTATAATCCACTAATTTATTAACCCTCGAACCCAATGAGAATTAACTTAACCACCAAGATAAAATTAATTAAACCCTAGGTTAGCTTCAGAACATGCAATCACAACACACTACTTTGATTAATGTTCTAAGGATATATTATGGTTAGTGGTAAATTAGGGCACATATCCACTATATAAATGAGGATTAATTTAGTTTAGGAATTATATTTGAACTCTATAAATTGATCCCGTGTGGTTTTGTTTTACTGATTAAGTTCACGCTCTCACAATTCAAACAATTTTCGACCTCACATGTTTTGTGTTAATTGTTCAATTGATTTCTTAGTTTCATTTAAATTAAAAAATAAATTAATAGATCATATTAATTTAATTACATTAGATCATTGATTCAAAATAAATTAATGAAGAAGGTAATAGGTAGATTGATTACTAAAAAGAACTACTCTTCCATGGGCAGTGTAGTCATCGTAGAAACATTTTGTATGTGCAAAGGTTTAGAAAGGGTATAACACAATATCGTTTCTACTCTTGATTATAGACAAAATATAATGAGTAAATAAGAATAAAATAGATGAAAATAGAAAAAAATATAATAAATATAATAGGAATAAAGAATTTTATTACAGGAACAAAAACATTACAAAGTGAAGAAGAAGAAGAAGGCTTCGATGAAAGATCCTAGCTTCAAGAGACCTCCCTCATGAAATGCCTAGAGAAATGGAGTGGAACCAATTCTAATCTACCTTCAATATCCAAATTCACTTCCCAACCCATCAAAATGAAAAAATCCAATTTATAGAGTGGAGGGGAGACTAGGTTACAAGTGGTTTCAAGTGTGAATGGGGAAATTCAGCCAAATATTTTATTCCAAGTTGCACCACCTGTTTGACCTTTAAAATGTGTTAAACATATGTCCTTCCAGAAGGATGATTTGTGTTAAATTTTTTCTCGAGATCCTCTTAAATTTGGGCACAATCCAAGCATGGATGGAGAAGTTATCACCCAAATTTAGAACTGATGTCCAATCTAGGGAGTCCAACCCATCTTTGACTTCATGGACCTTTGACTCCAATCAAATGCACAATTTAGCTCCCATGTATTAAATGAAAGTTGTATCCAATTAAGTCAAGAACACATTTAAAAAATTTTAAGTTCAAATAATATATATAAAAATATTTATGTTTGAATTACTACAGTGCACTTTAAAGGGTAAAATGGGAATTTTCATTAAATTTTCAAATGAATGATCTAATCCCAAATTTTTTATAAATAAACATATTTAACATAATTTTAGGAAATTATGTCATTTATTATCAATAAAATACTTAATAAAATTATGTTTTATTTGTAATCTTGGACTTTAAGAAAGGTCGCCTAATGCAAATGAAAAATAATCCTAGAGCGGTACACACTAAGTGTTTCCGTTGATCTAGATTAAATTCTATTTGAGTTTAATTAATGGAATAAATATTATTCTCAAGTTCGATGAATAATTTTATTCAATTTATATTGATCACATAAATCAAATAAATATTTATTTGTCGTCTTGTGAATAAAATATTTATTTTATTTATTGAATATTTTAATAAATATTTATTTGCTAGATTGTGAATAAAATATTTATTCAGTTATTCAATAACTGCTAGATGAGTTCGAACAGACCAAGACCGAGTCAGGTGATAAATATTAATTAACAGGACCGTTACATAATATTTGTTATTTCACAAGTTGGCATGCGCCATAAAATAATAATTATATAATTATTATTATGAAGAATGAGATTTATTAAAGGTAATAAATGTTATTTAATGGCTAGTATGAAATTAAATAATATTTTAACTCAAATCCCAACTTTATAAATAAGTCGCTATGTCTATTGTTTAGAGTATCCAAAAATTGAGAATAGAGAATTATTGCACACAACTAATTCTATCTCAACTCCTATTTCTCTCTCCCTCTCAAGAATGAGAAGTGTAAGATAGATTTCTTTAAGATCGAAGAATAAGCGATCAAGAACGAACAACACAAGACATTCGACTCTCCACACTAGAACCTGTAGATTGAGTGGTGTTGCTTGGAGATCATAGGAGTATACGTGGATCACCACTAGAGGGATTCTATCATTGGATCCTCATAGTGCAATGAAGGTAATCTGAAAAGGTCTTTTCGTATGATCAACATTCACCAGCGAAGAAAGTTCCTAAGACTATGTATTTATTTCTTCAAATATTAAATAAATTAATTATAAATTTGACGTGAAAAATTCTTGCTATTGGTTTCGGGCAACGATTATTAAAAGAAATTTTAATATATCACCCACCACCGCACGCTTCCGCTGTTCCTAGAACCATCAAGTGGTATCAGAGTGTTCATGTTTAAATTCATAACTATTTATTTTATTGTTGATCTATGCACAATTGTGGTTAGATTTTTATTTCATGTTATTCGTTATTTAATCTGATTTTAATTAACATGTTATAAACATATTAATCATGTTTGTTCAGTGTTTAATTTTCTTAAAGGTTTAAGAATAAATAAAGTATTACCGAAGATGCCATCAGAAAGTGCCAAATCATTGGCTGGTGAAACTGGGTTACAGGATGTGTGTCAGGAGCACACGCTGTATACCCATGTGCATTGTATATAGATGCACCGAGTAATTAATTACATGAAGTGATTTTATTGCACACTGCGTGTTGACCAGGCCAACCTAGCACACAAAAAGAGGATACATGGTGTGTAACTGTCATGTACACACCTTGTAGTCTGACTGATTCAACTCACCGAAGCCCCAAATGTGTGACTTAGATATACGACAACTGAGGTACATGGCGTGTAACTACATAAACACACAATGTAGTCTCCCATTAATGGAAAAAATTAAAATTTCATTAAAATTGAAATTACAACATTAAAACCTTATTTTATTGATTGGCACACCGTTGTGTGTTTGACAATTTAATAGTGGTTTTAAAGAATTTTAAATGCTTAATTAATTTATTGTAATTAATATTTTATTATTGGTTATTCCATTTATTTGCAATGAATATCATTAATGATGGGTATCTCCAAATAATTTCAGGTTATCACTAAGATGAAAGAGAATTAATTAATTAATGCAAGTGAGTTTATCTTAAATAATAAAAGAATGAATAAAGAAATGAATGATAGTAGTTTACTTTGGCATATTCGTTGCATATATGACCATTCACGAGCTTGATCAAGACTTGTGTATGTGTTGGATGTTTTAATTTAATTAATTGCACGAGTATGCAACTATTTAATATTAAATTAAATGATGGACTACAAGTCATCCCTCCCTCCATTATTATATAGGACCTACATATCCAAAGATATTTATGTAATCCCCTTTAACCAATCATTTGGTTCCCCTCACCTATGTGTGAGTAATAAATATTTTTAATTAATAGAGAATCCCAAGGCCCGTGGTGGTGGTTCAAAACAAAACCATAATGATGTCAACCCAGGTGATACATAGGTGGATAGGTGGAATGATGTATCTCATAACAAATCTGAAAATAGGAGCTATTTCCCTTAGGTCAAAGGTTGATTTAATTCCCGCTCATTAAATCAATCGTTAAAGAAATATCATGAATGGTTTATTTAATTAATTATTTATTTATATCATTGTATTTATTTATTTTATGGATGCAAGGCCATGATCATATAAATAAATAAATTAATGTGAAAAGATGAAAATTAAATAAATGAGTTATGTGTAAATATTTTATCCAACATGGTTAGTTAATTAAGTAACATCCACTTAATATTAACAAGATTTATAAAAGATAAAAATGATACAATTTATATATAATAAATTAAAATCCCTTAATTAAATATTAAGTTAGACAAAGCATTCCATTACTTTATTGGGAATGAAAATATAAAACTAAGTGTAGTACATAGCCAAATTCTGGAAACTTACTTATATCAGGGAGTTCTCATAAGAGTTTTGGGTTGAATTAACCGAAATTGTATTGAGTTTAACAGCCAAAGTCTGTTCAATAAAAATTTAGAGGCAAGTGTTAAGGAAATCCAAGTCAAGATTTCAGGATAAAGGAATCCACTCAACATATTAAGGTGATGCAAGTCTGTAGTTAGAAATACTGCCTACCTAATTGCTTTATTATGGTTTTCATGGCCAATGTCTGGATCATTAATAAAATTAATGGGGATCCTTACCACTAGAATATTAAAGTAACTAGACATTCTCAGTTCAATGGTGAGGGCTATTGAGACTTGATAAAATAGTGGGATATTTAATAAATAAAGAAATAAATAAATAAATAAATAAATAAATAAATAAATAAATAAATAAAAACATTATATCTCACTTATTTTGTAATCGAGAAAATTACTAGTAATCTACTCTTTTTAATTATATATTAAAATGAAAATTTTATTATCCACACTATCCCTATAATCAATATTGGAGAAATATAACCTCAAAATTGGTAGTAACTTCTAAAAGTGGTTTAGATGCCTTAGGATTGTGATATACCATGAACAGAAATTTTATGTGCTAGAATTCTCAATACCAGATCCGCCTATTAAAGAGGAAAGTGATGAAGAGTTCCTTATCTATGAAAAACATTTGAGCGACGTGGTCAACATTCAATGTTTTATGATTTTATTGATGTCAAGTGAACTAATGAAGTCTCATGAAAATATGGATGCATATAGTGAAGGTTTTGGGCGCAACAGAAGTGTGGTTGGGACTACACCCAACTTTAATTTTTACCACGATCAATGATTATTCCAAGATCAATACAATGATGAACTCCAGTCTTCATGAAATAGAATTAAAGATTTAGATAAAGAAGGAAGAGGCCTGAAACCTTTAGAGAGAATCTTTCACATCATGTTTATAATCAATTTAATTAATTTTATAAAGAAAAGAATACATGGATATTTGGTATTTTCTTTGCTGATGATATTGATTATCTGGAATGACCCTTCTGAATTATCTCGTTGTGCTTGCGAGGATCCAAACTAGAATCCCTCTAGCGGTGATCCACACGTGCTCCGATGGTCTCCGATCGACACCTCTCATTCTCCAGGTGCTAGCGTGGTGAAGCGAGTGTCTTGTGTCGGTCATTCTTGATTGACTATTCTTCGGATTTGAAGAACATATCTCATTCTTGAGAGGGGAGGGAAGAGGATTTGAGAAAGAAATTGTTTATCTCAACAATTCTCAATTCACTAGGCGTGCGGTTCGGTACCTAGTACAATAGACGTATGTGTCTATTTATCGACATGGGGCTTCATTTATAATATTTAATTGCGTAACAATAATTAAATACATTCATAAACATAGATAAAACCCATGATTTTAATAATAACACCACATCATTATTTATGGTGCACCAACTTGCGCAAAATAGAATTATAAATAAAATTCTTAGTCACAAAATAATAGTAACATTATTTTAATTTGTGTAAACTAGTTAAAATAATTATTCACCATCTTGAAAATAATTATTTTACTACCGGACCAGCCTTGGTCCGCTCAAACTCCACTTCCATTTATTGAACACCTGAATAAATAAATAAGTAATTCAATCTCTTAACTAAATATTTTACCCAGAATTTGGTGAATAAATATTTATTTAATTTATGTAATTATTTTAACTTGAATAAAATTATTACACTGTCCTGAGAATAATATTTATTAATTAAATTCAAATAGAATTTAACTGAGACCACTAAAAACACTTATCGTGTGACCATCTACGATTCTTTCTCATTGGAATTAGGCGTAATTTCTTAAAGTCCAAAAGTACTGTCTAACAATAGGTCAAGGCACCCAAGAGAAAGAACTTAAAGTCACAACAATGACATCCACATATGAACACTCACTATATAATATAATCCATTTATCTCAATATCTCATCAAGATGGTTTCATGATAGTGTTATCAACCTATATTCTTGATACATCGTTATTTGACTACCTGAAAGAAACTCATCGTTACACTATGGCTATGGAATTTCACACGACGGTTCTATTTCAATAAAAGGGCCAAGATATAAACTTCCATAAATGGAAGGAAAAAAATCCTTCCTCAACTTATCCACTAATAACATGCCACTCATGACGCACCCAACGTACCATACTTCCCGCCAACTGTCTGCATGATGATTTTCATCAATAAATTAAAGTGCGCGAGTTGTGACACTTATAAATGATAATCTTAAAGTTTAAGGATTATCACACACACTCACAGATAGGAATATCCAATGACACCAAAACATGTGGAATTCCTAATGGCGGTTCTATTATCATAATCTTCTATCATGGAGATTAACAAGTGTGAACTTCATAAGAGGAAGTCTTATCTTCTTATGATTACTCTCACCTGATGGTTTTTATGTTATTTGTAACGACCTGAACTTTTATCAATGAAATTTCCTCTTGAACTAATTGAAGGTCTTATTATGTAAAATGGTTATATGAAATATGAAATTATTTGGTTTTATGATTTTGGATTTCAAAATACCGTTAAGAAATGTTACTGTTGCTAATATAGTCGTTGAATAGTGATCAATTGATTAGTATAAATATAGGGCTTTAACAAATCCAATTTACTCAGAAAAAGGAAGCAATGACCTCATCTAGTAGAATTGCTCCGTACGAAGCCCATTTGTCGGAGCTCAGAAAGGAGGTGGCATGATTGGGCTTCACTCTTGACCAATTACAAGCCAAGCTTCAACACATTAATCTTGAATGGAACCACATACAAGAGAAGTGGAAGGTAATAGAGATTACCACCCGAGAGATGTTATCCGAGCCACCCCAAGAGTCTGTAACCATCGCACACCTTACCCTTAGGTCCTATATGGGTGTTATAAGAGGTTATGTAACAAGACCCTATCACTATTATTGTGTGATTTATTTTTTGTATAAAGAATACACATTCATTTTATTATTGTTACTTTGTAAATGGTTTTTAAAGTAAAAATACTATTTTTAGTTAATATTCAATTAAGAAATCTATTTTGATGAATTAATGGATTTTTGAATTAAATAATACTTTAATAAAATACTATTAATAAATTACTTTTTATTAAATAAAAATTATCATATAATTTTTAGGAATACAATTGTAAATTTTATTAAGGTTTGAAAGCTGTTTTTTTCAAAACCCATGAATTTTCAATAAATGTTGGTTTTTATTTTAAAAGTAAAAATTAACATATTTAGAAAATATGAATATTATTTTTTGAATCAGGACGTTGAAATTATCCAATGGTGAATTTTTCATAATTTTATGAGACAGTCAATTTTTTGGGTAAAAATTAAAAACTGTTTAATTATATAATGTGTTTGATGACATCATAATGACCCAATAATGATGTAATAAAATAATATAAATGTGGTTTTCAGAAAATATACGTTTTACCATTAAAATAATGTGATTTTAGGTTTGTTTGATTTATTTTACAAACTTTAGTGGACCCTCCAAGGCTTATAAAATATTTTAACCTTTTAAAATGTTTTCCTTGAGAGTGTGACTCACCTCCACACAAGAAATCCTAATATTTTAATATGTTTGACCACTAGCCTTATAAAATAATTTTTTCCACTCCCCTTTGGAAAAAACAATGGGCAAAAACCATGGGTTGGTTTGTGGTTTTGATTAGTTTAATGTGTAGTGTCCAAAACCTAAATAATAAAGAATTCACTCTCTTTTCCAATATAAACCCACCCAATATCCCACTTCCTATTCACTAAAAACATTTGGAGCTTGACCAAAATCCACCCTCCTATCTCTAGAATCCTCCCAAGGTTCCCCAATCTCTCAATCCCCTCTCAAGCCCCTCTCAAGCCATTGGGATCACACTTTCAAGTAAGGGATTTCTTCCTCTCATTTTTGTCCAAGTTTCTTTATGTTGTTATACCCTTTTAATTTCAATTAAAAATGTTGGGGTATGATTTCACACCTTCCACATACTTCCCTACTTATGTTTTAATGATTATAGACCCCTTTCTCTCTCATAAATTCCTCCTATGTACACCTATTACTATGCTGAAATTCCATAAGGGATTTCTCTCCCCTCATTTACATTCAAGAACTTCATTTATATTATTCATCTAAAATCCATTAAATATGTTGGAAAATGTATATATATTACCCCCTTACTTTCCATTTCATATAAATAATATGAGATACCCCTTTATATCTCATTAACCATTTTTATGAACTCTTATGTCACGCCGTTATGCTGCCGAAATTACACTGCGATTTTCCAAGCCAAAGTCATTGTGTGGTGAATACCATACCCATTATCTATCAAGAAATTTTGAGGGTTTACTCATTCTAATTCAAGTTCAACAACGGTTTACTCATGTTCCATGTGAAATGATCCTTGGATTATGCTAATATCATGTTAAATGTTATTGCCACATTTCCATGTTATGATAATCATGCTATATCATGCCTTTTTTCTCATGTTTCTCTTGTGATAAATTGATATGCATATTGATTAACATGCACTATATTCTTCTTGTTATTCCTTGTTTACTCTCTTACTGGGATTTATATCTCACCCTTTTCTTATGAATATACTCAGGTTATCCCATGCAATGCTAAGTACGAATAAATGTTGTGGTCATGTAAAATAAGTTTTCAATAAAGATGTTATGTTTTATGTTCTAAGTTGTTATGTAATGTTCATAATCCCCAAATACACTAGACCTATCGATCTTCTATATTTTATCAAGTGATTATTTTATGTAATAAATTATGTTTAAGTGTGAAATAAAGTGTAGGGTTGTTATAGTTGGTATCAGAGGATAGTTTTAGTTATTTTTGGGATTGGGATTAGAAAACCCTAGTGAAAGACTAAGGTATAAGTCTAAGTATAATAAAAACATCCCTAAATTTTGGTTATTATTAAGTAAGTGGTTTATCAAGAAAATACATCCCTGTTTAGATACGAGTAGGTAGAGGCGGCTCTGGCACATATGTATCTAGGGGTAAAACCCAAAAACACCGTTTTGAGTTAGACTCGAATGGGAACTGGTGCACAAGAACAGGATTTCCTGTACTCTTGGTTATGACAATTCTGGAGGGTATTCTTTGGTAAATTTATAAGCTTATTATAAACCATTATTAAGGGAATTAAAAAATGCCCCTAAGAATATATTTTGGGAAGTAGATCGTGGATAACATAGATTAAAGCCTATGAATTCATAAGTTAAGGAAATAAAAGTAATTTATAAGTCATTAATTTTTGTCTTTGGATAACCCTTTATCTGTTACCCCTAACTTTCTTTTCATTCCAGCCAATGGATGGTAACAGGAGGACTCAGGCTAACAACCGATGCGAAGATCAATGTGATGACTGTTCTAATGAGATGCCCAATCTGATGGGAGTGGGAATCATGAACTTTGTCATGATACTCTCTCAGTTAACTAAAGTTTTGAATAGAAACATGGGTCAAGAGGAATGTTCAACCTCCCTAAGAAAGAAAAAGTCGCAATTGAGAGCTTCATGAGACAAATACCTCCTACTTTTAATGGATCATCTAATCCCTCAATCTCTGAACAATGAATCAACTCCATTGAGAAGATCTTCTCCATCCTTAAATGTTCTGAATAAGAGAAGGTACTTCTGTTTTCTTATCGTATAGAGGGTTAATCTATTCAATGGTGGACATTGATAAAAAATAAAAAGTATGAGGAGGAGATCGAGGCATTGGAATGGAAGGATTTTTGAAAAATGTTTTTTTGAAAAATATTTTCCTTTCACCCTCTGACTTAATATGGAAAAAGACTTCCTTACCATGAATAAAAAAGATGACAAATACATCGGAGCGTATGCGGAAAACTTCACAAGGATTGCACGATACGCATCCGAATTTTTCATTACTCCCCAAATACAAGGTTGACCGCTTCTTTGGTGGGATAGAACCTAGCCTACGGAAAGCCCTGTCGATTCGTGACTTAGATAGATATGAGGAAATTGTTTAATGTGCCCTAAGGTCAAAATGGAGATTGAAGAATATCAGAGGTATCATGGGGATAAGAAGTTTAAGGTGGACTTTAATTCTAGTAGTATGATGGATAAATCCAATGGTGCTAAGAAAATCTAGCACCCCACTTTCCAAAGGTGTAGAAAGAAGCACCTCAGATAATACCTTAAGGGGATGAGGAAATGCTTTAGGTGTGGAAGAGAATGGAACCTGGACATTAACTACGAACAATAAAAACCCACGGCTACGATAGAGGAGATAAAATGATCCATTATACCCTCAACGCGTTGTTTATTTCTTCAACTACAAAGAACCAGGGAACTTTTCAAACCAGTTCCCTAAGCCAAGGGTTTTCAGAGGCAATGAACAGCCTCCAAGACAGCAAGAGCGATCTTTTTCCATCACTACCGCCGAAGTGAACCCCAAAAAAGAATTGGTGACATGTATTCTAGTTATTCATTCAAGAATTGCAAACATAATTTTTGATTCTGGTTCTATGCATTCTTTTATATCCTGAAAGTTTATTATAATAATACCAACACCACCACATGTCATGGAAGTAAAGATGATGATGAGAATGGAAAATGGGGAAATCATTACATCCCTTGAATATAACTCCTCCCCTATCACAATTTGTAGTTTGAACTTCCCGGAAAACCTCGTCATACCCCCTTTGGTTGAATTTGATTCAATTATTAGCATGGATTGTATTTCATTATATAGAGCCAATATAAATTGCCGTGATAGGGAAATGACTCGCCATATGACGAATCAACCCTCAATTCTGTACAAGTGCAAGGAGGAGGATGAATCTTCTTTAGCACCATCATCTCAAGTATGGATATTACTAACCTATGAGCATGCATATCTTTCTTAGATGATTGATTCTAAGGAATCAACCATCCTTAAAGACATTCCTATTATGAGGGAATTCACTAAGGTGTTTCCCAAGGAATTTCCTGGTCTTTCTCCTAGAAGAGATGTTGAATTCTCAATTGATCTTATACCTGGGGCATTGTGAATATCTAAGACTCCATATAGAATGGATGTTGTGGAGCTTGAGGAGATGAAGAGACAACTGCAAGAGAATCTGGATAAAGGGTTTATATGCCCAAGTGCTTCAACATGGGGTGTACCAGTCCTCTTCTTCAAGAAGAATGATGGGTCAATGCACCTTTGCATTGATTATTGTGAGCTCAACAAAATCACAATAAAGAACAAGTATCCTCTTCCACGAATTGATGACTTGTTCGATTATCTATGTGGATCACAATACTTCTCCAAGGTAGATTTGCGGTCGGGATATTACCAAGTAAGGTTGAAGAAGGAGGATATCCCCAAGACTGCTTTTCGTACAAGGTATGAACACTATGAATTAATAGTAATGCCTTTCAGAATCACTAATGCTCCAATAATATTCATGGACTTGATGAATAGAGTCTTCAGAGATTACCTCCACAAATTTGTGGTATCCTTTATAGATTATATTCTAATATACTTTAAAACCTAGGAGTAGCATGAGGAGTATCTAAGAACTGTACTAGAGACCTTGATAAAGGAGAAGCTCTATGCAAAGTACAAAAAGTGTGAGTTTTGGTTGAAGGAGGTATCATTCTTGGGTCATATCATCACAAGAAATGGGATATCTGTGGATCCCTCCAAGACAATTGGAATTGAGGAATGGATGAGGCCAACATCGGTAACAAATATCTGTAGCTTCTTGGGGTTAGTTGGATATTATCTCTGATTTGTGAGAAATTTCTCACGATTTTCAAACCCTATTACCAAGCTAACTCAGAAGGGAGTGAAGTTTTCTTAGAGTGATAAATGTGAAAAGATCTTTAAGAAGTTGAAAAGGAGGCTTATCACTGTGACCATGCTCACACTAACCACAAGTGGATAAATTTTTGTGGTATTTAGTGATGCTTCAAAGAAGGGACAGAGTTATGTGTTGATACAAAATAAAAAAGTCATTGCTTATGCTTCAAGGCAATTGAAAGTTCATGAGAAAAACTATCCAACACATGATCTAGAGTTGACTTTAGTAATATTCGCTTTAAAAATTTGGAAACATTACCTATTTGGGGAGAAGTGTGAAATATACACGGATCACAAAAGTCTTAAGTATATATTCACACATAAAGAGTTGAATATGCACCAATGAAGATGGTTAGAGCTGATCAACGACTATTATTATTCAATCTATTACCACCCTGGGAAAGAGAACAAGGTGACATATGCTCTAAGTAGAAAGGACCCAACGATTATATCATTGATGATAATTGAAAAGGATCCAATCTTCTTGGATTTGATGAAGATGGACACGGGAATAATAAAGAAGGGAACATCATCAATCCTTTCACAAATGATTTTTCAACTGTCTCTTTTGGAATGGTTAAAGGATTCTCAAATTGATGATGTGAGAATTTAGAAGAAAGTTGAAAATATCAAAAAAGGAAAATCCTCAGATTTCAATGTTAATGAAGAAAGAATTGTGAGATTTGGGTCAAGACTATGTGTTCCATCAAATCCAGAGTTGAAGAAGGAACTTTTGGATGATGCACATTGTTTGAATTTCTCCATTCACCTAGGAAACAGAAAGATGTATCACGATATCTGAGAGATTTATTGGTGGGATAACATAAAGAAGGAGATTGCTGAGGATACATCAAAGTGCCTAGTATGTCAGTAGATGAAGGCTGAGAGGTAGAAGTCTAAGGGGATGATGCAACCATTACCCATACCAACATGGAAATGGGATAACATCACCATGGACTTTGTCACCAGACTTCTAAAGACATCCAAAGGAAACAATTCTATCTGGGTTGTTGTGGATCATCTTACAAATACTACACACTTCATTTCAATTCGGGAGGATTTCTCATTGGATCAAATGGCACAGATATACATTAGAGATGTGGTAAGGCTGCATGGAGTACCTCTATCGACTGTATTCGATTGAGACCCAAGATTTACCTCTATGTTTTGGAAAAGTGTTCAACATGATATGAATACTAAGTGGAACTTCAGTATGGATTATCATCCTCAAACTGATGGTCAATCTGAGCAGACTATCTAAACACTTGAGGAAATGTTGATAACATGCTAAATGGAATTTAAAGGATGATGGGATCAACATCTTCCTATGGTTGAGTTCTCTTACAAAAAAAGTTTCCACTCAAGCATCCAAATGGATCCTTATGAATCCTTTATGGGAAAAGGTGCTGAACACCGACATGTTGGGATAAAGTTTGGGAGAAAAAACTTCTAGGTCCATAAATGGTTGAAGAAATGGCGAAGAAGTCTAAGATTATCCAGTAGCACATTAAAGCTGCTCAGAGTCAACAAAAGATATATGATGATAATCTTCGAAGAGTCCTAGAGTTTGATGTTGGAGACATGTTATTATTCCGCATATCACTGTGGAAGAGAGTTATGAGATTTAGGAAGAAGGGAAAGCTTATTCCAAGGTACATCGACCCTTTTGAGATCCTTGATCGCATTGGAGCAGTGACCTATCGACTGGCACTCCCACCGAACCTATCTCAAGTACATGATGTATTCCATGTATCACTCTTGAGGAATTACATACCTGAACCATCACATGTACTCAATCCAAAGGTGGTACCATTGGAGAATGACCTCTCCTATAAAGAGAATCCGGCGAAGATCTTAGATCATAGGGAAAAAGTTCTATGAAATAAGACAATGCCTCTCATTAAGGTGTTGTGGCATAACCAAAAGTTTGAAGAGGCAACGTGGGAATCAGAGGAAGTGATGAAGTAGAGTTACCAAAATCTTTTTTAGTGTGGGAAAAGTAAATTTTGAGGGAGAAATTTCTTAAGGGGGAAAGATTGTAACGATCCAAACTTTTATTAATGAAAATTCCTCTTGAACTAATTAAAGGTATTATTATTTAAAATGGTTATATAACATATGAAATTCTTTGGTTTTATGATTTTGGATTTCAAAATATCATTAAGAATTGTTACAGTTGCTAATATAGTCATTGAACAATGATCAATTTATTAATATAAATATAGGGCTTTAACAAATCCAATTTACTAAGACAAAGGAAGCGATGGCCTCATCCAGTTGAATTTCTCTGTACGAATACCATTTTTCAGAGCTCATAAAGTAGGTGGTTTAATTGGGCTTCACTCTCGACCAATCCCAAGCTGAGTTTCAACACATTAAGCTTGAATGGAACTGTCTACGGGAGAAGTGAAAGTTGATAGAGATTACCACCCGAGCAATGTTATCGGGGCCCTAAGAGTCTGTCACCATCTCACACCTTACCTTTAGGTTATATGTAGGTGTTATAAGGGGTTATGTAACAGGACCCTAGCAGTGTGATTATGTGCATTATTTTTTGTATAAATAATATACATTCATTTTATTATTGTTATTTTGTAAATGGGTTTTAAAGAACAAATAGTATTTTTAGTTAATATTCAATTAAGAAATATATTTTGATGAATTAATAGATTTTTTAATTAAATAATATTTTAATAAAATATTATTAATAAATTAATTTTTATTAAATATAAATGATCATATAATTTTTAGGAATACAATTGTAATTTTTATTATGGGTTGAAAGCTGTTTTTGTCAAAACCCATAAATTTTCGATAAATGTCAGTTTTTATTTTAAAAGTAAAAATTCACATATTTAGAAAATTATTTAGATAAAATGAATATTATTTTTTGAATCAAGACATCGAAATTATCCAATGGTGAATTTTTCATAATTTTCTAAGATAGTCAAATTTTTGGGTAAAAATTAAATACCGTTTAATTATATAATGTGTTTGATGACATCATAATGCCCCAATAGTGATGTAATAAAATAATATAAATTGTATTTTCAGACAATATATGTTTTAAAATTAAAATAATGTTATTTTAGGTTTGTTTTATTTATTTTACAAAGCTTTAGTGGACCCTCCAAGGCTTATAAAATGTTTTAACCTTTTAAAATGTTTTCCTTTAGAGTGTGACTCACCACCACATAAGAAAGCCTAATATTTTAATAAGTTTGAAAATTTTCATTATAAAATAACGTTTTCCACTCCCCTTTTGCAAAAACCATGGGTTGGTTTGTGGTTTTTATTAGTTTAATGTGTAGTGTCCAGAACCTAAATAACTAAGAATTCACTCTCTTTTCCAATATAAACCCACGCAATCTCCCGCTTCCTCTTCACTCAAAACATTTTGAGCTTGACTAAAATCCACCCTCCTCTCTCTATAATCCTCCCAAGGTTCCACAATCTCTCAATAATCCTCCCTCAATCCCCTCTCAAGCCATTGGGATCACACTTTCAAGTAAGGTATTTCTTCCTCTCATTTTTGTCCAAGTTTCTTTATGTTGTTATACCCTTTTAATTTCAATTAAAAATGTTGGGGTATGATTTCACACCTTCCATATACTTCCCTACTTATGTTTTAATGATTATAGACCCCTTTCTCTCTCATCAATTCCTCCTATGTACACCTATTACTATGCCGAAATTCCATAAGGGATTTCTCTCCCCTCATTTACATTCAAGCACTTCTTTTATATTATTCATCTAAAATCCATTAAATATGTTGAGAAATGTATATATATTACCCCATTACTTTCCATTTCATATAAATATTATGAGATACCCCTTTCTATCTCATCAACTATTTTTATGAACTCTTATGTCACGCCGTTATGCTGCCCAAATTTCACCGCGATTTTCCAAGCCAAAGTCATTGTGTGGTGAATACCATGCCCATTATCTATCAAGAAATTTTGAGGGTTTACTCATTATAATTAAAGTTAAAAAAAGGTTTACTCATGTTCCATGTTAAATTATCCTTGGATCATGCTAATATCATGTTAAATGTTATTACCATATTTCCATGTTATGATAATCATGCTATATCATGCCTTTTTTCTCATGTTTCTCTTGTGATCCATTGATATGCATATTGATTAACATGAACTATATTCTTCTTGTTATTACTTGTTTACTCTCTTAATGGGCTTTATATCTCACCCTTTTCTTATGAATGTACTCAGGTTATCCCATGCAATGCTAAGTACGAAGAAATGTTGTGGTCATGTAAAAGAAGTTTTCAATAAAGATGTTATGTTTTATGTTCTAAGTTGTTATGTAATGTTCCTTATCCACAAAGACACTAAACCTCTCGATCTTCTATCTTTTATCAAGTGATGATTTTATGTAATAAATTATGTTTAAGTGTGAAATAAAGTGTAGGGTTATTATAGTTGGTATCAGAGGATAGGTTTAGTTATTTTTGGGATTAGTATTAGAAAACCCTAGTGAAAGCCTTAGGTATAAGTCTAAGTATAATAAAAACATCCCTAAATTTTGGTTATTATTAAATAAGTGGTTTATCAATAAGATACATCCCTGTCTGGATATGAGTAGGTAGAGGCAGCGCTGGCACATATGTATCTAGGGGTAAAACCCAAAAACACCGTTTTGAGTTAGACTCGAATGGGAACTGGTGCACAAGAATAGGCCTTGATGTACTCTTGGTTATGAAACTCATGGAGGATATTATTTGGTTAATTTATAAGCTTATTATAAACCATTATTAATGGAATTAAAAAAATTCCCCTAAGAATATATGTTGGGAAGTAGATCATGGATAAGATAGATTAAAGACTATAAATTCATAAGTTAAGGAAATAAAAGTAATTTATAAGTCATTCATTTTTTTCTTTGGATTACCCTTTATATGTTACCCCTAACTTTCTTTTCATTCTAGCCAATGGATGATAACAGGAGGACTCTGGCTAACAACCAATGCGAAGATCAATGTGATGACTATTCTAATGAGATGCTCAATCTGATGGGAGTGGGAATCATGAACTTTGTCACGATACTCTCTCAGTTAACTCATGTTTTGAATAGAAACATGGGTTAAGAGGAATGATCTACCCCCTTAAGAAAGAAAAAGTCACAATTGAGAGCTTTATGAGACAATGGCCTCCTACTTTTAATGGATCATCTAATCCCTCAATCTCTGAACAATGAATCAACTCCATTTAGAATATCTTATCCATCCTTCAATGTTATGAATAAGAGAAGGTACTTCTGGTTGCTTATCGTATAGAGGGTTAATCTATTCAATGGTGGACATTGATCAAAAATACAAAGTCTGAGGAGGAGATCGAGGCATTGGAATGGAAGGATTTTTGAAAAATGTTTTTTTGAAAAATATTTTCCTTGCACCCTCCGACTTAAGATGGAAAGAGACTTCCTTACCATGAAGAAAAAAGATGACAAATACATCGGAGCGTACGAGGAAAACTTCACAAGGATTGCATGATACGCATCCGAATTTTTCATTACCCCCCAAATACAAGGTTGACCGCTTTTTTGGTGGGATAGAACCTAGCCTATGGAAATCCCTGTCGATTCGTGACTTAGATAGATATGAGGAAATTGTTTGATGTGCCCTAAGGTCGAAATGGAT
Organism: Viscum album; assembly: GCA_963277665.1. Taxonomy (NCBI): domain Eukaryota; kingdom Viridiplantae; phylum Streptophyta; class Magnoliopsida; order Santalales; family Viscaceae; genus Viscum; species Viscum album. The sequence continues at coordinate 192,057,667 of OY728145.1, forward strand.
ATTGAAGAATATCAGAGGTATCATGGGGATAAGAAGTGTAATGTGCACTTTAATTCTAGCAGTATGATGGATAAATTCAATGGTGCTATGAAAATCCAGCACCCCACTTTCCAAAGGTGTGGAAAGAAGCACCTCAGATAATACCTTAAGGGGATGAGGAAATGATTTAGGTGTGGAAGAGAAGGGAACCTGGCCATTAACTACCAACAAGAAAAACCCACGGCTATGATAGAGGAGATAAATGCTCCATTATACCCTCAACGCGTTGTTTATTTCTTCAACTACAAAGAACCAGGTCACTTTTCAAACCAGTTCCCTAAGCCAAGGGTTTTCAGAGGCAATGAACAACCTCCAAGGCAGCAAGAGCAATCTTTTTCCATCACTACCGCCGAAGTGAACCCCAACAACAAATTGGTGACATGTATTCTAGTTATTCATTAAAGAATAGAAAACATAATTTTTGATTCTGGTTCTATGAATTATTTTAGATCCTGAAAGTTTATTATAACAATACCAACACCACCACATGTCATGGAAGTAAAGATGATGATGAGAATAGAAAATGGGGAAATCATTACATCCCATGAATATAACTCCTCCCCTGTCATAATTTGAGGTTTGAACTTCCCGGAAAACCTCATCATACCCCCTTTGGTTGAATTTGATGCAATTCTTAGCATGGATTGTATTTCATTATATAGAGCCAATATAAATTGCCGTGATAGGGAAATCACTCACCATATGGAGAATCAACACCCAATTCTGTACAAGTGCAAGGAGGAGGATGAATCTTCTTTAGCACCATCATCTCAAGTGTTGATATTACTAACCTATGATCATGCATATCTCGCTTAGACGATTGATTCTAAGGAATCAACCATCCTTGAAGACATGCCTATTATGAGGGAATTCACTAAAGTGTTTCCCAAGGAATTTCCTGGTCTTTATCCTAGAAGAGATGTTGAATTCTCAATTGATCTTATACCTAGGGAATTGCCAATATCCAAGACTCCATATAGAATGGATGTTATGGAGCTTGAGGAGATGAAGAGACAACTGCAAGAGAATCTGGATAAAGGGTTTATATGCCCAAGTGCTTCACCATGGGGTGTACCAGTCCTCTTCTTCAAGAAGAATGATGGGTCAATGCACCTTTGCATTGATTATTGTGAGCTCAACAAAATCACAATAAAGAACAAGTATCCTCTTCCATGAATTGATGAATTGTTCTAATAGCTATGTGGATCAAAATACTTCTCCAAGGTAGATTTGCGGTCGGGATATTACCAAGTAAGGTTAAAGAAGGAGGATATCCCCAAGACTGCTTTTCGTACAAGGTAAAGACACTATGAATTCATAGTAATGCCTTTCAGACACACTAATTCTCCAATAATATTCATGGACTTGATGAATAGAGTCTTCAGAGATTACCTCCACAAATTTGTGGTAGCCTTTATAGATTATATTCTAATATACTCTAAAACCTAGGAGTAGCATGAGGAGTATCTAAGCACTGTACTAGAGACCTTGATAAAGAAGAAGCTCTATGCAAAGTACAAAAAGTGTGAGTTTTGGTTGAAGGAGGTATCATTCTTGGGTCATATCATCACAAGAAATGGTTTATCTGTGGATCCCTCCAAGAAAATTGTAATTGAGTGATGGATGAGGCCAACATCGGTAAAAGATATCTCTAGCTTCTTGGGGTTAGCTGGATATTATCTCTGATTTGTGAGAAATTTCTCATGATTTTCAAACTCTCTTACCAAGCTAACTCAGAAGGGAGTGAAGTTTTCTTAGAGTGATAAATGTGAAGTGATCTTCAAGAAGTTGAAAAAGAGGGTTATCACTGTGACCATGCTCACACTACCCACAAATGGATAACTTTTTGTGGTATTTAGTAATGCTTCAAAGAAGGGACTGAGTTATGTGTTGATAAAAAATGAAAAAGTCATTGCTTATGCTTCAAGGAAATTGAAAGTTCATGAGAAAAACTATCCAACACATGATCTGGAGTTGACTTTAGTAATATTCACTTTAAAAATTTGGCGACATTACCTATTTGGGGAGAAGTGTGAAATATACACGGATCACAAAAGTCTTAAGTATATATTCACACATAAAGAGTTGAATATGCACCAATGAAGATGGTTAGATATGATCAAAGACTATGATTATTCAATCTATTACCACCCTGGGAAAGAGAAAAAGGTGAAAGATGCTCTAAGTAGAAAGAACCCAACGATTCTATCATTGATGAGAATTGAAAAGGATCAAATCTTCTTGGATTTGATGAAGATGGACATGGGAATCATAAAGAAGGGAACATCATCAATCCTTTCACAAATGATTTTTCAACCGTCTCTTTTTGAATGGTTAAAGGATTCTCAAAAGGATGATGTGAGAATTTAGAAGAAAGTGGAAAATATCAAAAACAGAAAATCCTCAGATTTCAATGTTAATGAAGAAATAATTGTGAGATTTGGGTCAAGACTATGTGTTCCATCAAATCTAGAGTTGAAGAAGGAACTTTTGGATGATTCACATAGTTTGAATTTCTCCATTCACATAGGAAACGCAAAGATGTATCGAGATATTTGAGAGATTTATTGGTGGGATAACATAAAGAAGGATATTGCTGAGGATACATCAAAGTGCCTATTATGTCAGTAGATGAAGGCTGGGAGGTAGAAGTATAAGGGGATGATGCAACCATTACCCATACCAACATGGAAATGGGATAACATCACCATGGAATTTGTCACCAGAATTCTAAAGACATCCAAAGGAAATAATTATATCTGGGTTATTGTGGATCATCTTACAAAGACTACACACTTCATTTCAATTTGATAGGATTTATCATTGGATAAAATGGCACAGATATACATTAGAGATGTGGTAAGGCTTCATGGAGTACCTCTATCGAATGTATTCGATTGAGATCCAAGATTTACCTCTATGTTTTGGAAGAGTGTTCAACATGATATGAATACTAAGTGGAACTTCAGTATGGATTATCATCCTCAAACTGATGGTCAATCTGAGCAGACTATCTAAACACTTGGGGACATGTTGATAGCATGCTCAATGAACTTTAAAGGATGATGGGATCAACATCTTCCTATGGTTGAGTTCTCTTAGAACAACAGTTTCCACTCAAGCATCCAAATGGATCCTTATGAATCCTTTATGGGAATAGGTGCTGAACACTAACATTTTGGAATAAAGTTGGGGAGAAAAAACTCCTAGGTCCATAAATGGTTGAAGAAATGGCGAAGAAGGCTAAGATTATCCAGTAGCACATTAAAGCTTCTCAGAGTCAACAAAAGTGCTATGATGATAATCGTTGAAGAGACCTAGAGTTTGATGTTAGAGACATGTTATTATTCCTCATATCACTGTGGAAGAGAGTTATGAGATTTAGGAAGAAGGGAAAGCTTATTCCAAGGTACATCGACCCTTTTGAGATCCTTGATCGCATTGGAGTAGTGGCCTATCGACTAGCACTCCCACCGAACCTATCTCAAGTACATGATGTATTCCATGTATCACTATTGAGTAATTACATACCTGAACCATCACATGTACTCAATCCAAAGGTGGTACCATTGGAGAATGACCTCTCCTATGAAGAGAATCAGGTGAAGATCTTAGATCGTAGGGAAAAAGTTCTAAGAAATAAGACAATGCCTCTCATTAAGGTGTTGTGGCATAACCAAAAGTTTTAAGAGGCAATGTTGGAATCAGAGGAAGTGATGAAGTAGAGTTACCGACATCTTTTTTAGTGTGGGAAAAGTAAATTTTGAGGGCAAAATTTCTTAAGGGGGAAAGATTGTAACGATCCAAACTTTTATTGATGAAAATTCCTCTTGAACTAATTAAAGGTATTATTATGTAAAATGGTTATATAACATATGAAATTATTCGGTTTTTTGATTTTGGATTTCAAAATATCATTAAGAATCGTTACAGTTGCTAATATAGTCACTGAACAATGATCAATTGATTAATATAAATATATGGATTTAACAAATCCAATTTACTAAGACAAAGGAAGCGCTGGCCTCATCCAGTAGAATTTATCTATACGAATACCATTTTTCAGAGCTCATAAATGAGGTGGTTTAATTGGGTTTCACTCTTGACCAATCCCAAGATGAGCTTCAACACGTTAAGCTTGAATGGAACTGTCTACAGGAGAAGTGAAAGTTGATAGAGATTACCACCCGAGCAATGTTATCCGAGACCTAAGAGTCCATCACCATCGCACACCTTACCTTTAGGTCATATGCAGGTGTTATAAGGGGTTATGTAACAGGACCCTAGCAGTGTGATTATGTGCTTTATTTTTTGTATAAATAATATACATTCATTTTATTATTGTTATTTTGTAAATGGGTTTTAAAGAACAAATAGTATTTTTAGTTAATATTCAATTAAGAAATCTATTTTGATGAATTAATAGATTTTTTAATTAAATAATATTTTAATAAAATATTATTAATAAATTAATTTTTATTAAATATAAATGATCATATAATTTTTAGGATTACAATTGTAATTTTTATTATGGGTTGAAAGCTGTTTTTGTTAAAACCCATAAATTTTCGATAAATGTCAGTTTTTATTTTAAAAGTAAAAATTCACATATTTATAAAATTATTTAGATAAAATGAATATTATTTTTTGAATCAAGATATCAAAATTATCCAATGGTGAATTTTTCATAATTTTCTAAGACAGTCAAATTTTTGGGTAAAAATTAAATACCGTTTAATTATATAATGTGTTTGATGACATCATAATGACCCAATAGTGATGTAATAAAATAATATAAATGGTATTTTTAGACAATATATGTTTTAAAATTAGAATACTGTTATTTTAGGTTTGTTTTATTTATTTTACAAAGCTTTAGTGGACCCTCCAAGGCTTATAAAATATTTTAACCTTTTAAAATATTTTCCTTGAGAGTGTGACTCACCTCCACATAAGAAAGCTTAATATTTTAATAAGTTTGAAAATTTTCATTATAAAATAACGTTTTCCACTCCCCTTTTTCAAAAACCATGGGTTGGTTTGTGGTTTTTATTAGTTTAATGTGTAGTGTCCAAAACCTAAATAATAAAGAATTCACTCTCTTTTCCAATATAAACCCACGCAATCTCCTGCTTCCTCTTCACTCAAAACATTTATAGCTTGACCAAAATCCACCCTCCTCCCAAGGTGCCCCAATCTCTCAATAAGCCTCTATCAATCCCCTCTCAAGCCATTGGGATCACACTTTCAAGTAAGGGATTTCTTCCTCTCATTTTTGTCCAAGTTTCTTTATGTTGTTATACCCTTTTAATTTCAATTAAAAATGTTGGGGTATGATTTCACACCTTCCATATACTTTCCTACTTATGTTTTAATGATTATAGACCCATTTCTCTCTCATCAATTCCTCCTATGTACACCTATTACTATGCCGAAATTCCATAAGAGATTTCTCTCCCCTCATTTACATTCAAGCACTTCTTTTATTTTATTCATCTAAAATCCATTAAATATGTTGGGAAATTTATATATATTACCCCCTTACTTTAAATTTCATATAAATATTATGAGATACCCCTTTCTATCTCATCAACTATTTTTATGAACTCTTATGTCACGCCGTTATGCTGCCGAAATTGCACCGCGATTTTCCAAGCCAAAGTCATTGTGTGGTGAATACGATGCCCATTATCTATCAAGAAATTTTGAGGGTTTACTCATTATAATTCAAGTTCAACAACGGTTTACTCATGTTCCATGTGAAATTATCCTTGGATCATGCTAATATCATGTTAAATGTTATTGCCACATTTCCATGTTATGATAATCATGCTATATCATGCCTTTTTTCTCATGTTTCTCTTGTGATCAATTGATATGCATATTGATTAACATGCACTATATTCTTCTTGTTATTCCTTGTTTACTCTCTTACTGGGATTTATATCTTACGCTTTTCTTATGAATGTACTCAGGTTATCCAATGCAATGCTAAGTACGAAGAAATGTTGTGGTCATGTAAAAGAAGTTTTTAATAAAGATGTTATGTTTTATGTTCTAAGTTGTTATGTAATGTTCCTAAACCCCAAAGACACTAGACCTCTCGATCTTCTATCTTTTATCAAGTGATGATTTTATGTAATAAATTATGTTTAAGAGTTAAATAAAGTGTAGGGTTGTTATAGTTGGTATCAGAGGATATGTTTAGTTATTTTTGGGATTATGATTAGAAAACCCTAGTGAAAGCCTTAGGTATAAGTCTAAGTATAATAAAAACATCCCTAAATTTTGGTTATTATTAAGTAAGTGATTTATCAAAAAAATACATCCCTGTCTGGATACGAGTAGGTAGATGCGGCTCTGGAACATATGTATCTAGGGGTAAAACCAAAAAACACCGTTTTGAGTTAGACTTGAATGGGAACTGGTTCACAAGAATAGGCCTTGATGTACTCTTGGTTACGACACTCCTGGAGGGTATTCTTTGGTAAATTTATAAGCTTATTATAAACCATTATTAACGGAATTAAAAAAATTCCCCTAAGAATATATTTTGGGAAGTAGATCATGGATAACATAGATTAAAGCCTATAAATTCATAAGTTAAGGAAATAAAAGTAATTTATAAGTCATTCATTTTTTTCTTTGGATTACCCTTTATCTGTTACCCCTAACTTTCTTTTCATTCTAGCCAATGGATGGTAACAGGAGGACTCAGGCTAACAACCAATGCGAAGATCAATGTGATGACTGTTCTAATGAGATGCCCAATATGATGGGAGTGGGAATCATGAAGTTTGTCACGATACTCTCTCAGTTAACTCATGTTTTGAATAGAAACATTGGTCAAGAGGAATGTTCAACCCCCCTAAGAAATAAAAAGTCACAATTGAGAGCTTCATGAGACAAAGGCCTCCTAATTTTAATGGATCATATAATCCCTCAATCTCCGAACAATGAATCAAATCCATTGAGAAGATCTTCTCCATCCTTCAATGTTCTGAATAAGAGAAGGTACTTCTGGTTGCTTATCGTATAGAGGGTTAATCTATTCAATGGTGGACATTGATCAAAAATACAAAGTATGAGGAGGAGATCGAGGCATTGGAATTGAAGGATTTTTGAAAAATGTTTTTTTGAAAAATATTTTCCTTGCACCCTCCGACTTAAGATGGAAAGAGACTTCCTTACCATGAAGAAAAAATATGACAAACACATCGGAGCGTACGAGGAAAACTTCACAAGGATTGCATGATATGCATCCGAATTTTTCATTACCCCAAAAATACAAGGTCGACCGCTTCTTTGGTGGGATAGAACCTAGCCTACGGAAATCCCTGTCGATTCGTGACTTAGATAGATATGAGGAAATTGTTTGATGTGCCCTAAGGTCAAAATGGAGATTGAATAATATCAGAGGTATCATGGGGATAAGAAGTGTAAGGTGGACTTTAATTCTAGCAGTACGATGGGTAAATCCAATGGTGCTAAGAAAATCTAGCACCCCACTTTCCAAAGGTGTGGAAAGAAGCACCTCAGATATTACCTTAAGGGGATGAGGAAATTCTTTAGGTGTGGAAGAGAAGGGAACCTGGCCATTAACTGCCAACAAGAAAAACCCACGGCTACGATAGAGGAGATAAATGCTCCATTATACCCTCAACATGTTGTTTATTTCTTCAACTACAAAGAACCAGGGCACTTTTCAAACTAGTTCCCAAAGCCAAGGGTTTTCAGAGGCAATGAACAACCTCCAAGGCAGCAAAAACGATCTTTTTCCATCACTACCATCGAAGTGAACCCCAACAACGAATTGGTGACATGTATTCTAGTTATTCCTTCAAGAATAGCAAAAATAATTTTTGATTCTGGTTCTATGCATTCTTTTATATCCTGAAAGTTTATTATAACAATACCAACACCACCACATGTCATGGAAGTAAAGATGATGATGAGAATGGAAAATGGGGAAATCATTACATCCCATGAATATAACTCCTCCCCTATCACAATTTGTAGTTTTAAATGCCCGAAAAACCTCGTCATACCCCCTTTGGTTGAATTTGATGCAATTATTAGTATGGATTGTATTTTATTATTTAGAGCCAATATAAATTTCCGTGATAGGGAAATCACTCTCCATATAGCGAATCAACCCCCAATTCTGTACAAGTCCAATGAGGAGGATGAATCTTCTTTAGCACCATCATCTTAAGTGTGGATATTAGTAACCTATGAGCATGCATATCTTGCTTAGATGATTGATTCTAAGGAAGCAACCATCTTTGAAGACATGCCTATTATGAGGGAATTCACTAAAGTGTTTCCCAAGAAATTTCTTGGTCTTGCTCCTAGAAGAGATGTTAAATTCTCTATTGATCATATACCTGGGGCATTTCCAATATCCAAGACTCTATATAGAATGGATGTTGTGGAGCTTGAGGAGATGAAGAGACAACTGCAAGAGAATATAGATGAAGGGTTTATATGCCCAAGTGCTTCACCATGGGGTGTACCAGTCCTCTTCTTCAAGAAGAATGATGGGTCAATGCACCTTTGCATTGATTATTGTGAGCTCAAAAAAATCACAATAAAGAACAAGTATCCTCTTCTATGAATTGATAACTTGTTTGATTGGCTATGTGGATTACAATACTTCTCCAAGGTAGATTTGCGGTTGGGATATTTCCAAGTAAGGTCGAAGAAGGAGGATATCCCCAAGACTGCTTTTCGTACAAGGTATGAACACTATGAATTCATAGTAATGCCTTTCAGACTCACTAATGCTTCTATAATATTCATGGACTTGATGAATAGAGTCTTCAGAGATTACCTCCATAAATTTGTGGTAGCCTTTATAGATGATATTCTAATATACTCTAAAACCTAGGAGTATCATGAGGGGTATCTAAGCACTGTACTAGAGACCTTGATAAAGGAGAAGCTCTATGCAAAGTACAACAAGTGTGAGTTCTGGTTGAAGGAGGTATCATTCTTGGGTCATATCATCACAAGAAATGGGATATCTGTGGATCCCTCTAAGACAATTGTAATTGAGGGATGGATGGGGCCAACATCTGTAATAGATATCTGTAGCTTCTTGGGGTAGCTGGATATTATCTCTGATTTGTGAGAAATTTCTCAGGATTTTCAAACCCTCTTACCAAGATAACTCAGAAGGGAGTGAAGTTTTCTTAGAGTGATAAATGTGAAGAGAGTTTCAAGAAGTTGAAAAGGAGGCTTATCACTGTGACCATGCTCACACTACCCACAAGTGGATAACTTTTTGTGGTATTTAATGATGCTTCAAAGAAGGGACTGAGTTATGTGTTGATACAAAATAAAAAAGTCATTGCCTATGCTTCAAGGCAATTGATTGTTCATGAGAAAAACTATCCAACACATGACCTGGAGTTGACTTTAGTAATCTTCGCTTTAAAAATTTGGTGACATTACCTATTTGGGGAGAAGTGTGAAATATACACGGATCACAAAAGTATTAAGTATATATTCACACATAAAGAGTTGAATATGCACCAATGAAGATGGTTAGAGCTGATCAAAGACTATAATTATTCAATCCATTACCACCCTGGGAAAGAGAACAAGGTGACAGATGCTCTAAGTAGAAAGGACCCAACGATTCTATCATTGATGAGAATTGAAAAGGATCCAATCTTCTTGGATTTGATTAAGATGGACATGGGAATCATAAATAAGGGAACATCATCAATCCTTTCACAAATTATTTTTCAACCGTCTCTTTTTGAATGGTTAAAGGATTCTCAAAAGGATTATGTTAGAATTTAGAAGAAAGTGGAAACTATCAAAAAAGGAAAATCCTCAAATTTCAATGTTAATGAAGAAAGAATTGTGATATTTGGGTCAAGACTATGTGTTCCATCAAATCCAGAGTTGAAGAAGGAACTTTTGGATGATGCACATAGTTTGAATTTATCCATTCACCTAGGAAACACAAAGATGTATCGAGATATATGAGAGATTTATTGGTGGGATAACATAAAGAAGGAGATTTCTAAGGATACATCAAAGTTCCTAGTATGTAAGTAGATGAAGGATGATAGGTAGAAGTCTAAGGGGATGATGCAACCATTACTCATACCAATATGGAAATGGGATAATATTACCATGGAATTTTTCACTAGACTTCTAAAGACATCCAAAGGAAAAAATTCTATCTGGGTTGTTGTGGATCATCTTACAAAGAATACACACTTCATTTCAATTCGGAAGGATTTCTCATTGGATCAAATAGCACAGATATACATTATAGATGTGGTAAGGCTGCATAGAGTACCTCTATCGACTGTATTCGATTGAGATCCAAGATTTACCTCTATGTTTTGGAAGAGTGTTAAACATGATATGGATACTAAGTGGAACTTCAGTATGTCTTATCATCCTCAAACTGATGGTCAATCTGAGCAAACTATCTAAACACTTGAGGACATGTTGATAGCATGCTAAATGGACTTTAAAGGATGATGGGATCAACATCTTCTTATGGTTGAGTTCTCTTACAACAACAGTTTCCACTCAAGCATCCAAATGGATCCTTATGAATCCTTTATGGGAATAGGTGCTGAACACTGACATTTTGGGATAAAGTTGGGGAGAAAAAACTCCTAGGTCCATAAATGGTTGAATAAATGGTGAAGAAGGCTAAGATTATTCAGTAGCACATTAAAGCTGCTTAGACTCAACAAAAGATCTATGATGATAATCATCTAAGAGACCTAGAGTTTGATGTTGGAGACATGTTATTATTCTGCATATCACTGTGGAAGAGAGTTATGAGATTTAGGAAGAAGGGAAAGCTTATTCCAAGGTACATCGACCCTTTTGAGATCCTTGATCGCATTGGAGCAGTGGCCTATCGACTAGCACTCCCACCGAACCTATCTCAAGTACATGATATATTCCATGTATCACTCTTGAGGAATTACAAACCTGACCCAACACATGTACTCAATCCAAAGGTGGTACCATTGGAGAATGACCTCTCCTATGAAGAGAATCCGGTGAAGATCTTAGATCATAGGGAAAAATTTCTATGAAATATGACAATGCCTCTCATTAAGGTGTTGTGGCATAACCAAAAGTTTGAAGAGGCAATGTGAGAATCAGAGTAAGTGATGAAGTAGAGTTACCAACATCTTTTTTAGTGTGGGAAAAGTAAATTTTGAGGGCGAAATTTCTTAAGGGGGAAAGATTGTAACGATCCAAACTTTTATTAATGAAAATTCATCTTGAACTAATTAAAGGTATTATTATGTAAAATGGTTATATAACATATGAAATTCTTTGGTTTTATGATTTTGGATTTCAAAATATCATTAATAATTGTTATAGTTGCTAATATAGTCATTGAACAATGATCAATTTATTAATATAAATATAGGGCTTTAACAAATCCAATTTACTAAGACAAAGGAAGCGATGGCCTCATCCAGTAGAATTTCTCCGTACAAATACCATTTTTCAGAGCTCATAAAGGAGGTGGTTTAAGTGGGCTTCACTCTTTACCAATCCCAAGCTGAGCTTCAACACGTTAAGCTTGAATGGAACTGTCTACGGGAGAAGTGAATGTTGATAGAGATTACCACCCAAGCAATGTTATCGGAGCCCTAAGAGTCTGTCACCATCACACACCTTACCTTTAGGTCATATGTAGGTGTTATAAGGGGTTATTTAATAGGACCCTAGAAGTGTGATTATGTGCTTTATTTTTTGTATAAATAATATACATTCATTTTATTATTGTTATTTTGTAAATGGGTTTCAAAGAACAAATAGTATTTTTAGTTAATATTCAATTAAGAAATATATTTTGATGAATTAATATATTTTTTAATTAAATAATATTTTAATAAAATATTATTAATAAATTAATTTTTATTAAATATAAATGATCATATAATTTTTAGGAATACAATTGTAATTTTTATTATGGGTTGAAAGCTGTTTTTGTCAAAACCCATAAATTTTCTATAAATGTCAGTTTTTATTTTAAAAGTAAAAATTCACATATTTAGAAAATTATTTAGATAAAATGAATATTATTTTTTGAATCAAGACATCAAAATTATCCAATGGTGAATTTTTCATAATTTTCAAAGACAGGCAAATTTTTGGGAAAAAATTAAATACCGTTTAATTATATAATGTGTTTGATGAAATCATAATGACCCAATAGTGATGTAATAAAATAATATAAATTGTATTTTCAGACAATATATGTTTTAAAATTAAAATAATGTTATTTTAGGTTTGTTTTATTTATTTTACAAAGCTTTAGTGGACCCTCCAAGGCTTATAAAATATTTTAACCTTTTAAAATGTTTTCCTTGAGAGTGTGACTCAACTCTATATAAGAAAGCCTAATATTTTAATAAGTTTGAAAATTTTAATTATAAAATAACGTTTTGAAATCCCCTTCTGCAAAAACCATGGGTTGGTTTGTGGTTTTGATTAGTTTAATGTGTAGTGTCCAAAACCTAAATAATAAAGAATTCCCTCTCTTTTTCTATATAAACCCACCCATGCTCCCACTTAACTCTTCACTAAAAAAACCTTTGAGATTGACCAAAATCTACTGTCCTATCTCTAGAATCCTCCCAAGGTGCCCCAATCTCCCAATAAGCCTCTCTCAAGTGTAACGTCCCGGTTCCGAAATCCACCCAGAGGCGCCCCGTACCCGGTTGATCACATGGCCTCAAGTGCATTTCCCCAAATTCCAGAGGCTGCCAACTAGTAGTGAGGGCCTTGGGTGTGATATTGGGGAAACTATGCCCTCATTGGAAGAGTAACACAGCTGAAGATAAGCAATTATACAATAGGGGAAGCAGTAAACATCCAACATCAGAAAACAGTGGAAGACTGATAAATAATTAACTGGAGAAAATATATAAATGATGCATGATACAAATGCATCTAGGAAAACAGCCAAACAAGTCACAATGATGAAATATAGTACTAAACCCAAGTACAAAATAAAGCAGATAAACTTCTCAGCATCACAATCCATAGCTTGGTCCCGTTCTCTCAGCTCTAGTGCAGTCAAGAACCTAAAGTAGAAGGGCACTTGCCCTTGTCTATACCTGCAACAATATAACCTGTTTGGTCCCAAAAGCATGACCCAAAAAGGGTGTGAGACGAATCCCAGTAGGCAACCACAACAAGATCTGTGCCTAACAGTCAGTGAATATATGGCAGGTAAAAGTATAAAAAGAATTAAATAGGAAAGTACTAAATAGTAAACAATCCACAGTTTCAAATCAAGCAACAGTGAAACAAGCAGTTAAACCTTAAACAGGTAGCCCTCTGGGAATTACTCATAGCCACCCCATCTAGTCCTACCTAATAAGTACAAACAACACTCTGGGCATCACACTCGGTCTAACCCCTCTGGTTTTGTATATGGATATAGTAAGACTCTCTAGGGAAGCACTCACAGTCAACCCCTTATAGTCAAGGTAAAAGAAGACTCTCTGAGGAAGCTCACATAGTCATTCCCCGTATAGTCTAAGTAAAGCAAGACTCTATGAGGAAGCTCACGCAGTACATTCCCTGTATATTCTAGGTTAGTCAAGGACTCTCTGAGGAAGCTCATATGTCAATTCCTCTTATAGCCCCAAGGTCTAGGACTCTCAGAGGAAACTCACTCGGTCAATTCCCCTTATAGACCAGGTCGTCCAAGGTAAAATCAGAGTAAATAAAGACTCTATGAGGAAGCTCTCTTAGTCTATCCTCTTATATTCTATAACATCCAAAGACTCTATGAGGAAGCTCACTAGGTCTATCTCCGTATATTCTATAACACCCAAAGACTCTCTGAGGAAGATCACTCGGTCTATCCCCGTATAGTCTATAATGTCCAAAGACTCTTTGAGGAATCTCACTCGGTCTATCCCCTTTTATTCTACTACAACGGGTTCTCACGACCCCATGTAAGTCAATGTATAAAGTAAACCAACAGAACTACTTGGCTAAACAGTCTATAGCATCTCAACATGTCAAGAAAATACAACACTCCATCCTACAATCATTAGGCATGGGAAAGACAAGAAATACAGGACCAAACGGTCGTAAATAGAACATGCATGGAAAAATATCCAAGGCATGGTAAGTAATTCTATTTTCATCTAATGAACCTCTCCACAATTATACAAGCATGGCAGAAAAAACACAGGGGTAAGATGGTAAACACACGGTACCCCATTCAAGGGTATTGTCACAATTGCACATAAAATTCAAGGACCTTAAACTGAAAGGAACAAACCACCTACCTTTAGGGTTCCGACAAAAACGATCCAAAATCTATTCCACCTCCTCAAAACTAGTGAACGCACCACCGGAAACGGTCTAAACCTCCTTCCCTAACATCCACAAGTCTAGAAATCAACACCTGAGGCAACCAAAACCCTAGATCTACACACAACAGTTGTAGATCTAGAAAACCGGGGGATAATGAGATATATATCTAGAGGGAAACTCAAAGGAACCAAGAGGAGAGACTTACCTGAGAAGAACCGGCTTCGATCCTCCAAGAAACCCCTTTGATTTGCCTCCAAAACGAGTGGGGGATCACCTTCAACCTATGAGAACCCAAAAACCCAAGTGAGGCTCGAGTGGGAGAGAGTTTGGAGAAGAAATGAGGAATCCCGAGCGGCTTGGGGCTTTAAACCCTAATTTTAAGTGGTCGCACGGTTTCCCTTCACGGTTTGGAAAACCGTGCGCCAACCATGTGGTTGCCACTATCTCTACTAGGGACTTCGCACGGCCTGCCCGCACGGTTTGACAAACCGTGCGCCGCCCGTGCGGAGCCCATTGTCTCCTCTAGTAACTTCACACAGTTTTCCTACACGGTTTGGCAAACTGTGTGACTCCCGTGTGGAGCCCACTGTCAAGGGTGCACAGTTTCCTGGGCTGGCCGCACGGTTTGAACAAACTGTGCGCCAATCGTGCGCCCCTGTACAACCCCTACAACTTTAAAAGTTTTCTTCCCAAAATTCCTCTTTTTCTCAACAACGAATAGAAAAGAGAAACATACCTAAAAAGGGGGTTCAGGTTCTTACAAACTTCCCCCCTTAAATAAATTCATCCCCAAATTTCCCTAGTGTGGCGTAGAAGAAGAAACCCTGAATAGCTCTGGCCACTGAGCTCGTACATCGACCTCCCTCTCCCAAGTCTCATCCGGTACTTGCCCGTGCTGCCATAACACTCATACCAGAGGAACAGAACAGCCACAGAGTACCTTTGTACTGCGATCGATAATCCAGATAGGATGCTCCTCGAACGACGCATCCCCTTCAAGCTCAACCTCCTCAGGTTTAAAGGCATGAGACGAGTATGAAAAGTAATGTCAAAGCTGTGAAAAATGGAAGACGTCGTGCATAGCCCGATACCTCTGAGGTAACTGCAAACGATAGGAAACCAAACCGACTCTCTCCAACACCTCAAATGGCCCGACGTACCTCGACGAGAGCTTACCATGTTTCCTAATCGTTCTATGCCCCAACCTCGGTGCGACACATAGGAAAACCTAATCCACAACCTCGAACTCCAGAGGTCGTCTCCGCTGATCAGTATAAGACTTCTGATGATACTGCACAGTAGACATCCTCTTCTGAATCAACTCCATCTGCTCCGTGGTCTCCTAGACAAGATGAGGTCCTAGCATAGCTACCTCTCCTACCTCTAGCCAACACAGGGGTGATTGGAATGGCCTACCATACGAAGCCTCATAAGGTTCCATCTGAATAGTTGCTTGAAAACTATTATTGTAGGCAAACTCCACAATAAGTATATGTTTCTCCCAATAACCTCCAAAATCCAGGATGCATGCTCGGAGCATGTGATCAAGAATTTGAATCGTACGCTCGGATTGGCCATCTGTCTGGGGATGGTATGCTGTACTCAAAAGTACCTGTGTACCCAAAGCCTTCTGAAGCCCCTGCCAGACCCGAGAAGTAAAACGCGCATCCCTATCTGAAACGATGGAGTGTGGAACTCCATGTAGACGTACAATATCTCGGACGTACAACCATCCCAACTCATCAATGTTGAAGGTCTCCTTGATCAGCAAGAATTGAGCAAACTTCGTGAATATGTCAATGAAAACCCATACTGCATCATTTCCTTGAGGTGATCTCGACAAACCGGTCATGAAATCCATCGCAACGTTATTCCACTTTCACTCGGGAATGGGTAACTACTATAAAGGACCTGCAGGTTGCTAATGTTTCTCTTTCACTTGCTGACAAGTGGAACACCTCATGACGAAACTAGCAACATCCCTCTTCATACCTGGATACCAATACTGATGGTGTAGATCACGATACATCTTGGTGACACCAGGATGAACTGCCCAAACAGAGGAATGAAAGTCCCACATTAGCTCCTCACATATGTCTATTGGAACCCATATGCATCCCTGTAAATGCAGGATCTCATCCTCACCTAATGTCCATCCAGGAATATGGTCCTCTCCTAACATGTTTTCCCATATGACTAGGCCTTCTGAATCTGATAGCTGCCTCATTCGTACCCGATCAAGAAGTGTAGAGGTAACAGCTACAGAAGAAAGAAACATCTGCCCCTGACTGTTGTACACCCCCAAATGCATCTCATAGAATAGAGCCATAAGCTACCACTCACTACTGGCCTCCTGAACTGCCTGTATCTGAGTTCTCCTACTCAACGCATCGACCACTGCATTGCCCTTCCCAAGTGTATAGGAAAGCTCAAAGTCAAAGGATTGAAGATACTCGACCCACCTACGCTATTTAAGATTCAGATCACGCTGAGTGAAGATGTACTTGAGACTCTTTTGGTCAGTGAAAACTGCAAAGTTCTCTCCCAGAAGATAATGTCTCAAATAGCATAAGGCATGAACAATAGCTGCCAACTCCAGATCGTGCGTCGGGTAATTCCTCTCATGTGGCCTCAACTGCCAAGACCCGTACGCAATGACTCTATCTCCCTACATAAGCACAACTCCCAGCCCGATACCTGAAGCATCACAGTAAATAGTATGGCTCTTTCCTGGCTCTGGCAAGACTAGTATCGGTGCTGAAGTCAACCTCCCTTTCAGCTCCTGAAAGGACGACTCACAAGAATCTGACCATAAGAACTTCACACCCTTCTTGGTCAGACCCGAAAACGGTACTGCTAGGCATGAAAAGTCCTGTATGAAATGTCTATAGTATCCAGCTAGCCCCAGGAAACTTCGTACCTCAAATACGTTCTTCGGCTGCTCCCATGAAACTACAACTCTCACTTTCTCTTAGTCTACTGATACTCCTATCTCTGAGATAACATGACCCAAGAAGTGAATATAGTCCATCCAAAAGTGGCATTTCGAGATCTTATCATATAACTTTTTCTCTCTCAGTGTACTCAAAACGATCTCAAGATGGGTGTCATGGTCATGTTGAGTGTGGGAGTACACCAAGATGTCGTCTACGAAAACCACCACGAAGGAATCCAAGTATGGATGGAACACTCGGTTCATCAGTGCCATGAAAATTGCAGGCGCGTTCGTGAGACCGAACGGCATAACTGTATACTCATATAGACCATACCTAATCCTAAAAGCTGTGAGAGGTATATTAGATGGTCTAATGCGCAACTGATGGTAACCGGACCTCAAGTCGATCTTCGAGAACACCTGTGCTCCTCGAAGTTGATCAAAGAGGTTATCAATCCTCGGCAAGGGATATTGGTTCTTGACCATCAACTGGTTCAACTTATGATAATCCACAAAAGACTAAGGGTTCCATCTGCCTTCTTCGCAAATAGGACAGGCGAACCCCAAGGAGAAGTACTGGGTCAGATAAAACCCTTCACCTGAAACTCCTCAAACTACTTTTTGTGCTCCTACAACTCAGGCGTAGCCATCCTATAAGGAGGAATGGAAACTGGTGCCACTCCTGGTATGATCTCAATCGAGAAGTCTACCTCACGCTCCGGAGGCAAACATGAAAATTCCTCTGAAAAGACATCCCTGAAATGATCCACTACTGGAGGAAAGTATAACTGTGAAGTTCCCTGGTCATCCAGATAAAGACTAGAAATCTGGGCCATAACTACTCCTAACCCGTGATGCTCTAGTCCTACTCTACTCGCCTAGACATCCCAATCGCCTTTATGAAGAAAATATCCACCCTCTGGTGATATAAAAATCACCCTTCAGTGGTAGCATTCAACGACTTCCTGGAAGGGAACTAGTCGGTCCATTCTGAGAATGACATCATAGCCAGTCATCTCCAGAACATAAATATCCCAAAGGAAGTGACACCCAACAACCTCGAGAGGGAACTCCTTGCACTGACGTACACTAGCCATTCTAGTCCCCAACGGAGTGTCTAGCATCAAGTCATCAGCAGAAGAAAGGATACAGAGCCCAAGACTCTCCACGATAGCAACATATATAAAGCTATGCGTATCACCAGTATCGAAAAGTGCTGAATACAAAACTGAGGCTACTAGGATCGTACCTCGAACCGTAGAGGGGATGGGATCCTACTCCTGATGGGTCTGCTCCACTGCAAAAGTCTGGCTAGCTCCGTAGCCCTGTGACCCTACCTGATTACTTAGAGAGAATCTACCCTACTGTCACTGGTATCCTGGTGACTGACCACCACGGCTGCGACCTCCACCTCGGCCTGAGCGGCCGGAAGAACTCCAGTTCCCAGACTGGTGAGAAACTGGTGGGGATACTCCTATATGAGGAGTCATAGATGAACCCCTATCACCAGCTACTGGTGAGAAGATCTGACAAAAGCACTGCAGATGGCCCATCTTGCCGCAAGATCGGCACTCCATCGGGTCTCTCTAGCACTGCGGCCTAGTATGCCCGCTTCTTCCGCACTGGTAGCACACCACCTGGCTACCAGAAGATGCATATCGCCTACTCTGGTCTCCTCGAGAAATCTCCCTACAACGCTTTCTGCTATCAGAAGAAGGAACACTAACTCTGGATGTCGAACCGCCATGGATCACTGCTTCAGAATCCCTCAGATTGTGCTCAGTGATCAGTGCCTGTTTGACGATAGAGGATACCGAAGTCAACCTGAAGATGTTCACCTAGGAACAAATCTCCTACCTAAGACCGTCTTCAAACTTCCTAGCCAGGAACAACTCATCACCTATTGGTATAGGCGTGAAACGCTGAAGCTCCATGAAACAAGAGGAATACTCCATCACCGAAAGAGTACCCTATTCAAAGATCATGAACTCACGGGCTCGGTCAGCCCTCAGGGTCTCTGGGTAGAAATAATCATAGAAAATACGCTGAAATTCCTCCCAAGACATATTCTGATGGTGTCCCGCAAGAGAGATTACATCCCACCACCTCTTGGCGGAGTCTCAGAGAATATAGGTCTCCAGTTTCACCCTCCGCTCTGGTGGTACCTCGAGATGCTCGAAGATTGTCAATGTGGCTCCGAAACATGACTCTGTAGCCTGAGGTCCTCCTTCCCCTGAGAAGATGGGAGGATACTGCTACTGGAAAACCCACGTCAAATCATCCATTGATGGGGCATGAGGCTGCGCTCCTTGAAAGGTCTGCATCATCATCAGAAAACGCTCTCTAAACTGTGCATCAACACCTGGGTCAGGTATAACTGCGGGTGCCAATACTGGCACAGTAGGAGGATCTATTGGGAGTCCCTGATCAGCCGTATCTGGTGTCTGATCATCGCATTGTAGCTGGCGTACAACCAGAGGACGTCTTGGTGGCATGAAACTGTAAGGTCATACACACTCCTCAAATCAAGATTAACAGGGACTGAAACATAGGAGTACACAACATGTACTTAAGAAAGATTGTTTCTTCTCAAACAGAAGAACACATGACGTGTAGTAAAAACTACACGACGTGAATTATGGGTTTTTCCGGACAGTAAGCCTTAGAAACTACTCTGAAACCCAGAGGACACTAAAACGAACATTGAAAGTGCCAAATTCCGATCCGTGAGGGCCCATACTCCCTATGAATCAAATCTTGGCATCTTACACAAGTTATAACAAGGAAAACAAGCAATGATCCACCAAATTCCGGTCCATGAGGGCCCATAACACCTCAAGAACCAAATTTTGGTGTCTATCTAAGCAGATCACTATACACACAAATTCCCTATCAAACCGTAGGAATTCCATCAAAACATCTATCACAACAGCATGCATAATCTACACAACGTCTATCACAACAACATGCAATCGCTAATGTATCATAGATGGCATGGAAAGAATGCATGACACGTGATTTCTAACAAGTGCCTATATGATGCATGAGATGGAAGACCCTCATCTCATCGGGTTACGACAGAAATAGAACCACAATATCAACACGGTAACAACACAAAGCATGTGAATCACCCAACGGTGAAATCAAATCAACTGTAAAATTAAAAACCAGTAAAATTGCAATAAATGAGGTAGTATAGATTTTCCCTATACACAGTTTAGCTACTCCTAGGCACAACTTATTACCAATTACCTATTCCATCCTATCCCTGACTATAGTCTCCAAACAGTAAAACAAGAGAAAACAATTCCTTTGATACCACTTTGTAACGTCCCAGTTCTGGAAGTCACCCAGAGGCGTCCCGTACCCGGTTGGTCACATGGCCTCAAGCGCATTTACCCGAATGCCAGAGGCTGCCGACTAGCAGTGAGGGCCTTGGGTGTGATATTGGAGAAACTATGCCCTCATTGGAAGAGTAACATAGTGGAAGATAAAAAATTATACAATAGCGAAAGCAGTAAACATCCAACATCAAGAAACAATGTAAGACTGATAAATAATTAACTGGAGCAAATATATAAATGATGCATGATGAAAATGAATCTAGGAAAATATCAAACAAGTCACAATTCTGAAATACATTACTAAAACCAAGTACAAAAGAAAGCAGATAAACTCCTCAGCATCGCAAGCCATAGCTTGGTCCCATTCTCTCCAACTCTAGTGTAGTCAAGAACTTGAAGTAGAAGGGTGCTTTCCCTTGTCTATACCCGCAAAAATATAATCTGTTTGGGCCCAAAAGCATGGCTCAAATAGGGTGTGAGACGAATCCCAGTAGGCAACCACCATAAGATCTGTGCCTAACAGTCAGTGAATATATGGCAGGTAAAAGTATAGAAAGAAGAAAATAGGAAATTACTAAACATTAAACAATCCAGACTTTAAAATTAAGCAATAATGAAACAAGAAATTAAACATTAAACAGGCAGCCCTCTGGGAAGTACTCAGAGCCACCCCCCTCTGGTCCTACCTAAGAAGTACAGACAACCCTCTGGGTAGCACACTCGGTCTAACCCCTATGGTTCTGTATATGGATATAGTAAGACTCTCTGGGGAAGCACTCACAGTAAGTACCCTTATAGTCAAGGTAAAACAAGACTCTCTGAGGAATCTCACACAATCATTCCCTGTATAGTCTAAGTAAAGCAAGACTCTCTGAGGAAGCTCACCTAGTCCATTCCCCGTATAGTCTAGGGTAGTCAAGGACTCTCTGAGGAAGCTCACATGTCAATTCCTATTATATCCCCAAGGTCTAGGACTCTCAGAGGAAGCTCACTCAGTCAATTCCCCTTATAGCCCAGGTCATCCAAGGTAAAATCAGAGTAAACAAATACTCTCTGAGGAAGCTCTCTCGGTCTATCCTCTTATAGTCTATAACGTCCAAAGACTCTCTAAGGAATCTCACTCGATCTATCCACGTATAGTCTATAATGTCGAAATACTCTCAGAGAAATCTCACTTGGTCTATCTCCGTATAGTCTATAATGTCAAAAGACTATCTGAGGAAGCTCACTCTATCTATCCCCTTTTAGTCTACTACATCGGGTTCTCATGGCCCCGTGTAAGTCAACGCATAACAATGCTATAAGGCCCAAGTAAACCTATAGAACTACTTGGCTAAACAGTCTATAACATCTCAACATGTCAGGAAAATACAACAATCTATCCTACAATCATTAGGAATGGGAAAGAAAAGCAATATAGGACCAAACGGTTGTAAATAGAACATGCATGTCAAAACATCCAAGGCATGGTAAGCAATTCTATTTTCATCCAATGAACCTCTACACGAGTATACATGCATGGCAGAAAAAACACAGAGGTAAGACGGTAAGTGCATGATACCCCGTTCAAGGGCATTATCACAATTGCACATAAAATTCATGGACCTTAAACTGAAAGGCACAAACCACCCACCTTTAGGGTTCCGTTGAAAATGATCCAAAAGCTATTCCACCTCCTCAAAACTGGCGAACACACCACCGGAAATGGTCTAAACCTCCTTCCCTAACATCCAAAAGTCTAGAAATCAACACCCGAGGAAACCAAAACCCTATATATACACAAAACAGGTGTAGATCTAGAAAACAGGGGGATAGTGAGATGTAGATCTAGAGGGAAACTCAAATAAATCAAGTGGGGAGACTTACCCGAGAAGAACCGACTTTGATCCGCCAAGAAACCCCTTCGATTTGCCTCCAAAACGAGTGGGGGAGCACCTTCAACCTATGAGAACCCAAAAACCCGAGTGAGGATCGAGTGGGAGAGAGTTTGGAGAACAAATGAGGAATCCCAAGCAGCCTGGGGCTTTAAAACCTAATTTTAAGTGGCAACATGGTTTCCCCGCACGGTTTGGCAAACCGTGCGCCAACCGTGTGGTTGCCACTGTCACTCCTAAGGACTTCGCACGACCTGCGCACACGGTTTGACAAACCGTGTGTCACCTATACTGAGCCCACTGTCTCCTCCAGGAATTTTTCATGGTTTTCCTACAAGGTTTGACAAACCGTGCACCTCCAGTGTGGAGCCCACTGTCAAGGGTGCACGATTTCCTGGCCTGGACGCACAGTTTGAACAAACCATATGCCAACTGTGCGCCCCTACAAAACCCCTACAACTTTAAAATTTTTCTTCCCAAAATTCCTCTTTTTCTCAACAACTAATAGAAAGGAGAAACATACCTGAAAAGGAGGTCCGGGTTCTTACATCAAGCCCCTACCAAGCCTTTGAGATCACACTTCCAAGTAAGGGATTTCTTCCTCTCTCATTTTTTTCCAAGTTTTTTTATGTTGCTGTACCCTTTTAACTTCAATTAAAAATGTTGGGGTATGATTTATCACCTCCCATATATTTCCCTCCTTATGTTTTAATGATGAGATACCCCTTTTTCCCTCATTAATGCCTCCCATGTACACCCGTTACTATGCTGGAATTCCGTAAGGGATCTCTCTCCCCTCATTTACATTCAAGAACTTATTTTATATTATGCATCTAAAATACATTAAATATGTTGGGAAATGTATCTATATGACCCCATTACTTTCCATTTCACGTAAATATTATGAGATACCCATTTCTCTCTCATCAACCATTTTTATGAACTCTTATGTCACGTCGTTATGCTTCCAAAATTGCACTGTGATTTTCCAAACCAAAGTAATTGTGTGGTGAATACCCTGCCCATTATCTATCAAGGATATTCACCTTTATGCACATTTACTTATTGATTATAGAGTTTCATGTATATACTCAACATTACTTTATCATGGAATAAATGATTATTTTGAATGATTCCATGTTGTATGATCCATGTGGCACACTTATTCATGAAATGAAATGATTAAGAAGGGTGCACCCTGATAGTGCTCCAATGAATTGGGTAAATATTAGTATCATGATACGTCAAGTACAATAAGGTTTTTCTCATGATAATTCAAGTTCAATGAGGGTTTACTCGTTCTAATTTATGTTCAATGAGGGTTTACTCATGATCCATGTGAAATGAGTCTTTGATCATGATAATATCATGTTAAATGTTGTTGCCACATTTCCATGTTTTGATAATCATGCTATATCATGATTTTATGTTTATGTTTCTCTTGTGATCTATTGATATTCCTATTGCCTAACATGCACTATATTCTTCATTTTATGCCTTTTTTACTCCCTTACTGGGCTTTATAGCTCACCCTTTTCTTATGTATGTCCTCAGGTTATCCCATGCAATGCTAAGTACGAAGGAATGTTATGGTCATGTAAAAGAAGTTTTCAATAAAGACGTCATGTTTTACGTTCTAAGTAGTTATGTAATGTTCCTAATCCCCAAAGACACCAGATCTATCAATCTTTTATCTTGTATCAAGTGAATATTTTATGTAATATATTATTTTTAAGTGTAAAATAAAGAGAAGGGTTGTTATACTATGTGTCCCATCATAGTATTTCATCTAACCACATAACTATATTTAAGATTATTGTTATAGAATTTCAAGGTTCTCATCATAGCGGAGAACTGACATGACCTTATCAATGCAACAAATACTCTAGGAAATTATTATATCATAGTCATGCAGAATAATGAAAAATATGTAATAAGATGTTTAATATTTAAATACATTAAATATCCATGAAATGGAAGTACAACTAGTTGGTTCTAGGACACCAACTCTTACAAAATCCCACTTAGACTTGGGCCAACTACCTAATACTTTTATTCTGCTAGACCTCACATGATGATCATGTTTCTATTGAGTCAAGGCTTTAGTCAAGGGGTCCTCTACATTATCTTCTTTAGAAATACTGCTCACTACAACTTCACCTCTCTAAGAAAAATACCTCAATTGATGATACTTTTGAAGTATGTGCTTCATCCACTGATGTGACCTTGGATCTTTTGCGAGAGCCACCGCTGCAATATTATCACAGTACAGTGTGATGAGATATTTACCACTAGGTATCATATCCATCTCCTGGAAAAAGAATCGTGTCCAAACTTATTATTTATCTACCTCATAAGATGTGATATACTCAGACTCTGCTGTAGAATCTACCACCACACTCTACTTTGATCTCTTCCTGCTCACTACACCTCCATTCAAGGTGAAGTTGTATCCTATTTTCAACTTCATTTCATCTTGATCAGTATAGAAACTAGCATCTATATATCCTATGATGACTAGTTCCTTATATCCTCCATAAACCAGGAACATATCCTGAGTACACCTCAGATACTTTAAGATAGTCTTGACTACCATCTAATGGTGGTCATCTAGGTCATCTTGATATCTTACTATTGCACTCAATGCATAGGTGATATGGCTCTATTTTAACATAGTTTTTCCACATCTTTTATTTAATTTTTATCAATTTAATTAATTATTTTGACACTTTTTAATTAATATTGGAACTTTTGTAATTTTATCACTAAATATGTTAATTAATCATTTTTTATAATTAATTATGCGTTTTTAGTCTTTAAGTTAATAATTTTAATCTTACTAAACTAATCAACTTTAATTATGTCTTATTTAGTTTGGTTCATTTAAATCTGCTTAACTTTATAATAGTTAATATTTATTATAAACAATTATTTAATCTATGTAATTCAATTTAATTAACTTAGACCTTATTTTAATATTTTATCTGTTAATTTAGTTACAATAAAATAGATTAACATTGTTAATTAATTTATTTAGTCATCCTGCCAACTATTTAATTAAATAATACGTGCTTTTAATTAAATTAAATCATTCACTTTTAATTTTATTAGTTCAAATAGTTAATCAATTAATTAATTAATAGTTTTTAAACATTAATTATATTATTTTATGTATGCAGATTGGTTATTAATTTATTTTTATTTTATTTTAGTCTACCGGTGAGATAGATAATAGTTTTAGGTGAAATAAAGAGTTATTGTTGCTTCTCTTTTTCACCTGCTGCTACCTTGTAATTGTTCTTTAAGTAATTATAATTTAAGTCTTTTATAATTGCAGTTTATTATTTAATTAGTTTTTAATTTAAGTGTTATATAATTAATAACCTAAGTTGTGTTTAAGTTTAAGTTAGAGTTTAATAAAATAATGCCGAGTTTCATTTTATCATCTAACTAATTAACTTTGCTGTCTAATAAGTTTAGTTAATCCTAATTGTTTTAATTTTACGTTCGCAATTAATTAATTATAAGTGTTCTGCATTTTTTTATACTTATTTTAAATTAATCTTAAATTTTATTTTCTCAGTTAATAATTATTCGCTTCTATTTTTAGTTTGCTAAATAATTTGGTTAGTTTTTAGTTACAATTAATAATTTAGTCTTTAACAATTTAGTTATTTTGATTTTTAATTTAGTTAGTTAATGTTTTATTCATTCTATTATTTGTTTTAAATTAATATTTATTGTTAATGTTTTTAATTTTTAACTTTCGGTGAGTGTCGCAGCGATGCTATGTCACACCGAAAATTTTTATAACTATCAGTGAGTCGTCACGCACCGATCACTTTGTAACACCATCGGTCTCTCTTTTTAAACTACCGGTGAGTCAATGACTCACCAATCCATTATCCTTCCATCGGTTTCACTTCATACCGATTACTTTATTTTTTATCTATCGGTTTCTCATTTATTTTTTTATTTTGGTGGGTTGTCACACCGTTGTTTGCATCGGTTTCTTCTTCCATTGGTTTCAGTCTCATTCATTTTCACCTATCGGTGAGTCACTGACTCGCTGATATTCCATGTCACCTTCAGTTTCTCATCGTGCCGATGCTTATTTTTTTTATTTAACTAACGGTGTCTTCCTATCCATTATTCTTTTTACCTCTTATTTTATCTTTTGGTGGCTCATATCATTTCAGAACCATCGATGAGTTATCCAACTCACCGATTGTTCCCTTCTTCCAACCTTTCATCGGTGAGTCAGTGACTCACCGATGTGCAGCATACCTTCTCAGCTGTCGGTTTCACAAATCTGACACTGATGCTTCTTCCAGCACCGATCTATTCATGGCCTTCCTCAAACCGATTCACCACACACCCAAATAGTTCAAAATTCACAACAAGTAAAACCACGAAACAAATTAAGATTCCTAAAAAACTTTTTCCATCCAGATCTGAAATAAGAAGAACTTGAAATTGTTGCTAAGATCTGCCGCGCCGCTGTAGCTTAATCCAATGCCGTACCTGCCGATGTTCGCCACGCCACGCTTGGAGAAAAGGAGCTAGATCTGTGCCACGTCCAAGGATTAAATCCGCTATCATCGATTCTCAAGCAGAGGAGGCCGGTGACGCTGCTGTGGGGGAGGTCCGATGGCACCGCCGCTGGAGACGAGCTGCCACACTGCTGTTTGTCTGCTGAGGAGGAAGACCGAAGCCGTTAGTTGCCGCCGGCCGCCGTTGGAGCTGGAGCCGAGCCGAAGAGGGAGTGCACTGCTTCTCTGCGGGAAGAAGAAGAACACAAAAACCCTCCCCCTTTGCGGCATGGATTTGGGGGAGGAAGATAAACATTAAAAAAAAAATAAAAAGAAAAAAATAAAATAATAATAAATATATAAAATATAATAATAAAAGTATAATAAAATTAAAGTAAAAAGAGAAAAGGAAAAAAGGTAAAAGTTAAAGTTAAAGTAAACTTTTAAATGTCAAGTTAATATAATTAAATTTGTAAAAGTCATGAATTAAAACAAATTATAATTTTAATAAATAGATAATTTATAAATTAAAATATAAAACTAAATTAATAACAAATGTTAATAGTAAATTAATTTACTGATTATAGTAAATATATAATTAATAATAACTATAAATAAACTATAAAATATACTTATTAATTTAAAAATATATTAAAACTTAATCATTAATTTTAATTACTAAAATAAATTAAATAATTAATTAATTAATCTAACAAATTAATTTATTTAATAGTAATAATACAATTTTAAGTATTAAATTAATTAATTATTTATTTATGTTGTCAATTTTAATAACTTAGTTAAAAATAATAAAATTAATAACATGGTAATCATTCTATTAACTTAATTAAATTAATAAATTTTTAATAAATTATGTTTTACCATATATTATTTAATGGATAATTTTATAAATAATTTAAAAGTAAATAATAATTAACAATTAACTTATTACTAGCTTTCAAAGAGTAATATAACACTTGACTTTAAAAATAACCACGTTTTCTTTCTTTGCGTCCTTATTTATTTACTTTACTTTTCTATTTATTTGTGAAGGTTCATACCAAAGTTGTAGACACGTCCAGGTGCATGTAACTAACTCATCCATAGTTAGTTACCAGGGAAAAATTCGTGCGACGTGCCTGTCGCACGTGTGCGGTGTGTGGGTGAAGAACTTTTGAAGTCGGTGGAAGATGTGGCGGTGACATGCGGTAGATGATAGGAGATACTTAAAGCAGACAAGAAGTAGAACTCAGGGACAGAAACTCTCATTCGAAATTCCACGACAACACCAATTCGAGAGCGGAGACTCCCAGGAGCAGTACTGGAGATGAGCAGGAGACCAAGGAACCCGAGTTCAGAGCAGTACTTGGGAAGTACATCTTCCCTCTGTCCTTAATATTTTTACTCTATTCTTGGATGTTTTACACTTCTTGAATCAATATGATCATAGATTGAACTTTCTAAACTCGGGAGTTTTAAACCTTTCTGATTATGATTTTTAAATCTTCGTATGCTTATATTTTTACAAAATTAGAATTAGTTGGTGAGATTGATTCTATTTCTAATATTTTGATCGTTCACACTTCAATGATTTCAATTTCAATTCAAATTCGACTGGCGAGGTTGTGTTTGAATGAAACTTCCAGAACGTTAATGTCATTAACTTTGGAAATTTATGGCGAGTTCATTTCCAAATGTTATCTTTTTAAAACCTTGATGCAGTTCGATTAAGTTTTGGTGTGGCGAATTCCAAAACCTAATCCCCTGCCTGTTGAGTTTCCTAGCGAGGGAAATTATTCAGTCTTTCTAGAAGTGTGATTTGGTTGTAAGCTGTGGAGAGAACATCCATTTGAACTAGTAGTTTAGAATTCCTGAGTACTTTGTTGATCTCGCTTCCTTGTCTTGCTGCTTTATATTAGTATTTGTAATTCTCTAGTTTATCATACTTAGTATTAATTTTAGTTTCTATAAAAAACTTGTTTGGTCGCCCTGTTTCAACTTCATTTCAATAAAAAAAAGTAAAAAAGATGTTTTCCCCACTGCTGACAATAGTGGGGGTTTAAAGTTTTAAAACCTTAGAAATCACTCATCTGCCTTCTCTGAGGATCGACCCTGCACTGCTGTACTAGTTTAGGAGTATAAATGTAATTTTGAGGGCCGTAACGACCTCTGGCTTCATCAAAATTTTGCACCGTTGCCGGGGAGGGCACGCATCGAGATTCTAGGGTTTAAAAAAAACACAAAAAAAACATAAAAAATCATTTAAAAAAGACTGATTAAAAAAAAACTGCTTTGAAATGTATATGCTGCTTTTGTTGTTTTGAAAAGAAAAATTTGCTTCATAGAGAACTGCTGTGTGTTTAAGATCATTTAATTTTGAATTAAAAATGGATTTCAATCAGAATTGGAATCAACCGGGACCTAACTGTGTTTGTTGTGGTGATTATGGACATACTGCCTGGCATTGTGTCTATAACCATCCACAACAAGATATTTACACTGATGAAAATGAACAATGTGAGTTTAGTCCTGTCGCCCTAGCTAAAATTGAATTAATTGATTCTAAACTAGTTGCTAGGGTGGAACAAATTAATAATTGGTTAACTAAAACCCATGATATTCAACTTAGAGATTATCAAGAGCGAGATCAAAGAATGAAAAGAATAGAAACCATGCTCTTGGAATTGCAACAAAGGGTTAAAGAACAAGATGTATTTAAAGAAAATGAAAAAGAAAATGTCTTCAAAGGATTTGAAAATCATGTGGAAGAAGAAAGTGATAATGAAACTGGACAAGAACCCATTTACTTTGAAAAATCTGACTCTGTTGAACTAAATTTGGAAATAACCAACTCTCTAAATAAAGAACACATCCTTGAAAATCCAATAAAGAACTTTAATGGAATTGAGTTGGACAATTTTGAAGATGAATTAAAACATATTGAAAAAGATAGCCCAGTTCTTTTCATAATTCCTACATTAGAGAAAAATCACTGTTTTAGAAGCTTTGAGAATGAAGTCACTCGGGTTGAAGATATTCTTGAAACTAAAAACTTTAATGTTAAAAACTCTTCACTCAATCTTTCTGAAATTCTGAACAATGAGTCTGTAATTGAAATTGGGAACACTTTGGAAGAGAACCTTAAGCTGGATAACATATAATCTAAATTTTTTGAACCTCAACTGAAAACTTCTCTTCCATGTTTTGAAACTGTAAACCCAATTAATTCTGAAATGTTGTTGGATGATGTGGAAGCAGGAATGATATTTGAAGAAAAACTCACTGATGAGTTTTCATTTCCCTATTATCATTGTAATCACTTTTATGAATCATTGTGTGTTGAACTGGAAAATAGTGTTGATATACAGGGGAGTGAATGTTTACATTTGATCAATCTTGAACATGACTTTATTGAAGCTGAATTAAACATTACACCCCCTGATTTGAATTTCCTAGAACGCACTATAGACATGGTTTTAGAAAGTGAGTCTTTTGAACTTGAACTTGAAAGAGAGGTTGAACACACCCTTGATCATGGCAGAATTGATTTGATTGAAGCAGTAGATGTTCAATGTGATTTAACAGATGAGGATATTTTGGAAGAAATTTACAACATTGTTAAACCTGAATCTACTACTGTTCAATTAAATTCTCTTCCTTGTTTGTCACTTTCATCCTCACCTGTGAAGGGAGATGAGCCTTCTTGTGATGCTGATAGTAGTCTAGAAGTGGATGTATGCTTGAGTTCCATTGTACATGATTCTATTCAGAACTTTATTGAATCCCCTTTTGAACCTACTATTAAGAATTCACCCATTTTCACCCTTGAATGTGAGTCTGTTAATGTTGAGATTAATAGAGATATCCATGAAAATAATGCCAAACCCTTTGAAGCACCTAGATCTATGTTGTCCCTTTATGTGAACTCAACTCTTGATAAACCTGAAACAATTATGGAAGTGGACGAAATTATGCTTACAACTGTTAAAGGGTGCTACATAGGGGTTATTTCAGGTTATGAGAAATTGGTATTAGTCTGCTTATGTTTTGTTGCGCACATAATTCACCTTTTTGTTAAAAATAAATGGGCCAACCACATGTGGTGGTTCCTATTAAGGAAACCACATCCACCCAGTGACTACGGTTAGTTTCTTGGTGAGTCTGGATGGGGACTATAAAACTAGCGCTGCATAGGAGGAAACCCATGGTTTTTGTTTTGTTAATAAATAAAAAAAATGTAATTAAATAAAGTCTAACTGAAGACTTAAAATTCAGTGCTTCATGGGAGTCAACCCATGTTCTTTCTTTGTGTTTACTTTTGTTCTGTTCTTATTTTACTTTGAATAAAGTTCTGCTTTTCATGCTCATATATGCTCATATATGCTCTGTGTTTTTAGGAATGCTGCTTCTATCATCTAAAGAGTGGAATTCCCATGGTCATTTTTGGACAATAGTTTATTCAGGGAAGTATTTCAACTTGTTACACTTATTTTTCTGCTCTTGATTTTGAAAATATAATTCTGCTTGCTTAAAATTCTGCTTGTATTATAAAATTCTGCTGCATGTCGTGTAACTAATGAATGAAAAATCTGCACGAGCTTCCTTGCTTTAAAAAAACTGAATTACATTGTGATAAAACGTTTTCACTACATGAAACTAAGTGTGGGGGGGAGTACATGCTGCTGATCATTTGAATCTGCTTGTTTCATTGAGGTGTTTAGCATGAAATTTGTCTACTATATTGAACATATTATCAAACTTATTGTTTAAAATGATTACACCCAGTTGATTTCACACTCACACCTTATATGCTATGTTTGAACTTTAATGAAAATCTTTTCCATTGGACATCAATGTTAATGGGTGTACTTGTCAATGAACCTGCTGATTATTTATTCATTGTGGCAAACACTATATTTGAACTCCATTGAGACCCTTTATACATGTCATATATCTACTTAATTGAAAATCTATTTTGAACCTTAATTGATTAATTTTTCTTCTCCATATTTAGAAGTCAACTTTGGGGACAAAGTTGGGTTTTAAGTGTGGGGGAGGGGGTCAATTCTTGACTGTGCTCAACTGTGCTTAAATGAAGCCCATCAATACCCACTACAAACTCTAATTTTTTGTTAAAAAATGGATATTTGTTTTTCAAAATTCCTGCATAATTTTAGACTTAACAATTTTTTCTCAATTAGGTCTTGCCTTAGGACAAGTATCTTGTTGGAAGTTAAGATTTGTATTGAATCTGAAATTAATGAGTTTGGATGATTTCTGAGTGATCTTGCTTAGTGAATTGATGGAAATCTCGTTTAGAGTCTACTTCTGGAAGTGATTTGGGTTACATGTTTATGGAGTTATGATCATAGCCTTGGAACTGGAAATTTGATTTTGATTCTAGGGGCCTCATTCATCTTTAATTTATTAAAAGTAATTTCATTAATGAGCCAATGTAAATGAATTTTATATAAATCTTTTGAAACTAGAGTAGTTTGGGCATCTGGGATCCCACAGTGAGTCTCTGAGACCCTAGATGCTGGGTGCATTTCTGTTAACTATAAGCCCTCTGTACACTTTAAATAAGTGCATTGCACAGTGCTCAGCACAATGATACAAGGCTTGGGAAAAATAAATAAAGTGTCTAGGGTCAAAAATGAGCTCATTAAGGTGAGGGGAATGATGAACGCCAGATGAAGAAGGGATCAAATGGTTTATATGGAAATCATTTAGGTTGTATCATTGAGGTGATTCAAAAAAAATTAATTAATTATTATTATTATTATTATTATTATTATTTTTTTTTGGAACCTAGGTGAAAAATTCAAAGTACAAAGTTCCTTGGTTGAGGCCTTAATTCCATTGATATTTTATCTCTTGTCATTTTTAGAATAAGAACCTGAGCCTGGATTGAAGTGGGTCACTAAGTTGTATCACATATGAGGCATGACATCTTCTTTGATGGATGGTCTTTGAGTTCTTAATTACCCTTGAGTATTTTTTTTAGGGCAAGATCTATTTGAGTTACTCATTTTCTAAGAGCCTACTATTATGTAGTGTCCTCTGTT
Organism: Viscum album; assembly: GCA_963277665.1. Lineage (NCBI taxonomy): Eukaryota > Viridiplantae > Streptophyta > Magnoliopsida > Santalales > Viscaceae > Viscum > Viscum album. Next base: position 192,090,796 of record OY728145.1, read on the forward strand.
TTGAGTACTGGACATGTTACATTTTGAGAAAAATCATAAACTCAATTTACTGTTTTTGAAAGAAAATAAAACTTGAGATTGTTTGAGGACAAACAATGTTTAAGTGTGGGGGAATTTGATGTGGCTCTATTTTAACATAGTTTTTCCACATCTTTTATTTAATTTTTATCAATTTAATTAATTATTTTGACACTTTTTAATTAATATTGGCAGTTTTGTAATTTTATCACTAAATATGTTAATTAATCATTTTTTATAATTAATTATGCGTTTTTAGTCTTTAAATTAATAATTTTAATCTTACTAAACTAATCAAATTTAATTATGTCTTATTTAGTTTGGTTCATTTAAATCTTCTTATCTTTACAATAGTTAATATTTATTATAAACAATTATTTAATCTATGTAATTCAATTTAATTAACTTAGACCTTATTTTAATATTTTATCTGTTAATTTAGTTACAATAAAATAGATTAACTTTGTTAATTAATTTATTTAGTCATCCTGCCAACTATTTAATTAAATAATATGTGCTTTTAATTAAATTAAATCATTCGCTTTTAATTTTATTAGTTCAAATAGTCAATCAATCAATTAATTAATAGTTTTTAAACATTAATTATATTATTTTATGTATGCAGATTGGTTATTAATTTATTTTTATTTTATTTTAGTCTACCGGTGAGATAGATAATAGTTTTAGGTGAAATAAAGAGTTATTGTTGCTTCTCTTTTTCACCTGCTGCTACCTTGTAATTGTTCTTTAAGTAATTATAATTTAAGTCTTTTATAATTGCAGTTTATTATTTAATTAGTTTTTAATTTAAGTTTTATCTAATTAATAACCTAAGTTGTGTTTAAGTTTAAGTTAGAGTTTAATAAAATAATGTCGAGTTTCATTTTATCATCTAACTAATTAACTTTGCTCTCTAATAAGTTTAGTTAATCCTAATTGTTTTAATTTTATGTTCGCAGTTAATTAATTGTAGGTGTTATGCATTTGTTTATAATTATTTTAAATTAATCTTAACTTTTATTTTCTTAGTTAATAATTATTCTCTTCTATTTTTAGTTTTCTAAATAATTTGGTTAGTTTTTATTTACAGTTAATAATTTAGTCTTTAACAATTTAGTTATTTTGATTTTTAATTTAGTTAGTTAATGTTTTATTCATTCTATTATTTGTTTTAAATTAATATTTATTTTTAATGTTTTTAATTTTTAACTGTCGGTGAGTGTCTCACCGATGCTATGTCATACCAAAATTTTTTATAACTATGGTGAGTCGTCACGCACCGATCACTTTGTAACACCATCGGTCTCTCTTTTTAAACTACTGGTGAGTCAATGACTCACCGATCCATTATCCTTCCATCGGTTTCACTTCATACCGATTACTTTATTTTTTATCTATCGGTTTCTCATTTATTTTGACTTTTGGTGGGTCGTCACACCGTTGTTTGCATCAGTTTCGTCTTCCATTGGTTTCAGTCTCATTCATTTTCACCTATCGGTGAGTCACTTACTCGTCGATATTCCATGTCACTTTCGGTTTCTCATCATGCCGATGCTTATTGTTTTTTATTTAACTAACAGTGTATTCTTATCCTTTATTATTTTTACCTCTTATTTTATCTTTCGGTGGATCATATTATTTCAGAACCATTGGTGAGTTATCCAACTCACCGATTGTTCCCTTATTCCAACCTTTCATCGGTGAGTCAGTGACTCACCGATGTGAAACAGACCTTCTCAGCTGTCGGTTTCACAAATCTAACACCGATGCTTCTTCCAGCACCGATCTATTCATGGCCTTCCTCAAACCGATTCACCACACACCCAAACAGTTCAAAATTCACAGCAAGTAAAACCACGAAACAAATTAAGATTCCTAAAAAACTTTTTCTATCCAGATCTGAAATAAGAAGAACTTGAAATTGTTGCTAAGATCTGCCGCGCCATTGTAGGTTAATCCAATGCCGCACCTGCCGATGTTCACCGCGCCACGCTTGGAGAAAAGGATCTAGATCTGCGCCGCGTCCAAGGATTAAATCCGCCATCATCGATTCTCAAGCAGAGGAGGCCGACGCCGCTGCTGTGGGGGAGGTCCGATGGCACCGCCGCTGGAGACGAGCCGCCACACCCCATGCCGCGCTGCTGTGTGTCTGTTGAGGAGGAAGACCGGAGCCGTTAGTTGCCGCTGGCCGCCGTTGGAGCTGGAGCCGAGCCGAAGAGGGAGTGCGCTGCTTCTCTGCGGGAAGAAGCAGAACACAAAAACCCTCCCCCTTTGCGGCGTGAATTTGGGGGAGGAAGATAAACATTAAAAAAAAGAAAATAAAAGAAATAAAATAATAATAAATATATAAAATATAATAATAAAAGTATAATAAAATTAAAGTAAAAAGAGAAAAGGGAAAAAGGTAAAAGTTAAATTTAAAGTAAACTTTTAAATGTCAAGTTAATATAATTAAATTTGTAAAAGTCATGAATTAAAACAAATTATAATTTTAATAAATAAATAATTTATAAATTAAAATATAAAACTAACTTAATAACAAATGTTAATAGTAAATTAATTTAGTGATTATAGTAAATATATAATTAATAATAACCATAAATAAACTATAAAATATACTTATTAATTTAAAAATATATTAAAACTTAATCATTAATTTTAATTTCTAAATTAAAATTAACTAATTAATTAATTAATCTAAAAATTTAATTTCTTTAATAGTAATAATACAATTTTAAGTATTAACTTATTTATTTATTTATTTATGTTGTCAATTTTAATAACTTAGTTAAAAATAATAAAATTAATAACATGGTAATCATTCTATTAACTTAATTAAATTAATAACTTTTTAATAAATTATGTTTTACCATATATTATTTAATGGATAATTTTATAAATAATTTAAAAGTAAATAATAATTAACAATTAACTTATGACTAACTTTCAAAGAGTAATATAACACTTGAATTTAAAAATAACCACGTTTTCTTTCTTCGCGTCCTTATTTATTTACTTTTCTTTTCTATTTATTTGTGCAGGTTCATACCAAAGTTGTAGACACGTCCAGGTGCATGTAACTAACTCATACGGAGTTAGTTACGAGGGAAAAATTCGTGCGACGTGCCTGTCGCACGTGTGCGATGTGTGGGTGAAAAACTTTTGAAGTCGGTGGAAGATGTGGCAGTGACATGCGGTAGATGACATAAGATACTTAAAGAAGACAAGTAGCAGAACTCAGGGAGAGACACTCTCATTCGATATTGCACGAAAACACCAATTTGAGAGCGGAGACTCCCGGGAGCAGCACTGGAGATGAGCAGGAGACCAAGGAGCCTGAGTTCAGAGCAGTACTTGGGAAGTACATCTTCCCTCTGTCCTTAATATTTGTACTCTGTTATTGGATGTTTTACACTTCTTGATTCAATATGATCATAGATTGAACTTTCTAAACTCGGGAGTTTTAAACCCTTCTGATTATGATTTTTAAATCTTCGTATGCTTATCTTTTTACGAAATTAGAATCAGTTGGCGAGATTGATTCTATTTCTAATATTTTGATCATTCACACTTCAATGATTTCAATTTCAATTCAAATTCGACTGGCGAGGTTGTGTTTGAATGAAACTTCCATAACTTTAATGTCATTAACTTTGGAAATTTATGGCGAGTTCATTTCCAAATGTTATCTTTTTAAAACCTTGATGCAGTTCGATTAAGTTTTGGTTTGGCGAATTCCAAAACCTAATCCCCTGCCTGTTGAGTTTCCTGGCGAGGGAAATTCTTCAGTCTTTCTAGAAGTGTGATTCGGTTGTAAGCAGTGGAGAGAAAATCCATTTTAACTAGTAGTTTAGAATTCCTGAGTACTTTGTTGATCTTGCTTCCTTGTCTTGCTGCTTTATATTAGTATTTGTAATTCTCTAGTGTATCATACTTAGTGTTAATTTTAGTTTCTATAAAAAACTTGTTTGGTCTCCCTGTTTCAACTTCATTTCAATAAAAAAAAGTAAAAAAGATGTTTTCCCCACTGCTGACAATAGTGGGGGTTTAAAGTTTTAAAACCTTAGAAATCACTCATCTGCCTTCTCTGAGGATCGACCCTGCACTGCTGTACTAGTGTAGGAGTATAAATGTAATTTTGAGGGCCGTAATTACCTCCAGCTTCATCAGTAGGTGACATCCAACCTAGTACATATCATCATATACATGACTGACCCAATCACTGATGCGTATGGAGTCCATTTCATTATCGTTGTTTCCTCATGTGTCTTAGGACACATTTTCTTGGAAAGATGAATGCCATGTGATGCTGGCAACAATCCGCTCTTATATTGTTCCATACTGAATCTCTTTAGTATCTTATCAATGTATGTACTTTAACTTAGGCCCAATAATTCCTTGGATCTATCATGATGAATCTTGATCCTAAGAATATATGCTGCCTCACCCAAGTCCTTCACGGAAAAACATTGATTGAACCATGCCTTAATAGACTGTAAGACTGGTATCTCATTTCCAATAAGTAATATGTCATCAACATATACTATTAGAAAAATGATTTTACTCCCACTAAATTATTTATAGACACAAGGCTCAAATTAATTCTTGATAAAACCAAATTTCATTATGGATTCATCAAAATGAATGTTCCATGACCTGGATGCTTTCTTTAATCCATAAATGGATTTCTGCAACTTGCATACCTTATTGGAATCCTTTGGAGTCATAAAACCTTCAGGTTGTTTTATGTAGACATCTTCCTGAAGGTTCCTATTAAGGAAGGTAGTTTTGAAATCCATTTTCCAAATCTCATAGTCATGAAAAGAGGCAATGGACAATATAATTATGATGGATTTCTACATTGCAATTGGTGATAAATTTTCGTCGTAGTCAATTCCTTGACACTACTTGAACCCTTTTGCAACTAGTCGTGCCTTATAGGTACTGAATGGTCCTTCCATGTCTAGTTTCTTCTTGAATACCCATTTTCAACCAGTATTCTTTACATCAATTGGAGGATCTACCAAAATCCATACTTGGTTTGGTACATGGAATCCATTTCAGAATTCAAGGATTCTTTCCACTTGGCAACATTTGTGCCACTTAGTTATTCCTTTTAGGTTAGAGGATCATTATTAATAACTAATAATGATTCACCTTCCTCGATAACTAGAAAACTATACCATTCTGATTCTCTAACCTCTCTTTTACTCCTACGTAGTTCTTGTGTCTCTGGAATAGTTCTTTATTCCACGAGGCTTTGTATAATCTGTTCCTGTACCAAATCTTGTGTACCTTGAGCCTCGACTTCATCAAATTCTATCTCACTCCCACTATTTCTTTTGGATATGTGCTCCTTATCAAGGAATATGTAATGTCTTTTTACTATAACATTTTTTTATTAGGGGTTGTATAGGTAATATACCCTTGTTTCATTGGGGTATCCTATAAAGGTACACTTTGTGCCTTAGGGTGAAAGTTTTTTACCTAAAGAGGCCTTAACAAACACATTGCTTCCCCAAACATGTAAATTTGATAACATGTATTTATTTCCACTCCAAAACTCATATGGAATACCATTTATTGATTTAGTTGGTACTTGGTTTAGTATGTGCACTGCTGTTTGTAATGCATATCCCCAAAAGGATTATTGAAGATTCGCATGAATCATCATTGATCTCACCATGTCCAACAAGGTTTGGTTCCTCCTTTTCTCACACCATTCCACTAGGGAGTGTAAGGAGGAGTGAGTTGGGATAGGATCCCAACCTCCCATAAGTAATCAATGAAGTCTTGATTAAGATATTCTGCACCTCAGTCTAAGCATACTTTCTTAATCTTCTTACCAATCTGGTTCTCAACTTCATTATTATATTATTTGAACTTATAAAAATAATCTGACTTATACCTCATTAAGTAGATATATTCATATCTACTAAAATCATCAGTAAAAATTATGAAGTATGACTACCCTCCCCTTGCTTCAACTGGAAATGGTCCACATACATCAGTATGAACCAATTCAAGAATATATTTATCCCTTTCACCTTTCCCACTAAATAGGGATTTGGTCATTTTTCATTGTAAACACACATGACATATGCCAAGTGGTTTTAGTTTGAAAGAATCTAAATATCCATCTTGATGTAATTTTTTCAAGTGTTTCTCATTTACATGACCTAGACGGTGATGCCAAAGTTGGGTGTGGTATGAGTCATGTGAAGTATCATTGTTATCTATTTCCATTACTTGGTTTGTGTAATCCAACATGTAAAGACCGTTGTATAAATGTGCCCTACCAAAAAAAAATTCTATCTTTATAAAAGAAGAAAAATTTATTTCTAAACTTGAAAAAAAATCCATCTGTATCTAATCTGGATACAAAAATAATATTTTTATTAATAGATGACACATAATAACAACCCTTTAATACCAAGATCATCCCAGTTGGCAACGTGAGGTGGTAGTCACCGACAACTACAACAACAAGTCTGGATCCATTGGCTACTCGTAGATCTACATCCCCTTGGTCAATATTCCTGAATCTACTTGGTTCATGTATTTGGATACATATTTGAGAACCAAAAGCTGTATATCATAACCAATTTGTAGAAATAGATAGATTACATTCGATAACAAACACACCTAAAGCTTAACCTTGCTTCTTAGGCTGGGTGCATTTCTTCTTCTAGTGGCCCTTTTTGCCACATGCAAAACAAATAGCTTCCTATTCCCTTGCCTCCCCTTTGATCATCCTTTCTTGGAAGGGAATGAAGAAGCTTTGGGATTAAATCTCTTCAACTTACCTTTTCTCTTATTCACCAAAAGGAAAGAAGGCTTTTCGTGCTTCATATCTTTGTCCACTTGGTGAATGAGGATAATAGGGTCAGATAAAGACTTCTCAAAGTTTTTCATATTGAAATTAACAACAAAATTAGAGAATATATGAGGGTGTAATGCAAGAATGAGATCAGTGGCCAGTTCTTCAGGGAGTTTAAACCCTAGAACCTCAAGGATCTCAATGTATCCAATGATCTTGACTACATGAGGCCCAGCTGAGGCACCATCTCTAAGATTACTATGAAAGAGTTCCTTGGAGATATCAAACCATTCTTTTCTTGATCTCTCCTAGTAATGACCACATAGGTGATCTAGCATGCTATAGACATCCATGTTTTCATGAGACTTCATGAGCTTACTAGACATTGATGATAACATCAAACATTTAACATCGACTGCATCGTTCATATGTTTCTCATAGACCAAGATCTCTTCATCACTCACCTCTTGGGCAGGCAGATCAAGTAATACTGACTCCAACACGTAATAATTTCATTCATGGTGTAGAATAATCCAAAGACGTATAAACCATTCCTAGAAGTTACTACTGGTGAGGATGTTGTCTTTATCTAGAATTGATCATAAGGATACTGTGGTTGAAGAGTTTTTAATTTTATTTTAAAATTAAAAGAGTAGATAATTAGTACTTTATTGATTACATTTTATGAGAAATAATAAATTAATTTTATTAAGTCTCCCACTATTTTATCAAGTCCTAATGGCCTTCACCATTAAACTCAGAATGTCTAGTTTCCATGAAATTCTAGTGGAAAGGATCTATATTCCCCTTTGCATAACCCCAACAAGGGTTGTTAAAGTTATTTGAAGGTATTTAGGTAGGTAGGTCTTTGCCAACTGTGGGCTTGCAGCTCCTTGATCTGTTGAGTGGACTCCCCAATCCTAAAATCCCAACTTTTTATTTCCTCAACTCTTGCCTCCAATATTACACTAAGTCTTGCAATGGATACTCCTCTTGATGTAATACGGTTAAGTCAACCCGAAACCTTTCATAAGGGCTTCCTATATAAAAGTAAGTGTCCCAACAAGGGTTGGTCAAACACATAGTTTTATTGAGTTTTTCCCTTAATCAAGTAATGGAAGGCTTGATTTGACTTAATATTTTATTTGAGGGATTTTTATATCTTATTCATGAATTAATTATAGTCATTATCAAATGCTTGTTAATATTAAGTGGAACTTACTTAAGTGATTAAAAATGCCTTGATAATATTTACACATAAGACTGGTTTATTTTAGTTCCATCTTGTATGCTTGTTTAATTCATTAATTATATGATCATGACAACACATCCATAATGATAAACCATGTAACTGACAGAAATAAAATAAAGCAAAGGTCATGATCATGAGATTTTCTAATGGTTAGTTTATCTAGAAGTTGATAAACTAACCCTTACCTAGGGGAGAAACACCTTGAACCTTTTGGGTTTGTGTTTACAGCTTTCCACTTTTCCAGCTCTGTATCTCCTGGGACTGGTTTCGTCTTGACTCCAGCTTGAACCACCTCCTCTAGCTTGGGATTTCCATCCATTAAATATACTTTTTTAACTCACATGCTAGTGAGGGGTAAAAAGGGGGGTTTACATAAAAGAAACCATGGGTACACATACCCTATATATTAATTTGGAGAGATGGATCTCATGCCAACAATTAATTTAATAAATAAATTAAAAGGGAAAAAATCACATACAAAGGTCTTGGTCTAGATCAAAATCACCCACATACATTAAATGAGTTATGTATTTAATAAAATTAGTATTCAATTCTTTAATTGTTCTTGTTTAAGATAAATCATTCTTAAATCAATTAATTATCATCTTTAATTAATCAATCATTTTATCTTAAACCCCTTTTCTAAATTTCCTTGAGATTATCATCCGTCATAATTTTAAACAAATAAATTTATTTAAAATTATCTTTGTATGTAACTTGTACCTTGGAGGAAACCCGATGAATTACCCTTCATAACTACCCAATGAGAAGGAATTAACATTACACAGATGTTAAATTAAATATACAAATATATAAAACAACTATCACGTGTTGTGCCCCAGCTTTACACCTGCACTATGGAACACATCTCAAGGTTTTGTGTAATATAATAATAAATTTTAATAAATCTACATAATTTGGACAAGTACATGGTGTGTAGTTCCTATTACATGACGTGTACTATCATTCACCATCCATATGAAGTATCGGCCCAGGATATGACATGTATATGTACTTCATAAATCCTCTGAGTACACGGCGTGTCCAGTGGGCCACACGTTGTGTAGTATCCGGGTTACACGGTCACTAACAAGGAAATCTGTGTACGGGGTACACAGTCCAACCCTAACCTGAAGGGACTACACACCATGTCCAGTGGGCCACACAACGTGTAATCTGAAAACTGTGTGCCACTTTTTCCAGGTCAACACATGGAGTCTTTAAGACTTAGAAAAACTCCAATGACATGACTTGGTTTGGTGAACCATTCCCAATGCATTGAACCATGATACATATCATGTGAATTAAAATACATTCCGTGTATTCTGGTCGTGTATGGATAGGAACCTTTGGCACCTCCGGATGAGATCCTTTGTTTTATTTTAATCAAAATAAAAATAAAATATCATTTTTTAAGGAGAACGAGAAATGAAAGAGGAGGAACAGATCTCGAGATTCATATTTGCAGAATGATTAGCTTTAATTGATAAACTAAATTATTAAACCATAAATCATCAATGAATTATTTAAATAATTATAAACTAATATGTAACCACTTTGATACCACTTGAAGGTTCTGAGCGCAATAGAAGAATGGTTGGGATGGCACCCAACTTTAATTTTTACCATAATCAATGATTATTCTAGGATAAATACAAAGATGAATGCCAGTCTCCATGAAATAGAATAAAAAATTTAGATAAAGAAGTAAGAGGCCCAAAACCTTTAAAGATAATCCTACTCATCATGTTTATAATTAATTTCATAAAGAAAATAATACCTAGATCTTCGGTATTTTCTTCGTTGATGATGTTGATTTTCCGGAATGACCCTTCTAGATTATCTCATTGTGTTTGCGAGGATCCAAACTAGAATCCCTCTAGCGGTGATCCACATGTGATCCTATGGCCTCCGATCGACACCTATCATTCTCCGGGTGTTAGCATGGTGAAGCGAGTGTCTTATGTTGGTCATTCTTAATCTCTTGTTCTTCAAACTTTACGAACGTCTCTCGTTATTGAGATGGGCGGGAAGAGGATTTGAGAGAGAAATTTTTAGCTCAACAATTCTCAATTCACCGGGTGTGCATTTCGATACCTAGCACAATAGATGTATATGTCTATTTATCGACATGGGGATTCAGTTACAATATATAATTGCGTAACAGCAATTAAAAACATTTATAAACATAGAGAAAACCCATGCTTTTAAAAATAATACCGCATTATTATTTATGGTGCTCCAACTTGCACAAAATGTATTTATAAATAAAAATATGCGTAACAAAATAACAAAACGTTATTTTAATTCGTGCCAACTATTTAAATAATTATTTATCGTATTACAAATAATTATTTTACTACCAGACCAGCCTTGGTCTGCTCAAACTCCACTTCCATTTATTGAACACCCAAATAAATAAATAAATAATTCATTATCTTAAATAAATATTTTATTTACAAACTAGTAAATAAATATTTATTAAATTTTCAATAAAATAAATAAATATATTTTACCCACAATCTGGTGAATAAGTATTTATTGAATTTATGCAATCATTTTAAATTGAATAAAATTATTCCACTATCTTGAGAATAATATTTATTAATTAAATTCAAATCAAATTTAATCGAGACCACAAAAAACACTTAGTGTGTGACCTTCTAGGATTATTTCTCATTGGCATTAGGTGGGCTTGCCTAAAGTCCAAGAGTACTGTCTAGCAATGGGTCGAGGCACCCAAGAGAAAGAACTTAAAGTTGCAACAACAAAATCCACATACGAATGCTCACTATGTAATATAATCCCTTTATCTCAATATCTCATCAAGATGGTTTCATGATAGTGTCATCAACCTATATGCTTGATACGTCGTTCTTTGACTACTTGAAATAAACTCATCATTACACCATGACCATGGAATTTCGCATGAAAATTCTATTTTAATCAAAGTGCCAAGATATCAACTTCTATAAATGGAAGGGATAAATCCTTCCTCGATTTATCCATTAATGACATGCCACTCATAACGCACCCAACGTACCCTACTTCCTGCTAACTATCTTCATGATGGTTTTTGTTAGTAAATAAAAGTTAGCAAGTCATGACACATATTAATTATAATATTAAAGTCTAAGGATCATTACACATGCTCGTAGATAGGAATATCTGATGACACCAAAACATGCAGAATTCATACTGGCGGGTATGTTATCATAATCTTATGTATCAGATATTATCATGTGTGAACTTCATGAGAGGAAGTCTCATCTACTTATGAGTACTCACATATGATGGTCTATATGCTATGTGTCCCATTATAGTATGTCATCCAACCACAAAACTATATTTAAGAATATTGTTATAGCATTTCAGGGTTATCATCATAGAGGGGAACTGTCACGACCTTATCAATGCAACAAATACTCCAGGACATTATTACATCATAATAATGTAGAATAATGAAAAATATGTAATAAGATGTTTAATATTTAAATATATTAAATATCCATGTAATCAAAGTACAACCAGTTGGTTCTAGGACACCAACACTTACATATAGCATGCTTGATAACCTTCATGGTCTTTACTAGGAGAGAGATAAATAGGAATGGTTTAAGATTTACAAGGAACTATTTCAGAGAAATATTGGAGGGTACTCCCCGGTTGGGCCTCATGTAGTAAATATCATTGGCTACATTGAGCTCTTAGAGGTTCTAGGGTTTAAACTCCCCGAAGAAATGGGCACTGGCCTTATTCTGGAATCACTCCCTCAGAGATTCTCCAAATTTGTTATGAATTTTAATATGAAAAAAATTAATAAGTATCTACCATATCTTCTTACTCTTATTCACCAAGTAGATAAGGATATGAAGCATGAAAAACCTTCCATCCTTATAGTGAATAAACAGAAAGGTCAAGCGAAGAGATTTAATGCCAAATATTCTTCAAACCCTTCCAAGAAGAGGAAGATCAAGGGGAAAACAAGGGAATAGGATTCTGTCTATTTTGAATGTGGTAAGAAGGGACACTGGAAGAAAAAATTCACCCATCCAAAGATTCAAGGGGAAGCTTTAGGTGCGTTTGTTATCGAGTGCAATTTATCTGTTTCTAAAAATTGGGTATTAGATATAGCTTCTGGTGCTCACATATGTATTCAAATACATGAATCAAGTAGATTAAAAAAAGATTGACCATAGATAGGTAGATCTTAAAGCAACCAACATAGATAAACTTTTTCTGTAGCTATCAGGGACAACCACCTCACATTTTCAACCAGAATGATCTTGGATTTAAAGGGTTGTTATTATGTGCTTTCAGTTACCAAAAACATTATTTCTATATCCAGAAATGATACAAATGGATTTATTTTCAAATTTGGGAATAAATTTTTCTTATTTTATAAAAATAGCACTTGTTATGGTAAGACACATTTAAATAATGGTCTTTATGTGTTGGATTACAAGAACCAAATAATGGAAATCGATAATGAAGTTACTTCGCATGACTCATACCACACCCAAATTTGGTATCACTAGATAGGTCATGAAAATGAAAATCACTTGACTAAATTACATCAAGATGGATATTTAGATTCTTTTGAACTAAAACCACTTGGTGTATGTCACACATGTTTATAAGGAAAAATTACCAAATCCCCATTTAGTGGGAAAGGTGAAAGGGCTAAAGAGCTTCTTGAATTAGTTCATATTGATGTGTGTGGACCATTTCATATTGAATCAAGGGGTGGGTAATCATACTTTTTAACTTTTAATGATGATTTTAGTAGATATGGATATGTATAATTAATGAATTATAAGTCAGATTCTTTTGAAAAATTCAAGTAATACAGGAATGAAATTGATAACCAGCTTGGTAAGAATATTAAGAAACTCCACTCAGACCATAGTGGAGAATATACTAATCATGACTTCATTGATTATCTATGGGAGTTCAAGATTTTATCTCAAATCACTCCTTCTTATACGCCTTAGTGGAATGGTGTAAGTGAAAGGAGGAACTACACCTTGTTGGACATGATGAGATTAATGGTGAGTCATGTGAGTCTTCTATTATCCTTTTGGGGATACACATTATAAACAATAATATACATACTAAAATGAGTTCCAACTTAATTAACAAATGGTATACCATAAAAATTATGGAATGGAAATAAATATGTGTTGTCTTACTTACATGGGTGGGGTTGAGAAGCATTATTTAAGGCCTCTCCAGGTAACAAGTTTTTACCCCGAGGCACAAAGTGTATCTTTATAGGATGTCCTAAAGAAACAAAGGGACACTACCTATATAATAATTCATAAAAAATGGTTGTTGTTGAAATACATACCACATTTCTTTAGGAGGATATTATCTCTAAAAGAGATAGTGGGAGATAGATAGACTTTGATGAAGTCTAGGATCAATATATACAAGAGTTGGCATATGAAAAAAATTCTACAAAGCCCCATGGAAGAATAAATTGTTCGAAAGACACAATTACTGTTTAGGAGTACTAAAGAGGTTGGAGAACCAAAATAGTATGTTTTTCTAGTCACCGAGTATGGTGAATCATTATCAATTGATAATAATGATCCTATAACCTACAAGGAAGAAGTAAGTGGAACATATGTTTTCAAGTGGAAAGAAGCCATGAATTCTGAAATGGATTCCATGTACCAAAACCAAGTCTGGATTTTGGTAAAACTTATAGTAGATGTAAATCCCATTGGTTAAAAATGGGTATTCAAGGAGAAACTGGACATTGAAGGAAAAGTCAATACCTATAAGGCATGACTAGTTGAAAAAGGGTTTAAACAATGTCAAGTAATTGACTACGACGAAACCTTTTCACCAGTTAGAGTGCTGAAATCCATCAAAATTCAACTTTCCATTAAAAATTCCCATGATTATGATATTTGGAAAATAGATTTCAAAACAATCTTCCTTAATAATAACATTTAGGAAGATGTCTATATGAAAAAGATCAAAGGGTTTGTGACTAGAAAGGATGCCAAAAAGGTATGCAAGTTGCAAAGAACCATTTATGGATTAAAGAAAGCATCTAGGTCATGGAACATTCATTTTAATGAGGAAATAAAATAATTTAGATTCATAAAGCTATAATATGAGAAATGTGTATATAAAAGGTTTAGTGGGAGTGAATTCCTTTTCTTAATAGTATATTTTGATGACATATTACTCATTGGAAACAAAATATCAGTATTATAGTATATTAAGGCATGGTTGAATAAATTCTTCTCTATGAAGGGCTTGGGTGAGGTGACATATATTCTTGGTGTCAAGATACATCATGATAGATCTAAGAGGTTTATCAGCCTAAGTCAAAGTACATACATTGACAAGACACTAAAGAGATTCAGTATTGAATAATTAAAGAGGGTATTGTTTCTAAAATCAGATGGCATTAATCTTTCTAGGAAATTGTTTCCTTAGACACATGAAGAAAGAAAAAAAATGAAAATGGATCCATATACATCAACAATTGGGTCAGTCATGTATACTATGCTATGTACTAGTATAGATGTCACATGCCCATTAAGTGTAGTAGGAAGATATCAAGCTGATCTAGGTGACCGCCATTGGATGGTAGTCAAGACTATCCTTAAGTGTCTGAGTCATACTAAGGATATGTTCCTAGTTTATGAAGGATATTAGAAACTAGTAATCATAGGATATGTAGATTCTAGTTTCCAAACCAATCAAGATGACATGAAGTCACAAATGGGATACATATTCACTTTGAATGGAGGTGTTTGAGTTAGAATAGCTCAAAGAAGGCCGTGGTTGCAGATTCTACAGCAGATTCTAAGTATATTTTAGATTTTGAGGTAGCTAAATAATTAGAATAGATGCACAACTTCATACAAGATCTTGATGTGGTACCCAACAGTAAAGTTCATATCACACTCTATTGTGATAAAACTATAGGGGTGGCTCTTTCAAAAGATCCAAGGTCACATTAGTAGATGAATCACATTCTTTAAAAGTATCATCTCTCAAGGGTTTTTTCTCAGAGAGGTAAAGTTTCAGTGAGAAGTATTTCCACAGAATATAATGTGGTATACCCCTTGACTAAAGCTTTGACTCAGCAGAAACATGACTATCATGTGAGGTCAGTGGACTGAAGGTTGTTGGAAGTTGGCTCTATTCCAAGTGGGAGTTTTTTGGATTTGGTATCCTATGACTAACTATTTTTACTTTAATTAGATGAATATTTTATGTATTGAATATTAATAAAACTTTTTATTACATATTGTTTATTTTTCTACATGAATCTAATGTAATAATGTCCTAGAGTATATGTTGCATTGATAAGGTCATAACAGTTCCCATCTATGATGAGAACCTTAATGTTCTATGTTGATATTATGAAATAATATTCTGTGGTTGGATAACATACTATGATGGGACACATAGTACATATATTTTTAGGTGTAAGTACTCATAAGCTGATGAGTCTTCTTCTTTTGAAGTTCGCACTTGGTAATCTCTAAGATGGAAGATTATGAGAAAAACCTACCAGTAGGAATTCCGCATGTTTTTGTGCCATCAAATATTCATATCTACAAGAATGTGTGATGGTCCTTATACTTTAATATTATTATTAATGCATGTTACAAATTTCATACTTAGATGTATTTCTCAAATCACGATGATAACAGTTCATGGAAAAGTTGGATACGTTGGGTACGTCACGAGTGACATGTCATTAATGAGAAAGTCAAGGAGGATTTTCCCTTCTATCTTTATGGAAGCTAATATCTGTACCCTTTGATTGGAATATAACTGTTAAATTAAATTCTACGGCCATGGTGTAACACTGTGTTTATTTCAGATAGTCAAAGAATGAAATATCAGGCATATAGGTTGGTGACATGGATGTGCAACCTTCTTGATGAGATATTGTGATAAAGGTATTATATTACACAATGAGTGTTCATATGTGGTTTTTGACATTGCAACATTAAGTTCTTTCTCTTGGGTTCCTTGAACCATTACTAGACATTAATCTTGGACTTTAAGCAATCCCGTCTAATGCCAATGAGAAAGAATCCTAGAGGGTCACACACTAAGTATTTATACAGATCTTGATTAAATTCTATTTGAATTTAATTAATAGAATAAATATTATTCTCAAGCTAGAGGAATAATTTTATTCAAGTTATATCGATTTCATAAATTAAATAAATATTTATTCACCAGGTTGTAAATAAAATATTTATTTTATTTATTTAATATTTTAATAAATATTTATTAGATATATTGTGAATAAAATATTTATTTATGAATAAATTATTTATTCAGTTATTTAATAAATTCTAGAGGAGTTCAAATGGACCAAGAATGAGTCCGATGACAAATATTAATTAAAAATACTATTACATAATATTTTTTATTGTGCAAGTTGGCACACAACACAAAATAATAATTATATAATTATTATTATGTGGCATAAGATTTATTAAAGGTAGTAAATACTATTTAATGGACGGTATGCAATTAAATAATATTTTAACTCAAATCCCAACTTTATAAATAGGCATCTATGTCTATGGTGTAGAGTATCCAAAAATTGAGAATAGAGAATTATTTCTCACAATGAATTCTCTCTCAACTCCTCATTCTATATCCTTCTTAAGGACGGGAAGTGAAAACAATATTTATTCAAGACCAAAGAATGAGTGATCAAGAACGAACAACGCCTGTCATTTGAATTACAATGCTAGCACCTAGAGATCGAGTAGTGTTTCTCAAAGATCATAGGTGCATGTGTAGATCACCGCTAGATGGATTCTATCCTTGGATCCTCACAATGCAATGAATGTAATCCGAAACAGTCTTTTTGGATGATCAATATTCACCAATGAAGAAAGTTACTAAGACCATGTATTTATTTCTTCAGATATTAAGTAAATTAATTATAAATTTGATGTGTAAGATCCATGATCTTGGTTTCGAGAAACAATTATTAAATGAAATTTTAATATATCACCCACCACCACATGCTTCTACTATGCCTATAACCATAAGAAAATTAATTTTCTATTGGTCTATAATGTTAGACCTCTTCATACTTGCTTCACTATTAACTTTATAACTTTATTCACCTTTAAGAAGAATTAAATTCTTTCTATTTTCAAATCTTTTCACAGCTAAAGAAGACTCTTCAATCTTAACACATAGAGCAATAACATTATTTTCACCATTATAAAAATTTCAAGCCAATTCCAAGTATCCTTACCATATGGTAAGGTACCCTTTGATCACATTCTTAGAATTTTTCTTGGGTTTGGATTCCTTGTTTGCAATTATAGATTCATTACTTGAGATCAAAACTGATTTCCCCTTATGTTTTATCATCCCATCTTATTGGGAAATCTATGTCATACATTTGGAAGTTCAATGACCCACCTCCTAACACATTCCACACACATCTTCATTAATTCTATTTGTACCTCTATTGGGAATCCTCTTACACTATTTATATAGCACCCCCAATTTCAGGAACATGACCCTTTATTAATTTTTTTTGGGTCTATATAATGTTCGGGTTATGTTTCAAGAGTTCTAGAGTGGTTTTGGAATGTTTTAGAGGATTTTATGGAGGAGTACAGTTTGTGCACGATTAGTAAAAACCATGAAGCATATCTAAGAAATCGTTCAAGGGAAGAAAATGGACATTATACAAATGCATGGTTAGAAAATGGTGTGACCAAACTATATGAATTCCCATGAGAAACTGTGCTTCTTGAAAAAGAGGTAAATGATTGGTTGGTGCACAATTTTTCTAACCGTACGAGCCAACTATGCAAGGTATAACTTTAAGACAGTAGCACCCCACAGTTGGCACAAAATTTTCCAAACTATGTGGTCTAACCATATGACGTATAGTTGACCCTCCTTAAAATGTGGATATAATCTGAATTAGGACTTTTAACCATCATTTTTCCCTTAATCCTCTCATAACTCGAATTCCTTTTGTTCCCAAGGTGCGAGAGGTGATCCCCTTTGATCTGGGAGTGATCCATAAGAAAATCAATGTAACACCCCAAGTTTTTCTAAAAATAAATAGAAATTCATGGAACTTTGTTTTAAATAGATATTTTTAATTAGCCTTTAAAACATAAATTTTCTACTTCTATGTTCTGAATTTCAAGAAACTGTCATCTACATTTGTGTTCAGTATGTTATTTAGAGTCTATTGAAACCAACTTGTTTTTTGGTGAATAGTAACATACCCTTATGAATAGTAGTATGAATAGTAATATGACCCTAATTAATAGTAAATTTTATTATTATTTTATTTTATCAAGTCTTTAAGATAATATCATCTAGGTTGATTTTTCATTGTGATATAGAAGTAGTTACAAAATTAGAATTGTTAATTTTTGAATTAAGTGTGATTTTATTTAAAAACTAAATTAATAATATTTAGAAAATTATTTTCAAAAAATAGACTTCATTTTTGAAATCTACACGTCGATAAATGGTTAGGGTGAATTTTGGGAATTTTTCTGAAACAAATGATTTTTCGGTGAATAGTAAAAAATACAGTTTTTAGTTTCAGTGTGTTAATGACATCATTAATGATATAATAATGATGTCATAAATCTAGTAGACTTGTGTATAGTTAAATAATATGTGAGGTTTCCCAAGTGGACTATTCCATGGGCAAATACCATGGGAAAGCTCTTGGTTTTGTAAATACCACTCATGAGGTGTCCCTTGAAAATTATTAAAATAATCCCTTACTTTTCCTATAAATACCAACTATTACCATCATTGAATTCATTAACAATTCTCCCTCAATAAATCTCTGGCATCCTTAACTTCATAATATTCCTCCCAAGGTTTTCTCAATCCCCCAAGGTCCCAACCTTCAAGTTCTAAGGGTTACTCTACAAGGTAAGAAAATTCTCAATTTCTTTCTTTTTCCTTTCAAGTTCTCTTTTATGTGGTATAATTTTAAAGTTTCCATACCATGTTCTTATTTATTTCTTATTATTGATATTCTCTATATTATGATTCATTTATGTATGGGTTACCCTTGTCCGTTTGTGTCGAATTATCGACATCATGGATGATCTGATTTCAATTTCCATTAATTCTTTAAAGTCTGGTCATGAAAAAATTTATATGGTTGAAACAGGTTATAATATATGTTTTATGAATCACCCATGGTTCTTGAATTCTTTTGTACTCATCATTCTAATTTATAAGACAAAACGGTGATGTTATTATCAAATAACCACTAAAATGATCTAAACAAACATCATTACTGTTATAATTTATGAATCATCATCATGTAAGAATTAAAAATTATGAATAGAATAATTTATGTTACTGGATATATGTAAATACTACTCCATTCCAATTCTGGAGTTTCACTTCCAATCGACAAGAATGTCCATCATGAACTAATCATGGAAATCATGTTAAGAACTCACCCAAAAACATTGCAAAGGGAAAAATACTAACAATTAAGGGTGAAATGATGTTATGAAATGATCATATAAGATGTTATAACCATGGAAATGTTTCTGTAAAATATTAATAACACTCTTTTAACCGTTATACAGGAGGTTTAAAAAAGTTTGAAGTAAGACAAACCCGAGGTAAGGGAATTCTTAACTGGATTTCCATTCTTTGCGTTAACTTTCTACTTCATTATTTATGTGCTATTTAAATTTTTTGTGTGATGGGTTATGTTTATATTATGTTTTATTATGTGTATTTACAGTATATATACATATTCTATCCACTCTATTAAGTCTCTCTTCAATTGTATGATATTTATAAGGGGCTTTTCTTTAAAAATCCTCTTTTTAAATTCGGTTTTACGAAATTCCAAAGTAATGTTGTTATAGAATTATTCATATTGCATGATTATGTTTTGGTTCTTGGGAATTATTTATGATGAAGGGTGGGACCTATATCTCCCTTCAATGCATTGGATATGATTAAGTTGGAGGTCGTCCGTATGGTTACTCCAAGTGTGACTACGATGGTTACACAAAGTAAGGTAGCCGTGAGGGTTACAAATTATAAGGTAGCCAAGAATGGTTACAAGATTATATAAGTAATTCCCCAAGATACCTTTATGATTATATTTATGTTCTCATGTTTTGTGTGGATCTTGTGTAAATCTCATGTTACACAAATTAAATATATATGGGTGACAAGAATGTCTTTTGAAAATGATTTCATACGTTATGAGTATTCATGGACTAATGTGATCTTTCCTTCTTTTCCATCCCTTACTGAGATTTTGTGCTCATCCCAAGTTTTTAAATGTTTTTTTCACCGGTTAATGGATGTGTAATACAAGGAAGGAAGACATATTAAATGTTGAATAATTGTCAAGGAGTCTTGTTTTATGTTTTAATGTTTTATATTTTGAAAAAAATGGAAACTGTTTTTATGGTATCCACTCTGTAATAATGTGTAATTTCATGAATGCATTGGCCTAATTCTCTAAAGCTCTAAAATTTAAAAGATATTCAATTTAAAAGGAAGTTTTTTCTTGACTAAATTCAAGATTATGTATATAATAAGGTTGGGTCCTTATAGTTGGTATCAGAGGATGGTTTAGATAACTTTAGGGGTTAGGGTGATGTTAATAGAATAACATAAATGATTTTCACTCTATTTTTAATTTGAAATTTTATAGCATTTAAAGTTTACCATGTTGCTTTATCCAAGACATGTTTGTTCAGAATGGTTGTCCATAGAAGTAACAGGGATGCTGAAGAGGAGAGGCACCGATAGAATGAAATCCTTCCGGAACTACATCCTAGAATGGTAGGGATTGGAACTGAGAAGTTTGTGACAGTAATGGATCAGCTAATATAGACAATAAATGGTGGTGGCATCCTTGCAAGATAACCAATAGAGGTACCACAATGGAACATGACAGTAGTGGAACATTTTATGAGAAAATAGCCTCCTGCATTCAATGGATCTTCTGACCCAGTAGCAGCTGAAGGATGGATCAAAGCCCTTGAAAAGATATTCGATGTTATGGGATGTTCAAACAATCAAAAGGTAAGTCTTTCCATTTATCGTTTTGAAGGGGAAGCTAATTAGTGGTGGTCAATGGTAAGGAATATCAGTGGTAGAGAGGATTTTGATGCCTTAGAGTGGGATGAATTTAAAAGTCTTTTCCTTGAAAAATATTTTCCTAAGGTGGTGAGACTTTGAATGGAGAAGAAATTCCTTGAATTAAAACAGAAGGAGAAATATTCAGTGGTTGTGTATGAAGCGAACTTCACCCGACTGGTGAGGTATGCACCAAATCATATTCTGGATCTTGATAGAAAAATCAACCGCTTTTACTCAGGACTGAATCCAAGGTATCGAAGGGCGTTGGCCTCTCATGAATTCAAAAGTTATGAGAAACTTTTCCGATGTGCTGAGTGGGTAGAGATGGAGTTTTCTGATGATCATGTGCATTTTGGAAACAAAGAGAAGAAGAGGTCCAGTTGGCAAGAAATAGGTAAGAATCAACCAAAGAAATCTGATGGTAAGAAAATCCAATTTCCAGTTTGTGAAAAGTGTGGAAAGAAACACCCTTGGTAATGTCTTAGAAAAACTGGGAAGTGTTTTAAATGTGGTAAGTTTGGACATATGGCCCGCGATTTCCATGAAAATGATCTTAAGAATAATCCTAATAAGCAAACTATAAAGTGTTTTAAATGTGGTGAAATGGGTCATTATGAAAATGTCTGTCCAAAGAGAGATCCGAATGATGCAAAGAAGCCAGAGTACAAGAAGAAAGGTGTAGTGAGATCCTTTGTGACTACGTCGGTAGATGTTGGGCCATCCAATGAATTTGTATCAGGTACTTTGTTTTTACAATCAGATTTTTCTAAAGTTTTTTTTTGATACGGGGTCTACACATTCCTTCATCTCTAAGAAATTTTCTGGTAAATTGGAATTATCACCTCAACAAATGGGACCCGGACTTGTTGTTAAAACAACAAGGGGGAAATGTTATATCAAAAGAGGAATTATAAGAATCTTTCTATTGTGGTATGTGGAAATACTTTACCTTCTAACCTTGTTGTTTTACCCTTAGTCGAGTTTGATGTTATTCTGGGGATGGACTGGCTTTCTGATTATCATGCTAAGATTGACTGTAGATCTAAATAAGTTGTTTTTCAGAAATATTTTCAGTTTTTATACAAGAATGAACCCATAAAATTGATAACATATCAGGAAGATGAGAAACTATTGAAATATGGAAATGAATGTTATCTTGCTTATATTGTTGAAAACAAGGGAACTATTCAAATTAATGATGTGCCAGTGGTAAATGAATACCTTGATGTTTTTCCTGATGAGATACCCAGTGTCATACCTGATCAAGAAGTCGAATTCACAATTGACTTAGTTCCTGATGCTAAGACAATTTCAAAACCCCCATATCATATGGATCCAATAGAACTTCTTGAATTGAAAAATCAGTTGCAGGATTTTCTTGACAAAGGCTTCATTCATCCTAGCACTTCACCATGGAGAGCCCCTATTTTTTTTGTTAAAAAGAAAGATGGTTCCATGAGATTTTTCATTGATTATAGATATTTGAATAACATCAATGTTAAAAACAAGTATCCTTTGCCTCATATTGATGAATTGGTTGATCAGATCCAGGGAGCTCAGTAATTTTCCAAGTTTGACTTGAGATTCGAATACCATCAGCTGAAGGTGAAGGAAGATGACATCCCGAAAACAACCTTTCATACTAGATATGGGAATTATGAATTTGTTGTTATGACATTTGGATTAACTAATGCACCTTCTGTATTCATGAATCTTATGAATAGAGTATTTCATGAGTTCTTGGATAAGTTTGTAGTTGTATTTATTGATGACATTCTGGTATTTTCTAAAAAAAAGAGGATCATGAAAAATATCTAAGGGTTGTTTTACAAACATTAACAGAAAAGAAACAATATGGAAAATTCATAAAGTCTGATTTTTGGTTGCAACAGATTTCTTTTCTTGGGCACATTGTAAATAAGGATGAAATAACAGTTGATCCTACCAAAATAAAAGTAGTTGATGAATGGCCAAGACCCAAAAATGTTACAGAGATTTGTAGTTTTTTGGGATTATCAAGTTATTACCGAAGGTTTGTGAAGAACTTTGCACAGTTATCTAGCCCGATAACTAAGTTAACACGGAAAGGAGTTAAATTTGTTTGGACAAAGGAATGTGATGTTTGTTTTCAGGAACAGAAGAAGAGATTGGTGAATGATCTAGTTTTGGCCTTACCTTCCCGAAATGGTGAGTTTGTCATCTACAATGATGCTTCTTTGAAGGGACTTGGTTGTGTTTTGATGCAAAATGATCAGGTAATTGCCTATGCTTTGAGACAACTTAAACCTCATGAGCTAAATTATCCCACACATGATTTGGAATTGGCAGCTGTGGTTTTTGCCTTGAAAATTTGGAGGCATCATCTATACGGAACCAAATTCCAAATATATACTGAACATAAAAGTCTAAAGTATATATTCACTCAGAAGTAATTAAACATGAGGCAGAGAAGATGTCTAGAACTGATAAAGGATTATGACTGCATGATCAATTACCATCCTGGGAAAGCAAACAAAGTGGCAGATTCCTTAAGTCATAAACATCATGCATCATTAACCATGCTACGTTTGGAACATGATCCCTTGATTAATGATTTGATGAATTTCGGATTAGAAGTTGTTGGTGCAGGGAATACATCTATTTTGTTTTAGGTTTCAGTGCAGTCTTTGTTATCAGACAGAATTAAGAAAGCGCAGAAGAAAGACCGTGAGCTACAGAAAAAGGTAGAATTGGTTAAAATTGTTAAGTTTCCAGAATTTAATCTTGATAAAGAATGTGTTTTAAGATTTGGAAAAAGGTTGTGTGTGCCATGTGATTCTCAGTTGAATAAATAATTGTTGGGTGAAGCTCATAATTCTCCATTTTATATTTATCCTGGCAGTACTATGATGTACAGAGACCTTCGGGAATATTATTGGTTGGATGGAATGAAAAGAGATATTGTTGATTTTACCATGAGATGTTTGACATGTCAATAGGTTAAAGAAGAGTGACAATTACCGAAGGGGATGATTTAGCCTTTTCCAGTTCCAAGGTGGAAATGGGAGAATGTATCCATGGACTTCATGGTGGGACTACCAAAGACTTCTCGAGGTAACAATGCGATTTGTGTTATTATTGATCGGTTGACAAAATCTACACATTTTCTTTTTATTCGAGATACAATGTCTTTAGATCAACTTTCTTGATTGTACCTTAAGGATATTTTTAGGTTACATGGAGTACCTCTTTCCATAGCATCTGATCGAGATCCCAGGTTCACGTCTAACTTTTAGAAGGGACTTCAGAAGTCGTTGGGCACAGAGTTAAATTTTAGTATAGCTTTTCATCCTCAATTTGATGGGCAGTCAAAACGAACGATTCAAACTTTGGAGGATATGGTTTGAGATTTTTCAATGGACTATCAGGGAAGTTGGGATCAACATATTTCTATAGTCGAGTTTTCTTATAATAACATTTTTCATTCCAGTATTCAGATGGCACCTTTTGAGGCCTTGTATGGGAATCAGTGTCGGACTCCAGTGTTTTGAGATGAATTTTGTGAAAGAAAGTTGATGGGGCCAGAATTAGTAGAAGAAGTGGCTAAGAAAGTGAGGATGATCTAGCAGCACATGAGGACAACTCAGAGTAGGTAGAAAGGTTATGCCGATAACAGAAGGAAAGACTTCTCTTTTGAGGTAGGTGACCATGTTTTCCTTAAAATATCTCCTTGGAAAAGTGTGATGCATTTCGGTAATAAAGGGAAGCTAAGTCCACAGTTCATCGGTCCATTTGAAATCTTGGAGAAAGTTGGAACAGTTGCATACAGTGTAGCTTTGCCTCCGAGTTTGTTTCAGGTACACAATGTTTTTCATGTTTCATTGTTGAGAATGTATGTGCCAGATTCATCACATGTCTTGAGCCCAGAAGTAGTTCTGCTGGAAGAGAACCTTTCTTATGAATAGAAACCAGTTCAAATTCTTGATTGAAGAGAACATGTATTGCAGAATAAAAGAATCCACTAGGTAAAAGTTTTTTGGAGAAACCACATGGTTGAAGAAGCAACATTGGAGTCTGAAAATGCTATGAGAGAAAAATACCCTCAGTTGTTTAATAAGTAAATAAAATTGCGCAGACGCAATTTCAAGAAGGTGGGGATAATGTAACACCCCAAGTTTTTCTAAAAATAAATAGAAATGCATGGAACTTCGTTTTAAATATATATTTTTAATTAGCCTTTAAAACATAACTTTTCTACTTCTATGTTCTGAATTTCAAGAAATAGTCATCTACATTTGTGTTCAGTATGTTATTTGGAGTCTATTGGAACCAACTTGTTTTTTGGCGAATAGTAACATACCCTTATGAATAGTAATATGAATAGTAATACGACCCTAATGAATAGTAAATTTTATTATCATTTTATTTTATTAAGTATTTAAGATAATAGTATCTAGGTTGATTTTTCATTGTGATATAGAAGTAGTTACAGAATTAGAATTATTAATTTTTGAATTAAGTATGATTTTATTTAAAAATTAAATTAGTAATATTAAGAAAATTATTTTCAAAAAATTGACTTCATTTTTGAAATCTAAACGTCGATAAATGGTTAGGGTTAATTTTGGGAATTTTTCCGAAACAATTGATTTTTCGGTGAATAGTAAAAAATACAGTTTTTAGTTTCAGTGTGTTAATGGCATCATTAATGATATAATAATGATGTCATAAATCTAGTAAACTTATGTATAGTTAAATAATATGTGATGTGTCCCAATTGGATTATACCATGAGAAAATACCATGGGCAAGCCCTTGGTTTTGTAAATACCACTCATGAGGTGTCCCTTGAAAATTATTAAAATAATCCCCCACTTTTCCTATAAATACAAACTCTACCCTTCATTGAATTCATTCAAAATTCTCCCTAAACTAAGATATGGCCTCCTTACCTTCATAATAGTCCTCCTAAGGTTTCCTCAAGCCCCCAAGGTCCAAACCTTCAAGTTATAAGGGTTACTCTTCATGGTAAGAAAATTATCAATTTATTTCTTTTTTCCTTTTAAGTTATCTTTTATGTGGTATAATTTTCAAGTTTCCATACCATGTTCTTATTTATTTATTATTCTTGATCTTCTATATATTATGATTAATTTCTGGATGGGTGACCCTTGTCCCCTCTCTTTTTAATATTTTCTAAAACCATGTTGCGTAGCCGTTAGGCTACCGAAGTTTTGTAAGCGATTTCACAATTATTCTTTTATTTTGAGTTCTTTCCTTATTCTTTCTTCATATCTCCTTACCCAGGAGGCATGAAATCTCCAGAAATCATATATATTATATATGTTATCATGTTTATGGAAAATTACTCATCATTATTCTAACACCCTGAGATTTTATGAAAAATATTCTTTTTAATTTCATTAATGTCTTGTGTTGTACGCTACACCAAAAGGAGCTTGCACAACACGCATCCCTGACTTGGCTTGCATTACACACAATCGCGACCTTCCACGATAACGTGTGTTGTACGCAATACTGAGTTTCTCTAAACAACGATATGTTGTATAAACTAGCCGTTATGAATAGTAGTACCCACTTTTTGAAATTTTATAAATTTTATCTTTCAAAATGGACTTCATTTTTGGATTCGGAATATCGAAATTAGCCTAGGGTGAATTTTTGGTATTTTTCTGAAAACTTTCAATTTTTGATGAATAGTGAAAACACTGGGTTACTATTTAAAAACCGACTTTTTATTTAAATAATTATTTATTTTATTCAAATTTATTTTAGGTCAAAATTGATACATAATACCTATATAAGTTCAATGCAATTCATTGGAGTCATTTTATAATAATTTTAGATATATAAAAATTTTATTGAACTTTTTACCGTCTTTTACCCACCTCCTAGGAGAATTTTCAAATTTACATAAAACTTAATTTTACCGCTTTTGTGAATGGAATTTAAAAAACCCGAGAGACACGGTTGATGTCAGTAAGTAAAATGTGGTTCAATGAGATGAAAATATTTTTTGGTGAATAGTAACTTTTTACTTTTTTTACCACGGTTAAAAGTAAATAGGGTAATTAAGGGTAAAAGTGATATTATTATTACCCTAAAACATGTCCTAATTCTATTGTATTAGTGTAATTCGACCAAAAACAACCTTAGGAATAAAATATGACCATTTAGGCCCACTTGGATTAGATTAGGACATTTAATATTAATTTATTTAAAGAAGGGTTAAAATAGTTAAAATCAAAGTTTAATAAGTAAATCATTTTTAATATAGGGTTATACATAAGATAAATTCGACTATAAATATTCATTAGAAATATAAAAATATTTCCTACATAATGGTAGTTTATTTGTAATTTTTAGACTTTAAATAATTTAATTTATTTATGACACAATGATGATGCAACAATTATATTATTAATGAAATATTGACATAATTGATGTTATAAATACCCAAATAAATGTAATTTGAGACTTTTTATGAATTAAAATAATTTTATATGTTAATAGGACATGCTATTATTGATTTAATCAACTTTTTTCGAACTAATCTTTCTGTTATGATTTTCACAAAAATCAATTACCAAATAGTGTCAAAATTGACATAAAATAGTTTTTAAAACAAATATTATATTATTAATTGTTATTTTATTCCTAAAAATCTAAAGTTCGTCAAAATGACTTAGATAAGGTTATATATATTAATAATAAACAACTTGGGGTTCGTTTGTCTTGTTATAGTAAGTTTATTAACCTTATAGTGTAAGAAAACAAGAAGACACGGTAAAAGTTAAATTATCTAACTTAAAGTTAAATCTAAATGATAAGGTTAAAATAGAATCCTCAACTTGTCTAAATTCTATTGGATGAGAGGATTTAGACCCATCCCCACCTTATCTTTGAAATAAATCAATTTTTAGCTATTAAAAACCGAATATGACTTTATAATAAAATAATATTTTTTGTTTTTCCTAAGGTGCCCCTCTCCTCCCTTATAAAAGGGCACCTCCTCCCTCTCTTCCTCACACCACTTTGAGCCTTCAGGATCGGCCAAACCCTGACAAATTCTCTTCTCCACTTCCCTAGAAACATCCTAGAGGTCCTGGTCTTCTTCAAAGACCAATTTTAGTACCCTAAGAGGAGGTCTCAAAGAGGCGCTTCAAAGAAGAGGTAATGTCCGTTACCGATTCTTTCAACTTTATTTCTTCTTCCACTCCTTCTTCTTTAGTTGTTTAATTATGACGTAATAAAATAAGTATAACTCATATAATTATATGTTATTATAATTATGAAACAATCCAATTTAACCATCTATCCATCCTACGGAAAACGAAATCACCGCGAGTGCGTACGTACGGAATACCGTCTCCACGCCGTGGTGTAATCTATTTTCCACCACCACCTTACTTGGATGGGTATAATGGTGTAAATAATGACTATATATGATTATTGTAAATTTATATTGATTATGAAATATTATACATACACTTCAATACAATTCCACGATCATGGAAATGATATCATCGCTCGTGCGTACGTACGGACTACCGTCTCCACGACGCGATGAGATTCATTCTCAATGATTAACCATTACTGAATGATTATAAAGTATATATAATAAGTAATGATGAAATATATGAAATAATAATGATACTGTATTTATGTATATATATATGTATGCCATCTACTTAATTCCATTCAATTCAATAAGGAAACGAAAACAACGTTCATGCGTACGTACGGCCTACCGTCTCCATGAACGATGTATTTCTTTCCATTTATCGATCTATTATATAAATGTATATTCTGAATATATATTATATATAAATCATGTTTTACATTCTGTATGTAAGTAACCATGATCTAAGTAATCATATGAATAATTACAAGTTAAAACATGAACGAAAAATGAAACGATTTTACCCAAAACGCTACTTTAACATTAATTTACAAAAGAATGGGTAATATAAAGTCATAAGTGAAACATATATGATATCATAAAAATGAATATGATTATGTAATAAGTCAATGAAATTATTTAAATAATTATACAGGATTTTCAGATCCATACGAAGCATATCAGACCTAAGGTAAGGGATACTTTATCAATCTCATTTTTATCTGAGGTTGTTTATTCGTAAGTATTTACTGGGGTTATCTTTATCATCAAAGAACATGTTTTATAAAAATGTTTTCTTGTATGTTTAAAGTTCTTTTTACCCATTTTTTACTTTTACTACATGGTATGTAAAGAATATTTCTTTTACGAGGTACTTTTTGACTTTTTCGGCAAAAGTACGAGAAGAATGTTTTTTTAACTTATACAACATGAAAGGATTTTTTTACGGTTTTATAAAGCCTTATTTACATGAAGCTTCCTCCAAAAGATTTCAAGACTATTTACAAAAAAATCTATTTCTTTTAAAATTGCATGGAATTTTATGAAAAAAAATGATTTTCAAGAAGAAAGGATATTTTCCTCAAGAATTCATTTCAAGTGCTCTATCAAAGCCATTTTCCATCTCAGATGAAGTTATTTCATATGTGTATGTTTCAAGTATAATGTCTCTATGATTTACATGGTTTCACTTTTCTTATGATGAAATGATATCCATTTATTTTATATGGATTATGTGATGATGTGATGATGTTTATGAAACCCATTTTATTTATTGGGTTATTATGAATGATGTATGTTTATTTTGTGGCACAAGTAAGAATGATTTCATTATGAGATGGGTGGGACCTATATCTCCCTCCAATTAATTGGGTAAAGATTTATATCTCATGATATAGGCATGGATGGAATGGTAATTTAATCCAGTTCAGTAATACAGGACTGGAATGAGGAGTGAAATCGATTCAGAAAGGGACTTTGTCCACTAAGATGGTCTTGGTAGCAATGACTTGGATAATATGGAAATTATATCATGTGATTAATGGTTTCCACAATCACATGTTTTATTCCCATGCAATTTTATCATGATTCATGTTTCTTTTTGATCTATGCCTTATATACTACCATGTTTTATGTCATTGCTCTAGATTTTGATGTTTAAACATTATGTTCATGTTTTTAAGTTAAAATGTATATGATTTGTTTTATTTTATCCATACTTACCCTTACTGAGCATTTGAGCTCACCCTTTATATGTTTTCTTTTCCCCAGGATATAAAGAAAGGTTTTAGGTAAGAAAACAAAAGGGGAAGATCTTTATGGGAGATGTTGAAGATCTTCCACCACGATTAGAAGATTACGTTCCGAGTTTCCAAAGACACTAAACTATTACGGTCCTTGTGTTTCTGTTTTTGTTATTTATTAAGTATTCCGCAAAAGTAATGTAATGTCCATGTATGTCAAGCTTCAGGTCTCTACAGTTGGTATCATAGGAAAGGTTTAGTCAACCTTTGGAAACTAGGTTGCGGGAACTTTAGTGAGATCCCTAGAGATATTTATAAGGTATGTCTAGGGATGTCCCTAAGGTTAAGTATAATTATAGGTTATAATCCTATAATTATGGTAATGATCTTAGAATTAAACCTAAGATGTTAGATATTGAAGGTACTCCCCCTTTATTATGTTGTTTTCCCTAGCATGATTTTTGCCTCTCACACTATTCTTTTTGGGTTTTAGATGATGGATGGAACCCGAAGGAACTGTGTTGATCAATGTAATGAACAATGCAATGATTGTCCTCCTGAACAAACCAATGTTATGGGATATGGAGTTAAAAATCTGATTGCTATACTTACACAAGCTATGAATCATTCTGGACTTCCAAATGAGCAGAGAAGGGAACAATATTCTATTGAGTCCTTCATGAGGCAACGCCCACCTTCTTTCAGTGGGTCTTCTGATCCACTTGTTTCTGAACAATGGATCAGTACCACTGAAAAGATATTTTCAGTTCTTCAATGTTTTGAACATGATAAAGTCATCTTAGCAGTATATCGTTTGGAAGGTGAAGCTGATCAATGGTGGAATCTTATCAAGAATACGAGGCCAAAAGATGAAATTGAGTCCATGGAATGGGACGAGTTCAAGAACTTATTTTTCAATAAGTAATTCCCTCGTATTCTTCAAACAAAGATGGAGAAGGAGTTTCTTGAACTAAAGCAAAAGGATGATGAATCTGTTGGTATATACGAAGTGAATTTTACAAGGCTTACAAGGTATGCATCTGGATTTATCATCCAACCTGAAAGTAAAGTTGATCGATTATTTAGTGGCTTAAAACCAAGTCTTCGAAGGGAATTATCTATAAGAGACTTCAGTATCTATGAAGAAATTGTGCTTTGTGCTATCAAGGTAGAAATGGAAGTTGGTGTTACATATCCATCTCATGGTTTTGATAATAAACGAAAGATGGAGTTCAAGGAGAAATCTCAGAGTAATGGTGAAAAGAAGATGAATGTTTCCTTATGCTCAAAGTGTGGAAAGAAGCGTGGTGGAGATTGTCTTAAAGGAACTAGAAAATGTTTTAAGTGTGGAAAAGAAGGTCATCGAGCAGTTGAGTGTCGAAGTAATGGAAAAAGGGTTACTAATGATAAAGAAAAGACTGCAGAGAACGCACCACCAACACTTCAATGCTTAAAGTGCAATGAAATGAGGCATTATTCTAATCAATGCCCTAATCCAAGGGTTAATGATGATCGACATGAGCAACCACTTAAGGCAAAGGACAAAGGGAAGTCACATGTGATCACTATTGGCGATGTTGAATATGAAAACGATGTGGTGGAATGATTAAGTGTTTATGTAATGGGATTCCAAAATAATGTTGTATATAGTATCGTGGAATATTGGAATATTTATGTATTGGTCCATTGTGGTTTTCTATAAGAATATGGTACTGGTAACCATGAAAAGTGATTGAAATGTTTTTGGAAAGCAGATGATAAGCACATAATGAAGGGATAAAGAGAAAATGAAATGAGATCATGACTGATAAAAGGAAAAAGTTATATCATGGTTTGAGTATATAGAAATTTTGGGATTTTTGTATGTGGAAAGAGTTACCTTTTGACAGCATTCATGTTTTCACTAAGGTTATATGGTAATTTATATTTCAAGAGAACACATGATTAAGGAATTCACATGTTTGGAATGTGACCAACAAGATATATCGTATGATAAAATAATGTTATTCAGGTTCTTGTTATGTGACTTTTCCATTAATCATTTTCTGTACACTATGAGAATGGACAGATGTATTTTGGATAAGTCTAAAGATGGAAAGGGTTATGTCAGACATCAGATAGTATTGTTTAAGGCTTGGAATTTTTTTTGATATTATTGCAGGAATGTTATTATAATGCAGTTTTAGAAAAAGGGACAACCTGCAAGATGGGCGACAACCCGTTGCGTCGGACAAGGCTGTGGAAATCGAACCCACAACCAATGTGCGAGAGGACTTTATCGCCTACCACTGGCCTACAGGATGTCCCTGGTTAGTATAAATTAGTTTTAACTTTTTTAAGTGGTATGAGATATGAAGTATAAGTCCATTTTAGGAACCATATACGATTAATCGACTTATGTATATTTAATAACTTTTGCTAACCTTTTGTTTGAGACAGATGGAATGACCCGTCATTCTATCACATGATCTGCTAACACTTCACGAATAACAAATTCAACTTTATTTCTTTAAGATATGAAGTGGAAATTTTTCAAGGCACGAACAATAGTGATATTGAACCAAAATCATGTAAGTATTTCATTTAATTCATCAAATTTAGGGAAATGATCTTCAAAACCAAAAATGTTGTCCTAGTTCCCTCATATCCGATGAATCAGATGGTACCTTAGATCATCACAAATCTATGGCTTTGTGATTGTTGGATTTTTCATAGCCATGTTCTCTACCACTCTCCATCAGAACTTGATGGTTATATTTTTCTTCCATATCCATATTTTCACCTATGTTATCCTATGTGGAAACCCAGTGATTAGTTAATTTGGGTAACTGTTACTTTTCATACTTTAGTTTTTAAAGCCAAGTTTTGGTATTCCTTTTTACGATGTGTGTTTTTATTAAAGAAACTTTCGAGTAGTAAACCATTTATAACCCCGACGAATTTCGAGGGCGAAATTCATTTTAAGGGGGGTAGAATGTAACACCCTGAGATTTTATGAAAAATATATTTTTTTTAATTTCATTAATGTCTTGTGTTGTACACTACACCAAAAGGAGCTTTCACAACACGCATCCCTGACTTGGCTTGCATTACACGCAATCACGACCTTCCATGATAGCGTGTGTTGTACGCAATACTGAGTTTCTCTAAACAACAATATGTTGTATCAACTAGCCGTTATGAATAGTAATACCCACCTTTTGAAATTTTATAAATTTTATCTTTCAAAATGGACTTCATTTTTTGATTTAGAATATCAAAATTATCCTAGGGTGAATTTTTTGTATTTTTCTGAAAACTTTCAATTTTTGATGAATAGTGAAAACACTGGGTTACTATTTAAAAACCGACTTTTTTATTTAAATAATTATTTATTTTATTTAAATTTATTTTAGGTCAAAATTGATACATAATACCTATATAAGTTCAATGCAATTCATTGGATTCATTTTATAATAATTTTAGATATATAAATATTTTATTGTACTTTTCACCGTCTTTTACCCACCTCCTAGGAGAATTTGCAAATTTACATAAAACTTAATTTTACCGCTTTTGTGAATGGAATTTCAAAAATCCAAGAGACATGGTTGATGTCATTAAGTAAAATTTGGTTCAATGTGATGAAAATAATTTTTGGTGAATAGTAACTTTTTACTTTTTTTTACCACAATTAAAAGTAAATAGGGCAATTAAGGGTAAAAATGATATTATTATTACCCTAACACATGTACTAATTCTATTTTATAAGTGTAATTCGACCAAAAACAACGTTAGGAATAAAATATGACCATTTAGGCCCACTTGGATTAGATTCGAACATTTAATATTAATTTATTTGAAGAAGGGTTAAAGTAGTTAAAATCAAAGTTTAATAAGTAAATCATTTTTAATATAGGGTTATACATAAGATAAATTCGACTATAGATATTCATTATAATGATAAAAATCTTTCCTACATTATGGTATTTTATTTGTAATTTTTAGACTTTAAATAATGTAATTTATTTATGACACAATGATGATGCAATAATTATATTATTAATGAAATATTGACATAATTGATTTTATAAATACCCAAATAAATGTAATTTGAGACTTTTTATGAATTTAAATAATTTTATATGTTAATAGGACATGTTATTATTGATTTAATCAACTTTTTTTGAACTAATCGTTCTGTTATGAATTTCAAAAAAATCAATTACCAAATAGTGTCAAAATTGACATAAAATAGGTTTTAAAACAAAATTATATTATTAATTTTTATTTTATTCCTAAAAATCTAAGGTTCGGACAAATTACTTAGATAATATTATATATATTAATAATAAACAACTTGGGGTTCGTTTGGCTTGTTATAGTAAGTTTATTAACCTTATAGTGTAAGAAAACAAGAAGACACGGTAAAAGTTAAATTATCTAACTTAAAGTTAAATATAAATGATAAGGTTAAAATAGAAACCTAAACTTGTATAAATTCTATTGGAAGAGAGTATATCGACCCATACCCACCTTATCTTCTAAAGAAATCAATTTGTATCTATTAAAAACCGAATATGACTTTATAATAAAATAATATTTTTTGTTTTTCCTAAGGTGCCCCTCTCCTCCCTTATAAAAGGGCACCTCCTCCCTCTCTTCCTCACACAACCTTGAGCCTTAAAGCTCGGCCAAAACCTGCCAAATTCTCTTCTCCAATTCCCAAGAAACATCCTAGAAGTCCTGCTATTCTTCAAATACCAATTTTAGTACCCTAAGAGGAGGTCTCAAAGAGCCGCTTCAAAGAAGAGGTAATGTCCGTTACCAATTCTTTCAACTTTATTTC
This sequence comes from Viscum album, assembly GCA_963277665.1. Classification (NCBI taxonomy): domain Eukaryota; kingdom Viridiplantae; phylum Streptophyta; class Magnoliopsida; order Santalales; family Viscaceae; genus Viscum; species Viscum album. Next base: position 192,125,982 of record OY728145.1, read on the forward strand.
TTATTCCACTTCTTCTTCTTTAGTTATTTCATTACGAAGTAATAAAATCAGTTTCACTCATATACCGATATATTATTATAAGTATTAAACAACCCTATTTCACCATCTATCCATCCTACAGAAAACGAAATCACCGCGCGTGCGTACGTACAGAATACCGTCTCCACGCCGTGGTGTAATCTATTTTCCACCACCACCTTACTTGGATGGGTATAATGGTGTAAATAATGACTATATATGATTATTTTAAAGTGATATTGATTCTGAAATATTATACATACACTTCAATACAATTCCACGATCATGGGAATGATATCATCGCTCGTGCGTACGTACGGATTACCGTCTCCACGACGCGATGAGATTCATTCTTAATGATTAACCATTCATGAATGATTATAAAGTATATATAATAAGTAATCATGAAATATATGACATAATAATGATAATAGATTTATGTATATATATATGTATTTCATCTACTTAATTCCATTCAATTCAATAAGGAAAAGAAAACAGCGCTTCATGCGTACGTACGACCTACCGTCTCCATGAACATTGTATTTCTTTCCATTTATCGATCTATTATATATATGTATATTCTGAATATATATTATATATAAATCATGTTTTAAATTCTGGATGTAAGTAACCATGATCTAAGTAATCATATTAATAATTACAAGTTAAAACATGAACGACAAATGAATCGATTTTACCCAAAACGCTACTTTAACATTAATTTACAAAAGAACGGGTAATATAAAGTCATAAGTGAAACATATATGATATCATAACAATGAATATGATTATTTAATAAGTCAATGACATTATTTAAATCATTATACAGGAGTTTTGGATCCATACGAAGCATATCAGACCTAAGGTAAGAGATAATTTATCAATCTCATTTTTATCTGAGGTTGTTTATTCGTAAGTATTTATTTGGGTTATCTTTATCATACAATACCGTGTTTTGTAAAAATATTTTCATATATGTTTAAAGTTTATTTTAACCATTTTTGACTTTTACTACATGGTATGTAAAGAATCTTTCTTTTACGAGGTACTTTTGGACTTTTCTGGAAAAAGTACGAGAAGAATGTTTTTTTAACTTATACGGCATGAAAGGATTTTTTTATGGTTTTATAAAGCCTTATTTACATGAAGCTTCCTCCAAAAGATTTCATGACTATTTACAACAAAATCTCTTTCTTTTAAAATTTCATGGCATTTTGTGAAAAGAAAATGATTTTCAAGAAGAAATGATATTTTCCTCAAGAATTCATTTCAAGTGCTCTATCAAAAACATTTTCCATCTAAGATGACATTATTTCATATGTGTATGTTTCAAGTATAATGTCTCTATGATTTACATGGTTTCACTTTTCTGATGATGAAATGATATCCATTTATTTTATATGGATTATGTGATGATGGGATGATGTTTATGAAACCCATTTTATTTATTGGGTTATTATGAATGATGTATGTGTATTTTATGGCACAAGTAAGAATGATTTCATTATGAGATGGGTGGGACCTATATCTACCTCCAATGCATTGGGTAAAGATTTATATCTCATGAGATAGACATGGATGGAACGGTAAGTTAATCCGGTTCAGTAATACAGGACTAGAACGAGGAGTGAACTCGATTCAGAAAGGGACTTTGTCCACTAAGATGGTCTTGGGAGCAATGCCTTGGATACTATGGAAATAATATAATGTGCTTAATGGTTTCTACAATCACATGTTTTATTCCTATGCTATTTTATCATGATTAATGTTTCTTTATGATCTATGCCTTATGTACTTCCATGTTTTATGTCATTGCTCAAGATTTCGATGTTTAAACATTATGTTCATGTTTTTAAGTTCAAATATATATGATTTGTTTTATTTTATCCATTTTTACCCTTACTGAGTATTTGATATCACCCTTTATATGTTTTATTTTCCCTAGGATATAAAGAAATGTTTTAGGTAAGAAAACAAAAGAGGAAGATCTTTATGGGAGATGTTGAAGATCTTCCACCACAATTAGAAGATTACATTCCGAGTTTCCAAAGACACTAAACTATTATGGTCCTTGTGTGTCTGTTTTTGTTATGTATTAAGTAGTCCGAAAAAGTAATTTAATGTCAATGTATGTCGAGCTTTGGGTCTCTACAATTATTCTTCTCCTCTCCCACTTATTTAAAGAATAAAAACATTGTCTATTTAAGTCGAATTATCGACATCGTGGACGATGTGATTTCAATTTCCATTAATTCTTTCAAGTATGGTCATGAAACCATTTATATGGTCGAAACAGGTTATAATATATGTTTTATGACTCACCCATGGTTTTGTAATTCCTTTTTACTCATCGTTCTAATTTATAAGACAAAACAGGGTTGTTATTATCAAATAACCACTAAAATGATCTAAGCAAACATCATTAATGTTATAATTTATGAATCATACTCATGTAATAATTAAAAACGATGAATAGAATAATTTATGTTATTGTATATATGTAAATACTACTCCATTCCAATTCTGGAGTTTCACATCCAATCGACAAGAATGTCCATCATGAACCAATCATGGAAATCATGTTAAGAACTCACCCAAAAACAGTGCAAAGGTCAAAATACTAACAATTAAGGGTGAAATGATGTTATGAAACGATCATATAAGATTTTATAAACATGTAAATGTTTATTTAAAATATTAATAATACTATTTTAACCATTATACAGGAGGTTTAAACAAGTTTTAAGTAAGACAAACCTGAGGTAAGGGAATTCTTAACCTAATTTCCATTCTTTGGGTTAAATTTCTACTTCAATATTTATGTGATATTTAAATTTTTTTTGTGATGGGTTCTGTTTATATTATGTAATATTATGTTTATTTACAGTATATACACATACTCCATCCACTCTATTAAGTCTCTCTCAAATTGTATGATATTTATAAGGGGATTTTCTTTAAAAATCCTCTTTTTAAATTCAGTTTTATGAAATTCCAAAGTAATGTTGTTATGGAATTATTCATGTTGTATGATTATGTTTTGGTTCTTGGGAATTATTTATGATGAAGGGTGGGACCTATATCTCCCTCCAATTCATTTTGTATGAGTATGTTTGAGGTCGGCCAAATGGTTACTCCAAGTGTGACTGCGATGGTTACACAAAGTGAGGTAGCCGTGAGGGTTACAAATTATAAGGTAGCCAAGAATGGTTACAAGATTATATAAGTAATTCCCAAATATACCTTTATGATTATATTTATGATCTCATGTTTTGTTTTGATCTTGTTTAAATCTCCTGTTATACAAATTAATTATATATGGGTGACAAGAATGTCTTCTGAAAATGCTTTCATACGTTATGAGTATTCATGGACTAATGTGATCTTTCCTTCTTTTCCATCGCTTACTGAGATTTTGTGCTCATACCAAGTTTTTAAATGATTTTTTCACAGGTTAATGGATGTGTAATACAAGGAATTAAGACATGTTAAATGTTTAAGAATTGTCAAGGAGTCTTGTTTTATGTTTTAATGTTTTATATTTTGAAAAAATGGAAACTGTTTTTATGGGATCCACTTTGTAATAATGTGTAATGTCATGAATGTATTGTCCTAATTATATAAAGATCTATACTTGAAAAGATCTTCAATATAAGAGGAAGTTTTTTCTTTACTAAATTCAAGATTATGTATGTAATAAGGCCGAGTCCTTATAATCAAAGTGCATTAGAGGCATATATTTGTCTGTAAGTGCTTGATCTTCTTAATTATTCTTAGATCTAAGGTTATTCTCTCTATGTGAACCATATATCTAGTTCTTTATGGATATATCTTTGTTTTATGAATGGTTTTTAATGAAATATTGTTGGATCTAGTGAAAGGAAAGTGATATGTGATCAGATAATGAAGTTTTGTTGTTTCGTTCTTCATTTTCCCCAATGTTTGAGAGGTAGGTGGCTTATCTATCAACTCCACTTGATTATAACTTAAAGGATTGGTTTTAATTAAATTATTTTCTTTAAATTTTTGTGAAATATTTCTGTGATTCTTGATGGAAATATTTTTTTGGTGTTGCCTTGGAAATTACATAAAGTGATTGGTTTTTAAAAAACCCCATTGTTTATAATTTTAAAATGATGACTTAAAAATTATGGTTTTGTTTGATGCATGTATATTATTTATTGAAATTATTTTAAAAAATAAATATTTTAATTGAAATTAATTGGCATGATGTTTCAATTAATGATTTTTAATGAGTTTAATAGGATGTATAATGGTCATGAAGTACCAGAATCAAAATGGTATGGAGTATGGACATGAAGTTACACTTTCAATGGTGACACTAAGATTGAATTTTTATGTGTGGTTGTGTGTGTAAACATGGAAAAGAATATTCTAAATAAAATAAGAAATGATTTAAAGTATTTTTTGATGTTTTCATTGATTTTTTTTATATTTTTGATATATACTATTTAAACTACTTTTAAATTCTTTAATAATTTTTCTAACCATTTTTTTCCAAGTGGCACGAGTTGGGAAGTCTTTGGGGAAATCAAATTGAGTTTAGACTCACCCTTTACTTGGGCACTAGTGTGTATTTGTAGATATCATCTATCAGGACTCAGGTAAAGTAAAGGTATCTCAGTTCCTTAGTGATGATTCTTGATACCATAGAATTGTCATGTAGAGTTGAAGCTTGGAGTGGGTGGGGTGTTTCTAGTTGTTTTCAGTTTGGAGTTTTGAGTTTTTTGGATTTTTTGGTCCTCTTGAGTATGTATTTTTTCTTCCCACTTGTACTCTAATATGGTTTGTTGGTTTTGTTTTGTTTTGAGTTGTATTTTGTACTCATGCATCATATATAGTTTTGTTTGGTTATTTTTCTATGGTTTGGATGTTTTATCTTTCAAAGGGAAAATCATCCCCCAAATGTTCTTGAGGCCCTTAGAATTTATTGTCATCCTTTAGTGTATTGGGTATGTCACCTAAGGCTAGTAGCTCTCCCATAACTTCTCAATCCAATTAGAAGTGGCAGGATTTTAAAAATGGTATCATATTCATTTAGTCTATATATATTTTCTAAAAAATGGTATCAATCTTCGTCTATCCATATTTCATTTTGGGAAAAATGGTATCAGCTTTGCTTGGTCCATCTATCTTTTTGGAAAAAATGATATCACCATTGTTCGGTCCTTGACATAGGAAACAATGTCAATTTTGATTAGTCTTGGAGATTGAAATAATATAAATATCTATCTTTGGATGGTATCAAGGAGATAGGATTTTCATAACTTTAAATATAGATCATAAGAAGGCATAACCAACCTCCTTATGCTGAACTTCAATTTACCAGGGTGTTTGGGTACATGAGTGTTTTAAGAAACTTCTAGGTGAGTTGTCACCTCATATTCATGGGTTTAATTGATGAGAGTTACATGAAATTCATTGATAATAAGAATTCCAATTAGGACTACATTGTTCATTTCGATTTAAATAGTTTATTAAATGAAAAAAAGCGTTGATTTTTGAAAATAACAAAAATGGTTGATTTTGAAAAGCATGGTTGTAATATTTTAAAAAATAGTTAAAACATCGATGAGGGTTGAACAATAGAAATCTATGTTTTAATAAATTTTGATGTGGAAAATTTAAATTGATAAGACTTCAGTTGCTAATGAATGAGACTAAATGGAGTTTTGTTTTGGTTATAGTGAATGGCACTGGGTAGGCATCATAGAAACCAACCAGAAGAGATTGCAGAAAATGTGGTTTCACCTAAGCCATAGGTGATCCAACAACTGGTTAAAAGCATTGTCCAAGATTTCCATGCTGTGGATAAGGGTAATAGGAATGATGAAACATAGAAATTGGACTATTCAATTCAGTTCCAAGAGCAGAATCCACCCATCTTTAGGGGAATTCCGAGATGGAAAAAGTATAAGTCTATTTAAATAGGATGAATTAAATATTTGATTCCATTAGGAAACCAGAAAAGTTGAAAGTGAAGTTCTAAATGTATATGCTGGAGGATTTGGCATTAAAATGGTGGGAATTAGTAGTTTAGGCTAAATTAGACCAAGTCATGACATGGGAGGATTTTAAAGAATTGTTTAATAATAAATTCTATCATCATGCCTTTCAATTCATTTTTGAGTTGGGATTACGAAAAAATATTGTATCAAATATTTCCCTGCTTTTTATAATGGATTATATAGAGATGGTCAATAGAGAGACTGTAGTAGAAATGGATATCTTAGGAAATATGGTTGTGGGGATAATTTTTATTCATACTAGAATAGGGGGGAAATTTAATGTTGGGAATAAGAGAAAGAGGGTCACATACTTCTAGAGTAGTGGTAAACCTCATAAGAAGACCACGATAATAGTAAATATTCCTCCTCAACCCAAAAGTAAGACAAGATGTTTTTAGTGTGGTTTAGTAGATCACATCAAGAGAGATTATACGAAACCACCTAAATAATGTCACAACTACAACAATATGGCACATCTTTAGTGATATTATCACAGTGCTCCAAAGTTGAGTGCTAGAGACACATCCCATGTTTCTCAATCATCTTTTGCTTTAACGGGATGAGTGTAGGAGAATAACTCTCACCATTAGAATATAGCGATCCTAGGTGATTCTTGGAACACCATGACTCATCAACCTATGAAATCTCAACAAGTTAACAAAGAGTAAAGAGCAGCAAGTAAGAAATTTTATGGGATTGAGAAAATGATTGTGGATGATCAATCTGGTCCTTTAATGATGAGGGGTATGATTCTTTTGAATTATACCCTCATGAAATATTTGTTTGATATTGGCACATCCCACTCATTTATTAATTCTCTTTTTGTTGATAATATGCATTTGTCTATTAAGATGATGCCTTATGTTTTAAAACTACAAACTTATCTTAGTCAAAGAGAGTGTTGAACCCTTATGTGTAAAGACTGTTTTATAACTATCGATGGGGCTATGTTGCTTTTGAAATTATCTATTCTTAAGATATATTTATATGAATTGATTATGGTAATGGATTAGTTGACATCATTCAAGGACCACATCAACTGTTATCCTAAAAGGTTAGTTTAATATCTCTAGATGGAGTCGAGAATCTCTTTAGAGGATATTGGGGTGTAAAGGATAGTAAAGAATGAATTTTGAACCAGTGGTCGGGACCATATATTATTAGTTGTAAGTGCTTACCTTGGCATATGTGTATGATATTGGGAATGTAGATTTTCTAACTATCATCGATCAATTTCCTAAAATTTTCCTGGATAATTTCTTTGGGTTTCCACCCAAAAGAGAAGCGAAGTTTACAATTTATCTTATAACAATGACTAGTCCTATATCAATTCTATATTATCAGACAAAACCAACATAACTGAGGAAATTGAAAGTTCAGTTGGATGAGATGGAAGTTAAAAGGTTCATTCAACTGAGTACATCTCTGTGATCAGTATCGGTTCTGTTTGTGAAGAAGGTGAATGAAACTATTAGACTTTGTGTGGATTATTGTAACCTTAACCATGTTATTATAAATAATTGGTATCATCTTCCACACGTTGATGATCTGTTTGATCAATTGAGGGGAGCCCAGTAGTTCTAAAAAATTGAATTATATTCAAGATATCACCAATTGTGGGTTCAGAAGGAGGATATTCTAAAGACACCTTTTATAAGAAGATATGATCATTATGAGTATTTCATTATACCTTTTGGTCATACAAATTCACTAGCCATATTTATGAAATTGATGAATCAAATATTTCAGAGATATTTGGATTCCTTTGTGTTGGTATTTTTTATAATATTCTATTATATAATAGGACAAAAGCAAATCATGAGCAACACTTAAAGATAATATTGGATATATTATGGGAACATCATATTTGTTCTAAGTTATCAAAGTGTGATTTCTAGATATAAGAGGTACATTTCCTTGGCCATAACATTTCTGAAAAATAAATTTCTCTATATCTATAAAAGTCAGAATCTGTTATCTTTTGACAACAACCAAATAATGTATTTGAGATACATAATTTCCTTTTATTAGTGGGATACTACAGACATTTTGTACATGAATCTTCACGTTTAGCATCACTAATGACAACTTTGATGAGAAAATACAACCCTTTATAATGAAATGAGTGATGTTATAAATGTTGTAACAAAGGCTATTTGTTGATAATAATGGAGTTTGGTTTGTGTAACGACCCGAAATTTTGAATAAATCTTGTTTCCTAATTTTATGTGTTTTTTTTATTTTATTTTTATACTCAACAAAAATGTTTCATTTGATAACATGAGTATAATTAAAATGATACCATTGGGTTTTGACTATTATATGACCATTGGTCAATATGACCACTGTAAACAAAACGTTTCAATTATTGTCTCTAAATACAAGTAATCTTGGTTAATTATTATAAAAAGAAGGTTCGATGGCCTCACCCAGTAGTCTTGGACCGATCAAAGCCCATCTAACAGAACTTGGGAAGGAGGTAGCACCACTGGGCATTTATCTGGACCAAACCCAAGCAAAACTTCATCACGTGAAGCTAGAACGGAATCACCTTTGCGAGAAGTTCAAACTGATAGAAATTATTACTCGTGCGATGTTGGCCGAGCCTCCCTCAGATTCTCTCACCTTAGTACACCTTACATTTAGGTCCTATGCTGGCGTGATAAGGGGCTATGTAAGGAGACCGTAACTGCCTTGTGTAATCCTTTTTTTTAAATAAAAATTGGGATTTCTTCTTATGATGATGTTTATGAATTTTCAAATGTCCGGATAAATATAGTATGCATATTTTTGGTGAATTTTAGAGAAAGGATATTTTAAAAAATGTATATGTAAACCTTAAATAATTAAAAATGTGTAATGATTTTCAAAAAATGGTCTTCAACAATTATGTTTAGTATGAAATTTAGTGTCTAATAAGATCAACTTAATTTTTGATGAATAGTAAATTATGAATAGTGATTTTATGCTTAGGATTAGTAATGTGACCAAATGGATTAGTAATCTCACTTAAAGAATGTATTAATATAATCTAGGCACCTTGATTAAGTAATGTGATTCAATAAAATGGTTAAAAAATGATTTCATAAATTATTATTCAAGTATTAGTTTTTTCGGATGAATAGTGTTTTTTTAATTAAAAATTTAATTAAAAATATTTAGAAAATTATTTTTATAAAATGGATTTCATTTTTGAACTCAGAGCATCGATATTATGTTATGGTAATTTTTTGGGATTTTTCTGAAAAAAATGAATTTTCGGTGAATAGTGTATTTATTTAAAAAAATAAATTAAAAATATTTAGAAAAATATTTTTATAAAATGGAGTTCATTTTTGAAATCAGAGCATTGATATTTGGTTAAGGTGAAATTTTGGGATTTTTCTGAGAAAGTTGAATTTTCAGTGAATAGTAAAAATACAGTTTTAGGGTTTCAGTATGTTTAATGACATCATAACTGTGTCATGATGATGTCATGAGATATTTTAAGGGTTGGACGACCAAAGGTTATGAATTATTGTATTGGGGGCCCCATGTGGTCTAACTCCATGGTAAATTCCATGGGAGAGCACATGGTTTTGAGAAAAGCACTTGTGAGGTGTCCCTTAGCCATTAATGCCTTGTCCCCTTAGTTTCCCTATAAATACCAAGACCTCCTCTCATCCATTCGACTCCAAAACCATCCTCAACAATGTTCTGGTCTCCTTACCTCCCAAGGAGTCCTCCCAAGGTGCCCCCAAAACCTCAAGGTCCCAACCTTTGAGTTTTAAGAGTTACGTTTAAGGTAAGGGATCCGACCCCCTCTCTTTCTTTTCAAGTGATCTCTTTTATGTCATTTCTTTTATGCTCCATGTTCTTATATTGGAGGATGTTATTTTATATTCATTAAATTGTCATTTTTATTTTAATATTATGAGAGACCCCCTCTTACTCTCATCATTTCATTTTATGAAAGTTTAAGTGGCGCCGTTAGGCTGCCGAAATTTTTGTAACGGATTCTTTCACCCTTCTCATTTTCAAGTTCTATTTTCTTGTCATGTCTTTCGAGTTACTTTTTTTATGTTGGGGTATGATCTCTATATCTATCATACTGATCTTTTATGATCATATAATGATATACCCCATTTGATCTCTTCAATTCAGTATTTTGAAGTTTTAAGTGGCGCCGTTAGGATACCGAATTTTAAAGTGGTTCTTTCACCTTTCTCCTTTTTCAAAGTTCTAATTCCATGTCAAGTCTTGAAAGTTCATTTTTATTATGTTGGGGAATGATATATATATCTATCATAATGATATTTTATGTTCATATGATGAGAGACCCTATTTGATCTCTTCAATTCATTTTTGTTGAAGTTTAAGTGACGCCGTTGGGCTGCCGAATTTTCATAAGAGAAATCTTATTTTTTCTTCCTTTCATGTTCTTCATTTCATATGGTATATCTTTCAAATTTCATTACCATATTCTCAAATCCTTTATATTCTGTCCCTCTACTGTGTTATGGGTCATTTATGAGTGTTTGACCCATGTCGCCTCTCTTTTCAATGTTTTCTAAAACCCCGAAATATAGCCGTTATGCTGCAGAATTTTCATCTCAAAATGCCTCTCTATTTTTCTCAAAATTATTTTATGTTATTAAGTGAATACTCAAAGCAATTATTTCTATATGGGTATTCACATATATATCAAAATGTTCTATTTTAAATTCTGGGATTTACATACATGAAACCCTCTTTCCCTTTTCGTGGGTTTAAAGTGATATAAAGATCATGTCTTTAAAGCAGTTTTTAAAACGTTATGATTATGAAATGAAACACATTTCTTTTATTCTATATGGGTTATTTATGAAATTTTTGATGATGATATACGTGGCTCACATGATAATAAAGGAAAATTTAAGGGCGCGCCCTGATAGCGCTCCAATGCATTGGGTAATGATGTAACCACTAGAGATTACAATTTTCACGATATCTTGGTGAATAACCTTGGTAATTTTCAAATGAAACCTTGGGGGTGGACCTTGGTGATATGTTCATGATTTTCTATTTTAAATGATGTAGCCACATCTTAAAGTTATGAAAAAAGTTATTTTTATTATGATATTCCACATGATTTCTTTCTCATGCCTTAAAGTTCTTTTTCATGACACAGTTGATGTATCTCAAGTTCACATGTTAAATGCTTCTCTTGTTTCCCATACTGGGCCTTATGCTCACCCTTTCTTTTGATGTATGCACCCAGGTTGTGAGATGCTGTAATGAACCTAGGATGAACATAAGGAGAAGCCTTTCAAGTGTTTAAGAAGAATGTTTTTTTTGTTTCATGTATTAAGTTCCTGGTTTCCAAGACACTAAACCTTAAAGATCCTCAGTTTTGTATAATGTAATGAAAGTTTATGTGACAAAAAGGATGGATGCTATAGTTTGTGTTTATTTTCAATTTGCACACAGATGACTAGGTAGTTTTCAAGGAATTAGGTCATACGATTGAGACTAAAAGCAGTATTGAAGGTGGTGTTGTTTCCCAGTGTTTGCCATATTTTTGGGCCTAAAAAACCGTTAGTTTGACAATGGTACATGGTGAATGAGTACAATATGCGGTGAAGGCATGCGGTATGTGGTGGAGGCACGTGGTACGCGATTGAGGCAGTAGTAATGATATGCAGAGTGGTGGATAGAAATGAAAACAGTTCACAGCAATGGTACGCAATGAAGTAATTTGGTACGCGGAATGCTAAAGGTTGAAATGAAAAATGGTTTGAAGCGACAGTACATGGTGAATACATGCGGTACATATAATGATGAAGGGTGGCATGATTTCTACGGTTCACGAAATAGGAGAGATACGTGGTGGAGGCTAACCATACACAAATGGAGTAAAGATTGTCCCACATTGAAAGTTTGGGTAAATCGGTTTAGTGAAATTTTAGGAGTTACGTGCCTATTTAAGGAATAGTAATCCCCATTTTTAAATAAGGATACTGGAGAATAAAATTTCAGGAAGAAATCCAGAGAAGTCTGAAGTGGTTTGCGGAGGAGAAGAAAATATGCAGAGAGGCTCATCCATGTAAGAAAAATTGTCCATGGAAGAGTGTGTGGTTCGTGAAGGAAGCTCTCGCAGTACGCAGCAGAGCAAGGAAGTACACAGTGTAGGATGGTACACAGAGGTGTGGAGTAGTACGTGGAGTAAGGCAGAACGCGGAGCAACACAGTTCACAGAGGAGCTGTACGGTCCGCAGAGGAGCTGGACTGTATGTGAAAACAGCTGTGGTATGCAGAAACAATAACAATACATTGAACAACCAAGGAATCCTAAAATTGGCCAAATTAGTTTGTGAAAATAATATTCAAAACATATTAGTGTATGGGAAAATAAATCAGATCTATGTGTGATTATGGTACTTCAATAGAGCATCTATTTATAGTTGAGGATTCATGAATTAATTCCAGACCATTGAAGTGACCTTCAAGTCGATAAACTGAGTGAAAATTATTCCAGTGCAGTGAGTAAGGGGGAGTGAGCGGAAGTGATCATAGGGATGCAATGTGATATCCCTGAACCTTGTAAAGGCAGTGCGCTTGGAATTGAGTGACTGTGCTAAAATATTGTATTCCAAAACTTGTGAAGATTAGTGGTTTTTGTGTGACCGACACACTATCGGCATATGCTCCTTGAACATATCCCTTAGTGGCCAACCAAGTAAAATTGTTGTGTCATTGCTTTTCATGTGATTGTTTATTTTCTGCAATTCCTCTCCAGATAGGTTTAACAAGTTCCTACCAATTTGGGAACAAGATCCATCTGTTTAAAAGAAAAATTTGACATCCTGATTCACCCCTACCTTCTCAGGGTGTTTTAGGGTCCTTCAAGTGGAATCAGAGGCATGTTGTTGGGGTTGAATCTATCTTTTGCTGCCATGAAGAATTCATTTAACATTAGGGGAGTTCCCCTATTCGATGGAAGTAATTTTAAAATATGGAAAAATAGGATGAGATGTCACCTAAGATCTCTTGGAATGGAAGTCTTATTTTATAATGCACAGGGAATACAAGTCACTAATCCTACAAGGCTATCAATGATAGATATAGATAGGAAATTGCTTGATGCTGGTGCAAAAGCACAAAATGCTCTCACTACATCCCTTTCTGATCAAATTTATCTAAAGGTAATGAGTTGCACATCTTCCAAGTCAATGTGGGATAAACTAGAGAATATTTATGAAGGAGATAGAAAAGTGAAGGAGGAAAAACTTCAAGTACTACACAATAGGTTTGATGATCTAAAGATGCACCCTGATGAGAATGAAGACTCATTTTTCAATCAAATTACTAAAGTTGTAGGAGAAATAAAAGGTATGGGTGAAGAAATAAAATACATTGACATAGTGAAGAAAATATTGAGAAGAATTACACCCCTTTACAATGAAAAGGTGTCATCCCTTTAGGAAAGAGATCCAACCAAACTCTCAGTGGATAATCTTCTGAGAAATCTATCAGCTTATGAAATGAGAATCAAACCAGAAGAAGCTACAACTCATGTGATAAAGGAAATGGAATTCAAAGTCATGGACAAAATAAAAGTTTTAGGAGATAATAGTGATGTAGATAACGAGGAAATAAAAAATCTATATCTCATTTCCAAGAAGCTCTATAAGGGAATATGGAAATTTGAAGGCAAGATACCTCTTTCTTGTTTTCACTGTGTAAGAGTTGGGAACATTTCCTCTCAGTGCTCAAGAAAATTTTATGATGAAGAGAGAGAAGTTGAAAATATGGAGAAGCCTTAGAAAAGATTTTTCAAAAAGGGAAACTTCAAAATTGCAAAGAAAGTATAGAAGAAGAGTTTTCTCTGTGAGGAGGAAGATGATTATAATGAATTATGTGAGGAAGATAAACCAAAATTTAAGACTGGAAACCATGCCTCCATGATGGATACCATTGAAAAGTCAGAACCATTGATAGATAAAGCTAGATATAATCATTTGACTATTAATGCCGATCCAAAGTTTTAGCTTAAGGATTATTTTGGTAAGCATGAGATTAAATGTAAGAGATTTAATAAGTGTAAAGAAATGGTGGAGGAATCATCAGAATATATTGATCATCTGGAAGCAGCAATTGAAGGACTAGAAGAACTGTTGAAAGTTCAATCATCAATCCTTGAAAGCACTGATGACGTTGTGGAACTAAAACTAAGAATTGAAGAACAATCAAAGGTTATAAATGACCATACCTCAAGACTGGAGGAGAAGTCCAAGACCATTGAAGTACTCTAAGAAGAAGTTGTTACTCAAAGAAGTAAACTCGAAAGTAAATAATTTTAAAAATAAGAAAATAAGTAAATAAAATTTGGAAGGTTCTTAGATACTGAGTTGCTAGAGATAGAAAAACATGGTTCTGATGGAGTTGAAAAAATATTGAGTGATCAAAACCCACATTCAGGGGAAATAGTGGAATTGGTTGTGATGCTGAAACATCAAATGCTATAAATAAAGTGAACCATAATAAAGGCAAGATGAAAGTTTATCATCTCAATACCATGTCATACTGCAAAGAGGAAAAGATCTATATGAATGTGGAAGAATTATGAGTTCATAAAAAGAGAACGTATTTATATCCTACTTCTTATAGAAGAAATAATTTCTATGGATATTGTTTTTACTATTCTAACTTTTCCCATAAAGCTATGTATTACAGGAAGAGGTATGATAGGAGAAATTATTTCAATACTCAGAAATGAGTCAGTACACATCAACCAGATGGTGTTGGTATTTCAAACAGGTTTTCTCCTCTGTAAGAAGAATTTGAATATAAAAAACCCATGTATACAGAAAAGATAATTAAAATGCCATCAACATCCCACACTAAATCCAATATTTAATGGAAGGGAAAGAGGAAAATTGAAAAGTCCAATTTTGCTGAAGTAGTCCTCAAAGCTACAAAGAACAAAATCACCTAGATTCTTGATAGTGGATGTTCATCCCACATGATGGGTAACTCAGACCTATTAATGAATTTTAAGAAAAAGGTTAATGTAATAGTGAGGTTCAGTAATGATGGTGCTTTAAAGAAAAAAGGTAGTGGAAGTACTGAGCTAGCTAATAGAGAGCTGAAGAAAACGGAAGTCCTTTATGTTGAAGGTCTGCATCACAATCTTCTTAGTGTGAGTTAACTCCGTGACTCAGGTCTTATTGTTACATTCAATCAGAATGGTTGTACTATAAGAGGAAAGTCTGGGATTTTGCTCATGAAAGGCTATAGAACAGAGGGAAACTTATATCAAGTTGATTTCAAAGAGAACATTTTCTACTTAACAGTTGAAGATGAAAAAAACATATGGCATCGAAGATTGGGGCACATCAATTAGAAAGACATGGAAAATATATCTAAGCTATAGATAGTCAAGGACATCCCTAATCTTAAGCGTGAATGAGAAAAGACCTGTGATGCGTGCATGTGAGGGAAACTAGTCTGTAGTTCCTACCAGCCAAAAAAGAAAAGAGCATCAAATCTCCTTGACCTCATCCATATAGATGTATGTGGCCCGATAAATGTTGCTGAAACACATGGAGAAATGTATTATGTTCTTTTCATATATGATTATAGTAGAATGGAATGTGTGATTTTCATACACAGAAAGCAACAAGTTCTTGATTACATGAAAAACTATCGTCCAATCACCGAGAATGATGCTGGACGGAAGATCAAAGTCCTGAGATCTGAAAATAGAGTGGAATACACATCCATTTAATTTGAAAATTAGTTAGAGAAGCATGGGATACAACATGAGGTGGCTACTGTGAGAACTCCATAGAAAAATGGAGTTGTTGAGTGCAAGAATTGACAGGTAAATAACATGGATAGAACTATGTTGATCGAGAGTCATATTCCTCGACATTACTAGAAATAGGCAATGCAAGATATAGTGTATATTCAAAATCGAATAGAGCTATATATGGGTGAGATAAAGACACCATACAAATTGTGGCATGGAAGGAAACCCTATTTGAAATATTTTTGTGTTTTCAGAAGCAACTATTTTATTCAAAACAAAGAAGGAAATCAATAAAAGTATAGAGATAATGAAAATGAAGGAATATTTCTTGGATACTCAATGAACAACAAATCTTTCAAGTGTTTCAATAAGAATTTGGGAATAATTTTGGAAAGCAGTGATGTAAAGATCATTGAAGAGAAAAACATGAATGCTTCAAGGAATCATTATGCTGATGTGATAGAAGATGAAGAAGGATGTGAACATGGAAAAAATTCTAATACAGAGGTAGAGGAAAGTGTGAAAAACTCTCAAGATTCACTTCATGATGTTGACTTTGAAGAAGAATATGAAGAGGAAGCCATAGATGGAGGGAATTCGATTGAACCGTAAAGGAGAGATCGAAGACCAGAGATTGATTAGTCCAACATTATTGGGGATTAGAATGCACCAACATAGAAAAGTAGAATGAGGAATAATGCACATTCTTTATTTCTATCAGTTGTTGAACCATCCTCATTTGAAGAGGCTGCAAAGGATGAGTTGTGGGTAAAAGAAATGAATGAAGAGTAAGATCATATTGACAAAAATCATACTTGGTATCTTGTTAAAAGACCTAAATATCATAATGTGATTGGTACAAATTATATTTTAAAGAACAAATTTTACTAACATGGAAATGTAATCAGAAATAAGGCGTGCTTGGTCTGTAAAAAATATTCAAAAATCAAAGGAATTGATGTCGAGGAGACATTTTATCCTATAATAAGACTGGAGTCAATCATGATATTTCTTTCCATGGTAATCTAATGAGGTTATAAAGTGTATCAAATAGATGTTAGGACATCATTCTTAAATGGAGTATTGGAAGAAGAAGTTTACATTGAACAACCCGTAGGGTTCTTGTTTGTCAATGATGAACTGAAGGTTTGAAAATTAAAGAAAGCTCTTTATGGCCTGAAACAGGCACCATGAGCATGGTACTCTTGGTTGGAATCTTATTTAAGAAAACTTGAGTTTAAAAAAGGATTAGTGGATCATAATCTCTATGTGAAAAACTCTCAACAAGATCAGTTCATGGTATTGGTATACATGGATGATGTTATTTTTGGTGGAAGCAGACATGGATCAGTGGATGAATTTTCCAATCACATGAAATCCAAATTTTAAATGTCCATTATTGGTGAACTCATATACTTTTTAGGGTTGTAGGTACTTCAAAAGAAGGATTACACTTTCATTTCTCAATAAAAATATGCAAGAGAGTTATTGAATAAATTAAATATGAAAGATTCCAAACCAATGAAGACACTGATTTAAGTTGGTTCAAAGCTCTAAAATCACGATGAAGGGACTTCTGTAGATCCCACCATGTACAAAAGAATCATTAGAATCGTACTTTACCTGATGACGACATGACCAAATATTGTATTAGAACTTGCCTTACGGCCCACTTTCAGAGTAATCCGAAAGAAGAACATATGGAATTAGTGAAAATAATCCTGAGATACATTCAAGGTACACATAATTATGGGATATAATTTTCTGTAGGAAGATATGGTGAACTATTAGCATTTTCTGATGCTGACTGGGCTGAAAATGCAGTGGACAAAAAGTCTACCAGGGGTGGAGCATTCTATATTGGGAAGAAATGTGTGGTTTGGTTAAGCAAGAAAAAGGAAAGTACTTAAATTAGTACTACTGAAGTTTAATATATATCTACTACCAAGGACTACACTCAGTTACTCTGGATGAAGAAGAAACTAAGTGACATAGGTGATAAGGTGGAATAACCAATGGTGATTTACTGTGATAAAAAAAATCAAAATTGATCTTACAAAGAATCATGTTCAACACTCTTGTATGAAACACATTGAGATCAGATATCACTTCATCAAGGAAAAAGTTGAACAAGTCATGATCAAAATGAACCATGTGGGAATTTATGAGCAAGTGACTGATATTATGACCAAGCCATTGTCAGCGGATGTGTTTGAGAAACATCAGTTGAACCTTGGTGTTCAGTCACCTCCTAGTGCATAAGGAGGTTATGAAATTTCCCTCTCCCTAGTTATTTTAACTGTGCTAATCTATTTGTGTAAGTGTTGTAGGTTTATGGGGGAGATACGATCTAAGGGGAGTATGTTCTAAGCTTTATAATGTTAAATTATTGATCTTCAGGTTTATTTCTAATGGGGGAGAATGGATAAATTAAATTTCAATGGAAAAGTGAGGTGGAGAAAAGAAAATAATTAGAACTCAATTCATTTCCTCTCTATTATTTTCTACACTGATCATTGCTCATGTATACTTAGAGTGATGGATGAGTTGTTTCTTGAAGATTCAGGTTTTGATCGTGGATGGCGCATCAGTGAATTTATCTGGATATTTCCAACAAACCCAAAGGGGGAGATTATTGGAACCAAGGATGTTTATTGATAATAATGGAGTTTGGTTTGTGTTTGTTGTTAATATGCACATGGATGACTTGGTAGTTTGTAAGGAATGAGGTTATACAATTAAATCTAAAAGCAGTATTGAAGGTGGCACAATTTCCCTATGTTTGCCATATTTCTTGGTCTAAAAAATCATGAGTTTGGAAATGGTACATGGTGAAGGCGCGTGGTACATTGTGAAGGTGCGTAGTACGCGATGAAGGTGTGTGGTACACGATGAAGGTGTGCAGTACGTGGTGGAGGCAACAGGAACAGTATGCGGAGTGGTGCGCGAAAATGAAAACAATTCACAACAATAGTATGTAGTGAAGTAATTTGGTACGCAGAATGCTGAAGGTTGAGATGAAAAATAGTTTGCAGTGATGGTATGCAGTGAAGTCATATGGTATGCAAAATGATGAAGAGTGGCGAGATTGATGTGATTCATGAAATAGGAACAATACACAGTGGAGGCTAACCTCACACAGATGGAGTTAAGATTGTCCCACATTAAAAGTTTGGGTAAATCGATTTAGCCGAATTTGCAGAGTTACTTGCCTATTTAAGGGATAATAACCCCCTTTGTTAAATGAGGAGATTGGAGATTAAAATTTCAAGAATAAATCTAGAGAAGTCCGAAGTGGTTCACAGAGGAGAAGATGGTATGCAGAGAGGCTCATCCGCATAAGGAAAATTGTCCACAGAAGAGTTTATGGTTTGCGCAGGAATCCCTCACAGTATGCAGCAGAGCAAGGTAGTACACGGAGAAGGACAATACTTGGAGGTGTGGTGTAGAATGTGGAGTAGGGTGGAAAGTGGAGTAGCATAGTTCATGAAGGAGTTAGATGGTACACTAAGAAGCTAGACGGTAAGTGAAAACAACTGTGGTACACAGAAACAACAACAGTACGTAAAACACCCAAGGAAGCCTAAAATTGGCCAAATCAGTTTGAAAAATTAATCTTCATAACAAATCAATGTATGGGAAAATAAACTACACCTATTCATGATTATGGGACTTCAAGAGATCATCCATTTACAGTTTAGGATGCATGAATTAATGCTAAACCATTTAAGCGACCTTCAAGTTGATAAATTGAGTGAAGATTCTTCCAACACAGTGAGAAAGGAGGAGTCAATGGAAGTGATTTAAGGGACACAGTGTGCTATCCATGAACCTTGTAAAGGCAGTGTGCCTAGCACAGAGTGACTGTGCTAAAATATTGTATTCCAAAAGTTTTAAAATTAGTGGTTTTGATACGACCAACACACTGTCGGCGTATGCTCCTTGGACGTAGCCCTTGGTGGTGAACTAAGTAAAATTGCTGTGTCATTGCTTTGCATGTGATTGTTTATTTTCTACCCTTCCTCTTTAGAGAGTTTTAATTGGTTCCTACCAACATGGGAACAAGATCTATCAGTTTAAAAGAAAAATTTGACATCCTGATTCACCCCTCCCCTCTTAGGGTGTTCTGGGGTCCTTCAATAAATCCTTTCAAGAATTTAAGGTTAGACTTACATCAAAACCTATCCTCATGCTTCCAAAGTTTATATTGGGATATGTTGTTTATTATTATGCATCAAGATCTAGGTTGGGATGTGTTCTAATATAGAGAGATCATGTTATTGATTATAGTTCATGGAATTTATGTTTTCATGTGAATAAATAACCAACACATGATTTAGAATTAGCTACTGTGGTCCATGATTTGAAGACTTGGCGTTATTACCTCTTTGGTGAGAAATTTATAGGATTTATGGATCATAATATTTTGAAACACATTTTCTCACAAATATATTTTAATTTAGGGTAGTGTAGATGGATCGAGTATGTATATATGGTTGACTATGACTTGATGTATACACTGGGTAAAGGAAACTCTATGGTGGATACATTGAGAAGGAATCCATATGCTCAGTTGGATAAATAGGTTTCAAACAAGTGGAAACTAATTTAAGTCAAAAAGGTTATGTATCTATAATGCTCCGACCAAGGTAGTGTTGTAGTTTTCTTTCCACTTTTTTTTTCTTGATTTGGTTGAGTAGGTAATAGTTTCTCAAAAATCTGATCCTGGATGTGTTAATTTGAGGTCAAAACTCAATGGTGGGGAGAAAATAGAGGGTTGGAAGTTGTATGGGAACTCAATGTTGTAGTTTAGAGATCAGATGGTTGTACCTTTATCTTATTAGGAATAATTTCTTCTTACCTACCACCATTTGATATGGTGTGTTCACCCTGGTATTAAGAAAATGTATAAATAATTGAAAGTGAAATTTTGATGGGTTGTCATGCAAAAAACTGTAGTTGAGTATGTCTCGAGATGCCTCACCTATCGGTAGGTAAAGGTGGAGAATCAATGACTAGTAGGTATGTTTTAGTCTTTACTAATTCCTATGTGAAAATGAGAGAAAATAGCTATGGATTTTGTAACAAGTCTATCAAGGACAATTAGGAAACATGATGGAATATGGGTGATTGTGTATCACATCACAAAGTTGGCTCACTTTATCCCTATTCATGAAACAAATTCGGTGGAATACTTATCTAAAATCTATATTTGAGAAATTTTAAAGATGAACAACATTCCAATATAGATTGTATCAGATAGAGACCCCAAGTTTATGTCTCATTTTTGGAAATCCTTATAGTAATCCCTTGGAACACAGTTGACTATGATTATGGATTATCATCCTCAAATAGATGGATAGTGTGAAGGGATAATCCAAATATTGGAGGACATGATTAGGGCTTGTGTGATGGATTTTGGTGGCTCACAAGAAGAGAATTTACCATTAGTGGATTTATTATACAATAACAGTTATCTGGCCTTGATATATATAGATCCTTTTAAATAATTATATGGGAATAATTCACAACATAGAAGATTCATTTTATTAGAATGATAATAGATAATGGATCAGATTCATTAGAAATCATATGCGAATCATCATCGATGACAATTTTCATTTGTGGAAAGTGATCATGTGTTATTGAGAATATCTCCAAGTCTTGGGAATCATTGTTTTGGTAATAATGGAAAGGTATATCCTCGATACATAGTCCCTTTTGAGATACTTGAGTGAGTTGGTGAGGTGAAATATCCGTTGGATTTCCCACTGTGGTTCAGTTCAATACACAATGTGTTTCATGTATCTCAGTTGAAAAAGTATCAACCTAATCCTAAAAATGTGATTTGATGGGATCATGTTGACTTAGAGTTAGATGCTACATTTATACATATGCTGGTGTATATTTTGGATAGTAAAGGGACTATTTTGTGTGGTACGAGCATCAGTCTAGTGAGGGTTTTATAGAAACATGGTCAAATTCAGAAAGAAATGTGGGATCTTGAGAAGGAAATGGTGGAGTAATGACCCAAACTATTCCACATCAATGGGGGTTTTCTATTTTCTAGGGATAGAAAGTCCAATGGTGACGAGAATGAATCACCCATGGTTTTAGGTACATGACCATTTATTCATATATTTTGAGTCTATGTAATGTTAAGGTTGGGTTTTGGGAGGTTCTTATGGGTTTTGTCATGTTTTGAAGGATTTTTTAGAGGTGCATGGTTAGTAGAAACCATGTAACATCTCTAGGAAATCATGAAACGGAAGACAATGGACACTAGGAAGGAGCACTGTTTGGCCAAACCGTGAAAAATCTGAGGAGAAACCATGCATCTTGAAATAGTGGGAAATGCACATTTGGCACATGGGTTGTCTAACCACATAATCCAACCATGTGAGATATGGACTTAAGATAGTAACACCACAAAGTTGGTCATGATTTTCCAAACCACGTGTCCTAACTATGTAGTGTATAGTTGGTGCTCCTTAAAATGAGGATCTAATCCGAATTAAGACTTTTGACCCTTGATTTTCACATAATCCCCCCATAACATGAATTTCTTTTTCTCCTAAGTTGTGAGAGACAATCCCCTTCGATACAGGAGAAATCATTAGGCGAATCAAAGTGTTTTGGAGGCTTAGATTAGTTGGTAAGTGCTCATTCTTCTTCATTATTCTTATATCCAAGGTTCCTATCTCTCTCTATCTCTCTTAGAACCATATATCTAGTCCATTAGGGATATATCTATGTGTTATAAACGGTTTATGATGATATCTTTTTGGATATAGTGAAGGGAAAATAATTTGTGATCAAAATTTTAAGTTTTTTTGTGCTGTTGTTTGTTTTGGCCAACGTTTTAGAGGTATGTGGCTTCTCAATTAACTCCACCTGATTATAAAATGAAGGATTGGTTTTAATTAAATTATTTTATTGATTTTTTTTGAACTCTTGGTGTGATTATTGATGGAAATATTATTTTTGTATTGGCATAGAAATTACGAAAAGTGATTGGTTTTTAGAAAACCGCATTGTTATAATTTTAAAATGATGATTTTAAAATTATAGATTGGTTTGATGCATGTAAAGTATATTTTGAAGTGATTTAAATAAATATTTTTTTGATTGAAATTACTTGGCATGATATTGGAACAAATGGTTGGGTGTGAGTTGAATGGGGTGGATAATGGTCGTGAAGTACCACTTTCAAAATTGGACGGAGTATGGATGTGAATTTCCATCTTCAATGGTGACACCAATCTTGAATGTGTGAGTGGTTGTGCATTTGGACATTGAAAATAATATGCTAAATGAAATTATAAATGGTTTAAAGGATTTTTTGAATCCTTCCTTGGAAAAAATAATTTATAGTTCTGATATATATTGTTTAAACCACTTTAAAAATATTTTAATAAACATGTTAACAAATTTTTCCCTAGTGGAATGAGTTTAGAGGTCATTTGAGAAATCCTACTAATTTTAGACTCACCTACTACTTGGGCACTATTGTGTATTTTCAGATATCATCTATTGATACTTAAGTAAAGACAAGGTATCTCAGTTCTTTAGTGATGCTTCTTGATACTGTGGACATGGAATGTGGATCTAGATCTTGGAGTGGGTGGGGTGCTGCTCGTTGTTGTCACTTTGGAGTTTTGAGTTTTGTGGGCTTTTTGGTCCTCTTGAGCATGTCTTTTTGTTTCTGATTTTAGTTTTCTATGGTTTTTTGGTTTGTTTATTTTTTGAGTTGTATTTTGTACTCATACATCATATAGAGGTTTGTTTGGATATTGTTTTTGTGGTTTTTATGTTTTATCTTTCAGAGGGAAAATCATCCCCCAAATTTTCTTGAGGGCCTTGTCATTAATATACAGCCTTTGGTGTATTAGGGATTCTACCTAAGTCCCAGTATCTCCCCCATCACTCCTCAATCCAATGATGAGAGGCGGGATGTTAAAATTCATAAGAACTATTAATAACCAAACCAATTTGACTATCTCCCTCCTAAATCGGTTCCCTTTTGTTTTTCAGATTGCTCCTATATTTCATGAGATTAATTTCCATTTTAAAATGGTCCATGGTGCGTCCTCGCTTACTAAATTAGATTCATTTCTTTCATATTGGTTGAACATCATGGCTGTCTTTATTTATTTCATTCTTGGGTGAATTCTCTTTTATAGTATTTTAACCTAAGGAATAAAAAATTTCCTTCTTAACCTGCTTCTGATCCTATTGGGTATCTATCTTCTCTTCAGCTCATCTATGATACGTAGTATGGTTATACTAGAATTCACCATAAATATGACCATATATGTTTCATATTTTGAAAAAGTTTCTCATTTATTTAAATATATTCATTGTGGAAAGCTTCTCCTTCATTTGTATTTTTTTCTTTGTTGCAGCAGGTTATCTCCTTTAATCATTCTTGCTCCCCCTTGATTTATTAATTCTATAATTACTATATACTTGAATATTATTCAAATAATTTATATCCCTATTCCTAAATTTCCAGTAACATTATCTCCTTCCAATTAATATCAATATTTTACTATTGCGTGGAATCTATCTAGATTTGTATGCTTGTTGATTTTGGTTTAGAATCCAAACTTTTTATGCTCAGTTTGGGGAGAAACATTTCTTGGGAATAATCACCTCATTCCTTAATATATTGGCAAGTGTCCTAGAATTTTTATTCTTCTATGTTTCTAAAAATTTAAATTTCTGTCCAACATTCATATAAATTCCATATTTGTTGCTTGTCACTTTTTATGCACCGTGGGATATGTTTTTCCAAAAACTTGTGGTAGAGGATTATTTATATGATCTCAATATTATTTTCCCACCATTGTGAACCTTATTTAATATTGGAATCACTTTTGAAGATTTTATAGGGAAAAAAATTTCTTGTATTTTTACAAAGGTCTAGATTTTTATTCTTCCATATTTTTCAGTTGAAGTTTAGATCCAGACATTTTAGGATGATAGTATTATTCTCACATTACACTGATCTCAAACTATCTTACCAATAATTCTTAAAATTATGAATTTGAACCATATGCACTTTCCTTGTCTCCACCAAGGAACTATCCAACTATTTCACCATTTTTGATTTAGCTTCTAGTTGGGAAGTCTTGACGTCCATGGAGACTTTGCGAAGCTTCTAAAAAATTATGAACTACTTACTTCACAATAGTCTTAAATAAATTCCTTTCTCATTCATCTATTTGAAATTATTTATCAACTAAAAAAACTCTTCATTTCAAATAAAGATAGATTATTCCTTGGATTTTACTATCTTAGTGAGAGTATTATGGGAGCTCATCTTCTTTTCCAATGCTTATTCCACTCCATGAGAATCTTCTTCCAGCCGTGAATTTTCATTCTAAAGTCCCTTGATAAATATAAATATATATATCACTAATTCAATTGGGACATTCTTCAGATGGTTCTTAACCTTACGATAGAGGTATTCACCCATTTTAATGTAGTCATCACCACAATTTGAGCTATAATAACTGGATTAATGAGAATAAAAAAATTGCAATCATATCCTTACGATCCTGATTATTTTCAGCTGATGATATTTACTCTTGATTTTTCTCTCTCTTTATTTTCTTTATAATCCTTATCTTCCTTTTTTGGAGTGTCTTGGATGAAATCTCAAATTCAGTACTGACTGGGATGGAGACTAATTATTTTATTTTAGGAACTTCTTCAAACATATGAAATCATCACTTTATATATATATATATATATATATCAAATAGAACAAATGGGATAATGTTTATAATACTTATCAGATGGAACTATGTACTTTTGATTTAGTTGAGGCAATCCAAAGGATCTAATCAGAGGAAACCCACTGTGATACTAATTTTTGTACCCAGTGGAATAGTGTCGAAACCTGGGGGGTGGGGGTGGGGGTGAATTAGTTGCCTAATTTTTTCCGAAATAGCCAAAATTTTGAGACCACTTTGGAATTTAAACCTTGTTTCTAGTTAATACATATGGATCTATTTTAGTTCAAACATTCAATCATCAATTATATTAATACAAGTAAATCAGATAAAAAGAACATGGTATTTTTACAAGTTCCGGTATAAAGAATTACTCCTTTCCATGATTGATTATTCCTCTTAGTCATGGATTATACACTATTATAAAGTATCAATTATAATGGATTTAGTGTATCCCACAACTACAATTCCAACATCTCATTGGACTTCTCCTACCTTCTTCGCATAGGACTTCCAAAAAAACATCACACTGAATTTAAGGCCTCACACTCTGTTGTCCAAGCATACCTTGAGTCACAGAAGTTCAATAGTGTCCCACCATGTATATGCATGTTTTTTTCTTCCAAGATACTCCTTTGAAGTAGATCATCAATTCTACTCAGTAATTTCAAGACATCCAAATATTGATTTTCTTCACTTAAATCGAAGTCTTTAACTGCCTACTGGTTCATTAGTAGAAGTTCATGAAAACCAGTCTCTGAATGATACTCAACTCTCAAATATTCTATAAAAATGATCAATATATTCTCACACTTCTTCACTCAAACTCATCACAATGAACTCAGGAAGGATTAGATCTTTGTATGAACATGATGTTAGTTTCTGACACTCTTTTATTCTACCTTGGCTTATTGATCATAGAAAGGTGACCAATATTCTCCTTCTCTTTCAATATCGACACAAAAAAGATCTATAACACCAAAAAAATATTGACTTTCTATTCTTCTTCACTAAAACACATAGTATATTCTTCATCTTCTTCTTTGAGTGGTCTTAGATATTTTTCACAGAAAGGTACAGAACTCCTCAGTTCCTTAGTAAACTCAATCTCTATAGAAACTATTGGAACATTTTACTCTACATATTTCTTTCTTTTTTGATGCACTCAATTTTTAAAATGTATTAGTGGATTTATTTCATAGAATTAAATTGATACCTTTGTAATCCATTTACTCATATATAAAATTAGGACAGATTTTAATTCTAACAGTAAAAAGAGGAATCATGGAATAGTCACTTTGGGAAGCACCACTTTTCCATACCTTTATCCTAAAATATATACATCATGAAAAGTGGTTCCATGATGATTTAATCAAGTTCAATTTTTCACCTCATCTTATGAAACTGTAAAAATACACAACTGAAAAACCATATCATTAATCATTTTTTTGGATGTAGATAAATCATACAACACAAAAATATGAAGGTTAGACTTTTATTTACTATTGGTAACAAACAACAGTTCTTATCAATTTTTGAGTATTGTAAAATTTTTCAAAATTCAATCCCAGTCACTGAAAAACACTTGAATAGCCTCTATTCTAAATGATATAGGATTTGAAGAATAAAAAATCAAGGTTTGATGGTTTCTTATCTGCATTATTCCTAAAAACATGATACATTTAATTTTTGTATCAAAGAATATATATAGTGGTTCTCTTACATCAATATTATACAAAACAATATTTGATCATGGATTAAATAGTTTTAATGATATTAAAATCTTGATTACATTGTATAATCATCATCAGATATGAATTCCTCAAAATTTATGAATTCTAAAAATTAATTTTTTTGAAACTTTTATCTTCCCATTATATGGATAAAGATCATCTTGTATTTCTTATCATGATTTGATCTGAAATCATTCAAGGTGTTTTTGATGTTTGAATCCTTGAAGAATAAATTCAGAATCATCCAATTTTTTTTCTTATTTAGATTATCTAAATCAATAATTATATAGATTTTCCCTAGCATGTATACATATTTCCTTACATGAACCCTATATGTATAATTTACATATATGAACATTGGGTACATGTGGATCAGCCTACGTCAACCTTAATGTATCCTAATTTGGATACACGAACCTAAAATTTTCTTATGCATTGTAAATGTTCATATGTGGGATTGGCTATGCAGTATTTGGCTATATTCTCTAAATTTAGTTATGTGGAGTGACATTTGGCTAAATAGTTCTGAATTTGGAGACATAATAGAATTTAGAAATGTGGATTCCAATACATGGTTCATTTGGCTATATAACTAAATTTCGCTATATTTATCTTCAAATATGAAAATATTTTCATACGTGGTAACTTTAGCTATGTTGATTTAGATACCTACTGGAATTGGTGTACATTTCCATTTGCATACATGAACATTCACATATGTGGAATCCTAGACTTATTCATTTTTCCATAATTCCTTTCATCGTAAACCAGTGCTCATCCATTCCATCTTCAACCATTCTAAATAACTCAAAAATAAATTGAAATCATCTCAAAACTTCTTCAAATGATTGACTGAATTATTAGATTAATTCAAAACTCTTTCCTTCATAGTTCCATGGTTTTAAAATATATACCATACTCAATTAAGAGTATTTAAGCTATTATAACCACTATCTCAGGTGTGGATCCTCTTCAATCAATCCTAATCCATCTATAATCACTTCAACCATCAACCAAGAGTTTTATGAAAGAAGATTTCATCATCCAACCTACTTTTTTCTTCTTATAAGGGTTCCTCATTATTATCAATCTATCTTTCACACTCTAAACCTGATTTATATGTGATATCCACATCTATATTGGATTTATATCCATAGGTTATATATTCAGCTTCTATCTCTCTATTTATTCTATTTTTTTTTTCATATTTTAGACAATACTCGACCACTTTTATTACTTTTTATAAATATAAAGACTAGTATAATAATCATATGATGTATATGGATTCTAGGAATATGTCCATCTAGGTATTCCTAGAATCCACCTCTTCAACCACCTTTCCTATGTATCTATCATGAGATAACCTAACGAAAACTTCTACCCAAACTCATGGGTAACCTCATTCCTTATTTGGTGGTTGGATAATTAACCCATCACCCATTTAATAACCTTTTAATTATGAAATTAATACAATAATAATGGAAATAATAAAACCATATTTTTAAGGTCATGTCATTTTATAGATCAATGTATGTTTATTTATGACTAAAAATGAAACATCTATATATTGTAGTTAATTTTACTATATCAATTAATTCACATGCATTAAATATTTTGGAATTTAATGGACACAATTTTTCTAATTAGAGTGAGAAGATTCAATTTCACTTTGGAGTATTGAATCTTGATTTAGCACTCTCAGTAGAGAAATATACTACTATTATAGATGATACCATAAATTATGATAAAGTATATCAAGTGATATGGTAAAGATATAACAAGTTAAGTATGATTTTCATGTGAATGATCATAAAAAATAACATAAATTTTGTTCTCCTAAAAAATAAAAGTGTAAAAGAATTTATGAAATTTATGGGAGAAAAATATAAACCCAGTGACAATTCTCTTTTCATGACATTAATAGTTTAACATCCCAAGTTCTAAGAAATATTTTGTTTATTTAAAATACATGTCTTTAACTCTTAAAAATGTTTTTCTATTCTTTTAAAATAATTAAAATTGATTAGAAAATAAGTTATATAACATATTACTCAAAATGAAAACACTTTATTCCATCATAATGGAACATCACATTAAGTATACATGATTATAAGTATAAAATCCCATTAATGGTTACATACCATAGATGATTACATTTATTAAAAGTTTATAAATTAAAATGGAATAATAAATAGAAAAGAATAATATCTTTACAATTGGAAAATCCTTTGGATCATATTCACCCTTGAGGATAACTATTAGTATAACTAAGCCTACAATGAGAAAGAAAACATCATAGGAGAAAGCATGTTGTGAAATATAAAATGAAAATTATCGGAATGAGAAGTGTGATTTAAG
Organism: Viscum album; assembly: GCA_963277665.1. NCBI lineage: Eukaryota > Viridiplantae > Streptophyta > Magnoliopsida > Santalales > Viscaceae > Viscum > Viscum album. The sequence goes on from OY728145.1 coordinate 192,155,635, forward strand.
AGGTAATAATGGAAAAACTTTATAGGGTGTAATAATTGTAATAAATTTGTTATAAGGGGAAATGTGGTCATTGGAAATATAATCATTAGTTATACATGTATATGATAAGTATATTGAAGTTGTGTATTGTTATAAACACATTTAAAATAATATAATTTACAAATAGTAAATAATAAAACAAAAATAAAATATTTAATTAAAATAATTATTTATAAAAATATGTTTAATGTGTTATATATTATTATTATTAAAGTATGATGGGATATATTTATAAAATTGAAATCAAGATTTTAATATCAATGGATTGATAAAATTAACCACTATTAAAGAATGATTTTAAATGAAATATATTTATAATAGATACATGAAATTAATTTAACATTTATCTGACAAATATTACTTGTAAATTAATAATAATAATTTCATTTTATGCTTAAAAATACCTTTTTCCTCTAAAAATTGTTTTATGTGTTATGAACACCTATATTAAAATTCATTTATCATATCTAAAAATTTATCATAATAAAATGGTTTTTTATATTAATATTCAGCACATTCAAATTTTTTAAAAAGGTTATTTTCATTTCTAACATAAAAATAAGTTATCAAGAATAATATTTGTTATCATATTAAAATAATTATTTTTCAAAGAAATTTACTTTTCCAAGTATCCTATATTTTTTTATTAATAAATAAAATTGATAACTTTTAAATGGTGAATATACTATAATATTTTAATGATTAAAAATAAATATTAACAGTCATTTAACTAGTAATCAATAGAAAAAAATAATAGTTAACATTTAAAACTCCCTTTTCTATAAAAATTGTTTTCCCTATATATCTTATATTTTAATTTAGAATATAATTTTCCCGAATTTAGAAATTTAATTAGATTAAATGGATTCCAAATTCATAGTCATTACAACAAAATTTTAAATTAAGGGTCATCTTAATTTTTTGTTAAAATATAATTACAATGCTAAAAAACTAATAAAGGTTAATAAGGATAAAATGTGGTGGCATAAAGTGGCTCAAATTTTACTAGATTAACTTGAAACTTAGAACTTATAGAATAACATTTTTAGGTGGGAAATTTATACCCACGTTTCTCACCAAAATTACCTCACGTACCTCACCTAACTCTCATGTGATTCCATCTTTACCCTTCACCTAACTTTATTTTCCAATGAAATGTCTCATGTTTTCACCTATAAAAGGAGCTCAATTATAACCACTTCAAGAAACACTTATCATTTTAAATTTATTTAAATATCTACCCAATTTACTTTACCTAGATATCTATTCTATGTTTTTTGACCCATGGTTATAAGAAAGTGTCCCAAGTCCTTCATTTCTAAGAGGTCCTTTAAGGGAAGATTTTTGCCCTCAACACGAGTATTATCCACTCTATAACTCCTTTTTCTTTATTTTTCTCATACAACCCCACAAAAAATATTATAAACAAAATAATATATTTAAATCCATATAATTAGTATAATTAAATGTTAAAATGTTGATGAAACAACCATTATCCATCTCTTTCCCATCCATTGGGAAATGAAAATGCCACTCATGTTATGTGCGGACTACTGCCTCCATGAACAGTGTATTTCATTTAAAATCATCACCTTACATGGATGGTTTAAATAATTTATTTAATAAAAAAAATATTTTTTACATGATTAATATTATATAAATATAATTTAGTAATTATATTAATAAATAACCTATTTTCAATATATCACCTTTTGTTCATTAAAAATTACCGAAAGAAGATCGACATCGATTTCATCTTCATGAATCATAACTAAAGCTCTCATAGAATTAAATTATATTTTTATAAATAATTATTTAATATCTATTATATTACCTTAAATAATCTATTAATTATGAATTTGGTATCAAATAATGAGGATGGACATCAACATTACAAAATGTTTGTGAAACAATCGAAATTACTAACATCCGTCGATGAAAATAAACAATAAATAACTAATAAATGTATAATGAATGATCATAATTAAATATTATATAAGATAATATATTTGAATAATTTTTTAAAATAATTTATTAGGATATTTATGTTTGTTATATATGAGGTTAAAGCACTATCGTGGAAGTTAGGATAAAAGGTTAGGGGTTTTCTTAACTCAACTCTCTTCCTTGAGTTATAATAATTCCTATTTGAGTATGGTCTCACAAGATTATTTTAATCTACACTATGATGATATTATATTTTAGAATTTTTTTATGGGGAGCTTATATATTCACCTCATAGTCTTCATAATGGATGGATTTATTTTATTATAAAAATATGTTGTTGTTAAAAAAAATTATTATCCTCTATAATGGATCTAGTTTCTTCCATATATATCTATTTATTTCCAAAAATATTATCCACTATTATTTTGAAAAAAAAATATGTATTATCTCATGCGATCCTATTATTTCTCTTAACTTTCTTTTAAAATCAAATTTTATTATCCTTTTAATGATGTTTGTTTCAATAAAGATATTTTAAAGTATTAAAAATGAATTTCATTTAGTATTTGTATCTTTTATCTTCCTCTCCACATTTTTTACTTTACCTAAATTTATTATCAATTTTTTTATTTTGTATCTTTAAAAATATTATTTTCAAAGTGTTATAAAAAAATATTCTTTAAAGTGACTCATAACTTCATCTTTTTATGGAAAGGTTAAAAATATTTTAAGATATCTCTTTTTATGATTTCACTTCCATTTTCCAATTTATATCCAAAATGTTTATCTCTAATGGAGTTATATTTCATGAATCACCCTCTAAATTCCCTTATTAAATACGTATTTTGGGTGATTTAATTTTGGTATCATCTGATCAAATTATTAATGTAAATTTTATGTGATACCATTTTAAAAGATTCAAAAGTCATTTTATTTCCATGATTTTTTCATGATATGATATATAAATAATTTCATGTGTCACACATGCTTATGATTTGTTATTTTGAGATGATTTGGGTCCATTAAATCTTTGATACAATATGGTTTATTTATTTCCCTGCAATGTATTGTTTAAGGTTTAATATCCCATGAGATAATGATTTATGTGTCGATGTGATTGATGTTAGCTATACTGAAAATAATTGTGCATGTTCATGATTACAGGTATCCATGCTCACAATGTTATGATTTATTATTCTTATGCCTATATAACATTTCTTTATTATAATACTATATTATTCTTGAAGGAATATGATTATTCTATCTTGACTCTAAAATCTTATTCCATGGTATATGTTTTGTCATTTGAGATTACATCTCCTACTATTATATGAACATATCATATTGCTCCATGTTCTTTTAATCAGATACTTCCCCCAATCTCATGTTTTCTCATATAATTATGTTTTGACCCTTTATAACTCTTTGATGAGTTTTTTCCTTAATAATCATCTGATATTTACCTTTTTTATGTTTCCTAATTCCACAAAAAATTATATGAATAATTAAGTGTAAAAGGAAGTGTTATATAGATATGTTGTGAGAGATGTTGAATCAATTAGGTGAAGTATGTTTTTTATGTATCTAATCTTCAAAGACACTAAAACGTTGGGTTCTGGGATCATGTGTGAACATTTTTGAGATATAATTTTTAATTAATATGTTTATATATAAAATTATGTAAGTTTATTTGGGTCATATAATATGGTATCAAAGATAGTAATTAAAGTATGTGTTTTTAGGACTAGATATGGGGGTGTAGGTCTGAGGTGTATCAGTTGGTATTAGTGGAGGGATTAATGATTTTTTGGGATTATGATGAGAAAAAATTAACAAGAAACTAGGGATAATTATAAATGTAATAAAAAAATCAATTTTTTTTGGTAATGTCGAGAGTGTGGTTTCATAGAAATAACATCCCTATCTTGATACAAACAAATGGATACAGACTCTAGATTAGATTCAGCTAGTGGTAATAAATTTGAAAAAGGTTGGTTGATTATTAAATCGATCTTCAATTGGTGTGAAATTAATGGGCCTAACTTCACTCCTGGTTTGATTCTCCCATGGGATATGATTTGGTGGATTCACATGATATTACTTACCATTATAAAGGATTTAAATAGAATTGAAGGATATAATATATAACTAGTCAGGTTAGAGAACCTAATTGGAATATAACTATGGATAACCTAGATTGAAACCTAAAAATTCATAAGTTAGGGTATACATAACATTTATGAGTTACATTTTATAAGTTCATAGTTTTTCTTTTATATATTTATTAATTTTCTCATACCTCAACATTCTTTTATTTAAATAAATAGATAGAGTCCAAAAGAACCAAGTTAAAAATGTGTGCAATTGATAATATGGTGATTTTCCCAATGAAAAAATAAATGGGATAAGATTAGGGGTGAAAAATATTATAGTTATACCTAAATAGCTATATCGAGTTATGATTAAAAACTTGAACCTATCTGAATTCCAAACAAAAAAAATTAGAGAAAAAAGGAATTTCATGAAAGTTCAAGTGATAAAAACCATGGAGGAAATAAGAATCAATTTTATATATGTCAAAAATGTGGGAAGAATCGCTCAGGGAAATATCCCAATGGAATTAGAAAATGTTTCAAGTGTGGAAGGATTTTCCATTGAACTCATGGTTGTCGAAAAGAGATAAAGAGGATGACCAATGAAATGGAAGGTATAAAGGTTCCAACTAATGAACTGCCCACACCCCATTGCTTCAATTACAAGAAATTTGGGAATAATGAAAATTGATTTCCCAATCCACAGGATAAGGAGGATAATATAGATTAAAAAAAATCCAAGACCAAGGGAACAATAGAAAGCCTATAAAATCATAATTATTGAAGTGGGTACCAAAAAATAAGATGTGTAAGGTACACTAATCATCCTATCAAGAAATGAAAATTTCATATTTGATTCTGGTTATACCCACTCATTTATATGTAGAAATTTTAATTAGATCATAAATTATTAGATATAAAACTATTGATTAAAACTCTTAATAGAGAGACAATTACATCACAAGTCTATAACTCACCTATGATATAAGTTTTTGGACTATGTTTCTTAGAAATCATATTATTCTACCTTTAGTTTATTTTATGTGACTTTGGTAATGCATTGAATTTATCCACAAAAACTCTATATTGATCACCAAAATAGGGAAATCACATTTTATATTCCCAATAAATATATGATCATTTATCAGTACAAGGATAACTATAAAATTTTTAGGAAAATTAATTCCATTTTATGGGTTTTAATACCCAATCATGAGGGGTTTTAGCTCAAATTATTGGAGATAAACTCAATTTCAGGGATATTCCTATTATTAAAAGGAACATTCAGGATATATGTAACCGCTAAAGGTGGTGATGGTGGTGGGAGGGGTGGGGGTGAATAGGTGGTTTTCCTTTTTTTAAGTTTTATTCTTTTAAAACAACCTCTGTATTTAGTTAAAGATAAATTACTCTACCGAAACACCACACACAATCACCACCATATGAATATATTAATTTAAAAGGTTTGCTACTAAATAAGAGTTGAAAGTCCTTGGTATATTCTAGAAACAATACAAGATCACACAGTCCACTAGAAAATAATTCTTTACGGTTTACATCAAGAAGGGTATATATTTAATTTGTATTTCACTATATTCCTTTAATAGTGCATGTGATCATCACAAATTTAAAATGATAAAAACAATTTTACAATAAAAAAATGATCCTTCACCGACAGGATTCAATACATTATCACTATTATTATTGAATTCTATACACTTTCCCTTCTACAAGATAAATCTTTTTCTTCTTTGATTTAATTCATAATAGAGGGAAAGAATATATTATCTTTTTTTTCTATATATTTTCTTTTAACATCCACTAACATATACGATGATTAAAAACAACTATAAAATAAATATTGTGTAGTGATGGTTACCTCTTGTCTTTCTTATTTATTTAAATATAAACGACACCACATAAATAATTTCAAATTTAATTTACCAAAATTCTTGAATCTGGTATTCACAATTATTTTTATAAGAAACTACTTCCATAACTATTTTAACTGCATGTAAACATGTAGAAATATCAAAAACTCTTTATTCTTTTTTTTAAACATGTTTTTTATATTAAATCCTCACATATGCATCAATACATACATTTTATGGTGATAAGATCATTCTAAAATCAATATTTACATTATAATTCATAAATATTATAGAAACCATATCTCATATATTCCATGATAATTACACAATCCACCATATACATTTAACATGTGTATATGAATGTATGAAATTTGACATGTTATACTTCATACACAACACAAGTCTAACTCTGATGCCTTCTTCCAATTATCCTTCAAAAACCAATGAACACCTCTTCTTAAATGTGAAATTCATAGCCAAAACGTCCACTCCATCTTCTTTTTCTTATAAAAACTCATATGAACAACACATATTTCTCTTCATCTTTTATTTAGTACACTTGAATAGGTTCACCATACATATATTATTTCTTTTGTGTTTTTTTCATCCAAAAGTATAATTTATAAGAATCATGATAGTATTTATCATGGAACTTAAACTTTAGTAGAATACTTTACTTTGAATTGCTATAATTTCTTCTCAATAAATTTTCTTAAACATGATAAACACTTTATTAATAAGATAATAAATCATGTTATATTCTTCTACAGTGTAATGATCATAGTCTATTATCCTTCTATGAAAAGTTCATGGTCACTTATCCTTCCTTACAATGGCCATAATAACTTATGCTTTTGTGTTTGTCCACAGTCTCTCAGGATTTCATGCATCACCATGATTTTTCATGTTTCCATGTGTGTCTATGATGACTCATGCTTCCTTATATTTCCACTATCACTCATTCTTCCATACATTTCCATGGTCACTTAAAATCTATCACATGGTAGATCTTAAAAACATGTAGTCAAACACCTTCATCTCATATAATATTATTGATCTCATCCTTTTATTGCTTTGACAATAAAAGACAACACCTTGATCAATTTCACTTCCAATTCAACAACTTCTTTATCATGAAAACAAAAATATAAATCTTATTGGCCTCAATAACCCCCCCCCCCTTTGGATTTTTTTTTCAACCGAGGAACATAAATAATAGAATATCTGAAACTATAACTATGTATCACTATCCAAAAAACTTAAGCCCATGCAAGAAAGCTCGTTATAGGAAAAAAGAATCATTAAATAAGAAAACCTTGCTATAAATAAAGTAGTGATCTACAATTATTATTTCTTCATTATATTTCATAGTAAAAACTAACTTAAACCTATAATAAATAGATCCTGAAATAACTTCAATATTTTTTTAAAATATTTCACACATGCTGACATAATAAATTACCCATTTTAAAAATTCACCTAAATTTATGATCTCCCTTGAAAAGTAAAGAAAATTTCGATGGATAAAATTATGTTTTCCTAATTTCCCACCCTTTGAAAAAAATATCCAAAGGTAAGTTGAGAGAGTTTATTGAAAAAATATATCTTATCCTAAGGATTAGGTTTAATGCCCATATTGAACCTCAGTTTCTCAAATGTATCCTTCAATAATGGTTTAGTAAAAATATTTACCACCTATTCCTCTATTTGAACAACCACCAAATTTAGTTAATTTATTTCAAAAATATCCTTAATGAAGTGATATTTAATATCAATGTGATATGATCTTGGATATTTCACCATATTATTTTTGAGATATATATTACTTTGATTATAAAAACCCATGAGAAGTGGTATCTTCACATTAGCAAAAAATTCTTCCAACTATGTATTTGTCAATATTAATTGTATTTTTTGTGAGTGGTAGTGACATAATCATCTTATATAGTGCTGAGAGTTATCAAATTTTTATTCTTTGTATTCCAGATCACATATCTTTTTTATAGAAAGAATACTCCACTAGATGTTGATCTTCTATCATCAACACAACCTAAATAGTATATATATGTATAACCAAACATATTCAACTTTTCCTTTCTATCACACTTTATAACATAATTTTTATTTCCCTTAATATGTCTGAGTATTATTTTTCCAGCCAAAATATGTGAAATCTTCAGTTCAATTTTAAATCTTGAACAATATGTACCAACATAAACCATGTCTAATATAGAGTCTATTAAATTCAAAATACTTATAATAAATTTTATAAAAAATTTATGATAAAAACACTTTATAAATTCATACTAAAATAACTTATTTCCCTATGTTTTGAAATAATTTTTGAATCTTCTATTAATTTTTTAAGTAACTCCTTAGCATATATCTATCCTGATAAGAAAATGTGGTCATTTTCTTGAGATATTTTTAAGCCAAGAAAGTACCTCATTCTACCCAGCATAGAAATTTTAGATAGGATCTTAATGTATTAATAAACATTTTCACAGTCTTCTTTATTGTTCCTAGAAAATATAATATCATCAATAAAAAAAATAATAATGAGAGAAACATATGAATTTTATTTTATTTAGAGGTTAATTTACAATCCTCCCTTTTTAAAACTCAACTTCTTAAAAAAGGTATCCAACTTATAATAACAAGATTCCATAGATTATTTCAACCCATATAGAGCCTTTTTTAACCTAAAAATACAATTCATATTTTCTTTAGGAAAGAAATCACATGGTTTTTGAATATATACCTCCTACTACAACTCACCATAGAGGAAAGAATACTTTAAATCCATTTGAAATTCCTTGAATTTTCTTTATGATGTGATACCAAGAAAGATTATAATGGTTTCAAGCCTTAAAACCACTGTAAAAGTCTCATTAAAACCCACTCCTTAAACCTGAGTATATACTTTTCAAAAACATATTTCTTTATTTCTCACCCCTCACCCTTTTTCTTCAATTTATTTTGGAACAACCACTTTATCTCGATGAAATTATTTTCTTTAGGATTTGATACCTACTCCCAATTTTCATATCTGTTAATCTAATCCAATTATTCATTCATGAAATCAATCCACACCTTATTATATAAAGTTTCTTTAAGATATCTTGGGCCAACCTATGAAATCAAAGTGGTATGTTCCATAATTAATGTTCTTCTAGTTTGAACATGTTGTTTTTAACATCCAATGATATTTTTGATCTCTACTTGCTTCTTATGCCTTAGATGAGATAAATGTAGTTTTGCCTCATAAATTGAAATTATTGAATCAAGATATTCATCCTGTACAACATCTATATCATCAGTTCTGTTAGAAACTTTATCATTTTATTTAATAAACATATCTCCATCTTTAGTTCCTCTTATATTTGCAACTGACTATGAGATATTTCTATTAGAATGTTCTAGTGCTTTTACATTAGCATAATTAGTAAATATTCTAGTTTCCTTGTTATTTCATCTATATCCTAAACCATTTGGAGGGAATCTTTGGAAAATACCATCAAATCATATTTGATAAAACTTTCAAGGATTCTCACCCTTAACTTTGAGAATACAGGGGCTGCTAAGTACCCTTGAGTACTTCAAAATTATTTACTTATTATAATACATCTCATATGGATACATATAGGAATTTGGTTTGTAGAAGAAATAATTTTGAATGTGTGCTTCTGTACCAGTGGATTATCTCCAAAATAACAAAGAAGTATCATGTTCAATCAATATAGTTTGATCCATCTCAACCAATCTTATATTATTTCTTTCATCCACACCATTTTATTATGTTGTGTATAGTATGCTGAGTTTATGATGAATACCATGTTTCCGAAGAAAACATTAAATATTTTCATTTATATATTCCACCTCATTATCTATTCTGATCTTCTTTAAAGAGTATCCAAATTCCTTATTAGCAGTTCTCCTGAAACTTTTGAAAATCTTAAGAGACTATGATTTTTGTTTTAAAAACATAATGCATATAATACAAGTGAAATCATAAATAAATAAAATAAAACACTTAACACCATTTTTTGAATTTTTTCTCATGGGCCCACATATGTTAAAATGAATAAGCTCTAAGTGATGAGATGTATGCATCTCAGCCTTCTTATGTGAATAATTTGAAAATTTTCCTTCATGGGATATAGAACAACACCAATTATTTGCCATCAATTCGTGGTAATCACAAACACTTATTCCATGTGTTAAATTATTCATGTTTCTATAGAATATACACCCAAGACTTCTATTACATAATTTATTTTCCTTTTTTATGCTTATAAAACAATAATTTTGTGCATCAGCAAATTGGAATAGAGTTTCCTATATTTAAACCCTCTTATCAAAACTTCCCCATATTTAATCCTTTTAAAAATAAAACCATATATTATAAAGATGACTTCATTTCCTTAATCATAATGATTTGAAACAGTCAAAATATTGTGTTTTATTCTATCAAAAAATAATAAACTTCTTGATTTATACTTTTCTTTTCCAATAACATAAGATATAGTGCATTTTATTTTGAGAGAATCATCATTTATAAAATTCACTATTAATACTTTATAATCTTTCACATTATTCAATATCTTCAAATCACTAGTCATTTATGAAGAACACCCACTATCCAATATACAAGGTTATTATCCATTTTTTAATTGAGGTAAGTTTCAACTACAAGAGACTTATATTTTATGATATATTTCTCATGATACTTTTGAAAATTTTCATCATAAATTTGTTCACTAGATAACATCACAAGATACACTTTTTCAATATGTACAAGATGTAACACCTCTTAAAAAAGTGTTTCAAGAAGTTTTAATTTATTCTTAATCTTAAAGTTAGGTTTTTTAGATGGTATCTAAGTCTGTCTTCTTTGAGTGTACTGACTCCCCCACAAACTCTACCTGCAATAGCTCTTAAATCCATTATAGTATTGATTATTGAATAAAATTTTTTTATATATTCAAAAGCCTATAAAAAACTAGAAATATTTTTCACACCCTAACCTTGTTAATTACCTTTTTTATTTTAATTATATAATTATATTTAAATTTTTCCTTGTTTTTTAGGCCGAACCAGTTTTAAATTTTGAATTGTTAGAATTTTTGTGCCGACACACGGTTAGTAGAAACCATGAACATACTATGAAAATGTTTTTGTCATTTTATATAGATGAAACACATGGAAAAAATAGTTTCCCTTACCTTTTTATCTACCTGTACAGTGTTCCCAAGGCCTTCCAGTTGGGAGTGTATTGTTGGTGCACGATTGGAAAATCATGTCGCCAGACCATGTGACCAAACCTTGTGCAATTCCTAGTCTTAAAAAATGGGTTTTTTATTTTTTATTTTTTACCCCTTTTTTCTCTTTAGGTCACACCTCACCCTACCCCTTACTCCTATTCATCGTGTTCACCCTAGGTAGGTTGTTCCTCACTACCCCTCCTCCTCTCCCCCCCATTGATCCACATCTGGTTCATCATGGTAAGGCATTCTCTCCCTCTGCATTCCATTTCCTCTCAATTTACCTTACTATCCTCATTTTTTTCACACCCCATACAAATCCTAAGTTGATTTATGGGTTTCTTTTGGTTTATTTTTTGTCCCTAGGGTTTGTGGGATTTGAGTAGAGGCCGATTCTCACTTAATCCATTGATATAAATAGATTTATCTACATTTAAGGTAGGTGTTTTCTCCCTTTTCCTCTTTAGTTTAAGTTTAATTAGGGGTTTTGTAAATTTTTGGATCATATTTACTCATTAGAATGTATTAGACCTAAATTATGGTGGATTTGGGCCTCCAACACCAAAGGCAGTGAGTTATTCACCATTTACAATAGGTTGCCCCTTATTTTAAGACTTACATTTTTTTAACTTTACTTGGTGGGATTTTTAATTCCACATTTAAATTTCATATAATTATAATAATGTTAATTAAAGGGTATTTTATGAATAAATAATGTTTCACTTGGTTTTCACTTCAATTTAAGGGTTTCCCTTAATTAGAAATTTACTAAAAATCCATTTTATTAATTTTACAGAGAAGTTATTTTACGAACACCCAAATGGACTTAGGATAATAAAATAAATGTTTTAAGATAGTTTTTGAGTTTTAAAAGGGGGTTTGGTGTGGTTTATAAAATATATTTGTAAAGTCCCATTTGGCACTTCTTTTTGTTTTTTTATAAATGGTTCTTTGATTAAAAAAGATAGTACCTGGTATCCTCTAAGGTTGAATTATATTCATGAGGGTGGTTTGAATGTTTTACCTGGTTTGAAATGAAAATTGCTTGATAAGGCATGAATTTATTTTATAAATGATTTATCTTATAGTGGTTTAATGAAAGACCCCTTTAATTTTATATGAAAAATAATATCTTTTGAAATAGATAGAGCACATGGGGAGCCCGATATCTAAGTGGGGAAGGCCAGATTAAGTGTCTCTTTTTGGTTACACCACACCAAAAAAACACTTTGGATTAGATGAATTGTTTGTGGGACACCAGCTAGGGTGTCTCCATGCCACCATGCTAAATAAATATACTCCTTAATGGACTTAGACTTGGTTTTGGGACATCGGCTTGGGTATCACTACTCTTCTTGGATAAGGGAATGTACTTCTTAGAGGCATGTGTTCACACTTGGATTTTGATTGATTAGATCATTATTTTGACATAAGGAACTAGATTTACCACTAAAATTATATGAACTTGGTATTTTAACCACAATTCTTATGTATTAAATGAATATTATAATAGTTCTTGATTTCCTTTTTAAAAATTACTAAAATATGGTGTTTTATTCTATAATGAATGGTCAAAGTATGATGTTGATTTCTTTAAAAGTTTAAAAGGTTCAAGAAATGGTTGTTTTGAAAATTTATTATAATGTGGTTTTCAAATGGTTTTTTATAATAGCGACGTATGTTGATAAAGTGTTTTCCAAGTGATTGTTTTCATTTGAAAGGAAGAAAAAGAAATTTATAAATATTGATTATATTATATTGTCTTTATAAAAAAGGAAATGTAAAACCTATTTTTATTATTTATTTCAAACTAGAATAAAATAAGTTTTACTTAAATACATATAATTGGGGTTTGGTTTACCTTTAGCAAGCCTATTGAGCTAAATTTATCACACCTATATTTATCATTTTGGGTAAAGGTTTTGGTTCTGTTCTTGAATACTCTTTAATAAATGGATAATTGGATGGTAACTTATACAGTAACATATAGGTACATTGGTAGTTTCATTTTATTTTACTTTTATTTTATCACATCAGACACACATTCCATTACTGATTTTTATAGATGGAGGGTACCTATATCTGTTGATTGATTGGTGGTCACTGGTGGTGGCTATAGTTTTCTTTTTAGGGGAGGGAAACTGGGGGTGACTGGAGTTATTTATTGTTTACTACATTATAGTTTATATCTATAGCCAATTTGATTTATCATGGATGTCTAACCTACAGATGGGTCTGGACAAATTCATTCCATTGCTTCTTAAACTCCATCTTCTGGGTGAAACCATTCCAATTGGTTATAATTTGATGCAACAGTGATTTTTAGAACCCTAGGGAAATCATGAATGAACCATGAGGATGTTGCAGGTCAACTCAAGTATTTTATGGAGGGATTACTTGGGGTTTTTCATGAAAAATGATTTCAGAGGATCCCTTTTTTATTTTTTATGTTTGGTAAATGGAGATAGGACTTCCAGGACTCAGGATGTAGGTGCAGGAAGAGATTCATGAACTCTTAGTCTCCCCCGAGCTTTAAGCTTCCATGTGAATTTGGACTTGAGTATTTTTTTTATGTTCTAGTTTATTTAAATGATTTGAGGGATGATAATGGGAGTGAATCAACATCATGAAATGAGATTTCATGTACTATAAACACATGTGGATCCCAAGTGTGTGGTTCAACATGACTTCCATTAGTGGTTTCATGCTTGGAACATGGTCCACTAAACCTTTCAACCCAATCATGCACAACCACTAATCCCTCTTATAGAGTTTTATATTTGGGTTTTTCTTGTATTGAGTTATTTTATAAAGAAAAAATGATTGTATTTTGAGAAATTGATAAAGGAAATTTATGTTTGGAAAAAAATAATTTTTAAAATAGATCTTTGAAATTATAAAAATTAAAATGTTTGAATATAATATTTAAAGGTTTTTGGTAAAAAAGTTTTATTTTTATTGAAAAGTAATAAATGAAGATTTATAAAATTATTTAGAAAAAAGGGTTGACATATTTAATTTTTAGACTAGTTTAAAAAAGTAATTTGGGGGATTTTGAAATAGTTTCAAGTGATATATGTGAGTTTTGAAATTTAAAGTGAGTCATTATCTTGTAAATTACATTCTAAATGATAAATTGGATTTTGGAATTTATAAAGGGACTTAGTGGAATTAATTGAAATTTATTTTTTTTAGGTTTCAAAATGAAACAAATACTTTTTAATATTTTTATTCTTTATAAAGGGGAAAACTTCTTAGTTTGAAATGATTTAAAAAAGGGATTTTGAATCTTTATTTTTTCATTTTAAAGTGGGAATTATTTTTTTGGTGTTTTAATTTTGTCTAGGTATGGTTTAGTTTTGTTTCTTGGTATTTTTCCTCTTTTCTATGTTTTACTGAGTTTAATGTAATTTAAATATTTATGTATCTTGAATTAAATTTGATGTTGATGTTTTCAAGGGATTTAACCAAAGATAGATTCATTGGTTCCCAAGGATTTAGTGTCTTAGGATGTCCCTGAGTGGTGTCTCTTGTAGCTCGGGAGTGACATATTCTGTTTGGAGGCCTTACCTAGAATCCAAGTTTAGTGGAGAGATGAGTCCCCTCCTTTTGAGTTAATCCCTTCTTGAGAATCCTTATTTTTTTTATTTGGATCTTCCTTGATTACTTTATGTAATATGTTGAATTTCTTGGATATGTTTTCTATATGGTGATTATTTGTGCCCATTCTTTTTTCATAGATGCTAGTATTTTTGTTGTGTTTATTTCTAGGGGTTGAGAAATGGAAGTCTTGGGTGTGTTTATGGGATTTGGGATGGGTGATACCCCTCGTGTTTAGATGGATTCACTAGGGTATTAGTTTTATGGGAATAACACACCATGTTTCTTTCAATCCCACTTCTATTCTAATCCTATAATAATATATTCTTGTTTGGGCGCATTTGCTTTAAGGTAATTTGGGTTTTTTCTATGTTCTCTATCATTTAAATCCCATGGGATTTATTTTTTTATGAGACATTAGTCCTAATATTTTTGGATAATTTCATATTTGTATCAATAGAAATTATGGATTTGTTTTCAATTGATCATTTTAGTTGTGACCCCTTTATTTACGATATTCTCTTAGCTAAAGTGTTTTCCTTTGGGTCCACTTCTCATTTATTTGTCCCTTCATGTTAGTGAAATTCTTTTGGTGGGGGGTTCACCCTCATAATTTGATCTTGTCGCCTTCAATGATTTAGTTTGAAGTTCTTTCCAAGCACCCATTTGGGAAAGGGAGTGTTTTAATCTTGAGTTTAAAGGTTCTTCATGAGATGAATTAGGAAATCACCATGTCTCATTATATTAAGTGTTTTAGGCTTTATCTTGGTGTGTTTATGGTGTTCTCTGGTTTTAGATACTTGAAGCATATTAAAGAGGTCTAATCTTGTATTTTCCTTTAGTCTTCTAAATTAGTTAAGGATTTTGGGGGGAATAAATCATTATGGTGGGTAGAATTATTACAGCCAAACCGGGTTAATTCCCTAATATTTTAATTATATTTAATTCCTTTCTCATTTTATAGGCCGAACTCATTTTAAATTTTAAATTTTTAAAATTTTTGTACAGGCGGTCGATTAGTAGAAATTGTGTGTAGCCTATGAAAATGAATTTATCATTTTAGAGAGTTGAAATGCATGAACAACACATTGTTTCTCTAACCATGTACCTTTCCCATGAAATGTTCCCTAGACTTTCTTGTAGGGATTTTCAGTTGGTATTGAATTTGGAAAACTGTGAGGAAAAACTATGCACAATGTCTGATATTTAAAAAATGGATTTATTATTATTATTTTTTATTTTTCCCTAATTTTTTTCTTTAGTACGCACCTCCCCCATTCCTCCCGTTTTTTTTACACACCATAGGTACGTCTCGTGTTGCCTCTCCTCTTCCTCTCCTCTCCCTCCCGTCATGATTTTAAGAGGTTTTCATGCGTTCCTATTCTAGTTCTTCACAGTAGAGCCTCATTTTACTCCCCATTTCATTTATTCTTAATTTCCCATTCTACCATCATTGTTTTTTCACCCCATTAAAACCCTAACATGATTTGGGGGTTTCTTTTGGTCTATTGTTAGTCCCTAGGGTTTGTGGCATTTGAGTTAGGGATAATTCTGACTATGGCTATTAAAAGGAATGAATTACACTCTATTTAAGGTATATTTTTTTCTTGTTCATCCTCTTTGAGTAAAATTTAATTAGGTATTTTGTAATTTTTAGGATCCTCTTTTCTCTTTAGGTCATCTTAGACCTCAATTGAGTTGGACTTGGGCCCCACACACCAAAAGTAGTGAGTTCTTCACCCTTTATTGTAGGTTGCCCCCTATTTTATGACTTTAATTTTTAGTAGCATTTTTTCTTGATTTTTTAATCCCCCATTTAACTATAATGTAATAATAATTTTAATTAAAGTGAATTTGAAGAAAAAATAAAGTTTCACTTAATTTTCACTTCAATTTAATGGTTTTCCCTTAATTGATTTTTTTCTAAATATGTTTTGATTAATTTTACACACCAGTTGCTTTTTGAATGCCCTAATGGAACTATAATAATAAGAAAAATGTTTTAGGAGTGGTTTTGGATTTAAAATTGGGGTTATACCTTGTTCAAAAAAAAATATTAATAAAGTATGTATGCTTTTAAAACATATTTTGATATACATATATATTTGTGTGTGTGTATATTTGTTATATATATACATAAGTACACATATATATGCATGAATGTGTACAAATTCACATGAGATTATATTAATATGTGAAATGAGATATATTTATATATAGGTATATGTGTAAGTTCATATGGGTATAACCATAAAAGGGGTTTTTGATGTGGTTTATAAAACATATGTTTAAAGTCTTGGTTGAAACTTCTTGTTGTGTTTTTATAATGGGTGATTTGATTAACAAGATCTTGTCCTTGGTATCCTCTAAGGTTGAATTATATGAATTAGGGTGGCTTGAATGTTTTCCTTGGTTTGAAATGTAAATATTTTGATAAGGTATGTATTGATTTGGAAAATTATTTATATTTCGATGGGTTATTGAAAAGCCCCTTTACTTTTATCTGAAAAATAATATCTTTTGAAATGGATATATTTCATGGAGAGTCCGGTATCTAAGAAGTTAAGGCTAGTTTAAGTATCCCTTTTTCGTTATTCTATACTAACATAAAACTTTGGATTAAATGAATTGGTTTTGGGGAACTATATGGGGTGTCACCAGGCTGCTTGGCCAAGGGAATGCACTCCTTAGTGGCATTGAACTTGGTTGTGGGGCATCGTATGGGGTGTCTACACACCCCTAGGACAAGGGAATATACTCCTTATATGCATAAATGAATACTTATATTTCTACTAATTAGATCATGAGTTTTACATGAGGAACTAGAGTTTCCACTAACCTTATATGAGATAGTGATTTTCACCATTATGCTTATTTATGAAATGAATATTCTAATAATTCTGTCTTTCTGTTTTATAAATTTCTAATTTACGGTGTTTTATTCTCTTATAAGTGGTCAAAGTATGATATATAATTATTTAAAATGTTTAAAAGTTTTGATACATTTTTTTTAAAAAATTGGATCAGAAAGTGGTTTTGAAATGGTTTTTAATAATAGCAATGTAGACCAATAAAGTGGTTTTCAAGTGATTCTTTTCATTTAAAAGGAAGAAAAATAAATTTATAAATATTGAAGAAATTATACTGAAATTATTAAAAAATAAATGTGATAACTATTTTTACAATGTATTTAAAGATAGTATAATAGTATATTTTATTTAAATTCTAAGAGTTGGGGTGTGGTTTACCTAAAACATGCCAACTAAGCTTAATTTTGCATGCCTATCTTTATCATTTCAGTTATCGATTCTCGTTATGTTCCTAAAAACTCTTTTAGAATTGTGTAGTTGGATTATTAATTTACATAGAGTTATGTTGGTATTTTTTTATTTTAGTTTTATATTATCACATCGACCATATAGCCCTTTACTTATTTCTCTGGATGAAGGGTAGCTATATCTGCAGGAGGCCAGGAGGGCATCATAGGTGGCTACATTTTTATTTATAGTGTAGGGAGACTAGGAGTGAGTAGATATATTAATTTTTTTATTGAATATATATATATATATATATATATATTTTATTTTTACTACCTATTTTATGTAGCATGAGCATCTAACATATGGTTGGGTTATGCCTATTTTTTACACCACTTCTTAAACTCTATCTTTTGAAAAAAAATGTTACCACTGGTCATAATTTGATTCCATGGTGATTATCACCAACCTGAGATGAAAGGAAACACACCTCAAGGATGTCATGGATTGGATCAGGAATCCAATAGAGGTACAACTCAAGTTGGTTCATAACAATATCCATTGAAAGCATATTTTCCTTTGTAACTAGTATGTGGTCAGGAAATAGGTATATATATTTGAATATAAATCTTGGATACCTTTTGTGAACTAAAATTTTTGTAGACTCCTCAAATATTCTTATTCTTTATTTTATACATTTTTTTAGCCTTAGTATAGTCTCCTGTTATTGCAGTTTTTTCTTTAAAATACAATTTCTTAGAAACTCTACATTTTTCACTTGTTTTTTCTATATACATGGTCCTCTTATACTGCTTCCTCATCTGAGACCCTTTCCAAAAATAATAATCCTTATTTTTAAACTTTAGGGATAATATTTTTTGATATTATTGAGTTTTCAGTCCTTATATATTTCAAAATCTTCTAGGTTTGAAATTTGGATGATAGACATTCCTTATTCAGCTTTATCTAGTTTCTATTAAACATGATTAAATTATTTCTCATTAACCCTCGTCTTTTCATCAAGATTACTGTTAAGATTTTTCTCTTCATCAAGAAACTTATTCATATTTTTAATATATTTAAACAATCTATATTTTTCTTCTCCATGCACTATTTATTGATTGTTAACAGATTGACAATATTTCTTTAACTACTTGTTCTCTTTCTTTAACTATTTAATTTTGATAGACAACTTTTCAATTATCTTTTTAAAATGATCTCCATCCAAGTTTCTTATTCTTATTTTTATTCTTAAAATTTATTTCTTTAACCACTAGTAAAACTCTTATCTTTCACCATTGC
Organism: Viscum album; assembly: GCA_963277665.1. Taxonomy (NCBI): domain Eukaryota; kingdom Viridiplantae; phylum Streptophyta; class Magnoliopsida; order Santalales; family Viscaceae; genus Viscum; species Viscum album. Next base: position 192,175,008 of record OY728145.1, read on the forward strand.
AATTAGAAACTTCTCAACACCTTCATTAATATAATTTTGAATTCCCTATTCTTATTCACTATCACCATGTTCCACAAATTTGGAAAAAAGTTTTCTCCTTTTATATTTGGACAAATTCTTATTATTTGTTATTTAAAAGGACTTTGATTTGTCTACATTCTTCTTAAATGGTATTCTTGGCCTCTAATATTCTTGATCACTATCTTCATTTTCCTTTAGTCTTAGAAACTTTTCTGCAAAATGTCCAATGGATCCATAGTTAAATAACTTCAATGGTAACTTTACTTTATACTTCCTTGCACCACTTTCACATTTCTGGAAAATAAATACATGAATTCATCATACTTATTACGTACTCTATATTATGAAATAGTGTGACAAATATCATTATCAATAACTAATTTCTTTTACTTTTCCTTATTAGTGTATTTTAAGGAAATTTCATGATCAACCTTTCCCTTCATTTTGATATAATTATCATTTATCATTTTATAAGTAATGATAATACTATACAAATCACCCAAATAGATTGTTTTAGGTTCTATATCTTCTAATAATGAAACTTTAGCATCAAATATTTCATGAGAAATTATAAAGATATTCTAAAAAACTATCGAGTCTTCTAATGTTTCTCTAAGGCTTATTATGGTACTTACAATATAATTATCCCTTGTGAGTAACTCACAAATATATTTATAATCTCCCATTTTAAAATATTTATATTTTAATCTCTAAATTTGTAACTTTTATTTATTTAATTTTATGTTCCCTTCATAAATAATATTTAACTTATCACAAATTTCTTTTTTAGTTCCAATTTCTTTAACTTACCAACATTTACATTATGGAGAGGAAAAATAGCATTTTTGGATCATCCACAATTCTCAATATTTCTCTTGTATATGGATATTAAGGGTGGATCCATAATAATTGGATTAAAAAAATATATAACTGCTTCCATAACTCTATATCCAATGTATAATATATAGTGTGACATTTATTACTTCTATATATTATAGTTCCTCCCACCATAGATAAGAATACACTTAATACTATTTGAGTTATAAATATAAATTAAATAGTTATTCTTCTTCAAACATCAAATATCCTAGAGTTAATATTGGAACTTGGATTTGATACCAATTGAAAGGACCATCCAGGATCTGTGTGACCACTGAGAGGGGGGTGAATCAATGGCCTTCTCTTTTTTAAGTTTTTTTCTATTAAAATAACCTTCACCACCAGTTAGAGAGAAATAACTCTACTGAAACACAATACTCAAGAACACCCACATTAGAAAAATAATTTAAAAGGTTCACCACTCAATAATATTATATAGTCCTGGGAATAATTTGGAAAAAATTTAGTTCATACAATCAACTAGGAAAAAAATCCATTGTGGTTTACTACAAGTATGGTATATCTATCACTTTAATTACACTATTTTCATTTTAAATTTAATGTTCTCATAACACAAATAATATTCTATTTTTTTGAAACAATGAAATAAACCTTCACAAAAAATCTATAACACATTGTCACTGTGAAACATGAATTATTCACACTTACTCTTCTAAAATCTAGATATTCTTTTTCTTCAATTTATTGAACAATAGTGAGAAAGAATCACTTCTATTCATATACTCTATATATTGTTTTAAATTCCACACAAATCTACACTGATCCACAACAACTATAAAATATCACGAAGTGATGGTTACCTATTATATTTATTATTTATTCAAATATTTATTACATCACATAAATAATTTCAAATTCAAATTTCTAGAATTATTAGATCTAGTATCAAAAATAAATTTCATTAGAAACTACTTTTATAACTATTTTTATATGCAGTTAAACATGAAAAAATATCAAAACATCTTAATAATTCTTTAAACATGAGTTTTTTACATTAAATACTCACGTATACATCAATGTATATATTGTATGGTGACAAGATCATGCCAAATTCAATCTTGTAATTCTTCCTCATAAATACCATCAAAACTATACCTCTTTATTTCTATGATAATTAAAAAATATACCACCTGAATTTAACATGAGTATATATATGTATGCAACCTAATGTGTCATCCTTCATACTTGACATAAGGCTTTCTATGATTCCTTCTTCCAATTTCCATTCAAACAACATCAAACACCACTTTTTAAAGGTTAAATTCACATCCAATTCAGTCAATCTATCTTCTTCTTATTGTGAAAAATGATACACACAACACATATTTATCTTTATATTTTCTTCAGTGCACTTAAATAGTTTCACTGTATCTATCTTATTTCTTATACATTTTGTTTTCATCCAAAAAAATCCATTTTAAGAATCATGATATTATTTATCATGATATTTAAACTTTAATAGAATAAATTACGTTTTATCACTAGAATTTATTCTCAATAAATTTTCTTTAAAATGAGAAACACTGTATTCAAAATATAATAACTCATGAGAGATTTTTCTACAATGAAAAAGTCATGAATACTTCTCTATCTGTGCAAGGGTCAAAATCACTTATACTTCCATGAAAAGGACACATCTGTTTATACTTATGTGTGTTTCCATGGTCACTCATACTTTAGTGCATCTCCACCATCACTCATGGTTCTATGTATGACTATATTCAATCATTATTCCATGAATCTCTATGGGTTTTCATGATTTTTTTCATGTCCATGGTTTATCATGCTTCCATGCATATCCATGGTCACTCCTAATTTATACATGTTTATAGTCTCTTAGAATCTATCACATAGTATCTATTCAACACATGAAGTTTAATACCTCCATCTTGATGAATATCAATGATCTCCTCATTCTATTGTGTTGATAATAAAGAAATCACCTTAATCAATTTAACTTCCCTTTCACTAACATCTTCATTAAGAAAACAATAATATGAAACTTATTAGTCTCAACAATTATGAGGGAAAATATGTGTTTCATAGTCTTAAATAATATTATATGGTAGATATATCATTATAAATTATACCTCAAGTCATGATTATGACAATAATATACTCACCTATTTTCATCGGTGAGAGAAATTAAACTACGAGGACCAAATTTATTGGGGGGGGGGGGTTACACCCCATATTTTAGAAAATATTTTATTTATTTAAACTAAATGTCTTTAAATCTTATAAATGTTTTTATATTTTTTAAAAATAACTAAAATTGAGTAGAAAATAAGTCACACATGACATGATTCAAACTAAAAACACTTAATTAAATAATAATAGAACATTACAAAAAGAGTAAATGAAAATAATTATAACATTCCATGGATGGTTGAATACTATATATGATTAAATCAATTAAAATTTTATATATTAAAATGGGATAATAAATAGAAAAAAAATATCTTTACAACCAAAAAATCTCATGGATCATCTACACCCTAGAGGATCACCATTAGTAGAGTTTAACCTACAATTATAATGAAAACCATAAAGGGAGAAAGAATGTTATAAAATCTAAAATAAAAATTAAGGGAATAAGAAGTGTTATTTAAGAGTAAAGAATGAAATGAATTTATAGGGATTAATAGTGGTAATGTTACATCCCCTATCAACCCATTATCTTGGATTGGGTCAAATATTCTACTAACATTAGGTGATATTACCTGAAAATCAAAGGCATAAAATAAATTCCATGGGTTTAAACACAAAGATACAAGGGGGGAGGGATGATTAACCATGTATAAGAACACAAAAAAACATGACAAGATCATTGTAATGAAATTAAAACAAATAAATCTCTATAAATAGAAGATCTAATAATAATAAAAATGAATCTACATACCAATAATAATTAATAAATCAAATAACCACATCAAAGTAACAATGGAAAATATAAAATAGAAACTAAAACTCCAAGAAGTAAAATACTATATCACCAAGTTCAAATAATTATAAACTAATATACAAAACACTCCAGGCTCCATCTCTACCAATTATGATAGTGACTATCAAGGTGATCCTCTAGTGAAGTAAGAAACCTATGCCTTTCCTATATCATGAAAATAACATCTTCATATGTACCAAAGTGAATATATAGGGGGTGAGTAAACATACAAAGTTGGTAACCTCCAAGAGAATTTACCCATATGAAATTAAGACTAGTAATAAGTTAGATCATAGGTTTAAAAAATAGACAAGGAGAATATCCAAAGTAGATAAAATAGTTTTCAGAAAAGCCAATAATAAAAATTAATAGACTTTTACAAAACCAATAGCACTAAAGATAGTTTTTACTTATCAAGTATAAAAATATTTCATTTATTTCAATTTGGCATACCATCCACATTTTCACATAGACACACACACACACCCATTCAATCCAAATGAAATTCCTATGCTCTCGAGTAGTGATAGTCCTCCACCAAACTGTCACTTGGTGGAAATTACTCCTTTTTCCTTTCCAATTGGCATTGAGCACCAAGTCTATTTCAACAAGGCCTCATACATTGAAAATCATAAACACAAACCAACCATTTGTTATTCCAATTTTCACCCACAATCTAGTTTTTTCTAAAAACTTGTTCCAAAATCATTTTTCTTTAAATAAAACCCATTTAGTCAATTTATCGAACACATTATGGGGAAAAAACGCTACTCAATTTCAAAATAAAAACCAAAATAGAATCATAAGTATAGTTTATATAGGGTAAAACCATTTTAAAATAGATTATAAATCTTCAAAATTGACCTAAGATCTTTACGTTCCAATAGAAGTGAAAAGAGGAAAAAAATATATCTCACATTTTTTTGGTGTAATTAATCTTCCAAGAATCTAAAGATCTAGGATCATCCTTCCATTACCCTTTTATTACAAAGTTTTATACTCAAATATTCATTAAATAAAAGTTTTGTAAGGCAAAGATCATATAAAATCATGTTGAAGTACCCTAGGATATAAGAGGAAGAGAATGGAAAATTATGACAACCAGAAGGAGCACTGATATTATGAATAAAGATATACCTAACCTAATTCATAAAGTTAATAGTAACTTCACATCATGAATCTTTGAGAGGTAATATATAATTAAATTCATGTCACCTCATCTTAAAATCCTGAAAACCAGTTTACGTCATGAATGGAATCTCAAATCGTGAATAAATTTTCCCAGAAAACCATTCACACCTTGAATAAAGTTAATGAACTTTTCCCAGAAACCATTCACATTATGAATTACCATTTATAGTTTGAAATATTTATTATAGATATATTTTAGTTTCCCTTCTATTTATGCCTCCAAAATTTTCTAGTAATCTATACCATCCACTCCAAACATAAAACAAGCAAAAAATAATAAGGATGCACCACAAACTAGGGGTGATACATTCTCCCAACCATTGGGATTTTTGTCCATGAGAATTTATAGGTATTAATAACTCAGAAAATATCTATCAATTTCTCCATCATGAAATTATATTTTTCCAAATTTTCATCTTAGATCATAACATAATTCCATAATAATCTTATCAAATAAATATATATCCCTTGAAACATACTTTCCTATCAATCAAAAATCTAAAATAGTTTATAGATAACTATCACATTAGGTTTAAGAGTGAGCTGGTCCCAATTGATCACATGTTTAGCATCCCACTGATACTTCCTAAGTTGAGAAACATGAAATAAATTATGGAAAATACTAAACCTTGATAGTAAGGATAAATTGTATGAAACATTTCCAGTCCATTCAATAATTTAAAATGGTCGAACACACCCTGAGTCAAACTTACCTTTCTTTCCCAATCATAGATAATCAAGTCTTGGTGACAATTTCAAGAAGAAATAGTTATTCACATTGAAAGAAAAAGGCTAATGGTGATGATCCACATAATATTTCTATGGACTCTAAGCCATGTACATCCACTTCTCGATAATCTAGATCTTATCTTTTGTCTCATGGACATGACAAGGTCTAATCAGAAAATTTTCTCCTATTTCCACCCAAAATATTAGAGAATGACAAGGATGAACATATAATTACTCAAATGGGGACATATGTATCTTCTTCTGGTAGCTATTATTATAAGATAATTAAACCAAATCTATATGATCTTTCCATGAGCATCCAAAGTCCATCACACAATTTTTAAGTATATATTATAATGTTTGAATTGTTTGTTTTAATTTTCCATATGTATGAGGATAATATGTTTTGATCATAATTAACTGAGTTCCAAGAACCTATTGTAGTGATATCTAGAATATAAAAGCGAATAAAAAAAACCTGTATGAGATGATCAAAACTATAGTCCCATGAAACTTGACTAGTTATTGAATATATAACTTTGCTAAATACTCCACCGTATTAGAATATATAATTGGGATAAAGTGTGATGAATTAGTGAATCAATTCACAATCACAAAAATAACATTATGATTCTGAAGTGTCCTTACTATTAATATGACAAAGAATATGGAAATTTTATCCAACTTTCATACAGGTATAGGAATAGATTGCGGTATACCCTCTAGTCATTGATTCCCATCCTTTACCTACTAAAAAGTTAGACATTCAATGATATATTTTTCAATATTGCATTTCATACTTGACCAAAAAAATGATATTTCATTTCCCTGGACATTTTTTTAATACCTGGATCAATATCCCATTTCGAATGGTGATACGCTGAAAGAAGTTGTTCCAGGAAAGACCGAGGGACCACTATTCAGTTATGAAAGTGTAACAAAGTGTTTTCATCCCTAGTCCAGCCATTAAAATCCCCCCATAATTTATGTTTGAAATAATGGTGATATAATCAAGATCTAATATTTTAGACCATTTTAAAAAAATCATCAAGTTAGGAACAATATCAACTAAAAATAATATTACATTATCTTTATTTTTAGCACAATCCAAATGTATGTCAACAATAATGCTCATCAGTTACGATTGGTCACCAGATTCCCCGACCACTTCACTATATGAAATCTGAATTCATGCATATTACATAGAATCACATTTACTAGTTTATTATATTAATTCAAAATAAAAAATCTTGAGGTACTCTGTCCATACTCATTTCCTCAAGTTAAAGTCTCACTGAGAGAAGATTCATTTCAGAATCTTATGATCAGTGAAGAATGTAAATGTTTATCCAAAGAGGTAGTGATTCCAATTAATTAATGAAAGGAATTATACTCATAATTACCTATTATGTGTCAAAAAGTCATTCTCTCATGAATTTAAAATACCTCAAACCATAGGCTACAACTTGATCTCCCTGTATGAGGACACAACCAAGGCCAGATCCAGATGCATAAAAATATACCACATAGATCTGACCTAGTTATAGAAAGATTAGTATGGGTTCCAAGGTGAGATAAGGTTTAAGCTCTATAAATAATTTCTAAAAGTCATTAATCCATATAAATGAAACACCCTTTCTCATCATATTATTCATAGGATGAGAAAGCCTTGATAAATCCCAAACCAAGTGATGAATAGAGTCTTCTAATCCCTAATTAATGAATATCTCAAAGATATTATCCAGTGGATGCCAATATATGACTACTTTGATGTTCTTAGGGTCATACAATATTCCCACTTCATAAATGATTTTCCTAAGGAAACAATTTTTTTTTATCCAAAATTCATTCTTAGAAAACTTAGAATATATTTGATAATCCTGTAATGTGATCAATACAAATTCTAAGTATTCCTCATGGTCTTTCGTACTTTGATAATAAATCAAAATATCATAAAAAAATACCACAACAAAAGAATTGAGGTACCTATGTAAGATAAAATTCATCAATTCCATGAATACTACATCCATATTTTTCAAACCAATGTAAGTGATGACATATTCATAATGTCTATAATGACTCATGAATGTTGTTTTTAGAATATCCTCTTTTCTGACTCTGAGATGTTGATATATTTCCCTTAGATCAATATTATAGAACCACTTTTCTCTATTTAATTGATCAATTTTATCCTTAATTTGAGGAATATGGTTCCAATTTTTGATTTCAACTTGATTTAATATACAATAATAAAGGCATAATTGGAGATAACTATTAAACTTTATTTACAAATAAAACTGGTGAAGACCAAGGAAATGTACTAGGTCTGATGAAGCCTTTAATTTATAAATTTTTTTAAAAGACCTTTAATTCCTATAACTTATTAAAATCCATTATATAATATGGGAGATAAATAAGGATTTTTTTCTAGGATTAGATCGATAAAAAATTTAATTTCTCATTTGGGTGGTAGCCTGAAAAAAGCATTCATAAATACATTTGGATATCATTCCAATATAGAAGGAAGGGTTTTATTTATTACTTCATCCAAAGTTCCTAGTGTCATTGATACTAAATGACCAAAGATAGTTCCATCTACTGAGACTAAAGGTCACACTCTTCCTACATTTATATCCCAATCGCCCTTTTATTCATGTGAAATTCCATATGGGGATGTGAATGAGAATCACCAATCATAGAGATCAACATGGTATTTAAATTCAACCATCCAGTCCATTCCAAATATCAAATAAAAATTATCCTTATCTAGGATCATAAAACCCTAGAGAAACTATACTGTATAAATGGTAATGGAACATGTTAGGCACTTTAATACTCTATACTCTAATTTTCTAAAGAGTGTATCATTACTCATGGTGCGAGGAATCATTTAAATGTGTAATAAAAATTTCTTAACAATATAATAAGTGAGAAAATAATGAAATTCATCAATATCAAATAAGACATGACTAAGAGTAAATTTGATAAGGATAGTACCTAACACTATTGAGGGACTTGGTTTCTCAGTCTAGATAGCCCATTCTACGTCGTATAATTGTCGATCAACTACCACATGAAAAATTTTGCTTCCCTACTGTGGTGTCGATTAAATAACTGAAGTATTCCTATGGGTATCCTGGTTCACCTAGGTCTATGGATGAGAACTATTCTAATGGGATTTTTCTACACAAGCATACAAAGCATGAGGTTGAGACGATCCGGTACCACTCATTGATTTTAGAAGATTCTTGATATTCCCTTTATTTCTACAGTGGTGTAAATTCTTCAATGGTGTAGTGCATTCCTTCTTCCTATGTGTAAGCACACCACACTAGAAATATCCTGGTTCAATGATACAATGTGATGCATGAATAACTAATCTGATGGAATTATTTTCTTATGCATTGATACCTTGGAAGTACCCCTCTCTACTATGTTTATTACCATAGATGAAATTCAAACTAGCACTCAGATAGAAAAAGGTACCTATACTTAGATTTTATTCCAGATCTCTCTCTCCAAAAAGTTTCTTATTCACTGGTTTTGTGTATGCAGTATTATAGAACATCACCACCTTTGAGTAAATCTTAGTTTAGAGACCCGCCTAAAAGATCCTATATTTCAGTCTCTTACTAACATCTACCTCCATTGAAAATCAAACAATATGAGTGAATTTAGAATTATATCCAGTCACAATAATATTTCCTTAAGTCCACTATATTTTCTATTTAGAATATCTCTAGGAATAATTTGTTATTGAATGACTCTAAAAATCATTTCCAAGTAATATCTCGATCCAAATTATATTTAACAGCTAAGTTAAACCATGATAGAATCAGATCCTGAGGAATATATGTTTTTATCTTGACATAAAGTTCATATGAGGTTCCTAAGAATTCAAAAATATGGGTTATCCTACTCATCAATACCTCTTCTTGATCAGGTTCAGAATCACCATAAAACATTAGTCGGTTCTGATTGAGAAATTCTATTGAGTGATTAACCTAATGAGGTTACTCAGTCCTAGGTCCCTTGTCAACAGCTTGAAATGTTTGGAAAATAATCTGAAACAAATTCTAGTTCACATGTGGTTTTGGTGAAACTACATTATGAGTTTCTTCTTGTTGCTAGTTTCTCATTCTCCTCAATGGTGGTATTTTCATTTTATAAACCCTTTAAAAAATTATTAATTAATATATTTTTATATTAATCTCTTCATGGTTATATTTTATATATAAGTGAAATTATCACAATATCACAATATACAAATCAAATAATGATGTAAAAATTTAGTCCTAGTAGGAAGTATCTTAAAAAATTCATGATACCTAACACTCAATGGACAAACCCATAATGATGAGTTAACAACACTTTTCATACCCAAACCACACTAGTAACTTGACGTTCAATATAAAAAGGTTAGATATGTGTTTTTTATCCAATACATTTCAATTTTTTAAATAACCCATCACTTTAGCACCATCCCAACTCAAGGACTGAACAAAATGATACCATTTATAATATTCCCACCCAAACCATTGTCTTGGATTAGTTTGGAGGGGCTACTAACCTTTGGTTACGTTCTGTGGACACTGAAGGCTAGAAATAAATGATAAGGGTTTAAACAGAAAGATACAAGAGGGAATTATTTTCATTGTACACACACAAAAATATGATAAGATCAAAAGAAGAAAAAAACCAAGGATACCTCTATAAATGATGCATGAAACCAAAACTAATAATAATAAAAATGATACAACCAATAATAACCAATAAATAAATGACCAATATTATAGTAATAATGGAACAATTTAAAATATAAATAAAAAAATACACATAGTAAAATACCATGTACCCAAGGTGGAACTACTCTATAATATGGAAATAACTACTCCAAGCACTATCTCTACTAATAATGGAAACGACTATCCAGGCGCCCCTCTAGTTAAGTAAGAAACCTGCCCCTTTCTGGTATCACAAAAAACAACATCTACATACACACCAAAGTGAATAAGTATGGGGTGTGTAATCATACTAAATTGGTAACCCCAAATTATAAAAACCCAGTCTTGACATACATTAACATTACATCACTTTTTCAGAATTATTAAAACATTATACAAAAAATTCCCAATGACCGTACTAGTCTAGTGCCATTGGAAACATGGAAACATAAAAATTAATACATAAGTGAACTACATTATCTCCCACTAGGTTCTTATTGAATAAAAACCTTATTAGACACATCAATCATAATAAGTACCTTTATAACTTTGGGGGAAAAGAAACATAAAAAGGGGTGATCTTAGATGCTCAGTAAGGGTAAACAATGGAAACATGTAAACAAAAACATGAGAATATGGTATAATTACTTGATCATAACATTAAAAGATCATACCCGCATATCAAAGATCATAAAAATAAATCATGGAATAAAGATTTACTATTAATAAGACATGAATCATAAGGAAATAAAGAACATAATCCATGAAATCATAACATATGAATAAAACATGGAATTGTGGCAAACACATAAGCATATAATTTGATTTTCATATTAGCTAAGACATTACTGCCAAGAAAATATTAGTAGTATGGGTTCACTCACCATACCATCTTGGTAGTCATGGTTCACTCCCATGGCCATCTTAGTCGCATGAGTTCACTCCTCATACCATCTTGGTAATCATGGTTCACTCCCAAGACCATCTTAGTCTATCTCATGAGATATAAATCTTTAAACAATGCATTGGAGGGAGATATTGGTCCCACCCATATTAAAATGAAATCATACATACTTGTGCTAAAAAATAATAAACAACCATATCATAACTCATGGAATGAAATGGGTATCATAAACATGTAATCATATCATAAAATTTAGAAAAAGATACAAGATCATAATCATTTCATCAAAAAATATAATCCGTGAAAGATGAACAGATTTCATAAATATATAACCCGTGAATGAGAAATAGGGTTCGTAAAGACCATGAAATAAAGAATAAACCATTCATAGAAGTAACATGGATGTAAAATTTAAATGAATTCCAAGAAATGCATCAGTAATATCAATAGATGTTATATTAGATGAGAAATAATTTTGAATGACATTTTATTGCATTTCATAAGGAAAATATCCTTATTTTAAAAATTTATTTTAAAACATAAAAAACTTTGAAAATTAATTTCTTTTTAAATGGACTTTAAAACTCCTAAATTAAGGTTTACAACATTTTAAAACCTTTTTTCTTGGAATATATAATGAATTTTGTAAACCATTTCAAAACTGTTTTCTTTGAAATCTTATAAAAGACTCTCAAAAACCCTTCTTGAACATAGATTATATTAAATAAAGTTCATATAATGGGTATGAGTATATATATAATAATAATAGGGATAAAATAAATTCATGGTAAATATATACACCACACAAAATAAGTGAGCGGAGAATAAGTCATGTATCTCATGGAAATAAAGAGTGAGATGTAATTCCCTTACCTTAGGTCCTGACTCTCTTTATAGTAGTACAAAAATCCTGTATAATATATATAAATTTATTATATGTATATTTTAGAACCATATTATTACATCTAATACCATATATGGTTTGATTAAGACTCTATATTACCTGCTACACTTTTATGTTAAGGTTTCACTTTGGGTAATATTTGTTTTGTTCTTCACGTGTGTCTTAATTTGTTATATCATTGGACCTTATATTTATATCATGATTTTCATAATTTAAAACATGATTAAAATATAATTTATATTCAGTATATTTCTATTATAATAATCCATATAATATATAAGTATCAAACAAAATACATCGTTCATAGAGACGGTAAGTCGTACGTACGTATGAACGTGGTTTCTATTTAATTATCATGTTGAAAGAAAGAAAGTAAATGAAATATATATTTATAATATCAATAAAGTAGAATTAATATTTTACTAATATAATACATGTTTACTAAAACAATCCAAAATACATTCCATGTGATGTGTGAATGAATCACCCCATTTTGAGGAGGCGATAGTCCACATGTCCCCAAATGAAGTTATCATATAACCACAATATGGAAAGCATGAATGTATGTTTAATAAAAAATTTAAATAATATTAAATAGGATATAATATACATATTAAAATATTATTTGACCATAAAAATAGTTTTAATACCATCCATGAAGGTGGTAATGGAAAAATAAAAAAAACATTATTCACAGAGGCGATTAACTGGCATAACTTGGACAACAATTTCATTTCTTTGAATAAGAGGTGGTGAGAAATAAAATGGATGTGATATATTAAATTAGAAAAATAAAAATAAAAAATATTAATTATTCTTGAGTTATCATGCATTAATGTATAGATTAGTTGAGGAGAATGTAGAAAAAGAAAATAAATTTAGAGAGGTACATTGAGAAAATTACCCCTTGAATATCCCCTCCTTGAAAGACCCTTGAGGGCCTTGGATTTGATCTTTTGGTGATACCAGTAGAACTTGGACGTGGGGAGAGTGAGTAGGAGAGGTTTTGGTTGATATTTTAAGAGCAAAAAGTCTTTGTGGATCGAAATGGGGAGGTGAGTGTTGTTATTTATACTTGAGGAGAGGTGGGTTCAGGTGATTAATTTATTGATTATTTTATATTAAAGGCTATACATATAGAGGTAGAATTGAATTTAACGACTTTGGATTGTAATTAATGTTTTATAGGGTTTTTAGGGTCAAGACACACCTCAAACACCCTTTTAATGTTGTAGTATTTTAGTATGTTAAGCTTTTAAGTATTGTCCAAATTTTACTTTTACTACGGTAAATATTTTTTTACCATGGTAAGTTTTTCATATCTAAAAAATGAAATTGAAATTAAAAAATAATTTGGAAATTATTATTCCAAATATGGATTCCATTTTACCTAATTCAATTCATATAATTTGGAAAATTATATTTAAAATTAATTCCACAGAAAAACTAAAAAGTGGATTCTTAAAGGGAAACGTTCAAAAGTTTAAAATGATTTTATATATAATTTCAGTTTGAAATTGATTCCAATGAAATTTTTTTGATTAAATGATAAAAAATAATCTAAATATACTTTAAAACCAATTAAAATAACAATCTAACTATATAAATAAATTATACAAAAAATCATTTTTGAATTAAAATGCAATATTTTTTTACTATTCATTGAAAACTGAAAATTTTCAGAAAAATACAAAAAATTCACCCCAAGATAATTTTAAAATTCCAAATTCAAAAATTATTTTTATTTCATCAAAATAAATTTTAATGAGTTTCTAAAATTAATTTTATTAGAAGTACATTAAAATCAGTTCATTCAAGAAAATGGTATTTTTAAACATAGAAGGACTTTACCTAGAATTATATATTTTATTATCAATATGTTTTATTTATATAGAAAAAATATACACAATATTTGAAAACTAGTTATTACTATTCATAAAACTATGTTTAATGGGTAGTTTTTAATTATCTCATTTAGATAATAATTATAAAGTAGATGTTTTTTAGAAACTCAATGTTGCATGTATCGTACACCAAGTCAGTGTTGCGTGCAACGTATGTGAAGTCGATGTTTCATGCAAAATATTCCAAGTCAGTGTTTCATCAAACATATTCCAAGTCGTTTCCATGTGAAATTAATGTTTGACTTATTTCATTGTAAGACATAAATTAAAATTTAATTTATTCAAAAAAATGTCCATACAAACTCAGGGTGTTACATTATACCCCCCTTAAAAGGAATTTTGCCCTTGAAATTTGTTTCTCAAGTAAAAAAAACGAGGATAATTCTTCTTCATTATATCCTCAAGTTCCCACATAGCTTCCTCTAACTGGGGATTTCTCCACAAAATTTTGACCAGTTGAGTGGTCTTATTTGGTATAAGTTCCTCTGATTGGTCGAAAATTTCAAAAGGTTTCTCCTCGTAAAAAAGATCCTGCTCTAGTGGTATGACCTTTTAGTTAAGTACATGTGAAGGGTCAGGTATTTACTTCCTTAGGAGAGATATATAGAACACATCATGTACTTGATAGATATTTGGAAGAAGTTTGAATAAATAAGCTACTATCCCGATATGATCAAAAATCTCAAAGAGACCAATATGACTAGGGTTTAGTTTACCTTTATTTCTAAACTTCATAACCTTCTTCTAGGGAGAGATTTGTAGAAAAAAATTTCACCAGCTGAAAATTCTAGATGACACCGATGGTTATCAGCATAACTTTTCTTCCCACTTTGAGCTGCCTTGATATGCTGCCGAATGGCTCTAACTTTCTCTTCCATTTCTTCAGTGATCTCTGGTACCAATAGATTTATTTTTCAACTTCATATCAACACATTGGAGCTCTATATTTATTCCCATAGTGAGATTCATAAGGTGGCATCTGAATGCTTGAGTGAAAGCTATTTTTGTAAGAAAAATAAACTAGAGGAAGGTGTTGATCCCTACCACCTTTGAAATATAATGAATAAGATATCAACATATCATCTAGGGTTTTAATTGTTATTTTATATTGAACATACATATAAGGATGATAATTAGTCTTGAAACTCAATTCTGTATCAAGTATATTCTAGAGACTTTACCATAATTTTGATGTAAAACTCAGATCCCAATCTGATAGAATGAAATGTGGTACCCCATGTAACCTTACCACTTTTTTAATGTATATCTTATCAAGAAGATCTAGAGAGAAGTATTCTATTATAGTAATAAAGTGTGATGAATTTGTAAGGGGATCAACCACCACCCATATAGAATTAAACCCTTTAGTGGTTTTGGGTAGTCCAATAACAAAATCCATTGTGATGTTCTTCCATTTCCATTATGGTATGGGAAATGAATGAAACATCCCTTTAAACTTTTTTCTTTCATCCTTAAATTACCGGCATACCATGAACCGAGATACAGACTCTACGATATCTCTCTTCATTCCATGCCACTAGAAATATTATTTAAAATCCCTATACATCTTCGTACTTCCAGGATGAATAAAGAATGAATAACTATGAGCTTCCTCTAATAAAACCTTCTTCAAATCTGGTATAGAATAAATGTATATGCGTTTCGTGAACCTTATCATTCCATCCTGATCGAGGTTAAACTCAGGAATTTTTTTTGAATTTCTTTTATAGATAAAATCCTTCTATGTGAATATATATTCCAGAATTTTATGATCAGTATATATAGCAAACTTTTCTCCATAAATATAATGCCTCTATATCTTTAATGGAAAAATTACCACTGCTAACTACATATCATGAGTTGGGTAATTTTGCTCATGAATCTTCAATTTTCATGAGGCATAGGCTACAACCATGTTATTCTGCATAAGACAACATCAAAATCCCTTCTTGGATTCATCACTATAGATTAAAAAACCTTATCCACTATAAGGTAATGTAATCACAAGTGCACTGACCAACCTTTTCTTTAGCTCCTTGAAATTTTACTCACATTCATCTATTTAGAGGGACTTGACACCCTTCTTAGTTAACTTGGTCAGGAGATTATATAGTCATGAGAAATTATCCAAAAACCATTGATAATATCTAGATAAACCAAAAAAATCTATGGATCTCAGGCACCGTGGTTGGTCTAGGACAACATTTAATAGCCTCTATTTTTGATGGATCTACTTCTATACCATCTCGTGAGATTATGTGACCCAAAAACAAAAACTTTCGTAGCCACAACTAACACTTTGTAAATTTTTAGACAAATTCTCCTTCCTTAAAATTATCAAGTGATCATCATGATCTTCCTTACTCTTTAAATAGATAATAATATCATCTATAAATACTACCACAAATATATAGAGGTAATATCTAAAGACTCAATTCATTAAATCTATCCAGATAGAAGGGTAATTAGTAAGACCAAATGGCATCAATATATATTCATTGTGACCATACCTTGTACAGAATTCCATCTTGAGTATATCCTCCTTCTTAACCCTCAATTGATGATATCGAGAAAAAAGGCCAATCTTGGAAAAGTATTGATCTCCAGGCAGTTGATCAAATAAGTCATCAATATGGAGAATATGATACTTGTTCTTGATTTTTATCTTGTTCAACTACCAATAATCAATTAAGATTTGCATTGATCCATATTTCCTTTTCACAAAAAGATACTGTGCACCCAAGGTGACACACTTGGCCAAATGAGTCCCTTATAAAGGTTTTCTTGGAGTTTCTTCTTCAATTACTGCAACTCAATTGGGCCCATTCTATAAGGATTATTTGAAATTGGTGTGGAACTAGTTGTGAGTTCTATTGGGGACTCAAATTCACATTTTGGTGGAAGGATAGGAAACTATTTCATAAAGACATCTACAAAATCCCAAAAGACAGACATATCATCAATGTATATTTTCTCTCCGACCATTTGAGATAAAAAGCCTTTTGAATGAGAATTAAGACCTATACATTGGATTTAATATCCATAGATATTTCATGCTTATCATAACATTGATGGATGATCATAGGAGGGTTTGAAATATCTAACACAACTTCCCTTACACATCAATTTATATGGTATTTATATAGATAAAGCCGATCTATGCCTAAGATGACATCAAATTCAATGAAAGGAAGAATGACAAGATTTTCCGGAAGCACATTCCCACAAAATTCAATAGGAGAGGAATTATATACTTGATATGAAATAGTCATAACATTAGGGGGTTGTACTAATAATTCCACCTCTCATTGTCTTGGAGTAATATTAACACCTTCTTTAGATATGAAATATTAGGTAGATTCAGAATAAAACAAGACACTAGCAGTTCTAGAGTGGATGGTAAGTGTACCTTTCACCACATCATTATTGAAACCCTCATCCGAAATAGCGATTGCATGAAATTTACCCTCGTCCCTTGGCTTAAGAGGTTTTTGGAATCAATCATCATCACCAACCCTTGGAATTGGGAAATGGTTATCATAATACCCATTCTCCTTACACTTATAGCATTGGAGCATGAGAGGTGAATTCTACATAGATTTCTCTCCATTTTTACAATTATCCAACTTATTCCCATCACTTCATAAATCAATTTCCCAGTGACCTTCCTTTATACACTTAAACCATTCATTAGTCCCCTTAAGACAATTTCCTCCATGCTTATTCCCACACTCAGAGCATAAGGGAAATATCATCTTCTTCTATTGAAGGTTTTTATATTTTCCTTTAAACCCCATATCCCATTTCTTGTCAAAATAATGATATTAATATGTGACTCCAACCTCTATTTCAAACATTATTTCACAACACACAATCTCTTCAAAGATACTAAAGTATATTATAGATAATTCCCTTCCTAGACTTGGATTTAATCCATTGAAGAACCAATTAACTTTACTTTTGGTTTGGATTATAATTCCTAAAACATACCTTGCATATATAGTTACAGTTTTTCTTATATTACTATTACATCATTTTCAAGATAAAAAAATAATAGTATTAGTGTCTTGGGAAAACTAGGACCATACATAACAATTACAACATCAAGAATAAACATTTATTTAATTCCTTATTCTCTAAATTCTTATTGGCACTTGACCTATCCTTAGTACATGTATCCACCTGAGGATATAAATCAAAATGGGTGAGCTAAAATCCCAGTAATAGGATAGATAAGAACAATATAGCTTGAGGTGATAATAATCATATCATAGGAAAAAGATCACGAGCATGAGTGGAATCATTAATAAAAGAGTTGAAATGTGGAAATGCATACAAATGAAACATCATGTCTTAGTGGTTAAATAACACAGATACTTTTAAACAAATCTATCATATTGTTAAAACATCATTTCAAATTAACTCATGAGATTCATCACTTTACCCAATGCATTGGAGTGCTGTATAATTCTGGGCGCACCCGCCACATTGAAACATTCATATTGCGCTATATAATTCCGAGCACACTCGTCACATCATAACATTATCATTTATCATGCACAAAAAAATAAACATATATCAAATACTAACATAACTAAACCATGTAAAGGAATTAGTTTCATATCATAATAACAAATTCACAAACATTGGGTTCCCAAAAATAACATGCTATACGGTAGCCATCGGCCTTGAGAGAGAAGTAAAAGGTGTGTTTTTGAAAGAAGTGTTATTTTGGAAAAACTTTTGTTTGACATAAACTTTAATAGAAAACATATATATCCCATAAAAGGAAATATAATTATGAACAAATTATTTTTAAGGAGTTACCAATCCAAAAATGGAGTGAAAGAGGGAGAACCCGAAGAAAGAAAGTTGGTTTTGATATTTTCCATTTACCTTGTATCCGAATGCTTTCTTCACTTTAATGTCCTATATAACCACATTAGATTCATTAATTGAAAATTAGAGAACATTTTTTTACAAGAATAAGATTGATTATGATTTTATTAAGTTATTTTATGGGCCTTTTGATGAGTTATAGAGTTTAACAACATTGTTTAGGAATGTTCATTTTTATGGTTTTCTTGAGCAGTTCACTTGTATTCATAAATGGAAGTTCATGTAGAACATGGGTAAACATCCAGAACTTATATTACATGTTATTAATTATATTAAATAATTTAAAATTATCTTATAATTAATTATATTAAATACCATATGGATAAATCATTAGATAAGAACTAAATTATGATTGTTTGGGTTAATTTGGGCAGTTTTTCGACACAACGAGCTTGTTTTGTTTAAAAATTTAGTAATATGTACATAAGTTAGTTCCAGAACATTAAATAGGAAATAATAAATATAATATATTTTGGTTCAACTATAAAAATGGTTTCATGACCAGATCTGAAGGTAGAAATGGAAGAAGAAAACATGTCGTTCTTGAAGGTGATAAATTAACACACCACAAACAACGTTTTCTTTTATTAAATAAAAGGAAGGGGAGAAGGGGTTTGTATTGTATAATATCAAATTTGTATCATAAAATTACAGTATATGTAATATAATGGAGTTACCATACAATGTGGATGAAGATATGTGGGGAGATATTAAGAAAATAACTTGAAATTAAAAAAAATTAAAGGAAAAGAGGGAGAGAAATTACCTTTTGAATCCTCCTCTTGAGATCCTCCTTACAGGACCTGGGATTGGTCTTTTGATGAGACCAGAAGTTCTTAGACATGGGATAGGGTCTAGGGAAGATGATTTGGTAGATTTTAGGCAAAACTTGAAGCTTGAGATGTGTGAGGAAATGAAGGTGTGAAGGGTTGTATTTATAGTGGTGGGAGAGGGGATTTCTCAATATAAAATTCATTAGTTTATAATTTACCCACAAGAAATGGAATAGTGAGTCTTATATGACCTAGAATATTAGTTTTATCATGTGAAACCGAACCAATTGGTCTTAAAGTATCAGAACATCATGCATGACTCTATAATTATCTTATTTAGCTTATTTTATAAATTATGGTATTTTACTATTCCTAAAAAATTCTAGTATTTCATAAAAATACCAAAAATTCACCCCAACCATTTTTTTATGTGTAGAATCAAAAAATTAATTCCATTTTTGAAAAATAATTTTCTAAATATGATTAATTAATTTTTAATTAAAATCATAATTTACTTGAAAAATACATTTTTTAAAATTAAAACTGATTTTATAATGCTTTCAAAAATTACTTACGGTATTATAAAATTATCTTAAAACTAAAATAAATAGAGTTGTTAATTTATCATTTTTTTAAGAAAATACATTTTCTTTTAAATTAATTAATTAATTATAAATAATTGTTTATGACTTACAAAGATACCAATACTTTTACTATTGTCAAATTGTCACTTTATAAGATGCCTCAATTTTATTTAATTATTCATGGGTAAGTTTAATCTTATTTTAGATGATTTAATATTCATAGGGGTCCTATTACTATTCATAAGGGTAGGTTTCTATTCACTAAAAATTAAGTTTTTTCTATCAGACTCCAAACATCTTACTGATCACAACCGTGTATGTCAGATTTTCGAAATTGAAAATATAGAAGTGGAAAAATTATGTTTAATAATAAAATTGTATTTAGTATCATAATATTTCATTTTGATTCCAAATGGGATTATACTATAGGGAATAATTAGAAGGAGGTATTTCCATTAATAAAACATCGAGTCGTTACATTTTTCCCCCCTTATGAAATTTCTCCCTCGAAATTTCACTTTACACAAATAGGTGAGGGTACTTATCCTTCACCACCTCCTTCAGTTTGAAAGTAGTTCCTTCAAACTTATGCTTCCTCCACAAAAATTTTACAAGGTGGGTTGTCTTGTTGCGTAGGACCTTATCTCTTCAGTCCAAAATCTTCACTGGCTGCTCCTCATAAGAGAGATCATCTTCCAGCTACACCACCTCTGAGTTTAGTACATGTGAGGGATCAGGTATGTACTTCATCAGGATTGATATGTGAAACACATTATGAATTTGAGCCATATTTGGTGGAAGTGAAAGCTGATAGGCCATAACTTCTATGTGGTCAAGGATCTCAAAGGGGCCAGTGTACCTTGGGCTTAGCTTCCCTTTCTTTCCAAACTGCATGAATCTCTTCCATGGTGATATTCAAAGGAAGAATTTATCTCAAAATTCAAACTCCAAGTCCCTTTGAAGATTGTTAGCGTAGATATTTTTCTGAATCTAAGCTTCTTTGATGTGTTTCTATATGGCTTGAAACTTCTTTGTCATCTCTTGCACAAGATCGGGTCCAAGTAGCTTTCTTTATCAAACTTCATCCCAACAGGTTGGAGTTCTACATCGCTTTCCATACAAAAATTCATACAGAGCCGTCTGATTACTTGAGTGGAAGATATTGTTGTATGATAACTCAACCAATGGGAGATGCTGATCCCATCCACCTTTGAATTCTATAGAGCAGGCTCTTATCATATCTTCAAGCATCTGAATAGTCCTTTCAGATTAGCCATCAGTTTGGGGGTGATAGGCCATGCTGAAATTTAATTTAGTACTCCAAGCATGTTGAAGGATCCTTTATAATTTAGATGTGGTCCTTGGCTCACGATCAGAGACAATCGATAGTGGAACTCCATGTGGTATCAACACTTCCTTCACATATATCTTTTCAAGTTTTTCAAGTGAGATGTCTTTCCGAATAGAAATAAAATGGGCTGTCTTGGTGAGTCAGTCAACCACAACCCATATCGCATTATTTTTGTTTGACTTCTTCAGGAGACCCGTGACAAAGTCCATAGTGACATTCTCTAATTTCCACATGGGTATAGACAGTGGTTTCATCATCCCTTTGGAATTTTTTCTCTATGCTTTAATTTTTTGACATACCAAGCACTCTGATATATATTCCACAATCTCCTTCTTCATGTTATCCCACCATAAGTGTCCTCCAAGATCGTGGTACATCTTGGTACTCGCAGGATGTATAGATAATGTTGAGCTATGTGCATTGTCCAATATCTCATTCTTTATCCCGGGTGATGAAGGCACACAAAGTCGTGTTCCAAACTGAATCACAGCATCATCATCGATATGGAACTCTTGCATATTCCCTTTAATGGATTCACCCTATTTTTTATCTCCACATCATCCCTTTGTGATTTCTTAATATTCTATTGGATATATGGTTGCATAATCATTTGGGAAAGGTAGGATGTATCCCCTGTCCTTATGATTTCTAAATCCATCCTTTGCATATCCAAGAAGACGTGGTCTTTCTCAATCCGTAACATGGATATAGTAGCTGGTTATTTTCTTCTTAGAGCGTCAACTACATTGTTCTCCTTTCAAGGATGATAGTGAATAGAGAAATCATAATCCTTGATTATATCTAACCATCTCCTTTGATTCATGTTGAGCTCCTTTTGTGTGAATATATACTTTAGGATCTTGTGGTCGGTGTATGTGTCACACTTCTCACTATAAATCCAGTACTGCTAGATTTTCAAGGAAAAATCACAGCTTCCATATATAGATCATGCGTCATGTAGTTTTGCTCATGGATCTTCACCTTTCGTGAGGCATAGGCTATCACATTGTCATTTTGCATGAGTACACAACCCAATCCTTTATTTGAAGCATCACTGTATATCACAAAACTTTCTCCACTTTTCGGTAGTGTGAGTATAGTGCAATGATTAGGATTCTCTTTATCTCCTTGAATCTTCCCTCACATTCTTCCATCCAGAAATACTTTACCCCTTTCCTAATTAACTTAGTTAGCAGGCTTGAAAATTGTGATAATTTTCTTATAAAACGTTGGTAGTACCTAGCTAATCCAAGAAAACTATGGATTTTTGTGACACTAGAGGGCCTGGGCCATTCCTCAATCACCTTTGTTTTTTAAGGGACTACAGAAATTCCCTCACTTGTGATCACATGTCCTAAGAAAATGAATTTCTTCATCCAAAATTCACACTTGCTGAACTTGGTGTATAAATTATCCTTTCTCAATATCACCAACACAAGTCTTAGATGTTCTTCATGTTCCTCCTTGCTCTTGGATTATATGATAATATCATCAATAAAAACTACCAAAAATTTGTCGAGGTAATGTCTAAAGACTCTATTCATCAAATCCATGAAGAATTTAGGGGAATTAGTAAGTCCGAAGGGCATCACCAGAAACTCGTAGCACCCATACCTTGTACGGAAGGTATTCTTCTGAATATCTTCCTTATTCACCTTTAGATGATGATATCCAAAATGAAGATCCACCTTTGAGAAGTATTGGGCTCCTCTTAACTGATCTAACAAGCTGTTAATCCTTTGAAGAGGATACTTCTTATTTTTGGTGATCTTGTTGAGTTCCCGATAATCTATACACAACAACATTATTCTATCCTTCTTATTCAAAAAGAGAACTGGCGCACCCTAAGGTGATGCACTAGGGTGTATGAACCCTTTGTCCATATTCTCTTGAAACTGCTTCTTTAACTCCTCCAGTTCGATAGGAGCCATCCTATGGGGACACTTTGATATAGGATTAGCTCCGGGTATGAGTTCTATTGAGAACTCAACCTCACAATCTAGGGTAATTATATGAAACTCTTCAAGAAATACATCACTGTATTCACTCATGATGGGCATTCCCATAAGGTTGGTACTATCCTTTAACTCAACCATTTGGGCGAGGTATGATTACTCATAGGGAATCAACACCCACACCATTGAAGTATTTTTTAATGGAGATTCATGATCTTCCTTGCATTTTTAGAGGATAATGTGATAGTTTAGAATATGAAATGATATTTCCTTTTCCCTAAAGTTGATATGTGCTCTATATAATGATATCCAATCCATTCCCATTATAGCATCGAATTCCAACAAGGGAAGTATTACGAGATTTTCTGGAAGAATCCTTCCACATATTCCAATATGAGAAGAGTTAAACACTTGGGTTGCAATGATTTCACCACTTGGTGTTTTTACATATATATATACTTCAAGGTTTTGGGTCTTTGATTCTACAGTTCTATCAAACTTGAAAGATATAAAGGAATGCGTAGAACCAGAATAAAACAAGTCATTTTCCATTCTTGAGTGAATAGGAAGTGTACCTTGTATGACTTCATTATCTTTCTCCACTTCCACAGTAGTGATGGCATAATACTTCCCTTGTTCCTTTGGTTTTGGTGGCTGCTGATGCTAATTACCCTTGAGAATTCATGGTTTAGTGCACTGGCTTGCATAGTGTCCTAGCTCCCTACAATTGTAGCATTGAACATTGGGTGGTTATCTCTTTTGTTCCACCAAATTCTCATTCCTTTTCATGTACTTCTGACACTCTTGAGCATGATTTCATTATTTCCCACACTTGAAGCACTTCCCCATCCCTTTTAGGTAGTCCCCATGGCACAACTTCCCACATTTTTGGTATGTGGGTCGTTGAGTTTTCTTCCCACCTTTGTCAATATATCCACCGTCTTGAAACTCCATCTTTCGTTTCTTATCACCATATCCATGAGACTATTCTCCAAACTTAATATCCACTATGAGATCACATCAAACAACTTCTTCATAACTCCTAAAGTCTCGAATTTCAAGAGCCTTTAGAAGGTGTGGTTTTAATCCACTAAAGAATCTATCAAGTTTGCTATCATTATTGATAAGAAAACCCGAAGCATACCTTGCAAAACTTGTGAAATTATCTTCATAGGTTGTGACAGATTCTCTTTATTTTGTCTTTATCTCTATGAATTCTCTCTCCATATTTGTGCGAAGAGTTATTGGGAAATAATTGTGAAGAAACATTATCTTAAAATCCTCCCATTCAATTTCCTCAATTTCCTCCCTTGGCTTGGTGTTCTTAATCAAAGTCCACTATTGATCATCCTATCCATCTAAGTGATAAACATCTAGTGTCACCTTCTCCATCTCAGAATAGTGAAGCACAAAAAATATATTCTCCATGGAGTTGACTCACTTCTCCGTAACTAGTGGATTGGAAGATCCACTAAACGTTGGTTGTCATTGCATCATAAAACATTCGATATCCAGTTGCTCCCTCTTTGGTGAAGGAGGATGTTCCCCATTATTATGGTAATTGTTCATAACCTGAGATAGTTGGGTAAGAATCACCATGAAGTTTTGAACTCCACCTCCCAAATAATTGGGGATGTTGTTCAAGCAATCATTGCATTGGACCTCACATGAGTTGTTGGCCTGGTTTCTCCAGGTTCCCACCATTTTCTAAAATAGAAAATAATAGAACAAAAAATAAGTCAAAAATTCATGAATAACTTATTAATTTTTAAGATTTATACTAAAATCATAACATATGGGATCCCTATGTAAATATTCTTGTATTCATATTTATACTTAGTCTCATACTAGAGGTTTTTTCTAGGGTTCAATAATCCTAATTCCCAAATTAACTAAACCTTGCCTTTGATACCAACTATAGAGAACCATCATTTTCTTATATTATTATTAAATCATTATAAATATAAACAACATAATATTATTACACATAGAGGATACAAAGGTTTTGTGCCATGGGAAATCTAGGACCATACATAAAAATTACAACATCAAGAACAGACATCTATTTAATTCCTTCTTCTCTATATTCTTATTAGCACTTGACCTATCCTTAGTACATTTAGTCACCTGAGGATATACATCAAAATGGGTGAGCTAAAATCCCAGTAAGAGGATAGATAAGAAAAATATATCATGAGGTGAATATAATCATATCATAGGCAAAATATCATGAACATGAGAGGAATCATTAATAAAAGACTTGAAATATGGAAATGCATACAAATGAAACATCATGTCTTAGTGGTTAACTAACACACATAATTTTGAAAAAATATATAATCTTGTTCACACATCATTTCAAATTAACTCATGAGATTCATCACTTTACCCAATGCATTAGAGCACTGTATAATTCTTGGTGGACCCGTCACATTGAAACATTCATATTGCGCTATATAATTCCAGGCGTACCCATCACATCATAACATTATCATTTATCATGCATGCCACAATGAACATATATCAAAAATGAACATAAATAACCCATGTAAAGGAATGTGTTTCATCTCATAATAACACATTCATAAACATTGGGTTCCCAAAAATAATATACTATACGATAACTATCAACCTTGAGAGAGAAGTAAAAGGTGTGTTTTTTAAAGAAGAGTTATTTTGGAAAAATTTTTGTTTGACATAAACTTCAGTAGAAAACATTTATATACCATAAAAGTTAATATAATTATGAAAAAATTATTTTTAAGGAGTGACTATACCAAAAATGGAGTGAAAGAGGGAGAACCCAAAGAAAGAAAGTTGGGTTTAAGATTTTCCCCTTACCTTGTTTCTGAACACTTTCTTCACTTTAATGTCCTGTATAACCACATTATATTCATTAATTTAAAATTACAGAACCTTGTGTACATTAATATGTCTCATTATGGTTTGATTAAGTTATTTTACGGGCCTTTTTATGAGTTGTAGAGTTTAAAAACATTGTCCGGGAATGTTTGTTTTTATGGTTTTCTTGAGCGGTTCACTTGTATTCATAATTGGAAGTTTGTGTAGAACATGGGTAAACATACATAACTAATATTACATGATATTAATTATATTACAGAATTTAAAATTATATTATAATGAATTATATTATATAACATGTGGATGAATTATTAGATAAGAATTAAATTATGATTGTTTGGTTTAATTTGGGCGGTTTTTCAACCACAACAAACTTGTTTTGTTTAATAATTTAGTAATATGTACATAACTTAGTACCAGAACTTTAAATAGGAACTAATACATATAAAATATTATGTTTAAATCATAAAAATGGTTTCATGACCAGATCTGAAGTTATAAATGGAAAAAGAAAACATGTCATTCTTGAAGGTGATAGATTAACACCCCGCGAACAACGTTTTATTTTATAAAATAAAAGGAAGGGGAGAACGGGTTTGGATGCTATAATATCCCATTAGTATCATAAAATTATATTATATTTTAGATAATGTAGTTACCATACCATGTGGATGAATATAGGTGGGGAGAGATTAATAAAAGAACTTGAAATTGAAAGGAAATTAAAGGAAAAGAGGGAGAGAAATTACCTCTTGAATCCTCCTCTTCAGATCCTCCTTAAGGAACCTAGGCCTGGTATTCTGATGAGAACATAAGCTATTATAAGTGGGAGAGGGGATAGGGAAGATTATTGGGAAGAGTTTAGACAAGGTTTGAATCTTGATAGGTGTGAGGAAATGAGGGTGTGAAGGGTTGTATTTATAGTGGAGGGAGAGGGGATTTCTCAATATAAAATTCATTAGTTTATTATTTCCCCACAAGACAAGGAGTAGTGAGTCTTCCATGAACAAGAATATTAATGTTATCATGTGAACCCAAAAAAATTGGTCTTACATCATCATAACATCATGCATGACTCTATAATTAGCTTATTTAGCTTATTTTGTAAATTATGGTGTTTTACTATTCATAAAAAATTCAAGTATTTCAGAAAAATACCAAAACTTCACCCCAACCAGTTTTCGACATGTAGAATCCAAAAATTAATTCCATTTTTAAAAAATAATTTTATAAATGAGATTAATTTAATTTTTAATTAAAATAATAATTTACTTGAAAAATACAGTTTTTAAAATTAAAACTGATTTTATAATGCTTTCAAAAATTACGTAAGGTCTTCTAAAATTATCTTAAAACTAGAAGAAATAGAAATGTTAATTTATGAATTTTTTCAATGAAAAAATATTTTATTTTAAATTATTTAATTAATTATAATTAATTATTTATTACTTACAAAGATACTAATACTTTTACTATAGTCAAATTGTTACTTTCTAAGATGGTTAAATTTTATTTAATTATTCATGGGCAAGTTTACTCTTATTTTGGATGAATTACTATTAATAAGGGTCATATTACTATTCATAAGGGCAGGTTACTATTCATAAGGGCAGGTTACTATTCATAAGGGTAGGTTACTGTTCACTAAAAATTATGTTTTTCCTATCAGACTCCAAAAATCTTACTGATCACAGCCATGATTGTCAGATTTTTGAAATTAAAAACATAGAAGTGGAAATATTATGTTTAATAATCACATAGTATTTAGTATCATAATATTTCATTGTGAATCATAATGGGATTATATTATAGGGCATAATTATAAGGATGTATTTCCTTTAATAAAACATTGGGTCGTTACATCGCAAGTGTCGTGAAATTAGTCTCGTAGGTACCAACAGATTCATCATCCATTTTATTCAAGTCAAGGAACTTTTTATCCATCATGGTATGAAGAATCTAAGGAAATTACTTATTTAAAAATAAGTTCTTGACCTCATACCATTCCATGGATTCAATATCATCTTATTTCCTTGTGTTATTGATTAGAGTCCACCACTATTTCTCTTTACCTTCTAAACGATAAGCAGTCAGAATGACTTTCTCATGATCCGAATAATGAAGAATGGATAATATCTTTTCTGTGATACTGATCAATTGTTCAAAAATAAGTGGATCAGAAGACCCTCTGAATGAAGGTGGGCGTTGCCTCATAAAATTCTCAATATAATGTTCCCTCATTTTCTAATTTAGAAGTACACCATGATTCATAGCTTGAGAAAGTTGTGTTAGCATAACAATGAGGTTTTGTATCCATATTCCATAGTATTCAGTTTTTGAGGAGGAAATTCATTGCATTGTCTATTTCAATAATTAACACGGTTCCTTTGGGTTCCATCCATTGACTAAAACCAAAATTGTAGAGTAAGAAACAATTATCATAATGAAGAACCACACAATTATGAAAATTCCCTTATATATGTATAATTCATGAAACCTTTCCTAATCTATGACAACATAGGTTTATCTTAAGTTATTAATATCAAAATTATATTTTAATCTTTCATAATGGTTCACGAAGAGTTTTTGAATTTCTAAATAATATACCATGGGAGTGTCAAACCAGGTGTGCATCAAGGCATGTTGTTATGTACCAGATTACCCCGAGTCAGACCCAAAACATCTTGTCAGATTTGTTACACCTAGGTACATCTATGAAAGTTACACATACACTTGTAGTATCCATACATCAATGTATTTCTAGGAAACTACTCACTCTATCCTTTACCAAAATTACAGGACATTTTCCTAAACTTTAACCCATCTCTATAGTTATCCTTAGAGACATCCCTAGAAATATCCTTAGAAAAATACGTAGGAGTCTCACTAATGTTTTCTCATCCTAGTTTCTAAAGGTTAACTAAACCTTCGCTCTAATACCAACTATAACAACCCATTCTTGAAATACATTAACATTACATCACTTTGGTGGAATACTTAAAATATTATACAAACAAAAACACAAAAACTGTACTAGTTTAGTGATGTTGGAAACATGGAAACATAAAAACTAATACATAAGTGAGCTATATTATCTCCCACTAGGTTATTATTAAACACAACCCTTTCTAGAGACATCAAACATAATAAGTATCTTTATAACCTAAGGGGAAAATAAAAATAAAAAGGGGTGATCTTAGATGCTTAATAAGAGTAAATAATGGACATATGTAAATATAAACATGGGCATAGGGGTATAAGAACATGATAATAACATTAAAATATCATACCTTGGATATCAAATATCATAAAAATAAATCATGGAATAAATCTTTACTATTCATCATACATTAATCATAATGAAATAAATAACATAATCCATAAAAGCACAACATAGGAATAAAACATCGAATTGTGAAAAAAAATCATATAATATGATTTCTGTAGTAGCCAAGTCATTACTTCCAAGACCATATTAGTATTAGGGGTTCACTCTCCATACTATCTTGGTAGTCATATTTCACTCCCATGGCCATCTTAGATGCATGAGTTCACTCCTCATACCATCTTGGTAATCAGGGTTCACTCCCAAGACCATCTTAGTCTATCTAATGAGATACAAATATTTACCCAATGCATTGGAGGGAGATATAGGTCCCACCCATATCATAATAAAATCATACATAATTGTGCAAAAAAATCACAAACAATAATATAATAAACCATGGAATGAAATGGGTATAATAAATATGTAATCATATCATAACCTTTGAAAAAATACAAGCTCCTAATCATTTTATTAAAAAACATAATCTGTGAAAGATGAACAAATTTCATAAACATATAACCCATGATAGAGAAACGGGTTTCTTAAATACCATGACATAAATCATAAACCATTCATATAAGGAACATGAATTTAACCATTATACCACTACCAAAAAAGGAATAAGTAACATAAAAAAATGTTATCTTAGATGGGAAATAATTTTGAATTCCCTTTTACAACATTTCTTGAGGAAAATAAGCTTCTTCTTTGAAAAATTTATTTTTAATACATAAAGCCTTTTGAAAACTACTTTATTTATAAATAGACTTGAAAACTCATAAATGAATCTTTAAAACATTTTGAAAACCTTTTTCCTTGGAAAATATAAAGAAGTTTGTAAACCATTTCAAAACCATTTTCCTTGAAATCTTATAAAAGACTCTTCAAACCCATTTTTGAAAATAAATTCTAATAAATAAAGATCAAATAATTGGTATGAATATATATTTAATAATAATACGCATAAAATACATTCACGTATAGTGCATACACCACACAAAATAAGTGAGTGGTTAATAATGCATGTATCTCATGAAAAATAAAGAGTGAGATGTAGTTCCCTTACTTTAGGTCTTGAATCTCTTAATACTTGTAAAAACCTCATGTATAATAAATATAAATTTATTATAAATATATCAAAGAACCATATTATTATATATAATACCATATATGTTTTTATTATCACTTTATATTACTCGCTCTTTAACAATTTTATGTTAAGGTTTAACTTCGGGTAATATTCGTTTTTTTATTCGTATGTGTGTTAATTTGTTATATCATTGGTCCTTATAATTATATAATTATTTAAATAATATAAAACACGATTTAAATATAATTTTTATTCATTATATGTGTATTATAATAATCCATATAACATATAAGTATCAAACGAAATATACTATTCATGGTGATGGTAAGCCGTACGTATGTATGAACGCTGTTTCTGTTTAATTTTAATGTTGGAAGAATTAAAGTGAATGAAATATATATATATTATTACTAAATTATCATCAATATTTCATTAATATCATATATATTTACTAAAAAAATTCTCAATACATTCCATGTGATGTGTGAACGAATCACATGATTTTGAAGAGGTTTTAGTCCACACATCCCCAAACGAAGTTATCGTATAACCATAATATAGAAAGCATGAAGGTATATTTAATATAAAATTTACATAATATGAAATATGTTATAATATACAGATTAAAATATTATTTTTCTAGAAAAATAGTTTTAATACCAGCCGTGAAGGTGGTAATGGTAAAAGAATAAAAGCATTATTCACAGAGGCGATTAACCAACATAACTTGGACAACAATTTTATTTCTTTGAATAAGAGGTGGTGAGAAATTAAATGGATGTGAGATATTAAATAATATACATAAAACTATATTATATACATTATTCTGGAGTTATCATGCATTTATGGATGGATTAGGTGATGTGAAAGTAGAAAAAGAAAAGAAATTAAGAGAGATACTTTGAGAAAATTACCTCTTGAATATCTCCTCCTCGAAAGACCCTTGAGGGCCTTGGATTTGGTCTTTTGGTGACAAAATCAGAATTTTTACGTGGGTATAGTGAGTAGGAGAGGTTTGGGTAGAGATATTATGAGCTACAAGTCTTTTTTGGTCAAAATAGGGAGGTGAGGGTTGTTATTTATATTTGAGGAGAGGTGGGTTCAAGTGATTAATTTATTGATTATTTTATATTAAAAGCTTACCATATAGAGATAGTATTAAATTCCATGGCTTTGCCTTGTAATTAATGTTGTATATTATATTTAGGGTCTATCCACACCTCATAAACCCTTTAAATGTTTCAGTATTTAGGTATGTTAAGCTTTTAACTTTTACTTTTAACCTTTTCAAAATTTTACTTTTACTACAGTAATTTTTTTACCATAGTAAGTTTTTTATATATAAAAAATAAAATTGAACTTAAAACCTATTTTGGACCTTTTGATTCCAAATATTGAATCAATTTTACCCAATTAAATTTATATAATTTACTAAATTATATTTAAAATTAATTCTATAGACAAAACTAAAAAGCGAGTTTCTAAAGTGAAATGTTCAACAATTTGAAATGATTTTATATCTAATTTCAATTTGAAATTCATTTCAATGACAAAAATTGAATTAAATTATGAAACAAAATCTAAATATACTTAAAAAACAATTAAAATGACAATATAACTATATAAATAAATTAGACAAAAAACATCTTTGAATTAAAATGCAATTTTCATTATTCATTAAAAATTGAAACTTTTATGAAAAATAACATAAATTCACTCTAATATAATTTTGATATTATAAATTAAAAAATGTGTCTTATTTCATAAAAATTAATTTCTATGAGTGTATATAATTAATTTTATTCAAAGGATATTAAAAAAAATTCATTCAAGAAAATGATATTTTTAAACAAAGGACTTTACCAAGAATCATATCTTTTATTATCAACATGTTTTATTTATATAAAAAAATTATAAAACTTATTTGAAAATTAGTTATTACTATTCATATAAATATGTTTAATGGATAAGTTATAATTATCTCATTTAGATAATAATAGAAAAATGATATGCTTCGTAGAAACTGAGTGTTGCGTGTATCGTATGCCAAGTCAGTGGTGCATGCAATGTACATAATTTCAGTGTTGTTTTCAATGAATGACAAGTTGGTGTTTCATGAAATGTATGTCAATTCAGTTCCATGTGAAAGGAATATTTTACTTAGTTCATTGTAATACATAAATTAAAATTTAATTTATTAAAAAAAGGTGCATAAAAAATCAGGTTGTTACATAAAGATACTTTTCCCACATTCCAATAAGATAAAAATAGGCTTTCTCATAGGATTATAAAATAGATAGAAGAATATCTAAATCAGATAAAGCAGTTTTCACAATAATCAATAAATTAGATAATATTTCCCCAAAATTAATATCATATAATATTGGTTTTCCTTTTCGAGTAGCAAAAAAAGTTCATTTATTTCAATTTTTTATACTATCCTTGTTTTCACACATACAAACACACCCATTCTTTTTGAATGAAATCCCTATGTTCATAAGTAGTGATATGTCTTCTATAAATTCATCACTTGGTGGAAATTACTCCTTGTAAATTTATAGTCAGCACTAAGCATCAAGTATATTTCAAAAATGCCTCCTAAAATAAAAATCATGATCACAAACCAACCATGTTCTATTACAATAAACACCCACAAACCACTTATTCCAGGAACATGTTCCAAAATAAAATTTCTTTTAAAAAACCATTCAGTAAATTTATCAAACACGTTGTGGGAAACACCCACAACCCATTTTCAAATTCCAACTAGTAAGATAATAATAATTAGAGTTTTAGAAGAGTAAAACCATTGGATAATAGAATAAAAATATTTAAAATAGACCTAATATCCTTTCATGTTCCTATAGAAGTGGAATGAGGGAAAAACCACCTATATTGAATTAATTTAGCGCAACCAATTTTCCTTGAATCCAAAAATATTGGCTCGTACTTACATTATTATTTGACTCCAAAGTCTAATGCTCAAATATTCATTGAAGGTGAGTCCTAAAGTAAAAATATCACTAAAAATATACTATAATAACCCTAGGAGTTGAGAAGAAGATAAATGAAAATAATTATATATTGGAGGAGTAATGGAATTATAAATAAATTTTAACCCAACTTAATTCACGGTGTGAATATAAAATTAAAATATTGTATCATAAAGAGGTCACATAAACAATTTTTTTGTTTCCTTATCTTAAAATACAAAAAACCAATTCACATCATGAATTTAATCTCATGTCATGAATGTATCTACCCAGAAAACCATTCACACCCTGAATAAAGATCTCGAACTCTGCCCAAAAACCATTTACGCCGTGAATAACCATTCACAACATAAAATATTTATTGTCAATAGATTTGATTTTCCCTTTTCTTTATCCCTCTGAACTCTTCTGATAATTTAGCCCAACCACTCCATATATAAAAGAAGCAAAAAATAATAAATATACACCTCATACCAGGGGTGATACAGGTAATATTGCCACTATATAGGGAAATATGGTAATTTCATATACATGTATCTGATAGGTATACAGAAGTTTTGTATTGTTATTAAAAAATTTAAAATAATATAATTTACCAATAACAAAGAATGAAAAAAGTATAATATTTAATTAAAATATTTATTTATAAACATATTTATGTGTTACATATTATTATTATTATTATTATTATTAAAGTATGATATGATGTATTTATAAAATTCAAAGAAAGTTTTTAAAATCAATTGATCGATAAAATTAAATGGTTTGGAAATAAATAATTATTTTTAATCAAATTTGTTAAAAATTATTAAAAAGTTACATTTTTCA
This sequence comes from Viscum album, assembly GCA_963277665.1. Lineage (NCBI taxonomy): Eukaryota > Viridiplantae > Streptophyta > Magnoliopsida > Santalales > Viscaceae > Viscum > Viscum album. The sequence continues at coordinate 192,209,892 of OY728145.1, forward strand.
AAGAACTATTTTTTAAGTGTCGAATATATTTATCTTAATAAAATTAATCTCCACTAAAGAAAAGTTTTAAGTGAAATGTATCAATAATATATATAAGAAAATAAATTAACATTTATTCAATAATTATTACTAGGTAAGTAATAAGAATAAATTCATTTTATGTTTGAAAATATTTTTTCTTTTAAATTTTTTTTATGCATTATGCATACATATATTAAAATTAATTTACCACCTATAGAAATTTAGTCTAATAGGATGGTTTGCATATTTTTAATTATAATATCAAAATTTGGAAATAAGGTCACTTTATTTTTATAAAATGAAAATAAGTTACCAAGATAAATAATAGTTACCATGGTAAAATGATTATTTTTCAAAGAATTTTTTTTTCTAATTATTATGTATTTCTCTAAGTATTGTATATTTTTATCTTAATAAATTGAATCAATCAATTTTAAATAATGAATTTATTATAATATTTCAATGTATAAAAAATATATTAACATTAATTTAACAAGTAATTGATAAAAAATAAGAATAAGAACACTTAATATTTAGAATTAACTTTTCTAAAAGATAAAATTTCTCTATATATCTTATGTTTTAATTTAAAATTTAATTTTTCTATATTTATAAAGTTAATTAGATTAAATTGATTCTAAATTTAGAATTATCACATGAAAAATTCATAAGCAGGGTCATCTTATATTTTTAGTAAAAAAACAACTACAATGTTAAAATTTAAATTAAGGTTAATAAGGGTAAAATGGATAACATAGATTAAATATAATTTTTTTAAATTTAGTTGGAACTTAGAACTTCCAAATTCCTTTTTTAGCTATGAAATTCATACCCAGATGTCTCACCATTGTTTCCTCACTTAACTCAATTCCACCCACTTCAAGCTACATTTCTCCTTCAAAATTTCCTTAAAAATCTACCCATTTTACTTCCCTTAGATACATATTGTACGTTTGGTATAACCTAGCTACAAGAAATCATCCCAAATCATCCATTTATAAGTTTTACTTTAAGAGAATATTCAAGCCCTCAATGAGAGTATCATCCACTCCCTAACCCTTTATTCTTTATTTTTCTCACCCACCCCTCTCCATACCTATTATAAACACACTAATATAACAACATAAATATTATTAGTATGGTGAAATTTTATTATATTTATAGAGAAACCATTATCTATCTCCCTCCTATCCATTTATAAATGAAAACACCACTCATATTATGTGCGGTCTACCGCCTCCATAAATGATATATTTCATTTTTCATCATCACTTTATATGGATAATGCAAAGAATTTATTTAATATATAAAAATTATATTTATAAAATTATTATGATTTTATAAATATATGTTTATCATTCTATTAATATGTGATATATTTTTTATATACCACCTATTTTTTATTAAATGTTACCGAAAGAAGATCGACATCAATTTCATCTTCAAGAATAATAACTAAAAACCTCATATAATGAAACTAAAACCTTAAAAATCATTATGGGACATATATGATAGTACCTAAGTAATATAGTAATGATTAACTTGGTTTCAAATAACAAGGATCTACATAACTATTATAGAGCGTGTGTGAAACAATCAAAATCACTAACATCTGAAGATAAAAACAGAAAATAACTAAATAATAATGTATAAGGGTTGATTATAATTAAATATTATAAAATATAATATATTTGAATAAGGTTATAAAATATTTTTTCAATATTTTCATTTTTATTATACATAATTTTAAAGTACTTTTGTGGAAATTAGTATAAAAGGTAAGGGTTTTTTTTGACTCAACTCTCTTCCTTTTATCATAATCATTCATCTTTGACTCTGGTCTTACAAGATTTTTTTATTCTATTATATTATGATATTATATTATATTTCCTCCTTATTTTATGATCAATTTATATCTTCACCTCAAAGTCTTATTCTTTGATGAATTTTATTCTTTATAAAAAGTTGAGTTTGTTGAGAATAAGTCGCATCCTCTCCAATGTCTCTTTTCCTCCATGTCTATATTCTTTATTTACAAAAATAATTTCCTTTAAAATTTTGAAACAAAAATATGTATTATATCATGTGATATTAATATCTCTCTCTATTTATTTTCAAAAGTAATTTTTATGACCATTTTAATTATTTGGGTATCAACAAAGAGATTTTAAAAAATTAAGAAGGCATTTCATTTCACATTTGTATATTTTAACCTCAACTCCAATTTTTTAGGTTAAACTTTATTTATTATCAAATATATATTATTAGGGATCTTTATAATTATTGTTTTAAAAAATTATTCTCTAAAAATATTTCTAAAAGTGACTCATAACTTCTTCATTTTATAAAAATGTTAAAAACATCTTACCAAATCACTTTTTGTGATTTTGCTTCCATTTTCATCTTTATCTATAAAGGATATATATTTAATGGAGTTATGTTTCATGAATAACTCTCTAAATTAAATTATAAAATTATTATTTTGGGTGATTTAATTTTGGTATCATCTAATCAAATTATGGTTTTCATTTTTTTATTAATCTATTTGAAATGATACAAAACCCAATTTTCTTCCATAGTTTTTTTAATGATATGATGTATGGATGATTTATTTTACAATACATATATGTAGTTTATTATTTTGATATGGGATGGGTCCATTAATTTCCTAATATTAATTGGGACCATTAAATCCCTGAGATGGGTTGGGTATGTTATATCCCTCCAATGCCTTGGTTAAGGTTTTATATCCAATGAGATAATGATTTTTGCATGGATGTGATTGAAATTAGTTATGTTCATAAATTTTTTCCTTGACATGATTGCAGGTAGATATTTTCACAATTTCATGACTTCCTATTATTATTCTTATGCCACATTTCTATGTTATATGCTTATTTTATGCTCCATGACATGTGATTATTATCTCATGATTTCACATTTTTATGCCAGGGTATATATTTTATCATTTTAAATTACATGTATTTATATTATATATAAATATATTATTTATCTATGTTTTTAATCATATATTTATTTCATTATATTACTTTATCATATATTATGTTTTAACCCTTTATGTATCGTTAAAGGGAGAAGAATTTATGATATTGGAGAAGGTAAATGAGGTGATAATACCGCTTATATTGACCTTGGAATTTATTATCAATAAGGGGGAGAAGAAATAATTCATCATAACACATGTATTGACATTAGAGAGTATTGGTATTTCAAAAAAAAAAAACTCAAAGGGGGAGATTAAAGTGCCTAATTAATAATTTCATTTTTTGTTAATTATTCAATATGCTGATGAAAGAATGTAATTATGTTCTTAATTGTCTTATCAATCATGAAATCAATGTTAATCCTCCAAGAATCACCATCACATTCCTTCATTAAGCACATATTGTCTCATTGAAAAGAAATACAATTATTACTCAGGAACTTCAATATGTGTGTTCCATTAATTCTCTCTTCTCCCACTTATTAATAATAAATTAAATGGTAACTATGAGGGATTTTTATTGGGAATATAGTTATTGATCATACATGTTTTTCATTGTTTTTTAAGCTCACAAGAACCATCATTTGTTTTACTAATAAAGTTACTTTGAGTAAATTTTAGGTTTATACTTTTCATTAATTCATGATTTTTTCCTAGATTTCTGGTAGTTTTTTGTTTAGTTTTGGTGTTTATAGTTGGGAGTAAGAATATTCTACTAAGTATTCTGGTCGTTCAAAATAATTTTGGAATAACTGTTAAAAAATTGTAGTTAAACCTAACATTGGTGTCCAACCCAGCATTTGAAACCCCATGTTTGTGTTGCATGTCATGTTTTGGAACCTAAATATTGTAAAAGAAACTCATTTTAATGCACCTAAAGTTTTTTATATACCTAATATAAGTAACATCATGTTTGTAATATACATAACATAAAGAACCAAACATTGTTATTGAACTCTATGTTATACAACTCTATGTTTGGATTGATACATATGATGGGTACCATAATTTTGGAATCAATCTCAAGTAAAATGAATCTCACGTTGAACTAGTCACAGGTGAGATTTAAAAATTGAATTATTTTAAGAATTTCTATATGATTAATTAGAGTAAATATCTCAGTAAAATGATTAAAATACCATTTGAAAATATCTACAAAAATAGTTTGACTTGTTCAAAATTTTAAGGGAAATTATAAATTTTCATAGATGTTAAAATTCAATTTTCAAATACATAGTGTGTCTTGAAATCATGATTTATCTAGTAAATTTTATATATTTGTTTGACCTGAAATAATTTAGTCTACTTATTTATTATATTTTAAATAACTATATCTCTTTGATCCAATGCTCAATATTCTGAATCTCTTACTCTAAAAATAGAATTGGAACATTCACTATTATAGAAGATAATGTCTATCTATTGCTACTATGTATTTATTCAAATATTTTGATGCATTATTTTATTCTAATAATATTAACAAATACTGTTGTATGAATATGTGTTATATTTGATAGAGTTTATTGTGGTTTTTATAACTACACTTTAGAAACATATTTGTTTTATCTACTTATATATTGTTACTACTTTTAAAAAAATATGGATTTAGCTGTTGCTATTATATATGAATATTCTCTATAGTCTTTCATAATTTCTTCTTGAGGACTAAACTTTGGAGACATATATTTTCCTCTGAATATCTCTTCATCTGTCAATTTCATTATCTATAGTAGAATGATTTTATAGAGAATTTCTCTAACCAAATCCAATATTTTATTTTTTCTGTGAACATTTGGGCGTTGGGTGTTTTAAGAAATACTATCAGTTATGTGTAAAGGACTTACAAAATCTTTGGTAATAAGTTATAATTACATTCACTCAACTATCAAGATCCCTTGGGAAATGATCTTCAAGTTAAAATCACTTAGATCATGGGGAGAGTGTTGGTGGAGTGGACTTGTGAATCTTTGTTCCCTGAATAACTATATTAATTGTTGTTCTATATTTATTATCTATTATATATTCTATCAAAACTAAAGTGGACGAATTATATTTAAAATTTCAAGAGGATTTATTTTAAAATTTGTGAGTGTTTTTAAATGAAAAAATTCACCACCACTTTTGTATTCATCATCTTATTATGATAACCATTGGTATTAGAGTGGTGCTCTATGGAAGGCTATTTTATCTCTAACAGGCTTGAGTTGAATATCCAAACAAATATTGATGTTAATGACTGATCATAAAGAAGTAACGTTTAGGATCAGTGCTCCATATTTCAATAGTGAAAACAATGGATGATGGAAAGCTTGTATAATTATATATTTGAAAATTTTTATTTTAAAATTATATCTGAAATCTATAAATCCTTATGAAATCCCTAAATATGAACCATAAAAATGGTATGCTACTAAATAAGCATAATATGATCTAAAATCATGATCTATGAATTTAATTATTTATAGACTTGAACTATATGAGTTAAATAGTGTCTTTTAATGTGCTAATGTATTTGAAACGTGGTAGACAATAAATGTTTTATTTGAAGGAATAGATAATTTGATACAATTAAGATATAATACTTTAGAGTTGAAATTTGATACTTTTCAAATGTATGTAGGTGATAGAATCATTATAGTGTATGGATAATTATTGAGATATTCAATGGTGTTTACAATCTTCAAACAAATATACATCAACTAGATCAATATTTTAAAGTTCTCAAAGTTTTTCCTATTAAATGGAAATAAATGCTGGCTATAATTAGAGAGTAAACTCTAATTAAATTTTTTAATATGAATGAATTAATCAGAACCTTGATGATGTATTAATTTGAGATACATGCAAAATCCAAGGATTATAAAATGATCAAGAAGGGAAATAATATTCTCAAAGTCTCTATTCCCAAAGGATAAAACTAGTCAAAGGAAGATATAATATTCTCTAATGATGAATCAAAATTTTCAAATACATGAGGTGAATTTTATTATAAGGAAATAAGAATAAATAAAATTTACAAGATAATTAGAGGTTCAAGAAACAATTCAATGACTATAAGAAAAGTGTACTTGGATAGAAGGAAACTAAATTTTATGAATGTAAAAATCTAATACATATCAAACATGATTTCCCAAATCTCATGAAAATAAGAAAAATTAAAAATATGGATAAGATGATTCAAATGAAAACTGATTATCAATAAAATGGTAAAAAATCTATGAATTCTACTTAGAGTGTGTCTAAAGATTATAATAGTCCTTATAGTTCTGAATTTGAAATATAAAAATCAAATAAAAAGAAAACATTCCCTTTTTGGCTTAGGTAGATGAGGTAAAATCCTATTACTCCTCTATTTTTTATTCTAATTATAAAAATTGATCATATGAAAAATTCAATGAATATTGTTCCATTTTAGAATATAAATATGAAACCTTTAAGAAAAATCACAAATCTCTCAAAAATATTCACAATTATCTCTTAATTAAAAAGAATACCATGATAAAAAACTTTTATAATTGAAATAAAAATTAAATAAATATACTTCAAGCTATATTAAGAATGAAAATAAAATTAAATAGTTACTTTATAAAGTTGAATCCTTAAAACATGCTTCCATTGTGTTTACCAAGGGAGAGGATTATTTAAAAAAATCCTTAGAAAAAAAAAATTAAGATATAAAAATATGAAATTCACAATAGTGGTGAGAAACCTCAGATATATAGAAATTGTTTTATTATAAGCTCAAAGAATCATAGCTTTTCAAAAGTTTATTATTTTTATTATTGAATTAAAGGTCACTATTCTAGTGATTATAGTATAAGGAATCCTTAAATAAGTATTATTAAGAAAGAATATATTTATAGATATTTATCTAAATTTATTTCAAGAATTTTTGGTAAAGTTAAATAGATCTGGTTACCCAGATCCTTACTTACTGACACTGTTGGGCCAAAAAGCATTTGAGTACCATTTTTTTGATATTTTTTATAGGTGAAAATCCAAATAGGTAGAATTTTTATATAGTATATAGAAATTGGATATTCAATAAATATGAGTAGAGAAATCTCAAAATTTTATATACTATCTAAAGTTGATGTAGGGTTCGTTACCTTTGGTGATAATTCTAAAGGGAAGATCATTGGTGTTGAGTCAGTTGGAGATCCAAATTCTATCATGATAAAAAATGTTCTCTATGTGAAGGTCCCCAGAACACCCTGAGAGGGGTGGGGTGAATCAGGGTGTCAAGTTTTTATTTTTAAAGTCATGGATATTATTCCCATGTTGGTATGAATCTTGTTAAATCTATAAAAAAAATGAAAATAGGGAGATGACACAACACTTTTACTTGGTTCACCGCAAATGGCTACGTTCAGGGAGCATACGCTGACAGTGTGTCGGCATTACCTAAATCTACTAATATTTACTTGTTTTAGGATTACTAGATTTAGTCACAATCACTCTGTTCCAGGCACATTTTCTTTACAAAGGTTCAAGGATTGCTCACTACTTCCCTAAGATCACTTCTCTCGACTTCCCCTTGCTCACTGCCTTGAGAGAAGTCAAACTCAGTTTATCGACTTGAAGGTTGCTTCAATAGATTTTCATTGAAGTCTTTGTCTTTGTTCAGCATGAGACACTTATTGCATCGAATTCCTGGATTTATGCACTTGAAATCACTGAACTACTGAACCGGATATTCAAAACATGTATTCAGTCTACACTAACAATTGCATGCAACACCAACCCTGTGCACCCAAGTTATTACTTTTTTCGCACAAGATCTGCATTTATCATGGAAAAATATTTTGCGCAACTACAACCTTTATGAGAAACTTTAACTTTTGTTCTCAACTTAAAATTTTACATGCAACATTAAATTTTACGTGCAACATCAACTTTTATGAGAAACTTCATCTTTTCTGTGAAACTACATCTTTTCCACGCAACTAAATATTTTAATTGAAACTCCCTTTTTGCGAAAATTTTACACACATCAGAACTCGGGTCTTCTCTAAGTCTTCTGTGGTACCGAATGATGGGGGTCACCTCTTATTTATAGGCATCACCGGCCTTCACTCTCAAAACCCACCGTGTCACACAAAACCTCTCATCCTGCACACAATTATTTTCGCGCAAGAACCATTTTCTGCACACAACTTCATATTTTTCACATAGCTCATACCTTTTCTATTTTTCAACATTCTGATCCCAAAAGATGACTTGTGAACAAGATTCCATAACACCAACAATTTTGCATGTAAATTCATTTTCCAAACACACTTTTCTCCATTTTATGATTTTCAGGCCCAAAAATTTGGAAAACACTGGGAAATGACGCCACCTTCAAGACTGTTGTCTGCTTAAACTGTATGACCCCTTTACTGGAAAACATTCAAAACGTCCAATGATGATTGAAAACAAACAAAAACCATAATACATTTCTTGCATAGAACAGTCATGGTTCCAGCAATCTCCCCATTTTGGTTTGTTTGCAATCTCCAGATAAATTCAATAGAGCACCAGCCACAAGCAAAACCTGAGACGGAAGAGTCAGCTCAGGATACACTCTAAGTCTATGTGAGAAATGATTGGTGTAGAAAATAAGAGGGGAAGCATGAACAGGGTTCCCATGTTTTCGAATTATTAAAGACACCCAATCCATTATCGTAATGTGTCTCAGAAGCATTACATGTCTAATGTATTCCTTCTACTCCTAACACCGAATTCTCATCATGTCACAGATGCATTACATGTGCATCACATGTCTTGATGTGTCACAACATAATTACATGTACAATGTATTCCTTCTCCTCCTATCATCAAATTCTCATCATGTCATAGATGCATTACATGTCTATCACATGTCCTGAAGTGTCACAAAAGCATTACATGTCCATCACATGTCCTGAATTTATTCCTTCTCCCCCATTGACAAAAAATCCAAAGACCGGTATTTGTTCATTTTATGGTTCAAAACACCCCTTGGATAATATCTCCACCATAAACCTACATCACATCTATAAATAGATTAAAAATAGTTAATATTACCGGGGAGAAGGGAAATTTGTAACCTCTTTATGCACTGGGAGGTGGCTGAACACTGAGGTTCAACCGATGTTTCTCAAACACAACTGCTGATAGTGTCTTGGTCATGATATCATCCACTTTCTCATCAATTAACACATGATCCATTTTAATCATGCCTTGTTCAACTTTTTCCTTGATAAAGTGATATCTGATTTCAATATGTTTTGTACAAGAATGATGAACATGATTCTTGGTAAGATCAATTTCACTCTTGTTATAACAGTAAATCACCATTGGTTGTTTCACCTCATCACCAATATCTATCAGTTGTTGCTTCATCCATAGAAGTTGAGTGCATGAATTTGTAGAGGAGATATAATTGGCTTCAACAGTACTAAGAAAAGTACTTTATTGTTTCTTTATCAACCATCCAACACATTTCTTCCCAATATAGAATCCTCCACCACTGGTGGAATTTCTGTCCACTGCATCACCAGCCCAGTCAGTATCATAAAATGATGATAATTCACTGTCCCTTCCTGAAACAAAGTATAACCCATAATTATGAGTACCTTGAATGTACCTCATGATTCTTATTACTACTTTCATATGTTATTCCTTTAGATTAATCTGAAATCGGACCGTTAAGCAAGTTTCAAAGACAATATCAGGTCCTGTATCCATTAGGTATAATAAGCTTCCAATAATCCTCTTGTACATGGTGGTATCTACAGAGGTCCCATTATCATGATTTTCCAATTTTGGTTCTAACCTCAATCTAAGCTGACATTTGTTTGGATTCATGCATATTAAATTTCTTCAACAACTCTCTTGCATAATTTTCCTGAGAAATGAAAGTGTAATTCTTCTTTTGAATTACCTGCAGCCCCAAGAAATATGTGAGATCCCCAATAATATAGATTTAAAATTCTGATTTTATGTGATTGGAAAATTCATCCACTGATTTCTTCCTTCTCCAACCAAATATAATGTCATCAACATAAACTAAAACCATGAACCGATATTTCGGAGAATTCATCACCTCTAAATTGTGATCTACCCCACCACTTTTGAATTCCATCTTCTTGATATACAAATCTAGCCGAGAATACCATGCTCATGGTTTCTACTTCAAACCATACAGAGCCTTCTTTAGTTTACAAACCTTTATTTCATCAGTACCAAGAAGAAAACCCACTGGTTTTTTGATGTAGACTTCTTCTTCGAGAACACCATTCAAGAATATTGTCTTAACATCTATTTGATATACTTTATATCCCTTTTGGATTTCCATGGAAAGAAAAAGCCTGATTCAATCCAATATAGCCGCTGAAGAAAAGGTGTATTCAACATCAACACATTTAATCTGTGAATATCCTTTACATACCAGTCATTTCTTGTTTTTGAAAACAGTTTCATGCTCATAAAACTTGTTCTTTAAAATCCACTTTGTACCAATCATATTGTGACTTTTGGGTCTCTTAACTAGATACCATGTTTGATTCTTGTCAATCTGATCTGACTCTTCATTCATAGATTTCTCCCATGATTCATCCATTGCAGCTTCTTCAAATGAGGATGGTTCCACAACTAACAAAAATATAGATTGTGTGTTATTCCTCACTCTCTTTATTTTTGTGGGTTCACTCCAATCCCCAATGATGTTGGATCGATCAATTGATGCTCTTCAATTACTCCTTTTAGATTCAACCACATTCTCTCCATCCAAGATTTCCTCTTCAGATCCTTATTTTGAGTCAAAATCATGATGTGAATCTTGAGTGTTTTCAACACCTTCTTCTATTTATTTATTTTCATTTAATCCATGTTCACTTTCTTCCTCATTTTCTATCACATAAGTATATGAAATCCTTGAAGAGTTTTTGGTTTTCTATTTAATGATCTTAACATCACTTCTTTAAAAAATCCTTCCCAAGCTCTTGTTGAAACACTTGTAGGATTTTCTATTCATTGAGTATCCAAGGAAAATTACTTCTTGTGCATTGTCACCATACTTCACTTGGATTTCCTTATTTTTTTTCTGGTGAAGCATTTACTTCCAAAAACACGAAAGTATTTCAAAGAGGGCTTCCTTCCATGCCATAATTCATATGGTGTCTTCGTCTCACCCATATAAAGCCCTGTTTGATTTTGAATATACACAACATCTTGAACGAACTCTTTCCAGTAATTTCATGGAATAAAACTCTCAGTAATCATAGTTCTTTCCATGTTGTTCACTTTTCGATTCCTACGCTCAACAAATCCATTTTGCTATGGAGTTATCACAGAATCTACCTCATGTTGTAGAGAATGATTCTCTAGGTAATTTTCAAATTCAATGGACATGTATTCCCCTCCATTTTCAGATCACAACACTTTGATTGTTTGAACAGTTTCATTCTCAGGGATTCGATGATATGTTTTCATGAAGTCAAGCACTTGTCATTTCCTGTGTATAACCATTACACATTCCATTCTACTGTAATCATCTATTAATAGGAAGAAGTACCTTTCTCCATGAAATCTGGAAACAATTATTGGGCCACATATATCTGTATGAATGAGATCAAGAAGATGAGATGCCCTTTTCTTCTTTGAATGATATAAACTGCAGACCAGCTTCCCCCAAATTCAAGAATCACGATACATTTCACGTTCATGCTTTAGGTTGGTAATTTCTATGAAAATATTCAGTTTTAATATTTTCTTCATGTATTGTTGATTGATGTGACCCAATCTCCAATGCCACAGGTTATTTTCTTCCTCAATAGTCATGTAGAAAATGTTTTCTTTACTATCAACCTAATACTATTTTCTTTCTGTTCTTCATCCCTTTATAAGAGAATTTCCTGTCTTCCCCTAGATAGGGCATCCTTTTTGATTAAAATTAACTATAAGTCCTGAGTCACAGAGTTGACTTAAGCTGAGGAGATTATGACATAGATCATATACATAAAGGACTTACAATTTTCTTTATCTATCCATTAGCTAGTTTAATACTTCCACTACCTTTGATTTTCAAATCTCTATCATTACAAAACCGTATTGTTCCATCATCCCTCCTCTTGACATCCATTAATAATCTTGCATTACCTATCATATGAGATGAAAACCCACTATCTAGAATCTAGGTGCAGTTTCTTTTTGTATCTTTGAGGGATACCTCTACAAGGTTGTATTTCTCAATTTTATTCATTTATTTCTATGAAACATTAGATTGAGTGTAGGACACTGATGGCCTTTCAATTATCTCTTTCGTGTATATGGGTTCTTCATAGTAAAAATCTTCTTCTATAGGAGAAAAACTATTTGCAATAGAAAAAGTTTATTTTTTATGAGCTTTGACTTGTCTCAGAATCTGGTATGAGGTGTCCATTTCTCTCCTCTACCTGCAATCAACAACCTTATGACCAAATTTAGAACAACGAAAACAATATCCATCGAAATTGTTTCTTCTAAAATAATTAGGATATGAATTTTTTCTTATTTTTTGAACTCCCATATCTTCTCCATTCAAATAGAATCTTTCCTCTTTGCAGTAAGACATAGTATGGCCCTAATATCCAAAAAATTGAAACATAATGAGAGGAAATGTCTTCCCACTTCTGTTTATCCTCATTCATTCTTCCGTGGGATAATAGTTTGACTGCCTTTTATTCCTGGAGGCTCAAGGATAGTCTTCTGTTCTTATTTTAGATTGAATTGGGGGTTCATTTTTTAGAACTTCAGGTGAATTTTCCAAATGACCCACTTTCATCTTGCCTTTATTTTGGTCACCTATATTCTCATCATTTAATGATTTGGCCTCACAACAGATTCCACTATTTCCCATGAAAGCAGGTCTTTGATCATTAAATTTTTTTTCAACTCCATTAGAACCATGTTTTGATCTCTCCAACAACTCAGCATATGAGAACCTTCCAAAATGTATTTTCTTCCTTGATTCTTTTGAAAATGATTCACTCTTAAGTTTACTCCTAAGAGTAACAACTTCCTCTTCAAGACCCTCAGCAGTCTTGGACTTTTATTATAGTTTGGAGGTGAGGTCATTGATGACCTTTTCCTGTTATTCAATTACTAGATTTATATCCACTACATCATCACTACTTTCAAGAATTTTAGACTATACTTTCACATATTCTTCCATTCATTCAATTTTAGCTTCGAGTTGATCAACATATTAAGATGATTCTTCTATAATTGATTTCCACTTATTGTAACTCTTACATTTAATATTAAGCTTACTAATAGCATTTATTAATTTTAAGCTTGGGATTGGAATTAGTTTTCAACTAATTGTATCCACCATTATCTTCTGATGGATCTAATTTTTCAATAATGTCCATCATGGAATCATTGTTTCTAGTTTTATATTCTAGTCCTTCTTCTTCACAGAATTCATTATCATCATCTTCCTCTTCACAGACGAAACTCTTCTTCATTACTTTATTTCTAGATTTTAAGTTTACATTTTTGGAAAACGTTTTCTGAGGCTTCTTAATGTTTTCATCTTCTCTATCTTCATGATCAATATTTATTGAGAACTGAGAGGCAATGTGCCTAACGTTTCCACAATGAAAGAAAGCTAGAGGTAACTTCCCTTTGAATTTCCCTTTTCCCTTCTGGAACTTCTTGGAAATGAGAGAAAGAATTTATTTTTCCTCATCCTCTTCACCACTACTATATTTTGATGTTTTTAGTTTCTCTATGGCTTTGAATTCCATTTCCTTTCTCACTCGATTCGTAACATCTTCTTATTTGAATCTCATTTCATATTCCACCAGTCTTCTCAGCAGATCATCTAGAGAAAGTTTGGGGAGATATCTTTCCTCAAGGGATGACACCTTTGCATTATACAGGGGTGGAAGTCTTCTCAATATTTTTTTTATAATATCAATGTCTTTGATTTCTTCACTTAGACTCCAAATTGCTCCAACCACTTCAGTAATTCGATTAAAGAAGATTCAGTTACAATCACACTGTGAAGATGAAGACAATGTTAATGAATTTTTTGAAGAAGAAGAACTAGAATTTGAAAGTAAAGCTTTTAGATTTATTTTAAGTTTTTATAAGTTAGTTCAAAATGAAATGGATGCTAAAATTATTCCACTGAGAAGTGATCATTGAGGAGCATTTGATAATCAAGAATTAAATTTTTTTTACTCAAATTTAGGTATTAAAAATACATTTTCTACTCCAAGGACACCACAATAAAATGGAATTGCTGAAAGAAAAATATAACTATTAAATAAATGGCTAGAACTATGCAAAATTAGTTTAGTTTACCTACATATGTTTATGATTAATTTGTTAATAAAATGTTCCATAATATGGATAAATTTTTAATTAGACCTTTTCCTAAGAAAGAACCTTATGAGTTGTAGGAAAATAGAAAGACTAAAGTTGGGAACTTTAATTTTTTTAGATACAATGTGTATATCTTTAATACCAAGGAAAAAATTGGTAATTTTGATTCAAAAGATGACGTGGGAATATTTCATGGGTATTCTGACACTTTTACAGATTATAGAGTGTTTGATAAAAAGGAATGGATAGTTGATGTTTTAGTTCATTTGAAGTTGGATGAGAGTTATCCCTTTGATAACAATACTAACCAAACATCTGAAGATATTAATTTTTTAAATAAGTTGATACTTGATTATTCTAATGATAAGAGTGAAAGTAAATTAGAGCATGATCATGATAAATCTAGTTCTAAAGAGATTCAAACTGAGGAAAATAAAATTGTCTTACCTAAAAAACCTAGGATCTTGAAAAACTATTATTTAGAGACCATTATAATAGAAATGTATGCCCAAATGGCCCGAAGGCCTTATTTTTATTTTATTATGGATAATCCCCCTTTTAAGGGCTAAATGGGAACCCGTACATGACCCTTAGGCCAAAGGCACAAGGCCCGACATGACTTGCAATACATGACCCAAAGGCCCAGAGGCATACCATGCCCAATACATGAACCGTAGGTCTAACCCACTAGAACTACCCTTCCCTAGCTTCTGCATCATTGATACCCTAGCTCCCCACCTTGAATTGCTGATCGACTAGCATTTCCCCGTACAAAGCTGCACGGTGCCTGGTCCCGATGGCGGTTACCATACCCTCTCATTCTTCCAATCCGGTTAGCTCTGCTTCTGGTGACTGCTATTCTTGTTGCTATGATTCTCTTATGGGGCCTACTTTGTGTAAATTGGGCTACTCCATGGTCTCAATGGCCTGATGGGACTATGGCCCGAAGGCCTTTTATGGCTCGAAGGCCCTTGAGACCCGCAGGCCCAAACCGGTGCCCCGAAGGCCTAAATTGGGTGAATAGTTCCAGCTGCTACATTACCAAATAGTAACTGCTATAGTAACTTATACAAGGATACTACAATACCTGATACAATACCTAATACAAAATACTACTACAGTACTGCTATAATACTGGAAATTCGCCTCCACCCTATTTTGATCCTAGGTCTCTTGGATGCCAAGCAGGAGCCCTTACCACTTGGGTACAGGCTCGTTGGCTATAAGAGAACTATATAATGGTGTTAAAACTATGAGTAATATTGAGAATTTATTTGAGTTCTCTACTTTTATATATTAGTTTTAACTTATGTCTGTAGAAGAATACTTGAGTGTTGAGAGTTAGGTAATGGATATGTAATAATAGATAAATTGATTTAAAATAAATAAAGTTTTGGATTTTATTAAAAGTACCTCAAGATATCTAGTAATAGTAACTAAATGGGTCTTTAAGAAAAATAAATATGATCAAAGTGTAATTACTAAGAATAAAGCTAGGCTAGTTGCTGAATGTTATAATCAAGAGGAAGGTATAGATTATGAGGATAACTTTGACCCTATTTTTAGGATTGAATCTATTCGGATCATTTTATACAATGTATATTAGATGAATTTTAAATTATAATAGATAGATGCTAAATATTTTTTTTATAAATTTATATTTAATGGAGGAAGTTTATGTTGAACAACTCCGAGGTTTTGAAAATACACATTTTCCAAATTCTATTTTTAAACATATTTCATCTCCTTATGGTCTTAAACAAGTGCTATGGCCTTGGTTTGGAAAATTAAGTTATTTTATTTTAAAATATGGTTTTTATGTAGTTCTATATGATCTTTTTATTTTTAGGAAAACCACTTTTTATGATATTTTATTAGTATAAATCTATGTAAATGATGTTATTTTTAGTTATACTAATAAAAAAATTTGTAATGAATTTCAAAACTGAGGGAAAATGAGTTTGAAATGAGTATGATGGGATAATTAAATTTCTTTCTTATATTTCATGTTTTTCAAAATAATTTTGGATTTTTTTGAATAAAAATATATATATTATTGATTTGTTGAAAAATTTTGGACTTGAAAGAAACAATCCATATAAAACTTCTATGTGTACTAATATAAAACATGTTTTGGATAAAGTTAATAAACTAGCTGGTAATAAGTTATTTAGAGGTGTGATTGGTAGCTTGTTATATCTTACTGATAGTAGTTAAAATGTTCTATTTTCTGTTAGTTTATGTGCAATATTTCAATCAAATACAATAAATTCTCATTTAAATGCTATTAAAAGAATATTATGAAAATTAAAATAAACTACTTACTTATCTCATATCTTTTAAAAAAATTCATTTTGATTTAATCTTGCATTTAAATGATAATTTTGAAGGATTTATATTATATAAAAAGAGAACCTCAAGAACTTATCACTTTTTAGGAAATTATATAGTTTTTTGGTCATGTAAGAAACAAAATTCATTTGTATTTTGAACTTTAGAGGTAGAACATGTATCTATTGATAATTGTTGTACATATGTGTTGTGCATTAAACAAACACTTTTAGTCTTTGGACTTAATTTTAACCATGTTCCTATTTTATGTGATAATTCTAATGCTCTAAATATTTCTAAAAACATAGTAATCCACTATATAACTAAGAAAATTGATATTTAGTATCATTTTCTAATAGATAGTGTTCAAAATAGTGACATTTATTTAGATTTTTTTAATATTGAATATCATCTTGATTATATTTTTATTAAATCTCTTCCCATATTTCATTTTCATTTTATTAGGGGGAGTTAGGATGGTTTGATTTTAAATGAAGGTTATTTATATTCTGTTAATATTTCTTTAGTTAATAAATTTCTTTACTGAATTTTCTTTTAATTTTTTTATTTCTGTGTTATTAATATTTTTTTTGTCATTTTATATTATTATGGTTTTTAATTTGTCTTATTACAATTGTTTTTCATATTTTAATTTTCTAAGTTGTATTTTTGAGTTTAAAATACCTAATTATTACACTAAAAATTTCAACTTGATAAATCTAACCATCTCCCAAAACAATCAGAAATATCATCAATCTCTCTCCCACCCTTGAACTCATGTGTCACAAATACCGTCCCCTAAAGGTACCCCTCCTAAGATGATAATAAAGTGTGGGAAATGATGATTCCTGAATCCCATCTCCAATCTTACATAGATTTTTTACTAGCACCCAAGGGTATATCATACACATAGATGGGAGGCATTTCCCTATAAGAAGATTTTGTAACAAGAGATAAGTTAATACCACCAAACAACTCCTAATCAAGATAAATAAAAGATAAAAACACATTCATGTAATTTTATTTAGAATGAAAAACTTTAAAAGAAACTGAAAGTACTAAAAAAAATACTTATTAGCAACATTAAAACCTAAAAAACTCCTAAATAACTCCACGAGCTATTAATATCCATCCTGATCACTAACCATCTCATATGGACCTGAAAAAAATTTATATAGATATAGGGTGAGCATAACAGGCATACTCTATATGATCCTACCAAGATTCTTTCATGTAAAAAATAAAGAAAACATACTAAATCCCCATGAATAAACAGTGAAACTAACTCTTCACCTAAACAAATATTCTAAGTTACCATTATCATAATGTATCTCTCACCAAGTATCAAATACAAGTAATAAAATAATATCTAACATAATATATTGTGAAGGTACCCCTGTACCACATCCCTAACGATCTTACACTCTACCCCAACATTTCATGTCTTGATCCATCTCTCTTCAAATAAGCTATATGCATCTAAGGAAATTGTATAATAATCCACACCTCATGCATCCCAAAATCTCATCAATATCCGCACCTCTAGATAGTAACCAAGTAGCTTACTGGGATCTACCATAACCCATATACCACATACTATACCTTGATCCATTATATCCCATGCAAAATTTACCTATAGTAACCCTTATGATACTATATCTTGAGATATATGTGTTTGAAAATAACCATGATCCATTACAAAACTCTACATTTATATATGGTAAAGTAATCATCATGTGTACCAGAACATAATACTATCAGGAGAAGATATTAGGAAAAGAGGGGGTAGTCAACCATCAGTTCCTCATCAACCTAGATATTGGGAAAAAACCACTCTAAAGTCCACTGGGTGTTAGCCTCCATACTAATATGGGAGGGGTAGAATATGAAATCACATAAAATAAATAATATATATATAGATCACAAACCAAAATATTGGAAAATACCTATCTTTAACCTCAACAATAAATATTGTCTCTCAGACACCCTGTTGATAACGTATAAGCACTCAAACATTTTTAGATACATAAATTAATTAATTCTTAAGATAGAATTTCTTATCTCATTAATTACCAATCTAATCCATGCCCTCTACGTATAATCCAACCCTTTCCAAGGTTACTTAAAAATATATTCCTTTAATCATTTTAACAAGCTACTAAACCCTTGGGTTAAATTATTTAATTTTACCACTCCCTAATTCTAGTTACTCTATGAAACATCCTAAGCTACCAAAAAAGATATATAGACCAAGAAAAACCAACTGTGTCCAACAATGGGGAATGGAATGCATAAATAAGAAACCCAAGCATACAACCTTTAAGGTTAATCCATTGAGAAGAAAGAAAATCATATTTTAATATAATAAACAATGGTAAATTTCAACTTCAACCCAACCCATTAGTCTCGATGCTATCCCGAGAACAACTATGCATTTCACCATCCATCTCGTTATTACAAGCATCGATTACTTCCACAAATTTAGGAATCCCCACCCTCTTCTCACCAAACCATCGGCTATCCTAGGATCACATAATGTCATATTGAAAAGATACACATTTATATAAATCACACAAGGTATCAATAAAATAATAAATAGATAATTGGATATTTAGGCCATAGAACTAAGGAATCCAACCTTCTGAAGAAAATGTGCTTGCTCAACCCCAAACATTTATCTTTAGAAAATAATTGATTTATTACCATCTTGAATTAACCATGTTATTTAATGAAGGTTACAACCACATACATCCTAAGTTAATAGCTATAAATTACTATGAAATTATTTCCTAAACATTCTTTTATCATAATTTCTATTTTTTTCAGTTTATAATGAAGAACCATTATATCTTAACATGCTTCTTTATTATTTCATCAACAAGAATTATCATATTTGTGTTCTTTAACCAATTTCCAAACATAACAAACATGATAACCATATATTATACAAAATATGGTACACAATCTTGAAAATAAAGATTCAAACTATTACCATGACATAAGCATATGCTATCACTACATTGAAAAACCAATTCTTAATTTAATTATAGTTTAATACTCATTAAGGTTAATTTCAAAATTAACTAATGAGATAAATCATAATAACTCTATTATTTTTCATTAAACAAGAAAAATAAATGAATCCCCCACCTTAAGGATTTAAACATTCTTCAAATGAGAATGGAATAATAAGAGAAGATCTCCTATCACCTCTCCCGCAAGGAATTAATAGTCCCTATGGATACCATATAATGAACATGACACCGAACATCAGAGTAACTACATGATAACTAAGGAGATTAACTGCCATATCATATAAATATAGAATGGGAGAAAATAAAACTAAAAAGAGGATAATCCATAAGAGGAAGCAGAAAACTCACCTAAAATCACCATAGACTAATATCTAGGATACGAAGATTGAATCCTATCACAAGGGATTTAAAGGAATTCAAAATGATCTTCTTGGTGACTAGTGTTTGGGAGGACAATTTTAGAGAAATACAAGTTAGAAGGGGTATGAGAATTTATAGGAAAAATTTAAATTAGAAGACTACAATGAAACACAATACACTAGGTAACAAAGATACTGACATAATAGAAAACTACGATGTAAGAGAATAGACCAAACTATAACACGCCTGATCAAAGTTGTTTCTAAGAAACATGGTGTGGTCCATACCGTAGATCCTATAATATAACATAAGGATGAAAATTTAAAGGAATCACTATAATGAAAAATTAAAATTTCCATATAATATAGCTATTCCAAAACTCATCTCTATGGTATAGTGACCCCAAGAAAGGTAGAACCACTAAAACTTACCTCCTGAGATTCTATGGCACAACCTTCCCCCATTCCATAGCGGTACCAAAACTGGAAGAACCACCCCAAAATCCCCTATCTATCATCTATTCCATATCTCTTAATATATATATATATATATATATCATCCTCATCTTTTGACTAGATTACACCGAATAATACAATACTCCACACCGAAATCCTTCTCTATAGCTGGAACATCAGTTTAACTCCCCTCATCCCTCTATGATCCTCCTCTTGGAACATTAAACAATTAAAAATAAAAAAGGGTCGATATACAAGGATCTAAGACCTTTCGTTAGATACCTCTCAAAAAATTATCTCCTTGGATAATTAAAACCAAATCTAAAGAGAAAATAAGGAAAACAAGTTATCCAAACAACCATGCTGTGAGATTCCTCACAAGAATATCACCATCATAGGAGAAAAACCAACTCACTTAGAGGAATATGACTCAAAACTATGAAACAATAACAACAAAATCCCAAACTCTCTCCTGAATGAGATACCTCTAAAATAGTATCAAGGTAAAGAACAAGATATTATGGAGTATAGTACTATCTCATAACCTAGATAAAGGTTAACATGAAGAAAGAATATTTACAAAGGAAAAACTAACAGTAAAAAAAATTAAAATACTGAGGGAATATCTATGACTCATGTTCCCAGATGATCTCCTCCATACCACCATGCTGTTAAAGGACATGAACTAAGGGGCTATCATGCCCAAAAAACACCTTCTCGAACTAGTCTTGGATCTATATGGGTTTCTCTTTGAAATTTGCATCAACATAAATGTCAATATCAATATAATTTATGATTTTATAATCATCATAAAGATAAAAGAGAAGCTATGAGATATGAAATAAATCATGAATCTATCTTATCTATTGGGAGGGGGTAAGTGATATCTAGTATGCTACGAATCTCATATGAACTAACACCTCAAATATCCTAACTGACAAGGGGGAAAGATTACACCCATGACTAAAACTTCACTACCCATGATGAGGAGTCACCTTCAAGAACACATGATCTCCAATGTAGTACTCTAGAGGAATCATAGTCAACACAAGATTTATAAGGGTCATGGACCACCTTCATCTAGTTGTGAATTACTCACACTATTTCTATCATTTTATGCACTAGTTTTGGCTCAAGAATTCCTAAATGTCTAACTACACTCTAGAACAATAATGAATTGAATGTTCGACCATATATATATTTAAATAGAACCAAACTAATGTTGGAGTGAAAACTATTTTTGAAAGAAATATAAATCAAAGTTTGGTGCCTTACCCCTCAATCTATAAAATCTAAGACACAAGCATAGAATATGCCTTTGAGATTTTGGATTGTCTATTCTGTACAACCATCCATTTGTAGATGAAAAAAAGTGTTAAGGAACAACTGAGAGGAGAAATCAAGATGAAGAAATCTCCATACTCTGTAGGTGAAACAAGGATCATGACCAAATATGATAATTGTTGAGACTCCATGAATCCCCACCACCTCCTCTGGATATTACCTCAATAAAACCTCTATCAATTTTTACTCTTTGATTACTAAGAAGTGAGCCAATTTTTTTAGTTGTTCTATGATTACCCATATCACATCATAGCCTCTGAGATCTTGAGTTAAACCAATGATGAATTTCATCGAAATATCCTCCCACTACCACTAAAGAACATATAATTGATTGAGTAAACACTGATAATAAATTGTTTAACCATCACCTTATTGAATACCAAACATCAAGACGTGAATTGTACAACCAAATGCTTCAACCCAGGCTACTAAAGTTTACCTCTTAGAGTATGACACATCTTTTTCATGCCTGGATATACTGCTAAGGGTAAGATTTGGAACTCTTAGATCACCACTTATCCCATTAATAAATGAATAAAAATCCTCTCCTTAAACAACACCCAGTGTTGAGCATCTTCATACCATGTTTTAGGGATATTTCTGTAGACAAATTGATCCCTCTAAACTTCCACCTTGGAATCCCCCATCACTAAATATTGTTCCACCATCATATAAAAAAGGATTCCTCTACCACTAACCTTTCCCATATCAAGATTCATCATGGAGATATCTTCCATCACTCTCAAAGAATATTCATACTCACACATGGAATCATTTCCTGACTTATTTCTTAGTACATTAGATAAAAATTACCATTTCCAAGTTTGTAATAAATCCAAAAGTCATAATAACAAAATAATTCCATCCACCGCCACTATCACAAGTTCAGGTAATGCTGGGAGAAGACATACCTCTGGCTATTATGATTAGTGAAAACTAAAACTCATTTGAATATGAGGTAGTTTTTCCATAACATTAAGTGAAAAATAACCATTGAAAAATCAATACAATGGGAGGACTAATTACGTTCGTAGGGTTGTAACAATGTATCCTCATAAGAAATGATTTATCTCTACTATATCAAGAAATTTCCCAAGACAAGATGTGAAGAATCCCATAAAACCAAAAACTAAAATCCATTCCCTAAAAAATAAAGAATTAGGGTGCTTAACAAATTATCCTTTAGATACTAGAAAAAATCCTGGAACTTGTTAGTATGCAAGAACACCTAATTATTTCTAGTCATGGCTATCAGAGGTGTTTCAATCTGAGAAAAATCAGGCATGAACCTATTATAATAGCCTTTAAGATTGAGGAAATTCCACACCTCTATAATAGTCCTGTGAGATACTGAAGAAAAAACTACCTTAATCTTTAAATGATCCACAACTACTCCATGATTGGATATGACATGCCCTAATAAACAAACTTCACAAGCCCAAAAATCAAACTTTTTCAAATTAAAAAATAGTTAATGATGACAAAGAAATCCCCTAACATCCCAAAAATTATCTATGTGCTCCTCCCTAGATGTAGAGTACAAAAGGAATTCATCTATATTAACCCTTATGAACTGGTCCAAAAACTCAAAAAACAATGCATTCATTAGTTCTAACAATACACATGGAGCATTTTCCAAACAAAATGTAAATTTAGTGAACTCAATATTCCCATAATGAAATAACAAATTAGTATTTGGAATATCTTCTTACTTTACCCACATATGATGAAATCCCAATCACAGATCAGTCTTTGAGAACCAACTAACTCTTTTATACTGATCAAATAAATCATCAATTTGTGGAAGAGGGTAGAGATTCTCTATTTTTACCCGATTCAAGAGAAGATAATAGATATATAAATGTGTATTTCTATCATCCTTTCTTGTGAACAAGATTAGACCACCCCAAGGTGATACACTCATCTGAATAAAATATCATTGTAGGTGATCATCGACTTGTATTCACTTCTCCCGCAACTTAGATGGCCTCTATCCCATATGAAGATATCAGGATTTGATAAGCACATAACTATAGATATATCATAAGCTTGATATACTGATGAGGGGGTAACACTAGAATCTCTTCAGGAAATACATCAGGGTAAGCTTCCACAACCCTCGGAAACACCAATGACTATACCTATGATGAACTCAACATCAACTCTACCATGAAGGAAGAAAAGAACTGGAAACACCTCCAACCCATCCAAGGGTCTCGATTTTCAACGAACATGGTATAATATCCATCAACATCGTAGAAAAAAAATAAAACTCTAGAAGATATCCATGATATCTAACACTAAATACTACCAGTCAATGTCAAGGATGATGTCATATGGATGTATCCACAAACATAGCAAGTGTTATCAAGAGTGGTGCTACCCTATCACTAGTTCATAGTCTCTACACACTTTATAAGAACTAGATCGACCTATAACTAGAGTATTTATTACAAAGGTTACTAGAAGTGTATCTACTTAAAGTCCCAAACCACGAACTAGGGAATGTTAAATGAATTAGTGTTCACCTCTTGAATCAAACAAGGAACTCACCAAATTATCCAACACAACTTTTTTATTCTCAAAAACTTTCAAGGGAAAAGTGAGAACCCTCACAACTTACCATTTCAACACCAAAAGATTTGAAAAATTTGTTGAAGAAAATTTTGAGTTGGTTGGAACTAATCTCCCTAAAAAATATCCAAGGAATAAAATTTACCTAAGTGTCAGGGTAGTCCTTTAATATGACTTCATACAGATGTGCCAATTTGTCCCAAGATTTCCTGTATTCCTCCTTGTTAGTATTTCCCATGTTGAAGCCTCTAAGTTGAATGAAGACCTTCTTATCAATACACTCACCTTTCTCCTTTGTAGCTGTCACACGAAGTGATCTCAACTTATTCAATGACTTGATATTCAGAGCTTCCTCTACCATTTCTTCATCCGAGTGCATAAGAAGATCCATGTGTTCCAACAACGAGGATATATGCCACTGAGGGTCTTCATTGGAGCATGTCTCACACTGCTGCCCAGATTCCATCTTCTATTTATTAGCCATGAGAATGATAGGGTTAGCAGACTCGTATCCTTCAGACACCAGGTCCTTGGAGAAGTCTCCCACCTCATTCTTTTTAGAACCTTTGCACTAATTTTAGGGGGTGATGCCTGCACTTGTAGGAGCTTTCAGGGGAAAATTATCGTTGTTTTTGGATCTAGTAATTGGAGGACTAGGTAGGTTAGATTAATCGTTCATACATCATGCCCTCTAGTTGTTCATAATGAAGCCTTAAAAATCCATAATCATGTTCTCAACCATCTGCAAAGAGGATCTAAGATAGTCCTATGTAATGACCAGTTCCTTGGACTTAGTGGAGTGTAAAGCCTCGTCTCGAATTTTATGGTACCAATAACTATAGAGCATGAATCTGAACTAGAACTACTATATGACCTCAATGAAACTAATGGATACCTCATCTATGGCTTTGATATGCTCTTTTAGGATGAGGTGCATCACAAGGTTTTCCTCTACCTACCCCGTATCAACTCTGTTGATTATAGGATTGGGAACCCTACTACTACGACCAAAACTGATACTTTTTTAATGGTGGAACCTGAAGCGGAACACCACCCAAATGATTTATACTCAGAAAGGTTATACCCCACTTATTAAAACCATTATTTATATAATAAAAAAACATATTATCAATTGGTAGGTTTTTGAGATCCATAATACAGAGTGAAACGTGATGAAGAGGTTTGATACCTACCCTTGACTATCCAAAAGACCATGTATCTAGGAAAATAAGAACCCCAAACCACAACTTTAATATGTAGAGAATCTTGAAAACTGTTTTTTCATAATGATTTGGTCTTATACGGTTTCTTATAAACTACCTATGTTATTTCCATCACATCAAGATATTTTGATAGCACAAATAGGGAAACATATCACTAGATATATGGATGTAAATCCTCCTCAAAGTGCCTTACCCTAACCTCCTCATCTGGTAGTAGGTCTGAATCATATCAGAGAATGTTTCCAAAATATATCCCAAATTACCATTTGTTGGAGCTTCCTCATCGAAGGGTAATCTGATCCTAATGATTGACCACCTTTATGGTTGAAGAAATAAACTTAAATTATAACTAGTCCCAAAACTTCTCCCATAAAACGAATGACTCCCCATGATACCCAAGGTATAAAATTTACCACTCCCTATCTATCCCATGTAGTATTGTCACTAACAAATATACCCCATACTCCTTTCGAGCCCAAATAAAACTAAAAGTTATCTATAAATCCTCTAACTAGTCCTTCATCACTAAATCTAAAACAAATACCTCATACTTCTATAGACTTTGCCGCTAAAAATATTAGATTTTCCTCTTATAAGTATCATTTTCATCGACCTCCACTCTATGATAATCTTATGGAACATCCTACAGAACATCTTCAGAATGAAACTAATGATGACATCAACCTGTAGCCATACTCTACAAAAGAATAAATGGCCATGGACTCTAAAACCTTGAAAATGAAATATTTAAGATTAATTATTTAATTAAGGTTCATCCTAACCCCAAGGTATTCCAATTTCAAACATAGGTACCATTAAGAATGATACTTGATACTTTCCTAGGTCTATACCCCACAACCAATACCACTTTTCTTAGTAGGATCGGTAAACATGAAGGACCTTGAATTAGATCGTAGAGGGTCCTAAATACCCATGTCCCATATGTTCTTCCTTTCTTACATAATATAATAAGTTTAGATGACATTATTACCCTACTAAACCATGCAGTCCTCACCAGCTCCAACCTGAAAACTACATCCTATCCATCAATCTAACCTCTTATAATACTCTATCATGCCCCCCTTCCCCCAAAGGTACCTCTACTAGGTCGAAAATGAATGGAGAGAGACAATGAATCCTAAATCCCACCTCTAATAATCCACAAGTTGGTGAATAACCCTTATGGTATATCATACTTAGACGAGAGGAATTCCCCTCTAAAAATATTGAGGAATTAGAGATAAGACCATACCACTAAAAAACTCCTTCTAATGAAAAATAAAAGATCTAAACAAATGAATTAAATTTAATACAAACCAAAAAATTATAAAATAGAATACAAGTACTAAAATAAAATCCTCAGTAGCAGCCCTGAAGCCCTAGTAGCTTATGAATAACACCATGGTCTAGTAATGTAAAACTTGATCACTAAACAACTCTTGTGGACCTGAAAAACAATTTATATAGATATTAGGTAAGCAAAATAGGTATACTTAGTAGTATCCTTCCTGTATCCACTTGTGTAAAAGATAAAGAATACATACTAAAGCCCAATGAATAAACAGTGAAACTTAATCATCCCCTAAACATATTCTCTAAGTTACTAGCCTTACCATGAATCTATCACTAAGTATCACAAATAAGTAATAATATAATATCCAACATAATACATAGTGAATATACCCCACTACCACCTCAACACTAGTTTGTCTCTCTACCCCAACATCGAACATCCTAATCCATCTCTCTCCAAATAAGTCAGATGCATCTAAGGATGCTGTATAACAACCCACACCTCATGATACCATAATCTCATCAATATCACCACCTCTAGATAGTAATTGAATAGTTTATAGGGAGCCACCATAGACCGTACACCGTATACTATTCCTCAATCCATTAAACTCATACAGATTATACCAATAGTAATCCTTAGGATACTGTATTCGAGGATTCATGTATGTGAAAATAACCACAAGACATTACAGTCCTCTACAAACATATATGGGAAAGTAACCACCATGCATACCCGAATAAGAGAGCATAGAATCACATAATAATATCAGTATAAGAGAGCATGGAAAGGGCAGATATTTAGCTATCTGTTCCTCTCCAACCTAGATGTTGGGGAAAACACCCTCCCGAGTACACTGGGTGTTTCTCACCCAACCAACATGGGTGGGGCAGCATATGAAATCACATAACATATAACACACACACACACACATGAAGACATCTATATATAGCTCACAATCCACACTATTGGAAACTACCTAGCCTTAACATCAACTGAAGATATCATCTCTTAGAAACCTGTCTTCCACCACTATGGACTCAATAACCTATAAGCACACAAACATTCAAAAATATTTCATTTGATTAATTCTAGAGATAAAATTTCATATCAAATTAATTACTAACTGAATCCATGCCCTTTCGGAATGATCCCACCCTTTCCAAGGTTCTTTAAGATTTATCATCATTTCACCATTCCGATAATCCACCAAACCAATGGGTTAAATTAAATGTTACCATTCCATAATTCAAGTTACTGCTAGACTCATCCTTATCTACTATAGAAGATGCATAGGACAAGAATAACTTGTCGTGTCAAGAAGTAGGGGATGGAATACAGAAATAAGAAATCAAGCTATATGTCCATAAAAGGGAATTCATTAACAATAATGAAACCTAGTTTTTAGTAGAATAAAAAATGGGATAGCCCAGATTCAACCCGATCCATCTATCTCAGATCCATCCTTGAAACTACTATGAATGTCACCATCCATACAACCAGCACATGTTCCAAACCCTGACACAAACCTGGGAATTACCTCCCACTTATTTCCAGACCATAAACCATCACAAGCACAAATCGCATCACATAGAAAATCTCTAAATCTAGATCAGTCAAACAGGGAAGAAAGAAAACAAAAAATAGTTTTCTTAAAATCTTATCCCCAAAACCAAGTCATCCAACCTTTATATACAAGTGGGCTCACTTGTCCCCAAAAATTTATCTTCATAAAACAACCCATTTGTTTCTATATTGAATTATCCAATTAATTTAACATAGTTTATAAACACATGTAACCTAAGGAATCCACTATCAATAGCTATTAAATTATTACTTAATCATACTAGGAGAATAACTTCCATTTCGGTTAATTTATAATAAAGAATTATTATAAATTTACATGCATCTTTATTATTCAGTCATCAATCATTACTAAATTTATTTTCTTTAAAAAATTTCCAATCATAATAAATAATCTAAACCATATCATAAATAAAAGATAACACACTATCTAGAAAATCAATAGGTAAACTGTTAACATGTCATAAAAACATGCGATCACTACAACAAAAAAACCAATTATTTAATTAATTATGGATCAATATTCATTAAGATTAATTTCACTTTCAAAAAATGTGATAAGTCATGATAAATTAATGATTTAAATTAAATGCAAAGAGAGGAACTGAATCCCCTTCCTCAAGGATTTCAACATTCTTTGAATGAGAATGGAACAATATGAAAACATCTCTGATCACCTATCCCATAAGGAATTAAAGGTCCCTATGAACACCACACCCTGAACACAGCACCCAACATCATAAGAACTCCATGATAATGATAGAGATAACCCCCCTAACATGGAAAGATAGAAAATGTTAAAAGAAAATTAAACATAGAAGAAACCATAAAAGGAAGAGAACATATCACCTCAGATCACCACATACCAATATTTAGAAGATGAGGGTTAAATCCAAGTATATGGGCTTGAAAGGCTTTTGAAAAGCTCTATTGGATACCTAAGGACCGAGAGGACATTTTTGGAGAGATACAAGTTCAAAGGGGGGTTTTGGGAATTTATAGGCCAATTGGAAATTAGAGGACCACAATCACTACAAAAAAGCTACAATTTAGTGACATATACATATACATATATTTATATATCAAAACACACATATATTTTAAATTTAGTGATATTTTTAAGAAAACACACCTATTTTAGTGACATTTTTTACCGGTGTTTTAAAATGTGGCTAGCTAATTATATATATAGATATATATAATTATAGTTATAATTATTTATATGTATACATGAAAATATATATTTACACACACAAACACATACATATAAACACACACATATATATAAACACAAATATATATATATATATATATATATATATGATATAAAGATATATATATGAATATAAAAATATGATATATATATAAAATATAAACATATCATATATATAAAATATAAACATATAATATATATAAAATATAAACATATAATATACATAAAATATAAACATATAATATATATAAAATATAAAAATATATATATATAAAATAAACATATATATAAACATAAAATACAAACACAAAATATAAACATATATATATATATATATGAATTATAAAATATAAACATATATAAACACACACACATATATATAATATAAATAAATAAATATATATTTATAATATAAAATATTAACATATATATATATATAAAATATAATATAAACTTATATATACATATATAAACATAAAACATAAAACATAAAACATAAAACATAAAACATAAAATATAAAATATAGACATATATATATATATATATGTTAATATATGTATATTAATATATAAAATTACATATATATATATATATATCTTTTAAATACTGACACATATATATAAAAATATATAAACAAAGTCACATATCTTTAGATATATATATATATATATACATATGTATATAAAAATATATAAACACAGATACACATATATAAACATATATATATAAATATATATATATATATATATATATAAACACACACACACGCATATAAATATATATACATATATTTATATATAAAAACACACATATATTTTAAATTTAGTCACGTCTTTAAGAAAACTTGGCTATTTTAGTGACATTTTTACCGGTGTTTTAAAACATGGTTAAATATATATATAGATAATTATAATTATAATTTTATATATATATACATACATATATATATATATATTTGCACACACACACAAACACACACAAACATATCAATATATATATATATATATATATATAAACACACAGATATATATATATATATATATATATATATATATATATATATATATATAAACGCACACATATATAAACACACACACACACACACATATATAATATGAACATATATATAAACATAAAATATAAACAAAAAACATAAACATAAAATATAAACATAAAATATAAACAAAAGACATAAACATAAAAAATAAAAATAATATATAAACAAACAAAGATATATATATATATATATATAATATAAAATATAAACATATATATAATATATATAAATAAAATTTAAAATTAAAACATATAGATATATAAACATATATGAAAAATATAGACAAATATATATATATATATATATATATATAAATAAACATAAAATATGAAATATAAACACACACACACACACAAATATACACACACACACACATATATATGTATATTAAATTATATATATAATATTAATTTTTTAAATACTAAAGTATACATATATAAATATAACACAATACATTTTATATTCATAATTGACATAAGTGAGTTGGTTAGGTCTTTGGGTATAACCCTAGAGGTTGTCGATTTAAATTCTTATAGAGGCAAGATTTTCTTCTTTATTATGGAGTGTGGAGTGTGGGAGGACGAGTTGGGTGTAGAGGTTCCTTGTGTTGCGGCGTGGATCATTACAGTAGATGGGGGCATCCAAGAGGGAGCATGGGAGAGAGGCGAGGGTGTGGGTGTGCTGGTTCTTTGTGCAGAAGTGTGGATCATGGGAGGATATGGAGGTGTCGTGGGGGGCATACGAGAAAGAGGTGAGTGGGGAGAATGGGGTTGGTATGGGAGAGAAGCGAGTAGGCGAGCTATGGGAGAGTGATAGTTTGAGGAAATTCATATGGATGATCGAGGTTATATGGGAGAGGAGTGGTGAGAGGGGGTCGTACTAACCAATGGGGTATATTTTAATTTTTTATTTTAAAAAATGATAAATTAAAAAAAATTATTTTTTTGAAAAAAATTTATAAATTAAAAAAATGTAAAATATATTAATTTTTTAATTGTAAAGAAAAATTATAATTTTTTTTTAAAAATTTACCAACCTTTTCTAGAAACATTAGTAAATGAGGTTCTATTTACCAATGTTTCTAAAAAACATTAATAAATGAGGTGTTGCTAGATAGTAATGTTAATAAACATCACAAATTTTCTGATGTTTATTTACCGATGTTTCAGAAAAAACATTGGTAAATGAGGTGCCTATAATTAGAAATGTTTGTAAACATCACTTTATTAGAGACACCACATTTATTGACGTTTTAAAACATTGATAATGCAAAAAAAATGTTGCTAATTATCATTTTTTATAGTGTGTAACACCATAAACCATAGCACAAAGATGCTGACACTTGACAAAACTATGAAATAAAAGAGACCATACTATAGTACTCTTGGTCAAATCCATGTATGAGAAACATGACATGGTCCACACCATAGATCCTATATTTTATGAGAATGACCATAACACAAAAGAACCACTACTTTGTAGAATTATAATTTCCATAGAAGTAGGTTATGCCACAAATTAGATCTATGATGTAGCAACCCTAAAAAAGGAATAAGCACCAAAACTTACCTCCCTAGATCCCATGTCGCAATCTACCCCATTTTGCTGTAGTATCGAAACTGGAAGAACCACCAAAACCTCCCTCTTGAGCCTCTATAACACAACTCATGATTCACACCATAACTTCATCTCCTCACTGTACTCAATGATGTAACATAATCCTCAACACTTTATCCCCCCTATGTAGCTAAAATTTCAACCTAACTCCCCTTCTTCCTCCTCTAAGCCTCCTCTCAACACCTCTAACACCTAAAAAACATAAAATAATAAGATATAGGGATATTAGCCCTTATACCTAATCTCTTTGAACTTTTTATCCTTCAATATCTCCTTTCCTCAAAACCTAAATCATTAAACTCTGAACCTTCAATTGTTTTTAGATATATAAAAGATGCATAGAACCGATGAGTCTTGTCTCGGTATTTTAAAGAGGAAAAAAAGTTTAAAACTTTGACCTTCGTGTAATGCAATGAAAATTGATAGATTTTGAATGGATTTTGAAAACCAATCTTCTTCTGATATTTCAATGTTTGGAGTTTATTTTCATTGGGGGAAATTATGAATATATTTTCAAAAAGAGAAGTTTAGATTAGTTTAGTTTTGGAAATAGTGAAGATGTTGTTTCTTCTAAAGTAGGAAATAAAAAATTTTCAATATCATCTATAGAGATGAACCAAATATTCAAGTTCTATAATGAATGGGATTTTAGTTTTAGTTTATGGTAGATTAGTGAAGGGGTTCACAAGTCTAAAGAAATAATATCATTTCTATTTGGAATTTCTTAAATTAAGAAGATGATAGTGAAGGACCTTGATGTTAATCAGAAGATTTTGTTAAAGTTTATCCAAACCATTATTTTACTTTATATTTCTGAATGAGATAAGATTATCTTCCCTAACAGGTACATTATTTTTATTCTATTGTGTGATATATAGTTGAAATTATGTTGGTATATGTTGAGGTACAAGAGTAATTGTTGTTAGAAAGACTCAAGGATGTCCTTTTATTTATATGGATGAATGGGGTCTATTTTTATCTATAGGATTGGATTAATTTCTAACATCAGGGTATATACAAGAGGCAACTACAAAAAAATATTAGCAGATGGAACTTTGAGAATGCTTATATTTTTATGGATCACTTTAAAATGAAATATTATTCATGTAGGAGCTTAAGCGGAGGATCCTTCAAATGTTTATGCTAAGGGGGAGTAGAGAAGGATTAAATATATTGTATTCAATAGAATTATTTAAAAGGAAGTTGGAGAATCTATAATTTAAGGTGGTACTGTTATAGTCTTTGGTCTTGAACTAAGAGTGGTTGGATATGAATTTGGAGATAATGATTTAAAAGTCTCTGCTGTTCATGATGAAAATATTCCTTCAAAATGGATAATGAAATAGGTTATGGATGAAAATATACCTACAAGAGCTTAAAGATACCTTTATTTATTAAGGGTGTATCAAACACCATCTATTACAATAGAAAGTGGAACTTTGTTTAGTTTATAAACATTGTAGAGACTAACTAGAACCAGTTGAGTAATTAGTTGAGTATTTTGTAAGCGAAGTTGGACATATATATTTTTTTGTGAAGGAAAGTGTTGAACACATTACTCATATTAAGGAGAAAAATTTTTAAGCTACTAATTATTCTTATTAGATGAAAATAATTTAAGAGATTGATTTAGTTAAATAAGGAAGAGTTCATGTGGATGATTCTACTGAATTGATTGAGAATCGATCTATTTCTTTGGTTGAGAATTATTTTTTAAAGACCAATAAAGAAGTTTCTAAAAGTATAGAATAATTAGGAAGATATTTTCACCCCCATGTGAATATTTAAATGTCTAGTTTCTTCAATTGGTGGAAGTAGGGTCACCCTCAATAAGGCAGGAATATGTACCCTCAGATTCTAAAGAAGAATCGATTTTTGAAGAAAATAATTAGAATTTTCCTACCAGTATGTTTTTTAGATTCTATTTCTTAAATGATGAAGTTATTAAATTATAATAAAAACATGAAATTTATAAGAAATATTTTTAGGAGTTAAGAATTGGTTATGTTTCTAAATCATATTTTGAATCTTTTCAGGTGAAATTCTAGAGCTTTAAAGGGAATTCAATTTCTAGAAAGGATTTTGATTCTTTTAAGAGTGATACCATTAATAATTTTGCAAATGTAAAATGATATCTGATGTCTAAATTAGATTTCTATATCATGAGAAAGTTTTTTTCTCATTTTGAAGCTATAAAGGCTTCCAGTTCAATTCAAGGAAGAGATTCTACCTATCCGATCACAGTTTATGGAGATGTTTTGAAAGAACTGGAGCTTTTATTTTATAAAATTAATTCCTTGAGTAAACAGGTTCAAAATATATAGTGTGATAGTGTTCCCCTACACATTATTATTGAAAATCAAAATTAGTTAATTTCAAAATTATCTTCTATAGAACCTAGTGTAATATATTTTCTCAATAGAGTTAGGAGTATGACGGATAATTTTGTTTAATCTAATGAGATAGTCCAGACCTTTATGAAAGTAAATTTGGTTCAAAATTTAAATTTCATTCATGAATCTCGATATCTACTTTGAAAATGGGCATCTCTTTAAATTATAATTTCAAGGATTTTATGTTGGAGCTTCTAAAAATTCATAAGACTCTTTGAGATTATCTAACCTATTCTTCATATTCAAAATAATCCAAACATACTTCTAGTCCCGAAACTACCCCCGAACCTTTTCCTTTTCTTTCTTGAGATTAAATTCATATTATAATCCAAAATTGTTTATAAAATTGATTTTTTTATTATTTTCTATTATATTTGTGTTTATATTTATCTGTTATTTTTATTTTAAGCCTTATCATTTCAAATTTCAATTATCCTTGGATTTATTAGACTTAAAATATAGTTCCATGAAAAATTAATAGTGTTTTATTCTATTTTATACTTTCTTTTTGATCTCACAAAATGGGGGAGAAATATTGAAAAAAACACAAAATTCTCAAAAATGATGTCTATATATTTTTTACTTAATTAATATTATCTTTGTTTGAAAATTTTTAACCTATGAGTTCTTTTATTTTTATGGGTTTTATGATTATCAAAATGGGAGAGATTTCTGGTCATATGTATATTAATATAATAATTTTTTTATTTATTTCGATGCACAAAAATCCACTATTTTATTTTACTAACAAAGTTACTATGAGTCAATTTCCGATTTATACTTTTTATTTATTAAATATTTTATCCCTAAAATTAAGAATCCTTTTGTTTAGTTTTGGTCTTTATACTTGGTAGTATGAATATTCTGCTAAGTATTCTGGTCATTCAAGATAATTATAGAATCATTGTTCGTAAAGAGTAGTTAAACCAAATGTTGGTGCCGAACCCCATGTTTGGAACCCCATGTTTGTTTTGAACATTATGTTTTGGAACCTCACTTTGGTTAAATAACCTCATGTTTAGGTACCTAAAATTTGTAATATAACTAATGTAAGTAACCTCATATTGGTAATATACCTAATTGAAGGAACCAAATGTTGTTATTGAACTCCACATTCTAAAACTCTACATTTCGATTGATCTGTTTGATGGCTACCATACTTTTGAAAATCAATCTCATGTGGAATGAACTTCATACTAATCCAGTCATCTATGGGATTTAAAATTTGAATTATTGTATGATTTTTTCTATGATTTTTATGGAGTAAAAATATTTTTAAAATGTTTCAAATACCTTTTCAAAAGATCTATAGAAACTAGTTTATTTTTTAAATTTCTAAGGGAAGTTAAGATTTTTCACAACTATTAAAATTTAAATTCAAAATACACTATGATTTTTGAAATCGCGATTTGTCTTGAAATTTTTATAGATATGTTTGATTGGAATTAATTTTAAATTCTTATTTTTTATATTTTCAATGGCTACATCAGTATGACCCATTTATAAATATTATGTATATCTTACCATAAAAATAACATTATAACTTTTATGATTACATAAGATAATTTCCATATGCTTCTGCTATGTATTCATTAAAATATTTCATTGAATAATTTTATTCTTGGAATATTAACACTTGTTTCTATAAAAATTTGTATTATATATTCTATAGTTTGTTGAAGATTTTAGAAATACACTTTTGAGACATTAATGTTCCATTTAATGTTGTATTTTTCCCATTATCTATAAAAAGTAGTATTTAGTTACTTCTATTAAATTTTAATATTCTTTTCCATATTTCAGAGTTTCTTCTCAAGGACTAACTTTGGAGACATATATTTTCCTATGAATATATATTTATCTTTTAGTTAAATTATCTACATCTAAATGATTTTATAGTGAATTTATACAACCAAATCCAATCTTTTCTTTGTTCATGAACACTTGTGTGTTGAGTGTTTGAAGAAATTCTATTAGTACTTTGTAAAGGACATATAGAATATATTTTAACAAGTTATAGTTACTTATAATCAATTATCAAGATCCCATGGAAAATGATATTCTAGTGAAAATCACTAATATTTTAGAGAGAGTGTTGATGTAGTGGACTAAGTGATCTTTGTGCCCTGATCCACTATATAATTTTTCATGCTCTTTTTTATTTTTTAATAAAAATTATTATCAAAGTAAATTGGATAGATTCAATTTAAAAGTTCAAGAGGGATTAATTTTATAAATTTTAAGTGTATTAAAGTTAAAAAGTTCACCCTACCCTCTTGTATATTCATAATCTTATCAAGAAAACAATATTTACATCTCATCTACTTACTCTTATCACTCAAATTCTTCTTCCATTTTAAAATATGAATTAGAGATTGAACTACTCGTGGGGAATCTGATACAACATGATTTCCTAGACAAAGATTATTTTTTAAAGAAACTCTAAATCTACATGGAAAAACCAACTGTAGAAAACAAGAGTTCATAACTAAGGTTTTCAATTCTATCTATAAATTTATATACATGTGATACCATTATCAGAACACATTCTAGGGGAATCTCATACATATTTTTTTTATCCTGGACACATCTCAACAAACACATCATAAAGTTTAAGTTTCAATCATAAAACTCTTCCTTTAACTCACATTTTCATTAAAAATCCCCCTTTATGAACATATTTTATATAATTAATAACATGGTCTATATGTGTGATTAAAATACCTCATAGTCCAAATTTCATCGGGATTTCCATATTTTTATTAATTTATAGATTCACATAGCTTGTGATATATTGATATATCCATATTCATTCCCCCTATAAGGGATTCACTGGACATTCTCTATTTGGAATATCAAATACTCTATCAAGAATTTCTTAATTGCCATAAAATATGTACAACACTCATTAAACTCATTAAATTCCATGAATGTTAGCATAAATAAAATAATAATAATAGGGAATAAAAAGGAACCTCTTGATTTCTCATAAGTAACACTGAGGTTGAGAGTTTTCTCTCAATATAGACATATTTTTCCTTACTTCAACATATGAAGTTTTCTTTAGATTCCCATAACTATTGTAAATATCAAAAAATGAATTATCTTCTTTATTCACTTGAACTTATTCATTGTGGGAATTAGTTTTAATGACTTAAATTTCCAAAGAAACCTCATATTCTTATGATTTTATTGATATATTCACCATTTTGTTTGGGTATCAAGAATAGTAATACAATTATTCTTTTCATGTATGACCTGCTCACATATTTCACACATTTTTTTCTTGGATTTTGAAGTCACCGGTTATAAGTGACTCAAACATTTCAATATTTTCATTTTCCCCCACTTTATTTACTTTAACCTCAATACCCATTTTTTATTCCTATATTTGGTTAGCCTTGTCCAATTGGTTATACCAGACTATCAATCACTATTTCATGTTATTACCAGCTTCTTTAGACTACCCATTTTCCTTGTTGATATAATTAGCAGTACATCACTTCATTTTTTCATTATATGAAACCACTCCAGGATGTACATCCATGCATATGTAGTCCTTATAAAATTCTTGTCGAAATATTCCACATAATTATTGTAAACATCAAAATATATTTTGGTTAGATATATTTGGTGCATATATAGACACATATATCAACCTTTGAGTTTTCCTTCAGTTACTCACCAAAAATCTCCCTTGTTTCTTGACTCTTTCCTGAAAATAAATATTATACTATCATAAAAAAAATTTGTGTCCATAAATTTTGCATCACTAGTATAACAGTTGAAAATTTGATCTTCTATATTGATTATATATTTATCCATATTTATGTTATTGCTATCCCACTTCATTATAAAACTTATTTTGACTATGTGTAGTGGTATTCTTAGATCATTTTTTCTTTCTTTATCAAGGAATATTTCATTTCAACCTCTTTCTTATTCCATCACTTCTCAATCATGTTTTAGAAACTTTTATTATTAGATATGTCAAATTTATTTTGAGATAGTTTGAATATAGATTCACCTTCTTTATTGTAAACCTTATTCTCACCAGTTTTAGAAGATTCACTATTAAACTCAATATAATTGGTAAAGTATTATATACACTTATTTTAAATTAAAAGACACATGGATTGTGTCTCGACCAATTATTCTTTCCTTAGAGTCAGATTCTCTTAAAGATCACTTACCATCTTCTCAAGTTCATCCACATTCAATATTTTCTTATCATTATCATCAAAAAGGGATATTTATTTTCTAACACAATCATCCTTTTCAACAACTAACTTTTTAATTTATTTATCTAGTTTTCACTTTTATTTCTTGATCTTTGTATTGTTTTTAAGATCTTATTATAAATTCTCTTTTAGAATCCATTAAATTTTAGTTCTTTCCTCACCATTATCATCACTACTTGATGAATCAAATCCCTTTTAAACTTTAGAAATAAATTAACCCAATCATCTGAAGAGTGAAATGAATGATTTTACTCATGCTTGATCATAAAATTCATTTTCCTCCTACTATAATGATTCATCATATTTTAATCATTTTTCTATTTTTGAAGTTTCTCATATTCCACATCAGATTCAGATTCAATTGGATTTATTTATTTTTTCTAATCACAACTAAAGTGTACAGGCCTATCACAATTAAAATAATTTGTTGATCACTTTCCTTTTTCTTTTCCACGTAACATTATTGAATCCTCTTGATTCATTGAAAATTATTTTATTAATATCTTTATCTCCCTCAAAATTCGAATAACTTGATTCTGTATCCTATATGAATTCTTTGACTTTATTTTCTTATATCCTAAAAAATATCTCATTTCTTCTTTATTCTTAAAATTTAGATTTTCCCCATATCATAAGCTATGAGTCTGTTTCATAACTCATAAAGTTTCAAATATTCTATTTCTTCTAGGGATAATTTTTTTGAATATAAATGTTCTTTAATATTACTCATTAGTTTTTTAAAATGATGGAATAATTTATATTCTCATGAATACCCTAAACATTTCTCACAATATCATTGACCCATATATACTATTCATCAATAGTCTCATCATCATTAATTTTTATACATTAAAATTTTCTCCTCTTTATTTGGATCTTTTATTTCCTAAATTTAATATTTCCATCATAATTTATATTTAACTTTTCATAGATTTCATTTAAATTTTGAAGACCCGAGACCATAATATATACCTTTTTTAATAGAGAAATTAATGTGAAATTTTGAGTCTTTTCATCTAACTCCATATTTCTTTTATTATCTTGATTCATATATGCACCTTCAATAATGGGTTTAAAACCCAATGTGGAAACATTTATCACTTCTAAGAAAAGTGATAGGAGGTAGGGTATCATCTTATTAATTCTTTTTTATCTAAAGTTATAACACCCATACTATAAAAATTGAGATTCTCCATTTTCCATAAACCCTATTAGATTTTTAGAGGCAACCTTGTCTCTGATACCACTTATAAATCCCCAATATGGATTGACCATAGGGGGGGATAATTCAGTGGTCATATTTTATGACTTATATCTCTTTTCAAATCAACCACTTGAACCTATTAAAGTTCTATATCCACTAAATATTATATCAGTGCCTCACATCTTGTGTGGTAGTAATAACATAGATATAAACACACATGATTTACCATGGTGTGGTCAAACTAATTTCACATTAAACACATCTTATACCATAGTGTGGTGTTTATATGTAGATCATTTTTCGTCCATGCTCTTTATATCTAACAACACAATCACCATTTCTTTGTTATGGAGCTTTTCTCCTTCATAGCATCATATTCAATTTCATGATGTTCAATCAACATTCATTTTCCTAATAAGTATTTCTTGAATCACAATATCATTATGATGTTTGAAAAATTAATAATAGATAAAATTGATCATATGATATTATTTCTTGAGAATAAATAAAGTTATAAAACTCCTATTTTCACCCAGCAGATTGACCATGAGGAAGGAATATGCATCAAACACATAGAAAACATAATTAATCGATTGTTTGGAGAATAAAAGAGACCATTTTGGATTGACCACATGTAAAAATTATTGGCCACAAAGACCTATAATGTCAAGTATATAAGAAATCATAATGGATTGAACACATTAAAAAAGTGTCAACTATAAAGATTGACTTTATGAATAGTGCTGATACACAGTCTTCCAACATTTTTTTGCCTTGGAGTGGTTATCATTAATTACAAAATCTTATATATTCATCAACTTGATGAATAAAACATGTATTTTGTCATCTTCATTGGCCTTAGATATTGACCTGCATGTGTGAGGATATGTACCCTTTACCTCTTTCATTGACCCATGCTCTTGAGTTGAAGCATTCATAACCCAACACAAGATATGACCCTCACTATGAACCTACTCCATATTTTTACTAGTGCTGGTTTCCTTTAAACTTGACTAGATTCCCACATTGGTGGGTTTTAGGCTGTTTGGGTTATCAGCCAAGGCTTCCCCAAACCTTTAATAAATACCCAATAAAATATAACTAAGGAAATCCTACTTAATAAAATTCCTTTTCCAAACAAACCTCCTAAAAAATATTACCCTTATGAACACATATAATTCTTAATTTATTCTTCACAAAATATTCTATCATATGAGATAATGAAAATAAAATCATACCTTTTCCTTAAAAAAGTGACTTCATCCAAGTGAAATTTTTATGATAAATCAACCAACCACATTTAATTTTCACAAGGATAGATCCTTCATCCTCTTCAA
Organism: Viscum album; assembly: GCA_963277665.1. NCBI lineage: Eukaryota > Viridiplantae > Streptophyta > Magnoliopsida > Santalales > Viscaceae > Viscum > Viscum album. The sequence continues at coordinate 192,251,517 of OY728145.1, forward strand.
TACCTAAATCACTTAAAATATCCAATATCTAGAAACATCATATTTACAAAATACTTACTATAAAAAACTTTCTATCTCCAAAACAAATTAAAACCTATCTTGAGTATTATGGACAACTCAAATAATCATTACATATACAGGATGCAACTTTGAATCTGTTCAGCTAAGGTATTTAATAAATAACACAAGTATCCATCTTAGGTCATGTGCTTGGTTTTCTTATCAAGAATGAAGTTCATGAAAATACTCCAAGCATCACCATCACATTCCTTCATTAAGTACATATTGAATCATTTATAACAAATTAAATTATTACTTTATTACTTAAAAGTATAGATTTATTGATCCTTGAATTTTCAAAATCATCCATCCTATGTTCCATAAGTTCATTAAGTTCTATAAGGTGTTAAAACATGACCCTAATAGAATACACGATGAGTATTGGTATTTCCAACAAATTCAAAGGTTGATATTGAAGTTCATAAGTAATAATTTCATTATCCTATAACATTGACCTTTTCATTTATTTTCAATAAGGAGGAGAATAAAGAATTCATCAGAACACACATTTTTACATTGGCGAGTATCTGTATTTCCATAAAATTCAATTGGGGGAGATTGATGTTCCAAAGTAAGAAATTAATTTTTTTTTCAATTTTTCAATATATTCATGGTAATGGAATTTCATGATGATTATTAGAGTATTTTTATATATTTCATGCTTGATAATAAAACCAAGTATACAACCTGAAAGGGATATTGATGCAGCTATTTGAAGACATTGGCTAAATAACATTAAAGTAATATCTTATATATGTGATGATTATTTGAGTTGATCATAATAATCAAGACATGTTTTAATATGGTTTGAATATAGCAAATTATTTATAATTGTTTTTGAAGGTTAAGTTTCTAGATAATATATATTTAAAGTGATCTAGCTAATAAGGTGATTAAAGGATCCATCCTTATCAAAATTAAATTTTGGTGGTTGATTTATTATAAAAATATCACTTGGATGAAGTCATTTTATGATAAGGATAAGGTGTGATTTGATTTGAGTATCTCATATAATGGAACATTTTATGAAGAATAAATGAAGAATTATAAGTGTTGAGAAGGGTAAGATTTGTGAGGGGGATTGGTTGGATAAGACATTTTATTGAGAAGGGTAGAATATTTTCCCAAGGAATGTTTTTGGGAATTTATTAAAAATTGGGCCAAACATGACTGACCACCCAAGAAGCCTAAACCCACCAGAGGGGGAACCCATACAAGATTAAAGGCATCCAGATGTTTATTGGCTTTGAAGGAGGATTACAATGAGTACAAATCACACATAGGGTTACACATGATTGCATACAGAAGTATTGGTTCGTTCAAGGGGGTGAGGGTGTTTAGCCTCACATGTTTGGGTCAACATATAAGGAAATTAGAGATCACTAAATCTATATGGTATTCATTTAGATGGTGAAGGGATCAACTTTGATAATTAACCTTCACCACTCCCATCTAAAAATCAATGTGGGAAATCTATTTGTCAGAACTGTTCACACAATTTATCTTTACCATTGTTAATTTTTTCATACAGTCAACCCATTACAATTTATTATCTACTACACATAGTCAATCTTCATAGTCAATATATTATACATGCAGTTGATCCAATATGGCCCCTTATCTACTTCACATAGTTAACCCATTGATTTGTTCATGTGGTTGATCTATATGTATGCCTCATGGTCTATCTCATAGGTGAAAATATAAGTTTCTAGACTTTCTATATTCAAAATAAATGGTATCAAATGATGTATTTGAGCTGTTAATTTTTGGTTAAAACTCACAATGAGATTTTTATTCAAGAAATAATTGTAAATAAAATTAATTTTGATTGAGTAACATCAAATCAAAGATGATTCTATGAAGGAGATATGATTCACAATAAATAAATGGTGATTGTTGTGTTTTCATAAAGTCTAAACATGAACCTTATAAACATCATGACATTGTCTATGATATGGTCTCCAGGAAATGGGTTTGACCATGCAATGATAAAATTTTTTGAAGTTTTTTTGGGAATTTTGGTACCATGGAATAATTATAGAATGGAATAAATAATGTCCATGATATAGTGTAATATATCTGGGCATTTTGAAGAATATGGAGAGTTTTTAATCTATGTGACTCAATCCATGCCATAGAAAACACTATGGTTCTTGAAGCGCTCACACGTGTTGTTTAATTAATGTGAGTGTCAGTTAGAGTAGATTTGATTGTTTCCTAAACTTCACTTACTAATGAGATGTAGTATAGTAATAGTCGAGGGTCGATCCCAGGGGGAATTGAGCTGGTTGCAGGAAATTACTGATTAGAACCCTATATGTAGGAATCCTCACAAGTTTGGTTCAGTTTGGGAAAAATATTTCTAAATACTTAAGGTTTGGAATCAGAGATAGAGAAGGGATAATGGTCAATTTCGGGGTATGAGGTAAAATATAATCTCTATAGTAACATGGTATGGTCCAAAGGCATAGGTTGTAGAGAAAGAGGATGTTTCTAGTTGACAATGGTCAAACTAACTAGTTCTACTTAGGAGGCAGCTATTCCTTGGTCTTGATGTAACCAAAACCTAAGTGAATTAAGCTTAGATTTCAAGATAAGAATTTTCATAAGCTATTGGTCCTAGCCTAATATACTCCAATTAGTTCAATATCATTCATCCGAAATTCCCATTGTCAGGGTCACTTGAATGAATTGGATAAACATTTTTTGTTTAACTTTATTACTATTATTAGGATTACCAAGTTGAGAATTTAGATATTCATTAAACTTAGATAGCCCTACTCTCGACCCCTACCATAGGTGGTTTATCCACTCACGGTATAATTAATTTTAGATAGAAAAATAATTGAATTTATGCTTAACATGCCAACAAAATTGAGATTATATGATTGAAAAACAAGTAATGATTCAGATTAACCAATTAATAAACATTAAACCAGGAATAAGAAATATCGATCTTGAATCAAAACACTATTTAAATAGATTACTTACTTGAAATAAGAACAATAAAAACAATAAGAATTATATATTCATTGATGATCAATGCTCGAAATGGTGAATGTATGAAGAATGGAGTTGACAATGAAAAACTGGTTGAAGAAAGTTGTAAAAATAAATCCAAACAGCTTATATTAAAGAAAAAAAATGAAAAATATTGAAGAAATTTGAGTTTGGGGTAGAGGGAGTAGAAGGGAATGATATAATAATGAAAGAAACAAATACTTTAAACCACTTAAATATGGGGTGTGGCTACTATATATGTATATGGGGAATTAAATGATGTGTAATTGGTATTCATGTCATTTAATGATGATCCAAGGTTTTCTCTTTGAATTTTGAATATACACGTATCTCACATGAATCTCATGAGAGATTAGGAATCTTGATTCCTTTCATAATGTGTAATAGTATGTCTTGTCATGAAACTTCCTTCAGCTATAGGGAAATATGATTTTAATGATTTACTTTATGGAATGATGATTCACTCCATGTAAGGAAAGTTCATGTTGTGTAACGAGGTTTAATGTCATGTAACTTTCCACAAGTTTAAAATTCTTCATGACTTGGATTCACTGATTGTATCATGTGGGGAATTGATTTTACACATCATGTAATGAGGTTTCACGACCAGTAATTACACATTTTTCTCATTTTACGCATTTTTGTCCTTTGAACCTTGAAATATTCTTTCCTGAAATAATCAAGACATACCAGGTGCATTATCAAGTAAATCATTGAAAATACATAATCAAATGAAAACAAAATGTATATATGATTTTAGCTTATCAAATCACCCCATACTTGAACAATTATTTCTTCTCAATAAAAGATATCTTAATAGGGGTTTCAAAAATTTAATAAATATTTAAAGCATGAAACATTCATTATATCCAGGAAAATAAAACTAATTACAAGTAGAAAAATTATTTCCCCAAAATCATCGCTGCATAAAAAATTAGTCATGCCTTATAGATCAGTTCTAGAAACAAATTCTTAAACATTTAATCAAAATTTCTTAACTGTTCCTTGAACTCTATACCCATTTTAAATTTACCTCACAATTAATTCGCTCTCATCACTTAGGGTGATTTGAAACTAGAGTTATGCTCATACCCTAAGTACGTGCTCCTAACCATAGGATTTCATTGGTTCTATCATCTCTAATTTTTAAAGAAAAATACAAAAATCAATCATGAGGGCTTAGAAAATAGGTTCTAATGACTTCGAGGCTGTGGGTAGGTAGGTAAATAGTAAAAAACAAGCTAAAAAATGAGGGTAGGATCAGGTAATATTATGGATGAATATCATGACAAATGTAATGAAATAACTCTTTCATAGCTAATAAAGTCCAGGCTCCCAGCTACTTATGTTGAATTCATGTATATATATCAATTGATTTAAAAAATTTATTCTCTTCCTTTATATTTCCTTTTCATTTGTATTTTTTTAAAGTCATGTCTAGGCTAGATCTCACATCCACCCCCTTACCATATATGATCCTCCAGGGGATTCATCAGTCTGGAAATGGTTATTTTTGACATTCCTAATACATAACTCAAATATTTGTCTTTTACTTTGTATTTTTAATAGATTAGTATATATTTTAAATACTAAAAATTACACATGGATCCTAATCAATAAGTTGGGTAAGCAAGACAATACATCTACACATAAGAATCATCTTGTCCTAGTTGAAAAATTCCCCCACACTTGTTTGAGGTAAATTCATGAATTATACAAAGAGAAGGGTAGGAAGGGATAATCGTCTAGAAATCACTACATCCTAAAATGTTATTCATGGAAACTATGGGATTAATGAAGGAAATATGTAGAGTGGGTATCAAGAAAAAATATCTCAACAAAGACTACCTCAATAATTTTAAAATTGTATTTTTTCAATCATAGTCTCAATAAAATGTTAATACAAGGTTTAAATGTCCCAGGTGTCACTCCATAAATATTCTCTGAAAGGAATGTGAAATTGTTGTCTTAGAATACACTCATGAATGGGAATAAATAAATAACTGGCAATCACTAAGGGTATAAAACCAATTAATAAGTCAGTTAACAGTAATTTCAAAAATGTTGAATTTTATTCAAATTACTAATCTTAATGATCATTATAAAAATCTAAACAGGGATAAAAAATGGATTCTTAACATTTATCAAGTTCATTTTTTCTTTTATTTAAATGGTTGTAATGAGTTTTAGGTTTCAAAGCATGTTTCCAAAATGCAAAATGTCTTTTTGAAAATTGAGATCATGAAAAAAGTCAAGTGTATCGAAAGTGAAAGTCATGAAACACTCCTCCTCACTTATAATGAGATAGTTTCAACACTATTTGGGGAATTATTATGGGAGGGTTCTGGAAAATAAATCTCAGATAAATGAAATGGAAGTTGAACAATTAAGGACAAAGGGAATTGTGAGCTCCCTGTAAGAAGTGTCATTCCATGAGGGAACTTGGGTAGTCTTGTTTTTTAATTTGAGATACCTAGAAACTAGGTTATAAATATAAAAATTTCACTAGATAAAGCATTAGTCTATAGGTTTGAAACATTGGTAAGCAGTAAAATAGGCAGGTGCATAGTTTGATGAGCAATGAAAACATATTTTATTTAAATGGAGGCAAGTTTCTAGAATAAATCATTATGTTTCTCAGGAAAAGAATAAAAAGACTCTAGAAATAAAATCATAAAAAAGAATAAAATGTGAAAACATATAAAATATGGGTTGCCTCCCATAAAATGCTAACAAATGAACTCATCATCCAGATGGATGGACTGAAGTATCAGACAATTTTTTCTATCGAATCAATGTCTTCTTTGTCATATGCAATTACTTGTGGTAGTATCCTCTAGATCTAGAGGTCTTTTTTCCGAATTGATGACTTAAGGAGTGTAGTGATCATGGATCTTATGTTGAAGGAAGGGTTTCTCTACTCATGGTGTTTTTTACTAAGCATTAATCTCTAGTGAGAGCTTCTGTAGATGATGCTCTATCTCATCCATGTGTTGATTCACTCGTCAAACCAGAACTGATGGTGGTATAAGTGCATCTACAACTGTAGATAAAACAAAGGATCTAGACTTGGATACTATAAAATTATAAAATTTTTGAAAAATAACCCCAGTGAAGTAGAGAAAAATAAATTTTCTATGTAGATAAATTTTAATAGTACAAAATAAAGGAAAAATAGAGAAAAATAGAAAAATCAACAATCCTTGATACACATGGAAAAAATAATAGGTATGGTGGTCAGCTAAGATAAGACAATAAACTATAAAATCTCCTCAAACATCCACTCTCACTCAGAGGGTGGCTATGGATATCTTTCCTAGTAATTGTCAGTGATGTTAGAAGGGGTTGGTGGGTTAGCTACTAAGGGTGGTGTCATGATGTTGGTAAGATGCTCCAGGGTAAGTGGTGGGGAATTGCTGATCCTTAGTGGGGATGTGTATCTTGAAGCTGGATCATCAAGAGGCCCCTCAGTGGATGTGGTGATGGCTAGTACCTTTACCCGTAGGGACTGCTATATAAGGTACTCTTGCTGGGTAGCAGGATTTGAGAGATCTGATGGAAGGTTGGCCTAGGCTGTGGGTGGGGAGGGGTTGTAGAAGAGGAGGGGATAGAAGGAGCTAGTGGTGGATGAGATGCCATGTGAGTTGAAGGTAGCGGAGGGGTGTTAAAATGGGATAGCTCTGCAAAGGTAATGTGCATATTCTTGGAGATCTATCTTAGATACTCCAGGATACAAAGCTGAATGGACCAGAAATCTGTCGGGGAGGGACGGTTGGGTCGAGCAGTAGTGGATGTATTGGTGGGAGAGGTAGGGATATGGGAAGTAGGGGATAGTGGTGAAGTGGTGGGTGAAGAAGGTTCAGGGTCTACTGTATGATCTCCTGGTGCCTCATCAACTACCTCATGGACTCTTGGCACCCATCAATATGTATTATCCCCCCTAACTAGGAGCTGCATGTTGTGCAACATCAAAAAATCAATGGAATCCATCAGTTTGAGGGATGTGAGTGTAAGGGAAGCGTCAAACACTCCATGATGGAAACCCAAGTGGGTGATGAAGGAAGCTCCCATCAAAGTACCTCTAGTCCTATGAGATTGAGCTCAGTATTAATATGTGAACTGAGCATCCATATTTATGGTAGGGCTGCCCATGGATGCTTCTAAGACGAGGATGTCTACATGGCTCACACTACCCTGAGATTATGCCCTAGCTTAAAATGCATGCATCAAGGATCAATAAAGGATCCTAAGTGTTGGGATACATAGCTGTGTGGATTTGGTAATCCTGGGATCATGAACTATCTAAGCTTCTTAAGAGATCATCCACCAAATCCTCCTCAAATCAGACATCAGAGGCTCGAGCTAGAGGGTTTAAAATATCTTGGACATGAAAAAATATTCTATTTAAATGGAGAGGCTTATCCTGAGTTTGGAAAATGAAATCTCATGAGGACAAACACTATGTATGAAGCTGAGGTTGTCCACTACGACCTTGAATATATAGAGAAACACCGGAACATCTCCCGATACGTTTCCTCACATACCTCAATAATGCAATAAATATATTGATGGTTGGGGATATGGAGGATATCATCACAAATATGTAGGTGGGTGAGAATAGATTTGCCGAGGATTATGTTCATCCTCATTGGATTCACCTATATCTGATTGAGGGCGATATGATGCTTGGGGTTGGATAAATAAAGGATGGGGTGCAAATGTCGGTTTCCGTCCCCAGAGGATTCATAGGAGTTTTATTGGGAGTCATCCTGAGTAGTGGGTTTAACACATGCATCTGTGGGAGGTGGGGGAGATGCTACCCGATGTGGTGAGGGTGCGGGAGGTGCAGTGCCTCATGGATGCTTCACTGGTGGTGGATCATCGTGGTTCGACACTGACTCCTCAACTTCATGGCTCATGATTTTTTTTCTTTTCCATTATGGGAGTAGGGTGGAGGGGTGAAAATGATTAATAGGATGGTTGTGGTGGTGGTGGTGGTGGTGGTGGGGGTTCAATTTAGGCCAAAATGGAATAAGAGATGTGGGGATTGGTTTCACATCCATAAAGGGAGGTGTGGGGGGGGGGTGGTGGTTGGGGTGAGTAAATGAGAGGGAGGAGGGGGGTGCAGTTTTGCGGCCATGAAGGGGGGGGGGGGTTGGGTTATGAAGGGAGGATGGGGGTTTGGATGCACAACCGAGAGGGAGGGAAGGGGAGGGGTCGTATGAAGGAAGAGGGGGGTCGGGTTGTGAACCCAAGGATCACTACCTATTTTTAAAAATAGGTTTGTTGCATTACATGATGTGTAATGACATTTCACGTCATTTAATTATAGGTTTTATAAATGTTTTGTAGAAAACGTACACCAACAGGGTTACACAAGGTTTAATTGACATTTTGTTGTTGTTTTGGTTCAAACCCAGGTCTTTAGATCTAAGGATTTCATAAGATTTCATAAGGATTATTCTAACCTAATCTAGATTAAGGTGACCTATCCAGGGTTTCCTCCCAGTCAAAACTTCTTTTAACATTGAGATCTTGACACTTTGAGGTTCTGATGAATTTCAGGCTAACAACATATTGTTTACGAAAGGTTACTTGATAGATTTTTAATCTTTGACTGATTAATTTTAATGGTGATCCACCTTACTTCTAAATTTCAGTGGTCCAATAGGGGAAAACTTGAATGACTTCAAAGGTTCCAGAACATCTAGATTTCTGCTTCCTAGAGAAGAATTTTAATCTTTAATTGAATAAAATGACCTTATTTCCTTGGAAAAAGATGCATCTTGCGATGCGTTTAATATTATATTTACATTTTTCATTGTAGATTTTGGAATTTTCATAAGAATATTTTCTAATTTCATCCAATTCATAAAATTATAGTATCTCATCTTCTCCAAATTTTTGGGAATCCAAATTGAGCTTCTTAATTTCCCAATATGAGCGATGCTCTAATTCAACTAGAAGAAAACATATTTTCCCACAAACTAATCAGAAAGGTATGGTACCAATGGGAGTTTTGTACATAGTGCGGTATGACCATAGTGCATCATATAATTTTAAACTCTAGTCAATTCTACTTGTGTTCATGGTCTTCTCTAGGATTTTTTTGATTTCCCTATTTGAAAATTCAACTTTCCCACTTGTCTATGGGTGGTAGGGAGTTTTTACCTTATATCAGATTCCATATTTTTCCAAAAGTATTTTAAAAACATGATTGATAAAATGTGTTCCTTGATCACTAATGAGTAATCTAGTAAATCCAAATCTTGAGAACACATTTTTTTTCATAATATTAACGATCACTTTTCGGTGTCATGTGATGTAGCTTCAGCTTCTACCCATTTCAAGATGTAGTTAATGAAAATGATGATATAGGATTTTATATATGAATTGGGAAATTGTTTCCTGAAATTTATTCCCTATACATCTGATATTTTTACTTCCATGATTGGGTATTGAGGCATTTCATTTCTTTTTTCCAATGGTGCCAGTTTGCTGGAACCTATCACAACTTTTAAAATATTCCCTTGTATCTTGGTGTAGAGTGGGAAAAAAGTCTACTTGGTAGGATATTTTCTATGGTGTACTCTAGCCCATGATTCCCTCTAGTTAGTGATTCATGCCAAATTTCTATCACACTTGGGATTTAATTTTTAGGAACGCAACATTGCAACAAGCCATCAGCACAACACTTGAACAGGAGTGGTTCATCCCAGTAATAGTGTTTTATTTTAGCCAAAAATATTATCTTTTGCTGGTAGGAGAGATCTTGGTGTATAAATCCCATGGAAAGATAATTATCAATATTGGAAAACCATGGTTGTACCTTTATGATGAGAAAGGTTTCATCATGAAAATCGAATTCGATGTCGATTTTATCGTCATACTTGATGATTGGTAGATGAAGTTATGATATATGATCAAAAATCACATTTTACATGCCATTGGTATATTTGATGATATTAGAAAATTCTTGGAGTATTTAAATCCACCTTATCTGCCTTGGCATGACATCCTTTTTGTTCATTAAATACCTGAGGTAAACATGATCAGTGAGCACAATCACCTTGAACAAAACTAAATAGGAATGGAATTTCTCGAAAGTAAACATAAAAACTAAGAGTTATTTATCAATATCTTTTTAGTTTACTTGGGATTTATTCAAAGTGTGTCCGGAATAGAAGATATGATAAAATATGTGACTAAATCATTATCCTAAAATAGTTCCAACATCAAAGTCATTAGAATCACACATCAATTCAAATTCCTTTTCCTAGTCTGGTGAAATTATTAAAATGGATGGTATTAGGATTTTATTTGAAGTATTGAATGCCTGCTAACATTATTTAGTGAATTCAAATGGAACTTCCTTTGTCAATAGGTGTGTCATAGGGTGGGAAACTTTTGATTTTTTTTTACAAATCACCTATAGAATCCAACATGGCCTAGAAAGAGCCTCATACCCTTAACAATTGAAGGTTCAAGTAAATCGTTGATGACCTTTATCTTAGAGGGATCAACTTATTTTCCCTCTTTGGAAATTTTATGTTCAAGGGATATGAATCCTTGAACCATAAAATAAACTTTTTACCAATTCAAAAATAGAAATTTCTCTTCCCAACGTTACAGGACTAACTCAAGATTTCTTAGAAAAAGGTCAAAGTATCTTCAATAAACTGAAAATTCATCCATGAGGATTTCTAAGAATTCATCTTCCATATCATTGAATATATACATCATGCATCTTTGAAATGTTTCTGGTGCATTACACATACCGAATGACATGTTACTGTAGGAGAAGTTACCAAATGAACATGTGAATGTGGTTTTGGATTAATTAGCTGGGTCAACTATAATACAACTGTATCCTGAATATCCATCCACAAAATAATAAAATTCACATACCGCTAGTCTCTCTAGCATTTGATCCATGAAAGGCAAGGTAAAATGATCTTTCTGGGTGTGTGTGTTTAAATTTTTGTAACCCACACAAACTCACCATCCAATGATGTGCGTGTTGAGATTAATTCTTTTTCATCAGTTTTTCTATTGTGAACGCACCTTTATTGGGAACTACTTGTAGCGGGATCACCCACTCACTATTAGATATTGAAAATATTATTGAAGCATCTAGAATTTTGAATACTTTTATTTTAACAACTTCCTTCATTGGTGGTGTGAGCCACCTCTGTGGTTTACATTTGGGGTTTTCACCTTCCCCAAGTGGGATTTTATGGGTGCATTCAGCAGGATTGATTCCTTTAATGTCAGCCACTCCCCATGAAATTGATTGCTTGTGTATTTTTAAGACTTCAACCAATTTTTCCTCTTGTAACTGAGATAGTTTAGAGTTAATTATTACTAGTAGATATGTTGAAGCTTTTAAGTATGAATACTTAATATTACTTGGTATAGTACTCAAATCTAGTGTTGGTGGTTGAATGATCGAGGGTATGAAAGGTGGGAAAGTAACCATTGTGAGATGTTCATTGTAGCTAACTTCCTCAAAATCATACCCTTCTTCTGTATCAAGGAGTGACTCCTCAATTTCTTCTTCTATGACCATATATTAATTTTTATCTTGGGTAATAGTTATAGCATTATAATCAAAGGAATCATTTGATTATTTGGAAGCTTTGATGAGGTTAAAGAATACCTGTTCTTCTCCAACTTGAAAGATTAAACACCCTTGATTTACATCTTTCAGAGTCTTTCCTGTGGACAGGAATGGTCTTCTGAGAATAATGGGGAAATCGCCATATTTTTATATGTCTAAAACCAGGAAGTCTATTGGAAAGATGAAATTTACAAATTTAACTAATACATCCTTGAGAATTCCTCGATGGTACTTTACTGATCGATCAGAAATTTGAAGTACTAATTGAGTTGGTTTGATCTCTTGAAGTCCCAAATTGAAAAATACACCCATCAGCAAGAGATTAATTCTCTCTTTGATATTTCATAGAGATCTTTCAAATTTACACTCTCCAATAGCACGTGAAATTAAAAAACTTCATGGGTCTCTCATCTTAGGTGGAATTTTATTTTGAAAAAAATAAATTATTCTTAATCCAGTGAGATTACACCTATATCTTCCATTTTTCTTTTATTGGAAAATAGATCTTTTTGGAATTTTGTAGAAACTGACATCTGAACAATAGCCTATGCAAAGGATATTTTTATATGTAATTTCTTGAACATATCCATGTAATTATTGTATTCTTCCTCCTTTCTAACTTTTAGTGCTCTTTATGGAAAAGGAAGAGGTGGATTGTATGATTGTTGAGAAACATAGACTATCTCCTTTTGTTGTTCAGGTGTTGGGGTGTTTGTGGCTGGTGATACCTCTTGGGTTATTATATGAGTGGTCCCACAAATTCTTCTTCTTCTACTGGTGAATACTTCTTAGGTTCCTCATTTTTTCTTTCATATCTTCTACCTGGTTACTGAAAATCCATGATTTTCCACTTCACAACACTATGACATTAGCTTATTCCGTTGGGTATGTCTATGTATTATTAAGTAGAGTACCTAATAATCTGTCTGATAGAAACTTTAAGATCTAACCCATCCAAATTTTGAAACTGCGTAGGTCAGCTCATCGGTTCTGCATCTCCGCATCTTGAGTTGTCATTCACTCGTTTTCTTTTTAAACAAAAGAAGCCAGAAGGTTCTATAAGTTAATCTAGAGAATAGTAGTTTTCTACTGAGGTCTTGGTTGAGTTGGTTGAAACTGCTGCTATGATCTCTGAGGGAAAGGTTATTATTGTGCTTATTGTTGCAGTCTAGGAATAGTGTTCATGGGTGGGTACCCTGGTGTTACTTGAGTAAGAAGTGGTGCTTGACTAATTCTCAATTGATAATAGCCCTAATTATTTTAAGGTGGCTACTGATCCGACCTTTGCTGAAAGCAATACTAATTCTGTTGGAATGGATGATTTGTCTTATTGTAATTGATGTAATTACAATCATGAGTTTTTTTTCTTCAAATCCTGATTTTTAGTCTTGTTATAAGTTTAGACCACTACAAATTTCACATGACTGTATCTCCATTATAGGATATGGAGTGGGTGGTGTAGCAGGCAACTAGAATGACTCTAACTTCTTTGTGAGCACTTCGACTTACGATGAAAGTCTGGTATTTTCATCCACTAGGTGAATGACACACCATAATGGTCCACAATCACTCTTCCATTGACTGTAATTTTGAGATACTTTATCCAATAGTCCTACCTCAGGCATCTCGAACATCAGCCATCCCTTAGTGGAATCATTGAAAATTGTGCGTGCATCTGGAAAGAGGACGTCATATAATATCTGGAGTTATATCCATGTGTCTAGTCTATGGTGTGGGAATTTTCTCATCAGTACCTTGAATTTGTCTCAATATTCCCATGTAGACTCTCTTTCAATCTGAGAGAAGTTACGTATATCATTCCAGAGCTTCAAAGTCTGGATTGGTGGGAATTATTTGTCAAAAAAATCCTGTCTAGATCACCCAAAGTTGTGATTAACTTGAGATCTTGACTCTTGATCAAATCCTTGGCATGATTTCACAGATAGAAGGTAAAGACAAAAAATCTAATAGAATTAAAAGAAACTCGTTGGCTGAAAAAGGTATCATAGACTTCCAAGAAGTTCAAAATATGTTACTGAGGGTCTTCACTTTGAATCCCACTGAAGTAAACCATGTTCTGGATCATGTGAATGAGTCCAGGTTTCATTTCAAAGGCATGTTATTGAATATAAGGGTGAACAATACTCGAAATAGGAACATGGATTGATGGAAAGAGATAATCCACAATGGTATATTCTTTATGTGCTGACTTCTTTCCATAAATTAACTATTTCATGTTTGGAAGGTTTGGGGGATTGGGTCCCATTGGATTATTTTTTTCGGCCATATTTGACTGAATAATTTAAAAGATATACCTTTTGATTTTAGGATCGAAGGCTAACTCTTCTTGTGCTTCAAGACTCCTTGAACGAGTTGAAGGGACCTGATGTATGCACTAAGATGCAATAAGAAGAAGGATGTAGTGACATCAGAAAGAAAAGGGGAAAGAAAAGGAAATGATGAAAGGGAGAGGTAATCCTAGGTCCTTAGACATAGGTTACCATGTAAATAATAATGCAAGACTCCCTAAAAATGGTGTCAAAATTTGATACACCCGCAGGTGTTGTTTAATTCACGCGGGCTACAGTCAGATTACATTTTATTGTTTCCCAAAATTCACTTGCCATTGAGATATAATATAATAACAGTCTTGGGTCGATTCCATAGGTAATCAAGATGACTGTAAGTAATTATGGTTTAGAACACTATATGTAGGAGACCTCATGAGTTTGGTTTAGTTTGGGAAAACTATTGCTAAAGACTTAAGGTTTTTAATCAGAGATAGATATGGGATTCGGGTCAATTTCAGTGTTTCAGGTAAAATATAATCTCAATCCTAACTTGGTATGGTTATAAGATATAAGCTGTGAAGAAAGCGGAGGTCTCTAGTTGACTATGGTCAAACCAACTAGTTATAATTTGGAGGTGGATATTCCTTGGTCTCGAAGAAACCACAACCTAAGCACATGAATCTTATATTCTAAGGAAGGAAGTGTTATAGGCTATTATTCCTAGCATAATCTACTCCAATCAGGTTAGGATAATTCATTGGAAGTTACCATTGTCAAGTTTGATCTAATGAATTGGATAATTTTTTTTGTTTAACCTGATTACTGTTATTAAGATTACCAAGTTTAGAATTTAGAGATTAATTAAATTCAGACACCCCTAATCTCGACCCCTACCCTAGGTAGTTTACCCACTCATGTTAGAATTAATTATAGATAGATAAATAATTAAAATCAAGCTTAACATACCAATATAAATTGAGATTAAATGATTGAAAAACATGCAATAATTCATATTAACCAATTTAAAAACATGAAACTAGGAACAAGAAATATAGATCTTGAATCAAAACACAATTTCAATCTATTACTTAATTCAAATAGGAATAATGAAAACAATTACAAGTAGAGGTTATTTGAGGATCTATGCACTAAATTAATAATGTGCAAATAATGGTGTTAATGATGCAAATGGGTTTAAGAAAATCATCAAAATCAATCCATACAGCTTGTATTAAATTAAAAAATGAAAAATATTGAAGAATTTTGGGTTTGGGTTAGAGGTATTAGAAGAGAATGAGAGAAGAATGGAAGAAACAAAGGCTATCAACCCCCTAAATACTGTGAGTGACTACTATATATTTATATGGGATATTATATGACATGTAATTGGTATTCATGTTGTGTAGTGAAAATCCATGGTTTTCTCTGTAAATTTTGAATCTGGACATATCTTGCATGAATCTCATCTGATATTTGGAATCTTGACCCCTTTCTTGATGTGTAATGGGTTGTCACATTGTGAAACTTCCTTCGGCCATAGGAAAATTTTATTTGAATTATTTACATCATGGATTGTTTATTCATTTCTTGTAAGGAAGGTTTACGTCGTGTAATAAGGATTCATGTTATGTAACTTTCCATGAAATTTAAATTCTTCATGGCTTGGATTCATGATTTGAAGCATGTAGAGAAATTATATTACATATTGTGTAATGAGGGTTTGTGACATGTAATAGGCAATTTTTCTTATTTTTTTCATTTTTTTCATTTGAACCTTAAAATACTATTTCTTATAATAATCAAAACATACTAGGTGAATTATTGAGTAAATCATTGAAAATACATAATCAAATGAAAAAAAAATGTATATATGATTTCATATTATCAATTATTCATTCATTCTTGAATACATAGAGAATGTTTTTAAAAAATTTAATGAAGTAAATTTCGTAGAGAATTGAAATAAGTAAATATCCGGGATCTTCAGGATATATAAAATGGATTAGACTTGGGATTTTGAAATATATTTTGAGGGAGAATTAAAATAAAAAATATCTTATAGTTTTGAATAAAGATATCACACATGTGAAAGATTTATGGAGTTTCTAAATTCAAAAGGAAACTAATACTCATGATTTTATTTTTTGAATATAAATATGTGCAAGTATCAATGAAGAATAATCAATTATTGAGAGTACTAGTCAATCACTATGTGAGAATATTGAGAGATAATAAAACATATATATTAAGGAGAGAGAATGAGTTTGAATCTGGGATATATACAAGGGGGAATAAACTTATTGTTCCCTTGTATTAAAATCCAAAGGAGGAACCAAATATTTCAATATCTGGTGAAGAGTTTTGAAACCAACAGTGCTACTAAAGTTCTAGAAATTAAAACATGTGAAGGTATTATAATCCATCTACTCACAAAATAAGATGATTATATAGAGTAATTGAATAAAACGAGAGAAAAAATGAGGTCTTTATATTTCTGGATCAAAACTGAGGATCTTGTGACTAGGGTGTCTAACCATTTACCGATGTGTCATTGCAATTGGGTTATCTTAGCGATTATAGAAGATGATTGTGAATGTGGTGTTTAACTAGTTTCTGGAGGATTGTAGTTAGGGTATTATAATGAACTTGATAATAATAGATAAAAATTAATATAATGATTTATAATTATTCATTTTATAGATTTATATTTATCATTTTTTATAAATAATTTTATAATTTTTTAGTCGTAAAAGGTGTAGATTTATTCGACTAAATTATTTTCCAATGAATCACATGGTTTTATTTGAAGTTAAATTTATTGATTTTAAAAATTGTATTTGATAAAAATAATTCATTTTTTGAGTTAAAATATAAAATATAACTTATCTTATTTTTTTTGTATTTTTTTGAAAACATTTACGCTTGAGTGAATAGTGAAAAATAATGATTTTTGCAAAACTGTCATTTCTTTTTGTTAAATAAATTTATTTAAAAGTACAATTATGTTTTTAATTTTGTTTAAAAGTTAAATAAGATATATTTTATTATAAAAAATCTAAATAATTCTATATGAATCAATATTATATTTTATTTATAAATAAGTTTATTTTTGCGCTTAAAACACATTTATCCAAAAACATTTTTTCATTTCATTTTATGTATTTATATTAAAAGTAATTTATTACACTTTTAAAAATTGAATAATAAAAAATTAATTAAATATTTGGAATTATTAGGTTCAAATTTATTAATGTGGTCAATTTCATTTTTGGTCATTATGAATAGTAATCACGGTAAAATTGTGTCACCACAATAAAGGGTAAACCAAGTTAATTAAGATAAAAACTAAGTGATAAAGCTAAAGAATATTATATTAATTATTATTGAATGATGTAATTTCAAATATTATCACATTATATTATAAATTAGACAGTTTTTTGTTTCAATTTCCCAAGATTGAGACTTTATAATATTTAAATGTTTAGAAAAGTTACAAGTGTGCCACTCCCAGTAGTTATAAATGGGAACCTCCAATCCTGACCTAGTCATGCATTTTTATTTTTATAGTTCAGAAAATACCTACCAAAACCTCTCCCAAACACCCCTCCTCATTCTTTGAAGTCCTATTATTCTCAAAATACCAATCCAAAAGGCTTAAGGTGTAATCCAAAGGGATATATTGAAAGAGAAGGTATAAGTCCTAACTGACATATTTAATGTTTATTTCTTCTTCTACCTTAGTAAAATAATATTAAAAAATGATAAAATATTAATATAAGTAACTTAAATATACTTAAATTTTATTATGATTATGGTATAACTTTTTTTAATCTCCATTTCCATCTTATGGGAAATTAAAATATCGGTTGTGCGTAAAAGTGGAATACCACCTCCATAAAGCAATGTGTTTAATTTATCATCACTAGATCATATGGGTGGTTATAATGATTGAAAAATGTAAATATATGATATTTATTGTATAATTAAGATTATATAAAGATAATATGTTACATACATA
This sequence comes from Viscum album, assembly GCA_963277665.1. NCBI lineage: Eukaryota > Viridiplantae > Streptophyta > Magnoliopsida > Santalales > Viscaceae > Viscum > Viscum album. The sequence continues at coordinate 192,269,530 of OY728145.1, forward strand.
TTTACTCTTCTCATCCTTTTGAAATTTATTTTGTCACCTGTGCATATGTGTGGAATACAATCTCCAAAAAGAAATGTGATTTATTTTTCATTTTAACTTTATAATGATGATCATAAGGATAAAAATAATTAATAAATATGACATGTATAATATATTTATGAATTTTTAAAAGTAATATATCATCTAGTTTATTTCTTTTCAACCTCTTAGAAAAAAATTAAAATGGCGATCATGCGTATGTACGGACCACCATCTCCATGAAACAACTTGGTTAAATTTTAATAACTACAATACATGGATGGTTTTAAAAATGTATATAATGTATAAATATAATAAATATAACTTTTATATGGTTTTATAGAAAATTTAACCATAACCCCTTTGACTATGGTCAACACACCAATGTGGTTTTGAGGTTATTAACCGAACGACCCCAAAACGTCCAACGTTAACTTAACCATTTTAATAAGTAAACAGAAAAGGGTTTTAAATAAAATAAATGAAATAATTATAATGAAATTAAGATGAAATTTTTTCTTAAGTTAGTATAAAACTAATATAATTTTATTATTCATGAGTTAGAGAACTTTCAAATCCCGATGAGTTAAAAGGTAAGGGAATTTTCTTTAAAACCTCGTTTCAACGCATTCCTTTAAAATATTTTTCTTCCATATAAATTTTCATTAAAATACTTCAATAATTTTATTATTTATACTTAAAAGGATTATAAATTTCATTTTAAACAATTTTTTATATTCTTTTTAAAGTTTTAAAATATAATCATTTAAACATTTATTGAATAGGTGATTTTGGCGTTTTTACCAAGGTGAAAAATGAATGTTTTTAACATACATGACTTAACATATTTTCCCAAAATCATAACCATTATTTTTTATCAATATTACTATAAAATTTTACAAGGTTATTTTCTATGAAAACCTTTTTCTTAATATTCTAGTAATTCCTAGTTTTAAGATGTTTTTCTAAGGAAACAAAAACTTTTATGATCCTTATGAGGTAAATAAAAGTATTATTACTTATAGTATTAAATGATAATTAAATTTTATTTTATGATTAAATAGAAATATATATTTTCTTTATTAATTATTTTTTCTTGGATATTTTATATGAATGATAGTTTATCCTGATATGTAACGCCATGACTTGATAATCTCGAATCCCGTGCCTAAAACATGGTGTGTAATTTTTTGTATAAAAAGATGCTGATAAAATTAATCATCACATCTCATCACAAAGGATCCTCCCACTATAGGTTCTGGAAAACTAGATACAACTGATAATTTTCTTCAAAACTGAATGAGGTAGACTCCTTAGTACGACCCCCACATAGAATAACTTAAAGCTGACAAATCTACTAGTCCTGTAAAAATAAATTAAAAAACCAGGGTGAGCATTTAAAATTATCAATAAGGGGTTTAAAAAATAATTAATAAAATACTTTCAAAAAATATCCCTTTAAAATAATTATACATACATAAAATATTTTCTTAAAGAAAATAACATTTCTTATAATATTTCATCATCATTTTTCAAAGGTTACAAGAAATCATTTTTAGGGAAATATCATAAAAAAGAATTTATATATTTATTTAAAGGTTACAAATAAAACACATTTCAAAATATTCTTGTACAAAAATTCTTGAAATTATATATATAAGTCAGGAGTTGATCAAACAAGATTAAGGGTGACATGAAAGGGTACATGTACAAATTAGCACATTAAATAATACTTTCTTTTAATTACACAAGAAACAATATCATAAATCACTTATCTCATAAGATGAAATTCATGAAACGATGGATGAATTTCTAACTTCCGGTTTAAAGTTCAAAAAATTGATGCTAAACCTTATTTCTAAATGATTTTCTAAGTACTTACATCATCATGCCATGTGAATTTATTACCATAATAATAAGTAAAATATTCTTAACCAATGATATTCTACTGGTCAAATAATCACATTGTTGGTTAAATACTAATCAAATAATGAGGGAATGCATAATGTAGGACAATCATAAACATTCAATCAAGGGATCGTGCTAAGACCATACAAAATCATTCTGTGAAGGCCTCATGCCAAGAACTAGTTTGTCTCATGAGATCTATCAATGCATTGAGAGGCTATAGAGGGCCTCACCCATCTCATAATAAGACCCATGCATTCATTATATTTCTAAATATTTCTTTAAATCAAATTGTCGCATTCCACTTTGATTGGTTTTAATCTTTATCTTATGTGAATAAATTCATTAAAAAAATAAAAGTGTCCAATTCCACTTTGATTTATTTAAATCTTATTCATATATGAAATAAATTCATTAAAAGATACAAAGTGTCCCATACCATCTTGGAAAATTTAGTTCTTAATAAATATATTATCATAGAATATATGTCTCAAACTTTCAACGACTATCTACATTCTTAAATAAAGAGAATTATGCAATAAATGTAAACTTAAATCTAAAAAATTACATGGTATGTCAGTTATTCATTAGGATATGGCTATGTCAAGTTTACCAAGGACATATATGGACAAACAAACATGATTTTTCACATGTGATGATAACTAGGGAACATAAAATAATAAATTTTTTAGGTATGTCACATAAAATAATGATTTTTAAATTCAAAACCCTTGTTTCATGAAAGTAAACATTTTATATAAAAAATACATGTTTTTGAATTTAAGATACTTATCATCATGTTTAATCCATACACTGATAAATGGGAGTGTCAATGAAATTAAATCGCAAGCTTTAATAATTAATAGTATTCATTGTGGTAGATTCATCATGAATTAAAATATAATATTTATAAACTTAAAACATTCATTTCATGTGAGATATTGATGCATAAGAAAATAATTAAACACACTTCACTATATGTGTTTATAAATGAATATGTATGTGTATTAAACAAAATATAATTCCAACATTTCATCCTAAAATTATAAATTGGGATGTATGCATGTAATGATAACAAGGTTATGATCCCTTTTAAAATTTTGGGTCACACAATAACAAAACAAGGTTTTGTTATTGTTTTCGATTATAAATTAGTATTCATGATCACCCATACAATTAGGCCATGTAATTGAAAACATTAAATTCATGGATTGACTTACATATGTAAAATGTGTAAAAAGGTGAGCATAAATATGTTTATACATATAAATTTATGCCCCAAATATAAATTTTATTTTTGATTTAATCAATTGTACAACCTTCAAAACATAAAATCATAGCTAAGATAATACCATTAAAACTTCTTTAAATGAAAACAATATTAATATATATTTATGAAATTGTACACACACACATATATATATATTGGTTTTTCATAAATAAATTGTGAATCAAAATAATCCTTATTTAAAATATGTGGGTAGAGAAATGTCCTTTTTAAAATAATTGTTCATCCTTTAAAGAAAACATAAACTAGGTTGAGTGTGCCATTTATACAAAATTGTATATACAAATATAAATATATGAGTTTAGAAAATTCCAAAAGCATCACTTAGAAAACATTTTCAAGTGTTATACACATCATAATCATCAATTAAATACTGTTAATCAACATTTAGAAAACCTAAAACAGGTTAGGGTTGAATGTTGTATAAAACCGAATATTCACTAAGTGTATATATGTGATTATCATAACAAAAATGATGTTTAATAAATCCTCACAAGCATTATAAACTTCAAAAACCTTTTCAAGTGTTATACGCATCATAATCATCAATTAAATACAGGTAATAAACATTTAGAAAACCTAAAACAGTTTAGGGTTGAACGTTGTATAAAACTGAATATGCACAAAGTGTATATATTGAATTTTCATAACTAAAACGAAGTTTAATAAATCCTTACAAGAATTATAAACTTCAAAAACCTTATTTAATCACTAATATCAATTATATGAAAGCCTAAATAATATTAATATTAAAAACTATATATATATATATATATATAAACACACACACACACATATATATATGTATGAGTTTAGAAAACTCAAAAAAAAATCTTAATAAACATTTACAAGTATTATATACATGCAAACATCAGTTAAATACTGATAATCATCATTTCAAAAATCTGAAATATATTTGGATTGGAAATTGTGAAAATATATATATACACATAAGTGTATATATGAGTTTTACATATAAAAAATGAAGCTAAATAAACCCTTACTTGACTTCAAGGGTGAGGTTGAGCCGAGCATGGGATGGTGGAAGGTTACGGAGAAGAAAACAGGTAGGGTTGTGTGTGCAAGATGGGTTAATATTAACTAAAATTATATATATTTTATATCCTATAGCCCAAACATAAAATCTAATTTATGAAACCCAAATCTAACTATATCAGACAAGAACAAAAACCATAATGAATATGGATATTAAATAAATCGTTCATTTGATAATATATATATTTTATGGAAAACTAACCTGGGAATCTGTTGGGGTTGGAAATAAAATATTGTATTCAATGGTAGACTCATGAAAAAAATGAAGCAGCTGGGTCTGAGGAGAGTGATGGGAGGGTCACGGGATGAGGAAGAACAATGGAGGGGGGTGTGACGTTGACTGGTGTGGCATGAGGAAGAAGAAGAAGAAGGGAAGAGAGTTGGACAATTGCAATAATCATAGTTCGATCAGATAGCTATGGTGGCTCTGCTCATTTTAAAAATAGATGAACAAATGAGAGTGGATTATGGATTTGAACTGATGGTCACAGTTGATCTGTGAGTTTTAAGTAGGTTTTGTGGTCCAGATCTATCATGTCCCTATCTAATGGATCAGAAAACTGCAACGATGAAATTTCAACGATGGGGGTTTGAATTCTAAACTAGTGGAGAGAGTCAAGATCTCGTCCAATGAGATCTGATAGTCCAGATTTTATTTTGAGGAAAAATCCATGCCCCACATTGAAACCGGGAGGGTTTCGGGACTACATTATAAGGATCAGTTTGTTGTGCCATCTTCCAATGACACAAGCCCACACACTAGAGTCCTTACACACGAGACTCCACCTGAGGTCTCTTGCCCACCCTCACCTACACTAGTGTGTGATGAGGATTACACTCTCCTCACTCTTGACTAGGCCCTATACACGGTCTTGTGTGTGCGCTTATCCCACACCATGCACAGCTCGTGTGTGACTCAGCATGTGCTCAACTTGAATTTAGTTGCCTTTGTGAGATGCCTACTAACCTTGAGGAGTTGGCCTTCAAGGTTGTCCTCGGTCAGAAGGGGTACTCACCAAACTTTTTTCAAAAATTTATTAAATAAAGAAAAATAGAACATATATATTAATTTCTTTATATATAAAACCATTCTTTATTATAGTTAATCAAAATTATAAATGTCATTGTTTTTATAATTTTGTATTCATTTTGTGTTTTAAAACATTATAATTTCAAAATATAAATATAAAATACAACTTTAATTAAAACCATGTAATCATTTAACCAAAGATATAACTTTAAAATATTTAATGTATTTTAAAAAACATTTGAAATACTTAATGACATTATAAAGGTTTTATTAAAAAAACCAATGATCACATGTTTCTATACTCCAACGGATATTAGTATAAAATAATGGTCATATTTATCTTCAATGGTTACTAATTTCTTATAAATAAATGTTTAGGGTATTTCAAAACATAAAACCATTTTGGCTTATAAGGACGGTGCTCTACATTCCTTTGACACTTTGTACTTTTTCCATAGTACTTTCCATAATGTTTTTCATTATGACAAACTCAAGGGATGCTCAATACTTTGTCTAGTTTTTATGCTTGGTGGTATTTCGGTGATCCTGATAGGACTTGTAGTAGGTATTCTAGGATATTTATGGTTATCTGGACTTATTACAGTGTAATGTTTCGATGTTTCTATTGAATAAAATGTGCCTTATTTCATTTTTAAAGTATTTTTTTTTTCGATAACACCAATATAGAAGGAGTTCAATGAGGATTCAAACCTTCATCGGCTGACGCTGATAGCCCGTTTCAGGGGTCGCCGTCCATCTGTTGATGATTTTGATCATTTCTTATTTGATTCATGGGATCTGCAAGATCGTGCGGTGGCGGGTCTATTTTATTGGCATCAAATGATAATACGTTTCTACTCACAGGATTATCTGAATACCGCCTAGTCCCAGGCCCCCAGTGAAATCAACGGATGTGGCTTATTTCTTCTGTGATGGTCCTTTGATCTCAAATGGAATCGTGACACTCCCTCATCTGCGGTTTGGGTAAGCTTTCCAGACCTACCTCTCCCTTTCCAGAATCCATCAATTATTCGAATGCTACGAAACTTGGTTGGCTGATACCTATGTTAGAATATCTGGATGTAGGCGGTTTGTCATCTTATATCCCGTCATGTACGTGTCGAGGCTAATGTTTCAAAGGATCCCCCAGAGTGGCTGTGGCTTTTGGTTGGAGAAGAGTTTTGCTGGAAACAAAGGCTCTTATTTGAATCATGGCCTGCTTTCTGCCTGGGGTTCCGCCGATTTGGATATTTGTCCCCTGTTTGTAGTCATTGGCATAGGGTTAGACAGGTTGATCCTAGTGGTTTTAAGGGTAATGAGGTGCAGATTTCCCCTATTACAAATGAGTGGGTGCGGGGTATTGATAGCATGGTCGAGCAAGTGGAGGCACACAGGGCTGTTCCAGAGGCACAAGCTCTCACTAGCCCAGGTGCGGAGGCCAGTGTTAAAAAGGATCAGCACTCCTTGGCCCCTCCAGTGATAGTGTAATGTGTGAAGACAAAGGAGGTTGAGCCACGTGTTGTGGATGTGTTTTCCAATCTAAAACAGGACATGGGAATTCATGAGACAACCATGGATAATCTCGTAGCTGGGAACTTGCCAGTGGGTACTATTCAAAGTCCCGAGGCTCGGGGCTGGGAGGACATGAATTTGCAGCCTCAGTTTATGGGAAGAGGATATGAACAACCCACATGACTGGAGTTGATGCAGGAAAAATTCCTTCCTATCGGCTGCAATCAGATCTCAAAGTGGACAGGTAGGCTGGATGATGAGAATGTCTTGAGACCCCTAGACCCAAACACCATCGGAACCAACCCTGTAGGTATTGGGAAGGCAAGATATGGGGATAAGGGATCTAGTTTGGGGAATAAACTAGGTAAGGTGTCTCTGAGTATGCAGATGGACCATGATACCGAAGAGGAAATAGAGTTGGGGAACCACTTTTATGGTTTGGAGGACCATAATCCTCCAATATCTCTTGAGGGGGATCCTTCTGATGATGACAGTTTTAGTCACCCCTCAATGGATAGCTTGGACCAAATTCAAGGGAAAGGACCCCACAACACTAGAAGGAAGAAGGGGAGAAAAGGTATGTGTGACTCAGGGAAATGCATTGTGGGTTAGGGGAAAAAACCAATGGGATGCAAGGACTACTCAAACTTGCCAAAAAACAATGGAGACTCGGTCGACCAAGAAGGTTCGAAAAAAGGAAGGTAAAGATGTTCGGAAAGGGGAAATTGAAGAATTGTGCAGAAATTCAAGAAATAGGGAAGAAGAAGATGGGGAGTGCTTGAAACGTATCTTGCACTCTAAGGAAGAAATGACTGAAACTAGTCTCCAACCCAATGTATCAGAAGAGGAGATTAAAAGAATTTATGATCATCAGTTGAAAGTTGATGATAATGAGGAAAAAGAAGCGTGGATAGACAAACAAGACCACATACTGGCTCGGGGATTCAACCAGAGGAAAATCAATAGATAGGAATTTATTCAGACAATGGAATGGATGCTTACTCACTTTGAATAGAAAATCAGAGAGGACCTGGAAACCCAGGTTAGCATGCTGCACTGGGAGTATATTTTCTGAGTCAAGTAATCTCATCCTGTTGTTTAATAATTTTGTTAGTTCTTTCAGCACGTAGTGGTTTTATTTTATGAAAAATGGTGGACCATTTTTCCTTAAAATGGATTTTATTAATAAAAATTTAATTTGGAGGTTACTCCTAAGAGATATGATAGTAAAATAGTTAGGTGATTCCATTTTAAGGGTTATTGTAAGGGTGAATATATAGATAATATACCAAGGAACCTATATGACATGTTTTCAATGGTTTATAAAGAAAATAGTTTGATTTCAAAAGGTTAGTAAACAAGTTTCTGTTTTTAAGTAAATTCTATAAACATTTTTTTATAAAGGTGAAATGAGTTTTTTAAAGGAAATCCATTCATTAGTTTTTATATTTTCAAAGAAAACCTTTGGATTATGATTTTTATTTTATGATTTCATATGAAATATGTAATTAAATATATAATGAAATTAGTTTTTTTATATAAAAGTAAATAAATAATGAAGATTAAATACTAATTTTGAAAAGGGAAAATTTTCTTATGTATTTTTAGGTTAAAAATAGACTAATGAGTTTAATTTATTTTAAATCCCATATTTATATTTTTTTCTCATACGATATTTTTAAATTATTTTTCATAGGGATTAAGGATGGGTAGAAAAGTTAATAAATTTATTTTTCCAGATATGGGATTTACCTTGAATGAAGGAAGTGTGTCTTTATAAAGAACTTGTTTTTTTTGGAAAAAATGGATATTGTGTTGAAATGTCCTTTATATTATATAATTTTTTACCTAATTCCATAAAACTCTAAAATGAAAAGATACTAGAAAAGTAATAAAGTAAAACCATATTATAAATCATGTAATTATGGGTTTTTATTGTATATGGTGTTATAGTTAATATCAGAGAAAAAAGTTTTAGATAAATTTAAAGGTTAGGATAATGTTCAATGAAACTTTAAAGATACTCTAATTTATCATTATATTATCATGAGATATATTTTGAAGATCTAATTGTTTCTTTATCTAATCCTTATCTTTTAAGAATAGTTCTTTTTAGAGGATACATAGAAGCTGATATAGAAAGACATCAAGGGGATAATTACAATTTTGATCAGAAACATGGAATGATTGGAATTGATTATTTTTTTGGCAGTGTTGATTCAGTTAAAAAATGATATTAATGGTGAAAACCCTGAATGAGAATAACTGAATCCTACCTAGAGTAACATGTCTATAATGGAGTAATTCATGAAATGAAACCCTATGAAATTTGGTGGATCTTCAGACCTGATAAAATTTAAAGGATGGATCAATGCATTGGAGAAGAATTTGAAGTTATGGGTTGTCTATAACATCAAGAAGTAACCATTTCAATTTATCATTTTGAAGGTTAAATTGATTAATAGTGGTATCTAATTAACCAAACTTAGGAAAAGGAAGAAATTGATGCCATGGAATGGAAAATATTTAAATATATTTTTATTTAATGTTATTTGACTACAAATGGAAAATAAATTCATATAATTAAAGAAAAGGAGGAGGATTTTTTTGCTGACTATGAAGCTAATTTTACTAGATTGGTCAGTTATAAAACAAATTTCATTCTGAACTATGACAGTAAAATTGATCAATTTTACGTAGGTTTGAAACCATGGTTATAAAGGGATCTAATAATTCATGAGTTTATATGCTATGAGAATATTATGTAGTGTTCTGAGAAAGATGAGATGGATTTTTTTTTGGAATTTTACAATAATAAGGATAAGAAGTGATCTAGGTGGGATGAAAAGGGGAAGAATTCATTAAATAAAAATGAAGATAAGAAAATTCAATTTCCCTCTTATGATAAGTGTGGAAATAATTATTCTAGAGAATTTATGATAATATATGGGAAGTTTTATTGATGTGTAAATCTTGGAAACATGTCTGGTGATTATAAAGAAAGTGTAATCAAAATGGAACGAATTATAATGAAAATAAAGTAATGAAATGATTTAATTATAATGTGTTGAGAAATTATGCTAATGTTTGTAAAAAGTTTGTTACTCCTAGTTAGAATCATCATATTTATAAAGAGGTAGGTGAAACAAAGATTTTTCTAATACTATAACATATAAATGGCCCTCAAATAAAGTGGCGATAGGTACATTAATTGTTTACTAAAACTATGAAAATGTATTTTTTGATTTAAGATCCATAAATTATTTTATATCTAATAATTTTTCATGTAAAATAGAAATACCATCTCAATAAATAAAGTTATAAATATTGGTAGAAACACTTGGGGGTAGTTTAAAAGAAACAAGAATTTATAAAAAAAATTCATTTTACCATCTAAGGATTTTTTTCCTAAAAAACTTGTTGTCTTGGCCATTGTATTTTTAGATGTTATTCTAGGTTTGGATTGAATTTAATTTTGTCATGATAAGATATATTATAGAGTTAATGAAGTTATTTTTTAAAATAAGTTTCAATTTGCATATAATTTTGAATTCCTACCTTTGGTAAGAAATCAGGAATCTAAGAAAATGATAATAGATGGAAGTGAAAATTATCTTGAATATATTTTTGAGAATAAAGTTACTATTTTAATTGGTATTTTTTTGTAATAAATGAAGATATTTATTTTTTTACGGATAAATTACCTTTTTTTATTCCTAATCGGTATGTTTATTTTAATATTAACTTATTTTCTAATTCTTAGACAATTTCAAAAACTCCATATCGAACAAATTTACAAGAGTTGTTAGAATTTAAAAAGAAATTGTAGGAGTTTCTTGATAATGGTTTCATCCACCCTAGGACTTCATTATAGGGTGCTCCTATTTTTTTTATTAAAACAAATATGGTTCTATGAGGTTGTGCAGTGATTATAGAGCACTCAATAACATCACTATTAATAAAATGTATTTTTTTTCTTCATATCGATGACTTGTTTTATTAGGTCGAGGGTGAACAATATTTTTTGAAAATTTATTTTTGGTCTAAGTATTTTGAGCTTAATATGAATGGGGAAGACATTACAAAGATTAATTTATATACTAGGTATGATCATTACATGTTTGTGGTAATTACTTTAGATGAATAAATGTACCCACTGTATTTATAGATCTAATGAATAGATTATTCCAAGAGTATTTAGATAAAATTGTTGTTGTGTCTATCGATGATATTTTGGAATAATATAAAATCTATAAAGATCATGAAAAACACCAATAGATTATTTGATAAACATTAAAATAAAGGAAGCTATCTGTAATTTTTAGTAAATGAGAATTTTGGCTACAAAATATTTCTTTTCTTGGGAATAATATTGGTAAATATTTCATTACTTTTGATATTACTAAAAAAAATTAATGGAAGAGTGGTTGAGGCCTATAAATGTCCCTAATATTCAAATTTTTATTTAATTAGTGGGTTACTACTGTTGATTGTTTTATTAATTTATGTATTTATCTATCCCACTAACTAAGTTAAGTAGAAAAAGAGTTAAGTTATTTTGGATAGAGGAATTTTATGATTTATTTTTTGAATTGAAGAGTAGACTGGGTAATGATCCAGTGTTAGCCTTAACAATAAGAAATGGTGAATTTATTATTTTCAGTGATGATTCTTTGAAGGGATTTGGTTGTGTCTTGATATATAATAATCAGGTTATTACTTATAATTATCATCAATTGAAAACCCAAGACAAAAATTATTCGATACCAAAACATAAGTCGGTTTGAGTTGTTTTTATATAAAAACCTAGATACATCATTTATATGGATATAAATGTGAAATTTATATAGATTATAAAATTTTAAAGTATATGTTTACCTAGAAAGAGTTAAACATGAGGTAGAGAAGATGTCCAGAATTGATTAAGGATTATGATGGAACAATTCACTATCATATAAATAAAGAAAAAAGTATCTCATTCATTAAGTTTAAAAGATAATTAATCATTAAATATGTTATGATTGGAACAGAAACTTTTAGTTAATTATTTAATACTTTTTTCCCTGAAAATTATGTATGAAAAAACTTCTTCTATTTTAGCTCAAGTATCAGTTATTTCATCTTTGTTAGAAATACTTAAGGAGGTTCAGAAGTAATATCTTGGTTTTAAAGGAGTAAAATTTCTCAGAAAGGCTTAGTTTCCTGAGTTTAATGTTCATAAATAAGGTGTAATCATATTTTAAAAGAGGTTTTGTGTTCAAATTTATTCCCTATTGAAGAAATAATTGTTAAGTGAAGCTCAAAACATTTTGTTTTTTTTCATCTCAATAACACTAAGATATACAAATAATTTGGGGTATATTTTTTTTAGGAAGTATGAAGAAAGATATAATTTATTTTTAATGATATATTTGACTTTTAAATAGGTTAAATATGAGGGAAAACTACTTAAGGGGATACTTCAGACTTTTCCAGTTGCTTAATGGTAATTAGATAATATAACCATGTATTTTATGTTAGGATTAACAAAGATATCTAGAGGTAATAATGTGATTTGGGTTATTGTTAATCATTTGAATAAATATATGATTTTTATACCTATATGTAATAATATTTATTTAGATCTAATTTTAATATATTATATTAAAGAAATATCTAGGTTACATGGATTTCCCTTTTCCAATGTATTTGATTGTGATCATAGGTTTACATCAATTTTTTGGAAGGGACTTCAAAATTCAATTGGTACTATATTAATTTTTTTTTAAAATTTTCATCCTCAATATGATGGAAAATTATAGTATATTATTTAGAATTTAGAGGATATGATTCAAGATTAATCATTATATTATCAGATAAGTTTGGATCAAAATATTCCTCTAGTTTAATTTTCTTATAATAACAGCTTTCAATCAAGTATACAGATAGAAACTTTTGAGGTATTATATGGAAAATAATGTTCGTATATGGCGTGTTTTGATGAAGTTAGTGAGAGGAAATGGTTGGGAATAGAATTTTTTGAAGATATGGTTGAGAAGGTAAATATTATTTAGCAACACATGTTGATAGGTTAGAGTAGGTAAAAGAGTTATGTAGATCTTAGGAGGAAATATCTCTCATTTGACGTTGGTCGTCTCATTTTTATTAAAGTATCTTTATAAGAAAGTGTTAGGAATTTTTTTTGAAATCATAAGTAAAATTAGTGGTTTATTGGTTCATTTTAAATTCTAATAAAGGTAGGACCAATTTATTTACCACTGAGTTTATCTTTGTCATATGATGTATTTCATTTTTCTTTGCTAAGAATGTATGTACGTGACACATCTTATGTTTTGATCCCTGAAGTGGTACAATTAGAGGAGAATATCACTTATGAAGAAAAAAGGGGTTATATTTTGGATCATAAAGAGTATGTATCAAACAATCAAGTGATTCACTATGTGATGATTTTATGGAAGAATCACTTGATTAGGGAAACAATATGGGAATTATAAAATGCTATAAAGAAAAAATACCCTCATTTGTTTATGTAATGAATAAAATTTTGAGGATATAATTTCTAAGGGGAGAAGAATGTGATTACCCAGGTAACCCTAGAAGTAAATCAATAATATTATTTATAATCATTCATTTTATTTACTTATATTCCTCATAGTTTTATAAATAATTTTATAAAAAATTTCAGTCAGAAAAGGAATTGTTTTATTTATATAAATTTTTTTCCATGAATTACATGGTTTTATTTAAAAGATACATTTCTTTATTTTATATGTTTAATTTAAAAAAATTAATTAATTTTTTTAATCATCATATCAAATATAAATTTTGTTTAATTTTTATTATATTTTTTAAAAATTGATTTTTGAGTGAATAGTGAAAAAATGCCGAATTTTGCAAATCATAGATTTATTTTTCTTAAAGAAAGTAATTTAAAATCACCATTCTATTTTTATTTGTTTTTAAAGTAATTTAAGATCAATTTTACTAAATATATTCTATATAATTACATAGGTATCAATATTAAATTTTATTTTGGTATAAGTTTATTTTTTTTCTTAAAAACACATTTCTCTATTTTTCATTGTGTTTTATGAATTTATATTAAATATAATTTATAAAAATTATAAAAAAAAAATATTGAAAAAATGGATTAAATATTTATAATAACGTGGTTAAATTTTATTAATAATTTCAATTTCATTTTGGTCATTACAAATAGTAATAATGGTAAAAATGTGTCTCCATAGCAAAGGGTAAATAAGGTTAATTACTACAAAAAATAAATGATAGTGAAAAAAATAATATTTTAATTCCAATTAGTTGATTTTACTTCTAAAAAAAACTTATTAGTTAAAAATTTTATAGTTATGTATCCCTATTTCCATGATTAATACCATATAATATTTAAGTGTTTAGAAAATATACTAGTGTGCCACTCCCCTCACTTATAAAAGGGAACCTCCTTTTCTCCCTGACACATTTTGAGCACTCTATTTCATCCAATACATACCATAAACTCTACCCAAAATCCCTAACCATTTTTATATGTCTTTTCATTCTAAAAAGACCAATCTTATAAGGATTAAGGTGTAATCCAAAGAGAGATATCTGAGGAGAAGGTGTAAGTCCCGACTGACCTATTCAAAGTTTATTTATTCTTATATCTCCTTAAAATATTCTTAAAACATGATGAAATAATAACATAATTTTCTTAAATATACTTAAATTTTATTATTATTATGGTTAAACTATTTTTAATATCATATTTTATCTTATGATTAATGAAAATGACGCTCATACGTACGTGTGAAATACGACCTCTACAAAGAGACGTGTATCATTTTTCCGCATTGGATTATATAGATGGTTATAGAGATTGAAAAAATGAATATACATGAAATTTTTAAATAATTATGATTATTTAAAGATAATATATTACTTACCTTCTTACTCTTTCTATATTTTTTAAATTAATAATGTCGCTCATGCGTACATGTGTAATACCACCTCCACAAAGTGATATGATTAATTTTTCATTTTCACCATATAAAGATGGTAATAAGGTTATAAATAATGAATAAATTTTACATGTATAACATATTTCTGATTCTGATAAATTAAAATACTTTATAATTTATTTCTTTTCCACCTATTATAAAATTAAAAAAACATTCACGCGCATGAGTGGACTACAATCTCTATGAAACTACATAGTTAATTTTCCATAACTGCCTCACATGGTTGGTTTTAAAAGTTTATCTAATGTATAAATATTATAAATATAAAATTTTTAATATTATATATAAAATTTATTCATAACCCCTTTTACCATGGTTCAACACACTAATTTGGTTTTGAGTTTATAAAACGAATGACCCCAAAATGTCCAACATGAACTTAACTATTTTTTAACTAAATAAAACATGGTAATAAATGAAATAAAAGGAATAATTAAATTAAAATAAATATTAAAAATTTTATTATGCAAGTATAAAACTAATATAATTTTATTATTCCATAGTTAGAGAATGTATGAAGCTAAACAAGACATAAAGTAAGGGAAATTTCTTTAAAAGCTTATTTTTAAGTATTCCTTTCAAATTTTTTATTCATTATAAACATTCATTAATTTATTTTTATAATTTTATTATACATAATTTAGTGTAATTTAAATTTCATCTTAAACTAATTTTGAATTTATTTTTAAATATTTAAAAATTAATCTTTTAAACATATATCAAACGTGTCATTTTTAAGTTTTTACCAAAGTATAAAAAGAATATTTTTAACATATATGGATTGATTTATTTTTTCCATTATCATATCCATTATTCATTATGAACATTAATTTAATAATTTACACATTTATTTTAAATAATTATTTTTTAAATTTTCTTTGAATTCTTAATTTTAAGAATTCTTTCAAAAGAAATAAAAACATTTTATCATATTTATGAGATAAATGAAAGTGTTATTACTTTGAATATTAAATGAAACATCAAGTGGATTTTATGATTAATGTGCAATATTTATCTATTTTATTCATTATTTGGTTATTTTAAATTTATACGAATGATGGGTGATCCTAATATATCTCTGATGGTGGGTGATCTAAATATAACTCTCCAATACTTTGGGTAGAGTGAAAGAATTTACTAGTGATATGTTACTCCTAAGAGATATGAGAATTATACAATTGTATGATTCTATTAAATGAATTATTATAAGGTTAAATGTAAGGATAATGTCCCGAGGTACCTATAGGATAAACTTGTAGTGGTTTATAAAGAGAATATTTTATTTCACAAGGTAATCAAATGAGATTTTGTTTTTAAGGAAAATTTATGATATTTTTTTTATAAATGTGAAAGGATTGTTTTTAACAGAAAGGTATTCATGAGTTATTATTTTTTAAAATAAAGGTTTTGATTTATATTTTATGATTTCATATGAAATGTTTCAAAAAATATATTAAGTAATTAAATTGTTTTCAAGGAAAAGTAAACGGATATTTGAGATCAAATGTTTATTATGAAAAAGTAAAAATTTAATATCAATTTTTTAAATTTAAAAGTAGACTAACATATTCATTTTATTTTATATCCATTACAAGAGTTTTTTCATCCCAAATTTTCAAAATGTTTTTTCAATGGAATAAATTAAGGGTAAAAATGTTAATAAATATGGATTTATAGATATGATATTTACCTAGAATGAAGAAATTATGTCTTTATGAAGAACTTATTTTTTGAAAAAATGGGTACTGTGTGAAAATGTATACTTTTATTTATCCAAATAAATTTATTTCAATTTTATAAAAATGCCTTTTTAAGGGTAACCGGTAACCGTACAAACAAAATGTCCAAGTTCAAACAGATCCACAGTGCAGTACTGAACATTACAGATTTAAATTAAAATTTTCAAATTTCAAACTTCAAGATAAATCATGACCAAACCAATGCCTCACTCCATGCATCCACCTCATTTCGTACCCCTGAAATTGCGCATCACCATCATCCCATCAGAGTAGGCTACCAGTGAACCATCCACCAATGTCGTCGTTGTCGGCCTCGTCGATGTGTCACCGCCATCGATGCCGACTGAACACCTCCATCCTCATTACTACCAATCACTACACCAGTACACTGGAGATTGTCAACCACCTAATCCGAGAAACGCTACTACACAATAACCATAAAGAAACAAAGAAATATAAACCAGATGAAAAATTAACAAATCAACTTTAACAACCTCGCGGACATCTTTTCTGCATTGTTTCCCCATAAATCCACACCATAGATTAGCACAAACTTCACCCTTGAAAACCTTCTGGAAAACCATTGGACACCATAACACCACTTCCAAGAACTCTGAAGAAACACCACACCAAACCGACCTGGGGTGGGGCGGTGGGACTCGAGGCCAGGGCAGATTTGAGCAGCTTAAGCCTCCATAGAGATTCAAGCCCTTCGCCACCTGGAACCCCGTTGTCTGCTCCACCAACAAGACCCAAAGCCTCTTAGAAACCATCACACCAGGCTGACCTGGTGAGTGTTGATGGAACCAGAATCCGGAGTAGAGGTTGAGCAGACTGAGGCCGCTGAATAAGGAAGGAACAATTCTAGAACCTTCAACCTTAAATAATAATATGAATTGAAAATATCCAATAAATTTAAGAAGTGAAACCCTTGTTATAAGTCATGTAATTATGGGTTATTTAAAGTATAAAGTATTATCGTCGGTATCTGTGGGAAAGAATTAAATAAATTTATAGGTTAAGATAATATTAAAATACACTTTTATTTTTATATTATCATGAAATATATTTTTAAGATATTCATGTTGGTATATCTAATCCATGTCTGTTCAAAATAGTTTTCCATATAGGAAACATGGCATCTCAGGTAGAAAGTCATCAAGGGGACAATAACCTTCCAAATAAGTAACCTTGAATCATTCTAATAAAATGTTTATGGTATTGATGAATTATTTGATATATGTTATTAATGGTGGAACCCATAAGATATAATGATATAATACTTCATAGAGGAAGAATTATATAGTGTATTATTTCATGAAATACCACCTTATTACATTTGGTGGATCCTCGTACCTGGTGAAATATGAAGGATTGATAAATGCACTGGAGAGTATATTTCGTGTTCGAGGATGTTTAAAACCTCAAAAGTTAACCCATTTTATCAACCATTTAGAATAAGGATCTAATAAATGGTGTTTTTTTGATTAAGAACACTAAAGAAAAGGAAGAAATTAATGTTATACAATGGATGGTATTTAATGATCTATTCCTTGAAAAGTATCTTCCTTTTTTTTAAATTTAAATGGAAAGTAAATTCTTAGAAATTATGTAAAAGTTGGAGGAATATATTACCACCTACAAAGATAATTTCAATAGTTTGGTCAGGAATGCACTGAATTTTATTCTGGACCATAAAAATAGAATTGATTGATTTTACTCAAGATTGAAGCCAAGTTTATTAAGGGATCTGTTTAACTATGATTTTAAAATTTTTGAGGAAATTGTGTGGTGTGTTAAGAAAATTGAGAAGGATTTTATGTACTTTTATAAAATTAAGGATAATAAGCAGTGAAGGTTACAAATAATTGGCAAGCATTCATTAAAGAAACCTCATGGTAAGAAAACTCAAATTAACCCCTTGTGAAAAGTGTTAGAAGAAGTATTCTGGCGAATTTATAATGATATTTGGTAAGTATTAATGATTTTTAAATCTTGGACACATGGATCATTAATGAAAATAAAAGAGAAATGGAAATGTTCATACTGGTAATAAAAAGCAGGTAGTGAATTTTTTTAATTGCATTGAGTTGAGATATTATGCTAATACATGTCCAAATTTAATTACTCAAGGTGTGAATAATAATTATTACAAATAAAATTGTGTAACAAAGTATTTTCACACTAATAATATAGATGCATGACCCTAAAATGTTGGGATGAAAGGTATATTAATTTTTTATTCTCAGTATGCTAATATATTTTTTGATTTGGGATCCACAAATTCTTTTATATCTAGGAAATTTGAATGTAAAATGGAAATTACATCTAAAGAAATAAAATCAGAACCCTTGGTAAAAACTCATGGGGGGTTTTATAAAGTCAATAATAAATTATTAAAATATTCTTACTACCATCCGTGGAATTTTTTTCTTGCAAGCCTTGTTCTATTTTCCCTTATAGATTTTGATGTTATTCTGGCTATGGATTTTTTTAAAAACCCATGTTTCCCCAGATTTTAAATTTCATCAAAAGTATTAATTTTTGGATTGAGTGGCTTATGAGGGGTAAAATTGTCATTTTTACCAAGAATATGATATCAAATAATTTTATCACCACTCCATTTGTCCTGAAATTTGGCATTTACCCTAAAATTGTATTTTCATAGAATTCAGAGTAGTTTGAGTTTTGGAAAAATATTTAAAGTTTAATAAATTGAATATTAAATTATTCGCGTGAGTTTGGATGATGATATATTTTGAATAGAAATTTGGATTGAGATTTTTACTTCACAATTGAGTCTGAAATGGGGGAATTTTCTTATGCGAGGTATTAACTGGCTTTGGGTTCTGGGACTCAGGTTGAGTATTTAAATTGGAACTTAATTAATCAGTCAATTAATTAATTTAATGTGGTAAAATTACACCCCCATTTGGGCTGTCTCATGTAATACAAGATAAGGGGGATAGGTTCCCCCTAATGCGATGCTAAACCAATGGGAAAAGGAAGTGTTTTTTTCCACTAGACTTTATCTATGGAAGAGATCAGGACCAGATCAATGTGAAATGGCTTTAGGGAGTGGATTTAAACAAGAAGCTTCAGAGTTTATGCCACAAGCTAGGATGAGTTTTTAGTTTTATTTCCCGATCCCCATAGTTTAATTGTTTTTAATTTTTAGAACCATATTATCATTGCTAAGGATATAACACCCAAAGATTTCATAGTACGTTATCTCTTCAAAGTAATTCAATAACTTGTGCTGCACGCAACACCGAGTTCGAGTGCACCATGACTTACCAAACTAGATATTAAAAAAGTGGTTATGAATAGTATTAACTGAATTTTGAATTTTTTATACTCCATATAATTTCAGAATTCATATTATGTGTTTCTTAGACATAATATAAGAACAAATTCCTTTTTTTTCAGATAAAAGAAGTATTTTTCAAAAAATGAAATTTTACCCCTTTTAATGGTGAACCCTTTTCAAAACTAATTTTTGACACTTTTATATATTATATTTTTTAAAACTGAATTATTCTTTATAAGTGGGACATAAAAATTTAGTTTGGATAAATTTTTGGTACTTTTATGATAACTTTCATATTTTGATGAATAATAAAAAATAAAAAAATTTAATTGAAAACAACTTTTTTAATTGAAATAATTTATAGTGTTAAATTATGCATTTGAATGGTTTATAGGAATAATTAGATTATATTTTTATCATTTAATACAATTTATGTCATTATATGTGATTTCAAATTTAAATTTGACACAAACACATGTCAATATTTTGATAGTTTTAACTTTTTAAAAACCCACTTTTTTGTTTTGACAATGGGAATTAATTTTAAATTAATTAATGAAACATATATGTTTTCAATTTGGTAAAATATAATTCATTTTTGAATTCAAAATATCAAAATTATCTTAGGCTGATTTTTTGGTATTTTTCTGAAAACTTTTAATTTTTGATAAATAGTGAAAAACACTACTTTAGTGTTTAAAACCGACTTTTTATTTAAATAATTATTTATTTTATTTCAATTTATTTTAAGTCGAAATAGATATATAATACTTATATAAGTTCAATTTAATTCATTGGAGTCATTTTATAATAAAATTAGATGTATAAAATTTTATTGAACCTTTTAACGTCTTTTACCCGCCTTCTAGGCACATTTACAAATTTGAATAAAACGTAATTTTACTGCTTCTAAGAATTTAATTTCAAAAATCCAAGATACATGGTGTAAATAAGTAAGTAAAATGTGTTTCAATAAGATGAAAATAAATTTTGATAAATAGTAACTTTTGAGTTTTATTTACCACTGTTAAAAGTAAATAGTGCAATTAAAGGTAAAAATGATATTATAATTACCCCATCACAAGTCATGATTCTATTGGATAAGTGTATTTAGAAAAAAAAACATTAGGAAAAAAATATGATCCTTTTGATCCACTTGAATTAGATTAGGACATTTATTATTGTTTTACTCAAATAAGAGTTAAATGTGTTAAATTCAAAGGTTAATAACTAAACAATTTTTAATATAGGGTTATACCTAAGATATATTCAACTATAAATATTCATTAGAAACCTAAAAATATTTCCTACATAATAGTATTTTATTTATATTTTTGAGATATTAAATAATTAAATTTATTTAAGACACAATGATGATGCAGTAATTACTTTATCAATGAATGATTACAATAATTGATACTATAAATATACAAATAAATGTAAATTGAGGATTTTGTTTCCATCCACATATTTTATTGGTTAATATGAAAAGTTAGGGTTGATTTAATAAACTTTATTTGAAGTGATAATGTTGTTGAAACCAAATACTAAATAGTGTCAAAATTGAGAGAAATTATTTTTTAAAAAAAATAATATATTATTAAATGATATAATAATCCTAAAAATATAAGGTTAAGAAAAATGACTTATATAATAATAGATATGTCACTAATGAATAAATTGAGGTTCTATTGGCATTTTATAGTAAGTTTATTAACCATATAATATAAAAATACAAGGAGACATGGTAAATGTTAAACTATTTAACCAAGAGTTAAATCTAAAAGGTAAGATTAATATGGCGACCTAAAATTGTCTAAAAACTATTTGGTTGAGTGGTTTTTGACCCATAACCAACTTATCCTAGAATTAAATCCATTTGGATCCATTAGAAACTGAAAATGATTTTATAATAAAATAATATTTAAATCTTTTCCTTAAGTGCCCATCACCTCTCTTATAAAAGGGAACTTACCATTCTCTCAAATTCACACCTCCAAAGCCATTTGACTCAGCCAAACCCTACCCAAATATCCTCTGAACTTTCTTAAATTCAACCTAAGGGCATTCTATTAAGTATAAAGCCTACCTAAGTATCCCTTTTGTTCAAATCAAAAGGAAACACACAAAGAAGAGGTAATTATTTTATCACCTCTTTCAAAGTTCTTTTCTTCTTCAACTTTCTATTTCTTTGTTTTTTCCATACCAAAATAATAATACAGTAACTTCTACATACTATGATGTTATTATAAATCTGGTACTACCATATTCATTATTCTATCCATTCTATGAATGATAATGTCACCATGCGTGCGTACGTACAACTTACCATCTCCACACCGTGGTGTAATTTTTAATTTAACACTATGTTATTTGAATGGATATAATGATGAGTAATATGTATATAATAATGAAAATAACATGCTAAAATCTCTTTAAAATTAATATAATATCCAATTCCACAACTTATACTCATCAAGGAGATGATATCATCGCTCATGTGTACGTAAGGCTTACCGTCTCCACAACATGATGAGATTAATTTCCTTATTTACCATTCAACAATGATTATAAATATATATATATTATTAATAACTATGTAATATATGACATAATAATTCTACTGTATATGTATATATATATATATATTTGTATGTATGTACTTACATATATCTTATTCACTTACTTCTGTTTAATACGATATGAAAAAATAAAAATGTTTATGCGTACGTATGGACTACCGTCTTCATAAACGGTGTTTTCCATTTCATATATATATATATATTATACATATTTATATTCTAAATATATATGTTATATAAATCATTTTTATATTCTGGAAGTATTTAAATCATGATATAAATGATACGATCAAGAATAACAAGTTAAACCATGTACGATAAAGAAAGTGATTATTACCCAAAATGTTAATTTAACATGGAAATAATTATTAAATGGGTAGTATAAAGTCATAAATGAAACATGTATGATATAATAAATATGAATATGGTTCTGGTATAGTTTAATAACATACTATGGTCAGTATACAGGAGGTTAAAAGTACCCTCGACCAAAGGAAAGTGCAAGGTAAGGGTTAATTCCTCAATATCATTATTATCCAAGATTGTTTATGTGTCAGTATTTTATGGGACATATTTATTATCCATGTACATGTTTCATAAAATTATTTTCAAAATTATTCTTTTAAGGTAATATTTAACCAAAACATCATTTTAAATGTTTTAAATATTTATTCTTCTAAATCCTTCCCATTAATGTCCATGTTTTCAAAATGGTTTTAAGGATTTATTTATATGGACCTGATTGTTTTAAAATGTTAATTCCTTTCAAAATTTTCAAAGTGGTATGGGACAATTTTATTCCAAAATCTCTTTTAAATGATTTCACAAAAATGGATATTTCTCTCAAAAAAATTTACACATCATTTTCAACTATGCCAACATACTTTACTGGATATTATTCTTGATTGAGGTCGATTTATTATAATACAAACTTCCATATTGCATTTAATTTGTTATGATATGCTTGACCATGGATGTTTTGTTTTTATACCATTCATGTTTTATGGTTAAAGTATTGAAATTCGTATGATTATTTTAATACGAATGTTTATGTTATGTTTCAAAATTTTCATATGAGGAATGAAGTGGACTTAGTAAGTGATGGGTGGGGCCTGCTATAGCCCCTCGATGCATTAGTAGGTCTGATTAGACAAATTAGTGTTTTGACACAAGGCCTTAACAAAAATTTGATTTGTAGTCTTGGAACGAGGCCCTGACTATGTGGTAATGATGTCCGATGTTAGTAATTCCATCATTATGAAATACATTATTATATGTGATTATTCGACTAGTAGAATATCCATGTGCATGTTTATATGGTAATTTTTGATTTATTTTATCCATATTATTTTCAAGTTTATGTTTAAAAGGCTGTTGTTTTTATTACACATCTTACCTTAAAAGTTTATAGCTTCCACTAAATTATTTACCCTTACTAAGCATCTGAGATCACCCATTTCTTATGTTTTGTTTTCCCAAGATTCAAAGAAGTGTATTGCTTTTGATATGCAGGGTTAATCTAGGGGGATAATTTAATTATTAATGGATTATTTATGGTTTATTTTATGTTTGAATGTGCAATGTAACATTCATGTATGTAATATATTTTGCAAGACTACTAAACTGATTGGTCCTTCAGGACTTGATTCCCTATAATCATGCCAATGCATTAAAATAGTGCACCATCTCTAGGATTCCTGGGTAAGGAATTTACAAAGGACCCCCTGGTGGTCGATCTATACCAAATCTAGGGAAAATAGGTGTTTCTAGTGGTTTGTAGGGGTGTCCTATTCGGAAACCTTGGCTACATGGTGTGTGGTTTTAGGAACACATGCCATGTGTTCTTTCCATTTGGGGAAAATGGTTTTTTTATAGGTACAAACCTTGTAGTAGTACATGACCATGTACCTTTTTATGTAGAAAAGTACATGGAAATACTTATTTTAGAAAGTATAAGCTATAAATATGGGGGTATAAGTCGCATAGTAGAACATGGACATGTGTTCCTGTAGTAGGCAATGGTCTTGTGTCCATGTACTTGGGCCACCACCACATGTGAGGGGTAAATAGACATGTAGTAGTATACGAGAAGACACCATGTACACCCTATCCATGTAGTAGTACATGGGTAGAACCCATGTATGCTCTATCCATTTATAAGTACATGTCCAGATGAAGGTTTGAGAGTACACTTTGTCTACTCAAAAGTACACACCGTGTTATTTTTCTAGCAAGGGGGTTTTTTGGTTTTTTCTTCCCCAAAGTCAGAATTGGACTTTTGAGTAATCCATTTTAAGTGTTTTTATGTATAGATCATGATGGTAGAACCCTTGGGGTGGTTTGAGGACTCCAGGGATATATTTTGTGGTGAGTATGTTATGAAAGAGATTCTCCCCTCTGAAAGGTGGGATTAGCTATCTCTTAATAGTCATATATGGGATGTGACCCAAGTTATGATCATGAGAATGATTGGAGGATATAAAATTAGTTCCATGGAGACATCATTTAGTGTTGGGTATTAATTATCCCAGGTTAGTGGGTTCGAGTTGTTCCACTTGGTGATGGAAATGTTGGGGGTTCAAACCAACCAAGGATTTCTTAGAAAGGAGATGGGCATGAGAATATTTTCTCTCATGAGGTTTACTATTGTTGATACCTATGAGGCTATGAGTAACAAGAAACCTGGGCAGATGGATGTGTTACCTTGAGAGATGAGCGATGGCTTTATTTTTTGGTTGTTATGATGAGAGTTGGTTTACACCCTTTGGGTTATTGTGATGTAGTTATGATACCATATTTAGATCATGATTTAATGATATGTGATACAATGGTTGAGAGTGTTGGATGTGATGGTCCACATGGTTGGTTATAGATATCCTTGATTGCGGATATTGGATAGGACGATTTATATTAGTACCAATAATTGTTTATGGTATGTGTTCTAGACTAAGGCTCCAAACATACTGTTTGTTTTGGTTGAGTATCACAGTAGTGATGTGTGGGTATATATATATATATGATTAGGCTCCATAATTATGCTCTAAGAACCATGAGGTTAGGTTCTAGACTGATACTCTAGGCACCATGAGATCAGGTGCCAGATTGATGCTCTAGGATCTAGGTGATTAAGTTCTAGATAGACTCTCTAGACAACAAGAGATTAGGTTCCATACTGATTCTATAGGAACCGTATTATAGTATGGTGGAATGATTCTCTGCATCTAGAAATAATATGCTGGATTGAAGCTCCATGAACCAGTAGTGATATATATTTTTTATGGACTGAGATGTTGGATTGATGCTCTACATCTATGGTTTTAGTTACAGATTGATGTTCCACACACCTATTGTATATTGGGTGGCATGGATGGTGTGCTGACAATTTACATCCTAGATTTAGGTGTCATATAATTCTACATGAACTACTATTTGATACACTTGTGTGAGATTTTAGAATTATGCTCTGGTTTGCAGTAGTACTTTAATATGGGATAAGCACCTAACATTGACACATTTAGGCATTGAGTAAGAGATGACTAGTAAATTCATGAGGTTTGGTTGGGAAGTTTATGGGATTGGATCCCATTTGATTCTTAGGATGTAAAATCATTGATATATTCTTAGAGAAACCCCGACATTGGCTAAAGAAGGTATGGTTTATCGTGGTCTTGGAACTAAGTATCGACAATGGTTTTTTTTAATTTTTTTCAGTTATGTTATGGTTAGGTTGATCATATTTCATTAGCATACACTTATGGAATAAGGTTATAGGCTTTCCTTTTGGGGTTTCCTAATGTGATTTATTTCTCACCCCCTGTACATGTACCTCAGTGTGCATACATGCCTTATGTATGCTTTCAGGTTGAGAATAGATACCTGATGGATATGATTGAGGGCTAGGATTTCATGGTTGTTTATAATGATCATGCAGAGTTCAATGATTGGGATAGAGTAGATCTACAGGGTATCAGGGACTGTGATTTTGATATGTATCAGATTTGGCATTAGGGCCTTATGTTTTTTTAGTTTTTCATTTTGTAAATGTGATTTTACTTGTGGGAGATCTATGTTGTATGTATGGAATTAATGTTTGGTACTTTACTATATTTTCTTTTATTACAACATTTGTTAGTTTCAATTTATTTATTATTATAAATTATCTGACTAGTATTATGTTTGGTTATTTAATTATGGTTGTGCAATTTTATATAGGGGTATAGTCTCCCCATAGTTCCACCTTAGACCCTCATTGCTAGCTAGAAGCCTTTGTAGTAAGAGGAGGCACACGTGAGGTATTATGGTGAACTGACTTGGGGAACTAGTTTTAGTAGAAAGTGGGTTGGGGCATTACATATTGGCATAAAAGGTGTTTACTTTCCTTTTTTATTTCACTATTTTTTTGGTAGACTAGAGATATAGGAATTTGTTAGGGCCTATGATGGATATCAGTTATTGTGCCACAAACACCCATTCTGGTAGAAATAATCGGTTACGAGGTCTTGGGATTGATGTTATTGGTATTCAATATTAACATTGTATATTATCTCACCTTGGGTGATGCAAAATGTTGTTTGGATTTGATGTTTTAGGATAGATTTCAGGCTCTTAGACTATTGGAAAGAGGCTTATGATTTGGGTTTGGGTTTTGGAATGTAGAGTAAAGAGGCATATCATGAATCATGATAGGAACATAGGATCTACCTATTATAGGCCTTCTAGTGTGTGATTTTATGGATTTCCTCATAATGGAAGGTTTTGTGGATCTATGGCGAGAATCTTGACAATACAGATTCTAATATAGTCCTTGTGTACATTATATGAAGTGACCCTAGTTGGTTGTTTTTTTGAGGTTGGGTTTGTGGGTTGGATCTCTAGGGAGTAGTCTAGTATGCAGATTCTCTGAGGGGATGAGAGGCCTAGTTTTGGGTGGTTGGCTTGGAAGATTATTTTCTTTGCATGTGAGACACTAGGGATGGGTGTTTTGGTATAATTATGTTGTGATATGTTGGGATGAGAGAATGTTTGACACCCCATGATTAGTGTCCTTATGTGAGTTGGCTTAGGCCTAGGTGGTTGAACCTAGTGACATGATGTGAGACTTGACCGATGGGGATAGGTGGGAGAGCCTAGTGACCTTCTTTTATGTGAATATAGTTATACCGTTAGTGTCATTTGAATTTTGAGGGGATGACCTAGATGAATGTGGTTTTGGGTGAGTGTGGCTTAGGTGGATTTTTTGGTCTTTTGATAATGGTGCATAAAAAGTGCATATATGTTTTAGGTTAAGCTTGTTTAATTCCTTCTGTTTTTGAGAGGGAGAACTTTTATACTTGTTTATTTGGATTTTAGTAGGTTTTAAGTGGGGAAGGTTCATTCAGATTTCTAGACTAGGAAATGGTTTTGTAGGCCAGATGTACTTGGTGGTTATGAGATAGATCAGTAGCACATAATATTCTTGAGGTTATGTGGGTAGTTCTGGTGAGATGATTTTTCGTAGGATATGGCTCTCTAGAGATGAGGTTGGTATTGTGGTTGGGTAGTAGAAGAGTACATAATGGTTCAATTTTAATGGAATTATGGAGGCACAGGTGATGGTGACACACTGAGTCATTTGGCTTATGGATTTAACATTACGAGCGCATACAAATGAGGTATTTGAGTTCCAGAAGAATCCCTGAGTAGGATAATAAATAGTGTTAGTGTGATGAGACACTTATGGGAAGGGAGGCATGTGGGGTTTTAATGGGTTTGAAATATTCCTACAGATAGAGGTGAAATAAAAAATAGATGAATTTGTGGTGGTATTCATCAATTAAATATTAGTGTACTCCAAGTATATAAACAATCATGATCAATATCTTGACATCATCCTGAGTATTCAGAGAGACCATCATATATAATCCAATATATAAATATGTTTCATTGGGTTGATAAGGGGCCTACTAGGAGATTGCGCTCATTATGCAGTGCATGTGAAGCTGTATGGTGGGGATTTCACCATTGAATATTTGTGAGTGAGGTACCTATGATATATAAAGTTTCAATAAATACCAATGGGTGCTATTCTCGGATACCAGGAACATGTGATAGATTTTTTTTTGATCTGGTAAGAGGGATATGTTTATGTATAGTTTTGAGGTTTGGTTGTGATTGGGGCATGAGCCATAAAGATGGTGTTCAAATGTGAGGTGATAGTAAAGATACTCATGTGGTGTGAAGTATCAAATCAATCATGGTGATATGATCCTCATGAATATATGGTCATGGATTCAATTAGAACCGCATCGGGCATGTCATTGGACTAATAAGGATGTATTCTGGTAGGTGATTATGATGTTGGAAAGGATTATGGATCAACAGTGGCCTTTGTGGGTAGAGTTTTATGGTTAGGAGCACCATGATCCCAGTGATTAGTTTTAGATGAATTGGTAACAT
The DNA here is from genome assembly GCA_963277665.1 of Viscum album. Taxonomy (NCBI): domain Eukaryota; kingdom Viridiplantae; phylum Streptophyta; class Magnoliopsida; order Santalales; family Viscaceae; genus Viscum; species Viscum album. Next base: position 192,298,426 of record OY728145.1, read on the forward strand.
CTCAAGGTGTATGGGTGTTATTAGGCATTGTCCCAATAGTTTTTTGATGATGGAAAGTGGTGGCATGGCCTTAGATGGGTTGAGCACTTTATCCTTGGAGTTATGCAGTGGAACTTGATTTTCATCCTTGAGTAAAATGTATTGAGTTGAGTAGGTGTTGATAACCAAGGTTGGTTGGGATATGTGGTTATAAGAGCATTGAGATTTCTCAAGGATGAGAAGGTTTATGGTTGGGAGATTATAAAGACCCATGCTTCCTTTAATTTTAAATTTGATCCGAAGTATGAATTTTTGGTTTCGAAGGCTTATTGGGGAAAAATGGTCATTTTACCCAAAAATATGATCTCAAATAATTATCTGACCACTCCATTGGTCCCAAAATAGGTTTTTTTACACAAGGAAAAAAGTTTGGTGGAATTCTGAGTTGTTTGAATTTTGAAAGAATATTTATTATTTGATAAATTAAATATTAAATTATCCACTTGAGTTTGGGTGGATACATCTTTTTAAATAATCATCATATTGATATTAATAATATGTAGTGGAGTCTAGAATGGGGGTTTTATTAGGCAAGGTATATACCCACTTTGAGTTCTGGGACTCGGGTCAAGTGTTTAAATGGGAAATTAATTAATTAATTAATCAGTTAATTAATTAATTAAAAAGGTAAAATGACCCCCACAATTTTGAGTTTTCCTACACATGGTTGGATAGGTGGGTGAGGTTATCCCTTGTGCAATACTAGAACAAGGTTAAAAGGGGGAGGATATGCCACTAGACTGTGTCCATGATATAGATCGGGACCAGATCAAGGTTCAATGGCTTTCAGGAGCAGATTTAAACCCAAATATTTTGCGTTTATGCCATGAGGTTGGATAATTTTTTTGTTTTATTCCTAAGTACCTATAGTTTATTTTTTTTTAAATTTTATATCCCTATTATTATTTCTAAGGACCCCATGGTGGTTAATCTATACTAAATCAGAGAAAAATGGGGGTTTCATGTGGTTCGTAGGGGTTTCCCATTCGGAAAACCCAACTCCATGGCATGTTTTTTTAGGAAGACACACCATGTGTTCTTCCCATTCAGGGAAGATATAGTTTTTATAATTACACTCCATGTAATTTATGTACACACTATTCAGTAGTACATGTCCATGTACTTGGTCATGTGGCAGAGTATTTGGGAAGATGCAGTTTGGAAAGTACATGCCATGCACTATGGGTACAAAAAGAGTAGTAGGACATGTCCATGTGACCATGGACTTGGAAGGAAACCCCATGTGAGGGGTACACATAAGTGTATTAGTACATAGGAATACCCCGATGTATTCCCTATCTGTGTAGTAGTATACGAGTATACCCCATGTCTGCTCTGGCCATGTAGAAGTACATGGTCAGGTGAAGGTTCGAGAGTACATGTCGTATAATTATAAGTACATGTTGTTTTCTTTTTCCAACAATGGGGGGGTGGGGGGTGGGGTTGGTGTTTCCTACCCTAGAGTTATAATTTAACTTGTGAATAGTTCATTATGAGTATTTTTTCCACATAGATCATGATAGTGGAACTATTGGGTTGATTTAAGGAATCCTGAAATATGTTTTTGGGTGAGTGTGTTACTACTGATATTTTTTACTCTAGAAGGTGTGATCAGATATCTCCGGAGAGTGATACATGGGATTAGAACTGAGTGAGTATGGAGAGGGACCGAGGGACTGAGTTATTTCATGACGTGATGGAGAGGTTGGGGGTTTAGACCAAATTAGGGTCACTTGGAAAGGGGATGGGCATGAAATTATTTTCTATCATGAGTTATACTATTATTGAGATCTGTGGGGCTTTGAGTTTATAGAAAATTGGGTTGAAGGATGTGCTACCCTGAGAGATGGGAGATGGAAAGAGATTTCCTTTATTATGATAATACTTGGTTTAAAACCTCTTTGTTATTGTGATATGGTTGGACTGCCATATTTGGAGCATAGTTTACTAAGATGGGCTGGGATGGTAGAGAGAGTTGGATTTGATGGTTTTTATAGTTAGTTTCAGATATCCATGATTGGGAATGTTGGATAGGTTGATTTGTATCGGTACTGATAGTTATTTATGGTATGAGTGATGGAATGAGTCTCTAGAAAAACATTTTTTTATGTCGAGTATCATATTAGTCATGTGTGTATATATATATATATATGAGATTAGGTTCCGGACTGATGCTCTAGGCACCATGACATTAGGATCCAGACTGACACTGTAGAAACCATGATATTATGTGCTAAACTAATGCTCTAGGAACCATGAGATTAGGAACTAGATCGCCACTATAGGAACCATGGGAATAGGTTATTGACTGATGATCTAGGAATTATATTTTAGGAAGGTCGACTAATGCTATGCATATAGGGATTAGGTGTTAGACCAGCACTCTAGACACCACTAGTGATATATATTATATATAGACTGGGATGTTGGAATGACTATCTATATATTTGGTTTGAGTTCTATAATAATTCTATAGGAACTGATTGTATACTGGGTGATATGGATTGTGGATTGACTCTCTACATCCAGGATTTAGGTTCCAGATTGATGATCCTGCCACTACTATTTGAGAAACTTGGGTGAGATATTAGAATGATGCTCTGGGTTGTGGTAGCAATTAAGCATGGGATTAGTACTTGAGATTTATGTATCTAGGTATCAAGTAAGAGATGATGAGAAATGTCATGAGTTTTTTTGGGGATGTTATGGGAGTGGATCCCATGTGATGTTTAGGATGTATAATCATTGAGATGTGCTCATAGACACCCCAAAATTGGCCAAAATAGGTATGGTCGATCGAGGTCATGGACCTAAGGATAGTAGATGGGTTTTTGAATTTATTTTAGTTATTATTCAGATAGGATGATCATATTTCATGATAATTCACTTATGGAAGTAGGTTATAGGTTCACCATTGGGTGCAGACAACTAAGATGTATTTCTCACCCCCTGAAAGTTCACATTGGTGTGTGTGCATAACTTATTTTTATTTTTAGGTTGATCATAGATGGATTATGGATAGGAATGATTCCTTAGATTTCATGGTTGAGAGGGATTCTCATTTGGAATCTAGCTATCGAGATGAAGCATTTCGACGGGGTATTGGAGGTCGGGTATGTGATATAGATCAGAGTTGGCAGTAGGACCTAATGTATTTAATTTTTTTAGTTGTTTGTTTTGTATATCTGATCGGCCTAATGGGAAATCGATGTTGTATGTATGGAATGGATAATCAGAAGCCTCTATCATATTAGGAGTGTTTGAGGTATTTTGGTGAACCGAATTGGGGAACTAGTTTTAGTGGAACCCAGGACGAGATGTTTTGGATTGGATTTCATTTTATCATGCTAAAATAGATTTCATATCTAGAGATGTTATTTTTCTAAATGACCATCCATTTATATATAATAATGAATTCATAACTTTGATAACATATCAAGAAGTCAGGAAACTGATAAAATATGGAATTTAAATTTATCCTACACATATTTTTGAGAAGAATGGAACTATTCAAATTGGTGATGTTCCAGTAGTAAATTTGAAGGACCCAAGAATACCCTAATAGGGGAGAGGTAAATCAAGGTGTCAATTTTTTTAATGTTTAGGATCTTGTTAAAACAATGGTAGGAACTTGTTATATCTGTTAAACAAATGAAAGTAGGAAGTTTACATGACACTTTTACTTGGTTCGCCACAAAGGGACACGTCCAAGGAGAATATTCCGACAATGTGTCGGTCATACCAAAATACACGAATCTAGACTAGTATATGGATTAAAAGTTTTGGTCACAATCATACTGTTCCAGAAACACTACCTTTACAAAGGTTTTGGGATAACTCACTGCGTCCCTCGGGTAACTCTCGTTGACTCCCCCTGACTCACTGTCTTTGGTGAAGTCCCACCCAGTTTATAGACATGAAGGTCTCTTCAATAGATATGCATTGAAGTCTCTACCTCTACTCAGCACGAGACTCTACTTGCATCGAAGTCCAAAAAAGATGCACTTGAAAGAACTGAACCACTAAATCAGATATTTAGAACACGCAAATAGGTTTTACTGAAGATTTCGCGCAACAACTACCCTTTGCGCAAAATATTTCACTTTTGTGCACAATACTTGATTTTCGCGTGAAAAATATTGTGCGTGACAACCTCCTTTACACACAGCCTCAACTTGTACGCGCGACTTCGACTTTTTCGCGCAACATCACCTTTTACGTGCACCTTCCACTTTTACGCGTAACTTCAAATTTTAGGTGCAACGTCTGTGTTTTTGTGCAGCTTAATCTTTTTCGTACCACAACTTTTACACACAACTCGGACTTTTTCACACCCCTCAACCGTTTTCACGCAGCCCCCTTTACACAAACATTTTACACGCATCAGCACTCAGATCTTCTCTAAGTCTTCAACCATCCAGAATGAGGGGGTTCACCTCTTATTTATAGGCATCACCAACCCATACATGCAAAACCAATTGTGGCATGAAAAACCTCTCATTAGGCACACAATAATTTTCACACAGGAATAATGTTTTGTGCACATATCCATGTTTTTCACGAAGCCCATGACTTTTCCATTTTTCGATGTTCTGATTCTGAAGCACCTCTCGCGTGAAAAAACTCACTCCATTATTTCACACACCAAGCTATTTTTTGATGTTCTGGCACACATTCTGAACATCCACTGAGGATTGACAAGAGACACAAGCCATACTTCAATTCATACATAGAATGACCATGGTTCCAACAATCTCCCCCTTTGGGTTTGTTGACAATCACTAAATAAATTCAATAGAGCACCAGCCACATGCAAACTAAAAATGAAAGAATCAACTCATCCAACACTCTAAGTCTATGTGAGCAATGATCAGTGAAGAAAACAAGAGGGGAAGCATGAATTGTGATCCCGTGTTTTGGAATTCTCAATGACACCCAATAAATTATATTATAGTGTCACAAAAGCATTACATGTCCAATGTATTTCTTCTCATCCTATCACCGAATTCTGATTATTTCACTGAATTCTCATCGGGTCACATAAGCATCACATGTCCAGAATTTATTACTTCTCCCCCATTGACAATAAACCCAAAGACTGGTAATTGTTCTTTGTTCAGATCAAAACACAGTCTCCCTGGATAATATCTCCCCAAAAAACCTGCATCACATCCACAAACAGATTAAAAATAGTAAATATAGATGGGGAGAGGGGAATTTCGTAACCTCCTTATGTACTGGGAGGTGGCTGAACACCGAGGTTCAACCGATGTTTCTCAAACACATCCAATGAAAGTGGCTTAGTCATGATATCATCCACTTGATCATCAGTTCCCACATGATACATTCTAATCATGCCTTGCTCAACTTTTTCTTTGATAAAGTGATACCTGATTTCAATATGTTTTGTATGAGAATGCTGAATAGGATTATTCATAAGATCAATTTCACTCTTGTTATCATAGTAAATCACCATTGGTTATTTCACCACATCACCAATATCTTTCAGTTGTTGCTTCATCCATAGAAGTTGAGTGCATGCCTTTTAATAGAGATATACTCGACTTCAGCAGTACTAAGAGAAGTACTTGCTTGTTTCTTGCTCAACCAACCAACACATTTATTCCCAATATAGAATTCTCCAACACTAGTGGACATTCTGTCTAGTACATCACCAGCCCAGTCAGCATATGAAAATGCTGATAATTCACTACCCCTTCCTGCAACAAAGTATAACCCAAAGTTATGTGTACCTTGAATGTACCTCATGATTCTCTTTATAGCCGCCATATATTCCTACTTTGGATTTCTATGAAATCAGGCCGCTAGACATGTTGCAAAGACAATATCTGGTCATGTCGCTGTCAGGTACAGTAGGCGTCCAATGATCCTTCTGTACATGGTGGGATCTACAGAAGTCCCATACTCATTCTTTCCAAGTTTGGTTCCAACTGCAATCGGAGTTGACATTGGTTTGGAGTCATACATTTTAAATTTCTTCAGAAAATCTCTTGCACACTTTTCCTGAGAGATGAAAGTGTAATATTTCTTTTGAGTCACCTACTGCCCTAAAAAATATGTGAGCTCCCAAATCATTGACATTTCAAATTCTAATTTCATGTGATTGGAAAATTCATCCACTGATTTCTGCCTACTGCCACTAAATATTATGTCATTAACGTAAACTAGAACAATGAACTGATCTTTTGGGGAATTCTTCACATAGATATTGTGATCTACACCTCCTCGTGTGAATTCTAGTTTCTTGAGATAAGAGTCCAGCCGGAAATACCACGCTCGTGGTGCCTATTTCAAGACATAGAGTGATTTATTTAGTTTTCAAACCTTTGTTTCATCAGTACCAAGAAGAAAAGCCACTGGTTGTTCAATGTAGACTTCTTCTTCGAGTACAACATTCAAGAATTCTGTATTGACATCCATTTGATATACTTTATATCCTCTTTGGAGTGCCATAGAAAGGAAAATCTTGATTGACTATAGTCTAGCCACTAGTATAAAGGTTTCTTCAATATCAACACCTTCAATCTGGGAATATCCTTTACATACCATTCATGCCTTGTTTCTAATAACACTTCCATGCTCATAAAACTTTTTCTTGAAGATCCATTTTGTACGAATCACATTATGAACATCGGGTCTCTTGACTATATCCCATGTCCGGTTCTTGTCAATTTGATCTAACTTTTTATTCATAGCTTTCACCCAAGATTCGTCCTTTGTAGCTTCTTCAAATGAGGATGGATCCACAACTGACAGAAATGTAGATTGTGTGTTATTACTCATTCTTCTTATTTGTGTTGGTGCACTTGTGTCCCCAATTATGCTAGATGGATCAATCTCAACTCTTAGATTTCTCTTGTGAGGTTCAGTTGTATTCTCTCCATCCAAGGTTTCCTCTTCATATTATTCTTCTGAGTCAATATCGTAATGTGACTCCAGAGTGTTTTGTAAACCTTCCTCTATTTCTGTATTTGTATTTACTCCATGTTCACTTTCATCATCACTTCCTATCATATCAACATATGAAATACTTGAAGAATTTTTAGTTTTCTCTTCAATGATCGTAACATCACTGCTTTCCACAATCCTTCCCAATCGCTTGTTGAAACACGTGTAGGCTTTGCTATTCATTGAGTATCTAACGAAAATTCCTTTATCTGCATTGTCATCATATTTCCCTTGATTTTCTTCTTTGTTTCTGATGAAGCACTTACTTCAAAAAACACGAAAGTATTTCAAAGAGGGTTTACTTCCATGCCAAAATTCATAAGGTGTCTTTGTTTCGCCAATATAAATTCATGTTCAATTTTGAATATACACTGTAGCTTGAATGACCTATTTCTAGTAATGTCATGGAATACGACTCTCAAACATCATAGTTATTTCCATGTTGTTCACCTGTCGATTTCTACACTCAACCACTCCATTTTGCTGTGGAGTTCTCATGGCAGCTACCTCATGTCGCATCCCATGCTTCTCCAGGTAGTTTTCAAATTCAATAGACATGTATTACTCTCCATTGTCTGATCAAAATACTTTGATTGTTCGTCCAGTATCATTCTCAGCGATTCAACAATATGTTTTCATGCAGTCAAGTACTTGTAATTTCTTATGTATAGAAATTACACATTCCATTCTACTATATTCATCTATGAAAAGGATGAAGTACCTTTCTCCACGAGCTTCGACAACATTTATCAGGCCACATATGTCTGTATGAATAAGATCATGAAGATGTGATGCCCTTTTCTTCTTTGGCTGATATGAACTGCAAACCAGCTTCCAACGAATGCAAGCATCGTAAGACTTTTCACGTTCATGATTTAGTTTGGGAATGTCCATGAAAATCCTCAATCTTGATATTTTCTCCATGTATTGTTGATTGATGTGCCCCAGTCTCCGATGCTACAAATCGTTTTCTTCTTCAACAGTCATGTAACAAATGTTTTCTTTACTATCAACCTGATACAGGTTGCCTTCTGTTCTACATCCCTTTATAACTCAATTTCCTATCTTTCCCTTGATAGTTCATCCTTTCTAATTAAAAGTAACCACAAGTCTTGAGTCAAATTGTTGAATCACATTGATGAGATTATGACATAGGCCCTCTACATAAAGGACTTTGGTTTTCTTTATCTCACCATTAGCTAATTAAGTACTTCCACTTCATTTGATTTTCAAAGATCCGTAATTACCGAACCATACTGTTCCATCAACCATCCTTTTGATATCCGTTAACAGACCTGCATTACCTGTCATATGAGACGAACAACCGCTATCCATAATCCAGGTCCTGTTTCTTTTCGTAGCTTTGAGGGGCACCTCTGCAAGGTTGTATTTCTCAATTTTCTTCTTTTCTTTCCATAAGAAATTGGATTGAGTGTAGAACACTGATGGCCTTTCAATTCTCTCTTCCATGTACATTGGTTCTTCATTGTCAAAATATTCTTTGAGAGAATAAAAACTATTTGTAAGAGCAACACTGTATTGTTGACGAGATTTGACTTGTCTCGAACTCCAGTATGAGGTGTCTATGTCCCTTCTCGGCCTGCAATTAATAACCTTATGACCAAAGTTAGAACAACAAAAACAATATCCATAGAAACTATTTCTTCTAAAAGAATTAGGATATGAATTTTTTCTCCTCTGTTGAACTCCCATATCTTCTCCATTCAGATAGATTTTTTCCTCTTCTCAATAAGACATGGTATGGCCCAAATATCCACATAACTAACACATTATGAGAGGAAATTTAATCCCACTTATGTTTATCATCATTCTTTATTTTGTGGGAAAATAGTATGAGGACTCCTTTTTGTAGGAGGCATGAAGATAACCTTCTATTCTTCTTTCAGATTGAATTGGGGGTTTCTGTTTCAGCACTTTAGATGCCTTTTCCACATCACCCACTTTCAGCTTGCCTTTATTTTGGTCACCTTTATTTGCAGCATTTGATGACTCTTCCTCACAACCAATTCCACTGTTTCCCATGAAAGAAGGTCTTTTATCATTTAAAATCTTTTCAACTACATTAGAACCATATTTTTCTCTATCCAATAGTTTTTCATCTGAGAACCTTCCAAACTGTATTTTCTTCCTTGATTCTTTTGAAATTGATTCACTCTCAAGTTTTCTCCTAAGAGTAAAAACTTCCTCTTAAATACTCTAAGTGTCCATGGTCTTTTCATCCAGTCAAGTGGTGAGGTAATTGATGAACTTTGCTTTCTCTTCAATTATCAAGCTCAGATCCAATACATAATCAGGGATCTCAAGAAATTTAGACTTTACTTTCAAAAATTATCCCATTCGTTCAATTTCAGCTTTGATTTGATCAACATAATCAGATGATTCTTCTATAATTGATTTCAACTTATTGCAACTCTTAAATTTGACCTTAAGCTTACTAACAGATTATTTAAGTTGCATCTCTAGATTAGAATCGGTTTTCAACTGATTGTATTGACTATTATCTTTTGATGGTTCTAATTTTTCAATAGTTCCCATCATGGAAGCATGGTTTATAGTTTTAAATTCTGGTTCTTCTTCTTCATAGAATTCATTATCATCATCTTCCTCTTCATAGAAAAAACTCTTCATCGACGCTTTATTTATAGATTTGAAGTATCCCTTTTTGAAAAACCTTTTCTGAGGCTTCTCAATGTTTTCATCTTCACTATCTTCATCATTGATCTTTATTAAGCACTGAGAGGCAATGTGCCCAGGTTTTCCACAACAAAAGCAAGAAATAGGTAACTACCCTTTGAATTTCGATTTTACCTTCTGGAACTTCTTTTTAATGAGAGAAAGAATTAATTTTTCTTAATCATCTTCACCACTACTCTCTTTTGAAAATTTTAGTTTTTCCATGGATTTGAACGCCATTTCGTTGCTCACTGGAGTTGTTTCATCTTCTGTTTTGACTCTCATTTCATAGGCCATTAAACTTCTCAGCAGATCATCCAGAGAAAGTCTAGAAAGATATCTTTCCTCAAGGGATGCCACCTTTGCATTGTACATGGGTGGAAGTCTTCTTAATATTTTCTTTACAGAAACAATGTCTTTGATTTCTTCTTCTAGACACCAAATTTCTCCAACGAATTCAGTAATTTGATTGAAGAATGAGTCTACATTATCATCTGGATGCATCTTCAGATTGTCAAAAACTATTGTGTAGGACCTGTTGTTTCACCTCATTTACTTTGATATATCCTTCATAAATATTTTCATGTTTATCCCACATGGTTTTTTTCTGAGGTGAAACTCATCACATTTAGATAGATCTGATCAGAAAGGGTTGCAGTGAGTGCATTTTGTGCTTTAGTATCTGCATCAAGAATTTTCCTATCTGGGTCAGTCATAGCCAGGCCTTTTGGATCAGTGACGTGTATTCCTTTCATAGTATATAAGAGCACTTCCATTCCAAGAGATCTTAGATGAGATCTCATTCTGTTCTTCCAGATCTGGAAATTACATCCATCGAAGAGAGGGACTCCCCTGACATTTTCTAAATAGTCCATAACAGTATATGATAGATCAAACACCAGCAAACTTCCCTATGATACCACTTGAAGGACCCCGAAACTCCCTGCGAGGGGATGGATGAATCCGGGTGTCAACCTTTTCTTTTTAATATTGAGGATATTGTTCCCACGTTGGTAGGAACTTGTTATATCTTTCAAACATATGAAAGTATGAAGTTGACACGACACTTTTACTTGGTTCATCGTAAAGGGCTACGTCTAAGGAGCATAAACCGATAGTGTGTCGGTCGTACCAAAATATACTAATATTCACTAGTTTATGGATTACAAGTTTTGGTCACAATCACATTGTACCAGGAACACTGCCTTTACAATGTTTTAGGGATATCTCACTACATCCCTTGGGTCATTCCTGTTGACTCACCCTGGCTCACTGTCTTTGGTGAAGTCCCAATCAGTTTATAGATATGAAGTCTCTTCAATAGATATGCATTGAAGTCTTTGCCTCTATTCAGCACAATACTATACTTGCAACGAAGTCCAAAAAGGATGCACTTTAAATCACTAAACCACTAAACCAGATATTTGGAATGCGCAAATAGGTTATACTAAAGATTTCGTGCAACACCTACCCATTGTGCGAAATATCTCACTTTTTCATGCAATACTTGATTTTCGCGTGAAAAATATTTCAGAGAACAACCTTTTTTACACACAGCCTCAACGTTTATGTGTGGCTTCTACTTTTTCACATAGCATCACCTTTTATGTGTAGCTTTACACGCACCTTCCACTTTTATGCACAACTTCAAATTTTAGGCACAACGTCTGCGTTTTCACGCAGCTTAAACTTTTATGCGCCACACCTTTTACACGCAACTCAGACTTTTTCACACACCTCAACCTTTTTCATGCAACCCCCTTTACACGAACATTTTACGTGCATCAGTACTCAGATATTCTCTAAGTCTTAAGCCATCCAGAAAAGGGGGTTCACCTAATATTTATAGGCATCGCCGACCTCCGCGCGCAAAACCCATTGTGGCGCGAAAAACCTCTCATTCAGTGCGCAATACTTTTCGTGCATGGATCATTTTTCGTGTGCATCTCCATGTTTTTTTCATAGCCCATGCATTTGCCATTTTTTGACGTTGTAATTCTAAAAGACCCCTTGCAATAAAAACCTCGCTCCACTATTTTGTGCACCACATTGTTTTTCGTGCACAACTCACCTATTTCACGCAACACTTCCTCTTTATGTGCACCTTATTTTTCCAAAAACCCATTTCTTTCTTTTCTGATTTTCAGGCCCAAAATTTTTGAAAACACTAGAGAACAGCACCACCATCAATACTGTTGTCTGCTTGAACTGTGTGATTAGTTTACTGGAACATATTCTGAACATCCATTGAGGATTAACAACAAACACAAACCATACTCCAATTCATGCATAGAACGACCATGGTTCTAAAACAATTTACATCTCATTTTCTTACGAATGATTTTCCTAGTTTTATTCTTGATCAGGAGGTTGGGTTTTCTGTTAATTTAATTCCTAGACCTAGGATAACTTCAAAATAACAATTTAGAATGGATTCAATTGAGTTGTTATAATTTAAAAATAAATTATAGGAGTTTATTGATAAAGGTTTCATACACCCTATCACTTCACCATGGTGTGCTACTATTTTGTTTGTCAAAAATAAAGATGGTTTTATAAGGCTGTGAATTGATTATAAAGCACTCAAGAACATCACTATTAAGATCAAGTGGTCGTTGCCTCATTTTGATGAATTTTTTATTAGATCTAGGGTACACAATATTCTTTGAGGATTAATCTCAGGTCTGGGTGTTACCATCTAAAGGTTATGGAGGAATACCTTATGAGGAAAGAGTTCCATACTAGGTATGATAATTACAAGTTTGTGGTTATTATTTTTGGGTTAAAAAACAGCTGTTGTATTTCTTGATATAATGAATAGAGTGTTCCATGAGTATTTGGATAAATTTGTGGTTATCTTGATTGATGATATTCTCTTATAATCTAAAATCTATTAAGATCAAGAGAAACCCATAAGGATTGTTTTACAAACATTAAAAGAAAATAAGTTGTAAGAAAAATTTAGTGAATGAAAATTTTGGCTATAAAATATTTCTTTTATTTAATATATTATTTCTAAAGATGGAATAAATGTTGATCCTAATAAGACCAACGTGGTGGAAGAGTGTGTAAGTCCGAAAAATATCTCTGAGATTAGATGTTTTCTTGGATTAGTGGGTCACTATTGATGACACATTGATAAATTTTCTTGGTTATCTAGCCCACTAAATTAAAACCAAATTAGTATAATTTTCCTACACATGACCTTGATCTAACTGCAATTATTTATTTCTCTAAAGAGAGATGTCATTTATATAGGGATAAATAAAAACTTTATACTGATCATAAAAGTTAAAAGTATATATTCACTAAAAAGGATTTGAACATGAGGAAATAAATATTAACAGAACTAGTTAAGGATTATGATTTGATATTTAAATAGCATCCATGTAATGACAAAAAGGTAGACAATACCTTGAGTCAAAATGATAAAGCATAAAAAAATATGTTATGACTTGAATATGATCCTCTATTTAATGATTTAATGAATGTTGTGTTAGAAATTATGTATGAAAAAATTTCTTCTATTTTGGATCAGGTTTGAGTGCAATCATATTTTTGATAAATAATTAAGTAGGGTTTGTAGGAAGATCTTTGTTTGTATAAAGGTGTAGAATTAGCCAATAAAGGTTAGTTTACTGAATTTAATGTTGATACAGAAGGTGTTTTTAGACATGGAAAATGGTTTTGTGTGCCAATTGATTCATGATGAAGAAGGAATTGTTAACTGACGCTCACAACTCTCTATTTTCTATTCATACTAGTAGTAATTATATGTATAAAGAGCTTCGAGAAATTTATTTGGAAAGGTATGAAGAAATATATAGATTTTTTTAGCATGAAATGTTTAACTTTTCAATAGGTTAAAGTTTAGTGATGAATACCGAAGGGGATAATTTAACATTTTTCAATGACTGAGTGAAAATTAGAGAATATATCTGTTGATTTTGTGGTCATATTTCCAAATATATCTTGAGGTAATAATGAAATTTGGGTTATTGTTGATCATTTGACTAAATATTCAAATTTTATACATATAAAAGATACAATGTCATTATATATTTTTTGAAGACATTATCTTTGGGAAATAGTCTGATTACGAGGAGTTACCCTCTATATTATATCTGAACGTGATCCAAGGTTTACATCAAATTTTTGGAATGGAATTTAGAATTAAATGGGCGATGAATTAAATTATAGTACAAATTTTCTTCCTTAATCAAATTCAAAATCATATCATACAATTCATACTTTAGAGGATATTATTCGAGCTTACTTATTGGATTATCAAGGAAGATGTGGTCAAAATTTTCCTTTAGTTTTATTTTCTTATAGTAATAATTTTCATTCAATTATACATATGGAACATTTTGTGGAATTATATAGAAAATGGTGTTAGACTACAGAAAGTTGGGACAAAAAATATTAGAATAAATTAATAGGAAAAGAATTGATAGAAGATATGGAAGATAAGGTAAGATGATTTAGTAGCACATGATTATATATTATAGTAGGCATAAGAGTTATGTAGATTAAAGGAATAAGGATCACTCATTTGAGGTAGGAAGCCATGTTTTTATTAAATTATGTCTATGGAAAGTGTTATAAATTTTGGATGAAATAGAAAGTATGTTCCATAGTTAATTGGTCTATATAAAATTCTAGAAAAGTTAGGATCGGTTGCTCATAGATTAACTTTACCACTAACTTTATCTTAGGTATATGATGTGTTTTATGTTTCGTTAATAAGAAAGTATACACCCGATGCATCTCAAGTTTTTGTGTTTGAGTGGTAGAGTTAGAGGATTACCTGTTTTATAAAGAAAATTAGATTTAGATTTTAGAGAATAAAGATAAGGTATTTTAAAATAAGGTGATTCACTTGGTAAAGGTTTTATGAAAAATATCATGATTGGGGAAACAAAATGGGAATTGGAAATTTTTAGGAGTGAAAATGACCCTCATCTCTTTAAGTAATGAATAGATTTGCGAGGAAAACATTTCATAAGGGGGAAGAATGTGAAACACTAGGTAATACAATAAATTAATCAATATGATTATTTATAAGTATTCACTTTATGTATTCATATTTATTGTAGTTTTCAAAATAATTTTTTAAATGATTTTTGATGAAAAAGGAATAGTTTTATTTAACTAAATTTCTTTTCTAATAATTACATGATTTTATTTAAAAAATAAATTTTCTTATTTTATAAACTAAATTTGGTAAATTTGAATCATTATTTGGAATCATAAATTAAATATACCTTATGATTTTTTTTATTTTTATGAAAAAATTGATTTTTGAGTGAATTGTAAAACATGCAGTTTTTGAAAAAAATATCATTTATTTTCATTAAATAAATAAATTTAAAAGTAAAAATATATTTTGGATTTATGTTTAAATTAAAAGAGGTTTATTTTATTAAATATATTCAAAATAGTTACCTCAGAATCAATATTATATTTTATTTTTTTGTAAGATAATTTTTTGGTTTAAAAATCCATTTTTCTAAAAACTATTTTTCATTGAATTTTATGGATTTATATTAAAAGTAATTTAAGACACTTATACAAATTGAAGATAAGAAAAATTTATTTCATATTTTTAATAATGTGGTTAAAATTTATAAATAAGGCTATTTTCATTTTTGGCATTATGAATACTAACCATTAGAAAAACGTGTCACCATGGTAATGGGTAAATACGGTTAATAAAGGTAAAAGATAAGTTATAAGGCCATAAAATACTATATTACTTATTATTGGATGATATAATTTTGACCCATAAAACCTCATATACTAAAATTTATATTTTTGAATTCATTTTCCAAATATCAAGACTTTATAATATTTAAATGTTTATAAAAAATACAAGTGTGCCACTCCCCTAACTTATAAAAGGACAACCGCTCTCCTCTATTACTCACACATTTTGAGAACTACATATCATCCAATTCATGAAAAAAACTATCCTCAAAATCCCCCCCACTCCCTATAGGTCCTTTTCTTCTCAAAATTCCAATCCTAGAAGGATAAATGTGCAAGCTAAAGGGTGATATTCGAGGAAAAGGTATAAGTCCTAACCAACCCATTCCATGCTTATTTATTCGTCCACATCCTTAAAATATTCTTCCACAATGATGAAATATTAAAATCAATATTTTAAATATATGAAAATATTATTTTTATCATGGAAAAAACTTTTTATATTTCCCTTTACACCTTATTAGAAATGAAAATGTCACTCGTGTGTACGTTTGAAATGCCACCTCCACAACACAATGTATTTCATTTTTAATAACCAGATCATATTGATGGTTATAATGAATAAAAAATTAATTTTTATGTTATTTTTGAAATAATTTTTATTTTATAAATATAATATTTTACTTACCTTCTTTATCTTTCCTTCCTTTGGAAATTGATAACATCGCTCGTGCGTATTTTTGGAATACCACCTCTAAGAAGCGATATGATTTATTTTTCATTTTAACCTTATAAGGATGGTCATAAGGACGGAAATAATGAATAAATATGTCATGAATAACATATTTATTATTATATAAAATTAAAATATCAACTAAATTATTTCTTTTCCACCCATTATAAAAAAATTAAAACAATGTTCATACGTACGTACATACTATCATCTCCTTGAAACAATGTGGTTAATTTTCCCTAAACACCTTACATAGTTAGTTTTAAAAGTGTATAAAATATATAAATATGATAAATATAAAATTTTTATGATTCTAGAGACAATGTAACTATAATCCCTTTGAACATGATCAACACACCAGTGTGGTTTTGTTGTTATGAGCCAAATGACCCCAAAATATACAACATGAACTTAAAAATTTTAGTAATCTATTAAAAAACGTATTAAATGAAATAAAAGGAGTAATAATAATTAAATTAAACATAAAAAGTTTCTTAATAAAGTATAAAAATAAAATAATTTTATTATTC
This sequence comes from Viscum album, assembly GCA_963277665.1. Taxonomy (NCBI): domain Eukaryota; kingdom Viridiplantae; phylum Streptophyta; class Magnoliopsida; order Santalales; family Viscaceae; genus Viscum; species Viscum album. Next base: position 192,315,100 of record OY728145.1, read on the forward strand.
AAGAGTTAAATAATGAATGAAGCTAGTGGGGACATATGACGAGGGACTTTTTTTTAAAACCTTCCTTTGAAGTATTCTTTTGAAATATTTTTCTTTCATATCCATGTTACTTAAAATATTCCAAGAATGATATTATTTATTTTTAAAAGGATGTTATATTTTATTATCAGTGACTTTTAAATTTCATTTTAAAGGTTTAAAAATGAATCTTTTTAACATCTATCTAACAAGTCATTTTGATGTTTAATCTAAAGTGAATAAAGAATATTTTTCTGAACATATACCTGGAACACTAATTTTCAACCATCATAAACATTATTTAATATCATGATTACTATAAAATTTTCCTTTATTATTTTTAGATAATTTGTTTTCTCACTATTCTAAAAATTTTGTTGTTTTAAGAAGTTTTTGATAGAAACAAAAACTTGTTATCATCTTTATGAGGTTACTACAAGTTTTATCTCTTAAGGGATTGAATTACAATTCAAATGGGTTTTATGATTAATGTTAAATATATATGTGTTTTTATTCATGAATTGGTTATTATACATTTTATATTAATTATGGGTGATCTTGATATATTTATGATGATAAGTGAGCCCAAAATATCTCTCTAATGATTTGGGTAAAGTGATGAAGTTTACCACTGATTGACTAGTCCTAAAAGATATAGGAATTATATATCTAGGTGATTCAATTTTAAGGGTTCTTCCAAATGTAAATGTATGTATAATTTCCCAATGTACCTATATGAAATTATTACAATGGTTTATAAAGAAAATACTTTTCTTTCAAAAGGTAAGAAATTGAGTTTATGTTTTAAAAAAAGTTAATGAGAATTCTTATAATGGGGAAAGGATTGTTAGTTAAGGAATGTTATTAATGCATTCTTATATTTTATAAGAATCCCTTATTATTATGATTTTAACTTTATTATTTAATATTAATTGTTTCATGAAAGATATTGAGAAATTTTTTTTTTATGGAAAAGTAAATGTATATTTGCGATCAAATGTTTATTGCAAAAGGAAAAATTTTCTTATGTGTTTTTCATGTTTAAAAATGCACTAATGGGTTTATTTTACTTTATATCACTTACCGATATTTGTTTTTATAATATTTATTTTTAAAATTATTTTCATTAGTCTTAGGGATGGGTAGAAGTGTTAATAGATCTAGATTTATATATATGGGAGTTACCTTGAACAAGGAAAGGGTGTCTTTATAATGAACTTGTTTTTTAGAAAAAATGGATACTATGTGGATATATAAACTTTATTATGTAATTTTTTACTTATTACTCTAAAACTATAAACCAAAAATATCCTAATAATTTTATAAAGTGAAAACATTATAATAAATGATGTAATTATTGGTTGTTTAATTTACAAGGGGTTATAGGTGTCTAAATGACTATAGATGAAATTAATTTTTTCTCTGATAGAAAATTAATATTGGGAAATCTAAACAGTATGGAAAGTAGTAGGATTTTATATTGAAACTTGTGAATTCCATTATTACTATTTCACACAAGGTGAGTCTATAAGAAAATATTTAGTGGATTGAGAACTTTAACAGGTTCAATAGGTTGAATTAAAAAAAACATAGAATTCATAGAAGAGTACCATTAAATCACCCCACTAGGGTTAATCTAATTTGGGGATCTACAATATTGTATGAACATATCTAATTTCTCTATGTTCTTCTAATATGAAATTTCTCTATTCAATTGTTTTCTAAAATGGTTATGTTTTTAGAGTTGGTTCCCTATAAACCAAATTATTTGTACTTTATAATAAACTTATATTATTTGGATGCATATTAATAAACTTCTTATCACATCATGATTGTTCTTATGCGTGAAATAATATGTGATAATGTCCTAAGAATAGCTGTCACACTAAAAGGTCAGAGTGGATTCTTGCTATGATGAGTACCTGGAAGTTCCATGATACTATCCATGAATATATGTTCTATGGCTATATGATATCTTTTTAAATAACACAAATGATACAGGCTATCTGGGGTGGGGACTCATGAAACTTTAAGGAACCTTATCATTGTGTTCACCCTTGGTAATTATAAGGACCCAACCATAAAACATTGCATAATCTTAAATTAAATGGATAATTCACATTGAGGATCTTTTCAGGTTTATAGTTTTAGAGATTGAGTCCATAACTATTACATTACATCTCAAAATTTACAAAGTATACAATTATACTTATTTTCCAATTTTTTTCATAAAATAAAAGCTCTTGAAAAGAAGATTCATGTCTAGATCCATGTTTTAGACAGCATGACTATTCCTTGATCCCATCATTGACCCTATTCATCTTTAAGTCCTATTAAAAACATTTCAAAACTTGGGATGATCATAAAAAGATCTGTAAGGGATATACAATAAAGAAAGAAAACATTATTCCATCTATAAAAACCAATAACAAGCTCATACCTCATGAAATAAGAAAATTTATGAATAATACATAGAAATCATAAATCATAATGGTAACTTGTAGCATCCATAACATAATTACATTGTTTCTTTCACATCTACATAGGGAGTTACATTTGGAATACCCATAATAGTATATTACCTAAATCTCTTTGGAGAAAAATTATCATTTACCTATGTCGCATTACCCAATGCATTTGCGAGTTATCTCGGGTTCACCTGCCCTAGGTTTATCACGGAACCACCAGTATAAGTAAACAATGACCAAGAACCATAACATATTCATAACACATAAAACAAAAATAATGGAAATAAAACATTTCCACATCATAAATATATTGACATAACAAATACATTATCTAAACCATTTTCAACACCAAAATTGTAACACCCTAGGATTTTATAGTACATTATTTCTTCAAATTAATTCAATAACTTGCGTTACACGCAACACTGAGTTCAAGTGCACCATGACTTACCAAACTATCCATTCAAAAGTGGTTATGAATTGTATTAATTGAATTTTTAACTTTATATAATCCTTATAATTTTAGAATCCATATTATGAGTTTCTTGAACATAATGTAAGAATAAATTCATTTTTTTCAGATAAAATAAGTAATTTTCAAAAAATGAAATTTTACTGGATTTTAATGGTGAACCCTTTTTAAATACAATATTTGAAACTTTAATATATTTAATTTTACAAAATAAACTTTTTATTTGGAACCGGTACATAATAATTTAGTTTCTATAAATTTTTGGTGTTTTTCTAATAATTTATATATTTGGGTGAATAGTGAAAAATACTATATTTTAACTGAAAACAAATTTTTTAATAAAAATAATTTATAGTGTTGAATTATACATTTTAATGTTTTGGAAGTATAAGTAGATTATGTTTTTACCATTTAATCTAATGATGGTCATTGTAAGTAATTTCACTTTGAAATTGTATATAAACAAGTGTCAATCTTTTGATAGTTATTATTTCTTCAAGATAATTTTTTTGGTTTTGACAACGGGAATTTATTTTAAATTTATTAATGTGAATTATATGTTTTAAAATTGGGAAAATAGAATTCATATTTGAATTTGGAATACCAAAATTATCTTAGGGTGAAGTTTTGGTATTTTTCTGAAAACTTTCAATTTTTGATGAATAGTGAAAAACACTGAGTTATTGTTTAAAACCAAATTTTTATTTAAATAATTATATATTTTATTTAAATTTATTTTAGATCAAAATAGATAAATAATACATATATAAGTTTAATTTAATTCATTGGAGTCAGTTTATAATAATTTTAGATATATAAAAATTTTATCGAACGTTTTACCATCTTTTACCCACCTCCTGAGAGCATTTTCAAATTGACATAAAACATAATTTTACCACTTATGTGTGTTGAATTTCAAACATCTGAGAGACATGTTTGATATAATTAAGTAAAATGTGGTTCAATAAGATGATTGTTTTGGTGAATAGTAATTTTTGACTTTTATTTACCGCGGTTAAAGGTAAATAAGGTAATTCAAGGTAAAAAGAATATTATAATAATAAAACATTACCTTAACACTTTTCCTAACCTTATTTTATGAGTCATTTAAGACCATGGGCATCCTTGGGTCGATTGTGGGACCCCATGGAGCCACTTATGAATGATAATGACACTTTATTTTAATTAACTTAAAGTAAAGGTAAAAATGATATAAACAAATATCTTTTAGTAAATAAATTTTTACATGGGGTTATATAAGTCCTATTTTAAAATATAAATATTAATTAGAAATCTAAAAATATTTCCTATATAATGGTAGTTTATTTATATTTTTTATACATTAAATAATTTAATTTATTTATGACACAATGATAATGCAGTAATTACCTTATTAGTGAAATATTAAAATAATTGATATTATAAATACTAAAATAAATTTAATTTTAGAGTTTTTATAAATTATAATAATTTAATAGGTTTTTATGACATGTTAGAGTTGATTAAATGAATTGTTTTTGAATTAATAATGCTTTTATAAATTTAGAAAAAACAAAATACCAAATAGTGTCAAAATTGACATAAAAGAGTTTTTAAAACAAATATTATATTATAAAATGATATTCTATTCCTAAAAATACAAGGTTCGGTAAAAAGACTTATATAATGATATTTTTATCATTAAGGATCTATTTTGGGTTCCCTTGGATGTATATAGTATGTTTATTAACCATATAATATAAAAATACAAAGAGACATGGTAAATGTCAAACTATTTAACTAAGAGTTAAATCTAAAAATAAGGTTAATATAGTGACCCAAACCTGTCTAAAACATATTTTTTGAGTGGTTTTAGACCCAACCCACATTATAATTTTAATAATAAATTTTGGATCCATTAGAAACTGAGAAGGATTTTATTATAAAATAGTATTTCTAGGTTTTCCTAAGGTGCCCCTCACCCCTCTTAAAAAAGGGTACTCTCCCTTCTGTCTAATTCACACATTCAAAGCCATTTGGCTTGGACAAACCCTACCAAAATACCATATCTACTGTCCTAAATTCATACTAGAGGCCTTAATTTAGTCATAAATCCAACTTAAGGATCCCTTTTGATCAAATCAAAAGGAAGAACACGAAGAAGAGGTAAATATTTCATCACCTTTTTCAATTTACTTTCTTCTTCCACTTCCTCTTTCTTTGTTGTTTCCATTATAAAAAAATAAATCCAATATATTATATATATTGTGATGTTATTATAAATATAGTACAACCATATTCATTATTCTGTCCATCCTTTGATGACATTTCACCATATGTGAGTATGTACGACTTACCGTCTCCATGTCGTGGTGTAATTGTTATTCAATACATTATTATTTGGATGGGTATAATAATGTTGTGTAGTTGATTTAAATAATAAATATAACATGATAAATATTATTTATATATGATATACCATCCAATTATATATTATTTTAACATAAAAATAATGATATTGTCGCTCGTGCGTACGTACGGATTACCATCTCCACGAACACGATGAGATTCGTTCCCCATCGTATCCATTCAAGGATTATTTTCATTAGATGATTAAAAATAATTTTTAAAGACTTAATATAATTCTGAATATGAATAAGATACATCCCATCCATAACAAACATTACTTACATAACAAAGCATATAAAAGAAAACAGATTAGTTAACATCCAAAATGATGTTAATACTAAGATATTATTAACAAAGCAATATTAAAAGATCATATATAATATCATATTAATGTATATGATTATTTTATAATTTAATAATAATTATTTCACTATTATACATGAGTTTAACCTACCCTTGACCAAGGAAACGTATATGGTAAGGGTTAATTTCACAATCTATTTATTATCTGGGGTTGTTTATACATAATTATCTACTAGGACCTCTTTATCATCCACATCCATGTTTCTTAAAAATGTATTTCCAAATTCTTTTTACTATTTACTAGAAAATGGGGTAAAGTTATTTATAAAATTATTTGACCTTATATGTTTTGAAAGGAATCTTTCCGTCGTTTTCCAAACAAGGTACTTTATGACCTTTTCGACAAAATTCAGGTAAGAATATTTTTTAAACTTATACAGAGGGTACTATTATTTTCCACCATTATAACATCATCGTAGATTCCCTTACAAGCTTATAAGAATATTTTAAAAATAAACGGTTTCTTTATAATTATGTGACTCTTAAATGATTTCAAAAGAGAAAGAGATATTTTTCTAAAAATGGTTTTGATTTCATCTATATCAACATCCTTTGATGGATTTCAAGTTTATTTGAAATTGATTTATTATTGTAAAAAACTTCCATAATTTATTAAATATTTTGTGATATGTTTGACTATGGATGTGATATTTTTATACCATTCATGGGTTATTGTTAAATTATTGAAATTTCGTATGGTAGTTTTAATATGAATGTTTATGTTATATTTCAACCTTTTAATATGAGGAATGTATTAGACTTAGTAAGTGACAGGTGGAGCCCACTATATCTCCTTGATGCATCGGTAGGTCTCATGAGACAACTAGACATGGAATTGGCCAAGGCCTTTACCAATTTTATATATGGTTTTGGCTGAGGCCTTAATTATTTTTAGACATCTTGGCCGAGGCCTTGAAAACATGTTTCAGAATATCTGGCATTATACATTCCCTCATTATGAAAATAATATTGATGGTTAATGTGGTCATTCAACTAGTAGAATATCCATGATTATGTTTTATTATGGAATTATTTACTCATCTCATATTCCTTTCATAAATGTATTCATGTTTATTATTGGTAAAGGCATGTGGTTTCAATTATTCACCATGCTTAATATTTATGTTATCTTCCGCAGTATTGCTTACCCTTACTGAGCGCTTGAGCTCACCCCTTTCTTATGTTTAATTTTCTGTGGATATGAAAGAAGTTAGTTATTAGTGACTTGTATGCATAATCTAGGTGGCTTGGATGTTTCTAATGTAATAAATTTGTGTTGTATTTCTTTTCAAGTTGTAAAGTTAAAATCTTGTTTCCAATAATACTAAACTGATCGGTCTTTTGAGATATTATTTCATTGTGATCATGCCAATGTTATGTAATAATGCACCAACTCTGGGTAACTAGGGTTGGGGAATTACAAAAATACATAGAAGAGTATATGGTATTTATTTTATTTTAAAAATATTATGACTTTTTAAGGAAGCCATAGATCAAATAATACTCGCAGCGGTGGAAAATATTGTTGTCACCACTTATGTTAAAAATAAATTATTTTTTCTTATTTATTAAAATGCCTCATATAAAAAAATTACCTTTGAATGAAATGAAAAGTAAACGGTGTTTATACACAGTATGAAATAAAGTCATTTATAAAACAAAATTTGACTCAATGAAAGGAGATTTAGACGAAGTCGCTTACCTCGTGTCCGAATTGACCCGTTCGATCTTTAATATCCTGAATAATAAAAAAATGTTAATTTATACTTGTTTAAGAAAAATTTTCATGTTTATTATTCCTTTTTATATCACTTATTACCATGTTATAAACAATATGTAATCATTTAAGTTAATATTGGTCGTTTTTTCAATATTTGGTACTTGAGTCAAAAATAAACTTCTTATAATTACAAGTTGTTAATGTGGTCAAAAGTCCATTATCTACAGAATGATATTAATGATTTAGATATCATATATATCATATATATCTAGTATATATATTTATATAAAATAGTGTATAACATTTGGAGGTAAGAAATGAAATGAACCATTCCTGGAGACGGTAAGCCATATGTACGCATGAACGCTACTTTCATTTCCATTTCCTATTTAATGGAATAAAAAATTAATGATACATAGGTATATTATAATTATAGTATAATATCATATATATAATTTCAGTAACTCCACCCTTTATACGTTCCATGTATGGCATGAACAAGTCATATCACTTTGTGGGGGCGGTAGTCTGCACTTCCTCAAATGAAATCATCGTTTTTACCCATTATAGAAACCATAAAGGTATGATACAAATGAAAAATAAATAAGTATAAAGACAATATAAATATGATATATATCACATATAAATATTTTTTCAACTAAATTTCCACTATAAGAGGTGGTAGGAGAAGATTGAACAATCATCATTTCGTGAGGAAGTAGTTCACCGTCCATAGAAACAATATGTTCTTTACCTGTTAAACGGAGGTGTGCTTAAGTGTAGTAAGAATATTTCTCCCAAAAAACCTTTATATTGAGTATACGGGTTTTTTTATAAAATAAAGTAATACAAAGAGTTTATTGGGTTGTAGAAGTAAAATAAAAGAAAAGAACTTAAGAGAAGACGTTACCTTTAAATCGGGTAACTCCCTTTGGTTTGAACCAAAAGGATTTCTTGAAGTGACTTCTACCTAAGGTAAGGCTTATAGGTGGAAGAGAGTGATCTTGAGAGATTATTTGGGTAGAGTTTTGATGGTCCAAGGGGCTTTATAAGTGTGAGTAATGAGTTAGATGTCCGGGATTTTTATAAGGGAGAGGAGGGGCTCTTTAGGAAAGTTTGAAAATATTAATTTATTATATAATGATTTTCGGTTTTTAAAAGTCCAAAACTTATTAAAGTCAAAGATAATATGACATTTTTTGAAATAAAATCACCTAATAAAATTTTTATAGGTTTTTGATATTGTTTTAATCTTTATAATTTAATTTATTTAAATCATTTATTAATGAGGTAAACACTGCATCATTATTGTATCATAAATAATTTTATATATTTGAAGTCTAAAAATTGTAAATAAAATACCATGATTAAGGAAATATTTTTATCTTTTTAAATAATATTTATAGGTAAATATATCAATTACATAATCCAATATTAAAATTGTTTTACCAAAACAATACATGTTTATGATATTTTTATTTTTACTTTAAATAAAAATTTATTGATGTCATTATCTTACCCAAATGGATTTAAAAGGAAAATAATCTCACCCAAGGATTGTATTGGTCTCCCATGACTCATCCAATAAGATTAGGACAAGTGTTAAGGTAATTTTATACTATTATAATATTATTTTTACCTCAAATTACCCTATTTACCCTTAACCACAGCAAATAAAAGTCAAAAGTTACTATTCAAAAAATTATTTCAATCTTATTGAAGAAAATTTTACTTATTTATAACAACCATGTTTTTTGTATTTTTTAAATTCAGTTCATTGATGTGGTAAAATTTCATTTAAACAAAGAAGTTGGTTTTTTTAACTACTGCTCGGTGTCTTCACTATTCTTCAAAAATTGAAGTTTTTTAGAAAAATATCAAAAATTCATACTAAGCTATATTTGATATTATGAATTAAAAAATGATGTCTATTTTACCAAATTAAAAACATATAAGTCTAATTAATTAATTTAAAATTAATTCCCATTGTCATAACAAAAAGCATGTTTTTAAGAAATTATAACTATCAAAAGATTGACGCTTGTCTATGTCTAATTTGAAGGTGAAATTACTTCTAATGACCAACATTAGATTAAATAGTAAAAATATAACCTAATTACACTTTATTAAAATTAAAAATATAATCTAACCGTATAAATAAATTATTTTAAAAGGCAGTTTTGAATTAAAATACAATATTTTTCACTATTCATTAAAAAATGAATTTTATTTGAAAAATACAAAAAAGTTACCCAAAGAAAATTTTGATGTACTCATTTAAAAGAAGAATTTTATTTTGTTAAATAGAACATATAAAAGTGACCAAAACTATATTCGAATATGGTTCTCCATCAAAATATGGTAAATCAACCTTTTAAAGAATATTAGAGTATTTATGCTTAAAATTATATTCAGTCACATTTTAAGCCTCTAAATTTTATTGGATAAATGTAAAAACATTTAACAAACACGTATAATCATATTTTAGTTAGTTTTATTCATTCCTGCCAATAAAATGGCTTGAAATTAACTACCATTTAAAATAATATTATATTATTAATTTTCAGTATGACCCAGCATTGTGTGCAACATTAGCCTTTGGAGAAACCCATTGTTGCGTGTCAGGTATGCCATCAAACATAACATCCCCTTTAAAGTAAAATTAATATTTAATTCACAAATTTTAATAAATGTGAAAAAAGTATTATTCTTTATTTACCCGTGATGTTACATCCTTCCCCCCTTTTGGAAATTGCGTCCTCATAATTTTTATTCACTTATAAAATAAGTGGCGGTATTTATCCCTCTCAGCATTTGCATATTCCCATGTTGCCTCTTCAGCCATTTGATTTTTCCACAAAACCTTTACTGGATGAATTTCCTTTTTCTGCAACACTTTCTCTCTTCGGTCAAGAATCTGGACTTGTTGTTCCTCATAAGTGAGATTCTCTTCCAATTGAACAACCTTAGGACTCAAAACATGAGATGGATCTGGCATATACTTTCTCAACATTGAAATATGAAAAACATTGTGTACCTGAGATAAAATTGAAGGTAAATTCACTATGTATGCAACTGATCCAACTCTATCTAGGATTTCATAAGGTCTAATAAACCTCAGACTAAAATTTCCCTTCTTACCAAAACACATCACACTTTTATATGGAGAAAAATTGAGAAAGAAATGATCACCTACCTCCAAAGAAAGATCATTCCTTCAGTTATTCGCATAAATTTTCTGACTGCTATATTAGTTGTTCTCATATGCTTCCAAATCAACTGAACTTTTTCTACCATCTATTCTATCAATTCTGGTCCCATAAACTTCCTTTTAGCTAATTCATCCCAAAAATCTAGAGTTCAACACTGCTTCCCATATAATGCTTCAAATGGAGCCATCTGTATACTAGAATGGAAACTGTTATTATAAGAAAATTCAACCAAAGAAAGATGTTGGTCTCAAATTCCCTGGTAATCCAGTGAACAAGCACATAGAATATCCTCCAAGGTCTAAATTGTTCATTTTAACTTCCCATATTATTGAGGAAGAAATGTTGTACTAAAATTTAATTCAGTACCCAATGAATTCTGAAGGCCTTTCCAAAAGTTATAAGTAAACATGGGATCACGATCAGATACAATGGAGAGGGTAACTCCATGAAACCTGAATATATCTTTGACTAACAATCGAGAAATTTGATCTAGAGACAAAGTATCTAGAATAGGGGAAAAATTAGAAGATTTGGTCAATCAATCAACAATAACCAAGATTATATTATTACCTCAAGATTTCTTTGGTAATCCCACAATGAAGTCCATTGATATATTTTCCCATTTCCACTCTGACACTGGTAAAGTCTAAAACATCTTTTTTTGTAACTGCCACTCTACTTTAACCTATTAACAAGTCAAACACTTCATAGTAAAGTCATCAATATATCATTTCATTCCATCCCTCCAGTAATACTTCCAAATATCTCTGTATATCTTAGTACTGCTAGGATTAACTAAAAATGGAGAACTATGGGCTTCACATAACAACTCATTCTTTAACTCTGAATCACAAGGCACACATAATATCTTTCCAAACCTCAAAATACAATCATTATCAATGTTAAAATCCAGAAACTTACCCTTCTGAACCAACTCTACCATTTTCAACAACTCACTATCTTCCTTGTTTGCTTGCTAAATTCTGTCTAATAGAGATGATCTCACTGACACCTGAAAGAAAAAAGAGAAATTTCCTGCACCAACAAATTCTATGCCAAATTTCATCAAGTCTTTAATTAAAGGATCTTGTTCCAAATGTAACAGGATTAATGTAGCATTAATTTTTTTGACTCAAATCATCAACCACTTTATTTTCCTTTTCTGGATGGTACTGAATTGTGCAATCATAATCCTTGACTAATTCCATCCATATCCTCTATCTCATGTTTAATTCATTCTGAGTAAAATATATACTTGAAAAATTTGTGATCAGTATATATTTCACACTTTACTCTATAAAAATGATACCTCCAAAATTTTAAAGCAAAAACAACAGCATCTAATTCCAAATCATGTGTAGGGTAATTTAACTGATGTGGTTTCAAGTAACGTGAAGTATAATCAGTTACCTGATCATTCTTCATAAGGAAACAACCAAGTCCTTTCAAAAAAGCATCACTATAAATAACAAACTCACTATTTATAGAAGTAAATTCCAAAAAAAGATCATTCACCAATCTTGTTTTCAAGTCCTAAAAACAATCATCACATTCTTTTGTCCAAATGAACTTAACATCATTTCGAGTTAACTTAGTCAGTGGACTAGATAACCATGAAATTTTTTCAAAAAACCTCTAGTAATAACCTGAAAAACCATGAAAACTACAGATCTTGGTTATATTTGTTTTTCTTGTCCATTCTTCAACAAATTTTGTTTTAGAAGGATCAACCGTTATGCCATTTTTTGAAACAATGTGACCAAGGAATGAAATTTGCTGTAACCAAAAATCACATTTGATTAATTTCCCATACAATTTCTTTTCTTTTAAGGTTTACAAGAAAAACTTTAAATGTCTTTCATGGTTGTATTTACTTTTATAATAAACCAAAATATCATCAATGAACACAACCACAAAATTATCCAAGAACTCACATGAAGTTCTATTCATAGGATCCTTGAATATAGCAGGTGCATTGGTTAACCCAAAAGGCCTAGCTACAAATTCATAATGGCCTTATCTAGTACAAAACACATTCTTAGTAATGTCTAATTCCTTTACTTTCAACTAATGGTACCCCGACCTTAAATCAATCTTTGAAAAATACTGAGGTCCCTGAAGCTGATCAAACAAATCATCGATATGAGGAAAATGATACTTGTTCTTAATAGCTATTTATTCAATTATCTATAATCAATGAAAAGTCTCATTGAACCATATTTATTTTTAACAAATAAGACAAGAGAACCTTATGGTGATGTGCAAGGTCGAATGAAACCTCTATCTAATAACTCATACAACTTCTTCTTTAACTCTAAAAGTTAAATTTTGGCCATTCAATAAGGGGGTTTTGAAATTGGCATAGCATTAGGAACTAAATCAACATTAAATTCAACTTCTCAATCAGGTATAATACCAGGAAAATCATCAGGAAAAACATCAAGGTACTCATTTAGCACTGGAATATAATTAATCTGAATAGTTCATTTGTTTTGAACAATATGTTCAAGGTAACATTCATTTCCATATTTTACTAGTTTCTCAGCTTCCTAATATGTTATCAAAATTAAGGGTTCATTCTTGTACAAAAATTAAAAATATTTCTAAAAATAAACCTATTTTGATCTATAATCAATATTATCATGATAAATAGAAAGTCAATCCATACCCAAAATAACATCAAACTCTACTAGAGGAAAAAAAAGGTTTACAGGTAGATTCTTTCTGCACACAAGGACATGAAGGTTCTTATAATTTCTTTTTGTCTCAAAATTTCCCCCATTGTTTTTACAATAAGTTAAGGATTCAAATCTTGATATGGAATTCTCAATTTACTAGAAAACTTCTCAGAAGTGAACGAATGTGTAGATCCTTAATCAAACAACACATTGGCATAATCTGAACAAATAAACAATGTACCTGATACTACTTCATTTGATGCCCCCACATCTGCTGTAGTAGTTTCAAAGAATTTCACCACCCCTTTATGCTTGTAATCTGACTACTTTCCCTCAGTTGAGTTCTTCGTTGGACACTCATTTTCATAATTACCCATTTCATTGCACTTAAAACAGTTTGCTGACTGTAAATCATATTTTTCTTACCATTAACCCAATATTTTTCATTGCAATTGTGATCCTTATGTCCCATTTTACCACATCGGTAGCACTTACCAAAATTTAAAAGACATTCACTAGCATGATTTTTACTACAATTTTCACAAACTGTAAACTTAAGATTCTTACCATCAGACTTTTTTTGAAGAGTTCTTCCCTTTCTCCTACCTCCTCGACCTCTTGTTCTTTTGTTTGTCAAAGAACACGTCATCATCGAAAAACTCCATTTCCACTTTCTCGGTACATCAAACAAGTTTTTCATAACTTTTGAATTCATGGGAAGATAAATCCCTTAGATACTTTGGATTTAATCATGAGTAAAAAAGGTTGATTTTATTATCAAGATGTCCTTTTAAATTTGGAGCATACCTTGCTAGTCGAGTGAATTTTTCTTCATAAGTATCCACTGAATCATCCTTCTACCTCAATTCTAGGAATTGTTTTTCCATCCTAAGATAAAACACCTTAAGAAAATATTTCTCAAGAAACATACCTTTGAATTCATCCGAATCATGAGCATCAATCTCCTTAATATACCTGATATTTTTCACCATCGACCACCACTGATTCACTTCACCTTCAAAACGGTAAATAGAAAGAGTAACGTTTTGATGTTATGAACACCCCATGAAATCAAAAATATTTTGCAGTTATTTATTCCACACTTATTCTAGCACAAGGTTAGATGATCCTCTAAATTATGGGGGTTGTTGCCTCATGAAATGCTCCACTACTGACATGTTCCTCTGTGGTTGATCTGGATGATCTTGTTCATGGATACCACCACCATTTATTACCCGAGTCAACAATGCCATCACTGCAAAAAACTATTTAGTTCCAATTCCAACCATCTTAGGTTGCTGATTTGGAAGGTTGTTTTCCTTTTGATGTCATCCCATCATAGCTGCCCAGGTTCCTCTATGGAAAACCATTGTGAACATAGAAATATATTAGGCAAAACAACATGGTAATAAGTAAATACTATATCATTTCATTATTTTTATAAATTAATTTATAGACATTAATTAAACCTTATTCTAACTCCTAAATTTGTCTAAACTGACATCTGATACTAACTATAAAGAAACCAACCTTAAAACATTACCTAATCTTGAATTAAATGGATAATTCACATTGAGTATTTTTTCAGGTTTATATTTTTAGAGAATTAGGCCATAACTATTATATTACATCTCAAAAATTTTAAATTAGACATTTCTACTTTGTTTCCATTTTTTATAGAATAAAAACTCTTGAAAAAAAGATTCATGTCAAGTTCCATGTTTTAGACAACATGACTTTTCCTTAATCCCATCCTTAACCCTATTCATCTTTAAGTCATGTATTTTTTTTTTCAAAACTTGGGATGAGCATAAAAAGCTTAGTAAGGTTTATAAAATAAATAAAGAAAACATCATTACATTAATACATACCAATAATAAGATCATACCTCATGAAATCATTAGATTTATGAATAACACATAGAAATCATAAATCATAAAGGTAACTTGTGGCATCCATAACATACTTACACTGTAGCTTTCACACCTACGTAGGGAGTTACATTTGGAATACCCATCATAATATATTCCCTAAATCTAGTAGGAGAAACATTATCACTTACCTATATCACGTTACCCAATGTATTGGAGAGATATGGCGGGCTCGCTGACCCTTGGTTTATTACATAACCACCTATGTATGTAAATAATTCCCAAGAACCATAACATATTCATAACATATAAAACAAAACATAAAGGAAAGATAACATTTCCACATAATTTTAACATATTGACATAAAAAATCCATTATAACAAACATTCTCAATACCAAAACATGTAAAGATTATATGGTATTTATTTTTCTTTTATAAACATCATGGCTAGTAAAGGAAGCCATAGATCAAATAATACTCACGGCGGTAGAAAAGGTCGTTGTCACCACTTAAGTTAAAAGAAACATTCTTTTTTTTTCGTTTAGTAAAATGCCTCATAGAAAAAGATTCCCTTTGAATGAAATGAAAATTCAAAGGTGTTTATACACTATATAAAATAAATTCGTGTATAAAACACAATATTCCTCAGTGAAAGGATATTGAGACGAAGTCCCTTACCTTGTGTCCAACTTGACCCGTTCATTCTTTAATATCCTGAATAATAAACTAAAGTTAATTTATACTTGTTTGAGAAACTTTTTCATTTTTATTATTCCTTTTTTATATCACTTATTACCATGTTATAAACATTATGCAATCATTTAAGTTAATAATGGTGGTTTTGTCGATATTTGGTGCTTGAGTAAAAAATGAACTACTTATAATTACAAGTCGTTCATGTGGTCAAAATTACATTATCTATAGAATTATATTCATGATTTAGATATCATATATATCATATATAGCCAGTATATATATATATAAATATATAACAATACTTAACATTTGGAGGTAAGAAATGAAATGATCCATTCATAGAGATAACAAGCTGTATGTACGCATGAACGCTACTTTTCATTTATATTTTGTATTTAATGGAATGAAATATTAAAGATACATAGGTATATTATAATTTCATTATAATATCATATATATAATTTTGGTAACTTCATCCTTTATACATTTCACATATGGAATGAACATGTCATATCACTTTGAGGGGGTGGTAGTCTACACTTCCTCAAATGAAATTATCGTATTTACCCATTATGGAAACCATAAAGGTATGCTATAAATGAAAAATAAAGAAGTATAAGGATAATATAAATATAATATATATCACATATAAATACAATTCAATATTAATGGCCACTATAAGAGGTGGTATGAGAAGATTGAACAATCATCATTTCCTGAGGTAGTAGTTCGCCGTCCATAGAAACAATATGTTCTTTGCCCATTAAACGGAGGTGTGAGTAAGTGTAGTTAGAATATTTCTCATAAATAATCCTTTTATATTGAGTATACTGGTGTTTTTATAAAATAAAGGAATAAAAAGAGTTTATGGGGTTGGAGAAGTAAATTAAAAGAAAAGAACTTAAGAGAAGACGTTACCTGTAAATCGGGTAACTCCCTTTGGATTGAACCAAAAGAATTTTTTGAAGTGTATTCTACCTAAGGTAAGGAATATATGTGGAAGAGAGGGATCTTGAGGGATTTGTTGGATATATTTTGGTGGAGTCAATGGGATTTAGAGGTGTGAGTAATGGGTTATATGTGAGTGAGTTTTATAAGGGGGATGAAGGGATCTTTAGAAAAGTTTAATAATATTATTTTATTCTATAATTATTTTCAGTTTCTAAAGGTCCAAAACTTATAAAGTAAAAGATAAGATGACTCTTGTTGAAAATAAAATCATCCAATAATAATTTAATTGGTTTTGGACATTGTTTTAATCTTTACAATCTTATTTATTTAAACCATTCATTAATGAGGTAAACACTGCATTATTATTGTGTCATAAATTATTTTATTTATTAAATGTCTAAAAATTGTAAATAAAATACTTTTATGTAGGAAATATTTTAATATTTTTAAAGAATATTTATAGTCAAATATATCAATTATATAACCCTACATTAAAATTATTTTAGCAAAAGAATATATGTTTATGATATTTTTATTTTTACTTTAAATAAACATTTATTAATGTCATTATCTTACCTAAATGGATTTCAAAGTAAAACAATATCACCCAAGGATTGTATTGGTTGGAAATGACTCATAAAATAAGGCTAGGACAAGTGTTAAGGTAATTTTATATTATTATAATATTATTTTTACCTTGAATTACCCTATTTACCTTTAACCGCGGTAAATAAAATTTAAAAATTACAATTCACCAAAAATTATTTTCATCTTATTGTACCACATTTTACTTAAAGATAACAACCATGTATGTCATATTTTCAAAATTCAATTCCAAAAATTAGTAAAATTTCATTTAAATGAAGAAGTTGGTTTTTTAACTACTACTTAGTGTTTTCCCTATTCATCGAAAATTAAAGTTTTTCAAAAAAATACAAAAAATAATCCTAAGATATATTTGATGTTCAAAATTAAAAAATTATGTATATTTTACCAAATTCAAAACATATAATTTGAATTAATTAATTTAAAATTAATCCCTATTGTCAAAATAAAAAGCGTGTGTTTAAGAAATAATAACTATGAAAAGATTGACACTTGTTTATGTCCCATTTCAAAGTAAAATGACTTCCAATGACCAAAATTCGATTAAATGGTAAAAATATAATCTAATTAAACTTTAAAACCAATTATAAATATAATCTAACCATATAAATAAATTATATTAAAAGGGAGTTTTGAATTAAAATAGAATATTTTTCACTAGTCATTAAAAATGAATTTTATAAGAAAAATACCAAAAATTTACCTAAATTAAATTTTGATGTCCCAATTCTAAATAAGAATTTTATTTTTTCAAATAGAAAATATAAAAGTGACCAAAACAAGATTTAAAGAGGATTCACCATCAAAAGGCGTTAAATTAACTTTTTAACGAATATTAGAGTATTTATGCTTAAAATTATATTTATTCACATTTTAAGCCTCTAAATTTTATTGGATTAATGTAAAAACATTTTAAAAACATGTATAATAATATAGTAGTTAGTTCTGTTTATTCCCACCAATACAATGGCTAGGCATTAACTACCATTTAAAATAATATAATATTATTATTTTTCAGTATGACTCAGCATTGTGTGCAACATTAGACTTTAGTGAAACCCATTGTTGCGTGCCATGTATTCCATCAAACATATCATCCAATTTAAACTAAAATTTATATTTAATTTATAAATTTTAATAAATATGAAAATGCCTTATTTATTATTTACGAGGTTTGTTACAGTAATATCTAGGAGGATATTATGAGGACAAGGCCTGCCAGTAGAAAATATGTATTCATAGGTGTCATTAGATGTTCATATATGTAGACGTGTATATTAGTTCTTATACATTTAGATTATTATTAATTGGTATTATGACTCGCACACTTAGATGCATTGATGAAAACTATGAAAAAATATGTTCATAATGAGGTAGGATATGTTGAGTGTGTTGCGAGTAATACTTCATTAATGAATATTGTGATAAAGGATTTGTCACTTCTATAAAAGTAGATATCTTAGGCCCTTTGATGGAAATGATATAGCCTAACTAACTCCTTGGCCATGGTGTTCTCTAGGAAAGTTCAATTTCGGGAATTCAAAGAATGTGAAATCGATCACATGGGTTGATGACACTTGCATAAAACCTATTTGATTGGATATATCGGGACAAATTGATTATATTACCTAGTATACATTTGTATGAGGTGACTTTTCATTGAGACAACAAAATCCTTCTCTTGGGTTACTTAACCCATTACTAGATAGTAATCTTGGACTTTTGGAAAGCCCGCCTAATGCCAATGAGAAAGAGGACTTGAGGGGCACACACTAAGTGTAGCCAGTATCTCAGTTAAATAATTTATTTATTTAAGAAGTTGAATAAATATTATTACCAGTTGTGGTTTAATAATTAATCAAGTATGCCCGATCACATTTATTTCATCACTAGTTATTCGAGAGAGTATATTTCAGTTCTAATATTTATTTATCGGAAAATAATGCAGTTATATTTATTTAATTAATAAATAGTCATTATTTAGGGCCTGGTAAATATTGAGGAGAATTGATGGATCAAGTTATGGGTTTGGTGATAAATAATATTAAGTATTATTTTGTTAAATAATATTTATATATAACATTCAACTTAAGAACATGTCATGGAGATAATAACATTGCTATTATTATTTGACATGGGGTTTCACATGGAATAATAAATTAAGTAATGATAACTCTGATAACAATTTATTATTACCTGGTGAATTAAATTCCCCGTTATGTTATTATTCTCAATATTATCCAAGGGGTTATTACCCCAGCTAACCAATTGTTGTGTGAAAAACATCTTTGGATAAATGCTCTCGAGCCTTGATAACTCTTCCCTCTCCAAGAATGATCTCAAAAAATGGAGAGATCCATCTCCACCAGATCATAGATAATTCTTGGGAACTGATTCTTAGGGTGATCAAAGGTGGATATCATTAGCACAAGGATATTCTATGCTAGTAACCGGAGACTCCTTCAGTGATTTTCAAAGATACATGGAGCACATTTGGATCACGACTAGAGGTTTCTTATCCTTTTATTCTACATCACAATGAAGACACACCTTAAACCCATAGTCGTACACATCAATGAAGAAATAATCACATTGGATGTAATTATATAATTTAATTAAGTTAATTATAAACAAAACTTTTTGATCCTCTCTTCTCGGTTTCAGGTTCTATCCTTTTTCTTTTAACTCTAATTCAATTCCATGTATTCTAGATTTCATCATTGTACTGATCTTTAATTAATCATCAATTATTACAATTTAAAAATTTGGGTACATGCCCATACTATGCTTCATCAACACTTAGAACCTACATATGTTTGAACCCTGTATGAATCACTGATAAGGTTTTTCCACTAATGAGAATTTGATCTCACATTTTCATATGTTTCCCATTTCCCTAGGAAATATGATTATATGTAGAAGTAAATATTATATAGATATGTTGAAGCAATTGTTTAAAATATTATATATATATATAGATGATCTCTAAAGACCCCAAAACATTGGGTTCTACAATTGTGTGCAAACGTTTTTAGGATATAATTTTTAATTACTAAGATGATTTGTAAAATAATTTAAGTGTATTTGGTTCATCACAATTAGTATTAAATATAGCAATTAATTAAATGGTTTGAGCCTAGATGAACCAAGATAAAAATAGGTATGATATACTATGTGATTATTATCCAAATTAAAAACTTACCAGGATAAGATCTAGAGTGAAAAATATTAGGGTTATTACTAAATATATATCTCAAACTATGATTAACAACTTGAACCTATATGAATTCCAAAACAAAAAAATAAACGAATAATGGATATTTCATGGAAGTTCATGTGATGTAGACCGTGAAGGAAATATTATTCAATTTTACACATGTCAAAAATTTGAGAAAAATCACCCAAAGGATTGTTTTAAAGAAACAAGAAAATGTTTCAAGTGTGGAAGGATTGACTATCAAACTCATGATTATCTAAGATATCTAAAGTGGCCGAATAATACAATAGAAGGTATAGTAGTTCCAACTAATGAACCACCCAAAATGTAATGCTTCAATTTCATGGAATTTGTTCATTATTCAAATATATTCCCTAATCAAAGAGATAATAATGGTAATTGAAAACCATGACTTCTAAGACCAAGGGAATAAGGGAAATCCTTTGAAATCTAAAATACTAAATCCGGTTTAGAAAATCAAGTGTTATAAGATACACTCACTATCTAATAAATAATTAAATTTTTTTATTTTATTTTGGTTATACCCAATCATTTATATCTATGAAATTTTATAATATCATCAATAATTAGATATAAGTTTTT
Organism: Viscum album; assembly: GCA_963277665.1. NCBI lineage: Eukaryota > Viridiplantae > Streptophyta > Magnoliopsida > Santalales > Viscaceae > Viscum > Viscum album. The sequence goes on from OY728145.1 coordinate 192,336,365, forward strand.
TGATGAAAACACTTAGTGGTGTAATGATTACATCCCATGTTTAAAACTAACATCTAATAGAAGAAATGGGAGTATATTTTCTATAAATCTTATTATTCTCCATTTAGTCAAAGTTTAGGTGATTTTGGAAATGAATTGACTATATCCACACATACACCATATTTATTACCAAAATATTGAAATAAAATTTTATATTACAAATCAAACTATGATCATCTATTAATGTGATGTTTAGTATGAACTCCCTTGGAAAATTAATTCTATTATATGATTTTAATACCCAATCATGAGTGGGTTTGGCTCAAATGTTTGGAGATAAACTTAATTTTAGGGGTATTCTCATTATTATGGGAAATGTGTGTTTCCTAGTCCTTCCTAAGAACCTAAGGAATATATCTCATTATAAAATTTTTATTAAGTCATGAATATGTTAATAATACACTCACATATTTTCTTCAATGAGATAATTTAAAATTGCAAAGATGTGATTTATTTTTGGGGGAATATAACACCCCAGGTTTGAGGAAATATTTCCTTTCAATAAACTACTTTTTTATCTCTTAAAAATGGTTTTCTATTATTTCAAAATAATTAAACTCGAGTAGAAAATAATTTATGCTAGATATTATTCAAACTAACAACACTTTATAAAATTATAATAGAAAATTATAATAATATTGAATGAAAAAACAATAGAAATACATGGATGGTCACATAACATGGATGATTACATCCATTAAAAGCGTATTAACTAAAATGGGGAAATAAATTGAAAAAAAATTATATATTTACAACTAAAAAATCCCATGGATCATATTATCCCTTTAGGATCACCATTGTAAAACTAAACCAACAATGAGAAATAAAAATGTCAAAGGAGAAATATTGTATTGAAATCTAAAATAAAAATTAAGGGAATGAGAAGTGTGATTTAAGAGGTAAGAATAGAAAATAGAATGAATTTATAGGGAGTAATGGTGGTAATATAAGCATTAAAAATGGAAATATAGTTATTAGAATTATAGATGTTGGATATACATTTATCCAATAGGATTACTAAAGTTGTATTTTATTAGTAACAAATTTAAAATAATTTAATTCACAAATAATAAATAATGAAAAAATATAATATTTAATTAAAATATTTATTCATAAAAATATTTTTTTGCATTATATATTATTATTAAAATACTATTATATTATGTATTTATAAAATTCAAAGAAATATTTTAATATAAATGGGTTTGTAAAATTATTTTATTATGATATAAATAATTAATGTTCATGTTTTTGAAAATTATTTAAAGCTTGCATATTTTAAGTATTTGTTTTTAAAGTGTTGTGTATATTAATATTAATAAAATTAATCCCTATTAAAGAATAATTTTAAATGAAATGTATCAAAAAAAAATTAATATTAATCTAATAGTTATTTCTAAGATAGTATTAAGAATTAATTCATTTTATGCTTAAAAATACATTTTTTTTTCAAAATATAATTTTATGCGTTATGCACAAATATATTAAAAGTAATTTATCACTTCTAAAAATTGAGTCCAATAAAATAGTTTAAATATTTTAATGATAATATAACAATTTTTTAACAATTTATATTTTATTTTTTAACTTAAAAGTATGTTTCCATGATAACTATTAAATGCCATAGTAAAATAGTTATTTTTCAAATAATTGTATTTGTATACATATCGTGTATTTTTATCTTAATAAATTAAATTAATAATTTTCAATTGAATAATATAATATAATATTTAAATTTAATAAAAAAAATATCAATGCTCATTTAACTAATAATTCAAAAAAATAATAATAATAATAATTTTTATTTAAAAGTCACCTTTCTACAAAATAGTTTTTTCTATATATCTTCTGATTTAATCCAAAAGATAATTTTTCCATATTTTGAAAATTAATTATATTAAATGTAATCCAAATTTATAACCATGATTTTGAAATTTTTTATGGAGGATCATCCTATAATTTTATCAAAAAATAATAATAATTACAATGGAAAAATGTATTCGTGGTTAATAAAAGTAATAAGGGCATACTTTAAGTGACCTGAATTTTCCTATATTAAATTAGAATATATAACTTCTAGAAGAATATTTTTAGATGTTAAATTCATACCCACATGTCTCACCAAAATTTCATCACCAAACTAACAGAAATTTCTTGTGATTCCATGTTTACCATTTTCATAACTTTAGTTTCCAAGGAAATATCCCTCTTTTTCATTGATAAAAGGATCCTTGTTACACCCACTACAAGATAAAATTATCCATAAAAAGTTTCATTAACATCTACCAATTTTACTTCCCATATATATTAATTATATATTTGGTAGCCTTTGGTTATAAGAAAGTTTCCCAATTTCTCTATTTCCAGGAGGTCATCCAAGAGGGGATTCAGGCCTTCAATGTGAGTATTATCCACTCTTGAACCCTGTTCCCTTTATTTTTCTCAAATAACCCCCTCCAAACCTATTATAAACATACTAATATAATGAAATTCATAAAATTATTATACTAAAATTTTTAAACGCTCATGTAACTACTATTATATATCTCCCTCTCATCCATTGGAAAATAGAAAACATCACCTATGTTATATGTGGACTACCATCACCATTAAAAAATATTTAATTATTCATAAATACATTACATGGATGGTCTAAATAATGTGTTTAATAAATAAATATTATATTTATAAAATAATTAATTTTTTTATAAAGATATTTTATTCATTATATTAAAATCTAATTTTTTATTAATATAACCTTGTTTGTTGGTAAAAAATTATTGAAACAAGATCGACACCAATTTCATCTACATGAATCATAAATAAAACACTAAAATAATAGAATTATAATTTTAGAAAAAGTTATTATAAATCTATTATATTAGCTCAAATAATATTGGAATTACGAACATTTTATCAGAGAAAGAGGATTTACATCAACATTACATAGCTTGTGCGAAATAATCATAATCACTAACATCCGATGATGAAAATAAGAAAAAACTAACTAATAAATGTATAATTAATGATAATAATTAAATATTATAAATGATAACATATTTGAATAATATTTTTAAATAATTCAATAAAATGTTTATTTTTATTAAATAATAGTTTAAAATTATTTAATGGAAGTCAGAATAAATTGAAAAGGGTTTTCTTGACTTGATGCTATTACTTGAGTCATAATAATTACAATTTAACTATATTCTTAAAATATTTATTTATTATATATGATGATGATATTTTATTTTATTTCATAATTTTTTTTATGAATTTAAATATTCACCTCAAAGTATTCTTCAAGGATGTATTTTATTATTCATAAAAATATAGCATTGTTAAAAATAATTCCATTCATCTTTAATTTCTATTTTCGTCTATGTCTATATGTTTATACCCTTTATGAATGGTTGATAAGTATTCCCCCTTACTGAGTATTTTAGATCACCCCTTATTATGTTTCCCATTTCTCTAGGAAATTATATCTAGGATTCTATGTAGAAGTAATTATTATAGAGAGATGTTAATGAAATTAAATGAAATAATAATTTTATGTAGTTAATTTAAAAATACACTAAACCTATAGTTATGATATTATGCATGAACATTTTGGAGGTGTAATATTTATTTACTGAGATGATATGTAAGACGATGCAAGTATATTTGTGTAGTCTTAGTTGGTATCAAAGATATTAATTGAAGTATGTGTTTTTAGATCCAGATCTGAGAGTGAATTTCTTGGTAATATCAAATTATTACTATAATAAAAATGAAGTTTTCTAGTGTTTCATCCTATACATTATCATGTCATTGAAATGATAAATATCATAGTAGGATTGAAGTATATAGAAATTTATATGGAATAAATTTTCCAAATACAAATTTTTTTAAACTCGTTGTTTTCTGGGTATCGATCATTCCAAAGGAGCTATAATACGATGAAAGAAAAATTGAATGTGCATGAATTGCATAATAAGCTTGTTCTAAAGGAAACATGATTAAAATGTCATGCAATACACTATATCCATTTTTATAATCATCAAGGAAGCAATAAGTATGGTATACATAATCATGGAAATAGAAAATGACTATTGACAGTTAATGAGTCCTCTAGAATTTTTTTGAATAGAAATAATGAAAAGTTTCACTTTCTCGAATGAAATAGAACATTTACTAAAGGATTACTAGGAATGAAAGGCTTGGTTTAAAAAGAAAAGTGAGAATAATATTGATGTATATTTTGAATCAAAATTAACTAAAGTTATATATAAAACTTGATGGATTGGTTCTAGTTTTACATGCATATTTCTAATATGATGCAAAGAATTCTTACAAACCAAATCAGAAGTCTGACTGAAAAGTTTATTTTCATGGAGAATATAGTGAAAGTTCAAATGAAATCCTTCAAGACTTATCAATTAATCCTTAACAATAGGTATCATTTGGAATTATATAAAAATAGGCTATGTACCTAATATATATTGGAATTTGTTTTCATTATTGAAACATGATAATATTGAATACACATTCAATTTTGTGAATGAATAATCTAGTTTATTTGAGTATGCTTTCATGATTTAATCAGGTAGATTATTCTATGACTTATATAAATTAAATATTGATAGTTTTTATATTGAAACTCTCATAACCATGCATTATAATTCTTGTGAAAAATAGTATTTTGTAAAAGAATGTTATTTTTTATGATATAACATTTATGTCCTATTTATAAATAAAGATTTAATATATTAATTAATTTTGAAATGCTTCTAGATTTGGATTTTTTTGACTAGAATATGTTTTGGATTATATTAAAGAAAATTAAAAAAAATATATAAATAAATGATCCACTAAAAGCACTCATCTTCTTAAGATTACACATACCAATATATATAGACCTCTTTATTCCAATTCTTCCAGTATGGAAAAATATTTCATCACCTTTATTAATGATTTTAATTTCATGGTTATGTGTATTTGTTGCATGAGAAATCTCATGAAATAAATATAACACCCAAAAATTTTGTTCTAAATATTACTACTTTAAATGTGAAATATTTTTTTATTTCTTTTCCCTTATTTTATTTTGAAATTAAAATTGAATTATATATATTATTTATGATTTTTTTAAATTTATAAAATAAACATGAGTATATGACATATGTGTTTTATAATTAATTTAACTTTATATTTTAGAAAAAATGATACTAATTATATAATAAAAACGTAATGACATAATTATGACTTTATTAATGAGTATTTAAAAAATATTTTAACCCTGATTATTGTTAAGAATAAAGGTGTAAAATTAAATTTCTTGAATATAGAATGTATTATAGAATAATACAAAACTATTGGACATGGAATATACATGTAATCATAGAATTATAATTTTTAAATAATAAATAAGTAAATATTATTCATATGTTTTTTATATAATAATAAAAAATGAATGAAATCATTAAATTCACATAATGAACATCAAACTTATATGAAGTGAAGACAAATATAAACCATGGAAGATATGAGTTATATGAGAATAATGATTTTAGATTAATGAGAATAAATAAATATGTGTGTTTATTCATTTTGAAATAAACTTTAAATGATTAGTTATGAGATTTCATTATGAATAAATCTTCAAAGGTGATTTCCATAATATAACCATTATAAAAGTATCTTTTATTACATATATTTTTATAAGTAATAAATATTTACCAATTATATGATATATTATATATTTGAAATATTTTTAATGAAATATATAATTAATTAATTATTAATCATATATTAATTAAATAATAATAAAAAATATAAATATAATACGTCAAAGAAAAATAAATAGTTTTCATTTTTTATGGAATATATATTTTATAAAACATTAATTCCTCATATATAGAATTTTAATTTGAAAAAATGGATTTTAAAATTTCGATTATCATATAGAAATTAGTTAGTGGTGAATTTTCGGTAATTTTTTGAGAAGTTGAATTTTAGCTAAAGAGTAAAATATATAGTTTTTTCATATGCGGTAAGTTTTATGAAATCATTATGATGTAAAAATAGATAATAATTTATGGAACATTTTGAGTGAATTTAAATGTATTTAATGAGTAAACAATATCTCAAAATAATCAAATTAATAACTAAACTCATAAATAAATTTTAATGTCCGAAATTATATTATATTTTAATAAATGACTATCATTGATTTTGTATTTCAAATAAAAAAATTCAAAGATTAAATTAAGTGTTGGGTGTGTTTAAATAATAATAAAATATATGTTCTAATCAATAACTATTAATAGTCATAAGAATCAATGTCATTTATAGTCTCAAATTTTGTTTTTGAAGCAAAAATTGTAATAGGATTAAAGATCATTTAGACAAGTGTTGCATTACCATAAGGAAATAAACAAGCCACACTTCATCTTCACACACATTTCTAAAATGAAAAATATTATGAGAAACCTAATTCCCCAACCTATTAAAAAAATGAAAACTGAGAACAATCAAGGAACACAAAAAACTGTAAAATGTTCTCTAGAATAGGACCCAAAGGGGAAATGTTTTAGCACCTAAAATATGAAATTTCACCAAAGAAGAAATATATTTTCTGTACAATCTTAAATTTTTATATATAATTCATACCCTACAAAGTTTATTAGGGGATTTATTGGCTTAGTATCCTTTTATTAAGTCGTACTCTTTCTTATTTAAATATATTCTTTTATATTGTTTATATTATACCATTTGATTTTTTATATATTGTATATACTCTTATTTTTGGGGAATTAAATGTTTCCATATAATCTCATTTATAATGATTTTTATCTCATAAAATATAACATTAAAAAGTATAATTTTCACTTTATGCTTTGAATATTTCTCTTCCATATCCATATTCATTATTACCATAAATATATATTTTGTTAAAGTTGAATTCAAAATTTTTATTTTATTCTCTACCTCTCATATTTATCTTTAATTGTATTTAAAAATAAAATTTTTAACCGTTTAATTGATATGGGTAACTTCTGTTGGGTATGTTGAAACTTATGATAAACCACCAGAAGCTAGGCCTCTTGAACTTACGTGGTGGAAAAAATCATCTGAATAAACCCACATCAAAAATGAAAAAAAGAATATATTAAAATAAATGTATAAGTCTCCACAACTTAACACACAATTTAAAAACAACACACACAAGAAATTCCTCAAGATAATGATTGAAAGAAACAAAGTAAAAAAATAACAAAAGAAGTATTTATGTGCTTTAGGTGTAAGTCCTAATCCATAGGGTAATAAAAAAATCTATTTTATTAAGGAAACATAGTATAATTATTATAAAATGAGTAATGTTAATAAAAAAGTGTTCCCACCATACTGATTAAAACACAGTTCGGTTACTGAAACCTATAATGTTGTCTGCTTATCACCATAGATAGTATTTCCACTCTACTCCCATATTTGTGAATATCCCTTCACCTAGTTAAAGAATTATACTATGTTAAGTTACCCTTTTGATGATCATTGAACACTTTCATAAACTTCATGAGTTTATTCTCACATATCTTCTTAAAGAATCTTATATATCCCTATTGTTTCTCTTATGAATTCCTTTATGTATCTGCACTTCTCCCTTCTGACTTGTCAATGGGTAATTTCTAATTACCTACTTTCTACTTCCATAATCTGGTATATTTAGTTCTGGATTTCTAGATGTATTTACCGGCACTCCAACTTCTACATCTGAGTATCAAAAATTAGACATCTAGTATATCTCCTTTTGTTAGATTTAGATTATATCAAGAAAATGTAGTTTTCTTGGTTGAACCTAACAAAATCCCACTTTAGAATTGTATTCGAAGTTCCATGATCAATTTCTCCATTAGAATCCATATACATTATTCTTCTCCTAAAAATTGCATTGAAGACACATGGTTTTCCCACTATTCTTCTTGTCATCCCAGTAAACTGAGGTACACAAATACCACATAAAATCCTAAAATACATCCTCTGTCAGCATGCCTATTAATTTCAAACCCCATATAACTTTTATAGATCCATCAATGTTTCCTCCAAAAACTTCCAAATGAAGTGATATTTCTTCTGAATATTATTCTTCCTAGAATGATGCATTATATTATTGGAAAATTTGTTCAAAATCATAGAATCACATAACAATATATCAATATCATACTTTCTTCTAAGATATTCTATATGACCCTTCATCTAAATCAACTCCTTTCCATCTTCTATTAATGCTTCATAGTCTAATTCCTTTGAAATTGAAATAACCAATTGAAGTTTTGACATCCAACTCACACTCGTGACTCTATACTAAAAACATATCTTGGGGTTCTCTTCAATGTATCCATATCTCTCATAAAGTTTAATTATATTAACCCTATAAATATTTAATCTATCCTAAAGAAAAGGGACATACCTTTTAAACATTTGAGATTCTAGAGGATCCACTTTACTAATTTATAGTTTTTTCTTCTAGGTTTCAAAATAAATATATTGAAAACTCCTAGAACATGCACAATGTACAACCATGTAAAATGTTAGTTTTTTCCTAGTATAATTTCACAAATATATCTATAGATAGGGATGAATTGAGTTCATATTTTTTTACCCAAATTAAAAATCCTTATTAAAACAGGTTCAAAAATATATAACTCATCTCACATATATGAAGTTAAAATAATAAATTTATAAGGATAAGGACACAAAAAAGTTTAATTAGGATTCCGGGCATAAATATCCCCTATTACACTCCACAAACACTCTCTATTTGAGCTAGGTAATTTCCACTAATCAAGACCTTTTCTCTGGGACCTCGATAGTTGAGTTAAAGAAACTGAACCTTTTTACAAAGGTGCCATGTACTTTCACCAATATATCCCATTACAAGACATATCCATGGACTTTTCAAATCACATAGTATAAGAAGTGCCTAGTTTTATCAATATGGAAATGGTATATAAAAGATATTCAATTCTGTACATACTTACAAGATGTAATTGTTTTTTAATGATGGAATATTAAAGATAATGAATAATACATCAATAATAAGCTCTAAAATATCTCTTTTACTATTGTATATATATTATTTAATGTACATAAATATAAGAATTTTATTTTCAGTCATGAAAAAAGAGTGTATTGAAAAATAGAGTATGCAGGTGAGAGAGAGTATATCTTTATTTTTTATATTATTAAGAATATATCTTTTTCTCTAATAAATAAAAATTATTATTTTATTATCACTATTATAAAACCATAGGTTATTTCCTTTCTCCCACCATCATTTTCATCAAATATCCACCATAAATAAATATATTATATTTAGAAAATATGTTGAGTATAAGCTATCTTTAATCTGCTTCACAATATTTGGAATATCTTGATACATTAGATCATCTTGGTTACACCAAATTCTGTTTTTTAATTTATCAAAGTATAAATCTTACTATACTGATGATAATAAAGAAAAATTCATTTTCCCAAAACACTTTAATGGTTAACTCTTTTCAAAGAAAATATTTTAAAAATAATAGCTTCATAAAAAATCATTAGATATCCTCAAAAATATTTTCTAGGTGTTTGGTTTAATATAAGTCTCTAAATCATAGGACTACATGATTATTAAATGAATTCCTTTATATCATAGAACATAACTATTTTTCTTTGTATTAATCATTATAGGTATAATTTTTTCCTATAAATGTGTTGTTATAGTCTTTATTGTATTTTTTAATTCTACTCAACATATGTGTCTGTTACCACCAATGTTTGTGTCTTTCTATCCAGTGTATGTGGCCTTTGATACTTAGGAAAATTTCTATCCAGCATATGTGTGAAATTCCTGGGTGAAGATATGATTCAACCTCAACATACGTGTGATTTCTCCTCAGTATAGTTGCATTTTCCTCTATATATGTGTGTTTTGTCTATACATATGTGTCACACGACACTAAGAAGTTTTTCTCTACAACATATGTGTTATTTTCTTGGGCGTAAGTGTGATTCACATGAGTTTAGGTTTCATCCACTACTTATGAAAATTTTCACTTATGCCAAAATATCTTCAAACATAAATTAAATTATAGAAACTTACATACACCTTATGAAACATTTTTTAACACCCATAAAAACAAATTATCCTTTAAAAAATTATTTTGTGAGAATTAAAGATTTGGGTAAAATTGGATATATTAGACCAAAATTAGTATGACCATAATATTCCCTTTTTTTATGATAAAAGAACCTATAAATTAAAACATAAAATTTTATAGTAGTTTATATTAACTGATATTTTAAATAATAATATCTTAAAATGATACCAATTTATATATATGAGAATATTATTTTTGAATAATTTTTTTTTTCTATTTTATTCCCCTTATTTTTTTGATATAAAAAATATTGTTAAAAAATCGATGCAATACATTCAATATTTCACATTGATGAAATAGGCTATGTGAATAAAAATACTGTGATGAATAGGATTTTAGACTAACTTTTATGAACTAATGAACCAAAGAAATTGAATAAGAAATTAAAAATTAACCATAAATATAAAAAGATAGAGAATGATGTAAGAATAGAAATATAAATTGTATTAAATAACAAAAAAAGTCATTAATAATTCAAAATGATTTTACAAAAACTAAGTTAAATACTTAGGCTTAGGATTAGGGTTGTTTGAATCTTTAGAATACATAGGTTTTATTTAAATTGGTGGTTTATTAAAATAAATTGGTAAATCAAGGTCTGGTTTAAGAGCATTTGGGGAAAAAGGATTTTGAGGGTGAATCTCACTAAAAGTTACAACTAAACTTGAATCTCTACAAATAACAAATTTATTTCACTTTTAAATAACACATATTCTATAAATAATGTTATTAAAATTATTCTTATCTATTTTACTCTTATACGTATATGATTTAGAGTGATAGATTGGCATATGAAGAAGGTGGAGAGATTTTCCTGGTTTGATGAGCAGACATCTGATTCACTAGCTGGTTAAAGGTGGGGGTGGGGGATTAAAAAGAGCATATATCTTCAAATTGGATATATTAAATCTATTAATTGGTGTAGGATCATGAGATATTATACATATTTTCTGAAAAACTTATTTTGCACACATTTATATTCTTTTGATTATTTATTCTCTATAGAAATCATGAATAACAGTGAATCATTACCAACCCTTATTTTCAAAAATCTGAAGACAACTTTAAAAAAATAAATTTGAAACAAATTTAGATATCAGATTACTCAAGAATTCTACTTGGAATTATAAAAAAACATAATTGCATATAAAAGTGATAGTTATAGGCGATGGGTATCTAGAAACAACCACTTATATTCCTCTTAATGTTCTCTCTAAAACTGAATTGGTTTAGGAAATGATTCATTTGAATATTAGGATCCTCATTATGAAGAATCTAGATTTAATGTAAAGGAATTTTCAACTTCTATATGAATGGTTATTATTATATTAAACATAATTAGAAATATGCAATTTAGTTTTGTATCCCAATATTTTAGCAGGTTAGTAGTTTTCTTATAGGATATAGTGTTATCCAATGAGGTTTTCATTAAAGAGCTATAAAATTCCTTAGAAAATAGATTCAACTTAGATATGGATTTCTCAAGATTTAAATTCATGTTTTTATAATCAATAATTAAATCTTTGATCTCATAAGTCAAATAATAATTAACCTTAAAAAAGTTTTATAAAGACATTCAGTCACATTGTATTGAAGAAACAATTGTTTTTTTCAAATAATCCATTGCTGATGAAGCAACCATCAATTTTTCCTCCATAGATTTTGAGATATAAATAGGTATAGGCATACCTATCTGAATAGGTTGCATGACTCTAAGTATTTTATATATAGTTTTCACCAAGTCCTTTTAGTCATCATAGTCTACCTAAGATATTGGATTCAGATTATAAGTTGGAATCTTTTTAATGATATAAAACTGAGAAATTTTCATCTTCTATAGATAATAAAAATCACTATTGGTAATATTTTCAGTACCAGTGGCTTCTAAATTCTTATCTTCAAGAGGTGAGGGGATCCTCTCAGATAAAACCTAATTATATCTCCTCATTAGAGAATCTTCAATACTATTATATAATGATTTCTTAAGATCCTTATGATCTTCATTAATATCCATCATAATCTCCTGAGGATACACTTTTTCTCTTACATATTAATCAACTATCCCCTTCTCACCAATATCATTTCATCTCTTTTGAAATTTAGAAACATAATACTTCATTAGAGAAGCATATTCAGCTTTAATAACCTCATTTACCAAATCATTTCCAACCTCAAATTCTATTCTCTAAAAATATATGGCAATATTTTATCCACCAACTTAAACTTCTCCAGTATATTCCCTTGAATTCTCCACTTCAGTAGGACTTATATCTATTGGATCACCTTGTATAGATTTCTCCCCCTAAGTAGAAGGGTACAAATTTTCTTCATCAATTTTCTTAATTCCTTTTCTCTTTTATTATTCTCTACCATCCAATCTATATAGGTATTCTAAGACAAATCTATATTATTTAATATTCTAGAAAATGACAAATAATTTTGGTGACACTTTATATATTCCAACTGATTTATGTCATTCTTTTTTTTCTATAAGACAAGAGATAAAGAATAACCAAAATGATAAAAATTACCCCTTTATAACCTACAAATATAGTAATACATGTACTTATTATGTACCTAGTAAAATTTACCTTTTCATATTTAAACATAAAATATTGAAGATGCATATCCAAAAATAATATGTTTTTCAAACTCATTTTCCTTTTAGGAAATTCAAATCTAGATAAACTTTGTATGAATTCTTTATTCTAGTTCTAGGTCCTTTGTAAGCATATTATTGAAAATTAGATTTTAAAAAAGTTAAAAAATCAAAGCCTATTGAAAAAACTAGTAATTTCTCTCCATATTAGGGATAAATGTTCATCTTCCCTCATGTAGTATTTTTAGAAGAACAAATAATTCCATAGATGAAATAAAAAACCCCTTACCATTCAATTTAAAACTCATCAAATCCACATTTTTAGAGAACTAAAATTGGGAATTACCATATGTATTAAAAATTTATTTATCCAAGAGGATACATATTTCATTTTTATCAAAGAAAAATTCCCATTACCAAACTCTTTAAACTTTCTTGAAGAGATAATATATGTGATTTAGCCAATTGAAATCGATAGCTATTCTTAGGAGAACTCGTCTTCTAAACCACCAGGCTTAACTTTCTTCAAACATTATAAAACCCCAGCATATAATAAATTGATCTTCCTCACGATCACAGATTGAATAATAGGATCAGGTTTTAGGATTCATAATTTATTGTAGGAAATAGTTATCTATGGTAGGATGTTTACAAGTGGTGTATTTTGCTCACAAAATCCACTATGACCTGTATAAAGTTCCACTGAAACTAAATAACTATTTTAAATCACCGTGTTTTGTATTATAATGTATTTTTATATTTTTTAAATGTTTATAGTAAAAGTTTCATCACATTGAATTGGCACATTATCAAAATTAAATCAAAAATCCTTCACGGCGTGTTTCATCCACATCACTTGTGTACACTAACTAACAGTTATAAATTATTACTCTTTAAAAAACTCATAATGAAACTTAGTGTTTCTTATTAATAGACCGTAAAAATAAATATTTACATAGAAAGTGTTTGTTTCCTAAGGTACTATTCATATCTAACTTGGAACCTTCAAAGTAGATAAAAAAATATGAAATTAAATAAAAACGATAGTTTTTGGAAAAATTAGAGAGAGTAAAAGAGTCCATTTTAAAAACATTAAAATTATTTTAGAGTCAATTAAATGAAAGAATTTTGAGTTATCTTAAAATATAACACATAGAAACGTGTAAAAAATAATTAATTTTCTACTCGTAGTTAAATATAATTAGCTTAAACTAATTATGCTATATAATTTTTTTTCAAGTGGTTTACTAACTTCATCCAAACTGAGTTTAATGTTATAACTCATGAAATTTGTGTATCCTTTATTGTTTTCAAATCCAAACTTATTAATTAAGTTATATATGTATTTAATTTATTTCAAAACAATCCCATATTTTTTTTAAAAAAATTTATAAACCAATTAAAAAATTTAACCTATACATCATGTTCATTTCTAAATCTTTTTTCCTGAGTTCTAAAAAATCATTACTGATTTTTTGATCTGTGGTTTCAAAAATCACATCATCAAAATAAATTTTAACAATTAAAATATTATTCAATGAGATTTTCTTAAATAGTTTAGGCTATTATAGTCCCATAGTAAAACCATTTTATAAAAGAAAATAACTCAACTTTTTATACAAAACTCTAGGTACTTTTTTAAGACTATGAGAATATTTGGCATGTTTGACAACATAATTTGAAAAATGAGGGTTTTAAATACCTATTGGTTGTTCAAAATAAAGTTCCACTATTATAGATTCTTTAAAAAAAAATCATATTTTACACTTATTTGAAATAATTTAAAATTCATATTATAAAAATATCATAATGGATTGTAACTTTGTAACTGGTGAAAAGGTTTTCTCTAGTCCACTCCTTACTGTTGGTCATATCGTTTGGAAAATAAGATATGCTTATTTATTGAAATGAAATTTTGATCATCATGTTCATTTTTAAATACCCCTCTAGTTCCAATCATAGCATAATCAGAGGGCCCATAAAGTAATTTTTATAATTGTTCCTATGAAAATTGTTTGTTTTATCTTACATTTCTAAAACAAAACTCTCATAATTTAAATATTATTCTATAGTTTTTGGTTTAATATGTGATAATAAAAGAAAACATTTAATGAGGTTACTTATATTTATTATAATCTTAACTCCCTTATATAATCTTCCTATTATAATATCTAAAGTATGGGTTTTAAGTGTCCTAGGCTCTTTGAGAAGAAAATTTTCAGGTTCATCCGATTCAATCCTTTTAGGACTAGTTTTTTATAATAATGTTGCATATCATCATACTTTTTTCATTAAAGATAATTTTTATTCTCAAGTTATAAAAATAATCACTTATCTTATTAACTTGAATTTTCTGATGATCAAAGGAATCGTTTTCACCAAATTTGACATGATTAAATTATTAAATTATCCAGGACATCTATTTAAAAAATATATAGGAATAAGGTTTTTTAGAATAACCATAGAATATTCTTTCATCATACTTTGGATTGAAATTACCTTGATTTTCCTTTCCATTCAATATATATACTTTTCCTACAAAAACATTAAACAATCCAACCTTTGATTTTCATTTATTCCATAGCTCATAGGTTGTTTCCTATAAAATAATCATCGTAAGAACTCTATTAATGACATAAAATGTTGTGTCAATACATTTGAACCAAAAAATATTTAGGCATACATTATTAACACAACATTTCCCAAGTAATTTCTTGGAAGGTCATATTCTCACTTTTTAAAGTACCATTATTTTGATGTGCCTTAGGGGTATATAAGGTATGTTTAATTCCATTTTTTTGAGAAAATGAAAGAAATTCAGGATTATAAAATGATCCCCCATTGTCACATATCAAAGAAATAATTTTAGAATCTATATTATAGAAATTTATAAAAATTTTACACGCTTCACACTTATGTCTTAGAAAATAAAACTATGTAAATCTTGAAAATATCATCCACCAACACAAAAATGGAAGATTTTCCACATTTTATTTATTTTATAGAAGGGAGAAAAAACTCCCCATGGATAATTAATAAGGGTATATAAGTAGTAATCACTTTAATTGGTTTGAAAGATGACTTGTTTTTCCAAATCATTTTACATGAATCAGATAGTTTTTTTTTTCAAATTTATAATGAGGAAAATCAAAAATAAATTTTTTCCTTAAAAACATTTATCTATGAGTAAACATTACAATGTCTGATCCTTCTCAGCCAAATCCAGGATTCATTAATTTCATAAATAAAATTTTTACATTATATTTAAAGAAACAATTAAGATCTATAGTTTTAAACATTTTTTGTCATAATATCTCTAAATTTAAGTAATTTATCTTTAAAAACCAAAAATAATTATTAGAAAAATAAACCGAAAACCCATCATCTAAAATTTTAAAATAAATTAAGTTTTGATTTAATAATTAAAAATGAAATACTTTATTTATGCGGACTAAATTTGAATATCCAATTGATCTAAATATAATAATAATTTCTATGGTGTTATCACCAAATGTGACATAACCTATGTCAATATTATAATGTGAGTGGAAGTTAGATAAATCTCCACTCAAATGTCTCTAACAACCAATATACATAAAAATTTTTTATTGCTATTCCTATGGATTTTTCCTAAATAAATTAATTGAAAAGGAATATTTTTTGAACCCAAATGCCCCGAGATCCATAAATATTATCTGTTAAATATTTGGGACCCCAAATATATCAACACTTTCCTGAATTTCTATAATTTCAAACTTTATAGCATCAAATTAATATAATTTTCTAAAAATAAAATCCTTAATTAATAAAAAATGTTGAGCATATATTATAAAATAATCATTTGCATAATTATCATTATTATCACGTGAAAATTAGTAATTTAGACATGATTCTATTTTTAGAACTAGGTACAAAATAATTCCAAAAGAGACTAGGTTTTTCTCCATTATTTACCATGACTTGTTTAAATTTGTTGTATTTTTTTACCAAAGATTTGTTTGAGGTAATCCACACTATTTGTAAATATACCTACAATATCTTTTATAGATTTTACGTCAAACATTTATTCTTCTATTTTTGGTTTTATGGATAGCATAACTAGAAGCATATTTGTTTTTGAATTTGAATTAAATTATTAATTTATATTGGAAAGTGCAATTTTTTAGAATAAAGTGAAAAGAATTTTTAATATTCATGTGATTATTATTTAGAAATTCATTAATGTCTTATAACATAGAAAATTAATAATTTAATTTTAAAAAATAACAATTTTCTGAATCAGATTAAGAATCATGACTAGGAGTATAAAAAGACTATAATACATCATATTGGGCTATAAAGTATATATTAGACTTTTGATTTGACATCTTAGCCTATGAGTGAGAACATGAATCACAACTAGAGTCTTTAGAATCACTATATGCGTCATTCATGGACTTCTTATCCTTCTTTATATAATCCAATTTTGTCTTGAACTTCTGATCATATTTATTATTTTATTTTAATTGATGGAAATAGAGCCTGATATACCGAATCCTCTTTCATTCAAAACATTTCACTTATTTTGTATTTTAATTGAATATTTTTAATTGTTAATGGATTTATTAAATCCTATTATATCATTATAAAACAGTTTGAATTTACTTTGAAACTCAGCATGTTTCCATCAAAATCTAAACCTTTTGATTCTCTCATATAGAATGAGTTTAATAGTAATATTTCTTTGAATTTACTCCCATCCTTTTATGACTATCAATGTAGTATTTACCTTCTTAAAAAAAAATTTATCTTTGACTACATTTTTCATCTGTGCCTCATAAATCATAAGAGTAAAAATCTAGTCCTTAATTTTTAGATCTAATACAGGTTAATATCTTTTAATTGTTGATGATATTCCACTCAATTTTGAGGGTCAATATCTAAGAACATTTAATGATTTATCTTATTTAGGAATATGATTTCCCAACATATCAACATCATTGATAATTGTTTTGATACTACCATTAATTTGGGTTATTCTATAACCATATATCATTCTAAAGTGGTCAAAGTTTATCTTAATAGTGTTGTTACATAATTTTATAACATTATCAGTTCACTTATAAGATATTAAAATGTTTTCACATATCTAATTTATAGTAGGAAATTGTGAAACTATATTAAATTAATATGTACTAAGACCATAGATAATAGTATTCATTTCTCTTGAACTAAAATAATTTTATAATTCTAGAGTATTAGACTACAATTACACTTCACATACATGAATGTTTCATTATTTAATATACTTTAAGTAAATTTTTAGACTGAGATTTGTTAGAAATATAATAATTCTATCCTTATTGTAGCCATAGTCAACTTTATTAAAATAGGTAACTATTCCTATATACATTCTATCTTTTATTTATGTAATTGTAGAAACATTATAAATTGATCTTTATACTTGAATAAGAAAAATATTAAAACACAAAAGATATTTTATCTAATACATTTTGTTTTCCTAATAGTGTTTTACAAATAGAAAAATAATGGTGGTGGTGAATTGAGTTCATAAAATACTTACCATAACAAAAAAACCTATTAAAAATTGTTTTAACTAGTAACATTATTCTCACACACATATAATATAAATAAAAACGAGGTCAGAAGAAGGATACATAGATTTTTTATAGTGGTTCGGGGAAAAAAGATAAAATTTTCCACTCCCCCAGCACTCTCTCTTGATGCTCGGTGATTTTCACTTATCAAGTCCTTTATCAGCGACCTTAACAGTTGATTTTAAACAACTTAAAAAAGTTAAAAAGGTTCAAGGAGATTTCAATAGGATCTCTATTTACTATATGTGTTCACTAACTTTACAAAACACTTTTAACACAAGGTTTTAACTAATATAATTAAGAAATAGTATAGGAAAGATATTCAGTTCTGAACACACTTACAAGAAGAAAATGGTAGTTGATAAAAAAATCTTGTAGGGAATGAATAAAACTTCAATGGGTAGATTTCAAATATATCTTTGACAATATTTTTACTGTAGTATTTAATGCATTGTATAAGTAAACCTTGTTTTTCAATATGGAAACAATAGTTTCTTTAAAAACATAACACTATCAAGAGATAAAATATATATATTTTTTCATTCTTAATTAAATATATCCTTCTTGAAATGCTATGAATAAATTTTTTCTTATAAACTTTTTAAAACCATAGGTCCTTTCCTTTATCCACCTTTTCAATTTTAGATAGGCATATTGAATAAATATCCCATAATTTGAAAAGACATTAGGATTGATCTTTCCTTAATATGTTTTCAAAATAATCAGTATATCTTGAGTTTTTGGATCATATAGGTTTCCTTGAAGTTTGTTTCCTTATTTAACGGAGTCCAAATCATTTAACAGTAATGATAAAAAATCAATACACCTTTTTCCAAAATGATGTAATAGTCAAATATTGAAAATAATAAAATTTTAAAATATAATGCTTCATATAATATCTTTAAACAACTTCATAAATATTCTATAATGATTTTGGATCTTCACATGTCTCAAAAGCAAGATATTTCATGATTCTCAAATGATTTCCTTCAGATCATAGAATAAGTCTGTTATTCTATCCTATTTATATTTTATTATAGTCTTTAGAATAAGTGTGTATTTTTATTGATATATATTTCTTTTACCACCAAATTATTTGTATTTATATACAACATAAGTTTCATTTGATACTTAAGATTTTATTTCTAGTATACATCTAAATATCCTAGGAATTGGTATGATTCAAAATCAGTATACGTGTGATTTATCCTTAGTGTAACAATGTTTTTATTCTGATTGGGTGTGTTTTTCCTCTATATATATGTCCTTAGACACATAACAAATTTTCTCTTCAGTGCACATGGATTTTTTCATTAAACGTATGAGTGATTTTACTATGTGCAAGTGTGATTAACCCAATATTAGGTGTTATCCAACACTTAAGTATTTTTTTACTTAAGATAAAAAATTAGAACCTAAAAACAATTATAAAAACTTATGTACACATAATTAATTATGTTTTAATACACCTAAAAAACACTTATTTTTTAACAATAAAAGGATATTTTGAGCATAAACAATAATGGTATAATTGGATATAGCAGATTAAAATTATTATGATAAAAACATGAAATACATTAAGACTCCAACCACATATGTAAAATTATCCTTTTATATGTACTCAAACTCTTGTTATATTCGTAGTTATTTCTCCTTGATTAACCTAAAATTTTCATCCAGGGGTATAGTTTCCATATTTTCCTCACTCATCTCAAAGAATTATTCCTACTTCTATATGTTTTTAGACTAAGTTAGATAAAAAATACTAGAACGTAATTATCTTAAGATCAGCATCCCTAACATCCATGTTTCTAGAATAAGATCCTATATATTGAGACTACCATATAATTTAGCCTTCATATCATCATTTACATTACTTTACTGGACTGAAATTTGAATATCATAAACACAAATAAATAATATGATGAAGATACCATCATCAAACATATTACAGTAACATAAATGATTATAATTTCTTTGGATAAACTCTCATTACACTATAAAGGCATAAACCTTTTGGTCCCATTACCATGGTGGTAGCATCAACTTGTAAAGGATTTAATTTTTTTTTCACATAAAAATTATATTATACTTATCCATGAAACCCTTTGTATACTCCAAGTAAATTTATTCATCTAAGTCTCTATGATGAAAAGTTATATTTAAATCCAACTACACTTGAAGCAATCCTTCCATGGAAACCAAATTAAGAACCATATGAATAGTGATGTGTTTAATTTCTATAGAAAAAATCATAGAAAAATTATTACCTTAAATTTGATAAAAACCCTTCACAAAAAGCCTTTCCTTATACCATCATCTCCATTTTTCTTCTTCCTTTAGCTGATAAAACCATTTATTCTAAATTACTCTTCTCAAACACGGTCTTTACATTATATCCCATGTCTTTAGAGCATATAAGGAATCCATTTCTTTAGTCATAACTGACTCCTACTATTTATTGTATTTTATTATAAAAACTTATTCTAGTATCTTGGTCTATCCATAATTAATGAGAAGAAAATAATAAATATCACTTCTGTATCTCTAAAATTAGTTCATAATCCTGGAAGATATTTTCAATTTTCCATCTTTCTCTGATACTTCTGTAACTAATACTTACATAACATCACATCCTAGAGCTTTTCCCCAAGATTTCACATTTATTAGACTTTTTGAGTACTTCTATATATAGACTTAGAAACACAATCATAAATTTAATATCATACAAAACATAATATGGATAGTCTGATGTTTATAAAATTATAATACTCCCTAAATTATCTGGAAGATATGCAATTTATAGATCTCCATTCCTTCATACCTTAGTTTGTGTTGATACTTTTAAATCAGAAAATTCTTCTTGGTTTAGATCTTTCCATAAGATATCTTCACTGAAGATAACTTTTTGAATTTTTACAACCTTTTGAGAGTTTTTATCCAATAGTCAAAATCTAAAGTATTAATCACTAAATCCAATAAAGTAAAATTCTTGGTACATAGACATAAAATTATCCCTATCATTGGAACAATTTTCGATATAGTTGAGAAGGATAAATAATTTAAGATGTGTAATTTCAACCATTATTTTGGATCAATAGAATTTTGGATGTTCTTTCACAAATGGAGATGATGAGAACTTATTTACCAAGTTGGTAGCATAATTCACAGCTTCTATCAAAAAATACTCAGGGAAACTAGCTTGAATTTTATTGATTCTTAACTTCTCTACTAATGTTTTATTCACCCTCTTTACGACTAATTTTTTTCAAGAGTACTTAGTATGGACATCTCAGAATATATGAACTTCCATAATATGAATCTCAAGAACTCCTTTATTCCATATATGCCACCATTGTCAGGCCTAAATAGCCTCAATTTGCATCCAGTCACCTTTTCCACCATGGATCTCCCTCGAAAAGTGGTTTTAAATACTTAAAAATTTTAATTGAGAAGGAAAACCCACAAATTTCATGTCACATTATTGATGATGGTAATATAATATATTGAATCTCCATGATAATAAAATGAATATGGGCCCCATACATCCATATGAACAAACTATATCTTCTAGATGTTTGGTGTTTTACCATCTATTGTGAATGAAACCTTTTGATACTTCCCAAGGTTTCCATATACGTGTCTTCCATACCCATTTCTTATGATATTATTCATTTTTTATTTTCTAGTATTTCTACCCATTATCACTTATGTGACCCAGGTATTCATGCCATAAAATAGAAAATTTTACTTTCCGAACATATATTTCAACTTATGATACTCCCGTTAGGTACAATGTTCCACCCTTTAATACTTTGGCTACTATTGTGGAATCATGTGTAAAATTCCATAGTACACTGGTAAAGACTATAAAGAAAAAATATCATCTAAAAATAATATTATTTTCATGTTTCTTCTTAACCCTTGATTGAAATATAAGCCTTGAAATTTTAATATGCTTTAGTTACTTGTCTAAATAGAAGCATCACCCTTCCCCATAATCTTGATACATCCACCATTTTCAAGAAGGATACTGTTGTATCTTTTAGAAGTATAATTATTCACACTCCTAATATCAAATGTTGAGTGAAATTAAACACCAAGTCCTATGTTTAAAAACTCAAGGGAACCAGAAACACTCTGGTGTAGAATAATTATATGTTATGATATGAGATCTATAAATGCACTTTTGGATGTCTATCTTTTAAATTTGACTACTCAATTACTATAATATTTCTTCAAATAGAATTTATTTACATAATTCAAACACTTGAGACCACTTTTCATCTAGAAACTATAGATTATACTTCTAATTCCTTTCTATTTTTTGTGTCTCTTTAGTGATGTGAAACGTCTTCTTTTATTGATATTATATTAAAATTTATTTGATGCTCAGCTCTCATTATGATGAATTTATTTATTCAAACTAAGATATATAACATATATAAAAACTAATTATGTTTTATCACTATACGTACTATCATATCCAATACAACCCATGATTATAGAAGTGGTGAAAGTAAAATCAATTCGCACTCATAATACCTAAAGTTCACATTCACAAATTCCAACTAACTTATTTATATGTTAAAGTCATTAAAATGATAAAACACTATATTTCATTCAAAAATTATCATTTAAAATTTCCTCCACAAAATAAGAACTTTTTTTTACCATTATGATCTTCACATATATATTAGAAAGACTATTTATAATATTTTAATCTATCTTCACCTCATAAATGTTAAAAAATACAATTTGGATATTGATATTCAGATCATGAAAAGATATTTCTTATCCAACATTTATTATTCTTTATTCTGCATTGATTCTATCTTGGTACCCATCAATGAAATACCATTATCCCTTTACAGTAGGAAATCCCCTATTCTTGTCTTAAAAAATCTGAAATTCTTCCCAAAAAAATTCTTCAATTGGACCTTACCCTCATCCAATTATATAATCTTAAAAACCATGACCCTAGTAGCCCAGATTCAGTTGTTTTTTATTTTATTGGTTCTAGACACAAGAAGTCACATCCCAAAAGATTTAATAGTTTAATAGTATTAGAAAACTAGATAAATACTTGAAATTCACATTATATTTCAAAACATGAAATACAACATAGTATTTTTTTTGAGAACACCATTATTCACTTTATTGTGTCCCTACATATCAATCATAACACATATCATGGAATCATGGGGAAAATGAATCATAAGAAATGGGTGAGAACTAGTTCTCATTAATTTTATACATACATAAAAAAATTTCATAAAAAATAATGAATTATCAATAAGTCATGATAAATAACTAAAATACACACCTTTTAATCAATAAATTGATCATGAAGAATTGTATAGAAGGAATAAATGATGATCAAATAAATCCATATAAATACTCACTTGATATTGGAACTTATCTATGGATATTCTAACTAATTTAATAGTCACATGTACATAAAAAACTAATATCATATTGAGGAAATTCATAATTCTATACATTATAAACATAAATTCCAGTCCATTTTCCAAGACATATTACATAAATGGGTAAGGCCTCGACCATGTATCCAAGATTTTTTGTCTCATGATACCTACCGATGCAGCGAGAGGTTATAACATGCATATCCCGTCAATTTATAAGTCAAATACAATCCTTATATAAAAGGAGAGAAATATAATAAACATAAACATTCATATTGAAAATTTAGCATAATATGTTAATAATATCCCCAATAAATAAACATAATCAATATAAATATTCATATTGAAAACCTAGCATATGAAAACTAATACATTCCCCAATCAAACTTATCATAAACCATCCAAAGGAATAAAGTGTATAGTATAAGAATAATTCATCCCCAATTAAACTGATCATAAAATTTTAAAAAAATAATAAATATTATAACATCATAACATACTCCCAATGTAGAATAATTTAAATTAAGGTTTTGGTCATTGATTAAAAGAAATACCATACAAATTAAATAAAAAATATTTTTGAGAAAAATATGCTTTTCAATTTTGAAAATAAATTTTAAAAACTAAAAGTTTACAAAATATCAGGGGCAAAATTTTATTTTAAATTTTTTTGGAAACTTGTAAATTAATATTCCAATAAATGAGTTTACATGATATTGGTAATATTGTATACATTTTGAGTGTGTTAAAATAAAGATTTCTTTCACATTTTTGGTAAAAAGTCAAAAAGTATATTATCTGGAAAACAAAGAGAAGATTCCTTTCAATTTTTTTCTGTAAAAGTTCAAACAAGGGTAAAAATTTATTTACTAAATATTTTATATAATTTTAAAAAATTTATTTTTTTAGAAAACCAAGATATATAAGAAAAAATATTTTTGATCGAAGAGATAAAAAAAGTAAGTTTTTCTGAAAAATATTTTCCCAATCATTTTAAGGACCCAAGAGAGGAAAATAGTAATATTAATTGAAAATTTTATGATCAATATTAGAATAAAATATATATATTTTAATATATAAATATAAAACAATTCTCTCATGGGATAATTAAACATAGACAATCCCAAATAATGATGAGATTGGGAAATAAACGCTAATCACTTTGGTATCTTTTGCATCGTATATTCCATGAATAAAATAAAATAAAATGAAAATTTAAATACCATGTATATAAAGATATTCTTGATATAAAATATCAATGTGTAATTATATAGACCACAAAAAACAAATAAGTGGTGAATATGATATATGTCTCATAAAAGTAAAAGTGAGATAAGAAACCCTTACCACATTGGTAAATTTTAATTCGTAAACCTTATGAAATAATAACAAAAAATTAGACTTTAAATTTTATTAAAATAATTATATTAATTATATAACATGTAAAATGGTATGTATATACACCTCATATAATAATATAGGTTCATAATATTACATAAGTCCCAAAGAATACATTTTGAGATGATAAACCATTACCTCAGGTCCAATTTCCATTGTATATGTTCCAAAATCATTTATAATAAATATTTATTTATTATAATTATATTAAAGAAGCATAATAATATATATCATACCCTATATTATTTAGTTATAACTTTTTATCTCCCATTTATTAGTAATTATTTGTTAAAATCATTATTTTGGGTAATAAATGCTTCATTTTTCGTGTATGTTTTGGTTTGGTAGTTTCAGTCCATGTAATTTAATCGCTGTTAAATAATATATATAATTTTAAACATGATATAAATATAATATATTTTCATTTTATAAGTGTTTATATTATTCCATAAAATTAAGAGAGAGAAGAATGAGTTACACCATTCCCGGAGATGGTAGTCATACGTATGCATGAACGTTAATTCCCTTTATTTGAATAATTGAATAAAATAAAGTTAAATAATATTTCACCTTTAAAGAATCATTATTATATAATATATATGATATACATTGTTTAAATATATTATTATTATAGTCTATGTCATAATAAAATGAAAACATTTCATATATCTTCGTTGAGGCGGTAGTCCACACATAGTCATGAGGGAAATTATTATTTTCCAACAGATTGAAAGGTAAGAAGGTAAATGTGATAATATAATTATATAAAAATAAATATTACATAAATAAAATATATAACCTTTACATACATAAATATATCCCTCCATGAGAGACAATTATGGAAACTAAATACATCGGTTCGCAAGGCAGCTGTCTCCCGTACAAACGATCAATAATTTTATTTCCCATTTTTTGGAAGTGGAGATGAATATAGGTTATTAAATTGAAATAATAATGTATTATTATATTCAATATTATTTTTATTTTATCATAGTTTATTTATATTTTAAGGAGTTAAAGAAAAAAATAAATTTAAAATGCATGGTTAAGAACTATACCTCTTCTATGGACAACCTATTTAGGTTTGTATATAAAGACTTAGTTGATTGCATTTATGATAAAAAATAATACTCTAGATAATTTTTAGGAACATAAGTAAAGTATTTGGATAGGTATTGGATTAAACAAAGGGATTTTCATGTGTAAAAAGGAGAGAATAGGGTGTTTCATTTTATAAGCGCGGGGGGGCTTGATATGATTTTTTAAAAGAATAAATTGTAAAAATGTTTTTTTTTCATAAAAAGGTTAAACTTTTGTAATTATAAAACCTTAAGTGATATAAGGTCTAAATATGATGTCTAAATATGTCCATAAACTAATAATTACTAATGTTTATAGGTCATTTTAACCATTATCCTTTCAGTTTAACCCCTAGTAAACCCATTTCAACCTTAACCAATGTAATTAATTTTTACTAATTTTAAAATTTTTTATTTTAAAAAATTAAGTTATCATCAGTATATAATATTAATTATTAATATTAAAAATATTCAATTAATTTTAAAAAATTAAATTCGTATTAGTGTAAGAACTTAATTTAAAATTAAAACGCAGACACGATGAGAAACAATTCTTCAAAGGTAAAGTTTTCAAAAGTATATATATATTTTACATGAAAATTGAATATATAATGGATTAAAATGACATAAATTATATTACGTAATATAATATAACTAATTTAACTTTTAAAACAATTTTAATACAGTTTAACGCTGTAAATTATTTAATTGAAAAAGATTTTTTCAATAATAATCAATATTTTGTTTCATTACTCATCGAAAAAATAATATTTTCAGAATGATTTTCAAAAAATCACTCTAAGATAATTTTAACATGATCATTTAAAAATATGATTCCATTTTTTCAGATAAAGTTTCTAAAATTTATAAAAATTAATTTTTAAATAAGGGTGAAAAATGCGATGAAACTTCTTTTTAGAAAAATACAGTTTTAAGCATAAAAATGAATTTATTTTTATCCCCTTCTTAGAAAAATATTTTATGAGTGATAAAACGTTTTATTTAATATATAAAATATAAATTTAATTAAAATTATCCACTAATAGTGATTAATTTAATTTATTAAAATAAAAACCCATTTCACGCATAAAAACATTTTTTTAGAAAAAAGTTCGATTACTTTCATTTGATTTTTATTTATTTATAGTAAACTGATGGACATTGAATTTATTTATCACATGTATAAATAAAATTATTTTCATAATTTATTTTTTCTTATCTATACCCTCAAATATAATAGATTTTTTATAATATCCATATTTAAATAATATATTTTGTGGGTTGTATAAGCCTGGTGTTATATGTTTATGATATAGAACATAATTTTCCACTCTTAAAATATATGTTTTTAAAGTTATCCTATCCATCAATAAACGTTTTCATCATAATTTAAACTTGTGATCCTAATCAAGTGTTTTACATTTAAAAATTACTTTTTGGAAGGCCTGCATCATAAAATGGTAAATAAAACTTCCAATTAAAAGAAGAAAATGTAAATACAAAGGTTATCTAAAATAAATCATAATTTGGTTTAAATGTGATAAAATATTATGGATAAGTGAAGATACATAAATGAATGAAAAGTGTAATTCCCAAATAATAATGGCTAGTGATAGAGATAATTAATCCCAAGAAATTGAATGATCATGAGAATGTTAACAGCCAGAAACCCATAAATATGTGATTAGTGAAAATACAATTTATTCATTAGAAATAGTCATAATAGGATAAAGTTTTTGTTTGAAGATCATTTTTCTAGAGGTGATAAATTCCTTTACCATAATGATTAAGAACATAAAGAAATATACTTAATTTGAATGTTAAATTTTAAAATTTTATAAATTTATACCATAATATAATTTTTCACGGTAATCTATGAGTATTTATGATGAAATTTTAATACCTAAAGCACAAAAAATAACTTGTAATGAATCATATAATCCATAAAATAATGACAATTAATTCGTTCTATTTGTAGATATTTTATAAAACAAAAATGGTTACCACCAGATATCTAATACAACACATTAATCTACAAACTTCATCAATAACTCCCAAATATTAACTTAATCCATTCAATAAGTAATTGTCCTTAAAACCCTTCAGCATACATCTCCAAAAAAATAATATCATTATCCCCAAATAATCCTTTATGCTAAACCAAATTATTATATATTCATATCAGCCCAATAGAACATCTCTTGAAATGTCATTAATCTCCTATAAATCATAACAAAAATATTTTATCAAATTCATATTTATCCATCATACTATTTGTGTAAAAACAATGAAATATTAACTAGTACATCATGTTAGTTAGTGGTATTCACATCCCCCTTATCACTATTAGTTTGAGGGTTTAGGCCCTATGACCTATCGAAATATTATGGGTTGTCCCTTTTCTTAAACATTCTTAATATAAATCCTATAACATTCACAAAAAATAGGATGAACATCCCCAAAAATAACATTATTCATCAAATAAATTTTCATTCCCAAGTTTATCTATAAGATAAAACAATTGTTTCAATATTTTAATGAACCATAATTATATCATAAAAAAAATGATATAAAACTGATGTTTTTGAATAATTTAAAAATTATATCCACAAAAAGTAAAGTCAATATTCCTCAAATAAAATTTTCATAAAATTCAATAATAATCACAAGGGTTATATTACCATAAATTTATCCAAAATTTACATTAATCACAAAAAATTCCTTCACTTAAAACCTAAAAAGGGGAGTCCAAGTTTTTGAACTTATTATCAAACATAAAATCATAAACCCATGATTTTTTCTATAACAATTAAGTTAATATTTGATGAATAAATATATGCTTCCAAAAATTAACTCAATCATTATATGTTTCATGAATCTTAGAGACAAATTACCATTGATAAAAATAATTATACAAGAAAATTATTGAATTTTCAATAAAAAATACATTAATACAATAACTTTAAATATTGTTATAACATATTTCCTTCCATGGTCTAGGCGTCAACCTATAAAATATTTAATTAACTCAGGTAATTCCCAAGATCCTCACATTTAAGAAACTGAACTATAAATGGATATCTAGGGTGGAATTGTTTTTCCCTCTATTGAACTACTCACTCTTCCTTATCAATGTTTTTCTATGTGCTCTTATTTTTCACAAAAAAAATATTGTACCGATCCTTTGAGACATTATACTCACGACCTCTTTCAAAATTTCTGACATGAAAGAAATTGAGCCTTTTTTCCAACATTATCTCTAACACTTGAGCTCTTATAAGAGTCTATTAGGTTTCTCATAATCACCACATTTTCCTTCATATTAAATTCTAATATGATTCCTTTAGGTTCTATCCTTTTATTCAGATAAGAAATCATGTGTAAGAAACAATTATCATAGTGGAAAACCATATAATCATTTATAGTATTTGTAAATCATGAAAACTTCTTTTCAATCTAATATAACTTAGGATTAACCTAGGTTTTTAATTTTCATCATCTATTCAAATCCATTATGAATTTTCATAAAGAAAATATGAATTAACCCAAGAATATTACCCAGGAGTGTCAAACTAGGTGCACAGAAAAACACATAATCATATACCGGGTGAATGTTGAGTCAAATAACAGTGTTCCTTTTTTATATTCACTACCTATATGTATAACTCTACCAGATCCACTTACACTTGTTGTATTAACATGAGGATGCATTTATAGGAAATACACATAATATATACATTACCAAAACTTCAGGATGTTATCTTATACTTAGACTTATATAATAAAGGAATTCATAGGGATATATTCCATAGTATATGTTTTCCTTCATTTTAGTTCCCAAATATTCTACTAAAATCACTCTAATTCCAACTATAAAGTCTCCAAATATAGTATCATAGTGTCAATGGTTACATTATTACACTGTTTGTTGATACATGTGATCTCATCTCAAACGGCTGAATAGTTTAATAATCTTGGAAAACAAGATACAAACATGAAATTCACATTATATTTGGAAAATTTAAATATAACATATAATTATATTTTGTAACACTATTATTATATTTAACATATAACTTCATATCAATCCTAATACACTTCCTAACATCCTAGGGAAATGAATTATAAGAAAGGGATAATTTTTAATGCTCATAACGGTATGCATACAAGGGAGGATATCATGAAAAATAAGGAATAATCAATATGTAAAGGTAAATTAATAAAACCCATACCATTTAGTCAATAACTTAAACACAAATAATAATTTTGAAGTAATAAATGATAATCAAATAATTCCAAATAAATAATCACATGATCTTTAAACTTATCCATGGATATTCTAACTAATCAAATAATCACATGGATGTCAATAACTAATATCATAATAAGGGAATTAATAATTATATAAATCATAAATATACCATAAATTACTCATTATAAGAAAACCTACATAAATGGGTAAGTCTATGGCCAAATACTGAATCTAGTTTATCTCATAAGACCTAACGGTGCATCAAGAGGCTATAGTGTGCCCTGCCCATCACTTACTAAGTCCAAACCATTCTTTATATGAAAGGGGATAAACATAATCAATTTAACAATTAAAATTGAGAAAATATCATATGAAATGTCAATAATTTCCCAAATAAATAAACTTTATTAGTATAAACATTCATATCAAAAAACTGCCCTGTGAATGTTAATACACTCCCTATTCAAAATTATCATAAACCATCAAGAGGAATAATAAAGATGGTATAAAAATTGTACTTCCCTTGAAACTATCTAAATAAATAATAATTATGGTATTATTACAACATATTCTTAATATATCATTAGTAAAATAAGGTTCATTGTTGTTTTAATAGAAATACTATAAAAATTCCATTAAAACAATTATTGGGGAAAATATGCTTTTCAAATTGAAAAATAACTTTTAAAAACTAATAAATTTCTTAATATTAGTAAAAAAATTATTTGAAAATAATTATGAATAATTTTAAGTATAGATTAAAATTAATTAGTGGCCATGTCAATGGTAATATTACATACATTATGATTGTTTTAATACAAATAATCTTTTCATATTTTTGGTAACAAGTCAAAAAGTACGTTGTCCTAAAAATGAAAATAAGATTAAATTAATTTTTTTTATAAAAATTAAAACATTGGTAATTATTTAATTAATAAATCATTTTTAGAATGTTAAAAACATTTTTGAAAATATTTTTAGAAAACTTGGATATAGAAGAAAAAAAAAATTCCACCGAAGAGAGAAATAAAGTCAGCTTTTCTTAAAAACATTATCTCAATCAATTTAAGTATCAGTGAGAGGAAAATGGTATTATTAGTTTAAAATTTAATGAATAAAAATAGGATACAGAAATATATTTAGTTTAATATGTAAATATCAATCAATTACCTCAAGGGAGACTAAAACATAAATAATCCCAAATAATAATGAGATTGTGAAATAAATCCTTACCAACTTATAAAATTTCGAATCATAAGACCCATGAAAGAAATAAAATAAAATAAAATATAAATACCATGAATATAAATAGATTTGTTACATAAAAAATCTATAGGGTATTATTTCCAATACAAAAAATAAATAAGTTGTGAATATGGAATATGTCTCATGGAAGTAAAACTGAGACAAGAAACCCTTACCACTTTGGTAAATTTTAAATTATAAGCCCCATGAAATAATGACATCAAATAAAACATTAAATAAAATTAAAATAAATATATTCATGATTTAATATTTCAAATATGAAGTATATAAACCACATAAAATTATATTGGTTTATAATATAACATAAGTCCCAAAGAAGACAATTTGAGACAATAAACCCTTACTCGAGGCCCGATTTCCTTATTATGTATTCGAACATCCTCTATAATAAATAATGATTTATTTTAATTATATTAAATAATAATAATATTATATATCACACTATATACTATTTAACTATAACTTTTTATCTCCCATTTATTATCAATTCCTTGTTAAAATCAATGTTTTGGGTAATAACTGCTTCATTTTTCATGTATGTGTTGGTTCAATAGTTTCAGTCTTTATAATTTGATAGTGGTTCCATAAAATAAATAGTGTTAAGCATTATATAAATAAAATATATATTAATTATATAAGTATTTATAATAGTCTTTAAAAGTTAGAGATAAAAGAATGAGTAACACTGTTTATGGGGACGGTATGTCGTACACACATGACTATTATTTTCAGTATTTTGATTGATGAAATGAAAGAAAGATAAAGAAAATTTATACTTTAAAGAATAATTATTTTTTCAACAATATAATATATCTTCATTAAATCTTTAATTATTGCCACTCATTCCAAAATAAAATGAAAAACGCTTCACATCTCTTCGTGGAGGAGACAATCTCCTTGTACGCTTGAGCGATGTTATCATTTTACCAAGGATTGGAAGGTTAAAATTTATATGTGATATTCAAATTATAAAATTATAATTATTTCATAAATTTCATAAATCTCATATATAAGCATTAAATCCATCATTATATCCATCGATGAGAGACGATAATGGAAAATGAATTACATCGATTCGCCAGACGATAGTCCGTCGTATACAAGATAAATGATTTGATTTTCCATTTGATGTAATAAGAGATTGGTATTGGTTATTATTTTAACATAATAAAATATAATTATATTAAATAAAATAGAGTTAATATAATATCATAGTTTATGGATATTCAAAAGAGTTCAAGGATGAAATAAAATGAAAACTCATGGTTAAGAACTATACCACTTTTCTAGAAAACCTCTTTTGGTTCAAAACTAGAGTCTTCCTAGATTGGTTTTATGATAAAAAATGAATCTAAGTAATGGTTATGTTTTTAAGGAAGGTATTTGGGAAGTTAGTTTTAGATCCAAATGTATTTTAAGTGTGGAGATAATAGGAACGGGGGATCCCTTTAATTAGTGGGTGGGACACACTTAGAATTTTTGAAAAGAATAAATTATACCCACATTTTATATTACAAAAAACTAAAAAATCTATATTTATAGAAAATTAGATGATATAGGTTTTAAATTAGGTCCTTAAATAGTAATTATAGAAGTTTTGAGGTTATTTTAACCCTTAATAGTTTATTTTAACCCCTGGAAAACCTATTGTAACTTTAATCGTGATAATTAAATTTTACTGTTTTACTATTCACTATGTACTAAAATTAATTTATAATTATTATATAAAATTAATTGTACTGATTAAAAATATTGAATCTATTTTACAAAATTAAATTCACATAAGTGATATAATTTAATTTAAAATTAAGCCTAGAGACGTGACATAAAACAATTTTCCAAAGGAAATGTTTTCAAAAGTATAAACGTTTTTATATCAAAATTGAACATATAATTGATTAAAAGGATATAAATTGTATTAATTATTATTTATTTTAACTCATTTTACTTTTAAACCAATTTTAAACATAATTTAACTTTTTTAAAATTTTTAAATGAAAATTTAGTTTTCCACAAAAAACTATATTTTTTCACTATTCATCAAAAAAATAAACTTTTCAGAAAATTCTCAAAAAATAACTCTAAGATAATTTTGAGATTATTATTTAAAAAATAAATTTCCTAAAATAGGTAAAAATTAGTTTTAGAATACATTCACGAAACACAACGAAACTATTTTTTTTTGAAAAATAGAGTTTTCAAACATAAAACATAATTTATTATTATGTACTTAATAGAAAATAAATTAAATGAATGATAAAAAATTTGATTGAATATATAATATATAAATTTTATTAATATAATTCACTAATACTTATTAATTTAAAGTTTTATGACAAAACCATATTACTCGTATAATGTTTTTTTCAGAAAAAATTACTTTTCCTTTCGAATGTTATTTATTTATTTTTATTAATTAATTGATAACCAATAAATTTATTTAATACATGTGTAAACCAAATACTTTTTATAATTTAGTTATTCCTATTCTGACCTTCTAATTTAACATCTAGGTTATAATGGTCATATTAAAATAATATATCTCACAGGTCGTTTAAGCTCAATGTTGTATGTATTATATGCTATCAAACATAATGTTATACTCTTAAAATATCAAGTTGGTACAATAAAATTAGAATATATTAAACTGAAAATAAATTCTGAAACATTTTAGTGGGATTATAAAGTATTTATCTAAATTCTCCAACATGGATAAGTGTATAATGATGATGCGAAATCAAAAACTAAAACACATGTTCTACGGTTTGGTATTTCAATGATATGAAACAAAAGTTTTGATAAAAAATTTTAGTCTAGTGAAAATATTGATAAACCACAATAATTTAAATCTCTTGAAATTACAAGGAATAAATAAATTACTAGAATTAATTTAAATCAATAATTTATTGGAAGGTAGTAGATAAAACATGTGTAAGTCACTTTATCGCAATACACACTTTAGAAACAACATAGAAATGAACTTATAAAAGACAGTGATTTAAATAAATAGTGGTAAAATGAAAAAAAAAGTATTTAAATGTTTTATGTGTTAGTTTTAATTGATATGGGGAACACTAAAATATATTTAATTAAGTAAACAAAATGTTATTACAATAAAACAAGTCATATTATCGAATAGTTTTTTGTATCCTAGTATTTAAAGTAAATTTCATTTAGTACAACAAATAATGATGTATTCTAATAATCACATCAAGTGTGCTTATTTATATACTATATTTATAATAATACCTTCTCTTGTTTAAAGAATAACACTTCCTTAACTTCCCCTTACGATGAGTAGTCCCATAGTACCCTCGGTTTTATATAAGCAATCATTTCGTTTTGGTTTTTAAGTATATAAAGTGTTTGGGTTATGTTTGTGAGTGTTTGGAAACCTTTTGGACTTTTTTATGATTTTATTCAGGTTAATAGTTTGAGAACATTCTGTATACATTGTGAAACTCCTCTAAGAAACTATGCATAGTGATGAAATTTCTAACAGGAAGGCGCATGGGTAGGTGCATGGTTTGTTCAAACCGTGCATCCAACCATGAGAAACCGTGAAAAGTGGGAATGTGATATTTTGCATAGTGGGCACATAGTTTGTCTAATCATGTGGTCTAAATATTCAAGGTTCTCCTTGAGGTAAAGGTTGTTGCATGGTTAACACATGATTTTCCAAACCCCATTACTAACTATGTACAGTTTAAAAACATGATCATAAAAAAGTTGATATAGGTTGGGATTAGATTTAAACCCCTATTTTCCCCCTATTTCAGACCTAACTTGAGAATTATTCCTAATAATGATTTTGGAACCTTTCCCTATCAAATCATAAGCTATCTAGGAGTGTTTCTTGGTTTTTTGAATCCCGATTCTGCTAGTAAGTCATCATTTTTGGTAAATTTTCATTGTTTTCTTAGATTTAATTTCTTCTCTCTTTTTGTTTACTATATGTAGTTAGTTGTGGATAGATATAAGGTTTTTAATTCCAATAATTCTTATGTTTTTCCTTCTTGATATTATGGGAAGATATCTAAGATAGGTTTTGGAGATTCAACCTGGTTTTGTGGGTATCTTTGAGCCCTTCTTAATTTTTTCCATAACTTATGAGCTTGGTGGACTCACTATCAACTCCTCCTACTAGAAATATAAGTATTAATTTAAAATTATTTGTTTTTATTGAAATTATTTCTAAAAGTTTTGTGAAATGTTTTATGGAAACCTTATTTATTGAGAGTTTATGGAATTGTGAAAATTTGGTGTTTTGATTGAAAGTGGAAATGGTAACATGATTTTAAAATGATGTTTTTTTAAATGTTTGATTGGTTTTGTTTCTTGGAAAAGTGTTTTCAGTAAAAGTATTGTTTCATTGAAATGCTATTGAAAAAATGGTTTTAGAATATTATTGGTTTAAATGGTTAATCACCAGTTGAATGAAATGTATATTAGTCATGAAGTACCACCATCAAAGGGACAAGTTATGGACATGAAGTTCCCCCACCAATGGTTTCACTAAGAATGTGTGGTTGAAAGTGTTTGTGTGTGGTGATGTGAAATGTAATGGGTTATTATAACCTGAAATTGATAAATGGTTTAATGGATTTTATATTCTCCTTCCTTTGAAAATATATTTGGTTTGGAGAACTGTTTTGTATGAAAATTGTTTTATATTTCAATATTAATTGTTTTAGATTGTTTTTTATAATTTTTTATATAAATGTGATAACTTGTTCTATCCTAGTATCATGAGTAGGGAATTAATTTGAATAAAGTATAATTAGTTACATTACTCTCCCTTTATTAGGAACTTTTGTAGTTTTGCAGATATTTTCTATTAGGATACAAGTAAAGGTAAAGAATCACACTTCTTTAGTGGTTCTTAGTGATACTTGGGCTATATTGTGGAGCATGGATCATGTTGAGAGATATGGTTGTATTCCTTTTATTATCTATGTTTTTTGGGTTTTTTCAATATCTTTGTACTTTGATGTTATTAGTATTCCATTGTGGTACTCTTGTGCACTTTGGTTTGGATATAAAAGGTTTTTACATGAGTTTTTTACATTGTTATCATGCATTATTTAGTGTTTCTTGGTTATGGAATGTTTTTTTGGGTTGTTTTATTTTGAAATTGAAAATCTTCCCCATCTATTAATGAAGGCCTTTCCATTTATTTCCAGCCTTCGGCATCTTGGGGATGTCGCTTAAGTCAAAGTAGAAATTCCACCTAAACTCAAGCCAATGAGGAGGGGTGAGATGTTACAATTGGTAATAGCTTATTCAGTATTTGATTTGAAAATGTTATTGGTATATTTGATACTTGGTGATCAGTCGTGTCATTCATGAAGCTGACAATTCATTCTAGTTTCGCACTCGAGTTGGGATTGTAGAAAGGTGTAGGATTGTCGAGACTTGATATGTAGAGAATAAAAAGACATAGATAAACTTTTATACTAAACTTCAATTAACTAGGGATTTGGGTACAGAAGTTTCCCAGAGACAGTTATAGGAATTGGAATATCATTTTCATGGGTTTAGCTAATAAAAATATCATGAAATACATTTTAGAAATAAATTTCTAGAAAGAGGGGATATTTCATTGAGTATTGATATATGATTTGGTACAAAAGTTTTGATTTTTTAGAATAGTTATAGTTTCTTTTAAATGTGATATTTTGAAAAGTCATGATATGATTATTTTAAAAATATTATGAATTTAAAAAGT
The DNA here is from genome assembly GCA_963277665.1 of Viscum album. Classification (NCBI taxonomy): domain Eukaryota; kingdom Viridiplantae; phylum Streptophyta; class Magnoliopsida; order Santalales; family Viscaceae; genus Viscum; species Viscum album. The sequence goes on from OY728145.1 coordinate 192,373,936, forward strand.
ATAGAAGAATTTTAGAAAATTGTTGAATGTGGAAAATGTTGAATTTTGGAAGGCAATGTTCTGATATGTGGGATGCAATAGAATTTGAAATTGTTTAGCCTTCGGTTTTTAGAGAGTGAGAATTATGGTGTTTGTTGTCTATATAGAAAATGACACCTAGTAAGCATTGTAGAAACCAAACAGAGGAAGATACTGATAATATGGTTTTACTTGATCCATTGGTAAACTAATGGCTTGTTCAGAGTATTTTTCAATCTTTTCATGTTGTGGATAGATGGAGTTGATGGGATGAACCATGAAAAGTGGATCATTTCATCCAGTTCAAGAAGCAGAATACACCTATCTTTCGAGTTGATTTAAAAATATAGATGGAATAGGTGTGGATAGATAGGATGAACCAAATATTTTATTTCCTTATCACATGAGTAGAGTTGAAATTTAAGCTAGAGATGTACATGCTAGAGGAACTTTCACACAAATGGTGGGATTTAACAGTTCAAGATAAATTACACCAAAACCTAACATAGGAGGATTTTAAATAATAGTTTAAAAAATAATTCTATCCTCATACATTCATAATTGAAATAAAGATTTAATTATTAATATTGAAATATCAGAGCCTCCTAGTGATATATTATGCTATTAAATTTATGAATTTATTTTGATTTTCTCCCAAAGTTGCTGCTAGTGCGTCTTTGAAGGAATACATTTTTGAATCAGGGATGGGGTAGGAAATTCACTTAAATATTGTTTTTCACTGTATAACAGATTATATAGAGATGGTAACTATGAATATGGTGGATGAAATAGATATCTCCATAGATATGGGTAGAGTAACCACATTGATTCATATGGGAAACAGTTAGACCTATAACGTTAGGAGCAAGCGGAAGATAGACACTATTTCCAAGGTAGTGGGATGACTTAGAATTAGACGTCTGGATTGATAAATCCTACTCTAATAACCAAGGGAAATCCATGATGTTTCCAATGTGTTTATTTGGAAAATATGAATCAATGTTGTATAGACCCAATGAGAGCATGCCAAAATTGAAACCAGATGGGGAATCTTCCACACTATTGTCATAGTGCTCTGAGGTTGCGTGTTTGGGACAATTTTTAGGGATCAAAGACGTAATATTCATTGATGGGACGTGGTTTGAAGAATCAATCTTGTCAGAAAAATATAATTATCCAATATGATTCTTGGAAGACCATGACTCCTCAGAAAATAAAATATCAGAAGGTAATTAACGAACAAAGTTCAACAAGTAAGAAATTATATAGAGTTGAGAAAGTAATTCTGGATAATCAACCTGAACCATAGATGGTACGAGGTATGATTATTTTGAATTCTACCCTTATAAAAGCTTTATTTGATACGGGTTCATCCCATTCCTTAATTACTTCTCATGATATTGATTTTTTGGGTTTGAAATTTGAGATGATTCCTTCTATCTTGAAACATCAAAATCATCTTGGCCAAAGATAATGTCGGGCCTTTATGTGTAAATAATACTTGAAAAATATTAATGGAGACGAGATGATATGGGATTTATGTATTCCTGATATGGAGGTTTATGATATAATCCTAGGTATGGATTGATATACAATGTACAAGGATCACATAGACTATTATACCCAAATGATTAGTTTTATGATGGATGATGACATTGAGCATATTTTTAGAGAAGATCTTAAGGTAAATGCATGTGAAATGGTCTTCTTAGAAACCAAATTTGGAATGATCTCATACCCATTAGTAGTGTCGACCTTGGCATCAATTGAAGAGAAAAAGAATACTAGTTTTCTAGAAGTGGTTGTGTAATGACCCTGACCCCAGTATCCCAGAGTTTGTAGCTTACTTTATTAAATTGGTATAATAAACAAGGTAGTCGCATCCTATGGGAATGGATAGTTTAATAGATTTAGGAAAAACAAATACAAACATATTTATTACAATACAACTTGAAAGGAAAAAAACATATAAACTCCATTGTTAACACCCTTAAACTCCTAGATTATCCCTACAATCCATTCAGAAAACACATATTCAAATCCTAGGGAAAATAAAACATAAGAAAGTGGTGAGTTCACTTGCTCAATTACGGTAAGTAATATAGTGGAGTATAATATAAAAATAAAAAATAAGGCAAGGAGAATGAATAAAAATACATGCCATTAGAAATTAATATTGAGCATAATAAGATAGGAATAAACTGTGAATAAATAATTCTATATAAATAATCACATGAGATTAAAACCTAACCAAGGACATTTTACTATTCGAATAATCCCATGGATTATCGATTACTAATATCATAATAATGAAATGCATAATAACAGAAATCATAAACAAACCATATAATCCATGATTAAGAAATCTAAATAAATGGGTAATTCCTCGACCAAAACCCTATCTAGTTTTTCTCATGAGACCAACTGATGCATACAGGGGCTATAACAGGCCTCATCCCGCACTTACTAATTCCAATGAATTCCTAATAGGTTAAATAGAAAAAATATATTTAAATAAAAGTGTCCCAGACTAGTTTGAAATATTTTAATCATAATCATAGATTAAAATAATCTGATAACATCACTGATTAATTCTTGATAAATACACTTTTAATTTGGAAAGAATTGTTCTTTTTGAAAATCATTTGTATTTGTCATAAAATTAGATTGTTAGAATAAAAATACTATAAAATAAAAGATAACGAAAATTAAATTTTTTTAATGTATAAATTATGTCCAAATAAAGGGAAAACTTATAAAAAGAGTTTTTAAGAGACTTTAGAAATACTCTACTTCATTGGGGTTTAAGGGAAAATATAGAAGAGTCATTAAAATAGAAAAATTCATAATTGTTTGCATAAAACCAGGAACAAAAAAATATATTTTCTAATGAAAAGAGTTATTTTATAAAAATAATGGTTTCTTAAAACATATTATGGATGGTACTTGAAAATGGGCAATAAATCGGGAATTCCCCTTTAATCAAGCTTCCTCTACAGGAAGAATTGAAAAGGGAACCTTATAAAACATGTACCATTTAAACAAATAAAGGTAACATGATATGGATATATGATTTTGGACCATATAAACACAATGTAGAATAAGTATATAAAAATAATCAAGAATTATTTCAGTGTAAAGAGAGAGATATTATAACCCTAATGAAAAATGGACATTCTGGAAGAAACCCTTACCATTATGAAAAATGTCAAACTGTTTGCCCCATAAAGTTAATAATCATAAAAGGAGAAATTAAATACCATGAAGAAAAATTTATTCAATATATTATACATCAAAGGTCATTATAAATATACCACACCCAAGAAATAGTGGTGAATAAGGCATATCTCATAGAAATAAATGTGAGATTAGAAAACCCTTACCATATGTCCGAATGTGTTCTGCACTTTATCTTAATGTCCTAGATAATAAAATTATATCCATTAATTAATTAATTAAGAATATTTTTCTACATGTATTTACTTTATTATAATATTATTAAGTTTATTTTTGTCCTTTTGATGAGTTATGAAATATAACTTTATCATTCATGAGCGTTTGTTTCCTTGGTTTTCATAATCAATTTACTTTTATATGCATACATAAGATCCTATTAACTAAAAATAGTTTTATAGAGTTGAAATTATATTTTGTTAAGGATCCTATAAAATATTAAATGGTTATGTATTTTATTTGGTTATCTATAGTGAGGATGAATCATTAGATCAAATGTTAGTGATATTCATTTAGATTATTTTTTGCTGGTTTTCCATCACCACAAGCTAGTTTTTTCCTATAAATATATTTTATGTATATATATTGGTTATACAACAATATAAAAGTTTTATTAATCATATAAAATTATGTTTTAACCATAAAAATTATTTTAGAACCATTTTTCAAGGCGTAATTGAAAAATGAAAACCCATCATCCACGAAGGCGATAAATCAACAACTCACGAATGATGTTTTCATCTTTAGAATAAAAAAGAAAGGAGAATAGGCTTGATAGTGGATTTTCCATTAAAATAACAAAAATTCATTATATATAATAAAAAGGACTTATCATGCATATTTTTAGAGATGTGGAGAGAAGGAAGTGAAATAAAATAAATTGAAAAAAATTAAAAGAAAAGGAAAGAGGTTTTTATCATTTTAGTTCTTCTCCTTTAGAACCTACTTAGGGAAATTGGTTTTGGTATTTTATTGAGAACAAAACCACTTGGACATGGGTAATAGGATTGGTAAAAGTATTGTGTAGTAATTGGTAAAGATTCATGTCTTAATAGGTGTTAGAAGAAGAGGTAGTGAGCAGTTGTATTTATAGTAGAGGAGTGGAGTGTTTTTAGAAAATTTTAATATTTCGTTTATTATTTTTACTAAAGACAATGAATAATTAAATAATTATCACTAAATATATTAACATAATTAGGGGGAGTTTTATATTATGTTCATTACATCATCAATGACTCAAATAATAGTGTATTTAACTTATAATGTATTTATACTATAAATTACCGTATTTTACTATTGACAAAAAATTCTAGTATTTTTAAAAAATCCCCGACATTCACCCTCAAAATTTTTAAATATTTAGAATTAAAAAATGGAATCCATTTTATGAAAATAATTATGTAAATATGATATATTTAATTTTTAAATAAAATCATCATTTATTTGAAAAATGCCTATTTCAATATTACAACTGATTTTATAGCAATTTCAAATATTAAATAAGGTCTCATAAAATTATCTTATAATCATAAGAAAATAATTTATTAATTTATGAATAAATTTTATGAAAATAATTTTTATTTTAAATCAATATATTAATTATAATATTGAAAATTAACATTTATGTTTTATAAAAATATCAACACTTAATTAATAATTTCTTAATTATTTACTTACTTATAATATGATATAATAACATCATATTTCCATTTACAATATTGATAATTATTATTTATAATTTCATAGGTTAGGTTACTATTCAAATCATTAATATATTATCATTATGATGAAAATAACTATTTTATAAAAATGGGAATTTTTCACTTATTCACTGGAAAATAAATATTTTCAGAACAATACTAAATTTTAACCCTAATATAATTTTGAAATTACTATTTTAAAAAATTATTCTTATTTTATTCAATAGAATTTATAACAGTTTCAAAATTTATTTTTAAAACAAGTGCACCATTAAAAGGTGGTAAAACCAATTTTCGAAAAAATATAGCATTTTAATGCGTAAAATTGGATTTATTCTTATCTTATGCTTATAAAATCATTTGGATGAATGTAAAAACATTTGATTAAATATATGACATATAAGTTTCTGAATTTATTTAATAATATTCATTCCTTCCAATTTATCATCTAGGTTATAATGGTCATTTTAAAATAATGATATTTAATTGTATATCATTTTTCATTTAAGTTCGGTGTTGTGTGAAACCTATGCTGTCGAAGAAATTAAATTTTAAAAAGAGACATACCATAAATTCTTTGTGTATTACATTCTACCCTCCAATAATAAGTTTCATCATCATAAATTGAAATTGTACTTCAAAAATCAATGGTTGTTACTTCAAAATTCATATGTGGGAATCCCACATCAGAAATATGGTTAATAAAATGTCCTCTTAATTAGTGGGAAAGAGAAATAAGAAGGTCACCACAAAACTGTAATTTAGGGTACGAAATCATTAGTAGAAAGAGGTAACATAGACATAGAATAGAAAATATAACTATCAAGTTCTAATGGAGGGTGATATACAACATGGTTATTAGAAAGTTTACTATCATGAAACTATAGATCTAGTGATCAGTTAAAAGCCCACTGATTTCTAAGAAAGAAAAGTAAATGGATAATGTTTTTTGTAAAATAATTTTCCTAGAATTTATTATTTTTTAATATCCAAAAATGTACTTGAGAGGATAAACATAATTCATTCATTTTTATGTCATAAAAATAATATCATCCTTTGGTTTTTCTTCGATCTATTTTCACTTCATCCCTTACACCTAGAAATAAATTTTCATGAAGATTTTTTCACACCTAAAGAACTTTAAACGATTTATGGGGTCCTTAATTAATTCCTTCAACATTTAAATCTTTAATAAAATAGTTAAGTTTGAAATATTTTATTTATTAACCATAATTTCCAAAGTTTAACTTTATCCATTCCATACGTAGTCAGTCTTTAGACTCATCTAAAACATGTATGTCCACATTCAATGACCAAAAATTTAGAAGGAAGGTCCTTAAATTTCCAAAATAAATTTAACATAACATTCCCCAAATTACGTATCTTTTATTATCACATAAACAATATATGAGTGATTTAATATCTTTTAATCCTTTATGAAACATGAATTATTTCAAGATTAAAATATCAGGTTGTCCTTATATGAAAACATCTAATAATTCCATCATAACATAAACTGTATGATTACTAATGACCTTTATAGTCACCAGTACTATCCCATAAAAATCTATTTAATATTATACCCACATAAATCACATATTTAAGGTTATATTTAACATGTAATGTTTTTAATGAATATCAACATATAATATAATCACTTCTCTTGATTACTGGTGTTATTCATCACAAGCTTCCAATTCCTTAAAGAAGAAGTACGACAGTACAATACTTCTATATCCCATGATTATTATAACCAAATAATTATTAGTAAAATACTCAAATAAAAAAATTATTGAATCCAAACAAAATAATATTAATCATTACTCATATTCAATGGTATTATCATAAGTTTGACCATGATCCTATATACTCTTTTTTTTCTATATTCTTTTGACACGTGAGACTTTGATTTGCATAGTGTCCCATCTTCTTGCAGTTGAGGCACTGAACATTAGAAAATTATTTCATTTCCTTACAATATTGAGAATGGTGGATTCTTTCTCCATAATTTAATCAAATGCCTTTTCTTATCAGGAAAATACCAAGGTGTTTCCTTCTTCAATTATCACATGTGGTAAAATATTTATTTACTTTATTCCCTTTATATATATATTTTCCAATATTTCAATTATTCTCTTTCTTCTCTTCAAAGCAATAAGGCATCGGTAATTCTTTATCTATCTTGTTATAAAATGATATTATTTCCTCATATGACAAGAATGTTTCAGAGACTACTTCCCTTCGAAAGACTGTCTTAAACCCATCGAATAAATGGCCAGTCTTAGTCTTTGGATTGTTTTCATTGATTCGGTTCTCATTCCTTCTACTAGGTGCCATTTCTAAACAATGTAATACAATTTATTAGATTATATTATGAAATACTATGTATAATCCCAAAACTAGCGAAATATTTAACATAACTTGAAACAATTCATGCTTAGATAATCTTCTAACCATAAACATATTTTCTTCGGGGTCATATTCACTATTAAATCCTTCATAATGGTTTGTAAGAAAATTTGAATTATCCTAATAATATCCAATGGGAGTGTCAAACCAGGTGCGCTGTAAGTCCCATTTTCTTGTACCAGGTTTCATTGAGCTGGTCCTGACACACCTTGTTGGAGTTGTTACTCTTAGGAACATCTAGGACAGAACCATGTACACTTGTAGTATCCATACAAGGATCTATTTCTAGAAAGAGCCGCATAATATCTACCTTACCAAAATTATAGGATGTTATTCTATGCTTATCCTTAAATTTTATCTTGGGGTTATGCTCCCAAATCTATGTTTTCTTAATCTATTTTCCATGGTTTATATGAAACTACGTCCGATACCAACTTTAAAAACCCTAACCCTAGTATCCTAGAGTTGGTGCCAAACTTTATTACATTGATACAATAAAAAAGGAAGTCTCATCCCAAAGGAATTAATAGTTTATTATCTTTTGAAAAAACATGATACAAACATAAGTTTTACATTAGAACTTTAAATAAAAAACAACATAAAAAATCCATTAGAAATATCCTTAAACTTATAGATTATCCCTGCAAGTTATTCATAATACAATTCTTCCCATCCCAGGGAAAAATAAAACAAAACAAAGGGGTGAGATCAGATGCTCAGCAAGGGTAAGTAATACAACAAAAGATAATATAAACATAAACAATAAGTCAAGGAAAATGACTAAAAATACATGCCATTAGAACATAATCTTGAGAAAATATGGAAGGAACAAAATGTAAATAAATAATTAAATATAAATAATCACATGAGAATTAAACTTAACCATGAATATTATACTATTTGAATAATCACATGCATGATCAATTAATAAAATGAGGGAATTCATAATGTCAAAAATTATAAACATACCATCAAGTTATTGTCCAAGAACTCTACATAAATGGCTAAATACTCGGCCAAAACATTGTCTAGTTTTCCTCATGAGACCTACCAATGCATCGAGGGGCTGTAGTGGGCCCCACCCGTCACTTATAAACTTGAATGCATTCCTCATATGCCGAATAAATAAAAATCTTTATATAAAAGTGCCCCATTACACTTTGAGATATTTGAATCATAATCATAGATTAAAATACTCCAATAAAATCATTTATAAATTCTTGAGAAATACCTTTTTACATTGGAAGGAAGAGTTATTTTTGAAAATAATTTGTATTTATCAAAAAAAAAATTGTAAACATGAATAACCCAACAAAAAGGGAAGGGAAATGAAATTATGTTTGAGGTATTAATTATTTCTAACTTAAGTTTGTCTCGCAGTGAACGACGGGGTCATGGGGGAGAACTGTGCGCTACCCGACGGTTGATTAGAGAAGATTGGGTTCTGATTAATCTCTCGTATCAGATGATCCATTTTCACCTCGAAATTCCCAATGGTTCCATATCCAGTAATACATGGACCTGCTTTCCAATGGTAGGTGTTCGCTCAGTGGTTTGACCTGTGATGCTTAAGAACTAACTTTGGCCGAGAGGATGGGAAGTCAGGCTCATCACACCCTTTTGGGGGGAATTATTGAATTTTTCGAGACTCTCTTATAGATTTAAGACGTATTCATATGTCTGAGAATCTATGGTTTATACCCAAGCATAGTATCCATGGATTTATACTGGTAGGGAATGGTCAGCTGGATGCAGGGGTTCAGAATCATTTATAGCTGAGGTTTACCATCCCTCTTTGTATTAATGACCTCGAGGAGTCTGGACTCATTGAGATGACATTAGGGTTGGTGCGGTGAACCGTCGAGAAGTTAGTCGGATCGACCGGTTGTTGGGATTGAACCTTAGAGAGGCTTCCTACGTACCCTTCCTAGGAGACGGGGATCAAAGTCCATGTAGTTCGAATTGGAGTGTCGGAGAGCCAAAATGAATGTGGACCCGGGGGTTTGATGGTGATCGGGCTTGAACCTCGGGGAGGATTCCTACGTACCATGCCTTGACATGGATCAAAGTCATCGTAGTTCGCAATGGATTGGGGATTAAACTCTGAAGAGGCCCATGAGAGGATGTCATGGTCGATGCTTACTCTAAGCGCACGTGAGTCATGCTCGGTGTGAGAAGCAAGAGGCAGCAGGGACCAGACGATCACGTCGTGAAAGGTGCGTCTGTGGGATGTGAAGTGGGGCTTATTCATGGAACAGCCCAAGACGTCAGGGCTTACTATGAGATGGATTACCAGGGCGACAAAGCGCAGTGGGAGAGGGACTTGACCCAAATGAAGTATGGAGAATCACCCTTCCCCACTATGCCCTTACTTGGGCATGGCCGTGGGGAAGTATGAAGGTGCATGGGGGCTTCCTTCTAATGGGTATCCCACCATGCCCCGATGAAGGGAGAAGTGCCCTCGTCCTAACTAGTGGATGGTCAAAAATGGGACTCCTGGGCTCGGACTCCGCATTATCGTGGGAATGTGAACCCAATAATACTTCTGAAATCCGCTCAAGGGTCGGGGAAACCCCTTCGCCCCTGCTTACCGTGGGTATGTGAACTCAAAATGGCGCACTGATGTGCCTAAGGGTTACATCACACGGGTCTGGTGGCGCTGGCGGAGGCCTCGGCTCAGGGCAGATGAATGGGCTTATGAGGGAGTTGCGGAGGATCAGGCCAAATTGGAAGGATTTTATCTAGCTTGGGGAATGAGAACTCCAAAGGATCTGGTGGGCCACACAGGTGTATGAGTGTTGGCTCCCTTCGCGTAGGGAGGTGGTACGTGGCTGGAGAGGCCATCCACAAACAATGGTGGTCTGCAGACTGATGGGAATTCCACGAACGAGGGTGGTTCGTGGCTTCAGGTTCGGACCGCGTACTAGATTGGTACGCAAAGGGGTCTATGTGAGCAGTAGCGACCATGGGCGGTGCCGGTCGGGGGTTCGTCCGTCTAGGCTTTTCCTATGTAGGAGGGTACTATGCAGTGCGACAAATTAGAAAAGGGGCATAAACTCCCTGGTCCGCGGGGAGTGCATCCGCAGAGGGGCCATGGTTCGTGGTCTTATTTTATTTGTTATTTTAAGTTCACAGTTCACTAAGTTATTATGCATTTTTGGTTCCTTATTAATTCTCTTCCAGCTTCATACCTGCTCTGGTTCGCGGACTGGAACTTCGTGGTTTACGAAATCCTAAGCTCCTTCCTTCGAAATCCTTCCACCCGAATCTGATCGATCTCCCCAAAAATTTTCCTATTCTCTTCCCCCTCCATATCCTTTTATAAAGTGGGGAAAGATATATATCTGTGGTCATGCGACAAATTTTGCGGAGGCCCATGACTGAAAACCCATTGTATGGATGACTCGGTCAATCCATGACTCATGAATGCATTGAACGCACCTCCCCCGCAAACCAAATCAATCTCGGGGAGTGATTCGTGACCGCGCAGGGTTCCGCCTCCATTCTGCGAATGACAGCAGATGCGGTCTGGGCCGGTCGACACGGTTTGTGGCTGGGGCGGTTTGTGACAATGGACCGGCTCGATGCATGTCCTTATTCGCACCCTCGGAGGACCTCCGCATTCATTTCGCGAATGAGAGTAGTCTGTATAGGGGGTTCTTCATGGAACCAACTACATTCCATTGTCATTGGACAGGTCTGTGGACCGGTTTGGTTTGTGCCGTCCTTTGAGTCTTCTTTCCACCTTTCCCCAACTCTTTTTTGGGGGGAAATATTGGGTAGAATCTCCCTTGTATTCAAGGGGATTTTCAATCTCCTTTGAAAATTTTTCAGGACCCTACAAATGCCCCCCATCAGAATGGGGTCCGATTAGAATGAAGAGGAGACCATTCCGATATAGAGTGGTTCTGGAACATGGATGGTTTTCGGTAGAGGAGTGGACCTAACGGGACCACACCTATAAATATGAGGGCCATTCCTTTGTGTTTTACCGGATTCTTCACGAAACTAGAGCTCTCTCAATTTTCTCCGTGTGCTCGTTCCTTCATGAATTGCCTCATCCGTGAACCATATACCACTTCCGTGAACCATTCCTCCTTCGCGGTTGCCTTCATCCGCAGACCAATCTCCCAACCACAAACTAACACTTTTAAATAATTAAAAAGTAAGTCACGTTTGGCTGCGTAGGAACTCGCTCCGTAGTTTCGATGGTCCGTGGACTGAAATCTTCCTAATTTTGAAAATTTCTTAAGTTTTCCAAATCTTAATTATTTAAATACGGGATTTGGATTCTGTGGAGCAACTTGGTTCACAGATTTCTGGACAATGCTCCGCGGGCCAGAGTACCGTGAACCCCTTCCTCGTAGGGTTGGTTCGCAGGACTTTGTCACAAAGGCTTCTTAACTCCTTTGTCATACAGCTGGTATTTTTGCCCATATTTTATTATTTTGGACTAACCATTTTCCTTGATTTTATAATGTAGGGAGAAAATATGGTTCCCCATCACCCTACACCCAGGCCCGCTACTGAGCCTCTCCCAATCGGCGCAAGTAGGCATCTAGATATGATTCGTAGAGCAAATAGAATCTAATAGCACCCTAGTCGCTCCATCATTCCCGATGATGATGTCTTGAAGGACTTGCTCTCTCCTAAACTCTTGGGTTATCCACTATCAAATTGAATTCCCCTTTACGGCTTCTGTCTTCAAGAGGACATCCCTATCCACCCTACTTTCTCTGGTCTCCCATCTCCTTGCTCGGAAGCATCACCAAAGTGCATTCAGGTGAACCTTAACTCATTGGGGGTAGATGATATCTAATTCTGATCTGAAATACACTTTCATTTTAAGAGGCTCTGTTTGGACCCAAAGTGATCGGTGCGCTCAATACTTTTCTCAAGAATCTGTCTTCAAGAGTTACCCCTCTATTATCAGCCTTACTCGAGTGGATCCTGGCGGGGGGTGGATTACTAGATGGGATCTTCAGTCTGGTGGACTGTTCTCAAATGACTGGGCCTAGGCCTTCTGGGTCCACCATCATTGCCGGGAATCTTCTGAGTCACTGGAAGGAGTCAATTTGTACTCCGCATTGTGGGCCTCCCAGTTCGCTATTTACCCCCCATCTTTGATCCTACCCGACCTACTCAGTCACTGGTGTTAAAGAACTAATACTTTCCAACTTTTCCTTGGTGAATTTAGCATTAGTCTGTGGGACATATACCAATTGGGGGGGCTTCCGATCATTGGTAAGATGTATTCTTAGTTTCTGCCCACTCCTGGTGCATGGGACAATGTTGAACAAGTACCTTCATTGGCGAGGGATCTGTTGGTCATGGCGGAGTGGTCACTGGGTCAGGCCTTGTGTGCCCACTCTCTTATTCCCTATTTCACCTGGATAGGGTTAATTTTGAACACCACTGGTCCTATGCCGAAGATCAAGCACCCCAGGACTCATCCTTATCAACAGTCACAAACCACATCAGGTTCCTACTGGACAGTTCTGGAAGTGGGTGACTACCTTTCATGGGGTTACGAGGTGCACCTCGGTGTGCCACCTATGATCAAGCTAGCAGGTCTGTTTTCTATGTTCTTGTGCGGGTGGATATTCCCTTCTTGAGATATCAACCCAGGCATCAGGGCTTACACCTTGATGATGGCAGTTGAGTTGGTAGAGGGCCGCCTGGTGAATTTGGTTGTTCCCACATTGGATCATATTTATGAACTACTGATCCACATATAGGAGGGTGGGTCACCCTACCGTCTGAGTGGGCCATTTGAATTCTTATATGGCTAGATATAGAATCATTTCCATTTTTATGAGTATTCTCATAACACATTCATCCCGCTTCCTACCTTTCGGCCTACCCTGATTGATATAGCTGGGGTTCGTCTGAAGTCTCTCAGTTCCGACGAAATCATCAAGCTTCTGAGTGATTTCTCCCAGTTTTCTTTCACTCCCTACCCCATCCCTTCCGACGTCATGGTTGATAACCATAGGAGGATCCTCGAAGAACGTTCTAACATGATTTCACTGTGGGAGGGGTTTTTATCTGTAAGAATTGACGGGGTTTCTCTGTGCAAGTTGTATGACCCCACCATTTTGCCCGCCAATTTGGGTGTATTAACCTCCATGTTTCCCTACCCCCTTCGTGAGCTCGAGCACTACACATGGCCACTCTCTATCAATGGTGGTTTATTTTGATGTGGGAAGGATCTGACACAAGAATTCCTTTTCCTGGCATAGGTGCGGCTGCCAGCCTATCCTTGGAGTATGCAAGAATGTGGGTAAAACATTATCCCAATGGAATCCTGGGGTAGGATGTATGAAAATTTCCCAAATCAGGAGTTATCACGGCGGCAATGCCTATGCGCCTTCCTCATCGGCCCTGAGGGAGGATCGACTGATGGATCGTCGGTCAAAGTGACTCAGGGAATTTTCCTCTCCCAGCCCCACTGAGGCCGAAGTTTAGTTACACCCAACCTTCTTGGATGTGGATGAGGATGACCCTGTGGCTTTGAGTCCTAGTGAGATAATTCCTGAAGTTTTACCAGCCGATACTGGACTCAGCAACTTGGTTCCCAAGCCCGAACCAGGGTTAAAAGCTTCAAGCATTCCCGCTTCGGAACCATCTTCTAGCTTGCACATGTCTGAGCTGATCACAATGACAGACTTAATTCCCATGCTATCTAGAGAGGATAAAAAAGTTGCTTGTCTCATGACGGACCACCGAGTAGTGCACAGGTGGTACTAGCCCCAGATTTGTGAGATTGTTGTCGAAACGCCTCTAGCTAGGATGGAAACTAAAACTGAAGCTCTCTGACAACTCTTCCTGGGTTTGGGGTCAGGTGGCTTTGACTATCGGGAGTTCCATTATCTCACTTGCCAGGTTGTCATGGCCCACAAGGGAGTTGCCACTAATGAATGAATACTTTATCACCTCGCTGCCTCTCATCGTGGGACCCAAGCCCTAGAGGAAGCCATGATAAAGCTCTGTCAGCTGATAGTGCAGGAGGCGAGCTTTCGAGATCAGGCGGCAGTCCTATCCTCTGAGTTGCATGAATGTGAAGTATGGGTAGTGATGCTGACGGATAAATTTTTGACTACGACTGGTTGCCTTGATGTCACTAGGAAAGGGATCAACGATCTCTAAACAACAGTGGAGCGTACTTGTTCGGTGGATGAGGTTGAGGCCAGGGAGAAGGCTATGTTGGAGCGGACTTGCAGCAACCTTCGTCGCACGGTTGTCAATCTAATGGAGAGAGAGAGCCAGGATACTTTATAACTGTTAGAGCCATTCTTGTACACTCTGTTTTTCTTACCCTTCCTTTTTTTCACTGTGTGGGAGAGGCCCCAGATTGTGGACATCCTCCCTTTTTGTTCAGATAGAATATAATCTCTATCAACATTTTGTTGCTATAAAATTTGATTGTTATTAGAACAATTGTTGTGAAAATAACAACTCATTGAATCAGAATAAATCCTAACTCAAGAAAAAAACTCTAACTTTTTCCTGGAACATGGGATCCAGCGAGCATAGTTTGACTATTTCTATTGTTTTATAGAAAAAACCCACAAAATTTTTGCCTTTTCTTGTTAATGACCTAATTTTTCCTAGGCCTATTTGGTGTGGACCCAGCAGGTATGATCCGACTTTTGATTAGGTCCTGTTTTTGGGTTTTCGGTCTAACATGCTTTGTGCCTCTTTTCTTTCTTTTTCTTTTTTCTTTTTTTTTGTGAGTAGTTTAATGTCCCGCCATCAAAAATATCATTACTGATGTTTTAGGTCGAACAGATTTGACCAGATATGGTGGGGCGAGGGCCCCAATGAGATTTGGTTGATTAAAAGATGTCTCAATATCCTTCAGACGCATGTGGGGGGAAAAGCATGTTCAGATTTGAATGACATGAAGGGCATGTCTCAAGGCATGAGAGCTGTATTGGCATACAGATGTAGGAGGAGCATCGCCCAAGGAAATCTTGCCTTTGGTAGATGGGCCTGGGGAAATCAATATGCAAAGCCACTGAGGGAATGGTATGAATAGTCGTGAAAAGGTGTCCTTAATTCAATGAGTCTCCATTTCTGATGGCATGAGGATTTAATGGAAGTTCGGCTTATGGAAACCACCATGGGTGGCTTGGAGAATTATGAAAACCACTGAGGGTGGCTCAGAAAGGGTATGTGATGTCTGAAAGGGTATGAGAACATCTGTGTCAATCAAGAGTGTGAACACAGGGTCCCCATCCTACGCATTTATCTAGCATAAAGGACGGTTGGAGCTTGGCACAGTTTAAAGTCATGCAGTTGGGACATTATCTAGAATGGAACGACTTCTCCTGGTTATTGGTAATCCCTCCAGAGACGTTCTACCATATTGAGGCTGGGTCATGAGAAATGCTGGTAAACTGCATCTTAGAGGGCTTCCGAATCCCTGTATGGATGTGGGGGCTCAGGTGCCGAGAGGCGTACAGAGAGAAGCATTGCCTAGGGAAATCTTGCCTTTGGTGGATGATTTGATGACAATCAATATGCAGAACCGATGAGGGCATAGTATGCATAGTCATGCCAAGGTGTCCTCAGGTCAATGATTTCACTCTCCTGATAGCTAGGAAACTTTAGGGAAGTTGAGATTCGGGACCACCAGGGGTGGATTATGAGAGTTCAGATTTTTTTGAGTACAGAGTATGGTTTATGAGGATAGGGTGCCTGGATATAGGAGAAACATCTAGGCTAAATTCCCCAAGAATGGGTGAAGTCATTCTTTCTCACGCTGGTGTGAGACGGTGGTTCGTGCAGGTTTGACCCGTGCACTGAGGGACAGAGTAAAACCTCCATTCCTTACTGAACCTATGACAGGTTTGAAAATTCAGTTTAACGTCATGTGGTAAAGATGGATTCCATGCACTTTAACATCATGCAGTAAAGACAGGGAGAATTATTAAAGGATGTTGTGCAGTTTAACGTTATGCAGCAAGGATGAGAGAATTATTAAAGGATTCTATGCAGTTTAGCATCATGTAGCGAGGGCGGGGGCATTATTAAAGGATTCTATGCAGTTTATCATCATGCAGCGAGGATGAGGGCATTATTTAAATGATTCTATGCAGTTTAGCATCATGCAGTGAGGATGGGGGGAATTTTTTTTTAAACTAATGAAAATGCTTGTAGTTGGAGGCATTTCTCTGAGTGTTTAATACTTGGTCTTTGCACCTTTATACCAAGCGGCTAAGGTGTTATGTGTAGTTTAACGTCATACGGTAAGGACGTAGTTGAAAAGGCTGCTTTTGATCAAAATGTAACTGGGCTTGAACACCTTGGAATTACCAAGATGTGGAGAGGGGTTGATGGTGTAAATTGTGGTTCCGGGGCTTCTTGGATCAGGAGAAATGATATGAGGTCTCTGAGTCCGGTAAGCGTAAAAAGCAAGGAAGAGTAACACATGAGGATATCTTTCCTTTGGTAGACGGGCCATGGGCTATCAATATGAAGATCCACTGAGGGAATGATATGAATTGTCATGCAAGGGTGTCCCCGGGTCGATGAATTTACACTTCCGATGGCCATGAATGGTTATAAGGATCCGCAATTGTCCGTGCCAAAAAGTCTGACTTTTGGTATGAAAATGTCTGGACATGTTGGGCATATTTGGCCTTGGTTGCTGTTAAGGCTTAGAGAGTTCCCTGCGCTGATTTATCTTGTGCACGGTGGTGTACCTTTACTCAATGCAGTTTAACGTCATGCGGTAGGGACGAAATACCCCTAGTTTAGAGGTCATAGAGCTCAGACCATTGGGTGACTAATGCTGCAGTCACTTGAAGGATAACTAAGTTACAATGCTCTGATATACTCTAGAATAGGGTGGGGGATGAAGGTTGTAAACTGCAACTCTGAGGTTTCCCAGGTCAGAAGATGTGATATGGGGGCTCTAAGGCCAGTAAGCGTACGAAGTTAGGAAGAGTACTGCCTGAGGAAATCTTGCCTTTGGTAGATGGGCCAGGGGCTATCAATATGCAGATCCACTGAGGGCATGGTATTCATAGTCATGCAAAGGTGTCTCTGGGTCGATGAATTTCCACTTCTGATGGCCATGAATGATTATGAATATTCGAGATTTCTCACAGTACAAAGTTTGGCATGTGGGGATAATGGTGTCCAAGCATACAAGAAACATCTTCACTACAATTGTCCGTTGAGTTAGAGTATCCTATCCATGGCTTGATGTTCATTGATGCAAGTCGTCATGTGATCCACGGGTGGATACATAAGCTAACCAGGTAGGGATACCATGGCAACGTTTGGATGTGAAAAGGGGACGAACTTGTGAACCACTGCACCATAAATTTCTGGATCTGGAGGTATGGTATGGGGGCTCTGAGGCTGGTAAGCTTACGGATCCAGGAAGAGTACCGCCTGATGAAATCTTTCCTTTGGTAGATGGGCCAGGGGCTACCAATATGAAGAGCCGCTGAGGGAATGGTATGCATAGTCATGCAAAGGTGTCCATGGGTCAATAACTTTCCACTTACGATGACCCTGAATGGTTATGAAGATCCATAATTATCCAGGTTGTGGAGTCTGATGTATGGAGGGGATGTATCCAAATGCGTGAGGAGTATTTCCATATCATTTTGTTATATATATTGGGCGGGTCGTGATGAAGTCTATGCAGTTTAACTTCATGTGGTGAGGATGGGGTCCGTGTAGTTTAATATCATGTGGTAAGGGTGAAGAGTACACCCCGTGCAGGTCTGGTCCGTACACAGGGGAAAATTGCATTTCTATCTTCTTATCCGTGCAATTTAAGATCATGCAGTGAGGACGAGGAGTATGCCTCATGCAGGTCTGGTCTGTACATGGGGAAGAGGGTATTTTTATCTTTTATTAGGGTGTGGTTGGTCCAGGAGTGGAAACCCTGGCGTCACTACGTATCCTGCAAGGGCAGGAATCAAGCCTCACGTAGTTCTCTAAAGTCACTACATTTTAACGTCATGCGGTGAGGACAATGAATACACCCCGTGCAGGTCTAGTCCGTACATGGGGGGAGAGGGTATTTTTTTTGTATGGCTGGTCCCGGATACAAAGTCTAGTTGTCATTACGTTTCCTATAAGAGCAGAAATCAAGCCTTACATAGTCCTTTTAAAGAAGTACACCCTGTGCAGGTTTGGTCCGTACACGGGGGAAAGGGGCATTTTTGAAAACTCCTATTTAAGGGGTGTCTAGGCCAGGATGGGGAACCTTAGCATCACTACATATCCTTTGAGGGTAGGAATCAAGCCATACGTAGTTCTCTGCTAAATACACCCCGTGTAGGTTTGGTCCGTACATGGGGGGAAGGGGGTATTTTTGGCTTCATTTGAAGTGGCTGAGCCAGGGTGAGGGATGCTGGCATCACTACGTATCCTTTGAGCACATTAATCAAGCCTCACATAGTTCTTTTAATGAAGTACACCCCGTGCAGGTTTGGTCCATACGCGGGGGAAAGGGGAAATTTTTTTTAAACTTCTTACCCGTGTAGTTTAACTTCGTCCGATGAGGACGAGGGACACACCCCGTGTAGGTCTGGCCCACAAACGGGGAAAATGGGCATTTTTAACTCTCATTCGGGTTTGGATGGGCTAGTATGGGAAACCCTGGCGTCACTACGTATCCTGCGAAGGTAGGAATCAAGCCGTACATAGTTCTCTGAAATCGGTGCAGTTTAACATCGTGCAGTGAAGATGAAATACTATAAGTTTAGGGTTTTAGAGTTTGGATGGTCAGGTGCTTGGTAGTTTAATATCCTAAAGCTCAGAACATAACTAATTTTAGTCATCTATGCAAAATACTTCTTCAGGAATCTTGCATTTGTAGGAGGGGTGGTGAATTGCCCGTCCATGGAGATCATGGTATATGCTCCGTTGGAGTAGACCTTGTGTATAACATATGGTCCCTCCCATTTGGGCTCTAGATTTGGAGGTTTATTTCTGGGTATCATCGGGGTCCAGAGGACCAACACCAATTCCCCCTCTAAGAAGGACCGAAGGCAGACCTTTTTATTGAAGGATCATGCAATCCGGTTCTGGTATACTTCCAGATGGTGCAAAGTGTGCAGCCGTTTCTCGTCTATCTGTTCCAATTCACCAAGAATCTTTTGAAATTCCTCATCATCGGATAACTAATTACAATTGGAAACATGGAGTGAGGGTAATTGGAGCTCAATGGGCAGTACCACTTCCATTCCATATACTAATGAGTACGGGGTATCCCGAGTAGAAGTAGAGATTGTGGTTCGATAATCCCACAATGAATGTATGAGTTTATCCGGCCATGAATTCTTGTATTTGTCCCCCATTTTCTGGAGAATGTTGGAAATGGTCTTGTTAAAATAATCTACCTATCCGTTGGCCGCTGCGTGGTAGCGGGATGAGTGGTTAGCCTTGATACCGTATTCTTGGTATAGTTTCTCCAATTTAGCAGAGCAGAAGTTGGTGCCGTTATTCATCAGTATGGTATGAGGGACACCAAATTTGGTGATGATATTGGTTTTCACAAAGCTAACAACGTTTCTTTCCCTAACTTCCTTAGGGGGCACAACTTCTGCCCATTTGGAAAAGAAGTCGGTTTTCGTGAGGATATACTTCAGCTATTTGGCTGTGGTGGGAGGATATGGTCCTACGACATCCATTCCCCAGACGAAAAATGGCCAGGAGTACTTAGCCTGATGAATTAACTCCAGGGGTTGATGTATGAAGTTGGCATGAGTGGCATTTTGTGGTAAAGTGCTCACAATCTCGTGCCATGGTGGGCCAATAGTACCCAATCCTTCGGACCTAATGGGAAAACTTGGACACCGGATGATGTGCCCCACATACTCTAGCATGTACTTTAGTCATGAAGGAAGCAGTTTATTATCCATTAATGCATCTGAGGAGGATTCGATCTAGGCCTTGTTTGTAGAGGACCTCTTGTTGACCCGCACCGCCATATAGGAAAAAGTTGATTTCCCTTCTCCGTATTTTCTCTAGTTTAGCCCTATCTGATGGAATTTCTCCCCGTTGAAGGTAGTTTGCAATGGGGGTCATCCAACTAGTGGTGGGAGCATATGTCTCAGGAACAGAACTGACTTCGTGGATTTCCTCTGTCTTGGTCTAGAAAAATGACAAGACAATTTGGTGGTGAGGAATACTGATGACTGTTTCAACCCAGTCTGGGTCAGCTAGGGCTGTGGCTGCATTAGCTAATGCATCGGCTTGGGAATTCTGAGACCAGGGAATATTGTTCAACGTTGGTTCTGTGTAGAATTCTACCATTAACCCTCGGACATGGTCAAACCTGGGAATCAACTCATCCTTTTTGATAGCATAGTCACCATTAAATTGCTTGATGACCAGTTCTGAGTCACCTTTTACCTTAAGGTGTTGTACTTGTGCCTGGAGTGTGAGATCCAGGCGTGCAATGAGGGATTGATACTCCACATCATTGTTCGTACATCCTTCTGACAGAAGGAAGGAATATGGAAAGACTGCCTTTTTCGGGGACATGAGTATTTTCCCCAAACCAACCTTATTAAGTTTGGGATCTTCCATCCTTTTCCCGGTTGGGCTTCGGGATGCACCATCGAAGTACATTTCCCATGAGGGGAACTCCTCTTGAACTGAGAATATGTCTTCATCCAGTAGCTCGTTATATGGTGTGGTAGTCCCTATTGAGGGGTGCTCCACCAGAAAGTCTGCTAATGCCTGGCCTTTGATGGCCTTCTAATTCACAAACCGGGTGTTGAACTATTGCAGGATGACTTCCCATCTAGATTGGTGTCCGGTCAGCATCAGGAGACTGAGGATGTACTTGAGCGGGTTATTACGCGAGACCAAGTGGACTTCATGATGTTGCAGATAATGTTGCAACTTTTGAACTGTGGAGACCAAGGCCAAACAACTCTTCTCGATGTTTGAGTATCGAGTCTCAGCATCAATCATGGTTTAGATGAAGTAATAGAGACTGTTTTCCCTACCGAAGTCATTCTTTTGTGCGAGAAAGGCTCTAAATGATCGCTCTAGGGCCGTCATATATAGAATGAGAGGTCTTACTTCAACCGGGGGCATGAGCACCAGTGGGCTTAAAAGGAATCTCTTTAGGCTATCGAATTCATCCTGGAAATCATCTATCCATTGGTAGGTAACCCCTTCTTCATTAACCTAGTAAAGGGAAAACATTTTCCTTCCATGTTGGCTTTGAACCGCCTGATATAGGCCAGGTGTCCTTGGAGTCCCCTCAACTCAATGAGATTGCGGGGAGGTGGAAGGTCAAGGATGGCCTTTGTATTTTTAGGGTTGACTTCGATACCATGATGGCATACGACAAAGCCAAGGAATTTCTCTGAGGTAACCCCGAAGGCGTACATTAAGGGGTTCATCTTCAGGCTGTGTTGTCGAAGTTTGTTGAAGACAGTCTCAAGGTCTGATAGGTGATCTGACCGCTGTCTGGACTTAACCACCAAGTCATCTACGTAAACATTAGTGAATCTCCCTACGAATGGTTTAAAGATACAATGCATGGCACATTGATAAGTGGCACTAGCGTTCTTGAGACCAAAGGGAATGACCCTGTAACAGAATACTCATTGGGGGGCCCTGAAGGCTGTGGATTTTTTGTCTTCTCAGGCCATCCTGATTTGATTATACCCAGAATAGCTGTCCATGAAGGATAAATCCTCATACCCAGCCATTTCATCGATTAATAACTCGGTGATCGGGACCGGGAAATCATCTTTTGGGAAATTCCAAGTGAGATCTCTGAAATCAATGAAAACATGGATTTGTCCATTCTTTTTCTTGACTGGGATGATGTTGGCCAACCAGATGTGGTATTGGACCTCCTGAATAAAGCTTGATTTGATGAGCTTATCAACTTCAGCCTCTATTTTGGCAGAATGTGAGGGGTGTGTCCTTATGGTGGCCTGTTTATATCCCCGGTGGTCTTCTGGCAGAACTAGGCGATGCGTCGCTGCTTCGGGATTGAGTCCCGACATTTCCGTGTAATTCCAGGGAAAAAAATCCCGGTTTTGCTTCCGGAAAGAGGCATAGACCTCATGCTCCTCGGGGGACATGGCTGCTCTAACAAGAGTGGGCCTTGGGTCTTCCTCGGTACCCAGGTTTATTTCCCTGAGCTCATCCACCATGATGGAGATACCTTCCCCAAATGAGGGAGGTGCATCCCTGAGATCTTCCTCCTCCTCTTCTCCCAAATCCTCATATTCTTGATCTGATGGGAGGAGAGTTCTTGACTCAGGATCCTAGAAGTCTGGAGGCGAGGCATTTTGGGTGTCCTCGTTCAAGTATTCTCCCCCAAATCGAGGATTGGCAGGAGTTACTGCTTTTTCATGCTCGATCATTATGGCTGAAGTCATCAGGACTGCTGAGTGCATTTCCGAACTTGAACCCCTGCTCTCAATATGGTTGATGGGCAGTACGTAGTCTCTACCAAGCTCCCTAAGGGGGTCGTCAGGAACCATTTCTAGACCATTTGGAGTGGGGATCCAGTCGACACCATTGGCCAAAGGCTTCTTCTTCTTTTTCTCATAGAACCCGACATCAATGTAATGTGACTCAGAGAGCTCAAAAGGGGACTTGTCGGCATGCAACATCTTGCTTTTCCCATTGACGCAGTACTTAATACATTGGTGGTAGGATGAAGGAACGACCATGTGCTTATGGATCCACAAACTCCCAAGAAGGGTATTTAATTCTGTGTTCTTCCGAACCACCAAAAATTCTGAATAGGCCAGAAGGTCTCCAAAATGGGTCTTTAGCTTAATTTATCCCTTTGGCTTCTACTAACTCTTGTCGTAACCTAGCAGAGTGGTGGCTGAGGGTATTAAATCACCCTCACTATTTCCTAACTTACGGAGTGTCCATAGGGGAAGGAGGTTAACCCCATAGCCATTGTCAATAAAGACTTTGCAGATCTCAACATCATCTAGTGTGCCAGACACATATAGTGGTTTGATGTGTCCCTGCATGATGGCGTCTTCATCCAGATCGGTGAAGGAAATCACCGCATCGCATTCAGCTGAGACAGTCTCCATTCTGTAAATCTCGGTGGCATCTAACTCGGATTGAAAATCCTAGGGTCTGAGCAAGGCTTCTATAAGTTCCTCCCTGAGGTCGGATGACAAACCGAGGGTATCCAGGATCGACAGTTTGGCTGTTACCGATGCCATCTGCTTAAGGAAATCATATTTCTACTCCAGCGGCCAAAACTTCTCTGTTAGCAAGAATCTTGGGAGTTGGAATACGTGACGAGGAGGGACAGGCCGTGGGGTCGGATGTCAATGTTGTCCCCACGTTTTGGGGATTCAGCCCGGCTGGTCTGTTTGTGCGCACTAGGCGGCTAGACACTTGTTCCTCCTATGATGGGTACTATAGAATGACATGGGAAGAGTGGCCTCTTGTGGAGGTGTAAGGATATCCTTTCTCCTGTTGAGTTTGTTGAAGGGTTCTCCCACGGGTTTCCATGATATTGATGGCTTGGGCCGAGGTCCAACTGTAGGGTTGGTTTCGGCCGTGATTGTGCCTCCCCTGATATCCCTTGACTCTTCAATTCCTCATCCTGGCTCCTCGTGTTGGGAACTCAGGCCCATAACCATACCCTTCATTAGGGAATGATTCCATAAGATGGTTGACGTTGATGGAACCAAATATTGTCTCTTCATCTTCAGACAAGTCGTCCAGGTCGGTTGTCCTTAATGGTGCTATTTGGTGGGTCGGTGCCCGTGGTGCCATGTTTGGGGGCAGAAAATCAGACAGTGTCAGGGCTAGCTTCGGCCTCGTTGCAGACTGATCCTCTTTCCCTTGTCTCCTACCTTCTATATTACGCCTGGATGACCTGCTCATGGAGGGTTGTGAGGCCGATATTGTCGGTTTTGCGGTATTAGGGGCTGTTGGCAGCAACACCAACTACCGTAGTTGATCTCAGAGTATGACCTTGGCTCGATTGATAGTCTTTCGAGTCATCCAGTTATCAAATTTCTACCCCTTCTTACTGGTGACTTCCTGCCACCCCTCCCCTTTGTCGGAGTTGGTGGTAGAAATATATATCACATGTGATGGGGGTGGTCCCATCTCGACCTGCCCAGAGTCTACCATCCTTTACATGAGGTCGTTAAAGGTGAAGCATTCCAAAATATTGTGCCCCAACATTTGATAGTAGGGAAAGTAGTCTGGCATGTCATCACGACCAAATTCTTTGGGTTTCCTCTGCTTCGGGAGGCGGAGTAAGTTGCAATTCATGGCGGCGATGAAGTGGCCACCGACTTGGTCCTCTCAGAACGAGTATACTTTGTGTATTAGTTCCTAAAAATAGTTTTGTTTCAGCCCTTTTTTACCGTCCTTCCTAGGAGGAGGCAGACACTTATATGTACGGAGACCTTGCCGATTTGGTGGAGTCCTGAGCGGTGGAGTAAGTGCAGGGGCTGGCTTGAGCTTGACAGAGGACACTTCAGCTCTGGCTGTTCTCTTAGAAGAATCATGTGAGGCTATACAAGTATTTAAATTAGTCCGCTGTAGGGATTCCTCAATTCTATGGGCAATGGATGAGAGATGACGGAAGCTAGTGGTGCACTCCACTGGTATGAGCGGTGTTCGCAGCTCATCTCGAAGATTATTGATGCATATGGCCAGAAACTCATCTTGAGGCATTGGCCTGTTCTGGGAGTAGGTCAGACCTTTCCATCTGGCGATGAAATATAAGACCCTCTTGTTCTCCCTCTACTTGCAGTTCATGAGGTTGTTGACCGTTGTTTTAGGGAGCGTTGAGCTGAAGTGGAACAGGAACTGCTGCTGAAGGTCTTCCCATCTTTTTATTGACTGGGCTGGTAGGCTCGTATACCAGACGAAGGAAGGTCCTTGCAAGGTCTGTATGAAGCATCTGAGTTTCACTGCTTCTTGTTGTTCTGGAGTTCCCATCAGAGGGTCTCAATAGGACGAGTAGTGCATTAAGTGCTGTTGTAGATCACCTGGTCCATTGAATATAGGGAATACAGGGCTCCCAAAATTGGGTGGAGGAGGCGTGTTACTCACCCAATCCAGGTAGGGATTCCTCTCTAGCTGTATCGGAGCACGTCGACCTTCCATTGATTCCAATCGAGCTGTTAGTGCCTCGATGGTGTTGGTGAGTCCCTGATTTACATCATATTGGGCTCGATCCTGGGCAGTCATAGCCTGGGGCATTGCTTGGGGATCTAGCTCGGTTGGCACCAGGGGTGCATGTGCCATTTGTGAATTCTTCGGAGGGTTCATAAGAACTCGCTCCGGTTTCTTCTTGAGTGGAGGGAAGTCTTGGTATTCGTCCGTACCCACATTTAGGTAGCTGGACGAGCTGGGTGCCTCATTGGGCAGGAGCCCTGACCGTGCTTCGTTTGCTGCTGAAAACCTTGGTCTTTGAGGTGCACTTACTGGGAGAACATGATGTGGCTCCTCCTGGGACACAATTTCAATAAGACAGTTCCTCTGGAGTAGCTCGACGTTGAGCCGCCTCAGTTCTTTCATTTCCTCTTCCTGTCGAGCGAATCTCTCTTCGAGTGTAAGTGGCTCATTTTTATCGAGAGAAGGAGGCAGGTTAAGGGTAACTGGTCCTTTGTTATTATCCTTATTGGGAGCTCGCATGGTGAGAAGAGGAAGGTTAGCTGAAGGTGCGGCCATATTCAGAGCGACCCTCTGGTTCTGGGTGTGCACACCTGGTGGTTCGTTGTGAGTCACAACATGATCGGAACCATCATCTCCAGATCTATCTGGATTCACATCATCTACGATGTCACTCGTATGGTTATCCTCTATAACATTTATAGATGCATATTGCGGGGTGGAGAAGATGTCATCTTCCAAATAGGAAGAGGATATCCCGCGTGTTTTACTGATCTTCCTTATTCTGTCCTGATATTGCTTTCAGGTTCCTTGATGAAGGGTGACGCAGAGAGTTCTTTGATGTGACCTTACGGTACGCCTCCCTCTTGAAGGGTATGATGATTCAGAAAACTGGATAGGGTAGGAACCACCTCTTGTGAGTGTCCTCCCTAAACGATAGAATACTGATTCTCGTGGGGGAGGTTGTTATTGAGGAGGTAACAATGCGCCCAGTCCTGAGGGCTGCGGTTGGATCAATTCCTTGGACATTGAGTATCTTCCCATTTTTATTGGTCTTACGGGGAATTTGTTGTTAAAAATGCCCCCATCCCTGCAAGATGGGGTTGACCCTGGATTGTGGCAGTGGATGATGCTATCGCTACCTGCCTGATAATGCGTGCCCCCATTCGGGGGTGAACTGGGTTTGGTGCCAAGTTCTTCTATGAATCAATCCCTTCTGAGGAGGCAGGAAATGATCGTTGATTGGATGATCCTAGACGAGAGGCATGTTGTATGCTCTTGGTGGCATGATTCATGAGTTCTTGAATGGCTTTTTCCCATCGGGCCTGATGCTTCTGGGACTTACTCAAGGCCTGACTCTGTTGGGTGTGTTGCCTTTCCTGAACAGGGACCCCATTCGATTGCTGTACTGACGTGATGAAGTTGCAAGACATAATGCTGA
The DNA here is from genome assembly GCA_963277665.1 of Viscum album. Classification (NCBI taxonomy): domain Eukaryota; kingdom Viridiplantae; phylum Streptophyta; class Magnoliopsida; order Santalales; family Viscaceae; genus Viscum; species Viscum album. Next base: position 192,400,855 of record OY728145.1, read on the forward strand.
ATGGGTTCTTCTGGGTGGGGAGTGGGGTGAAATGAAAAGCTCCATTTCTCCCCATCCCCTATATGGACTCCCATAGGGGCGTAACCAATGAGGTGGCGCAACTGGCGCAGCGCATGGAGGCAGGATATCTCCATGTTTCCTTTACACCTCTCGGGTCGCTGTTGCCACGCCGAAGGAAGAGCTTCCAGGTCGATGTGACGCAGGAGGTCTTCTATTGTCTTGACATGGTCTACATACCCATTATAGGGCAATAATCTTGATTTCAGCTGGTGGATAGTTTTCCATATATTGTAGCGGATGTCGTGCACACATTCTTCTGACAACTCTCTAGGTATGTCGAATTGAGAGGTGGTCGTGGGTCATAACATAACTGGTATATCATCCCTGACCAGTAGTTTCCTCAAGTGCAACATGTCGGAATATTCCTCCTCTAGTGACTCCTCCACCTGGTCGGCCCAACTGAGATGCTCGCTGATAGTGTGGTCGGAGGCAGTGGGACCGGTAAGTGTCAAATCATCACGTGGGTGATTCTGGAGAGGTTCTGAAGATGAACGCGGTCCCAGACCATCTCCTGATTGAAGAAGGGTGTCTTTGGATACTAGCCAGGGATCTGACATGCTCGATTCCATCCTTCTAATTGTCTCAGCATACGAGGGATTTTCTGTGCTTGATTCGGTAGGGGGAGGACCCTCCTGTCGATATGGTATTTCATTCCGGGGAGGACCTCTACAATGGCGGCCGTAATGTAGAGGACTACCATTACCACTTGATTCCTCAATGTAGAGAGGGATTTTGAGGTGTATACCCTGGTGAGGAACTCCAAGGTGTGTCTCATCAAGGGGAGGACCTTCTGGATGCATCACGTTTTTACGGGGGGGGGGGGGGGGGGGGGGCTTCGCAACAACTACCATCATGTTGAGGATGACCATCATGGTTTGACATTCGATGTGATTCCTGGGGAGGACCTTCAAGACACACTACGACAAGGGGAGGACCTTCTTGTTGCTTGGGGCCACTGCAGGGAGGACCTTCGCAATGGCGGCCGTGGTGGCGAGGACTACCATCACAGCTGTTACAATGGTGAGGACTACCATTACAGTTGTTGCAGGGAGAATATCTGGTGGGTACACCCTGGGGAGGGCCTTCAGAATGTACCACAATGACGGGAGGGCCTTCTCGTTTCTTGGCATCTCTATGGGAAGACCTCCGTTATCAGTGTGGAAAGGACTACCACCATGATATGATGCCCGGCTGCGCGGAGTGTCGTTGTAACGTAACCCCTGGGGAGGACCATCAGGGCAGGCCACGACAAGGGGAGGGTCTTCTTGTCATGATGAGACGTCACTGCGGGGAGGGCCTCTGTTGTTGCGACTATGATAGCGAGGACTACTATCATAGTCTATGGTCCCACTGCATAGAGAGTGCTTGCAGCATATACCATGGGGAGGACCTTCAGGGTGGACTGCAGCAGGTGGAAGAACTTCTTGCTGCCCGATCTTCTAGTCATGTGGAGGGTTTCCGTGACTCTCATCAAAAGAGGAGATCTCGTGATCGATCGTTATATTCTCGTGGGGGAGGCCCCCATGGGTGCTCTGGGGAGGACCTTCATATCTGTAGGTAGAGACTTTCCGGGGAGGACCTTCGCAACTGCTACTACCACTCCCATAATATGGTAATGGATGGGCAGGGTTTGGATCCTTCGATATGTGCTTAGTGGTATTGGGAACCCCATCTTCTAGCAGAGCGGGGTCATGAACCCAATCTTTATTTTCCGGTTTCCTTCGGGGCGTTTGGGTCACTTTCTTGTGGGCAGCGAGGACCATCTACTGTTGACAACGACCTTCACCTTTGGGTCCCTATCTAATTGGGTCTCATGATGCCACCGAGATATGCCAACAAACATGTTGAATTTTAGCAGGGATATATGCCTGCTCTGGAGAATCCACTGTGATGGACGGGTGTCCCCCAGTTGGAACGAGTAAAGCTACTCGATCCAGTTTCCCTTGCATTGCGAAATATAGCCGGCAACCCTCTTAGGTGGAAGCAGGGATGTAGATCTACTCCGAGGCGGATATCTCATCTCTTAGATGAGTTGCCTCAATTGGGGAGACAGGCTCACAGGCCCGAGTCCTTGCTGTTGCCGCTGATGAAATTACATTCTGGAAAGTCTGCAAGATATGATCTAGGATCTATATCTGCTCCTACATTATTTTCAGGATATGCAGAGAGACATATTCGGCTGGAACGGGTATGAAGGCCCATTCCGGTATCGGAGTAGGAATATCCTGCTCCGGTCCTCCGGTGGTCAGTGGGTACTAACAATTCTCCTATGTTGGGGCAGGGGAAAGAATCTACCCCTAGGCTGGGATATGCCAGTTTATCTCTCCATTTCCTGCCACATCGGGATGGAAGACTTTACTTGCATGCGTAGGGAGCTGGCCCTATATATATTGGTTTCCCACCGTATCGAGTCAGTGACTTTTGTTGGCAGGGAGACGTGCTCGCCTATTAACTGCCACCATATCTGGATGGTGGGCTTTGTTGATCGCCACCATGATGTGATGGTAGGCATCAAGAGAATCTGCGAGGAGCCGGTTCTGTAGGCGCTGGGTCGCCACCACGTCGGGTTAGTAGGCTTCACGAACCTGGGTTGGGATAGGTGTCTTCCGGGTAGGTGCTATCCTGGGTGAGCGACGGGCTTGACGGAGCTCATTGGGGATGCATGCATACTCGTATAATGCCGCCGTATCTGGATGGTGGGCTTTGGAAGAGAGAACAGGTGTATGTGCCTGTTCGTGATACGTCTTTGTGACTGGGCAGTGGAGCTCCTCCTTAGGGAAGAGGGTGATGGCCGGTCCCTGGTTGTACGTTTTCCACCCTCGTCAGGAAGTCTGAGGGGCCAGAGCTTGGGGAGCATGGGCCTGGATCCTTGGGGCGACATCATCCTTATCGTGAGGATGTTGAGTCGCGGCATGACCACGATGATGTCTTCCGGTGGGGGCCTTAGAGCGGAACCCCTGTTCAGCGGGGATGAATTCCTCAGCATCGACCTCATCCGACTCCCTAAGATAATGGAGGTACGCATTGTATCGTTCTAGGGATAGACTCCTGAAACAGTTGGAGATAGTAACAGGGGTCATCTGAATTTTCCTTCGCGGCCGCTGTTGGGCGGGCGACCGGTGGGTCCTAGCGGATTGGAGGTCATGCATGGCCACCTCCACCGTTGGGAGAGTACCATTCACATGGTAATCTTGGATCAACACATACGAGATCCAGCATTGAAGATGCTGGGTATGTGATGGGGTCCTCCATTGGTGAGGAATTCTTCTCATTACATTGTTAGAAGCACATGCTTGTGAGTTCCTTTGTGATGCCATTGGATCGAAGGGAGTTCTGAGTGGTACCTGTAAAACATTTTAACCAATACAAATAGTAGAACTGTCAAAGAAGCATATCATGATACCATGCGTAATTAATGACCTTTATTGGCCCTCCTTGTGAGTATAAGGGGGCACAGAGTGAGATTAAGTTAAATACGTCATGCTTGGTTAAAGATTCACATCGGGTTCACCATTTTTTTTCTCGCGGAGCACGACGGGGTCGTGGGGGAGAAACGTGCGCTACCCGATGGTTTATTAGAGAAGATTGGGTTCTGGTTAATCACTCGTATCTTATTCACCATCTCTACCTCTAAATTCACAATGGTTCCATATCCAGTAATACATGGACCTTCTTTCTAAAGGCAGGTGTTCGCTGGTTGGTTTGACCAACGATGCTTAAGAACTCACATTGGTCGAGAGTATGGGATGTCGGGCTCATATCACCCTTTTGGGGGGAATTATTTCTTGTTCCAGGACTCTCTTATATATTTAATACGTATACATATGTTCTCGAATATTTGGTTTATACCCAAGCATAGTATCCACAGATTTCTCCTGGTTGGCAATGGTCAGCTGGACGTAGGGGTTCAGAATCATTTATACCTGAGGTTTACCATCCCTCATTGGATTAGTGACCCCGAGGAGTCTGGACTCATTGAGACGACACTAGGGTTGGTGTAGTGAATGATTGCAATGATAGTCGAAAAGACCGGTTGTTGGGATTGAAACTCAGAGAGGCTTCCTACGTACCCTGCCTAGGAGATGAGGATCAAAGTCCATGTAGTTCGAATTGGAGTGCTGGAGAGCTGACATGAATGTGGACCCGGGGGTCCAATGGTGATCGGGCTTAAACCACAAGGAGGATTCCTACGTACCATGCCTTGACATGGATAAAAGTCCTCTTAGTTCACAATGGATTGGGGATTACACTCTGAAGAGGCCCATGAGAGGATGTCATGGTCGATGCTTACTCTAAGCCCACATGAGTCATGTTCGGTGTGAGAAACAAGAGGTAGCAGGGACCAGACAATAACGTCACGAAAGGTGCGTTCATGGAAAGTGGAGTGGGGCTTACACATAGAGTAGCCCAAGACGTTGGGGCTTACTCCGAGATGGATGGCCAGGGAAACAAAGAGCAGCGGGAGAGGGACTTGACCCCAAAGAAGGATGGAGCATCACCCTTCCCCGCTACGCCCTTCCTTGGGCATGGCCGTGGGGAAGTACAGAGGTGCATGGTGTCTTACCTCTGATGGGTATCCCGCCACGCCCCAGTGAAGGGATAAGTGCCCCGTCCTAACAAGTGGAGGGGAAGAAAGGGGACTTCTGGTCTCGGAAACTACATTACCATGGGAATGTGAACCTAGGAATGCTTTGGAAATCTGATCAAGGGTCGGGGCAACACCTTCGCCCCTGCTCACTATGGGTATGTGAACTCAAAATGGCACGCTGATGCCCCTGAGGGTAACATCACATGGGTCTGGTGGCTATGGCAGAGGCCTCAGATCGGGGATGATGAATGGGCCTATGAGGGAGTTGCGGAGGATCAGGCCAGATTGGAAGCATTTTATCTGGCTTGGGGAATGGGAACTTCGAAGGATCTGGTGGGTGACACAGGTGTATGAATGGTGGCACCCATCGCGTAGGGAGGTGCTACGCGGCTGGAGAGGCCAGCCGCAAACCAGGGTGGTCTGCGGATTGATGAAAATTTCGCAAACCAGGGTGGTTCGCGGCTTCGAGTTCAGCCCGTATACCATATTGGTATGCGGGGGGGGGGGGGGGGTCCATGTGAGCAGCAGAGGCCAAGGGCAGCGCCGGTCTGGGGTTCTTCGGTCGTGGCTTCGCCAGCGTAGGAGGGTACTACGCAGTGCGACAGATCAGAAAAGGGGCATAAACACCCTGGTCCGTGGGGAGTGCATCCGCAAAGGGGCCATGGTTCACGGTCTTATTTTATTTGTTATTTTGAGTTCTTGGTTCACCAAGTGGTTATGTGTTTTACGTTACTTATTAATTCACTTCCAACTTCATACCTGCTCTGGTTCGCAGACTGGAACTTTGCAGTTTGCGAAATCCTAAGCTTCTTCCTTCGAAATCCTTCCACCTGAATCTAATCGATCTCCCCAAAAATTTTCCTTTTCTCTTCCCCCTCCATCTCCTTTTATAGAGTGGGGAAAGAGATGTATCTGTGGTCATGTGACACCTTTTTCAGAGGCCCATGACCGAAAACCCATTTTACTCTCTTTTTATTATTGGACCTGTGTCAATGAAATTATTTTAGATTTAAAATTGATTTTAAAAATATTTTTACGTAAATATTTGATCAGTTTATTAGGATTAAATAACAATTATTTAAAAAATGAATGAAAAATAAACCAATTCTATGAAAATCCAAGCTATTTAACGTAAATTAATGCATAAAAATAAAATAAATAATATACCTTACACTGATGATGGATAAGATTTTTTTTGCATAAAATTTTGATAAATATTATTGAGAATCATCCAAAGGATTTTCTCCACCCAAGGTGTCCATATGTTGTCAAATCACTCAACACTTGGATATGGTCCAAATTTTGTGCACTGTATGCTAACACCTTATAAAGTTAAAGGAAGTAGAAGAAGGGAGCTTCAACTAGGGGGAATCTATATCAAATTGTTTAAACCGTCATTATAAGGATCTATAGATTCTATATAAAGGGCTCAAGAACACTCCCTAAGTCACCATGCATTTAATCGAATGTTACGTAATGTTTAAGTAATGTATGTTGTAACAAATGTTTTTTAATCTTCAACCATGAATTTAACATTTAAATGTTCTTTTTATTACCTAAAATGCTAAATCATATGGAACATTAATAATAATGACAGCCATAGGTGGAAGATTACGGAACATTAAAATTAAATTTTTGATTTTTTATGTTAATCATGAAATATAAATAACACACATCATAACATTTATTATAAGACTATATTCTATACTATGATATAGTAAAACAAATCACACAATATAACTATATCATGCCTTATGATATTCCTGTCAAATAAATACGATATGTAATGGAATTATGGATAATGTATCAAATAATTTACCTATATAATAAATTATGATATCGATTAACATACATCATATATACATTATGATTTTGGGAATATCCCCACCAATATCTGAATTACACTAAATCCCCATAGATTTTTCATCATTTAACGTTATATTATATCATACACATTCACTTTTGGAACCATATCCAAAAATCATTTTGAATTTTTCCAAAAAAACTTTTAATGTTATGATTAATTTCATCTTTTGTCAAATTATATATAATTTGGTGTGAACAACTATCCAAAAATCCTTTTAAATAAACCTTAAATCACTTTTAGAGCATCTCACTATGGTTGATAAAACCCAATCCTATTTGTTTCAAGAAAAATGTGTGAATCCATAAGCCTTTATAGCATTCACAAAATATATGAATTCTCCAATCCATAAATGTAATATAATAGATTCTTATAAAAAATCATAAGTTGTACTCAAGATTAAAAAGAATTTGGAATGATCTCCATCAAAGACATGTAACCCCATACCTATGTCCACTAGTTGTATCATATACAATTATAAATAATCATATAATTCATTTCTCCAAGAAATAGAATCACCACATGAAATAATATATATAAATCCTTTATAGTTACTCCACTACTAGAAAGTGGTGTATTTGTGATAGGACCCCATCACAAATATTTATTTATGATGAGGCCCTTTCAAAAATAGCATATAACTGAAAAGGAATAAAAAATTATTCGTTTTCAGCGATGTGCCATCTCGAAAACATTATTTTATGATGGGCCGCACTCCAATCACAAATAGTTTTCACTGAAATTATTTAATCAACTATTTACGATGGGCCGACATACCTTTTGTGATGGGTTTTCACCACATTATAAATAAGTTTAAAAAACAAAAAAAAATTTAAAATATTAAAAATTTAAAAAGATATAAAAATAATTTTAAAAAATCTAATATATAAAACTTTCAACATCTAAAATATTAAAAATATTAAAAAAATATTTTCATTCAAATCTTAACATAATAAATTTGTACATAATGTATCAATCAATATATATGGGTAAGGTTATCTATAGGAGGAGGAGGAGGGTCATCTAAAGTATGAGGGGGAGGGAACTCCATCCCTACACCCTAAGTCTTCTGTCACATGTACCCTATTATCTTATCATGCTGCTAATCCTACCATCGACACATCTCCTCCTACTGATAATATTGCTATCGATGAAGCTCTTACTACTCCCTATACATGTTCTCTATAACCTCACTCTATGATTATAACTGCTTCTCAAATTTTGCATCTGATAATGAAAACTCTCCATGATTTCCCCTTGAGTTGGACACCACCCATGCAATAGTACCATAATAACTATCCGACATTAATTGAGAACTGGTACCAATAACTCGAGCTTTATCGAAAGAAAACTAAGTCACTTTCAACCATACTACATCATACATTCCTACTACACTGGTGGTATGACCCTTAGTCTTAGCCTAAAACTTATCCTATGTTTGAGAAGTCACGACCTCATATGACTCCGTAAATTACAATTTGAAATTAAAATAGTTAAAATATAATTTCAGTTAAATATAAATCTCAAAAAATTATACTGACCACAATATGATTCTTTCAGCCACATTTAATCTCTACAATGGAAAGTTCACTTTACATCCTCTTATAAACATTAAAATTCTTTACATCGGTCTATTCAGGTACCTATTTGAGTATGAAATAAATAGTTCAAATTTAATGCTATATAAATTATTTAATTAAAAGTAATTACTATATGTCGTCGATGTGAACATAATATATGACTTCTAGACCAATGTTTCACCTCATATCTTCTCTAGTTCAGCCAATATAATGATTCTCTCATATGAAAACTATCTCGAATCAATTATGAACACAATATATCAAAAACGTGACATGAGATGAAATCATGTTGATGGGCATAGCAAGACTAACAAAAAATTACAACTATGACTTTCACCATGGTTATGCTCCTCAGATTATACAAAATCTGATGACGACGTTCATACATAAAACCACCCCCAGGAATCCCAAATAGCACGTGTCATGATATCTTCGATGGGATACCATAAACTTAAAAATAATTTATAATATAAAGTTAATAATTAAATAAATTCTAAGATAATTATTATTTATTTACAGAGCATCCAATGATCAAACATGCAATTTCGAACGTCAATGAAAATTTTATCCTCCATCACACATGCTTCAAAAAAATTGTTCCACAAAACATCACTCCCTTGTTCAATAGATATATGTGAAAAATAGTTGGAAAATAAAAAAAAATCAAAAAAATTAGTACATAAATAAAATAATGAAAATTATTTATAAATAACGTAAATTAACTAAAATACTCAATTGGACATTGATCCCCATGCATGGATTGAAATCAAGATGTGGACATCACTTGGGAATGGGGTCGAGAATCATCAATCTTGCAATACCCTGAACCCTATGAGTTGTTAGTGAATTTTAAACAACATGAGGATTAGATGATAAAGAATCAAGTTGATCACTATGAAGCATAACCTCCTTTAAGTCACATAACATCTCTACTAGATGTTTATTAGACATTTGAAACCTGAATTGAATGTTTTCATAAAATAAATGAAAATTATTAATATATATATTAATAATACGTATAACTATTATGTTATTGTTTCATTATTCATATTCATTTTTATATTAATATATGATGGTTTCATCAACATCATCATCACCATCGACCCATAATTGTGGGATGTCATCATCAATATTCATGTCTCTTTGTGGAAAATATGTATATAGAGTATCATGAGAATTTTCAATTCCTTTTACTTCAAAAGAACCACATTTAGTTTTTATAAACTAATTTCCACAAGATTTCATTTTTATAATGCTCCACCAATTAATTAACTCTCTTAAAGCAACATGATAATTTTTATAATAAATTTTATGTTCTTGATGGGCCAATGAAAATAGTTCATTTATTATAAGAATAATTTTATATTTAATATAAATGATTCCACGGCACAAATGAATAATCAATATAAAATCAGTATCCAGCTAGTGGCATTGAAGCATTGTTATATAATTCTGTCTCAGATAACACAACTGAATTATTTCATCCAACATGCCATAAAATTCAATTCCACTTTCCTTATGATGAGATCCTCTCAAGAAAACACTACTATTAAATGTTTTTTATTCACCATATGCATGTGTATGAAATTAATAACCATTCACCACATATGAATTATAATATTTTCCAATTTTTGATGGTGGGTTACTCAATACACATAATTGTTTATCAATTTTTTCATCACTTTGGGAAATTTTAAGATTAGGAAAACAAATATCAATATAATGAATAATAAATTAATTTCATATGTTAAACCATAAAAAATTTACCTTACTAGTGTTTGACACAAGTAGTAAATATCATTTTTCTAATATTCATCAAGAGAAACTGGTGTAATTTGTGAGAACTATTTCTTGATATGATCATCATAAAATCTACAAATTAAATTAAATAAATTTACTTTAAAAAAATACAAAAGGTGATATTATCACCCACTACAAAAATGATTTCATTTCTTCACAGTTGAGAAGAACATATGTATGTGCCCTGTTATGTTCATCATCTAAAATCCATCATTCAAGAAATCTACCAAATCCATGTTTAGGTTGATTAAAAACTGATAATTTATTTTTTATTATATCATCAATATTTCCCTCACTGCAGCCTATTTGGTTTTTTTTTTGAGGGATTTTTAGATTGGAAATAATAAGAGAAGAAACAAGAAATTTACTCCTTTAAATAATTTTCTAAAATTTATCCTTAAACATATGCTTTGTTACATACCATTTTCTTTAATTTCTACATACATATCTCATATGGGTATATCCATGGGAACTGTAACAACCCTACACATTTTTCTTCACATGAAATATGTAATATAAAGTAATTCATTGTATCAAAGAAATCTAGTAGGAATTTTTTTCTAGTTTATATAAAATTAAAACAACATCTTCTTGCACTCCAATATGTTCATCATAGTCTATTTTCACCACACAAATTCCTCATAAAAATTTTATATTTTTTATAATTTCATCCTAAATAAAATAATTCTATAAGCCTATAAATCCAATCAGAATAAATATTTCCAATATAATATGAAATTATAGGATTTTTAATTTGGTAATATGTAGATTTATGACACATCTAGACAAATTAGAATCAAAAAAATATGGAGGCATCAAATCCACAATCCAATAACAAGATAAAAATAAATTTTCTTTAAAAAATCTATAAGACGCTTTCAACTTTATTAACTTTAATGATCTTTCATTTTCAAACACCTATTTTTATAATCACCTATAAATTTGGGAAGAATCTAATAATGAATTTACATTATATTTGATCTTATGAGGTGTGTATAAAAATGTATAAAATATATTATCAAAAAAAATCTTCTCAGTATGCAAGACATACAACACTTTATAGAATAAAAAATCTGACCAATATGAAAGATCCCAAAAATTACTATGTTTTATCCAATTGTGTTCTTTACAAAAGCCGTTTTTCCGGTTTATTGTCAAAAAAATGTAATGTGAGGTAGTAAAGAGACAATATATTTTTAATCAATATGTATGTTCATTTTTTTAGATACATCTCTTTCAATTGTACCTTTTCTAAAATTATTTATGTTCCTTCAGAAATGATGATCAGTAGGAAGAAATCTACGATAACAGTAAAAAAAGGTTCTCCTCTATTGAAGAAAGTAAATGCTTTAATTGCACTCATAAAATAAATACATTATTTGGGACCATGTGTACTTCATCCAGATTACATTCCATATGCTGGAAGGTCACTAATTGTTCACTTTAATGCATCTTTTATTAGGAAATTTTGTTTTACAACCACATCATACATACCAACACCATTAGTCTATAGTAAATTAAACTAGTCATCAATATATTCAAATAAACATCAATATCCATTTTTGGATGCCTTGGAATTAATAATTTTAAAAAGATATATGGCTAATTCATCAACATCCAAGGAGGTATATTTTAAAAAGTTATAAAAATGAGACAACAAGAATATTAACTATCATAAGAACCAAATGGATATAAAACATAATTAAAATATCTAATCATGTGTTATGGGCTTCTAAAGAAAAAGGCTGATGTACTATATCAAAAGTTTTCCATGAATCTCCATCCTATGAATTATTTAAGCTTTTATCGATTGAAATAATGATTTTGTTCCATAACATCAATGAATTTGTGATTTGAGGAATAAATAAATGCTGAAATATAGGTGTAAGAAATAAATATCTCAACTATTTAATAGTAATAAATCTAGAAATCCCTTCTTGAGCCACTTTTTACCTCAACTTTCCACATGTAGGACAACTAACTAACCATTCATTTTCAGCATAATATTGGAAGTAATAATTTGAATGAGCATGAATATTCTAATAACTAAGACCCAAATTATGGACCAACCTCTTGCTCTCATATAAATTTATAGAGAACAGATTTCGTTCAGGTAACAATGATTTAACCAATTAGAATATCTGATCAAAACAACTATTTAGAATTCCATTATCTAATTTAATAGCAATAAATTTTATAACCGCTTCAAATTTTATTATCTTCCTACCTAGATATATGGAAACATCAATAGAATTTATAAACACATAAAATCAAGACGGTTCAAACTCAATAGTGGAATCAATATCATCTTGAGTTTTTGTTTGTTGAAAAGATGGTTCAACAACTTCATTTACTAAATTTTGAAATCGTGATGGATATAGAACTAAATTATTAGTATCTTCTCTAAAATTTCATTCACCTTGTAGATATGAAAAATCATAATCTTTCTAAAAACTAAAATGAAATAAATGACCCCCAATATTTTCAAACATTTCATGAAATCTCAGATCACATTTCTTACATGGACACTTAATTGTCCCTTCTGAAAGAAATTCTAGTTTTGATGACGCAAATGATAAAAAATCTTCAACACCTTCAATATATACCAGATTTATACCGAAACCATTTGGATACTTGTGATGATTTATCCAATCATGATTATATAATAAAGACTATTTTCTACTGCTTTGTTTCGTATTTGTTAAAATGTATAAAATAAAAATATTTTTATGATTAATTTGATATAAGAAAAAGGGGATAAAAAAGTGTAGAAAACTAAAAATTATATATTACTTTTAAATGTTATCAATTTTCAATATTTAGCACTGATTTTTTCTATTAGTGATTATTTTTACTAATTGTTGTTAATTACCACTAATCGATTTCAAGTTATACTAATTAATGGTATTTTTTTACTAGTTTCCATTATATTTTACTAATTACCGCTATTTTTTTAGTAATTATCACTAATGTTTATTAATTACAACTATTTGTTAGTAATTATTGCTTATTATAATTTATTTGTACTAATTAATGCTAAATTATTATAATTACCCTTAATTATTAAAAATTACTTATTTTTTTTATTAATTTTTTTTATTTTTTTTGTAATTATCACTTAGTTTTATTAATTACTGTTAATTTTTACTAATTACATATTTTTAAGTAAATATAGTTAATTTTTACTATTTTTTGTTTGGTAAGACTAATTTTTAGTAATTTCAACTAATGTTTAGTAATTATTGCCAAGTTTACTTAATTTTTACTAATTAATGCTAATTATAGTTAATTTTTACTAATTACCATTAATTACCATTAATTACCATTACTTTTTACCATTTACTGTTAATTACTGCTATTTTACCATTATGTATCACTAATTACAATTAATTACTTATAATTACTATTAATTACAATTAATTTTTTCTAATTACTTCTAATTATTGTTAATTTTTACAAATTATCATTAATTACCATTAAACACCACTATTTTTTACTAATGTTTATTGATTACCACTAATTTATACTAATTATCACAAATTACCACTATTTTTTACTTATTAATGCTAATTACCACTAGTTTTTACTAATTATAGTCAATTACTACTATGGTTTACTAATTATGACCAATTAACTCTATTGTTTTTATTAATTTTTTCTGATTACTGCTACGTTTTGCTAATTAATACAAATTTTTGGAAATTTCTACTAATTTTTACTAATTGTTACAAATTTTTTGCAATTATCACTAATTAAAGATAATTTTTTCTAGTTACTAGAAATTAGTGACGTACCTTACTAATTACCACTAATTCTTATTAATCATTATTAATCACCACTCATTTTTACTCGATAATGCTAATTTTTACTAGATATTGTTAATTACAACTTATTTTATTAATTTATGCCAAGCACCGATAATTTTTACTAAGTACCACTAATTAATGCTATTTTTACCAAGTAGTTCCAATTTTAACTAATTACCTATATTTTTTTATTAATGAATATTTCTTAACTCTATTTTTTTCTCTAATTATCACTGATTACTGTTAATTTTTATTATTTTTTACTTATTATCGTTTTTTGTATTTCTAATTTCAGCTATTTTTTACTAATTACTACTAATTTCAGCTATTTTTTACTAATTGCTAAAAATTATCAGTATTTTTACATATTATAGTGAAGTTGTATTAATTACAGTTAATTAAAACTCATTTTTAATAATTACTGCTAATTTTCATTAAATATAGTTAATTAATGCTAATTTTTACTAATTTATACTGAGAACCATTAATTTATACATAGCACCGGCAATTACCACTGGTTTATACTAATCACCATTAATTACTACTATTTTTTAGTATCTATCATTGATTGCAGCTAATTTTTATTATTTTGTATTGATTACCGCTAATTTTTACTAATTCCCAATAATTTTTAATAATTAGCACTAATTTTTACTACTTACTGCAAATTCTTTATAATTACTACGATTTTAAAGTAATTACCTCTATTTTTCAGAGTATAACGAGTAATAGTTAATTCTCATTAGTTAGCACAAATTAATGCTAATTTTTACTAATTAGTGCTAATTATTACTAATTAACATTAATTTGTACAGATTAATGTTAATTATTACTATTTATTACAAATTATTTTTAATTATTACTTATTATTACTAATTATTACTAATTTCCCTAAAAATATTTTTTTGTTAATTTTTAATTACTAAAAATCATTGCCAATACTAATTATTCTTAATTATTTATAATTCTAGAAAATTATTATTAATTATTACTAACATATGTTAAATATTACTATATTTGGTTAATTAGTATGAATTATTTATCAATTATAAGTATTTACTGCTAGTTGTCACTAATTATAACTAATTATAACTAATTACAACTAATTATTCCTATTTATAACTACTTACTATTCCTTAGAGCTAACTAGTAATACTATTTTTTATTAAAAAAACAAAAATTAATTTTTTTAAAAATATACGTCAAAGTTTGAACTTTATCAAAATTAGAAAACTTAGTTGAATCTCATAGGGGTACTTCCCTATAAAAAAGAAAATTTTTAAAGGAAGAAACAAAGAATAGTATAGGAGAGCTTAGGAGTGCAGAAGAGCATTGAGTAAAGTGAAAATTTGGATGGGGGGAATATATATTTTGGATGGATTATTAGTGATGGGATTCCCATCACAAATATGTTATTTTTTTGTGGGTACGCATCACAAAAGGTACCATCCATAAATGCGTATGGTGATGTTAAAAAGTTATTTGTAACAGTAATCTTCGCAAATAAAAACTATCAACATAACATTCACTATGGTTACTATCTCCAATATCCAGATAATAATGATGATTCCAGTTGCTAATAAGTTACATTGGTGATGAGGACCATCATCGATATTATTAGATTATTTAATATATATAACATATAAACAACTATTTGTGATTGGGGATCAATCCTATCACAAATAATCTTCACGCATTTTGGGGGGCATTCACACAAATATTTTTTTAGTGACATGATACCATCTCCCATCACAAATACTTATTCACAGAAATTATTTAAAACATTCAATGTTCACTGGTCAGAAATAATTCCATTTGATATGTTATTTATGATGGGTGAATGGCCCGTTGCAAATAACCCGTCACCAAAATTCCTTTTTTTAGCAGTTCTCATACATTCTTGATTCCATAAATATATACTAACTAGATAGTTAAAAACATTAGATCTCATTCACTATGATGGATGAACATGTTTTATGTCGTTTTTCTAGGTTCAACTATACACTCCATCAGTTTATCTAAACCGAGGGCCTAGGTGTCTTACTCATCATATGAGGAGACAAATACCATCTTAGTTAAACCTCTTATGATGGTATGATAAAAAACATACTCAACCACCCCATAATTAAACCAGTCTCAAGTCTAGTGTGAGAAATTTATAAAAGTATATAGGTTCTCATTCCTTGTAACTTTTCTACCTTCAAATATGGGGATACAATATGAAATATGCACCCTTAGTATATAAATACATGATTTATTACACTTTATATGGTGTACTTGATAGGTCATTGAACATAAAAAAATCATTTTGTGTCTCATGTTCATATTCTATATCTCAATACAAAATCTTATCCACAATAACCTTTACATTTATTCCAAACCTAAAATACTATTTTTTCAACATCGACATGGGATAACTCAAAGTCCTAATTCAAGAGGTTAATTTCAATTTTACTTAATGATTATATACAACCAACATTAAAGAATCATAAAGTGGATATGACATGATATATTTCATAATCATAAACTCTTTAATGAATACTAACAAAACCATACACAAGTTCCTATATAATCATATATTCTTTGATAAAACTCTAGAGAATCATCATGTTTGCTGAATTTTTTGTCTTTGTTAAAATCATTACATATCTATTTAATTTATTCCACTTCTCGTTGTGTCTATAGAAAAATACCTCCCACCAATATCATTTACTGAGTAATATCTACAAAGAAAGGTTGTTTGAATAATGCTGATAATGGGAATCATATTATTGATTTTCATCCCTTTTAACAAGAATTCAACCCTCATTACTTGAAATAATCCAATGCTATAATGTTAATAACTTACATTGTCTATTTATAACTCTTTATAGGTTAATCATCATTATCTGAGAACCTTTCTATAAAAAATATTCTTTAAGATAAATTTAACTCTTTACAGTATCAATTTTTACCAACACAATGTTTTTAAATATTATGTAACATTAACATTTTATTTGACTTGTATAATAATTTATTTGTAATACTTTTAACTTCTCTAAGTCCAAACATACTCCCACTGACCACTTAGACACTATATTTTCTCTAAAACATCTTGTTAGGATACACAAACTCTTTTATGTTATAAAATACAAATTATTTCATATAAATAGAATATGTAAAAAATAAACTATTAAAAACCATTTCATATATGGTATTCTGTATTCCTTGAGAAATATTTTTAAAAGAATACATTATTATTATTATTATTGAAGCCCGAAGGCCCTAAATTTTAATTGATTCCCCACCTTTTAAAGCATGACCCCTTCTTTATTTGGTGTTCATCATTCCCATCACCTTAAGAAACTCTTTATTGACCCTAAACACTTTATTTTATTTTTCCCAATCCATTAATCATGTGCTAAGCACTATGCATTGCACTTATTCAAGGTGTACAGAGGTCATATAATAATAAAAAACACTCCCAACAACTATGGTCTTAGAGATTCACCGTGGGATCCTAGATGCCCAAAATACTCTAGTTTCAAAATATTTATACCAAAAATCATTTACATTGGCTCATTAAGGTAATTACGTTAATAAATAAATGAAAAAAAATGAGTCACCTATGATGAAAATAAAATTTCTAATTCTAAGAGTTATGATCATCATTACGTTAAATGATCACCCATGTCACTCTAACGAATAATTCCTAAACCACAATTTCCATTACATCACAAAGATAGATCACTCAACAATCATAAATTATCACTAATTTCATATTCAAAACAAATCTTAACATCCAGCAAGGTACTTGTCCGAAGGCATGACCCATTTGAATACATTGTAAAGCCTAAAATTCTGTAAGAATTTTGAAACGATTTAACCATTTTTAATAATAAAATTTAAATTTTAGTGGGAATTGATGGGCTTACAATTAAGTATAGATAAGCATAGTCAAGAATTGACCCCCTCCCCCACACTTAAAACCCAAATTTGTCCCCGAAGTTGACTTCTAATGTGGAGAATAAAAATTAAACAATTAAGGTTCAAAATAGATTTTCAATTAATTATATTGATGACATGTATAAAGGTCACATTGAAGTTCAAAGATATTGTTCACCGCAAGGAATAAATTAATAAAAAGTTCATTAGAAAGTATATGCATTAACATTTATGTCTAGTGACACAAAGTTTCCATTAAATTTCAAACCAAGAATATGACTTGTGGGTGCAGAGAGATTTAAGTGTAAGGAATTAAGGAGTAGAAAAATAAAACAAAAATTAATAGTAAGATACTTCCTTAACTAAGTTCTTGTCCAAAAATGATCTTCTGAATTCCACTCCTTAAACGACACAACAACAGTATCCTAAAAATACAAAGCATGAAAAACATGAACAAAAAGAAGAAGAGATAGAGCATATAGAAGACAACAAAGTAACACTTTATTTAGTACAAAACAGCACAAAAATGAAAACAAATAAGGATCATGGGTTGAATCCCATGAAGCACTAAATTTAAAGTCTTTAGTTAGACTCTATTAAATTACAATTTTTTATGTTTTATTAAAACCAAAAAGGAAACCATGAGTTGCCTTTCATGCAGTGCTAGGTTTATAGTCCCCAGTAGAACTCACCTAGCAACAAACCATTGTCACTAGGTGGATGTGGTTTCCTTAATAAGAACCACCACATGTGTTTGGCCCAATTATTTTTAACATAAAGAGTATATTTTTTGGAAATAAGACTCAACACATCAATAACTGAATTCTCATAGCCTAAAATATCCCTGAAGTAGAACACTTTAACAGTTGTGGGAACAGTGCTGTCAACTTCCAAAGTTGTTTCAGATTTGAAAAAATTAACATTATTAGGTATAAACAAAAATTAATTGGGTTCTTAAAAGGATGTAACATTTTCCTCAGAGCTATCTCTCTTAGCATCATTATAAATAAGTTCAAATTCAAGGGTTCTTGTGGGTGAATACTTAATATAGGGTTCAAGAGGAAATTCAATAAAGTGGTGATTAGAATTATGAACATTGGAACTGAAGTTAAATTTCCCCTCTAGACTACTATCTATATCATGAGAAGGATCAGAACCCATTATAGTTGATGATGTAAGTGACCGAATGGGAAGAGAGTTTATTTTATCACAGAAAGGTTCAAGTCTAACAATATTGTAAATCTCTACCAAAAGATCCTCATCTATTAACTCACACTGAACATCTACTGCTTCTATCAAGTCAATTATTCCTAGATCAAGTGTGTGCTCAACCTCTTTCTCATGTTCAATTTCAAAAGCCTCAATTTCTAAAAACATGTCCTTTGAGTGTTGAAATTCAATTTAAAGAGAATAATTGTAAAATTTAGTTTCAAAAAATTCAGTTTCTAAAATGTTCAAATTAATACAATTCTCCTCAAGTTGGGCAACACTAATTTCCATTTCATTGCACAATGATTCAGAAAAGTGATTACTATTAGAATAGGTAAATGAAAACTCATGAGTTCTTCATTCTTTAAATATCCTTCCCTCATCCTCATCATCCAACAATATTTGAAAAATTATTTGTTTTACATATTCAAAACTTGAAAGAGTGGTTACCAATTTAGGTTCAAAAATTTAAGATTTTTTAACTTCTAGTTTAAGGGTCTCTTCTAGAGTGTACCTAATATTTTGTTCAGACTCATTATTCACAAATTTAGAAAAGTTGGGTGAAGAGTTTTTAACATTCAAATTTTCATTCTCAAAAATATCTTCTACCCGAATGACTTATTTTTTGAAAAATATGAAAAATTGATTTTTCTCCAATGTAGGAATTATGAAAACAATCAGCCATTCCTCTTCAATATGTTTTAAATCAGTTTCAAAATTGTCCAACTTAACACCATTAAAGATCTTTTTGGTATTTTCAATGTTATTTTCATGATTCAGTGAGCTGGTTATTTCTAGATTTGGTTCAACAGTTTCAGATTCTTCAAGGAGAATGGTTTCTTGTCCTGTTTCACTATCACTTTCCTCTTCCACTTGGTTTTCATATCTTTTATACACATTTTATTTTTCATTTTATTCAAATTATTTTGGTTCTTAAACCCTTTGTTGTAATTCCAAGAGCATATTTTATAATCTTTTCATTCTTTGATCTTGCTATTGAGAATCTCTATGTTGAATTTCATGAGTTTGGTTAAACCAGGTGTTCCAATTATTTTCCCTAGAATCTACTTTGGTTTCAATTAATTCTATTTTATCTCGGAATTTAGGATTAGTTTCAAACTTTTCATCTTCTTCAATGAAAACAATCTGCTGTGGAAGGTTATAAACACACTGCCGAGCAGTGTGCCCATAACAACTGCCACATACACAGTATAATTCAAGTTGATGATTCTAGTCCTCAAAGTGGTCCATTTTTTTGAAACTAAAAATAGGTGAGTTTAAACACACAGTGTCGTAGTTGATGCAGATTTTTTATGTTCAACAAAATCAGTAGTTTCTAGTTTACAGTTTTTTAAGCAGTTTTTTTTTTAAAAAAATTAGTGTGTTTTTTTTGTTTTTTTACTTTTTATTATAACCCTAGACTCTCATCGCGTGGATTCCCAAACAATGGAACCAAAAACATAACCTAGATAATTGTTGAAGTCAGTCAAACTTTAAAATTTATATTTATACAAACTACTATATATGTGGCAATCAGGGTCGAACCCATAGGGAAGGCTATGTTGACCACTAATCTTCTAAAAACTAACTAAAATAACTTACTATTGTCAGCAGAGGTATTGAGTTTCTATCTTTGTACTTTTTTATTTTTTTTATTATAAGGCACAAATGAAACAACACAATATTTTTATGTTTTTGTTCTAAACTATATCGAATCAAGAAATAGGCTAAAAACAATAAGTAATAGAGAAATAATATGCTGATAAGTGAAAAATATAGAGAAATTCGTTCAGGGAAAATATCAACTCTATTGGTTTTGAAAAAATTCCTTCTCACAAAAGTGATGACAACTAAGACCACTGAAAATGAGTGATTTATTTCCCTCACCAGTAGATAAATCACTCAAGCTGACGAGTGTTGGAGTTCTCCACTCCTTGATTAATCAACATGAGAATTTCAGTTTGAAAAAGAATACAGAACAAACTCGCCGTATGTTCTGTATTCTTTTATTCCAATTTAAAAGTTTAAGAAAATTAATCCACATTCTAACTCACCATATGAATGTAGAAATCCAAAATGAAGAGCAAGTGATACGTTGCAATTGAATGTAATTAGAATTGATCTCTCCAATCAACTCTGATCACAAACATAATGATAGTGAGAAGATATTAAGAAGATAACCATTAGATTTGATTTTTAACCCCAAACTGAATGTATTTATCCTAACATTGTTTCAATTATGTATACTAAAATCATTAAACCACATAGAAAGTTAATTGAAAGAAAAAATATGATGAAAAATTCCTCTGCTAGCATGAATCACTGCTGCTCCTGGCCCTCAGGTCTCTAGAGAAAGGTTCTCCAAGAAGTGCTCTAGGATTCACCTTCGGTTATCGCTCTCCTCCCAAAGTGAATGCTGAAATGAATTCCCCACTCGAATCTAGTGTGTTCATGGAATGAATCAGAGGCCCTGTCCATTCGCTGCTTGCTCTGCTCTTAAATCCTACTATCACCTACTGCATGTCACCACCCAATTCCACCGACTTCACAAAGTACTTCACTTAAGCATCACACATGTGCAATATTTCACGACAGGCACGTCACACTATTTTTTCTCACGTAACTAACTCCCGCTGATTTAGTTGTGTGAATCTAGACATATACACGTCCCTTGAATGAACCTGCGAGAATAAATGAAATCACAAAGTAAAATGATTATTTTTTAGTTTAATGTTATATTACTTGATAAAAAGTTAAATTAATGTTAATAAAAAATTAAATGATAATCATCATTACACATTAATTAATTATTAGTATTATGGTTATTAATTTATTATTTATTATTTAATTAAATGAAGTTATTATGTTTTTTTTAAATTTATTATTATTAATTAAACTATTTTATTTAATATACGTATTAATAAAAATTAGTTAACAAAACTTAATGATATTTTTGAGTTAGGAAAAAAAATTTAATTAATTTATTTAGTTTAAAAATAAAAATTATTTATAACGTTAATTTAAATTAATTTTTTATTATTTGTAAGTTAGTATTATTTATGTTTTAAATATGTACTATTTAATAAATTGATTGTTTTTCATCTTAGTTTAATTTTATGATTAATTATTATTTATTAATATTATTTTATATTATATTTATTAATGACTTATTAAAGTTAGTATTGATTATTTTTATTTATTTATTTATTTAATTTGGGTTTATCTCCTCCCCCTAAATCATGATGCTACAAGGGGGTATTTCTCGGTTCCTTCTCCAGGAAGGAGGTCCGCGACTACCTGCTTCATCTTCCTCCATCATGGCGTTTCCTGATCCACCCGACAACTCATCTTCAGTGGATGGTGGATTTGAAAAAGAGGTGCGGCATCCCGACTCTAGCAGTATCCTCATTCTTTTCTGCTAAATCTGATTTCTTTCGACGACACTTCTCTCTACCTATAACTCGGCCTCGACTCCTCCTCCTCCCAGCATCGTAGGGCAACGAACTACCCTGGCTGGGATTCAGCTTCTAGCTTTATACCTCGACGACAGTTATATCTAAGACGGAGACTCAGCTTGGAACATCCGAACTTCACATTTGCGGTGGTAGGTTAGTTCCTTAGACCGATGATGGCCTACTCATGAAACACGACCCTCCCTCAATCAATAGTGGTGGTCCTTCACTATGGAAACAAATGGAGAGCTTTGGTTCAAAATTTCACAAACTTGAGGAAGGACAGGGACTGAAAATGTGTTAATTGTTAATCTGGTTTAAATCTAGGGTTTTTGGCCTTAATGGTTACTGATCTACGGAAGTTTTTCATTGGTTATTGATTAATAAACATGTTTAAATCTATGCTGTTTTGGATTTTAGGTAGATAGTATGTGGGTTGAAACGACGGTGCAAGAAACATTAGATGAGGAGAATTTGTGAAATATGAAATAGTGGCACTGGTTTTAAAGAAACAGTAGCAGAGTCAAAGCAGTGGAAAAGGTTCTGTACAGGGATTTTGAAATGGTGAGACCGTTAATGGAGAAAGGGTTCCAAAGGTTATGGTGAGACAAAATAATAAAATGGAGTTACAGTGACATGGGAAAATAAAGGACAAGACAGTGAAAGTAAAAAACAATGCGTGGTGAACCGGTGTGATAGTAAATGGAACCAGTGGCAAAAGTGATATAAAAAAGTTGTTGTGACACCGTGATGCTTAAAAATACAACAGAGAAAATAAAATATATTAAAACTTAAAAAAATAAGAACAAAATAATTAATAAAAACTCAAACATAATTTAAAACATTTTATAAATTTAAATACAAAATAAATTTCAATAAATTTATGAAACCTATTAAACTTGAGTTAATTTATTATCATCTTCTAAAATAAAATTGATTTAAATTAGTCAATTATAAAACAAAGTTAAATTATATAAAATAGATACTAAAAACAAACTAAATTATTGAAAGTAACAAGTAATAAATTTGTTAATATAAACTTAAGTTAGTTAAATAAATTAAATAAAAGTGTCTTAATAAAAGTAGTAAATTTATAAAACTAACATTATAAATAATGACTTGTTAAATAAAATCTAACAATTAGATTAAATTATTTCAATTAATTAATATTTAACACATGAGATTTTATCTAAAAACATCATTGTTTAAGGGAATAATCAAAATTAATTAAATAACTAATAAATGTTAAATTATTAGATATGTAAACGAAAATCAT
This sequence comes from Viscum album, assembly GCA_963277665.1. Lineage (NCBI taxonomy): Eukaryota > Viridiplantae > Streptophyta > Magnoliopsida > Santalales > Viscaceae > Viscum > Viscum album. The sequence continues at coordinate 192,424,414 of OY728145.1, forward strand.
TAAACTAATAAATAATCATTAGACCCTAAAATTATAGTGAGATACAAATTAACTAATTTGAAGCATAAAAGACACGATTAATTATAAAAATTTATTAATTGAAATTTTTTTTACAAAAAAAAACAAGTGTAAATATTTGTATAAAGCACAAGAATAACCAATTAAATCAATAAAAATTAGTTAAAATGATGTGGCCAAACATGTGTTTTAAAAGCCATATAAAATCCCCCCACACTTAATCATTGTTTGACCTCAAAAAATTCCATGTTTTATTATCTTTGAAAAGAAAAGTATGGAATTAATGATTTTGCTCAAAATGTAACATATCCAAAACTTCGAGTAGAGGACTTCAAAAAAAAATTCAATAGGCATTTAAAAACAAATTTCTCATATGAGTCTTGCCTAAAACAAATACACACTGGTAATCTTGAAAACTACGAACCATCAAACAATGAAGACGTCAGTCCTCACATGTGATACTGATTAGTGAATAACTTCAATCAAGACTTAAATCCAAAGTCCAAGTGTGACAAAAGGTAAAATTTATGTGGAATTAATAACTTAATAGTAGAAACTTTACACTTTGACTTATTCACCTAGGTTACAAAAATATATATTTTTTGTGAATCACCTCAATGATACAACCTAAATGACTTCCATATAAACCAATTGACCCCTTCTTCATTTGGAGTTCACCATTCCCCTCACCTTAATGAACTCTTTTTTAACCCTAAACACTTTATCTTATTTTTCCCAAGACATGTATCATCTGATAAGCACTTAGAAATGCATGTTTTCAAGGTGTACAGAGGGCCTATAGAAAACAAAAACACACCCGACATCTAAGGTCTCAGAGATTCACCATGGGATCCTAGATGTCCAAACTAATCTAGTTGATTTATACCAAAAATAATTTATATTGGCTCATTGAGTTAATTATTTAATAAATAAAAGAAAAAAATGAGTCAGCTATTAGAAAAATCAAATTTCCAATTCCAAGAGTTATGATCATAATTCCATTAAAAGATCACACATGTCACTCTTAGGAATAATTCCTAAACCAAAATTTCTATTAGATCACTAAGATAGATCACTCAGAAATCATCTATTATCACTTATTTCAGATTCAAAAGAAATCATAAATACCAGCAAGGTACTTGTACTAAGGAAATACCCATTTGAATATAGTGTAAAGCCTAAAATTGTGCAACAATTTTGAAATATTTTAACCATTTTTTACAACAAATTTTAAATTTTACTGGGAATTTATGGGATTACGATTAAGAACAGTTAATCATAGTCAAGAATTGACCCCCTCCCGCACACTTAAAACCCAACTTTGTCCCCAAAGTTGACTTCGAAAGTGTAGAAGAACAATTAAACAATTAAATTTCAAAACATATTTTCAATTAAGTAGATTGATGACATGTATAAAGGTCACATTAAAGTTATAAGATATTGCTCACCACAAGGAATAAATTAATAGCAGGTTTATTAGATATTGTATGCATTAACATTTATGTCCAGTGACACAAAGTTTCCATTAAAGTTCAAACAAAGCATATGAATTGTGGGTGCGGAGAGGGTTAGGTTTAAGGAATTAAGGAGAAAAAAAATGAAACAAAAATTAATAGTAAGATACTTCCATGACTAAGTTCTTGTCCAAAAATGATCATAAGAATTCCACTCCTTAAACAACATAGCAGTAACATCCTAAAAATACAAAGCACAAAAACCAAGAACAAAAAAAGTATAGATAGAGCATATAGAAGACAAAAAAGTAGCATATTATTCAGTAAAAAACAATATAAAAATGAAAACAAAGAAGGAGAATGGGTTGACTCCCATGAAGCACTGAATTTAAAGTATTTAGTTAGACATTATTTAATTAATTTTTTTATGTTTTATTGAAATAAAAATAGAAACCATGGGATGCCTCCCACGCAACGTTAGGTTTATAGTCCCCATCCAGACTCACCTAGAAACTAACCATAGACACTAGGTGGATTTGGTATCCTTAACAGGAACCACCACATGTGTTTGGCCTAATTATTTTTAACAGAAGGATGTGATTTGGGGGAAACAATACTAAACACATCAAAAACTGAATTACCATAGCCTAAAATAACCCCCAAGTAGCACCCTTTAACAGTTGTGGGCATAGTGCTTGTTTGTGCATGTGAATATTTCCTTTAATTTTATTTCATATGATTTTGTTTGATTACTTTTCTTATGTATTTTGATGATATCTTAATTTATGTTATTTGAATTTTTGTGATTTTATCATGTTGTAAATATATGATATTTATCTATATTTTATTAGTTAATGAGGAAGTTTGAAAATGCTTATCTATTTCTCAAAAAATTCACTGAAGTTTCTACTATGTTTTTAGAAACTCTACATTTCACTTTTTTAAAACATTTGTGTATTTATTTTACTGAAACTTCTACATTTGTCAGATTTTCATGAAACATGATTCTATGGAAAGAGAAAATGTTTATCTTGATTTAATTAGTTTAAAAAAAAGTATAAAAATATATTTTGAATGGACTTTTAATTTAAGGAAGTTATGATATTCTGTTTTGTAGTAGCAGTTTTTCCAGAATTGTTTTGCATTAGTTTTTTAATGATTTCGGGATCTGTAGATGTCGGTTTTAATTGATTATTTTTTTATTGGCAAGATAATAAGTTTTTATACAAATAATTAATTTTTACCAAAGTAGGAATCATCTGTTAAGAGCCCTTAAAAATTTGCTGAATTTTGTCAAAACATTCTGTCCAGATTTCTTACAAAAGTAAGGTTCATCTTTTATCAAAAGTATGGTACATTTTTTTATCAAAAGTATGGTTCATTTTTTATCAAAAGTATGGTTCATTTTTTTTTATAAAAACTATGTTTCATTTTTTATCAAAAGTATGGTTCATTTTTTATCAAAATTATGGTTCATTTTTTATCAAAAGTATGGTTCAATTTTTATCAAAAGTATGGTTCATTTTTTATCAAAAGTATTGTTCGTTTTTTATCAAAAGTATGGTTCATTTTTTATCAAAAGTATGGTTCATTTTTTATCAAAAGTATGGTTCATTTTTTTTATCAAAAGTATGGTTTCTGTTTTATGAAAATTATGGTTCATTTTTTATCTTATGAAAGTATGGTTTACTGTTCATACCCTACGTTACTTTACTGTTCATACTCTACATTACTATTCATACCCTATGTTAGTTTACTACTTTCTCCAAAGTTATTTTTCACTCTGAAGTTATTATTCGTTCTGAAGTTACTGTTTACTCAGAAGTTACTGTTTACTCTGAAGTTACTATTCACTTCGAAGTTACTATTCCTTCTGAAGTTACTGTTCATTCCATGCAATTTTTTTAAAAATTCATTTTCTGCAAATATATGGATTATTTTTTAATGATTTTTTTTGTAAAATACTCATTAAATATAAGGATCCTAATGAAATATTTTTTAATTTTTTTGGTAATATATTGAGAGAGAAAAATTAATAACGTTCTTTAACATCTTTTACAAAAAAATTTGGACATTTCAAGATTATTTAAATTTAAATGTTTGAATTTAATTTCAGAATCTGCTGAAAGTTTTCAGGAACTGTTTTGACTTCATTTAAATCATTTTAAAAAGATTTAAAATTATGTTTTGAATCATTAAATTATTTTATTATTCTGGAGATTTTATTGGAAGGTTTATTCAAAATATTTTGAATTCCTTTATTTATTCTATAGGAATAAAGAAGCAACAGAGATACTATTTTCAGGGAGATATTTATAGGATCTTTTGACTCAATTAGTTTTGAATATCCTAAAGAAGCAGAGTTTCTACACCTGATAGATATTTTTATTCTCTATATATATAGTTCTATCTTGCAGGGAAAACAGCAACACAATACAAAGAGAAACTACTGTGAACTTTGAATCTGCTGTGCATTTGAAACGTCCTGTGACACTCTGCTTCACCACCTGCTCGGTCTCTCAAGGGCTGAATTAATTCTGCTTCGACTAAAATTTCATTGATGAGACGTGCTGAAATAAACCTCAAGAACCAATACCTGTGTTTTAATTTTTATCTTCTCTTTTATCTGGTTCTGAGTCTTTAACATTACTTCCCATCTATCACACACACTCTATTTTTTCTGTTTATTCTTTTTCACACAAAAGCATTATTTGTTATTCTTTCCCTCAGGTTTTGACTTCCAAATTCTAAAGCCAGGATCTTAGGGTTGTGACTCCTTGTATCTAAAGTGAAGACTGTTTAGGTTGTGACTCCGAGTATCTAAAGTCAGGTTGTAATGGTTGTGACTCCACACACAAAAGTCAGTATCGTTGTTATCCCTCCACTAGAAAATGGTTTTGTAATTGGGTTATGATTCCCCTTTAAAAATAATTTTTAGTGCACATGTATCTCTCACCGAGTAGAGAGGTATAAGATTAGAGTAGGCCCACTTTGGACCGAACTACTATAAAAAAAATCCTTGTGTTATTTAATTTTTCGACTGCTAATTAATTTTAATAATTAAATTTGATAATTAATTTATTTGATTAAAATTTTTAATCTGGTCTATTCACCGCCCCTCTAGAAAATCTTCCATTACCCTATCCGACACAACAATTGGTATCAGAGGGTAACCTTCTTAAGAATAGTTTTGCTCTATCTTTATATTCCATTATACAAATGATTGGTACCATTGGTTGTTTCTTAAGGAATTTATCTAACCAATTTTTTTAGTCTACTTTTATATTTTGTTATGATTACCTATTCCTAGACCTCACAGTCTAAGAATATTGATCTTATAAGATGGCAGGACTAAACCCAAATGATGTTTGGATTCCTTAGAAACCACCACATTTTGATGGCAATGATTATGGATACTGGAGATCCCAAATGGAGGTATACCTCAAACAGTTGAGCATTGAGCACTGGTCTATCGTGTCAAAACAATACACACTGCTTGAAGATGATCTGAATACTCTTAAAGGAATTGATGCTACTAAATATGTCTTAAATTACAAAGTTGTTAATATTTTATATTATGATATTAACAGAAGTGTTTTTAGTCATGTTTCTGTATGAAAGACACTAATGAGATTTGGAAGATTTTGAAAGTTACTCACCTTGGCTCTGAAAAATTGATCCGAACCAAACTTGGAATGCTTCGTGCTGAGTATAAAGACTTCAAGATGGGTGAAGATGAAACTGTAAATAAAATGTTCCATAGATTCACAAGCATTGTGAATGGAATGAATTCACTTGGATAATATCTGGAAAATCCTATACTTATTTAAAGATTCCTACGAGCATTACCAAAGAAATGGCATGCGAAGAAGGTTTCCATTGATGAAAGCAAGAACTTCAAAGAGTACACACTTGATGAACTGATTGTATCACTACTCCAATATGAACTGGAAAAGAGGAATATAGCTGATGAGGAGACAACAAAAAGAAAAGGTGTAGAATTTAAGTCTGTAAATGTTATTTCTAATAATTCTTCTGATTCTGATCTACAGGATATTGAAAAGGAAGACATGGTTCAGATTGTAACTAGAGTCTACAAAAGAATGAAAAAGAAAGGTTTCAAAAACCAGTTTAGTAGAAATATTCAAAAAGAAAAATATAAGAGAGATAAGAAAGGTTATACAAATTATAATGCTTCATATGTAACTTGTTATGAGTGCAGAAAGAAAGGTAATATCAAACCTGATTTCCCTAAACGAAAGAATAAAGACAAATACAGAAAGAAGGATAGAAAGGCATTAGAAACCAACTGGAGTTGTACTGAAGAATATGATTTTAGTGAACAATCTGGAGATGACAAAGAATCTGCTAACTTGTGTTTCATGGAATCACTGGATAAGGTTTGTAATTCTAGTTATTATTCTGAATGTTCTGATTCTGAATATGAATCTGATAACCCCACTGTATTTGAATTAAATAAAGAAACTGAAATATTAAGAAAAGATATTTTCAAAGCTTCTGATTTATATAATAAACTTAAAGATGATAATGAAAAACTTATTTCTAAAAAAAGGTAATTTTTCAAGAAAATAAATGGTTAATAAACACTTCTTCTACTTCTTATTCAATAGTTTATGATAATTTGAAAACTCTCAAGATATGAATGAGAAATTGAAAAAGGAAGTCAAATGTCTTAAAAACCTTTATCTTCTTTTATTCAAGGTCGTGAAAAATATCATGAGATGATGTCTTTGACTAAAACTGATACAAATAAATATGGTTTTGGTTATGATAAAAGATTACCTCAAATGCATAAATCTTGTTTTGTTAAAAGTAAAAATGGTTGTTCTTCAACAGTTACTTGTTTTAAATGTGGCATGAATGGTCACTATGCCAATGACTGCTCACTTAGATTTAAATAATCTTTGGGATTTACGAATACTAATATTTCTAAATCCTTGTTATCAAGAGTATCTTACAATACATGTTTAAATTCAGTATGGGTACCTAAATGTTTTTTTACTAATCCTATTAGACCCTAAGTAGATTGGGTACTAAAATTGTCAATTAATTTATTTTTGTAGGAAAAAATGCCTTGGATGTCTAAATAACGACATATGGTACATGGAAAGTGGATGCTCTAGGAATATGACCAGAGACCCATCAAAGTTCACATCATATAACACATGTGATGGAGGCAGTGTTACTTTTGGAAACAATTTCAAAGGTAAAGTAAAAGGTTTTGGTAAAGTTGGTATTTCAAATTCTACATTTATTTCAAAAGGTTTATATGTTGAAGGTTTAAAACATAATTTAATTAGTATATCACAATTTTGTGATGATCGAATGGAAGTTAATTTTCAAAATGATTAATATTTAGTTTTTAAAGATGATACTTTATTATTTTATGCTAATCTAAAGGATAATATTTATATTATTTATTTTTCTGAACTAACTGTTCAACATGTAAAGTGTTTGAATGCTATACAGAATGACTGCATCCTTTCGCACCGACATTTAGGTCATGTAAATTTTATAATGTTGCATAATCTCTCAAATCATGAGAATGTTTTATAGCTTCCTTCTTTGAATAAAGAAAAACTTCATGTTTGTGACGCCTGCATGATAGGGAAGCAAGCCAAAATTTCTTTTAGACCTATCAATCAGATAAGTTCTAATAAGACTTTATAGTTAGTACATCTTGATTTATTTGGTCCAACTGAAATTTCTAGCCTTGGTGGAAATAAATATACTTTATTTATCATTGATGATTATAGTAGATTTACTTGGGTATATTTTCTATCTCATAAAAATGATACTTTATTTAATTCACTATTTTTTGTAAATTAGTTCAAAATGAAAAAGGTTGTATGATTATTTCTATTCGTAGAGATAAAGGAGGTGAATTTCATAATTTAGAATTTGAAAAATTCTGTTAAAATAATGGATATTTTCATAATTTCTCTGCCCCTAGAACACCACAACAAAATGGTGTTGTAGAACGGAACAATAGAACTCTTATTGAAATGGCTCGAACTATGTTAAGTGAATATAATTTGCCTAGATATTTTTGGGCTGAGGCTATTTTTGCTGCATGTTATATTTCAAATAGAATTCTTATTAGACATTTTATAAAGAAAAAACCTTATGAATTATTCAAAAATAAAAAGACTAAAGTTGGTTATTTTAGAGTTTTTGGATGTAAAGTTTTTATTTTAAATTCAAAGGATAATTTAGATAAATTTGATTCTAAAAGTGATGAAGGTATTTTTCGGGGTTATTCTAATAATAGTAAATCTTATAGAGTTTATAATAAAATAACGATGGTTATTGAAGAATATGTTCATGTTATGTTCGATGAAAATAATGTTGAAATAAATTCTGATTCTAATGTTATTGATGATGAGTTTAGAGATTTTAATTTTTGGTGAAGATATTCCTCAAGATAATAGTGAATTAATTGAGGGGGGAGCATTCTCTTTCTCAACCTGATCCTATATCATGGAATATTCATAAATATCACCCCTTTGAAAATGTAATTGGCAATGTTGATTCTGGTATCAAAACCAGAAATTCTATTTTAAATTATTGTGCCAATTCTATTTTTAATTCTGATTTTGTTCCTGTTAATATTAATGATTCTTTAAAAGATGCGAACTGGATTTTTTCTATGCAAGATGAATTAAATCAGTTTGTTAGAAATAATGTTTGGAATTTAGGAGAATTTCCTGAAGATAAGTAAGTAATTAGAACTAAGTGGATCTTTAGAAACAAGCTGAATGAATTTGGACAGATTTTCAAAAACAAAGCCAGAATTGTTTCTCAAGGATACTCTCAAGAAGAAGGTATAGACTTTAAAGATTCATTTTCACCTGTTTCCAGTCTAGAGTCAATTAGAATTTTGTTGGCCTTTTCATGTTTTCAAGGTTTTAAATTATATCAAATGGATGTAAAAAGCACTTTCTTAAATGGTTTTATTACAGAATAAGTTTATGTTTCTCAACCCCATGGTTTTGAAAATGAAAAATTTTCCAACATGTTTTTAAATTATCTAAAGCTTTATACAGTCTCAAACAAGCACCTCGTGCTTGGTATGAAAGACTTACTTTATTTTTATTAAAAAATGTTTTCAAGAAAGGAAATGGTGATCCCACTCTTTTTATTAAAATATCTTATGATGATATTTTAATTGTTCAAATTTATGTTGATGATATAGTTTTTGGATCATCAAGTGACATACTTTGTAATGATTTTTCTTTATTGATGTCTTTTGAATTTGAAATGAATTTAATGGGAGAATTAAAGTTCTTTCTTGGAATTCAAATTTCTCAAAGGAAAGATAGAATTTTTCTTAATCAATCTAAATATGCTAAAGATTTAGTTAAAGGATTTGGTCTTTAATCCTCTAAATCCATAAAAACCCCTATGGGTACTAATTGTAAATTAGATAGTGATACATCTGGTAAATCAGTTGATTTAAAAGTTTATAGAGGTATGATAGGTAGATTTCTATATTTAACAACATCTAGACCTGATATCATTTTTAGTGTTTTTTTATGTGGTAAATTTCAAGATTATCCTAAAGAAAGTCATATTAAAGCTGTTAAAAGAATAATTATATATGTTAAAGGAACTGTTTATTCTGGTTTATTTTATCCAAAATATAACTGTTTTGATTTAACATCTTATTATGATTCTAATTTTGGAGGCAATATAATTGACTGAAAAAGCACATAAGGTATGTGTCATTTTTGGGAAAATGTTTAATATCTTGGTCATCTAAGAAGCAATTATTTGTTTCTTTATATACTAAAGAATCTGAATATATCTCTACTTCTAGTTGTTGTGCACAAAGTTTATGGATTAAGCAAACTTTATGTGATTTTGGTGTTTATCTTGATAAACTACATATTTATTATGATAATACATCTGCAATTTATATTTCTAAAAACCCCTTACAACATTCTATAACAAAACATATTGATCTTAGATGTCATTTCATTCGAGATCATGTGAATAAGGATGATATTGTTGTAGAATTTATCCCTTCTGAAAATCATCTTATAGATATTTTTACAAAGCCTTTAGACTCTGCTCAATTTGAGAAAATTAAATTTTCTCTTGGTATTTTATATTTTTAAATTATATTTATTGCATTTGTTTAAGGGGATTATGTTTTCAATTTTTATTTATTTAAAAAAAGGGGGAGATGTTTTGTAGAGAAGGTTTGGGGAGAAATAATTTGGTTTTAATCATTTTAAAAATTCATTTATGGTTTAAATGTTTTGGTTTTGTAATCAAACAAAAACGGGGAGATTGTTTGTGCATGTGCATATTTATTTTAATTTGATTTCATATGATTTTGTTTGATTACTTTTATTATGTATTTTTTATGATATCTTAATTTATGTTATTTGGATTTTTGTGATTTTTATCACGTTGTAAATATAATATATTTATCTATATTTTATTACTTAATGAGGAAGTTTGAAAATGATTATCTATTTCTCAAAAAATTCAATGAAGTTTCTACTATGTTTTTAGAAACTCTAAATTTCACTATTTTAAAACATTTTTGTATTTATTTTACTGGAACTTCTAAATTTTTCCGATTTGCATGAAACTTGATTCTAAGGAAAGATAAATTTTTTATCTTGATTTCACTAGTTTACATCAATGTCTAAATATATCGTTTGAATGGACTTTTAGTTTCATGAAGTTATGATATTCTGTTTTTTAGTAGCAGTTCTCCCATAATTGTTTTGCTTTTGTTTTTTAATGATTTAGAGACCTATATATGTCGGTTTTAATTGATTCTTTTTTTGATGGAAATATAACAAGTGTTTCTAAAAATAATTAGTTTTGACCAAAGTCTGAATCGGCTGTTAAGAGCCCTTAACATCTTTGAAGTTTGTCAAAACATTCTGTCTAGATTTCTTACAAAAGTAAGGTTCATTTTGTATGAAAAGTATGGTTCATTTTTTATCAAAAGTATGGTTCATTTTTTATCGAAAGTATGGTTCATTTTTTTATGAAAAGTATGGTTCATTTTTTATCAAATTTATGGTTCATTTTTTATCAAATGTATGGTTAATTTTTTATCAAAAGTATGGTTCATTTTTTTATCAAAAGTATGGTTCATTTTTTATCAAAAGTATGGTTCATTTTTTATTAAAAGTACAATTCATTTTTTATCAAAAGTGTGGTTCATTTTTTTATAAAAAGTATGGTTCATTTTTTTTATCAAATGTATGGTTCATTTTTTATCAAAAGTATGGTTCATTTTTTTTATCAAAAGTATGGTTCATTTTTTATCAAAAGTATGGTTCATTTTTTATCAAAAGTATGGTTCATTTTTTATCAAAAGTATGGTTCATTTATTATCAAAAAAATGGTTCATTTTTTATCAAAAGTATGGTTCACTTTTTATCAAAAGTATGGTTCATTTTTTATCAAAATTATGGTTCATTTTTTTATCAAAAGAATGGTTAAATTTTTATCAAAAATATGGTTCATTGTTTATCTTACAAAAGTATGGTTTACTGTTCATACCCTATATTACTATTCGTACCTTACTTTATTGTTCATACCCTACGTTACTTTATTGTTCATACCCTACGTTAGTTTACTATTCATACCCTATGTTACTCTTCATACCATAAGTTACATTACTGCCTGCTCTGATATTATTGTTCACTCTGAAGTTATTATTCGTTCCGAAGTTACTGTTCACTTCGATGTTACTGTTCACTTCAAAGTTACTGTTTATTCAAAAGTTACTTTTCATTCCGTGCAATTTTTTTAAAAATTGATTTTCTGTAAATATATGGATTATTTTCTAACGATTTTTTTGTAAAATAATCATTAAATATAAGGATCATAATGAAAGATTTTTTAATGTTTTTGGTGCTATATTGAGAGAGAAAAATCAATAACGTTCTTCAACGTCTTTTACAAATAAATTTGGACATTTCAAGATTGTTTAAATTTAAATGTTTGAATTTAATTTCAGAATCTGCTTCTAGTTTTCAGAAATTGTTTTGACTTCATTTAAATCATTTTAAATGGATTTAAAATTATGTTTTGAATCATTCAATGCTTTTATTATTCTGGAGATTTTATTGGAAGGCTTATTCAAAATATTTTGAATTCCTTTATTTATTCTACAAGAATAAAGAAGCAAGAGAGCTGCTATTTTCAGGGAGATATTTATGGGATCTTTTGACTCAATTAGTTTTGAATATACTAAGGAAGTGGAGTTGCTAAACCTGCTAGATATTTTTATTCTCTTTATATATAGTTCTCTCTTGCAGGAAAAAAAGCAACACAATTCCAAGAGAAAGTGCTATGAACTTTGAATCTGCTGTGCATTTGCAACGTCCTGTGACACTCTACTTCACCACCTGCTCTGTCTCTCAAGCGCCGAATTAATTCTTCTTCGACTACAATTTCATTGACGAGACATGCTGAACTAAACCTCAAGAACCAGTACCTGTACTTGAATTTTTATCTTCTCTTTCATCTGGTTCTGAATCTGTAACACTACTTCCCATCTCTCACATGCACTCTATTTTTTCTATTTATGCTTTTGCATACAAAAGCATTATTTGTTATTCTTTTCCTCGGGCTGTGACTCCCGGATTCTAAAGTCAGGATCATAGGGTTGTGACTCCCTGTATCTAAAGTCAAGACTGTTTGAGTTGTGACTCCCAGTATCTAATGTCAGGTTGTAAGGGTTGTGACTCCCCACCCAAAAGTCAGTGTCCCGGTTATCCCTCCACTAGAAAAGGATTTTTTAATTGGGTTATGATTCCCCTTTAAAAATCATTTTTAGTGCACATGTATCTCTCTCTAAGTAGAGAGGTATAAGAGTAGAGTAGGCCCACTTTGGACCGAACTACTATAAAAAACATCCTTGAGTTATTTAATTTTTCTGCTTCTAATTAAATTTAATAATTAACTTTGATAATTAATTTATTCGATTAAATTTTTTAATCTGGTCTATTCACCCCTGTAGACCATCTTCCATTACCCTGTCCAACCTATCAGTGCTGTCAACTTCCAGAATTGTTTCAGATTTGAAAAAATTAACATTATTAGGTAGAAACAACAATGAATTGGGTGCTTCAAAGGATGTAACATTTTCCTCACAACTATCTCTCTTAACATCAATATAAATAGGTTCAAATCCAGGGGTTCTTGTGGGTGAATACTAAATAGTGGGTTCAAGAGAAAATTCAATAATGTGCTGATTAGAATTATGAACTTTGGAACTTTAGTGAAATTTCCCCTCTAGACTATTATCATTATCATGAGAAAGCTCTGAACCCTTCCTAGTAGAGGATGGAAGTGACAGACATGGAAGAGAGTTTATTTTATCACAAAAAGGTTTAAGTCTAACAATATTTTAAATCCCTACCAAAATATCCTCATCTGTAAAATCACACTGAACATCTACTGCTTCTATCAAGTCAATTCTTCCAATATCAAGTGTGTACTCAACCTCTTTCTCATATTCAATTTCAAAAGGCTTAATTTCTAAAACCATGTCATTTGAGTGTTGCAATTAAATTTTAGGATAATAATTGTATAATTCAGTTTCAATAAATTCAGTTTCCATAATTTTCAAATTAAGATAATTCTCATCAAGTTGGCCAACATTGATTTCCATTTCATTGAACAAAGATTCAAAAAAGTGATTACTATGAGAATAGGGTAATTAAAAGTCATCAGTTAGTCTTTCTTCAAATATCCATCCCTCATCCTCATCATCCAACAATATTTGAAAAATTATTAGGTTTACATATTCAAAACACGGAAGAGTGGTTATCAATTTATGTTAAACAATTTCAGATTCTTTAACTTCCATTTTAATGTTCTATACCAGAATGTACCCAATATTTTGTTCAGACTCATTAATCAGAAATTTAGAAAATTTGGGTGAAGAGTTTTTAACATTCAAATTTTCATTCTCAAAAATCTCTTCTACCCGAATGACTTCCTTTTCAAAACTCCTAAAACAATGATTTTTCTCCAAAGTAGGAATTATGAAAAGAACTGGGCATTCTTCTTCAATCTGTTTTAAATCAGTTTCAAAATTGTCTAACTCAAGGCCATTAAAGCTCTTTTTTGTATTTTCAATGTTGTTTTCATGATTCAGTGAGCTAGTTATTTCTAGATTTTGTTCAACAGTTTCAGGTTATTCAAAGATAATTTTTTCCTGTCCAGTTTCACTATCACTTTCATCTTCCACTAGATTTTCAAATCTTTTATACACATTTTACTTTTTAGTTTCTTTAAATTCTTCTTGTTCTTTAGACCTTTTTTGTAATTACAAGAGCATGTTTTCAAATATTTTCATTATTTGGTCTTTCTCTTGAGAATCCCTAAGTTGGATTTCATGAGTTTAGTTAAACCAGGTGTTCCAATTATTCTCCTTAGCATCCAGTTTGGTTTTAATTAATTCAAATTTATCTAGGAATTCAAGATTAGATTCAAACTTTTCTTCTTGTTCAATGTAAATAATCTGTTTTGGCTGGTCATAAACACACTGCCAAGCAGTGTGCCCATAACAGCTGCAACATACACAGTATAATTCAAGTCGATAATTCCAGTACTCAAAATGGTCAATTTTTTTGAAACAAAAAATAGGTGTGTTTAAACACACAATGTTTCATAGTTGATGCATATTTTTAATGTTAAACAAAAGCTGTAGGTTCCAGTTCACAGTTTTTTTACCAGTTTTTTTAAAAAGTTATTTTAATGTGTTTGTTTTTGTTTTTTTACTTTTTGTTATAACCCTAGACTCTCAGTGCGTGAAATTCCCAACAACAGCACCAAAAACATGACCTAGACCATCGTTAAATTCGGTCAAAGTTTAAAATTTATTTTTCTACTAACTACTGTATATGTGGTAAGCAGGGTCGAACCCACAAGGAAGGCTATTTTGACCACTAGTCTTCTAAAAACTAACTAAAAGATCCCACTGTTGTCAGTAGGGGGATTGAGTTTCTATCTTTCTACTTTTTTCTTATTTTTTATATTACAAGACACAAATGAAAAAACACAATCTTTTTCAGGTTTTGTTCTAAACTGTATCGAAGTAAGTAATAGGATAAAAACAGTAAGTAACATAGAAACTATATGCTGATAAGTGAACAATCTTGAGAAATTCATTAGGGGAAACTATCAAATCTACTGGTTTTGAAAACATTCATTCTCACAAAAGTGATTACAACTAGTACCACTGAAAATGAGTGATTTATTTCCCTATCCAAGAGAATAATCACTCAAGCCGACAAGTCTTGGAGTTCTCCACTCCTAGATTAATCAACTTGAGAATTTTAGTTGGAAAAAGAATATAGTTCAAACTTTCCGTATATTTTGTAGTATTTTATTTCAATTTAAAAGTGTGGGGGAGGGGGTCAATTCTTGAATGTGCTTAACAATGCTTAATTTTAAGCCCATAAATTCCCACTTCAATTTAAAATTTCTTGTTAAAAATTGTTAAACTTTTTCAAAATTCTTGCACAATTTTAGGCTTTACACTGTATTCAAATGGGTCTTTCCTTAGGGAATGTACCTTGATAGAAGTTAAGATTTGTTTTGAATATGAAATTAGTGATAATAGATGATTTCATAGTGATCTATCTTAGTGATCTAATGGAAATTTTTGTTTAGGAATTATTCCTGAGAGTGACATGGGTGATCTTTTAATGAAATTATGATCATAACTCTTGGAATTTAAAATTTTATTTTGATCATAGGTGACTCATTTTTTTTCTTTTATTTATTAAAGTAATTACCTTAATGAGCCAATATAAATTATTTTTGGTATAAATCTTTTGAATCTCGAGTAGTTTGGGCATCTGGGATCCCACAGTGAATCTCTGATACCTTAGATGCTGGGTAAGTTTCTGTTTACTATAGGCCCCATGTTATATTTCATATGATCAATTGATATAAATTTTAAACAATTATGTAATTAAGATATCATATATTTAATTTTTTTGAACCTCTATCGAATCAATTATCAAAATGAAATTTCACATGCTTCAAATTATTTCTCAAATAACAACTTTATTTAATCATTTAAAATTAATAATTATAAAAAATTCATATTTGAAATATAATATGCTTTAAATTTTATGTATTTTATAATTATTAATTACTTTATAAATTATATATTAGTTTCAATATAAACATTTTTCTAAAAAAATATATGCCATTAAAAATATATTAAAGGTATTCAATATTAACAATCTATATTAAAGATATTTATTTAATAAATGTTTTGAAATAAATTTAAAAATTAATTATAAACAGTTCATAATAAACTAATTCATATAAATTTATAAATTAAATATGTAACCCAATATACATCTTCTTATAATTTATACATAATTTATAAATTATATAAATCAATTCATATTTGAAAAAAGGAAAATTCCAAAATTTTATCTATATATTATTTTATTATATACATTACATCATATGTTGTGGCTCATAATGGAGACTATATTAGATTTTATGATTGGGTATTTATGGTTTAATATCACTCTTTGTTCATCTAATTTCATATTTTATGATAATATTGATATAATTTTGATGATATGAAGCTCTAGTTTTTGAAACAAAAATAATTTTATTTGACATTAACATATTATACCATTAGCCTATATCATATGTTATGATATGTCAAATCCGAAGAAATTTATTATTCCATTAGTTATATATCCTATATCGTATGGTGATGTCAAATGTTTTTCATAAGATATATCATATCAAAAAATAATCCACAATATAAAAAATCTATATAGTATTTTACAATTCAGAATGCCTTATCCATTTTACATCATATTATATATGATTTCATGAATTAACTGAAGCATGAAAATTCTATTGAAACTATAATCATGCATATACTTAAAATAAAGAATAAACCCGACATTAGAGATTCCCAAGCTTCCTTTCATCAATCACATGCTTGATGAAGACAACTTAGAAGTATCTAATAACTCCTTTTTTTTAGTGTATCAACGGGCTGATGAATCACTGAACAATTTTGAGGGATTCCTCATTCGACCATGATATGCTAGTACCTCTCAAAGGTAAAGGAAAAATTATAGGAGAGATTTATCAGTGGATAATTACTATCAAAGTGCTCAGACCATCATCATAATGATCTTGACTATATATACATAGGAATTGGGGACACTCACCAAGTAACTATTCATTAACTAGAATATTACTTTATGTTCAAGTAATTAATGTTTTTACAAACCATTTATAACCCTCAAATATAAATTTTACCTTTAAATGATATTCTGATTCACCAAAATATTTTATCATATGAAATGTTAATAATAATGATTTTCATACATGCAAGATAATTGAAATTCAACATTAAATGTTTGAATATATATAATAATAATATAATAAGATCAACCCACATCATAAAATTTAAAATATGGATATATCATACACTATGATATATCAAATTTAGTAGCATTGTATCAACATATAATACTAATGTGCCTGATTCTTACATAATATTTTAAAATTTGTATTGAGTGAAGAGTTAATTTATACAATATTTTTGTTCCTTTATTGTTCAAATGCTTTTTTATGGTATATTCAGTAGATTTTTAAGTCTTTTTAACCAAATACATAGATTAGTGAAATTTTTAAGCAAACACGATGACTACACAATGTGTAATTTAAAATAACATGTCGTACACATTTGGTACCCCATGCCATTTTATTTCATCTTCCATCATTCTCCACATGAGAATCAAAAGGTTAAGATTTTACTTAACTACACAATGCACACATTTGGTACACATTATGTAATTTATTTTCATATAAATGCAAGGGAAAGATTCCAAATTCTCCATTGCCTATTCTAGGGGTAGGTGTTACCACTACATCGACTTGATCTTTCTTGATGTTTAATAGGTATTTATTTATTTGTTTCTTTATTTGTTTCTTTTTTATTATTGTTTTCCTATTATATCCACAAATTGGGTGGAGTTTCCCCTCGATAATTGCATCCTTAAAATGGATATGAGAGGATAAGTGTATATATTGGAGTTATATAAAACTATATTTTTTTTTGATTATGATTTCCATTTTATTATTACTTTTATTCACTTCAATTTTATACTCACTAGTTGTCTCGTATTAAATGAATAATGACACAACTAGGTAAGTAAAAAGATATTTCATTGTGTGAAACCATAACTATTTATTGAGCCCATTTCCACACTTTTTGGGGTTTTTGTAAAAACACATTTTCAAGAGATTAATCACCATAACAAGGGATTGTGTTCTAAAATAATCAGTTATTTTCTATCTGACCATGAAATAATAGAAAATTTGAATCCCCCTTGTAGGAAAATTTTGTAAATAATTCCTAATATTAATGAGTAATTTTATAATAAAAACTTGTTGTTATTGAAATATGGACATATTTTTTTTATATTTCTTTCTATGTTTCATTTATTATTCTTCTCCTCACTTTATTTTTCTTTCAATTTTTCCCAACTTTATTCTCCCAATATTTTATTGCATGGATAACCAGCATAGAATCACAAACTCATGACTATATCATTGTGTTACCTATGGGTTTGAACATGATTTGAATTTGCTACATTGTTAGCTAGTGTAGGGAACATTTTTAATTTTGAATTTGACACACCTTTTAATTAGGGTGTAAAATTATATGTTTATTTTTAAGAAGAAACTAGTTGTGTGAGTTTTAAGTTGAAATTGATTAATTTGAGTTCTTTCTTTTCTTGTTCTTATTAATTTTCTCAAGTAACACAATCTGACTTCCAAATAGTTATTTATTCCATCTATGGTTGGCGTGCCTTGTCTAGAGATTTTTTATCAATATGATCTATTTTTGTTGTAATAATATCCATATAAATCTTACCCATATATGGATGGTCTTCAAAATGAGAAATACTAATGTATATTTTTAAACTCTATGTATTCTTTTCTATATTCTCCTTATGAAAGTTATAATGTTTCTAAAAAATTACTATCAATGATTCAAGATTTACCCATATACTAGCCGAACCAATTAGAAAGGTTGGAATGACTTGATCATTTTTGGAAGGATTATAGACATAATAACTAATGAGAAAATTCTACTTGATATTTAGAATGAACTATTTACTCTTAATTCAATCAATGAATTATGTTGTGATATAGAACTAGATAATATTGAATTTAATTTATCTTGAAATTATTTTTTATGAACTGAATTTGAAAAAGGTGACACATCATGCCTTGAAAATTTTAAAATTAATTATTCATTACATTATTATGATTTAGTTGATACATTACCTACTCAAGATAATCATTGTGATTATTTTCAGGTATTTAGCACTGAGGATTTGGAACCTCAAGAGGTGGAGGACATGAAGAAACCAACCAACACATAGAACCAACTCCAAAATATTATATCCATAGAGCAATAATACCAAAAGCCACCTCCTCACTCTCATAAACACAAAATCTTCAACTTGGAAGAGGAATTCATCATACACATGTGCTGGTTCTCCGAGCAAAACCATCACATGCCCTTCGATTATGGGTAAGTTTCCTTGGAACTATATCAATCCAAAGACACTAATCAAATGAAATTCTTGGGAGGAAAACGATATATGCCCACACACATTCTCTCTATCTCTCTCACTCATATATTTTAAATAAGGACATGAAATTTACTTATTCCTTACTTTTCATGTATATTACCTTTTTCTTTTCCTTTCCTTTTCTTCACAATACTTTATGTACATGAATTAAGAATGAATTATTTACATGTATTAATAATATACGATACGTGACTAAAGTTTTTAATTTTATTATAATATTAACTTTAATATAAGGAAATAAATTTTAAGTGAATAAACATGAATAAATCATGTGCCAATGAAATCTTTCTCGAGGGTATCTGAGTCGTTTTCAGTTTGAATCCCTATATACCCTCCATCAGTATAAGGGTCATTATCCCCCCCCCCATGTTTGTCGGAAATGAAATGTGATATTTTCTTATATAATAAAATAATATTAAAATAAAAATTAAACTCTTCAAGAGGATGGACCAATTAGAAGGAACAAAATACAGGGTCCAAAAGACCCATGTTTGACTCCACTTAAATAACTATACTTTTATCTTTTTTCCTTCTAATAAAACAAAAAATTATGTATTTTAGAATATGTTAGGTATTGTAATTATGTGATATTTTCAATGAAGATCATTTGGGTTTATTTTTAATGTGTGATATATATTTTTTCAATATATTTGTTGTTATTTTTTTATATTCTAGGTACAAATGATTTATTGAAAGAGTTTAAGAAAGATTTCTAAGTAAGTCAGATGATTTTTACTGATACTCAAGTTCTTAAAAACATTAATATACTCATGATTCTAATCGAGTTTGTATGTGTTTTTACAAAGGGGGAAAATTTGGTTTTCAGAAAAATATCATGTTGTAGTTGAACAATGTTCAAGCCTTGATGTAGTGAAGTTGAAACTAGTAATGAGATTGTTCAGTATTAAGGACAAAAAAATGAGCCTATTAGATAGTGGAATCTAATGTTTCAAGATAGATAGATTGTATAGAGATATAATTTAAAGTGTTAAAGTTGAATTATGAAATTTTTTGAGGATATTAAGTCCTGAAGTTCCTATTAAATGATGGTTGATCAATGAAATTATCATCAAACAAAGGTTGGGAGGACTGAGACATTGCGACACCAATCAAAAAGAAAACTCTGAAGGATGTCGAATAAAAAGGTAAAAAGATACACCAAAAAATATAAGTATGATGTTTACCATAATGATTTATTTTTTTAATGTTTCCAAATAGATTTCCAAGGAACATATTTTTGAAAATTCCATAAGACCAAGAAGTTTGAAGAAGGAAACTGAAGGCTATCAAATAGAGAATTCTATGGAGTTACCCAAAATAGAGTCATCTATTTATGCCGAATGAAATTTTATATAATTTTAACTATTAAATACTAAGAGGGATTAATATAAGGATAATCATTATACATATAAATATAAAGCCATAGAATGGAAATGTCTATGAAGTTAAACCAAAACATAATTTTCCAGCCAATGTTGTATAAAGTTTGACTGGACATAGGGTGGATGGATAGAGCGATGATAACTCATCTGATAGATCATTATGAAAAAATTATGTGAAGTACATTAGATAAACGATTCATGTGAAGATAACATGATGACGGAATATTGAGTGTACCAAACCTAGTTAACTGGACAATGAAGACTGAATAGAGGGGACTCAGACAGAAGAGTACCGGAAAAAGATTTTCTTTTAAAGGAACCTGACAACCATTCCATGGATAGAGTTCTAAGAAACATGATATATATTTTTTAGACCTTAACCATTATGATACCATTATATTATTTCAACAATCATAAACCATTAAAAATTTTAGGTAGTTTGAATAAATTATTTAATGAAAATTTTTAATAGGCCTTTAATAAAGTTCCAAAATGGTAAAGAGGAATTCTATCAAAGTTTATTTGAGTAGTAAAATTAAAATTTGATTTTTTTCATTCCATATGTTGCCCTATATTTTTATATAAAGTGTAATTATATAAAATGGTGAAGGAACTATATGAATTAACACCATTCCAGCAACTGAGAGAGGCAAAGTGAAGAATTTTTAACTATAATAAAAGCATGATTTTCCAATCAAGGAAATACTTTTTGTAGGAAGAGTCACTAGACAGATGTGTGCTGGTCATAGGTGAAACATATAGAGTCACTGGTCAGAGATTCTTTGAGTTAAGGTGCATCAGATGAATGCATAATGTTTGGATACAAAAAGAATGGATTCATACTAGACGAAGACAGAGGGATAATAGATATATTCATACTAGATGAAGAGTGTTCCCAATGGATATGTTACAAAAAATATTTTCTGATATATTTTAAAAGTTTCATATTTTTCTTTCTTAAAAGATAAGAAAAATCAGAAACTAGTATAATTTAATGTTGGGAGATGAAAGGTGGATAAATAGGATTGTCTAAATTGTATTCTATTAATATAAAAGTGAATTTCTATTGACTGATAGGAGTCAAAACAATACATATGTGGTCACCAACACTGAGGTTGAACATTGTAAGTCCTAGATTCCTTAATTTACTTTTATATATTTTTATATAATTGAGGTTGAGATTTAATGTTTACATGGATAGAAACTCTAATAATTTGAAGAGGTTCATTTTTATAGAAAATAAATTATAAAATATCACCATTGATTTAACCACCAATTCTTAGTGGTTATATGATCCATATATTTCACATGATTGATAATATCAACTAAGATAACACAAGAGGTATTCCTACCATTTCAAAAAAACGTTAAGGGATAGAAAAACACAATAATATCCTTTCTTCTATCTATTTGCCTGTAGGTGAATGATGAAACAATAGTTGGGTTTCCAACCATTGAGAAATGCGATCCTGTGACATTTTCTGTCAAAAATAATCTTGAGTTTTATCATAAAGATTGAAATAATATTATTATATGATTGTGAAAAAATATTTATATAATGGTTATGGGTCTCAATTAAATAAAGGAAACTCAAGAAAAAATCAAAATAATATTTGAGTGAAAGATTAAGGTAAAGGAAGAAAATATTTAAATCTAGAGAATTATGTTTTTAGATATTATAATGGTAGTAAATTATACTATTAATGACTACTTTAGTAGAGTTAATTATATTTTCTGAAACATTTTAGGAATTAAGTATGTTTTAGATGATAATTTTTTTGTTAAAATGTGGATAAAAAACACTCTTGAGAGGTTTAATCCTAAAATATTTGTTTAAAACATAAATATGATTATTCTCTTGATTAATTTCAAAACATTCTTGTTGTGTATGAAATAAGGAAATATTTAGTATTCAAAAATAATATTAAGGAAGAGGTAGTTTTTGAAGCTATCAAAAGAAAAATGCCACTTAAATATTTCAAGTGTAGATTCATTGGAAATTTCCCAATTATGTACCCAAATAATAATAATGGAGAATATGATGATGATTTCAAATAAAATATTTGGTGGTTCAATTTGAGGAAAACACCCAAGGAATATTATAAGTCCACTAGAAGAAACAAAATGTTTACCAGAAACAATAAAATAATATTATTGAGTAAGAAAGTTATGTATGAATATAACAATGATTTTTAATCTAAATTTTAAAATATAGATAATTTTTGAAAATTATTTGATAATGGTGAAATAAATGAAGTTACTTTAATTATTTAACAATAAGAAGTTGGAGATACCTATAGGAAATATCATATGAGATATGAACTTATGGCATGTATTGAGAAAAAAGAACTCAACAAATAAGATAGAAAGTTGAAGAATTAAAGCGAGAAAATGTATTAGGGAAAATTATAATTCTATAAAAAGTAATATAAGTATATTGATATGATTTAAAACCTCAAGATGAATTTTTTATAATAATAAAATATAGTGAAATATATTGATGAGAAACTTACTGTTAAAGAAGAAGAGCTATGTAAAACTCAGTTAAGATGTCTTGAGGCTAAAACTACCTTGAATAATCTTAATTATAATTTCTAAAAAGATTTATATTTAAAAGTCCAATCATTTCAATCTACCATAGGAACTCATCATAAGAATTAAGTTAAATATGCACCCACTAAAATAAAAATGTCTTCTAATTATTCTAATCATACAGGTGTAAGAATCAATAGTGGGAAATATTGGGCTGAAAAAGGATGTGAAAATACATCACATTAATGAAATTTAAAAATTAAATTTGAAATAATATTTCTCCATGATAAGGGAAATTATATGTTTAAGGATATGTTAAACCTAAATAAAATCATCACAGGGAAAACTGTGTTTTTATAGAAGATTGAGGATCAACAGATATTTTTTGTGATTTGGTATATATGGGAATAAGTAATATAATTTTTTAGACAACCTATATATCCTTAGGAGAAGGTATTAACTGAGTGGGATAAATAATGGATAAAAAGCGAGTAACTTCCTATATTTATCATAAGAAAGAAAATAAAAGTCATTAGAAGTTAAAAAGATCTCAAGGAAAAATTGATTTGATTGAAAAGAGGATGTTTGTGGAACATGTAAATAATTAGATCACTATACTGAAAAATTTATGACAACACATTTGGGATAAGTTTATGATATCATAAAAGAAAAGGAATTTGGTAGGAAGAAAATTGAAGATAAATATTTTAATATTGAGATTTCGCTAAAATCTAGAAAAAAGAGTGTTGTCTTAGTCCTTCAATTCCTTATTTTAATAATCAAAGTCATTTTTTTGTAATTACTAACACATTTCACATTTTATGAAAGCAAATTATCTTTCTATAAAGGTATGAAAATTTCTCCATATTTGGAATTTACCATATAGAAAATATGATCGACCATATGACCATCAGATTAATCATGATGAATCTATGGAAAATTAACCAAGAAACTATAATATAGAACCATGAAAACTTAAGATAGTACCATGTGCCGATAAAGTAGAACTAATTTTATATAATATATAACTGATCAACCACATGAAATAATGATTTAGCATTGAGAAAAATGTTTTTAACAAAGTTATATATTGACTACAGGCCTAACAGATCATCTGTAACTGATTTTTTTGAAAACTATTAGATCGAACACCAGAGTAATTTATCGATTTTCCAGATATAAGGAAGAAACCATGTGTACATTAATAATACATCCATTCAATGGAGTGACTAAAGACTAATTTATTATTTACCACATGGACAAGGAGGTCGACCACAAGTACAAGGTGACCGACCATAAGTAATAGGTGATTGACCATTTGCACAAGTGATCGAACTCATATAAAGGAAAATATTATATTATTAAATATATTAATCAAATCTGTTTTATATATAGAATTATATGTTTTTCCAAATAATTTATTAATATTGGATTTACTACCAATGTATGAGGGTATTCATGAATATTTATCAATGGATATTTCTAGAGAGAACTTATTTTTTTAAAATAAAAACCTAATAAAAAAAACATGTGCAATGCTTGAGAAAAAAATCTTTCATGCATAAAATAGATACGTAAAAAATTTCATAAATGAAAAGGAAGAACATTTAATGTATTTTGAACTTATACGATACCCTGTTCTAACTATATGTTCAATGATGTATATGAGAAAAAATAAATGTATTAACATATCAATTACAAATCAAAAGTCGAGAAAGAGAAGAGAATAAAATTTTATAAAACAACAGAACAGAATACTATGTTTCACCAAATTCATATCATTTATCTTACTCTATTTTAATTACATTTGAGATGAATGTTCTGTATGATGGTTATATTTTATCCCCAAATCCTATATATAATGGGAGAGTTTAAGACACTCCCCTTATCGTTTCTTTATTCATTTTAAAATGACATACTATAGAAGTGGCTGTGTAGCCTAGATTCCCTACTTAAATTTGTTTCATTTATTTCTCCCATATAAAACTATGGATGAGGATATGTGAAGATTAGAGATACTTTTTTTCTATCATATAAAACCCAATATAGGATGAAGATGAATTTATTTTATAATAAATTGATTTTCATTCGATTATTTCCAAGTGGAGTGGATTAGAACATAGCTTGAGATTGAATCCCTAATTTATTTTTGATGTGTTTTTATCAATTTTTTACTCTATTTTCTAAAACATTTATGTATCTATTTTATAAACTATATAAAAGAATTAATTTGATAGTTAAATTTAATTGGAATTTTAGATATCATGTCTGATTCATGTAAAATTATTTGAAAATTTAGAGAGTTTTTATACTTGTTTTAACTGATTTGTGATCAAAATTTAAAGAATCATTGTGAAAATATCAAAGTATAAAACAATATTATTTTAGTTAAATGGGCGTATTTTATAAATTGGGGGTATTTAGTTTTTAAATATTTTTTTAATATGAACTGTTAATTGGAAACTCAGTTACCCCCCTCTAGATTTTTCCACTTAGACCAACAGTTGATATTCGAGATTCTGTTTTTTTTTCAAATTAATTTTTAATTGTGGGGTAATTTTAATAGAAGATATTATTTTTTGTTCTTTCTAAATCTATATATTTATAGATAACATGAAAATTGAGTGATATACTACTAACTAGGCTATTTATTTTAATGGAACTAACTATTTTCAATGGAAGATCAAAATGAAAATCCATATAGAGAGTATGTGATTTGGTATTTAATCTGTAATAGAGGAAAAATATGAACAACTCCAAAAAAAAACATGGGATATAATGTAAAATTTTACTATTATTCAAATAGTAAATATATAAATTTATTATATTATTCACTAATAAAGGAAACATTTTATGTAATATCTTCTTGGTCTACTGCTTTTGAAATATTAGACACAATAACTATTTCTCATGAGGGAACTTCTAATGTTAAAGAATTAAATCTTAGTACATATACCATTAAATATGATACTTTCAAGATAAAACCTGGTGATACTATTTTTCAAATGTTTTGTAGATTTAATGATATTGAAAATATATTTCATTAATTTAGGTTATAAAATTACTAATAAAGATCAGGTGATGCGACTACAATTATTTCCACCTGATAGATGGAGGGGAATATTTGTTTCCATCAGAGTATCCAATGATATAATTATAATGATATTAAAGGCATTAAATAGAAAACATATGATGAATTAAGTGGAATAAAAAGTGAATTAATAAGAAGAGTATGAACCAAAGAAGAAGTCAATGGATTTTAATATCTTAGAGTCAAAGATAAAATAAAAACCTAATATAAATTTTTGAGTGAAGATGAGTAATATACAGATGGTGACAAGGAAATAAATAACCTTTCTAGATGATTCAAATAGTTTTATATGAAAAATAAATTCTTCAAAAAATAAAATGGTAGTGGTAAGTATGAAAAAAGAGTGAATTGGAAGAAATAGTGGAAAAATGATGATTCCACTAATGAGAAATCCTTATTTGAGGGAAAAAGAAAAGAACACATCAATTCCAATTATCCCAAGATAAAATATAATAAAAAATATGAGAAAACAACATCTGGAAAAAAATCTCTCTAAAATACAGCTGGAGAACCTCTGAAGATAGATCAAGTGACTTTGTTTTGACCAGAGAAGAGAAAAAAATAGGAGAAAAATTTTATTTTATGAAAAACAAACTTGAGGTATTAAATTGAATTTATATCTCCTGTTCATATTTAAAAATTTCTGAGAATGAAATCAGTGATAAAAATATGATTAGTGTGTATTTATTATAGTACTATAATATTATGGAATATAAATTTAATAAACTTAAATAAAAATAGAAAATAATAAATAATTACCATTCCTTAACCATTTATTTTAAATATGATTTTCTATAGAAGTTGAAAAATAAAAAATTATTAAAAGAACATACTGAACTAAAAATTTCGATTGAGAAACTAAAAAATGAAATGGATAGATTCAATAATGGTAGATAAAATCTTTATAATATTATTGAAAAATAAGGAACACCCAAGTATATCACTAGTATTTGTTTCAAACCGATAAATAGTTGAATTTATAAAAAAAATATTCATAGTTTATTATTTGAAATTTTTGTAAATAAATATTCTTTATATAGACATAATAATATTTTTATTTCAAAAAGGAAAAATTATATTTATAAAAGTCCACTTAAAAAATTTGGATTGCTAAGGCTCATATTCATTAACATTTCTAGACCCAAGTAAATATGGGTTCTAATCATTTCATGCTTAAATTTTCTATATGAAGAATTCTTGAAGAGTATAAGTACGAAATTATGGTATCTGGAGAGTGGTTATTATAGACACATGAATGGGGATTACTTGAACTTTAATAACCTTATCAATATAGATGACAGACATATCACTTTTGGTGACAATTCCAAAGGATAAATAATGAGACGTGGTCAAATTAGTAATTCTATGACTTTTGATTTCTAATGTTTTATTTGTAGATGTATTAAAATATAATCTATTTAACAACATTAAACTATGAAATAATGGTTATCAGGTTATGTTTAAAAAAATTTCTTGTAAAATTTTATATTCCAAGAATTATTTAGTTTTTACTACCTTTTGTAATAAATGTTTTTAAGAAATTGATTTAAATTCATTGTTTTCCCAAAATAATTATTGTCTAATTACATTTTACAAAGTGTATTAGCTTTGGAATAAGAGACCAGGACACTAAAACCTTTGCTGAGTTAGGAATCTTACAAGGAATGGATTATTCAAGGATAAAGCTAAACTAGAATTCCCAACAGACAAAGTTTCTTACCAATGTAAAAAAGAGAAGAAACATAAGATCTCTTTGAAACCAAAGAAATAAGTTTCAAATTCTCAACCCCTAAAGTTGGTTTATATGGACTTGTTTGGACCCTCTGAAGTTTATAGGATAAATGGAAATAACTATACTTATATTATAGTATATGAGATTTTTAGATACACCTTGGAATTATTTTTAAATCATAAAAGTGAATATTATTTATATTTTTCCAAAAATGAAAAATATGTAGAAACGTTTGGTGGCATTTCTATTAAAACCTTAAGAAGTGATCATGGTTGTGAGTTTTAAAATCAAGAATTAAAATATATAAGTTCCAAACATGAATACAATCACAAATTTTCTACTCCAAGGATCATATAGTAGAACAGTTTTGTAAAAATAAGAAATAGAACTTTTCAAGAGATTTACTTGACCATGATTAATGAGTATAATTTATCTGTTTATATTTTCAAAGAGGATATAAATACTAGTTTCTATATTATTAATATTTTTCTTATCAGAAAAATTTTAAATAAAATTCTATGTGAGTTATGGAATGAGATAAAATAAAAAGTTAACTACTTTAGAGTTTTTGTATTTAAGGTATTTATAATCAATACAAAGGATAATTTTGACAAATTTTCATCTAAAAGTGATTAAGGAATATTAATTTATTATTAAACATACAATAAAAAATATATAGTATTCAATAAAAGAACCAAAATAGTGTAAGAATATTTACATGTAAAATTTTATGAAACAGATACACATGAACTAGATACCCCTTTAAAAAACATTAAGGTTGAACTTTCAAATTTAGATATCAATGCTAAATCCAGTGATAATTCTTTGAAACTAAAGAAAAATAGCTTAGTTATAAGGAAACTTTTTAACCCCAAACTATAGATGAAAATGAAGTATCAAATAAATCTATCCCAATAAATATAATAACTCATAGACACAATCACTAAATTTAAAAATTTAGATATCTATATAGAGAAACATATATTAGGTCTTCTCTTAGAAATCTATTTGAATATCAACCCCTTATTTTACAACTTAAATGTAAGAAAATCAATAAAGAAATCAATTATGAACATTGGGAAATAATAATTAAATAATAATTGAATTAGTTTGAGAGAAAACATTTCTAGGAACTAGTAGAAAGAACTAAGGACTTCCTGATAACTGGCACTAAGAGGGTTTTTAGGAATGGAGTTGATGTATAAAGAAGTATAATTAGAAACAAATAAATACTAGTTCTATAAGGATACAATCTAGAAAAATTTATTGACTATGAGGAAACCTTTACACTAGTATATATAATTGATGTTTTCCCAATATTTCTTTCTTATATAACACTTTTGGAATTTAAAATTACATCAACTAGATTTAAATAGTGACTTTCTAAATGGTTATATAATTAAATACGTTTTTAGATCAAAACCCAAGATTTTAAAACTCTAATTTTTCCAAATCATTTATTTAAATTAACATGATTTGTGTATGGATTAAAACAAGCCCCTAGAGCTTGGTATGATAGGCTGAACACTTTTCTTATTTTAAAAGGTTTTAAAAAACATATTTCTTAACCTATATTATTTATAAAGTTTTTTTACAAAGTTTTATTATTAGTAAAATTATATGTTGGTGATATTATTTTAGGATGATAAAAAAACACATTGTGTATATAATTTCCAAAAATGATACAAAATAAATTTGAAATTAATTTAATGGGAGAGTTAAAATGCTTTCTGAGATTTCAAATTAAAAAAAAAGTATCGGATTTTTTTAAACAAAATAAAATAAAAAAAGTATTATTTAAGATGGTTTGTATTGGATAACACTAAAAATAGTGATACTAAAATGAGAAAAACTTTTAATCTAGATCATGATTAAACTAGAAAACTATTTGATCAAATCACTTATAGAGGTATGATTGGCAGTGTCCTATACATAACTGCTAGTTAACCCAATGTTATATTCTCTTAAGATTATTTTAAATAGCTTAAGAAAAAAACCAAATTTATATTGTTTTATCATAAAGGACATTCTATTGAATTGTTTAGTTATTCCAAGCACGATTTTTGGTTTTTTTTAATTTTATATAAAGAGATCCTCTAAAACACGTCATCTTTTTTATAAATTATTTATTTTTATTGTATAGTAGAAATGTAATTACATTGCATTATCTACTACTAAAATTGATTACATATATTTAAATATTTGTTTTTAGAGATTATAGGGTTTAAACACACATGACTAGACTATGGATATCAATTTATACATGTATAAATAAATTGGGAAAACAAAAATGCAATTAACATTTCTAAAAATATCGTATCTCATTCAAGGACAAAAAATATTGATATAAGACATCATTTTTTAAGAGATAATTTTAAAAAATGCAACATCAGACTAAAATTCATTGTAATTGAACATTATCTTTCTTATATATATAAAAATCTATTGAACTATGAAAGAATTAACTATATTAGAAATGAATTATGATGAATCCTATGATTTTGGACGAGATGAAATTATGAAGAAGTTCTAATTTTATCATTTTGTGGATGGAAAATCCTGTAACCAAGTTATAGAATGTAAATATAATATTTGGGACAATGAAATGTTTTTAGACATTATTGAAGCCCTAGGAGGTGTAATGGAGGTTATGTTGAGTTTCATGATCAACGGGCACCAGAAACTTATGTTTAGAAGGATTGGTAAGGGTGCACATTTTGTATGAATCGATTCACCCCACGACATGCAGCCAGTTCAAGAGGGTTGACAGTGTTGCATAGCTTTGACTAGACATGCACACCAAACTGCACAGACATGTGGGTGATAAAAATATCTTGAGAGTGGCATTTTGAATGGGATATGAATGATTATTTAAAAAATGTTGCCATCCTGTGCAACTGGGTTCCTTAGGAAGTGTCTCACACAAAGTTGGCACACATTTTAGCCAATCATGCAGCCAAACCATACACCTCATTATAGGGGGTAAAATTACCCCTTTTTCTGTTATAGACTTATTTAATTTTCTTTTCATATCCTTCTCTTCTTACCAGCATGCTACAGTTCCCATGGATATCTCCTTATTCTCCTCTAGGTATGAGGATGTATCCCTTATAAAGACTCCACTTTTAGCACTATAATGTTCATTGGATATCCTTTAGCGAGTCAAAAACTTTGATTCCTTATAATCATTTTTATTTTTTTCATCTAAGATGCTATTGTGGTGAGAGCTAATTCACCCTATTTCTAAGGAGTCTATCTAATACTATATTTTATCTCTAAATGGATTGAATTTGGCCTTGATATTTCACATATGGTTCATCCTAATCATGAGGTAAGTGGTCTATAGATTTCCTATTAATTTCTTAGTGTTTAATTAATTCTTACAGTTTGTCACACACCGATATATCTATAAGACACCTCTTAATTGTGATATTTAATTTGTATAACCTAAAATCTTAATTATAATAGCCCTTATATATATTAAATATCATTTTTTTGATGATCATGGACCTCAGTTATTAAACCACCCTTAAGTCTGGATTCCTTGAATGACCATAAATTAATTAATTGTTTTCTAATAGAACCCCTCATTGAGGTACATTTTATTATTAAATGAAAATTATTTTTTTAATTGGAATTTGATGGGATCTGACACCCCATGGTATTACTTCATTGTGACTGGACCACTTCCTAAGGGGAGTTTGAACCTTCTTCTATTAAATTAATTTGATGAATTATGTGTGGTATTCTTGTTAACATAGCTTATTTAATACCTCTTGAATATATGGTGTTTTCTTCCATGGTCACTCCACCTGGCCATAATATATTTATCAAATGCTTGATATTTATTAATAATGGTTTAGACCACTTAATTAAATAAATTAAATTTTATGGGAATGACCGAATTATTCTTTTAATTAAAGAGTTAAACAGGAGTGACCCTTTTATAGTGTACTTTACTTATAATGTGGCATGTTTATAAATATTACCTTATATATTAATAATTTAAATGACTAAATGAACCATGGACACCTTGAGTGATTCTTGGGTTCCTCCTTATGAAACACATTGGACTAGAACATAATAAGTTGATACTATATCATACATTGAGGGATACTTGGGCTTCCTTTTACAAAACACAAATGAATGGATCATAGGTTTCCTAATTTGTACATATGCCAAAATTGATACTTGGTATGACTTGGAAAGGCTCTCTATATGTTTCATTACATCCTTGAGAGATACCCGTTACATAGAGGAGAACCCTTGGATGAACTCTATGGCATGATGGTCACACTATTCCATGATTGATACTCAGAGCCCTATATGAGATACCAGGGATGTACTCCAAGGTAGATTGATTCACATCATACTGGTAGTTATACATATAATTCCATTAATGGATCTCCTTGGATGAACTCTGATGGTTATGGGTATTTGTATTTCCCCTAAATTAATATATGGGTTTCTATTTATAGATCACCTTGAATAGGCTCTTGGTGCCTCTTTTTAAATAATAATGATGAATTAAATTTTATAGACTAAGAATGCATACTTGTTAGCCAGGAATGTATCCTCCAAGACAAATGTCATTCTTGGGTTCTGTCCATCTCATGATAATTGTTTAATGATGATATATTTTACATTTCACCCATATCACATTTTTATAGGTTAAACCTAGATAAGAGATATTATGGCTTAGGCTGAAGTAGGTATGGTCAACCAAGATTCCCTTAGGATCCAGTCTTGACTTATTTAGTTTTATTTGTTTATTACTTTTGTTTTAATAACTAATTTTTTTTGTAATTTATATTCATAGACAAGATTTTTATTTAGATGCTATTTTTGGTGGCCTACTAAGTATATATCACATCCTTCTCAAGCCTCCTTCGTACTGGGGTACCTGGGAAGATCTGATGTTTTTAGGTATATAGATTATTGTTGTGATATGAATTTTACATGATATAAAAGGAACATAGGACTAAGATAGTACTCAAAATGATCAAGGAGATCACCCTTGGTGATTTTTTTATTTTCTTTATCTATGTATTTTTTTTCTTCCTACTGTACTTTTCCTGTTTATATTATAGAATCATCTTAACATATAAGTTTATATACATTTTTTGTTTTACATTTTTATCAATTATTATTATTCTTCTTCTGTTCTACATTTCATTTATTTATACTGATTTAACTATTTTTTTTCTTATGATATACCATTGTTCCACTTTGATCATGATGGTATAGTCTCCCCACCATACCACCATTAGAACCTCTATGCTAGTCAACAAGATCCTGTGTATGGGGAGGAATACATGAGGCCATGTGGTGACCTATCCAGCTACTAGATTCACAGTCAGTCATGCCAGGATGTTACAAAGTGATATCAGAGATTTCTTTTCCCTTGTCTTACTATTTTGGGATGGTAGACAAAAGACTAAGAATTTTTCAATTATTTGTAAATATCCATGTATGGTACTGATAAGACCAAGAATGGGGAAATGTCTACCCATCTAGGGATGGTATTGTTGTTCGTGATGTTCACTATTATAGTTGATTATGATTTCACCTTGAGTGATTTGTGTATATTTTTCTGCTCATTGATTTATGAGATTTATATTATTTAGCCATGGTCCAGTATAGAAAGGAAGTTTCATTTAGTGAATCATTTTAGACACATATAGATTCACATTCCATTATTATTCCATGCCATATTGATTTCATTTATATGAAATTAATGATTTTTTAACATTCATTTTGTGTTTATTGTCATTCCTATTATATACCATGTTATGTATTTTAGTAACCTGAATTTTTTAATACCTTCTTAGGTATTTCATTAGCATGATTGTTTGAATGACATGATATCTTACTAGAGTATTATTCCATATGTCTATGACTTATTTATCATGACTTTATTGTATACCATGCTTGGGTGTTTTCCCTACATACATAGTATCTTTCCATGTTATTTTTTAATCTTTTTTGATTATTTACCATGTTTTTTAAATGTACTGCATGTAATAGAGTTAATAGTTATCACATTGATATACAATTAGTTATTAAAGTTAAAAAATAAACCTAAATAGTGTTTTAACACATTGATTGATGGCGACACATTAAATAAGTAATCAGGACATATTTGATCCATTAACCATTGGTTGCATGGGTTGAAACATTCTGGTTGTGATTAAATGGGAGCCAATTTGAAATCTATGAAGTGTATTGGTGATTTATAAATTGTAAAATGGTGACCCATATAATGGAACCATATTTAGGAGCATACTATATATATATAGAAATTTTTATACAAATGTAACTACTTCTAAAGCTTAAATCTTATATAAATTGGTTTCTTATGGACCTCTTTCATGACTCGACACAAGTAGGTCAGTCTTGAACTTTTATGGTAATGGGATAAACCTGAATTAAACCAAGTAAGATGGTTAGAGTGCTAAATTATTATTAGGTGAAACCACTAAGGGTGTTTAAAATTGTAATGTTTAAAATGTTTTTCATTTCATTTTGATGAACCTAGAATGACTTGATCAGGACCGTTATAGGCCGCCCTTCCTTTGGTTATGTCTTAATTCCTAAAACCATAGGGGAATGTTTATATTATATAAGAATGATCATTCAATGTTTTTTTATCCATTTATATAGTTTTATATATAAGTGTATAGTGTCATATTACTTGACCATTCCCCTCCCTAATTAATAAAAGACATGTTATCTACTTTTGATCGTTATTTTTTTATGAGGCCTCTGTTAATTAAAATTCCAATTAAAACCTAAAGGGTTATTTACTATATATATTTTAATTGAAATTTTATTTAACTAAGTACAATTTTTTGAAACTTATAGATAAAAAAATGGATAAGAGGAATTTATGTGATAAATTACCAGAACATCACTGGATTCTAGTCAAATAATTAATTCTAAAAAGGAAGTTTAATGTTACTTACATATATTATTTATGGAATTTTCTAAATAAAGTTTTATGATTTGTATTTATTACTAATGATTTGATATACATTTTAAACTAATCCCTTATAATGTTTTAAATATCAAGTGTAAATAAATGAAGCGAATTGAATAAAACCTACAAGCGGTGATCTTAGTCTTAAACCTAGAATAAGGGTAAATTCAATGTTTTCCTAATCTTGGATCATAATGGGGACATGATAATTTCCCATAGAAATCTTAATTTATAGATTGAACTTAAATGACATACCTTTAATCCTAATGAACTTTTATCTATGACATCTTGGAAGGGTTTTTTCTTTATGCTATGGTAAGGGATAACTCGAGGTAGATAGAACCCTTAGAACTTTAAAACATTACTTTTCCTTCTGACGAGCTTCTTATGTGTGGTCCTATTCAATATCAATTTTTACATGGTAAGAATATTATATTCTACGGTGACACCTGAGAAAAAATGGGTGGTTGTGTTGTTGTTGGACCATTTTTATGGGAATGTGCATCATGTAATTCTATAATTCATCCAGTTAGATATGCCCACGGTATGGTTGACCACTTAGTGGGGGTGTGTGAAACCTCTTATTATTTCTCAATGATGGGTGAATTGACACATCATCAGCCAGGTTAATAGTCATATTGAGAAATATGAATCTGGTTTAAACCACTTTTACTGGCCATTAGATACTGAGATGAATGGGGTGATAACCCTGTGGATAGTATTGAGTATGTTCCATTTTCTGGCGAAACATTAGGGTGGTATTCATTGACACACATGGCACCATAGAGTTTCTAAAAATGGTATAATTAACCATTTGAGTTTTGTGGAAATATATTATCCTTAATATATTATGGCTGAATCATTAGTCATATTTGATGTAGAGTGACATGGGAATTAAATTAATATCTAGATCTTCTACATGATTGAGATTGCATTTCAAAGAGGATCAGGTCTTTTGACACATTGGTCATATTTGTTTTGGATTATTTTCCGAGTTCTATGGGGTATATGGTAGTAAATTAGGAAAATTATCACATGTACATCTAAATGTGAATCCAATATAGTGTTTATTCTAGTGGATAGTTTTCACCTCTATTGGTTTAATGAATGTTAAGAATTCGTTTCCACCTCTAGGAACTTCAGTTCATGGTCTATGGAGTGTCTACTGTGAAATGAGTTATTTACAGTAAATATAATGATAAGGACACCCCGTGGTGGAGAGTAATGTGTCAATCTATGTAATACATGTCCTTCTAAGTAAAAGGAGCACAACCAAGTAGAACCATTTGGAAATTTAAATCTTCTCTTTTAATTCTGCTGAGGATAATGAGTTTTGAAACATGTTACTGCTTGCAAGGCAGTATAATAATGGGGCGGTTGGTTGTGTATTATACATATGAAAATAATATTAGTCAGAGATGGAATTTAGTGGTTATTTTCGAGTGATCAAGGGATTCCTTGGGTGATAATGGAATCTGGGTTGGGTAGTAATGATGTGTCAGTAGTTGCATCAAGATCCTTCCTAATAAAGTCAACTAGTAATGGTTCGACTACTCTTCCTTTCTGTAGCTACTTACGGTTGGTCCGAAAATACACCGAGAACTTCATCTTGAGGTTTTAAGAGTGTCATAAGACCTTTATAGAGATTTTTAAAATCTTCTTAGTGTACTCTTAGAATATTTTTGATCATGTCCACTATCTTGACATCATTTGGGTACACTAAGAGGGCATCAGTTATACGCTACGCTAGATTAAGATTCCAAACTATTTGATAAATAGATTCTATGGTAGTTAAGCTTTTAGATTGTGGTAATTTAAGGGGTTTTGTTACTTTAGATTGGCACTTGGGTTTCTACATTGGAACTCCTTGTATAGACTCAAGGTAACCAAACCACTTGTGACTTGAATACCATCAGGCTTAGTTAGTGGTCTTCCATATGGATGTATCATCCTTGAACTGATGTCTTTCTTGTAAATGCTGGAGAATGTGCTAACTTTGATGAGCTACTTGTTTCCTAGTTACTGACTTTGAGGTTAACCTAGAAATAAGTAGGGCTTATATGATATGCTTTGAGGATATCTACCCAAGTTTTTTGGATTGGGTATATACCCTTGTTCATGCAAAGGCATGATAGCTTAAAGTGGATATTTGGGATTAGAACATCACTACAATCTAGTTATGAGATTCAGTGGATATTTTCAAATTAAATACAAGGATCCTTGAGAGAAGGTATTATGTTTTGTGTTGTGTATCATCAGCCGTATAAGATGATATTTTTTTTAGAATAGTCTACTGGAAGTGGCTCAGATTTATTTTTTTCTTAAAGAATATGGTCATTGAGGAACCATTTCTGGAATGTCGTCAGGATGAGGTGAGTGTAACGCAAGTCAGATGTGGGTTTTATAAAAATCAAGCTCGATAAGGCTATTTCGGATCAATTGGGAGTCAAATGTTCGATCAAGCTAAGAATCATTCTATGAGA
The DNA here is from genome assembly GCA_963277665.1 of Viscum album. NCBI lineage: Eukaryota > Viridiplantae > Streptophyta > Magnoliopsida > Santalales > Viscaceae > Viscum > Viscum album. Next base: position 192,461,748 of record OY728145.1, read on the forward strand.
GTCATTATATTGTTATGAGAACGCCTAATGAGACAATCCTGATGGTGTTGAAATTATGACCTGGAAGTTTTTGTTCAATGGTAGAACCTATGGTGAAGATAACCGTAGGAGGAGTGGTTGAAAATATGAAGAATTGATCATGTATATTATTTTATGGGCTCATATGAGCACTGAATTGATGTTTTAGATAGGAAAATGAGTGCTTGCTTGAGTTTTAGAAACTCATGTACCATATTTTTAAAGTGAAGTCTCCAGTGCATTGGGAGTTTAGAAACACAATGAAAAAATTTAATTGAATGTTCATGGCCTGAGTGGGTCTGAGATTGTTTGTGTTTTCCCCAAGGATTCTCAAGGATAATAAGTTCTAAGGTGAGGAGATTATATCATCTAGTGATTTTGGATCTGATGAAATTCCAAATGAGATTATATTTTATTCATTAATGGATAGAAAAATCTTTACAACTAGCACCAAAATGTAAGTCTAAGATTGGAAACAAATAAATGTGTTGTTTTTAGATTTTTTTGAATGCCTGAGAGGTGTTACTGGTGTTCTGTTGAGATTCGGGACCATTGGGATCTAAATACATAATTTTAGAAGGACTGGTAAAGGATACATGAATTTTTTGAAACTATGAGACCCACTAAAGGAAACCATGTTTCCTTTTTAGGAGGGTTGATTTTGTTTTATGTTTTTTCCTAATAGTGTGCACTAGGACACCTGACCATGTGGTTTCTATATGAATACTGATAGGGGAATTTTTCATGGGCCACACAAGGTTAGGTAAACCATGTGGTCTGCCCATGCGAGGGGATTCCTTGTTAATCAGCACACACATGGTTGGTGTACAGTTTGAAAAACCATATATTCAAACTATACAACTCATTAAATGAGGTAAATTACCCTCCCCCCTATAGCCTTATTTTGTTTTCTCCTCCAATTCTTCTCCTCTTACCAACAAGCAGTAGCTCCCATAGATCTCTCAATCTCCTCCTATATGTGTGAAGAGATATCCCTCTTACGATATCTTTTTTCAACACCATCAAATTAATTTGATATCCTTAGGCGATTCTATAACTTCAATAACATTTAATATTATTTTCTATTTCCATTTAAGATGCAATTTGTGGTGAGACCTAATTCAACCTATTTCCAGGGTGTTTTCCAAACCATCCATTTTATCTTAAACTAGACCAAATAGAGCCTTGATAATGGATTCGTGGGTTCTCCTAATAATGTGGTTGGTGGTCTATAGATTTTCTCAAAAAGTCATTGTGTTTAATAAATTCCTCTATTATTCCACACACTGGTATATCAGTGTGATGCCTCCTAAATGAAATGTTTAATTTATAGAATTGGGAGCCTTAATTATAACAACCCAGGTATATTAAATTGGATTTTAATGGTAATATCCCTCAAGTCATAAACCAAAATTAAGTTCTTAATTATCTAATTCTATTAAATTAATTAGTTGTTTTCTAATAAATCCCCCTATTGAGGTGCATTTTATTATAAAGTGAAAATAGTGTGTTAAATTTAAATGTGGTGGGTTGTGACACCCCACAATATTAATTCATAGTGATTGGAGCACCACCTAAGGGGATATGGAAACTTCTTATATTAATTGAATTTGTTTAATTTTTTGTGGTATTCTTGTTAGCAAGGCCTATTTAATACCTCTTATATGTATGGTGTCTTCTACCATGTGTTTTCCACTTAGCCTTAATATATTGATTAAATTCTTGATATTCCTTAATAAAGTAAGGTACTGCATAATCAATTAAATGAAATGTCATAGGATTGGATTTATTATTATTTAAAATGAAAATGTAAATGGGAGAGAACCTATTAGAGTATACTTGACTTATGATGTGGCATATTTATGAACATGACCTTCTCTTTTGTGAATTTATATGAATAAATGAACCATGAAATCCTATTGTGATACTTGGGTTCCTCTTTAGGGACTTCCTTGAATGAGATCATAGGTAGTTGATACTATATCATACCTTGATAGATACTTGGGTTTTGTTTCACAGAACCCCAAAGAAGGGATTGTAGGTAGCTTGATTTTTAAATAAGCTGGTGAGATATATGCTATGACTTTTAAGGTATATCTATGAATTTATTTACCTCCTTAAGTGACGTAGGTTTCATGGGAGAGAACCCTTGTACTGGCCCATTGGTTATATGGTTACACCATACCATGAGCAATACTCGAACAACTATATGATATACCAGGGATGAACTTAGAGGTTGATTGCTTCACACCATATCCGGATTAATACTATGGATTCCATTTTTGGATCACCTGTGATAGAATTTGATGGTGATGGGTATTTATAGTAACCCTATAGGGATACCAAAGATTTCATTTAAGGATATCTTCAGATGGAATTAGGGTGCCTCTTATTAAATTCTAACAATGACTTAAATGTTAAATACCAATAATGCATACATGTCATCTTGGGACGTGTTTGATAAGATAAATCACATGATTTGTTTCGATCCATTTCATGATAGTTGTTTTATGATGATGTATTTTCTTTTGAACCTATAAAAATAATTTATAGGTTGACCCTAGCACAAATACATTTTATCTTAGGATGAAGTAGATATGGTCAGCCAAGTGTCCATTTGGATCCTATGATGACTTATTTACATTTATTTATTTATTTACTCTTCATACCCGCATTGTGTTGTACATTATATTCACATAATATATTTTTCTTCAGCCACTTTTTTTATGGATTACTAATTATATCTCATACACTTCTCGGGTCGGCATTGCTTTGGGGTACCCAAACAGACATCATGTTTACAGGTCAATGGATTATCGTTATGTTGTGTATTGTATATAAGGGATTAAGAGAATTGGACTGAGCTTGTTCTGAGGACTCTCATGGAGATTATCCTCAGGGATTTTATTTGATTTATTTATCCATGTATTACTTTCTCCTGCCTGATTTACTTTTTCTATTTATATTTTAGTGTCATTTGGACATGCATTCATGGATGCATTTGGAATTTTCCATATTTATTAGTTATTATTATTATACTTATTCTATGTATTTTAATATTTATACTTGTTCCACTAATTATTCTTATGATATAAAAATGCGGTACTCAGAGAAAGAGGGTATAGTCTCCCCAACATAATCCCATTAGACCCTCACAACTAGTTGGTGCCTTTGGCATGTGGGGAGGCACACTTAAGGCCATGTGGTGACCTATATGGCATTGGATCCATAGTTATTTATTCTTGAATGTTAAAAATTATCTATGATTGTATTTTTCTGAAATACTCTGAGAAATATTTTAATATTTATATTTAATCTCATGTTCTATATTTTTATAGATAGAATTGAGATCCTCATATATTTATTATTTTGTTCAGTGTTTTTCATTTTTAAAATATATTAAATGGGTTTATAGATATATTAAATGATTATTATAATTTCCTGTGAATTACTGTATAATAAATCCATAGATTATGGAAATTTCAAGTCAGATTCGAATCATCGTGATATATTCTAACCCAAACCAAACACCAGTTTCAAGCACTTCTTAAAACCACTAGTTTCTAAAATTATGAGTCTTAGTAATTGTAGTCAAAATGAAGAGATAATTTGAAGATGATGCTCATAAACCACCCGATATGTCAATATATAACTCAAGAAATTTGAGAAACATTTGAAAGATAAATTTTCTGCAATAGGATGTAATATCTAAAAGGAAATCTGATGTTGAATGGTTTGGAAGTATTTGATCCTCTCAGGGCAAAAAATTCCTCATCATAACTAGAAAAAATGGTTTTTATATGAAAATCAACCTTTCTATCCCTAGTAAAATTATTTTATATGAACATGGTGTTTGAGTCTAGTGAGTGTGTGGATATAATTTGAATAGTCATTGATGATAAAGAATGCTAGTTCACTTCATCCTTATAAGTAGATTAACAAAGAGTCCCACTTATTATAGAATATGAGTACTACTATAGATCATACCCTATAAACCATCCCCTTTTCAAGATTGGTAAAACAATAGAGGAACTAATGAATTGAATAACCTATCAATGACCAATAAAAAATGAGGTAAGTTCAAAATGTAAACTTTTGTTTAAATTAATTTAGTACTATATTTTTCCAATAAAAGGATATTTATACTCTATTATATATTAGTGTTTGTTATTTTTATACATAATGGTACATGGAATTTAGATAATTCTACCTAATTTATTAATGTGACATATGTAGGAGTTAACCAAACCATCCTCTCAAATAAAAACACATACATATCCTAAATTCATTTATGTTTTGAAGGAATGAAAAATATTTTCTCCTTTGGGAGTTGAAAGGAACATGTTTCCAAGTGGTTTCTGTTTGAATAAGACCACCTATAAGAGGATGTATATTAGCATTAATCCTTTGAAAAAGATGTGGATTTCTAATGACGAGAGAATATATGAAAGATTAAATCGAGTCACACATCTATCTAGGCTAAGAGATACAATGCACCTTGTTTTAGAAAAAGATATAATTATTTTTTCTAATCACTACTCTGGTGGAGATGAATCTCAATTTTTGGATATGGATGAGAATGGACAGATATATTTTTGGAAAAAAATTAGAAAAAAATTATATTCATGAAGTTTTTGCTGAAGATGAAATGATGTTAGAGGAAGTACCTTTTACGCATGTTGTTCAATAGTCTTTTGGAGTTCTGGTTGAAGCTAAAAAAAGGTAGATTAACTTTTGAAGGTTAAATGTTTAAGAAAAGATGCACCTCAGTTGGGAAAAAATCCCTCAAGGTAACATTGCAGCATTTTTGGGTTGATTGTGTTTGTTGACAAAGCAGGTTTCCATGGATAATTGTCGAGTTCTCGAGAAGTTGTTGAAATTCCATGTTGAAAAAGAACGATGACAAAGGAAAGGACGATCTGGAGGTGGTACAAAAGAGCAGTACAAGGTGGCGCAGTTTCCCAGTGTTTGCCAAATTTTAGGGGTCCAAAATTTGGAGTTTGGTGAGCATCGCGAAAAGTGGATTTCCATGAAGAGCATAATTTAATATGGTAATGGCATGAATTTCACGAAGATAGGATGCATGGTTTGAAAATCACGAAGACCATAAGAATGGAGGCGGTGATGATTCGCGATTACGTCAAGCTTCGCGAATGGCAGAGGCTGAAGCGCATCGTGGCGGTGAATGGCTTTGCGAGGGAGATTCACGGAGAAGGCGTGAATGAATTTTGGGATTTGTGATGGAGCTTCACGGAGAAGTCGCGAAGGTATGTTGACGGTGATTCTTCGCGACTACGTCAAGCTCCGCGAACGGAAAATTGCCGTGGAGCTTCGCGATTTGGACAGAATTCTGGAAGAATCTTTGGAGCTTCACGATTTGAGATGACGTGGCGTTGACTTCGCGCGGAAGGGACGAGGGTTGGTGGAATCACCTATAAATAGAGGCCGAACCCCTCGAGAGAAGTAGAGAGATTTTTCATAGAAGGTCATTTTCTCTCGTTTTGCGAAGGTAGTTCGCGGAGCCAGTGTGCTTCGCGAAATAGGAGCTTCGTGGCGGCTATTGTTGCTCCGCGAAAGTTGTGTGCTCCGCGTTGGCTCAGTGAGCTTCGCGAGAGAAGTTGCTTTGCAACGAGTTGAGTTTCGCGGGAGTTCTTCACGAGAGAGCTTTGTGAGATAGCTTCGCGAAAGGGCAGGAGCTTCGCGAAGGCTTGTTGAGCTTCGTGAAATTGGGAGCCTAGCGAAGTTGAGTGCTTTGCGGAGGTCTTTCCAAAGGTAGTTTTCCCAGTGTTCAGAGGCAAAGAGGTATTAATCTACGGATGAAAGTTGAACTTCAACAGAGCATCTACATATAGATAAAGATGCATTTCTTAATGGAAATGAAAAGACCTATAGGTCTATAAACTGTGATTGGAATCCCTTCCAAGAGCAGTGAGCTTAAGAAGAGGAAGAAGGTGATCCTCTCCACCGGCCGTGAGCCACTGAGAGAGAAACAGGGAGTGACCCTTGGGAAAGCAGTGAGCTGACCCTAAACATTGTATAGGCAGTGATCCTGGGCATATAAGTGATCTATCCCGAACATTGTAATCCACAGCTAGTGAAGTCTAGTGGAATTGGTACGACCGGAAACTTGTCGGCGTATGCTCCTTGGACGTAGCCCTTTGCGGTGAACCAAGTAAAAATCTCTGCGTCTACCTGCTAATTTTCCTGCATTGCATTTAAAGCATCATCATCAGATAAAGGAGAAAGTAAGTGATCATAACATACACACAAGTGAAAACAAAGTGACCCTTGTAACAAAGAGGTCAAGATTAAGCGGGGCAAGAAGAACTTTGAAAAAGAATATCCATACCCTGATTCACCCCCCCTCTCAGGGTATATAGTCCCTTATTGGTCCTAACAACCTCCTAAGTGGGAGAGAGTTATATGATCAATTATATTTGGAACTAATCTTATATAATTTTAAAGTAATAAAGATATGGATCTAATAGTGTAGATTCTACTTATATTTGGGAGAGGGGAGCTCGAATATTTCATTACTCATATTCCAATGAAGAACCCCCTCCAGATAATATAGTTTTATCTTATCTTGGGGATATTAATGGAACTAATGATAACAAGGATGATAAGAATCATGATAATGGTGATTAGGAAGGAATTAATGATGATGATTATTATATTCATCAAAAATCCAGACAAAACTATTCTTTCTGTTGGTGTAATGGAAGAAGAATCTACTGAGGCAAAGCTCTAAACTTCTATTTCAGAGAGACGAGTAAGGCCTGAATATTATGAAGATCTTTTGAAGATGGTGGCTACTCCACATTCTCCCAATGATGAATCTATAGTACCTTATCAAGAATAACCAGTGTGTGACACTTCTCCCAGAATAGAAGTTATGGACACAAAATATTTTGAAGAAGCATTTGAGGCCTATATTAATGGTATTGACAATCATCCAAGTCTCTTATATTAAAAATAAAAATCTTAGAGAAATGATCTTGAGTTGAGTGATCATTCATCGAATGAGAATGATGATTTCCTTTATGAATCTAATCCCACGATAGATGAAGATTATCTATCTCAAGAAGATAGACCTTTTTATACTCAAACTTTAGTTATAACACTAGTAGATTCATTCAGTCCAAGAATAACCTTTTAGAAGTATTAAAGGAATTGTTTTTGACCATTTGATGAGATAATAACTATAATAGATATGAGGATATTTCATGAACTATTGAAAGTATTTATTACATATTCAAATCTAGTTGATTATAATATATACTATATTCACCAAAAGATTCAGTCTTTCTGAAGAGAAATGGACTGTTTTTGAAGTCACATTGGATCCCTTGAAGATTATTTTTCAGATATGTCAACTACAATAGAAGTAATATATCTCTCAGTTATGACCAATCAATTATAGGGAATTTATTAGTTATGAATCCAAGTCGGAATCAATTATTTTGAGAGAATCAAACAAGTTATGCAACATGGTAAAAGTGTTATTACTAATATCACTAGGATCTTAGAGCCATACACGTATGTTTATAATGAAGATATGCTAACACATATTTATCTTTATTTAACTCACACCTTTGCCTCTCTTTACCAAGCCTCAACCTTAGTTTTAGTTGCTGTATCTTCATCCATTACCACCTCTACCTCAACTATACTTTCTATAGAACCTTTTAGTCTCACTCATTCCCAAACCCTTGGCCACATCCTTCTAATTACAAAGGGTATATCAATTCCTATATCGCTTACCATTTTTTAACCTCATGCTCCAGCTCCTTATATTGGAAAAGGTAAAATAAATTTGAACATTATATCCATGAAGTTCCTAATTATTTTTTTATAATTATACCTTGATAGGGACTATATAATATTTTAAAATTTTAAATAAAAATTATTTTATTCTTATTACTGTGTGTTTTTTTCTTTTTCTTATTGCATCTTTACTCTTTTAACCCTTTATGAATTTTTTTTATAATACCATATGCGGTTTAAAAGAAATACACCAATCTGTAATATATTATTTCATGTATAAAACATGAATTTTTAAATTGATATTGATTATTATTCATTAATGATAATTTCTTACTTCAATATATTATAATCTTTAATGCATAATCTTTAATTCTTTTAATAATAATTTATTCCATAATATTTATTTATAAAAAGGTGGAGATTGTTGGATTAGTCTAAAAATTCATTTTTTTAATAATCAAAAATAATTTTTATGATATTTATAATCTATTTTATGTTTTATTAATGTCAATTTATTTTCTAGAAAAGTATGAAAATTTTGATATGTCTAGAATCAACTAAATGACATATGTGATCTACTGCATGAACCTATGATCAATCATGATGAATTTATGGTAAAGGAACAAAGTGACTATAATAAATAACTTAGTGAATGTAAGATAGACCCAAATGATAGTATGATAGAACTGAGATACCATGTGACAACTCGAGAGATTGTATAGATCAAGGCCTTTCACAAAGGCATAGATTGACCGAACACCCAAACACATTATCCATAACTATTTTTTCAAAACTATGGGATTAACCACATAAGAAATCAATTGACCACATAGATGTAATGAATTAACTATGTGTCTCTAAATAATATGACCATGGAATGGATCAACTACACATTGATTTCTAATTGATTGAAAGGAATAGGTGATCAACAAAAAGTTTAAGGTGATCAACCACAAGTACCAGGTGATCAATTGTAGACAAAAGTGATTGAACGTTCAATAAATAAAAGAATATGTAAAGTATGGAATCTACCATGGATGCTAAAATGCCATCCTTAAATTGATGGTGCCTAAAGGTAAGTATTATAAAATTATAATATGAAATATATTAATTCAACCACATTTCTATGAAAAATTAAATGATTATCATAAGCATTTTTTGAACTGGATTTCCTACCGAAGTATAAGGATGTTCATGATAATTACCCAATAACTATTTCCAAATATTAATTTTTTTAATGTTCGAATAAATATATAAAAATATGTGCAATTTTAGAGAAAGAAAAACATGAATGTTTATCACATTGACATTTAAATTTTTCATGAACAAAAAAAAAAGAACATATGATCTATTTTGAACATCCGATACACCCAATTATCACTAAAACATTGATGAAAAATTTGAGAAAAATCGAAAATATTTTTGAATCACTTCTATATAAAGAGATGACAATGAGAGGAGAATAATATTCAATAGAATAATAGAAAAATATAATATGTTGCACCAAATTATTTTACTTTATCTTAATATGTTTTTATTAATTTGGAGAAATGTGTTCTATATGCTATTTATCATTTAGCACCAACTCATATGGTAAAATATACAGTGCTATAAACTTCCTTTTATCATTTTATTATCTATTCTTCCATAATGACTTGTGGAGGATGATTTATTTCTAAGACTTTCCGCATGTAGTTGATTTTCATTAATTTCTCCCTTATAAAACTAGGGACAAATCTCTATGAAGCCTTGACATAGTCGTGTGATATTGCGAAAAACTTAACATAGGTTTTGGATCAATTAATTTTATAATAAAAAACCTGTAAGTGGGTGATTTCCATTTGGAGGGGATTAGGTCTCTTCTTGAGAGTAAACCCCTTGATTATTTTCATTGTTTTTTATCTATTTTTTTACTCTATTTATCAATAAATATTTGTATATGTGTTCTAAATTATATAAAAAATGTTAATTTTTATAGTTAACATTAATTGGTGTTTATGATACTACGTTTGATTCACGTAAAACTATTTCATAAGTTAAGAGTGTTTTAAAACTTGATTTCATTTGAGTTGTGATCGAACATATAATAGTATTTTTGAAATGAAAAAATTATATAACTCTAATAATTTAGTTTACTTGGTTTATTTTATAAATATTGGGATGTGGTTTTTAAATATTTTTTAATATAAATTTTTAATTAAAAACCCAATTCACCCCCTCTTGAGTTTTCCACTGGGACTAAAAAGGATTAAACCATGGATTATTGGAATTTATTTTCCTCATATATGATTTTTGATATTAACAAGTTAAAAAATATTAAATAAAATGAATGAGAATAAGTTAATTTCCAAAATAAAAGTTCTATTAAACTTAGTGGAATTTGAATGATTGAGATTGAAACTCATAAGCTGAATTCGAAGAATGTTTTGTATGTTAATCAGAAAAAGAAAAAAACTGATTCTTTTCCAACTTTGTGACCATGGTAAGTAATATAACCTCAAATAAAATTCATGTATCATCCGTAGTTTGAAATATTGAAAGGTTGTTAATAAGGGAGAAAGAACTAAAAATAATCTATCCCAAATTATAGATTTATAATTCTTGTTATTTATGTTCTAAGGAAGAAAAATAGATATGGCACTAAATAATTGAGAATATTAGATATATATGTATGATTAAAATTTCTAAAGAAGATACTATAATAGCTTTACCACAACTAATAAGGAAATATGATGTTGGTTGGAAAACTTACCTCAAAGGTGAAATGATTAGTGACATATATAAGAAAGTTGAAATTCAAAAAACAAAACCTCTTGAGATTATACACATTGATAATTGTTTGATGATGAGACATCAATCAACAAGATATGATTTGTATAAGGTCGATTATATCTACGAATATAGACCACAATTAATGGAAAGAATTTTTAGAAAAACAAAAATTCTCAAGGACTAGACCCTATAACCTACCACTCATTCTTTAAGACCTTACCACCATACCAAAAATAGTAGGGGAAAATGTGATTTATATTTTATTACTTTCATTGATAATTTCAATTACATTACTAGTATAATGTACATGAAACATAAATTAGAAGCTATGTAGTTATTAAAAAATTTCAGAAGGTATGTTGATAATGATCTGGGTGTATATATACTGAATCAAAGGTTAGATAATGGAAATGAGTATACAACTAAATATTTCTTATCCTATATGAAGATTTTTTTAACACCTATAAAAGGATCTGTACAATCCTAAAAAATTGACTTATATAAAGGAAAAAGAGAAATTTAGTTGAAATGTGAAGAATCATGCTCACTAAATATAATATTTTGATGTTATTTTGGAGATAATCTATAAGTACAATTGTGCATGATCAAAATAGATGTTTTATTTAACTGGAATAAATAATAACTCCCTATGAGATGTATAAGAATTAAAATTCTATAGTGAAATAGTTGATGTTTTTTCATAAAACATTCTTAATATAGATAAAGAATATCATATTATAGAAAGTTTGATTAAAAAGTAAAATATCGAATTTTTAATGATATTCCATAGTTGAATTATACTTTAAGTTCTAGAATATATGACTATAGAATTTGGTTGATTATTGTAATATGAATTATATTAAAATCCAGTAAACCTTAACTAAAGTAGTTGAATATGGTAAGGATGATATTAAAAAAGATAGAATAGTGACTTATAAAGAAGATAATTAGAAGAAAGATGATTATGAGCCTAATATTGCCTAAACTAATTCAGAAGAGTCCAGTGATGAGGAAATAAATATTGATAGAAAATTACTAAAGTTTATAACTTGAAAAAATATTTTTAATCCCATAACATTCTCAATAACAAAGAAAATCCAATTTAGATATGGAGAAAATTGTTATTTTAGAATCAAATTTCACTTAACTCATAGGTTGAACCACACTTTATTTTAGAGGTAGTTGAACACAAATAGTGGTTAAATGTGATAAATGAAGATTTATATTAAATTAAGAAAAATTATACGAGAGATTTTATTCCTTAACCATTAAGAAAGAATATTATAGGGATAAAATGAGTGTTCATAAATAATATCAATGGATACAGAGAAATTTCAAGAAGTAAATATGGTCTATTTTATAAAGGTTAATCATTTTTGAAAGGTACTAATTTTGAAGAATCTTTTCCCCCTATTATGGGAGTTGAAACTATTAGAATGTTCTAAGAAGTTTATTCTCATGTAAATTAAAAATTATATCAGTTAGATTTCAATTCTTATTATTAAATGGTGAAATTTAATAAGATGTTTTTATTTTAAAATCCCTGTGGGTTCATACATGACAATTATGAAACAATGATATATAAAATAAAAGAATATTTGAATGGATTGTAATAGATCCATCTTGTATGGTATTAAAAAAATTTCAGTTTCTAGAATCATTTTAAATTTTCTAAAAGAAAAATGATAGTAACATGTATGTGAAGGATAAGAGAATAAGTACACATACTTTATTTTTTTACATTGATTATATATTTTTTAGGTGGAATAAAAAAATATGAAAACAAATTTTTCGAATAAATGAAAAGAAAATTTGAGTTGTTAGTGATTGGATAATTGAACTTGTATCTAGGTTTACATGTTCATTATAAAAAAGTTACATCCTCCTATTATTTGAAATTTTTCCAAGGATTTATTAAAACATTTGGCATGGTGGATTCAAAATAGTTTTATAGATCTATCTCAATTGGAATGAAGATGAGTAATGCTGAAGCTATGAAAATTGTGAATAAAAAATATTTACAAAAATTGATTGTAAGTTTATTATATATTATTACTTAAAGAATAAAAATTTAATATTATGTTACTTTATGTGAATTATATCAGAGTAATGTGATGGAATCACACATTTTGGAATCCAAGATAATACTATAGTATATTAATGGAATAAAAAATTATGGCTTGGAGTATATAAGTATTAATTATATTATATTTATTGGGTTCACTGATACTGATTAAGCTGAATATTATAATGATATAAAATCAACATCAGGAGGAAATTTGTTCTAAGAAGAAATTTTTATAAAATTGAATAGAAAGAAACATTTTTTTTACATTATGTACATTGAATGTAGAATATATTTCCACCACCTATCCTTGTACAAAATTGATGAGGATAAAATTTCAGCTTGAAGATTTATGGGATAATGCTAAGAAACCAATGAATATTATTTGTGATAAAAAAGTTCCATTTACCTATCATAAAGTACATTAAAAAATTCTATACGAAATAACATTGATCTCAAATATATTTTCACAAAAGATAAATTTTCTAGTGTAGATGTTTTTGATTAAGTATATTTGAACTAAATATCAAATCGAGGATGTTTTCACCAAATCTGTTAGGGAATTATTTGAGGAATTGAGGTTGTAACTACATGTTTGGCCTCCCCCAATAACTTAGTAATGATCGTAAATAATAACCACCATGATCTATTGAATTGTTTTACCAAGTAGTGGGGGGGGGGGGGGGGGTGGAGAAGTACATCATTTTTTAAATAAATAAAAACTATGTTCTTTATCTTTTTTGAATCTGAAGTGGGTGTCATCATAAAAATACAGAGAAAACTATTTAGTGATAGTTTATCTCATCATGGTCAAAAAATTAATATTCACAGAGGGATGAAATTTCTTCAAAAAAATTTCTTTATCTATTAGGGTGATGTATGGAAACTGTTTATGAGAAATTATTTGGTGTGACAAAAGATTATGAAAATATTTATTGATAACGTTTTCAATAAATTCTGAGGGGGAGATTGAAGATCATTTGTATTGATTTTTCAATGAGTTTAATATTAATTTTTAACATATTTATTTTGAATGTTTTTATATTTTAGGTAAGAATAAGTTACTGAAGGAATTTAAGAGTATTTACTTAATTATTTATAATATTCTTTGCTGATATTCAAGTTAATTACATCATGAAGATACTAATGAATCAATCTCATTGTTTAAACTTTTGTACAAAGTGGGAGTAGTGGGTTTCCTAAAATGTATCATGTCTTGGGTATAAAAATTTAAATCCATAAAATGGTGTATTTATAATTAGTGATGATATATATAAATATAAAGACCAATGAAATGAGTCTTTTAGATAGAGGTCTATGATCTTTTCATACATACAGTTTTTATGAATTTATAACTATAAATTTATGATGTTTCATGTTTTACAAAGTTAAAATATTTGAAGTCATGATATTCCAAATGAAAAAGGATGATCTATAAATATTTCATCAGAGAAAGAATGATTAGACCATGTTTTTGAAACTCTAATAGAAGAATAAAACATCAAATTCTACTAGGAAGACCGTTATAAAGTTTCATCCTAAAGATATGTATGAAGTTCATCAAACATAGTAATGTTCAAAATGTTTCTAGAATAAGGTCAAACAGATAGATGCTTTCAAATTCAATCATACTACGAAGTAGCTACAAGGAATACATAGGTGATTAGATATAGAAACAAAATAAGATGTTCCAAATAGAGCGATCTATTTTGGTCGGATGAACTTTTTCAGATGTTCGATTAGACAAGATTCTAAGGTATCTATGGATGAATGAGTATCAGACTGAGAAATATGATTTAATTGGAAATAAATTTATATTAAGTTGAATGAGACTAAGTTTTTTGATCCAAGACCCATATAAATTTTGAGGAGATGCAGGATGGCCAAACATAGGCATGATAATACATCTGAAAGATCATAATAGAAAGACTTATGTGAACAACATAAGATTAAGGAAGCATATAAAGATAATGGGACACACAAATCCTCTCTATATCAAACTGATTCAATGAAAAAATATAGAATAGATAGTTTGTATTCAAAGAGAACAGTTCCAGACAGTGATGTTCTCATTAAATAACCCAAAATAAATTGATTTGATGGAGTTATAATAAACAGTACATAAACTTGGTAAAGTCATTAAATATAATAATGTTGATATTTTACTTTAGTTTTCCTTAATTTTGAAAATTTCTAAGGATGATTGAAGAAATTCATCGATAAATTTCTTTCATGAAGCATGGTGAGAGTTCTAGAAGGTTTGAGAGGCATTCTATTTATAATGATTTGAGTGGGAAAATTTGAATATGATTTTTTGGGAATTTGTGCTTTATCCTATATTTTTTAAGGAAGTGTGCCTAAATAATGAGGTGAAACAATTGTAAGAATTTACAATTTTCATGAGTGATAGAGATCTAATGTGATAATGTTTCCATTATAAGATTTGCATGAGTTTCCAACCAAGGAAACACTTGGTTGAGGAAGAGGCACTAAATAGATGTGTAATAGAAACCAATGTAACTGATAGAGGAATAATCCAAAGATGCATTTAATTATGAAAAATATCCTGAAATTTTATTTTTTTGAGGTGCATCAGAGGGATTCATACTAGATGAATAAAGCAGAATGCAAAAAAAAGTCAAAATGGATGGAGAGTGTACCAGATGTATAATTTCTAGAAAAACTTTTCTAATCCATTTTCAAAGTTACTTATTTTATATTGTATTGAAAGATAAAAAATCAATACAATTGGTGGGAAATATTTTAATTTCTCTCAGGAGATAAAAGATGATTAATGAGGGTTGGGAAAATTTTATTGACTTTATATCATATTGAATTTCTATAGCCTGATGGGATTCACTAAAATAAAGACATAGTCACCCACACCGTGGGAGTACATCATAAATATTTTATTCCATTCTTTACTTATATATATTTTAATAAGATTTATATTGAGATATAAAGTTGAAAATGATAGAAACTATAACTAGTTTAAGGGTTAATTTCAAGAAAAAATAAATTTTAAAATATCACATCTGATTCAACATCCCTTCTCAATAGTCACCACATTCATGGGAAATTTATTCTACAATATTAATATTATAGAAAAAATATAAAACACATGATTGGGTTGGATCAAATGGAAGGGGTTGAAACCCAGGGTCCAAAAGACCAAAATTAAATTCCTTAAAGCTGACTCAATTCCCCCCCCTTTTCATTAAATTAAATCAGACTTAATGTATATATCTCTAAATTGGTTTTCATGTAATATTTTATAATAATAGTTAAAATGATTTATAAATAAATTTACACCCAAAGGTGGGATTGGGGTGATGGGATGATGTTGGAACCAAGCTTATTCTTTGCTAGAATTGGAGTATGGTTTTTGTATGTTGTCAATCCTCACATGTAACGCCCCGACTCCAGTTACCCAGAGTCGGTGCATTATTGTATAACATTGGCATGATCACAAAAGATCATGTCTCGAAATACCGATTAGTATAGTATCCTTGGAAACACTAGATACATTCATAAATGTTATATTACATCATAAAGTGAAAAACTACAATAACAAAGTCTCCATAGTCCACACTCATATCCTATTCTGACTATCCCTGCAGGTCATTCATAAAATACTTCTTCACATTTTGTAAAATATTAAAACATTGAAAGGGGTGAGCTCAGATGCTCAGTAAGGATAACAATATTGCAGAAGCTTTCGTAAATAAAAATTAACATTTAAGGCAATGTATAACTAAAACAAAAGCCTTTTTAAACATTAACTTCAGCATAATATGGAAAAAATAAAATTAAATAATGTCATTTACTTACTCACATGGATATTCTACTAGTCTAATAATCACATGCAATATCAATAACCACTTTCATAATGATGGAATGCATAATGCCAGACTATCATAACCACGTAGCCAAGGCCTCGTGCCAAGACCACAAATAAGATTTTTTGAAGGCCTCATGCCAAGACACTAGTTTGTCTCATGAGACCTACCGATGCATCAAGGAGCTATATCGGGCTCCACCCGTCACTTATTAAGTCCAATTCATTCCTCATATGAACAGGTTTAAACATATCATAAACCATAACATAATCGTATCACATAAAACGTGCATAAAGGAAACATAAAATTTCCACGTTTCAATCACAAGATATCAATACAACACATTGATATAATAAAAACCTTATCAAAACCATTTTCAATACCAAAATAAAAGTAAATTAAAAATTGGTATTTATTTTTCTTTTAAAAAACTTTATGGCTTGTAGAGGAAGCCGAAACTAAAATAATGGTTACGGCGGCAGAGAATTCGTTGTCGCCTCATACGTACGACAAGAAAAACATTCCTTTTTGTCGTTTAGTAAAATGCTTCATATAAAAAGATTCCTTTTGAATAAACGTAAAATTCAAAGGGATTTATACACCGTATAAAAGAAATTTGTGTATAAAACAAAATATGCCTCAATGAATTGAGATTGAGACAAAGTACCTTACAAAGATAATTTTTTTAAATAAAATAGATATATTATGTGTATTCACTATAAGTAAACATAATGAAATTACAAATACAAGATAGGATATCATAATATCATGACATAATTTGAAAGTAGAAGATTAACCCAAAGAATAAAAATTGGGTTAAGAAGTTCCCTTACCTTGCGTCCTGTCTTGACTCGACCGTTCTTTAACCTCCTGAATAATAAACTAGAGTTAATTTATAATTGCTTAAGAACTTTTTTCAAGTTTTTTATTCCTTTTATATCACTTATTACCATGTTATGAACATTATGTAATTATTTAAGTTAATAACGGTCGTTTTGTCGATCTTTGGTACTTGAGTCAAAAATAAACTTCTTATAATTACAAGTTGTTCATGTGTTGATATATCCATTATATACAGAATTATATTCATGATATAGATATCATATATCTCATATATATCCAGAATATACATGCATTTATAATATTCCATAACGTTTAGAGGTAAGAAATGAAATGCACCGTTCATGGAGACGGTAATCCGTATATACGCATGAATGCTACATTCATTTCTATTTAGTATTTAATGAAATCATAATGATATAAAGGTATATTATAATTCCAGTATAATATCATATATAATATCATTTACTCCATCCTTTATACATCCCACATATGGGATTAACGATTCAAATCACTTTGTGGGGGCGGTAGTCCGCACTTCCTAAAATGAAGATATGGCGTTTACCCATAATGGAAACCATAAAGGTATGACATAAATGAAAAATACAGAATCTTAAGTAAAACATAAACATATTATATATCATATATAAATATAGTGACATCTTAATGGCCACCTTTGAAGGTGTTATATGAGTGTTGAACAATCATCGTTTCGAGAGGTAGAAATTCTCCATCCACAGAAAAAATATGTTCTTTAATCATTAGATATAAGTGTGTGTAAGTGTAGCTAGAATACTTATTATAAAAATATCCTAGTATATTGAGGATACTGTTGTTGTTACAAAAGAAATGAATAAAAAGATTTTAGGGGGTTGGAGAAGAAAAATAAAACATAAGAACATAAGAGAAAACACTACCTTTAAAACAGGTAACTCTTTTTGATTTGAGCTCAAAGGCTTCATTGGGAAGACTTCTGCCCAATGTGAGGCTTCTAGGAGTAATAGAGGGAAGTTTGGAGAGTATTTGGGCAGGTTTTGGCCGAGCCAAAAGGCTTTGAAAGTTTAAGTAAGGTGGTAGTATTGGGGGCCTTTTATAAGTGGAGAGGAGGGACACTCTTGGAAAGTAATGAAATGTTACCTTATTATATAATGAGTTTCGGATTTTAAAGGTCCCACACATATATAATTCGAGTCTAAGGTGATAAGGGTTAGAAATATACTCATCCAATAGGTTTTTGACAAGCGTAATCCTTGGATTTTACATTATCTTTTCATTTTATTTAAATCGTTAATTAATGAGGCAATCACTGCATCATCATGGTGTCATAAATAATTTAATTTATTTAATGTCTAAAAATTATAAACAAAATATCATGATGTAGGAAAACTTTTTATATTTCTAATTAATATTTATAGTCAAAAATATGACTTGTATAACCCCATTTAAAAATTGTTTTAGTAAAACAACTTATGTTTGTGACATTTTTATTTTAACTTTAAATAAAAGTTATTTATGTCATTTTGCTACCAAAGTGGCTCCATGGGGTCCCCAAGTTGACCCATGGATTTTCTTGGTTGGCCATGACACATCCAATAGGGGTAGGACAAGTGTAAAGATATTTTCATATTTTTATAATATCATTTTTACCTTAAATATCACTAATTACCTTTAATCACGATTAATTAAACTTAAAAGTTACTATTCACCAAAAAATTATTTTAATCCCATTGAACCAAATTTTACTTCCTAATGACAACCATGTACGTCGGATTTTTTAAAATCAAATCACAGAAGTGTTAATATTTCATTTAAACGAAAAATCAGTTATTTAACTACCACTTAGTGGTTTCACTATTCATCAAAAATTGAAGTTTTTCAGAACAATGCCAAAATTTCACCCTAAGCTATAATTGATATTCCGAATTCAAAAATGATGTCTATTTTAAAAAATTCCAAAAATATAAGTTGCATTAATTAATTTTATAACTAATTCACGCTGTCACAACATATAGTGTGTTTTTAAGAAACAATATATATCAAAAGATTGGCAATTGTTTATGTCCATTTCAAAGTGAAATTAATTCTAATGAACACCATTGGATAAAATGGTAAAAATATATTCTAATTATAATTTAAAACCACTAAATAGTATAATTTATCACTATAAATTATTTTTATTAAAAAATTTGTTTTAAGAATTTTTCACTATTCATAAAAAATGGAAGTTCTCAGAAAATTACAAAAAATTCAACTTAGGATAATTTGGATATTATGAATAAAAAATTGAAGTCCATTTTGAAATATAAAATTTCTATAATTTTAAAAAGTGGGTATTACTATTTATAATCGTTACTTTGATTAGTCGCGGTGTGTTAGAACTTGAACTTGCGTACAATGTAAGATATTGCATTATTGAAAGAGAGGCGTATTGTGGATGTTTGGAGTGTTACATTCTCCCCTCCTTCAATAAATTGCGTCCTCAAAATTTGAAATTTTTCATTGAAAATAAAAGTTTGAAAATAGAAAATACCTTTTTGGAAAACCCACATCATAAATAAGGTTAATAAAAATATAACTTTAAAAGAAAGAAAGATAAGTAAAAAGGTCACCCGAGATAGCCCATACTAGGATTCTATGAAAAAATGGATATGGAAGAAAAACAAACCATCAAGGTCTGATGGAGAGTTGTAGAAAACTCGATTAGGAGAAAGTTAACCATAAGAAAATCACAAACTTGTGATTGGTAAAACGGTCATTGAATCCCCAGTTGGAAAAGTTAACCAGGAACGTTTTTGTTTTAAGTTACCTTTTATAAAGTTGAAGAATTTATTTAGGATATTTACTAAGAACGTAAGGGAATATACATACTTGTTATGTAGACTTTCATTCTTTAATAAATCTTTTCCATGAACCCATCTTTCACTTTAAAAGGTAATAGAACTCAAAAATATTCTATTTATCCTAATTGTATAATGTTCCAAATATTAAAACATACCATTTAGATTAATAAAACAATTTTTTAATAACCAGATACTTCCTGTAGGCTAGTGGTAGGTAATAAAGTCCTGTCGCACTATGGTTGTGGGTTCGATTCCTACAGCTTTGTCCGACGCGACAGATTATGCCCCACCCTGCTGGTTGTCCTTTTCCTAATACTATAGTATTATAATATTCCAAAAATAATCTTCAGAAATGTTTTGACCTTAAACAATACTATCCAAAGATCAACTTAATCCATTCCAACCTTTATTGTTATCCAAAATACCTCCGTCCAGACTTTCTCTAAAATGTCCTTAAATTCCAAAATCAATTGCAACATTAGATTCCCCAAACAATGTAAGGTTTCTCTTATTGTCACATAATGAAAATATGATTACCTTCATCATATTAAAACCTTAATGAAAACAACAAGTACTGTAGTACAATCCTTTTATCACATTATTCTTATAACCATAATCTAGTTCTTGAGTCCAAAACCACAAATACAATAATTATTCAACTTCATCTATAGTAACAGCATAAGCTTGGCCTTGATCCCCTGGCCTTTTCTGAGGTAAGTTTCCCTGACGCTTAGGACATTCATTTGCATAATGCCCCATTTCCCTACAATTGTATCATTCAACATTTATATCCTCTTTCTTTCCCTTGCAATCACAAGCCTGGTGAATTTTTTATCCACATTTATAACAAAATCCCATTCCTTTTAGGCAAGTACCAGGGTGATTCTTCCCAAAATTATCACATAATGGAAAATACTTCTTTCCCTTTTTCCCTTTATCCGTCTCTTGTTCCACCATTCTCTTCTTCTCTTACTTTACTTTGTTGTCAAAAGACTTAGAGAATTCCTTTTCTGTCTTGATAGCAAACGAGACAATATCTTCGTATGATGATAAGGATTATGATACTAATGATCGACGGAGAAAAGGTTTTAACCCATCAAAGAAATGATCAATCTTACTTCTTGGGATACGTATATAATCTGCAGTATACCTCGCTAACCTTGTAATGTTGGCCTCATACTTTGCGACATTCTCATCCTCCTTCTACCTCAGACTCAGAAATTTCCTTTCCATATCTGCTTGATGGTCATGTGGAAAGTATTTTTCTAAGAAAAGATCTTTGAACTATCTCCATTCCATATTTTATACATCATCATCTTCCTTTTTGTTTTGAATCAGCGACCACCATTGATCGAAATCTCCAGTGAGGCGGTAGACTGCCATGACAACCTTCTCCCTTTTACTACTCCCCAAGAAATGGAATATTTTTTCTAAGGATTTTATCCATTGCTCAGATACTAATGGATTTGTACCCCAATTAAATGTTGGTGGTTGTTGCCTCATGAAGCGGTCTAAAATTGATCCTCTACATTGCGGATCAGGGTGCTCCATACGAGTAAGGTTATTATTCAAAACCTGAGTGAGTTTTCCCAGTATGGTAATAAGTTGACCAACACCAGTTGTATCTCCAAATCCACAATAATTATCTTGAGCAGGAGGGCAATCCCAACACGGCGTGCATGCATTGATACGGTTTCCATTCCTTCCACTAGGAGCCATTTCTAAACAATGGCATAAACTAGATTAGTTTATGAATCAAAATACATAATTCCATACTTGTAAAAGACATAACATAAATTGAACTATTTATGGATATAATCCATAATCATAAAAATGTTTTCTTTGAGGAAGTATGTACTCATAAGCCCTTCATAATGGTTTGTAAAGAAAATGATAATTATCCTAAGCATATCCCCCAGGAGTGTCGTAACCAAGAGTGCAACAAGGCCCGTTGTCGTGCACCAGTTCCCGTTCGAGTCTAGCTCAAAGCGGTGTTTTCGGGTTTTACCCCTAGGTACATCTGTGCCAGAGCCGCCTCTACCTGCTCGTATCCAGACAGGGATGTATTGCTCAGAAAACTCACAAAATCTCTATAATACCAAAATTCTAGGAAGTTCTTCTATACTAATCCTCAAAGTGTATCTTCGGGCTATGTGCTCTAATTAGAGTTTATCTAAATCTAGCTTCCAAGGTTAGTAGTAAACTGCCTCTGATACCAACTGTAACGCCCCGACCCCAGTTACCTAGAGTTGGTCCATTATTGCATAACATTGGCATGATCACAAAAGATCAAGTCTCGAAAGACCGATTAGTTTAGTAGCCTTGGAAACACTAGATACATTCATAAATGTTACATTACATCATAATGTGAAAAACTACAATAACAAAGTCTCCATAGTCCACATTCATATCCTCTTATGACTATCCCTACAGGTCATTCATAAAATATCTCTTCACATCCTGGAAAATATTAAAACATTGAAAGGGGTGAGCTCAGATGCTCAGTAAGGATAACAATATTGCGGATTCTTTCGTAAATAAACATTAACATTTAAGGCAATGTATAAATAAAACAAAAGCCTTTTTAAACATTAACTTCAGCATAATATGGAAAAAATAAAACTAAATAATTCCATTTACTTACTCACATGGATATTCTACTAGTCGAATAATCACATGAAATATCAATAACTACTTTCATAATGATGGAATGCATAATGCCAGACTATCATAACCACGTAGCCAAGGCCTCGTGCCAAGACCACAAATAAGATTTTGTCAAGGCCTCGTGCCAAGACACTAGTTTGTCTCATGAGACCTACCGTTGCATCGAGGATCTATAGCGGGCTCCACCCGTCACTTATTAAGTCCAATGCATTCCTCATATAAACAGGTTTAAACATATCATAAACCACAAAAAAATCGTATAACATAAAACGTGCATAAAGGAAACATAACATTTCCACGTTTCAATCACAAGATATCAATAAAACACATTTATATAATAAAAACCTTATCAAAACCATTTTCAATACCAAAATAAAAGAAAATTAAAACTTGGTATTTATTTTTCTTTTATAAAAAAGTTATGGCTTGTAGAGGAAGCCGAAACTCAGATAATTGTTACAACGGCGGAGAAGTCGTTGTCTCCGCATACGTACAACAAGAAAAACATTCCTTTTTTTCGATTAGTAAGACACTTCATATAAAAAGATTCCTTTTGAATAAACGTAAAAGTCAAAGGGCTTTATACACCGTATAAAAGAAATTTTTGTATAAAACAAAATATGCCTCAATAAATGGAGATTGAGACAAAGTATCTTACAAAGATCATTTTTTTAAATAAAATAGATATATTATGTGTATTAACTATAAGTAAACATAATGAAATTACAAATACAAGATAGGATATAATAATATCATGACATAATTTGAAATTAGGAGATTAACCCAAAGATTAGAAATTGGGTTAAGAAGTTCCCTTACCTTGCGTCCTCTCTTGACTCGACCGTTCTTTAAACTCCTAAATAATAAACTAGAGTTAATTTATAATTGATTAAGAACCTTTTTCAAGTTTTTTATTCATATTATATCACTTATTACCATTTTATTAACATTATTTAATTATTTAAGTTAATAACGGTCGTTTTGTCGATCTTTGGTACTTGAGTCAAAAATAAACTTCTTATAATTACAAGTTGTTCATGTGGGGATATATCCATTATATCCAAAATTATATTCATGATATAGATATCATATATCTCATATATATCCAGTATATACATGCATTTATAATATTCCATAATGTTTAGAGGTAAGAAATGAAATGCACCGTTCATGGAGACGGTAAGCCGTACGTACGCATGAACGCTACTTTTATTTCTATTTCGTATTTAATGAAATCATAATGATATAAAGGTATATTATAATTCCAGTATAATATCATATATAATATCATTTACTCCATCCTATATACATCCCACATATGGGATTAACGATTCAAATCACTTTGAGGGGGCGGTAGTCCGCACTTCCTAAAATGAAAATATCGCGTTTACCGATAATGGAAACAATAAAGGTATGCCATAAATGAAAAATACGGAACCTTAAGTAAAACATAAACATATTATATATCATATATATAAATATAGTGACATCTTAATGGCCACCGTTGAAGGTGTTATATGAGTGTTGAACAATCATAGTTTCGTGAGGCAGAAATTCGCCATCCACAGAAACAGTATGTTCTTTAACCATTAGATGTAGGTGTGGGTAAGTGTATCTTGAATAATTATTACAAAAACATCCTAGTATATTGAGGATAATGTTGTTGTTACAAAATAAATTAATAAAAAGATTTTAGGGGGTTGGATAAGCAAATTAAAACAAAATAACACAAGAGAACACATTACCTTAAAATCGGGTAACTCTTTTTTGATTTGAGCCAAAGGCTTCCTTGGAAAGAATTCTGCCCAAATTGAGGCTTCTGGTAGTAAGAGAGGGAAGTTGGGAGAGTATTTGGGCAGATGTAGGCCAAGCCAAAAGGCTTTGAAAGTGTGAGTAAGGTGGTAGTGGTGGGGGCCTTTTATAAGTGGAGAGGAGGGGCACTCTTGGAAAGTAATGAAATGTTACTTTATTATATAATGAGTTTCGGATTTTAAAAGTTCCCACACTTATATCATTCGAGTCTAAGGTGATAATGGTTAGAAATATACTCATCCAATAGGTTTTTGACAAGTTTAAGCCTTGGATTTTACATTTTCTTTTCAATTTATTTAAATCGTTAATTAATGAGGTAATCGCTGCATCATCATGGTGTCATATATAATTTAATTTATTTAATGTACAAAAATTATTAAAAAAATATCATGATGTAGGAAAACGTTTTATCTTTCTAATAAATATTTATAGTAAAAAATATGACTTGTATAAACCCATTTAAAAGTTTTTTAGTAAAAAAACTTATGTTTGTGACATTTTTATTTTAACTTTAAATAAATGTTATTTATGTAATTTTCCTACTAAAGTGGCTCCATGGGGTCCCCAAGTTGACCCATGGATTGTCTTGGTCGGCCATGACACATCAAATAGGGGTAGGACAAGTGTAAAGGTATTTTCATATTTTTATAATATCATTTTTACCTTAAATATAACTAATTACCTTTAATCACGATTAATTAACCTTAAAAGTTACTATTCACCAAAAAATTATTTTAATCCCATTGAACCACATTTTACTTCTTAATGACAACAATGTTTGTCATATTTTTGAAAATCAAATCACAGAACTGGTAATATTTCATTTAAACGAAAAATCATTTATTTAACTACCACTTAGTGGTTTCACTATTCATCAAAAATTGAAGTTTTTCAAAACAATGCCAAAATTTCACCCTAAGCTATAATTGATATTCAAAATTCAAAAATGATGTCTATTTTAAAAAATTCCAAACATATAAGTTTCATTAATTAATTTTATAACTAATTCCCGCTGTCACAACAAATAACGTGTTTTTAAGAAACAATATATATCAAAAGATTGACAATTGTTTATGTCCATTTTCAATGTGAAATTAATTCTAATGAACACCATTGGATAAAATGGTAAAAATATATTCTAATTATACTTTAAAACCACTTAATAGTATAATTTATCACTACAAATTATTTATATTAAAAAAGTTGTTTTAAGTATTTTTCACTATTCATAAAAAAATGGATGTTCTCCGAAAATTACAAAAATTTCAACTTAGGATAATTTCGATATTACAAATACAAAATTGAAGTCCATTTTGAAATATTAAATTTCTATAATTTTAAAAAGTGGGTATTACTATTCATAACAGTTACTTTGATTAGTCGCGGTGTGTTAGAACTCAAACTTGCGTACAATGCAAGCTATTGAATTATTGAAAGAGAGGCGTATTGTGGAAGTTCGGGGTGTTACATTCTCCCCTCCTTCAATAAATTGCGTCCTCACAATTTGAAATTTTTCATTGAAAATAAAAGGTTGAAAATAGAAAATACCTTTTTGGAAAACCCACATCGGAAATAAGGTTAATAAAAATATAACTTTAAAAGAAAGAAAGATAAGTACAAAGGTGACCCGAGATAGCCCATACTAGGATTATATGAAAATATGGATATGGAAGAAAAACAAACCATCAAGGTCTGATGGAGAGTTGTAGAAAACTGGATTAGGAGAAAGTTAACCATAACAAAATCACAAACTTGTGATTGGTTAAACGGTTATTGAATCCCCAGTTGGAAAAGTTAACCGGAAAAGTTTTTGTTTTAAGTTACATTTTATAAAGTTAAGGAATTTATTTAGGATATTTACTATGAACGTAAGGGATTATACATACTTGTTATGTAGACTTTCATTCTTTAATAAATTTTTACCACGAACCCATCTTTCACTCTAAAAGGTAATAGAACTCAAAAATATTCAATTTATCTTATTTGTATAAGGTTACAAATATTAAAACATACCATTTAGATTAGTAAAACTATTTTTTAATAACCAGGGACTTCCTCTAGGCTAGTGGTAGGTAACAAAGGTCTTTCGCACTATGGTTGTGGGTTCGATTCCTGCATCTTTGTCCGACGCGACGGATTATGCCCCACCCTGCAGGTAGTCCTTTTCCTAAAACTATAGTATTATAATATTCCAAAAATAATCTTCAGAAATGTTTTAACCTTAAACAATACTATCCAAAGATCAACTTAATCCATTCCAACCTTTATAGTTATCCAAATTACCTCCGTCCAGAATTTCTCTAAAATGTACTTAAATTCCAAAATCAATTGCAACATTAGATTCCCCAAACAATGTAAGGTTTCTCTTATTGTCACACAATGAAAATATGATTACCTTCATCATATTAAAACCTTAATGAAAACAACAAGTACTGCAGTACAATCCTTATATCACATTATTCTTATAACCATAATCTAGTTCTTGAGTCCAAAAACACAAATACAATAATTAATCAACTTCATCTGTAGTAACAGCATAAGCTTGGCCTTGATCCCTTGGCCTTTTTTGAGGTAAGTTTTCCTGACTCTTAGGACATTAATTTGCATAATGCCCCATTTCCCTACAATTGTAGCATTCAACATTGATAGCCTCTTTCTTTCCCTTGAAATCACGAGCCTGATGACCTTTTTCTCCACATTTATAACAAACTCCCATTCCTTTTAGGCAAGTACCAGGGTGATTCTTCCCAAAATTATCACATAATGGAAAATCCTTCTTTCCCTTTTCCCTTTATCCATCTCTTGTTCCACTGTTCTCTTCTTCTCTTGCTTTACTTTGTTGTCATAATACTTAGAGAATTCCTTTTCTGTCTTGATAGCACAGGAGACAATATCTTCATACGATGAGAAGGATTATGATACTAATTCTCGACGGAGAAAAGGTTTTAACCCATCAAAGAAATGATCAATCTTACTTCTTGGGTTACGTATATAATATGCAGTATACCTCACTAACCTTGTAAAGTTGGCCTCATACTTTGCGACATTCTCATCCTCCTTCTGCCTCAGACTCAGAAATTTCCTTTCCATATCTGCTCGATGGTCATGTGGAAAGTATTTTTCTAAGAAAAGATTTTTGAACTCTCTCCATTCCATATTTTATACTTCATCATCTTCCTTTGTGTTTTGAATCAGCGACCACCATTGATCGACATCTCTAGTGAGGTGGTAGACTGCCATGACAACCTTCTCTCTTTCGCTACTCCCCAAGACATGGAATATTTTTTCTAAGGATTTTATCCATTTCTCTGATACTAATGGATTTATACCCCCATTAAATGTTTGTGGTTGTTGCCTCATGAAGCAGTCTAAAATTGATCCTCCACATTGCGGATCAGGGTGCTCCATACGAGTAAGGTTATTATTCATAACCTGAATGAGTTATCCCAGTATGGTAATAAGTTGACCAGCACTAGTTGTATCTCCAGATCCACAACAATTATCTTGAGCAGGAGGGAAATCCCTACATGGAGTGCGTGCATTGATACGGTTTCCATTCCTTCCACTAGGAACCATTTCTAAACAATGGCATAAACTAGATTAGTTTATGAATCAAAATACATAATTCCATACTTGTAAAATACATAACCTAAATTGAAATATTTATGGATATAATCCATAATCATAAAAATGTTTTCTTTGAGGAAGTATGTACTCATAAGCCCTTCATAATGGTTTGTAAAGAAAATGATAATTATCCTAAGCATATCCCCCGGGAGTGTTGTAACCAAGAGTGCAGCAAGGCCCGTTGTCATGCACCAGTTCCCTTTCGAGTCTAGCTCAAAGCGGTGTTTTTGGGTTTTACCCCTAGGTACATCTGTGCCAGAGCCGCCTCTACCTTCTCGTATCCAGACAGGGATGTATTGCTCGGAAAACTCACAGAATCTCTATAATACCAAAATTCTAGGAAGTTCTTCTATACTAATCTTCAAAGTCTATCTTTGGGCTATGTTCTATAATCAGAGTTTATCTAAATCTAGCATCCAAGGTTAGTACTAAACTGCCTCTGATACCAACTGTAACGCCCCGACCCCAGTTATCCAGAGTCGGTGCATTATTGCGTAACATTGGCACGATCACAAAAGATCAAGTCTTGAAAGACATATTAGTTTAGTAGCCTTGGAAACACTAGATACATTCATAAATGTTACATTACATCATAAAGTGAAAAACTACAATAACAAAGTCTCCATAGTCCACACTCATAGCCTCTTCTGACTATCCTTGCAGGTCATTCATAAAATACTTCTTCACATCCTGGAAAATATTAAAACATTGAAAGGGGTGAGCTCAGATGCTCAGTAAGGATAACAATATTGCAGAAGCTTTCGTAAATAAACACTAACATTTAAGGCAATGTATAACTAAAAAAAAAGCCTTTTTAAACATTAACTTCAGCATAATATGGCAAAAATAAAACTAAATAATGCCATTTACTTACTCACATGGATATTCTACTAGTCGAATAATCACATGCAATATCAATAACCACTTTCATTAAGATGGAATGCATAATGCCAGACTATCATAACCACGTAGCCAAGGCCTCGTGCCAAGACCACAAATAAGATTTTGTCAATGCCTCGTGCCAAGACACTAGTTTGTCTCATGAGACCTACCGATGCATCGAGGAGCTATAGCGGGCTCCACCCGTCACTTATTAAGTCCAATGCATTCCTCATATAAACATGTTTGAACATATCATAAACCATAACATAATCGTATCACATAAAACGTGCATAAAGGAAACATAACATTTCTATGTTTCAATCACAAGATATAAATAAAACACATTGATATAATAAAAATCTTATCAAAACCATTTTCAATACCAAAATAAAAGAAAATTAAAACTTGGTATTTATTTTTCTTTTAAAAAAAGTTATGGCTTGTAGAGGAAGCCGAAACTCAAATAATGGTTACAGCGGCAGAGAATTCATTGTCGCTGCATTCATACGACAAGAAAAACATTAATTTTTTGTCATTTAGCAAAACACTTCATATAAAAATATTCCTTTTAAATAAATGTAAAAGTCAAAGGGGTTTATACACCGTATAAAAGAAATTTGTGTATAAAACAAAATATGCCTCAATAAATGGAGATTGAGACAAAGTACCTTACAAAGATCATTTTTTTAAATAAAATAGATATATTATGTGTATTCACTATAAGTAAACATAATTAAATTACAAATACAATATAGGATATAATAATATCATGACATAATTTGAATGTAGGAGATTAACCCAAAGAATAAAAATTGGGTTAAGAAGTTCCCTTACCTTGCGTCCTGTCTTGACTCGACCATTCTTTAACCTCATGAATAATAAACTAGAGTTAATTTATAATTTCTTAAGAACTTTTATAAAGTTTTTTATTCCTTTTATATCACATATTACCATGTTATGAACATTATTTAATTATTTAAGTTAATAACGGTCGTTTTGTCGATCTTTGGTACTTGAGTCAAAAATAAACTTCTTATAATTACAAGTTGTTCATGTGGTGATATATCCATTATATCCAGAATTATATTCATGATATAGAGATCATATATCTCATATATATCCAGTATATACATGCATTTATAATATTCCATAACGTTTAGAGTTAAGAAATGAAATGCACCGTTCATGGAGACGGTAAGCCGTACGTACGCATGAACGCTACTTTCATTTCTATTTCGTATTTAATGAAATAATAATGATATAAAGGTATATTATAATTCCAGTATAATATCATATATAATATCATTTACTCCATCCTTTATACATCCCACATATGGGATTAACGATTCAAATCACTTTGAGGGGGCGGTAGTCCGCACTTCCTAAAATGAAAATATCGCGTTTACCGATAATGGAAACAATAAAGGTATGCCATAAATGAAAAATACGGAACCTTAAGTAAAACATAAAAATATTTTATATCATATATATAAATATAGTTATATCTTAATGGCCACCTTTGAAGGTGTTATATGAGTGTTGAACAATCATCGTTTCGTGAGGCAGAAATTCGCCATCCACAGAAACAGTATGTTCTTTAACCATTAGATGTAGGTGTGGGTAAGTGTAGCTTGAATAATTTTTATAAAAACATCCTAGTATATTGAGGATACTAATGTTGTTACAAAAGAAATTAATAAAAAGATTTTAGGGGGTTGGATAATCAAATTAAAACCAAATAACATAAGAGAACACATTACCTTAAAATCGGGTAACTCTTTTTTGATTTGAGCCAAAGGCTTCCTTAGGAAGAATTCTGCCCAAAGTGAGGCTTCTAGGAGTAATAGAGGGATGTGGGGAGAGTATATGGGCAGATGTTGGCCGAGGCAAAAGGCTTTGAAAGTGTGAGTAAGGTGGTAGTGGTGGGAGCCTTTTATAAGTGGAGAGGAGGGGCACTTTTGGAAAGTAATGAAATGTTACTTTATTATATAATGAGTTTCGGATTTTAAAAGTTCCCAAACTTATATCATTCAAGGATAAGGTGACAAGGGTTATAAATATACTCATCCAACAGGTTTTTGACAAGTGTAAGCCTTGGAATTTACATTATCTTTTTATTATATTTAAATTGTTAATTAATGAGGTAATCGCTCCCTCATCATAGAGTCATATATAATTTAATTTATTTAATGCATAAAAATTATAAAAAAAATATAATGATGTAGGAAAAAGTTTTATCTTTATAATGAATATTTATAGTCAAAAATATGACTTGTATAAACCCATTTAATATTTTTTAGTAAAACAACTTATGTTTGTGACATTTTTATTTTAACTTTAAATAAAAGTTATTTATGTCATTTTCCTACCAAAGTGGCTCCATGGGGTCCCCAAGTTGACCCATGGATTGTCTTGGTCGGCCATGACACATAAAATAGGGGTAGGAAAAGTGTAAAGGTATTTTCATATTTTTATAATATCATTTTACCTTAAATATCACTAATTACCTTTACTCACGATTAATTAACCTTAAAAGTTACTATTTACCAAAAAATTATTTTAATCCCATTGAACCAAATTTTACTTCCTAATGACAACCATGTATGTTGGATTTTTGAAAATCAAATCACAGAAGCGGTAATATTTCATTTAAACGAAAAATCATTTATTTAATTACCACTTAGTGGTTTCACTATTAATCAAAAATTGAAGTTTTTCAGAACAATGCCAAAATTTCACCCTAAGCTATAATTGATATTCAGAATTAAAAAATGATGTATATTTTAAAAAATTACAAACATGTAAGTTGATTTAATTAATTTTATAACTAATTCCCATTGTCACAACAAATAGCGTGTTTTTAAGAAACAATATATATCAAAAGATTGACAATTGTTTATGTCCATTTTCAAAGTGAAATTAATTCTAATGAACACCATTGGATAAAATGGTAAAAATATATTCTAATTATACTTTAAAACCACTTAATAGTATAATTTATCACTATAAATTATTTTTATTAAAAAAGTTGTTTTAAGTATTTTTCACTATTCATAAAAAAATGGAAGTTCTCAGAAAATTACAAAAATTTCAACTTAGGATAATTTCGATATTACGAATACAAAATTGAAGTCCATTTTGAAATATAAAATTTCTATAATTTTAAAAAGTGGGTATTACTATTCATAACGGTTACTTTGATTAGTTGCGGTGTGTTAGAACTCAAACTTGCGTACAATGCAAGCTATTACATTATTTAAAGAGAGGCATATTGTGGAAGTTCAGGGTGTTACATTCTCCCCTCCTTCAAAAAATTGCGTCCTCACAATTTTAAATTTTTCATTGAAAATAAAAGGTTGAAAATAGAAAATACCTTTGTGTAAAACCCACATCAGAAATAAGGTTAATAAAAATATAACTTTAAAAGAAAGAAAGATAAGTACAAAGGTCACCCGAGATAGCCCATACATGGATTATATGAAAATATGGATATGGAAGAAAAACAAACCATCAAGGTCTGATGGAGAGTTGTAGAAAACTGGATTAGGAGAAAGTTAACCATAAGAAAATCACAAACTTGTGATTGGTTAAACGGTCATTGAATCCCCAGTTGGAAAAGTTAACCATAAACGTTTTTGTTTTAAGTTACAATTTATAAAGTTGAGAAATTTATTTAGGAGATTTACTAAGAACGTAAGGGAATATACATATTTGTTATGTAGACTTTTATTCTTTAATAAATTTTTACCACGAACCCATCTTTCACTCTAAAAGGTAATAGAACTCAAAAATATTCTATTTATCCTAATTGTATAAGGTTCCAAATATTAACACATACCATTTAGATTAGTAAAACTATTTTGTAATAACCAGGTACTTCCTGTAAGCTATTGGGAGGTAATAAAGGCCTTTCGCACTATGGTTGTGGGTTCGATTTCTACATCTTTGTCCGACGTGACGGATTATGCCCCACCCCATAGGTTGTCCTTTTACTATAACTACAGTATTATAATATTCCAAAAATAATCTTCAGAAATGTTTTAACCTTAAAAAATACTATCCAAAGATCAACTTAATCCATTCCAACCTTTATAGCTATCCAAAATACCTCCATCCAGACTTTCTCTAAAATGTCCTTAAAATACAAAATCAATTGCAACATTAGATTCCCCAAACAATTTAAGGTTTCTCTTATTGTCACATACTGAAAATATGATTACCTTCATCATATTAAAACCTTAATGAAAACAACAAGTACTGCAGTACAATCCTTATATCACATTATTTTTATAACCATAATCTAGTTCTTGAGTCCAAAAACACAAATACAATAATTATTCAACTTCATCTGTAGTAACATCATAAGCTTAGCCTTGATCCCTTGGACTTTTCCGAGGTAAGTTTCCCTGATGCTTAGGACATTCATTTCCATAATGCCCCTTTTCCCTACAATTGTAGCATTCAACATTGATATCCTCTTTCTTTCCCTTGCAATAACAAGCCTGGTGACCTTTTTCTCCACATTTATAACAAACTCCCATTCCTCTTAGGCAAGTACCATAGTTATTCTTCCCACAATTATCACATAATGGAAAATCCTTCTTTCCCTTTTTCCCATTATCCGTCTCTTGTTCCACCGTTCTCTTCTTCTCTTTATTTACTTTGTTGTCAGAACACTTAGAGAATTCGTTTTCTGTCTTGATAGCACATGAGACAATATCTTCATACGATTAGAAGGATTGTGATACTAAAGATCGATGGAGAAATGGTTTTAACCCATAAAAGAAACGATCAATCTCACTTCTTGGGTTACGTATATAATCTACAGCATACCTCACTAACCGTGTAAAGTTGGCCTCATAGTTTGCGACATTCTCATCCTCCTTCTACCTCAGACTCAGAAATTTCATTTCTATATCTGCTCGATGGTCATGTGGAAAGTATTTTTCTAAGAAAATATCTTTGAACTCTCTCCATTCCATATTTTATACTTCATCATCTTGCTTTGTGTTTTGAATCAGCAACCACCATTGATCGGCATCTCCAGTGAGGCGGTAGACTGCCATGACAACCTTCTCCCTTTCGCTACTCCCCAAGGCATGGAATATTTTTTCTAAGGATTTTATCCATTGCTCAGATACTAATGGATTTGTACCCCCATTAAATGAATGTGGTTGTTGCCTCATGAAGCGGTCTAAAATTGATTCTCCACATTGCGGATCAGGGTGCTCCATACGAGTAAGGTTATTATTCATAACCTGAGTGAGTTGTCCCAGTATGGTAATAAGTTGAACATCACCAGTTGTATCTCCAGATCCACAATAATTATCTTTAGTAGGAGGGAAATCCCTACACGGAGTGCGTGCATTGATACCGTTTCCGTTCCTTTCACTAGGCGCCATTTCTAAACAATGGCATAAACTAGATTAGTTTATGAATCAAAATACATAATTCCATACTTGTAAAATACATAACATAAATTGAACTATTTACAGATATAATCCATAATCATAAAAACGTTTTCTTTGAGGAAGTATGTACTCATAATCCCTTCATAATGGTTTGTAAAGAAAATGATAATTATCCTACGCATATCCCCCGGGAGTGTCGTAACCAAAAGTGAAGCGAGGCCCGTTGTCGTGCACCAGTTCCCATTCGAGTCTAGCTCAAAGCGGTGTTTTCAGGTTTTACCCCTAGGTACATCTGTGCTAGATCCGCCTCTACCTGCTTGTATCCAGACAGGGATTTATTTCTCGGAAAACTCTCAAAATCTCTATAATACCAAAATTCTAGGAAGTTTTTCTATACTAATCCTCAAAGTCTATCTTCGGGCTATGTGCTCTAATAAGAGTTTATCTAAATCTAGCTTCCAAGGTTAGTACTAAACTGCCTCTGATTCCAACTGTAATGCCCCGACCCCAGTTACCCAGAGTCGGTGCATTATTTCGTAACATTGGCATGATCACAAAAGATCAAGTCTCGAAAGACCGATTAGTTTAGTAGCCTTGGAAACACTAGATACATTCATAAATGTTACATTACATCATAAAGTGAAAAACTACAATAACAAAGTCTCCATAGTCCACACTCATATCCTCTTATAACTATCCCTACAGGTCATTCATAAAATACTTCTTCACATCCTGGAAAATATTAAAACATTGAAAGGGGTGAGCTCAGATGCTCAGTAAGGATAACAATATTGCGGAAGCTTTAGTAAATAAACATTAACATTTAAGTCAATGTATAACTAAAACAAAAGCCTTTTTAAACATTAAATTCAGCATAATATGGCAAAAATAAAATTAAAAAATGCCCTTTACTTATTCACATGTATATTCTACTAGTCTAATAATCACATGCAATATCAATAACCACTTTCATAATGATGGAATGCATAATTCCAGACTATCATAACCACGTAGCCAAGGCCTCGTGCCAAGACCACAAATAAGATTTTGTCAAGGCCACGTGCCAAGACACTAGTTTGTCTCATGAGACCTACCGATGCATCGAGGAGCTATAGCGGGCTCCACCAGTCACTTATTAAGTCCAATGCAATCCTTATATGAACAGGTTTAAACATATCATAAACCATAACATAATCATATCACATAAAACGTGCATAAAGGAAACATATCATTTCTACGTTTCAATCACAAGATATCAATACAACACATTGATATAATAAAAACCTTATCAAAAACATTTTCAATACCAAAATAAAAGAAAATTAAAAGTTGGCATTTATTTTTCTTTTACAAAAAAGTTATGGCTTGTAGAGGAAGCCGAAACTCAAATAATGGTTACGGCGGCAGAGAAGTCATTGTCACCGCATACGTACGACAAGAAAAACATTCCTGTTTGTCATTTAGTAAAATACATCATATAAAAAGATTCCTTTTGAATAAACGTAAAAGTGAAAGGGGTTTATACACCATATAAAAGAAATTTGTGTATAAAACAAAATATGCCTCAATGAATGGAGATTGAGACAAAATACCTTAGAAAGATCATTTTTTTAAATATAATAGATATATTATGTGTATTCAATATAAGTAAAAATTATGAAATTACAAATACAAGATAGGATATAATAATATCATGACATAATTTGAAAGTAGGAGATTAACCCAAAGAATAGAAATTGGGTTAAGAAGTTCCCTTACCTTGCGTCCTGTCTTGACTCGACCGTTCTTTAACCTCCTGAATAATAAACTAGAGTTAATTTATAAT
Organism: Viscum album; assembly: GCA_963277665.1. Classification (NCBI taxonomy): domain Eukaryota; kingdom Viridiplantae; phylum Streptophyta; class Magnoliopsida; order Santalales; family Viscaceae; genus Viscum; species Viscum album. The sequence continues at coordinate 192,498,113 of OY728145.1, forward strand.
CTATTAAGAACCTTTTTCAAGTTTTTTATTCCTTTTATATCACTTATTACCATGTTATGAACATTATGTAATTATTTAAGTTAATAATGGTCGTTTTGTCGATCTTTGGTACTTGAGTCAAAAATAAACTTCTTAAAATTACAATTTGTTCATGTGGTGATATATCTATTATATCCAGAATTATATTCATGATATAGATATCATATATCTCATATATATCCAGTATATACATGCATTTATAATATTCCATAACGTTTAGAGGTAAGAAATGAAATGCACCGTTTATGGAGACGGTAAGCCGTACGTACGCATGAACGCTACTTTCATTTATATTTCGTATTTAATGAAATAATAATGATATAAAGGTATATTATAATTCCAGTATAATATCATATATAATATCATTTACTCCGTCCTTTATACATCCCACATATGGGATTAACGATTCAAATCACTTTGAGGGGGCGGTAGTCCGCACATCCTAAAATGAAAATATCACGTTTACCGATAATGGAAACAATAAAGGTATGCCATAAATTAAAAATAAAGAACCTTAAGTAAAACATAAAATTTTTATATATCATATATATAAATATAGTGATATCTTAATGGCCACCTTTTAAGGTGTTATATGAGTGTTGAACAATCATCTTTTAGTGAGGCAGAAATTCGCCATCCACAGAAACAGTATGTTCTTTAACCATTAGATATAGGTTTGGGTAAGTGTAGCTTGAATAATTCATATAACAACATCCTAGTATATTTAGGATACTGGTGTTTTTACAAAATAAATGAATAAAAAGAGTTTAGGGGGTTGCAGAAGCAAATTAAAACAAAATAACATAAGAGAACACATTACCTTAAAATCGGGTAACTCTTTTTTGATTTGAGCCAAAGGCTTCCTTGGGAAAAATTCTGCCCAAAGTGAGGCTTCTAGGAGTAAGAGAGGTATGTTGGGAGAGTATTTGGGAAGAGTTTGGCCGAGCTGGAAGGCTTTGAAAGTGTGAGTAAGGTGGTAGTGGTGGGGGCCTTTTATAAGTGGAGAGGAGGGGCACTCTTGGAAAGTAATGAAATGTTACTTTATTATATAATGCGTTTCGGATTGTAAAGGACCCACACTTTTATAATTCAAGGCTAAGGTGATAAGGTTTTGAAATATACTCATCCAATAGGTTTTTGACAAGTCTAAGCCTTGGATGTTACATTATCTTTTCATTTTATTTAAATCATTAATTAATGAGGTAATCACTGCATCATCATGGTGTCATAAATAATTTTATTTATTTAATGTCCAAAAATTATAAAAAAACTATCATTATGTAGGAAAATTTTTTAGCTTTCTAATGAATATTTATAGTAAAAAATATGACATGTATAACCCCATTTAAAAATTTATTTAGTAAAAAAACGTATGTTTGTGACATTTTTATTTTAACTTTATATAAAAGTTATTTATGTCATTTTCCTACCAAAGTGGCTCCATGGGGTCCCCAAGTAGACCCATGTATTTTCTTGGTCGTCCATGACACATCCAATAGGGTTAGGACAAGTGTAAAGGTATTTTTATATTTTTATAATATCATTTTTACCTTAAATATCACTAATTACCTTTAATCACGATTAATTAAACTTAAAAGTTATTATTCACCAAAAAATTATTTTAATCCCATTGAACCAATTTTTACTTCCTAATAACAACCATGTATGTCGGATTTTTGAAAATCAAATCACAGAAGTGGTAATATTTCATTTAAACGAAAAATCAGTTATTTAACTACCACTTAATGGTTTCACTATTCATAAAAAATTGAAGTTTTTCAGAACAATGTCAAAATTTCACCCTAAGCTATAATTGATATTCTGAATTTAAAAATGATGTCTATTTTAAAAAATGCCTAACATATAAGTTGCATTAATTAATTTTATAACTAATTTCCGCTATCACAACAAATAGCGTGTTTTTAAGAAACAATATATATCAAAAGATTGACAATTGTTTAGGTCCATTTTCAAAGTGAAATTAATTATAATGAACACCATTGGATAAAATGGTAAAAATATATTCTAATTATAATTTAAAACCACTGAATAGTATAATTTATTACTATAAATTATTTTTATTAAAAAAGATTTTTTAAGTATTTATCACTATTCATAAAAAAATGGAAGTTCTCAGAAAATTACAAAAAATTCAACTTAGGATAATTTCGATATTACGAATACAAAATTGAAGTCCATTTTGAAATATAAAATTTCAATAATTTTAAAAAGTGGGTATTACTATTCATAACGGTTACTTTAATTAGTCGCGGTGTGTTAGAACTCGAACTTGCGTACAATACAAGCTATTACATTATTGAAAGAGAGGCGTATTGTGGAAGTTCGGGGTGTTACATCACATGGGACTTCCCAGAGTTTGAAATAAAATAGATCTTATAGTACAAGATTAAGATATTATTTAAGGTGGATTCATTTCCCAATGTTTTAAAAATTTATGGGTCAAAAATCCCGAGGAAGAGACTAGTATTGCGAAGGGGTGTTTTGTATAATAAACACTTCACGAGAATGGTAAATGAATGAGTTCTTAAGATATTGGGTTGAGGATCGAGAAGATGTGGAGAATAGAGAATAGAGATGGAGATATTTTGAGAAAAAGAGAATAGGTGCATCACGACTGCACGATGTGCTGATGGTGAGCTCCATGACTACATCCAATTTCGGTGGAGCATCGTGAAGGGAGGAGAACTACAAAGGAATTTTTGGAAGATTTAGAAGTCACAACGGAGGTGGTGGAGCATCAAGAATATTGATCCCATAAATATAACGCCACCCTCTTCACTTATCATGATGTTTTACAAGGAAAATATGGAATTTCGTTGATTTAGAAAAGCTAGGAGAGCTCTATGAAATTTGAAATCTATGCGATCTTGATCATCACAAAAAGAGTTGTTAAGTATTGACTAATGACAATGATTTTGAGAAAAGGGTGATTTTTAATGATGGTATATTCGATGTTGACTTAGTGAAATTTTGGAAGGAAGGTCGTTATGTGAATGTAATCAGCTTCACGAAGGCAGTTTGTTCCATGATGGAAAAGGATCTTCATAAAAGAGTGAGCTTCACGAAAGGAAGTTGTGAACTTCAGGTTTAAGAGGACATGTCTTTTAGTATGCATCAAATTATATCTTCAGTTCAAGTAGAGTTTCATTCTAATTTAGAAAAACATTGTTTAATGTGAAACCATTTAATTTACCATTATGTTGATAAGATGAGTTTTACCTCTCTAAGAGTAGCAAGCTAGGAGGAGTCCCAAAAAATGTTCTAAGGGATGCCACGTGCTATCCCTAAAATATAGTAAATTTAGTAATCATAACATAGTGTAACTATGTCTAAATTATTGTACTCCACAACTAGTGAAGATTAGTGGACTTATATTTGACTAAATCACTATCAGTTTGTGCTCCTTCAACTAGAACTTTGTGGTGAACCAAGTAAACTGTTGTATAATCTCTTTTCATGTTATTTTTTGACAGGTTTAACAGGTTCCTACCAATGTGGGAATCATATTCTTATAATTAACAAGATAAAGTTGACACCCTGATTCATCCCCCCCCTCTTAGGGGGTTCCAGGTTCTAACAAGTGATATCAGAGTGTTTAGGTTACTAGTGTCAAATATATCCTTCTTTTTTACAAGTAGAACCCAATACATTTTATGGGAGTTCCCATATTTGATGGAAGAAACTTCTAGATTTGGAAAAATAGGATGAGATATCATCTTAGATCTCTTGGAATGAATGTTATTTTTACTAATTCACAAGGAATATAGGTCACTGATCTAATAAGAATTTCTACAATTGATACTGTTAGGAAAATACTTGATTCAAATGTTAAAGTGAAAAATCCCCCCACTACAGCTCTTTCTAATAAAATCTATCTTAAGGTGATGAGTCTCACTTTAGAAAATTCTATGTGGGAAAAATTGTGCAATATATATTAAGGTGAAAAAATAATTGAAGGATGTGGAACTACAAGTCTGACATAATAGGATTAATGATCTGAAGATGCACCTTGATGAAAATGTGGACTTGTTCTTCAAAAGAATTTCTAAAGTTGTATGAGAAATTTCAGGGTTTGGTGAAGAGATCAAATACATTTACATTGTGAAGAATATTTTGAGAAGGATTCCACCTCTCTATAATTAAAAAGTGTCATCCCTTGAGGAAAGGTAATTGTCTCAAAATTCACCAGATTATCTTCTAGGTAGTCTAGTCACTCATGAAATGAGAGTCAAGCCCGATGTTGTGACGACACATGTTAGTAAGAAAATAGAATTCAAATAAATGAAAAAACATCAGTTATCAGGAGATAGTGTTAAAAAAGACAATGAGGAAGATGCATTCCTTTCCCTTTTTTTCCAAGAATCTTAAGAGAGGAAACGGTAGATTTGAGGGAAAGCTACCATTGGTCTACTTTTGTTGTGGTAGACTTGGGCACATTGCTTCTTAATTCTCAAGGAAGATCAATGGAAAAGAATGTAAAGCTAGAGATTCAAAAAAATATTTGGAAAAGGATTTCTAAAAAGGGAGGCTTAAAATCTTGTAAGAAAGTACAGAGGAATAATTTTGTCTGTGAAGAGGAAGATGATAACAATGATTTTAAGGAAGAATAACTAGAGTTTAAATCTAGAAACCAAGCATCTATGATGGAAATAGTTGAAATTTCATAACCATAAAAATGTAAAACTAGAGGCAATCATTTTATTACTGATGTTGATCTACTATTAAAACATAAGAATTATCATAGTAAGCTTGATAATCAAATTAAGAAATAAAAAATGTGGTGAGTAGTTGTGGATGAATCATCAAAATATATTGATCAGCTTCAAGATCAAATTGAATGACTTGAGGAAGTATTGAAAGTACAGTCAGCAACTATTGAAATCATAGAAGATTTAGTGGAACTAAGTCTTAGAATTAATTAACATTCAATGTTCATCAAATACATTACCTTCACACTAAAGGTGAAGTCCAATACTATTTAGGGACTCAAGAAATAAGTTATCAATATTAGGAGTATATTCGAATGTGAATCAAAGTCAAAAGTCACAAAGAAGAAAATATAGTTTAGAAAATTCTTAGATGATGAGTTTCTAGAGATATATTATTATAGATATGATTTAGTTGAAAAGGTTTTGAATGATAAAACACCTAAATGCATAAAAAATAGTGTAATTGGTTGTGATACAAAAACATCAAATACTGGAAATAAAATGGGCCAATATAATGTCATGTTTAAGGTTGGACATATTGAAAATTAACCAGGAGTGCTCGAAAATAATCCCTCAAAACAAAATAAAAAGAAAACTAAAAAATATATTCAATCTCACAGAAGTGATTGGATTCCAAGATATATTCCTATGGAAGGATACATGATGAGGAATATAAATGGGAATACATTTCCACTTATGAAATATCAATTCTATGGTTATTTGGGCCATACCATTTCATAATACAAAGAAGGAAGTATCTATTTGAATGGAGAAGATCTATGAATCCAATAAAGGATAAAAACATTTATATCTGACTTCTTATAGAATAAATAATTTCTATAGATATTGTTTTTATTGCTCTAATTTTTTCCATAAATATGTTTATTGCAGATAAAGGAAAGACAAGAAAAATTCATACTAAACGTAGAGTTAGGTTAATACTCATCAACCAGATTATGTTTCTCTTACCAATATGTTTTCTCTTCTACAATTAGTGTATGAATATGTAGAACCTACCCACATGTAATAGGGATATGGAAGGACATCTTTATTATTCAATCAATCTAATATTTCAGGGAAGGAAAATTAAAAAATCCAACCTTTAAGAAGTATCCCTAAAAGATACAAAAATAAAGAACACCTTGATTCTTGATAAAAGAAGTTTGTCCCATATGATGGGTAATGCAGACATATTATATAATTTTATGAAAAACGTTGATAGAGTAGTAGGTTTTGGTAATGATGGTTCTTTGAATATCAAAGGCAGTAGATGTACCAAACTAGATAATGGAGAGATAAAGAAAACTAAATTTCTTATTGTGGATGAGTTATATCATAATATCCTAACTATGAGTCAACATTATGACTCAATCCATATAGTGACATTAAATAAAAAAGGATGCACTATAAAGGGAAAGATAGAGAATTTTCTCATGAAACTGTATAGAAAAGATGACAACTTATATCCGGTCGATAGTAAAGAGAAAATTTTCTCTCTAATAGTTGAAGAAGAAAGCAACTTTTGGCATCAAAGGTTGGGTAACATTAATAAAAGAAATGGAAAATATATATAAGTTGAAGATAGTCAAGGATATCCTAAATCAATAGCATGAATGTGTAAATAATTGTGATTCTGGATTATGAGGGAATTTGTTTGGTAGTTTATTTTGGTTAAAGAAGAAAAGGGCATCAAATCTTCTTGATCTCATGTATACAGATCTATGTTGTCTGATATATGTTGTTGGAATTCATGAAGAATGGTTCTTCATCCTTTTAATATATGATTATAGTAGAGTGTATTTTGTGATGGTTATACATAGGAAACTAAAAGTGCTTGATTGTATGAAAACTTATCCCTGAATCACAAAGAATGATACTAGAAAGACAATAAAAGTTCTGTAGACTAGTAATGGTGGGGAATACATATCCATTGAGTTTGAAAATTACTTGGGGAAACATGGAATACAACATGAGGTTGATGTTGTGAGAATCCCATAGAAAAATGGATTTGTTGAGAGAAAGAATCAACTAGTGAACAATATGGATAGAACTCTGCGGATTGAGATTCAAATCCCTCGAAATCATTAGAAAGAGGTTGTTGAAGATATGATGTATATTCAAAATTGAATAGGGATTTATATGGGTGAAAACTAGACACTGTATTAGTTTTGGCCCGGAAGGAATCCCTCATTGAAGTATTTCCTTATTTTTAGAAGTAAATGTTTTATAAAAAACAAATCTGGAAATGAAGGCAAGTATGGTGATGCAACATATAAAGAAATATTCCTGAGATATTCAATGAATTGCAAAGCCTACAATTATTTCAATAAGAATATCAGAAAAATTATGGAATGCAGTGATGTTAATATCATTGAAGATAAGACCACAAATACTTTTAGGGTATCTTATGTTGATATGATAAAAGATGAGGAAAAATGTTGATAGAGAAAAGATAAAAATACAGAAGTAAAGAAAGGTGTACAAAACATTTAGGAGTCACATCTTGACGTTGATTTAGAAGAAGAGTTAAATAGGGGACAATAGATGAATAAAATTCTTATGAACCTCACAAGAGAAATTTAAGAGTATAAATTGATCAATCAAACATCATTGTGAATTGGTCAACACCCACATAGGAATGAAGAATGAGGAATAATACACAATTTTCTTTCCTATCAATAGTTGAACCATCCTTCTCCAAAGAATCTAAAAAGGATGAATCATGGGTTAAATCTATGAATGAAGAGTTGGTTTAGATAGACAAGAATCAAACATGGTATCTAATTAACAAACCCAGAAATCACAATGTGATTTCTACAAAGTGTATTTTTAATAATAATTTTGATGAGTATGGTAATGTGATCACAAATAAGGTGTGATTGGTGTGTAATGGATATTCATAGATTTAATGTGATTATATTGAAGAAAAATTTGTTCTAGTGGATAGACTGGAGTTAATTAGACTTTTTATTTCCATGGTAATTCCAAAAGGATACAAAGTGTACCCAATGGAAGTCAAAAAAACCTTCTTAAATGACGTTATTGAAGAAGAGTTCTTCATATATAAACTAATGGTATTTCTACTTGGTGATGATGAAATGATGGTTTTCAAATTAAATAAGGCACTATATGGTTTGAATCATGCACAACGATCATGGTATTCATGACTAGAATGTTATCTAAAGAAGTTTGAATTTAAAATAGGTGGAGTGGATCAGAATCTATATGTAAAGAATTCTCAGAAATATCAGTTCATGGTAATGGTGTACATAAATGATATTATATTTGGTGGAATAAGGTAGAGGTCATTGGATTAATTATTCAATAACATAAAATTATAATTTTAAATGTATATGATTGGTGAACTCACATACTTCTTGGGATTGTAAGTGATTTAGATGAAAACCCCCTTTTATTTATCAGGAAACATATTGTAGTGAGTTGTTGAATAAATTTAATATTCATTATTCCAAACCTATACAGACATTGATTGTAGGTGGGAAAAAACTAGGAAATTTTAAGGAATGGACATCTATAGACCCCACAATGTACTGTAGAATCATTTAAAGCTTTTTATACCTAACAATGACATGTATAGATATCGTCTTTGAAACATTCATACAGGAAAAATTTCAAAGTTATCTAATGGAAGAACATATGGTGGTAGTAAAAGTAATCATGAATGACATTCAAGGTACTCACAATTATGGCTTATACTATGATGCAGGAAGTGATAGTGAACTGTCAGCATTTTATGATGCTTACTAGGCATGAGATGTTGTTGATAGAAAGTCCACAAGTGGTGGGGAATTAATTATTGGCCAAAACATGTTGTATGGTTGAGTAATATATATAAAAGTTTTTATCTTAAAACTACAGAAGAAAAGTATATCTCCTCTACAAAGGCATGTACCCAACTACTTTGGAATAAGTAACAACTGACTGATACTGGTGATGAGGTGAAATAGAAAATGATAATTCAGTTTGATAACAAGAGTGCAGTTGACCTTAAAAATAATATTTTTCATCATTATTTTAATAAATACACTGAAATTAGATATCACATTATTAAATAAAAAGTTAAAAAATGCATGATTAAAACAGATCATGTTGGCACTGATGATCAAATGGACGACATTCTTACCAATCAATTTTTTGCACATGTGTTCAAGAAGCGTCGTTGGAACCTTGATGTTCAACCACACCCAGTGCATGAGGAGGTTATAAAATTCCCATATCCCTTGTTAAATTAACTTTTTTAATCTGTTTATTGAAATGATCCAGGTGTATGGGGGGAAATACATTCCAGGGAGACTATTTTTTTGAGCTCTATAGATAATAATTAGACACTTTGGGTTTATTTACAAAGGGGGATAAATGTAGAAATTCAATGATGAGTTTCAAAGGAGGAGAATGATAATGGAGAAAAAAGTTCGATGTTATGAGGAAATAGTTAGTGCTCAGTTTATACATATTTTAAAATCCAAAAAACACAAGAACCCAATCCATGCTTCCCCTCTTGTTTTTTACACTGAGCATTGCTCACGTTGGCTTAGAGTGTTGGCCGGGTTGTCTCTTGCATATCAGGTTTTGATTGTGGATGGTGCTTTATTTAATTTATCAATATATTACCAATAAATCCAAATGGGGAGAAAATTGGAGCCAAAGTTTTTCTTTACTAAAAATGAAGTATGGATTGTGTTTTTTGTCAATCCTTACATGGGAGATTAGGGATTTTTCAAGAAAAGAGATTTTACATTACAAGATAAAGACAGTATTAAAGGAGGATAACATGTTGAAGGGTTATTTTTTTTGGAATAAACACATAATGAAAATGGAAAAGGAATAAGTTTTGAGAAGACTGGGTTGAGGATCAAAAAGATGTCGAGCATCAAAAATAGAGATAGTGATCTTCATGAATATGAGAATAGGATCATCAAGACTATGTGATGTGTTGTTGGTGAGCTCTGTGACTACTTAAAATTAAAGTAGAGCATCACATTGGGAAGAGATTCGTGAAGATATTTTTGGTATATCGGGAAATTATGCTGTAGGTAGTGGTGAATCATGAATGCCAAGCATATAAAATTAAGGCGACCCCTCCTCACTTATCATGATGTTTTCTATAGAAAATTTGGAATTTCATTGATTTATTGAGGCCAGGAGAGATTTAAAAAACTATAATTCTATGGAAGCTTGAGAATTGTGAAAAGACTTGTTAACTCTTGACTAACGAAAATCATTTTGAGAAAGGGGTGATTCACAATGATGGGGTATTCTTCATTGAATCAGTGAGTTTCTCGAGTGAAGGTTTTTCCACAATGGTAGTTAGCGTCACAAAGGTAGTGTGTCCCGTGAAGGCAGAGGGACTTCATGAAGGAGTGAGTTTCACGAAGGAGTTCACAAAAGGGAGTTTTGAACTTTAGGTTTAAGAGGATATGGATTTCAATATGCTTCATCTCAGGTTTTCTGTGCATGCATAATCTTGTGCTACGTTAGGTAAAAAGTCTTTAAATCCAATCCATTGAAGTGACCTTCAAGTAAAAAAATTGAGTTTGACTTCTCTTTAATCAGTGAGCTAAGGGGAATCACCAGAAGTGTTCTGAGGGATGTAGTTTATTATCCCAAAAATCTAAAAAAGGCTATGTTCCTAGAATAGAAAGGCTATGTCCAAATTATTTTACCCCACAACTAGTAAAGATTAGTGGAATTAGGTACAATCAACACACTGTCGGCATATCCTCCTTGGACAAGCCCTTGATGGTGAACCATGTAAAACTAATGTATCATCTCTATGAACGTGATTGTTTGACAGGTTTAAGAGGTTATCACCATTTTGGGAACACGATACCTCTCTTTAAGAAGAAAAATTACACACCCTAATCCACCCCTACACTCTTAGGGTGTTCCTGGGTCTAACTGATGATTCATTACGTAGGTCTCAAAAGACCAATGTTTGAGTGCTTTCAATCTCCCCAACATTATCCTTTTTAAAAAATAAAACTACACACCGTGTATCTATTATACCATATAATGTTTTTATAATTAATATAATATTAAAAAGATAATACATCATCTAAAAAAACTTCACTCAAGTGGTTGAGAGAAATTAACGGGATCAAACCGATCACCGGTTTGAACACCACTGTAAGCACTAGGGAAAATCTTGTTCCACTCATTTAATTTTTTGGACACAAGCTTTGTACCTCTAAGTAAACTAAAGCTATATATATATATATATTTCTATTTATATATAATCACTATATAATAAATAAATAAACTTGTATACTAATACAAAAAAATATATATCAGACATGTGGCCTTGTATACATGCTGTGTAGTATGGATATAAAAGCACAAAACCATACACCTATATAGAGATGATGCCACCCACTTTTTATCATGTCATCATGAGGAAGATACCACCAAGTCTACTGAAATACTTCCTTCCTATTAGTTTCATCACCCTTAATCTCTTGAATTTTGTTCCTAGATCCTGATAAGTTCTTTTACAATCATTGTTTTAATGATTCAATAATTTTTTGGGTTATTGGAGATTTTGAGGGATTTTTAGTAGAAAACCCAAAAACAAATAGGCACAATATGAATAATACACATCATGTAACTTTTCTATATAGATAGATAATAAACTATATATAACTTTAGAAACACACAATATGTGAGTTTGGGGAACAATGTGTCCCTTATGCCTCTACCCTGCCAGATAGAGGCTATGACCCAAATATGACATGGATTTGGTAACCATATTCTAACCCACAACATGACCATTCAGAACACACAATGTATATATTTACAATTTTTGGAGAGATAAGGGGTGTCTCTAGAACACACAAGTACTTCTAGGTTTCACTAAATACCATGAAATCTTAAGAACACTGTGTATTTTCCCAAATATAATTTTCATCTATTTTGCCTTTTATTTATTTATTTTTGTTATTTTTTCTAGATTATGGAATATCGGGAATGATCATTTGGGAATTTACATTACAAATCATATGTAGAGGAGTCAACCATCGCATGATGAGTTTGCATCAAGCATATGACAGTGCAGTTATAACCAAACATGATGGAATCACAACCACTAAATATACGATATTACCTCCTGAGTTTTCATCTGTGAAATAATTTAGAGAAACATTTGGAACCATAGTAGCAGTATTATTTTTACCTCCACAAAATGTTATACCATCTTACCATTCTAATTCTACAGCTGGAGCAAGACTATGATCACTATCCATAACCCTATTCCCTCATACACATCAATGGGTCATTTTTAATGATTGATACCCTGCCAGTGACTAGTTTCATTTATTCTGTCAATAGATTACACATTTGAGTAGTTGGTTCCTTGAAATTAATATACAGAGTGTCTAAGACTCATTTAGGAGATCAAAGAGCTTCTTGGACACACCCATCTGATCATAATTATACTATTCACGACACCCAAATATCGAGATATATTTTTAAAGTTCACTGATGAATTTGAGTTTGATGGGACAATATATCAAGAGACACCAAGAGAAACTACAACCCCCATATGATTGAACATATTACGCATGAAATTTTAACTCAAAATGATTGATTTTGGATAGGGGTGTGAATTTTATCCCCATCCATCCACCCCACCCGCTACGATAACCCTTACCCACAGTAACCAATCTGACTTCCTCATTTTGTGGCAGGATCTTGCTGGAACCAATGTTCGGTATTATACTACTTAATAGAAGAGGACATTGATAATCTTCCCCATTCCAGAAAATTTATATTTATTTAAACACTATCGTTTTTTTATGTCCTGAATGGTATAGTATTATATGGGATAGAAATGAAGCTGCTAACATGTATCTATAGGTATTACTACTACAACCTCCCCAAATTATCCACATCATACTTCCACACTATATTCACCAATCATCAGGGAATTATGAACACCATTTTTTACACTGCCTAGTTGGTACACCACTTAGGGGTTTTTGAGAATTATCTAACACATTATCCCTTAGGATCTCCCCAATGGATTGACTATTCCATTTTTATTCTCAAGGGAATGATCTTGAAATAGGGGAGTACCTATGTGCACATGTAAGAGTTCCCTAAACCTTCTATGGTGGGATATGACCCCACTTCCCCTGAGGGGGTTTCTAACCAAGTTTATACACTAACTCCACCCATGAGACCATCACCATTATCCAAACCCCCATTTCCACCGATACATATTCTTCTACCACCATCACACTACAAAACACTGATCTTTCTACTTTACACCCATCCATATCCCCATAAATTCCCACTCCCTTAATGAAATACCTTTTCCTCTACAATTTGGATACTGTGGATCACCACTTGGTTATATAGAGGTCCAAATCCTACAGTTCCAATTTTTTTTGGAAATCATCTTTGATCTTTTTGGGAATCATATTACACAACTCCTTGCATATTTGGTCATAATACTTTCTTATTTGGAAAGTATGTTTACACAACCCTAAACCAGTAGGGCTAATACCCATTCTTCAGTAGCCCGAGCCACTCATTCCGGCCCCATATCTTCGAATTTTTTGTCAAATTTGACGATGAGAATATGGCTATAGATATTTTTCACATGTATCTATCTATATTTGTGTGTCAATGTGATACTTTTATTTTTGAGACTACTTCCATATTTTCATTGAATGTCATGTTATTTGAGAAACATGAAATTTTATATTTCATATATTATTATTTTTTCATCATTTTTACAAAATCATACAAATTTTTTCACCTCCACCACAGAGGAAAGTATAATTTTAGTTTTCAAATTTATTCTTATTCATTTTATAAATAATACTCTCATTACATCAATAATATGGTGTATTCTATGTCCTTTCATATCTACTTTATCCTTCTTTGTGTTTTATATGGAAGTGCATGAGAAATATTTAGTGTGGGGGAGGGTATCTCAATACCACACTGATTATTTCCCCTTTAGTTAATTTTGGAGACACAATTAATTAGAAGAAATATTTTAGATCATTGGAAATTTTTGATTAATTATGATCATAAAGAACAAACTCATAGTGAAAAATTTCAAGAGTTTTATGTTTATTTATATTTTAAAATTTTATGAATTGATTTTTGATATATTTTTTATTTTTTTATTTTAATTATTGGGAATTTATATTCATAATACCTGATATTTTTATTCATGTTGTGAATTAGTTGATTAATTCATTCTTATTCCCACTCCTAAGAGTTATTCTGATTCCTTTTTAATTATTCCTTCTTATACCCTATTTCTTGTGATATTATCAGGATATTCATGAATACTAGAACTTGTGATTTTTTCTTATTGAAACATGATGATTTTGAACCTTAGTAAAATGATAGAGGCAAAAAATTGATAATTTTAGGTTAAGATGGATGATTAGGCTTGTAATTTGGATTACTATTAAGTTTTATTATGGTTTTCATGTGTTCCATAAATGATCTTGTCTAAGGTAGGTATCATTATCAAATGGGTGAAAAATATATCAATTGATTTCCTCTTTAGGTTAATAAGGATAATTTGGATTTTAATTTAGATTCCTATCAAAATGATTGAGGAAATCACTTGATATATTTTTAGCCTATTTCATTGTGATACCTACCATATACATGATAATTTATGGAACACATAGAAACCATAAAAAACATAATAGGAATCCAAATTACAAGCCTAATTATCCTTATTATCCTACATATGTGGTATTATTACATTATTATTTATTTTGAGCCTCAAAGATGTAATTTGGTGATTTATGGTGTAGTTTGGTGAGATTACTATGAAATAAGTGTCTGATATATTTATTTTGTTAATTTTGGTAGTGATTTCAAGATACATCATTACTTACACATATATTGGTCTTTAGATGTATAAAAAAATTATTTAAAATATGAACAAATTATTTTTGGTACTCAAAGTCAGTTTTTAAAACCGAGTGTCAACATGAGGAAGTATACGTGTTGTCTTTTTGAGTGAATATGGTTGGAGAAGTCTTTTCATTTATATTTTTACTGAATATCACATGTTTAATTTGAATAATTACATCTATTTTTAAGCATACAAGTTGAATTTTCCCATAATTACGAAGCAACCACCAGAAATAGATTCATCTAAACCTAAATGAATATTCATCTTTATTTTTGGGGTTTAATTTATAAAGTAGATATTTTTATTAATTTAAATCCTATAAATATAGTGTATATGTTTGATATTGAGTATAAAGTTTATTACATGATCTTGAGTGATGTGTAAATTGATTTTTAGGTGAGGTATATCACAAATGGCATGGGTATTTAGGAAAATTTAAAACATTTTAATGGAATAGAATAAAATTACATTAGATAGAATTATATATGAGGCTTGATTTGAGTATGTTGAAATTGAATATGCATTTTTCTTTTTGAAATTATTAGTTACGAATTTAGTTTTATATGTATAAATAATTGAATGCTTCCTTAGATAGAGTTTGGAGTCATTTTGATTTTATGTTGAGGATTTAATTGATGGAAAGCAATTGACTAAGCATGGGGGATTCTGATATTCCCAATCCATATATAGTATTTTGATATGTTTTATTTATTAAATAGTCAATATATACCAATTTTTTGTTTCTTTGTTGTCTAAATGCTTCATTTTGGATTTTTTTTTGAGTTTTAGGTCTTTTTATATAAATAAAAAATTCAAGTAAGTTTTGAAGAAAATATAAATACTACAATACATCAAAATAATAATCACAAAACTTCATAATTGAGAGATTCACAACTCAACTAGCTATTGTACCAGACCAAGTCCTAAACCTGATACCAACTTGTACTAATGTTTCTAAAGTTTCTTATATAAAAAGTGAAGGTTGGAAGAAACATTTTAAACAAGTATGGATTAAGAAGAATGATAATAAACCTAACAAAATAGCTAGTGTGTATAGGGGAAAGAGTGTAGAAGATACCTTTCCATAGAATGTACAACAATTCATGAAGAAGACCCAACAAACTTATACAGATGATATTAAGAAGACAAGATTTGTGGTTCAATATTGGTGCAACAAAAAATTTTGACATTGTACACTAGATTTTTGGTAAAATCCTTTAAATGAAAAATCAATAAGAAAACCTATGTCAAAAGGGATAAAACAAGAGAAAAAAGCAACATTAATAGATCTAGAAGCATCTATTTACCACTAATAGATTTGGAGTGCTAGAAAACATCTGTGATGTATGTAATGGGAGTTATCACAAGAATGGAGAACACTTACCTCAACATATGTATAGAGTTGATAAGAACAAAAGATCATAGAATCTATCTAGGAAAGAAGAAGCTACCTTTGGAAGAAATCAAAATAATGTTACAAAAGAAAATTCTCCCATGAAGAATCCATGAAGGAAAGGTGATAAGTACTTGGATTCAAAATCCACGAAGTTGAAGAGTGGGAAATCAAAATGAATTCCTATAAATGATGACACTCTAAAGACTACATGTGGAAAATCCAAACATTATACCATTGTTCCCAGAGACATATTGATTATCTGGCCTGAATATTTGGAAAGAATGAGAATGAGAGGAGATAAACATGCTAAGGATAGTGCAACAAGAAATAATAAGGTTCCACATGATGATATAAAAGACCTGTGTGTGAGGTGCAAGAAGTTGGGTATCACATTTAAGAATTTCAATGTATTTATTAATGATTAAGTGTAATTCCTCAAGAAGATGAAATTTTAACCGAGAGATTCTAGTGATTTGAAAGCCCTTCAAGAACGAGGACTCACACACAAAGAGATTGAATAAATATTGAGATCCAGAAAACAAAATTCAGAACTAAAGAAAAAAATTTCAAGTGTGAGTAGTGTAGAAAACTGAGAATCTTGGTTGAGAAAATAATCTCAGCCTTCGTGCTCACATTGAATAAAGCAATAAGAATCCACCATATTCCCTTAACAATTTATGTATTTTACTAATTTTATAGGGAGTTTAAAGTGAAGAAAGCACTCAAGGGGAGAACCTGAGAAGTGTTTTCTTGAGTGGGAGACATATAATGAAGTTTTGAGTGTTATTATTTCAATTATTATCAACTTCTAATGGTATCAAATATGATTACACGGAAGATCATCTGAAGATAATGTCATTAGAAAGGGTATGAAAATTTTCAATCTCTCATCCTTGATCACTAAAAATAAAAATTATTTTCCAAATAGGGATTAACTAAATATATTAATGACATAAGAAAATTGGGAAGGGCCTTGAAGACAATTACATGAGTTCTCATCACATTAGGTATCATGATCAGGTGATAATGGACATCTTTTTTGTCTAGATCAAATCCTCTTGTTTTCTACATTGAGAATTTCTCAAGTATACATAGAGAGAAATGACTAATGGAACAAGTATGGAATGATACCCAATATACAATGAAATTTGTATTTCTTTTCAATAACGAGGAGAATATGTGAAATGAATGTTGAAAAGTGTAAGGGAGATAGAAGATCATTTGGACATTGACATGCTCATTTTGGAGAATGTTGAAGTATTGAAAACAAACAAAAAGGAAGACATTGTTGGGACTGATTTGTGTATGAAGATTTTATTTGTTGTAAATGAGTGTCATTGGATGTCAATGATGATCTACATGATGAAATGAACCCTCCTAGGTGAAATGGAGAATGGAATTCAAGAATTCACTAATCCAAAGTGTTATTTGGAATAAGGTAATAAAAGGAGAAGAAGAGGGTGTGAGGAGGCTTGGAATCACAAGGTGGTTCTCTACTAAGTATTTTATTAGCCTTACCTAAAAAATAGGGCCATCCCACTAGTAAACTAGACAGCCTCAACCCAAGGCTCATGTGGGACCATATAGGTCAACCGCGCCCACTGGGAAGCTAGCCCATCCATCTTGCAGGAGGATCATGGTGGCCATGTGTAAGCCCTAAGGGGTGCATAGTGGGTTCTAGGTGTGCGCTCGAGGATAAAAATGGGTGCTAAGAGTGCACCCATAGAGAATCGGTGTGGGGAGGCACCATAGGGGGGAGAGGAGTAATCTAGGATCTTGATGAGGTGGCTTTTTATTTTAATAAGATGAAAAATGCCCCATGTTTCAATGTGGGACATGGTTTTAAAATAGCAGATGCAATCTCAACCATCCATCTGATATCACTGAATATATCAACTGCACATATCATCCCATGTCCAAGGATATAATACGAGCTGATCATTATCCTCACATCATGTATGGTTGAAATAGAGCCATCTGATATTTGATTGAGGGCTATCTTTAACCTCTGGTCACTCGATGCGAACTAGTGAATCAGAGAAGCTACCAAACCTCCATGATCGATTATCCAACCTTTATATAAGATCAAACCCACTGTATGAGCATATTCTGAGCAACAAGATACAATGAAAGAAACTACATTTTCATGCATGCGTCTAAATAATGACGAACGAGTGTTGGCCAAGAAAAATGAGGTTTCCAGAGGTCATGCCATGTTGAGCACTCAAGGAGAAGAGATCTTCAAGAATACCTCTTCTCATACACATGAGGATGATTACAACATTAAATCATAAACAACAAATAAACTTGATTTATCTCACGACCGTGGTTTGAAGATTTCAATACCACAGACTTTGTGAAATATCTTGAGGATTTAAGACCTAGAAAAGATCTAATCTCTAATTATAAAAAGAATCCCACCGACACAAGAAGGGATTGCTACTTCCAAACGTTTCGAGAGATCATGTTCTGAGAAATAGAGTTTCTTCAATATTTAAATTTCAAGAAGGGGAATGCATGATCCTCAAACCATTCTATGTTATTGAAGAGTATTCCATGTATTGATCTAGTTCCTGAGGAGTAAACCACAAACCACCTTTGTTCCGTGAAGAGAATGACTACTGCATAACTTTTGGGTTCACAAAGCGAGGAACCGCGTACCACTTTGTCATACAGGGAATAA
This sequence comes from Viscum album, assembly GCA_963277665.1. Classification (NCBI taxonomy): domain Eukaryota; kingdom Viridiplantae; phylum Streptophyta; class Magnoliopsida; order Santalales; family Viscaceae; genus Viscum; species Viscum album. Next base: position 192,516,868 of record OY728145.1, read on the forward strand.
AAGACAAAAACTATTCTTGGTTCGTGAAGAGAATTCCCACGAACCATTATATTACCCTGAGGAAATAGTACTGCGTACCATTTTTGTTTTGCGAGGACAAAAGGGACACCATACCACTCAGATCAACCGCTTACCACTATTGTTCTTGGTGAAGAGTGACCTGCGAGAGGATGTCCTGCATACCTCCCAATGCATCAAGGAAAACCTCGTGTCACGAGGTATGCGACGAGGGCCCACACATTCTGTGCATAAGAGTTACATGCATTCCGTGCGTGAGGAGGATACATGAACCATCCTAGATTATAAAAGAGGCTTGAAAACTCTATGAAAATAAGAAATCCATAAACTTAGTGTGAAAAAAAAGTGGAAAACATAAACACCTAATGAACCCGAGGTTGTGAGCGTGTTTAAAGAAAAAGTGGAGATCACATGCATGATGCACATGAAAATAATATGGATGATCGGAGACTCCCATGTGTGAAAGAATAAACCAAATAGTGGATTACCCCCATTCAGGTTGTTGATGAAGATTCATGGATAAAAATATAAATGATACATAAAGTTAAATGAACACATTAAGTCGTTGGGGTGCCCTTGAGAAGAAGAAAAAACAAAAGTACGTACATGCATGGACTTTTAATTTGAAGAAGTTAAAGGTAGCATGTGGGTTCATTTTCGAAGAAAGAAGAATTAAAAGATGGAGAGAATTTATATGATTACTAGCATATGTAAATACATTTAAAGAAAGATCCACAATCGTTGGTGCACGTGTGTAAATAAGTGAAGAGGAAAATAAAATCTATATTATAACATGAATGGTCAAATGAATACATGGAATAATAAGAGTTAATTTTTATGATTCATAGTGAATTGATTTTTAGTGTTTGAACAATCACAAAAGAATTTTTGATTCTGGACAAGAAGAATAAGAAGTCTTATTACATCAGGTTGTTTCACTGGAGAAGAAGATTGAACGTCAAAGAGCATCAACTCCGGACCTCGATACAAGGAAAGTCTCATGCTGAATAGGAGACAAAGACTTACATGCCTATCCACTGAAGGAACCTTCACGTCCATAATCTGAGTGTGACTTTATCTAGGGGAGTGAGCTAGGGGGAGTTAGCAGAAGTGATCTGAGGGAAGAAATGAGTTATCCATGAAATTTTATACAGGTAGTGAGTTTGGGATAGAGTGACTGTACTCGAACCTAGTAATCCAAATCTAGTGAAGATAAGTGGCATTTGGTATGACCAGAAACCTGTCGGTGTATTCTCCATTGACATATCACTTATTGGTGAACCTAGTAAAAGTGATGTGTTGTCCTTATGCATGTGAATGTTTTAATTACTGCACATATCCATCATACAGGTTTAATTATGTTCTTATCAACGTGGGAACAAATCCAATAAATGAGAGAAAAAGATGACACCCGGATTCACCACCCCCTCTCAGGGTGACCTAGGGTCCTTCAAAATCTTCCATAGAGGTTTCTTATAATATGTAGAGTTCTTATTATTCATTAATAGATATCATTTTAATCATAAATAATTACTTTTAAAATCATCAAATGAAGAATAAATTTTTAGGATTCAAATAAAAAATTTTATCATTAAAAATATGGTGATCTTAATACCAATTTGTTTTTATAATTCTATAAAAGGATATCAATGAAAATGATATGATCCTATATTATCTCTATTCAATTTGATTTTTGGGACCGTATCAAGGATATTGGTTTTCCTAAATATTATTTTATTTTATTATTAAATATATTTTAATGTTTTTCCTATAACAGAGTTCAATTACATACTAAATAACATATCTTGTTTAGTTGTATATTATAAATATTTTCCCCTTATTCTTATTTTATCATTGGAGGAAGAAAAAAAATATTATTTACCTGGATCTATTTAGTTATTTTAGACCAAATGGGTTTTTGGGGACCTTATTAAGTTTTTTTGGATGTGATTTGAAATGATGTTTACTTTTTGTGGTTTTATTTTTTATTGGAACTTGTATTATTTATTGTTTTATTATTTTCAAAATTTTTTTTAATCTTAAAAATGTATCCTTTAAATATTTCCTAAGAAATTCACTTTATAAATTTTCATCCATTTTTCTTTAAATTATGGAGTATATGTTGGGTTATCCTATATATAATACAATTTTTATCATCTCTCATAATATATATTAAGGATCATAAGGAAATAGTATTTTTTGTTTCAAAAATATTCCATAGTTTTTCCTTAAAATAATTAAAAGAAATTATATACCAAAGATTAAGTGAATAATAAAATAAGGAGAGGAAATATAATTTTTTTAGATAATAGAAGTGGATAATAATTTTAAAGATAAAAAACATTCCATAATTTACTAAAAAACAATCGAAAAAAATTTAAAATATAATTTTTTTAAAAGAAAATGAATAAGTAAAGTAATTTAACTTCTGAAATCTTAATTTCATGTATCAAGTGATAAAGAAGGGGGATGATACCCTATAATGTATATAATTTTTTTTTGTGATGATATAAAATGTCAAAATTATAATACAATCATATTTTACTGAAATGGAATACCACGGATAAAATTAAATAAAATAATATTAGAGTATCTAAGTTAATTATGAGGACCAATGAATAATTTTATCCAATATACAACTCTTATCAGAACTTTGAATATAAGTAAAATATAGTAATAACTAGTGAAACATTTACAAGGAAAATATTTTTTCTAGATCAACATCACCCTCATGAAAATCATAATACATAAGTTGTGAAGTCAATATGAGAATCTACATGCCATATACTAATAAATGAAACAGAAATGGATATCAAGATAAATCCATATTTAGAACATAAATAAAAATAAGGGATGAGTACAATGAGACTCACAACAAGGTCAAATAAACTATGGTCATATGAGAAGCTATGTCAAATATAGAATTTCTATATTTTTTAATGACATAATTCCATCACAATAGACCCTAGGAGGGATAATTTTAAATAAAATGGAAAAATAAAAAATAATAAATCAAATAATGCTTGGGATCATTTTATTTCATGGTTTCACTTTTTTTATCTTAGTATCCTTTATACCATATCCATTAATCTAATATTCACTTAAAACTCACATAAGGAATCACCTTATTATGTTCTCAACATCCATATTCTTATCCATAAATCAAAGAATTATTAGGGATATATATTTTTCCATATACCATTCTCTAATCTAATATTCTATGAGGAGAGGAACATTCCTGATACTAATCCTCTGTTAAAGAAGTACTAGAGATAAAGACCTATCCATATCATCAAAAAGTGTGAATACTTTTACTCATTGTTTTCTAAATCCATCCATAAGATCCTCCCACCACTTTGGGTTTAAAACGAATAATTTCATAGATTCAATATCAATATGTGAGCACGAAAGAGTTTATAGAATGAACACTCACTATTTTTTAAAATTCCCTTTAATATTAGAATATTTAAAGTTTTTTATTCATTTCAGATACTACTTCTCTAATAGATTATTTAGAATCAGAATACTTGGATTTAAATATTTATAATTTAATTTCTTAGACCTTATTTATCTAGCTAATTATTTAACTTAATTTATCTATTAGTTTCTGATTTAAACCTATATTTTTTTATATATACTTGTTTTAATCTATTATTGTATTTTTTTAATATTTTACACAGAAGTTTAAATTTTAATAAATATATATTATATATTATATATTAATCACTTTTTAAATTTACCATTTGAATACTTCTCCATGAAAATCCATGAACAAAAAATTGGTGTCAGATCCCATATCTAAAGTACTAGAACTATTAGACTCCCTTGTCTTAAATTTTTTGATATTAGAAGAAAGAATTTAATTTTTTTATGACAATATCAAGTCAATATAAAATATATAACAGAAAAATATACTCCTGACATCATTCTATTCTCTTAATAATACCAATAAGTGTTATTCGAGAAATCACTTAAAAGATTATAAATTTTTTGGAACCAACAAGTAAATACTAAGGATCCAAAGTTGACCTCCCCATCAATAATTATGTTTGAGAATATTTTTGAGGTTTTATTAATGGGTATTATTTTATAAGATATCAAAAAATAGTTTTAAGATATTACTCTTATGCACCTTTTCTTTATTACTCTTTCTTTAATCTTTTCTCATTTTCTTTTTTATAAACTTTCTTTAAATGTTTTTTCAGTTAAATAGAGTTGTGTTTTCCTACTATAAATACATGATGGGATGTTTTTTTATATCTCAATGTTTACCTAGTTGGATAATAGTTATTTTACCTTGTTAAATTCCTATGAAGGATATAGACTGATTTAATCTTAATAAAATTTCTCATTTTAAATAAAATATTTATCTATGAAAGATTCTAATATCAAGAACAAGAAATTATTTTTAAAACTTGTTTTATCATGATATAATTCTCAACATTTTAATAATTTTATTGATCTTACCTTTTTCAGGGGTCTCAAAAATATAATACTATGTCTGATGTTAAAGAATCTCTAGAATAAATGAATGAAAATTTATATGGCCAGAAAATTTATAGTTATACGTTTGAATATTACATAATGGAAGATGAAGACAATATGAACCCTAAAAAATTATAATGTTAACTCAAATATTAAAGTAATATTTAAAATAAAAATTTATACATAAATATTTTTCATCAACTCATCTTTATGAAATATTAGTGACAAATAATAATTAAGGAGGTCATTTATTGATCAATTCATAAATATTAGGGAAATTATTTTCTTCCAATAAATACATAGAATAAATAGATTTAGAAAAAGAACATGAGAGATATATAGAATACATGTTTTATATAGATATATGTAGTGAATAAAATTAATCTATTATATATTCATTCTACTCATTTGAAGAAGACACCATCCCCAAAAATCTCAGAACTCTTTACTTATATGTATAAATTAAAGTTAGATGTTGAAAAATTAAATGAATATAATCTTAAGTATCTAAAATACATAGAGAGGATAGATTATAATATCTATTTATGTTATAATTAATTGTGATAAAACTATATTTATCCAGACATTACTTTCATAAATATGGAAATCCAAGAAGCATACACTTAAAGTCTCTCCAAATATCAATATAGGGATATGTTTAAGTTTAATTGTTAAGATAAATTGGAGACACTAGATGCATTTTTTGAACAAATAATGAACCTACAAAACACAGTTACTCTTCAAAATCATATCATTTAATATAAGAAAAATAAAAGGAAACATTATTATAATTACCTTTCTACCTGAAAATAAAGGAATATAAGGATTCTGAAGGCATACTTTCCTATAAAGAAAATATATATTCTGGAATATACCCAATATAAAACTCATCATGATGATATATTAGATACATAAAATGGAGTCCCCCAAATATATATAATAAAATTATATTTCCAATCCATCATCAGTGAAAATCACACAATTTAACTCTATATAATGTTTTTTCCTAAGTCTTTAATTAATTTGGTAATATAGATCATCATTAATTTATTATTTCTATATAATTTCAATAATAAAATATTTTAAATTTTAAGAAATGTTATTTAATAATATTAATGAATTCTATGATTAGATTCTAAGTCTTATAATAGAGTAGTCCTTCCTTAAAATCAATTTTAACTCCATGAGAGCGTCTGTATACATCATTTCTCAAATTTTTGTTTTGTGGAATATCTCTTTTTATCTCTCTCTATCTTATAAAAATAGTTTTTTAATCTCTCTATATTTGAAATTTATTATTTTTTTCTTTTATTCTAGAATTTTACACCCTTTTACTAATTTTTACTTGAATTACATTACACATTTGTGTAAAGGGTTTTATATATAAATGTAAAATTATAAATTAGATCATGGAAAATGAAAATATATAGGTACTTATGACATTATAGATATCTTCTACTTCTCTTTAATGATTCTTTACAAAATAACAATTAAAAATTTCTTTGTTATTATTATAAAATAACTTCCCTCATTAAGGAATTTGATGATTAGGGAGATAAATTTAGATACTTGGAGAAATAAGAGGTTAGAAAACCCCTCAACAATTTAACTCATATTTATTGCAAAGATAAAAGAGGGGTGAAGTATAAAAATTAAGAGGATGTTGGTTGATTCTATATAAGATTCCCAAAAAGTGAAAATATTTTAAAAAATAACTAAACTAAGGTTTTAGGTGAATGGATGAGAATAATGGTAGGAAAAATATTTTAGGTATATTTTTTAATCTATTTATCTTTTTTAATGAAATTGTTATGTACTCTTTCATCTTCAATTTGAACTCTAATTAAAATATATTTTTTCTAAATATGATGAAATATTTTTTTTGTTCATTGTTTTTCTAATCATAATAGATTCATGTGTTTGGGGTCAAGATAAAAAATTAATCTTATAATAATAATAAAAATTTAACATATTATTTAAATAAAAAATATAAATAGAAATTATAAAAGATAAAAATACCCTTGAATTATAATTTTAAAACTTGAATGAAAATAAATACCCTCACTTGACCTTACACATGTCAAAGATCATCCATATAATCAATATGACCATCATCTACTAAAAATAAAATGGCTCTATATAGATAAAATGATTAAGTTTTGATACTAAGAATTTTGGTAACATCTCTCTAACATTAAACTTTATGAAGTGTAAATATTTTCCCTTGTATATCCTTAAAAAATAATTTATCTTTCAACCTGAAACTACATGTATTAACAAATTTTTATCATTTTAATTTATATTATAGTTAGTTTATATAAAATAACATTAATGAATTATTTACCTTTAGTTCTATAATTTATTTCTATAGAGTGATTTCTAACTATCACCTTTATATAATACCATCTTTTGTCTATATATATGAGTATTCATTTATTTTTTTATGGTTAGAGTTTTTTGAAAATCTTGGATATAATAAGTGTATAATTCATTTTAATGCGGATTGTATAGTTTTTATACCTATTTATATTTTACAACAAAAAATGGGGGTAGTTTTTATGAAACCAAAATCTATCTACAACTGAAGTATATGAAATATTCATCCTATTACTTTCATACTCTAAAAAAGACTGTTTAATTAAACTCTACTACAATTTCTATGTGTTTTATAACTGAATAAATCATATATTATTCTCATAAAAAGGGGTAGATTATGGGGAGATCTTTTAGATACCAATCTTATCTATCATTGGTATTTATTTGGTTTATTTATCATAAGTCACTAACTATTTTAGAATTTAAAGGATTAAATTTATCATACTTTTCAATCATAAAAGGGGTGACTTTTGGTTCATCTCCCAGTTACCACGATTTTCATTCTCAAGAATGACATATTTTTATGAACTAAAGGCACTCATTTATTTGTTGACTAAAGCTGCATAAGTGTTTTAGGATAATTATTAGTAAATGGTGGATACAAATGTAAAAGTGTAACAAAATATAAGAGGAAAAAGGAAGAAATTCATAAATAATAGCAAAGGAAATTTTTTCAAAAAACACTGTAACATCCTTCCCCTCCTCATTAGCGTGAGAAGGAGAGGGGATGTTTCTTGAAATTGAGTGACATCCCCAAGGAAACAAAGGATGGAAATAAATTCCAAGGGATTTATTAAAAGGTAGGGGATTATTTTCCCTTTGAAAATAATGCAACCTAACTAGACATTATGTAACCATGTAACCACTACAAGATTCATGATAATCAAATTAAACAACTCAAGGAAATACCAAAGATATCAAAACCAAACTACAAAAAGAGTACCATTGGGGAAGGATACAACTTCAAAGTAAATAACAGAAAACACAACCAATAAAACCCAAAGATTCTGAAGAAAAATAAAATCTCCAACCATGCTCCATTCTCTACTCCACAATACATCCCAAGTATCAGTATGAACCACTAGAGAATTTCGACTCTTTACCTTTTCATGTGTCCTAAAAAAAGATATCTACAAAATCACCAATGTTCCAAAGAATGGGTGAGTAATGAAACTCAGTAGGAATTCCCCAAATGACTTTCCTACTCATTACACTAGGATAGAACATGTTAGCACATTTATATAAAAAAATTTATTTTAAAACATTAAAGTCATTTATAATAGAATAGAAAACAATTTACATATCAAACAACTTTCCAAAAATCCATTTTCCAAGGAAAGAAACCACACAACACTTAAAATCCATATCAAAAATTCCATTTGACATAACAATTCTATTCCAAATATCCACATATATAACCATGCATGAAAAACTGGACCTCCCTATACACATGAGTTATGAGTCATCATTCCAATAAGCCATCACTTAATGAGCCATTTGATAGGGGAAATTACTCACCCTTATCCATCCCACTAAGGACGGGGGAGAATTCTTACCTTTATCCATACCAAATTCACATGAACACATACAACCATTATAGAAAAAACCAATGTCCTGACAAACATTCCAACAATTTAAATAAAACAATTATTTTTTGAAGACCTTTCCATAAAACTATTTCAATAAAACCAAACTTTTCTTGGAAAAAACTTTCTGTGCAAAACAATCAAAAAATATTTTTAAAATCAAGTTACCAATTTTACTTCCCACAAAATGCCCAATTTTCAATATTCTATAACTTTCAACTAAGAGGGTTTCCAGAATCAATTCACAACAATTTCATAAACAATTTCAATCAAAATAATCAATTTGGAACTAAAAATTGACGTTATGACAATATGAGTCGAGATTAAATCCACCTACATCATGTTTTATGATGAAAATGATGAAAAACAAAAAACAATCTCGCAAATATGGGTCAAAGAACCAAAAACCCACATTAGATCTCTTCTCCTTGCATCAAAAAAGCCAAATAAAAACATAATTTGAATTAAAACCATTATATAAATCCACAATGGGCGTAGATCCAAGAAACCAATAGAGGTAGATAAGTGGATCTAAGGAAAACCAAGAAAAACTACCATAAACAATGACTTACCATGAGAATATGGCATTAACACACCAAGAGAATCCTTCTGATCATATTTGGATCGACGAGAGAAGACTATAGTACCTTTTGGGGGAGAAAATATAGAGTTAAGGTTGTGTTGTGGAAAAATGAGCTATTAATTCTTAATCTTGACCCAGATCTAAAATTTGTGGATATAGTTTTGAAAACATTACTGGTTAGTGACAAGATAAGGAAAACCATGAACTAACCATATACCTATCACAACCTTAGTGGGGGAACTCACATTTTTGGATAACACTATTAGAAAAACTTTGTGTCAACCATGGAAAATACAACTATCTAACTTTTCAAGGTTTTTCTTAGGAATCTACATGGATTGGACAATCCATGAAAATTTCTCTTTTCCCCTGTTTCATTATTCACATTTTCCTTTACGTGTTTCACTGTTTTCACAAACTGTGCGCCAACTAAGAATCCTTATAGAATCCCCCAAAACAATAAAAACATATTCCAAACCCTCCCAAACTCCACCCAAACACTTTATATACCTAAAAATAATAAATAATGGGTTGCTTACTTGAAACCAGGGGTGATACAATGTACCAAACATTGGAATTTCTATCCTTATAAAGTAGAAAACCATCTTTATTCAGAAAGAGTTCTGGCCACTTTTCTTTCATTTCCTTCTACTGTTCCCAAGTCTCTTCCTAAATCTGACCAACCTTCCACAAAACTCACATTAAACGATGATTTTTCCACACAATACATTCTCTTGACTATCCCCAATCTAGACCAGCATGTGCACCAATGGAGCATCCATATCTAGATCGAGGTGATCCAATCAAATCACATGGCCTGGATCAGAATTATACTTTTTCAACTGAGATACATGAAGCACGTTGTCCACAACAATGAACCATGGTGGTAATTCCCACTGATATTCCAACTCACCAACCCATTCAAGTATATCAAAAAGGGCATATGTATCAAGGAGATAACATACCATGTTTCTAAAAACATCGATGTACAATCCTTAGAGAGATCCTCAAGAACACATGATCCATCTCCTCGAATAAGAAGAGTCTTCAAAAATGAAACACATATTATTTCTAAGGACTATATAATTTCTACCTATTTACTAATTAGTTTAATCACCTATATTGTTTTTTAGACAAGGCTCAGCCCAAACAGTGATCTCTCACCTATTTCCACCCAACAATGTGGAGAATGAAAATGGATCCCATAAAATGATTCAAAATGATCTATATGTATCGAGGCATGGTAACTGTTGATATACAAGACCTCCAATAATAGAACATTCTCTTTCCACGAGACACCAAAATCCATTACCGAAGCCCACAACATATCTTCCTAATTTTTTATTTTTCTTTCAGATTTCCCATATGTTTGAGGATAATATAAAATTCTCTTGGTCAACCAAGTCTTAAAGGATTTCTGTAAGGATTTAAAAAAATGAGAGATAAAACTTGAATCTCTATCTAACACTGTTGAAACCAGTATGCCATTTTTCATTACCACTTATCATATACAGATTTTTAACAGGTACTCCAACATATGATATTCTGCAATATGGATGAAATGAGCCTAATTTGTGAGCCGATCCACTACTACGCAAATGGAATCATGTTTCCCAACCATTTTTGGGAGACCTTTTATAAAATAAACATCCATATGCCCACATATCTAGTTTTTAGTGGGTAAAGACTACAACATACAAGTTGGTCACTGATACTCTGTCTTAACCTTTTGACAAGTTATGCATATTGAAAAAAATCAGCCACCTTCCTTTCCATACCAACCCACTAAAACTATGCTTTCATCACCTTATACATTTTATGTATTCCAAGATAAATATTCCATCTTGAATCACGGTAAGCATGTTGAAGTTGTTCCAAAAAATCCATAGGTACAACCATCTAGTTTCTAAACCACAACACTGGACTCTTATACAGCTTCCATTCCTCAATGGTCTCCCCAACATTGAGTTTTGGCCTCATATATAGACTTTCTCAATCATATTTTTATGCCTCTTTAACCGTCAACACTATATCATGAACCAAATAAACTATAAATAAAACCATAACATCACCTAAATCTTCACATTTTAAGTTCTTGTAAATTGGGACCATCATAAACATCCAATCATATGAAGTTTCTCTTTCTATTTGAGCATATAATTTTTTTATTAATGCATCTGCCACCATATTGCCATTACCTGGTGTATAAATCATTTTAAAGTAAAATAATTGGAGATACTCCATCCATTTTATTTGTATTTGATTAAAATTACTTTATGAGAAAATATTTTTCAAGCTCATATGATCCATAAACATAGTAAATTTTAAACCAAAGAGGTAATAATGATAAGCCTTAAATGAATGGACTAGGAAAAATAACTTCAAATCATGTGTTAGGTATTTATTTTCATGAAATCACAACTACCTTGATCCATAAGAAACAACATTATTTCCTTGCATGAGAACACATCCCAATCTTGATCCTGAAGCATCATAATACACTAGGTACACCTGTCCTAATTTTCGAAAAATCAATATTGGTGTTGATGTAAGGTGAACTTTAAGCTCTTGAAAAGAATTATGAAATCCCTAGTTCTATTGGAATGGAAAATTATTCATTTTCAATGCTGTTATAGGTGAATTTGGTCATGATAAATCATGAATCAAACATTGGTAATAATGAGCTAGACCAAGGAAACTATGTATCACAAAGACATTCTATGAGGTTTTATAATAGATAGCAACTTCTATCTTTTCAAAATTAATAGAAAAAACATTTTAGAAGATTAAATTTCAATTAAAATATACTTATTATATCCAAAAATGACACTTTGATAGTTTCCAATACAACTGATGATCCCTTAAGATTACTAACACTATTTCCATGTGTTTCTTATACACAAACCTTATCCTTGAGTACACAAATATGTTGTCCATAGACACTAAAATAATAATACAGATACCTCTAAAATATGCAATTCATCAATTCCATTAAGACTATTGGTACATTCATAAAACATAAAGGAATTACCATATATTTATAATGGCCATATCTACTCCTTAAAGCTGTCTTTAGAACATCCTCCATTCAAACCTGCGATTTATGATAACCTGAGAACAAGTTAATATTAAAGTAATAATGAGATCTAAATAATTTATCATACATTTCATCAATGTATTTAAGTGGATAAAAGTTCTTTTTAATAACTTGGTTTACCTTATGGTAATCCACACACAACTGAATAGTTCTATTTTTATTTTTGACAAATAAGATCGGTGATGCCCATGGAGACATACTCGCCTGAATGAAACCTTTTCTTTCATCACATACAACTACACTTTCAATTACATTAATTATTTATCTTCCATCCAATAATATGGAAGGTAAATAGGATTGGTCCCCAAAAGGAGATAAATCCAAAACTCGACCACCCTAATAGGTAGAAACCATGATAATGTTTCGGGAAACACATGTGAAAAAAAATTAACCACTACTGTAAAATAGTTATTATTGATATATTCCAACAATTACAGAGTCAATGATTCCAAATGGTATGAGATCATTCAAAAAACAGGTTCCAAAAATCCCATTACACTTGCCTTAATATTCCGGTCTCCTCGAAAGAGATGCTCGACACCATTTTCAATTGTAAAACTGACCTTTATGGTATAATAGTCAATGTGCGCCTAGAATGTTGTCAACAAATATATAACCAAGATTATATAATATAAATATATATTAAGAATAGATAAATCTCATTTCATATCAGATCAATCAATAGTTATAGAACATGATCTATACACAAAGGCTCTATATTCTCTTTGAGAAAGGGAGTTTGGAGTTTCAACATAGAAGAAATCATCACAAATTTTATACTCAAAAAATAAATAGCAAGAGAATAAAAAGGAATAGGATGCAAACATTCTAAACAAGGATTTCATAATGTTTGAATTCAAAAAAATTTAACCTCACCCTGTAGATTGTCTAGATTGGTCATCCACAATGAACTTTTCAGCTCCATATTATTTCTTAGTCTCTATACTTTATTCTCAATTACTATGTTGTGATTTACCTTGCGGAGGAGTCATGGTATTATCATAATAACCATGGATAGCTCTATTATATTGAAGATATTTATTTTTATACCCTCATCCCAACAAATAATACGAGGCCTATGACACGTGAGAAGTTTCCTGAACACCCAACCTTAGGGCACTATGACAATAACACTGAAGATGCCCCATATGATTACAGTTATGTAATGATCTAGGTGGGATCATACAATATCACTTCATGTGGTCGAATAAACCAAATTTAAAACATCTATACTAGATCTTGGGTTTTAGAGGAGGATTTACTAATCATGTCATCAGATTTTGAATCACCCAATTACCATGGAAATAGGGGTCCCTCTTCTGACTACTCCTATAATTAGAGTTTCCACCATTTACCATTGGTATAAACATGCTTCCTCCTCTCATATATCCATATATGTCCCTTTCTTCCACTGTCACTCTATTAAAAATCTTTGTATAATCTGTTATACACAGCACAAAAATCTTGGGGTGAATCTCCGGTTTCGGCCCAAATTCAAATATTCATGCCTTCAAGGATGCACTTGCCGCCAATTTAGGTGAAACACACAATAAATTCTTAAATTTAACCATTTACTCCATGATCGAAAGATTTTACTATTTAAAGATGAGAAAGTCTATCATTATTTTATTTTTTAATGTGTGAGGATATAATTGATTTTTGAAATTTGTTTCAAAATCGTCCCATGAAAGGTCCTGGTCTAATTTATCATGAACAGTTAAATCCTACCGTGGGCTAGAATGATCTTCCAGCATATATGTCGCCAACTTGAAATTCATCTCTATTGGTGTGAAAAGGGGTTTGAAGATACAATTCATCATATTCATTCACACCTATCTATTTTCTAGTTTAGAATCACGCCGAAAGATCCGTTGGTTCTACTTATAGAATTAGACATAATGAACAACTTTCCTTGGTTCATCCCTTATGTTCCCTCTGTCCACAACTTGAAACACCTGGAAAATTAATCGTATCATCTGTTCATTCACCTATGTCTTAGTTGAAACCACATTCTCAGCAGATTCTTCTATTTAGTTTCTACAATGCATTCTGATTTTCCTTTTCTATATACGTAACAAATTCCATAGGCCTCACTCTCTAGAAACTGAAGGCTTAAAAATTTTAAATTCTATCCCATCATACTATCACAAAATTTCCTTCAAAAATTCAACACTTTTCTAGGTTCAACCATTTTTCAAAAATTTAAACATGATTTTGAAAATCATAGAATTTTCAAAAAACTAAATCCATTCCCTTTTCAAAATATCACATTTGAAAAAAATTCTAACATTTTTAAAAAATCAACATTATTGCACTGAAAATAGTAAATCATTACTCAAAATGAAATTTGCATTCCTAGCGGAAAGTCATCTCTATAATACATGTCATGCTCTTCTCATTGGCTAAACCCCTTATAATGAGATTCCAAATCCTGTAAGTCTCTCAAAAATATTTATGTACCCAAATCATTGGTAACATGATGTTCTCATAAAAAGGTTAGATACATATTTTTATGCTATACATTTCAAGTCCTGACAAAAATACTCCTTCCTACAAACCAAACATAAGGAATAAAAAAAATTAATTTCAACTCCATGACTAAGAAAACTAAAGACCACTTGTCAATCAAGGACCAAATAAGATGATACCACTTGTTATAGCAAGATAATTATAATGACCAAGACTGATACCACTTGTAACAATCCACCCCTACTCACTGTCTTGAGAAGGTAAGAGGGTGTTAATTGGTCTGAAGTGACATCATCAAAATGCTAAAGTTTAGAAATAAATCCCTAGGGAGACATTAAAAGGTGGGGGATTATTTTACCATTGAAAATAAAACAACATTACTAATCATTCCATAACCATGTAACCACTACATGATGCATGATAAACATAGAAAACAACTCAAGGAAATACCATAGATTTTAAAACTAAACTAAAAAATGGTACCAAAGTGGAAGACTACAATATCAAATTAAACAGTGGAAGACACAAACAGTAAAACCGAAAGACTCCAAAAAAACTCCAAACTCCAACCATGATCCACGATCCAGACCACAATACATCCCAAGTATCACTATGAATCACTAGATATGTGTGATACTTTACCTTTTCCCATGTCCCAATAAACACTATCTGCAAAATCTCCAAACTTCTAAAGGACAGGTGAGTAATGAAACCTAGTAGGAATTCCCTAAATTTATTCCCTACTCAAGCCACTAAGATAGAAAATGTTAGCACATTTATATTTAAATATTTATATAAACACTTTAAAACAGTTTATAATTGAATATAAAATAACTTCATTATCAAATATTTTTCCAAAAAAGACATTCTTCCACGGAAAGAAACCAATGAACCCTTTAATTCCATCTCACAAGTTTCATTTTGGAATAACCATTATTTTTCATATATTCATACATCCAACCAAGCTTCAAAACTGGGAACTCCTTATACTCATGAGTTGTGATTCATCCTTTAACTAAGACGTCACTTAATGATCTATTTGATGGGGGAAATCATGTCCCTTATCTATCCCACTAATTATGGGGGATACTTCTTACCCTTATCCATACCGAATGCACATGAACACACAAAACCATTATGCCAAAACAATTTCCAAACCAACCATTACAACCATTTAAATAAAACCATTAATTTAATGAAAACCTTTCTATCAAATAATTTCTATAAAACCAATGTTTTATTGAAAACACCTTTCTATGCAATAGAATCAAATAATAATTTTAAAACCATAATTTTAAAATCATGTTACCAATTTAGCTTTACACAAAAATTCCCAACTTCCAAAATTCTATAACCATCACCAAAGAGGGATTCCAAAATCAATTCCAAAAAATTTCACAACCAATTTCAATCAATACAATAAATTTGAAATTAACTCTTCAATTTCTAATAAGATTAGTCTTGAGTGAGGCCACCTACCTCGAGTTTTATGAAAAAAAGAATGACAGAATAACACAACCAATAACACTAAAAATAATTTGAATTAACACCCTTAGATCAATCCATAATGAGATTAGATCTAAGAAACCAATAAAGTGAGAGATATAAATCTATATAAAACTAAGAAAATCTACTATTAACGATGACTTTCCATGAGAATTTGGAATCAACACACAATTATAATACTTAGGATCACATCCATATCGACGAGAGGTGCCTATAATACCTTTGGGAGGAGAAAATATTGAGTTAGTTCCATTTTAGGGAAAAAATATTGGTTAATTCTAACTCCCGACCTAGATCCACAATTTATGGATCTTGTTTTTAAATCATGCATGGTTAGTCCCAAAGTTAGGAAAACCATGAAATAACCATGTAACAACCACTACCACAAGGGGTACCTCACATAGTTGGCTCACATGGTTAGACAAACAATGCACTAACCATGAAAAATCTTGATGCCCAACTTTGCACGATTTCTCCTAAAAGGTCTAATGGTTTGAAAAAACCACGGGTTTTCCCATTCACCATTTGCTTAGCCCTTATTTAATTATACATGGTTTCGTGTAGGTGTTTCATGGTTTTAAAAAAATTCACCAATATTGAACCCTTATAAAATCCCCAAAACATTCCAAACTTCTCCCAAAAAACTTCCATACAGCACCCAAACACTTTATATACTTAAAAATCATAATGAAAGGGTTACTTACTTAAAACCATGGGTGATACAACTACGATATATATTAATTATCTGAATTTTTGGTAGAATATAGTGTTCTTAAATAAATCACTAAAATAGAAAATATAATATGAAAGTTATTTGTCTTTTTCACTGTCAACTTCAAGAATCAAGTTATAGAACAAAAAAATATTATTTGATAAACTAAAAAAAATATCACCAGTTCATGGAGACGATATATAAATTGAAAATAGTCATTCAAGTATCTTTCACTAGAATAAAATACAATGTATAAAGTTAAACTGGAGAATATTTAGTTATTTTATAAAATTAAGGATATTAATTATAGTAACCTGTACCTTTAATACATAGATATTTCATCTTAATAGATGAACAATAAATATATTTTTAAAATACTTGGCTGAGTACCATAATGGTTTAGTGTATTTGGAGACCATATAAAAAATATTCTTATTTCATGAAATATCTTCAACGTATCATGAAATTATCTTTCCACATATTACTCTTTTCAGATATATATACTTAGTACTTTTTTTGTAACTTAGGGAATGGAAGAAAACAAAATTGTAAGATTAGATACCCAGTATGGGTGAAAAAGGAGACATCGATGATCAGTTAAGAATGATATGAGAATTAGGGTTTGAGAACATGAGATTAACATTTTTAAATCCATATCCACAATATCATATATCATAATATTGAATAATTTCATAAACCTTGGTAGTTTAGAAAACATAAATAAAAAATGAATTAATGAACATGATCCATGAGAGCTTAATAATCACTCAAGACACATGTGTTTCGAATAGAAAAGGAATAGAAAATAATTTCCTTAATAAAGGATCATTTCCAAGACTGTCATAGCGGATTGGTTTCACTCCAAATTCTATCATATATTTAGTCAAGGTTCACTCCCAAGATTATTATAGTGGACGAAATACCTTATTGAATTGGTTTCACCCCTATCCCAACCCTTATTATCTCATTATATATCCATATGTACCCAATTAATTGGAGGTATATTTAATTTTGGTCCCACCATCACATAATTATATTACATACATTTTTGTTCTATAATATCTTAAAACATTTATGATATGATATAACTAGTAAAAAATAAACAGGGTTCAAAAAACATTCATCAATTCCTCTAAGTATAACCAGTGGAAAATGAACAGTTTTCATAAAAATATCATCATCATAATCATAAAATATATAGATAAATAATAAGGATGGTATCCTAGGATAATATCACATGTAAAGCCTAAGTAACATCAAATGATTTAATTATAAATGAAAATACCATTAACAGAAAGGTTTGGATGTTTATTGTGGAAAAAACCCTTATAATTTTTGAATCACTTATATAAAATCTAGAAATTTACCAAATATTATGTATCTTTTAAAAAGAAACATGGAAATGTTTAAAGTAAGCTTGAAATATTTGAGTTGTCATGAAGATAAGAAGTTTTTTTATACCGTGTACTTTAAAATAAAGATTCAATTCACATTTTTAGTAAACAAAAAAGTAAATCAATTATAAAACAAACGGAATATTCATATTAAATTTTTTAAAAGGTCAAAAAATGGGTGGAAATGAATTTAAATCTTAATTTTTATTAGTAAAAACATTCTTCAAAACATTTTAGAAAATATAGTTGTGGAAGAGAATTAATTCCCAATCAAAGAGGAAATAACGTTTAATTTTATTACAAACTTGTTATAGATCATTTTAAGTACCAAAGAAATAAAAATAGTATTATTACTTGAAAATATCATTTTAACCAGAGGATAATAATATTCATTATATTTTTGAGGGTTGGATCATCAAATATCATCATCAGAAACATAATCATAAAAAATATTGATAAATAATGAGATTGTAGCATAATACACTTATCACTTTGGTAACATTTAAATTAAATCCTCATGAAAAAGCAAAAATTATATAGATATTTATATCATAATAATTTTCAGTCGAAGTATCACAGAATAAATTTATGGGTATGATATAAAACACATAAAATTTAAAAGTGGTAAATATGACATGTTTGAAAATCCCTTAACTCAAGTTCAAATTGATTTGAAAGCACTCTAACATCCTATATAATTATAATAATATATAGGATACACTTATAATATTTCATCACCCATTTATGAATAATTCCTTATTGAAACCATCTTTTCCATGTGTTAATTGTTTCATTTTTCTTGAGAGTTATATTTTAGAAGTTTTGTTCCTTGAACATTGATCATGGTTGCATAACATACATATTGTTTGTCCTGATAAAAATATAGTATATATTAATTATATATATGTATATATATATATATATATATTCATCCATAAAAGGTTGAGATAGAAAGATTATTTAGACTGTTCAGGGAGAATTAGGCCGTATGTATGCACGAACACTGTTTTCATTTTCTAAAAAAATAATCAAAGAAAGATAAATGTTATTTTATCATTAAAAAAATTAATTATATCATAATTAACATATACACACATTAAATCTATCTTTATTACCTTCCACCAAAAATAAAAATGAAAAATGTCACATTTCTTCTTGGCGATGGAAGTCCACATGTACGCATGAGTGATATTATTATTTTCCAAAATATTTTAAGGTAAGAAGGGAGATTTGAGATTAGAATTACAAAAGAATAATTATATCATACCAATAAGATCCAGGGTTTGAGAAAATTTTTCTCTAAAATTTATTAAATAAAAATTAAATTGATAATTCATGCATTATGAGGGGATTTAAAAAGTTGAGAGTAAGTCACTCCCCACATAATTGAATCAACTATATGTGCACGGTACTAAGGAACACTATATGACTAGATAGTTCTAATTTCCATTATTTCTCTCTTTGAAAAATCATCTTCCACTTGATTTTATTCTCTATATACATGTGAAATAGCGAAGGGGAGATGATTAGACTATTTGAGACAGTCAATCTGATGAGGTAGTAATCTCCAAGGCGTATTTATGGATCTTGCTTTAAGATCATTAACAGTAAGTTCTAAACCTGACTCAATGCATATTGGATTCCATTTTATGTGGACAACATGCTTGATAGCCTAAATCACGGGCCAATGACCTACTTCATTTGAAATTATAGATACAATAAATTTGTGAAAGAAAACAGTGAAAAATCCACGATGTGTGTGGAATACACCTCCACAGCCCAAGGGATCTTGAATTCTAGAGTGCACACTATCAAAATTTAACTCCATCCAAGAGGAGAGCATGCGAATCAAATGAATATATTTTATCACTATTGGATTTCTGAGTGTTCTTAGAACCCCAATAATTCTTAGAATATTTAGTTTAGTGATGGTATTGTTCATTGCACCCAAATTAACCTTTGTAGTAACCTATAATGCTCAGTTCATTTCCAATATCTAAATATTAATGTTGGGTAACATGATATTAAAAAGTGTTTCATTCATTTGTTTCTATATATAGGTAAATATGGAAGTAATAACAACAATAATGAGGTTATAGATCTTTTCATTGTGTCTATATTTATAGATAAGCATTATGAAATCATGTAACTGCATGCATGTACCTTTGTCAATGTTGAACAAGATTCTAGTATATATCTACAAATCCTAATAGAAAACACATCCCATAATTATATGGTGGATAGAATCCTCATTCGTTAATCATATGTGACATCCTGATACAATTTTCTGGCCAATAGTCTTTAATTGATCATGAATGGTCAATCTATTTTTCAAAATATTCCATAAAAGAATAAATATTGAGGGTTGTATGAATGGATCCTTAATGTTCAATTGACATGGTAATTGTGGGTTGGATCCATCATATTCTAGCAGGTATTACTCCTTGACATTGAACTGGCCATTTTTGTTGGGCCTCCCAATCAGAGCGTCATTATCCACAATGGTGATGGTATGGATCTCTAAGACAACTTCACTAGGAACAATATCTTCAAGGTTGTCAATATATATAAGTTCAGCAACAGAAATTTGAGTTATATTTGAGGAGGAAATCAAATTTTTGAGAGTACTTTCCAACCATGTTGTTTTCCAACTATTATAATTGGATTGTGTGTTCACTAACCATCTTGAGTTCTTCAAAATATCTGTAAAGAAGTGATTAATATACAGACCCACAAATGATTTAAGGTTGTATTGGTAACCATTCAAAAGATACATTATGATCCATTTTGATAACAAAATAATTTACGAGTCATTAAAATTTAAAATATTCCATGGGTATTTATTTACAAGTCCATTATTCAAAATCATGAAATATTTGATCCCAAGGTTCCCATTTCAATTGGATTGATTCATTCTATCCAGTAAATAATCAATAACTTCATTTCATGGACTGAAAATATCCCTATGAAGTTCTTTATCATGAATATAGGGTAAATTATTTTAATTCCCAGCCATCTCTATGGAGAAAATGAGTACACAAACTTATAGGTGATAACTGAGTTGACTAAAAACACTCGTCCATCTAGTGACATTGACTTTCTCAAATATCTTTCCAATTGATTAATGATTCCAGATCATCTTCTCCAAGTCAATGATTTTTCACATTTCATTAGAATAATGTGACACCAGTATAGTTGAATGGGAGGGATTTTATCTTCACTCTAAGAGTTCTAGTGATCCTATTTTGTTTTCCATTCAAAATTCCATCACCAAAGACAATCAATGATTTTTTCCAGCTGATGGCTTGGTCAAATACTTCACCACAGTGTGAAACTAAGGCCCTGATTTCATAAATGGTTTAATTAGAGTATTCCCAAGAAGGAGGATTTCATCCAAATACAAAATATATGATGGAGTAGAAGATTCTTTGATATATTTAATTTTCTTATAAAATCCAATATGAGAATTTTCATTGATGATACTTCTCAGATAATCCTTAGTAATAAAAATTAGAAGTCTTGAGATAGGTTCCACTTATCTGAAAACTCTTATAAATTAGAAGAAGACTATGGGGGTTCTATTTACTATTATGGATAACCTTTAGGATATGAGGATGATACTGATTAATCTAATGAAGGAATGTGAGAACCCATATCTTCTAAGAACAAAAAAGAGGAAGATCTATTTTATTGTGTCAAAGTCCTTCGAAATGTCAATTTTTAGAAAAAAATTCCCTTGATTTATTTATCATTTTTATGATATTAACACTTTTCAAAGTAGGAAATAAGTAGATTTGAATGTTCCTACCAGGAAAAAACCCAAATTGGTTTGGGGTGATATTTTCTTCAGTTATTATACCCATCCTGATCATGATAATTTTTAATGACTTTTTGAGTTGTGTTCCAATGGGAAACAATCCTGAAGTCCTTGATTTCAATTGAATACTCATTTGGTATCAAGGATATAAAATTAGAGTCGATCCCATAAGGTAAAGAGGCATGGTTAGATAATTCCCTGATTGTATTAGATATTTCATCATATATAATATCCCATTAAAATATGTAGAATTTGTTGATGAATCTATAAAGGTTAGATTGAATTTGAATTTCAAGAGATATAGGGGATTCCTTGACTTTCTCTTTATATGGGGCCATGATGAGTGTTTTAATTATTCAGTGCTTAATGCATGGAAGAATTTTATCAATCATTTTTTGAGTGTTGTCCATAACATGTTTATCCTATCAATCATTTTTGGTGAAATTTATCCCTATCATTAACCTATATTCATTGGGATGCCTATGGAAATATTTTGAGTTCTAATAAACACTTTTATGACATTTAACATTCAACTAGTTCCATTAGAGCCTTTCCTTCATAGTTAAGAGATCCTCCATCCTAGAAAGATCCTGTATTTCTTCCCTCAAAGGTGTATTATAATGTTGATTCCTAATTTGGAATCTTGAATGTTTTTGTTCAGAAACATTAATGTCAATACCCATATTGGGAAATAATTTTATGCACCATTATATTATATATCTTTTATCATGTTTTAAATTTCCATAAAGGATATGGAGTGGAACTCTAAGGGATTCCATCTTCCATGATACTTGAATAATCTCCCTACAACCAAGAATAACAATCCACCTA
The DNA here is from genome assembly GCA_963277665.1 of Viscum album. Lineage (NCBI taxonomy): Eukaryota > Viridiplantae > Streptophyta > Magnoliopsida > Santalales > Viscaceae > Viscum > Viscum album. Next base: position 192,539,742 of record OY728145.1, read on the forward strand.
TTATTGAATCTAAATAGAAGAGGTATTGACCTTGAAATTTGAGTAGATATCTTAAGAATAATGGAATAATGATCTGAATGATGATTGGAGAGGGTAAATCCTGACACCCCAGTGGAATCAATCCCATCATCTTTTTTAAACAAAACATTTATCCAACTTATTTTTTTCCTTCCATTCAAGATGTACCTACTCTAAATGAAATCAACTCGAGTTATTAGAACTTCAATAAGGTTTCTTGATCAATGTAGGAGGATAATTCCATGGAGGCTTAAATGTTGAACTTCAATTCAATCTTTTCATGAGGCTTCAAAACTGAATTAAAATACCCTATAACCCTCTATTAAAGGATTATGTTTGTAGAGGTTGCCTCAATATTTTTCCATAGATCCCTTATCCTAATGTATGTTGTGGAGGAATATAAAAAATAGAAAAAATATTGTGGACTTGATAATTGAGAGATACAAAAACACTTTGAGTATTCTTAATGCATGAGAGTATATGGGTGTTGGCATGTTTGAGGACCCAAATATGATCCATATTTATTTTATGAAGATTTTTGGGAGACAAAGATTTACCCAGTTGAGGCCCATTTAAAATCATTCAACTTCTCAAAAAGCTTATTTCATTTTTTGGGTCTAATAGTCATAGGTTTACAGGCCATGATGTATTTTCTAAGGGATTTGGTCGTTGGGTAATTCTATAGATCTTGATAATTATATTATAATATCTTCATTGGTTGAGGGAATTGCTCCTTGTTCGGGGCCCTTTTTTCATTAAAACATCCCCATGGACACTTTTCTTTCTACCTTTTTCCTTTTCCTTCCTCTCTTTTGGAGTTTTATCCACTCATACGTTTTTAGGCTTCCTGGTTACTTGTAATCATCTATCCCATTATCAACATTATTCTCCCTATTGGACTAATTTAGATAGATTACAATATGATTAGATGTCTATGGGTACTTAGTATCATTAGATTAAAAAATTTCATTTAGAGGGGTGAATTGTTTTTTGGATTGCATGTTTTTTGGAGTGTTTTTCACATGATGTTTTCCTTTTAGGATCCTTAGAAGAGTCCACCTATGAGATGAAACCTTATAGAATACATTAATCAATAGTTTAGAAAGAATTAACACCATACATGTTGATGTGATCATCATAGGTGGGTGGATTTGATGAGGCTTCTGGGATATTCCCATCAAAAGTCATCAAAACAATCTCCTTATGTCTATCCCAGGATAGAGACTAAATCAGCAATGGTGTTTCCTCGTATAGTGTCTTTGGGGTGTTATGTATAGGTAAGGATGGGGTAGTGATTCCCCCTGAGTGAAAACTTCATTATTTACCTCCTTTTATCCATTATTATTAGGCAGGAAGTAGGTTCCTATGTTAGGGAACACTATCAATTGTTCAGGAATGAGTTTTTCTTCATTGAATTGTCAGGGTTAATTCCTTTCAAAAATTTATAATCACGAATGCCTTCCATATGGAGAATATTTTCAGATTTCTTATTTTATATGATACCAATAAGGGAGAGGATTTCACTAACTAACATTGTAACTTGACTCTCATAGTCTGTTGGGTTATGATTAAGGTGCTCACATAGTCCTTATAGGGTGTGTTCCATTTGTGCATTCCAAACCTTTACCACCTTCTTTTTCTTGGAGATTTATGATTTGCTACTACCAATTGGGTCAGAGGACTAGATTTTTCCTTTTCCTTTTATCTTTTGGTAGGTGGAATCATCATTCCATTTTTCCTTATATAAAATGCATTCCTTGTCCCTATTACATTCATATATCATATGACTCGTGAATTTGAATCCCAAGGAAAATTTTAGTTTCCTCTCACATTTAATCTCAATTCTCATGATGTCATCACTTATTGTTAGTATCACTTCATCCACTGAGGTTTTGGACATTCCAACCTAGACCAGGATTCTTATATAATGTCCAACCTTAATATTATCTATTTGTTTGTCCATTCTAATAGAATATACTATAGAGGAGGTGAAGTACCATTTACTGTGTGTATTCTAGTAAAGCCAGTTCAACTTTAATATACATATCCATAACTATGTATTTGTATCTCAGACATTGGATGGGTCAAAATATTTATTCCATTCCCAAATTCTATGGAAACCAGGTCTCATAAAATTTGAACCCATAATACATGACCTTCATTTGCACTCATCTGAGGGGAAGACCATATGGTATTATCCCTACACCATTACTATCATCCTCAACTCATCAAAGTCTTGAACCTCTTCAATCCTTTTGGTGATGTCATTAAACTTCCAAATTCTTTCCCATTTTGGATTTATAAACTCACAATAATGCTGGTTACATAATCATAATAACATTTTAGTATATTTATTATATTAAATTTATTTTTTATGATTATTACCAAGGATTTATAGGAGGTAAAAAAATAAATAATTTAAAAGAGGTTGGGTAGGATGATTACCACTTCTTCAGTAAGCAACCTTTAGATACAATCTTAAGGACCCTTAAAGTTGCATTTTAAGAAGAAAAAAACCTATAATTCACAGATAGTTAATTTGAAAAGATAGCTTTCTATGGGCTGGTTGATCTTCATGGAACAAATTTTTTTAAATAATATAAAATAGGGGTGTCCTTTTATATATGTGGAAGAGGAAAAACTAGGAATTTATTAAATGATTAAAATATAATAATGAAATACTTAATAAAAATGATTATAAATAGGCATAGATTAAAATTTGGTATAGTATTAGGTCAAACAATTCCCATAAAATAGGATGTAAACAAGATTAATTGGAAAACATACCATTATTTATTGGTTCACCCCCTATAAACCCATTTTAATCTTAACTACAAGATTTTTTTTAAATATTTTTACTATTCGTAATGCAAAAAAATTAATTTGAACTTATTAAATAATATTAATTAATATTACTTCCAATATGAAATCCATTTTTATCAAATTAAATAAATTTAATTGGGAGAAATAAGTTTAAAATTGAACCTGTAAAATGTGATGAGAAGTAGTTTTTTATAAAATTTTCTTTTGAGTACAAAAAATTTTTATACCAAAAATACAACATAAAATCGATTCTGAAGACCTTAATGGGATTATTCATATCACGAATGAACTAATTTTACTTTGAAAAAATTTTAAAACAAAATAAACTCTTTAAATTCATGAAATGAAAATATAAATTTCAATAAAAAGTTGGTATTTATCTCTATTTATTGAAAAATCAATATTTTTAGAAAATTATCCAAATGTCACTACAATATAAATTTGACATTATGATTTCAAAAATGAACTTCATTTTTTCAAATACATTTTATTTAAGTGTCAATTGTTTTATATTATCTTCTAAAAAAAGGAAATAAAAACCATTTTTATGGAAAGAAGAATTTTTGAAGCATTTAATTACTTTGTTAAAAATTAACTACTTATTATTTCAATATATTTGATTTATCTAAAAAATTTATAATGAATTTTAAAAATATTTTTATTTATATTCATATCACTAATTTAATATTTAGGTTATAATAGTATAACATACTATGGTTCATTTAGACATTGGTGTGCATGTATCACAAGCTTTCAAAGAAATTAAATTTAATCGAAGAGATATAATATGAAATCCTGGGGTGTTACATTATACATAGTTTGAAATTATTTTTCCACTTGAAATTCATTCATTATAATACAAAAAATTGTGGGTTTCTGTTTTTACCTTTAATGAATGTATGTCAGTTATATATGGCGATACTCATGGCCTGTATCATTTACAACCCTCATGAGTTCAGGGTTGCTAAATAATTAGTTTATTTTAAATAAATTCTTGAAATCCCGAAGGATATAATTTTTTATTGATTTTGGATAATCCCCTTCTATATTGGGTTTCAAGGGAACCCATTAGATATTTTGTTGGTCCAATATGTACATGCCCTATTTACATAACCCAGAAGGGCCCCAAAACCTAACCCCACAAAAAAAACCTCTCCAGAATATTGGACTTATTTAGACTTAGAACCTGACCATGAAAAGTTACACAAATAGAATTTACCTATGGGGATGTATGATTCCTTGTACCTATGGTGAAACCATATTCTCTTGGCCTTTCAAATATGGTATCTATGAAAAAAGGGTGTAATTGATCTAAAATCTAATCTGATCTGCACTTGTGGAGGATGCCTATTTTTTTAATTCTTGGATCTGTCACTCACACTACTGACCTAGCACTGGCATGATAGATTTTTCATGTTACTATGTTCTACATTCCAAACGTTTTGAGAAAGACTTCTATGGAAGATGAATCCCCCCACCGACCACAACCCCCCAAAGCCATCCGATCAACAAGAAATGTTTGTTGTCCTAGCATCATTGTCGACATAGAGAATTCCCCTTTACTAATGTATAAATCTATGTTGGTCCAACATCGAGGACCCAACTCACTACAATAGTATATTTTGCCTGACCCCATAGTCCATTGACCTCTTACGCTAAGGAAATTAATGACCCTGCCATCAAAAGATCTTTAGGATGCCTATGCCACCTACTGGGGTAGCCCACACCTAGGAATCCCCCACAAAAATAGTATATATATCATATCTAACACCTATGAGATATATTGATATGATACTGAATGGCTATTAATTTTTATAGAAATCTAATAAATTTAAACATATTATTACTTGATGTTAAACATAATTATCTAACAATTATCAATATGGTTAGTTTATTTGGAATAATTGGAACACTATTGATAAAAAAGAATCCAAAAAACAATATCCTTATTTTAATTTCCATAATGAGATTATATATCACATTGAACTCTCAAAGCTTAATAGGATAACCTTGGGAATACATAGAATAAAGCGGCGAGATGAAAACAATAGTGTGAAAATAAACATGATAATGAAGCATAACATGTGAGTCAAACGACATGACATGTTATTATCAAAGAGAAGGATCATGAATGATAACATGAATATGTAAGAGTAATTTTATGGTATCATAATATCATGGAAACATATAAAAGTTTCAGAAATATAAATGTTTATAAAATCATAATTCAAGGATGACTTCTAAGACAACATCACATGGTGGAAAATGTCCCATCATGGAGTTGTTTTACTCACTAATCTCATACATAATGTCTAATGAGACAAAAATATTACCCAATAAATTGGTGTTATATCTATGAAAATCAATAAAAATTATACATGATTATTTTTTCCACAAATTTAAATCAATCAAATGAAATAAACATAAGAATTACCTATGGAAGTAAATGGGTTTCGTAATGTTTCCTCACATCATAATCAAATTATCTTTCATAAATATTCCAAACAACGGGATGGAATTAAATATTATGGATGTTAATATATGAATAATTAAAAATTGGTTTAAAAATATGGTTTTCAATTGGAATTAAATACGTTAAATGGGAACTAAATAAAAGGATTAAGAGATAAAAATGTTCCTGTTAATGAAGTTTGGTTTTAATAAATACATTTGAGAAATGAAGTTAAGTAATTTATTACCCCATTATATGGTGTAAGAATATGATATGTATATATAAAAGATATATATATATATAATTTATAATCATAATATAACATTAAAGGGAGATATCATGCTAGTTAGAGAGAGAAATAAGTAATAACTCATATAAAAACGGTTGTTCAGAGAGATCTCTTACAGATTATTCCAGAATCATTATTTACTTGAAAATAATGCCCTTAATTATAAAATTAGATTAATAAATCAATTAAATAATAAAATTTTCATCTATATTTAATTTATTATAATTTTTACACTCATTTATATCCATTTCAATGATAGATAAGGTTTACGTTTTCTTTTTCCAAGTTAATTTGTTTCATGGTTCCAAGGTAAGATCACCTATGGATAATTATTGGTGTCCTTGTGAAAAAAGACTATAGTTAAAGAAGTGAAATTAAATTGGATTAATTTTCTTATATAAATTAAAATTTTCCATAAAATCTTTTTTTCTAACATAGGGACGACTGAATTAGGAAAACTTTAACATCATATGGTTAGCTTATTTGGGACATTTTACCAACCTTCATGAACTAGATTCATTTTATTTAATTATATGATTATTAAAATATTATAAAAATTTAAATAAGCTATAATATAATTATAATAATAATATTAAATCATAATATTTTATCTATAACCAACCTTGAAGGCAACAGAGGAAAATAAAGTATGTTGTTCATAGAGGTGGTGAACTAGCCATATTGTGAACAACATATTCATTTAAAAGTAGAATAATGGGAGGGTAGGAGATTAATATTTAATTTAAAAAATTAAATCCAAATATATTTATGATATTGGAGACATTATGCCATGTTTTATGAAGGAGGTGAGGAGTATTTAGAAGAATAAAATTATTTACTAGAGGCAAATTGAGAATATTTCATCTAAAATGTATTCTCCTTTAAATTCTCCTTAAGGTACATGGAATTGGTCTTTTAGTGAGTATAGAGGTAGAAATACACGAGTGAGAGGTTTGGGAAGGTATTTTGGAAGCAATTTGGCAATATATAAGGCTTATAATGTGTGAGGAGAAGGGGTGGTATTTATAAGGGTAGAAGAGAAGTGTTTTTAAATATAATATTCATTAGTTTATTATTTTTGATCAATAATATAAATATTATTTATTCTAAAAACTATATATAGTAATGAGTTCATGTGATTTTAAAATAATGGGTTCTTACATCATCCATGATTCAAACATTGTGGTATTTAGCTTATAATGTTAAATATTATATTTTTCCATATTTCACTATTTACAAAAAATTAAACAATTTTAAAAAAATACCAAAAATTCAATATAACTATTTTCAACATGTAGATTCCAAAAATAAATACCATTTTTCCAATTTTTTTTAAATATGAAATATTTAATTTTTAAATAAAATTCACATATATTTAAAAAATTCCAATTTTAATATTGTGATATATTTTTTGACTCTTTGAAAAATTATATATGGTCACATAAAATTATATTATCATTATAATAAAAGATATATTATTTTATAAATTTTTTATTAAAATAATATTTCTTTTAAATTATTATATATTTTTATCAAAAAAAAACAAAACATATAAGTTTTAAAAAAATACGAACATTTATTTTATAATATTAAATTTGTTAATTTACTTGTATCATGATATAAATATGCCATATTTTCATTTTATAATATACCTAAATATTATTTTACATTTCCAAAGTTGAGTTATTGTTTCTATTTATGAGATTACTATTCCAACAGAATGATTTGTAACTGTCGTATTGGTTCCCAAATTTCTATAAATTCCTTATATTTTATTCATTCTTCATCCAGTTTTATTTTATCTCAATGTTATATATATATATATTTATTTATTTTCAAGATAAATATTTCATTAATAATATTTTATCTCATTTATACAGTGTTCTTTTTTGAGTCTGGTTATTCCGGTGGATCAAGAAAATCTAAATTTCCAAATTTTAGTTATCATATTTTCAATTTTTTATCCCATTGTAATATTATCAATTATTATGGACATTTTTATTCTCTAAATGAAATGTTAAAATTAATATAATTTTTTTTCTTTCACTATTTTGTGTATGTGATTCATGTTACATTACTAAATATGATACAATTATAAGATGGAAAATATCTATTGATAAAATACAAGGTCATTATATTCTCCCCCATAAGAAATTTCTCCCTTGAAATTTCATTTCATATATTATGGGGAAAATAGGCGAGGATACTTCTACTTCCTGATTTCCGCTAGTTACCATGTCATCTATTTATATTTATGATTTAAACATCGTACTTTGACTATTAAAGTTGTCTTATTGTGTAGAACTGTATATCTATGGTCCAAGATCATCACTGATTCATTCTTATAAGATAGATCATTTTATAGTTATAGTGCCTTTAAATTTATTTTATTTGAGGGATATGGTATATAGTTTCGCAAGATGGATGAATGGATTATATAATGTATTTTATAAAGGGTTGGTGGGAGTGATAGATGATAGGCCAAAAATCTAATGTGATTAAGAATCTAAAAGGGTAAGATGTACTTGGGAGTTAGCTTAGCCTTATTCTCAAATCACAAGACCTCCTTCCATGGAGATTTAGAGAGGAATACCTTATCTCCAATGTTAAACTGTAAGTATCATCGAATTTTTCAACATAATTGTAATGTTGACTTTGTATAGTCCTAATGTCTTATAGAGCGGTCTTGACCTTTCCTATAAATTCCTTGACCATTTTTAGACCCATTAGCATGTTTTCACCAACATCATACCAAAATGAAGGATTTCTATATATCTTGCAATAAAGGTATTCATATAGATCCATTTTTATACTAGAGAGAATGATATTATTAGTAGATAACTCAAACAGAGGAGATACTGATACAATCCTTCTTTAAAGTCAACTGAAAATTCCCTTATTATATCCTCAATTTTCTAGTTAGTTCACACATATTGTCCATCATAGTTGGGGTTAGAAGTCATACTATGGTTTAACTCAATGTTTAGAGAATTATGGAGACTTCCAAAACGTGGAGGTAAATCCCATAACTTGATAAGATACAATCAATAATGGTGTCCCAGGAAAACCCACTAATTCTCTGATGTATGTCATTTATAGTTGATCCAGTGAGAAATCTTCTTTAATAGATTTCATATGAGAAGTATTCATAATAAGTTCCCCCAAAACCCACATAAAATTATTTCCTCTGGGTATATTTGGAATATCAAATAAAAAGTACGTGGTGATGTTTTCCCATTTTCATATAGGTATGGGTAATGGTTGAATCATTCCCAAAGACTATTTTCTTTCAGTCCTCATATACTGACATTCCAATAATTTTTGGGTATATTTTGTGATATCTTTCTTTATATTGTCCCACTAATAGTGGTCTTAGAGATCTTGATACATCTTCATGCCCCCTATGTGGATAGAGATGGTAGATATATGAACATCAGTCAACATCTCCATATTTATCTCAATATTTTTTTGGTATAAATAGTCATGAAAAAAATCTTAAAACTCATTCTTCATGAATTTTGAAATATGAGGATTTACATTTTCTTTTAGATTCTACCTTTTTATTTATTTCTACCTCATCTATTTTCGCTTCTGTTGTCATATCTAAAAGGGATGTTTTAGTAATAATTTTAGAAAGGAATGATGATGTTACATTCTTTATGATCCCCATGTATATACTTTGAAATTCTAAGAAAATTTTATCCTTCTCAATATTCATAATTGATAAGGTTTCTAGCTCCTTTATACTTTGAGAATCTACTAGTTTATTTACTATCATAGAATGTTAGTGACTGAGCATTAATAGTCATTGATTACCTCAAACCATCTTCACTAGTTTATATTATTCTATTTTTTTGTGAATATATATATTTGACTCTCTTAAGATTAGTATATGTATCAATATTCTCCCCATAAATATAATACCACCAGATTTTCAATGGATATTTCACTACAACTATATCAAGATTATTAATTGGGTGGTTCTATTCATGCACATTCATCTTTATTGATGCATAGGATATCACATTATCATTTTCATTAGTATGTGGCCTAATAATTACTTTAAATCATCACTATATACCATCAAAGGTTTACCACTTGAGGGAAGCATGAATAATTGTGCAATGATAAGCCTTCCTTTCAATTCCTTGAATCTGTATTCACATTTCTTAGTATATACATAATATAAACCCCTATAAGTCATCTTGGTTAGTGTTTTTGACAATCATGATATGTTTTTCACATATAATTGTTAATAAATTTCTAGTCTATGAAATCTATGGATTTAAATCATAGATGTTTGTATGAGACACTCTTTAATTGAATTTATCTTATACAGGTCCATAAATATCCCATTTCTAGTGATAACATGCCTTAAGAATGATACTTTCTCCTTCTAGAACTCAAATTTTATATAATTTTAATATATATTATATTTTTTCATTGTCTTTATCACAATATTAAAATACTTCTCATCCATATCCATTATTTCAGAGTATATCAAAATATCATCTATAAAGGCTGCCACATATGTTTCAATGTTATATCTGAAGAATCTATTCACTCAGTTTAGGAAGATTTTTGGATTATTAGTAATTCTTATTGTAATCACTATAAACTCATAGTATCCATACCTTGTTTGAAAGTAATTTTTTGGAATATATTATTTATTCACGTTAAATTGGGGATATCCTATTCAAAGTTCCACCTTAAAGAAATAATGGGACTCATATAGTTGATATAACAATTCATTTTTTGTTGGTAGATGATATTTTAACTTTATCATGATTTTTGGAGCTCATGATAATCAATTCATAAGAGCATTGGCCGATCATTCCTCTTGATTAAGAGAAACAGTGAACCCTATAGTGAAACACTCTATAACACCCCATGATTTTATTATTTGTATCCTTCTAAATAAATTCAATTCATTTGATTGCTTACATTGTACCCAAAATAATTTGATATAGTATAAATCATACAAAATAACATAGAGAACACAAAAAAACTCTATAAATGCTTAATCAATGAAATACGAGGGTTTTTTAGAAATTAAGGAATATATACAAGTAAAATAGTAACTTGACCTTTGGAATAGAAATGTGAACTTTAGGAATAGTAATTCATCCAATAGAAAAGTAACCTCGCCTATAAATTTATAAATAAAATTTTTCCATTTTGTAAATGGTAAAATGATATTACTATATCAAATTATAAGTAAATAAATTTTTTAGAAATTATTAATTAAGTGTTGATATTTTTTTATAAAATATAAATGTATATTTTCAGTTTTGTAATAAATATAATGTTTTAAAAGAAAATTTATTTCGATCAAAGTTTTTCAAAAATTAATATTTTTTTTCTTATGATTATAAGATAATTTTATGAGACATTAATTAAATTTTCAACATGTTATAAAATGAGTTATAATATTAAAATCGGTATTTTCCATGTAAATGATAATTAAAAATTAAATTTCTCATATATATAAAATTATTTTCAAAAAATGGATTTCATTTTTTAATTCTACAAATCAAAAAATTGTTAGGGTGAATTTTTGGTATCTTTCAAAAAAAGTTGAATTTTTGGTAAATAGTGAAATACGATAATTTATAGTATAAGACAAATACATGAATTATTGAGGCATAGATGATGTATGGATGATGTAATCATCATTGGTTATAACTCACATGAACTATTTACTATATTTACTTCAAATAATCATCATTATTCCTTGTCTTGAGCTAAAATAATAAACTAATGAATAGAATAAAAAAATACCGCATCCCTCCACTGTAAATACCAACCCCCACTTCTTTTCCTCAAACCAACAAAGACATTAGGCTTATAAAATTTCAATCCAATCCAATTCCCAAGTCTCTACCATATCTAGAATAATTTATTCTCACCAAAATAACAAATCCAAATTTTGTTAGGAGGTTCTCAATGAGCAGATTTCAAGAGGTAAAACCCTTAATCCTTATCTTTCAATTTCTTTCAATTTCATTTATTTTCTAATCCTCCCAGCACATAATCTATCAAATAAATCATTATAAATATTGTATATTATATTTAATTTTAATTTATTATGTCATTGGTTAATCCACCATCAAGTTTTTACACCTATTTGTTTTATTTTAAAAATGAAAAAATCGTCTGTGATGAGTCGATTCACCACCATCGTCGATAATGCATTTTCATTTACCATTACCTATTTAAAGTATTTCAATGAATCCATTTTGTATGGTAGAAATAGATTATAATATATATATATATATATATATATATATATATTAAAACTTACTTAATGTTTTATAACCTGTATATATACATAATATAAATTAATAAAACAAAACCAGTTCTTGATGATCGAAAAAATGCCAAAATAATATAAACCATTATCACTAACGTTTTGTTATATGATTCATCATCATACCATATTATTGAATTAAATATATAAAAATTCAATATTATTTAATTTCATTAATAACATATAATATAAATTCTGGAAAATTATTATCATTTTACATGATTTTCCTTACATGTATACAAGTAAACCGATCATGGAAACCAAGAAAACAAATATCCCCAAACAATAATATTCTGTCTTATAACTCATAAAAAAGGTAATAAATAAACTTAATAAAATTATAATAAATCAAATAAAAGTATATATGTTTTTTAATTAATTAATTTATGGCCCAAATATAATTATCTAGTACCCTAAGATTAGGTTCTGAACACATTCGGACATAAGGTAAGGGTTTTCTCATTTAAATTTTATTTTTGTGAGAAATATTTTATTTTCCAATATATCTTGTCTGTGGTGTATGTATAATTACCATTGATATATAACATCATGAATCTATATATTTTCATGGTATTCAGTGTCTTATGTTATGATCATTAATTTTATGGGGCATAAGTATTGACTGTTTGAAAAATTATAAGGGATTCTTACCAAACCTCTATTTTTCCATCAGGTTATGATTTCTTTCTATTTACCCTAATATAACTCTTATTTATTTTTTTATAATTGTACTAAATTATGTTTATATATTATATAATCATGTATCTATATCATTCCATCCTTCTTTTTTAAGGATATACATTATTTTATAAGGGTTCCTTTTCAATTCCTTCCAATAAGAAAGCTCGATTTAAGGGAACTCCCCAATTTATTACCCATTTTCAATTACCATACCTAATCAGTTTCAGGCTGAAAATGTTTTTCTAAAATAAATAATTTTATAATTATAAAATATGTTTTTTTAATTTTTGGTTTTATACAAATAATTATGCCTTTTTTGTTTTAAAGACTCTTTAATATTTTCCTTAAACCACACAAAAGAGGCTCAAGTCTAAAGATTCATAAAAACACATTTTACATGTTGGAAATAATTTATGCCTCAAAAATAAATTTCATTATGATTACCTTTTCTTTTATAGGATATATAATTTTATATTAAGATTTTTTGGAAAATAAAAATTATTTTTTAAAATAAATCTTCTTTCCAAAGTAAAAAATGGGGTTTCTCATCTCATTTTTACTTATATGATATATATACATTATTCACCACTTATTTATTGTGTGTGGTGTATGTAATTACCTTGATATGTCATATCATGATTCTTTTTATTATCATGAAATTATAAGTTTCTTTAAATTTTATTCATTCATGAGTACTATGATTTAAATGTTTCAATGTTTAATGAGACACTTTGGAATGTTTAAAGATTATTTTCCACAACATATTTTCAATGATCTCTTATAAAAGTTTCATTATCTATGTATAATTAATTTTTTTAATGTTATACTCAATAATTATATTTTCATAAATCATATTTTTCATAAATTTAATCTATATATGAAGAATTATTTGGATTTGTAGTGATGGTTTAGGCCTGTTATGGCCATTCTATTCATCGATAGGTCTCTTGGTAAAAAGAGTATGTGAAAAAACATTCATGTTTGTTTCCAAAAATTATTAGTTGAATATCTACAAACAAAATTAAACAGTCATGAAGGTATGATGTTTCATGTTCTATATATTTTATATCCAATAATTAATCAATTGTTTCATTTATTAGTCAATTATCACTATCCTGTGAATTTTCACTATGGAAAATATATATGCATGCATTTTCATTTTCATTTTATTGATGACAAGGGTTTTTTCAGTTATTCACCATGCCTTATTGATTATGCCTAATTTTTTATGATTCAATTAGTATTTATTCATGTTTTTTCTATATGTAACCCTTACTGAGAATTTGATCTCACACCTTTCAGTTATTTTCCTTCCCTTGGTTCTGAGGATGAAACATTTAAATAAGTATTGATGATGCATTTTATTTTCCTTTTTTATCTTCTAGTATTTATTACCAATGTTATAATGGTACGATTTATATATGTAGTTTCTTCTAGACTACTAAACCTATCAATCCTAGGTGATGTGATATCTCGTATCTATTCCATTGTAATAAATTGACAGCTGAATCTAGGATACAGGGGTTAGTGTTGTTACACACTTGGTCATATAAAATAATTATCAATATTTTCTTATTCCATATTATTGAGTTCTTCCAACTAAATAGTGACCATTCTGTAGGGAGTCTTATTATGGATATGGATTTTGGTATAAGTTTGATTGAGAACTCCACCTCTCAGATAGGAGGTAGACCTGAAAAATCTTCTAGGATTAAATTTGAATAATACCTCAAAATGGGAATGCATTGAAGAATTATTATATTTGTTTCATTAATAATTTTTTCAAGATATAATTTACCATAATGTAATAATATTTATTATTGAGAATAATATTGCAAATTTGATTCATCCACCTTCTTTATATTATGCAGAATCTGAGGATTAGTTAAGATTTGAATAGTGATATCTATCTCCCAATATTTTATTTTTTATTTATATAAGTACAACCGATTCATGAATAATATAGAATAAAACTCAACTAAATGAAGTTGGAAAAGATTTTTGGGATGTTTCAGTCTTCAAACATTGTTTGGGGAAAAGTTATATACTTTGGATGAAATAATTCTTCCATTTTCTATTCTCACAGATATCTCAAACCTTATGTCTTTAGGTTATGTTTGAATAGTTCTAATAAAATTTTCATATATGAAGGAATATGTTGAACCAAAATCAAAAAGTATTTTCTCTAATCTTGAATGAATAACTAGTATATCTTTTATCACATAATTCTCTGGATCCACCTTAGTATCAGTGATAGAATATGTTCTTACTTGATCTGTAGGACATGGAGGTTTTTGTCATTGATTGTCTCTAAAAACCCTTGGCTTAGGTAATTTACTCCCATAATTCCCATGTTACTTGTAGTTGGAAACACTATATCGCAAGTTGAGTGTTGATTTAAACCTTTTCTTTCTCTATCACATTAACAGTTTCTTCATATCCCATCAGTATTGATTAACATGATGCATCTCTTTTCCACACATGAAGCAACTCCCAGTTCCCTTAAGATTGTTTCAAGGATGCTTCTACCCATATATTTTACATGTGGGATTTTATGATTTCTTTTCAATATATGTTTTGTCTATTGATCCTCTATAATAAAGAATTATATTACACATTTTATTTCTTGGACTATGGCTCGATTGAGTGTCATCGATCTCAATATCAACCTTAAGAGAAAAATTTAAAATATCTTCATATCTATAAAAATATCGAATTTCTAAAGATTTTAATAGACTTAGATATACTCCCATAATGGAATGGTCAACCTTACCTTTTGTGTTAATGAGAAAAAGGTAGGCATATCATGCAACCCTTTTAATGTTTTCCTTATATGCCTGATAGAATCATCTCCCTTTTTCTCAGCCTAAGGAACTCCCTCTCTATTTTATGATATAGAGTTTATAGAAAATATTTATTGAAAAATATTTTATTTAATCCTTACCATTCCATGGAATCAATTCCCTCTTTTGACTTTATGTTCTAGATTAGTTTCCTCTATTGATCATATTCCCTATCCATGTTATAAATGGCCTACAAAATTTTATACTATTCTAATCATTATAGGTCGAATAATATCATATCGATAGAGTAAGTCAATTTTTAATGATTATGGGATCCTAATATCTGTGAAAGGTAGGAGGCCTTTGTCACATAAAAGACCAAACTAAAACTAGTTCTTTAAAAGGATGAGGCATTTAACTAGATTCATGTTATTGTTCATATAATGACCCATCTAATAATACTACCATGAAGTTATAAGATCCCACTCCCATAAGGTCAGAAATATCCCGAGTTAAATCATCACAATGACTATCATGTTGGTTTTAGACACATTTCTTCACATTTCCCTCTATTAACTAAAATATTGGAAAATAGGATTAGAATAATTTAACTTTTAATTATATAAAAGGTAAAATATGAAAACAAAAATTATTACTAATAAATGACATATAAATAATAAAATAAGAGTATTTAGGATTTTAAAATATGATATCCTTGGTAATTTCCCTATTAGGTTATCTAACATAACAATTTTTTCAATTATTTCATAATAGTCCATAATAAGTTTGTGAATTTTAAAAACCTATCACCAGGAGTGTCTAACTAGGTGTGTAGTAAGAAATATTTATCATGTACCTTGTGATGATTAATTTAATATCCAATCCACCCTTTGGGGGTTTTTACCTGTAGGTATAATTGTTCCATATCCACATCAATTTATAGTATCCAGATAGTGATGTCAGCACGTTGAAACCACTAACTCTAAACTTCACCAAAATTTCAAGATATTATCATATACTGAATTGTCCCTAGGGTTCTCACAAAATTATTCTTGTTGTAATCACAAAAAATAACTAGACCATCCTATTATACCAACTATATAGAACCAATACTTTTACACATATTATTAAATGATTTCTAACATAATTATCTAATAAATACAACCAATGAATCGATAGTCCTAGTGTCTTTGAAATTCTTGGAATATATTAACTCAAAAATAAAATTAAACAAAACAAATATTTATTCTAATATCTACAATGAGATCTAAAATATCTTTAATATTCTAAAACTTTATAGGATTACCTGGGGAGTACCTAGAAAAAATATGTGATCTAAAAAAGACAAGTATGGGAATAAATATGACAATAGAGCATAATGTATGAGTCAAATGACATAACATGATATCATAAAAAGGAGGCTCAAGAATAATTACCTAGTAGAATAACATGAAGTATATAGTGTCATATGATCTTGAAAATATTGGAATGTGGTAGCAATATAAAACATACTATAAGTATATGTTAAGGGTAAATTCCAAGACAACGTCACACAGTGGATAGAATCCCACCCACATATTAGGTTTACTCCATAATCCCATGACAAAAGACTCATGAGACAAAAATATTACTGATTTAATTGAAGTTATATCTTGGTTCTTATAATAGAACATGTATATTATTATGTGTTCGATAAAATGAAGTCAATCATAAGAAATAAACATAAGAAATACCCAAGGAAAGAAATGGGTTACATAATCCGACCTCATATCATAATCAAACGAGATTTTTTTATGATTCTAAATTGAGAAGGAATTAAATATTATAGAAATTAATATATAAAAAAATAATTATTGCTCTAAAATTATAGTGTTCATTTTATAGTAATGATTTAAATTATAATTATATAAAAGGGTTAAGGGATAGAAAAGTTCACCTTAATCTGGTTTGATTTTAAAGAATAAATTTTAGAAATGAAGTTAAGGTCTGTATTACCCAATAAAGGGTAGGGAAAATAATAAAATTATATATTAAAGGGAATAATACAAATCATTTAGATTTATTCCATGATATTAAATAGATAAAGGAAGTTATTTAGAGAGAGAAAGGTTGTATCCCAATGAAAAAGGGTGGTCTAGAGAGATCACTTACCTTATATTCCAAACTCATTTTTTTCACTTAAAAATAATGTCCTAAATAAAATTATATTAATTAATTAATTAATTATTAAACATTTACATTTATATATTTGTTTTATTATAATATTATTATTATAATTTAGAAATATTTCAACTAGATATATTGTTTAACTTTTCTTTTTTGAGAGCGTTTTTTTTTTCAAGTTCCAAGGCCCGATTGCTTATGGATAATTATTTATGTCCATGTTAAATGAGGAGAAAATTATATAAGTAAAATGAAATTATATTCTCATCCTTATATAAATAGAAATGGTCAAATATATCATTTTTCTTTCTAAAAAAGGGATGATTCACTTATTACAAAGTTACCATTTTGTGATTACTTTTTTTTTGCAATTTTACCGACCATAAGGAACTTGATTCATTTAATTTATTTAGATACCAATTAAAACATTAAAAAAAAATTAAATAAGTTATATTAAAATTATAATTATAATAATCAAACATTATTTTCATTATGTAACCATTGTTGAAGGAAGTGGAGGAAAATATAGTATGTTGTTCTTGGAGGCGGTGAATGAACCATATTGTGAACAACATATTTATTAACTAATCAAATTATGATAGGGTATAAGATAGATATTCAATTAAGAAAATATAATTATAGTATATTTATGACACTTGATTCACTATTTAATATTGTATTGGGGAGGTGAGGAGAAGGTAGAAGAAGAAAATAGTTTAATAAGGGTATATTGAGAATATTACCTCTTAAATATCATTACCTTGAAATACTTTTTAAGGAATTGAGAATTGGTATTTTGGTGAGACTAAAATCACTATGAATTGGGAGATTTGTTTGGTAATAGAGTTGGGTAGAAATTTGGAAAGATCTAAGGCTTATAATGTCTGATGAGAAGGGGTGGTGAGGGGTGATATATATATATATAAGGATATAAGAGGTGTGTTTTTTATTATTATTTTCATTAGCTTATTTTTTAGATTAAGACTATCAATATTATTGATTATTATGACTATATATAGAAAATTGTTTTTGTTAGATCAAAATAATGGGTGATTACATCATCCATGACTAAAAAATTACTACCTTTATCTTATAATATTAAAATTGTATTTTTTTTATATTTCAATATTCTCCCAAAATTTAATTACATTTGAAGAAAACAAAAAATTCAGTATAAATTTTTTTCATATTGAAGATTACAAAATATAAATCCATTTTTTTGAAACTAAGTTTCTAAATATGATTAATTTATGTTTTTTTAAAATCCTCATATATTTGAAAAATTACAATTTTAATAATATGATCAATTTTCTAACACTTTAAAAAGTTAATTATTTTCTCATAAAATTATATTATCACTGAAATAAAACATAATATTAATTTATTAACACTTTTTTTAATATAATATTTCTTTTAAATAAATATATTTGTTTTAAATATGAAAATAAAAAATAAATGTTCTATATACGAGCTCATATTTTATAATGTTTAAAAACTTTATTTACTTGTATCATGATATAAATATTATACATTTTCATTTTATAAGATTCATAAATATTATTTTACATTTTCATAAGTGAAGTTACTATTATAATGGTCAGGTTACTATTTCAATTGTTAGATTATTATTCCAACGACCATATTTTTAACTACTATATGGGATCCCAACATTCTATAAATAGCTCACATTTCATTAACTCCTCATCCCCTTATTTTTTTCTCAAGGGTTTTTATATTTTAATTTTCATTATTAATATTTGATTAATAACATTATTTATTTTTTCAATAGTTTTTGCGGGTTTAGTTATTTTTGTGGAATATGAAAATTCAATTTTTTATATTTTATTTATATTATTTTTGAAGTTTTATCCCATTATAATATTTAAAATTATTATTTCCATTTTTTAGATTAATTTAATGTTTAAATTAATATAATAATATGACTTTAGTTTCATCATGAAGTGCATGTGATTTATGATACATTGCTAAATATGACACAATAATAGGAAGGAAAAGCTTCATTGATAATATTATGTGTTTTCACACTTTATCATCTCTTTCCTTAAATAAATAATGTCCCAATATCATTCTTTCTCTAAATCAAACCCCTCATATTGGAGTTCTACAATTATTTTCACACAGGGATTCATAAAAATCTATCTGAATGCTTGAGTGAGAGCTATTGTTTTATGAAAATAAAACTAAAGGATGTTGTTGATCCCAATCACCATTGAAATCTATATAACATGAAATAAAACTATCCCCTGAGGCTTGAATTGTTCTCTTGGTCATACCATCCATCTGAGGATGATACAAAATACTACAACACAACTTTGAATCTTGAGATTTCTAAAGACTACGCTAGATCTTTGAGGTAATCCTTAGATCATGATTAAATACAATAGAATGTGGTACTCCAAATAACGTTACCACTTAATGTATATTTCTGACAGTTAATCAAGGGAGAAATATTCTCTAATAGAAAGAACATGTTCTAGATTTGTAATACAATAAACAAAAAATAAATGGCATTGTGGACTTTATATATATTTTTTTCTAAAAACCAAATCCATTGTGATGTCTTTCTATTTCCATTATGATATAGGTGATTGTTGTAAAAAACTCTTATAATTCTATCTCTGAGAATGAAATTACTAACATGCCACACACCAAGATAAATGTTCAGTAATATCTTTCTTAATGTTTTACTAGAAAAAATACTCTTTCATATATCTATACATCTTCATACATCTCAGATGAATATAACATGATGAACTAGGATATTTATCTAATACATCCTTCTTTAATTATTGCATGGATGGGACAGATGCACGGTTCAAGAACATTATCATTACATCACAATCATTTTTGAACTCAATATCATTACTTACGTTCTATATTAATTATACATATTCCTTATCTACCTCTTTAATAATCACTTGGATAGATGTTTGAACACTCATTTAAGAAAGATATTTTTTCCTCTTCTTTCAATATTTCCAGATCTATTCTTTTCAAAATATAGATATATTTGATATTTTGTGATCCTCATCATAAATAATATAGCACGATTCATTTGACTCAAAAATTGACCACCTTTCTTGATTTCCTAGGGTGGTATTATATTGAGTAGTCATAATCATTAATCAACTATAATAATATTATCTGGAACATATCCATGTTATTATGAGTGAATATAGACTTTAAAATTTTATAATCAGTAATTATATCACACCTTTATCTATGAAGATAATTCCTCCATGTCATTATTTTAAAAATTAATACAGCTAACCCCAAATCATAATTTGGGTAATTTTTCTCCAAACCCGTTAATTTTCATGAGGTATAAGCTATCACAATATCATTATGCATGAGGATGCATCCCATTCCCTTCTTTAATGCATCACTATATATCAAAAACCCTTCGCTACTCTAGGGTAGTGTAATAATAGGTGCACTCAATAAAATTATCTTTAGTTCCACGAAATACTCTTCACATTAGTATTTCCAAAGGAACAAGGTTCCCTTAGAAGTTAACATGGTGAGTGGATTAGATAAATTTGAGAAATTATCCAAAAATCATCGATAATATTTAGAAAAACCTTGAAAATTTAGAATCTCATTCATAGTGTTTGGTATTGGTCAACATTCAATAACTTTTGTCTTTGATGTATCCATAGATATACCCTCACTTGGGATTATATCACCAAAAAATAAAACTTTATATTTCCAAAATGTATACGTGGTAAATTTTTCGTACACCTTATCAATCTTTAAGGCCTTAAATACAATCCTCATGTGATCTTCAAGATATTATTTTCACTTAGAATATATAATAATATCATCTATATAGAGTATCATAAAGTGATTATGGTAACCTATAAATACTCTATTCATTAAATCATTGAATATAAAAGGGGAATTAGGAAGACCAGATTGCATCAATTTTAATTCGTACAGTCCATACCTCGAATGGAAGGTTGTCTTGGGAATTTCTTCACTCCTGACTCTCAATTGATAGTAACCAAATGGAAGATCAATCTCGAAAATATATTGATATCCTCTGAATTTATTGAAAAAAACATCAAAATTATAATATGTGACTTATTATTGAATGTGATATAGTTCGGTTCTCAATAATTTATGTGGAGTCACATTGATTTATCCTTCTTCTTAACAAAAAAGGAAAAGTACAACTCGAAAGGACCTATTCGGATTTTTGTGATCATTGTTAGGGGAAGGTGGTGAATCAGAGGTCTTTTATTTTTATGTTTTCTGTCTTATGTAAAAAACATCACCTCATATAAAAGATATATGACTTTTCTAAAAACAACCACGCATGAAAAACTACAAGAACATAATTATTTATAAGGTTCACATCTCAGTAATTGTATAAAGTCCTTATAATGGGTTGGATTTATTCCAATACCACATATTCTAGTATAAAAAAAATCCTTTTTATATAGTTATAATAAGTATGGAATATCTACACACATGAATTTCACTATAATCAATTAAAATTGTATAGGATCCTCACCAAGGAAAATTATGTAAAAAATAATTTTTAATAACATTCAAAACTTTAACCATTAGGATCCAGTATGTTATCACTATACTTATTGATAAATCTACCCACTTTATCTTCTTGAATGTAATTATTATTCAAATTCTTTTCCATGAGAAGACATAAAATTCCTTCAATATAGTGGATTTCTATCAGATGGGTTCATCCAATGGGTTTTTTTGGTATACTTAATATATTGACTTCTTTAAGAATAAAAATAATATTGGAACATCATCCATCTGATCATTTTATCACATTTTCAATACAATACCATGTAATTGTAAAACTCGATCTGAAATCCTTATAGAAATACCACTTAAAAAATTCAGTAACAATCTCATTTTCCCAATTTGACTGATCATTTCTACACACTATCTATCTGATACTAACTAATGGGAAGTATCTTCCTGATAATCACCTGTGTTATATTTGTTCACATATATATCTAATAAAAATTATAAATATGTGGCCCTTAATATACATTCTTAATATTTGAGAAACAATCACACAATTAAATACTTTAAATCCTCTATTTATATGTGTTTATGTAGAATTAAAATAAGGAATCCAATTTTATTTCACTGCACAATGGCAATTTAAATGTTATGAACTCCCGATAATCTCCATTTTTTAGATGATTCTCAAAATTTTAGAATATTTTTGGACAATAATGTAAACTATAACTTCCTTAAACATCAAAAAACCTCTTCATACATATCTTTAAAGACCTTATTCATTATTACTAAACCTTAAAATATTATGTTTAGAGAAACTTTATAGAAACAATTTCTCCAATTGAGACTTCATCCAATGCCCCTATATAATTTCTTAGGAAATATTTATAAAGCCTTTCATCAGATAGTCCATCGTCTGGTGACTTACATCATAACTCTTTGACCAATTACTTTACATACCATTCGTTTAATGATTATATTAATACAAAATCACAAGTCCAATTAATTCAACAAAAAACATAGGTCTAACGAGTTAGAGGCTCCGACATGATTTTCTTGGAACAATATTAACATTGTAATATTTTTCTCATCTATTTGATATAAATTTTATAAATGAATACAACCTTCAGTAGTATATAAGTTGATTTGACAATATTATAATGATAAAATTTTAAGAGATTATCTGATGTTCTTTATCCGATGACATTCGTTAGTGACATCCAATTGTATTTAAAAAAATTATTCTTTTAAGAAATCTTCCTAAAATATTGAAAAATAAAACTTCATAACATATATACTTATAAAACTTCATGAAATTCATATCATTGCTTGTACCCTTACAAAATGTATGGAAATTGGTTATTGCACTTAAGATGTGTGCTCGGCTACCCTTATGTAGCATGCTCATACTATGATTTGCCTATGTCTGTTATAATATATCAAGTGATCTCTAAAAAAATATATAGTATAATTGTTTTTATCGAATTGACCTTATATCGCATTAGACATGGATGGGATCATGATATATTTTAGTACTCTTGATGTGAGAATCATTAATAACCTTAAAAACCTTCATATATTCGTTTATCTAACATTTTTTATAGAACTTTGTAAGAATGATAAGATAAATATTCATCCCAAAAAACAATTTCTGATTAACTTAGTTTGAAAACATCCTTCCCAAGGACTCTATTTAGTAAAACTGGTCCAAACATCTTCATCTAATTACCAATATTTTAAATAATGAAAATGTGAGTGAAATTATGTTAGATAATAAAATTCAACCCTTTTAAGAAACTCACCTTCACTAATAGCAGACCTAACCAATATCTTCTTAATATCACCAACATCTTTGAAAAACTGCAAAATATCTTGTTCCCAATAATCTACACCTTTGAATTTTTTTCTCAAAAAAGGAACATAAATCAATAAAACATTTTAAATCATGTAATTAATTAATTATCCAACAATTCTAATACTACATTAGTGAACTCAAAGTAGGAAATGAAAATCATGGAATAATAATACCATTATGTTTCTAAAAATTGATTTTGTAAACATTTTCATTCACCTCTTAAGAAACCTATTATTCCACTTGAATCGTTAATCACAATAACATATGCATCCTACAAGGTCATCCTTTTAATTTACACTTCATTTATATAAACCTCTTAGGACACTTATTATTACACTAAAAATATTCATAAAAACATTCATCCTACAACAACAAATTTCCTAAATTTTGGATCAATAAACTTTTAAAACAGTTCTTACATGATTAAATAATTGATTAATTATTTTTGTAACTCCCCATTAATATATTCTATCTTTTTAATGGTAAAACACATAACGATGGATATATTTTTGGTACAATATTTTTATCCCCTTTAAATACACTATTTAAAGACAATATGAGGGAGGGGAATACATCACACACCTTGTCCTTAAAGAGGGTGATTTTGTGCAACCACAATCAAACTTGGATTATGAAATGTTTCTTAAAAAATATTTTAGTGATAATATCATCCACTATCTCATTTATAGGAAACAAATCCTATTTTATTTCAATATTTTTCACATTCTCTTCGATGAAGTGATATTTAAAATCTTTTTTCCTGTAACAACAATGTTTTTCTCCATTTTTTTTATTTTTTACAAAAAATTACTTTTATGGGGTTAACTGATATTCTATAAAAACACCAAGAAATAAAAACCCACTCATAAAATTATTCCACAATAAATACAAATCAATTCAAAATTCAAAAAGGGGATAACCGTGATGAGATGCATCGAGTCCAATACCACCAGTCTATCACTGTAGATGAAAAACTTGAGCTACCCAAAAATTCCCTACCAATCATCATTCTGAATTCATTATAGGTGAAAACTATTAATGAGAGAAAAATTTTTGGATTCCAAAAACAAACTGACTAAAAAAAATATTAAGAACCCGTCCAAAGAAAAACACACATATCAAATTAAACCCACACATTCGAACAAGAAAATCAATCAAAACATCACAGAAATAGCCATTCCATTCTTTTTCCTGTGATCAATGTCATCCATATATTTTGGAACCACTTGTACACCATGAAGGAAACATAGATGATTAAACAAATCACTAGTTTTTTACCATCTGCATCAGTGGATAAGCACCTCGAACATCCATTTCGAGACTAATTCTGATGCCGATCACACCACCTCCATAAATATCACTGACAGAAAACTACACATCGTAAAATATAGATTGGAACCACTAACCAACTAAATTCTAGTATTCCATAAAATAATTACACTATTGGGTAGAAAAAATAGATAATAAAATCACAAATAAGAACAAGATTAAACTATGAAAAACACCATCATTAATTCAACCAAAAACTGAAGTAGGGGAAAACACCAGTAGAGACATGACCTTGACATCAAACTCATCCACCAACACCTCAAAAAATCACCAAAAACACCTTCATACCTTTCATATATGGTTTCATGTAAAATATTATAAGAAGAAAGTGTATAGGAGGGAGAATGGTCCAAAAGGAAGATCTAATGAATGTCACTACCAATATATTCCTAAACCACCGGGGCATATTCATATCCAACCAAAATATAGTTTGGAATGAATATTGAGAAGATAATTATAGATTTATTTTATGTAATATATTCATCTTATTCTTTACTAATAGTAAAAGATTTTTTTCTTTACATTCCATTAAACACATATTTCTCCCAAACAACCCTCCACGATATATGGGTAAACTATCATCTACACTTATTTCCCAATATTTTTCTATTTAACCAGAAAAATAAATATTTCTTACACTATAATATTTCAGATAAAAAATAGTTCTTCCATTAATATATCTATGGATTTACTTTCCACCCATGAGATGACATTTTTTTGTTATACATTGATACCTACAATAGAATGTAACAACATAGACTATATCTTTCCTTGAAGCTGTTAGATATAATAAAATTATAACCGGCTTCCTAAAACCCATAGGATCAACATTTTTACTATTTATATCTTTTTAAAACTTAGTTCCCAAAAAATATTTGAGGGAAATGTATTTTAGTCTTATATTCCTCACTTATTCAGTTTTTTCCTTAGCATACTTCTCTTATGATATAAAAATGTAATTCTTGTTTTGAGAGATATATAATTCATGAAATTAATTCATTTATCCTAGATTTGAAATATAAAAAATATTCTTCATCTCCTTAGAAAACACCTTCTATGTTTCTTCATCATTTCTTATCAATATTATGTTATTAATATAAATTATCACAATGAGATAAACCTATTGATTTTCATTTATGTGGAGATTACAATCAAATATTCCTTTCTTGAAGTTTATATTCGTTATGAAAGTATGAAATTTAGAATAACAAGATATTTTAACTTTCTCAACCCATACAAATATTTATTTTACTTACATATACTGATTTAATCTTTCCCAAGAATGAAGCTACACAATTGTACAATATAAACTTATTTATATATAGCTCTGTTAAAAAACGTTGAATTGAAATCCATCTAAAAATTTATATCACCATTGTTTAGAAGTAAAAAGAAATATTCTTATAGTTTATAGTCATTAAATTGGAGAAATGTTATAAATAAATTCAATTTCTTCAATTTTTGAGTAACATTTACAAACAAGTTATTGTTTGTTTCTTATTACTTCATTTTTCTCATTTATATTACTTTAAGACACCCATTTTGTCCCAATAGTATTTTTATTATTTTTTTGAAATATGTTACCAAGTATCATTCTACTTAAACTAATCCAACTCTTTATTCATAGCATCAATCCACACTTGATGCTTAGAATCTTGATCAACATCTTCTAGATCAACATACAAATATATGAATGTATTAGATACTATCATTTATGATATTTTGGTTTTAACATTATGTCATTGATATACAATGATGTTTTGGACTTCCACTTTATCCCTCATCATAGGATGAGATGAGAGTACTTTTTCCTCATCATAAGAGATATCTGAGTTAGAATCTTCATCTCGAGCTACATCAACATTATTATTATCATTAAGAACCATATCATGTTTTCAACTGTAATAACTTTATCATCAATTTATTCCCTATCTTTAATCATCTTTAAAACTTTAATATCATAGTTTTCATGAAAATTAATTTATACAAAGTGAAAATTCTTTCTTATCACTTTATTATAAAAATGGTATCCTCAAGAATTAAGAGAGTATCCACGAAAACTTCCATCGACACCTATCTGATCAAATCCAAAAATATTCTCACCCTTAAATTTTATAATCGAAGGAATATCAAAAATATTTAGGTATTTCATAATTACGGTTTATTTATAATATATACAATAATGAGTCATATTAATTTTTTTATATA
Source organism: Viscum album (assembly GCA_963277665.1). Taxonomy (NCBI): domain Eukaryota; kingdom Viridiplantae; phylum Streptophyta; class Magnoliopsida; order Santalales; family Viscaceae; genus Viscum; species Viscum album. The sequence goes on from OY728145.1 coordinate 192,567,171, forward strand.
GAATTGTCGAATCTAAATATAAACTTCTGTTATGATAGTTTTCTTAAAACAACATCGATAAGTATTATATTCAACCAATATTGTTTTCACAATCTCAAGCAAACTACTATTTCTTATTTTTGAAATATAGATTTTGGTGGTGTTTATGGTTCAATAAACTCATGATTATTTACATTTTTTCAATAAAAAATCTAAAATTATTTTTCATATACTTGACACCATTATTGTTTTGTATATTATTTATAGAATATCTATATTATTTTTCTATAGTTCTCTTAAATATCTTATACATTTTGAGAGCTTATGATTTATGTTTTAAAAAACTAATATAAGTAATGTGAGTGAGTTCATCAATAAAATAAATAATTTACCTATCTCCATTTATTGATTTCTTTCTCATAGACACGAATGTTTTAGAATTTATCAACTCTAATAAATGAGTTGAATGTATCTCAACTTTCATATGTTCCATGTTTTCTATTGTCTATTCCTGGAATATAGAACAAAACTTATCTATTATTCCTAACATGTAAGTAATAACAAGAATTATTTACCTCTTTTTTAGCTTACTCATATTTCATTAACAAATATTCTCTAACATTTTATGCCATAAGTGATTTTATTCCATAATTCTCAAGTAACATGAACTATACACATCATCAATTTGAAAAATATTTCTATTACTTCATTTCCCTTTAACAATAAATTTCCCATCATCAATACATTTAAAAAAACACCTTATTTTATAAAAAAAACAGTACTACCTTCATCACAAAGTTTTGAAACACCCACAAATTTTTGTTTCATCACATCAATAGATAAGGCTATTTTGGATTTTGTCTCTTATTATAAAATGTTCATAGATCCAACAACATTGATTATAAGTTAATTTTCATTTAAATAATTAATTTTATCTTCTTTATAATATTTTACATTTCAAAAACATTAAATCCATTGTAATATGTGAAGAACATACACTATATAAAATATACTATCATTATACTTTCATTCTTTTAAGAGAAGTTTAAAAAACTATGTTTTTTTTTCTGTTTATGCCTTATCATCTAGAATTAAAATTTGTCTAATGAACTTTTTTATGCTAGTAACATGAAACGACATCATTTTTTAAGACTTACAGTATGATCAAATCATTCAAAAATAGTTTCTACGAAGGTTATAATCTATTTTTAATCTCCACAATGGCTATCTCATATTTTCTTATTGGAGGGGGTTGAATCCCCATAAAACATTGGATCTTATCTTAGTTGGATTAATTATAGAATTAATTATTGAACTAACCCAACATAAATGTATTCCTAGAGCCTCTATAATACCAAATGTAATTATATAAAGAATATTTACATTTTTTACATACATGATTTCTAGATTTGTGTACATACTTTTCATCAACTTTATTACATTCTAATTTGAAATTTAATAATGCACCAATATTTTGGTTTACTCCTAGGATTTTATTCTTCAACATAGATTTCATATTTTCCTCCATAGAATCTATAGTTGTAGAAGATTTTAATTTAGATTTTTAATCATTTAAACTTTTGGTTTTTCAACTCCATTTGTCTTAGCTACATATATGGACTTCTAAACCTGATTTTTCTTCTCACATATTTTTTAATCTTATTAGATTTTGAGGATAATTTTTATTGACTATTTTTTGGATTAAACTTCTCTTAAATTTAAAAAACTTATATAAATGAGATTTTGAAATTGTTGATTCCTTGATCAGTAATAACAAGTTTTTTTTTCAACTACCGACAATTCATACTTATTTAATTTTAACTTTTCTTAATGTGGGATGTTATGGGTTTTATTTCTATTATGTAACTTCCTCAAAGCATCAGTCTTTTTGTGTAATATTAAAATTTTTGTAGGTCATTATTTGAACTCTCTCTTGATAATAAATTCCATCTGAGTATATTATTTTTCTTCTTCTTCTCTTGATATAATAATTTCACCATTAATGAACTTTTTATTATTTAAATTTTTAATAAGAAGATTTTTAGTAGCTTTATGATTGAATTTATTAGATAATTTTTCACTTTCACGACCATTCTCATACTTAGACAAAATGATTCAGTTTTTTATTTAGAGAATTTATTAACGTCTTCCATAGAATAGTTATTTGATTAGAATACCTTTTTATGGTTATTGTTGAATTTATATCAACGTTAATACATTTTTATCTTATTTTTATAAAGGAAAATTTATTGAAAATTTTCAAATATTTCCACAACCAAATAATTTCATAGGTATCTTTCCTTTATAATTTCATCTGAAAATTTTCTCATTTTTGAAAATAAATACATAAATATATCAAATTTTTACTAACCTCATATTCCATGTCAGAGTTCCAAAATTATTCCTCAATTACAAATTTCTTAGATTTTATTTTCTTCAAATCCTTGAAAGGGGTTTTTGTATCATATTTATATTTCTTTATTATGAACATTTCTCCTCAAAATTAGTAAGTGATAAGAGTGTTGTTTAGATCATCAAGTGAAAGAGTTTCAATATATCTTTCTTCTAGGGACACAATTTTTGTATCAAATTTATCCGAAATAATTTATATGATATTTTTAATAATTTTTGAATCTTTTATCTTATCACTAAGATATTTCATGGTTCATATAGTATCATTCATGCTTTTAAAGAAGACACCATAAAATTCATTATTAACCATCATATTACTTTATAATTGATTATCAAGATTTATAAATTTATATTATTAACTTTAGTATTTTCTATATAGATATCCTTTAATTTCACTAATATTCATTTAACCATTACAGTTCTTTTAACTCCAATAAACTCAATTTTAGATAGTAAGGAAAGCATCAAATTTCTGAGTCACCCATCATTCTTTAATTGTTTGTTATAAAAAAAAATCAATGGAACACCATTATTATAAGTATTGAAACCATCAATAACAACCTCAAGAACATTATAACAAATGGGCATAAGATAAAGAAATATTCTATATTTCAAGATATTTTTGTTCTTCCCATCGAAGATAAGAATTACCTTACAGTTCATTGAGTTAAAAACATGTATAACATATTTTATTTTCTAAAAACTTCAAAAAAATATCCAATAATTCTAACCTCACTCTAATACTAATTAATAAGATGAATTGTGATTTTTTCCATCATTGAGATGGGGATGGGTTGAATCAATGGTCTGAAATTTTTATATTTTATTTATTATGAAAAAAATTCACTTCCTATTAATGGTATATGAATTTGCAGAAAAAAGTACACATGAAAAACCAAATAAACATAAGTATTTACAATGTTCACTACTCAGTAAAATAATCTTATACTTGACATGGGTTTAAAATACTCTCCAAACACACAATCAACTGGAAAATAATATTTTTTTTATAATAATACGTAGGGAATATCCTTACACTTAATTTTCATTATGATCTATTAAGAGTTTATCTGATCCATGTATAAGTAAATTATAAAATAATGTTTTTGTAAAAACAATTAGAACCTTTCCCAAAAGGATTTTATATATTTTTATTGTGAAACTTGATTAATCTTAAAACTTTATCCTTTCGAAAGTACTTTTTATTCACTTTATTTCCCAACCCTAGGAAATAATTTCCTTCGGTCTAATGGTTGTCTGTCTAATGTGTTCATCTAACGTGATGGTATGATGGGTTCTTATGGTATACTCTGTAACGACCCAAAGTTTCATTAATGGAAAATTACTCTTGATCCAGTTAAATGTTTCTTTATGAAAAATGTTTTTATAAGATGTCAAATTATTTAGTTTTACGTTAAGATTTGTGACCGTTACTTTTATAGCCGTTGAACAGTGATCATCTGAGTAGTATAAATATAAGGCTTTAACGAAACCATTTCTACTCAGACAAAGGAAGCGATGGCCTCATCCAGTAGAATTGCCCCTTACGAAGCCCATTTGTCAGAGCTCGGAAAAGAGGTGGCGTCTTTGGGCTTTTCCCTTGACCAAGCCCAAGCTGAGCTTCATCAAGTCAAGCTCGAACGTGATTGTCTACGGGAAAAGTGGAAGTTGATTGAAATTACCACTCGAGCGATGTTATCCGAGCTGCCCCAAGAGTCTGTCACCATCGCACACCTTACCCTTAGGTCTTATGCGGCTATTTTAAGGGGTTATGTAACAAATAAGTAGCACCATGTTCATGTACATTTTTTTTTATATAATAATTAATATAATTTCTAGTCATTTTTGATACATTGTAATTAGTTTTTAAAGTACAAATGGTGTTTTTAGTTATTATTTAATTAAGAATTATATTTTATTAAATTAAAGGATTTTTGAATTAAATAATATTTTAATAAAATATTATTATTAATATTAAATTATTTTTTTTATTAAGTATAAATGATCTTATAATTTTATGAATGCAATTAAAATTTTTATTAAGGTTTGAAAGCCATTTCTGTCAAAACCCGTGAATTTTTTTTATATAAATGCCGACTTTTATTTTAAAAGTGAAAATTAACATATTTAGAAAATTATTTAGATAAAATAAATACTATTTTTGGAATCAGGACGTCGAAATTATCTAACGGTGAATTTTTCATAATTTTCTGAGACAGTCAAATTTTTGGGTAAAAATTAAATACCATTTAATTATATAATGTGTTTTATGACATCATAATGACCCAATGGTGATGTAATAAAATAACATAATCCTTATGTTCGGCCAATATGTGTTTTATCATTAAAATAATGAGGTTTTGGGTTTGTTTGACTTACATTTCAAAACATTAATGGAGCCCTCAAGACTTATTCAACACTTTGCCTTTTTAAATTAATTTCCATAGGGGGTGTGACTCACCTCCACATAAGCAACCCTAATTTTTTAATACGTTCGGACCTTGTCCTTGTAAAATATTGTTTTCCTCTTTCCTTTTCCAGAAACCATGGGCAAATACCATGGGATGGTTTGTGGTTTGGATTATTTTAATATAAGGGGTCCCAAACCTAAATAATAAAGAATTCTCTCACCTTTCCTATATAAACCCACCCAAGCTCCCACTTCCTCCTCAATAAAATCCCTTGGAGTTAGTCCAACCTCTTCCCTACTCTCTCTAAAATCCTCCCAAGGTGCCCCAAGCTCCCAAGAAGCCTCTCACAAGACTCTCTCTAGCCTTTGGAAGCACACTTCCAAGTAAGGGTTTTTTATTCCTTTCTCTTTTTTTTCAATTTTCTTTAAGTTGTATTGCCCTTTTAATTTCAATTATGAATGTTGGGGTATGGTTTAGCACCTCACCCATACTGCCCTCTTATTGTTTGAATGATGGTAGAACCCTTTCCCTCTCATTAAATGCCTCCCATGTACACCCGTTACTATACCGAAATTCCGAAAGGAACTTCTCTCTCTTCTTGTACATTCAAGCAATACTTTTGTATCATGAATTTAAATTCCATTTCAATTGTTGGGACATGTATATATATGACATCCTTACTGTCCATTACATGTAAATATGATGAGTAACCCCTTTATCTCTCATCAAACTTTGTTATGAATTCTTATGTCACGCCGTTACGCTACCGAAATCGCACCGATTTTCTAAGCCAATGTCATTGTGTAGTGAATACCATGCCCATTTCTCCATCAAGGGTATTCAACTTTATGCACATTTAATTATTGATTGTAAAGTTTCATGTGTGAATTCCACATTCCTTTATCATGGAATAAATGATTATGTTTTATGAATCCATGTTTTATGATCCATGTGGCACACTTATGCATGAAATGAAATGTTTAAGAAGGGTGCGCCCTGATAGCGCTCCAATGCATTGGGTAATGTATAGTATCATGATACGTCATGTGAAATGAGTGTTGACTCATGCTAATTCAAGTGCAACGAGGGTTTACTCGTGCTTCAAGTGCAATGAGGGTTTACTCATGCTCCATGTGCAATGAGCCTTGGATCATGCTAATTCAATGTTAAGTGTTGTTGCCACATTTCCATGTTATGATTATCATGATTTATCATGACTTTATGTTCATGTTTCTCTTATGCTTTATTGATATACCTATTGCCTAACATGTATTTTACTCCTCATGTTATTCATTGTGTACTCCCTTACTGGGTTTTATAGCTCACCCTTTTCTTATGCATGTCCTCAGGTTATCCCATGCAATGCTATGTACGAAGGAATGAAGTGGTCATGTAAAAGAAGTTTTCAATAAAGATGTTGTATTTAAAGTTTAAAGTTTTTATGTAATGATCCTAATCCCCAAAGACACTAAACCTCTCGATCTTTTTTGTTGTATCAAGTGAAGTTTTATGTAATAAAGCATGTTTAAGTTGTAATAAAAAGCAGGGTTGTCATAGTTGGTATCAGAGGGTAGGTTTAGTTATTTTTGGGATTAGGAAACCCTAGTAAAGCCTTAGATAAAAGACTAAGTATAATAAAAGCATCCCTAAGTTTTGGTAAATACTAAGTAAGTGTTTTATCAAACAAATACATCCATGTCTGGATACAAGCAGGTAGAGGCGGCTCTGGCACAGATGTATCCTAGGGGTTAAACACAAAAACACAGCTTTGAGCTAGACTCGAACGGGAACTGGTGCACAACAACGGGCCTTGCTGCACTCTTGGTTACGACACTCCCGGGGGATATGTTTTGATAAATTCACAATCTTAGTATGAACCCTTATTAAGGGAAAAATACCCCTAAGAATATATGTTAGAAGGAAGATCATGAAAATCCTTGATTGAATCCTATAGACTCATGAGTTAAAGAGATTAAAGTTTATTTATAAGTCATCAACTTTTGTCTTTGGATTACCCTTTATGTGTTACCCCTAACTTTCCTTTTATTCCAGCCAATGGCTGGTAATAGGAGAACTCGGGCTAACAACCGTTGTGAAGATCAGTGTGATGATTGTACTTATGAGATGCCCAATCCAATGGGAGCGGGAATCGTGAACTTTGTCACGCTTCTCTCTCAGCTAACTCATGTTTTGAATAGAGACACTGGACAAGAGGAACGTTCAACCCCCCCTAAGAAAGAACAAGTCGCTATTGAAAGCTTCATGAGACAAAGGCCTCCTACATTTAGTGGATCATCCGATCCCACGATTGCTGAACAATGGATCAACTCCATTGAAAAGATATTCTCCATCCTCCAATGCTCTGAAAAAGAGAAGGTTCTCCTGGCAGCTTATCGTATGGAGGGTGAAGCTGATCAATGGTGGACGTTGATCAAAAATACGAAGCCTGAGGAGAAGATCGAGGCTTTGGAATGGAAGGAATTTCGTAAGATGTTTTTTGATAAATATTTTCCACACACCCTCCGTCTTAAGATGGAAAGGGACTTCCTTTCCCTTAAACAGAAAGATGAAGAATCTGTGGGAGCGTAAGAGTCAAACTTCACAAGGCTTGCACGATACGCTTCCAGCTTTGTCGTTACCCCCGAATTCAAGGTTGATCGATTCTTTGGTGGGCTGAAGCCTAGCTTACGGAAAGCATTAGCGATCCGTGACTTCGACAGCTATGAGGAAATTGTCCGATGTGCCCTCAAGGTTGAAATGGAGATTGGAGAATCACAGGGGTATCATGGGGACAAGAAGCATAAGGTGGACTTCAATGCTGGTGGTCCGATGGATAAATCCAACGGCGCTAAGAAATTCCAGCACCCCACTTGCCAAAAGTGTGGAAAGAAGCACCCTGGAAATTGCCTTAGGGGGACAAGAAAATGCTTCAAGTGTGGAAGAGAAGGGCACCTAGCTGTTAATTGTCAGCAAGAAGGACCTGCGGCTGTGATAGAGGAGAGGAATGCTTCGTTCGAACCTCAATGCGTTGTTCAATGCTACAAATGCAAAGAATCGGGTCATTTTTCGAATCAGTGCCCTAATCCAAGGGTTATCAGAGGCAATCAACAACCTCCAAGACAGCAAGGAAGAGCTTTTTCCATCACTTCTGCCGAAGTGAACCACGACAACGAAGTGGTGACAGGTACACTAGTTATTCATTCAAAAATAGCGAACGTACTTTTTGATTCAGGTTCTACGCATTCTTTTATATCTCAAAAGTTTAGTAGAACAATCCCCACACCACCACAAATCATGGAAGTAAAGATGTCGGTGAGTACGGAAAATGGAGCAATCATTTCATCCCATGAGTATAAGTCCTCCCCTGTTATAATCTATGGATTGAATTTCCCGGAGAACCTCATCATACTCCCTCTGGTGGAATTTGATGCAATTCTTGGCATGGATTGGCTTTCCTTATATAGAGCCAACATAAATTGTCGGGAAAGGGAAATCACACTCCATATGGAGAATCGACCCCTGATTCTTTACAAGTGTCGGGAAGAAGATGAATCTACTTTAGCTCCATCATCTCAAGCATGGATATTACTGCCATATGAGCACGCATATCTGGCTCAGATGATTGAGTCCAAGGAAGAAACCACCCTTGAAGAAATGCCTATTGTGAGGGAATTCGCTGAAGTATTTCCCGAGGAACTTCGTGGTCTTCATCCAAGAAGAGATGTTGAGTTCTCAATTGAACTTATACCTGGGGTGCTACCAATATCCAAGACTCCATATAGAATGGCTATTGTTGAGCTTGAAGAGCTGAAGAAACAACTATAGGAGAATCTGGATAAAGGGTTTATACGCCCAAGTGAATCACCATGGGGTGCACCAGTCCTCTTCGTCAAGAAGAAGGATGGGTCAATGCAGCTTTGCATCGATTATCGTGAACTTAACAAAATCACGATAAAGAACAAGTATCCTCTCCCAAGAATTGATGACTTGTTTGATCAGCTGCGTGGAGCACAATACTTCTCCAAGGTGGACTTGCAGTCGGGATATTATCAAGTAAGGGTGAAGAAGGAAGATATCCCCAAGACTGCTTTCGTACAAGGTACGGGCACTATCAATTCATAGTAATGCCTTTTGGACTCACCAATGCTCCAAAAATATTCATGGACTTGATGAATATAGTCTTTAGAGATTACCTTGACAAATTTGTGGTAGTCTTTATAGATGATATTCTAATATACTCCAAAACCAAGGAGGACCATCAGGAGCATTTAAAAACTGTACTAGAGACTTTGCGCAAGGAGAAGCTCTATGCAAAGTATAGCAAGTGTGAGTTTTGGTTGAAGGAAGTATCATTCTTGGGCCATATCATCACAAGCAATGGGATATCTGTGGACCCCTCCAAAACAGATGCAATTGAGGGATGACTGAGGGCAACATCGGTAATTGATATCCATAGCTTCTTGGGGTTAGCTGGATATTATCGACGATTTGTGAGAAATTTCTCACGATTGTCCAACCCTCTTACCAAACTAACTCGAAATAGAGTAAAGTTTTCTTGGAGTGATGAATGCGAAGAAAGCTTCAAGGAGTTGAAAAGGAGGCTTATCACTGCACCCGTGCTCACTTTACCCACAAGTGGGGAGCTTTTTGTGGTATTCAGTGATGCTTCGATGAAGGGCTTTGGATGTGTGCTGATGTAGAATGATAAAGTGATATCCTATGCATCAAGGCAGTTGAAAATCCCTGAGAGAAACTATCCAACGCATGATCTGGAGTTGGCGGCAGTGATCTTTTCCTTGAAAATCTGGCAGCATTATCTTTATGGAGAGAAATGTGAGATATATACTGACCACAAGAGTCTTAAATATATATTCACACAGAAAGAGCTTAATATGTGCCAGAGAAGATGGATAGAGCTCATCAAGGATTATGACTGTTCAATACATTACCACCCTGGGAAGGCGAACAAGGTGGCGGATGCCTTAAGTAGAAAGGATCCAGCGATTCTATCAATGATGAGAATTGAGAAGGATCCAATCTTCTTAGACTTGATAAAGATGGATGTGGTAATCATAAAGAAGGGAACATCATCAATCCTTTCACAAATGATTGCTCAACCATCTCTTTTGGAAAGAATAAAGGATGCTCAAAAGGATGATGCAGGAATCCAAGAAAAAGTGGAAGCTATCAAAAAGGGAAAATCCTCAGAGTTTAATGTTAATGAAGAGGGAACTGTGCGGTTTGGGAAAAGACTATGTGTTCCATCATGTTCAGAGCTGAAGAAGGAACTTTTGGATGATGCACATAGTTCAAATTTCTCTATTCACCCAGGGAGCACAAAGATGTATCGAGATCTCTGAGAAAACTTTTGGTGGGATAATATGAAGAAGGATATCACTGAATATACATCAAAGTGCCTGGTGTGTCAGCAAGTGGAGGCAGAGAGGCAGAAGTCTAAGGGGATGATGCAACCATTCCCATACCAGAATGGAAATGGGAGAACATCACCATGGACTTCGTCACTAGATTTCCAAGGACATCCAAAGGCAACAATGCAATCTGGGTTGTTGTGGATCGTCTTACAAAGACTACACACTTCATTGCTATTTGAGATGATTTCTCTTTGGATCATCTGGCACATATATATATCAGGGAAGTAGTACGATTTCATGGAGTACCACTATCTATTGTGTCTGACAGAGATCCAAGATTTACCTCTAAGTTTTGGAAGAGTCTTCAATATGCTCTGAATACTGAACTGAACTTCAGTACGGCCTATCATCCTCAAACTGATGGCCAATCCGAGCAGACTATCCAAACACTTGAGGATATGTTGAGAGCGTTCTCAATGGACTTTAAAGGAGGATGGGATCAACATCTTCCTCTAGTTGAATTCTCTTATAATAATAGTTTCCACTCGAGCATCCAAATGGCACCATATGAATCCCTGTATGGGAAAAGGTGTAGAACACCAGCTTGTTGGGATGAGGTCGGTGAACGTAAGCTGCTTGGACCAGAAATGGTCGAAGAAATGGTGGAGAAGGTGAAAACCATTCAGCAGCATATCAAGGCAGCCCAAAGTCGAGAGAAGAGTTATGAAGATAGTCGTCGACGAGACCTTGAGTTTAAAGTTGGAGACATGGTGTTTTTACGCATATCTCCTTGGAAGAAGGTCATGAGGTTTGGAAAGAAAGGGAAGTTAATTCAAAGGTACATCGGCCCCTTCGAGATTCTTGATCGTGTTGGGGCTGTGGCCTATCGACTAGCACTTCCACCTACTATGGCCAAGGTGCATGATGTATTCCATGTATACCTCTTAAGGAAGTACATACCAGACCCTTCACATGTACTCTCTTCCGAGGTGGTACAATTAGAAGACGATCTTTCTTATGAGGAGCAACCAGTGAAGATCTTAGATCGTAGAGAAAAAGTTCTACGAAATAAGACAATGCCCCTCGTCAAGGTGTTGTGGAGAAACCACAAGTTTGAAGAAGCAACTTGGGAGTCAGAGGATATGATGAAGCTAAGTTACACACATTTGTTTTAGTGTGGGAAATGGAAAATTTCGAGGGCGAAATTTCTTAAGGGGGGAATGTTGTAACGACCCAAAGTTTCATTAATGGAAAATCCCTCTTGATCCAGTTAAATGTTTCTTTATGAAAAATGTTTTTATAAGATGTCAACTTCTTTAGTTTTACGTTAAGATTTGTGGTCGTTACTTTTATAGTCGTTGAACAGTGATCATCTGAGTAGTATAAATATAAGACTTTAACGAAACCATTTCTACTCAGACAAAGGAAGCGATGGCCTCATCCAGTAGAATTTCCCCTTACGAATCCCATTTTTCAGAGCTCGGAAAAGAGGTGGCGTCTTTGGGCTTTTCCCTTGACTAAGCCCAAGCTGATCTTCATCAAGTCAAGCTCAAACGTGATCGTCTACGGGAAAAGTGGAAGTTGATTGAAATTACCACTCGAGCGATGTTATCTGAGCCGCCCCAAGAGTCTGTGACCATCACACACCTTACCCTTTGGTCTTATGCGGCTATTTTAAGGGGTTATGTAACAAATAAGTAGCTCCATGTTCATGTACATTATTTTTTTATATAATAATTAATATAAATTCTAGTCATTTTTGATACATTGTAATTAGTTTTTAAAGTACAAATGGTGTTTTTAGTTATTATTTAATTAAGAATTATATTTTATTAAATTGAAGGATTTTTGAATTAAATAATATTTTAATAAAATATTATTATTAATATTAAATTAATTTTTTTATTAAGTATAAATGATCTTATAATTTTATGAATGCAATTAAAATTTTTATTAAGGTTTGAAAGCCATTTCTGTCAAAACCCGTGAATTTTTTTATATAAATGTCGGTTTTTATTTTAAAAGTTAAAATTAACATATTTAGAAAATTATTTAGATAAAATAAATATTATTTTTGGAATCAGGATGTCGAAATTATCTAACGGTGAATTTTTCATAATTTTCTGAGACAGTCAAATTTTTGGGTAAAAATTAAATACCATTTAAATATATAATGTGTTTTATGACATCATAATGACCCAATGGTGATGTAATAAAATAACATAATACTTATGTTTGGAAAATATGTGTTTTATCATTAAAATAATGAGGTTTTGGGTTTGTTTGACTTACTTTTCAAAACATTAATGGAGCCCTCAAGACTTATTCAACACTTTGCCTTTTTAAATTAATTTCCATATGGAGTGTGACTCACCTCCACATAAGCAACCCTAATTTTTTAATATGTTCGGACCTTGGCCTTGTAAAATATTGTTTTCCTCTTTCCTTTTCCAGAAACCATGGGCAAATACCATGGGATGGTTTTTGGTTTGGATTATTTTAATATAAGGGGTCCCAAACCTAAATAATAAAGAATTCTCTCACCTTTCCTATATAAACCCACCCAAGCTCCCACTTCCTCCTCACTAAAATCCCTTTTAGTTCGTCCAACCTCTGCCCTAATCTCTCTAGAATCCTCCCAAGGTGCCTCAATCTCCCAAGAAGCCTCTCACAATCCTCTCTCTAGCCTTTGGAAGCACACTTCCAAGTAAGGGTTTTTTATTCCTTTCTCTTTTTTGTCAATTTTCTTTAAGTTGTATTGCCCTTTTAATTTCAATTATGAATGTTGGGGTATGGTTTCTCACCTCCCCCATACTTCCCTATTATTGTTTGAATTATGGGAGAACCCTTTCCCTCTCATTAAATTCCTCCCATATACACTCGTTACTATGCCAAAATTCTGAAAGGAACTTCTCTCTCTTCTTGTACATTCAAGCAATACTTTTGTATCATGAATTTAAATTCCATTTCAATTGTTGGGACATGTATATATATGACATAATTACTTTTCATTACATGTAAATATGATGAGGAACCCCTTTCTCTCTCATCAAACTTTTTTATGAATTCTTATGTCACGCCGTTATGCTGCCGAAATCGCACCGATTTTCTAAGCCAATGTCATTGTGTAGTGAATACCATGCCCATTTCTCCATCAAGGGTATTCAACTTTATGCACATTTACTTATTGATTGTAAAGTTTCATGTGTGAATTCCACATTCCTTTATCGTGGAATAAATGATTATGTTTTATGAATCCATGTTTTATGATCCATGTGGCACACTTATGCATGAAATGAAATGTTTAAGAAGGGTGCGCCCTGATAGCGCTCCAATGCATTGGGTAAAGTATAGTATCATGATACGTCATGTGAAATGAGTGTTGACTCATGATAATTCAAGTGCAACAAGGGTTTACTCATGCTTCAAGTGCAATGAGGGTTTACTCATGCTCCATGTGCAATGAGCCTTGGCTCATGCTAATTCAATGTTAAGTGTTGTTGCCACATTTCCATGTTATGATTATCATGCTTTATCATGCCTTTATGTTCATGTTTCTCTTATTCTCTATTGATATGCCTATTGCCTAACATGTATTTTACTCCTCATGTTATTCATTGTGTACTCCCTTACTGGGCTTTATAGCTCACCCTTTTCTTATGCATGTCCTCAGGTTATCCCATGCAATGCTAAGTACGAAGGAATGTAGTGGTCATGTAAAGGAAGTTTTCAATAAAGATGTTTTATTTCAAGTTTAAAGTTTTTATGTAATGATCCTAAGCCCCAAAGACACTAAACCTCTCGATCTTATTTGTTGTATCAAGTGAAGTTTTATGTAATAAAGAATGTTTAAGTTGTAATAAAAAGCAGGGTTTTCATATACTTTATCTATTTCATTCTTTTATACTAAAAGTAATACTGCCACACTATTTTTATGATCACTTTATAACATTATTTTCCTAATATAACCTTATAACAAAATTATGTATTGTATCCTTAGGTCAATTTCACTTAAATAATTCAACTTCTAACTCTTTTCACTTATTTTAAAGATCATTTTTGTACACTATCTATCTGATACTATTTTATGTGAAGTTTCTTACCAAATGTTCTCTGTCCAGTATTTCTTGGAAAATTATCTCTATTTAAATTTATAATTCTATCTTTCTTAATGTTACTTATTTACATGTGAATATTATTCTCACCATAGTTCAATAATATCATCTATTTGTAGGTTCATAATTAGTAGTAAAGGTAATAATAAAATTCTATTCTCCCACTAAATAAAAACTCAAATATCAAAAAGTCACACTCTTCATAATTCACTAAAGGCTTCTAAAATATTTTAAAATATTATTTAATATTCATTAAAATTATTGAATTCACAAAGTTTAATAAAATTCCTCAACCTTAGATTCAAGTAACCTATTAATTATTACAAATCGTTTCAATAATTTTTTAGTGAAACTTTGTAGAAATACTTTGGTCTATTGAAACTTCTTCTTATGTTCCTTTATAATTTTGTAGGAATATTTCATGTCCATTTGATAAATATTTTACAACATTAAACACCCTTAAGTAGAATAGATCGTTAGTTCAATAGTATTAGTCTGGTAAAATTTTAAGAGATCATTAAATAGTCATCGTCTGATGACATTCTTTGGTGATTTTCCATTATACTTTGACAACTTTCTTTCATTTAGAAATCACCATAAAATATTGACCTTTAACAATTTGTTCCATTTAAGCTTCCATAACATCAAAAACTTTATATATTGCCATGTACCCTTACAAAGTGTATTGATATTGGGTGTTACCCTTACAAAGCATGCTCTTCTTCTCTTACACATTGCATACAAATCATGTTTTACCTTTTTCTGTTGTCCTCTATCTGTGGATCTCTATAAAATATCTTGGTATGAATTTTATTCATAAAATCGATTTCCTCCCTTTTAATGTGAATAAATTTGTGGGATCATTAATTTATCATTATTTTAGAATAATTTAGAATATAAAATCATTAGTAAATTTTCATTTGTTGAACATTTGTTATAGAACTTTTGAATAGTGATAGGACAATCATTCTACAAAAAGAACTAGACAATTTATAAAGACCCATCCCTAGAATCCTGAATCCAGTGCATTACTTTATTACATTAACATAATTATAAGGAATAAAATCCTAAAGTAACAATCAGTTTAATAGTTTGGAAGAAACTAGATACATATATGTAACTCATATTTCATAGGGAAAGGTAAAAAAATACTATATATAAAAAACCTAATAATTTTAATACTTGAAAACTCAATAAATGATATATTCTTCATAACCTTCGGAAGGAAAATAAATAAAACACATGTGATAAAATTATCAGTAAGGGTTAAATATAGGGGAATCAAGGAATAGTAAATAGTGAAACATAATCAATAATAAATAATAAATATGGCATGGTGAATTTTTAAAAAACCCATACCAATAATAATCTGAGAATGAAAATGCATCAATAGATTTTATCATAGTGAAAATGTCATGGATAGTAATAAATTAATAATGAATAAAAAGAATGCTCAGTGTTTGGATGTGATATATCAAGAACATGAACCATTATATCGTTGAGATGGTTTATGTCCATGGGTAGAATCCCGTTTGATTTTTTGGAACAAACATGAATGGTTTGTCACAAACTGTTTTGTCTCATTAAACCTGTTGATGCTTTAAGGGGCCATTGTGGTCCCAACACATCACTTTCAATACAGATAATTATTTATGAAAAAATTTAATACAAGAAAAATATTCATTTTAAATATCCATATTCATTAGAGGATATAGATTAATCAATATCTTTATAGTCAAGGTAGCATTCAAAATAAACACCGCATGTGAAATGATATACTGCATAAGGAAATAATCATATCCATGAGACAAGAAAATGAATATTTAATAGAATTATAATTTTAAATGATAAATGATCTCAAAGGGGTAGTAGATACACCACATAATAAATATTAGGTTCTCAATACCAAGTAAGAATCAATGAAATGGAAATTGAGACAGAGTCCCTTACCACATTGCAATCAATTGATTCATTTGAACAAAAGTTAATAATCACAAAATGAATTGCATAATTCCATGAATATAAATAAAATCATAATATTATATACCAAAGGGTATTACACATACACCACATAAATGAAATAAGTGGAAGAAAATTGAAATCTCACAGAATTAAAAGTGAGATGAGAAAACCCCTTACAGAGATCGTATCATTAGAGTTGGGATAAGTAAGTAACATAATTATGTGTGAAAAATAAAAATAAACCCAATATAAGTGGATATAAAATAAAACTATCATAGTTAATTAACAGATATTATTGAAAAACATAACTAATGACAAAGATGTTTAACTCAATGAATGGGAATTGAGTTAAGATATACCTTACCTCAAGTTTAAATTCCTTCATATTTGTTCAAAACACCTATTATATGGTTTTAAAAGTGTTGTTGAATTATTATAGAACTTAAATAATGTTTATAATATCTTACACAATATTCTAATATGATTTTTGACACATTTATTAACAATAGTATGTTATTCCAATTGTTTCAAGTACATTCTTTTCATGGTTTGCATGGTTGGTTTATTATGATGTTCCTCATAAAAAAGAAATAAAAATCCATAATTGATAACATATATATATATTTAATCATTATTAAATAATTACCTGTTAATTTAAACTTGTCATGACTGTCGTGAATGGAAAATGAAAAATCATTGTCCATAGAGGTGGTGAATTAACGCACCACAGACGATGATTTCATTATTTTACATATAACGGATAAAATGATAATATTTTATGATACATATACCATAAATAAAAAAAAACCTATAGTATATATGTGTTACTGTGGTTTTCATGAAACATTTTTTAAGATGTGGGGATAAGGTATAAGTGAAAATGAAATTAAAAGAGAAGAAAAAGGAAACATACTTCTTAAAAATTCCCCTGGAGAACAAATTTAAGGCTCTTAGATGTGGACTTTTTTGTGAGTATAGATGGAAAATATTGTGGATGGAGACAAGGAGGAGTAAATTTGGAAATGTTTTTCCAAATAATAATGCTCAGGGTGATTAATATTAGTGAAACATAGAGTCTCCTATTATAAGTGAGGTGGAGGGTAACTCTGGAATTACAAAAAGTATTAAAATATTATAAATCTATTATAGGTTTTAAAACCTAAAAAATGCCTAAAACTAAAGGTGGATTATATTTTAGAAGGGACCTTATAATTTTGGTGTTTTCCCACAATTTTGGGATTTTTATATAATTTAATAACATATTTTATTCATGAAAAACAACTTTGTCAAGATAAAAAACTATTCATAACTATGACATTAAACATATCCAAAAAAAGTTTATAAATCAAATAAAATTTTATACAATATCATTTAAATGTCATATTTATCTATAAAATCTGTGAATTAGCTTAAAAATATAAAATTATATTTATTTTATTATTTTTAATATAATTTATTTTATTTATTTATTAATTAAATTAATAATGCATCATCTTTTTTGAATCCATTATGATATTTATTTGTTTTCTTAAAATTAAAAATAAAATTCCAAGAGAAAGATAATTTTATTATATTTCCATGTATTATTACGGTTCGAATAAAACCTCTGGAAAATATCATATAATAATATTATTAATATTAAAAATTATAAAGTGACAACTGGATTTCCTTTTGAAATAAAATATTATAAAGGATTTAAAGTGATTAATGTGGGTCCCAAATGTCCCAAATTATAATATGAACTTGATAATTATCTAGAAATGATTTTATAAAATGTTTTATCAAAAATATGATTCATTCAATAATTCTTATAATTTTAAATAAAAATGTTTTATTTTTTTTCTTATGCCTACCCCAGCACTGCATCGGCGTTGCATAAACATTAATGTTAATTGTTTCATATCTAAGAACAAAAACAAATCATAAATATAAATTAATTAGGTTAAAAATAAAATTATTAATTTATAAATTATGTATATTCACTCTTATACATAACAATACATCTTCTTAATTTGTTATTTTGTCTTTTATTTCCATGCACAAGCATTGCACAGAAATTTGGATAATACTCATGTTATATAAAAACTAAAATTATAAAAATAAAATAAAATAGATATATAATACATAATAATTAATAAATAAGTCAGGAAAATAATTTTTAGCACACAATTATTATGTATAAATTAGCAACTTGACTTTGTCAACGTTATGCAGGCACTGTGTCGACAGTGACAATGATTTTAATAAATTTCATGAAAAAATATACTTTTCATGTTCTAAATTAACTATATACAATAATATAAATGTAATATAATCATTTAGGTATAAAATAGTTTAAATAATTTTTTATATCATTATAATTTCATCACGATGTTATTAAAAATGACATATTTTATAAAAAATGTATTTTTTACTATTGAACATAAAATAAATAATTTCATAAAAATCCCCAAAATTAATCCAAATCACCTTTTGATGTTTAAAATCCTAAAGGGAACTCCATTTTAAAAAAATAATTTTCTAAATATGAGAAATTTAATTTTTAATTAAAATCATTATTTACTAAAAAATTTACAATTTTAATATTATAACTGACTTTATGAAAGTTCGAAAAATTAACTAAGGTCTCATAAAATTATCTTATAATAATAGGAAAAAAATATTTATTCATGAATACATTTTATCTAAATGAATTATCTTTTAAATTAATCTATTACTTATAAAATTGTAATTCCTTATTTATTACTCATAAAAATACCAACACTTAATGTTATGTGATGGTTTTGGGAAATGCGGGAACGTGACACCCATATTAAAGAGGGAGACACAAATACAAGGCATTTCCACCTGAATGTGTCTGCTAGGCGCCGAAAAAACTCTATCAGGAGCCTTTCACAACCTAATGGAAGCAATGTTTCAGACACCTGTGGCATTCATGATGCTTTGGTAGGCTATTTACATAACCTCTTCTTCATGGGGACTCCTTTCATGTCTTCTGAAGTGGAAGAATTCATCAAACCTATGATCACTGAGGAGATTAACCGGTAGCTTACAAAAGATGTGACGAATGATGAGATACACCTGGCTTTGAAGAATATCCACCCCACCAAAGCCCTGGGACTGGATGGTTTTCACGCCTCTTTTTTAAACAATACTGGCACATCATTGGTCCTGACATCTGCAAAATGATAAAAAACATCTGGGTGGGGAATAGAATCATTTTTTCCATTAACAAAATGGTCCTCGTCCACATCCCCAAAATCAAGAAACCTCTTGCGATCCCAGATTTTTGACCTGTTAGCCTCTGCAATGTTTCTTAAAAGATATTCTAAAAAATCGGTGTGAATTGGCTGCGTCCTTGGCTTCCTGATATTATCTCCGAAAAACAGAGCACCTTCATGGCCAAGCGGCTGATTACTGATAATGCATTTGTGGCCCATGAAGGGTTTGTCTCTATGAAAACATGATCCACTTCGAAAATAGGAACCATGGCCTAGAAACTGTATATAAACAAAGCCTATGATAAAGTGGAATGGTATTTCCTTAGAGCTGTGATGCTGAGAATGGGCTTCTGCACTAAATGGACAGAAATTGTCATGCACTACATCTTGACCGTCTCTTTAAGAATCAAGGTCAATGGGGAGCTCACTAGAGGATTCACCCCAACCAGAGGCTTGCGCCAGGGAGACCCTCTCTCCCCTTTTCTCTTCATTTTAGTGGATGATGTTTTCTCTAACCTTATTTCCAGGGCTGCATCCTCTAAGTCTATTCGTGGTGCAAAGATCTACCGTGAGAGCCCACAAGTGTCACATCTCTTCTTCGCTGACGACTACCTCTTTTTCTCTAGAGCCATTGTTAATGAATTTTAGGTGATCTTCCAAGCGATCCAGCAATATGAGCGAGCATCTGGATAGTTTGTTAACCACGGAAAATCAGAAATCTCAATCAGCGTATGGGTGTCGTTTGCCAAGAGGTATGAGCCTTGTGCATCCGCAAGCATCCATTTGGTCGATAAACACCAGAATTATCTTGAACTCCATACAATGAATGGCCTATCCAAAAAATAAATCATTGCAGCTCTGATGGACAAGATTGAGAAAAAAATTCAAGGATGGACCCCAAAAATCATCTCCAAAGCTGGAAAAGGAACCCTCATTAAATATGTCATTCATTCTATCCCCAGCTACTTTATGTTGATGTTTAAGCTCCCGGCGGCCATAGTTAACCTGATCCATTCACTTACTGCCAACTTCTGGTGAGGGAAAAATGATGGCAGAAATGGACCCCACTGGTTGGCATGGGAGAAACTATGCAAACCCAAGTCGGAGGGAGGGATGGGATTCTGGAATCTTATGCTCTTCAATGATGCACTTTTGGCCAAGCAAGGATGGTTCATTCTTAACCTTCCATCATCTTTATGTGCACGGGTACTCCGTGCCAAGTACTTTCCACACATGGACTTCCAGGGCTCCTTTCTAGGCCCCCACCCTAGCTTCCTGTAGAGAAGTATTTGGGGGGCCCGAAATATCCTGGAAAAAGGACTGGGCTGGAGGATTGGAAATGGATCATCCGTCAACATTTGGACCGATCCCTGGATTTTCAATAAGGTTGTTGTGTGGACCACATCCCCCGCTCAACCAGGTCTTGAAGACGCCACTATCAACTGCCTCTTTTCAGACCAGGGACCGGGATGGTGTGTGGAAAATATCCAGGAATGGTTTAATGAAAGAGACCAAAGAATTATTCTGAGAATCCCTTGGGTCCCCGATGATGTCCCCAACCATATTTTTTGGACTAATTATTCTTTAGGCGAGTTCACTGTGAGATCTGGGTACAGACTGGCTCTTGGCATTAACTCTCGCAACCGAGATGAGGGACCACGGAAAGCGCTTTGGAAGCTCAACGTCCCCTAAACAATTCACCAGTTTTGGTGGCAGGTGTGCATGGGCACCCTCCCTACCATGAGCCTCCTTGTTTACTGACATATGGCTAGTGCTGAATCCTTTCCTTTTTGCCCGAATATTCCTAAAACCCCTTGGCATGCCATATTTCACTGCCCGGGAGCCAATGAAATTTGGAATAAATGGGGCTCGGCATCAGATGCTTCACTGGAAATTGCCTCTGACCTCCCTGATCTTATGATGCACTGGTGTTCCTCTCTTTCATCATCTAATGCAAGCTCCTGTTGCACCCTAGACTGGATCATTTGGGTTCGGCGTAAAGATTCAGTTTTCCACTATGTTCATCACCCTCCCGAGTTCTGGGTTGAACGATCCACTTCATCGATTGAGGGCTGGAAGGACCGTAAAGGAATATTTATGCCAGGCATTTCCCCTCCAGTTCCCCTCACTGGACCCCCCAAAGGAAGGGAGTCTTAAGTTTATCGTGGATGCTTCTCTCCCCAAGGATGGACCTGTTGCTCTCGACTGCTTGGCTCGAAATCATCTGGGGAAGATCATTGCAGCAAAATATGAACCACATCATGCCTTATGGGAACCTGTAGTTGATGAGGCCTATGACATTCTGGCAGGAATGATGCTCACTATGGAACGTAGATGGGATGATATCATCATCGAGTCTGACTGCCTTTCGGCTATCAATGCTATTAACCACGATGAAGCCAGACTCCATGTCTTTGGCTTTATCTTCAGAAGGATCTAGTTGTTGCACCAAGGTTTCTCTTGCCACACCTTCTCCTTTACCAAAGGTAAGGAAACAATGCATCCCATCAGCTGGCAGCCTCAGGCCCCTTCAATTTCAACCAACTATGGCTGGACAATTTCCCTTCTTGGCTCTTCTTATGTACGACTGCTGATAATTTCCATTAATATAATCATTCTTTCCTCAAAAAATACCAAAACTTAATTATTAAATTTTTAAATATTAAATCTCATTTATAAGGTGCCTAAATTATATTTTTTACTTACATGGGTGAGGTTGCTATTCATAAGGATCAATATACTATTCGTAAGCGTACATGACTATTCATGTTACTGTTCATATGGGTATATTACTATTCATAAGGATCAAGTAACTATTTGTATGGGTACATTAAAATACAAAAAGGTCTAGTTTCAATTCATAAGGGTGAATTACTATTCATAAGGGTCAAGTTACTATTCATAAGGGTATAGTACTATTCACCAAAAACTATGTTGATCTTATCCAACTCTAAATATCTTACTGAACGCAACCATGAATGTCCGTTTTTCAAAATTTAAAACACAAAAGTAGAAAATTTAAGTTTAATGGCTAGGTTATGACAATCTCCTATAATAAACAAGTGTTATTTCATAGAGACTCAGTTATTGAAGTAATAAAGGTTATATAATAAAATGAAAGTATTTAATAGAAACAACCCATAAAATGTTTGAGGTGTTATATTATTCCAACCTTCATAAAATTTATCCTCAAAAATATTCATGTATAACACCCTTATTATAGATGTGGTTGGTTCTTCTATCCTTGTCCTCAAAATCTATCTTATGGTTATGTTCACTAAACTATGTTTTATAAATCTAGTTCCCAATGTTTCTACTAAAATTATCTAGAACCATGTGTAATACCCCAACCCAAGAAGCCTAAAGATGGTGTATTAATTTATTATATTGGCCTGATTACAGGGAATAAATTCCAGATGGAATGATCAGTTTAGTAGTCTTAAAGAAACTATATACACACATGTAACTCATATTACATTGGGAAAGGTAAAAAATACTACACATAACAAAATCTAATAAACTGCATCCTTTAAAACTCAATAAATGATCTCTTCATCATAACCTGGGGAAGGAAAAAAATGAAAGGGGTGAACTCAAATGATCAGTAAGGGTTAAATATAGAAAATTGTGAATCCATAAAAATTTCAACACAATCAATAAGAAATAATCAATATGTCATGGTGAATATTTTAAAAAAACATGCCAATAATAAACTGAGATTGATAATGAATCCATTGATTTTTTTGTAGTGAGAACCACATGTATAGTAATAACAGAATAATGAATGAAGAGAATTATAAAAATTTGGATGTCATGTATCTGGAACGCGAACAATTATACCGTCCAGATGGTTTATGTCTGTGGGTAGAAACACATCTAATTTTTGGAAACAAACTTGAAATTTTTGTTGCCAACTGATTTGTCTCATGAAAACTATCGATGCATCGAGGGGCCATAACAGGCCCCACCCATCATGGATCATCCAAAGAATCTTTTATACAAATATTTAATACAATAAATATATTCCTTTTAAAAACATGTATTGATTAGAGGATATAGATTCATCATTATCTCCATAGTTAAGAAAGCATTAAAAATAAGCACTGTATATGAAATGGTATATAGATGAAGGGCATAATCATATGCATGATACATGAAAATGGATATTCAATAGAATTATAATTTCAAATGATAAATTATCTCAAAAAGTCAGTAGATACACCACAAAAGAAATATTAGGTGCTTGATACCAAGTAAGTCTCGATGTAATGGAAATTGAGACGAGGTCCCTTACCACATTGTAATCAATCGAATCATGTGACAAAAAATTAATAATCGCCAAATGAATAACATAATAGCATGAATAAAAATAAAATCATGATATTATATATCAAATAGAAGTACACATACACCACATACAAGAAATAAGTGGTGAATAATGGAAATCATGCTGAATTAAATGTGGGATAAGAAAACCCTAATAATGATCTTATCATTAGAGTTGTAATAAATCAATGTCATAATTATTTGTGACAAATATAAATCCAAATAATATAATTGGATGCATAATATATATAAATAAGAGTTGATTAAGATATATTCTTGGAAAACATCACTAATGACAAAGAATTTTAACTCAACGAATGGAAATTGAGTTAATATGTCCCTTAACTCTAGTTCAAATTCCTTCAAATTTGTTCAAAAATCCCATAATATGGTTTTAATAGTGTTATTTAATTATTAAAGAACTGAAATTTTAACACCCCGAGATTTTATGAGAAGTATTATTTTTAATTTAATTGATGTCTTCTATTATACACTACACCAAGATTAGCTTGTACTATATTCAACACCGTATTATCTTGCAGTATATGTAACACTATTCTTGGCTCGTGTTACACACAATTTCAAGTTTGTTTTGTGGAAATTATTCTACGCAACATTATGTATAGAATTTGTTTACTGTATAAATGAAATAAGTTTTGATTATGTTATACTTAACACCAAACGGAGATTTCACTACATGCATCCCTTACTTTGTTTGCATTACAGGCAATCAAGACCTTCTTTGATAGTGTGTGTAGTACACAATACCTAGTTTCACTAAACGAGATATTATTATAATATTATTATAAACTAGAAATTATGAATATTAATACCCACTTTTTGAAATTTTATAAATTTTATCTTTCAAAACGGACTTCATTTTTGGATTCAGAATATCGAAATTCGCCTCGGGTGAATTTTTGGTATTTTACTGAAAACTTTCAATTTTTGATGAATAGTGAAAACGTTGGGTTACTATTTAAAAACCGACATTTGATTTAAATAATTATTTATTTTATATAAATATATTTTAGGGAAAAATTGATACATAATACCTATATAATTTTAATGTAATTAATTGGAGTCATTTTATAATAATTTTAGATATATAAAAATTTTATTGAACTTTTCACCGTCTTTTACCCACCTCCTAGGAGAATTTGAAAATTTACATAAAACTTAATTTCACTGCTTTCGTGAGTGGAATTTAGAAAATCCAGGACACACAGTTAATATCAAGGAGTAAAATGTTGTTCAATAAGATGAAAATAATTTTTGGCTAATAGTGACTTTTTACTTTTATTTACCACGGTTAAAAGTAAATAGGGTAATCAAGGGTAAAAATGGTATTATTATTATGCTAACACATGTCCTAATTCTATTATATATGTGTAATTTGACCGAAAACAACCTTAGGAATAAAATATTACCCTTCAGGTCCACTTTTATTAGATTAGGACACTTATCATTATTGTATTTAAAGAAGAGTCAAAATAGATAAAATCAAAGTTTAATAACTAAAATATCTTTAATATAGGGTTATACATAAGATAAATTCGACTATAACTATTAATTAGAAAGCTAAAAATATTTCATACATAATGGTAGTTTATTAATAATTTTTAGACATTAAATAATATAATTTAACTATGACACAATGATGATGCAGTAATTACCTTATTAATAAAATATTAACATAATTGATGTTATAAATACCCAAATAAATGTAATTTAAGACTATTTATGAATTACAGTAATTTTTCAGGTTAATATAACATGTCAGTAGTTATTAAATAAACTTTGTTCGAACTTATAATGTTTTTATGATTTTCACAAAAATCAATTACCAAACAGTGTCAAAATTTACATAAAATAGTTTTTAAAACAAATATTATATTATTAATTGTTATTATATTCCTAAAAAACTATTGTTCAGAAAAAAGACATATATAAAGTTATATATAATAATAATGAACCACTTTGGGTTTGTTTGGATTATTATAGTATGTTTATTAACCATATAGTGTAAGAAAACAAGACAGAGTAAAAGTTAAATTATTTAACTTAGAGTGAAATATTAATGATAAGGTTAAAATAGTAACATAAACTTGTATAAAACCTATTGGTTGAGAGTATTTAGACCCATAACCACTTTTTCTTAGAACTAAATCAATTTGGAGATATTATAAACTGAATATGACTTTATTATAAAATAATATTTTAAGTTTTTCCTAAGGTGCCCCTCTCCTCCCTTATAAAAGGGCACCTCCTCCCTCTTCTCTTTACACAATTTTGAGCCTTCAATCTCATCCAAACACTACCCATTTCTCTTATCCACTTTCCTAGAAACATTATGGAGGTTCTGGTCTCCTCAAAATATTGACTCTAGTGCCTTAAAAGGTAGCTTAAAACAAGTGTATCGAAGAAGAGGTAATCTCTTCTACCGATTCTTTCAAGTTTATTTCTTCTTCAACATCTTCTTATTTAGTTGTTTCATTATAAAGTAAAAACATAAGTCTCACTAATATACTTATATGTTATTATAAATATTAAAAAACTTCATTTCACCTTATATCCAACTTATGGAAAATAAAATCATTGCGTGTGCGTACGTACGGAATACCGTCTCCACGGCGTGGTGTAATCTGTTTTTCCACCACCACCTTAGTTGGATGGGTATAATGGTGTAAAGAATAACTATATATAGTTATTATAACATCATACTGATTATGATATATTATATCATCCACTCCAATTCAATTCAATAATTATGGGAATGATATCATCGCTCGTGCGTACGTATGATTACTGTCTCCACGACGCGATGAGATTCATTCTCCATGTTAACTACTCAAGAATGATTATAATGTATATATTATGTATAATAATGAAATATATGACATGATAAAACTACTGGATTTATGTATATATATATATATATATGTCATCTACTTACTTCCATTCAAGTTAATAAGGAAAGGAATACATCGTTCGGGCGTACGTACGGTCTACCGTCTCCATGAACGATGTATTTCATTTTATTTATCTATCTATTATATATATATATACTGAATATATATGATATATAAATCATTATTTACATTCTTGAAGTAATTATATCATGATATAAGTAAGAATAATATCAAGAACAACAAGTCCAAACACGTACGATAAATAAAACAATTTTACCCAAAACACTGCTTTAACATGAAATTAACAAAAAAACGGGTAATATAAAGTCATAAGTGAAACATATATGATATAATAACAATGAATATTATTCTGTAATAAGTCAATGACACTATTTAAATCATTATACAGGAGGTTCAGATACGTACGAAGCATATCGGACCTAAGTTAAGGGATAATTATTCCAATCTCGTTCTTTTCCGAGATTGTTTATTCGTAAGTATTTACTAGGGTTATTGTTATCATCCATGTACATGTTTTATAAAAGTGTTTTTATGTATGTTTAAAGTCTTTTTTACCCATATTTGACTTTTAATTTGTATTATGTAAGGAATATTTCTTTTTATTACCATACGTTGTACTTTTTGACTATTCCGTTAAAAGTACGAGGAGAATGTTTTTTTAACTCATACGGCATGAATAGATTTTTACGGTTTCATAACACTTTCATTATATTAAGCCTACTCTACCATATTTCATGGTTATTTTCAATAAAATTATTTTCTTTTAAAATTTAATGAAATTTTATGAAAATAAAATTATTTTAAAGAAGAAAGCATATTTTCCTCAAGAATTCATTTCAAGTGTTTTATTAACACTATTTTCTATCTAAAATGACATTATTTAGTATGTTTATGTTTCAAGTATAATGTCTCTATGATTTACATGGTTTCAATTCTATTATTATGAAATGATATCCACTTGTTTTATATGGATTATGTTATGATGGAACTATGTTTATGAAACCCATTTTACTCTTTGGGTTATGATGATTGATTTATGTTTATTTTGTGGCACAAGTAAGAATGATTTCATTATGAGATGAGTGGGACCTATATCTACCTCCAATGCATTGGGTAAATATTTATATCTCATGATATAGACATGGATGGAACAACAAGTTAATCCAGTTCAGTCATATAGGACTAGAACGAGGAGTGAACTCGATTCAGTAAGGGACTTTGTCCACTAAGATGGTCTTGGAAGCAATGCCTTGGATACTATGGAAATATTATCAAGTGCTTAATGGTTTTCCACAATTAATTTTTTTTATTCCCATGCTATTTTTTCATGATTTATGTTCCCTTATGATCTATGCCTTATGTACTTCCATGCTTTATGTCATTTATCAAGATTTTGATTTTAAACATTATGTTCATGTTTTTAAGTTCAAATGTATATGGTTTATTTTATTTTCTCCATGATTACCCTTACTGAAAATTTTAGCTCACCCTTTACATGTTTTATTTTCACCAGGATATAAAGAAAGGTTTTAGGTAAGAAAACAAAAGTGGAATATCTTTGTGGGAGATGTTGAAGATCTTTCACCATTACTAGAAGATTATGTTCCGAGTTTTCAAAGACACTAAACTATTACGATCCATGAGTGTTGGTTTTTGTTATGTATTAAGTATCCCACAAAAGTATTGTAATGTCCATGTGTGTCAGGATTTGGGGTCTCTATAGAAATAATATTTATAATTCCATAATTTATATTCTTAAACAATTTTTGACTCATTTATTTATAATATTTTGTTATTCCCACTGTTTTGGGTATATTCTTTTTATGCTTTCCAAGGTCATTTTATTATGGTATTCCCTAAAAAATGAAATAATAATCCAGAATTGATAATATATATATATATATATATATATATATATTTAATTCATTTTAATAAATTAAATATGAATTTAAACTTTTCATCATTTTGAAAAAAGGAAAACAAAAAATCACTATCCATTGAGGCGATGAATTAACGCACCACGAGCGATGATTTCATTTTTTAAGAAATATGGGATAAATTGGGAGATTTTATGATACATATACCATAAACACAAAAAAACTCTTGTTTATATGTGTTACTATAGTTGTCATGAAACATAGGGAAATAGGTGGTTAAAAGGTATAAGTGAAAATGAAAATAAAAGAGAATAAAAAGGAACCTTACTTCTTGAAAATTCCTCCTTGAGACCCTATTTAAGTCTCTTGGAAGTGGTCGTTTTGTGAGAAAAAAATTCATGAATTTGGATAGAGATGTGGAGGAGTAAATTTGGAAATGGTTAACCCAAAAAGAAGGCTCAAGCTGATAAATATTTTTGAATGAAAGAGTCTACTTTTATAAGGGAGGTGGAGGGTAACTTAGGAATTACAAATATTATTAAAATATAATAAATCTATTATAGGCTTTAAGACCTAAAAAAAGGAAAAAACCTAAAGGTATATTAAATTGTCAATGGGATTTCATAATATTTGGACCTATTCAAAAAATTTGGGATTTTTAAAAAATTTAATAAAATATTTTATTCCTGAAAAAAAAATTGTCATGATAAAAAACTATTCAGAACTATGACATTAAACAGATAAAAAAAAGTTTAAAAATAAAATAAAATTTTATATTATATCATATAAAAGCCATATTCGTCTAGGGAATCTGTGAATTTTCTTAAAAATATAAAACTATATTTATTTTATTATTTTTAATATCATTTTTATGTATTCATTAATTAAATTAATACTATATCATCATTGTGGATGCTATTATGGTATTTATTTTTTGTCTAAAAATTAAAAATAATATTTCATGAGAAGTATAATTTTATTGTCTTTGAAAATACTGTTCTTGTTCTAAGAAAACATATTCAAAACCCTATAACAAAATATTATAAAAATTAAAAACTATAATGTGATAACTTGATTTCCATTTGAAATAAAATATTATAAAGGCTCTAAATTGATTCATGTGTGTCCAAAATATCCTAAATTTGAATCAAAACCTGCTAATATTCTAGATATGATTTTATAAAATGTTTTATTCAATATATGGGTTAATTAATAATTCTTATAATTTTAATTAAAAACAATTTATTTATTTTTCTTATGCTTTCATTATCACTGCATTAGCGTTGCACAAGAATTAATTTTTTTATTTAATGTTTGGGGCCGAATCCTCATTTATTATCAAATATAAGAAAAGACCTCTTTGTCAGTGCTGTTCAGACACTACATCAACATTAGCCATGATTTTAATACCTATCACATAAAAAACATACATTTCATGTTCTAAATTAATTATATACAATAATAATCTAGTAATATAATTATTTAGTTATTAAATAGTAAAAAATTATATCATAATAATTGTCTTGATGAAGTCATTAAAAATACCGTATTTTATAAAAAACTGTATTTTTTTACTGTTCAACAAAAATTAAACTATTTCATAAAAATCCCGAAAATTCATCTAAATCACTTTTCAACATGTACGATCCCAAAAGGAACTTAATTTTACGAAAATAAGTTTCTAAATATGAGAAATTTAATTTTTAATTAAAATCATCATTTACTCAAAAAATAATGATTTTAATATTATAACTGAATTTCTGTCACTTCAAAAAATTAACTAGGGTCTCATAAAATTATCTCATAATAATAAGAAAACAAAATATTGATTCATGAATACATTTTATGAAAATGAATTATCTTTTTGAATTATTCTATTAATTATAGAATTGAAATTCATTATTTATTCCTCATAAGAATACTGACACTTAATTATTAATTTTTGAAAAATTCAATCTCATTTATAGGGTTCCTAAATTATATTTTTTACTTACATGGGTAAGGTTACTATTCATAAGGGTGCATTACATGTCCCAAGGACCAATTTACAATTTATATGGGTACATTACTATTTATAATGGTATATTACTATTCCTAAGGGTCAAGTTACTATTCACAAGGGTACATTACTTTTTATAAGTGTCAAGTTACTATTAAAAAGGGTAAATTACTATTCATAAGGGTCAAGTTACTATTCATAAGGGTACATTACTATTTACAAAAAATTAAGTTGATAATATTTGACTTTAAAAATCTTACTGAACGCAACCGTGTTTGTCAGTTTTTTCGAAATTCAAAACACATAAGTGGAAAATTTTGGTCTAATGGCTAGGTTATGACTATCTCCAATAATAACCAAGTCTTTTTTTCACATAGACTCAGTGCTTTATACAATATAGGCAATCTAATGAATTAAAAGTATTTAAGTGAGACATACCATAAAATGATTAGGGTGTTATACAATTCATTTAGTAAACCCATACCAAAAATGATTGTCTGAAAGACTTTGTATGGTAAACCAACACCAAACATCATTATTTTTTTACCCATATTTGAAATTATAACAAAGTGAGGGGATTTAAGTTAGAAAACAAAATTTATACCTTTTGAAAAACCCACATTCACTCATAACAAGACACACCAATATCTTCTTAAAATCTTTAAGCTTCCTGAAACCACCTCAAAACCTTCTCGTCTCAACACACCCCATGGTGATGTGCTTGGTTAAATGAATCCCTTGTCCTAATTATTTTGGTGTTTCTTCGTTAATTATTTCAACTCAACAAGTTCCATTCTAATTGTAGTCTTTTAAATAGTTTTATCACTAGATATTGGTTCTATTTTAATTCAACTTCATGATTTAGAAGAAGACTAGGGAACCCTTTTGAAGAATCATCAGAAAAAACCCTTATAATTGGAATATATTCAGTGTTGAGTTTCTCCCCAACCATATGAGATTAAGACTCCATTTGAGTAGAAATAAAAACCCATTAAATGGATGTAATTTTAATTAGAAATTCATATTAATCATATTTTTACTATGAAATTTCATTTTGGTTCAAAATATCAAATGTGAGTTCCATTCCATGGAAATTTATATGGTATTTATATAAAGAAATCCAATCCATTCCCAAAATTACATCAAATTTCACTAGAGGTTGAATAATAATATTTAAAGGAATCTCATTCCAATAAACATCCATTAGAAAAAAAATCATAAACATAATATTTGACCATTAAACCATTAGGTAATTTTACTTATAATTGAAAATGTAGTTGTTGGGGTAGTATTGTGATACCCTTAGAAAATTATCTAGTTATAAAAGAGTAGGTTGATCCAACATCAATTAAGATATGAGTAGTTTTAGAATGGATTTTATGCATACATTCCATAACTTTATTATCATTACCCACATTATAAGTAGTGATCATATGATACAAGTTCTACTCCGTAGACTATCTGAATGGACAAATTCCCTTACTAAAATGATGTTCACTCCCTATTCAAATCCTTATTATAACATGATATATCCATATTTACCAAATAAATTAGGGGGATATTTAATTTTGATACCACATGTCACATAATTAAATCCATTCATTTGTTTTTCATTATATCATAAAAAATTCTTCATATAACATAATCATGGGAATGAAATGAGTCTCATACACATTTCATCAATTAATCATAGTATAACCCATATAAAATAAATGGGCTTCATAAAAATCTCATCATAACAACCATAAACCATCTAGCTTAAGAATAAGGATAGTACCTTTGTACTATATCCCCTGTAAATCATAATTAACATCAAAGGATGTCCTCATAAATGAAAATTACTTAATAGGATCACATTAAATGTTTATTGAGGAAAATACCTTTTTCATTTCGAAATCACTTATTTAAAATATAAAAATTTCCAAAATATTATCGAAACATTTTTTTAAAAATAACTATGTACACTCATAAATAAATCTTTATTTCTTTGATAAGTCGTGGTGGCTTGAATTTTGTTCAATTGATGTATATTACAAAACAT
The DNA here is from genome assembly GCA_963277665.1 of Viscum album. Classification (NCBI taxonomy): domain Eukaryota; kingdom Viridiplantae; phylum Streptophyta; class Magnoliopsida; order Santalales; family Viscaceae; genus Viscum; species Viscum album. The sequence continues at coordinate 192,599,819 of OY728145.1, forward strand.
TTCCTATCAAATTTTGGATAAAAAGTAAAAAGTACGTCATTTAAAAAATGAAAAAAAATTCATTTAATACAACTTTTTTTATAATTAATACTTGGGTAAAAATGAAATTAAAAAATCATTGTTGTTTTTTAGAAATATTCTTAAAATAATTTATAAAATATAGATATGTAAGATAAATGATTCCCGACCAAATAGAAAATAATGTATGCTTTTATCAAAAATATTTTCTTGATAATTTTAACTACCAGAGAGTTGGAACTGGAATTATTAATTGGAAATTTCATGAATAACTATAGGATAAAAAAATTCGTGAAATTATTGAGAGGTAGATCATGAAATTTCATCATTGTAAACCTAATCAGGAACTATCCTGCTAAACAATGAAATTTTAATATAAAACCCTTACCAACAAGGTAACTTTTCTATCCAGATATAATAAAGGAGATAAAATTATATGTATCTTTATATACCTAAACTTTTCATGATAAGAATCATAAAATATGTTCCAGGGAATATATACACCACAATAAAGAAACAAGGGTTGACTACAACATGTGACTCACATTAATAAAAGTGAGATGAAAATCCATTACCACAAGTTCGTCTTACATCAAAAGTGTTACAAACTCATATATAATAAAATTAAATTTACTATAATTATATAAAATAATATTTTATATAATTATAATTTGATATTTGATCCACTTTTAACATTTCAACACCCATTTATTAATAATTCCTTATTAAAATTGTTGTTTCATAGTGGAAACTATTTCATTTTTCATTAGAGTTTGAACTTGGTGTTTCTGGTCCTTGATCATTGATCATGATTCTATAATATAATTTTTTTTAATAATTTTATATATTTATATTATATATATATATATAATATATATTAATTATATATATATATATATATTATGTCATCCCTAAAATTAAGTGATAAACAATGGTTTACACTATTCATGGAGATGGTAGAAAGTACTCATGCATGAACAATGTTTTATTTTTCCAATGAAAAAATTAAATAAATATAAATGTTATTTTGTTATTTTGAGACCATAATTATATCATAAATTACATTTACATACATTAAATATGTCATTATAAACATCCAAGTAAAACGTAAATGAAAAAAAAATCACATCGCTTCGTAGTGGTGGTAGTCCACACGTATGCACGAGCGACGTGATATTATTACAATAGATTGGATGGTAAATAGGTATAATGATATTATAATATAGAAGAATAATTTTTCCATAAATATTATATATAATATTTAAATGCATCATAATAACCACCTAGAAAAATTGGTGATGGAAAACGAATTATATCACTATATAAAGGGGATCACTATTGGAAAAGAAGGCTATACCAATGGTTCAAAACCATTGGTACAACCTATAACTACAGTTCTCAATAAAACTTTATATAGTTCCATTTGGAAAAGTCTATACCAATATTTTATATTGAACTATTGGTATAGGTTGGTGAGAATTTAATTTTACAAACAGTTTATTACGAACTATTGGGATATAGATATGACAGCGGTAAAATACCATTGGGAAAGAGATTTACCAATCGTTTGAACCATTGGGATAGATCAATCTAATGATTTCAAATCCATTTGGAAAGGCCTGTACCAATAGTTCATTGTAAACCATTTCTATTGGGTGGTTAGAATTTTATTTTACGAATGGTTCATTGTGGACCGTTTGAATAAAGGCATGACAATAGTTATGAAACTATTGGAATAGACCCCAACCCCCCAAACACCCTAGAAATAAGGATCCCCACTACCCACAAAACATACAATTAGAATATAAAAACAAAAATCACTGACAATAAAATCATAATTTTAGAACAGAACACAGAAAATAATTAAACCAAAAAGACATTTCACTTACAATCAAAAATACCTATAAACCAAACAAAACAATGTAAATAATGATACTAACCTACCACTATACCTGTAATGAAAATATAACACCTTCAGTGAAAAAAAACATCCTCAACACATTGAACCTATAATGCAACCAATAGAGAATCCTCAACTCGGGACAAACAAATACCAAAATAATGATAACATAGGAAATTAAGTTATGCATTTCAAAAATGATAATAAAAAAATATCACATATATTAATTCACACAAATCATCAAACATGAAATATCATAAATATTAGTAAAAAATATAATAGATCAATATGTCCCTCATCACCATCACTATCCTCACCCTCATCCTCGACCTCATCCACATCACCATCCTCATCCCCATCATAAGACTCATCATTATCCTTAACCTCGACCTTGACCCCACCCTCTTCCCCACCATCATCCTCATCCTCTTCCCCACCATCATCCTCACCCTTTTACTTAGGGTCATCCTCACCTTCGCCATCACCAAGAACATCATCATTCAAACTACCTCTAGAACTACTACCTAATTCACAATATAATGTATGCGTATTTGTTATATATGAATCACAATCAGTGATCGCCTATTGTTGAAGGGATTGACATAAAATTTCCATCAGTTTTAAAAAGTTTAGTGTTTACCCATTGAGTTAATTCTTCCACCAGTATGGCCCTTTTTCTACCTTTTCTTCTTTATCCTCATCATGTGCTACATATGCATTATATTTTTTCAACTTGGTGTTACTAGAACCAACACCTAAAGTGGGATAATACCTATTTGGGATAATACTCTTCCCTAGTAGGAAGTGTAATCTGCCTTGGTTCGTATCTCCCAAAACGTAATATAAGTTATTGTTTGGAAAATATTTGTGAGGTTCCTGGGAATCAAGGGGTTCTAAAGGAGGCTACTGCAAATATAAATTTACTATTAAGTTAAAAAAAGATATTAAAAATTGAAATTAAAAAAGTAAAACATACAATTTTTCACCGTATCGGTTCATTTATTGTGCTTCTCTATTTTTTATTTCTCCTCGATAAAAACAGTTTTTCTCAAGGCACATGACCTTTAATATTTAAAACCTCCCTCTAAAATGACACTGATTTTAGGAAACTATAATTTAAAATAGGTTACTTATAATTAATTTCCTAACTAAAATAAAATGGATATTAACTCAAAATGAAGCTGAAAAGAAAAACATTTGGTGGATGAATTATAATTAAATAATAATAAATTACTTTTCAATAGATATAAAATATACATAAGTGAATAGTTCATCCCAATAATCAATAATAATACATTTTCATGATCACCATAATTAATGATAAGATTAAAATGTATTACTATAACATAAATGAATATTCATGAATGGGTTATTAACACTCTAATCATGACTATAACATTACAGGATTATGTTTTGGTAAGATTTAATAATACACATTGAATTCCCTAAATGTTTATTTTGATATTTTAAATGCATTACTTGAGTTACTTTGATTTAGTTATATAAGTGAAATTTTGTTTCTCCAACACATGAGGTCCTAGTGTTATTCAAAACCACTCATTTAATTACTATGATCCAAATAATGACTAAATATATTATTCTTCATAGGTTTTTTCGGATATTTATATAAATTTAGTTTAGTTTGATTAAATTTAGTTTATTATAGTACAATTCCATTCAAATCATGTTTGTATAAGACATATTAATGTATGTTTAGTATGTTTGATTTAGTAAATTTTGATTTATTTCAATTAGATTCTATTTTTTTTGGCTTAAGTTTCACTGTGGTTGGTTCTGGATAGTTCAAATCATTATCGATCCATTTGAGTCTATTTTTTTAGTTTTAATTTGTTTAATTGATATCTATTACATTTTCTTTTATTTATTTCATTATAGTTTAGTTCTATTTGTTTTGAATCAATTTAATTTAGCAATATTTACTTTAATTTATTTATTTTTAGTTAGATCTAGTTTCATTTCTTTAATAATAGGATAGTTTAAGCCTGTCATATTTAATTAAATCTACTTTAGTATAGTCAATGTTGTGTAAATTCACATTAGTACAATAAAAAATTGTTTTTCTTATGATTGATTGACATTATTTCTGTTTAATTTAGTTTATTTTAAGATTGTTCATTTTGGTTCAAATGTGGTTGATTCTATTTATTCCAAGTTAGTTTGATTTGGTTCAATTCAATTCATATTTATTTGGTTATATTTTTTTTGTTTTAACTGTATTCTATGAAATCCATTTTTTTTATTTTTGTGATTCAATTCTATATAATTTGTTTCATTGAGGTTTGTTTCAATTATATTTGGTTATATTGGGTTTAGGTTGGTTTTTGTCATTTTAATACAAATATATTTCTTTATAGTCAATTTTATTTTGTTTAACTCTACCCGAAATAGTGTAGACCTATTTTATTGGTTCAAAAATGTTTAGGTATCCATGGGCTAGTTTAGATTAGTTTTGTTGTATTTGACTTAGTTGGATTCAATTCAACAATATTCAGGTCTTGTTAATTTGGTTTGATTCTTCTAGGTGCCATTCAGTTGTATTTATGTCTAGTAATGTCAAATAAATTCTGTTCAAAACTATTTTATTTAGTTAGGTTTGATACAATTATATTCAGTTGATTTTAATTCAGTTTAGTGTGGTTTTGGTTGAGTTGGGTTAGTTTATTTTAGTGTAGTTTTATTTATTTAGCTTTTTCTATGTATCAATTCCATTAAGTTCCCATTGGTTCGATTTATTTTGATACAATTTTATTTATTTTAGATAAATTTGTTATTATAACTATGGGAAAATTTACTGTTCTCGGTGGTTATTTTTGGGTTTAGCGTTGGTCTTAACTGCCTCTATATGTATCTACAGCAATTTCTGAAAACAACCGATAAATTGTGTTCCATGACACTATTGCCGGCGGTTAAATCAATTGAGCATCAGTTTATAGGAACAATCGTAGTTTGTGTTGTTCGTGGTGGTTATGATGTTTTTTAGGGGTGGTTTTCCCAGGGCAGACGCTCACTTTTTCCACAGCGGTTAAAATCGACTCTATAAAAGTCATCCATTGACCTGTAAAACCGCCGCTAACAAAATCATAACTACTGCGAACTGCGTACAGAAAATGGGAATTTGTAGTTGCGGTTATAACCACTGTTAAATTTAATACCGTAGCGGTGGTTAAAGCCACCGCTAATAGAAAAACGATGACATTTAGCAACGTTTTAACCCACCGCTACGTATTCCTATTACATTTAGAAGTGGTTAAAACCACTGCTAATAGAAAAATACCGACATTTAGTGGCAGTTTTAACCACCGCGAATTATTTCAGTTACAGTTAGCAGTTGTTAAAATCACCTCTAAAAACAGATTTACAAAAAAATAGTAGTTTCGGTAGCTTTTGTACCAGTGCCCTCAAAAAAACCATTCCAATAATACCAAAAGACCAACATAATACATACTACATTCAATATGAAAAGTGATTCTTAACTAAACACAACCAAGGGATTTTTGATTCATATTTAATTAAAACATGAAAAGTGGTGTGATAAATATCTTTTTAGAAAATGTCAAACTTATTTTTGTGGCTTATGAATCTCTTCAACATTATCCATAAGATAAAAATTACCCATGTAATGAGTTTGATCATTTTTTTATATATGCATCTTCTTAAGTATTGAAGACACAATCTTTTGGAGAAATTATCATGATCTTTTTTTTCATAATAATATGAGAAATATCTTTACTTAGAAGTACATGAATCTTAGATAGAGGTGGTGGGTAGAGTACCTTCAGACATTCTAGAGAATTTTTCTCCCACATGACTTCCCAAAGATAAAAAAATTCATATAGTGAGGTGAATTGTAACATCCTGGTTACTATTTTTATATTTATTTAATGTTTGAGAGTTGTTACATCAGTTTCCGGGAAATTTTAAATCAATAACTATGTTTTTTCTAAGGATTGAACTACAGAGGAGATGATTTCACCATAAAGAGTGCCACTAAGGTGTGTATAGGTTGGTTGTGGTGTGTGTGTGTGTGTGTGGGGGGGGGGTGTATATAGAGGATTTTTGTGATACATTCATTTTTGTCATTGCTACATTGTGGAGAAAGGTCACAACATGGACCATGGAGTTATATTGTGTGGATTGATAGGATACAACATTAGGTTTAGTGGGAGTGTTTGGTTTATTCTTCAATTTTGGTCATGGCTTAGAAATTTTCACCTTGGTTGTGTTATGGTGTGTGAGGGTGAGTTTTTTTGGGGGGGGGGGGGGTGGGGTGGGGTTGGAGGTTTTATCAAATTTTTGGTAGTAAAATCATGGATTTGGATTGTGTCATAAGACCCCCTTCCTAGTTGTTCTCTATTGAATAGATCTCTAGAATATATCCTGGCCCATTCAATTATTTTATCAGATCTTCATCACAGATATAAATATAATTTTCATAGGATGGATTGACCAACCTCATTATAGAAAGTTCCTTTCCATTATTCCATAGACCCCTCCCTTTTCAGTAATTATCTGGAATTGTGTATGGGGTTTCACCAAGGTCTTCTGTTTTCTAACCACCTATATATTCTAAAATACCCTTAATCCCCCACATTCTTCCATCTTTTCTATCAGTTCATAGAGGAACCAAGTATATCCCTAAGATGAATTCTGGACCCTTTTCATTATATTTTAACCTCGATCTTGGGAGACCAACCCTTAACAGTTTTAGGTGAGTTTCCTTCTTCCCATAACCTAATTTTTTCCCTATTCTTCACTATGGTAATGTTGTAAGAAATAGAATGGTTGGTTATGTTAATTCTTTGGTAGGGCACTGATGTAGACCGTTGTGTCCTAAATATGAAATGGGCTTCATGATTCCTTGTCCAATCAATTCAACATAAATTTATTTCAATGAGTATTTAGAGAGTTTTGGTATGGAAGGTTGGTTATAATTCCTCTCATTATATCTAAAAATTTTACTAATCACCCTATAATATATGAAATTCCTTTTATGTATCCACATTATAAGACCGACAGCCCCATAACCAGTCCATAATTCTTTGAAGTGGGATGTTCACCCAGGAATGAAAATCCTAATAAAGTTAGGAAAAATAAATCATAAAAATTTAATCATCACAATAAAGAATCGACATATATGGTGCGTACCACACTCAAGAAATCAGGACACAAGAGGAAACATCAGAAATCAATAAAATACATAAAAGGTAACATGAAAAATCAAGAAAATGTTAGGTCCTGAAATTGTTTGGTGGAAACTATGTGCCACACATGATAGATATACAAACCGACGATGAACACGTATCATCACCCTCTCCACCTCTAACATATCAACAATACAACTAATCACTATCCAATGAGGAACACATATCATCACCCTCTCCACCTCTATATCCACTTCCTACTACCATCTATAAGAACATTATATTGAAAATTAAATAGTGTTGCATATTTACATTTAAACATAAAACAATGAAAGTTTTCATACTAAATGGTTTTTAATTTTTGTAATATACCTGCTCACCACTAGTCGATACAGTACCACTAGGGGCATATCTGCTAATCTACTGACGGATAACAGCCAACACTTTATGTAAAGAAGATTTCTGATCCCCCTGCTCGTGAACTATCTTTCATAGAGAAACAATCTCTCTCTAAGAATCACTAGGTATGGACTGACTACAACTAGGATTAGATGAAGCTGCAATCCCCTGTGGGCTGCGAAAAACCTCCGATGGTACGGGTCCCAAACCCATCCCGCGCACTCTACCAGGATGCTCCTTCCCAAGGACACTAGAAAGTGGGTCATTCATGGAGACTGAGTAGGACTACCAAGGATTGGCATCCCATATTTCTTTTAATTTTTACCTATAAATGTAATATCAATATATATTAACAAAGTAAAAATAGATAATAATTTATTATAATGAAAAAATGAGTTCATACCCCCACATCTTTGGCAGGCTCATTAACAAAACGTCCATTAGATTTTTTTGTGAACATGAAACCACACTTCAGTTTGGGATGATTCATGCCCTAAACTCTATGAATACATTAAAAAAATATAAATAAAAATTTTAATATATAAAATAGATAATATTGTCTTATAAGTATTTAAACTAATGAAAAGATTACCCGAGTCGATCGGCTTCTAGAAAAGCTTTTTTACCCCGTAGTGTGAGAGATTACTTGCTTAGCCCAACATGAGGCATTATTTCTTGAGAGATCCTAAAATAAATAAGATTCAATTTAATAGTAATGTATTCAATGTCATCTCCTCTTCATATACATTTATAAATGAAAAATGAGGTTAATATAATAATATATATCTAAATACCATCTGCTTCTCATCACGATGTCTGTCAACAAAACATTTCCACTGTTCTTTGGGTACCCCATTAGGTAGATTCTCATAAATTTGTTGGATGGTCAATGAAGTATCATTGAAATCACCCCACAATCTCCATTCAAAGTCTTTCCATTTCTTACCAATATTTTTCAACATCCACTTTCGTGCTATCACATCAACAACTGTAAAGTGAAAAAACATCTGTATACAGAAATTAATTTTGAACATATTAATAACATGACATTGAATTACACCATAAGATATTAAAATTACCTTTATTTGGGAATCAAAAACATCATTTTTACAACGTGGAGTTATATGTCTCCAATCATCATAAGAAATAGGAAGGGAAATGTGCTCCGTTGCCAGCTGGCCTAGAATTTGGCTACGTAATCGCACGACCCCATCCATAGGGACCCTATATGAATCAAATGGGACAACTATCTTCTCTCCATTCATATTCCACACATATTAACTTTTTATATTTTTCTCCTCAGTTTCATTTTTTTCATCTTTAATGAAAAAATAGTTAGTATAAAAAATTGTGAAATAAATTTATTTATATTGAAATTTGTATCTATAATAGTGACCCTATAGTATATCCATGATTGACTAGAAGTGGCGCGCTACCGCCCGACTGATGACGCTGCTAAAGGGGGAGTCAATGAATCATCTTCTAAAGGGATGCTCACAGAGGGTGTGAGAGATGGTGCAGGGGGCAGGTAGCTGGTGGCTCATATGCCATATGGAGGGAGACCGATGGATTGTCATCTGTCATAGTAATGGATGAAACAATGGATCGCTTCCTCCTTGACATTATTGTCATTTAATCGAATACAATTAAGTTCAGAAAAAATATTTTAAAAAAATTATTTAGAAAGAAAATTTAAAAATGAAAATAGATGCTCAGTACAAACAAAAACAATATACATATCCATGGTAATTAATGACTACACAAATGAAATAAGTGGTTTCTAAATGAATAAATAATTATAAATACAATTATTTCCCCCTTCAATCATGTCTTCTTCCTGATCCATTACTTCATCCACTTCATTCATCCTTGCTAAGATAATATTTTCAATATCATGATGTACAAATAATTTTGCTTCTTGTTGTTTTTGAGATTCAATTTTAGAGGTCAAATATTCCACTTCATCACCCATATCATTCAAATCTCTTTGTATTACATGAGAAACTACACTCCACCCTTCATCAACAAAATCATTCACATAATATACCATTTTTAATGTGATGATAAGATATATGGTTAATCCAGTTCATGAGCACCAACATCCATCATTTGAGGGAAGTTCACAAAAGTAAATTGCAAGGAATCTCTTTTAACACCTCTGATAATATCGACCCAATTGCATTTGAATAAAACAACTAAAAAAATGTCCGTGGTATTTTAATTTAAAATATCTGTCAGCTTTCCGTAGTATTCCACTTCAGAAAATGTAAATATACCATTATTTGTGTTTTCAAACCCTCTTCTCGATCGGCTGTACAAAATCTAAAGCCATTCACATTGTAAGTGTTGAACTTTCTAACTTATTTCAGAAGACCTCGAGCAAGAAATTTCAAATCTTCTGAATCCTCTTCTCGATTATCAGTATTCATGATCTAATAAAATAGACCTTATTATATTTAGAAAATATATGTGTCAAACAAATACTCATATTTATTGAAATATTTATGAACTTACACGTCGTGCAAACCATTCTACAAGCTCATTATTAACAAATTTCATTATATCATTCTCATTTCATGTTCAGACTCCCATTTCTATCTTATTTTGTATCCTAAACGCTTTAATAAATAAATCTACAATTTCACTCTTCAGAAGCACATATATATATATTCCTGTAATAATTCCAATTCTTTCAGTGTCACATTTGAGGTCCTCCCAACTGATCTACCAAAAGCAGGAAATATTTTTGATTTCTTATGTATTTTAGATTGATTCAATGTTTTTTCAACATGTCCAAATAAAAATAAATCTTTTTTGAATATCATCCAAGTATCTACAACAAAAGGTAAGCACTCCTCAGCTAAATAGCCTTCAACAATGGAGCCTTCTGGTTGAGCTTTATTTCTCATATATGATTTCAAATGCCCAAGATATCTGTTATATAAAATAAAAAATAATTATGCATTTAATTAAGTGCTAATTTTTTTACTTAACTGAAAAACATACAAATAAAGTACCTCTAAATTGGATACATCCATCGAAAATGAATGGGGCCTCCTAATTTAGCTTCCTCAACCAAATGCACAGTTAAATGCATCATTAAATCCAAAAATGACAATAGAAAGATCATATCCATTCCACAAAGAGTCAATACAAACCTATCCTAGAGTTTGTCAAGCTCAAATGGATATTGAGATTTATCACATAGTTGTCTGAAAAATGTACCGAATTGGAGTACAACAACAGTAATTGTTTCAGGTAATAATGTACGCAATGTCAATGGTAGTCACTGTTGTAACAAAATTTGTGAATCATAGCATTTAAATCCATGTAACATATAATTCTTCAAGTCAAACCACCTCGAGATGTTACTTGAATAACCATCAGATACCTTAAGATTCATTAAAATTCGAAGGAATATATCATTATTCCTATTTTTCATTGAAAAAAATTCCAGAGGATACTTTTCATTCACATCTAGCTGGAGATCATGTTTTATGTTCATTACTTGTAAGTCTTTGTGAGCATTGAGATGATCCTTAGAATTTACATGCTCATTAAGAAATTTGATAATCAAATTTTCATAGACATTCTTCTCAATATACATCACATCAAGATTATTCCGCAACAAATTAAATTCCCAATACGGAAGTTTGAAAATTATAATTTTTTTTCTTCCTCTGTTGCGTTCAAATTTCACTTGACGTTTCTCTTCGAACCCATTTACCGCTATCATTCAAATGATGATCCTTCCCAAATCCTATATCAACATTCCACAGTTGTGTCAATATTTCAGAACCAGTTAAAAAATTTGGAGGTGGCATACGATCAATGAAGCCGTTAAATTTTGATCAGTTCAGCCGAAATATATGAGATGCATCGAGAAATCTTCGATGGCACAAGAAGAAACATTTTCTACTGTGAGGTATCCATTTGGGCTCAAAATAAAACTTACAAATAGGAAAATCCAAACCCACGTAGGTGTTCTAAACAGATAAATTCTCAATCCCAGGGAAGTTACTAATTGTCCACATTAAAGCAGCATGCATTTGGAACATTATCATATAAGAAGCGTCAAATGTGTCAACAATGTTTCTCTAAAACTCCTATAATTTTTCAATTAGAGGCTATAAGTATACTTAAATATCATTTCCAGGCATTTGTTTCCTGAAATAATCATAAAAATGATAAAAGACGTTTGTTTCATACACATCCAGAGAGGTAGATTGTAAGGGATCAAAAAACTGGCCAAATGCTATAACTAGTACTCAAAGTCCCAAATGGGTTAAATCCATCGGTATCCAACCACAAATGAAAATTCTTAGGATCAGCTGAGAATTCTCAATGTAATGAACCAAATTTATTCCATGATTTTGAATCTTGTGGATGTCTCATTAACCCATCATTGTTATTATCTACAAAATTCCACTTTATGTGTTCGGTGGTTTTCGATGACATGAATAATCTTTGAAATCAAGTATTTAAAGTAAATTAATGAAAAACCTTTGTAGGTGTGTTCTTTTTCTGCTTCTTTATGAAATTATGTTGATTCAGGCTTCCATCATCACTTATTGACTGTCATCTAGAAGAAGAATATTTTTTACAATCCTGTCTACCTGAATCCTCTCGCCAACAAAGTATACAATCATTGGGACTCACATGTATTTTTGTATAACTCAGACCAAGCCTATTAACAAAATTTTTATTTTCATAAAAAGTCTTGGGGATGTTTGCTTCAGGAAATGGATCACACAACAATTTCAATATCATGGACATTTCCTTATTTGTAATTACACACAGACATTTGATATGGTACAACTTCAGCATAAAAGAATATTTTGAATATTTTAAACATCCACTATACAACTCTTGATTTCCATGGTCAACTAAATCAGGAAAAATATTTTCATCAATGAAGTTTTCTCTTACATTAGTCTATACAGAATCAAGAGGACGATCCACTAATATGTTACAATCTTGATATGGTTGTCCTACAGTCTCAAAAACAACACTTGTCTTGTTGGCATTTGTAACACCCTCATCTGGTTGTTATGATATGTTTTGATGTTTATGATGGTATATTGCAGTGTCGAATGAATCATTTATAAGGTTTTCCATTTCATTTACCATTGTCGATGAAGTTGGGAGGTCATTCTGTGGATTGACATCAGTGTTCAACCTTTCAGTAACGTTCGATTCTCGGTTCCAAATCCAACACAAATATTGACTAGGGAATTGATTCAAAATTAAATGTTTGTAAACTTCTTATCTCTTCAACTATCTTCTATATTTACATTTAGGACATGGACATCTTATTCTCCCATCGATAGATCGATTGTAAATTGCAAAATCTAAAAACTCATTCAAACCCTTAATATACTGAGGTGTGTTCCTCAGTAATGTGATCCAGATTTTATCCATGTATATCACAAGGTGCCTACACAATAATAAAAAAACTAAAACACATAACTATTACTAAATAGGGAAATAGATTCATATATACTATTTGAAAAAAATATATAAATATGTTACGTAAGCTTATCCTATATAAATACATATGGTAAATCACCCACTAGAAAACCAAAGTACATATGTGCATGCATGTGTATGATTATACACATGTGATTAATAAATCACTTGAAGAAACAAGAAGATAGTGAATATTTTCTTAGGAAATATACATTTTAACAAGTTTTTTTCATGATCGGTGATGGTTCAACATACTGAATCTTATTTAATCAATAATTTAATTCACATAAACAGTTTGGGTCTTGTTATTTTGAATCCCCACAATTCATGATGTTAAATTGGGACCCCCTATATTGAATATGTTTGGCCTAAAGTTTCATAACCCCTACACAAGAAATGTTCCCTTGAGGGAATTTTGAAATAATTGATGGTTTCTATATATTGAAGATAGTCAAATGTAAATGAAAAATTTTCTCTCCCTGTCATTGTTGATGTAGTTAGAGGGACTTTGAGTACCAATTATAACATTTTTGTATGAAACTTAATAAAAAAGCAATGAAAATATGAATCTAAACCATATGAAAAATAAAATTTAAATAAAAGGAGCATTAAATTTGGAGGATGAAGAAAATGGGAGAATCTATCTCACCTAAGAAATAGAGGAGCATTAATTTATTGGATTCACCATATATTAGAATGGGAAAAGTGTTCATGATGGAATTTGTGGAAGGGTTGTAAGAAAAATGCTTAAGTGGTATCCTTTAAAAAACTACAAAGCATGATAATAAGACTGGTGGAATTATCCTTGAATAGAAAAATAAGCATAATAAAGAGTTCATGGTTGGTGCATAGTTCATAAATGGAGAAAATATGAAAAAGTAGGATTACTCCCCCATCTTTGTTGAATCGCAATAACTTGAACATAGAAGATTTTAAATTTTACATTGGTGAAGAAACTTTTACAAGTGGTGTCATATAAAGTAGTACCACCACAAAGGATTAGAATTAAATTAGAAGATTAGAGTGAACAAAGTCCGACCACATTAATCAACTTAAGAAAGTTGGAGGTTCCCCACCCCCATTAAATTAAATAATTATAACCATTGTTTGAAGTGGCCCAATATTTAGGGGAAGATATGATCCATGGGGTGGATGTGCTAATAAAGTACATGTTATTCAAATAAAGGAAGATCTGATTAAATACAAAAAATCCATGAAATAAGTGATGTAATAATTATTTCAAGTCTCATTTGATATAAAATATGATCAAAATGTGTCATGGTTGATCCTGACATAGAAAGTGGTGTTATGAAACCACTTTTGTTTCTTCAAAACTTGATCTAGAAGATTCATGATGAAGTAAATTCACTTGTTGAATCTATAATTACATAAAAAATGGATTATTCTACAATAAAAATAGGTTTCCAATCGTTAAATAAGAGAATCAATGATTGTATTGATTCTTTTCTCATGAGCACTCAATGTTTTAAAAAAAGGGATCATATAAGATTCATAATTGTATATGATGTATATGGTGGATATTGGTATAGAGGTACAAGTTTTTGATGGTGATCATGACAGATCCCTTTGCAACTTGAGTTGCATTGGTTCTTTTCTAGAGGCTGTTCTTTGCTTAGATTCATAAATTTTGGAATTCACATTTGTTATTATTTTTATAAGGTATCGTGGGGTAAAAAATTATAGTTGAATGAATGATTATTTTTTATCACATATATATTCTTTAAAAGTGTTTTATAGTGTATCTTAAAAGAGTTTGGGATGGACATTCACAAGGTATTATATATGATGTGATATAAATTGAAGTTAATGATAGATTTATAAAAGTGTTTTAGAAGAAATGAAAAATTATTTTTGGATATGGTTTCTCATATTATTATACATGATAGAATATAAGGGGAAATGGAACTATGGCTATTAGGCTTTAGGTAAAGTAGGATATTGAGGGAGATATTCCGTAAATCTATACACATATGATAAATTCATGGTTATATCATATTGTTTGGTATACTAAAAACAAGGAATATTATATTCCTTTTTAAGGGTTAGTCATAAATCTTGTTTATGATTATCTATTTCTACCACTACATAAGATATCATTAAATAAAGGTATATTAAATGTTGTTTTATGTGATAATTTTCAGTACACATTTGATCAATGGGTTGCAAACCGAAGACACCATATGTTATTTACTCAAGTGTAATGTAACACATGAGTAAATGTGCGAGGCCTGGGGGACATATCTAATAGATTATATAAAGGCAGAGGGTAAAACAAACTGTGTGTATGATTCTTGTCTATGATCTTGGATGAATATCTCATATGCTTCGGTGCTCTGTTTCATCTTTTATCCTAAAATTCAAGATATACTATCATATCTTGGATGGATGGAGAGTACCAATTAAATGTTAGGTGACTTCGTTCAACTCATGGAAACCCTTTGTAGAGGGGAATCTTATGGATACCATTGAGTGATATTTATCACACCTAATGAATAAAGATAAAGGTTGAAAGTCTTTAGTTTAAGGTATATAATAGTTTCTTCATTTTATTTAATATTTGTTTTTGGGTTTCATGCATGGTGATCATGGGGTTTTTTGTTTCTTTTTTACTATCACTACTTATTTTAAGTGTTAAAATTCCCTAGAAATCATTCATTACCCCCATAATCTTAGCAATATAAAATAAACCACCAATAAAATTGAAAATTTATAAAATAAAACCCATTCCATAATTCATGTAATTTTCATTAATAACAAAAGTTTGAAAAATAAATATCAAAAGTAAACTCCTATGAAAATGAATCTAAAAGAAACTACAAGCCTCACACTAGAAATGTGTACCTCAGTCACCACACCTCCCTCAGAAACCTTTAATACAAATTTATATATGTGGGAGTGATTATATAAGTATACTCTATAGGATAATCCCTAAAACCTCTCATGAAAATATGAAATGAGAAATGTAATTTCTAAATGAATAAACATATGAACTAACTTGCACCAACGTTGGTTTAACTATCTGCCTCCTGCACTAAGGTATACTCATCCAATATCACATTCATACTTCAGTGCACAAAAATAAACAGTTTTCTTAATTGTGAAAGAAACAAGAAGAGTATAACCCAATAAAATTAACATGCAAAATCCTTAAATGAAACCATTATATAATCTGAAGATAAAATGAAAAACAATATCCCATATAAAAGATAAATCAGAAATAATATCCTGGATGAAAAGTATAATACAAAAACATCCAAAGAATAAAAAACCACGAAGAAAATACCTACCACTATGCAAACCACTGGCGGTAGGGGATGGGAGCCGACCTCGGGTAGGAACTCAACGAGGTCGGGGGGAGAAGGCGGCATCACAGGTGTCGGGGGGAGAAGGGGGTCAGCGGCGACGGGCGATGAGGTCACTGACGACAAGGGAGTGAAGCAGACCTAGGGTTGGGGCTCGACGAGGTCTGGGGGAGAAGCTACATCATGGAAGAGAAGGGGGTCATCTCGGGTGGGGTGGGTGGGGGGGGGGGGGGAGTGTCACGAGTGTAAAAAAATAAATGGGTTTTTCGTAAATTTTTAATAATCTGGAAAAAAACCCTTTTAAGAAAAGGTTTCGCTGCAGTTTTGTAAACTGCTGCTAAATGCGATTTATATTGTATGTCTGATTGATTAAGTTTCTATAATTTCTTTTTATTTTCCATTGTTCAACTTGAATAAGTCAGAGATAGTTTTGTATAGTTCGAATTAGTTTATTTTGGTTTGGTTTGAGTATGGTTGGTATAGATACAGTATTTTATGTAATATTTGGTTTTGGTATGGTTGGATTTGATTGATTTATGTAAATTAATAACTAGTCACTTTTGATCTAAATTGTTTTTATTTATTTCATTTCATTTGAGCTCAATTCCATTCTATTTGGGTTTGGTTAAGTTGAGTTTTTTTTATTTTGACTCAATTTAGATATTTTTACTTTGGTTTAGGTTATGTTTTTATTCTATTTGGTTTGGGATTGTTTTGGTCCCCATAAATTCCAACTTTATCATCATGTTAGTTATCTTCATTTTTAGGGAAGTAAAACAAGATGGAATTACACCAAAAGTCCTAGAGAGAAATTAAACTATAAAATATGAGTTACAAGAATTATAATCTTATCATGAAGGGATAAAACATAAAATTTATGCATCAATCCATTATGTTTGAACAAATCACTTTATCTACTTTTTTGGAAAGTGAATTGTTAAGCTGATTGAGTCCAATATTTGCATGAGTTATAGAAAATTAATAAAATCCAAATAAATGAGTTTCATACCTACTTCCTATCATGGTTTGAAAACATAGTCTATCCCAAAGTGTAGAATTATGTCGTAGTATTCTAGTTTTTTATTTCTTCATGAAGATTCGTAAAAAAATCCAATATCAAAAAAGTAAATATTAATGAAAATCATGGTAATTTTCATTCCAGAACACCAATATTGATTAATAACTTGAACTCGATACTTTTCTAATGTGTAATTTTTTCCCGATAATATTCTAGTGGACAGCCATCGGGGATAGGTGTGGCCTCTAAATCTATGCCAACTCTATCACACCAACCACTATAAAGCGCTTTCTTATAGACTCTTTAGAGATCACCTTATTCTATAAGTCATGCTGGCCTCACAGTCTCACCATTAGTAAAATTCAAACTAAGCTGGCACCAAAATTTTAATTCGTATAAATACAATAATAATATAAAATTAAATCCCACAAAATTTAATACCTATATTTTTGGCCATGGATTATCCATTACTTCATTTGGACGGTGTCTCTAGGAGAGTGGACAAATTGAAATGATGTTGGTGTATTTGGAAAGCATTGCCAGAAAAATCATACATTTCAATCCTATTTTTCCAATCATTAGTTTGTCTTCATTGTAACCAACCACCTGCTATGTGTATTTGTTCTATACAGCATGCATGGGTGTATTCCCATGCAGCTTACTGGTAGACTCAGTTGATAAAGAAGAAAAACAAATATAATATCAATACAAATTTAAATGAAAATAAATCATGACAAAAACATTTACTAGGGCTATATAAATATACCTTAGGTAGTATGAGAAATTTCAATAACTATATCCCTTGGCACTAAAGGAATATATACATGTACATATGTAGTGGTTACCAGTGTATTCTCCGCATGGTCAGAAGTCATCAGAGCATTAGTCGAAGAAGCATGAATATAATAGCTTGGGGAGAAGGAAGTAGAAGGAAAAGAAGATGGGACAAATGGTTGTAAAAATTCATAATAAGGTTGAGGATTATGTATCATCATCAGATATGGGATAAAGAATAGGGGAGGTTCATATGAAAATAGTGGTGAAAAAATGGGTGGCCTAAATATCCTAGGTGTTAGTAACGACACTACGAGATCCGAATTTGAGGTAGATGGTACATTAGGGGGAGGGGCGAGGTTTGATTGGGTACACTAACTAGAATACCTAGCTATAGTACCAGCCCCACTAAAATTTTCATCCTGATCCCTAGAACCACTAGGCAGGTTGGAGAATAACTAGATCCTTGGTGGTGAATAATAATTAAAAGTTAAAAACCAAATTAATCCCCTGATAGTATATGTAACTGATATATATTTTTGAAATAAAATTATCATAATATGAACTATTGGAGGGACACTCATCCCACTAATTCATCGATTGTTGCATGCCTTCTTTTTTTCTTCATAGATCCTTAGTGTTTTTCATTTCTTGTATTTGAAAATATATGGAATTATTTAGAAATACATAACTAATGTTAGACTAAAACAAGAATGAAGATGTGACAATAATTAATTAAGGAATTCCACTTTTCAAACCAAATACAAGATAAATTATGATATAAAAAACATTTTATATCTACTGGGACAAATATCAAAACATAATACATGTCGTAGAAAATAGAATATGTCAAAATTAACATGTTTAGCATGGGTATGATATAGTTTATTTTCTATTTTCAACTAGATCTAATTAGATTTTTGTTGGGTCATTTGGTTGATTCTGGTCAATTGGTTAGGTCATTTCCCTATTTTTATTTGTCCTATGTAATTTTGTTCATTTGTTACAATTGACAAGGTCATTTACCTATTTTTATTTATCATATGTTAGTTGGTTCTTATTTTGGGTTATGTCATTTTTCCATTTTTTGTTATGTTTTATTTCATTGATTTGTATTTTCATATCAATTAGTTATTATGTCCAATTCAATTAATCTTGTTTTATATCAATTTAATTATTTCAGTTTTGTTTTGTTTGGTAGGTTTGAATATAGTTCAATTTAGTTTTTGAAAATTAATATCGTAGAAAACAACCACCAGTAAATATTGACGATACACATAAAGTTCATGTTGGATACAACATATTTGTAATCAATAGAATATAATTTTTTATAGCTCCAACCTCAACAAACAAAGTCGAGCTAAACTAAAATAAATGAGAACATTTATGGATGACTCTATATATTTACAAACACAACTTTAGGTTCACAATTAACTCTTCTAATTAATGTATTGGTGTCATCATAAGTAATAAATGGATCAGTCTAATGGGAGGAAAGATAGTGTAAATTCCATCATTACCATCATCAAATATATGTGTTGGAATTACATCAATAATGACACCAAATTCTGGTAAAATATGATCTTTGACATAAAAAACATGTTTTTAAATTGATTCCAATACAAATGGTTCACCATTAGCAAGAGTGTGAGTCATGTTAATAACTCAAAATCAATATTCATCAATAACTATTCCATGCCTCATCATCGAATCAAACGATTATCAATTCATTAGAGTGAATCAACCAAGAGATTAATAATCCAATATTAGTATTTTCACGATGACTCTATAATAAGATACATTTTCAAAACAAGTTCTACTATTTAATGCATTGGTATAATAGCCTATTGTGGTGGTTAACATGACACCATCATGTTGTGTTCTCCTGTTATTTTCTCATTTAGTGATAATAAATCTGTACCCATTGATCACAATTGATTTCCATTAATGAAACATAGAATTATGACCAAAAGCCAAAGATATAATTACCTCAATGATAGATCTAATAAGAAAACTCAATACCAGAAATATAAATGAATATTAAATTTAAATAAATTTTTATTTTATTAATTTATTATAGAAATATTTCTAACTTCAATTTCAACCTATAAAAAAACTCTTTACTATCTAAATTATCTCTGCTAAATGATAAAGAATGTTGTTTTCAACTTATAATATTTTTATTTTACATTTCAAAAAAATAGAAATAGTTTAATATATATGTTAAATTACATGAGATGAATAAGATATAAATTCTTGATTTACTTGATGCAGTAATCTAAAAAATCATAGTTAAATAAAACAGTGCTATATTCCATCTCCTGCTTTTCAATGCTTAATATTGTTGATCAATACGATTTGGGAATTACTCCTATTTGGGAAAGTGATGGAAAATTTTGTTAAATTTTCTCATACTGTTATTCTTAATTTCTCAATGGGATGTATGGTCTCGTAGTCAGATCAGAAAAATACATTGAACAAAAATCCATACATTCTTGAGCCAGGCAACCTTTGACGATAGAACCATTGGGATGATTTATGTTATAGACATAAGAATTCAATGAGAAATTTTTTCATTAATTCTGATACATCCATAAAAAATTAACAGGTCCTTCTAAGAGTATTTCGGTTTGAAGATAGCCACTTCGATGCAACATTCATGTGAAAAAATGATAGAGGAAATATTTTCTTTAACTTAGACAAAATTAATGGTTCCTCTACCAACATTTTTTTCAAGAATGAATTTAAAATATTATTATCATAAAGATCAATAAATAAATGTTAAAAACAAAAAACTAACACCCATAAATTATTGGAAAAAATATTATGAATTTATATTGGAGTAAATTTACACAGAAGGTTGTGATAATCACGTGTTTTCAAATATTTCTGCTTCAACCCTCTTTTTTTCACCCATTTTGTTATGTTTCATAAATATCCATTAGTAATTTTAATTATACCTAGTACTTCTAAGAATTGATTTTTTTCTCCAAATATAATCAAATAAGGACCACATAAAACTTTCCATTTATTTTCAATGATACACACATGATGCAATTCTGGTCAGATGCCCGAATCCTCCATGTCACACCAAGCTCATCAATCATCTTTTTTATTTCATTTTATATTTAAAATAATTGAAACAAACATTTCAAATATATTCTTTTCAATGTGAATTATGTATAATAAATGATTTAATAAATTGGTTGAACAATAAAGAAACTGAAAGAAAATATTCATATTCTTCCTTTTGTAACATGTTTCAGTGAAAACATTTTCTATATTTTTAGATTTCATCTAACCCTTCCAAACTAAAAAACTGAAATCTTGTAATTCATTAATAACATCAGTTCCAAACATACATTGAGGTATATTTTCGGTCAATATTGTATTGTAAAATCTTTACTGATTATTCCTATATTGATGTCTCATTGGAAAGAATCATCGATGTCCCATAAAACTGAAACTATGGTGATATTTCAATCTTCTAGATTATGTATTTTTCATCGAAATCAGAAATCATAGTTTTTCCATCATGTGCCATCCCAACATCATTTCACATGAAGGAAAACCATTGATTGTCCACATAAGTGTAACACACATATGAAATATGTCTTTTGAACATGAATCAAATGTACACACACTTATATTCAAAATATGTTTCATATATATTATTAAATCTTTCATGCATGCCTTTTGAACATGCATCGAATGTGTTCACACATATATTCCAAAGATGTTTAATTTTTTTTATTAAAGGTTTCATGTATACATCTTTATGAATTTTGGTATTAGAAGTTATATAAATGACTATACTCATGAAAGGGAAGGGTTTTTCATAGACATATATTGAGGAAGGTTATAAATGTGTATAAAAACTATCCATGTGTCTTATGGATTAAGAATCATCCCAAACAGATTAAAATCATCACATGAAAAACCCAACCTCAAATTATGAATGCCATCTACGAAATCATGATATCTAGCATCCAATATCTTCCACGATAATCGATCTGTAGTGGGAACTAACTCATTATCATTCTACTTTCTCTCGGTATCATTCCATCACATTTTTATTTATATTTCATAATAAATTAAATGATTCTAGAGTTTATGGATAAGTTTAAAGTTCCATGTTACTTTTCATGGCACACATGATGGTGTTACACTGGATTTTAGAATCAATTAGTATGTTCCATATTGTATACAAACACTACGTTCAGTAGTTTCCTCCCAGAATAAGCTTCAACATTTAAAGAAAGCATGATTTGTTTTAAAATCCAAGTTCCCTAACTAACTTCCATGGCATATAGTTGTTTAAGGGAATATCTGAATCATCTAGTAAAAAGCCCTTAAAAAAAGGTAAGAATATAATTTATGGCCTGATTAGAAATCCCCTACATTTTCCCCATGAAACAATGAGATTAAAAATTCTATCCTCTTTAATTTACCACATTGTTGATATACTAGGTTCTTGGTTATATCATTCAATATTTTCATCCTATCAACACCAACATTTTCATTAGATGCATCATGTGTGATCCTATTGGAGTCTCCTTGGGTTGGCATCCCTTCCTTATCATGATGAATAATAAACGAAAATAGGGAATCTAAAAAATTCTCCTATCCAGTTCTCTCATTTGGATCGTGATTATTTTGTGATTTCATTTTCTCCCTACTATGATATCACAGAAAGTAGTTTGTTTGAAAACCATATTTGGTTATATGGTAGTAACCTATTCATGGAGAAAACTTGTTCTTCAAACAAAGTTATAAAATTGGAAATGTATGTGACAAATATTTGAAGCATTATTATATGAAAAATCTAAAAAACTCTCCAACTTGTTTGGAAAATATCATTGGACTCGATCAGTTTCATACATCCAACTTCAATCCATTCCATAAATAAAAAGTTATATTTCATTTCATAAAAAAATTAAATAATATTAAAGTATAATAAAAAAATATATTTAAGGAAACGATAACTCTTACATTTATAAGAAACCATAACTCACACACTATTCTATATGAGAATCATAATATAATAGAGAATAAAATTCTTTATATATATATATAAGAAAATAGAATAAATTTAAAACCATGATATTGAATTTCATTATATCAATGGGGAATTATGTTCCAAATCCAACGAGGGTCAAGGATTTAATTATAAAAATGATTCTTATGAAATATTAATACCTAAGAGTGTTATTTCAATGACGTGTTCTATATATAAGAACATGTATCAATACATCTACTGATAATGCCCACAATATGGCTTAGTTAATCCATCAAAAGATCTCAATTTTTCCACTAAAACTCCACATTCCATGTATCTCACCTTCTCTAGGATATTTTCATTACCTAGTACTCAAATAAAAGGATATTTAAACATCTTAGATATTTATATGAATAATTTGAGTATAATATACCTAGTAAGAAGTCACCACCCCACCACATAATATAAGTTATAATATAATATTTTTGTGGAAAAAATATTGAGATATAGGGGTCGAAACAACTATTGTGAGAATTATAAATAAAAAATATTGGATATATTGTTTTATTAGTGATAAGTACCTCCTAATGTAATGAATGTATAGACCTGTATTTCATTCAATAAACCAACAAATTTAAATATAAGAACATAAAAAATAATTGATTCAAGGAAGATTAACCAAACCAATATAGGGAAATGGAATTTTGAAACCCATTTTATTTATTTAATTTCTCATTTGTGTGAAAATAATGTTAGGGTTATTTCTAGTCAACAAGTTTATTGTCAATCTAATTCCATAAAACATTATTCATTAATAGTTATTCCTACAACTAACCATTTGAAAAAATATTCTCATACATACATTCAAAATATAATTATAAAATATTATTTTAGACATTATTATATTCTTTTGA
This sequence comes from Viscum album, assembly GCA_963277665.1. Classification (NCBI taxonomy): domain Eukaryota; kingdom Viridiplantae; phylum Streptophyta; class Magnoliopsida; order Santalales; family Viscaceae; genus Viscum; species Viscum album. The sequence goes on from OY728145.1 coordinate 192,623,795, forward strand.
AATTATTGAATAAAGTACAAATTGAAAATACACTTTATATCATATTAGAAATATGCATATAATATGATTACAACCCTTCGAACAATCATGGGATAGTATCAATGAATAATTCCATGAAAGTGGATAAAAAGATAAAAATACATTTTAATAGAAGAATTTAATGTTAACATGAAAAACGTATTTTGATCCTTTCTGAAAATTCGAAAAATTATTATCACATTAAGATAAAAAATTTATATTAGAAAACATAGGAATGAAAAAATACACTCATACTTATAACATTTCTATTAAAATTTTACATAGTCATGAGAGAGATAAGGTGTTACCTACTAGAATAAATGTCGGTATATCTTTTTAGGTCAAGGGGGGAGAAGTGATTTTTCTAATAGAATATAAGAAAAAGTGTTATATAACTAAGAATTAAGTTCTTAGCTACTAAAAATCATTAATATCGATTAAAAAACTACAATCTAATATTCAATTTTCTAAGGCTGAAATACGACAATAGGATTTGGTTGTTGTATATATATTAGAGAAAAAGATACTTGAATAATTTATTTTCTACACACACACAACCATACCAGAGATATTAAATTCATACCATATCAATCCACAAGTAAAAGATTCCACCCTCTTTGAATGTCATTTCTCAATATCATTTTTCTCAAATAAATCATTTTTCTTCAAAATCACTAAAATATTTGGAAATATTTTTCCAATTAATCATTGAATATGACAAGTCATAAATCCAGAAAATAAATTTTACATCGAGATAATAATATAAGATAAAATAAAGAAAATATTAAACGATTAATAAGAATAATTAGATTAGTTAAACATATAATTGGTATTGAAGTAATGTACCCAGACTATCATGATATTAGTAAACAAAATGCATTACCTAAGATCACATGTCAGGTTCAATATATAAAATACTAATAAATTTTAATGATGATTCATAATCCATTCCAAACAAGAAAAAAATAAACATTTCACATGTAAATTTTTATGATTTCATGTTTCAAGGGGATGTTACATACCTAAATATGATACAACTGTATGAATTTAAAATAGATATATATAGATTGAACTAAACTAACTAGAACTAAAATGAAGAAGAAAAAAACAAAAATGAAGAAATCTAGAATTTAATATAATGAACTAAAAACAAACCAAAATATTCTGATCTAACCCAAAAAGTCATGAAAGAAATATAAAAAAACCTAAATCAAACCACATGATAAAAATATATTAAATTCATAAAAGATTAATAATCTACTGTGGTGTTTTAAAACAAAAAAGAAAAAATATATTTATGGTAAAATAACTCCAAGATTCAAATCCCACTGATTTAATATATAATAATAATAAAATTAAATAATGTAGGGAGATCGCTTGGACAATTGGGAAGATAGAAGAATGCCATTGTTTCTAGGGTTTGGGAATAGATTCGAATGAGAGAGGCAGAGAGGAACATTCCATTTTTTTTTCAAGATTATATCTATATGGGAGTGATTATAGGGACCATATCTGGATAAGAGTGACGCTATCATTTGGGAATTTGGATGGGAGGTGGGAAGCGATATGGTTTAGATCGAGATGGGAGGAGAGATATGGTTTTGATTACAATTAGAGGATATGAGGAATGTTCAGGACATGAGTTTGTGGTAGGATTTCTAGATGGTTCTTAAAAACCAACGGGAAATCCTTTCCTAAAATAGATTCTCCCAAAACTTTTTCCAAACTATTGGGATATGGGCATTGGTATAGCTTTCTATTCCAGTAGTGGGTATTCTCCATGTATGTATGAGTAATAATTTCACTTTCCATTTGATATAAAAGATAGAAAATAATGGTGGTTACATGAACATAATACCCTTAAAGTATACATAGGACACTAAATTTATTATTTTATTATGAATAGCACAAATTTATAGGAGGTAGAAGAATGAATAATTTGAATGAGGATAGGTAGGGTGATTACCTATTATTTGGTAGGCCTCCTCTAGATCATTTTTTAATGACCCTTGGAATGGTAATTTAAGATTACATGTACCTATAATTCATTTATATGTAATTTTTCAGGGTTTGGTAGAGCTATATGGCTCAATGTGGTGTAAAGAAGTGAAAATAGTGGCATATTTTAATAAGTGGGGGAGAGGACCCGCATGAAATTTCTTAAAATATTTAAATATAATAATATCATACTCCATATAAATGATTCCAAATGGATATATATTCAATTTTGTGATAGTATGAGGTACAAATATGTCATGAAAGTGGGATTAATATAAATTTAATTTGAAAATTTACCCTTATATCTTGGTTTAACCTCCAGTAAACCCATTTTAACGTTAACTGTGGTATTTGTTTTTTCATATTTTTACTATTAATTATGAGAAAAAATAAAGTTAAAATTATTCATAATATTAATTATTCTAATTTAAAATATATGATACAATATTTTATCTTCAATTCATATATATGGTAAAATTTAATTTAAAATTAAACCTAAAAAATCTGATGAAAAAAGTTTTTTCTAAAAATATCTTTTTTAAGGGTAATATTGTTTTTATACAAAAATACAACAAAAATTGATTCCAAGGACACTAATTAGATTTTTTATAATATAAATAAACTAATTTTACTTTTATGTTATTTAAAAAAACAAATCTTTGAAAATACTTGAAATTAATAGTCAATTTTTACTTAAAAAATCTTAATTTTGACCGTTCAGTGAATGATAAATATTTTCATAGAATTAAAAAAAAATTAGTTCTAAATAAAATATTCAATGAATGATTAGAAAATGTTGTTTATTTTTTAAATTAAATTATTCAAAAGTGTGAAAAATTAATTTTATTATTTTCTCACAAAAAGATATAAAACCCATTTTAGGTGAAAATGTATTTTTGAAGCATATAAATAATTTATTAAAAATTGAGTAATTCATTGTTTTTTTATCAAAGGTGGTGCCTTAGTCAAAGACCAAGGCACAATTTATTGAATAATAAAAAAGAAGCAGAATACATGAGTATGAAAGATGTAATTTTATTACAATATTTATAAAATAAAGGAAGTAAGTCATCAGGTAAATCATCTCGCCAAGTAATTATCTGATTGATCCCTTTGTTGGTGATCCCATCAGAAACCATGTGGGCTTCTCGGAAGGCATGAGTGAAAATGCAGTTGATATCCAGAAGTGATGCAAGGCATCTCATCCAGCGAGTAGTAAGCGGCCATGCAAGATGAACCGTACCATTCTAGATGGCATGTGAAATAATGGTCGACTCAAATTCGATCCAAATATTGTTCCATCCCTTCTGTTTGACAAAGTCGAGAGCATGGATCACTCCCATTATTTCCACTTATAGAGATGAGGCGGTGCCTCTGCTACCATAAAATCTACCATGACACTGAACAAGGAAAGCTCTGAAAATGGAACCACAACCCGCAGGTCCAGGATTGCTTTTAGAGGCACCATCAACATTCACATTGATCCAACCTGGGATCAGGGCCTGCCAAAACACCTCAAAAGTGCGCCTCAACTGTCTGTGGATACCACCAATCTGAAGCTAATGAAGAATCATGAAATCTATTATTGTGTTGTCACATAATGCTTTATGAAGAGGCGCCACATATCTAATCACAATGAGAATCCGGATTCGACCTGCATTAAGATTGAATGAGTCATTGTTGTGAATAATATCATTTCTTCCATACCAAATGACATGTAGTAGCCCAGCAACAACAGCTAAGAAAAGGTTTTTTATTTTTTGCAAGTTTTCAAGGTCCAAACATCACTTTAATTGATTGTTGATAGTATCATAAATGAGCCATCTGCAATCAATGTTTTCAGTAATAGAATTCCAAAGAGCAGTAACAGTAGCAGAAGAAAAAAATAAATGGTTAGCATCTTCTCTATGTTGATGACATAATTGACATTTGGAGAAAATTTGGATTCCAAAAGCTTGCAGACAGGCCTCTGGGGGAACACGATTGTTGGAAATACACCAAACAAGAGTAAATATATAAGGATTAATCTAAGGTTTATCAAAATATTTCAACCAATAAAAATTAATCTCAGAGTTAGGAAAATTATGGTTGTAGAAATTTTTGGATTCCATGAGCCCATTATGAGAGGGTTCCCAAATGAGGAAGTCATCAGAGTTAGAAAATGAGTAGTTGTTTATATTCAGGTTGATGTTCTCTAGAAATATATCATAACTGGAATTAATGATATCCTTGATAGTGCATTTAGTATTTTAAGGAATAGAGTCAGGAGGCATCAGAGAGATGAGGGGGGTAACAATCCAATTCTCCAACCCAAAATTCATGCTAGATTTAGTACTGACCATCCATCTAGAGTTAGTTATGATTTTGGCAAAAGACTGCCTGATGGCTAGCCAGACCGAGGAGTGAATGTAGTTCTAGTTTCACTTTTTCAACTTTGTGAGGAAACTATTTTTAAGAAAATCCATAGATTCAAAATTGTTGTGGATCAAATTCCATGTGAGTCTATCCTGAAGGGCATCATTTAAAAACATTAAATTTTTTATACCAAGCACACCACTCTCTAAAGGTTTGCAGTATGTAGTCAAGGGGATGGTGACAAGATTTCTTTCTAGAATACTACCAGACCAAACAGAATTTTTGATGTAAACATTAATTTTTTAATAAGACTTTTGGGCCATTTGTAAATCATCAGTGATTAAACCATCTTCGACATAATGGTAGATTTCACAAGATAGATTATGCCAGCCATAGAGAGAGATTTACCCTTCCAGGAAGATAGTTGATTGATGACCTGATCCACCACATTGGATAAGTAGCTAGATTTGGTCCTTCCCTAGAAAATGGACACCCCAATGTAGGTAAAGGGGAAAGAACATTCTTTGATACATAATCTATTGATGGTATTATTTTTTCGAGAGGGAGATAAAGTTTTTCCAAAGAAGACGAAAGATTTGTTCCAGCTAATGGATTGACCAGAGATTTCTTCATAATGGGACAAATCAGCTTTTAAATTTTGAACGTTCCTTTGATCTCCATGTAAGAAAAAAATGATTTCATCAGCATAGAAGAGATGAGTGGGGACATTTAAATTTCTGGCTTCCTGAATGGGGTTAAGTTTGTTTTGACCAACAAGGAGAGTGAGTAATCTGCTTAAGTAATCTTCCGCAATAGAAAATAGGATGGAAGAAAGGGGATATCCTTGGAAAACACCCTTGGTGAATTTAAAATAACTCTTAGGGGACCCTTTGATAAGGATGGAGATAGAGGCAGACTCAAACAAGGTGTTGAATCAATGGACGAAATTGTCATTAAAACCGAAGGACTGGAGGAACTAGTAAATAAAACTCCAGTAAATGGTGTCAAAATCTTTCCTGATATCAATATTGGTGGAAATATTGCCAATTCTATTGGCTTTGTTTAGAGTGTTAGTACACTCTGAGGCAGGGAAGATGCAATCTTGAATAGACCTTACTTTAATGAAACTGAACTAATTCCAAGAGACAATTTTGTTAAATAAAGTAGTAATTCTAATAGCAATAATCTCAGTGATGATTTTGTAAAGAGTATTGATAAGAGCTACAGGATGAAAGAGATGAATCTCAGAGGCATTTTCCACTTTAGGGATTAGAGTGAGGAATTGAGTGTTTATACCTTGAAGTAGAACACCATTAGAAAAGAATGATTTGACAAGATTGAAGACATCATAGTGGATGACCTCCCAATGGCATTGGAAGAAACCATTATTGAAACCATTTGGCCTCGGGGCACTGTCCAGGTTAAGACTGAAAACAGTATATTTGATTTCTTGATCAAGATGGATTTTTAAGAGATAAGCATTGTCATCCACATTAACCATGATAGGAACGACATCAGGAAGAAGAGCCTTGTTGACTTTTGGACAATTGATGATATTTTCAAAGTATGAGACTACAAGACTGGAAATAGCCTCCTCAGTAAAAATCAAGTCATCTCCCTCTCTAAGGAGAGAGAGAGATCTTCTAACTTTTATAATTCGTTGAAGGGAATTGTAAAACATGGTATTTATATCTCCATCCGAAAGCCATTTTTTTAAAGATTTTCTTATACATGTTGTCCTTCAGGAGAAGAAGAGAATTAAATCTTGTCGTGGTTTTTATTTCAAGCTGAGCATCCAAAGAAAAATCAGAGCAAGTGGAGTTATTTTGTCTTTGGCTAAGTTCATTCTCTAGAGTATAAATGTTTGAATCCAACTGATTTGATTTCAATCTACACCAAACCTTATGGAAATGTTTGAGATGTTTTAACTTGGTGACACAGGAAAAAGCATCACTATGATGATTCATATAATTCCAGCAATTTTTAACAATGTTTATTCAATCTTTATCTAAGGACTAAGAATTATTGAATCTGAATGGTCAGCTGGCTTTGAGATTTTTTGAAAAAAGACTAATGATGATGGGATGGTGGTCTAAGTTGAGTTTAGGAAAGGTGATGCTTGAAATAGTGTCCCAACTGTTCAGAGCAGTCATGTTTGTGAAAGACCTATCAAGCTTACTAGCTAAAACCCAATCATGGTGTCTTCTATACCATGTATACATAGCACTGGTGAGGTTAATTTCAATGAGATTATAATAATCCATGGAAGCTCTAAATTCTCGAGAGGGGATGGACGAGTGAGTTGGTCCAATTTTCTTAGAGGAAGAAAGGGTCTCATTAAATTCACCAACTATAAACCAGGGATCATGAATTTTATTAGCTAAATCAAAGAGATGCTGGCAAAGTAGTCGTCTTTCCTGATACCTATTATTAGCATAAATCAAGTTACAAAAAATATGTATGCTATCTAGATAGAAATCACAAGTAAAACTTGGTATAGAATTTCTAAAGATGTTGACATTTTCCATAGAATCAAGATAAAAAACCCAAAGGGATTCAATAGCTATACCATCTTTACAAGCTCTTAAGAAGTTATAACCATAAGAACATAGATGCCTGAATTTTATGAAAAATTTTATTTTAGGCTCAACAATGGAAATAAATTTTGGCCTATGAGTCAAAAGAAAATTTTTAAGAACAGTAAACGTGTCAAGGTTTGCAATACCCTGAAAATTCGAAAATAGAAAATTCATTGTAACCTGGACTTGGGTTAAGTACCCCCCTTTTTTTGAATCATGCAAGTCATTGTTCCTTGTTGATTTTTTGGTGTTCGGAGTGGAAATCAGATTGGGTAGTTTATCCTGGTTACTCAAAGGTAAATTGGAAGCATTGTTAGTAGTTCCTACCTTAAGAGTATTCTACTTTGGCTGAGAAGAAGTGGAATATAAAAGAGTGTCTGAAGTGCATCCCCTTAAAACTGTTATTTTGTTGACCCCATGTGAGTTTGTAGGAACTGGATGTAAGAGAGAAGTTGTAGCAGGCTCATCAGAGAAATTCTGTTTGAGTACCTTACCTGAATCAACATCTAGTGAAGTCCCAAGGTTGTCATTTCTTGGGACCTGCATGGCTTCATTCTGTGCATCCAAAGGGGAGGCATCAACCTTCTGTGAAGAAATGGAGATGGCCTCACCATCCCGTGGGATCACATGTGGTGCAGAGTCTGAAATAGGAGGCATCATGGCCACTATCATCAAGGGAGGATCATCTGAAGGAAGAAATGCGTAATTCACAGGGTGATGTCCAGATTCAGTAGGAAGAGTCCAGGCAGTGATGATTTCAAGTGCTGGAAGAGAAGGAAGCAATACGGCCGATTCAGTGGGGTGGGTCAGAGCAGTGGAGCTCACACCACTGCTGCACTTCCCAGGAGACAAGGCCAAACCAGAAAGAGTTCTGGGTTCTTGGGAGAGTCCTAGCATTTTGGAGGAAACGGTAGGATCCTTCTACAGGACAGGGGGTGAAATGTTGGAATAGTATAGCCTGTAAGAATCACCATCTCTGGGAGGCTCTGTAGTTCCAGGAATGGACGACTCATAAATAGTAACAACATCCATGGCCAGATTTTCAGAACACTTAGGAATGTAGGAGGGCGCTTATTCCTCTACCATCTCCGCCCATGTGGAACATGATGATTCTCCCAAGATAGTTTTCTTTTTAACCCAAACCTAAGATTTCTCTTTGGGGCGGACAGGTTTCTCAGTGGAAGTAATTTTATCCTTCTTACCTATTCCTCTTTCTGTCCATCCATCCCCCTTTGTGTGCAAATCTTGGTTCTTCATGACTCTGCAATTCAGTAGTGTGTGCCTAATAATTTTTTAGAGCTCACAGAAGGGTGTCTTGCGTTCAAACTCACACCACACCTCTGTTTTTTAGTCCTTAGCACTGAAATGGATAGCCTATGGATATTTAGAATCAAGATCAACTTCGACCATGATAGGCGAATATAATCCTATCTCCACATTTAAAGTGAGATGGTCAATTTTGAGGGAGTACCAAGACACGAGACAATGTCAATAAATGTTTTGGGGTGCAAAAAAACCAACTCAAACTATACAGTCAAACCCAAATTTGTGCCATGTTATTTCGAAAAGTAAAGGGGTTAAAGGCAATATTCCACTCAGAGATTCTATGAACCCCAGGTTTGAGCGGAAAATTTCCTTATTTCCATACATGATCAAGTTCATCCTAAGATTTAAATAGCATGTGAAAATATCCACGGCCTAATGGAACGATTTTCCAACCAGAGAATCCCCAGACCTGTGAAATTCTAGTCTTATGCTCAGAATCTGGCCCGGGTTTGTCTCCTAAAATATAAGAAATGCAGCCCATTACAGAGAACATACACATATTCAAGCATTGATGGAGAGATTCTGGATTTGCTTCAATAGCAAGACAACCATCATCAAGTATTTTACACAGAGATGTCAACAAAGCTTTGCAGAAGTCTGAACCCTTAAAGGCTTCAAAGAAGGATTTTCCTTGCGGCCTATCCCCAATAAGGTTTTCCACATTTTTTGCCATGTTAACTCGAGCTTTGAAGGCTCGTTCCAATTCAGGATCAAAGCCATCCATGAAAATCTATATCTATATCGAGATAATGCGATCATCACAAGCATTGTATGTAAACCCTAGAGATCGCGAAGATATGGTCGTTGAGAGCTCCCGAGGAGTATTCCATTTTATTGAGTAATTCTTTGTAAATATATTTTATTTATAAAAAAACAATATTCATAATATTTTAAATGGGATTACTCCAATTCATATTTCCAGTTTAACTATTTTTTTAACAATTTCTTATATGATAGTTCATTTAGTCTGAGTTTTCATGTGTCACAATATATCACATAAATTAAATTTATTTTTAGAGAAATATATCATAAATTTTTGGGATGTTAACTTAATAATGACTATTATACAACATAAAAATCCTACCATTCATTTGATATTAGTCAACGATAGTGATAACTAGACTAGTAAGTACCCAAAAAAAATATTTTTTTCAGTACATAGCTTACCCTGAATGGTCATATTCATTATACTGATAAGTCAATAGAATAATTTTTATATAAACTACTAATAAATGAAAGTGAAATGGTCATTGATATAAGAAAATGAATTCCATAATGTTCAAATGAATTAATGTCCTTTTAAGAAGCCTAGATTGGTTGTAGTAGTCAAATGAGTGTTGGTTAGATTACAATCTTTGTTAGTTTTACAAAAATTGTATTTACTAATGATCGTATTCCAGGATTATATAAAATCCCAAAGAGATATTATTTGAGAAAAGATAGAATAAGAAAAGGAAATATTTTTTTTTGAAGATTTGAAAGATCTCATAGATAGTGAAGGGAGTATTTGAGAGGATCTCATACGTCATGACACATCCCTTTCACCATATATATTCATATCCCTTCTTTGAAGAAAAATCTATTTTTCCCTTTTAGGATTCCATTTACCTTTTAATATATCTCATATTCCACGAGCCTTAGTTATATATTGAATTTTGAGGTGTTCCACTATAAATTGAGCTTGGTATTCCATTAATGGTTTAATTCAACACCCCCAGGTTCGTTCTTCCAATGTCAAGTTTCAATGTCTTTAGTAAAAGATTTTTTCAATTTTTGAGTTTGGACTTGCATGGTCCTTCTTCAATTTAGATTATTTAGGGATTTTTATATGGATTTGATAGAATCATCTCTACCATTCATGTTTTGATGGCCTCTAATCTTAGTGGATCAGGTTGTATCCTTCGATCAAAGAAGCTAGGTTTGGTTGGTTAATGAAAAATCACATTCTTTCCTGAATAAGAAACTTAGGATCTTCATTTCCATTTGGTTAAAGAACATTCATTCTTCATTAGTCTTAGTTCAAATAGCATTGATTTCTCCATTATGGTTTAAATTCATCCCACACATTTGATTTTGAGTTTCATCCCACACATTTGTAGCTTCATCAGGTAACTTTGGCAAACATTTCATTGCTTATCACGGTATGTAGAGAACTATAGCTTATTCTCCCCCATCCATGGTCAGTTAAATAATTATTATAGTAGATTCTATTTAAAGGTTTAATGAGTTGTTTTTATCTTATAAAAACATTTTAAATATCTCTTTGGTCACCTAATACTAAAAATTTTATAGTATCAGTAGACTAAAATGCGATGATGTACTCATTTATAAATGGATTGGAATGGTCAGTTATGTGATTGTGAGGGTTCCATGTGGTCACACCAAATTTTCATTCTATGTTTTGTTTCCCACATAAATCATTATAGGTTCATTTTTCTAATTTTCCTAACATAATAGCTATATTGGATCTTGCAGTCAATTAACTGAACTCGCAACTGGCATATGACAACTTCAAATTTTTTTCCTATTTTTGGTTGTGTCCAGTGTACCGATTTCATTAACATTCTTCAAAGTCACTTAAAAAATGATTCCATTAAAAACTGTTTAAAATAAAAACCATGAAATGAATTAATTATAAAAATGAAGGTTTCTTAAAATAGATTGAAAAACATTTTCAATGGATATTTTCAAAACATTATACTCCTTAAATAAATGAGAAATTATATCAAGAACTATTTCCCACTTAATCACCAAAAATAGACTACTTTTTTAAAATATTACATGAATTTCTTGTTTTATTAACCAATTAACCAGATTTAATATTTTTTCATTGAAATCACACTTTCACCATTAAACATTCAATAAATCTACAAAAAAATAATGTGGGTTAATTTTTTACCAATATATTCCACAACACATAAACAATTTCACCATTAATAAATTCTATTTATTATTTTTTTACATATACTCCTAAAAAAGTGATTATACTGGCTTGGTTCAAACACACACCATAATAGAAGAAAATCACTGAATCATCGATTTCTAAAAAATTTCATTCCACTAATGCTAATAAATCTCACTACCCTAATTTAACCAAATTAATGTTTTACTTCTGGGAGTGAATACATTATATATTGAAGTGGAATAAATACCTTAATAAGAGGAACCTTCAACTATCACTCTCTCAAAGTTTCCAAAAGTCAAATATATATTTGTAACTTCATTAATTCAACACAAATGTTTATTCTATATGTCAATTTTCATCTTCTTCATTTGGATTCAATATTACCCTCACATTAATGAACTCATTTAGGAAAATTGTACTTTTTTAATTTTTCCTAGCTATATATTTCTGTGTAGCACTAAGAAAATCCATTATTGAATTTATAAGTGGATTTATTTATTTATACACTCAAACCTAGTGCCTAATGTCTCAAATAATCACCAAGGGATTCTAGTATTCCTATTTACTATGGATTTAATGGACTTATGTTATTATAATTTGAGTTGGATCCATGATGCGTCTATTTAAAAAAGGGCGATTCCCTTAGGTTAATGTTCAAAAATCTAGTTCCTTAAAGTTCTAATATCAATTACAAAATGAGCTTACCCATCACACTCCCATTATTTGATCTGAAATCAGATTTATATACAAAAATTGATGTACTCTCTCAGTAATAATAAACTTATAGAAATTTCTAAATGAGTGAAATTCCATAATATAGTACAAAATTATCACCTAGGTACGATGAATACATTTATTATTATTTTAACCAAAGAAAAAACTAAAGTAATTATTTTATTTACAAACAATGATAAATACTTAATCATAAATGGGAAAAATTTTATTTTCCAAAATTTTGTGTGGTTTTGATATGTATTACATTGAAGAAAAGTTAAGTTACATTTAAAAGACCTCTCTCCACACACATAAAACCTAAGGCGAGGGAATATTTTAATCAATTTGGTTCATTTTTTTTAAAAAGTACTACTTTACATAATGTGTTGTGGTTTTATAGTGAATTTCAAAAATCGCATTACCACACAACACAAGAAATAAAATTATTCAAAACATGCACAATATTTTTAATTAACAATTCATAAATATTTTTTTCATAGAAACCAATATTTTCAAAGTGTGGTTTTGAAAAATTTCATTTCATAATTAATTTTCAGCATTGTATATGAATAAGGATGAAAAAATTTGACCCAGTCAATAATTATCCCGAGATAATCATTGACAAGTAGACTCAAAAAACATTTCATGTGATACAACCCATTAAGATAAATTATTTTTCATTAAAAAACTCCAAATTGATATCATAAATTTAATATAATATGACAGTAAAGAAAGTATAGAAAATAAATACAAGACTACCCTATCAAGAATCATTTTGAATTTTAATATAAATGATTGTATCCTACCTTTTTTGTCTATGAAAAAGGTATATGGATACTCCATTTGAGTTCAAAAAAGTTGTGTCACAAATACAAAATATAATTTATCAAATTAAGCTCAAATAAATTAGAGAACAATGTCTGAGTCTTGTAGGATTGATCTTGTAGGTTCAATCTTGTAGCTCATATTTTCCTAGAAGTGAATTTGAAAATTCCTATGGTCAAACTAATGTAGGCATGACAGGTGTATAAATGGAGTGAAATAGAATATTAGTAATTTATTTGAGCACAAACTTAAATAAAAAAATAAAAAAATGAGTGGTCACCCATAAAACACTAAATTTTAAGTCTTCATATTGATTAACCCTAAATTTAAACCATGCTATTATCATTCTGTGGGTATGTTGTGTTGATGATTTTGATATTACTATTTTTTGTGGAAGTATTTACCAAATATTTTCTTAGGTTTTGTAAAATTCAATATCCTATAAATGTGTTAACAAATTACTCTTACATCCTAGGAATAAAAATTTTCCCTCTACTTTATCAATCCCTAGATGCTCACTATAAGGAACAAAGAATGAAGTCTAAAAGTAGAATTTTAATAAACATGAAAAATAACATTGTCCATGTTTTCGCTCACACATGAGGTAATCAAGGATTAAGATTTAGAAGAATGAGGTGATGACAACCATTCATCATATTTAGGAGAAGTTTAAAAAGCCATTAACAAAGAAGATTACCACATGAAGAAATCAAATTTGGAATCCATAATTTACCATTCATATTTAATACTTGAATAAAAATAAGTGAATATTTCATAAACTAGTTGAATATAATTAAGTTCAGCATTAATCACACTAGATGAGTGATTAGTTAGAACATAGTCTTGTCTAATTTGAACAATTCAAGTGGTTCAGTAGATTTCCACGTATAACTCTATCTATATTCAAAGACATTGAAACTATCAATCTCATATGTGAAAATGTATTAAGTAGTTTCCCAGATTTTTGGATACAGAAGATAGGAATTTGACTCCAAATTAGTTTTTAGGGAACAAATTTACTCAAACAGAAGTGTATTTATTGGGGAAAATATCCTATGTAATATTATTAATGAGTTGGGTAAACCTCATATTTGTAACTTTAGGAGGGCAATAAACATACTCTTATTCAACATCAATTTTAAAGAACTTAATTTCATTAACATCATTTTTTTTCACACCTAACCATGGTATTAGGTATTTTAAAAACAAGAATTTCCTCCACACCATCCATATCCTGGAGGGTATGTTTTCCTTTAGATACATCAAAGAATGTGTTGGAAGGACTTATGTTGTTCAAATATATCTCGACATATTATATGTTTTAATGATTCAAAAAACCCCATTTATATTCTAATGAGTTTATCTTATGTGTTTTAAATTTATTTTTTCTCTCTTATTATAATTCACGAGTTTAGTTTTGAATAAATTTCAAAGAAATTTATCTCTCACTAGATTTTTATCTTACACATAACATAATATTCTTATGGAAGAAACTAAAAATATGTGATGGAATATCTGTATTCTCTAATTTAATTTATAATACAAAAAAATAGTATAGAAACGTTATCTTTTTATGTAAGATAATAATCTCCGGATAAATTACATTATCTTCAACTTATTAAAAATTAGAATAAAAATATGTGAATTCATTTCTCTCACAAAAAACATAAAAGAATTATCTTATAACCAACAAGGATTTCAATTGAAGTCATTTACCTCATGGAAATAAAATATTATCTTAAGAATTCTACCAAGAAGGATTTATCTTATGAAAACAGTAAATATAGTTCATGAAATGCAACATAAATGCTAAATAGTTCAAGTGTTTTACCTTATGAAGTTGTTATAAAAATTATCTTATGAGAACACTACTATAAAAAAATTATCTTATAAATACCAATCTATCTGATAGATTTGTATAATTACTATCTTATCATTGGTATAATCTTTTTATATGTAAATTCATCCATTTATGTCCACTATAAAAATAGTTTTCTAAATAATGAAATATATTTTTAGATAAAGAGTCTCATTTCCATAAATGGAAAGATCAGATAAAAGATATCTCTTCCATATACCCCATTATATTTTATTACATATTTTGAAGAGGGAACATTTCATTAAGAATATGTCTCTTTAAATTTTCAAAGGATTATCCACTCAACTGTTATGATTGTCAAGCCTAATAAAGTTACAATTCATATGTGGTGATATAAATAGAAGATTGTTTCCACTGCATGAAAATAATATGTGGTTAAAAGAAAGAAACGAGGTGTTCTTTCAACTATCTCAAATTATAAAACACTATAATATGCTCTTCAATGATTGTTCTTTGAAGATTATACTTATAAATTAAATAACATTCAAGATATAACCTTATAATAATTTCATATCCTTTTTATGTTTCATCATCTTTTTTCAAGTGCATCAGGTAATTGCGTGCTTCACCATTTTAACAAATTCGTTTATTAATCTCTATTTCTATTTGAACTCATTGTGAATGAGTGTGTTTAGGTCATAGATTGGTCTTGTAAAGGGAGATATTGGGCGAAATCTCATATACCTTTGTAATAAGTAACAATTTCTTATAATTATCTAAGAGACCATTCAAAAGTGGTTAGTATAATGAAAATCAACACATTCTTGGTGAATAGTTTTAGTATTGTATACTAGGGGATATATATTTTCCAAAACACTATAAATATGTTTTTATTGACCATTATAATCATTAATTTTATTTTTACTACTTTATTTAGTTATGAGAATATCATAAACTACATACATTGAAGAGGGTGGGTTTAAATTAAATAAAATTTTTCTAGAACTCAATTCACCCCCTCATGAGTATTTATTTAGAATTTTTTATGAAATAAATTGGTTTCAGATCTATTGAATTTTGATTTTTCATCTTTCAAAGGTTGAATACATAAGATCATCTTAAAATGGATAATTTTTCTAAAAATAGGGAAGGTATGCCTATGGTAAGGGAACATTAATGTAATGGTGAAACTTATGGATGCTGGAATGAACAAATGGTAATTTATCTAAATAACCATGGTATAAAGGTTTATCATAAACCCATGATGAAATATGAAAGTCCAAATAAACAACTAGAAACATGGCATTCTGACCCTGAATCTAGTAATGATTTAAAATCAAAATCTATGAAAATTATTATTTTTGTTTGATGTCAAAATGAGTTAAATCAAGTTTCACAATATCAAACTACTAAAACAATGTGGGATACTATATACATATTTTTTACGAAACAAACAATGTGAGAGATCCTTGATGTAATATTTCAAAGATAAAATTTGACACCATCTGAATTATGGATGGAGAAAGTATCACCCAACTAAATGGATGATTCACTAAGATTATGAATAAATTTTCTACTTTAATAATACCAATTCCGAGGCCAGATCAAGAAATTAAATTTCTAGGAATTATATAACCTATATGGAGTGGAATCTTCAGCTCTATTATACAATCAATAGAGGTCAAAAAGTTTAAAATAAAAGGTCTCATTGGAACTCCTATAATGTATGATGTTGAGATATAAGCTGAAGTTGGAGATAATAAATTTATTAAAAATAAAAATGATATCTTAAATGTTTCTAATTCCTAATATTACAAGAAAAACACAATTATAAAAATTTATTAATCATCTAGGGAAGAAGATACCTCAAGTATTTCATGTTGAAATTATGAACTTGAGAAGTTTTAAAGAATGTTAATAAAGTTCTACAAAAAAGTAACGAGGTTTCATAAAAACGTTTTGTAATTATAAAATCATGATGTAAAATCAAAAGAAGTTACATTATATGAGTATAAGAAACATGGGCACACCATGTCAAACATCCCTTTACTGCGGGGAAAAAATATTTCTGAGAAAAAATATTTAAAAATAGTTGGCTAAATGAAGAAATATTATAAAGATATGAAATCCAGAGATAATGTGTCCGAAGACTCTAGTGATAATAAATCATTAGAAGTAGATGTTTATGTATCTAATAAAAATTTTAATTTCTATTTTATCGAACATTTTGATATGATACAATATTATTATTCTTTTGATCCTGATTTTGAATCATAGAATGTAAATTGCGTATTTTAAGAATTAAATGAATACTACACCATATTGGAAACAATGTTTAAAATCCAAAAAAGATAAAAAAAAATCCTTTATAAATTATTATAATTATTGTTTTATTGATGTGGAGAGATAAAATAAAACAAATTGAGTCAAAAACTATTTTTCAAATTATACTATATTGTGTGTTGAATAAATTAACAAAAATAAGATTTTATAGGAGGATATTATAGATAATAATGAAGTTGCACGCATTCTTAAAAAGGGAAATGATTAAATAAATGAAATACTTGGTTAAAAACCAACTGAAAAGACAGAAATATGGTATGAATATCAAGGGTGAAAAACCCAAACATTATAAAATTATTTGATACCAAGATCTAAAAAAACATGTCTACTATACCTGATATCATTATAAAATATATAGACATATAATAAATGATTTCTATCTAAGTAATTAATGTATGTATGGAATAAAGACATATTTTATTTCAAAAAAATTATCCAATTCTAATTTTAATTTTTGAAAATTAAAATATATTGGGTTTCCCAAATCTTTTATAGATAACATATTTTTACCAAAATGTATTTGGGTACCAAAAAATATTTTAGGATGATTTGTATTTGTAGGGAACTGGCCATATGAACAACACTGAAAAATGGGTTATGGATTGTGGGTGTTCAAGGATCATTAGTGGATATTTATTTAACTTCCACTCATTATCTAAGATTTATGAAGGTTGAGTCACATTTGGTGACAACTAAAAATAAATATAGTTTGAATTGTATCTATTGGAAATATTCAATATGTCCTTATCTAATAATTACTATATTTGGAAGGATTAAAGGAGAAAATAACAATTATTTCTCAAATTTGTGATGATGGTTGTTTTTTTCCCTATACATGCTTACAAGGTCATTAAGGAAAAATATATTAAGTATAGAGTGCCAAAAATAGACAAAGTCTTACTCTAGATCATAATTATTTGTGCAAAAAAAATTTAAATTGTTTGAATGATGAAGTAAATAAATCTTTTATTTAGAATATAGGGAATATACATTTTAATGTTTAATCCTTGAGAAATTTATCTAAAATATAAATTATTTCTGATTTTCCTAACCATAAACTTCATAAAAAGAAGTTACATGATACATTTCAAATGTTAAGAAATATAAGTCATCTTTTAAATAAGTTAAATTGGTATTCACTTCTAAAAACATTGAAATTTTCCATATGGTGTTTTTTTGGACCTTTTAGAACAACAACAATTGCTATAAAATACATAGTTTATGTTTTAGATTTTGATTTTACTATATTTACTTAAGTTTTATTTTTATGGCTTAAAATTGATGCTTGATATATTTTTATTGACTATTGGAAACTTGTGAAAAATAAAAATAACGATAAAATTGTGACCTTAAGTAGTGATCATAGAGGGGAATTTCAAAATGTTGAATTTAATTCATTTTTAGCTAAGGATGGTATTAAAAACACAATTTCTACCCCTTGGGCACCACAATAATGTGATTTTGTTGAAGGAAAGAATATGAATTTTCATGAAATTTCCAGAACATTGTTATGTGAATTTATTATGTCCACACACTTTTTGGAAGAATCTATAAATATAACTTGTTATGTTACTAACAAAGTTATAACACGGTATATCTTAAAGTAAACACCCTGTGAGATATGAAATTATAGGAAACCAACGGTATGATACTTTAAAGTATTTAAATGAAATGTTTATTTTCTAAGCACTATAGACAATCTTGGAAAATTTGATCCAAAAGCTGATGTAAAAATAATACTAGGTTTTTCTACTACTTAAAAAAATTTATAGATTTAAAAAAATGTCAGGGATTATTGAATATTCAACTTTTTTGAAAATTAATGATAGTCATTATTTTGATCACAAAATGTATCAATTTGACGAGTTAAGTGATTCTGTTGAGCACATTAGAGTTGAACCTATTTTAATAAATGAAAAGGAATATGTTTTGGAACATGATTTTGGTGAACCAAATCTTAAAAGGGTTGATAGTAGTGAACCAAAAAGTGTATTACCAAAAAAACTTAGAAACCTTAAGGAACATCCTATAGAAATAGTTATTTGAATCTTAGATGAGGAAGTTGGACTTGAATGAGTGTAGGAAATATTATTTAATTATATACCTTTTTATATCAGATTGAACCTAGAACTTTAGAAGAAGACGTACTTGTGAGAGTTGATTTTCATCAATACAAGAATAGTTAAACACTTTCAAGTTGTAAAATGTATATGAATTAGTTGATAGAACCTCTTAGTATCATATTATTATAAATACACGGGGTTTTAGAAATAAACATGATGATCATGGGGTAGTCAATGGGAATAAGGATAGACTAGTTTCAAATTGATATATCCATGAATAAGGAATAGATTCTGAAGAGACCTTTCCCCATATATCTTGGTTAGAATCAATTAGAATTATTCTAGCATATGTATCTCATATGAATTTTAAATTATATCACTTTGATGTGAAATCTTCATTTTTAGTTGATTTTTTTAGTGGAAGTTTATGTTGAAGTACATCCTTATTTTGAAGACCCGCATTTTAAAAATTCATATTTTTGAACATACCAATGCACTTTATGGCTCTATAAAAGCACCTAGATCATGGTATGAAATTTATAAATCTTTTTATTTATAAAATGGTTTCAATGTTGGATTTGAAGAAACCACACTATTTATGAAAACTTCATTAAAATGTACTTTTATTGTGAAAATTTATTTTCATGATGTTATTTTTGG
Organism: Viscum album; assembly: GCA_963277665.1. Classification (NCBI taxonomy): domain Eukaryota; kingdom Viridiplantae; phylum Streptophyta; class Magnoliopsida; order Santalales; family Viscaceae; genus Viscum; species Viscum album. The sequence continues at coordinate 192,643,400 of OY728145.1, forward strand.
ATTAGTAATCAAACATATTTGTAATTACTTCTCAAAAATCATTTAAAAGGAATATAATATGAGCATGATAGCTGAGTTAAACTATCATATTTGATTTAAATTTTTTCAAAAATATTTTGGAAATGTTTAAGACAAAATAAAATAAATACTTTATTTACATGAAAAGTTTGTAATTGAAAACAAAACGAATTATTGAACTCTTATGAGTTAAACCAATAAATATTACATGAATTTGATTGGAAAACTTGTTGAGGACAATTTATATAGAAGAATAATTGGATGCTTGATTTATATTATTAAAATTAATCCCAAAAATATTTTTTTGTATGTGTTTTTTCTAGATTTCAATCCAATACAAAACAATATCACCTAATTTCTAAAAAAATACTTTTATGGTCTCCAAAAATAATTTATTCCCTTTGTCATATCTTTCCAAGAACCTCTACTTTTAATTTACCATTATACTGAGATTTTCATTTTAGTGGTTGTAAACTAGATAAAAAAATAACTTCAGGAAACTATCATTTTATATGTAAATACTTAGTATCATCGACTAGTAAGAAACAAAATTCTATAAAATTATCAATGTCTAAAGAAGAATATATTACATCTATGATCTTCTTTGCACAATTTATATGGATAAAACAAAACATGATGGATTTTGGGTTCAATATTTACTGTGTTTCAATAAAATGTGATAACACATGTGATTCCAACATTTAAAATAATTTTATAAACCATTCTACAACAAAACACATTAATTTAACACATTGTTCCTTAAGATATCTTGCAAAAAAAGGTGATACCTATTAATAAGGATATTGCATTGTTATCAAATTTTTTGTTGTGGATCATAATAGTGAATCTGAGAAGCTTTTATTTAAGGATGTTGCATTTTTTTACTTGTTTTTTATTGAAAACTTTCTAATCTAGCTATATATTTATTAATATACGTATTAAATGTTCAGAACAAGACAGTTAAATTTTTATCTATTTGGGATAATGTTTACATTGATATTTATAAAAGAGAGTGTAAGATTGGATGAAACCACAAATACATGGTATTTGGAGATATTAAACATAAGTTATAGAGTTATGAAATGAAATAAAGTTTTTGGAATTTATAAAATAAATGTAGTACATGTTGGAATTGAGGGGGATATGGAATCAGACTATGCTCTCATTCATGGAGAAACTTCTCAAACTATGATTAAAAATAGCATACTTGAACACGTTACAACCAGTGGGACTACACCCTCAAAAAATATATTGAAAATATGGTAGTAGATGACCCATTATAATATGAAACTCTAGAAAATAGAAGCCATAATTTCCAATTTATTTTATTGAATAATGTTTTAATTGAGTTTGTAACTATAAAAGAAGTTCATTTTGAAGTGCGTCAAGTGCTAATGGATACACTCATGCTTGCCACTATTTAACTATATATGTTACTAGTTTCTTTAACAAGGGAAGATATGACTTCCCATATTACATGTTTTGTTAGTATTTAAAAAGATATATTTATCTATATTACTTTGGGTTAAAATCCTCTTTTCTAAATATCTATTCCTATAGATACTAGTTGAAAATTTTGTAATGAATTTGTTAGGTTTATCAGTCTATGTTCTTTTAGGAATGAATAAGAAGAAGATGATGATGAAGACCAAGCTACTCTCTTATTATCCAAAAAACCATAGATAGAATATGCAGAGACCTCTCTTCTCAAAAAGTTACATAAAGTTGATGAAAATCATTTTATAGATGAAGGACGGAGTGCAGAAGCGCACCATGGTTTTCTTTTCTCCAATTAGTTCAAAAAATAATAGCTATAAAATTCATATAGAATATATTGATGTTGCTGATGAAAAATCTTGTGCACGTTTTTTTGTGATTTTGTCTTAGGTATGTTTATTCAAAAATTATCAAATTAAGTCCAAGTTTGATGTAAGTAATCTTTATGAACAATATTTTTTCCATAAAAATTATTTTGATGAGTTAAAAGTGTAGATAGTATTTTTAATTTATAAGGTCTTGAAAGAATATACCAAATAATCCTCACACAAATATTATTTTGTTCAATATGTGTTACAATCTAAAATAGAAGTGGTTTCTCACACTGTAGATATACCCACTTAAGGAGTTTCCTTTATATAGTGTGAGTTTCTTTCAATATATTTTTTATAATAAATTAATCAAGATGTAGTTTCTAATGTCATAATTATTCTAACAATTACAAGGAGCATAAAAGATGATATCAATCAATCCCAATAGGATATTAGTACCCTACTAAAAGTTAAAGATACAATCATTCATAATGCATTTATAAAGACAAAAAACTGATGCATGTTTTATCATAATAGGGTTAAAGAAAATGTTTAGGATTTCATAAAAAATTTCCCTCTATTAGAATATTATTTGGTTAGTCATATAGGGACACAGGCTTTTTACTCATGCAAATTGGATCTTTTTAGATGAATATTAAATAAATTACAAAATTTCATGCCTGAGGACAATACTCATTTAACGAATTCGAAAACATAGAACACAATATTCTAATCTGGTGAAAGATCTTCAAGGTTTCCCACAATGATCATCCCATTTAGCACTCTACATAGAAACACCAAAAATAAAAACATTCTTGAAAACATGGGGAAATGAAACATGAGAAAAGGTGAGATCGGATATTTAGTGAAGAAAAAATAATATGAATATAAGAATAACATAAAAATAAAGGTATTCACACTTGATAATAACATTTGAAAACCATAACCTACATATCAATGATCTGAATCATGATACATGGAACTAAGATTTCTAGTTCATGAGACCAAAATTATAAAATAATCAATGAACATAATCCATGAGAAAATACCATTTTCGTAAGATCTAAATTTTTTTGCATAAATATAAGCATAAAAGATAATTTCCATATTAGTCTATGGTCACTACCAATACCATCATAGTAGAAAAATTCCTTCACTAAATTGGGTTAAATTCCACTTCCAACCCTATATTACTGATCTGGGTTCACTTCCCATTCTATCCATATATTAATGAACTAGGATCACTTCCTATTACAGACCTGTAATACTGAAATGATTTAACTTCCTATTCAATCCTTGTGTTACTAAATCGGGATCAGTTATCATTCCATCCTCATATTAATGAACAGAGTTTGCATCCCATTATAGTTATTTCTATATAATGAGATACAAATATTTACACACTGCATTGTAAAGACATATAGGCCACACAATCACATAATTAAAACCATATTTATGGGTAGCAAATGATCTAACCAATTAATCATATCAAAAACTATAAATGAAATGATTATTATAAACATTTCACCATATCATAATCATTTGGAAAGGAACAAGTTTCATAGCCATTTAATCATAATAGAAACAATAGAAATAAGTGGGTTTCATAATAATTTAATCATGGTACGACCCTTGAAAGAGAAACGGGGTTCATAAATATTTTCCAATCATACATAAACCATTTTATGAAAGAATATGAATGGTATTATTGGATAATATTCTTAATAAAGAATAGGTAACACCAACGAATGTCATCTTAGAAGGAAAATATTTTTGAAATAAATTTTAATACATTTCATGAGAAAAATATCATTTCCATTTAGAAAAAGTACTTTTGAAATCATAAATAATTTTGAAAGAATTTATATTTGAAAATAAAAATAAAAAATTATAAAGGAATATTTGAAAATAATTTAAAAAAATAATAATAATTAAACATTTTATAAATCCCTTTCTTTTAAAATATCATTTAGAATATATAATGGAATATTTCAGAATCATTTAAAACCCCATTTAATAATAAAAAAATTTAGAGACACTTTTCTTGGAAAGTTACCATTGAAACTTATAAAGGATGCTTTGAAAATTATTTGAAAAACTTTTTAAACTTAAACCTTCTTCAAAATCATTTTCTTTGAAAATAAACAACGAAACTAAGGAAGAATTAAAGAACATATAAAACACTTTAAAAAATTTTCAAAATACTTTCCCTTGAAAATGATTTAAAGAGATATTTTGAACACTTTTTTTAAAACATTTTTAGAAAACATAGTTATTATGAAAATAGATTTTTGAAATAAGAGAGGAAAAAACAAATTTTCTTTAATATTTTTTCTTAATTATCTTAATTTTCAATATAAAATCCATGACCCGAAAGACAATAAATCAGTTCTCCAAGCCGTGTCAACACATGACCTCAACCACAAATCCCAGTACATTAGAGGTTACCGACTAGAAGTGAGGGTATAATAGGTCACATTGGAAGACTATACCCTCTTTACTAAAGTAATCAACAATAGAAAACAATATAAACAATGAAAATATTATGAAACAACCAATGAACATGCATAATCAAACATCTTCCAAAACCACATACAAACCAAAAACCAACAATAACTATTTCATGTAATTCTAAAAGTTCTAAAATTGTAGGAAACCAAAAATAAATTCAAATGGAAAAATCCCCAAGGTGGAAATGACTCTCAGTATGGAACCTCATCCATGCACCTCCCAATCCCAAATCACTTACCAAGAATGGGGGCTTTACCCTTATCCTGACATGCAACTAAGAAATCTTCTCAGGTATACAACAACACCTGAGTAGGGTGTGAGTTTAACTCAGTAGTCCACTACTAACAGGGTCTAAAAGATATCCGGTATAACAAACAGTCCTTGAAATAAGTAAATAAAAGATAAGGCAAGAAAAAGACAGCTCGAGTTCTATTAGTTAATAATATATTATTTAACCATTTCTATCATCATTACCATTTTCATTTCTTAATCACTCTTTATTTATTAGTTCATTTTAATCACATATTAAATGGGTTAGGAATTTACATCATTTACACATGGGTTTAAACCATAACAACTACGCGAAAGGGAAAGAGCTAAGTCCCTATCTCGCTAGGGGTAAACACATTATAAAAAAACATCACCCTCACCTTGAAGCCTCAATCTAGATGGTTTCAGCAAATTAAACCATTGTTAGAATAGATATTCGTCCCCTTCCCTAACTAATGTATTAATGGGTGGAGTTTAGAGCCCTAGTCTAACTCAACCCATGTGCATAGATCCTCAAGTCAATACCCCACACTACCAAGACATTTTCACATGATTATTTATCCAATCCCCACACACATACCATATCACTAACCATACTCAAAAAATACACATAATAATCACAATATGTAACAATAAACTTGGGAATTAAAATTATTCCATAACCCAAAAATACATTTACCATTTACATTACATAGTTCATTTATCCAAATTTTCATTCTCATGACCTAACCCATTAGGTAGGTTCTATAATTACCTTTATATCAACCCATTTAACATTTTCATTAATTCCCTTATGAAATCCAATTCATAATATTTCTCAATTCTCAAGTCATTACCCATTTAAAAAGTTCATCATTTTATAGGCCCCATCCCTCTTAAACATTCCTAACATAATTCATAGAACAATTGACACAATCAGAATTAACTCGTCTAACCCATTTTCATGTCATTACAGACAACCCATTATCCCATTATAAACCCTAATATTACCTACCTTTATTCCATTTTCAAATCAACCAGCCATATCAATATGTTCTTCTTGAACTCTATGTCATCATACGTCAACTCTACACTTAACTTGAACAATTTCTGGGTTAGTAAACGTCGATGCACCCCATGGGAGGCCCTAAATCATTCTATTGAACCTAAACACATCCCAAGAGTATCTTTAGTGGTTAAATACATCATTTAGACACCCATTTTACCAAATCTCACCAAAGGCACCAAACACACAATAGGAGATAACCAAGAACCCAACCAATGATGCACATATCAACTCAACAACTATGGAATATAACTTGTAGACCACATACCTTGAATCCATTAATAAAAACACTCTTAATCGTTTCCTTATATTTTTATTCAAGAAATACAAGAATCCATAACCTATATTCTACCAAAAAAAGAGGGGTTAATGAATTTAGAAGAAACTTACCCAAGGCATAAGCCCTAATCCAGAATATACAAGCAAGATAAAGATTAGACTTTCTCGGATCTTCAGTCCACAAACCATAGTGCTCCAAATGGAATAGAAAATATGTAGAGTGATCCTTGGGAGATATTGAGGGATTTGGTTCATCACTAGTGTTAGAGGAATGATAAAGGGGTGATAAAATGGATGGTAACTTAAAAATCTTAAGATGGAAAAACATTAAATTTGTTAACTTTTATTGGGGTACACAGTTTTCGGCCATGTTTTCTAAACCTTGTGTATACCACTATCTATGGGTGGTTGGATCACAGGGTTACCTAGGGAGGTTCTCATGGTTTTATATTCATTTGACAACCATGAATAATTCCACTATCCATGGCATCATGGATTTTCTCTCCCCCTTGAATGATTTCTCTTAACTATTCACCTCCTTCTCCTGGATAGCGTGGTTTGGGTGCACATTTTACACTAACCATACGCCAACCATGAAACATGCATAGAATGAACATTTTTCTTTTTCATTTATGTCCTGAATCCCTGAGACACCAACTTGCTTCCGCACACACCTGGGAGGCATTTATTAAACCCAAAACAAGTGATTCAAACCAAAACATAATGAAGTACATACCTTCATGAAGACCAAGATATTACAATCCCCACCTTATTTCCAATCATCCTCATGCCATGATCGCAAGAATCACTGAGATTCCGAAAAAAGATATTGGGCCACTACGCATGCATATATGACTCCCTTTCCTAGGTTTCTTCTTGAACATTCACATTCTTTCATAGAACATGAACTAAAGGAAAAATATTGCCCCACAAAACATTCTCACTATGATCCATGATACGAACTGAATTATCCTCAATGGATGCATCATGTTAATGCTAAATATGTTTAACATCAATCACATGAGATGGGTTAGGGTGATATTTCTGAAGTTGTGATAGGTGGAATACATCGTGCATTCCACTATACAGTTGTGGAAGAGCCAATAAGTAATCCATAAATCTAATCCTCTCCTTGAGCTCAGATGGACCCATTTACCTGGTTTCCAAAATTCCCTACATCCAAATTCAATAGCGACCCAACCATTGCGATACCAGAAGAAACAAAAGATTACACACTATAAACTAAAGAGGTTGATGATTCCTATATGCCTAAAAGTTTTAAAAACTATGAGCCATTGTCATGTGTTTTTGATTTAATTGCACCTGCTCTGATTTCTCCTACATAAGACTTGACCCCAAAAACTATCTCTAATAGCCTGAAGGCTTTAATTTTTTATTTATTTTGATAATCCATCTTTCAAGGGTTGAGGTGGAACCCTTACAAATCCCGTAGGATTAAGTATTTCATAGCCCATAGTCCTTAGAGGAATTCATTTCTCGTAGGCTTCAAACATTACATATAACCCAGACAAACTACTTGGAACTGCTCCTACCCAGCATCTTTATAGTGAAATCAACTATCCATCTTCATACATTACATACAACCCAGACTAACTATGATTTCCCAATTTCCATCCAAGAAAATAGTCATATATTTGGTCAACCATAAAGCCCCCCAAATGGTACCATCTGAATTGTAGCATGAAAACTATTTTTGTAGAAAAACTCAACATGCGCTATATCTTTTTCCCATGATCCCCTGAAATTCAAGACAGAGGCCCTCAATATATCCTCTAATACCGAAATAGTTCACTCTGACTTTCTGTCTGTCTATGGGTGAAAATTCATACTAAAAACACATGGGTTCTACGCATATTCTACAATCCCTTATAGAAGTGTGATGTGAAACATGGATCATGATCCAAAAATATAGTTCTCAGTACTACATTCAACAAAAATATTTCTCAAACATATATCTCACCCAATAGGTAAACGTCGAATGTATCTCAAATTGGTAAGAAAGGATCCACCTTGGTCAATCGATCCACAAACACCCAGATTTCATCATTATTATGAGATATCATTGAAAGAACCAATTCAAAATCCATCATTAGATCATCCCGCTTTTATTCTGTAATGGGAAATGGATATTACAACCCACCTAAGAATTGGTGTATGCTAATTACCTACCTACAGTTAAGGAATCATAGGAAAAAACCTGCAAACCTCCTTCTTCATTCCCAGCAACAAATATTTCCTAAGAAGATCATTGTACATCTTTGTCAAACAAGGATGCACTTCCCATTTCGAGGCCTGAAACTCAAACATTAAATCATCCCATATATATATAGGAACACCCACACATGCACCAATAAAATCATTCACATCATCACTAATAGTCCAACTATAAGGCATATCAATGCCTTGAAGTTGTTCAATCATAGAAAGACAATTGGGATCCTTAAGGTGAATCTCTTTGACTTGACACAAAAGAGTGGACTCAACTGCTAAGGGTACAATAAACATCTTCCCAGCTCCATGATTGACCTCCAAATTCATATCAACAAACAAATCAATCATCTTTCATGCGAAACTATAATCATTAACTGTGCGACTTTGATTTTTCCATCACAAAGAATATGAAACACTATTCTCCTTTCCTGGTGTGTACTCCAACTCGAAATCGATGTTTTATTAGTACTCAACCCATCTTCACTACTGAAGATTCAAATCATGTTGGGATAAGATTTATTTAAGAATTTTATGATTGGTATACATGGTAAACCATTCTCTTAAAAAGTAATACTGCCAAAATTTCAATGCATAAACCATTTTGTACAATTCTTGATTGTGTATAGGGTAATTTATTTTATGAGACCTCAACATCTATATCCCATACAAAATAACCCGATCATCCTGCATCAACACAACTCCAAGACCAACACCAGACACATCACAAAACATGATATACCATTTCACTAATTATCTGATATTAGAATCAATGCAGTAGTCAACTTCTTATTCAACTCTTTGAAATCATTCTCACATTCCTCAGTCCACTAAAACATGATAACATTCTTTTTCAAAATCAAAATTAGGACATCCAAATTGGAGAAATCTTTGATAAAACTTGGGTAATAACCATCCAATCCTAGAAATATTTGGATACAATCAACATTCTTGGGCCTCTCCCATGATACGACTACCTATAATTTTTTTGATCTAATTACATACCCTTCTATGAGATAATGTGACCCACGAAATGAATCCTATCAATCCAGAAATGATATTTGGATATATTTTCGTATATCATATGATCTAATAGTGTACTCAGGATGATTTCAGGATGTTTTGTATGATCATCATTAGTTTTAGAGTACACTGAGATGTCATCAAAAAATACAACTTCAGACTATTCTAGATAAAGATGGAAGATTCTATTCATCAGAGCCATAAACACTACTGATCCATTAGTCAACTCGAACAACTTCACAAAAAAAATCACACAACCCATACCTACTCATGAAGGTTTTATATGGTATATAATAATTCCCCACCCTTAAATAGTGATACCTTTATCTTAGATCAATTCTTGGGAAACACTGAAGAATCCTTCAGTTGGTCAAATAGATCATCAATCTGGGGAAGAGTGTATCTATTCTTAACCATCATCTAATTCATCTTTCTATAATCAATGCACAACTATAATGATCCATCATACTTCTTAGTTTACCACATTGTGGATCCCAAAGGTAGAATATTAGGATGTATAAAACCTTTATTATACAATTATTTAAACCGAGATTTACTTTCTTAGAGTTCTTTCGGTATCATCTGATTCAGTGAAATGGAAACCAATTCTTCTCCTAGAAGAAACTCTATCGTGAACTTAACATCTCCCTCAAGAGGAATCCATGAGAAATCCTCAAGAAACACATCAAAAAAATAATCCAAAATATAAGGGGATACTAGTTTCTCTACTCTTCCATCATCAAGCATTAGAATAGACACTTGGGCTATGATATCACCCAACTATTGAAAAACAAGCCCAATATGTCCTGCTCGAACATCCCCCTCTCCACAATGGAAATAAATGTCTACCTCAAGATATTTGAACATTACCTGATAGTGGAAACAATTTATATGGTCTTGGTACAACACTAGAAAATCAATTCCCGAAATCACGTACAAACCTAACATCTCGAGGATGAACAAGTTCAATAGAAAATTATACCCACCAACCCCCAAAGAACAACCCTTAAATTGTCATATGTTCTGAACTTGCACCCCAGTTGAGTAACAATCCAAATAAACCCACAAACACATCCACTTCTATTCCCAACATAACTAAAAACTGACAAAAAATAAAAGAATGTGTGTCACCTGTGTGAAATAAAGAACTAGTGATAGTGGAATAAATAAGGGTCATAACTCGAACAATCGATGGTCTAGCCTCGCCACCTCCATGTGTATACTAAACTTTGTGAAGATGACACTTCCCTCTACCCTAGTCTATAACCTATGTCCTAGATGTTATAATACTATACTAATATGGATGCTCTCACCCTGGCATACCATGTCAAAAACTTTGACTGGTACGACCAGTTGAGATTCAACTACCCACCTGATATGGAGGAACAGATCCCTACCTCAACTCAGAATAATCCACAATCCTCCATCTATTCCATGTTGTCAAGGGTTTTTATAGGACCTATGCACATGCCCCATCCTACCACATGTACGACACTCAACTGGTGGTCAAGGATATTGACCCCTCATGTGCCCCGACCTTCTATACTGATAGAAAAACACTTTTTCACCACCCTAAGAGGTTCACCCTCTCTTTTAACTGCTCTATATTATTACACCCTAATAGAATCTTTGAAAATGATGCTTCCTGCCCTCATAAGTTGTATCACTCATCTGTCTAACTAGCACCACAAGTCCACCCCAAAAGCCCCTTCAGGTTCCCTTTTGGGATAAGGGATAGATCCACTACCTCTAAAAACCTTTTCAAAGAGAATATATTCACCTGGAACCTGATCTCATGTATTAGACTATACTTGAACAATTTTTTCATAGTTTCCTCATCCCCTAACTATGATGGAGTGAAGAATCATAAGTTAGTGAAATGACAAGCACAATCCATCACTGACATTACCCCTTAGGTAAAACTCATAAACTCTACATCCTTCTCCTGCCTCAAGGTTTCTGGATAGAAATGTTCTAAAAACTTTTCTTGGAAATATTTCCATTCCATTCCTTCATCATGTTTAGTCTGAACAATGATTTCCCAGCTACACTTTTCCTGAACTCACAATATATAAGTCTCTAACTTGACATGGTTCTCATAGGGAGTCTCTAAATGGTAAATAATTGTCTAGAAGGACTCTATACGGAACTTGGATACCTCTGGAATGCCATCTCTAATGAAGGTTGGAGTATGTTATAGCTGAAACTCTCTAGTAATCTCGAACATACACGGTATAACCTACCATGTTTCATGTTCTATCATCTATATAATATAAATATATTTATCATGAAACTACTCCCCTCTATTATCCTAAATAACTTGGTTTTCTTAATCTACTACCGAGGGAGGTCTCTTGGAAAAATTCTATTTTCACCCTATTAGCACATGTTTTCAAGGTGGAATTTCTCTACAATTCCAAACATAATCTTTGGAACATATAACAAAAACATTTCACAGTTCATTTAAAAAATTTATCTCTACTATCCATAAAAATTTCATTTCAAATACACCACCTGAATGGAAACCTTCATATAGAAAACAACCATTGACCATCCCTTCTTTGGGTCATGGATTACTAGGCTAAACCAATATACATAGTCACAAGCCTTTCATTAGGCACCTTTTTTAATCCACTTTCATGTCCACAACATGAGGCTTCCTCTTGGAAACATTTCTCATTCCACAAATCGCCTCAATCAATATTTTGATTCACTTACACCCTCAATTATGAACAATTATTTAACAATTATATAATAATTTATTTCATTTTTAACCATTGAATCATTTTATTGGAAACTTTTTTCTTTAATTTTCTCAAGAAGGTCAAATTCATTCTACCTCTTTACATCCCACATACCCACATCATCTCTGCCTATCACGATGAATGTCTCTTATATACCTATGTTCCTATAATGATATATGAATGTTCAATCTCATTCCGTTCCAGCCATAATTTAAATATCATAAAACTATCACATCACACAAAAAGTGGACCAACCAATGGTGAAATATAATCCAACATAATAACACACAACAAAAAAACAATTCCCACCATAGGTAACATGGGATTTCCCTCATAGATGGGTTCGCCACTCCCAAGAATGAGCTCACTGCCAAGGCCTCACACATCTTATTGTCCTTTTACATTCTAATTAGTAATATCATTGAAACAAACCTTGGTATGATACCGCATTGTAACATCCCTGACCCAGAGGCTACTAAACCGGTGCTCCAAGCTGGGTCACGACATGACCTCAAGTGTGCCTCCTAGTATGCCAGAGGTTTGCAACTAGTGGAAAGGGTATAAAAAGTAATTCAGGGATACTATACCCTATAAACTAGAGTAATTCATAATAGAAAACAATATAAATAGTGAATTGTTTTCCAATAACTAATGAACATGCATAATCAAATATCTCCCAAAATTGCGTACAAACCACAAACCTAAAATAACTATGTCATGTCATGAAAATAGTGACAAAAGTACAGGAAATAAAAAATTTAGACAGATAGAAAAATCTAAATAGTGGTTCTAACTCCATGTATAGAACCACATCCATGCATATCCCAAGACTGACTCAATTCCCAAGCATGGGGCCTTTATAATTTTCCTGACTTGAAATAATCAAATTTTCTCACGTATAAAATGGTTCTAGAGAAGGGTGTGAGTATAAATCAATAGGGCACCACCAAGAATGTCTACACAATATATATTCTAACAGACAACGCATGGAAGGCATAAATAAATTACAAGGCAATTCCACTTTAGTGGTGGTATAGTGCTAAAGGGTTAAGGGTCATAGAAATGACGTTCATTAGAGGTATGTGGTTCGAATCCTTAGAGACTGCTCTAGGGTGTATTTCCACCTCCCTTGGTCAACTCACCATGTCAGGTCACAAAATGTCTCATCAGGTCAGACGAAGGGTCCAAACCACCAAGCTGATGGATTGATATTTCGAACCATTATTGATCAGGCTGTTACCCCATGAGACTCCCTTCCATCTTGTATTTCAATGGATCCTTTGCAGTTGTGGATAACTCTCTATAGTGATACCTTTGTGGGGAGGGTCAGTTTATGGGGGTGGAGGGTTCGAAAAGTCCACTCCTGGGGATTCCATTTTAAAAAGGAAATGATAAGGAAATAAAAGAAAACTCAAGTGACATTAGTTAACAATATTAACTTTAATCATTTCAATCATCATCACCATTTTCATCGCTTAAACCCTTTTAATTTCTTAGTTAATTTTCATCATATATTCCATGGTTTAATCATTTTCATCATTTAAACATGGGTTTAAACCACAAAAACTATGTGAAAGGTAAATATAAATGTCTCCATATCACTAGGGAAAAACATCATATCAAAAAACTTCACACTATCCTTGAAGCCTCAGTTTAGGCGGTTTCATCAAATGCAACCATTTGGGGAATAGATATTTGTCCCCTTCCTTAACCCATACATTATGGGGTGGAGTTTGGAGCCTCATTCTAACTCAACCCATGGGCGTAAAACCTCAAGTTAATACCCCACACTTCCAAGATAGGTGTATATGCTTATTTATCCAATCACCATGCACATTTCATATCAAAAACCCTACTTAAAACAATACACTTAACAATCACAATACCTAACAATAAACATGGGAATTAATATTATTCCATAACCCAATAACACATTTACCATTAACATTAGATATCCCATTTAGACTGATTACCATGTTCATTCCCTAAACCATTTGTCATGTTCTATAATTCCATTTATATCAACCCATTTAGAATTGGCATCAATCCCATTCATCATATTTTTCAATTATCAAGTTGTTACCCATTTAACAACATCATAATTTCATATACACTATCCCTCTTAGGAATTTCTAACATAATTCAAATACCATTTGACACAATCACAATTAACCTAGTTAACCCATTTTAATTCCATGCCAAACAATGATTTATTCCATTATCAATCCTAGGAATAACTTCCATAATTCCATTTTCAAATCAACAAACCAAATCAATCTGTTCTTTTTGGGATCTACATTATCACACAAGAACTCTACAATTAACATCACCAATTTATAGGTTCTGAAATGTCACCGCACCCCATGGGTAGCCCTAAATTATTCTATTCAACCATGATGCATCCCATAGGGATCATGCGAGGTTTAATCCATCATTTAGGCACCAAATTTACCATAATTAGTATATCCACAAAAATCACAATAAGAGAAAACCAAGAACACAACCAAATATGATAAAATCTACTCAAAAACTATAGGATATAACTTTTCAACCACATACCACAAATATATGGACGAACACACTTAATTTTTGACATATCCAGATTTAAGATCCCCTTGAACCCCCAACCTAGATTCCTCTTGAAAATGGAGTTTTAGGACTTCTATAGAAGATAACCCAATCTACAAGACCTAATCTAGAAAAGAGATTAAAGGGGAAGATTAGACTTACCTAGAGCTTCGATATGCAACCAATGACACTCCAAACAACTTATAAAAGAGGGAGATCAATTATTAAGAGATCCTATGGGTTTGGGTTTTTCAATAGGGATATAGGTTGAGGAGAGGGGAGAAAAATCAGGAGGAAACCTAAAAATTATGATATGGAAGAACTATAGATTATTCAGCTTTTACGGGGTTGCACAGTTTTCCCACACAATTTTCCAAATCATGTGAAACCCACTATTAAAGGGAGTTGGGGTCTAACAGTTTTCTGGGGTGGCTCAAATGATTTGAAAACTATGTTCCAATCATGTATAATTACACTATCCAAGCCATATGGTTTGGATCTCCCCCATATATGATTTTTATTATCCATATACCTCCTCCTCATAGTTTGAATGGTTTGGGTGCACAATTTACCCTAACCGTGGAATAATCACGAAGCATGAAAAATATAGCCATTTTTCATTGTTTTTTTTTCATGATCTGAAACCTCGAGACACCCCTCAGCTTCCTAAAACACCTTGAAAACATAATATAAACCCAAAATAAGATATTCAAACTAAAATTTAAATGAGTAAATACCCTCATGAAGTATAGGATCTTACAACCCATGATTGAAAAAATGGAACCATTACACGAGGATATCATGAATTAATAGAGTAAATTATAATTTGAGATACATATTGAGATATTGAACACAATATTTTATCAATGGAATCATAATCATAATCAATCCTGATAAATGATGATATTATAGCAATAAACTCTTACCACTTTGGTAACTTTGAATCATAATCCCCCTAAAATAATAAAATTACATAACGATTAAAATATAATGGAAATGATTATATTCTTTATATAAAAAATATAATGGGTACTATATACACATCATTAAATAATATATGTTCATAATGAATATATTTCTCAAAGAATGGAAATTGAGACTCAATTCCCTTACAGTTTTTTAACTTTTTAACTATTGCCCCATGAAAGACAGATCCTAAAATGGATATGTAAATACAAATAATTTTTTATAGAAGTATTATAAAATAAATTCATGGGAATTCTAGACATCACATAGAATAAATAAGGGTAGAATATAGAACATGTCTCACAAATGTAAAAAGTGAGATGAAAATCCCTTACCTTAAGTCTTGGATTCTTTCATACAAATTTCAATCTACAATATACTAAATATTCGTTTATCATAAATATCTCAAAGGAAAATATTCATACATATCATATCCTATAATATTTTATAATAACCTTTTATTACCCTCTTATTAATAATTCCATATTAAATTTGTGTTTCAGGTAATAACCACTTTCTTTTTCTTATACGTTTTGATTTGAAATTTTTTTGGTCCTCATAATTTTATCTTGGTTCAATAATAATAATAATGATAAAAATGATATAAATATAATATATATTCAATATTTATGTATTAGAAATAACTCCTAAAAATGAGTGATAGAAAATGAAATACACTGTTTTTGGAGATGGTAGACATTATGTAGGCTTGGATGATGTTTTTTTCATTTTAATATTGGGTTGAAATAAATAAAATTAAATGAAATATATTATAATTAAATAATAATATGTATTTCATATATATCAATTTTTTTTGTTAAACTCATCTTTAATATACTCCATGTATAGCGTGAATTAATCACATTACTTCATGAGGGAATAGTCCACCGTACATACGAATGAAGTAATTATATTCCAAAAAAATGGGAACCATGAATGGATGTGTGAAGTAAAAATTTAGTAGTCATAATAACATCATAAACATAATACAAAAGTAATATTTGAATCATTATATAAAAATAATTTAATGGGTTTTAGGATGAAATAAAACAAAAACATTCATTGATGAATGTTGCATCATCTTCAGGTATATCCTTTCAGTTTTCACCAAAGACCTTATTTGGATGGTTGTATGACCAAATTAATGGTTATAGTACTAGTTGAGGGAAGAGAAGAGGCTACTTTTTAGCTATTTTCTAAATAAATTGGTTTTGAATGTGTCAATATATGGGGAGAGTGGGGGGCCTTTTATAAGGGTAGTGAGTGGCACTCTTGTAATTTTTTGGATGAGTGAATTCAGACCATGTTTTTTTCCATGTCAAGTGGATCAAATAATTGAAACATATATATATTATAAGGTATAAGGTAGAAAAATGTCCATACAATATATTTTAGACAAATATCTAGATCATGTTTTTCCTTATGTTTAATTTTTAGTCCATTGGTAAACTCGTTTATCTCTTAATTGTTGTGATTAATTTGAACTGTTTTAACGAATAATTGTGGTAAAAAATATATTAAAATTATTAAAAATTATAAATGATGATTATTAAAAATATGGAATCAATTTTTAAAATTCCAATCATAGAAGTAGAAAAACATAATTTAAAATTAATTTCATAGACATGATGAGAAAGATGGTTTTTAAAGAGAAAATATTATCAAAAGTTTAAAATGTTCATATATTCAATTTGAATATGAAATTGATTCCAATAAAATAAATTGGATTAGTTTATATATAATGGAAATATTTTTTTTATTACTGATTTAAAGTATAATTTATCAGTATAAATTAATTAAATTAAAATTTATCTTTCAATTTAAACTTAGTATTTATCAATAAAATTAAAAAAGGAAACTTCTCAAAACAATACCAAAAATTCACCCTAAGATATTTTTTATATTCCTTTTTCAAAAATAAAGTTTATTTTTTCAAATAAATATTAAAAAATTGGTAAATTTTTTTTTTAATTTATGTTCTCCACGCACAATTCACCAGTCTTTTAGAAAATATAACATTTTTCTGAAAATATTTTCCTTCTTTTAAATGATTCTCATTTTATTTACAATTAGTAGATAAAAAATAAATATATCAAAAATATATTCTTTTCAGAAGTTTTTTAATTTTATTTAATCCCTATATTCCAATTCCCCGGAAATAACTATCATATTAAAATATATTATTAAAAGTATATTTTTGTTCGGTAAAAGTTATTCTGCCGCCTAACACAAACTATGAAAGGAACTTTCTATTGTCTGTAACACAAAAAAAAAACATAGTATTGCATGTATTGAAAGAAAAAGATCAGTGTCATGTGGCATGCAAGCTTAACTCAGTTTTGCAAATAAATAAATCTTACCTTGTTTAAGCATGCAATGTAAGCCGTCAAAGAATTTATATTTATTTTAAAAAATAATTCAAAAAAAACTCAAGGTGTTATATTCTACCCCCATTAAAATGAATTTATCCCTCAAATTTTTTTTGGTTTATAATAGTTTTATTTATATAAGTTCCTTTAATAGAAACCCACATCCTAAAAATAAATACCAAGTCATCATTTAAAATGTGAAATTTGGAAACATAGTAGTTTCCCAATGTAACTCATAACTATGATTCCACATAGAAGAACATAGGTGGGACGTGAATATTTCGACATGTAAGAAAAGTACAAATAAGTATAGAGAGTAATAGAGATCACTTATTAAAAGAAAGTGGGTGATCTATATAAAACTAAGAAACACAGATTGATAAATATGTGATTATTTAATGGTCCATTTGACACATCAGAAATGAAGGTATTAAGAAAACATTTTGTTCAAGGATAATTTTCGCAAATTGAAATAATTTTACCAATTATATATACTTTATTTCAATAATTTTTATAAGTTCAATCTCAAAAATAAGTTTTTCCTTCACCAATTTTTACTTTAACTATAACTCTGTGAAATAAAGGATAACATTTGGTGACTAAAGAACTATTGGATCATAAGATTCATGATAAGTAATTCAAATAATATTTATTTGTCATCACAAAAAATGGTTGGTATAAGTTATCCAATATAAATAAATCTTTATATTTCAAAACATTAATCCCTAAATCCTCAATAAAAGTTCAACATAAACCATTTCAGAAATAGATAACCCTTTGGACCATTCTTAAAGATGAAAATACAAAACATTAGAAATAATGTCACTAAATTTCAAAACATTAGCATAAAATTTATACCCCATGTATCATAAGTACCTCATGATTGTGAAATATCAAAAATGTGAATGCCCTCATCATTTATTCTGTTGAAACATGTTAATAACATGAATTACCAAAAATCCTTATTGAAATATGCATTCATACTCATAATTTATACAGATTATTGGATATATTCCTAAATTACAAAAATGTTGTAAACCTCATAAATGATAACATAAGACAAATTGTAAATAAATCCATTATTAGTTATGAAGTAAAAAATGTAACACCCAAGGATTTCATTGTACGTTATCTCTTTAAAGTAATTCAGTAGGTTGTGCCACATACAACACTGAGTTTGAGCGTGCCACACATACCAAACCAGTCGTTTAAAAAGCAGTTATGAATAGTAATAAATTAATTTTGAATTTTATATACATCATGAAATTTTAACATCCATATTATTTTTTTCATAGAAATAATATTAGAACAAATTCATTTTTTGATAAAATATGTATTTTTGAAAAAATGCAATTTTACCGTCTTTTAATGGAAAACCATTTTTAAATCCAAAATTTGACACATTTGTATATTCAATTTGACAAAATAAAATATTTCTATAGAAGCGAGCCAAAAAAAAATTAGTTTGGATAAATAGTTTGGTGATTTTCTGATAACAGTCTTATTTTGATAAATAGTGAAAAATACCAAATTTTAACTTAAAAAAACTTTTTTAATCAAAATAATATATAGTGTTAAATTATAAATTTGAATGGGTTTTAAGTATAATTAAATTATATTTCTATCACTTAATACAATTTTGGTAATTGGAAGTAATTTTAAATTTAAATTGGACATAAACACATAAATCTTTTGACAGTTTTTTACTTCTCAAAAACCCGCTTTCTGGTTTTGAAAATGGGAATTAATTATGAATTAATTAATAAAACTTCTATGTTCTTAATTTTTTAAATTATACATCATTTTAGAATTTATAATATTAATAAAAATCTGGTTTAATTTGTGGTATTTTTCTGAAAACATTTAATTTTGGATGAATAGTGAAAAACACTAAGTTGTAGATAAAAAATGACTTTTTCATTTAAATTATTTTTTATTTATTTTAAATTCAAAATATATAGATAATACATATATTATTTCAGTTTAATTTATTGGGGTCATTTTATAATATGATCAGATATATAAAATTTTGTTGAACTTTTTAACGTCTTTTAACCAGTTTCTTGGAACATTTACAAATTTGCTTAAAACAAAATTTTACCGCTTTTGTGAATTGAATTTCAAAAATCCAAGAGACATGGTTGACATCAGTATGTAAAATGTGGTTCAATAGGATGAATTTTTTTTGGTGAATAGTAACTTTTGAAGTTTATTTACCACGTTTTAAAGTAAATAACATAATAAAAGGAAACATAATATTAAAATTACAAAAACACATGTACTAATTATATTGGATAAGTGTATTTAGACCAAAATAAACAGTAGGACAAAAACGAATATTCTTTTGATATATTTGAGTTATATTATGAAATTTATTATATTTTATTTAAAGAAGAGTTAAAATTGTAAAATTTAGTGTTTAATAACTAAACCATTTTTAATATAGTGTTACACATATGATAAATTTGACTATAAATATTAATTAGAAAGATAAAAATATTTACTACATAAAGTTATTTTATTTATAAATTTTAGAATTTAAAAAGTAAATTTATTTATGACACAATGATGATGCATTAATTACCTTATTAATGAAAGATTAAAATAATTGATATTTTAAATATCAAAATAAATGTAAATTGAGACTTTTGATGACATCCAAGAATTTTATAGGTACACATGACATGTTATGGTTTATTTAATTTCTTTTATTCTAAGTAATAAACTTGTTATCACTTTCACAAAAACTAAATACAAAATAGTACCAAAATTGACATAAATGAGTTTTTAAAAACAAATACTATATTATTAAATGATATAACATTCTTAAAAATATAATGATTAGACGAAAGACATAAATAATAATATATTTGTCATTAATGAACCACTTGAGCTTATCTTGACATATTATAGTAATCTTATTAGCAAAGTACTATAAAAATACAAGAAGAAATGGTAATAGTAAAACTGTTTAACTAAGATTTAAATTTAAAAGATAAGGTAAATATGGTGCCCTAAACTTTTCTAAAAAAATTTGGATTATATTATTTAGACTCATACCCACCTTATTCTTGAAAAAAGACATTTGTAGCCATTATAAACCGAAAATGAGTTTATAGTAATATAATATTTCAAGTTTTTCCTAAAGTGGCCCTCACCACTCTTATAAAAGGGTACTTCTTCTTATATTAATTTCACACCTCTAAATCAATTTGGATCTTCCAAAACCTGCTCAAATATCCTACCGAATACCATCACTTTAAACTAGATGCCTTAATTTGACCAAAAATCCAACTTATAGAGCCATTTTGATCAAATCAAAAGGAAGCACCCAAAGAAGAGGTAAATAATCATCACATCTTTCTATGTTATTTTCTTCTTCCACTTCCACTTCCTCTTTTTCTTTTTGTTTCCATCCAAAAATAATAACTACAGTAACTTCTACATATTTTTATGGTATTATAAATATTTTACACACATATTAATTATTCAATCCATCCTATGAATGGAAAAGTCACCATACGTGCGTACGTACGACTTACCGTCTCCATGTCGAGGTGTTTTTTATTCAATGCTTTATTATATAGATAGGTATAATAATGAGTATAATTGAAGTAAATAATAAATATGAAATGGTAATGATTCTGTATATATAATTTAAAATCAAATTAAACACTATTTGACCATCAATATAGCGATATCGTCGGTCGTGCGTATGTACGACTTACCGTCTTCATGACGCGATGTGATTCATTTCCACATTCACCATTCAATGATGATTATAAAATTATATATTATTAATAAGTATGTAATATATAAAATAACAATTCTACAGGAAATATTTATATATATATATTTACATATATCTTATTCGCATACTTCTGTCCAACAGATATGAAAACTGAAACAACATTTATGCCTACGTACGACCTACCGTCTCTATAAATGAGGGTTTACATTTCATATATATATCTTTTATACATATTTATATTCTAAATATATATGATATATAAATCATGTTTTATATTCTTGAAGTATTTAAATTATGATCTAAGTGATACGATCAAGAATAAAAAGTTAAAACACGTACGATAAAGAAAGAGATTATTACCCAAAATGATACTTTAACATAAAAATTATTATTAAATGGATAGTATAATGTCATAAATGAATCATTTATGATATCAAAAATATTATTATAGTTCTGGTATAATTTAATAACATACGATGGTCATTATACAAGAGTTTAAACGTAACCTCAACTAAAGGAAAGTACAAGGTAATGGTTAATTCTTCAATCTCATTGTTATCTAAGATTGTTTATGTGAAAGTATTTACTAGGAAATATTTATTATCCATGTCCATATTTTATAAAATTGTTTTGAAAATGATTCTTTTAAGGGACTATTTTACCAAAACATCAATTTAGATGTTTTAAATATTTATTCTTCTAAATATTTCCCATGAATTTCCATGTTTTCAAAATGTTTTTAAGGATTTATTTATATGGACATGAATGTTTTAAAATGTTAATTACTTTCCTAAGTTTCAAAGTGGTATGGGAAAATTTGATTCAAAAATCTATTTTAAATGTCTTTTATTATAAATTGTATGTCTTTTTAATGATTTCATAAAAAGGGGTATTTATCTCAAAGAGTTTTACTGATCATTCTCAACTATGTCAACTTCCTTTACTGGATATTATTCTCGATTGAGGTTGATTTATTATAATACAAGCTTCCATATTATATTGAATGAGTTATGATATGTTTTACTATGGGTGTGCTATTTTATACCATTTATGGTTAATGGTTAAAGTATTGACATTTCCTATAATAGTTTTAATACTAATGTTTATGTTATGTTTCGATATTATCATATAAGGAATGAATTGGACTTAGTAAGTGATGGATGGGGCCTACTATAGCCCCTTGATTCATCGATAGGTATCCTGAGACAAATTAGTGTCTTGGAACAAGGCCTTAATTTTTTTATCTACAGTCTTGGAATGAGGCCTTGAAAATGTGGTGATGATGTCTGATATTATGCATTCCCTAGTTATAAAATTAGTTATTACCTGTGATTATTCGACTAGTAAAATAACCATGTGCATGTTTATATGTTAATGTTTGGTTTATTTTTTTCAAATTTTGTTTAATTTTATATTTAAATGGATGTTTTTTTATTAAACTTATTAACATAAAATTTTATAGATTCCGCTAAATTATTTCCCTTACTGAACATCAGAGCACACCCCTTTATTATATTTTATTTTTCAAGGATTCCAAAAAAAGTGTATTATGATTGATATGAAGGGATGAGATAGGTGAATAATGGTGTTTTAAAAGGATTATTTATTTTGTGTTTTATGTTTTAATGTGTAATGTATCTTTCATGTATGTAATATATTTTCCAAGACTACTAAACTGATTGGTCCTTCGGGACTTGATTCCTTGTAATGATGCCAATGTATTATAATACTGCTCTGACTCTGGGCAACAGAGGTTGAGGCATTTAAGTTGGTATCAGAGAAAGTGTTGAAACAAACTTGGAAATAGATTTAGATAAACTATGATTACAAAATATTACCCTAATATTGAATTTAAGGATTAGTATAGAAGAACATCCAAAGATTTTGGTACTGTAGATAATATGTTGGTTTTCAAAGAAATACATCTCTGTCTAGATACTACAAGTGGAAGTTCTTATGGAACAGATGTACCTTGGAGTGAAAACACAGATAAGGAATTTTGGGCTTGACATGGGGTATCCTGGTACATGACAACATGCCTTAGTACACACTTGGTTTGACACTCCTAGGGGATATGATTAGGATAATTCACATTTTCACTACAAACCATTATGACAGATTTATGAGTAAATACCTCCTCAAAGAATACATTTTTATGATTATGGATTAATGCATAATCTTTACAATTTTTTAAGTATTTTACAGGTTTGGAATTATTCATTGCAATTCATAATCTAACATAGTGTATCCCATTGTTTAGAAATGGTGCTCAGTAGAAGGAATGGGAACTCTAGCAATACGCATGATCCAAAGAGCAAGAAGGATCATATCTTTCATGGTATTATTCCAACATTTTGAAGGTAAATAGTCACCCATGTATTATCATCATATGAATAAATAGTATCATGTGTTAATAAGGTAAGTTAAGAATTCTTTGAGTCCTTTGGATTTGAAGGGAAGCCATAGAAGAAAAAGATGGTAGAGAGAATAACGAATAAAGAGATTAAGGGAAAGAAGGATTTTCCCATATGTGATAACAACATAAAGAATCACCTTGGTAAATGATTTAAGGGAATGTGAGTTTGTTATAAGTGTGAAGAAAAAGGACACCAAGTAAATGAATGCAAAGGTAAGAAAAAGGATTCAAATGTACAGTGATTCATAAGCAAGGAGTTGGGACACTGCATGAATCAATGTCTCAATCATAAGATTATACCCCAAATGATGTTATTGGATATTAATCATGTTATGATACTACCATAGATGAAGAGGAATAATTAGTGTTATTATATTTTTATTGATGAATTATGTATTTTTAGTGTTGTATCAATGATACACTCGTTATATTAATTATGGAAATAAATAAGGATTTTACTATAGTACTATTTCATTAAATATTTGAGATTGTGTGGTTCCATGAAAAGTTACTCAATAGATGGTTAAACTTTTAGTAAATATATGGTTGAGAGAATGATAAACCTTAATATAGACTTGATACTAAGATAGTGATTTTGGAATAAGAGATGGTTGACTTGGATAAATTATATTGGATATTCTGGACTACCTTGTAACTAATTAATGGTTTTTTTATTCCATCATAGTTGGAGAATTTAAAAATTGTGGATTTAGGGATTATATCCAGTATTCTATGTTTTACAGAAGGAATAATGAAGCACATACCTATTAAAATAATTTATTGCGGTAATTCAGGTTGTTACTATGTTTTAATAGAATACATGATGAATGTATTCCCATGTTGTTATGTGATAAAAGAGATCATCATTATGTTATGTTGACCTTCCTTATAAAATTTTGGACTATGAGTTTGGACACAAGTAATTTGGATAATTATAAAGGCTGGAATGTATTAAGATGGACACTGGATACTATAGTTTATGGTTAAAACTTTTCTTAATATTATTTTTTGATTTTTTTATAAAAAGGACAAACCAAAAGTTGAGTGACAACCCGACGCATCCGGTAAGGCCACGAGACTTGAACCCGTAATCAAAGGGCGATAAGGGTGCATCACCGACAACTAGCCTATCTGATGTACTAGTTTGCATAATGTATTTTTTTAAATGATCTGATAAATTCATTATAAATTCATTTTTTTGAATGCCTATAGAATTAGGATAAATAAAATATTTTTGAGTTCTATTATCTTTTGTATTTAAAGATGAGTTTGTGGTAGAAATTGGTTAAAGGATGGAACTCTACTTGTCCAGTATTTTTTCTTACACTATGAAGAAATTAATTCTTAAACTATAGGGAATGGATCTTAAATAAAAAAATGTGTTATCCAAATACATTATGTTTTTATGAACCAATGATATTTCAAATCATCATAGATTGATGGATTTTAGGCCCTCAATTTTAAATTTATTGTCCACTTGTTTGTGATTGATGACCTCAATCACTCGCTATAAATATTTACATTTTCCCTCCAATTATGTATCTCAAATTTCTACCAATGCTCTCTTATTCAAAATCTTAATTTTGTGGTGACTTTTTCATTTCTCTTTCCCTCTTATTAAGACTAAATTTTATTAACCTTATTTTCAATGTGGGTTTTCCATAAAGGTATATTCTAATTTCAACCATTAATTTTTTAAGAACAATTTCAAATTGTGAGGACGTAATTTATTTATGGAGGGGAGAATGTTACACCCTAAGATTTCATTTTACATTATCTCGTTAATGTAATTTAATAGCTTGTGCTCACACAACACTGAGTTTGAGCGCACCATGACTTACCAAACTAGCAATTTAAAAAAGTGGTTATGAATAGTATTAAATAAATTTTGTATTTAATATACTCCATATAATTTTAACATCCCCATTAATTTTTTCTTAGACATAATATAAGAACAATTTTATTTTTTCAGATAAATGAAGTATTTTTCAAAAAATGCAATTTTACCACCTTTTAATGGAGAACCCTTATTAATACAATATTTTTCACATTTTCATATTCATTTTGAAAAAAATAAAATTCTTATTTATAAGAGGTATATAAAAATTTAGTTTGGATAAATTTTTGGTGTTTTTCTGATAACATTCATATTTTGATGAATAGTGAAAAATACTAAACTATAAATGAAAACAAATTTTTTAATAAAAATATTTTATAGTGTTAAATTATTAATTTTAATGGTTTTGAAGTATAATTGGATTATATTTTTATCATTTAATCAAATTTTGGTCATTGTAAGTAATTTTACATTTAAATTGGACATAAACTCATATCAATCTCTTGATTGTTTTTACTTCTCAAAAACCCACTTTTTTTTAATTTAACAACGAGAATTAATTTTAAATTAATTAATTTAACTTATATGTTTTTAATTTGGTAAAATAGACATCATTTCTAAATTTTTAATATCAAAATTAACTTTGGTTGAATTCTTGGTATTTTTCTAAAAACATTCAATTTTTGATGAATAGTGAAAAACACTACATTGTAGATAAAAACTGACTTTTTAAAATAAATTATTTTTTAGTTTATCTTAAAGAAAAAATAGATACATAATACATATATTAGTCTAATTTAATTAAATGGAGTCATTTTATAATAATATAAGATATATAAAATTTTATTAATCATTTTAACGTCTTTTACCCTGCTTCTAGACACATATAAAATTTACACAAAATGTAATTTTACCACTTTTGTGAATTGAATTTAAAAAATTTGAGAGAAAATGTTGACATAAGTAAATAAAAATGTTATTCAATAGGATGAAAATAATTTTTGGTGAATAGTAACTTTTGAATTTGATTTACCACAACTAAAAGTAAATAAGGCAATTAAAGGTAAAAATAATATTAAAATTACAACGACACATGTCCTAAATGTATTGGATAAGTGTATTTAGACCAAAATCAACCTTAAGACAAAACAGAAGATAATTTTGATCCATTTGGGTAAAAATATGACATTTATTATATTTTATTTAAAGAAGAGATAAAGTATTAAATTCATAGATTAATAACTAATCCATTTTTAATATAGAGTTACACATAAGATAAAATCAACTATAAATATACATTAGAAAAAAAATATTTCCAAAATCATGTTATTTTATTTATAATTTTTAGGCATTAAATAATTAAATTTATTTATGACACAATGATGATGAAGTAATAACCACATTAATGAATGATTAAAATAATTGATATTATAAATATCAAAATAAATGTAAATTGAGACTTTTGATGACATAAAAGAATTTTATAGGTGAATATTACATGTTAGGGTTGATTTAATTCATTTTATTCTAAGTAATCAACTTGTTATGACTTTTAGAAAAACCAAATACTAAATAGTGTCAAAATTGACATAAATGAGTCTTAAAAAAATACTATATTATATAGAGATATAATATTAATAAAAATATTAGGATTAGCCAAAGGACTTATATAATGACATATATTTCATTACAGACCAACTTGAGCTTCTCTTGTAATTTTATAGTATGTTTATTAACCATGTAAAATACAAATACAAGAAGACATGGTAAAAGTAAAACTATTAAACTAGGAGTTAAATCTAAAGGATAATGTTAACATGTTTCCCTAAACACGTATAAAACCATTTGTTTGAGAGGATATAGACCCATACCCACCTTATCATCGAAATAAGTCCTTTTTATTACATTATAAACCGAAAATGATTTTATAATTAAACAATATTTCAAGCTTTTACTAAAGTGACCCCCACCTCTCTTATAATAGGGTACTTCCCCTTCTCTTAATTTCACACCTCAAAAGCCATTTGGAACGGCCAAACCCAGCTAAAATATCCTCCCAACTACCCTAAATTCAACCTATAAGCTTTAATTTGATCATAAATCCAACCTAAGAAGCCCTTCGATGAAATCAAAAGGAAGTACTTGAAGAAGAGGTAATTAGTTAATCACATCTTTCAATGTTCTTTTATTCTTCCATATCTTCTTTCTTTGTTGTTTACATACCAAAATAATAACTCCAGTACCTTCTAAATGTTGTGATGTTATTATAAATATTGTACAACCATATTTATTATTCTATCAATCCTATGAATAAAAAAGTCACCATACATGTGTACGTACGACTTACCATCTCTATGTCTGGGCGTAGTTTATTGTTCTACGATTCATTATTTTGATGGGTATAATAATATGTATAATTGATTTAAATAATAAATATAACATTTTAATATTTATGTATATATAATATAACATCCAATTATACATGATTACACCATCAACATAATGATATCATCGCTCATGCGTACATACGGCTTACCGTCTCCACGACGTGATGAGATTCATTTCCAAATACGCCATTCAAAGATAATTATAAAAATAAATATTATTAATAGGTATATAATATATGAAATAATAATTCTACTGGATATATATGTGTGTGTGTGTGTGTTTGTGTGGGTGTGAAAGTGTATATTTACAAATATCTTATTAATTTACTTCAGTTCAATAGATATGAAAACAGAAACAACGTTTATGCGTATATATGACATACTGTCTCCATAAATAGTGTTTTCCATTTCATATATCTATCTATTATAAATATTTATATTCTAAATTTATATTATATATAAATCATGTTTTATATTCTGGAAGTATTTAAGTTATGATCTAAGTGATACGATCAAGAATAACAAGTAAAAACACATACGATAAAGAAAGAGATTATTAACCAAAATGTTAATTTAACATGTAATTTATAATTAAATGGGTAGTATAAAGTCTTAAATAAATCATGTATGATATCATAAATATTAATATGGTTTTATTATAATTTAATAAAATATTATGGTAATTATATAGGAGGTTAAACGTACCGTCGACTAAAGGAAAGTGCAAGGTATGGGTTAATTCTTCAATCTCATTATTATCCGAGATTGATTATCTATATGCATTCACTGGGACATATTTATTATCCATGTCCATGTTTTATAAAATAGTTTGAAAAATGATTCATTAAAGTGGCTATTTAACTAAAACATTATTTTAAATGTTTTAAATATTTATTCTTCTAAATGTTTATCATTAATGTCCACGTTTTCAAAATGGTTTTAAGGATTTATTTATATGGACATGAATGTTTCAAAATGATAATTAGATTAAAAAGTTTCAAAATGGTATGAGACACTTTTACTCAAAAACATCTTTTAAATGTCTTCCTTTATAAATTGTGCGAATTTCAAATGATTCCATAAAAAAATGGTATTTAACTAAAATCGTTTTACTGATCATTTTCAACTATGTCAACATACTTTACAAGATATTATTCTCAATTGAGGTTGACTTATTATAATACAATATTAGATATTGTATAGAATGAGTTGTGATATGTTTTACTATGGTTGTTCTATTTTATACGATTCATGGTTTATGGTTAAGGTATTGAAATTTCGTATTCTTGTTTTAATATGAATGTTTATGTTATGTTTAAACATTTTCATATGAGGAATGCATTGGAATTAGTAAGTGATGGGATGGGCCTGCAATATCACCCAGATGAATTTATAGGTCTCACAGAATAATTTCATGACTTGGTACAAGGCCTTGAAAAAAAATTTATTTGTAGTCTTGGCACGAGGCCTGGACTATATGGTTATGATGTCCAACATTAAGCATTCCCTCATTATGAAATTAGTTATTACATGTGATTATTCAACTTGTAGAATATCCTTGTGCATGTTTATATGGTAATGATTAGTTTATTTTGTCCATATTATGTTCAAGTTTATGTTTAAAAGGATATTGTTTTTATTACACATCTTGACTTAAAATTTTATAGCTTCGGCTAAATTTTTTACCCTTACTGAGCATATGAGCTCACCTATTTATTATGTTTTTTTCCCAATATTCCCTGAAGTGTACGATGATTGAAATGTAGGGTTAATATAGAGTAATAATGGAATTATCAAAGGATTTTTTATGTTTTGTTTTATGTTTGAATGTGTAATGTAATATTCATGTATGTAATATATTTTCCAATTTTGCTAAAATGATAGGTCCTTTGGGACTTGACTCCTTATAATCATGGAAATTTTATGTAATAATGCACTGACTCTGGGTAACTAGGTTCTGGGCATTACATTAAATACTAGCCGAATTACTTTTTCTTAATCCAATAAGTTTTTCTCCAAACTAAAATCCATTTTCTCAACATCAAGAATATGTTAAGGGTTACCTTCCCTTAATACTATTTTCTCTATTAAATATAACTTTTTCATTAAATCTATTTTCAAGGTTATCAGTACTATTCGATATATTCTTTCATATACTTAAAAAACATATACAAAAATATCCTTATATATTTTTCAATTCATACTTATTGAATCCAAATACATAAATATTACAATCCTTCCACTTATATGATTGGCATGGAATAGGACCTTACATGGCCTAGAATTGAATTCATCGGTCATGGAATTGAGTTTGGTAATTCCCATGTTATCCACATATAATACATTGAAATCCACAACAATTTGTCACTCTATGACCCTTTTTTCACACAGATGACATCTTCCCCTCCATTTGAGATATTCTTTCAGGTTTTGCTTCCAAACTTTTTGACATGTAGTAATACAAGTATTTATTCCTATATATTAATTACCACATGAAAATTTATAATATTTTATACTCCGATTATTCAATTTTTTTGGACTCTCAATGAAGTTTATGTCATTAATCATATATCACGATAGATGGTCAGGAATAATCAAAATATATTTCTCTCTAGTCATCATCCAATTTGGTTTCTTATAATCTATGAATCTCCCAGCAGATTCAATGGTAACATGATTTCTTCTAGTTATATCCATTGAATAAAACCAAAATCATATTTTCTGAATCACTAATCATAGTGGGGAACCACATAATCATGAAAAATCACATATATGATGCCTAAATAATGAAAAATACTTCATTAATCTATGAAAACATAGGTTCTTCCTTTATTATTCATATTAATTATATATTTAAATACCTAATGATGGTTCATAATGAGTCTATGAATTTAGATAGCATATCCCCCGAGTGTGTCAAACCAGTTGTGAAACAAGGCTCATTGTCGTTCACCAGTTCCCAAGAGAGTCTAATTCAATATAGTTTTTTCTAGGTTCTTACACTAGGTACATTTGTTCCAGTCCCAAACTTTTTATACATGGATATTAAAACTTTTTAGATGTATTTTAAAAATAGTTCAAAATTATATTCTAGAGGACCGTAATAGTTTAGTGACAATGGAAATGAAGAATTTAATTGTATAATATTGGGAAATGCCTTTTATGTTTTCCATAAATATCTACCTATTTAGTACTCTTAGTAGAAATATCAAACATAAAAACATTATTCATAACCAAGTTAAAGGAAATATGATAAAGGGTGACCTCATATGCTCAATAAGGTTAAAAATACGAGATAAATAATAATAACATGAACATAAGGGTATAAGAACATGATAATAATATTTGAAAACCATACTCTGTATATCAAATATCATAATCCCGACTCATGGAATAAATATTGGTAGGTCATGAGGCATGAATAATATGATAATCAAAGAACATAATCCATATGAAATTAAAATTGGAATAAGACATGGAATTTGTGGAGTATACATAGGAATAGAAAATCCTTGTTTAACTAGTTAAGGATCACTACCTATACCATCATAAAAGACAAAGTTTGCTACTGAACTGACTACACTCTCTATTCTAGACCTGTATTACTGAACTAGGGTCACATCATGTTCCAAACCTGTATTACTGAACTAGGTTCACATCCCATTGCTGACATGTATTACTAAACCAGTTACAATTTTTGTCCCATTCCTATCTATCTGATGAGATACAAATCATTACCCAATGCATTGGAGGGAGATACAGGTCCCACATATCACTTAATCAAAACCATATTTATATGTTCCATAATATCATTAAAATTAATCATTAAATAAACCATGAAATGAACTAGGTATAATATACATTTCATCAATTCATAACCTATGGAAATAGATATGATTAATAATAATTTCATTATAGAGTAACCCATTAAAAGAAGATGGGTTAAAAAGAATTTCCCCATGGTACAAGCCATGGGAGATAAATGGGTTTCATAAAATTCAATGCATAAAAATATAAACCATTCAGAAAAATAATATGAATTCTATTCTCATATCATATACTTAATAAGGGATATTTAACACCAATGAATGTTATCTTAGAATGAAAATGATTTTAAAAGATATTTTATAACATTTATCGAGGAAAATATCCTTTCTTCATAGATTTGTTTTTAAAATATAAAACATTTTTAAAACAGCTTTCTTTGAAAATAACCATGAAAGCTTATAAATAAATATTTGAAAATCATTTAACATAGTTTTTAAACATTAACCATTCTTATATCCCTTTCTTTGAAAATAACATTTAAAACAAATAAATGAAATTTTTAAAATTATTTAAATACATTAAAAAAATAAAACAATTTCAATGTAAATTTATTTCAAAATTATGTTCAAATATTATTAAGGAATATTTAAAAATAATTTAAAACACTTTTTATATAGATAACATTTTCAAAATATTTTTCCTTAAAAATAAACTTTGAAGCATATAAAGAAATATCTGAATGTAATTTTTTTTAAAAAAAATTTAAAAAATAATTTTCCTTTAGAATGATCTTAAAATATCATTTAAAAAAAGTTTGAATTTTTTTAGAAAAACGTTTTTTGGGAGAAAATAGATTTCCAATTGAAGAGAGAGATAAATTCCAATTTTCTTAAATTTTGTTTCTTAATTATATTAAGTACTAAATATTAGAAAATGGTACCATTAAATAAATATATCACGATTAAAAATAATTGATGAAAATTCATGAATTTTTTTGGAGATGGATAATATTTCCTTAATGGAAGCATAATCATAAATAATCTTCATAAACGATGAGATTATAATAATAAACCTTACAACTTTGGAAACATTGAATCATAATACACAAGAAAGAATTACATTAAATGAATCATATAATATAATTAAAATAATTATATTCATGATATAATATTTAAATTGGGAATTATATACTCCTAATAAAATAATATAAGTGAGTAACATAACATGTGTCTCAAAGAAGGTAAATTGAGAATAAAATTCCCTTACTACTTTGGTAGCATTGAAACTATAACCCCATGAAAGAGAGACACTCAAATGGATATGGATATACTAATAAATATTAGTATTAGAATCGTAAAATAAATTTATCGGAATTATATAATACATATAAAAAAATAGTCGGGGAATGTTGGACGTGTCTCAAAAAAGTAAAAAGTGAGACATAAATCCCTTACAAAAAGTTTCGATATCCTTCATAGACATTCAAACATAATATAAAATAAATTTCAGTTTATTATAAAAATATTAAATAAAAATATTCACACACACACACACATATATATCATATCATATATGATTATATTTTGTCCTTTAATTACCCAATTATTAACAATTCTTGGTTAATGTTGTGTTTCAGGTAATAACCACTTTTTTTTCATATATGATTTGATTTTATATTTTTTTTGTACTATTACTTTTATCAAGGTTTCATAATAATAAAAATTATAACCATGATATAAATATCATAAATATTAAATGTATATGTTTTTTTAGTTACCCATAAAATTTAGTTATAGGAAATTAAATACATCGTTTATGGAGATAGTATGTCGTACGTACGCATGTACACAGTTTTTTCATTTTCCTTTGGGTTGATAGAAAGGAAATTAAATTAAATATATTATCATTATATTATCATATTTATTTTATATTTATCATAATTTTTTTATTAAATCCATTCGTAATACATTTCATATGTAGCACGAATGAATCACAACACTTCACGAGGTGATAGTCTGTCGTACACACAAATGAGGTTATCCTGAACCAAAAATGGAAATGATGAAGGTATATGTAATATGGAAATTATATAATAATAATAATAAAACCTTAAAAAACCTAAATATCAAATTAAATTGTATTTCCGTCATTTTTCCATCTTTGATAGTTGGTAATGGAAAAACAAATGAGATCGGTTCACGAGGTGGTAGTTTTTCATAAACACGAACGATAATTTAGTAACCAATTTGATATAATTGGCTGTGGTTTGAGGTAATAAACATAAAATAACCAAATATAAATATATTTAAGAAATTGGGTTTATTATATAAGTATGATATAAAAATAATTATAGTGGTTTGAGGAATTGAAAAACCAAAAATGTTTGTTGAAGAACATTTCCTCTTCTTTGGGTGTCTCCATTTGGTTTAAAAAAATACTTCCATGGTTAGTTTTAATCATAATGAAAGGATTATAATATTATTGGATGAAAGTGAATAAATTATTTTGGTATGTATTTTACAAAACCAATTGGGTTTTAAGGTGTTATGATATAAGGAGATTGGGAGGCCTTTTACAAGGGAGGCGATTGGCACTCTGGTTTTTTTAAAGAGTGAATTCCACCCATGTTTTCTCCATTTTAGGTGGACACAATAATGGACCAATCTCAATAATTTAATGGATAAAGAAAAAATATTTCCATCAAATGGGTTTTGGTCAAGTATATAAGTAATATCTTTCTTATGTTTGAAGTTTGGTACCTTGGTAAACACATTTTTTCTCTTAATAGTTGTGATTAATTTTAACTATTTTCAAAAATAATTTTGAAAAAACATTATGTTGGAATTATTAGACATTATAAAAAATTAATATTCAAAATAATTATTCAAATTTTAAAAATTCCAATCAATGAAGTAGAAATGATTAATTTACAATTAGTATCACAATCATGACAGGAAAGCGTTTTTTAAGTGAAACAATGATAAAATGTTTACAATGTTTTTATATAAAATTTAAATATAAAATTTACTAGAATAACCATTATTGTATTTCTTGATATATAATTTAAATAACTATACTTTAAAACTAATTTAAAATATAATTTAACATTATAAATACATTAAATGATAAGCGAGTTTTTTGTTAAAACTCTTTATTTTTCACTATTCATAAAAAAAAGTAAACTTCTTAGAAAAATTCTAAAATTTTACCCAAAGATAATTTTACGATTAAATTTTAAAATATGAATTATATTTTTTCATTTTTATTTTATAGAATTTTTTTAAATTTAATTTTAAATTATGTATGTAATTCACAATTAAACTGTCTTTTAGATAACAAATTTTGTTTTTAGAAAAAATATTCATTTTTGTTTTTAATGATTATTATTTTAATTATAATCAATATTTGAACAATAAAAATGTGAAAAATATATATTTTCATAGTTTATATTACCCCATACATTCCTTATATTCTAATAGATTGGTGATAACTATCATATTAAATAATAACATTAATAGTATATTGTAGTTCAGTAAAACATGGAATTGCGTGTAATGAAAGATATCGAATTAATTAAGAATTATGTTTAACATAATCCAAACATAGTGTCATGTGTAACATAATAAATACCTAGTGTAGATAAAGATTGACTTGATGCTTCATTTAAAGAAATATTAACTTGGTGTAGTGTGCAATGAAATGTATCAAACAATTTTAATTTATTTGAAAAAATAATTTTTAAAAACTTAGGGTATTAAAAATCTATATTGGATCATTGTAAGAAACATGATATAATATTATTATTCTAAATAATGCGTTGATTATTTTAATCCAATGGATTATTTGGTCTTCTATAAAGGTAATGAAATAGATAATCCTGATGTTTCTAAAGATACACTAACTGTTTCTGCTCGTGTTGTAATTTTTCTCTGAAAAAATATATGAAGAATTAAAGAAGTTTGTCCTTTGTTTTGAAAATAAGGGAGATTTTAAAAACTATTTTGGGTTTCTTTTTGAAAAGACATGGAATGGGATCAAAACCATGTTATACTACTATAAAAATTATAGGGTCAAAAAAATTGATATATATGCAGATGAGATGTATAGCGTATAAGGAAAATGTTCTCTAAGAAATCCCATTACTAAGTTTCATGCCACAAAATATCAATGGTTTAAAGAGATTTTCAATAAAAACAAAATTTACTCATGAGAAAATATAAGTCTTGTTGTAGAAAGTTAATTTCATTATTCTAACTCTTCAAATAAGGTGCCTTTCACTCCTACAGATTTCTTGGACATGACTAGAGATTAACAAGCAGCAATCAACATCCAATCCAGTTCATTAAAGACCTATTACAGATATCAAAACGGTACTAGAGTGTCCTTGGATACCTTGGGAGCACTTATTGGGGAGAGGTTTATTGTTCCACTACATACATCTTCTATGCCTACCTACCAACCACTGTCCGTTATGAAATATCCATATAAACATTGTACTAATCCATGTAATTTACTTGGTTGTTTGTGATGTTTAAATCAGATTCTATGGTTTCTTTCAAACATTTGAATTATTATTTTTTACTTTACTTCATAATTTTTCATCTAATATCTTTAATTTCTTCTTACTTTTAATCTATTATAGTTTCTATATTTTTCTTTATTCTTGAATATTTCTATTGATATTATATTTATTTTAATAATGATATTTTCTATAGAAGTATATACCAGATTCTATTCATGTTCAATATATCTCAACCTAACAATTTACATATTTTCAAGTGTGAAACTACTTTAGTTTTTTTTCCTTATTTCTCTTCTTTTTGATATCACAGGTTGGGGGAGAAGAAAAATAGGATATAAAAAATAATATTTTTAACTCTTTTCATCAAATATTTTTAACATTCAATGGGTTTTGTAAACATAAAAAAGGTGAAGTTATTTGATATAAGTTTTTCCAACATATATCATTACATTATGTGTTTGGATGATTCAAATTATCCCAATTTATATTCTAAGGAGTTTATCTTAAGGGTTTCCGATTTTATCTTTAGCTCTTCTAGTAATTACTGAGAAATGTTTCTCAGAAATTCCAAAGAAATTTATCTTACATTAGATATTTATCTAAAATTTAACATAATTATCTTATTATGGAAACTAAATATCTATGAAGGAATAATTTTTTTAATTAAATAAATTTATATTACAGAATCTTAGTACATAAATTAAATAATTCTATATTGGAGAATTATCTTACTAGAAAGTAAATAATATTTCACTACATCAAAATCAGAAAGTTTATTCAGAAGGAAAATATGATAATTATTTTATCTTGTGAAAATTTAATTTATATTTTTAAGATCTTCTGAAAATTATCATTTAAGATCAGTGCAATCATAAGTTTATCTTATAAAGATCAATCTATCTTACACATTTGCCTGATTTTACCTGTATCATTGGTATGATCTATTGATATTTCAATTCATACTTTTAAGTGAATTTCCAAAGGAGTTATCAAAATTAGAAAAGATTAATTTGAAAAAATAACCTCTTTCCTAAGAATAGAAAGATATTATAAAGTGGGTTTCTTCCATATTTTCCATAAAGTTTTATTAGATAGTTGGAAAAGAAGGACACACTCCATTAAGAACTTGTATCCTAAAATTTTCAATGTATTATCCACAAGAGAGTTCTAATTACAAGGAATTATAAAGTTAAAATTATAAAGATAATATGTAAATATAATTTTTTTCCAATATATGAAAATAATTTATGCATACAATAATGAAATGATACATTTTAAAAACTATCTCAAATTATAAAAAACTTTTAGTTTCTCTATAATTGTAGAGATTATATGATTATCTATAGAAATCAAATAACCTTCCAGATTCAACCTTAAAATAATTTTATATCCTCTGGATTCTTCTTCATCTTCTAATAGTTGATACTAGAAACCACATGCTGCACCATTTTTCCAACATCATTTAATCATTTGTGTTTCCATATACTATCATTGTGGTTGTGTGTGCTAAGGATATTGATAGGACATATAAAAGGAGAACCTGGTGGAAATCCAGGGATCTGTATAACAGGAAACAACTTCTTTCAATCAGTTGGGATCCCTTGGAAAGAGGTATGGTATAGTATATATTACCAAACTCAAGGAGTATAGTGTTGGTGGAGTGGAATAGGGGATATATATTCTCAAACCTGCTATAAATATATCATGTTCTATATTTATCCTTATAAATTTTATTTTCCCTACATATTTTTGTTAAGGAAAGATCATAAGATACATCCCTTAAAGAGGTTCATTTAAAAGTAAATATATTTTTTATGAAAACAATTCAACCCATCTTGAGTATTTATTCAGAAATTCTCAGAATAATTGAATGCACCCCCAAAGGAAAGTAATATACATCCTAGGATTACTTTTCCCTTTTCATTACTATCCATATGAACAATAAAAAAATATTTGGGCAATGAAATATACCTTAAATTGACTAAAATGTTATCCATTCTTCCACATGGAAGAGTGAATGACTTATCGACATGATGAAGAGTGAAAAAATGTTTCTTCAAAACCTTGACATCCAAAATTTTGAATAAGGATTTGGGAACCAGGTTTGTACTAGAACTCAAATCCCAAAAATAACTCAATGGTACACTTCCACCTATTCAGAATTGAATAGAAACATTTCTTGGGTCCTTTAATATGAAGGGGGAAGATCTTCCTCAAAATAACTACACTACACTCCTCAGTAAGATTTATGGTATCCAATTTATTCCTAGCATTTTTTATCCATAATTTTTTTGGTGAATTTGACATATGATGGAATTGTATTCGAGGATTTCACAAATGGAATGTTGATACTAAAGGTTCTATTTAGGAATGTCAAGTAGCCAAGTTTAAAATTATTTTGGACTCTTTAATGAAAGAAAATGGTAGGTAAATAATGTAAAATGGATCGATTACTCATATTCTCCTCAAACTATACTTTTTTCTTGTATTCCTTGATCAATCACCACTAAATGTTCCTTGGTTTTCAATATTTTTCAAGTGTGAGTTCATCATTTTGTTTAGGTATAAACATGTTGATCAAAATGGATGATTTTTCATTTTCTGTGTTTTTTGTTTCATTTTTAGTTAAATCCAAAATTTCATATTCATTAGGATTCACCCTAATTGGTTCTTGAGTTTTCAAACAACTTCTAGTTGTTAAATACATAAAATCATATTTGAGTGTCAAAATTGTCATGTTGGACAACTTACCCCTATTATTTATAGTTCAAATAAAAAACAATTTACCCCATTTGAGTTTTTAGGTTATCAATGGCTAAATATTGAGAATAATATTTTTGATATATATCATAATAAGTTCCTCTAAATTAGATTTGAAATTTAATGTTCTACCCATGTTTTTAAGCTGATTTCATGGTTGATTTAAATATCCAGGGGTAGAAATATATTTTTTATGACACCTTGGTATTTATAGAATATTTTGTTATTGAAGACATGAATTTTTTTAGAACGGATAAATATTTATATATTTCCTAGCTATAAAATCCACAAATTTAGAAATCTCTCTATGTTGGGTGGACATATCAAAATTTTATTGATAGTTTTCATTGTGTTCATACATCCCCCAATAACTGAATTTATACCAAAGTTTTGTTTCAGTATAAGATAGTGTTTCCTAGGTTTGGTTTCGACCATATGAATTACTCTTTTCCTGGTAGACTTGCGTTTAGATTGTTAGGAAATTTCATCAAAAATATTATCATCCAGTTGGGTTTTCTAATCTGAAAAATCTCCCAATAATATAGATCCACATGATTTTGAATGTATAGTGTAAGGAGATTTTAAAAACATTCCATCAGATGTTGGGAATCCAATTTATGGTCGGGACATTTTTTTAGTAGACATCTAAACCCATCCAATGACTCGTGATGTAATTCCCTCTTATCCTGGAATGATCATCTAATCCTTAATCTGATTGCTATAATGATATTCCTAGGAAATAATTTTGAAATGAGAGATTTAAATAGTTGAAAAAAGGTATCAATGTTCTCCCAATTAATATTCTAAAAATAGGTTTTATCATTTTCCTTGACATAAAATGGTAACAAACTCAACTGAATGTCCTCCCCACTCAACCCATGGAGAGGTAATTATTGCAATGATCCATTTAACTCTATAATGAAATAAATTAAATCCTCATTAGAATGAGCGGTAGGGGAGGGAAGGATAGAAATACATTGCAATTTATGTTCATTTTTCGTATAGATAATAGTGATCCTTTTTCTATAATGATTTCAAGACAATGAATTCAAACAATTAACTCCCCATGTCAAGGATCTCAAGATCAAAATTTTAAAGCTATGGGGGATTATGATGTCAAATATGAATGTAGAATTCTTGAATAAATAGATTCTCCATTTTAATATGAATTGTAATAGGATATTTTTTTTATGAAAAAATTATGATACTTAATTTTTTATTTTCTGGTTTTCTTTTTTTTACTTGCTCTCACGCGGCTTCCATAAAAATGATTCCCAAAATTTAAAATATGTACTTGTTGTGAGGATGGTTGAATGAATTACTTATAAAATTTATTTACTACTTGTACAATGGAAATAAGTGTTGAATGATAGGAAAATGATGTTTGTCTGAAAATAATAAAAATTAAATCATGAAACCAAAACATATAAAAAATAAAAACAAATATGGAGTGAAGTGATGGTTGATGTGTGAAATTTTTAATTTGAAGCAGAAAATAGTGTGGGACGTGAAACTAGATTTTTTTATGGGAAATAGAGTGGATGAAATTGATTGAAGTGCTGGTTTTATCAGAGGAAATCAACCACAATGTTATGGGATGTGTGTGAAGAGGAATGAAATGTATAACTATCATAGATAAATCAACCTTTCCTGATAACTCTCTTGAGAGATGTTAGTTATGAAAAAAACCATAATGATGTTTTTTTCACATGGATAAGTGACGAAGGAAATATTATATAAAATTTACATTGTTTTTTACCACCATGGAAATAGAATATAATCCCTTCACCCATTTGTACTTAGAGAATAGTGAAAAGATTCTCATAAAGAAGAGATATTGATATCTCTGATTGAAAGACAATATAACTCTTTGTTTTACCCCATATATGATCATATTGAATAAAATACAGTTCAATAGATCTAATTAAACCACTTAAACTACGTAACTTCTCATAGTATAAGATAAAATGAAAATTAAATTTAGTAAAAACATACTATCACAGAAGAAAAAAAAGTAGAGAATAAAAAAATGAGCTTCTCTATTAAATCAAAATCCTCCTTCAGCTTCGATTTCCTATAATATCCTATGACATGTGTTCCCCAACCAAAGGTTTAACATCCAAATACTTTTTAAAACACATTTATGATCGATGATTCAATGATGGAATGATCAATGAATGGTTTTGTGTATAATCTAACATCTTTTATGGGCCTCACGTGTATTCTATCCTTAACAATTTCACATTAATACCCACCTTGATATGACCATCACAACCATGAATTCATCTTTCTAGATTGCACAAGGCATATCTATCATTTTGGATCATCTTTATCATATGGCTATGGTAAATATCCCCAAGAAAAGTTCTCCTAGAATGTGGTTTTATCTTGAATAATTTAATAATATCTAAAATATTCTTTTTGAAAAGTATTTAGCCAATTTCCCAGTTTGTGTCGATCTCATATGACATTACCCGCAACTACAGAATCTACCAATATCTCATTTCATTAATTTAAATTTTTTTGGATTCAAGTATCCTATATTAATAAAATAAGCATGTACATTAACCAATGTTCCCTTGATGTGGATTTGGGATTAAATTGCTTATAAAATTACAAGGTATTGTGCATTATGACCCATGCAAAATTTATATGGAAGACATTACATAGTTCTAAAAATCTTTGACTACCATTGAAACTTGATGATTACCCTTTTATAGCTCCAATTCTCATGATTTATTCTTCAAAATGCTTTAGTCTTCATTGAATTCCCCATCCAACAAGAAATTATCAACCCTAAAAATTTTAAAATCTTCAATGTGCACTAATATATTCATGAATTAAGTTTCAACAAATGTCAAACAGGCCCACCATCTCCATCAATCATCTTGATCTTGTTCAATTCAATCAACCAATTTTTTATTCATCCTTGATTTCTATATTTTTATGTTTATTATATTTTTGGATAATGCTAAAAAAATTCATGATGTTTAAGAATCATCAATAATTATTATTGGTCAATGACTTATAATCCATTGAGTAGCTTCAAGATCTCAATAATTAAAAAATTATTTGTTTATGAGCTTAATATAGTTGATTATTGACTAATCACCACCTAATCCTCAACTATATTCTCAAATTCCAAAACCATAATGATGAAGAGGATAGAGGGCCAAGCACTAGGAAAAAATTGACTATAAAAACATATATCTTTAGTCAAACTCAGGTCATTATTAAATAGTTAGTGAATTTTAAATATCCACAAAATCCATCCAACATAGGCATCAATCCAACTGGACATCTGATATTTTGATTAGCTCATCTTTTTAGCATCAATAGTATCTAATTGAAAAAATGATGAGTACCTAGTGAAAATTTCTACATGGGAACCTATATATTGAAAATTTTCAAGTTAAAATCACTATCTCTTGATATTGCAATAATTCAATGCATGAATTAGAAAATATTTACATCCTCAAACTAAATTTTTTAAACTTCTTAAGATTTACATCCATTAACTTGCTATGAATCATCAACCATTTACTCCAATATATTTTTTCCTTTATGGATGTCCATCATATCTTGTATTTTTAATCTTTAACTATGAATCAAGCTTAGTCTTCAACCAATATAACAAATGAAAAACCCCTAGTTTGATATTTACTATTCAAGGTTCAGTGTCTCATGTACTAGTTTTTTTGAATTTTGGAGTCCTCCATCTATCAGTCTATTTTCAATTCACTCGATTTAGTGAAATTTAGTTAGATGTTGGTATCATCATATCACACATTCATTCTTAGTAAATCGCTAGTATCAGTGGATCAATTTGCATCCTTCAATATTTGAAGCTAGGATGGGTTATTTAGCTAAGTTTTGTCTTTATCAACAGATAGAAAACTCAGGCTCTTTTTTTCAGGCTGAGATCAGTCATTCTTTATTATACTTGGTCTAAAGAGTTTTTAGTTCTTAGTTATTGTCAAATTTAGTTATGCACTAATGATTTTGGGTTTCATTTGTGGTAGT
This sequence comes from Viscum album, assembly GCA_963277665.1. Taxonomy (NCBI): domain Eukaryota; kingdom Viridiplantae; phylum Streptophyta; class Magnoliopsida; order Santalales; family Viscaceae; genus Viscum; species Viscum album. Next base: position 192,686,694 of record OY728145.1, read on the forward strand.
TCCACTCCTCACTATAGATTGATCTGGTATCTTGAAGAATGTTATCATAGCTTCTCATGTTCTATTGACCATGAAAAATTCTTCCCCCTTATACACATTCAGTTGAACAATTATTATAGCAGTTTGGTTTTACAGGAATAATTTCTTGAGTTTTTATGAAATGGCCAATTAAAATTATCATGATTTCACTTAGGATTTCTATTTTTATAGGTATTCTCAGTTGAAATGAACTACTATTGTCACTAAGAAATGGATAGAAATTGTTAGATAAGTGAATATAAGGGTGCCATGTAGTGACACCGTATTTTTATCTTTATGGTTTTTTCTCTGTGAGATCACAGTATATTTCCATTACATATTTTTTCAGTGGCTAAATATGATCCTTTTGAAGGTTAACTAGCCACATGACCTTCATACTATAACTTCTAGAGTTTGTCATTTTTTTGAGTGTAGTGAATGTACTGACTGCATGATCATTATTCAAAATCACCTTCCATACTTTTTGAAAGGACATAAAAAATTATAATTTAGAAAAATCAAAAATACTTTCACACAAAATTATGAGTTTAATTTTTAATTGAAAAAAATTATTCTAATAAAAAATGATTATCGTAAAAATCATGGAATGAGTTATTTCTAAAAAGAAAGAACACATTAAAAAATTATCTTAAATTTTTAACGTCTATTTGAAAAATAATGTTCATTAAATAAATGGAAAATTATACAAATAACTTAGGATCATTTAATCTAAAAAAATACATTTTATTGAAATATTTAATGAATTACATGTTTTAGAAAAAATTTAACCAGATTTATTGTTTTCTCATTGAAATCACATTTTCACCATTAATATTTAATTAAATCCCCAATAATTGATGTGGAAAGAGGAATAAAAATATACCAGATAAACACTAAAAATGATATTTTTATGATCTAAAATAACTATTATATTCTAAGAAATTAGGAATAAATTTGCTCTTATTCAGGGAAAAAAGTTATTGATAAAGGGTTTCATTTATCAGTGCATTTTTAGAACTAATAAAAACCTATCATATTTGGTAGACTGGAAACATTTACATGTAGAAGCACAAGAAAAATAAAAAAAACAGAAAACAATTACATTACACATTCATTTAACATACAAAAAAACACAACTACATGAAACCCATATTAAATTGTAATTGTATTTTGTTTTCAATTAAAATTTTAAATTATAGAATAAAACAACTACATTGATGTAAAATTTAATTACAATTGAAAATAAACAATAAAAAATCAAAACTCTTATAACAGGCTCTCTCTAACAATCAACAGAACCTCATAAAAAGTATGTGTCTATAATAAGAAAATTGTTTTTTAGTATCGATACATAAAAAACAAATTATAATTGTAATTTTATATAATCTATGATAAATTTAAAACAAAAATTTTGATTAAAAGACACTTATGATCTTATTCATAACTTTTGCTATCAAATTGACTTTTTGTTGAATCATAAACAAAAAATGACCCAAAGATCATTGAAATAATTTTTTCACAAACTAGATATTTTTTAGGTTATGACCCCTATACATGTGATTTTTACATATTAATATATGAAATATAACCAATAATATACAAATTGTTTTCACCAATTAGAGTTTTCTTTCTGGTTTAAACCTACATAGGTGATTTTTCGTTAAAAATATGTGTTTACAATATGAAATCATACATTCCATTATACCCAGAAATCCAAACATCATATTGATGAGAAGTTGACTCCAATAGATCATAATTGAATGTGGTTTTTTTTATTTTATCACATAAATAAAAACTCATATTCTTTGTTTTGACCCCTTAATGGGTGATATTTCTTTTGAACAAAAATATAAAGGAAAAATGGTTCTTTGGTTCAAAAAAAGTATTAATAGTAGATTGATGTGTGATTAATTATTATAGATCAAAAAATATTTGATCATCATCCTTTTATGTTTTCTTGATAATATGAATTTATTTGACGAGTTTTAACAACTTTTGGTGGTGTTATACTTTAATAACAATATGATGTCCAAATAAAACTTTTGATCATACTGATAAATTCAAATATTTGATTGATCTGTGTATATTTTGTACAAATAAAAGAATAATTTATAACCATTTTCTTATTTTTGACACCCATCTAAATTAATTTGTTCATTTTTGACCTAAACACCGGGGATTTTTCATTTATTATTATGTTTTATCATTTTGAAATCATATTTATCCATCATATCATGAAATCTACGTGTAGGTCTTATTCACAGTTAATTAAAAAAGATCAAAAATGATCAATGATCATTGTCCCATGTTTCTCATCCATCCAGAACTAGAATATGTGGTTTTGACCCATTGATGGGTGACATGTCATTTTAATAAAAGTACAAAGGGAAAATTGTACTTTGGAGCATACTATGAAATTCGAGCATCATTGTGGTTCTTGATTGATTTTTATAGATCAAAAAAGATTCAAGGATCATATTCCCATGTTTCTACTCCTATTAAAACTCTCATTCCTAGTTTTGAACACTTAAGATACACAATTTTAGTAAAAATACAAAGGTGAAATTCTACTTTATATCATACTGGGAAATCCAATATTCTATTTTATTGACTTCTATATATTAAAAATGATTCAATGCTTATTTTTAATGTTTAGATTTCAATCATAGTTTATTTTCTCATTTTTATCCCTTTGATAGGTGATATACCATTTTAATAAAAATAAAATAGTTAAATGGCTCAATGGATCATAACATGAAATAGAAGGATCATATTAATTATCAGTCATTTAATTTGATTAATTTTTTTTCTAGGATCGTTATCTTAATTTTCAATAGAAATACAAACTCATTTTCTCAGTTTTGAGCCTTTTATAGTCATTTAATGCATTGAAAATAATGTTAAGGTAAAACAACACATTCAATAAATCTTATAAATTAATGTATCTTATTGATGTTTGACTGATTCCAAAAGATCATAAATGAATTAAATATTGTTTCCTTGGTTTTCATTCCAATCTGAGATTATTTTATTATTTATGATCCCTAGAGATCTGATTTTTAATTTATTATTAATTTCTCACAATATAAAATCATAATATTGAAAATGCTGGGAAATCCGAGAATTTTATTGATATGGTGTTTATTTCTAAAGATAAAAAATGATTCTATGATCATTTTATTTTGTTTGAACATCAATTTGAACACATTTTATGAGTTCTTACACCTTTACAAGTGATATTTCATTTTAATAAAATTATATTATTGAAAAGTTATGTTTGTTCATGTTGAGAAATTCAGGTATCATATTGACACACAATTAATTATTAAATATAAAAAATTATTTTTGGACTTTCCTTATATTTATTCCTATAAATATAAACTCTTTTTATGGGTTTTCAAACCTTCTAGGTGACCTGAAACTTTAATAACAATATAAAAGTAAAACAACACATTCAATGATATCCATAAAATTATAAATTAGATTGTTTTTTGTTTGATTCAAGTTGTTATGAAATGAAATTAAAATCATTATTCTACTTTTTTAGTTTAATCTAACCCATATTCTCTTTCTGACAACTACAATGGTGATATTTCATTTATTAATAATTGGTAAAAATTTTGAATTATATTTTCCTTCGAATTGAAAAATCTATACATCGGATTGTTCAATGATTGATTTCTAAAAATAAAAATTATTCAAGGATAATTTTATTAAAATTTTATGAAAATATGAACGTATTTATCTGGGTTTGACCCCATTAAATGTGATATTTCATTTTAATAAAAAAATGATGAAATTTGACATTGGATAATTCGAGAAATCCTAGCATTATATTGATTCTCAATTGATTACTATAGATAAAAACTAAAAAAAGATCATTTTTCTATGTTTCTATGAAAATTCAAACTTTTATACTTGGTTTTTACCCCATGATGGGTGATATTCTATTTTAATGGAAAATATAAATTTGAAATGGATATTTAGATCATAGTGACAATTTTGAACATCATATTGATGGATTATCAATTTATATTAATAAAAAATGCTATAAGAGTAATTTTCTTATATTTTTAGGGAAATAAAAATCCATTTTCATAGTTTACCCCACTATTTTTGATATTTTAATTTAATAAAAATTTAGAGTTGAAATGACACTTTTCATCATGTTGATAAACTCATCATTATCTTGATGAAATAAAACATAATTAAAAAAATTAATCAGAATTCACATATTTAGGATTTCTATAAATAATGTGATATCATATACTCTACCCACACATTTCTAAATTAATTGAAATTTTATTTTGAATACGTTGACTATCAACAATCGTTATATTACTATAATAATATTAAAAAACAAGTTATTAAAAAATATTTTAAATGAAAGTGTAACTACCATTAAAATTACCTCTTTTCAAATGATAGTTTTTTATGGAGTACGGTATATTTCATAAATGTACAAATGAAATGTCCATAATTATTGTAATTATATTTTTTGAAAATAAAAAAAATACTTATAAAATTATTTAATTTATCACGATATGTTTTTTAATTGTGAAATATTATTATTTATACCATATTTTTTTTCCATGTATAGAAATCCATTATCCTCTTATGTTTATTCACTGAGCTCATACCATGATTTTTTATATATAAAGATAATCCCATCATAAATATATTTCTGATAAAAGATAATATAAAACACATAACATGATTCTTATTTTCAATATTTTGAATTTAGTGCATTAAAAATTCCCAATGGACGTTATTTGTGGTCAATTTTGCTGAATTCCATACTTTGGATCCAAAAAATTAACCATTAAAGTATACAAATTTACTTCAATGAGTATCTTTCTGTAACACCCTAGGTAAATAAAGAATATGAAATTTTTATATTTATCCATATTTGTGAATAAAATATTAATATTACTTTAAAGGGGACGCTATGCTCGATGGCGTTTCCCAATACGCAACAACGAGTTTCTTGGGAATCTTACGTTGCACTCTAATAATAAAATAATATTATTTTAAATGGTAGTTAACGCCTAGCCGTTGTAATGGCGGGAATGAACAGAACTAACGACAAAATTATTATATATGTTTGTCAAATATTTTTACTTTTTACAATAAATGTTAGAGGATTAAAAATGTGAATGAATTCAATTTCTAAGCGTAAACATTCTAATGTTCTTTAGAAGGTCGATTAACCGCCTTTTGATGGAGAACCTCTTTTAAATCCACTTTTTGACAATTCTATCTGTTATATTTGACAAAATAAAATTCTTCTATAGAATAGAGACATCAAAATTTACTTAGTGTAAATTTTTGGTATCTTTCCTATAAAGTTCATTTTTTTGAATAGTGCAAAATGTTGTATTTTAATTCAAAACCTCTTTTTAATATAATTTATATATATGATTAGATTATCTTTTGAATTGTATTTAATGTAAAATTAGAATATATTTTTACCATTTAATCCAATAGTGTTCATTATAATTAATTTCACTTTGAAATTGGACTTAAACTAGTGTCAATCTTTTAATAGATATTGTTTCATAAAAACACACTATTTGTTTTGACAGTGGAAATTAATTATTAAATTAATTAATGCAACTTATATGTTTTGAATTTTGTAAAATAGACATCATTTTTGAGTTCGGAATATCAAATATATCTTAGGGTGAATTTTTGGTATTTTTCTGAAAAACATCAATTTTTGATGAATAGTGAAACCACTAAGTGGTAGTTAAAGAAACTGATTTTTTGTTTAAATGAAACTTTGCCACCTCTGTGTTTTGAATTTCAAAAATCCGACATACATGGTTGTCATTAGGAAGTAAAATTTTGTTCAATGGGATTAAAATAATTTTTTTTGTGAATAGTAACTTTTATGTTCTTAATCGCGATTAGAGGTAATTAGTGTAATTTAAGGTAAAAATAATGTTTTAATAATGTGAAATGACATAGAAACATGTCCTACCCTCATTGTATGTGTCATGTCCAACCATGAAAATCCATTGGTCAACTTGGGGACCCCATGGAGCCACTTTGGTTGGAAAATGACATAAATAACTTTTTATTTAAAGTTAAAATAAAAATGTCACAAGCATGAGATGTTTCACTAAAAAACATTCTAAATGGGGTTATAAGAGTCATATTTTTGACTATAAATATTCATTATAAATATAAAAAGATTTCCTAAATCATGATATTTTTTTATAATTTTTAGAAATTAAATAAATTAAATTATTTATGACATCATGATGATGCAATGATTACCTCATTAATAAAGGATTTAAATAAAATGAAACGATAATGTTAAAAATATAACTTACACTTGTAAAAAGCCTATTGGATGAGTATATGTCGAACCCTTACCACCTTATCCTCGAAATACATCAATGTGGGACCTTTAAAATTCGAAACTCCTTTGAAAATAAAGTAACATTTTGTAACTTTACAAGAGTGCCCCTCCTCTCCTCTTATAAAAGGCCCCCACCTCTACCACCTTACTCACACCTCTCAAGCCTTTTTCTTGGCCAAACCCTGCTCATTTTGCCTCTCCACATCCCTCTATTACTCCTAGAAGCCTCACTTTGGGCAGAAGTCTTCCCAAGGAAGTCTTTGAGCTCAAATCAAAAAGAGTTACCTGATTTTAAGGTAATGCCTTCACTTGTGTTCTTTTGTTTTATTTTGCTTCTCCAACCTCATAAACTCTTTTTATTAATTTCTTTTGTAACAAATCCAGTATCTTCAATACTAGGATTTTGTTATAATAAGCATTCGAGCAACACTTACACACACCTACATCAACTGGTTAAAGAAAATTCTGTTTCTGTGGATGGTGAATTTCTGACTCACGAAACGACGATTGTTCAACACTCATATAACACCTTCAAAGGTGGCCATTAAGATGTAACTATATTTATATATGATATATAATATGTTTATGTTTTACTTAAGCTTCTGTATTTTTCTTTTGTGGCATACCTTTATGGTTTCCATTGTGGGTAAACACGATAATTTCATTTTAGGAAGTGCAGACTACCACCCTCTCAAAGTGATATGATTCATTAATGCCATATGTGGGATGTATAAAGGATGTATTTAAAGTTATTATATATGATTTATGTTACATATAAATGATTAATATATTTCTGTTATTAAAATATACATACCTCTCATTTAGTTTTAATTCCATTAATATGACATAGAAATGAAAGTAGTATTCATGCGTACGTATAGCTTACCATCTCCATGAACGGTACATTTCATTTCTTACCAATAAATGATTATGTAATATTATAAATACATGTATATTCTAGATATATATGATATATATGATATTCAAATCATGAATATCATTCTGGATATAATGAACCCTTGACCACACGAACAACATGTAATTGTAAGAAGTCCACTTTCGACTTAAGAACCAAATATCGACAAAACAAACATTATTAACTTAAATGATTAAATAATGTTTATAACATGTCAATAAGTGATATAAACTGAATAATGAACTTGAAAAAGGTTCTTAAGCAAGTAGAAATTAACTCAAGTTTATTATTCAGGACGTTAAATAACGGTCGAGTCAAGTCGGACCCGAGGTAAGGGATCCTACTCCTCTCTTTCTTTTTAAGTACACTCTTTTATGTCATTACTTTTAAAGATCATAGTCCTTGTGATTGGGATGTTATTTTATATTACTCTTACTGTAATTTTTATGTTCATATGATGATAGACCCTATTCTCACTCATCAATCCATTTTGGATGTTTTGAGTGGCGCTGTTAGGCTGCCGAATTTTCATAAGAGATCTAACCTCTCTCTTTCTCTTTTGGTACTCTCCTTTATGTCACTTCTTTTAAGCTCTTCTTTGTTATGATGAGGGATTTTATTTTATACTCCTCTTGCTGTACATTTTATTGTAATATGATTAGAGACCCTATTTTATCTCATCAATCCATTTTTGGAAGTTTTAAGTGGCGCCGTTAGGCTGCCGAGTTCTCGTAAGGGATTTTTTTCATCTCACTTTTATTCACGTGAGATTTATGCTAAATTTGCCACAATTTTCTTTGAGTAGAGTATGTACTTCCCATTATTTTACTCATTGTTTAATGTACTTTCATTTATGAGTATTTACATCAATGTTGTATTGCCTTCTTTCACGGGGTGTATGTTTCGAAAGATACCCATGTCGGTAAGGGAAAATTTCACCCTCCTCTTTTTAAAAGACCTCTTTTGTTATGTATTTTAATTCACATACTATTATGTTGGGATATGTTCTTATATTGATTTAAATTTTATGTCCATGTGATGAGATGCCCTTTTTATCTCTCATCAACTCATTTTCTGAATTTTGTAGTGACACTGTTAGGCTGTCAAATTTTTGCAAGGGAACTTCTTAACCCAAATTTGATTCTTTGGGATAAACTTGTACTCCTTGAATATGTCATTCTATGAATATGTGTGAATAAACTCTGATTGTTTTACACTTAATATCCACTAATATTTGGTGTATTAGTTTGTCACACATAATTATGTAATTGATTTATCCTTAAACCAAGGATACCGTCTTTGTATGGGACTTCATCTCAATCTCCTTTCATTGAGACATATTTTGTTTTATACACAACCTTATTTTATACGGTGTATAAACCCCTTTGACTTTTACATTTATTCAAAAGGAATCTTTTTATAGGAAGCGTTTACTAAATGACAAAAGTGAATGTTTTTGTCTTACGTATGCGGCGACAATGACTTCTCCGCTGCCATGACCATTATTTGAGTTTCAGCTTCCTCTACAAGCCATACCTTTTTTTAAAACAAAAAGAAATACCATGTTTTACTTTTCTTTTATTTTGGTATTGAAAATGGGTTTCATAATGTTTTTATATCAATGTGTTGTATTTATATCTTGTGATTGAAAGGTGGAAATGTTATGTTTCCTTTATGCATGTTTTATGTGATACAATTATATTGAGGTTCTTGGGAATTATTATGAAGACAGGTGGTTCCGTGAAAATCTAAGGGTGGGTGAGCCCGATATAGCTCTCCAATGCATTGGGTAACACGAAGGAGTGAAATGTTAAGGTTTTTCCGAAGAGATTTAGGGAATATACTGTGGTGGGTATTCCAAACGTAACCAAGAGGGTTACTCCCTAGGTAATAATGTTATGAATTCCTCAAGTTACCTTTTATGTATTATGATTTCTATGATTTATTCATGATTGGATGAGATATGTGAAAGTGCCTATGTTTTATGTGTAAAGTATGATTTCATTCTTATGTATATATGAACTCATGTTTCTTTTCCATATCTTTATAACCCTTACTGAGATTTTTATGCTCATCCAATGTTTTTTTGAAATGTTTTTCACAGGTCAAGGGAAAGGTACATGATATGATGATAGTGTCAAGGATTATTTTTTAAAATATGTTTCTGTTGATGGGAAAAATGAATACTATATTTTATGTAACCACTTTGTTTAAATGTGGAATGTAATGCATGTTTTATGATCTAATTCTCTAAAACTCTAAACCTGAAAAGATCCTCAATGTGTAATATTTTAATAACTCAAGATTAAGTAAGTTTTAAGGCTGGGGCCTTATACTAGAGTTCCCTAAAAAACAATAAGGAATACGTAATGAAAAAAACAATAGAATATTTTATTTGATTTGAGTTTAGAGTTTCACCCCTACAATGTAGGCATCAATAATAGCCTTTATTTTTTTATTCAAACACTATGTATCATTCATCTGTTATTTATTTCAATTTATTCTTTATCTAATGATTATTTTCTCAAAAAAATATTGTCTTTAATGTGTCAAAAATGTGCATTGTAGGGTTTTCCCATTATATAGAAGTGATATATAAGAATATAGAAAATAAAAATAGTGATTAGCTATAATAAATATAATTTTTCAATTAGAAGAACAGTAAATTTTGAATATATTCCATATATATACATTAAAAATTGAGATTCTTTATCATTCATTATTGATACGTTCATTTATACTCTCAAGACTAATCATGTATTTAATGAACACTTTAAACACTTTTTTCTTAAAATGAAATATAGGCCATATTTTTATATTTCAATTATGCATCCACAAGAACATGTAGTGTTGACAAATGTTGTAGTGTAATTGGTGGGTTTAAGGTACTATTAGAAAGTCCATTTGATTTCTTGGTTGATCTACTAGACTACTTTGATTGGATATTTCATTTACCATTATCTTTTTAAATCTATAATAACATACATAATTTTAGACCTTTTCATCTATTGTAAATGGTTTTTTCATTTTATGAAAATGATAAAGGACATACCACAGTATCATCATGTTTTCTATAAGATTAAACGACCATGGTATGATAGTTATTATAGAATGTTACATTATTCTATCATCTATATCATCAAGGGGTTTAAAAATTTGGACACTCGACTCTTGAGATACTTTAATCCACACTTTCACATAATATTTTGGGAGTTGTTTATTTTGTAGCATACCGCCTAAAATAATGTATAGTGTACCCCCACACAATAAAGTTTTGGGTGTGTGTTGATAGATATAAATCTCAATCACTTTCAAACTACAAAACATTATGATAATAATGTTATCGATATTTTGTTGATTCACATATAGAAAAAAAGGGTTATGAAAAGATAAAATTCCTTAGGTTAGGCAGGTGATTGAGGGGAATGGATAACATCAAATATTGTGGGGGTATAGGTCTTTTATGTAGTGGTTGTTTTTCTATTGTTGGATATCTTTAACCAATTTGTATATAATATTCCATCAAACCATACCTGATTATAATTTATTTTAGAATATCTATTTTTGATAGTGTATCCTTCATTATCTCATTTGTATACCCTTTTAATTTTGTTTCTCAAAATATGCTTGAGTTAACATTCCAAAACCCAAACCTCTAACACATCCCTATTGTTCTAGACACTTTAGATCCATTTCACATTGTTTTTCTTCTGGTATTTTCAATTATGATTCATGTGTCTAAACCATATAAAAACCAAATGAACATAATTAGTTATTTTTATATAATATTTTTATAAACCATACCAAATTACTATGATGTTCTAATTACATATGATTCCCATACTTTTTATGTGTATTAATCTAAATTTTTTTAATTCTTTATTTATATAATCCTCCTTTAACAGAACATGAATTGGGATGAATGTGTATTGAGATACTATTTTACAAATCTACATATAAAAAAAAGAATATAATCCCATAAAAAATTACTGTAGTTTTAATAAACATACCACTTTTTTCTAGTGAACCTTACCTTCATCAAATTTCTATGATAGAGGTACGTTTTTTAGATGCATGATGTTTATTTTCAACACTCTTTTATTGTTTCATAAATTAACAATTGAGAATAAAATTGGATAAAAATAATGTCAAATAAAATATTTTTATTTAAAATGCCCCTGAAATTATTCATCCTTACACATGCCAATGATTTAATTCCTTGAATATAATTTTATCTTGTGTGTATACATAGCTAGTTATTAGGGATTTACTTTCACTTACAATCCCTGAGTTTTCTCTTATACAATTTTTACTGAAAGGATCTATGAGGCTTTATAGTGATCATTAATAAAAATTTATTATGAATATCATAAAAAATAAATATACTATAAAAGGGATAATAATAACTAAATAATTATTTAATTATATTATTTCTCATTGAAGTGGAGAAATTAAATAATAACATTACCCCAATGTCTTCCCAAATGACCATTATCAATATAGGAAATCTTTGTTCCATATACTTATCAATCAAAACATGCATTCTAGTTATGACCCCAATGTATCTAATGAAAATTAAATTGTTGAGGTCAATAGTTTAACTATGTTAATTCCAAAAAAAACTCTAATTTTATAAATTTTCTTCTTGATTGATATTTTTTTAACATGGTGGATCTATTTCACTCAGGTTTTTTCCATCCACATGATTTTGAACTCCTGAAAATTCTTCACATTCAACATCCACAGTGTTTTGTTCCTCGGGATGGGAAAGATCTGCATGTGTAGAATCCATTTTCAAAATTATCTGCTAAACATTTAATTTTGATTGTGTAAATGTAGTAGGAACTGAAAATTTTATGAGTAAAATAATATTATATAATTTTTTTAACTTCAATATCAAAATATCATATTCATATTCAAAGGTTAAATGGATTTGGATCCTCTATCGACTATCTTAATAATATCATTATGGTCTCCTTTAATGTAAATGGTACCATATATATTGGGACAACTAAGAAATGATAGTGATTTCTTAATAAAAGGGTTATCCTCAATTGAATTTTTGTCAGACCGTACAGTTAGTTTAGTCACCAAAACAACAGTTAAAAAAATTTGATTGTATCATATGAGATATAAAATTATTGCACTTATTGTGATTCAATTATGGACAGTTCAAACTTATACCCTCCAACACTATAATTAATCTTAACAAAGAATAATGTGTTGAATTTAAATACAATTTTGAAATCAACCCATTTTTATTAGAAATGTTTCACTTGAAACATTGTACAATCCATCTCATATATTTATTTCATGATTTTAAGGTATAATATTTTCACCCAAGTTTTATGTTTTTCCTTCTTACCAAATATATGCATTACTTCCACCACAAGAGTAAAATTACTATTTTGCATCATAGTAAATTTATCTAGTACCTTTGTATAGAATGTATAGTTATTAATTACATATCCATTTTAAGATGATACATTTAAACTTGATTGTATTTTTATACATCAAATTTATCATGAAATTGAATTTGGATTTGTAAATAATTCCTTAAAAAAATTTAGAAACCATTTTATAAACTATTGATTTTATGTATTTGATATTTAGTATTCATCACTTAATTCATTCAAATGAATTAGAATTACTTTATATGTATTAACATTTAATGAAACCTCTATACTGTTATCTAAAATGTAAAGCTGATCTTGCTCCCACATTGTAGCTATAATTGTAACAACATGTTCTCAGAAAGACCTTTGTTTACAAGTAGACTATTTTGATGAGATTTTTAGAGATAATTGATATCTAAATATGATAGGTATTAGGTATAGAATTCAAAAAAATCAATGATATATTTCTATTCAATATAATCTTTAATCCAATATCAATTTATAATATACCTTAAAAAAATATTTATATATCCTTTAATCGGGTATATCATTCTATAATTTACATGAGTACTTATTAAGATCTCTCTAATGAAGTAAGAAATAAAATAAATTATCATTTTATAGAATAACATTAGGAAGTATATTTACAATTCAATTAATATTAAAACAATTTCCTTTTCCATAGTTGGAAACTTTTATATATCTATAGATTTACCATATATAGACTATAAAAAGAAACAAATCTTTGTTTAAGTGTATCAAACATTTTTAGGCAGAATGCAATGTAAAACTACATGAATTAAATCATGTATAAAAACTTGACAATCATATGATTTTTTAACTAAACATTAAATGAATAATTTTCATGATTTTCTTTATATTTTTTTAAAAAATCCTTTAGAACATTTAAATGATTTAATTTTTTTAAAACTGATATATCTCTTACATGGAAAGAGTGTAAGCTATTAGAGGAAGAATATTCAACCATTCACCCTTTACTATTGCTAACTCTTCCCTTATCCGCATGTAAATTATGTAAAAAATAGATTTAATTCCATCCTTATTTTCCTCAGTGCATTTAGTAACATGATAATAACTCTATTAAATTTTTTTACAAGCATGAAATCAAAAAATAACTAAAGAATAAAAAATTATTGTACAATAAATTTAAAAATATTTCACCATTTCCAAACTATTTTGGCATGGTTTTTTAATAATGTTTTTAAAACATAGGGAAAATATCCATTAGTTTCTTAAACTATTGATTTCTCATTAATGAAGATAGTGATGAATATATTTTTTATATTCACATAAAATGATGTTAACCAATATTAGTATTTATGTGGCTAGTGTAAAAATTTATGATGTCCTAAAGATAAAGTCTTTGAAGAATGTTCCAACTTAACTGAGTATGTACCTTCTTAATAGATGAGGCACCCCAAATATATTTAATTATATATAACAAGATATTTCCATAATAAGGAAAGTCATTTATCATCTTGTAAAACATGACCCTCAATGGTAACTCCACACTTATATGAAATCATACAAGTAACACCAGTATCCTACATCAATTTTAGATCTTCATTCAGTGGATCCAAATAAACGTTCATATCATTAGAAAGATATTTTGGTCTATATATACACCAATACAACATAATTTATTTTTTCTTAATGTATAACCATGGTAAATATTTTTAATTTACTAAGATAATATGGCCTATACAATGTGTATTAATTTATATACAAAAAGTATTCACTCTATATATAGATAATGCAAGATAGAGGTTTCTTATCTCATTTCTAAATTCATGATACTCATAATCAAATGTCTTCCACTTAATATAGATCATTTGGTTATGTAGTTTACCATATTGAATTATTATATCTACTGGACTCCTCAAGTTTTAATCATGTCTTACTAATCACAAATCTTATAAATCATATTAATCCCATTTAATCTATCTCAAATCAAGGGTTGAGATGGTTGGTCTGTTTATGATTTAAATAAACATCAAATAAATCATGTTAATTCTAATTCATATGTGATTCTTGTAAACTATTTTTAACTTTATTCTAAAATGATTTCTTTCATGAAGGATTAAGTCTAATTCATTCTAGGAATATTACTGCTTCAAGTCATTATTCGAAACTTTGGCTAAGTCTGAGAAACCATGAGTTTGCCACCGGTTCTAGTTTTCTATCGATGGGACCAGACACCGTGACCTAGACACGATGATCTAGACATCGTGACCAAGACATCGTGACCCAGACACCGTGACCCAGACACTATGACCCAAACAACGTGACCCAAACATCGTGACTCAGACACCCTGACCCAGACATCATGACCAGTTTTAGATCTCATAAAGTATGTGACACTAGATTCATACTACTATCACTGAGACTCCATTCAAAGTTTGTAAAAGCACCAGACACCGTGATTCTAATACCACATAAAAGCTAACGATTCCTGATCTTTACACAACTATGACTTCATGACTGTTTCAATTCTCAAAGGTATAGAAGAAGACAATGTTTCGTGGTGACACCATTTCCAAGTGAAACCGTTTCTAGACAGACCATGACACAGTTCATTAATCTATTTTTTCGTATTCAATTTAAATTATAATGTTCATATTTTAGTCTTTTAAATGCACTGACATAATTAATATTTCTTTGTAGAAATGTTGCCTAATAGTACGAGGTATGAGGTGCATAATACATGCATCCTGTTAGCTCCAACACTTGCACTCCAAATTAAATAGGAAATATTGGAACTGAAACATAGTAGAGACATATAGTAGTGTGTAGAATAAGCACAATAATTTTAAAAATAGAACAATTATATGCAATAAAAACAACTAAAGAATAAATGAAGCACTCTTGATCCAAAGGTTGGAATAAAATAGATTAGAATCAAAATCATTATTATAGTATCAACTACATGAAGAATAGAATCTTTATCATACTATAAACCAGATCACCAAACTTGTGATACACTATTTCTTACAAAAGTACTGGATAATTTCATTTGCTTCATCCTACAAGTCCAGAGTTGCATAGAATAACACTCAGAGCTCTTGTAACCTCTTCGAATCATCTATTTTATGTTTTTTATTGTTTTTATCTTTTGAGTAGTGTGAATATTTCTGTATTAAAACAAACACCATCTCTTATACTAAACTAAAGGATACAAGATATCTGTCATCTCATATATTTTTACATTTTTTTACTCTAATGGATAAGTGTGGAAGAAGTCCTTGTGTGACCTAGATGTTTTTACCCATGAAGAACAATAAAAGAGGTAGTGTGGCCTGGACAGTCCTATGCACTATTGTTTTCCTCGATCTTGGGTGTGGATCAAGTTTAATAATAAAAACCACACAGTGGTATGTGATCACAAAGTGGAGTGTATTAAGACTCATCTTGATACTGAACCACTTCTTTTATCCGCAATAATTTTTAATTTAGTTTCTATCTACTTTACTATGATTTTTAGAAAACACTGTATTTTACATTGATATTTAGTTTTGGAAAGAAGTTATAATTGTGTTGCCTTATTATAATTACTTCAAAATTATTATCAATAACTCATAATGATATTATTGAGAAATAATTAATATTTTGAGAGGTAATTTGAATAGTCACACCTTTATAACCGTATTACCTTAATTGACTCGGTTATATTCATTTTTATTAGGGAACCTTTTTAAGAAAAACATTTGGTATCAAAGAAGTTTTTATTCTTGTTAAGACTCTGTTTTTAAATCTATTTAACTGTGATTTTAGTTATACTTTAAAGATCTTTAAATTTCTATTAATTCAAAATTTATAGCTCTTTAAAATTATTTCTTTATAATGGATAATAGATTGGAAGGTTCTGCAACAAACAAACCACCATTCTTTAGTAGTACTAATTATGCCAAATGGAAAATTAAAATTAAAATGCATTTAGAAATTTTGACTTTGAAATTTATTTTTCAATTATAGATGAGTATAATATTATTACAACTTATAGAATTACTTGATATGAACCTACAAATACTACTTACAATAAAACTTTTAAATCCATGAATGATTTATATTTCTCTTTATGAGATGAGGAATTTAACAGAATATCTGCATGGAAAAATTCCCATGAAATTAAGGATACCTTATCTATTTCATATGAAGGAACTTCTAGTGTGAACGGAATAAAACTCAATACTTATACTATTAAATATTATAAGATTAAAATGAATCATTATTAGCATATTTTATACATGTATCTTAAGTTCATCATAATTATCAACATAATGATTTCTCTTGGAAAAGAAGTTGATTCCAAAGAATAAATCATGAGGATTCTCAGATAGCTTCTTGATAGACGGAGAGGTGCCTCTATCTCTATTAGAGAGTCATGTGGCATCATCAAATTTCTTAGCAAATAACTCATTGGGAAACTAATGATATATGAATAAGAGATGAATGTCAACATGGAAGAAGAAGATGAAGCCAAAAGAAAATCCATGGCATTCAAGATTACAACCTCTAAACACAAAGGGAAGGAGAAACTGCAAGTCTCTCTAGAAAATTCCAATAGTGAACAATCTTTAGTTGACAGTGATGAATAGATGGCTCAATTATCCAGAAGGTTTAAGAAATTTTACAAAAGGAAGAATTTTTTCAGAAATCCTAACTTCAAAAGAAGATATGATCAAAAGGGAAGATGGAAGAAAGATTGGAAATGAAATGACAAGTCTGATGAGATAGTATGTTATGAATGTATTCAAAAGGGACATGCAAAGGCAGACTATCCTAAGAAAAAGTATAAAAAGAAATATGAGGAAAAATATAGGAAGTATAAAAAGTTAATGAAAAAAACATAGAGTGCTTATGAGGATAGTTCAAGTTACTCAAAATCTTCACATGATGAAAATGATAGCAGAGCCAATATGGGTTTAATGAAAAACACATCGGTGGTAACACTGGAATCTCCTGTACAGAATTTCTATTTTTATGGAGATGAAAGTGATTCTAAAAAAATTCCAAAAGAAGAAATGTATTGGTATTGCAATATGCTTGAATAAACACATAATGAAATCAAGGATAAATAAATGTCTTTAAAGAAACAATTTTCCCTTACCTCAACTGATAAATCGGAACTTACTATAGAAATAGAGAAAAATGTTCAATTACTCATTGTAAATAATTAACTAAAACTATATAATGAGCAATTTAAAAAGGAACTTGAAGGGTTTACTAATGGTAAGGATACCTTGGTACAAATGTTAGGTAAACAGATTACCCCTAAATATAGTACTGGTATTTTCTATCAACCTAGTAAATGAAATTTTGGAAAAACTAATTTTTTTTCTAAATCTAGAACATACAAATTTAGTCATAGTTTAAGAAAAACATTCTTCTAGTTTAAATTAGGATACACTCTCTAATTTTTGAAGATATTCCAGACCAAATAGAGTTTATTTCTATAGTATTTTACATAATGATTATAGGAAACCTATGAGGTAGATGTGGGTTCCTAAATCAGTAGTTACTAATATTACTGGACCCAGTCAAATATGGGTACCAAAGTCTATTTTTATTTACCTATTTTGAAAGAAAATTGTTTAATGAGCTCCTATAAAATCATATGGTATTTGGACAGTGGGTGTTCAAGTCACATGATAGGAGACTATTCATGCTCCAAGAACATAATAAAAATTTATGGTGGACAAGTCACTTTTGGTGACAATGCCAAAGGATAAATAATTAGCCTTAGAAAAATTAGTAACTCTAACTTAGTTTTAATTTACAAAGTACTTTTTGTTGATTAACTAAAATATAATCTGTTTATTATTTCACAACAATGTCATAATGTATTTAATGATAAATTTGAAAATCATGCATGCACTGTTTTTAATTATAACAATGAATTAGTATTTTCTCCACTGAGAAGTGAAAATTTATATTCAGTTAACATAGATTCTTTGGTTTCTCAAAATGATTCATATTTAAGTGACTTTTACAAAGAACCTTTTCTTTGGGAAAGAATAGTATAAATCTACAATATCAAATCCATTAGAAATCTAACTAGAAACTTTTTAGTCAAAGACCTACCCAAACTTGAGTTTCCAAAGGATAAAGCGTGTAATACTTGTCAAAAGGGAATGAAACACAAGTTTTTCTTCAAACCAAAGAAAGAATTGTCAACTCCTCAACCTCTCAGGTTGGTTCAAATGGATTTGTTTGGACCATCTAGAGTTTCATGTTTAAATGGAAAGAACTGTGTTTATGTTCTTGTAGATGAATATTCTAGATATACTAGGACTTTATTTTTGGGACACAAAAGTGAAGTATTCTCTCATTTCACCAAATATTCTAAAATTTTAGAAAACCATTGTGGACTTAGAAATAAATACTTTAGAAGTTATCATAGTCATGAGTATGAAAATATATAATTTGAATCCTTTTTCTCACAAAATATCTATAGTCCTAATTTCTCTACCCATAGAACACCTCAGGAAAATGGAGTTGTAGAAAGAAGAAATAGGAACTTGCAAGAGATTGCAAGAAATATGTCTAGTGAATATGAATTACCTTTTTATTTTTGGGATGAAGCTATATATACTAAATTCTATATTATTAAAAGAGTGTTTATTAGACATATTCTTAAAAAAAATCTATATGAGTTATGGAAGAATAGATACCCCAATATAATCTACATCAATGTTTTTGGATGAAAAGTATTTATCCTTAATACTAGGGAAAATCTTGATAAGTTAGCATCCAAAAGTGGTGAAAAAATGTTTCTAGGATGTCTAATATCTAGTAAATCCTATTGAGTGATTAAGAAAAGAACTAAATGTGTAGAAGAATCTGTTTATTTTTTGTTTGATGAGACAGATGCACATGAGCCTAAGACATCTCTAGAGAACTAAGAGGATGATATGTCAAATATGGACATCAATGTTAAATCCTCAAACCATCTCTTAAAGGAATCTATGAAAACTTCTAGTTATGGAGATTCTTCAGATTCATGTCATAAAGAACCCAAACCTATTGAAGAACCTGAAATTACTAGCCCCTCTTTTTCTTGAGCGGTTAGAACTGTTAGGAACCATCCTTTAGAGGCTGTATAAGATTTAGATAAAGGAACTCAAACTAGATCTTCTCTTATAAATCATGTTGAACATCTAGTGATCTTATCAAAACATGAACCTAAAAACATTAATGATGTTGTAAATGATGAATTTTGGGTGATGGTTGTGCAAGAAGAACATAATAGTTTTGAAAGGTATATAGTTTCAAAACTTTTTGACCGACCCAAATACATATTTACCATAGGTACTAAGCGAGTCTTTATAAATATAAAAGATGAAGCTGGTAATATAGTTTGAAACAAGGCTTGGTTGGTTTCACAAAGCTATAGTCAAGAATAATGAATTGACCATGAGGGGACCTTTTCACCAGTACCTAGACATGAATCCATCATAATATTGCTTTCTTATATTGCAAATCTGAATTAAAAACTATATAAATTAGAAGTTAATAGTGCATTCCTAAATGGGTATATATCTAAGGAGGTATTTGTTGAAAACCCCATGGTTTCACAAATCCCTAATTTCCAAATTAGGTTTTCAAATTATCAAAATCTTTGTATGGTTTAAAATAATCTCCAAGAACTTGGTATGATTTATTGAGAACTTTTATTATTACTAAAGGTTTTACAAAAGTTATATATGATCCTACAATATTTAAAAATAAATTTATAATGACATTTTAGTATTTAAAATTTATATTGATGGTATTATTTTTTGATCTCTAAAGAATTATTTATGTATTGAATTTTATAAAATGATGAAAAATTAATTTGAAATGAGTTTAATGGGTGAACAAAAATACATTCTTAGATTTAAAATCATTCAAAATAAATATGGTATTATTTTATGTCAGATAAAATATACTAAAGATATACTAAATTTGTTTGTCTTGGATAAAACTAAAAGTAGTGATACTCCAATGAGTAGTAATTGTAAGTTGTATCTTCATGAAGATGAGAAATCTGTTGATCAATCCACTTAAAAAGGTATGATTGAAGATTATTCTAATTTTTTGTTAACCATCTTGACATTATGTTTAGTGTATGTACGTACGATCATTTTCAAGAAAATCCTATGTGAACTCATTTAAATGCTGTTAAAAGGATTTTCAAATACCTCAACTCTACACCCAATCTAGGACTCTTCTATCCTATAGGATAATCATTTTAATTAGTTATTTATTATGATACAGATTTCAGTGGTTGTAATTTAGATAGAAAAATCACCTTTGGAACATGTCCCATTTTTAGGCAAGTCTCTAGTATCGTGGTGTAGTAAGAAACAAAACTCTATGAAATTATCTTCTGCCGAAGCTGAATACATAGCTGTTGGTAGTTGTTGTAAACAATTTTTGTTGATCAAACACACATGACTAGATTATGGAAATAAATTCAGGTATGTGCCTATAAATTGTGAAAATAAAAGTTCTATTAAAATTTCAAAGAATCCTATTTCACATTCCCAGATGAAACATATTGATGTAAGACATCAATTTTTGAGAGATAATTTTCAAAAAGGTGATATCACTATGGAATTCAATGGAACTGATTATCATCTTGCTGATATATTAACCAAACCATTAAATTCTTAATGAATGGATTACATCATACAAGAATTAGGAATGATAAATCTCAAGTAGAAAGTGTACTATTTCACAACGTACCGTTTAACAACTTGCTGCTTACTGTTTCACATCTTACTATTTCACAACTTACTATTTTACAACATACATTTTCACAGTTTTTGGTTTCATGAGTTCACTATCCTAGAGTTACTGTCTCGCTCTCACATTTCTATAGATTACAGTCTTGATGTTATAGTTTCATGTTTATGGTCTCACAATTATTGTCTCTTAGATACTACCTTTCACTTAAAATCTCAAATAATATTTTCACACCGTGTTTAAACACAATTTAAAGATGACACTGTGAGAACCTGTTCTAATCTCACCATGACAACCTGTTTTGGTCTCACCGTAATGACCCTTCTAATATTTTATTTGTTTTTTATTACCCGTATCTCTGTAATTGATTATTTTTTTCTTATCACATGCTTTTGAATTTTCAATGCTTGAAATCCCTAAACGATAAAAGTGAAATATGTTTCACTGTTTTCCTCACTCGAGCTCTCTTCTCTAAAACTGTAAGTTCTTCTTCATCCTTTCATCTATACCTCTCTCTCTCTCGAACCCCTCGTTGGATTCCAAAAATGAATCGTCCATATTCATCAACTCCTAATAATCATAGATCAAATAAGAAAGTGAAAAAGAACCAAAGATAACACCTGAAGGACCATTGAATCCAATTCTTATTGAGATAATTGTTGTACAAGAAAAGGAAATCTTCCCTAAGTGTTTTCTGTCAAGTATTTATTTAGTTCTGAAAGTAATGAAAGAGAAAGGATGGCGGGACTGGTTCACCAAAGAGAAAAGGCCAATTTATCCAAATCTTATTGCTCAGTTTTATCAGTTTGTTCAATTTTATTTCAAGGTTGAGTATGGTTTTATTATGAGGATATGGTTTAAAGGACAAATATGAACATTTCCCTTAGAGTTAGGGCCTGCTTGACTAGGGCCACCCCATAAAGGAATTTTTGAGGACTACAAGAGAGGTACTCCTCCTCCAAGTGATATTTTTTTAGAAGATGCTTTAGGATGCTTGATTGGAAATAAAAATAAAAGAAGAGTTATTTATGCTGTGTTAGATGGTGAAACTAGATTTCTATTTAAGTTTAGCTCGAATTTGATTAGACCAAGAAAAGGAGTTTTTTATACCCTAAAATATCAATATGTTTTTTTAATACATATTAAGAAAAATGGAGACAAGATTAACCAATGAAAGTATGTCATACTTCATATGTGTGAGTTTATTAAGATAAACTCAATGTATACCTCCTTGTTCTACTCAAGGTTATCCTCTGTTGTGTTGTATGATAAAAGAACGGTTTGACCAAATAAAGATGTAATCAAGGAATATTAATTCTATATCTCAAAGGTAACAATCAAAAGGATGAAAAATAGTAGGAATCTATTTAAAATGTATTGGGTGGAGGATAATGAGAGGATATATGAATAGTTTAATATCATTGTGCTTTTTTCCAGACCTAAGAATATATCTGATCCTTGTTGGGAATAATATGAAATTTTTTACTACCCTTTTGAAGAGGAAGAAGAGGTACTAATTGTACCTTTAGATGAAATTGTCTTGGATAAGGAAGACTGTGGTCCTATTCCACAAGAAATAATTGAGAAGGGAGCACCTCTTGGTGTAAGAAGTATTGGTTTGGAAGAAGAACCATCCCCGAAAAAAAATCAGTTATTAATGTAATAGAAGAGGTTGTTCATGAGGAGCCTTTAAAAGAAAACAATTTTATTGTTAAAGAAGATGAGATTGATGAACATTTATAGGGACAAGATAATCTTGATGTTATCCTATCTGCTAGGGAATGAATGGAACAAGACTTTGAGTTCGATAGAGAAGAAATTGGAGAGATTATTAGAGAGGGTCCTTTGGAACATGATAAAGTAACTGAATATATTATCCCTAATAGAAATACATATGTTGAGGGGGAGGATCGCCATTGTCTAGAAAGTATCGAAGTTCCTAATAATATTGATCAAATCCCCTTGGATACAAGGTATAAGTTTCCATGCAACATTGATGTGGATGATATATAGGAATCCACGATTAAATGCATAGAATTTTCTACTATGTTTCAATTGAAACTGGTCTCTTATCATGAAGTAATTCCTATAAAAGGAACTTGAGCCTGTATCAACTCCTATTCCTAAACCTTCAGAAGAAACACCATCATTCTTGAGTCAATGATATTTGAATGCTTTTGGTGATACTTTATTGGCTAGAGTTGAAAAGCTCAGAACACCATACCTACTCCCATACAAACATAAGTGAAAGATATGTAGCCTTTCTTTTAGAGAAGATCATATGGTAGATTCAACTAAAAATGCTTCATGAAATTATAGAATTCAGAATTGGGGACAAACAACTATGTGATGAAGTGAAGTCTCTAAGAGCTATAGTTGAATATATGCAGAAAGTATTGCAATCAGAACAATCTCCTATTTCTAATCCAATTAAATATGTTAGTGGTCAGATTCCATAGGAAGTAGCCTCTCTGATTCAACCGAACTTGACTTCATTAGTTGAAAAAGTGGCTGAGAGAAACAAATAGATTGTCTAAGAGATGAATGAGCTTGTTATTGGTATCAACAAACCAATTTATGAGTACAAGTAATTTCTATAAACATTTCTAAATGAGATCAAGTCCCCAACTTCAGCTATTATATCCTACATTTCCTTTGGACAACCATCTCCACTCTTTGACAGTTATCTGCTTAGAACTATTGTGAAAGAAGAAATTCAATTACTGCTAAGTGGATTTGAAAAAGAGTGTCTATCTACGGTTGTCATGAATAGTGATATAGAACTTGATTTGGTAATGATTAATTCCAAGATTTCAAATGATTCTCAATAATAAATTACTATGAAAGGGTATTTATACTTCAATAGGATTCTCTCTAAGAAAGATATGAGAAATCATTTCATGTATCTTGTAGATAATTTAAATTTTATTCATTCCACCAGACCTTTTAAGCCTCAACTTCAAAATTGGAAATATTTAAATCCATTTTTGAAAACATTTATGGATAACAAATATGATTTTGAGAAAGTAATGAATTATGGTGGAGAGATTAATTGGATTCATTCAGTTGTTGAAGCCTTATGTTCATGTGTAGATCACTACTATTATGGCCCCTATAACTGCACCTTTGTGTCCTGGTTTAACTCCATCCTCATCCACTGTCATTGCCCCTACCTCAATGTATGTATCTCAGACTCTGAGCTAGATTAGACCTGTTATCCTTTACCAAATCCTACCTCGATCTTCCACTAAACCTATTTGGCACCTTCTGTTTTTGAAGGACCCCCTCTTACTTTTCTAATAGTTGGCTCACTCCCTTCTTCAACTTTTACTTTTATTCCAGTGGATCCTTCTGAAGATGCTGCCAAGGGAAACGAGATGACAGCTGGATCTGAAGACAAGTGAAACCTATATTTTGATAGGGATGTTTTTTATTTTTGTTTCCTACAATTTTTAATGACACGTCATTTTCCATATAGTGCAATAAGAACTATTGTTATCTATTATATTATTTACTTTCATTCTTTCTTGTAAACTTTTTGAAAATCCTAAAAGTGGGAGAAATATCTGTACACTAAGAATAATTATCAAGTTTCTGTGATTTTTATCATCAAATAGGGAGATATTGTAGGACTTCTCTTATTTTAATCCTGATTTAATGATCACAAATCCTGTAAATCATGTTAATCCTATTTAATCAATCTCAAATCATCTGTAAAGATGGTTGGTGTCTTTATGATTTAAATAAACTTAAACAAAATCCTATTAATCCTAAATCATATGTGATTCTTGTAAATTATATTTAACTTTGTTCTATAATTATTTTTTTATTAATTATTAAGTCTAATTAATTCTATGAATATTACTACTTATGTCTTTAACCCATTATTTGGCTAATTCGGAGAAACCGTGAGTTTACCACCTATTTTGGTTTTCAAGAAAAAGACACAGACACCGTGACCCAGACACCGTGACCCAGATACCGTGACCTAGACACCGTGACCAAGACATTGTGACCCTGACACAGTGATCCACACACTGTGACTCAAACATTGTAACCCATACACCATGACCAGTTTCAGATCTCATAAAATCTGTGACACCAATTTCATACCACCATCACTTTGACACCGTTCGAAGTTTGGGAAAGTAACAGGCACTATGATTGTAACACCACATATGTGATACCAGTTCCCGATCATAACACAACTATTCCATTATGATTATATCACCGTTCAAAGGCAAAAAAGAAGACACCATCTCATGGCCACACAGTTTCCAAGTGACATTGTTTCTTGATAGACTATGGAACCATTCATTAATCTATTTTTTCATTTTAAATTTAATTTCTAACGGTCATATTTGAGTCATTTAAATGCACTAACATAATTAATATTTCTTTTTAGACATGTCACTTGAGAGTATGAGGTATGAGGTGCAGAATACATGAATCCTATCAGCTCCAACACTTTCACTCCAAATTAAAAAGAAAATCATGGCACTGGAACGTAGCAGAGACATATAGTAGTGTGTAACATAAGTGAAAGTATTTTTAAAAGAGAATAGATGCAAGAAACAAGATACAACTAAAGAACAAACAAATCACTCTTGATCAAAAGGCTAGAATACCTTTTGATTAGAATCAAAATCATATTCGCAGTATCAAATCCACGAAGAACCTGAGCTAGATCATACTACAAACCAGAACACTAGACTTGTGATACTATGTTTCTCGCAAGAGGACTTGATACTTGCATATACTTCATCCCACAAGTCCAAAGATGCATAGAATAACACTCAAAGAACTTACAACCTTTTCTCATCATCTTTATCCATTGTGTATTGTTTTTAACTTTGGAGAAGTTATTGTATGTCAGTATTAAAACACACACTATATCCTGCACAAAACTAAAGCATACAAGATATCCTTCCTCTCATATATTTTTACATTTTTTACTCCCACAGATAAGTGTGGAGGTGGTCTTTGTGTGACCTGGTAGTTTTTACCCACAAAGAACACTAGAATATGTTGTGTGGCCTAGACTTAATTATGAACTATTATTTACCCCGATCCAGGGTGTGGATCAAGTTTATTAATATAAATTGGTTGATTGAAGGTGATTACCAAGTGAAGTGGATTAGTTCTCACCTTGAGATTGAACCACTTATTTTATCCACTATTTCTTTTAATTTAGTTTTTCTCTTTTTTACTATGTATTTTAGAAAACACTAGATTTTACTTTGATAGTTACCTTTGGAGAGAAGTTATAATTGTGTTTCCTTATTAGAATAACATCAAAATTAGTATCAATAAATCGTATTGATATTACTGAGAATTAA
Organism: Viscum album; assembly: GCA_963277665.1. NCBI lineage: Eukaryota > Viridiplantae > Streptophyta > Magnoliopsida > Santalales > Viscaceae > Viscum > Viscum album. The sequence continues at coordinate 192,713,478 of OY728145.1, forward strand.
TCAATATTTTGAGCGGTTATTTGAACAATCACACATTTATAACCGTATTACCTTAATTGACTAGGATGTATTTATTTTTATTGGGGAACCTTTTTAGGAAAACTTTTTAATTGAATTTTTTTTATTTACACTCAATTCCACCCGTCTTGATTACTCTACTCAGTCCTACAATATCTGTGTTCAATGTCAATATTCCAACACTCTCCACAAATTTATATAGTCATATAAACATTGTAATGATTTAAATATACCATATAACATTTGAAGGAACTGATTAATCAATTTTTTGTCAAGTTGTTCCATACCTAGGGAAAGTTTAAGTGCTTAATGGTTCTTATAAAACAATATACAATCATTTATATAGATACATATTCTTTTGGATATCAAACCCATTAAACATAATATTCATTTAGTGTCGTATGTTCGACCTAGAACCTTATTTTATTCAGGTGGAATTTCATTAAAGAGATCAAGTTGTTTTGTAAAGCTGGTGTCGCACCATCTACTGCCATCCTTTAAATTATCTATATTTAGTATGGCTAAAATTTCTATATATTTTATACAATCGGTATACAGTGGTCACTTTTCACAACTCATTAAAATATCAAACAACTTTGGATAATCATGATAGTCATCTTGAATTTCCATTGTCATTTCTTCAATACAATCTCCATCATAATCTATATTTATAATCATTTCAGATGATCCATAAATCACAATATCATCTTAGTCAGTATCTGTATATATTATTCTTCCCATATTTAGTCCAACATTTATAGGTTTGATTTATTCCATAAAAAATAAAATATTGATTCAACTCCATTAAACTAGTTTGTCCTGAATAATAAAAACATAAACACAAACAAAGGATTTGAGAATGGTCATATATATTATTTTTTGCAGACCTGATAAACTGTTTCACCTCATCCACATAATCCTTTTTCATATAATTAGCATCCATCTGTTTTTTATTCATATTCATAAAATTTGGTTATTTTTTTTCATAATTTATAATAAATAAATAAATATACACATGGTATTGATATAATATAATTTTTTTATATCTGTAAATTATATAAATTAAATTTCCAAAAAAAAATAATTTTATATACTAATAAAACATAAAAAAATTATAAAAAATAATCGATATAAATCCTATTTTTTATAATACCACACCAAATATAAACAAATAATAAATCTCTACATTTTTTATAGAATTAATCCTTCTCCCTTAGTGTGGACTGTTTTCCTAATATGAAGTAGGTAATTCCATGATCAAAGTGATGATATAATGTAATTATTTTCACTCATAGAAATTCTAGGATTTGAATATAATATAAACCATTATTTATATTTAAATACATAAATAAATACACACACACACACATATATATATATATATATATATATATATGCACATAAACCCATAGATATAAAAATACTCAATCATAAATAAATAAATAAATATATAAATGAATATTATTATACATATAAAAATAATTGAAACATAAATTTATTTTTATATCTCAATATATAACCATCAAATAACAAGTCATGTTTCTATATAAAAACCCATTAATCACACTCTTTGATCATTTCCATTTCAAATAAATTTATTAGCTTGACCCAAACTATAACCCAATAAATAATCTTGAATCGATTAATATTTATAGGGCGTATAATAATTTATTAAATTACAAAATTTGATCTCTTATCTAAATATTACCCAACCTATCAATTCCAAACAAAATTGACCAATTAATTCTTTTCTATAGGGATAACTAATTTCATTTAATTGAAAAAGAAAACTATTTTCATTATACTGAACCCCATTTAAATTTTCAAGTAATATTGAATAATAATTTTTTTAAATTAATTTGTAGGAAACTTCTATATATAGGCTATATTTTTATATACAAATCTGAATAGAAACCCAAAAATAAAGAAAATAAAGAAAAATAAGTGAACTAAATTGTGAAACACCCTGAAAGGGTTGACTTAAAAAAAATAGGGAAGTATAACAAGAAAAATTATTCACTTATGAATACATCGGGGATTAACCACAAGACGAGAACATAAGAAAAATAAACTCACATAAGTTGCGAAAAACACATGGTTGATTGCCAAATAATCCTTAAAAACAAGTTTAAAATATCATACCTTCGGTTTTGAGGATTTAGTTGTAAAAATATTTGTTTGACTACTATTGAAGATTGGTTCAATGTGGGTTTGAATGTAGTTTGAGGATCAAACCAATCATCTAAAGTTTATTTTAAAAAGGGAGAAGGGATTTATCATCCGTAAAATAATAAGCACCCATAAATAATGTGTTTTATTCTTTGATAAATTGATACATTTATCAGTTCTCAAAAGAACTAATAAAATACGTATTGATGAGTGCTTATTTCTCATCGCTGATAAACTACAATTTTATCAGTGTATAATCTGACACTGTTAAAAATGTAAAAAAAATTTAAAAAATGAACAAAAAATAATATTAATTATTTATAAAATAAAATTCTTAAAAATGAATTATAATAATTATTTAAATTACAAAAATCATAAACAATGAATTTAAGTAAATTAATTATATAAATTTGAAACAAATATAAAATATTAAAATTAATAAATACAAATGAATAAATTTTATACATATAAATTAAAATCTTATTAAAAATATTAAAAACTAATAAATAAATGTGTATAAATAAATATTAAAAAATGAATAAATTTAAAAAAATATCAAAAAGTAATAAATTTTAAACATTAACAAATAATATCATTTTAATGAATATTAGAAATGAGTAAGTAAAATTGAATACATTACAAAACTATCTAAAGAAATGAAGTTGTAAAATTAATTACATGATTTATAAACACATAAAAATGAATAAATAAATAATATGAATTATATTGTACCAAATTATTAAAAATGAATTATATTTACTTTATAAATAGAAAATATATTAAAATTGATTTTTTCAAAAATATTTATATAAATTTCAAACATATTAAAAATATTTAAACATAATAAATAAATAAAAATAAATGTTAATCAAATAAATTTAATACATACTGAAAATATTAAAATGAAAAAAATATAATTATGTAAAAATAAAAATGAAAAAAAGTAAAAATACCATAAATATTTAAAAAAATTAAAATTTTAAAATTGAATAAATAATATTAAATGAAATAATAATAAAAATGTATAAATAAAATTAAAGAATATTTATTTTATAAAAGTGAATTCATAACATTAACTATTGAATTATGGGCACCTAAAAATTGATTAAAAATGAATAAATAAATAATATTAAGTATATACAAATTTTATTAAAAATGAAATATATAAACAAATTAAATTACGATAACATTAAAAATACATTTAAATAAATAAATTGTAAATATTTCAAACATATTAAAAATATAAAAACATAATAAATAAACCATAAGAAGTATTAATCATATAAGGTTAAAATATTTTGAAAATATTGAAACATATTAATTAAATATGTATAAATAAATATTAAAATGTGAATAAATTCTAAAAATATAAAAATTTAATAAATATTAAAAATCTATAAATTAGAAAAATATTAAAATTTAGTAAATGAAAATGAAATAACAAAATATTAAAAATAAATGAAAAACTATATTAAACATATTAAAAATGAATTAATATTATGATAAATATATTAATAAATGTATTAATATTATAAAAAACTGAGAATGGTCGAAGTTTATACACTTCTTATTATTAAAAAGATGAATAAGTGAAATGAGGATGAGTCTAAATAAGTAGAAACAACCCTTGTAAAAAACTATAATCACAAGAAATATATCATTTATCATTTTTGTGCCAAATATTGACTCCACTAAAAAGAGGAAGACCTCTCCTACAAATCATGTACTCCCAAGTCACTTGATCTTCATCCGATTACATGGTAAGTATATCCTCCAGTTTTGATCCGACACCATATTTTAATGATAACTATCAAATATCAATTGTTGGATTTGGATTCAATTTAGAATTAAATATTTATTTCCTATATAAATGAATAAATGTATCAGTGAATTTATTAATTATAATTACAAATATTATTTATTTATAAATTAATAAACATTGAATGAAAATATTGTTAATAAGATTCTATAAATAGTAATATTTTATATAGTTATTTCTCTTGATATATCAACAATCATAAAATGATAATAGTAAATATAATAATTTTAAAAATTTTATTTAAATATATTTAAAATTTTTATATAGATATAAATGATTACTACTAATTATATATGTATGAATTGTATTGACTATATGTAAAACATATTATTAATTATTAACTTTTATAATTTATTTACGATTAAAAATATAATTACTGAACTCAATGTATAATATTTAAAAAAAATTAAAATATATATTACTTTTTAAGGATGTTACTTAAATTATAATAAGTCCATTATATAATTTTAATTCCTTAAAAAAATTGATGTTTCATTTTTTTTAAATTACTTATATATATATGTATATATATTCACAAACACACAGAGACACAAGTTTATATATAGACACACACACACATAAGTATAGATTTATGAAAGACTGATCAGATGGGTATAAACCCAGTGTGTGATGGGATGGGTCATCATTCGCTAAACTTGTGTCAACCCATTCAAGATACGAGAGAGAACATTGTCATATTTTTTTAATTGTCTATATTCTTTGTTTATACTTGGTTATTATGTATGTAATTAGTGTATATATAAATATAAATAGATAAATATATACATACTTTATTTGTGAATATATATACATATTTTTATATAAATCCCACTCCTACTCCCACACACACATATATATACTTATATATATACATATTTTTATAAATAAATTAAATTATTTAGAATTAATTTTCACATTCTATTTTAACGATAATAAAATTCATCTTTTATCATTGTTGGTAAATCCTATACTTTTAATAGTGCTAAAAAACTAGTAAAAGGTCTCCATATATCATTGTTTTTGAGCACTGGAAAAAGGAAATATTTATCAGTTCATCTAATTAGCGCCAATAAAAGTAAACCTTTCTTAGTTCTTTTAGCTGGAAATGATAAATCAACCACTAATAAAACATGAATCTATAGTGGTTTTTGTGCTTTATTTTAGTCTATATTTTGATTTATAATGTCTCATTAATTTGTTTACATTTAATATAAATACACCAACATGACCATGTATGGAGCAGTATCACTCATCATTCATGATGGTGTCCTTTAAAATCTTTAATCTTTATATCTCTATTTAATTTAATATATTTTATCATTGGTGGATCATTTAGAAATAAATGGATCACATTAAAATTCCATAAATGTAATTTATTAAATATACGTTGTATTGTTGATTCCTAAAGATAATTATTATATTTATTTTGGATTTCATTATTTTTCCCCCACATACTTCTTTTATAAGGATATTTTTGTTTAAGAATTAATTTTTTTAAATGGCGTTCAATTTTTAATTTTTTTAAGTATTTTCATCTCACCCCATGTGAAATTTCCAATTGATCTTCATCCCTTTACCTATCGCTTTACCATTAATCTATACTTCGTGTTAATTATATATATTCTATATTTTAAATAAGTTGGTATCATTATACCAATAATCATTCCAGACAACCTTTTTATGTCTTTTCATATGGTTACATGTTGGATTATTTTTTTAATATTTTTTTGAAACTTACTAGTAAGTATTTTGAAAGAATCTATTATATGTTTATGGTTCCAAATAGAAATTTTCATTTCTATAATCATTTTATTGAACTTGTTAGTAATATTTTATATTATAATTATCTATCTATTTTTTAATGGTTCCAATTTTGATTTCTTTGTGAATTATTGAGACATTAGAAAAAAGATCAAATTACCTATTTTATTTAAATCTTTTTTCATATTATTTTAGTAGATTTCTTAAAAAATATTTTCTACTGAGGTTTATTAAACATTTTTTCCTCTGATCACTGTTATACTCTATGTAATCATCTTATATATGCTAATAATTGTTTTATGATTCTGAATAGTAAAAAAATATTTAAATAGAATTAAAAAATTTCTATGAATTATTTAAAATAATTATTTTATTTCCTTGATTTTATAAATAGTACTTTTAGTTGGTAAAAAATATCTTATAGACATGATTAATATTAATCAAAATACACTTAATATTAATCCTTACTTTATTCCTTTCAAATATTTTTTCATTTCCTATTTTCTAAGGCAAACCTAAAACTGTATAGTATTATTATGTTCTATCTAAATGTTATGCCTCTCTTAATAAGTGCAGTAAAAATTTATTTTATGTGGTTGATAATTAATTTTATGTATACTTAATTTTTAAAATATACATATTTTCTATATTTTCATTTCTATTATCCTTAGAATAATTACTAAAATAGTTGAAAATTAGATATTTAATTATTAAGTGTTTCTTTTATTAATGTTTTTAAAATAATTTGGTTAAAATGAGTAACATTTAATGACATATTGGTTTCTTAATCATGAATAAACTATCTTATGCTCATAATTATACTCTATTTTTATTTGGTATTATTTTTTAGTGTCTGCATTTTCTATATTATGATTTTGAATTTTTGAATTTTTCATTATGATATGTTTAGAGAAAAAATATAAGAAAATTATTTTTTATGAATAAGGGCCCCAATAGAAAATGAAAATATCTTATAAATGATATGTTTTATTGAAATTTCATAAGCATAGTATCTCATGGGCTAATGTGCTTGACTTAAGGTTGAAATTAGGTATTTTATGTTCTGGACCATGGTAGACTAAATTTATCTAAAACTAGGCACTTACTGCTCATATTACTATAATTAGACATGAAAATCAATGGAATGAAAAAAAATGATTCTATAAGACTTAATGTAATCTCCAAAAGATAGGTTTTTCCTATAACTTATTGATGGAATTTAATTAATTCATAAAATATTATAATATATGGTTTATATTATTAATATTATTGAAAAAAAATTATTTCGATATTTTAGTGGATGGATATTCCACCAATAACCCTCTCTATTTTATCACGATTCTCCAACAACCCATGGCATTTCCAGGTCATATTCCATTGGCACAGATTTTGTGGTGCTATATTGAGGGATAGGTTTCAGCTATGGATTTGGTGGAAACCAACCAAACATTAAGTGGTATTTGATATGGTGATTATAATGATATTTAATTCTTCTACTGAGGGTTATGTTTCACCCTGGGGATGAAAGAATCATGTGAACAAATATAAGGTTCTTGTGGTTAAAAAATGGTGACACAAGGTGTTGGTGGTGGTGGGTTATATAGTTCAAGCATCTTGGAAAGGAGGAAAAGTAGTAATGCCCAATAACATTTTTGAATCCATAACAATGAAAGTTAGGGAAAAGTGTAAACTACCTAGGGATATGTATAACCCAAGAATTATTGGATCAAGAGTACAAAATCTTATCCATATATGGAGGAATACAGCCATGGGCTAGATCACATGGATGGTCATGATATAAACTAAACGAATTTAATATCCAGATGTAATCATGACTTATTATATATACTATGATGATAATAATGACCTAACGAGTTTTGTTTTATTGGTCAGGAAATATCTGAAAATAATTAAACTATAAGTACCACTAGATTTTGTATAATAAATTAACCCCTATGGTAGTGGGTACCATGTGGAAAACATTTACTTGTTATAATTAATCCATTTCCTTTCAGATAAAATTTTGAGAAAAATGTAGAATTTTTACCCACTATTTGTATCATGCAATTAATATTTAATTTTACTTATTTTTATATTTATATTCTGATGAGAACGTTTTTTAATTTCATCAAAGATCATTTTAATGGTATTTTTTCATTTTAAATTCTTAGACACGAAACTAGGCCATTACTCAAGATGATAAAATTCTATGTGCATTGTTGTTTTTTTATTCTCAATTAGAACACAAAAATATATTCCATTAATTTATTTGGAAGTAATAAGAAATTTTTTAAATAAACCTTTTATGTTGATGTGCTTGAGTGTGGTCCATAATATCTAAAATAATAATAACACATTGGGAGATCCCAGTTTGAGCATAAAACTTGTGTAAGACCATGATTATCAGTTGAGATTAATGATTTAATACAACGAGGTATATTAATTAAATTCTTAATAACACTAGAAAATAAAAATATTTTTTTTCTTCAGATTTATCCACCTTTATATATTCAATGAGTTTTATGAGATGAAAAATTCATATTACTTACTTAGAAAAATACCATTGAGGTTAGATGTGACAATTAATATCTTTTCAATAATATCTCTCACTTACATTACTAAAGGACGGAAGTATTCGAAGTGTGTGGTTCAAGGTTATATAAACGGTATCCATCGGTTTAATTCATGGTGATAATATGATAATCAACTTTTGAAGAATACTAGTTTGACCCATCATTAATAAAATTTATTGACATTAAGGAATTGCCTAAAATAATCATAACTCTGAAGATTTTAATAATAATGTTGAGATTTTTCTATTGCTCATTATGATGACATAGAGAATTGACACTTCTAGATTAAAATATTTAGGATGATGAAATTGATGATGATTCATTCCAGTATCCTAGTTAGAGATGTAAGGTGATGACATTACATGTTTTTTCCATTGATATTAATTGATGAATTTGTTAAAATGTATTTCAATTGGAATCTTCTTATCATGTGAGATATAGTGTTATAGTAGATCTCTATATAGATATTCTTATCTTTAGTGACCCCATCTTATCATGCATATATATTACATCATTGTTTATGAATATTAAATACATTACACATACACACACATGAGGATTTTAATAGTTCAGTGTATTTGGAAAATTAGAAACACATCAACCGGTCCATATGTAAACTACATCATTATAACTAGTAAACGTTCTAGACTTATATTACACAATACATTTGTTTTTTACCCAGGGAAAAGAAACACAACAAATTGTGATATCAGATGATCATTAAGGGTAAATAAGGGATATATATAAGCCTAAAATGAATATAAGGTCATGATAATATGATTATAACATTTGAAAACTATACTTTGCAAATCAACGATCACAATATTGAGTAATGGAATAAAGATCAGTACTTTATAAGAAATGAATTATAATGGAATCAAAGAATATGATCCATGAGAGCATAACATTATTATAAGACCTAGATTTGTGGCATACACATAAGCATATAAAATCATTTCCATATTAGTATAGGCTCATTTTCATGGATGTCATAATGGAATGGGATCACTCCCCAAATCATTATAGTAGTCATGTTTCACTCCCATGACCCTCATAGAGGGAAATATTCTTTACTGAAGTGGGATCTCTCTCCATTCCAGTGCTTTTATCTCACAAGATATAAATATTTACCTAATACATTAGAGGGAGATATTGGTATCACCCATATCATAATGAAAACCATATTTATGTGTTCTAAAATATCATAAAACATTCATCATATCATAACCCATGAAATAAAACGAGTTTAATAATAATTTCATCATATCATAACCTATAGAAATGAGAAAGGTTTCATAATAATTTCATCATTACATCATAGCATAACCCATATAAAAATGAGATGGTTTCATAATAATTTTATCCTAATATATCCCATTAAAGAGAAAATAAGCTTCATAAATATCATGTCATCATAAAAATAAACCATTCATAGAAAGAATAAGAATGTTTACATTCGATCATATTCCTCGTAAGGTAGAGTTAACATCAACAGGTGAAATATTTAAATAAAAATTTATTAGTTTTTGTCAATATTTTTCCATTATTAAAAACCCTTATAATTTTTATTCGAAATGTATTTATCACTATTTATATTTCAAAGTTTAACACCTAGGCTAAAACCGTCACTCTTAAATAACTATATTGATAAAATATCATTTTTTAAAACTCAATGTCATGTGTAACATAAGATAACCTATTATTTCATGTAAAAATAGAATAAATTGTTGTTTTATGTAATAAAATCTATAACATAAATTTAATTTATTAGAAAAAAATAATTCATAAAAAATTGGGGTGATACATTATCGTTGTAATCATAAAATTATGGAAGAGGTCTCAATGGCCATGATTTGAAACTCAAGTTGATATATATAGGGTCAAATATCCTCCCAATCAGTCCATCCCTAAATAATGGTCCCACTATATTAGACATGGGGTTAGTTACTCCCATATTCGACACTATAATTAATAGAGTTTGGGTCCCTCACATGATAAATGGGGATACCCACTTTAATGATTAATTTTATTATTCATAATGGGGTACGGATTAATCAATGATGAATTCTATAATATTTCTAATTAATAATTACATTTAATGGGCTATGAGTTCACTACAATGAATTTATAAACTTGAAGGGGTAAAATTCCTCCACTCTGTAATGATTTTAAAAGGTGTCTTAGTGGAAGAGTGTATATTTGTTAATTGAGGTGTTTCCTTTAGGTTTGTATTTATTAAATGGATTACAGAACATTCATAGTTATTATGTGAAATGAAATCCATCGAAGAAATTTAATTTATTTTAAGGAAAAAATTATAAAAAACTCATGGTGTTAGATTCTACCCCATTAAAATGAATATCTCCCTTTAAATTCATCAATCCAATACAAAAAACTGATGAAACTTATTCCTCATCATATCCTCATGTTTTAACACATGTACCTCAAACAAGTGGTTTTTTCACAAAACTTTATTGAGTTGAGTGGTCTTTTTTAATATAAATTTCCCTATATGATCCAGATTCTCAATTTGTTCTTCCTCATAGAAAGATATTTATCTCGTGGTATGTGCTCTTAGTTAAGTTCATGTGAAGGGTCAGGTATGTATCTCATGAGGACTGATACATGGAACACATCATGGACCTGATAGAGATTTTTTGGAATTACTAGTTGATAGGATAACATCCCGATAAAATTAAGAATTTCAAGGGTTCTGATATTCCTAGGGTTCAGTTTCCCTTTCTTCACAAATCTCATAACTTTTTTCCGTGGATAAATTCATAGAAACATATTGTCACCAACTTCAAATTTTAGATCATTCTAGTGATTATCATCAAAAATTTTCTTCCAACTCTGAGCTTCCTTGATGTGTTGGTAAATATATCAAACCTTACCTTCCATTTATTCAACTATCTTAGGTACCAATAGATTTATTTGTCAAAATTAATTATATAATATTAGAGCTCAAAATGTTTTTTCATAAAGGGATTCATAATGAGACATATGAATTCTTAAATAAAATATATTTTTTATGAAGAATTAACTAGAGGATTTAATTTATTCCAACTACCTTTTAAATCCCAAGAACAAGAACCCAACATATCCTCTAGGGTTTGAATTGTCCTCTTAGATTAACCATCTTCTAGAGGATGATAAATAGTGATGAAAATCAACTCCTTATCAAGAGCTTACTGAAGACTTCACTAGAACAATGTGGTAAAACTCATATTCCAATCAAACACAATGGAATGTGGCACTCAATTTAACCTTAACACTTCCTTATTATATATCCCAGAGAGATGATCCCTATATGACTATTCTTTGAAAGTGATGAATTGTGCTGAATTTTTAAGGTGGTCAACTACAACCCATATAATATTATTCCCTTGAGACATTTTTGGGATTTCAATAAAAAAATCCCTAGCAATGTTTTTACATTTCTATTTTGGTATGGGAAATAGATTTAACATCCTATTGGATTTTTGTCTTCCATACTCGAATTGATGACATTCCAAGCCTCGAGATAAAAAATCTAAAATATATCAATTCATTCTATCCCACCAAAAACACTATTCTAAATTTCTTTACATCTTCATACTTCCTGGGTGAGTAGAGATTGAAGAAATATAAGATTCCTTTAAAAAAAATCCTTATTCAAATATGGTATGGATGGAACACATAAATGGTTCTAGAACCTTATCATTATATCGTGATCAATGTTATACCCAAGAAAATTTCTTAAATTCACGAAACTATAAACATTTATTATGAACCTCTTTAGTATTCACTTTGACATATGGTTGAAAATTCTATTAAGAAAGTTATGATATTCCACTTCAATCAGGATTTCTAGATTCAACATTTAAAAATATATAAGTATTGGATATTTTTTAAAATGTATCAGGGATATGCTAGAATTACCCTTTCAAATAAAACCATCAAATACCTTGTTCACTTTTCCAAGGTGGGTATGTTTTGAGTAGTCGTAATATTTAGTAAACTCTAACCATTTTTTTGACACATATTCAACTCCTTATATGTGAATATATACATTAAAAATTTTATGATCAGTATATATATATCAAAAATTTATCCATAAATACAATTAATCTATATATTTAATGAAAAAGTTACCCAAGCTAACTAGAATTCCTGAGTTAGGTAATTTATCTCATGATTCTTTAATTTTCATGATGCACAAGCTATAACCATTTCATTATACATAAGAAGAAAAAAATGACTTCATGGATCTGTCACTATAGATCATAAAAACTAATATACTATAGGGTAATGTAAGAACATTTACGCTAACTAATATTGTCCACTCTTACTTGAAATTTTCATGACATTCATCTATCTATATCAAATTGTATCCCTCCTAAGCTTAATGTGTTAGGTGACTTGATAGTCGTGATAAATTATTCAAAAATGATCAATAATATCCTGATAAACCTAGAAAAATATGAATCTCTGTCACTATGGTTATTTTGGGACAGCATTCAATAGCCTCCATATTTAATTGATATACCAATATATAGTCTCTTGAGATTATATAACCAAAAATGAGACTTTTTTCCACCAAAATTCAAATTTTGTAAATTTATAGAATTTTTTCTTATTATTTAGATTATTTAGTAAATTATCAAATGATATTCATGATCTTATTTTACCTTTATGTAGATAAGAATATCATATTTAAATACTACCAAAACCTGGTCATTGTAATCTCAAAAGACTCTTTTCATTAAATCCATATAGATAGTGGGGAATGATTAAGACTGAATGAAATCACTATATATTCATTGTGTCTATACCCAATATGAATTGATATCTTGGGTATATCCTCCTTCATAAACACAAATTGATGATATAAATAATGAAGTTAAATCATAGAAAAGAATTGATCTCTACAATGTTTATCATACAAATCTGCAATTTGGGGAAGAGGATACTTTTTCTTGGTCGTGATTTTTTTCAACTCCTGATAATCAATACAGAGTTGTATTGATCCATATTTATTTTTGAAAAAATGTATAGGTTCACTCCAAGGTGACACACCTGGACAAATTAGTCTCTTTTCATGGATTTCCTATAGTGTCTTCTTCAATTTCTTCAACTCAATCGGGGCTATTCTATTGGGAGTATTTGAAATTAGTATGGAAAAATGTATTAGTTCTATTGAGACTTTACTTCATGTTTTGGTGGAAGGATATGAAACTATTCCAAAAATACATCAAAAAATTCCCTCGCAATAGGAATATCATTTAAGTCATGTTTATTCCCAATTATTTGATATACAAACCCTTTCTTAATGGGAATTAAGACTCATAAAATGTATGTGATCTCTATTGGATGGTTTTTCTTATTTTCTCATTGACAGATAGTCATATATTTCTTTGGATTATAAAACATGACTTTCCTTCCTTGACATTTGATGATAGATTTATGTATAAAATTTATATCCGTCCTCTACTAACACCAATGTCAACAAATTAAAGAATGAAAATATTCCAGTAACACATTCCATCCAATGTCAATTGTAGCAGAATCATAGACTTGAGATGTATTCATCATATAATTAGGGGTTTTCACTAATGATTATATATCAAATAATTTTTAGTGAAGTATTTATACCCTTAAAAAATTCTTCAGATATGAATGAATTGGTAGATCCATAGTTAAATAAGACATTATCATTTCTAGAGTGAGTGGTAAGTTTACCTATAAAAACATCAATATCAAACCCCTCATTAGATAAATTAATCACATGATATTTCCCCATATCATCTTAATAGGTTGCTTACATCGAGAAAAATCATTAACCATTAGATTTGGGAACTAGTTAACATAATGTCGAATTCATTTCTACTGAATCATTCTTGTGTGGGTGGTGCATTCTGTTTATCATTATCTCTATATTCATCATTAGCTACCTTGTTCACATTTGTTCATAAATTAAATTCCAGATGAACGACCCCTCCACACTTAAAACATTTACGAGTACCCTTAAGATAATTTCCACCATTCTTGTTTCAAATCATTGATTATAAATAAAATATCATATTCTTATCTACATGGTTTGTAGATTTCGTTTAACTTCCATTTAACTCTTCTTATCAAAACATTATATTTTAATATAACCAAACCATTCATTTAACCCTTGATATCACATTGGACAATCTTTTTATAGCTACAAAAGTCTCTTTTGGATAACACCATTTAGAGACATGGTTTTTAGCCACTAATGAATCAATCAACATTTCATTCAGGTTGGATGATAATATCATAATTGTACCTCACAATTAATGTTAAAGTTTCTTCCTAGGTACAAAAAATTCATCATCCATTTAATTTAGATGAAGAAACTGATTATTAATATTTATACAGAGATTATGAGGAATGTAATTATTAAAAACAGTTCTCTAAATCAACCCAATCCATGTAGTTAATTTCATCAGGTTGTCTCATATTCTTGATAAGATTACACCATTAATCATCTTCACCTTCCAAATGGTTGAAAAAAAAATCAATTTTTGAAATTCCGAACGTAGGAGAATAGAAAATATATGTTTAGTTGTGTTGATATATTTTTAAAAAATTAGTGAATCAAAAGACCCAATAAAATATGATGAACATTAAATCATGAAAGAATCAACATAATTTTTCCCCTTTGTTTATTTGAATGTTTAGCATGATTCATAACTTGACAATGTTGTTGAGAATAGAAATGAGATTTCTCATTCCATCTATAATAATTATTGGATACTCAAGATTAAAATCATTTCATTGTCTAGTTCACTTAGCATTAACATGGTTCCTTCTAGTTCCATCAATTAACTAAAACAAAAAATCATAGTTTAAGTAACAGTAATCATGATTGGGTACCACATAATCAGGAAGAATCACTTATAAGAAACAAAAATCATGACTAATTATTTTATCTATGACACTTTAGGTCTATACGAGGTCATTCATGGTCATAAGAAATTTAAATAATTCATTACGGTTCGTAAAGATTTTTCAAATTTCCCAACCATATCCCCTTAGAGTGTCAATCTATGTGCGAAACAATGCCCATTTTTATGCACCAGGTGATGGTTGAGTCCTAATCAATGCACCCTTTTGGGATCAATTAGACCATGGAAAATAAATTCGAGATCCACATCCACATATAGTATTAAAAAATAGATTTAATTTCATGGAAACTACTCACACAATCCTTTATAAAAATGATAGGACATTTTCCTATACTTTGACTCATCCTTAGACTTATCCTTAGACATGTTCTTAGGCATCTCACTAAGGATTTCTCAAACTAGTTTCCAAAGGTTAACTAGACCTACCTTATGATACAAACTACCGAGACCCTATCTTATCATAAATATATATTACATCATTTTTTATGAATATTAATTACATTACACAAACACATTCTCAAGGACCATAATAGTGTAGCATCATTAAAAACATTAAAACACAAAAAATAGTCCATAGGTAAACCAAATTATCTCCTACTATGTTATTCATAACTATAACAATTATTAAAAATATCATTTGAAATATATTTATTTATAACATAGGGAATGGAAACATAAGAAATGGTGGTCTCAAATTCTCAATAAGACTAAACAAGAGAGTTTAATAAGCATAACATTAATATAAGTGTTTGAGAACATGATAAAAACATTTGAAAACCATACCCTGCATATCAAATATCATAATCGTGATCCATGGAATGAATATTGTCAATTGATAGGACCTGAATAATGAGGTAATAAAAGAACATGAGCCATAAGAGTATAAAAATAGAATAAGACATGGATTTTTGGAACACAAGTAAGTATAGAAAATCATTTTCATATAAGTCAAGGATCATTTTTAAGGATATCATAGTGGAATGTATTTATTCCCTAATTCATCATAGTAATCTATTTTAACTACATAGACCATAATAGTTGACAAAGTCCCTTACTCAACCGGATTCACCCAACATTCCTATCTATCTAATGAGGTGTAAATAATTACATAATTCATTATAGAGAGATATTAGTCACACCTGTCTCATAATGAAAACCAAATTTATGTGTTCCACAATATCATTAAACATTAAACATATCATAATACATGAAATTAAATGAGTTTTTTAAATGTTTCATCATATTATATCCTGTATAAAAGAGTCAGGTTTCATAATCATTTCATTATTTTATCATACCTTATTTTGTCAAAAACGAAACAAGTTTTATAAGAAATTTTCACTGTGTAACCCATGGAAGAGAAAACATGCTTCATAAAAAACATTAAATAATCAACATAAAACTTTCAAGGAAGGAATAAGTATAGAATACTTGTATCATATCCATAGTAATTCTTGGAAAAAATCAACACATGTCATCTTATATCAAAAATAATTTTTATTAATCATTCAAAACATTTCTTATGGAAAATATCCTTTCCTCTTTTATTTTTTTAAATCACATATTTTTTATTTTAAGATAACCCGAAAAAACATACAATAGAAGCTTCAATGAAAATTATTTTTATGATGAAGGGAATCTTCGTCCCTTCCAAACACATTAAAATAAATATTCCATTCACATTTTCAGTAAACCCCAAACATGAATTGTTTGGAAAAAGACATGGTGATTAAAGTAAAAAAATAAAAAAATAATACATGGGTAACAATATATTTTTAATATTATAAGAGAATAATAAATAATTTTTTAATTTTTTTAGAAATTATGGTTTTGGTAGAAAATATATTTTTGACCGAAGAGAGAAAAAGTCAGATTGGATTAAAAAAATTGTATCAATTATATCAAGTTCCAAAAACTGGAAAATGGAAATATTACTTGAATATATCATGAATAACAATATTAAAATATAACTCATGAGTTTATTGAGTGATTTATCATAATATTTAATCACTATAAACTTAATGATAAGCAATCATGGTAACCGATAATATTGTAACATAAAGTCATTAGCACTTTGGTAAATTTGAATCATAAGACCCATTAAGGAATAATATAAAATGGGACATAAAATATCACAATTATAAATAAATTAATTATATTACATGTCAAATGGTCTCTAAATACAACTCATGGAATAATATAGGTGCATACCATAACATATGTCCCAATGAAAAACAATTTAGACAACAAATCCTTACTTTAAAGTCTCGACTTCCATAGTACTCGTTCAAACATATAAGGGTAATTAAAATAAATATATTATAAATATATTATATAATAATATTTATATATATCATACCATATATTATTTTCTTATGACCTTTAATTACCCGTTTATTAAAAATTTCATTTTAGAGTAATATTTCAAAAAATAGCTGTTTTTTTTTCTTGAATGTTTCGACTTATTATTATTGGTTCTATAAAATTGATCCTGGATTAAACATGGAAAATTTTAAATCATGATATAAATATGATAAATATTTATTATAGATGTATTTATATCAATCCATAAAATTTATTTATAGGAAATGAAATACACCATCCCTGAAGACGGAAGGTCATACATATGTATGAATGGTGTTTCCATTTTCTTTTCGAATTGATTGAAATACATGTAAATTATATATATTATCATTCCAGAATAAGTTTTGTCAAATATATCACATATATTTATTAAACATATCTTTAATAACTTCCTTTTAATTCATGAATGAAGCACATCACTTTGCGAGATGGTAGTACCCCCCACACATGAGTGATGTTATCGTATTCCAGAAAACTGGAGGGTATCAATTTATGTATGATATAAAATTCCTAGAGTCATAATAATATAATAATTATCATATATAAAAAATAAATCAATTATCATTCCAATCTTTTAGATGTGTTTTTAAAAAAATGAATGATATCGGTTCGGGAGGCGGTTGTCCACCGTAAAAATGAATGATGGTTTTGTAACCCATTAGATAGAAGTGGGGAGAGATGTATATAATTACAATAAAATAACATAATATAAGTATATTTAATATAATTAGGTTATTATATCATAATGTTATATAATTAATTTTTGGGGTGGAGGAATGAATAGAGCAAAAATTCTCATTGATGAATGTTACATCTTATTTAGGTATCCTCCTTAGGATTGCACCAAAAGCCTTACTTGATTATATTTATGTCCAAAATACATATTCAAAGTTTATTTGATGGATTTTGTGAATTTAATTGGGCTAGTATTTTCAAAATCTAAATGTGTTGAACGTTTTAAGAATAAATGATAGTTTGATGCCTTTTATAAGTGAGGTGAATGGCATACTAGTAAGTTTTTGAATGAAAGAATTACACACATGTTTTTTCATGTAAGAAGGATCCAATAATGGAAAGTTACTAATAATAGAAGATATATGTTCCAAATATTTCCTTAAAATGGGTTTGGTATTGGTTTTTTTATTCATAACCCTTATCATTTTAGTTTAACTACATGTAAAACCATTTTTAATTAACTGCGATAAATGTTTTTTATTTTTTTTACAATTAATTTTGGTCAAAATTTATGTTGACATTATTAGATAATATTAATAATTTTTATTCCAAATATGGAATCCATTTTTTAAGATTTCATTCATTTAGGAGGAAAAAATTAATCAAAAATCAATCATGCGAACATGATGAGAAAGCATGTTTTTAATGAAAAAATGTTCAATAGTTTAAAATGTTTTTATATCACAATTCAAAATCAAATTGATTCCAATGAAAAGCATTGGATTAATGGTTGTATAAATGAAATAATTTTACTTTAAAACCACTTTAAATACAATTTAACTTTATAAATAAATTAAAATAAAATATATTTTTCAATAAAAATTAAATATTTTTCAATATTAATAAAAAAATGAAAATTTTCAGAAAAATACAAAACATTCACCCTAAGATAATGTTTACATTATTATTTCAAAAATGAGATTTATTTTATCATGTTAATTTTTAAAAAAGTTTAAAAAGTAATTTTTTAATGTTTCCAAAAATAATAATAAATACTTTTTAGAAAATTGTATATTTATAACAAATACAGACTTTACCAAAATTATGTATTTTTTATTAATATGTTTCCATTATATAAAAAAATAAAAATAACATTTAAAGAGTACTTATTACTTTTCCTATCACTAATTTAATAACTAGGTTATAATAGTCACATTTAAATAACTATATTAATAATATATCATGGTTTTGTTAAAACTCAATTCCATATGTTATGCAAGCTAACCCAGTGTTTCATGTTATACAATCTTAACTTGGTTTTTAATGTAGTGGAATATATCAAATAAATTTAATTTACTCGAAAAAAATAAATTCATAAAAGGATCACAGTGTTACATTATATATGTAACCCAAACGTTAGGACATGGGGCTCAATGTCCATGAGTTAAGACTCAATTAGTAACATATGGTGTCAAATATCATCCCAATCGATAATTTCCTCAGGAATAGGTGCACTATATTATACAAGTGGTTTGTTATTCACCTGATCAACTCTATATTCAACATATTTTGACTCCCTTATTGATAAATACAGCTAAGTACTTTAATGTCCAATTTTCGTATTCACCATGGGGTGTGGTTTCCCCGGTGATAAGGTCTAGAACTCTCCTGATTTATAATTACCCTCAATGGGGTATGATTAATACACCTTTAATTTATACCTTCAAAGGGGTACAAGTCCCACACCAAGTTATGATCATCATATGTTTCTCAATGGAAGACACTATATTTGATAATTGAGGAGTTTTCTTTAATTTTAGATATATTAAATGGATTATGTCACATTCATGGTTATTTTTTGGTATAAATTATTTAATGTCATTGATAAAATATTTATATATTTTTAACTAATTGTATATTATATTTAGTTTCGTGAATTTCATCTTTATTATTAATGTCAATTTCATATGTTACTTTCTAGTGGAGTTAGGGTGAAATTCTACTGTAAGTTTCATGGGAGAATGCCTCTGATTTTTTATGTGCACCCCTTAGTATTGTTTACTAACACTTAAACTATTTTGGGTAAGTTTAGGTAGCCACAACAAATGTAATCATTTACTCTATTTGGGGATTAGTGAGGTTAGGTTTTAAAAAGAGTGGTATGTGAGAGGGTTTTTCTTATCAAAATAGTTTAAAGTTATACAATTATGTGTATATGTTTGGAAAACTATGAAAATATTTCTTCAATTATTTGGGTTTAGTTTGTCAAGATAGGGAAGCCAAACCTATGGTATGATGGTTGAAATATTCTTACAAAAATAATTTGATCATTTTTTGGCCAACTCTATTACCTAGAGAATTTCTTTCAGATTATAGTTTGGTTGTTACATGTAATATATAGTGTTAGGAAATTATGAGCATTCAAGATTTATTTTAATAAGGGAGATGTTATAGGATGGATAGTTAAAGTAGTTTTAATCATATATTCTTTGTATGATCTTGGGTTTTCTCTTGAGGTATAAATATTTTTTCAGTTTAAATGATAAAATATGGATTAATGTGGATGCCCTTTATGGTGGTGGTAGTATTATCTGTGTCTGGGGCATATTCAAAGCATGAAGCCAATATTTTTTTGAAAATCAAGGGAAGGCTCCTGGTTAATAGAAACCTTGTGGGGGTATGTATCACAGTTATTGTAAGGGTTGGTGTCCTGAGAACCAACTATTTTGTACTTTGATTATATGAATGTTCACTTATTATATATTGTTCATTTTTCTACAAGACTATAATATAATAATGTCCTGGAATATTTGTTGCATTGATAAGTTCATGGAAGATCCTCACTATGATGAGAACCATGAAATTATATTCTTAAATAAAGCTCTACGGTTAGATGACATACTATGATAGGACACATAGTATACAGACCGTCATGTGCAAGTACTCGTAAGAAGTCGAGACTCTCTCTCATGGATTTCGAACTTGGTAATCTCCAAGATGGGAGATTATGAAAACAGTCCCTCCAGTAGCAATTCCACATGTCTTGGTGTCATCAGACATTTCTATCTACGAGCTTGTGTAATGGTCCTTAGATTGGAATATTATCATTAACTCAGGTCATGACTCACGCAATTATATTTACTAACAAAAACCATCACCCAGACAGTTGGCGGGAAGTAGGGTACGTTGGGTGCGTCACGAGTGACATGTTGTTAGTGGATAAGTCAAGGAATGATTTTTCCCTTCCATTTCTGGATGTTGATATCTCATCCCTTTGATTGAAATAGAACTGTCGCATTAAAATTCCATGGACATGGTGTGAACGACGAGTTTACTTCAGGTAGTCAGAGAATGATGGATTAAGCATATACGTTTATGACACTACCATGAAACCTTCTTGATGAGATATCAAGAAAAAGGGATTAAAATACACAGTAAGCATTCGTATGAGGTGATATGTCAATGCGGCGTCAACTTCATTCTCTTGGGTGCCTTGACCTGTTTCTAGATAGTAATCTTGGACTTTAGGCTAGCCCGCCTAATTCCAACGAGAAAGAGGCCTAGAGGGTCACACACTAAGTGTATTCAAGTATCTCAAGTAGAATGAAGATTATTCCCATATGTGGTTTAATAATTATTCAAGGAAGCCTAGATTGTTTTAATGAAAAAAAGATATACACGCCGTGTATTAAAGACTACACATGTTGTAATTTTTCATGGAAAACAAGTACATGTCGTGTATTAATTATTACACGCCGTGTAGTTTTCTTTATGGAAAGGAAATGAATAAATGAAAACAAGATATACACGTTGTGTACATTGAATGTACACGCTGTGTAGTTTTCAATGAAAAACAAGTACACATCGTGTATTTATTAATACACGCCGTGTAGTTTTTTCAGTCGGGATTTTGAGGATATAATATTGTTTTAAATGATATTTATTACAATCAGCGTGGGTGCATGTCAAGGAATTAATTATTCGACATGGGGGTTTTAAATAAGAGTCAATGAAACAAATAAAATACATAATATGTCTATTTATTGTCATAACTCTACATCCTCAAACCTGATTATAAATATCCTCACAACCCCAACTCTTTTCCGACACACAAGAGAATCGTTGTGCACAACAACTCTGGAGAATTCTTTCAAGGCTGAAAGAACCTCTTCCTCCAAGAACGCTCTCAATACCGGATAGATCCTCTTCCATCGGATCAAGAGGATCTAAGGCGGACAACGCAAGCAAATGTTTCTCCACGCTAGCACCCGGAGACTCCTTTAGCGACGTCCCAAGATACGAGGTACACGTGTAGATCACTGCTAGGGGAAGTATACACTTGGCTTCTGTGATGCAACAACGAATCACACCAGAACATGATCAAGAACATCAAAGAAGAAAGAACACCCAAATGCTATTTCTATTTAATTTATTAAATTAATTATAAGCAACCTGTAATGATCCTACTTTGTGGTTCCATGACTTTTCTTTTCTTTGTCCATTCCTGTGATTCGAACCATGGATACTGGCGTTTATCGTCGTATTTCTCCCGGATTGATCATTGTTAATGAAAAAAATCCAAGTGGGAACATCCACCCATGAGCTTCTTCTAGTCCGGGAACCTTCAAATGGTATCAAAGGGAGGTTACAACGTTGATTATAGTTATTTAATTTTCGTTGATAATTTACGCATTTATATTTTATTCAATTCGAAATAAATCATTCTACAAATCTGAATAAATGATATCTATTCTTCCTCCTTCGTTTCTTGATTCATATCACAGAAATGACCTTTTAATTTTAATTTTTGATTAAAATAAAAACGATGAACACATCCAGAGGAGCTGCTCTTTCTGTCTATACAACACGGGATTACATGATGAGTAATTAAAAATACACTCCGTGCACTTAGGTTCAATGAACCGACACTGGTCCGCCAAACCACGCCGTGTAAATTGACTATGCCTAAGTATTAATCATGCCTTGTTGACCATAATTGAATGGCGCATGGAACCGAAATACACAACGTGTATGTTGGAGCAACACGTCCTGTATTCCGTTCCGACCCAGGTGAAACCGTGTACAATGATAATGCGCGTACCGCGTACACGGGATCGCTAGGCCAGTTATCGCGTAACAAGGAAGTACACGCTGTGTATAATTCATCTACACTCCATGTACTCCAAAATTTCCAAAGTACAGAGAACACGCCAAAGCCCCCGGTGTGCACTTTGGACAAAAGGTGAAAAGAAATACACTCCATGTAATTATAAACTACACGCCGTGTACTTTCCAGAAATGGAATTTCACTCAGTTTCCTCCAATGTACAAAGACTCGTACAAGGAATATGGATGATAAGAATCTCAAGGAAATTCAAAAAGGAATTTAAGAAAAAGAATTGATTAATTATAAGATCATAATTAATTGAATTTGAGCGTGACTAATCTTAAATGAAAGAACGATTAAAAGAATTTGAATTCTAAATTTGGGTAAATGTCATTGCATGCTATAGATGATCATGAGCTAGACCAAACACCCATTTTATGTGTATGGTTTCATTTAAATTTATTTAATTTAAATTTATTGGCATGTGATCCTTCTTCTAATAAAATGTAGGGCATGCATGCCAATTGTTTCATTAGTGTAAACCCATGTAATGGAGGATCACCCAATCCAAAGGAGACGGTTCAAATCCTGAAGCTGAGGCGAAACCAACCCAAGAAGATACAAAGGTGGACATGTGGGAGATGCAAAACAAGAACCATCAGGTTCAAGGTGTTTTCCCTAGGTCGGGGTTAGCTTATCAAACCGCTATATAAGCTAACCAATATAATCTCATGATCATACCATATTATTTTATTTCTGTCTGATTTCATGGTTTATTTATTATGTATGTGTTGTCGCGATCACATAATTAATGAAATAAAAAGAATCCAAAGATGAAATAAAATAAAAACTGGACTATGCGTATACATTATCAGAACATGGTTAATCACTTAAGAAATCATCACTTAATATTAACTAGCATGTGATAATGCAAAAATATGCATAAAGGATTAAAATCCCTCAATACCATATTAAGTTAGATGTAGCCTTCTGTTACCTGATTAAGGGCAAGACTCAATAAAACTATGTGTTTGACCAACCCTTGTTGGGAAACTTACTTTTATAAAGGAATCCCTTATGAAATGTTTCATGTTGACTTAACCATATTACATCAAAAAGAGTAGCCCTTGCTAGATTTGATGTAATATTGGAGGCAAGATTTGAGGAAATCCAAGTCAGGATTTCAGGATTGGGGAGTCCACTCAATAGATCAAGGAACTGTATGCTCATAGTTGGCAAAGACCTGCCTACCTAAATACCTTCAAATAGCCTGACCAACCCTTTTGGAGTTATGCGAGGGGGAATATGGATCCTTTCCACTAGAATGTCAAAGCAACTGAATATTCCAAGTTCAATGGTGAGGTCCACTGGGACGTGTTAAAATAGTGAGAGAATTAATTAATTCATTTATTATTTCTCATAAAATGTAATCAAGAAAGTACTAATAAATCTTCTCTTTTAAATTGTAGAATCAAGATGAAAAACTCGTCAACCACATTTTCTCTGCGACCAATACTGGACAAAGACAATATCCTCACCAGCAGTAACTTTCAGGAATGGTTTAGGCATATTCGGGTGGTCCTACACCCTGAATGAAAGTATTACGTGCCGGAGTCCTCTCTTCCTGATCCTCCTTCCCAATGGGCAAGTGATGAAGATTTCCTAGTCTATGATCAACATTTTAGCGATGAATTCAACATTCAATGTTTGATTCTATCATCAATTTCAAGTGAGCTCATGAAGTCTCATGAGGACATGGATGCCTATAGCATGCTCGAGCACCTCCATGGTCTATACCAGGAGAGAGAAAGACAGGAAAGGTTTGAGATCTCCAAGGCTCTATTTTATAGCATGTTTGGAGAGGGTTCCCCAGATGGGCCTCATTTATTCAAGCTCATTGGCTACATTGAGCGCTTGGAGGTTCTAGGGTTTAAACTCTCTGAAGAACTGGGTACCGATCTCATTCTTGCATCACTTCCCTGGAGCTTCTCAAACTTTGTTGTGAACTTCAACATGAACAACATTGAGAAGTCTCTGTCTGATATTCTTATCCTTATTTTCCATGTGGACAATGACATGAAGTGTGAAAATCCTTCTATCCTCATGGTGAATAAAAGGAAAGGGAAGGCAAAGAGCTTTAAGCCCAAATCTTCTTCAAGGCCTTCCAAGAAAAGGATGTTCAAAGGGGAGGCAAGGGAATAAGATGTTGTTTGTTTCGAATGTGGCAAGAAGGGCTATTGGAAGAAAATCTGTACCCATCCAAGGAAGAAAGGGGTATCTTCTGGTGAGTTTGTTATCGAATGCAATCTATCTGTTTCTACTAATTGGGTATTGGATACTGCTTGTGGTGCTCACATATGTATCCAAATACAGGAACCAAGTAGATTTAAGAAGATTGATCGAGGGGAAGTAGATCTACGAGCAGCCAATGCATCTAGACTTGCTGCTGTAGCTGTCAGAGACTACCACCTCACATTGCCAACTAGAATGATCTTGGTGTTAAAGGGTTATTATTATGTTCCTTCTATTACTAAAAACATTATTTCAGTATCCAGATTAGATACTGATGGATTCATATTCATGTTTGGAAATTAATGTTGCTAATTTTATAATGATAGAATTTGTTTTGGTAGGGAACATTTTTATAATGACCTTTATGTGTTAGACTACACAAACCAAGTAATGGCAATCAATGAAAAAGTAAATTCACATGACTCATACCACACCCAACTTTGGCATCACCGGCTAGGTCATGTCAATGAGAAATGTTTGAAAAAATTATATCAAGATGGGTATTTAGATTCCTTCGAACAAAAACCACTTGGTGTATGTCATGCGTCTCTACAAGGAAAAATGACCAAAGCCCCATTTAGTGGGAAAGGGAAAGAGCTAAAGAGCTTCTAGAATTAGTTCACGCAGATATGTGTGGACCATTTCCAGTTGAATCAAGGGGTGATTTATCGTACTTCATAACTTTTACTGATGATTTTAGTAGATATGGATATATCTACTTAATGAGGTATAAGTCGGATTATTTTGATCGGTTCAAAGAATACAAGAATGAAGTTGAGAACCATCTTGGTAAGAAGATTAAGAAACACCACTTAGATAGAGGAGGAGAATATCTTAATCAGGACCTCATTAATTTCTTATGGGAGTTTGGGATTCTATCTCAACTCACTCCTCCTTACACACCTCAGTGGAATGGTGTAAGTGAAAGGAGGAACCACACCCTGTTGAACATGCTGAGATCAATGATGAGTCATGCGAGACTTCCATTATCCTTTTGGGGATATTAATTAAAAACAACAGCAGACATACTAAACCAAGTACCAAAAAATTGATAAATGGTATTCCATACGAGTTACATAGTGGACGCAAATCCATGTTATCGAATTTACATGTGTGGGGTAGAGAAGAATTTGTTAAGGCCTCTTCAGGTAACAAACATGCACCCTAAGGAACAAAGTGTATCTTTATAGGATATCCCAAGGAAACAAGGAGATATTACCTATACAACCCCTATGACAAAATGGTTACAGTGGCAAGACATGCCATATTCCATGAGAGGGAGAACATATCCAAAAGGGATAGTGGGAGCGAGATAGACTTCAATAGAGTCGAGGCTCACAATACACAGGATTTGGTACAAGAATAGATTCCACAAAGCCCCATGGAAGAACAATCTATTCTTGAGACACAAGAATTGCGTAGGAGCATGAGAGAGGTGAGAGAACCAGAACGATATGGTTTTCTTGTCACCAAGGATGGTGACTCATTATTGGTTGACAATAATGATCCTCTTACCTACAAGGAATTAGTTGAAGTCACAAACATTGCCAAGTGGAAAGAAGCCATGAATTCTGAAATGGATTCCATGTACCAAAACTAAGTCTGGATTTTGGTAGATCCTCCCGTTGATGTAAAGCCTATTGGTAATAAATGGATATTCAAGAAAAACTGGACATGGAGGGGCGAGTCAGCACCTATAATGCATGACTGGTTGCAAAAGGTTTTAGACAATGTCAAGGAATTGACTACGATGAAAACTTTTCACCAGTTGCGATGCTGAAATCCATCAGAACCCTATTGTCCATTGCCGCTTACCATGACTATGGAATTTGGAAAATGGATGTCAAAATAGCTTTCCTTAATGGGAACCTTCAGTAAGATGTCTACATGACACAACCTGAAGGGTTTGTGACTCCAAAGGATTCCAACAAGGTATGCAAGGTGAAAAAAAATCCATTTATGGATTAAAGCAAGCATCAAGGTCATGGAAGATTCGTTTTGATGAAGATGTAACAGAATTTGGCTTTTTTAAGAATGAATGTGATCCTTGTGTCTACAAGTGGTTTAGTGGAAGTTCAGTTGTTTTCCTAATAGTATATGTTGATGACATATTACTAATTGGAAATGAAGTACCTGTATTACAGTTTGTTAATACATGGTTGCATAAATGCTTCTCCATGAATGACTTGGGAGAGGCAGCATATATTATTGGGATCAAGATCCATCGTGATAGATCCAAGATAATGTTGGGCCTGAGTCAAAGTACATACATTGAAAAGATACTGACGATATTCAGTATAGAACAGTCCAAGAGGGGATTGTTTCCAGTGTCACATGGCAGTCATCTTTCCAAGAAAATGTGTCCTAGGACACATGAGGAAAGAAAGAGAATGACAAGTATCCCTTACGGATCTGCGAATCGGTCAGTCATGTATGTTATGCTATGTATGAGGCTAGATGTTTCTTACACATTAAGTGTGGTAAGATGATATCAAGTTGATCCAAGAGACCGCCATTGGATGGAATTCAAGACTATCCTTAAGTATCCGAGGAGTGCTAAGGATATGGTCTTGGTTTATGGAGGAGATGAGGAACTAGTCATCAGAGGACATGTAGATGCTAGTTTTCAGACTGATCAAGATGACATGAAGTCGCAGACTGGATACATCTTCAGTTTGAATGGAGGTGCAGTGAGCCGGAAGAGATCAAAGAAAAGTGTGGTGGCATATTCTACAGTGGATTCCGGGTATATCGTAGCTTCTGAGGAAGCTAAAGAAGCAGTATGGATGCGAAGCTTCATCCAAGGATTGGATGTAGTACCGAGCAGTAAAGATCCTGTCACACTCTATTGTGATAATACTTCAGCGGTGGCACTTGCTAAAGAGCCAAGGTCACATCAGTAGACAAAGCACATACTTGGGAAGTATCATCTCTTGATGGATTTTTCTCAGAGAGGTGAAGTTGTGGTGAGCAATATTTCCATGGAAGACAACGTGGCAGACCCCTTGACTAAAGCCTTGACTCAGTAGAAACATGATCATCATGTGAGGTCTAGCGAACTAAAAGTCGTAGGCAATTGTCACTAGTCTAAGTGGGATTTTGTAAGGGTTGGTATCCTGAGAACCAATTGTTTTGTACTTTGATTACATGAATGTTCACTTATTATATATTTTTCATTGTTCTGCATGACTATAATATAATAATGTCTGGGAATATTTGTTGCATTGATAAGGTCATGGAAGATCCCTGTTGTGATAAGAAACTTGAAATGATATTCTTAAATAAAGTTCTATGGTTGGATGACATACTATGATAGGACACATAGTATACATACCGTCATGTGCGAGTACTCGTAAGAAGACAAGACTCTCTCTCATGGAGTTCGTACTTGGTAATCTCCAAGATGGGAGATTATGAGAACAGACCCGCCAGTAGAAATTCTGCATGTCTTGGTGTTATCGGACATTGCTATCTATGAGCGTGTGTAATGGTCCTTAGAATGGAATATTATCATTAACTCATGTCATGACTCATGCACGTAGATTTACTGACGAAAATCGTCACGCAGACAGTTGGTGGGAAGTTGGGTACATTGGGTGCGTCACGAGGGACATGTTGTTAATGGATAAGTTGAGGAAGGATTTTTCCCTTCTATTTATGGAAGTTGATATCTCGACCCTTTTATTGAAATAGAAATGTCGCATTAAAATTCCATGGCCATGGTGTGAACGATGAGTTTATTTTAGGTATTCAAAGATTGACGGATCAAGAATATAGGTTTATGAAACTTCCATGAAACCTACTTGATGAGATATGGAGACAAAGGGATTAAATTACACAGTAAGAATTCGTATGAGGTGATACATCAATGTAGCGTCAACTTCTTTGTCTTGGGTGACTTTACCCATTGCTAGAGAGTAATCTTGGACTTTAGGCAAGCCCGCATAATGACAATGAGAATGAGGCCTAGAGGGTCACACACTAAGTGTATTCAAGTATCTCAAGTAGAATGAAGATTATTCCCATATGTGGTTTAATAATTATTTAAGGAAGCCTAGATTATTTTAATGAAAAAAAGATAAACATGCCGTCTATTAAAGATTACACGTCGTGTAGTTTTTCATGGAAAACAAGTACACACCGTGTATTAATTATTACACGCCGTGTAGTTTTCTTTATGGAAAGTAAATGAATAAATGAAAACCAGATATACATGTCGTGTACATTGAATGTACATGCCGTGTAGTTTTCAATGAAAAATACGTACACACCGTGTATTTATTAATACACGTCATACAGTTTTTCAAATCAGGATTTTGAGTATATAATATTGTTTTAAATGATATTTATTATAATTAGCGTGGGCACATGTCAAGGAATTAATTATTAGACATGGGGGGTTTTAAATAAGAGTCAATGAAATAAGTAAAACACGTAACATGTTTATTTATTTTCATAACTCTACAACCTCTAACCAGATTATAAATATCCTTATAACCCCAACTCTTTTCCGACACAAAAGAGAATCGTTGTGCACAACAACTCTGTAGAATTCTTTTAAGGCCGAAAGAACCTCTTCCTCTAAGAATGCTGTCAAGATGGAGAGAGATTCTCTTCCACCAGATCATGACGATATAAGACGGACAACACAAGAAAAGGTTTCTCCATGCTAGCACCCGGAGAATCCTTTGGTGATGTCCCGTGATACGAGGTACACGTGTGGATCACTGCTAGAGGAAGTCTACACTTGGCTTCTGCGACGCTACGACGAATCACACCGGAACGTGATCAAGAACATCAACGAAGAAAGAACACCCAAAAGGTATTTCTTTTAAATTGATTAAATTAATTATAATCAACCTATAATGATCATACATTGTGGTTTCGAGGCTTTCTTTTTCTTTGTCCATTTCTATGATTCGATCCGTGGAGACTGGTGTTTATCGTCGTATTGATCCCGGATTGATCATTGTTAATGAAAAAAATCCAAGTGGTCACATAAACCCGTGAGCATCCGCTGTGACTGGAACATTAGTTATTAATAACCATGTGAGGATAAAGAGTGGGGTGATACATGTCGCATAGTTTGAGGATGTCATGTGGATGGACACACGCACTCGTATGAGAGAACCTCTAGTTTTTGACAAAGGTTTTTTTCATGGTTTTCACATTATTAGTCAAAACCTACACAGTGACCATGAGAGGGAATTATTAGCACATTATAGGGTGTATAATTGGCACACAGTTTGTCCAACTATGAGGCTAAACTGTACAACCTAGTGCATTGAAAAAAACTATTTCCCTTAAAATGTTTATAACTTGAAACCTAATTTTATTTCCTCCTTTATTAGATAAGATTAGAAATGGAAGTAACTACTAAAGATAAATCATATCTTCTGATCCCTCTCTTCCATCCACACTCATAAACAAGTGTCATCAGTCTTGTTTGGTCAATGTCGATGAGTAATCAATTCAATTCATTTTGTTCTTCATTAAACATCAAATTGATGTAGTTATTTAAGTGCAATACAAAATTCCATATTTTTAGGTTCTTCTTCATTTATTAATTTTTCATATGATATGAGTCAAATAAGAAGCTAATACCATATGGACACTCTACTATGGACCTATGTTAGGTGGTTTAGACTTTTCCCAAATGGTTTGGTGTGTTATTATGATTTTTGTTGTTGTGTCATGCCCTAGAATTTATGAAGGAACCCATAAATTGAATTAAATGAAACACAGAAGGTTTGAGAATCCCATTAGTTCCCTTCACACTTGATGGTGGTTTATTACCTGAATAAGGCCACTAATGGGGTGTTCTATTTTAATTTTCCATTGTTAAACCACCCATGTGGTGAGTTTTTGGGCTTTCTTAGTTAGAGGAATCCCATAATGATCTAAATTGTATTGAATTGATTGTTAGGAGATGAATATTTCATGATTTTCCATTTTTCATCATTTTATTACTTGATTTAATTGATTAAATTAATTCTATTTAAGTAATATATTAGTTGGTAAACTCATTGATTATATTTGAATGTGAATTTTTATATGAGAGGGTATACTCATGGAATTGAATGATGTGATTTAATGAATGTAATGAGATGTGAATTGAAAAGGTAGTGGATGACTTAGTTGGTAAACCTTTGATATTTCTTCCATTTAGATTCCATATATGTCTCAACCATGGGTACTTTTATATGGTAGAAGATGAATTGTACTTGAACGCTCCTTGGATGTTGATTCCATTTGATGCCAAGGGCATTTCTACCCCTTGGATCCTGTTTGCTGGACTCACATTGGACATGCTCTATTTAAAAGATCCTTGGACTCCACCAGTGTTGTTATCACGTTTCTATCCTGATACTACTAGGAATCGATAAGTGTTAATTTTTCTTATATATCTTGGATTTTTCCCTTTGTGGTCTTACACTTTGATTAAACAGCTCAGCCATTGTAAATCTAATAGTCATGGTTGTACGTCGCAACCGTGATTGATATGAAAATTATTTCCATTTGGAAAGTAAGTGTTGATATATTATATAGGGTATAAAACATGGGTGTGTTGTTTACATAATTTTTGTACCATCTTCCATATGTTAGAAGATTGACACTTGTTTTGTAGGGAGACATTTATGGCTATATAGGATCAACTTTTATTTACTTTCTCTTGGAAATTTTACTTTCAATATTTCCAGATCTATTATACTATGAACTATATTTAGATTATATTGCACAACCATGATTTGTTTCAGACATTTTGGTGATGAATTACTTGGGATTGTATCTCTTACCCTATTCGAGTCGTCGTTGGGTACCCAGATAGTCTATATGGATGCAGGTAAGGTCTATGGTAATCTCCATAGTTCAATGGTTGAATTTGTGCCACGATTAGGAGGAGGCAAGCATGGTTCTGAGATGAGGCTCATGATGTTATATGGATATAGTACTTTTTGTTCTTTTGTTTTGTATTTTTTGATATATGTATGTACAGATTCCATGTGTTCTTATTTTGGATACTTTTTAGAGACATGACATGTATCATCTACATATGATAGAACTTCTAGAACTATTTATTTATACCCATCCTTGAAATTTCTATATTATATGATTGTTTTAATTATTTTTCTACTATATGTGGAAATGTATATGATGTGTTCACTCTGGTAATGAGGGAATAATCTTCATAAGTACTGACCCTAGTCTATTATTTCAAGTCATAAGCCTCTTATGTTCGAGGAGATACAGTTGAGTCCATGTGGACAACCTGACATGGTGGTATTGTTGAGGGACATCTGAGTCTAGGATGTTACAATGTTGTATGAAAGGGGGTTTGTTTTATGGAATATTATTTTGAAATAATAGAAATGATTGAAAGGTATATGAATTTGATAAAGAGTTTTGTCTTGCATAACTAACCCAAATATTGGAAAAAGTCAATCTCCTCAAATTGAATTGTTCTTTTTTGTATTTTTGTTATTAAAATTGAATTTGATTTCATCATTGGGGGATGCACTTTAATTGTGATGTTATTTATTGATATGATTATGGGTTCTATTTTTTTAAAACCCGATGAGATGAGGGTATTCCATCACATTCATTATTTTAAGAACTTTATAGGAATCACATGCCATGCATTGTGCCATGCCATATAGGATGCATTGCTTGTTTTAATGTTGTTGTGATAAGTTCAATGACAGACATACCCACTACTATAATAGTATTTTTGTGTAGGTAA
Source organism: Viscum album (assembly GCA_963277665.1). NCBI lineage: Eukaryota > Viridiplantae > Streptophyta > Magnoliopsida > Santalales > Viscaceae > Viscum > Viscum album. Next base: position 192,746,914 of record OY728145.1, read on the forward strand.
TTGGAAATCATGGTTGGTACTTAGTGTTCCTAGAAAAACCTAAGTAGTTTTTTCCTGATTTTCCTATATCTGAGACCCACAGATTCTAATTGTGGCACCTTGAGTTATGGACCAAGAGTCGCATGGTCCAGAACATGTTATAGTCTGGATTAAGTGGATTCCATATTTTGGTTCCTGAGGATTATGTGACTGTATTGTATGGGAGTGATTAACCATTAAGTTCGACTATTTAAAATTAAATGTGAAATGAAAATTAACTCAAATGTAAATATTTAAATGATACATAGAGAACTTGACATTGACCCAAATTTTGAGTGGGAAAGAGGAAGTGTATTTTGTAACATTTTCCATAATTTGTTTTATCAATATTGGATTTTTGATTAAGTTGTGTGTTACAACAACTTTATAGGATGTATTAGACTGGTCTTGTACTTTTATCTTTGAAGCTTTATATCCTTATTTTTTGAGGTGTGTGATTGGAATAGAGGCATTACACCATGATAACCTCCAGTCAAACACCCGTAGTGTGTCTATGACCATTACCTGGAGGCAGTGGTCCATGGGGCACCGATGGATCCTCCCTTAGTGCCAGCTGAGATACTAGTGGTTTTTTCCAGAAATAGGTGCTGAGGCACTTTTCTGTGAGATATTTTTTCACTTCATGTTGAATTTTTAGTCAGCACTACAACCTTCCTTGTTTATGGATGAGTGGAAGGGTGTGTTCCAACAATCACATCCTCCATTATTTTTTGGGGGATGGTAGTGAATAGGATTCTGATAGGTTTCTTGATACAACTCTTTTGATATTATATTATCTTGACACACCTCATGGGAGGAGAGTTAAGCTCATTACTCAGATGCTTCTGGTTGTTGAAAAGTGCTAGTGGGGTGCTTTGAGCAAGGGTGATGCACTGCATGATATGGTTTTGTTAAATTTTGAAACCAGATCCTATGAATATGTTTTCCCCAAGACATTGAGAGAATAAGAGGACAGTGTGTTCATACATTTGGTGTAGGGAGCGATGACAGTTATGGATTATTCAGCATAATTTATAGAGCTTGAGTGTTTTACACCGATAAAAATATTAGATGAGATTTTTAGGGAGAGATACTTTGAGGAAGGTCGGAGACATTATGTTTGATCTCAGATCAAATTTTTTGAGATGATGATTATTAATGTAATGGTAAAAAACACTAATTATAGAGTGGAACATGAGGGATGCAATGGTCAGAGATCAGAGAAATCCAGTCTCTCAACCCAGTGGTTCAACATATTCATGTAAAAAGTTCCATTTTGAGGCATCCCATGAGATGAATGCCAGATTGAATGTGAGTGATGGAAGTACAATTTCCAATAATCAGTTGGAAGATGGGGCCACATTAGAAATTAGTAAAAATGAAACTCATTCAAGTGCTAAGATTCCATCAGGATGTGCCACAGAAAATGGTTTTCTCGGTCCTTCCCTCCAGTAGTGAGTGGTAGGGGGTGAGATCTGACACCAGGTTCAAAAAAAGGTTTCAAAACACTGCTTTAAATAGGGAGTTGAAGTGGTAACGATAGATCAGGATGTGGTGGTGGTTGTCATGTGTGAGGCATCTTGGAACCAGTTGTACTGAGATAGTAGAGTGGGCCAACTCTGTGTAGTGAGGCTATGTCACTAGGATGTGTTATATAAATAATATATTTTATACAGCCTACCCCTAAGGATGAGGGTGTTGGACCATCAATAGTGAGAGGTACAATTTTAGTTAACTCAACTCTTATATTTTCTATTTTTGACACAAGAACATCACATAGTTTTTAATTTATACCTATTGCTGTGAGCCTTTGTCTTGTGATTCAGTTTTCTGAGGGTGTTATGATGCCACTCACTTGGGAGTTAGAATGGAGGATGTAAATTAGTGCAAGGAGTGACCCATTGAGGATGGTGGGGTCCACTTATTCTAGAATATTTTTTTCAACATGATGATAGGGTTTTACGTCATAATCGACATGTATTGAATGGAATATTATCAATCCTATACTGATTTCTATCACTGAAGGGTTACATTCATATCACCATATGGAACATTTTACATTCAAATGTGTGAATGGGATATCTAGTAAAGCAAAGTTGAACCATAGTATTGTTGGTTGGGAAGAATTATAGCCTAAATTGCTAGTTTTTATATGGATGATCGGGGAGTGATTTAGGGTTATTTTCTTCTAGTGTTTGATCCTTATGGGGTATTTCACCGAAACAATTTTCTTATTTACCTCTAAAGAGAGAGGTGGAGTTCTCTATCATGCTATTTCCCAGAGTTCCATCAATGTCATTTCCTATTTACAGGTTGGATATGATGGAATTTTGGGTTCTTAAGAGGCAGTTAGAGGATTTGGGGGAAAGGGGGTGTATTCATCTGAATAATTCTCCATGGGGTTCACTGGACCTTTAAAAAAACAGATGATACTCTTAGGGTATGAATGGATTATTTGTAATTGAACCTGCTAATGGTTAATAACTTGTATACCATTCTACATATAGATGATATTTTTGATCATCTTTGAGGATCTCGGGTATTCTGAAAAATTGATATGAGATCTAGTTATCACCAGGACTGTGTTCGACCTATTAACATTCTCATATAAATTTTCATATTAGGTATAATATATAATAGTATCTGGTTTTTCTATCCAGTCTCCTGAACGTTGTTTCCGACGCTTTCCGCCGGGGCGCGCACGCACATCTGTTCCGTCTGCGGAGGAGGACGCGCGGTGCTTTGTTGCCCCGCATTCCCGCTTTCCAAAGGCGGGCAGCATTCGCTCCTTATTCAGGGACGTCTGCTCCATGATCGAAACAAGATGATGGGATGTCAGTTCTTCCTCCTATGGATTCCTCCTCAGAACTCACCACCTAGTCCGGGCCTCCCTCATATATTTAATACATAGTTCGTGAAACTCTTCCCAGTGCCATGTTTCCATGGGCGTCGGTTAATTACACTGCTTCTGTCGGGACATTCCAAAGGGTCCAGTCAGGGCAGCAACCTTCAGTCGGGGGAGTAGTCACGTTGAGGCATCAGTAGCATGTCTGGATGCTGGGGAAACTGGAATATATGTTTGTTATCCCTGGTCACAGGGCTTCTCAAGGGTGTGGAAGCCCGAGGCATCCCACATCGAGAGCGGGGAATTATATTTCATAGACACATATCTGAGGTTTTCCTCAGCTTCCCGTGTTTAACACAGGGTATGCCGCGAGTTTAACGTACAATGGAGATGGATCAACCCAACCAGAGCATTAGCTAGGATAGATCGGATTGAGGGATCCTCCTTGAAGGGATGTCGATACCGGGGCCAGCCCATGGGCAGCTGTGAAGAAGAGCGTATCGACATGGTCTCACCGGGATATGAAGATCTGGGCGAGAATTAGGATGGGCTGTAGGTGGATGAATGAAGTAGAAGGGGAATGAAATGGGACCATCGCAGGGGTGATAGTGAGGTTGGGCTTGAACCTTTAAGAGGCTTCCTACGTATCCCCGTGGCAGGGAATCAAAGTCCGCGTATTTCGGGATGGTGCCGGTAAACCGACGTGAAGGTGGACCTTGGCCCGATGAATGTCGTCAGCGAACCAACGTGAAGGTGGACCTTGGTCCGATGGGTATCGTCAACATACCAACGTGAAGGTGGACCTTGGTCCAATGAGTGGTGGGCTTGAGCCTCTGGAAGGCTTCCTACGTACCATGCCTTGACATGGATCAAAGACCCCATAGTTCAAAGTGTTTCATCGGTGATCCGACGTGAAAGTAGACCCGTGGGTCCACTAATGGTGGGCTTGAACCTTGGTATGGTTTCCTACGTACCATGCCTTGACATGGATCAAAGAACTCGTAGTTCGAAGGGTTTCATCGGTGATCCGACGTGAAAGTAGACCCGTGGGTCCACTAATGGTGGGCTTGAACATTGGGAAGGTTTCCTACATACCATGCCTTGACATGGATCAAAGACCTCGTAGTTCAAAGGATTGATGGAATACATTTTAACGTCATGCAGGACGATAGTGAACCCTGACGTGAATAAACGATGGGCATTGGGTGTCGGTGAACCAACGAAAATGAGGGACCTTGGTCCGATGGGAGATGGGATTGAAAATGGGGGCCTGGCACACCGCCTAGGAGATGGTTTGGTCCGATGATTGTTGGGAATGAACCTCAGGGAGGCTTCCTACGTACCACGCCTTGACACGGATCAAAGTCCTCGTAGTTTGGATTGGGGAATACAGTTTAACGTCATGCAGGACGGGGGTGAACCAACGTGAATGAGGTCGGGACGACCGGATGGTGGGTTTGAACCTCGTAGAGGCTTCCTACGTACCATGCCTTGACATGGATCAAAGACCTCATAGTTCGGGTTAGTCACAATGGCTTGCCGTCGGACTGGAATTGTAGTTTAACGTCGTGCTGGACGTAGGTAGAACACGACGTGAATTGGATGATGGGTGGTGGGCTTGAGCCTTTGGAAGGTTTCCTACGTACCATGCCTTGACATGGATCAAAGACCTCGTAGTTCAGATGGGGCTTTGTCGGCGGACCGACGTGAAAGTGGACCTTGGTCCAATGGGTGGTGGGCTTGAACCTTTGGAAGGTTTCCTATGTACCATGCCTTGACATGGATCAAAGACCTCGTAGTTCATGTGGGAATGAGTGTGCAGTTTAATTTCATGCGGGACAAAAGGATGCATACAATATAACGTCATGTTGGACGAGGGAATGCAGCTTAACGTCATGCGGGACGGGGCGTACAGTTTAACGTCATGCGGGACGGAGACATATAGTTTAACGTCTTGCTGGACGAGGGTGAAACTCGGCGTGAATGAACGACCAAGAAATGTGGCTTGAACCTCATGGAGGCTTCCGACGTACCATGCCTTGACATGGATCAAAGTCCTCGTAGTTCGCTAGATGGGTCGCAATGGCTTTCCATTGGACCGGAATGCAGTTTAACATCATGCTGGACGGGAATGAGTCCCGGCGTGAATAAATGACGGGTGGGCTTGAACCACATGGAGGATTCCTACGTACCATGCCTTGACATGGATCAAAGTCCTCGTCGTTCGTTAAGGGTGGGGGTCAGGGTCGGTGCTCACTCTAAGCCCACGTGAGTCATGCTCGGTGTGAGAAACAAGAGGTTGCAAGGACCTGACGATCACGTCGCTAAAGATGCGTCCGTGAGAAGCGAATAGGGGCTTACGCGTTAGGCGGCCCATGGTGCTGGGACTTACTCCAGGATGGAGGCCCTAAGTGCGACAAAGCGTGAGAAAGATGGACCTTGGTCCAATGATGGGAGGTGCCTCGTTCCCTATCACTCCCTCCACTGACCTTGGTAGTGGGGAAGTACGGAGATGCAGAGGTGCAACCATCCGTTGGGGAACTAGGGTCGCCCTTCTCCTACAAACATATGCCACTCCGATAAGGAGGATATCATCCCTTGTGGATGGGTGATTCCAATCCCGTGGAGACGAGTGGTGTAAAAAATGTTCGACCTGGGGGGACCCTTCATGAGGGAGACGAGGTTGGGTCACAGTTTAACGTCATGTGTTGAGGACGTGGTGCTTGGCAGTTTAACGTCCTGCAGCTCGGACGAGGTGGGTTCACTCCACACCCCTAGGACTTACATAACCGGTACCATCTGGTCCTTGGGGGATGGAAGGTACCAGTAAGGCCATGGTTAAGGGGGGTTGTGGAACGAACCATCGAGGGGTCCACGTTAGTGTGTCTATGCGAAGAAGCAATAACTGTTAGCGTGCCTATACGAAGAAGCATAAGGCGAAGCAACACTACGGGTGGTATTGTCCATGGGACTTTGAAATCACATCATGCAAACCCGAAGGGTCGCACGGGAAGAGGAATCACTAAGCAAAGGAGTGTGCTTCGCGAAGTGGAGTGCCTTGGCCTTAGCATGGGGCATAGGTGTGCGTGGAAGGTGCTTCGTGAAGTGGAATAGTGTTCGCGGAGCACTGCCTCGCGAAGAAGGGGTGCCTCACAAAGCAGGGTCCTGCGAAGCAGTGTGCTTCGCGATGTGTAGCGATCCTGCCTTAGCATAGGGATCACTAGCATGAGCTGGGTGTTTCGCGAAGCATAAACGCTCCGCGGCTTCCCGGGGTCCCTTGGGAATCCCCTTCCTTCGCGAATTCCCTTGAGCTTTCTTAAGGGCATCCCTCTCGGAAGAGGGGCTCAAAACGAGATAAGGCAGAGGCGTCTCACGAAGTAGAAGTACCTCGCGGAGCTCATGATTCCCGGGGAAAAGAGTGCTTCGTGATTCGGGAGAGGAGAAGCCGAAAGGTCGGATTGTCCGTCCCTGGGACTCAGGGGGAGTCCAGTATTTATAGGGAAGGGGTTCCACGAAGCAGAACTCGTGCGCCGCCTCTGGTGCTTCGTGGCGGCTCGTGAACGTCAAATGTGTTCGCGGAGCATTACCGCCACTGGAGCTTCACGGTGGCTCGCGAACGTCAAATGCATTCGCGGAGAATTACCGCCTCCGGAGCTTCGCGTGGCCGCCATGGTCGGGGCGCTTCACGGCGGGGCTTCGCGTGGCTGCTTGGCTGCGGTGCTTCGCGAGGCAGTGCGCCAACCGTCTATTTTGTTCCTTTATTTCGGGCCATATTTTGGTGCCAACAAATGCCCCCCCTCAGACTTGAAGCCGCGGAGGGCGAAGGGTCGACGTTTGAGGGAAAATCGCCAAAATTGTCAGTGGTTCGCGATGCGGCTACGCGAAGGGTGCCCGCGGTGCTCACCAGGGCTACCGATTCGGACGCGCCGCGATGCTCCGCGTGGGTGAGGCGCGCCGCGATGCTCTGGGGATGCCGCCTATAAATAGGGGGGGTCGACCTGTTTTGTCTTCACGTGCCTTGTATTTTTGTGCTCTCGACTTCACGAAGCTCCGCGTACTCCACGACAGCCCTCCGCGAATCGAGCTTCGCGGCGAACCACGGGTCTCCGACTCCGCGTCCGCGCCAAGTGAACCTCTACTTGTCAGCCATGGCCAGACTTCGCAGCTTGGTCTCATGACCGATCTTCGCACTCCGGCTTCGCGATTCAGCTTCGCGATCGAGCTTCGCGATCCAGCTGAATTTTTTTTTTTCTGAGGGCCAGAGTTAAAATGGCCCATCAAGAGGCTGTATTGGGGGTGCTTGCAGATGCTGCTCGCCGAGATGAGATGGCCAACTGTCCAGGCCTGGGAGAGATGGTCCGAAGCCACTTGGAATACACTTCTTTGACAGATATTCAATCGGAGGGTCAGAAGGATTATCTGCAGTGTAAGAAACTGCCATTGTACGACTTCGGGCTGAGGGATGACGTCTTTATCCCTGAGGCGAGTAGGGACGAACCAGCATGCTGGTTCAGGAGCATACCATGCCAGCACCAATGGTTCAGGGCGGCCGATGGTCACACACAAGAGAACTTCACACCCGTTACTGCTGACTGTCTCTACAACCATGTGAACAACATTGACGGGAAGCCACTGCAGCCGGAGACTTCTCCTCCCCTCTACCATACCAAGCTGAAGGCGGCTTTGCAGGATTCGAAGAAGGGATGGTCCGATGAGTGGGACCTGCGCCAGGGCAGCAAATTTACTGATGACTGGGCCTGGGCCTACTGGGTAGGCACCTCATGCGAGGAGTTCGGGGCCGAGCTGAGGAGAGTGGGGTTGTATGATTCGGCGTGGGCCTCCCAATTCCAAATTTACCAACCAAAGCAACTGATGTCGGAGCTGCTGAGCAGATGGTCATCTAGGACCAACACTTTTCACCTGCATCATGGGGAGGTGAGAATCAGCCTGTGGGATATCCACCAGATTTCTGGGGTCCTGATCTTGGGGGCCATGTATGACGAATTCCTCCCCGTCGTCAGTGCGTGGGGGGATACAGAGCAAATGCCACGACTGGCATCGGCGCTGATGGCACTTGTCCCTGGAGAGGACAAGGAGGCAGTGAGGGATGTCCATTTTAGGAGATGGTTCAAATGCTTCCTAAAATTCCCAGAGAATCAAGAGTTCCCTCTGAGGCCTCGAACTTGTCCGAGGGCGGCCCAACGGGGCAAAGTGCACTCGTATTGGCGGGTCTTGGAGGACAGCCAATGGAAGACTTGGGGTTTCAGTGTCAGCACTGAACAACAGCCGATAGTCAGGATAGCGGCGTTCATCGCGGCTCTCATCTGTGGCTGGATCCTACCGGTGAGATATACAAGCATGGGGGTATGACCCAACTCATTTATCATGGCGTCGATGTTGGCCATGGGGCAGCGGATCAATCTGGGGATTCCGATGCTCACCAAACTGTACAGAATGATGCGGCATATTAGCGAGGGCAAGAAGCCTCCAAGGATATGTGGGCCCTTACACCTCCTATAAGGGTGGATCGTAGAGCATATCAGGGGGATTTACGAGTATCCAAACCCCATTTCGCCATCGGGATCGAACTTCCACCCCTCCATCCTGAACGCGGTCGGGAGCTTCCCGTTCAAATTAGCCGTGCCGATGGTGCTGAATAGGGTGTGGAGGGCGGATGAGTTCAACTTCCACCCCTTCCCATTGCCGATGGGGATGCTTACTGATGACAGACGGGGAACGGAAGAACATCGGGATTACCTCCTGGCCTTCCGAGGTGGAGTTTTGGTATCACGAATAGATTGTGAGACACTCTGTGAACCGTACACCCCGCATCGGTTTGCGAGGCAGTTCCGGTGCCTCCAGTGGTTGACCCCGCAGGTCTACTGGGAGGTGCGTTACGAGGAGCACCCGTGTGTGATGAGGCAGCTGTGGCTCATGTTCACACGGGAAGATGGAAAATGCAGATTGCATTGCCTCCATCCACCGCCGCCTTCGGATTGGTGAAAGAGTACGCCATCAGTTGGGAGGATTCTTACCCAGGGGATATGCTGAAGCAACCAAATATCCGGGTCAGTGATGGTGGGCCTCCTCGATCTCGAGGTCGGGGTCGGAGGGCAGCTAGGGCCGCTCGCGGTAGCGGGGCTGCCATGGCGGCGAGACCTGCACCGGATGGCCTCAGCGGTGGATCCAATGATTCTGGAAGAGCAGGGTCATCCAGAGGGGCGGCCACCGAGGGGATTTCGTAGGATATCCACTCAGGCTCCGGGGAAGCGCCTGCGTCATATTGACATGGCAGAGGATGTCATCTTCCCGGAAGCTTGGGACATTTGGGATGTCAAATGGAAATTCCTCAGCCCACCCGAGATATGGGCTCACCTGAATCGCCTCGGGATGGAATTACCGGGTATAGGCCCAGTCCAGGCTGGATTCATGGCGTCTCCGGCGGAGGCGGAACCATACCTGGAAGAGCTGGAAGATTACGTCCACTCCAGTGGTGTCCCTCACCCAATGACAGACCGGGTGAGGGTACTGTTGAATCAGACGGTCCCCCCACAGTTATCGGCTGCCGATCTGAGGGAGCGCTTCCCCTTGCCGGAGGAATCAGAGGACTCCTCTCGGGAGGATGAGGCTGGAGGAGGGAGCCCGTTGGAGGAGGGAGAGGTCGGAGACCGAGGCTCAGAATCAGACGATTTCACGGAGGCTCTCGAGGTAGCATTCTGAACTTCTTTCCCTATGATCCGTTCTTGGGTCACTATGGACTTCTCACCGATGTTTGAGCCATGCAGGAGGAACTTGTTCGCAGGCCTCGTTCTCGCTCCTTGGCGGGTGATGATGCGGGACCTTCAGAACCCACGCCTATGGCTGCGTCCAGTTCCGCATCTGGTGGGACCAGAGCGCTCGAGGTGGCTCCTCCGGAATCTACAGACCTTCCAACAGTATACGGAGGGCCTCACCTCGGGGTCCCGTTACTACCGGCTCAAGAGCAGCGCCAGGAGGTCGATCTCCGTAAGTCTCCTCCACTGGTTTCCTCTTCGTCACATGTAGACCATTCCCTCCAACTAACGTTTATGTCCCTCTCCATCATACAGTTCTCCGACTGGCGTGGGCCGCTGCGGCAATACTAGTCAGGATGTCTGGTGGCGCCCCACCTAGGGGCAAGCCGGTGATGGTTGCGATTGTCCCCCCATCTCCTAAATCTGCGATGCACATCATCACTGGCGAGATCACCAGCAGGGCCGTACCTGAAATCATTGAGGTGGATTCCGATGAAGAGGATCAACCGGTCGGTCCCAGTCCGGTCGTGCCTGCTTCGGCGCCAGGTGTCGTATTGGATTCAACACCAGACGTTGATCCTGCCAAGGATTTCCTGTGGGCATATCCCGCGTACGAGCCTGCCAATCGCGCGGACTGGGACGAAACGTCCTCCGACGAGGAAGACAGTAGCATAGTCCACCGCCGGTCATGGAAGATGATCACGCGCTTTATCAAGGACACCCCCCAAGCACAATGGATGGCCGAAATGGATAGACTTCGCTCGCGGTTGCGCGAACTGTGTGCTGGGGGAGTGAGAAACAAGAGGATGGAAGGACCTAACCATCACGTCACGAAAGATGCGTCCGTGAGAAGTGAAGAGGGGCTTACGCGTTAGGCGGCCCACGGTGCTGGGACTTAATCCAAGATGGAGGCCCTAAGTGCGACAAAGCGCGGGAAAGATGGACCTTGGTCTAATGATGGGAGGTTCCTCATTACCTATCACGCCCTCCACTGACCTTGGTAGTGGGGAAGTACGGAGATGCAGAGGTGCAACCATCCGCTGGGGAACTAGGGTTTCCCTTCTCCTACGAACATACGCCACTCCGATAAAGAGGATATCATCCCTTGTGGATGGGTGATTCCATTCCCGTGGAGACGAGTGGTGTAAAAAATGTTCGACCTAGGGGGACCCTTTATGAGGGAGACAAGGTTGGGTCACAGTTTAACGTCATGTGTTGAGGATGTGGTGTTTGGAAGTTTAACGTCCTGCAGCTCGGACGAGGTGGATTCACTCCACACCCCTAGGACTTACATAACTGGTACCCTCTGGTCCTTGGGGGAGGGAAGGTACCAGTAAGGCCATGGTTAAGGGGGGTTGTGGAACGAACCATCGAGGGGTCCACGTTAGCGTGGCTATGCGAAGAAGAAATAGCCGTTAGCGTGCCTATGCGAAGAAGCATTAGGAGAAGCAATGCTATGAGTGGTATTGTCCATTGGACTTTGAAATCACATCTTGCAAACCTGGAGGGTCACACGGGAAGAGGAATCGCTAAGCAAAGGAGTGTGCTTCGCGAAGTGGAGTGCCTTGGCCTTAGCATGGGGCATAGGTGTGCGTGGAAGGTGCTTCGTGAAGTGGAACAGTGTTCGCGGAGCACTGCCTCACGAAGAAGGGGTGCCTCATGAAGCAGGGTCCTGCGAAGCAGTGTGCTTCGCAATGTGTAGCGATCCTGCCTTAGCATAGGGATCACAAGCATGGGTTGGGTGTTTCACGAAGCATAAATGCTCCGCGGCTGCCCGACTTCCCTTGGGAATCCCCTTCCTTCGCGAATGCCCTTGAGCTTCACGAAGGGCATCCCTCTCGGAAGAGGGGCTCAAAACGAGATAAGGAAGAGGCATCTCGCGAAGTAGAAGTACCTCGCAGAGCTTATGATTCCCGGGGAAAAGAGTGCTTCACGATTCAGGAGAGGAGAAGCCAAAAGGTCGGATTGTCTGTCCCCGGGACTCAGGGAGAGTCCAGTATTTATAGGGAAGGGGCGCCGTGAAGCAGAAATCGCGCGCCGCCTCTGGAGCTTCGCAGAGGCTCGCGAACGTCAAATGCGTTCACGGAGCATTACCGCCTCCGGAGCTTCGCGAGGCCACCATGGTCGGGGCGCTTCGCGGTGGGGCTTCGCGTGGGTGCTTCGCGGCGGTGCTTCGCGAGGCAGCGCGCCAGCCGTCTTTTTCGTTCCTTTCTTTCGGGCCATATTTTGGCGCCAACAAACGTGCAAGAGGTTTTCATGGCACTAAGTAACCTAGTTTTCTATCTTTATCTTTATTTGTTTATAGTGGCTTTTATGGATGAAATGTTGGAGTATTCTCACAATCAACATGAATATTCCAAACATATTTAGGTTACCTTGGATACAATAAGAGATAATCAGTTGTATGATAGTCTTCCAAAGTGACACTTCTAGATGCACAAATTTAACTTCATTGGTTATACTATCTTAGAGACATGAGTTACAGTTATCCTAAAGAAGGTGAGATATGTAGTTCCATGGGAGAATCCTTAGAACGTATTCAAGACATGGTGTTTCTTGGGGATAGATGGATATTAAAGTAATTTCATATAGAATTTATCATGATTAGAAGTTTCATTGATGGGCTTGAATAAGAAGGGTGTGAAGTTTGTATGGTAAAATAGCTATGAGAAATCCTTTTTGGAGATGAAAGGGATATTGACTTAAGCACCGATCCTGATTCTTTCATTGCAGGGCATAAGAACCACTATATATTGTGACACATCAGGAATAAAACATGAAGAAGTTTTGATGAAGGGGGATAGAGTTATGGAATATGGGTATCGACAGTTGAGGACACATAATTACTAATCGACATATGATCTCATGTTAGATGCAGTTGTTCATGCTTGGAACTGTTTAATAAATTACATACCTAGAAAGAATTTTGTGTTGTAAATGGATCAAAAATTTCTCAAGTATATTTTAACATAGCATGATCTATATTTGAAGTAGAGATGTTGTATTTCTATATACACACTTTAGACATCGATATTACTGATATGCACGGTAAGGGAAATGCAGTGACTGATGCACTGAGTAGTTGGAATCTGATCTAGGAAGTTGAACATGCTAGTATCCAGTGGAATCTTATTCATTTGATCTCTCAGATGGACTTGGAGGTGTAGGATTTAAGTACACACTTATTTTATCCTTAGTTATGGCACATACCCTTCTAGTTATGGTTACGATGAGGCAACCATCAGAGTTTGAGGTCTTAGTCCTATATAAGAGTGTGATAGGAGTGGACCTACGTCTGGGTTAGATCAAAAAAGAGGATGAGATTATATGTATCAATAAATGTGTTTGGGTTCTAGTGGACATATGCAAGAAGATGAATAGTGAGTTTCATGCCTCAATTTGGGCAGTAAACCCCAGCATCACTAAGATGTACCATGACTTACACTGTTAGTAATGGTGTCTAAGTATAAAGTGAGAGGTAACTAGTTTTCTTATGAAGTGTTCCACATGTCAATAGGTGATGGTATAGATTCAATGACCAAACATAAGTTTAAAAAAGTTATGTATTCCTAAGTGGAAGTGGAACTATGTCGTGATGGATTTCGTGATAGGTTTAATAAGATTGACTCAAGGTAGTGATGTTGTATTGGCTTTTGTCGATAAGATCAAGAAGGTTGTACATATCCTTATGATCAAGGAGACCTTCAATGTTGGTGAACATGGGAGGTTGTTTATCCAAGAGATTGTATGACTTCACGGGGTCCGTAACCCTATCATTTTATATAGGTATTCTTGGTTTACATATCATTTCTGAAAGAGATTGTAGGATCTGGGTACATCGATGCTTCTGAGCATGATATACCACCCTCAGAATTATGGCCAGTCTGAGCTTATGATACATGTGCGTGAGGTCATACAGCGAGAATGTGTCCTAGATTTTGGGGGTTCTTGGGAGAGGCATATACCTATGGTTAAGTTTTCCTATAATAATAGTTATTATATGAATATACAGATGAATCATTATGAGGATTTGTACACTAGTCCATTATGATAACCCCTATTCTAGTTAGAGGTAGGTGAGGCAGCATTACTAGGACCACCTCTCATACTAATGACCTATAAGAAGGTATATTTAATAAGGAAGTAGATGGATACTACACAATATCAACATAAATATTATTATAATCAAAATATATTTTATTTAGTGTTTGAGGTTAGGGATCATGTCTTTTTCTCTATTTCACCAAGGCTAGGACATAGAAGAGTCCGAAGATATGTTAGTCTTTCAACATGATATATCAGGCTTCTCAATATTTAGGAGAGATTCAAACTGATATCTTATCAGTTGTAGTAATCCTAGAGGTACCAAGACATGCACAACATATTCTATGTATCTCGGATATTCTGTAATCATTTTGACATGTCTAATGATTTTCATCCTGATAATGTTGGGTTATACGTAGATGCATCCTTTGAGGAGAATTTAATTCATATCGATGACTGGGGTATGAAGGTTATCTGAGTTCATTCATTTCCTATAGTAAGGGTCTTATGTAAGCATGTCTATTTAAATGAAGATGCTTGGGAGTGGGAGCCTGATGTATGTTCTCAGTGGCCAGAGTTATTCTTTGCTTGTTCATGACCACCATTGATTGGAAAATTTGGGGATGATTTACTTTAAGGGGGGAATATTTTATGATCCCATGTTTTCATATGAGGTAAATAATTTGTTGCTTCAGGTTTAAATAAGTAAATAAGGACAAATTTTAATACCCTTTGAGGTCATGTAGGTATTTGGGATGTCTGGTGCTTGTTCAAAGACCGTCTTTTTGGAAAATTAGGGTAGGGAACCTGATTAGTAGAAACTATGTGGGGGTAGGTTACACTATTATTACAAAATATTTGAGGTTGGAAAATGGGGTGTTCTGGGCTACACAATTTGAGGAAATTATACCAAAGGAGGCGCACACTAGTGTGGGATCACCTATCATTTTTGATAGAGGTGTTTTGCATAGTTTATGAATGGCTAGTAAAATCACACATAGTTACCATGTAGGTGCCCCCTTAGTACAATAGTTGGTGAAACATTGGTGCATGGTTTGAACGACCATGTAGATAAACCATATGGACTATTATTTTGAGGAGAAATAACCATTTTCTCTTTAAATGTTTATAACATAAAACCTAATTTTATTTCTGTTTCTGTTGGAAAGCAATGGAATTGGGAACTCCTATTGAGGATAAATCATAGATCCTGATCCCTATCCTCTATCCAAACTCAGAATCAAGAACCACAAGTATCATTGTATCCACAACAGTGAATACTCAATTCCTTTTGTTCCAATATTCATATAACTTCATATTAATAGATTTATTTAGGTGAAAGGTAAAATTCCATATTTCTAGATTCTTTATCTGTTATGCATTTTTATTCTAATTTTAGTTTAATTAGAAGATTATACTAGATGATCACTCTACTAAAGACCAATGGTAGATGGTCTAAATCTCTCCATAATGGTTTGGTTTTTTATTAAGCTAGTTTCCATAGAACCATATGTCAGGCATCCTAGAACGATGCAAAAATAGAATTTTTTAACTGAATTAAATGAAATAGAATATGTTAGGGAATCCCTTTATTTCCTTTGAGGTTTTTTTTGTGGATTTTTACCATCTAAGGAAACCCATGGGGTTTTCCCTTTTCCATTGCTTTGTTAAACCACCTACAGGGTGAGTGTTTGTGCTTTCCTAGTTAGAGAAATCCCATAATGAACTAAATTGAATTGAATTGATTGTTATGTGATGTATATTTACTCATTTTCCATGTGTTTTTATGTTATTCTTAGCAAGTACAAATTGAATTGATTATATTGAAATGTTATTTGAGTGGGTAATCTCATAGATTGTATTTGAATCTGAATTTGTATATGTGTGGGTATAATCATGAATTGAATGCTTGTGAATTGTTGAACGGAATGAGTTGTGAATTGAAATTGTAGTTTATGCCTTGGTTGGTAAACCATGGATCCTTATCCCATTTAGATTTCATTATAATTTTACCAATGGAACCTTTTATATGGAATAAGATTTTTGGGACTTGTATTCTCCATGAATCTTGATTCCATAGGTTTCAAAGTGCTTTTTTACCCCTCAGATCTGGCTTGTTGAACTCGCTTTGGACATGCCCAGTTAACATGACCCATAGAATCCACTAGTTCCTTTATTGAGTTTTTATCAAGATTTTCCTAGGACTCGATGAGGATTCCTTTGTTTTATATACCTTGTATTCGACTGGTCATGGTTATAAACTATGATTATTTAGCCCATTCGTGGTAAATTTGATATGCTCAGTTGTACATCATGACTGCAGTTGATATGGAAATTGATAATGTATAGTAAGGCCACATTGATATGATATATACGGTACATGACGTGGTCATGGTGTTTACTTTTTATTTTTACTATATTTCATGTGGCAAGATCTTGATATTTGTTTTATTGGGTTCTATATGTATATATACAGGATCACCTCGTTGAGTAATTTCCCCATGGGAACTTTACTTGCAGCCCTGCCATATCTACTATACTATGAAATACACTTTATCTTATATTTTAGATTAGTTGGAATTATTATATACCTTTGGGTTATAAACTACTAATATTGTATCTCACGCACTGTTCATGGAACTTTTGGGTACCCGAACAGACTTTATGGATGTATGTAGAGACTCAGTCAAGCTCCCATAGTTTGATGCATTATTTTTTCCATGCTTAGGATAAAGGGAGCATGAGACCGAGTTAAGGCTCGTGATTTTATCTAGAGATAAAAATTTGGTATAATTTTGGTATTTTGATATATGTGTTGTACACATTCCATGCACACCTATTTTGGATGCATTTTAGAGACACAAAATGTATCATTATAAGTTGTATATGTGATTACTTCTAGTATTGTTTATTTATACATGTCTTTGTTATTTATCTAATGCCTGATTGTTTTACTAAATTGACTACTTATATTTATCTATGTATCCACTATGATCACTCTAGTAATGATGTCAAAGTATACCCACCGAGACATGCTATTCCCCCACTTCTAGTCAACATATTTTGGAGTTTGGGGAGATGCGCTTGAGGCCATGTGGCCAACTAGGATCAGGGAACTATTGTGTGGAATTTGAGTCTAGGACGTTAAATTCTTAAATTACATGTTCATTACATCATGAATTCATTAATAATTATAAATTAATTTTATGTGTTATACATTATTATTTAATAATTACTAAGTAAATTCATGTGTAGATAATGTTAAGATTTATAATAATTAATATTACACTCATAGTTAATCATGAGGATGACCCAAACATTCTTCATACACCCATTCACTTGGTATTGGTAACTAAAACAATGATGAGGCTTGATATAATTTTGAATACTAAGGGAACTCATGTTGATGAGTTGTGAAAAGACTTTTGAATCTTGATTATACCAATATGACAAGGTGTGTCTAGTTTTATATAGTGAAGATCTGACCAGCTGATATTTAAATCATATTTACTATATCAAAGATATTTTAATCTTTAAAACTTATTTTCAAAAGTATAATGTTTCATAATTGGTAGGTGGGTGTTATGTGATGATTATTTTTCCCTTGATTGGAGTAAAGACGAATTTTAGATTTAAAGATAACTCACTCTTGGGTATTTTTTTCTCAATTTTGATTGTTGATGGATTACATGATAAATGTGATTTATAAAAATATTTATTTACAATTATAGTGCGTTAAAGTTAATTTATGGGCTTGTTAAACATTTTTGATATATTGAGTGATGATTTTAAAAGGAAAAACTATTTGAGAATGGAATACTAAATGATATCTTGAAATGATATCACCCATCAAATTACTTTGAGATATCACAATTAGTGACCTAGATTGAAATCATCTTAGAGGATCATGGATTAACACTGGATCTATGGTAACATCTTATTATTTCTTGAAATTGGGGCCTACTTGACAATATTATTATCCTTGATTCAGATATATAAGTTCATTTTTGAGAGGATGTGACCTGAATTATCTATAGTAGAAAAATTACAAGTAGATCATGAATGGACAAAAATGTTTAACTAAATTCATTGTGGTGAAATCAGCTAAAAAATGAGATAATATAGTGGTGACACCCTTTAAAGATGTTCATATGTAGCGAATATGTTGATGAATAAATGATGAAGGGTATTGTGATGAAAATTTATAAGTATTGGTTTCATTTAATCTTTCAGAATTAAATGTACACCAAGTTACATGGTTTTTTATTCCCTATTTTTTATTGTGTTTTAAAGATATGTGTCCCAATTACATTTGGTTATGAAAACAATCAATAGTACATGGATGAAAATATTTTTTCAAATTCAAGATTAAAGAATTTTAATAGAGAATAATCCAAACCATAATAAGATGGTAGGGTATTTATTTCATTAAAATTAATTTATTATATAATGTAGTTTGTTCAATTGGATTTTTAATTCAGAGGCTAGGATTTTTTTATCATTATTATGAGTAAGTATGTTAGTGTGGTGTAATCATAGAAAGGGTGATAAGTAATCATCAGGGATGGTGTTTTACTATAACTTTTTCTCACTAAAGATACCACTTTGTGAGGTTGAGGCTATTTAGAATTAAATTTGAGTTGTGTTTTTTTAAATCAGAGTCACTTAATTTGACAGGTGTTATCTTAGGGCCTAAGGTAGAAAATTATCGAAATATTGTTATAAATAAAACATTATTATTTTAACATTTTATTATGTGTACCCAATTAACTTTTTACCATTATATATATATATTATTAGATTATTCAATAGTATAACACAATAATGGATATCTCTTTCTTGTAGATTTTTGGCATCCTCAATATTAGATTCTATATTGGTAGCTACAATGGCATGATTTTTATACATGTTTTATGTTTCATTAAAGATGATCTAACATAGGTTAGTAAAATGAGCATTATAACCTTAAATATTTTATTATTTGTTAATTTATTAAGCATCGTCATATTCAATTATTATTAGTAAGTGTTTAGTGAGTTAAATGATAGGTTTAGTGTTCTACCTAAGGTTAGTAGTTCATATAATTGGCGAAACCACAAAAAAGATTAGTTTTGTATGACTGTAATGAGTTGAATCATTATAAAATTTTGGAACATATATTGGATAAGTTTCATTGACCCCTATTCACTATGAATTTATAATCAATCAAGAACAAGTTCAGTTCATGAGTAAGAATAATAGTGAATTTTTGCATATGTTTCAAATAATTTAATAAGATATGAAAATTATTTCAGATATCATTTCATGTTAAAAGGATTTGAGGACATATTTTTCCATCAATTATATCATGGTTTGTAACAATTCAATTCATGGATAGAGTAACAAGTATACATGTACCTAGTTATGGTTGAAAAAGGATAAGTACAATTTTTGGGATCGATTATAGTGACATTTATATCAATTCACCAATCATAGAACATTTTAGTCAAATCTATTATGTTGTGCTCTAATGTTATTAAATGTTTAAATTTGTAATGATTTATGATTTCTACATAATGGTGGGGAGTTAGGAATTATACTTTGGAGTTAGATGATGATGTTAATTTATTTGTGGAAGAAATGAATTTGGTGAGTTTCATAGTTTTTAATTAATAAAGAAATAATGTGTTGAGATGTTTTTCCATGATTTATAATGAAAAATATATAGAATTTCCATGTAATATGTTTCCATATTGGTAGCTATAATTATATTTTTAGTTTCAAGTGAAAGGATAACAATGATATTATATTGATTTTCTGATCCAAAACATAATTATTCACTGATAAAAGAGAAATTATGATGTAATAGGTTTTTTAGGTATTTATATGTTGATTCTATTTGAGTTATTATTGTCTTGTTGAAAATGTAATATCATTTATGGTTTTTTGTAAGGTAGTATGTATTTGAATTATCATATAGCCACATGTAACCAATATCATTTTTTATAGATTGACATAAATGTTGTTTTTTATAATTGATATACACATTTTAGCTTTAGTTGGTGTAACATCTTCTTAGTATTTTGAAAGTCCAAAATATTTTTGAGAATGACACTACAAGAAAAAGAAATTTCTAATATAGAAATATAGGTAGGTTTTCATGAATGCATGATGACCTTTCATGCGGTGTTATATATAAAATAAACAAAAAAATAGTGATCTATCTATTATTTGGATGGTCAAATAATGACCATTAGAGTGAATTCTCATAGTGAATGGTAAAATGACTTCATATCTGAGTTGTGTATGTGGAATTACTTATAATATTTTATAATCATGGATGGATTGGGGAATGAAATATTCTAAAATTTATAGCTGAAGTAGTTCATGTATGAACCGTTTCTCATTATTAAATAATGTGATCCATATTTGGATATAGATATGTGTATTCTTCAAATAGATGAAGGATTTTATGTAAATGTATAACATATCTTGTGCATGTTGTAGGTTTCTAACTAATATCAAATTTAGTGTGCTAGAGTCTGAAAAACTTGAAAATGATCCCAATAACCTCCCCACTAGTTTATGTTGTTTTATTATAAGGATGGAAATTTAATGATGTTGATAATTTAATATATTGGATTTAATTTTTAGAATAAACTATATTATTCTTATAATTTGGATTCTATTATGATTCTATTTGATTTTTAACTGCCAATATTATTTGAATTTATATTTTTATTTTTTAATTAAGAATTATGTGTAGTTTAGAGTGAAAATAAAAGAATATATTTTCCGTAATAAGGGTCCCTAATGTAAAAATAATGACAACATTGAAATATGACCTATAATTGAAATTTTATAAATGTATTTTTTGTGGAGAAATTTTTTTCACCAAGGATTGAAATTTAGTATTTTTTGGAGTTTAAGCACCCAGCGGCCCAATTTTTTCTAATAATGTGAAGTTAAAATTTAATTACCACATTTTGGTATGAAATTTGAGTTAAAAGAATCCTAACGATTCATGATTAGGTGATGGTGTCCCCTTATGGGGTAAATTATCAATCCCTCTAATTGATTTCTTATAAAATTTAATTAATACATAGAATAATATAATGTGGTTTATATTATTAATAACAAGAATAATCTAGATTTTGAATAATTTATTAAAAACTAAAAACAACACAAACATAAAGAAAACCCAAAATTTCAATCCTCAACCCTTCCCTAACGGATTGGAAATCGTTAATTGGAGCTTGTTTTTTGCATATTACCGGCATGAAGGCCTAAATATGTTGCTTTTCCAAAGGCCTCAAATATAAATGGCTGAAGAGCCTGGATGTTTTTTATTTCCCTTTTTCTACACAAATATTCTCCATACAAACTTTTCCTACCAGTGCTCTCCCCTCATATTTTTTTCCTACTTGACTATCTTCATCGGTCTATTCCCCACCCCATTTGAATACACATTATATTGAAGTGACAACCACCCATCACCCTATAAATATGTGTGTGGATACTATACTACATCCCAAATATTATTAGCTAGCTATAGACTATAGGCGTGAAACACTCATGAAATGAACATTGGATAGAGTACCCAACCCCCAAAATTTTATTAGGGTAAATCATGAGTAGTTGGGGGGTCAAACCCTTGTTGATATGGATTGTGGGTAAATCCCATTCCATAAAAAATGTAGAGACCCAAAGAATGATGTACATTGAAATTACAGTAATTTTGAGTAATAAATAATACATAATAAAAATAGACACCAAAGGACAGTATTAGTTTAGTGTATTTGGAAACTCGAAACATTATCTTCTAATCGTGGTGAAAGATCTTCAACATCTCCCATAAAGATCTTCCACTTTTTTTTTCATACCTAAAACATATATTTATATCCTGCGGAAAAGAAAACATATAAAGCGTGATCTCAAATTCTCAGTAAGGGTAAAAATAAAGAACATAAAATAATCCATAAATATTTGAATGCAAAAACTTGAACATAAAATCTAAACATCCAAATCTTGATAAAAGACATAAATCTTGGAATTACGTAAGGAATATATCATAATGGAACATCAATAATGATAAAATAGCATGGGAATAAAACATGTAATTTTGGAAAACCATTAAGAACATGATATGATTTCTATAGTATCCAAGGCATTGATTCCAAAACCATCTTAGTGGACAAAGTCCCTTTCTGAATCGAGTTCACTCCTTGTTCTAATCCTGTATTACTGAACCAGATTAAATTACCATTAGAGCCATGTCTACCTCATGAGATATAAATAATTACCCAATGAATTGGAGGGGGATATAGGTCCCACCCATCTCATAATGAAATCATTATTACTTTTTCCACAACGTAAACATAAATCATTCATCATAACCCAAAGAATAAAATGGGTTTCATAATCATCATCCCATCATAACATAATACATATAATACAAATGGATATCATTTCATCAAAAGAAAAGTGAAACCATGTAAATAATAGAGACATTATACTTGAAACATACACATATTAAGTAATTTCATCTTATATGTAAAATGGTTTTGATAAAACACGTGAAATTAATTCTTGAGGAAAATTTCCTTTCTTCTTCAAAATAATTTTTCTTTCACAAAATGCCATTTAATTTTAAAAGAAAAATATTTGTTTGAAAATAATCATGAAATAATGTAGAGGAAGATTTATGTAAATAAGGTGTTATGAAACCGTAAAAATCCATTCATTCCATATAAGTTAAAAAACATTCTTCTTGTACTTTGTCTAGAAAAGTCAAAAAGTACCTCGTATGGTAAAAAAAAGAAAGATTCTTTATATACCATGTGGTAAAAGTCCAAAAAGGGTAAAAATTAATTTTAACAAACATGTAAGAATAATATACATTTTATGAAAACATTTTTAGAAAACATGGACATGGATGACTAACATAACCCCAGTAAATACTTATGAATAAACAATCTCAGATAAGAACGAGATTGGAATAATTGTCCCTTACCTTATGTCCAATTTCATCCATATCTGTCTAAGACTCCTGTATAATGATTTAAATAATGTCATTGAATTATTATAGAATCATATTCATTGTTATTATTTCATATATAGTTCACTTATGACTTTATATTACCTATTCTTTGTAAATTCAATGTTAAAGCAGCGTTTTGGGTAAAATCATTTAATTTATCATTTGTGTTTTGAATTGTAATTATTTATATGATTACTTAGATCATGATTACTTAATTACAGAATATAAAACATGATTTATATATAATATATATTCAGAATATTCATATATATAATATATTGATAAATGGAAAGAAATACACCGTTCATAGAGACGGTAGGCCGTAAGTACGCATGAACGTTGTTTTCGTTTCGTTATTGAATTTAATTGAATTAAGTAGATTTCATAAATATATATATATAAATAAATCCAGTATCATTATAATGTCATATATTTCATTATTTTCATTATATATACTTTATAATCATTAATGAATGGTTAACATTGAGAATGAATCTCATCGCGTCGTGGAGACGGTAGTCCGTACGTACACATGAGCGATGATATCATTCCCATGATCGTGGAAATGTATTCAAGTGTATGTATAATATTTCAGAATCAATATCAATTTACAATAATCATATATATTTATTTACTTACACCATTATACCCATCCATGTAAGGTGGTGGTCGAAAATAGATTACACCACGACATGGAGACGGTGTTCTGTACGTACGCGGGTGCGGTGATTTCATTTTCCGTAAGATGGATAGAAGGTGAAATAGGGTTGTTTCATATTTATAA
The DNA here is from genome assembly GCA_963277665.1 of Viscum album. Classification (NCBI taxonomy): domain Eukaryota; kingdom Viridiplantae; phylum Streptophyta; class Magnoliopsida; order Santalales; family Viscaceae; genus Viscum; species Viscum album. Next base: position 192,770,397 of record OY728145.1, read on the forward strand.
TAACATATAAGTATATAAGTAATACTTATGTTATTAATTTATAATGAAACAACTAAAGAAGAAAAAGTAGAAGAAGAAATAAACTTGAATGTGTCGGTAGAAGAGATTACCTCTTCCTCGACGCACCTCATTTAAACTTCTTCTTAGGTAACTAGAGATGGTCTTTTGAGAAGACCAGAACCTCTATGATGTAACTAGAGACATAGAGAATAGTAATTGGAATGGGTTGGAAGAGCTTCAAGGCACAAAAGGGTGTGAAGAGAAGAGGGAAGGGGTGCCCTTTTTATAAGGGAGGAGAGGGGCACCATTGGAAAAACATAAAATATTATTTTATAATAAAGTAATATTCGGTTTATAATAGCTCCAAATTAATTTATTTAGAATCTAAAGTGGTTATGGGTCGAAATAATTTCATCAAAAAGGTTTTAGGCATGTTTAGGTTACTATTTTAACCTTATCTTTTATATTTAACTATAAGTTAAATAATTTAACTTTTACCTTGTATTCTTGTTTTCTTACACTATATGGTTAATAAACTTACTATAACAAGCCAAAAGAACCAAAAGTGGTTCATTATTAATATATATAAACTTATCTAAGTGATTTTCCAAACCTTATATTTTTAGGAATATAATAATAATTAATAATATAATATTTGTTTTAAAAACTATTTTATGTCAATTTTGACACTATTTGGTAATTGATTTTTGTGAAAATCATATAAGAATGATTAGTTAGAAAAAAGTCACTTAAATCAATACCAACATGTCATATTAACCTATAAAATTAGTGGAATTCATAAAAAGGCTCAAATTACATTTATTTGGGTATTTATAATATCAATTATTTTAATATTTCATTATTTAGGCAATTACTACATCACCATTGTGTAATATATAAATTAATTTATTTAATGTCTAAAAATTATAAATAAAAAACCATTAGTTAGGAAATATTTGTATATTTCTAATGAATATTTATAGTAAAATGTATCTTATTTATAACCCTATATTAAAAATGTTTTAGTAATTAAACTTTGATTTTAACTATTTTAACTCTTTTTTAAATAAAATAATAATAAATGTCCTAATCTAATCCAAGTTGACCTAAATGATAATATTATATTCCTAAGGTTTTTTTGGTCGAATTATACTTATAAAATAGAATTAAAACATGTGTTAGGGTAATAATAATATCACTTTTACCCTTAATTACCCTATTTACTTTTAACCGTGGTAAATAAAAGTAAAAAGTTACTATTCACCAAAAATTATTTTTATCTTATTAAACCACATTTTACTCCTTGATATTAACTATGTCTCTTGGATTTTTGATATTTCACTCAAAGAAGTGGTGAAATTAAGTTTTATGTAAATTTTCAAATTCTCATAAGAGGTGGGTAAAAGACGGTGAAATGTTCAATATAATTTTTATATATCTAAATTTTTTATAAAATGACTCCAATGAATTACATTGAACTTATATAGGTATTATATATCAATTTTTACCTAAAATAAATTTAAATAAAATAAATAATTATTTGAATAAAAATTTGGTTTTAAAATAGTAACCAAGTGTTTTCACTATTCATCAAAAAATGAAATTTTCAGAAAAATACCAAAAATTCACCCTAGGATAATTTAGATATTCTGAATCTAAAAATGAATTTCATTTTGAAAGATAAAATTTCTAAAATTTCAAAAAAAGGGTATTACTATTCATAACAGCTTGTTTATATAATATTTTAATAACATATCGTTGTTTATTGAAACTCGGTATTGCATACAACACACGCTATCATTGAAGGTCGTGATTGCATGTAATGTAAGCTAAGTCAGGGTTGCGTGTAGTGAAATACTCATTTGTTGTTGCGTATAACAGAATCCAACCATATTTCATTTATAAATTGAATATATATATATATATATATATATATACATATATACACTCAATGTTGCGTAGAATAACTACTATCAAACGAACTTGAAATTGTGTGTAACACGATCCAAGACTAGTGTTCCGTATACTACAAGCTAATAAGGTCTTGTGTATAGCGCAATATAATCTTGGTGTAGCGTACAACAGAAGATATGAATGAAATTAAAAAGAATAAATCTCATAAAATCTCGAGGTGTTACATTCTACCCCCCTTAAATTGAATTTCTCCCTTGAAATTCGTCGGGGTTATAAATGGTTTAATAAGTGAAAGTTTCTTTCATAGAATACCACATCATAAAAAGGAATACCAAAACATAACTTTACAAAAACTAAAGTATGAAATGTAACGGTTACCCAAATTAACTCATCACCAGGTTTCCACATAGGAGAACATAGGTGAAAATATGGATATGGAAGAGAAATATAACCATCAAGTTTTGATGGAGAGTGGTAGAGAACATGGTTATGAAAAACCCAAAAAATCACAAAGCCATAAATTTGTGATAATCTAAGGTACCATCTGATTCACCAGATATGAGGGCACTAGGACAACATTTTTAGTTTTCAAGATCATTCCCCTAATGCTGATGAATTTGACATAGAAGAAATACTTTATTTTGATATAATCCCACCGTTGTTCAGGCCTTGAAAAATTTTCACTTCTTCTCCTAAATAAATGAAGTTTAATTTTTCTTCCGTGAAGTTATAGCGGATCATGGAATAGAATGATAGGTCATTCTATCTGTCTCAAACATAAAGTTAGCAATAATTATATACATAAGTCCAACTACAGTGAGATTAATCGTATATGGTTCAAAAATGGACTTATACTTCATATATCAAACCGCTTAATATAATAAAACTAGTTTCTACTAACCAAAGACTTACTATAGGCAAGTGGTATGCGATAATGGCCTGTCACACTCCAGTTGTGGGTTCAATTCCCACAGCCATGTCCGACGCGACGGGTTGTCACCCGTCCTACGAGTTGTCCTTTTTCTAAATCTATACTATTATAACATTCCATAAATAATATCGAAAAAAAAGTTCTATCCTTAAATAATAATATCTGATGTCTAACATAATCCATTACAATCTTTTGGCTTATCCAAAATACATCTGTCTAATCTCATAGTATAAAGAAAACAATTACTGAAAGGGTCACATAACAAGCACGTGGATAACATTGTTTCCCCCCATATATCAAAAGATATATCCCGTTGATTTCATTACAAACATGTGAATACCTTAATCATGTATTCTCTTGAAAAATGAATACCCATTGAACCTTAGTGAAAACATGAATGTTGTCAAATGTTAACTCTTTCCACATACCAAAATCCAAAAATTCTATTTACTCAAACCATGATATATATTTGTCCTTATATGAGTCATGGGATCATAAATACTATAAAACATTTAATTTTATCCTTATCCCTTCATTATGCGCATATCATCTTCTTTCAACAATATTTGAATCGCTTTTCATGGTTACTGGTACCATATAATTATTGAAAATGAATACATAGATATTAGAAAATTTCACGATACCATAAATGAGATTCCATGTTACTATTTTGAAACCCCATTACATAAACACTTAATCATTACACAACATCATTTTCATACTCAACATAAAAAATAGTGATTCCATGTGATTTCCCTTTATCCTTCTCCTGAAGAGGTTGCTCACGTTGATCATCATTAACCCTTGGATTAGGGCATTGATTAGCATAATGCCCCATTTCCTTTCACTTGAAGCATTGAAGTGATGGTGGAGAGTTCTTTCTAGTCTTCTCTATATTCACATCATTAGAAACCCTTTTCCCATTACTTTGGCACTTAGCTGCTCAATTTCCTTCTTTTATACACTTTTAACATTTTCTAGTTCCATTTAGACAATCTCCACCATGCTTCTTTCCACACTTTGAGAATAAAGAAACATTCATCTTCTTTTCACCATTATTATGATATTTCTTCTTGAAATAAATATTTCGTTTCTTGTCAAAACCATGAGATGGATATGTAACACCAACTTCCATTTCTACCTTGATAGCACAATGAACAATTTCTTCATATCTACCGAAGTCTCTAATAGCTAATTCCCTTCGAAGACTTGGTTTTAAGCCACTGAAGAATCGATCAACTTTACTTTCAGGATGGATGATAAATCCAGATGCATACCTTGCAAGTCTTGTAAAATTCGCTTCATATATACCAACAGATTCATCATCCTTCTGCTTAAGCTCAAGGAAATCATTTTACATCTTTGTTCGAAGAATACGAGGGAAGTACTTATTGATTAATAAGTTCTTGAACTCATCCCATACCATGGATTCAATTACATCTCGAGGCCTCGTATTCTTAATTAGAGTCCACCATTGATCTGCTTTACTTTCTAAATGGTAAATAGCTAGAATGGATTTTTCATGTTCCGAAAAGCGAAGTATTGAAAATATATTTTCAATGGTACGGATCAATTGTTTAATAAACAAGTGGATCAGAAGACCCACTGAAAGAAGGTGGACATTTCCTCATGAAGGACTCAATAGAATATTTTTCCCTTCTCTGCTCATTTAGATGTCCATAATGATTCATAGCTTGTGTAAGTATAACAATAAGATTTTCCACTCCATCTCCCATAACATTGGTTTTTTCATGAGGACAATCATTGCATTTTCTATTACATTGATCGACATGGTTCCTTCGGGTTCCAGCCATCGTCTAAAACCCAAAATGAATAGTGTGAGAGGAAAGAATCATGCTAGGGAAAACAACATAACAAAGGGGGAGTACCTTCGATATCTAACATCTTAGGTTTAATTCTAATATCATTACTATAATTCTAGGACTATAACCTACAATTATACTTAACCTTAGGGACATCCCTAGACATACCTTAGAAATATTTTTAGGGGTCTCACTAAAGTTTTCGCATCATAGTTTCGAAAGGTTAACTAAACCTTTCCTATGATAACAACTGTAGAGACCCAATGCCTGACCTACATAGACATTACATTACTTTTGCGGAATACATAATACATAACAAAAAAAGACACCAAAGGACCGTAATTGTTTATGGTCTATAGAAACTCGGAACATAATCTTCTAATCGTGGTGAAAGTTCTAAAACATCTCCCATAAAGATCTTCCCTTTTTTTTCTTACCTAAAACCTTTCTTCATATCCTTGGGAAAAGAAAACATATAAAGGGTGAGGTAAAATGCTCAGTAAGGGTAAACATAGAGAACATAAACCAATCCATAAACATTTGAATGCAAAAACTTGAACATAAAATCTAAACATCCAAATCTTGAGAAAAGACATAAATCTTGGAATTACTTAAAGAATATATCATAATGGAACATCAATCATGATAAAATAGCATCGGAATAAAACATGTAATTGTGGAAAACCATTGAGCACATGATATGATTTACATATTTTCCATGGCATTGCTACCAAGACCATCTTAGTGGACAAAGTCCCTTTCTGAATCGAGTTCACTCCTCGTTCCAGTCCTGTATTACTGAATCAGATTAACTTACCGTTCCAGCCATGTCTATGTCATGAGATATAAATATTTACCCAATACATTGGAGGGAGATATTTGTCCCACCCAACTCATAATGAAATCATTCTTACTTGTTCCACAACATAAACATAAATCATTCATCATAACCCAAAGAATAAAATGGGTTTTATAAACATCATCCCATCATAACATAATCCATATAAAACAAATGGATATCGTTTCATCATAGGAAAAGTGAAACCATGTAAATCATAGAGAAATTATACATGAAACATACACATATTAAATAATGTCATCTTAGATGGAAAATTGTTTTGATAAAACACTTGAAATGAATTCTTGAAGAAAATATCCTTTCTTCTTCAAAATCATTTTTATTTCACAACATGCCATGTAATTTTAGAAGAAAAAGATTCTTTTGAAAATAATCATGAAATCATGTAGAGGAATCTTTATGTAAATAAGCCGTTATGAAACTGTAAAAATCTGTTCATGTTGTATAAGTTAAAAAAACATTCTTCTCGTACCTTTTCGAGAAAAGTCAAAAAGTACCTCGTATGGTAAACAAAAGAAAGATTCCTTACATACCATGTGGTAAAATTTCAAAAAGGGTAAAAATGACTTTGAACATAAATGGAATAATAGTAAACATTTTATGAAATCATTTTTAGAAATCATGGACATCAATGATAAATATAACCCTAGTAAATACTTACGAATAAACAATCTCAGATAAGAATGAGATTGGAATAATTATCCCTTACCTTATGTCCAATTTCTTCCATATGTGTCCGAGAGTCAAGTATAATGATTTAAATAATGTCATTGACTTATTACAGAATCATATTCATTGTTATGATATCATATATAGTTCACCTATGACTTTATATTACCCGTTCTTTTGTAAATTCCATGTTAAAGTAGCGTTTTAGGTAAAATCGTTTCATTTGTCGTCCGTGTTTTGACTTGTAATTACTAATATGATTACATAGATCATGATTAATTAACTCCAGAATATAAAACAGGATTTATATATAATATATATTCAGAATATACATATATATAATAGATTGATAAATGGAAAGAAATATATCGTTCGTGGAGACGGTAGGTCGTACATACGCATGAACACTGTTTTCGTTTCCTTGTTGAATTTCATGGAATTAAGTAGATGACATACATATATATATAAATAAATCCAGTATCATTATTATGTCATATATTTCATTAATAATCATTATACAAACTTTATAATCATTCATGAATGGTAAACATGGAGAATGAATCTCATCGCATCGTGGAGACGGTAGTCCGTACGTACGCACGAGCGATGATATCATTCCCATGATCGTGGAATTGTATTGAAGTGTATGTATAATATTCCAGAATAAATATCACTTTAAAATAATCATATATATTTATTTATATAGACCATTATACCCATCCAAATAAGGTGGTGGTCGGAAACAGATTACACCACGGCGTGGAGACGGTATTCCGTACGTACGCACGCGCGGTGATTTCGTTTTCCGTAGGATGGATAGAAGGTGAAATAGGTTTTTTTTATATTTATAAAAACATATCAGTATATAATTAATACTGATGTTATTAATTTATAATGAAACAACTAAATAAGAAGAAGTAGAAGAATAAAGAAACTTGAAAGAGTCGGTTAAAGAGATTACCTCTTCCTCAATTCACCTCCTTTAAACTTCTTCTTAGGTCACTAGAGTTGGTCTTTTGATAATACCAGAACTACTATGATGTAATTAGAGAGGTTTATAAGAGTAATTTTCAGGGTTTGGTCGATCTTGGAGGCTCAAAAGGGTGTGAATAGAAGAGGGAAGGGGTTCCCTTTTTATAAGGGAGGAGAGGGGCACCTTTAGAAAAACATAAAAAATTATTTTATAATAAAGTCATATTCCATTTATAATAGCTCCAAATTGATTTATTTAGAATATAAAGTGGTTATGGGTATAAATCCTCTCAACCAATAGGTTTTAGACAAGTTTAGGTTACTAGTTTTACCTTATCTTTTAGATTTAACTCTAAGTTAAATAATTTTACTTTTACCGTGTCTTCTTGTTTTCTTACACTATATAGTTAATAAACATACTATAACAAGCCAAAAGAACCCCAAGTGGTTCATTATTAATATATATAAACGTATTTAAGTCATTTGTCTGAACCTTAGATTTTTAGGAATATAATAACAATTAATAATATAATATTTGTTTTAAAAACCATTTTTATCGATTTTGACACTATTTGTTAATTGATTTTTGTGAAATTTATAACAGCATTATTAGTTCTAAAAAGTTAATTAAATCAATAATATCATGTAATATTAACCTATAAAATTAGTGGAATTCATAAAAAGTCTCAAATTACATTTATTTGGGTATTTATAATATCAATTATTTTAATATTTCCTTATTTAGGTAATTATTGCATCACCATTATGTCATAAATTAATTAATTTATATAATGTCTAAAAATTATAAATAAAATATCATTAGGTAGGAAATAGTTTTAGCTTTATAATGAATATTTACAGTCAAATTTTTCTTATTTATAACTCTATATTAAAAATGTTTTATTTATTAAATGTTGATTTTAACTATATTAACTCTTTTTAAAATAAAATAATAATAAATGTCCTAATCTAATCCAAGTGGACATAAATGATAATATTATATTCCTCAGGTTATTTTTGGTCGAATTATACTTATCCAATAGAGTTAGAACTTGTGTTAGGGTAATAATAATATCATTTTTACCCTTAATTACCCTATTTACTTTTAACCGTCGTAAATAAAAGTAAAAAGTTACTATTCACCAAAAAAAATTTATCTTATTGAACCACGTTTTACTCCTTGATAATAATTTTTTCTCTCGGATTTTAGAAATTCCACTCAAAGAAGTGGTAAAATTATGTTTTATGTAAATTTTCAAATTCTCCTAGGAGGTGGGTAAAAGATGGTGAAAAGTTCAATAAAATGTTTATATATCTAAAATTATTATAAAACGACTCCAATGAATTACATTGAACTTTTATAGGTAATATGTATCAATTTTGACCTAACATAAATTTAAATAAAATAAAAAATTATTTAAATAAAAATTCGGTTTTTAAATAGTAACCTAGTGTTTTCACTATTCATCAAATATTGAATGTTTTCAGAAAAATACCAAAAATTCAACCTAGGATAATTTCGATATTAAGAATCTAAAAATGAAGACCATTTTGAAAGATAAAATTTATAGAATTTCAAAAAGTGGGTATTACTATTCATAACGGCTAGTTTATATAATATTTTAATAACATATAGTTGTTTAGTGAAACTCGATATTGCGTACAACACACGCTATCATGGAAGGTCATGATTGCATGTAATGTAAACCAAATCAGGGTTACTTGTAGTGCAAGACTCTTTGTTGTTGTGTATAACAGAATCCAACCATATTAAATTTATACATTGAATATATATATCTATATACATTAAATTTTTCGTAGAATAACTACTATCAAATGAACTTGAAATTGTGTGTAACACGATCCAAGAAGAGTGTTGCGTATACTACAAGCTAATAAGGTATTGCGTATAGTGAAAGATAATCTGGGTTTAGCGTACAACTGAAGATATGGAAGAAATTAAAAAGAATAAATCTCATAAAATATCAGGGTGTTACACAAAACGTCACCCATATAGATATGATAATAACAATAATAATTATAGTAATAATAATAATAATAATTTTTTTAGTAATGGAGGGATTAAAAAAACTAAACATCCAATCCAGGATTGTAATGGAAATGAGATCTAAAGATTGACATTGGTGTGTTTATTGATCCTTGTGATATAAAAAGAAATAGTCTTAGATATAAGATTCTATAATGGTGGGAATCATGATATGAGGTGCACGAAATGGGGGCCATATAGATTAAGATATGCTATAAGGGGTTTATGTAGTTAAAATATATTACAATTTCTAAAACCCTTTCCCTATGAGTTGAGTAATGTGGTAAACTACCTGGGTCTATGAGGGGCCCTTGGTGACTTTGGATATGATTGTCTCAATCTATGAAATTTATGAGGAGACAAAATTATTGTTCATATTACATTGTTAAGAGAGATCCAACTGGGCCTATGTGAATCAAGTCATAAACCAAATACAACATCTATGAAAGGCTTAACCAGATGATTGGTTTGGTTTTATGTTTTGGGCCATTCCCCTGATAAGTTTTACTACATGCATAACTAATGAATGTGTGATACCCCCCATGAATTTGTATTGGAGTTGGTGTCCTCAGGTCAACTGTTTGTGTTATGATTACATATATATTCAATGATTTTGCTATTATAAATAACATATTACATATTTCTAACTATTCTTCATGAATTCTATTTAATAATTCCCCTGAGTATATATGCATAAATACGGTCATAGCAGTTCTGTGTTATGAAGAGAACCTTCAATTTCTGCTATGATATTCTAAAAAATAGTTCTATGTATGGATAATGTTCTATGATGGGACACATATAACATGACTATTATGTGAGTACTTATAATATAATGAGATTTTTTTAATGATGGTTACACATGGGAATCTCTAAGATGGGACATTCTGAGAACAAACCAACTATTAAAAATTCATTATGTTTTAGTTTCATCATATATTCCAATATATGAGTATGTCTAATAGCCCTTAGACATTAATATTATTATTAGTAAATATTATAATGTGTTCACATAGATGTATTTCATAAACCACAATGATATATTTCATGGAGAAGTTAGATATTTTGTGTGCATAAAGCGTGACATGTTATTAATGAATAAGTCAAGGAAGGATTTGTCCCTTCCAACTTTATGATAATTGATATCTCAAAACATTTATTAGAACAAAACCATCACATTAAATTCAATTTCCATGGTGTAACAAAGTATTTATTTTTGATAGTCAAATAAAGATGTATTGAGAAAATAGGTTCACGACATGAATATGAAACATTCCTGATGAGATACTATGAAAAAGGGATTATATTAAACAAAGTGCATTAAAATATGGTTTTTATCAGTGCAACATTATGTTAATTATCATGGGTTCCTTGATTCATTGTAGGATAATAATTTTGGACTTTTTTCAAGTCAACTTAATTCCAATGAGAATGAATCCTAGAAGGTCACAAGCTAATTTTTTTACAATACTCTCGATTAAGTTATTTTTAAATCTAATTAATGGAATTAATATTATTCTAAAGTCCATGGAATAACTTTATAAATATTTTATCTAGAAAAACTATTTATTACTAAATTAAATATCTAATTAAATATTAATTTGGGTTTTTAATAAATGTCTAGCATTTCGAGAAGACCAAGGCCATTTTCAGTGTTTAATATTAATTTGATAGCTAGTATATTATATATTTTTGTTGTGTGAGTTAGTTCCTAGAAAACAATATTATTATTTTGGATGGGGTTTGCTAAATATTATAATTTTTTAGGGGTCATTGTTCAATTAAATAATATTTTAACATAAATAATAGATCTACAAAGAGATGGTTATGTCTATTATAATGATCTAATTGATAAAAAAATAATTGAGAATAGAGAATCATTGTGCACAATAGAATTCTACCTATTTCTCTATCTATCGAATTATTCCTCTCATATTCTAAAGAAATAAAATAACTCTTAAAAGTGTGAAGGATATTTAGTGATCATGATAAACAACAATGGAATATTGATTCACCGCACTAGCCCCTTTAAATAAATTTTTTTCATTCATAGATCAAAGGAGTATGTGTGGATAACTTCTAGAGGGATTTTTCATTTGGATACTCCAAGCATAAGGTTGCTAATATGGCCAGGGATTCAAGAAGATCAACATCATCATCAATGAAAATTAGTCAGATCATGTATTCATTTATTTTTATCTAATTGAATTAGTTATAAATTTAACATGAATAGAACCTCTATTGGGTTTTTGAGAAACTCTATATTAAACTAAATTTTAATATAATACCCAAACAAGGTGCTTCCGCTGTGTCTAGAATGATCAAGTGGTATCCGAGTGGTCAAGTTTTAAATTTATAATAATTTATTTGATTTTTCATCAAACGTTAAATTTTATGTTTTCCAAACACTTTTAAGGGAGAAGTGAGAACCCTCAAATAATACAAGTTTCAGCTCCAAATGACACGATAGATTTGTTGAAAAACAGTTTGAGTTAGTTGGAACTACTCTCCCTAAATGATATCCAAGGGATAGAATTTACCTCGAAGTTAGGGTAGTCTTTTAGGGTGCCTTCATAAAGATGATCCACGTTGTCCCATTATTTTTTGTATTCCTCCTTATTTATCTTCCCCATGGTGTGTCCTCTAAGAAAAATAGGGTCCTATTTAGAAATCCACTCACTCTTCTCTTTGATAGTGGTCACCTGATGTGGTCTCATATTCTTTGATGCATTAATTTCTAGATCTTCCTCTACATTTTCATCCAAATTCATTAGAAGGTCCATGTGTTCCAGCAGTGATGACACCTGTCGCTGAGGGTCTTCATTGGAGCCTGCATCATGATGTTGCCAAGGATCAAGCATCCCCTTATCACCCATGAGAATGACAGGAGCTACATCCTTGTCTCCTGGATCCTCCAGGTTCATGGAGATGTCGGCCCCCTCATGCTTGGAAAAAAATTTGTGTTTGTTAAAGGGTGTGCGGTCACCAATTGTAGGGCCCTTCGAAGGAAACTTACCCTTACATATGGATCTCGTAATTGGAGGACTAGGTAGATTGGAGTAATCCTTCCTACTTCGTGCCCTTCAGTTTTCCATAATAAATCTGTTTGGATCCATAATTTTGTGTTTCCCCTTCCGTGAGGAGGATCTACTGTAGTCCTCCTATATGACCCATTCCTTGGACTCAGTAGAGTCCGAAGCCTCATCCATTTCCTCTTGAGATGCTTCCATAATCACCAAGGGGACCTCTCCATTATCCATCCCTCCTACTTCTTCATTAACATGGCAATCCTCTTCCCCCAAAATTGAAAACCTGTTTTGAGAATGCAAAATCAAATCCCCAGATTTAAGCTTCTCCGCATAGAAAATTATAGCCCTTGAGACATTCTTTGGTGTTTCTAAAGATTTTGTCTGGTATAAACCTTGACCCATGAATTGAAATGTGGCTGGGTTGACCTCCAGAGCCCGACACTAGGAAGCCTCTTTATCATGTCCGGCCCTTGCAACACTAGTGTCCGAAGTACTAGAAACACATAGATCAAGCTTTGACCACTGATATATGTTGGAGACACTTGGATTGTCCAAAGGACCCAAAAACATCTCCCCGAAAATAAAAGGGGAAGTAAGGACCAACCTGAGCTTCTGGCCACCTGCATCTTCCTGATGCAGCCCGTCCTCCATTGAAACTGCATGGCCTGAGATACCCATAGATTGATTCGCATAGTGGATTAAGTTTTTTTCAACCATAATTGAAGGAATTCTACACGACGAATGACAATTTTGTTGGAGATGTCCCAATCGGGTGCAAGATAAACAGAAATAAAACGAGTTCTCAAATGTTACTGGTTGAAGACATCGGAGCTCTTTAACAACCTCGATTCAAACTTCTTCAACAGGAGGCTTTGAAACGTCGACTACGACACAAATCCGTTGTGCAATCAGATGGCACAAAGATCTAGAACGTTCATAAAATGCCAGAAATCTCCCAACAATGTTAGCTAACATCTAAAGAATTGTAGGATTTTGAAAAGGGAGAGGAAGAACCAGGAAGATCACCCAGATCACCGCGATGGGGGAATCCCACTTCCAATGGAAGTCATAACTCCATCTTAGGAGGAAGATGAGAAACCCTTGGTAAGAACAATGGCCCATGGACCACACCGCTGTAAAATCATCAGAATTTTCTAAACTCAGAAGAAAGTGGTGTGGATCCAAAATCCCGACAACAACACAATCATTCAGGTGCCAAGATCCATTGACGAAACGATCGAAGCTGTCCAGAGAAGGGCGTCACCAACCGAACCGGTCTATAAGAGAAAAACCATGGAGGGAAATGGCCTCTGAGAACTACTGTAGGGAGAGAGGAAGTGAAGGGACCCCACGGTGGAGAGCCGACACTTTAGGGCGAAGGCGAATGCGAGGGAAGTTGTGGAGGAGGGCTGGATCAGAGAACGGGGAGAAGGCCATCGGGACCCTCTTGTGATGCTGAAGGGGGGTGGCCAGATCGGCCATCCCCTAGGGTTTACCATAGATTTGATTTTTCATAAATATTCCCAATCATGGTAATATTTTCCTATCAAGATTCATTTCACTATTTAATACAGTGTTTAATTAACATTCGTTCTATATTTTAATTTAATAATTCCATGAATATATGAATAATGATTAAATATTCCATTGGGAAACACTAATGATTCGGGATGGATAACATGAGATTACACGATGTGTAGCTGGAGTACACACCATGTACCCAAGTGCACTACACATGTCTATAATATGTGATACATGATGCACCAAGAAATAAAAAAACATGATGAATTTATTCCACACTACATAGTGACCAGGATAACCTAGAACATAATATGTCTGATTACATGGTGTGTAGGTGGGGTACACACCGTGTAGTCTACGTGGTTTTACAGTGATATTTTCAAAAAAAAATGGTCCCGTAAGGGGCGGCACACCGCTAGGTTTTCCCCCTATCGACTCTATTCTTACTACACTATGTTTCGGCTGTAGCTTCTTCTCTTGGCACCTCTGCTTGGCATACTTGTGGCGTCGAAGACCTCAGGATTTCCTGATTGAAGCTTCTCCCCATTTTCCTGCCTTTTTCCTATCCTGTCGTTGGCTAGGGATTTCTTCGGCAATACGGTAATGCTCTCGCGGTCAGAATCTACGGTCTGAGGGTAAGACTTCATTCTTTGTCAGCTGGGGGCATGAGGGGTGGTTTTTTATGGTCTTTTTGCGATGTTAGATGGTGGCGACGAGTTTTCTATTCATATTCTGCGGGATTCGGTAGTCTTCTCAACTCAAGGTGAGGTTTTGAGTTTATGATTATTACGTTCCGGAATTTAGGGCGTCGCCATAACTAGGGTACCCTGCATCGAGCCATGAAGGCAGCAGGGGTCTCCGGCTTCATCCAAGATTCATCATTGAAGGATTTCTAGTTGGTCCTATGGTGATGGGTTTTTTCCTTTGTTGTCTGATTTTCGTTGATCTTCTTATTGCTATGATTCGTTTTCTTTGAGTGAATCTTCTGTACAAATCTGGTTGATTCTGGTTGGATGGTATGTTTTGCTGTGCAGTCAATGGCACAAGGTCTATGTTTCCATTTCTACTTCAAGGTATGATCCAGATGAGGTTCGGAGCTAAGGGTTTTCATCATATCATGGTTATTTGGAATTAGATGTTTGTGAGGGTATGGCTTTTTCCATCGGTACCAGGCCTGTGCATCACTGCACAAGAAAGCTAGCTAAGTAGCAATGATAAGATGGAAGCCAAAATGATTGTTTTATGATGCGGAGGATCTTCTCTTGTTGATTTGATGTGGTTTTATGGATTTTGATCCTTTGGGGTGAATTTTAATGTTTTATGTCGTTGAAGTCATGTTGGGTTCCCCTTCGTCCCTTAAAAGGGGGTCTTTGTTATAATAAAAATAATAATTTTCAGTCAATGATATTTTCAGAACTCATGTGATAAAATACACAGTCAAACTACATGAGGCTCTCATCCTATAGGAATAATGGCATAAAAGACATGTATTATGAATTCACAAGGTGTAGTGTATTATTTACCACATCTGATGTACACACCAATCCAATGGGATACAAAACCCAAATGTGAAAAACACACCGAGTCATTCGATGCATCATGAAGACACATGACATTGAGATCTCATATCATGTACATCATGAGTACACATCGTGTAATCTTTCAAAATGAACACTGAAGCACCTGATGTTTTTTTCCAGGCACACAAGATGTGAAACACACAACATGTAGTAGGTTAGGAAACACTTTGTAGTTCATCAAATGTACACATCAAAGACCCATGTGTTTTCCTCAGATACATTAAAACCAAGATACATAGTTTGTAAATAGTAAGTACACATCATGTAGTCACCTAATAACGAATTTAATTAACATTATTTTTTATTTCATATTCTATTATTAACACCTTATTGTTTTGAATAGAACATGTTGTGGTTGAAAATTTCATAAAGGTTTTAAATAATTATTAAAGTATGAATTTATATATTGTAATTATCTGTAATTATTGGTTTTACCATTTATTTGTTATGAATTCTATATTTATGGGTATCTATAAAAAAATTAAGATGTCCATTAAAGATAAAGATAATTAATTAATTAATTAATTGATTAATATAAGAGTTATCATCTTAATAATAAATAATGAATAAAAATAATTATTATACAATATAATTTTTTTATAATTGTTTCATGTTTGTGATCGTTCATGATATTAAAGAAGAACTATGTTTTTGTTTTAATTATTTTTTACTTTTTATTTCGTGATTTTTTAGTTACTTAACATTAAATTAAATTTTGATATCCTATGTGCCATCCCTCCCTCTATTATTATGTATGATATAAGTGTCCAAGAATATTTATGTAATTCCATATAACCAAACCTTTAGTTCCCCTCACTTGTATGTGAGTTGTAAATACTTAGAATTAATGGAGTATCATATTGAATGTGGAGGCAATTCAAGATAAAACCAAGACACTACCACCCTAGGTGGTATAACATGGACATGTCGACTGCTGTAACTCTTTCCATGACTAAAATAAGGAGTTTCACGCAAGCCATATGTTTATGTATTATCATCTAAATAAAACAACCATTAGATAAGATCACGATTTGGTCATTTATTTGTTTATTTTTTTTCTTATACATGATATATTTTATAGATATAAGACATTGATCACCTAAATAAACAAATTAATTTGAAAAGATAAAATTTAAATAAATGGATTATGTGTAAATATTTTATCAAATATGGTTAGTAACTTTTGTAAAATCCACATAATATTAACAATACCAATAAAGGATATAAAAATAAATAATTATTCATACTAAAACAAAAAACCCTCAATTTAATATTAAATCAATAAGCCTTCCATTTTAAGTAACATTAATCCATCATTAAAGTGTTAGTAAGGCCAAAGTTGTGGGAACATTTAATTATTGAAAAGTTTTAACTAAGTTTTTCGGTTGAATTAAAATAACATGTACTGAATTTAATGACCAAATTCTATTCAAAATAATTTTGGAGGCACATGTTAAGGAAATACAAGTCAGGATTTCAAGAATGGGGAGTACACTCAACAGATCAAGGAGGTACAAACCCATAGTTAGCAAGACGAACTACCTAAATATCTTATCATAGTTTTCATGGAAAATTTATGCTTTACAAATAAGTAAAATATAGATCCCTTACACTATAATTCTATGTGTGATGGGACATTATATGTTTAATGGTGAGGGATATTGAGACATGGTAAAATAGTGGGAGACTTAGTAAAATAAATTTCATTATCTCTCACATAATTTTTAATCATGAAAAGTACTAATAATACCCTCTTTTAAAATGTAAAATACATCAAAATTTCATCATACACTTGTTCCACCTCTGAGGTGGCGCATTTCCGGTGGTGCAGAAATGTTTCGATGAGGATCATTGCACATCCCTTTTTTAGAGATGATTTCCGGTCAAATTAACCATTCCTTTTGTATAGACCCATTTTGCATCATTATCCTTTAAAAGAAGGTTGGATTAACCCCGTAAGGACTTGGTAATTCAACCTTTTCTCATTGCAAAGGAGGTTTTACAGTTAGTTGGTCTCAGTAGGTGATTGTATGGGGTTATGTACCAATGCAATTGATCCTCTTCAGATATAAATTCCTTGGACAGTCTCTAATGGGTTTATTAGTGGATCTAGGAACACCCAACGTCCTTGGTATCCATGATTCAGGGACTTGATTTACAAAGGCATCCATTAATTGATTGATGATTCACCCAATGATACTTGAGGACTCGATTGGTCGAGAGGATGGGAAGTCAGTCTCACTTCACCCTTCTAGGGGAGGATTATTGCATGTTCTATGAAACTCTTATAGATTTAATTCGTTTTTAGATATTTGTGAATCATTGGTTCATTCCTGAAGTATGTGTCAATGGGATTCCCTTGGTTTGCAACATTTTCCTAATCATACATATATCCAATGCTATGGAGGTGATGCTGAATTGAGCCATACAATAAGTCACTTTTATATTTATTATTATAAAACCTTGGACCATTCCATATGCATACTGAACTTGAACCGGCGAATCAAACTTTAAGAACTAATAATACGAACTTAAAAATTAATCAGCAATATCTGATCACAAACTTATTCGAGTCCAAGGATTGAGGTATCCACCTTACGTGATCCATTATTTTCACATACCAACGACCCATAGGCCAACGCCTCACATATAGTTCGTATACCATGGTTGTACACGGTGAAATGAATCCTCGTACAGTAGATATAGGAGGGGTTGCTTCTGTGTATCATTCAGTATGTGGAATGTGACTTTTGCATACCATTTCTGGGAATAGTATGTAGAGCCTTGTGTAGACGTATTTTAAGTCCTTTGGACATTCATTCATATCATTTATCCAACAATTCTTATTCGACTGACTTTTTATCATCTTTTGGATCTTCCTGTGCAGGCTACAATGTATGCTTCACATGCAGCGATAAAATCGACGAAGACAAGGGAAACCATGGAGTTGAATAATGATGATAATCTTCGAGAACATGTTATTCCTCATGATATCTTATTAAAGGATTTCTCGAAACCAAAGCTCCTATCTTACCCACTATTTTTACAGATTCCAATTTATAATTTTGGTCTCCCGGACGGGATTCCCCTGCCGTTGGCTGACCCCGATACCCCTTCAATCCTTTTAGAAGCCCTTAGAGGACATGATCACACCAAAATTGTTCCAGTAGGAGAATTCATAACCACTCCTATTCATGAAATAGTTTTTATACTAGTTGTATTAACAAAGACTCAGGGAAGCCATGGGTGTCATGATGGTGTCCCAAGATTAGGCACCTGAGAGTACCCATCCATTATCAACATTTCCCATGAAAACCAGAACGAAAGTTGGAGCACCATGTTGGATTTTCGGGTAAGAGGGTGTTTCTTTGATGAATGGTCCTGGGCATTTTGGGTACATCAGACCTCTTTGGAGTCCCCCAAATAGTTGGAGGTGATGGGCTTATATCAGGATGCATGGGTTTCTCAGTCTGTAGTCTCCCCCTAGGAGAAATCCCTCCTGTGTTTCTAAAATGCTGGTGTTTAATCACCAATGTAAAGACCCATAAATTTCAAGGGAATTTTTTTTCTTAATTTTATTTGGGACTTTACGAGTATTCAGTTTCATGACGGCACCTGATTCCGAGGCCTGGTGTGCCCAGAATCAATTTCCGATGTTTAGCTCAGGTACGTTCAGTGAACGAATGAGCAGGTTTTTCTAAATTTTGAAATAGTGCTTTGAATCAAAATCTGAGGGCACCGATGAAACCGCAGCGTCAGTTTTTTCTTAAGGAGACTTTCACTGGAGTTACGTCCTCTCGGGAGGTGATGTTAAATAAATGGAGTGGTTTAATTAAAGAGTGAAATAAAATAAGTGCCGAAATTTGATTTCTACTCTGTCTAATTATGACCTACGTGTGGAAGTTGAGGTGCGACCCACTAAATCCTAACTCTTCTTAGTAGGATATTAGTGAGGTGGGGCCCACACGAGCCCCACCCCTTCAAATCCCTTACACCTCCCTCATGCATTTATTGTGTAACACACCCGCACACCCTTTTAATGACATGTCAACTCTCGCAATTAATTGGACTGTTAAAGGCTCTTAAATTAATTTAATTAATTGAATGGGATCTTTTGAATTTAGAATTAATCATGGAATGTGTGTGTGTGAATAAAATAAGTCAATGTCTTATTTTATTGGTGGGTTAATTCACTCTGTGGAATAGAGGAGAGAACTCTTGTGGTCTTGAAGAACTTCATCTTCTTCGTGAAGAACGTCGAGTCTATGATGAAGAACTCTGTCACCGCAAGGGGAGATCGCCATGCCGTCTCCTCTCCTCTTTGTAGCTGGTGAGAGATACCTTTTTCAGAGAATGACAACACGCCGCATAATTCATCCGGCGAACACCGACGACGCTTACAGAGCCTTGTTCTGTGACGCCGTCTTCCGTGACGTCATTTCCCAGCGATGATCCTCATTCGACGACTTCTTCAAGGTAGGGGTATGATTTTGTTCATGAATATTCTTTTCCGTCCAACGTAAAATTATTTATCCTCTTGATAGAAAACTAACGGGAAGAGGCCAGATCCCACAAACACGGATGAACCACCTCGCCCTTTGTTGTTGTACTCGTTGCGGCTCGAACGAATGCGGCGCGGTGCAATGGCACCGCGCGGGAACGAGGAGGAACACGACGAAGAAGAGTGGCGCCGTCGTTCCATGTCGTTGAGGCTAAAAGAATCCGTGGCCAGAGTCTGGCCATGATGGAGGGGTGCGGCGCCGTTATTCCGTGCAAGAGAACCATGAATAGGCCGCTGCCGGGGTGGGGCAGCGGCTTAAAGCCGCGGCGGTGCAGGGAGCGGCGGCAGGAACCGCTGCCCACCGGTGCATGGAAGGCAGAACCCGCGGAGGGGTCCCACGGCGGCACACTGGTTGGCCATTTTCGGAAGAACCGGGGGTCGTAACCCCCGGCTTGCAAAGAGGCGGGCCCCATTGCGGGGGCCGTTTCTTCAATCAATGGGGGCAACACCCCCCTCCGCATCCTGCTCGGCAGAATGGTCGAGACGATGGCCACGCGGGCCGTGACGGCTGGGCCGGGCCGCGCCGACCAGGCCGCACCACCTCTTTGTGGGCTGGACCCGGACCAGGTTCGGGCCGACCCAGGGGGTATTGTGCCGGGTCGGACCGGGCCCAAAACCCATGTTTTCGGACAGATCCCTTAAAAAGTCGGTAACTTTGACTATAGACCTCCGATCGACGCACTGTTAGTTGCGTAGCGATCCTTTGATCAAGATGGTTGTTTCGGTATATTTCACTCAAGGTTTTGGAGAACCTTGGGTACGGCCGGGTTGGTTCAAACACGAAACCAATCGGGCCTTCAGAGCGGAAATGATTATAACTTGAGCTCCGGACGTCCGATTGACATTCCGTCAACTTTGTTGGTTTCCTCTTAGTGAGGTGGTTCTTTTGGATAACTCCTCTCAATTTTTGGATGCAGTTGGAGTATGGTCGGGTTAGTTTTGACTTAAAAACCAACCGCGCCCCTGGGATGAAAAGGCCAATAACTCTCAGACCGAGCGTCCGATTAACGCGCTGTCTGTCATGTTGAGTTCCTATCGACGAGACGGAACTTTGGGATACATCAACTCAGGACTACATTTAGTTGATGTATTGACCCTCTGGCTTGTGAAGCGGACCCTCCCAGAAACGAGCATGCTGTGTTCGGGAACTCTAGAGCTGGCTGCGACTACGACGATGATGACGACTTTACAGGGATCCTTCGTGGGTTCGGCAGCGACAAAGACCGTACTGAAATCCTCTGTGGGTTCGACGGAGATTACTACTATTCATGTATCCTATGTGGGTCCGATAGTTCGTGACTGTTGTTCTTGTATCTTATGTAGCTCCGGCAGTATTTGACTCTGTACTTGTATCCTACGTGGGCCCGACAGAGTGGCTAATCTTGTATCCTTTGGGGGTCCGACAGCTTAGCTGGTTTTATATCCTATGTGGGACCCATCTTAGATGAATCAGTGTCTACATATTATCATCTCTATCACCTTACGAAGAAGTATACCTGTGTGAGTTGAGTCTTGACTTTCCATCATTATCTTCAATATTATTGACTTTCTTTCCTATGTGGATTGGGATGTGCTTTCCTGTGTGGATGGGGTTGTACTATCCTATGTGGATGTGATCGAACTTGGGCTCGGATGATAGAGATGAACAGGAATCGATGACTTAGGTATATGTATGGGAATATTCTAAAGTGGGGTTGGTTGTTATTTCGTGATTGTAGGTTTCCTTTTTGGTTTATCCTTCGTGGATTCTGGGAGACCATCGGGGTCTCGGAGTCCCTACTTAGTAGCGTACACTCACCCCTGTACGGGCTATGCCCCCACAACATTGTGTTGGATGCAGATGACGGACAACGTTGATCGTGGTTGAGGCTTGTCGAGAAAGCCGGTACCTGGAGGTGGACCACTGGGTGGGGCATACACGGAGCAGACGGTTGGACCCGAGGAGATGAGGAGACTATCTGTACCCACCCTTCTGGTGGGATTTCTAGTGGAGGGATCAACATGCTTCTTTACATTTCATTTGTTATACTTTCTTTCCAGTTGTACTTTACTTTCAGTTTGGGTTTGTATTCTGGCCCACATACTTTTCCGCACATAGTTTTGTACCCAGTTTTATTTAGTGTTTACATATGTTGGCTTACTCTGTGGTGTTTGTTTACTTTATAAAGGCAATTCCTTCCCTTTTTATCAGGATTTATGCTTTTGGTGCTAGTTGCCAGCCCCTGGCCTATGGAAGGCGGGCTTGGGGTAGTCACGACACGGGTCCCGAGGACGGTTCGTGACAGATTGGTATCAAAGGAGTTCGGTTCTACCACAGAACTCAGGACTCTGATCATTATTTTATATGAAGAAATAATGTTAAGGGTATTGATTGTGGTTATCAGTCCAGGGAATCCATTGTTGGTGCGGTGGCTGACATATCCATACACCAGGACCCTGACTTCTGATTTCCAAATCAGTGCACGAAAACATTAATTGCATGTGTGTTTCAAAAGTTTTCATTGTGATTAATTTGTGTCATCTCACCAGGTATATTGTACTGACTGTGTCACACCTGTGTCTTTTCAAGATGTCCCCACGATGGCAGCCATCTAGGGTTCCGAGATTTGTGCGAGATGACAGCCCACCAAGCGATGAGGCCTCGGTGCAGGGCCCTTTTACAGCAGAGGCACCGGTGGTACCTCTACCTACCGAGCCACAGATGCCACTAGCCCCAACCGCTGAGAGTGCACGTCGCCTTAGTGCATTTAACGAGTTTCAGCATCAGAGACCGCCTAGGTTCCGCAGGGAGACGGACCCTCAGGCAGTCGAGGATTGGCTGGAGGCTGTAGTTCGAGTTTTCAGGATAGTGGGGACACCAGCTGACCTCATGGTGATCCTTGCAGCGAGCCTCCAGCACGCGGTAGCAGGCAGATGGTGGAGCCTGATGCTCCAGGTGCACGACGAGGCATCTCTCCTTTGGATGGACTTTGAGAGCCTCTTCCGCTCAGAGTTCGTCCCAGCTACCCTACGTGCAGTGCGCATTCAGGATCTACTACAGCTGCGACATGTCCGCATGACGGTAGCCCATTACTCGGTGAGATTTACCGATCTCTCGCGCTATTCCACGGACATGGTATGGGGCCCATTCTTCTGGGCCTAGAGCTTTGAGCACGGATTGAAGCATGAGATCAGGTTATCAATGATTTCTCTCAGCATTCCGACATAGGCAAGAGTATTGGAGCGAGCCCTTATCATAGAGATCTTTCTTGGTGAGCCTACACTAGCAGCGAGACCTACCGCAGGGCAGCACGTAGTAAATTCTTCTGCAGCTGGCAGTTGACGGACGTTACAAGGATCCATGATGACTAGACTATTAGGAAGACGACCTCAGGACACTGGCTCAGAGGTTCGTGGCACACAATGTAGAGCCAGTCTTACGAGGAGTAGACAGTGCTACACATGCGGTGGGCAGGGCCACCTGGCATGTGACTGCCCGACCCGCCGTGCAGAGGTGCAGCAGATGGTTGATGGGCCACCCAGGCAGAGGCAGAGGGTTGACAGTGGCAGTCCGCAGAGAGTAGTTGGACGAGGGAGAAGAGATGGCCGAGAAGCAGGTGGTGGGCGACGCTTTGAGGCTTTACCACCACCACCACTAAGAGGTCCACCCCGACCATAGGGAACTGGAGAGCAGAGGCAGGCTCAGCTTCAGGCAGCGGAGGTCAATGACCACGGCACACCAAAGATGATTTGAGGTACTATATGTGTCTACTCCACCCTTGTTGTAGTTCTTATAGACACATGAGCGAGTCATTCTTTTATTTTCGCTGCCCTTGTTCAGAGCTCAGAGATTCTGATGGAGACGTTGGCTCGATCATTACGGCTAGATACTCCTACGGGAGCAGACTCGACGATTACTGTAACAGCCCGAGATTTTATGAAAAATATTCTTTTTTTTATTTCACTAATGTCTTGTGTTGTACGCTACACCAAAAGGAGCTTGCACAACACGCATCCTTGACTTGCCTTGCATTACACGCAATCGCAACCTTCCTCGATAGCGTGTGTAGTACGCAATACCAAGTTTCACTAAACAACGATATGCTATAAAAATATTATTAAAACTAGCCGTTATGAATAGTAATAACCACTTTTTGAAATCCAGTAAATCTTATTTTTCAAAATGAACTTTATTTTTGGATTCGGAGTATCGAATTTAGCCTAAGGTGAAATTTTGGTACTTTTCGGATAACTTTCATATTCTGATGAATAGTGAAAATTACTAAATTATAATTAAAAACAAATTTTTTAATCGAAATAATTAATAGTGATAAATCATTAATTTGAGTGTTTTTAAAGTATATTTAGAATATATTTTTACAATTTAATACAATGTTGGTCATTGGATGTAATTTCACATTTAAACTAGACATAAACAAGTGTCAATCTTTTGATAGATATTGTTTCTTAAAAACACGCTATTGGTTTTAACAGCGGGATTTAATTATAAAATTAATTAATGCAACTTTTATGTTATGAATTTGGTAAAATAGACTTCATTTTTGAATTCGGAATATGAAATATAGCTTGGGATGAAATTTTGGCATTGTTCTGAAAAACATCAATTTTTGATGAATAGTGAAACTACTAAGTGGTAGGTTAAAAACTGAATTTTTGCATAAAACTTAATTTTACCGCTTCTTTGAATGGAATTTCGAAAATCCGAGAGACACGGTTAATATCAAGGACTAAAATGTGGTTCAATGAGATGAAAATAATTTTTTGGTGAATAGTAACTTTTTACTTTTTTTACCACGGTTAATAGTAAATAGGGTAACTAAGGGTAAATATGATATTAATATTACCCTAATACATGTCCTAATTCTATTGGAAAAGTGTAATTCGACCAAAACCAAACTTAGGAATAAAATATGACCATTTAGGCCCACTTGGATTAGATTAGGACATTTATTATTAATTTATTTAAAGAAGGGTTAAAATAGTTAAAATCAATGTTTAATAAGTAAATCATTTTTAATATGGGGTTATACATAAGATAAATTCGACTATAAATATTCATTAGAAAGCTAAAACGATTTCATACATGATGGTATTTTATTTGTAATTTTTAGAAATCAAATAATATAATTTATTTATGACACAAAGATGATGCATTAATTATCTTATTAATGAAATATTGACATAATTGATAATATAAAATACCAAAATAAATGTAATTTAAGACTTTTTATGAATTACACTAATTTTATAGGTTACTATGATATATTAGTGATGATTTAATCAACTTGGTTCGAACATATAATTCTGTTATGACTTTCACAAAAATCATATATCAAATAGTGTCAAAATTGACACAAAATAGTTTTTAAATCAAATATTATATTACTAATTGTTATGTTATTCCTAAAAATCTAAGGATCGGCCAAATGACTTAGATAAGGATATATGTATTAATAATATACAATTTGGGGTTCGTTTGGAATGTTATAGTAAGTTTATTAACCATATAGTGAAAGAAAACAAAAAGACACGGTAAAAGTTAAATTATTTAACTTAGAGTTAAATCTAATTGATAAGGTTAAAATAATACCCTAAACTTGTCTAAATCCTATTGGTTGATAGGATGTCTACCCATCCCCACTTTAGCTTCGAAATAAGACCCTTTGGAACCATTATAAACCGATTTTTACTTTAATATAAAATAATATTTTGAGATATTCCTAAGGTGCCCCTCTCCTCCCCTATAAAAGGACACCTCCTCCCCCTCCTCCTCACACCAATTGGAGCACTCAAGCTCGGCCAACCCCTACCAATTTCCCCTCTCCACTTCCATAGCAACATCCTAGAGGTTCTGGTCTTCCTCAAAGACCAATTTTAGTGCCCTAAGAGGAGGTCTCAAAGAGGCACTTCAAAGAAGAGGTAATTACCGTTACCAATTCTTTCATCTTTATTTCTTCTTCCACTTCTTCTTCTTAGGTTGTTTAATTATGAAGTAATAACATCAGTATCACTCATATACTTATATGTTATTATAAGTATGAAACAACCCTATTTCACCATCTATCCATCCTACGGAAAAAGAAATCACCGCGCGTGCGTACGTACGGAATATCGTCTCCACGCCGTGGTGTAATCTATTTTCCACCACCACCTTACATGGATGGGTATAATGGTGTAAAGAATAACTATAAATAGTTATTACAACATCATATTGATTCTGATATATTGTATAATCCACTCCAATTCAATTCAATATTTATAGAAATGATATCATCGCTCGTGCGTACGTACGGAATACCGTCTCCACGACGCGATGAGATTCATTCTCAATGTTAACCATTTAAGAATGATTATAATGTATATATAAGAAATAATAATGAAATATATGACATTATAAAGCTACTGCATTTATGTATATATATACCTATGTATGTCATCTACTTACTTCCATTTCAAGACAATAAGGAAAGGAAAACAGCGTTCATGCGTACGTACGGACTACCGTCTCCATGAACGGTGTTTTTCATTTTATTTATCTACCTATTATATATATATATATACTGAATATATATTATATATAAATCATATTTTATATTCTGGAAGTAAGTAAATCATGATATAAGTAATAATGATGTCAAGAACAACAAGTCCAAACACCTACGATAAATGAAACGATTTTACCCAAAACGCTTCTTTAACATGGAATTTACAAAAGAACGGGTAATATAATGTCATAAGTGAACCATATATGATATCATAACAATGAATATGATTCTGTAATAAGTCAATGACATTATTTAAATCATTATACAGGAGGTTCGGACACATACGAAGCAAATTGGACCTAAGGTAAGGGAAATATCACAATCTCATTTTTATCCGAGATTGTTTATTCGTAAGTATTTACTGGGGTGTATTTTATCATCCACATCCATGTTTCATCAATATGTAATATTATTTCCATCCACCTACAATTTTTTAAAATCGATTTTTACCCTTCGGTGAGTTTTTAGTAAATGAAATGAAAGGAATCTTTTGATGTTTTTCGTACGAGGTACTTTTTGACTTTTCCTACAAAAGTACGAAGAATGTTTTTTTTTAACTTATACGGCACGAATGGATTTCTACTGTTTTATAAAGCCTTATTTTCATGAAGCTTCCTCTAAAATATTTCATGACTATTTTCAATAAAATCTCTTTCTTTTAAAATTGCATGATGTTCTGTGAAAAGAAATTGATTTTGAAGAAGAAAGGATATTTTCCTCAAGAATTCAATTCAAGTGTTTTATCAAAATTATTTTCCATCTAAGATAATAAAGGGTTCTGTTTCTATACATATTTTTACATTGATTTGACTATGTTGTGATGGAATTATGTTTATGAATTCCTTTATCTTATATGAATTGATTTATGATGTCATGATGTTTCAAGAATCCCATTTTTGTTACATGTGTTATGTGATGATGTATGTTTTATGATTATGTGGCACACATAAGAAAGGATTCATTAAGAGATGGGTGGGACCTATATCTCCCTCCAATGCATTGGGTAAAGATTTTATATCTCATGAGATAGACATGGCTGGAATGGTAGGTTATACCGGTTCAGTGAAACAGGACTGAAACGAGGATTACTCGATTCAGAAAGGGACTTTGTCCACTAAGATAGTCTTGGCAATGAGTCTTTACTAACAAGAAATGATTCTCTATGAGTATGTGTGTATGCCACAATGAGTACTGTTTTATGTTATGATTTCATTTCACTACTATGATTTATCCCATGTTATGAAATTATGCTCTCTTTTGCAGGTTATGATTTCCAAAATGTTATGTTCTTATGAATACGATGTGATTGATATATCTTTTGTTTACCCTTACTGAGAATTTGAGCTCACCCTTTTATGTTTTCTTTTCCCCAGGACATAAAGAAAGGTTTTAGGTAAAAAAAAAGAAGATCTTTATGGGAGATGTTGAAGATCTTTCCCCACGATTAGAAGATTTTATTCCGAGTTTCCAAAGACACTAAACTATTACGATCCTTGTGTGTGTGTTTTTGTTTTGTACTAAGTATTCCGCAAAAGTAATGTAATGTCCATGTACGATAAGCTTAGGGTCTCTACAATTACGCACTGGTGCCGGCAGTGTGAGCTTACTCTAGGAGGCGAGAGCTTCGGCTGTGATCTTCTTGTAGCGGCATCGAGTCCTTACAACGTCATCTTGGGCATGGATTGGTTATCTACAGTCCATGCTCAGATCGACTGTATTAGGCGCAAGGTGTGGTGTGTTCGCACTGATGGGAGTAGGTTCACCTTCACCAGCGAGAAGGGAGACTTTGTAGAGAAATATGGACTCACACAGAGGAGAGGACATCCCATCACTCATTAGTTGGCTAGCCTCATCCTAGGAGCAGTTGACGTGCGGAGTCCGAGTTTTCCTATATCGGTGGATCGGTATGCGGACGTTTTTCCAGACGACGTTCCTGAACTAACTCATCATAGAGTGGTAGACTTCTATGTTGACCTATACCCCGGGATAGCCCTGATATCCACTCCATCATATCAGATGTCTCCCGTTGAGCTTCGAGAGCTACGGGTACAGCTGTAGGACTTGTAGGGCAAGGGATTCATCCGACCTAATGTTTCACCCTGGGATTCCCCGATTTTGTTCGCTAAGAAGGCGGACGAGAGCTTGCGACTGTGTGTCGATTATCATCACCTAAACCAGGTGACCGTGAGGAACAATTATTCGCTATTGAGGATTGAAGACCTCTTCAATCAGCTCAAGGGAGCACAGTGGTTCTCAAAGATAAACCTCAATTCAGGCTATCATCAGCTCAGAGTTTGGGACGAGGAGCTGTAGAAGACGGCTTTAAGATGTCGGTATGGCCACTATGAGTTCTTGGTAATGCCTTTCAGCGTAACCAATAATCCAACAGTGTTCATGAGTCTCATGAACAGGATCTTCCAGCCTTACCTCGATCAATTTGTCGTGATATTCATCGATGACATATTGATATACTCGACCACCGAGGAGGAGAAATCCTACCACTTAAGGGTTGCACTAGACACACTCTGAGAGCACCATATTTATGGTATGCTCTCGAAGTTTCAGTTCTGGATACGTGAGTTCCACTTCTTCGGACACGTCATCTCTGAGGCAGGAGTTGTAGTTGTTCCTGTGATGATCGAGGTAGTGCTAGCTTGGGAGCCACCCAGGAGCATGACGAAGGTGTAAAGTTTCCTAGGTTTGGTTGGGTACTACCCGAGATTCGTGCCAGACTTCTCCAGAGTTGTGGCACCGTTTTCATCTTTGACAGATAAGGGGAAACCCTTCATGTGGTCCAAATAGATGTCAGCAGAGCTTCAAGATCTGAGACAGAGATTGACTAGCGCCCCTATCTTGAGGCTACCAGAGGAGGGAGTAGGGTATGTAGTCTACGGCGATGCATCAGGGACTGAACTTGGATGTGTCCTGATGTAGGAGCGGGTAGTGATAGCCTATGGATAACAACATTTGAGGAATCATGAGTATTACTACGCTACACATGACCTGGAGTTAGTAGGAGTGGTCTTCACTCTGAAAATGTTGCGGCACTATCTGATGGGCGATCACTTTATAGTCTATTCTGACCACCATAGTCTCAGGTACATCTTCTCGTATAAGGACCTGAACTTGAGACAACGGTGATGGCTCGAGTTCCTCCAGGAATATGACTTTGAGATAGTCTATACTCTTAGAAAGGGGAACGTTGTAGCCGATTCTCTCAGTAGGAGGACGAGCATTCAGCTACTTGGAGAGGCGACAGAGCAGCTAGCCATTTTTCAAATATCCTTCGTGGATAGAGATGGAGAAACCTTTCTGCAGTCACTCACAGTCACTCCTCCACTACTACAGTGGGTCAGAGAGGCACAACATGGGGATGTTTACTGTGAGACGCGGTGTGCACAGATATACTAAGGACAGGCACCTGATGGATTCTCTATAGGAGGAGAGCACGATGTCCTTTTCAGAGGACGTACCATAGTACCAGCTGCTTTATAAGAGGAGGTGCTGAGAGAGTACCACACTTCCCAATTAGCGGTATATCCAGGTGTGGTTAAGATGTACTAGGATCTCAGATGACAACACTGGTGGCCGGGTGTGAAGAAGGTTGTAGCAGAGTTCGTTTCTCGAGGCCTCACCTGCAAGTAGGTGAAGGAGGAGCACCAGGTGCCAGCAGGCTTGGCATAGCCCTTGGAGGTACCGGAGAAGAAGTGGGAAGACATATTTATGGATTTCGTGATTGGACTACAATGTCCTTCCAGAGGTCACGACTCCATTTGGGTGGTTTTCGACCAACTCACCAAGTTGTCCCACTTCTTACCCATCAGAGATCAGGGCTCAGTGGAGAGCTTGGGACGCCTCTACGTTCATGAGATTGTACGGCTTCATTGTGTGCCATCATCTGTCGTCTCCGATCGAGATTCTCACCTTACTTCCCAGCTTTGGAAAGGGTTGTAGGAGGCATTCAGGACACAGATACGTCTGAGCCCTGCCTTTCACCCTCAGAAAGATGGTCAGACGGAGAGGACCATTCAGAATCTTGATGACATGCTCTATGCATGTGTCCTCGACTTTGGTCATAGCTGGGATGATCACCTACCCTTGGTGGAGTTTGCGTACAACAACAGCTACCACTCCACCATCAGGATGGAACCATAAGTGGCATTGTAAGGCCGACCTTGCAGGTCACCTTTATGCTGGACAGACCCTGGGTAGTCAGCGCTTGTGGGACTGGAGATGGTCCATGCCACGATAGAGAAGTTCCAGGTCATCTAAGAGCGGATGAGGACAGCTCAGAGCCGACAGAAGTCTTATGCTGATAGAAGGCAGAGACCACTTGAGTTCGAGGATGGAGACCACGTTTTCTTGCAGGTCTCACCTCGACGTGGATTACAGAGATTTGTCCGGGGTGGCAAGTTATCTTCGCGCTTCATCGGACCATTCCAGGTTCTCAGCAGGATAGGCGAGGTGGCTTATCGCCTGGCTCTACCACCTCAGTTTCACCGGGTGCACGACGTCTTCCACGTATCTCAGCTGAGGAGATACATGCACGATCTGAAACATATCATCGACCATGGGAAGCTGTACATTGATGACAGAGCGACTTTTGCAGAGGGCCTGGTGGAGATCGAGGATTGAAAGGAGTAGGTTCTACGTGGGCAATTGATTCCTCTAGTGGGCATCAGAAGGCACCACAGGAACCTCCAGGAGAGCACTTGGGAGCGGGAGGCTCAGATGCGTGCTCAGTATCCTCATTTGTTCCTCTAGTTTGTGATGTATCTTTACGGGGATGTAAAGCCCTGAGGTGGGAGTAATTTAAAGACCCATAAATTTCAAGGGAAATTTTTTCTTAATTTTCTTTGGGATTTTACGAGTACGCAGTTTCTGATGGCACCTGATTCCGAAGCCTGATGTGCCTGTAATCAATTTCCGAAGTTTAGCTCAGGTACGTTCAGTGAACGAACGAGTGGGTTTTTCTAACTTTTGAACCAGTACTCGGAATCAAAATCTGATGGCACCGATGAAACCGCAGCGCTGGATTTTGTTTAATGAGACTTTCACTGGAGTTTCATTTGCTCGGAAGGTGATTTTAAATAAATGGAGTTGTTTAATTAAAGAGTGAAATAAAATATGTGCTGAAATTTTATTTCTACTCTGTGTAATTATAACCTATGTGTGGAAGTTAAGGCGGGAACCACAAAAACCTAACTCCTCTTGGTAGGATATTAGTGAGGTGGGGCCCACACAAGCCCCACCCCTTCAAATACCTTAAACCTCCCTCATGAATTTATTGTGTAACACACCCGCACCCCCTTTTAATGACAGGTCAACTCTAGCAATTAATTGGACTATTAAAGGCTCTTCAATTAATTTAATTAATTGAATGGGATATTTTTAATTTCAAATTAATGTTGGCATGTGTGTGTGTGAATAAAATAAGACAATGTCTTATTTTATTGGGGGGGGGGGTTGATTCGCTATGTGGAATAGAGGAGAGAACTCTCGTGGTCTTGAAGAATTTCGTCTTCTTCACAATGAACACTGAGTCTACGACGAAGAACTCCGTCAATGCAAGGGGAGATCACCGTACCTCCTCCTCTCCTCTCCACAGCCGGTGAGAGATGCCTTTTTCGGAGAATGACGACACGCTGCATCCTTCATCGGGTGAACACCGACAAAGCTTACGGCGCCTCGTTCTGCGGTGCCATCTTCCGCGATGTCATTTCCCCACGATGATCCTCGTTCGACGACTTCTTTGAGGTAGGGGTTTGATTTTGTTCGTGAATATTCTTTGTCGTCCAACGTAAAATTCTTTAGCCGCTTGATAGAAAACTAACGGGAGGGGGCCAGACCACACGAACACGGCCGAACCTCCTCCCCCATTGTTTTTGTACTCATTGCGGGTTGAACGAAGGTGGCGCGGTGCAACGGAACCGCGAGGGAACAAGGAGGAACGCCGCAAAGGAGCGTGACGCCATCGCACCGCGCTGTTGAGGACAAAAGAAGTCACAGCCAGAGTTGGGCCGCGGCAGAGGGGCGCGGCGCCGTCGCGCCTCGCCCGAGAACCACGAAGAGGCTGCGGCCGGAGTGGGGCCGCAGCGGAAGGGCACGGCGCTGTCGCGCCGTGCCGGTCGGACAAGGCCGTTGGTTAAAGCCATGGCAGTGCAGGGAGCGGCGGCCGAAACCTCTGGCCGCCAATGCATGGAAGGCAGGACACGCAGGGGGGTCCCGCGGCAGCACACCGGCTGACCAACTCGGCCGGCCATTTTCGGAAGAACCGGGGGTCGTAACCCTCAGGTGGCAAAGAGGTGGGCCCCCTTGTGGGGGACGTTTCTTCAATCAAGGGGGCATCGCCCCCCTCCGCATCTTATGCGGCTGAACAACCAAGCCGCTGGCCACGCGGGCCACACCCATGCCGGGCCGGGCTGCGCCCTAGGGGGCCGGACCCAGACCCGGGTCGGGCTGACCCATGGGGTATTGGGCTGGGTCGGACAGGGCCCAAAACTGAGGTTTTCGGACAGATCCGTTCAAAAGCCCATAACTTGGGCTGCGAACCTCCGATCGACGCACCATCAGTTGTGTAGCGATCCTTGGATCGAGACGGTCATTTTGATATATTACACTCAAAGTTTCAGAGAACCTTGGGTATGGCCAGGTTGGTTCGAACACAAAACCAATCGGGCCTTCGGAGTGGAAACACTTATAACTTGAGCTCCGGATGTCCGATTGACGTGTTGTCGACTTTATTGTTTTCCTCTTAGTGAGAAGGTTCTTTTGGATTACTCCTCTCTAGGTTTGGATGTAGTTGGAGTATAGTCGGGTTGGTTTTTACTTAAAACCCAACCGGGCCCCTAGGACAAAAAAGCCAATAACTCTCAGACCGGGCGTCCGATTGACGCGCCGTCTGTCGTGTTGAGTTCCTATCGACGAGACGGAAGGTTGGGATACATAAAATCTGGAATATGTGTCAGTTGATGTATCAACCCCTTGGCTCGTGGAGCGGACCCTTTCGGAAATGAGCATGCTGTGTGCGGGAACCCTAGAGTTGGCTGCGACTGCGACGACAATGACGACTGTAAAGGGATCCTCCATGGGTTTGGCAGCGACGATGACCATACTGAAATCCTCCATGGGTTCGATGGAGATGACTACTATTCTTGTAGCCTATGTGGGTCTGGTAGTTTGTGACTACTGTTCTTGTATCATACATGGGTTCGGTAGTATTTGACTCTGTACTTGTATCCTACGTGGGTCCAACAGAGTGGTTGGTATTGTATCCTTTGTGGGTCCGACAGCTTAGATGGTCTTGTATCCTACGTGGGTCCCACCTTAGATGAATTAGTGACTACATCTGATCATCTATATCACCTTACGATGAAGTATACCTGTGTGAGATGAGTCTTGAATTTCAATCATAATCTTCAATATGATTTACTTGCTTTACTATGTGGATTGGGATGTGCTTTCCTGTGTGGATGGGGTTGTAATATCTTGTGTGGATGTGATCGAACTTGGGCTCGAATGATAGAGACTAACAGGAATTGATGACTTAGGTATATGTATGAGAATATACCTAAGTGGAGTTGGTTGTTATTTCGTGATTTTATCTTTCCCTTCTGGTTTATCCTTCGTGGATTCTGGGAGACCTTCGGGGTCTCGGGGTACCTACTGAGTAGAGTATACTCAACCCTGCATGGGCTATACCCGCACTACATTGTGTTGGGTGCAGACGACGGATAACGCTGAACGTGGTTGATGCTTGTGGAGCAAGTCGGTACCTGGAGGTGGACCAATGGGCGGGACGTACACGGAGCGGACGGTTGGACCCGAGGAACTGAGGAGACTATCTATACCAACCCTTCAGGTGGGATTTTTGGTGGACGGTTCGACGTTGCTACTTTACTTTTCAGTTGCTTTACTTTCTTTCCAGTTGTACTTTATTTTCAGTTTGGGTTTGTATTCTGTCCCACTTACTTTTCCACACTTACTTTTGTACCCAGTTTTACGTAGTGTTTACTTCTGCTGGCTTACTCTGTGGTGTTTGTTTACTTTATAAATGCATTGCCTTCCCTTTTTATCAGGATTTACACCATTGGTGCTAGTCGCCAGCCCCTGGCCTATGGAAGGTGGGCTTGGGGTAGTCACAACGTGGGTCCTGAGGAAGGGTCATGATAACCGACACCTTCCACTTATTTCATGGGGAGGTGGGAATAAGTTTATGTGATATCCACCATCCTGGAGGACTCCCCATCACTGGAGAGATGTATGACGGGTTTCTCCCAGAAGCTGCTTCTTGGAATGACACTAACCACGTGTCCACTTTTACAAGGAGTTTACTGGTCATGGAGGAGGTATTACATGATCATCCCCTCTAGGATTTCTCTCTTATCCCATTCGAGGCATGGATATGATTATTCTTGCTAGTGAACATACCTAAGCCAAGGGATCACTGCAGTCAAACTCATCAATCTTGTCGTCCCCACCAAACTCCTGGGTCATATTGTGTTACCCTTGAAGCGGAACCATATACTACAAGGGGATATAAGATTCAACAAGATGCATCACATACACATAGATTATCATGCTTCTTTTCCATGTTTTTTATAATATGTATTTTCCCATCCCGCAGCGTTTATGTTGGGGTTCAGGCCTGTACTTTGATGATGGCAGCCATGCTAGCAGAGGGTCGACCTATTAATTTTGCCCTTTACAGACTTTCTAGGATTTATGAGTTATTGGAAAAAATATAGAAAGGTAGTCCCCCACATCATATCATCAGAATATTTCAATTTTTGTACAGGTGCATGGAAGAACACTTTTCCTGTTATGGATACCAACATACTACAAGGGTTCTTCATTTTGACATTAAACAATCCCTTCCCAACATTTTTGATGTTCGTTCTAAAATTCTATGCATTATTGATGTGGTTGGGTAGTTGAATGATGCTTCTCAGTTCTCATTTACAAAACATCCAACCACTCATTGGTCATTAAGAGGTGACGGGGAAGTTATTTGGAGGAATCCTCATATCTCATTGTGCTTTGGGATGGGATTCTAACTTCTCATATAGATCATGTATTCATTTCTGAGCCATAACTCCCCTACCAGGTTTCCTAGAAATTTGTATTCCTTAAACAGACTGCGCTGCTTCTGGCTATTCAGTTAATGGAAGAGTCTCATCC
The DNA here is from genome assembly GCA_963277665.1 of Viscum album. Classification (NCBI taxonomy): domain Eukaryota; kingdom Viridiplantae; phylum Streptophyta; class Magnoliopsida; order Santalales; family Viscaceae; genus Viscum; species Viscum album. The sequence goes on from OY728145.1 coordinate 192,806,028, forward strand.
TATAGTTATTCTCAAATTATGCCTCATAACAATGCATGAGTTTTCCTCAATGGAAGTTATCATCACAAATACGATAGAATCTACTTTTTTTATTGAATATGTCCGACGGTGGCTGGACTATTACCCCAATGAGATGCTGAAAGAACCAGTTCAGAGGGTGTCGAAACCTTTAACCATTCCATGCCCCATCCTTACACCGACTACAATTCCCCAAATTCCTTCTACTTTGAAGAGTGTGATAGTTATGGCTTCTAACTCTATATCTATAATAGCTATGACGGATACACCACGTGTTCTTTCCCTTGTGAAAAGAAGACACTTGGTCTCCCATCAGAAGAGTCTGGGAGGGGATTCCTCGGTATGCCCTATCTCAGTGGAGAGAGATTTAGACTACTCCCCTTCTGCAAATGCTGCCCGAGACCTTAATGAGACTCGCACTAGCCTAATATCACCGATTACCCAAGAATCTGTGGCTAGTCCTCCACATCCAGCTCCAGAAGTTGATCCATCCGAGGGAAAAAAGAGTCCCTTGTCTTGGATGACCTATCTTAGGTCCCTTCCCTCTCCCAGTATGACACTTCCTACTTATAAACACGTTGTGGCAGAGGAGGACCAAGGTATTGGTGCCGCAATGAGGAACCAGGCGGTGCAAAAAGAGGTAAGGTGCTAGGTATTTTCTCTTTCCACGTAGACAACTGTGGGAAATTTTAGTGATGAGACTCACAATTTTCAGTATTTATTCACTGAGATGGGTTCTAGAAGATTTGATTATCGGCACTTACACCTCCTCATCTACCAAATTTTCATTTCCTGAGAAGACCTTGCCTCCTATGAGGAGAAGCTGGCCAAGTTAAATTCCTCCCATCATCATGTGGTGATATTTCATGTTGTTTTGGAAGAATTCGATCATATAATGTCGTGGAGGAGAAGGATCATGATTTGGTTGTTACCCAAGAGTGATAGATATGAGAGTGTGAGGCCTGGTCAAAATGTTTTAGGGATCAACTGGCCTCTTCCCGTGCAAACTATGAATCGATCCAGAAGAAAGGGAGGGACCATAAAGTCGTTCTAGAGTGGGTGCCTCTGACGGCCAAGGATGAAAAAGAGTAGAGAGCTTATTTTCAATAAAAAATATTGATGGACCATGGAAAACACTTTCACACCTTATATAATGGGAAAACTGATCCTTGTTGTAGTTCTATCCCAAATCATGATATGCACTCCCCCCATTTTTTTTGATAGTTTGGAGAGACTCTGATCTGGGGATGGTCCTCCATTTTTTTTGAACTTAATGAAACAAATTTCATTTAAATCATTTTTCTTTCCCTTTTCTAGTCATCTCAATTGACCACAATCCATCATATAACTATCATTTCAATACGTTAATAAATTTAAAACTGTTATTTGAAACCCGTAAACTAAAATGAATGAATTGTGCCTAAATATTTTCCTGAGTTGTAGGACTCAACTAGTGTAGTTCCAATATTTTTTAGGTTTTATTGAACAACCTTTTGAATTTTTTTTGTCTTTTTCATTTTTACCCAAATTAATTCCTAATCCTACTTAGCGTGGGATAAGAAGGCATAACTTAAATTTATTTCTTTGGCCACCCTTTGTGGGTTTTCAACCTTACTAGATTTATGTGACTTTTTATGGCTCAAAGTTTTTTTCTTCTTCTATTTTTTTAAAACTGATAATTTACTTTTACCCTAAGGTGAATTTTTCGGATTTTCCCTCTATAAAGTATGATGTCTTTTTTGCTGGTATTCCATAGACCTAGCAATAAAACTCATTACTGATGTTTTAGGTCAAACAACTTTGACCAAATTTAATGGGACAAGGCCTTAATTTGGGACCATCAGCCGAGAATGTTATAATATCCTTCAGACATGGATTAGGTATTTTTATTGACCCTAGATTTCTAAATTTGGACATGGATGAGGCCCAGGATCCATTTAGGCGTACATAAGTAAAAAGGGACTCTTATAGAGATGAATTTTCCTTTCATTGATGACCATATTTGTGGGCAACATATGAAGAGCCTCCGAAGCTTGATCTGCATGGTCAATCAATATGTATGTTGGACACTGGCCTTATATCTCTGATGGCCTTGGTTGGATTTTTAACACTTTGGAATTTATGTTAATATTGGGATCCACCGTTGGTGGCTGGCCTGAGTAGTGGTGTCAAAAAACATTAGGGATATTTATTTCGACTTTAGGTGGGAAACTATTCATGTACAATTCTTACACGTGTGGGGGATATCTGGTGAATGGTCAGTTCAGTTAGATGTCCTTTTTTATGCTAAGGGAATTTGTAAAGAAGAAGGTTTGTAAGACGTTATCCAGAAGATTTCCAAATCCAGGGGTGTGACAGAACATGATTTTCATTTGAGCGTACAAAAGCTAGAAAGGACTCTCCTGAGAACGAATTTTCCTTTGATTGACTACCTCTATGTAGGTAATATATGCAAAACCACCAGGGAATGTTGATAATTTTTAAACAAAGGTGTCCATAAGACAAAGGCCTTTTTTCCCCGATGGCTATTGGGAAATTTATGGATATGGTATGTGACCTTTGACATGGGGTTCACCTTAACACAAGAAAAGGGGAAATTTTTACTAGATTTATTCTTGGGAAACCCACAAATGAGTGGGGGAAATATTCTTTTGTATGCAGATCAACTTCACGCATATGGATGGGGTGTCCTTAGAAACCTCAAAAGTGACAAGAGATGAATTGAGCTCGTATGTTCTGATATATCCATGATGTGTGTTGGGAGGAAAATGTAAACCATAACATTGAGGGACCTTGAATAAGGATGAATGGAATGAGGATTGGAATCCATTGGTCATAATTATATAGGATAAGAGTCTCCTAAGGATGAATGTTTCTTCGATTGATGGCCATTTTTGGGGGGAACATATGCAGATCCACTAGGGCATGATGTGCGTAGTCAAACAAAGGAGTTCACAGGATAGTAGCATTCCATCGCAGGTGGCCTTGAATGATTATGGGGATTCAAGATCTCTCAAATCGTGGAGTTTCAGGCATGGAAGGGGTGTATTCATACATATTGGAAACATTTGGGAAGCGATTTACTCATAGAATTAGGTGTCCTTTATATAGATCTGACTTGAACGCAGGGTGATGCGTTCATCCCGTTTTTGTGGTACCCGGTCATTTAACACTGTATGGACATGAAGTGTGGTTCCTCTTGTAGGAGGGAACCATGACATGCCTTTTAGGGTCATGATGTTTGGACCAAATTTCTGGACTATTTTTCCATTATGTCATGGTGGATCTCTCGCTAAGATCCCTAATCTCACATGAGCTATTCTCGGTGTGAGAAAAAGGGACTATGAAGATTAGTGGTAATTTACTATGAATAGAAAAATCCATATTAGAGGGAACTTTAGTCTTAATCTAATTCTATACATGTTAATGTCATATAGAAATGATGATTTTGGGCCTTCCAGTTTAATGTGTTGGGATGAGGATGAATATATTTTTCAGTTTAGAGTCATGAAATGAGGATGATTAGGCTTTGCAGTTTAGATTCCTATAGTGAGGAGGATTATGTTGTGTAGTTTAGTGTCATGTAGTGAGGAAGATCATGTTGTCCTAATGACCAGTATTAGCTTTGAGTTAAGCAAAATCAGGATGCTCTAGAATTCCTTAGATGGGAGTAATGATAGAAGGTGTATACCATAGTCCTAGGGAAAAAACGAATCATGAGGGATGACATGGGGCTTGGAAGACAATGGGAATACTGATATAGGGGATGACTCTACTAGGGATGACTTTTCCCTTTTTTGACAACCATTTTTGTGGGAAACATATGCAGAGCCTCCGGGGCATGATGTGCATAGTCAAACAAAGGTGTCCACAGGACACCAGCCTTCCATCTCAGCTAGCCTGGAATGATTATGGGGATCCATGTTTTCCCATGGAATGGAGTTTGAAAAATGGGAGAGATGTTCTTGGGAAGGTGAGAAATATCCAATTTTTTATTACCCATGAACTACTGGAGGTTCCAAATAGCTCTGATCATATGTTTAGGGGGAATCTAGATATTTTAACTTCTCATGAGTGGGGGGTCATGTGTGGGATTTCATAACACCAAGGACTGGGCCACACATAACTCTTGAAGAAATTCACAGTTTATTGTCTTTCAATTAGGACCTTTCATGGACTCCCCTGTACAAGTCTGACCATCGCATGTAGAGACGAGCATTTTTTTCGGGTGGCTGGGCCGGGATTCCAAATTCGGGTATCACTACGTATCCTATGAGGGAAGGAATCAAGCCACACATAGTTCTGAATGTTACCCACAAATGTGTGTTCAATTTTCAAGAACATGTGAAGGAATTTATTTTATGATGATTGATGGGTAGTGATTCCAAATCCATGTGTCACTACGTATCTTGCATGGGTAGAAATCAAGCCCTATGTAGTTCATAACATTCCCTGTACTTGTTTGCGTAATGGAATCCTTACCACTAATCCTATGCTCACATGAGTTATACTCGATGTGAGAAACAATGAGTGGACATTGGGTATCCTTCTCAAGTGAGGGTAGGTGTAGAATATGATGGAGGTATTTTTTGTGGGGTGGGGCCAAGATCAAGGATCGAGGCATCGCTACATATCTTGTGAGGGCAGGAATCAGGCTGTACGTAGTTCATTGAGAGATCTTGCAGTTTATTGTCATGCGATTAGGATGATTTGTGACTTTTAGTTTAATGTATTAAAACAAGAACATGATTCACAGTTTAATGTCATGTTTTCGGGACGGGTTCCATACATTTTAACATCATGTGGAAAGGGAAATGACTCATAGTTTAGGGTCTTAGATTTTGGGCCATGACATCACTTTATTGATACTCATAGTTTAATGTCTAAGAGTTTGCACCATGACTTCACTTTTTTTATTAATGGTTTATGGTATTAGTGTTTGAACCATGGAATATGGGTATTATTACTCATAGTTTAGGGTCATAGATATTGGACCATCACATAATGATATAAATAATCATAGTATAAGGTATTAGATTTGTGATCATTCCATCATGGTTCAACGTCATGTAGTATGGACTAATACCATTAAATTTAACGTCATGTGGTTAGGACAACAACTCATAGTTTAAGGTCATAGAGTTTGTACCTTGACATGGGAGTTGCTATTACACGAAGTATTTCTTATAGATCATTGCATTTGTGGGAGTTGTGATGTGTTGTTTGCCCATTGATATGAAGGCGTATTATCCATTGAAATGGAACCCATGTAAGACATATGGTCCTTCGCACTTTGGTTCAAGATTTTGGGGCTTCTTCTTGAGTATAATTTGGGTTCTGAGGACTAACACCTTTTCTCTATTGAGGAAAGATCGAAGGAAAACATTTTTATTGAAGGATCATGCCTTCTTGTTTTGGTAGATTTCCATATGGTGTAGAGTGTACAGACTTTTTTAATCTAGCTCTTCTAGCTCATAAAACCCTCTTTGGGACTCCTCATTCATGGAATGTTGATCACAAATGGCCACATAAAGTTATGGCACTTGGATTTCGATGCGAAAAACTGCCTCTTCTCCATACACTGGTTAGTACCGGGTTTATTGGGTTGTGGTGCAGGTTGTGGTTTGGTAATCCAACAAAGAATGAAGGAGCATGTTTTGATACGACTTCTTATCCTTATAATCCATCTTTTGGAGTATGTTGGATAGGTTTTTTTTTGAAATGGTGTATCTTACCATTAGATGTTGCATAGTAGCGGGAGGAATAGTAGGCTTTGATTCCATACTCTTGGTATCACATGTCCATCTCACTAGAGAATAAGTTTGTACCGTTGTCTATCTGTGTTGTACGAGGGACACCAAATCTATTGATGATGTCGGCCTTTACAAAGCTGGCAATGTTTTTCATTCCATATTCTTTAAGGGGTATGGCTTAGGCTATTTGAAGAAGAAGTCAGTTGCTGTGAGAATGAAATTGATCATTCTGGCTATAACGGGAGGATATTCTTCCACAACAACTATCCCCCAAGTGAAGAATGGCTAGGAGTACTTAATAGTATGAAGTAACTCTGGGGGGAAATGTATGAAATTTGCATGGACATGGCAGGAATGGAAATTATTATCGAATATGGAACAATCCTATATCATAGTGGTCCAGTAATTCCCAAGCATTGGGATCTAGTGAGAGAGCTTAGTTTCTAATTAGTGCACTCTAAAAGTTCCAGCATGCACTTCTTTCATGATAGAAGAAATCTATTCTCTATCAATGCACTAGAGAAGGACTCCATCAAGGTCTCATTTGTGGAGAACATTTTCTTTGTTTTCCCCATTTTACAAGACAAATTTGTTTGTTCGTCTTTGGGCATGTTCCCTTCTATCCTTATAGGGAGGGAGTCCCCCTTTCTGAAGGTAATTTGTAAGGGGAGTCATTCTGTCGGTGGTGTGACCATAAGGCTCAGAAACAGGACTAATTTCATCGATTTCCACCATATTTTTCTAGATAAATGGAATAAACATCCAATGGTGGGAAATGCTAATGAATTTTTCATCCTAGTATGGATCAACCAAGGCTATGTCTAAATTTTCAAAAGTGTCGGCCTAGTCATTTTGTGACCTGGGTACATATGTCAATGTTGGTTCTTATGGGAAATCTACCATCAGTTCTTGAACATGGTTCATCATGGGGGACCAATACATCTTTCTTAATAGCGTTGTCACCACCGGCCTGTTCGATGACTAGCTCCGAATCACTCTTTATTTTTAGGTGTCTGGGTTGCACATGAAGTGCCTGTTCTAGGCCTGAAATGAGGGCCTAATATTCTACTTCATTATTTACACACCCTTCTGAAACCAGGAAACAGTAAGGAAAGATGAAATTTTCAGGGGATACGAGTATTATTCAGAGCCCCACCTTGTTGAGCTAAGGGTCCACTATCCTTTTCCCTGTCAGGATTTGGAAATCACCATCTAAGTACATTTCCCATGTTTGGGGGTCCTCCAAGATGGATAACACTTCTTCATTTGGGAGATCAGCATCGAACAGTGTTTTTTCCTTTAGGGGGTGTTGTGCTAGGAATTCTGCTAACGTAAGGCCTTTCATGGCCTTCTGGGGTACATACCGTATGTTAAAATGTTGTAGGATGACCATCCATCATGATGGGCTTCCATTTAGCATGGGATGGTTGAGGATATATTTGAGCGAGTTGCAGCGGGGGACTAGTTGGACCTCATGGTGCAGTAGGTAATGACTAAGTTTCTCAATATGAAGATTAGGGATATATGGTCCTTTTAAATTTTTTAATACCGAGTTTTAGCATCAATAATTTTCTAGAGGAATTAATAGAGGTTGTTCTCACTACCGACATCATTCTTCTACATGAGGAAGGCACCAAATGATGGTTCTGGGGTGGTCACGTACAAAATGAGTGGTCTCCCCTCAACTGGTGGCATCCCCAAGATGGGATTAGGAGATATCTTTTGAGATTGTCTTACGACTCTTGGTAATGAACATCACAATCATACGTAACTACATTCTTCATGATCCTGGTGAGTGGTAAGAATTCACCTGGCAAGTTGTCTATGAAGTGTTGAATGTAGGAAAGCTTCCCTTGGAGACCTATCAACTCGGCGAGGATGTGATTTTGAGACATGGGAAGGATGGTTCTTGTCCTCTCGGGGTCTACTTCAATGTCGCGATGGAATACAACGAAGATGTGGAATTTTTCAGAGGTAACACCAAAGGTGCACTTTAGGGGATTCATATTTAAACTGTGATACCGCAATTTGTTGAAGACAATTTCAAGATCGTTTACGTGGTTTGATAATTGTTGTAATTTAACCACCAAATCATCGACATAACACTCAAAGAACATTCCCAAGAAGGTTTGATGATGGGATTCATGGCACGCTGATATGTGGCGTTGACAATCTTTTTACCAAAGGGATTCAATTTATAAGAGAACAATACCTGAGGGGCCCTAAAATTAGTAGCTTCTTCATCTCCTCTTTCCATACATTTCTAGTTGTATCTAGAATGGACATCCATGAAAGATAGAGCCTCATATCCAGTAGTGGAATCAATCTAAAATTCTATGATTGGGACTAGGATGTCACCTTTTGGGAAATGCCGATTAATGTCACTGAAGTCAATGCAAGTTCTAATATTTTTTTCCTTCATTTTGATAGGGACTTTGTTTTCTTGCTAGATCGGATATTTTAAATCCATGATGAAGTTTTATTTGATCATCTTACCAACATCAACCTCTATTTTGAAATCATGTGTTAGGTTGGACCTTTTGGATGCCTTCTTATATGCCCAATGATCTTCTGGTATGCCCAGATATTGAGTGGTGAACTTGGGATCGAGGCTAGGGTTTTTTGTGTAATTCACGGAAAACACATCTCGATGATTCATTAGGAAGGAGGTGTATGCCTCATACTCCTCGATAAGCACATCCACACTGATCAGAGTGGGTCGCGGGTCATTTTCAATTCCTAGGTTTATCTACCTAAGGTCATCGATTGTGGTGAAGACACCTTTTTCGAATGAAGGAGGGGAACCTTTAATGTATTTTTCTCCTTTTTCTTCTCCTTTATCATCTTTATCTTCTAATGGTGGGATGATTTTTGAGACAAAATCTCCAATGTTTGAAGAGTGATCTTATTTTTCTGTAGTGAGTGAGGAATGGGGCGTCTGGGGTCCTGAGGATGGGCAAGGAGCATCTTTGATATGGATTTTCCTGACATCATGGGAGACAGCCTAGTCTTCTATGTCATTAGACTTGGTGGTCGCTGTAGAGATCATGCAGATGATTGAGTCTGGATCCCGACATGCACTTATGCATTCAACTTGGTTGATGGGTAATACATACTCTTCCCCAAGCTATTGGATGAGGTTGGCAGGATATGTCTCCAATCTATTTGAGGATGTAATCCAATCAATTTTGTTAGCCAAAAGATGTTTTTATCCTGATTCGTAGAACTAACTATCGATATAATCCTATTCAAAAGACTGAAACTGGGATTTATCAGTATACGAGGTCTAGTTTTCCCATTAGTGAAATATTTTACACACTAATGGTATAACGATATAATTACATCATTCTAATGTACCCAAGGTCTCCCTAACAGGACATTGAATGCCATAGGTTTTCGTACTACGCGGAACTCAAAATATAAAAAGTCGTCTCTGAGCTGAGTTTTAGGCTTGATTCGCCCCAACAGTTTCTGCTTGATTTTGTCATATCCCAGTATAGTTGTAGTGTAGGGTGTCACGTTATTTTCATCAGAGCCCAGCCGATGAAGTGTTCACAGTGGGAGGAGGTTGAATCCATAGTCATATTCGATGAAAATCCTTTTAACCTCAATTCTATTTATCATTCTGAAGAAATATATGGGTTTTATGTTCCCTTTCATGATTTCATCTTTATCGCTATTTTTGAAGTAGATGATGATGTATAATAATTCAGGAATGGTCTCTGTTCGGTAGACTTTATCTACTACTACATGATCCTCAAACTATAGGGGTCTTAGTAAGGCTTTAATGAGTGCCTCCTTAAGATACACAGATAGAATTAATGCATCTATGTTTGGAAGCTTTGCTGGTACTAAATCCAACTACATTATAATATCATACTTCTACTCTAAAGGTCAGCGCTTACCAGCTTGGGGATTATCTTTCACAAATACCTTAGGGGTTTCATCTTTGGACTTAGATGGTTTGGACTATGTGACCAGGGCTGGTGGTGCTACCGTCATTTCTAGGTTTGGCTGAATTGGTCTGCTATATTCCTTGGGAGATTTGATAGTTTTTCTTCCCATAATGGATATTCCAAGATAACTGGTCTTGTATTTATTCTGATAGGGGTGGAGAAACATTCTGGTTTTTTCTGTGTCTACCGGAGGGTCCTTTCTCGAGTTTCAACGATGTTAATGGTTTTATTTATGGAATTTTAAAGAATTTGACTCCTTCCACAATCATTCCATCCTGGAAACCTCTAGCTTCTGCGGTCACTTCCTCAGTCTCTCTAGTTGGGTGAGAGTATTGTGGGTTTGTGGAAATAATATCCATCTAAAAAGGGTTCCATAAAGTGAATGAAATTAATGGATCTAAAGATAAGTTCTTGATCTAACAATGTTTCGATCAGAAGATCTCCTTATCATGGTACTGTTTGGTGGGGCAGTGCCTTTTGAAAATTGTCAATGCAGTTCCCATTGTATCATTTGGTATGGAGGTGATCGTTGTACCATTTAGAGGGACATTCCCCATTGTACCAAGTGTGCTGGCATGAATTCTCAATGTCTCAACATAGTCATCAGCTTTGGTGTCAGCTCATCTTCTTGTTCTTTATTTCTAACCTTCTAGTCTTTAAGTGACAGTGAGGCTGAGGAAGATGGGTGCTTTGTATTAAGAGATTTTGGGGGCACTTTTGGTTATTTCAACTGTGCTTGGAGGATTCCATGGATTCAGTTGATAGTATTTCTGGTCATCCAATTGTCAAAAAGTTTATCCTTCTTACTAGAGACTATTTTCCATTCCTCTTCCTCTCTTGGGTCTGAGGTGGAATAATACGCCACCTGTGCTAGTGGTCGGGCCGACATGACTTTCATAGAATCCAACAGCTTTTACAAGAGATCCTTGAAAACAAATCATTCTTGGATGGTGTGTCCTAGTATCCGATGATAGGGACAGTAATTTCTAAGTTCGTTGAGACCCACTTCATTGGATCAATTTGGCTCTGATAGTCTTAGAAAGTTTCAATTCAGGGAGTCTATGAAATATCCTATGACCTGGTCATCATGGAATGAGTAAAATTTATTTCTTCTTTCTTCGAATTGCTTTATTTTTTCACCCTGTCCCTCATCGTCCCAAGGTGGGGGTGGTTGTTGGCGTCCAAGGGGTCTTGCATGGTTCAGTGGGGCCCTCACAACTGGAGCTGGTGTCGTGGGAGTCTAAAGCATAATTGAACCTGCTTCATCGTTTCTCATTCCATTACAAGGCGTTAATTGGGCCACTTAGGACTTGAGTTTGGTCCGCTTGAAAAAGTATTCTATTCTTTAGGCAATGACAAAGAAGTCTCTAAACCCACTTTTTTACTTCACTAGGATGAGCGGTGTTGACAATTCATCCCGAAGGTTATCGATGAACATAGAGGGTATCTCATCCTAGGGGAATGACCGATTCAGGGAATAATCTAGGCCTTTCCATCTATAAATGAAGTCTGAGACACTTTCATTGTCTCTCTATTTTAAGTTCATGAGATTAGTGATCATTGTCTTAGGAAAAGTTAAACTGAACTAGAAGAGAAACTATCACCAAAGATCCTCCCTAACTGTGATTGAATTTGCTGGTAGGCTTTTATACCTTATGAAAGCCGAGCCCTATAGGGTTCGTATGAAGCACCTACATTTTACTACTTATTTCTGCTTCTAAGTTCCCATAATGGGGTTGGAATAAGAGGTGTAGTGCATTAAATGATGTTCTGGGTCCCCCAAGCCATTGATTACTGTGAATATGAGGTTACCGAAATTTGGTTGGGGCAAGAAATTACTCACCCAATCAAGGTAGGGTTTTCACTCTGGGTGTATTAGAACAGGCCAACCTTCCATGGATTATAGTCGAGGTATTAATTTCTTGATGGTGTTCAAGATCCCTTGATGCATATCCTATTGGGCTTGAGCTTGGTTTGGTGCAATATTGGACAAGATGATCTGTGCTGAAACTACTGAAATTTGGTGTGGATACCCTACTGGGGGTATCTTTTGTGGGTTTTCCTGAATATATTCTGGTTTCCTTCCTAGCTGGAGAAGTATTGATGTCATTTTGGGGATGATTTTAAGTAGGAATCCCATCCCGATTTGGGATTAGACAAGCCTACAAGCTTGGTTTCATTTACTGGGAAGAGTTCCTGTGACAAGGGAACCTATTCTGGGAGCACCTGATTATGTTCGGCAGGGGGATCACATCCAACGAGATAGCTCCATTGACATATCTCGACATTAATTCTCATGAGCTCTTTAATTTCTTCCTCCTACTTAGGGAGAATTTCCTCGATAGTGAGAGACACATTTCTCGAGGGAGGAGTAGGTGGGTCATAGAAGGCCTTGTATTTATTCTTCTTCTGGTTGGGTTTTCACATGGGAGGTAATGATGGATTAACTTAGGGGGAGAGAAAATTTAGGACTACTCTCTAGTTCCGAGTATGCACACCATCAAGCTCAGTGCGTGAATCCTCCAGGAGGGAACCATCTAACCTCACATCCTGTCCCTATGTTCCATTTTTTGTGAGATCTGTGGGGTTGACGTTTACCAAGTTCACTAAGTCATACCACATTGGGGTGGTGTACCTAGTGTTGAATGGAAAGAATTCCTTTTTCATCCTTTATTGTACTTTCTCCTTCAAGTCTTCAATATTATTCAGGATTCTTAGCAATGACTGGCCCGAAGGGAGCCCTGGTTTGTCCACGTAATCCACATTTATCATGGAGTGTACGAACCACAAGAAGTGGTGGAATGGGAGAATACTTTGTCCATCTCTCTTTCTAGATGGGAGAAGAAGGATGTCCACTTTTTTGGGACTTGAAGTAAAAATTCCCCCATCACTGTGGGATGGGGTTGTTCCCATTATTCTGTTGATGCACTACGACATGGATTTGTTGGTCTTATGGGGATATTTTGATTTAAAAATTCCCCCAGCCCTGTGGGCTGGGGTAGTTCCCACACTACGATGGTAGCAACTTCTATTTCCACCCATTAAATTTCATGTACTTATTTGTGAGTGTGAGCTAAGTGTGGAATTGGGCCTTCACAGAGTCTATGGACTTTTGAAGATGTGGGCACTGCTTGCTGTTTGGATTCCCATAGGCGGGAAGCCTTTAGATTGTTCTTGGTTACCTGACTTAGTTTCTTTTCAATGTCTTGATCTCTTAGGTACTGATGCTTTTGAGACTTACTTCGGGCCGGTTTTTGTTGAGTATCTCATCATTCCTACTTAGGGGTTTCACTTGATTGTTTCCTCTAGGTGATGAAATTTTAGGATGTCATTCATAATGGGACCTGCTGGACAAGATGAGGGGTGATGTTGTGTGCTCCATGTTCTCCCCATTCTAGAATGTGAACTCTAGTAGCGACATCACCAATTAGTTGACACAACATATTCATTTCTTGGAATAATGTTTGTTGAATGTTTTACTTTAACCATTCTGATTGTGGTTGTTGTGCGGACGTGAGGGCTTCCAAGTTGAATAGATGGTGGAGCTCTCCTATCCTGTTGACGTGGTCCACATACCCTTCATAGGGAAAGAATTTTTCTTTCAGCTGGTGAATGGTTGTCCATATTTTTAGGCAAATTTCTTGTGTTCATTCCCCACACAAATCTCCTAGTATGTCGAATTAAGAAGTGTCCATAGGCCAATTCATCACTGGTATACTATCTTTTTCAAGTTTCTTCTCACAAGAAACATATCATACTATTGTTCTTATGGGGGCTCCTCTACATGATATTCCTAGATCGACTGCTTCTTAATAATTTTTTAAAAGAAACTGGGCTGGTGGGAGCCTCATTGATATGCAGACAGCGTAGGGGTGGCTCAGAAGATAAACTTGGCCCCGGGCTAGCCTCTGGTTGAGAAAGAATATCACTCTTTATAGATGGAGTGCCCGATGTGTCTAACTCCATCATTCTGAGTGCCTTAGTATAAGAGGGATTTCTCATATTTGTTCTATAAAGGGGGGGAATTTCTTTCCAGCATGAATTTTGATTGCGGAGAGGACCTCAGTAATTGGTGCTGCAATGGTGTGGGATACTATTGCAACTCAATTTCTGACAATAGGAAATTTATTTTCGGCGTATACACTAGGGAGGACCTTTAGGGTGGGATACAGTGAGGAGAGGACCTTATTTCTATTACATTTCACTAAGGGGAGGACCTTCTCATTGATTGTTATGATGTAGATGACTACTATGACGACCTGGTACATCAATACAGAGAGAATTTCTGCAATGCAATCCTGGGGAGGGCCTTTAGGATGTACATCAATGAGGGGAGAACCTTTTCATTCCATAAAATTACTATGGGTAGGGCCTTTATGATGTAATTCAATGGGGGGGGGGGGTAACCTTCTCATTTCTAGATGTTACTATGAGGATGGCCTTCATAGTAACAACCATTGTGAGGAGGGCCTTCGCAATGACATTCATCATAGAGAGGACTACCATCATAAATTGATGTCCGACTATAGGAAGAATTATATCTACATCTTATACCCTGGGGAGGACTATCATGGTGGAAAAAAGGGGAGGACCTTCTTACAATCTGATATTCAGTTCGAGGGGAGGACAACCTTGACGCGCATTAGGAGAATGGATCTCATGATCAATCATTCCTGGCACAAGGAGTGAGCCCCAATCGGTACCTTGGGGAGGACCTTTAGAGATTCTTGAAGTGATATTGTCAGGAGGGCCTTCATAACTATTACTTTCACTTCTATAATTTTGTGATGTACTTACAAGATCTTGATCCTTTATTGATATATTTTTGAGGGCGTCAAGAACCATGAATTCCATTAGAGAAGGATCATGTATGTGCTCTTCATTTTTTGGTTTCTTTTGGCATGTTTCATTTCTAAGTGCTCTCTTGCGGGTAATTGGGACCATATAAAGTGGGTAACAACCTTCATGTATGGGTCATAGTCTTGTTGGGTCCCGTGATACTGCTGGGATATGATAACAGACATCTTTAGTTTTGGGAAGAACATATGCCTGCCCTGGAGTGGCCATCACATTGGACTGGCATCCCCTAGCTGGAATGGATATTGTTTCTTGATCCGGTTGTCTGTGCATTGCGGGATATTTCCGTCGACCCTCCTGGACTGGATCAGGGATGAATAACTGCTCCGTAGTGACTAAATCATTTTGCGAGTGAGTCATTCCATTCGAGAAAATTGGTTCATGGGCCCGGTTTCTCACCTTTTCCACCGAAGCAATGTTATCTTGGTATATTTAGAGGATATGGCAGAGAATCAACATTGGACCTTCAATCGTTTCAAGGATGTGCTAAGATACATCTTTGGATGGAATGGGTTTGAAGGCCCATTCCAATACCGGAACAGGTGTTTGTGCCTGCTCCATTCCTCCATGAGTTTGCAATAAATACTTGTAGTTCTCCTATGTTGGGACAAAGGAATGAGTCTGGCACTTGTTTTATTCTATTGTAGCCACCATATTGGATTGGTGAGATTAATATTCCCAAGCATGGATTTTCATTCACTTGATTTCTTCTATATTTCTCTCATGGGATTTGTATGCATCTGTAGAAATTTGACTCTACTCATATTTTCTTACCGCCCTAATTTGATGGTGGGATTGATACGTGTCAGTAGGTTTTTATTCCCGCGTGTTGCTGATTGCCATCCTATTTGGTTGATGGGATGGAAATGTGTCATAAGGTGTTTGTGGCTGCTTATAACTGGTTTCCACCCTATTTGGTTGATAGGATTGAAATGAATCAGCAGGTATTTGTGCCTGCGTATAGCTCGTTGCCGCCTTATTTAGTTGACAGGATTGAAATGAATCACCAGGTATTTGTGCATGTGTGTAGCCCGTTTCTACCCGATTTGGTTAATGGACATGAAATGCATCAATAGGTATTTGTGCTTGCGTAGAGCTGGTTTCCACCCTATTTAGTTGATGGGATTGTAATGTGTTAGTAGGAATTTGTGTCTTCTTGTAGTTTTTCGGTCTTTCTATATGGTGAGACTGGAGAGCACTATCAGGAATGTTCATGTGCTAATATTGTTCTACCCAATTTCGGTGGTGGGCTTGAGTGGAGTGGGAAGAGTCATATGTTTTCCCGTTGAATGTGTTTGTTTTAGCATGGCGAAGTTGATCCTCAGGAACCATGGTGATAGTGTGTTCTTGATTATATATTCGCATCCCTTGGAAAGAAGTCCGAGGGGCCAAGTCCCCTTGGACTTTAGATGGTTCCCTCAGCATAATGTCCTCTTCAGCTGAAGTAGGCTTGGTCATCCGGTGTCGGCGGCGACATTCAATGGTGGGGCATGTGGGTGGGACCCATGTGTAGTTGAGATGAAATTTGTATCATCAACTTAATATATATTCTCAAGATAAGGGAGGTACTCATTATCATGTTCTAGGGACATGCTCTTAAAAAGGTTTGAGACAAAAACCAGGGTTCCCATTTTCTAGGGTGCGAGTTGCTGGTGAGGAGGTGGCTGGTGAGTCTTCACAGACTAAAGGGATTGTCTCGCGGCGTCCAGTGTGGGGTGAGTACCATTTTTTCGTACTCCCTGATTAGTTTGTTGGATACCCAGTGTTGAAGATACATGGTAGGTGAGGGGGTCCTTCTCTTCGTTGGGGCCCCGAACACCTATGGGATTGCTGATTCGTGTGTCTGCATTGGTCGTCGGGGTGTCATTTGGAATGAAGCTTTCTCTGTGGGAACTTGTGACATACATATATGAACTAAAGATCACAAAACCTTGTCAAAGTCACATTATTTAAACTAGTGCACATCTGACGGTTCATCTTGGTTCACTTATCCTCTCTTTTTTAGGGCAAAGGGATTGAGTGGGGTAGAACCGCCACCTTGGTTAAAGATTCACATCGTGTTCACCATTTTTGTTTTGCCTCCGCGGTAGTACATTTTAGGGTGGTGATCAAATGTTTCTAAGAGGATCATTACCCATCCCTATTTTCAGAGATGGTTTCCTATCAAATTTACCATTCCTTTTGTTTCGACCTATTATGTGTCATTATGAATTAAAAGATGATTGGATTAGACCCATGGGGACTGATCAATTCACCCCTTTTGCATTGGAAGGGAGGTTCCACAGTCTGTTAGTACCAGTGGGAGATTGCATGGGTCATGTACTTGTGCAATCAATCCTCCTCTGTATAAAATCCTTAGATGGTCTCCAATAGGTTTATTCGTGGATCCAGGAATGACTAACTGCAATGGCATCCATCATTCATGGGTCTTCTTCATAATGGTAGGCACTTGTTGATTGATGATTCATATAATGACGCTTGAGGACTCCATTGATCGAGAGGATGATAAATCAGGATCACCGCACCCTTTTAAGGGGGGATTATTTCCTTTTCCATGACTCTCATATATATTTATGTCATGTTAAAATGTTCGTGAATCCTTACTTCATTCCTGGAGAGTGTGTCCATGGGATACCCTTGGTATAATCGATCGTCATAAGAATACATATATATAATGCTATAGAGGTGATGCTGACTTGAGGTATATAGTAAGGAACTCTTGAGTTTATAATTATTCAGGGGGTGAATGGTGATTTGAGTTTGGGATCAGACCCATAATATGAGATTCCTATGTATCCTAGAGAGAGGAATCAGAAGAAATGTAGTTCAGATCTATGTGGGTTTTATGTATGGATACTTCCCATTTTGGTCCCATGGTTGGGAGGACCATTTAAGGAAGGGAACCCATTTTAGACCGGGACTTTAGGTAGGAATACTATATATCTTGTTTTGATCAGGAATCAGAGTTATCAAAGTTCATATTTTTTAGGGATTATGCATGGAAGCTTCACCTTTGAGGAGACCTTATTGGGTGGATCCTTTATGGGAGGGAACCATTTTGAGATTGGGCCTTCAGGTAGGCATCCTAAATATCCTGGTTTGATCAGAAATAAGATTTCTCATAGTTCATATTGTGTGGATGTTGTAATCTTCACAAATATCTAAGCCCATGTGAGGAATTATTGACATGAGAAACAAGAAGATTACAGAGATCCAACCAACCACATGCTCCCTCTCCTGTTCGTGTGAGAGGGAGAGCCTACGACGAAAGTGGTCGGGGAGACCATGGGCGAGGGTACAGAGTGATGAAACATGCCATGTGATATGAAATTAAAGGTAATGTCGACCGACCTCAAATGACTGGGGACTTACCCTAGTGGGAGGGCCCGAGAACATGTTCTAGGAAAGGGGAGGAGTTTTGTCCTCCTCAAAGGGGAAGCAAACATAAATCCTTTGACTAATCATTATTCCTCATTTAATGGAAAATAGCGTGATCACCCATAATCCCTATAATGGCGTGGTTCACATCATAAGTCCAAGGTTGGACTCCGGGTTACCATGGGAATGCAAACCCACAGGCATTCCCGAATCCCAAACCACTGTGGGGAGAGCCTATGTGACTCCATTTACCTTGGGTATCTATACTGAAAGGGGTGTAGTGATGCACCCAATGGACTGAGCATACTTATTCAGTGGATCTAGAGGAGGCTTTGGCCTGATTCCGGAGGACTGGATTGTGGAGGGACCATGGAGGACTTGATGGTAAAGGAAGGGCGAGTTTGGAACTAGAGGAAATAATTCCCAAAAATATCCCATTCCGCGTACTGATTTTATAAGCAGGACGAGGGAAGATCATCATACCGTAGAGGTATGTGGGAAGAGGGGTCATCTGCATACCGATGCAGTATGTAGGAAGGGGTATAGACCATTATGTACCATAGTGAAATGTGACCCATCATGCTTATTTGGATTCCATCTGCATACTGATGGAGTACGCGACGCCAGGTTCAGTCCGCATAGTGGTACATTATACAGAGCACCATATTAAAGGAGGATCTATGGGATTATCATTCGTGGGGAGTTCATCCGCAAGAAGTATATGGTTCTCGGTTGCACCATTTAGGTTCATGGTTCTCTTTTTATTATTATGATCCCCAATTTTATTGTCTAAAACTAGCTATACCATTAGAGAGTGTGGTTCACGATTTTTTATTCACCGATCAATCAAGACTGAAGCTGGAATCTTCCTTGAACTCTTTTTTCCAACCTCTCAGTCCCCTTAAATGTTTTTTCCTCCATCCTTTTATTGTCCTTCTCCTTTTTTTCTCCATTCATTTTGTTCTCCTTTTATGGTGAATTGGGGAAATCTTATCTATGGTAATGAAACGCCATTTATGGAGGCCATTGAAGAGATATACTGTCCTATGGAAGACTTCATCAACTGGGGTTTATGGAGGACATAGTTCATGATCATGGTTCACAAGACCCTTTCTGTTCCCTTCATCCATGAACTAATGAGTTCGTAGGATGTTATTCTGAAGGCATTCACACTCATGTGTCTTTAGGCGACACGGTTCGTGGTCCGCTAGGTTCGCTGGCCATCGCTTTGTGGGACAGTGCCTCGCGGATCGTTCCACGTACCTAGTTGTTCACGATCTAGGAAGCTTGCAGACTATTCCTAGTGATGGTACATGGGCCACTTTAAATTATTTGAAAACATGAATTCCTTCAAGTAAATTTTAATATTTGAAACTCAATTTGAGTCCATTCACCCTTCTAGACTTAGAGGAGTTCATGTTTCCTTCTACAAAGTGATTGTAGGGGGTAGTTTCTTCCCCTAGAGAGATTTTCAGGACCCTAAAACACAATATCCCTATGACCTATATTTGAAAATAACAATCTCCTCACTACCAGTAACTTCTATGAATGTTTCAGAAGCCTTTTGGTTGTGTTTCGCCCTGAACGGAAATATTACATGCAAGAATACCCTCTACCCGATATGTCCACTAAGAGGTGAGTGATGAAGATTTCACTATGCATGATAAATATTTATGTGATATGTTATATTTTTATTGTTTAATGGTATCCTAAATGTCTAGTGAACTCATGAAGTCTCATAAAACATGGATGATTATTAAATGCTTGACCTTTTCCATGGTCTTTATTAGGAGAGAGTGAGAGAAGAATAGTTTGAGATCTACAATTATATTTTTCATAGCCATATTGGAGGGGTTACACTAGTTGGGCCTCACATAGTCAAGCCCATTGACTACTTTGATTTTTGAGATGATATTGGTTTTAAACACCAAGATGAACAACGCACCAATCTAAATATTACATCAACCCCTCAATGCTTCTCCAACATTGTTGTTTGTTTTAATAGGATTAACATTGAGAATTCTCTCATTGATCTACTCAGTCTACATAACCATGTTGATAAAGATACAAAGCAAAACAAGAATTTCTTCCTTATGGATAACAATAGTAAAGGAAAAGATAAGATCTCTAAATTTAAATATTATAGACAACAACTTCTTTAGAGGATAAATATAAAGGGGTTAAGCTAGTGTGTATGATGATATCTATTTAACTTTTGGTAAGAAGGAAAATTGGAATAAAACTATCATTCAACCAAACAAGTAGGGGGAATCTTTAGATGCATATTTTATAGACTGAAATTCATATATTTCTCAAATTCAAAATTATATTTATGGTGTGGTACTGAAAAATGAATTCAAATACAAAAACGATGTATATTTAGAAACATTGATCATAGGGAGGTAAATCGATTTGAAGCCAATGAATTTAAACATCCCACTATGGATATTAAGGACTACAACATTAATGTACTAACAGGAACGATTTTGGTTTTAAAAAATTATTATTATGTGTATTTTATTATGAAAAACATTATTTTTGTATCCAGACTTGATACAGATGAATTTATTAAAAAATATTTTAATACATGTTTTTTATTTTATTAGGATAACATTTATTATTGTAAGGAACATTTAAATAATTTTATTTATATGTCTTATTACCCAATCCATGTAATGGAAATCAATAAAAAAACTGATTCACATGAATCATACCACACCCAACATTACAATCACTAGATATGTCATGTAGTTGAATAACATTTTACTAAATTTCATCATGATGGATATTTAAATTCATTTAAACTAAAACCACTTGGTGTATGTCATGAATAATCAGAAGAAAAAATAAATATGGCCTGAATTATTTGAAAAATTGAAAGGGCTAATGATATTCTTTAATTAGTTATTAATGATGTATTTGGACCATTTCATAAAGATATAATGGGTGGGTATTCATAATTAATAACTTTTACTGGCAATTTTAGTAGATATGGATATGTATAATTGAGGAGGTATAAGTTAGATTGTTTTGATAAATTCAATGAATACCAGAATAAATTTGAGAACTATTATTGGTAAGAAGATTAGGATACTCCACTCAGAATGTGGTGGAGAATTTATTAATACATACTTTACTGATTATTTTAGGGATATTGGGATCTTATCTGAACACAACATTCCTAACATTCCTCTCTAGAATAGTGCAAGTAAATGGATGAATCACACCCTAGAAGACATGGTGAGTTCAATGATGAGTCATACAAGTCTTCTATTATCCTTTTAGTGAGACAAGTTACAAAAAACAACTCATATAACATACCAATTTCCAACTAAAGAGACATAATATCTTCCATACCAACAATAGAAAGGAAATAAACCCTTGTTTTTATACTTACATATGAGGGGATGTGAATAATTTGTTAATAACTTTTCTAGAAATAAACTTTCACCCTGAGGCAGAAAGTATATCATTTTAGGATATCCCATATAAAAATAGTAATATTACCTATAAAATTATTTGAATAAATAGATTATGTTAGAAATACATACCGTATTTCTTAAGAATGGTCATATATATAAAATATATAGTGGGAGTAATAAAAACATTGATGAATTTAAGGATCAAAGAACATAAGTTTTGGTATAAGAATAGATTCTACAATACCCCTTAGAAGTGGTTATTTTAGACACAAAAATATTGAATAGGAATACAAAAGATACTATAGAACCATTATGATATATGTTCTGTGTCATTGATGATGGTGACTCGTTATTATTTTATAATAATGACCCTCTAACCTATAAAGAGGTAGTATGTGGTAAATGTTTTTGCATGTGTTAAGAAGCCAAGAATTGCAAAATAGATTCTATGTTAAAAAAGCATGTCTGGATTTTGGATGATAATTCAGTGGATGTAAATCCTATTGGTAATAAATGGGTATTCATGAAGAAACTATAAATGGAAGGAGA
The DNA here is from genome assembly GCA_963277665.1 of Viscum album. Taxonomy (NCBI): domain Eukaryota; kingdom Viridiplantae; phylum Streptophyta; class Magnoliopsida; order Santalales; family Viscaceae; genus Viscum; species Viscum album. Next base: position 192,827,961 of record OY728145.1, read on the forward strand.
ATTCATTACCAATAAATAAAGACTAATTTAAAATGGCTTTAAACAACATTATGGAATTTACTACAGTTAAACCTATTAACCAGTTGAAATGCTAGAATAATTTATAACTATACTTTCCATTATGACCTTAAATTATAATACAATTTGGAAAATGAATGTTAAAACAACATTCCATAATAAAAACCATCAAGAGGATGTTTGTATGACACAACCTGAATGGGTTTTGACTATAATGTATTCCAATAAGGAATAAAAGTTGTAAAGGAAACTTTTTATATTACAGGAAGCATCCATGTCATGGGAAATTTGATTTAATTAACTTAAAATAGAATATTGTTTAAAATATACTAAATTTTAGTATTTTTTATATAAAACAATTAGTGGTATTATTGTCATTTTTTTATATTATACATTGATGACATATTACATATTATAACTGAAATACAAGTCTTAAAGTATGTTAATGCACAACTCAATAAATGCTTCCCCAAAAAGGACTTAGGATATAAAACATATATTATTTATATAAAAATTTACCATTATAAATCCAAGAGATAGACTAACCTAAGTCAAGGTACATATAATGACAAGATACTAAATAGATTCAGTTTGGAGTAATTGGAGATGGGATTAGTTCGAGTGTCATCTGAAATTCACATTTCTATGAAAATGTATCCCCAACCACATAAGTAAATAAAACGTTTTTCAATGGTTCCAATTATGTCAGTGACTAGATCAGTCATGTATGATATGTTATGTACTAGAATATATGTCTCCTACACTACAAGTTTGGTAGGAAGATATGAATATGACCCAGGTCATCCCCACTAGATGGAAATCAAGAATATACTTATGTATTTGAGTAATAATAAGAATACATTCATAGTCTATGGGGGGATACAAGGAACTATTCAAATTTAGATATTCAAATTATATTTTTCCAATATATCAGTACCATGTGAGATCAGAAATGGGATACAATTTAACTTTTAAATGATATACTACGAGCTTAAAGATCTAAAATAAGGCTATGGTCATATATTATATAGAAGAATACTAGTATATTGTGGATTCTGAGATATCTAAAGAAGCTAAATGGATACTCAAATTTATCTATGATTTTGATGTGGTGCCTAACATAAAAGATACTATTACACTATATCATGATAAAATTATAGTAGTTTCCCTTTACAAGGATCCACGATAACATCAGGGGATTATGTATATATTTTGGAAGGAATGTTGAGGGATTTTCATGAAAAAGGTAAAGTTATAGAAAGAAATATTTTTAAGGAAGATAAAATTTTGGAAACCTTGAAGAATTCTTATAAATAATAGAAACATGACTATCATGTGTGTTCTGGAGTACAGAAAGTCATAGGGAGTTGGGTCTAGTCTATGTAGGATTTTGTTGGAGTTGGTGTCATGGGACCCTAGTTTTTCCCAATGATTACTTTTATATTTTCTGATTTTAATAGTAATATAAAATCTTGATATATATTTATCAATATTATATATTACATTAAAATAATAATGTCCCAAAGTATCTTTCACATTGATAAGATCGTAGTAGTTCTATGTAATGATTAGAACCATGAATTTCTATGATGATATTATTAACCATAGTTATATCATTGGATAATGTTCTATGATGAGACACAATGAATTTAATTTTCTTGTTTGAGTACTCATAAGTTGATGAGACTTATTTTCATGAAGTTCACCCTTGGTAATCTCTAAGATGCGAAATAATGAGAACAAACTTTCTCATAGTAATTCCACATGTTTTGGTGGCATCTGATATTCCTATATGTGAGCATGTGTAATGGTACTTGGAATTTATTTTTATTATTAATGCATATTACATTATGAGTACTTAGATGTGAATTATAAACCAAGATGATATAGTTCAAAGAGAAGTTTGATATGTTGGGTGCATCATGAGTGATGCGATATTAATGAATAATACAAGGAAAGATTTGTCCCTTCAATATTTATGGAAGTTTATATGTTTACCATTTTATTGGAATATAAATTCCACATTAAATTCTATGTCTATGGTGTAATGATGTTTTTATTTTAGATAGTTTAAAAAATTATGCATTGAATATATAGTTTGTTGATATGATTGTGGAACCTATATGATATTATTCCAAGATAGATATTATATTACACTATGAGTGTTCATATGAGATTTTCATTATTTCAACATAATGTTCATTATTTTGGGTTAACATAACTATTTCTATATTTTAATCTTGGAATTTAGAAAATATTTTCTAATGATAATAGGAAAGAATACAAGAGAGTCATAGAGTAATTATTTCAATTGATCTTGTTTAAATTTTATTTTAATTTAATTAATAAAATAAATATAATTCACAAGATTCAGGAATAATTTTATTCATGTTTTATCAATAAAAATATATTTATTAATGAATGAAATATATAATTAAATATTTATTCAGGTATTTAATAAATTCCAAGGATTTAAAAAGTACCAAGATTGTGTTTAGTGATTAATAATTCTACTAACCATTTAAATTTTTTTATTCAATTGAAAAAGTTTGTGAATAATATAAAATAGTAATAATATTTAATGTAATGGGGTTTGTTAATGATTTTAATATTATTTAAGGTCTGGTATAATGTGAAATAACTTTTTGAACAAAACACTAACTCTATAAATAAATGGTTATATCAATTTTTAGGGATAATAGATTAATAAAAAGTTGAGAATGGAGAATCATTTCCCAAAATGGACCTCCCTCCCTCTCTGTCAAATTATTCACTCTATGTTCTTGGGAAAAAGGAGAACTCTTTCCAGCCTAAGAGATCTTGACTGATCAAGGATAATAACATAAGATAGTTGATTTGATTCACATGTACTAAAATATCAATTAGTTTCATTCAGAGATCAAAGGATCATGTGTGGATCACCACTAGATGAACTCTATACGGGGATCCTCCTAGTGTAATAAGGGTAATCTAAATAGGGGTTTCAAAAGTCCAACTTTTCATCAATGAAAGTTCTTCAGATCAGAAATTCATTTATTCATATATAGATGAATTCATTATAAATTTAACAGGAAAATATCCTCTATTTGGGTTTCATGAAAATAAATATTAAAATAAATTTTATTATAAATCTTACCCCAGTTTCTTCCAATGCCCAATGTACCTTCATAGTGTGCATTCTGCCTGGTGATCCCTTATTGGTCAGTATATAAACAATTATTTTCTCCAAATTTTGATAAAACTACATATTTTCTCCAATGTCCATTTGAAAAAAAATGACTTCTCTTTTTATTCTTCACATTTTTTCATAGAGAACATGCTGGTTTAATTTTTAATACTATTGGCAATCATATATAGTATTTTTGGACATTTTAAATATTTAGCCTCTGAAATTAATGAATACTCATTCCTCAAAATTTTCAAGAGAACCATTGTATTAATTTATTTATTAGAAAAAAAATATCTTCCTAGGGGTAATTTAGAACTATAAAGATACTATTTTTTAGAAAATTAGTTTTTGATATTGATGTGTAAAAGAACAATCCAATATCAATTTTTTATGATTATTCTCTAAATAGATCCTATCATACCCATGACATGGATTAATAATATGATTACTCAAAGAGATTGATGATTATAAATACAGATATGTTTGGAAGGATTATTAACTATGATAAATAATTACAAAACATCAAGTGTTTTTTCAGGATACAAACCTTCAGTGAATGTTATATACTTTGAAATTTTTGTTATGTAATTTCCATTTGTGCATAATTGTTAGTTATGATAATTGATCTTATAAATCATGCATCTCTAATTTTTATTACTATGAGATGGTTGTACGCACAATGTGTGGTTCTATAATAAGTTTGGGTTATTTAATGATTCCCTATGAAATTATAAAAATATAATGACTTGTGAATTACACTAGTTTGATATACCATTGACTTGCATGATTTTTTCATTATAGGGGATTGTCCTATAGATTCCAACCTATAAAAAATCATTTAAATAGAGTGATCACCCTATAAATCATTATTATGACCAAGAGGGTCAATGATTAAAGGATTACTTATTTGGAAAGATTATATTGATGATTATGATTTATGTTATCTTGGATAGAGATGTTAGTAGATGACATTGATATATTTTTTTTTCTTTGTTGATAACTTTATGAAAGGGTTACCATAGATTCTTTTTGAATATTAATTTTTATTTAATTTAATGAATTTATATATAATTATGCCATGATATTATTCTAAGTGTGACCCTAACACTATGAATAATGTCTCCATGGCCATTAATTATAACCCAAGTAGAAATATGGGGTGCATACCCCTCTGATAAATCCATTCCTTAATGAGAAACGAGTAGTACATATCAATAAAGTGATATATTACTACCTTGATCAATACTATTTTTGATTGGGAGTGGGTATCTCAAAAGGTAGAATGGATGAAATAAGCCAACATTAAATTTCATTCTTCATAAGTGGGTGAAAATGTCCTATCAAGGATTCAAGAATCCCTTTGACCGAAACATATCTTCAGTGGGGTGTGAGTCTTCCACCATGGATTAATGTTCAGAGACTATATTTTTTAATCACAATGATTGATTTTTCCTCATTAAAAGAGTGTGGTCAGTTTAGGGGGTATATTTAGTGGGTATATACTTGTGATAATTTTAATTTTATTAATAAATTATTATAGAGATATTAGAATAATATTCCCAAGTGATATGGATTTATAGATGACGACCTATTGGAATATGGGGGAAAACTCATATAAATTATATTAGGAGAACTTGAGGATGAAAAAGCCTCATAAATGACATTTGGACTTGATAACTAAGGGTAACTTCCTAGAAATGAGTTTAAAATTATGTTTTTTGATTTATCTTTCATTGATTATAAGTCATGCATGAGCTTTTATTTGGGATTAGTTTTCAATTAGGATATATTACATGGCCATTATTCTCATACTTGAAAAATCAGTTTCTCAGTGATTTAATTATTGATAAAAAATGTTTGAAATTTTTGTAGGAGTTCTTGAAGATGAAAATATATAGTTTTTAATCTATATAAATAGACCAAGTGATGATCATCATATTTTTTTGTATAGAAGAATTGATATATTATTCAAGGTGTTTACTTTGGGTTTTGATTTAATGAATGGTTTATGTCATGTCTAGGGGTATTTCACCTTATACATTATTATATTTGTTTCATTATTCATTATTATATGCTTGAATAAAGGTATTCCATTTATTCTATCGTACATTTCATCTTTCTTTATGATGTCCATGGAATGAGTTTATTTCAAGTGGAGTTTTGTTTTTTCTTATTATTAAAATTTTCATAGCTAACATGACTCTTAATTTGTGACCACCCCAATGCTAAAAATTAATAACTTTTGGGATATTGGAGGAAGGCTTAGAGGGGAATAACTAACCTTATTTCTGACATGGGACATAACACACCAACATTTAAAATTATATTTTCCATTAAAACCTAAGGTGTTCACTGGCTTGCATTTCATATAATACCCAAATACAATGAATTTTGGAATAGTATATAATAATTGAAATATAGGTGTGAAATTATTGGGTAAAAATAGAGGTAACCAAATTATATAATATATATTAATAGAATTAATTCCATTATTAATAAAAATTAATTAGTATATCTAAATAACTAATAAGATTTATTTATCCTTTAAAATTTAACAATTATAAATATGATTTTATGTGATATATCTTAAGATACAATTTAATTAAATGATAAAATATATTATTGTTATAAATAATTTAATAAAAAAATTATTAATAATTTAAAGGATATAATAATAAGAAAATTTTATATTTTTAAATGTATTTTTTCTATGAAAACATTTTTCATTATGTATTTTTGTTCATATTTAAAAATTGAATCCCTAAATATTATAATTTTGTTTCATCAAAATTAAATTCATTTATAAAATCAAAATTTCGATATTATTTTTTGATTAATTTTTTTTAAAATAAATAATTTTTAGGTAAAAATTGAAAAATAAAATTTTTACAAATATTGTAATGTTTATAAATTTATAATGATTTAAGTATTATTGAAAAAATTATAAATATTATCATTATAAAAAATATATTTATGTATTAAATTTATCTATTAAAAATACAATGTTGAATTTATAAGATTCATGTTTAACGTTTTAGAGACTTAAGTAATACTTTACTCTAAAAAATTATTCACTTGTATTAATAATTGTTTTTCACCTCTTAAATATATTAAATATAAAAATATTCATATTTTATATCTATATGTTTATATTATTTTATTCATAAAATATAATTTATATGTTTAAAATTATGATTAAAAATATTAAATATAATGACCATGATAATGGTTAAACGGTTATTTTCAAAGTATTGTTTAATTAATGTTGTTTTATTTTTAATATAAAATGGATATATTTTATAATATTATTTTGAAATTATTTTGACACATATTTTCCTATATAGTATCATTCATATAATTGGTAATTAAAGTGATATAAAATTAATGACACCTAACAGTGAAAACAACATCTACAAAACCATTTTACTATATGTTAGATGTTTTAATTTAAAAGTTACCTTTATATAATTTTGGAATTAATATAGTTTATATGGATATAAAATTTTTGTTCTAAAGATAATTTTTTAAACAGGTGGAATCTTATATTTTTTATAAAATATAAATTATTTGAAAAAAAAAACTAGTTAGCTTGGTAAAATCCAAAATGGTAAAATGTAAAAAACCAGTGGTAAAATACATGAAACATTTTTATAAAACGTAGAAAAATTAATGGTATATTATTTAAAGACATTATATCACCCCACACATCATTATATACCACTTTTGTATCCATTTAAATTTAAATAGTTCCACTCCATCACTGGAAAACTAATGAGTATTTACAAAAATATCCATTTTATTCTCTTATAAAATGAGAACATTGATTCCACATTTATCCACCCGTTCAAAAACTTTATATCAAAAAATAATACCTAGTATCTCTTGAAACATCTACCCATATCTTAGAATACATTTGTTTTTCAAAAATACCATGCTAAGGGGCCTTTATGTGTCACCCATGGGAGAACATCCAAAGGGATATGAAATTCTCTCAACTGAGATCTCTTAATTCTTTTATTCTTATTCCAACTCAAACCTATTAAATAAATAGAATTATGAAAACATAAATATTACAAATATTTTAAGTGTTTTTTACTACTGATTTATCCATTTTCTTACTTCCTCAAAAACCATTCAAAATACGAAGGTGACATCACGCACATGTGAAAAATAGCACATCTTTGAACATCTCACTTGATTTTACTTCACCACATTAAATGGATAGTTATAAATTTACATCTAAAGGATTAATATTATATTGAAAAAACTACTATTATATTAATTTTATAAACCATGAAAGTGACATAATTCATTTTTCAATCTAGCCCATTCTTATTTATCCTAATATATTATTTTATAATTTAAAAAATTTAAAAAATATAAATCATATCACATTTATTATATAATAATAATATTACATTAAAATCATCACTTTCTTAATCATACTAATTCATAGATTAAAACTTGTTCTTTTTTGGGTTAGTTTAACCAACTATATAATAAATGAAATAAATTTGTATAATTAATAACAGTGAAAAAGTAACTAATGGGGTTATTATAAATAAAATAGAAAATTAATTTTGTTTTTGTTTTAATAAAGGTTATATTAATATTTTATTATTAATAATGTACCACCAAATTTTTCATTAACCAATTGACAGTTAAAACTTCTGTTCCTAAATTAACAGAAATATATATATATATAATAAATAAATAATATATGATAAAAATTGAGTTTAAAAATTAAAAAAAATATATTTTTATTAATAAATAATTTCATAAACATTATTTTATTTTTCCAGATGTTAGGCGAATGTATAGGAATCATAATTATTTATGGTAATGATTTTTATATCTCAATTTTTCTTCATTGAGACATGAGAGGTTTTCAAAACTTTTTTAATTTTTTTAGTGTACATATTTAAAATATATATTTTTTTTCATAATATTTCATTCAATAAAATGTTTTTATTAATCCACCCTATGTTCTAATATTCAGCCTATTTTAATTAAAAAGATAACGATGATGTATGGGTTCTTTTGGTCAATACTCACTGCTTGAGAAAAATTTATTATTATGATTTTTCCATTTTATTTATTAATTACTTCCTTATTGAATTAACTTACCATAAACCAAGTTTCATTCATATAATTTTCATATCTATTTAATTATACCACCTTCGTGATATTTTGATACAAAATTTACCAATCCCATAAAGGTGTCTATTAACTCATTACCATTTGGTTGAGTTATAATTATTATCAAAGAAAGTTCTATTCCAAGATTTTTTTATTTTATGCTAAGATTTAATTTCATGGTTTTTTATCTGACTCAGTGGATAAAATAAATTTTTAATTCAAATATTTTTCATTGATTATTATTGAGAATAATTATCATCCTCCATAATGAAAATCTACCCTTCTTATCTATATTTTCACTTCCCTCCAATGATATATTTCTTATTAAGAAACCCAAATATATATTATTTCATTTAGTCTTATTATTTTTTATCCATTTTTAATGGAATTTTTTTCTATTTCATTTATGTTGCGGGTTTTGAAAAAAAAATATTAAAGTATTAATTTTCTTACCTTCCATGATCATTTTATTTATCATCCACTCCATGTTGTATCTTTAAAACCATATGTGTTTTCTAGGTCCCATTATTTAAGAATATTCAGAAAGGTAAATAGTTTCAAAAGTTTTACTAAAAATCTCTCAAAATGACTTTTTAATGTGATTCGTATCATCAACGTTTCTTTGAAATTTGAAGAAATATTTTATAAAACCAATTATACAATTTCCCTTATATTTTACTCTTTTTGTTACAATATTTTTACCTTATATAGTATTATATTTTACATATGAAATTCGAAATCCTCTCAAACCACTTTATTTTGAGGGATTAAACTCCTGGTATCATGAAATCTAATTCTTGTTCCCTTTTAATGTGATAATATTTTAAGTTTTCTTATTAAGCATGTGTTGTTATCTATTTCAACATCCATAAAAATTATTACTTTACACTTGGGATATTCCATAATAATGCAATCCAAATTCTTTCTTAAGATGTTTTATAAACATTCTATTTACTGATTATTGTAATTATTTTCATAACCATATAACCATTACTCTATAGAGTGATAGTTTGTTGGAAACTTACAAGGAAATATATCCCATTTATTGATAGGGTAAATATTTACAATCTATATAATTTTTATTTAAATATGGATATTAATTGATTTTCAAGGAAATATAATTATATATTATATATTTATTCATTTATTTCACTTGATGAAGGCTTTGGACAAAATTACTATTGGGTGGGGTTCATAATAGCCCAGCGATGCATCAAAAGGTATCTAGAGACAAAGTAGTTTGGGTATTTAGTTTATGAATTACATTTATTTATATATCTTGTCATTTGTCTTGACAAAAAATATATGTTTTATAAAAAGTAATTAATGGTATTTTATCTCCTGGAACAAGACATTTAACCATCCAAAATTATGTATTATATCACCAAGAAATCAATTATTATTCACAATCTATTTATTTATATTTTTTACAATTTATGTTGTCAACTTATTGTGATCTGTTATATAGAATTATTTCATTATCATTTATTTCATTCCATATTATTCATATATTTATTTTTATATTATTGATTTTGGTATATGATTTCCATTACTGAGAATTTTAAATAATCCTTTTTATGTTTTCATTACCCTAGGTTATGAAGAAAATTATTACACATGATATAACTAGAAGAAAAAAACATGTATAGAGAATTTATGGGAGATGTTAAAAACTTATAATGGTTTAAGTAGTTCTTAATTAATTAGGAAAAATATCTATTATTTGAGGATGAAATCAATTTTATTAGTTAATGTGTTCTTTTATTCTGTAAATCACTAAACCTAAAAGATAGTAGGAATGAATATAATAAAATATTTGTTATTAGTCAATAAGTTGTTAGAAAATTAATTCTGTTCTATCATATCTCCTATAATATAAGGTTTTAGATAAAATTAATGGTTATTATTTTATAATTTGAGGATAATATAAGAGTTTTATATTTCATTGAGGGTTGATAAGTTAACATTGATAATGTTTTCAAATGTAAAAATTTCCCTTTCGGTTGTTGAATGTAATTTTTGATATTTTAAGATTATTTTGATTATGATTAGAGAAGTATAGAGAAAACACCATTTATGAGTATAATATTTGGATGAAATCCTAAATTATATATTAGTATATAGTGTTTAATTTTAATATAAATTACATCCCTATCAGGATACTAAAATGTGGATATAGTTGTGAAAAAAATGCACCTAGGTGTAATCAACCTAAAAAAGGCTGGTTGAGTATCAACTAAATCATCAATCAGAGAATGATGAGTGGTTATAAGACTAAAAAACTGGATAGCCACTCTTAAAGGATATGCTTTATATATTCACACAGTCATTCTGAACTATTATTAGGGAGTTGATTATATTTTGGTTAGAAAATCTAATTGAAAAATTACTATAGACCACAGAGGTTAACATAAATGAGTTATAGTTTGATCTCTTGATATCATTATTGAATTAGAATTGTTATAGGATTTAATTAAGGTCTCATAGGACAAGATATCATATGATTGTGTTTTTATATTCACATGGAAATTTACTTTTATTTTTTGTGATATTATCATAACTAAATTGTATTTAGTGTTCAGTTTGAATCCAGATCAAAAGAATGCAGCTGTTAAAGAACTGTGTCAAGAAAACCATATGATATTCCATCCAAATAAGGAAGCATGTTTGGAAAAAATGGATACAAAAATAAAATAAAAAGAAAAATATTTTTTTATTATGATGTAAATAATGTGTTTCATAGTTGTAAAAAAATATTAATCTATAAAACTCATTTGGAATTATATCTTAAGTTATGACTTTATATTAGATACCATTTACTTATTTTATTAGGGAGTGATAATTATAATTGTGAGGATTTAATTTATTTACGGGGTGAGAATATAAACACAATGATTTTAAATGTTATTTCCCTCTAAAACCAAATGTGTTCACTAGCTTACTTAAAATGAAACACATAACCCTAACAAGCCATAGAAGGATATATATCCCTTTAAATATAGTCATATAATTTCTCTGTGAATGTAGATCAAACCAAATTATTAAATATATGTAGAAATTGAATAATGTTATTTTATATAAAATTTAATTAGTATAACTCAATAACTAATAAAACCAGTTAATGCATTAAAAGGTAACCCTAAAGAATTATATTTTATTATATTTATTTTAAGATACTAAAAATATTAAAGATATAATTTTTTTAAAATGAATAATATATCAACACAAATTGGACTTGTAATTGATAAAAAATAAGAATAAGGATTTTTAATATTTTAAAAAGTTATTTTCTAAGGAAAAGGGTTTTGATTAATGTTTTTATTTATTTAAAATTAAATTCCCAACTTTTATAATTTTAATTTTATAAAATCAAATTAATTTCTAAATTAAAAAATTAAAAGTCAATTTATGATTGAATTTTTATATTTTTATGAAATAATCAATTTTTAGAAGAATAGAAAATAAACACCATTTAGCTAATACTGTATTGTTTATGACATTATAATGAAGTAATAATGACTTAAAAACTTATATTTTTTTTAATATTTTAGAAATATATTTAAATGGAGAAATGATAGATTCAAAATACTATGTTAAATTTATAATATACATGTTAAATGTTTTAGAAACTTAAGTAATACTTTTCTCTGAAAACTATTTTTATTCACCTATATTAAAATATTGTTTTAATTACTTATAGAAATTAATTATATAAAAAATAAAATTTCTATACTAGATAAAAATAATAATTTAATTTAATAATTTCAATTTTAATTTTAGTAATGAAATTATGGTCAGAAAGATTAATGTTAATGACCATGATAATGGTGAAAGAGTTATTTTCAATGCATTATTTTATTAATATTTTGTAATATTTAAAAAATAAATTTAATTTATCTATTTTATATGATTAATTTTATAGATATTTTGGTCCTATATTATAATATATTATTTATCATTCAATTGGTAAATAATTTTATATAGGATTAAGAACAATTAATTGTGAAAACAACATTTTTCTACAATTTTTTCTATATATTAAATATTTTAATTATGAATGTAATTTAATATTATATAAAAATAAATATTTATTAAATTTATCTTAAAATTACGTTTATAATTTCAAATTTTTGAACGAATGGATACAATATATTTTTTATAAAATTTAAATTACTTTGGTGAAAACTTCTTTTCAAGGGAAAACTAAAATTGTAAAATATATAAATCAAGTGGTAAATGATGATAAATATTTTTAAAACATGTAAAAAATGCATATTAAAGGATTTATCAACCATATAACACCATAAAAATCATTATTCCACAATTGTTTTGAAACTTTCCTATGAATAATGACTTTCCCTTGAATAATTCCATTCCTTCATAGAAAATGTAATGGCTATTTACAAAAAAGTCATTTTCTCCACTTATAAAAGGAGATCATCTCCACCATAGTTATTCATCAATTTAAAAGATTTATCTCAATAATAACTCACCCAAAGTACATCAACAAATGTATCTACTTGTATTATGCCTTTTTTATTTACAAAATACCATTTTTGGGATCCTTAAGTTGTTACCCAAGGGAGAACAACTTGATAGAAAGGTAATGTTTTAAACTAAACTCCCTAAATTATATTCTTCTTCCCCATAAAATATATTATATACATAAAATTCTAAGAACACAATTATTAATAAGACATAAAAATTTTATTATACTAATGGAAGATAAATTTTATGACTTCTTCTAAAATCATTAGAAAAAAAAATGACATCATGTGTACTTGAAAAATATCACATCCATTAAAAGTGTTATTAATTTTTCATCACTTCCTTAAAAGGATAGTGTTAAAACTATATAAAGGACTTATATTATATTTATAAAATTATTTGAATTATTATATTATAAAATATTCCCTATCTTCTTCATAATCTATACTAAAAGAACACATCACTCGTGTAGATGTGCGGGCTTCTGCCTCTATTGATGTGTAATATTTCATTTATTTGCATTAGTGTATTATTTTTTATCTGAACCACTTATTATATGATTAAAAACTATATAAAAATATAAATAATTTAATCATTATTTTTTTATAATGATATTGTTAAAAAATAATCACATTAATTACCATATTCACCTAAAGATTATAAATTGTTCTTGTTTGGGTTTGTTTTACCACCAACGTAAACTATGATATATATTTATATCATGGATGAATATGGAAACATAAAAATAAGTTTTATTTTAAATAAATGAGAAAATAATTTTTGGTTTATTTTTTTGGAAACATTATATCAATACTTAACTTAATATTGATGTACTACCCTTTTGTTTGTTAAACAATTGGTCATAAAATCTCAAGTAACTGTGTTGATAAAAATATTCATAATAAATAAATAATATATGATAATAAATGGACCTTAAAAATTTAAATATATATTATAAATGTTATTAATGATTTATTAAATTAATATATCTTTATTTCTAAGGATGATAGGTGCATGTATAGAATGAATGATCCCTTAAGATAAGGGTTTTTTGCATCTCAATTATGCTTCATTGAGTTATGATGCATATTCACTAATTTTTTAATTTTTAGGTTGTATATATTTTCCATGGATTTATTTTATCATAATTTTCAATTCAATATATGTTATTTAAAAATCCATCTATTGTTTCAACTTTCATTATTTTTTAATTCAATAGATAACAGCAATGTAATACTTCCTTGTTTGAACAATAACTCCTTGAGATGTATTAATTATTATAACTAAATTTTGTTTGGGGTACATACATCAATTTTGACATATATTATCATCATTCCAATTTCATATGTTGGATTTAAATGTCTATTTCATTGTCACATAATCATATTTTTTTGATTCAAAATTTTCTAAATTTGTAAGGGTGTTTCATAACTCAATACCATTTTTGAGTTGTAAAGATTATTATAGAAGTTATTTATTAAAATATTATTTTCTTCCACTCTATGATTTTATTACATAATACTTTTTCTTTTGATCTAGGATAAATTTCTATTTAATTCAAATATTTTACCTTGATCATATTTGGGAATAATTCTCATCATCTTTATCAATAGTTTTCTTTATTTTTCTATATATTACCTTCCATAAAATATTCTCCTTCTTATTAAGAATCCTATTTATGAATGATTTCATGTGGTGTTTATATTTATCCTCATAGATTCTAAAATGGATTATATTATATCCATGTTATGATGTAGGTTATCAAAAATGTAGTTTTAGATCATGAAAAAATGTTTCCCCCTTTATGAACATTTTTTTATCATTCAATATTTATTTATATACATATAATTTATTTAGTTTTTAGGATCCATTATTTAATATTATTTAAAAAATTAAGATTATCAATTTTTTTAATTATCTTTTTTTAAAATAATTTTTTAACAATACTAAAACCCTATATATTTTTTGGATTTTTTAATAATATTTTATAAAAAAACATTTAATATTTCAATTACATTTTCTTCTTTATATTAAATGTTTTTTTACCTCATTCAGAGTTACAAATTATAAATTACCTTCTAAATCATCTCATTCTCATTTCTTTTGAAGGACTAAACTCACAATATCAAACAATCTAATTATGTTATTTGTTCTAATGTGATACCAGTTAAAGTGATATTATTAAAATGATGTTGTCATATATGACAATATATATCAGTTATATTATATTACACATGGTATATACCTTAATAATATCATCCATCAAATTTATCTATATGGATTATGATCATTATGTTTATTGATTATAGATGTTATTTACTTAACCATATACCCACTACTCTGTACGATGTTAGTTTGAGGGTTTATTACAAAGGAATAATTTCCATTAATAGAATGGGGGAAATATAAAAAATAAATATACTTTTCATTTCAATATGGATATTTATTAATTAATTAAATAGGTGGACTATAAAATGTTTTTTTTGCATTTATTTCATATGATTAATTCTTTGGACTTAATATGTGATGGGTGGGGAAAAAATACCCTCTTGATACATTTATAGGTCTATTGATACAAAATAGCCTAGTTATTTAGTGTCTTTATTCCCATTTATTTAGATGTGTCATTTTTAGTCTTGATTGTAATTAAATTTCTTAACTAAAGGCCTTAATAATATTTAATTTATTATTTCATGACATTAACTATTCTGACATAATGCATTCCATCATGATAACATCAGTTATCATTTTTTAATGGTTTGGTCCAAAGCCGCATTTATTATTTAAACAAAGAAAAGACCTATTTTAGCTGGGAGAGGGAGACCCATTACAAATCCTGAAGTTCAGGGATAAATTAGCCTATTACATGGCCCGTAGGCCCATTTTTTGGCCCCAGGCCCATTTTGTGAAAAGTACTGCTATAGTAATATTCCTGCTACAGTACCTTACTACCGCTACAGTGACCTGCTACCTATATAGTTCCCACCGCTGCTATAGTACCACCACTATTATATTGCTCTATAGTACTACTACATTCTATGCCCAATGTGTTTTGAACCCCCATTTTCATGTAGGATTACGGGGTGTTTACCACTATGTCAAACCCCAACCTCATGAAATCAGTTATCATTTTCTATTTGTTGTTTAGTATTATTTTCAATGGATTTGTAAAAATATAATGTTACACTTTATGTGGAATTATTTGATTATAATTTATTTCCTTCCAAATTATTCAAGCCTTTTTTTATTTTATAACTTTTGGTATACACATTCCCCTAATGAGTGTTTGAGCTCACCAACTTATTTTACCATTTTTCCATGTTAGGAAAAAATTTATTTCACATGATATATAAAGAATCAGATAAAACATGTGGAGAATTTATAGAATATATTGAAGGCTTATTTTTTATTAAGTATTTTATAATTTAGTGGGTAAATGGATATTGGCTAAGGAAAGCATCGGATTTATTTGTAAACAATTTTTCCTAATTCGATAAAAATTTCATGTAATTGTATGTAACGAATTATTTATTATTAGTCATGTAATTATGGAATATTTACCTATGGGGTGCCACATAGGTGGGGCTCTATAATTTCATGCCATGTCATATTGGTTTTACTTCAAAATAAATTGTTCTTTAACTTCGTAGTCTTCAACAAATTTATAAATATTTTTTAAATAAATCATTGAATCATTTTAAAAATGTTATTTATAATGGAATTATTTTTAAAAAGTAAATATATATCACAAATTTGGGTTCTAATACTTTATAAGAAAATATTTTTTATCAAAAATATTAGATCCTTGGTTATTCATGTGTGGAGATTGATGCAATGAGTCTCAAAAGTGGATGTGTTTTTTTTGTCATTACTTCTTAGAAAATAAACATGACTCTAATGAAGAATAAAAGGATTTTTGATAAGTTTTTATATATTTTGAAAACAATTTACTTATTTGTTGAATTTTTTTTATAATTATTAAGCCTATAATTTTTTTAATTTGACTATTTTGTTGAGGTTTAAGTGTGTTGTTTCCAAAAGGACAACTACCCTAAGGGGTGGGGGTGAATCACTGTATGAAAGATTAAAATTTCTTCCCCTACAGACATTTTTCATTATTAAACAAAAATCTTTTCTCTATAGTTATTATTGAAAATTTATGAACATAATTTAATTCATGCTCAAGAAACAACAATTTTTTATTAGTTTACCCTCAGTGGGCTATATCCATGGAGCATACAATGGTGGTATGCTGATTTACCAAATTCTCTAAGGCTCATAGGAAACAATGAGTACAATGTTTGAGATTGATCTTCTATGCCTAGTCTCAGTGCTTTTACGTGGTCTATGATCTTCCCAATTCATTGCCACGGGTCACTACCAATACCACTTTCTTTGGATCACTACTGGTGGAAAGGGTCACCATCTTCCACTTCCATTGCTCACTACTCTAGGAATGGAATTAACTCACAGTTTATAGACATTTAGGTCAAACATAGTTTAGGGATGTGTATCTCCCTTAATTTTCATGAATACCACATCATCAACTGTAGGTATATGCTCTGTTGAAGTCTTATTTTCACCCGCAGATGAAGTCCCCCTTCCTGGGAACTGCTATATATCAGAAAATACTTTCGCCAACTGATTTGAATCATTTTCAGGCTTCCTTGAGTGTTTCAGGAACCACCCAATCCTTCAACATACTGTGTACTAAGTATGGAATCTGTATTATCTCCTCCACATATTGATTCCACTTCCGCAAATGTCCCTTCATCTTTAGACATCCTCCACCTTCGATATCACATAACATCTTCACGTGCCGACTCTACAAACCTTATATGCAGACCAACCAATGTCTGTGAACAATTCTCTATTCAGGTACTACCTTTGCTTCCACTTACCAGATCTCCCCCACTATATACCATGTTCTTCCTCTGTATTTGCAGCCTACAACACCCCAAAAAAACCGTTTACAAAATTCCTTCCTCATGAACCTCTTCAACATTCGTGAAAATCTCCCTCACTAACATGATTCGAACAATGCTAAATTCCCAGAGAAAAGAGATATTATCTAATGCTATTTTCCTGTCTCTCCTAATCAGTGTGATTTGATCTTTTTATATAGGCAAAGATATCTTCAAAATCTGTTAATCCATGATTTACCAAATATTTGATTCAATACTGCCTGCACAACACACTGCTTATTCCCTCGTGAACTGTAAGACTTCTAGAGAACCATTTTTCCTATGTGGTTTGTAGACTTCTTTTTCTCACATGAAAAACCATTCTCTGCTTCCATCCTACAAACCATCATGCCTTCCGCATACCACACATCTTTCAATGTAAACAGTTCCCACAAACCATTTCTGCAGCTTCCCATACGGTTCCCGCTGCCTGGTACGCAATTGCAAACCATTCCCGGAAATGTTACATGGACCATGTCATGTGAGCTTCAACTCCCCCTATCTTGCTTCTAGACGTAATAGTTTCTCCCAATTTCTTTTCTCCCTCTATAATAGTCACACTTTCTTCCCCTTTTTTAATGAACCCGAAGGGAACTTAATGGTTGTCTGCAACAGGGTAAAGAACACATATCAGTACATTAGGGAGAAACACACCATACCATGGGGAGTGTGGGATCACACATCCACACTTTCTCAAGTGTAGGGATTTTATAGGACTCCTAGATCTAGTCGATTCCATTCAAGTGCTTTTTTGGGTAGGGCATTTGTAAGAATATCTACATCATGTTGTTCTATTGACACATAATCCAACTTAACAATCCCTTACTCCACCTTCTCCTTGATAAATTGATATTTTATTTCAATTTTCTTTATAAATGTGTGATGAACTATATTTTTTCTAATGTTTATATCATTTAAATTTCCAAAATTAATTCTAATCTAATATTTCACTACCACTCCCATATTCTCAAGCTGCTGCGTTATCCACAATAGCAATGTACAGGATTGAGTAGCCAAAATATATTCATCTTCTATGGA
Source organism: Viscum album (assembly GCA_963277665.1). NCBI lineage: Eukaryota > Viridiplantae > Streptophyta > Magnoliopsida > Santalales > Viscaceae > Viscum > Viscum album. The sequence goes on from OY728145.1 coordinate 192,846,777, forward strand.
GCTCAAATAAATCCAATCATGTTTCTTCATCAACCAATAAATACATAATTCTCCAAGATAAATGGAACCTTCAGACATTGATTTCATATCATCTTGTTGATCCATCCCAAAATGCATATGTATATCCCAATAACTCTGGCTGAAGTTTTTCTTTATACATTAAAAAAATCCAATGCTCCCTTGATGTACCAATGCATTCTTTTCACTAAAATCATGTGTCTCTCATTGTCATTTCATTGATATCTCACTACTTGGCATGTGGAAAATACAATATTAGTACTTTTCATTGTTTGGTACAATAGACTCTTAATTATTTTCCTATATTCAGTGATATTAACCGCCCTACCTTCATCATCCAGGAACAGTTTCAATAGGGTATAAACTAGAGTCTTAATATCTTTGGAATTATCCATTACAAGTATTCTCAAAAACTCACTGGAATATTTAGAATGAGAAATAAAAGTTCCACTCTCTCTTTGTATCACCAGTAAGTTAAGAAAAAACTTCATCTCACCAATCATGGACATTTTGAACTCGCTTTTCATGTGTTCAGAAAACTATCTACATTTTGTTTCATCTAATCCACCAATGATTATGTCATCAACATAAACCTACATAATCATCCTTTTACTACTATCATTGTGGAAATACAAATTGTAATCTACTCCACCACACTGGAAACCAAGATTCTATATAAACAGATTAAGCCTTTAATATCATGCTCTTAGTTCTTGGTTGAAACTATATAAAGCATTATTCAGCTGAAAAACTCTGTTCTCATCATCATGAATGAGAAAACCATCTTGTATCTCAATGTAAAAATATACTTCTTGAAGAAAATTTTGAAATATTGATTTGACATCCAGTTGGAAAACTTTAAACTATCTTTGCACTAAAATGGCCAAGAATAACCTGATTTTCTCCAGCCTTGTAACAGGCACACATGTCTCATCAACATCAATACCATCTATTTGGGAGTTAACTTTTCACACTATTCATCTTTTATTTCAAATCACAACACCATATTCCTTCATTTTTTATGAAATACCCATTTTTTCCGATGAAATGCTTGTCTTCTAGTCTCGAAACTATTTCCCTTGTCTGGTTCTTCTCAATTGGGTTAGGCTCTTCATTCATTTCCTTAACCCAATTCTCATCTCAAACTGCTTAATCAAAGCATTTAGGCTCCACTTGTGATAAGTTTGATTCTTTCTATAGAGAATTCATCCTCCTTGTCTGCACTAGTGCTTTCTAATCACCAATTATGTTATACCTATCAATTTTAGCTCTTTTCACTGGTCAATGGGAGGAGACTAATTTATTCTCATCATCGAAGTCATCTTTTGAATCAACATCTAGATATGGTGCATCTCCTGACCTTCTCATATCTTTGTCACAATCCTCTTAAGTTTGATCATTCATTTGCTAAATATTTTGTTCATTCTCCACTGTAATTACATCAAGAAATTTTACTATCTTTCCTATCGTCATTTTGAAGAATTTATATGCTTTTCTTTTCATTGAGTATCTAATAAATATCCCTTCGTCCCCAAAATATTAATTCTTCATGTGTTTATCCTTATTGATAATGAAACATTTACTTCTAAATAATCGAAATTACATCAACGATAGATTATTTCCATACCATAACTCGTATGGAGTCTTATTCCCTTTTGAAGAATGTAAAGCTCTATTTGAAGTATAGACTACTGTCATCCCCGATTCTTTCCAAAATTTCTCTAGAGGGTCTTTCTCAATGATCATTGTCAAGGCCATGTTGTTCATAATCTGATTTCTTCTCTCAACTAATCAACTCTATTTCATAGTTCTTACTGCTTAGACTTGATGCCTTATCCCATGTTTCTCGAGATAATCGTCTACTTGGGTATTTTTTATCTCAGTTCCATTATCTATCTCAATCGTCATGATTTTCTAACCAAGCATCTTTTTATAATCTCATTGATATATTGTAATACAATTGAACACTTCAGATTTGTTGGTGATTATTGAGACCCATTACATTCTGCAATATTCATCAATGAAGAAAACATTATATCTTCTCCCATTTGTATCCTTTGGGGAAATTAGGCCACACACCTCAATATTCACCAACTCAAGTAATCATATTGACAGTTTCTCATTTTTCATATATTTATTTCGAATGATCTACCCTTATTGATAAGCATTGAATATATGACTACAATCACATGATAATCTAAGGAGATTTCGTGAATCCCAAAATATACCCATATCCTACAAGGATGCTTGAATTATCTGGAAATGAAACTTATTTCATAACTTTTTTTATTCATCCTTGTATAGAAAGAAAATGTCATATTCTCCATTCATGAGGTATATATTACTTCTTTTAAAATTTCTTTTCAACACAAAAACACCATTCTTTGCCTTGATGGTAAATTATTTATTGGAAAAACTTGTGGCATGAACTGAATCACACAAGTAACTGACACTATGGAATTTGTGACTAATCCCTTCAATAACCAAGTCATCTACTCATCTCATGCCTTTACTAAAAGAATTGGATTTTCCGGAAACATTATTTTTTAATTACCTATAATTACCAAATATTATGATTACTTCTTTATTATACTTGATTCCAGACACAAGATCCTTATTTCTTATCATATGGGATGTGCATACACTATCAAGTATCCATATCCCAATGTGATCTGATGTCTTGAACACAGTTTCTGCAACTACCACCTTCTATGCCCTTTTCTTTTTGACTAATGTATTTGAATTCAAATTGGACATGGAATGATAATCTTGATCTTCTTTAATATGTGACGGACTGGCTTCCACCTCTAGAGTTGCAAATCGATTTTAAATTTTCAACTCTATTGAAGATACATTTGGCTACTTCTTATGAAAAAATTAAGTATATCTCAAAACATTCCTCAGCATTATTGATGTGCAATGTATTTCCATGTGTCAGAGTCTTTTACACCTGAAACAATGACCATCAAATGATGACCTGGAATTTTGATCTCTGTACAACTACCTATATTCGTCTTGTTCCCACTAGTTCCTCTTTGCTATAGAACATAAATTTTGAGATTGTCCCATCTTACCACAAAAATATTATCTTATATGAGGTACATTATTTTATTGAAATGATTCACCACTAGTTGTTCCTGGGGTTCTCTGAATCTTCTTATTTTGATTCATAAACAAATCAATCTTCAATAATTGAGTGGGTGATTATGGTAAGACTTAAACCATAAGTGTGTTTTGTTTTAGATGAATCCCCCTACTAGTTATATCATTTATAGATGATTGTTTATTCTTGTTTTTCAGGACCACTCTTCTCAAATCTCATTTTCTTTGTTGCCTATATAATCTTCTTTCTGGATATTGAACTAGGAGTTAATAGTTTCTTCTGATCTTTAATTGTTCATCGTAGACTGATGAATTCCTCTTCTAGTTCTTTGATACATATGATTTGATCTTTTCAAGTTTTATTAAAACTATTAAATTATATTTTCGGTTCATTAATTTTGAGTTTGTACATAACCACATTTTTTTATTTTTCTAGCATTGAAGACCTCATCTTTTCAATTTCTACATTTAGCTCAGAATTCACTTCATCTGGTTGCTGCATATAGAGTTTGGAATCATGAACAACTTTGTTAGCTTTATTATTTTTTTATCTCAAAATTTTAATCTCTTCAATAGAAGAAAGAAGTTCAGCTTGAAGATCAACTCTTCCTTCAATTTCTACTTCTGCATTGTCACTTTCTTATATTATTCATGAATTTATGAAAACTTCTTCCCAAGCATCTAATTTATGATCCTTAAAATCCTTTAACTCTTCTACACTAGATTATTCTGAACATTAATCATCTTTTGAAAGAATATTTTTATTTTTTAATATCTTTTTATTAGTATTTTTCCTCCCTTTCACATCAGATGAATACTTTTTTGGGTAATTTCATTATTGTATTCATTGTTATCATCAAGAATCTTATGGAATCTTAATGCAAAGTGACCAATATTTCCACATTGTAAGAATGAAAATGTAATATTACCTTTAGAATTTATTTTCCCCTTGGTAGATTTGAGGAGAGAAATGACATGACATTATCCAAATTTTCCTCCTCCGGACAATCATCAATATTCAGTTCTTCCATGGGCTTGAATGACAATTCTTTGGTTATCCACTTTTCCACTACATCGTTATCATATTTTCTCATTTCATATTCTATTTGGGTATTGTGTATGTAATATAGTGTCAAATCTTTCAGTTCTTTGTCTTCAAACACTGAAACTTTCGGATTGAAATACTGTGGATGTTTCCCCATGATATACTTCACAATCTTTATATATTCAATTACTTATCTAATACCCCACATTTATTACACAATATCATTTACCCTATCAATGAATGCATCAAAAATATTATTGGGTTTTATTATGAGATCATCATACTTGTTCCACAAAACCTCCAACTTTGCTTCATAGTCGTTTGTGTCTCCCTCATAAATGTTCAAAAAAATTCCACATAGCATGTGATGTTCTACTAGACATCACCTTCATATAAATTGAAATTGATAGGGATCCCCATAAAGTATTGATCCCTTTAGCATCCGCATATAATTAGATTCCTTAACCTTTTATAAAGAAACACTATTTATGTTAGTTGATATTACATGTGTTGATTCTATGAAGACATCCATCCCTTCTCTTCAGATGTAGTGCTGCATTCGATTCTTCCAGAGATGAAAATTATATCCGATCAAGAGAAGAATATATTTATGATTGACCAACTGAGTGTCTATTTCTAGTATAGAATCACTTCCTTTCAACCTTTCACTATGATACAAATTATTGGGTCCGAAAGGTCAAATACCCTGAGGGGGGGGGGGAATCAGAGTATGACAGATTAAAACATCTTCACCTTCAGATCTTGTTTGTTCATTAAAAAAATATTTTCTCTCTCATTATCATTTCAATATATGAACATAATTTAAATCATGATCAAGACACAAATTTTTTATTTCATTCACCCTCACTGATCTATGTCCAAGGAGCATACAATTGAGATGTGCCGATGTTCCAAATTCACTGAGGATCACAACCAACAATGAGTACAATGATTGAGTGATATATTCTATGCCCAGGATCACTACCTTTATAAGGTTTTGGGTCTACTCACTTCATTACCAAGGGTAACTACCTATTCCTCTTCCCCTATCTCGCTACTGGTGGAAAGGTTCACCATCTTCCTATTCATTCGTTCACTGCTCTTTGAAAAGAATCCACTCATAGTTTATAGACTTATTGGATGAATAGAATTTATGGATGTGTAGGTCCCATAATTTTCCTGAATACTGCATCCTCAATTGTAGGTAGATGCTATGTAGATGTCCCTTTTTTAAATACAGATGATTTCCACCTTCCCGGGTATAGATAGGAACCCGAAAATACATTCGCAAACTAATTTGAAGCTTTTTAAATCATTCATGAGTGTTTTGAGAACCATCTGCTCCCCTCACATGCTGTGTACTGAGTATGGTACATGAATCACCTACTCAATGTACTGATGTTCCTTCCATTAACCTCTCTTCATCAGGATACATCCTATGCCTTCGCTATCACATACCGCATCCGCGTACCAATGTCGCGAACCTCCACTACGAACAACCCTCTATCATTGAAATGTTCGTTGTTCACAGACTACCTTCACTTACACATACCAGAGCTCCCCCTCCAAGTACCATGGTCTTCATACTTATTTGCGGCCTATGACACCCTACGAAAACCTTCAACATAATTCCTTTCACGTGAACTTCTTCATCCATCGTGGAATTCTCCCTCGTGAACTCACTTCGAAGTTTGTGAATTCCCAAAGAAAAAAGACTTTCTATAATTAGATTTTTTATATCTTATAATTTGTGGGATTTTATATCCTTTTATTGGAAAATATATCTACAAAATACCAAAATCAAAGATTTATAAAATCATTGATTCGATACTATCTCCACTGCATACCTCTTCTTCCATCATGAACCACAAGCCTTCCAGTGAAGCATTTTTCCTATGCGGTCCATAAAATGCCTTTTCTCCCACACGATTCCATTCTACTCTCCATACTAAAAACCATCATACATTCTGTATACCAACCATACTCATTCACGGTCATCTGGATTTTCCAACAAACACAATCACACCAAAAACATACCGAGAGGATTCCTTGAGGGAATTTTTTCCAAAAAAGTGTGAACAAATTATTATAGTGTTATTAATTATTGTAAGAACCCATGGATGATACCATATTAATAACGTGAATTTAATGAATATATCTCATTAAAATACATTCCCATGATATTTTTGGTTTAGATATTTAAATTAGCAGATAAACATATAAACTAAAAAGACACATGTTTTTAACCAATAAAAAAATTTACAGCTATATAAGAATCTCCTTAATCTATAAGATGTTTTCAAAATATCTCAAAAATTATCAACATAATATACCCTTATAAGAACATCATATGTATCAATATTATTTATAACTCATTTAAATGAAAATAAAATAGTTAGGTGTGATCATATTCTCTATAAGGGCATACATAAGTGATACCAACCAAAGATCATCGTTGAACAAAAGATGAGATTATGAGTATAATCTGGATAGATAAAAAAATTTACCCAAAAAATAATATATCATAAATCATGGAATGGTAATTTATTAAAATAAAAAAATATCGTGGAATTTACATATATCAAGAGGAACAATAATAATACCTTATCTTAGATGCATAAAAAATTAATCCTAAACCATGATATAAATGTCTGTAATTTCATAGAGATTGTGTTTAAACATGGAGTTTAACATATCTAGAATAGTAAATAAAATATAAAAGGTATAAAAATCTCAATCATAAGAAATATTATGAATAAACTCATTATACCAACGAATTTATAAAGAAAATCATTTTGTACACACATTAAAATGTGATCAAACTCATTTTCCCTTCACCTTTTTAAATAAAATAACTATTTCCATGCCCTACTATCTCATCAAATATCAAACTAAACAATTGAATTATATGAAAATATAAGACCCAAACATTCATCATCCCTAATTTTTGGTGTCTCATAAAATAAATTCATGATATCATAAATAACTTATGTAATGAAAATTGGTTTCATATCCTTTTCAAAAGAGATCACATGAGGAAAACAATCAAAATTCCATCAATTAACATGATTAACCCATATAATATGAATGTGTTTCCAATGATACCAAATAAATTTATAGGTAGATAACATTAAATTATGTATATAGTACTTAAACCATATAGATAATGGGTATATGGTTTAGTCAAAAAATTTCATAATCAATCTATGTATGGAATATAGGTAAACCCTATTTAATTAACATAAGGGTATATAGGGTTCTTATGTAGAAAATAATTAGAAAGACCAATATGTTTCCACACTATGGATCATTAGGAATTAAGAAAGAAGAAAATGATTTCCAAGATTTTAATCCCCCAAAATATTTTTTAGAGTTTAAATGGTAATTAATGTAAAAAAGTTCGAAGGAAAAAAGAAAAAGTTTTCTGATAAAGAGTGAAATGGATGAAAGGTCATAAAAGTGTTATTTAGTAATCATTTTTATCGTTTTCCTAAAATAAGAAGTTATTTTTCAGTTTGAAAATATATATTTTTTGAAAAGGTTCTTTGAAACCGTTAAAAAAATTGGATTTTGAAATGAATATTCAATAAAAGAGTCTTTAAAAAGGACATAGAGGATATCTTGAGGAAATGTGATGTGGAAGATAAATAAAACAATATTTTAATGAAACCCATTTTAATGTTACAAAACACTTTGTAACATCCCACATCGTAAAAAGGGATACCAAAAAATCATTTTGAAAAGTAGAGAATGAAAATGCGATTCTCACATGTGATAACACATAATTCGACATCCTTATACAAATTTTATCATTTGTGGGGAAATAAAATTCTTTCAATTAGGGTAATCCATTATTAAAGTGGATGAGATTTATACGCAATAATGATAAAATTTGGGGAGAAAAATGTTCAACATGGTCAATGTTTTGAGTCAAATTTTAAATTTTCACCATAAAGAAATAGAAGGTACCATGACATATATTCTCAGAGTTGTAGAAACTAATATTCTAAGTAAAAAATTGAAGAAGAATCATTTTAACTCAACAAATGGATATAAGTAAAAAACCACTTCAAATTTAGTATATTTCGAATCAAAATCCATTTAAAAAAGAACATGATATAGATCTTAAAACCCCATGAATTACAAGAATATGGTTAAATGAATTCATTAGGTATTAATAACCCCAATATAATGATGTCATGGGGCACAATAATAATTATGTCTTAAGAAATTAAATTTGAGATAAAGAACCCCTTACTTTTTATTCAGGGTTTGTTGAATGTGCTATAACAACATATACAATGAAAATAACTATCCTAATATCAAATTTATGAGATTTACTAAAATATATAAACATTAATACGCATCACTTAAAACCATATATAAATATATATAACCCGATTATAGTTTATTTTCATCATTAAAATTTTGTATGTTTTTAGTGTTTATTTCGTATATCTTTTATGTTGATACGGTAAATTATAACATACTGGTTTAAAGATCATAATTATCAAATGGAAAAATACATAATTTTATTTAATGATTCCTTGATTCCTATTTCATTAGGTTAAGGGGATGGATATGTTTTTGGAAAATAGAAATTATGATGAACTAGTTTCAACTTGTTTAACGATCAAAAGGTGGTTTAAAAATGAATATATTCAATGTTAATAACATATTTTTAGAAATTTTAAAACATATTAAATAAATTATTATTTAATTATATTACTACTATATAACATTTCTTAATCTTTCATAATACAAAACATCATAACAACCATCACATATATGGAAAAAAAATCTAAACGAGTACTTTTTATAGTGATTTAACATGCAAGGATATGTTTTTATATAATGTTAATATAAACTTTATTGAAGATTAAACATATCATATATATAATTATCCTTAACTAAATTAATTTTTTTAACAATCTATGTGGAGTGGTGATGAAAAATTATATTTTTCATTCGTTGAGGTAGTAATCTATGCGTACACACGATTACTAATTCAATTTATCATCAAATGTTGTGGAATTAATGTATATAATAAATTAAAATGAAGGAATTATAACTTTTAAATATTTGAAAAATTTATTCATCAAATATGTAATTATTACTAGTATTGAGAGATGGTTATTGAAAATGAACAAGATTGATTTTTGGAGGTGGTATTCTGAACATACGTGCAATTTAGGTTGTTTTATTTTTCTTAACGGATTGAAAAGATTGAATATTGGTAACTAAACTAATATAATAAAAGTTTATTGTATTACCTATACTTATTTAATTATATTTTGGATGCATGAAAATTATTTTAAGGTAAATATTATGATGAAAATACTGAATAAGAAGAAATTCTCATGATGTGGAATTTAAACTTTTCTTTAAATCCCGGCATAAATAGAGGCCTTAGGATATCTAATTGAGGCCAGAGTAACTTGAGTGATACATATAGGATATTAGAAATAAAATATTATAAATATGAAATTATATGTAATAGGTGTATCAGGATGTTGTGTAATTTATCCCTTCTCATAACTGAAAACAATGATAATTTTGGAAGCACTAATTACAAATAAATAATGGTATGTCACCATTCAGGGGTCAAAAGATCAAAAAATTTATAATAATTGTTATGAGTACAATTGGATGAATGAAATTTCACACACACAATTTTGAGAATGTTTTTCAAAATATTTTTTACCTTTTAAAATTAGTAAAACTCATTTTCTCCTTCTTACTTTTACCTTAGTAACTAATATTTTTAACATTAGTAATTAATTTTAATGGACCAAATTAAAATTGGAATTATTTTTAAAGTTGAATATTATTATATAAAATATGAAAATAAATTCATAAAATTAAATCTGTAAGGTTTAGAAATTTAAATTTTAATATTAACACACGTAACACAAAAAAACCCATTTTAAAAAAAGTGGGTTTTTAAGAATAAAATTTATGTGTATTATACATGTATCATTTTAATTGAATTTAATGATATTAGTTGGGTAATTATTAACAAAATTAAATTGATATGACATCCAGATCAATCAAAAATTGAACATCACCATTTAAATGTCATATTAAAATAATAACATCAAAGTAGTTTTGATATTTGAATAAAATATTACTTATTTTTTAAAATGTTAAATATTTGTATTCATAGATTAACATATTATTTGAAAATAATTAAATTTTCTCATTAAATATATATTTGAAAAATTAAAATGTAATTTTGTATATCTTTCTTACTTAATGATAATGTCTTAAAACTTACGATTTTAGGTAAAAACAGTATTTTTCACCATTCACATCAAAATAAATTATTTTAGAAAAAAATATAAAAAATAAACCGAAGATAATTTTGAAATTATGAATTCAAAAATGAAATTAATTTTGTAAAATTCAAATTAAATAATTTATAAATTTCTGTTTTAAATTAAAATTCAAAATATAATGGAAAATATCTTTTATTGAAAGAAACCCTTTTAAATCCTTAAGAGTTTTGAGTACTATTCCTTAACAATTTTTAGCATGAAGAATGTTAATATATTTTTTCATATATTATAATATTATATATTATAAAAAGAATATTTTAATTTTTTTGATTAATATATTAAATTAAAATATTTTAAACTTAGAAAATATTTTTATATAGAAAATATTCATTTATATTAAATCATAACAATTTTTTATCCTATAAGTGAAATATTTTTTATTTGTTAGATATATTTATATTCACTTTTGGTATTATTTTTCTTATACTTTTCACAATAATATACATCTAATTTCTCATGGAATGTTTAATTTCAGTGTTATGTGTGAAAATATCTACTAAAAGGAATATTAATTTTGAGAAAAATATATTCTGAAGTCTCACGATGTTTTATCCTACCCTAATAAATTAATTGAATGCTATAAATTATAATTACTCTTGACTAATTAAATAGTTAAGGGTGACCATAATATATTCATGAATCGAGATTTAATTTTTAATGTGATTTCTTCCCCACTATCCTTGGTATGAATAATGAACTCATCTTTCCCCTCATAGTAGGAATATAACTAATGTTGAGTTTTTTCCATTAAAAATTTGTGTTAAATACCCCAACATAATGAGATCAATTCACAAAATTGATTTTATTATTATTCTATATTTAATAGGTGTTAATGGGTTGATTTATAGATGTGATTTTAATATCATATAACTTATCATGGCCTCTATGTCAAGAGATCCAATCCATGACTAATATCACAAGAAATTTGTCTAAAGTAAGGATAATAGAATTTTATTGGAATAAAATTCATAAATATATCTATTAGAGGTAAATTATATACTTAGGATACAATAGTCATTCCATTAAATGTTTTTATTTACATCTAGTCATTAGGGTGGTGATTTTATGTTCTTAGGTACAAAGGAGTAGGTTGAACAAGAAACAAAAAAAGTATTCGTTGTTCTTTAGTTGGTTATCACTCATCCCCATTCTACATCTATAACATTATTTGTTTTAATGAATAACATTAGATATTTTTGAGAGAGGAAATAATGATGATGATTTTTATTTTTTAGGTGGAATGATTTTCTATGTTCTGGTGATTATTTTCCACCCTAGAGGGTATGTCTATAGAGGGGATGGGGGACTATAGTTTAGAATTTAACATTATTGGGTATTGTAATATCATGGTCATAGGGCCACTATACTGGTAACCCGAGTGAGATCGCCACATGACCTCATGTGTGAATCCTCACACACGAGAGGCTACCAACAACCAGTGACGGTCTAATTGGGTTTGCAAGGATTTTATGCCATCTTTAGTAGTGTTAGACAGTGGAAGAAATAAAAAACAAGAACTGAAAAATAATCATGCATTTCATAAAATGACCCCAAAATAGTGTAAACACCCAAAAACAAGACAACAAACATGTAATTCTGTAGTAGTGTCATGTGTCAAAAGAAAACCAAAATAATGACACCCATAAAATTCCATAAAATGGGTCTCGTTGTCAATTTCATTACCCTCATCCAAGCTATTTACCAATGTCGTAATTAAACCTTCTATAATAGGTACTTTGACCCTATCCTGGTATGCAACCATGAAACATGCTCGTGTACCCATGGTGGCCCAAGAATGGTGTGAGTACAACTCAGTAGGTGACCATCGATAGTGTCTAATGCAATCTCTAGTCTATTAAAAAAACAATTTATACAGTACTAAAATGGAACAAATAAACCATGAACTAAATGAAGAACGTATCACGATAAAAAGTTATCAATTTTCCACATGGTCACTTTGGTTCAACCGTGACACCCAACCCACTAAAACAACTCCGACACTACTGAATGATTGAACCATGAGAATCAATTAATAGGGGTAATGTAGTCAAAATAATATGCTGGAATTTATTTATTCAACAAAAATTATAGGCACTGAAGGGCATCTGTCTGATTACTTATACCATGTCAGTTTCTATTAGTTCCTAGATAGTCATGTAGGCACCCTAGCTAAAAATAAGGAGCACCATGTCATCATATCAAGTTAAGGATACCGAATTCCAAACCCCTACTATAAAACATGCCTTTAAAAGCACTGATTTTATCAGTGCTAAAATAAGCACTGATAAAGGGGACCTTTTATCAGTGTTGTCAGTACATTTAGCACAGATAAATGACATCGTTTATTAGCGCTTTATTTTTTGTACAGATAAAGGAAACCCTTTATCAACGATTTATTTTAATATTGATAAAGGGTATCCTATATCATCATTTTTTACGCTGATCAATATCCAGAATAAAATAAAATAATTAAACAATTAAAAAATAAAAATACATAAATTTAAAATAGTATTAAAATGTATACTAATTAAAAAATTATTGGTAAAAAATAAATAAATTTAATATACATATATATAAATAATAAATAATATAAAATTGTATATATTTAATGTATATATATGTAAAATGAATAAAATGAAAGAATGAAACAAATATAATTTTAAAATCAGTAAATTTTAAAAAATATCAAAGGTTTTATTAATTAAATAATTAATGATAAACATGAATAAATTTAATATAAATATATACAGATTATAAGTATTAATAAATAGTATTTTAACTATAGATATATAAAATTAATAAACTATAATGACTATAAAAAATTAAAAATGAATACATTGTAAAAATTAAACAAACAAATTAAAAAAACAATAAATTGTCATAATTAAACAAAAAATTAAAAAAAAATACATTAAAAATTTATTAATGGAATATTTATTAATAAAAATGAATAATTTTAATATATATATATATATTAATTATAAAAATTAATAAATAATATATATTAAATATAAATTTAGAATATAAATAAAATATAATAATTAAAAACATAGTAATGTCCAGTTCATTTTAATGGTTTTTACATAACTATTCATTAATACATTTAATATAGAAATGTATTCATTTATATGTCTTAAAATAAGATTTATATAATAAAAGAAATTGATTCTTTATATTAAATTAGTCATATATTTATGGAAGTATGATTTACTATTAAAAACTAATATTAATTAAAAAAACCGACTAATGGCATTTAGTAATGGACATAACTGATTTTTTTTTTCAATTTAAATTTGACATATATCAAATGTGTGATACACATATACGTAATTAATTCATTTAACACACGCACAAATATTTATGTAATTAATGAAATCTTATATAGAAAAATAGAAAGAAAATATTTATGTAATTTATTCAAATTTTATTATCCATCATAGAATTTCAATATAACATGATACATTTAATATATCTTATGCCTTTATTTAGTAAATTTTATTTATTTATTTTTAATATTATTAACATTAGGTATCAAATCAATTTTAATATTTTTTTTGAATTTAATCATTTTCGTTTATTTATTTATATATATTTATTTACTATGTTTTAAGGTTTTCAATATTTATTCAAATTTGTTTCAATATAAATCCATATTTCTTTAAAAATTTTATATTTTATTTATAATACTTATCCAATTTTTCAAAATTGTTACATGTACAAATTTTTAATTATTTAATTTCACTCATTTTTAAGATTCGTGATTTAGGATTATATATTTATTAATAATGATAAAAATATATTTGTAAATAAGAATTTATAAATAAATATATTTATGAATAAATATAATTTATAAATGTGTATTTACTAAATTTAAACATTTATATATCTATAATTATAAATAAATAAATAATCGTTTTTGAAGAGTATTTATATAATTAAAATAAATTATTTTAAATATTTAAATATTTATAAACTTATAATAAATTTATTTAAATAATGAATATATTTACTATATTTATATTCATATTTATATTTATATTTATTTATGGAATATATATATAACTATAAAAATATATATCAGGAATGTTCAGGACCTAGTGTGTCTGGTCCTAAATATTTATTAAATAAGACATAAAATTACACCAAAGACTATGAAAGTAACATAAGAAATGTCACCAAATCATGAGAGTGACCAGACACCACCCAAAACGAAAAGAAAGTCCACAGAGCCATCAAGAAGGCACAAAAACCCACAAAAAATGACCAAAGGCCGTTAAAAACCATGAAAAAAAATGGGCCAAAAAAACATCATTCAGGCCAACAACACCCATGTGTAAAGATGCTCAAGGTTGCAATTTGCCCGAGGTCGACCATGTTTTAAGGGTAGTCCTTGCAACAATCATAGCCACATCCAATTCACACTGGTGTAAGGGACATAGGATAAACAATCACACTGCCCAAGGTTCCATTCCGCCCGAGTTTAACCTTGCGAGACCTCATAGTTTGG
Organism: Viscum album; assembly: GCA_963277665.1. NCBI lineage: Eukaryota > Viridiplantae > Streptophyta > Magnoliopsida > Santalales > Viscaceae > Viscum > Viscum album. Next base: position 192,861,787 of record OY728145.1, read on the forward strand.
ACCTCGCCAGTATCCCACACACCGCCCGTATCCAGTAACACCATTCATCAGAACCCTCATCCTCAGATCCACCAGGATACCATATCTGGATGTTTTTTCTAGCCACTACCTGTGATCTGTGCCACCTATGAGTACCCAAAAACCCATAAGAAGAGCTTCGCGACGCCCCACGTGCACTCCATTGCCAACATCCGAAGCCACCTGCATCCCATGGTATCGGCTGATCGTCCCTCCAACTGTCAAGCAGGGCCTCCTATCACTAAGATCCCCAACATAGCGTTTCCCTACTCCAACCTTCACCGTGACCCCACCTCACTGAAGAGATTCTGAGATCCCCATCATCACATCTCTGATTCCAGCCACTCCATCTACATGACCATCATAACCACTGATCTCCAATGATTATCCAAGATCTGTGTTTCCAAAAAAACATCTGCCACCAAGGATGTATTCATCTAGAAATTGAATTCCATCACTTCACCATCATGATGCATCCCAACATATTAGAGTGAGGGATCAAACATTTCATTTCATCATCGCATCCCATAACACCCAAACCATCTCCACTCACTAGATCTAAAAACAGATCAGAAGGGGTTTCATCCCCTTCCTCCGAAAATCCTCCACAAAAATCAGTACATTAAAAGGGTCTTTCATAAGAAGAAAACATATCAAAGTGACTAACAATATCATCATCTCATCTTCGATATATTGATGCAAAATTTAGCCACAATATTGAAGAGAGATAATATCTCGATCCATGAGAGATAAGATCTCTATCTCCATTCTAAAAAAATCAACCTCTTATAAGTATATATAATGATATAAATATATTAATATATAGAATGATATAAATATATAAATATGTAAATATTTTTTAAAAAATTAGTTATATAATTACAAATAAATAATTATAAATTTAAACAATTATTAAACTATAATATATATATATATATATAAAGGTTGGGGCCGAATCCACATTTTATTATTAAAGAAAAGACCACTTTTTATTGTGTAGAGGGGGACCCATTACATAGACAGAAGGCCCAAGGCCATGTGTCAAGAATACTAGGCTTGAAATCCCATTTTTGGCCCAAAAGACAATTCGGTGAATAGTACAGCTACCGTGCTTGGGCTGCTACTGTACCTACTACAACACCGCCACCGATATAGTTCCTACCACAGTACCTCTGCCACTACAGTTTCTTCGCTTCTATAGTCCATCACTACTATAGTCCACCACAACTATAGTACTGCTACAGTGATGATACAGTGCCCCCATAAATATCTCTCTGCTCGGATTTGATCCTGGGTCTATTGGATGCCCAGAAGGGCCTTGTACTACTTTGGTACCAGCTCATTGGCTTATAATAAATATATTTAAACAATGAATATATTTACTATATATATATATTATATATATATAATTATATAAATATATTTACACATTTTTTATAATTATAATTATAATTCATTTATCAGTGCTATACTTTTTGCGCCGAAAAAGATTTCTTTTATTTGTGATAAAAAATAACTTATAAAGATTTCTTTTACCAGTGCTTGTTAATTTAACACTGATAAAAATGATCTTTAATAGTATTTTTTAGATGGGCATTTAAAATTTACCCATTTGATATGTAAATAACCCTAACAAGCCATGATATTTGAAGCTTTCCATTTAAGCCACCTACTGTCGGTGCTCCTCCTTATTGAATCTAATCTTGAATCACGGTTCAACTAAAGGCTTGAAAAATTCCAATGCTCGAATCCACTGATCAAATGATTCAATGGTTGAATAAATCAAAGGCTCGAATAAATCCATGGTTTTACAAGATCTCTACTTTCTCTTGGACGATGCAAAGTTTAATTCCAATGTAAATTATTTTCTCCTCCACCTCAAAAATTGATGGCTTGTTTGGTGATATCATTTTGCATTTTTTTATTATCTATTGTTATTCATTTTCCATCACTACATTCCATTCTAGCATTAATTGCTAATTTTTGATTTTTATGATTTTGGGGTTGTATTAACCCTTTATGTGATTTTATTTCTTCCTTTAGCCTATTATAAATTCTACACACCAATTTCATACTTATAGCATATTAATTTTAAATGTTTTGGACATCCTTCCATGGAAATAATGCAAACAAAGTGTTTTTAAAAAATTACAACCATGGTTTTAATTTAATTAACATAAATTGATTTCAGGTAATGACTTCTTGATATTGTGGTATGGTTTTTTGTGTTTGTTTTATATTTTTAATATCTAGTGGTATTACATGTAGATTTTTATTTTATGTTATGTTTTTTAAATTTTATCTATTTTTTTCTGGATATCCTATATGAACATCCAAATATATATATATATATATATAAGAATGTTGAAATATATATATATATATATGTATATATATATATATACGAATACATTGTTTCATGTATATATTTATGTAGTCATATGAAACATAGATTGGATTCATTCAATAAATCAGAGATGTTATGGCCTTTTTGGTTGCATGAATTGATTTTTATCTAATGTTATCACCATATATGGCATCTGTCTATATTAGTTTTGATGAGTTAAAATTTATTTTTATTTTAAACATAAAAATTTTATTTATGGGTGTTGTAAGGACATGTGAATATATATGTCTGGATTATATTGATTTTCATTTGATATGTTTTCTGAAAAAGAGAACATACTATCTTTATAGGGATTATATGCATCTTAGTGAGGGATGAGAGATAGTTACAATGTAGTCCTCATTATATTTTATAGGTTCCCACTTGTATTAAATTCCATATGGAAGTCCAACAAGGTAGTATAGTTGTGGGTCTCTAGAAGGTTATAAACATAGGAACTCATCATCGTGATTATAGGTGGATCTAACCCATAAATGGCTATAGTCACCTCATGGGATCTTTTGGAATTTACCCTGATTTTATATTATTTATTTACTATTTTTTATATTTATATTATTTTTGACATACTCCACATTTCTTATTTATCTATTATATATTGTGACCATTTTTTTATATTTTTTATTTAGGTGTGTTTATTTGTTTATTATTCATACTAACATTTTGTTTTATTGTTATATATTATTCTTCATGAGTATGGATAAAAAAATACATATTCATTAACCATGGAATATTTAAAGATTCCATAAGTATCTACATTAAATAAAATATCAGTTAGTAAGGTGAAAATCTTTATTAAGAGAAGTTATGGAAATTAATGAAATTTTATATACTATTAATATTAAATGTAATAATTTATTAGGTTGTTATGTCACTTGTTCCAAAAAAATAGAATGTTGGTTATAAAAATCTATATATGTTGGAATATTTTTTAGACAATATTTTTAGGTATTCATCATTTTAGGTGTACATATATTGGTTCCACCCATTGGAATATATGATTATCATCCTTGTATATTGAATATCAATTTATTTATTAAAATATTATATCAATAAATTTTAATATATTTTAGTTGATGGAATGACTGTTTATTATTCATATTTTTTATATTTTTATTTCTTATTACTCTTTAATTATAGGATAGATGTTATTAAAAGTGGGATTTCCATTTAGATATTGAATTATTAGAGGCCCTAAGGATTCATATATCATAACATGTCCATAACAAGACCCCTTTAATCACAAACATGACCATGTATAACCCAAAAATATCACCTTTAATAGGACACAAGTTAATAACTAGTTATAATGATGTAATTCTTAGAGAAGGGATGTATTACCCCATTTAGAGTACACAATGGAGTACAACTGCCATACTCATCAGATTTTTCTCCCGAATAGTTATTATTATATTTTGTTGCTTGAGACTCTTCCCCTATATCGTTTATGTTGATTTATGTACATTGAGCAGTAGTCATCCAATGGATGACTACAGGTGAGATTAGTTTGAGAAATATGGTACATTCCTATCATTCCATGGTTTAGAAGATAATATGGATTTTCGAAAATTGTGATACAATGGACATGGAATGCATATAAATGAATTAATGAGGGGAACCTACATTATTTACTAGAATCTCCTCAGTGGAAGAAACTTTATTATGAGGATCCTAAATTTGGAAATGAGATGAGAAACTTTCATCTTTAAATACCTATAGATGGAATCAATCCTTTTGGTGAACGTAGTAGTCATAGTACATGGACCATCAAATTTTAAAATTATAATTGTCCACCATGATTAATCATGAAGCATAAATACATTATGTTTTCCCTTCTTATATCTAGACCAAGGAAACCAAATAATGATATTGATGTCTAGCTGACTCCATTGATCAAATATCTAATATTTAGGTGGGATAAATGGGTTACAATGTATGATTCTCATATAATTGAAGAATTCATATTTTGGTCCACATTATATGGGATGATATATAACTACCCTACTATGGGAAATCTATCAAACTATAACATTAAGGGAATGTTATGGTCTAATTTTTTTTAAGAATACATGAACTCAGTTTTGTTAAAATATTCCTCAAAGTTTGTATTTTATGACAACTGAATTTTTTTACCTTGATGACATAAATCGCAGTCCTGGATAAAAACATTTGATTGAACTATCAAACAACGTAAAAAACCATATCCACTAACAAGTGATGAACTATTAGATAACATACAAGATATTGGTACTATTTTTGATAATCCATTTTTCAAAAAACCTTACAAAATTAGGATGAAGGAGGAGATCAATTTTATTTAAATTACTAAATTGGAATTGTTTATACTACAAATATTTTATTGATGTCATGAATTTACAAAAAATTTTGTTATATTGTGTTATTTTTATGTTACTAAATGTTCCTATAAAAACGAAATATAACATAAAAGGATAGGTTGGAAATGATTGACATAAGGATAAGAGAAGAATTTGAATAGGTTAAGGGTAAAGGGAAGAATTTCATTTCACTATATTCTTTCACACTATCCAGATAAGAAAACTTTCATTTGTTTATCCTTAATAGAGTAAAAGATCCATACGGGTATTCATCAAATATAGAAAATGTTGTGTCAATGGCTAATTTGAAGTTATCAGAACAAAAAACACACAAATTTTATTTTTTTATTTTGGATTTCATGTTTGTTGCTTTCCATTTATTTCTACCTATTAACATACAAAATAAATTAATCAGACCCTGCTTCTTTTTCAAATCCAAATTAAGTAATGATATAGACCGAACGATGTTTCCAATCATGAATAAGGATGTTGGAGTGATATTATTTGAATTAGATTTTTTCTTCCCACCATTATTCGTTGACATAATGGTTCAATTAATGGTTCATTTTGTTTGAGAGGTTCAACTATGTGTTCCGGTCTATTATATATGGAAGTACCATATTGAATATTATATTAAGATTATGAAAGGGGATTTACTGAATCAAAATCATATAGGAGGTTGTAATGTAGAATGATATATTGTTGAAGAATCTATTGAATTATATATCGATTATCTATCTTATGTTGAGAGTATTTGTCTCTAAAATTCTCATCATAGTGGATTCTTTATGGTCACAAGAGTTTCTAGAATAGATTTTGTTACAATTACATTCACACTGTGGGAGTCATAAAACATTTACATTTTACATCCTAGTGTATATGTTAATCCATATGTTGAACCCCACAAAGAAATTCTTAGAGATTGGAATCTATAAAGGGATGTTGGATGGATATCAAATAAATATAATCAAAAGTATATTGGATGGTTCTAAGTTAAAATTTATAAGAAGTTACCTAATCCAATTTCCAAATGACTATTATGGATAACTATGGTATGGAATACAAATATTATATCATACAATATTTCTGCAATCCATGGTTATATGTTCTATATAAATTAACATAATGACTATAGAATGATGAAAAAATGAAGTTACACTTATAGTATAAGTGATGCACGTATCTAGTTCTAAGGGTAGATATCCAATTTATGAAAATGTTTCATATTTTGGAATTATATAATAGATGTAGGAGTTTTATTATAAATCATTTCAAGTGATAATTTTCTATTACAAATGGGTTGGCAATAGGAGTATAGTGAATGTTGATGTAATGGGTTTTATGAAAGTGAATTTCAGTATGGAAGGAGAAAAATATGAGTTGTTCATAATGAAATCACTAGTAGTGTATGTATTTTATTTCTCAGATCCAGAAAACAATAACTAATCGATTGCCTTACTAAAAAAACAACTATCAATTCAGGTGAAAATTCAATCAAAGATGGCCCTTTCATTGGGATATCATAATCCATTCAGGCCATTAATAATGTAGATAATGTCTTGTATATTAGTGGAGGCCACCAAGATGGGATTAAGATTCTCGATAAAGGATCCAAATACCAAAAACCATAATACATAATGAGATTTGAATGAAAAAGTAAAAGTGTTTTATAATATACTATATTTTTCTTTGTAATATTATATGTTCTTCTTGGAACATAGATAAGTTTGGACACTATCTCTAATAATAATGGTTTCAATTATCACAAATCATGTCATATATTAACATATATCTTACCTCATGTTAGATCCAATATTATGACAAAGCGTCATCTTAAATATCAGATCATTTCAATAATATAACTATTTATGTGTGTTTAAGTCTAAATAAGCTTATAATTGAATATCTATTTTTAATTATGAGTTTTACCATTTTAGGAATTTATTAAATTGATAGACTGAAAAAACATCTAAAAATTTTATAAGTATGAGTCACTGACACCAACAGACAAAAGACACAACTTTGGACATGACACCGACAGAGAAAAGACTCACCCTTGCATATGACTCTCCAACACAGACGATCTACCACTACAAGGTCGTACTGATGAAAGTAACTCACCAATCGAAGAATTCATTGATTGTGGAAGTCACTAATCATAGAATACACCTAGTCAGTACTTACCAATAGAACAAATAACACCTTGATCAAAAAGTCACTGATAATCGGTTACACTGACTGATCAAGTGACCCACTGTTGGCCGACTCACCGATGGTCAGAAAAAAGATATTTCTAAATGAGTCACCAATGATGAATCACCGATGCCTGGACAGAATGATAGTAAAAATGACTCACCATTTCTCAAAGTCACTGATACTAATGGAAATGACTCACCGATACAAAGAGTCACCGATGACGACTAACCGATGCTGACAGACTGATGATGACAGACCGATGTCAATGAGTCACCGATACTTCTGAATCAACGACAGTTATACAAATAGTTTTTAGTTTATTAATTCGGATTTATTTATAATGGTCATATCTAGACAAATTTATGTTTATAAAATTATTTAATATTGCCTCTAGGGAATTCGGTATACAAATAGATAATTATAAACCTTATTCTTCCTCGTTAGCTCTATTTGTTTCTTTTATTTATATTTTTGAGTAGTGTTTGTATCTTTCTGTTACATACACACTAACTCCATTTCATAACTAGAGGATACTTGATATCCTCAATCTCTTACTCTTTTTATCCAATTTTATCACACTTAAAACTGTGGAAGAGGTCGTGTGTGAAATGATTGTTATTTTTCCCTTGAAAAATATTGGTAGAGGTCATGTGTGACCTAGATAGCCCTATGTGTTGTTGTGAACTATTATCTAGGGTGTGGATCAAATTGTTTATTAATTTAAACTACATGGTGGCAAGTGGTCACTAAGTGGAGAGGATAAATGCTCTTCTCCAGTTTGAACCTCTTATTTTTAACCATTGTGCTTACCATTTAGTTTTTTTCTATTTTTATCACATATTCCATAAAACTAAATTTAACTCTAATAGTTAGTTTAGAAAGTTTTTATAATTTCTTTAAACCAGTAGATTACATTCAAAAGATATATTATTCTTTATATTAGTATAACTGAGAACTAATATATGTTTTGATAAATTAGTTGAACATTCAAGACCCTTATAAATACACTATAAACTGACTTATATTATATTTTTAATTTGGGAAAATTTTCAATGAGCCATTTTAATAGAAATTTTTATAGATAATCAATTCACCCCTCTTTAGTACTCTACTCTGATGAAAAGTTGGTATCAAAGGTGTTTTTTGTAATTTTCAAATATTTTTCTACAATGATTTTAGTTGTTTTTCAATGATCTTAAAATTACTATTATTTCAAAAAAAATATATCTTTAAAATAATTTTCAAAATTATTTTTGGATAGTAGTCTAAAAGGATCTTTTAACTATATACCTCCATTATTTAATGGAACAAATTAATTAACATTGTAAAATGTAGATGAAAATGTAATTAGAGATTACGTGTTTTGAAATTTGGTCTCTAATTGCAGATGATTATAAGATTCCTTATACTACAATAACTACTTGGGATGACTGTAGATACTCCTTTCTGTCACAGAGTCTAAACAATTGAAAATGGAAATACCTTGAACCCAAAGTGATTTATCCTTTTAAGAAACATCAAAAAATTGATAGAGGAATGAACAAAGATTCATTTGCACTTTGGTCATGAAAGTTCCACCAAGATCGCGCAATTACACTTGTGTGCCAAATAGTGGTTGTGCAGGTTACTTGTGTGCCCTCTTTGATTCTCGCCCAGGGTCTTCACCAGCCTATAAATACCCCGTGTGGGCCCCCCATTTGAAGAGGAAAAAATTCCAAAACTCATATTCGAGCTTTGGTCACCCAAGTCTCATCTGGAAGTCTTCCGAACACTTCTTAGGTAATTTCTTACCTATAATGGAAGCTCTAAATAGGGGAAACAAGACCTAAGTGTTGAAACTCATGAATACTTGCGCGCCTAAGTGGCCAGCCCCTAAGGGAAATGGCCACATTTGCGCGCTGCCTTATCCTTTCAACAAAACTTTCATGTCTTTCTTTTGGAAGCCTTTATGGATAATAATAAGGGCTTGAGCCAAGTCTCGCCCAAGTATTACCCTAAGGGTTAACCATCGCACATTTACCCATGTGTCGTGCAAGTATACTTGCGTGACCACGACTTGCGCACCTACGCAGTACTTGCGCGCCTCTATCATTTTGGGTGCCCCTCCATCCCATTTCACCTCTCTTATGTCTATCCACCTCTCCTATTCAAGATTCAGCCTTTAGGACCATCTTCAAACCCATTTATTGCATGGTTCCTTCCTTGGCTTCCTTATCTAAAAGGAATTCTGTGGAACATCTCTCAAAACTTAGTGATTTACATATCTTCATGTCACTAAGGTGAGAGACTTCATTCATTCAACATCATCCTTTTAAGATGAGAGGTTCCCTAACCTGGGCATCCTTTTCAGGAGTAAGCCCCAGTCATAATTTCTCTAAATTGGGCATCTTCTTTAGGAGTAAGCCCCACTCATAAATTCCATTAACTTAGGCCTCCTTCTCAGGAATAAGTCTTAAGTATCAAATCTCCTTAACAAATGGGCCTGCTTCTCAGGGACAAGTCCCAATATCAAATTCCCAAGTTATGGGCATCCTCCTCAAGAATAAGCCCTAAATCTCCTAACCCGGTCCTCCTTTTCAGGAATAAGCCTGAGTCTTTATATTCCCTTAATTTTGGGAATCTTCCTTAGGAGTAAGTCCTATCCATAAATTCCATTAATTTGGGAATCCTCCTTAAGAGTATGTCCCAAGTTCCTAAATTCTAAATTCCATTAACCTAGGCCTCTTCCTTAAGAGTAAGCCCATGTTTTCAAATCCCTTTTATCCTGGGCCTCCTTCTAAGGAACAAACCCCAGTTTTCAAATCCTTTTAACATGGGCCTCCTTCTCAGGAACAAGCCCCAGTCATAATTCCCCTTAACCTGGGCTTCCTTCTCAGGAATAAATCCCAATTCTCATTTCTCTTAACCAGTCTTAATTTACTTTTGATTTGGGATTCTCTCTCAGGAATAAAACTCAATCATAAGTCCCCTCTAATTTGGGCATCCTTCTTAGGATTAATTCCTAAGTTAAGTATCCAAATCTCCAAAAAGTACATATACCTTTATGGACCTTGTTCTTAGGTTTCTTCCCTAAAGTAAATCCTAATCTTCATCCATATGGGCAGTCATACATGTATAATCCCCACGTCATTTCTTATAATTGCATATTTCATGGCACAATTGTCAGGTTTTACCAATACCTCTTGCTTCTCACACCGAGCATGACTCATGTCATCTTAGAGCATAAAAGTAATTATGAAATCTTTCTTTGAGCCATCAATCATACATAAACCTCATACTTCTTTAATTTAAATATGTGGGTTCAGATTCCTTTTCAAAAACAAAGGATACGTAGGTATCCCATCTGTGGGTATGATCCCAACTCTGAAATAATCCATGTCCTTCTGAATGACAATAAACTTCAAGTGCCCTGCTGAGTGGCTTTAAAACCTGTATTGTTTTCATAATGACCAATCAATTTCTATATAATGTGTCGAAGGATACCATTGACCAAGAATCTCTAACAATACAGATGATTCTCTATTGATGAAGAACCTGGAATACATATAAAAGATTATCTAAATCTCATACATACTAATCATTGATTTCCAGATCTAAAGGAATGATCATTTTCATTCTTGGTAATGTAATAAGGATTCAAGAACATAACTGAAATCAATAAAGAGAGTCCCATAGTAGACAATAATTCCCCTCAAAAAGGTGTGATGAGTCCGACCTCTCATCCTCTCGACCAATGAATATTATTAAGCCTCATCAGTTCACAACTAATGAGCACCTACATTTGTAAAGTAGGTCCAAATGGATATGGAATCATTGATGTTTCTAGTTCTATGAATAAACTCGTTAGAAACCGATTGGAATGTTTGAACCTTAAATCAATGTGTTCATCCACAATTCTATAGGAAACAAAAAATGGTGAACCCGACGTGAATCTTTAACCAAGTTGAAATGATGTTTTACTTTTTTGTTAGACCCCTATTTAAACTCATTAAGAGGGCCAACAAAGCAATCAATAACATATGTTCTCATCCAAAAGATGTAGTGGCCGCACATATCTTGATTATGTCTGTTATATGAAATAAGAACTCTATTCCAAGATCTTATACATTACAAAAATGGCTTCTCTTAAGTTCACACCTGTGAATACATCTGCTGTGAATGCTGCTGCTACTACTCCTGCTGGATCATCATCCGCTCTGAGGAAGACATCACCTACTCAACGTCTTCAATGCTGTGTATCAAATGAAATGGTTAAGGAGTACTATAAAAACGGTAATATTCCAACTCTAGAGGCCACTCGATAAGCCCTCCAGGTCAATAATTCACCCTGCTCGTCTAGAAAGCGACGACCAGTGATCAAGAAACAGGTGGTGCCAACCATAGTTTCCAACCGTTTTGGGTCATTATCCCTGAAACACAATCACAAGTCCCTCCTATATTTTGGGGAGGTGAATGAGTAGGTCCCTCATGGCCTTAATTCAAAGAAACAGGAGTCATTCCCAAGGATTCCCATCGACAATCACCGCTAGACTCGTGCAGCAGTGCACCCTCAACATGATGAAGGTGTCATCTCTTGGCGTTTGGGTCAGGTTCCTTGAACCTGAGAAGGCAAGACGAACTACCAGAGGTGAAAACCGGTCAACAATGAGCAGGTTCTCATCTATTCCATTTCTAGAGAAGTCCAGCAACCTAACTTGGTGGCACGAAACAAGCGGGCACACACACCCATCCGTTTTCATTCCACTGTCCAGCAAACTCATCTTGCAGCAACACACCAATCTCCCTAGGCAATTCTGGTGGAGTACTATAGATAGGAACATACACCTATTTATAAATCATCATCTAGTCATCAGGCTTGTCTAACTACATACGATGAAGCCCACAGACCCAATGTGTTGACAACTGGTAAATAGGCACATACACCTGCTTACACTCATCAATCCTGCCAGCAGCCTCGTCTGTCAGTATTGAAGGATGTTCATCAACCACTTTCGGCGGAGTGAAATCAGAAGGCACATACACTTACTAGTATTGATGAAGCCTATCAACAGTCTCATTTGGTATCATTCGGAGAAGTCAGTTTGAAATCTCTTGTGACAAACAGGAGTTAGACTCAACTCTCTTCCCTCACACATGAGTACTGTTAGGATTCACTGACTAGAAAAGGAGGACAAGAGTAGGAAAATACACCTACTCCAAGAACGGAATGGATGTATATCCCCGTTCCGTTGGCTGAAGTCACCAAGCATATTATTTCAATAGTGAAAGAGTAGAAGAAAATCTCTTCTTATATTCTGGATGCCTTCCACAATATTATAACATCTTCAGCAACATCACAGGGGAAGAAATGCAAATCTATCCCTACCAGTGGAGTGACACATCGAAATTTCACTCCGGAATAGACGCACACCTCTGTTCCAGTCCAAGAGGGTTGTGGGGAATACTCCCCCATATTATACGGATAGCCATGTCAAGCAAATACACCTGGTTTGAGTGGAGATAATCAGTCTATCCAGATCATTTCTCCTAAGAAGGCACATACCCCTTCCCATAATGACCACTTTCATCAACAAGTGGTTCTCAAAGTGAGTAAGAAGGCATCTAAGAAGAAGACTTTCCCAACACAGTCAAGAAATCAAGGGCCAATCTGTAACATGGCCTTGCTCGATGCTGGAGTTATTAAAGCCCACAGACAATTATCCGTTGGAATTCAAGATTCTACCCTCTCAGTTCCCAATAGTGGGAGCATTAATTCCGAAGTTCTTCATCAGAAACATCCTCATGAAGGCTTTATTCATGACAATTCAGCCGACCTAGGAGTTTCATCTTTAGATGATATCCACAAGAACCCTCTGTGTGGCCAGAAGACCAAGGATCAAAATGTTTCATCTTTTTATATAACCCACCATGGTGTTCCTTCCCATGATGATGAATTCAGATGCGAAACTCCTCTCCGCAGTTATAATGTACATTTCCTGGAAAATTCTTCATTGGACAATGTAGTGATGAGAAATCCCTCTTATCTTGAGGCACTTGAAAATGTGAATCCAGTAATGTATGATGATTTACCACCAAAAGGTGAAATACTTTCTCAATCAGAAGATAGCCTGGGGTGTAGGTCATTCTCCAAACCACCCCTGGGTCGTTCATCTTCTAGTTTGATTAGTGAATTCTCTACCAATCTTGTTGAATCTGATGATGCAACAAGGAAACACCAGCTCTGGTCCAATCAGGTAGAAGAATATTCATTTAATGATAAAGAGGAAATACTGAATATGAGAAAACAACTGGGGAAAGGTGAAGTGCCAGTCATGTTTTGGCCTTGGGGTGACTCTCAGTATGACATTCCAGAGATGTTGACAAAAGTTGGAATTCATGATATTCGTCTCAACATATCTAAATTTCTTTGTCAATTGAAAAAGAAAATATTATCTTATGATGAATATTAAAATCATGTCAAGATAATAGAAGGGTTACAACGCCAAATTGATTTGGCATCTCTCACAGTTTCTCGATATCTGAAGGCTGAAAAGCAGCAGAGAGCCCTTTAACATTCATGCCTTGGCGCACTAAAAAGATTGTGCCAGTTAATTTCCAATACCCCATCTGGTATTCATATCAGGGTATGGGGTGTTCATAGAGAACTACATTTCACCATGCTCTCCAATGAACAAAGCCCGCCGAAAATGGACTCATGTAATGTTATTGTCCATGTCCGGCCACAATAAATTAGCTTTGTTTGTAATAAAAGGCTTGCTCAAGAACCGGTCTCAACTATTTATTCTCAAAATCAAGAATTTAGAGAAAAAGTATTTGAGTTACTCCTGCATCAAGCAAACGAGAATATTGAACATGCCTCTCATTTGGAGCAATCACATCATCAAGTGACAGAAGTATCAGAAATCATCCAACGGTCTATTGGGACGGGTGATAAAAGTGGATACAGGTTGATGCATCCAGCTAATTTCTGGACTAAAGTCTGTAAGATCATGAGAGATTTCAAGAAAGTATCAGATATAACAGCTCAAGAACTACCCTAGATTTCTAGACTGGGGACTCTTTAAACCCAACCCTCAGAATCAAAAAATAGGATTCGAGGAGTTGAGCAGAGACAGTAGGAACAGCCCCAGTCCATAGGACTGGGGACTTTTTCAAATCCTGAATCTCTCCCTCAGAGAAAGTCAGTCTTCTCTCGATTAGGGAAGAAGTCACAAGAGGAACGAAGAGCCAAATTATCACGATATTCCCTCCACATTACAGTTTTTCAAGAAGTTCTAGAGGGATCGAATCAAAAAAAGGAAATGTCTCATCAAGTACATGGAAGAAGACAATATCGTAGAAATGCTGATAGAAGGCATGCAATGTGTTATGCATCAACAAATGTAATCAATGCCACTGTTGTTTATCCCCTAGATGAGGCTCACTTAGAGGGATCATATGAAGATGTCCATGCTCAATAAGTTATACGCACAAACACAAATGAAGAAGGTGTGCATACATGAAATCAAAGGATTACCTAGAATCTAGGTAATCCTTCAAGTAACCCACTTCCCCGCTCTCCGAAAGGGATCCAACAAGGGGAAAGAAAAAAATTTGGTTACATACCGTTCCTCTAGAGAAGTCCAATCACTCTCACTAGAGAAAAGATTTGCACAACAGGAAGAATAAATGAAGGAATTGAGGAGGTAGAATGAAGAACTACTTCAAGGTAGTCTTCCTCCCAAGTGTGCTGGAGTCAGTCAGCCAAGAGAATTTCCTGCGGCCATTGAGATGGATCAAGAATATCCTCATTTACCAGTACACCCTCATAGGACTAATCCTATGGGTCATGCGCAACAGAAATCGGTGGTGCTACCATTAGTTGTAGTACCAGCCACCACACCTATCAAACCTCCAGTGGTTGTACCTACTCAATTCCAAGCTCAACCAGATATTTCTCAAAAGTTAATAACTAATATTGAGTCCTTAACAGCTTTTTTGGAATCTATAGAGGGAAAACAAGCTCAAATTTAACTAGAAAAGAGAGATTACCCTGAATGGGTTGATGCAATTCCACCCCCCATCAAATTTTAAAAGTACCACATTCTTAATCTTTAATGGTTTGTGAGATCCAGAGAAACACTTAACACATTTTTGTTTCTCGTTGCGATCGTATGATGGGAACCCCTCAGAAACAGGAAGAAGTTAAGCTTAGGTGTTTTGTACAATCATTACAAGGGCCTAATTTTGTCTGGTACACAAGCTTTCAATCCCGGTCAATTACCGGATGCAAGGATTTCCGCCAAATATTACTTCTTCAATTCAGTTCAACATTGCCAAAGACAACAGTTTTTGATCTTACAAAATATAACCAAATGGAGAATGAAAGGGTTTCAGATTTCATTGCTCGCTAGAAGGGATTAACATATTCCATGATCTTAGAACTCCCTTAATAGGAATTGTTTCCAATCTATGTGGAAAATTTGCATGATGAGTTGTTCACACTGTTGATCCCTATGAAATACAAAGGAGGGTTTCGAGACCTTACTTTGATCTCTCAATAGATTGAAGATTCTCTTATAAAGACTAAGGATAAAACTCATGTAATTCCATCAGCTCTAGGAAGGAGAATGGGTAGAGCAGAGATTGCTACAATTATGCTTAAATAAGCACCTGTACCTGCTTCTACTTCAAAACCATCATCTTCTCTAAGGGCTCCGCCTCTTAAGCGCCAACAACAGAGGTTGTTTCGTTAAGATGATCAAGGAGATCAAAGACGAATAAAATTTGAGGATTTGAAGAGAAAATTTTATTCTTTCCAAAATGAACATGTTCCTGGTTATTTGATTTCATCTCTGGAAAATAATTTGGTTCAATTTCCAAGGCCAAAAAGGCCAAACAAGGAAGGAGATGAAGACCATCCCAACTATTTCCCATTTTATCAGATGTTGGAGCATCTCATTCAGGAGTGTTTCATTTTAAAGGACCTCCCACCAAAAATGGTCGACTCAGGACAAGTCAAACTGAAAGGTTCTTCAGCTCAGGTAGCATGTGTTACTGCTATAGATGCAGATGAAGAAGGCAAGTGGCAAGAAGTCAAGAACAAAAATGTGAAAACTTATGATGATTGGATGGTGAGAAAAATGATCTAATGAACTCATGAAATTTTACGAACACAATTGAAGAAACCAATTGTGTCTTCTACGATGAATGCCACAGAAAAACCCTCTTCATCAGAGGAAAAATCCTCAATGAAACGACATAATTCAAAGAAAGAGGAATAATCAGAAGAAGATGAAATCATTTCAAAGCCCAAGTTGTATTTGTCTCTGGCAGATTTTATGCCATCTAATTCAAAGTTACGGGCACTGTCCCACCAAACGGCACAGCCTATATTGGCGAGTAAGGCAGAGACTTCATCAGATGAAGAGTTAATCTTCGGTTCTGTTAATATGATTCCCTTAATATATCCTTATGCCAGTCACAGTTTTAAACTTGATGATCCTGAATTCCCTGTATCAAATAGAGGAATCAGATGGATTTCTGGAGGCTCAGGGTACAGGGGAAGACGTGGATCTTTCAGAGGCCACTATTCCAATTCTACCCCTGCTAGAACTATGTATGTAGCAGAAACTCATGGAAAAGACCTTCAATGGGCTCAACAAGAACAAGGAAATTCTTCCACCAATAGCAGACTCAGTCCTGGAACAATTATTCTGGAAGATCGGTTGGAGGTTCCACCTTCTTCCTCTCAGTAAGTAAATAGACTTAATCGGTATAATCTTCCAAAGCCAAGAGTATTACCAACTGCTACCCTAATACAAGATGCCTCAACTTCCAAAGCCTCAAATTCTAAGGCACCTGCGAAACAACATGTTTTTTTTGGGAAATGAAGACCTTTGGATCAAAAGCATGATGTATTGAAACACTTGGCCCAAATACCGGCCAAGTTATCAATTCTGGAATATTTGAATTTATCGAAGGATCTTTGGAAGGCAGTCATCGAGGCTTTATCGAGTCCTCAGGAGTTTGAAACTGAAATTGCTATACCTGAATTCTACCAATACATGAATAGACATTTTAAAAAATGGCGCACCAATGGAAAAGTCACTGATGTTTGATCAAACTGATAATTCAAGAGACATACCATTGGATGAATCACCAATGGGAGATGCACAGATAGTTCTAAATGAGCCTTTGATGATGACTCACCGATGCCCAGATGGATCAACAATAAAAATGATTGACTGTGGACAGAGTCATCGATATCGATGGAAAGGACTCATCGATACAAAGAGCCACTAATGAAGACTAACTGATTCTGATAGACTGATGATGACAGACCGATGTCAATGAGTCTTTGATACTTATGAATCATCGATAGTCATAAAAACTATTTTTAATTTATTAATTTGAATGTATATCTAACGGTCATATTTAGAAAAATTATTTTTTCTGACATTATTTAATGTTTTCTGTAGGAAATTTAGTAGATAGTACAAGGTACAAGCACATGGGAAGATATATATGTCTACTTCACCTCGAAGTATAAAATAATTACATGCTGGATCTTTCAAGAGATAGAAGATACGAGGAAGTGCTGAAAATTAACAAGAATAAACAAAATGAAAACTCTTTAAACTCCCAAGATTACTTAAAAAATACCAAGAACTCAAATGAAGATCATATAAAGATATCAACAATACTGCTATGCTAACCTTAACATCTTACAAATAAGAAGATTAATATTTAGTTCACCTAGAATCCAGACCACAAAGACTATGATACTCTATTTTGGATCCAACTTCTGGAAGAGTACTCAAACATTATTTCCACTACATCATAAGAGTCTAGATATACACTGCATGACACACAATGACTTCTAAACCATATTCTACTTATTTATCTCTATTTTTTTACTTTTTTGAGCAGTGTCTGTATTTTTCTATTACAAACACACACACTAAATCCTACGCATAACTAGAGGATACTTTATGTCCTTGATCTCACACTCTTTTTATTCATTAGTATCCCTCATAAAATTGTTTAAGAGGATGTGTGTGAAATGGTTGTTTTTGTTTTCACTGATAACATTGGACTGGTCATGTGTGACTGAGATAACCCTTTGTGTTGCTGTGAACCCTGATCCAGGGTGTGGATCAAATTACTTATTAATTTAAACTTCTTGGTGGAAAATGATCACTAAGTGGAGAGGATTAGGGCTCTGCTTCAGAATGAACCTCATGTTTTTATCTATTGTGCTTGAAATTTAGTTTTACTCTATTTTTATCACATATTTCATAAAAATAAATTGAACTCCGATAATTAGATTTTCAAGCGTTTATTACTATTTTGAACCATTAGATTATTTATAAAAGTTATATAAACTATTATATTAGTATAAATGGGAATGAAAAAATATTTTGAGAAATTAGTTGGACATTCAATAATCATATAAATTCACTACAAACTGACTTAGATTTTATTTTTAATTCGGTGAAATTTTCAAAGAATCAATTTTAACTGATATTTTTATAGATAGTCAATTCACCCCCCTCTTGAGTACTATACTCCGACCAAAAGTTCTCGAATGCATTAAAATAATCTAAATTAATTTTTGTGTACTAATGTAGAAAAGTTCATAGGCACATGATAATGTTAGAAATCTTATAGAAGAACATACTATAATGAAGGAAACCCTTTGGTAAGATGAAAAGACAATGTTATGATATAATTTCTAAATTTTATAGAAAAATTAAATAATGAAAAAATGGATTTCTATTAATTATTCCCTATATTGTTTATTTTTGTTAGAAGATTTTTGTTAATATTTTAGGACATAATGCACCAAAACTAACACATACTTTTTCTCCCTCCAAAATTTTTCACCCCTATAGTGTTTGCATCTATCACATCCAGGATGCAACTGAGATAATGAAAACTAGGAAATGGTTCAAGAATATATATAACCATCATGAAAATGGGAATCATAATATTTAATTAATTACATTTGTCATCAATTTATATACTATTGGTAGGTTTATTTATTTATAATTTTTAACTAGTACTTTTGTTTTTCATAGATCTTTTAGGAAGCCAGAATTTTCATTAAAATATTTTTAAAGAACTAAAAATGAGATAACATGTTCCATTATTCCATTTTTAGCGTGATTTTAATTTCATTTATTTGTTGAAATTCCAAAAATACATATTGATTCAATGTACTTAACCAGAAATATTTTTTGACAAGGAACATTAACTCAATATGAAGTGATGGGAGTTTGAAAAATAAAGGAAATGGAAAGATATATAAAATTGAATGTTCTTTTTTTTATACTAATTTGGCCTCTGTAGGAATTAGATATACCTCAATTTAGAACACGGTGTGACCGACATTAATTCAATTGCTACGTTTTAATCAAATTTGACCTTAATTTTAGTAAAAAGGACAACTAACATACTCAAAAATGAGAAAATTGACTTTGATTATTTTGATTCATTAGAAAAATTATACATAAGTAACTTGTGAAATGTAGGAATCAACCACACCTCAATCTAATACATGATGTTATTGATATGACACAAAATGTATGTTATCAGTTTAAAATTGGCATTTTAGTCCAAAAAGTGTCAGTCACTGTAAGCCTGTCAAACATTCCCTAATAGTCTTGATAATTTATGATAAATATTCCCAGGTCATTTTTGACATAGTGGAATTAGTCTCACATAAAATTGATTCATGATGTGACCAGTATGACTCGAAGTGTGTCTTTCTAGTTTAAAGATACATTTTAGTATAAAAGAAAAATGACGGACTCAAAACCCAGAAATATTATTTGTATTGTTTTGATACATTCATGAAATGATGCATAATTCATTTTAGATGCGTACAAATAATATGGACATGAATTATATGTGGAGTGTGATATGTATTACTCCAAGTGTATCTTTTTATTTAAGACTGACATTAATTTTAGAAAAAATAATAACTCACATTCTGAAAATTTAGAAAACAAATTCAGGTTGTTTTCATACTTTATGAAAAAATCCAAATATAATTTTTGATGTGTAAAAATCACCTACACCACAATTCAAAATATGATGTTCCCGATATGACTAACCATGTCCATTATTATTTTAAAATTTACATTTTAGTTAAAAAGGTTCCACTCCTTGAAAATAGATCAAAGAGACTCATATTTTCATGATAATTTTGAAAAAAGATTCATAAGTAATTTTTTATGTGTATGAATCAATTTCAAATCAAACTAACACATTATGGGATCAGTATGACTCAATTTGTGTGATTACTATTTAAAATGATATTTTAGTAAAAAATACAAGTGAAAATCCCAAAACTGAGAAAAAACATATGTGTTTTTTGATACTTTAGTAAACTTATCCATATGTCTTATGGGGAATGTTGGAATCATAAAAACCTCAATATGATGCATGTTGTGACTGGTATGAATCCAAGTGAATCTTTTAATTAAAAAAAGTCATTAATTTTAGTAAAAAAAATACAACTAACATACTCCAAACCAAGGGAAAAAATAGAATTATTTTGATACTTTAGTAAAATGATCCAGAGGATATTTGTGACATGTATGAATAAAACTCAACTAAATAAAATAAATTACGTGCCCATTATTTCTCAAAGTGTTCGTTATCAGTTTAAAACTGAAATTTTAGTTCAAAAAGTGTCTCTCACTAAAAATGAGAAAACATACTTGGATTTTCTGGATAATTTAGTTAAATTTTTTATAAGTCATTTGACATGTAATAATTAGTCTGACATTAAACTGACACACGATGTGATTGGTATAACTCCATGTGAGTGTTTCCAATTTAAAATGATAATTTCATAAAAAAAAAAGACAAGTGGCGTACTCAAAACCACCAAAACACATTTGGATTATTTTGATACATTAGGAAAATGTTCCATAAGTCATTTTGGATGTTTAGGAATCATACTCACCACAATGTGATGCATGGTGTGACTGTGATGACTATAAGTGCATATATTATTTTTAAATTAAAATTAATTTTATTAATAAAGAAAAAACATACTCAAAACTAGGAAAACACATTCATATTGTTTTGATACTTTATGAAAATTATCCATAAGTCTTTTTTGATGTGTAAGAATAAGCCGAACCTTAATATAATATGTGATGTTATTCTTTTGACTCAAAGTATCTATTATCATTTTAAAATTGACATTTTAGTTTAAAAAGTGTCTCTCACTAAAAAAAGAAAACACACTCAGATTATCTGGATAATTTAGAAACATAATTCGTAATTGATTTTTGATGTATAGGATGCAATATCACATCAGACCAACACAGGATGTGACCAGTATGACTCAAAGTGTGTGTTTCCTATTTAAAATGACAATTTATTAAAAAAGACAAGTGGCATACTCAAAATTGAGAAAACACAGTAGACATGTTTTGATACTTTACAAAAATGATCCATAAGTCATTTAAGACGTGTAGGAATCATCTAAACCTCAATTTGACTCACAATGTGATCAGTATGACTCTAAGTGTGTCTTTTTTATTTAATAAGTTTCATTTTAGTATAAAAGGCGCATCACCTCGCCAAAACTGAGAAAACGGCCTAGACTTTTTTCCCATTATTTTATATACTATTACTCAATTAAATTACTCATTATTTTTATCTTTTACTTATTTAGTCAATTTTCACATAGATAAGGCTTAAAGAAGAAAATTCAATAGTGTGACATGTAATAATCAACTACAACTACTCCTGACACACATTTTTATTACTATGAATCAATCATTAGTTTGAAATTAACACATTCCCTTTAATTAATTTCCTTATATTATTAGTTACATAATAACAATTTTCTTATATAGGTTCATTCTTTTGCTCGATTAGGGCTAGTTTGTTCAAAAATAGTATGAGTTGGTGTTAGGGGAAAAATAAAAAGGAACATTAATGTTTTTAAATGTATGTAATAATTAGTACTTACTCATGTAATTGTATAAACCAATGTTTGAAATGTATATGATTGAGTTTTTTTCTGGTATGTTTTTTTGTAAATTATATTTCATTTAAATTTGATATTGGAACTTGATTTTGAGGATTTATGATGTTGTTTTTGGTCCAGTAGTTTGATGGCACCGCCCAATGTAGTATACCCCTTTATTAATGCTATTAAATGCAATAATAAGGGGGCCATTTATCAATGCTCATAAAGTAATCGTTTTTCGGTTATTTTACAGGTGCTGATAAAGGCACAATCCATCTGTGCTTTTAAAATCACTAATAAAGGGAATCTTTTTCGTCGATAAATAAAATCACTAATAAATGGGATCATTTATTAGGGTTTTTTTATCAATGATACAAGACCCCTTTATCATCACTTTTATAGTGTTGTTAAAATCCTTGGTCATTTAACCAAACCCTGGTAGTCAGTGCTTATCTAGCACTGATTATGGCATTTTAAATAGTATTAACAACTTGTTTTGTAGTAGTATTTCTATCAATCCTAAATCAAGGATAAGGAACATTGCTTCCAATATCCTTACCCATGGGTTTAGAGTGTCATGACCAATATTAGAAAATATTAATTAATAGCCAATTTCCATGTTATAACACACATGAAGTTCAAACAAACAATGATAATAATTGTGAAACTATTCCATATTTATCATTCCTCATGGGGGATTATATTTAATTGTTTTACCTCCGTTACACAATACACTTATTTCATCATTAATTCATGTTTCTCAATTGTGAAATTTTATTAAAACATTTAACATATTAAACATTTATGTTTACAAATTTACAATCTCTTCCGTTAATCATGTCACGGCCTGTTTAATTTCCATGTTAAGACAAATAACTCCTTGTGTTTTTCTAACTTGTCAAATGATAAACAAGATGAGTCTAATTTCCTAAAACCTTTTTCTTTTACCATTACAACCCTTTTACCATTTCAAGGTATTAATAGACCCCATTGACCCTACTAAAAATTAGACCTTTAACAGTGTTGGCCTTTATGTGTGCTAGATAGAAGCAATTTTAAAGGTGACCTTTATCGGCATATAAAAGTGCACTCATAATGGGTGTCTTTTATCAATGATAAAAAACATTAATAAATGTTACCCTTTATCAATGTTTTTTACTGCTGATAAAGGTTCACCTTTATCAATGCTTTATTTTTAGAGACGATTACGATCTTGAATAAAGTGAAATAAGTAAATAAATAAAAATTAAGATTAGTAAATTGAAAATAATATTAAATATTTTCTTAATTAGATAATTGTTGAAAAAATGAATAAATTTATATACATATATTTATAATAAAAATATTAATAAAGAGTATATATTAAATATATAGATATTTAAAATGAGTAAAATGAAATATTTAAACAAATAAAAATTTAAATGAGTAAATTAAGAAAAATATTACACATGCTATTAATTAAATAATTATAAAAAAATGAATAAATTTGATATATATATATATTAATATTATAAATATTAATAAATATTACATATTAAATATAGATATATAAAAGGAATAAATTGTGATAATTAATAAAAAATTGTCAAAATTACGAAATTACAAATTATTAAAAAAAATTTAAAGAATCAATTATTAATTAAAATGAATAAGTTCAATATATATATATATATATATTAATTATAAAAAAAATAAATGACATATATGAAATATGAATATATAAAAGGAATCAAATGTAATATTTAATAACTTATTAATGTTAATTGGTTTATAAACATAATTATTCATTAATACATGTAATAGGTAAATATATTATATGTCTATATATATAAATTTATATAATATTTCCTAAAATATGATTTATATGATCCAAAATCTTTATGCACTTACATTAAATAAGTCATATATTTAGTGGTTTATAATTAAAAATTAATATTAAATAAAAATACTCAAGAATTACATCAACCAATTGCCATAGTTGAATGCCATTTGATTTTTCAATTTAAAATATATCAAATCTGGGTTGCATTGATCTCACATACATATACCTAATTAATGAATTTTTATATACAATAGACATAGAAATATTTACGTAATTAAAAAAATCTTATATAGATACGTATACACCTAATATTTATATAATTTATTCAAATTTTAATATTCACTTTTAGTGTTTCATTATAACATGATACATTTAATATATTATGATTTTAATCAGTAAATTATATTTTTTTATTTTTCATATTATTACAGTCAGGTATTATTTATTAATTTGCCATATTTTTTTTGCAGTTTAATCATTTTATATTATATAGTTTTTTATATTTATTTTCTTTGTTTTCATATTTCAAATATATATTCATATTTATTTCAATATATTTCTAATTTATTTAATAATTAAAATTTAATAAATAAAATGTATCCATTTTTTAAAAAATTTAAACTGTACCAATTTTGAATTATTCAATTTGATTCATTTTTATAATGCTTGCAATTAAGATTATATATTCATTAATAATGTTAAAAATATATTTGAAAATAAATATTTTAAAATAAATATATTTTTGAATATATATTTGCAATATTTATGAATATATATTTACAATATTTATGAATATATATTTACAAGATTTATGAATATATATTTACAATATTTATGAATAAATAAATGTATAATTAGAAATAAATAAATATTATTAAAAAAAAAGGTTTATATAATTATAAATAAAGAAATATATATATTTAAATAATTATAAAATTTTAATGAATTTACTTAAATAATGACTATATATACTAAATATAAATATATATATATATATAAATTAAATATATATATATATATAATTAAATATATATAATGACATAAATATTATTTTTTAAAAAAGTATTTATATAATTATATATTTAAATAATTATAAAATTATAATAAATATATTTAAACAATTAATATATTTTCTATATATATATATATATATTAATTTATTAAATAAATTTATATAATTAAATAAATATGTATAATTATACAAATATATTTATAATTATAAAATTATAATAAATATATTTAAATAATGAATATATTAACTAAATTTAAATTTATAAATATTTATTAAATATATATAATGATATAAATATATGTATTATTATAAATAAATAATAACTAATATATTCACAAGTATATTAATAAATGTATATTAACAATATTTATTAAATTAAATCATTATAATTATAAATAAAAAATTTAGATTTTGTAAAATTATTTATATAATTATAAATAAATTAATATCTATTTAAATATTTATAAAATTATAATGAAAAAATATAGAATTATATATTTATAGTTACATTCTCTCATTTTTCAATTATAAGTATTAATGTACTAGTTGATAAAGATGACTTTTATTAGGGATCCTTTATTTTTAAGAAAGATAGATAATTTTCAGGTGTAAAAAAAGAATTGATAAAATGTAACACCCCGAGATTTCGTAATATATTATCTCTTTAATGTAATTCCAAAACATGCATTATACAAAACATCGAGTTCGAGTTTACCACGACTTACCAAAGTTTCTGTTAAAAAATCATTTATGAATAGTATTAACTACATTTTGAAATTTATATACTCTATATAATTTTAACATCCATATTATGTGTTTCTTAGACATAATATAATAACACATTCAATTTTTAGATAAAGTATTTTTAAGAAAAAGAAAATTTACCACCTTTTAATGGAGAGCCCTTTTTAAATCAATATTTGACACTTTTTTATATTCAATGCGACTATATAGACATATTCTTTAGAATAAGGACATATAAATTTATTTTTGATAAATTTTTGGTGTTTTCTGATAACATTCATATTTTGGTGAATAGTGAAAAATATAAAATTTTAATTGAAAACAACTTTTTATTGAAAATAATTTATAGTATTAAACTATACATTTGAATAGTTTGTAAGTATAATTAGATTATATTTTTATGATTTAAAAACATGTAAGTCATTACATGTAATTTAACATTTAAATTGGACATAAACACATGTCAATCTTTTGATAGTTTTTACTTTTTAAAAACCCTCATTTTTAGTTTTGAAAACAAGAATTCATTTTAAATAAGTAAATGCAACTTCTTTTTTTTAATTTGGTAAAATATAATTCATTTTTAAATTCATAATATCAAAATTAGCATATGGTGAACTTCTTGGTATTTTTCTGAAAACATTTAACATTTGTTGAATTTTAAAAAACACTACTTTATTGCTTAAAACAAACTTTTAATTTAAATATTTATTTATTTTATTTAAATTTATTATAAGTGAAAACAGATATATAATACCAATTTATTTTCAATGTAATTCATTAGAGAAATTTTATAATAAAATTAGATGTATAAAATTTTATTGAACTATTTAACAACTTTTACCCACCTTCTAGGCACATTTTCAAATTCGCATAAAACGTAATTTTACCGCTTTTGTGTATTGAATTTCAAAAATTTGAGAGACATTATTAACATCAGTAAGTGAAATATGATTCAAAAAGTTGAAATTAAATTTTGGGGAATAATAACTTTTGAATTTTATTTACCATAGTTAAAATTAAATAGGATAATGAAAGGTAAAATGGTATTATAATTACCCTAACACATGTCCTAATTCTATTGGGAAGTGTATTTTATCCAAACCCAACCTTAGGAATAAAATTTGATCCTTTTGGTAAACTTGGATTAGATTATAACATTTATTATTATTTTATTTAAAGAAGAGTCAAATCTGTTTAATTCAAAGATTAATAACCAAGACATTTTTAACATAGGGTTACACATAAGAAAAATCCATCTATAAAAATAAATTAGAAATGTAAAAAAAAATTCCTACATAATGGTATTTTATTTATAATTTTTATATATTATATAATTTTATTTTTTTATGACACAATGATGATACAGTAATTACATTATCAACGAATGATTAAAATAATTGATATTATAAATATATAAATAAATGTAAATTGAGAATTTCGAAGCCATAAAAAAATTTATAGATTAATATTAAATTTTAGGGTTTATTTAATGAATATTTTCAAAGTAATAATGCTCTTAAAACTTTCACAAATACCAAATACTAAATAGTGTCAAAATTGACATAAATGTGTTTTTGAAAAAATTACTATATTATTAAATGATACAATATTCCCAAAAAACAATTGTTTAGGAAAAGGACTTATATAATGATAAATATGTCATTAATGAACCACTTGGGATTCTCTTTTCTTTTTATAGTATGTTTATTGAAAATTTATTATAATAACACAAGAGGACATGGTAAAAGTTAAACTATTTACCTAAAAGTTAAATCTAAAAGATAGGGTCAATATGGTGCCCTAAACGTGTCTAAAACCTATTGGTTGAGAGGATTAAGATCCATCACTACCATAGATTAGAAATAAAAAAATTTGGAGATATTTGAAACTGAAAATGATTTTATAACAAAATAATATTTCAAAAATTTCCAAAAGTGACCATCACCTCTCTTATAAAAGGGTACATCCACTTCTCTCATAATCACACATCCAAATCCATTTGAACCAGACAAAACCTTCCCAAATCTATTCCTAACTTCCCTCACTTCAACCAATAGGCGTTCTCTTGATCATAAAACCATCCTAATGAAACCTTTTGTTCAAATAAAAAGGAGACACCCAAAGAAGAAGTAATTATTTTTTCACCTCTTTCAAAGTTATTTTCTTCTTCCACTTTCCCTTTCTTTGTTATTTCTATAAAAAAATATTAAATCTAGTTTCTTCTACATACTTTGATGTTATTATAAATATTGTACAAATATAATCATTATTCTATACATATTATGAATGATAATGTCACCGTGCGTGCGTACATATGGCTTTTTGTCTCCACTGAGTGGTGTAATTTGTTATTCAACACTGTTATTTGGATAGATATAATGATGAGTAATATGTATATAAATAAACAAAATAATATTATAATTTCTCTATATAATTAATATTACAACAAATTCCACACCTTTTAACCATTAAGGAAGTGATATCATCGCTCGTGTGTATGTACGGCTTGCCGTCTCCACGAAGCGATGAGATTAATTTATAGGTTCACCATTCAAAAATTATTATAAAAATATATATTATTAATAAGTATGTAATATATGACATAATAATTATACTATTGATATATATATGTATGAATGTATGTACTAACATATATCATATTCACTTACTTCTGTTCAGTACGATATTAAAACAAAAATCAATGTTTATGCATACGTACGACCCACCGTCTCCATAAATGGTGTTTTCCATTTCATATATCTATCTATTATACATATTTATATTCTAAATATATATTATATATAAATCATGTTTTATATTATATATTTATTTAAATCATGATCTAAATGGTATGATCAAGAATAACAAGTTAAAACACGTATGATAAAGAAAGAGATTATTACCCGAAATGTTAATTTAACATGTAAATAATTATTAAATGGTTAGTATAAAGTCATAAATGAATCATTTATGATATAGTAAATATTAATAAGGTTCTGGTATAATTTAATAACATACTTTGGTAATTATACATGATGTTAAAAGTACCCACGACCAAAGGAAAGTGCAAGGTAATGTTAAATTTCTTCAATCTCATTATTATTTGAGATTTTTTATGTGTACATATCTTCTGTGACATATTTTTTATCCACGTCTATATTTCATAAAATAAATTAAAAAATGACTCTTTTACGTTACTGTTTAACTAAACCAATATTTTAATTTTTTTAAATTGTTATTATTTTAAATCTTTCTCATTAATGTCCATATTTTCAAAATGGTTTTAAGGATTTATATTTATGGACATGAATTTTTTAAAATGATAATTTTTTTAAAATGTTTCAAAGTGTTATGAGAAAATTTGATTCAAAAACATCTTTTAGATGCATTCTGTTATAAATTGTGTGAATTTTAAATGATTTCATGAAAAATTGTTATTTCACTTAAAGAGTATTACTGATCATTTTTAACTATATCAAAATCCTTTACTAGATATTATTCTTAATTGAGGTTGATTTATTATAATAAAAATGTTTATGATATGTTTCACCATTTTCATATGAGGAATGCAATGGACATAGTATGTGATAGGTGGGGCCATCTATAGCCCCTCGTTGCATCAATAGGTCTCATGAGACAAACTAGTGTCTTGGAACAAGACCTTGAGAAAAATTTTATTTATAGTCTTGGAATGAGGCCTTGACTATATGGTAATGGTGTTCGATGTTATATATTCCATCATTATGAAATTAATTATTACATGTGATTATTCTTCTAGTAGAATATCCATGTGCATGTTAGTATGGTAATGTTTGATTTATTTTCTCTATATTATTTTTATTCCTATGTTTAAAAGGAAGTTGTTTTTATTACACATATTGCCTTAAAATTTTATATCTTCTGCTAAATTATTTACCCTTACTAAGCATCTGATATCAACCCTTTCTCAGATTTTGTTTTCCCTGGATTCCAAGAAGTGTATTATGTTTTATATAAAGGGTTAGGCTAGGGTAATAATGGTGTTCTCAATAAATTATTTATGTTTTGTTTTATGTTTGAATGTGTAATATGAGGTTCATGTATATAATCTATTTTCCAAGACTACTAAACTCATCGGTCATTCGAGACTGGATTACTTGTAATCATGCCAGTGTATTAAAATAATGCACTGGCTCCAGGCTTCTAGGGTCGAGGCATTATAGTTGGTATCGGAGGAAGTTTTGTACAAACATTAGAAACTAGATTTAGAAAAACTCTGATTAGATAACAATACCCTAAGATAGAATTTGAGGATTAGTATGGAAGAAATTCCTAGATTTTTCATAATGTAGAGATTCTGTGTATTTTCCATGCATCACATCGTTTTTTTGATACGAGAAGGTATGGGATTATCTGGCAATGATGTACCTAGGAGTGAAAAATCTGACAAAGAGTTTTAGGCTTGACCTAGGGTATCCGGGAACACAACAACAGGCCTTACTGCACTCTTGGCTACGACAATCCTGGGGGATATGCTTAGGATAATTCACATTTTTTTACAATCAATTATAAAGGATTTAGGAGTAAATACTTTCTCAATGAAATAATTTTTTATGATTATAGATTATATGAAAAATCTTTTCAATTTATTTTAGGTATTTTAAATTTTTTGAATTATTCATTTCAATTCATAAACTAACCTACTGTATGCCATTGTTTTGAAATGGTCCCAGTAGAAATAATGAGAACTCCAACAATACGCATTATCCAAAGAGTAAGAAGGATTATATATTTCATGGTATTAATACAACATTTAAAAGGGAAATAGTCTCCCATGTATTCTCATCATATTAAGAAATAATATCTTGTGTTAATAAGATAAGTAAATAATTCTCTGAGACCTATGATTTTGAAGGGAAGAAAGAGAAGAAAAAGATTTCATAGATAAATATGGATAAAGGGAAGAGGGGAAGGAAGGATTATCCCATATGTGATAACTATGGAAAAAATCACCATGGTAAATTCATGAAGGTAATGGGAGTTTGTTATAAGTGTGGAGAAAAACAACACCAAGTACATGGTTGAAAAGGTAAATATTTTTTTTAAATGTACAATGTTTCTTCTACAAGGAGTTGGGACACTACATAAATCAATTTCTAAATCATTATAGTATTCCCCAAATGATGCTATTTGATAATAATCATGTTATGATACTAATATAGATGAAGAGGAATGACTAGTGTTCTTATGTTTTTATTTAATAATTATTTCATTTGAGTGTTTTATTGATGATGTACTGGTTATATTAATTATGGAAATAAATAAGGATTGCACTATAATACTATTTCATTGAGGATTTGAGATTATATGGTTCTATAAAGGTGACTAAATATCAAGATAAACATTTTGGAAAATACATTTTTGGAGGAATGATAAACCATAATATGGTTCTAAATGTAAGTTAGTGATTTTGGAATAAGATATGATTTATTCGGATAATGTATATTCGATATTCTCAAATACTTTGAAACTAATTGTTTGTTTTTCCATTATTGTTGGAGTTTACAACATTTTTTTTAAATAAAATGTTTATCCAGAATTCTATAAGGAATAAGGGAGCTTGAATGTAATCAATAATCTTTTATGATATTTGAGGGTGTTACTGTGTTTTAAAAGAATACATAATGAATGTAATCACATGTTATTACATGGAAAAAAAGATCTTCATTTTGATTACCTTCCTAATAAATTTTGGACTGTGTGTTTGGAAAAAAGTATTTTGGATAAGTCTAATGGTTGTAATGGATTATATTTGACATTGGATACTGTTATTATGGTTAAAACATTTCTTAAGTTTATTTTTATGTTGTTATAAAAAGGACTACCTAGAAATTGGGCGACAACCCGTCGCATCCACCTAGGGCGTGAGACTTGAACCCACAACTGAAGTGTGACAAGGGTGCCTCACCTACCACTATCCTACGTGATGTCCTGGTTTGTATAATGTAGTTTTCTTTAAACAGTATGAAAAATGAATAATAAATTTATTATTTTTGGAACCCTATATGATTAGGATAAATAGAATATTGTGGAATTCTATTATCTTTTAGAGTGAAAGATGAGTTTTTGTTAGGAATTAGTTGAAGTATGAAACTCTACTTATCATGTATATTTTTTTCCTCTTATTATATTAATAAATTAATTTTTAAACTTTAGGGAAGGGATCTTAAAACCGAAAATTTATTATCCTAATACCTTATGTTTTATTGAACCAATTATATTTTAAATCATCATAGATTGATTGCTTTGAGGCCCTCAATTTTACACATTTTTTTGATTGATGACCTCAATCACTCCCGTTAAATATTTAAATTTTACTCCAATTATGTGTCTATAATTTCCACCAATGTTCTCCTAATCAAGATCATAATTAGGTGGTGACTTTTTCATTTCCCTTTCCCTCTTATTAAGAAGAAATTTGATTAACCCAATTTTTGATGTGGGTTTTCTAGAAAGGTATTTTCCTATTTTTAACCATTTATTTTTGATTTTTTTTTCAAATTGCGAGGGAGAAATTTATTGAAGGAGGGGAGAATGTAATTCAATAACTTGCGCTACACGCAAAACCGAGTTCGTGCGCACCACGACTTACCAAACTAGTCGTTCAAAAAGTGGTAAGGAATAGTAATAACTACATTGTGAATTTTATATAATAAATATAATTTTAGCATCCATATTATGCATTTCTTAGAAATAATATAAGAACAAATTCAATTTTTCAGATAACAAAAGTATTTTTAAAATAATGCAATTTTACCAGCTTTTAATGGAGAAACCTTTTTAAATCCAATATTTAACACTTTTATATATTAAATTTGACAAAATAAACTTCTTATTTATTATAGGTACATAAAAACTAAATTTTGGTAAATTTATGGTGTTCTCTGATAACATTCATATTTTGGTGAATAACGAAAAATACTAAATTTTAATTGAAAAAAACTTTTTTAATAAAAATAATTTATAGAGTTAAATTATAAATTTGAATGGTTTTTAAGTATAATTAGATTATATTTTTATCATTTAATACAATTTATATCATTATAAGTAATTTTACAATTAAATTTGACATAAACACATGTCAATATTTTGATAGTTTTTACTTTTTAAAAACCCATTTTTTTTGGTTTTGACCATGGGAATTAATTTTAAATTAATTAATGAAACCTATATGTTTTGAATTTGTTAAAATAGAACTCAGTTTTTAATTTGGAATATCAAAATTATATTAGGGTGATTTTTTTGTATTTTTATGAAAACTTTCAATTCTCGATGAATAGTAAAAAACAACGCGTTATTGTTTAAAACTGAATTTTTATTTAAATAATTGTTTATTAAAATTTATTTTAATTAAATATAGATATCTAATTATTATATAAGATGAATTTAATTCATTGGATTCATTTTATAATTAAATTAGATGTATAAAATTTTATTGTACGTTTTAATGTCTTTTACCCACCTTTTAGGCACATTTGAAAATTTGCATCAAACATAATTTTACCACTTTTGTGAATTGAATTTAAAAAATATGAGAGGAATGGTTGACATCATTAATTAAAATGTGGTTCAATAAGATGAAAATAACTCTTGGTGAATGGTAACTTTTGACTTTCATTTACCACGGTTAATAGTAAACATGGTTATTAGAGATAAAAATGATAATAGACTTAACCAAAATATGTCCAAATTCTATTGGATAATTTTTTTTATAGAAACAAACCTTAGAAATAAAATATTATCCTTTTGGTCCACTTGGATTAGATTAGGTCATTTATTATTATTTTATTCAAAGAAGTGTTAAAAATGTTTAATTTAATGTTTAATAACTATTCCATTTTTAATACAGGGTCATACATAATTTAAATTTGAATATAAATAATCATTACAAATATAAAATTCTTTCCAACATAATTATATTTTATCTATAATTTTTAGAGATTAAATAATAAAATTTATTTATCACACAATGAGGATGGAATAATTACATTATCAATGAAAAATTAAAATAATTAATATTTTAAATATAAAAATAATTGTTAATTGAGGCTTTTGAGGGAATCCAAGATTTTTCTAGGTTAATTTGACTTGTTAGGTTTGATTCAATAAATTTTCTTTGAAGTAACCATGTTTTCTTGACTTTCACAAAAACCAAATACTAAATAGTGTCAAAATTAACATAAATGAGTTTTTAAAACAAATAATATATTATTAAATGATATAATATTTATAAAAATATAAGGCTCAGTCAAAGGAATTATATAATGATAAATATGCCATTAAGGAACCAGTTGGGGTTCTCATGACTTTTTATAGTATGTTTGTTAACAATTTATTATAATAATACAAGGGGGCATGGTAAAAGTTAAACTATTTAACTAAGACTTAAATCTAAAAGATAGGTTTAATATGGTGACATAAACTTGTCTAAAACCTATTATTTGAGAGGATTTAGAACCATCCATATATTAAATTCGAAATAAATCAATTTTGATCCATTCTAAATCAAAAATGATTTTATAATAAAATAATATTTCAAACATATCCTAAAGTGACCCTCACCTCTCTTATAAAAGGGTACTTCCACTTCTTTCCAAATCACACCACCAAAGCAATTTGGCTCGACCAAACCCTACTGAAATCTCCTCTGAACATCCTTCACTTAAACCTAGAGTCCTTACGTTGATTAGAAAGCCAACCTAAGTAGCCCTTTTATTCAAATCAAAAGGAAAGACCCAATAAAGAGGTAATTATTTTATCACCACTTTCAAAGCTCATTTCTTCTTCCACTCTCTATTTATTTTTTATTTCAATAGAAAAATTATAACTCTAGTGAATTTTACATACTGTGATGTTATTATAAATATGGTACAACCATACCCATTATTATATCCCTCCTATGAATGATAATGCCACCATGTGTTTGTATGCACGCCTTACCGTCCCCACGTAGTTGTGTAATTTTTTATTCAATACTATGTTATTTAGATGGATATAATGATGATTAATATGTATAAAAATAATGAAAATATAATTTTAATTTCTATATAAAATTAATATAACATCCAATGACACAACTTTTAATCATTGTGGAAGTGACATCGTCGCTCGTGTGTACGTATGGCTTACCGTCACCACAACTCGATGAGATTCATTTCCAGGTTCGCCATTCAACGATGATTATAAAAATATAAAATATAAAAATGTATATGACATAATAATTCTACTGGTGATATATATATATATATATATGTACATAAATATACCTTATTCACTTACATCCGTTCAATATTATAGGAAAACAAAAACAGCGTTTGTGCGTACGTACAGCCTACAGTCAACAAAAATGGGGTTTTCCATTTCATATATATATCTATTATACATATTTATATTCAAAATATATATTATATATAAATTATATCTTATCTTATGGAATTATTTAAATCCTGATCTAAATTATACGATCACAAATAACATGTTAAATCACGTACAATAAAGATAGCGATCGTTACCCGAAATGTTAATTTAACACAAAAAACATTATTAAATGGGTAGTATAAAGTCATAAATGAATCTTGTATGATATAATAAATATGAACATGGTTCTGGTATAATTTAATAACATACTATTGTCATTATACCGGAGGTTAAACGCACCCCTGACAAAAGGAAAGTGCAAGGTAAGCGTTAATTCCTCAATATAATTAGTATCTGAGATTGTTTATGTGTTAGTATGTTATTGGAAATATTTACTTTCAATTTATATGTTTCATAAAATACATTTCAAAATGATTCTTTTAAGTTACTTTTTAACTAAAACATTATTTTAAATGTTTTAAATAATTATTCTTATAAATCATTCCCATTAATGTCCATGTTTTCAAAATTGATTTAAAGTTTTATTTATATAGACATGAATGTTTTAAAATGTTAATTCCGTTAAAAATATTCAAAGTGGTATGAGAAAATTTGATTCAAAAACAACGTTCAAATTTCATCCTTTATAAATTGTGTGACTTTTAAATTACTTCATGAAAAAGGGGTATTTCACTCACATGATTTTATAGATCATTTTCAACTATATCAACATCCTTTACTAGATATTATTCTTAATTGAGTTTGATTTATTATAATACCATATTATATATTGTATTGAATGATTTATGATATGTTTTATTGTAGATGTGATATTTTTAGACTATTCATGGTTTATGGCTAAATTATTGTAATTTCATATGCTAGTTTTAATACGAATGATTATGTTATGTTTCAAAATTTTCATATGAGAAATACAATGGACTTAGTAAGTGATGGGTGGGGCCCTCTATGGCCACTCTATGCATCGGTTGGTATCATGAGTCAAACTAGTGTCTTGGTGCAATGCTTTGAAAAAACATTAATTTTAGTCTTGGCATGAGGCCTTCACTATGTGGTAACGATGTCTGGCGTAAGGCGTTCCCTCATTATGAAATTAATTGTTATATGTGATTATTTGACTAGTAGAATATCCATGTGCATGTTTATATAGTAATGTTTGACTTATTTTCACCATATTATGTTCAATTTTATGTTTAAAAGGTTGATGTTTTTATTACACATCTTTCCTTGAATGTTTATTGCTTCTGCTAAATTATTTACCCTTACTAAGCATCTGAGCTCACCCCTTTCTTATTTTTTGTTTTCCCAGGATTCCAAGAAGTGTATTATGTTCTATATGAAGGTTTAAGCTATGGTAATAATGGAATTCCCAATGGTTTATTTATGTTGTGTTCTATGTTTCATTGTGTAATGTAACATTCATGTAGGTAATCTATTTTCCAAGAATACTAAACTGATTGGTCCTTCGGGACTTGATGTATTGTAATCATGCCAATGAATTAAAATAATGCATTGTCTCTGGGATACTATGGTAAGTATAAGGCCCCAGCCTTAAACCTTACTTAATCTTGAGTTATTACAAGATAACACATTGAGGATCTTTTCAGGTTTAGAGTTTTAGAGAATTAGATCATGAAACTTGAATTACATTCCACATTTAAACAAAGTGGTTACATAAAAGACAGTATTCGTTCTTCCCATCAACGGAAACATTTTTAAAATAAAACATGGATTCTTTCTTGACACATCCTTGACAATATCATCACGTCATGTACCTTTCCCTTGACCTATGAAAAACATTTCAAAAACTTGGGATGATCATAAAAAGCTCAGTAAGGGTTATAAAAATATGGAAATGAAACATGAGTTCATATATACATAAGAATGAAATAATACTTTACCCATAAAATAGAGGCACTTTCACATACCTCATCAAATCATGAATAAATCATAGAAATCATAAGACATAAAGGTAACATGAGAAATTCATAACATTCTTACGTAGGGAGTAACCCTCTTGGTTACGTTTGGAATACCCATCACAGTATATTCCCTAAATCTCTTCGGAGAAACCTTAACATTTCACTCCTTCGCGTTACCCAATGCATTGGAGAGCTATATCAGGCTCACCCGCCCTTAGTTTATCATGGAACCACCCGTTTTCATAACAATGCCCAAGAACCATAACATAAATGTATCACATAAAACATGCATAAAGGAAATATAAAATTTCCACATTTCAATCACAATATAACATTTTAGGATATTGAAATAATGAATCCATTAAAAAAACCATTTTCAAAACAATTTAAAACATTTAATAAAGAGATTTTTGAATCAAAGTGTCCCATACCACCTTGAAGCTTTTAACATTTTAAACCATTAATATCGATATAAATAAATCCTTTAAATCATTTTGAAAACATGGATATTAATAAGAACACATCATTAAAATATTTAAAGCGATATTTTGGTTAAAGGGTTTTTACCAAAATTAGAGACACTTGAATACAATAATTGATGAATAACATTTAATCAGAACTTTATAATATCATGAGAATAAATGGATTCATGATATAATATTCCAAAGGACAGTATATACACCATATAAGAGTGAATTGGTGCATAACAACAATGAAGTCTCAATAGAGATGTAAAATGTGATGAAATCCCTTAAAAAGAAGGTATCCTTAAATTAAGGATAAATCAATCTCAAAATTATGTGTAAAAAATATAAATACACCCAATATAATTGGATATTAAGTGTAAAACAATAAAAGGTCATTCAAACATATTCAAAGAATGACATATTCAATAACTACATGTTGAACCCAAAGAAATCGAAATTGGGTTAAAAAGTTCCCTTGGTAAAATTCGACAGCCTAACGGCGTCACTTCAAAAATTCAGAAAATGAGTTGATGAGAGATAAAAAGGTAATCTCATCACTTGGAAATAAAATTTACATCAATAAGTATATATAAGAACATATCCCAATATAATATTATGTGAATTAAAAGACATAACAAATGAAGTCTTTTAAAAAGAGGAGGGTGAAAGGTTCCCTTACCAACTTGGGTAACTTTCGAAAAGTACACCCCATTGAAGAAGTGTCATACAATGAATATGTAAATACCCATAAATGGAAATATATTACAAAAGGAGTGTAATAATGGGCAGTACATAAACCACTCAAAGGGAATTGTGGCAAATGTAGGATAAATCTCACGGGAATAAAAGTGAGATGAAAAATCTATTAAGAAAACTCGGCAGCCTAACGACGCCACTTAAAACATCCAAAGATGGATTGATGAGATCAAATATGGTATCTCATAACATTACAACAAAATTTACAGCAAGAGTAATATAAAAGAACATCCCCCATCATAACAAAGAGGATCTTAAAAGAAGTGACATAAAGGAGAGTACTTAAAGAGAAAGAGAGAGGTTAGATATCTTACGAAAATTCGGCAGCCTAACGACGCCACTCAAAACTTCCAAAATGATTGATGAGAGAGAATAGGGTCTCTCATAATATGTACAAAAAATTACAGTAATATTAATATAAAAGAACATCCCAACCACAAGAAATATGAGCTTAAAAGGAATGACATAAAAGAGTGTACTTAAAAAGAAAGTGCGGAGTAGGATCCCTTCCCTGGGGTCCGACTTGACTTGATCGTTCTTTGACATCCTGAATAATAAACTTGAGTTAATTTAAACTTTATTAAGAACCTTTTTCTAGTTCATTATTCTTTTTAGATCACTTATTTCCATGTTATAAACATTATTTAATCATTTAAGTTAATAATGTTTGTTTTGTCGATATTTGGTTCTTAAGTCGAAAGTGGACTTCTTACAATTACATGTTGTTCATGTGGTCAAATGTTCATTATATACAGAATTATATTTATGATTTGTATATCATATATATCATATATATCCAGAATATTCATGTATTTATAATATTACATAATCATTTAGAGGTAAGAAATGAAAATCACCGTTCATGGAGACGGTAAACCGTACGTACGCATGAACGCTACTTTCATTTCTATTTCATATTTTTTTGGAATGGAATAATAATGATATAGAGGTATATTATAATTCCAGTATAACATCATATATAATAACTTTAAATCCATCCTTTATACATCCCACATATGGCATTAACGAATCCCATCACTTTGAGGGGGCGGTAGTCCACACTTCCTTAAATGAAGATATCGCGTTTACCCATAATGGAAACCATAAAGGTATGCCCAAAATGAAAAATACAGAAGCTTAAGGAAAAGATAAACATATTATATATCATATATAAATATAGTTTCATATTAATGGCCACCTTTGAAGGAGTTAAAATAATTTTGAACAATCATCGTTTCGGGAGGCCGAAACTCGCCATCCACGGAAACATTATGTTCTTTAACCATTAGATGTAGGTGTGTGAAAGTGCAGCTCGAATCCTTCTTATAAAAAAATCCTAGTATATTGATTATACTGGAGTTGTTACAAAAGAAATTAATAAAAAGAGTTTAGGGGGTTGGAGAAGCAAAATAAAACAAAAGGACTCAAGTGAAGACATTACCTTAAAATCGGGTAACTCCCTTTGGTTTGAGCTCAAAGGCTTCCTTGGGAAGACTTCTGCCCAATGTGAGGATTCAAGGAGTAAGAGAGGGAAGTGGAGAGACTGAATGGGAAGATTTTGTCCGAGCCAAAGGCTTTGGGAGTGTGGTAATGGAGGTAGAGGTGGGGGCCTTTTATAAGAGGAGAGGAGGGGCACTCTTGTAAAGTTACAAAATGTTACTTTATTTTCAAAAGAGTTTCAGATTTTAAAGGACCCACATTGATGCATTTCGAGGATAAGGTGATAAGGGTTCTAAATCCACTCATCCAATAGGTTTTGGACATGTGTAGGTATTAGATATTACATTATCTTTCCATTTTATTTAAATCGTTAAATAATGAGGTCATCGCTGCATCATCATGATGTCATAAATAATTTAATTTATTTAATGTCTAAAAATAATAAAACAAATACTATGATATATTAAATCGTTTTATATTTCCAATGACTATTTATAGTCAAAAAGCTGACTTGTATAACCGCATGTAAAAATTGCTTTAGTAAAACATCTCATGTTTGTCTCATTTTTACTTTAACATTAAATAAAAAGATATTAATGTCATTTTTCAACCAAAGTGGCTTCATGGGGTCCCCAAGTTGACACATGGGTTGTTTTGGTCGGACATGAAATATAAAATGAGGTTAGGACATGTGTCATGTTCATTTCATATTATTAAAACATTATTTTTACCTTAAACTACACTAATTACCTCTAATCGCGATTAAAAATTTAATAAGTTACTATTCACCCAAAAAAATATTTTTATCCCATTGAACCACATTTTACTTATTAATGACAACCATGTATGTCGGATTTTTTGAAATTGAAAACACAAAGATGGCAAAATTTCATTTAAACGGAAAAATCAGTTTTTATAAGTACCACTTAGTGGTTTCACTATTCATCAAAAATTGAAGTTTTTCAGAAAAATCCCAAAAATTCACCCTAACCTTTATTGGATATTTAGAATTCAAAAATGAAGCCTATTTTACAAAATTCAAAAAATATAAGTCACATTAATTATTTTAATAATTAATTCCCGCTGTCAGAGCAAATAGCGTGTTTTTATGAAACAATAAGTACCAAAAGATTGACACTAGTTTAAGTCTGATTTCAATGTGAAATTAATTCCAATGACCACTATTGGATTTAATGGTAAAAATATATTCTAATTTCACTTTAAAACCAATTCAAAAGATAATATAATCATATAAATAAATTATATTAAAAAGAGGGTTTGAATTAAAATACAACATTTTACACTATTCATTAAAAAATGAACTTTATCAGAAAGATACCAAAAATTTACACAAAGTAAATTTTGATGTCACAATTCTTAAGAAGAGTTTTATTTGGTCCAAAAGGATGTATAAGAGTGAACAAAACTATATTTAATGATGCTTCACCATCAAAAGGTGATAAGGGGACCTTTAGTGAAAACTAGGGCATATACGCCTAAAATTGAATTCTTTCCGTATTTTATGCCTCTATCTTTTATTGGATAAATGTAAAAACATTTAAAAACATATATAATCTTATTTTATTTATTTCTATCCATTATCACCAATACAACGGCTACATGTTAACTACCATTTAAAGTAATATTATTTTATTATTAGAGTGCAACGTAAGATTCCCAAGAAACTCGTTGTTGCGTGTTGGGTACGCCATCGAGCATAGCGTCCCCTTTAAAGTAATATTAATATTTTATTTACAAATATGGATAAATATGAAAATTTCATATTCTTTATTTACCTAGGGTGTTATATCCTTCCCCCCTTTTGGGAATTGCGTCCTCGCAATTTTTAAAATTGAGCTTGGAAACATCCTTGAAAGTCCCACATCGGTACAAGAGTCGATAAAACAATCACTTTAAAATAAAGGAAGATAAGTACAGAGGTCACCCAAGTTATCCCATATGTAGAAAAACATGGACATGGAAGAAAAAGAAAAGGGTCATGTTCTTGAGGGAGAGTGATAGTAAACATGTCTAGGAGAAAGTTAACCATAAGAAAATCACAAACTTGTGATGGGTTAAACGGTATTCGATTCCCTAGTAGGAAAAGTTAATAGACAACATTTTTGTTTTATGTTACTTTTTATTGAGAAATTATTCATAAGGAAACATAATCACTTATCATGTTGACTTTCAACTTTTACTAGATTCCTTAATCAAACACATATTTTTTTTTCCAAAAGACGAGTATTTAGGGAGACTTGTTCACATTAAGAGTACTGTAATCAACTTCTAGAGAATCCCCTAATCCACCAAAGAGAACTATATACATCCCATATCTTTAGGCTTTAACCAAAACCAAAACCAAAAAGGTTAGTACAAGGTCAGATAATCTAGAAAAGGATAACCCATTAAAAAGAAAATCTATGCTTAATCTCCAAAATTTGTCCAAAAAAACCCAAAGTTCAACGAGGACCATCCGATAAACAATTTGTCCATAAAATTATTCTAAGTAAACCAATCTAAGATTTAAACCCAAATATTTGAAGGATTTAGTCACATAGTATTCCAAGTTAAATCGTTACATTTATCTCCAAACAACATCAGTTGCTCCTAAAGTCTCGTATTGAAAAGTAATTAACCTAATCACATATCCTACATGATAGGTTAATCATTTTCATAAATAACCCAAAATCAACTTACTCTTAATTCATAAAATCATATAACTAAAAAGAATCAGTCAAACTAACCAGGGATTTCACATAGTCCAGTGGTAGGTGATAAATACCAGTCGCACTTTGGTTGTGGGTTCGATTCCCGCAGCTTTGTGCGACGCGATGGGTAGTCACACGGTCTGCGTGATGTCCTTTTTCCAAAACTATATAATTCTTAAATCATTCCCCAAAAAGGGATAAAATCATCAAAAATGATCATAACATATTTTAACCTCAATTTTATCTCATGCCTTTCATTTTATAGCATATCATATAATAACCCATAATTACCTCAAAAGTTAGGATCATATAAACTCTAATGGTTAACTTTATAATTATTACCTGAAATTCCACATCGATTGGTAATCTCGTACATGATGCATTACAGAACATACAAAGGTTCAAGTGGTTGATCATGACTCCTTGATATTTGGTTTAGAACAACCACGAGTTTCCTCATTGAATCCTCCATTTTATCTAGTATATTAATCATAGAACCACCACAGTTTCCTTCAAACCTGTTGTGTCTTTGGTGCTTGCTATATCCATCCATTCAATGAAAACAGAAATGTCAGTGTGAGTATATCAACAAAACCATCATGTACTAATGAGGAATGTAAACACTAAGATATACTTACTCATTCACTTTATCTAAAACTAGGACTCTTTCTGAAATCCTAACCATTATGGTAATGTCACTTATGCTTAAAGAATACCCTAACCTCTAAAGTTATCTAATTCGACCTTTGATACCAATTATAAGGCCCCAGCCTTAAACCTTACTTAATCTTGAGTTATTACAAGATTACACATTGAGGATATTTTCAGGTTTAGAGTTTTAGAGAATTAGATAATGAAACTTGCATTATATTCCACATTTAAACAAAGTGGTTACATAAAAGACAGTATTCATTCTTCCCATCAATGGAAACATTTTTAAAATAAAACATGGATTCTTTCTTGACACATCCTTGACACTATCATCACATCATGTACCTTTCCATTGACCTGTGAAATTTTTTTCAAAAACTTGGGATGAGCATAAAAAGCTCAGTAAGGGTTATAAAAATATGGAAAGGAAACATGAGTTCATATAT
This sequence comes from Viscum album, assembly GCA_963277665.1. Taxonomy (NCBI): domain Eukaryota; kingdom Viridiplantae; phylum Streptophyta; class Magnoliopsida; order Santalales; family Viscaceae; genus Viscum; species Viscum album. The sequence goes on from OY728145.1 coordinate 192,905,109, forward strand.
ACATAAGAATGAAATCATACTTTACCCATAAAACATAATCACTTTAACATACCTCATCAAATCATGAATAAATCATAGAAATCATAAGACATAAAGGTAACTTGAGGCATTCATAACATTCTTACATAGTGAGTAACCCTCTTGGTTACGTTTGGAATACCCATCATAGTATATTCCCTATATCGCTTCGGAGAAACCTTAATGTTTCACTCCTTCGCGTTACCCAATGCATTGGAGAGCTATATCGGGCTCACCCTCCCTTAGTTTATCACAGAACCACCCGTTTTCATAACAATTCCCAAGAACCAGAACATAAATGTATCACATAAAACATGCAAAAAGGAAATATGACATTTCCACATTTCAATCAAAATATAACATTTTAGGATATTGAAATAATGAATCCATTAAAAAAACCATTTTCAAAACCATTTAAAACATTTAATAAAGAGATTTTTGAATCAAAGTGTCCCATACCACCTTGAAGCTTTTAACATTTTAAACCATTAATATCCATATAAATAAATCCTTAAAACCATTTTGAAAACATGGATATTAATAAGAACAAATCATTAAAACATTTAAAGCGATATTTTGGTTAAAGGGTTTTTACCAAAATTAGAGACACATGAATACAATAATTGAGGAATAACATTTAATCAGAAATTTATAATATCATGAGAATAAATGGATTCATGATATAATATTCCAAAGGATAGTATATACACCATATAAGAGTGAATTGGTGCATAACAACAATGAAGTCTCAATAGAGATATAAAATGTGATGAAATCCCTTAAAAAGAAGGTATCCTTAAATTAAGGATAAATCAATCTCAAAATTATGTGTGACAAATATAAATACACCCAATATAATTGGATATTAAGTGTAAAACAATAAAATGTCATTCACACATATTCAAAGGATGAAATATTCAATAACTACATGTTGAACCCAAAGAAATCGAAATTGGGTTAAAAAGTTCCCTTGGTAAAATTCGACAGCCTAAAGGCGTCACTTCAAAAATTCAGAAAATGAGTTGATGAAAGATAAAAAGGGAATCTCATCACTTGGACATAAAATTTACATCAATCAGGATATAGAAGAACATATCCCAATATAATAGTATTTGAATTAAAAGACATAACAAATGAAGTCTTTTAAAAAGAGGAGGGTGAAAGGTTCCCTTACCGACTTGGGTAACTTTCAAAAAGTACACCCCATTGACGAAGTGTCAACAATGAATATGTAAATACCCATAAATGGAATTATATTACAAAATTAGTGTAATAATGGGAAGTATATAAACCACTCAAAAGAAATTGTGGCAAATGTAGCATAAATCTCACGGGAATAAAAGTGAGATGAAAAATCTCTTACGAAAACTCGGCAGCCTAACGACCCCACTTAAAACTTCCAAAAATGGATTGATGAGATCGAATAGGGTATCTCATCACATTAAAATAAAATTTACAGCAAGAGTAATATAAAAGAACATCCCCCATCATAACAAATAGTATCTTAAAAGAAGTGACATAAAGGGGAGTACTTAAAGAGAAAGAGAGAGGTTAGATCTCTTATGAAAATTCGGCAGCCTAACGGCGCCACTCAAAACTTCCAAAATGGATTGATGAGAGAGAATAGGGTCTCTCATCATATGTACATAAAAATTACAGTAATATTAATATAAAATAACATCCCAATCACAAGAAATATGAGCTTAAAAGGAGTGACATAAAAGAGTGTACTTAAAAAGAAAGAGAGGAGTAGGATCCCTTACCTCGGGTCCGACTTGACTCGATTGTTCTTTAACGTCCTGAATAATAAACTTGACTTAATTTCCACTTTATTAAGAACCTTTTTCTAGTTCATTATTCCTTTTAGATCACTTATTTCCATGTTATAAACATTATTTAATCATTTATGTTAATAATGTTTGTTTTGTCGATATTTGGTTCTTAAGTCGAAAGTGGACTTCTTACAATTACATGTTGTCCGTGTGGTCAAATTTTCATTATATCCAGAATTATATTCATGATTTGGATATCATATATATCATATATATCCAGAATATACATGTATTTATAATATTATCTAATCATTTAGAGGTAAGAAATGAAATGCACCGTTCATGGAGACGGTAAGCCGTACGTACGCATGAACGCTAGTTTCATTTCTATTTCATATTTTTATGGAATGGAATAATAATGATATAGAGGTATATTATAATTCCAGTATAAAATAATATATAATAACTTTAAATCCATCCTTTATACATCCCACATATGGCATTAACGAATCACATCACTTTGAGGGGGCGATAGTCCACACTTCCTTAAATGAAGATATCGCGTTTACCCATAATGGAAACCATAAAGGTATGCACAAAATGAAAAATACATATGCTTAAGGAAAAAATAAACATATTATATATCATATATAAATATAGTTTTATCTTAATGGCCACCTTTTAAGGTGTTAAAAGAATGTTGAACAATCATCGTTTCGGGAGGCCGAAACTCGCCATCCACAGAAACAGTATGTTCTTTAACCATTAGATGTAGGTGTGTGAAAGTGTAGCTCGAATACTTCTTATAAAAAAATCCTATTATATTGATGATACTGGAGTTGTTACAAAAGAAATGAATAAAAAGAGTTTAGGGGGTTGGAGAAGAAAAATAAAACAAAAGGACTCAAGTGAAGACATTACCTTAAAATCGGGTAACTCCATTTGGTTTGAGCTCAAAGGCTTACTTGGGAAGACTTCTGCACAAAGTGAGGCTTCAGGGAGTAATATAGGGAAGTGGAGAGAAAAACTGGGTATAGGTTGGCCGAGCCAAAGGCTTTGGGAGTGTGGGTAAGGAGTTAGAGGTGGGGGCCTTTTAAAAGAGGAGAGGAGGAGAACTCTTGTAAAGTTACAAAATGTTACTTTATTTTAAAAGGAGTTTCGGATTTTAAAGGACCCACATTGATTTATTTCAAGGATAAGGTGATAAGGGTTCTAAATCCACTCATCCAATAGGTTTTTGACATTTGTAGGTCTTAGATATTACATTATCTTTCCATTTTATTTAAATCGTTAAATAATGAGGTCATCGCTGCATCATCATGATGTCATAAATATTTAATTTATTTAATGTCTAAAAATTATAAAAAAATTACTATGATATAGTAAATCTATTTATATTTCCATTTACTATTTATAGTCAAAAATCTGACTTGTATAACCCCATGTAAAAATTGTTTTAGTAAAACATCTCATGTTCGTCTCATTTTTACTTTAACTTTAAATAAAAAGATATTAATGTCATTTTCCAACCAAAGTGGCTTAATGGTGTCCCCAAGCTGACCCATGGGTTTTCTTGGTCGGCCATGACAAATCCAATGAGGTTAGGACATGTGTCAAGTTCATTTCATATTATTAAAAAATTATTTTTACCTTAAACTACACTAATTACCTCTAATCACGATTAAAAATTTAATAAGTTACTATTCACCAAAAGAAATATTTTTATCCCATTGAACCACATTTTACTTCTTAATGACAACCATTTATGTCGGATTTTTTGAAATTCAAAACACAAAGATGGAAAAATTTCATTTAAACAGAAAAATCAGTTCTTATAAGTACCACTTAGTGGTTTCACTATTCATCAAAAATTGAAGTTTTTCAGAAAAATCCCAAAAATTCACCCTAAGCTATATTTGATATTAATAATTCAAAAATGAAGTCTATTTTCCAAAAATGAAAACATATAAGTCACATTAATTAATTTAATAATTAACACCCGCTGTCAGAGATAATAGCGTGTTTTTATGAAACAATAAGTATCAAAAGATTGACACTAGTTTAAGTCTGATTTCAAAGTCAAATTAATTCCAACGACCACTATTGGATTTAAGGGTAAAAATATATTCTAATTTCACTTTAAAACCAATTCAAAAGATAATCTAATCATATAAATAAATTATATTAAAAAGAGGTTTTGAATTAACATACAACATTTTACACTATTCATTAAAAAATGAACTTTATCAGAAAGATACAAAAAATTTACACAATGTAAATTTTTATGTCCCAATTCTTAAGAAGAGTTTTATTTGGTCCAAAAGGATGTATAAGAGTGAACAAATCTATATTTAATGATGGTTCTCCATCAAAAGGTGATAAGGGAACCTTTAGTGAAAACTAGGGCATATACGCCTAAAATTGAATTCTTTCCGTATTTTATGCCTTTATCTTTTATTGGATAAATATAAAAACATTTAAAAACATATATAATCTTATTTTAGTTATTTCTATACATTCCCACCAATACAATGACTACATTTTAACTACCATTTAAAATAATATTATTTTATTATTAGAGTGCAACGTAAGATTTCCAAGAAACTGGTTGTTGCGTGTTGGGTATGCCATTGAGCATAGCGTCCCCTTTAAAGTCATATTAATATTTTATTCACAAATATGGATAAATATGAAAATGTCATTTTCTTTTTTTACCTGGGGTGTTACAGTTAGGGTGTTACATAAAAGCCATATTTATTAGTGTTTTTCAGTAGTTATAATTCTCTACCATTATCAATGATAATGAGTTCTTATAAATGTAGTTTTTTCAATGATTATTTCTTTAGTGTTGATAAAAACAATATTTATCCCTGTTTTTTGGACGTTTTCATAAATTTCTCCGTGATCTATTTTAAGAACCATAACAATGATTATTTTAGACATGATATCATTAAATTTATGTGCAAGATGACAACTATTGGTGATCCTCCCTAAATCCAGGCTCAAATTAAAGCTCAAATCATGTTTCAAACACATCAAAAGATTGAATCCAAGGCTAGAATGAGACAATTATAAAATAAATCCCAAGGTGTAATGAATCAAATATTTAACGCATGATATCTGTACTTCGTCTTAGAAAGACAAAAGATTTAATTGAAGGTTTTTTATTATCCTCCTCCTCACACCATTATTGATTATTTGAGTTCTATGTAAGCTGATTTTTGACTATATATTTTCCATCAACTCTGTGATTTATTATTTTATCTATTTTCATTTCATTTTTTCATTCTTCTATTCATTCTCTCTCACTATTCATTACTATTTTTACACTTTGGATTCATCACAACTTTTCCTCCTACAATTGTAACGGTTCTACATAGTCTATATTATCCCATGGTAGGTGTATTTATGAATTATCTATTTCCAATTTTTTTTCATGTTCTTATGTGTTTGGAATCAGTATTTCAAAAATTATAATTGTTATTTGGGGTTAATTTTATTCATACTTCTTTTTCCTCATGGTTTTTGAAGGAATTATAGTTGATTTTCAACTAGGTTCTTATGGATTTGGCATTGTTTTTTATCTTCATTCGAAGGATAAGTTATATTTTTATCCGAAAAAATATTTATGATGGTTTTCATAAAATAATTTGGTGTTTTAAAATTATATGATTTTTTTATAATTTATTTGGGTAATGAATGAGTTCATGACATTTATTAATTGTGGTTTACTTGTTTTAGAATTTTTCTTATGTTTTACGTTTTTCTTGTGTTATTTATCTATGTATAATGTTATTGATTCCCATTTTCATGTTTTATGCCTATACACAAATTTATTGATATATATATATATATTATACACATTCATGTATTCACATGAAAATATGTGAATATTTTTATTAGGAGATGTTTATATATGCATGTTTGTAATTGCATATGATTATTACATTTAAAAATATGTTTATAAATTTAAACACATTTCTTAAATTGAGTTTTAATATATAGGTTTTTAAATAGGGTTATAGAAAGGGGGTTTTCATTTAAAAATAGTTTTGATCTTACAAATTTTTTCTAAAAACTGGAATCAAGAAAAATGATTGTTTTTCAAGTGAAATTTCAAATGAGTTTTCTAAATTATGGATGGTTTTAGTTCTATTCTTAATTGTGGGTTGTTATTGTTAATGAAATTGATGATTTCATTCTGGATTATTTTTTGGTTTTCTCATGGGAGAGTGTTGATAGGATGATAAATAAATTGGTTCCGGTCTATCTTAATTGAGGTGTTAAATATGGGTAATTTTAGGTTACCTCAAGAGGACCGAGTTACATTACATGTTTTGGACACATAGCTAACTAGTATTATATGAGTGGGTCAATTAACATTATAACCTATAGGTGAGAGCTCCTCCCCATGTTTTAGGGATTATACAGGTGCAAATATATATTGTTTTATCCCTCTACCACTTTTATAGAAGTTTTTCATCATCACCCTTATTTAATTTTACTTATTACATATTATACACTTTAGTTTCTTATTTGGATTTTTTTATTTCATTTTAGTTATAGTTCATTGTAATGGGTTTCACATTTAGTTTTATCTCATTAAAAACAAATACAAAAGGGGTTTTTAATGTGTGTTTTTAATAAATAAGGATAGGGCCAATAAAAATGATTTTCATGTGATTATTTTCATTTAAAATGTAATAATACATATTTTAATAATGGTTTTGAAAATATTGTTTAAAATATCACTCATTTTTAATTATAGATTTTAGGGAAAACTCATTGTGGGATTTTATTCAAAGAATAAAAACATATTATCCATATTCATTTCAAACTAGATTTATTGGTTATTGATAAATGGAAATCTATGTTTATAACAAGGATGGTTTTGTAACATTATTTCCAACTATCTAGTTATTGAAGGCATGTTGTCTTTTTATTAAAAAATGTTTCATTATTATTTTTTCACTCTTATTAGGAAACACTTGAGTTAGTTTTTTATATAGGATATTTCCCTTTTATAGGATATGTATTAATTATTATTATTTGATGATTGTATGATATTATAGGTCAATATTTGGTGAAATATTACTAGGTCTTTTTATCTCACAATTTACAAAGACACCCATATGGGTATATATAGATTTGATGTTTTCATATATGTTCTAAGGTTCTGATTTCAAGGTATAAAACAGAAGAATTAACTGAATCTATTAATACCATTTAAATACATGATTTAAAAGTAAATTATGCTTTTCTAAAATTACTCAATATATCAGAAAATAAATATGTACCAAATAGTAGTTTCCTTTCATGGACAAATGTCTAAGTCATGTGAATATTCAGGTTACTTTATCCAAATAAAGTGAGGTAGCATAACCCAATCAAATGATAACAACATTCCTTTATGGATATTAAAATGTTTTTAATTTTATAGAATTTATAAGGAAGAACATATATAATGTAAATAACATTAATAAATAAATAACACCAGTCCAAAATTTAATTTCACAGAATAAATAAACTTAATACAAGTAAATATGTTTAACTAAATTTACATAATAAACCAAGAACATATATACAATGTGAACAACATGCATGATGTAATTTCTATCTCACCATACCGAATCTCAGGAAAATCTATTATTTAGTCCTCCTATTAAAAAATTTATACTAAAAATACTCAGTTTCACCCATCGACATGCTATCTAATCACCTTGTCACAATTCATAAAAAACCGAAATCATCCCATGATCTTTTAAACACCCACTAAAATTTACAAGCTTGAGAATTGGGGTAACTTCATGGTTGGATCCAAGCTAAAAACCCATATCTGATATCATTCTCTCACACCGAGTACTAGAGAACCTCAAATTTGACTCACACTCACATAAATTAAAATAAAACCTAAGACCAATATCACACATTAAATCCATAAAAAAATCATGATGTCCATTCACTGATAGTGGCCAGTACTGTTAAAGGCCTATTTTGGAGTAGTGCATGATGTACTAGATCACCCCTAATTCAACTAACACTTAGATAAATTCAATTCAAACCAAAGATCGATATCACACAAATACTCCATCTAACACCTTAATATATTTAGGAAAATATTTTTCAATATCATGAATATTTTAAATTCATTCATGGTGTTGATTATTGAATAAATCTCATGGAATGTGAATGGTTGGATTTGGGGCTTCTTATTTGAAATTTGAGGAAATGTGATCCTGATAAATTAATATTCCCCTGATAGAATTTTGAAAGAATACCATGATAACCTTGGTATTTAGATGGGTTGTCTAGGAAAATCACTTTAATATTTAAAATGTTAATTTACGATTGTCTTATAAAAAATGTATTATTCATTTTATCTTTATAAAATCTTTATGTAATATTTAATAATCCTTATTTTCTTTAGACTGGTTAGTGACATATTTATAATTTTTATAGTGATTCCTATTTTACATTTTAATTTTGAAAAAAGAAAATGTTGTTCAAATGTTAAATTGGGTATTTAAATGAAAATATTGATGTTTTCCCTTAAAATAAACATAAACGGATTAGGTATTTTGAAACTGATGAAGTGATTTCAAAGTGAACCTATAATGTTTTAAACATATCAAATATTATATATCTCTATGGAAACTATTTCAAAATTTTAATTTTTTGTTAAATGTTTTGAATATGATTTTAAATTTTTTTACATGATTCCAACTATTTTTATAGAAGATGGGATTAAGATAACATTAAGTGTTTTAAAAAAATTATTCATTTTTCAGGTGGAATTAAAAAATAGATTTCATGATGGGTTATAAAAAATCCAAAAAATGAATTTTTGAATTTTAAAAGTGGGTTTGAGATGATATTTTTAATTTTAAATTAAGATTATGTAATCTAAAAAGTTTTGAGGAGAAAAATTCTATACTCATAAACTCAATCTACTGAATAGTTATTATTGAATTTTGTTTCATGAGACTCATCCGTATCTCTTCTAAAAACGCATTAATATTTCTTGAACTACTCTTAACAGTATTCATTCCATATCATGTACCTGTGATCATTTTGGATGATTCTGAGGATAACACCTACCATAATGAAGTAATTCTTCTCTTAAATTCAATTTTCCATTTCCTTCAAATCAAAATGAAATTATTTAAAACAATCAAATTTTGTGTCCCTTCTATTTGAAATATTTATAACCTCCACAATTGATAATTAATATATTATGTGTATTTTTTTACAGAATGAATATTTAATGAACCTAATAGGATGGGTACCATTAAAAAAATGGATGTATGCTAATCATTTGACAAAAGAGTATGAATATGGAGTTAATTATTTGATCATGTTTTTAATAGAGCATGCATATAAACCCTATAAAATCATTTTTATGTGATTTCATTATTTTTATTCACGGAAATATAGTTTTGAAGAGTTGGAAGAACATTTTGTTTGTCCTAGATTGGATTAGATCCATAAATGCTGGGCTAAACATGGGAAAAAACTCAACATGCACATTGATTAGGATAATACTATGGTTTATGGATCATTTTATATGAATACCAATGTAAATTATATTGGTGATCACGTGGAAAAATGAAAATGTAAATTGAGGATATATTTTATGATTTTACAAAGTTGTTTGAGAAGTTAAATAATTGTGCTAAGAGACAATTGAATGTCATTTGTACTAAATACACAACATTGTTACCTATATTGAAGATTTATTAATTTAAAGACTAAAGTCGATAGAGTGACACCAACATTACATAAATAATTTGTCTCCTAAATGATATGCTACTAGAAGAAAATGAACTTACATAGTGAATAATTGACATTAAAAAATTATATTCAGTGGGAATGATCTATTAAAAAGCACTTGACTTTCCAAAAGCTTGAATACTATTTTTCAATGACCATGAATCACTAATAAAATTCCATATGTGTGGCACATATAAACACAAGAAAAATGAATAAAGTTATTAAAAATATGTATGGTACTTATTTATCCTTATATGCATCAGAAGACTTTACGGATTTCAGGAAATCTTGAGACAATAGACATGTTATATAGATACAATAATTAGATATGGGATCAAATATCATCTATCAGATTATCCAAAGTGGAAGAAAATTTATTATGAGTATACCTAATTTTTAAATGAGTTGATACACTTTCGTTTTTCGTTATCTATTGATGGAATAAATCCTTTTAGTGTACAAAGTAGTACTCACAGTACAGGTCCCATCATTTTAGTAAACTATAACATTCCTCCATGGTAATACATGAATCAAAAATATATTATGTCATCACAAATTATATATTGACCAATGAAATCTAGTAATTATATTGATGTCTATTTAGATTCATTGATCAATGATCTAAAATTGATGTTTGATACATGTGTTACAATGTATGATGCTCATAGAAGTTATGAATTCACTTTGAGGGCCATGTTATATGAGATGATAAATGAATTTCTTTCCTATGGAAATTTTTCATGCTATATCATTAAATGATTGTTAGGTGTACTATTTTTGAAGAATGAAACACTCAGTTCAATTGAAACATTCCTCAAAGATTATGCTTTTAGGACATCAATGTTTTACATCGATGACATAAATAACGATCCTAAATGACAACATTCATTTAGAATACCGAACAAGGTACAACATTGTGTCAACTAATGGTTTTCAACTAATCGAAAAAATAAAATATATTTAAACTATATCTGATAATTTTATTAGACAACATATTAAATAAAGTTGGAAAATTGATCAATTTTCTTTGAATCACCATATTTAAATTATTTATACGTATGAAATTTTCTTGACGTTATGCATGTAAAAAAATTAATTTGATAGTGTTTTGATCACATAAATAAATGTTGCTGAAAAAAAAGTATGTAATAAAGGATATGTCAGACATGATTGATATGCGGATAAGGGACGAGTTGGCACTAGTGATGGGTAAAAGGAATACTTTTCTTCCTCCATCATCTTACTCTCTATCCAGACTAGAAAAATTTGAAAAAAACCATTTTCCTTAACGATTTAAACGTTCTAGTGTATTTTTAATAAATTATCAATAATGTCATTTAAATGAATAATTTGAAGTTACATGGACTAAAATCACACAACATAAAAGTTTTTATGCTTGATTTGATGCTCATTAATTTACATTTCATTATGCCAAAAAATTAATGACATATATTAACCAGACTCATCTTCTATTTGTAAGTCATTTTCTATAAGTTTATAGACCCCAAAACGTTTCCAATAATGAATAAGTAGGTTTTAGTCCTATTATGTGAATTTTATATGTTCTTCCCACCACCATTCTTTGATATAATGGTCAGTATTATGGTTCACTTAGTTAGAGTGGTTCAACTATGTGCTCATATCCATTATAGATGAATGTATTCTATTGAATGGAATAATATTAACATTTTAAAGAGGATAATATTAATTTTAAATATTATAATATCCAGGTGCTTCATTGTTCATAAAAAAATTTTATGTTCACTTTGTAATTTAAACATTATTTCAAATTATGATTGCAATTCTTTCTTAATGTTCACTTGAACATAGAAATTTTTTTTACACATTGTTAATCTCCCAATATTCTTGATTTGAATTTTATATTTATTTTTCTGGTTTTCCATTCCATTGGTAATATTTCATTATTCTATAGAACTTGAAGAATCACATTGGAAGATGACCAATGTGGGATTTCATTCCAACAAATTCACTACTAGAAAAATAGGATATGGCCACAGACCTATAGGCATGGTTCTAAAACCATGGCTATCGTTATTTGCTTGTGGGATATAGCCACAGTTATGTGGCCTATAGCCACAATTTTCAAAATCACGTCTATATGACTTTTTTGAAGGGTTATAGCAACACTTTTGAAAAAAGTGTCTATAGGTCTCCCACCCTTGCACGGGAGAAAACATTTACCACAAAAAAATGGTGGGAAGGACTATTTCTGTCGTTTTCAGGAAATTTCCCTAGTTTTTATTAATATATATATATATCTCATATTATATATAAATATATACACACAAAAGCCACGTTAGTGTAGTGGTTAGGGCTCTAAAACGTTAAGGGAAGGTGTTGGGGTCAAATCCGGCAAGGCACACATTATTTTTAGGCTATTTCCACTGTTTTATAGAGCTATTTCCACGGTTAAAACCATGTCCATAGGTCAACTTCCATAGTTGAAAAAAAAGAAATCTATTTCCATGGTTAAAACCATGGTAATAGGTCAGAACCTACTACCACGATGATAGCACCCACGGTTTGAAAAAATCGTGGCCATAACCTACGAAAATAGTTTTGGGACCTTTAAAGCCACGAGTTTAAACTATAGAAATAGCCCATTTTTTAGTTGTGATTCTCTGTGAAGTGAACTAGAAAATAGCCCAATAAAATTTATGCAGTGGCCATGATCTAAGATAATGATGCTAAAATTTGATCTGCAGTTAGATAAAATCCTAGGGAACTTTTCAGTAATATATTTCTAGAGCTAATTATGATTTTTAAGGGAGTTTCAGGTGGACCATGTTAAAGATGAAATTATGTGATAGATTACATGGCCTAGAATAACAACTCACTATTTTGACTATATCTCAAACACCAAGCATACATTTGGGATGAAATTTTATAGGAGGTCAAAAAATATACATATATTCATTTTATTCTTCTAGGTTTGACCCCTATTAGTCCTATAATAATGTCATTTAGGATCCTATTTTTGGTTGATGTATGTTTCCTCATATTTTTTTCAATGATGGAAAAGTCCTCACACCATTAACTTTCCACACACTTAGGCCTACCACCATTTTATCAGGTGACTTAAACTATAAGAGGCTCGACCCAAGGATTCCAAAATTCCTATTTAATATAGTTGTATTGGAGGATTTAAGGAGATTCATGTGTTGTTTTCATTTTGTTGTTATGGTTCCAATTTGATGTTATAATCAAATTTCACAAATTGTAAGTTGTTAAATTCACCTTATGTTTTTAATAAAATTTCATATTATACTCTTATTATAATATTATTCATATCATGTTTGTAACATAACTTCATGGTGTGAACTTATTCACCCCAAACCTTGGTAAATTATTCACAAAATAGTTGAGTGATCATTATTTCATTTTTTTAACCTTTTCAATTATGCCCTCAGGAGGTTACTTTAAACTTTTATAAAGATCATAGTATCAATATAGGGATAAAAATATCATGATTTGATCCAAAGGAGTATAAATGGGTAATATGTTATGTTATTTACCACTCTATAAATGTTTAATAATTTATTATATTTGATTTTTTTATTCAATGATTTTCTCTATTCCTCTTCATTATTGAATTTTATCACCAAACATTTCATGTTCTTAAAAGATACATTGACTAGGAGTGCTCATGAAAATTATCATATATGTGTATTGGTTATTGAAATGTGTATATTAAGGCATTAAACTAGTAATTGGAGAGGTTATATTGATTTCATTTAATTAATTCTTATCGAGTTAACAAAATTGAAATAATTTAAAAAGAAATTCATCCAATCCATCCCTTGTAATTTCCAATAATTAAGTCATTATCATAATTTGTATTCACATAGGTCACTTTGTACTCATTTAAATCCATCTAAAATCAACCCAAATTTGGCCACTTCATATAAAAATACAATCCAGAGAATGTGTGTGTATGCAGGTTTCTTTTTAGGTACCTGAAAATTTGACTACCCAAGTTACACTCTAAGTGACTTATTAACCCTAATAACTTGGGTAAATTTGTGCGAGTCCAAATTTTGGTTCTATTTTTGGTGACCCAAGTAATTTATCTCAACACTTATTCTATTCCCCCAAATTTTTCTTTTATCACCTCAATTTCTATTATCTTCTCTCCTTTCATTTGTTTTTCATTTTTCTTAGTGGATGTATGCCTGTACCCATGACCATTAAAATTGTCTAGAAAGGGTGTATAGTCTTGGGTTTTGGGAGTCAATAAGACCTACAAGTCTATTTACATTAGATCATAATATTCTTAATACTCCGGATTAAAAAATTGGGACCATTTCAATAGAGGGTCTTCAATGAAACCAACTCATAAACCTGGGTGGGTACCCAAATGTAAATCCAAATGAGGATGCCCCAAACATGGGGAATGTTTTTTTATCAAAACATGAGTGACTAAGGATGTCCTAATAATGATGGGATAGTCCATTTACACACAAAATTCTCATGAATAACTAAATTTTGTGACTATATTTAGTAGTGGGGAATCCATTAGAATACATAATCAAACCATTCGATAGCCATTAAAATATAAAACATCACCTGAAAATGAGTAAGGAAAATCCACATATTCTGAAAAACCAAATTATAATGTTAAGGAACCACAACCTCACCAAAACATCAAAAATCCTTCTCCCTTCCCTCAATGTATGAGAGTAAAATCTCAACTATAACTGAATGAAACTTCAAGGGAAATATTCTATCTGTTTAAGTTGAAATTTTCTCTTCTTAATGAAATCCCAACCATTCTTACCTACTCCGAGTACCTGAAAGACCTGTATACTTTCAAAAGGAAGTTCTCACACAAAACCCAAGTCGTTTTGGATTCTAATGTGTGCACCATAATTCAAGGGATAATTCCTCCTATGTTGAAAGGCTCATGTTTTCCTTACATCAATGAAGAGTTATGAGAGAATAAAGTTTTCAAATACCATTGTGAGATATAACCTATTGTGAAACTCATTCCATATGCCATGTATTGTCATTTGGGTCTTGAAGAACCCCCACTCACATCTTTCACTCTTCAAATAGTTAATAATAGTTTTCGAGTTCCTAAAGTGATCTTAAATCATGTCCTTGTAATAGTTGAAAATTTCATTTAATGTACTAAATTCATTGTCCTTGATAATCACCCACGCTTAGGTACTAGGTATAAAATCATCATTATCATTGGTAATACCTTCTTAGTAAAAATCAACCCAGTCATCCCCGTTAGGAATGGTCACATGATAATAACCATTTCAAAAATGAGCCCCAATCTGAATATCTACAATGAAATCTCTAAAATTATGGATGATGAAGAGATCCATGAGGTAAACTGGATAAGTAGTACTGATAGTGAACCAAATAATAATCATGTAATTTTTGAAGTATTTTTAATTAAATATTAGATTGATTTCATTTTTTACATGAAGAAAATTACTCTCCATGGCTCTAATATCTTTTATATAACTCCTTTGATGTTTTTTCATGATCACGAATGAATGATACCATTTGTAAAATCAAAAACATTGATTCCGTACCAATTCATGACACTGATCTAGCCAATTTTGTTGATGGGAATTATTTTTAGAAAGGACCAATTCTGTGAAGAAATTTAGAAAAAAAACCAATTTTGATACAAGGTCCCATCATTCTTTTTAATCTGTAAACAAATATGATCTCGAATTTAATTTCATACCTTCATCACTAAAGTATGCATTCTCTTTGGATAATCAAACCTTTCCTATTGTCATTTATTCCTCTCCAAAAGCCAATAAAGATTGGATTCTTTAGAATGGCATTGGAAACAATATGAAATCAGTTGGATGGACTCTTTCTGATATTATTGGGATTATCCAACTCATTTGAACTCATCTGATTTTTCTTGAATCTAATTCCAAACAATTGTATGAACCTTAGTGGAGACATAATCCCAATCATATGGATATGGTAAGTAAAAAACTTCTGAATATGTTTAATATGGGTATCGTCAACCAAATTATTTTTAGTGAGTGGGTAGTCCAAATTCAATTTGGTCCAAAGATTGTTTGAATCAGTATAATCAATAATGAGGATGGTGATATTCTCTCCACGGGGGTCAGTAGTTGATGGAGAGTGTGTATTAACTATAGGAAGTTAAAATCATGAACCATGAAAGGCCATTTCCCCTTACCCTTCATTAATCATGTCCTTGAGAAAGTGGTGGGTCATCAATTATACTATATCCAATATTGATTCCTTGGATATAATCAAATTGAGATCTCTTAAGAGGATCAATGAAAAATAACCATCACCTATCCATTAAACTCAATTTTCATTAAAAGTATGCCCATTGGGTTTCGTAATTCCCCTGGTGCATGATGTGAATCTTCTCAAAAATGGTTGTGGATTGTTTAGTAGAATTTATGGATGAATTATCCATCTTTGAGGACATATTTTTGGGATGCATTGTAAATGTTGAAAGGGTTTTTTCTTGATGTGAGGATAAGAATATTTTATCAAATTGGGAAAAAATCCATTTCATGGTAAGAGACTTGTTTATATACATATGGTTTTACATAGAGGTATTGAAGTTGATAAATATAAGGTTGATCTATTTCATCACCTTACCTCCCCAAAAATTTTCAAGGAAGAGAGGTTCTTTTTAGGGCATTCTGGTTTTTATTGGAGGTTCATTAAGAATTTTAGGACCATTTACTGACCACTTTATGCTATTCTGGTGAAATATGCTCCTTTTATATGAATATAAAGCTATGAAGAATCGTTATCACCATTTAATTAATCTCTTATATCTCCACCAATCATGAAATATCTCAATTGAAAACTTCTTTTAGAACTCATGTGTGATGCAAGAGAATTCGATGTAGGAGATATCTTAGGAAAACGTTGTGATAAAACATGATGTTTCATTGATTATTACTATAAATAATTATGCGATGCACAAATCAGTAACACCAAAACTCATATAGTGTTACTTTCTACTATATTTTACTTATAAAATTTTATGTACTATCTCTTAGGGTCCCCCATAATTGTCTTCATCAATCATTCTTCTCTAAAATACCTTTTACAAAAACAAGATGTCATGTAGAGATTGATGAGGTGGCTCAATATTCTTTTATAGTTTTATTTAACCATTAAGGATAAAAATAATGTTTAAAATGTTTTATATGATCACCTATCTAGGATTTATTATGAAGAGAACTCACGTCACATTTCTAAGTCTAATTCATTTCATGATGAGCACATATATTCTATGTGTGATTTCCCATGGTAAACTGACATAACAAACCATTTGGCTATAGGTGACATTAAAAAATTCCTCAACACCCAAGATAAGATGAAACTACTAGGAAGGTCCTCCAAAGTGGTTTCTAGTAGCTTAACCTCACTATGTATCCATAGAAAATCTTCCAACATTGTACATGGTGTAAACAATTAGGATCTATAACCAAAAGTTATCAAATTCCCTTAACTCCCATTAGGGTCATCAAAATCTACGATTGTTGGGAAATTTAATTCATGGGACCATTTCCAAAATCTAGGGGATATAACTAAATCCTATTATCTATTTATTATTTATCATAATGAGTTGATTCCCTTTGAACAATGTCTAATGACCAATATTTTGTGATCCGTTTCTTGAAAGAGAACATATTTTCATAATTTGGAATTCCTATGGCAATTATTAGTGATCATGGAACCTGTTATTGCAATCATCCCTTCCTGAAACTCATGTCTAAATATTGGATTTGCAACAAAGTTTTCATTTATCACCCTACTCAAACAAATGGTCATGTTGGGTTGGAAAATAGAGACATTAAAAAAATTCTTGGAAAAACTATCAATCCCTCTATAAAAGGTTGGTATGAAAAACTCATAAATTTCCTTTGGTCATATCATACTATATTCAAAACCATATTTTGAATATCACCATATAGGTTGGTTAATGAAAATTCTTGTCATTTACCATTTGAAATTCATCATAAGGACTTTTAGGAAGATAAAAAAATGAACTTTGATATATATTTGGATAAAAACGGTGAAATTAGATCTTAATGAACTAGAGGAACTTTGGATGAAGGCTTATGAAGATTCAAGGATATATAAATCTAGATTTCAATCCTACCAATCATGGAATATCAAATTCAAACCCTTTGAACTGGGAAAATCGGTTCTCTTTTATAGTTCCAAACTTCATTTACACCTAGAAAAGTCAAGGTATTAATGGTCAAGTCCACACATATTACATCATGTGTACCCTGATGGGGAAGTAGATATTTAAGATCCCACTAGTGGTTATATATTAAAAGTAAATTGTCATAGGGTAAAACCATTCATTGAATCATTCCATAAACTAGTAACATAGAAGGAGTTAAATGATCCAACCTATAAACCAGAAAAAGTTGATATATTTAGGGTCCATGTTGGGATAATGAAGTTAAAAAATGTTCTTTCTGGGAGGCAGACTAACTTTTTCCTATAAATTTCTTCAAGGATCGGAGTTTCAAAATAAAAATGAAATTTTTTTATCCTTTCCTTTTTTTATTTGTTTCTTTTTAGTCAAGTGAACCTCTTGGGTTTTCCAGAGTTTCTATTTTGGTTTGTGTGTGCGAAGTGGGGGCTATTGAATTCAACTTTTTTTCGGTAAATCACATAAATCCAGATATTCCAAACTATTCTACCATCCACTACGGAGATTCCATGGGTGAAATGGGGATACAAGATCTTTTTTTTTTGTGCATTAACATCATAAATATACCACTATGTGACATTATTTCATAACTAATTTTTCAAATTTTAATTTTTGAACTCCTATCCTCTACCTATACCCCTAACAAAATTTTACTTTCTTTAAACACAAGGGAAAATGTTACTCTATGTTGGGGATGGGGATAAAATAAAACAATATTTGTGTGTGTATAATAAATGATTTGAAATGAAAAATCTTGTGTGACCAAATGGAATGGAAAATTTCATTTAACCTAAACATGACAATACACATTTCAATCATTGAAACTGAATAACAAATATATTATATGCCTTTATTATGAGATTAATCCATCTATAAGTCCATGTGTATAGATTTTGGAAAGTGCAGTTTTCTAATCTGATTTTTAAACGTTTACATTTTCATACAATTAATAAAACATATCAATGCATGTCTATTGGATTGTGGGGTATTATTTTGAGTTCTTGGGGTCCCATAATAAATTAAATAGGTTTCATAATCATTATAATTTTAACACAAGTATTCATAAAAACCCAAAAAATTAAAAAATGAAATTGTGCGTAGATAATTGGACTGACCTAATGTGTGGATTTTAGCACTTGGGGATCATGGATCCATAGTGTTGTGGCCCATAATTTTTATTTTTATCTCTATTTTTTGTAATTTTAATTTGTTTTTTATTAATTTAACTTGAGATGATGCTCATGTAAGTGAGCTTCACTTGGGGCCCTAAGGTCTTTGAGCCAAGGAGTCATCAACAAAGTCACACTCCATAAGATGAATCAATTGATGCAAATATTAATTACCATAGAAAAATTGAAAAAAATTGAAAAAAATGAATACTCATCTTAATATCAGAATGTGATTCCACCTAAAACATTCGCCTTTTCCCCCTTTAATATAAATGAATCCCCTTGTATATTGTGATGCTCAACACATCATCAGTCTAAATTGAAGTTGGATGAAATATGATGAAGAATTTGAACTAAGTAATGATCTTGGTCTTGATATATTCTTGTGAAACTACCTTGGGCTAAAATATTTTGATGGGTTTTATAATTTTGTGGTACAAGGAGTTTTGGGGAGGATGGTATATTATAATGGTTTAGGAAAACGAAATTCAAATCTCCTATTTTTGAGATATTTATTTCTCAGAAAAATTAATAATAAATTAGGGTGGGTGTTATTAGACACTTAATGAGGATAAAATTCATTATATGTATTATAACATTCTTGGGGTTCATTATCCACCAATTTTCTTGGTTTTAATTTAATATTTTTTTTCAGGTATTCCATTCCACTAAGAATATTTCATTATTATGGAGCACTTGAAGAAACACATTGGGAGACTACCCAAGTTGGATTTCATGCCACAAATTATTAGAGAAGTTAACTGGATAGAAACCTAATATAATTATTATATCGCCCAGGATACAAGCCCAATGTTGCTCAAATTTAAACTGAAATCATAAAAATCATTGGTAACATTTAATTAAATAGTTTCTAGAGATAATACTGATGTTTTAAGGGACTTTTATGTGGCCCAAATTTAAGATAATATTCTGAGATAGATTCTATGGACGAAAAAATAGCCTCTTATTTTGACAATATCTCGAAATCCCAAGATCTGTTTGGGATGAAATATTCTAGGATTTAAGGAAATGTATATATATATATATATTAATTTTATTATTATATGGATCACCAAAATTTATCCATCTAGAAGGTCTTTTTGGATCCTTAGTTTGGTGGATGAAAGTTGGCACAAATATTTGTCAAGGGTGGAAAAGTATTCAGTCCATTAACATTACACTAACCTAGGACGACGACCATTAATTGGGGTGATATCCACTACTTTTGAATCAACCTATATTTTCCAAAATTCCTATTTATCATAGTGGTTTTGGAGGATTTATGGATTTGTTTGTGTTGTATTCATTTTAATGTTATGCTACCAATTTGATGTTGTAATAACATTTCTAAAATGGTATGTTTTCCAATTCACCTTAGTTTGTTAATAAAAGTTATCAATATAAAATTATTATGTTCTTATTTATATAACTTAGATACCATTTCTTGAAGTGTTGAACTTGTTCACACCAAATTTTTAAAATTATTCACACAACGATGGAGTGATTGTTATTTTATTATTTTTCACTTCTTCAATTCCACCCTCATGAGTATACATTCTGCTTCCATTGAGAGCATAGGATTATGGGAGGTCTAACCCTATTATGGGTTGATCCAAGGGAGTATAAAGTTTATTTATTTTATGTTTTTATCACTCTATAAATGTTTAAGAATTTCTTTTATTTGATTTTTTCATTAAATGATTTACTCTCTTCCTCTTATTTAATTTTATCAAAACACTTTTCATGTTCTTATAAGATACATTACCTATAAGTGATAATGAAGATGATCCTATAAATTAATAGGTGATTATCATGTGTATGTGATAGTGTTAAAATATTAAGTGATGGGGTTTTATTGATTTCATTGAATGAATCCTTCTCAAGTTAATGAAATTGAAATAATTTCAAAAGAAATTCGTCCAATCCATCCCTTATAAGATTCTAGGATCAACCCATTCACATAATTTGAATTCACTATGGTCTCTTAGTTATCATTTGATACTATCAACAATTTACCCAGATTTGGCCACTTCATAGCCATAAACAATCCATAGAATGTATGTGTATGTTGGTTTTTCCATAGTTTAGTGGGCAGTTGACAACCCAAGCTACAATAAAAGATATTTCTTAACCCTAAAGAATTGGGTAAGTTTGGGTGAGACCAATTTATGAATATTTTAAAAGGGTATGTTAGGAGTATACATTGGATAGAATGTTTTATTGCACAATGATATATCGTTGAAGAATCTATTGATTTCTATCATGATTACCTATCGGATGTTGATAGTATCGGTCTCCCAAAGGGTCATCACAACAGATACCTTAGGGAGGAAGGGATTTGTGGAAGAGATGTTGTCACAAATTACTATTATAGAGATTGATAACGAACACATTTACATTTACATAATTTTGAAGATATTGATCCATACTATGAGTCCCCTCAAAATATTATTATATGATTGAATCTGTCAAAGTAGGAAGGAAGGATATCAAATAAATGTAATAAATAGTTTATAGATATTTCAAATATCAAACATATAAGGTGTTATATGAAAACATAGATTCAATATCCCAACATCTTTGATGGCTAGCCAGGGGAAAGAATGAAAATTTTATATCTATCATTAGTTTTTTAATAAATGGTTATACATTCTATACAAAAGAACATGAGGACTACAATAAAATGGAATTATTCTTTTGGATGAAGTGAAGAACATGTCTTGTTCCAAGTATTGAAATCCAATTTATGAAGATATGTCATATTTCATCTTTATTTAATCAAATACAATTTGTACTGTATATAATTTTGAGGTTTTCTTTTCCATTTAAAATGGGCTGACAATAGGAGTGCATTGAATATTTTTGGAATTGGATTCATTATAGAGACTTTCAATGTGGTAGGGTAAAAATATTATTTATTAATAATGGAATCACATGTAGTGTATGACTTTTATGTATCATATGTACCAAATAATAATTAGTCTATGGTTATGTTTGTGACTAAAACAAATATAGGGTCATAGGATAATTTAATTGTGGATTACCCTTTCATTGGGAGATCAAAATTAATTCATGGTTGTCTCAATGTAGTAGGTGTATTATACATTAGAGGTGACCAAAAAGAGGGGATTTGGATTCCTAATAGGGGATCCAAATCCAAAAAACATTTCCATATATAAAGAGAGTTCACTGAGAAGCTTAAAGTGTTTTTTAATATATAATTATTTTTCTCACAATATTAAATGTTCTCTAATAAATTAATACAATCTAAATTAAATGTTAAACCACTCATGCAGATAATGTCTTTTACACAAGATGATGTTACCAATCCTGAGGATAATGATATTTTGATGTTGAAACTGGAGAATTATTTGTGAATCAAAAAATCTTGATGAAAATAACAAGAATGATGCTACATCATAATGTTGAATAATATTATCAATATAAGAAGTAAGGGTATAAAATTTGAGGTTGGATGGAATCAATGCGACCAACCTGTTGGCACCAATAAGTCAATGTTCATTAGTTATGTTAGGGTCACACCGAATTTTATTGCTCCAATTGATATTGATTCATTGTACCTCGTTCATTTTTTAACACACATTTTATCATTTATTTATTGGGATCATTAAGGACTCTAATAAAGGATCCCTTTATCAGAGCTAAATAAAAGCGCAGAAAAATGAGATCCTTTTTCTATGATTTTAAAATAACTGATAAATGGGAAAATTTTCACCACTAAATAAAAGCATTGATAAATGAGATTCTTTGTCAATACATCAAAAAGCACTAAAAAAGGACTCCTTTATTAGTTCTTTTCTTATACTGATAAAATCCTGTGGCTTTTAATATAATGCTGGTGTTCATCACATATCAAGAACTGATAAAGGATAATTTTGGTTTTGTTAATGGCATGTTTGTTGTAGTGTGGTTGCAAAAACCCAGGTCTCCTAATCATTAACTGACCCAACATGAATTTTTAAGGGTTTAATAGAGACTTTAAAGACTATGATTACTTTTCCTAATGAAGAACACATACACACAACACAAAAATGAAATCTCACAACCATATACACCAGAGAAACATTATGAATATTAGATAAATATTGTATAAAACCTACCTTATTATCATAGACATAGCCTCATCAGACCATATCCCTTGATTCAATCTTTAATGGAAAAAATGAACAAGCGAAAAAGTCCCTGGAATTAGGTCTCATGATATTTAAGAGAATAGAAACATCTTCTAAAATCATATTCCGAAAATATAACGAAATTAAGTGGATGGATTATTATGTTGTTTAGTCACATGAAATAACACCTGAAATTTCCTATAGTCGAAGGAGAACCACTCTTGGAAGAAGGGGGAGCTTTCAGAAAACACCCGTGATACTTGGGATGAAATGGGGTGGACATCAGGTTATATTTCACAAGGACCGAGAATCAAAAATGGTAAAATAAACAATTTTAATGAGTCACATGGTTTTCCAACATATGTGAGAAAAGTTAGGTATACTCTTTCTAAGTGGAAACCCAGTCATACGTTTTGCTGGAACATAAGAACATTTTGGTAAACTAAGAAAATACATGACAATGTCTCTGTCAATCCTCATATAGTTTCCAGGGGTCCCCATTTATGGTTTGAAAATAGTTTATTCCCCTTTCTAGGGTGCATGGTCACTGTTCATGGTTAGTAATAACCACATCCCATGAACTATATGGCCCCCTTTTCCCCTTTTTCATGTCCTGAACCCCTAGGACACTCTTAAGACCATCCCTTCTATTTGGTGACATTAAATTAACCATTTAAATTAATATTAATGAATATATTAAAATTAAATTTAGTTAAATGAATTTTTTGTAACTTAAAACATCCCCATATTTTAAAAAATCTTCCCCTAATTTCTCTCCTAATAATCTCTAGGATTCGATGGTAAAAATATCGTGCATTAAGCCCAAATTTCTGCTTCCCTCTCTCGTGTTTCCTCCTGAACTTGTGAATGCTTCCTCATCACTCAAACCAAAGGCACAGTCTTACCCCAAAGATTCTTGTTTCTATGATCAATAATACTAATTAGATTATCTTTAAATAAAGAATTGATCTCAAGATCAACATCATCAACATCAAAAAAACAAGATGAGTTGGGATGATGCATCTAACACTATGATGCATAGAGAACACCTTGTACCACTTTGTAAAAGATAATCTATTTTCTATTTCCCTAACACTATATAGAATCTCAAATGGTCTGACACACTTGGGTGCCATATTACCCTGTTTTCAAATCCAATAGTGACCCTATCTCAGTGAAACCCATTGTAACAAAGTGTCACCCACTATAAACATAAAAAGTATCCATCTGACACCTCATAATGAATTCAATATACTCTATCACAAAACCATATTATTCTTGATAAACTAATCATGATATGACATATTCTATACAAAACATGGTCATAATAACTTGGAATTTACCATTTCCATCCAAAACAAAGGCGATCGACATGGCCTAAAATATTTTTCATCATATAGTTCCATATGAATAGTCACGTGATAATTATTGTTATAGGTGAACTTATTATGACCTAGTTGATTTTACCATGTCTCACTAAAATATAGGATGCATTCTCAAATAATATCCTATAACGCTTGGATAATGTGTTCTAATTTCCCTTCCATATGTGGGTGAAAATATATACTAAAAAACACCCAGGTTCCGAGTCCCTTTTATAAGAATAAATAGATGTGTGATGTAAAATGAGGGTCACTCTCTGAAATTTGGTTTTTGATGTATCCCATACAAGCATAATTTTTCTGGTGCATACAATTTTCCCAGCTGATCAATATTAAAATTCTATCAAATTTGCAAGAAATGGGATTCCATTGTCAAAAATTATAAAATAACTCATATAAAATCATTATTATAAGAAGTATTACACATACCAACTATGATATACATGGTAACATCATCAAAATTCCATTTCAGGGTGGTCAATGGCTATAAAATATCATCTAAACCCGGATGCTCAACCTTCACCTATTGACATACGTAAAATTACGTCACAAAATCTGCATTAGAATTCTTTATTCAGGGCCACTAATATTTTCTATTAATAACATGGAACATTATATTAAAAATAGGATAGACCACCAAATTTGAGGCATAAAATTCATGCTTAATCTACTCACACATATAAATAGGAACAATAATGTTGCGATGAAAACAGATAATATCATTGTTATTAATAGTTTATTTAGTGGGTAGCTACCCAATATCAAATTTTTTCTTCAATTCTAGACACTCTAGGTACTCATACTACATCCTCTTGATTTACCTTATACGATAGGGATCAGTTGATAAAGACATGAGAGTCATTTTCTACCACTCCTCCTAAACAACAATAAATAACTCAGTGAACAAGTCTATCATCTGTGACTAAAAACATGAATCCTGATCCACTTAATTCCATTTAATTAGGCTCAAAAATAAAAAAAACCAGTATTCTATTTCCCAATGTTTATGAAATATCAAAATCAAGGTATTTAATATACTCAACCCATATCAACTACTAGAGGTTTAAATCCCATTGAGTGAAGATATTACTATTTATTTTGTGATATGTACACGTAATTAACCTCACACCTAGAAGATAATTACAGTAATACATTAACGAATAAACCAATAAAGAAAACATGAGATCATGTATAGGATAGTTTCATCCATGTGGTATCAACTACTGTGATCCATACACCCCAACTCGATCTGATTTCATCAACACTGCCCCTATTCGATATTTGATGCATTACAATAAAAAGTATAATCCTTAGCCAAATCATGTAAATTCAATATCAGTTTAGTGGGAAAATGAATATTTATATCATGGAATTCATTCTCACATTCCTCATACCACTAAATATTTATACAATTCTCAGAAAGGCCCTAGAGTTGCACTTCCAAGTGATAAATTCCTTTGATGAACCTTCAATAGTAATATATTAAACTGAAAATTCATTGGACATAAAAATAACTCTTGTTTTGTTCCTAAGAAAAAAATGATTTGGCCTTCCCAAGGGACACTAACATGAATTAATTTATGTTGATGGGTCCCCATTAATAAACCTTTTTAATACTAAAATGACACTTCGATATCTTGGAATATATCCAATGTTGTATTTGTGTACTTAAGAATATGTTAATATTTTTGGAACGACCTTGATGACTCATAGAGTACACCAAAATTCCATCAACCAAAAAAACCATAAAATTACCATAATATAGGTGAAATATTTATTTAATCTGGTCCATAAGCATAGAATAATCATTCATTAATCCAAATGAAATCATGAAGAACTCATACAAACCATACCTAATGTTAAAAGAAGTATGTGGTATATCTGAAGACTCACCCTCTGCTTATATTAAAATAATCTCAAATTAATTTTAAGTACCCCTTAGCTGGTCAATGTGATTGTGAATATTAAAAGAAGGATAGTAGTTTTTGATCTTTACCCATTAGAACTTCTAATTAAAACACATAAATTCAACAGTCTTTTAGCCTTCATGGAAAATAAAAATGGAGATCCCCATAATGACACACACCAATAGATGAACCATTTATCCTCAAACTCATCTTGTTGTGTCTTAAAATCTTTACATTACACTAGTAATATTCAATACGGTGAAATACGAACTAGATCATCCCAATGCATCATATCAATCATATGCTCAATTTTCCTCTCAGGTAGCAAACATCCAAACTCCCTAAAAAATATATCCTTAAAATGATCAACTATTTGAGGATAAGAATCATGCATCACAACCTAGTCATGAAACATAATAATCATATTAGGATCCTTAATATATTCCAAATAATGGTGATTTGGACTTGCATGAATTACCTAGATATCAAATTCTTGGTGGTGAATATGAATTTCACCCTCAAGTAACTTGAAAGTTACCTTTATATGTTAAAAATAAAAACATTATTGATAAAAAACTAACTAGTACATTGATATTATCTCGTAAAGAATTAAATATTAATAAAAAACTAGTCCCAATAGAAATGGTACCCACTAATTTTGAGTGAATACTATTTGTAATGCCAAATACCCTCTAATCCCACCACTAACGACAAGTTGATTAACATAACCCTGTACATAAAATCTACCATCAGACATAAATAGTCCAAAAATTAAGTAGATATAAATTAATTTGGAGATATCGTATTAAAAAATTACTACAAATTGTATAAGATGCAAGAATCATACCTCAAACAATCCATGGTCTAGCCTCACTACCATTGGGTGCGAGCTAAACTTATTGTAGTTGACCTGTCCCTCAACCCTGTTCCCCTATTTGTGTTCCACACAATACATTGTTTTTATGATATTATCACTCCTTTCCTATATCACATCAACCTCCACCCAGACTAGTATGTCTAATAGAACTCCAACTGTAACGCCCCGACCCTAGTTACCCAGAGTCGGTGCGTTATTACATAACATTGGCATGATCACAAAGGATCAAGTCTCAAAAGACCAATTAGTTTAGTAGTCTTGGAAACACTAGATATATTCATAAGTCTTACATTACATCATAAGGTAAACAAACTAAAACAACATCTTGTCTTCATATCCCCTCATACTATCACTGCAGGTCATTCATAAATCACTTCTTCACAATCCTGGGAAAAACTAATACATTGAAAGGGGTGAGCTCAGATTCTCAGTAAGGATAACAACATAGAAGAAGCTTTCATAGATAAGCATAAACACTTAAGGAAATGTATAACTAAAACAAAAGCCTTTTAAACTTGACCTTCAACATAATATGGAAAAGCTAAAATGAAATAATGTCATTTATTATTCACATGGATATTCTACTAGTAGAATAAACACATGTAATATCAATAACCACTTTCATAATGATGGAATTCATAATTCCAGACTATAAACACCATGTAGCCAAGGCCTCGTTCCGAGACTACAAATAATATTTTGTCAAGGCCTCATGCCAAGACACTAGTTTGTCTCATAAGACCTACCAATGCATCAAAGAGCTATAGCGGGATCCACTCATCACTTACTAAGTCCAATGCATATCTCATATGGAAATATTGAAATATAACATAAACATTCGTAATAAAACTAGCATATGAAATGTCAATACATGATCCAAAAACAATGAATGGTTAAAAATATCACATCCACAGTCAAACATAACTCATTTGATACAATAAGGAAGATTGTATTGTATCGGATTAACCTCAATCGAGAATAATGAAGGATATTAACATAGATGAAAATAATCATCAAGACAATTACAGAGAAATATCCCCCTTTTTCTTGAAATCATTTAAAATTCACACTATTTGTCAAGAAGCCATTTAAAAATAGATTTATGAATCAATGTGTCACATACCACTTTGAAACTTTTAAAAGGAGTTTTAATTTTAGAACTTTAATGTCTATATAAATAAATCCTTAAAACCATTTTTAAAACATGGACATTAATGAGAAATATTTAGAAGAATAAGTCTTTAAAACATTTAGAAATGATATTTTAGTGAGAGTTTCTAACAAAAAGAGAGACACATGAATACAAATAATTGAGGTGATCAATACTTTTTAATATGATGAGAATAAAGGGATTCAAAATATACTATGTCAAAGTACATTATATACACCACATAAAAGTTATTTGGTGTATAACAACAAAGAAGTATCAATGGGATGTAAATTGGCATTAAGTCTCTTATAAAGACCGTATCCTTAGGTTAAGGATAAATCAATGACATAATTATGTGTGAAAAATATAAATACACTCAATATTATTGGATATTTAGTGTAAATCAATCAGAGGACATTCACACATATTCTTGTAAAAACAACACCAATGAATTGGATTTTTAACTTAATAAATGGAGATTGAGTTAAAATCACTCTTATCAAGTTCATATTGACGACTTGAGAATTTATCAATGGAGTGATTTTGTGTATCAAAATTATATCCACAGAAAGGGGAGTGGAAATTATGACATAAGAAAATGAATAGTGATTCCACACATAATCTTGGAGTATAATAATCACTAAAGTATGCGTGTAAAGCCAAATGAGTAGAAATTTCAAATTCCCTTATCGATTTCGTAACGTACAAGAAATACACCCACAAAAGGAGGATCATACAATGGTGATTGAGATATCCATAAACTAATGTACATTACACAATGAATACAAACATGGGAAGTACACACACCACATGCAATACATAAGTGGTGAACAATGGAAATCTCACGAAAATAAAAGTGAGATAAGAAACCCTTTACTTTGTAATTTTCCCTTGGTCGACGGTAGGTTAAACTAATTTATAATGTAAAAATAATTGTTATTGAATTATACAAGTTTCATTTACATTAATATGATTTATTATATGATCTTTTAACATTGATTTGTTAATAATATCTTAGTATTATCGTCGTTTCGGGGGTTAACAGATTCGTTTTCCTTTATAATATTTGTAATGCGAGCCGTATTTGTTATGGATGAGATGTATCTTATTTATATCCAGAATTATATCATGTCTATCAAAAATATTTTTATTCATAAAATGAAATTTAGTCTTGAATGGATATGATGGGGAATGAATCTCATCGCGTTCGTGGAGACGGTAATCCGTACGTACGCATGAGCGACAATATCATTATTTTGATATTAAAATAATATATAATTGGATGGTATATCATATAAACAGAATAATAATCATGTTATATTTATTATTTACACGAATTAAACATCATTATTATGCCCATCCAAATAATAATATATGGAATAACAATTACACCACGACGTGGAGACGGTAGGCCGTACCTACGCACGTATAATGACATGTCTTTCAAAGGATGGATAGAATACTGAATATGGTTGTACCATATTTATAATAACATCACAGTATATATAATATACTGTATTTATAATTTTATAATTGAAATAACAAAGAAAGAAGAAGTGGAAGAAGAAAGGAACTTGAAAGAGGGTGGTGAAATCATTAGCTCTTCTTCGGGTTCTTCCTTTTGATGTGATAAAAAGGGCTCCATAGGTTGGCTTTCTGATAAAACTAAGGCCTCTAGGTTGACTTTAGGGAATTTGATAGAATATTTTGGGAGCGTATGGCTGAGCCAAAAGGATTTGAAAGTGCAAATTAGTGATAAGGGGGAGTGCCCTTTTATAAGATGGGTGAGGGGGACCTTTAGAAAAGCTAGAAATATTAATTTATAATAAATTCATATTCAGTTTCTAATGGATAAAAAGTGGATTATTTAATGGTTAAGGTGGGGATAGGTTGGAAACCACACAACCAATATATGTTAGATAGTTTTTGGTCATTATATTAAACTTATCTTTTAGTTTTAACTCTTAGTTAATTAGATTGACATTTACCATGTCACTTTGTATTTTTATATACTATTGTTAATATACATACCATATAAATCCAATAAAACTCAAAGTAGTCCTTTAATGATACAACTATCATGATATAAGTATCTTGGATGAACCTTATATTTTTAGAAATTTAATATCAATTATTAATATAATATTTGTTTTAAAAAACTCTTTTATGTCAAATTTGACACTATTCAAAAATTGATTTTTGTTAAAGTCTTAAAAACTTTATTAATTATAAAATTATTCATTTACACAATCATATAATGTCATATTAACCAATAAAATTCATGGATGTCATCAAAACAATCAAATTATATTTATTTTGACATTTATAATACCAATTATTTGATTCTTTCATTAATAAGTAAAATACTGCATCATTATTATGTCATATATATTTATACTTTTTCAATTTCCAAAAATTATAAACAAAATTCCATTATATAGGAAATCGTTTTAGATTTCTAATGATTATTTATAATCGAAAATATAACATATATTACCCTATGTAAAAATTGTTTTTCTAAAAGATATAAGCTTATGTTAGTTTTTTATTTACTTTAACATAATTAATATAAAGTGTCCCTATCACCTACAAGTGGCTCCATTGGGTCCCACAATCTACCCAAAGATGCCCATTCTCTGAAATGTATCAAAAAATTGGGTTAGGAAACATTTTATGGTATATTAATATTATTATAAAATAATTGTTTACCCTTATTTACCGGATTTACCCTTTAACCATGGTAAATAAAATATTTACCGAAGTTATTATTCAAAATGTATAAAAATATGAGTTACCTATTTACACAATTTGGAAATCCTGATTCCAAATATGGAATCCATTTTTCCCAATTTACAACACAAAAGTGGAAGAAATTAATTTCAAATGAATTCCCACTGTCAAAACAAAAAAGCGTGTTTTTAAGAAATAATAACTATCAAAAGATTGATAATTGTTTATGTTCGGTTTAAATGTGAAATTACGTCCACTGACCAAAATTGTATTAAATGGTAAAAATATATTCTAAATATACTTTTAAACCACTCAAAATCATAATTTATTAATATTGATTATTTCGATTAAAAAAGTTTTTTTAAATTAACATTTTGTAATTTTCACTATTCATCAAAATATTAAAGTTATCCGAAAAGTACAAACATTTCACCCTAAGCTAATTTCAAAATTATGAATCCAAAAATGAAGTCCATTTTGAATGATAAATTGTATAATATTTCAAAAAGTGGGTATTACTATTCATAACAGCTAGTTTTATTAGTTGCGGTGTGTGTTAGCACTTGAAGTTACGCACAACACACGCTACTGTATTATTCAGCGAGAAGCGTAACGTAGAAGCTTGGGGTATTACATTCTACCATCATTCAATAAATTGCATCCTTGAAATTTTTAAAATTGGCCTTTGGAATATAATGGAAAGTCCCACATCGGAAAAAGAGTCAAAAAAACTATCACATTAAAAGAAAGAAAGAGAAGTAAAAGGTCACCCGAGATAACCTATAATAGGATTACATGTAGAAAAACATGGATATGGATGACAAACTAAGTGTCAAGTTCTGATGGAGAGGGATTGAAAACATGATTAGAAAAAAGCTAACAATAAGAAAACCACAAACTTCTGTTGGGACAAACAGTCATTAGTCTCCCAGTAGGAAAAGTAAACAGACAAAATTTTTTTAAGTTACATTACATAAATATGAGGAATTAATTTCTGAGATTGACTTAGAACATAAAGAGATATACTTAATTTTTAAGTAAAGTTTCATTCTTTAATAAATTTCTACTACTAACTCATTTTTAAATGATGAGTATTCCAGAAGACTTGGTCACACTGGAAGAGCTAGAATAAACTTATATAGAATAACAAGATCCTTTTAGGATAAACTATATATTTACCTTGTCTTTAGAGATTAATCAAAACCAAAACGGTTAGTATAAGATCTGATGATTCCCCAAATGGATATTTCATTAGAGAAAGAAACACTAAGCTTAATTTATAAAATTAAACCAACAATACCCCAAAGTTAAATAAATACCATTCAATAATCAATTGTCCTTAAAATACCTCAATATAATCCAAACTAATATTGAAACACAAAACATAGAATAATTTGGTTATGTAGTCTTCTACATTAAATTGTATATCCAAATGACATCAACTACTCTTAAAGTCACATACTTAAAAGTGTGTAACATAATAACATATTCTCTATTATAGGTTAATTATTTCCATAAATAACCCAAATTAATATAAATCCACAATAAAAACATAGATAAAAATCCACCATTACTCCTCAAATGAAATCCCATAGAATTATATTTTCCTTGGGCATATAGTGTTCCTAACAAAGCGAACATCTTCCAAAATAACATTCATCACTTAATCACCAAATCATTTTCTTATACTAAGGGTATTCATTTGATAAGACATAAGATCCCAAATAAACTTATTATTGATCAATAAAATCATTAAACTAAAAATAATTAGTCACACTAACTATGGACTTCACATGGTCTAGTGGTAGGAGATGAATCCCAATCACACTTTGGTTTTGGGTTCGATTCCCACATCTTTTTCCAACACGATGGGTTGTCACATGGTCTACATGTTTTCCTTTTTAAAAAACTATATTTTATAATATTACCAAAATGAGATAAATTCCTCAAAATAACCATAACATAATTTAACCACAAATGTTATATCATACCTTGCATTTTCGTCCCAAAATATAATAAGTTGTAATTGCCTCAATCCCAATGATCATATAAGACCAAATGGTTATTTATAACTATATCCGCAAGAGAAAAGATAATTCATCCTCAAAAATCATTTTCACATGATAAATTGCAGGGTTACACATACAAGAGAAAATTCTTCCAGAGTAAACCCATCAACAAGGAGTACTAATACTTTTTAAACATTTCTCCAACCATTTATTTCTACATAGCTTCTTTTTTGACCAAGAAAAGATCCTATAGAATAGGTTATTCACTCGGGTAATGGCCAGGTACCCTACATTTATGGAAAATGACTTTAAATGGATTCTTTGGACCATTTTTATCTTCTTCCATAGTACTCTTCATTTTTCTTTAGAAATTATTAACTTTATGTCCTTCCTTCCCGCACATAAAGCATTTCTTTGTCCCATTGAGACACTTTCCTGGGTGTCTCCTTCCACATTTCCTACATGATGGAAATTAAGGATTACTTTCTAGCTGGTCACCACTACTGGATCTCTTATCAATCATCGCCTTTATCTTCCTTGTTGAGTCCGGGAATTGGTTAATATATATATAATTGATCATATTTTTGGAAAATTTATTTGGCATGAAGACGATATCTTTTACACCTATCAACATTCCATTTTGTTTCACATTTCCACCACTTTTCCCACCTTGTACATAATTCTCAAATTCACTATAACTTCCTTGGAATCTATCAATTAACTGAAACCAGAAATCATTGTGTGAGTAACAGTAGTCGTAAAATTATTTAGAGAATATCATGTCACCATATTCTCAATTTGAGACACATTAGGATTAACCAAGGTCATTTACACTCATCTTATATATTATACTTCAAATCGGTTTTTAAAGAAAATGTAAATTATCCTAAGCATATCCCCTGGGAGTGTCGTAACCAAGAGTGCATCAAGGCCCGTTGTCATGCACTAGTTCTTGTTCGAGTCTAGCTCAAAGCGGTGTTTTCGGGTTTTACCCCTAGATACATCTGTGCCAGAGCCGTCTCTACCTGCTCATATCCAGACAAGGATGTATTGCTCAGAATACTCACAAAATATCTATAATACCAAAATTCTAGTATGTTTTTCTATACTAATCCTCAAAGTCTATCTTAGGGCTATGTGATCTAATCAGAGTTTATCTAAATATAGCATCCAAGGATTGTACTAAACTTCCTCTGATACCAACTGTAACACCCTAACCCAAGTTATCTAGAGTCGTTGTATTATTACATAACATTGGGATGATCACAATGGATCAAGTCTCGAAAGACCGATTAGTTTAGTAGTCTTGGAAACACTAGATATATTCATAAGTGTTACATTAAATCATAAGGTAAAAAAACTACAACAACATATTTTCCTCATATCCCATCATATTATCCCTACAGGTCATTCATAAATTACTTCTTCACAATCCTGGGAAAAAAAATAAAACATTGAAAGCGGTGAGCTCAGATGCTCAGTAAGTATAACAATATATCAGAATCTTTCATAGATAAGCATAAACACTTAAGGAAATTTATAACTAAAAAATCCTTTTAATCTTGAACAGAAGCATAATATGGCAAAGATAAAATGAAATAATTTCATTTACTTATTTACATGGATATACCACCAGTCGAATAATCACATGCAATATCAATAACCACTTTCATAATGATGGAATTCATAATTCCAGACTATCATAACCATGTAGCCAGGTCCTCGTGCCGAGAAAACAAATAAGATTTTGTCAAGGCCTCATACCAAGACATTAGTTTGTCTCATGAGACCTACCGATGAATCAAAGAGCTATATCGGGCTCCACCCGTGAGTTAATATTTCCAATGCATTCCAAATATGAAAATTTTGAAATATAAAACATTCTATTAAAACTTGCATTCGAAATGTGAATACTTGATCCACAAACCATGAATGGTATAAAAATATCACATCCACAGTCAAACATAACTCATTTGATACAATAAAGAAGATTTTATCACATTAGATTAACCTCAATCGAGAATAATGAAGGATATTGACATTGATGAAAATAATCATCAAAACTATTAGAGAGAAATATCCCCATTTTTCTTGAAATCATTTTAAAGTCACACTATTTGTCAAGAAGCCATTTAAAAATAGATTTTTGAATCAAAGTGTCCAATACCAGTTTGAAAAATTTAAAAGGAGTTTTAATTTTAAAACATTAATTTCTATATAAATAAATCCTTAAAACCATTTTTAAAACAAGGACATTAATGAGAAAGATTTAGAAGAATAAGTCTTTAAAACATTTAAAAATGATATTTTAGTTAGAGTTTCTTACCAAAAGAGAGACACTTGAATACAAATAATTGAGGTAATCCAAACTTTGTAATATCATGAGAATAAAGGGATTCATGATATACTATTTCAAAGTACATTATATACACCACATAAAAGTGATTTGGTGTATAACAACAAAGAAGTCTCAATGGGATGTAAATTGAGATTAAGTCTCTTATAAAGACAGTATCCTTAGGTTAAGGATAAATCAATGACATAATTATGTGTGAAAAATATAAATACAATCAATATGATTGGATATTCAGTTTAAATCAATCAGAGGACATTCACACATATTCTTGTAAAAACAACACGAATGAATTGGATGTTTAACTCAATAAATGGAGATTAAGTTAAAATTACTCTTATCAAGTTCATATAGACGACTTGAGAATTTATCAATGGAGTGATTATGTGTATCAAAATTATATCCACAGAAAGGGGAGTGGAAATTATGACATATGAAAATGAATAGTGATTCCACACATAATCTTAGAGTATAATAATCATTGAAGTATGCGTGTAATTCCAAATGAGTGGAAATTTCAAATTCCTTTACCTATTTCATAACTTATGATAAATACACCCATGAAAGGAGGATCGTACAATGGTGATGTAGATATCGATAAGTTAATGTATATTACACAAT
Organism: Viscum album; assembly: GCA_963277665.1. Lineage (NCBI taxonomy): Eukaryota > Viridiplantae > Streptophyta > Magnoliopsida > Santalales > Viscaceae > Viscum > Viscum album. Next base: position 192,941,221 of record OY728145.1, read on the forward strand.
TAATACATTCTTGGGTAGTACACACACCACATGAAATAAATAAGTGGTGAACAATGGAAATCTCATGAAATTAAATGTGAGATAAGAAACCACTTACTTTGTAATTTTTCCATGGTCGATAATAGATTAACCTCCTGTATAATGGTGAAATAATTGTTATTGAAATATACAAGAATAATTTACATTAATATGATATCATATATGATCTTTTAACATTGATTTGTTAATAATATCTTAGTATTATCGTCGTTTCGGGTGTTAACAGATTTGTTTTCACTTATATTATTTGTTATGTGAGCCGTATTTGTTATGGATGGGATGTATCTTATTAATGTACAGAATGATATCATGTCTCTAAAAATTATTTTTATTCATCAAATGAAATTTATTCTTTAATGGATATGATGGGGAATGAATCTCATCGTGTTCGTGGAGACGGTAATCCGTACGTACGCACGAGCGACAATATCATTATTTGGGTATTAAAATAATATATAATTGGATTGTATATCATATATACAGAATAATTATCATGTTATATATTATTATTTACATTAATTAAACATCATTATTATACCCATCCAAATAATATTATATTGAATAATAATTACACCACGACGTGGTGACGGTAGGCCGTACATAGGCACGTATGGTGACATGTCATTTAAACTATGGATAGAATACTGAATATGATTATACCATATTTATAATAACATAAAAGTATATATAATATACTTGAGTTATTATTTTAGAATGTAAATAACAAAGAAAGAAGAAGTGGAAGAAGAAAGGAACTTGAAAGAGGGTGGTGAAATCATTACCTCTTCTTCGGGTTCTTCCTTTTGATTTGATCAAAAGGGCTCCTTAGGTTGGCTTTCTGATCAAAATAAGGCCTCTATGTTGAAGTGAGTGAAGTTGAGAGAATATTTGGGCAGGGTATGGTGGATCCAAAAGGCTTTGAAAGTGTGAATTAGTGTGAAGGGGGAGTTCCTTTTTATAAGAGGGGTGAGGGGCACCTTTGGAAAAGCTAGAAATATTATTTTATAATAAATTCATATTCGGTTTCTAATGGCTCAAAAGTGGATTATTTAAAGGGTAAGGTGGGGATAGGTCTAAAACCACTCAACAAATATATTTTATACAGGTTTTGGTCATTATATTAATCTTATCTTTTAGTTTTAACTCTTAGTTAATTAGATTGACATTTACCATGTCACTTTGTATTTTTATATTATATAGTTAATAGAATTACCATATACATCCAAGGGACCCCCAAGTGGTCCATTAATGATACACCTATCATGATATAAGTCTCATGGCCGAAACATATATTTTTAGGAATTTAATATCACTTTAATAAAATAATATGTTTTTCAAAAAACTCTATTATGTCTATTTTGACACTATTAAATAATTGATTTTTTTTAAAGTATTAACAAGTTTATTAATTCTAATAAAATTCATTTAATAAATACTATAATGTCATATTAACCAATAAAATTCATGGATGTAATAAAAACATTCAAATTATATATATTTTAACATTTATAATACCAATTATGTGATTCTTTCATTAATAAGGAAAATACTGCATCATTATTGTGACATATATATTTTTAATTTTTCAATGTCTAAAAATTATAAATAAAATTCCATATTTTAGGAAATTTTTTTATATTTATAATGAATAGTTATAATCTAAAATATAATATATATAACCCTATGTGAAAATTGTTTTTCTAAAAGTTATAATCTTATATCATTTTTGTACTTACATTAACTTAATTAATATAAAGTGTCCCTATCACCTACAAGTGGCTCCATGGGGTCCCAAAATAGACCCAAATATTCCCATGGTCGGACATGTATCTACCAATTGGTTTAGGACATGTTTTAGGGTAAATTAATATTATTATAATATTATTTGTTTACCCTTATTTACCGGATTTACCCTTTAACCATGGTAAATAAAATATTTACCGAAGTGATTATTCAAAATGTATAAAAATAATAGTTACCTATTTACAAAATTTGGACATCATGATTCCAAATATGGATTCCATTTTTCCAAATTCAAAACACAAAAGAGGCATAAATTAATTTAAAATGAATTCCCGCTGTCAAAACAAAAAGCGTGTTTTTAAGAAATAATAACTATCAAAAGATAGACAATTGTTTATGTCTGGTTTAAATGTGAAATTATTTCCAATAACAAAAATTGTATTAAATGGTAAAAATATATTCTACATATACTTTAAATCTACTCAAAATCGTAATTTATCACTATTGATTATTTCGATTAAAAAAGTTGTTTTTAATTAAAATTTAGTAATTTTCACTATTCATCAAAATATGAAAGTTATCCGAAAAGTACCAAAATTTTACCCTAAGCTAATTTCGATATTAAAAATCCAAAAATGAAGTCCATTTTGAAAGATAAAATGTATAAAATTTCAAAAAGTGGGTATTACTATTCATAACAGCTAGTTTTATTAGTTGAGGTGTGTGTTAGAACTTGAAGTTGCGTACAACATACGCTACTGTATTATTCAGCGAGAAGCGTACCATGGAAGCTTGGGGTGTTAGACCAACTACCCAACTGGTAAATAGTAGAAAACCCCCTTCCCATGCTCTACATCGGCCTAGATCCTCTATCCCCAACCATTGGGTGAGGGTTCCTACAAAACCTCAATAGGGTCCCCATCCTCTTGCAAGTTCAAAACTCCACTTGTGGTTGGTGATACTCACCACAAATGAGACCAATAATTCCACACTAGTAGAAATCCACCTACCCAATTCACTGTATGTCTGGTGCTATCTCTTGCCAACTATACCTACCTCCACCATTATTGAAGTTATAATTACACTGCTTCCTAGAATAAAAAACATACAACTAGATCGATAAACTAATATTGCCTATATACCACATGAATCCTCATTCAGATTCACCTTATAAACGAGAGGTTGAATCACTAATTCACAAAGCTTTTTTAAATGAAATATATTCACCATGGAATTGATTTCACATCTATACTAATCCATAAAATATATCATTAATGCTTTCTTATTCCAAAATAATTGTGGAAAAAATTATACAAGTCAGGGAAGCATCCAAAATAATCTTTCACTTAAATTTCCCATTGATTAACTACATAAACTCAATGGATGTTTCCTGCCTCAATTTATCTATGAAAAAGTGATATAAGAACATCTCATGGATGTTCTTATAAGGCATACCATCTAACAGCTTATCATGGAATTAATTTTCCCACTTGATCTGCATTTTTCCTCATGAAATATAAGCTACTAACATAACCATAATATTTTTATGTGTATCCAAGTGATCCATATATTTTTGGGATTTACTCAATACAGAACTCAGATACTAAAGGTCCACCATCTCCTAGAAACATCACAGGATTCTACAATTGGAACTCCATATTTGGGTCAAGAATACTAAGGATAGCCATCTTTAGGTCTCTTCGAATAAATTTCATAAAATTGGATAAATTTTCAAATAAATTCACTTCCTTCCTCTCACACGGAACCAAAGGGATCTCTTGTTTAACTTCCCCAACATGATTCTACCTCACATTTTTGTGCTAGTTGTCTAAGTGACCTTAGGTGATCCACCCCATATTCCATAGGCTGATGACTAAGAGTGAGGGTGTAAGGTATATAATGGGGAGACTATTGCCACTAGAATATAGTTAAAAAAATAGTGGAAATAATGAAATAATATTTGAACCGATATAAATAATCAATGAAATAGATCCATCTATAAAAGGAACAAGAATATATATTCAGGTAAATATAGAATCATTTAATGATAGGATGAATGTAACTAAATGGAATGTTGAAATTCATAAAAATAAAAGTCAAATATAAAAACAAAAAATAATCCAAAATCCTAGACCTGATTCATATGTCAATCCCATCTCAAATCTCTAACACATACAATAAGTAATAATCAACAATAGAGTCCCTTTCCCTTGCCTATACCTGTATCCAAACAATATTTCAAGGTACCAAATAGAGGCCTGAATATGATGTGAGTATAACTGAGTAGGATGACATCCACAAGGTTTAAAAAAATCCTTCTAGAATGCATTGTTCAAGTAATAAAGTGATACATAGGGATATTAAATCAATAAATTAATACTGCATATGGAATTAACACACATACGCTCAAGTTATAGGATGACACCACGATTTAGCCAAACCAAATCGACTCCAAATTGGAATCTCATTTATGTGGTGGATCCTCCTATGGTAGGATGAATCACCCAAACTGTTGGTCGATCGTCCTATAATAGGATGAATCCCCTATATTAGGTCTTAAATAACCCATTAGGATCCATTTGTATTCCAATGTTGGATTTTCTTACGAATTCATATGGTTCACATCAATAAGGGACCTATCGTAGCTCATATCATCACATACTAGGATCCATTCGAATTCAAATGATGTGGTTTCTTATATATTCCCATGTACTGGTCACAAAGATAGAATCTTTGATCATATCAGTTGGTAAATTCTCTGACATTAAGAATAATCACCAGAGTCACATCTCCCGAGGCTGTGATTAAGCCCTCAAGAATCATGTCATCAATATCAGTGATATGAATTCCAAAATATATAAATTATCATAATTCACATATTTTTCCTAGTTGGAAAAATTATCCAATTATTGAATGATAAGTAATTTTTTCTTTGTTGGAAGACCCTCTTACATCCAAACGGTTCCAAACTATCAAAACATACCTGTTTAACATTTTGTTGTGAATTATATCCAATTACAAAATAATGTTTCCATGACAATTAGATCATTATAAGTTCAAGTGTAGGATCTCCTCACAGGAGGGACCAAGCCCGGTATCAATTCCAAAGGATCCATGGAAGTTCTAATCATGTGAAACTCATTAAATAGTGATCCAATAATTAAGTTAGGTTTCTTGCCAAGACTTCTAGTTTGATAACTTTAACCGCACTTAATAGGGAGAATAATAGATTGTATGAGATTTTTTCTAGACCACCCACCTTAAAAATAAATCTGACTTTGAAAAATATATATGCCAAAGGTAAGGAAGGGATCCTCCTTTGTTTATTAAAGTGTTGATAAAAACTATGTTGACATGGTCTTTATTCGGTTTGGATTTCCTGATCCAATGTTCTCTGCATAGAAGAATCCTATGAGATGAGAGAGAGGTGAATGATAATGGTTTTCCATCAAATATTTATATAGATCTTGATGATCCAATAGATCAAGATCCTGTTTTATAGAGGAATTAACATATGTTAGCACTGGAAGGATTAAAGTTCAAGAGAGTTTATAGATGTGCTTTGTCATAACACATGATACCGACTGATGGAGGATTTAGAAACTGGATGAGTGTGAAACATTTATGATTTGAATAAATAATTCACGGCATATACTTCCATATTTCCTTATACATTGAAAACCCATCAGTTGGAATTAAAAACCATATAAAAATCAATGTTAGATCATAATATAAATATCATGTCAAAAATACCAAGTTATTTTCTTTCCCCAATGATATTACAATCTTAATTGGTTGTAATGGGTTTAACTGATGAATTTTCAACTTAAATAATGAATTTAGGTTATAATTTTTTTTATCCACAAGCTTATCCAGTCATCCTGATATGCCTCAATAAATATTAATATGATTGGATCAAGGCTTAAAAAAAGGAAACTAAACCCCAAATGTTTTACCAAGACATAAAGAGAGACATATCTGGAAAATGTGATATCTTACAGCCTCCCCACTATGTAAAATCTTGTCATCAAGCTATGATTTAAACCATCTTAGTGGGAATTAGAGACCAAAATTTGACACTATATATATATATATATCATATTATATCTCCAAAGTCTCATATCACTCACATCCGTGTTGCGTCTACACTTACACTAGAGGAATGATCCTCCCCCAAATTTTCTTCTCATTACAGTCCATGATACATATCAAATTCTCTATCATGGATGAATTAACATCAAGCTTAATGTTATCAACATATATCACTTGATAAGAGAGAAGATGATAAATTTGATGATGGGACATCTAAAACACATAATTCATGGTCTTGTAGGACTGTGGAAGGTTGAAATGGTATTCCATTATACCAAGACTCCCTATAATCTCAAACAACTCAAAAACCCATTTACTAGCTTCCTCTATTTCTTATCATGTCATTTACCCAGCATATGATACACTTGAAGGTAAACACGATGTCCAACCTAAAACTCCTGAGTCCATCCTTGAGGGACAACACATGATTTATATTATCATTTCAAGGTCACCAACTACTTTCTGATCAACATGAACTTCTCAGATATCTCTTATTTGAGACTTGGGCCAATGAGAGTCGACTCAACTACATATAACTAATAAAGAGTAGAATGAGACAATATATCATTCAAAGCCTCAAAAGGACTCATTTGGAATGATGAGTGGAAGCTTTTATTATAGGTTAATTCCATGTGTGATAGATACTACTCTTAAGAACCATAAAAATATAAAAACCGATTGCAACATTTCCTATAAATTAGAATCATCCACTCATATTGGTCATCAATATATGGATGATAGGGAATACTCATAAGAACCAAAAATCCAAAATCCTTTTGAAGATCCTTCTACAACTGACATGTAAAATAAATATCTCATTATAAATGACAATCCTTAGAACATTATGAAATCTAATTGTCACTCTCATGTAAATACTACCAAGATCACCGACAGTAAAGGTCTCCCAGATAGGTAAGAAGTGGGATACCTATATAAATTGATTCATGATCACACATAATTCAAAATTCATGAACTATTTCATATGGAATCCCATCACAAAATCCATTATGACATCATTCCACATCTATTTTTGAATGGTTAGAGGCAGCAACAACCCAGTAGGCCTCTGATTCTTGGACTTCAACTACTAAAAAGTGAAATTTCATTCCATGTAGCACAATATCTCCTTCTTAAATATATTACAGTACTAAAATATATAGTGATAAAAATACATCTATGTTATACCTCAATATAAGACCCATTTATAATCATGAAAATCCCTTATATGATCATAAAAAACATATAGGAAACTATACATTACCATAGAAAATAATAAAAAACACCATTCCTAAGAGACCATACATATGGTGGTTACCCATCATATAATATCTCCCACTGAGATGTGCACTCAATATAAAATATATTCTCTTCCATCATCCCTTCTACAAGTATGGGTAAAATAGTTTTCGATGTTAGGGATAATCAACTTCAGAACTCATCGACATCTAGATAAATATCATCAAAGAGTTCCATCAGTTTCCACTCATCACAATACTCCCATACTTTCTTTTTCTATGTATTTTTTCTCAAGTTATTCAAAATGATGTGTCCCTACCCTGTAGTATATGCTAACTCAAATTAAAAAGAGTAATTATACTTGACCCATATACTCTTCCAATGATTCATGTCTCACTGAGAAAATTTGTAATTAAGTCTCTTATTATCTCTGTATACTATAAATATATCACTGATCAGATAGTTTCTCAAAAATATTAGGGCATGTACCACCTTAGTAAACTCTAGATCATGAGTAGGTTAATTCCTCTAATGAAATCAAATATGTATGGATCAATAAAAAACCACATGCTCCTCCTCTATCATAACTACATTAAGACCACCTTCAGATGTGTCATACGACACAATATATTCCTTAGCTAACATAGGTATGCTGAGGATTGGTTCTGAGGTCATCCTTCTCTTCATCTACTAAAATAATATTTCACAAGAATTTTAGAAAAAATCATAATCCCCTCTTTGGTCCACCCATATATTTGTGATGAAAAATAGGGGAAGTCCTGTATAACTCACGAATAATAGCCTATTATAACTTGAATGTTATGAATTTGGAATACATTCATGGGATGCTCTTAAGACACTATGGAAACCATCTTGTATTGGTCTACTACCACTCTAGACTCTGAGATAACATGGCCCATGAAGTCAACTCTATCAATTTGGAATTTTAATTTTGATCGCATAGAATAAATTTGATACTCTCTTAATGTAATAAAAAATATCAAGATATTAGGCATGATCATCTATAGACTTGAATTATCCCAATATTTCATTGAAAAAAAACAACAAAAAATAATCTTGGAAAGGATGAAATATCAAATTCATCAAGGTCATGAATTCAACTTATGTTTTCATTAATCCTAACCACATCACCATGAATTCATACAACCAATACCTCATTCTAAAATTAGTTTGGGGTAAATTTTATTGGATAAAAATCTACTGGTGAAATCCTAAACATAATTTGACATTAGAAAGGATCCTAAAACCACTAAGCTAATTGAAGAGACTGTCAATGCATTGAAGTGGATATCTATTTTTTATAGTCATCTGGTTTAGACTTTAATAGTCCACACATAAGAACAATGCCCTGTCATCTTTATTGAATACAATATTAGAAAAACACTATAGTTATGTATTAGGAAATATGAAACCCTTTACTTCCACATATTCTAACTAACATTTCAACTCTTGAAGCATTAATTGTCCCTTTTTATAAGGTGGAATAGAAAAATAATCTTCTCCAAGTACCAACTAATCATGAACTCAATATTCTACATAGGTGGTAATCCAAAAATGGTTCTCCCCTTGAGAAAAGTATCTTTTGAAATTCCACCATTATCCCAAACAAGGCATAAAATTTTATCCATGAGTCAATTCAATCTACACCAAGTTTTACATGCATGAATAGCCAAAAGATCACATTCACTTGGATGGATATGGACCCCCTCATTATGGAGATAGAAATGAAACTATATTTTGATAATAGTGGATATGAACCAAATATAGAACAATCCAGTGGAATCCCAAAATAAAATCAAACACTATCATTTCCATAAAAAATCCAAGGGAAATGATAGCCACCAATTTAAAGATAGCACAAATTGAAACATTTGATATCCTATAACCACAGTCCCAATAGAATTTCAATGTCCATAATTCCATCCAAACACTCTCGTCCATTCGAAAATGTGTAGATAAAATTTTATGTGATGCTATAATATAAAAAAAACACAAGAAAGTGTAGATGATTTATGACTCATACCTATGACGGTATAAGGTCCTACATAATGATTATTTAGAGCAGAAATTATATAATTTATCTGACTCACCCCTCATCCTTAGGCTCTAGTTTGAATCCCTTATGTTATTTCCTATGACTCAAACTACTACTCCAATACTGGGGTATCTCATCCCCTACCTCATCCGGAATGTTCATTGGAATTTGATATACCTATCCTCTTAGGGGTACTTGATTCACTCACAGACTTAGGAGTCTTCCCTTATCCACTACCATTGTTTTTATACTATAGATACTTTTAGAACATTTTAGGATGGACTAAATGTCCACTAGAACCAAACATTATAGTGGGGTAAGGAAAATAATTCAAATTGTGGGCAACCATTCTACACTAAAATCACTGTAACAAACCATGATTCTGAGAGATATACTAACTCCCCTAGATACTTAACCTATTACTATCCTAATGGTAACTAACAGAGTGGTTCTTCCTATGATTAGAAGAAGAGTCCCTATATTTGTCCAATGAAGCGTCTTCATCACCAATTGGGGCATCTCTCAAATTTAATTCCATGATGAAAACTTGATTAATCTTGTTAGTAAATATGCTAAAGAAAAATACATTCACTTGGGACCTTATCTCATTGTGATTCCCCCCTAAAAACGTCCCACCCTAGTAGCCTCATCAATTTATTATAATGGAGAAAATTGTTATAGGTCAATTAATCACCCAAAATATTTGATCAATGACATTCCCTATTGCTTCAAATACATGGACTCATAACACATCTCATAAACTCACAATCTCTAGATATAATTGTATTAAGAACTTATCCCTGAATTCCATCCTGGATAACTCCTCTTTTTTCTAGGATTTGTTTAGAAATCCCAACAAATGATTGGGTTTTCCTTGAAGAATGCATGAATTTATCATCACTTTATTACACATTGTTGTCTCAAGGTGATTAAAAGATCATATTGACTAACTCAATCAAGAATCTAGATGCTTGGATAAATCTCTCCTTAGTGAATTTTTGTAGATGATGTATCTGGAACAATCACTTCAACTCAGACCTTCAAGATATTATATGAAAAATATCCCCCTCAACATATCACATGACCCATAGAAATATGTCATATATTTAACAATATTTTTTATTCTCTAGAGATGTAATAGGTTCAAGGTTAGTAGTATTAGGATCATGATGATGTCCAATCTCGTGACAATCAACCCAAAGCTAATGATGGGGTATTTTCTATTAAAGACCAATGTACCCCTTATAAAAATGGAACACAACAAGTCTAACCAAAATAGGTGAAATAAATATGGAACTACTATCCCTATGTTCCCCTACATGAGTATTAAAAAGTGAGTTTCCATAATATAATAGTTTCCTTCAATTTCTTTTTATCAGGAATAACATTTAATTTCATTTCAGTGTTCATATGTCAATATTTATCATATAAAATAAATATACCCCTAACATGACAAATTAATTTTTAAATATATCCCTATGTACGTATAGTGATTCATGAACACTCATCTCATTCCATACTGGCCCATGAGTAAAATATCAATAAATAGCAATGTCACAGAACTAGACAATAACCTAAGGGGAAATGACATCACAACTGTAACAAAAAAACAACATGATCAAAAATACCTTCCATGGGAACTTGGGTTTTCTCCTAACTCATGGTTTAGATACTCTTGTTCATGAGGCCCTTACCAATACTCGATAAATCCAAGACTACTTTCTACCTTTCTCAAAAATAAAAGAAAACAAATCAAACTAAAATCATGATAATACTTTGTAACATCCTTGAATTAGTGCCCCCTCACCTGACCGATCTAGTTAGAAACATGACTACAGATGTGCCTCTGAGTATTCCAATGGGTACCAACTAGCACCTTGGGTTTAAGGTATATAATTGATATATTATACTCTTTGGAAGATATTCTAAATAATAGAGGAAATAATGACATAATATAGGTAAAAATATAAAAAATAAACTTAAAAACTCATCCTAGAAAAGGAACCAGATAAAAAATCCAAGTAAATATAGAATCATGTAATGACAGTCTATGTGTAACTAAATGGAATGTGTAAAATCATAGAAATAAAAGAAAAATATGAAATGATAGGAGACTCAAAAATACATGGATGTGATCCATAAAATGGTATCATCTCCAAACTCAAAACCATATATTAAAAAATGATCAACAATAACATCCTACTCCCTTATCTAGACCTATATACTAGAAATCTACTTGGGCACCAAATGGAATCTTGAACATAGTGTGAGTAAATATTAGTAGGCCGATACAAATAACTTCTAAAAGTCATTCCTGAATATATATTTCATGAAATAAAGTGATACATTGGGGTAGTAATTAAATATATTAATTATTCTTATGAAATAAACCTATTTACCCTTGGGCTCTAAGAGGACACTCTAGGTCAGTTTAACCTGCTTTAGTTTCATGACAGAATGTCCATAAAGTGGTGGATCCACCCATGCTAGGATAAATCATTGAAACTGCTAGCTTATCATCATGTGTCAAGATGAATCACTAACATCATGTCTCATGTAAACCACAGGGCTCCATGAATATTCCCATTAGGGATTCTCTAACAAATTATAGAAGTGCACATCTCCATGGGGATGATATTAGCACATCTCATCACATATTTTGATCCATGAAAATTTTTATGGAGTCTCTTTTGTTATACCATGTGTAAACCACAAGGGGTGAATCTTAGCTCATATCAAGAGTTGAATTATCTTGCATCCAAACAAATCATCAGTTCCATGTCTCATGGGGAAGTAATCAATCCCTCATACATAATTTCAATAATATTCTTTGAAAAATACACAACACTTATAATTTTTCAGAAATCATATATAATTATGTGTTTTCTAAATTAACTATTTATAAAATTCTAATGCATTTATTATATGTTGGTAGATGCTCCTACATTAGAGTGGTTTGTCACTATCAAAACATGCCATTTATCATTATTTACATTTGGTATAAAAATATATTTTTCAAGATAGATATCTCATTACATGTTCAAGAGTGGGATCACTTAATGGGAGGTTATAATCCTAGTCTCATCTCTATTGGTACTGATGAAATCCAATGGGATGTCAACACTTGTGAAAATAATTAAAAATTGATCCATTAATTTAGGTAAGTCATCCTCATGGATTACCGATGAAATCACACTTATTTCGCGTACTAGAGAGAAGAATAGATGATTAGGGAGTTTTTATAGACCGGTTCTATAAAAGTAGAGTAGATGCTGACAAATACATAAGACAGATCTATAGATGGTTTCCTCCTATGATCCCTTAAATTATAGAACAAAAAATATGTTAACATAGTATTGGTATGGTTAGGATATCTTTATTTAGGGTTCTCTGAATAAAATAAACCAATGAAGAAAGGGGGAGGATAATGACAGAGGCTTACCTTCATCTATTGATCGAGAACATGATGATATAGATGTAAAATATTCTAGATAAGAAAATAACTATTGAATGTAACTACTATAAGGTCTTCAATTCAAGATAGAGGTGGTTTTTACATTAATATTACACAAGACATATGCCGCTCGAGGGTTTTACAACTAGATCATCATAGAGAATTTGTGATTTGAATTGGAGATTCATGTCATAAACATCCCAATTTCCATATACACCAAAACTTTCATCGTATGGTTTTAGGAGAACAATAAAAATATAATTTGACAATATAAAATCTACTTCACATTATAAATTTTGGATTCTTGAAAGAACATAACAATATAATGTCCTAAATTTGTTTTATAAGTTGAACCCATTGAATTAACATCATAAAAATAGAATTTACAATGCCAATTCATTCTACATCCATAAGATCCCCCATATTCATATATTACCTTTACAAATCATAATCATATATAATAAATTATAATAAAAATACAATCTGACCATAAAAAGTTTACCAAAATATTAGGATATACATATCTGTAAAAGACGGGATCTTACATCTGGTTCCACCACTAGTGGTGCATTCTCAATAATTTTCTTCCATCAACCTTCTTATAAATATCACAAGGAATTTATCCCTATAAAATTCCAAAAAAAGTTTTAGGGAATATAAAAACATTCATAGAAACAAAAAAATGGGGTCTCATTTTACATAATAAGATATTGTACAAACACTATCTTTATGGTAATTACTGGAACACTATCACTACCCTCGACAATTATTATCCAGGGATATAGATAATTATGGATAAACCAAAATTTCAAGTTAAAACATTATGTTTGACACTATTTTAACCATTTTAGTTTATATTCCTTAATTTATGATAGTTATAACTTCATTATTAGGCACTATTTTATTTAAAAACAAAAGAAAAGAACCCATTTTACATACCACATCCAAACCTTACACCCTCCTACATGTCGTCCTAAAATGATGTATATCAAATATATACCTAAGTGCATAAAAAGATGCTCATATAAAAATAACTCATTCTATGCTGGCCTATGAGTAAAATATCAAAAATAAAACATCACACAATAAGTGTATCAAATAAAGAGAAATAACACCCAATGAAACAAATGAACATAGAAAACCACAATCCCACCTAGGGGACTTATGTTCCCCTTAATTAATGGGTTAGATACTCCCTTAAAAGAGATAATGACCAAGGTCTGACACATCCTAATCTCATCTATATTTTTTTAAAATATTATGAAAATAGAAAATAAATCCATCTCTGATACCACTTTATAATGTAGTGGATCGGGTTCCACTAAACTGATTCTCTATGTTGTATCACCGCATGAACTCATGCACACATCTTTATATGCTAAAGGGTGACACCTCTTAGATAGGGTCTAATATGTTATATGGGGAGACTAAAACACTTAATAAAAGTAAGAAGGTGGGGGGAAATATTAATAAACAATAATAAATAAAATAATGCATCTCTTAACAAGATCCCAAAACATAGTAAATGGACACAAACCAATACAAAAAATATGTAATATCATAATAGTTCCACATATTACAAGAAAAACAAATAAATTCACCTTAGAAATATCCAAAATGGACCCAAATTTCATGTTTAGTCCCCTCATCCATGTTCCATATGATAGTCTTGACTCATCCATCTATCATAGTGTCTTTTCTCTTATCTTGACCGATAACCATGAAATGTGTTTGGATACTTATGGTGGCTCATGAAGGGTTTGTGCAAAAATAAATCATTCACCATCATGTGAGATCTAAATATAGATCTGGATGCTCAATTATAAGGGGGTTGAATGGTATGTTTAAAAACATTTGGTTTTATTTTTAAGAAAATATATGTTTAAAAAAGTTAAACAAGTTGAATTTACAATCCCTGTTTAGTTCTTAAGTAGGAAACAATCATGATTGGGATCTGAAAATATAGATCTGATAAATAAATTTAAAACAAGTTTACTTAGGGAAATATTGTACCTTAAAGTGTAGTGAATCTATATTATATTATAGTATACAAGTATAATAATGTATAAGAATGTTATACTTTCTTTTTTTAAGAAAATTCAGCTGAAATAAAACTTGTAACCAAACAAGACAAGTATATGAAATATTTAAACCCAAAGAAAACGGTATCTAACAAACTTGGATAAAGGTCCACTGATTTATACTTTCAAGAAAGTACATCTTACTATCACGAGGGTAATCACTGGTTAAGAGTATCAGAGTCTATCTTGTTGTCCCTATAAGACCTTGAACTTTAAGGTAGTCGACAACTCTATCTTACTATCTATGAAAGCCCTCGATTGACCGTCCAATTAGAATCACACTATGTATACTGAACATGTTGTTCACAACTTGAAAAATTTATTCACAGTATTCACACAGGTCCTGAGAGTCTCTCTCTCAAGAAACCACATAAATAATCTTAGTATGTAATCTCTAGGGAATTTATTTGAAAAAATCTAAAGAGTTATCTCCTCCTCCAATTGGCATATTTTTCCTTGAATTTCAGAGGGACCTGTACACATGTCACTCAACCAAAATCTTGTTAGAAATAGATTTTATGACATTGTTTCATGTATGAAAAGTATTCTTATGTTTAATAAAATTATCTAAACTAGGATCTGATAAATGTAGAACAATATATTGTTTAAAATATGTAACATTAACAAATATGAATAATCAGATTCTAAATATATATATTTGGAGTCTGAATTATGAGAAATCAAGAATATAATTTAAGAAGAAATAAGAGTATAATTTAAAAAGAAATCAGAGTTTTATTTTAAAAGAAACTAGACTCTTATTTTAGGATAAATCAAAGTATGATTTCAGAAGAAATCTGTGTTTGATTTCAAGAGAAATGGAAGTATGATTTCAGAAGAAATTAGAGTATGATTTCAGAAGAAATCAGAGTCCGATTTCAATAGAAATCGGAGTCATATTTTAGGAGAAATAGAAGTCTGGTTTGAGAAGAAATCAAAGTCTAATTTCTAATGAAATTAGATTTTGATTTCATGAGAAATCAGAGTATAATATCTGGGGAAATTAGAGTCTGATTTTAGGAAAAATCAGCGTCTAATTTTAAGAGAAATCAGAGACTTATTTTATAAGAAATTACAGTTTGTTTTTAAGAGAAATTGGAGTCCCAATTCTAGGGAAACACAATTTTAAGAAACTATAAGGTTTTGAGGTAGGTAATTATTTGATTTTTGGATATATTAAAAATATGGATAATCTTGGTTGAGGAAAACTCAATATAAGGCAATGAAAACCATTGGTAAATTCAAAAACGTTTTTATAGAAAATAAAATTTCCTTAAGAACATATTTGTTTGGGAAAGATAATTTTCATTAAGAAATTTTGTTTGTGATTTTCAAAACATATTGTAATGGAATGGTCATAAATATTCTTATTGACTCAACAATCTCCCCATTTTTTGGAAAGCACAAAAACACTATTATAAAAATAATATATGGAGTAATATTTTTATTTTATAACATTAAAATAAATACTTATCTCCCTATAATTATAACACATGATGAATATGATAAACTATCTCTTAGGTTTTGAAATCCATAAATATCGCATTCTATTCTTTATTAGGGAAGTTACCATTTCTTTCTTAAGAATATCTTCTTTAAGTAATCTCCACCTTACAAAATCGCCCCATTACTTAGGTAATTCTCTTACTATAACTTAATATTATTTTTGATCATTAGTTTCTCCCACTATGTGATTTTCAAAAATAAATAGAGGGAAATAGAGTTTTTTTACCTAAAATGTTAGGAATATACAAGAAAAAATAATGAAAAGATAAAAAAATCATTATGATAGGAAAATTTTTTACAATGAAAATAAAAAAGACTTTATTTTATAAAAGCAATAATCCTTCCTTTCCTTCGGCATTATCTTTCTCAAGGTTGAATTCAACTTATTTTACTCATTATGATCATCCTAAAACTTCTTGAGTAGATGATCCTAATCCTGATTTTACATTTCAAGACCATTGATTATTTCTTCTTGTGACTAAAGAATTTTGGCTTGAGACTTTACCACCTCTTTTTGCTCTTTGTAGTTTTCTTCCATCTCTTAAATGATTCCTCCTTCCCTTTCCCATTTTATATAAACCTAAATCATCTTACCAGTAAGGTCTTTACTTCTTGAATCTGGGAAAATTTCCCTTCATTCAACTTCTTATAAAGGCTTCTTGAAAAGTTATTGATATTGTCATCTGATTTATCAAAGGAATCCTATAATAAATCATGGAAAAAATACATTATTTTCATATCATCAATCACTTACTTATACCACTTGGTTATTTATTATGAATATCTCTTACGAGAATCACAAGCATTGTGAAATGTCTTGAACTCAGCTTCATGTTTGGATAACTTTTTCAAGAAAATTCTTTTTGAATTTGACATTTGATTGATTTCTTGTTGAATAAGGTGGAATCTATAGTCAATACATGGAAATAATAAAATGATATTAACTAGATTCTTCATGTATTGAACATCAAAATCTTTTCCTCTGGATGACTAAGATTCTGTATTAGATTCTTTTGATGGAAAGAGATGTTTATCTTGCTCATGTACTTTCCTCTTAGATGTTCCAACCACATCTTTATTTGATTTTTTAACCACAGATTTCCTAGGAGAATCAAAAAACACTTTATTTCATTTCTTGTCTTTAGAGATTTCCTTCTCATCTTTCAAATTCTCATTCTCACTATCAGAAACATGAATAATTTTATCATCATCATCATCATCAACTTTTTCACCAACTTTATCAGCAACTTATTTAACATAAATAAGATTAATAAAATCATGATTACTACTTTAATCATCTAATGTTTTTCCACCTCACCCCAAGTATCATCAGTTTTCACTTCTGGGATAATCTTGGTTGATTCAACTTTGGAAGTTATGATAGACAAATTTTTAGAAGTATATTCCTTCTCTTGGTATTCTTCCACCATTTTTATTGCATATTCACTTTCTTATTGTTCTTTTTCTTCTTATTTTTCTTCTTCTTACTGAATTTCTACATCTTCATCAATATATTACAGAATTGAAAATTTATTTACTAGAGTTTAAATTGGAATTGACTCTTGCAAGTAGTATTTGGGTACCTATATTTGTTCAGATGATTTCTTGGTATCTTTAAGAAAGGATTGAACACTATTGGCATCTGAGATCTTCTTCATTAACTTCTTCTCCTTTTCTTGCTTCTCAGTCTCTTTAGCTACTTCAATGTTTAAGGAATTAGTCTCAGAAGGGTCTAATCCAAACAATACATCTCCTTCCTAATTTTTCTTCCCCTCCTCTCATCATTTAGCTACCAATTAATTATAGAATTTCTTTATCTTTTTAGGCTTTGATGGAGAAGATACTAACTCTATTACTGACTCTTTCTCTTTCGGTTCTGGTTCATTATCATTTATTTTCTTTGGGTTTGTCTTATATGTTTCACCTACTTCTCCTTTCTTACTAGAATATTTAACATCACTATCAAGAAGATCAAATAACTCTCTTTTATTAATAATAAAATTGATTTTCATCCTTCTTAGAGTATCATCACCCAATAAAAATATCTAAAAAACATTGCGTTTTGAATTGCAAGGAATTTTGAATGATTCTATTCAAAGAAAAATAATCTTCAACAAGATTCCTGTTTACATTATTATCTAAGACTTGAGGGTGCCATTCTTGATATTATTTATGGTCAAGAGAATGTAATTTATGTGGTTTATATTGCTTCGATTGGCCAAGAAATCTATCATTATGATATCACATTTTTTTAAGGGAATCCATACCACCTTTTATCAGAATGAGAAAAACATACACCCATAAAGCTAGAAATATATAGTTGGTTGAAAGATGATTGACCATTGGTTACTTCAATCCTTTAAGTCTTGGGAACTCAATTTCCTTATCCTTCCCAAAAGTATCTTCCTTTCCTAGAAAATTTTTATAGAAAAAGCTTCCCTATCATTCATAAGGTATATCCCGTAATATTGTATCCTTGTTGAAGGATAAAGAATAAGTCCTTCCATATATCTGGAAAGAAAACATTTATCTTTCTCCATGTTTATAAAAACAAATTGTATCAAATAATTCTATAAAGAGATTAGGATAAACCAGATCCTGATTCTTTGGTTTGGAAATGTAATGTGTTTTTTCAGAAATTTTTATTAATGATTTTAGAAATCAAGGAATCATACTTCACAAAGAAATTTGAATCTACCAAACTTTCTTTGTACATTTCCCAATCCTAGAGTTCCTTGTTCAAGGATATCATATTTTTTATGAAATTTCAAGATACATTCAGATGTTAAGGAAATGGGAAAAACTAAATGACTAATATAAAGGGAGTTCGAGGGTCAGTGAAACACTCTTAAAAACCCATGTGAGATGCAAATATAGGGGTCCTTTATATAGGTTTCATGATAACGGTTCTTATTCCACAAATAATCCAACGATTGAGATTAACTTGATCTGTTCTGATTCTTGATAAAAATCAAGAAGATGGATTTTGAAGGTTCTGATATTTTGAGTTTTTAAGTAAAAATATAATTTAAGTTCAGTGAATATGATAAAGTTTTCTTAAAATAATATATAACTAACAACAATTTAAAAATTTAAATTACAAAGTCTTAATTAAGGAAAAATATTTTCTAGATCTCTCATAATGAATTTCTAATATTGATATTGTTCTTCTTATAAAACTTAGGTTCCATAATTTCTTATTAGGTAATGAAAAAATTTATGTTCTGATATATTTTTAAGGAATGAAATTTTTTAGTTTCTGAAAAAATTAATGAAACAAATTATAGGTTTTGAAATTTTTTTAAGGAAATATAAGAGTAAACATATGTAATCCCCCTATGAAGAAGAGTATCTTAATGTTAAGAGACTGTTTTAATAGAAAGTTAATATGGAAGATTACATTACAGTTATCATTCCAAACATTTTTTAATGTATTCAAATCTATCAAAGGGTATCGATTTTGTAAATATGTCAGTAAGATAAACTTGCATTCCGATAAATTGAGAAATGATATCTCCTTTAACTCTACGACCTCTAAGAAAGTGATGCCTAATATCTATGTGCTTTGCTCGATAGTGATATGAAAGGTTTTTTTCTTAGGGAAATAAAACTAGTATTATCACACATTATCTTTGTTTTGGTAAAACTCATGCCATAGTATGTGACTATGTGTTACAACCATAAAACTTGAGCACCACAAATTCTTACTGTTATATCTTCATCTTTAGAAGTGGAATGTGCTACTGAGTGTTTCTTATTTCATGACCAGGAAACTAATGAAACCCTTAATAAATGAAATGTTCCATATTTACTTTTCCTATCCATTCTAAACCCACTAAATTCAATATCTAAAAAAATATTTAAAAAAAAATCATTTTTAGAAGAATAGAAAAGTTCAAAAATCTTGGGTTCCCTTTAAATTGAAAAAAGAAAACTTTTCACTGATTTTAAATGAGATTCCTTTAGATTATATATTTATCTTGCACAGAATAATACTGAAAACATTAAGTCTGGGGAACTAGCTATTAAGTGTAATAGACAACTTATCTTACCTCTAAAATATGATTAATATACTGGTTTATTAGCTTCATCAAGATTAAGAGAATTTGAGGTGCTGATTGAAGTACATATAATTTTAGTTGTCATATCCATACTTTTAAGAAGATATTTAATATGATTATGTTGTGATATATATGTTCCTTCTAGTTTTTGAGAAATTTTAAAACCAAGAAAAAATGTTAACTCACACATCATACTCATTTCAAAATCAGATATCATGATATTCTCAACAGAATTACTAAAATATTGCAGAGTCGATCCTAATATAATTTCATCAATATAATCTGAACAATCAAAAAAAAATTCCTATCTTTATTTATAAAAAGGGTTGGATTAGAAGTTCCCTTAACATAATTGTATTGTAACAAAAATCCTGTTAGTATATCATACTAGACTCTAGGGAATTGTTTAAGTCCATATAATACAATGGGATGTTTTAAAACAGGTCTAGTATTATTTGTTTCTTTAAAACTAAGAGGTTGTTAAACCTAAACTTTTTACTGAACATATCCACTAAGGAAAGCACACTTCACGTCCTTTTTAAAACATTTGAAATTGAAGAATGTTGCAAAGGATAGTATAATGAGAAAAGATTCATCTCTAGCTACTGGAGCATTGATTTATTCAAATTCTATTCATTCTTATTGATAGTAGCCTTTAACAAATAATCTTGCTTTATTTCTTATAATGATTCAACATTCTTCAAACTTATTTTTGAAGTACAATTTTACTCCAATTACTGAAATTTCCTTAGCTCTTTCAACCAAGGTACATACTTTTTTCCTTTAGAATTCATTTAGTTCAGCTTTCATAGATTTAGTCCAATCATATTCACCCAAATCAACATTAGTGCTTTTTTGTTATAGTTGGGAAATAAATTTGAGATGTTCTAATTCATTTTTTAAATTACTTTTGTTCCCTACAGGTCAATTTACATCACCAATGAAACATTCATTGGGATTATTCTAAAGAAACAAAATATCTGGGTTTTGTAAAACCTTTTTATGAACATAAGGTAGTAAATATTCTGGGGTTAATAATTCAAAAAACTTTATTGCATATTTTCCTTATTAGAATAATATTCCATCAAATAATGATCATTAGTTAATGAAAACACATATGAAGATGTAGGTTGGGGTTGTTTAAAAACAAGAGGACTAGTTTTATCAAATTTATCTTGTATTGTTTCTTCAACATTACAACAATTTTTGTTAAAAAATATATATTCCATAGAAGTAGTGGAATGGGATAAAAAAAATTCCTTCATTAGATTTGGGTGAAAATTAATGTAAGTTATGTTTAGTTTTATTTATGAATACATTGCATCCAAATAATTTGAAGTAAGAAACATTGGGTTTTCTACCATTCCATAACTCATAAGGAGTTTTATTCAGAAAAATCCGAATTAAAACATTACTTACAGTATAACATGTTGTACTAACAGATTCAGCCCAAAAGTGTTTAGAAATAGAATAGCCACTCAACATGGTTATAATTATCTCATTTATAATTTGGTTTCATCTTTCAATAACACCATTATGTGGAGGAGTTCTTAGAGCATAAATGTTATTAGTAATTCCTTTTTTACTACAAAAAGTGTCCAAATCGGAATTTTCAAATTCCCACCAATGGTCACTATGAATAGTTATCCATGAATGGTTTTTCAAATTTTTTACTTTGGATGAAAACTATTTGAATAAGAAAAGGCTCCAAATTTCCTTGCTAGAAAATAGACCCATGTAAATCTCGTGTTATCATCAACTAAAAAAATACTCAATATTTTCCTCCAATACTTCTGGTTTGTGTTGGACTGAAAATATCCATATGTAATAGCTGTAATACATCAGAAGTTGAGACTTTACTGATTGACTTAAAAATAGACATATGTTGCTTTCCATATTGATGATGATCACAGACTTTTGAAAAATCAAATCTAAAGTCTAATAGATACTTAAAAATTATTTTCATTAAGAGTTTACATTGGTTGCTAAGGTTACAGTTTCCTTGACTTATATTCCATAACAAAAATTGATCTTCCATTGCAATAAGGAAAGGTAGATCTTGTCTTCTAAGGTATTCTATGTTATGTGTATAAAAATTATTGTGCCTATGGTTAGAGAGAATAAAATTCTCCAAGTAACTGTTTACTAAGAATTTATCATTCCTAAAATTCTTTAGGTAACCTTCATCACATAATTTTATTATGCTTATAATGTTTTACTTAAGAACTTTAACTAATAAAACATCTGAAATTAAATATTTTCCAAGAAGAACTATGCTACCTATTCCAACAATTTCTCCTTCATAATTATATTTGAATGTTACTATTCCTCCTTTCATCTTGATAATATTTTCAAAGAAGTTTTTGTAATAAGTTATGTGTTAGGAACATCCACTATCCACATACCATGTATTGTTTTTGTCACATCCTTTGTTTTCTTGATAATAAAAAGTTATACTTTTGGAATCCAAACGTCATTGGATACAAAAATTATAGAAAGTCAAATATTATGTATCCAAATTTTCATTGAAAAATATGGTTTATAAAAAACTAAGGATTGTGTTTTATTCATGTAAAAATATTTCACCCAATGTCCACCACGTTGACATTAGTGCAAAATGGATCACTTTGGGGAACAATGTAATTTTGACTAAAAACTATTTTTGAATGAGTATAACCAAATCCAGAACTATTCCTAAGAGGGAGATGTTGGGAATATATTTTATCAAATTATTTCCTTCCAGAAGTGAAATTTGATCAAAGTTTATTTATGGAAAAAATTTTATATTTTTGTTTGATGACTAAATTCTTACCCTCATAGACATTTGACTTCAGTTTTGAGTTATCCTTTAATAAAATTCATATAAATAAAAATTTTAAGATCCTTAGAATGTTTATCCTTCGTGGAATTAACTTCCTTAAGGTTTTAAAAATATTAAAAAAATTAATTGTTTTCCGATGAATATATTTAAAATGATCTGATAATTTCATTGACATATAAATTCTAGAATTTTTTTCTCTAACTTCTTTTATATCTTATAGTTCACAGTCTCATTTAATCTAGCAAATCTGGAGACTTCTTCAAAAAAGGTATGGTATTATATTCTAAAGAAGAAAATTATTCTTCCGAAGACTCGTAATATTATGCATTAGGAAAATTAGCAATTAAATATATATTTGTTAAGGATTCATCATTGTGTACCATATCCATTTTACAATGATATCTAATAGGTAATTTGGTTATAAGACCAATATTCTTCTAACTAGAAGATTCATATTCTAAGGATTGATCTGAAGAGTCACCACCAATGGAACTTATGGTTTCATTAGACTCTAAAAATTTCCTAGACATAGTTTTTAATTACTTATTTTTATTTCATTCATAATGCTTATCCTTCCTATCTTTTCTCTTGAGCATAGGACAATCAAGTCTAACATATCTATCCCTTTTTCATTCATAACAAGTTAATTCTGAATATTTATTATCCTTTATGTCTTTCTTCCTATATTTTTATTGAAAATATTTCTTTACCACAATATTATTAATCTTTTGAGCATGATTTTCTTGTTCATTCTCACACTCATCACTTTCACTTGATTTAGATATTACAAAACATTTCTCAGCATTTGATCTGTAACCCTTTTAGGAGTCTTGTCATTAATATGATTTGATGTAGTAGTGAAAGAAAAACATCCATTACAATTATTTTTCTTATTAATGTACACATCCATCTTTATTCTTGATTGATGCCGAATAAGAGTTCCAAATAACTCATCAAGTGTGTTGTTATATACATTCCTATTCTCATCAATGTGTGTCCTTTTAGATTCACACTCAATGGGAATAATATCAATTATTTTGTCCATAATAACATCGTCATCATGTATATTCTATCTAATAGATTGAAGATGGTTGATGATTGTCATAAATATTTGATTCAATTTGCAAACCGGTTCTTCATAAAGAAACATAAATCCGTGATATTCATCTCTTAGCATAGTTTTTCTTGTTTCTATAAATTTTGAAGTTCCAATGTGTGTAACTTCAAGTTTCTTCTATATACTATTGGAATCTTCATAAGAGGATATTTGATTGTAGACGTTCCTGGTCATAAATTTAACAAAACAAGCTTCCATGGTATGCTTCTCCTTGAATAATACAATAGCTTGCGTTGTATTCTACATCGAGTTCTAACACACGATGACCAATCAAACTAAACATGTTGAAAAGTAATACCCACTTTTAGAAATTTTAGAAATTTTATTTTTCAAAATATAATTTATTTTTGGATTTATAATATCAAAATAATCATAGGGTGAATTTTTTGTATTTTTTCTGAAAACATTCAATTTTTTATGAAGAGTGAAAACACTGTGTTATTATTTAAAACCGACTTTTTATTAAAATATTTAGGTATTTTATTTAAATTTATTTTAGATAAAATTAAATACATAATAACTATATATGTTCAAAGCAATTAATTGGAGTCATTTTATAATAATATTATATTTATAAAATTTTATTGAACTTTTTACCATCTTTTACCCACCTTCATGGAGGATTTGCAAATTTGCATAAAACGTAATTTTACAGCTTCTATGAATTGAATTTCAAAAATCAGAGAGACATGGTTGACATTAGTATGTAAAATGTTTTTAAATAATATGAAAATAATTTTGATGAATAATAACTTTTGACTTTTATTTACCACGATTAAAAGTAAATAGTGTAATTAAAGGTAAAAAATGATATTACAATTACACTGACCCATGTTCTAATTCTATTGGATAAGTGAATTTCTACTAAATTCAACCATAGGAATAAAATATGATCATTTTGGTCCACTTGGATTAGATTAGTACATTTATTATTTTTTTATTTAAAGAAGAGTTAATAGTGTTAAATTCAATGTTTTATAACTAAAATATTTTTAATATAGGGTTATACATAAGATAAATTTGTCTATATATATTAATTATAAATATAAAAATATTTCCCACATAATAGTATTTTATTTATATTTTTTTGACATTAAATAATTAAATTTATTTATGACAAAATGATGATGCAGTAATTACCTTATTATTGAAAGATTAAAATAATAAATAATATTAATATTAATATAATTGTAAATTGAGAATTTTATGTATTCCAATAATTTAATTGGTAAATATTACATGTTAATATTTATTGAATAAATTTTTTTTCTAAGTGATAATGTTTTTTTGACTTTCACAAAAACCAAATACTAAATAGTTTAAAAATTATCTTAAGTGAGTTTTTCAAAAAATACTATTTTATTAATTGATATAATATTCCTAAAAATATAAGGTTCATCCAAGTGACATAGATAAGGTTATATATATCAATAATGAACCACTTGAGGTTCTCTTTAATTTTTATAGTTTGTTTAATAACCATTTATTGTAATAATATGAGAAAACATGGTAATAGTTAAACTATATAAAAAACATTTAAAATTAAAAGATAAAGTTAATATGGGGATCTAAACCTGTATAAAACCTATTGGATGAGAGGTTTTCTACCCAAACCCACTTTATACTCGAATATGATTTTATAATAAAATAATATTTCAAGATCTTCCTAAAGTGACCCTCACCTCTCGTATAAAAGAGAACATCCCCTTCTCTTAAAATCACAACTCCAAATCCTTTTGACATGGCCAAAACCAGCTCATATATCCTCCCAAATACAATCAATTCGACCTAGAAGCATTACTTTGATCAGAAATCCAACTTAAGGAGCCCTTTGGATCTAATGAAAAGGAAACACCCGAAGAAATGGTAATAATTTCACCACCTATTTCAAAGTTCTTTTCTTCATCCAATTCCCCTTTCATTGTTGTTTCCATAAAAATATAATAGATATAGTACCTTATACATACTTTTATGTGTTTATAAATATGGTACAACCATATTCATTATTCTATCCATCCTATGAGTGACAAAGTCACCATACGTGCGTACGTACGGGTGACCGTCTCCACATCGGGGTGTATTTTGTTATTCAAACAATTAATTATTCTGATGGGTATAATAATGAGTATAAATGGTATAAATAATAAATAAACATGTTAATAATTCTTTATATATGATATACCATCCAGATACATAAAATTTCACCATCAATAGAATGATATTGTCGATTGTGCGTACGTTCGGATTACCGTCTCCATGAAGGCGATGGAATTCATTCCCCATCATAACCATTCAAGAATAATTTTCATTTTATGATTAAAAATAGTTTTTAAGAAAATAATATCATTTATGATATGAATGAAATACATCCCATCCATAAAAAACATGGCTTACGTAACCAAGAATATAAAGGAAAACAAATCAGTTAACAACCGAAACAATGACACTATTGAAATATTATTAACAATGAAATATTAAAAGATCATATATGATATCATATTTATGTATGCAGTTCTTGGATATTTTAATAAAAATTATTATAATTTTATAAGAGAGTTTAATGTACCCTCGATCAATGAAAATTACAAGGTAAGGGATAATTCTACAATCTCATCGTTATCCGAGTTTGTTTATATGTGAGTATCTACTGAAACATCCTTATCATCCACATCATTGTTTCTTAAAAATGAACTTCAATACCATTTTACTATTTTCTATATTATGGGTTAAAGTCATTTATACCCTTGTTTTTCTTTTTTTAAAATGATTATAAAGGAATCATTAGATCATTTTCCAAACAAGGTCCCTTTTGACCTTTTCATCAAAATTAATTAAAGAATGTTTTTTAACTTATACGGAGAGTGAGGATATTTCCAACATTATAGAACCTTCCAAGATTTTATTACAAGATTATAAGAATATTTTCAAAATAAATGTTTTCTTCTATTATAATTTGACTTTTAAATGATTTCAAAATATAAAGATATATTTCTCTCATACAGTTTGGATTTCATCTATGTCAGCATCCTTTGATGGATTTTACACTTGTTTGAAGTTGATTTATTATGATACAATATTCCATATTTTATTGAAGGATTTGTGATATGTTTTACTGTGGATTATTTATTTTAATAACATTCATGGTTTATGGATAAATTATTTACATTTTGTATGTCAGTTCTAATACAAATTTTTATCTCATGTTTCAATCATTCCATATGAGAAATGAGTTGGACTTGGTAAGTGGCAGATGAATCCCACTATAGCTCATTAATGCATTTTTAGATATCATGAGACAACCTAGTGTCTTGGAATAAGGCCTTGACAAAATCTTATTTGTAGTCTTGGAACAAGGCCTTGATTATGTGGTTATGATATCTGACAATATGCATTCCATCATTATGAGATTGGCAATTGATATTACACGTGATTATTTGACTAATAGAATATCCATGTGAATAATTAAATGGAATTATTTGATTTAACTTTTACATATTATGCTGATTTTTATGTTTAAAAGGATTTTTTTTTATTCTTATAAATTACCTTAAATTTTTATGCTTATTTATGATAGTTTATACTATATTGTTATCCTTACAGAGCATATGTGCTCACCCCTTTATATGTTTTATTTTCCCTAGGATAAAAAATAAGTATATTATAACTAACCAACAGGGATAGTCTAAGGGATATGAATATGTTCAAAAGAGACATAATGTTGTTGTTTTTTATTTCATCATGTAATGTAAAACTTATGTATGTATCTAGTACTTCCACGGCTACTAAACTAATCGGTATTTCAGGATTTGATTCCTTGTGGTCATTCCAATGTTATGTAACAATGGACTGAATCTAGGTAACTAGGGCTAGGTCATTATAGTTGTTATTAGAGGAAGTTTAGTACAAACCGTAAAATCTAGATTTAGAAAAACACTGATTAGAGAACATTGCCCAAAGATAGTATTTGAGGATTAATAAAGAAGAACATCCTAGAATTTTGGTAATAGAGAGATTTTTTTATTTTCCATTAAATGCATCTCTGTCTAGATACGACCAGGTAGAGGTGGCTCTAGAATAGATGTACCTAGGAGTGAAAATCCGACAATAAGTTTCGGGCTTGACCCGGGTATCCTGGTACACGAAAACGGGCCTTGTTGCACACTTGGTTATGACACTCCAGTGGGATATGCATAGAATAATTCCAATTTTCATTAAAATAAATTAAAATGGATTTATGAGTATATACTTCCTAAAAGAAATTTTTTTTATGATTATTGATTATATCCATAAACTATTCAATTTATGTTAAGTTTTTTAAAAGTTTAGAATTATGAATTGAGATTCGTAAACCAATTTAGTGTACGCCATTGTTCAGAAATGGCGCCTAGTGGAAGGAATGGTAACCATATCAGTTCACATAATCCATATAGGAATTTCACTCCTACTCAAGATAATTATAGTAGAGCTGATGATGTAACTGGTGTTGATCAGCTTATCACCATACTGAGATAAATCACTCATGTTATGAATAATAATATTACCGATATGGATCACCCTGATCCACAATGGTGAGTATTAATGTTAGAACACTTCATGAGGGGAAATACTCCAACATTCAATGGGATTAAAAATACTATTATAGCAGAGCAATGGATAAGTTCCTTAGATAAAATATTTCCTTCTTTCGGGAGTAGCGAAAGGAAAAAGTTATCATGGAAGTTTATCGCCTCATCAGAGATGTAGATCAATGGTGGTAATTAGTTGAAAAAAAGGAGGATAAAGAATTATCAGATATGGAATAGAGGGTGTTTAAAGAGCTTTTATTAGAAAAATAATTTCTTCATGACCATCGATCAGATATGGAAAGACAATTTCTGAGTTTGAGGCCAAATGGGGATGAGAATGTCGCAAAGTATGAAGCTAGCTTTACAAGGTTAGAAATGCATGTAGCATATTATATATGTAATCCAAGGAGTAATATTGATCAATTATTTTATGGGTTAAAACCATTTCTCTATTGAGCATTAGTCTCAAAATCCATCTCATCGTACGAAGATATTGTCTAATGTGCCATCAAGTTAGAAAAGTAGTTCTCTAAGTCTTACGACTTTAAAGGAAATGAAGAGAAGAAGAGATCTACTGAACACTCTGGAAATGGAAATATGGGGAAGAAGGTAAAAGTTGAATTTACATCCTGCACTAAATGTGGGAAGAAACACCATGGTACTTGCCTAAATGGATTGTGAGTCTGTTATAAGTGTGGTGAAAAAGGCCACGAAGCTCGTGATTAAAAGGGAAAGAAAGAGATTGTCAATGTTGAATGCTATAATTGTAGACAAATGGGGCATTATACAAATGAATATATTAATCTACAAGGAAAATTACCTCAAAAAAGGTGAAGGGAGCAAGGCCAAGCTTATGAAATCACTACTGTTAAGGTTGAAGCTCCAAATGATGTGGTGGTAGGTAATTTAATGGTTTCATCAAATTTAGCCAATGCTTTATTTGATTCTAGATCATCGTATTGTTTCATATCTTCCCATATTTCTATGAAAATTAGATATTTCCAATTTTATTTAAAAAGAAAGTTGTCAGTCAAAACTCATAATGGAGGTATCATTTCAACAATGACTTGTGAATCAGTCCCCATTAAAACATATGAATGTTATTTATCTACAGATCTCATTGTTATACCCATGATTAAATTTGATATAATCCTCTGTATGGATTAGATTTCAGACCTTGATGTTAAAATTTATTATAAGAAGAAATAGGTTACACTTTTTGATGATTATAAGGAGTACCTTATCTTTAGAGTAGAAGCATCACTACCTGATTCTTATCTAGATCCACCCCTAGTAGCTCTACTAAATTCAATTGTTGGGGAAGAAGAGAATGAAATAACTGTGGGTGAGGAAAAGAAAGTTCAAATAGAGGATGTACATATTGTGAAAGAATATGTTTATGTGTTTCTAGAGGATTTACCAAGACATCCTCCAGAATGTGAAATTGAGTTTTCTATTGACTTGATTCCAAGTTCAAGACCCATATCAAATACTCCTTATAGAATGGCCATTGTGTAATTAGTGGAACAAAATAAACAACTAGAGGAATTGAGTAATAAATTATTTATTCACCCTAGTGTTTCTATATGGGGATCCTACGTTCTTTTTGTTAAGATGAAAAATGTATCTATGAGGTTGTACATTGACTATTAGGAGATCAATTCTATAACAATAGTGAACAAGTCTCCCCAACCTCGCATTGATGATTTATTCATCCAACTTCATGGAGCTCAAATTTTTTCAAAGATTGACCTTTGATATGGATATGATCAGTTGTGTGTGAAGAAGGATGACATTCTGAAGACAACATTCCATACTAGGTATAGGCATTAAGAGTTTACAGTAATGCCTAATGGACTAACTAATGCACCCTCTGTTTTCATGGATCCTATGAATAGTGTTTGCATGGAATAACTTGATGACTGTGTAGTTGTATTTATTAATGATATATTAGTTTACTCAATAAGTTGTGATGATCATGAAAATCACTTACACATTATTCTATAGTATCTTATAAGAAATGAATTATATGGGAAGTTTACCAAGTGTGAATTCTGGCTTCAAGAGATTTCTTTTGTTGGCCATACTGTTTCTAAGGATGGAATCTCTGTTGATCCATCTGAAACATGAGTAGTAGAAGAATGACCAGCACTGGAGAGTATAAAAGAGGTACTTAATTTGATTGGTTTATCAAGTTATTATCGGAGTTTCGTCCAACATTTTTCCTAATTGGATAACCCATTACCCATGCTCACACGTAAAGGTTTTAAATTTTTTGGACAAAAGAGTGTGAAGAATGTCTTGAATAACTGAAGAGATGATTATCCAATGCTCTTATCTTGAATCAACCATCAGGGAATGATGGGTTTGTTATTTATAGTGATGCTTTAAATAATGGAATTAGTTGTGTCCTTATACAGAATGATAGGGTTATTTCCTATGCATCACAAAAGATAAAAATTAACGAAAAAAATTATCCTACTCATAATCTTGAGTTAGTAACTGTAATCATTTCTTTGAAGATATAGAGACACTGTCTCTATGGTGAAAAATCTGAGATATATACTGATCACAATAGTTTGAAGTATATTTTCTCCCAGAATAAACTCAACGTGAGGAAAAGACTATGTCCTAAACTACTCAAGGATTGTTATTTCACTATACACTACCACCCAGGGAAGTCAAATAAGGTGGAATATGCTTTGAGAAGAAATAATCATTGAGTTTTGATCAAGATAAGAATTGAAAAGGATCCTAAGTTCTAGGATCTAGAAAAGAAGGACATGAGAATAATCATGGAGGGTGATACATCAATACGTTTTCAAATGGTTTCCAAACTATCTTTACTAGAATTGTTAAAAAGTTCTCTGACTGATTATGAAAATATTCAAATGAAAATTAAATTGTGAATGTTGGGAGATTGATTAACTTCGTATATGAAGATGAAATTTTAAAATTTGCGAAGAGACATTGTGTTCTTGATATACCTGATCTAAAAACGGAATTGTTGGATGATGCTCATTGCTCTAATTTCTCTATACACCATGGTAGCACTATGATGTATAGATATTTGGAGGAACATTTTTGGTGTGTCAACATGAAGGGGGGATTTCTGATAATGTGTCAAGATATATGGTTTATCAACATGTTAAGGATGGAAGACAACATCTTGGATGAGTCATGCATCCTCTTCCCATACCTGAATGTAAATGGGATGATATTAAGATGGACTTTGTCATGGGGCTACAAAAGAATCCTGGAATTAATAATGCAATATGGGTCATTGTTGATCATCTTACCAAGTTATCACATTTTCCTTCTATTAGAGAAGATTTACAACTTGATCGTTTAACAAGATTATATATTAATGACGTTTTAAGACTTTATGGAGTACCCATATATATTATTTCTTACCATTATCCCCATTTTACATCAAGATTTTGGAAAAGTATTCAGAAGGCCCTGGATACTGAACTTCGTTTGAGCACTACCTACCACCCTCAAATAGATGGAAAATTAGAATGGACTATTCAAACCATAGAAGACATGGTGACATCTTGCCCACCTAACTTTCAAGGTATGTGGGATCAATATTTACCTCTGGTATAATTTTCATATAAAGATAGCTTCCATTCAAGTATTCATATGGAACCATATGAAGCATTATTTGGAAAGATATGTTGCACACTAACTTGTTGGGATGATGTTGGGGAAAGAAAACTCAAAGGTCTAAAACTTCTTAAGGCATCAATTCAAAAGGTGAAGATTATCAAAACCCACCACAAAGAAACTCAAAGTAGGAAAAAGAGCTATGCTGAAAACTGAAAGAATGATTTTCAATTTCAAGTAGGAGATCTTGTTTTCTTGAAGGTGTCTCCCTGGAAGGGTGTTATATGATTAGGTAATAAGGGAAAATTAAGTCCCATCTACATCATACATTTCAAAATTCTAGAACGATTTTGAGTTTTAGCTTATTTTTTAGCAATGCTGCCAAGATATCCAAATTTCATGATGTGTTCCACATATCAATGTAGAGAAAATACATGCATGTCCCAATGCATGTACTCACCTATAAAGAAATAAAACGGGAACCCGAACTGTCTTATTGAGAAGAGCCCATCAGAATTCTTGATACCAGAAAAAAAGTGTAGAGAAACTGAACAACTCATCTGATGAATGTTTTACAGATAAACCATAAGATGGAAGAGGAAACATGGGAACCCAAGGAACTTATGATGAAGAACCGACCGAATCATTTTATGCAGTAATATTCTAGAAATTTTGAGGAAGAAATTATTTGAAGGAGGGAAGAATGTAACACCCAAAGCTTCCACAATGCACTTGTCTTTGAATAATACAATTTCTTGTACTGTACGCAACATCAAGTTCTAAAACACCATGAACTATCAAAATAGAAGTTATAAATAGGAATACCCAATTTTTGAAATTTTATAAATTTTATTTTACAAAATTGACTTCATTTTTGGATTTGGAACATCAAAATTATCTTAGGGTGAATTTTTGGTATTTTTTTAAAAACATTCAATATTTGTTGAATAATGAAAAACATTGCGTTATTGTTTAAAACCGACTCTTTATTTAAATAATTAGTTATTTTATTTAAATTTATATTATTTAATAATAGTTCCTTAATACCTATATAAGTTTAATGTAATTCATTGGAGTCATTTTATAATAATATTAGCTGTATAAAATGTCGTGAACTTTTTACATTCTTTTACCCACCATCTTGGCGCATTTGAAAATTTGCATAAAATGTAATTTTACCTATTCTGTGAATTTAATTTCAAAAATACAAGAGAAACGGTTGACATCAGTATGTAAAATGTGGTTCAATAATATTAAAATATTTTTTTTGAATAGTAACATTGGACTTTTATTTACCATGGTTAAAAGTAAATAGGGTAATTAAAGGTAAAAATGATATTTTAATTACCCTAACACATGTCCTAATTTTGGATATGGCTAACGGTATCCATGTCTTGGTGTAGTTTTTTAATCAAACACTTTATTATTTGGATGGGTTTAATAATAAGTATAACAGATGTAAATAATACATATAACATTTTAATGATTCTGTATATATGATATACCATCCAATTACATACACTTTATCCATTAATAGAATGATACTGTCGCTCATGTGTACGTACAAATTACCATCTCCGCAAACAAGACAAAATTCATTCCCCATCAAAACCATTCAAGAAAAACATTCATTTTATGATTAAAAATAATGTTTACGAACTTAATATCATTCAGTATACGAATCAAATACATCCAATCCCTAACAAACATGTCTTATGTAACCAAGTATATAAAATAAAACGAATCAGTTAACACCTGAAACAATGATACTACTGAAATATTATTAACAATGTAATAATTGAAGATCATATATGATATCATATTTATGAATGTGGTGATTGTATAGTTTAATAAAAATTATTTAACTATTATACAAGAGGTTAACATACCCTCGATCAAGGAAAATTACAAGGTTATGGTTAATTCTACAATCTCTTCATTATCCAAGGTTTCTTACACGTGAGTATCTACTGGGACCCATTTATCATCCACATCTGTGTTTCTTAAAAATGTAATTCAAAACATTTTTACTATTTCCTAGACTATGTTTTCATGTTATTTATATCCTTGTCTGACTTTTTATAAAATATTTATAAAGGAATCTTTCTGTCATTTTCCAAATAAGTTCCTTCACGATTTTTTCGACAAAATGAAGGAAAGAATGTTTTTTTATCTTATACGGAAAGTGCATCTATTTTCCACCGTTATAGAAACTTCTAAGATTCCATTACATTCTTATATGAATATTTTTAAAATAAATGCTTTCTTTTATAATTATTTGAAATTTCAATGATTTAAAAATAGAATGAGATATTTCTCTCAAATATTTTTGATTTCATCTATGTCCACATCCTTTGATGGATTTTACACTTTTTTTAAATTGATTTATTATGATACAATATTCCATATTGTATTGAAGGTTTTTTGATATGGTTTAATATGGATCTATTGTTTTTATAAAAATAATGGTTTATGGATAACGTATTGACATTTTATATGCTAGTTTTAATTTAGATGTTTATGTTATGTTTCAAAATTTTCATATGAGGAATACATTGGACTTAGTAAGTGATAGGGTAGCTCGCTATAGCACCACAATGCATCAATGGGTATCATGAGACAACCTAGTGTCTTGGAACAAGGCCTTGAAAAAATATTATTTTTATTCTTAGCACGAGGTCTTGAATATGTGGTTATGATGTCTGACATTATGCATTCCATCATTATGAAATTGGCCATTGATATTACTTGTGATTATTCAACTAGTATAATTTTGTTGTGAATAATTAAATGGAATTATTTGATTTATGTTTTCCTTATTACGTAGTAGTTTATGTTTAAAAGGCTTGCATTTTAGTCTTATACATTGCCTTAAATGGTTATTTTTATTTATGATAGTTTCGGCATTATTTTAATCCTTACTGAGCATCTAAACTCACCCCTTTCTATGATTTATTTTTTCCAGGATGTGAAGAAGTATATTATAACTGGGCTATAAGTATAGTCTAAAGGAGATGAATGTGTTAAAAGAAGACACAATGTTTTTGTTTTTAATTTCATAATGTAATGTAAAACTTTTGTATCTATCTAGTACTTCTGAGGATACTAAACTGATCTGTCTTTTGGGATTTGATCCCTTGTGATCATTCGAATGTTATGTAATAATGCACCGACTCTGGGTAACTACCATCAGGGAGTTACATTAAAACATAAAAGAGTATTTCATACCTTATAGTTTAGTTTATATTCTGGTTTTTCCTAATTTTTGAAAGTTCCTATTTCCTTGTTAGGAATCATTTATTCACCAGTGAGCGTAAAAAAATTATCCACTCTAGTGTAAATAACAAAGGTCTTCATCCTATCTCTCTAGTACACATAATCATTTCCATAAAATATTGGTGGTTTGGTAGGATTAGGATGGTTTATGGAACCAATGTTCACTCCTGTCATATCTTAGAAGAAAATTTAGAAACATCATTTCCACAAAAAGGATTAGTAACAAAATATTTTAAAAATAAAATAATTAAGATAAACATGATCAAGTAAAGTTAATTAAAAAAAGATGATATAAAAAACTTATATGTAAGGGTAACTATTTTCATGGCATATTCTGATACCAATTGTATGATCGAAATATATATTTAGATACTCAATTACAAAAGGTGGGGGGGGGGGTTTAATTTTAGGTTTAAAAAATCATTTTTATCAATAAGAAAATCTATGATTAACAAAGGTAAACAAGATGAATTCACAAACCCTATTTAGTTGTTAAATATGAAATATTCTTTCATAGGATACAAAAATATGGATCCGATAAAGAAACATAAAACAAGTTTACTTAGGGAAAGATTCTACCTTAAAGTGTATATAAACTTTTTTATATCAGAGTATACAAGTATAAGAATGTAATAATTTCTTTAGTTAACATAATGAAGTGGAAATAAAACCTATAAAAAATAAGAAAAGTATATGATTTATTTTAACCCAAATAGAAAGTTATCCAACAGACCTGGATAAATGTCCCTTGTTTCATACTTTTAAGTGAGTTTGTCTTACCCACACTAGGGAAAGGCCTCGATATGAATATCAGAGTCTCTCTTTCTATCCCTTAAATCCCTCTAACATTAAGGAAGTCAACACCTCTATCTTCTTATCCCTGTAAGCCCTTGATATATTAACCAATGTGAATCAGACTAGCCAGACTGAGAAACATGCTCAGATCTTAAACAAGTTGTTCACAAAATTTGCACAGGGCATGATAGTCTCTTTCTCAATAAATCACTTTATAGCATCACAATATGTAATATGTAGACATGTGTTCTATCTCAATGTATATCGAACTCTTAAAATGGATGGGGTATTTATAGGAAAAAATATCGACATTCATCTCCTCCTATAATGGTCATATTTTTCCTTGAATTTTGAAGGGACCAACACATGTGCACTCATCCAACATTTTCTAAGAAACTGATTGTAAGACATTGTTTAATGTAAGAAAATTATTCATAAGTTTAATAAAATTACGTAAACTTGGATATAATAATGTTTTAACATTATATTAAGGAAAATATATAACATTAACAAGTATGAATTATCAGATTCTAAATATAGATATTCAGACTCTAAATTCTGTGGAATCCGGAATCTGATTTATATAAAAATCAGAATATGATTTTAGAGGAAATCAAGGTCTAATTTTAGAATAAATCAGAGTCTCATTTTAGGAGAAATCAAAGTCTGATTTCTAAAGAAATCAAAGTCTGATTTTAGAGGAAATTAGAGTCTTATTTTAGGAGAAAGTATATATTGATTTCAAAAGATGTCAGAGTCTGATTTCATAAGAAATAAGATTCTAATTTCTGAAGAAATTAGAGTGATATTTGAGGAGAAATTGTTGTTAGACTTCAAGAGAAACCAGAGTCTGATTTTTAGAGAAATTAGAGTCTAATTTCAGGAGTATTAAAGGTCTGATTTCAAAATAAATCAAAGTCCGACTATAGAATAGATCAGACTCTAATTTTCATATAAATTGGTGTCTCAATTCTGAGGAAATAAGATTCTATGAAAATGTAATGTTCTGAGTTGGGTAAGGATCCAATTTTTGTTTTTAAGAAAATGATGGTTAATATTGGTTTAGGATAACACTAGAAAAGACAATTAAAACCATAGGTAATTTCAAAAACCTATTTAGAGAAAGTAACATTTCCCTATGATAATATTTTGTAGAGAAACATAATTTTCCTTAATTTTTTTTTGATTTTGAAAACATAAAAGAATGGAAAAGTCGTAAGGAAACTTATTAACTCAACACATTAGTGGGTCCCAAATAAATTTGGACTCTATAAATAATAAAAGTGTATATATTAGGAAAAAGGAACAAATAAACAAGGAAATAAATGAATCATGTATCATAATAGACAATTATTAACTTTATGCCCATGCTCCTGGGTTCAACCATGACATCCATCCCACTAAACCTTTTCTAACACTACTAAAAGTATGAATCATAAAACAATTATCAACGAGATTAATAAGATTAAATAAAATGGGTAATTTGTTTGTTCATTTAAAATTATATACACTAAAGGGGGTCCCTCTAATTACGTAGACCATATTAATTTCTTTTAGTTTCCAGATCATTATTAACATCCTATCAAATAATAAGGATCATCATCTCCATCATATTATGTCATGGATGTTGAACACCATATCTAATCATCTTAAATCAAGGATATAGAATTTCAAGTCTAACATCTTTACCCATGGGTTCAAATATTCATTTCCAACAGTAGAATCTATTTATTAATAACTAATTTAAAATGTATAAAATATGTTAAAATGAACCAAAAAATGATAATTAGGGTGAAAATATTCCACATTTATCATTAATTATGAGAAACTAAATTTAATACCTTTAACACATTTATAAATTTTACTCTATCACCATTCCGTTAAATAACTCAACCATGAATTTTATTAAACAATTTAACATCCTAAACAAACTCTTTTATCCATTTACTATCTCTTCCCTCAATCAAGTCACAAATCACATAAATTTAAAATTAATTCCAACAAATCCTTTTGTTATTCTAACATGAAAAATTACAACTATAACCTGTTAAATTTGATAAACTATTTCTATTTAAACATTAAAACCCATTAACTATTTTAAGGGATTATCACACCCCAAGGGTGGCCTTAAGCCTAGTCTCCTAATAATAGATAGGTCCAATGAGATCATTGAAGGGTCTAATAAAACTGCTAATTACCAAGTATAATT
The DNA here is from genome assembly GCA_963277665.1 of Viscum album. Classification (NCBI taxonomy): domain Eukaryota; kingdom Viridiplantae; phylum Streptophyta; class Magnoliopsida; order Santalales; family Viscaceae; genus Viscum; species Viscum album. The sequence continues at coordinate 192,979,881 of OY728145.1, forward strand.
TTCTTACTCTATAACACAAATTATCTTCATATCAACTAAATGGAACAACCATATACACAAGACCAACATGAAGAATATGGGATAAAGATTTTAGACCACCAATGTAATTCTCATTAAGATGACCTCATGCAAGCTCATGCCTTGATTCAATATTAAACAGAGAAAACCACACAGTGAGTAAATCTAAGTAATTAGTTCTCATGATTTTCCAATGAGAGAAAAAGAGAAAATATTCCTCTAGAAAATATAAGAATATAGAGTTTGAGTGTCAACAGAGGATTTTAATCACACTAAACAACACATCAAGCATACTATAATTATTGTATGAACACTCTTGGAAGAGAATGGATCTTTTATATTCCATCATAGGATCCTTGGGAAGAAATAGGGGATAAAATAATTTTAGTTGGTAAAAGATCAAGAAATAAAAATTAAAAAATGGATACTTTTAATGATATGCATAGTTTGGCCACATAGATTTTAAAACCATGCACTAACTATGTGGTCCCCTTTGTCAAAAGAGAATCTGAGTCACTTGATTTTCTATGGCACTGACATGGTTTCAGAACTCATGTGAAATCCACGAAAATGGTTCTATCTAGCCCCAAATGGTTTCAATGGACACCTTTCCATGATTTATAAACTATCCATCCATTTTTTCAATAGTAAATTCTCATTGTTCATAGTTAGTACTAACCATTCCCCAAAATATTCCATAAAATTTATAAACTATTTTCTCCCTCTTTCATCTCCCAAACCCTTGAGACACTACTCAGACCTTCACTAATCTTGGGAGACATTCGATTAACCATTTAAAATAAGTTTAATCAAAAATTCCAATTGAATTTTACTTCATTGAAATGTTGGGATATTATAGTTCTTGATATACTAGAATTTTTACGACTTGGATCATGAGTTAGGTCATGAAGGCATGAATTATGAGTTTAAGTAGTTTAGCCAATTTTAGGGTCACAACATTGTGGGTTTGTGGTTGTGGAACAATATCCATGTGAGGACTGAGATGTTACATTGTAGTGATATTAATTGCATCATGTTATCTTTTCTTGGTTTATAAGATATATCCATTAACCATAAAACATCTATTTTGGACATTCTTTTTTACAGGAACCATTATGGTCTGACCAACTCCCTTACATCATAGTCCTTACCATTATAAGACACATCATGACATAGCCCTATATGATATTCCATGCCACCCATTTTCCAGACTGTCTATAAATTTAAGAGCCCTATCCGAGGGAACCTTCTCCCATAATGTCTTCTTAGGCCCTGGTAAAATATTAATCTTCATTATGAGATATTTTATCCCCAATATATTATATTCATCCAATACTCTTGAGGATAAACACTTGATGATTCTAGTTGAGTTTTTATTATGTTCTTCTTGGTTTCCCCAATTCCCTTGAGATTAATTTCATATATATGTATATATCACTATTTAATTTCTTAATATCATTTTATAACATCTTTATTCATGAATTGAGTTTGTATATATGATTTCATGGCATATGAATTTGACCAGTTAATTGGGAAAATGATACGAGTTATAATTCCTTGGAGAATCCTGGAATTAGCCTTCAAAGAACTTGAGGTCGGAAGTTCCATACCATCTCGTGACTTTACATGATTTTTTCTTTATGTTTTTTTATTTATGTATAAAGTAGATACCTTTTATTTGTTTTTATTTTTAATATATATATATATATATATATAGAGTATCCTATGGGACAGATGTTTGGATGGATTGTGTGTTCCTTCTTATATCGATTATTAGTTTTTTAATATTTCATATCTTATAGAATTATTTATTGTGATATATTTTTCCATCCTAGTGAATTCAAAATATATTGATTATTACATAGACAATAGAATATATGTTTCAGTCCTCCAATTATCAAGTGACCTTAATTTATTTAACTGACACCTTAAAGGGGGTTTAGGTGACTTGATTCACTAGATATGAATATTCTTAAAATGGTTAACACCCTATCATGTCATGTTTAACTTAAGATTATTTTTTACACCTTGTAAGAGTGTCGAATTATTCAAAAATAACATAAATATGGGGAACATCCTTAAATATGAGATAGAGTCCTCTGTTCAAATGTGACAAGCATGCATACCATAGAAGATGAGTAGGTAGTCTTATGACATGGTGTATATATTCCCTTAATGGAAATAATACAGTTATTACATAAATGTAGAACAATCGTTTTCCTTAAATATGGATGATGTTACATGGCTTTATCTATGTTAAGTAGTCAAATATATTTGGAATTATTTTAATATAGAACTAATGTAGGTATTACTAGGGTTTGAGGTGAATTGGATAACACATTATCATTCTACATAGGTTTGATTGTATTTTGGTTTATCACACAATATCTCAGTACATGGTTAATTGTATACTTTTATGTTTCATATAAATAAAACTTTTCCATTGTGTGGGTACGTAGGACTAGGATTGAGCCTTGGGTATCAAATGAGGAGGTATACCTTTTTTGTGCATATCTCCTAGGATAGGTCCTAATATGTTTTCATTATAACTTATTAAGAAGTTCTAGTATGTAATTTGTTTTAATAATTCTAAATTTTCTTCTTGACGTTCATAAACATTCCATTTAGTAGATGTTATATTTCTCATACTCAGGATGATATGCCGCTCTACAACATGCTATATAGAAGGATACACCTGAGCATAGATCCATTCTTGATATATTAGTCTTGGTAGTGAACCTGACCTACCCTAAAGTCTTATAGATTGTGCCTTCTCAGTGTATAGGGGATCAAAGGATGATGGTAATCTATATACATGAATTTTTAATCTAGTATCCACTAGTATTACAAGGAACTGATGGTCTTCAAAATGTTGTGGAATGGATTGATATTATTGATGGAATATGTGACATAGTGGAGACTCCCCAGGATTGTAAAGTGAAAATTGTATCTTTTATGATTTAGGTACCTACAAGACAGTGGTGGGTTGTCCTGGGTGAGGCAGAAAGGTGTGAGGGTCTTACTCAGGTTGCCTTTAAGGAACTATTCTTTGAAGAGTTATTTCTCAAAATTCTGATTTTAGAATAAACTCTAACATTTATAGAGATCTAGAAGGGGTTGATTTTATTTACTATATACTAATATTTCTTTATGCATTTCTTATGTTTCACTCTTATTTTGGTTGGAAATGATGTGAATAAGGTTAAGAAGGTCAAGGTTGACCTTCATCTAGATCTTAGATAACAGCATACGTTCTTGACCTAGTGATGTTTTTTGAGGTGCTTTAGAAGTCCCAGACATTTGATAAAAGGGATATATGAGGAAAGAATCAGTGGTTTTAAACATATAACATTTTGAACATCAGAATTCATACCATTTAAGTAATTTCCTCTTCTTATATTAGGAATTTGGAGGATGAGGAGGAGGTAAAATTGGGTGTAACATGGGAGATGTTTAGTATAGATTCTTATACACCCTTTATAGGAGTATGTCTGTCCAGGTTCTACAACTATGGTTAGAGGTGACATTCTAGTACATTTTTCATGAAGCCACCTAATAAATATAAAAAATGTGTCTTTATGGGTAATTATTAGTTGGTTTTTTTATCATATTTCATGTCTAGATATAGGAAGAATAGGTTATTGTACAAGAAAGGGTCTTTAGTAGTACCAGACCTAGGAACTATTTATTTCTGTGGCCCAAGAAAGTTGTGCTCTAGAGACAAGTAAGATCATTGTGATGGACCAATTTCTAGTATCAAGTAGGGAGGGTCCTTCAACAATTACAAGTATAGTCACGATTAACACTATTCCATCTACTTCTTCTTTTTTGATATAGGTAGCTTCTATTATTTTATTTCTACTCAAGTTTTTAATAGTATACACTTACTAACTATTTTATCTTCTTAGTTACTTTATCTTGATACTCCATTAGGGTGGAAATATGATCATATATAGAGATACCCTGAATTTACAATAGTTTTTTCTATCAATAGACATATGTGGAACTTTTTGATATTAGAGAAGAGTTGTTTTGATGTAATATTTAGAATGGACTGGTTGACTAGTAATCAAGATCATATCAACTCCAACATAAGAAATTTTACTTTCATCATGCATAGAGAGTGGGATGTATTGACTGGATAGTGGGATATATGAGTAGGTATGATTTTGAAAGACCTAATCCATATTATATCAGTCACATCATAATTAAATTTCATAGAGCTATTAGTAGAACCAATAATATCCCATGTATATTTCCTCCAATTGTGCATCATTATCAGGATGTTATTAAAAAAATACATATTTGGTATTCATCTTGATATAGGAAATAAATTTTATATTGTTCTTATGCTTATGTATTTTTCAATATGAATTCAATCTTATCATATGTCACCTACTGAGTGTATGGAGTTGATGATGAAGTTAAGGGGCCTGTAGGTGAATGGATTTATCAAACCCAACAGATAACCTTTCAATTATCCCATGTAGTTTTCTATGTAGGCATATGGAACTGTGTGACATTTTGTGGACTATAGGAAGAGGAATAAAGTAAAAGTGATGAAATTTTACCTTTTACATAGTATATAAGATCACTTTGATATATTGTAGGGATCCTAGTGGTTCTCCATGATCCATCTTTATTCAGGATACCACCAGTTGTAGGATTGAGAAGTGGATATTACTAAGACATAATTTAGGATTAAGTATGAGTTATATGAGTATCTTTTCATATATTTTGGCGTGAAAAATTCTCTACTGGTGGTCATGGATCTCATGAAAAAAACACTCCATCAATATTTTGATTTTTTCTTCATTTTATTTTTAGAAGATACCATGATATACTCTAGTACATCAAATATTCATTCAATATACGTGGTTATTTTATTTAGAACACATTTAAAGAATTAAATTTATTCCCAAATATCAAATTTTAATTTATGGATTCAGGATGTTCAATTCCATTGAAATGTAATTTCTATGGAAGGAATTTCAGTGGACCCCAAGAAGATAGAGGCTATTAAGCCTTTAGAACATCCCGTGATGAGTTTATATTCAAGATATTACCTAGTATTATGGGTTATTATAGGTGTTTTATGTAGTAATTTTACTATTTGACAAATCGATGACATAGTTGACCAGGAAGGGGAAGAAGTTTGAGTAGTATGATTAGTATGAGGATTTATTCAATGATATGAAGATTAAATTGCTGACTACTCTAATTCTGAAACATCGAAAAACACATATTTGATATGTAGTGTATTATGATGGATCAAATATTGGTTTGGTATTTTTTTGATCAATAGATATTATAGAGGTACTATTTGGTTAATTAATCCTTGTACTAATGAGAGTAACTAATTGACACATGACTTGGATTTGGTTGCTATAGTCCAAAAATTGAGAGATTTTAATGGCTATATATTTAGTGAGTGTCTTACTATCCACACGGAGAATAAGAGTTTATAATATATCTTCTCTTAGTGGGATCTCAATTTTGTGGTGGTGGAATTGGGTGGAGTATAGGTAGATATTATACATTGAGATGGATTATTCTCTCAGGAATAACAATGTTATTGAAAATTATTTCATCATAAAAAGTCAAAGATAAATGGGTTTGAAGAGTAGAAATCATATAAGTAATGATGTTTTATGAGTAGATGAATTTAGAGATCATGGTGTATTAACATGTGAATATTTAGGGATGAATCCTTCTTTGATGGAAAATGTGAAAGAGAGACCAGAGTCAGACCTTGAGTCCATGTGGATGTGGGAAATATTTTAAGGGGATGATTTTATTATGGATAATTCCTTAGTTGATGAATATGTGTTTTATATCAATGGGGGTATAGTAGATCCATTTTCTTTAAGGGGTTAATATTATGAGATAATTTCATTCTTAAATGTGGGAAATGCATCCTGGGTCGATGTAGTTTTACCATGACATTTGATATCAGTTTTGGTGTCTAGGTTTGAAGAGGAACATCCAATGTTTTGTGTCATTATGCCATAACTACATGAGGATAAAGACTACGCATCACATCTAGGTTTTTTCTATAACCAACATCCAGTTCACATGTGGAAGTTGGAAGACATGATGATGGAATTCATTATATGGTTTCCCATGACCCCATGGAGTAACAATATTGTTTTGGTGGTAGTAAATACGCTAAAGAAACTGGATCATTTCATACTGATTCAAGAGTCCCTTTTAGTGGATAGTCATGGAAGGATATATATACTAGTTATTGTACACCTACATGGATTCCCCTAAAGAATTTTATCTCATAGTGATATGAGTTTCACATTATTCTTTCGAAAGGTCTTGGAGAGGGATTTGGGTACTAAGATGAAATTGAGTACATAATATCATCCATAGATAAGTGTTCAAATAGAGATGTTTATCCATATATTAGAGGATAATCTATTGGAATACAATTTGTATTTCCTTGAATATTAGGATGAGAAATTTTCCATGTATCAATTCTTGTATAACAGCTTATATGCATATATTTAGATGAATCCTTTTGAGGATCTATTTAGTTCCTCTTTTCATTCACTGATATATTAGCATGATGTAGGTGTGGTAACTATTTTGGGTATAAGCCTGGTATAGTCACCCTCTAAGACAGTAAAATTTATTTGTAATGGATTATTCATTTATCTTATAAAATATTGATCATATGGTGATTAGAGGAGGATACCCATGGAGTTTATTATGGGAAACTATGTTCTCTTGTCGTTGACTCCTCGATTTGGGAATCGATGGTTTTAGAAGAAAGTGAAAATGGAATTGAGATTCATTGGAATGTTATATATTACATAACATATCAAGACAACAACATAAAATTTTTATTTTCTTCCATGGTAGAAAGGTATGCCTGGTGTTTGGTATATTTATCTACTTCGTTGGTATATTCATGATCAAGTTTATATGATAGACTACCAGGAAATTAATATGGAACCTTGTTCCTCTTTCAATGAATTCACATTGTGAATAATAGATCGAAGTGGGAATGTTTTTTGAGGAAATGTTGTGCAACATTTCAGAATCCTATGGATGCATGGACATATCCAAGAAGAGACATGGGAGAATAAGTACGATGTTTGGGTCCAATAGACAGATTCGTTAGTTTATGAATGTTAGAGTAACTTCTTAAGTTTCAGAATTATTTATAGGGGATAATTAAGTCATTTTTGGGTTTAGGAATTCCCTAAGTTTGGTTCCAAATGACAAGGGAGGAATATGAGTTAGCTTTCTAAGTTGGAAAGAGTTTCAACACCATGGTGTCTATATTTTTCTTTTAAGTATATGAAAACATATTAGTTGTGTAAATGTTTTTTAAAAAAAGTTTTTAGGGTTTTTTATATTTCAGAATAGATTTCTTGAGGACCATGGACTTTAGTAAAGGGGATTGACAGAGGATTTAAGGTGGTTCTTCAAATCTAGAGGCCACTGCGCTGTAGAGTTGTGGCTGCAACGTAGTGTTCATGTGATGGCTCAAAGGATACGGTGTAGTAATGGTTCTTATGTCATGGTCCTTATTATTTATTTATAATATCTATCCAATGAGTAAAATATTGATTCTTGACATTATTTCGACCACAATCCACTATAGAGTGACCAAATACCTAATGCCATAGTCCTTGCTATTGGGGACCCATTGCGACATAACCCAATGGGATAGACCATAAAACCTATTCTTCTATACTCTATTTAAATTTAGAGGCTCCTAAAAATTATCCTTCTATAATACATTTCTCTCTATCACTAATATAATCTTGGTCTTCTTCATGAAATATTCCACCCCCAAGCTCTTTAATTCATCCCTGATGGTGGAGGACCAACACTTATAGATTCTAGGTGAGTTTTACATCCTTTATAATTGGTGTTTCCCTTATCTTACAATTAATTAAATTTATATTACTAGGTCACCATATATTTCCTAAATATTATTTTTTAACCAATTTCATGATGAATTTTAATATTTTATAATTTTATTTATCATGTGGGTTATATCCAGTTGGTGTGCAATGTGGTATATGTTACGATTTCTTAGAGAATCATGAAATTTAATGTCAAATATCTTGATGTCGGATTTAATTAACATATTAGGATTTTATTTGGAATTAATTTTTATATTTGGTTTTTGTTTTTTGAATAATGTAGATAAAATTTCTTTTTTGGTACACTTAGCGTAATTATGGTGGCTCATGAGACCCTAATTTAGATGAATTTTTCACTCTTTGATATGCAATTTATTACTTGGGTAATTCTTTCAATCCCATATTATTGTTGTTCATGATATACTATTAAATTATATGTGAAATGTTATTTAAAGGTTTTTTAATAGATAATGGTATTTATTTAGTGCTCATGTTGATTGGATTCCTGGATGGGTTTTGCCAACTCCCTAGAGAGGTGTGTTCGGATGACTTTAGTCATTAGACATGGCTCTATGTAGGATGCTTAACACCTTAGTTTTTCATTTTATGAATAATGGAATTAAATCTTCCACTGAAATAATTTCCAATTATTCATACATGATATTATTTTGTGGAACATCCTTGCGTATGAGAGAGGGTCCTTTGTTTGGTCATACCATGCATGTGTACCATCGAAGGTGAGCAGGTGGTCATGTGACATGGGAGATTATTTCCCTTCATGGAGGGAATGGAGTTGTCACTTAAAGGTGGAATGATCATTTTAAATAAAGTTATATGTTTTTACATGCAATGATCTAATTCATGTAGTTGAATATGTGGGATATTCATCTGGTATATTTCTGAATCAGTTAGATTCGAGGTTCATGGTTGGTTGGGGATCACACAATTCCTCAGTACATGATTTATTGTGTAATTTTTGGTTAATTTAATATACATGATATCATACACATATGTATACATGTAATATTATCTTATGGATGAATTGGTTGTGTTATACTAAGATTATACTCATACCCAGTATTAGAACATTCATGTGTATTAACACTTTATGATCAAGGATATAGAAAAGGGAAAGGGATCGATGGTAGGATCCTAATTAGATATATCATGGTGAAGGAGGTTGTACCAGGTCTCAATCTAGATGGTTTCTAATGTATATTCATTTATTTTTCTATTTTTCCTTATACACAAGTTGACCTGCAACATCAAGAGTGCTTGATTTATCATTTCTATGGTTGATGTTCCATTTTTTACTCAATCTATTAATATTATTTTCCAATGAGTTGGTTTGATTATATTTATGATATATTATAAAATAATATCAATGATTATTCAGGCTATAGTTTCCCCATGTTACTATAGATACTTGTAATTAGATGAAACCCATTTGTGGATTTGGAGGTTCACATGAGGTTATGTGGAACTTCATCTCAAACCTGGCGATTTAGGTTTCTATATTAAAATATCATTTTCATAACTCACTTTCATAGTTTTGGTTTAATTTTTTCCCTTGTATTGAACGTTTATATTGCCCACTATCTTTTTTATCCCTTTTATTATGGTATTGGAATGGATATTTCCCAAGTTACCCACATTAATGATATTTAACTATTAATGGTACCTTTGAAAAAACATTATCTCCTAGCACCACATCCTGTAATCTCTATACATTTCCTTGGAAAATAGTTTTTATATGACATCCTTTTTCACACATAAAAATTCACTCTATTCGATTATGAAATCCCACTAGGTGTTTCTTACCAGATTGTTAACATATAGGAAATTGATTATTCTTTTCTACATCATCTTTATCAACTAATATTCTATTAGAATCCATTATTATCTCATTTATTGTGTTATAAGAAATCCATGTTCATTTTGTTACTTGTTTTTTATCACTAATTATGAATAATCACAAGATTTACCACTATAGTTTTTATGACATTTGGTTTATTGTAGGGAAAATATCTATATTATCAATGGAAACCACTGTGGAATTGTTTTATTCAATATTTATCCTTTACTAAAACTAAAATGAGTTAATTATGAGTAATGAACAATAAACACCATTATAAAATTATTGTAATATAATTACATGACACATTCAAACTCATAATTCATTGATCATTAAAATTATTACATTAGCTTTTAGTGGAACCAAAATAACTCTTACTTTAATCCAGGTTTCTTTATGTTGGGATCTATCTTATTCGTTAACTTAATTCCATAAAATAATGAACCATTCATAATGTATGGTAAAGTTAATGAAATTAAAAAAATCATATGCCATAGGATGGTTAGAAAAAAATTTAGTCTTAGTCCCATAAATTAGGAACCCAAGTAAAGATTTCTTTTTTTCTCAACCAACCATCTTTACAATGATTATACTTATGTTCATATATTCTACAACATCAGCAATATTCCAGTATCTATAAGAAGATGTAATTTCGAGGACAACCACAAAATCTATACTTTTGCAAAACATTAGGATGTTAGTTTAAACATATACTTATTAAATATACTTATCCATAGAATTTTATTAGAAGTTATCTTATCAAAATCTATAAATAATAAAAAATATCTTATATTACCTCAACTCGCCTAAAGGAATATACATACCATGTAAATTATGAAAAATATTATCTTTTCAATCCATATATTATCCTCAACTAAGATCATTATCTGTAAAGGTATCTAATCACTTAGGAAATATAAAATCGGATAACCCCCAGGAAAGAATGTCTCAATTACTGTCCTTTAAAGAAATTATTTCATTATAACAAATTCCTTTATAATTTTATGTTTATAGTTTTATACAATTTTGAAAAAAACATCATTTAACAAAACCCAAGTATTTTTCAAATAAAAAAACATTTTTATAACTTTATAAGAAAATACTTAATGTATAATAATTATTCAACTTCTCCCATTAATTCTCCACATTGGACACTCTTCTAAAACTTCATAAATGTTATTTTTCATCATTACTTGGTGAAATAGAAACATCTTAAAGGGGAAAGCATATATGCTCAATAAGGGTAAACATAAGAAACAACAATCAAAGATGATATGTGAGAATAAGAATGGAATATGGGTATAATAAAGATAAAAAATAAATTTATATCCAACATAAAATAGATCATAAATCAAAAAATGTGGAAAAAAATAATATATATAGATATCATATGGTTACTATATATCAAGAGGTAAAACAAAAATAGTTTGGCTTAGATTCATAAAATAATAATCATGAGTCAGAGGAGCATAAAAAAAATATAGAATTTCTTATAAAAAAGGAATAAACATGTACTGTAATATAGCCAGAAAATGAAGGAAACATAGAAATGTGAAAAAAATCATCATATAAAAACTTCTTAGAGAAGTTATTATTCCCCAATCTTTGTGATAAAACTCATAATATCTATGCATAAAATTGTGAATAAATTCGTTATATCCATGCCTTTATGAAAACAATCACAATGTCAATATCTTACTATCTCATGCAATATAGGAAATAACAAATGAATTGAAAGGATATATAGGACCCCAACCGTCATTATCAATGCATATGGGTGCTATATAAAATAAATATTCATTATATAAAAAAGAATCCCATGAATGAAAATGGGTTTCCTATCCCTTTAAAATGGAATCGTCTAAGGAAAAGATATAAAGTTCAATAAATAAACATGATAAAACAATAGAATAGAAATGCTTTTCTAGTTATATTAATTGAATTTAAAGGATGGTACAATTCAATTAAGTATATGTTATTTTAAATGTATTTTTGATGGTGTTAGTCCCTGATATGTTGGATCATATAGAGTGGGATGGGGTGAATCAATGATCTCTTTTTTAATACTTATTTAATTTTTATCCCATATAATTAAACATGATAAAATTGGTGATCCAATAAATTATTTCTCATATCCTCAGCTTCATGTGATGTAACAAATTAAAGAGGAACATATACTATTTTTAATTCTCTAATGAGAGGCCTGCTCATTTCCAGGTTTTTTACTCCCCCAAAATAGTTTCTCTACTGTAATTCCATTATAAATTAAAATGGTCTTCTATGTACATAAAATAATTATTGGTTATACCCCTCAATTAATTTATATTACTTGATTTTTTATACTCCCCATCCCCAAGTGTCATCAGTTATTGGTTATACAACCTATATACAAGCTTATTAACATTAGTTATTGATCCAATAAAATAAATTCCTCCTTATTATTTATAGTGATCATCCTCTATGAGATGGTAGGATTACTTTTCATCATTTATAAAAATAAAACATTCAATTTTATGCTAGTATAGTGACTTACTCTAGATCGTTAATGATGTAGTTCTTCATGAGCTCTTCATGAACACTTAAGTGCATTGTGGATCTTCTTTTAGTACAATGGATACTGGATTCATCTTCTTATCTCTCAATGATATTGATGTGTTTTAGGTTCTCATAATTCTCTATCACTGTGTATGCTATTTCTCTAAATCTTTACTCTCTACTTATTATTTTCCTACCCTCATATTTGTATTTAGAAATGTGGATCATACCTAATTTTTATTTGTATTTATAAACTACATGATCTTTGAATGAAGACATGATATTATTGAGGATCTCATTCAAATTTAGAGTCAGATATTCCTTTTTATTCTATATATAATTCTGATATTTCATTATTTCTAATACTCCAAAAAATACACTTCTTTAAACCCATGAAAAATCCTCACATGCATGAAAAAACATGTCCTTTAAACATAAATATCTTGTGGGACAAGTAATTAATTTCATATTCCATTATTTTGGTCCGATATTTCCCCATGGGATAAATTCATAGTAGATTAATTCTTACACACATAGGATAAATCCCCAATTGGGTATTTCTAACATTTTTTGAAGAAACACCTCCTAGGTTATTTCTCATGTGTGTAGGATATATACCTCATAGGATATTTCTCTCACAAGGTAAATTTATCTTAGGTACCTCAAACACCTTACAAACTCATTTCCATAAGATAAGTATCTTATGAGATCTCTATTTTCTTATGGAATGTTTTATACAAGATAAATGCATTTTCTAAATACCCTTATTTTATTATGAGATGGTTCATGTAAGATAAATACCTTAATTATCATATACACTATTCTGTGTAAGATAAATTTGTTTTCCAAATATCTTAATTCTATAGTCCATTATTAATTAAAAAGCGACCACATGATTGGATCTATAGTGTGAATTGATCACAAATATAACTCCAATTATTTGTACCTTTTTTTATGATCAACCATGAGTCTCCCAAAATTATATGTAAATAATTTATTCAACCCTAAAAAATTTCCGAGATGTTATTGTAATAATATTTTTACTACCACAAACACTTGTCATTGATTTCTTTGAATAAATATGGCTCAAATCATAACATTTAAAGCTTCTCCATTGAACCTTTCTATTCGAGGTTATCAAGTAGTAGAACCACATATAAATTATAACACATTAAACTAATATATTTGGATTCTTTATTAATAATTAAATATAATTTCTACTTATGGATCAATAAAAACACATATTTTTATATTAACAACAAGTGAAACCGAAAAAGCATTAGAATAAAAAATATTCCCCTTTGAAACTATTTTCATTATCCACACACATCACACATTTATAAAGTTAATATGTTTACTTGTTTCTTTCACACAGATATTGAAAATAAAATGAAAAGGGTCATTAAGGAACTTCTCCTCTTACCAATACAACATATTATTATTATTTAAAAAAAATCCTAACCCACTTATTAGGGAAAGATGGCATAAAATAATTTTCCATAGTATAGATCCTTTAGTTAGTCCACTCTGAGTCTACTTAGAGAAAACTAGTGAATAAAATATGACTCATTTAACCAATTTTCCCAATATTTTCCTTAAATAAAATGACATGTGTCTTTATGCAAAAAAATTAATTGTTTCCCAAATTAGGGATAAATAAACAATATTATTATTAAAGGAAAATTTCACCCATACACATATAAAAAACCATGAATAGTTTATGTGCAATTCATGAAACTCCACATTTTTATATTTTTTTATAAGAATAATAATCCATTAATAAGTGTATTTACTATATTCATATTTATGGGATGTAAGTTTGATTCTCATACCCTAAAATCTAGGGATTAAAATATATCTTGATATTTTTAATTAGATTTACTAGAAAAAATAGATCTATAGTTACCTCCTTAGTTTTTCACCTTCTAAAGATGTAAACTCTCTTCCTTGATTCTAGAGACTTATTGTTTAATACCACTCCAAGATAATCTCATTATTATTTCTATTAAAGTTTTACAACTCTCAATATACCCCTTAAATTTCTTTTATGTTAGTTCCAAAAACAAAAACTAACAAGGGATCAGATGTGTCCTGTTGGTGTATCTATGAAAATATTCAAGCTGACATATTCTTATGAACATGGGCCATTCTTTTTTTCCAATTTAAGGATGTGAATATTTATATGGATTATTTTTTTATTCCTAAACTTATGATTTTATTTTTTCTTATGTTGAACTTATTATTTATGTGAAATTCACTTTTAAACCGAAGTCTACTAAATCATTGAGTTTCTAATTATGTATAACCTCTAATCATTTCTAAATTTATCATTGAATCTAATTCCTTCAATTAAAATAAATTTTTTTAGATTACCCTAACTAATTATTAAATTTAAATTGATTTGTAAAAATTATTAAAAACATTTTCATTATAGTATCAGTCATCTTAGAACCATAATTAGAAAAACCATTATTTTTTAAATATATTTTATTTACTTTCATAATGAATCTCTCCTTAAAACCTTTTCAGGAATACCTCATCCTTTTGACTAGCCAACCAACACCTTCTACAAATTTCTTCTAATGTTTGATTTTTTGTGTAGATTGATGTGGTTCATATCTAATAATATCATGTTTTTTCTGAGGTTCTTTCTTGAAATTCTCACCTAAAACCCCATTTCTAATTTTATATTTCATGATGAAAAAATATTGAACCAATAATAGTAGGATTTTTATCCATTCTTACCACAACATCATCAAAACCATGGAAAATTTGTTCTCCCATCTTCATTCCAGAACTATCTATATTTGTTTTTTCATCATATGATTTCAAAATAATTCATAATTTTCATTATAGATATGGAATATTTTTAATATTATTTAGTTCCTTTGATGTGGAAGATTAAATCTTCATCTGTTTTACCTAAACCTATATAACTTCAGCTTCTAAATATGAGTCGTTAGATAAAACACATTTTTTTGAAACTGATTAAGTGAAAATTTACCTTGTTCATTTGAACTATTATTCTCTTTGGTCTAAGAAGATTATAAATTTACCTCAATTGTCGGAGAGAATTATTATATAGACTTATTTAACTCCTGTTGAACTATGACACATATGCGATGTGACATATCCAATTCATTTTTCCTTTAAAACTGTTCTACATATGAGATATATGATAATCTATTCTTATTCATATTCTCTAAGATTTTGATCTTTTATCTCTTTAATTTCGTTAACTTACTTATTAACATAATAATCCTTCTCAAAAACCACCTATTTATTTTATTTCTCATGATTCTTATTTTTTTCATACGGTACTTTATATGACCCATGAAAAATTCAAATTTATCTTTCCACTCCCAATGAAGATATATCCTTTCATCAACATCATCATAACTACATGATAAGTTATATCCTTTATAAATATGATCAATTGATTGAATTCATTATCCGAGTCTCTAGATGAGGAATAATTATCTTTCCTTCACATGAAGAATCTTTTTGGATTATAAAACATTTTTTCTCCTTTTTATATTATCCCTCATCAAAATAATCCTCTGATTTCGATTCTTCAACCTACTTATTTGGGAAATACATTGAAATATTACCAACATCAATAAATTATAACATATATGTTTATTATTACCTATTACATTCCATTTACATTGTATGAAAATATTTAATAGAAGATATATAATTTTGTTGATGTTTGGTTCATCCTCATCATCCAAGTCTTTAGATTCAATGAACACTTTTTCTATGAATTTATATTTTCTCAAGAATTAAAAATACTTTTAATATTTTTTTCTTTTTTTAATGCTGGTGCATTTATCATATCATAAGAAATGAGTATGATGGGTAGGTAACCAACTACCAAGTCATCTATTTCATATAGGGATAATATTATTGAATCAAACTGAACTATAAAATTACAAATTAAATTTTTAATAGTGATGGAATCCTATATGTTATCATAAAACCACAATATATTTCCCACAATAACATATAATTGTCAGAAATAATTATTAATATCATTATCATCAGACATTTTAATGTCTTTAAATTCGATCATCCAAATTTCATTTTTCCTTCCATGACTTTGACAATACCATTATAGATTCTTATTAATTTGTTATGGATCTAAATAAAAGTTTAAAGGACGATGAAATTTCTGTAGAAAAACATTGATTTGAATATTAGGATATTAATTTAAACCATTCCATGTAACTTCATATTCCTCATATCTTCTTGAGTAAAATCCATGTCATTAGTAAAGGGTTTATCCTAAATATTGCAGTATATGTTACTTTCAGGCCTAGTGATGAGAGACAGGGTAGCATCATATTCCACCGACTGTAATAATTTTTCCCAACAACTATGGGTACACTATATCCACTAACTTATTTAATATTCTCTATCTATGGGAATTTACCATTCGATGTGTAAAGGGAACCAATATTTTTAACATGTTTTCAGTGCCTGATCTATTTATTAACGTAAAGGGGAGGGGTTCATCATTGATATATTATATTCTATGTCTTATTATTTTTTTGATGTGCCTAATTTGTGTATACTATTTCATGAATTTTAGATATTATTAAAACATTTTTCATTAGATACACAATATTTGATGGATAAAATGATTTATTTTAGTGTTTGTGGTGATTTTTCAATAGTATCCAGTCAAACTAAAGAATTAGGTATGATCATAAAACAATTAAATTATACAAGGCATAAAAATTATAAATAAACACTATGTTCCATTTCAGATAAATGACTCAGCCTGCCTGAGTATTAGAATATATAGCCGATAAAAACCAAAACGCATCATAATCCTCACTCACACACCATATAATTCCTTAAAAAGGAAGTTGGGGGCTAATTGAGCTTCTACACGCCATACAGGTGGGGTAACACAGCGAGAATCCCACCTATCGACCATCGATGCTTTAAATTTAATGGGTGGAATGGTATGCCACCTACTTATGGAGAGAAAAATGAAATTGAGGGTTGACTAAAGTACCCGACAAGTAATTTTAAGTACACACAGTGTAATCCAATTTTCAATAAATAGAGAAGCATGCATTTAGATTCATGGTTTGACACTCGAGGGGGATGTTCTTCCACAATGTCATTCAATCTCCCTCAAATCCAAAATAATAATTATTCTTTTGATTTTCTTTTATTTTAGTGCAACTATCCCACTTCTCTCTTTCTCCTCTCATATCCATGGTAAGGGTTGAGTTACTACTCAACCCAAACACCATTACCTAGGTCATAAGAGGTTGATTTTATTATGTTCAGGTTTGAATAAGAATATGGGTGTAGTGTAATTGAACTTCTGATGCATCGTTCTATTATTGTAATTTTGATTTAGAATTATTTTTATGATAAAATTATCTATAAAACTAGTTGTTTCATATCAGACCCGGAAATGTACAACTAAAGATAACTAAATGAGTTTCAACATGAGAATTAATGATCATTGGGTGAGCCTGTTGCCACTATTTTAGGTGTAATGATATGAAAATGTGTTTGAAAATTCAATCACCGAACCAAGGAGTGGAATTTTAAAATTCATAATGACCATTTATTGGACCAAAAAATGATAATATAATTGAATCCCCATGGTAAAACTATTTTAATGAATTATTTCAACAAAATGGAATGAATATTTCAATTAACCTTAATTCAGTTACAAACCTGACTCAATTGTTTTCATGATTATTCTATCCCGTTTCTTGTTTCAATTTCATTTTCACAAATAATTTCACATTTTTTTCTCCTACCTTCATTTATTTTTTCTATATAATAAACTCAGACACTAAAACTCACTTTTGTAACTATTTTTCCACTTTTCATATGGGATAAATTCTTAATTCTTCTAGCTACCCAGTTTTTCAGATGAGAAGCAGAAAAACTAATTTATTTCACTTCATGAAAAGCGTGGTCAAATTTTGGTATCTTTCCCATGGAAATTGAAAACAACATTTTACCACCCCAAACACTTCATGGTATGTTTATCTTAAATACATTATAGTTATATCCTATATTTCATGAATCACGGAGCCTCTATGGAACAATACATGGTTACTTATAGGAGATATGAAAAACCTAGCCATGTAAACCTAATTTTGTCACTTATATGATGTGAATTTTGAAAATATGATATATATGGTTGTGATCAGTAAGTTATTTGGAGTTTGATAAGGAAAAATCAATTTTCGGTGAATTGTAATCTAACCATTTGAATAGTTATCTACCCTTATTAATATTAACATACCCTTATGAATAGTAATGTGACTATTAATAACGGTATCTATACCATTGACTGTATAAATTAATTTAGGCACCTTAAAAATAAAGATGAAAATTATAGGTATTTATATTTTTTGGTTAAATAATGATTTTAATTAAATATTTAGATAATTATTTTTGAGAAATGGACATCATTTTTGGATTCTACTTGTCGAAAAATGGATTTGATGATGTTTTGGGATTTTTTTTGAAACACTGAAATCTTTGAAGAATAGTAAAATTTGATAATTCACAAGAAATGATAAATAATGGATTGATTGAGTCATTGATGATGACCTACTGATGTAAGACCAATTATTTCGAATTCACATGCATATATTACAATTCTTGGTCATGGAATTCTCACTATTGGTTGTCTTGAGAGGAAGTGATAAATTAATGATTATAATATTAAGAAAACTCCTCTCCCCTCCACTATATAAACCACCCCTCACCTCCTCTTCCTCTGACACTACTCAAGCTTCAAGACTTGCCTAAATTATGCCAAATACTCTTCCCAAACCCTCTCCCCATGTCCTAGACCTACGGGTCTCACCAAAAGGCAAAAAAAAGGCCTTAAAGAGATTCTCAAGGAGGAGTACTCAAGAGGTGAACCATCCTTCTATTTTTTTCAATTTCATCTACAAAGTTCCATTGTTCTGTTCTCTATTATCACCTCCCCAAATCAAAATGCCATGATAATTCCAGTACCTTACATGTACCGGAGTTTCATTATGGTAATGGAATATTTCATCATAATATCTCTTTTTCATTCATGTTATACAATAAATGAAAACACCGACCGAGATGTGTAAATTTATCACACTCAAGGAAGATGGGTTTCCAATTTTCATTTCTATCTTCAATAATGGTCATGAAACCTTTTTAATGGTTGAACCAGCTCCTAATAATTTTTTATTTTATCTTGATTAATGCTCTAGAATCTTTACACGTTCATAATATGGAATAATAATACAAATCAAGTTTATTGTGCACAAAACCACCAAGCCAAATCCAAGCGTTTGTTTTAACTCATCGAATGAGTCATCCTAATCATATATAACCATAATCATTATAATAAGATATATATCTCTTTAATGTTACTAATTATTTATACTAACAATTCTGGATGGTTAACCACATTTCAAATGAACTTCCATTAATGAATACAAGTCAACAAATCAGGAAACCAAGTAAGAAAATACTTCCAAAAAAATAAAATTGAATCTCTTAAACCCATTAAAAGGCTATTAATTTACTTAATAAGGTTATAAAATATCAATTAAATGTTTATTAGGTTCTGGAATTATTAATTAGTGGAGCTAAATTTGATTATTCAGGCCATTAAGAACAAACATGAACACCTTCGATCATAAGGTAACAGATCCTCTCTCTCACTTTTGTTCAAGAATATCCCTGAAGTTGTGCCCTTTTATTTTTAATTCCTAATGATGGGGTATGTTTTTGAACCTCACCCATACCACCTTTGTGATAAATAAATAATTTAATACTCCCTTACTACTCATTAAGCCCTTTCAATAACACTCGTTACCATACAAAAAAGTTTGTAAGGGGTTGTTTTTGATGCTTTTGACATGGCACGTGCGTTCGTCTGCTTGAGTGCGACAGGTGAGACTTTTGTTGCCCTGAATTCCCACATTCCAAAGGCGGGCGGTATTCGCTCCTTGTTCAGGTATGTTTTCTCCTTGATCTAAATGGGATGATGGGATGTTGGTTCTTCCTTCGGTGGATTCCTTATCAGAACTCGTCACATAGTCTGGGTCTCCCTCATAGATCTAATACGTTGCTCATGAAACTCTTCCTGGTACCATATTTTCATGGACACTAGTTAATTATGCTTCTTCTGTCATGACATTCCCAGGGGTCCGGTCAGGACAGCAACCTTCAGTCAGGGGAGTAGTCACGCTGGGCATCACTGTTGTGTCTAGACATTGGGGATTGGTGTGTCTCTCTTTTGTCCCTTATTATAGGGCTTCTTGAGGGCGCGAAAGCCCGAGGAATCCCACATCCAATGTGGGGAATCATATGCCACAAGCATGTATCTTAGGTTATTATCATCTTCCTATGTTTAACACAGGGTATGCCGCATGTTTAACGTCCAGTGGAGATGGATCAGACTGATCAGAACACTGATTAGAGTGGATCAAATTGAGGATCCCCTTAGAGTGAACACCGATATTGGGGCCAACATGGGGAATGATTCCCAAATGCTATGGAGTGGAATGTGGTGGCATGATTTCACCAGGATGTGGGGGCCCGGGTAAGAATCTGGATGGATGATGGTTTTGGGCGTGAGCCTCGAAGAGACTTCCTACATACCATGCCTTGACATGGATCAAAGTCCCCATAGTTTGGAATGGTGTGGGGCTTATACTCTAGGATGCTCAGGTGTTGGTGAACCGACATGAATGGGTTCGGAAGGACTAATGGGTGGGGGGATTGAACCTCGTGGAGGCTTCCTACGTACCCTTCCTTGAAAAGGATCAAAGTCCACGTAGTTCAGATGGCGGTGTCGGTGAACTGACGTGAAGATGGGTCGGGGGTTCGATGGGTGTTGGGCTTGAGCCTCGTGAGGCTTCCAACGTATGATGCCTTGACATGGATCAAATTCCACGTAGTTCGGGTGTACAGGTTAACGTCATGCAATACGGGGAATGGATGTTGGGATTGAACCTCAGGGAGGCTTCCTATGTACCATGCCTTGACATGGATCAAAGACCACATAGTTGAAATTGTGGTGTGTCGGCGAACCGATGTGAATGAGGACCTTGGTTTGATGGATGTTGGGCTTGATCCTCGGGGAAGATTTCTACATACCATGCCTTGACATGGATCAAATACCACGTAGTTCAGATGTATAGTTTAGTGTCAAGTAGGAGAGGGTGTGAACATTGGGCTTGAACCTTAAGGAGGCTTCCTACGTACCCTGCCCTGACAGGGATCCAAGTCCGCGTAGTTCAGATGGAGGTTTCAGTGAACAATCATGAAAATAGACCGGGGGTCCGATGGGTGCTGGGCTTGAACCTCAGGGAGGCGTCCTACGTACCATGCCTTGACATGGATCGAAGACCACATAGTTCTGATGGGGGCATGGCTCATCAACACGGAGACGGTCAGGGCCAATGGTTGTTGGACTTGAACCTCATGGAGGCTTCCTACGTACCATACCTTGACATGGATCAAAGACCATGTAGTTCAGAATGGGGGTGTTTCAGCGAACCGATGTGAATGAGGACCTTGGTCCGATGGATGATGAGCTTGAACCTTGTGAGGCTTCCTACGTGCCGTGCCTTGACATGGATCAAAGTCTTTGTAGTTCAGGATCGAGGTGTGTTGGCGAACCGACATGAATGAGGACCTTGGTCTAATGGATGATAGGCTTGAACCTCATGAGGCTTCCTACATACTGTTCCTTGGCACGGATCAAAGTCCTCGTAGTTCATGTGTACATTTTAACCTCATTTGGGATGGGGTGTTGTGAGGGTCGATACTTACTCTAAGCCCACGTGAGTCATGCTCGGTGTGAGAAACAAGAGGTTGCAGAGACCAAAAGATCACATCCCAAAAGGTGCCTCCAAGGGATGTGGAGTGGGGCTTATGCATGGAGTTTCCCAGGGAGAAAGAGATTGGGACTTACTCCGAGATAGAGTCCTGAGGGAGAAAAAGTGCGTCGGGAGGGGGACTTGGGACCGATGAAAGGAGGATCCTTGTTCCCTATCACTCCCTCTGCTGGCCTTGGCACCGAGGAAGTGAAGAGGAGCAGGGGTGCTGCCTCCTACAAGAAATGATAGGGGCATACACCAAGGTTGTTTCCCTTCACCGTGGATAAACACCACTCCAAGAAGGAGGTTATCAACCCCTGGGGAGACCAGGGGGTGTATAGAATGCCCAAGGTGGGGGGTCCCTACGTGCGAATCATGGGGCCAGGTCACAATTTATCGTCATGTGTTGAGGATGAGGTGTTTGGAAGTTTAACGTCCTACAACTCAGATGAGGTGGGTTCACTCCGCACCCCTAGGAATTACATAATCAGTACCCTTTCCTCTTTATGGGAGGGAAGTCATCGGCAATGCCGTAGAGAGGGGGTGTTGCGGAGAAAACCATCAAGGGGTCCGCCTTAGCGTAGATATGTGGAGATTCAATATCCATTAGCGCGCCTATGCAAAGAAGAATTAGGTGTAACAACACTATGGGTAGTATCATCCAGGGGACTTTGAAATCACATTGGGAAAACCTGTAGGGTCGCGCAGGAAAAGGATTTTCCAAGCCGAGGGGTCCATAGGAAGGGGCCTTGTGGAACTCTGCTACTCCGCGTGGCAGAGGGAACTTGTGATTGGGTGTACTTCATGATATGGGGTGCCTTAGGATTATCATGGGGAAGAGGTGAAAATTGAAGGTACTTCGCGAAGTGGAAGGGCATTCGCGGAGCACAGCCTCGTGGAGCAAAGGTGCCTCGCGAAGCAAGGTGTCGGGAAGCAATGTGCTTCGTGAAGTACAGTGAAACTGCCTTAGCATGTGGATCATGTGTACATGAATGGTGTTTCACAAAGGCATCCCTCCTGGAAGAGGGGATCAAAACGAGACATTGGGGAGGAACTTCGTGAAGTAGAAGTACCTCGCGCAGCTCATGGTTCATCGAGCAGAAGAGTGCTTCACGATATGGGAGTTGAGAAGCCAAAAGGTCAGACTGTCTATCTGGAGATCTCAGGGGGAGGCCATAATTTATAGGCAAGAGGCATCGTGGAGTGGAGCTCATGCGGCATGAAGAGAGTCTTGGTGGCTTCGTGACGCGCTCACGAACGTCATACGGGTTCACGGAGCGTCCCGCCTCCTTCGCTTTGCGTCGGGTTCGCAAAAGTCAAATATGTTCGCCGAGCTTCCCACGTCATTTTCTTCACGGTAGGCTTACAAACATCAAATGCGTTCACAGAGCCTCCCACCTTCTTTGCTTCACAGTGTCTGCGGTACTAGGGGACTCCGCGAGAGGGCTTTGCAAGGGAGTCTGTGGGGCTATCTTGGGTCCCTTTCTTCATTCAAAATTTTGGTGCCAACAAACCCCCCCCCCCCTCATATTTGGAGCTGCGGAGTGATCAAGGGTCTAAGTCTGAGGTAAATCTCCAAAATCCTCGGTTGTTCGTAGTGTTAACTCGCGAAGAGGGCCTGAAGGAGGACATGGGCCGTCTTGGGGCCCTTTCTTCATTCAAAATTCTGATGCCAACAAATTCCCCCCTCAAACATGGAGCCGCGGAGGGATAAAAGGTTGATGTTTGAGGGAAATCGCCAAAATCCATGGTCGTTTACAGTGCTGACTCGCAAAGAGGGCTTAGATGGCAGACATGGTCTGTACGGGCTGGGTGCGCCGTGAAGCTCAGTGTGGATTGGACATGCTGTGAAGCTCTGAAGTTTGTTTCCTATAAATAGGGGGTCTAAAATCTCTTTTTCCATTCCCTTCTTCACGATCTTGTCTTCTTGTGATCTCGATTCGTGAAGCTCTACGTACTCTGTGACTGATCTCGGTGAATCAGGTCTTCACTGTGCACATCGAGCCCTTGACCCTATGTTTTAGCACGTCGCAATCCAGATTTGAACGCCGAGGCAGCGCCCCATGAATAGTCTTCATGAGTGGACTTTGCGAACATGCTTTGCGAATGATCTTTGAAAACCAGCAAAAGAAACATCACAACTCTAGAACGAATGGCCCATCAAGAAGGTGCACATGGGGTCCTTGGGGATGCCACCCAGAGGGACAAAATAGCGAACAACCTGGGGATAGGAGAGCTAGTCCGGAGCCACTCGGGCCATAGTTCTATGATAGAGCTACTGTCACAGATCCAGAAGAACTACCTTATATGAAGGAGGTTTCCTCTGTATGGCTTCAGGATGAGGGATGATGTCTTCATCCCTGCAGCAGGTAGAAATGAGCCAGCTTTCTGGTTCTGGAGCACGTCGTGTCAGCACCGATGGTCCAGGGCGCCTGATGGTCATGCCTAGGAGGAATTCACGCCCGTCATCACTGACTGTCTGTACAATAATCTGAACAACATCGACGAGAAGCCATTTTAGCCGGAGAAGTCCCCTCCCCTGTGCTGAACCATCCTTAAGGCGGTGCTGGGGAACCTGAAGAAGGGGTGGTCCGAGGAATGGGACCTACACCCGGGAGGAAATTTCATGGATGATTGGGATTGGGCCTACTGGGATGGTGCCTCGTGCGAGGAGTTCAGGGTGGATCTGAGAAGAGTAGGCCTGTGTGAGGCAGCTTGGGCTTCCGAGTTCCATATCTACTAGCTGAAGCAGTTAATGCTGGAGTTCTTGAGCCAGTGGTCACCAGGGACAACTACCTTCCACCTGCATCACAGGGAGGTCGGCATCATCCTATGGGATATGCATCAGATCTCAGGGGTCCCGATATTGGGGTTGATGTACGACGAATTCTTCCTATGTATGTGTGCATGGGAGGATCCGGAGCAGATATCGCGTCTGGCGATGGCATTTAGGGAGCTCGTGCCAGAGTAGGATAAGGAGGTGGTTAGGGATGCCCACTTCAAGAAATTGTTCAGGAAGTTCTTGAACTTCCCAGAAAATAGGAAATTCCCAGTGAGGCCTCGGACTTGCTCGAAGGGTGCCTGGAGTAAGGATAACTCATACTAGTGGCTATTGGAGGATAATCGGTGGAAGTCCTGGTCGTTCAGTGTCATCACTAAACAACGGCCAATAGTTTGGCTGGAGGCATTCATCGCAGCCCTAATCTGTGGTTGGATTCTTCCAGTGAGGGATACAAACATTGGAGTGTGGCCAAGCACTTTCATCATGGAATCCACTTTGGAGCCAGGAGGTTAGGTCAACCTGGGGATCCTGATGCTCATCAAGTTGTACAAAATGTTGTGGAACATTAGCAAGGGGAAGAAGCCACAGAGGGTATGCGGGCCGTTCCACCTATTGTACGGGTGGATTGAGGCACACATCTGGGGGATTTATGAGTATCTGAACCCCATCTCACCTCCAGGGTCTAAATTTCATCCCTCAATCTTGAACATTGCAGGAAGCTTCTGACCAAGATGACTGCACCATCGTTTATAAACCGGGTGTGTAGGTTGGAGGAATTCAATTTTGACCCATTCACATTGTCAAATGGGGCCTTCATAGATGATGGATAGGGAACAGAAGAGCACCGAGCCTACCTCCTGGCCTTTCGAGGTGGAGTCATGGTGGGAAGGGTGGACTGCGAGCATCGCTGCTAGCCGTACACCCCACACCGGTTCGCCAGGCAATTATGGTTCCTGCAGTGGATGACCCCATAGGTCTACCTAGGGGTGTGCTACGAGGAGCACCCGTGTATGATGAGGTAGATGTGGCTCATGTTCACATGGGAAAATAGGAAGATGCGGAATGTATTTCTTCCGCAGACCGCCATCCTTGGACTTATAAAAGGATACACCTAGAGCTGGGAGGGGGCCTATCCAGGGGAGATGCTGAAGCAGCCAACCCGTCCTGGTCAGTGAGGGTGAGCCTCCCGGATCTCGGGGACGAGGCCAGAAGGCGAAAAACGTATCCCGTAGTGCTATGGATACTGTAGCAGCGACACCTGCACCAGTTGAGGAGGGAGCAACAACAGTGGATCTGGTAGCGGCAGTGGAGCTGGTGGTCCCAAGAGAACAGATTCATCTAGAGGGGCGGCCACTGAGAAGGTTCTGCAGGATCTATACTTAGGCCCTAGGGAAATGTCTATGCCACATTGACATGCAGGTGAATGATGTCTTCCCGGATGCCTAGAACATCTGGGAAGTAAACTGGTAATTCCTCGGCCAATCCGAGTTATGGAAACACCACAACCGCCTTGGGATAGACTTGCTGGGAATTGGCCCTATTAGGGCTGGTTTTGCGGTATCCCAGGCAGAGGCGGAGTAATAAATGGCTGAGATGGAAGACTTAATCCACTCCCAGGGCACCCTGAACCCAGTGACAAACCGATTCAGTGTGTTGTTGGATCGCACGGTCCCTCCACAATTGTCATCTGCTGATCTGAGGGAGCGATTCCCCCTGCTGGATGAAGCAGACGAGTCCTCCTGGGGAGACGAGGCTGGTAGAAAAATTCCACCGGAGGTGGGTGAATTTGGTGACCACTCCTCGGATATTGAATATTTCTCGGAGGCCCTCAAGATAAAATCCCAAGTTCCTTCTTCAGAGTCTTCCCTTAGGTTACTCTGGATTTCTTATCAGTGTCTATACTATGCAGGAGGACCTTGTTGCATAGACCTCATTCTCTCCCCTCAGTGGGTGCTGACATGAGAACATCAGGATCCACGCCCGTGGCTGCATCAACATCCATGTCTGGCAGGGCTGGGACAGTCGAGGCAGCTCCCCTGGAGTCATCAGATTTTCCAACCATATACGGGGGGCTGCGTCTTGGGGTTCTGACAAAATCAGCCCAAGAGAAAGACCAGGTATTTGACCTCTGTAAGTTTTCACTACCGAATTTACAACCTCCATCCCTTGAGCACGTTAACTGACATTCACATCCCCTTCTTGGCGTGTACTGTCCTTCAATTGGAATGGGCTGCCACGAAAAAGTTTTTCGGGGCTTCTGGTAGTGCCTTACCTCGTGGAATGCCAATGGTTGTGGAGGTGGACATCCGGCCTGACCGAATTGCAACACTTCCGATCACTAGCGGGGACTCCAGTGGGACCGCGCCTGAGATTATTGAAGTGGGATCCGATGATGAGGATCAAGCATAGGATTCAGTACTTACCATGCCTAATCCAACACTAGATGTGGACCCAGCCGAGGAGTTCCTAGGGTCATTCCATGCATACGAGCTTGCCAATTGGGCCGACTGGGACGTGACGGCCTCTGACGAGGAGGACAACAAAATAGTCAGTCGCTGATCATGGAAGCTGATCGTGTGCTTCACCAATGACACCCCCCAAGCAGTATGGTTGGATGACATGGAAATACCTCGCTCCCGACTAAACAAACTATGTTGTGGGGAGTAGACGCCCGACTACCTCAAATGCTCATCCGAGATATTATGGAGGAGAATATTCGGGCGTATAATCGTGGCCTCAGGGTGGACTGGCAGTGGAGGAAGGTGGTGAATATCAAGAGGCTCCATAAGGATGAAGACTTGGTCAGGCGGCTGCAGAATCAGATGGACGAGCACTTGAACTCCCTCAATGCGCAATATGATCTAATATCTTGACTGAAGGCCCACCTGGCAGAAGCCGAAGAGGGCTTGAGGTGAGATTCTGGGGAGATGATCGCCATCCGGGCTGACGTGGAGTAGGCCAAGATTGCAGCCGATGAATTGTTCCCTCTTTCCGCTGAGGAGGAGAAGGAGGTGAAAAGGCCACAACATCTCCTGGGAGCCACCAGCCAAAGGGTGGTGGAGCTGCAACATTCCTTCGATGAGGTCAATCCATCCATGGGGGGGATTCAACCCCTGTGTACTTTAATGATTACAAACCCTTTAAACATAATTTTGTGCTTTTATTTTTTGAATGTCATATCATGCATGAGTTCCATTGTTTACATTGGTTTATTGCATCCTTGCGATGTTCGTGGAGCATCCAACGATCCTTCTCGAAGCTCATGTGGGTCTGGCCTAATGTGAGAAACAAGGGGTGACCACCGTACCACCTCATCCAAACGTAGTAGTAAAAAACAAGTTTCGGGCATTTTGGGTTTGAACAACCAGTATGGATTTCCGAGAGGAAATGGGAGATTCCTGGCTGGATAATGAAGCTCTTAGAACAGTCGAATTACCATTTTCCTAGCGTGCTCTTGTGCACGAATAGGGAAATACCAGGGGTGCTAAATTCTATCCGAACATATTGGAATGGGAAGTGTGAATAACGATACCCAGGATTCGAAATATTGTGGGGTGGCATGACAATAAATAATAATTGTTTACCGCATTCAAAACACAGTATTATTATTGTATCAGACTGGAGTGGGGGATATCAAATGAGGTTCGACCATTGACCATGTTTGAAACACAAGACCTGTTGCAAATGCCATCTGTTAGTCTTCCAGAAAGTTGGCTGAGGACAGTAGGTGGGCCATAAGCTGATCATCCATGCTGTTAGGGGGTTCCTCTAGACATAAAAGAGGACAAGGGTCCAAATAAGTGGAATGTAATGCATGGAACGTGGAGTGAGGGTTTGTTCGAACAGAAT
The DNA here is from genome assembly GCA_963277665.1 of Viscum album. Classification (NCBI taxonomy): domain Eukaryota; kingdom Viridiplantae; phylum Streptophyta; class Magnoliopsida; order Santalales; family Viscaceae; genus Viscum; species Viscum album. The sequence goes on from OY728145.1 coordinate 193,008,669, forward strand.
CCAACACTCTTGAAATTACGCCACCGTGGAGGAAGCACACTGGATGGATGAATCGATTTGATCATAGACCATTCCTTCTTTCAAACAGGGCCTCTCTGGTGAGGGGGTTGTTTATTCCCAATTCCATCGTGGGGCATCCCAAACGTGTTCAAGGAAAAATTTTAGTTTCATGGTTCCCCACGAGGGGTCAGGCCAGGAGGCCGGAAATGTGGGGGAACAAGACCTTATGATTCCTGGGGCTTGACCCTAGGAGAAATACCAGGTTGTCTCTACGTATCCCATAAATATGGGAATCAATCCATACATAGTTCTAGAAGCATATTTTAACGTCATGCCGGACGATGAGAAGCCTGGTCGTGACGGTGTACATCCTACCAAAACTACTAAGCCCACGTGGGTCGTGATCGATGTGGGAAACATGAAGTAGTAGTGGGACTTTCCTGACACAGGAAAGGAAATGTTTGGGATAAGGGACGCTCATTGAATGCTGGACTAATGATGCTAACTAGTCCATGTAGCACACCTAGACGTGTGAAGAGGTAAAGCTGAGTATGACAGAATATTATTTGAACATGAGGAAGTGGAAATGTGTTAATCAGGACACTTGAAATTTGTACCACAATGATGGTGGTGTGACGATGCAGGATAACTATTGATCGTGGCGGAAACGCAGCATCCACATCGCATTAGCCTGGAATGGGGACAGACAAATGAGGGTCGATCGTTAACCATGTTTGAGAAACATGACCTGTCGCAAATGTCATCAGAGATCCTTAGGGGCGTTGGACCAGGACGGTAGGTGAGCTAATGCGGCACGGGACCGGGCTGTTAGGGGGTCCCTTCTGATGTGGAAGAGGAAGACGATCTAAATAGAGAGCTTTAGAAGCTTGTTCATGGAATGAGGAGAATGTCCCCATGAAAATTCCGCCCTCTGGGATCTTTGTCAAACACATCTAAATACGACATCAGGACCTATTAGATAGATGGGGTTGATCCCCTTCCCATATAGAGATCTTATTTTAGGGTCGTAGAACTTGGACCATAGATGGTAGGAAACACAGGAGGCACGTGGTGGGGTAACTACAAATACCCAACCTGAATGGGAACTAGGGGTTCCGATCACCATGTGTTCCTTGGAGAGGTCCTAGGTCAAGGGACCAAAAACCGAGAGTTGAGCTGGGCCTGAGGCAAAGTGCACAGGCATTGCTACGTACCCCATGAGGATGGGGATCAAGCTGCTTGTAGTTCTTTAAGGGGGGGCATGGTAAGGTACCAGTGCCAGAAAAAAGGGTCACGCGGGCGTGGCCCTCACACCAAGAGAAGCGGTATTTGATAAATCTTGTTTGTCCTTTAAAGTGAGTGGTTTTGTTTTTGTGAAGTGACAGGCCTAGGTTAGAAGGCCCTGGCATCGCCACAAGAATCAAGCCATATATAGGCATTGACAAATGGTATGGTAAATGACTGATACCCAATGTGATGTCCTCTATGATGAGTTCATCACAATGTAGCGTCATTTTTCTTCATGCGGCCAGGACGATAATATCACAGTTTAGGGTCATGTGATGGGACCAAGCATGCATTTTAACGTTGTGCAGGGAACACATAGCAGAGATGATTCTAGGTGAGGAATGTGCATGGTGAAAAAAACAACCCTTACATGAATGGGTACACGGTACCGTATCACACTGTACGCAGTCCGGAGAGGGGACCCTCAGGCCAGGGGGCCTACATAGAGGTAAGAGGGCAAAGTGGGGAGGAGAAAATGTCTCCCAAATGAGCTGGACCCAAAAACGCGACATCTAGGTGGTCCTATGTATCCCATAAGAATGAGAATCAACCCATACGTAGTTCTAAGCGAGATCATAGTTTATGATATTAGAGCTCAAACCATGAATGAGAGAAAACATGGGAGGCACATGGTGTGGTCCTTTAAAAACCCAACGTGGGGAAGGACCCATGGGGTACATACTACACCACATGTTTCTCAGAGATTTTGGGCCTCAGGGCCAAAATAGAGGGCAGGATTTCAGATTCCGGTGGCTGGACCCAAAGACGAGATGCTTGGGTGGTCCTAGGTATCCCATAAGAATGGGAATCAAGCTGTACGTAGTTCTGGATGAGATCTTAGTTTATGGTCTTAGAGCTTTGACCATGGATGAGAGAAAACATGGGAGGCACATGGTGTTGTCCTTTCAAAACCCGATGTGGGTAAGGACCCATGGGGTACATGCTACGCCAAATGTTTTTCAGAAAGTTTGGGCCTAGGGGCTGAAATAGAGGGTAGGATTTCACATTCATGGGGGTAGACTCGAAGACGAGATGCTCAAGATGTCCTATGTATCCTGTAAGAATGGAAATAAAGATGTATATAGTTCTAGATGAAACCTTAGTTTCTGGCATTAGAGATCTGGCCATGGATGGGGTGAAAACCCTCATGTATATGCAGAACTCAACCCGATCCCTAAGCCCACGTGAGTTAAACTCGGTGTGAAAAACAAGGAAGGTTGATGTCTTTTGCAATACTTGGGATGCCCGCCAAAGGGAAATAGGTGCAGAGCCCCGAATGACTCCCCTATTGCGGCTTTGGTCCTCCTAACGTGCAGATGCGCACTGAGGAAGAGTACTAAGAGTTTTGAAGTTATAGTTGGACATGAGAAGGTGGCGAAGGATGTGAATCATGTAACCGAAATTTCGGGCTTAATGAGTATGGTGTGGAGATGGAGGATAACTATTGACCATGTTCAAAACATAGTAACCATATCGTGTTAGCCTAAAGTGGGACAACAAATGAGCATCGACCACTAACTATATTCGCAACGCGAGATTTGTATCAGCTTGTTGTCCGCAACCCTCAGGGGCATTGGACCGATGTGGTAGGAGAGCCCTTAGGCCTAGAATCCATGCCACTCGGGGGTTCCTTTGGGTATGAGAGGTGATGGAAACCCTAATAATGGGAACAAAAAGCCTGAAAAGCAGGTGGAAGCATGTCCGAGCAGAGTCTGACATTCCAGGTTCTAAACTAAAGTAACCTTAGGCACATTGATGAACCGCCAAAAAGGGGTAACGAGGGTGTCCTAGTGGGAGAGGGTAGGCCAAGGGGCCAAGGTGAGATGGAGATTCCCAGGATATGGGACTGGACCCATAGACTAGACATTCGGGTGGTCATATGTATCCCATGAGGAAGGGAATCAAGCCACAAATAGTTATTTAAGATACCCTGGGGGTAAGATACCCCAACGAGGGGGGTGTACGGCATCGAAAATAACCCGATGTGCATGAGGACATAATCCCCATCACACCGTACATTCCCATAAGAGTGAACCAGGGTTGGGGCCCAAAAAGGCCATGGGGACTGAGGCTGGGCCTCGGTCAGGAAGGCTTGACCAACTTGCAATTTAATGTCTTGCAGTGAGGACGAAGAGGGGAGTAGGATAAGGTGTCTCATCCGGAGATGTGTACGGAACAGTGAGCATCCTGACATGAATAAGGACATAATCCCATACCACACCTCTCAATCCCATAAGAGTTAACCTAGGCTGTGGAACCAAGAGGGCCAAGGGGCCTGATAGTTTGCATCACCCGGAGGGAGTTCGTCGCTTGGAGAAAAAATAGGGAATAATGATATTTGGGACATCTTGGGCTGACCCTAACGATTCCGGTCAACTGTTGACCATGTTCAAAACATAGTGTCCCTATGGTGACCTAAAATGGTAGCAACAAATAAGCATCAATCGATGACCATATTCGAAGTGCGAGACTTGTATCGACTTGTTTCTCGACATCCTCGATGGCGTTGGCCCGAAGTGGTAAGAGTTCCCTTAGTCCTAGAATCCATACCATTCAGGGGCTCATCTGGATGGGGAGGGTGATAGAATTCTAGTCAGGGAGTGGGTGATGCATAGCCGTACCCATCCCTAAAAAAAGGAGAACATCTCCAGGGGGTGGGACGTACGGCTGCATTGAGATTAGCTTGACATGATTGGGAAACAATTCTGCACCCTTGCCACACATCTTGAACCGGGGAAAGATTCTGGCGTTTGGACTAGGCCAATGAACAAAATGTTCGGGCGTTCCTACGTAACCCCTGAGGATGGGAATCAAACCATTCATAGTTCTCAAGATGCAGTTTAATGTCTTTCTGGATGATTCACAGTTTGAAGTCATGTAGGACCGAACAATTTATGGTCATGCAGGACCGCGGTGCAGTTTAGGGTCATGCGAGACTGTCGTGTAGTTTAGGGTCATGCGAGACCATCCAATTTAAGGTCATGCAGGACCATGGGGCTCAGGAAAAGTATTGATTGTGTAATTTGGCATTGGTGGGAGGAGTTATACATTCACCATCCATGGTCACCAATGAGTATGCTCTATTGGGTTAAACCCTATGGACTATTTAAGGCCCTTCCCATTTGGGCTCCAACTTGGGTGGTTTCTTGACAAGAATCATTGGTAACCTGAGGGATAATACAAAATCACATTACAGGAAAGAGTAGAGGAAAACCTTCTTGTTTAATGTTTGAGCCATCCTGCTCTTATGCCTTTCTAGGTTGTGCAGGGCACGAAGGCTGTTCTCATCCAGTGCCTCCAATTCAGATAGAAGGATTCCGACTATATAATATAGAATCTTTTGGTCATAGACTACAGTGCGTAATGAATGCAGTTGGATCTCTATGGGCAGGATGGCCTCAGCTCCGTACACTAGGGAATAGGGGGTCACCTGGGTGGAATTGCGAGTCGTCTTCTAATAGGCCCAGAGGGTGTTGGGGAGCTTCTCTGGCCAAGTTTTCTTGTTCTGACTAACCATTTTCTGAAAAATTTATGATTGGGTTTTTTGAAAGCATCGATCTGTCCATTTGGCTACACGTGATAGCGGGAGGTATGGTTTGAACGAATATTGTACTTGGCATACAATTTCTTCAGCTCGGCTGCTCGGAAGTTGGTGTCGTTATCGGTGAGGATCGTGTAAGGGATTATAAACCATTGGATGATATTGGAGCTCATGAATTCAATGATGGAACAGGCCTTGACCTCCTTGAGTGGAACTACTTCTGCCTACTTGGAAAAGAAATCTGTGGAGGTCAGGATGAACCTGCACTGGTGAGCTGTCGTCGGTGGGTATTGTCCCACGACATCGATCCCCCACACCAAAAATGTCCAAGAGCACTTGGTGGTGTGGAGAGTTTCTGGTGGATGATGGAGGATGTTAGAATTAACTTGGAATGCAAGAAATCTCTTGGAAAACTCGATATAACAATGGATCATAGAGGGCCAAAAGGACACCAGTCTCCAGATTTGATGGGACAGTTTCGGCCCAGCATGGTGGGTACCACAGGAACCGGCATGAACCTCCTGCATGACCTATGGAATCTCAACCCCTTGAATGAAACAGAGGAAAAAATCATCGAAACTATGCTTATATAGGATCTTCTCAAAATTGGGACCACTCTAGAGGGTAAACTACAGCGCGTGGCGTCATATTTTCTCATGTTCATCCTGATCATCCAGGAGGCAACCATTTTGGAGATACACGAGAAAAGGGGCTCTCCAATCAGGAGTCACTTCAAACCACTAGATCTGAAGGGCCTAGCAGTCCTGACATGAGGGTCTTGGGGTTAGATGTCTTCCTCACATGCTGTCGTCATCCTCTGGGATGACAGAGGCAACGACTCTCTAGTGTTCCACATGATTAACAGACCATCCTACTCAGGATCTGTGAGTTATGCGGCTAGGATGGCCAAAGCGTCTGCTCGACCATTCTGGGACCAAGGGACATGGGTAACCTCTAGTCAATAAGGAAACTAGGCCATTAGATTGAGGGTGTGATCCAACAATGGTGCAAGATTTGGCTTCCTGAAAACATTGTCGTCATTGACTTGCTTGATGTCTAGCTCAGAATCCTCTTTCGCATGCAAATGGGGCATGTCGATCTCAAGGGCCAGTTCGAGGCTAGTAATGAGAGTCTGATAATCTACCTCGTTGTTGGTGTATCCTTCTGAAAACAGGAATGAGTACGGCAGAAGGGCTTACTCCGGGGTATTGAAGGCAATACCCAGGCTGACTCTGTTGAGCCCGAGATCATTGAGCCTCCAACCGGTAGGGCTCCGAGAGGCACCATAAAAGTGCATTTTCCAAAATGGGATGGATTGATCGACTGAGAGGATTGCCTCATCTAGAAAATCTTGGTTCAGGGACTGATCCACAAATGTTGTATGGGAAGCTAGAAAGTCATCCAATGCCTGCCTCTTGGTAGCCTTCTGAGGCACAAACCTGATGCCGAACTGCTGGAGGATTACTTCCCACCATGCTAGATTACCAGTCAACATGGGGTGGTTCAAAATATACTTCAACGGGTCTTCCTGTGAGACCAGTTGTACCTCATGGTGATGCTGGTAATGTCTCAACTTCTGTACATCAAATACAAGCGCAAGGCATCTCCTCTCGATGGAGGATTATCTGGTCTCCGTATAGAGGAGCATGTGACTGATGTAGTAAAGGCTATTATCTATCCCCTCATTATTCTTCTGGGCGAGAAGGGTGCTGAGAGATTGATCCAAGGCACTGACATAGAGAATCAGCATCTTTCCAGAGATGGGTGGCATCAGGAACAGAGGCTGGAACATATACTCCATGATTTCTTCAAGTGCATCCTTGAACTTTTCATCCCATTCGTAGGCAGAGCCTTTCTTCATTAGCCGAGAAAAGGTCTTACACTTGCCAACCAAATTCTCCATGAATCGGCATATGTTGGCTAAGTGGACTTGAAAACCATGAAGCTCTCGAATATTTCTTGGAGGAGGCATCTGGCTGATCTCCTTGATCTTCTCAGGGTCAATCTCGATGCCTCAGTACCAGACAAAAATGCCAAGAAACTTCCTAAAAGTAAGCCTAAAAGAACACATCAATGGGATCATCTTCAAGTGGCGGGATCGAAGAAAGCTGAACACTTTCTCAAGGACCTTGAGATGGTCCTGAAGCTGGTGATATTTGACCACCAGATCATCCACATAGAAGTCCACCAATGTCTTGAGTATTGTCTTGAATATGTGATGCATGGCCCACTGATAGGTGGAACCTGCACTCTTCAGATCGAAAGGCATAACCGGGTAACAGAAACTACCTTGGGGCGCCCTGAAAGACTTGGAATGTTCATCCTCAGGGGCCATCTAGATATTATTATATACATAGTAACCATCCATGAAGGAGAGTGATTGGAACCCAGCCGTAGTGTCGGTCAACAATTTTGTCGTCGGAAGGGGAAAATCAACCTTCAGACAATGGCGCTTGAGATCTCGGAAGTTGATACAGACTCTGATCTATATATTCTTCATTATGACTAGCACAATGTTGGCTATCCACTTGGGGTGTTGGACCTCCTTGACAAAGTTGGCTCTGATGAGCTTGTTAATGTTGGCCTCAACCATGGAACCGTTAGATGGGAGCATCTTTCTGGGAGGTTGCATGAACCTGTGATGGTTTTTTGAGAGACTGAGGCGGTGGAAAGATACCTAAGGATCTAGTCCTGGCATGTCGTCGTAACTCCAGGAAAACACATCACAATGATTTTTCAGGAATTCCACGTACCGCTGCTCCTCCTCAAGGGACATGGTGGCACTGATCAATGTGGGTCTCGGATCTGCCTCGCTACCAAGGTTCACCTATACCAGTTCATCAACCGTGGCAGAGATGCCTTCTTCAAAGCTGGGGTGAGTATCCTCCAGATCCTCTTCTTCACTTACGGAGGAGGGATTCCCAGTAGGTGAGGCTTGGACTTGGTCGGAGGAACCTGACTGGAGGTTTGTACCAGCCTGGGTAGCGGTGGACAGTGCATATAGAGATTCATGTGCCACTGAGACCATAGCGATGAAGGCAATCGATCCAATACCATCTGGCCTTCAGCCCAAGGGGCCACACTTAATGATATCAAAGCAATAGTACAGTGTTGTCTTGAGCCGGTTAATTCCATCCTGGGGGAATAGACACGTATGACATACTACCATCGCCATGGGGTGGACATCCTAGAACCGTACGAGTGTAGGAGGTTTCTGGATCACCTGAGCCTAGTTTTTGTAGGTGTAAGAGATGATTTTCCATCACCACTTGGACTTGGGAATATTCCTTCCTCTTGTACTAGAGACAATAAAGAATTTCCCCATGTTGGGGGTCGTGTCCTCCAATATATGGATTGGGAAAATGTAGGCATCATCCAGACCTTCCTAGAAGTCACTTGTGACCGTGGCGGGCTCAACCTCACTTGCCAGAATCTGCTTATCCTTGCTCTTGAAATAGTCAGCATCCAAATAATGGGATTCACAAGAGGCAAAAGGAGATGTATCACCTTGGAGTATTCCTTCTCGATCATTATGGGAGTACTTGAGTCATTGGTGATACGACGAGGGGACCGCCGCGTGTAAATGGAGCCATGGTCTACCCATCAATGCATTGTACATAGTTTCCTGGGAAACTACCATAAATTCAGTGCTGGTAACTACGCCATTGAACTATGTCTTCAAATGGATATTGCTGACTGGGGTCTGTTCTGTCTTGTCATACCCTTGGATCCTTAAATTAGAGGGAGTTAGGTCATCTTCAGATAAGCCTAGCTTCCACAGTGTCCGCGTCAGGATAAGGTTGATCCCAGAGCCTGTGTCAACGAGATAGTGATGGACCTCCATGCCATTGAATTGGCTAGTGATATACAGAGGGTGGATGTTCCCATGTATGGGAGAGCCTTCATCCTCTCCAGAGAACGAAATGATGGCCTCGCAATCGACATTCTCAACTGCTTCAACATGGAAGGATTCTACAGTTGCTATCTCCGTCTCAAACTGGAGGGGGATTATTTAAGCCACAGCAAGGTCCTCATGCATATCTGAAAATGGGAGGAGGTCTTAGAAGATGGAATGCCTCACTGTGATACCAAAGAGATTCTTAAGAACATCATACATCCGTGACAGGCATGAAATTCTGCTTACAGGAGGCCGCTCTGCGATTGGAGGCATGGCGGGCCCTGTTGGCTGGACCGATGGCTGGCTGGAGCTAGGCAATTTCTGTTGTTCACTAGTCGAAGCCTGAAGAGAAGTTGTTGGATGAGGTCCAGATGGATGAGGTCGGTCTGTAGTGGGGAGAATCTATTCGCAGTACGGTCGAAGTGGCTCTACCTAATCTAGTAGCACAAACGGTGGCAGAGGCAGTCCTGACAACAACAGATGAAGAAGCTGTGAGTGCCGAGCTCTAAATTGGTCCTGCTTTCTGGTCTCAGTGGCATTTAGGTCTAGGCCAGAGGTGCTTATTGATGCGCCTAGATGACCCATATAGTCATAGCTCCGCTGACGTTGGAATCAGTTGGGGACGTTGGGGAGGTTCTCCTGATGTTCCCCCTCGTTTGGAGTCACATTGACATTTACCAACTCTACGGTATTAACTGAAGCATACCCTTGACTACCACTCGAAGAATAATCAACCACTGTGTGGATTCTAGGAGGTATCCCCATCTCAGGGGGAATGAAGTCTCCAAAGTGCGGGACGACGATGACATTGGAGGGTCACATTGCTTCTTCTTGCGTCGTCGATGCTTTCTCTTCTTGGAAGAGGTCGGCTGAGATGATGATGCAAAAGTGGTGACCAGATCTTCTGAAGGCTCCGACTGATTCAAGCATGCGAAGATAATTCCATGGGCATGACCAACCATATTTCGAGCCATCCAGTCATCGTAATTCTTGGATCTGTGGCTGGGAACCTACTACCACTCACCTTCACCATCACTACCACTATCTGACCTCACAAAGACACCTGCCACTTATGTCGGGGCCAGGCCCAGCCTGACTATGTTGTTATCAACTTGGACTTGGAGCCAGTCCTAAAACACATAGCACAGCTTGAGGGTGTTCCCTATAATTTGATGATAGGAGAAGTAGTTGGGGAAATCGATGAGATTCGCCTCTGCTGGCCTTCTATACTCAGGCAAGCGTACAATCCTCTGCTCTAGGGCACTACAAGAAGTAACCGGGGACTTGATTATCACTGAAGTAGTAAGTCAGGTGTCTTCTTTCATGATGGGGATCCCTTGGAGCCTGGAATTGATGTTGATCCAGAGGGGTCTATTTAGGGGATGGACCCTGATTGTCCCGCCTAGGCGGTGGCGGACCATTACACGGAGGTGCCTACCGATTCTAAGGACGCAGTAGAGCCGGGGGCTATGCCTGAGGTGGAGGGCCTTGGCAAGGCGGTGAGGCCAGTGCTAGTGGTAGAAACTCTAGCAACCTGGGGGCCTCTATCTGGGCCACTACGGCGGGCTCAGCTTTGGCAACTCTCCTTGTTGGGATTGTAGGGGAAACAGACGTGCTTGCCTGGCCAGTTGCAGGGATTTGTCAAGATGATGGGCCTTACCCGAGAAGTCTCGGAACCCACCGGGATGGTTCTGAGTAATAATGTAGGGAACCAGTTTCTTCTAGAAATTTCCCCCACACATCTTCAGTAATTTCTCCTGAATCAACGGTATGTCAAGGGAGTATGTATGCCCCTTCCACCGGGTGATGAAGTCTGCGACTCGCACATCAGGCCTTTGTTTTCACTTGATGAGGTCTGCAATACTAGTCTTCCAGGTGGTAGAGCTGGAATGGTAAAGGAACTACCTGTGAAGGTCTTCCCAGCTGGTCACGGATCCTATGGGGATCTGGCTGTACCAGAAGAAAGTCGGCCCCTCCAGTGTCTAAACAAAACAACGGAGCGTGGTAGCCTCCTGATGCACTGGGGATCCTAACATTGGCCCACACCTTGAGATAAAGTGGGAAAGGTGCTGAAGTGGGTCCCTCATCCCCTTAAAGGGGGAGAAAGTGGGATTCCCAAATCCCCAGGGTGCCGCCATGTCATCCACCCATGCCGGGTACGACTTTCCATTGGGCAAGATTGCCACCTACCACATTTCTAATGCCTCAAGGCAGGCAGTGAGTGCCACCATAGGATCATCCAGGCAGGGGTACCTATCTTGATGTGGATCCCTAATCACGAGTGCGTTGCCGAGCTCTTCGACACGGTAGACAGGATCAGTGGCTCATGGAGAAACTGGTGGAATTGCCTGTAGGGCAGTTGGGGGGGGGGGCCCAGGCCAGATTCCTAGGATTGTTGTGCCGCTCAGGAGGGTTCGGTGAGATATACTGTTCCCTCTTTCAATGAGTTCCAGCTTCGACCCTATCAGTAAGAGTGGTATGATCAGGGTTTCCCAGAGGCATCTCGCTGGGGGAAGTTGTTCCTACCCCTGCTGCCCCGGCCAGGGATCACCATAGTTAGGTCATCGCTCTACCATGAGTTCAGACAACAGTTCGTCGACCAACCTATTTTTCTCAGCAAGTTGATGACGCAACGCACCCTTCTCGGGGTTCTCCTCCATCTTCTGCACTGAGGCGGATGGGTCAGAGTGCTTGACAGCTCTGACATGCTCTTTTCCCTTACCAGCATTCCGGCTGAGTACCAATGACTCGGTGGGCGCAGGGAGACCTAGGAGGTTCCTTTGCTGAGGAGTACTCCTCCCCGATGGGTCCAATAGTGGTGGAACACCCTTAGGGGGTAAGCCTCTATCAAGAAACTCCAGCTCGTCCTCCCTATCCATGATGTCGACCATGTGGAATGTGACCCTTCCCAGGAGCATGTCCTCAATAAGGCATAGCGAGTTGAGCTGCCGTCAGATAGGGCTGAAGAGGAGGGTAGCATACTACCCCCAACCACTGAATTTCACGTGGGGGGTTGTTTCCCTAATAATTTTGCGGAGTACCTTGATACTATTAACACATTGCTGTTGGAGAGCCTCACGACAACCAGGTGACTCGGGGCTCTAGGGCACAGGGAGTGCGGCCAGATCGACTAGACAAAACTGCTCGCTGATGTCTTCAAAATGCGCTTGGCTCCTAGAATATACCACACGCTGATGACCGAGACTAAAATGCGTCGCCCAGAGGTTGTAGCAGAGACACTAAACTTCCTCTGGGGTGAGGGACTCGAGTATGCAAAAATCTCGTGTCACTACAGGCCAGAAATTCTTGGGGAAGTGGTCCGCTGTAAGAATGCTCCAGAAGGTCCTCAACCCAAATTTAGGGTCTATCCCTTGAATTCCCCAATATCCAACTGGGGGTGGTCGAGGAACCGGTAACGGTACTAAGGCAGATCGCTAGGATGGTGAGTTGGCCGGTGGGGAATACGGCGAACGGGCTTACTAGCCACCGATTCTCGGGCTGTCCTCTGAAGAGTATAGTGACCTGTACACTTCATCACGGTAGGAGGGGATGATGGCCTCCTTTCCGGGATCAGGGGCCAGGGCTGCTGGTGATGGGTCGCACTGCCGCTTTCCTTCCATCGTTCTCTAGAATAGCTCTCTATAATCTCTTATAGAGGTTGAGAGTGCTTCCAGCGATGATGGTGGTGAATGAACGACTATAACCTGATAGGTCACCATATTTTCATCCTCCTGGATAAACCTATAGAGGGAGGCATGAATCATGTGGACCTCGCATTCTGGGAGTACCGGGATGATGCACCTCGTCACTTCCCCGACCCTTGACTCGGATGAGCGAGAGGAGGGTTATTGAGCTGATTCAAACTCTGCTTGAGATTTTGAGAAGCGTACCAGTTTTAATTTGTTCTGTGCCTTCCTAGGATTCTTCATGGGGTGGCGATGACCCACCCTCTTTCCCCTGGGTGGCTCTTCGAGATAGCGCCGATTTCAAACATGTGGTCCTCCGACCACACTGATGCCAAGGTGGAGAGGGTTTCCACATGAGACAACCGAGGTGCGAGGATCACCGGGAAAAATGTGGAAGGGGACATGGGGAGGACCTCCATGAACAGAACTAGCATGTGAAAAACCTCCACTGGAACCGATAGGAGCATGGGGAGGACCTTCATGCTTGGTGCGGGTGGAGCGAGGCTGGCCTTCACCCCTCTGGTTTCTGGGGCGAGGAGGACCTTCTCCAGTTGCGGAGAGGATGTTGGGAGGATCCCCATGTCGGAGAGATACCGAATGGGTAATGTCTCCATGTAGACGGTCAATGGTAGGAGGAAGGGATCCATACCAAGTGTGATGGGCACAGGAGAGGCTTCTGTGCCTAAAATCACTATCGTGGGGCATCCCTTCATTTGGATTGGAGGTACCATGAGGCAGACCTCCATGCCGAGCCATGAAGTGGGGTAGACACACACTCTCGGTGGTGGTGGTATGGGGAGGACCTCAGTATGGGGTGGTATCCCCTTAGGTTGGTTCACGAAGACCACCGACCGTTCCTGCGACCCGGAGAGTCAACCTAGTCTGCCCGTGGGGTGGTTGGGGACTCGATACTGGTTGGGACTATGAGCTCTCCTGATCAGTGTATGAAAGGACTTGATGATATGCATCAATGGTGGATCGGGCCACCGTAGTTTTTGACATTGATACCCCTTGGCAGGCATCCTCAACTCGTGCCCAATGCTGGTGTCGGGTCAAGCGAGCTGGTGCTGGTGGCACAAGTGCATAGTTTTCTTGCTCCTCTGGTGAGGCCGTACAGAAGCATTGATATATCCAGATGAGGTCCCACGCTGGGAGCCCCTAGATTGGGACTTTGACTGGGCTGGGTTGGATGCCGCGCACCTCATCAGTGTAAGGCAGGGAGTCGTCAAAGCGCTCCGAGGGCATGCTCCTGAAATGATTTAATGTTGGGATGAGGAGAAACGGCTCCTTGTGTAGACCTCATGGGAGGCATTGACGGTGGGGACTAGACTCCTCTAGGTCTAGGCAAGATATATCCCAGGATGGTATTATGGCCTCCTCCTCTTAACAACGTAAGAGGTTGTTGATCACCCTTTGTTGTATCACTTCCGATGGGCAGAAGGGGTGTGGGCACCCCATGGTCATGGTGGTAGACACCGTTGCGGAAGTAGTGAAGCTACGCACAGCGGTTGTGCTGGCATTTCCCCTACCCCTGCATAGGTAGGCAGGTGGTGATCACCTTCCCGTGGCAGCAACCTGATTCCTGAGAAACAAAGAGATGAAATCGTCAGTGTCGAAAGAAAATTAATCGACAACCAATTCCCTAGCGCCATCCCGTATCTCATGATTGGTAAGAGGGATACACGCTGACAATGTCACAGAACAGAATGTCCAATGTTCTACTACCCCAACATCTGGTGAGTTTCACGCCCGGCCTGCTATTTTCTTGGTGGGACCCGAAACATGATAATTGGATCTGGTGACACGTCAATCCATAAATGACCAAAGAGTTACTAATCTTCATATTGAGGAGAATAATTTCACATCAGGTTCAATATTTCTGTTTCTAACGCTTTCTCCAAGGTGCACATGTCTATCTGCTTGAGTGAGACAGGCGCAGATTTTGTTGCCCTGCATTCCCGCTTTCTAAAGTTGGGCAGCATTCGATTCTTGTTCAAGGATGTTTTCTACTTTATCGAAACTGGATGATGGGATGTCGGTTATTCCTTCCATGTATTCCTCCTCATAACTCGTCACCTAGTTCTGGTCTCCCTTATAGATTAATATGTTGTTCATGAAACTCTTTCCAGCACCATATTTTCATGGACACCAGTTAATTATGCTCCTTCTGTCAGGACATTCCAAGAGGTCTGTTTAGGGAAGAAACCTTCAGTTAGTGGAGTAGTCATGATGGGCATCACTGGTGTGTCTGGATGCTGGAGATTGCTATGTCTTTCTTCTGTCCCTTATTATAGGGCTTCTTGAGGGTGCGGAAGCCCAAGGCATCCCGTATAGAACGCGGGGAATCATATTCCATAGGCACGTATGTAGAGACCCGAATCTTGACGTACATGGACATTACATTACTTTTTCAGAATACTTAGTACATAACAAAAACACACACACAACGATCGTAATAGTTTAGTATCTTTGGAAACTCGGAATATAATCTTCTAATCGTGGTGAAAGATCTTCAACATCTCCCATAAAGATCTTCCTTTTTTTTACCTAAAACCATTAATTATATCCTGGGGAAAAGAAAACATAAAAGGGTGAGCTCAAATGCTCAGTAATGGTAAACAAAAGAAATATCAATCACATCATATTCATAAGAACATAACATTTTGGAAATCTGAACCTAGAAAAGAGAGCATAATTTCATAACATGGGATAAATCATAGTAGTGAAATGAAATACCAATAATCATAACATAAAACATGAAACATTGTGGCATACACACATAATCATAGATAATCATATCTTATTAGTCAAGACTCATTTCCAAGACTATTTTAGTGGAAAAAGACCATTTCTGAACCGAGCCACCCCCGTTTCAGTCTTATTTCACTGAACCGGTATAACCTACCATTCCAGCCATGTCTATCTCATGAGATATAAAATCTTTAACCAATGCATTGGAGGGAGATATAGGTCCCACCCATCTCATAATGATACCATTCTTATGTGTGCCACAAATTCATAAATCATACATCATTGCATAACCCATGTAATAAAAATGGGATTCTTAAACAACATGACATCATAAAACAATTCATATAAGATAAAGGAATTCATAAAAATAATTCCATAACAACATAATCAAATCAATGTAATAATAAGGTTAGAAACATAACCCTATATTATCTTAGATGGAAAATAATTTTGATAAAACACTTGAACTCCATTTTTGAGGAAAATATCATTTCTATTTCAAAAACATTTTTCCTTTCTTAACATGTCAAACAATATTAAACTAAAATAAGCTGATTAAAAATAAACATGAAAACTTGTAAAGGAAGCTTCTTGGAAATAATGTTTTAAAAATCCATTCATACCGTATAAGTTAAAAAAACATTCTTCGTACTTTTGTCGGAAAAGTCAAAAAGTACCTCGTATGAAAAACGAAAAAAATTCCTTTCATATCCTTTACTAAAAACTCACCGAAGGTTAAAACTAGATTTAAAAAATTTTATGTGGATGGAAATAATAATACATTTTGAGAAAACATGGATATGGATGATAAAATAAACCCCAGTAAATTCTGAAGTATAAAGAATCTCCGATAAAAATTGAGATTGCGAGATTTTCCCTTACCTTATGTCCCATATGATTTGTACGTATCCGAACCTCCTGTATAATGATTTAAATATTGTCTTTAACTTATTACAGAATCATATTCATTTTTATGATATCATATATGGTTCACTTATGACTTTATATTACCCGTTATTTTTTAAATTCCATGTTAAAGAAGCGTTTTGGGTAAAATCGTTTCATTTATCGTAGGTGTTTGGACTTATTGTTCTTGACATTATTATTACTTATATCATGATTTACTTACTTCCAGAATATAAAACATGATTTATATATCATATATATTCAGTATATATATATATATATAATAGATAGATAAATGAAATGAAACACACCGTTCATGGAGACGGTAGTTCGTACGTACGCATGAACGCTGTTTTCCTTTCCTTATTGTCTTGAATGGAAGTAAGTAGATGAAATACATATATATATATATACATAAATCAAGTAGATTTAACTTTTCATATATTTCATTATTATTCATTATATATACTTTATAATCATTCATGAATGGTTAATGTGGAGAATGAATCTCATCGCGTCGTGGAGACGGTAGTCCGTACGTACGCACGAGCGATGATATCGTTCTCATGATCATGAACTTGTGTTTAAGTGTATGTATACTATTTCAGTATCAATATAACTTTATAATAATCATATATAGTTACTCATTACACCATTATACCCATCCAATTAAGGTGGTGGCAGAAAATAGATTACACCACGGCGTGGAGACAGTATTCCGTACGTACGCACGCGCGGTGATTTCCTTTTTCCATAGGATGGATATAAGGTTTGTTTCATATTTATAATAACATATATGTATATAAGAAATACTGATGTTATTACTTTATTATGAAACAACTAAATAAGAAGAATTTGAAAAAGAAAGAAATTGAAAAAGATCGGTAATGGATATTACCTCTTTTTGACGAGCCTTCACTTAACCTCCACTTAATGAACTAAGGATGGTCTTTGAAGAAGACCAGGACCTCTAGGATGATACTAGGGAAGTGGAGAAGAGATTTTGGCAGGGGTTGGACGAGCTTGAATTCTCAAATTGGTGTGAGGAGGAGAGGGAGGAGGTTCCCTTTTATAAGGGAGGAGAGGGGTACCTTAGGAAAATCTCAAAATATTATTTTATATTAAGGTCAAATTCGGTTTATAATGGTTCCAAAGGGTATTATTTCAAAGATAAAGTGGCGATGGGCTG
Source organism: Viscum album (assembly GCA_963277665.1). Lineage (NCBI taxonomy): Eukaryota > Viridiplantae > Streptophyta > Magnoliopsida > Santalales > Viscaceae > Viscum > Viscum album. Next base: position 193,025,927 of record OY728145.1, read on the forward strand.
AAATCCTCTCATACAATATGATTTAGACAAGTTTAGGTTATTATTTTAACCTTATCAATTAGATTTAACTCTAAGTTAAATAATTTAACTTTTACCGTGTCTTTTTGTTTTCTTACACTATATGGTTAATAAACGTACTATATCAAGCCAAACGAACACCAAGTTGTTTATTATTAATATATTAAATCTTATATAAGTCATTTGGCTGAACCTTAGATTTTTAGGATTAAAATAACAATTAATAATATAATATTTGTTTTAAAAACTAATTTATGTCAATTTTGACACTATTTGGTACATGATTTTTATTAAATTCATAACAGAAATATAAGATCGAACCAAGTTACTTAAACCAACAATAACATGTCATATGAACCTATAAAATTAGTTTAAGTCATAAAAAGTCTCAAATTACATTTATTTGGGCATTTATAACATCAATTATGTCAATATTTCATTAATAAGACAATTACTGCATCATCTTTGTGTCATAATAAATGATATTTATTTAATCTCTAAAAATTATAAATAAATTACTATGATGTATATAATTGTGTTAGATTTCTGTAGACTATTCATGTAAGATGTTTCATGAAGGTTATCACTAGATTAAAATTATTATACTGATAAGATTTAAGAAAGTGACATGTTGTCACATTCATTGGTTTTAATAATAATTAAATTATTTTCATTGAGAAAATTTTATTAAATGAATCTAATCCGAACCTTACGTGATATGGGTCGACTTTTAGTCATCCAATAGGATTTTGAAATTTGTTAGGGTAATTTTAAAATATTATATTTACCCTTAATTACCCAATTTACCTTTAACTATGGTAAATAAAATTTACCGTAGTTACTATTCATAATTCCCAAAAATAAAAAGTAGATTATTAACATAATTTTGATCCACTGATTCCAAATATGGATCCATTTTTCCAAATTCAATACACAAAAGTTGCAGAAATTAAATTAAAATTAATCCTGTTGTTGAAAGAAAACGGGTTTTTCTTTAAAACATTACAAAAGAGTGAATTGATTTAACCTACGAATTCAAGGTAAAATAAATGCTAATGAAATAAATTATATTAAATGGTAAAAATATATTTTATTTATACTTTAAAACCATTAAATATTATAATTTAACCACATAAGATATTATGATGAAAAAAGTTGTTTTCAATTAAAATATAGTGTGTTTTTACTATTCATTAAAATATGGAAGTTATCAGAAAAATACCAAAACTTTATCTAATGTAAATTTTTATATCCTGATTCAAAAGAAGAATTTTATTTTGTCAAATTAAACTTATAAACATGTCAAAATCTAGATTTAATGTGAGTGCGCCATCAAAAGGCGGCAAAACTGCATTTTTTTAAAAATACTTATTTTACCTGAAATATTTATTTTATTCTTATACAATGTTCTAGAAAATGTGTAAGATGAATAATAATGTTATAAAATTCAAAATTTAGTTAATAATATTCATAACGGAAAGTTCATGACAATATTATAATAATATACCATTGTTTATTAAAACCCGGTATTGCGTACAACACACGCTATCGAGGAAGGTCACGATTGCGTGTAATGCAAGCCAAGTCAGGGTTGTGTGTTGTGAAAGAATCCTTCGTTGTTTCGTATAATAGAATCCAACCATATTTAATTTATACATTGAATATATATATATATATATATATACTCAATGTTGCGTAGAATAACTATTATCAAAATTGTGTGTAACACGATCCAAGAATAGTGTTGCATATACTGCAAGCTAATACGGTGTTGTGTTTAGAGCAAGGTAATATTGGTGTAGCATAAGACATTAATGAAATTAAAAGAATATTTTTTCATAAAACCTCGGGGTGTTACATTCTACCCCCCTTAAAATGAATTTTGCCCTCGAAATTCGTCGGGGTTATAAATGGTTTACTACTCAAAAGATTGTTTAATAGAAACCCACATCATAAAAAGGAATACCAAAACCTGGCTTTTAAAAACTAAAGTATGAAATGTAACAGTTAGCCAAATTAACACATCACGGGGTTTCCACGTAGGAGAACAAAGGTGAAAATATGGATATGGAAGAAAAATATAACCATCAAGTTCTGATGGAGAGTGGTAGAGAACATGGCTATGAAAAAGCCAACAATCACAAAGCTATTGATTTGTGATGATATAAGGTACCATCTGATTAATCGGATATAAGGGAACTAGGACAACATTTTTGGTTTTCAAGATCATTTCCCTAAAGTTGATGAATTAAACGAAATAATTACATGATTTTGGTACAATCTGACTGTTGTTCGTGAATTGTAAAATTTCCACTTAATCCCTTAAAGAAATGAAGTTGAATTTGTTATTCATGATGTGTTAGCAGATCATGTGATAGAATGATTGGTCATTCCATCTCTTTCAAAATTTTAGCAAAAGTTATAAGTCCATCTTATGGTTAGATTAATCGTATTTGGTTCCAAAAATGAACTTATACTTCATATATCATACCACTTAATAAAATAAAACTGGTTTGTACTAACCAGGGAATTCCTGTGGGCCAGTGGTAGGCGATAAAGGCCAGTCTCACTTCGGTTGTGGGTTCGATTCCCACAGCCTTGTCCGACGCGATGGGTTGTCGCCTATCCTGCAGGTTGTCCTTTTTCTAAAACTACATTACTATAAAATCCCATCAGTAATATCGAAAAAAGTTCTATCCTTAAACAATACTTAGGATATGTCCAACATAATCCATTCCAATATTTAGGCTTATCTAAAATACTTCGGTCCAAGCTCATAGTATAAAGAAAACGATTACGTGAAATGTCATCATCCAAGAATGTGAATACTATCATTTATCCCCCACATATATATATTCTTGGTCACATTCCAATCATGTGAATACCTTAATCATGTATTCTCTTGAAAAAAATGAATACCCATTGAACCATAGTGAAAACATGAATGCAGTTAAAGGTTAACACTTTCCACATACCAAAATCCTCAAAATTCTATATACTCAAACCATGATATCACTTAGTCCTTATATCAATCACGAGCTCATGAATACTATTAAACATTTCATTTTCTCATTTTCCCTTCATTATGCGCATATCATCTTATTTCCAAAAATATCTCAATCACTTTGAATACCACATTAGATCAATACATAAATATTCCAATACTCCATGATACAACATTATTTTGGAATCCCATTACATAAACACTTAATCATTCCACCACATCGTTGTCATATTCAACATCGCCAATAGTGATCACATGTGACATCCCTTTGTCCTTTACCTTAAGCGGTTGCTGATGTCGATCATCACTAACCCTTGTATTAGGGCATTTATTAGCATAATGCCCCACTTCCTTTCACTTGAAGCATTGAAGTGTAGTAGGTTCATTCTGTGTATCCCTTCCTTTGTTTGCATCATTAGGAATCTTCTTCCCATCATTGCGGCATTTAAATGCCCGATGACCTTCCTTTCCAAATTTGAAACATTTACTTGTCCCTTTAAGACAATCTCCACCATGCTTCTTTCCACACTTTGAGCATAAGGAAAAATTCATCTTCTTTTCACCATTATTCTGAGATTTATCCTTGAACTCCATCTTTCGTTTCTTGTCAAAACTATGAGATGGATAAGTAACACCAACTTCCATTTCTACCTTTATAGCACAACACACAATTTTTTTCATAGCTACTGAATTCTCTTATAGTAATGCCCTTAGAAGACTTGGTTTTAAGCCACTGAATAATCGATCAACTTTACTTTCAGGTTGGATGATAAATCCAGATGCAGACCTTGCAAGCCTTGTAAAATTCGCTTCGTATATACCAACAGATTCATCATCCTTTTGCTTTAGTTCAAGAAACTCCTTCTCCATCTTTATTCTAAGAATACGAGGGAAGTACATATTGAAAATTAAATTGTTGAACTCGTCCCATTCCATGGACTCAATTTCATCTCTTGGCCTCGTATTCTTGATAAGATTCCACCATTGATCAGCTTCACTTTCCAAACGATAAACTGCTAAGATGACTTTATCATGTTCAGAACATTGAAGAACTGAAAATATCTTTTCAGTAGTACTGATCCATTATTCAGAAACAAGTGGATCAGAAGACCCACTGAAAGAAGGTGGACGTTGCCTCATGAAGGACTCAATAGAGTATTGTTCCCTTCTCTGCTCATTTGGAAATCCAGAATAATTCATAGCTTGTGTAAGTATAGCAATAAGATTTTTCACTCCATCTCCCATAACACATGTTTGTTCAGGAGGAAAATCATTGCATTGTCCATTACAGTGATCAACACGGTTCCTTCGGGTTCCAGCCATCGTCTAAAACCCAAAAAGAATAGTGTGAGAGGAAAAAATCATGCTAGGGAAAACAACATAATAAAGGGGGAGTATCCCCAATATCTAACATCTTAGGTTAAATTCTATGATCTTTACCGTAGTTTTAGGACTGTATCCTATACGTATACTTATCCTTAGGGAAATCCCTAGCCATACCTTAGAAATATCTCTAGGGATCTCACTAACGTTTTCGCATCGTAGTTTCCAAAGGTTGACTAAACCTTTCCTCTGATACCAACTATAGAGACCCGAAGCTTGACGTACATGGACATTACATTACTTTTGCGGAATACTTAGTACATAACAAAAACACACAAACAAGGATCGTAATAGTTTAGTGTCTTTGGAAACTCGGAATATAATCTTCTAATCGTGGTGAAAGATCTTCAACATCTCCCATAAATATCTTCCTTTTTTTACCTAAAACCTTTCTTTATATCCTGGGGAAAAGAAAACATAAAAGTGTGAGCTCAAATTCTCATTAAGGGTAAACAAAAGAAATATCAATCACATCATATTCATAAGAACATAACATTTTGGAAATTGTAACCTACAAAAGAGAGCATAATTTCATAATAGGGGATAAATCATAGTAGTGAAATGAAATCCCAATAATCATAACTTAAAACATGAAACTTTGTGTCATACACACATAATCATAGAGAATCATATCTTATTAGTCAAGAATCATTGCCAAGACTATCTTAGTGGACAAAGTCCATTTCTGAACCGAGCAGCCCTCGTTTCAGTCCTGTTTCACTGAACCGGTATAACCTACCATTCCATCCATGTATATCTCATGAGATATAAAATCTTTACCCAATGCATTGGAGGGAGATATAGTTCCCACCCATCTCATAATGATACCATTCTTATGTGTGCCACAAATTCATAAATCATACATCATTGCATAACCCATGTAATAAAAATGGGATTCTTAAACAACATGACATCATAAAAAAATTCTTATAAGATAAAGGAATTTATAAAAATAATTCCATAACAACATAATCATATCAATGTAATAATATGGTTAGAAACATAACCCTATATTATCTTAGATGGAAAATAATTTTTTTAAAACACTTGAACTCCATTTTTCAGGAAAATATCCTTTCTATTTCAAAAACATTTTTCCTTTCTTAACATGTCATAAAATTTTAAACTAAAATAAGTTGATTAAAAATAAACTTGAAAACTTGTAAAGGAAGCTACTTGGAAATAATGTTTTAAAAATCCATTCATGTCGTATAAGTTAAGAAACATTCTTTGTACTTTTGTCGAAAAAGTCAAAAAGTACCTCGTACGAAAAACGAAAAAAATTCCTTTCATATCCTTTACTAAAAAATCAATGAAGGGTAAAATTGGATTTAAAAAATTGTAGTTGTATGGAAATAATAATACATTTTGAGGAAACATGGATATGGATGATACAATACACCCCAATAAATTCTGAAGTATAAACAATCTCGGATAAAAATTGAGATTGGGAGATTTTCCCTTACCTTATGTCCGATATGCTTTGTACGTATCCGAACCTCATGTATAATGATTTAAATAATGTCATTAACTTATTACAGAGTCATATTCATTGTTATGATATCATATATGGTTCACTTATGACTTTATATTAACCTTTCTTTTGTAAATTCCATGTTAAAGAAGCGTTTTGGGTAAAATCGTTTCATTTATCGTAGGTGTTTGGACTTATTGTTCTTGACATTATTATTACTTATATCATGATTTACATACTTCCAGAATATAGAACATGATTTATATATCATATATATTCAGTATATATATATATAATAGATAGATAAATGAAATGAAACACACCGTTCATGGAGACGGTAGTCCGTACGTACGTATGAATGCTGTTTTCCTTTCCTTATTGTCTTGAATGGAAGTAAGTAGATGACATACATACATATATATATATACATAAATCCAGTAGATTTAACATGTCATATATTTCATTATTATTCATTATATATACTTTATAATCATTCATGAATGGTTAATGTGGAGAATGAATCTCATCGCGTCGTGGAGACGGTAGTCCGTACGTACGCACGAGCGATGATATCATTCTCATGATCGTGAAATTGTGTTGAAGTGTATGTATACTATTTCAGTATCAATATCACTTTATAATAATCATATATAGTTACTCATTACACCATTATACCCATCCAATTAAGGTGGTGGCGAAAAATAGATTACACCATGGCGTGGAGACGGTATTCCGTACGTACGCACGCGCGGTGATTTCCTTTTTCCGTAGGATGGATAGAAGGTTTCTTTCATATTTATAATAACATATAAGTATATAAGAAATACTAATGTTATTACTTTATCATGAAACAACTAAATAAGAATAAGTTGAAGAATAAAGAAATTGAAAAAGATCGGTAATGGATATTACCTCTTTTTGACGCGCCTTCACTTAACCTCCACTTAAAGAATTAAGGATGGTATTTGAAGAAGACCAGGACCTCTAGGATGATACTAAGGAAGTGGAGAAGAGATTTTGGAAGGGTTTGGCCGAGCTTGAATGCTCAAATTGGTGTGAGGAGGAGAGGGAGGATGTGCCCTTTTATAAGGGAGGAGAGGGGCACCTTAGGAAAATCTCAAAATATTATTTTATATTAAGGTCAAATTCGGTTTATAATGGTTCCAAAGGGTCTTATTTTGAAGCTAAAGTGGGGATGGGTCGAAATCCTCTCATCCAATAGGATTTAGACAAGTTTAGGTTATTATTTTAACCTTATCAATTAGATTTAACTCTAAGTAAAATAATTTATGTTTTACCGTGTATTTTTGTTTTCTTACACTATATGGTTAACAAACATACTATATCAAGCCAAACGAACACCAAGTTGTTTATTAATAATATATGTAATCTTTGAAAAGTAATTTTGCCGAACCTTACATTTTTAGGAATAAAATAACAATTAATAATATAATATTTGTTTTAAAAACTAATTTATGTCAATTTTGACACTATTTGGTACATGATTTTTATGAAATTCATAACAGAATGATAAGTTCGATCCAAATTAATTAAATCAACAATAACATGTCCTATTAACATAGAAAATTAGTGTAAGTCATAGAAAGTCTCAAATTACATTTATTTGGGCATTTATAAATCAATTATGTCAATATTTCATTAATAAGACAATTACTACCTCATCTTTGTGTCATAATAAATGATAATTATTTAATCTCTAAAAATTATAAATAAATTCCTATGATGTAGATAATTTTAGTAGCTTTCTGGAGACTATTCATGTTCGAAGTTTCATGAAGTTTATCACTTGATTAAAATTATTATACTTATAGGATTTAAGAATGTGACATGTTGTCACATTCTTTGGTTTTAATAATAATTAAATTATTTTCATTGACAAAATTTAATTAAATGAATCTAATCCGAACCTTAGGTGATATGGGTCGACCTTTAACTATGGTAAATAAAATTTACCATAGTTACTATTCATAATTCCAAAAAATAAAAAGTAGCTTATTAACATAATTTGGATCCAATGATTCCAAATATGGAATCCATTTTTCCAAATTCAATACACAAAATTTGTAGAAATTAAATTAAAATTAATCCTGTTGTCGAAAGAAAATGGGTTTTTCTTTAAAACATTGCAAAAGATTGAATTGATTTAACCTACGAATTCAAGGTAAAATCAATGCTAATGACATAAATTATATTAAATGGTAAAAATATATTCTATTTATACTTTAAAACAATTAAATATTATAATTTAACCACATAAGATATTATGATGAAAAAAGTTGTTTTTAATTAAAATATAGCGTGTTTTTACTATTCATTAAAATATGAAATTATCGGAAAAATATCAAAACTTTATCTAATGTAAATTTTTATATCCTGATTCAGAAGGAGAATTTTATTTTGTCAAATTAAACTTATAGACATGTCAAAATCTGGATTTAAAGTGGGTGCGCCATCAAAAGGTGGCAAAACTAATTTTTTTGAAAAATACTTATTTTACCCGAAAAATTTATTTTGTTCTTATACCATGTTCTAGAAAATGTGTAAGATGAATAATAATGTTATAAAATTCAAAATTTAGTTAATACTATTCATAACGGCTAGTTCATGACAATATTATAATAATATATCATTGTTTATTAAAACCTGGTATTGCGTACAACACATGCTATCGAGGAAGGTCGTGATTGCGTGTAATGCAAGCCAAGTCAGGGTTTCATGTTGTGAAAGAATCCTTCATTGTTTCATATAACAGAATCCAACCATAATTTCATTTATACATTGAATATATATATATATATATACTCAATGTTGCGTAGAATAACTATTATCAAAATTGTGTGTAACACGATCCAAGAATAGTGTTGCGTATACTGCAAGCTAATACGGTGTTGCGTATAGTGCAAGGTAATCTTGGTGTAGCACAAGACATTAATGAAATTAAAACAATATTTTTCATAAAATCTAGGGGTGTTACACGCATCTGATTTTTTCCTAAGATTCTTGTGTTTAACACGGGGTGTGCCGCAAGTTTCACATCCAGCAGAGATGGATCAGAATGATCAGAACACTGATTAGAGTTGATCAGATTGAAGAACCCCTTGGAGGGAACACCGATATTGGGGCTAGCATGTGGGCAGATTCCCAAATGTTATAGAGAGGAATGGGGTGGCACTATTTCACCAGCTTGTGGCAGCCCGGGTAACAATCAACATGGACAATGGACTTGGGCATGAGCCTCGAAGAGACTTCTTACGTACCATGCCTTGACATGGATCAAAGTCCCTGTAGTTCAGAACGGTGTGGGGATTACACTCTAGGCTACCCAGGTGTTGGTGAACCGATGTGAATGGGTTCAGAACGACTAATGGGTTGTGGGCTTGAACCTCATGGAGGCTTCCTACGTACCTTTCCTTAACAAGGATCAAAGTCTACATAGTTCAGATGGAGGTGTCGGTGAACTGACATGAAGATGTGCTAGGGGTTCGATGGGTGTTGGGATTGATCCTTGTGAGGCTTCCTACGTACCATGCCTTGATATAGATCAAAGTCCATGTAGTTTGGGTGTACAGTTTAATGTCATGTGATACGGGGCATGAATGTTGGGCTTGAACCTCAGGAAGTCTTCCTACGTACCATGTCTTGACATGGATCAAAGAACATGTAGTTCAGATTGGGGTGTGTCGGCGAACCGTCATGAATGAGGACCGTGGTCCGATGGATGTTGGGATTGATCCTCAGGGAGGCTTCCTATGTACCATGCCTTGACATGGATCAAAGACCACATAGTTTAGATGTACAGTCTAGTGTCATGCGGGGCGGGGTGTGAACATTTGGCTTGAAACTTAGGGAGGCTTCCTACATACCCTACCTTGACAAGGATCAAAGTCCACGTAGTTTAGATGGTGGTGTCAGTGAACCGATATGAAAATGGATTGGGGGTCCGATGGGTGTTGGGCTTGAACCTTAGGAAGGTTTCATACGTACCATGCCTTGACATATATCAATGACCACATAGTTCATATGGGGTCTTGGCACACCGACATGGAGACAGTCAGGGCCAATGGTTGTTAGAGTTGAACCTCATGGAGGTTTCCTATATAACATGCCTTGACATGGATCAAAGACCACATAGTTTAGAATGGGGGTTTGTCGGCGAACCGATGTGAATGAGTACCTTGGTCCGATGGATGTTGGTCTTGAACCTCATGAGGCTTCCTATGTACGGTGACTTGACATGGATCAAAGTCCTCGTAGTTCGGGATGGGGGTGTGTCGAAAAACCATCCTGAATGACGACCTTGGTCCGATGGATGTTGGGCTTGAACCTCATGAGGATTCCTACATACCATTCCTTGGTAAGAATCAAAGTCCTCGTAGTTCAGGTGTATAGTTTAACATCATGCGGGATGGGGTGTTGTCATGGTCAATGTTTACTCTAAGCCCATGTGATTCGTGCTCGGTGTGAGAAACAAGAGGCGGCAGAGATCTGACGATCACATCGCGAAAGGTGGATCCATGGGATGTGGAGTGGGGCTTACGCATTGAGTGGACTAGGGAGATAGAGATTGGGACTTACTCCAAGATAGATGCCTGAGGGTGACAAAACACTATTGGAGGGGGACTTGGGACCGAAGAAAGTAGGAGCCCAATTCCCTATCCCTTCCTCCGCTGGCCTTGGCATCGAGGAAGTGAGGAGAAGCAGGGGTACTGCCACATGAAAGAAAATCTTGGGGCATACACGAAGGTGGATTCCCTTCCCAATGGAAATATTCCACTCCAAGAAGGAGGATATCATCCCCTAGGGAGACCTGTGGTCATGGAGAATTCCCAAGGTGGGGGGTCACTGCGTGCGAGGCACGGGGTCAGGTCACAGTTTTACATCACATGTTGAGAATGATGTGCTTGGCAGTTTAACATCCTGCAACCTAGATGAGGTGGGTTCACTCCGCACCCCTAGGACATACATAATCGGTACCCTAAGCTCCTTATTGGAGGGAAGGTATTGAAAATTCCGTAGAGATGGGGTGTCGTGGAGCGAACCATCGAGGGTTCCGCGTTAGCATGGCTATGCGAAGAAGCAATTTCCATTAGCGTGTTTATGCGAATATCCGTTAGGCGAAGCAATGCTATGGGTAGTATTGTCTAGGGGACTTTGAAATTATATCGTGCAAACATGGAGGGTCGCACGGGAAAATGAATTTCCTAGTAGAGGGTTCAATAGGAAGGGGCCTTGTGGAGCTGTGCTGCTCCTCGTGGCGGAGGGAACCTGCGAAGGGGTGTGCTTCATGAAGTTGGGTGCCTTATCCTTAGCATGGGGTGGAGGATCAAATGGGAGGTGCTTCATGAAGTAGAAGGGAATTTGAAGAGCACAGCCTCGCGGAGCAAAGGTGCCTCGTGAAGGAAGGTGTCAGGAAGCATTGTGCTTCGTGAAGTACAGTGACCCTACCTTAGCATGTGGATTATGTGTACATGAAGGGTGTTTCGCAAAGAATAAATGCTATGTGATTACCCGAGTCCCCTTGGGGAACCCCTTACTTCAAAAAATCCCGTAGGCTTCACTAAAGGAATCCCTCTAGGAAGAGGGGATCAAAACGAGACAATTGGGAGGCACTTCGTGAAGTAGAAGTACCTCTCATAGCTCTTGGTTCACAGATTGGAAGAGTGCTTTGGGATTCGAGAGTTGAGAAGCTGAAAGGTCGGCTTGTCTGTTTGGAGAGCTCAGGGGGATCCCAATATTTATAGGCAAGAGTCACTGCGGAGAGGAGATCATGCAGCGCGAAGAGGGGCTTGGTGTCTACACAACGAGCTCTCGAACGTCAAACTGGTTCACAGAGCATCCTGCCTCCTTTGCTTCGTGGCGGGTTTGCAAACGTAAAATGCATTCGTGGAGCCTCTCACCTTCATTGGTTCACAATGGTCACAGTACTAGGGTACTCTGCGAAGGGGCTTCACAAGGCAGTCTGTGGGGCCGTCTTGGGGCCCTTTCTTCATTCCAAATTTTGCTGCCAATAGGTGTTTCTCATCTCACTTTCATTTCTGTGAGATTCTCATAGTTCACCACTTATTTCTTGTATGTTGTATAATTGTAATGCTATTTGATATATAATAACATGATTCTCTTTATATTAATTTTATTCAATGATTCATTTGAGGGTTATTAAGTTCTTGTCATATGATTCGACAGATTACATTGTGGAAAGATACTTTGTCTCAATTACTATTTTGTTGTGACTTAAATTATGCGGTGCACCTAATAATCCTTATGTGGTGTACCTACTTTTAATTTGAGATAACATTTCATTTGAAATTATATTTTTATTAAAAATCCATAATCTCATATCATTGATATGTTTGTAGTTGAAACTGTATACTATTTTACATATGGTGTATATTTGGAATGTTATTTTAATTATGGAAATATTGATGAATCTGTATACTCTAATCTATATGGATATTGAAAAGGGATATTGATCTTGAATTGAATCAATGTATAAATAATTATTTGGACATTCAGTGGCTGGTGGGTCCCAATATAGCCCCTCGATGTATCGTCGGGTCTCATGAGACAAATCAGTTGGCGACAAACCCTTCCATTTTGTTTCCAAAAAATATAACGGGTTTCTACCCACAGAACTAAACCATTTAAATGGTATATTGTTTTCATGTTCCAAATACATGACTTCCAATTAATAAGCATTTTCTTTATTCATTATTAGTTATTATTATTATCCATGAGGTGTTCACTATGACAAAATCTATGGATGCAGTTTCATTCTCAGTTTATTAATGGAATTACTTTTTCATTTATTCACTATGCCATATTTATTATGTAAGATTGATTATGATTTACTTATTATTTTACCCATGATTCCACTATTTGTAACCCTTACTAAGCATTTGAGCTCACCCCTTTCATTGTTTACCTTCAACAGGTGATGAAGAGAAGGTCATTTAATGAGTTTATATGGTTTCAATTTTTAGCTTTTTTATGTATTGTATCTTGTAACCTTTTTAATGTAATTTTTTTTACATCTATGTATCTATTTTCTTACAGAATACAAAACTGGTCATTCCTTTGGGATTTTTCATTCCTCATAACCTTGCCAATATCATATGTAATGCACCTTATCTAGCCTAGAGGGGTCGGGGTGTTATTGATGGTATTAGAGAAAGTTTATTATTAAACATGGAAACTACTGTAAGAAATGTATAGTAGAGAAAAAATCCCAAAGGTATTATATGAGAATAAAAGTACAATAATGTCCTTGTATTTTTGCAAGGAATAGACTATGTGGATCTTTTAAGAAATATGTCCCTATCCAGATATGACTAGGTAGAGGCGGATATGGCACATATGTAACTAGTGTTAAAACCCGAAAACACTGCTTTGAGCTATACTCGAATGGGAACTGGAGCATGACAAAAGGCCTTGCTGCACTCTTGGTTACGACACTCCCTGGGGATTTGATTAGGATAATTCACATTTTCTTTAAAAGACATTATGAAGTAGTTTAATGTAAAATTTTCATTAGAGAAACAATGTTTATAAGATTAGATTGGCATAGAATCTCAATCTATGTTTAGTGCTTTTCTATTTGAGATTCATAAACAAATATAGTGTATCCCATTATTTAGAAATGGAGTCTAATGGAAGAAGGGGAATCAATACTCATGGGGAAGGTAGGGATCTCCCTTCTGAGAAAGTCAACACAGTCAATGTTGTAGCAGATCAGATCATGACCATATTGGGAAAACATACTCAGGTTGTGACGAATAACCATTCCACACTTGTCTTGGATCGTTTCATGAGGCAGAAGCCCCCATCATTTAACAGGACTTCTAATCCAGTGGTTTCTAGGCAATGGATCAAGTCCCTTGAAAAGAAATTCATGGCATTAAGATGCAATGAAAATGAAAAGGTAGTACTGGAAGTATATTATCTCAAGGACGACGCTGATCAATGGTGGTCCTTGATTCAAAATACAATGGCGGAAGAAGAAAAAGAAGATATGGAATGGAGGAATTTTATGGAAATATTCTTCGAAAAATATTTACCTCGTGAGGAATGAACTGAAATGAAGAGGCAATTCCTTAGATTAAAACAATGTGTAAAAGACAACGTTGTAGAGTATGGGGCTACTTTTCCAAAGTTGTCCAGGTATTCCATAGATTAGGTATGTGACTCGGCAGACAAAATTGATCATTTCTTTGAAGGTCTTAACCCAAGTCTTCAAAGGGAAATGGCTTTTCAATCATTTTCATCATATGATAAAATTTTATCAAGCTCCATAAAAATAGAGAATGAATTCTATAGATCAAATATTTTCAAAGGAAACCAAGATATGAAGTGGTAGTCTAAAAACAAAGGAAAAGGAGAATCACTAAAGAAGATAAAGGGAACAAAGCTACTACCATTATGTAAGAACTGTGGAAAGAATCATCTCGGGAAATGCTTGAAAGGCATGGGAGTCTTCTATATCTTCTAAGAATAGGGTCATCGATCTGTCGAATGATGGGGAAGAAAAAATTCAATGATATTCAATGCTACAGTTTCAGAGAGATGGGACACTATACAAATGAGTGTCCTAGGATCCAAGGAAACATGCCTCAGAAAAAGACAAGAGAACAAGGGAGAGCCTATGCGATTACAACCGCATAGGTTGAAGTTCCTAATGACATGGTGGCAGGTTCATTAATTGTTTCCTCAAACTTATCCAACATGTTATTTGATTCTGGATCATCGCATTCTTTTATATACTCTCAGTTTACCACGAAAATTAGATATTTCCAATTTTATTTAAAAATGGAGTTTCATTCAAAACTACGAATGGATGTATCATTGAAACAAAGGCATATCAACTAGTCCCCCTCCAGACACCAAAATGTGCTTTAGTTTCTAACCTTGTCATCATATAAATTATGGAATTTGATATGATTCTAAGTAGGGTTTGGTTGTCAAATTATGATGCGATGATTTATTATAAGAAGAAGGAAGATACAATTTTTGAAAATGGTGTAGAATCCCTTGTCTTTAGGGAAGAAACATTGACAGCTGATTCTTTTCTAGAACCACTTCCACTATCTCTACTGAATGCAATAATTGTTGAGGAAGATAAACCAATATGTATGGGTCATGAATGAAATCTTAAAATTGAATATTTTCATATTTTTCAACTGTACATTGATGTATTTCCAGAGGATTTACCTGGATATCCTTTAGAGCGGGAAGGTGAGTTCTCTATTGATTTAATTCTTGATGCAAGACCTATATCAATGTTTCCCTATAGAATGGCCACTGTGGAATTAGTAGAGATAAAGAAACAACTGATGGATTTGAGTGAAAAAGGATTTATTCGGCCTAGTGTTTTTCCATGGTGAGCCCCTATCATCTTTGTCAAGATAATAGATGGATCCATGAGGACTTCCGGTGATTATAGGGAAATCATTGCTATTGCAATAAAGAATAAGTATCCTCTACCCCAGATTGATTATTTTTATTTGACCAACTTCAGGGATCTCAATACTTTTAATTGATTGACATTTGATCCGGATATCATTAATTTCTTATGAGGAAGGAAGATATTCCTAAGATAGCATTTCAGACCAGGTATGGGCATTACGAGTTTATAGTGATGCCTTTTGGACTGAAAAATGCACCCTCTATTTTCATGGATTTAATGAATAGAGTTTTAAAGGAATATATTGATAACATTGTTCTTGTATTCATTGATGATATCCTTATGTACTCAAAAATCTATGAAGACCATGAGAATCAATTTCGGGTTATTCTGAGAACTCTTAGAAGAAATAAATTATATGTGCAGTTTAGCAAGTGAAAATTCTGGATTCAACCAGTTTCTTTATCTCAGACATATTTTCTCTAATAATGGAATCTTAGTTTATCCTGCAAAGACAAATGCAATCCAAGAATGGCCCATTCTAACAAACATAATGGTGGTATGCAGTCTTATTGGCTTATTAGGTTACTATCGACGTTTTGTTCAGAATTTTTCCCAACATGCTAACCCACTAACCAAGCTCACACATAAAAGAGTAAAGTTTGTGTGGACAAAATAATGTACAGAATTCTTCGAAGAATTTAAAAGAAGATTGGTCAATGCTCCAATTTTGACTCTTCCATCTGGAAGTGGTGGAATTGTAATAAACAGTGATGCATCAAAGAATGGATTGGGTTGAATCCTTATGGTAAATGAAAAATTTATTGCTTATGCATCCAGACAGTTGAAGCCTCATGGGAAAATTTATTCAACTCATGATATTGAGTTAGAAACAGTAATCTTTTCTCTGAAAATATGGCAGTATTATCTCTACGGAGAGAGATGCGAGATTTATATGGACTACAAGAGTTTAAAATACATTTTCACACAAAAAAGAACATAATATGAGGCAAACAATATGGCTTGAGTTACTCAAAGATTACGATTGTTCAATACACTACCACCCAGGAAAGGAAAATAAGGTGGTAGGTGCATTAAGCAGGAAATATCATGATCTTTTGACTCAAATGAGGATTGAAATAGATCATATATTCAATGATCTACTAAAGATGGATATGGGAATTTTTAAGGAAGAGGAAACATAAATCCTCTATAAAATGATTTCTAAACCATCTTCCTAGAGAATATAGAAAGCTCTCAATCTGATGATGAGAATCTAAATGTGAAAATTATTTCATTTAAGGATGGGAGACTGGCTGACATCATGTATGAAGAAGGAGTTCTGAAATTAGGGAATAAGTTATATATTCTATTAGGACCTAAGCTAAAAATGGAACTATTAGACGATTCGCATAGCTCAAATTTCTCTATACACCCAGGTAACACCATGATGTATAGAGATCTGAAAGAATATTTTTTGTGGGACATTATGAAGTGGGAAATTTCTGACTACGTCAAGATGTCTAGTTTGTCAATGAGTGAAGGCAGAGAGACAACATCTCAAAGGAGTGATGAAACCTCTACCTATTTCTATGTGGAAGTGGGATAACATTACGATGGATTTTGTCACCAGAATACCGAGGACACCTAGACGGAATGATGCAATATGGGGAATTTTTGATCATCTCACAAAATCAGTACATCTCCTTCCTATAAGAGATGACTTTGCCCATGATCACTTGGGAAGACATTATATTAATGATGTTATAAGACTTCACGGAGAACCTCTATTGATTGTGTCTGATTGAGATACCTGGTTTATATCAAAATTCTAAAAAAGTCTCCTAAAGGATTTGAATACTGAGCTTCATATGAGTATTGCTTATCACCCCCAAACTCATGGACTGTATGAAAGGACTTTTTAAACTACAGAAGACATGCTGATGTCATGCTCACTTGACTTAAAAGGTATGTGGGATATATACTAACCTTTGGTGGAATTTTCCTACAAAAATAGTCTCCATTCTAGTATTCAAATGTCTCCATATGAATCATTATATGGAAAGAGATGTCGAACTCCATCTTCTTGGGAAGAAGTTAGTGAGAGGAAACTTATAGGCCCAGAACTAATTGAAGAGACCACAAAATAGGTGAAGACAATACAAGCCCATATAACCAGAGAAAGGATTTGGAATTTCAAGTTGGATATCATCTCTATAGAAGGGTGTCTTAAGGTTCGTTAAGAATGGGAAATTGATCCCCAGGTACAACGGACCATTTGAAATCCTGGAAAGAATCGGAGCTGTAGCTTAATGCTTGGAAATACCTCCAAGTCTCTATCGAGTTCATGATGTGTTCCATGTGTCATTGTTAAAGAAATACATGCCAGACCCAACACATGTACTCACATATGAAGAAATAGAACTGGAACTAGATATGTCATAATGTGAAAATCCTATTGGGATTCTTGGCACAAGGGAGATGATATTGAGAAATCGAGAAACTCATCTAGTAATGGTTCTTTGAAAAAACCAGAACATGGAGGAAGCAACATGGTAACCAGAGGATGTTATGAAATGGACTCTTCGACATCTTTTTGGGGAGCTTCATACATAAAATTTCGAGGATGAAATTTTCGAAGGATGGAATAATGTAGCACCCCAAACACTTCACGATATGTTTTTCTTAAATACATTCTAGTAATAGAATATATTTCATAAGTCACTGAGCCTCTATGGAAAAAAACATGGTTACATATAGGGGATATCTAGAACCTACCCACGTAAACCATATTTTGGTCACTTCTATGATGTGAATTTCGAAAATCTGACATACATGGTTGCAATCAGTAAGTTATTTGGAGTCTGATGAGGAAAAATCAATTTTCAGTGAATAGTAACCTACCCTTATGAATAGTAACATACCATAATGATTATTAACTTACCCTTATGAGTAGTAATATGACTCTTATGAATGGTATCCATACGATTGATAGTATAAAATAATTTAGGCACCTTAAAAATGGAGATGAAAATTTTAGGTGTTTATATTTTTTGATTAAATAACGATTTTAATTAAATATTTAATTAATAATATTTAGATAATTTATTTTTAAAAATGGACTTCATTTTTGGATTCTAAAAATCAAAAATGGTTATGATAAATTTTTGTGATTTTTCTGAAATACTTGAATTTTTGATGAATAGTAAAATCCGATAATTCACAATAAATGATAAATAATGAATTAATTGAGTCATTGATGATGATCGGATGATGAAAGCCCAATTGGTTCAAATTCACATGAATATATTAATGTTATTGGTCATGTAATACTCACTATTGATTTCCTTGATAGAATATAATAAATTAATGACTATAATATTAAGAAAACTCCTCTCCCATCAACTATGTAAACCACCCCTCACCCCTCTTCCTCCCACACCAGTCAAGATTTAAGGCTAGACTAAATTCTACCAAATACTCTTTCAAATCCCCCAAACCACGTCCAAGACCTTCTGTTCTCACCAAATGGCAAAAAACAAAGGCCTTAAAGAGATTTTCAAGGAGGAGTACTCAAGAGGTGAACGTTCCTTCTCTTTTATTTCAATTTCTTTTACAAAGTTCCATTATTTTGTTCTCTCTTCTAACCCCCCTCATCAAAATGCCATGATAATTCCAATACCTTACATGTAATGGATATTTATTGTGGTAATGGAATATTTCATCCTAATCTCTCTTTATCCATCCTTTTATACAATAAATTTAAACACTGTCCTAGATGTGAAAATTTATCACACTCAAGGAAGACTAGTTTTCAATATTCAGTAATATCATCAATACTGGTCATGAAACCTTTCCAATGGTTTAAATAGGTCATAATATATGTATTTTATCTTTATTAATGTTCTATAATATTTACTCGTTCATAATATGGAATAATAATACAAAACAAGTTTTTGATGCACAAAACCGCCAAGCCAAATCCAAGCGTTTATTTTAACACATGGAAGGAGTCATCCACATTGTTTATAACCAGAATAATTATAAGATAATTTATATTTCATTAATTTCACTAATAATGTATATTAACAATTCTTTATGGTTAACCAAATTTAAAATTAACTTCCATTAATGAATACAATTAAACAAATCATGAAACCAAGTAAGAAAATGCTTCTAAAACAATAAAATTTAATCTCTTAAACACATAAAAGGCCATTAATTAACTTAATAAGGTTATACCATATCAATTAAATGTTTATGAGGTTTTGGAATTATTAATTAATGATGATTAATTTTATTATTAATGTCGTTAAGAACAAACAAGAACACCTTCGAGCGTAAGGAAAGGGATCCTCTCTCTCACTCTTGTTCAAGAATATATCCTATGTTTTGAAATTTTATTGTTAATTACTAATGATGGGGTATGTTTTAACACCTCCCTCATAAATCCCTTGTAAAATATAAGTAGTGTAATACTACTTCACCTCTCATTAATCCCTCACAATAACACTCGTTACCATATAGAAATGTTTGTAAGGGGTTTCTCATCTCACTTTCATTTTTGTGAGATTTTCATAGTTTGAAACTTATTTCTTGTATGTGGTTTAAGTGTACTAACATTTGATATATGATAACATTATTCTTTTTATATTAATTTTATTAAATGATTCATTTGATTTTCATTAATTTCTTTTCATATGATTCGACCGATTACATTGTGGTTAGAGACATTGTCTCAACTACTGTTTTGTTGTGACTAACTTTGTGTAGTGCATCTAATAATCCTTATGTGGTGTACCTATAGACCATTTGAGAAAAAATTTTATTTGAAATTATATTTATATTAAATATCCATAATCTCATATCATGGATAGGTTTTTTGTCTAAACTGTATACCATTTTACATACGGTGTTTATTTGGAATGTTATTTTAACTATTGAAATATTGATGAATCTATATACTATACTCTATACAGATACTGAAAAGGAATATTGATCATGTATTGAATCAATGTATAATGAATTATTTGAACATTAAGTGGTGGTTGGGGCCTGGAATATCCCCTCGATTAATCTATAGGTCTCATGAGACTAATCAGTTGGTGACAAACCCTTCGAGTGTGTTTTAAAAAATCAAATGAGTTTATAGCCTAATAACTAAACTGTTTCAATAGTATTGTGGTTTCATGTTATAGATACATGTTTTCCAATTAATAAGAATTAAATTTATTCATTATCAGTTATTATTAACATCCATGAGGTTTTCACTATGAAAAAAAACTATGGATGCAGTTTCATTCTAAGTTTATTAATGGAATTAGTTTCTCATTTATTCACAATGCCATATTGATTATGTCAGATTGATTATGATTCACTTATTATTTTAATCGTGTTTCTGCTATTTGTAAACCTTGCATATAATTTTAGCTCACCCCTTTCATTGTTTACCTTCAACGTGTGATGAAGAGAAGGTTATTTATTGAGTTTATGTGGTTGCAGTTTTTAGTTTTGTTATGTATTATATCTTGTAACCTTTTAATGTAATTTGTGTAACATATATGTATCTAGTTTCTTTAAGACTACTAAACTGATTGTTCCTTCAAGATTTTTCATTCCTTCTAACCATGCGAATATCACAAGTAATGCACCAGCTCCGACCTAGAAGGGTTAGGGTGTTACAAAATGGTGAGTCTAAGTCATGTTAGGTTAACCAAGAATTTTTCCGTTTCATTTCTTGATTCATTTTTTGGGACCCTCAACCCCACATCCCTATATATTTTTATCTAAATAAAGGTTGGTACAATTCACATGGGGGATTTTTATCAGAATGATGCACCACTATTTTTATCTTATCTAGAATAGTGTTATCCATACATGGATGATGGGTTTTAGTATATGGACCAACCATATACATCCTTCTCCCCACCCATTTATTTTTCTCTTTTATAACCATATATAGAACATATCATAAAACTATTATAAAAAATGGAAGCATTTACCACATTCCATTTGGATCAAAATGAATGGTTTGGATGAATTGGTACTATGGTTGAGAAGCTTCAGAGGAAATCCATATTACGGATACTTCGGTTGAGTTTGAAGTTGGGTGTTCTAACTCTTTTTCAACTAAGAATGAATTCTATGATGTGGAACTCACATTTGAATCACTAATAATTTACAAAAAATGAGTTTCAAAAAAAAACATAGAATATGGGAACATTCCATATCATGTTAATACAAAATTTGATCAGATCGTTGTCTTTAAACCTCCATAGATTTCTTACATGTTCTAGAGGATTCCTATGAATATTTTTAGTTTTCAGCATAACAAAGCAAGTACCCATAGAGGTGGAGGATTTAGATGAAAAAAATAACATGTCCACCTTATATTCTTAATATCCATAAAAAATGATATTGTATGACATCGACTAAGCCACCTAAAGGGAAAGAAAATCAGATGAAAGATGAGGGATATAGACATATATAGTGGTTTTCATAGTTGAAGCCATAATTTTCGTAAATGTGTCGGTAAGTACCCAAACATAGGTCATACCAAAGACCTAAAATAAAGGAAATTGTTGAGAGGAATCCCAGTTACTCTATTATCTCTTTCTCTTCTATTTTAGTAACTAAATAGAATTTACTCATACTTAAAATGTCATGTAACACCCTTTCATTCATCCTCATTTTGATTATGAATACAATGAGGTTACACACCATGTGTATCTTCTTACATAACATGCAATTTTTTGATTTTTATATAATATAATAGTGTTTTTTATAAATAAATGTTGAGTAATTAAATAAATAGAAATGAATCATGTTCTAATGGAGAGGACCTCAGAGTGTATCTGAGCCCTTACCAGTTTGAATCGCTCTGTACCTTCCTTTGGAAAAAGATTCATAATTTTAAATCACCAGGTTTCTTATAGTAAATGTGATGTGTTTCTAAAAGTATTTAAATCCATTTCAATATAAAAGAAAACCAATGGTGGGGATGAACTAGCTGACATGGTCGTAGACCACGATCCAAAAGACTTGGGTTCGAGTCCTTGAAACTAGTCCAACTCTATAATTTTTTACTAAACTAAACCCAAAAAGTATTTATTTATGTAAAACTCATTTTTCATGTTCTCATTATAATATAATAATTTTTTAAAAATAAGAAATCACCCGATGGTGATGTTGGTTGACTAGAAGATTCGTAACCCCAGGTTCAAAAGACATTAGTTTAGACTAAACAAATCTCGTTATATGATTAAAAATTTTAATAATTAAAACCACATACCTTTCATTTTTCCTTTCACTGTATAATATAGAAACTATACATAAAATACTATAAAATAATAAAATTTAATATTTACAAACTTCAATCAAGCGGTTGAGGGAACATACATGGATCGTCATAGTTTGTTGTTAGAGTTGGCCATGAGCACATAACCAATGTTTTTAGTTCTCTATTTCAAATTTTAGAAAATAAAACAAGTATTTCTCTATTACACTCTGTGTATAGGTTTATTTTCATGCATTAATTCATATTTATTTGTAATTATTTAATTATATATAGTAGTTAGTAGT
The DNA here is from genome assembly GCA_963277665.1 of Viscum album. NCBI lineage: Eukaryota > Viridiplantae > Streptophyta > Magnoliopsida > Santalales > Viscaceae > Viscum > Viscum album. The sequence goes on from OY728145.1 coordinate 193,048,805, forward strand.
GAATTTATTGTAATAACTATATATTATATTTTAATATATATATAGCACATACACAACCTATATAGTCATATACACGAAGTGTGTCCTCACTATAAATGCCAGGAACCGTACCCACCCTAACCCATTTATAACACCCCTCCCCATGTTTCGATCCTCCGTACACTGCTCAGACTAACTCAATTCCAATTCTCCAATTCACTTCGATTCATGCCATGATTTATTACAAATTTTTTGATAGATGTATATATATTCCTACACACCCAAATTCATTCATTACACAAATATACGGTATGCAAACCCATGTTGGAAAGGAAATATTTTGGAGATGTCGTAATTTTAACGATCTTAATAGGGATTATTTTTTCATTCATATTATTCAATGCATATTATTAATTATTATTTAAGAATTCATCTTCCTTTGTCAAGACTTTGAGGATATTTTTCTCAACATCACATACCTACCCTTAGCACAAAAAACATATGACGATTATTGAAAGTCCTCATGATTTTTATAATTTCATTTCTAAAGTGGAGAATAATATAACTTTCAAGATTATGGATATAGTGAATATACATAAGATTGAGAATAAATCTAATTAAATGATTTTTATTTATGAGTCTTTAATTCAACGGTGTGATAAATAATCATGTGGATAATATATTTTTGAATAGTTAAAAAATGCAACTAAAAGAGGATGAATGTTCTTAATTAAATTATATATGGTGTATAATTAGAATATTATTGGAATAGAAATTTGTTTTTCACCTTGTAAAATACTCTTATATAACTAGAGTATTTTTATGTATAATTAAATGAATTATTTCCTTCTTAGAGAATTGATTCTATTAATTAGACTGTGAGGTTTTTCTTGAGGGAAATAAAATGTCTAAGTGTGGGTGAGAATGATATTCCCAATTTCGGTATACTAATTTATTCATTTTAAGGATTATTAAAACATTTTTTCACTAGATACACATTATTTTAAGGGTAAAATTATTTATTTTGGTGTTTTAGATGATTTTCATTATTTTAAAGTGAATGTAATGAATTAGGTATGATAAAAAAAATTATATATTCACTCTGTGTAATTTATAAATAGATTCCATGTAACCTTTGTCGGGAATGGATCGTTTATCTTGAGTATTTTCTCATATAGGAAATAAAAACCAATATTCTATGTACTCCTCATTGTCACACATTGTACTCCCTTCCAAAATCATTTAGCGACTGATAGAGCATCTGTATACCATGTATGATGATGCAACCGTTCGTGTTCTCCCGCATACTGACAACTGATGATTCAAATTCAATGGGTGGCATGATTGGCCACCTACTGGTAGATTAAAAAAAGGAAATATACAGTTGAATCAACTACATGGAGTGTAATTTTGATTATCCTTCATGTAATCCATATTTGTATAAATAAAATGGAAATCCTTCGACTTTAGGTTTGGCTACTCATAGGGTATATGCAGTCTCTCTACCGTTTAATCTCCCTCAAATCCAAAATATGAATTTTTTTCATCTTCTATACTACTATTTTAGAGTAATTGTCCCATTTATCCCTATATCCTCTTGTATTCCTAGTATGGGTTGAGTTTCCTCTCCACTCATATTCTGTGACAATATTCGTTAGAGTATGATATTCCAGTGTAGGGGTTGTAATAAGATTATTTGTATAGTGTAATAGAACTTATAATGCATTTTTCTATTATTGTGATTTTCCATTATAATTATTTTAATGAAAAAATTATTCATATGACCAGTTGTGTCATTTTGGACCAGAAATGAAACAACTAGAGAAAACTAAAGGAGTTCTAGTAGAAAAATCCACAACCATTGGGTGATCCCATTGCCCCTATTTTAGGTGTAATGATATGAAAATGTTTTTGAACAATAAATCATCGGTCTGAGGGTTTGATGTTTAAATATATAATTACTAGTTATTAAACCAATAAATTGTAATATAATTTTATTATTAGGGTAAAACTATTATTATTAATAATTTTAATATAAAATTATTATTAATGAAATTAACCCTAATCAAGTTGTAACCCCAACATAAATTGTTTTATTTATTTTTATCTCTCTTATTTTGTTTCAAATTGATTTTCATAAATCATTTCACATTATTATTCCCATGACGTAATTTAATTTTTCTATATTATTGATTAATACTAACCAAATCGTGTATGCAATTATTTTTTTATTTCATTTTTGGGTGCAATTCTACTATAACTAGCTACCTAGTTAATCAGATTAGGAGGAGAAAAAATAATTTACTATGCCTCACGATGGGTGTGGTCACTATTAAACCTAACCTCTTAAACCTGTTATAGTAATATAACAAATTAATAATTTATTAAACCCTCACCTTGGTGTGTACCAATGAATCAAATAAAAACACACAATATTTACTAGGCTCATATGAAAAGTGTACTCCTTTCCTTATTGATTATTTTACAAACATGGATTTTATGCTATAATGTTATTATCAATTTCAGTGATCTACGGTGTCCATAACTGCATGACTAGTTAAAACCCCAATCACATTATCTTCCTCAACGGGGAATAATATTTAGTCCTAAGCCACTTTAAAAACATGTAATACCACCATTTATAAGATCCATCACATAGGCTATAAGTTATTTTTCATTAATTACACTATGAAGATGAAACATATTTGAGAAAAGGAATCCATCACCTTGTATTCCCAAATAGTTGAATATGGTCTAACCTCTTTTAAAACAAACACTACACTCTTAATAACTAACATTAGACAATGTTTCAAATTTATTTTTTTGTACACATCATTTATAACCATATAAAAAATATGTTACTCGTTTATAGTTTATTTTCATCATCAGATGTTAGGATTTTTTTTGTTTTGTAATGGTTTTTTGGTAACATGGTTTATTCTAGAACACTAGTTCAGAGTAAATTATTCATATATTATTAAATATTTTATAATATTGTTTTTTTAATATTCATTAAGTGTTATTTCATTAATTCAAATATGTGGATATAGCTAAAGTAAAATTAATTTTATGATGAACTAGTTTCACTGTGTTTAACGTTCAAAAGGTTGTATAATAAAAAATATAGTAATTGTTTTGAAAAAAATTCTAAAATTATTAAAAAATATTAAATATATTATTATTCAATTATATTAATATTATATAACATTCCTTAATTATTCATGATATAAATATTCTAATATTGTTCACATAGGTGGTAAAACCGACCCAAATGAGAGAAAGTTATAATGATTAAATGAGAAAGGAAGTGTATTTATATAATATTAATATATATTTTATAGAAGATTAAATATTTAAAATTTACTTTACCGTAATTGAATCCATTCATATAAAAATCTATGTTGTGTGTTCATGAAATATGGAATGCATCATTTATTGAGGTGGTAGTCCACACATAAGCATGATAAATGATTCCATTTCAGAACAAATGGTATATAATAAATGTATATGATAAGTTATCATTTTATAATTATAGATTATAAATTTAAAAAATATTAATTAATAAAATATATTCGTATTACTATCATCTATTGGAAGTTATTAAAATAAAACCACATTGATTCATGGAGGCAGTAGTCTGCACATACACACAATCAATGATTATTTGTTTTTCATAATGGATGGAGATGAACGAATAATGTTGGACACTATAATATAATAAAACTTTTTATGTAAATAATAATTATTTAATTATCCTAGGGCTTCCTGAATTTTTTTAATATCTTAATTAAGAAGAAAATACCGAGGAGTTAGAATTAATCATGTTAAGAACTTTTGATTTATATTGGAAATATATTTCGATATTGAGTCCTTATGCTATGTAATTGAAACCATAATCTTATTAAATTGATATTTGATGAAAGGTGGATAAAAATGGTAATGTTTAGGGTGAAATCCATCGGGACATTTTTATAATTAATCAGGGGAAGTGATCCCCTTTCATAAGTAATTAAAAAGGGAAATTTTCGAAGTACCCATTACATTTCAATAACTATATATCTCTATTCAAGGGGAAAAGGGAAAAAAGTATAATTAATTTATAGTATGATTATTTTATGAAACCCCACTTATACACACACTTTAAGGGGAATTTGTAAAATTCTTTAGGTCTTTTAGAGGTAGTAAAACTCTTTTTACCCTTTATACTTTAAACAGATTAACAATTTTATTTAACCTTGGTAAATAATTTTAATGACCAAAATTAAAATTAGTAATATTTCATAAATTTAGAATTATAATTTCAAATATTAAAATCATTTTATTAAATAAAATATATAAAGTTTAGAATAGTTTGTTTTAATATTAGTGTAGAAAACTAATAAAAACCGTTGTTAGAAAACATTTATTTTTAGGATTAAAATTTATCTGTAGCATAAATTTATAGATGTAAATAACATTAATTATTTAAATTTGTTTTATATAATAGAAAAAAAATATTATGTGGATTCCATAGAATGAAATAACCAAATATAGCCATTTAAATTTATAATTAAAATAAATGACCAAATATACTTTTAAATAGAAGGAAATATTACTTATATTCTAAAATATTAATCATATATTCTGTAGGATTAACATATAATGTTATAATATATGACATAAAAAATTAAATACATATTTGGAAAATTAAAATGTTTAATAAATTTATAATTCATTCTTATATAATGATAAATTCATAAAATTTATTTATTTTTAAAAACATTATTTTTTAATATTCCTTTTATAAATGCATTATATTAAAAAAATATAAAAAATCAACCTAATTTAATTATTACATGTTTAATTCCAAAATTATGTTCTTTTTAAAATTTAAAATTATCATATTTATAAATTTTACTTCTAAAGGAAAATAAAAATAATAAAGGAAAACTGATTTGATTAAAAACTATTCTTTTTAAAAATAAATCATTCTTTATAATATTTCATAAAAATATATATCATAAATATTTTTGAAATATTAGTTCACTTAATTGGATATTATACCTTATAAAAGTAAAATTTAATAGTGGTTTGATATAATATACTAGGATAATTTTCACAACACATTAAATACATTATTTACGAAATAACACTCATTCTTATTAAATAATAATAATTGTTTATCATTTAAGAATAATTATTTATACTTTCTTAATATCTTTTTATTTCCAAGTTATTTTTTTCCTAAAATTTTATTAATAATATACATCTAATATGTCATAGATCATTTTATTTCAGCATTGTATATGAAACAATCTATCAAACATAGTATTAATTTATGGAAAAATATATTCCCAAATCTCCAAGTATTATAGTTATGGATTGTTAATAAAAAACTAACCTAAATAGACAATTATAAATGATTAAGGAATTTTTATTTGTATAATTTAATTAGAATATAATTAAATTTATGATTTCTAATGAATAATTTATCTATAATAAGTTAGAAGAGCTATGGAATACACTATAAGGGGAAGGTCATAATTGAATGTAGAAATATTTTATGAAGAATAAATTTCACTATAATCGAATTCATTTTACCATATTTTTTATTTCTAGAGGTAATTAATCCTCGGATTAACATACATGGATATTAAAACTTTTTAGATTAATATTCATTACATTATATAAACACATGACCAAATGTCGTAATAGTTTAGTGCCTTTGGAAACTTGAAATCAAAATCTTAGAACATAGTGAAATATCTTCAACATCTATCTTAAATGTCTTCCCATTTATTACTCCTACTTTAGACATTTATTTATAAAATAGGTAATGGATACAAAATAAATGGTGATCCCAAATTTGTAGTAAGGGTAAACATAAGAGATACTAATCTATGACTATATGATGTAATAGGATAAGAGTAAGGTTATGTGATGATAATCATAACTTATGAGGTTCATAACTAACCTTTTATAGATGATAAACATGAGGTATTGAAGAATGATTCGTAGTTCATAAGACATGAATCATAAGGGAATCAAATTACATGATACATTATAGCATAAAATTGGAATAAGACATAGATTTTTTGGAATACACATAAGCATATAAAATATTGTGTCAAGCCTACCTACTAAAAGATTCATCAAATGTTTGTATTGGGATAATCTGATGTGTACGTACTTCAATATTAGGTCAGAATCCATTATACACACTTGTTTTGGCATTGGGATGACCTCCCATGTACCCTATTATTTTGGTCTTAAGATGACCTCTTGCTTAACATCTTGTTGTAGTCATAGAATGACCTCTCATGGATCCTCTGATTTGTGGGATTAGTATGACCTCCTTTGTACCCTCCTGTTGCGGATTTGGGATAACCACCCATGTACCCTTTGATCTCATATAATATTTATCATTACCCAATCCATTTCAGGGATATATATTCCACACCCATCACATAATGAAATCATATATATGTATTCCCCAAGACAATAAAATAATCATCAAATCATCACCCATAAAAATAGATGGGTTAAATAAACAACATATGACACCTTAGGAATTTAATTGGGAATTATAAAAAAATAATCATATCATAACCTATGTGTTTGAGATAGGTTTCCTAATTATTTTATCATAGAATAACCCATGATGTTAAGTGGCATTCATAAGCGTTTATCAGGGTATAACCTGTGGAAGAGAAACAGGTTTCATAAAATAATTTTCATCTTAAACATAAACCATTCAATTAAATAATAATAATAGTTTCATTGTATCATATCAATATTAAATAATAATATTTATCAAAGTATATCATATTATATAGAGAAGTACTTTTAAATAGGAAATGAAGCATTTTACATAGAAAATAACCTTTAAAAATCATTTTTTATTGCAAAAAACATTTTTGAAAATTTGTATTGGAAAAAAACATCTAAAATTTATGAAATAAATATCAAAAAACAAATTAAACCATTTCATTAGAAAAATATCCTTCCATATTTGAAAATTTATTTTTTAATCCGAAAACATTTTGAATAACATTTCTTTGAAAATAACTATTAAAAATTATAAAGGAGGCTTTGGAAACTATATTAAAATAGTTTTTAAAACATAAATCAATTTAAAACCATTTTCCTTGAAAATAACATTAAAAATTAATAAAAAAATGTCTTTTCTATTTTTAGAAAACATGCTTTTTTGAATTAAACTCATTTCCTACCAAAGATAGAAATAACGTCATATTTTCTTAAAAACACATTCCAAATTTTCATTTATAGCAAAGAGTAGAAAATGGAAAAACTACATTGATATATGAAAAAAATAGTGGTATTAAATTATTTATAATTATTCAATGATGTATCATAATATTTCATTAGTGGGTGTATAATCATAATCAATTCTGATAAATGAAGAGATTGTAGAAATAAAGACTTACCACTTTGGAAAAAATGAATCACAATACCCACGAATTAATTACAATACATGATGCTTAAAATAACATTAATAGAAGGTAAATCAATGATATAAAATGTTAAATGGGAAGTATATATACCATATAAAATAATATAGGCATATATCATATGCTATTTCTCAAAGAACAAAATTTGAGATCAAATTTCATTACTGATTCAGTAAATGTTACACTATATACCCAATTAAAGAGATATCGTAATATGGATATTTAAATGAAAATAAATTCAAGTAAAAGAATCATAAAATTTCTTAATGATATGTATATACACCTCATAAAATAAATAGGTGGTGACTATGACATGTGTCTCACAAAAGTAAAAAAGTAAGACATAAGTCCCTTACAATATGAAAAACATTTGAATAATTAGATATATAGAATAATAACATCAATTGAAAATTTAAAAATAGTAAAATAAATTAAATTCATTATTTAATGATTCATAAGGATGTATATACACCACAAAGAACAAACACGTGGTGAATATTGCATAAGTCTCATTGAAATAAAACCGAGACTACAAAACCCCTTATCTTATGTCTTGATGATCATCATACTTGTTCGGAACTATTTAATATTAAATATAAATATATAATACATCTATAAAATAACAATATTAATATTTATAATACCATATTTTATTTACTTATGACATTATTTTACCTTTTTATAAATGATTCGTCGTTAAAGTTATGTTCCAGGTAATAACCACTGTGTTTTTCGCCCATTTTTTTATTTTGGATTCAAGGTCCTCTTACTGAGATGTTGATTGGATAATTTTAATATTTTATAAGATTATATAATTATCATATATATTCATTATATTATTAATTACAATAATAAATAATATATATAAATATAAAATTAAATACACCATTTGTGGAGATGGTAGTCCATACATACATAGGAACATTTTTCCATTTTCCTGCCTTATTGATCGAATAAAAACTAAATGATATATATATATATATTATATTATCATTAATGTATCATTTTTATTTCATATATAAAAATTAGATTTACTAAATTCATCTTTTATACATTCAATTTAAAGTGTAAATGAATCATATCGCTTCGCGAGGAAGTAGTCTGTTGTACTCATGAATGTCATTATTATAAACCCACAAATTGGAAATCATGAAGTTATGTGTTATATAAATATTAAATAAGGTTACTAACATACTAAATATAATATATATCATATATAAAAAATTAATACATCCTTATGCAGAACCTTGAAAGGTGGTAATGGAAGAATGAATAAGATCAGTTCGTGAGGCGGTTGTCCTCCATAAATATGAACGGTGATTCTGTATCCCATTTGATGGAAGTTTGTGAAGGTGAATCTTATAACATTAAAAAAATATAATTAATTTATATATACTAAGGGTTTTATATAATCATTATATAAAAATTATTTAAGGGTTTTGAGGGAGAAATAAAAAACATTCATTGATGGACATTACCTCTTCTTCCGGTATCCCCTTTCGATTTTCACCAATGGACTTCCATGGTTGAATTTTGTCCCATCTTAATGAATCTTGGTTGATATTATGGATGTTTAATAGTAAATTGGGTAGTTAATGTATTCTTAAAATTGATTTAGAGATGTTAATAAGTTAAGGGGGTGGGGGTGAGTTCCCTTTTATAGTGGAGGTGGAGGGACATTCTTGTAAATACAAAAAGGAAAACACTATTGAGAGTCCACCATAGATAATTTGCCTCCAATAATGAACTCTTTTCATTAAAATAGAGTATATTTTTTAATTATATCCATATAATGGGTTTTGTACAAGTTTTTATGTCATTTTCTATATTATGTTTAAAGTTTATTCCCTTGGTAAAATCAATTTTTTAATCTATGTTATTAATTTTAACTATTTTCAATAATAATTCTAGTAAAACATTAGGTTGGACTTATTAAATATTTAAGAATAATTTATTAAGAAATGTAGAATTAATTTTTCTATATTTAATTCATGCAATTAGACAAACATAATTTAAAAATGATCACACAACTGATATGAAACAATGAGTTTTCAAAGAGAAAAATATTCAAAAGATTAAAATGTTTTATACTTTATTTCAATATGAAATTGATTAAATTGAAATAAATTAGATTAATATAATTATAATTGATCTAATTTTTCTTTAAATTAAATTTAAATAATAATTTTTCTATATAAATTATTCGAACAAAATACTATTTTCAATTAAAATTTGTATCTCTTATTATATAAAAAGAATATTTTCTGAAAAAAATCACCATAATATAATTTTGAATTTATTATTTCAAAAATCATGTTTATATTTTCAAATATAATTTATATAGTTTTCAGATATTATCTTAAAAATAATTGTTCCATTGAGAGGTGGTGAAACTACTTTTTTAGAAAATACATTTTAAGAATAAAATTTAATTTAATCTCATATCTTGTCCCGAAAACTCATAGGATGAATGTAAAATAATATATTTAAAGAGTTATATATTCAATTAATTAAAATAATTTAATAATTTTTTTAATTAATTTATTTATGTAAAATTGTTTTGGTAAAAATTGTTTTGTATAAATTGATTTCATATATTTTCAAAGGAATTTATTTTCATTTATTGTTAATTGGTAACCAAATTATTCATAATATATACATGTATAAAATATATTTTAATAATTTATTTAATCAAATTAATAACTTCCATTCCAATAGTTAGGTGAAAATTATCATATTAGATAATTATATTTTTTAATATTTCATGTTTTATTTAAACCTAGTGTTGCATATAACACAAACTAAATATAGCGTTAAGTGTAACTTAGGATAAGATAGTGTTTCATTTATAAGATGTTTATCTTGGTGTTGTGTTTATTTCAAGAAAAAATTAGTTCTTTAATTTAACACAATCTTAATTTATAGGTGTGTTAAATGAAAAATACAAAAAACTTAAATTAATTTAAAACAAATTCCATAAAATCTCTGTCTGTTACATTCTACCACCCCTAAAATGAATTTCTCCATTGAAATCAATAACTTTGGTAGAAAATCCTACATCATTTCATCCTTAGGTTCCCACGTATCTTCTATAATCCGGTGGTTTCACTAGAAAACATTGACCATGTTAGTGGTCTTGTTTCATAGTACTCTCCCTATTTGATCTATAATCTCTACCATTTGTTTCTCATAAGAAATATCATGTTCCAGTGGTATAAACTCTGAGTTTAGTACATGTTATGGACTAGGTTTTTATTTACTAATTAGGGATACCTGGAATACACTTTGAAATTGGTAAAGGTCTTTTGGAAGCACCAAATGATAAGCCGCTATCCCAATATGATCATGTATTTTAATGGGACTGATATACCAAGGATAATTTTTCCAATATTTCTTCAATTAAAACAATCCATAGAAAAATTCCTTCAAAAAATTAAAATTCAATATTGTGTCTATGATTATCAAAATAATATTTTTGTCAAACTTGTAAAATCCTTACATGTTTCAGATTGGCTTTAACCTTCTCTATCACGTCAACACCTTTCTCGAGTCTTAATAGCTTCCTATCTGCAACTTCATTGCAGTACATTGTTGTACAAAAATTTATTTTATAAAGGTATTCATAAGGATCCATATGAATGATTGAGTGAATGATATTATTTTTGAAAAAATAAACTCATGGAAGGTGTTCTCCCAACCACCTTTTAGACCCATTGAACTAGATCTTAGACTAAATATTGGGTATGAATTGTTCTCTCAGACTGACCATCAGTATGATAATGATACACAGTGATGAAACTAAACTATATATCAAGATATTGATAAAGACTTTGTTAAAATATTGGGGTAAAATTAACATCATTATCAGATACAATAGAATGTGGTACTCCATGCAACCTTACCACTTCATAATGTATATTCTGGTATGGAGATCCAAAGAGAATCTTTATTTGATTGTGATGAAGTGTGCTAACATTTTATGGCGGTCGACTACAAACCATAATTACCTCAACATCAAAGATAAGGTAAACCTTAATATTTACCATTACCTTTAATATTAATTCTTGAATTTTTAAAACCATTAAATAACTTTTTCCCTAAACACCAAGGTGTTGTATTTATAATATAACATCAATCTTGTTAAAATCCAATATTGTAGTACCTTAGGAGGGATGTCTAAGAAATTTATGTTATGATCAACCAATTTTTTATAAACCTAAGATGGAATCCCAAACGTTTATGTTAGTCCTACATGGAGACATATATGCATCCAAAAATAACAAAATCCGTAGATGTTTCAAATTACCATAGGGAAAATATATCTTAAATATAATCCTTGAATCATAATACAGAAACACATAAATACTGACATTTTAATGACTGAAAAGAAATATGTAATTCATTGATATAGAAGTTAATTATTTAGTTAGGGAAAAGTTTTGGATAATTCCCAAGTTTCCCACACATAAGACATTTAAATCCTTTTCAATTTGACACTCTATGACTTTATTTTACACATATATGACATCTCCACCTCCATTTGAGATGTTCCTCTAGGTTATTCATCCCACCATATTGACATGTATGATACTAGAATCTATTTCTTTTATGTTCATCACCATATTAAAATAAAAAAAAAATCTCATCTTCATCTTATTTTATGTGTTAGAAATCTCACTAAATTTTTAATTTTTAATCAAATAAAATGATAACTATTTATGAATACTCGCAATATGTTTCTCTATAATCCTAAACTGATTTAGTTTCTTTTAGTCAATATATGTTTCAATAAAATCACTTTTTAACATGAATCCTTATTGTTCCATCCATTGACCGAACAAAAAGAATAATGTGAGGAACCCTAATCATGTTGGAGAACAATATAATCATGAAAAAATCTTATAAGAGGTTTAACTCATGATACCTTCCTTAATTCAAGAATACATAATTTTATCATTATCCATTAATATTCATAATCTATTTAAATCCTTTATTATGGATGGTAAAGAGTTATTGAATTTTTAAATCATATCCATTGAGAGTTTCAAACTTGGAGTGCAGCAAGGGATATATTCAAGTAGTGGTTCCCAATATAGTCTCGATCAATATGGTGTTTTCTTGGTTATTACCACTAGGTACATCAATTCCATATATACATCCAATTTTAATATCCACACATATATTTAGTTTCTTGGAAACCACTCACTCACTTATTAACAAAATTTCAAGGACATTTTCTTAAACATTGAATTATCATTATTCTTATCCATAGATATATCCCTAAACATTCCTCATAAATATCCTTTGGGATCTCACAAAAGTTTTATCATCCTAGTTTCCAATGATTGATTAAACTATTCATTTGATACCAATTATAGAAACCCAGTCTTAACATGAAATGATATTACATATTTTTAGATGAATAGTCTTTACATTAAATAAACACATGCCCATGGACCATAATAGTTATTTACTTTACAAACATGCAAACAAATCCTTCCAAATTGTTCAAAATTTTTCAAAATCTCCCATAAATATCTTCCCCTTTATTAATCCTACTTAAAACATTTCTTCATAAACTATAGAAAGGAAACATAAGAAAGGGCAAGATCAGATTTTCAGTATGGTTAAATATAATATATATCAATATAAGATCATATAAAAGAATAATACAAGAATAAGGGTATGCGATTGTGAATATAACTTTGAGGATCACACCTAACATATCATAAATGATAAACATGAGGAATGTCATAAAGATTGGTAGTTCATAATACATGAATCTTAAGAGAGTCAAAGACCACAAGCCATGAGATAATTATAATAGAATGAGATATTGATCTGTGGAATACACATGAGAGTAGAAAATCATAGTCCATAGATACCAACCAAGAAAATCATAAAATGTTAGTCTTGGGATAATCACCCATGTTGGTATTATGGGCTTGGGATGGAATCTATTGTACCATCTTTTTTTGGGATCAGGATGACCTCCCATGTACCCTCTTATTTCAGGCTTAGGATGAGTTCTGATGAACCCTCAGGTTGTGTGATTAGGATGACCTCCCATGTACCCTCTTATTGCGGGCCTAGGTTGAACTCCCATATACCATCTTATTGTGGGCTTGTAATGACCACCCATGTACCCTTAGAGATATTAGAACACGTATCTTTACCCAATTCCGTGGAGAGAGATATATGTCCCACCCATCACATAATGACATCCCAAATTCCCTTGTACCCTTTTATTATGGGCTTGGAGTTACCACCCATGTACCCTATTAAATCATAGAAAACTTATCATTACCCAATTAATTTGAGAGAGATATATGTCCCACCAATCACATAATGAAATAATAAAGACGTGTTCCACAAGATAAAAAAACATTCAACATATAATCACCCAAACGAGAAGACTAGTGTGATAAAACAATGTACTAACCCATGATATTAAATAGGTATCATAAAAATTTCAACATATATTAACCTATGAAAATGAGACAGGTTTCATAATAATTTCATCATATATTTAACCATGAAAGGAAGAAAGTTTCATAATCATTTTATCATGTTATAATCCATAGAAGATAAATGAATTTCATAAATAAATTCTAATCTTAAGGATAATAAATTCAAAAAAATAATAACAATGGGTTAAAATGATGATATCCCCAGTAAACAATAATCTATATAAAAGGATTTCATATTATATGGATAAGGATTTAGAAAGATCACATGGTAAATTTCTTATGGAAAATAACCTTTTTTGAAAGTCAATTTTTAAGAGGTGGATAATTTTTGAAATAATTTTCTTTGAAAACCAACTTAAAAATTTGTGAATAGATTTTTTAAAAACATTTAAATCATTTATTAATTAAAATATAATTTTTCTTTGAAATAAACTTTTTTAATAATAAAACATTTTCAAATCCTTTTTCTTAAAATAACCTTGAAAACATATAAATGAATCATTGAAAACCATATTTAAAACGTATTAAATCATATATTTTTTTAAAATAATAATCATTTAAAATTTGAATAAAATTTTATTTAAATTTATTTTGGGTTATTTTCTAGAAAACTTGGTTTTTTAAATTAAATTGATTTCTGATTGAAGAGGTATTTAGTGCAGGATTTGTTTAAAAACACATCCTGAATTATTTTAATTACCAAATAATAAATAAATATTACCATTACATAGATATATCTTGAATAACCAAAGTGTTATAAAATAAATTATAATTACTGAGATCTGGATCATAATATTTCATCAATGGATGCATAATGATCATCAATCCTGACAAATTATGAGATTGAAGCAAACAACACTTACCACTTTGGTAACCTTGAATCATTATCCCTGTGAAAGAATAATAAAAAATTAAGCTTAAAATATCATGTTAAGAATTACATTAATTATATAACATGTTAATGAGTCATTATATACACCTAGAAAAATAATATTCGTGCATAACATGACATGTGACTCAAAGAAGGAAAATGGCGACAAAATTCCCTTAACGGTTTGGTAACTTTTAAACAGTAAACCCTATAAAAGAGAGATCCACTATTTGATATTTAAATATAAATAATGTTAATTATAAGAATAAAAAAATAAATTCATGGTATGGGTATACACCACATAAAGGAAATAGGTGGTGAATATGACACGCGTCTCACATCAGTAAAAAGTGAGACAGAAGCCCTTACTACTTGAGTAACTTTTGAATCGTGAGATCCATGAAATATTTACATAAATTGAAGCATTTAATTTCATTAAATATATAAAATAAATGTAATAAAATTTAATAGGTAATTATACACTCTATAAAAAAGAAATGTGTGGTGAATAGGGCATGAGTCTCATAGAAATAAAAGAGTGACTAGAAATCCCCTCACCTTAAGTATTGACTCTCATCATAACTTTTCAAACCTCATGAATAATAAATATAATATTATTTTTAATCCATAACAGTACTATAGTTATATATAAAATAACATATATTATTTACTTATGACTTTATATTACCTTTTTATTAACAATTCCTAATTAAAGTTTCTTTTAGGTAACAACTGTAATGTTTTTTGGAAATGTTTTCAATTATTATTCATTGTACTATTAATTAGATCATGATTTCATCATTTAAAAAATGAAAAAAATGATATAAATATAATATATTTTTAGTATATATTTTTTATAATAATGTATAAAAGATATAAATTTGAAATTAAATAAGTTGTTAATGGAGATGGGAGTCCGTACGTACACATGAACACTGTTTCCATTTTCTTATCATATTGAAATGTAGAAAACTAAATGATATATATATTATCATTATAGTATATTTTTTATGAAATATTAATTATCTATTTTTATTGAATACATCATTATTTATTTCTAGTAATGTGTGAATGTATCACAATTCTTTGGGAGGTAGTAATTTTTCGTACTCACGAAAGACATTAATATATTACCAAAAAATGGAAAGAATGAATGTATGAGTTATATAAAAATTTAATAATATAAATAACATAATAAATAACATATATATCATATATAAATGATAAATACATCATTTTACCAACACATTAATGGTTTTAATTGAAGGACGAATGACATTGGTTAGGGAGGTGGTGGTCTGCCCAACACATGAATGTTGATAGTGTGTCCCATTTTATGGAATTGTGTGAAGGTTTAGGATATACCCATAATATAAAAATGTCTTAGTATATTGAATATACTGAGGTAATTTTTTAACCCCAATATAAAAATAATCTAATGGATTTTAGGGATAGAAAAAACAAAAACATTTATTAATGAATGATACCTCTTCTCTAGGTATCTACTTTTGGTTTTCACCAAAGGTCTTACTTGGTAATATTTATATGCAATGGAATTTTTCTAGGATGTAATTTTGGAAGTTTATAATTTTATATGGTAGTTTATTATGAGAAAAATTGTTTTAGAGCTTTCAATATGTGAGGGGGGGGGGGTCTGATCCCTTTTATAGTGAATGAGGGGTGAAATTATTGTAAATACAAGAAGGTAAACAATATTGAGAGGCATACCATTCATAATTTACATCCATTTATAAAAAACATTCATTAAAAGTGGGTATATGGTCTAAATATTTCCATACAATTGGATTTGTAAAATCTTTTAGTTCATTTTCCCACTTATGTTTAACGTTTCGTCCCTAAGTGAACTCATTTTTATCTTAATCCCCGGGATTAATTTTAACTATTTCACCAAAAAATTTAGTCAAAAATGTATATAAACTTATTTGATATTATAAATTTTTAAAATTAAAAATATAGAATACATTTTTCCAAATTTAATTCATAGAATTAATGGAAAATAATTTAAAATTAATCCCGCATGCGGGACAAAACAACATGTTTTTAATGTAAAAAATGATCAAATGTTTGAAATGTATTTACATCAAATTTTTATTTATAATTTCTTAAAATTACCTATATTGTATTACTATATGTATAATTTATCTATATATACTTTAAAAAAATTAAAATATAATTAAAATATATTAATATTTAAAACAAAATGGTTGTTTTCATTTGAAATTTAGTATTTTGCACTAGAAAAAAGATATCTTTCCAAAAAATCCAAAAAATAACCAAATAAAATTTAAAAATTATGAATTAAAAAATGAATTTTAATTTTTGGAATATAAATTATAAAATTTTCAAGAATTTTTTTTCAATTATGTGCACCATTAAAAGGGGGCAACACTTCATTCTAGAAAATTAAAATTTTTAAGTGTAAAATTTTATATAGTTTTCTCTATTATCTAGAAAACACATCTGGTTAATGTAAAATAATTTTTTTAATATATAATATATTAATTTCATTAAAATTATTCACTAAAAGTGGTTCATTTAATTTATTTGGGTAAAACATGTTTTATAAAAATGGTTTTCCAGAAAATGATATCCTATATTTTCTAAGGGGTTTTATTTTTATTTCTTGTTAATTGGTCACAATATATTTCATCTTATTTACATGTGAAAACCATATTTTTATTATTTATTTAATCCCATTCATATCCTCAATTCAAACCTCTGGGTTAAAATAATCATATTAGATAGTAACATTTTAATAATATGCCATGTTTCATTTAATCCAAGTGTTGCATAACTTCGATGTAATGTTATTTTTACATGCAACATAGGCTTTACGTGTTTTGTGTGCACCTCTAGATTAACTTAATTTTATCACTATATTAATCCATAAATAGTTTTTTCATGTAACACTATCTATAAATAGTGTTTTATAAAATCAAAAATATCAAAAAAAATTAATTAAATTAGAATGAAATTTCACAAAACCTCGGGGTGTTACAAGATGTATTTTTTAATTTCAAAGGATTTAGTCTTTGAAATATTGAAGAAATATTTTACTATATTATTTAAGGTGATATGTTTATTGAAATAAATTGTATTTCAATTGTATTTTCTCCTTATATCATAAATTTATTTATATCATTTACGTTTGAATGATTTTAAAATTTGGGTAGATATGGTTGATTAATGGGAGATATAACATTACTAATATGGAAATATTTTATGGTAAATTCATGGATAGTGAGTGGGATAATAGGATAAATAATATTATTAAAATGATAAATAAAATTTATATCATGTACTGGGAAGTAATGAAAGGATTATAATAGAGATAACACACACTAAGAGATAATAACTGTCATGATATAATTATTAGGATGTTTTTTAGTCGATTTAAAAGAACACCCATGTAATTAAATATATCTAGTTATTTTTAATTCTATATACACATTTAAATAACCATAATATTCTTGTTGTTTATTATTTGTTATATATTTCAATTTAAATAAAATTCCAATCATCTTATTCATGTGATTATCCCGTAATAGTGAGTTCAAATTTAAGAGTAGGGAGAGACCAGTATACTTGATCGCCAGACTTTCCAAAATATTGTATTCATGAAAAAATGAGTTAATGATTTATCGTTACATATACACAATATTATTATATTTTCATTTATAGTATCCCTTAATGAAATAACAATGTTAAAAGTTTTATTTTCTTTTGATATAATTTCTATAGTGGGATATATGATAAAGTTTTCATAGCTTCAAAAATTTTCTTCTTCTTACTTATAATTTTTTTAAAAAAAATTACAAGAAATAAAATTGATTACCCTAATTAACAACCCTCTCTAGGTGTTCCTATATTTTTAGTTTAAATAAAGGGAATTAGATCCATTATATTATCATTATGGACTCTAGCATAAGGAATTATATTTAAATGGATAATATCTTTAATGAAAATGGTGTTTCACTCTCTAGTGGTATCTATTATCATATTATGAAGAATCACATGAAATCACATCTTATATCTCTTGGAATGGATTTTTTCTCTGAAACTTGTTATGTAAATCAATAATTTTGTAAATAAAAAAAATTAATAATATGGGGAAATCTGAAAATTGATTTACAAAAAAGGTGATGAGAGACGAATTCATGAAACATATTTATGAAAAATTATCTAATATCTATAAATAAAATATCACAGATAAAACAGAAAAGTTATATATTTTCATGATATGTTTAACTATTTGATGATGTACTATAATAAAAACATAAATGGTTTTGGTAACCATATTTTTGAGGTTTTTTGATATTTTCTTGTGTCTAGTGATGAAATCATGGATGTTAAAATTTTGAATAAAATATTAAGAAGACTCAAACCATTGTGTAACACACAAAACCCAACACTTTAAGAAAAAATTTGGGTGAGTTATCTCCTAATGATTTTCATTGTATCTTGGAGGAAAATTAAATAAATGTGAAACTATGGGGTAATGAACTATAATTTATCTTATGAAAATTGTTAAAAATATAATATTGACCTTAACCAAGATAAAAATTAAAAATATACGAGTCATGAATTTATGTCACTAATCACTAGAAATTAAATGTGATTAAAAAAGAATTTTTGAAATAAAACAAAACATAGTGTGCTTTATGTGTGGTAATGATAGTCACATAGTTGTAACAAATTCATATATGGTAGCTAGAGATAAATGGTAGATTTATTTTCATCAATATCCACAAAGGATGATTCCTTTAAAAGAACCTCAAATTTATAAATCGGAGTGGAAGTGTTTTCAATGAAACAAAAATGTAAGTAAATAGGAAGATTACAAGAACTCATAAAATTAACATTTTGTGGATTTATAGAACTAAAATCCACTAAAAAATATTTATCATTTTAATCTTTTTATTTGTGTACAATGGTTTTAATGATAAATGGTGACACTGAGGATGAATTATTGTGAGGTTGATGTTTTAGTAGAAAATTTAGAGCAACATGTAAAGGTGTAACAAGGGTTATAATGTCATATAACATATTATATGCCACCATGCTGTTCATGGTGGTGCACCAAGAACTCAGTTTAATTTGGTAGTTGCGACATAACACAGATGATACCATCAGGTACCTAGTGGAAAACTACCAGGTACCCAGTGGTATATCTGGTAGGTTGGGAAGGCCACATGGATGACTATGAGTATCAGGGACCCACTAAATTAATTTTAAATTTTAATTATAATAAATATTGATAAATTATATATATAATGACATCCCTAAGAACATTTTTATTTCTAAAAAAATGAGGATTTATAAAGCTATAATTTTTTAGGGGATAAATTTTATATCTATTTGGTAGTTTTCCTTTATTATATTTAAAAATATTTAATTTATTTTTATGTTATTTTTATGGGTTTTTGTGTTTGGGAGACCTAAATAGGGGCTGAGTTGATATAAAGTCATAAAATATATTAGGTATACCATGTTATAGTTATAACATACATTCTAAATAATGTTTAGTTATTTCAGTAACTTCCACCAATAGTTCATCCCTTATGATCATGGTCTATATTATGCATCAGACCCCAAACAATGGGATTAATTTTTAATGTCTTTCGATAGAATATCATGATCTAGTCGGAATGGTCTAGTATTGGTCAGCCATGTGGTGGATTGTTTTAATGATTGAACACATATGATATTCATTATAAACCATTTTAAATGTCTTAGGGGTGATAATATTATATGTAAGACAGATAATTAAATATTTAAGGAATTGTTTTATCATGGGAGGCCTTATATATTTTAATGTTTTGTTTTGAAAATATTTATTTATGGGGTAGGTAATATTTCATCTTATGGATTTTTGGTAGGAAAATAGTATATTCTAATAACCATGTAATATCTTTATTGAATGAGATTAAGGTCCTAGGTATCATATTGAGTATGGAATTCATTGTTTTTCTTGGAATACACCTACAATGGGTTAAAATTATGTGGTATACAAATATACCATTTATGATGGTGTCACCTTATGGAAACTATGATGGTTTTCAGGATGGTGGGTTCTAGGGACCAAAATTTTCTTTTAGATGAGAAATGATGTATATTGAAAGATATTCATTAATATAGAATCCTTATATTATATTTCATCCATAAGAAGAGCCATACCTTTGGAAAAGTTATGGGGTGATGTCAATGACATGTTTTCATTGGGTTATTAGAGTTCTCTTGGTTTTGAAAATCCTTGAGATATGAGAAAAATAGAATTTAGAATATGTTAAAGGTGACTTTTTGACCTTATTTTTATATTTTAAAATGTTATAATTTCTAGATTTAGAAGTACCTAACATGTGATTAAGAGTAGAAAGTGATATGTATGGTCTATGGGAATAGTGAGTTTTGGGTGACTAGTATTGATGTTAGAATGGATATCTTTTAGATTATGTGATTCAATATATGGAAGGAATATTATAGTAAATTTTGGAACTATTTCTATTTTATGTCATAATCAAATGAACTTATAGAATTAGTGTTCATTTCATTTCCACGATGGATAAAATAACTCAATGTTATGGGAAACATTTTGGTACCACTTGGATTGTGAGACCAACCTAGTTATCGATGGTCTATCTTGGGTGAAATATATTAGAGTGATTTGATCCATATGTTTTGGAAGAATAAGGTCGGTTTGAGTATCATTTTGGACTCATTATCACATGATTTCACTAGTTGATTTCATGTATGATATTTAAATAATTTTATTGATTTTATCATGTGTATACTGTGATATATATTAGGGGTCATATTGGTGATTACATATGAATAATTATTTTCACAAGCTACTTATGAACCTTTTTGGATGTATAAACTATTTATAAACATTAAAGATAAGTAGTGGTCATGTAGGAATTACTAGATTAGGTGATGAGGACTATATAAAGGCTTGTCTTGAGATCTTATAGTCATTTAACCAAGATTTGTTTTACATATTATTCTAAATTATTGGGAAATATGAGGTTGGATATATGAATAACTTATTATAGTAAGGGTTTATTTGATATAACAGGAAAAATATGCATATTAATCATCATCCAACAGTTCAACTATTGTGGTTTAGAAATTTGATACAATGATCTATCGAACACTTGGTTCCTAACAATTTATAGTAAAAGGTTCATGTTCGGTTTTTTATGATCAATGAATTTGTAGAAATGATGGAATCCATACAGTGGAGAGCTTTGAGATAGGCCCTATATCCCAGATGATCTTGGATATTTTTAGGAAATGTTTCATTTCTCCAAACTTCATCATCCTTTGGTGTGAGTGATATGTAGTAGGTGGGAACCTAACATTTGATTAAAAAAATTATAGATTATTATAAGTGATATCATGAATAATTATCATTTTTAATTATTTCAAACACTAAATTTAAAACTAAAAAGAAATACTGGTATTGTGAAGTGAGAAATAACTAAACTCATAGATTAGATGAAAGATGAGTAGTGGAACATGTAGGGACCAACTATATCTAAGTATTTCCATAGGAATGTTGGGTCTAGTTTGTATCTTTAAAGATTGAAGTGGATTTTCATGATTAAAAAATATTATGAACATGTGAAAATTTCAACAAAGGGAGTAATTAAATTGGGGTTCCACCTGATTAATAAAGTAAAATTCACAAGAGGTAGAAAGGGGGTGATATTTTTAAGGAATATTTTAAAGTTCATATATCCATATTTGAGTTTATTTTACACTTTAAGGAAAACATATAGTTAGATATTTTGGATACCAATGAAACAGTAGAGGAAGAAAATGTAATACATGAAAGAATGATCAAGGTTAATCTCAATGATGAGAAATTGACATTATTCAATTATCAAGATTTAATCCCTATTTTTGGCATAAAAAAAGTTAGAATAATCTGGGAATATATCAATAATGGTTTGGAAAACAATGGATATATGTTTTAAGATAATTATTATAGATGAGCCAGAGTGGAAATAGTATTTATTTGAATGAAATTTACATACTTTTCATATCAAAAATTTATTTGAATTATTTTTTATCAAATAAGTGATGTATTATAAAATTTATATTCTTTTGTATGATTTTTCTAATTTTGGGTTCTCAGTGAAACCCTAAGATTAATTTTTGGCATGATAAAATATTAAATTTTCAGTCAATATAACTATTTATCATAGTTAACACCTCACTATAAACCTCTATGTTAATATTATGATGTTTTTAGTCTGAATATATATTATTTATTTATCGTTGTATGATTGTGATGTTAATGAAATAATCTACCCCCACTATTCATATACCCTTGCTTCTTGACAAATGCCTCTTGAATATGAGGAGATGCACATGAGTTCCCAAGGAATATCTTATTCGAAAAATATTGGATTCAAAAAGATATGGATGTTATAAATGTCATGGTTTCAGTATGATTGGGGAATTTTATATAGGGATATATCAGGTCCAAAATTGGGATAGATAATGGCCTTGTTCTTAACCAACAGTTGTATTGTGTAAGTCTATGTTACCATGGTGAAGAAATTTTGGTCATTACTTTTCACTATTACAAATGTTCTATTTTAGATAATGTATGCTGAATTTGATTATTAAGTATTGTGTTCTTCTTAATATAATGTTTAAAGAGGAATTTTTACATTCAACATGTTAATATAATATACTATAGAACGAGTGTTGATTATTTATGAATAAAAAATGTATTTTTGGATTTTTTTTATATACAGTTTTTTAGAAAATAATGTTTTTGAGTAAATTATATTAAAAAAGTAGTCTATAGAAGTTGTTTTTTTAAAAAACATGTTTATTTAATTAACATTAAATACTAAATTAATTAGTGTTTCCTTGAATAATTTATTATAGGTATACTTATTAATCAATCCCATTGATTGTGGTTTTATATATGTAAACACAAGGATATTGAAAGATATTAAGATGTGTAGAATGAATACCCTATAGTGGATTATTATAACAATTAGAAATTATATATTTCAATGAAATACCCCAATACTTTTATTGAATTTTTCTCCTTAATTAATTTTATTTATTCGATATATTATGTTACACACAACCTCAAGTATAAAAAAACCAGACAACATTATTAATATACTTTGTGCCCATTATTTCATATATTTCAGATTGATTAGAATGAATAATTGTAAATAAATTGTGATAAATATATAGTCTACAAATTTTTAATCTTAATTCCCTAGTCATCAAATAATTATAATTTAAAATAAAATTATTTTAAAATAAATGTTTCGATTTTTTTATAAAAATATTTTTATATGTGAAATGTATTTTAATTGAACTAATCAATAATAATAAATGATTTTAGTTAAAAATATTTATGATTAAAATTATCATTTTTTTAACATTCAAAAAATATATTTTCGAGGACTATTTTAAAAATAAATATTATTTTATGTTTAACAATATATTTGTTATAAAAAAATATTATTGAATATTTTACACATAATATAAAATTATTTCATTCCCATTAGATTTTTTGAAGTAGATGAAATGAATTATGAAATAATAATTATCAAACATTGTAAACCGGCCCTTTTTATTTTTGGTCAATATGGATAGTAACTATGAAATATTTTATTACCATGGTAAAGGGTAATGTGGTTTAATTTGGGTAAAAAATAAGTGATAAGGCCATATATTTTCATCATAATAACTGTTTTAAAAAGGTAATTCAACCCTTATCACCACAGGATTAATATTTATTAATTTAATGGAAAAAAGTTCCTTTAATATGATTTATAAAGTATTTAAATCAAATATAGTTACAAAATTTCATTCTCTTTGTTTTTAATAACCATGATGTGTTCACATAATGAAGAACAAGTTATGCATGATTTTTAATAGTATTTTGGGGAATAGTAAAATTATATTCATGAAGGAAATTTATTTATAATTTTTAGGTATTCATTAATTACCTTAAATTCCTATGTAAATCTAAAACAATATTTATCCAATTAATGGAAAAAGAAATAAAATGATTTTGAAACACTTAAATGTAATATAATTTGGGTAATTTATAGTCTTCCATTAATTTTATAGGTGAATATGAAATATTAATGTTTTTCTAATACAATATATTCAAATTCATGATTTATATTTATGTATTTTAAGTCAAATTGAATGAATAGGGTCAAAATTAAAATTAATGATATTTTTTACAAAAAATATTTTATGAAATTAGTTACAAATAAAAATAATGAAATAAGAAAAGATGGATTTTATGTGCTTTAAAATTTCATTACTAGTATATTTGTGGTACAATTTTTACCATATAAGTAAAAATTATATCCCTTTAATTATGAAATTTTTTTAACCATTGTAAAAATTTACATTGGTTAAGTAATGGTTAATTAAAATGATAAGGTCTAAAATGAATCCAACACTTGTCTAAATTCTGTTGGTTCATGGGATTACAAGCATTTCCAAACATATCTTTAAATACCATTTCATTTGGAGGAAATTATATGAAGAATAAATTTATTAAAATTTATTCTTTTGAAAAAAATCCAAAAGTTCCACTCACCTTAATTATAAAAGGAACAATCCACCTCTGCTTAATTATGATGGACCCCAGAACACCCTGATAGGGAAGGGATGAATCTGGGTGTAAACTTTTTTCCTTTATGGTGATGAATCTTGTTACGACAATGGTAGGAACTTTCTAAACCTATCTGATGGAGTCATGTAGTAATTAAACATTCTAATGCTGAGAGACAACACAATAGATTTACTTGGTTCACTACTGAGGTATAATCTACGGAGCATACTATGACAGTGTGCCCGTCATACCTAAATCAAATAATCATCTCTATATGTTGTATAAAACATAATTTTTGATATATTTACTCAATTATAGGCTCACTTCCTTTAAACGATTTTATGGAAAACACACTAGCTCGCTTAAAACACTACTTCCAACCCCCCATATCTTACTACATTTGGTGGAGTCTTACCTATTTTAAGGACTCGACAGTCACTTTAGTAGATTTTCATTTAATTCTTTTACCCTGACTAGCATGGGAATCATATAACACCATAAACCTATGTTTGAGAACATGAAAATGTAGATCAAACAAACCAGAAAATTGAAACATGCTAGTCATGCATCTAAAGAACTTACGCTCAACACTTGTACATATAAGAAAATTTTATGTATGCCACAAAGGATAAATTTCATGCAACACGTATCTTTCGTGCAACGAAATCATGCATTTCATATATTTTTGTTAGACATATGGAACATTCTATGCACAACTCTTCTCTGCACAACTCTTTCACATGGCAGAGACAACATATCATCCATGCAAAAGTTACTTCAAATGAAAGTGGTAACCACCTATTTATAGACAAAGATGTCCCTACATGTATGTTCTTTACGTACCTTTCCCCATGTATGCAACTCAAGTTTTGACATCATATTTGGGGTATAATATTCTTGTGTGCCTTCCAGAGAGAAAAGAATTTCTATTTCATGCAAACTCATCTATAATGAAACTTACCCTTTTGTGAATAGCTCATGAAATTGCAGAATTTTGATCTGATAGTCCCAAAACATCACTTGTGTACAAGTCTTTATTCACCCTCATCCCCTCAAAAAACATACATTACTTGAAATAACTTTCTTCATCATCCAAAATATTACCACAAAAATTTGTGAAACACTTCAAAATGATGCCACTTTAAACTATGAAGAAATTTACACCATTAAAACAAATGTCTTGAAAACTTCATGATCAAAATAGTATGGATTGACAATTAACAAAAACTAGACTCTATTTCGATTTTCCATACGTAGCATGACTTAGTTCCAACAATCTCCCCCTTGGGGTATGTTGGAAATATACATGTTAAATTCAATAAAGCATGAACCTTAGTCAAAAATATGAAACATGAGAGACAACTCATATGACACTCTATGACTACGTGTGAAATGCTTAGTGTGGAAAATATGAGGGGAAACATGAATTGTTTTCTTAGGTTTTGGAATTATTAATAAAATCCAATATAAGCTCTATGAAATTTTATTTTTTTTCCTCATAAAACCAAATTCTAATTGTTTCATAGAACCTTTTCATGATGTTTCCTCATGATATCCATTTGTAAATACCTACAAAGAACATATATTTGTACATGTAGAACTCAAAAAACCCTTATATCATATCTCCCCCATTATTATACATCACATTGAAAAAATAGTATAAAAAGGTTAACAATGAAATGGTGATAGTGGACCATCCTTAATCTTCTCACACACATGGAGGCGGCTGAATGCAGAGTTTTAAATGACAATTCTAAAAAATATGGGCTTTCAATAGAATAGGCCTAATTTCATCCACATTATCATCAATTCCAAAATACCCCAATTTAATCACACCATTTGAAAAAATTTATTTACTACTGTGATATTTGATATAAATATGTTTGGTATGAGAGTGTTGACCTAGATTCTTGATAAGATCAACTCCGCACTTATTTTCCAAGTGAATTGCCATAGGCATTTTCACCTCATCACTAATAGCAGTCAGTTATTGCTTCATCTACAATCATTAATTTAATTACTTCATAGAAGAGATATATTATTATTCTTACATTCCAAGAGAACAGATTTATTGTTTCTATCTCAAAAAGCCTATTTATTTGTTTCCAATAAAGAATTACCTACCAATTGTGGAATTTTTATACACCACATATATATCCCAATCAACATCAAAAAATGATAATAATTCATAATCACTTTATTCTACAAATAATAACCCAAATTGAGAGTATATTGAATATATATCATGTTATTTGAAAAATGTTAAATGCTCTTCCTTGAGATTAATTTGATAGAGAGATAATAATCATGTTAAAAACACAATATATTGTCATGTTTCATTCAATTATAAATATCTTATAATGACTCTCTTATAAAATGTAGGATCAACAGATATCACATCCTCATGATTTCTAAGATTTATTCCAATAGAAATCAGATTGGACATAATTTTGGAGTCATGCATGTAGAATTTCCACAGAATATCTCTTGCATATTTTTTATAATAAATGACGGGAAAATTATACTTTTGAAAAACCTACAACCCTATAATGTATGTATGTTATACAATCATAGACATTTCAAATACATATTTAACTTGATTGGAAAATTTTATACTAACCCCTACCTAAGGCTATTGAATATAATATCAGCCATATACACATGAACTATAAATTGATATTTTTATTATAGGCATTTTAAATTCAGAATTCATATAATTTGAAAATTATTCTACTAATCCTTGCCTGATTGTTTTGAATATAATATCATCCACATAAACATAAACCATAAATATATCTTTTTGAAAATTCTCGACATAGTGATTAAAGATTTTAACTCCTATTTTAATTTAGAATCTTCTTCATATAAGTATCTAATTCTGAACACCATGATCACTGTGCTTGGTTTAAACCATAGATAGCCTTCTTTTAATCTATAAAAAGTAGTCTCATAATTTCTAATTATAAATCCTTATTGTTTTTAAATATTGAAATCTTCTTAAGGAACTGCATATAAGAATATAATTTTGAAATTAATCTAATAAAATTTTTACCGTATTTTAATTACTATGGAAAGGAAAATCTTGATAAAATTTTGCCTAGAGACTGGAGAAAAAATATCATGTACATCAATTCCTTCAATTAATGCATGACCTTTACCTAGAAAGGATTAATTTTTTCTGATCACATTTCCATGCAAATCACATTTGTTTTAAAAAGATACACTTTTTTCTAACCATATTGTTATTTTTGGGTCTCTGAACAAGATCTCATGCTGGGTTCTTTTCAATATTATCATTTTCTTCACTGATTCCCTTAATACATGATTCATCCTTTGTTTCTTCTTCAAATGAGGTAAATTATAATTTTAATTGGAAGGAATAATGTTTTGTACTCCTCATTATCCAGGTTTTTTGGTGTGTTCCAATCCTTAATGATGTTGGAGTGATCAATTAATGCTCTTCTATTTCTCTTGTGAGGTTCTGATGCAGTTTCTCCAGCCATGGTTTTCTCTTCCGACTCTTCTTCTAAATCATCATGATTTTTAAGACCTGAATATTTTGCAATCCATCCAATATTTCATCATTTGAATCAGTTACATTCCCACACTCATCTTCATCATCAATCAAATTATAATATAAGGTCCAAAATGTATTTATGGTTTTATCATCAATGATATTGAAATCAATACTTTCAAAAATTCGTCCAAGATTGTTATTGTATCATTTTTTGGATTTAGTCTTCATTGAATATCCAAAGAATAATCCTTGATCCACAGAATCACCATTCTTACCTTGATTTCATTCTTTGTTGTGTATGAAACATTTAAATCCAAAAAAACACAATAATACTTTGAAGATTGATTTTTTCTATATAATAATTCATATGGTGTCTTTGTTTTTCCATCAAATAGGCCTGTTCAATTTTGAGCATACAACACTAATTGAAGAAGATATTTCTAATAATGACAAAATATTCAACTCTCAACTTTCATAGTTCATCCATATTGTTCACCTATAGATTTCATTGTTCAAAAACTCCAATTTATTATAGGGTTGTTATTTCTTCCACCACATGCTTTATTCCATGACTTTTGAGATAATTTTAAAATTCAATGGATGAGTATTCTTCTTTATTGTTAGATCATAGAATCTTGTTTATGCAGTTTTTTCATTATTATCAATTCAACAATAACACTTCATGAAATCATGTACTTTTTATTTACACTTCATAATTATTACTCAATCCATTATACTATAGTCATCAATAAAAATAGTATATTACCTCTCCCAATATTTTCTATACATATTTATTGGACTAAATACACTTGCGTGGACTAGATGAAGAATATTTCATGCCATTTTTTCTTCATATGATACGAACCTCTTAATATCTTTCTTCACTTGAAAACAGCACATGTATTTTACTCTTAAAAATCATTTTGGGTGTGTGGACAAATAGTTTCTTCTTAGATAACTATTCCATGCTATTTTGATTGATATGACCCAGCATCTGGTTCCATAAGTCAATTTTTTTGTCAACTGTTAAGTAACAAGTGTTCTATTTACTATCAACCTCCTATAAATATCCATTAATTGGGCATATTTGCATAATAGAATTAAATTTCTATCACATGATAGAAAACCCCTTCAAATTAGAAGTCACTACCGTTATATAATCACAGATTTAACTCGCACTAATTTTATTGTGAAGTAAACCATCTATATAGAGAACTTTATTTTTCTATAGCTCATCATTTTATACTTCATTATTTCCACTATCATTGATCTATAAATCACCTAATTTCGGAATCCCACTATTACAAAAACACTTTTCATAACACTTTTTAGAAAATTTGTATTTCATGTAATATGGGATGACCATCCATTATCAAGATTCTAGGTAATACAATTCCTTCTAGCTTTGAGAGAGATTTCTTCATGTATTGCTTTCTAGAATTTATTTTTTTCATTCTAGGAGATACATTATTGATAGGAGGATAAATATGTAATCTCTATTATATTTTCTATATGCATGGGTTAATCATACTCATATTATTCTACTGAATAATAATACTTATTTTTGAGGTTAATTTCCCTTGGTTTTTGGGTATTGACTTGTCTCTCAATTATGTTGATATTGTTCCCACTATTCCTCCTCCTCAATGAATATCTTTAGAGACATAGATAGAACAATAAAAAGAATATCCATAGAAAATATTTTGTTTTTTATGATGATGGATGATAGAGAAAATATTTTCAATTTATATTTAATATCATTGTTTTAAACCCACAAAATTCTTCCTCTAAGATGAATTGTTTCATTTTTATGATAATGGTGTTATTTTTAGCTGAATAGTAAAAATTGGCCATTTTGGATTTTTAACAGGTTTAAATTATTTATGTAGTTTGGCCATAACATTATATACACTAATTCAAATTGAAAAATTCTTTATTTTAAAGATTATACACATCCAGGGCTTACTTTACTATTTTTGTACTTAAAGATTAATCCGTCATATGGAAGCTCAAAAGAATATCACAATTTGGCTCAAGAAAACTGTTTGCAGATCTGCCTAGTTTTGGTGTGGGCTCCATAAATCATCCATGGTGGGCCCAGATGTTGTGATATTCAGTGGGTGGATGCACAAGTTATTTTGGAACATCTTTTACGCATGATGGGACGCATGAATGGGCCATTTATGGGGTCCTTAAATCACCCGAATCCAGAGGTTTTCGATTTGGAGAGTCTGACTGGACAGAATAATTTCTCAGAGTAAAACGGCCATAACTCCTGGAATACATGTCCAAATCAGCTGAGATTTTGAGGGGACACGGCCAAGATAATTATGAACAACATTAAAGGAAGTATAAAAGCATGAAGATGTAATGTATTGGGGATAAAACGCATCAACATCCGGGGGACAAATTCTGGCTATAAAAGGAGGAGAGCTCCACCCTCTCAAATCATTATATTCTCCATTCCATTCCTTCCGGGACACCAAGAAGGAGAAATTTTCGGATTTCTCTTTTATTTATTTTCTTTTTCATAGTTTTGTAATGCCTTCTTATTCCCCATTAATCTCGATTACCCTTACCATGGTGGGGTAAACATTTGGAGTGATTGGGGAAGGGTCGATTTTCTACATTGTAATACTTGAGTTCTTGGACGCAATCGAATAAATTTCTTTCTTCTCCAAAGTTTTTTTCAATTTCTTATATCGGAATTTATTATCAAGTATGATCGTTCTTGAATATTAACTCCGATATTGATTTTTTCCTTGGTAAAATAATCATAATCTCACTCTACTAATTTCTGGTTTATATATGATGGAATAAATTAGGAATTATTGGTGAAGTACTCGACTATCATCAGTACGTGTAAAAGGTGTAGTGAATGTTCCGGATTGTTTTGGATAAAAAAACCCAATCAGGTATTGACCATTTCCATTAAGGATATTCAATACAACTATTTTACACATGGAAGGAGAGTTGACCAAACCAAGATCTTGGTAAAGTTTTCTTTCACAATAATAATTTCACCAAGGAAGTTAGAGGAAACAATTGTGGAAACTCACTTTAATCAACTAAGAATAATAGGTTTGAATTAAATTGAACAAGGATAGTATAACAAATAGGAAACCAACCTCAGCCTAATCACCCTTTTAATTTCATAGTTTTTCAATCATTTTAATTTCAAATCTCCTTTCAAAAGCACACTAATTTTTTACCCCCGTTTTAAAGTGACAGCACATTTTGTGTGCACTCCTCTTCGGGAGAATTCCTAGGTGAACCACATGAATACATTTTAACTTACGAAATAATTGTTTTCCCACGCCCTATGACAGGCGTGTGTCAATGGATATTGTCTCATTCTCCTTTGTTGACTTTGAAACACTCCCCATTCTGATAGATCATTACCTCTTCATAGTAAGACATGGTATGTCCCAAAAAGCCACAAAATTGACATTTAATTTAGGGAAATGTCTTCCTACTTCCATTCCGCCACATGACCCCTTCTTTCATCACACAATCTAACCTTTTACTTTATTTGGAAAGTTGAGGATTATTTTTATCTCCTATTCCTATTGTTTTTGATGATTTTATGGTTGGATTAATAGGCTCCTTTGTGATATGTCCAACTATATGCTTGAATTTATTTTCTTTCATACCTTTTCCATTCATTTTGGTTTGCTTGTCACACCCAATTTCTCTTTTTACTCTACATGTTGATCTCTGAACATTAATGTTCTTATCTATTAATTTAGAGCAACTTTTTTCCCTTCTAACTTCTATGAATTTGAGAATATTCCAAGATCTATTATCTTATTTGTTTCTTATGAGTTTGATTTAGTGTTAAATTCAATCCTTAAAGTTAAAACTTTTTTTTAATGTATCTAAACTAACATATATATTTCCTCCAGTCTGGTTTCATGTTCATTAGTGAAATTTTCAAGATCCTCAATTCCAACATTATATTCCACAATGTCTTCTGAGATTTCATGAGTTTTTAAATATTATTTGGCCTCTCATTTTATTTGATCAATTTTCCCATTATGGCAATCAAAATACAATAACAAAACTTTCATAAAAACTCACATCTTTTAGTATCTCTTTCATTGACTTTAAATATAATCGAGAGAACCCTGAGGTTCTACTTTGAGTTCAAAAACACCAAGAAATCGATTATAATTATATTTTATAAGTTTTACCTTCTCAACATTATCCATAATGGAAAATTTGGATTCATATTTAAACTCTAGTATGACATCCTACCAAAAGTCATTGTTTACCTTTTCTTCTATAAAGAAAAACATATTTTCTAAAGTTTTCATCCCTATTTGAAGTCTCATTTGTTTAGAAACTTCTTCGAACGTGTATGCATGATTTATTCATAACTTCAAACATCATCACAATTCCTCGAGCAATGAGAGGAAATGTTCCTTACTCCACCACGTAGAAAACAATCCAAAATAATATTTCCTTCAAATATCCATTTTCTTCTCTTGATTTTCTTGGGTAAAAGAGAAATAAGTATATCTTCCTCATCATATTCACAATTAATTACTATGGAAATGTCATATTTTTCCATGTATTTGAATTCCATTTCCTTTCTTATTTGATTTGTTACGTCTTCGGGTTTGGCTCTTATTTTATATGCCACCAGTGTTTTTAATAGACTATTAAGAGAAATAATAGACAAATATCATTCCTCAAGGGATGAAATTTTCGGATTTTAAGAAGCATTATCATGATTTTATTCACAATATAAATGTCCTTAATTTCTTCCACAAGTCCTTGAATAGTCCAATAACATCATTTTCACGATTAAGGAAACTATATATAGTTTCATCTAAATTCATTTTTAGATCGTCAAATAAAATGTGAAAGAATTGAAGTTTGGAATTTTTTAAATTTCCAATCCCTTTATATATATTTTCTAATTTCTCCCATATAGACTTGCTTGAGGATAAACCCACAAATTTAAAAAATATTTTGTCAGATATTACTATAATGAGTATATGTTGATTTTTTGTATATTCATAAATCATTTTCATGTCTATTTTAGTCATAGAATGACCTATTTTATTAGTGAATTAAACCCATGAGAAGTGGTAGAAATAACTTCCATTACTTGGGATCACACATGAGATCTTATCACATTTTTCTAAATCTGTAATTTTCTTTTTTTAAAGAGGGGAACACACCTAACATTCACTTAATTCTCCATAAAATCACATAGGACATATTGAATAAAAGTAATCGGACACCGATACGACTCAAAGGACCATCAAACACCTTGAGAGGGGATGAGTGAATTATGGTGTGAAATGTTTCTTTTCTAGTGATATATCGTGTTCCCATGTTGTTAGGAACTTTTTAAACCTTTCAGATGGAATCATGTAGTAATAAAAAATTCACCTACATAGAGACAACATAACAGTTTTACATGGTTCTCCACTAAGGTATTGTCTAATGAGTATACACCAATAGTGTTTCAGTCATACCTAAATCGAAATATATTCATTATATATTGTGAAAAAAAGTTTAGATTTAGACACTCTATGATAGGAACAATACCTTTACAATATTTTATGGACAACACTTTTCCTCCTTTGTAGTACATCCATCGAATCCCCCTAGATCACTATTTTGGGTGACATATTAATCATTTTGATGACTCGAAGGTAAATTTTATAGATTGGAATTTAAGTCTTTGTCCTTGAATAGAACAAGACACATCTTTAATATTAAACATGACTTGATTCACTTGAAATAACTGATAAAAAATGTTGGATAATCAAAAAGCCTCTAGTTGTGAAACTCAAGCACTTGCATGGAAAACATGTACATGGACACAAATTTTAGGTTATTTAAGAAAGATAAATTTCATGAAACACATATATTTCATGAAACTAGATCCAGAACTTCACTTGGCCTTGATAAGAAGCACCATGTGTGGAAGTTTTACTATGCGAAACTCTTCAGTGTGCAACTCTTTTTCACATAAGATACACCATATATTCATTGGAAAATGTAACATCAAATAAATGGGGGTTATGACAACCCTGCTTTTTATTACAACTTAAACATGCTTTATTACATAAAACTTCACTTGATACAACAAAGAAGATCGAGAGGTTTAGTGTCTTTGGGGATTAGGATCATTACATAAAAACTTTAAACTTGAAATACAACATCCTTATTGAAAACTTCCTTTACATGACCACTACATTCCTTCGTACTTAGCATTGAATGGGATAACCTGAGGACATGCATAAGAAAAGGGTGAGCTATAAAGCCCAGTAAGGGAGTACATAATGAATAACATGAGGAGTACAATACATGTTAGGAAATAGTCATATCAATAGAGCATAAGAGAGAGACATGAACATAAAGGCATGATAAAGCATGATAATCATAACATGGAAATGTGGCAACAACACTTAACATTGAATTAGCATGAGCCAAGGCTCATTGCACATGGAGCATGAGTAAACCCTCATTGCACTTGAAGCACGAGTAAAACCTCATTGTACTTGAATCAGCATGATTCAAAACTCATTGCACATGACATATCATGATACTATACCCAATGCATTGGAGCGCTATCAGGGCGCACCCTTCTTAAACATTTCATTTCATGCATAAGTGTGCCACATGGATCATAAAACATGGATTCATAAAACATAATCATTTATTCCACGATAAAGGAATGTGGAATTCATACATGAAACTTTACAATCAATAAGTAAATGTGCATAAAGGTGAATACCCTTGATGGAGAAATGGGCATGGTATTCACTACACAATGATATTGGCTTAGAAAATCGGTGTGATTTCGGCAGCGTAACGGCGTGACATAAGAATTCATAAGAAAGGATGATGAGAGAGAAAGGGGTTCCTCATCATATTTACATGTAATGTAAAGTAAGAAGGTTATATAGATACATGTCCCAACAATTGAAAAGGAATTTTGATTCATGATACAAAAGTATTGCTTGAATATAAAAGAGGAAAAAAAAGGTTCCTTTCGGAATTTTGGCATAGTAACGGGTGTACATGGGAGGCATTTAATGAGAGAGAAAGGGGTATCCCATCATTCAAACAATAATAGGGCAGTATGGGAGAGGTGCGAAACCATACCCCAACATTCATAAATGAAATTAAAAGGGCAATACAACTTAAAAAAATTTGACAAAAATGAGAAAGGAAGAAAAACCCTTACTTGGAAGTGTGCTTCCAAAGGCTAGAGAGAGGCTTGTGAGAGGCTTCTTGGGAGCTTGGGGCACATTGAGAGGATTCTAGAGAGAGTAGGGCAGAGGTTGGACGAACTTCAAGGGCTTTGAGTGAGGAGGAAGTGGGAGCTTGGGTGGGTTTATATAGGAAAGGTGAGAGAATTCTTTATTATTTAGGTTTGGGACCCCTTATATTAAAATAATCCAAACCACAAACCATCCCATGGTATTTGCCCATGGTTTCTGGAAAAGGAAATAGGAAAACAATATTTTACAAGTCCAAGGTCCGAACTTATTAAAAAAGTAGGGTTGCTTATGTGGAGGTGAGTCACACTCCCATGGAAATTAATTTAAAAAAGCAAAGTGTTGAATAAGTCTTGAGGGCTCCATTAATGCTTTGAAAAGTAAGTCAAACAAACCCAAAACCTCATTATTTTAATGATAAAACACATATTGTCCGAACATAAGGATTATGGTATTTTATTACATCACCATTGGGTCATTATGATGTCATAAAACACATTGTATATTTAAATGGTATTTAATTTTTACCCAAAAATTTGACTGTCTCAGAAAATTATGAAAAATTCACCATTGGATAATTTCGACGTCCTGATTCCAAAAACAATATTTATTTTATCTAAATAATTTTCTAAATATGTGAATTTTCACTTTTAAAATAAAAACCGACATTTATAAAAAAAATTCACGGGTTTTGACAGAAATGACTTTCAAACCTTAATAACAATTTTAATTGAATTCATAAAATTATAAGATCATTTATATTTAATAAAAATTAATTTAATATTCATAATAATATTTTATTAAAATATTATTTAATTCAAAAATCCTTTAATTTAATAAAATATAATTCTTAATTAAATAATAACTAAAAACATCATTTGTACTTTAAAAACTAATTACAATGTATCAAAAATGACTAGAAATTATATTCATTATTATATACAAGAAATAATGTACATGAACATGGTGCTACTTATTTGTTACATAACCCCTTAAAATAGCCGCATAAGACCTAAGGGTAAGGTGCGCGATGGTGACAGACTCTTGGGGTTGCTCGGATAACATCGCTCGAGTGGTAATCTCTATCAACTTCCATTTTTCCCGTAGACGATCACGTTCGAGCTTGACTTGATGAAGCTCAGCTTGGGCTTGGTCAAGGGCAAAGCCCAAAGATGCCACCTCCTTTCCGAGCTCCGACAAATGGGCTTCGTAAGGGGCAATTCTACTGGATGAGGCCATCGCTTCCTTTGTCTGAGTAGAAATGGTTTCGTTAAAGCCTTATATTTATACTACTCAGATGATCACTGTTCAATGGCTATATAAGTAACGGTCACAAATCTTAACGTAAAACTAAAGAAGTTTACATCATATAAAAAAACATTTTTCATAAAGAAACATTTAACTGGATCAAGAGGGATTTTCCATTAATGAAACTTTGGTTCGTTACAACATTCCCCCCTTAAGAAATTTCGCCCTCGAAATTTTCCTTTTCCCACACTAAAACAAATGTGGGTAACTTAGCTTCATCATATCCTCCGACTCCCAAGTTGCTTCTTCAAACTTTTGGTTTCTCCACAACACCTTGACGAGGGGCATTGTATTATTTCGTAGAACTTTTTCTCTACGATCCAAGATCTTCACTGGTTGCTCCTCATAAGAAAGATCGTCTTCTAATTGTACCACCTCGGAAGAGAGTACATGTGAAGGGTCTGGTATGTACTTCCTTAATAGGGATACATGGAAGACATCATGCACCTTGGCCATAGTAGGTGGAAGTGCTAGTCGATAGGCCACAACCCCAACACGATCAAGAATCTCGAATGGTCCGATGTACCTTGGACTTAACTTCCCTTTCTTTCCAAACCTCATGACCTTCTTCCACGGAGATATGCGTAAAAACACCATGTCTCCGACTTTAAACTCAAGGCCTCGTCGACGATTATCTGCATAACTCCTCTGTCGACTTTGGGCTGCCTTGATATGCTGCTGAATGGTTTTCACCTTCTCCACCATTTCTTCGACCATTTCTGGTCCAAGCAGCTTACGTTCACCGACCTCATCCCAACATGCCGGTGTTCTACACCTTTTCCCATACAGGGCTTCATATGGTGCCATTTGGATGCTCGAGTGGAAACTATTATTATAAGAGAACTCAACTAGAGGAAGATATTGATCCCATCCCCCTTTAAAGTCCATTGATCATGCTCTCAACATATCCTCAAGTGTTTGGATAGTCCGCTCGGATTGGCCATCAGTTTGAGGATGATAGGCCGTACTGAAGTTCAGTTCAGTATTCAGAGCATGTTGAAGACTCTTCCAAAACATAGAGGTAAATCTTGGATCTCGGTCAGACACAATAGATAGTGGTACTCCATGCAACCGTACCACTTCCCTGATATATATCTGTGCCAGTTGATCCAAAGAGAAATCCTCTCGAATAGCAATGAAGTGTGCAGTCTTTGTAAGACGATCCACAATAACCCAGATTGCATTGTTGCTTTTGGATGTCCTTGGAAGTCCAGTGACGAAGTCCATGTTGATGTTCTCCCATTTCCATTCTGGTATGGGAAATGGTTGCATCATCCCCTTAGACTTATGCCTCTCTGCCTTCACTTGCTGACACACCATGCACTTTGATGTATATTCGGAGATCTCCTTCTTCATATTATCCCACCAAAAGTTTTCTTGGAGATCTCGATACATCTTTGTGCTCCCTGGGTGAATAGAGAAATTTGAACTATGTGCATCATCCAAAAGTTCCTTCTTCAGCTCCGAACTTGATGGGACACATGGTCTTTTCCCAAACCGCACAATTCCTTCTTCATTAACATTAAACTCTGAGGATTTTCCCTTTTTGATAGCTTCCACTTTTTCTTGGATTATCGCATCATCCTTTTGAGCATCCTTTAACCTTTCCAAAAGAGATGGTTGAGCAATCATTTGTGAAAGGATTGATGATGTTCCCTTCTTTATGATTCCCACGTCCATCTTCATCAAGTCTAAGAATATTGGATCCTTCTCAATTCTCATCATTGATAGAATTGCTGGATCCTTTCTACTTAGGGCATCCGCCACCTTATTCACCTTCCCAGGGTGGTAATGTATTGAACAGTCATAATCCTTTATGAGCTCTATCCATCTTCTCTGGAGAATATTAAGCTCTTTCTATGTGAATATATATTTAAGACTCTTGTGGTCAGTATATATCTCACACTTCTCTCCATAGAGATAATGCCGCCAGATTTTCAAGGCAAAGATCACCGCCGCCAACTCCAGATCATGCGTTGGGTAGTTTCGCTCATGGATTTTCAACTGTCTTGAGGCATAGGATATCACTTTATCATTCTGCATCAGCACACATCCTAAGTCCTTCTTCGAAGCATCACTGAATACCACAAAAAGATCCCCACTTGTGGGTAAAGTGAGCACAGGTGCAGTGATATGCCTCCTTTTCAACTCCTTGAAGCTCTCTTCGCATTCATCACTCCAAGCAAACTTTACTCCCTTTCGAATTAGCTTGGTAAGAGGGTTGGACAATTGTGAGAAGTTTCTCACAAATCGTCGATAATATCCAGCTAACCCCAAGAAGCTACGGATATCAGTTACCGATGTTGGCCTCGACCATCCCTCAATTGCATCTGTTTTGGAGGGGTCCACAGATATCCCATTGCTTGGGATGATATGGCCCAAGAATGGGACCTCCTTCAACCAGAACTCACACTTGCTGTACTTGGCATAGAGCTTCTCTTTGCGCAAAGTCTCCAGTACAGTTCTTAAATGCTCCTCATGGTCCTCCTTGGTTTTGGAGTATATTAGAATATCATCTATAAAGACTACCACAAATTTATCTAGGTAATCTCTAAAGACTATATTCATCAAGTCCATGAATATTTCTGGAGCACTGGTGAGTCCAAAAGGCATTACTATGAATTCATAGTGCCCGTACCTTGTACGAAAAGCAGTCTTGGGGATATCTTCCTTCTTCACCCTTACTTGATAATATCCCGACCACAAGTCGACCTTGGAGAAGTATTGTGCTCCACGAAGCTGATCAAACAAGTCATCGATTCTTGGGAGAGGATACTTGTTCTTTATCATTATTTTGTTAAGTTCACGATAATCGATGCAAAGCCGCATTGAACCATCCTTCTTCTTGACGAAGAGGACTGCTGCACCCCATGGTGATGCACTTGGGCGTATAAACCCTTTATCCAGATTCTCCTGTAGTTGTTTCATCAGTTCTTCAAGCTCAACCATAACCATTCTATATGGAGTCTTGGATATTGGTAGCACCCCAGGTATAAGTTCAATTGAGAACTCAACATCTCTTCTTGGAGGAAGACCAGGAAGTTCCTCGGGAAATACTTCAGCGAATTCCCTCACAATAGGCATTTCTTCAAGGGTGGTTTCTTCCTTGGACTCAATCATCTGAGCCAGATATGCGTGCTCATAAGGTAGTAATATCCATGCTTGAGATGATGGAGCTAAAGGAGATTCATCTTCCTCCTGACACTTGTAAAGAATCGGGGGTCGATTCTCCATATGGAGTGTGATTTCCCTCTCCCGACAATTTATGTTGGCTCTATATAAGGAAAGCCAATCCATGCCAAGAATTGCATCAAATTCCACCAAAGGGAGTATGACGAGGTTCGCCGGGAAATTCAATCCACAGATTATAACAGGGGAGGACTTATACTCATGGGATGCAATGATTGCCCCATTTTCCGTACTCACCGACATCTTTACTTCCATGATTTGTGGTGGTGCATGGATTGTTCTACTAAACTTTTGAGATATAAAAGAATGCGTAGAACCTGAATCAAAA
Source organism: Viscum album (assembly GCA_963277665.1). Classification (NCBI taxonomy): domain Eukaryota; kingdom Viridiplantae; phylum Streptophyta; class Magnoliopsida; order Santalales; family Viscaceae; genus Viscum; species Viscum album. The sequence goes on from OY728145.1 coordinate 193,089,795, forward strand.
AGTACGTTCGCTATTCTTGAATGAATAACTAGCGTACCTTTCACCACTTCGTTGTCGGGGTTCACTTCGGCATAAGTGATGGCAAAAGCTCTTCCTTGCTGTCTTGGAGGTTGTTGACTGCCTCCGATAACCCTTGGATTAGGGCACTGATTCGCAAAATGACCCGGTTATTTTCATTTGAAGCATTGAACAACGCGTTGAGGTTCGAACGGAGCGTTCCTCCCCTCCGTCGCAGCCGCGGGTCCTTCTTGCTGATAGTTAACAGCTAGGTTCCCTTCTCTTCCACACTTAAAGCATTTTCTTGTCCCCCTAAGGCAATTTCCAGGGTGCTTTTTTCCACACTTTTGGAAAGTGGGGTGCTGTAATTTCTTAGCGCCATTGGATTTATCCATCGGACCATCAGCATTGAAGTCCACCTTCCGCTTCTTGTCCCCATGATACCCCTGTGATTATCCATTCTCCATTTCAACCTTGAGGGCACATCGGACAATTTCCTCATAGCTGTCGAAGTCACGGATCGCTAATGCTTTCCGCAAGCTAGGCTTCAGCCCACCAAAGAAGCGGTCAACCTTGCATTCCGGGGTAACGACAAAGCCGGAAGCGTATCGTGCAAGCCTTGTGAAGTTTGCCTCGTACGCTCCCACAGATTCCTCATCTTTCTGCTTGAGGGAAAGGAAGTCCCTTTCCATCTTAAGACGGAGGGTGCGTGGAAAATATTTATCGAAAAACATCTTCCGGAATACCTTCCATTCCAAAGCCTCGATCTCCTCCTCAGGCTTCGTATTTTTAATCAACGTCCACCATTGATCAGCTTCACCCTTCATACGATAAGCCGCCAGGAGAACCTTCTCTTTTTCAGTGCATTGGAGGATGGAGAATATCTTTTCAATGGAGTTGATCCATTGTTCAGAAATCGTGGGATCGGATGATCCACTAAAAGTAGGAGGCCTTTGTCTCATGAAGCTTTCAATAGCGACTTGTTCTTTCTTAGGGGGGGTTGAACGTTCCTCTTGACCAGTGTTTCTATTCAAAACTTGAGTTAGCTGAGAGAGAAGCATGACAAAGTTCGCAATTCCCGCTCCCATTGGATTGGGCATCTCATAAGTACAATCATCACACTGATCTTCACAACGGTTGTTAGCCCGAGTTCTCCTATTACCGGCCATTGGCTGGAATAAAAGGAAAGTTAGGGGTAACACATAAAGGGTAATCCAAAGACAAAGGTTGATGACTTATAAATAAACTTTAATCTCTTCAACTCATGAGTCTATAGGATTCAATCCAGGCTTTTCATGATCTTCCTTCTAACATATATTCTTAGGGGCATTTTTCCCTTAATAAGGGTTCATACTAAGATTGTGAATTTATCAAAACATATCCCCCGGGAGTGTCTTAACCAAGAGTGCAGCAAGGCCCGTTGTCGTGCACCAGTTCCCGTTCGAGTCATGCTCAAAGCGGTGTTTTCGGGTTTTACCCCTAGGATACATCTGTGCCAGAGCCGCCTCTACCTGCTCGTATCCAGACAGGGATGTATTTGTTTGATAAACCACTTACTTAGTATTTACCAAAACTTAGGTATGTTTTTATTATGCTTAGTCTTGTATCTAAGGCTTTACTAGGGTTTCCTAATCCCAAAAATAACTAAACCTATCCTCTGATAACAACTATGACAACCCTGCTTTTTATTACAACTTAAACATGCTTTATTACATAAAACTTCACTTGATACAACAAAGAAGATCGAGAGGTTTAGTGTCTTTGGGGCTTAGGATCATTACATAAAAACTTTAAACTTTAAATACAACATCCTTATTGAAAACTTCCTTTACATGACCACTACATTCCTTCGTACTTAGCATTGCATGGGATAACCTGAGGACATGCATAAGAAAAGGGTGAGCTATAAAGCCCAGTAAGGGAGTACATAATGAATAACATGAGGAGTACAATACATGTTAGGCAATAGGCATATCAATAGAGCATAAGAGAGAGACATGAACATAAAGGCATGATAAAGCATGATAATCATAACATGGAAATGTGGCAACAACACTTAACATTGAATTAGCATGAGCCAAGTCTCATTGCACATGGAGCATGAGTAAACCCTCATTGCACTTGAAGCACGAGTAAACCCTCGTTGCACTTGAATTAGCATGAGTCAATACTCATTTCACATGACGTATCATGATACTATACCCAATGCATTGGAGCGCTATCAGGGCGCACCCTTCTTAAACATTTCATTTCATGCATAAGTGTGCCACATGGATCATAAAACATGGATTCATAAAACATAATCATTTATTCCACGATAAAGGAATGTGGAATTCATACATGAAACTTTACAATCAATAAGTAAATGTGCATAAAGGTGAATACCCTTGATGGAGAAATGGGCATGGTATTCACTACACAATGATATTGGCTTAGAAAATCGGTGTGATTTCGGCAGCGTAACGGCGTGACATAAGAATTCATAAGAAAGGCTGATGAGAGAGAAAGGGGTTCCTCATCATATTTACATGTAATGGAAAGTAAGAAGGTCATATAGATACATGTCCCAACAATTGAAAAGGAATTTAGATTCATGATACAAAAGTATTGTTTGAATATAAAAGAGGGAAAAAAAGGTTCCTTTCGGAATTTTAGCATAGTAACGGTTGTACATGGGAGGCATTTAATGAGAGAGAAAGGGGTCGTCCATCATTCAAACAATAAGAGGGCAGTATGGGAGAGGTGCGAAACCATACCCCAACATTCATAAATGAAATTAAAAGGGCAATACAACTTAAAAAAAATTGACAAAAATGAGAAAGGAAGAAAAACCCTTACTTGGAAGTGTGCTTCCAAAGGCTAGAGAGAGGCTTCTTGTGAGATTGGGGCACCTTGAGAGGATTCTAGAGAGAGTAGGGCAGAGGTTGGACGAACTTCAAGGGCTTTGAGTGAGGAGGAAGTGGGAGCTTGGGTGGGTTTATATAGGAAAGGTGAGAGAATTCTTTATTATTTAGGTTTGGGACCCCTTATATTAATATAATCCAAACCACAAACCATACCATGGTATTTGCCCATGGTTTCTGGAAAAGGAAAGAGGAAAACAATATTTTACAAGTCCACGGTCCGAACTTATTAAAAAATTATGGTTTCTTATGTGGAGGTGAGTCACACTCCCATGGAAATTAATTTAAAAAAAACAAAGTGTTGAATAAGTCTTGAGGGCTCCATTAATGCTTTGAAAAGTAAGTCAAACAAACCCAAAACCTCATTATTTTAATGATAAAACACATATTGGCCGAACATAAGGATTATGGTATTTTATTACATCACCATTGGGTCATTATGATGTCATAAAACACATTATATATTTAAATGGTATTTAATTTTTACCCAAAAATTTGACTGTCTCAGAAAATTATGAAAAATTCACCGTTGGATAATTTCGACGTCCTGATTCCAAAAATAATATTTATTTTATCTAAATAATTTTCTAAATATGTGAATTTTCACTTTTAAAATAAAAACCGACATTTATAAAAAAAATTCACGGGTTTTGACAGAAATGGCTTTCAAACCTTAATAACAATTTTAATTGCATTCATAAAATTATAAGATCATTTATATTTAATAAAAATTAATTTAATATTAATAATAATATTTTATAAAAATATTATTTAATTCAAAAATCCTTTAATTTAATAAAATATAACTATTAATTAAATAATAACTAAAAACATCATTTGTACTTTAAAAACTAATTACAATGTATCAAAAATGACTAGAAATTATATTCATTACTATATACAAGAAATAATGTACATGAACATGGTGCTACTTATTTGTTACATAACCCCTTAAAATAGCCACATAAGACCTAAGGGTAAGGTGCGCGATGGTGACAGACTCTTGGGGCTGCTCGGATAACATCGCTCGAGTGGTAATCTCTATCAACTTCCATTTTTCCCGTAGACGATCACGTTCGAGATTGAATTGATGAAGCTCAGCTTGGGCTTGGTCAAGGGCAAAGCCCAAAGACGCCACCTCCTTTCCGAGCTCCGACAAATGGGCTTCGTAAGGGGTAATTCTACTGGATGAGGCCATCGCTTCCTTTGTCTGAGTAGAAATGGTTTCGTTAAAGCCTTATATTTATACTACTCAGATGATCACTGTTCAACGGCTATAAAAGTAACGGTCACAAATCTTAACGTAAAACTAAAGAAGTTGACAGCACATAAAAAAACATTTTTCATAAAGAAACATTTAACTGGATCAAGAGGGATTTTCCATTAATGAAACTTTGGGTCGTTACAGGGGTGGCTTCCAGTTTATAGACACAGAAGACCCTAAATTAAAGTTACTTTTACTATTTCCCCCATGTTCATAACTCCTTTTTAATGCTATAATTTGTTCATAGGATTATTACATGCCTTTCATGCTTAACATCATTCATGTGTTATGAAAACTTATCTTTCATTCAACTTTACATTTTTCACATAGCTCATGCCTCTATAGAATTTTGATATGATAGACCCAAAACATCACATGTGTGCTAGTTTTTTATTCACTCGTATCCCAGAGTGAACCATCCTTTACTTAAAACATGCTTCTTCATCCTCTAAAATTTGTCCAAAAAATTTCGAAAACATTGGGAAATGATTCCTCTTTAAACACTGAATCCATCTACACCATAAAAACATTTTCTTATAATCTTCTTGATAAACCCAATATATATTGATGAAAAATAAAAACTAGAATCCTTTTCCAGCTAATATATGTAACATTACTCAGTTCCAACAATTTAAACAACTTTGATTATTATAGCTCAACCAACATTTGAAAATATCTCTTCCCAAATTCTATAGATACCCTAAGAGGATAACTAAAAGGAGTTGTTTCAAACAAGAGGTATTCAACATTACATATCACTTTATTTTATACTCTTATTTACCTCCTAATAATAAATGGTATTTATCATTAAATGTTAACTAAATTATGTTAAATTTTAAAAATTTATTTATTATTATTAAAATAATTTTATACCCCCTCTTTCCCCTCAAATGATTAGTGAAATTATTTTTCCTACATACGTATGACTTACTGTATCCTCGTGGTAATAAAAACATTTTTTATCACCATATTTTTTGGAATGTTATTATGATTGGTTTAATATTTAGCTATTATATTTGTGACCCAATTTTTCTTATATAATTATAATATCAAATCTAACTACATATCCTCCAATCCTTTGGGAAACTATAGTATTGTTTGTGCATATGTGTGGATTACTGTCTCCATGACGCAATGTTATTCATTTTTTATTTATCTTTAATCAATGTAAATGTGGAATAATTTAATGAGAATACGTGATTTATAATATATAGTATTAATACTATATTTTTGAATTTATATTTACCTTTATTCTTCCCATCCCTCGGACAATAAAACCATGTTCGTGTGCACATACATATTATCAACTCACTGAATGATGTAATTAATTATTCTATATCTAAATTATATAAATGAAAATAATATATATGTAGTGGATCTATATTACTTATATCCAGGTTAATATTCTAGATATTATGGAGACATGATATATTTACAATTTTAAAAGCTAATGATCTAAAATACACCTGATTAACAAAATAGACAACACCTAGAAACGACTATTTTAATAAGGATTTATTGATAGAAGGTGCTGTTGAAATGTTATAAATTGATAATATATGATATTATAAGTATCAAAATGACACTATAATATAATTATAATAAATTTAAATTTATTATACATGATGTTATATTTATTTTGAATCCTGGAAAACTCAAGGTCTTCGATTTTTAGCTAACTTTTATTTCAATGGGACATAATCCTTATAAACATGTTTTTTATTATTTGTTGTGTATATAAAACCCATGATTGTATTTTTAAATAATTTTTTTAAATATTATTAGTATTTAATTATCCATCTAATGATATTTATTTCTTGGGGTCTACAACATAAAATTAACCAAAGTTGTAACAGTTTTATATTATAATCTCATTAATAAATAGGATTCATTATGATTTAGTTATAATGATGAAATAATATGATAAAACCTTCAATATAATCATAAATTATATTCTCCTATGTTTATTCCTTCAAAATACATGCTTTCCTTTAATTTTCCTCACCTTTAGTACTCAACAGACAAGAAATATGTTTTTAAGTAAAACTAAAATCCTTTATCTCTTCACCTAAAGATCAATTATCATCCATGACTATGTTTTCTAAAAATATTTTTAAGAATGTTATTTGTATTATACTAGTATTTTTTAAATTAATTTTTAAACAAGTTTGAATTATAAAAATATTCAAGTAATATTTTTATTGTTTTCCAAATGAGGTACTTTGTGACTTTTCTGAAAAAAGTATTAAATGAATTTTTTAACTTATATAATATGAATGAAATTTTCTTCCGTAATGAATAATTTTTTCATTAATATTTCTATATAACATTATATGTATATTTTTAATGAAAATGTTTTGATTTATAATTGTGTAGTTTTTAAATAATTGTTTTAAAAAAGGAATAGATATTTTCTTGATGAAAATTTTAATGGTATTTTAATGGTATTTATATTCAGAAAAAACAATAATCATTGATATAACTTATGATTTACTAGGGATATTATTAGATAATACTATCCCTATTATTTAACTTGATGGTTTATTTTTATGAAGAAAATATTTTTTTCTGACCCATTTCTTTTCCACTGGGTTTTTAATGATGAAGTGTTTAAGAAACTCATTTCCTTTCATGGGATATAATATGGTGAATGTTTTATGATTTTTTGGTACATATATATATTTTGGTAATTATTTTATTGGTGAGATGTATCTCTCCCTCTAAATAAATGGCTAATTATTCGTATATCTGGAGGTAAATAGGGCAGTAATAGGGAGTGATCCTAGTTTTGTAATGGAATATTTCCATTATGATTTCCTTGAGAGTGAACATTGAATATTATGATGGTTTTGAGAGGAAATCCAATCCAATATGATATTCTAAGAAAAAAGCCTTGCATATAAGGAAATGATTTTTTATGCTTATGTGTATTCCATAATTCCTTGTCTTATGTCAATGTCATGCTATCATGGATCGTGTTCTTTGATTCCCTTATGATTCATATCTTATTAATTCACATGATTTGTTACATGAATTAATATTATAATCATTGATATAGAGGGTATGGTATTCAATGATAAGATAATGTTGTTACACCAATATAGACATGTCAGAAGGGTTCTCATTAGGAATAAATAATTGAAAGATAATGTATAAGTTGGGATATAAATTTTACGTAATGAATATTAAACTATGAACTTGTAATATCTATGTATGAAATTTATGGGTCACCTTAGTTGGTATTAAATAAAGATTTCATTAACATTGAAAACATAGATAATAAAACCATAGTAGGAACACTAGGGGTAATTATAGGAATATCATAAAATCAAAATGTTTTAGTAATGATCATGAATGAACTAGGTTGAATCTAGTGTTTCATAGAATAAGGTGTAACTATTTAATTATTATATAAATTATTTTTCTTGATTATTTGGTTTCGATCCATGATTATTGTTTATATAAATGTGATTTTTAGTTTTAGTCAATTGATGGAACCTATTGGAATCATTTAAATGAAGAATGTGATGGAAAATAAAATCATTTTTATCCGGATAAACATAATTTTATGGGAGTTGGAATGAATAATATTATTTTCATTCTCACACAACATTCTCAAGATTTGAATACTGTTGAGATTATAAATGACAAAAGGAGGAAACAATGCTCTCTTGAGTCCTTCATATGCAACTTCCACTACCTTTTAGTGAGTCTAATGAATAATTATTCACTATGAAATGGATTATTACCATGGATAATATATTTTCAATTGTTCATTATTTGAAACATGAGAATGTTATTTTTGATGTTTATCATTTAGTAGGAGAATAAGATCGGTGGTGGAAACTTATGATAAATGAAATAGAAAGACGAAATTTAATTTAGGTATTGGGAATAATTTCAATGATTATATTTCAAAATTTATATTTCTCATATTCTTAATATGAAAATAGAGAAGGAAATCCTTGAGTAAAATCATAAGTATTATGAATCTTTTGTTACTTATGTAGATAATTTCACTATACATTTGGGGTAGAATTATGGTATTATCATATAACCTGAAAGTAGGGTTTATTGATTAAGAAGTGGCTTAAAACTATGCATTTAAAGGAAATTATCTATAACGTACTTTAGTGTATATGAATAAATATTTTATTATTTTATCAAAGTGGATATGAAGATGGAGTTACTCATCAATCAAATTATTTTGATAGGAAGAGAAAAAGGGAATTCAATGTAAATTCTAAAAACAATAGAGTAAAGAAGACCAAACTTCATATATGTTGGAACTGTTATGGAAACATTGGGGAAATTAGATTTTGGGAACAAGATAATGTTTCATTTTATAAAAGTTATATCGTTGGGAAATTGAATATTTAAGTGTTGGGAAGCAGATAACTAATGATGTGAATATAGATAAATCTCTATAGAATGCACCATCTATACTCCAGTGTTTTAAATGAAATGAGTATGAATATTATGTTAGACAATGCCAAAATTTAATGGTTGATTAGGAAGATAGACCTAGAAAACCTATGATTCCCCAAGACAATGAGCAATTTTATGAGATCACTATTTCTAAAGATAGGTACGATGATGATGTGGTGAAAGGCACACTTACAATCCACTATAGAATAGATAATTTCTTATTTTATTATTAATTTACCCACTATTTTATATCAAATCAAATTATATGTGAATCACCGTACCAAATATAAATTTATATATTGAATTATTTATAAAAGACCATAATGGTATGATGATCAAAACCTAAGTGTGTTATTCTTATCTTATAGAACATTGTGGGAATGTGGTACTTGAAAATCATATCATTCTTCTTGTAGTTGAATTCTATGTTATTTTGGGCAAGGATTGGATTTATTTACATAAATCCCACATCAATTTCTGAGGAATGTATGTTATAATTTATAATTTGAACCAACCAATGATCACCTATTAGTTTGACAAAAAAAATTAGAATTATAACAGAAATTACCTCCACCGAATGGATGATTATTCCTATTAAAATGGTAACATTGTCTCAGATGGTTGGGAGAAAACTCAACAGAAATGGTATTGCTATTGTACATGTGTTTATTTATGTATTTATAGAAAAATTTCATGTTATTCCAACGATTCATGAAGTCTAGTTTTTTTAAACACATATTTCTATAACTCCATATAGAAATACCTCGATCAAGTTGTAATAATTAAAAAATCATCCAGGGGAATATTAATAAGGGATTCATTCATCCATGTTATTAAACATGGGGGGTGAAACATTTCTTTTGGTAAACAAAAAATAAGGATCAATGAAACAATTCATTTATTAATGAGAACATAAAAATATCACAATAAAGAATAAGTATCCTCTACCATGTATTGATGAATGATTTGATATATACTATTTATATATGAATAATTTTCCATAACTAATCATTGTTTTGGATATCATAAATTAAGGTTGAAGGAGGGAGATATATCCCAGGAAATATTTCATACAAGGTATAAACATTATGAATTTATAGTGACTCTATTTGGTCTTATAGATGTCCTAACTATTTTTATGTATTTAATGAATATAATCATTATAGATTATCTTGATCAGTTTTTGGCAGAATTTATAGAAGATAATTTTATATATTAAATGTTAAAGGAATACCATGAAAATCATTTCATAATTATGCTGAGGATATTTAGGAAGGATAATCTTTATGAAAAATTTACCTAATGTGAATTTTGTCTTCAGAGTGTTTTATTATTGATTCATATAATTTGAGTAATTTATAGGGTTACATTAATTTTTATTTAAATAAAACATATTAGTGATTTTTAAATGATTTTATTTGAATATTAACATTATCCATATGTATTTTAAGTCAAATTATATGAATAGTGTTAAAATTTACAATAATGATACTTTATCAATATAATATTTTATTAATTTATTAAGAAGTCATAAAAATATTTAAATAAGATAAGGTGGATATCATATAGTCAACAATGTCAAAAATTTGTTATTTATGGGAAATTTTTCACCTTATAAGTAAAAATAAAAACACATTAATATGTAAAAAAATCACCATATTAAAAATTATAACACTATGCTATCTCCTCATTGAATTCGTGTCCATTTGAAGGAATATGTATTATGAATAAATTTATTATAACTTAACCATTTGAGAAATTAAAAATGTTTCATAGAACCCAATTATTAAAGGGAAGATCCTCCCTAAATTCTTAAAAGAATACTGATATTTATTTATTTTCCAAACCATTCTAACTTATCTTCTCAATATTCATTGACAAATATTTGGTGTCTCGATTTTCACAAAATACCAACCCTATATCCCATTATATAAGATATAAAGGATTCATTTTGATGAATATGTAATCACCTTAATTTATCACTTTATTTTCTACATTACTTTTCCTCCTATAAATATATGGTATTTTCAGAAAATAATATCTCTAGTATCATAATGGTATAATTATCACATCCAAATTCTATGATTTTCAATAGGTGAAATGTTATATTTAATGTTGGTTCTATGAAACTGAAGCAAAATAGTGATGAAAAAAGTTTTCGTCATTGGTTTCCATGAAAATTGACGCCAAAAACTAAAACCATAAGTTTCTTTGGTACCTGATATCCAAAAAACAGAAACCTAAAACTAAATATTTAATGTTTTAATTGTTAATTATCAAATATTATACACTAAAAATTAAAAAAAAGTTTCAAAGTCAGTTGTTTATTTAATAAATGCTGAAAATCCCATATTTCTTCATCGGTTTTATAGTAAACCAACACCAAATACCCAAAAACATATTTCAATATAGGTTTATAAAGAAACTGATGCTGAAAATATAAATAATATGTTTTGACATCGGTTTCTATAGAAACAGACAGTAAAATTTCTTTTAAAATTTTTACACACATATTCGGGTATACGAAACCCGAAACCCTCTTTTATTTTCTTGCCTCTTCTAACTAGTGACGGTGCCAATGGCTTTCAAATAACTACCCACACAGAATTTTTCTTGATTTTTAGAATTTTAATCTTCATTTCACAATCAACGGTTCTCATTCTTTCATACTTTATCTTTGGTTTTTTATGTACATTTTTATTTCTTGATCCGATCATTTTCAAAGCCGCACATAAATGGGTCAATTTTTTTTGTTCAGGATTTTCTGTCATATATATTACTTATTTTGATAGACCTTTCATTTTTTTATATTCCCAAGAATTAGATGGAAAAATTTGAGATTATTTCTTAATTTATCATCATAAAATAATAATTTTTTATGTTTTTTATTGTTTTAGAAAGAAATTATATATTATCTAATTCATTTATTATCTAATTCATTCTGGTCATTTTATTTCGATGAAATTATTTATTTTTATTAATTTAGGGGTAAATTGATGACAACTCATGTCATATATTTCTAATGAGTTGATGATTTCATGGAATTTTAATTTTTTTTTCAAAACATTGTTTTGATTTTATGTTCAAGTGTGAAGTGTTTGAATATGATAAAGATAAATTCTATAGAAATAATGGATATCTTAATTATCTATGGTTTTATCCTTAATTATACATGTTGGATCTAGCATGGTGAAATAACTTTAAATTCAATAGATAAGGTTGATAACAATATTCAAAATGAGATATAGGATCGTATTGATGATTTCATTCATGATTTATGTGTTGAAACTGTTGAAAATATATCACGTGTTGAATGATTATATGGATGTAAGATACATTATTCCAATGTTGTAGTAAATAAACAGTGTTATCAACTATTTTAAGAAAGTTTTACTTGAAAGAAAGTAATTTTTGGAGTGATAAATGTTTCTCTAACTTACCTGCACTTTAAAAAGATGTACTTCTAGATGGGAACAGGCTTCTAGATTCCAATTATAAGGCAAAGAAAATATTATGCCTAATGGGATTAGGTATAAAAAGATACTTTCTTTCCCCAATGATTGTGTGTTGTATAGGAAAGAATATGATTTTTTATCAAATTATCCTACATATGGAACATCACATTATACGGTAAATGGAAAATTCATTTTAGATTCATTCTTAGGAATTGATACCAAACCTCATGATAAATCATATAATTTCATCCAATAATACCTTCATATAATTCTAATAAATTAACTCTTATTAATTTTTAGTTACTGAAATCAAATATTTTTATAAAGAAATTTGGCACTGTCTAATGATTTCATTGTTTGAAGCATTTAATTTAAAAATCAATTGATGCAAAAAAGTAAAAATATAATTTTGATGAATGCATCTCTGATGGTAAATTATGTGACCCTTTTAAATCATCTTAATTAAAGAGATTTGATAAACAATTTCTTGATTTTTTAAGTGATGTTAGAAATATGATAATGGGTGTGTGTACTGATGGAATGAATCCATATCAGGTCCTTTGTATCCAACACAGATCGTGGCCAATTTTTTGTTAGTTTTAAAATTATCTATATATATATATATGAAAAAAAATATGTTATGTTGAGATTGATGATTTCTAGGCCAAAACATCTAATAAACAATATTGAAATGTATCTTTCACCATTGATTAATTATTTGAATATTCTATGGGAGGAAGGTGTTATTATTTTTTATGCATACAAGAAAGAGTATTTTATTTTTCGTTCTATGATAATTTTTAGTATAAATGAAATTTTTACAAATGGAAACTTATATGGATATAGTGTTAAGGGACATAAAGCATGTCCAATTTTTGAAAAAAGAGGCTTTATATTATTAATTTCAGAACAACATAAATACAATGTACATGGTACATTGATGATTTTCTTGAATTGATCATCCTTATCGTAGATTGAAAACTGAATTTAATGGTTTATAAGAATACAATATTCCCCCACAAGCATTTTCATTTTATGAATATTATAACAGGTTAAAAAATATTGATTTGAAAATTCAAAAAAAGTAATTTTCATATTCAAAAAAAATATCTGAAAGATACAGTATACTATTTTGACAACCTTAATAGATATTTTTAGAGACAAAAAATAACATTGATATTATTCATGTTGAGACAAAACTTATGTGATAGTTTAATTGGATCTTTATTAGACATAAATGGAAATTAAAAATATAGATTTAATTCTAGAATGGAATTTATTGTAATGGGAATAAATTTGGATTTATCTCCCACTATGAAAGGAAATAGAAGATATTTACCTCCATCTTGTCACACATTAAGTAAGAGTGAGAAGTTGAATTTTTTTAGTTTTTGTATGGTATAAATGTTACTCGTGGGTATTATTCAAATGAGATTAATTTTGTGTAATTAAATGATTGCAAATTATTAGGTATTGAATCTCATGACTTTCTTGTAATGATGCAACAACTGCTACTGGTCGCACTGCATGGTATATTTCAGCCTGCTGTCAGAAATACTATCATGAGGATATTTAATTTTTTAAAAACCATTTTTATAAAATTTATTGATCCAAAATTGTTATATGAGGTGGGTAATGAAGCTACTCTTATACTTTGTCAACTAGAAATGTATTTTTCAACAACATTTTTTGATAAAATGGTTTATTTGGTGATTCATCTGGTGTGTGATATAAGAATATGTGGGCCTATTTATTTACATTGGATGTATCCTTTTGAAAGGTATATGAATCTTTTAAAGGGATTTGTTAAAAATACTTATGGACTGGGGGCCTCTATTATTCAAAAATATGTATCAGAATAAGTGATTAAGTTATGTATGGATTATTTGTATGAAGTGTAGAATATTGGTCTCCCTATTCCTTTAAATTTGACAAATGATATTGAAGGTATAGGTATTCAAGGTTTAATGGAAAATTTCATTCCACGTGATGAATTGACGTAGGAACATTAATATAGTTTTAAAAACACATGCAATTTTTTAAATATATCTCATCACATATTTTTGAATTAAAAGGGGATATCCTAAAGGAAATGAAAAGTGGTTGATTATTGAGCATAAAAATACATTTGTTTCTTGGTTTCAAGAGAAAGTGAGAACATATATATCTGCATGAGAAATATTGAAATGGTTGTATAGGGGACTATCTCTTAATGTGATAACTTGGACTGGTTTTGATATTTATGGGTACACATTTTACAGAAAAAATCTAGATGATAAGAATACCATTGAAAATAGTAGTGTGATGGTTCTCGCTGAAGCAAAGCATTTTTCAAGTGAAAAGGATAAAAACCCAATTTCAGCTTTGTCGACATATTTTGGATTTCATGAGGATATAAGGGAAATTTAATATACACAATTTTGACTCAATGTGGTTAAGTCTAGTTGGGTTGATAGCTATAGTGGTGTGAAACATAGAGATTGAAGATTTACACTGGTTGATTTAAAAAGATTTAATTAGAATGAGGAACCATTTATCACGGTGGAACATGAAATGTTGATATTTTATGTCATTGATCCATAAAATGATCAGTGGGTCGTCGTTTTACAAGGAAAGGGATACTGTTTGGGTGATGAGAATAATGAGAATTATACTGATAATGTTATTGATTTATGTGAGTCTTATCCATCTATTACACGAATTCTGGATAATTATAATGACTATATGGCAGACATAGTGCATGTAGAACACAATGATCCTGATGGAGGCACATGGGTAATCATTAAATTTATATCCTAATTCATTTGGTTATTATTTATATTTTTTTCCGTTTTTGAAACATACAAATGCGTGCCTATCTTCTAACTTATTTTTTTCATCTAGGATTCAAAATATTTAGTATTCTAATGATATAAAGGTATACAAAATTTCATTACACTTTCTTATGTTAATGGAATATATAGAGAGAGAGGATAAATTACTGAGGTCTATCAATTTTTTATATTGTTAAATATTCAGTAATATACTTATTTAATGAAATAGTACTTTTAATTTATAATTTTTTTGTAGGACTACTGATGTGTCCCCAGAGGAGGATACTTATACTGTTATAGTAGAGAAATCTAATTCTCAAGTTGGTAAACATGGTATTATACATTTACCAAAGCTGTCACTTGATTGTGGATATGAGAGATTACAAATTATTTTTTATGATAAAAATAATGAAACTGGCCCAATTGAATTTCATTTTATCAGTTATATATCAATGAAGAGCTATATTAGTTTTAGAATTTTGTATCCCGATTGGATGTCTATAGACAAGATTATGAAACAACAGCCTTTGGATGTCCTGACGGTAAAAGATATCAATTGACTTATTATATCTCATTTGTTTAATATTAAATATTTTAAAAGATATATTTCATTTATTCAATTACATATGACATTCAATTTTGAGGAAACAAAAGATATTAATAATATACATCACTCATTAGTAGTGGTTCGACGGTGAGATTTTAAAACAAAACTGACTTGAAATTATGTTTTTGAAAAAATAATCATGAAAACCCATGCCTTAATTATCTGTATATAAATGCAGATACATAGAAACATTTTTTTAAAGCCTTTATGTAGAAAAATTTTAGGCATGGTAATTATTTTATATTGTAAAAATTATTACATTTTCATCTAATTACTCATTTGTTTACTTTAATGTAATAGGCCTCCAGAAAATCTCATCATGAGATCTAGTTGAAAAATGTATACCCTCATACTTTGTCAAGTGTAGGGTAACCATTATTGGAACAAAAATTGATTGATGTCTCTTTTAACATGGAGGGTAGGATGAAAATCCTAGACACTGCTTTAGGAAGGGAAGATCGACTAGGCTGTGTTAGAGGATATTAGGGGGGTGTTAGTATTCATAATTGTTTTGGTCATACTAATAAATCAAAAGAACTAAAAATAGAATCCTTAAAATCTGTGATTAAAGAGGGGAAAAAGTATATGAGTAATCAAATTCAAGCAACCATGCACTAGACTTTGTTTGATCACTTAACCAGACATTTACAATATGCACATCCTTCCTTACCTTACAATCCTACTAGCCTTATTGCATTGATCCTATGCCACCATCTTAGTTGGAATACCATTCCCAACCAGCCAACTTTTATCCTCCACCACCATCCTAGCCAGACTACTCTTCCCAACAAGCCTACTTTGATCCTCCACCTCCTCACTCAGACTAAACAGTGTACTGTGACTTGTTTTCTTTAAATCCCCATACACATATTGTTGCGTTAGGACTCATATATGTTGGGGTGATTATATACATCCCAAACTTATGCAGATGGGTTAGGATAGAGTATCATAACTTTATATTATTGATCCTAATGCTCTACTATCATTTCTTACTGAAGAGATTACCAAATTTGGGAATTGTCTGGTTCATATTTTTTATTTTGGTGAACTGGTCTTCTTCGCTATATTTCATATAAGGTTGGATTTTTTAAAAATTTATTACATATTATTGAAAATTACTTATAATTTTTTTTGAAATTTAACATGTATATGATTATCTGAATGAAAAATAAATCTCACAATTGAAACAACACGTTCAAGAATAATCGACCATAGATACTTCAGATATTTCTTACAGGATAGAAAGATTATCACACACTTCCTCTTCCTTGAATAGTATCTATGAGTTTTGGATGATGTCTGATATATGCAAAAGATATTACCCATTGATATTACTCAAATTATATATCATTGGTATAGTTGATTTTGAAGTGCTCGATTTGAATCTATTGCATTTGTTTTCCATGTAAGTTAATTGATGATTGAGTTTTTATTTGAAAAAATATGGTTTAAATTGACTAACTGCAATTCATTTTTAAATTAGGTATCTACACACTCATATTGTACAATATGACAGAAAATCCTTTTTCTATTTTATATATCAAGAATATATTCCCATGGAAGGGAAACATGTTATGAATCTTAGTAATGTTGCGTATATATATATGTGTGTGTGTGTTTGTGTGTGAGATTATCACATTTAGAGATTGGATGTTCGTTTTTTCCATTCTTTATAAGTAAAAATAGAAAAATAATTATGAACTAATGATCAGTATAATGTCATTAATTGTGAAATTGTATGTATTGTAGGGGGAATTATATTTTAGGTGTATTTTTTCCAAGTGAATTCACATTATATTGGTTTTTCTCTTTATCTTGGAGTGTTCATAAAAGTTTTATCACCTTATTAGATAGGTTTGTTTTTTTGTTTTTTCATAAGTTCATTATGTGTAATATTCATTGTTTATACATGTATTATTAGTTCATATATATGAAAATGCAGTTCATGGAAAACATTTAACAAATAACACTTATCGATAAAGAAACAAAATTCCATAAATTTTTTGAAATAAAATGTAATTGTTTTATATTTGATATTTTTAGGATATATATATATATATATTGGTTTTTATTATCGAGTTAAGGTATTATAACCTTATTTTCATTGTCAATAAGGACATTCTGAATGGGATTATTATGTTTTATGATTCATGTGTGAGATAATCACAATTGGGGTAACTACTGAATCAAACCGGGTTAGTTATATAGTTATTTTTAAATTTTCTATCATTGTATTCTATTTTTTACCTCATATCATTCAATGTTTCTATAAATATTCTATGATAACTAGTGTTATACCCAAACAAAACATACCCATCTTCTTTATTAGTTTTCAATCAAATTGTTAAGTCTGATTATGATATGAGGTTTGTATATTCTAATGTTTTTTTGAATAATATTAAATTTTCTTAATAATATGTGCTCAAAAAAATAATTCTTTTTTTATAATAGGTGTTTGAATAGAATGATTTCAAATCAATGCTTCAACAATAGCCAAGTATGATCATGTTGTCAATTTTAGGTATGTGTATTTTAATTTATCTTTATAATAAAATGAATAGATAGATTTTTTATTAACTAGATAAAACATGGGTGTTTTTAAATATTTTTAGTTAAGGAGGGATTTTGACTATTTTGGTAGTGTGATATTATATATTTTATAATTTTTTTACATTCATCGTAGGTTTTATTAAAAACCAATATTAATTTTTTTTAAAAAATAAATGGTTTTTAGCATCGGTTTATCTAATAAACTAACACGAAAAATGTTTTTCCACATAATTTAATAAGAAAACAATGTTGGAAAACAGACCTCACTCAGTTTTCAACATCAGTAAATTAGTAAAACTAACTCCGAAAACATAGTATAACATCATTTTCAACATCAATTTTTGAAAACCGACTCCAAAAAGCTTATATTTTCCATCACCTTTCAAGAAACTGGTTAAAAAATAACATCAAAAATGAAAACCAATCACACTTAAATAGATCTTTTTTCACTAATGACTTCTTCTATTTCAGTTGGTGGGAACATGTTTCCATCAAATATTAGAATTCTTCACGTACTTAAAGTCAATGTTATTTTGGTAATGGATTGGATTTATTTACATAAATCCTCATAAATATAATTGGATGTGAGGTTATATTTTATATTCTAAACTTACCTATGATTTATTATTATAATCACAATAAAAATGAACTTCTGATGGAAATTACGTCCATCATGTTGGTGAGGAATCCTATTCAAATGGGGAGTTTATCTTAGATGGTTGTGGAGAAAATCAACATAAAAAATATTCCTATTGTGTAGGAGTTTATCAATGTGAGATAAGAGTAATTTCTTTGTCCTTAACCAAATAATGATATTTATTTTTTAATATAACTCATTCATATTGCTACACCTATTTCCATTACTCCATATTTAACAAACATCACTTAGTTACAATAGCTTGAGAAATAAATCCAAGAGAATATTGAAAATGGATTCATTTGGCTATGGTCCTGACCTTGGGATGCACCTATTATTTTTTAAGAAGAAATGAGGATCAATGAGACTATATATTGATTATCGAGAATATAACAAGATCACTATCCATAAAAAGTATCATATACCTCGTATTGATGACTTATTTGATGACATATGTAGAGTTTAGTACTTTTCCAAGATTGAATTCATTCTGAATATCATTAATTGATGTTTAAGAATAAGGATATACCCAAGATAAAATTTCATTCTTTGTATAGAAACTATGGATTTATAATGATGCTACATATCCTTACTAATGCCCAATATATCTTCATGGATTTATGGAATAGTGTTTTTATAGGTAACTTTGATTTTTTGGGGTATTATTTATAAAGGAATTTAATATTTATTAATATATCAAATAATTCCATGAAAATCGTTTGAGAATTATACTAATGATCCTATGAGAGGATATGCTTTATTTAAAATTTACTAAGTATGAATTTTGTCTTTATAATGTTTGATTCTTAGTTCATATAATTTGAGTAATTTATAGTTCTATGTTATTTTTATATATCAATATGACACAATAGTGTTGTTTTAATAGATTATATCATAATTAGAATGTTGAATTTTTATATTTTAGGTCATATTAAACTAATTGTATCAAAATTTATAATAATGATATTTTATCAAAATAATATTTTACTAAATTATTTAAAAAAGAAAAAAATATTTAAATAATATAAGGTTAATATTATTTTGTCAAAAAGGTCCTAACTTGTCTTCCTATGGTCTAATTTTCACATTTAAGTAAAAATTACAACCCTTGAATACTAAAAAATGTGTTACCGTAGTAATAATTTAAATTGTGTAACTAAGGGTTAATAAACATGTTAAGGTTTACAATGACCCAAAAACATATAAAAATTCTATTTATTTATCCATTATAACCCTATACTATCTTATATTCTAATCCCAATCTGAATAGAGGCAATTTCACTGAGAAAAATTTTATAATAATTTTATCTTTTGATAAATTCCTTAATTTCTCCTTACCTCAATTATAAAAGGGCACACACGCAGTCACTTATTCCCACCATATTAATCTGTGTATCTTGGAAAAACAATGAAAATTTATGTTACTAAAATACCTAGACCTATATAATAGGTTCTTTTCTAACAAATAAATTTGTTATCTTAAACATGATTAAATGTTATTATGATTATTAAAACTTCATTATACTTATTCTTTCCCATAAAATGGAAAGTTAGTGTATGCCACTTGCATACATACATCTTACCATCTCTATGTTTTGATCAAATTTATTTTTCATCACACAATTTTATTTAAGAGTATTATTGTAGTTTTAAAAATTATATATTATATTTATGACATAAGTTTTCTCTATCAATTATATTATCATATTTATCTACCTAGAAACTAATCTTTTGGGAAAGAAATAATGTCATTCAAGAATATGTATGTATTACCACCTCCCCAAAGTGATGCAATTCATTTTTCATTAATATTTTACTTGGTAGGTAACGTAGAAATGTTTCATGAACATTTATTATATTCAATATTTAATATTTATCATATAGAGGTGAATTAAAATTTACCTTTATTTTATTCCATTCTTCAAAAAGCTAAAATAATGTTCACACTTATGTATGACCTACAATCTCCATGAATGATTAAATTCAATTTTATATATCTATATTTTATAGATGAATATAAATATGTTTATAATTAATATTTATTTTAATTATATCATGATTAATATTCAGGTGACTATTGAACCATGATAAATTTTCAAGGATAGGAAATACTAAGTTGAAATAGACATGATAAATGAAATAGTTAACAGAAAGAAATTAGGATTTTTATAATGAATGATTGATAAAAAGGGCTTTAAAACTTTTATAAAGGGTTTATATATGATATTTAATGTAATAAAATGAATCTATTATATAATTATAATAAATTTAAATTGATTATATAGGAGGTAATAATTATTTTAAAGAAATGATAACTCAAGGTAATGGATTTTAATCTCACTTTTATTTCTATGGGACACATGCCTTATACACAACTTGTTAACTTTTTATGGTGTATAAAATACCCAAGATTTATTTTTTGACACTTCTTATGAAAATTTCAAGTATTTTTATATCCATATAAGAGTATTTATTTTAGGTGGATTATAATTCAATAGTTATAAATTTTTAAGGGATTTATGTGACAATATCAGTATTTATAAGGATTTTTTATTATTAATTTATGAGGATGAAATATTATGATAATTATTCTATGATAATCATGAATATATATATCCTTATGATATTTCTTTAAAAAACAATTTTTTATTTCATTTTCCTCAACTTAAGTATTCAAGAGACTGTAAATACATTTTTCTGGAAAACAAAATTCATTTCTATCTTCTGTTGAAGTTATTTTATATTCAATGTCTTATTTTATAAAAAAAATTGAAGAATTTTTTCAATATTATTCTATGATTTTTTTAACTCATTCACTTGGTGTTTGACTTTTTTTAATATGGTTTGAAAGGAATATTTTTTTATTTACCAAATGAGGTACTTTTTGACTTTTCCAAAAACATTATTTATGGATTTTCTAAATTATATGGCATGGAAAAAATTTTCCAACCATCAATTTTAACTCTTAAGCTACCTTTACATGTTTTAAATGTTATTTTTTTAAAAAAAATTTCCCTTAAAATTCAGATTTTATTAAATATGAAATTTCAAAATAGAAAGTATATTTTCTTCATGGGTGTTGTAATTATATTTTAATTGAATTTCAATTAATCAAAGAAAAAACCCTTTATATGACTTCTTAATGAATGTTTATATGATCCAAGGATATCTTTTTTATTCTTTTTGTGGATGGTTTATGTTTATGATGACATGAATTTTATTGAAGACATTTCTTTTCTAGGGGGTTACTATAATATAATGTTTATGAAAACAATTTATTTTAATGAGTTATTATGTGACAAATAATTTATGACTTTGGGGAAAAAATATTTTTGATTTTCATTATGTGATAATTGGGAGTTATATCTCCCTCTAATGAAATGTGATATTATTGATATATCATGAGTTAAATAGGAATAGAATGGGGAGTTAAACCAGTTTAGTAAGGGTTTTTTTCACTGTGATATTTGTGGGAGTAAACCATGACAACATTGATGGTCTGGGGATTGAACCCATTCCACTGTAATAGTCTTGTAAAATACCCTTTACTATTATGAAAATGACTTTTATGCTTTTTTATGTCACATTTTTGTGTCTTATGTTAATGTTATGACACCATTTTATATGGTCTTTGATTCCATCGTGTTTCAATTCTTATAGGCTGCCATGATTTATTCAATGAATTAATAATTTGATATTTGATATATATGGTATGGTTTTCAAATGTTAAAATCATGTTTTATACACTAATACTCATGTTTTGGTTATATTATAATTGATAAATCCATTTTTTACCATTATTGGGCATCTCCAGTCACCTTTTTCTCATGTTTCATGTCCCCAGGTTATGAATAATGAAATTAAATCCAAAACTATAATCATTATTATATATTTCATAAACAAACAGTACAACAAGTAGGACCAAATAGGTGAAAATTCACACAACAAGCTTAGGGGGCCTAATGTAATAAAGCCTGAGTTTATCACCTCTGATAAGATTCACCCCCCCTGGAAGAAAAAACTGGACTCCTGGGAAACATGTGATGTTGGTAACGTGAAACGCCAATTCCCTGGATGCAAGATGATACTCCACCTAGTTACATTCATTGCATGTATAGAAAACATGGATTTTGTTGCTAAAAAAGGTTCTTCATTTCATAATGATTTTAATAATCGACCAGGGATTGCGCCTTTTCCATTCATGGAATTGTGAATGACCATAGAGCTAGTTTCAACATGAGATGTAGCTATATTCTACTGGTCGCAATGACTCAATACCATTTACAGTGCTTTGGCATCTTCCTAGATATATCTCCCATGCACATAGTAATCTATATAGGTAAGAATATTTCTCCCCAAGTAGTCGCAAAACAATCCTCCCACTCGTATGAATCTCACAATGCACAAACCATCGATGTTAAGCTTGAAACCAGCCACTGGAAGCTGCCACCGCACTCAGTGACCCCATAGACTAGTACTGAAAGGATACCCTAGGGATGCACTCATCTGGATATATATCAAAGATAGAGAATCACTACAGTTGTTGGAACTTCTATTGATGTCAATGGGGAGGGTTCTGGTCTTGGTGATGACGGATTCTCTAGTGGGTGTATCCCCCTTGTACATGGATTTATTTCTTCCCTTCCATATTCACCATTAACCCGTATTTAGTATCATTTTTCTTGAAATTATTTCTAGGCCATATATATTGAAACCAAGAAACCATTTCTATAGTAATTAGGTTCCATGAATATTCAGGGGGGAGAGGGCAGTGACATTTCCAATGAACTTCAACACAACCTGGGCCCATTCTCCCTCAAAGACAAGGTGCTTATAGTCCTCATATTGGTTCTCTAGGCAGTAGTAGCATCTGGATACACAATCAACACCCCTCTTTTTAACATATTCATTTGTTGAAACAACTTGGTTCGTTATCCTCCATGTGAGAAAATTAAGATTTATTGGAACTTTATTTCACTAAAGAATGTTCTTCCAGTTGTCTTGCTTCTCATGAGGTATCAATAACCTTATAAATTTCATATATGTAAAGGAACCATATTTGGAGTTAGTGAACACACATTTATTCGGGTCTTAATTTTGGGAAATGATACCAGAAACATCCTTTTGTGCCTCATCTAGCACAACCTTGATAAAATGGAGATGCAAGTTGGCTTCTCTACAAGAGATCAAATGTGCATGATACCCTGGGAAGTCGATCGTTAAACCTACACAATTGTGATGCTAGAAGAGGATGTCACCATTTCCAATGATCCATTGGTTCTGTATTTGGATGGTTGGGTTAATAGGATAAATTAGAACCCAAAAGTGGAAGCATTAATTATAAATCCTTCCTCATTCCTTTCGTAGTTATAGGCCATGGTTTTTCCCAAGAGGGTATGTCCTTCCATGACATCCATGCAAGTCCTGCATGCATGTAGTGAATAGTGTCCGGTAAGCTCCTCACATTAACCCTATCCATCATGGATGTGACTCTATATCCTTCCCCATGATCCCCGATGACATTTACCTTCAGAAAAAATCACCCCATATGAACATATCCAAAATATTATCAAAGGTTGTAATATCCCACTTAGGCACATTAATGAATGATAAAGCATGAATAGGGATATTCGAAAGAACACTATTTATTAAGGAAATTCGTACTCCAAAGGAATGATATTGTTTTTTCCATTTGAGTACATGACTCGTAATATTGTTCACCAAATGATCAAAGTAACAGACACAGAGTCGATGTGGGGAGATCAGGGACCTAAGGTAGTTGAATGGAATTATACAACATTGCATGTCTAGATTATTGCATATGTAGGTGTCTTTTCAATTTGGACATCTTCTTGATAAATAGAGGATTCTATTTTCTTTGTTGATAACTTGGCCACTCCAGGAGAAATATTCATCCTAGATCTTGTTGGTACGACCAAATGATCACCAATTAGTGTTAACAAAGAAGATAGAAATGTATTAATGTACCAGATGAAATATATAGGGCCGGTTTATTTTCCTATGGAAACAATATATGGATATCATTTAAATCCTTCAATTTAAAATATAGACATATGTTTCTTTCATTATAAAAAAGATAGTCAGGGATATGGGGTCCCCTTACCTCATCCTGCAGGTTTCCAGGAAAAGCCCATGAATCTTCCCGATGAAGGAGACCACCATCCAGGATGAGATGAAATATCTAAAGATAATATCCATATCCCAAGGAGAGAGATCCATACATATGAGCACCATATTAATGAATCCCCATTCAATTATTTCATTGGAATTGTCCATATTCAACATTAAATTTATATAGGAATCTTGGTTCTTAAAGTTAATATCACAGAGCACTTCATGAGCTACGTAATAGCTCCCTATATTGACCAGACCTTCATAAATCCATGTTGTTATAAGGAAATCCACCAAGTAATGTACTTGGACAGCCTTGAGTTGAGGATGCATGACAAAATATTATAGGGTAAATTGCATAAACTTACCATTCTCTAGTGTAGGATGGAGGAGGGGTCTCTAAACATAGGTAGAAGAAAAAGTGTTGAAGAACTTGAATCTCGGGAGATATATCAACCATGAATGAAATCCTGGATGGCCATAATAATATATCCTTTTACAACATCCCATGATCAATTGTAGAATGATCCCAGAAAGCCGTCATGACCCAGGGCACTCTATGGGTTGAGATTCGACATGGATTCCAGAATCTCTTTCTCCTCAGAGATTGATTGTAGAAGGGTGTTGTCCTGGTTGGACATTAGATTGGGCATCATCTAAAATTTCTCCTCATTTCTTCTAGGGTATTCATTGGCCAGGTTCTGATTTGGACCTATAAGGAGATTTTTTGAGAAGGGGAAGGCAATACCCCCAAAAATATATATATCATCTGAATATAAACCATTTTCAAGAAATATATTAGGCTTCACTGGCGAACTCCTCTCTTTAATACATTTGTGGAAGTATATTGTGTTTTTTTCGCCATCTAGAATCCATTTCACTCTTTATTGATCCCTCACCATGCAATCCTCCTTGATGATAAGATCATCTAGGATGTTATTTTTAATGGGAATCTCCTCAAAAATCGAGCCATCTCATACAGCCTGGAGGCTGAGATCCAATCATTAAACATCTTTTTTGAGGCTGTCTTTGTCTTGGTTAATATTAGGAAGACCCTTCTCCCATTATTAAAATCTGTGTTTTAGACTTCTCAAATTGTATTGAACAACTACCTAAGAAAGACCTTGAGTATCCTCTCTCCAAACCTCACTTTCACATTGCTGGTAGCTAAGAGAACTAATCTGATCAGAATAGAATCTAAATCATTCCCCCTAATTATGACATGGGGCCAAAGTAACAAGCAAGGGAGAATGATTAGATAATCCACAGACAAGATGATCCACCATGGACTTTGGAATATTGGAGATGTTTTGAATGTTGCAAACAAACCGATATAATATTCTCTTAGTACATCCTTTACCTTTTTTATTGTTGCACCCTGTTAAGTGGTCACCAGAGTAACCCATATCCAGGAGTCCTTTACCTATCATGAACTATGAAAAAAATATGTGCTGGATATTTGGGGAAAATCCCCCTGCATTTCTTCTCATCTAGATCTAAAATGATGTTGAATTCCCCACCAATAATCCTTGGGTAATCCTCAGGATCAAACCCCTTACGCTCCTACCATAGGATATCTCTCCTTTGTGCATCATAACTCCCACAAATAAATGAAAAGTATAGGGATTCTGCCCCATAATTCACATTCACTGTAATCTATTGGTCTCTAGAGAGAACCATGTCCACTAAAACCTCCATATTGAAGAAATCCAAAAATGGAGGTTAACTATGATTGAATGCATGGCCACATGCATTCTGATTCTATGAGAGATCTCACTAATTTTTTAAGAATTATGTTTGTGTTCAAGCACCAAGGTGATGCAATTTTTTATCTCCATAGCTAGTAAGTTGTTCTTACCCCGATAACCATTGCCACTATAGTTCATGATGATCATTGTAATCGTTGAAATATTGGAGTCCAATATTTGGCCTTAAGAGATTTGGTCACTTTCAAATGGGTGAATAAATACTCATGCATAGACATGTAACATTCCCTTGTTCATACATCATTAGTTGTAGATGAGGAGGGATTTGTTGGATAGTTCAATAGTGAATATAGCCTTAGTGACCTTTCTCTCTGCTTGCATGGAGGGGGATGTTTTTCAAGTTGCTTGAAATATTGGGTAACCAGACCATCTTACATTGCATCAGCTATAATAACCTCGTGGTAGGAATCAATTGAGATTGGAGGGCAGCGTAAAAGGCCTTTGGAAGTGTATGAGGGATGACCATTATCAATACTATTTTTATTTAGAGGGTGAATAATTAAAGCCAGTCAGAAAGTAGGTTTAAACTCTTCATAAGAGGCATCCAAAGAGGTAGCTTCTAGGGAAATGGTGAAAGAAGAGGAGGAGAGAAGACCAACGGTTTGGGCCGCAGGGGTGGCATGTTCTAGAAGTTCCCCACCCAAAAAACTTTATGAAGCAGGAAGGGAAACAAGGAGAAATCAAAAAGGTATAGAGGAGAATTTGGGGAGAGGGAAGGGGTAAGAGGCATCAATGTCAAGAAGAATTTCTCCTCTCTAGTAAGTATGGGAGTGGCCAAAGAGGACGAGGAAGCCATATTGATTGAGATGCTGGTCCGAAGGGACTGGGACTGCTTAGAAAAATATACATCATATATGGATCGGGGAGAATCTTTCCATAAGGGTATTTAGGAGGAGGGTGGGGAGCCTGATGATTGCCTCAACTTCGTTTCCTTTATAGCTGAAAGGAGTGTACCTATAGATCATAATGAGTCAAAAAATAAGGAAGAACAACGTACAGATGTTGGGGCTACATAAGCATCCACGCAGAAATATATACCATCATCCATACATAGGAAATAACTTAGGAGTCCTTAAAGACTGTGAGCATGGAACCATTGCGGAAAAAAAGAGGGAGGTCTGAAAGGTTAATCTAGATACCTTCGTGACAAATCTCCTTCCCTTGGTGAGCCTCCAGTGACCACCTAGATTGGTTAAACCTCAATCTACCCATGATCTGGGGAGATTCACACTAGTCTTGGATGATGTCTACCTCTGACTCAAGGATTAGGCAGAAAGATGACTGGTGAACCAATGAGATCTGAGCTACAGTAGCAAGACCCAAAGAGTCTAGAAAGTGCTTGATGGAAAAGGTAGGGGGCTTCAACAAGCCGAATCTTATACCAGGGGTCTATTTTACTCATACGACCAATTTGACAAAGGTATTGACCAGGATCTAGAAAAATAGGCAGGGACCATCCCTGGGGACTGGAAATGAAAATGGTGGAATAGCTGCAATGTAGGGTCCCCGAGGATTGAGATAAGGGTCATATAGAGAATCCATAAAGGATGGCCCAGCACGGTGAGTACTAGAGAAAACAATTGTAAGAAATGAAAACCAAAACGCACGCATCAAAAAGAAGCCATTTTTTTATCCATGTTTATTATGGATCGTGTATTAATTAATTTTTTTTTTCCACTTGTGTTTTTTTCTCCCAGCATGTCCATTTAATGTGGCTATTTTCTTTTATAAATGTTTATTTTAAATGTGGGCGTTTATTTCATTAATTTGTCCATTTAATTTGTCTGTTTCATTCCTTTGTAAGTGCCTATAAATTATTGGCAATTTTAGTCTGAAAAATATATGAAATAAAAATCTTGAAGGTTCCTTTGTGCTTTGTGACAATTTTATTCCTCTCAAATTTCTCGGCTTGTATAACCAACAAACTATTCTTAGAGGGTGGTTTCCAAGATTCCACATTTTTTATAAGATGGTCACATTCCAGCAACATGTTTTGAAGTTACCTAAGGAGAACTAAAAAAGGTGGTGAATCCAAATGAAGGTGTTATTCATGCACATGAATTATGGGAGATCGTCATCGATGTGTATATTGTACCCTCTACAGAGGAATAATCCGCCTTCACGATTGAAGAAAAGATGAGCCTTAGAAATTAATGAAAGAAAGACAACAAGTCATTATTCCGCCTCTATCAAGGGTTGGATGAATCGATGTTGGAAATGATTTCCGAAGCAACATCAAGAAACCTATCATGGGATATTCTTTCCACCATCTTCAAAGGTCTTACTCAAGTGAAGCAGGTATGTCTTCATACATTAAGAGTAGAGTTTTAAGTAGTGCACATGAAAGAAGGTGATAGTATTTCTGATTATTTCTCAATATTAATTTTTATTATTAACAATGTGAAAAGGAATGGTGAAAAAATGGATGACATTTGAGTTATTAAAAAATCAATTCGATCTCTCCCAACTATTTTTCATCATGTGGTTGTGGAAATCAAAGAATGAAAGGAATTAGAGAAGCTAAACATTGAAGAATTGATGGGGTCATTGCAAGTGCATGAGCAATGGATGCCATAAAATGACGGTTCAACCATAGAGCGTGCCTTATAGTCTATTATGACTCTATAGGAACAAAATAATGGCCACATGCAATGATCCAGTCATTGTGCAAGAGGAAGAGGGCATGGATATTCTATAAGTCAAAAAAAATCAACAAAATCCTTCCAGCTTTCATGGAAGAGGGAATGGTGGAGGTCATTTCATGCGTGGTTTTTGGAAATGCAAAGAACATTCCATGCCATAACTATATGAAATTTGGCCATTATTCCTCTTATTATCGGAGAAAAGTGGATCAGGAAGAATGATCCAACTATGATGAAACATCTAATCATGAAGAAGAAGGTACCATACTCCTCCTCACACATGAAAAGGCATGTGAATCCCCCGATGTTTGGTATCTCGACACGAGTGCAAGAAACCAAATGAGTGGTAACAAATAATTCTTCTTGGAAATCAGAAAAGAAGTTTATGGTGATGTGAGCTTTAGAGACTCATCAAAGGTACCTGTGACTATAAATGGTAAAATCAAAATCTATCTGAAGACTGGTGATCCAAATTGCATATCTAATGTGTATTATGTACCAAAAATGAAAAATAATATCACTAGTCTCAGTTAAATCCATGAGAAGCGGTATGTTATATGCATGGAGAATTCTTTTTTTTCCATAAGGGATGTTCCTAGGAGACTTATTACTCAAGTCAAAATAAAAAAGAATCACATGTTTCTACTGCGTAACAACAAAAAGGCCAAGGAGTGTCTCTTGGGACTCATGAAGAATGACTCATGGAGATGGAATATGTACTTTGAACATCTGCATTTTAGGAGGCTTAAAATTATCTCAAAATCCACCATGGTGCATGGATTTCCAGTGATTGAAGTTCCAAATCATGTGTTTGAAGTGTGTATACTCCTCAAGCAACAAAGGAACTCCTTCCCAAGTGGAGTGTCCAGAAGAGCATATGAACCACCTCAGTTGGTTCACAATGATATCGGTCGACAGATTAAAGAACCCTTAGTTGGAGGTAATAGGTATTTTATTACCCTCATTGATTATTTTAGCAGGAAACTCTGGGTGTATTGCATCAATGAAAAATTTTCTGCATATGCGATATTTAAAATGTTCAAAGCTTGTGTTGAAGCTGAAAGTGGTTATAGAATCAAAGTTCTTAGATTCGAATGAGGTGGAGAATACACTTCAAATGAATTTCAGGATTTTGTCAGGGAACAAGGAATCAAGCAACAATATATTGCTTCCTACTCACCATAGCAGAATGGCATTGCAAATAGGAAGAACTGCACCATCCTTGACATGACGAGGACCATGCCGAAGGGGAATGGTCTTCCAGAGAAATTTTGGTTAGAAGTAGTGGCCTGAACTGTCTATCTTTTCAATCGGTGTTCAACTAAGATAGTCATAAACATGACACCACAAGAGGCATGGAGTGGCTAAAAGCCGAGCATAGCTCAGCTATGAGTATTTAGGTGTGTTGCCTAAGCTCAAGTTCAAGAAACGATAAGAAGGAAGCTTGATGATCGTGGTGAAAAGTTTATCTTCATTGGCTATAGTGAAGAGTATAAATATTATAATACCTAAAATACACTAACTAATAAATAAGTGATGAGTAGAGATGTCTTCTTTAGTGAAGAAGAATCTTGAAAATAGAATGATTAAGAATCAAAAAAAGAGATTCCAGTTCAAGAAGAAGATCCTGAAGAAATGTAGGATCATCATTAGTGAACCTTATCCTCCACCACCATCCTAGCTAGACTACTCTTCCCAACATGCCTACTTTGATATTCCACCTCCTCACTCAGACCAAATAGTGTACTGTGACTTGTTTTCTTGAAATCACCATATACATATTTTTCCATTATGACTCATATATGTTGGGGGGATTCTATAAATCCCAAGCCTTTTCTAATGGGTTAGGATAGAGTATCATTTCTTGATATTATTGATCCTAATGCTTTACTACCATTTGTTACTTAATAGATTACCAATGTTGGGGATTGTGTGGTTTATTTTTTTAGTTTTCCCAATTGGACTTCTTCGTTATATTTCATGTGTGGTATGATTTTTTAAAAATTAATTACATATGATTGAAAATTACTTATAATTATTTTTTAAATTTAACATATATAGAATTATCTAAATTTAAAATAAATTTCACAATTGAAACAACATGTTCAAGAACAATCGACCATAGATACATCAGATATTTCTTATGGGACACAAATATTATCACACGCTTCCTCTTCGTAGAATAGTATCAATGAGTTTTTTATGATGTCTAATATATGCAAAAGATATTATCCATTGAGATTACTCAAATTATATATCATTCATCTAGTTGATTTTGAAGATCTCGATCTGAATATGTTGCATTTTCTTCCATGTAATCTAATTGATGATTGAGTTTTTATTTTAAAAAATATGGTTTAAATTGACTAACTGCAATTCCTTTTTAAATTCGGTATCTACACACTCTTCTTGTACAATATGACAGAACATTATAATGATCATTATAATGTCATTACTTGTGAAATTTTATGTACTGTAGGGGGAATTGGATGTTAGGAGTATTCTTCCCAAGTGAATTAACATTATATTGGTTTTTCTCTTTATCTTGGAGTGTTCATAAATGTCTTTCCGCATTATTTGACTGGTAGTTCTTTTTTGTTTTTATAAAATTAATTATTTTTACTTTTCATTATTTATACATGTATTATTAGTTCATATATATGAAAATGCAGTTCATGGAAAAAATCTAACAAAGAACCCATGTCGATAAAGAAAAAATATTCTATAAATTAAGTGAAAGAAAAGGTAATTTTTTTATATTTGATATTTTTAGGATATATAGATATATAATGGTTTTTATTATCGATTTTTGGTATTATAAAAGCAGTTTCATTGTCAAAGTGGACTTGTTGAATGTGATTATTATTTTTTGGGATTCATGTATGAGATAATCACAATTAGGGTAGATGCTGAATCTAACAAGGTTAGTTATATTAATATTTATAAATTATCTATCATTGTATTCTATTTTTTCACCTCATATCATTCAATGATTTTAATGACATTCAATGATAATGAGTCTTATACCCTAACAAAACATAACCATCTTCATTATTTTTTTGCAAACAATTTTTTAAGTCTCATTATAATTTGAGGTATATATATTCTAATGTTTTTTGAATAATATTAAATTTTCTTAATAACATGTGTTCAAACAATTAATTCTTTTGTTACAATAGGTGTTTGAATAGAATGATATCAAATTAATTCTTCAATAATAACCAAGTATGATCATGTTGTTAATTTCAGGTATGTGTATTTTAATTGTACTTTATAATAAAATGGATAGATAGATTTTTTATTAACTAGATAAAAACATGTGTTTTTTATAGATTTTTAGTTAATGATAAATAAATATTGATTGATTTATAATGTTTTTATAACAAGTTTTTTGACTATTTTGGTAGTGTAATATTCTATATTTTATAATTTTTTTTCATTCATCATTGATTTTATTAAAAAAATATTAAATTGTTTTTAAAAGATAAATGTTTTTTAGTATCAGTTTATCTAATAAACTGACGCCAAAAATGTTTTTCTAAATCGTTTTATAATAAACTGACGTGGGAAAAATAACATCACTCGGTTTTCAGCATCGGTAAATTAGTAAAACTGACTCTGAAAACAGAGCATAACATCATTTTCTGCATCAGTTTTTGAAAATATGCTCCAAAATGCATATATTTTACATATTCATTCAAGACATTGGTTGAAACATGACAAATAAATGAAAAACAATCACCCTTAAATCGAGCTTTTTCACTATTGTCTTCTTCTATATCAGTTTGTGGGAACATGTTTCCAATAAATTTTACAATTCCTCACGTAGTTAAAATCAATGTTAGTTTTGTAATGGATTGGATTTATTTACATAAATCCTTATAAATATAATTGGAATTGAAGTTAAATTTTTTATTCTAAACTAGACTAAAATTTCTTATCAGCATGACGACATAAATGTACTTCTGATGGAAATTACGTCGATCGTATTTGTGATAAATCCTATTCAAATTGGGATTTTATCTCAGATGTTTGGGGTGAAAATCAATATAAAAAATATTCTTATTGTGTGAGATTTTATCGATGTGAGATAAGAGTAATTTCTTTTTCATCCACCAAATCATGATGTCGATTTTTCATAGAACTAATTCATACAGCTACACCAATTTCCATTACTCCATATTTAATGACCCGCACTGAGTTGCAATAATAGAAGAAAAAAATCCAAGAGAATATTGAAAATGGTTTCATTTGCCCAAGGTCATGACCTTGGGATGCACCTATTCTTTTCATTAAAATGAAATGAGGATTAATGAGACTATATATTGATTATCGGGAATATAACAAGACCTCTATCAATAAGAAGTATCATATAACTCATATTGATGACTTATTAGAAGACATATGTAGAGTTTAATACTTTTCCAAGATTGACTTCATTATTGATATCATTAATTTAGGGTTAAGGATAAATATATACCCAAGATAAGATTTCATTCTATGTATAGATACTATAGATTTATAATAATGCTAAATATCCTTACCAATTCCCAATATATCTTTGTGGATTTAATGAATAGAGTCTTTAGAGGAAACATTGATTTTTTGGGGGTATTATTTATAGGAGAAATTATTATTTATTAATATTACAAATAATTTCATGAAATGTTTTTGAGAATTATGTTGAGGATCATGTGAGAGGAGATGCTTTATAAAAAATTTACTAAGTGTGAATTTTTTCTTCATAATGCTTGTTTATTGGTTCATATAATTTGAGTAATTTACAGTTATATATTATTTTTATAAGTTAATATGACAAAATAGTGTTGTTTTAATATATTATATTATTATTAACATGTTGTATTTATATATTTAAATTCATATTAAACTAATTGTATCAAAATTGATAATAATGATATTTTATCAAAACAATGTTTTACTAAATTATTTTAAAAAGGGAAAAATATTTAAATAAGATAAGGTGGATATTATATTGTCAAAAATGTCGTAACTTGTCTTCATAAGGTCTAATTTTCACCTTATAATAAAAATTATAACCCATTAATAATGAAAAATGTGTTACTGTTGTTATAATTAAAATGGGATAACTTAGGTTTAATAAACATGATAAGGTTTAAAATGACCCCAAAACATATCTAAATTCAATTAATTTATCTATTATAACCCTATAATATCTTATATTCAAATCCGAATCTAATTAGAGGCAATTTTAATAAGAAAAAGATTATAATAATTTTATCATTGGATAAATTGCATAATTTCCCCTCACCTCAATTATAAAAGGGCACACACTCAGTCACTTATTCACACAATATTAATCTATGTAGCTTGGAAAAACAGTGAAAATTTCTCTTACTAAAATTCATAGAAAAATTTAATAGGTTATTTTACAGCAAATATACTAACCCCAGATCCATTTATAGAGGACTAAAGGAGTCATTTCAAAGAAGATATAATAACCTTAATCGATCCCTTTATTTCTTATCTTATTTATATCCTATAAATCAATATTATTTATTATAAAATAATAAATTTTGTTATCATTAGTATGATTAAATTTTATTATGGGGATTAAAATATCATTATACACCTTCATTCCCATTAAACGGAAAGTGAATGTATCACTCTTGCATACATACTGCTTATCGTCTCTATGTTGGGTTCAAATTTATTTTTCATCAAAAAAATTTATTTATGAGTATTAATATAGGTTTAATATTTATATATTATATTTATGACATAATTATTATTTTTTAATTATATTATCATATTTATATACTTAGAAACTAATCATTTGGGAAACAATAATTCCATTCATTCATTTGTATGTATTACCACCTCCCTAAAGCTATGCAATTCATTTTTCATTCATATTTTACTTGGAAGGTAATGTGGAATTGTTTCATGAACATTTAAGATATTTAATATTTAATATTTATCCTTTATAGTTGAATTAAAATTTACCTTTATTTAATTCCTTTCTTCGAAAAGCTAAAACAATGTTCACACCTATGTATGACCTACAATCTCCATGAATGATTAAATTCGATTTTATATCTCTATATTTTATACATGAATATAAATATGTATATAATTAATATGTATTTAATTTATATAATGATTAATATTCAGGATACTAATGAACCATGATAAATTTTCAAGGATAAGAAATACTATGTTGAAATAGACATGATAAATGAAATAGTTAACACCAAGAAATTAGGATTTTTATAAGGAATTTTTGATAAAAAGGGGTGTCAAAATTTTATAAAGGGTTTATATATGATATTGAAAGTTATAAAATGACTCTATTATATAAATATAATAAATTTAAATTTATTATATAGTAGGATATATTTCTTTTGATGAAATGAAAACTCAAGGTAAGTGATATTCATCTCACTTTTATTTCTGCGGGATACATGACTTATACACCACTTGTTAATTTTTTATGGTGTATAAAATACCCAAGATTTATTTTTTGAAACTTCTTATGAAAATTAAAGTTATTCATATATCCATATAAGGATATTTATTTTATGGGCATTATAATTCAAAAGTTATCAAATTTGTAAGGGTTTTATGTGACAATATCATTATTTATAATGATTTTTTATTATTAATTTATGATGATGAAATATTATGAACATTATTCCATGATAATTATGAATATACTTATCCTTAGGATATTTCTTTAAAACACATTTTTTACTTAATTTACCTCAACTTAAGTATTTAAGAGACTATAAATACTTTTTTATGGAAAACAAAATTCATTTCTCTCTCTGGTTGATGTTCTTTTATCTTCATTGTCTATATTTTATAAAAAAGTTTTCATGAATGTTTTCAATATTATGATATGATTTTTCACACTCATTTATTGGTTGTTTTAATTTTTTAAATATGATTTGAAAGGAATATTTTTTTACATACCAAATGAGGTACTTTGTGACTCTTCTAAAAACATTATTTATTGATTTTCTAACTTAAATGGCAAGGACGGATTTTCCAACCATCAATTTTAACTTGTAGGATACCTTTACATGTTTGAAAATTTATTTTTTAAGAAATTTTTTCCCATAAAATTCAGATTTTATGAAATATGAAATTTCAAAAAAGAATGTATATTTTCTTCATGAAGGTTGTAATTATATTTTAATTGAATTTCAATTCATCAAAAGTAAATACACTTTATATGAATTTTTAATTAATGTGGATATGATCCAAGGATAAATGTATTATTCTTTATATGGATGATTTATGTTTATGATGAAATGAATTTTATTGAAAACATTTCTTTTCCAGCGGGTTTCTATAATATAATGTTTATAAAAACAATTTCTTTTAATGGGTTATTATATGATGAATGATTTATGATTTTGGGGAAATAATATGTATGATTTTCATTATGTGATAAATGAGAGTTATATCTCCCTCTAATGCATTGTGATATTATTGATATATCTTGAGTTAAATAGGAATAGAACGGGGAGTTAAACCAGTTTGGTAAGGAACATTTTTCACTATGAAATTTGTGGGAGTAAACCTTGAATACTGTGATGTTCTGGGGATTGAAACCATTCGACTATGATAGTCTTGTAAAATACCCTTTACTATTATGAAAATGATTGTTATGCTTATGTGTATGTCATAATTTCATGTCTTATGTCTATGTTATGATACCATTTTACAGACTCTTTGACTCCATTGTGTTCCAATTATTATAGGCTCCCATGATTTATTCAATGAATTAATATTATGGTTTTTGACATACAACATATGGCTTGAAAATATTAATATCAAATTTTATACACTCATACTCATGTTATGGTTATATTACCATTGATATCTCCCTTTTTTACCCTTATTAGGAATCTGCAGTCACCTTTTTCTCATGTTTCATGTCCCCAGGTTATGAATAATAGAATTAACTCCAAAACTATCATCATTATTAAGTATTTTAAAAACAAACAGTACAATAAGAAAGTCCAAATAGGTGAAAATTTCCACAACAAGATTATGGGGGCCTAAAGTAATGAATCCTGGGTTAATGAACTCTGATAAGATTCATCCCCTCTGGAATAAAGAGCTGGACTCTTGGAAAACATGTGATGTTGGTGACTTAATCCACCAATTCCATGTAAGTGAGATGATCCTCCTCCTATTTACCTTAATTCCATGTATATAACACATGGATTTTGTTGCTAAAGATTGTTCTGAATTTCATAATGATATTGATAATCGACCATGGATCAAGAATTTTCCATTTAGGGAATTGTGAATGACCATAGAGCCAGTTTCAACATGATATATAGCAATATTATACTGGCCACAATGACTCAGTACCGTGTATAGTGCTTTGGACTCTTCCTAGATAGAGCTCCCATGAACATAGTAATCTGTATAGGTAAGAAGATCACCCCCTAGTAATCATAATACACTCCTACCACTTGTATGACACTCACAATACACGAACCATCTATGTTCATCTTGAAACCAGTGACTGGTGGTTTCCACCACTCCCAGTGACCCCGTAGACTAGTACTGGGTGGATACCCTAGGGATTCACTCATTTGGATAGATCTCAAAGAGGGATAATCACTACAGTTGTTGTAATTGCTATATACGTCAATGTGGAGGGATCTAGTCTTGGTGATGATGGATTCTCCAATTGGTGTATCCCCTTGTACATGGATTTAGTTATTCCCTTCCATATACACCATTAACCCGCATTCTGTATCATTTATCTTGAAATTATTTCTCGGCCATATATATTCAAACCATGTAACCATTTCTCTAGTAATGATGCGCCAAGAAGATTCAGAGAGGAGAGGGCAGTGAAGTTTCCAAAGAACTTCAACACAACCTAGGCCCATTCTCCCTCAGTGAAGAGGTGATTAGATTCCTCATCTCAGTGCTCCATGCAGTAGTGGCATCTGGATACACGGTCGACACCCATTTTTTTAACATTTTCATCCATGGAATATTCATGGTTCCATATCCTCCACGTGAGAAAATTAAGATTTTTTCGAACTTTGTTTCACCAGAGAATGTTTTTCCAGTTTTCCTACTGCTCATGTGGTATCAATAAGCTTATGAATTTCTTAGATGTAAAGGACCCATATTTAGAGGTAGTGAACACACATTTATGCGGGTATTTGTTTTTGGAAATGATATCAAAAACATCCTTTTGTTCCTCATCTAACACAACCTTGATAAAATGAAATACAGGTAGGCTTCTCTAAAAGATATCAAAGGTGCATGATAACCAGGGAAGCCGATCGTTGAACCCACACAATTGAGATGCTAGAAGAGGATGTCACCAGTTCCTATGATCCGTTGGTACTGTAGTTGGATGGTTGGGATAATAGGATAAATTAGCAACCAAAAGGGGAATCATTAGAAATAAAACCTTCCTCATTCCCTTTATAGTTATAGGTGACAGTTTTACCCAAGAGGGATTTTCCTTCCACGATATCCATGCATGTCTTGCATGCATGCGGTTAATAGTGTCTGCTACGCTCCTCACATTAACCCTCGCCATCATGTATGGGCCACTCTATCCTTCCCCATTATTCCCAATGACATTACTTTAGAAAAACCACCCCCAATGAACATATCCAAAATCTTATCAAAGGACGTAATGACCCAAATTGGTCACTTTAATGGCTGATAGAGCATGAATAAGGATAACTTAAAGAACACCATTTATTAAAGAAATATGTACCCCAAATGAAATATATTGGTTTTTCCAATTGAGTACACGACTCCTAATCTTGTTAACCAAATGATCAAAGTAACAGACATAGAGGCGATGTGGGGAGATCGGGGACCTAAGGTCGTCGAATGGAAATATACCACGTTCCATGTCTAGATTATTGCATATGAAGGTGTCTTATCGATTCGTACATGTTATTGATAAATAAAAGAATCTCTTTGCTTTGTTGATAACCTAGCCACTCCAGGGGAAATATTCATCCAAGATCTTGTTGGTAAGACCAACTGATCACCAATTATTGTTAATAAAGAAGATAGAACAGACTTAAAGTATCAGATGAAATATATGTGGCTGGTTCATTTTCCTATGGAAACAATTTATAACCCCCATAGCTATCATTTTATTTTATATATAGATATGTGTTTATTTAATTATAATAATGATAGTCAGGGATATGGGGTCCCCTTTCCTCATCCTACAGGTTTCCAGGAAAATCCCATGCATCTTCCCAGTTAAGGAGACCACCATCCATGATGAGATGAAAGATATAAAGATAATATCCATAGCCCAAGGAGAGATATCCCTACCTATAAGCACCCTGTTGATGAATCCCCATTCTATTATGTCATAGTAATTGTTCATATCCAGCTTTAAATCCATATAAGATTTGTGGGTCTTAAAATTAATATCACATAGAACTTCATGAGGTAACACAATAGCTCCCTATATTGACCGGCCCATCAAAAATAAATGTTGTTATAATGAAATACACTGAGGAATATACTTGGAAAACTTTGAGTTGTGGATGCTTGACAAAATCTTATTGGGTAAATTAAAAATACTTACCGGTTTCCAGTATAGGATGGTGGAAGGGTCTCTAATCATGGGTAGAAGAAAAAGAGTTGTATAACTCAAAACCCTAGAGATATATCAACTAGGAAAGAAATATTGGATGTCCAAAATAATATATCATATAACAACCTCCCATGAGAACTTGTAGAATGATCCCGAAAATCCATCAGGACCAAGGGCACTCTATGGGTTGAGATTCTAGAAGGCTTCCATAATATCCTTCTCCTCAGGGAATACTTATAGAAGGGTGTTGTCATGGTTAGACATTAGATTGGGAATCATCTAAAATTGCTCCAAATTTCCTCCTGGGTATTCGTTGGGTATGTTCGGATTTGGACATATAAGGATATTGTTGGAGAAGGACAAAGCCATACCCCCAACAATGTCTCTATAATCTGAATAGGAACCATCTTCAGGAATTATTTTAGGCATCATGGGAGAACCCATCTCTTTGATACATGTGTGGAAGTATATTGTGTTTTTGTCACCATTTGGAATCCATTTCACTCTTGATTGATCCAACACCTTGCTTTACTTCTTGATGATAAGATCATATAGGATGTTCTTTTTAATGGAAAGATCCTCAATCATTGAGATATCTCACGCATCCTCGAGGTTGAGATCCAATCATTAAACATATTTTTTTAGGTTCCCTATGTATTAGTAAATATTAGGAATACCCTTCTCCCATTATTGTAATCTATGTTTTAGATGTCACAACTTTTTGTGAACAACTACCTAAGAATGACCATGGGTCTCCTCTCCCCAAACCTCACTTTTATGTTACTGGTAGCTAGGAGAACTAATCGAATAGGAGTAGAATCTAAATCATTCACCCCAATTATGACTTTTGGACAAAGTAACAAGCAAGGGAGAATGATCCGAGATTCCACAGACAATATGATCCACCTTGGAATTGGGAAACTTGTAGATGTTGTGAATGTTGGAAAGAAACTCATCTAATATTCACTGAGTATATCTTTTCCATTTTTGAGTATTGAACCATGTTATGTGGTCACCAGAGTATCCCCTATCCATAAGTCCTTTACCTATCATGAACTACACAAAAAACTAGTGTTGGAAATCTGGGGAAAAGTCCCCCTGCATTACTTCTCATCCAGATCTAGAGTGATGTTGAAGTCCCCACCAACATCCCATAGGTAATCCTCAGGATCAAACCCTTTATGCCCGTGCCATATGATATCTCTCCTTTGTGCGTCACAGCTCCAATATATAAATGAAAAGTATATGGATTCTACCCCATAATTCACTTTCACTGTGATCTATTGGTCTCAAGTGAGAACCATGTCCACTGAAACCTATATATTACAAAATATACAAAAAAAAGCGGTTAACTGAGATTGAATTCATGGACACATGAATTCCGATTCTACGAGATATTTTACTAATTTTTGAAGAATTATGTTTGTGTTTAAGCACTAAGGTGATGCAAAAATTGTGTTTTTTTATCTCCATAGCCAGTAAGTTGTTCTTAACCCAAGAACTAATGCCAAAAGAGTACATGATGATCATTGTAATCATTTAGACCTTAGAGTCCCATATTTATCCTTTGGAGATTTAGTCACCTTCAACAAGGTGGATAAATACTCATGCACAAACTTGTAACATTCCCTTGTGCATAAATCATTAGTCAGAGATGAGGAGGGCTTTGTTTGATAGGAAATTAGTGAATGTAGCCTTAGTTACCTTCCTCTCCCCTTTCATAGAGGGGGTTGATTTTCACATGTCTTGAAATCTTGGGTAACCAGACCATCCTACATCAGATCAGCTATAACAACCTTGGAGTAGTACCAAGGCATGAAAGGAGGGCAGTGTAAAAGGACTCTGGAAGTGTATGAGGGATGACCATTATCAAAACTATTGTTATTTGGAGGGGGGTGAATTATAGCCAGTGGAAAAGGAGGGTTCAACTCTTCATTAGAGGCATCCCGAGAGGTAGCTGCATAGGGGGAGGGTGTAACAAGAAGAGGAGCGAAGACCAACGGTTTGGGCCCCAGGGGTGGAAGGTTCTAGAGGTTCCCCACCCAACAAACATTATGAAGCTGGAAGGGAAACAAGGAGCATCCAAAATGGTCCAGAAGAGAAGTTGGGGAGAGGGAAGGGGTAGGAGGTACCAAAGTCAAGAAATATTTCTCATCTCTATATAGTATGGGTGTGGCCAAAGAGGGTGAGGAAGCCATAGTGGTTGACATGCTGGTCCAAAGGGCATGGGCGGGCTCAAAAAGGGATACATTATACGTGGACTGGGGAGTATCATTCCATAAGGGTATTTAGGAGGAGGGTGGGGAGCATGAAGATCGCCTCAATATTGTTTCCTTAATAGTTGAAAGTATTTTCACTATAGATCATAGTGAGTGAAAAAATAAGTAAGCACAAGGTACACATGTTTCGGCTACATAAGAATCCATTGAGAAATATATACCATCATCCATACATAGGAAACAAATGATGGAGTCCCCAAAGACCTTGAGCAGGTCACCATTGTGGAAAATCAGAGGGAGGTACGAAAGGCTTATCCAAATACCTGCATGTGGAATTTACTTCACTTTGTGAGACTCTAATGACCACATAGATGGGTTGAACCTCAAGTGACCCATGATCTGGGTAGATTTACACTAGGATTGAATGAAGTCTACATCCGACTCAAGGATTAGGTAGAAAGATGACTGGTCAACCTATGAGATCTGAGATAGAGTAACAAGTCCCAAAGAGTCTATAAAGTGCCTTAAGGAAATGATAAGTAAATTCACCAAGTGAAAACACATAGTAGAGGACTTTTTGAGTCATATGACTAATTAGACATAGGTATTGAACAGGATCTAGAAAAATAGGTAGGGACCATCCTTAGAGACTGGTAATGAAAATGGTGAAACCGCCCCAACATAGGGTCGCTGAGGATCGAAAGAAGGGTCATATAGAGAATCCTTAATGGATGTTCCAGCACAGTGAGTACTAGAGAACCATTTTATTGGAAATGAAAACAAAAACCCACGCATCAAAAAGACCATAATTTTTTATCTATGTTTTTTATGGAGCGTGTATTAATTAAATGTGTTTTCCACTCATGTTTTTTTCTCCTCGCGTGTCTATTTAGTGTGGCTATTTTATTTCATTAATGTGTCTGTTAAATGTGGGTGTTTTATTTCATTAATGTGTCCACTTATTTTGTCTGTTTCATTCCAATGTAAATTCTTATAAAATGTTGAAAATTATTGTCTGAATAATATATGAAATAAAAATATTGAAGGCTCCTTTGTGTTTTGTGAAAATTTTATTAGTCTCAAATTTCTCATCTTGTATAACCAACAAACAATTCATAGGGGGTGGTTTATAGGATTCT
The DNA here is from genome assembly GCA_963277665.1 of Viscum album. Taxonomy (NCBI): domain Eukaryota; kingdom Viridiplantae; phylum Streptophyta; class Magnoliopsida; order Santalales; family Viscaceae; genus Viscum; species Viscum album. The sequence continues at coordinate 193,132,941 of OY728145.1, forward strand.
CCAATTTTTATAAGATGGTCGCGATCCAGCCGCATGTTTTGAAGTTGTCAAAGGAAAACTACAAAAGGTGGTGCATCCAAATGAAGGCATTATTCGGGTCACATGAATTATGGTAGGTCGTCACTGACGTGTATATTGTACCCCCTATGGAGGAAGAAGCCGCCTTCAGGAATGAATAAAAGAAGGGCCTTATAAATCAATCAAAGAAAGACAACAAGGCATTGTTCCTTCTCTACCAAGGGTTCGATGAATCAATGTTGGAAATGATTGCCGAAGCAACATCAAGAAATATATCAAGGAATATTCTTTCCACCATCTTCAAAGGTTTTTCTCGAGTGAATCAGGTACATCTTTATACATTAAGAGTAGAGATTGAAGTGGTGCAAATGAAAGAAGGTGATAGTATTTCTGATTATTTCTGAATATTATTTTTTATTTTTAACAATGTTAAAAGGAATGGTGAAAAAATAGATAACATTTGAGTTATTAAAAAATCACTTAGATCTCTCAAAACCATTTTTGATCATGTGGTTATGGAAATCAAAGAATGAATGTAATTGGAGAAACTAACCATTGAAGAACCGATGGGGTCGTTGCAAGTGCATGACCAATGGATGCAAGAAAATTCTGGTTCAGCAACAGAGAATGCCTTAGAATCCATATTGATTATACAACAACAAAATAATGGCCACATGCAACGAGGAAGTCATTATGCACAAGGAAGAGAGCATGGATATTATCCAAGCCATCAACAAAAGCAACAAAATCCTACTAGCTTTCGTGGAAGAGAGAATGGAGGGGGTCATTTCATGCGTGGTCGTGGAAATGAAAAGATCATGCAATGCCACAACTATATGAAATTTGGCCATTATGCATCTGATTATTAGAGAAAAGTGGATCATGAAGAATGATCCAACTATGATGAAAACTATCATCATGAAGAAGATGGTACCATACTCCTCCTCACACATGAAAAGGCACGTGAATGCCCTGGTGTGTGGTATCTGGACAAGGGTGCAAGGAACCACATGAGTGGTAAGAAAAAATTGTTCTAGGAACTCACAGAGGAAGTTCATGGTGATGGGACCTTTGGAGACTCATCAAATGTACCTGTGACTATAAAAGGTAAAATCAGAATATATCTAAAGACTGGTGATCCAAATTATATATATAATGTGTATTATGTATTGAACATGAAAAATAATATCACTAGTCCCAGCCAAATCTATGAGAAGTGGTATGTTATACACATTGAGAATTATTTTTTTATAAGGGAAGTTCATTAAAGAATTATTACTGAAGTCAAAATGGGAAATAATCGCATGTTTCTACTCCGTAGCAACACAAAGGTCGAGGTGTGTCTCTTGGGACTCATGAAAAATTACTCATGGAGATCACATATTCACTTTTAACATCTGAATTTTAGTGGGATTAAACTTCTATCAACATCAAGAATGGTGCGTGGATTGCCGGTGATTGAAGTTCCAAATCATGTGTTTGATGTGGGTACACTCCACAAGAAACAAAGAAACACCTTCCCAAGTGAAGTGTCTAGAAGAGCATATGAACAACCTCAGTTGGTTCACCCTTATATCTGTGCACTTCTTGAAAACCCCTCAGTTGGACGTAATATGTATTTTATTACCCTCATTGATTATTTTAGCAGGAAACTCTGGGTGTATTGTGTCAATGAAAAATCATCTGCTTATGTGATCTATAAAATGTTCAAAGCTCGTGTTGAAGCTGAAATTGGTTATAGAATTAATGTTCTTAGATTTGAACAAGGTGGAGAATACACTTCAAATGAATTTCAAGATTTTGCAGGAAACAAGGAATCAAGAAACAATATATTGATTCCTACTCACCATAGAAGAATGGCATTGCAGATAGGAAGAACAACACCATCCTCGACATGACATGAACTATGATGAAGGAGAAAGGCCTTCCAAAACATTTCTGGTTAGAAGCAGTGGAATGAACTACCTATATTTTCAGTCAATGTTCAACAAAGGGAGTAATAAACATGAAAGTTCCAGAAGAGAGAATAAGGAAGCTTTATGATTGTGGTGAAAAGTACATTTTCATCAGCTATAGTGGAGAGTCTAAATATTATATGGACTAGAATACACTAACTAATAAATTAGTGGTTATTAGATATGTGTTCTTTAGTGAGGAAAATTCTTGGAAATGGAATGATGAAGAATAAAACAAAGAGATTCCAGTTGAAACAAAATATCCTGAAGAAAGGCAGGATCATCAAGAATGAACGTTAGAAACACATTCCTTATGAAATTAGTTAGTACACAAGATTCCAAGAAGACATTTCATCACTATTAAAAGGAATCCATCAAGTCAAAATTTTGCGAGCTCATCCTCACCCATGGAACCCATAAAAATGAAAATCATAAGTGACATTTATGATAAATCCTGAGAGGTAAATCTTTTTGCCTATATGCAGATCATGAGACTGTAACAGTTTAAGAATACACTAGGGAAGAATTTTAGATAATGGCTATGAAATAAGAAATTCATTCCATAGAGAAAAGTGACACATGGGGGATTACCACACTTATTAATAGATAGAAAATAGTTTCTATAAAATTAGTGTACATGATCAAGAGAAATGTTGACGGTGAAATAAATCAATATAATGCATGGATCATAGAAAAGGGGTAAAACAGAAGTACAGGGTGGACTATAAAGATGTTTTCGCTCATATTTCCTACTTTGACACAATGAGGATGATCATATCCCTTGTTGTTTATCAGAGTTGGATGATCTACCAACTACATGTGAAGTCTACATTCCAGAATTGAATTCTAGAGGAAGAGTTCTATGTTGACCAGCCTGAAGGCTTTGTTATGAAAGGGGAAGAAGAAAAAGTGTATCGACTGAATAAAGATCTTTATGTCTTGAAGTGAGATCCTTGTTCTTGGAATGCACACATTTAAAACTATGTTTGATAAAACTGATTTTCCCAATGTCTATATGAGCATATAGTTTACATCCAGAAAAATGGTTTTAGTGACATACTTATTGCATTCTTGTATATTTATGATCTGATATTTACAGGGAAAAACATATTGATATTCGAGGGATTTAAGAATTCCATGTTCAAAAAGTTTGAGATGACCAATGTAGGTCTTCTGTATTTTTCGGGCATAGAGTTGAAGCAATAACATATAGGCATCAATATATCTCAAAAGAGGTATGTCAGGGAGTTTTCTGAAAAATTCAAGATGGCCAATTTCTATACTATAAACACACCTATAACAACAATCTTAAAACTAAAAAATATGGAGAAGGAATAAACATTGACTAGAATTTGTTCAAGAGTCTAAGTAGAAGCTTGAGGTCTCTCACAATCACAAAGGCCTTATATTGTTTACAGTGTTGGGATTCTAAGCAGGTACATGGAAGCATAAATAGAGTCACATTGGCTAGTGAAAAAACATATCCTCATGTACGTTAAAGGAAGAAAGTATTTTTGGTATTTTTATCCATATAAGGAAGAAGAAAATATGTCTGGATACTCATCCAGTGACTGGGGAGACGACCAGGAAGAAAGAAAAAGGACCACTGGGTATGTAGTTTTTCTTGGATAGACTGCTTTCACATGAAATTAAAGGAAGAAAAGTGTTGTCTCTTTGTCCACATGTGAAGCAGAGTGCGTGGATTCATCATCCATTGTTTGTGAAGAAATCTAGTTGAGATATCTGCTAAAGGATATGAAGCATTCACAGGATGGATCCACAGTTATATATGTGGATAACAAGTCGGAAATTGAATATTCCAAAAAACTAGTGTATCAAGGAAGAAGAAAACATATTGATACCCGATACCATTTTATGAGAGATCATGTGAAGCAAAAAACGATAAAATTTGAATATTGTCGTACTACAGAACATGTGGATTATATTTTCACAAAGTCATTACCAAAAGATGCATTAAAAAAACTCAGAATGATGCTCGGGATGAAACCAGTTTTAGTTTGAAGTGGAGTGTTGGAAATTCAAACAAAACCCCACATGTCAAAAAGCCTATATTTTTTTTCTCTATGTTTTTTATGTAGCGTTTATTAATTACAGTCGTTTCCCCCCCCCCCCCCCTTGTGTTTTTCCTCCCGATGTGTCTATTTAAGGTGGCTGTTTTATTTCATTAATGTGTCCATTTAATTGGGTAGTTTCATTCCTTTGTAATTGCTTATAAATTGATTGTAATTTTAGTGATAAAAATATATGAAATAAGAATATTGAATTCTCCTTTGTGTTGTGTGATAATTTTATTCCAATCAAATTTCTTGGCTTGTATAGCCAACAGTATTGTTGAGGCCCCAAGGTAGGGAGGGGTGATTGGATCCAAATTCTCCATTGTTGGAACCCAATCTTATGAGAGGGATGTAGGAGGTGAAACATATGGGAAAATTTTAAAACTATTAGCCATGTGGGGAACGTTCTCTTAAGAAGGGAGAGAAGTGGACATCCTCCAAAATAGTGAAAAAAACTCCAAAAAACCATAGTATGATATCTTTAAGAAGGATTACATTTATGAAATAATAAGTGGAATGTTATGTAGATATTTTAAAAAAATGGTTTTTATGTTTCAATGTTTCAAAAAATACTAGACATAAATGATCCTTCCATGGATTGAAATGTTATGCACTGAATATTGATATATATAAATGTAATATCCTAGTATTAAATGTATAGGTAACTATAGTCAATTAGGTTCAATTCCATAAGCTATGTGTATGATATAGAATGATTATTGACACAATGGGAATAGATTATAAGGAAACTAGATGTTTGGAGTATGAGATGACAATTGAATGGGATTCCTATGTATGGTTTTGTGAAAATATGGGTAATTTGGATGGCTCAAAAATTCCCAAGAGGATAGAGCTAGAATGATAAGTAAGAATATTTAGTATTTTCAGATATATTAGTAAGAGAGTATAGACTGACTTGTGATTTATATCTTCATTTTCAAAGGATGGATTAGTTAGATACTATTCTTACCTTCATGGTATTGAGAGTGAGAATAATATTATATTGGGAATTAGTGGTTATGTGTGTGTTAATTAGATGGTGTATTAAAACTTATTTTTATGGGAAAGTAGAAATTTGTGGTTGATATACTATTTTGGTTTGTTCACTATTTCCATTGAGGTAAAGAAGAAGTGTACTTTATGATGTATGAGGTTGGTGAGATAGTTTGAAGAATGGGTTTTGTGAAATTCATGGTGGATTTTTAAGGGTAGATTCTTAAGAGGCAAGAATTATTGGGGTGCTAAGGGGTGGCCTTAGATGAATTGATGGGTATTATTATTCTGAGTGTTTACCTTTAAGTTAATGAATCAGTAATACATGAAAGACTCTTGATAGTTGTGTATATTATATAAATGTGTGAAATGTGGTGCTTGAGATGTCTAAAATATGTATCAATTCTGGTATTTTGGGATCTCATAGTCTATAATCTATTCCAAGATGGAAGTTATCAATAATATTGGTTGAGTGGTAAAGTTTATGTTTGTCTTTACCACAAACTATGGGGGTGTTGATTTGAAAATACTTATATAATGATTCTTTAATGTCTTCTTAGGATTAATTTTAGTTGCATTATGGGATGATTGTGAAGTTGAATATTGGATTCACAAATAACTTTGGTAACACCATCACCTAGAGAAAGGTTCATGAGATGCGTAATCAAGATGTATTAAGCAGGGATGGTGAGAAAGAGATCTGAATCAACGATAGTATTTAGATAGATGTTTTGGGGAGAAAATGAAATGGAAACTCCTATAGTGGGAATGATCCTAATGATCATGACCTAGTAAAACTCTTGGTTTTGGGTTCAGTTTTGTTAAACATTAAATTAGAAATATGTAGTGGACCCATTGTTCGAGTGAACTAGGATTATATTTTGATATTAGAATTTGGATAGAAAAATTCAATCTAGTCCGTCAGAAATCACTATTTTATAAATTTAATATTTAATATTATTATAGAGTTTTTTATAATAACTTGTTTGGGATGTGAATTTAAAATTTAATCTAGTATTACGTGGGTTATGAGTAAAATCATTATTTATAATAGGGGTACTATAGTGGGTTTACTAAATTAAGATACATTCAAATACCATTAGGTTTGAGAATAAGATATGGATAGTAAAATAGTTCTTAGGTATAACTCAGAGCTAGGAATGTTATTTCTTAAAATAATTATGTTTAATACTATTACTACTGAGAACCAACGGTTAAATCATTTCAATATGTTTTCATGTATATGAAATAATTATTTAGTCATAGAATTTTTCAATTATGTACAATTAATGGATATTATTATAAAAAAGATGGTATTGGAGTAATTATTTTCACTATTCATGTTTGATTTGGTATGAAGAGTGGTATTTATTTTTTATATGTTAATTATGAAATTATGGGAATGTTTTATGGATTAGATCATAATATTTTATATTTAGGGTAGTTTTTTGTATTATGTGTGTGTAGAACACAAATATATGTATTGGTAGTTTGGTATAAAAGCATAATTTGATTAAAAAGAATGATTTTAAATTTGGAAATGCTGAATAATGATTCATGGAGATGATAAGATATATGGAAAATAGTTATGAACCACGTAATTAAATGTATATTGAGTCATACAAATATATGTATCATGAGTATTTATATATTGGGAGTTTAAATTGTGATTTTTTGATTGAGATTTTAAAAAAAGAGGGTGCTTTTTAGGATTAAGTTGTATAGGGTTGGAGTTTTTATGGGAATTTAGAGTCATGAGTGAAGGGAAAACATGGGTGGCACAACTGAAAAGTGTGGTAGGTACCACTGGGCATATGGTGTAGGTTCATTGGGTACTCAATCAATTTTTGTGGTCATGAAAAAAAACTATTGATAGCACAGGGAAATTTGGGTAATTATATTGGGTACTTTGTGGGATATCTAGTTGGGAGGGAAGGCCTTTGGGATGATGAAAAGGTATTTCATGAAATCCACTTGTTACCCATTACCCATTTGGGTATTTTTTTACATTTTTTTAATAATTTATTAATATTTGTATATAATATTTCAAACCCAACATTCTAGCTTTCATAAAATAATTAGTAAAGGTCATAATTCCTCCTTCATATTTTTTCTCTCGAGGATTCATTATTGTTCGATCAATGAGATATCTATTAAAATGAAATCTGATAAATTATTTGTTTTTTGAGAAATGAGGATTGATGAATTTATAATATTATAGGGGATAAATTATATTTATATGAGGTAGGGGGTCCCAAATATTTTTAACAATATGTGGTTTTTTTTCATGTATAGTATGCATACATGAATTGGTATTCAGATAAGGAAGAATTGAATGGCGATTGAGAGGGTGTTAAATTGTGAATTGTAATAGATGGATCACCTTTGGGTAAGAATAGAAAATCCAAAAATAGTTCGGGGGAATATAGAACTTCCCAATGATCATTTCATACGGTGGTTCATCGCCTATATCCATGTGTTAGACCTTGAATGGTTTTTTAGTGTGAGATAAATTATAAGAAGCATGGGAAGGACCCTAGTATGCTATTTTGAAAGCTCTAATTTTGGTAATCATTATGGTGTATTGGTTTGATGATAAAACATTTATGGGATTATATGGGAATGAGTTGTATATCGTTTAATGATTATGGTATTCCATGAAAGAGATGAAAATTTATGCTTAGTTTAGGGATTTTTCATGGGAGGAATGCAATTGTTTTTGTTTTGTTTTAAAAAATACCCATTATTTATCTTATTAGGTGTTCAATTTAAAAAATTATTAAATTAAGTAATTAGGGATTAAAAATGAAAAAATCCCTTAAAGAGAGGTTATTTATGTCTTAGGACTTTGATTCAAAATGAAACATATTTTGTTCCAAAGAATACAAATCTAGATTTTTGTGGAATTTGGATAGACCATAGATGATGGTCACTCTTTTGGAGAACCATTTAGGATTTTTTTAAGGCAAGGTCAATAGACTAAGGGTTTTTACTAAGGAGATAAATGATTGGAATTAAGACATGGTTCATAAGGCATAAGACATGTATGGAACAATATCCAAATGAAGATATCAACCATGTTTGGTTCAAAAGATTATTTATATAGAGAGTTTTAGTTGGTTCTTAGAGGATAGTTGTCATCAAGATATGAAATCACCATGGAGGAAATTGGTTTTGTGTTTATATTAGAAAATGGGACATTATCATATGTTAAAGTAGACTAATATGAATTATTTTACTTTTTTAAAACATTATAAATAAATAGTTTATCTTTCTAGGAACTGCGATTCAATGTGTGCGGTGATGTGTTGGGTTTGTGGGATTAGTGAGCATTAGGTGTCTATATATATATATATATATTGTGCGTTATGTGTGTAATGATAATTCAAAAGGATTTTTTGAGTTTGGAAATGAGAAGCACCCAATGTTTTGGTTACTAGTTGATACCATAGAGTGTGGTGGATTCTTGTAGAGATTTATAAATACATGGATACTATATGAGGATCATGGGTTTGTTGTGCGTGGAACAATTATTTTTTATACTTACTATGATGACATGAAATATGATGGTGGAGTAATATTTATATCGTAATGTTGTTTAGATTTTAGGGGATGATAGTGGGTTTTATTACTCAAAAAGTGATTTCCTAGTTTAATTGTATATTGATGATGCATGGTTAGACCAACATGTATATCAGGATTCTATTTCTAGTTTACATCATGGTTGGATTAACATATAGACTAGCAATCTATTTTTAGTCTCCCGGATGGATGGACATGATTATAAGTTGGGGTTCTATTTCTTATTGATGAAGTTTAGACATGACCGGAGACTAGGGGTACATATTTTTACCACTGGGATGGTAATATTGACTTGAATACTAAGGAATTTTCATAAAAGGACTAGAGTATTATTTTTTCATCAATCTATACTATCATAGGTAGGAAGGATTAGTTTTTGTGTTGGAGTGATTAGAATATAATGACCGTATTTTACTACTTGCATTGTATTTTTATCATTTTAATAATTTATTATGGATTAAATAAGTAAATAGTGTAATATATTAGGGTCCCCATTGTTAATTACTTCTTGGTATTTATTATTATATCCTTTTAATGCATCTTAGTGGACATAAAGACTATACGTATGACTAAAAGTTCAATAAATTTGTTATATTGGAAATTTGGTTAGAGTGGATGGATGAGGTGATAGAGAGTACCAAGAGGTGAATCATAGGAAATTATTATATTGTTTCCTTGGGGTTTCATTTTTTACCCATATTTATTTATGATCATCCCATTTTTCATCCTAGGTTGTATTTATGCATTTCTTGTTATAAAATGGGTTCATTTGATATGACATATTGAGTATTCCTTTTGATTATGTTTAATACCACTTTCTAAAATTCCTTATGAATAATTAAATATTTAAATAACATATTCAATTATAATTATATATTATTTTATTCTTTAAATATCATGGGTAATTCCTTTAATAATTTTAAATAAATCACCACTGCTAGATGACCACCTATGACCCATAAAAGGTGTGTTGGTGCTCTCATAGCCTTTATAGTTCAGTACTATACAATATAACTTGTATAATGATTCTTTAAAGGTATTGATTATTTTTCATTGAGGAAGGAAAAATATAATTTAAATCATATTCATAGGAATCTATAATAGAGATGGTTTAAAAGATTTAAATTGAAATCAAAGAATAATATCAACTGGAAGGTGTAGTTAAACAAAATTGGATCTTAAAGTAAAACCAATGGATTTAGTCTTGAAAGAAATACAATTAAATATATTGGTGGGGATTTCTATGATTATTTAGTTTATGTTAACCAAATAGAACATGTTGTTAATCAATTGGAGAAGGATTTCTAAAATCATGTTGTTGTGTATAAAATGTTTAGAGAAGAATTTGATCTCATTTTGATGATTATGGAAAAATAAAATGTGATCAATAACCATGATGCTTGTATAAAATAATGGGGGAAAAGGTCAAATATGTTTTAGAAGAATTTTTAACCTTAAATAATAAATTTTAAGATTAATTAAAATATGGTGACATCTAGAAGGGCTACATTTTTAGAAACTTTCTATCAATGAAGTCAAATAATGAGTTGAATAATGCACAAGGAATGCTGAAAATTTCTTGGATAATAAATATTATAGTAACATGCACAATTTTATATTTATATATGATGGTAAATTATCTATAGTCTAAAAATCATATAATATTGGTGAATGGTAATAAAAATGTTATATAGATTTCTTGAACTCAATATTAAAAATATATCTAAAACACTAAAAACAACATGAAAAATATTGTTTTTTATATTAAAAGATCAAAAATATTCATAAAAATTAAGAACTAATTTTATGATTACATAGGTTATACCACAACATACTGAAATGAGTCATGTTTCTATATGTAATTTGAGGAACATAGAATTACGTAAATGAGGATTAAAGAATATCATACTCATTAAATAAGATATTATTTTTTTTTGATATTGTTTTGAATAGACTATGTTTTGGAATAAATCTTATGATTTTATGATTATGAAATAAATTCAAGGGTGGGTCATGAAGGATGTGAAGTCAAATTATGAATATTATTACACTTGAGAATTTATTTTATGTATTTATTGAGTGTAACAATTCATCACTTCTTATACTGAAAGGAATGTTTAGAACCCCATATTATTATTAAGTAAGTCTAAAGTATCTTAGAAAGAAAATAGAAAAAGTATTACTCTATCTTGGTATAAAGAAAGCATAAATCGAGAAATAATTGTATCATTTGGATGCATGATATTATATGTTTATCCAACATTATAGGAACTTCAATTTTTTAATAAATATAATGTTTTGTGTTAATGTAATGTTTAGATTCAGAAACGATTGAGGTTTAAAATTAAAAGTTAGTAGCTATATGAGGTTATCTAGGGAGTAATTGAGAAATATTTATTATAAATGCACTTTAACAGAATCTCTTAAGTGTCAATCAAATCAGGGAATCATGTTGTTATGTCATATCCAATTTCTATTGCTTCTTGATTAGAGGAAGTATTGTATATACATTGATGTAATAAAATGGAATCAAAATCAATCATTATCAAGTGGATAAAATTTACTTTTATCAATGAATTGGATAAATTCATCAATAAATTATGAAAAATATATCATTTTTTAATAAATAAATATCTATTCGTAACATTAAAATTGAGGGAAAAATGATTTGAGAGTAATTTATGAGAGAATATGGTGAAAACGCCTTCCAATAAAAATAATAATTTTTTTATATTTTCATTATCTAGTTAATAATAAAATTTATAGTACCTTGACATACATAAAAATTTGTGTTGAATGGTATTTAATATTATTTATTGATGATTACATAAAATTTATTCTCATATCATTCATCAAAATAAGTAAATAACTGATAGATTGCATTATAATATATAGAGGTTGGATAAAAATAAAATTGGGAGAATAATAATGATTTGATGATCAGATAATGGTATAAAGTATCAACCATTTAACATAAATAATTTCCAAAAGAACCATGTCATAATGAATTAAGTTTCATTGGTTATAACACTATAATAGAATGGAGTTTTTAAATGGTGGAACTGTTAGGTAAATAACATGAAAACGATACAACTCATCTTGAGTGGTATCTTAAAGAAAATTTTGAAGGTGGTATAAAATGACACGATATACCCACAAGATGAGGATATATTATGTCCCAAATATATTATGGAACTATATTTTAGATAGAATGAAATAAATAAAATATTTAAATAATTTAAATATTTATAAGTAAGTTCAATATTAATAAATAAGAAGGTACACAAGTGAAGTATTAAGATATAGTTGATGATGGCTTATTTAATGATTATTAAGCCATGTTTAAATACAAAAAAATATATAACAATAGGATTAAAATATCTATTAATTTAGTAAGGTAAATATTATTTAGTTTATTTCAAAAATTAGTGTATAAATTAATATTTAAGTGAAATCTGTGGTGAAGAGGTTGGTCATGAAAAAATTATGAAGAACATCAGAGATCATCACATGAATTACATTCTATACTGGAATTTCAAGGATAGAAATTATTTTGTGTGAGTCATTAACTATCCTAAGGATAAATATATTTTTATGATTTATGAGATTAATATTTTTGGTTCTAAGACTACTATAATAAAAAATCCCTAGATGAAAAGATTAAGAAAAATATTTTTCTAAAACATGTGGAGTGTATATTATATGAAGAAGAAGTGAAAGATAAATTAAGGGTTATTTACCTGAATTAAGTACATGATTATAAAGAAATGAATGAAACTTATGGACCTTTGAAAATATATAATGATATTAATTTCATTGGAATAAAATGGTTTTTCAAGAAGAATTATTATGATAAAGGAAAGGAATTATCAAAAAAAGAAATCTTAGTTTGAAAAATCAATACTAAAAATAAATTATGTTAAGTTAATGAGACATTTAGACTTAAATGGATTGAATAGAAAGGTTAATTGTTACACTAATTCATGAATTTTAAAAATGTATTGAATAGATTCAGAAACATTATATTTCACTACTCTTGCTCTATCCTTACTCTCCCGATTTAAAATAAAAGATATATCCGCAAAAATTAGTCTCCCCCATAGTAGATTTGAGTAATATCTTCCAAATTGATGTAAAATACATATCCCTCATTTTTATGGAGTCCAAGGGTCACTAATTAGTAGTTTAATATAGGAAAATTAAAGTTAATAACACATGTAAAAAAATCCACCATACTTGTTGAGTGGGGGTTTTCTACAACAATTTTTAAGTGTGATTGTTTGCAGGGGGTGATGCGATTGAGTGGAAACAATGTTCCAATTTAAAACATTCAAATTATTCTTTGGAAAAACAATTTTTCATGTCTTATAGGACCAAATGGTCATTAGGTGTATGCCTTAATTTCCCCAACCCATGATTATCCCTCTCCTTGATAATGTTATACTTGATCCCATTTTAATTTGTACATGAATGATTATATAATTTTTTAATGATATTAATAGAACTAGATTTATAAAAATTTAGTTTAATAATAGAATTTACATTAACTCAAGTGTTTTCAAGAAAGGGTTTCTTCCATAATAGTTTTTTATAAGAGCGGGTGGATATAATATATTCAAGTTTTATAAAGATTACTATAATACTTTATAGTTTCCTTTTAATCCTAGAAATATACAATCCTATGTGATAAAATGAATCAACTAATATATAATTTATTATTTCATATGAACCATCACTATATGAATCTATGTATCTCAATTACTCTCATTGATGTGTTTTTCTATAAACCAAAATGAAATCCCCCATGCCATTCATATTTTGTTTTTTTATTTTCAATATTATAAACTATATCTCTAGTGTATTAATTTGATATCTTGTATCTTGAATGAAAAAAAATACAATATTGGGTCTTTTTGTTGTTATGTAGTAGAGGATCCCAATGATATGTCTATGTCATGTGACATTGATCACTTTCCTATTTTCATTCCATAAAAGCATCATCTGGGAAATAATGGGTGTTGTAATCAATTTTTAATCCTCTATTTCAAGCCATTAAAGTACCTCCTTGTCATTTTTATATTTAGAGATAAATTACCATTCCATCATTGTATCACCTCTATGATGTTTAAAATTGTAGTTCTCTAATCATTGATATTTTGATCTCATATTTCTGAAATTATATTAAATTTTTTCACTATGATTATCTTAAACCACCAATGATTATGTGATCTATATATAAAAACACTATTATAATTTTATTACTCTCATTTTTGACATATATATTATAATCATATAAAACATGACTGAAAATAAGATTCTTCCAGTATCGATCTAGTCCCTAATATCATGCTCTTGGTTCCAAATTTATCATGTAAAGGTAATTGTTTAGTAAATAAACATTTTCTTTCATAATAATGAATAAAAAAAATATGAATACTCAATTTACACCTCTTCTTCATGAACCCAAATCAGAAATACTAATTTACATGCATTCATAATACATGGAATTTACTTTTCATAGCTAATTCTCTGAATAATTAAATTGGATCTAGAATTTATATGGGTGAAAATTCTTTTTTCTATTTTAATTCCTTAATCTCGGATTACCCCTTATCTATTAATAATTCATTTTTTTAAATACCTTACCTATCTTCAATCAATTTTTATTGAAAACTAATTTGGTTTAGAGGGTATTACTATTTGAGGAACATTAATTAATCTCCCTTGAATGAATCTATTAAATTTAATCAATCCATTATTTTATTTCCCGAAGCCAATTATTTTCTTTCTAAGCTTCTTCAAAATACATTGGTTATACCTAAGATAATAAATATTTCTTCTATAGATACAATATTATTTTTTATATACAGTATTATTTTTTTGAAAAAAATTATATTATTCTCGTGAATTTTATCACTATATTTCTAATTCTATATAATTTTAGTATTAACATCATTATTTTCATCATTAGTGTCTTCTTTTGAGTCAATATTTAATTTTTATAATCCACTATGTTTCTAATAACCTAACTATTATACTCATAAATCTATTAACTATTTTGTCAAAATGAATTTTCAACATCCATAATAGTGATTTTATTTTTATTGAAAAACAATTTAGCTACATATTGATTCATTTATTTTATTTGATCTTTCTATAGTAGCCACATAATATCCTTTTACCTATAGGAGATTTAATCTTTTTTTGTTACTTCTTTTTTATAAGGAAAAAATTACATTTAAATATTTCAATGTGAATAAACATGGTATTGTTTCCATAACAAATATTATTTAGATTATTTGATCTCCTATACACAATAATGATTTACTAAAAATTTAAACTGATGTCTTGAGTTCTTCCACCCAAAACATTTCTGGTAGGGATTTCTCAGTAATAATCGATCTAGAAAAATTATTTCTGATCCAATTTCTTATCTATACTATATTATTTTTTTGTTGAATTCTCCTTATTGATACTTGGTGAATGATATGAATTTTTAACATAATCATCTATATAGCTGTTTATTAATTATATTCCATTATTAGTTTGTAATTTTTTAAATTTATGATCAATAATATTTTTACTAATTCCCTTATATTTAGTATTGAAACCATAAACCATAGATTTCATGGTGATGACTAGAAAACATTACATCTAATAGTAGTCATAACTGAAAAAAATATTATTTATCTTTCCACAAATATGTATTGGTGATATCGATACACAAACTAAAATATGAAACAATTAAAGGACCTTGTTCATTTTTCCCATTGTACATTTTCAATAGAATATTCATTTTTTTGAAAAACATCACACATCTGTCTATAACAAAATGATATTTTTGGGTGATCCTGAGTTCTGTAATTTTTAGTATATCTTAAAATAATTATTGGTGTAAATATCCATGAAATTTATTGTATAGATTATTTTTTCCTTCCTTATATAGATATCATGTGTGTCATTCCCCACTAAAAGGGTAGTGACTTTCCTTCATGTGCTTACCTTTTATTAAAATTACACTTTCTTTTCAAATGATGATATAAGAATTCTTAGTAAAGTCAATTTCATGCCCTAATACACTTTGTTGATTGATACTACGAATGATTTAATTGATACCTTTAATATCTAAGACATCTAAATTGATTATATCTTTTCCAAAAACATGGATTTTGGAAGGAATTTTTTTTGACTATTATAATTAATAAATATTAAAATATATTCTTGATCATATTTAATTTCTATATTCAGATATTTATTTACCATCATATGGGAAGTATATCTATAGTAAGTAATACATACACTAATATGAATGAATTCTCTCAGGGAAATCTATATAACAACTTCCTTATTAATAGTTTCACATTTGACCAATTTATTTGACTCTACAACTGATGTTGATTTGTGTTCTTGATATTTATTAGAGTATTATGAACCAATATTGTCATTAAAAGATAAAAATCAAGTTGTTTTCCATCCCACATGCTAATTTTTTAATTTACTTTATCTGACCACTTTCTCTATTCATGGGAATATACCTATACATTGTTTTTTAGAAATATATGATCATATTTGGAAATCCAAAATGTCATAAATAGTGTTCACTAAAATCTTTTCTGTAATAATTAACTCAGCTCAACTGCCACTATTTTATTTTTCTCCCAGTATATTTTGTCAATAGATCAGACATTTTGATAACTTTCTATTATTCTACAATAAAAATAAAATATATTAGGATTTGTTTTGTTATTTGTTTATATAAAATTAATTCCATATCATGTTCTATAATTATTTTATATCTAAGTCATATAGAAATCAACCTTGATCTTTTGAGTGGGTTATTCTAGTCTGACATAAACCATCATTGATTTCTATTTTTGATCGAGCCCCATAATAGCTTCATGATTATGATGTGTCTTATTCTTCTACTAACTTTTCTTTTTATGATATTACCAGATCTACCTGATTAAATTTCACATTTTTAGTCACCTATTTTATCTGCATTCCCATTGTGATATCTGGAGTCAAGAGTCTCTCCTCATAATATAATTTTTTATAGGCTAGAAACTTACTCCTAAATCACTTTGATATATTTGACCTAATCATTCAATGTGTTATTCAATCCATAGATAAAACATTTTTGTTCCAATCATGAGCTTATACATGACATCCTTATCTAAGTACTATATCTTTTTAAATTTTATAATTTTCATGCATACCCTCAAATCATAACTCTTCAATTAATACTATTACATATAACGTTTAGACTTATAAACCACTCTATTTGTTTCCATAATTTTTTATATCCAAACTCCTATAT
Source organism: Viscum album (assembly GCA_963277665.1). Taxonomy (NCBI): domain Eukaryota; kingdom Viridiplantae; phylum Streptophyta; class Magnoliopsida; order Santalales; family Viscaceae; genus Viscum; species Viscum album. The sequence continues at coordinate 193,149,881 of OY728145.1, forward strand.
TCAAGGGAAGCCTCCAATAATATATTCAGACCAATTATTATTCCCAATTTTCCCATATGATCATCACTCACTTACCTTGTTTGGTAATTTACAAAAAATTCCATAAGGTAATCTTCGTCATTGTAATTTAATGAAAAGTGTGGATGGTTTTCAAAAGATGCTCCATTTTTTGTGATTTATTTTTTGAAAAATTATTTTCATATCTTTTGACATTATTTTCTTTAATGGAAACTCCCATTGGTTCTCATATTTTTAGGAAGCCATGGCCATGCTTTCTAAATCTAGGTGGCCATTTCTGAATTCATACCCAATGATGTTTAGGACCTCACATTTGTCGAGTGGTTGGGAGGTATGTCTCATCACACCCTTTTGGGGGGAATTATTTCCAACATTTTGACTCACTTATTGATTTAATATATGTTTGTGAGTCATTAACTATATCCAATATGGGGACGAATACCATTGTTTTAATGACTTTATGATGACCAAATGTAGATATAAAAACGTCTTGTATAATAGGTAATATGTTATCCTATTATCTATTCATGATGATTTAGTTTAAAGATATGTTTGGTATCTATATTGTTTATCACTTTATAGGGAGATGGTTAGTGTCCTAGAGATGGGATTAATCCTCTTTGAGGAATCATATGTATCCCGTGAGAATAAGATTCCCACATAGTTCGTTTGATATAGTTTAAGGTTGTATGAAATGACTATACCTCTAAGTTTAACATCATGCATTAAGGGCATAAATATGAGGATCAATCCAAGATAAGGCATCCTACGTAACCTATTAAGTCAGAAATCAGAGTCCATATAGTTCACCAATGGACATCTATGTCTAAAATGATATGAGAACTGGGGCATTGAGAGGGATATATGAATGTTAGGCTTCCCTAAACTACCTCACCGGACGTATGACCTATTGATGTGAAGAAGAGATGTAATGTGGCTTAAATAAAAAATAAGGGACCACAGTGGGGGAATATTCATCATACTATTGGTACAATAATTTCTTTTCTCTAAGCCCACATGAGTCATGCTTAGTGTGATAAGCAATAGATGGATAAGTATTTGACACATCACATAAGGGAAAATTTGTAGAGGGTATACACATTAAGGTTTCCCTTAGGTATGATTACCAATCTTCTGAAGAATAAAGTTCGATGATTGGGCAATATGAATGAATCATATATATCATTTTAATAATAGGAATCAATTTCCTCATAGTTCAATTCATCAATAAATCACTAATGGGTATAAGGTGCTTGATGGAATGGTTGGGGATTACACTTAAGAGTATTCACGAATATAATCCACTTATTTCCCATTGATGGAAAATGTAGGATGATAAAATCATAGTAGATTTTATTTCAAATGAGTTAAAATGATTAGGATATGGAGGGACTTACCCTAGTGTGGATCACCACTATTTTTCAGGCCTTAGGAAGGCATGCTATGTATCCTTTTTATAATATCAATCAGATTCCTTAAAGTTTAGTTAAAACCCAATAAACTGATTGTTTTGGGATAGATTATTACACTAGATGAGATTATTATTATCCTTTAGGTTTATGAATGTTAGGGACTTATACCATGATGGATTCACATGTTATATATTAATTCTCTATCCTCAGATGGATAAAGTGGGATGATTGATACAAAAGGCATATCAAATCTAGTTGGTACATTATAGAGGATCATTTGAGAGCATGAAATGAATACAGTTGGATGAGTGAATAACACCAACCCATCATTGACACTCCCTTTGTAAAGGGGGGCCCCGAACAAAGGTTCATGAATCAAGGTTTACATGGAGTATGTACTTGTTTGTTTCTTGTAAAGGTTGATATGTACTAGGGTATATGTATTACATGTCCACAATGTCTTCTAGAGATGTCTTGGGAGACTAAAAAACACATCTTCTGTGTATTGCTGACATGTCCTGGGTATCTTTCTAACATGTCCAGGGTGTAATGAATGATCAAAGTTGATATGTTGAAAGTACTTTTCATGAAAAATTATTCCATATCTACAGAAAATCACTTGATTAAATAATAAATGTACAAGGACTTTCACATGATCATGATGATATATCCATGTTCTTTCATGTGATCATGGTTGATATGTCAATGGTATTTCTCTTGACCATGGCCAAAATATCTAGTACCTTTCCCGTGATCAAGTATAAAATTTCCATGTCCACTAGGGGTAATCACTAGACTAGTGAGGAGTCATGTGATCATGTGATTTTAAGAGTGACATGTGATAGAGTCTTGGGAACGTGTCACGGATCACGTTCATGAAAAAGAGTGCATTCCCAATGGTTTGAGTTCGATATCTATGGAGATACTTCCATAAAATTATGGGAAACCATTTTAATGTATAGAGGAGTAATGTTTTAGGATTACAGGCTATGGATGGATATCATAGGGTTTTCATGGGAAGAGAAGGGAATTTCCATTCGTTCACATGTACATAGAGTTTGTACATTAATGGGTTTTTACCTAATAGGTGTGCATGTGATCATGTGATATGAAGGGATTCACATGATGAGGTTGTCCAAGGGTTTTATATTAAAGTTTCATGCACATATTTCTCAATAGAGTCTCACATTAGAGAAACTCATAATGTTTTCATCATCATGAGATCACCTGACCTCAAAGGGATCACACAGAGGATTTTTATAGTAGGGTCTCATGATCACCTGGATAATTTCTATAAAGTCAAGAGCTTATTGTTATACTCTTACATAATTCTTCAAAAATCTTTTCCCCTACATCTCATTTAATTTCCTATGCATATTGTTCATTTTTTCAAGGTTAAAAATAGTTTATATATGTAATGTTCATCCAAATATGGTTCCTCTTTTCACGGTGATTGTGCCATGTTAACTTACTTGATGTGGTGGAGAGATCCCCCTAAAACATTATAGATGGATATTATGAAGTGGAGTTACGTTTTTTGTTATGTAAATCCTTGTGATGTTAGAAAAAACTCCACAAAATCATCAAATTTTGATCAAATGACTCTTAGAAACTCTTGTGATGGTTTAATGTGTTTAGGTAATTGACTTCGGTCGATCATCCCTTCAATGTTTCAAAGACTTCAGACAATCGCATGGTGTCTTGATGTCACATAAAGAAAAACATTTGAGGTATGAAGGTTGAAGTTGATGGCCCATTTTGATGACATGATGAATCATTTATCATGGTGGTGGATACATGAATCACATAATTAATATTGTATAACATGAGTTCCTCATGCAATTGCTCATAGTTTTAATACGACATTATTAGTGATTATAAGAATGTATCTATAAGAAATCACATGCTCTTATAAGAGATTGGTGATTATGTACATTATATCATGTGATACATTTTTTATGTTTCGATGGATTCACATAATGAATTGTTGGAAATCACGAGACAAACTTTTTTCATTATGGTAATGACATGCATGTGAAACGATGTCACATACATGGATTTGAGATGCTGAGGATGATTCAACTGTCTTGGTATGAATCATTAGAGATGGATGGTCATTTTCAATAGTGATTTATGGAGTAAACATTGGGAGTCTCACAAACTTTAACCAATGGAATCATGGTGATCAATGAAGAAGTGGAGTTTGATGATGGCTTGGTCAAGTGATCAGATGACTATGAGCCTGTCTACATTTTTAAATCAGGTGAACAATAATAATAATGGGTCAGTCTCACATTGGAATTACAAATAGATTATTGACACTTAATAAGAGTGTTTATATCCACATGTTATTTGATCCATCCCTGAGGTTAGACACCCGAAACACTACACCCATTCCCTCACTGGCCACACCATGCCATTGTGCATCCCACTTAGACACCACCTTCATCCACCATACATGATCACAAAAAGAATGATTAATTCACATAAACCACTCCTCTACTAGTAAGATACAATGGATCTTGGGTGTGGTTGAGGTGATTCCATCTTGTTCCTAGGTCATTCTAGTAGGTTGATTAGCATTACTGGCCATTTTTTTGGCTAAGGGAATACATAAATAGTTAAAAATAATTATCTAATTTAAAATGATTTAAATAAGGTCTATAATATAGTTATCATATAAAATGAAGCCTAATACCAAGAAATAATGTGAAATATATTATTATTTTTTCCGTGAGCTTCAACATTCTCAAATATCTAATAGCATTGTTCTTGGTAGACAATTATTAGTGTGAAAAAATGGCCCCCATTTAAATGGGATTCATTAAAATTGAAATGAATATGATTATAAGGTAATAGTGGATCATGTTTTCAGAAAATTAAACATATTATTTGTTTTTATGTTGAACTGTATGGAAAAAATTTTTAAGAGTGTGTTAAAAGAGGGTCTTTGAGCACCACCAAGAAGAGATTCTCAACTAAATGTGTTTAGTTTTCTGGAGTGGAAGTACTATAAATATCCAAAAATGGGTAATATCTATGAATTGGGGTTTCCATAAGATTACTAACATATAGAGGAATAAATATTCTATATTTTGGAATAGTTACACATTCTTGGATTAAAATTTATGGGTATGGGAAGGGTTTTGTGGATGAATTTAACATAATGAACCTGGACATTACTACATATCCCAAGGGGATGGGAATAAATATGTATATAGTTGCAAGGAATAATCCTCAACAAATCAAAAACATTCATTGAATATATAAGTTCATGGATGATGAACTCTATGATGAAATATTCTACATAGTTATACATCATACTTAGGAAAGGGGACATCATCACCTTTTGAAAAAATGATGGGTAGGGGCCCATGTTTTAGTGGGGATGTTCATGGGTATATCTGTAATGATAAATTCTCATCCATAAAATGTAGGAAACTCTATGAATTTTAAGGTCCAATAGGATAAAACATTCCTCATGTAGTTTTCTAAAATGAGAGGACTTAGTAACCTTAGATTGGTCAAGAAAAATAAATTTTCTCTCTAATTTTTTCATAGGTTAGTGGACATCGCATGTGTTGCTTATTTTTTTTTCAGGGTAGATAATGGCCCCTAAAATCATTTCACCTTATTTGTTTCAGTCATAAAAGTTTCTTAAGATTTATATAGGGAAATATTAGTAGGTATGGACTTATATTTTTCTCATAACTCCCTTTATGGGTATTTATCCTGACATGTTTTTTATTTTTCAAATTCATATGTAATCAATGTTGCCTAAATCACCAAATTGGTGTGTCTAGTGGGAAGAGACATGATTTTTCACTGGTGTTACATTTTAGGGGTTTCAACATGGAGATCATTCTATCTCTTTCAATTGAGAATTTTATGGCCTTTCAAATATGACATTTCTTGTAGTTTATGGTCTTCCAGCTTAGATCAACTATTACCACCCTAAGGATCATTTTTGATATGGTTGTGAAGCTTGTCCCTTTAATCATGTGGTTTTAGGTTAAATGTGGAGGGACACAAAATGGTTTGGGAATAAAATATTTTATTCCTTATTTTATAATGGGCACAATATATGTAAATGAAATATAAAAGAGGTCAAATCAACTATAATAGTATGGTTATAGGGATTTAAATCATAATCAATGAATATCTGAGTTAACTAGAAATGAAGTCTATAGTCTACATGTTGACAATTAGTAATGGTGGAAACCAGTATAACAAAAAGTCATGTAAATAAATCATGGATTTATGGGGGGATTTCTTCTAGGACCAAATATCATCTAATAATAGTATCTTTAGAATTGTTTTACTCACCATCGAGAACTAGTGGGGTTCCTTCAAATCATCTTATCTATTTTACCAGTACACTGAAGGGGAGAACAAATTGTAGTGAATCAAGGATGTGGGTCTATAGGAGAAGTGTATCAACTCAATTATGTGGTTATTTAATATCACAATTTGAAGACATGAGGGTGTATTATAGAAAAATTTATTTTCCATGGGGGTTAAACCACCCTATAAGTTGTATCGCTGTGTGCTAAAAGTATTATAATGACATGTGGATGTGATAAATGATCACTATAACTTTTTCCTAGACTAAGGGGTCTAATGAGTATGGATATAATTTTATTTAGGGCATAAAATGATCCTTTAATTTTGTGCCTTTTTTATTTACACACTTTTTTTTTGTAAACACTTGGCAAGAAATTATTAAGGGAGAAGAGAAATGAATTTTACTCCGACCATACTTTTTTGTGTTTTTAGACTGAAAATATTTATAGATCATACATTAGTTGTTTTGGTTCCTTTAATTTGGACTATCAGAGGATAAATTTTTATGTTATACATCTTTACCAAAGTGTATGTAGTTTATGTTCATGATGCATGTGGAATTTGTATAATTGGAGTGTTACACAATAGAGAAATTAGGTTTCTTGGTGTCAATAAAACTATAAAATCCTTTTGATAATGATATAAGAATATTTTAAATCATTGATCAAGGTTATGAAGTCATTAATAATTATATGGGACAAATATGCTAAGGATAATTATGAATTACTCTATGGTGACGAGCTCCATTGTGATGATGTGAAGGCTAAAAGGATCACAAGGACCTCACAACATGGCCTAGATTATTCAATTTAATGGGTCTATGTGCCTTATATATATCCATATCATACATGGTCTAATAGAGGGATCTTTACCACTTTATATGGGAAATGGAAGGTCTACGACAGCTAGAGTCACTCAAAGCATTATGTATGATTTATGGATTGAGGTACTTGAAAGATGATAGAAGAACACAAAACATTGGTTAAAATGGGTGAGGATCGTGTTATCCATTGATAATTACAGGAGAAAAAAGATAAACTACATAGTTTAATTTTATGTAGTGGGGATGCATTTGTCATGCATTTTAATTTCATGCGAAGAGGATCTCTTCCTTGTAGTATTATGTCTTGTGGTAAGGATATAAGAACCAACATGAAATTGTAAATGATATATTTAATAAAAATATAATCTAGTCATGGTAATTTATATGTGGAATGTATCTTTTATCATTGTATAGAATTACTAGGGGTTAATAATGTGATGTATACCATCATTAAAAAATTTGTATCATAATAAAGAAACTCATTTATTGATATGATTAACCCATAGGTGAAGTGAGTTTGTATGTCTTGACTGTCCATAAGAAGATTAAAGGCTCTTAATGTTGGCCAAAGATTATTGGAATATGAAATTTATATGGTTTTACTTCCTTGGTATTTTCTATATATTTTTTAGGGTAGGGATCATGCCAAAATCAATTTTATTATATGATTTCCAACATGGATCCAACCGACACACGGGGAAGGGGTATTTTCATCAGGATATACAGAACATTTATGCAGCTTCTGCTATAAAGATTGAGCTTACATGCATTACAAGAGAATTAATCCCTACCTTAGTGCAGGGTTGTTAAGGAAGTGAAGTGTCACTACAAAGGTTCAAACAGTAAGGGATGATGGAGTATTTTTTTGAAATTCATGGCTGGGTTGTGTGATGAATTGTTTGAGTGTCATAATATATCCTATATGTATAAGAATAAATCCTTACACAGTTGTGGTGTAACTCCCTGTATATATTTGACTCATATAAAGGGTGGTGGTATTTTTTATATTACCTTTGTGTGTCAAGACATCATATTAATCTAAGGGATCATCATATAAGATATAACTCTTATGTAGAGAATGTAATTACTATATTTTTTTGTTATATAGATGAATCATTCATCTCTATAATATATTAATGGATATGAAAACCCAATATACTCAATTTTAGGTCTCGCAATATAAAGAATATTCCATATAATTTAATGACATTTGACTAGGATGCTTTCATGTAGTTTATCATCACGAAACTAGGATATTTTCATGCCATTTAACATCATGTGACTAGGTTTTTTTCGTTCATTTTAACATCCTTCTACTAGTACATTTTTGGGATGTTTTTTTTCATGAAACTATGAAATTTTAGTGTAGTATAAAATCATGCAACTAGAAAGTATCACCAAGATGAATGACCATCTCAAGGAAATTATGTCTTCACTGAAAATGGATACCCCAAGATAAATTCTTACAAGAATACAATATTAAAATATTTTTTTGAGTGGGCATAATTCATATATGTGTACCATTTGGGGTTTTCAAATACAATTCAATGGTTTTTTTGGGGTAGTGTAAATCATAACCCAAAAATATGAGAGTGAACTAAAGATGAGGACCCGTAGATACATGTTGAGCATTAATAATGGAGGAATCCCATATTTCATGAATTTGGGATAATTACCCATGGATTTAGGGGGGGGGGGGTTTACCAAAACACCCACATGGTGTATACACTTTGGTATTGCGTTATTCACTATCATATACTAGTGGTGATAATTTGGAATAACAAACCCATGCATTATAGTTTTCTATAGGGGAGAATGAGGAGCAGGGGATCCCAAGGTCTATGGGGTTCCAACATTAGTATATAAACTCATGGAGTGGTAATTATAAATGTAGATATGGAAGATATAATTTTGGTTCATACATAATGTAATATTAAATATGAGTTTGATAACATTAAAGGATACTCCAGAGTGTATTAAATGATTTTTTAGGTAATGGGATAAAATATGCGATTATCGAATACACCACCATCAGAGTGGATTATTTATTCTATGTGAATACAACTTGTTATACAGTTTATTTCATGTGATAAAGAAATTGTCATGCAATTTAATTTCATGTGACTAGGATGTTGTTGTATAGTTTAACGTCATGTTCCTATGATTTTTTTCATGGAGTTTAATGTCATGTGACTAGTAAATATTTTATTATTTTTAGATAGCCCACACCTTGGCCATGATGGTCAATGAAACCTTCCAGGTTCTATAATCTCACATGATTCACACTTGATTTGAGAAACAATAGACGAACATACAGTCAATTGATCCACACAAGAGTGAATGATAGGTAATATGAAACAGGTACTCACACTTCAGTACTATTGGGAATCCCTACACAAATTAGGTTCTCACTGAAGGGAATAAATAAGAGTGGTGAGAATTCATATAAGTTCCTATTATAAGGGATATATACATCACTATATATATTATGATATGGAAATTAATCCATATATAGTTTTTATTTTTAGAGAATCCATTATGGTATCAGACTCATATGAAAGAGAAGGGGAATTTGTATCATTTTCATAACTTTTGGGGCCAAGATTTATTATTTGAAACTCACTACATATCTTGTGGGTGCATGAATCAAGAAAAATGAGTTCTGATATAAATTTTATACTGTTTAAAGTCCTCATGGAAGGACTTGGAATATTAATTCAGAAACTAATAAGTCATTATTAATTCCTTTTGTACATGGAGAAAATGGGTGATAGAAATTATGTCCTTAAGGGCCCCAATCAAGGATGATTGTTTGAAGATTAGTGGGATTAAAACTACATTGTTAGAGAAATAACTCTTTGTATTAAGGTTGATCATTCCTCTAAGGCCTAAAAACCCACTAGTGAAAATCTATTATACATTAATTTTCACCATTGAATCATATCAGGGTCCTTTTGGTAAATAAATCCTCTAGGAAAAATATCTTTCACATTGTGTTATTCACCAGAAAATCCTAGTGGGGTTCCATCGGGATTAGTCAGTCCCTATTTCCAATATTATATAAAATATCTAGAGAATATCTACTTAGGGTATTTAGTGATTTATGCATGTAAAGTGGCTTTTATTTTTAATGTTTGTTCAAAAATGGATTTCAATACTCAAGTATTTTAGGTCCTCATTATTGATACATGCCATAAATTGATAAGGTAAAAGAACAAGATGTCATAATATTTCTTTGATAGTGGATATAATGCATGGATGTGTGACATTGAGGATATCTAAATCTGATTCAATAGTTGGGTTATGGTATGTGTAAGTCATGACCCTATAATATCTTAGTCAAATGAACATGAGGACTAGAGGGTATGGGTTGACCATTAGTTATGGATAAATCTCGTATTCCATGTATTTAGGGATGTAGCTTTTGGATTTAGGGGGGATGGGTTGTCTCATCTAGGACAAAAAGGCACTAGGTGTACGAAAAGAGGTGTTTGTGCTATTGACCATCAAATACTAGTGGTGTCCCTTTAGATTAACCAATCCCTATTTCTAATTTTCTACATGGGTGTACTAATATAAGGGAATGAAAAGGACACTACAGTTCCAAGAGAAGGAAATCAACATGAGTAATTGGTTGGTGTTAACCCAGATATTGAAAATATGAAGTTGGTTCACATATAACATAAGGTTTAATACATGTCTGAGCACCCTAAAGGCTATCCCAAGGTGTATTGATCATATCTCATTGAAAAGGGATAAATCATGAAGTTGTTGATCACATAGCAATTAAGAGGATGAAATGATTGATATAGTGGCCTATTGTCATTTATTTTAACATCATTCAATAGTTAAATAGTTATTGACTTTAACATTATGAAATTGGGATATTTTCACTTGATTTAACATCATGTGACTAGGACATTGTGATGTAGTTTGACGTCATGTGACTAGAATGTTGTCGTTCTATTTAATAGTACGTGACTAGGATTTTATATCATATCTTGGATAAGAATTTAACTTGATCTCATTGGTTTAATCATCTTTCTAGTCTCCCAAATCTCACGTGAATCATGGTCAAAATGGGGAACATGAGACATGAGGATAGTTGATTAAGCTGTATGGGAGTGCATCATTGGGAATAAGTGGGGGTGTTCACAATTTAATGTGGAATGGAGACTCTAGAAAGGTCTTATTTTCATGGAGGTGAATGAATATGAGTTATATTAACTCATGGGGGGATTGAAATAGAGGGTCCAAGTGACACTATGTATCTTTGATGGTAGTAATAAATCCATACATAGTTCTCAGATGAAACATTCCCCACAATGGTTGATTTCCGATATCGGGAGAGGGAATTTTTATAATATTTTAGATGTGAAAAATATTAAAGATCTAATAATCAATATATGTCATGTGCTAATAGGAAACAATCCAAACATAGTTTTACAAATGTTCCATGCATCGGTCCAACTTATATTTAGGGAGGGGTGAATTTTTATATATGTTACAACTGGTGTAAAACCAAGAATTTTTATGATCCTTTTTTCACAAAAGGAAACCATTTTCAATATAAAACATGTTTTGTTTTTACAACACATCTTCAATAATTTCATCATTAGATCATAGTATCTACTTAATAATATTAAGACCTATAACGAAATTTTAAAACTTGGAACAATAAAAAATCCCAATAAGAGACGAAAAATAAACTGTTCGTCCATTGGAAAAAAGAAATCCAATTAATATTTTTCCCTTATAACTCATTATCATGCATATATAAATAATATAGGTTCCTTGGGACATCATTATAATATCACACTTACATTAACCCATACATATGGAATAACTATATGATTAACATCCATCTCTAGAGTACCCAATGCAATGGAGATCTATAATGGGCATTTCCCATTGTAAAAACTATATCTTACTTGCCTATTTTTTAGGAGCTATATTATTTCTAAACACATAGTATAACATATATCAAGAGCATCAATGAGATATAATAGGGCAGAAAACATTGTATATAATTTCCAAGGACCAAATAATTAATAAAACCCTTGAAAACTATTTTAAACCCATATGTAAAACACTTTTAGATATCAAAATACCATTTTCACGTAAAGAATCACTTATAATGTCTAAAAACCATGAACATAAAAAATAAACCACTTAATTTTTAAATAAATACAATTATTTAATAATAAAAAATCTACTAATTAAATTTTCATGAAATTTGGAAATTCAGTTCTTTTTGTATATGTTAAAAAATCCTTTATGATTTTGTTAAAATAATTGAAAGAGTGATATTTAAAAGATATTTTAGAAGAATTTAGTTTACATAAAACCATAAAAAGATCATTCTTTGATAAAATTTTAGAGAAACTATTCCCATTTTAGAATATTCATATATATATGAATACATTCATAAAAATAATTTTAAATAAATATAAAAGATAGATTATGATTTAAAAAAATATTTAAAACATGTAAAATATTGTTTATTTAGTAAAAAATACCTTACCAAGAGTTTTAATCATCATTTGTATTCTTAATCTTCATTAAAAATTACTTAATTATTTATGTTCACATCAGACATTTGACGATATTCAGTACTTATGTCAAAAATGATTTTGTATTATATCTATAGTCAAAGTGGTAATTAGTCCATAATATCTACAATAATATTCATGAACTAATAGTAAATTTTATTCCTAAATTATACTTTTAAATCCATCTATTACATATTTATTTGAATAATGAACTACGTTATAATCATGGAGTTGGAAATCCATACGTACGCGTGAGAAACATTTCCATTTTTCAATGATCAATATGGAAAGGATGTTAATAACACGATAACATTCAAGAGTGATAATAAAATATTATATAAAATATTATATATTAATATATACTTATATATATATTATCCATTTGATTTATTGATGAAAAACTAATTAGATCGCTTCCTAGAGATGACAGTTCACACCTACACCCAAACGATGTTACTATTTTCCTGTACATGGAATGATAAAAATATATATGAAATATTATCATTTAATAATGAACAACATCTCATTAATATCATTTAAAAACATTAATTCCATCATTATAACTACTCTTTATAGGTGATAATGGAAAACATATTATATCAGTCCACAAGGCGGTTGTTCACCATACACATGAAGAATAATTCATTTCCAATTTGATGGAAGTGGAGATGGATTTAGGTGATGATATTTAAATAATTACAATTCAGTATATTTATTATTCTGGGGTAATTATTTCATTATGGTTTAATAATATTTTTAATGAAGGGTAAGAAGAAATAAAATAGAAATACATGATTAAAACAATACCTCTTCTTCGAACGATTCCCATTTCATAAAACCTTATAACTAATAAGGGTCATTCACTAACTAAAATAAGAGATCGAGAATGTGTGTAGGGATTATAGGAGGGTAATATGGAATATATTGGCTGAACCAATTAATTTATTAGGTGTGATGAAAAGAAAAGAAGAGACACCCTTTTATAAGAGATGGGAGGGGCACTCTTGGAATGTCTCAAACTATTAAATTAATATAAATGTATGTAATAATAAAAATCCCTCCAAAATAATTTATTTATAATAAAAGATTAAATAAATTCATCCAATTAAAAATAAGTATGTTTTTCTCTTTTCAATCCTTATCATTTGGCATTAACTGTTATTTAACCCGTTTAATTCTAAACATGATAACATATGTATTTATGATTTAATGGTTAATATAGTTAAAATAAAATTCCAAAAAAACTAAAAATGGGACATGGGTGAAACTTTCAAAATTAACCATTTATTTCATAATTTTATATTTTTAATAATTTTATATCATTTAGAAAAATATTATTTATTTAAAATATCATTGATGCCATCTTTGACACTATTAATTTCATGACATTTTCGAAGTGTCTTAACAACATGATATATTCAATCCAAATATTTTAACTCAAAATTAAAATGTAATTTAGATAATTCTTTCATGACATTAATTATATCAAATTAAAGTATTTTAATATTTTTAATAAAATTTATTTCATATTTCCATCAATTAAACCATTACGTCATCATAATTTTGTAAACATTTAATTTAATTATTTATTCACTAAAACATTAAAATACAATATCATTATTAAGATGAATAATTTATCTTTTGGATGAATATTTATAGGCTAATATATCTTCTAAATAACACTATATTAAAAATTTTATTGCTATTAAAATATACGTCATCATTGAATTTTCTTTAAAATAAAATACTATAAAGGGAAAGAAGTATAAAAGTGGCTACAAGGGGATATAAAAGTGGAAAGAGGATTCTGTAGGTCGACAATAACTCATCCAATAATATTATTACAAGTGTTAGTATAATTGTTTAATATTTATAATATTATTTTTACCCGTAATTACCAGATTTTCACTTAACCCTCGGAATAAAAAAAATTACTAAAGTTACAAATCATATTGTACAGAAATAAAAGGGATGTATTTGATATATTTTTAAATTATTATTCCAAATATAGAATCCATTTCTCTAAATTGAAAATAAAAAATTAGCTAAAATTAATTAAAAATTAATCACATTGACAGATTGAGAAAACATATTTTAAAAGTAAAAACATTCAAAAGATTGTATTGTTTTTATATGAAAATTCAATATGAAATTGATTAAAATTACCTAAATTAGATTAGTTTTTATAAAATGTATCTAATTATACTTTAAAATCAATTAAAAATATAATTTAACACTATGAATTATTCAGATGAAGAAATCAATTTTCAATTATATTGTAGTATTTGTTTATTATTCATCAAAACATGAAACTTATCATAAAAATACTAAAAATTAAACCAATTTAAATTTTGAAATCATTATTCAATATAATAAGTTTATTTATTTTTAAATATATTCTATTAAACATTCAAAAACTAGATTTAAAATAAGTGCTCCATTAAAAGGGATGAATTCTATCTTTTTAGAAAAATACTACATTTATGCGTAAAATTGGATTTGTACTTATATCGTATATATAAAAACCTAAAATTAATGTAAATATTTAGATTTAATAATATATATATATATATATCTAAAATAATCTTATAATAGCGATTTATTTATTTATTTGTACTAAACACACTTGTGAAAATTTTAATAGTTTTATAGAAAAATATTTCCTTTTAAGAAGACTTTTATTTTCAATTATAATTAACTAGTTACCAAATAATTAATTATATATAATTTTTTAAACCACATTTTTATAATTAATTTAATATTGTTCATTCATTCCATTCTAATCGATATGTTATAATGGTATGTTTTAAATAATAATATTTAGTTCTTCGTTTAATATTCCTGTGGCATATCATGTTCGCTATTGAAAACATAATTTCTTTTTTAAAAACTTCGGATGTAATAATATTGATTTTTCCTTATAAAGTATTTCAATGTAATGTGTTTTTATTTAATACATTTTCATATTTATTACTATCGTGGATTCATTATTGTTTCCATTATACTTAATCATTACTGAGAATTTGAACTAAACAATATTTTTTTCCATTCCCTATGAACCCAAGAAGTGTACTAAGAAATATATTAAATGATTTTCTGAGTAGAAATAAATTTATCTTAAAAAACATATATTTTAATTAATGTATTGCTTAATACAAGGCACATGTATGTATTTGGTTTACCAAGACTACTAAACTCTTCATCCCTCCTGGAATTGGTTCTTTATAATCATGACAATACAATGGAAGCATGATTGTAGCTCCAAGCTACTGAGGTTGGGGGTCTTATAGTTTGTATCAAAGGAAGTTTAGTAAAAACCTTGAGAACCAGATTTAAGAAAACATATATTATTGATGAAAAACCTATTATAGAAGTTAAGGATATGTATAGAATAATATATTAATGTTTTAGTAAGATATAGTTTATGGTTGATCATAATTTCCTACTTTTAAACACCTCTTTTTAAGCTTTAATTTAATGTATTCTACCATGTTTAAGGATATTTTGGAAGAAATTTATGGCACTACCACTCATTAGTTTTTATAGTGGAAAAACAATTTACGGAATAATTCCCTTACATTTTAGATACGTGATATTGAAGGTATTCATAACATTTAGTGATCTAATGATCATTAATAACATGGTATTAATAGTCAAATAATATTATTAGGCTTTGAAAAAATGTTTTATTGAAAACCTTAGTGAAATGGTTATTTAATGAGTAAATTTCAAGGATTTACAATAAAATTATTTTGGAAATTATATTAATATAGTGTTTGAAAAAGGAAAACATATAAGGTGGTGGGTCTTTAACCCATGGTTGATGGATGATATGAGTTTTTCACAAACCACTGGCCTACAAGATGTCCTGGTTAATATGTCATTACTTTTTATTTATCAATTTGAGTAATAAATATTAATAAAGAACCAATAATATTAATTTTTTGTTTTAGAGAGTTTTTATAGTACACATTTTGGTTTGGTAAAATAGTTAAAGAATGATAAAAAGGCCTAATTCATTGATCTTAATGTCATTTAACTGTAAATTTTATTGCAATAGGAAAAAAATCTTGGGTTTTCATTTCAAAGATTAAATATGAAAATTTGAAATTGATCGCATCACTGCCAAAGGATGAAATTGAGTATATAAATATATTATGTAAGTATAATTTCATATTTTCTTATTATGTAATGTAATTACAAAAAATTTGGGAAATGATATTATAATAACAATTTATCCTAATAAATTAATTTTTATTTAACCGATTGTCTTTTAAATCATCAAAGATTTATGGTTTTGTGGCCCTAAACTTTCTAGTGACTATTAACTTATTTTTTATCAATAACCTCAATAACCACCTAGATTTATTGAATATTTTTCTCTATGTATATAGGTTCACATTCCATAAATTTTCTCTTATTTAAAACCTACTCATGTGACCTTCTAAATCAAATTTCTCTACAATTAAGTGGATATTTTATCATCCTTTATCATGATGTCCGATTCCAATTATAGTATTTTCAAATGTCAAATACCAGATTACCACATTAATGTTTAAATTATGAGGATGAAATTTAATTATGTTAGGGTGAATGTAATTCCTTAAAAATATAAAACAATGATATTGTATTTTATGAAATGTTTGACCCAAAACACCAAGCATAGAAAGATATATACCCTACCAGAGACATTATAATATATTTGTATTTACATGAATTCAATGTTTCCAATTGCATATATTACATGTAAAACTAACATTATCTTGTGTTACACACAAAATAATTATTGTATTCCTCTGCAAAGATTATTATGGTCATCTTGTGTTACCCACAACAATGACTTTTTTCTATCTCTTTCGTTACATGTAAGACTGAGTTTTACTGAATACTGTTAAAATTATTTATTAAAATGATAATTACCTACTAGCTTATAAATTATTATTTATGAGTAGAAATACCTAAACTATGAAAATATATGGTTTACTAAAATTAAAAATAAACTCATTGGTTATCAATTAATTATACATGAAAATAAAAACCAATTGAATTTAAAGGAAACCATGTTATAAAAAACAATTTTTACACACCCAAAGTAATTTTGTCTTAATAAAATGAGTTAATTATCATTAGTGAAATAAATTAATGAAATATATATTATATATAAATCAAATTAATTTTAAACTAATTTAATAGGTTTGATAAGCATAATACAAGAACAAATCTAACTTTATGCATAAAAATCTATATTTTTCTTAAGTTAGTATTTCTGCCTTTTAATGGGTAACCTAATTTAAAAATAAATTTTGGAACTTTTACATATTTTATATGGAATTTATTTTTGAAATTTTAATTTCATAATTATATTTGGATTTCTTTTTGGTATTTTCTAAGGACCATTTTTTGATGAATATTGAAAAATACTGAATTTTAATTGAAAAGTGGCATTTTGTCTAAAAACTTTATAATGATAAATTATATTTTCTGTTTTTTATTAAGTATTATTAGATTAATATTTCATTTATTAGTAAAATGTATTCCATTTAAGTCATTTTATGAAGAATTATATATAAAAGAACAGTGAACTTTTTAACTTTTTCTTTTTAAAAAACTCACTTTCTAATCCTATTTGTGGGATTAATTTTAAATTAATTTCATAAAATTATATTAATTAAATTTAAAAGAAATTGATAAGATATTTTTAATAAAAATAATTTATAATTACTTGTAAGTTCAATGGAGTTTTGTTTTCCAAAACGGTTAGTGAAAGCAATTACAATTAATTACAATGATTAAGAAAGAAACTAGATTAAAAAGGGACTAAACCTTAATATTAGAGTCCAAAATGACAATGATACTTATCTAAAACAAATTTGATGGAAATATTTCGGAAATATACCCTCTCATATCATAATGGGTAAATTATTGGAGGAAAAATATGTATGTGAGAGATACCAATAGTGTTTACATTTTTATATATAAATGTTGTCACTCCTCCTCCACTATAAAAATACACTCACCCCCTCACTTTTTCAGAAATATAAATCCATTTTAACATTTTAAATATTCACAAATAAGATCCCAAAATACCTAACCTTGTCTTAAAGGCATAAAAAGTTTCATAAACCCAACCAAGGTAGTCATTATGTGTAATACATAAGGAGTAACCCTAAAAGAGGTAACATTCTTTAACGAGCAATGTTTTTCATTATATACTCTTTAAATTATTTATATGTCATGAGTATATTCTAACATTAGTATTGAAAATAAAAATATGTGTTTTTTATTTTATGTGTTTAACCTATAATTTCACACACTACCATGAAATGGGATTCACAATCATCATTGGCATGTACAGAAGACTACCGCTTTGCGAACCAATGTCATCTATTCTTACATTACTGCCTTTCATGGTTGTATATAATGATATATTTATTATATATATATATGTTATACATGATATTTATATTATATATATTATTCTTTAATTTTTTTTAGAACATACCTTCATGATTTCCATGTCATTAGAATATGATAACATAATTTGTGGATGTGTGAACTACCATATCCTCAAAGCAACGCGATTAATTCATGCTTTAAATGGAATGAATTAAGGACGAGCTTTAGAAATAGATTTGAAATTTATAAAATATATATGACAATGTAATTTTAATATAAAAATATATATGATTTAATAATTTTTCTTTTAATACAACAAAAAAATGGAAATAATGTTTATTTATACATACAACCTACCGTCAACATGAACAGTTTAATCCATTTCCTATCACTAAATATTTTATATTACTATAAATAAATATATAAGGAAAAACATTATATGAGTTATATAATTATAATATTAATAACATAATTAATGTTTTTAGTAATATCTTATTTCATAATCAGTATTACCCTTTCACACACTAAGAAGGTGATAAAGTCGTTCAGTGACATGTGGATTACCACCCCCTCAAAGCAATGTTATTACTTTTTCATCAAATAAAATATATGTAAAAGATATATGGTTAAATAATATTGTATTTAAGATATAATGATAGTTATAGAATGTTAAATTTTACTTTCTTTCTTCCCATAAGGATCATTGAAAAATTGAAATGCTACTTATGTGTATGAATAGACTGTCGTCTCTACAGTCATAACATTTGTTCATTTTTTAATAACCATATTACATAATTGGTTTTATAAATATAAATTTGATAATTATTTAATGATTTTATTATATGTTTAAAATATTACCCTTGTTACTATATTCAAGATAACAAATTTGTTTTTGACAATAAAGCAAATATGATCAAAACATCTAACATAACCTTAATTGGCATAGTAGTTGTATATATCCTATTAATAGGTGAAATTACTGTAAAACTTGAAATTAATATGATATAAAATAAGTAAATAATGACCATAATTTAATTATTCAGGAATATAGAGACACACATGACAACTGAAACTCAATCTAAGGGACTTCTATCTCAGTTTTTACATATCTGAGATATATTTCATATTCAACACTTGAGTATTTTTTTGTAGATATACATCCCCTTTTGATATATTATATAATTAATTATTTTCATAGTAATGATATATAAAATATTAATTTAATTTTTATTACTTTTGGGGGTTCCATTTTAGATGTTACCGTAGTTGTAAGGGGATTTCTATTATTAGTTTTATTTCAGTGAGACTTTTTCCATATTCACGAAAAGCTTCTATTGTGGGGTTTTTATACAAACACATGAAAATTTTAATCCTTAATATCATTATTCTTGTAATATTTTATGTTTCATTTAATGTTATTCCTTCATGGGTATTATGATTCAAATGTTTTAATGTTAAATGAGACGCTTTGGGATATTTGACAATTATTTTCCTCAAGAATGTCATATATAATATTTTTATGTTATTTATATTAATCAACAACAATAACCCCTATTCTTACTCTAATTGGTAAACTAAATATTAATTCCACCTTTATTCATCCCCTGGTTAGTTTATGTTTATTTTGACCTTGTATGGAATTCACATTCATTTGTTTGATTAATTTTTATAGTCCCCTTGAAATACTAACTATATGGTGAGCACTGAACATTAAATTTCCCCCAAAACATCCATATCATTTATCAGATATATGATTATTTCCTGAAACATATACGATTTCTACATATGGTGGTCACTATTGAAGTTATTTTATATCTAAGGAAATATTGATTAATCAATATCTTTTACTCTGTAAATATATTTGATAATTAACATTGTTAGTGAATTAAATCTATTATTAAATATATTAGGAAAGCTTTGGATAGGTACAAAACATGTGGATCCTGGTTATAGATAGCGACTTGATGCATTGATAATATCATACGAAGAAGAAATTGGCTAGAATTAGTTGGGGGTTTCACCTAGTATGTTTTAATCCATATTGTGAACAGTCTTGACGTTAGACGTATCATATAATTCAGAAACATAGAATCCAATTATTAAGAATTACCTCTGTTCAGATTTAGTTATTACTATCCAAGATATTATCACAAAGAAAATATCTACGGATACATTTCATTATCAATTTATTAATTAAATGGAATTAATTTTCAATTTTTTATCTTCCCATATTGATTATTTCTTATCCAGTTATTTAAATGGAAATTGTTTTCAAATATTACCTTTCCAAATTGATTATTCTCATTAATTCATTATTATTTATTATATAATTAATCGTTAATAAGTATTTGATCCCACACTTTTTATGTCTTTCTCTAAGAACCCATGAAGTGTTTAAAGAATGATATGTAAGGACATGGAATTTGGGACTAAAGTAACCCTTGAAAATAACATTTTTTGTAACTAGTGTATTCATTTATAATACAAGACTAATTCATGTATCTAGTTTACCAGGAATACTAAACTCTTAGGACCTCTAATATTTTATTCCTTACAATCATGATTATTTAATAGTAATATGACACATTATTCATATTACTAGGGTAGGGGGATTTAAAAAAATAATATCATAGTGACTAGTATATCATGTTGTCCCGTGGTTGGAACAAAAACCTTTTAACCCTTTAGTTGTGGTTTTATGTGTCAAATACTTCCTAGATGTGATGGGTTGTTTCCCAACATATAGTTGGACCTTTTTCTAAAACCATAATAATAAAATTACAATAGTGTTCCCAAAAATATTATGAACATCCTCCAAATAACAACTTTTATGGAATTAGTTTTTAACTACTTTTGTATTCTAAAGAACTTATTTTTCACACAAAATCAAATAATCTATATCAAAATATAATGAACTAAAAATTATTAATATGATAAAACATGATGGTTTCTAGTACCACCAAACTTATTTTTATATAATAAAAAATAATTCTTACAAATATTACTTTTTTTTACTCAAAGAAAATCTAAACCCAAGGGTTATCCTAACATAAATGTCTCAAAAAATACACTTAATCATATTAGAATTATATAATATAAAACCTAAATGGGGTGATTATTAATTTAAAGAGATGATAAAACTTATACTTATCAACCCAAAAATACATTAGTTTTATCCAAGTTCATCCATGACAATTTTATATTTATGTATTTCTTAATGATTGGTAATGAGTATTTGAATTTCCATAAAAATAACATGGGTTTGTCAAACCTGGTGTGTAATAAGGCCCATCACCACGCACCAGGTGACAATTGAGTTTAGTTCAATGTTCCTTTTTTTGGGGTTATTACATGTTAGTAAAACTTTTTTTGAGCCACATATACTTATAGTATCTAGACATGGATGTAATTGATTAGAAACCAACAAATCTTTCCTTCCAAAAATTTCTAGTACATTTTATTATAGTTAAAAATATCCTTAGACACATCCCTAGGGTTATCAAAAAAATATCACCCTCATTTTCAAAGGCTAGATAAATAATTTATGTGTTTCCAAATTTAGACACCCAATACCTTGAGACATATTAACATTTGAATTTTAATAGAAACAATATTTAAATTACGACCCAATTATCATAAGGTCTGTTGTTTTTGAAAGACTATGTTTATAATACATCATAGTGAGTTAAAAATAAATATTCATTATTTTATTCTCCATAATAATATTCTAAATACTTTTGATCAACTAAAACTGCATCATAAAACCTGTTGAATATTGTTGGCGCGAAAAGATTGCACGAAAAGAAGGGAGGAAAAAGAAGCCTCGGACGCTGCCTCGTGAAACTCAAATGCGAAGCACCCCCGAGCACCGCGGCTACCGCAAAGCACCCGGGCGGTAACGCTCCGCGAATGTCCTGACGTTTGCGCGCCCTCCGCGAATCACCAGCAGCGGTAATTCTTCGCAAACAGCCTGACGTTCGCGGGCCCTCCGCGAAGCACCCGAGGCGGTAACGCTCCGCGAACGGCCTGACAGTCGCGCACCTGCCGCGAAGCACCCACTGCGGTAATGCTCCGCGAACGGCCTGACGTTCACGCGCCCGCTACGAATTACCCGAGGCGGTAATGCTCCGCGAACGGCCTGACGTTCGCGGGCCGCCGTGTAGCACCCAAAGCGGTAACCCTCCGCAAATAGCCTGACGTTCGCGCGCCCTCTGCGAAGCAGCCGCCACCCCTTCATGTCACGTGACTTATCCTCCACGGTGCCCCTTGCCTATAAATATTGGGCTCCCCCTTAGTCCAGAGTGGGCACAATCCGACCTTTCTGCTTCTCAACGCCCGAATCGCGAAGCACCCTTCGCCCCGGGAATCATGAGCTTCGCGAGGTATATTTGCTTCACGAGATGCCTTCGCCTTGTCTCGTTTTTATCCCCTCTTCTGAGAGGGATTCCCTTCGCGAATCTCATGGCATTCACGAAGGATGGGGATTCCCAAGGGAACCCGGGGTGATGCGCAGCGTTTATGCTTCGCGAAACACCCATCATGTACTAGTGATCCCCATGCTAAGGCAGGGTCGCTGCGTATCGTGAAGCACACTACTTCACGGCACCTTGCTTCGCAAGGCAACTCTACTTCGCAAGGCAGTGCTCCGTGAATACTATTCCACTTCGTGAAGCACCACCTATTCACACCTCTACCCCAGGCTAAGGCCAAGGCACCCCATTTCTCGAAGCTCACTCCTTTGCTTGGCAATTCCTTTTCCCGTGCAGCCCTCCAGGTTTGGACGATGTGATTTCAATGTCCCACGGACATGACCACTCATAGCGTTGCTTCGCCTAATGCTTCTTCGCATAGGCATGCTAACAGCTATTTTTTCTTTGCATAGCCACGCTAACGTGGACCCCACAATGGTTCTCTCTGTGACCCCCCTTCACCATGGCCTTACTGGTACCTTCCCTCCCCCAAGGAGTAAACTGTGCCAGTCATGTAAGTCCTAGGGGCGCGAAGTAAACCCACCTCGTCTGATCTGCGGGACGTTAAATTTCCAAGCACCTCGTCCTCATCACATGACACTAAACTGTGACCCGACCCTGTGCCTCACACGTAGGGTCCCCCCAGCTCGGACATTCTTTACGCCACTCACCTCCACAGGAATGGAATCCCCCCCTCCACAAGGGGTGATACCCTCATTATTGGAGCGGCGTATGTCCACGGGAGAAGGGCGACGATCTTGGTGTAATCCCTTAGCCCCTTTTGAAGGAAGGTAGCACCCATGCACCTCCACACTTCCCCACTTCCAAGGTCAGTGGAGGGCGCGATAGGGAACGAGGTACCTCCCATAATTGGTCCCAAACCCCTCTCTCCCCGCGCTTTGCCGCACTTCGGGCCTCCATCCCAGAGTAAGTCCCTGCACCATGGGCCGCCTAACGCGTAATCCCCTCTTCGCTTCTCACGGACACACCCTTCGCGAAGTGATCGTCAGCTCCTTGCTGCCTCTTGTTTCTCACAACCGAGCACGGCTCACGTGGGATTAGAGTACGCATTGGCCATGACAACCCCTCGTCCAGCATGACATTAAACTGTATGCCCTTGTCCAGCATGACGTTAAACGGTATACCCTCGTCCCGCATGACATTAAACATCACATCCCATTTGAACTACGAGGTCTTTGATCCATGGAGAGTCATGGTATGTAGGAAGCCTCCCTGAGGATCAAGCCCATCATTCATTGGAACAAGGTCCCTTTTTTCGTCGGTTCACCGACACCCACCACCCGTCGTTTCTTCACTTCAAGTATCATCTTCATCCAGCATGACATTAAACTGCATTCCGGTCCAGCGGTATGCCGTTGTGACCATCCCAAACTATGAGGACTTTGATCCATGTCAAGGCATGGTATGTAGGAAGCCTCCACAAGGTTCAAGCCCATCTCCCTTCGTTTATTCATGTCAGGGTTCATCTTCGTCTAGAATGACGTTAAACTGCATTCCGGTCTAGTGGTAAGCCGTTGTGACCATCCCGAACTACGAGGACTTTGATCAATGTCAAGGCATGGTACGTAGGAAACCTCACGAGGTTCAAGCACACCAATAGTGGACCCCCAGGTTCACCTTCACATCGGTTCGCCGACAAATTCCCTTTGAACTATGAGTTCTTTTATCCATGTCAAGGCATGGTACGTAGGAAGCCTCACAAAGTTCAATCCCACCACCTATTGGTCACTCCGACCTTCATCACATCAGTTCATCAACACCCGGGCAGCCTAGTGTGTAAGCCCCACATTATCTGGACCAAGGTCCTCACTCGCTCCGGTTCTCCAACACCCACCATCATTACGAACTACGGGGTCTTTGATCCAGGTCAAGGCATGGTACGTCGGAAACCCCACGAGGTTCAAGCCCAACATTTATTGGACCAAGGTCCATATTCACGTCGGTCCTCCGGCGCATTCACCGGAACTATGAGGAATTTGATCAGTGTCAAGGCGTGGTACGTAGGAAACCACATGAGGTTCAATCCCAACATTTATCGCCCATTCTGGGGTGTACTCTCCCTGATCCTCCCTCAGTGGTGTTCAGATCAACCATTATGGTGTGACATCTCCCCTCCATGGGGCGCACCACCTCAGATCCGTCCTCATTGGGCCTTCTGATCCATCCCCTTGGTAAACCTTCCAGATGTTCTCTCTTAGGGATATACCAATCTGATCCGTCTCTATGGGTCATTCTAATCACCCTCATTCCTTCTCTGCAAAACGTTAAACTCGCAGCATTCCCGGTGATAAACATGGGAAGCTGAGGAAAACCTCAGATGGCATATAATTCCCCGCGCTCAATGTGGAATGCCTCGGGCCTCCACACCCTTGAGAAGACCTATGACAAGGGAAAAAAGACAAACACGCCAGTTCCGCAGTGTTCAGACATACTACTGATGCCTCGACGTGACTACTCCCCCGACTGAAGGTTTCTGCCCTGACCGGACACTTTGGAATGTCCTGACAAGAATCAGTGTAATTATCTGGCGTCCATGAAAACATGGCACTGGGAAGAGTTTCACGAACAACGTATTAAGTCAATGAGGGAGACCCGAACTAGGTGACGAGTTCCGAGGAGGAATCCATGGAAAGAAGAGCCGACATCCCATCATCCCGTTTCGATCAACGAGCAGACATCCCTGAACAAGGAGCAAATGCCGCCAACCTTTGGAAAGTGGGAATGCGAGGCCACAAGCTGTGCTTTTTCCGCAGATGGATGCGTGAACCCTGGTGAAAGCGTCGGAAACAAAAATGGTGAACCCGACGTGAAATTCTTCTCCTCAATGTGGAGATTAGTAGCGTTCGAGACACCAGTAGATTGATGTGTCACTGGATCCAGATATCCGGCGCTGGGTCCCGCCAAGCAAATAGCAGTCCTGGCGTGAAACTCACCGGTCGTTGGGGTAGTAGAACGTGGGGCATTCCGTTTGGAAGCATGTTGGCGTGGATCCCTCTTTCTGATATGGAGGATGGAACAACGCTGGGGCACTGGTTGTCAATAATTTTCCTCGTAGTGCTGATGAGTTAATCTCTCTGTTTCCCAGGAACCAGGTTGCTGCTATGGAGACACAATCACCGCCTGCTTGCCTACGCAGGGGCATGGGCAATACCAGCACAGCCGCCCTTCATGGCTCCACTACCGCCACGACAGCCCCCACATCCATGAATATGGGGCACCCATGTCCCCTCTCCCCGTCAGAGATCATCCATTGAAGGGTGATCAACAACCTTGTACGCATGTACGAGGAGGAAGGGGTCATCCCAACTCGGGATATGGCCCGCCTGGACCTGGAGGCATCCAGCCCCCGCCGTCAACGCCACCCTCAAAGGCCGCATGGGGAGCCCCTGCTCCCCACCCCAATGTTCAATCGTTTCGGGAGCCTGTCCCCGGAACGCCTCGAAGAATCCTCGCCTTACGCTGATGACGCGGGTGATGTTCGTCTCGGCCCGCTCAGAGTCCCAACCCAAGGGCTCTAGGAAAGGGCTCTCACCCGGCCGCATCAGCACCGCCGTCCGGCTTCGCAAGTAGAGCAGGTAGGCTATGCCCCTGCACCACCTGCACCAGCTCGTCTGACCTGACGTCAGTGCCAGTCCCGAGCTGAGGACGCTCGCCAAGGTACGTCAATGTCAATCGATATTGTGGCCCGAGCCACCACCGACGTACATCAGGGAGTCCCTACATATGCTGAACAGGGGAACTCCTTCACCCAAACGGGATCGAGGCCTCAGCCGCCCCATGGGCAGACTGGGTTGACTCTTGGGATCACAGGCCTAGGTGATGATTGCCGCAAGCCAATCCACGGTAACATCATTCCCTACGGAGTCCCTCTCTGTACCACCATTCCACAGATCATGGTCCTTCCCTTCTCCGAAGCTCGTCACGGAGGTATGCCTTGTGCTACCCCCATCCCGAGGGAAGACCTGCCCCGCGGCAATGAAGCTCGGCGTGGAAACCTCTTTCGTGCCCACCATACAGGGTATGGAGTCCCTCCTCCTGCCCCAAACTGTCGATATGAAGGCACCGTCCATCCAGTCTATCTCCATAGTGGGGGCCCTCCCTACGTCCTCTTTGCAACTAGTGAAGGTCCTCCTCGTCCCGGCAACTCGAGGAGTGAAGGTCAGCCTTGCTCCGCCCGCACCGACCATGGAGGCCCTCCCCATGCTCCTGCCAATTCCAACAGTGGTTCCGCCCACACAGGTGTTGTCCATGGAGGTCCTCCCCATGTACCCTTCAAAATTTGCCCTGGTGCCCCTCGCACCCCTGCTATATCATGCGGGGGGCCTCTCCACCATGGCGCCAACGCCACCCCGAGACTACATGTTGAGAACCAACCTTGTCCCGAAGGGCCATCTAGGGGCAGGAGAGCGGGTCCTCTCCGCAACAAGAAGAGTCCTGGGAAGGCCCGGGTGGAGGTCAAACCAGCCCGTTCTCGGATTCTAAAGCGGAGTGCTACTAAGCGATGGAGCCTTTTACCCGCTCCTCTGTGTTAGGGACTGGGGTAGGAACTAGGCGCGTCAGCCTCATTCTCCCAGAATGTGAGGTACATCGGATTCCCATATCTCTCTAAAGGTATATCTAGGAGAAAGAAATCGTGGAAATTCCGCATGTCCCGACCGTGCAATCACCACCGTCATCACCAAAAGCACCCTCTACCTCTAACAGGGATCACATAGAGTTATTTTGGCGACAAATGGCGGTAGAGAAACAACATGACCTATCGCCAGCAACCGCAATTACTGCGCCAGGAGCTGTGGATATCAGCCCATCATATCGTGATATCGTGGTCAGGTCACCTCACTCTTCAGAGGATGGCCCGGAATTCGGCGGCCAGTCAGCTCGTTCGCCGTATTCTCCGCCGCCAAGTTTACTATCCCAGCGGTCCGCCTCAGTACCGCTACCAGTCCCTCAGCCGCCTCTGGTTGATGACTGGGGAAATATGGGGCCAGACCCTGAGTCCGAACCCTGGACCTTCTGGATCATTCTCACAGCGGATCACTTCCTGGAAGAGTTTTGGCCGACGGCAGCACCGAACTTTTGCGCACCAGAGTCCCTTACCCCAGAGGAAGTGGGGTGCTTCTGCCGAACCCTATGGGCGACACACTTCCGCCTTCGTTACGAGTGGGTGATGTACCCCAGGATTCGAGAGCACTTTGAAGAAATCGGCGAGCAATGTCGCCTGATCTATTTGGCCGCACTCCCTATGGCCCAGCGTCCTGACTCACCAGGCTTCCAGAGCACCCTTCAACGGAAATGCGTTAAGAGTTACAAAGTACTCCGTAGAGTCATCAGGGAAGCAACCCCCATGTGCAAGTCAGTGGCTGGGGACTCTATGTCGCTCTCCTATTCATCCCTATCCAATGGTAGCCCGATTCGTTATGCGGCATTGAGGAGATGCCCTCTAGAGGGGTCTCGGTCCACATGGCCGATGTAGTAGATAAGGAAGACGACCTTGAATTTATCAATGGAGACTTACCCGCCGAGGGAGTGCCGCCACTGTTGGACCCATCAGGGAGGGTTACCCATCAGCAGAGGAACCTTCTAGGCCTCCCTATACCAACCGAGTCACTGGTACACAACTGAAATACCGGTAAGGGTAGGGAGCACGTCGGATTTGTCAAGCACTCTGACCCGTCTACCTCTGTACAGAAGACGGACGAAGACCACGAAAAGGCCGCGTTGCGCCAGCAGCTTATTGAACAAAAGAGGCTGGTTGACGAACTTTTTGCCGAGCGCGCTATAGAACGACGACCCAACTACGGTAATCCCAAGCTGGGGCAACAGGGGATGGAACAATTTCCCCCCGGCGAGACGCCTCTGGGCAACCCTGATCATGCTGCTTTCATAGACAGGGCGGAAGTTGGAGCCCACGGCAAGAGGGCGCGATATATCTCGCCAAACCACCCTGAATGATGGGGAAGTATGAGGAATCCAGCCCGGGCTTCCCCAGTCGCCCCACAGGTCGTTCCGCCAGTCGCTCCATGAGCGGCTGAATCCATCGACCTCGTCGAAGAACCCGACAACACAATTGTGATTAGGGATCCCCGTCAAGACAGGGACCCCCACCCGGATGATCTTATAACAGCCCTCATAGCCCGCCTCAAAGCGTTGGAAACATGTCAAGTGGTGGTCCCACCAGATGGCAAGCCATATCCTGCGTGGGTGGATGATATGCCCGTACTCCCGGGTTTTGGGAACCCTACTTTCTCACCCTTCAATGGGACAGGGGAGCCTCCACAGCACTTGGCCCATTTTTCTTCCTCCTGTGGCCCCGTGCTGGAGACTCCAGCCCAACAAGAAGCCGCCAAGCTCCGATGTTTTGTACAGACATTGGAGGGTCCCGCATTCATCTTGTATAGCCATCTCCATATCGGGTCGATGACCGGTTGGGAGGATCTCTGCTGGCAGCTCCTATACCAGTTCAGCTCCACCACGCGGAAGAACATCATCGTTGACCTCTTCATGTTCAATCAAAGTCCTGATGAGCGAGTCGCAGACTTCATCTCCCAGTGGAAGGGGCTTACATATTCCCTCGACATGCCACTGACTCAGGAGCAATTGCTGACAATGTGTGTAGGGAACGTTAAAACGGAGCTGGTACCTTCCCAGATCACCTAGAACTACCCTAGTGGGTTCTGGGATTTCTCAGATAAGGCCCAGCGCCTTGAGGAGGCTCTGCAGTAGGCTAGTTAGGCATGTTCGATGCCCCCTGTGATCCTAGCCAGGAGGGCTGCCAAAGCCGAACCCACCGCGGTGGCCCAAATAGAAGCCCCCAGTCAGCAAGAATTATTGCCAGCGGCACCAGCCCCGCAACCCCGCAGAGGTCCTCCACCTCAAGCGCAGGCTCCTGCCCAGCAGCGGCCGCCTCAGAATCAACTGGCCCCCCTGTGCAATGCGCCACCACCACCTAGGCAAGATAATCAGGCGCCGCCTCCTCGGCAGGCCCCTCCGGTCCCTCGTCAGGGCCAGGCCCCCAGGGCCCCCTATCCATAAAGAAGACACCAGACTTATTCGTTCAACAAGAATTAGGTCCCTGGATACTTCCGAAGTGCTCTAGAGAAAGGGATCGTGCGCCTACCCGAGTGAAAAAGGCCGGTGGAGGCGAATCTTACCGATCACCCCAACTAATGTCCTTATCATCAGATTCTGGGGCACACCCTCAAGCAATGCTATGTGTTTAAAGACTGGCTTCAAGACCAGGTTGAAAACAACATAGTCAGGTTGGGCCCAGCACAAACACATGTAGCAGGTGTCTTTGTAGGGTCAGAGATCGGTAGCGACAACGAAGGCGAGTGCCAGCAGGTTCCCAGCCGCGGGTCCCAAAAATATGACAACTGGATGGCTCGAAAAACCATTGCTCATGCCCATGGTATCATCCAGGCACGATTAAATCAACCAGAGCCTTCGTAGGAAGTAGCCAGTACCTCTGCAATGCAATTTCAGCCGACGTCTTCCTAAAAGGTCAAGTAGCGACGACGTAAGAAGAAGCAACATGCTTCACCACTGCCATCGTCATTTCACACTCTTGGTGACTTTATGCCCCCCAAAATGGGGATTCCTCCTAGAATCTGCCTGGTTGTGGACGACTCATTGAGAGACAGCTAGGGGTACGCTTCGGTTAGCACCGTGGAGCTGGTAAAACCCTATATGACTCCCGACGAAGGGGAACACCAGGCGAACCTCCCCAACATTTCCATCCGACGTCAATGTTAGCGGAACCGCAACCACGCCGGTCGTCGAGGAACATCAATGGGAACTTTTAGTCAGACTGTGAACGCTAATGAAACCAAGCAGTAGGCTCAGCGCAGAGCTCAGCACGAGCAACCCCATTTGACGCCCTCAGCTCTACCTCCACCGTCGTTTGTGCTACTGGATCAGGCAGAGCCGCCTCGTCCATATCACAGTCAGTCATGCCCAGCTACAGGCCAGTCTTCACTATTCGATCCTAGTCCGGTGACTACTCTTCAGGTTTCAACTAGTAGGCAACAGGTTGTACCCAGCACTAGCCAACCGACGGTTCAACCGGCAGGACCCGCTATGCCTCCAACTTCAGAACGACCTCCTGTAAGTAGAGGCTCGCGCTTGGCATGAATGTATGATGTCCTGAAGCACCTCGCCGGCATTCCAGCAAGGATTTCCATCCTTGAGGCCCTTAGCCTATCATCTGAAATGCGCGAGGCACTAGCCGAAGCCCTAAACAGCCCTGTACAGTTTGAGACAGAGGTGGCAGCCACAGAAGCCTTCCACGCAGAGGCAATTGAGAATGCTGAATTTCAGGCGGTTATCTCGTTCTCCGGTGAAGATGAGGACCCTCCCATACAGGGGAATATTTTCCCGCTGTACATCACTGGCCACTTCAATGGCGTGGAAGTTCTCCGCTACCTCGTTGACACGGGTTCCGGGATCAACCTAATCCCGACTCGGACACTGCGAAAGCTGGGTCTATCTGAAGATGATTTAACTCCCTCCGACCTCAGAATCCAGGGATATGATAGGACCGAGCAATCCCCAGTCGGCAAGATCCTCCTGAAGACTCAGTTTGTTGGCCTAATTGCTAGCACTGAGTTCATGGTTGTCTCCCAGGACACTGCCTACAATGCATTTATGGGTAGGCCATGGCTCCATCTGCATGCAGAAGTCCCTTCATCGTATCACCAATGCCTCAAATAATCCCTCAATGGTCGAGTAGGCATGCTCCAAGGAGATACGTCTCCTTTCGCCTCTTGTGAAGCCCGCTATCTGGATGCTTATTATCACAAGAGCAAGGATAAGCAAATCCTAGTAAGTGAGGATGAACCAACCCCGGTCACCAGTGATCCCTAGGCAAGAATGGATGACGCTTACATCCTCCCGATCCACCGATTAGAAGCCACGACCCCCGACATGGGGCAATGTTTTGTTGTTTCAAGTGCGAAAGGAAGGAATGTTCCCACGTCCAAGCGATAATGGAAAATCACCTCGTACTCCTACACTGACCAGGCTCGGGTGATCCTGGATCCTCCTCCCCCCATGCGGTACTGGGATGTCAAGCTTATGACAATGGCAGTACGTCATACGTGCCTCTTCCGCCGGGCTGGAATCAACCGACTCAAGCCGATGCGTCACCACTGCTTATACATCATCAAACGTGGCCCCTTAGGCCGAAGGCCAGATGCGATAGGATCGACTGCCTTCATTTCTATGGTCTCAGTGGCGAGTGGACCACCTGATATGATGACCACTTCTTCCCAAGCCAGTTTCATCTTCCCATCAAGATTTGATAGCTCAGAAGAATCTCCCTTTGCGGGGGACCCCTCCACGGGTGGAGATGAAGATCTGAAGGTTGCTCCCCCCGCCATTGAGGAAGGAGTCTCTACCACGGTTGATGAATTGATACAGGTGAACCTTGGTAGCGAGGCATATCCGAGACCCACGTTGATCAGTGTAGCCATTTCCCCCAGGGAGCAGCAGCGGTATGTAGACTTTCTCAAGTGACACGTTGATGTGTTTTCCAGGAGTTAAGATGAGATGCCAGGACTAGATCCCCAGGTAGTCATTCACCGTCTGGTCCTCCCGTCAAACAATCGTGGGCTTAAACAGCCTCCCAGAAAGATGCACCCTTCTCATGGTGTTATGGTTGAGGCTGACGTTGACAAGCTTATCGAAGCCAACATCGTCAAGGAAGTCCAGTACCCCAAGTGGCCTACCAACATCGTGCCAGTCAAGAAGAAGAATGGGAAGATCATAGTCTGCATTGACTTCCGCGACCTTAATTTCCACTGCCCAAAGGATGATTTTCCCCTCCCAGTGACCGAGTTATTGATTGATTCCACAGACGGGTTCCAAGCTCTCTCTTTTATGGATGGGTATCCCAGGTACAACCAGATCCAGATGGCCCTCGAGGACGAGGAGTCCACTACTTTCAAGGCCCCCCAAGGTACCTTTTTCTACCAGGTTATGACCTTCGACCTAAATAATGCAGGTGCCACTTATCAGAGGGCCATGCATCGCATATTCAAGCCGATTCTAGGGATGCTAGTGGAATGATACATGGATGACCTAGTGGTCAAATCGCGCCAGCACCAAGACCATCTCAAAGACCTTGAGAAACTGTTCGGTTTCCTCTGTTCCCGTCACCTAAAGATGAACCCATTGAAGTGTGACTTCGGGGTCACCTCAGGGGTGTTTCTTGGCTTTGTTGTTAGATACTGAGGCATTGAAATCGACCTAGATAAGTTCAAGGACATCACCCAAATGCCTCCCCCGAGAAATATTCGGGAACTTCGAGATCTCCAAGGCCACTTAGCCTATATACATTGATTCATCGCAAATCGGTCTGGAAAGTGTAAGCCCGTTTCCTGGCTCATGAAGAAGGGTGCCGCCTACGAATGGGATGAGGAGTGTCAGACCGCCATTGAGGAAATCAAGCAGTACCTTCTCCAACCTCCGGTTTTGATGCCACCCATCTCTGGAAAGCCGTTGGTCCATTATGTGACCGCCCTGGAATGGTCCCTCAGCGCACTTCTCGCCCAGAAGAATAACGAAGGTATGGAGAACAGTCTCTACTATCTCAGCCGCATGCTTCTCAATACGGAGATCAGATACTCCCCTATCGAAAAGAGCTGCCTTGCACTCATCTTTGCCATACAGAAGTTGCGGCATTACCTGCAGCACCATGAGGTACAACTGGTCTCTTGGGTAGACCCACTAAACTACATCTTGAACCGCCCCATGTTGACTGGCCTAATAGCGCGATGGACAGTGATCCTCCAGCAGTTTGACATCAGGTTTGTGCCTCAGAAGGCCATTAACGGACATGCGTTGGCAGAATTTTTAGCCTCCCATCCAACCTCCGCGGATCAGTCCCCGGACCTGGATTTTCCTGACGAGGAGATCCTCTCAGTCGATCATGCCATCTCATGTTGGAAAATGAACTTCAACGGTGCCTCCCGAAGCTCCACCGGTAGGAGGCTCAACGATCCTAAGCTTAACAGAGTGGGTCTGGGTAGTGTCTTCATTACCCCGGTGCAAGCCGTCCTGCCATACTCATTCTTGTTGTCAGCAGGTTGTACCAACAACGAGGAAAAGTATCAGGCTCTCATCACCGGCCTCGAGTTGTCCCTTGGGATCGATGTGACCCATCTACATGTGAAAGGAGATTCCGAGCTAGTAATCAAACAGGTCAATGGCGACTATGTCGTCAGGAAGCCGGAGCTTGTACCATTGCTGGAGTGCACCCTCCGTCTAATGGCTCAATTCTCTTCTCGACCAGAGGTTACCCATGTCCCTCGGTCACAGAATGGTCGAGCAGACGCCTTGGCTATCCTAGTTACGTCGCTCGCAGAACCCGAGCAAGACGATTTGATTATACATGTGGAACACCGGAGAGTCATTTCCCCCGTCACCCAAGAGGATAATGACGGCCGACGGGTAAGTCATCTCACTGCCATACCTGCTACACCAGGAGTCCCAGGTCCGTCAAAAATAGTGGCCGAGGATGCTCCTGAATGGAGGGAACCTTTTGTTGAGTATCTCCAGAATGGTTGCCTCCCGAACGACCGGGCTGAGCGCGAGTGAATTCGACGCCGGGCACTGTAATTTACCCTCCAGAGTAGTCCCATCTTTGAGAAGATCCTTTATAAGTGGATCTTTGATGGCGTCCTCCTACGTTTCATTCAAGGAGTGTATATTTCTCAGGTTATGAAAGAGGTCGACGCTGGTTCCTGTGGTGCCCACCAAGCTGGGCCAAAGCTTTCCCATCAAATCCGGAGGTTGGTGTACTTCTGGCCCTCTATGATCCATGATTGTATCGAGTTTTCCAAGAGATTCCACGTGTTCCATGTTCATGTCAGCTTCCTGCATCGGCCACCGGAACCTCTCCATTACACCAAGTATTCATTGCCATTTGCGGTGTGGGGACTTGATGTAGTGGGACCGTATCCACCAGAGACATCTCGCTAGTGTCGGTTCATCCTAACTGCTATATATTTCTTCTCCAAGTGGGCAGAGGCAGTTCCACTCAAAGAGGACAAGGCCCGTTCCATTGTTGACTTTGTGAGCTCCAATATCATCCACCAGTTTGGGGTCCCTCACGTTGTCCTCACCGATAATGGTACCAACTTCTGAGCAGCTGAGTTGAAGAAATTGTATGCCAAATACAATATTCATTCAAACCATACCTCTCATTATCACGCACAAGAAAATGGACAGATTGACGCATTCAACAAAACCCTCTCTAACATTCTGCAGAAAATGGTTGGTTAGAACATGAAAAGATGGCCAGACAAGCTCCCTAACACCCTCTGGTCTTATCGGACGATGACTCGCAACTCTACCCAGGTGACCCCATATTCCCTGGTGTATGGGGATGAGGCCGTCCTACCCATTGAGATCTAGCTGCCATCGTTACGCACTACAGTCTATGACCACCAGGCACCGGATGAGGTGGATGAAATCCGTCTAGCTGAATTAGAAGCACTGGACAAGAACAGACTTCGTGCCTTGCACAACCTGGAAAGGAATCAGAATAAGATAGTTTGGACCTTCAACAAGAAGGTTCACCTTTGTTCTTTTCTAAAGGGTGACCTAGTGTTGGCCCTTCGAGCGCCAATGATCCCCTGTAGAAAACTGCCCAAGCTGGAGCCTAAATGGGAAGGGCCTTATATCATCCATAAGGTTTACCCCAACGGGGCATACTCCTTGGTGACCACAAATGGTGAGCGCGTAACTCCTTCCACCAATGCCAATTTCCTTAAGCGGTACTTCGCCTGATCCCCAATGGTCCGACGCGGCCTTAAACTGCATGGTCCTACATGACCTTAAACTGCACCACCGTCCTGCAAGACGATAAACTGCAAAACGGTCCAAGCTCTATGACCTTAAACTAAGATCTCCCCCATCCTTACTATAGGACTTTAAACCGTAATCCGGTCAGGTCTCCCTGACCGTGGCTCGGCCTCAGGCCCATTGGTTTTCATCAGCTCAGGCTCTCTTATGGGATTGTACAATGTGGTATGGGATATGCCCCATTGACATCGGGTTACCCGCCATACCTATCCCCAAATGAGACGCATCTCATCACCCCACATGATGTTAAAACTGTGAATCTATAGAACTACGTGTGGCTTGATTCCCATCCTAATGGGATACGTAGGAACGCTCAAACGTCTTATCTTGAGCCTATCCCCGAGCTCCTCTCTTTCACTATACCCCCTGGGTATAGTTTCTTTGGAGGATCCTTGCATCACGAGGAGTAGGATTTCCTAGCTCCGCTCATACAAGGATTATAAGGGTTTCACCATGTGCCCACTCCCCTTCTATTATTCTCCCACATCCTTACCGTACGACGTTAAACTGCTTGTCCTTCAAGAACTATGTACGGCTTGATTCCCATCCTCATGGGATACGTAAGAACGCCCAGACATATCATCTATTGGCCCATACCAAAAGCCAAAATCTTCCCCTTGGGTCAAGACATATGGCAGGGTGCCCCCATTTGACCCAACTCCCGTCGATCACACCTCGACCCGGCTGCACGTCCCCCCTGGAGATGTTCGCCTCTTTCGTGGATGGATACAGCTATGCTTCACCCACTCCTTGACTGGGATTCCATCATCTTTCACACCCGGAGGGACTCCCAAGAATGGTCTGGATACTACGCCCGAGGTCTCTACTACCGACACGGGCCAACGCCCCCGAGGGTTTCCGAGCAACAAGCTGATACAAGTCCCGCGTTGCGAATTTGGTCAACAGTCGACGCTCATTTGT
This sequence comes from Viscum album, assembly GCA_963277665.1. Taxonomy (NCBI): domain Eukaryota; kingdom Viridiplantae; phylum Streptophyta; class Magnoliopsida; order Santalales; family Viscaceae; genus Viscum; species Viscum album. Next base: position 193,186,701 of record OY728145.1, read on the forward strand.
TGCTCCCATATCAGGTCACCATGAGGACGTTGTGTTTCGAACATGGTCGACATGGTCTTGGATCTTCGGGTCCACCCCGAGATGTCCCAAACATCGAGTGCAGTGATTCGTTCTGCCCTATCCTGAAGTGACAAACTTCTCTCCGGGTACTGCTAACGGTTGGGCCCACGACCCCAACTCTCTTATAATGGATGCATGACGGGGTGAAGGATTACGTCTTCATTCACGCCGGGTTAATTGCCATGCTATGAAAATCCCTGGATGAGAAACAATTATATCTTTCCCCGTCCTCATGTAAGACATTAAACTGCAAATTAGTCAGGCCTTCCTGACCGATGCCTAACCATACTCCCCTAGGCCTACTCGGTCCCCTTAGCCCAACCTCTTACCCTGAGATGATGGTGTGGTTTTGGACTATGTCCTCATTCACGTCGGGATCATGCACCATACTGTACGCTTTACCTCACGAGGCCCATCCTCAGGCCTCTCTTATCCTCACTGCAAGACATTAAACTACAAACTAGTCAGGCCTTCCTGACCGAGGCTCAGCCTCAGGCCCATTGGCCTTCTCGGGCCCCTTCGCCCAACTTCTTACCCAGAGTGTATGGTGTGGTACGTGTTTATGAACTCATCCACGTCGGTTTGTCCGTCATACTATACACTTCCCCTTCCTTTGCTTGTGGGTATCTTACTCCCTCACCCGGTCCCTCATGACGTTAAGCTGCATTTAGAGAACTACGTATGGCTTGATTCCCATCCTTATGGGATACGTAGGACCACCCGAATATCTAAGCTTTGGGTCCAGCCCCATCTCTTTGGAATCTCTATCCCGCCTCGGCTCCTCGGCCTACTCTTCCTCCAGGAGGTGATTATATGGTGTGGTGTGGGATTGTGCCCTTATTCACGTCGGTCTTGTAATGACCACGCCATGTACCTCTCATTCTCGAGCTGTTTCGTCGACCCTTCTCGACGGTTCACCAATGTGCCTAAGGGTACTCCGGTTTATTACCAGGAATGCCAGACTTTACTCAGACACGTCTGCACTCGCTTTCCATGGTTTGTGTATCCCATTATCAGGGATTCCACTATCTCTCATACCCGGAGGGACCCCCATGAAAGGCTTGGATACAACGCCCAAGGGCTCTACTAACGTTAGGGGCCAACTCCCCTGAGGGTTTTGGACAACAAATCGATAAAAATACCGTGTTGTGAATTTGGTCAGCGGTCGATTCTCATTTGTTGTTCCCACCTCAGGCTAACACGATATGGAGACTATTTTTCCTCCATGGTTAACGGTTATCCTCCATCGCCATGCCAGCCCCATTAAGCCCAAAATGTCAGTTACACGATTCACATCCTTCTCCATTATCATCATGTCCAAGTGGAGTTTCGAAACTCTTGGTACTATTCCTTCGCACACGTCTGCGCGTTGGGAGAACACAGTCGTGACAGAGGTGTCTTTCGGGACTCTTCACTGACTTCCCCTCGATGGATGTTTCGGGTATTGTGATAAGGATCTTCCCCCCTTGTATCCCATACCGAGTTTAACTCACGTGGGCTTTGGGATCGGGTCGAGGTCTGCGCTTACCAGGAACGTTGTCATCCACTCATGGTCCGAGCTCTAATACCATAAACTAAGATCTCCTAATAACTACAACTGGCTCAATTCCCATCCTCATGGGATACGTAGGAACGCCCAGACCTCCTGTTTTTTGGTCCAATTTGAGTTCAGTGTCCTCCCTTCGAGACCCTGACTATGGGACCACGTGGTGTGATGTGAGATTATGTCCTCATTCACGTCGGGTTTGCAATAGCTGCACCACGCGCATACCGTCCTAAACATTAGCCCTATTTACTGTCCTGCATGACATTAAAAGGAACCCTCAGGAACTACATGTGGCTTGATTCCCATCTGTATGGGATACATAGGACCACCCGAATGTCTAGATTTCGGGCCCATCCCCACCTCCTAGTGATCTACCGATCTCCCAGTCACATAGGCCCCTTGGCCTATCCCTCTCTAAAGGGGGGGGGGATATTGGAATGATACAGGGTTTTCAGCACTATGCCCCTTTCCCGGGAATCCCCCATCTCTCGATCGCCCTTAAGTTGAGTCCCTCGACTCCTTTCAGTGATTCACCCATGTGTTAAGAGTACTTTGGTCTAGGACAAATTGTGTCAGATTCGACTTGGTCAAGTCTCTTCCACTTGTGAAGCTTCGTGTTTCCCTGCGTTCGGGCTTCCATCGTCTTTCACACCCGGAGGGACCCCCAAAAAACGGTCTGGATACAACACCCAAGGGCTCTCCTACCATTACGGGCCAATTCCCCCGAGGTTTTTTAGAAAACAAAATGATACAAATCTCATGCTGTGAACATGGTCAGCGGTCGATGCTCATTTGTTTGTCTCCATTTCAGGCTAATGCGATAGGATGATGTGTTGCGAACATGGTAAACAGTATTCCTCTTTCATCACGCTAGCCCATCACGACCTTTAATTTTGGTTACATGATTCAAATTATGTTCCACCACGTCATGTCCAGGTGGAATCTTGACACTCTTGGCGCAACCCCTCAGTGCACCTTTTCATATCAGGGGGACAAAGCTACAATATGGCGTTCCTCGGGGCTCCGATGATCCGAGCTCTAAGACCATAAACTAAGATCTCCTCAGAATTACATTCATCTTGATTCCCATCCTCATGGGATACGTAGGACCGCCTGAACGCCTAGTTTTCGAGTCTAGCTCATTTGGGAGCTGACCTCTCCCCCTTTACCTTTCACCTCTATGTGGGCCCCTCAGCCTGAGGTTCCTCTCTCGGGACTACGTATGGTATAATGTGGGATTATGTCCCCATTTACGTCGGTTATGTCACACGACTCCATACACATTCCCTGCCTAGCATTGTCTCTACTACATCAGCGCTGCGTGACGTTAAAATGCATGCTTGGTCCTATCATATGACCCTAAACTATAACATTATCGTCCTGGACGCACGATGAAAAACGGCACTGTGTTGTGGTGACCTCGTTGTAGAGGACATCACGTTGGGTATTGGTCACGTGCCATGACATTTTTCAATGCCTATCACGGCTTGATTCTTGTGGCGACACCAGGGCCTACTACCCTAGGGCTATCGCTTCACAAAAAAACCACTCAACTTAAAGGACAAACGAGATTTATCAAATTACGCTTCTTTTAAGTGAAAGGGCCACGCCCGCACTCCCTTTTTTCCCCAACACTGGTACATTACCGTTCCACCCTTCAGAACTACGTATGGCTTGATTCCCATCCTCATGGGGTACGTAGGAACGCCCGAACAATCTACGTCAGGCCCAACCAAATCCTCACTCTTGGTCCCTCGACCTGAAGAGTTTCTTCCGGGGGTACTAGGTGTGATTTGGACTCCATGTCCTCGTTCACGTCGATTTCATAACTACCACACCATATGCTCCCTGGGCTCTTTTCTTTCACTCCACATCCTATAGTACGACGTTAAACTACAGGATGTGTCCCCAATTCATGACACTAAACTGCAGTTCTGCCCTGTTCAGGATGCCCCATGTTAATCATGGGATGCACCAGAGACTCTACCAGAGAGGATTTCACCTGTCAGTGTTGGTCTATGACTGCACTGTGCCTGCAGAACTACGTATGGCTTGATCCCCATCCTCATGGGATACTTAGGGACACCCTGGTAATTTGCCTAGGGTCCATCCCATATGAATCATTAATCCTATCCATCCCCTTTCTGGCCCCCTGGTCGGACCCCTCAACAGAGAGGCCCTTTCCCAAAGAAAGAATGATCCATGATCACACTATTGCTCCCATCTAGAATACTCCCACCATGGTGGTGTAATCACATGAGTGTTGGATTCTGTTCAGACAAACCATCACTCCACATTCCACGCTTTGCGTGCCCCTTATTCGGACTCTCGTCCCATTTCATGTCTGAAGGGACCCCCTAACAGCCTGCTCCCATGCCGCATCGGCTCACCTACTGTCCTGGGCCAACATCCCGGAAGACTGGTCATGTTTGGAAGGACCCCCTAACAGTATGGATGCTCGACCTAGGGTCTGCCTACTGTCTAGGGCCAATGTCCCGAAGGATTGATCGACAACATTTGTGACCTGGTCCCGTGTTTCGAACATGGTCAACAGTCAACCCTCATTTGTTGTCCCCATTTCAGTCTAACACAGTAAGGATATCGTTTCTCCACCATGGTTAACAATTATCCTCTATTGTCATGCCATTCCCACTGTGTTCCGAATCTTGGGTATCGTGATTAACGCATCCCATTTCCATCTGCTCGGACCGATTTCAGCGCCCATGGAGTTGCACTATTCGTGCATAAGAGCACGCTGAAGGAACAGTAATTCAGCTGTTTTGAGAACTCCCTTCTCTGGCCAGGTCTCTCCTATTATTTTTCCGGAAATCCAGACTGGTTATCCAAACCCCGGATACCCGAAGCTTGGTTTCCACTCCTATGATGGGTGGGATGATGAGGCAACTATCTCCTGTTTCTCACATCAGGCTTGACCCACGTGAGCTTGGGGAATTGTCTCCGGACGTCCCGCAAACATTTTAAGGATGTAATGAACCGATACAAATAGTGGAAATCGTGCATGCCACGACATTCAAAACAAGGAATGAAATGAAGCACAAAATTACTGTTAAAAGGTTTGTTATTTGTTACAATACCTGAGGGTCGACTCCCCCCATGGACGGGTTGACCCCTTCAGAGGAACGTTGTAGTTCCTCCACCCTTTAGCTTGTGGCGTCCAAAACTTGCTGCCGCTGACTCAACTCTTGCTCCTCCTCAACAGCGGCGGGGCACAGTTCGTCAGCCTTGGCTCTGGCCTTCTCTACGCCAGCCTGAATGGAAGCCATCTTTCCAGAAGCCTGCCTCATATGCTCCTCTTCCTCTGACAGTTGGACCTTCAACCATGAGATTAGCTGAGATTGCGCATTAAGAGAGGCTGAGTTCTCGTCCACCTGGGTTTGCATCTGTTGGACCTCACTTTCAGCCTCCTGGATCTTCTTGATGTTTGTCTCCTTCCTCTGCTGCCATCCCACGCTGAGCCCGCGATCATACTCCCGGATACTCTCTGCAATGACATCTCAGATAAGCGCATGAGGACGTTGGGCATCCACTCCCCCAGTGAACAGTTCACGCAGCCGCGAGTGAAGTCTGTCCATTTCGTTCAGCCATAGCACTTGGGGGGTTTCCTTGATGAAGCGCGTGATTAGCTTCCATGATCGGCGACAGACTATGCTGTTGTCCTCGTCGGAGGCCGCTTCATCCCATTCCACACGGTTGTCAGGCTCGTACGCAGGATACGCCTGCAGGAAGTCCTCGGTAGGATCCGCATCTGGTGTTGAATCCGGCACGACATCTGGCACAGGAGCTGGCGTGACGGGACGTGGGTCGGCCGATTGATCCTCTTCATCAGACCCCACCTCAATAACCTCAGGCACGACCCTGCTGGTGGCCCCGCTGATGACAGTAAGTGTTGCAGCTTGGGGAGATGGGGGGACTATCTCCACCATCAGCAGAATGCCCCTAGGAGGGATGCTGCCAGACATCCCGATAAGCCTTGCCGCATCAGCCCATGCTATTTGAAGAACTGTACGATGGAGAAGGACACAAAATTTAGTCGACACCATGTACATATGACAAAAATGAATCCGGTGGAGGAAACTTACGGAGATCAACCACATGGGGCTGCTCTGGAAACGATATTGACGAGACCCCTAGGCGTGGCCCTCCATATACTGTTGGAAGGTCTAGAGATTCCCAAGGAACCACCTCGTATGCTCTGGCCCCACCAGACGTAGAACTAGACGCAGCCATAGGCGCGAGTTCTGATGGTCCTGCATCATCACCCGCTAAGGGGCGAGAACGAGACATGCGTACAAGTTTCTCCTGCATGGCTCAACCATCGGTGAGAAATCCTTGATGGCCCAAGAAAGGACCATAAGGAAAGAATTTCGGAATGGTACCTCGTGAGCCTCCGCGAAGTCATCAGAATATGAGTCTTGGTCTCTGACCTCACCCTCCTCCAACGGGCTCCCTCCGCCAGCCTCATCCTCCCGAGAGGAGTGCTCTGATTCTTCCAGCAGGGGGATGCGCTCCCTCAAATCGGAAGCTGACAACTGTGGGGGACCGTCCGATCTAGCAGTACCCTCACCCGGTCTGTCATTGGGTGTGGGACACCACTGGAGTGAACGTAGTCCTCCAGCTCATCCAAGTATTGCTCTACCTCCACCGGAGATGCCGGGAAACTAGACCGAACTGGGCCTATGCCCGGTAACTCCATCCCGAGGCGATTCAAGTGCGCCCATGTCTCGAGTGGACTGAGGAATTTCTGTTTGACATCCCAAATATCCCTGGCCTCGGGGAAGATGGCGTCCTCTGCCATGTCGATATGACGCAGCCGATTCCCTGGAGCCTAATTGGATATCCTATGAAATCCCCTCGGGGGACGCCCCTCCCAATGTCCCTGCTCTTCCGGAATCACCGGATTCGCCGCTGCTGCCGCACCCTCGGCTGGTGCGGGTCTCGCTGCCACAGCACTAGCCCCGCCACCGCGAGAGGCCCTTGCTGCCCTCTGACCCCGACCTTGGGATAGAGGAGGCCCACCGTCACCAACCCGAATAGTTGGCTGCTTCATCATCTCCCCTGGATAAGCATCCTCCCAACTAATGGCATACTCCCTCACCGATCCAAAGGCTGAAGCAGGTGGAGGCAATGCAATTCGCATCTTCCCGTCTTTCCGCGTAAACATGAGCCACAACTGCCTCATCACACACGGGTGCTCCTCGTGACGCACCTCCTAGAAGACCTGTGGGGTTAGCTGCTGGAGGCACCAGAATTTCCTCACAAACCGATACGGGGTGTACGGTTCACAGAGCAGCTCACGATCCACTCATGCCACCAAAACTCCACCTCGAAAGGCCAGGAGATAAGCTCGGTGCTCTTCTGTTCCCTGCCCGTCATCAGTGAGTATCCTCGTTGGCAATGGGAATGGGTGGAAATGAAACTCATCCGCCCACCACACCTGGTTCAACACCATCGGCACAGTTAGTTTGAATGGGAAGCTCCCTGCCGCATTCAGAATAGAGGGGCGAAAGTTTGATCCCGACAGAGAAATATGGTTTGGATACTCATAGATCCCCCTGATTTGTGCTGCAATCCACCCATACAGGAGGTGGAAGGGCCCACATATCCTTGGCGGCTTCTTTCCCTCTCTAACATGCCACTACATTCGGTACAGCTTGGCGAGCATTGGAATTCTCAGACTGACCTGCTGCCCCATGGCCAGCAAGGACTCCATGATAAATGAGCTAGGCCACACCCCCATGGTAGTATCCCTCACCGGTAGGATCCAACCGCATATGAGAGTCACAATGAACGCCGCCAGCCTGACTATCAGTTGCTGTTCTGTGATGACACTGAAACCCCAGGTCTTCCACTGACTATCCTCCGAGACCCGCCAATACAAGTGCTCCTTAACCCGTTGAGCCTCCTTCGGACAAGTTCGAGGCCTCGGAGGGAACTATCGATTTTCCGGGAAATTTAGTAATCACTTGAACAACTTCTTAAAGTGGACATATCTCACCACTTCATTGTCCTGTCCAAGGACTAGTGCCATCAGTGCCGACGCTCGTCGCAACATTTTCTCTGTATCCTACCACACGCTCATGATGGGGAGGAACTCATCATACATGGACCCTAGGATCAGAACCCCTGAAATCTGGTGGACATCCCACAGGCTGATGCCGACCTCCCTATGGTGTAGGTGAAAAGTATTGGTCCTAGACAACCATCTACTCAGAAACTTTGGCATCAGCTGTTTTGGTTGGTAAATGTGGAATTGGGAGGCCCATGCTACCTCATAAAATGCCACTCTCATCAGCTCGGCCCCAAACTCCTTGCATGAGGCGCCCACCCAGTAGGCCCAGGCCCAGTCATCTGTAAAGTTTCCGCCCGGGTGCAAGTCCCACTCATCGGACCACCCCTTCTTCAAATCTTGCAAGGCCGCCTTCATCATGGTACGGTACAGAGGATGGGACGTCTCCGGTTGCAGTGGATTCCCATCAATATTGTTCACATGATTGTAGAGACAGTTGGCGGTGACGTGTGTGAAGTCCTCCCGTGCATGACCATCAGCCACCCTGAACCACTGGCGCTGACATGGAGTGCTCCTAAACCAGCAAGCTGGTTCATCCCTACTCGCCTTAGGGATGATGACGTCATCCCTCAACCCGAAGCCGTACAATGTAAGCTTCTTGCACTAAAGATAGTTCTTATGACCCTCTGATAGCAGTTTTGTCAAAGAAGTATGGTCCGAGTGGCTTCAGACCATCTCCCCAAGGCCCAGACAGTTGGCCATCTCATGCCTCCGGGAAGCGTCTGCAAGCACCCCTAATACAGCTTCTCGATGGGCCATCTCGGTTTCGGAACTCAAAAATGAATTTTTTCAGGATGGATCGCGAAGCTTTCTTGCGAATCTCTCTCGCGAAGATCGGTCGCAAAACCAAGCCATGTAGTCTAGCCTAGGCCGGCAAACAGAAGTTCTCTTGGCACGGTCGGGGAGTTGGGGACTCGCGGTGCGCCGCGAAGCTCGATTCACGGAGAGCGGACTCGGAGTACGCGGAGCTTCACGAAGTCGAGAGTGCCAAAGGAAAAAATTCGCGAGAGGAAAAAAGAGAGTTTAGCCCCCCTATTTATAGGCGACGACCCCGGAGCATCGCAGCGCGCCCCGCCCGCGTAGAGCATCGCGGCGTGTCTGGACCGTGTGGCCGTGGACAACATCGTGGGCCCCTTCGCGAGGCCGCATCGTGAACTGCCGCTAATTTTAGCGATTTGCCCTCAGACTTCGACCCTTCGGCCCTCCGCGGCTCCAAGTCTGAGGCGGGGCATTTTTTGGCGCCAAAATATTGAACGAAAATAAGGGACGAAAAAGAAGCCCTGGAAGCTACCTCACGAAGCTCCAATGCGAAGCACCCCCGAGCACCGCGGCCGCCACGTAGCACCCAGGGCGGTAACGCTCCACGAACATCCTGACGTTCGCGCGCCCATCGTGAATCACCCACGGTGGTAATGCTCCGTGAACGACATGAAGTTCACGCGCCCTCCGCGAAGCACCTAAGGCGGTAACGCTCCACGAACGGCCTGACGGTCACGCGCCCACCGCGAAGCACCCACGGGGGTAACGCTTAGTGAACGGCCTGATGTTCAAGTGCCCGCCGTGAAGCTCCAAAGGCGGTAACTCTCCGCAAATAGCCTGATGTTCGCGGGCCAGCCGTGAAGCACCCGATATGGTAACGCTCCGTGGATGGCCTGACGTTCGCACGCCCTCCGCGAAGCAGCCGCCGCCCCTTCTCGTCGCGTAACTTCTGCTCCGCAGCGCCCCTTGCCTATAAATACTAGGCTCCCCTGAGTCTAGAGGGGGGACAATCCGACCTTTTGGCTTCTCAATGCCTGAATCGGGAAGCAACCTTCGCCCCGAGAATCATGAGCTCTGCGAGGTATATTTGCTTCGCGAGATGCCTTCGCGTTGTCTCGTTTTGAGCCCCTCTTCAGAGAGGGATTCCCTTCACGAAGCCCATGGCATTCACGAAGGATGGGGATTCCCAAGGGAACCCGAGGATCCGCGGAGCGTTTATGCTTTGCGAAACACCCATCCTGTACTGGTGATCCCCATGCCAAGGCAGGGTCGCTACGTATCGCGAAGCACACTGCTTCGTAGCACCTTGCTTTGCAAGGCAACTCTACTTCGCGAGGCAGTGCTCCACGAATACTATTCCACTTTGCGAAGCACCCCCTATTCACACCTCTGCCCCAGGCTAAGGCCAAGGGACCCCATTTCGCGAAGCTCACTCCTTTGATTGGAAATTCCTCTTCCCGTGCGACCCTCCAGGTTTGCACGATGTGATTTCAAAGTCTCACAGACATCACCACTCATAGCGTTGCATCACCTAATGCTTCTTCGCATAGGCACGCTAACGGCTATTGCTTCTTCGCATAGCCATGGTAACGTGGACCCCGCAATGGTTCGCTCCGCGACCCCCCTTCACCATGGCCTTTCTGGTACCTTCCCTCCCCCAAGGAGCAGAGGGTGCCGGTCATGTATGTCCTAGGGGCGTGAAGTAAACCCACCTCGTCTGAGCTGCAGGACGTTAAACTGCCAAACACGTCATCTTCAGCACATAATGCTAAACTGTGACCTGACCCCGTGCCTCGCACGTAGGGTCCCCCCATCTCAGACATTCTTTACGCCACTCACCTCCACGGGAATAGAATCCCCCCCTCCATAAGGGGTGATATCCTCCTTATCGGAGCGGCGTATGTCCATGGGAGAAGGGCGACCAACTTGTTTTAAGCCCTTAGCCCCTTTTGCGGTAGGTAGCACCCATGCACCTCCACACTTCCCCACTGCCAAGGTCAGTGGAGGGCACGATAGGGAACGAGGCACCTCCCATCATTGGTCCCAAACCCCTCTCTCGCTACGCTTTGCCGCACTTCGGGCCTCCATCCCGGAGTAAGTCCCCGTACCATGGGCCGCCTAATGCGTAGGCCCCTCTTCATTTCTCACAGACGCACCGTTCACAATGTGATCATCAGGTCCTCGCTACCTCTTGTTTATCACAACCGAGAACGACTCACATGGGCTTAGAGTAAGCATTGGCCATGACAACCCTCATCAAGCATGACGTTAAACTATACTCCCTCGTCCAGCATGATGTTAAAATGTATGCCCTCATCCCGCATGACATTAAATTGCACATCCCATTTGAAATACGAGGTCTTTGATCCATGTCGAGGCATGGTACGTAGGAAGCCTCCCTGAGGTTCAAGCCCATCATTCATTGGACCAAGGTCCATTTTCATGTCGGTTTGCCCACACACACCACTCGTCGTTTCTTCACATCCAGTTTCATCTTCATCCAGCATGACGTTAAACTGTATTCCGGTCCAGCGGTAAGCCATTGTGACCATCCCGAACTACGAGGACTTTGATCCATGTGAAGGCATGATACGTAAGAATCCTCTACAAGGCTAAATCCCATCTCTTGTCGTTTATTCACGTTAGGGTTCATCTTCATCCAACATGACGTTAAACTGCATTCTGGTCCAGCGCTAAGCCATTGTGACCATCCCGAACTATGAGGACTTTGATCCATGTCAAGGCATGGTACGTTGGAAACTTCACGATATTTAAGCCCACCAATAGTGGACCCCCGGGTTCACATTCACATCGGTTCGCCGACAAATCCCCTTTAAACTATGAGGTCTTTGATCTGTGTCAAGGCATGGTACGTAGGAAGCCTCACGAGGTTCAAGCCCACCACCTGTTGGTCACTCCGACCTTCCTCACATCAGTTCATCAACACCCGGGCAGCCTAGTGTGTAAGCCCCACATTTTCTGGACCAAGGTCCTCACTCGCGCCGGTTCTCCAACACCCACCATCATTACGAACAACAGGGACTTTGATCCACGTCAAGGCGTGGTACGTATGAAACCTCATGAGGTTCAAGCCCAACATTTATCGGACCAAGGTCCATATTCACATCGGTCCTCCGGCGCATTCACCCAAACTACGAGGAATTTGATCCATGTCATGGCGTGGTACGTAGGAAAACTCACGAGGTTCAATCCCAACCTTTATCGCCCATTCTGGGGTGTACACTCCCTGATCCACCCTCAGTGGTGTTCAGATCAACCATTACGGTGTGACATCTCCCCTCCATGGGGCGCACCACCTCAGATCCGTCATCATTGGGCATTTAGATCCATCGACTTGGTAAACCTTCTAGGTTTTATATCATAGGGATATACCAATCTGATCCATCTCTATGGGAAGTTCTGATCACCCTCATTCTATCTCCGCAAGACGTTAAACTCGCGGCATTTCCCGTGATAAACATTAGAGGCTGAGGAAAACCTCAGATGGCATATAATTCCCCGCGCTTGATGTGCGATGCCTCGGGCCTCCACACCCTCAAGAAGACCTATGAAAAGGGAAAAAAGACATAAACGCCAGTTCCCCATGGTTCAGACATGCTACTGATGCCTCGATGTGGCTACTCCCTCGACTGAAGGTTGCTTCCCGGACCGGACCCTTTGGAATGTCCTGATAGAAGCAGTGTAATTAACCGGTGTCCATGAAAACATGGCACTGGGAAGAGTTTCACGAACAACGTATTAAGTCTGTGAGGGAGACCCGGACTAGGTGACGAGTTCCGAGGAGGAATCCACGGAAGAAAGAACCGACATCCCATCATCCCTTTCGATCAAGGAGCAGACGTCCCTGAACAAGGATTGAATGCCGCCCGCCTTTGGAAAGCGGGAATGCGGGGCCACAAGCTGCACGTCCTCCACAAACGGATGTGCGCCCCCAGGCGAAAGCGTCGAAAACAAATATATAGTCAAATGGGTTGAGATTAAAAGTACACTAAGGGAATACATATGATAATGAAATCTATCATATGTGTCAAAGGTAAACATGATATCATAGAAGGGAAGGACTAAGGGTAATCACATGGGAGAATAAGTTAATGAACTTAGTATCAGAAGATCAGGAAACCATAGTAAATGTGGTAGAAAAATATAATAAGATGCAATCATGAGTAAAGGATAACTTCTTAGAAAATATCAAATGGTTGGCAGTGTCTTACAATGGATTTTGTTCACTCCCAAACCCCATAAATGATGTCTCATGAGACTAAAAACATTGTTCAATGCATTGGAGCACTATCAGTGTGAATATTTTATAATATGTTCTAGATGAGGTGTTCCGTAAAAGTAATTCCATAAAATGGTATAAACATAATAATTATCCATTAAAATAATTTGGTTTTATAAACTGGTCTCATATCTTAATGAAAAAGTATTTTTTAATGATGAGTCTTGAGAGGTGAACATAAGGAAGTTATTACACAATAAATTAATGGTATAACAATCTTGTAATATATGTGAAATAAATATATATAAATATATATATAATATAAGCAATCCATATCATCAAAGGGTGGAGTTTTTTATGAACATATTTAAATGATTACATGAAACACATACTGGAAAAAATAATCTTTTTATTTTGAAATCTTTTATTCAAAATGAAAAAATGATTAAAATATTGTAAAAAGAATTTTATTTAAAAATAATCAATGCAATTTGTGATAGTAGATTAAAATAACAGAGTGTTCATGATGTTAGGTAATTCTATTCATGTATTATAATTTAATATAAACATTATTTTCACACTGTTGTAAAAAGGTTAAAAAAATTTTTCATTATAAAAATTATAAAAAAATTCTTTTCAAACTATTTTATATAAAGTGAACCATGGGTAATATTTTTTAGGAATAATTTTAGGAATATTAAAAAAATTCGTGAAAATATTTTTAGAAATCTTTTGTATGGAAAGAAACTGTTTTTTGAACAAAGAGGTAAAAGATGTCAAATTTTGTATAAAACATTTTATTAATGATTGTAAGTAAAAATCAGCTAAAAATTGTAATATTACTATTAAAATAAATTAATAAAAATAGGATAATAAAATAAATTTTTTCAATAATAAAATGATCAAATAATTTACAACAATATAAATTCAATCATAAAAAACATTGATTAAAGATAGATTGAAACATATACCCTTACCGCTGGGGTAACATTTGGAACATAATTAGAATGAAGAAATTACATTAATTGTAATTAAATTAAGAATGATTTAAGAAGGGCTAAAAATTTTGTAGGAAAATATAAAATACATAATCCATATAAAATTAATTAGGTTCATGAAAGAATATGTCTCTCAAAGAAGGAAGTTTTAAGAAGAAACCCTTGCCTTTAGTCAAGACTTGTCGTGCATGTATTTTATCACCCTTGTAATAAACATATATCAATTAAAATTTTCACTAATAACCTTTTATAAGTATAATTTATTATACTTAAAATAATTAATTTACTTATTTTAATTCCATATTTACTTTCTCAGTTATGTCCATGTCGTGTGTTTTGACGATGCTTAGTTTATATTTTCAAAATGGAATCGATGTATTGACTATAGTGAATGGGTTCATTATTAAATAATATATAGAATAAAAATAATTAGATAATTATAATTTTTATAAATAAATTATACTTCTAAAAACTAGCATGAAATGTGGTCATGAAAAATGAACTGTATTAGAATCAAGGTGGTGATAGACCTTATATACGAATGTATAAAGTTTCCATTTATTGGATAAAATGATATACATAAAATAAGTGTTATTTAATATTTTATAAATACATAATATATCATCAATATAAAATTATTTCATTAAATACACTTACATATACCATCCATGTGATTAAATAATAACAAATGAATCACATCGCTCCACGAGGAGGTAGTATGTCGTACACACAAATAACCTTATAATTTTTCTATAGATGGTAGTGTAAGATAATACATGATATAAATTTTTTAAATAATTATTATTATTTATTAAATATATTATGTGAATATTAAATCCATCATCATAAATATACTAGAGGTGTGATTATTGAAATTGAATTACATTTATCCATGAGGTGGTGGTCTGCCAAACCCCTGAACGATGGTTTCTTTTCCCATTTGATGGAAGGGGATATGAATAAATATTATGAAATAAATGTAATAAATCTTTTTATATTGTACATAATGGTAATATTATATTTTAATTGTTAATACACAACTGAATTTGAAAAAATATATTTAGAAAGAAGGAGATCGGTCAAAATGATTAACTTTTCTTTGAATAACCTCCCCAAGATCTCTTATTAAGGACACTATGTATGGTATTTTGATTAGAAACTAAGATCTAGATGGTGGATAATTATATTAGGTAGGTATTTTGGTATGTTATGGTAAATAGAAATGTCTTGATAGGGGTAATTAATTTAGGGTATGGGTTGCATTTTTTAATTGAGAAGGAATGCGGTTTTTTAATACCCAAAACTATTCAATAATGGTAAGTCACTCTCAGGAAATGTTCCTCCAAAAATGAAAAATAAAGGGGTGGAAGAGTGATAATTCCAATCCAAAATATCACCACAATAAATAGTCAATTTTTATATACTTTATCCCCTTTAACAATAAGGTTACTCAAATTTTGCATTTTAATTTTTATTATCATGATTGTTAGTTTTTTAATTTATACTATTAATTATGAGAAAAAATTAAGTGGGAATTAATATATATTATTTTATTATGATTCTATATATGAAATAATTTTTATTAAAAAAATTTATATAAGTAAATATTTTAATTTGAAATAAAACATGTTTGTTTAACCGAAAGTGGTTTTCAGAAAAATTAATTTTTCAAAGAATAAGATAATTTTAACTTAAATGTATGACTAGTAATAATATTTATACTAATTTAAATTAAAAAATTTATATTTATCTTATATAAATATTATTTTTATAATTCCTTATTGTGTTCTATTTTTATTAATTAAAATATAGAAACATTACACACTTCAATTTTTTTTAGAAAGACGAGTTTTAAGGCATACGAATAAACATATACTAAAATCTGTTATAATGATGATAAAAATTTAATTTATTGGAATAAATAAAACAAAATATTATTTATCTTACCTTGAAATATAATTAAAATAATATTATAATTTTAAAGTAATAATTTATTTAAAATAAATTGTAGGTTTACAAAAATCAGTATTTTTCACTATACAATGAGAAATCAATATTTTCCAAAAAATCCAAATATTTCAACTTATTTAAATATTTATGTGATAATTTAAAAAAATATATTAATTTTATATAATATAATTTCAAAATTTTATTTAATTTAATTAGAATATTTTCTCATAATAGGTAATAAAAATCATTTTTGAAGAAAACACATTTGCTGAAGAATAAAATGTTTAAAAATTTGATGCTTATTTTTGTAGAATTTATCAGGAAATTTATGTGAATCAGGACCATTATATATAATGCATAAAGTAATTAATATTATTAACACCCATTAATTTGAAACCTAATTTAAAATGATCACATTTGTATAATTATATTTTAATATTATATAAAGTTTGTAAACATAATGTTCTTTGTAATATATGCTATTGAATAAAATTTTCTTTTAAAATATGGAGGTTTTACATATACTTTTCATACTTCTTACAACATAAAACTCACTTTATAATTAGTTCAGTGTATATAATTATTCAAATAAATTCCATATACAAACCTCTCTGACTATGTGGTCCATGTATTCCTCCCTAGAAACTCCCCTTCATGGAAACACATTGTGAACATCGAAATGATTTGTTAATGGTCATTTGGATTTTGAACACTTGAACTTCAAAAGACTATGATTTTCAAACTCCCATAAAAATATAGGGAAATATCGATCATGGAACTCTAAGATAGTTTTTCATTCTCTATCTCTAATAATGTGATTATAAAGTATGTATATAGGAAAAGAAACGTAACAAATTGGCTATGTTGTGGATCCTTCTTTATGAAACCATATAATAGAAACTTAATTTTCTATAAAACTCAAAAAAATACCTATAAACGGAAATGTGTAGGTAACTGTAGTCTCCATTCATGTTCTAGTGAACCTCCATCACAGACCCATACATTCTAAGTGAACATATATTTTATAAACTCCCATCAAGGTCTGTATACTTGTTATATGGTTTTCTGTACATTATATGATAAAATAGTCCATTTTTTATTTTTCTTCACAAAATCAATACACCTCCAAATGGATCCATATAATCCTTTTCAATATAAATTTTCAATTAACACAATGTAACTTTTTCAGTGAGTTTTTTAATAAATGGAAGAATAAAAAATATTAAAAAGACACCTCTAGGTTACTAAATAGAAAAAATCATATGTATTTTAAAATTGGTGATGGTAAAAGATTATTATATAGTTTAAGGAATTTATTATATGGATTAAAATAGTGTAGGGTCTTGAAAAATACGCAAAGGAGAATGAAAATCCCCTTTAATACAAGGGAGGTTCCACCCAAGGGAGGTTCCACCCAATTTACCCCCAAAATAATTGGGAAAGGTGGGGAGAAAACACAAAGGATGTCCCAAGCTGAACTAGTCCACTGACCAGTCCCATGAAAATGCTACGTGGCCGGTTCTGCGGAGCAACCCCTCTGCGGACCACTGTCATTCGCGAAATGAAGGCGGATATCCTCTGCGGGTACGAAGCAGGATGAACGCCAATCCGATCCACCATCACAAACCGCCCCAACCACGGACCGCGTCGACCGGTCCAAGCCGCTTCCACTATCATTTGCGGAATGGAGGCGAAACCCTATGCGACCGTGAAGCACTTCCCTGAGTTAGTTTGGTTTGCGAGGGAGGTGCATTCAATGCACCCGTGAGTCACGAATTAACCAAGTCATCCGTGAACCGGGTCTCCAATCATGGGCCTTCGCAAGAGGTGCTGCATGACCACAGATAAATCTTCTTCCCCACTCTATAAAAGGAGACCGAGGGGATGAGAGAGAAGAGATTCAAAGAGATCAACAAGATTCAGGAGGAACGATTTCGAAGGAAGGAGCTTAGGATTTCACAAACAACGATGTATTAGTTTGCAAACTAGAATAGGTATGAAGCTGGAAGTGAATTAATAAGGAACCAAAAACCCATAATAACATGGTGAACCGTGAACATAAAATTACAAAGAAAAGAAGACCGAAAACTAGGGCCCCTCCGTGGACGCCCTTCCCGTAGACCATGAATTTTATGCCCCTTTTCCGATCTGTCACACCGCATAGCACCCTCCTACGTGGGCAAAGCCTCGACCGACGAATCCCTGACCGGCACCGCCCTCGGCTGCTGCTACTCACATGGATCCCTCTGCGTACCACCCTGTTACGCGGGCCAAATCTGAAGCCTTGAACCACCCTAGTTCGCTGGATGACCACCAGTCCACAAACCACCCTTGTTCACGGACGACCTCTCTAGCCGCGTAACACCTCACTACGTGAAAGGCGCCACCACTCATACATGTGTGTGGCCCACCATATCCTTCAGAGTTCCCATTCCTCAAGCCGGATAAAATCCTCCCAATCCGGCTTGATCCTCCACAACCCCCTCATTGTTCCATTCATCAGCCCCAAGCCGAGGCCTCCACCAGATCCATGAGACCCATGTGATGTAACCTTCAGGCACATCAGCATGCCGTTTTGAGTTCACATACCGACGATAAGCAGGGGTGAAGGGGTTGCTCCGACCCTTGGGCGGATTCCCAAATCATTCATGGGTTCACATTCCCATGGTAATGTAGAGTCTGAGCCCAAGATAACCCTTTCATCCCCTCCACTGGTTAGGACTGGGGCACTTCTCCCCTCCCTGAGGCATGGTGGGATACCCATTAGAAGGAAGCCCCCATGCATCTCCATACTTCCCCATGACCATGGCCAGTGAAGGGCGTAGTGGGAAAG
Source organism: Viscum album (assembly GCA_963277665.1). NCBI lineage: Eukaryota > Viridiplantae > Streptophyta > Magnoliopsida > Santalales > Viscaceae > Viscum > Viscum album. The sequence goes on from OY728145.1 coordinate 193,205,175, forward strand.
GGTGTTGTTCCGTCCTTCTTAAGGGCCAAGTCCCTCTCCCACTGCACTTTGTCACTCTAGGAATCCACCTCAGAGTAAGCTCTGACCTTATGGGCCGCCTTTATGCATAACCCCACTCCACTTCCCATGAACGCACCTTTCGCGACGTGATCATCTGTTCCCTGTTGCCTCTTGTTTCTCACACCCTGCATGACTCACGTGGGCTTAGAGTAAGCATCGACCATGAAATCCTCTTATAGGCCTCCTCAGAGTGTAAGCCCCAATCCATTACTCTGGGCTACCTCAGAGCGTAAGCCCCGAGCTAATTCTAACTATGTGGACTTTGATCCCTGTCTCCTAGGCAGGGTATGTAGGAAGGCTCCCTGAGGTTCAATCCCAACAACCGTTCGATCCGACTATCTTCACGTCAGTTCACCACACCACTCCTAGTGCCGCCTAAATGAATCCAGACTCCTCAGGGTCATTAATCCAATGATGCATGGTAAACCTCAGGCATAAATGATTCTAAACCCCTGCGTCCTACTGACCATTAACCACCAGGAGAAATCCGTCGATACTATGCATGGGTATAAACCAAAGATTCGCGAACATATGAATACATATTAAATCTATAAGAGAGTCCCCGAACATAAAATAATTCCCCCCAAAAGGGTGTGTTGAGCCCGAATTCCCATCCTCTCGAACAATGTGAGTTCTTAATCACTTCTGGTCAAACCACCCAGTGAATGACTGCCTTTGGAAAGAAGGTCCATGTATCGTTGGATACGGAACTGTTGGGTGTTTCGAAACGTACCTGAAACAAAAAATGGTGAACCTGATGTGAATCTTTAACCAAGCATGACAATGTTAGCCTAATCCCACTCTGGTCACCCTTATACTCTCAAGGAGAGCCAATAAGGACATTAATTACACATGGGATCATGAGATGCTGCTTTGACGGGTTTTCTCTTTGTATTTGTTAAAATGTTTTATAGGTACAACATAGAACTCCCTTGGATCTAATGGAGTCACGAAGGAACTCACAGGAATGTGCTTCCAACAATGCAATGATTGGACTTCCTCACCAACAAAGGACCCCATCACCTACCCAGCGTCTTCAAAGTTGTGTCTCGGATGATCTGATCTGAGAGTACCACATGAATGATCTTCTCCTGATGGTGGAGACAGCCATGCACACCCTCTAATCCTCTAGGACTTGCCGGTTCCCTTCCCAACAGTGGCAGTAAAAGCAGATCCAGACAGATCCTTTTGTTGTCTCCAACCGTTTCGGGAGTCTGTCCTCGGAACAAGACAATGCGTACCTCCCTTATCTTAGGGAGGCAGATGTGGTCGATGCTGAGGACTTCATACCCTATGAACAGGGGTCCTGCTCCAAGGCCCCCACCAGAAGACATCATCACGGTCACACCGTGACTCAACATCCCCACCCTTAGGAGGATGTAGCCCCGAGGATGCAGTCCCACGCTCCCTGAGCTCCGGCCCCTCAGACCGCCTGATGAGGGTGACAAACTTACAACAGGGGACCGATCATCACCCATGTCCCCAAGGAGGAGATCTGCTACCCATTCATTGATGCGCATCATGAACAGGTGCATACACTGGTTCGCCCCTCCATAGCCCACCATCCAGACATGGCGGCATCATATGATCATGCACGCATCCCCGCCAAGCTCCGTCAAGCCCGTCACTCACACATGACGGCACTTACCGTGCAGTCACCTCTCCCGGCCTAGGGTCGTGATTCCCACCAACCCGACGTGGGGGAGACCCAGCGCCTGTAGGACCAGCTCCTTATAGATGCTCTTGATGCATAACATCCCGACATGGTGGTGATCAACAAATCCCGCCATCCAGATGTGGTGGCAATTAATAGGCAGGCACGACTTTTTTTCAAATAAAGTCCACCGACTCGATACAGTGGGAAACCAATATATATAGGGCCATCTTCATGTGGATGCACATATAGTCCACCATCCCGATGTGGCGGAAAATAGAGATATAAACCGTTATATCCCGGCCCAGGGGCAGATTCGTTCACCTGCCCCGGCACAAGAGAATTGTCAGTACCCACTGACCACAAGAGTAACGGGGCAGGATATTCCTACTCTGACACCGGAATGGGCCTTCATACCCATTCCATCCAAAGATGTCTCTCTGCATATCCTAGCGATGATGGACCAGCATGTATTGATCCCAGATCATATCCTGTAGACTGCCAGAATGTAATTGCATTAGTGGCAACAACAAGGACTTCGGCCTGTGAGCCTGTATCCCAAATTGAGACGACTCAACTAAGAGATGATATAGTATCCTCGGAGAAGATCTTCATCCCTGATTCCACCCAGGAGGGTCGATGGCTATATTCCATGATGCGAGGGCAACCGAATCAAGAAACTTCACTCATTCCAACTGGGGGACACTCGTCCATCAAGGTGGATGCTCTAGAGAAGGCATATATCCCTACTAAAAGTCAATATGTTCATCGGTGTATCCTGTCAGCATCACGGGACTCAATTAGATAGGGACCCAAAGGTGAAGGCCGTTGTCAATAGCAGACAATCCCTGCTGCCCATAGGAAAGTTCCCTGAACACGCCGAAGGCAGCCGGAAAATAAAGAGTGGGTTCATGACTCCGCTCTGCTTGAATTTGGGGTTCCCAATGCCTCTAAGAGCATATTGAAGGCTCTGAACCCTTCCCAACCACTACCATATTATGGGAGTGGCAGTAGCAATTGCGAAGGTTCTCCCCTCAATGTCACTACCATTATCTCTGAAGGTCCTCCCCAGAGCACCTGTGGGGGCCTCCCCTGCGGGCATATAATGATCGACCACAAGAGATCCTCTTTTGATGCGAGTCACAAAAACCCTCTATGTGACCAGAATATCGAGCAGCAAGAAGGTCCTCCACTTGCTGCAGTCCACCCTGAAGGTCCTCCCTGGGGTATACACTGCAAACACTCTTCATGTAGTGGGACAAAAGATTATGATAGTAGTCCTCGCTATCATAGTTTCAACTATGGAGGACATCCCCACAGTGATGTCTCATAATGACAAGAAGTCCCTCCCCTTGTCATTGAATGCCCTGAAGGTCCTCCCATGGGGTTACGTTACAAAGACACTCCATGCAGCCAGGCATCAGATCACGGTGTTAGTCCTCACCACCCTGATAACGAAGGTCCCCCCGTAGAGACGGTAAGCAATGAGAATGCCCTCCCCTCATTACGGTACGTTTTGAATTCCCTCCCCAGGGTGTACCCCATAGATATTCTCCCTTTGGCAGCTGTAATGGTATTCCTCACCACTGCAGTAGCTGTGATGGTAGTCCTCGCCACCACGGCCGCCATTGCAAAGGTGCTCCCCGTAGTGGCCCCAAGCAATAAGAAGGCCCTCCCCTTGTCGTAGTGTGTCTTGAAGGTCCTCCCTAGGATGTACATAGAATTTCAAACCATGATGGTCATCCTCACCATGATGGCAGTTTTTGTGAAGGCCCTCCCCGTAACAACGCGACGTAGCCAGAAGGTCCTCCCCTTGCTGCAACACACCTTAGAGGTCCTCTCCAGGGTATGCACTGAAAAATTTCTCTATGCAATGAGGATTCAAGAAGTAATGGTAGTCCTCTCCATTACGGCCGTCATTGCGAAGGCCCTCCCCACGATTGCATATCATATTGATAGGAAGGTCCTCCTCCTGTCGAATCAAGCACAGAATAGCCCTCATATGCTGAGGCCCTCAGAAGGATGGGATCAAGCATGTTAGATTCCCAGTCAATCACTAACGACACCCTTATTCAATGAAGAGACGTTCCAGGGCCATGTTCATCATCTGAACCACCTTGGAATCGCCCACGTGAAAATTCAACACCTATTGTTCCCACTGCCTCTGACCACACTATCACCGAGTGTCTCAGTTGGTCTGACCAGGTAAACGAATCACTAGCATAGTAGTATGCCGATATGTTGCACCTGAGGAAATGACTGGCCAGGGATGATATATCGGTTATGTTTTGGCCCATGGACACCTCTCAGTTTGGCATACCCAGAGATTTGTCGAAAGAATGCGTGCACGGAATCTGCAACAATATATAGACAACCCTGCGCCAGCTGAAATCAAGCATCCTGCCCTACGACGGCTATGTAGACCACGTGAAGACAATAGGAGACCTCATGCGTCACATCAACCTCGAATCTCTTCCTTCAGCACGGAAACAACGACCTGAGAGGTGTAAAGGAAACATGGAGATAGCCTTCCTCCATGTGTTGCTCCAGTTGCGTCACCTTATCGGTGATGCTCCAACAGGAGTCCATATCAGGGGATGGGGGGAACATGGAGCTCTACATTTCACTCCACTACAGCCCAGAAGAACCCGTTCGACATGGTGTCTTGCAATTTCGTTGCTTCAAGACAACAATCGAGTGTTCTCCCTATTCGCGAAAGGCAACACACCCAACAGAGTAAGGATTTCAGTAAGTCCCAGAAGCGTTAGCCCCGACGGGAACGAGCCATTCAAGATCTCCTGAATCAGGCCACCGAGAGCATATAATAGGCCTCTCACCTAAGAAAGGCCAATCAATGATCATTAACTTCCTCCCCATAGGTTATTAACTCATGGAATAACTCAGCACCAAACCTAGTTCACCCCCAAATGGGGGGACGTGAGATCAGGTAGGTCGTGATAGCAGCATCCACTACCGCAATCCATGGTCAACCCCAACCTATAGGGATGGGGGCATTTTTAACAACAAATGCCCCCGTAAGACCAGTAAAAACGGGAAGAGACTCAAGGTACAAGGAATAAAGGCAACCCCAGCCCTCATGGTTGGGGGATTTATTACCTCCTCAACAACAACCTCCCCCAGGAGAATCAGTATTCTCTCGTCTGGGGAGGACAATCAGAAGAGGAATTTCCTGCCCTGACCCATAGTTTGAATCATCATCCCCTCCAAGAGGGAGGCATACTATAAGGTCACATAGAAGAACTCTCCGTGTCACCCTATGCCAAGGATCCTGAAAGCCATCCTGGGATAGAAGAGGTAAGGAAAGATGCGGGAGAACCTCTTCCTATTTGGAAGATGAAATCTTCTCCAACCCGCAATATGAATCTATCAATGCTATACAGTCTAACCTCATGAATGACATCGGAGATGATGCGAATCCATATGGATCGGGAGATAATGGTTTCGGTCAGGCTGTGACTCACAACGAACTGCCAGGTGTGCACACCCAGAACCAGAGGGCCGCCCTAAATATGGCCGCCCCTTCAGTTAACCTTCCTCTTCTCACCCTTCGAGATCCAAATAAGGATAAGAACAAAGGGCCAGTTACCCTTAACCCACCTCCTTCTCTTGATAAAAACAAGCCACCTACGCTCAAAGAGAGATTCGATCAACAGGAAGAGAAAATGAAAGAATTGAGGAAGCTTAACACCGAGCTACTCCAGAGGAACGATATTATTGAAAGCGCCTCCCAAGAGTACAAATATCATGCGATCCCAGTAAGTGCATCTCAAAGACCAAGGTTTGCCCTGGAAAATGATGCACGGTTAGGGGTCCCGCCCAATGAAGCGCTCAGTCTGTCCAAATACCTAAATGAGGATCCAAATGAATACCAAGACTTCCATCCACTCAGGAAGCAACCAGAGCAAGTACGCATGAACCCTCCGAAGGTGTCACAAACGGCATAGGCACCCCAGGTGCCAACCGAGATAGATCCTCAAGCAATGCCTCGGGCTACATCTGCCAAGGACCCGGGCCCGACAGGATGTAAACCAGGGACTCACCAACACCATCGAGGCAATAACAACTCGATTGGAAGCAATGGAAGGTTGATGCGCTCCGATACAGCCAGAGCAGAATCCCTACCTTAATTGGGTGAGAAACACGCCACCTCAACCCAATTTTGGGAGCCCTGTATTCTTTATCATCAATGGATCAGGCAATCCAGAATAGCACTTGATGCACTACGCATCTTTTTGTGACCCTATGATGGGAACTCTGGAATAAAAAGAAGCAGTGAAACTCAGATGCTTCGTATGGACTTTGCAAGGGCCTTCCTTCATCTTGTATATGAGTCCGCCAGCCCAGTCAATAAAAAGCTGGGAAGACCTTCGATAGCAGTTCTTGTTCCACTTCAGCTCAATGTTGCCTAAAACAACGATCAGTGACCTCATGAACTGCAAGCAGATGGAGAACGTGATGGTCTCAGATTTCATCACCAGATGGAATGGCGTGACCTACTCTCTGAAAAGGCCAATGCCTCAAGATGATTTACTCACCATATGCATTAACAATCTTCGAGATGAGCTGTGAACATCGCTCATACTAGTGGATTGCACCACTGGATTCCACTATCTCTTAGCCATTGCCTAGAGAATTGAGGACTCCCTGCAACGGACCTATTTGAAGTCTTGAATAGCCTCGCAGGATCCTGAAAAGATAACGGTTAGAGCTGAAGCATCCTTTTTCACGCTCAAGACAGCCCCTGTGCCTGCTCCACCACTCAGGCCTCCATCAAATAATCATGGTCCCCCTGTATATCTGTCACCGCCTCCGCCCAAGCGGGACGTTCAGAAAGGGGCGAAGCGGAACCAGTTTGAGGAACGACGACATATAGTATACTCTTTCTAAGAGGACTAAGTCTACGGAAATTTCATCGCTTCCATGAATTGCAACTTGATCTGCCTCCCAGAGCCAAGGAAAACTGAAGAAGTCAACTGCGATGACATGCCAGACTATTGTCCCTACCATCGAATGTTGGGACACAATATCCGAGAATGCTTCGTCTTCAAAGAACTCCTTCAAAAGATGGTAGACTCTGGGAACGTCGAACTGGGACAAGCCCCAACACATGTGGCATATATTTATACCACCGAATCCGAAAAATTGGAGGGGTGGAAAGAAGTCACCAGTAAGAAGGGGCAGAAATTCGATAAATGGATGACTCGAAAGACTATCAATCGAGACCAGGGCATAGTCTGAGCTCAACTACGGCAACCAGTGTTACCACCAACAGCCCCTGAATCCGCACACCCAAAAATGTCAGCCTCACAACCCTCTACGATCCAGTCATCCAGGCGTAATCAAAGAAGGAGGAGACAAGAAACAGAGGCACAATCCGTGACGAGGCCAAAGTTAGCCCCGAAACTGTTAGATTTCATGCCATCGAACTTGGCACCACAGGCATCGACCCACCAAACGGAACCATCAGGGACAATCGACCAGGTTGACCAGTCAGATGATGAGGATCCAATCTTTGGTTCCATTAAAATCATCCATATTGTGGAATCATTCACTGAAGAATGGCATGGTTGTGAACCCGAGTTTCCGACATGAGGAGCTGGGATGTGGAATTGCAGAGGCAGGGGATACCAGGGGAGGCACAGTCGCGGCTGAAACCAATCCTACGGTTGGACGTCGGCCCAAACTATCAATATCATGGAAACCCATGGGAGAACCCTTCAACAAACTCACCAGGAGAAAGAAAATCCCTCCACCTCTACAAGCAGCCAATCTTCCCCCATCATTCTGTTGTACCCATCAGAGGAGGAACAAGTGTCTAGCCCCCTGGTGCGCACAAACAGACCAGTCGGGCTGAGTCCCCAGAACCTGGGGACATCATCGACATCTGACCCTGCAGCCGGTCCCTCCTCGTCACACATTCCAACTCCTAGGCTAACTTCTAAAACTCTCCTGCCAACGGAGAAGCGTCGGCCGCTAGAGCAGAAATATGATATCCTTAAGCATCTGTCATTGGAACCAGCCAAACTATTGATCCTGGATGCCTTGAGTTTCTTTGCAGACCTCAGGGATGTGATTATAAAAGCCCTGCTCAGCCCCCGGGAGTTTCAAGCTGAGGTAGATGCCGCCAAAATTTACCTGACGAAGACTGGCCCATCTGAATGCAATGCAGTGATTTCCTACACCGATCAGGATGAATATTCCGTAATGCAAGGACACATAAAGCCGCTATATGTGTCCGACATGCTAAATGATGTTGAGATCTGTAAATTCTATATTGAAAATGTCTATGGAGTTAACCTTATTCCCCTACGGACACTTCGTAAGTTGGGCCATGGTGAGGATGATTTAATACCCTCAGCCAAAACTCTGTTAGGTTACGACAAGAGCGAGCAGAATCCAATGGGACAAATTAAGCTAAAGACCCATTTTGGCGACCTTATGGCCTACTCAGAATTCCTAGTGGTCTGGAAAAACACAGCATTCAATGCCCTGCTGGGAAGGCTGTGGCTCTATAGGCACATGTTCGTTCCTTCATCCTACCACCAGTGTATTAAGTACTGTGTCAATGGGAAAAGTGGGACATTGCATGCTGACAAGGCCCCTTTCAATCTCTCTGAGTCACACTACATTGACACTAGGTTTTATGAGAAAAAGAGGAAGAAACCTCTGGATGATGGTGTCTACTGGATCCCCGCTCCAAATGGTCTGGAAATGGTTCCTGATGACCCCCTCAAATATCTTGGAAGAGACTACGTACTACCCATCAACTCTGTTGAGTGCAGGGGTTCATGTTCAGACATGCACTCAGCTTTCCTCAAGACTTCAACCATAAAAACCAATCTTTATGATGTGGGAACGTCTACCAACCCTCGATTTGGGGGAGAATAATTGAGAGAGGACACCCACAATGCCTCGCCTTCGGACTCCCAGGAGCCCGAGTCAAAAAATCTTCCCCCATCAAATCAAGAAGATGAGGGTGTGAGAGAAGAAGAGAAGGAAGATCTCAGAGATGAACCTCCCACATTTTAATAAGGTATCTCCACCACGGTGGATGAGCACAGGGAAATAAACCTGGGTATCGAGGAAGATCTGAGGCCTAATCTCATTAGTGTAGTTGTGTCCCCCAAGGAGCATGAGGTATATACCTTTTTCTTGAGGCAACATCAGGATGTCTTTACTTGGAATTACATGAAAATGCGGGGAATCGATCCTGAAGAGGCAACGCACCGCTTAGGTCTACCAGAGGACCACTGGGGATATAAACGGGCTGCTAGAAGGACACACCCATTGCATGCTACCAAAACAAAGGCTGAATTTGATAATCTCATCCAATAATGCTTAATTCGGGAGGTCGAATACCGCATCTGGTTGACCAAAATCATCCCTTTCAAGAAAAAGAACAGACAAATCCGTGTTTGCATTGATTTTAGAGATCTCAATCTGCATTGCCCGATAGACGATTTCTCGGTCCCGATCACCGAGTTGTTAATCGATGAAATGGCTAGGTATGAGGCTTTATCCTTCATAGACGGCTATTATAGGAATAATCAAATCAGGATGGCCAGAGAAGATGAAGAATCCACTACCTTCAAAGCCCCCCAAGGGGTTTACTGCTATAGGGTCATGCCCTTTGGTCTCAAGAACGCTGGCACCACATATCAACATGCCATGCATCGTATCTTTAAACCATTCCTGGGGAGAATTGTCGACTGCAACATGGATGACTTGTTGGTTAAAGTCCAGACAATGCTCAGATAAACTGTTAGACCTTGAGACCATCTTCAACAAACTTCAACAACATAGCCTGAAGATGAACCCCTTGAAATGAACCTTTGAGGTTACCTCAAGGAAATTCCTTGGCTTCATCGTATGCCATCGTGGCATCGAAGTAGACCCTGGGAAGACAAAGTCCATCCTTGACCTGCCACCTCCCCGTAATTTCACCGAGTTGAGGGGACTCCAAGTACACCTAGCCTATATCAGGATATTCATAGCCAACCTGGCAGGCAAATGTTTTCCCTTTACGAGGTTAATGAAGAAGGGGGTTACCTACCAATGGACAGATGATTTCTAGGTGGCATTCGATAGCCTAAAGAGGTACCTATTAACCCCGTCCGGGCTCATTCCCCTGATTGAAGGAATACCTCTCATCCTATACACGGCGGCCCTAGAGTGGTCACTGGGAGCCTTCCTCATGCATAAAAATGAAGTCAATTGTGAAAACAGTCTCTATTACCCTTTCCAAACCATGATTGATGCTGAAACTCGATACTCAAACATCGAGAAGAGTTGTTTAGCCATGGTATTCATAGTTAAAAACTGCGACATTACGTGTAGCATCACGAAGTCCATTTTGTCTCACATAATAACTTGCTCAAGTACATCCACAGCCGCACGATGCTGATTGGGTGCCTATCCCGATGTTCAGTCATCCTAAAATAGTTTGACATCTGGTTTGTGCCTTAGAAGGCCATCAAAGGCTAGGTGTTAGCATATTTTCTAGTAGAGAACCCTTCAATAGGGAAAGTCGCACCAGATGTCGAGCTACCTGACGATGACATCTTTGCGGTTCAAGAGGAGCTCCCAAAATGGGAAATGTACTTCGACGGTGCATCCCGAAGCCCAACCAGCTGAGGGACGGAAGATCCCAAATTTAACAAGGTGGGTCTGAGGATAATACTCATGTACCCAGAAAAGGTAGTCTTGCCATATTCCTTCGTCCTATCAGAGGGATGTACGAACAATGAAGCAGAATATCAAGCCCTCATTACAGTCCTATAACTCGCACTCCAGGTACAAGTACAGCACCTTAAGGTAAAAGGTGACTCAGAACTGGTCATTAAACAAGTCAATGGTTACTATGCTATTAAAAAGGAGGAGCTGATTCCCCGGTTTGACCATGTCTGTGGGTTAATGGAGGAATTCTCCATAGAACCGAAATTGACCTATATTCCCTGGTCTTAGAATGACCAGGCCGATGCATTAGCTAATGCAGCCACAACCCTACCCGACCCTGACCGGGATGAAACATTAATCAGCATTGATCATCATTGAATGTTCTTTCCATTTGTTCAGACCAAGACAGAAGAAATCAATGGAGTTAGTCCTGTCCCTAAGCCATATGCACCGACTACTAGTTGGATGACCGCCATTGCAGACTACCTTCAACGGGGGGAACTTCTATCAGACAGGGCATAACGAGAGCAAGGACAGAGAAGGGAAATCAACTTTGTCCTATATGGAGGCACGAGTTAGAAAGAGGTCCTCTACGAACAAGGCCTCGACGGAATCCTCCTCAGATGTATTGATGGAGAAGAAACCGCTTCCATCGTGACTGAAGTGCCTGCCGGAGTATGTGGAGCACATCAGTCAGGTTCCAAACTTTCCCATCAGGTCTGAAGGCTTGGCTACTATAGGCCCAAAATGGCATGAGATTGCGAGCCACTCATGGAAAATTCATTCCAAATTTATACACCAACCCCCAGAGTTACTTAATCAGGCCAAGTACTCCTGGATATTTGTCTTCTGGGGAATGGATGTCGTGGGACCATATCCTCCCGACACAACCAAAAAACTGAAGTATATCCTCATAGCAACCGACTTATTTTCCCAATGGGCAGAAGCTGTACCCCTCAAGGATTTCAGGGTGAGAAACATTGTTAGCTTTTTGAAAACCAATATCATCACCAGATTTGGTGACCCTCATACCATACTGACAGATAACGACACCAACTTCTGCTATGATGAATTAGAGAAACTATACAAAGAATACAGTATCAAGGCTAACCACTCATCCCGCTACCACACAGCGGTCAACAGACAAATAAAGGCTTTCAATAAGACCATGTCCAAAATTCTGCAGAAAAGGGTGGAAAAAGACAAGAATTCATGGCCGGATAAACTCCTCCATGAATTTTGGGCTTATCAAACCACAATCTTCACCACTACTCGGGCTACTCCATACTCATTAGTATACGGAATGGAATCGTTCCTGCCCATTGAACACCAATTACCCTCGCTCTGTGTTTCCATTTGTGATCAGTTATCCGATGACGAGCGATCAGAAAAGTGGATAGGTGAATTAGAGCAGATGGATGAGAAGCGGTTGCAGACATTTCACCATCTGGAAGTATACTAGAATAGGCTTCAATGAGCCTTCAATAAAAAGGTCCATATTCATTCCTTTTTGGATGGAGAATTGGTGATGGTCCTCCGAACCCTGATGATACCCAGAAAGAAACCTCCGATGATGGAGCCGAAGTGGGCGGGGCCATATGTTATACACAAGGTCTACTCCAACAGATCATATGACCTGATCTCCATGGATGGTAAATTCACCACCGCTCCTACAAATGCGAAATTCTTGAAGAAGTATTTTTCATAATAAATGAAAGAAGTTATCGTCCAAGCTGTATGATGTTAAACTACCAAGCACCTGATGGTCAAAACTCTATGACCCTAAACTAAGAGTATCCAATCCTCACCAGCATAACTAAAAGTAGTTATCGTCCGAGCTGCAGGACGTCAAACTACAAAGCACCCAATGGTCCAAACTCTATGACCTAAAACTAAGAGTATCCCGTCCTCATCAGGATAACTAAAAGCAGTTATCGTCCAAGCTGTAGGATGTTAAACTACCAAGAACTCGACGGTCCAAACTCTATGACCCTAAACCAAGAGTATCCCGTCCTCACATGCATAACTAAAAGCAGTTATCGTCCGAGATGCAGGATGTTAAACTGCCAAGCACTCAATGGTCCAAACTCTATGACCCTAAACTAAGTGTATATCGTCCTCACCGCATGACGTTAAACTACACAGAAATGAAGTTTTAAAAATTCCCTCTCCCCTCATGTATGGACCAGACCTGCACAGGGTGTATTTTCTTTAAGAGAACTATGTACGGCTTGATTCCTGCCTTCGTAGGATAAGTAGCGATGTCGGGATCCTTTACCCTGGCCCATCCACTCCCAAATAGAATAAAATAAAAAAAATATCCCCTTCCACCATGTATGGACCAACCCTACACGGGGTGTAATCCTTTAAGAGAACTACGTATGGCTTGATTCCTTCCTTCTTAGGATACGTAGAGACGTCGGGATCCCCTACCCTAGCCCACCTACTCCCAAATGGAAAAAAACTTAAAAAATTGTCCCTTTCCCCAGTGTATGGACCAGCCCTGCATGGGGTGTACTCCTTTCAGAGAACTATGTACGTCTTGATTCCTTCCCTCGTAGGATAGGTAGTGACACCAGGGTTCCCCATCCTGGCCTAGCCACACCCGAATAAAAGTTAAAAATGCCCCCTCCCCCCCCCCCTTGTACGGACCAGACCTGTACGAAGTGTATTTAGCAGAGATCTACGTACAACTTGATTCTTGACCTTGCAGGATACGTAGTGATGCCAGAGTTCCCTATACTAGCCTAGACACCCCTCAAATAGGAGTTTTCAAAAATTCCCCTTTCCCCCGTGTATGGTCCAGACCTACACGAGGTGTACTCCTTTTAAAAGAACTACGTGAGGCCTCATTCCTGCCCTCACAGAATACATAGTGATGCCTGGACTATGTATCCTAGCCCAGCCATGCAAACAAATGCTCTCCCCCCCTCGTGTGAGGACCAGACCTTCACAAGGTGTATTCTTCGTCCTTACTACACGATGTTAAACTGCATGAATAAGGAGATAAAAATACCCATTTCCCCTGTGTATGGACCAAAGCCGCATGTGGTGTACTCTTCGTCCTCACTGGCCGACGTTAAACTGGATAGAATTCGTCGCAACTCACCCAAGGTATATGGCGAAAGGAGATGGAAATACTCTTCACACATTTGGATGCATCCCCTCCATACATCAGACTCCATGACACATATAATTATGGATTTTCATAACCATTCACAGTCATCGGAAGTGGAAAGTCATCAACATGGGGACACCTTTGCATGACTATGCATACCATACCCTCAGCAGCTCTGAATATTGATTTCCCTTGGCCCATCTACCAAAGACACGATTTCCTCAGGCGATACTCTTCCTAGCTCCGTACGCTTACCGGCCTCAGAGCTTCCATATCATATCTTCCAATCTAGAAATTTATGGCATTGTGGTTTACAAGTTCATCCCCCTTTTCACATCCAAACGTTTCCAGGGTATCCCTACCTAGTTAGCCTATGTATCCACCCGTGGTTCACATGATGACTTGAATCAACGAACATTAAGCTAGGGCTAGGCTACTTTGACTCAACGGACAATTACAGTGAATATGTTTCTTGTATGCTCGGACACCGTTATCCCCACATGTCGATCTTTGTACTGTGAGTAATCATGGGATTTTATAATCATTCATGGCCATCAGAAGTGGAAAGTCATCGACCCGTGGATACCTTTACATGACTATGCATACCATGGCCTCAGCGGCTGTACATATTGATAGCCCCTGGCCCATCTACAAAAGGAAATATTTTCGTAGGTGACACTCTCCCTATCTCCATACACTTACCGGCCTCAGAGCCCCCATATCATATCTCAAGATCTAGAAATTTATGGTGCAGTGGTTTACAAGTTTACCCCCCTTTTCACAACCAAATGTTTCAAGGGTATCCTTACCTGGTTAGCCTATGCATCTGCCCATGTTTCACATGATGACCTGCATCTACGAACACCAAGCCACAACTAGGATACTTTGACTCAATGGACAACTATAGTGGATATGCTTCTTGTATTCTTGGACACCATTATCCCCACATGTCGAACTCTGTACTGTGAGAAATCTCGGGTTTTCATAATCATTCATGGCCATCGGAAGTGGAAAGTTATCGACCCTTGGACACCTTTGCATGACTATGCATACCATGCCCTTAGCGGCTCTCCATATTGATAGCCCCTGGATCGTCTACCAAAGGAATGATTTCCTCGGGAGGTACTCTTCCTAGCTCCATACGCTTACCGGGCTTAGAGCCCCCACACCACAACTCTTGATCTGGAAAAACCCCAGAGTTACAGTTTACATCCTTCATCCCCCACCCCGTTTAGAGTATATCAGAGCATGGTACCTCAGTTATCCTTCGAGTGACTGCAACAATAGTCACCCAATGGTCCGAGCACTATGACCACTAAACTAGGAGTACTTCATTATTACCACATGATGTTAAACTGAATGGATCAAAGGCACACCCCCGCGCTCAGGGAGCTCTCTAAGCATTAACAGCAACTAGGGCCGAATATGCCTGACATGTCCAGATATTGTCTAACCGGATAACAGACTTTGTTTCCCAGACAATTGTGGATCCTCATAACCATTCACGGCCATCGAAAGTGGAAAGTTATCAACCCGGGGACACCTTTGCATGAATATTCATACCATGACCTCAGCGGCTCTCCATATTGATATCCCCTGGCTTGTGTACCAAAGGAATGATTTCCTCGAGCAGTACTCTTCCTAGCTCTATATGCTTACTGGCCTCAGAGCCCCCTTATCATTTCTCCTGATCCAAGAAGCCTCGAAACCACGATTTACACCAATCAACCCCTCTCCATGTCTTGGGCAAGCCGAGATGTTCATGCCCAGTTACATTCTGATCAAGAGCGGCCTTTACAACTATGTCCTTACCGCATGATGGTAAACTGCACGAAACATCTTGGTTGGCTGGCATAAAGCCTCAAAGTCCAAGCATTAAACATTCAGGGAAATTCTCCCAACTACAAGCATTTTCACTGGTTTAAAAATGCCCCTCATCCTCACTACATGACATTAAACTTCACACCATCCTTTAGTAATTCTCCTCGTCCTTACCACATGATGTTAAACTACATAGCCAAACCTGTCATGGGTTCAGTAAGGAACATAGGCTTTTCTTTGTCACTCAGTGCATGGGTCAGACCTGCACAAACCACCGTCTCACACCAGCGTGAGAAACGATGACTTCACCCACCCTCGGGAAATTTAGCAAAGATGTTTCTCCTGTATCTAGGAACCCTCTCCTCATGAATCATACTATATACATAGAAAAAAACCGAACTCTCATAAACCACCCCTGGTGATCCCAAATTTCAACTTCCCTGAAGTTGCTCGGCTATCGGGAAAAAGAAATCATTGGCCCAAGCAAACCTTTGCATGACTATGCATACCATGCCCTCAGCGGCTCTCCATATTGATCGCCCCTAGCCCGTCTACCAAAGGCAATATTTCTTTATGCAATGGTTCTCTCCATATGCCTCTTGGCCTTTGAGCCCCCACGTCCATCCTAGGATTCAAAAAACCTCTGAGATACAGTTTCCCAGCCTCTTTCACAACCCTGCCTGAATATGGAGGAACGTCTCTGACGAGATTACCAAGAACCAGGAGAAGTCGTTCTATTCTAGATAATGTCCCAGCTGCATGACTTTAAACTGCACCAACCTCCAAACCTCTTTTACGCTTGATAAATGCGTAGAACAAAGAACCTGAGTCCACACTCCCAATCGATATAGATGTTCCCAAACCCTTTTAGATGTCACACACCCTTTCTGAGCCACCCCTAGTGGTTTTCATAATTCCCCAACCCACCCATGGTTGTTTCCATAAG
Organism: Viscum album; assembly: GCA_963277665.1. Taxonomy (NCBI): domain Eukaryota; kingdom Viridiplantae; phylum Streptophyta; class Magnoliopsida; order Santalales; family Viscaceae; genus Viscum; species Viscum album. The sequence continues at coordinate 193,221,471 of OY728145.1, forward strand.
CTGTAATTCCATGAAGTCCTCATGCCATCAGAAATAGAAAGTCATTGACTTATGGACACCTTTTCACAACTATTCATACCATGCCCTTAGTGGCTCTGCATTTTGATCGCCCCTGACCCGTATACCAAAGGCATGATTTCCTTAGGCGATACTCTTCCTACCTCTTTAGGTCGACAGGGCTCCTATGGCTTGGGACATGCCCTGCATGTCATTCAAACCTAAACATTTTCTCCCCACATGTATCTGAAGGATATCAAGACATATTTTAATCAACCAAATCTCATTGGGGCCCTTGCCCCATTATATCTAGTCAAATATATTCGACCTAAAACATCAGTATTGATAGTCTTGTTGTCATGACATAAAATTGCTCACAGAAAGAGGCACAAATCCTTTTAGGCTGAAAACCCGAAAAGGGAGATGTAAGAAAATGTCGGGCCATACCCACTAGGTCCACTCCTCTACCACAAAAAATCTATGTTTTAGGACCACTCCGCATCAGAATGGCCTCTTCTCCATTAAAATCAGACCCCATTCCGATGGGGGGAATTTGTAGGGTCCTAACAAATCTGCAAAGGAGAATGAGAATCCCCTTTAATCCAAGGGAGGTTCCACCCAATTTCCCCCCAAAAGAATTGGGAATGGTGGGGAGAAAACTAAAAGGATGTCCTAAGAAAAACCATTCCGTATACCGGTCCCGTGAAAATGCTATGTGGTCGGTTCCGTAAAGCACCCCATCCGCAGACCGCTGTCATTCGTGGAATGAAGGCAGAGATCCCCCACAGGCATGAAGCAGGATGGGCACCAATCCGGTCCACCACCACGAACCGCCCCAGCCATGGACCGCGTCGACCGGCCCGAGCCGCATCTATTGTCATTTGCGGAATGGAGGCAGAACCCTGCGCAGCCACGAAGCACTCCCTTGAGTTAGTTCGGTTCACCGGGGAGGTGCCTTCAATGCACCCGTGAGTTGTGGATTGACCATGTCATCTGTGAATCGAGTATCCAATCATGGGCCTCTGCAAGAGCTGACACATGACCACAGATACATCTCTTTCCCTACTCTATAAAAGGATAATGAGCAGAAGAGAGAGAATAGATTCAGAGAGATCAACTAGATTCGGGTGGAAGGATTTCGAAGGAAGGAGCTTAGGATTTCGCAAACAGCGAAGTTCCAGTTCACGAACCAGAACAGGTATGAAGCTGGAAGTAAATTAAAAGGGAACTGAAAATGCATAATAACTTTGTGAACTGCAAACGTAAAATAACAAAGAAAAGAATACCGCAAACCATGGCCCCTCCATGGATGCACTCCCCGTGTACTAGAGAGTTTATGCCCCTTTTCCGATCGGTCACACCACATAGCACCCTCCTACACAGGCGAAGCCCCGACCAATGAACCCCCGACCGACGTCGCCCTCGGCCACTGCTGCTCGCATGGATCCCTCCGCATACCAACCTAGTACGCAGGCCAAACCCAATGCCGCGAACCACCCTGGTTCACAGGATGCCTGCTAGTCCGCGGACCACCCTGGTTCACGGACGGCCTCTCCAGCCGCATAACACCTCCCTACACGAAGGGTGACACCACTCATACACGTTTGTGGCCTGCCAGATCCTTTGGAGTTCCAATTCCTTGAGCCGGATAAAATAATTCCAATCTGGCCTGATCCTATGCAACCCCCACATTGGCCCATTCATCACCCACGAGCCGAGGCCTCCACCAGAGCCACCAGACCCATGTGATGTTACCTTCAGGCACATCAGCGTGCCGTTTTGAGTTCACATACCCACGGTAAGCAGGGGAAAAGGGGTTTCTCTGACTCTAGGGCAGATTCCCGAATCATTCATGGGTTCACATACCCATGGTAATGCGGAGTCCGAGCCTGAGAGCCCCTTTCTACCCCTCCACTAGATAGGACTGGGGCACTTCTCTCCTCCCCGAGGCGTGGCGGGATACCCATGAGATGGAATCCCCCATGCATCTCTGTACTTCCCCACGGCCATGGCCAGGGAAGGGCGTAGTGGGAAAGGGTGTTGCTCCTTCCTTCTTAGGGGCCAAGTCCCTCTCCCACTGCGCTTTGTCGCCCTGGTCATCCACCTCGGAGTAAGCCCTGAACTTATGGGCCACCTTTATGTGTATTATCCACTCCACTTCCCACAGACACACCTTTCACGACGTGATCGTCTGGTCCATACCGCCTCTTGTTTCTCACATCGAGCATGGCTCATGTGGTCTTAGTGTAAGCATCGACCATGACATACTCTTATGGGCCTCCTCAGAGTGTAAGCCCCAATCCATTACTCTGGGATGCCTCAAAGAGTAATCCCCATTCTAATTCTAACTACATGGAATTTGATCCATGTCTCCTAGGCAAGGTATGTAAGAAGCCTCCCTGAGGTTCAAGCCCAATAACCGGTCGATCCGACTATCATCACGTCGGTTCACCGCACCACTCCTACTGCCTCCTCAATGAGTCCAGGCTCCTCTGGGTCATTAATCTAACGAGGGTTGGTAAACCCCAGGCATAAATGATTCCAAATCCCTGCGTCCAGCTGACCATTTTCCACCAGGAGAAATCCATGGATACTATTCTTGGGTATAAACCAAAGATTCGTGAACATATGAATACATCTTAAATCTATAAGAGAGTCCCAGAAGAGGTAATAATTCCCCCCAAAAGGGTGCTATGAGCCTGAATTCCCATCCTCTCGACCAATGTGAGTTTTGAAGCGTCGTTGGTCAAACCACCCAGCGAACACCTTCCATTGGAAAGCATGTCCACGTATCGTTGGATATGGAACCGTTGGGCATTTCTAAACCGACCTGAAACAATAAGAATCCAAGACATATCTTTTATTATTTTGATCTATACAAGATGAAAATAAATTTTAATAGTGGTGGTTTTATTCTTTAGCATAATTGAGTAACTATAATTATAAATATTGTATAATATTTAACTATATTGATATTATCAATTTTTTAAATAATGAAGTAATTATTAGAGATGTTTGTAAATTTTATGAGGACAGATTTGGAAATTTCAATGATTGGAGAGATCATATATTTTCAATAAAAAAAAGTAAATAATAATGATTAGTGAATTTTTATCTCACATGCTAAGTATGATAATAAATTTATGAAAAGAGTTGACATACAATATTTTAAATCATTTTCAAAACCATTTTTGTCTAAAATTAAAAAACATAAATATGGTACGATTACTAATTCTATTTTATATCAAATAATTATTGGACGATGGCTCCATTTTTCATATACAATGTAATAATTTTTTTGGAAACATTTTCTGAAATTTAGTTTAAAATAAACATAAAGAAAGAATATCATGTCATTCTAAAAATAATATCAAGGTATATCTAAGGTACCCATGATTATGGGTCAATGTATGACATAGGAACATAGAAACAATGGATAAAATATTCATATATATATATATATATATATTTGTCGAGCGACAATATTGATTGAAAATACATAGGTTGATGAACCCTTTTTATTGATTATAAGTGATTATTTCAATTTGAATGAATTAATAATTAATTCAATCTATATAGTTAAATTGGAATAAATATTTGGTAAAAAATACACAAAAAACATCATGGATGAAGAAATAGTTGGAATAATATGGAGGTGAAGTGATGTTTTCTATGGAGATATTGGGTGACAACAGAAGTGATATTGTTCTTGTTATTGTTTATATCATTCATACATGATGAATATTAAAATTAGTTACAATTTAAATGAATAAAATATGGAGTATGGAATAATTAAATTGGGGAAAATTGGAGAGGTTAAAAAATTTATTTATTCTGGAAAACATAGGCCACACTAGTGTTAGAAATAAATATTTCAAATTGTTATTTTAAAAAACCTCTTAAATATAAAAGTTCCATGATGCATCATATATATATTTATATATTTAATTATTAATATAAAATTTCTTTAATATTTCTTCTCCCACTATTTAGGTTTAATGACGAAATGGATGAAAAGTTTAGTATTTTTAACAAGTAGAAATAGAGGATACTGTCATGATAATAGTGATAACTCTACCCGAGAGAGGTTTTCACCATGATCATAAAAATTGGTGTTTATATAATACATGGATAATTCACATCTGGGTTTTATAGAGTTATTATAATAGAGGGGGTGGGGGTAGGTCAACAAATAGGTTTAAAGAGATGATAAATCTTTAGAATCTATTTAATCTTTCTAGTACTCACATGTTTTACATCGAGCAAGGATCACCCATATTTAGAGTGATTGGTGAGAACTTATTTAACATTTTAGATTTAATAAAGAGTGGGAGAATTATCAGCTACTTATTTTTAATAATAAATATACTTGATATAGTTAAAAATTTTAAACTCGAAGAATGATCAAAATTGGGATATTAAAGAAGTGGATATTAGAAACCAAGATGATCATGAGATGTGTATGATTGAAAAGGTCTAAAATATGGTTATATTTTATTTTTTTTTGTTTTAGGGGGTGAAACTAAGATTAATGAGGTTTGAAATTAATTTATATAATTTTGATAAATATCATTGTAGATATTATTAGAATATTAAAAATTAATGAAATATTGTTTTGGATTTATTGGTTGAATAAAAACTACTTCATGAATAATTAATAATATGTAATCATTAGTGTAATGTATGGTTAATGTCTAATGAAATTGGTGAAAATTTGTTTCTTGTGGCCCATGTATCTCTTTGAAACACAAACCTATAGTCATAAATGAATTAGGTATGTTGGCTATAGTGTGTTAATAATGTGATAACTGAAGGCCGTGATTTTTAAACAATAAGTTCCTTAGAATAAGTGTGAAGGGAGGTAAATTATGGTATATATATTTTGATATAATATATGGTCATAATTTTGTTAGTATTAATTGATTTTTCCTCAATGGATAATGTTAACCTAAAATTAGAATATAATTATATATGTACTAATGCTTAAGCCCATAATTTCAAAGACATGGCAATAATATCAATCCATGATTATTGATGATATATAAAATTCATCATATGTCACTTTGTAATGGTACTTTTTATTTTATGATTATATATATATATATATATTCTATTAGTTCAAATTATTTTTAAATATGGGATGTAGTTTTTGATTAATGAAATATTTAACCCAAATATTATAGATGGTTTTGTGGGATAATTAAAATTTAAAATGTGTGAAAACAAGATAATTTTTTTAAAGATACAAAAAATGTCTATTTTCATGATTTTAAGGGAGAAAAAGAAAGATAATGGAGAGGAAAAAATATGAGATAAAAAATAAATATATAGAGAATTTTAAATAACTTTATAAGTGTTGAAAAAATAAGACATATATAATTGTTTATAATGTGGTATTTTTGATGATAATGTTGAATAGAAACACCAATTTAGATGTTTTTATGGATTGTTTCATTATATTTCATTTTAAATGACCTTTATGTCAAATTTTTTATGTTCCTATCACTAACTTGTTTGTAAATAGTTATGAATAGGTTGTGACCATTTTATTAAAAAATGACTAATTTTAAACATTATAATAACATAATAAAAAGTCAATAATTTTTTAATATATGAATACATAATCAATTCATGATACTTGGACATAGTCCTTTAGGAGTGAACTAAGAAATAATTATAGTGTCCTTATGATCTTATTTATTTAGATGTATTTTTTGGCTTAATTTGATTGAAATATTTTGAACTTATTTCTAATATTGGAACATGACCTATACAATAATGAAATTTTATCTACCTAATCCATCCTCAGTTCAGGGTGTTAGATGCCTCATTTTTTATAGAACCTTTTTAATCCTTAAAATTTATTTCTCAGGTATTTAACTATTTTAGGTTTGATTTAATATGATGATGATATTGTTTCATTTTTCGCTAAAATATAATTATAATTTAATATAATATCATAAATATTTTTTTATTTTAATATGATATCAAACACTCACTCTCCCCTTAAAATATCTATTATTATAATGAAGATATCTAATAATAACCATTATGTAATATTTTTTTAATTTAATTGTTTATATTTGGAAATTATGTTTTTTAATTTCTCATTCATTGATTCATGATTTATTACCAATAATTTTTTTATATACTATTGGAATAGTGCATTAATTCCAATTTTATAAGATGTTAGTACTTTTTATCTTGGATAATATATACATTGTTATAAATTTTTTCTTTTAATGGTGAATTCATAGTCTGAAATATTATATTAAAATTTTAATTATTATTTTTCCACTTTTTATTTGTTGTTAAATATGTTTTTTATAGGAGAGTTTTTTAGGGAAATTTTATATGAGATTAGAATTATTTCATAAATTAATAATATTGTTTTTAATATTATTATTTTCAATCCTTTTAAAATCTCCACTCAAATTTCCTCTTTATTCTGGTATTTTATTTATTAGGAAAAATTTTGTTGATTTAATTTAATCACTTACAGGAAGAGTAGAACATCATATTGATTTAAGCTATTTAATAAATCACTAAACAAGTTATAAATTTTTTAAAATGATTGAGCCATTCATCATTTGTAAACTCTATTCAATTGACCATTACTTTATCATCATAACTTCCTCAATTTTGTACATGAATAAATATTCCAAATTTTCCCAGGTCAACATATATGCTTCTTAGTTGATCTTCCCATTATTAAATTTCTAGGACTATTTCATATTTTTTTTTCATTCAATTTATTTGAACATTATTTAAGCTAACACATCTAAATAAGTCATAAATTCTATTAAATTACCATAATTAGGCATTTATATATAAAATACCTCTACTCAAAAATAATCCATTTATTGTAGTAAAATATAAAAATATTTTATTTCTTTTTTCTATATTTATAGGTGTTTTATTCCAAATGTGTTCCATGTTTAGGTTTATTAATATGAAAACTCAACCATACTAATCACTCTTTAACTACAAAGTTTTCCTCCACCCATCATGTCTTGAGTTCAAGTAAAAAATATTTAATGGATACCTCATTAATGTATTAAACTTATTTATATGGATTTATGTTATGTGTCCCAAATCCTTGATTATTATTCACCAATATAGTGAGCGTCATCTTAGGAAGATGGTAATTATACTTTGCTGTCATATTTATTGATGTTTATTAACTAGATAGTACCCCTATCATATATGAGTTTTTTCAATTCATTTAAACATCAAGAAAGATATTTTTACCATAAAAATATTTTTATGAATCAAAATCATCATATTTATTTTCATAAACCCTTTAAAAGTCATCCTAAGTATAAGAAACTCTCCTTCTTTGAAACTGCACAACTTTTCCTATACATAAATCCTTAATAATGTATTTTTTAAATGTATTTTTATGTCATAAATTCCCATAAATAAGAATCCACATTAAACTATCCATACTCATCTAATATTTGTCCTTAAAATATTTCCTCAAGTGCACTATATATACTGGAATATCAAATAAGGATTTTCAAGGAATGAATATTTAATATTTTAATGTGTGTTGTAAGAAGATTTTATGGAATAAACCTTTGAATGGATCTATTAGAATAATTCTAGTAATTATTATATATCTTTTTAAGTTGGTATTTCATTCATACTATATTATTTTAGTAAAAACATCATTGATACTAATGTTATGTTGTTTTATAAATACACAAATAATTATTTAGAATTTATTAATTTTCTTATGCCCCATCATTAGGTCTAGAATTTGTAACCCATTATTATGTAATTGATATTTATTAAATTTTAATAAATTATTTTTAAATTTCTATAATTTTCAAATAATTTCATAAATGTACCTTATATTTTTAATCCTATCATTCAAAATGATTCTTATATGGTATGTTATTTATGTGTCCCTATTTTCATTAAATATATTCTCCTAAATCTAAAAATAATGTTGATGATTTATGTAGACATTATTTGATAATCCATTTTGCCTAAAAAATATAGACGATCCATGTTATTTTGATATGATAATGGGAACTGAGATGATTTATAGTGATTGTGATTCATGTAAATTGCTAGTTTTAAATGTGGTGAATATTACGAAGATGAATAAAGAATAGTAATGGAGTTTCTACATAATCTATTATATTTTATTATTAAATAAAATAATATAAAAATCATATAAATATCTCTTTTATAGAGTTATGTGTATGATGGATACGTATAATATATTTTTACTGAAGAATAACATTTGAAAACCATAATCTTTAAAGTTGATAAGTAATTTAAGACCTTGTGAAAGAAATATGGAAGGATTACAAATGCGAGCAATGGTTTCCAAGTCCATGTAATTGAGAAGGTAAGATTATAAATGATAAATAAAATATAATTGTCTGTATGTCACCATGTAATACTGTAATGATACTATTTAAGTGATAAGAATGCAATAAATGGGTTTCCGAAGTGATAATTATGTATAAAAAATCTATACAAATGTTCATGGATGATGGCTAAGTGAGAATGTGGGGATATGAGTTATATTAGTTATTTCCAATTTTTATGTAATGCTAAAATGAGAACTATGATAATTTTAAGTGAAACATTTTTTATATAATTGTAATTGTTTATTTTAAAGTTCATTTAATAGAGAAATAAATAATTTTAAAATTTTATTGGTGGTGTTTGACACAATGTAATGGTAAAGATTTTTTTAACAACGAAATAAATTACATACTACAACTTTTATCATTATTCAAGACAATAATTCATTGATTTATTCATGAATTAATTAAACCTAATTATTTTTTATTGTTATTGTAACTTTCATTGTGTTTTTATCCCATTTCATTGATTAAAATATCCCATTTCTATGTGAATTTTGATGAGATGAAATAATAGAACTATAAGGGAATGTAATCCCTAGTATGTGTGGATGTTTGGTTAAATTATGGGTTTATTTATATATATATAATGAGTGATAGAAATAGATACTGAAGAATAAGTATAATAAGATGAATAAATAAGAAGATGATGAAATTATCATTATTGATGTTTTTCAATTGAGAGAGAGAGATATGAATTCATGTGTAAAGAAGAAAAATAATTCTACGACAATATTTATCATACCGAGATGTAGAAAAATGTAGGACTCAATTTGAAATATTTTTATATAGATTTATCATATTGAGAAAAGAATTAGATATATTAACTAACATCCAAAATTGGTATTAATTTCATTAATTGATATAAACCTATAATTTTTATTTGTACTAGAGCACAAATGTAGTTAATAGAAATATTATAATAAATTCAAGGTCTTACCCTATTCTATGTTTCATTTCTGATAATAGTAGTATATTTTTGTGGCATGGTATTAAAACCACAACACACCAATGATTGACCACCCAGATTGAGAAATGAACCTTATAGTTACAATTATCTTCTTTATGGATACATGTGTGGGGTTTATTAGGTCAATAATGAAAATATTAATTATTAATTTTATCAGTAGACAAACATTGAAAATGTGGTGTAAAAAAAGAAGTGATTAAATGTAAAATTTTATTTACCAATCCTTCACTGTGATTGTATGTCACATGGTACCACTATAAAATAGTTGGAATGTAATATATCAAGAAAATCTTTGAAAATTAATTTTTCTTTGTAGGTTCTAATTATTTAATCTTGAATTCCAATTTTAAAGCATTTTTTATTTTTTTAGTACTATGGATCACATGAATTCCATCAATATAAAGTGAGTTCCCACATTAAATGGAAATAATTGTAATATATGTGTAAAGATTATAATGTCATATTTTCTATCCAAAAGTCTTGAAATTATTGATGCGGTAAACATTAAATATGTTATACTGGATGGGGTGGGGCTATGATAATTAATAAACTATATCAAAACAAGAACAATAATAAAAATGAGAATAAACATGTTGTCTTAATCATAAAATTGTTCAAAAATCAATGGTAATAATGATATAAAAACTTATATGTTACATATCAAAGCATATATTTAATTGTAAAACCCCTATTTTTCATCTAGATTGAAATTTTAGATGAGATAAGTATTCATAATAATGGTATCATTGTTGAATTATATAACAACCTAAATTTTGACATAATTATAACTTAAATTTTTTCCATAAATTTCCTTCCATTTGAATTAAATCAAATTCATTAGTGGCCATACTTATTGTATCATGATTTTTAAATAGTCAATAGAGAACCAAGAGATGTGTAGAGAGAAAATAATAATAGTATTTATATAAATATTTTTCGTTAGAGAAAAAATGAAACTTCATGAAAATCAAGCCTTAAATTGAAAATCCTTTAAAGCAGTATTTCATTAGAAATAACATTTCATTTCTTGATGAATATTATTTTATATGTGTTTTAGCAATGTTGTGAACCGAATTAATCAAGGAATAAGTTTATCCCAATTCCTTTACATGGACTTAACAGGTAATATTTTCAATTGGTGAATAGAGATTCTTGGAGACCACGTAAAATGAGGTAGGTATATTTTAAAAAGGAATTTTGAACCTCAATTTTTGTATCATTAAACAATGTTAATCAATAAAATATAATTAATATAAAATGTTTTATTTTATTATAATAATATTAAATACCCCATATTTTATTAATTTTATTCATAGAAAAAATACATGTTCATGATAGTTGATGATTAGCTAGCCACCTCAAGGAGAACCACCATGGATGAACTATCAATGGTACCAGAAAGACCAGGGTGGTTTCTTCCACCACAGATACCACAATGTAGCCACCCACCATGACGATGTCCTCACACCTTTTTTTACTTGAAAAGGACATAATCCAATCATTTTTTACTTGAATGATACCTAATACACCTATTGATTAAACACCTTCTATGATAAAGATGGTATAATAGGTAAAGATTATAATTCTTTGGGGCTATGATGAAATTTTCATAGGGGAAATTAATGGTTTTGGGATTTATTATTTCAATTAAATCATGATGAATAGTGGAAGTCTTGATGTGCATATATGATGATGAAAACTCTGGGTAATATTGTTTCCCTTGACTAAGAGAGGTAATGTTTTTCATTATGAAGAAGTTCAAATGTATATATATTAAAAATTCAATCCTTTTCCGCTTTCCCATTTGTTACTCTACCCATGGAGATTTTTTGGATTTCCCCAATACTAACCCTAACGATTGTGTATTGGTGTACTTCCTTGGTAGTTACAGTTGATGCTAACTCATTAGGACTATGAATTTTAAAAATTTATAAATACATGATAATCAGAGTTCAGCATAGTAGATCAGTTTTGAGTTACAATAATCAATTTTAATGTAGTGAAGACATTTGGAGAAGGAAAATAGGAGAAATCCTTTATTTTTTTTGATTTATTTAATTTAATTGTTTATATATATATATTTATTTAAATATATTAAATATTATTATTATTATTATTATTATCATAATATTTTTTGGGCTATAGAGTATTGATTATAGAATAATCAATGATAATTTGGGTTATTGTATGAAAAATCAACTATTCCACTCGATTGCTACCTTCAATTGTATGATTTATTTTAAAAATAACCATTTGGGGAAGTTCAAAAGATCATGTAACATAATAATGTCGATATAGTGAATGGTAATGATAATTATGTAGATGAATCAAGGTTGAATGAACATCAAGAATGTCCAATGAGTACTATTTACATAATTCATATAAAACTATGAAATGAAGGACTCAAACATGATGAGAAATAAAAGTAATGATATGTGGTAAGAATCTAGTAGATTTATTGTGATGACCAATACTGAAATTTTTAAACACTACATGAATGAGCATGGGTTCTCATTATTTGGATGGATGTTTTAGGAGAAATATGATCGACCATGAAAAATGATGATTTGAAATTGATAATCTCCGACATTTCCCTAAACATCTAAATTGCGCCACAGTCTAGATTGCCCTAAACCATGTGAATTACATGATATTAAAGGATTATAAACTAGTTACATGGGTATAAGTTTATTATTTGGAAACAATATATCTATATTGAAGAATATAATAATTTATAATCAAGTTCCTTCAACAAACTATCATAGCATATCTATGAGATAGTTGATCTGAAGGAAAATTAATAATACATCTTCTAATAACTGAATAGCAACTAAAGAAATTTCTATATGTATTAAACTAGACCATAAAACCTATATAGATGGATTCCAATTTTCTTAATCATTCAGAAACAATAGAGTTAACATTACTAAAGAGAATAAGTGATGTGCCAACAATGCTCATTGAAAACATGAAATATTACTCCAAATCCCATTGGATATTGAATACTCAAACCTATACCTACATCTAGATAGTCCAAAATGTATCTGTAAACTTTTTACCCACCTATTCATAACTAAAATATACCATATCAAACTGCATGTAAATATAAATTTACGATATGGATGAGAGTAGAAATTCTTTGAAGCAAACCATCAATGGATTCCCAAATATATAATTTATTGTGTGGTATATACATGAACATGCATACTAAATTAAATTTATTTTATAAAATATCTTTTAATTTATTCATAAAACATGTCATAAATCACTAATGAATCCATTTATAGACATGTACTAAATATAAAAATTAACTCCCTGTGATGAGAGGGTCCATACCTTCATATACCTAGTTTTTAACTCTCATGGATTCTAAAATATTCTACTAGTACTATGATATATAGAATGTAGTGAATAATATATATATATATATATATCACTATATATATATATATATATCTGTTAATCTATATGTGTGTGTATATAATTGAAAACAACCAGGCATGATAGTCTGAGTATAGTGAATTAAAAATCATTCCATATATAAGGATATAGAAAGGATATGAAAAGGAAAATTGTGAAATATATTGTGCTCTACATTATTAGTGAGTGTTAACCATAGATATACTATATCCATGTTGAAAAATAATATGATTCTATAATTACAAACCAAAATAAATAATATTTTATTCAAAGAACCCCTTATTCTACAAATACCATATTGGGAGATGTAATACCATTACTAGGTTTAATCAATGGTATGTCTTAAATAAATTTTTTTTAATCACTTTTCCTCAAAATATAATTATACCTTTGGAAGGTTTCCTCTTGGACCATTGAAAGTACCTATCAATAAAATACTACAACATGATTCTCAATAAAATTAGTTCATCTAGAAGGACAGCCTTAAAGAGGTTGACGTGCATCAGAAAATGAGTCTTACATTTGTGGGAGAGACACTACTATTTCATTTTCATTATTAATAGAGTCAAAATAGATAAAATATAGATTAAAATATACAAGTAATATTTACAAGATATTAACTTCACATAATTAATCGTCTTCCTAAAATAAAAAATTCATTGGGTCCACCTAACTTATGATGAATGTTTTTTGGTAAAGTATTTAAATCTAATCTCTTAAAATCACAATAAACCCATCATGATCACCTTAGCTAGAATAAAAAACTGAAGAAACTTTTCTATCCCAATAAAAACTCATCCTCAATCACTTCACTGTTACTCTATCAAAGGATATTAACATTTTATGTGATGACTACCTCTTAGAGATATCATTGTTCCTACTTCTATAAACTGATATGATCTACCATCTTTTAAACATAATTATGATGGAAGAAATTATAGTGATTATAATCTCTTAAACATAAATAAGGGTTCACAATGAAAAAAATATACCACGTAAATACTTGATTCTAGGAACCTTAGGTAACTCTCTAATTCATTGGATAATAGAAAAAAATTATTCATATTCATAGTATAAAGTGTCTCTCTATTATATTTCCTATCAATAAAGTCCCACAGGAGAATGGTGATACCTCACACTTTCATGAACTATTTTTTTAGGGAACATGTCTTCTAAATTTTGGAATCCAACTATCTTTCACAAACTTGACTCTTTTTTCTCCATCATGTTTCTAATAAAGTTATACTTCAGGTCAGTGTCCTTTTTCCATACATGAAATAATGGTTTCTGAGACAAGTTTATCAAATGTTTTTTTTCACAACAAAACGTTCAACCTCCTAAAATTATTTTGAGTTTCTATAGAAAAACATCTTCCAAAAAAATCGTTCCCTACTTCAATTATAGCTACACACTGTGATAATGTTTTACTTAAAGATACAATACTCGGTACTCAAACAATACCTTTGTCCATTTTTCTGTCGTAGGTAATAAGAGTTTTTCATATTCTTATTGTTGTCTTAATCTTCTTTGTACTCCAGAATTACATAATCTTATAATAGATATTACTCCCTAAAAATGAGAAACATCATCCATTACATTAATATAATTAATAATATATTTGGAAGAAGAATAATGTTCCCATTTGGGGTTCTACATAAATTGAATTACAAATCCCACTACCATAGAAATATCTAGGCTAGTGTATATCATATCATACATAATAAATTTGATAGATGATAGAAACTATATTTTATATATGTATTTAAACTCTTTTTCCATTACATATTCATAAAATTTTAAATAAAAAAGTTTTTGATAAATGTATTTGAGACTATCCAACATCCAAACATTATGAACATTTCTATGATCATTCACATTTTTTTTATTTAGGATAAAACTAATATTCCAAATTTCTTATCCCTATGAACCTTCATCCCAAAATATTCCTAGTAAGTTAAATATCCTCCATAATAAATATTTTCGAACACTTATTTGTTGTCTAATAAATTTGTAAAACCTATAGGCCCACTAGTAATGTTTTATTAGCATAAATGAATAAGATAAGTAATATGTTCCAATTCTTCTGGAAATAAAAATGATCCTCATTTCAACATTAATTTACTTAATCTAATATAAACCATCAAAATATTAATTTGATTTTCTATATTATTTCTTTATCCCATAAATTTATTTATTCAATTTATAAACCACATATGGATTCTCTTATTCTGTGAATACTATTGGCTAACGAATTTAAATTTTTTCCTCCAAGTCCCTATGAAAGATGGTGATAATTACAACAATCAATTATAAGAACATATATTCCAATTCCACAATGGTATGTACTATCTATATAGTTTCAAGTTTAATTACGAGTTAGAAAATAATTTATAAATATAATCCATTTTTATAGAAATCCATTTACCACTAGTTCCACCTTGGAGTTACTGTTGTTATATGCCTCTTCCATAAATTTGTGAACCCAATAATTATCCAGCTATCAATTATCTTATAGTATATTAGTCAATTCCCATGTTACATAGGAAATTAATGAATAAATTTCGTCATTAATTACTAAATTCTATTTATTTAGTGATAATGGTGATTCCACCATTTCCATGTATCCATGTTCTCTTGCATGCATCAAAAAGAGCACTTATATCCAATCTAAAAAATTGACCATTCATCTAACAATAATTGAATTTTTCAAATGAATTGGATATTTTTTATTTTAAAATATGATTTATCATCTAGATATCTAATATTCATTGCTTCCACATAGTATATGGTCATTTTTGAGCTTTCTGACATTTCTTTTACTAGCCCAACTTTAGTACTTGTATTTTATTCGTCTATGTTATTTAAATGTTTCTCATTTATGGTTTTCTTATTTAAATTCACATAGACTTTTATAGTCAGTTTAGTGTCTGAAAATTCACTCTCAATCATGTTTTTTTCCTTCCACCATTCCTCCTCATTGAAAATTCAATATCTACTCTTCATGAGTTGCTACCTATCCTTCATTCAATAATAATTCTAATGTTATCATACCCATACCCAATGATTAAACATTATTTTGATTTTACCTTAATACTTTCTTGAACCTTAGCATTGAATTGAACATATGTTAATCTTTTTAGGAGAATTATATGGGAACACTTTTTGTTATTTACCAGACCATAGATCCTGTATATGATTGATACTAACTTCCATTTAAGGACTCTTATTGATAAGATATATGCTACTATATTGAGACCCATTTCCCAAATTCTCAAATGAATTTTGGTGTCCATTTCATCCATGGGGTTATCTCAATAATTGTTATATTAATTGATTCATCCTCTATCTTATACTTTGGTGTTCTAGAAACTATATTCCTATTCATTATCCACTTTTCTTTGAAATGTTTTGGAAGTACTATCCTATGCACTCACTACCATTGTCACATCATTAGATTTTGACATCCTAAAACAATATGTTTCTACCATGGATTTTAATTTAATAGAATACTATAATACATTTACTTATACATCAGAATTTAGACCAATTTTTTTTAGTTACATCATAAAAAAAATTTAAAAAAATTATAAATAACCTCCATTAGATTGAAGAGGGTTGGGCCCCCATTAATCTAAGTTAATGAAATATACCACCATTTCCCTAGGAATCCATCTATCCATGTTGATATACAAACTTCTCTATTTCAAAAACACATATATTTGACACCTTAGAATTTATATTTGATCAGGATTAAGTATAACCAAATCCAGTAGAATATTCATAATAGTTTCATCTAGGTGACCAATCCTTAAATAGAAAATTTTGGTTCATCAGATTTTATATATTTAAATAATTCATGACAATCTGAACATCAAATTATGTAAAGAGATCCATTCATTACTACTCATGACACCATTATAGATCCTTATGTAATTATATATTTTCTTTTAGAAAATGAGTTTTTATACCCCTCCTTACAACTTTATCCTACTAATATGATATTCCCCCAATGATTATAGTTTTTTATACATATATGATTCTAAAAAATACTAGATTATTAATTTTGATATTAGAATCTCCCTTTTCAGTAACATCACTTTTTTCTTAATCAACTATGTCATCTCATCAAATCTTCCTATATAAATAATTAAATATTTATCCATTTTCACTAGTTTAATGAATGGATTCTCCTAATCGATCACCAATGATTTTACAAGATCATCATAACTTAGCAACAGAACATTTCCTCCTTTAATTTTATTATATAAAATTTTTTGTTTGAAATTATACATTCTTCTAATGACTATATTTTGACACCTTTAATACTTTTTAATCTGCACATTCTTTACTATTTACAATATATAGAATGATAAACAAATGAATTACCTTGTCTCTTCTATTATGACATATTTTTTTAATTTTATTCTTTTCATTGATCTTTTGTTGAGGTTATGGTCCCAAACTATTTATATTAATGGAAAATATAGATGGTACATAGACTTCTATCCTTTTAATATCCTAATTCAAGTTATTATTTCATATATAATAATTCAATAATACTATTTTCATACGATAATTAAAAATAAAGTCAATATTAAATCTTAAATATATGGAAGTGAAAATTACATAAATAACAACTTTATATCATCCATGAATGTAACCTTACTATATTTTAACTTCTTATATATCATTTAAAAGTCACTAACATGATATACCATTGGAATTCCTTCCAGTAAACCTATCTTGATTAATCAGAACATCATTAAAACATTTTTTAATGTTGTAGTATTTTCATACATATCTGACAGAAGAATAATAAATTCAGATATGATTTATTTTCTGTAATATTGAAGGAAAAGATCATTACTTATGATATCTTCCACAATTCAAGTTCCTTCTAATCGAACAATCCATGTATTTCCTTCTATATTCTCTCTAGATAAATATGCAGGACATTCTGAATCAAATTATTCCCTATGCGAATTTTTAATGAAACAAAATCCATTCCATAAGATATAAAAAATGATAACATTCCTTCATCCAATTCCATACATCTATTAATAGTGAACTAACACTGAAAATAAAATCCCTTCAATGCAAGAGAGAACCTTCGATTATGTGTGTACCTTGGTGCACTTTGATACCACATCTTAAATATCCATTTTCCTATCAGTATGATAAAACCAGATGAATGTGTCCTCTTAAAGAAAAATATTTACACCACTAGGAGGAGAAGACTAGAAAATTAACAAGGATACTAATTTTCATGGAAATAATAATTTGACTATGTATACCATAAGTAGAAAGTCCCCACACCTTACTCACCACACTTTATCAATCTTTATATGTGACTCGATCAATCTCAAACACATTCAATGAAACAAAAATAAATTTAACTGAATAACAAGATATAGGTAATGTGAAATATATATTAATGAAATCCAGACACTAAGTCAAAAATTCATGGGATAAACACTAATGATACCTTTTCATTATTTGTAAAGTTAAAAAATTAAAAAATGTTTTCTTAGTGTAATTACTACGTTAAAACCCCTAGATTATATTAATTAATAAACCTCATAGATTTATAGATTCACTGATTTCCAACACACATATACAATATTTTTCATCAGTTTATCTAGTTAACGTTCTCCATAGTAATAATGATCAACCCAATATAACCACCTCAATTGGTATACCAAACCTGTAACACTTATTCATTCTAATTAACTTATAATTATCCATCAATTATTTATAATTACATTAGATGATATTAACATCCTATAGAATCATTGACTCTCATATATGTTTTTATACCACTATGTATCCACTGATTGATTTATAATATGTAATTATACTGGATGAAATTCTACTAAATTTAATTCGATTAACTAAAACTAGACATAACATCCCAACACCATTTTAGAAAAAAACATGAAATTAAATTATATTATTTGTAGAATTTTATTAATTTAATACATTGTAAAACTCTTAATTTTTTAAAACAAATAATGTAACCATATTTAGGAATGTGGATTTTTATGAATGTTGGGTTTTTATTTCCAAATATTATTTAAAATAAATATTAGAAAAGTGGTATGTTTTTCTAAAGAAATTTTTCTTTGAAGGATCGAATCTAAAAATATTTGTGGTCTTTTGTTAATAAAATTCTATTTTTATCTATTTATTAAAAAAATCACTGACTACATTTAAAACCATAATTTATGATAATGTGATCTAAATATTTATGAACTATATCATTTACCCAACCAATCAACCTAATAGCTATATTTTCATCAAATAAATCACTTAACGAATGGTTATCTATAGTTTTTGACAAATAAATCATTCAAGTTGTGGAAGAAATATTTGGTTTATTATATAGGTAAATTTAGTGGATTTTATATGGATCTCTTCCCTAAAACCTTATAATGTTATAAAATATTTTATTTAAAATAGCACAAATTCTTTACCTAAATGTTTGTAAGTAGGAATATCCCAAAATCAAAGGTGTTCGAACACATGAAATACATTAATAATGTATAGTCAATTAACAAAACCAGAATCTGTGATAGTAATATCTCCTTATAAACCATAATTCATTCATGGACGCCTAATATATAGAATCATAGACATAAATAAATAAAAGTATTTATAAATATAAAGAATTATATACCACCCTTTGATTTTATTAAATTTATAATTTTAGAATGGTAAAACAAATTTTATAGACTTTACCGAATAATCAAAATATAGTGTAGGATGTTGTAGTTATTAATGAAAAAAACATTTCTAACAAGGTTATAAATAATATATTAGAATATTAAAATATATAATATAAAACTAATATTAAAAATAATTTTAAAATATATTGTTCTTTCTGAAATATAATTAAGAATTTATCATAATAAATGAAAATTTTTCAAAACAAACTTCCACATGGTTAGAAATCAATGATTTTGAAAAAAGAATGTATAATGTAAAACAAAATGATGGTTTCATACAAAAATAACATTAAAAAATATTTAACATGTTATGAAAAAATCGACTTTAAAATCATTCAGTAATTTTTATAAAATATGTGTTCAAACATTAATATAATTTAGAAAAAAAGATACAGGAATTCTTCATGAATAACATAGAAAGTCACTCTAAAGTTAGAGACCACTAACTATAACCATTGGAATTATTTTTCAATCCCAAAATTGACATGAAAACTATTGAGAAACATTAATACAAATCCCATAATTATTTATCTATTAAATAACATAGTTAGTAACAATCTCCCAACCATATGTCTTCTCATCCCTAAGAAGTCCAATGATACACTCATCCATATTTTTTACACTAAAAAATCAGTGACCCCAACCATTTCTTCAACACCAATATAAAGTCATATATAACTATTTTGATTCATTTATCTAGATCTTAATCGAAATCAAACAAGAATATATGATTATCATAACCATGAGGCACACTAACAACTAACACACCACTATATATTTATATTAGTCACCACACTATGTTTAACTTATAAACCCAACATGAATCAATCATCACCTGCAAATATCAACACCATTTTGATTATCCAAATACCACTCTTTAATGAAACATGACCTATGGTTATCCTCACTATGTGAATTACATATGGTCTACCTCTTCCTTTCACACAATGAAAATCTTATTATGGGAAAATGTTATCTTTTGAAAAAAATTACAAATAATTAAATTCAGATTTCAAAATTACAAGTCGAATCCAATTTCAAAAAAATGATTTTTATGAAATGAACACACATTAAAAAGAAACTTCCAGGAAATTTTTTTCCTCATTTTTGTTTTTAAAGTTAAAATTTTCCAACTAACTATTACTTTTAAAATCATAGTGACTAGTATATCATGTTGTTCAGTGGTTGGAACAACAATCTTGTAACCCTTCAACTGTGGTTTTAAGCCTCGAATCCTTCCTAGATGCGATGGTCATGTGGTTTATGAACAGTTGAACTTCAAAAACACTATGATTTTCCAACTCCCTTTAAAATATATGAAATTCTCATTGATGATACTCTAAGATAATTTTTCACTTTATTTATTTAATAATGTGATATAGAGTCCGTATATAGGAAAAGAAACCTGAGAAATTGGTTAATCACAAAAGTTTTGTTCAGAACTTTGTGAAATCCATTATTTTGTTGCTCCTTCTTTATGGAAACATATAATAGAAACTTAATTTTCTATAAAACTCAATAAAATACTTATAAACTAAAATTATTAGGTTATTACTATTTCCATTCATTGTCTAGTGAACCTCCTTCATAGAACCATAAATTCTATGTGAACATATATATTTTGACCTCCCTTCATGGTCTACATACTTGTTACATGGTTTTGTCTACTTTTTATGATAAACTAATTCATTTTACATATTTTTTCACAAAATAAATACACATCAAAATGGTTCCATATAAAAATTTTCAACATACTTTGTCAATAAACATTTTCTAATTTTTTTAATTAGTTTTTTAATAAATTTATGAATACATAATATTACAAACACACCTTTGGGGTTTATAAATAGATAAAAATTTTACGTATTTTACAATTGGTGATGGAAAAATATTATTATATAGTTTTTAGAATTTATTATATAAATTAAAAAAGGCTCCAATAAATTTATTTTATTATTTTTATTTA
This sequence comes from Viscum album, assembly GCA_963277665.1. Lineage (NCBI taxonomy): Eukaryota > Viridiplantae > Streptophyta > Magnoliopsida > Santalales > Viscaceae > Viscum > Viscum album. Next base: position 193,242,933 of record OY728145.1, read on the forward strand.
TAATATATGAAAATAAATTTTAACAGTGGTGGTTTTATTCCTTAGAATAAGTGATTAAAATTAAGGATAAATAGTTTATAATATTTAGCTATCTTGATGTTATCAATTTTTTTGTATAATGAAGGAATTATTAGAGTTGTTTATATATTTTATGATGACAGATTTGGAAATCTAAATGATTGGAGAGCTAATATATTTTCAAAGACTAAATGTAAATAATAATGATGAGTAAATTTTTATCTCTCATTCTATGTATGATACAAAATTTATGAAAAGAGTTGACATAAAATATTTAAAATAATTTTCAAAACCATTTTTATCTAAAAATAAAATACCTAAATATGGTAAAATTAATAATTCTATTTTATATCAAATAATGATTATAAGATGGATGAATTTTTTATATATATTGTAAGAAATTATTTTGGAAACATGTTCAGAAATTTAGTTTCAAATAAACCTAAACAAAGAATATCATGTAATTATAAAAAATCTCAAAGACATTTTAAGGTACTGATGATTATGGGTTAACGTATGACATTGGAACATAGAAAAAATGTATAACATATATATATATATATATTGTTTGAGTGACAATATGGATTGAAAATACACAAGTAGATGGAACCCTTTTTATTGATCATAAGTGATTATCTAAATTTTAAGTAACAAATAAATTTATTCACTCTATATTGATAAATGTTATTAAATATGTGGTTAAAAATAAACAAAAAAAATTAATGGATGAAGAAATAGTGGGAAGAATATGGTAGTGAAGTGATGTTTTCTAAGGAGATATTTAGTGACAACAGAAGTAAAATTGAGCTTGTAATTTTTTATAACATTCATAAATGTTGAATACTAAAATTAATAATAATTTAAATGAATAATGGTTGGAGTATGTAATCATTAAATTATAACACATTGGGTAAGTAAAAAATAAATGAAAAATTTCAGAAACCATAGGCCACACTAGTGTTAAAAATACATATTTTGAATTTTTATTTTCAAAATATTCCTCAACATTAAAGTGGTATGATTCATCCTTAATTCATTTATATATTTAATTCTTAATATAATATTTCTTTAATATTTCTTCACCCACTATTTAGTTTTAATGACAAAATGGAATAAAAAATTAGTAATTTAAACAAGTATAAATAGATGATACTACCATGAAAATGGTGAAAACTCTACCCCAGAGGGGTTTTTAACATGATCATAAAAATAGGTGGTTATATAATACATGGATAATTCATATCAAGGTTTAATGGAGTGATGATAATAGAGAGTTGGGGGGGGTGAAAAAAGTGGTTTAAATAGATTTTGAATCTTTGGTAACTATTAAAACATACTAGTACTATTATGTTTTAAATTGAGCATGGATCACCCTGATTTAGAGTTATTGGTGAGGCCTAATATAAATTTTAGATTTAACAAAGATTTGGAGAATTATCAGTTACTTATTTTGGATAATAAATAATCTTGATATAGCTAAAAAATTTAAACTGGGAGAAAGGTTAAAATTAGGATATTCAAGTAGTTGATATTAGAAACTAGGCTGGTCAGTGGAGGTGTATGATTGAAGAAGTTTAAAAATGGTTTTATTTTATTTTATTTGGTTTTAGAGGATGGAACTAAATTTAATGAGGTTTGAAAGTAGTTCATATCATATTTTGATACATTTTATGGTTCATATTTTTAGGATAATAAAAATTATAAAAATATTATTTTGAATTTATTGGTTGAGTAAGAACTATTTCATGAATAATGGATACTATGTAATAATTATTGTAATGTATGTATTATGTCAAATGAAATTAGTGAATTTTTTTAGTGTCCTATGTATCTCTTTGAAACTCAAATATATTGTTATAAATGAGTTAGGGATGTGGGTTATAGTGTGTTAAAAATGTGATAACTGAAGGCCGTGATTTTTATAAAATAAGTTCCTTAGAAGAAGTGTTAAGGTATTTAAATTATGTTATAGATGTTAGGATATAATCTATGGTCATAATTTAGTGAGTAATAATTGATTTTTCCTTAATGGATAATGTTAATCCATAACTATTATATAACTATATATGTATTAATATTTAAGCTCATGATTTCAATGACATGGAAAAAATATGTGGCAGTGATTATTAATGAGATATTTTATCAATAATACATCACTTCTTAATGGTACACTAAATTTTATGATTTTTTCTATATATTGATATTATATTAGTTTGAATTATTTTTAGATATGGGAATTTGTTTTTTATTAATGGAATATTTACCCAATAATTATATATGGGTTTGTTGGATAATTAGAATATGAAATGTGGAATAACAAGCTTTTTTTAATATACAAAAAATGTTTATTTTAATAATTTTAAATAAATAAAAGAAGGATAAAAGTGAGTAAAAAATATTACATAAAAAAATAAATCAATATAGAATTATGAATAACTTTATACGTGAAGAAAAAATAACACTTATGTAATTGTTTATAATTTTATTTTTTTAAGGATAATGTTGAAAGGAAACACCCAGTTAGATGTTTTGTATTAATTATTTAATTATATTTTATTCTAAATAAACTTCATTTCAAATGTTTTATTTTCATATCATTAAGTATTTAGTAAATAGTTATGAATAGGGTGTGACCATTTTATTCCAAAATGACCAAATTTTAAACATTATAATCACATACTAACAAGTTAATAATTTCTTATTAAATGAATACATGATCAATGCAAGCTCTGTGGACATAGTCCTTTATGAGTGAACCATGAAATAATTTCGGTTTCCTTAGGATCTTATTTCTTTACATGTCTTTTATGGATTAAATTGAATGAAATATTTTGAACTTATTTCTAATATTGGATTGTGACCTATACAATTATGAAATTTGATCAAACTAATTCATCCCCACTTTTTGGTGTTCGATACCTCATGTTTGATAGAACCTTTTAGTAAAAAAGTTATTTCTTAGGTATTTAACTATTTTAGTTTTCTTTCAATATGATGATCATATTGCTTCATGTTTCTCTAAAATATAATTTTAATTTAATATAATATTCTATATTTTTTTATTTTAATATGATATTGAAAAATCATTTGCCCCAAAAAATATATCTTATTATATTGAAGATATTTAACAAGAAACATTATGTAATATTTCTTATAATTATATTTTTTATAATTTGAAATTATTTTTGGAATTTTTATTTCAATGATTCATGATTAATTAGCTATAATTTTCTTGTATGTATTTTTGGAAGAGTGTATTGATTTAAATTTTCTAAGATGTTTGGAATTTTTATCTTGGATAATATATATATTATTATATTTTTTTTCTTATATTGGTGAATTTATAGTCTAAATTATTATTTTAAATTTTTATTTAATATTTTCCACTTTTTACTTATTGTTAAATTGTTTTTTTTGAAGGAGAATTTTATTGTGGGAAATTTTATATGACATAAGAATCATTTTATATATTAATAATATTGTTTTTAATATTATTATATCATATCCTTATAAAATTTCTACTCAAAAGTCCTCCTTATTCTAATTTATTATTTCTTAGGAAATAATTTTTTTTGATTTAGTCTAAACCCTTATAGGAAGACTACACCAACAAAGAGATTTAAGCTATGAAATACATCACTAAAATATTTAGAAATTTTTTAAAATGATTAAGCCATTCACACTTTGAAAACACTATTAAATTGATATTTCATTAATCCACTTATATTACTCAATGTTTTCCATGAATAAATATGCCAAAATTTCACAAGTCTACATATATGATACCTAGTTGATCTTCCCATCATTAATTTTCTAGGGAAGTTTCTTATTTGTTTTCTTTCAATTTTATTTACACATCATTTATGCTGACACAAATAACTCAATCAATCATTCTATTAAATTATTATTATGATTAATTTATATTAAATATCTCCACTAATAAATCATCCATTTATTTTAATAAAATATCCAAAGAAATTTTATTCTTTATTCCATATTTATAGGGGTTTTGTTCCAAATGTGTTCCATGTTCAGGTTCATTAATATTTAAGCTCAACCAAACTGATCCCTCTTTAGATGCAACATTTTACTCCACCCATCATGTCTTGAGTGCAAGTAAAAAATTATTATCGGGTACCTCTTTATATGATTAAACGTATTTATACGGAGGTATGTTATGTGTCCAAAATCATTGATCATTATTCATCAATCTAGTGAGAATCATCTTACGAAGATAGTAATTAAACTTCCTTGTCTAATTTATGGATGTTTGTTAACTAGATTAGTTCCTAGACCATATATGACATTGTTAATTCATTTCACCTTCAAAAATATATTTTCACCATCAATATTTGACTAAAAATCAAAATCATCATGTGTATTTTCATATACAATTTAAAAATCATCTTAAGAATAAGAAACTCCCTTTGTTTGACAATACTCAACTTGTTCAGTCCATGAATCATTAATAATATATTTTTAAAAGCATTTTGATGTCATAAATTCGCATACATAAGTATCAACATCAAAATATCCATCATTATCTAACATTTGTCTTGAAAATCCTTCCATAAGTGCATTTTATATACTTGAATGTCTAATGTGGATTTTCAAGGAATAAATATTTATTATTTTAATGTGTTATATAAGAAGATTTTATTGACTAAACCTTTTAATGGTTATGTTACAAGTAATACTAGTAATTATTATTTATCTTTATAATTTGGTATTTCATTTCTACCATATTATTTTAGTAAAAATTTAATTGATAATAAAGTTATATTTTTTAATAAATACACAATTAATTATTTATATTTTTCTATTGTTCTTATGATCCATTATTATGTCTACAATTTGTAACCCATTTTTATGTTATTGATATTTATTAAATTTTACTAAATTATTTTGAAATTTAATTAATTTTTAAATTATTTCATGAATGTACCTTCTATTTTAAATGATATCATTAACAATGTTTCTCGGATGGTAAGTTCTTTTAGAGTCCCTTTTTTCCATTAAATATATTCTCATAAATCTAATAATAATGTAGATGATTTACGAAGACATTATTTTATAATACATTTTGATTAAAAGTAATAATATAGATGAGCCTTATAATGGATCCATCTAATAATAATATTTTTGGGGAATGGTATTAAAACCCTAACACCCTAATGATTAACCAACCACATTGAGTAATGAACCTTATAAATTCTATTATCATCTTTTTGGATACATGTGTGGGTTTTATTAGGTCAATAATAATAATACTTTTTAATTTTATTAGTAAAAAAATATAGAAAATGTGGTTTTAGAAAAAGAAGTTATTCAATGTAAACTTTTATTTACCAATATTTCATTGTTATTATATCTCATATGGTACCACCGTTAATTAGTTATAATGTAATGTATCTACAAACTCTTTCAAAATTAATGTTTATATGAAGGTTCTAATTTTGTATTCTTGAATTCCAATTTTTAAGTGTTTTTTGATTTTTTGTATTATGGATAACAGGAATTACATCAATATAAAGTGATTTCCCATATTTAATGGAAATAATTGTCAAATATGGATAAGGATTATAATTTCATATTTCTATCCCAATGTCTTGAAATAGTTGATGTGGTAAACATTAACAATGTCATAATGGATGGGGGTGGGGTGATGATAATATACAAACTAGATAAAAAACTAGAATAATAATAAAAATAAGAATAAATATGTAGTCTTACTCTCATAAAAGGGTTCAAAAAAATCGATGGTAATAATGATATAAAAACATATACGGTACATATAAAAGTGAATATTTTATGGTAAAAACCTATTTTTTCAGCTGGATAGAAAGGATTAATGATATTAATATTCAAAATAATGGTATGATAGGGGAATTATAGAACATCATAAAATTTTTACATAATAATAACATAAATTTTGCTCATAAATTTACTTCCAATTGAATTACATCAATTTCAATAGTGGTCATATTTTTTATATCACCATTATTAAAAAATCAATAGAGAACCATGAGATGTTTAGAGAGAAAATTTTAATTCCTTTTATATAAATATGTTTGATTAGAGGAAAAATACATCTTCATGAAAATCATTCCATAAATTGGAAATCCTTTTGTCTATTATTTCATTGGATATACCATTTCATTTATGGATGAATATAGTTTTATATAGGTTTTGGATATATTGTGAACCTAATTAATTAGTGAATTAGTTTATCCCAATTCCTTTACATGGACTTAACTTGTATTTTTTACAATTGGTGAAAATATATTATGGGAGACCATATAGGATGAGGTAGGTATATTTTAAAAAGTAGTATTGAACCTCAGTTTATGTATCATTAAACAATTTTAATCAATAAAATATCATTTATATGACATGTTTTATTTCATTATAATATTATGAAATACCCTATATTTTATTTATTTTATTCATATAAAAATACATGTATATGGTAGTCGATGATTAGCTAGCCACCTCATGGAGAACCACCGTGGATGAACTATCGATGTGACCAGAAAGACTAGGGGTGGTTTCTTACACAACAAATACCAATATGTATACACCCACCATGATGTTGTCATCATACCAATTTCCACATAAAAGGGCCATAATAAAATCTTTTTTACTTGAATGATATCCAATACACATATTGATTACACACCTTCTATGGTGTTGTTGGAGTTAAGGGGTAAAGATGATAATTCTTTGGTGCTATGATGGAATTTTCTTAGAGAAAGGCTATGGTTCTAGGACTTATTTTTTCAATCAAATCACAATGAAAAGTGGAAGTCTTGATATGGAGAAATGATGAAGAAAAATCATGGTCATATTGATTCTCAAAATTAAGAGTGGTACAGTTTCTCCTTATGAAGAAGATAAAATGTATATATAGTAAACATTTAAGCCTTTTCCCCTTTAACATTGGTTACTCTATCCTCTGAGATTTCTTGGATTACACAATACTAACCCCGATGATTGTGCATTGGTGTACTTGCATGGTAGTTACAACCATAACTAACTCTTCTGGATTATGTGTTTTTAAAATGAATCAATCCATGATAATCAGAGTTTAGCTTATTTGATATGTTTCGAGTTGAAAATAATCCATTTTAAAATAGTCAAGACTTTTGGAGAAGAAAAATTGAAGAGATTCTTTATATTTTTATTTATTAAATTTAACTATGTATATATATATATATTTATTTAATTCAATATATTAAATAATAATAATATTATTATTAAAATGATAATAATTATAGGTCCTGATAGAGTTGATCATAGAATACTAAATGATAATTTGGGTTAGTGTATGAAAAATAAACTATTCCACTCAATTTCTACCTTCAAATGTATGAGTTATTTTAAAAATAACCATTTGGGGAGGTTCAAAAGATCAAGGAAACTATTAAGGATGATATATTGAATTTTAATGAGAATGATGTAGATGAATAAATGTTTAATGAATGTTAATAAAGTCACATGAGTACTAGTTACCTATTTCATATTAAATGATGATATGAAGGACTCAAACATGCCATGAAATAAAAGTAATGATATGTGGTAAGAAGCAAGTAGATGTGTTTTGATGACCAGTCCTGAAATTTTTAAGCACTACAAGAAGGAGTTTGAGTTCTCTTTATTTTGTTGTATTTTTTATCCAAAATATGATCGAACATGGATAAATGATGATTTAAAAATGAGAATCTCATAATATTGGAAGTTGTCCCAATGGAATCTTATCAATATTGGGATGGTGTATTTATAAGGAACTTTCCCTAAACATCTAAATCGTTCCCGAGTTTGGATTCCCAAAACCCAAGAAAAATCAATGATATTAAAGGATTACAGGCAAGTTTCATGTATATAAGTGTATTATTTGGGAACAATATATCTGTATTGATGAATATAATTATTTATAGTCATTTTCTTTCAAGAAATTATCGTAGAATATATGTGAGATGGTTGTTCTGAATGAAAATAAATAATACAAACTATATTAAATGAATAACAAAAAAATCTCAATATGTAATCAACTAAAACAGAAAACCTATGTAGATGGATAACCATTTTCCTAATCTTACAAAAAATAGAGTTAACATTACTAAAGAGAACATGTGATGAGACAAAAATGATCCTTGAAAACATGGAATCTTACTCCAAATCCCATTGGTTATTGATTACAAAAAACTATACCTACATCAAGATTGTCCAAAATTTATCCCTAAACCATTTACACACCAATTTTTAACAAAAATATACCAGTTCAAAATGCATGTCGACCTAAATTTACAAGTTTGATGTGAGTAGAAATACTTGTAAGTGAACCATCAATGGATTCCCAAATATATAATTTATTGTTCAGTTTATGCATGAAACTGCATAATAAATTAAATCTATATTATAAAATATCTTTGAATGTATTCATAAAAAATGTTGTAATTCAATAATGAAGCAATTTTAGACATGTAATAAATATAATAAGTAACTGCTTGTGACAAGAGGATCCATGAATTCATATACCTACTTTTTAACTATCATTGATTCTAAGATATTCTATTAGTTAAATAATCTATAGTATGTAGTGTATAAATAAATAAATATAAATATACATATACCACTATATGTATATCTATATGTGTGTGTGTATAAATGAACAATACCAAGCATGATAGTCTGATTATAGTGAATTAAAAATCCTTCCATATATAATGATATATACATCACATGAAACGTTAAAGTGGGGAAATAACTAGTTCTCAACATTAGTAGTGATGTTGAACCATAAATATACTATATCCAGATCGAAAAAAATATTTTTCTGTAATTGAGAACCTATAAAAATAATAGTTTAGTCAATGATACCCTTGATCTATAAATACCATACTGGGAGATGTAACATCATTACTAGGTTTAATCAATGGTATATGTCAAATAAATTTGTTTTTTAATCACATTGCCTCAAAATATGATAATACCATTTGAAGGTGTCATCTTGGAACATTCAAGTAACTATCCAGAAAATACCACAATATAATGCATAAAAAAATTAGTTTATCTAGAAGGACTCCCTTAATGAGATCAATGTGCTTCAGAAAATGAGTCTTACATTTGTGGGAGAAGCACGACTATTTCATTTTAATTATTAATAGAGACAAAATGGATAAAAACTAGATTAAAATATACAAGTAATATTTACAATATATCAACTTCACATAATTAGTGTTCATCCTAAAATACAAAACTCACTAAGGTCTCTAAAACATATATATATTGTTTTTGTAAAACATTTAAATATAAAATCCAAAAATCAATGTAAACACATTATGATCACCTTAGCTAGAATAAGAAACTAATGAACCTTTTCTATCCCACTAAAAATCCCATCCTCAATCACTTCACCATAGCTCTATTTGAGAATATGAACATCTGATTTCATGACTACCTCTTGGTGATATTGTAGTTTCAACATCTATACAATGAGGTGATCTACCATCTTGTAAAGATAATTATGATGGAAGAAATTATAGTGATTATAATCAAGTAAACCTAAATAAGCGTTCACACCCCAAAAATATCCCACTTAAATACTTGATTCCAGGAACCTTCAGTTACTCTCAAATACAATGGAAAATAAAAGAAAAATTCTTCATATTCAAAGTATAAAGTTTATCTCCATTCTATTTATAATGTCCAAAGTCCCATTGGGGAATTAGGATACCTCACACATTCAATAACTATTGTTTTAGTGAACATGTCTTCTAAAATTTTGAATATAACAATCTTTCATAGACCTAACACATTTTTCTCCATCATGTTTCTAATAAAGTTCTACTTTAGGTTAATTTTCTTTGACCATAATTGAAATACTAGATTTTGAGACAAGTTAATTATATGGATTTTTTCATAAAATATGGTTTATCCTTCTTAAATTATTTTCAGTTCCTTCAGAAAAAACTTATTCCAAAAAAAATCTTTCCCTTCTTCAATTATCACTAGACACTATGATTTTTTTGTACTTGATGTTAAAATCCTATGTACTCACAAAATACCTTTGGTCCTTGTTCCTTTATGGGAAATTTTTTTTCATACTCTTATATGTGTATAAATCTTCTTTTTAATCCACAACTACAAAATATTATAACCGATATTACTCCCTAAAAATAGAGAAACATCTTCCATTACTTTAATATAATCAATAATATATTTAAGAGATGAAAAATGTTTCCTTTTGGGGTTTAACAAAAATTGATTTACAAATACCAATGCCAAGGAAATATCTAGGCTAGTGTATATCATATAATACACTGTTATTTTGATATCTGATAGAAACTACACTTTATACATGTATTTAAACTCATATTTCATTATATATTCATACACATTGAAAAATTAAATGTTTTTTATAAGTGGAGTTGAGAGTACCCAACATCCAAACATTCTAAAATTTCATATGATCATTTAGATTTTGTCTACTGAGGATAAAACTAATATTACAAATTTTCTATCCCTATGAACCATCATCCCAAAATATTCCTAGCATTTTAAAGATCCTTAATTCTTAAAATTTAGGAACACTTATGATTTATCTACTAAATTCGTTTAACCTACAGGTCCACCAGTAATGTTTCATCTCCAATAATGAATAATATAAGTATTGTGTCCCAATTCTTCTGTAAAGAAAAATGATGATCATTTCACGATTAATTTCCATTATCTTATATGAATGATCAAAATATTAATTTTATTTTATATATTATTTCTTTAACCCATAAATTAATTTATTCAATTTATAAACCACTTCTGGATACTATTATTCTATGAAAACCATTGGCTAATGAATTTAAATTTCTTCCATAAATTGGTAAACCCAATAATTCAATAGTTATAAATTCTCTTATAGTATATCAGTAAATTCCCGAGTTACATTGGAAATTATGGAATAAATTTAATTATTAATTACTAACTTCCATTTTTTAGTGACATGGTGATTCCAGCACTTCCATGTATCCAGGTTCTCCTGCATGCATCAAAAGAATAGTGTTTATATCCAATCCAAAAAACTAAACCCTTAATCTAACACTAAATGAATATTTCAAATGAATTAGATCCATTTTTTATTTTAAATTGTGTTTTATCTTCTAAATATATATCACTCAGTGCTTAACCTCAATATATAGTAGTTTTTATTATATCTGTCATATCTTCCACAAGCCCAACTTTGGTACTTTTATTTTATTCATCTATGTTATTTAAATGATTATTATTTACAGTATTCTTTCATATATTCATAGGGAATTTTATAGTCGATTTGTTTTCTAAAAATTCACTCTCGGTCATGTTTTAGTCCTACCACATCTCCTCCTCATTGAAAATTCAATAGCTAGTCCTCACGAGTTGTTTCCTATCCTTATTTCATTAATAATATTTAGTGTTCTCATATCCATACCCAATGATAAAATATGATTTTTATTTTACCTTAATACTTTCTTGATCCTTAGAATCAAATTAAACATATGTTAATCTTTTAAAGAGAATTATATTGAAAAAATTAGGTTATTTTCTAGACCACAGATCCTCTATATGATCAGTACTAACATCCATTTCTGGACTCTTATTGGTGAGATATGTTACTATATTGAGACACCTTTTACAAATTTTGAAATGAATTTTGGTGTCCATTTCATCCTTTTGGTTTTATAAATAAATGTTAAATTAATTTTTTCATACACTATCTTATACTTTGGTGTTCTAGTGACTATATTCCCATTTATTGTCCCCCTTTTCTTTCAGATGTTTCAGAAGTTGTATCCTATGCACTCTCAGCCATTTTAAGAACATTCAATTTTGACTTCCAAAAACAATATGTTTTCACCATGGATTTCAATTGAATAAAATACTATAAAACAATAAGTTATAAATCATAATTTAGACAAAATTATTTTGAGTAACATCATCAATCAATGTAAAAAATTATAGAGAACCTCTATTGGATTGAAAAGGGTTTCCCCCTATAAATCTCAGTTAACAAAATGTATCTTCCGTTCGCTAGGATTCCATCCATCTATATTGATAGTCACCCTTATCTATTTACCAAACACATATATTTGACACCATATAATTTATATATGATTATCCTTTAATATAACGTTTTCCAGTAGAACCTTTATATTATTTTTATCAAGGTGACTAATCTTGAAATAGAAAAATTTGGTTCATCAGATTTTTTATATTTAAAAAATTCATTATAATCTGAACCTCATGTTATGTAAAGAGTTCCATCCATTACTCCTCATCACAGCATTATAGATCCTTGAGTAATTATATATTTTCTTTTAGAAAATGAGTTTTTATACCCCTCCTTATGACTTGAAACTACTTATATGATATTCATCCAAATATTAGGATTTTTTATACTTTTATGAGCCAAAAAATCCACAATTATTAATTTAGATGTTAACATCTCGTTTTTCAAGAAAATATCTTGTTTCATCATCAACTATGACATATCATCCAATCTTCCTATATACAAAATTAACCATTTATCCCTTTTCACTAGTTTAATGAAGGGAATATCTTAAGTCGATCATCAATGATTTTACAGGATTGTTTTAACTAAGTAACAGGATGTTTCCTTGTTCAATTATATTAAGTAATTTTTTTGAAATTATACACCCTTTTAATCATTATATTGTGACACATATAATACTTCTGAATGTGTACATTCTTTAATGTTTACAATATGTAGAATGAAGAACAAATGAATTACCTTGTCTCTACTCTTATGTAATATTTTATGATTTTTATTCCTCCCATTGATCTTTAATGAGGTGATGGTCCTTATCTATTGAAATTAAGGGAAAATATGGATGGTACATGGACTTCTTTCCTCCTAATATCTTCGTTCATGCTATAATTCCATATATATTAATTCAATAATTCTATTTTCATACGATAATTATAAAAAAATTCAATGTTACATCCTAAATATCAGGAAGTTAAATGTTATAAATAATTACCTTATATGATCCATAAAATTAACCTTCCTATATTTTAACTTCATGTGTATTATTTTGATGTTACTAAAATGTTCTATATTGGAATTCCTTCCAATAACCCTGTTTCGAACATTCAACACATCATTAAAACATTATTCAATATTGTTGTACTTTCATAAATATCTGTTAGAAGCATCATTAATTCAGATATGTGTTTATTTTCTTTAATATTGAATGAAATGTACTCTACCAATGATCTCATCAGCAATTAACGTTTCTTCCAATTGAACTATCTATGTTTTTCCGTCCATATTTTCTCCAGATGAATATGCAGGATCTTCTGAATGAAATTATTCTCTATGTGAATTTTTAAAGAAACAAAATCCACACAATAAAACATAACTAAATAAAAATTTACTTTATCCAATTTCATACATCTACTAATAGTGATCTCCCACTAAAAATTAAATCCCTTCACTAAAAGAGAGAACATTTGATTATTGGTGAAACTGGGTGCAATTTTATACCACATGTTTAATATCCATTTTCCTATCATTATGATATAACTAGATGAATGTGTCATCTTAAAGAAATAAAAGTACACCACAAGTAGGACAAGTGTAGAAAATTAACAATGATACTAATTTTACTGGACATAATAATTTGACTAAGTATACCAAAAGCAGAAAGTCTCTACATCTTACTCACCACACTTTGTCAATATTTATATGTGACTCAATTAAAATCAAACACATTAAATGAAATAGAAATAAATATAATAGAATAACATGATGAAGATTATGGGCACAATATATTAATGGGATCCTAACACTAAGTCCAATAATCATGGGAGAAACACAAATGATACATTTTCATTATTTGTAAAAATTAAAAATTAAAAAAGTTTACTTAGTGTATGTAATCATTTAAAAACCATAGATTCTATCAATTAATAAACCTCAAAAATTTATTGATTCATTTATTTCTCACTAACTTGTATAATATGTGTCATCACGTCAAAATGTTAATATTTTACATAGTAATAATGATCTAACCAATATAACCTCTTCGATTAGAGTACGAAACATGTTACCCTTATTCATTCTAATGAACTTATAATTCTCCATCACTTCATCAAAATTACATAAGACGATATGAACATGATATGGAATCATTGACACTCCTATATGTTTTTCTACCATTGTCAATACGCTGATATGATTTATAATATGTAATTATATTAGATGAAATTCTATTGAATTGAATTCGATTAAATAAAACTAGACATCACATCCCAACACCATTATAGAAAACAACATGAAATTAAATTATATTATTTGTATAATTTTGATAATTTAATACTTTGTAAAAATATTAAAATTTTATTAAAATAATGTAACCATAAATAAGAATGATTATTTTTATGAAAGTTGTGTAAGTATTTTGAAACAATATTCCAAATTAATATTAGTAAAGAGATATGTGTTTCTATAGAAAGTTTCCTTGAAGGAAAACATCTAAAAATATCTATGGGCTTTTGTTAAAAAAAATCTATTTTTCTCCATTTATATAAAAATTCAATGACAACATTTAAAACCAAGATTTATGTTAATGGGTTCTAATGGTTTATGAACAGTATAATTTCCCAAACCAATCAACCTAACACTTATCTTCTCATCAAATAAATCACTTAACTAAGGGTAACATATAGTTCTTTGACTTATAACTCATTCAAGTTATGGCAGAAATAATTGGTTTATTATATAGTTCAATTTAGTGGATTTTAAAGGGATGTATTCACTAAAACCTTATAATGATAAAAAATGATTTATTTAAAATAAAGACAACTTCTTTACCTAAATGTTTGTTAGAAGGAATATCCCAAAATCAAAGGTGACTGAATAGATGAAATATATTAAAAATCTATGTTCAATTAACAGAACCTGAATATGTGATAATAATATCTCCTTATAAACATTAATCCAGTCAAGGATGACTAATAAATATGAGAATAGACATATATAAATTGAATTATTTATAAATTTAAATAAATAGAGACCACACTTTGAGTTTATAGAATTTATTTTTTTAGAAAACTAAAAACAATTTGATATACTTTAACCAATAACCCAAAATATCATGTATCATGTTGTAGTTATTCATGAAAAAACAAGTTTTAACAAGGTTTTAAATAATATATAAGAATATTAAAATATATAATTTGAAACCAATATAAAAAATAATTTTAAAATATATCAGTCTTTATGAATTCAAATTAATAATTTACCATATTAAAGGAATACTTTTCGTCCCCAACTTCCACAAGGTTTGAAATCAATTATTTGGAAAAATGAATATAAAATCTAAAACAATATTGTGGGTTCATAAAAAATACCATTACTAAATATTTAACAGTTTATAAAAAAATATTCTATAATATCATTCAGATATTATTATATAATAGGTGTTCAAACATGTTAATAATTTAGGAAACAAAAGTTGCAAGAATTCTACATGAATAACATAGAAATTCACTCTTAGGGTAGAGACCACCAACCAAAACCATGGTAACGAATTTTCAATCCCAAAAGTCACATGAAAAATATTACGAAACATTAATACAAATCTTCTCTTTATTTATGTATTCAATTATAGAGTTTGTAATAATATCCTAACTATATGTATTCACATCACCAAGAAGTCAACCGATACACTTATCCAATGTATTTTTACTCTAAAAAATCCCTGACCCAAACCATTTCATTAAAACCATTATAAAGTCATATATATCAATTATGATTATTACATTTAGGCCCTGATCCCTATCATAGAAGAAAATATGAGTACAATACCTGTGAGGCACACTAACAACTAACACACCAATATATATTGAAATTAATCATCGCATTTTGTTCAACTTATAAACCCAACATGAATCAATTATCACCCACAGAAATCAACAACATTATTATTATCCAAATACCACTCTAAAATAAAATGTGACATATGGGTTTTCCCAATATGTTAATTATATTGGGTCCACATCTTACTTTTATACAAATGAAATCCAGTTTATGGAAAATGTCATCTTTTTAAAAAAATTACAAATAATTAAATTCTGCTTTCTAAATTAAATGTCTAATCCAATTTAAAAAAAGTGAATTTTGTGAAATGAACTATCATTAAAAGGAAACTTCCAGAAAAACTTTTCTCGCTTTTGCCTCTTGGAAGATAAACATTTCCATTTATCCATTATTTTTAGAATCACTTCACTTTTAAAATATAGTAGTTTATGTTTTTTTATTATCATTAAAACAAGATTAGCTTTCTCATAACCACTACACTATATTAGAACAAATATCTTTATTTCATAGAAAGGATTCGACAAGTTTCATGTGAAATAATATATTTATGAATATTTCACATAAATAATTACTAATGGAAAACATATAGTATTATTATTTACAAAAAATGTAGAATTATTACACTATACATTATCATCCAAAGAACAAATATATTGTTTTAAAATATATATCCTAAATGATTCTTTAATATATTAATATATAAAAAATGATAACATACAATAGAATTACAATTTAAAAATTAGTTCTGATATTTCAATAGTAGACAAAGAAAAATAGGAATTTATAAAAGTAGAAAACTAAAGAGAAACAAGTAGAATGTCATATAGTATAATAAAATTAGAAAAATGATGGTGTACATGAAATTAAAATAAAATGAAAATTCTAAAATACATTATGCATCATGGATTCTATAATTAATCATAATAGATGTGGGTATATTTGTTACGTTAATTAATTAGATAAAACATAATAAGGTATTATGTAAAACACTAATTATTATATTAGATATTATTTATTTATTTAAGGTCATTCTATAACAACCCTGCTCTTTATAACATACTTAAACCATATTAATTACATAAAACCTTCACAAGATAAAACATAGAAGATCGAGAGTTATAGTGTCTTTGGGGATAAGGAACATTACATAATAACATAAAACATTGAACACAAAATCTTATTGAAAAGTACCTTTATATGACCACTACATTCCCTCTTACTTAGCATTGCATGGGATAACCGGAGGACATCACTAAGAAAAGGGTGAGCTATAAACCTAGTAAGGGAGTAAACAATGTATAGCATGAATATTATAATACATGTTAAGAAATAGGCATATCAATAGAGTGTAATATAAATATGAACATAAAGTCCTGATATTTCATGATTATCACCACATGGAAATGTGGCACCAACACTTAACATGGATTAGAATGAGCCAAGGCTCATTGCACATGGAGCATGAGTAAACCCTCATTACACTTGGAGCATGAGTAAAACCTCATTGCACTTGAATTATCCTTAGTCAACACTCATTTCACTTGATGTATCATGATACTATACTCTACCAAATGTATTACAGTTCTATCCTAGTGCACCATTCTTAAACAGATCATTTCATGCATAAGTGTGCCATACGGATCATACAACATGGAATCAGTCAACATCATCAGTTATTCCATGATAAAGTAATGTTGAATAAATAAACGAATCTCTTTAAATAATAACTAAATGTTCATTTAGATTAATACCCTTGATAGTAAAATGGGCATGGTATTCACTACACAATGACTTTGGCTTGGAAACTCATGGGACAATGTTGGCAGCATAACGACATGACATAAAAATTCAAAAAAAAGGTTGATAAGAAAGAAAGGGGTGTCTCATTATATTTACATGAAATGGGTAGTAAGGGGATCATTTAGATACATGTACCAATAATTGTATTGGAATTTAGATACATGATACAAAATAATTGCTTGAATGTAAATGAGGAGAGAAAAATTATGTATGGGATTTCAGCATGGTAACTGGTGTACATGGGAGGAGTTTAAGGAGAGAGAAATGGGTATCTCATCATTCAAAAATATATACGGCAGTATGGGGGAGGTGTGAAATCATACCCCAACATTTATAATTGAATATAAAAGGAAATAAAAAAATTAAAAAACTTGGATAAAAAGAGAAAGGTAGGAATCCCTTACTGGGAAGTGTGATTCTAATGGTCTGGGAGAGTCTTTAGAGATGCTTCTTGGGAGCTTGGAGCACCTTGGGAGAATTCTGGACAGAGGAGGGAATAGGTTGTATGAACTCCAATGGCTTTGAGTGAAGTGTATGTTGGAGCTTCGGTGGGTTTATATAGGTAAGGGGAGAGAATTATTTATTATTTTGGTTTGGGACACCACACATTTAACTATTCAAAAACCAAAACAAGACCATGGTTTTTGCCCAAAAGATTTTCCAAAGGGCATTGGAAAATAATATTTTATAAGTCAATGGCGGGACATCTTAAAATAATAGGATTGCTTATGTTGAGGTGAGTCACACACTCAAGTAAAATAATTTGAAAATCTAAAATGTATTATAAGTCCTGAAGGGTCCACCATTGGGTCATTATGATGTCATAAAACACATTATATATTTAAAAGATATTTAGTTTTTACCCAGAAAATCGACTGTCTCAAAAAATTATCAAAAATTCACTATTGGATAATTTCAATGTCCTCATTCAATGAATAATATTCATTTTATCTAAATAATTTTCTAAACATGTGAATTTTCACTTTTAAAATAAAATCTGACATTTATCAAAAAAATCATGGGTTTTGACAAAAACAGCTTTCAAACATTAATAAAAATTAAGGTTTCATTCATAATATTATATGATCATTTATATTTAATAAAAAAATAATTTAACAATAATAAAATTTTATTAAATTATTATTTAATACAAAAATCTGTTAATTCATCAAAATAGATTCCTTAGTTTAACATTAACTAAAAATACTACATGTACTTTAAAAACTATTCACAATGTAATAATAATAAAATGATTGTATATTCTCTATAAAAGTATAACATACATAATAATAGTACTAGGGTATTGTTACATAACACCTTATAGCACCAACATTAGACTAAAGGGTAAGGTGTGTGATGGTGACAAACTCTTAGGGAGGCTCGGAGAATATCGCTCGGTTTGTAATCTCTATAAACTTCCACTCCTCCCATAGGTGGTTCCGTTTGAGCATAACATGTTTAAACTCATCTTGGGCTTGGTAAAGAGCAAAGCCTGATGAAAAAACCTCCTTTCCTAGCTCAACAAATGGGTATCATACGAGGAAAGTATACTGGATGATGTCATATCTTCCTTTGTCTAATTAAGTTGGATTTGATAAATCCCAATATTTATACTAATCATTTGATCACTATTCAACAACTATATTAACAATGGTCACAATTCTTACAGGTATTTGAAAATCCAAAAACATAAAACCAAATAAGTGTCAATTTATATAACCATTTTACATAATTATAAATTTAATCAGATCAAGATGAATTTTCATTAATGAATGTTTGGGTCGTTACAATCTACCCCTCTTAAGAAATTTTTCCATCGAATTTTACTTTTCCCAAACTAAAACGTATGTGGGTAACTATTTTTCATAACTTCCTATGATTCCCACTTTTCTTCTTCAAACTTGTGGTTTCTCTACAACACCATGTCGATGGGCATAGTCTTATTTCATAAAACATTTTCTCTACGATCTAAGATCTTCACTAGTTGATCCTCATAAGAAAAAGATCACCCTCTAATTGTAATTTCATTGATTAGAGTACATGTGAATGGTCTGGTATGTACTTCCTTAAGAGAGATATATAAAAGACATCATGTACTTTGGTTGTGGTAGGTGGATGTGCTAGTCGATAGGCCACAACCTTGACACGATCAAAAATCTTGAAGGGGTCGATGTACCTAGGACTTAACATCCCTTTATTTCCAAACCTCTTTACATTATTCCACAAAGATATGCGCAGAAATACCATGTATCTAACTTTGAACTCAAGGTCTCTTCGATGTTTATCTGCATAACTCTTATGTAGACTTTGTGCTGCATTGATATATAGTGGAATGATTTTCAACTTTTCCACTATTTCTTTGACCATTTCAAGTCCTAACAGATTAGGCTCACTGACTTCATCCTAACATACCGGTGTTATACACCATTTCCCATAAAGGGCATCATAATGTTCCATTCAGATTCTTGAGTGGAAACTATTATTGTAGGATAATTTAACCAATGTGAGATACTGGTCCCATCCTCCTTTGAAGTGCATAGAACATGATCTTGTCATATATTATAGTGTCTGAATAGTTCGCTTAGATTGGCCGTCAGTTTGGGTATATTAGGCCATACTGAATTTCAGTTCAGTTCTTTGAGCATGTTGGAGACTTTTTAAGAACTTTGAGGTGAATCTCGAATCACAATCGGATGTAATAGATAGTGGTACTCCATGCATCCCTACCACTTCTTTGATATAAATCTGTGCCAGTTGATCCAATGAGAAGTCCTTTCAAATCACGTTAAACTGAGCTATATTTATAAGACAATCCACAATGGCACATATAGAATTGATTCCTCTGGATGTCTTTGGATGTCTAATGACAATGTCCATGGTAATTTTCTCCCACTTGTAGGTTGGTATGGGTAGTAGTTGCATCATCCCCTTAAAATTTTTCCTCTCATCCTTCACTTGCTGACATACTAGGCACTTTGATATATATTCAAAAATCTCCCTTTTCATATTGTCCCACCAAAATTTCTCTAAGAGATCTCAATACATCATTGTGCATCCCAGGCGAATAGAGAAGGTTGAACTATGCGCGTCATTAAGAATATCCTTTTTTATCTCTGGACTGGATGGTACACATAATCGTGACCCAAATCTCACAACTCCATCCATGTCCACCATGAAATCTGAGGATCTCCCATTTCTGATAGCTTCCACCATTTTCTAAATTTATATATCCTTTATTTTTGCATCCTTTAACCATTACAAAAGAGATGGTTGAGCAATCATTTGTAAAAGGATTTATGATGTTACCGTATTTATGATTCCCATGTCCATCTTCTTCAAATCTAAGAAGATGGGATCCCCCTCAATTCTCATCAATGATAGAATCACTGGATCCTTTCTACTAAGAGCATCCACCGCCTTGTTCTCCTTCATATGGTGGTAATGGATTGAGCAGTCATAATCTTTGATCAGCTATAACAAACTTTGTTGGCACATATTCAACTCCTTCTATGTGAATATATACTTAAGGCTATTATGATATGTATATATCTCACACTTATCCCTAGAGAGATAATGCCACCAAAATTTTAAAGCAAAGAACACAATAGCCAACTCCAGATCATATGTTGGATAATTATTCTCATGAAATTTCAATTCCCTTAAAGCATAGACAATGACTTTATCATTCCACATCAACACACAACCCATGCCCTTATTCAAATCATCACTGAATACCACAAAATGTTCTCCACTTGTGGGTAATGTGAGAACAGGTGTAGTGATAAGCCTCTTTTCAACTCCTTGAATCTTTCTTTGCAATCATCACTTCAAGAAAACTTTACTCCCTTCTGAGTTAGATTGGTAAGAGGGTTGGAAAATTGTGAGAAATTTATCAAAATTGTCGATAATATCCAACTAACCCCAGGAAGCTACGAATATCTGTTACGAATGTTGTCCATGGCCATCCCTCAATTGTCATTGTCTTGGAGGGATCAACACATATCCCATTGCATGTTATGATATAACCCAAGAATGAGAACTCCTTCAAATAGAACTCACACTTTCTGTACTTTTCATAGATCTTCTCCTTTCACAAGGAATCTAGTAAAGTTCGTAGATTCTTCCCATGATCCTCCTTGGTTTTAGAGTGTATTAAAATATCATTTATAAATACTACCAGAAATTTGTCATGGTAATTTCTAAAGACTCTGTTCATCAATTCCATAATTATTTCTGGAGCTTTAGTGTGTTTGAAAGGAATTGGTATGAATTTATAGTGCATGTATCATGTACGAAAAGCATTCTTGGGGAAATCATCCTTCTTCACCATTACTTGATATTATCCTGACCGTAAATCTACCTTGGATAAGTATTGTGCTCCCCATATCTAATCAAACAAGTCATCAATTCATGGAAGAGGATACTTGTTCTTTATCATGATTTTTTAATCTCACGATAATCGATGCAAAGCCGCATTGACCCATCCTTCTTTTTACCGAAGAGGATTGGTGCACCACATATTTAAGCACTTAGGTATATAAACCCTTTATCCAAATTCCCCTATAGTTGTTTCTTCATCTCATAATGCTCAATAAAAACAATTCTATATGGTTCTATTTGTTGAGGTAGAATGGATTCTTCTTTAGCCCTGGAGAATGCACCCTACACGCCGCCGCTTTTTTCAAATTTCCGTGTCATTGGGCTTCCCGCAATTTTCCTGCCTGAGTCCCTCCCAGCCAAGGAACCCTCCATTCCAGATCGTTGTGAAGGGGTAGGCCCTTCTCCTCTGCCCACTGGGCCCGACTCGTTCAAGGAGTCTCTTTGCAGATTGGTGTACGATGTTCATCCTCCTTGCTTCCTGGACGTAAGTGTCCCCGATCCGAAGATTTCTCGTGATGATGGTGGTCTCTCTCTAGTGTTCCCTGCCTCTTCCTTTTTCATGGAAGAGGCTTGCTTAAAGTGGATGCTTCTGGCCCATTTTGGATCTACGAAGCCCTCCTTAGCGGCCTTCATATGCGTTGTTCTCTCTTAGGGCCTCCTCTCAGCAGTTCAGATCTCGTATTTTCACAGTAAGTCCTTCTACCTTGTTATATCCTCAAAAGTTGATTTTTTACAACTGTGGTGTAGGGATCCTCGTGTTTTTGGCCGATGGAGTTTTAGTTTGTCTTGCTGGTCTTGGGATGTGCACAGGGGAAAGGACAATCTGATGGTTGCAGTATGGATCCATCTTCCAGGACTCCATCTTCCTTTCCAGAATGGGGTGTTCCTCAGAGCGATTGGAGACGCCCTTGGGGGGTTTCTTTTCTCTGATGTCAGATGTTCTAGTGGCGAGGATTTATCTATGGCTCGTTTATGTGTGGAAATGGACACTTCTATCATCCCTCTAGACTAGATAGCGCTCTATATTCAGGATGGAACCTGCTGGAACCAGGAGATCCTCTACCCAGTTTTTCCCCGGTTTTGTTCCCATTGCTTGTTGAGGGTCATTTTATTCAGGTGTGTTGAAAACAGTGACAAGGAGAATGGTGTCGGCCATCTAATAATTCCTCCCTTAGGAACAAGGTGTTGGATCGACCTTCCCACTCCCCTCCTGAGGTTCTGCAGAGGAAATACTTTGTTTCTGTTGGTGGCCCAATGAAGGATCCTTCTCCCAGGGGTCTGGATACAACACTGTCCTTGGGTGCTGATCATGAGGGTGCTACAGTGTTATGTAAGGATCTAGTTTCATTTATTCCCAAATATGGTCTCTCCCCTTAGGATGGTATGTGCTTGGTCTCTCCGGGTCTCTTCTCAAAGCCGCTGCTTAATATGTAATTGGAGGAGTGTCTGCATGGGTTAAGACCCTACCTCTCAGGTCTCCTAGTGCTGTCACCCCTGCTCTCTGTATCGCTCGGAGGTTTTCCTATAGCATTAGGGGATCTTTCGTTGGTGGAACAGTTTGTTTTTTATGGTTTCTCTGAGGTCTCCCCCATAGTCCTTGGTAAGAAGTTTCAGTTGGCTAATCAAGCTTCTATTCCCCCGTCTCCAGAGGAGACACCCCTGTATGATCCCATGGTTCGAGATAGGCCCAAATCCTACCCAGTTGGCCCTGGATCCTTGGAAGGTATGAAAGTGTTTAACCATGAGGGAGTTTGTACTCAGTCACAAGCAAGGAGTCGCAAGGAGAGCCCACTCTCCTATTTCAAGATGGCTACTAGTTCTGGGGCCAAGGCCAGAGCCCTTTCCTTCCAATAACTCCTATCTTAATCTGTAAAGCCCATGGTCTCGGTTCCTGGGATAAAACTGATTTAATTGCCTATGTAATGAGATAAAAGAAGGCTACAATTGTCGCCATTATTGAACACAAGAAGAACCCTAAATGAATTTGGGAGTACACATGGAAGATCAAGATGCATGGCTGCTTGTAATATGATCCAACTAACAAATATATCTAGATATTTTGGAACAAGAACACCTATATTGAGATAGTGCATGTTGGGGATCCATTTATCACCACTAAGGTGTGTACATGTGATATCATCTTCTTCATGACCTTTGTTTATGGGAGTTGTGACCCTCTTAAAAGGGCTAAGCAATGGAGTGAGATAAATGATTTTCACCTAGGTAACTTACCTTGGTTTGTTGGAGGGGACTTCAATATTGTTTCCAATCCAGAGGAGAGGAAAGGATGAAGACCTTTTCAGAGAACAACTAGTAGACAGTTCAAACAGTTCGTGGTTGGGAAAGGTCTTATAGACCTAGGATACTCAGGTGACTGTTTTACCTGGTGTCACAACCAAAGGGGATCACATCATTCGTGGTGCCGCCTGGATAGGTTTTTGGACAACTTGAAAGCCATTTCTAATTTCTATAACACTAAGGTGTGTCATTTGGTCTGTGGAATCTCTGATCACTCCCCCCTTTTGGTTTCAATTTCGTATGGGCATGATTATTGGGAGAGGATTCATTTTCTCCAACAGTGGGATAGAAAACCAGGTTATCAAGAGCTCCTTGGCCATCTTTGGAACTCTCTAGGCCATTGCAGATTATGTATTTCCATTCATAATAAACCTAGGTATCTAAAGACTCTACTCCAGATGTGGGTGAAAGATATCCCTCAGGTCGATAGTGAGATTGATGGTGCACTGCAGGAGGTTGAAAGTCTTGAAGCGCAGTTAGAAGAAGTGTGGGATGACCACCCCTTTGAGGAAATTGCTAACAGGAAGGAAATTCATACTGAAATGCTGATGTCCTAGGAACGACAGACGAGGAAAACTGCATGAATTAAAAGGCTTAGTGAGGGTGATAAAAACACATTGTTTTTTCATGCATGTATCAACGAGAGAAAGAGACCTATTAAACCCAATATTCTTTTGGAAGATGGATCCTATACGGATGATTGGGATGTTTTATGAGGTATTTCTTACTCTTATTTCAAGGACCTGTTGGTTGGTCCCAATACTCATATGGACAATGGTTACTTAGGAAGGGACACTGTGTTTTTTGAGATTATTTATAATTGTGTCTCTGACCTGGAAAATGAGAGGTTGAGTTCAATTCCGTATGAAAAGGATATCTACACAACCATGATGAACCTTCACATGGATAGTTCCTCGAGAACAGATGGTTTTCCGGGCTCCTTCGGTAGAGGCTCGTGGGTTGTCGTTAAGAAGGATATCATTTCATCTATTCAAGAATTTTTCAGGGGAGGTAGCTTGTCGTGGGTTGCGTGCGCCACCACTATGGTCATTATTCCAAAAAACAAGATCCTCTCTTTGATCATGCAATATAGACCATTGAGTATGTGTAAATTCCCATATAAAGTCCTCGTGAGTGTCATTAATGCAAGGTTGACTATTCATCTTCTTGCGGTGGATTTCCATGGACCAGCATGGATTTGTGAGGGGCTGTCCTATCAAATGTGCTATCCCCTTGCACATGATATAATAAGGGATATTAACTTTAAAACATGGGGTTCAAATGTGGCTCTCAAATTAGATATGAATAAAGCCTATGATCGTGTGGGGTGGGGCTTCATCAATAAGTTTCTGGCTAACATGGTCTTTTCTCCCTGGAATATTGACCTTCTATTTACATGATTTAGCTCTCTATGGATGGAGGTTTCATTATTGGGGAAGTCCTATGGATTCTTTAAGTCCAATCGTGGCCTCTGTCAAGGGGACCCTTTGTCCCGCAACATTTTCATCCTCACTCAGGAGGTCTTGAGCAAGCTCATATATTGGAGCATTAATAATGGAGATATTTTGGAATATCAAAAGAGTATAAGGACTACGTCCATTTCTCACCTTATGTTTTCAGATGATACTCTGGTGTTTATTAATGCTGGAAAAAATTCTATCTATGAGTTGAACATTATTATGGAGGAGTACTGCCACTGGAGTGGACACCTTATCAACAAAGAGAAAAGTTTCTTCTTTATCTCCAACAAATGTTCTTCCAATCGAATTTCTGATATTCAAAACTATCTTTCCATGAAAAGAGTTCATTTTCCCATGCAATATATTGGGGCTCCTATTTCCCCTATCATACATAAGATTCGGAACTTCTATTTCGTTATCAATAGGATCGCAGACCGCATCCACAACTAGAAAAACATGTACTTATCTTTTGGTGGTCGTATTGCTCTCATTAGTAGTGTACTGTTGGATACTCCAGTTCATTCTCTCTCTACGGTTTTGCCTCTAAAAGGTGTCATCAATAGAATTGACAAACTTCTTGCTGGGTTCATTTAGTATCCTCTGGCCGAAAGAAAAAGACATTGGGCATCCTGGAGAAGAGTGGCTAGGCATGCTAGGGAAGGTGGTATTAATGTTCTAAGTTTGGATGACACCCTCAGAAGCATGCATGCTAAACTAGCTTGGGAAGTTGTGGATTAGAGTATTCTTTGGGGGAAAACAATGCACCCTCTATTTTGACATCAGTCCTCGGTGGTGGGACGAGGCTCTTCTCTTTGGCCCAACATGTCTCTCCTCATTTCTGAACTTATTGGTGACTCGCAATGGATTATCAGAAGGGGCGAGATTTTCTTCTGGGACAACATCTGGGCGGGGAAGGTGCTTGGCTTACCTGGATGTCATTCCCCCACTATAATGTTTAGGGAAGCAAGTGCACACTCGACTTTCGTTAAAGTGGTGTTGGATGAGGAACATCAAGACCTCTTCAACCTTATTGTTTTATCATTGGACCCAGACAGATGACTGTTTTCTCCTTCCTCAACGGGGAACTTTTCTGCTAGTGATTTCCACCGCACGTGGGGAACATCAGATGCTTAGGATACTTGGAATGAAGTTCTGTGTCCCAAGGTGGCTCCCTTGAAATTTAGTTTCCTATTATGGAGAATCAGGAACTGTGCCATTCCCACGGACGAAAACATCAAAAATTGTGGAATCCCTCTTTTTTCTCGGTGCACATGTTGTACAGTTTACAAAGAGGAAACGGCAGAGCACCACTTTTTCTCTAGGGATTGGGAGAATGCAGTATGGAGTTATTATGGGGACTTTACCAGAATTTATGATCCTAGCCTAGTGCAACTTTTATTCTTGGACAAGTGGTTTCATGGGTCGGGAGCCAGAGAGACGAAAAATACAGCATGCTCTTTGAATCTCCTTGCAGGGTGTTGGTCCATATGGTAAGCGAGGAATAAGATCAGGCACGAGGGTCTGCGGTCTATGGATAAGTCTCTCATCATCAGGTTGAAAAATATACTCATTGATATGGCTTTTCTTCTCTCTAACTGGCGGGATGCTCCATCCTTCAGTTGGATGTCTTCCAGTCCTCTTGTTTTCTAGCAGAGAGCTGGTTTTGACAGAGTTCTCTGGGATAGATGGAGTCCCCCTATCAGGGGTTTTAAACTCTATACTGATGGGTCATTCTCTATGGGAGTTCTGCATGGGGGTGGGATTGTCTGAGATTTGCAAGGATCAGTCCTCATTGTCATCTCCTCCCATTTAGGACATGGCTCCTCTCTTCAGGCCGAAGCCAAGGCCAAGATCACAGGTATCAGCCTTTGTCCCCAGAAGGGATTAGATTTAGCTGAAGTTGAAACAGATACAAAAATTCTTTATGATTCTTTGAAGAATATATGCTCTACTCCATGGTCTATTATCTATATTATCAGAAATTTCAAAGGTATTCTCTCCAATGATACCAAAATCAGCAACACCTGGCGCGAGGGTAACCATGTGGTTGATCATCTTGGTTCTCTGGAAGTCCTTGTTCACAATCCGGTTTGTCTGCATGACATTTCCACTTTGAAGCCTGAAGGGGTTAACTTGATCAAAGGGGATTCCCTTGTCTTGCATCATATTAGACCTCCTTAGGCTGCTCTATATTATTTATTTGTTGTATGGTTTCTCCTTCTTAATAAAAAAATAACTTGAGGTTTACAATATTTTTCGATATATTGAATATATTCAGTAGCGTGTGAAAAAACAATTCTATATGGAGTCTGGGATATTGGCAACGCCCTAGGTCTCTGGTCAATTGAGAATTCAATATCACTTCTAGGAGGGAGACCAGGAAATTTATCTAAAACAAATTAGCAAATTCCCTCACAATAGGCATGTCCTTAAGGATTGTTGCTTCCTTAGACTTATGCATCTGAGCCAGATACGCATGATCATAGTGAAATAATATTCATTCTTGAGATGATGGAACTAAAGTAGATTCATTCTCCTCCTTTCACTTGTATAGAATCGGGGGTTGATTCATCACATGGAGGGTGATTTCCCTCTCATGTTATGTTGGCTATATATAAGGAGTGTCAATCCATGCAATGAATTGCATCAAATTACACTAGAGGGAGTATTAAAAGGTTCTCCGGAAAGTTCAATCCACAAATTATGATATGGGTGGATATATATTCCTGGGATGAAATGATTACCCCATTTTCTATACACACCGATATCATTATACCCATGATTTGTGGTGGTGTAGGGATTATTCTACTAAACTATTGGGATATAAAAGAATCTGTAGAACTATGGGCGATAAACCTACCTTGCACTTTCTTATTCTGGTTCTACTCTATCCATTATATAGTTAGGGTGGAGTATATTAAATAGTTAAAAACATGAAGGGGAATCCAAAGACAAAAATATATGACTTATAAATTAATTTAATTCCCTTAACTAATGAATCTATATGCTAAAATATATGTTATCCATGATCTGCATTCCATCTTGAATTCTTAGGTTTGTTTTTTAAAATTCCATTAATTTCCTCTACCTTCTCGTATCCAGAACATGATGTATTTTCTTGATAAACCACTTACTCAATACTCACTAAAACATAGGAATTTTTTATCATAATTAGTCTTGACTCTAAGGCATCAATATTGTTTTTTTAATCCTAATCCCAAAAATAACTAAACATATCCTCTGATACCAACAATAAAAACCCTTCACTTTATTACATACTTATTAATGATTTATTACATAAAACCTTCAATTGATACAACATAGAAGATATTGAGTTGTAGTGTCTTTGGGGTTTTGGAACATTACATAATAATTTAAAACAAAGAATGCAACATCTTATTGAAAAAATCATTTATAGGACCACAACATTCCCTCGTACTTAGCATTGAATGGGATAACCAGAGGTTATCAATAAGAAAAGGCAGAGCTATAAATCCTAGTAAGAAAGTAAATAAGTTATAACATGAAAATTACAATACATGTCAGAAATAGGCATATCAAGGGAGAACAAGAGAAACATAAACATAACGGCATGATATATCGTGATAATCATAACATGGAAACGTGGCAACAACACTGAACATAGAACTAGAATGAGCCAAGGCTCATTGAACATGGGGTATGAGTAAACCCTCATTGCACATGAAGAACGAGTATACCCTCACTGCACTTAATTTATCATGAGTGAACACTCATTGAAAATGATATATCATGGTACTATACTCTACCAAATGCATCGGAGTGCTATCATGGTGCACCCTTCTTAAACCATTCATTTCATGCATAAGCGAGCCACATGGATCATACAACATGGAATCATTCAACATCATCATTTATTCCATGATAAAATAATGCAGAATAAATTCATGAAACTCTATAAACAATATAATCATTTGAAAAATTGTGAATACTCTAGATAGTGAAATGGGCATGGTATTCAAAACACAATGACTTTGCCTAGGAAAATCGGGGGCAATTTCGGCAGCGTAACTGCGTGACATAAAAATTAATAAAAAAGGATTTATTATAAAAAAGTTGGTGTATCATCATATGTTCATGAAATGTTCATTATGGTAATAATTTAGATACATTTTCCAACAAATATATTGGAATTTATATTCACGATACAAAATAATTTCTTGAATGTAAATGAGGAGAGATAAATTCTTTACAGAATTCCGGCATGGTAAGAGGTGTACATGGGAGGAATTTAATGAGAGATAAAGGGATCTATAATCATTAAAACATAAATAAGGAAGTATTGGGGAGGTTAAAAATCATACCCCAACAATTATAACTGAAAATAAAATGGAATTACAATATTAAGAAACTTGGATAAAAAGAGAAAGGTAAGAGTCCCTTACCTGGAAGTGTGATCCCAAAGGCTTGGGGGAGGCTTGAGAGAGGCTTCCGGGGAGATTCGACCTCATTTTTAGAATTATATATAGAGGATTGAAGTGGTTTGACTAAATTCAAAGGCTTTGAGTGAAGAGGATATGGGAGCTTGGGTGGGTTTATATTGGAGAGGAGAGGGAATTCTTTATTATTTAGGTTTGGGACACCACACATTAAACTAATCGAAACCAAATAACAGCCCTTGGTTTTTATCCATGGATTTCTCCAAAGGGGAGTGGAGATAAATATTTTATATTGCCAATGGATGAACTTCTTAAAATAATAGGTTTGCTTTTGTGGTGGTTTGTCACACTCTAAAGCAGAACAATTTAAAAAGATAAAATGTTTTATAAGTCTTGAAGTGTCCACTAAGGCTTTGTAAAATAAATAAAAAAAACCTAAAAAAATATTATTTTAATGGTAATACATATATTTTCTGAACATAATGTTTATAATATTTTATTACATCACTATTTTCTCATTATGATGTCATAAAATACATTATATGTTTAAATAGTATTTAATTTTTACCAAAAAATTCGACTATCTCCGAAAATTATGAAAAATTCATTATTTGATAATATCATTATCTAAACCCCAAGAATAATATAAATTATATCTAAACTATTTTCTAAATATGTGAATTTTCACTTTTAAAATAAAACTCGTCATTTAAAAAAATCACAGGTTTTGACAAAACAACTTTCAAACCTTAATAAAAATTACAATTGCATTCATAAAATTTTATGATAATTTATATTTAATAAAAATTAATTTGATAATAATAATATTATTTAATTAAATATTATTTAACTCTTAAATCCTTTAATTCATGAAATTAAATTCCTTAGTTGAATATTAACTAAAAATTCTATTTGTGCTTTAAGAACTTATTAAAAAGTAACAATAAAAAATGAATTTATATTCTTTATACAAGAATAGTTTACATAATCATAGTACGATGGTCTTGTTACATAACCCCATATAACACCCACATAAGTCTGAAGGGTAAGGTGTGTGATGGTGACAGACTCTTGGGGTGGCTTGAATAATATCACTCAGTTGGTAATCACTATCAACTTCCACTTCTCCCGTAGGTGGTTCTATTCGAGCATAATGTGATGAAGCTCATCTTGGTCTTGGTCAAGAGTGAAGCCCAATAACACCACCTCCTTTCTGAGCTCTGGAAAATGGGATTCTTACTGAAAAGTCTACTTGATGAGGTCATCACTTCTTTTTCTATGTCAATTGGATTTGTTAATGCCCTATATTTATACTAATGATGTGATCACTATTCAAAAACAATATTAGTAAGAGTCACAATTATCAACAGTATTTTAAAATCCAAAAACATAAACCAAAGAAGTGAATATTTTATATTACCATTTTACATAATTAGAAATTTAATCAAATCAAAAGGAATTTTCATTAATAAATGTTTTGGTCATTACAAATTCACATATGATAAATAAAAAAATTATATGCACAAGTATAAATGTGAAACTAGATCATTTGATTAATGAAATGTTATAGAAAGTGGTTCTAGGTTATATTCTAGAATTAATCCCATGTTTTCGTCAATTTCATACTTGATATTTACACATCCAAAACCAATTAATTTCAATGGTTATTAATAAGTACCTATACATTATCTTATAAAGATAACTTTTAACATTAATATATTTATAATAATTGTTTATTCATTACGTATCATGTCCTAAAATACCTAAATTCTATTAAGAAAAATAAAAAAACTTGTAAACACAAAACTAGTTTGATAAAAACTATTGAGACATTCACCTAGATACCCAAATGGTGTTGAATCCATGATTCAAATACCCTAATAACATTAATATATCAATAATGAATCAAAAATCGAATTTTGAATCTAATTTTACCATTGAGGAATTATTTTAACACTTTTATTAAAATAATAAGTCACAACTCGGGTCCTCTATCAAACCAACATGATTTTACCATAAGATATATATTCCCAAGATAAATTAAAAAATCTACAATAATTAATGAGAAAAATATATAAACTAGGAAATATTTGTGTGTATGAAACTAGAATATAAATCCAATCATGATTTAAACAACATATCAAAATAATGTGCAACTAAATAGAACCAACAGAACTGAATAAAATAGATGATTTGTAAGAACCTCTTCTTCCAAACAAAATACCTCACTCAATCCCTCATAGATACTCAATACATGAACCCACACCATAATTTATGTTGTCATTAAGACATCCAATATTTATTTTCTAATCATTTATACTTGAAAAAATCTATATAAAAGAATATGTCCATTAGCCTGTCCATGTACAATGTGAGAATAAATTATTCATGAAGAATGACTAGAACTATCTCAACATAATAGTGGATAGTGAATTGTTTTTATATACTTGTATACTCAATTAAATATATAAATATATACAATTGAATTTGCATTTAGGCACTAAACAATATATTAATCATGAGTGAAGAATGTCATAGATTTGTGATGGATGTAAAAAATAAATCTCAATATCAGGAGGATCATTACCTTCATATATCTATTTTAGGATTAACTTAGAATATTATTTGTAATACTGGTACCATGTTCTATAAGTGTTATTGTACACACATGTCTATATATACACCAAAATATGTGTGTTTACCTATTATCATCCTCTACTGGAGGCCACATATCACTTTCTAGTGAGGGAGTATTGATATATAATATTCACCTTAGACGTCACTTGTCTCCTCATATGAATATTATACATATATAAATAATCATAAAGTACGAGGCAACTCATCTATTTATAGGGATTTACTATATATATATATCAATGACATACATCTTCATGTATAGCTGGTACATAACTCTAAAGTTTAAACCTTCAAAAAAATGTTCAAAAACCAACTTATTAAGTATATATAAAAACCTATAAAATTATAAAGGAATAGACATACTCTATAAAATTAATTAATATACATGATCAATATTCCATACGATAGAATAAAACTATCATGAGATGAATCAAAAAATATGTAAACATGTCAAAATGGTGCAATATCTTTGGATAAAAGAAAACATGGAAAATAATTAACCATGATAGTATAAGTCTATTGTATTATATAAAAAATCATATAAATTTTATTATACATTATATTAAGAAATAAAACAAGCAATTCACTAGGGATCACCATTAGTAATGAACCTGAAATATAGATATGATATAATCATGTAAAATATTATTTTCTTCTATAATGAGAAGGATATATCATCAATGATTATTAAATGAATCCATTCTTCTAAAAATACCTAATTGGTTTCTTTTTTTTAATCTCTATGTTTAATAAATGTTTTAGGCTAAATAAAAAATTGAACTCATCATATTAATAAAAATATCTTCTGGGTAGAAATTTCAATAATATATTGTATTGTAAAAAAAATACCATTTTATTTGGATTACCCGTATTTATGAAATGAATGTTTTATGAATATGGGGTTAGTATTTTAAAATAAAATATTCATAAAATTTAATTTAAAATTTATCTATTTTTCTAAATAATGTTTCATCGAAGGAATTAATTAACATGATTGAGAATATTTGTTAAACCAATCTATGTTTATCCTTTAATGAAATATGATTAATAAGAATATTTGAAATGTTAAATTATGTTGAAGTTATAATAAACTAAATCAATATATCTTCAGGGATGAAATC
The DNA here is from genome assembly GCA_963277665.1 of Viscum album. NCBI lineage: Eukaryota > Viridiplantae > Streptophyta > Magnoliopsida > Santalales > Viscaceae > Viscum > Viscum album. The sequence goes on from OY728145.1 coordinate 193,276,942, forward strand.
ACATTTCCTTAGGATAAGTATGTTTTTCATTGAATTATAACTTCTTCTGGTTTTGGTAGAGAGGTTTGGTCTCATCTATGATACCAGATAATTTATTTTAAAGGAACCTCTCTAATAAAAAAATATTTATATTAAAAAATTAGTTTACGAGTGAACATACAACTAGATTAACAAGGTTGGTTCGAGTGAAATAACCCAAATATATGACTCCAAACTCTCCTTATGGACATTAAATCCACATGGGTTTTTAAAAAAAATATATGTATTAAATTTTATGAATGGAAGTATGTAAAATCGTAATCACTAAATGACCACCCTTTGTGGTAATGGAATTTATACTTTTAGAATGAGAAATATATTTGTTTATGTTATCCAAGTAAATAGAAGAGTAGTGTATTATGAGACATTTATTTATAAGAAATGAAGTCTTTAACAAGTGATAAATCCAATATAAGAACTTAAAAAACATTTAATAGACAATTAATATAATCAAAACAATTAAAACCTATTAAAATTTGTGTATTATGATTAATTATTTAATATAACCAATGAATAATTTAACAAACATATTTTCACAAGCTTTGAAATCAATTTGTTTATTTAACAAAGAAATATGGAAAAGAATTTCATAAATTTAAAAAAAATTGAATTATTCCAAGTATAGCCTTGGAATTCAGCAGAATAGTTTAGACTACCTACCATAACAATTGGAGTAATTTATCAATCCCATATTTCACAAAGTAGAATCAAAGAAATATTTAACTATATTTTATTTACAAGGGATATATATATATAATCACCATAACTAAAGAATAATTAAACACAATCAAAAAAATTAGAATATTACTCTAATATACACCGAATAATAAAATAGATATAAGGAATAATTAATTAAACTTTAATATCCTATAATTTCCCCATCAAATAATCAAATATCTAGAATAAATCATAAAATAATATACTTCAATTAAAATAACGATGAAAATTTTGAATGTAACATCCAAGGATCATATATAACCAATAAAATTATAATCAACTTTGATTTAGACAATTCCATTATGATTTATTGGAATTATCACAGAATCCATAATTGCAAAAAAATAATTTATAGGAGATGTGTGGGGGAAGAAAATTTAACAAAATAGATTGGTTCATCTTTGATTTAGCATAAAGAAACTCCATTGAATCAACCTATACTCTGAATGTAAAAGTATAAAAGAAAAGATACTTCAATGATACAAAAAGAAATCCATCATTGGTCATTAGATGAATGAGTTCAAGGAAATACAATATATATAAAAAGGTTTTAATAGAAATGACCAAAATTATCTTATCACATAAAAAATAAACCCAACAAACCATTTACCAGATATAAGACCACCAGGTAGTTGTTGGTATATCGAGGATACTAGGCACACTTCTATTATCAACAGGTACCCAATTCCACACTAATGATTAACTCGTATAACCTATAGATCTAATTTATAGGTGGAACTATCTCCCAAAATATTCTAAAAAAATGGTCCTCATATAAACTCTGAATCCATACACAAAACACCACTTATTTCATATATAAAATTCAGAATTCCAATCTTAATCCCACAAGGGAATACACCCTCTCTCATAGAACTAAAATTTCAAATAACCCAATGATTATGTTACATTATGATCCCTTCAAAAAACATTCCCTACTAATTATAGAAATTATGTTCATTGGCCATTTGAGTATTATTATTTAGTTATTAGAGGAGTTTATTTTATTTTTATGTTATGGAATATCGAAGAACTATATTTCATGTTGAGTGTTATCATGAAAACAATGTAGGATAATAATGTATTTATATTTTTTTTGAATAATTACACTTCTTAAATATGGATCTATATACTATGGTTATGCTGGTTATATCGAAATCCTTATATTATGAGTAAAATTTCTTAGTGCATTGTAATTTCATTGAAAAATTAATTACCATAATATTGATGGTATGATTCATATTTTTCTAGTCTCTCTGTTGATGATGAACATGGAAATATATTTACTGAGACTTGTCTTTTCGTGGATTATGATTTAAGGAAGGGATTTGAATTTGAGTATGAATTTATTCCATTATTGTTTGTAACTATGACCTTTTTTGGAATAGTATTTCTGACTGTATATTGTTTAATAAGAAGGATATAGTATGTATGTTAAAACCAAGATGCCGTCACAAAAAAATCGAATTGTAACTTGAAGAATAAGGACATTTTTCAAGGACCAGAATAAAAAAAAAGATAATTTCATGGAATATATTATTGATAATTGGAAGGAAACTATTTCTATTTATCATAGTTTAAGCATCAAAGAGGTTGTTTAGTGATAAAATATACCTTCTAATATAGTGATAGATCCATACGAAGCTTTAAAGAAATGTGATGAGGCACATATGGTGACTCCTCATGATCAGAATGAAATGGTTTCCACCTTATGTAAGAAGAATATTTCCAAAATAGAGTTTGAATTTGTCTAAACGATTCTGAATCCCATACATAATAAATTTTGGTTAGAGCAGGATTAGGAGGAAGATTATAAGGTGTTCTATGTATCGAATAATATGGTAATTATGTAGGGATAATAGAAAAAGATTTAGGTCCATTTTGCAGATGACATAATGAATATGATGAAAATAAGATTAGTGATAATTTAATTGATAATAATTTGAAGGATTATGATTATAGAACAAATGAAGAAATATTAATTTATTAAATGGATACACACATAAATAAATAAATAAATTAAAAAAGTGTTAAGTTATGTATAAAATCTTTCAAGAATAAATCATTATTTAGATAGGTAATGGGAATGAAATATTCCATCAAATAAATATTATATATTGGGAATAGTCAATTTATTCAAAATATTGGAACAAATAAATTGTCTAAACATATGATTAAGGGTCATAATACTCAAATATTTTTTTTATTGATCATATGGTGTGATGTTTATTTCAAAATGGTAAAAACATTATGAAGATGGATTCTATTCATTAATCATTGATCAATACAATTGTTATAGTTGATACCCTTTTCTTAATCACATCAATTTCTATTTATACTATTTATATTATTAAATTCAAAAATTGGATGATTACTTATGGGATTTATTAGGATGGATAACATGTTTGTATCTCCATTATATATGTATCTCTTATGTAGTTAGAGGAGATATTTGGTGAGGTGATATATTTTTTTCTTGAAATAGATGAATACTAGGTTGATCTTTTAAACTTCAATATTATAATGGATACCTATGATATTATAGGTAATAAAATAATTACTATTTATTGTGGGGACTTCAAAAAAAAATTCATTGATAAAATTATCCGTGATTAATATGAAATGAGTGCAATTTATATATACTAGCAGAATGTATTGGTGAATGAAAACAAAAGATAGTTTAAAATTAGTATTATTTAGATTTATGTGATTATTGGTACATTACCACCTCAGATAATATTAATTCTAATTTTCATCATATTATTTCCAATCATAAGAGTATATTAATTGGAAACCCTCTTCTACTTTGGTTCATTACTACCTTGATTGGTCATTTGTATGTTTAACAGTTATATATTTAAACATGGGAAAACTTTTAATCTAGGGATGATATAAATGCATGATCAAACATGATCAAGATGCATAAGAATCTATTAAAATATTAAATTATAGAAAATTTCTCTTGTTGATAATTTTTTTTAAAAATGGGTAAATTAGAGGGTAGAAAAATTATGAGGAATACTATTTTTCTGAGTCTATATTTTATGAGTAAATTAATTTGAATAAAAATTTTAATAGGCTCATTTTACACAAGGATGAAATTATTACACACTTTTTATATCAATGTGATCAAATAATGAGATAAAAAAAATTTATTTGTTTTTAAACAATGAAAAGAAGAGGTTAAAATGTAAGACCTTAATGCACTCTAAATATAGTGATAAAAATATTCAAGATAAGATTCAGTTGAAATGTCTCATTATATATTACTACATTATAATTTTCAATAGGTAGTAATATGGGGATAATGAACTATAAAATTTTATTCCAAAATGGGTTGATGAAACATATAACCTTTTTATTAATAATTTTCCCAATAAATAAGTGGTTGGTAAAGAAATCATGGAAAACAATTTAGATAGTGTAGTACTTCCAGATTTACATACAAAAATATTCTTGTAATAATATTGGGATATCATTATTCGAGATATCACGAGAATAATTTATTCATTTTTATTGATGGTGTAATTACCCTTGGAATTAAATTATAATTCATTGTTCTTATTCTTAACAAATAAAATGTAGATCAAACTAAACAAATATAGGATAGTTTATCTAGAAAATACCATTACAAAGGTTATCAAATATATATGTTCCTATAGATTAATAACCATGGTTAATAAGGTGGTTTCATTAATTTGTCATGGGTTTATCAGACATACATGAATTCCATACAAGAAAATGGCTTATCATAATCTGTGTTATAAATCTAAAACATAAGTAAAGGGGAAGAAATTTGGATATAATTTTAGATTTTAGAATGGAATTTCATAAAATGAAATAAATTTAATTTTTATTCCCATAATAATTTTTGATTCTCATATGTATTTATTAACCATATTAAGATTATACACTCCTTTTATGTTATTTTTTCTAATAAATATACCATAATATGTTTTCCTTTTGCATTCTTATTTATAAATAATGTTGGTTGGTCCCTTTCCTAATGATGTATTTCATCATTTTCTTTTGATGAATCCTTCTAATCAAATAATAAAAACCTTGAAATATTAGAAGGGATAGAATTTTCACAGAAAATATTGAATTAATTAAAATTAATAATAATTACAATTTAATTTAATTAATTCTTAATTGTTAAATGGGTTGACCACTCTTTTTATACATATATTGAAATTGAGAACTCATGTATATAATCCCTCTTGTGAAAAAACACACATGATCCTCAAACTTCAAAACATTTATATATAATCTAGAGGGGTTAGTGTGAATTTATCTAAATTATTGCATCATTCTCTAATGATCACAACAAGAATAAATTATATATTTGAAGGATTTAGTTTATTTTTCTTAATACATTAGAAGGAGGATAAGGATCGATGCTCTCTATTCTTGGGATAATTCAAGAGTATATTTTGTTATATATTTTGTGGATTCTCTTGTGAAAAATGGTTGTATATAACTTATTCTCTAACTCTATAAATGATATAATCAATTTTATATACTTATGTCAGAAAATTAGGTATTTTACAAAGGAACTTAACAATTTTATTATTTCTAAGTGAACCCCATGTTGAATAATAAAAATAATAATATTTTTATATCATTTATGCGGAAAAAACATGTAGATAATATAAATATTGAATCTTAATTAAATAAATTAATATTTATTTGAATTATATTAAATATATCATTTCTTCTAGACTCTTAACTCAACCCTTAACTCCTTGAACATTGTAAAACCATATATAATAAATATTTATTTAAGTAAATTAATATCACTATATAATTCATTAAAAATATTTCTAAAAATTATATTCACTTGACTCATGAATAAATATTGTTTTCAAATACTCATCACATATATAAATTCTTTCAAATAAACTTTTATTGAATAATTTTAATCAACATAACCCAAAAAATTACTATTTATCATAACATGAATATAATATATAAAAAAACATTTAATTGAAATAGAATTTAAATGAGGTTCTTGATTCATATAGTGTGTGACTCTCTAGTCCTCCTTCTAATTGAAATTTCGATAACTATACTAATGTCCAAGATTAGTGTTCAGATTCATGTAAAGGAACCCATATAAAAATACACAAATTCTATAATGACAAAAACCACTCTTGGACTCTCACTATGTAATATAATTTATTTTTCTCAATATATAATCAATAATGATTCATTACCTATGTCATCAAACAATATTATTAATATATCTATATATTAATTTCTATAAATGACTTTGTAGATAAAATTTCTATGTTCATTGAATTTATTTGATAGGTATATTCCAATTAAAGGGATAAAGATATTTATTTTCTTTAATTAATAAGGGAAAAAACTCATTTCTTGACTTATTCATTAATTATATATCACTCATGTTTCACTAAATATATCATACCTCACCATGAGTACATGTCATCATGGTTTTTTCAATGCATATACGTATGAGATCCATGATATGTGTTGAAAATAATCTCATGTCCAATATCTAATAAACACATTCAAATGTAGGAAAGTCAAATGAGAGAGAAAATTGTGTAATTCCCATAGGTGATCTTATTATTGTAACCTCCGACCTTAGATATTACTAAGTCCAACGTCATGAAAATTAGTATAAATGTATTATGAGACCCCTAAAATTGATAGACTATATCATATGTGACCAATCAGATAGACAGAGAAAAAATATTTAAGTATATTATCATATCACTTAAAAATTCTCATCTAGAGGTGAACTTCTATGGAATTTTGATGAAACAGATACTATAATGATGTTATAAATTTAATATTATACCTATAAACACCAATCACGTTATAAGATATTTATTAATATTGAATAACATGGAAATAATGAAAATAAAATATATAAATTAACTAGTTCAAGGGTGAAAACTTCAAAAGGCTCCAACTTTTTATAGATCCAAATTATAATGATTAGGAGTGTGATAGATATCACATGATATATTTTCTATTAATGAGACAAGGATTTAGTAAATGTTTCTACCATGTTCTATTCCTAGGATAATATGACCATTGTGACCTCACCCCATTATATAAAATACCACAAGTGGTGATACTTTTCATATATAAGTTCTTTCCGTTGATGTGACCTTGACTACTTAGCTAGGGACAACATTGCAACTTTATCACTATACTATGTAATAACGTATTATTGGTCAGGGTTGACATAAATCCCATATAAAAATTAATGTATATGTAATACTTCATTAGCTTCAATAATATTGGAAACTACTGGCTTCTTTAAAATCCTCAAGGCCACAGCACCATGAATGATATTGATGTCACATTATTGTTATAATTTTATATTATCATAACTTGTTTGTTACAAATATATATATATATACCAAGATAGATTATCTCATCACCATCTATAAAAATAAAAAACATATCCTTAGTGTTCCTCTTACTGTCTTTACTTCTATCTATTAGTAATGTCTTGGTTCTACATGATATATACATACGATGTTCATGTCATTGGAAACTTCAAGACTGATATATAACATAAAATACAAGATTTACACTACAGGTCATACATGTGGAATCTATGTCATATGGTATCTGTCATCTTTTGTTCCAAGTCACATTCTTTAGAGAGGCATATTTCATGTCACATTGGTAATAATACAATCCTATATTTTTCTATATTTGTTCTTTAGTATTTTTTCAATGTATATACACTAATTTACTATGAGAGGCCTCTTATATCTATTAGAAATGATCATTATTCCTAGAATATTGGTAGATTCACCCAGGTCTCTCATGGATAAACATTGGTTCAACCATGTCTTAACTGACTATAAGACATATCTCATTTCCAATTAGTAATATTTCAACAATATATAATACTTGTAAAATGAATGCACTACAACTAAATCACTTGTATATATATAGGTCTTACACTAATCATTATGAATCTTAATTCCCTTATGGATCTATCAAAGAAAATGTTATATTATCTAGATTCTTACTGAAACCTATAAATGGATATCCCAAACATGAATAACATATTTGAATCTATTAGTTTCACAAATCCCTCTTATTATTCCATATATGAATAATACATTATTATTCCATTAAGGGAATGTATCTTGATATGCATCAAATAAATTTCATAATCATGGTAATCTATTATGTGAAATTCAATTTTGATGAATTTACCAATATAAATTGGTGAAAGGGTTCTAACATATTCTATAACCTGAATTTACATACAGACTTTTTCTACTTTATGTGATTTATGGGTACTAAATTTATCTTCAATGTAATTTTTTATGAATATCCATTGGAACTAAAAAGGATTTACATTTTATGGGGGCTCAACCTGAGCCAAAATTTTTTTATATTAAATGGAATCCATATAAAAGTTTAGGGATTTTTTCATCTTGAAATTTTTTAGTTGCATACTATCTAATTGTCTGAAATATTTTCATCATTATTGAATTATAATAAGACACTATCATCAGTTAAATAAAAAATTTTGGGATCCATTGTGATTAGAGTTTCTTATTTATGGAATTTTTTGTTTGTTTTCACTCATATCGCAATTGATGAAGGTTTTTTGAAAATAAAGACAAATGTTTATAGTATATAGAATCACTGAAGACATTAATAAATGGTATTTTTTTAGTTCATTAAAAAAATTACATTTGATAAATTAGGGGTTCTGTAGAAGTTCTATGAAGGTATTTGTGCAAAATAAGGTGCTTAAATTAATGAGTACATAGTCCATATAGTGGATTTTTTTGTCCATAAAAATGATTTATGAAAACTATTTATTGTATAGGCTCCCATGAAATGACTATGCAGTGGATTAACGATGTTGGGAGTCTACAATTATTAACACACCATGTGATCTTATTACGCATATATTTTCAAACATGAAGGTAGTAAACAATTTAAATGATATGTTTATGGTGTTGGAGGGGATATTTTTCTTTGACCACAATGCAATTAAGTAGTATTCTAGGGTGGTTTGTGAATGCTGCTTTCATTTGGAATAATGTGGAAGGAGTATGTGAAGGGTATTTAAAAAATGGTTGAACAATATTCCAATGGTTAATGTGTTTATCTTCATGATTTTCCAACAAATACAATACTATCTCATTCATTATGTGTAACAAATAGGCCACATTGGCACACTATTTTCCTGCAAACATGTGTGGTGTCCTCAATAAGGGCCACCCTTATGCCTGAATGGGTTATTAGAGAAATGAATGCCTCCACAGGATGACACATTTACAATTATTTTGGTTATTTCTTAGTCACACACACCCTCAAAAACATCACATGAGGTTACACATCCTTATCAGTACTCTAGGACAAAGATACATAATTATGAAGTTTCAATCAAATAGGATCCTCAAATGAAATATTGTAATGGCTAGAAGCGTTGAGGCCTTCTTGTTCAGTGGAAGGCTAGCCCTTCACAAACCAAATCTGAACACTATTCATATAGGTGCTGAAATAAGTATCGAGATGTCATAATATAAATTAGAGTCTTTTTTCTAGTGTACTTGTACTCGTGAACTCAACCATCCCTGTTCTACAATATAAATGGATAGTAAAATGGGTTGTAATATCTAGAATAAAACCATGCATGAAATAACTTATAGGGAATACATCATTGAAAAATATAGTAAAACAAAAGTAAAAAATAAGAGAAGTACACACCCAAATATAAATGAAATCAAAACCAGGAAATAACTAGATTAAAGGAGTGTTGAGAGTTCTTAGATCTTGATCTCCAAGACTGATCCCAGTATGTGACCTACATAGGATACTATCTCTATGCTCTACTAAAATCACCACCAATTTTTTTTTGTCTTCATAAGGCATGACATGTGTGGGAAATTCCCAAGCAAGGGTGAGTATATACATACCCATTATGACTCATTCAAAACCGAATGGGGAGAAATAGAATATATGATTAAATTATTCATATGAAACCAAATAAATATGTAAAATAAACCCAATAATAAATACATAAATATCCATATAATCTCATAATTAAACACATGTGAAATTTAAAGGGGATCTTCATCTCATAGCCTGTCTCAGGATAACGATTCCTTATGTAGCTCCAAAGGACGATCATCAATTCCATATATCATGAAAATATGTTAAAAGAATTCATGACTTTTTATTGCACCTCTCCACTTCCCCAATAGAGGATACACTACCTAGTTTGATAGGGGGATTCTTCTCATTAGATAGGTAGCGGTACCCATGTTTGAGTGGTTTGGGTGATACCATATTGTAGATGGATAGATGAAACATTCCTTGGTGAATCAGGGTGATTCCACTTGGTAGATATATATAGAGGCCCCACACCCTTCTTCATTAAGGGGTGGTGGTGAAAATTAGTTGGTGTTAGTAGAGAACCAGCACCCTAGTACATCAAAGGGTTCCACCTAATGGGTTGATGACCAATGACATAGTTCCATAGAAATGTTCTACTCTGTGGTTAATGTATCCTTTAACTAGTACCATATGGGGTGAAACACATCCAGTTTAGGGAGTATGGGCGAGCTGCACCTTAGCATGACAAGGGGATATCTTCTCTACCTCACTCATTGATGATCATGCATGATAATTTATATCATTAATCATTTCATAATGAATCATAACACTTGGAACATTCTGTACCATAAATTGATATTAACTACAAAGGAAAGAATTATGATTTACTTAGAAAACATCTCTATATATTATACTCATGAACTAAAATACGAGTCCATACGAAGGAGATACCCAAGGTGGACGTTTCACATAAGGGTACAAGACTTTTATGGGGTACACATGATGTATATTCTTAATCCACATCCAAGAAATGTTTTCATATTAACATGTATTAGATACCATGTCACCATTATTTATGTTTATGTTGGCCAACATAATGTGTCTTTTCCACCAAGATCCTTCTCATGTTCTCCTCGACATGACCGTGTTCATTTGTTCATGCTTATGAAACTTTCTATTCTTGAGTACCGACCTACGCTCATGTACTCCTAGATTACCTTACATGTCTTCCCACATGTGGTGATGTCCATGTGAAGTTGCTACATGATATTGCCACATGGGGAGGGTCACACAGTTTTTGGGTTCATCCAGAAGGTGTGTAATCCAAATCATTATTTAAACCAAATATTTCATAGTTGGTTAGAGCTACACAAATGTTCTCTTAGTGTACATACCATATAGTTGAGTTTTATATAGAAAATAATGTTCTCCATTTGTTTCTCAAGATCTAGAAACTCTACCATTATTTATGCATTTTGATGACACAAAACCGGTGGGATTCTCTCACATCCATAATTTCTTCTATTTTAACATCCAAAAAATAGATTACATTTGTTTACATAAATCCCACACACCACCGAATGCACCTCCCATCATCTGTCGCATCATCGCATCATTGATATGGATCTTGGTTACATGTAGCATCCCCCAAGACCTATGATTTTTCATAATCCATCCTTTATTTTCTAATCCATACATTGTATGTGAAAATTCTGTGAATCAAGGTGTTTAACCACAGTTGAACCAACCCCGTAAAAGTATAACTATGACCCTACAAGAAAATGGAGAAGAACGTAAAGGATAGAGGTGGATAATGCATATAAACCTAGAAAATTTATCATTAGGAAATAATTATATTCCAATAATAATAAGAATGAATTTATAATGCTGATAACATATGAAATAAAAAGTGAAATACTGAATTAACACTATAATAGAGTATGTGGATCATAGAAAAGATCTTGTAAAATGTTTATTAAGAATAAAATATGAATAGATTATCAAAATTTTAATCAATAGAGGAAACTGAAATTAATGAGTCATACCTCAATTATGTATTTATTTTTGTTTAATAATGCATTCACTGGTGATGAAAAAGACCCGATTCATTCGTTGCATGTCGATCTACCTCGATCTCATCAACATTCATCATTTGATGTCAATCCTATAATAAACAAATCTTTCCACCTCATCTCATATCAAGAAATGTTTATGATACTAACCCTTATGAAACCATCATAAATATATATTTATAGAGTTATGTTTATGTTAATTTTATTATATAAATAAATAAATTACATTAATTAATTTGTTTAATGCTCCTGGAAATAGTTACTTTATCCGAACAGCTGACATTATGTAACCTTAGGTCTCATCTAGGGTTAAAGCCACTTTCTTAAAGTCAATAACGGTCCAAATTTTCTGTTCCAAAACTCCATTTTGAATATATTCCATTTTATAAAAAACATTGCATGTGTGGTACTAAAATAGTTAATATTTTTTACAATATATACTCTAGGATCTATGGTCCTCAGAATCCGACAACTGGATCCTGAAATATTTATTAAAATATTTCAATGTCTTAAAGGAAAAAAATATCATCACCACATTGTTAACCACAATATTGAATTTATACCATGAAATGATGAAGATAAAAAAGATGGGGATACTGAGCACACTCCTGGTTCCTACATTACGGAGAGCTCTCATGAATACTCTTGCATTACCACATCTCATCATCCAATGAAATGGAAAATCATCACATGATCCTCTCTTTTGAATCCCTGACTTCCACCAGGTGATACATGAATGTGGATCGATGTTAGAAATTCAGCTCTCACTAGTAAATGACATTCATAGGATCATGCACAAATCTTCTCAAATATAATACATGGAAGATATCATCAACATTCTCTAATTGTAGGGGTAGGTCTAGGTGGTATGAAGTATTTGAAACCCTTCATAAGATAGCGAATGACCCGATGAACCCTATAGATAATAAGCCTCTCAATCCAAACATCTAGAACCCTCTTCATGGGGAGACAAATAGGAAAAAAATTTCTCCCCACCTGAACTCCTAGGGAGTTAAATATATATCTATATAAGATATATTTTACCATTTATAAGTACTCATAGATTTTCATATCACTTGGAACGTTTTTGTCATCACTGACACCTTCTTTTGAATAACAAGAGACATCTTTCCAACATCAGTCCAGCATATGGGAGACCTAAATATACTCCTGTGTAGTCCCTTAAAAGGTAAAATACATATAATAGATTGACATATGTTATTATAAGATAAATTTTCCAATATAAGGTGATCCTGCCACATCTAAATAAATTGTAAGAATACAATATCTTAGCATACCCTCCAACACTTGGATGATGGAGTCAGTCTTCCCATCGGACTGGGGGTGGAACATAATACTCAACCTCAACTAGAACATGATTGCCTAATGTAGGCCTATACATAAATTTTACAAAAACCAAACATCATTTTTATCAATGATGATTGAGGGTATCCCTTAGAGTCAGGTGATTTCCTACACATACAACCATCCTAGGATCCCCACTAAGCTGTTAAGCTCTTCTCCATAATTGAAAGTAAGTATGTCGACTTCGTGAGTCAGTCAACAATCCCCAAGATAGTATCATGGACTCTCACTATCTGGGGAAGTCATATCCAAAATAACGTGTATATTCATTCCCATTTCCACTTTGGGATCTCATGTGGTCGTGGAAAACCTCCTGGAACTTGATACTTGGACAACGCCTACTGACATGTGAGACACTAAGAGATGAATTTAGCCACACTCTTCCTCATGGCATCCCAACAACACTTCCATTGAAGTCATTGTTCATATTTCTAATATATTAATTACATATGAATGTGATTTTTAAAACTCCATCGTCACCACCTCTTGCATCATGAATGGAATCACTATCCATCCCATGAAAAAGGCGACATGTTCCCCTCCATCATAAAATTCATATTGTGATTCTACTGAACGTATATGATCATGAAGAACATGAAATTCAATTTATCCCAACTAAAACTAGAGAAGTGTAGGAGCCAATACCATTGAATAAAGATAATATGAACACCTCTCATCCATTACTGTCATGTGTAATTAAGATAGCTACTTAGATTCCTCCCCCACCAAATGAGATCCTGAATTCCTAGTAAGGGAATCTTCCACCATGTTTTCATTCTGAGGACTACAGAGTATCAATAATTAATAGTAATAAAAGAACTCCAACAAGAACCTTTATTCCATGTCCAAATCTCTCTGCATGATGATATAACTAAGACTCTAATGGTCTGAGTTAATAATAAATCACTCTCCTAATAGGTAGTGCCTTCACATCCATAGACCAAATACCACTACGGCCAACTTCGTGTTATAAGTCATGTACTTCTAATCATGGGGTCTCAACTTTCTCAAAATATATGAGATATCTTCTTATCTCTGCAAAAACACATAGTTGAGCCCAAATCTAGAGGAATATTAATAAACTATATACTCTACACACACCTCTAGTAGTATCAACATAGAAAAATAGGTCATATGAATCCCAAACCACTCAAAAGTTCTCTAACTGTACTCATTCTAGTTAAATAACATTCCATTCCACCTTAGTATGGTAATAAGGATGAAATATTGGAGTTGTCTACCAAAACCTCATGTGTCACCCTGAAAAGCCAAGAAAAGTATTCACCTTCCACAAAATATTGGGTGGCTCCGATGAAAGAACTGTATCAATCATAACAAGGTTTATAGTTATACCACCCTCCGAAATGACATGCCCCAAATGGTTACCCTTGAAAATCCACAATGTTAACTTTCAGAGCTTACTATAAAGCTAGTGCTCTTGGAGTATGTCTAAGACCATCCTCAGATGATGTTCATTCTCCTTATCTGTTGAAAAGTATATGAGTATTTCATAAATAAAGACAACCAAATAATGGTCCATGTATAGTTTTAAGACCTAGTTTATAAAAATAGTGGGGGAATTCATCACACCTAAAGGAAACACCTATAACTCATTGTGTTTTTAGTTAAATTGGAATGTTTTCTTTGTAATATAAACCTCATGAACCCTCAAATGGTGGTTATTAGACCTACTATCGATATTTGAGAACAAAATTGTTCCTCACAAATGATAAATGAGTCTATCTACCTCAACATGGTGTGCTTTTACTTGTCTGTTTCATGGTTTTGGTAACCATAATAAAAAAGATAAGCAATCTCCCATCTTAAGTTTTAATGAATAAAACCATAGCTATAGAGTGGGACACACTGGTTTAGATAAAAACTCTCTCTTGAAGGTCCACTAACCACACCCTCATATCCAAAATATTAGTAGGGGACATCCTATATTCCATATATGGTATATGTATAGTCCTTGGGTTTCATGTCAATGCCAAATTGCAAATATCTATCCATATGTAGTCCTAAAAAATCCTCTTAGAATACATCTATAAAGTCCTCAACTACTGAAGGAATATAGATTCATAATGTGCTTGCTAAACCAAGGTCTAATATATACATGTGATTTGGTGATATGATATACAATCATTATTGAATGACCCACATTCTTTGTCATGAGATCTTTCTCGAATGAAAATAAGAAACTCACCCCATCTGTATAACGGAATCTAATCCACCTATAATGAAAGTAGAACAATGATTAAACTATTGTAATCCTTTCTATACCCAAGATGATTTGATAAGGATTCATTATTATGACCAAGAGGTCCCACATGAAACTATCTCTAGAAATAAATATCTCACATTGCTTGCTAATAATATATATTGAAGAATCACACCCTGTCAGAACCTCTAGGAAAAACTTACATGATACAGTCTTGACGGGGAGCTCTAGATCTTGAACAAGGGACAATAAAATGAAGGAGTGAATTTACTGGGTGTTTAAATATACAAAATAATGTGTATAATAAAAATAGATCATACAACATATCATCTCATGTGTTTTCGGGTCATAAGCCTTCATGGACCGCAGCCACCCATGGTCCCGTCTACTAGATCCCTGAGCCTGCCATGGGATACCTAGTGGTGGTTATGGATACATATTATAATATATTCCTCTACCAGTAACCCCTCCTTCAGTTTCATCTCCTAGTCCTATACCAACATGACCTATCAGGGTGCCTCCCTATCCATGTATGGGAGAACCCTGATCATGGGACCACTTCTACCGCAGTGGTCCATCTCCTTCATACTAACCAAAATGGCACATTAGGTCAGGAAATAATTTTCCATGTCATAATTCCAATCAAATTCACAGAATTTAATTATATAGTATGATATGGTCCTATACATGAACCCAATTTCCAAATATCAGACACCTACAATGTGGAGGTATCCAATGCTGATACCCTAACGATTGTCGCATGCTAGCTTCTACAGATCACTCATCCTTATGAAGACCAATTCCATCATTGGACTTCTGGCGTATCTGAGATAGGAATCCCTCAATCACCATTTCTTGATCTAGTATTGTTCAATATATGGGAACACAAATGGGAACCACACTTTCACATATTTCTCTATGTAGACCCCTCTCAAACTTCCACACCTGGAAGTAACCATATCAAACCATGTTGAGGGAGTACCATGTGTGGTCAGTGTGATTATTAAATTTCCTAGTTCCCTACTATACCTCGATAAGCGCCCAAATCTAAAGTAATTGTAATAAAGGGCATCAAATTTCCTCACTGAACAGCTTCTTGAAGTCAGTCCATGAGGGTGTCCCCTGTAACACCCCAAGCTTCCACGGTACGTTTCCCTTTGAATAATGCGATAGCGTGTGTTGTACGCAACCTCGAGTTCTAACACACACCACAACTAATTGAACTAGCCGTTGTGAATACTAATACCTACTTTTTGAAATTATATATATTTTATATCTGAAAATGGACTTCATTTTTGGATTCGGAATATCAAAATTAGCCTAGGGTGAAATTTTGGTACATTTCAGATAAGTTTCATATTTTGATGAATAGTGAAAATTACTAAATTTTAATTAAAAACAACTTTTTTAATCAAAATAATTAATAGTGATAAATTGTGAATTTGAGTGGTTTTAAAGTATATTTAGAATATATTTTTACCATTTAATATAATGTTTGTCATTGGACATAATTTTACAATTAAACCGAACATAAACAAGTGTCAATCTTTTGATAGTTATTACCTCTTAAAAACACGCTTTTTGTTTTGACAGCGGGAATTAATTTTAAATTAATTTCTGTCACTTCTGTGTTTTGAATTTAGGAAAATGGATTCCATATTTGGAATCAGGATGTCCAAATTATGTAAATAGGTAACTTTTATTTTTACACATTTTGAATAATTACTGCGGTAAATATTTTATTTACCATGGTTAAAGGGTAAATCCGGTAAATAAGGGTTAAAAAAAATAATATTATAATAATACTAAATTACCCTAAAACGTGTCTTAACCCTATTGGTTGATACATGGTCGACCATGGGCATCTTTGGGTCTGTTTTGGGACCCCATGGATCCACTTGTAAGTGATAATGACACATTATATTAATAAAGTTAAAATAAAAATAAAAATGGCATAAGCTTACATCTTTTAGAAGAACGATTTTTACATAGGGTTATACATGTTTGATTTTAGATTATAATTATTAATTAGAAAGATAAAAAGATTTCCTACATAATTATATTTTATTTATAATTTTTAGACATCAAATAATTTAAATTATTAATGACACAATAATGATGCAATGTTTACCTCATTAATAAATCATTTAAATAAATAAGATTATAATGATTAAAATATTATCTAAAACCTGTCCAATTCTTATTGGTTGATGTTATTTAGAATATTAGTCATCTTATCTTCGACCTCAATGATTTTTGGACCATTATAAACCGAATAAAAATATATTATAAAGTAATACTTTCACACTTTCCTAAAGAGCCCCTCCTCTCCCTTATAAATGGAGACCACTTCTACTCATTCCTCACACATCTCAAGCCACTTGGCTCGTCCAAACTCTGCCCAACTAAGCTCCCCACATCCCTCTCCTCCTCCTTGAAACTTACCCCTAGGCAGAAAGCATTTCAAGAAGTCCATTGGTTCCAACCAAAGTGAGTTACCTAAATTAAAGGTAACGATTTCTCTTAAATTATTTTCATTTATTTTGCTTCTCCAACCCCCAAAATCTTTTTATTTCCTTTCTTTTGTAACAAAACCAGTATCCTCAATATACTAGGATGTTGTTATAAGAACTATTCAAACTACACATACACACAACTCCATCTAATGGATGATGAACATAATGTTTCTGTGGATGGCAAACTAACGCCTCACGAAACGATGATTGTTCAAATACATCTTACCGCCTCTCATGGTGGCCATTATGATGGAACTGTAATTAAATATGATATTAATGATATATATATTTTATATAAGCTTCTGTAATTCCATTCTATTTCATACCATTATTCGTTTCATGTTGTATATACATACGATAATTTCATTTGAGGAAGTGCGGACTACCGCCCCCTTAAAATGATATGACTCGTTCATACCACACATGGAACGTATAAAGGATGGTGTTAATGAACTTAAGTAACATATATAAAATATTATATTATACTGGAATAGTAATATACCTATGTATCATTTGGATTTGATTCTTTTAAAATAAAAATTAAATGGAAGTAGCGTTCGTGCGTACGTACGGACTACCGTCTCCACGAACGCGATGAGATTCATTCTCCATCGTATCCATTCAAGTATAATTATCATTTAATGATTTAAAAATGATGTTTAAGGACTTGATATCATTCTGGATATGAATAAGATACAACAAACATGACTTATGTAACAAAACATATAAAAGAAAATGAGTAAGTTAACACACGAAACGACGATAATACTAAGATATTATCAAATCAATATTAAAAGATCATATATGATATCATATTAATGTATATGATTCTTTTATAATTTAATAACAATTATTTCACCATTATACAGGAGGTTAACCTACCCCAACCAAGGAAAATTACAAGGTAAGGGTTTATTTCACAATCTTTTCATTATCCGAGGTTGTTTATACGTAATAATCTACTGGGATATCTTTATCATCCACATCTATGTTTCTTAAAAATGTATTTCAAAACATTTTTACTATTTACAAGAATATGTGTTAAAGTCATTTATACCCTTGTTTGACTTTTTATAAGAGGTTTATAAAGGAATCTTTCCGTCGTTTTCAAAACAAGGTCCTTTTTAACCTTTTCGACAGAATTGAGGTAAGAATGTTTTTTTTAACTTATACGGCGGGTGCGGTTATTTTACGCCGTTATAAAATCTTCAAAGCTTTCCCATACAAGCTTATAATAATATTTTCAAATAAAATGTTTTATTTTATATGGATCTTAAATGATTTCAAAATAAAAGGAGATATTTCTTTTAAAAGAATTTTGATTTCATCTATGTCAACATCCTTTGATGGATTTTAAGATTATTTGAAGTTGATTTATTATGATACAAAACTTCTATATTGTATTGAAGGTTTTGTGATATGTTTGACTGTGGATGTGCTATTTTTATACCATTCATAGTTTATGGTGAAAGTATTGACATTTCGTATGCTAGTTTTAATACGAATGTTTATGTTATGTTTAAACCTTTTCATATGGGAATGCATTGGACTTAATAAGTGACGGGTGGAGCCCGCTATAGCTCCTCGATGCATCGTTAGGTCTCATGAGACAAACTAGTGTCTTGGCATAAGGCCTTGACAAAATCTTATTTGTAGTCTTGGCACGAGGCCTTGGCTATGTGGTTATAATAGTCTGGCATTATGCATTCCAACATTATGAAAGTGGTTATTGATTTTTGCATGTGATTATTAGATTAGTAGAATATCCATGTGAGTAAGTAAATGGCATTATTTCATTTTATTTATGCCATACCATGTTGAAGTTCATGTTTAAAAGGCTTTTGTTTTAGTAATTCATTGCCTTAAATGTTTATGCTTATTTTGAATGTTCCGCTATATTGTTATCCTTACTGGGCATTTGAGCTCACCCCTTTTCTATGTTTTATTTTTCCCAGGTAGTGAAGAAGTAAATTATTATTGACTTGCAGGGATATTATGAGGGGTTAATAGTGTTGATATGAAGACTTTGTTGTTGTAGTAGTTTTTCACTTTGAAATGTAATGTAAAACTTTATGAATATATCTAGTGTTTCCAAGGCTACTAAACCAATCGGTCTTTCGAGATTTGATCTTTCTTGTGATCATGCCAATGTTACGAAGTAATGCACCGACTCTGGGTAGCTGGGGTCGGGGCGTTACAGTTGGTATCAGAGGAAGTTTAGTACAAACCTTGGAAGCTAGATTTAGATAAACTCTGATTAGAGCACGTAGACCTAAGATGAACTTTGAGGATTAGTATAGAAGAACTTCCTAGAATTTTGGTATTGTAGAGATTTTGTGAGTTTTCCGAGCAATAAATCCTAGTCTGGATACGAGCAGGTAGAGGCGGCTCTGGCACAGATGTACCTAGGGGTAAAACCCGAAAACACCGCTTTGAGCTAGACTCGAACGGGAACTGGTGCACGACAACGGGCCTTGCTGCACTCTTGGTTACGACACTCCCGGGGGATATTCTTAGGATAACTCTCATTTTCTTTACAAATCATTATGAAGGGTTTATGAGTATATACTTCCTCAAAGAAAACATTTTTATGATTATGGATTATATCCATAAATAGTTCAATTTATGTTAAGTGTTTTATAAGTATGGGATTATGTATTTTGATTCATAAACTGATCTAGTTTATGCCATTGTTTAGAAATGGCGCCTAGTGGAAGAAATGGAAACCGTATCAATGCACGCACTCCATGTAGGGATTTCCCTCCTGCTCAAGATAATTATAGTGGGGCTGGTGATGCAACTGGTGCCGATCAGCTAATCACCATACTGGGACAACATACTCAGGTTATGAATAATAACCTTACCCGTATGGAGCACCCTGATCCGCAGCGTGGAGGATCAATGTTAGATCGATTCATGAGGAAACAACCACCAACGTTCAATGGGAGTACAAATCCCTTAGTAGCTGAGCAATGGATAAATTCCCTAGAGAAAATATTTCAGGCTTTGGGGAGCAGTGAAAGGGACAAAGTTATCATGGCAGTTTACCGCCTCACTGGAGATGCTGATCAATGGTGGTCATTGATTCAAAACATGAAGGAAGATGATGAAGTATCAAATATGGAGTGGAGGGAGTTCAAAGATCTGTTTTTAGAAAAAATACTTTCCTCGCGACCATCGAGCAGATATGGAAAGGCAATTTCTGAGTCTGAGACAAAAGGAGGATGAGAATGTCACAAAGTATGAGACTAACTTTACAAGGTTAGCGAGGTACGCTGGTGATTATATTCGTAACCCAAGAAGTAAGATTGATCGTTTCTTTGATGGGTTAAAACCATTTCTCCGTCGAGCATTAGTCTCACAATCCTTTCCATCGTACGAAGACATTGTCTCATGTGCTATCAAGACCGAAAAGGAATTCTCTAAGTCTTATGACTTTAAAGCAAAGCAAGAGAAGAAGAGACCTGCTGATAAATCTGGGAATGGAAATAAGGGGAAGAAAGGAAAGGTTGAATATCCATCATGTGGTAAATGTGGGAAGAAACACCCCGGTACTTTCTTGAAGGGAATGGGAGTCTGTTACAAGTGTGGTGAAAAAGGCCACCAAACTCATGATTGCAAGGGGAAGAAGGAAACTACCAACGTTCAGTGCTACAATTGCAGGGAGATGGGGCATTATGAAAATGCATGCCCTAAGCGTCAGGAGAACTTACCTCAGAAAAGGCCAAGGGATCAAGGCCAGGCTTATGCTATCACTACTGCTGAGGTAGAAGCTCCGAAAGACGTGGTGGCAGGTAATTTAATGGTTTCCTCAAGTTTAGCAAATGCATTATTTGATTCTGGATCATCGCATTGTTTCATATCTTCCCAGTTTGCTAAGAAAATTAGATATTTCCAATTTGATTTAATAAGGGAGTTGTCAGTTAAAACTCCTAAGGGAAGTATCGTTGCAACAAAGTTTTGTGAATCAGTCCCCATTAGAGCACATAAATTTTCTTTATCTGCTGATTTCATCTTCATACCTATGATTGAGTTTGATATAATCCTCGGTATGGACTGGCTTTCAGACTATGATGCGAAGATTTATTGTAAGAAGAAAGAGGTTACGATTCTTGATGATAATGATAAGGAACACCTTATTTTTAGAGCAGAATCGTCACCACCTAATTCTTATTTAGATCCACCCCCAGTAGATCAACTAAATTCAATTATTGGGGAGGAAGAGAATGAAGTAACTATCGGTGAGGAAAGGAATGTTCAAATAGAGGATGTACCTGTTGTGAAAGAATTTGTAGATGTATTTCCAGAAGATTTACCTGGACATCCTCTAGAACGAGAAGTTGAGTTTTCTATTGATTTGATTCCTGGATCAAGGCCTATATCGAAGACCCCTTATAGAATGGCTACTGTAGAGTTAGTCGAACTAAAGAAACAACTAGAGGAATTGAGTAATAAGGGATTTATTCGCCCTAGTGTTTCTCCATGGGGAGCCCCTGTTCTTTTTGTTAAAAAGAAAGATGGATCTATGAGGTTATGTATCGACTACAGGGAGATCAATGCTATAACGATAAAGAACAAGTATCCCCTACCTCGTATTGATGATTTATTTGACCAACTGCATGGATCTAAACACTTTTCAAAGATTGACCTTCGATATGGATACCATCAGTTGTGTGTAAAGAAGGAAGACATTCCGAAGACAACATTTCGAACCAGGTACGGGCATTACGAGTTTACTGTAATGCCGTTTGGATTGACTAATGCACCCTCTGTATTCATGGATCCGATGAATAGAGTTTTCAAGGAGTATCTAGATGAATTTGTGGTGGTATTTATTGATGATATCTCGGTATACTCCAAAACCTACTAAGATCATGAAAATCACTTGCGCATTATCTTGAAGACTATGAGGAGGCATGAATTATATGGAAAGTTTAGCAAGTGTGAATTCTGGCTTCAGGAGATTTCTTTTCTTGGCCATATTGTCTCTAAAGATGGAATCTCTGTTGATCCTTCTAAGACCAAAGCAATCCAAGAATGGACAGCACCTACGAGTATAACTGAGGTACGTAGTTTTATTGGCTTGGCAGGTTATTATCGACGTTTCGTCCAGAATTTTGCCCGATTGGCTAACCCATTAACGAAGCTCACACGTAAAGGGGTTAAATTTGTTTGGACAAAAGAGTGTGAAGAATGTTTCGAAGAACTGAAGAGAAGATTAGTCAATGCTCCTATATTTACTCTACCATCGGGGAATGATGGGTTCGTTATTTATAGTGATGCATCAAAGAAAGGACTTGGTTGTGTCCTTATGCAGAATGATAGAGTTATTGCCTATGCATCACGACAGTTGAAAATTCATGAACAAAACTATCCTACTCATGATCTTGAGTTAGCAGCTGTGATATTTTCTTTGAAGATATGGAGGCACTACCTCTATGGTGAAAAATGTGAGATTTATACTGATCACAAGAGTCTGAAGTATATTTTCTCACAAAAAGAACTCAACATGAGGCAAAGGAGATGGCTTGAATTACTCAAGGATTATGATTGCACGATACACTACCACCTGGGGAAAGCAAACAAAGTAGCAGATGCTTTGAGTAGAAAAGACCATGGAGTTCTGAACATGATGAGAATTGAAAGGGATCCAATTTTCATGGATCTAGAGAAGATGGACATGGGAATAACCAGGGAAGGTGAAACATCAATGCTTTTTCAAATGGTTGCCAAACCATCTTTACTAGAAAGGATTAAGAGTTCCCAGACCGATGATGAAGAATTTCAGAAGAAGATTAAAGCTGTGAATGATGGGAGATTGAGAGACTTTGTGTATGAAGATGGAATTTTGAAATTCGGGAAGAGACTTTGTGTTCCCAATATACCTGATCTAAAAAGGGAATTGCTGGATGACGCTCATAGTTCCAATTTCTCTATACACCCTCGGAGCACCAAAATGTATAGAGATTTGAAGGAACATTTTTGGTGGGACAACATGAAGAGGGAGATTGCTGATTTTGTGTCAAGATGTATGGTTTGTCAACAAGTGAAAGCTGGAAGGCAACAGCCTGGAGGAGTCATGCAACCTATTCCCATACCGGAGTGGAAATGGGACAATATTACGATGGACTTTGTCATGGGGCTACCAAAGACTCCTAGAAGGAACGATGCAATATGGGTTATTGTTGATCGTCTTACCAAGTCAGCACATTTTCTTGCTATAAGAGAAGATCTACCCCTGGAACGTCTAGCAAGACTATACATTAATGAAGTTGTGAGACATCATGGAGTTCCCCTATCGATTGTTTCTGATCGTGATCCCCGTTTTACTTCAAGATTTTGGAAAAGTCTTCAGAAATCCCTGGATACTGAACTTCATTTGAGCACTGCTTACCACCCTCAGACAGACGGACAATCAGAACGGACTATTCAGACCTTAGAAGACATGTTGAGATCTTGCTCACTTGATTTTCAGGGTATGTGGGATCAATATTTACCACTAGTAGAATTTTCCTATAACAATAGCTTCCATTCGAGTATTCAGATGGCACCATATGAAGCGTTATACGGAAAGAGATGTCGTACACCAACCTGTTGGGATGACGTTGGTGAAAGAAAACTTGTAGGCACAGAACTGGTGGAGGAAACGGTGGAAAAGGTGAAGGTAATCCAAAATCACATCAAAGCAGCTCAAAGTAGGCAGAAGAGCTATGCCGATAATCGAAGGAAGGATTTGGAATTTCAGGTCGATGATCATGTTTTCCTAAAGGTATCTCCATGGAAGGGAGTCATACGTTTTGGTAAGAAAGGTAAATTGAGTCCCAGGTACATCGGACCTTTCGAAATTCTAGAACGAATTGGGGCTGTAGCTTACCGATTGTCAATGCCGCCAAGTCTCTCCAAAGTTCACGATGTGTTCCACGTATCTCTGTTGAGAAAATACATCCCTGACCCAACGCATGTACTCACCTATGAGGAATTGGAACTGGAACCTGATCTTTCCTATTGTGAAGAGCCCGTCAGGATTCTTGATACAAGAGAACAAGTACTGAGAAACCGGACGACGCGTCTGGTAAAAGTTTTGTGGAGAAACCATAAGATGGAAGAGGCAACGTGGGAACCCGAGGAACTTATGATGAAGAACCACCCGAGTCTTTTCATGTAATAAGTATTCTAAAAATTGCGAGGACGCAATTATTTGAAGGAGGGGAGAATGTAACACCCCAAGCTTCCACGGTACGTTTCCCTTCGAATAATGCGATAGCGTGTGTTGTACGCAACCTCGAGTTCTAACACACACCACAACTAATTAAACTAGCCGTTGTGAATACTAATACCTACTTTTTGAAATTATATATATTTTATATCTGAAAATGGACTTCATTTTTGGATTTGGAATATCAAAATTAGCCTAGGTTGAAATTTTGGTACATTTCGGATAACTTTCATATTTTGATGAATAGTGAAAATTACTAAATTTTAATTAAAAACAACTTTTTTAATCAAAATAATTAATAGTGATAAATTGTGAATTTGAGTGGTTTTAAAGTATATTTAGAATATATTTTTACCATTTAATATAATGTTGGTCATTGGACATAATTTTACAATTAAACCGAACATAAACAAGTGTCAATCTTTTGATAGTTATTACCTCTTAAAAACACGCTTTTTGTTTTGACAGCGGGAATTAATTTTAAATTAATTTCTGCCACTTCTGTGTTTTGAATTTAGGAAAATGGATTCCATATTTGGAATCAGAATGTCCAAATTATGTAAATAGGTAACTTTTATTTTTACACATTTTGAATAATTACTGCGGTAAATATTTTATTTACCATGGTTAAAGGGTAAATCCGGTAAATAAGGGTTAAAAAAAATAATATTATAATAATACTAAATTACCCTAAAACGTGTCTTAACCCTATTGGTTGATACATGGTCGACCATGGGCATCTTTGGGTCTGTTTTGGGACCCCATGGATCCACTTGTAAGTGATAATGACACATTATATTAATAAAGTTAAAATAAAAATAAAAATGGCATAAGCTTACATATTTTAGAAGAACAATTTTTACATAGGGTTATACATGTTGGAGTTTCGATTATAAATATTAATTAGAAAGATAAAAAGATTTCCTCCATAATGATATTTTATTTATAATTTTTAGACATCAAATAATTTAAATTATTAATGACACAATAATGATGCAATGTTTACCTCATTAATAAATCATTTAAATAAATAAGATTATAATGATTAAAGTATTATCTAAAACCTGTCCAATTCTTATTGGTTGATGTTATTTAGAATATGAGTCATCGTATCTTCGACCTCAATGATTTTTGGACCATTATAAACCGAATACAAATATATTATAAAGTAATACTTTCACACTTTCCTAAAGAGCCCCTCCTCTCCCTTATAAAAGGAGACCACTTCTACTCATTCCTCACACCTCTCAAGCCACTTGGCTCGTCCAAACTCTGCCCAACTAAGCTCCCCACATCCCTCTCCTCCTCCTTGAAGCTTACCCTTAGGCAGAAAGCATTTCAAGATGTCCTTTGGTTCCAACCAAAGTGAGTTACCTAAATTAAAGGTAACGATTTCTCTTAAATTATTTTCATATATTTTGCTTCTCCAACCCCCAAACTCTTTTTATTTCCTTTCTTTTGTAACAACACCAGTATCCTCAATATACTAGGATGTTGTTATAAGAAGGATTCAAACTACACATACACACAACTCCATCTAATGGATGATGAACATAATGTTTCTGTGGATGGCAAACTAACGCCTCACGAAACGATGATTGTTCAAATACATCTTACCGCCTCTCATGGTGGCCATTATGATGGAACTGTAATTAAATATGATATTAATGATATATATATTTTATATAAGCTTCTGTAATTCCATTCTATTTCATACCATTATTCATTTCATGTTGTATATACATACGATAATTTCATTTGAGGAAGTGCGGACTACCGCCCCTTAAAATGATATGACTCGTTCATACCACACATGGAACGTATAAAGGATGGTGTTAATGAACATAAGTAACATATATAAAATATTATATTATACTGGAATAGTAATATACCTATGTATCATTTGGATTCAATTCTTTTAAAATAAAAATTAAATGGATGTAGCGTTTGTGCGTACGTACGGACTACTGTCTCCACGAACGCGATGAGATTCATTCTCCATCGTATCCATTCAAGTATAATTATCATTTAATGATTTAAAAATGATGTTTAAGGACTTTATATCATTCTTGATATTAATAAGATACAACAAACATGACTTATGTAACAAAACATATAAAAGAAAATGAGTAAGTTAACACACGAAACGACGATAATACTAAGATATTATCAAATCAATATTAAAAGATCATATATGATATCATATTAATGTATATGATTCTTTTATAATTTAATAACAATTATTTCACCATTATACTGGAGGTTAACCTACCCCAACCAAGGAAAAGTACAAGGTAAGGGTTTATTTCACAATCTCTTCATTATCCGAGGTTGTTTATACGTAATAATCTACTGGGATATCTTTATCATCCACATCTATGTTTCTTAAAAATGTATTTCAAAACATTTTTACTATTTACAAGAATATGGGTTAAAGTCATTTATACCCTTGTTTGACTTTTTATAAGAGGTTTATAAAGGAATCTTTCCGTCGTTTTCAAAACAAGGTCCTTTTTAACCTTTTCGACAGAATTGAGGTAAGAATGTTTTTTTTAACTTATACGGCGGGTGCGGTTATTTTACGCCGTTATAAAATCTTCAAAGATTTCCCTTACAAGATTATAAGAATATTTTCAAAGAAAATGTTTTATTTTATATGGATCTTAAATGATTTCAAAATAAAAGGAGATATTTCTTTTAAAAGAATTTTGATTTCATCTATGTCAACATCCTTTGATGGATTTTAAGATTATTTGAAGTTGATTTATTATGATACAAAACTTCTATATTGTATTGAAGGTTTTGTGATATGTTTGACTGTGGATGTGCTATTTTTATACCATTCATAGTTTATGGTGAAAGTATTGACATTTCGTATGCTAGTTTTAATACGAATGTTTATGTTATGTTTAAACCTTTTCATATGGGAATGCATTGGACTTAATAAGTGACGGGTGGAGCCCGCTATAGCTCCTCGATGCATCGGTAGGTCTCATGAGACAAACTAGTGTCTTGGCACATGGCCTTGACAAAATCTTATTTGTAGTCTTGGCACGAGGCCTTGGCTATGTGGTTATGATAGTCTGGCATTATGCATTCCAACATTATGAAAGTGGTTATTGATTTTTGCATGTGATTATTAGATTAGTAGAATATCCATGTGAGTAAGTAAATGGCATTATTTCATTTTATTTATGCCATACCATGATGAAGTTCATGTTTAAAAGGCTTTTGTTTTAGTAATTCATTGCCTTAAATGTTTATGCTTATTTTGAATGTTCCGCTATATTGTTATCCTTACTGGGCATTTGAGCTCACACCTTTTCTATGTTTTATTTTTCCCAGGTAGTGAAGAAGTAAATTATGATTGACTTGTAGGGATATTATGAGGGGTTAATAGTGTGGATATGAAGACTTTGTTGTTGTAGTAGTTTTTCACTTTGAAATGTAATGTAAAACTTTATGAATATATCTAGTGTTTCCAAGGCTACTAAACCAATCGGTCTTTCGAGATTTGATCTTTCTTGTGATCATGCCAATGTTACGAAGTAATGCACCGACTCTGGGTAGCTGGGGTTGGGGCGTTACATCCCCTCATCATGAGTCCACATGACTAGATTTCACCCGCACCCAAATACTCCAGAGAACATACTGGATACTAGTGAAACTATCTAATTAGTAGTGGTTCGCATGATCATAAATTCATGTATCACTGACTCATGTGAATCGTTCACTACATGGGGATCTAGATCAATTTAGAACCTAATCATCCTTTGGTACTGAAACACATAGAAAAAATTAAGTCTTCATGCATCCACAACATTTCCTATTAGTACTATCTTGTTCTCAACATGAGTGGGTACTTCTACCTTCACACCTATAGGGAAGACCTCTTGATATTCCCTCTAAACTAAGGCCTCATCAATCATCAAATCATTATTATGATCCGGAATGAGTAACCTGGCTAGTTATCTTCATGGAAAAATCCTAAAAGTGTTCAAGATGTAACATAATTAATTAATCGCCTATATATATGCAGGGGTAGTTCAATATAGATGTTAAATTAATGGACTTAGTAATATGTAATACATGTACCATTATTCCATGCAACCAATTTCTTGGTATGTCGAGTCAACAGGTAAGGAGTTAGAGTTCTGGTGAATGGATACTATTTTCGCCACACCAACACAAGTTCCCAAGATTTAAAACCACACTTGAGACACTTCGTCAATTTTTTCCAAATTCCCCAAAAAATATTCACCGTGATTATAACTCTAACACTAGCCCAAGTATGAACCACCTATGAGAACACCCTATAATGAAAAAACCCATTAGGGTCCCTAGAAGGTGAATGGATGGTTTTCCCCAACCACAAGCCCCCCTTAAACAAGCCAGGGTATAGTGATATGTGCTGATAAGGAATCATATAAATTTGAGGCCTTTATTAGTGTAAGTGTATACATTCACCCAACTGTCTCCCTGAAACTATACATATGAATTGTAAAAAGGGTAGTAACAAATAGTGTAAAACCATGGATGCAATAACCACCATGAAAAAAATACGAGTACGATATAATTAAACCAGTGTAAATAGGTGGATAATGCATGCCCAACATGAAATTATGACCCATTGTGATAACCACTAAAATATTTGATATACGAGACAACATAGTTCCAAATCTCCATGGTTAACCATTGAATGGATCCTATTAACTAGAGTATCCATATTCTCCACTGAAATCGCCTCTGATCATTCATCCATATGTATAAGAAATGATAATTATCGGAGAATCATATTTAGGGTGAGTATATACTTACCCAGTAAGACACCCTAAAAATTAAACGGGGGAGAAATAGAATATATGGTATAAGTAGTCATATGAACAAAAAATAGAGGGAAATAAAACCCAGAAAATATAAATATATACCAATAAATAAACCCATATGAGAGATAAATTTGATCTCTATCTCATATAAAACATCATAGGACAATGAATCTGCTAGAAGATCCAATATCACATCATCATTTACTATCATATCACATCACTTTCTACTAAAGTAATGGGGGGAGAATGTATCACTCCATTAGTCCACATATAGAGGGGGAACAATATCTAATAGAGGACCCATTCCCTATGATGATAGGGGGACACTATATAGATGGGAAGAGGACTCATTTCAGGATATGACCAAGCTATTCTACCCATTAGATGAATAAAGGACCCATTCCCTAGTGCATTTTCAGGGTCCCAATTATTTTTTATCGACAGAGGACCCATTCCTTTGTGTGTTAGGGGGAGGGGACACACAATAGATGTCGATATAGTACCCACATGCTAGTCCATCAGGGGATTCCACTGACTGGGCATAAGAACCAACCCCTAGTACCATACTAGGGTCCACTTAATAGGTATAGGCACTGTGACCTAGTACAATAAAGGGGTGTCACTTGGTGGGTAGAGGAATTGTGCCACAGTTCCATAGGGGGTTCTACTTAGTGGGTAGAGGACCCACACCCTAGTATTATAAGGGGTTTCCTTTAAACATGTATATGGTGTGTGGGGGACCCAGAATCTGGTATGACAGACATAATTCCAACCCTGATGACTCCCACAACTGATCCTACCTGATCTATACCATCATCTAGAATCACATAAAGAAGCATCACACTTGAAAAATTCTACGTCATATCCCAAAATACACTATAAAAGAATTTATTTATTTACATGTGGAAAATTATTCAGGATAGGCCACTAGTTTTCAAAAATAAGAGTTTAAATAATGTAGATATATATATTTGATGTTAATTATATGGGTACATGATCAGTATATGGTCCACACAAAATGTGGACCTTCTCTGTTGCCTGAACACATTCCCTCTAGACACAGTTCAAAGGCCATGTTAGCAGAAAAAGGTAATAATGGTGGTCCACAAGGGGTAACTCTACCATTTGGGGCCTTCTTGTGTGCTCCTGGCCACAGTCATGTTCACTGAGGCATGCCTATGTACTTAGATGTTCCTTGGTATTGGCTTGTGCTCATGTACACCTAGAGTTCACAACGTGTCCTCTGAAATCGGGTCTGGGCTATGCGAAGTTGGAACATGGATTATCCTCTCAGGGATGGTCACATGGCATGTGTCCCAAGCCACACAAAATGTTATCCTTTCATCCATGAAACCCTAAACACTACTATTGTATGAGGCTAAAAGGTGTGTGTTCTTGGGAAATATGCAATATAGTGTAATTTTCTATATAAACTCAAGTTCTCCAGTGTTTTTTCCAAATCCGACTCCATTTTATGATATCTGCGATTTGGAAACCAAATCCCAATTGGATTCACCTAAATACATCATTTCACTACCTCTCATTTCCTGAAAATCGATACTGTTTGTTCACATAAATCCTACACACCACCCAACCCACCCCCTAATGTTATTTACTGAATCCCATCATCGGTATGGATCTTGAATCCCAAGATTATCACTAAGAATCTAAAATTTATCCCAATACATCATCAATTTTTTAATCCATTTTTTTACACACAACTACAATAAACATGGGGGTTCGATCACACTGAAACTCTCTTAAAAAAGTAGAAATGTGACCTCATATGACAACAATTAAGAGAATAAAGAATATAGGGGTATGAATCACCTAACAAAAGTGAATTTTTAATTGGAAAAATATTAATATAAAATTATAATAATTGGGGAATTAAAAATGGTGTAAAAACTTGTAATAAGTAGAATAATATTAAATTAATAATATAATAGACAAAAAGGATTGTGTGAATGACCTGGTAAACCACATATCAAGAATAAGAGACGAAATAAATGTTCCAAATTTTAATCAACAGAATGAACCACAAATTTTTAGTGTTACCAAGATTATGGATTGATAACCTGTGAATAAAATGTTTACTAGTGATAGAAAATACTAGCTACGTTCACTGCCTCTTAATCCTGCTCGATCCAATTGTCATTCTTCTTTTGATGTTTCTCTGCCAATAAAGAACGCTCCAATACTCATCTTAGGTATACAAATATATTTGTGGCGAACCCATATTAAAAATTTAATATTTATAGAGGAATTTATAGGTTAGGTTTATAAAATAAATAAATAAAAATAATTATTTAATTCATATAAAACACTCGCTAATGAATGCCTCAGTTGGATGTCTGGTGCCCACCAACTATAGAGCAGAAATAGGGAAAACCACACATTTTAGAATCTTCTATGGTATCATATTTATATTCCGAGAATCTATTTTAAATATATTAATTTATTTTATTAAAAAAATATGTGTTCTTGATATTGATATATTTCAAATTTTTATAAAATCAAATCCTAGATCACCAAGCCTCAGAATATCACAACGACTCAACGTATAGCTATAACAATTTTTCATACCATATTTCAATGTGTTGAGAAAAAACAGGTTCACTACAAAGGTAAAACTTATATAAATGGGTATTAAATTTTATCCATTTTACCCTTTAACATTCAAGGTTGTTACATTCACCCTCATTTTAGAGAAAAAAATCTTCATTGTGGACCCTACATCTCAATCACAGTAGTGCCACCAGATATTTGGATTGGTTCCTCTTTGGATAACAATGCAACAACTTGGACCCATAGGCCACCAAGTTACCCAAAAAACACGTGTTGTTCCCTCTATACGTCCCACCCATGTGCCCAATTGGTTCATCTGAATAATTAATAACACCATAGGAAATCATTTTTTCTTTAAGGTTTCATTGTCCTCGATGAAAAACTACCTAAGACACATATGAGGAGATCACCCATCCATATCACTACACTAGAAAAAACATATTTAATGGTGTAGTTTTAATAAGGTAGGATCCAAAAATAAATACACACTATATTGAAATAGGTAGTATCATTTATCCTTTTAAACATTAACATTTAGGGTCTTTTATATTAAGGGTTGAATAAAAACATGATATGCATTGGAAATTAATCTGAATAACAATGATGGAAGGACATGTCTTAAAGGTAAGATATGTATTGTGTCTATAAATGGATTGGTTAGTGAGGTAAATGTGAAAAAATAGTTCATAAATGTGGTTGATAAGGCAAAATTCATGATGGTATTTTATAGATAAGGTTTAAATGAATTCTACCTATGAAGAAATGTTGTTTTTGGGGGATCTCCATGAAATAGGATTCATAATTCATGAAAGGGATTACATAATCCCTAATTGGGAATGGAATTAAGAATATAAGGGATCTCAATTAACTAAAATGTATAGTGATCAATGTTTTGTATACAATGTTTTAGTTCAATATAAATTGAACTGTGTTCTTTCTGGATACATTACATGAGACAAATTCAAGCAGAAATTTCACATGAAAATATCATGTGTGTATTTTTAGATACCATATAGTATATATGAGCCCCAAAATTCAAGTTTTCATGATGAAAATCAAATAATACACTATAAAATGTGGACAAAATCCTCAAGATTATTATTTTAGTGAGCCCACATCTAGAGTAGTTTGCAAAGAAGAGTCGATGGAAGTAATTTGAGAGAGAAGTGGGATATTCATATATTAATTGTAAATACAACGTTCAAAGAATTGAGTAGTTATGGATTAGAAATTATTATCCATAAAGATTCTATGTATTACTAGATTCTAGAATGGATGACATATCATTGGAGTATTCTCCATGGATAATATTCAATAGTAAACTTCATAAAAATATTTTGTTTCCTTTGTTTCAACATTTCGGTGTTATGTGAATGGATATTTCAATTAATAATGTTTAAAACGTTCTAAAAAATATTTGGAAAAATAAATTTTAATAAAAATAAGTAGTTTACATATGGATTCATCTTTCCCTTATAAGGGTATGTATAGGTACAACAAGTTGAATCAAATAAAATATTCGAGGAATTAAATCCACCATTCGAAATATATAGAGATATATAAGTCAGTAAATAAAAAAGGAGTTGCTAAATTTTATGGATGAAACTAACATATTTTGAACAACAAAAATATATTAAAACATTAATATGTCAGACTTTAGGCTCATTCAACATGATTTAATGGGATTTAAGATTGTTTAATGGCTAGATAGTCCATGATAGAATTTGAAAGTAATACATGGATACTAATGATAAATATTAAAATGATTTAACCGGAGATTTATTAGATCATATTTATATAAAATTGAATAGTTGTAACAATGTGATGTCCATGTGGGAGATAACTTGTAAACTTTATGAAGGAGACAGTAATGTGACTGAGTCTAATATATAGGTTTACTCTAACAAATTTTATGATTTGAAAATGTTTCCAAATGAGAACACTAAAGGATTCATTAAAAAAATAAGTAAATTTTTTTGAGATGTTTGAGGAATTGGGGAGAGGATAAATGAAATAGTTATTTTTTAATTATTTTTGATTTTCCACCAATTTACAATTCAAATGATAGATATCCATAAGCGGGGTTTTTGATCAAACTACCTTTATAATATCTGTTAGGCAGTTTACCAGTTTGGGAAATGGGAGTTAATCCAGATGGAACACAATGCCATTATATTTTATTGATGAAATTCAAATATATAGAGTATAATCACACCTAATGGAAATGATGTCTATGAGTGTGTATGTGATTATATTATATTTCTCATGGATATAAAATTCTATCAGGGAAGGGGTAGATTTCAGTATAACTTGGCCTTGGTTTCTTTTGATTTGTTAAAGTTGAGTGTGTTATAGTTAGGTTACGAAGAAGATGATATGATGAAGTAATTAAAGAATATCATACATAGATTCCAGTTAGAATATTCCTTTTTATAGGAGAACCTAAATCAAAGAGATCGTCTAGAACAAATTTCAAAGGAAGTGCATTATCTAAAAAGAAGAAAAAGAAAATAATGAAAATATAGAGGTAATTGAAACTGAATTAAAATATTATATATAATATAGAGTAATAGGTTTAATTGAAAAGAATACCCCAAAATTTTAAAATATTGATGAACCTAAATGTAAAAACCTTATTACTTATAAAATAATTTCTTTTTCATTCTGGAATTAAAAATTTAAACTCATTTAAAATTTATAATGAAATAATTTATATTTAAAAAAATTAAGGAATTTATACTGATTTAGTAGTAACATGACCTTAAGAACTGTAAAGACCCGAAGCTTGACGTACATGGACATTACATTACTTTTGCAGAATACATAATACATAACAAAAAAGAGACACACAAGGACCGTAATAGTTTAGTGTCTTTGGAAACTCGGAATATAAACATCTAACTATGTTGAATGATCTTCAACATATCCCATAATGATTCTTCCCATTTTTGTTATCTTAACTAAAACCTTTCTTTATTTCCTAGGGAAAATAAAACATAAAAATTGTGAGCTCAAATGCTCAGTAAGGGAAAACAAAGAGAACATAAAACAATCCAGAAACATTTGAAAGAAAAAACATGAACATGAAATCTAAACATTAAAACCTTGAGCAAAGACATAAATCTTGGAAGTATGTAAGTCATATATCATAAAGGAACATCAATCACGATAAAATAGCATGGGAATAAAACATGTAATTTTGGAAACCATTCAGCACTTGTTATGATTTCCATTTTATCCAAAGCATTGCTACCAAGACCATCTTAGTGGACAAAGTCCCTTTCTGAATCGAGTTCACTCCTCGTTTCAGTCCTATAACACTGAACCGGATTAACTTACCATTCCAGACATGTCTATATCATGAGATATAAATCTTTACCCAATGCATTGGAGGGATATATAGGTCCCACCCATCTCATAATGAAATCATTCTTACTTGTGCCAAAAAATAAACTTAAAACATTCATCATAACCCAATGAATAAAATGGGTTTCATAAACATCATCCCATCATCACATAATCCATATAAAAGAAATGGATATCATTCCATAATAAGAAAAGTGAAACCATGTAAATCATAGAGACATTATACTTGAAACATACACATATGAAATAATTGCATCTTATATGGAAAAATGGTTTTGAGAAAACACTTGAAATGAATTCTTGAGGAAAATATCCTTTCTTCTTCAAAATCAATTTCTTTTCACAAAACGTCAAGAAATTTTAAAAGAAAGTGATTTTGTTGAAAATAGTCATGAAATATTTTGGACGAAGCTTCATGAAAAAAATGATTTATAAAACCGTAAAAATCCTATCATGTTGTATACGTTAAAAAACATTCTTCTCATACTTTTTCCGGAAAAGTCAAAATGTATCCCGTATGGTAAACAAAAGAAAGATTCCTTCCATACGATGTGGTAAAAGTAGAAAAGGGTAAAAATGAATTTAAACATACATGGAATAAAATTAAACATTTTATAAAAACATTTTGAGAACACATGGACATGGATAATAATCATAACCCCATTAAATACTTACAAATAAACAATATCGGATAAGAATGAGATTGGAATAATTATCCCTTACCATAGGTCCGATATGCTTCGTATGGATCCAAACCTCCTGTATAATGATTTAAATAATGTAATTGACTTATTACATAATCATATTCATTGTTATGATATCATATATGTTTCACTTATGACATTATATTACCCGTTCTTTTGTAAATTAATGTTAAAGTAGCGTTTTGGGTATAATCGTTTCATTTGTCGTTCATGTTTTAACTTGTAATTATTCATATGATTACATAGATCATGGTTACTTACATATAGAATGTAAAACATGATTTATATATAATATATATTAAGAATATACATATATATAATAGATCAATAAATGTAAACAAATACACCGTTCATGGAGATGGTAGGTCGTACGTACGCATGAACACTATTTTCGTTTCCTTATTGAATTGAATGAAATTAAGTATATTACATACATATATGTATACATAAATCCAGTATCATTATTATGTCATATATTTCATGATTACTTATTATATATACTTTATAATCATTCATGAATGGTTAATCATTGAGAATGAATCTCACCGCGTTGTGGAGACAGTAGTCCGTACGTACGCACGAGCGATGATATCATTCCCATGATCGTGGAATTGTATTTAAGTGTATGTATAATATTTCAGAATCAATATCACTTTAATATAATCATATATAGTCATTATTTACACCATTATACCCATCAAAGTAAGGTGGTGGTGGAAAATAGATTACACCACGGCGTGGAGACGGTATTCCGTACTTACGCACGCGTTGTGATTTCGTTTTCCGTAGGATGGATAGATGGTGAAATAGGGTTGTTTCATAATTATAATAACATATCAGTATGTTATTTATATACATGTTATTACTTTATTATGAAACAACTAAATAAGAAGAAGTGGAAGAAGAAATAAAGTTGAAAAAATCGGTAATGGACATTACCTCTTCATTGAAGCGCCTCTTTGAGACCTCCTCTTAGGGCACTAAAATTGGTCTTTGAAGAAGACCAGGACCTGTATTATGTTTCTAGGGAAGTGTATAAAAGAATTTGGCACGGGTTGGCCGATCTTGAAGGCTCAAAGTGGTGTGAGGAAGAGAGGGAGGAGGTGCCCTTTTATAAGGGAGGAGAGGGGCACCTTAGGAATAACTAAAATTATTATTTTATTATAAATCCATATTCTGTTTTTATTACATCCAAATTGATTTATTTAGAAGTTAAGGTGGGTCTGGGTCTAAATACACTCATAAAATATAATTTAGGAAAGTTTAGGTTTCTATTTTAACCTTATCATTTAGATTTAACTTTAAGTTAAATAATTTTACTTTTACCGTGTCTTCTTGTTTGCTTACACTATAAGGTTAATAA
The DNA here is from genome assembly GCA_963277665.1 of Viscum album. Classification (NCBI taxonomy): domain Eukaryota; kingdom Viridiplantae; phylum Streptophyta; class Magnoliopsida; order Santalales; family Viscaceae; genus Viscum; species Viscum album. The sequence continues at coordinate 193,314,765 of OY728145.1, forward strand.
AATTACTATAACAAGCCAAACGAACCCCAAGTTGTTAATTAGTAACCCATATAACATTATCTAAGTCATATGGCTGAAGCTTATATTTTTAGGAATAAAATAACAATTAATAATATAATATTTGTTTTAAAAACTATTTTATGTCAATTTTGACACTATATGGTAATTGATTTTTGTGAAAATCATAACAGAATGATTAGTTCTAATAAAGTTAATTAAATCAATACTAACATGTCATATTATCCTATAAAATTATATTAATTCATAAAAAGTCTTAAATTACATTTATTTGGGTATTTATAACATAAATTATGTCAATATTTCATTAATAAGATAATTACTCCATCATCAATGTGTCATAAATAATATAAATTATATAATGTCTAAAAATTATAAATAAAATACAATTATGTATTAAATATTTTAATATTTCTAATGAATATTTATAGTCGAATATATCTTATGTATAACCCTATATTAATACTGATTTACTTATTAAACTTTGATTTTAACTATTTTAACCCTTCTTTAAATAAATTAATATTAAATGACCTAATCTAATCCAAGTGGTCGTAAATGGTCATATTTTATTCCTAAGGTTGTTTTTGGTCGAATTAAACTTATCCAACAGAATTAGGACATGTGTTAGGGTAATAATAGTATTATTTTGACCCTTAATTACCCTATTTACTTTTAACCGTGGTAAAAAAGTAAAAAGTTATTATTCACCAAAAAATATTTTCATCTCATTGAACCATATTTTACTTACTGACATCAACCGTGTCTCTCGGATTTTTGAAATTCCATTCAGAAAAGCGGTAAAATTTCATTTAAATGAAAAAGACAGTTTTTTAACTACCACTAAGTGGATTCACTATTCATCGAAAATTACAGTTTTTCAGAAAAATACCAAAAATTCAGCCTAAGAATTATTTGATATTATGAATTAAAACATGATGCCTATTTTTACAAATTCAAAACATATAAGTGGCATTAAATAATTTTAAAATTAATCCCCGTTATCAAAACAAATATCGTGTTTTATAAGAAATAATAACTATCAAAAGATTGATACTTGTTTATATACAATTTTGGAGTGGAATTAATTCCAATGACCAACATTGGATTAAATGGTAAAAATATATTCTAATGAAAATTTAAACCCAATTAAAAATATAATCTAACCATATAAATTATTACGATGAAAAATTTTGTTTTTAATTAAAATACAGTGTGTTTTTACTATTCATTAAAATATGAAAGTTATCATAATAATATGAAAAATTTATCCAAAGAAAATTTTTATATACTGATTCCAAAGAAGAATTTTATTTTGTCAAATTGAACTTATAGACATGTCAAAAACAAGATTTAAAGTGGGTGCGCCATCAAAAGGCGGCAAAACCTCATTTTTTGAAAAATACTTATTTTACTCAAAAAAATGATTTTGTTCTCATACCATGTTCTAGAAAATGTGTAAGATGAATAATAATGTTAAAAATTTCAAAATGTAGTTGATTCTATTCATAACGGCTAGTTCATAATAATATTATAACTGTATATTGTTGTTTAGTGAAACCTAGTATTGCGTACAACACACGCTATCGAGGAAGGTCGTGATTGCGTGTAATGCATGCCATGTCACGGTTGCTTGTTGTGAAACACTCTTCCGTTGCTTCGTATAACAGAATCCAACCATATTTTATTTATACATTGAATATATATATATATATGCTCAATGTTTTGTAGAATAACTACAATCAAAATTGTGTGTAACATGATCCAAGAATAGTGTTGTGTATACTGCAAGCTCATACGGTGTTGTGTATAGAGCAAGGTAGTCTTGTTACAACACAATACATCAATGAAATTAAAATAATATTTTTCAAAAAATCTCGGGGTGTAACATTCTACCCCCTTAAAATGAATTTCTCCATAGAAATTTTTCGGTGTTATAAATCGTTTACTATTTATAGAAACCCACATCGTAAAAAGGAATACTAAAACTTAATTTTAAAAACTAAAGTACGAAATGTAGCGATTACGCAAAGAAACTCATCACTGGGTTTTCATATAGAAGAAAATAGGGGAAAATATGCATATGGAAGAAAAATCAAACCATCAAGTTCGGATGGAGAGTGGTAGAGAACCTGGCTATGAAAAATCCATCAATCACAAAGCCATAGATTTGTGATGATCTAAGGTACCATCTGATTCATCGGATATAAGGGCACTAGGACAAAATTTTTGATTTTCAAGATAATTTCCCTAAAATTTATGAAATTGGAATTAGAAGAAATACTTTCTTGATTTAGGTACAGTCTCACCCTTGGCCATTCTTTGGACAATTTCCACTTCATCTCTTAAATAAATGAAGTTGAATTTGTCATTCGTGAAGTGTTAGAAGATCATGTGATAGAATGATGGGTCTTTCAATCTGTCTCAAACAAAATGGTAGACAAGTTAACAAAAATACATAAGTCCATATATAGTGAGATTAATCATATATGGTTCCTAAAATAGACTTATACTTCATATATAATACTGCTTAATATAATAAAACTGGTTTCTACTAAACAGAGACTTTATATAGGCCAATGGTAGGCGATAGAGGCCTGTCGCACTTCAGTTGTGGGTTCGATTCCCACAGCCTTGTCCGACGCAACGGGTTGTCGCCCGTCCTGCAGGTTGTCCTTTTTCTAAAACTACATTATAAATAATATCGAAAAAAAATCTATCCTTAAACAATACTAACTTATGTCCACCATAATTAATTCCAATATTTAGGCTTATCCAAAATACATATGTCCAATCTCATAGTATAAAGAAAATGATTACTTGAAATGTCATTAACCAAGCATGTGAATACTATCATTTATCCCCCATATATCTTGCTAGTCACATTCCAATCATGTGAATACCTTAATCATGTATTCTCTTAAAAAATGAATACCCATTAAACCTTAGTGTAAACATTAATGTTGTCAAAAGTTAACTATTTCCACACACCAAAATCCAAAAATTCTATATACTCAAACAATGATATAACATTCTCCTTATATCAGTCCTGAACTCATGAATACTATCAAACATTTAATTTTCTCCTTATCCCTTAATTATGTGCATATCATCTACTTTCCAAAAATATCTGAATAACCTTTCATAGTTACTGGTACCATTCATCATATAATTTCAAAACATAAGGAAAGACAACAGTGTAACAATCCTTAGATGTCTCTTTATTCCATAGTACCATGATATTACTTATACAACATTACACTTGATAAACATATAATCATTCCACTACCTTCATAAACCATTGACTGAGCTTCAACAATTCTTTCATCTCAAATATCATTTGTAGTATCCTCATCATCATAAACATAAATACTACCCATACGACCATACTGATTCTCTTCATGAGACTTTCCCTTTGGGCATTGGTTTGCATAAAGCCCGTACATTCCACATTTAAAACATTTAACCATTGTTGATGTCGTAGCAATACCATTATACTCATCCATGGTGTTAACTAAACCTTTTCCTTTGCACTTATTGGCTTTGTGTCCTTCTTTTCCACACCCAAAGCATCTTCCAGTTCCTTTGAAACATTCTTCTTGATGCCTCTTCCCACATGATTTACATAGGGGAAATTGAACTTTCTTTCCTCTATGATCATCATGAAACCCCATCTTTTTCTTATTAGCCGAGTCATAAAACTTACCAAATTTGAGTTTATTGATCATATAATGAGATTGATGATTCGGCATAATAATGATTCTTGGACTTCCAAATCCCATTTCATTTGGTTTCTCATGAAGAATATCATTCCAGTGTCCATCATATCCTCCATTATCGTGAATCATCTTGTTTCCATCCATTTTCTAAAACCCAAGAAGAATAATGTGCGAGATAAAAATCATAATCAAGGGGGAGTAACTTCAATATCTAACATCTTAGGTTTAATTCTAAGATCCTTACCATAATTCTAGGATTATAACCTATACTTATACTTAACCATAGGGACATCCCTAGACATACCTTAGAAATATCTCTTGTGATCTCACTAAAGTTCTCGCATGCTAGTTTCCATAGGTTGACTAAACCTTTCCTCTGATACCAACTATAAATACCCGAATCTTGACGTACATGGACATTACATTACTTTTGCAGAATACTTAATACATAACAAAAAACAGACCCACAAGGACCGTAATAGTTTAGTGTCTTTGGAAACTCGGAATGTAAACATCTAATCATGTTGAAAGATCTTCAACATCTCCAATAACGATTCTTCCCCTTTTTGTTTCCTTAACTAAAACCTTTCTTTATTTCCTGGGGAAAATAAAACATAAAATGGCTGAGCTCAAATGCTCAGTAAGGTAAAACATAGATACCATAAAACAATCCATAAACATTTGAAAGAAAAAACTTGAACATGAAATATAAACATTAAAACCTTGAGCAAAGACATAAATCTTGGAAGTACGTAAGGCATATATCATAAAGGAACATCAATCACGATAAAATAGCATGGGAATAAAACATGTAATTGTGGAAACCATTCATAACTTGTTATGATTTCCATAGTATCCAGGGCATTGCTGCCAAGACCATCTTAGTGGACAAAGTCCCTTTCTGAATTGAGTTCACTCTTCATTTCAGTCCTGTAACACTAAACCAGATTAACTTATCATTCCAGCCATGTCTATCTCATGAGATATAAATATTTACCCATTGAATTGGAAGGAGATATAGGTCCCACCCATCTCATAATGAAATCATTCTTACTTGTGCCACAAAATAAACTAGAAACATTCATCATAACCCAAAGAATAAAATGGGTTTCATAAACATCATCCCATCATCACATAATCCATATGAAATAAATGGATATCATTTCATAATAAGAAAAGTGAAACCATGTAAATCATAGAGACATTATACTTTAAACATACACATATGAAATAATTTCATCTTAGATGGAAAAATGGTTTTGATAAAACACTTGAAATGAATTCTTGAGGAAAATATCCTTTCTTCTTAAAAATAATTTTCTTTTAAAAAAATGTCATGAAATTTTAAAATAAAGAGATTTTTTTGAAAATAGTCATGAAATATTTTGGAGTAAGCTTCATGAAAATAATGATTTATATAACTGTAAAATTCCTTTCATGTCGTATACGTTTAAAAACATTCTTCTCATACTTTTTCCAGAAAAGTCAAAAAGTGTCTCGTATGGTAAACAAAAGAAAGATTCCTTCCATACGATGTGGTAAAAGTAGAAAAGGGTAAAAATGACTTTAAACATACATGGAAGAAAATTAAACATTTTAAAAAATCATTTTGAGAACATATGGACATGGATAATAATCATAACCCCGGTAAATACTTACAAATAAACAAACTTGGATAATAACGAGATCGGAATAATTATCCCTTACCTTAGGCCCTATATGCTTCGTATGGATCTGAACCTCCTGTATAATGATTTAAATAATGTCATTGACTTATTACATAATCATATTTATTATTATGATATCATATATGTTTCACTTATGACTTTATATTACCCTTTTTTTGTAAATTAATGTTAAAGTAGCATTTTGGGTAAAATCGTTTCATTTTTCATTCATGGTTTAACTTGTAATTATTCATATGATTACATATATCATGGTTACATATATCCAGAATTTAAAACATTATTTATATATAATATATATTCAGAATATACATATATATAAAAGATCTATAAATGGAAAGAAATACACCGTTCATGGATACGGTAGTTCGTACGTATGCATGAACACTATTTTCGTTTCCTTATTGAATTGAATGGAATTAAGTAGATGACATACATACATATATATACATAAATCTAGTATCATTATTATGTAATATATTTCATGGATACTTATTATATATACTTTATAATCATTCATGAATGGTTAATCATTGAGAATGAATCTCATCGCGTCGTGGAGACAGTGGTCCGTACGTATGCACGAGCGATGATATCATTCCCATGATCGTGGAATTGTATTTAAGTGTATGTATAATATTTCAGAATCAATATCACATTACAATAATCATATATAGTCATTTTTTACATCATTATACCCATCCAAGTAAGGTGGTGGTGGAAAATAGATTACACCACGGCCTGGAGACTGTATTCCGTACGTACGCACGCGCGGTGATTTCGTTTTCCGTAGGATGGATAGATGGTGAAATAGGTTTGTTTGATAATTATAATAAAATATCATTATATGATTCATAATGGTGTTATTACTTCATAATGAAACAACTAAAGAAGAAGAAGTGGAAGAAGAAATAAAGTTGAAAGAATCGGTAACAGACATTACCACTTCTTTGAATCGCCTCTTTGAGACCTCCTCTTAGGGCACTAAAATTGGTCTTTGAAAAAGACCAGGACCTATAGGATGTTTCTAGGGAAGTTTAGAAGAGAATTTGGAAGGGTTTGGCCGAGCATGAAGGCTCAAAGTGGTGTGAGGAAGAGAGGGAGGAGGTTCCCTTTTATAAGGGAGGAGAGGGGTACCTTATGAAAAACTAAAAATACTATTTTATTATAAATCCATATTCGGTTTTTAATAGCTCCAAATTGATTTATTTAGAAGCTAAGGTGGGTATGGGTCGAAATAATATCATCTAATAAAATTTATACAATTTTAGGTATCTATTTTAACCTTATCATTTAGATTCTTCTTTAAGTTAAATAATTTTACTTTTACAGTGTCTTCTTGTTTTCTTACACTATAAGGTTAATAAACATACTATAACAAGACAAAATAACCCCAAGTTGTTTATTATTAACATATATAACCTTATCTATGTAATTTCTCTGAACCGTAGATTTTTAGAAATAAAATAACAATTAATAATATAATATTTTTGTTTAAAACTAATTTATGTCAATTTTAAAACTATTTGGTAATTGATTTTTTTTGAAACTTATAACATAATTATTAGCTCTAAAAAAGTTAATTAAATATATACTAACATCTAATATTGACCTATAAAATTATTTTAATTCATAAAAAGTCTCAAATTACATTTATTTGGGTATTTATAACATCAATTATTTCAATATTTATTTAATAAGATAGTTACTGTATCATCTTTGTGTCATAAATAATATAAATTATTTAATGTCTAAAATTTATAAATAAAATACCATTATGTCGGAAACCATTTTATATTTCTAATGAATATATATAGTCTAATATATCTTATGTATAACCCTATATGAAAAATGATTTACTTATTAAACATTGATTTTAACTATTTTAACCCTTCTTTAAATAAATTAATATTAAATGTCCTAATCTAATCCAAGTGGTCCTAAATGGTCAAATTTTATTACTAAGGTTGTTTTTGGTTGAATTACAATTATCCAATAGAATTAGGACATGTGTTAGGGTAATAATATTATTATTTTTATCCTTAATTACCCTATTTACTTTTAACCGTGGTAAAAAAAAGTAAAAAGTTAATATTCATCAAAAATTATTTTCTTCTCATTGAACCACATTTTACATACTGAAATAAACCGTGTCTCTAGGATTTTTGAAATTCCATTCACAAAAGCGGTAAAATTTCATTTAAATGAAAATGTCAGTTTTTTAACTACCACTAAGTTGTTTCACTATTCATCAAAAATTGCAGTTTTTCAGAAAAATACCAAAACTTCAGCCTAAGCATTATTTGTTATTCCGAATTCAAAATTGATGTATATTTTTCCAAATTCAAGACATATAAGTGGAATTAATTAATTTTAAAATTAATTCCCATTATAAAAACAAATAGAGTGTTTTTTTAAGAAACAATAACTATCAAAAGATTGATACTTGTTTGTATCTAATTTCAAAGTGAAATTAATTCCAATGACCAACATTGTATTAAATGGTAAAAATATATTCTAATTAATATTTAAACCCAATTAAAAAGATAATGTAACCATATAAATTATGGCGATGAAAAAAGTTTTTTTTAATTAAAATATAGCGTGTTTTTACTATTCATTGAGATATGAAAGTTATCAGAATAATATGAAAAATTTATCCAAAGTAAATTTTTATATCCTGATTCCAAAGAAGAATTTTATTTTGTCAAATTGAACTTATAGACATGTCAAAAACAATATTTAAAGTGGGTGCGCCATCAAAAGGAGGAAAAACTTCATTATTTGAAAAATACTTATTTTACTCGAAAAATTGATTTTGTTCTCATACCATGTTCTAGAAAATTGGTAAGATGAATAATAATGTTATAAAATTCAAAATTTAGTTGATACTATTCATAACGGCTAGTTCATAATAATATTATAACCATATATCTTTGTTTAGTGAAACCTGATATTGTGTACAACACACGCTATCGAGGAAGGTCGCGATTGCGTGTAATGCAAGCCAAGTCAGGGTTGTGTGTTGTGAAAAAATATTCCGTTGTTTTGTATAATAGAATCCAATAATATTTCATTTCTACATTGAATATATATATATATACACTCAATGTTTTGTAAAATAACTACTATCAAAATTGTGTGAAACATAATCCAAGAATAGTGTTGTGTATATTGCAAGCTCATACGGTGTTGCGTATAGAGCTAGGTAATCTTCTTACAACATAATACATCAATGAAATTAAAAGAATATTTTTCATAAAATATCGGGGTGTTACATTCTACCCTCCTTAAAATGAATTTCGGCCTCGAAATTCGTCGGGGTTATAAATCATTTACTATTTATAGAAACCCACAACATAAAAAGGAATACTAAAACTTAATTTTAAAACCTAATGTATGAAATGTAATGATTAACCAAAGAAACTCATCACTAGGGTTCCAGATAGGAGAACATAGGTCAAAATGTGGATATGGAAGAAAAATCAAACCATCAAGTTCTGATGGAGAGTGGTAGACAACATGGCTATGAAAAAGCCATCAATCAAAAAGCCATAGATTTGTGATGATATAAGGTACCATCTGATTCATCGGATATAAGGGCACTAGGACAACATTTTTTATTTTCAAGATCATTTCCCTAAAGTTGATGAAATTTGAATTAGAAGAAATACTTTCAGGATTTTGGTACAGTCTCACCATTGGTCGTTCTTTGGACAATTTCCCCTTCATCTCTTAAAGAAATGAAGTTGAGTTTGTTATTCGTGAAGTGTTAGCAGATCATGTGATTGAATGATGGGTCATTGCATCTGTCTCAAAGAAAAGGTTAGAAAAGTTAACAAAAATACATAAGTCCATCTATAGTAATATTAATCATATATGGTTCATAAAATGGACTTATAATTCATATATCATACTGCTTAATATAATAAAACTAGTTTCTACTAAATAGAGACTTCCTGTAGGCTAGTGGTAGGCGATAAAGTCATGTTGCACTTCAGTTGTGGGTTCGATTCCCACAGCCTTGTCCAACGCAATGGGTTGTCTCCCGTCATGCAGGTTGTCCTGTTTCTAAAACTACATTATAAATAATATTGATAAAAATTTCTAGCCTTAAACAATACAAACATAAGTCCAACATAATTCATTCCAAAATTTCGGCTTATCCAAAATACATATTTCCAATCTCATAGTATAAAGAAAATGATTACTTGAAATGTCATTAACCAAGAATGTGAATACTATCATTTATCCCCCATATATCTTATTGGTCACATTCCAATCATGTGAATACCTTAATCATGTATTCTCTTGAAAAATAAATACCCATTATACCATAGTGAAAACATGAATGCTGTCAAAAGTTAACTCTTTCCACATACCAAAATCCAAAAATTCTATATACTCAAACAATGATGTAACCTTCTCCTTATATCAGTCATGAGCTCATGAATACTATCAAACATTTTATTTTCTCCTTATCCCTTCATTATGTGCATATCATCTACTTTCCAAAAATATCTGAATAACCTTTCATGGTTACTGGTACCATTCATCATATAATTTAAAAACATAAAGAAAGACAACAGTGTAACAATCCTTAGATGTTTCTTTATTCCATAGTACCATGAGATTACTTATACAACATTAAACTTGATAAAAATGTAATCATTCCACTACCTTCTTAAACCATTGACTGAGCATCAACAATTATTTCATCTCACACTCATTTGTAGTCCCCTCATCATCATCAACATAAATACTACCCATATGACCATATTGATTCACTTCATGAGACATTACCATAGTGCATTGGTTTGCATAATGCCCGTACATTCCACATTTAAAACATTTAACCATTGTTGATGTCGTAGCAATACCATTATCCTCATCTATGGTGTTAACTGAACCTTTTACTTTGCACTTACTGGCTTTGTGTCCTTATTTTCCACACCCAAAGAAACTTCCAGTTCCTTTGAAACATTCTCCTGCATTCCTCTTCCCACATGAATTACATAGGAAAAATTGAACTTTCTTTCCTCTATGATCATCATGAAACTCCATCTTTCTCTTATTAGACGAGGTAGGAAACTTACCAAATTTGAGTTTATTGATCATATTATGAGATTGCTGAATCGGCATAATAATTATGTTTGGACTTCCAAATCCCATTTCATTTGGTTTCCCATGAAGAATATCATTCCATTGTCCATCATATCATCCATTATCGTGAATCATCTTATTTCCAGCCATTTTCTAAAACCCAAAAAGAATAGTGTGAGAGACAAAAATCATGATCAAGGGGGAGTAACTTTAATATCTAACATCTTAGGTTTAATTCTAAGATCATTACCGTAATTCTTGGATTATGACCTATACTTATACTTAACCATATGGACATCCCTAGACATACCTTAGAAATATCTCTAGGGATCTCACTAAAGTTATCGCATCCTAGTTTCCAAAGGTTGACTAAACCAGTCCTCTGATACCAACTTTAATGACCCAAATCTTGACGTACATGGACATTACATTACTTTTTCGGAATACTTAATACATAAAAAAAACAGACACAGAAGGATCGTAATAGTTTAATGTCTTTGGAAACTCGGAATATAAACATCTAATCATGTTGAAAGATCTTCAACATCTCCCATAACGATTCATTCCCTTTTTGTTTCCTTATCTAAAACCTTTCTTTATTTCTTGAGGAAAATAAAACATAAAAAAGGTGAGATCAATTGCTCAGTAAGGGAAAACATAGATAACATCAAACAATCCATAAACATTTGAAAGCAAAAACTTGAACATGAAATCTAAACATTAAAACCTTGAGTAAAGACATAAATCTTGGAAGTACGTAAGGAATATATAATAAAGGAACATCAATCATGATAAAATATCATGGGAATAAAACATGTAATTGTGGAAACCATTCATCACTTGTTATGATTTCCATAGTAACCAAGGCATTGTTGCCAAGACCATCTTAGTGGACGAAGTCCCTTTCTGAATCAAGTTCACTCCTCGTTTTAGTCCTGTAACACTGAACAGGATTAACTTACCATTCTAGCCATGTCTCTCTGATGAGATATAAATATTTACCCAATGAATTGGAGGGAGATATAGGTCCCAAAAATATCATAATGAAATCATACTTACTTGTGACACAAAATAAACTTAAAACATTCATCATAACCCAAAGAATAAAATGGGTTTCATAAACATCATCCCATCATCACATAATCCATATAAAAGAAATGGATATCATTTCATAATAATAAAATTGAAACCATGTAAATCATAGAGACATTATACTTGAAACATACACATATGAAATAATTTCATCTTATATGGAAAAATGGTTTTGATAAAACACTTGAAATGAATTCTTGAGGAAAATATCATTTCTTCTTCAAAATCAATTTCTTTTCACAAAATGTCATGCAATTATAAAAGAAAGAGATTTTTTTGAAAATATTCATGAAATATTTTGGAGGAAGCTTCATGAAAATAATGATTCATAAAACCATAAAAATCATTTCATGCCGTATACGTTAAAAAACATTCTTCTCGTACTTTTGCCGGAAAAGTCAAAAAGTATCTCGTATGGTAAAAAAAGAAAGATTCCTTCCATACAATGTGGTAAAAGTAGAAAGGGTAAAACTGACTTTAAACATACGTGGAAGAAAAGTAAACATTTTATAAAAACATTTTGAGAACATATGGACATTGATAATAATCATAACCCCAGTAAATACTTACAAATAAACAATCTCAGATAAGAATGAGATTGGAATAATTATCCCTTACCTTAGGTCCCATATTCTTCGTATGGATCCGAACCTTCTAAATAATGATTTAAATAATTTCATTGAATTATTACATAATAATATCCATTGTTATGATATCATATATGTTTCACTTATGACTTTATATTACCCGTTCTTTTGTAAATTAATGTTAAAGTAGTGTTTTGGGTAAAATCGTTTCATTTGTCATTCATGTTTTAACTTGTAATTATTCATATTATTAATTAGATAATGGTTACATAAATCCAGAATTTAAAACATGATTTATATATAATATATATTCATAATATACATATATATAATAGATCGATAAATGGAAAGAAATACACCATTCATGGAGACGGTAGGCTGTACGTACGCATTAACGCTATTTTCGTTTCCTTATTGAATTGAATTGAATTTAGAAGATGACATAAATATATATATATACATAAATCCAGTATCATTATTATGTCATATATTTAATGATTACTTATTATATATACTTTATAATCATTCATGAATGGTTAATCATTGAGAATGAATCTCATCGCGTCGTGGAGACGGTAGTTCGTACATACGCACGAGTGATGATATCATTCCCATGATCGTGGAATTGTATTGAAGTGTATGTATAATATTTTAGAATCAATATAACTTTACAATAATCATATATAGTCATTATTTACACCATTATACCCATCCAAGTAAGGTGGTGGTGTAAAATAGATTACACCACGGCGTGGAGACGATATTCCGTACATACGCACGCATGATGATTTCATTTTCCGTGGGATGGATAGATGGTGAAATAGGGTTTTTTCATACTTATAATAACATATCATTATGTTAGTGATTCTGATTTTATTACTTCATAATGAAACAACTAAATAAGAAGAAGTGGAAAAATAAATAAAGTTGAAAGAATCGGTAACAGACATTACCTCTTCTTTGAAGCGCCTCTTTGAGACCTCCTCTTAGGGAACTTAAATTGGTCATTGAAGAAGACCAGGACCTATAGGATGTTTCTAGGGAAGTGTAGAAGATAATTTGTCAGGGGTAGGCCGAGATTGAAGGATCAATGTGGTGTGAGGAAGAGAGGGAGGAGGTGCCCTTTTATAAGGGAGGAGAGGGGCACCTTAAGAAAAACTAATAATATTATTTTATCATAAAGCCATATTCGGTTTTTAATAGCTCCAAATTTATTTATTTAGAATCTAAGGTGAGTATGGGTCGAAATACTCTCATCTAATGGAATTTAGGCATGTTTAGTTATCTATTTTGACCTTATCATTTAGATGTAACTTTAAGTTAAATAATTTTACTTTTACCGTGTCTTCTTGTTTTCTTACACTATAAGGTTAATAAACTTAATATAACAAGCCAAAAGAACCCCAAGTATTTTATTATTAACATATATAACCTTATCTGAGTCATTTTTACGAACCTTAGATTTTTAGGAATAAAATAACAATTAATAATATAATATTTTGTTTAACAACTATTTTATGTCAATTTTGACACAATTTGGTAATTGATTTTTTTGAAACTCATAACAGAATGATTAGTTCTCAAAAAGTTAATTAAATAAATAATAACATGTCATATTAGCCTATAAAATTATTTTAATTCATAAAAAGTCTCAAATTACATTAATTTGGGTATTTATAGCATCAATTATGTCAATATTTCATTAATAAGATAATTACTGCATCATCTTTGTGTCATAAATAAATTAAACTATTTAATGTCTAAAAATTATAGATAAAATATCATTATGTATGAAATATTCTTAGCTTTATAATGAATATTTATAGTCGAATATATCTGATGTATAACCCTATATTAAAAATGATTTACTTATTAAACATTGATTTTAACTATTTTAACCCTTCTTTAAATAAATTAATATTAATTTTCCTAATCTAATCCAAGTGGTCCTAAATGGTCATATTTTATTCCTAAGGTTGTTTTTGGTTGAATTACAATTATCCAATAGAATTAGGACATGTGTTAGGGTAATAATATTATTATTTTTAGCCTTAATTACCCTATTTACTTTTAACCGTGGTAAAAAAAGTAAAAAGTTAATTTTCATCAAAAATTATTTTCTTCTCATTGAACCACATTTTACTTACTGAAATCAACCGTGTCTCTCGGATTTTTGAAATTCCATTCACAAAAGCGGTAAAATTTCATTTAAATGAAAATGTCAGTTTTTTAACTACCACTAAGTTGTTTCACTATTCATCAAAAATTGCAGTTTTTCAGAAAAATACCAAAACATCAGCCTAAGCATTATTTGTTATTCCGAATTCAAAATTGATGTATATTTTTCCAAATTCAAGACATATAAGTGGAATTAATTAATTTTAAAATTAATTCACATTATAAAAACAAATAGAGTGATTGATACTTGTTTATATCTAATTTGAAAGTGAAATTAATTCCAATGAACAACATTGTATTAAATGGTAAAAATATATTATAATTAATATTTAAACCCAATTAAAAAGATAATGTAACCATATAAATTATGGCGATGAAAAAAGTTGTTTTTAATTAAAATATAGCGTGTTTTTACTATTCATTAAGATATGAAAGTTATCAGAATAATATGAAAAATTTATCCAAAGTAAATTTTTATATCCTGATTCCAAAGAATAATTTTATTTTGTCAAATTGAACTTATAGACATGTCAAAAACAATATTTAAAGTGGGTGCGCCATCAAAAGGCGGAAAAACTTCATTTTTTGAAAAATACTTATTTTACCCGAAAAATTGATTTTGTTCTCATACCATGTTCTAGAAAATGTTTAAGATGAATAATAATGTTATAAAATTCAAAATTTAGTTCATAATATTCATAAAGACTAGTTCATAATAATATTATAACCATATAACATTGTTTAGTGAAACCTGATATTGTGTACAACACACGCTATCGAGGAAGGTCGCGATTGCGTGTAATGCAAGCCAAGTCAGGGTTGTGTGTTGTGAAAGAATCTTCCGTTGTTTTGTATAATAGAATCCAATAATATTTCATTTCTACATTGAATATATATATATATACACTCAATGTTTTGTAAAATAACTACTATCAAAATTGTGTGAAACATAATCCAAGAATAGTGTTGTGTATATTGCAAGCTCATACGGTGTTGCGTATAGAGCTAGGTAATATTCTTACAACACAAGACATCAATGAAATTAAAAGAATATTTTTCATAAAATATCGGGGTGTTACATTCTACCCCCCTTAAAATGAATTTCGGCCTCGAAATTCGTCGGGGTTATAAATCATTTACTATTTATAGAAACCCACAACATAAAAGGAATACTAAAACTTAATTTTAAAACCTAATGTATGAAATGTAATGATTACCCAATGAAACTCATCACTGGGGTTCTAGATAGGAGAACATAGGTCAAAATATGGATATGGAAGAAAAATCAAACCAACAAGTTCTGATGGAGAGTGGTAGACAACATGGCTATGAAAAATCCATCAATCAAAAAGCCATAGATTTGTGATGATATAAGGTTCCATCTGATTCATCGGATATAAGGGCACTAGGACAACATTTTTTATTTTCAAGATCATTTTCCTAAAGTTGATGAAATTTGAATTAGAAGAAATACTTTCATGATTTTGGTACAGTCTCACCGTTGGTCGTTCTTTGGACAATTTCCCCTTCATCTCTTTAAGAAATGAAGTTGAGTTTGTTATTCGTGAACTGTTAGCAGATCATGTGATTGAATGATGGGTCATTGCATCTGTCTCAAAGAAAAGGTTTGAAAAGTTAACAAAAATACATAAGTCCATCTATAGTAATATTAATCATATATGGTTCCTAAAATGGACTTATAATTCATATATCATACTGCTTAATATAATAAAACTAGTTTCTACTAAATAGAGACTTCCTGTAGGCTAGTGGTAGGCGATAAAGTCATGTTGCACTTCAGTTGTGGGTTCGATTCCCATAGCCTTGTCCAACTCAATGGGTTGTCTCCCGTCATGCAGGTTGTCCTTTTTCTAAACTACATTATAAATAATATTGATAAAAATTTCTAGCCTTAAACAATACAAACATAAGTCCAACATAATTCATTCCAATATTTCGGCTTATCCAAAATACATATTTCCAATCTCATAGTATAAAGAAAATGATTACTTGAAATGTCATTAACCAAGCATGTGAATACTATCATTTATCCCCCATATATCTTATTGGTCACATTCCAATCATGTGAATACCTTAATCATGTATTCTCTTGAAAAATAAATACCCATTATACCATAGTGAAAACATGAATGCTGTCAAAAGTTAACTCTTTCCACATACCAAAATCCAAAAATTCTATATACTCAGACAATGATGTAACCTTCTCCTTATATCAGTCATGAGCTCATGAATACTATCAAACATTTAATTTTCTCCTTATCCCTTCATTATGTGCATATCATCTACTTTCCAAAAATATCTGAATAACCTTTCATGGTTACTGGTACCATTCATCATATAATTTCAAAACATAAAGAAAGACAACAGTGTAACAATCCTTAGATGTTTCTTTATTCCATAGTACCATGAGATTACTTATACAACATTAAACTTGATAAAAATGTAATCATTCCACTACCTTCTTAAACCATTGACTGAGCATCAACAATTATTTCATCTCACACTCATTTGTAGTCCCCTCATCATCATCAACATAAATACTACCCATATGACCATATTGATTCACTTCATGAGACATTACCTTAGTGCATTGGTTTGCATAATGCCCGTACATTCCACATTTAAAACATTTAACCATTGTTGATGTCGTAGCAATACCATTATCCTCATCTATGGTGTTAACTGAACCTTTTCCTTTTCACTTACTGGCTTTGTATCCTTCTTTTCCACACCCAAAGAATCTTCCAGTTCCTTTGAATCATTCTCCTGGATTCCTCTTCCCACATGAATTACATAGGAAAAATTGAACTTTCTTTCCTCTATGATCATCATGAAACTCCATCTTTCTCTTATTAGCCGAGGTAGGAAACTTACCAAATTTGAGTTTATTGATCATATTATGAGATTGCTGAATCGGCATAATAATTATGTTTGGACTTCCAAATCCCATTTCATTTGGTTTCCCATGAAGAATATCATTCCATTGTCCATCATATCCTCCATTATCGCGAATCATCTTATTTCCAGCCATTTTCTAAAACCCAAAAAGAATAGTGTGAGAGACAAAAATCATGATCAAGGGGGAGTAACTTCAATATCTAACATCTTAGGTTTAATTCTAAGATCATTACCGTAATTCTTGGATTATAACCTATACTTATACTTAACCATATGGACATCCCTAGACATACCTTAGAAATATCTCTAGGGATCTCACTAAAGTTATCGCATCCTAGTTTCCAAAGGTTGACTAAACCAGTCCTCTGATACCAACTGTAAATACCCAAATCTTGACGTACATGGACATTACATTACTTTTTCGGGATACTTAATACATAAAAAAAACAGACACAGAAGGATCGTAATAGTTTAATGTCTTTGGAAACTCCGAATATAAACATCTAATCATGTTGAAAGATCTTCAACATCTCCCATAATGATTCATTCCCTTTTTGTTTCCTTATCTAAAACCTTTCTTTATTTCTTGAGGAAAATAAAACATAAAAAAGGTGAGATCAAATGCTCAGTAAGGGAAAACATAGATAACATCAAACAATCCATAAACATTTGAAAGCAAAAACTTGAACATGAAATCTAAACATTAAAACCTTGAGTAAAGACATAAATCTTGGAAGTACGTAAGGCATATATAATAAAGGAACATCAATCATGATAAAATATCATGGGAATAAAACATGTAATTGTGGAAACCATTCATCACTTGTTATGATTTCTATAGTAACCAAGGCATTGTTGCCAAGACCATCTTAGTGGACAAAGTCCCTTTCTGAATCAAGTTCACTCCTCGTTTTAGTCCTGTAACACTGAACAGGATTAACTTACCGTTCCAGCCATGTCTCTCTCATGAGATATAAATCTTTACCCAATGAATTGGAGGGAGATATAGGTCCCAAAAATCTCATAATGAAATCATTCTTACTTGTGACACAAAATAAACTTAAAACATTCATCATAACCCAAAGAATAAAATGGGTTTCATAAACATCATCCCATCATCACATAATCCACATAAAAGAAATGGATATCATTTAATAATAAGAAAATTGAAACCATGTAAATAATAGAGACATTATACTTGAAACATACACATATGAAATAATTTCATCTTATATGGAAAAATGGTTTTGATAAAACACTTGAAATGAATTCTTGAGGAAAATATCATTTCTTCTTCAAATTCAATTTCTTTTCACAAAATGTCATGCAATTATAAAAGAAAGAGATTTTTTTGAAAATATTCATGAAATATTTTGGAGGAAGCTTCATGAAAATAATGATTCATAAAACCATAAAAATCATTTCATGCCGTATACGTTAAAAAAACATTCTTCTCGTACTTTTGCCGGAAAAGTCGAAAAGTATCTCGTATGGTAAACAAAATAAAGATTCCTTCCATACGATGTGGTAAAAGTAGAAAGGGTAAAACTGACTTTAAACATACGTGGAAGAAAAGTAAACATTTTATAAAAAATTTTTGAGAACATATGGACATTGATAATAATCATAACCCCAGTAAATACTTACAAATAAACAATCTCAGATAAGAATGAGATTGGAATAATTATCCCTTACCTTAGGTCCCATATGCTTCGTATGGATCCGAACCTTCTAAATAATGATTTAAATAATTTCATTGAATTATTACATAATAATATCCACTATTATGATATCATATATGTTTCACTTATCACTTTATATTACCCGTTCTTTTGTAAATTAAAGTTAAAGTAGTGTTTTGGGTAAAATCATTTCATTTGTCATTCATGTTTTAACTTGTAATTATTCATATTATTAATTAGATAATGGTTACATAAATCCAGAATGTAAAACATGATTTATATATAATATATATTCAGAATATACATATATATAATAGATCGATAAATGGAAAGAAATACACCATTCATGGTGACGGTAGGCCGTACGTACGCATTAACGCTATTTTCGTTTCCTTATTGAATTGAATTGAATTTAGCAGATGACATAAATATATATATATAAATAAATCCAGTATCATTATTATGTCATATATTTCATGATTACTTATTATGTATACTTTATAATCATTCATGAATGGTTAATCATTGAGAATGAATCTCATCGCGTCGTGGAGACGGTAGTTCGTACATACGCACGAGTGATGATATCATTCCCATGATCGTGGAATTGTATTGAAGTGTATGTATAATATTTCAGAATCAATATCACTTTACAATAATCATATATAGTCATTATTTACACCATTATACCCATCCAAGTAAGGTGGTGGTGTAAAATAGATTACACCACGGCGTGGAGACGATATTCCGTACATACGCACGCACGATGATTTCATTTTCTGTGGGATGGATAGATGGTGAAATAGGGTTGTTTCATACTTATAATAACATATCATTATGTGAGTGATACTGATTTTATTACTTCATAATGAAACAACTAAATAAGAAGAAGTGGAAAAATAAATAAAGTTGAAAGAATCGGTAACAGACATTACCTCTTCTTTGAAGCGCCTCTTTGAGACCTCTTCTTAGGGAACTAAAATTGGTCATTGAAGAAGACCAGGACCTATAGGATGTTTCTAGGGAAGTGTAGAAGATAATTTGTCAGGGGTAGGCCGAGATTGAAGGATCAATGTGGTGTGAGGAAGAGAGGGAGGAGGTTCCCTTTTATAAGGGAGGAGAGGGGCACCTTAAGAAAAACAAAAAATATTATTTTATTATAAAGCCATATTCGGTTTTTAATAGCTCCAAATTTATTTATTTAGAATCTAAGGTGCGTATGGGTCGAAATACTCTCATCTAATGGAATTTAGGCAAGTTTAGTTATCTATTTTGACCTTATCATTTAGATGTAACTTTAAGTTAAATAATTTTACTTTTACCGTGTCTTCTTGTTTTCTTACACTATAAGGTTAATAAACTTAATATAACAAGCCAAAAGAACCCCAAGTATTTTATTATTAACATATATAACCTTATCTGAGTCATTTTTACGAACCTTAGATTTTTAGGAATAAAATAACAATTAATAATATAATAGTTTGTTTAAAAACTATTTTATGTCAATTTTGACACAATTTGGTAATTGATTTTTTTGAAACTCATAACAGAATGATTAGTTCTCAAAAAGTTAAATAAATAAATAATAACATGTCATATTATCCTATAAAATTATTTTAATTCATAAAAAGTCTCAAATTACATTTATTTGGGTATTTATAGCATCAATTATGTCAATATTTCATTAATAAGATAATTACTGCATCATATTTGTGTCATAAATAAATTAAACTATTTAATGTCTAAAAATTATAAATAAAATACAATTATGTATGAAATATGATTAGCGTTATAATGAATATTTATAGTCGAATTTATCTGATGTATAACCCTAAATTAAAAATGATTTACTTATTAAACTTTGATTTTAACTATTTTAACCCTTCTTTAAATAAATTAATATTAAATGTCCTAATCTAATCCAAGTGGGCCTAAATGGTCATATTTTATTCCTAAGGTTGTTTTTTGTCGAATTACACTTATCCAATAGAATTAGGACATGAGTTACGATAATATTATTATTATTTTTAGCCTTAATTACCCTATTTACTTTTAACCATGGAAAAAAGTAAAAAGTTACTATTCACCAAAAATTATTTTCATCTCATTGAACCACATTTTACTTACTAACATCAAATGTGTCTCTCAGATTTTTGAAATTATATTCACAAAAGTGGTAAAATTTCATTTAAATAAAAAATTCAGTTTTTTAACTACCACTAAGTGGTTTCACTATTCATAAAAAATTGCAGTTTTTCAGAAAAATATCAAAAAATCAGCCTAAGATTTATTTGATATTCCAAATTCAAAATTAATGTCTATTTTTAAAAATTCAAAACATAGAAGTGGCATTAATTAATTTTAAAAACAATTCCCGTTATCAAAACAAATAGCGTGTTTTTTAAGAAACAATAACTATCAAAAGATTGATACTTGTTTATATCCAATTTCAAAGTGAAATTAATTCCAATGACCAACATTGGATTAAATTGTAAAAATATATTCTAATTAAACTTCAAAACCAATTAAAAAGATAATATAACCATATAAATTATTGAGATTAGAAAAATTGTTTTTAATTAAAATATAGCGTGTTTTTACTATTCATTAAAGTATGAAAGTTATCAGAATAATATGAATCATTTATCCAAAGTAAATTTTTATATCCTGATTCCAAAAAAGAATTTTATTTTGTAAAATTGTACTTATAGTCATGTCAAAAACAAGATTTAAATTGGGTGCGCCATCAAAAGGCAACAAAAATTCATATTTTGAAAAATACTTATTTTATTCAAAAAATTGATTTTGTTCTCATACCATGTTCTAGAAAATGTGTAAGATGAATAATAATGTTATAAAATTCAAAATGTAGTTGATACTATTCATAACGCCTAGTTCATAATAATATTATAACCATATATCATTGTTTAGTGAAACCTGGTATTGCGTACAACACACGCTATCGAGGAAGGTCGCGATTGCGTGTAATGCAAGCCAGGTCAAGGTTGCGTGTTGTGCAACTTTTCTGTTGTTTCGTATAACAGAATCCAACCATATTTCATTTCTAAATTGAATATATATATATACACTCAATGTTTCGTAGAATAACTACTATCAAAATTGTGTGTAACATGATCCAAGAATAGTGTTGTGTATACTGCAAGCTCATACGGTGTTGCATATAGCGCAAGGTAATCTTGTTACAACACAAGACATCAATGAAATTAAAATAATATTTTTCATAAAATCTCGGGGTGTTACAAGAATAGTAACATGACAATTAGGAAAAAAAATTTGGAAAATAGAATAGTAACCTCACCTATGTACTATAAATAAAATTCATGTATCTTAAAAGTGAAGGTATGATATATTTATATCATGCAATAAGTAAATAAATGTTTTGAATGTTACAAATTATGTGTTGGTATTTTTATGAAACATAACTTTTTGTTGATAAGAATATAATTTATTAAATGATTTAAAAGAAAATTAATTTTCATAAATTAGATTCATAAATTAATATTTTATTATGTTTTGATTATAAGTTAAGTTTAAGAGTCCTTGATTAATTTTTCAAGGTGTTTTCAAATGATTTATAGTTTTAAAATTGTTATTTTTTGAATGAATATTGATTTCAATTAAAAATTAAATTTAACTTGTTTTTAAAATTATTTTTCAGGAAATGGAGTTCCATTTTTAATTCAACACATCTACAAATGAATAGGGGGTTTTGGGGATATTTCTGAAATAATTCAATTTGTTGTTAATAGTAAAATTCGATAATAAGAAATAAATGCTAAATACATGAATTATTGAGTCATGGATGATGTATAAATTATGTACACACAAAATCTATAAATATACACCATTATTTAAACATATTTACGAATAATTATCAAACTATTCAGAGTCTTGAGCTAAAATAATAAACTATTGAATATAATAATTATAAAACACCCCTCACATCCACTATAAATTCCTCCCATCACCACTTCTTATCCTCACAACTGAAAGCCATGTAGCTTGTTCAATTTCTACCCAATTTCCATCTCAAACCAATTATTTATGTCTAATAACTTCTTGTTCCACAAAAACTCCATCCATAATGTCCATAAATAGGTTTTCATGTAGGATAATTCAAGTGGTAAAATCCTCTTCCTTTTTCGTTTATTTTCATTACAATTTCATTTTTTTATAATAATCTCCTTACCTCCCATTATCCAAATGTCCTGAAAACTAAAATATCTTCTATATACTATAATTTTATTGTTTTTATGGAAAAATTCCTCATCAAAATATATCTCCTCTCTCTTTCATTCTAAAAAATATATCACATATAATATGTCAATTTACCAACATCATGGACGATGTGTTTTCATTTTTATTTTCCTCCATGAAGGTTGTCCATAAAATAATTATTATGGTTATAAAATTTCATGGAACTAGTATTTATACATAATATTAATTAATAAAACATAAGTAGTTCGTATTGATTAAAATTCACCATAATAAACTAACATTCACCAAAAATGTTTTATATAAAGATTCATCCTCATACCATATGACCAAAATGATATATAAGAGCATTTAATATATTTTTTTTCATTAATAACATGTAATTTCAATTATGGACAAGTATTTTCATTTTAAATGATTTTCCATAAATGTACATAAGTAAAAATTTCATGAAAACCATAGAAACGAACACTCCCAAATTAACAATTATATCGTATAACACATAACAAATACAAAAATGAACTTAATATAATCATAATAATAAATAAAATAAATATATAAAAGTTTATTTATTAGTTAATTAATTTATTTATCTTTATTATTCGGGATATTTTTTTCAAGTTCATAACACTTTTAAATATAAGTTAAGGGATTTTACCCGAAACCCCATCTTTTTTCCTTTGGGTTACTATTTATCTCTCTTAACTCTTTTGTAATGCTTATTTATTTTTGTGAAATTATTATAAATTAATTTTATATGTTCCAAAATAATGTATCGAGATCATTTCACCCTACTTTTTTTTGGGAATATACATGTTTTTAAAAGGTTACCTTCTCAATTCATCTGGATAAGTAAGCTCGATTAAAGGGAATTTTCTGATTTTTTATAAATTTTAGAGAGCAATAAATATTATTTTTATAACACCAATGTTTTTATAAAATAATTCATTTTAGCATTAAAAAATATCTTGGTTGAATTATTGATTTTTGTCTTCCATTTGATATGAAAATAAAAATTTGAGCCAACCTAGGAATCCATGAAAAGAACACACCCACCATAATGGAAATAAAATTTTTTTATTAATAAATAGGTGAAATATTTTTATTAAAAGATTATATAAGGTGTTATATCTAAGAATATAGTTATTTATTATATTAATAAATCTCTTTAAATAATTATACAAGAGGATTGAACACATTTTATTTAAGATGAACTAGAGGAAAGTGACGTTAAAAACCCTCTTTTAAATTTCTATTTTTACCTAATTTAAAAGGAATGTATTAATTATGAAAGTATTCATTATTTTTGATTAGTTTATAGTTCTTGGTAATGTTTTATGATGAAGGGTGGGACCAATATCTCCCTCTAATTCATTTGGTATGTTTGTTTGGAGGTGAATCGTACGGTTACTCCAAATATGATTGTGATGGTTACACCATAAGGTAGTTGTGAGGGTTGTATCACAAGGTAGCCACGAGGGTTACATTGTAAGGTAGTCGTGAGGGTCAAAAATCATATTATATGTATTAGGGTTAAAAATCATAACTATGTAATTCCCCAATACACTGTTATGGTTTTATTTATGTTTTATATGTATTAAAGAAATCTAATGTTTTTAAAAGTCAGTATATGATACTTTTTTGGTGAGAAGTTTGTAATTGTGAAAATGATTTTATATGTTTTTAATTAATCATGTAATAATATTTATTTACTTATTTTTATGTTCCATATGGATTATTTTTTATCATACCAAGTATTCTAAAAACATTAACAGGGTTTATGTATGGGAAGAGGCAAGTAGAAGCTGAGAAGAATGTTGTAATGATTATTAATGAATAGATTTCATTTTTTATAAAAAAATTATATTATGGATGAAATTGATACTATTTAATAGAATCAACTTTGTATGATATTGGGTTGATATATATGAATTATTAATTAATTATCTAAAACACCAAACTGAAATTTTCTTTGTGAATGTAAGAAATTTAATTCAAAAATAATTTCCTAGATTATGTAATGTTTAAGATCGAGTCCTTATACTAAAGGAGAATTATATCTTACCGTGGAACATGAGGTATCACTCAAAGAATATGATAATAAGTGAATGAAAAACATAAATAATTAAAAAGGCATAAAAACTATCCACTAAATATGTAGATAATCTCAAAGAATATATTGAATGGTTGTAAGAGGAGTTAGATATTTATGTTTATAGTTTGATGTATTTAGAAGAAGTTATAAGATTTAAAATGAATATTAAGGAAGAGTCTAAGGTGATAGATTACCATAAGGAAATCCTCTATGGGAGATAAAAAAAAATTATTCCCTTAACGAAGTGCTTGTTTAATTGAGCATGAATCTTGAATCAGCAGTGAAATAAAATGACTCATAGAAGATGTGATATATTGGGATGTTTACTGAAGGAGAATAGATAGAAAGGGTTAAATTAGTCAATAAAGGAATCAATAATATATTGAAATTACATAACATTTTTGGTAAAATTGTGACCAAAAATGATTCCCATACATCCAAAGAAGTAATAGTGATATATCTGAAGTAGGGAAAAAGATGGTTGGTGACTCAAAAATGAGGCCTATGTCATCGTGCGTCTAAAAAATGATCAATGCCAATAAATGAAATAAGATATATTATTATTATATAAGATATTAAAATACCCTTCTACAATTGAGATGATATATGAAATCTAGGACATGTGCATGGATAATGTTGAGAATATTTTTCCTCTTATAAATTGTACATTAAATGGATACCTTTGAGGCCATTTTCTTAGTCCAAGCAATTTGTTTATTTAATTATCAAAAATATTTTTTCCATTTTTAAGATTAATTGTTGGTATTCATTTATAAGAGATATGAGTATGAAAATGTGTTTTAAATTTATGAAATTATTAACTATCCCTTATGTAGTATATATAATATTTTTTTAAAAGGTTGGGGCTGAAGACACATATATTATTAAAGAAAAGAAAAGACCTCTTTAACAGGGTATAGGGAGACCCATTACATATCCCGAAGGCTCAGGGGTCATTTAGCCCATTAAATGGCTCGTTGGCCCATTTTTTGGCCCAAATCCCATTCTGTGAATAGTAGATTCTATAGTACCCACGCTGCTACAACAATGCATAGTAAGCGCCACTGCTACAGTACTCTGCCGCTGCTATATTGCTCGTCGTTGCTACAGTTCCCCCACTGCTACAATACTGCTAGAGTACCCTGCACCCAATGGGTTTTGAACCCCCATTTTTCATGTAGAATTAAGGGGTTCTTACCACTAATCCAACCCCCAACTACTAGTACATAAAATATTATATTAACTCGTAAAAACTATAAATCAAAAATTTTCTTTAAACTCAATGATACCACTTTTAGTTCAACCATGATACCAACCGAAGTGTTGATGCTACCCTATTAATATCCCTAATACTACTATAATTCATTTTATAACACTAGAATAGATATCCTGTTACTTTTAAAATTATTCTACCTTCATTAAAAATATAATACTGATAGTTGCAGATACTATTGCTACCTCCCGTATACTTCTCTACCACTGAATAAAAAACCACTACCTCAAGTTCTAAAGTGATACCACAAAAATAACCATAATAGCACCAAAACATTATGCTCTAGAATAGATAATTAAAGTATTCCACCACCAGTACAAAGAGTGATATCACTAGGCTATGTATAATATTCATGGTTAGATCATTCTATAGACAGGTTGATCTGCTAACTCTAGTAATCTCACCTACAACTAAACAGATCCTAATATCTGTACTTCACATTATTTACCATTATTTGGAGTTTTTACTACAATATGTTCCTACAACCGTAGTTTTCTGGGATAAAATTTAAATATAAATTCCATAATTGTTAGTTAAAGATGTTTGTAAAAAAATTAGACATGAATGTATTTTTGAATTATAATTCATAAAATTAAAATAATGAACTTAAAAGTAAAATTAGAATTTTTGATAAATGAATCCTAATGAGGATTTAAATTATTATATTATTATCCTATAAGATATAAATTGAGTCTCATAAAAGGTATAAATTAAAAGGTTCCCCTCATAAATGAGAACAAACTAATTAACAGATTTATTGTATGGATGATAAAATAACGTATTGTACTATAAAGTCCATAAAAATTATATTTAGGTTTTTATACTGTTTAATATGACAATTCGTTATTAACAAACACTGATATAGTGATAAAACTTATATTTTTCCTTCGTGGTAGATATAATGTTAGTCTGATTGAAGAAAAAGAACACTCTTGATCATCTCGTAAGTCGATCAAAGAAATATGTTCTACTCAAACACTTAGACAATATTTATTTCTTCTTCTATGTTTATATACATGAATGTTTTGATTAATTCCCTCTATACATTTAACAGCACAAGTAACTTTACAATATTATAGATTTATTAACTACTATCTTCTTATTTATTTACTTCAATTATATTATAATGATCAATGAAAGAGGATGTGTATATCCTAGGATTCTTTAGAGTAGTGGTTATTTGTAAAAGAAAATTGATGGGATGTGGTGAAATTGTTATCTCTAATACTATTTTAATTTTTTATGTCTTGTTTGTTGATGGTATAAAGTATAATCTTCTTATCATATAACAATTATCTGTTGATGGCTACCATATAAGGTTTACTTCTTTTAAAAAATCAATGATTCTAGGAATCCTTTAGTCTTTACTAATTTACATAATGATAATTCTTATGTAGTTGATTTAGATTCTTTATTTTCTTAAAACATTTAATGACTAAGCACCTTTCACCTAGTATGATGACTGTTATAAAATAAACTAGGTCACTAAAATATTCACTATTATAGATGTATAACTAGGAATTTTTTACTCAATTATCTTCTTAAATTACAATTTCTAATAGAAAATTTCTATAAACCCATCCAAAAAGGTAAAGAACATAAAATTTATTTCAAAAAAAGAAAGAAGTTTCAATTTCTCAAACCCATAGAATTGATTCACATGTACTTTTTTTTTGGAATTATAGTGTTTCTATATTAAATAGGATGTATTATTTATATTTTCCTATATATGACTATTCTATATATACTAGGGGTATCATTTTATATCAAAAAAACTCATAGTTTTCATATATTTTTAAAAATAAATCATTTGTAGAAATTTTTTATGGTTTTTTTGTTAAGATCATATAGAATTATAAGGGAAATGTGTTTTAAAATCATTCACATGAATATTTATACTCAAATAATGGATAAAATAATAAATTTTCATCTCCTGTATATAGCCAATAGATTGGTATTGTACAATGATGAAAAGTGTATTTTTAAGAGATTCCTCGGATCATGATCAATGAGTACCACCTGCCAATTAATTTTTGGGAAGAGGTTGTTAATATAGTTTTCTATATCATCAATATGTTTTTTATTAGAACAAATTTAAGGAATAATCCACATGGGTTATGGAATAAACTAAAATAAAATTTTAAATAATTTATATTTTTTTGACTACTATAAATTTCATATATAAAAAAATGAATGGTTAAATAAACTTCCCAACAAAAGTGATGAAGGAATATTCCTTATCTATTTAACCCCTAGTAAATAATATATGGTGCTTAGTAAAAGAATCACTATTATGAAAGAATATTCACATATAAATTTTTCATAAATTGATCCACAAGAGTCTAAAAATTCTTTAAAATCATGAGGAAAATATTTCTAATGTTAAAATTAATACCTCATCCTAGCCCAATTATTTTCATATAAAACATGCCATAGGAAATTCACCATGTGATGGGGAACTATTTTAACTAGACCCTAATTATGAAAATGAGGTACTATGTACTTCTATACCAAGATCCATTTGAACTCATAGATACCATACTTTAGATACTAATCATCAGGCCTTATTATCAAAAATTAAACTTAAAAAATCACAGAATATATATATGATGATATTTAGGTACTAACAGTGCATTAAGAGTTGGATTAGTTTGAAAGAAACAATTTCTCAGAATTAGTGGAATGACTAAATGTATTCTGGAACATTTTCACTAATTGGGTTTTTTGGAACAATATTGTTCAGTATATAAAAATAAACTGAAATAAATCTAAACTAGTTTCAAAATGATATAATCAAGAATAAGATATTATATATGAAGAAACCTATACACCACTAATGATGTTGAGGCTATTTGTAACGACCTAAACATTTATTAATAAAAATTAATCTTGTTATAATTAAATGTATTATTATGTAAAATTGTTATATAAAACATATAAAATTCTTTAGTTTTATGATCTTGGATTTCAAAATATTGTTAATAATTGTGACTGTTGCTAATATAACCGATGAACTGTGAAAACTAGATTAGTATAAATATAGCGTTTAAACAAATCCAATTAACTCAAACAAAGGAAGAGACAACCTCATCCCATATAATTTCTCCGTAGGAAACCCAATTTTCAAATCTCAGAATGGAGGTAGCATCACTGGGCTTCGCTCTTGACTAATCCCAAGCCATGCATCAACATGTTATGCCTGAACGGAACTGCCTATGGGAGAAGTGGAAGTTGATAGAGATTACAACCCGAGCGATGTTTCTAGGCCACTACAAGAGGATTTCACCATCTCACACCTTACTCTTAGGACATATATGGGTGTTATAAGGGTTTATGTAACAGGACTCGAGCACAATAATTTTGGGACTTATTTTTTTGCACAACGAATAAGCATTCGTTTTATTATTGTTACTTTGGGAATATTTTTTAATGCAAAAAAATACTTTAATTAATATTAAATTATGAAATCGATTATGATGAATCAATATATTTTTTAATTAAATAATATTTTAATAATATTGTATTACTAATATAACTTTTTATTAAATATATATGATCATATAATTTTTATGAATGCAATTGGGAATTGTATTAAGGTTTGAATCTTGTTTTTGTCAAAACCCCTGAATTTTCGATAAATGTCAGTTTTTATTTTAAAAGAAAAAAATTCAAAAATTTAGAAATATATTTAGATAAATATAATATTATTTTTAGAATCAGGATATCGAAATTATCCAACAGTGAACTTTTCATAATTTTCTGAGACAACCTATTTTTTGGGTAAACAATAAATTATCATTTAATTATATAATGTGTTTTATAACATCATAATGAACCAATAGTGATGTAATAAAATACTATAAATTGTATTTTCGGCCAATATATGTTTTAAATTTAAAATAATGTTATTTTAGATTTTTTGATTAATTTTATGGTGCCTTAGTGGACCCTCCCATACTTATAAAACATTTTAACATTTAACATGTTTTCCTTAAATGTGTGACTCACCTCCATATAAGAATGGCTAATATTTTAAAAATTTAGGCAATTGGACTTATTAAATAATGTTTTCCAATCCTCTTTGAAAAAATCCATGGAAAACATCCATGGGTTGGTTTTTGGTTTTGATAAGTTTAGTGTCTGGTGGCCAAAACCTAAATAATAACAATGAATTCCCTCTCTTTTCCTATATAAACCCACCAATGATTCAACTTCCTCTTCACAGAACACATTTGGAGCTAGAACAACCTAAACCCTCATTTCTCAACAATCCTCCCAAGGTCCCCCAAACTCCCATGAAGCCTCTCCCAAACCATTGGGATCACACTTCCATGTAATGGATTTTGTTCCTTTCTCATTTTTGACCAAATTTCAATATGTTATTATACCATATATTCAATTATAAATGTTAAATTATGACTTTTCATCTCCCCCATACATCCATACTTATGTTTTAATGATTACAGACCACTTTCTCTCTCATTAATTCCTCCCATGTACAGTCGTTACCATACTGAAATTCCATAACTAATTTCTCTCTCCTCATTAAAATTCAAGAAATTCCTCTCTATTATGAGTCTACATTCTATTACTTAATTTGGTAAACGTATCTATATGACCCCCTTACTGTCCATTTTATTTAAATATGATGATACACCACTTTCTCTCTCATCAATGATTTTTAGGATTTTTTATGTCATGATGTTATTCTGCCGAAACTACAACATGATTTTCCAAGCCAAAGTCATTGTGTAGTGAATAACATGATTGTTTCTCTATCAAGGGTATTCGCCTTTATTAACATTTACTTATTGATTAAGGAGTTTCATGTATGATTTCCACATTCCTTTATCACGAAATAAATTATGATGTGTAATGAATCCATATTATATGATACATGTGACACACTTATGAATGAAATTAAATGATTATGAAGGGTGCACCCTAATAGTGATCCAATGCATTGGGTAAAGATTAGTATCTTGATACTTTTTGTGAAATTAGGCTTTACGTATGCTAAATCAAGTTAAATAAGTGTTTACTCAAGCTCCATGTGCAAATATCCTTATATCAAGCTAATATCATGTTAAATATTGTTGCCACATTTCCATGTTCTGGTAATCATGGTATGTCATGAATTTATTTTCATATTTCAATTAAAATCCATTGATATTCATATTTCTTAAAATGTATTCTATTAATCATGTTTTTTATTTTTTACTCCCTTGTTGAGCTTTATAGCTCACCCATTACTTATGCATGTCTTTATGTTATCTCATGCAATGCTAAGTACGAAGTAATGTGTGTGGTCATGTAAAAGAATTGTTCAATAAATATGTTCGGTTTGATGTTATATGTTTTCATGTAATGTCCCTAATTTCCCAATAAACTAGACCTCTCAATCCACAAATATTTCTTAAGAGCATTTTTATGTAATAAATCATGTCAAAGTGTGTAATAAAGACCAGGGTTGTTATAATTTCTATAAGAGGATAAGTTTAGTTTTTTTAGGATAAGGATTAGAAAACACAAGTGAAATACTTATGGATAAGACTACGTATAATAAAAACATCCTTAAATTTTGGTGAGTAATGAGTAAGTGTTTTATCAAGAAAATACATCCTTTTCTGGATATGATTAGGTAGCGACGGCTCTGGCATAGATGTATCTAGGGGTAAAACTAGGAAACATAACTTTGGGCTAGACTTGAACAGGAACTAGTGCATGCCAACATGCCTTGCTACACTCTTGGTTATGACACTCCCAATATATATTATTTGGTAAATTCAAAGCATTGTATGAACCATTTTTATGAGAATAAAAAAATTCCTGTAATAATATATCTTGGGAAGTAGATCCTGGAAAACATATATTGAAGCCCATAAATTCATAAGTTAGGGAAATAAAAGTAATTAATAAGTATTCTGTTTTTGTCTTTGGACTACCCTTTATGTGTTACCACAAACATTCCTTTTATTCCAGCCAATGGCCGGTAATAGGAGGAATTGGGTGACCAACTGATATGAAGATCAATGTGATGACTGTTCTAAGGAGATTTAAAATCTGATGAGAGCGGGAATCACGAATATTGTCATGATAATATCTTATTAAACTCACATTTTGAATAGAAACATGGGTCAAAAAGAATGTTCAATCCCCCCTTATAAATAACAAGTCACAATCGATAGCTTCATGAGACAAAGGCCTCCTACTTTTAATGGATCATATGATCCCTCAATCTCCCAACAATGGATCAACTCTATTGAAATGATATTCTCCATCCTCCAATGTTATGAAAAAGGGATGGTTATTTTGGATGCTTATCATATGGAAGGTGAATCTAGTTAATGGTGGACATTGATAAAAAAATACAAACCTTGTGGAGGAGATTGATTTTTTGGAATGGAAGGATTTCCGGTAAATGTTTTTTCGATAAATATTTTCCTCACAACCTTCAACTTAATATAGAAAGGGACTTCATTTACCTAAAAAAGACATCAAATCCATCAGAGTGTATGATGGAAAATTATCAAGGATTTCATGATATGCCTCCATCATTGTTGTTAAACATTAATGCAAGGTTGATCTCTCCTTTGGTGGGATAAAACCTTACCTACGGAAAGCCCTAGTGAACTGTTACGTCAAGATCTGTGAGGAAATTGTCTGATGTTCCCTAAAAATCAAAATGGAGATCGAAGAATCTCATGGGTATCATGGGGATAATAAGTGTATGGTTGAATTCTATTATATATGCAGTATGGATAAATCCAATGGTGCTAAAAAAATACAACACCCCACTTGCCAAAGGTGCAAAATGAAGCAACCATGAAATTGCTTGAAGGGGATGAGGAAATGATTTAGGTGTGGAAGAGAAGGTCACCTGGCCATTAACTATCGACAAGAAAAACCTGTGGCTACGACAGAGGAGAGAAACCCACCATTCGACCGTCAATGTGTTGTTCATTACTTGAACTACAAAGAATTAGGGAACTTTGCAAACCAATTCTCTAAGCCAAGGGTTTTCAATTGAAACCAACAACCACCAAGTCATCAAGGGGATTATTATTCAATCACTACCACCAAAGAAAACCTCGAAAATGAAGTTGTGATAGGTACACAACTTATTAATTTAAGAATATAAAACATAGTTTTTGATTATGGGCCTATGCATTCTTTTATATCTATAAATTTTAGTTGAACAATCCCAACATCACCACAAATAATGGATGAAAAGATGTCGATGAGAATGGAAATGGGGAAATAATTTCATCCCATGAATATAACTGCTCCCCAATCTTAATTTGTGGATTAAAATTCCTATAGAACTTCAGCATACTCCCTCTGGTGGAATTTTATTCAATTCTTGGCATGTATTGGATTTTCTTATATAGAGACAACATTAATTGTTGTGAGAAGGGAATAATCTCCCTATGGAGAATTGACTACAGATTTGGTACTTGTGCAAGGAGGAGGATGAATATTATTTAGCGTCATCATCTCAAGCATGGATATTAATACCCTATGAGATTGAGTATCTTTCTAAGATGATTGAGTCTAAAAAAGCAACTATCCTTGTAGACATGACTATTGTGAGGGAATTTACTGAAGTGTTTCCTAAATAATTGTTTGGTCTTCCTCCTAGAAGATATATTTCATTCCCAATTGATCTTATACCTGGGGACTTTCCAATAACCAATACTCTATATAGAATAGATTTTGTTGATCTTGAGGTGCTCAAGAAACAACTAGAAGAGAATCTGGATAAAGGGTTTATATTCCCTAGTGCTTCACTATGGGGTGCACTAGCCCTCTTTGTTATGAAGACGGATCGGTCAATGTGCCTTTACATCGATTGTTGTGAGAATATAAAATCATGATAAAGAACAAGTATCATATACCATGAAATGATTACTTTCTCGATCAGCTTCATGTAGCACAATACTTATCTTAGGTGGATTTTCATTCGGGATATTTCCAGGAAATATTGAAGAAAGTGGATATCCCCAAGATTGCGTTTTGTAAAATGTACATGCACTATGAATTCATAGTAATGGCTTTCTACCTCACTAATTTTCCAGAAATCTTCTTGTACTATATGAATGGAGTCATTAGATATTACCTAGAAAAATTTGTGGTAGTCTTTATAAATGATATTCTAATATACTCTAAAACCAAGGAGAATAATTAGAAGAATCTAGGAACTATACTAGAGACCTTTCGAAAGGATAAGATTTTTGAAAATTATAGCAAGTGTGAGTTCTGGTTGAAGGAGATCTCATTCTTGGGTCATATCATCACAAACAATGGGATATCTGTGCATCCCTCTAAGACAACTACAATTGAGAGATGGCTGAGGCCAACATCGGTAATGAATATCTGTAGTTTCATGGGATTAGCTGGATATTATAACAGATTTTTGAGAAATTTCACATGATTTTCCAACCCTCTTACCAAGCTAGTGTGGAAGGGGGTCAAGTTTTCTAATGTGAAGAGAGAATTATGGGGTTGAAAAAAAGGCTTATCACTGCGTACGTGCTCACATTACCCACATGTGAAGAAATTAATTAGGTATTATCTGATACTTCAATGAAAAAATTGGGTAGTGTGTTGATGAAAAATGACAAAGTCAATATCGATTCTTTATGAAAATTGAAATTTCATGAGATAAACTATCCAACACATGATCTGGAGTTGGTGACAGTAATCTTTGCTTTGAAAATTTTGCGTCATTAGATCTTTGGGGAGAAGTGTGAAATTTATACGGATCAAAAAATACACAAGTATATATTCACACAAAATGATTTGAATATGTTCCAATGAAGATGTTTAGAGTTGGTCAAAAACTAGGACTACTCAATCTATTACCACTATATGAAGGAGAACAATGTGGAAGATGCTCTATGTTGGAAGGACCCAATGATTCTATCCATAATGAGAATTAAAAAGGATCAAATCTTTTATTATTTGATGAAGATGCACATGGGAATCATAAAGAGGGAAACATCATCAATCCTTTCACAAATGATTTCTCAACCATCTCATTTGGATAGGATAAAGGATGTTCTAAAGTATGATGTAGACATTCAGAAGAATGAGGAAACTATAAGAAAAGGGAAATCCTCAGAGTTCAAAGTTAATGAAGAAGGAATTATGAGATTTGGGTCAAGACTACGTGTTCAATCAAGTTTGAAGTTGAAGAAGGAACTTTTGGATGTTGTACAAAGTTCGGATTTCTCCATTCACCCAGGAAACACAACGATGTATCGAGATCTTCAAGAGATTTATTGGTGGGATAACATGAAGAAGGAGACTATTGAGTATACATAAAAGTGCCAGGTATGTCAGCATGTGAAGGCTGAGAGGCATTAGTCTAAACGAATGATTCAACCATTACCCATACCTGCATGGAAGTGGGAGAACATCACAATGGACTTTGTTACTAGGCATCCAAATACATTCAAAGGAAACAATGCTATCTGGGTTTTTGTGGCTTGTCTTACAAAGGTTGAAAAATTACTTGCAGTTTTAGAGGATTTCTCATTGGATCAAATAGCATAGATATACATCAGATATGTGGTAAGGCTTCCTAGATTACCACTATCTATTTTACCCAATAGAGATCCAAGATTCACCTCTAGGTTTGGGAAAAGTCTTCAACATCCTCTCAATACTGATCTGAACTTTATTATACCTTTTCATCCTCAAACAAATGGACAATATGAGCAGATTATCCAAACAGTTGAGAACATGTTGAGAGATTTCTCGGTGGAATTCAATGGAGGATTAGATCAACATCTACCTCTGGTTGAGTTCTATACAATAACAGTTTCCACTCAAAAATCCAAATGGATCCTTATGAATCACATTATGAGAAGAGGTGTAGAACACTATCATGTTGGGATGATGTTGGGGACCGAAAACTCCTAGGTCCATAAATGGTTAAAGTAATTGTTGGGAAGGTTAAGACCATACAGCAGCACATTAAATCCATCAATGTTGAAAAAATAGTTATGCTAAAAATCATCGATGAGACCAAGAGTTTCATTTTGGAGACATGGTATGCCTCCTCATATCACCATGGAAGAGTGTTATGAAATTTGTAAATAAGGGAATGCTTATTCAAAGGTACATTTTCCCTTTTGAGATCCATGATCGCATTAGAGTAGGGGACTATCGACTATCACTCCCACTAAACCTATCTCAAGTACATGATGTATTCCATGTATCACTCTTGAGGAAGTAAATACCTAAACCATCACATCTAATTAATATGGAGGTGGACCATTGGAGACTGACCTCTCTAATGAAGAGAAGTTGGGGAAGATCATCGATCATTGGGAACAATTTGTACAAAATAAGAGAATCCCCTAATTAATTTGTTGTGGAAAAACCACATGTTGGAAGAGGAAATGTGGGGAATAGAGGAAGTGATGAAGCAGAGTTACCCGCACCTGTTTTACTGTGGGAAAAAAATTGTGGGGGTGAAATTTCTTATGGGGGAATATTGTAATGACCCAAACTATTATTAATAAAAAATCCTTTTGATCTAATTAAATGTATTATTAGGTAAAATTGGTATGTAAAACATATGCAATTCATTGTTTTTATGATTTTGGATTTTAAAACAATATTAAGAATTGTGACTTTTTCTAATATAGCCGATGAATAGTAATCACATGATTAGTATAAATATAGGACTTTAACAAATCCAATTTACCCAAACAAAAGAACTGATGGCCTCATCTAGTAGAACTGCTTTGTATGGAGTCAATTTTTAAGAGATCAAAAGGATGTATAATCACTGGGCTTTGATCTTGAAAAATACCAATCGAAGATTCAACACGTTAAACATGAACAGAACTGCCTTGGGGAGAAGTGGAATTTTATAGAGATTGCCACCTGAGCAATGTTATCTGAGCCACCCCAAGAGGCTGTCACCATTGCACACATTACCCTTAGGTCATATGAGGGTTTTATAATGGGTTATCTAACAAGTCCCTAGCACTATGATTGTGTTCCTTATTGTTTTGTATAACGAATATACATTCATATTATCATTGATACTTTGTGAATAGTTTTTAAAGCATAAATAGTACTTTTAGTTAATATTCAATTAAGAAATATATTTCGATGAAGTAATTTATTTTTGAATTAAATAATATTTTTATAAATATTATTACTAAAATTATATTTTATTAATTATATATGATCATATAATTTATTGGAATACAATTGTGATTTTTATTAATGTTTGGAAGTTGTTTTTGTCAAAAACAATGAATTTTCTATAAATGTCAATTTAATTTTAAAAGTAAAATTCAAATATTTAGAAAAAATGAATTTTATTTTTTGAATCAGGATGTTGAAATTATCCAATGGTGAATTTCTCATAATTGTTTGAGACATTATATTTTTTGGGTAAAAAATTAAATACCGTTTAATTATATAATGTGTTTTATGAAATCATAATGACCCAATAGTGATGTAATAAAATACTATAAATGGAAATTTTGGCCAATATATGTTTTACATTTAAAATAATATTTTCTTATATTTCTTTAATTATTTTTATGGCTCCTTAGTGGAACCTCAAACACGTACAATACATTTTATCTTTTAAATCATTTCCTGAGGAATGTGATTCATCTCCACATATCGAAGCTGAATATTTTAATAAGATCAGAAATTGGCCTTATAAAATAATTTTTTCCACACTCCTTTAGAAAAAACCATGGGTTAGTTTGTGGGTTCTATTTTTTTCATGTGTGGTGGCCATAACTAAAACAATAAAGAATTTCCTATCTTTTTTTATATAAACCCACCCAAGCTACCACTTCCTCTTCCCTCAAAGCCTTCACATGTAACGTCCCGGACCCGGGTGCCACGCAACGAGTGCCCCGAATCCGGTTTTCCACGTGAACTCAAGCGCATTTCCCCAAACGACAGAGGCTGCCGACTTGCATCGAGGGCCCAGGTCTGATAGTGGGGAAACTATGCCCTCATTTTTCAAAGTGTAGCACAACAGAATACAAAATAAAACATACAGCCAACATCAGAAGCAATAAACCGTACACAACTGAAATAAACAACAATAGTAGATATAACCAACAGTATATAAATGATGATTCTACATGTCTAATGTTCTAAGAAAATAGCCAGAACATGTTATACATCAATACGATACAACAAAATACAGAGTACAACAAAACAAGCAAAATAGTTGGCAGCGGCATCGCGAGCCTAGGCTCGGTCCCATGCCCTCCTACTCCTCAGCAATAGTCAAGTACCTATATAGGGACTCTTTCCCCAATCTATACCTACAGAAAAGTAATCTGTTTGGGCCGAAAATCGTGGCCCAAACAGGGTGTGAGGAATATATCTCAGTTGACACCCACCAAAGGCCCGTGCCCAACTGCATGTAAGCATGCAACAATAATGTGCAATAGTAACATGCAATAAAGTAAGAAACATTAAATAGTAACTAACTTAATAATTAAATTGCCAATTTATTATTCATTTAATTTATTTAATTTTGTAAAAATTTTATGCTCAACAGTACCAAGACCATAGGCCAACCAGAACCGTGCCCTCAGGCTAAAATAGTAAACCACGCCCTCAGGCTATACAGAATCCAACCCGGAGGTATTTCCCTCAAGCGTAACAGAAATTGACCTCAGGCGTAGGAAGTGTCGTGCTCAGGCATAGAAGTCAAGCCCTCAGGCACAAAAGGTTTCCCTCAGGCGAAATAACGACAGCCCTCGGGCTAAAACAGTCATGCCCTCAGGCTAATACAGTACTACGCCCACAGGCTAATCACAACAACAACGTCCTCAGGATATTTAGGTAACCGGGCCATTCCCAACATGTCAAAATGCAGTAAACAAGAAATTCCTCTCAAGGAAATTCAATAATTACAACATTTAAAGGCATACCCTCAGGTATCCTGGCCAAACGGCTAAATAGTGAAAACACCCCCAGGGTGGTTCCAGATCCAAGAAATGATCCCAATCAGCATTTTAATATCATAATTAAATACCTAAACAATTATACGCAGAAAATATAGCAACGACCTCAGCCACACGACACCCCAACATGGGTTTGTGGCATGAAAACGCACAAAACGCATGGCAGTTGGAAAAATTAACACAAGCCACCTACCTTATACGCCAATGAACGTTATACACGAACGCTGACTCTAGAAATGCCCAAGAACGGCGTAGATCTTACGAAGAGAAAAACCCATTCAAACGTAAATAAATTACGTTAGGAGAAGAATTGGTAAGAATGGTACCATGAGAGGAGAGGTCTTACTCGTGCGGTTCCAACGGGATCATCCGAAGCCGAATCGCATTCCAGACGAACACCCGGAGGATCTGCAAAGGTCCGACTATCCTCCTTGGCTCCAAAACGGATAAAATATCTCCTATTCTAAATGAGAAGGCTACTGCCTGTTTTAAGCTGAAAAAACAAAGTACATGGCATGTACTTCTGAGTACACAGTGTGTACTTCTTTCATTTAACTATTCCTCCGGCGGCACCGCCACACTGTTCAACCGTCGACATGAGTACACGACATCTACTCCCAAGTACACGGCGTGTACTGTCTCCCAGTTGGCGGCTACTCACCGCCTTACTGTTTTGGCCTGCCGACTGACTACACGGCGTGTAATTACCACAACATGGAGTGTTGTCGGTTCCTACATCCTTCGTCGCCGGCATGGATACACGCCCCCTGTACTCATCCTCACACGGCCAGAAGTACACGGTGTGTGGAAAACTTACACAGTATGTATTACAAAGTTTAGTATTTTTCCCCATTTTCCATATTTTATCAAAACCACTTAAGGAAAAGGAAAAATAAGAAGCCCATACCTCAGAAATAAGAACGAGGTTCTTACAAACTTCCCCCCTTATAGCAATTCGTCCCTGAATTTCCCTTCCATGGGTGGTGAAGATAAAGCTCAGAATAGCTCT
Source organism: Viscum album (assembly GCA_963277665.1). Taxonomy (NCBI): domain Eukaryota; kingdom Viridiplantae; phylum Streptophyta; class Magnoliopsida; order Santalales; family Viscaceae; genus Viscum; species Viscum album. The sequence goes on from OY728145.1 coordinate 193,355,326, forward strand.
GGCCACTGAGCACGTACATCGGCCTCCCACTACTAGGTCTCGTCCTTCACTCGGCCATGCTTCCATAGCACCCGTGCGAGAGGAACTGACCGGCCTCAGAGAACCTTCATGCTCTTGTCACTGATACGGATCAGATGCTCCTCAAAGGACGCATCATGCTGAAGCTCAACCTCCTCTGGATTAAATGTGTGAGACGGTTCTGAATGACAGCGACGCAAATGAGTCATGTGGAAGACGTCGTGCATGGCTCGGTACCGCTTCGGTAACTGCAACCGATAGGCAACCAGCCCGACTCTCTCCAGAATCTAAAATGGTCCAACATACCTTGGTGAAAGCTTACCCTGTCTCCCGATCCACTTGTGTCCCAGCCTCGGCGAAACATGCAAGAAAACTTGATCCCTGACCACGAACTCCAAATGTCGTCTATAGCGATCAGCATAAGACTTCTGATGAGACTGCGCGGTAGCCATCTTCTTCGAATCAACTGGACCAGCTCAAATGTATCCTACACGAGCTGTGGCCCCAGTAAAGCTGCCTCACCTACCTCTAACCAGCACAAAGGTGATCGACATGGCCTACCATATAAGGCCTCATATGGTTCTATCTCAATAGTCGCCTAGAATCTATTGTTATAGGCAAACTCGACTAAGGGTATATGCTTCTCCCAAGAGCCCCCAAAGTCTAGGACGCATACACGCAGCATGTCCTCAAGCACCTGTATCATACACCCTGACAGGTCATCGGTCTGAGGGTGGTATGTTGTGCTTAGAAGCACCTGTGTACCGAGTGACCTCTGAAAGCTATGCCAGAAACGAGACATAAATCAGGCATCCCTACCTGAAGACGGACCCCATTGAGATGGACAATCTCTCGGATATACAGCGTTCCAAGCTCGTCAACACCGAAGGTATCCTTGATTGGCAAGAAGTGAGATACCTTTGTGAGTTTGTCCACAACAACCCACACGGCATCGTTTCCATGAGGTGACCTCAGAAACCCAATCATGAAATCCATTGCGACATCTCCCCATTTCCACTCAGGAATGGGAAACTTCTGTAATAACCCAGCTGGCCTCTGGTGCTCTGCCTTCACCTACTGACAGGTGGAACACCTCGTAACAAAACCAGCTATCTCTCTCTTCATACCCGGCCACCAGTACTGATGACTCATGTCACGGTACATCTTGGTAACCCCAGGATGAACTGCCCAAGACGAAGCATGAAACTCCTGCATTAGCTCCTCGCGTATATCCCCTGGAACACATAATCGTCCATGGAAACGCAAAACCTCATCATCGCTTACCGTCCAACCAGGAGAAGGGTCCTCACTAGCCACCGACTCCCGTAGAACTAGGCCTTCTGAATCAGATAGCTGTCTCATCCTCACTCTATCCAGGAGGGTAGAATTCATAGATAAATATTAATGATAAGTCTACCCCTAACTGTCGTGCACCTCCAGATGCATCTCAGAGAACAAAGCCATGAGCTGCCACCCACCACTAGCCTCCTGCACTGCCTGTATCTGAGTCTTCTTGCTCAGTGCATCAGCTACTGCATTACCTTTACTAGGTGTATAGGCAAGCTCAAAATCAATGGACTGTAGGTATTCAACCCACCTCCTCTGCCTCAGATTCAAGTCACGCTGAGTAAAAATATTCTTGAGGATTTTGTGGTCGGTGAAAACCACAAAATGCTCCCCCAATAGATAATGTCTCCAACAGCGCAATGCATGTACAACTGTAGCTAACTCGAGATCATGCGTCGGGTAATTCTGCTCATGTGACCTCAACTACAGAGACCCGTATGCAACAACTCGGATGCCTTGCATCAAAACGGCCCCCAGACCAATCCCGGATGCATCACAGTAAACTATATAGCTCTTCCCCTACTCTGGGAGTATCAGGATCGATGCTGATGTCAACCTTCAATTCAGGTCCTCAAAAGTTGCCTCGCAAACTTCCGACCAAACGAACTTCACACCCTTCTTAGTCGAGCCCGTCAATGGCGCTGCCAAGCGGGAGAAGTCCTATATAAAATGCCTGTAGTAACCAGCCAACCCTAAGAAACTCCGTATCTCAAAAACGTTCTTAGGATGCTCCCAAGAAACTATTTCTCTCACCTTCTCTGGGTCTACTGCAACTCCTGCCTCTGAGATAATATGACCCAAGAAGTGAATCTGGTCCATCCAAAAGTGGCACTTTGAGAGCTTAGCATATAGCTGATGCTCTCTTAGTGTACTCAATATGATCTCAAGATGGGTGGCATGGTCGTGTCGAGTGTGAGAGTACACCATGATTTCGTCCACGAATAATACCACAAAAAAATCATGATACAGATGGAACACATGATTCATCAGAGCCATGAAAATCGCTAGTGAGTTTGTGAGTCTGAACGGCATAACCGTATACTCGTATAGACCATACCTACTCCTGAAATCCATGAGAGGTATATCAGATGGCCTCACACGCAACTGATGATATCCTGATCTCAGGTTAATCTTCGAGAACACTCTTTCTCCACGAAGCTAATCAGAAAGATCATCGATCCTGGGTAATGGATATCAGTTCTTAACCGTCAACTGGTTCATCTTCTGATAATCCACGCAAAGTCTGAGGGTACCGTCCGCCTTCTTCGAAAAAAGGGCCAGTGATCCCCATGGGGAAGTACTGGGTCGAATAAATCCTTTTTCCTGTACCTCCTATAACTGCCTCTTGTGCTCCTGCAACTTAGGCATGGCCATCCTATATGGAGGAATGGACACTGGTGCCACTCCTGGCACAAGCTCAATAGAGAAATTCACCTCACGCACTGGAGGTAGACCTGAAAAGTTGTCCGGGAGGACATCCTTGAAACAATCAACAAATGGAGGGAAATTCGTCTGACAAGTCCCCTGATCATCCAGATATATGCTCACTATCTGGGTTGTGACTCCACCTCGCCCACGATGCTCTGGTCCAGCTCGACTCGCCTGAACATCCCATTCACCCATGTATAGAAACTCTCCACCCTCTGGTGACATGAAACGCACCCTGCGATGATAGCTGTCTACAAAGGCCCGGAAGGGAACCAACCAGTCCATCTCGAGAATGACATCATAGCTTGTCATCTCTTGGACATAGAGGTCCCAAGGGAAGTGACACCCACCAACCTCAAGGGGGAACTCCTTGCACTTATTCACACTAGCCGTTCTAGTCCCCAACGGAGTGTATAGAATAATGATAACAGAAGAAGAAGAAACACCGAGCCCAAGGCTCTCTACAACGGGTACAGATATGAAACTATGCATAGCACCTGTTTCAAAAAGTACTGAAGAAAAGACAAAAGCTACTAAAATAGTACCTCTGACTGTAGAAGGTCCGGGATCCTGCTCTTGCTGGTTCTGTCGCTGTACATATGTCTGCCCAGTGTCATGGCCCTACGCCACAGCCTGGCTACCCAGAGCTGTCCCACCCTGCTGCCTCTAAGATCCTGGTGTCTGGCTACCACAGCCACGACCACCATCTCTACCTGTATGCCCTGACATATTCCAGTTCCCCGACTGGTAAGAATCCACTGATCCCGCTCCCGCACGCGGAGTCTGCACAGAACCCCTCTCACTAGCCACTGGTAAAAATTCCATGCAAAATCATTGCAGATGACCCATCTTGCCGCAAGCTCGGCACTCCACTGGATTGTGTGGACACTGCGGTCTCTTGTTTCCCTCTCTACCACACTGGTAGCACCTGATCGGGCCACCTAAAGAGACATTCTGGCTGGTACTTCCACCCTGAGAGAATTCCATCTGTCTCTTCCTCTTACCAATAGAAATAGTAACAATAACTGGTGCTGAATCTCTCTTCCCCACACCTCTAGCTTCCCGCAGGTTCCTCTCTAAAATCAGCGCCTGATTCACAATCACGTGTATAGTAGGAAACCTGAAAAAATTTACCAGCGCTCAGATGTCATACTGAAGACCATCCTCAAAACTTCTATCTCTCAACATCTCATCACCCACCAGCATGGGTGAAAAACTCTGAAGCTCTATAAAACGAGCAGAATAGTCCATCACTGACATAGCGCCCTGCTGGTGATTCATGAACTCTCGAGCTCTATCTACCCTGAGTGTCTCGGGAAAGAATAAGTCATAGAATACTGCCTAAAAGTCTTCCCACACAATGTCCCTATGATGCTCTAACTGGGTGGTAACATCCCACCACCTCTTGGAGGAATCCCGCAACATGTATGTCGTGAGCTTGACCCTTCGCCCTGGAGGCATCTCCAGATGCTCAAAAATTTTCTGCATCGACCCCAACCAAGACTCTGCAACCTCTGGTCCACCATCCTTTGAAAATGTAGGTGGATGCTGCTGCTGGAAGGTACGTGTCAGCTCGGCCATAGATGTAGCAGCCTGCGGTGCTCCCCGAAAGGTCTGCATGAACCGCATAAAGACTTCACAGAACTTTGCCTCCGCGCCTATGTCCGACATTACAGTTGGCGCCGCATCTGGCTCTGCTGGTGGATCAACTGGTAGCCCATATCCCACCATATCAGGAGTATACTTGTTGCCACTCTCCTGGCGAACAACGTGCGGTCGTCTATGCGGCATGACACTACATGGTCAAAATCAAGCCTCAGATTCAAGATTATTAAGATTGAAAAGAGAAGGAACCATAAAGGAAACAAGAGGAAGAAGGCATGAAAAATTGGCAAAACAAGACTACACGATGTGTACAATAACTACACGCTGTGTACTTGACTTTCCTTTCCCTGCCCGGGTCCTTCTACATGGCTAAGCCACACGGCCTCCGTCGAACAAAACTACACGGCGTGTATAATATCTACACGGCGTGTACGATGTTATTTTCCAAATACCTGTGTCTCTTGTGACACGGCCGACTACTCGGCTTGAAACTACACAGTGTGTTACACCCGTACATGGTGTGTACATCACCCCGTTTCCCCAGCCACCTGGCTAAGTCCACACGGTCTGTCCTCGGACAAGACTACACGGCATGCCCCCAAAGGTACACGGTGTGTTCAAGGGACGGTGAAATTGAATAGTGGTGTTAGTTACACAGCCGAGTCCCCAGTTTACACTAAACAACGTGTTCATTATTGACACGGCGTGTTCTGTCAAGGCGTTCACCGACCAGTGTTGTTAGTTACAGGGTCGGACTCCGGGTCACACTGCAGGGCGTGTTCATTATTGACACGGTGCGTTCTGTCAAGGAGTTCACCGACCCATGTTGTTAGTTGCACGGCTGGACTCTGGGTCACACTACACGACATGTTCACTAGGTACACTGTGTGCTTTACCCAAGAATATCCCTACCCCGTGTCGCCGCCCACACGGTTTGTGACACGGGAAGAGACTACATGGCATGTACTCAAAAAGTTCATTTTTTCTTCCCGAATAGAAGGACATGCACGACGTGTATAAAAATACTACACGACGTGTATACAGGGTTTCTAGACAGTATGCCTCAGAAACTTCTCCGGAACCCAGAAAATACAGTAAAACAACACCTAAGTGTCAAATTCCGACCCGTGGGGGCCCATACTCCCCACGAATCAATGTTTGACATCTTATACGTGTTATAACCAATAAACAGTCAATGATCCACCAAATTCCGGTCGATGGGGGCCCATACACCCCAAAAAACAAAGTTTGGAGTCCATTCTATCAACAAGCTTACACAAGGAATACCCTATCACAGAGCCGGTATGTATCAAGTAGCTATCACAACAACATGCTATAGTAGCACAACAACTATCACAAAAACATGAAATATTTCTAATGATCTTACATGGCATGGAAACAATGCATGGCATGTGATTCTAGCATGTGCCTAAATGATGCATGAGATGGAATACCCTCATCTCATCGGGTTGCAACTCAAGAGAACCCATAGATAAATTATAAACAGCACAATCTCAAAGTGCGTCACCCAACGGTGAAAACATATTAACTGTAAAATTGCAAAATCAAAAGAAAGAAAAATACGAGGTAGACTGGATTTTCCCTGTACACGGGTTAGCTACTCCTGGGCACAACTTATTACCAACTATTGTTCCATCCTATCCCTGACTACAGCTCCAAATAGTAAGTCAAAGAAAAGATCCCCTCTGATACCACTTTGTAACGTCTCAGACCCAGGTACCACGAAATGATGCTACATGTCTCAAGTTCTAAGAAAACAACCAGAACATGTTATACATAAATACGATACAACAAAATAGAGATTACAGCAAAACAACCAAAACAGCTGGCAGCGGCATCGCGAGCCTAGGCTCGGTCCCATGCCCTCTTACTCCTCAGTAACAGTCAAGTACTTGTATATGGACTCTTTCCCCGATCTACACCTGCAAAAACGTAATCTTTTTGGGCCGAAAAGTGTGGCCAAAATAGGGTGTGAGAAATATATCTCAGTAGGCACCCACCAAAGGCCCGTTCCCAACTGCTTGTAAGCATGCTACAATAATATGCAATAATAAAATGCAATAATGTAAGCAGCATTAAAAAGTAACTAACTTAACAAATAAATTTCCATTTTATTATTCATTTAATTTATTTAATTTAGTAACATTCTTGTGCTCAACAACACCAAGCCCTCAGGCCAACCAGAACTGCTCCCTCAGGATAAAATAGTAAACCACGCCCTCAGGCTATACAGAATCCTACCCATAGGTATTTCCCTCAAGCGTAACAGAAATTGCCCTCAGGCGTAGGAAGTTTCGCCCTCAGGCACAGAAGATAAGCCCTCAGACACGAAAGGTTTCCCTCATGTGAAATAACGACATCCCTCGGGCTAAAACAGTCATGCCCTCAGGCTAATACAGTACAGTTCCAACAAGCTAATCACAAAAACAATGCACTCAGTCTAAGAAGGTAACTGGGACATGCCCAACATGTCAAAATGCAATAAACAAGCAATTCCTCTTAAGTAAATTCTATAATTACTACATTTAAAGGCATACCCTCAGGTATCCTGGCCAAATGGCTAAATAGTGAAACACACCCCCGGGGTGGTTTCGGATCCAAGAAACGACCCCAATCAGCATTTTGATATCATAATTAAATACCAAAACAATTCTAGGCATTAAATATAGCAACAACATCAGCCACAAGACACCCCAACATGGGTTCGTGGCATGAAAACGCACAAAACACACGATGGTTGGAAAAACTAACACAAGCCACCGACCTTATACGCCAACGAATGTTATACCCAAACGCCGACTCCAGAAATTCCCAAGAACGGCGGAGATCTGATGAAGAAAAAAACCCATTCAAATGTAAATAACTTACGTTAGGAGAAGAATTGGTGAGAACGGTACCGGGAGAGGAGGGGACTTACCTGTGCGGTTCCGATGGGATCGTCTGAAACCAAATCAAATTATAGAAGAACACCTGGCGGATCTTCAAAGGTCCGACCGTCCTCCTTGTCTCCAAAATAGATCAAATGTCTCCCCTGCCAAATGAGGAGGATACTGCCTATTTTATGCCGAAAAAACAAAGTACACGGTGTGTACTTATGAGTACACGGCATGTACTTCTTTCATTTAATTGTTCCTCTGGCGGCACTACCACACTGTTCAACCGTCCACATGAGTACACGACATGTACTCCCAAGTACACGGTGTGTACTGTCGCCCAACTGGCGGCTACTCACCGCCTTACTATTTTGGCATGCAGACTGACTACACTGCATGTAAGTACCACTACATGGCGTGTAGTTGGTTTCTAGACCGTTCTTCACCGGCATTGCGACACGCCCCATGTACTCATCCCTACATGGCCTGAAGTACATGGTGTGTGGAAAAAGTACACGGCGTGTAGTTACAAAATTTAGGAATTTTCCCCATTTTCTGAATTTTCTCAAAAACACTTACGGAAAAGGAAAAAGAAGAAGCTCGTACCTCAAAACTAAGAACCAGGTTCTTACATCAGAGCTCTACCAACCTCTTCCCTACTCTCTCGATAATTCTACCAAGGACACTAATATCCCATGAATCCTCTCCCAAGCCTCTCCCAAGCCTTTGGGATCACACTTCCATGTAATGGATTTCTTCCTTTCTCATTTTTGTCCAAATTCCATTATGTTGTTATACCATTTTTTTTCAATTAGAAATTTTTTGGTATGATTTTGAATCTCCCCCATACTTCCATACATATGATTGATTGATTAGAGTTCTCTTTATTTCTCATTAATGACTCCCATGTACACCCATTAACATGCCGAAATTCTGTAAGGAATTTCTCTCTCCTCATTTACATTCAAGTAATTCCTTTGTATTATGAATCTAAATTCCATGAAATATGTTGGTAAATGTATCTATATGACCCAATCACTATCCATTTCATGTACATATGACGAGACACCCCTTTCTCTCTCATCAATTTTTTTATGAATTCTTATGTCACGCTGTTAGGCTGTTGAAATTGCACCATGATTTTCCAAGACAATGTCATTATGTAGTGAATACCATTTCCATTTCTCTATCAAGGGTATTCACCTTTATGATCTTTTACTTATTGAGTATAAAGTTTCAATTATTATTTCCACATTCCATTATCCGGGAATAAATGATGTTGTTTAACAAATCCATGTTATATGATCCATGTGGCATACTTATGCATGAAATGAAATGATTATGAAGGGTGCGACCTGATATCTCCTCAATGCATTGGGTAAAGATTAGAATCATGATAATTCAATTTAAATGAGTTTTTACTCATTCTAATTCAAGTTAAATGATGGTTTACTCATTCTCCATGTGCAATGAGTCATGGATCATGCTATTATCATGTTAAATGTTATTACCACATTTTCATGTTATGATAATCATGTTATATCATGCCTTTATTTTCATGTTTCTATTATGCTCCATTTATATTCCTATTTCATAACATGTATTGTATTCCTCATTTTATAACTTGTTTACTCCCTTACTGGGCTTTATAGATCACCCTTTTCATTTTCATGTCCTCAGGTTATCCCATGCAATTCTAAGTACGAAGGAATGTGTGCGAACATGTAAAAGAAGTTTTCAATAACAATTTTGTGTTTGATGTTCAAAGATATTTTATAATGTTCCGAATTTCCCAATACACAAGGCCTCTCAATCCTTATATTTGTTTTAAGTGCTTGTTTATGTAATAAATCATGTTTAATTGTGTAATAAAGAGAAGGTTTGTTATACTATTAGAATGTCAATTGCATATATATACTAGATTTTATTTTCAAATTTATAAAATGGATTTCAAGAGTCATTTAATTATAATTTTAATTATTGAGAATGTTTCTGATAAATTACCACCATGATTTATAAATCATTATCTTACAAATCACTTTAAAAAAATTAACTATTGTTCTTTGTGGGTTAAAATAAAATCTTAGCAAGTAGTATGATAAACATATCTCTTTTTTTATTTAAAATATTTTTTCAATATGTATGGTAGATCCAAAATTATTCATGGAAAGTATTTTAAATGATATTTTTTAGATCAAATTTATGTTGATGATATTATTTTTGGATCATCCAAAAACTCCTTGCATATTGATTTTTTAGAAATGTTACAAAATGAATTAAAGGAGTTTAATGGGTGAGTTAAAATACTTACTTGTATTTCATATTTTTCAAATCAAGTAATGAATCATTTTAAATCAAATCAAATACAAAATGAATATTATAAAATGTTTTTGAATGGATAACTCAAAATTCAGTGATACTCCAATGAGTACCACTTATATATTGGATCTTGAGGAAATGTGGAAACCTGTAGATAAAACTATCTATAGAGGTATGGATGGGATTTCACTTAACCTAATAGCTATTCGGAATGATGTTATCTTTTCTGTGTGCATGTGTGGAGCAGTTCAAGAAAACCCAAAAGAAACCCATTATCAAAAGAATTTTTTAATACCTCCAAAGAGTGGCCAATTTAAGAATTTTTTGTTTTATAAGATATGCCTTTAACAATGTTTGTTATTCATATTCAGATTTTTTTCTAATATACATAGAAAGGGGACTCCTTGAACATGTCACATGTTGCGAATGTCTCTTGAATTGGGATTTATTAAAAAAATAACAATTTTTACTTATAGACTACTGATGTTAAGTACATAGATCGATGTAGTTATTGTTGAAAGAATTTATGGATTAAAAAATTACTAGAATATGGATATCAATTTAGACATGCTTAAACAAAGTGTAGTGACAAAAGAAATATAAAAATTTCTAAGAATCCTATGTCTCATTCATGGAATGAAAATGTTTATATGAAACATCACTTTTTGAGATCCCATTTTCAAAAAATGTGATATAGCTCTTAAGATCACCCGTAATGAACAAAATCATACTGACATATTTAAAAATCATTGAATATTGTGAGAATGGGATAAATTATACATGATCATAGAATGATAAATTTTTATTAGTCATTATTTATTTAATTACTTTTTTCTTGGTAAAGATAAGTCATACTTTCTCGTGATATCACAGCTTGTTACAATGAGACTTGATACTATGAATGTCGTAATAGTGGCCTTCTGACATGGATTGCTACCATGTAATGTTATAGTGAGACATTCTATCAAAATAAAAGATACCATGGAATTCTATAGTGAACCTTTATATCATTAGAAATTCTACCATTCGATAATACAAAATTGTGATACCATTTCCTAATACTGTAAGGTACTACCTTCGGTTTAAACCGTTTTGTACTACTCCTATAAAAGGCACATTATGTAGTGACTATATCCTTTTACACATATCATTACATGATTTTAGGAATAATAATGTGTCATATTACAAGCCAAGGACCTGTAAGTCTATTTTCTTTAAAGATTTGGTACATAAAATTGAACCCATTAAACTAAATAAGATTTTTTTTTTATTTATAAGGATCACCTTACTTACATTGTGATCTTACATATTTATAGGATAACCTAGGTATAAAATGAACAATGAATGAGCTAAAAGACTATTAAGGGATGAATAATAATAATAAAGCTTCAGCACATTGGTTAGGAATCATGACATAATGATATAAAACTTCATATAATATAATTGAACATATGGAACAAAAACATATAAAAATGAGATCATTTAAACATGGGATCATATAAACATGAAATCATAGTAAAGTTGAAGAAACATAAAACATGACATTTTCATGAGTTAATTATCATTTCACATAGAGGATCACATATCAAGGTTAACCACTAAGATCATTGCACGTGGTAGCATGATCCAAGGATAACCACAAAGAACGTTTCAAATAACGTGTCATGAGACTCAACTTAACCCAATGCATTGGAATTCTATCTGGGTGTATTCATCATAACATGTTAATGAATATTCTTTCCACATAAATAATCATACATAATATATCATACAGAAACATAAGGGTGACCATGAAATGAAATGAGTATTAGAATCATGTCACAAATCATAATAAATAGGTGTATTATATAAGTGTCCATGATGAAAGGAATTAAGACATACATGGAAATTAATAAGTTAAATTAGTCATATATCATTGTATGTGATGTCAAAACAGAAATGACTACATGTAAGAGGAGTATTAAATAAATTATAGAATTAAAATATTTTGGTGCGGTTTTATGGAAAATACTAAGGAGAATTTAAAATAGAAATAGGAATAAAACTTTATATAAAACCATAAGTGAACTAGGATGGTTTTCATAATAAAACTAATTATTTTATAAAAAAATTGATCAAAACATATGGTATATTTTAATTGATATTTGGTATGAATTCTGAAGGTTCCTTTAAACGAGTTTGCTAATCGGGAAGTATTGAGGAGGGAACCACTTAAAAACCTGTATATCCTAGAAAGAGTAATATGAATGGAAATAGAAACTTATTTTTGGAGTACATAAAAAGAATTTGAATATTTACATAAAAATAAAAGATAACATCCTTTGGGAATAATTGAAGATAGAGAAACATGATGGAATAATGGTGGTTCAAATAGAATCCCTTACATTATGTCTGATGGTGTCATTCTCTTGATCTTAATGTTATGGATAACCAAATTAAATTAGTTAATTAGTATTTAAAAACCATCTTCTTCATGTAATATCTATATTATTGCTTTATTATGTTCATTCATGACCTTTTTTATGGGTGAAGAGGTTCAATTTCATTGTTTGTTTCATTGGTTTTCTTGAATTGTTTACTCATAAATAGTTAAGGATAAACATGTAAGTTGATAATGGTTTTATAGAATTGGAGTTTTGTGTCTTTTATGAACATACAAAGTATTAAATGGTTTTAAATTTCATTTGTTTACTTTTAGTGAAGTTGAATCATTATATAAAACATTAGTGATAACCTTTCGGGTTAATTGGGGGGTTTTTGATCACAATGAACACATTTTGTTTTATAAATCAAAACTATGGGAAAAATTTACAGAACCATATATGAGACATAATACATATATTATAGTCTGTTGGAATAATACTAATGTTTTAATGACTATAATTGAATATGGTAATGGAAATTGAAAACCCATCATCGTTGAATGTGGTAAATTAACACATCTCAATTGGTGTTTTTACTACCATTATAAAATAATCTTAGAAAAGATACTATAATAAAATCTTTCATTATCATAAAAATATTAAAATAAATATAAGATAATTATTTTTTCATAACATTTGTGTGAGGATTGGTAAGGATAGAAAATAAAACAAACGAACTTGAAAGGAAAGTAAAATAATTGAAAAGAGGAATTTACCTCATAAAGTGACCTTCCTAGAGAGCTGCTTAAGGGGAGAGGATTTATAATTTTGAAGAGAACAAGGGATTTAGGACATTGGGGAATATCTTTGGGAGATATTTTAGAAAAAATTAGGCATGGAAAAATACTTTAGAGGAGTGAAGGTAAGAGGGGAGTGTTGGTTGTTTTTATAGTGGATGAGAAGAGAGTTTTCTTAATATTTTAATAATTAGTTCATTATTTCCCCATAAGAATTTAAATAGTGATTATTACATGACCAAAAATGGTAATAAGTGCATGTGCATCCAAACCAATGGAAATTTACATCATCCATTACTCAAGAATGTTGTATAAATTATGGTTTTAGCACTTATCTTAAATTATCATATTTTTTTATTCATAAAAAATTCTCATATTTCAAAAAAATACAAAAAATATACCATGACCATTTATATGTGTTTAGAATCTAAAACTGAACTCCATTTTATGAAAATAATTTTCTAAATATGTGAAATTTAATTTTTAAATAAGATCATCATTTAGTTGAAAAGTACATATTTTAAAATTATAACTGATTATATAATACATTAAAACATTAACTAAGGTCTCATAAAAAACCCTATAATCACAAGACACCGAAATAATAATTAATGAATATATTTTAAGAAAATAAATTATCTTTCTTAATTATTAAATAACTCATAATTGTTTAATTAAATATTTATGACTAATTAAAATACCAACACTATCATATTGGCACTTATAGATATATTTTATTTATACATTGATTTGTTAGGTCACTATTTTCATGGATGATTTACTATTTATAAGGTTCGTATTACTATTTATAAGGGTAATATTACTATTCATAAGGGTCGGTTACTTTTCCGCAAAAAATTATGTTTGTTTTCTCGGACTCCAAACATCTTACTAAACGCAACCATGTATGTCAGATTTTCAAAATTCACATCACATAAGTGAAAATATTAGGTTTAAAGGTCACATAGTACTTATTCATTCATTGTGTTAATATTTAATCTAATTATATGAGTTAAAACTACTCGAGAATGTAACCAAAAATATTATGAAGACAATCTCTGGATACTTTAAATCCCAAACCAGGATTCCAAATGTAAAAAAAATCAACAATACTCCCAAAGAGTATTGTGATGGAGTAGCTACACGGATCTTTGTGGCCGATCGACGCGACTAACCTATGCGGCTGACCTGCGCGGCTGACCTACGTGGCTATCCTCCGTAGAAGATCTCTACGCCATAATAATTTTATGCACCTACACAGAGCACCTGGGTAGCGGAGCTGCGCGAAGTACCTGTGCGGGCAACATCACTTGCATGTGGCCTATTTGTGCCTATAAATAAAGCCCTTGGGATACCAATTTCAGGACTTAAAAAAGTGAAAGACTCTCTAAGGCTCCCATTGCATATCTCTTTTTCCACGATCCATCAGATTGTCTCAGGTAGCTCTCTAGACCATGATAGAAGAGATAATTAAATGGGATAAGCTTGTTTTGATGGTCTTCAAATTATTCAGTAATCATTTATACCTATGTCGTATACCTACATGGCATAACTATGCGTCATACCTACATGGTATACCTGCACAATATACCTCCACAGTATACCATCATGGTACAGAAACATGGGGTACCTATGCGCCAATCTTGCATGAGGTACCTATGCGACCAATTGAAGTGCCATTTTTTAAAATACATTCATGGTAGGGTATCCCCTTACATGGTTCCCCTATCTGAAAGGGACTAAGTTGAAGCCTCCACCAAAACCTACTAACATATCTATCCTTTGAGAAAGACACATCAGTGTGTCTTCTATTTGGGTTTGTATTTCTACAGCTAGAGGTTTCACACATGTTTTTCGTAATGGGGTTAGGATTCATGAAATGTCTGTGGGTTTGTATATCCACAGTCAAATGGATCTTTCTCCTAGAAACAGTGTTGGGAAGTTCCCGGTTTGAAAGAGGGTTGGGTCATGGCCTCTCCTTTCTCAAAGAGGTAACCTGAAACCTCATTTCTCTAGTAGGGAAGGTACATTTCACACTTACTTTTCTGCATAGAAAAGGGGAAATATCCCTTTCCTACCATAACCAATTTCAAGGCAGACATCCTGGTGTAAGCACGTCACCTTCGTCCCTTCATCCTTACATTGGACTGTTGTCCAATGTAAATATAATAGAGGGAAGGCTCTTCGACTCACCCTCTTCCATGGTCTATGCATTCTCTTCCATCAGCAGAGGAGGAAAAGTGTGAAGTGTCATTATTGAATCATTCACATCCTCTTGCTTCTCAAACCAAGATTGACTCACATGGGCTTAGAGATATGTGATGATTACAACATGTGAACAAGCACTCATTTGAGGAACTATGCGAAATATGATTCCTGTTGAAACTATGATACATAGGAAGTTTTCTTAAGGACCGAGCTCATTGGGAATCCAAATTAGGAAATAAGACCCTAATTCAATCTTCAAATACTTAAGGAATTATTTCTAGGAAGTAAGCCTAAACTCATCTCCATTATAGGGCCATACTCTTTTATAAGACTTATCGAACTACATGGGCATTGATATCCATTAATATGGAATATGCAGGAAGCCTCCTTGAGGTTCAAACCCAACACATCAAATCAACCATGTTCTCCTTGGTCCATATTTCCAATAGGGTATGATCCAACATGGAAACCTATATCCTTTCCAAGTTCTTTGGGCTGATTTTGTAAAAGTCCCACAATAAGTTTTGACTAAGAACATTTCATTTAGAGGTCCTTATCACATGACCTTAAAAGGTATGATATGTACTTTTAAGTGACACTGAACTAGGAGGGTTTTGATTCCTTTCAAAAGGATACGTAAGTAGCCCATTTTTAGGGCACGATCCCGAGATCAAAACAAACCTTCGTCTCCCTAGATGATAATAAATTCTGGATTGCCCCACTAAGTGGATTAAAACCCAGTATGATCACAACAATGATTAAAAGAATCTCTAATCAGTATATTAAAGGATACCATTAATGGAAAACCTCAAATATATACAAGTGTTTCCAATAATGAAGAACCTTGAATGCATACTGATGATTCTAAATTTTACCCTTGTTAATAAGTGATTGTAAATTACAAGGGATACTTATGATATTCTTGATGAATTAATAAGGATTCATGAAAATATCTTAAATATAACAAAGAGATTTCCGGAGTAGACAATAATTTCACCCAAAAGGGTGGGATGAGTCCGACCTCCCATACTCATGACCAATTTACGTTTTTAAGTATTGTAAAGTTCAAACATAACAAATTCATGTCTTTGGAAAGTAGTTCCCCTTTTGATAAAGAACTATTGGAGGTTTCCAGTTCCAAAATAAATCCAATGGAAACCGCTTGGAAATAGTGATTTTTAAACCAAAACACATGTTTCAAGGAACTAAGAAACAAAAATGGTGAACCTAACATGAATCCACAACCATGTTAATAATGTAAACCACCTGTTAAGGCCCTATCAATTGATAAAGGAAGTCTGAATAAAATAATTAATCATGAATGTATCCATTTGGATGGATTTTTCTTTAATAGAATTTGTTGTTGATCTCATTTTTCCACAAAAATCCCTTCAATCTAATGAATAGATTTCTCCATGACAACATATATGAACTTCCCAACCACTACTCATGCTGGATCTCCATCCACAGGAAGGAAATTGTCACAAACCCATCATCTTCAATGTTGGGTATCTAATGTTCTGGTGAAGGAATATCTCCCACATAGTTCAATCCCGACTTTCTACTCAACATGCCCTCCAGGTCAACAACAATCCCTGATCATCTAGCCAACGATGGACAATGATCAAGAAACAGATGGTTCCAACTAATGTCTCCAAATGTTTTGGGCCCTAATCCCCGGAATGCAATAACCAGTCCCTCCCACACTACATGGAGGTGGTTCAAAAGGTCACTTGATGACTCAATTCAAGAATGCATGAGTCTTTCTTGAGGAATCCCATAAGCAATTGCCGCCAGCATAATCATGTGGTTTTGATCCCCCAACATAATGGGGGTGTTTCCTCTAGACGTTCGAGCCATGTCTCTCAGACTCGGGCATGCAAGACGAATCACCATGGAAAATGTCTATTCTAGAGGGAGTAGGTTCTTACATTTTCCTTTTCCAAAGAAGTCCATTAACCAAACTTGATGGAAAACAACGAGAAGTCACATACACTCGTCCATACAAATTTTGATGCTCAGAAGGCTCGTCTGAAAGAAACTCACCAATCCTACTAGATAAACCCAATAGAGTATCGTGAACAGGAACATACACCAGCTCACATGTTACCATCCAGTCAGTAGGCTCGTCTGACTGAATTTAAAGAGGCCTTCCAATACAATATAGTGAAAACTGGTAAATAGAAACATACACCAGTTTACAATCACCAATTATGTCAATAGTCCTATTAGCCAGTATTGAAGGAAGTTTGTCAACCATACTTGATGGAAAATAGCCAGAAGGAACATACACCTGCTAGTAGCCATCAATCCAGCCAAAAAACTTGGTTGGTATCACCCAGAGATGTTAGTAGGAAAGCTTCGACGTCAAATTTGGGGCATACCCAACTCTCTGCCCCCATGCGTGAGTATTGTCAATATCCATTGACAGAAAAGGAGGATAGAAGCAGGCACATTCACCTACTCCAGATATGAAATGAACGTATATTCCTGTTCCAGCTGCTGAAGTCACCAAACACATCTTATCAATGGTGAAAGGACAGATGCATATCCTTACCCATATTCTGGAAGCAAGTATGTATATTTTAACAACTACTTCAGTAGTATCAGTGGAACAAACATATAAATCTGTCCCCACACATGGGATGACACATCGACATTCCATCCCAGAGGATATACCCAACTCTGTTATAGTCCAGGAGGGTCATGGGTCATATTCCCCCATATCATATAGACAACAGGATCGGGAAAATACACCCTTTCCAGTTGGAGTTAATCAGTCTATTCCGGTAACTACTCCAAGGAAAGAACACACGCATGCCCATTATAACCACTTCACCCAGTAGGTGGCCCCAACTAAGTATAAGAGAACATCCAAAAATAAGTGTCGCCAAACACCATTTGAAAATCAAGTGTCAAGCTATGATTTAGCTCCTCTTAATGTTGGAGTTCTTGAAGCCCTCAGACATTTATCTTTTGCAGCTCAAGATCCTACCCTCTCATTACTAAATTTTGGGAGTGGTAGTTGTAATTATGAAGTTTCTCATCAGTAACTTCATCATGAAGGCTTGATTAATGAAATATACGTCAATCCAAAGTGTCTATCTACATATGGGAGTTACGACAACACTCCATGTGGCCAGAAGAACAAGAATCCAGAAGATATATCCCTTACTATAATCCACCATGGTGATCCTCCCCATGATTGAATTCAATGAGAAAGTCCAATATGCGGTAGTACTTTTCATTATCAAAACGATTCCATAATTGAAAATTTAGTGATGATAAATACCTTCTATATTGTGTTACTTGAAAACACAAGGCCAATCATGTCTGATGCCTTGTAATTGATGGGTGAAACACATTCTCAACCAGAAGACATATTAAGCGAACGGTCAATCACTACACCTCCATTAGGTCATTTATCTTCTAATACAGAGCATCCAATCTGGTCAGATCAAGCGGAGAAACCTCTTATGAAATATGATGATGATGTGTTAAACATGAGGAAACAATTACCTAATGGGGAAATCCCTGTCATGTTCTGGGATTTAGAAAATTCCTAGTTTGATATTCCAGAATTGATGATAGAAGATTACTTTCATGACATTCATCTCAACTTATGGGAAACTCTACATCATTTGAATACTAAAGTCTTACCAAATGATGAATATCAAAATCATGTAAAGGTAATAGAAGGGTTATAATTCCAAATTGACTTGGCATCTCTTTCAGATTCCCAACATCCAAGGGTTGAATAACAACAGATAACCCTTCAGCGCGCATGTCTCAATGCTCTAAAGAGTCTACACCAATTAATTTCTAATTCCCCATCTGGTGTTATCCTCAGAGGATGGGGTGAAAATGGATCATTGCATTTCACTGCACTCCAAAATTAGAAAATTCTACCAAAAGGGGTCTCATGCAATTTTATTTCCAATGGCCAGCTCCATTCAATAGGTTTGGTATGTAATCAAATGTACTCTCAAGAACTCACCTCAACCAGTTCTCATTAGAATCAGGCCCAATGAAAAGAAGTTAATGAGATAGTTTTAAATCAATCATATGATAATCTTGAGCATGTAAAGACCCATAAAATTTTAAGGGAAATATTTTCTTAATTTTCTTTTTAATTTTACAAAAATGCGGTTTCTGACGGAACTTGATTCTGAGGCCCGGTGTGCCCGGAATTTCTATCCGAATTTTAGCTCGGGTACGTTTAGTGAACGAACAAGCAGGTTTTCCTAACTTTTGAACAGGTGCTCGGAATCGAATTCTGAGGGCACCAATGTATTCGCAGCGCCGGTTATTTCTTAAGAACACTTCTTCCAGAGTTCCTTTTACACGAGAGAAGTTGTTAAATTTTTGTGGAAGGTAAAATAAAAATTGAGCATCAATTTTTATTTTTCTTTAAGTGGTTAAAACCTTTGAGTAGAAGATGGGGGAAACCACCCAAATTCCCAAGTGTGGTTATGAGGGCGGTGGGGCCCACAGGAACCCCACCCCTTCATCTTCCCTAACCTTCTAAAACCCTCCATTTATTAAGTCAAGGTCAATTAATTAATTGAGTGGATTAATTCAACTTTTGAATTTCAAAATTCCTAAGTCATGTTAATAAAATAAGTGAAGGACTTATTTTATTTGGGTTGAATCTTGTTGTGTGATCCTTTGGGAGGCTTTGGAGAAAAACTATAGAGCTTGAGGATCTTCTTCTTCCTCAATTAGGAATGCGAAGAACAAGAAGAATGCCGACCTCCGACGAAGGTTGACAAGAATGTCGGATCCTCAGAGATCGACGACGCGAAGCAGATGAATTATTTCTCCGGGACGCGACTCTCTCCTTCCGCGACGTCTTCTTCCGTGATGGTTATTTCTACGACGAACCCTCGCTCAACGAATTCGATGACATATGGGTTTATTTTATTTGTTTGTTCATGATTACTTCCATCACTTTCTTCCTTCCATTTGAAACCGCCTGTTATCGCAATAACAGGAAGAGGTCGGACCGCACAAACACGGACGAACCTCCTCCCCCCTTGTTGGTTGATTTTGGTTGCGGCTCGTGTAAGGCGGTGCGGTGCCGAAGCACTTCGCGGGAAATGTTAAAGGAAGGGCGGAGAAGCGCGGCGCTGTTGGAAACAAACTAATCTGTGGCGCCATCATGCCGCGCCAAAAAACCTCGAAGCATCCTCGAAGACACCGTGGCCAGAGCGGGGCCGTGGCGGAGGGGTGCGGCGCCATCGCGTCGTGCCGGACGGACTAGGCCACAGCAGAACAAGGATCGGCGGCTGGTTCTGGGCCTCTGGCATCAGAGCAGGGGGTCAGCCATCGCCGGTCCCGTGGCGGCAATAACCAGCTGGCCGGAGCGGGCCGGCCGGACAGGGGATGATCCAGGGGTTACGCCCCCCGGCGGGCCACACAAGAGCGACCCCCCACATGGGGGTCGTGGTTACGAAACGGCGAAGGGGAAGCCCCCCCCCCCCCCCCCCCCCCCCCCGCACCCCCATTCGCTCGGCCGAAACAGGCGAGCCACCTAACTCTGGCTAGCGCCAGCGCACCGGGCCACCAGGCCGGGCCGCCCCCAGGCCGGGTCGGGCCGCGCCAGCTGGGCCGGGCCACGCCCAGGCCGGTCCGGGCCACGCCATCTGGGCCGGGCTGCACCCAAGCGGGCCGGACCCGGACCCGGGACGGGTCAACTCAGTTTGGGCCATCCCAGAGGGTATCGGGCCGGGTCGGACCGGGCCCAAACCCCCTAATACCGGACCCCTCACGGTCTTTTTCCCATAACTTGGGCTGCGGACCTCCGATCGACGCACCGTCAGCTGTGATGCGATCCTTGGATCGAGACAGTCGTTTCGTTATATTATACTCAAGGTTTCGGAGTTCTTTGGTTTCGGTCGGGTTGGTTCGTACACGAAACCAACCGGGACCTCGGAGCAGAAACACTTATAACATGAGCTCCGGACGTCCGATTGGCATGCCGTCGACTTTGTTGGATTCCTCTAAGTGAGACGGACCTTTTGGCTTAATCTGCTCGAGGTTTGGATGTAGTTAGAGTAAGGTGTTGTTGGTTTTGACTTAAAAACCAACCGGGCCCCTGGGACAAAAAAGCAAATAACTCTCAGATCGGGCGTCCGATCGACGCGTCGTCTGTCGCGTTGAGTTCCTGTTGACGATACGGAAATTTTGGATACATCAAATCAAGACTATGTGTTAGTAGATGTATTAGACGCTCGGCTCGTGGAGCGAACCCTCCCGAACGAGCTTGTTGTGTACGGGAACCTTATATCTGGCTGCGACTGCGACGACGATGACGGCTGTGCAGAAATCCTCCATGGATTCGATGACGACGACTACAACACTCAGCGATCCTATGTGGATCAGTTATACCGATCCCGTGTGGGTCAGCGATCAGCGGTCCTGTGTGGGCTAGTGCCTAAAAATCCTATGTGGGTCATTGCGGGGGTTAGTTACCTATCGATCCTTTGTGGGTCATTGTGGGGGTTAGTACCTATCGATCCTGTGTGGGTCCGACGACATAGATGAATGCGAGGCTACATCTGATCATCTCTATCGTCTTACGAAGAAGTATACCTGTGTGAGCTAAATCTTGACTTTCAATCCTTATCTTCGATAAGTTTGATTTGATATCATGTTTGGATTACGTTTTGCTATTCTGTGTGGATTGGGTTGTGTTTTCCTGTGTGGACTGGGTTGTACTTGATCTCGGATGTTGGAGCCGAACAAGAATTGATGACTTATGTATATGTATGGGCATATACCTAAGTAGAGTCAGATGTTACTTTGTGATTGTATCTTTCCTTTGTGGATTATCCTTTTTGGATTCCGGGAGACCTACGGGTGTCTCGGGGTCCCTACTGAGTAGCCTATACTCACCCCTGCATGGACTATGCCCGCACTACGTTGTGTTCGTTGCAGACGACGGACAACGCTAATCTTGGTTGAGGCTTGAGGAGCAGGTCGGTACCTGGAGGTGGACCATTGGGAGGGACGTACATGGATCGGACGATTGGACCTGAGGAGTTGTGGAGGCTATATGTACCCACCCTACAGGTGGGACTTCCAGTGGACGGCTCGAGGCTGCAGATTTACATTTCAGTTGTTGTACTCCCTTTTTCAGTTATAATTTACTTTCAGTTTGGGGTTTGTATTCTGGCTCACTTACTTTCTGCACATACTGTTATACCCAGTTTTTACGTAGTGTTTACTTATGCTTGCTTTCTCTGTGGTGTTTTTTACTTTACAAAGGCAATTCCTTTCCTTTTTATTGAGAATTATGACTTGGTGCTAGTCACCAGCCCCTAGCCTATGGAAGGCGGGCTTGGGGTAGTCACAGCACGGGCCCCGAGGACGGGTCGTGACAAATTGGTATCAGAGGATTTCGGTTCTACCGCAGAACTCAGGACTCTGATCTTTTTCTATGTGAAGCAATAGTGTTAAGATTATTGAGTGTGGTTATCATTCCAGGGAGTCTGGTGTTGGTGCAGCGGCCGACA
The DNA here is from genome assembly GCA_963277665.1 of Viscum album. Lineage (NCBI taxonomy): Eukaryota > Viridiplantae > Streptophyta > Magnoliopsida > Santalales > Viscaceae > Viscum > Viscum album. The sequence goes on from OY728145.1 coordinate 193,377,822, forward strand.
TATCCGTACACCAGGACCCTGACTTCTGATTTCCGACTTAATGCATGAAAACATTCATTGCATGTGTGTTTCAAGTTTTCTTTGTGATTACTTTGTGTCAGCTCACCAGGTTTACTATTTGACCATGGAACACCTGTTCCTGTTCAGGATGGTCCCACGATGGCAGTCAGCTAGGGTTCCGAGCCTTGTATGTGACGACAGCCCACCGAGCGACGAGACCTCAGTACAGAGCCCTTTGACAGCAAAGGCATCGGTGGTACCTCTACCCGCCGAGCCACCAATCCTACCACCCCAGCTGCTGAAGATGCACGTCGCCTTAGTGCACTGCACGAGTTTCAGCGCCAGCGACCGCCTAGGTTCCGCGGGGAGACGGACCCTCAGGCAGTCGAGGATTGGTTGGAGGTAGTTGTATGAGTTTTCAGGTTAGTGAAAACACAAGAAGACCTCATGGTGATCCTCGCAGCGAGCCTCCTGCACGGGGCAGCAGGCAGATGGTGGATCTTGATGCTCCAAGTGCACGACGAGACATCTCTTCTCTTGACAGACTTTGAGAGCCTCTTCCGCTCGGAGTTCTTCCCAGCCACCCTCCATGTGGTGCGCATCCATGATCTTCTACAGATACAACATGGTAGCTTGACGGTCGCCCAGTACTCGGCGAGATTTACCGATCTCTCGCGCTACTCGACAGACATGGTACGGGTCCCATTATTCCGGGCCCGGACCTTTGAGCAGGGATTGAGGCAAAAGATCAGTGCATCACTGATAACCCTCAACATTCTGACACAGGATGGGGTACTGGAGGGAGCCCTTCTGATCGAGAGCTTCCTTGTTGAGCCTGCATCAGCAGCGAGATCTACCACAGGTCAGCATGTAGCAGAGTCTTCTACAGCAGGTAGTCAACAGATGACACATGGGTACAAGCAGACCAGACCCTCAGGCAGATTACCTCAAGAATCTGGCTTAGAGGTGTGGGGCACTCAGCGCGGATCCAGTCTTTTGAGAGGCAGACAGTGCTAACCATGCGGCAGGCAGGGCCACATGGCTCGTGACTGCCCGACCCGCCATGGAGAGGAGCAACAGTCGGTTGAGGGACCACCCAGGAAGAGGCATAGGGTCGACCTTGGCAGTCTGCAGGGATCAGGAAGACGAGGCAAAGGAGTTGGCCGAACAGCAGGTGGTGGGCGACGCTTTGAGGCTCTACCACCACCACCGCAAGGAGGTCCACCCCGACCACAGGGATCTGGCGGGCAGATACAGGCACAACTTCATGCTGCGGAGGCCTACTACCACACTGCACCCAAGATGATTGGAGGTACTATCTGTGTCTATTCCACCTTTGTTGCAGTTCTTATAGACACAGGATCGTGTGATTCTTTCATAGTTGCTTCTCTTTTTCGGAGCTTGGAGATTCCGACAGAGCCGTTTGCTCGATCCTTACGGCTAGAGACTCCTATGGGAGTAGACTCGACAATTACGCACTCGTGCTGGCAGTGTGAGCTTACTCTAGGAGGTGAGAACTTTGGCTGGGATCTTCTTGTAGCGGTGTCGAGGCCTTATGATTTCATCTTGGGCATGGATTGGTTATCTATAGTCCATGATCAGATTGACTGTATTAGTTGCAAGGTACAATGTGTACGCACCGATAGGAGCAGGTTCACCTTCACAGGCGAGAAGGTAAACTTCGCAGCACAGGATGGACTCTCGCAGAGGAGAGGACAGCCCATCACTCATCAGTTGGCTAGACTTATCCTAGGAGCAGTTGACGTGTGGAGTCATGGTTTCCCTGCAGTGGTGGATCAGTATACGGATGTTTTTCCCGACAACGTTCCAGGATTACATCCTCGTAGAGAGGTAGAGTTTTATATTGATCTATAACCTGGGACAACCCCTATATCCACCCCATCATATCAGATGGCCCCCGCTGAGCTTCGATAGCTACGGGTACAATTGGAGGACTTGCAGGGCAAGGGATTCATCCAACCCAGTGTTTCACCCTGGGCTTCCCCGATATTGTTCGCCAAGAAGGCGGATGAGAGCTTGTGACTTTGTGTCGACTATCGTCGCCTGAACCCAGTGACAGTGAGGAACAAGTATCTGATACTGAGGATTGACGACTTCTTCGATCAGATCAAGGGAGCACGGTGGTTCTCAAAGATAGACCTTAGGTCAGGCTATCACCAGCTCAGAGTTCGGGACGATGATGTGCAGAAGACGGGCTTCAGGTGCTGGTATGGCCACTATGAGTTCATGGTTATGCCATTCAGCGTATCCAATGCTCCAACAGTGTTCATAGACCTCATGAACAAGATCTTTCAGCCATACCTCGATTGATTTGTCATGGCCTTCATTGAAGACATTTTGATATACTCGACGACTGAGGAGGAGCATGCCTACCAGACATGGGTTATACTAGACACACTCTGAGAGAACCAGCTTTATGGTAAGATTTCGAAGTGTCAGTTCTGGATACGTGAGGTCCACTTCATGGGACACGTCATCTCTAAGGCGGGATTTTCAGTGGATCCTGTGAAGATCGAAGCAGTGCTAGCTTGGGAGCCACCAAGGAGCGTGACGGAGGTGCGGAGTTTCTTGGGACTTGCTGGATACTATCGGAGATTTGTGCCAGACTTCTCCAGAGTTGCTAAACCACTCTCAGCTTCGACCAATAAGGGGAAACCCTTTGTGTGGTCAGACAGATGTCAGCAGAGCTTCTAGGAGCTAAGACAGAGATTGACTAGCGCACCTATCTTGAGGCTGCCGGAGGAGGTAGTTGGGTACATAGTTTACTACGATGCATCAAGGACCAGACTCGGATGTGTCCTAATGCAGGAGCGGGCCGTGATCTCTAATAGATCATGATAGTTGAGGAAGCATGAGACGAACTATGCTACCCATGACCTGGAGTTAGCGGCAGTGGTCTTCCCTTTGAAGATGTGGCGACACTATCTGATGGGAGAGCGCTTTGCAGTCTATTCTGACCACTAGAGTATTAGGTACGTCTTCTCGTAGAAGGACCTAAACTTGAGAAAGCGGTGATGGATCGAGTTCCTCCAGGACTATGACTTTGAGATAGTCAATACTCATGGAAAGGGGAACGTGGTATCCAATGCTCTCAGCAGGAGGACAGACATTCAGCTACTTGGGGAGGCAATAGAGCAGCTATCCGCTTTGTAGATATCCTTCGTGGATAGAGATAGAGCAGCCTTCCTTTATTCACTCACAGTCACTCCTCCACTACTACAGTGGGTCAGAGAGGCACAACGTGGGGATGCCGACTGTGAGACGTGGCGTGCACAGATATCCTCAGGACAGGCACCTGATGGATTCTCCGTGGGAGGAGTGCATGATGTCCTTTTCAGAGGAAGTACCTTAGTACCAGTTGCTTTACAAGAGGAGGTGCTAAGAGAGTTTCACACTTCCCCTTCGGCAGTACATCATGGAGTGGTGAAGATGTACCAGGATCTCAGAAGACAGCACTAGTGGCAGGGCATAAAGAAGGTTGTGGCAAAGTTCGTATCTCGATGCCTCACCTGCCAGCAGGTGAAGGCAGAGCACCAGGTACTAGCAGGCTTGGTACAACCCTTGGAGGTTCTGAAGTGGAAGTGGGATGAGATATCTATGGACTTCGTGACTGTACTTCCACGCACTTCCAGAGGTCACGACTCCATTTGGGTGATTGTCAACCGAATCACCAAGTCGGCCCACTTCTTACCCATCAGAGACTCAGGCTCAGTGGAGAGCATGGGACGTCTCTACGTTCAAGAGATTGTACGGCTTCATGGTGTTCCATTGTCCATCGTCTCCGATCGAGATGCTCACTTTACTTCCTGGCATTGGAAAGGGTTGCAGGAGGCGTTCAGGACGTAGCTACGTCTGAGCAGCACCTTTCACCCCTAGACAGATGGTAAGATGGAGAGGACCATTCAGACTCTCGAGGACATGCTCCGCCTTTGTGTCCTCGACTTTGGTCGTAGCTGGGAGGACCACCTACCCTTGGTGGAGTTCACGTAAAACAACAGATACCACTCCACCATCGGGATGGAACCATACGAGGCGTTGTACGGCCAACTTTGCAGATCTACTCTGTGGTAGACAGACCCTGGGGAGTCAGCACTTGTGGGAACGGAGATGGTCCAGGCCACGACAGAGAAGGTCCAGGTTGTCCAGGAGAGGATGAGGACAACTCAAAGCTGACAGAATTCTTATGCTAACAGGAGGCGGAGGCCACTAGAGTACGAGGATGGCAATCATGTCTTCTTGCGGGTCTCACCTCGAAGTGGATTACGAAGATTTGGCCGAGGCGGCAAGTTGTCTCAACGCTTCATCAGACCATTCCAGGTCCTCAATAGGATTGGCGAGGTGGCTTATCGCCTAGATCTACCACCTCAGTTGCACCGGGTGCACGACATTTTCCACGTATCCCAGTTGAGGAGATACATGCATGACCCTACGCATATCATTGACCATGGAAAGATGAATATTGACAATGGGGCGACTTTTGCGGAGGTCCCAGTGGAGATCGAGGATCGACAGGAGAGAGTCCTACGTGGACGGTCGATTCCTCTACTGCGCATTAGATGGCAGCACGGGAACCTCCAGGAGAGCACTTGGGAGTGGGAGGCTCAGATGCGTGAGCAGTACCCACATTTGTTCCCCTAGTTTTTGATGTATCTTTACGGAGACGTAAAGCCCTGAGGTGGGAGTAATTTAAAGATCCATAAAATTCAAGGGAAATTTTTTCTTATTTTTTTTGGAATTTTACAAGAACGCAGTTTCTGACGACACTTGATTCTGAGACCCGGTGTGCCCAGAATTTCTATCCGAAGTTTAGATCGGGTACGTTCAGTGAACGAATGTGCGGGTTTTCAAACTTTTGAACCGGTGCTTAGAATCGAATTCTGAGGGCACCGATGGATTCCCAGCGCCAGTAATTGCTTAAGAACACTTCATCCGGAGTTTCTTTTACACGAGAGAAGTTGTTAAATTTTTGTGGAAGGTAAAATAAATATTGATCATCAATTTTTATTTTTCTTTATGTGGTTAAAACCTTTGAGTTGAAGTTGGGGGAAACCACCCAACATCCCAAGTGTGGTTAGGAGGGTGGTGGGGCCCACAAGAACCCCACCCCTTCATCTTCCCTAACCTTCCATAACCCTCCATTTATTAAGTCAAGTTGAGTTAATTAATTGGGTGGATTAATTCAACTTTTAAATTTCAAAATTCTTAAGTCATGTTAATAAAATAAGTGAAGGACTTATTTTATTTGGGTTGAATCTTATTGTGTGATTCATTGGGAGGCTTTGGAGAAAAACTATAGAGCTTGAGGATCTTCTTCTTCCTCGATGAAGAAAGTGAAGAATGCGAAGAACACCGACCTCCGATGAAGGTCGATAAGAATGCCGGATCCTTGGAGATTGACAACGCGACGCCGACGAATCATTTCTCCGCAACGCGACTCTCTCCTTCTGCAACGTCTTCTTCCGCAACGGTTATTTCCGCGACGAACCCTCGCTCAAGGAATTCGACGATGTAGGGGTTTATTTTATTTGTTTGTTCATGATTACTTCCGTCACTTTCTTCCTTAAATTTGAAACCGTCTGTTATCGCAATAATGGGAGGAGGTAAGACCGCACAAACACGGCCGACCCTCCTCCCCCCTTGTTGGTTGATTTTGGTTGCAGCCCGTGTAAGGCGGCGCAGTGCCAAAGCATCGTGCGTGAAATGTTAAAGGAAGGGCAGAGAAGCGCGGCACCGTCGCATGACACCGTTGAAAACAAACTAATCCACAACTCCGTCACGCTGTTCCAAAAAACCTCAAAGACACCGCGACGGGAGCGGGGCCACGACGGAGGGGCGTGGCACCATCTCACCGCACCGGACGGACCAGGCCACAGCGGAGTAAGGACCAGCGGCCGGTTTTGGGCTGCCGGCATTGGAGCAGGGGGACCGGCCATCACCGGTCCTGTGGTGGAAACAGCCGGCAGGCCGGAGCGGGCCAACCGGATAGGGGAAGAACCAGGGGTTACGACCCCCGGCTGGCCAGACAAAAGCGACCTCCCACATGGGGGTCGTGGTTATGAAACCGAGGGGGGCCGCGCCCCCCTCCCCGCACCCCCATTCGCTCGGCTGAAACGTCCGAGCCACCTGGCCCTGGCCAGCGCCACCGCGCCAGGCCGGACCGCACCCAGACCGGGCCGCCAGGCGGGACTGCGCGCAGGCCGGGCCGGGCCGTGCCAGCCAGGCCGGGCAGTGCCAGCCGGGCCGGGCCGTGCCATACGGGCTGGGCCACACACAAGCGGGCCAAACCTGGACCTAGGATGGGTCGACCCAGTTGGGGCCGACCCATAGGGTATCGTGCCGGGTCAGACCGGGCCCGAACCCCCTAATACCGGATTCCTCACGGTCTTTAGCCCATAACATGGGTTGTGGACCTCCGATCGATGTACCGTCAGCTACAATGCGATCCTTGGATCGAGGCGGTCATTTTGGTATATTATACTCAAGGTTTCAGAGTACTTTGGGTTCGGCCGGGTTGGTTCGTACATGAAACCAACCGGGCCCTCGGAGCGGAAACACTTATAATTTGAGCTCTAGACGTCCGATTGATGTGTCGTTGACTTTGTTGGATTCCTCTAAGTGAGACGGATATTCTGGCTTACTCCACTCGAGGTGTGGACATAGTTGGAGTATGATCGTGTTGGTTTTGATTTAATACCAACCGGGGCCCTGGGACGAAAAAGCCAATAACTCTCAGACCGTGCGTCCGATCGACGCACCGTCTATCGCGTTGAGTTCGTGTTGACGATACAGAAAATTTGGATACATCAACTCCGGACAATGTGTCAATTGATGTATCAGCCCCTCGCCTCGTGGAGCGAACCCTCTCGAACAAGCTTGCTGTGTGCGGGAGCCTTAGAGCTGGCTGCGACTGCGACGACGATGACGACTGTGCAGAAATACTCCGTGGATTCGACGGTGATGACTACAACACTCAGCAATCCTACATGGATCAGTGCTACCGATCCTGTGTGGGTTAGCGCTCAGCGGTCCTGTGTGGGCCAACACCTACAGATCTTGTGTGTGTCCGATCCTGTGTGGGTCATTACGGGGGTTAGTTACTTATCGATCCTTTGTGGGTCATTACGGGGGTTAGTACCTATCGATCATGTGTGGGTCCAACGGATTAGATGAATCAGAGGCTACATCTGATCATCTCTTTCATCTTACGAAGATGTATACCTGTGTGAGACGAATCTTGACTTTCAATCCTTATCTTCGATAAGTTTGAATTGATATCCTGTGTGGATTGTGTTTTTATTTCCTGTGTGGATTGGGTTGTGTTTTCCTGTGTTGATTGGGTTGTACTTGAGCTCGGATGTTGGAGCTGAACAAGAATTGATGACTTAGGTATATGTGTGGGAAGATACCTATGTAGAGTCGGATGTTAATTCGTTATTGTATCTTTCCTTTGTGGATTATCCATTTTGGATTCCGGGAGACATACGGAAGTATCTAGGTCCCTACTGAGTATTTTATACTCACCCCTACATGGTATATTCCCGCACTACGTTGTGTTGGTTGCAGACGACGGAAAGCGCTGATCGTGGTTGAAGCTTGCAGATCAGGTCGGTACCTGGAGGTGGACCATTGGGCGAGACGTACACGGAGCAGACGGCTAGACCTGAGGAGCTGTGGAGGCTATCTGTACCCACCCTATAGGTTGGAATTCCAGTGGACGGCTCGAGGCTGCGGCTTTACTTTTCAGTTGTTGTACTCCCTTTTTCAGTTGTACTTCACTTTTGGTTTGGGGTTTGTATTCTGGCCCACTTACATTCCTCACATACTGTTGTACCCAGTTTTTTACTTAGTGTTTACTTCTACTTGCTTGCTCTCTGGTGTTGTTCACTTTACAAAGGCAATGCCTTCCCTTTTTACCGATAATTACTCCTTGGTTCTAGTCTCCATCCCCTGGCCTGTGGAAGGCGGGCTTGGGGTAGTCACGGCACGGGCCCCAAGGACGGGTCGTGACAGAGCAGACATCCTGTTTAGAAGATTTTAGGATACAAAGGATGAAAATGTTCGAAATAGAACAATGACCTTCTGAAATAGATTAATTGAGTGATTGTTGGATGATGCACCTAGCTAATGTACAAACCAAAATCCACAAAATCAGAAGAGCAGTTACACGAATTTCAGCTATAGCAGTTCAAGAATCACCCCAGCATGCCAGGATAGGTGATCATTTAATTAAACCTTCAAATTCATTAAATAATGTTCCAATATATGATGAAGAACAAAAGGATAAACCCCACCCTTCAATCCAAGGGGGATTTTTAACATCTCAAATCCCCTCCTCGATTGAAGTCAGTTTTATCCCGATTAGCGAAGAAGCCACAAGGAAAACATACAACTGAACTATCAAATTATTCCCTTCATGTTACTATCTGCAAAAATGTTCTAGGGAATTCTTCATATAGTATAAATCAGTGTCATGAAATACAAAAAGGGAGACGATCTTGCAGAAACGCCAACCGAATTCCATCAATGCATTATGCGTCAGTGAATTTTATTAACACCATTGCAGATGATCCTCAAAATAAGTCCAGTTTAGGGGAATCAGAATATGAAGTTTGTGTCCTTAATATGGTACACAGTGAGGAAAATGAAGACTGCGTGGGTACCCAAAATCCGAGGCTTACCTAGAATATAGGTATGCCTTCAAATAACCAACTCCCCCCTCTTCGAAAGGTATCCTACAAGGGGAAAGAAAAAAAGATAGATTGCATATCACTTTTCCACTGGAGAAGTTCAATCTCTTTCACATGAAGAGATATTTTAATAGTAAGAAGAGGAAATGAAGGAGTTGAAATGACTCAATATAGAGTTTCTTCAAAACAACCTTTCTACTAGACATACTCCCCAGGCATGTCCTCAACATACAAATACTGTAGAAGCTCCTCAGCAAAAGGTTTTTTTTAGTAACTATAGATGGAGATAATGATTTCCCTCTATTGGGTACACAATCAAGGTAGGATAATTTACAACTTGATAGACCTGTTCCTTTGGGTCATCCATGGCAGATATCAGCACCACCATCAGTGGTCTTACCCATCGTTGCACTAGATCATGTTCTAATTGCTATAACTGCATAGAATCTAGCTCATTTGGATATCCACCAATTTCTTATGAATAGAACTGAGGCATTAACAACTCCATTGGGAGCTCTGGAGGAATGACGTGCACCAGTTCGGCCGGAAAAGAGAGCATACCCTGAATGAGTGGATGTAATTCCTCCCCCACCAAATTTTCTAAATACCACATTCCGAATCAGTAATGGTTCAGGAGATCCAGAACAACACATAACACATTTTATTTCTCATTGGGATCCTATGATGGGAACTTCTCAACAATAAGAAGAAGATAAGCTTAGGTGTTTTTTGCGGTCATTACAAGGACCAACTTTTTTCTAGTATACATGTTTGAAATCATGATCAATTACTATGTGGGAAGATCTCCGTCATAAATTCCTTCTTCAATTTAACTCAACACTACCTAATAAGATAGTTCTTGATATTAAAAGTTGTAAACAATTGGATAATGAAAGGGTTTTAGATTTCATTACTTGGTGGATGGGATTAACATATTCCTTAAGTTTAGAACTCCCTCAATAAGAGTGGCGGCCAATCTGTGTGGAAAATATATGTGATGAATTACACACACTATTGATCCCTGTGAAATACACTAGAGGGTTTTGAGACCATTCTTCAATCACTCAGTAGATAGATGACTCTATTATAGAAGTTAAGGCTAAAACTCTTGTAATTCCATTAGCTCCAGGAAGGAGGATAAGACAGAAAAAAAGATGCTACAATCACACTCAAACTGGCACCTGTACCTACTTCTACTTGAAGACCATCATCATACATAAGGGCTCTACCTCCTTAGAAATAGCAGCAATGACCATCTCCTCAAGATGAGTAAAGATATCAAAGGTGGAAATAGTTTGAGGAATTAAAAAAATAAAGTTTATTCATTTAGTAATGAGAATGTTCCTAGATAGTTCATCTCAGCCACAGAAAACAATTTGATTCAGTTGCCAAGTCTGATGAAGCCTAATAAATATGGAGATAATGATCATCTGAATTATTCTCCCTTTCATCAGATTTTGGGAAACCCCATTCCGGAGTACATTGTTTTCAAAGACCTTCTAAAAAAGATGGTAGACTCTAGACAAGTGAAATTGAAAAGTTCATCAACTCTTAGCTTGTATTACTACTACCGATCCGGAGGAAGAGGGATAATGGGAAGGGGTTAAAAGTAAAAGTGTGCAAAAATATGATGATTGGATGATAAGGATAATGATCAACCTGACTCATTCTATTTTACAAACACAGTTAGAACAACCTATTTTGACTTCTACAACTCTTACCACAACAAAACCATCTTCATGACAAGGTCGTTGCTCAATGAAACAAAGTGTTCATAAAGACAAAGAGATATCAGAAAAAGATGAGCTTGTGTCAAGGCCAAAGTTGTCCATGACCCTGGTGTATTTTATGCCATCTGTTTCAAAAGAACGGGAACCACCCCACCAAATTGTACAACCAAAACATACCTATCAAGAAGAATCTTTTTCAGATGAAGAATTAATCATTGGTTCCATTAATATTATCCATTTAACGGGTCCTTATTCCAATGGTTATTCTGATGATAGTGTTCCAGAATTCCTTATGCCAAATTGGGGAACAAGAGGAAGGGTCCAAGGTTGAGGATACAGGGGTAGATGTGGGAATTCCATTAACCACCATTTTACTTCTACACCTGATCGAATCATATATGTAGCAGAAAATTGTCGAAGATCTCTTCAATGGGATCAATAGGAACAAAGTGTTTCTTCTATGAAATATAGGATCGGTTCTGACGTAATTATTTTGGAAGACCGATTAAAAGACACACCATCTTCTTCTCAGCAAATGAATAGACTTTTTTCATCTAATTTACCAAAGTCAACAACATTTCCATCTTCTGCTCCAACATGATGTACATCTACGATAGAAGCATCAACTTCCAAATCACTTGAAAAAACACATCTCCATGGTGGGAAACACATACCTTTGTACCCAAAGTATGATTTCTTGAAACAATTGGCCCCCATGTTTTTAATTCTGGATGCTATGAATCTATCAAATGTTCTTCGAGGGGAATTCATTGAGGCATTGTCAAGTCCTTAAGAGTTTGAAACCGAAGTTACTGCTACAATGGTTTACCGTATAGAGAATGATTCTAAAGAATGCAATGTATTCATTTATTTTATGCAGGAAGATGAAGAACATGTGGTACATGGGCATATCATACCTTTGTATTGGTCTGGAAAGGTCAATGAAATAGATATCTGACGAGCCTTCATTGATAATGGCTCTAGGGTCAACCTCATTCCCTTTTGTACAAATCATCGATTGGGCCTGACTGAATCTGACTTATCTCTATTGAGTTTAATGTTTAAAGGAGATGAAAAGAATGAACAAGAACCTCTGGGTGAAATTACACTCAAAACTTAGTTTTGAGATATTGTGTCCAATTCAGATTTCGTTGTTGTTTTTCAGGACACAGCCTTCAATATTTTTCTTGGAAGGCCATGGTTGCATCAACATGCAGCCATACCTTCATCATACCACCAGTGTCTAAAATAACATTTCAATGGTCCAATAAAAACATGTTATGGTGAAAAGGATCTGTTCAGAACATGTGAATCTCAATACATTGAGGTAGAGTTTTATCACACAAATTGAATGAAGCCCATGATGAAGGAAAAAACCAAATTTAATGCTCCAAATGGACTGGAAAAGATTCGATCAAATACATTCATGCATTTTAGTTCATATAATGTGCTACCCATAAATAAAATTGAAAGGGTAAAACCAAATCCACACACTTATCATGTGATTTTCGTAATGTAAATTACGACAATTGAGCCTGAAATCATGAGAGAAATTATTGATACACCAACCAATGATGGAAGCCTGAATGGAGATTCTTTAATTTCATCAACTAAACTAAAACAATCCTATACTTCATCAATCTGAGTAGAAGAAATTTTAGAAATTCTAGGGGAAGACAAAGATGTTGATTCTCAATCCATTAATCCCTCTTTATTACCACTGGAAAACCTTTCGTCATCTGTAGGGTCACATATGGTGGCCTTTTCTTCGGGATGTTCAAATACTGACTCCTCCCCTAACTCAGGGAGCTTTTCCTTATCTTCTACCATGAAAAAGGAAACAGAAGAGGTAACATATAATGAAGAATAAGAGGAAGATCTTGGTGATACTCCTCCAACATTTGAAGAAGGTGTCTCTACCACTATGGATGAACTTAGAGAAATAAATTCTGGTCCAAAAGAAGATCCTCGCCGCACTCTAATTAGTGCGGCCATGTCCTATGAAGAGCAAGAGGTGTAAAATTCCTTTCTAAATAAATATTGAGATATATTTTCTTGGATTTATATATATCTTCCAGGTCTTAATCCTAATTTACCCACCCATCATTTGGGTTTTCCAGAAGAACATCATGGATTCAAGCAAGTAGCAAGAAGGACACACCCAACTCATACCTCTAAAATTGAGGCTGAAGTTGATAATCCTATAAAGGATGACTTTATTAGGGAAGTTCATTATCCCAAATGGATGGCCAGTATTTTCCCAGTGAAACAGAAGAATGGGAAAGTTAGAGTCTGCAATGATTTTAGAGATCTTAACAGGCATTGCCCTAAAAATTATTTTCCAGTTTCAATTACATAACTTCTAATTGATTCAAAATCTAGCTACGAAGATATTTCTTTAATTGATGGATACTATGGGTATGATAAAGTCTGTATGGCCTCATAGGATGAAGAATCTATAGCCATTAGATCCCTTCAGGGTGTGTTTTCTATCGAGTAATGCCCTTTCGATTAAAGAATGCAGGTGCAACATACCAATGTTCTATGCTCCATAACTTCAAACACTTCTTAGGGAAATTTTTTGAATGTTATGTGGACGATTTGGTAGTCAAATCCAAACAATTTTCTAATCATTTGGATGATTTATAAACAATATTCAATAATCTTCTACACCATTGTTTGAAGTTGAATCCTTTGAAATGTGCTTTCAGGGTAACCTTAGGAAAATTCATGGGCTTCATTGTACGCCATCAAGGTATTGAAGTTGATCCTAAGAAAAGAAAATAAATCCTTGGTATGTCCCCTCCTAAAAATTTTAAATAATCAAGAGGAATCCAAGGATTCTTGGTCTATATTGGGTGATTTATCGCCAATTTGGCTGGAAAGTGTTTAACATTCACTAGATTAATAAAGAAGTGAGTCACATACCAATGGAAAAAAGATTTCCAAGAAGTATTTAATACCCTCAAGAAATATCTCTTGAGTATACTTTTATTGATGCCACCTGTTGACTGTAAACCACTTATTCTCTATGTGATAGTTATAGAGTGATCACTAGGTGCCTTCCTCACCCAAAATAATGATGTTGGGAATGAAAAAAACCTTTACTACCTCAATCGAACAATGCATGATGTGGAAAATCGGTATTCAAGTATTGAGAAATACTGCCTAGAATTAATCATTGTAGTTATGAAATTAAGGAACTACCTACATCATCAAGAGGTCTAATTGGTGTCTCGTAATAACCCGCTCAAATTTATCCTTAGTCGTCATTTGCTCACAGGGCATCTGTCATGGTGGGAGGTTTTTTTATAACAGTTTGATATACAGTTTATGCCTCAAAAGTCAATAAAAGGCCATGCTATAGAAAATTTTCTTGCTGAACATCCATCTATGGAAGATACATCATTTAATACCGAACTTCCTGATGAAGAGGTTTTCTTTATTTAAGATAATTCCCATATATAGAAAATGTATTTTTATGGTTCCTCTAGAAGTCCAACAGGGATGATACTTGAAAACCGTAAATCCAAGAAGGTTGGATTAGGAGTTGTCCTTATTTACCCAGAAACAGCAGTATTTCCCTATTCTTTCCTATTATCTGATGGTGGTACCAATAATAAAGCATAGTATAATGCTCACATCACATGTTTGGAATTGGACCTTCTGATTAAAATGGATCATTTAAGTGTAAAAGGTGATTCAGAATTGGTAATAAAACAAATCAATGGGTAATACTCTATTAGAAAGTAAGATTTAATCCATTTGTGTGATTACGTCAAAGCGTTAATGGCCTAATTTTCCTTAGATATGACATTATCCTATGTCCCGCCATCACAAAATTCCCAAGAAGATACACTGGATAATGTAGCTATAGCCTTTGAAGATCCAAATCAAGATGAGACAATTATCAGCATAACCCATCTTCATGTGGTCTAACCTTTTTTTCAAACTACAAGGGAGGAAATTAATGAAATTATCCATATTTCAGAACTGTATGGTCATACTACGAGATGGAGAACATCCATCATGGAATAACTTTAAAATGGGGTACATCCTCTAGACAGGGCTGAGAATGAACATATCCAGTGATGAGTGGCCAATTTCACTCTTTATGATAGTCCAAACCACCAAAATATCCTTTATATGTGAGGCTTTGATTGAATTCTCTTCAGAAGTAGTGATGGAGAATAGACCAGATCTTCCAGGAATGAAGTACATTCAGGAGCTTGTGGTGCCCACCAATCTTGGCACAGTCTCTTTGATTTGATCTGAAGTCTTGGATACTTTTGTCCTTCAATGACACTAGATTGTACAAATTTCACTACAAAATTTCATCCCTACCAAGTACATGCCAACTTCATTCATCTACCCCTAGAGTTTCTACATATTGCTAAATACTTCTGTCCATTTTCCACATGGGGAATTGATGTAGTGGAACATTATCCTCCAACCACAGCTAAGCAGTTAAAGGATATTCTTACTGCTACTGACTTCCACTCTAAATGGGACAAGGAAATACCGTTGAACGATGTCATAGACAGAAGCATTTTTAGTTTTTTCAAAAACTAATATCATCACTAGATTTGGTGTCCCTCATACTATTTTGACAAAAAATGGTACCAATAATTGTTTGGATGATGTAAAAAAAATTATATCTGGAACAGAATTTCATGTACAACCACTCATCTCGCTATCATACGACGGCCAATGGACAGATGGAGGACATCAATAAAACCCTATCAAATATACTCCAGAAAACGGCGGATAAATATAAGAAATCATGGCCTGATAAACTTTTGAGTGATTTGTGGGATTATCGGACAACTACCCATACTACTACCCAAGAAACTCCTTATTCATTGGTACATGGAACCGAAGCAGTTTTTCCAATTGAAGTACAATTGCCTTCACTTAGAGTTTCAATCTGTGATTAGTTTTCTATAGATGAAAGATCTCAGAAACGGTTTGATGGATTGAAAATATTAGATGAGAGAAGATTGAATACTTTGCATCATTAAGAATTATATCAGAACATAATAGTTCAATCATTTAATATGAAAGTTCGCGTTCATTCATTTCATCAAGGAGAATTGGTACTAGTCGTTAAGACTCCAATGATACCAGAAAAGAAACCTCCAAATCATGATCCCAAGTGGGAAGGACCTTATTCCATACATAAGGTCTATTCAAATTACTATATTAATTTATCTAAATGGATGTAGAGCTCATTACAACTCCAAAAAATGAGATATTCTTGAAGAAATACTTTGTGTAATTATACATCATAGTCCTCACTGCAAGACATTCAACTGAACAGTACCATTTCCATGCGGCAAGACCTAAAACTGCACATCCCCCATATCCTAGTTGCAAGTGATTAATCTTTATAACAACCATAAGCATCCATGTTGCATGACATTAAAGTGTGTAGCATTTTTTTCCTTGTCGCATGACATTAAACTACATGACATTATTTGTAGAACTAACGTTTTTGATCTAAGACATTAGAAGTTTCCATAAGAAAATTCCATTGACGTCGTCATTACTATTTAGTAGTACATAAGTACCTCTCTTTCTTATGTTGGAGTCAGATTTGTACAGAGACCATGTCTCAAGAATTATGTTTCCTTGATTCCCATTTTCAATTAGATATGTAGACATGGCAGAGTCTCCAATTTTGGGCCCAGCCACAATCACAAAATCTTCTTATTTTCTTTTCACCTCCTGTATATGAATTAGATGAATACATAGTGTTTCATTAGGGTATATGATTTGGTCCATATACCATATTATTTCTTAATGATTTACCATTGCATCAGAAAGTGTTAAAATCCTCCATTCTTCATGTCAAATTTAGCGTTGGGAATGATTGTTTAAATAACTACATACAGCTTGATTTTCATTTATTTTGAGATACTTAGAGACCCCTAGATCTCCAATATTGGGCCCGGCTGCGATAAAGCAAACAGACTTTATTTCTATTTTAAGAGTCAAATCTACATAGATAATGTTTTAAGAACTATTTATGACTTGATTCTTTCCCCAGCACGACATATAGAGACACTTTGGTTTTAACCCTTAATCCAGTTAAAATATGTATTTTCTTTCATATAGCTTTATTATCATCCTTACCAAATGACGTTAAACTTTATTGAAATCTAATACACCCATTCATCATTTGAATCACCTTTTCATTATGAAATAAACCCTTACTCCTCCTTGTTTCTCACACCGAGCATAGCTCAGGTGGGCTTCGGAATTGGGTAAATGGATTCTTTATAAAAGGTATTTTAATTTTTTATGGGGTTGATAATGTCCTACAAGCATGACTTAAAACTATATAGTATAATATCATCACTACTTGACATAAAACTGCATAGTATAATGTCCTCACTACATGACTTAAAACTGCACATCACCATATTAATTCAAAGTAAACGAAGAAGGTCTCCATTTTACACATGAGTTAGATCTATGTAAAGGACATAAACACTTGGTCAATATTTATTCAAATATTTTTCATAAACATTGAACATAGACCCTTATCCATATTTCACACTCTTAATCTTTAATATTCCCTGATCCTCATAATCTTTCATAATGTTTTTGGTGACAGGATTCCAAATACCTAAGAGATCTTTTTCTTGACTATGCAGCACGTGCAACTAGGCGACCTTGCATAAGTTTCCAACATAACAGGCCTGTCAGCCAAAATATGCCATTATTTGGATATGTAGCAGATTCTCTAGTTGTCTTTTCTTAATAAAACCCCCATAATAGATTTTTCAAGTAATGGTAACTTCATTCTTAGTTATATTATCTTCATCACCTTTAATCGTTGATGACAATATACAAGAATATGTTTTTTAAAATAGTCATTCAATTATATTTATCCCATTATCTTTCTCACAATCTGAAAATATTCATGACCATGGTTTACACATTTCCTTCACCATGTGTCCAATGAACTGCGGAATAACCTTGAAATCATGTGGCCACATGTTATATATAGTTTTTATTTCTAGTCCCAGTTGTATGACCTAAAACTACAAACAACATATCTCTTATGTTTTGGTCAGACATCCATAAAAGTCCTATACCATTGATTCATTGGATATCTTTATTGGAAATACCATTTCTATATTCAAGAAACTTTCTCCATAAACCAAACTCTATGCTTCAGAAAATCTGTGTCTCCATAAACCTTCTTTGACTTTTAGCAGTAGAATGTCAAACTTATGAGAACTATTTTTCTAGACTATGAATCATGTTCCCTTAGGCGGCCTTGCATAAGTTGCCTACATAATAGGCCTATCAGTCAAAAGATTTCACTATTTGGCTATGCATCATATGCCCTAGTTGGACCTATATAATACAACGTACATAAAGGGGTTGTCATGTAATTGCAACTTCGTTCTTAGAAAAGACATCCTCTAATTCTTTTTGTGAAAACGGGGTCCCGGTGATAGCACAACCACCCCACCTTAACATGGCCGTCAGGTCCCGGCCTACCAGGTACCACCAATTGCCCCCACAGACACGTGGGGCCCACCCCAGGGTCCACCCATGTGCCCGAACGGGTCATCTGACTAATGACAGTCCCCACAGGCCAACACATGTCCTTTCCAGTGTGCTTTGTCCTCACTTACACACACCCTGGGAAACTTCCCAGAAAGTCACCCATCCTGATCACTACTCCAAGTCAAGCACACTTAACTATGGAGTTCTAATCAGGCAGGCTCTCGAAAAGGAAGGTGCACCTTGTTGACATGAGTCATATCATTTAGTTATTTCACCATTTATCATTTGGGGATGTTACAATCACCCCCCTTTAGAGAAAAACACCCTCGTTGTGGGCTCTACATCTCAACCCAGGCAGTGCACTGTGCACTTAAGGCTGGGTTCCTCCTCTAATACGAAATGTGACAACTGGGTCCCGATGACAGCACAACCACCCCGCCTTAACATGGCCATCAGGTCCCGGCCTACCAGGTACCACCAGTTTCCCCTGCAGACACGTGGGGCCCACCCCAGGGTCCACCCACGTGCCCGAACGGGTCATCTGACTAATGACAGTCCCCACAGGCCAACACATGTCCTTTCCAGTGTGCTTTGTCCTCACTCACACACACCTTGAGAAACTTCTCAGAAGGTCACCCATCCTGATCACTACTCCAAGTCAAGCACACTTAACTGTGGAGTTCTAATCAGGTAGGCTCTCGAAAAGGATGGTGCACCTTGTTGACATGAGTCATATCATTTAGTCATTTAACCATTTATCATTTGGGGATGTTCCACTTTTATCCCTTTTGCCATATCATTCCTCGGTTTCAAAATTTTTTAAATCATAGTTTACAATTTTACCTTCCATACTTAAATATGTTATTATGTTTTCAAACAGATTATCAATAAATTGTGAGATTTTTCTCATACCTTTGGTCAGAGCTAAAGACCTAAAATTTAATCCACAAAATGTCCTCACTACAGGACTATAAGCTTCATAGTACCAGTGTCCTCAATGCATGACATAAAACTATACAGTACCACTGTCCTCTCTACATTAATTAAAACTGCACAGTACCAATGTCCTCTCTACATGACTTAAAACTTCTCAGTACCAATGTCCTTACTGCATGACTGAAAACATCATAGTATGATATCAGTAATATCCCCTTTTCTGATAACTTTTTAGCCATTTCTAATACACCAAATTTGTATATAAATATTTTTACTATTCATGATATATGTCGGTATAAAATAGCTATTTTATTATTAAATTTTATTTCTTTGGAGAAACCACCCATTGTGGTATTGGGTCACCTAATTTTTATTTCCCATATCTATCAATAGAAAAATGTTAAATTCCTAACGAATTATTTTACTTGACTATGCAGCATGTGTCTTTATGAGGTGTTGCATAAGTTTCGTACATAACAGGCCTATCAGTCAAAAGATTCCACTATTTCGCAATACAGTATATACCCCAGTTGGCCCTTCATAATACAACCCCCATAACGGGTTTGTCAAATAATGGTAATTTTATTCTCCAAAAAGACACCCATTATGTGGATACAAGCTTTAAATTTTGTATCCTTAAAAAATCATGGCCCAAGATTCCCCTTGGAAATGTTAAATGAATATTAATGTAATTCTTAGACATATTGTTTTGTTTGGGATTTAATTCAACGCTTATGGTCAATGTTATTCGACCCTAAATATTATCCCTTTATATTCCCACATACATGAATATAAAATTCCAAACAACAAAAGACTTGGTAATCATTAGATTGAAAACCTGTGAAGGGAAATCAAAACAAAAGTCATGTCCTAGATCACTAAACATACATGTTTTGTATGATTTAGGTAATATTAATCAACAAAAAAAGGTCAATGGATACAAAATTTTGGGGGTTATCCATATAACCCTAGAAAGAATCAAATTATACTCAATAGGTCCCTCATCATAATAAGAAGATTTTTAACACTTCATTCTTGTTATTATAATAATTATTGTTTAACATAAAGGAATCGTTATCATCTTTTATCTTTCATATTACAATCATGAAAATCAGGAATGAAGATTTATATGATTGACAACAAAATTTATTTCATTCAAATGAAAATAGATGGTCATACACAAAATGTAGCCTCTCTATCATGTTTTAGAATAAACTCTCAACATGACAATTCATTTGTTGGACTGCATCAGAAGCTCTATCAGTTTCTTATTGAAGTTGGGATAGTTGAGCACCTCCAGCCTCCTCAGCCTGATGAAGTGAATCCTTAGTAGATGGAATGACAGTTTTTCCCTCTAATTGTGTTTCTCCCAATGTCTGATTCAATTGTTTAAGATTTGTATGAACAACATCCAATTTTTGTTGAGGATATAACAACTCCTTTGTGGTCTCTTTGATTTGTTGCCTAATTTTGAGTGATTTCTTGGCTATGATTTACATTCACCTCAACTATTGTAGCTTGAAATCCCTCAATATTGATGATTTGATTAGCCTATTCAAAATCTTGTCGCAACTTATGCTCCTGATCCCGTCAGTGAATAGCCTCTTTCATGGCATCATAGACTGCCTGATAATTAAATCCATCAAATCCCAATACACAGAATAATGTTGGGAGTTTGGAAACATGGGAAAACAATTCATCTATGGGATTTCTAGAAATTATACTATAGATATGCATCCAGGTCTTCTTACATTCCATGCCAAGATCATATTGTATCTCTATGTCTGAATCAAAGTCACTAAAATGAGGTAAAATGTTCTCTAGAAATAGGTCGCGTAATTAACTTCCTTGAGGTACTTCTTTTGGGACAGTTTAAGTTTCACCTTCGGATCTAGGAACTGATAACCCGAATCGATAAATCAAGGTCATTATTTGCTTTACATTGAGAAAACAAATATGATTCAAATAGATAAGTATATTTACCCAATAATAAGTCAGCTACTTGATTGGATTCATTCCCCGTATTCTCAGTCTCAGTGTTTTGAGAAGATGTTTCTTGAGAAGGGGAATTTACTTGAATTTTCTCAATTATGACATTTGAAGGATCTAGAATATCTCTTGATTATGGATCCTCTGTAGGTATTTATCCATCCCCAGTGGAATGATAAAATGGAACACCCTGTTTCTGAAGAGCCTTTGCAACATTTTCAGCAGATAAAGCCGCATAAGATAAATATTAATATAAAGAATAAATTTAAAAAACAAATTATGTATGGAAAATTAAAGAATTGGGGAATACGACATTTCAATTCGTCATGAAAATCCACAAACTCTTTGATAGAACCTAAAATATCAATATTTGGATTAAGGGTGTCCATCATTTTAGTGTATATGTACTCAAATGTTACAACATCCTCACCACTTAAGGTATCCAACAAACGTTGGTTGATGCCCAAATTGACTCCACTGAAATTTTGTTCTGTTGGATCTTCAATTGGTATGGTAGAATGAGGTCTTTCCAAGTTTGGGTAAACATTAGTATTTGTCTTTGATTTCTCTAGATCTCCATTCCTTTCCTCTGAAGCAATAGGAATATCAGTGTTGACTATTTCAGGATCCTTTGAAAAAATAAATTAAGGAATTTATTTAATCTTACCATGGATTTCCTCTCTCTCAGCAGATGTAGGAGTAGGTATAGCTGAATCTTTTGATTATTTATCAACTGAAATTGCAGATTCATTAGCATGAACCTGGGTTTCCCCTAGGGATACTTTTTCCGGTCTTAAAGAATCAGCTCTCAATCCCTTGAGAGAGGAGAGGGACATAGATCCTACAATAGGATAAAACATGGTTACCGGAATATATTGAGAAAGTTTTATGCCCTATGGATCATATAAATACTTACTCCTTCAGCAAACACTTTGAATTAATCTCATTTCTCTCTGGTGTTTTTGTTCAAAATATTTTTGAGAGATTGAAACACTCCTCTTAGCAGGAGAAACTTGAGGTAATGGTTGAGGATTATCTGTCACCATTACCCCTATCATGATTCTTTCTCCTAGATAATGTTCTGGAGACATGGGAGGATCATATGTTCCATCAATAGGAGATCCTACAGGACCATACTTCGGTGATTTGAGAATTGGTATGAATCTTCCTTCTCTACATTCAAGCTACAAAAATACATTTTTCCTCAAGATTAATGATAGTATTTGGTAAAGAAAAGTTGAGACAAAAGAAAAAAGGAAATAAATTCTCAGTATTAACATAAATATCCCACTCCTCCTCAATGTCGATAATTACCTCTTCATGGAATCCTAAGTCCAGCATATGAGATACTTGTTCAGAGGTTGGGATTTGTTCATCAGTTTCATATATAAAAACATCCATCTTCGCAATATACTTTGGTACTTCAGCCTAGTTGTTGTCTGGATTACAATCATAAGGTTCCTTGATGTCACCAATATCTGGTATTCGAATTCCCTATCGGAGAAATTCCCAGGAGTCCCTAATATCATGGGTTACACTCTCCCAATGATGAATGGATGAAGGTTGCAGATAATTCAATTTTGGTATGTTTGACTATGGAGGAGATTCAACACCTTCTGATTGGAGAACTTCTTCAAGCCTCCTTTCTTCAGAAAGTTCAACAGATGGAATATGAATCTTTGTGTGATGGTGGCTACTGAATCGCCTTGGTGTTGGAGGGTTTGATTCTCTAGCCCTAGTCATCCTGGTATACCTCTTGTGAAGATGTTTTGAGGTCTCTAAAACCTCTAAAACATCTATATCATCTCTATCCTTGAGCTTCATACCACGATTTCCACATCCAACAATTGTTGTAACAGCCACTCAATATATTCCTTTTGTCAAAGACCCTTGAGTATATGAAGCAGCCCATGCTTTGGGATACCTAGCTTCATACCCAGTAGATGCATCTGATGAAGGTAATGTAATCGAAAATTTAGATACCTATAAAGCCGTTAGAATCCATAATTGTCGCTCTAACATGGGGTGTTTTTCATGTCTGACATGTGTGGGTAGAAAAGTATTTGATTGTTGAAGACACCTGATCTGACGAGCAAATCTATAGGGGACGTAGGCCTCATTGATAATTTCACTATCAATATTGGTTGATAATACACCGTCCCTAAATTCCATCATATAAGATATTAGCTCATAATTATTTTTTTACCATCATCGATAAATGTTCCAACTAGTGGTTTTCCAAAAGGAAAGAAGATGAATTATCCTGAGACATTCAATACCTCCAGAACCTCTTTAGGTCTCATGTTTTGAGGATTAATACTAGAAAATTTCAATAAAAATGTGGTGAATCGACCATTGGGAACTCTGATTGAATTTAACACTGAGTATGAAGAAAAATGAGCTACAATACAACACCACCACACTTGGAATGGCCCTGCAATAGAAAATGGATCCTTCCCATTGTATAAATATAGAAGGAGATGGTAAATTCTTTCTAATATAGGGGTTTCTAGCACAATATACATTCCTTCTACCAATTTAGCTACAATGATGAATGTCCTTGATCTTACACCACCTCCGGATTTACATATATGACAAAAATAAACACTTATCCACATAGAAAGGACAGGAGCTAAGAGTACTTTTGCATCTATATCGGGTTGGACTTTATAGACTCACTACTTATAATTGTCTTCTTCCAACATTGTCCAATATGTGCCTGAAATTCCTTAGTTATCTGTAGAAGGACAAATAGTTGGATGTCCAATGGTTCGACCTTCCTCTATTGTGGGTTCTAAGAAGGCTTACAACCACACTGTAACAAGGTTATCTTTATTATACATAGGTAAATTCTTCATTGTCTTATATAATTTATGATCCAGCGGTGGTGTTCTAGAAGCATCCCCCCATGTTGTAGTAGGAAGAATGAATTCATCATACATTTTCGAAAAAATGGTAATTCCAGCTATTCAGTAAATATCCCAAAGACTAATACCGACATCACTGTGTGTCAAATGAAAGGAATTTGATTGTGGAATCCATCGACTCAGTAATTTAGGAATGAATTAATTTTTATAAACATAAGTTTTCCCCATCCAAATATCTTCGTAGATTTGAACGTCTGATAACTACTTTCTGAATTCTGCACATGTCTAACGTAACGAGAATGCCTATATCCACTCAGGTTTTACACCTCCTCTAGAACGAAGGTCCCAATATCCTTTCCAACCATTAGATTGATCTGTTTGAGAACCTTGAAAAGTGGAATCATTACAATGTGGTCTCAAATCTACAATATGATCCTTCATATTGGGAGTGCAACCACTGTGATGAAGGATGAAACTAATAGGGACAGATGCTTCTTGTACTGGAACCCCCATGAATTCATATTCATACATTTACAGTTGGAATACTGAAGAAACCATTTCTTTGGAAAGTACTTTTTAACATATAGAACATGGGAATCTTGAAAAATCCCATTCCCATACAAGGGTAAATAAGGACTTTCTGCATAGTCACGTTGGAACAGAATTAGACCCTTCTACAGCCCAAGAAGAGTACTCTCAACAATGTCTTAATAGTCTGGTCCGACAATTTCATCATTTTATTTTGGTGATCCTTAGTTTCTTTAGTATGAGTCATCAAATGAGTCATTCTTTCCTGCAAATCAATTTCCAAACTTCCAAGTCATAATTTTAAAAAGGAAATCAAATTTTTTTGGCAAAAGACATAGTTCGCGTAGGTCCTTCAACAAGGCATATCGCATAGGTCCTTTGATGAGGTCATTCATGTAGGACCTTCTCCAAGGATCCTAGCACAACCCATCAGTGAAGTCCTTTGGCGTATCTACATCGCTTAATTGATTTTATCTTGAAGAAGTTTCAATGAAACAATGCGAGAGCACAATGTAATTATAGCCGGCTGAAGGAGCTACGCAATGAGAGATAAAAAATTACAGATAAACCACAGATGAAGGAAAATATCACAAAATGTGAGGCCTATTTAAAGGAAATCGAAGACATTCATATCCGGACTATGCGCAACCACTTCATATCGTACCTCTACAAAGCCGCTACGCGGTAAACCTACATGGGAAACCTACACTCTTCGACAAATTTCACCTTCAAACTCGACCCCCTTTATAGGTTTCAGATCCAATCCTATGGTGGGGGGGGGGTTGACACTACTTGAGAGAGTAACAAAAAATATTATGAAGAAAAACTCTGGATATTTAAAATCCCAATTCAAGATTCAAAAATTACAAAGGAAAATCAAAAATACTTCGAAGGTTCTTTGCGATGGAGTAGCTTCATGGATCTGCACAGCCATTCCTAAGCTGCCGATCTACGTGGCAGATCTCTGTGCCAGAAGAAAATTTATGCACCTACGTGGAGCACCTGCGTGGAAGAGCTGCCTGAAGTACCTATGTGGGAAACATCTCTTAAACTAGGCCAATCCATTCCTATAAATAGATCCCTTGGGATCCCCATTTCAGGACTAAAAAAAGTGAAAGACACTCTGAAGATCCCATTTCATATATCTTTCTCCAAGATCTCTCAAATTTTCTCAGGTATCTCTCTAGATCATGAGAGAAGAGACAATAAAATGGGATATTCTACTTTTGAAGGTCTTCATATTCTTCAGCCATCATTTATACCTGTGCAATATACTTGTGCACCAAACCTGTGCACCATACCAGCGTGGTATACAAGCGTGGTATACCTCCGCAGTATACATGTGTGATTAAACAATGTGGGGTACCTACGCAGCATACTTGTGCGAGGTACCTATGTGTCCAATTCATGTACTATTTTTTAAAATCCATTCATGGAAGGGTTTCTCCTTCCTTTGTTCGCCTATATGAAAGGGACTAAGTTGAAGCCTCCACCCAAACCTCCTAAATTATCAAACCTTTGGGAATGGCACATCAGAGTGTCTCCTATTTGGGTTCGTACTTTCACAGTCATAGGTTTCCCACATTTGTTTTGTAATGGGGTTAGGATTCATGAAATATCTGTGGGTTTATATATCCACTGTCACATGGACCTTTCTCATGGAAATAGTGTTTGGAAGTTCTCGGTTTGGAGGAGGGTTGGGTCTTGCCCTCTCCTTTCTCAAAGAGGCAACCTAGAACCTCTAGTCTTGGTTAGGGACGGTACATTTAACACTTACTTTTACGCAAAAGAAAAGGTGAAATCTCCCTTTCCTACCAGAACCAATTTTAGGGCAGTCGTCCTAGTGTAATCCCCTCACCTTCATCCATTCCTCCTTACATTGGACCCTTGTCCAATTTAAATAGAATAGAGTTAAGGCTCATCACATCACCCTCTTCCATGGTCGACGCACCCTCTTCCATCATTGGAGGAGGAAAAGTGTGAAGTGTCATTGTGAAATCTTTCACATCCTCTTGCTTCTCACACCGATAATGACTCACATGGGCTTAGATATACATGATGATTACAAAATGTGTACAAACACTCATTTAAAGAACTAAGAGAACTCATATTCATGTTCAAACTAGTATACATAGGAAGTCATCTCAAGGACCGAGTTCACTGGGCATCCTCCTTAGTAAATAAGTCCAAAATTCAATATTCAAATCATCAAGGAATCCTTTTCAAGAAGTAAGCCCAAACCCATCTCTCTTAGAGGACCATACTCTCATATGAGATTTATCGAACTATTTGGGCTTTGATTCCCATTAATATGGGATACGTAGGAAGCCTCCTTGAGGATCAAACCCAAAACATCAAATCAACAATGTTCTCCTTGGTCCATATTCCAAATAGGGTCTGATTCATCTTGGAAACCTATATCCTTGCAATGTTCTTTGGGCTACTTCAGCATAAGTCCCACACTACATTTTGATTAAGAAACATTAGTTTATAGGTCCTTATCACATGACCTTAAAATGTATAATGTGTCCTATTAAGTGACACAGAACTACGAGGGTTATGATTCCATTTACAAGGATAAGTTAGTAGCCTATTTTACAGGCATGATCCCAAGATCAAAACAAAACTTCATCTCCCTAAATGACAATAAATTCCAGAGTGACCCACTAAGGGGCTTAAAACCCAGTTTCATAGCAAAAATGATTAAAAGAATCTCTAATCGATATATTAAGGGACATCATTTATGGAAACCCTCGAATACATACAGGTTTTTCCATTAATGAATAAACTTGAATGCATACTGATGATTCAATATTTTACACATGTTAAAAAGTGATTGTAAATTCCAAGGGATTCTTATGATATACTTCATGAAATAATAAGGATTCATGAAAATATCTTAAATATTATAAAGAGAGTCCCATCGTAGACAATAATTTCCCTCAAAAGGGTGTGATGAGTCCGACCACTCATCCTATCGACCAATGAATGTTCTGAATTATTGTAAAACTCAAACATAAGAAATGTCTACCTTTGGAATGAAGGTCCCCTATGGATAAATAACTATTGGAATTTTATGGTTCTATAAATAAATCCAATGGAAACCTCCTGGAAATAGTGATTCTTTAAACTAGAACACATGTTTCAAGGAACTACGAAACAATATTACATAAATATAAGAAGGTAATTTCCATTGATTAACCTTTGGGTCATTACATTCTTACCCCTTATGAAATTTCACCCTCAAAATTTTCTTTTTCACTCTAAGCCATAAATAGGAGTAGGTGATTTTACTTCATTACCTCCACCAGTTCCCATGTTTCTTCTTCGTACTTATTATTCCGCCATAGTAATTTTAGCGCTTGAGTAGTCTTTTTATATGTCACATTATCTCTATGATCCACGATCTTTACTGGATGCTCCTCATAAGAAAGGCCATTCTCCAATTGTACCACCTCTCACGATATTTCATGTGAAGGATATAGTATGAAAATTCTTTATAGGGATATATGGAAGTCATTGTGTGCTTTAGACATAGTAGTTGGAAGTGCTAGTTGATAAGACACATCTCTAACATCATCAAGAATTTTGAAGTGGATGATGTACCTGATTCATAGCTTTCACCTTATTCCCAAATATCAATTCCTTCTTCCATGGATATATATAGTGGAATTTAATGACTTATACTTTGAACTCTTGGTCTCATTGACGGTTGACTGCAAAACTCTTTTGTCAACTTTGGCCTTCCTTGATGTTCTGGTGAATGGTTTTCACATTCTCCACCATTTCATCAACCATTTCTGTTTTAGTATTTTAAACTCACTAACTTCATCCCAATACACTGGCATTTTACACCTTTTCCCAAAGAGGGATTCATATTGTTTTATTCGGATGATGGAGTTAAAACTATTGTTGTAGGTGAATTCAACTAGTAGAAGTTATTAGTTCCATCCACATTTGATGTCCATAGAATATGATCTCAACATATCTTCCACTGTTTGAATAGTTCAATTAGATTTTCCATCATTTTGGGGATGGTAGGCCAGGATAATGTTCAACATAGTGCTTAGATCATGTTGGATACTTTTCCAGAACATTGAGGTGTATCTCAAAAATATATTAGTTAAAATATGCAGTGGTAGTCCATGTAGCCTTACCACCTCTTTTTCATATATCAGTGCATGTTTATCCAATAAAAATTCCTCTGGAATTGGGATAAAGTGATATGTCTTTTTAAGACGATCCATAATGACCCATATAACATTGTTTCCCCCATATTTCCTTGGATGTCCAGTGACAAATTCCATATTGATGTTCTTCCACATTCATGTTGGTATGGTTAGTGGTTTCATCATCCCATTAAACTTTTTCCTTCTATCCTTAACATTCTAACAAACAATGCACTTTCATGTATACTCATCAATCTTTTTTTTTCATATTGTTCCACCAAAAGTTCTCTCAATGATCTCGATACATTTCTGTACTCCCTGGGTAAATATAAAATGTGGAGCTATGTGTATCATTCAAAATAACCCTCTATATATGTGGATTGGATGGTATACACAATCGTGATCCAAATATTACAAATCCTTCATCATCAATATTGAACTCAGAGGATTTCCCATTTTTATTGGTTTCACTCTTTTCTAAATATCCACATCATTTCTTTGATAATATTTTATTTCCCCTATGAGGGATGATCAAGAAATAGTTTTGTGAAAGGATTTATGATGTTCCTCATAGATAACTTTAACTATGGAGTAGTTTTATACTTTGGACACAATAATTCCCCATTCACTATTCTCACATATAAATTATCATCCAAATTTTGAGGTGGTGTTTGAATAGTTCTAATAAACTTGAAAGATGTGAAAGAATGCACAGAACAAGAATGAAATAAGAAGTTCCCTATTATTTAATGAATAAATAATTTACCTATCACCACATCATTTTCTGGCTCCACATCAACAATAGTGATAGAAAAAGACCATTCTTTTTCCCTTGGAGGTTGTTGCTGATGTCCTCAAACTACCCGTGTCTTAGGGAAATTGTTCGCATAATTCCTATACTCCTTGCAGTTGTAACACTACGAAACCAACTGATAGTTTATATTAACCTTCCATTATTCTTCCACATTAACAAGATTCTTCACATCCATTCAATAGTTTATTGACAGATGTCCCATTATTCAACATTTGAACCAATTTTAGGTTATCATTAGATAGTTCCTAGGATGATTCTTCCAATAATTTTGTCACATCAGATATTCGATATTATTTCTATCTTGGGATTTATTTTTTGAACTACCCATATTAGACTCCATATTAAACCTTTTTTCACTGAGCCCACAAGACCACTGGGAGTCTTCAATCTTCATTTCAACCTTGATGGAACAACAAACAATATCCTCATAACTATTAAAGTCATAAATTACCAAGGATTTTCCTTGAAACTTATTTAGTCTACCAAATAAGTGATCTAGCTAGTATTTGGTGTTTATGAAAACCCCATAGCAATATCTTGCAAGACTTGTGATGTATTCTTCATATGCTGTGATGGGATCATATTCCTTCTTCTTGATTATGAGGAACTCTATTTCCATCATGAGGTGGTGGGTTCGGGGAAAATATTTATTAAAAACATTTTCTTGAATTCCTACCAATCCATGGAATCAATTTCTTCTTGGTAAATTTTATTATTGATCAGTTTCCACCATTTATTAGCTTCCCCATCAAAATTATAGACCACCGGTTCAACTTTCTCTTCTTTTGAGCCCTGGAGGATAGAGAATATCTTTTCAATAGAGATAATCCATTGTTCCACAATGAGGGGATTAGAGGATCCACTAAACATGGGAGGCCTTTTCCATATGAGGTATTCAATGATAACATTATCTTTACTTAGGTTAGGAGGGTGTTCCACGTGATTTTAGTTATTATTAAAAACATGATCCAAATGAGAAAGTATTGTCAGGTAGTTTTGAACACCCATTCCCTTCATATTTGGCATATCGTTAGGGAAATATTCACATTCCCTATCAAATTTATTTCTGGAACATGTTCTTTTTTCCCACTATTTACTAAAAAAATAACGTACTATTAGAGGGATTGAGTAAATTTTTATTAAGTATAAAATGGAATCATTTAATATAAAAGGATAAACATGTAATTGCGAAGTATATCATAACTTGTGATTTCCTATGTTTAAATCTAGGTTATCCTTAATCTATTTCATAACTAATATTCTTATTGGCTACTTTATTTTTTTCCTTAATAATGTTTTTCACCATGATCATGAATTTACCAAATAATATCCCCCATTAGTGTCAAACTAAGAGTGTAACAAGGCCCGTTGTCCTGCACCAGTCCTCATTTGAGTCAAGATCAAAGCGGTGTTTTTTGGTTTTACCACTAGATGAATATTTTATAGAGCAAAATCTACCTATTTATATCTATATAGGGATGTATTTTTTTGAAAATCCACTTTCATTATAATTAGGAAAATTTAGGGATGTTTTCTTATACATAGTAGCATCCTTAAGGTTCTTACTAATGTGTTCTATTCTTAATCTCCAAAAACAACTACACCATCCTATGATACATCCTATAGTGACCCTATCCTTTTATACATACCATTAAATGACTTTAATCATAATAATGAATCATATTACAACCCATGGATCATGAATTCTAGTGTCCAAGAAGATTAGGTACATAGAATTGAAAAAATTGAACTAAATAAGACACTTCATTATTTAGTATTCATTGGGATACCCTAAATTCCATTACAATCATACATTTTTAGAGGATAAACTTGGGATAAGATAAACAATGGAATGAGCTAGAATCTCTTTAAGGGAATAATCATAAGAATATATTTTAGCCCATTAGTTAGGAAGCATGGCATAAATATATAAAAAAGGAATATAATGTTATTGAACATATGGAACCATAAGTTATAAAAAATTAGATCCTATAAAAATGAAATCATAGTAATGTGTAATTAACAAAAAACATAACTTTATCACAATTCAAGGCTCATTGCATAGAGAGGTGAAAAAGTCATGGTTAACCACTAAGACTATTGCACATGGTAGCACGAGTCAAGGCTAACCGCCATGATCGTTGTACATAACATATAATGAGATACAAATTTACCCAATTCATTGGACCACTATCATGGAACAACCATCATTACATGTTCATGAATATGATTTCCACATAAATAATACCACATAATGGATCATACATAAATAAAAGGGTACCCATTTAATGAAATGGGTATCATAATCATGTCATAAAGCATAATAAATGGGCACAACATACAATAGTCCATGAAAAAATGTAATTAATACATACTAAAAAAATAATGGAAAGTATTCAAATATCATGGTTATGGATTTCAAATAGAAGTGACTACATGTAAGAAGAGTATTTATTAAATTTTAGCATAAAATCATTTTAGTGTGATTTTAAGAAAAATAATACATAGAATTTTAAATTGACAGGGGATAATTCTTTATATGAAACTAGAAGTGAATAAAGAATAATTTCATAGTAGAAATATTTATTTTATTAATACAATCGTGTTTTAAAATAGATAATAGATTGAACTTGAAATTGTGTATGAATTCTGGAAGTTCCCTTAAATAGGTTTTTCTAATCGGTAAGTATTGTGGAGGGAAACACTTAAAAATTTGTATATCCCCAAAAGATAAAGGTGAATAGACTGTGATAAATGATTTTTTAGAATGAGAACAATATTTATAATATATACATAAAAATAATAGATAACATCATTTGGGTACAAAGGACGATAGAGCAACTCAAAGGAATAATAGAGGTTGGGGTAGAATCCTTTACCGTAAGTATAATATTTTTATTCAATGGATCATAATGTCCTGGATAGCCAAATTAGATTCATAAATTATATTTTCTATAAACTCTTATCTACATAATTGATTTATCATATCCTTATTAAGTTCATTCATGACCTTTTTTATGGGTTAAGAAGTTCAATTTCATAGTTTGTCTCATTGGTTTTCATGATTGGTTTACTTATATAAAAGGAAGGATAAACATGTAATATGATGATGGTTTTAAATAATTGGAGTTTAATTTTATTGATTAAAATAAAGAATATTACATTTATGTAAATTTAATTTGATTACATTGAGTTATATTGAATCATTATATAAAATTTTAGTGATAACCTTTTGGGCTAATTGACGGGTTTTTATCATAATAAACAATTTTTTTTCTAAATCAAAACCAAGGGTACAAAAATATTCCAAAACAATAGATGATATATAATACATATATTATAGTATGGTTCAACTATAATAATGTTTTCGTGACCATAATTGAATATGATAATGGAAATTGAAAAGTCATCTTCCTTGAATGTGGAAAATAAACACATCTCAGATGTTGTTTTTACTACTAGTATAAAAGAAGGGTAAAAGAGATATGATAATAACTAATTCAATTATCATAACAAAATTATAGTACATATTAGTGGTTAGAGTTTTCATAACATTTTCATGATTATAGGTTATGATATTAAAGAAAACCATGGAACTTGGAAGTAAAGTAAAATAATTGAAAATAGAAATTTACGACTTACATTAATCTTCCTTGGGATCCTTTTAAGTGGAGAGAATTTGGTCTTTTTAAGAGACCAAGGGATGATGGAAATGTGGTATGATATTAGGGAGAGACATGTATATAATTTAGGAATGTTACAAGGCTTGAGTGGAGTGAAGAGAATAGGGGAGTGTGGGTGGTTTTTATAGATGAGGGGAAGAGGGTTTTCATAATATTTTAATTATTAGTTTATTATTTCACAATAATATAAGAAAAAAAATCATGACCAAAATAGTAATAATTGCATGTGAGTTTGAAACAATGGCCTTTCAAATCATCCAAGACTCAAGAATGATGCAGGAATTCAGGTTTACAACTTATCTTAAATTATCATATTTTTCAATTTAAAAAATCAAGTATTTCATAAAATTATCATAAATTCACCCTACCCATTTTTTTATGTTTAGAATAATTAAATGAAATCTATATTATGAAAAATAATTTTCTATTTATTGTAAATTGTGTTTTAAAAAATTATCATTTACTTGAAAAATAAATATTTTAAAATTATAAATAATTTTATAATACTTTTTAAAATTAACTAAGGTCTCAAAAAAATTCCTAAAATCATAAGACATTAAAATAATAATTTAGGAATACATTTTATGAAAATCAATTTTCTTTTTTAGTTATTAAATTATTCATAAATTTTTAACTAAATATTAATGACTTATAAAAATACCAACACTATCATAATGTAACTTATGGATAAATTTTATTTATAATTTCAATGGTAAGGTAAATATTTACATGGTTGGTTTACTATTAATAAGTTTCATATTACTATTCATAATGGTAACATTTATATTCATAAGGGTTAGTTACTATTCAACAAAAAATTGTGTTTTTCTTATCATCCTCCTAACATCTTACTGATCGATACCGTATAAGTCAGATTTTCGACATTAAAATCACATAAGTGACAATATTATGTGTAAAGGTCACATAGTACTCTATACTAAATTGTTATATGATTTCATGTTATTATATTACATAATTATAATAAGGTAATTTTCATTGATTAAACATTAGTTTATTAAACATTCTTTATTTATTGTGATTTTATTATTAATTTTTCTATTTAAAATAATAAATTTTTTATTTCAGCATAATTAATATAATTTAAATTTAAAATCAATATTTAATCCCTCAATGATAAAAAAATATTCTTATTTTATTAATCAATATCCTCATTCACTTGTACCCATTGAACCCTCTCACCAACTCCTGACCTAGTGTCCCTTCCCTTTTAACATCCAATACTCATGTCTACTCTAAAATGGTGAGAGTGAATTGTGCTTCTAGTTATCCTGATGTGTTCCACCCTCAAAATATATATAATGGAGAAATAAGTTAACCTACTGAGCCATTAAATTATTTTCTTACATCACAAGTTATTATTAGAGAAAAATAAAACTATGATGTTCAGTTAACTTCAATCAAGTCTCTTATTTGGAAAGTGATCTATGATAAAGTATGGGTAGAGTGGTTTTCGAGGAATTAAAGACCATTATACCTAAATTTGATTGACTAATTATTTCTTTTTTCTAAATTCTAGTTTAAATATAAGAAAAAATTTACTTGGATTACTGTAAATTGAATGTGGCTTGTGTTTTCTTCAAATAACTGGGCTAAGTGCTTGAGTGTTCTTGATGAATGAATATATGATGAGTACAAGGGTTATGTTCCAATTAAATATGAGAACATTTTTTTAGGATTCACTTTATAATATCACTAGTAATTATATTGAGAGAATATCTACTATAGTAAAAATAGATTATGAGATAAGACTTCTTTTACAATTTATCAATCACATACTCTGTCCCATGAAAGAGAATTTCATCATTTTGAGATGCTAAGTCGTATTTTTTCTTAATAGGAGGAAACGTGGGGACAATATTAGTCAATATTGATATATGATGGTGAACATGATGAACGTTTTAAATCCTACCTCATGATATAATTTCCTTTTCTACCCTAAGATAATCTCTATCATGTATGATGATATTGTATTTTTTCCCAAAGGAGAAGAAAATGTAATAAAATATTATTGTTTCCTTCTCTATCATGTACCCTATAAAATGATTTAGGTGAACTAAAACACATAGAATATGATTTTGGTAAATCAAAATAAAATGGTTAGCAAATAATTTTACCTTATATGAAAACCTCAAGATCAAGAGACCTGGTTGATCTTGGAATGGATGAAGTTGAGATATAGTTTATTCTTCTAATGAATATGCTCTAGATGAGTGTAGTGAGTTGGTTGAAAATAAAGATGTTTTTCATGATTTTTGGGATATATTTATTTTTTAGTAGAAGAGGGAAATGACATTGAAATTTTGAATATCCCAAATGTGTTAGATTTACCCCATGATCATCCTATTTAAATTTCTTTTAAGAAAATATTAATGGAAGATGATGAAGCTGAAGACACTAATGTTTGAAATGGTAACCATTTTGAAGGTTATAAATTAGAGAGTCTTGATGATTTTTTTGATTCATATGATGACTCTGAGTGTGATGATGATGGATGAGAACATTTTGATTAAGATAATATCTTAATGATAGTCTCTGATTCTGTATGGAATGAAATTGGATAATGTAAAAACAATTACCAAAGTATTATATAGGGATTTATAGAAAAATTCTACTTGGGACTTATAATATGGTTGTATAATAATATGATACACCATATAATGGGGATAAGTCCCCAGGATTATCTAAACATGTATTGACATAATCTAACATAGATGATGGAGGTGATGACGATGAGGGTAACCCACTAGTTTTAGGTGTAATTACAATCTCATCTACATAGAATAATCCTATGGGATCCTTCGTGTAAAATATAGATGTGTGTGATATTTTAAAAACTTTTTCTTTTGGAGTGCTTGTTATGGAATCCAGTCATCGGATTTTATGCTCACAAACCCCGAATAGGTCTTCAATTAGCATTCATAAGCCTACTTAGAATGGTTATAAGACAAGATCTAACTAGGAAACCTTTAATTCAAATTTTTTATCTCATTTTAGTGGTATTCTCTGATTATGTTCCATGTAGGATGAGAAACTCGTGTGTGATGACATACCCTTGATTTTTTCCATATTAGTAGAACAAAGACAACTATAACTATTAATAAGTATTGGAAAGTAGGATATGGGGAAAAATGTTTTTGAAACTTGATAAATAGAGACATGTCCATTTCAAGAAGTTTAGAGAAACCATATACATTTATAGATTCTTTGTCATGAGATCCTCCTACCACTCTACCTTCCTCCATTGATTCAGATTTCATTAGATATATTGTTAGTGATTCGCTACTTGAAGGGTTATCTTATTATCCCACTGCTCATTAAGATGAAATTCATCAAATAAAATCTTATTGTGGTAATATCTTGAAACTTTCTAGAGAATTCAAGGATTAATCTAGAAGTGATAGAGTCACCATCACTAAGGAAACATATTATTATATTTCTATGATTTTTTTCCATGAATATACATAACTATCATTTAGTTTTCTAGAATGAGAATATTTGGATACCACTTATAACCATTACCTTCAAAGGGTAACTAAATAATTGGAGACTCTAGATCCATTTATCAATATATTGATGAAATAGAATATATATTTCTTTAGATATGCGCAACATAGTGTTTAAGTTATCACTTAGTTTGTGGAATTCAAATATCCCTACATCTATACCACTAGTAATGTACTTGATTCTCCTCTAAACATTCCCTTAACAACCTCATTATAGATACCCAAATCAGCCTCTATTTAGAAAACCTTTATTACTTTAATTAATGTTAGACATAATCTAGTTGAGACAGTACGACATCTAAGGCTGCTTTAATCATCCATTATCTTCATACCAACTAGACCTCCTACTACCTTCACCTTATCTCCACCTATTATTGGTAAAGGGAAGGACATAGCTACTCCTACCTCTATCTATGATGAGTATGCTTCAACAGACTAAAATTAGGCTTCGATATGGACTTTATTTTGTTTTTTATTATAATGTAATATTTTTATTTTAATGTTATACATTCAAATTTGTGTCATATATTTATTTTCATCTTGTTTATATATTTTTACAATCCCAAAAGTGGTAGAAATATGTTTAAATGGAAATAATAATCTTTATGGAGAAATGAGTATGATTATAAAAACATTTTTTATAGAACATTCATGAAATACACTGAACCTGATTTTTATATTAAAATCACGATTTGTGATCATTGAAATGATGGAGATTATTGGATCAGTTCATGAAATGATTTTCATTTTAATTATCCAAAATCATGTTTTCTTTATTATGATTGAGTATTTATTTACCTTTATCAAATCTATTCCTATTAAAATGATTTTTATCTTTTGGATGATATTATTTAACCATTTTAATGAATACAAGAAATTATCTTTAATGTTACCCATGGAAAATTTTAAAATGTACCTAAAATTAATGTTTCTAACATTATTTCACACTTAAAACCGATAGAATCAGTGTTACTACTTCTTGAATATCTCTGTGAACATTAAAAAGTGTTTTGTTCCCCAAGAATAGATGTTCTATTTCTAAAGAGATGATGCCACAATAAATTAAAATATACTTCAACTAGAAATAGATGAAACTACTATCAACATTACACTCTGATATTACCATATCTAGAAATGTTACCACTTGATCAAATGTGATTCCCCAAAAAGGGCATTGATACCACCCAAAAAATATTTTAATGCTACAACTAGTCCACAAATCATATCAATAGTTCCAAGTGTGCTTCAACCAGGATAATTCCTCTATCCTATGATAGACTATTCTAGTTACATATAGATATTCTACTATCAGAAGGGCTAACATCCCCAAAAATTTACCTTCTATCACTAGTTCACTTCAACTATTTCCAGTTTAATCTAATACAACCAAATGTTCCTACTTCCATAATAGTGAATAATTAAATTCAAATTTAATTTCCCTAAATTATAGTTTAAGGTATTTAATGAAAATATGATACCAATGGATATGAAAATGATTATTCATAAAATGGACAAAACGACATTAAAGATAAATTGAAATATTTTAAAGATATAACTTAGTGTGGGGATTCATCTTATTCTATTATCATACTATGATGGAAAAATTGAGACTCAAAAAATCTATAAAGAAAGAGATACCCCTCACGTATTATTACATACTAAATGGATGATTTGTTTGGTAGTTAATCAATTACCTTATTTATTATAGAGTACATATAGTTATATAATGTTTCATAGGACAACATATTTTTCAAAAAATATAGATATCTATTAATTAATGATCCAAATGAACTTAAGGAGAGATAAAAACAATTTGAATGAAGAAGTGTAACATTTCAGATCAACTATTTGGTTTACTAGATATCAATGTTATAGTAAAGTAGTTACATAATATTTATAAATTATATTTTTTATTTAAATATGCATTTTCTTTACTTCACATTGTACATTAAATTGCACCATATCCTACACTTTATTAGAACGTTCTTAGATAATCTATTCTTATTAAATTACTTAAGTAAACCCATGAAGAATTATGGAAGAGGATATGTATATCCCATACATCCTATGAGTAGTTTTTATATGTAAAAACCTAATTCAGGTTATATTCCTAGTTATTTTATTTAATTAAATACTTATTAGAAAGTGATTTCAAATTAGAGAGGATCATGTCTCCACTTGATACCAAACCACGTATTTTATTATTATGTGTGTTTTATTGTTAACTATTTCTTAAAATCATTTTTTTTCAAAAAAACTATAAAAAATCAACATTGATGGCTAATGTTATTAAGGGTTTAATATATACTGTTTGATATAAGATTTTTTTTTCAAAATGATAATTCATTTTTAGAATTATTTTTGACTAAGTTATGATTTAACATTTGAGAGACCTTTTGAATATATGTAATTATATATTTATATTATTTTTGGTAACTATACTATTTTTATGAATTGTGGGATTTGGTTTTATTTTTTAAAAAATTGAAATTTTAATTATAAAATGAATTTACTCACTCTTGAGTTTTCAACTCTAACAAACAACTAAACTGAATCATACAATAATGAGGGAAGAAGTCATTTGAATAGATAATCTCCCATTAGAGAACAAAGGATAATGGGGACATATAGTTCATCAAATAGAGTAAATAGTTTTTATCGATATTTTTTTTTCTAACTTTGGCAATAACAAAATTAACTACATGCAATGAAGAAGTGGAAACAGAAAATACAGAGCATAAATGAATATTAATACAGGTTAATTGAGAAATATCCCTCAGAAAAAAAGAGCACTCATGACCATAGGTATTTATTCCACATGATAAGAAATATAAATGTCCTTAAAAATTTGAAAATTAGAGTGTTTGAAAAGGTTTTTTATTAATAATAGAGAATTGGAGATCAAGTTGTTTAAAATACCCATCTATGTGTTAAGGACCTATAGAAGAATGAAAAATTCTTCATGAATGTGTTATGGAATAACATTTTCAGATTAAAATGTATAACTATCGTGTGGTGGTTATATTTTACGAGAACATGTATTTGATAAAAGGGAGACTTATAAATTTTATTATCAGAGTAATGAAAACTATTGGGAACCTATATCATGTAAACAGTTATGAAAATACACAGCATCTTTCAGTATTTGAAGAAATGAATTTATGGAATCAGGTTTTGGGTCATATTCACCAATAAGTAACTGAAATAGTATCCATGTGAAAAGTTTTAGTGGGCATATCTTGTTTTAAAAGTGATTTTAAAATGATATATAATTATTTAATGTTATAAAAAATAGTGAAAATTCTTTTTTAGACAAAGAATAAGAGGGAATATAATCTTTTAGAACCATTCTATATAGATTTTTGTAGTCCAATCAGTATATCTGGACTAATGGTTAACCAGAAATTCATTTCTTTCATATATGACTATAGAATAATGGTGTATTTATTGTTTACATAATGAATTAGAGAAGTCATGTGATATATGAAGAGGTATTTAAGAAGATCCAAAAATAAATCTTGATAAAAAATAAAGATATTTTGGTCTGATAATAGAATAAATAATATCACTATTGAGTTTTAGAACTATCATTAGAAACGTGAAATCGAAAATAATGTTTCATTCTTGATAAATAAATAGGAATTTTTTTTACTTAGATAGTAAATTGGATGATGAATAATATTTCAAAAACATTACTCATTTAAGGTATCATTTCTCACCAATTTTATAAATAATAAGTGTAATTTATAGTATCCACATGGAATATTTATTTTCTAATCCACAAGGAATATAATACCACAAATGAAATTTGTTCTCGAATGAATCCTTCATTGAAACTCTTTTATATATTTTGAATTATGTTACACGTATGATATAATGAAATAAATCAGGGCTTGTATAGTGAGGATGCATATGGAGGAGTATTTATAGGAAACTCAATAAAGAGTAATGAAAATGAATTATAAAATAAAAAAGATGATTAAAATTATGGAGATCAGTGATGAAGAAATCCTAGAGGAAAATAGTGTGAAGAACTATTGAGTCAAAAAAATCTATAATTTTTTTAAAACAATTTATAGAAGAAAATAATGTTATTGAAACCATAAAACTATAAAGTGTGGTGTAGATGTTGAAGACTCTGATGTTGATTTAGCAGATGATGTAACCACAGAAGAGGATAAATCTATTCTCCTGAGAAGAGACTAGATAAAAAATTATGATCTATCTAATTTAATTTTAGATTCATCTACACTAACACAATATATAAGATTGAGAAATATTTATCACGTGATTAATATGTAAAAATTAGAATCATACATGTTTAATGATTTTGTGAATGATAAATAATGGGTTAAATTCATGAATAAAGAACTAGATTGGGTTGATAAAAACAGGACTTGGGTGATTTTTGAAAGGCCAAGACTTCACAATGTGATAAAAAATAAGTTTTTCATCACAAAATCTTTTTATGTGAATGGTATTATGATTATGAACAATTCTCTCATGGAATTTAAGGTAAATGCTCACTTTGAGGTGTTTTATGATACTGAAGCATTTTACCTAATAACAGTATTGGAGTCAATATTAGCCTTTTTGGATATGGAAATTCAAATAGTTCAGAATGTTTATTTGATTAATTTCAAAATGGAATTATTAAATGGTATTCTTGATGAATATTTTTACATTGAATAGGAAGTGGAATTTTTTATTTGAAATTATGGGAAATTGTTTTAATCCTGAATAAGACTACATATTGTTTAACACATGCAGCATGAGTAAGGTATGGCCAGTCAAAATCTCATTCAAGAAAGATATAATTAAAAATATGTGGAATATAATGTAATTTAATCTTAAAACCTCCTTGTAATAATTTTTATGGTTCTTTTGTATATTGATGAAAGTAAGTTTCATGAATGATATATGAAATCCATAGAATAGTTTTCTATCCACATGAAATAACTTTTCTAAATATCCATGATTGGTTAACTCAGTTACTTTATATTGATATGACTGATAAAAAATAAGGAGATATATAATTTTATAATCAGATAAAGTATGCGAGAGATATTCAGATGAAATTTGAAATGCATGATTACAAAAAATGTCAACTGTAATGACCCCCACCCTAGTATCCCAAAGACATTGCCTTAATTTATTACTTTCACATAGATAAATGACTTTAATACCAAAGGACTCATTAATTTATTTGTTTTTCAATCCATATTACATAATTTAACATTACATTACAACTTTAAAGGAACAAAATTTAGAAACTACATTTTTAACACAAAAAACAATTAAAGTAACCCTCAATATCATTCATAATATTTATCCTCATATTCTGGGGAGAAATAAAACATAAGAAAGGGGTGGCATGAGAAGCTCAGTAAGGGTAAGTAATATAGTAGACACTAATATTTATAATAATACATTGTGAATAAATCTAAACATATTCTATTAGAACATAAACTGAGGATAATATGGTAAGAATAAAAGCTTAATAAATAATGCCATAAAAATAATATCACGTGAATGTTGTTTAACCATGGATATTGTAGTACTATAATATTAAAATGATTTATAAATTAATAATATCATAATTATTGAATTCATAATTCCATACAATTAAAAAATGACATCATGGTGTCAGCCAAGACATCTGAAAATTATTAGGGCCTCAACTAAAACCATATCTGAAAATGGGCATGGCCTCAACCAATCTGATATCTGTTTTGTATCACGAGACCTATTAATTCATCAAGGGGATATAGAGGGCCCATTTTTTCAATTGTTATATCTTAGGGATTCTTCATATTAATGGGGTTAAATATACACAACATATATATATGAAATGTAAATAACTTTCCCCAATATGTGAACATAATCACTAACCATTCTGAGTAGTAGGGTGATTGGTGTCAAGATTGAACATCTATAGTAAGAATGATCAGAGTCCATTTAATAAAATATGTTATATGATAATACTAAGATACCAATTGGAATAATGAATAAAATTCCACAGTTTTGGTGAAAAATTAAAATACTCTATTAAACTTTTAAGGACATATTGAAAGAAATTATCATTTTACTTTAAAAAAGAGTTCTGCTTAAAAAAGAATTTGTATTTGTAATAAATGTTTGTATACACCCATAAGTGAAAAAATATATTTTTCAGTGATAAATATATTTATTTATATAAAATAATGGTGTATTATTGTATTTTCTGGATGGTACTTGAAAATGTTTAAGAAATCGAGACATTTATTTAACTAGGCTTTCTTATCGGGTAGAATTAAGAATGGAACATTATAAAATGTGTAATTCACATAAAATAAACATGAAATGATCTGGATATATGAGTTTGGAACATATAAACATAATATATAACAAGTAATAATAAAAATAATCCTCACATTGGGGTAATGGTTGCGAATGAATAACCTGAATAGAAAATAAAATTTCTTGTAAAAATAGTTACCTTATCTCTGAATGTTTTTCGCACATAACCTTAATTTTTTAGATAATCATATGTGTTGATTAATTAATTAATTAAGACCATTTTATAGAAATAATTTATTTTTTATAATTTTATTATTTTCATTTATGGTCTTTTAATGAGTTATAATATACAATTTTATCATTCGAGAGAGTTCGTTTCCTTGGTTTTCATGATAAGGTACCTAATTTATAAGTAATGGTGTTTATGTAAAATGCGTATAATTATCTAGAATTAGAATTATATGTTATGGATGAAAATAAAAAATATAAATTTATTATATATGTCATTTGGTTATATGGTATGTTGATGGATCATTAGATAATATATTTAGTGATAATCATTTAGATTATTATGATAGTTGTTAATCATAAGGAACTAATTTTGGATTATTATTTAGATTTTTGAAAATATGTTACATCTAGAAAATAAATAGGGTTGTAATATCAATTTTACAATCTGTTACAACCATTATAATGTATTCATGTATATCCTTTAAAATGACTAAGGAAAATGAAAACTAGTCATCCAAGAAGATGATGAAACAACACCCCACAGATGATGTTTCCATTTTTACAATAAAAAGAAAGGGAGAAAGGGATTAATGATGATTTATTATACAAGAAAAAAATAATTATAGTATATGTAAAGAACTGGTGTTATGATTCTATTTTGATGAGGGTAGTTAAGGAGAGAAAAATAAAAGAAAAGAACCTAAAAAGAGAATAAAAGGAAAATGAAAAGGATTTTTTCCATAATTCTCCTCCTTGAGATCCACCTTAAGGGGATTCATTTGGTCTTATGATAAGACCAAGAGCTCTTAGACATGGGGGAGATTCTTGAGAAATGTATGGGCAAAAATTTGACAATTCCCAAGTCTTGGAATAGGTGAGGAGAAAGGGTGGTATTTATAGTGTAAGAGAGGGGTATTTTTTGAATATTTTATTCATTTTTTTTTATTATTTTGGGTGAACAATATGAATAGTTTGATTATTATCATAAAACATATTAAAATATTTTTTGATAGTTTGATATTATGGGAATAAATTATCCAAACATCATCTAGGACTCAATTATTCATATATTTATTATTTATCATAAATTTTCATATTTTATTATTCATTAAAATTAAATTATTTTAGATAAATCACGAACTTGAACATTAACCATATTTCACCATCTATAATTCAAAAATGCACTCTATTTTATGAAAGA
Organism: Viscum album; assembly: GCA_963277665.1. Lineage (NCBI taxonomy): Eukaryota > Viridiplantae > Streptophyta > Magnoliopsida > Santalales > Viscaceae > Viscum > Viscum album. The sequence goes on from OY728145.1 coordinate 193,422,005, forward strand.
AAAATTCTAAAAAAGAGAAATTTAATTTTAAATTAAAATCACCACTTTCTAGAAAAATTATATTTTTAAAATTATAACTAATTTTCAATATTATGAAACATTAATTAAGTCTCATTAAATTTCCCTAAAATCATATGGAAAAAATATTAAATTATGAATAAATTTTATGAAAAATATTTTTATTTTAAATCCTTTTATTAATAAAGATATTGTAATTAAAAATTTATGACTCACAAAAAAAACCGTTAATTAATAATATTTAAAATATAAATTTACCTATAATGTAATATAAGTGTACAATAATTTATCTATAAGATTACTGTATTTTATTTATACTTTCATGGCCCATGCTACAATTTATTTTTCTAGTTTACTATTTAAAAGGGTCATATTACTATTCCTAATGCCAAGTTATTATTTCAACAATATAGTTTCCTTCACTTTTACAAATACATATCCTTTCAATCATTATTCATTCAAATAATTTTTATTGGGTTCTATAACTGATTTAATTTGATTAATATTTTAGAAAATAAACATAATATTTGAAGCTTCATAGATAAATTCTCGGGTTGTTACTTTCTCCCCTCCTACAAAACTTTTTTTTTGAAATTTAAAGAATGTCACCTCATGAGAAGATTTAGGTAGTTCTTCATCATAAATTCCTATGGTTTTATTTCCACATCTTTAATTTTATGATTTTTACAAAGTACATTTACCAACCGTGTCATCCAATTCCTCATCATCAATTTTTTTGTTTCAAGAATTCTGATAGGCTCTTCGTAGTGTGATAAATCAAGTTCTAAATCTATTCCTTTAGAAGTGAGTACATGTGAATGTGATTTCATAATAATGATATGTGAAAAAAATTGTGGTCCTTAATAATACTAGGTGTTATTTCCAAATTATAATTCATTTCTCCAATTATATCTATAATTTCAAAAGGGCCAATGTACCTTGGGCCCATTTTCCCTTTATTCCCAAATTTTATAACACATTTCCATGGATATATGTTCGATAAAACATGATCCCATACATGAAATACCAAATAAATCTGTCAATTATCAATATAGAACTTTTTCAAACATTGAGATGCTTTGATATGGGTTTGAATATTTTTTACCTTTACTGTTGTTTCCTCTATAAGCTCTGTGCCCCAAAGTTTATTTTTACCAACCTCATCGAAACATGTTGGTCTACCACATCTCATTTTGTACGATGCTTTATGAGGTTTAATTTAAATACTTGGAAGGAAACTATTATTATTGGAAAACTCTACCATAGGTGCATAATGATCCCATATACATTGAAAATCAAGTGATCATGATATCAACATGTGTTAAATTTTGGATCGTCCTTTCAAATTTCCTGTCATCTTGATGGTGAAAGGTATTACTCAAATGAAGTTCAGTATCCAGATCATTTAGATGACCTTTTTATAATTTTGATATAAATTGTGGATCTTGATCAGACACAATAGAAAGATGTTATCCATGATTTCTTACAACTACAGTAATAAAGGGTCGTGTATGGAGCTCTAGTGGTAAATCCTCCCATATAATTATAAAATGTGTACACATGGTATGAATATCAAAAATCACCCACATTTCATTATTATTTCTTGTATTTTTCAGTAATCTAGTAAAACAATATATGGTGATTTCATACCACTTTAATGTAGGAATAGGTAGAGGAGCATTACTCCCCTAGGAATTTTTCTTTCAGCCTTCACCTGTTGATTGACTAAGCATCATGATACATAATCATCAATTTCTCTATTTATGTTATCCCAACAGATATGTTCCTTCAAATCCATATACATCTTAGTTCTACCATGGTGTATAGAGAATTTAGAATTGTTGGAATCATCCAATAAATGATTTTTATTTTGGGTATATAGGGAACACCTAACCTCCTCCAAAATTTCATAATTTCATCCTCACACATCATCTATGAAAACATCCCATGATTCACAACATTAATTTTATTTTAAATATTATCATCAACAGACTGAGAAATTTTAATCCTCTCTAATAAATATGGTTGGGAAACTAATTGAAAAAGTAACGATGTTTCATCATCCTTTATAATACCCATATCCATATTTTTTATATACTTATACATAGGGTCCCTATCAATCCTCATTTTGTTTAGAAATACACGATCCTTCCTACTCAATGCATCTGGTACATTATTTTATATTCCTTAGTGATAGATTATTTTACAATCATGATCCATAAGTAGCTAAATCAATCTCTTTTGCCTCATTTTATGTTCTTTTTTTAAAGTAAATATATTTGAACCTATTTTCATCTATATATATCTCACATCTTTACCCATAGAGATAGTGCCTCCAAAATTTTAGAGAAAATATTACATCTACTAACTCAATATCATGATTTCGATAGTTCATTTGATGAATTTTCAACAACCATGATGGATAGGAAATAACTTTATCATTCTGTATAGGAATATAGATGATTCATTTCTTTGGCGCATCACTAATTATCATAACTCCACCATTACCTAATGGTAGAGTTAGGATTATAGAATTCACAAATATCCTCTTCAATTCATCAAAAAAAATCTTGAAATTCCTTTTTCTAGGTGAATATAACCCCTTTATGCGAAATCCTGGTTAACGGGTAAGCTAATCAAGTGGAGTTATGAATTAAACACTAATAATAACATTCTAAACCAGTAAAACTATAAACCATTCTTATGTTCGTTGGTGTAGGCCATTCCTAAATCGCCTTTATCTTCATAGAATCAATAGGGATTCCATCATTAGAGATAATATGGCCAAGAAAAGAAATAGATTGAAGCAAAAATTCACAAATGCTGAACATGACATACAATTTATTTCTTCTGAGAGTCTTTAGAGAAATATGCATGTAATTCTCATGTTTTTCATTGTTTTTAGAGTATATCAAGATATCATCAATAAATACCACAAAAAAGTTATCAAGATATTCCTGGAAAAATATATTCATTATATTCATGAAAACCAAGGGTATATTAGTCAATCCAAATGGCATTACTATAAAATCCTAATATCCATACCTAGTTCTAATTGTTTTCAGTGAAATATTTTACTTCCTCACTCATAACTGATGATATACAAATCGAAGGTTAATCATTGAAAGTTATCGAGCTCCTTGAGGTTTGTATGCTAAATCATTAGTTAGTGGTAGGGGATACTTGTTCTTTATTGTAATAACATTTATTTCTCTATAATTAATGTAGATACACATGGATTGATCTTTATTCTTGACAAAGAGAACATTGGCTCCCTATAGAGAAATTCTTGGGAGAATAAATCCTTTACCACTGAATTAATCTAGTTTTTTCTTCAGTTATACAAATTACATAGTGTCTGTTCTATATGGAATCATTGATATAGGTCTTGAACTAGGAATTAAATCAATAGAGAACTCAACATCCTACTTTGGAGATTATATATATAAATCCTATAGAAATAAATCAATATATTCTTACACAATTGATACATCTTCAATTTAATGATTCATAGATAATTTTTTCACTTATTCAATAAGGATTTAATTTCATATAGTTGATGGGGGTGGATCTAGATGAGAATCAAATGGTAATGTTTCTACTTTAATGATAAGGGATTTTCCACCTTCTTCATAAATCGTAATTTCATTCTTCTTGAAATATATTTGTCCATCATATTTTGAATGAAAATACATACCAATGATTCTGTCAAATTATATCCTAAATATGATGATAAAATTAGTAGATCAAGAATGTTTATATGCAATAATATGAACTATTTGACACCTCTTTGTTGTAATGAGATATCCCGCATGGGTTTTGACAAACAACCCAATTATTGAGGAGAATTGGAAATATCTAATTTTTAATGTAAAATAGGAATATATAAAGGAATGCAATGATCAAGAATCAAATATAAATTTATAAAAAAAATTATTAGATGATTAATTTACCTTAAACCACATCATTAGGAACTTCAAACTCGCCTATTGTGATCATATAAGCTTGCCCTTACTCCAATGGGATTTTTTGGGATAGTTTATTTAAGGCTTTAGAAAATCAATTTTAAATTTTTCCATCTCCCTAAAACTGTAGCATTGAACATTTTATGCTTCTTTATTTCCTTTTAAATCTTGAACATTAATTCCATTCCCACCATAGTTATAGAAAACTGCTTTTTTTACCAGGAATTTGGGTGTTTTCTTCTATATTTATCACACGTTGGAAAATTCCCATTTTTATTATTCCCTTTATCCATTCTCTCCTTTGACACACAATTATTATCTTTTTTTCCCTTACATTCAAAAGACATTGAGAATTATTTCTCTATTGTGATAGTACATGATAATATATCTTTGTATGATGAGAAATTTTGAGAGACTAGTTCCCATCATAGGAATGGTTTTAAACCATCAAAGGATCAAAAAATCCTTCTCCTGGGATTACGTATGTAGTCAATAACTTGCCTTGCTAACCATGTAAATTTGGATTTATACATGGAAAAATTTTCTATCCTCCTTTTTACTCATATTCAAGAATTTCCATTCCATAACCACTCGTTGTTTACGAGGAAAATATTTTCCAAATAAAATTTTCATTAAAATTCTTCCATTCCCTATATATAATTTCCTCCGCCACAATTATATTATGAATTAGTGACCACCATTGATCTGTATCTCTCAATAGATGGTAAAATCCCCTGACAACATTCTCCATTTTTTACTTTAAAAAGTGTTAAATATCTTCTTTGAGGAACTTATCAACTGCTCAGCTACAAATGGGTTTATAGTACCATTGAATGATGGATGTTGTTTTTTAATATTTATATATATGATTTCTCCTCCAATTTGTGTTTTAGGATGATCCATATAGGTATGGTTTATTTTTGAAACCTTAATCAGCTCTCCCTGTATAGTTATAAGTTTTCACTGCCACTCATAGCTATAGTACTGAAATCATTATCTTACATAAGAGGAAAATACTTATATGGGATACAAGCATTAGTACAGTTCCCATTCCTTTAACTGGTTGCTATTTCAAACTAATAGAATAAACCAAATCAGGTCCTGAATTATAATTCTTAATATGAAACTTGAAAAACACATAACATTAATTGAAATCTTATTCATAGTTAATCTCATAATCATAAACATGTTTTTTATGAAAATACTTCATAATGTTTTGTAAAGAATATATGAATTATCCTATGTATATCCCCTGGGAGGGTTAAACTAGGTGTAGTGTAAGGATCATTGTCATATACGAGGTTACCCTGAGTTAGTTTGGGGAAACCATGTTGGAGTTGTTACTCCTAGGTAAATCAATGCGAGAACCACATCCAATTTTAGTATCTAGAAAATAATTAATTTTTAGGAATATCCATATAATATATACCTAACAAAAATTCTAGGATGTTATTCTTTTATTGACCTCAAGTTATATATTAGGTTTATTTTCAGTAATATATGTTTTATTAATCTATTTTATAAGGTTTCTACTAAACATCCTCTGATACCAACTATAATGACCCTGACCCTTGGATCCCAGAGCCTCTTCAATAATTTATTACATAGTCAAATACAAAAGGCATGAATCCCAAATGACCAACTAGGTTAGTAGTTTTGAAATCTTGATTACATATGTGAATATTAAATTATTACTTTAAATGAAAAACCCTGTTGAAAATCCATTTGTAATGCCCAAAAACTCTTAGATTATACCTCAAAGTCATTGATAATATTCATCTTCGTATACTGGGAAAAAAAATAAGAAATGGGTGATCTTAGATAATTATTAAGGGTATGTAATACAATAGAATATATTATAAGTAATAATTCACGGCGAGTGAGTTAAAACACATTTTTTTAGAACATAAATATGAGAATAATATAGAAAGAACAAAAGATGAATAAATAATGCCATAAAAATAATCACATGATAATGATGCTTAACCATATATATTATACAAGTCAAATATTATCATGGATAATAAATATTTAATAACATAATGAGGGAATTAATAATGTTGGACATTTAAAAAAAATCATCGAGGCCTCATTCAATTCATTGGAAAATGATTATGGCCCGAGTCAAAACCATATCTGAAAATGGGAATGGCCTCGGCCAAGTCCATATCGGTTTTGTCTCATGAGACATACCAATGCAGCAAGGGGATATAGAGGGTACTACCCATCCCCTAATAATTTCAATGAATTCCACATATAAATTTGTTTAAACATAAAAAACATATACATATGAAATATAAATAACATTCCCTAATCTGCAAACATAATCACTAACCATTCTGAGTAGTATGGTGATTGGTATCAAGATAGCACATCAAAATTAAAACGGATCATAACCCATTTAATAAAATATTTTAGATGACAATCAAAAGATTAAAATCACAATATGATATAAAATTAAATATATTTTTTGAATAAATAAAATAATCTAATAAAATTATCAAGGAATTCTAGAGAGAAATACTCTTTTTAGTTTTCATAGAATAGTTCTTTAAGAAAAATCATAGGTAATTGTCTTAATTGTTTGTATAAAAACATAAATATAAAAATATTATATAGCTTGACAAAATTAGTTATTTTTAAAATTAATTTTTTATTAAATTAGTTTATGTATGGAACTTGAAATTTATATGAAATCGAGGTGTTCCCTTTAATCAGGCTTGTATATCGGGAATAATTAAGATGGAAACCTTATAAAACACATAATTAAAAAAAAAAGAAATCTCAAATGATCTGAATATATGATTCTAGAACATATAAATTGAATATAACAGAATTAATCATAAATAAAATAATCATTATATTAGGGTAAAGGTAGTGAAATAATAACCTGAATGAAAAATGCAGGTTCGTGTAGAAACATATACCTTATGTCCGATGTGTTCTCCACTAGACATTAATGTCTCAGAAAATCAAATTAAATCCATTAATATATTAATTAATAAAATTTTATACATTTAATTTATTTGGTATAAATTTATAATGTTGATTTTTTGTCATTTGATGAGTTATAATACCCAATTTTATGATTCTAGTGCAGTCATTTCCTTGGTTTTCCTGACCAATTCCCTTATTTATAAGTAATGGAGTTCTTGTAATATGGGTATAATAATCCAAAATTGGAATTATATTTTTTTATGAATATAAATAATTTTAAATGTTTATATATATCATTTGGTTACATAGTATGAGGATGAATAATTAGATAAGACATTTAGAGAAAATTATTTTTATTATTATGGTGGTTATTGATCATAACGAACTCATTTAGTTTTATCATTTAGTATTGTGTCAATATGTTACAACCCTACCATAAAAATGGTTGTAATATCAATTCTAAAATATATATCAACCATTAATATTGTTTCATGAGTATCCTTGAAGGCAATGAAGTAAAATGAGAAATTTTTATCCTTGAATGCTATGAAACAACACCTAACGAGGGGCGTTTTAGTATTTAAAATAAAATGGAGAAGGGAAGGAGATTATTGATGTATTATTAAATTTTCATCAAAAATTTATGGTATATGTAAATTACTGGAGTTATAAATATATTTTTATCTGTGTAGGTGATGAGACAATAATAAAAGAAATGAACATGGAATGAAAATAAAAGGAAAATGAAGAGGATATTTACCTCTTGAATTTTCCTCCTTGAGAACCTCCATAAGGTGATTGATTTTGGTCTTTTGATGAGATAACGATTTCATGGATGTATGGTAGAGGCTTGGTAATATTATTGTGTTTAAATATGATAAGGATTAAAGCTTTTAAGGTGTGAGAAGATGGGGTTGTGAGGGGTGGTATTTATAGTGGATGAGAGGGTGTTTTTTGAATATTTTATTCATTTTTTATATTTTGCCTCAAGACTATGTATTGTTTGAGAATTGGCATCAAATATATTAAAATAATGATTGAGATTATGATTTAATTGGCTTAAATCATCCATAAATCTTTTATTTTTCAATAATTCATATATTTAGCTTTTATCGTTAATTATCACAATTCACTATTCACCAAAAATACATGTATTTTAGAAAAATCCAAAAACATTACCCAAATATTTTTATTCATGTAGAATTAAAAACATAACTCCAATTTATGATAATAACTTTATATATATATTAAAAATTTAAATTTTATTTGAAATAAACATTTACTTGAAAATACAGATTTTAAAATTATAACAAATTTTATAACATTCAAAAAAATTAACTGAGGTCTCATTAAATTATCCTTAGATCATAAGAAAAAAATATTTATTTATGAATAAATTTTAAAAAAAATTATTTTAAATCAATTATTTAATTATAAAATTTTAATTATATATTTATGACTCAAAAAATACCAACACATAATTAAAAAAATTTAAAATATTTATTAACTCTTCTATGACATAATTATATCACAATTTAATTTATAAGATGCCTAAATTTTTTTTATACATTCATGGGTGATTCTAATATTTTTTTTCTTTTTAAAGTATAATATTTATATTACTATTTATAAAGACAAGTTACTATTTCATTGTATTATGTTCCTTAACTTTTAGAAATATCTCTCATTTCATTCATTCTTCATTTATATTGTATGTATTGTGTTATCTAAGTGATTTAATGTGATTAGTACTATATAAAATAAAATATAAAAACTGAAATTACAATGATATAATCTAGGGTCATTACATCAACTCCAATTATAATAAAAACCAAGATTGGAAAGTATGTATATGAGAAGTCTATGGATCTTACATTGTATAGTAGGATTATTGGTAACATGTTATGTTATATAGAAACATTTTACCAATATCAGCTTTACAACTAGTCATATATCCCATTTTTATAGTTTTCTGAAGGATGTGAATCTTGTAGTAATTAAATATTTTATGAGATATATAAAAGGTACCATCTGGTTTGGATTTTTATTTTATATTGAATGATCATAAGATATATGAATTTTCTGATGTGGTTTAGGCTAGATATTTAGTGGATTTTAATTCCAAAAGTGGTGGTATGATTGTTTTTTTGAAAACATATTTCCTATTTTTAAGTTAGAAACATGAAATTACATCATTGATTATGGAAGAGGAATAACACATTTCAGGGACCTAGCCTTTCCCTAACAATCACCAGATAAAGCAATAAGAAGCGGATGCTGGTAAATTATTCAACCAACCAATTTTGAATTCATGTGATAATAAGAGTGTGATCAAACTATTAAAGAATTATTTGAATCACCCACGTGAAAAGTATTTTGAGATATACTGTTACATTATCGAAGAATATGTGGAGAAATAAATGGTCAAACTAGAGTATGTTAGAACTGATGAACAAGTTTCAGTTTTCAAGATAAAAAATTTGGACACTATCATATTTTAGAATGATAAGTTAAACCTTGATATTAAATGTCCCCCATTAATATGATGAGATTATTAAATAACCATTTCCCCATGAATTTAACTATATGTAAATATTATTTGATGGATATAGGATTAATAGAGAGATGCTATCTATATCATTTATTATGTTGGAAGCTAATCTTGTGACTCTATTTTTCCAATATATATTAGAACACTTGAAGGAGGAGGGGGTTAATAATTGATCTTTTCTTGAATTATTCTTACATTTAACCCAACATATTTATGATTTTAATGTTCTCAATGCACTACATGATTTTTCATAGCCTCTAATGTGTATTAATATGGAAAGAGAGTATCACAGAGTAGTTACAAGGTTCAATTAAAAGGAATAATCCTTCTGATATTAGTTATCCCCCAACATGGATTCTCTTCTGTAATATTTGTAACACCCATAGATTTTATGAGAATTATTCTTTTTAATTTCTTTGATGTATTTTGTTGTATGTGTCACCAATATTATATTGAGATATATGCAACACCGTATTAGCTTGTAGTATACGCAACACTATTCTTGGCTAGTGATGCACACAATTTCAAGTTCTTTCGAATAAAATTCATTTTACAAAACACCAAGTATAGATTTTGGCCAATGTATAACTAAACTATATTTTGAGTATGTTATATCGAACACCAAAAGAATTTTTCTCTACACACAACCCTGACATGGATTGCATTACACTCAAGAGCGACCTTCCTTAATAGCGTGTGTTATATGAAATACAGACTTTCACTAAACAACGATATATTGTTATAATATTATTATGAACTAGCTGTTATTAATATTATTAACTAAATTTTAAATTTTATTACATAATAATTAATCTTACATGCATTCTAGAACATGTTATGAGAATAAAATAAAATTTTCGGGTAAAATAAGTATTTTTCAGAAAACACAATTTTGTCGCCTTTTGAAGGCGCACCCAATTTATAATCCAATTTAAATATAATTTATTTCATTAAGATTATTTATATTGTTAAATTATAATATTTAATGGTTTTAAAGTATAAATATAATATATTTTTACCATTTAATATAATTTATGTCATTATCATTAATTTTACATTGAATTCATAGGAAAAAACACATCAATCTCTTACAATGTTTTAAATAAAAACCAGTTTTTTCGACGACAGGATAAATTTTAAATCAATTACTGCATCTTATGTGTATTGAATTTGGAAAAATGTATTCAATATTTTGAATCAGTAGTCCAAATTATTTTAATAGGAAAATTTTTATTTTTGGGAATTTTGAATTGTAACTACGGTAAATTTTATTTACCAAAGTTAAAGGTAAATTAGGTAATTATATGTAAAACTAATATTCTAAAATTACACAAACACTTGTCTTAATATAATTGTATGATTATATTTCATCATAAAATATACTTGGGTCAAAATGATATTTATTAAAACCCACTTGTGTGTGATTAAGACCTTTAATTTATTTTATTTAAATGAAAGTGAAATATGTCTCACTCAAACTTTAATAATTAAATTATTTTTAAGATAAGGTTATACAAAATATAAATTCGGTTATAAATACTAATTTGAATGCTTAAATATTTTTCATTATCATGGTAATTTATATGAAATTTTTATGAAATATATGATTACCTTAATATCTTATACATTAATGATGCAGAAATTAATTATTTAGTGAAAAATAAATAATATAGTTTTTATTAAATTAATAATACCCATTAAAGGCCCAAAAACCTGACCAAAACTTTTTTTTGTGTACATGTAATCCATAATCATATAGTGGTCGAATATTTGACCATTTGGAGCCTTATAAATTTGATTAGGACACTTATACTATTTTATTTTAAATGATGTCAAAGTTGTCACATTCATAATTTAATAAATATATCAATTTAAATGTTGTGATTTTTAGATGATACAATCGAGTGAAAGTATTCTTATGGGATAAATTATATTTATCTAGATCATAGAATTTTATTTTTAAATTTTATGGAAAAAATAAGTATGTTAAATAATTATACAAAAATGTTGTAGTAATTATTTTATTAAGGGGAATATCAAATAAATGGTTTTAAAAATATTAAAATAAATGTTATATGAACAAATTAAGGTGCTCCATGAACTTTTTAAGTGAATATGAAATTTTAGGAATCTAATAAATATTTTTTTTGGAATATATACTATGTCTGGAGTTTATTTAAATTCAAATAAATGAATAGTGTCAAAATTGACACTATTGTTATTTTATAAAAATAAAAAAAATTAAATTGTTTAAAAATAAAAAAAATATTTAAAAATTATAAATTTAAATTTATATGGTCGAAAAGGTCATAAATTATCCAATTATGGAAAATTCACAACACATAAGTAATTATTTATAACAATTTAAAATTTAGAATATTATTACCACAAATAAAATTAAATAATGATAAATCATGTTGATAAGGTTTAAAATAAATTACCAACATGTCTAAATATTATTGGTTTATGAGATTAAAACCCTATAGCATCTAATATTCTGATTTGAGTCATTTGTGGATGTTTTTAAGTGGGGTTTGAGTTTATTATAAATTAATATTTTAGAGATTTCCAAAAGTACCCCTCTCCTCTCTTATAAAAGGGCACTTCCTCCCTCTCCTCCTCACACCACATTGAGCCTTAAATATCGTCCCACTAATGCCCATTTATCTTCTCCACTTTTCTAGAAACATACTAGAGGTCCTGGTATTCTTCAAAGACAAACTTTAGTGCACTAAGAAGAGGTTTAGAAGACGCGCATCGAAGAAAAGGCAATATCCTTTACCGATTCTTTCAAATTCATTTATTCTTATACTTCCTATTATTTTTTTGTTCCATAATAAATTAATAACATCAGTATCACTCAAATAATGACATTTCATTAAAAATATAAAACAACCCTATTTTACCTTCTATCCATCCTACGGAAAATGAAATTATCGTGCGTGTGTACGTACGGAATACCGTCTCCACGCCGTGGTGTAATCTATTTTCCCACCACCACCTTAAATGGATTCGTATAATGGTATAATGAATAAAAATATTTGGTTATTATAACTTGATACTAATTCTGAGATATTATATCATCCACTTTAATTCCATTCAATAATTATGGGAACGATATCATCGCTCGTACGTACGTACAGATTACCGTCTCCACGAGGCGATGAGATTCATTATCGAAGTTAACCATTCAAGAATGATTATAAAGTATATATAATAAATAATCATGAAATATATAAAATATTAATGATAATGGATTTATTAATATGTTATTTACTTACTTCCATTCAATTTAATAAGGAAACAAAAATAGCGTTCATGTCTACGTATGGCCTATCGTCTCTATGAACGGTGTATTTAGTTACATTTATATATATCTTATATATATATATGTATATTATGAATATATATTATATAAAAATAATGTTTTTCATTCTAGAAGTAATTAATCATGATCTGTGTAATCATATGAATAATTACAAGTAAAAACATGAACGATAAATGAAACGAATTTACCTAAAATGATGCTTTAACATGGAATTGACAAATGAACGGGTAATATAAAGATATAATTGATTCATATATGATATCATAAATATTATTATAGTTCTTTTACAAGTTAATAATATGTTTAAACCCACTATACAAGAGTCTTGGACACATACTGAAGAAACTGGACATAAGGTAAGGGATTATTTCGTCTCACTTTTATTTTTGTGAGACATATACCTTAATCACCATCTATTTATTTTGTATGGTATTTATGATTCCCATGAATGTTTTATGATTTTTATTATTAAGCATATGATATTTAAATATTAATATAATTTTATTTAATTTATGACGTGTATGATTCCACCGATCATAAAAGGTGATGGATAATTTTTCAATCCCATTTTTATCCAGGATTGCTTATATATAAGTATTTACTGGGGTTATATTTTTCATCCATGTCCATAAAAATATTTTTCATAAAGTTTTTAATATTCTTCCATGTATTATTAAAGTCATGTTTACCCCTATTTGACTTTTACATTATGTTATGGAAGAAATCTTACTTTTTTTACCATACGAAGAACATTTTGACTTTTTTGGAAAAAGTACGAGGAGAATGTTTTTTTAACTTATACGACATGAACATATTTTTACAGTTTCATAAAACCAAATTTTCATGAAGATTAATCTACAATATTTCATGATTATTTTCAACAAAATCCTTTTATTTTAAATTTTAATGGAAATTTGTGGAAAGAAAATGATTTTGAAGAAGAAAGGATATTTTCCTCAAGAATTCATTTCAAGTGTTTTCTCAAAACTGTTTTCCATCTAAGATGACATTATTTAGTATGATTATTTTTCAAGTATAATGTCTCTATTATTTACATGGTTTGATTCTTCTTGTTATGAAATTATATCCATTAGTTTTATATGGATTATGTTATGATGAGATGATGTTTACGAAACCCATTTTATTCTTTGGGTTATGATGAATGATTTATGTTTATTTTGTTGCACAAGTAAGGATGATTTCATTATTAGATGGGTGGGACCTATATCTCCATCCAATTCATTGGGAAAAGATTTATATCTCATGATATAGACATGAATGGAATGGAAACTGAATCTGGTTCAGTAATACAGGGATGGAACGACAAGTGAACTCGGTTTAGTAATGGACTTTGTCCACTATGATGGTCTTGGCAGCAATGCCTTGGCTACTATGGAAATCCTAACATGTGCTTAATGGATTCCACAATTACATGTATTATTCCCATGCTATTTTATCATGGTTAATGTTCCTTTATGATCTATGCCTTATGTACTGCCATGATTTATGTCATTGCTCTAGATTTTGATGTTTTATGATCATGTTTTTACGTTCAAATGTTTTTGGATTGTCTTTAAGTTCTCCATGGTTACCCTTACTAAGCATTTGAGATCACCATTTTTATGTTTTCTTTTCCCCAGGATATAAAGAAAGGTTTTAGGTAAGAAAAAAAGGGGAAGATCTTTATGAGAGATGTAGAAGATCTTTCACCCTGATTAGAAGATTATGTTCTGAGTTTCCAAAGACACTAAACTAATACCTTCTTTCAGAATCTGTTTTTTTCATGTATTAAGAATTTTGAAAAAGTAATGTATTTTTTTATGTGCATCAGGATTTGTGTCTCTATAGTTGGTATTTGAGTGAAGGTTTTGTCAACCATTGGAAACTAGGATGCAAAAAAATTATTTAGATCCCTAGAGATATTTCTAAAGTATGTCTAGGGATGTCCCTAAGGTTATGTATAATTATAGGTTAAAGTCCTAGAATTATGATAATGATCATGAATAACCTAGGATTAAACCTAAGATTTTAGAGATTGAAAGAACTCCCCTTGACTATGTTGTTTTCCTAGTATGATTTTTGCCTCTCACACTATTCTTTTGGGTTTTATAAAATGGCTGGAAACAGGAAGATTCACGATAATGGGAGATATGATAGATAATGGCATGATGTTCTTCATGAGAAACCAAATGAAAACAGATTTGGATGTCTAAACATCATTATTATTCCTAATCAGCAATCTCATAATATGATCAATAATCTCAACTTTGGTAAGTTTCCCGACTCAGCTAATAAGAGAAAGATGGAGTTTCATGATGAACATAGAGGAATGAAAGTTCAATTTCCATCATGTAAATAATGTGGTAAGAGGCATCAAGGAGAATGTTTCAAATGAACTAGAAGATGCTTTTGGTGTGGAAAAGAAGGACACAAAACCAATAATTGCAAAGGAAAAGGTTCAGTTAACATCATGGACAAGGATAATGGTATGGTTAAGACATTAACAACGGTTAAATGTTTTAAATGTGGAATATAAGGGCATTATGCAAACCAATGCCCTAAGGGAAAATATAATGAAGAGAATCAGCATGGTCATATGGGTATTATTTATGTTGATGAGTATGAAGAGACTATAAATGATATATGAGATGAAATAAGTGTTGAGGAATAAAATGAAGAATCTCGATCAATGGTTTAAGAAGGTAGTGTAATTATTGTCTGTTTATGAAGAGTTATGTTGTATAGGTAATTTAATGGTACTATGGACTAAAGAAACATCTAAGGATTGTTAGACTATTGTTTTTTCTGAAGTATTTGAAAGTATTTGTTGAATGGTACCGGTAACATTGAAAGGTTATTCAGATATTTTTGGAAATAAGATGATACGCGCAAAATGAATGGATTAGGAGAAAATAATATTTTTGATAGTATTTATGAGCTCATGATTGATATAAGGACTAAGTGACATCATGGTTTGAGTAAATAGAAATTTTGGGATTTATGTATGTGGAAAGATTTAACTTTTGATAGCATTCATGTTTTTCACTAAGGTTCAATGGGTATTCATTTTTCAAGATAATACATTATTAAGATATTCACATGTTTGGAATGTGACCAACAACAAGATATATCTTATGATATATGGGGGATTAATGATGGAAATCACATTCTTAGTAGATGAACTCTCTAGTAATATTTTTCTTTATACTATGAGATTAGACAAAAATATTTTGGATAAGCCTAAAGATTGGAATGGATTAAGTTAGACATCAGATAGCATTGTTTAAGGCTATAACTTTTTGACAATATTTATGATTTGTTATAATAGTGTAGTTTTAGAAAAAGGACAACTCGTAGGACAAGAGACAACCTGTTGCGTCGGACAGGGATGTGGGAATCGAACCCACAAATGAAGTGCGATAGGCCTTTATCTTTTATCATTGTCCTACAGGAAGTCCGTAATTAGTAGAAATTAGTTTTATAATATTAAGAGGTATGATATTTGGAGTCTAAGTCCATTTTTGGAATCATATATGATTAACCTCACCATAGAAGGACTTATGTATATTTGATAAATTTTGATAACCTATTGTTTGAGACAGTTGGAATGACGCATAATTCTATCACATGATCTGCTAACACTTCACGAATGACCAATTCAGCTTCATTTATTTAAGATATGAAGTGGAAATTGTTCATGGAACGACCAACGACGATATTTTAACTAAATCAAGTAATAATTTCTTCTAATTCGAAATTTTCAACCTTTGAAAAATGATTTTTAAAACCAAAAATGTTGTCCTAGTTCCCTCATATCTGATGAATCATAAGGTGCCTTAGTCATCAGAATTTTATGGCTTTATGAATATTAAATTTTTCATATCCATGTTCTCTACCACTCTTCATTAGAACATGATGGACATATTTCTCTTCCATATCCATTTTCACCTATATTATATTATGTAACACCCTAAGAATTTATGAGAATTATTATTTTTAATTTATTTAATGTCTTTTTATGTATGCTTCAGCATGATTAGATTGTGATATAGACAACACTGTATTATCTTACAGTATACACAACACTATTCTTGGCTTGTGATGCACACAATTTCAAGTTCCTTCGAATAAAATTCATTTGACAAAACACCAAGTATAGATTTTGATCAATTTATAACTGAAATATATTTTTATTATGTTATAAGAAACACCTAAGGAATCTTTCCCTACACGAAACCCTAACTTGGCTTGCATTACACGCAAGAGTTACTTTGCTCAATAGCATGTGTTGTACGCAATACCGAGTTTCACTAAACAATGATATATTGTTATAATAATATTATGAACTAGCTGTTATGAATATTAGTAACTATATTTTGAAAATTATTACACAATAATTCATCTTACACATATTCTATAACATGGTATGAGAAAAAAATAAAATTTTCGGGTAAAATAAGTATTTTTCAAAAAATGCAATTATGTCGCTTTTTGAAGGCGCACCCATTTTAAATAAAATTTTTAACAAGTTTATAAGTTCAATTTTACAAAATAATCTTCTTCTTGTGAATCAGGATATAAAAATTTATGTTGGATAAATTTTTGTTATTTTTCCGATAACGTTCATATTTTGATGAATAGTAAAAATATGATGAATTTTATTTAAAAACAACTTTTTTCATCAAGATAATTTATATGGTTAAATTGTAATATTTAATGGTTTTAAAGTATAAATAGAATATATTTTAAATCTTTAATATAATTTATTTCATTATCATTAATTTCAAATTGAATTCATAGGTAAAAACATTTCAATATTTTGCAATGTTTTAAATAAAAACCCGTTTTTTTACAACGTGATTAATTTTAAAATAATTACTGAAAATTATGTGTTTTTAATTTTTAAAAATGGAATCCATATTTTGAATAAGTAGGTACAAATTATGTTAATAGGCTACTTTTTATTTTTGGAATTATGAATAGTAACTACTGTAAATTTTAGTTACTATATTTAAAGGTAAATTAGGTAATTAAGGGTAAAAATAATATTATACAATTACACTAAAACTTGTCTTAATATAATTTTATTGTTATATTTTATCCTAAAATATACTTGGGTCGAAATGATACTTATTAGACCCCACTTGTATGTGATTAAGACCCTTAATTTATTTTATTTAAATGAAAGTGAAATATGTCTCACTCAAACTTGAATAATTAAATTATTTTAAATATAAGGTTATATAAAAATATAAATTAGGTTATAAATACTCATTTTAAAGAAAAAATATTTATGTCTATCATGGTAATTTATTTGTAATTTTTAAGTAAGGTATAATTACCTTAATAGCTTGTACATTAATGATGCATAAATTATTTATTTAGTAAAAAATCAATAATATAATTTTTATTAAACTATTAATAACCATTAAAGGCCCAAATACTTGACCAAAACATATTGGTCGTGTAAATGCAATCCATAATCATCCAATGGTCGAATATTTGACCATTTGGGGCCTTATGAATGAGATTATCTCACTTATATGATTTTATTTTAAATGATGTCAAAGTTGTCACCTTCATAGTTTAATAAATATAACAATTTAAATGTTGTGATTTTAAAATGATAAATTAGAGTAAAAGTATTATTATGTATTATATTAGATTTAACTGGATCATAGTAGTTTATTTTTAATTTTTATGAAATAAATAATTTTGTTAAATAATTATACAAAAGTGTTGTAGTAATTATTTTATTAAGGGAAATATCAAATTAATGGTTTTAAAAATACTAACATAAATGTTATCTGAACAAATTAATGTTCTACATGATTTTTTTAGATTAATATGAAATTTTAAGAATCTATTAAATATTTTGGTTTGAATATATCCTCTGTGTGGATTTTATTTAAATTCAAATAAATGAATAGAGTCAAAATTGACACTAATGTTATTTTATAAAAATAAGATATTTTTAAATTGTTTAAAAATCACAAAAATATTTAAAAATTATAAATTTAAATTTATATGGTCTAAAATTTCATAAAGTATCCAATTATGGAATGTTAACAACACATAAGTAATTATTTATAACAATTTAAAATTTAGAATATTATTACCACAAATAAAATCAATTAGATTAAATAAGGATAAATCAAGTTGATAAGGATTAAAATAAATTTCCAACATTTCTAAATCTTATTAGATGATAATATTAAAACCATATCTCATATAATATTCGCATTTGAGTCATTTTTGGATTTCTTTAAGTGGGGTTTGAGTTTATTATAAATTAATATTATAGATGTTTCCAAAAGGGCCCCTCTCTTCTCTTATAAAAAGGAACCTCCTACCTCTCCTCCTCACACCACTTTGAGCCTTAAATATCGGCCAACACCATACCATTTATCTTCTCCACATCCCTAGAAACATACTAGTGGTCCTTGTCTTCATCAAAGTCCAACTTTAGAGCCCTAAGAGGTGGTTTAGAAGAGGAACGTTGAAGGAAAGGTAATATCCTTTACCGATTCTTTCAGATTCATTTCTTCTTCTACTTACTCTTATTTTTTTGTTTCATAATAAATTAATAAAATAATTATCAATAATATAATGATATGTTATTTTAAAAATTAACCAACCCTATTTCACCTTTTATCCATCCTACGGAAAATGAAATCACCGCGCTTGCGTACGTACGGAATACCGGCTCCACGCCGTGGTGTAATCTGTTTTTTCCATCACCACCTTACATGGATGGTTATAATGGTGTAAAGAATAAATATATACGGTTATTATAACATGATACTAATTCTGATATATTATATCATCCACTCTAATTCCATTCGATAATTATGGGAACGATATCATCGCTCGTACGTACGTACGGATTAACGTCTGTACAACGCGATGAGATTCATTCTCCAAATTAACCATTCAAGAATGATTATAAAGTATATATAATAAATAATCATGAAATATATGAATTATTAATGATACTGTATTTATGTATATTTTGTTTTCTTACTTCCATTAAATTTAATAAGGAAACGAAAACAGCGTTTATGCGTACGTACGACCTACCGTCTCCATGAACGGTGTTTTTCATTCCATTTATCGGTCTACTATATATAAGTATATTATGAATATATATTATTTATAAATCATGTTTTACATTATAGAAGTAATTAATCATTATCTACATAATCATATGAATAATTACAAGTCAAAACACAGACGATAAATGAGACGATTTTACACAAAACGCTGCTTTAACATGGAATTGACAAATGAATAGGTAAGATAATGTCATAAGTGAATCATATATGATATCATAAATATTATTTTAGTTTTTTTACATGTTAATAATATGTTTAAACCCACTATATAGGAGTCTTGGACACATATGTATGAAATTAGACATAAGGTAAGTGATTATTTTGTCTCACTTTTATTTCTGTGAAACATATGCCTTAATCACCATCTATTTCTTTTGTATGGTGTTTATGATTCCCATGACTGTTTTTTGATTTTTACTATGAAAGATATGATATGTTCATATTCATATAACTTTATTTAATTTATGATGTGTATGATTCCACCGATCATAAAAGGTAAGGGATAATTTTGTAATCTCATTTTTATCTGGGATAGCTTATACGTAAGTATTTACTGGGGTTATATTTTTCCTCCATGTCCATAATTTTTTTTCATAAAGTGTTTAATATTATTCCATGTATATTTAAAGTCATGTTTACCCCTATTTTACTTTTACATTTTGTTATGGAAGGAATCTTACTTTTTTTACCATATGAGGAACGTTTTTACTTTTCTTGCAAAAGTATGAGGAAAATGTTTTTTTAACTTATACGACATGAAAGAATTTTTACATTTTCATAATGCGTAATTTTTAATGAAGATTCCTCTACTAGATTTCATGATTATTTTCAAAAAAATCCTTTTCTTTTAAAAGTTCATGTCATTTTGTGAAAAGAAAATGATTTTGAAGAAGAAAGTATATTTTCCTCAAGAATTAATTTCAAGTGTTTTGTCAAAAATATTTTCCATCTAAGATGAAATTATTTAGTATGATTATGTTTCAAGTATAATTTATCTTTTATTTACATGGTTTGATTCTTATTAGGATTAAATGATATCCATTTGTTTTATATGGATTATGTTCTTATGGGTTGATGTTTACGAAACCCATTTTATTTTTTTAGTTACGATCAATGATTTATGTTTATTTTGTGGCATAAGTAAGAATGATTTCATTATGAGATGGGTGAGACCTATATCTCCCGCCAATGCATTGGGTAATGTTTTATATCTCATTATATATACATGGCTAGAACTACAAGTGAATCTTTTTCAGTAATACCGGGCTAGAACGGCATGTAAACCCGGTTCAATAATGGACTTTGTCCACTATAATATTCTTGGAAGCAATGCCTTGGCTACTATAAAAATCATAACATGTGCTTAATGGATTCCACAATTAGATTTTTTATTCCCATGATATTTTATCATGGTTAATGTTCTTTTATGATCTATGCCTTATGTACTGTCAAGATTTATGTCTTTGCTCAAGATTTTGATGCTTTATGTTCTTGTTTTTAAGTTCAAATGTTTATGGATTATTTTTAAGTTCTCCATGTTTAACCTTACTAAGAATTTGAGCTCACACTTTTTATGTTCTTTCCCCATGATGTAAATAAAGGTTTTAGGTAATAAAACAAAATGGGAAGATCTTTATGGGAGATGTGGAAGATCTTTCACCATGATTAGATGATTATGTTCAGAGTTTTCAAAGATACTAAACTAATACGGTCTTTGGGTGTCTGTTTTTGTCATGTATTTAGTATTCCAGAAAAGTAATTTAATTTCTATGTACATCATACTTTGGGTCTCTACAATATTATTATCAGTTACAATGGACACATAATTCTACACGGTCGGGATTGGTTATACCCACCAATCAACTTCTCCCACTCGATTGGTTATAATGTATAGTCATGTGCCTCTTTAGTAACTCCTTCCACCACTAGTTACATGATCCTTCGCATTTCATGTCAATATAAGTATTGAAATTCTTGTTTATTCTTATGAGTGATATCACTAAAAGATCAAGTATGGTCTGGGTAGCTCATTTACAACCTCACGATCTCCAGATGTACAATATTCTTAAACCTTATATTATACCAATTATGATTTGGTTCTCCATCATCACTTCACTAATATGTATATACACAATATATTTATTTATAATTTTATGGATCTTTGTTTTATCTCCTTTAATCTCTATGATATAGATGTTTATTAACTTCATTGAACTCTCTAACTTGAGATCCCAACCCAAATGGATAGAATCTGGTGCCTACTTCATTTAATTAATATAGGATACAATAAATGTAACCCCAAAGTACTAAATAGTACAGTATTTTTGTAAACTATATATAAACATGTTTATTTCATTTTAGTTGGAAAAAATTAAGAGATATTTTTTTTGAGAATTACATTATTCCCTCTAGCATATTCAATAATGTCAAACACAATACACTTAATAGATTTTTGAAAAAGGGGAAAAACAAGTGCAAGATAAAATGATCAGTAAGGTTGAAGCATAGTGGAGTATATTTGGAATAAATAATCATAATCAACATGCCAAGGTAAATAATGGATCACACATTCCATTTAACTAGTTTTATAAGACCTAATAAATTCAAAAATGTAAATAACTGAGGAAACATTACATTTAATCAATAAACTAAATATGAAATATGTCATATGTTAATAACATAGTGAAAATAGCATGGATAACAATGAAAAAAATATTAATGAGGGAAATTATTAATTATTGGTTGACATGAACTTAGGCATCATGTTACCTCTACTGTCAAGACCTTTCACATGACAATTTAATCTACTGGTTTAAACCCTTTTAATTCATGTTTAACTTAATTGTATCATGATACCTCCCAATGCATCAAGGGGATATATAAAAATGGTCCCCACTCATTAGTATAGGTGCAAATAATTCCACATATATTGAAAAATATATTTAATTCATATACAATGTGACTTATCATCAAATATCTGTATTGAGTAAAAAATTCAAATTTATCATTATTTTCAGAGTTAATCAAATTACATTCAAAATTATACAACATATATATAAATGTGATAAGAGTTATGAAATAAAAACATACATGATAAATAATATAGAAATGTATTGGAAATTTATAGATTAATGATTATATTAAAGTGAATATTTAAAGGGGAAATAATTGACCATAAAAGACAATAAGGATGTGAATGTGCATTATATATTTTTTAAATAATCATAAACCATCAAGAGGAATAATAAGGATGGTATAAATATATACCCATTGGAGTAAGAATAATGGGATATTTTAATTTAAGAATATAAATTCCAAATTTAGAATATTTAAAAAATTCTTGATAAAATATATTTTTCATTTTTTTTGACATTTATTTTCTTTGAAAATCACTTTTAAAAACATTTTTTGTTAAAATATCCTCATAAAATTAAAATAGTATCTTCAAAGAAATTTTGTTCATTATAGTAGGTAATTACATATATTTTGTAAAAGTTAAAAGGAAAATTTCTTTTTTATTTCAAAAAGGTTCGGAGAGTGCCCTGTTTTAAAAATGATAAGAATACTCCTTTTAATTTTAGGAAAATAATGTTAAATGGAATTATGTTGAAAATAAAATAATGATCATTTGAATTTCTTTGAGGAATAAAAATTTAAGATTATTAAATTAATAAATTACTTTGAAAATGTAAAAAAAAATTAAAAACATTTTTAAAAAACACGGTTTAAGAAGGAATCCAATTTCCGATAAAAGAGAGAAATGAAGTTATATTTTATTGAAATCATTTTATTAAGTAATTTAAGTACCAAATAGTGGATAAATGGAAACATTAGATTAAAATATCATGAATAAGAAGAGGATATTATAATTAAATAGGTTAATTATGATGTGGAAAAATAATTTCCTCCAACTAAAATTCAAGAGTAAATAATGTTGATTAGAATGATATTGTCAAATAAATCATTTCATTGATCACAACATTGAATTGAAAATTAATAAATTAATATATTTTGTGTTTCTACTATAAATACAGATAATGTTTTTTAAATAATATACAATTTGAAAAAATTAATATAAACATAATATTTGAATGTCATAATCATTGAAGTAGATGTTTAGTATAATGAGCGTAAATTGTGTTAAAAAATACCTTACATGTTGGTAAAAGTCAATCCAAATCCCATTTAATGTAATAATTAACATTTAAAAATAAAAACATGAACAATTAATTATTAATTATATTAAATTTAAGTGTCAATGTATAAACACCATATAAAAGAAAATAGGTTCATGACATTAAAATATGCGTCAATGAATAGAAATTGAGATGGAGTCCCTTGCCTCATGATTTATTTTGATTGAATGTTAATTATCTTAATATTTTTTTTAAATTATATTAACTTATTAAATAACCATATTAATATTTATAATATCATATATGGTCATTTTTTAACATATTAGTATGCATTTATTAATAATATTTCATTATTTTTATTATTTCATGTGTTAATTGTCATGTTTTCTCATACATGTTTTATCATGAATGATATAATTATTACACATATTATATAGTTATATAATATCACAAATAACAATCATGAAATAATTATCATATTTTTACATCAATAAAAATTTTAAATCCAATCATGAAAGATGTATATGTAAAATGAATTACTTTACGATCATAGAGATAGTACATCGTACGTACACATGTGTAACATTTCAATTTTAAATTTTAAATTATGGAAATAAGGTAATTAATATATTAAAATTATATAATGATCATAATATCAAATATAAGATATTATATTTAGAAATATATCATGTATTTTTTGTGGTGCTGAAAATAGTGTAACATCACTTCATGAAGGTGGTAGTCTTCACATAAACGAATGATATTACCATATTTAAGTGAGTGAAAAGGTAAGAAACAATATGATATATATTAACCATAAATATTGATAAATATATAATCAATATGATTATTATTTAATTTAGATAACATATAATCATTAATTTTATCCTTATTAAATTCCATGTAAAGCGTTATGGGAAGATGAATTAAATTGTTTCTGGAGGCAATAGTCCACCGTACATAAGAGCCATGTTATCATATCCCTTATTGAAAGGAACAAAAAAAAGGATATACATGATATAATTACTCAATAGATATAAATATTTATTAAATATAACATTTAAACTTTAGATTCATCATCATAACCTTCCATGAATTTTTGAAATGGATGAACAAATGACATCAGTTTGTGAGGTAGTATTCTACTGTGCACATGAACGAGTATTTTGTAACCTATTTGATGGAAGTGTATATGTTTTAGGTCATTAAATTATTAAAAAAAATACAAAATTATATGTAATAAATTGAGTTTATTATATCATTAAGGTTTAATAATAATTTATAGCGCTAGAGAAAGAAATAAAATAATGATTCCCATTAAATAACATTACCTCTCCTTCACGTATCCTCCTTATATTTTCACTAAATCGATTCTCAGTTCGCTTTAATCCTAAAAGAAGGATTATATGATGATTTGGGAAATTGTTTTATGTTATTTGGGTAGTTATTTTTAGATAAAAAATAGTGTAAATGTGTGAAGGATAGAAAAGACGGTGTGAATTTTATAATTGGGAGAGAGAACACACTTGTATGTTTTGAAAATAATTCAGTCCTACCACATTTTTCATATTTAATAAGGGTCTCAAAAGTCACAATATAAACAATTATAGGTTTATTGGTCTAAATATTTCCATAAAATAATTTTTAGAAAAATTTAGAGGTAATTTTTACCCTTTTCATTTTAGTTTAACACCATGGTAAATCCATTTTTACCATAACCGTGATAATTAATTTTTACCATTATCACTCTTAATTTTTGTTAAAAACTAAGTTGATATTATTAAAATTCTCAATTATTATGATTCAAAATATGTAATTTAGTTTACCAAATTAATTTTATAGAATTGTTAAATTATAATTTATAATTAACCCCACAAATGTGATGAGAAAGCATGTTTTTAATGTAAAATTATTCTAAATTGACAACATTTTTATATCTAAATTCCATATGAAATTGATTAAACTGACCTAAATAGGATTTTTTTAAATAAAAATAAACTAATTGAACTTTTTTAACCTATTAAAAATATATATTAACATTGTTATTCATTGTTTAAATGAAAAGACATATTTCAATTGAAATATATTATTTTTCCCTATTCATCAAATAATGAAATTAATCAAAATAATAAAACAAAATTCACCCTAAAATAATTATTGTATTCCAATTTTAAAAATTATTTTCATCATATCATAAATAACATATATTATTGGTAAAAAATAATTTTCTATTTTATGTGAAAATAATGAGTAATCTGTATTTTAGAAAAATACATTTTTTCTAAAAATATTAATAGTTATTTTAAATTATATTAATTTTATTAAAAAAACAGAAAAACAATAAAATAAATAAAATTTTTTTCGCATAAGCTATTTAATCCTATACATACTCGCCATCAAACAGATAACCGATAACTATTATATTGAATAATAAGGTTAATAGTATTTTGTTGTTCTGTAAAACACGACCATGCATGAAACACATTCTATTGAAAAAACTCATATTGATTGTAATAGAAGCTCAAATCAGTGATTCTTGTAATTATATCTTTTAAAAGGATTGAATTTATTTAAAAATTAACAAATCATTAATTATCATGGTGTTCTATTTTCTAGTAATCTTTGTGTTACGTTTCATATATACTATCCTATACAATATTCTTATTTTAGAATTTTGGAGTGTTACACTTTCACAATGTGTGAATGAAATATCAATAATATCACCTTATTATTCCTATCATACCTACATATTTTTATATGAAAAATATTTCTCATACCATGTTTACATTAATATTTGGAAAATATTTAATATCTTAAAGGGATGATCTTCTCTCTCAAACCTCTTTGCTTTTTGATCAATTATGTTAATTTAAATCATCTAATAAATCATGTGTTTATTTATTTTACATACTCTACAAAATCTTCTTCTTTAAACTCATTTGAAACATTAGAATTCATGGAAACACATTTATTTTCCTCATAGATCTTTATATTGTCATTTGGAAGTCATTTCACCTTACATCATCTTCGAAAGATATATCCCCATAGTATATTTCTCATGTATGATATTTTTCTCATGAATATGAAAAATACCTTATATTATATTACTATTTAGTAACTCAATTATCTTAAGTGATAACAACTGTATGATATTTTTCTTAAAAGATATAAATTATCTTATAGACTCGTCTATGTAAGAGATTTTTGTTTCAAATATGGATCCACATATAACTCTTCTTTTATAGATGTATTATCTTAAGCATGAAATGGAATTTACTTACATGGAACAACATAAGATAATAGATTTTTGAATTTTTCATTTTTTTATAATTATACTAAAATATATAAATAACAACTCCAAGCATGATGAAATCAATTATAGAAATTCTAAAATAAACTCTATCCCTTTCCAAACATCTCAAACACTTCATTCATGTTTAAGATGGCCTCTTTTAATCCAAAAATTAATTCCTCTAGATTCCTAAAAGATCAACACCATAAAAAAACTTTTTGAAACTATTGAAAAAATATTCAATACTCAAATAGAAGCAATATTATCCCCCATTTTATTTATTTTCTATATCCTAACTTATCTAAAAATTTAGTAAACATGAACAATTATTTATCCTTTATATATGTTTGAATTTTTTTATCCCCTTACAGATAATCAAATGAAAAGAATAGTGTTTGGGTCTCCTCTTATCTTTTTATGAATATCATGGTATCTTTATTCTATTCTCCTTTTTTTAAATATGTGAGAATGATGATAACACATAGTTTTCTTAACAATGATATGTGTATTATTGAACTCCATGTTTGTTAATTCTAAATTTATGTAGAAACAAATGTGATATAATCATGGTTGTCTATGTTATCAATATACTAATATTCATCTGGTATAATGCTCAAAATATCCCCAATTCCAATATAATGATTTTATATAATTGCTTTTATGGAATGAAATATATAGCATCCACCAATATCAATAAACCATCAAAATAGTTCATGTAAATGTAATGGAACTCCACCTTTTTTATGTTTCTAATAATAAACACTCTCCCTTAAAAGGTTCATCATAATAAAGGGATGTCAGAATGACTATTTTACCTTCACCCTATGGTTTTCAAAGATATCATGGAATTATTGATTTTCTAAAATGAATATATTTGATGATCTGGTATTATTTATTCTCCCCCTAAAGGGTTTCAATTTTTTATATCTTCATGGAGATTAATATATCTCCCTACTCCCTTAGAAATGTATTTTACCTATTTTATAATGTGTACAACTCTAAATATTCTCCCTCAATTCCCTGTATGTTAGTTCAAAACACCTAAAATAATAGGGAATTTTGAGAGGCATATGTGTGTCTCAGAGTCATAAATTAGGTCCAGATCTTCCTCTTAACCTAAGATATTTGTTTCTTTTAATCTCATGATGGGAAAATTTCTTTATTTTTTTGAATGTCTTGAGTCTCATGATTTTGATTTCATTATTTCTTCCCTTGAACATATTCTTCAGGTGTAATATCATTTACACATTATTATTCTCAATATTCATGTTTATCGTCATTAATAACTTCTCAACATTTTTCATGTAATCTTATAATGAAATTTATTTTCCATTAGACTCAATAAGTTTTTCCAATTATTTAGATTTTCTACAATATTTCAGTTGATTTTATCAAACAACTAGGAACCTTTCATACATTCATTATATTATTAGAATCTACACATGGATTAATAATGTTTTTCTTTTTAAATAACTAAATTTTCATTACATAGGGATCTTTCTTTCCTAACATGTCATGAATACCCTAGACTTGTGATCATTTAATCTATATATTCCTTATATTTCTTATAGAATCCAAAATTTATTTTCAATCTGTAGATACAATGTATACCTAGTCACAAATTATTCATATGGTATTTTTTTCCAAGATTCTTACATAAACCGCCCATGGTTGCGATTAATTTTCTAGTAGGGAAATATTAAATGAAAAAGGGAATACCTTTTGGACATACTTACTAAGGAACTATCAAAAACCACAAAAATTGTTATTATATATTAGTTATATATCTGTACAAATTTTTTCAATTATCTTATTGTAAACTGAAAAAACTTATTATAGGTTTCTATGGACTCCATGTAATATTTCTCAACACTATTTATTTGGAATATTTATACTCATTATTCTTGTCCTAAATATCCTTAGATTCATTTTCACATCAACACTATTAGAGAAAAAAGTCCTTTTTTATACTTATTGTGTGTATATTATCCTTCTATATGTTTCATCATAATATAAATTGTTTAAGAATATTCTCTTTTTACCTCAGTATCCTATGTGATGTCTTCTTTTCCCCTATCAAACTCTAGTTGTAATGTGAGATATATGGATTTATGTCTTATCGTGTTAATTTTCTTTTACTTATAGTTCTTCCTTACGATATTTGGTAATAATATAAGTTATTAATATCTAATATTGAAAATATTTATGACATAAACATATGTCAGATAATTATTAACATACTACTTCCTCTGTACAACCACAATTTGTTTCTCATGATTATCTCTGTTATCCTGGGGAAATTGTATTTTTTCATACAAAATACTAAATTAAATTTCACATCACCCCCATGTTTTATCATTTCTTCTCTATCATCATTAGTATCAGATACATTGTAACCCATTTCAACATGAGAACATAATGTGACAACATTATAAAAGTAATTAGATTATTAATCTTTCCCTCTCGTTTTCATAAATATTCTTTTTTTACTTCTAAACCACTCTATCTTATTTTTTCCCTAACTACTAAACATCCTCACCAGATTCAAATTCTTAATAATATCTCTATTCAAAATAATTTACAATATCACATAAAATATTAGAAATATAAACCATCAGAATATTATTACCTTTCATTTCTATTTATCATTTAAGAATATCTTTGGTAAAACAACAATTCGGTTGAACTTTTTATGAAACATAAATTATGAGTGTTTAGATTTATCACTAACATTATCTATGAATATTAATATCCAAATGGATTCAAATTGAATTTCAAATATTCACTTCTTTTTAAATTTATTTTCCTTTCTCATCTCATAAGTTATAAATGTGGTGGGTATCTTATCAATTTTCAGGAACACTCTTTCTTCTAAAGCTAATATTTTTGAATCAAGACAATCTGTAAAATTTCTCAAAATTGTTTTTGACAATGAGGGAATCCTAAATATTATCACAAAAACCCATGATGTTTCTCACAGAATCATTTAACAGAGTGGAAAGGAAATAAATATGTTCATTATTACACATTTTTATCTCTTCAAATTGGCTCCTTCAATGTTGATGTTTGGATTCCAAGAATTTTATATTACCTTTGTAGCTACTTTACAATTTTACCAGGTCTATTTAGTATTCTGGAAACACATTATTTTTATAAAATTTCTCTAAGAGAGATATCAAAAATTCATTTTGAGCTTTTCCATCTAGCTATATATTCTTATTATCAATATGAGTCAATGTTGTACCATCAATAATATGTTCAAACCCAAATATTATAGCATCTATTACTTCAATGTCAAATGATATGAGGTAAAGTTGATTCATATTCCTAAATCTGTGTTAATTTTTTTACATTGAATATGGGAACACATAAGTTATTAATAATGTTAATATTCTTTATATATTATAACTTCCCCTTTGGTATTTGGATGGAACTACATTTGATACCAATTTTTTAACCCAGATCCCTTAGATCATTGATAATTTGAGGGAGTAAATATGTTTTCTCTTCATCTAATAAGTTAATTATTTTCTAACACAACCTATTAAACCTAATAAACATTTTGATTTAGTAAATTATTTCCCATAGCCTCATATTCATATATATTAATTTAAGGGAGAATGGTACACAATATTCACAATTTTCAACTGAATGGAATTCTCCTTTCCAAGTTGGTTATTCCCCCAAAAGGTTTTCTAAAATATAATCTTATTACCAATTAAAATAGTCTCCTCAATCTACAAAAGTTTTATTGGTTACGCGCCCCAATAACCTTCTCCTCCATGACTGGTTATACGCCATAGACATGATATTGTATAGAAACTGGTTATACCCACATTTATAGAGTCCATCACTTTCGGTGTTGATCAAATAGTAGAGATTCTTGATTTTTCTTTAGAGTGATATTCTTATATGAGAATGTAATATCTGTATTTATCATGTAAAACAAATTTTCCTTCAGTAGTATGTTATTTTTTTACCATTAAAAAGATCATGAATGATCCATTCCTCCCACAAAACATCATGAATAGTTGGGTTCAAAATATATCTCCTTCCACCAAAATGGACCCCAAATTTAACTCTGCTAGTATCTATGGTAATGATTTGTATTGGGTTTTTAGAACTCAATTTCCCAGTGTTTGCAAGTTCTCTCAATCTTCATAATTTTATCTTCTTTGGTTATCTACATATTTATACATGGAATTATTTTTCCTACCTCATTGACATTCATAGTTAAAAACTCATAATATTTGGTATGTGTGATCTTATAATTTGAACATCCTTGATTTTTATTTTTTAATCCTCATTTAAATGACCATTTTAATTGGGTTTTTACTTATATGAAAAACACTACAAGACCCACATCTCCAAGCTCATTCTAAATCATCACATACATAAAAAAAGTCTTTTTACACATATAAATTATTATTGTGTTGTGAAACTCATTTAATATTCTTTCATATTCATAAGATATTTCCTTATAAGATATATATGATAAAATATATTTTACACATATATAGGATAAATCCTATATAATATATTTATTTTATAAACATAAATCATATTACTATATGGTCCACCTAACATATTTTATATTAACAATTCTCATATATATTATGGGCTGGTTTGTATAAGATTAATAACTTTTTAAAATCTAGATCAATGAATAAATCATATCGCAAAACTAAATTATCTAACACGCATAATATAATTTACAAATATGTCTTAACATTGGATAAATGATTTTTCCATTTTTCAACTTTGTCATAATACTTATGGAATATCACTAAATAAACTTCGTGATTGATTTTATGAAATATAGTCTTTAAAAAATCGTCTCTACCCCATTTCAAACAAATAAAATAATTCAAACATGATTAATACAATATCTCTTCATCCACAAACATAGTTCTTTAGTTTCCTTTAATATTATCACTATATAAATTATCTATTGAACCTGTTTAAAATATATAAAATACTCCCCAGGAGAAAGATAATATTTATATTTGTGCTTATTTTCAATGGGGGAGAATAATTGGTTAATGTTTGTGAATAATATAAAAATATTTCCTTTGGGGATGTGTAAATTTTCTAATAAGTATTACTGGATTTCAGACTATCCAATGAATGGGAAGTATATGATATGATGGAATAGGGTCTTTTGTATTGGTTAATGACATATGGTATGGTATAATCTCTTAAAATCTAATTGTCAATTCCAAACATTGATAACAAATACTTATAGTTATGGATGAATTTTTTTAGTTTTTTTGGATGGATCGTGAACTGAATTTTACTATGGATTTCCAACAAACCCAATGAGGGTGAATGATTTAAACATGGTATATGAGATTATGATTGATGTGTTCTTACCTTATTTTATTCCATTTCATGGTTTATCAAGGTGTTTGAACAAAAATAAAAACTATTTTGAGAATATGAAAACCTAGATGTCTTTAGTAAATGGAATTATCTTTCATTTTTACCAATTTTTTAGTTATAGAAAATGGGGGGTTTTGGAGAAAATACTTGAATGTTTTAGGGAATTAAAATAGATTTTGTAGTGAGTACATGACCCATGTATTTAAGTGAATGGTCCATATAGGTTGGTATATGATGAATTCATATATTGTGGGATACTATCAAGTGAGTACATAGTGGATATAATGAATAGGGGGTTTATAATCATTAAAAGAATATTTAATCATTGAAAAGGTATTTATGGTAAACCGAAAAGATAATACATGGTTCAAACTGAAGGTTAAAGATGTCATAAGAAGAGATATTTTGACAATCATAAAAATAGATAATGGTTCACTTAGGTGGTTAGAGAATGATGGTTCAAGAAAGAGGTTCACAGTGGGCACACCTTGAAGAAAGTACCTTAATTGTTTTTGGAAAATGGTTGAACACCAATTCGAATGGTTATCAATTTTCATAGAGGGAATATCCTATAATTACCCCCAATAACCATTTCCTTAAAGATATTTTAGAAGTTAGAGAAGAATTGGTGATTAATTAGATGATTAAATAGGGAATTAATCATTTGTGAAGTACGAACCACGTAGTGACTACACAGTAACTAGACCACAAAGTAATTGTGTCAAGTGGAGTTCATGAGGTTATCTCATTAGGAATAGTTAACCTAGTTTGTTTTTATAGGAGTCATCTATGAAGTCTTTCTATGAAGGAATTAAGCTCGTGATGGAGATCCATGAAGTGAACTCAAGGTCCTTAATGGGGAGTATGTAGTCCATATTATTTGAAGGAAGGATGATCAAAATGGATCTATGGGAAGTATATTTTTCATCCCATGAAGGGGAGTATATGGTCCATAAGGATAAAAAGTAAGGAATAGTTTTCTATGTGTATATTTTTTAATGAATACTGGTGAATTAATTTTAATAATAAACTAACTTTAGGTTATTTTTACTATCCGTGGAGTATTTAAGAGAAAATAGTTATTTCAATAATTGTGAAATTCTATGATCTTTCTCTTAACTATGTGTTGGTGACCATCAATTTGATAAATTGAGGAAGAATTCATCTGGATTAGTGAACAAAGAGGAGTTGATGGACATAACCCAATGAGGTAGTGAATATTCCATCAATTATTTTTAAATGTAGTGTGTCTA
Organism: Viscum album; assembly: GCA_963277665.1. Taxonomy (NCBI): domain Eukaryota; kingdom Viridiplantae; phylum Streptophyta; class Magnoliopsida; order Santalales; family Viscaceae; genus Viscum; species Viscum album. The sequence goes on from OY728145.1 coordinate 193,455,982, forward strand.
GCATGGATTGAATGTGGATGATCAACTGTATCTAAAATAATATACTGAATCATAATATATTTATGTTTGCGTGATGCATTTTTAGTGGATTATCCTTGGAAAATCCATTAATGGATAACTATGTAAAACATTTTTTTAATATTTTATTTATTTATTTATGTGTTTGGTTTATTAAAATTTTAACAATTTAGGTATAATGAGTGGAAAAAAAATTGGGGATGAGACCCATTTTAAATAAGATAAATATTTTACACCATAATTCTCTACCCTCAACTCAATGAATCATGGTTTAAAACCAAATTAAATTACTGATATTCCTTAACATCTCTAATAATTATACATAGTATATATACATGAAGGTAAACCTCTTCTTTGGGTCCTTTTAGAATTTTTTCAAGTGGTAACTCTTCATATCATTGGAATCAACTTAAGTGAAGTCAATCATGATCCCACTATCTCATTGGATAATGTACTTCTCCTTTAAAAATATTCAAAATCATTTACGAATAATTATTTTATCTAAATGTTTGTATATATAATTTAATTAGTTTCCTTAAGATATTTTGTAAATATACACTTAGTTCCTTATAGGGAATTCGTATTCCATGATATTTTCTCTATAAGTACTCTAATTACCCTCACTCATATATGTGATAAAATGGGTTTCTTCACAACACAATACATACATAGAATAGTTGTTTTTGAATTAGCTGACATATCATTTAGTGTATATTTCACATTCTGTAATTCATATCCTTGAAAGAATAACGAATATATATATATATATATATATATCTCATCATTAACATCAAAATGGTCAACAATGTAATGTTCTTAATTTCACTACTACCATTACATTTTGGAGTATAAGAGGGATTAAGTTGATATTTAACCCCAAGAACCCTTTGTTAGTCAATGAATATTGGGTAAAGATATTCTAAAACATAATTTGAGTAACGTGTATATATCTGTTTACCAATATGATTCAATACATAATTATTATATTCCTTAAATATCTAGAATGAATCAAACTTATACCTAATTAAATAGACATATCCATATATACTGAATTTGTTTGTAAACTTATTATGTATGTGTATATAACTTTAAGATCAACTATAAATGGTTCGAACATATTTTTATTTTAATAAAAACTACGTAACATTCACCATTTCCACCAAATGGAGGTTTATCTATCATTGAAACTAAATAACCACGACACATACCAGCTAGGTTAATTTGAAAATAAAGTAAACATCCATATGAATATATATTCTCCAAGAACATTTTGATTAATAGAAATTTTTGGTGATGTCATGTGAGGGTGAGAAATGAGTCACTTGAACATGATTTATGATAGATTTCCAAAATTTAGTTATTATATTATTTTATATTGAAACCATTATTAAGTTGTTCCATACCATACCAAATGATATGTTTATAAAATTAGTATAATTTCTTCACAAAATTAAATACAAATATATACATGACTAAAATAGAAATGAATATAATATTTTGGATCACACTAGCCATGTGATAATATTTATTAAAGGAAAACATTAGTCCTATTAGAATTGCAAATTATTAATCTTCTTAACCTGAGGCATATAATCTTACTTTTTTGGGAACTAAAATATACATATCAAATCTAGAACCCATCCTAGATATACTTGGTTCATGTATTTTTATATTAATGTTAGAACCACAAGATATATTTAATAACACATGGGTATAAATTGAGATATTACATTCAATAATGAACATATCTAAAACATCCCTGTTCTTTTTTCCATTAGTCCATATCTTCTTCACATGGAAATTATTTCTATTTGGGAAAAATTATAAATCTTTTTCCTCTGCATACCTTTTGATCATGATACTATTATATAAGAGTTGTAGTGAAAAATTAGGCATAAAAGTTGTAATAGTTCCATTTCCATTCAATTCCTCATATTCATTACATGGAGTAATGTTTTTTCATACCACAAGTATTTTTCTACTTAATAAATCAAGGTATAATGATCGAGGAGAAACATCTAAATTCTAAGAACCTAGATCTTATTTTTAGGTATAGATATTTATTTCGGGTTGTTTTTTAAGAAAAAAGAATTTCTTATAAAAAATTTACATGTACACGGTGTGTACTCTTGAGTGCATGTTGTGTGCCTGATTTCCATGTATAACCATGTGATGAATTTGAAAGGGCTGAGTACATGGCCTTTTGAGTGACTATGAAGACCACCTAAAGTGGGGTCCAGTTGAGGCTAGTACATAGAGTGTGCATTAAATGAACACACCATGTATTTTCTTTTTATTTGTTATATCGGTGCAGGATTCTGTCTCACATCTAGAAACACTTTCTTCTTCCCATGTTTTGTATAAGAGAGCGACGTTCAGATGATGATCTTTGAGCTCCACCCTTTCCTTTGTCCGATCTCCAATTAAGACACCGCTGGGTGTGCTAGATTTCCACCGTTGAGTTATCTCTTCTCCTAGAGCCTCTCTTCCGGATTTCTCCACTCTTGGAAGTTATCAACAGTTTATTGTTTTTTACCTTTATGTATATCCACATCGTTCTAGGCTAATTTAAGTTCCAATGATCAAGAGTGTTCATCATAAAACATCTAGGTAGGTGGTTTGTGCCTTTATTTGATTATATTTGGATTATATATGCTATATGTATTGAATATCAATGTTTATGGTATTTTGTATTTTTCAATTTAACCCTAATTAAGATATGTTATGGTGTGTTTGATTAAGAAAGGGTTATTTTTTTATGTTCTATATTTATTTTCCTTGATTATGGGTTGGTTTCCAATGTTTGATTTATTAGTTGTTGGGCCTAGAAAGCATGTTAGGATTTTTTTTCAATGCCTAGTGTTTTTAGGATGGATTTATTGTTTATTTGAAATGAAAATGATTAACATTTATAAATTATGTCCCTGGGGAATTTACTGTGAGATATTACCAAGTTAGGTTCATTTAAGTATAATTTCTGTTATTATTGACTAGAGGTATTGACTGTGATGGTTTTCATGGGTTCATAGACTAGAGGGGTTAGACCATGAGAGCTACCCAGAGGGTCATTATTAAATTAATGTTGGTCCACAGTGCATTTATTATCATAGCATCTATGGGGTTATTAAGATTTATTGTTTCTATGAAGACCAAGGGGTATTGAACGTGATAGCTACCTAATTGGTCGTTTGTAATTGATCAGTGCTATGTGGGACCAAAGGGGTTAGATTGTGAGATACATCCCAGAGGTTCATTATAACTAATTTAATTGATCATATTTTAAACTAGAGGGGCTATACTATGTGATCTTTCACATAGGGTTGCTTGTGAATAATTTTTTAATTTTGATGAGCCTACCAAGCCAAAGCACAAGCTTGGACTGGGTCTCACTTGATTGATTAGATGGTCTTTTGAGACATCTATTTAGTATTTTTATAACAGGGGATACTAATATTAGGTTATATCTCTTGGTAACATTATTCAATAGATTGAATAATTTATAAATTTAAATTAATGTAATTGAAAACTGTAGGATTTATTACTTTTGATTACTTCCATGTTTATTTCTCCATTTCTACATATTACCTGATATAATATTCACTAATAGTTAGGTACATATCTTTTTTGTGGTTTCTTATAGGGATTAATCTCACACCTTGTTTATATCATGCTTCTAGGCCCAAACAGATTATATGGTTATAGGTATAGCTAAGGTCAATTTCCCTTCTACATTAAGTACTTGATTATTGTTAGAGCTGGAGAGCAAGAGACCAAGATGAGGCTTGAGATGCTGTAGAGTTTAATTTTTATGTACATTGGTTTCAATATTTCATTTCAACAGTGTGACTTGTTTGGATACATTCCTAAATACTTGTGACATGCATCATTTATTAATATATATGATGCAGTTGTTTATACTAACAATCTTCTATTGTTTACTTCTGTTATATTGTATTTCTGCTTCCATTTTATTGTTTCTTATTTTTTATTCTGTTGTGTATACTCTACCAATGAGGGGATAGTTTTCCTATTATCAGATCTTGGCTCTCATTGGCTTGTCGGTATCCTATAATGTAAGGGTAAATATTCTTGAGGTCATGTGACCAACTGGGTACGGGGCCCCTTTGGACGGAACCCATAACCGGGGAAGGGATATGAAAGAATAAGTAGTTGGTAATAGGATGAGCTCGAGATTATCTAACCCATGTATAGGGAAAGTCCAAGTTACCATGAATATTGCAATTTTTTTTGGTTTTTCAATTGTAACAATTGATTTGATTTCACCATTGGATGACATACATGTTTTGTGTTGTTATCATTGATTTTATTGAGGTTCTATTTCTATCGCAACCCGATGAGATGAGGGTATGCCATCTCCTTCATCATATAGGCACTTGATAGAGATCACATTTCATTCATTCTTGTCTTGTTGTATATGATACATTACTGATTTCATGTTGTTGGGATAAATGTTATGCTAGATATGCATGCTGGTGTGATAGAATGCTTGTTATTTGATAGGGTATTGAACATTTTAAAGCTTTATTTGGATGACGCCAAGATTTGGTCTCTGAGGTGTTATGATCCCTCTTGGATCTGATTTTTTTAGTCATGAGTGAAATTAAATTGAATATTGTCAGGTTATGATATAAATAAGGATGTGAAACATTGATTTGTGGGAGTATGGTCTCTCCCAAGTTGGAATGATTCATTCCTTGGAGGATAGAATTATGTTTTTTAAGCGTTACAATAGATATTTGTAGGTTTATTGATCGAAAACCCAGACAACACAACATATGTTGTAATGAACATATGCCATGTGTTCTTCTATTCAGAAAGAAACAACTTTTATTAAGTACATGCCATGTACTCGGAGTACACGTCGTGTAGTCTTTATCTGTATGGATGACCATGTGAGTAAAGACATGGGGTTGATAAATGTTTGGTAGAACACATCATGAAATAAAAATAAACGTCTTTTTGAAGATACAATGTATCTGGCCGTCTGACTAATGAAATGGATGGATGAATTTCGAATGGTACACATCATGTCAATCATATAAACGCCGTGTATTGATCGATCGTGTGTCTGGCCATGTGGCTAATGACATGGGTGGAAGGAACCTAATTGGTACATTCCATTTTTAAGGTGAACACACCATGTAGTGTTACCCAAGAGAGAAGCATGTAGTTCTAGATGTGTAGATGAACTTGGGTACGAAAGAAAGTTGAAGTACATGTCGTCTCTTAGTGGTGTTACTTGACTAGGTTTGGCAGAGGTACGTGCCCATGTTGAATCATGAGGGAACATGTCATGTAGTGGTTGTACACGATGTGTAACCAAGTGCTGGCCTCGGGGACGTTATCCCTCTCCTAGTTTCCACACAGGAAAATGACTCACTGAAAGCCTTGCCAGATAAAGGGAAAATCAAAGATCTGATGATGCACCTTAACCATTATAGCGCGTCGGGGCATGATTGTTTTCCAGGATCATTTTATAGTGTATCTTGGTAGTTGGTTAAAAGAGACATAGTGGATACAATTCAGGATTTCTTCTATGGGGGAACTCTTCTGAGGGTGGATAGCGCTACAACTCTAGTGATGATACCAAAGATCAAGGACCCATCCTCCCCGGTCGACTCCATGCCAGTAAGCATTTCAAATTTTCCTTACCAAATTCTGGAATGCACGATCAATTTGAGACTGTCCAAGTGCCTTCCCTACTGAGTTTTAGTGGAACAACATTGATTTGTGAGGGGTTGTTCCATACAAGGTTCCATCACCTTGTCATAGGAAATGCTAAGGTATATGAAAATGAAAACTCATGGATCCAACATGGCTATCAAGCTAGACATGAGAAAGTCTTATGATAAAATTTATTGGGTCTTTATAAATAGAGTGATCGCAAGAATGGGTTTCTCATCCCGGGTTGTAGATATCCTATTCAGATCCTTCAGATCCTCAAGAATGGCATCTCTTTCATGGGGAGAACCCGCGGCTTCTTCAAGGTGATGTGTTGCCTCTAGAAAGGAGACAACCTCTCTCCAAGTATTTTCATTCTCATACAGGACTCTCTTAGTCGTTGAATGAAAAAAGCAATATCCTATGGGGATATCATCCCTTTTTGCAGAAAATTGAACCTCCACCCTATATCCCACTTGATGTTTGCTGATGATACAATTATATTCTCTAATTCTGGGAAAGGATCTGTTTGTAGGCTCAATAAGATTCTGGAAAAGTATTGTTATTGGAGCGGCCAGATAATAAAAAAATCCAAAAAAAACCTTTATATTTCCAACAAATGCACTTCCAGAAGGGTCGAGCACCTGTGCAGTAGGCTTGAAAAGTAGCACGGATCCATCCCAATAGAGTACCTTGGCACCCTAATAGCATCAGGAAGATTGAGATTTCATGAATTTGATCAGATTGTGAACATGATTACAAGCCATTGACTTAACTGGAAAAATCACTACCTCTCTTTCGGGGGTCGGATAGCTTTGGTGAATAGCTTCTTGTCTGCTATCCCTGTGCGTGCGTGGGAATCAACCTATGTGCTGAAGGGAGTCATCAAATCCATTGATAAGGTCATATCTAGATTTATATGGGATTCTCTCTCTAAGTAAAAAGGCATTGGGTATCTTGGGACAATATGGCTAGACCCATCATCGAGGGAGGGATCCATGAAAGAAGCTTAAGCAACATGATCCTTGCAATGCATGATAAAATTGTGTGGGAAGTCATTGAAGAATTTACACTTCATGGGAAGGTAATGTCACAGTCATCCATGAGTAGTGTGGATATGAGGGGTATGCAAGGATCCCCTCTCTGGGAAAGGATATTCCCTCTTATTTCGAGCCTCTAGATGAACTCATGATGGGTTGTGTGAGAGGGAAACATCTGATTCTGGCATTGCAACTGGGAAGGAGAGGTACTTTGCTTCCCCGGATGTCCATCCCCGGATATTTCCTATCAAGGAGGTAAGTCGGTACACACAGTTCATCAAGGATATACTAAATGAGGATCAGTTTGATACTTATGAGTTATTCTCCTTAAACACCTAGCCATACAATTGTTTTTTCACCCCTTCAACTTAGAGGATTTCATGAAGAGGGACTTCCACAGGACCTTCACCTATTAGGATCACCATGATGCATGGAATGAGATATTGTGGTGTGGAAATATCCCAATAAAATATAGCTTTCTATGTTGGAGAATGAGGAACCAATATCTTCCTTTGGATGACAATGTCAAAAAACTGATTATTCATCTGGAATCGTGATACTAGTGCTTCAGTAATAAGAAGTAAGAAAGCATCAACCACATCTTATTTGAAGGTGGCTAGGCTCAGGAAGTCTGGATATTCTTCGGTGGTTTCATTGATGCTTTCTCCTATGATCCTCAAGATGGAACATTCTAGAAACACTTGTTCTAGGGAACAAGTAATAAAAGTCCGGAAAGGATGGACCATGCCATCACCTTCAATTCAGATTGCTAGTGGTTGTGGCTTGCTCATAACTAGGAATGCTATGAGGGGTCTTCTCTAACAGTGTCGTCTATCACTGTCTGACCAAGATGCCCTCTGATTGACCTGGTTAATATTTCCCGCGGTTGGAAGGACACTCCTTCCTTGATGATGATTCAAGTTATTTCTCCTATGGCCCATCCCCTCACCAAGCAGGGTCACTGGTTCCGGTGGACCCCCCCCCCCCGAAAATGGATTCAAACTCAATTTATATGACTCTTAATACATGGGGGAGATGCGAGGGGGAGGGGTGGTCTACAACTCATGAGGTAGTGTTATCCTTGCTTTCACAGCCCAATATGGCCAAGGAAATTCTATGCAAGTGGAGTACAAGGCAGTAGATACATTTCTTAATCTTTGAAATCAGTGGAAGATTGACTAATATCATGTCAAAATGGATTCCATGATTATATAGGACACGATTCAGGGGAAAGGCCTCAATCCGTGGGCATTATCATACATGATCAGGATGTGAAAAACACTCATCAATAGAAATGCACGAGTATCCCACACGTGGAGGGAGGGGAAAAAGGTCACATACCATCTTTCCTCTTTGGCCGTCTATGGTTCCAATGTCAGATGTCTTCAAAAATTATCTACCTTTAAACCCGAGGGGGTGAATCTGATACGAGGGGATTACCTTGGTCTCCACTCGTATAGAACCCCTAGTCCTCATTTTGTTTTTCGTAGGTCCCTTTTCCCATGCCATACTAGAATAAAACTCAAATGCTATGATGATGGGAAAACCCAAAGATCCTCATGTCTTACCTATCTTGGCACCAGTTGTTATACCAGACACAGGTGTATATACAGAGTTCTGTGAAGGATTTTTGAGGATGTTACATAATTTTTATGGAGCACTGCATCATGTCCTGTCTATGGCAGAGCTAACGCTGGTGTTCCAGTAGCAACATCCTCCCAAATTTTCTAGGGTTTGAGGACCACAAGTTACAGAGTCACGGTTGGAGGCCATGATTTTTATCTTTGGGCATTTGGAGATGACTTCAGAGATAAGGGTGAAGCTTGTGACATACATGATACATAATTCCACAAAGATATGGTGGGATGTTGTCTCACAAGTGGGACATCATCACGATATGGATTAGGAATATATTTAGATGACAGTATATGAATTCATCTATACCATGATGTTTCAGGACGATCAAGCCCAAGAGATCATGCATCTTGGGAAGGATTGTATTTTGGTGACATACTACTCTTCTCATTTTATAGAGATTCAGTGCTTCACACCTGTTTTGGGTAGTGACGAGTTATATTTTTCTAGGATATTTGAGGATGGTATCATGCATGAAATTTGATCATAGGTGAATGTATTTAGGATGAATTTTTGTATGGTTATATGAACCTGGTGCCGATTACCAAGTTCAATATGAGGTAGATTAGAGATATGATCTTAGAAGTTTCAACATCCAGGAATGGTACTCCATCGACAGAATATAGGTAGTGTTTTGGGGAACCTTCACGTGATGTTTCTTCATATATTTAGGTGGCATTATTTTAGTGTAGGAAGTGGGGGCACATGAGACCCCAGTTCCTGAGTGACCTACTTGAGTGTTGATCTTACGGCAAGATGGGCCATCTTAAATGTTTCTTCAAGGTTTTCTCACTAATATCAAGTAATAAGGGTTCTTTTATGACTCCACATTCAGGGGAAGGACCACTATTTTCTCATCAGTTTGGGAACTGGAGTTCATCAAGTCATGTAGGATGAGGAGTAGGTCGTGGTTGTGGTATACTTATAGTAGGGTTCTAGCGATAGTAGGTTGGATCAGCTCAGGGTATTCAGGTATGGTCATAAGGTTAGAGTATAGGTTATAATTGTTTAGTTGAGAGGACCTAGCAAGAGAAGGATCCTTGACCCTCTATGGTTAGAGGTACAATTTTAGTTGCCTCAGTTTAGCCTCTTCTCTTTTCAATATAGTGGGTTCCCATATCTTTATTATGTTTCCATTGTGGAGATCCTTGGGCTCTGTATCCTTACATTCTAGGATTTTTTGATGCTAGAAACTCCAATGGGGATTAGAACGACTAGTTTACGTCAGTGGAAGGAGTAACCTCTTGATATTGGCAGTTTTCACTTCTTATGGGACATCTATGTCAAAGAGATGATAGGTTATGATGTCATTCATGGAGTAGACTGGTTATTCTCTTTTCAGTTATTTGTTGACAGCTATCATTGTACGGTGAGTTTTAAATCACTAAAGGTTGGGTATCTTCTACACAAGGGTGAATGAGATGTCCATGATAGTAGATCTAGACACAAGCTTCATGGGTTGGGAGGAATTACATACCAGATTTCTTGTAAATTACGAGATGACCTTGGGACTTCACAAATAATATTTCCTCTAGTAATGGATCATTTCTGATATATCATTCCCGACGAATTCTCAGGTTTACCTATGGAGAGATATGGGTAGATTTCTCTCTTAATCTTTTTCCAGTAGTGGCACCGGTGTCCATTACTCCTTATTGGATGGATACACCATAGTTACAGGAGCTCAATAAACATTAGGAGGAGTTGTTTGGAAAGTGTTTGATATGAACTAGTACTTCTCCTTGGGGTTTTTATTTACTTTTTGCGATGAAGGTAGATAATGCCCTCAAACATTGTGTAGATTATTAGAAGCTGAACCAGTTAACAATCAGGAATTGATATACCTTTTCTAAGTATTGATGATCTATTGGATTAGCTTTGAGGAGCCCAAGTGTTCTCAAAGATTGAATTGAGATCTTTTTATCATCAGTTGCAAGTTAGACCATCCGATATAACTCTTAAATCCTATAATAGATGGTATGGTCTATACAAGTATTTGGTTATTCCCTTTGATCTCACGAACGTTCCACCATTTTTCATGGAATTGATGAATAGAGTGTTCTGTCCATACATGGATTCTTTTATGGTGGTCTTCATGGATGATATATTGTTCTACTCTCACACTCAACACGACCATGCCACCCATGTTGAGATAATATCGAGTATACTAAGAGAGCATCCGTTATATTCTAAGCTCCCAAATTTCCACTTTTGGATGTAAAATATTCACTTCTGGGCTCATGTCATCTCAGAAATAAGAATATCAGTAGACCCAATGAAAGTAAGAGCGTTAGTTTATTGGGAGAAGAAAAATAATATCTTTTAGGTATATAGTATTTTGGGCCTAGCTAGTTTCAACAGGTGCTTTATGAAATACTTTTGATGCTTAGTAGCACCACTGAAGGGAATGACTAGGAATGGTGAAAAGTACTTGGGGACAGTTTCCTATGATTCATCCATTCCAGAGCTGAAAGGGAGTTTGAATTTAAAACTGATACTGGTTTTTCTGCAGTCGGGAAAGAGTTACACCATTTACTGTGATGCATCAGTTATCAGGATGGGAGAGGTGTTTATGAAAGGGGAATGATTCATATCATATGAGTCTCAACAATTTCGGCCACTTGAGAGGAATTTACTGATGCATGATCTCGAGTTAAATGTAGTTATGAATGCTTTTCACTGTTGGAGACCTTATCTTTTGGGAGAGCATTTTGTGGTTTAAACTGACCACAAAGGTCTCAGGTATATTTTTACTCAGTGAAATCTGAATTTGGTACAATGAATGATGGTTGTTTAATTTTAGTCTTTTGATTTTGAGCTTTCCTACATGCCAAGTAAAGTAAATACGTTGGATGTGGTGTTGAGCAGGAGGACTCAGATATAAGCTGTTCAAGAGTCCAGTAGTGAGTGTAAGCTTATGGTTCTATTTTATGAGATGAATTTCAAGGTACACGATAGATAGGAGAAGATGTTTCATTCTTCTATAGTTGTTACATCTACTCTTAAAGATCGAGTGAGAATGAGGCATCTATCATATTACGAAGGCCTTGTACTACTGGATAGTGCATCAGTATTGGTGGCCAGGTATGAAGAGATATATTGCAGGTTTTTTTTGAAATATTCCACTTGTCAACTAGTGAAGGATTAGAATCAGTGACCTGCAAGGCTCTTACTGTAGTTACCCATTCTAGATTTTGAATGGAATTATGTTGGGATAGATTTCGTGACGGGTTTACTGAGGTCACCTCGGGGGAATGATGTGGTTTGGGTTGTTGTTTACAGACTCACAAAGGATTTAAGTTTCATGTTGATCAAGGAAACCATTAGTGTGGATGAGCTTGGAAGGTTTTACATCAGATAGATTGTGTGTTTACATGGTGTTTCATACTCTATCATTTCATAAAGGAAAACTTGGTTTATTTCTCATGTCTATTAGGGAATAAAGAGGGATTTGGGTACATAGGTACTTTTGAGTACGACATACCCTCCTTAGATGGATTTTTAGTCGAGCACATGATTTAGGTTATGAAGGAAAATCTTTAAGCATGAGTCTGATATTTCAGGGTGTCTTAGGAGAGACACTTACCCCTAGTGGTGTGTTCCTACAATAACATTTTTCAGGCAACAATTCAGATGGCACCTTATGACCCATTGTACGGTAGGTCATGCCAACCCCCCTTATAATGGTTGGAGGTAGAAGGGGAAGCTATGTTGGGAACTCATCTTATCCAGGAGACCATTGAGCAGGTGGAGTTGATTTGGATGAGTATGGATACTTCACAGTCTCTTCAGAAATCTTTTGATGATTGTTGGAGATGACCTATGGAGTTCGAGGTTGGAGATCATGTTTTCTTACGTGTCACACCAAGGTTGGGACACATGGGGGTTAGGTGGTAGGGGAAGCATTCACCAAGATATGTTAGGCCATTTGAGGTTTTGGAGAGAGTCTATCTGGATTCCTATTAGTTGTAGTTACCTTAGATGTACTAGGACACACACGACATCTTTACTGTTTCTCATCTACGTCGATACTTTTCAAAACTGTATAACATTTTCCAATCTGAGGAGGTTGAGTTAGAGGTGGATACATCCTTTAAGGATCACCCTATTTAGATTGTGGATCCCCACTCAAAGGTTCTCTATGGATTTATTTTTCATATGGTATGACTTCTATGGAAACACGAGTGAGTACAGGATGAGACTTGGGAGACGGAGGCTGACATACGATCACAGTGGAAAGAGTTTTTTAAAATTTCTTATTCACCACTCATAGAAGGTCAATTTGGGGAAGAATTTCTTTAAGGGTTAAGTATTTAAGAACCCATATCTTCTTTTTAGGTATACATCTTTATTTTGGGTTTTTCGTGAGGAAAAAGAAATAATTAGGAAATATTCTAAGTACAGGACATGTACTCATGAGTAGACGAAGTATACCCGGTTACCATGCATTACCCTGAACTAGTCCTGTAATGTCTGATACATGGCTGTGTGGGTGACTTGGATGAACACAAAAATAGTGGGAAGGTTGAGGCTAGTACAAGACATGTGCATTAAATGAACATGCTATGTAATTTTATTTTTATTTTTTTTATCGGTTCGAGATCCCGTCTCATGCCAGAAACACTTTCTTATCCATTTGTTTCATACTGGATAGTGATGTATGACTAAGGATCTTTGATATCCTCTCATTCCTATGTCCTAGATCCGATTGAGACGTCTCCTGGTGCGTTTGATTCCCACCAGTGAGTTCTCTCTTCTCCTAGAGCCACTCTTCCCAATTTCACATATCTCATTAGTTATCAAGGGTTGATTGTTTTTATCTTCTTCGTAGATCTACTACATTCTAGGCCGATTCAAGGTCCAACATTCAATATTGTTCATTTTTCAACATTGAGGTTGGTGGTTTGTGCCTTTCGTTTAGTTTATTTGAATTATATATGCTAAAAGTTCTGAATACACATGTTTAGGGTATGTAATATTTTGGAATTTGGCATTGATTAAGACCTATTACGGTGTGTTTGACTGAAAAAAGGTTATTTTTTTATGTAAAATGTTTATTTTACATGATTATGGGTGCCTTTTTCATGTTTTATTGATTGGTTGTTTGGTCTAGAAATCATGGTCGTCTTGATCATTTTTCATGCCTAATGTTGTTAGGATAGAGTTATTGTTTATTTGAAATACATGTGATTTGAACTATTAAAGTAGGGCCAAGTGGAAGTGACTATGAGAGAATCCCATGGTAGGGTCATTTATGTATAATTTTTGATACTGTTGACTAGAGGCATTGACTGTGACAGCTGTCGTGGGGTTATAGACTAGAGGGGTTAAACTGTGATAGCTACCCAGAGGGTCATTGTTAAATGAATGCGAGACCCTAAGGCATTGACTCTGAGAGCTTCTAGGGGGTCATTATGATTTAGTTTTTCTATGAATACCATGGGGTATTGACTAAGAGAGCTACCTATGTGTTCATTTTTAATTTATTAGTTTTATGTGGGACCAAAGGGGTTAGACTGTGAGAGAATTCCAAGAGGGACATTATTACTTATTGAATAGTTGATATGTTAAACCAACAGAAATAGACAATGTGAACATTCCAAGAGTGGTACTTGTGAATTATTGGTTGATTGTGAAGATACTTCCAAGACAAAGCACCAACTTGTACTCAGACTCACTTGATTTTTTAGATGGTATTTTGAGACGTTTCTTCATTATTGTTATACAGGGTGATAAAAATCTTAGAATAGATCTTGAGGTTACATTATTCAATGTATTAAATAAATTATAAATTTATATTAATGTAATTGAAAACTGTAGGAATATTTACTTTGGAGTACTTCCATGTTTATTGCTTTATTTCTGCATATTACCTACTATATATATTCCCTGACAGTTAGGCATAGATATTTTAGTGGTTTCCTATTAGGATTCTTCTCACTCCAAATTTCGGTCAGGATTTTGGGCCAATACTGATTATATGGTTGTAGGTATAGATAAGGGAAATAAACCTTCTTCACTAGGTACTTGATTGATGTTGGAGCTGGAGATCATGTGACCTAGTTGAGGCTTGTGATGTTGTAAAGTTTACTTTTTCTTTACTTTGGCTTTAGTATTGTATTTCAAGCATTGTGACTTGTTTGGTTTCTTTCCTAGATAATTTTGACTTACATAATTTATATATATATATATATATATATATATATTTAAGTTTTTTATACTATCATTATTTCTCGGTTTACTTTTGTTATACGGTATTACTGCTTCTGTTTTTTATTTCTTATTTGTTATTTTGATGTGTATACTCTGCCAATGAGGGAATAGATTCCCCAGTATCAGACCTTGGCCCTCACTACAAGTCGGTATCCTGTGGTATTTGGGGAAATGCAATTGAGTTCATGTGACCGACCGGGTTTGGGGCACCTATGTGCTGCACCCGGAACAAGGATGTCACGTGAGTCTTCTTTATATTATATTTCAAATTAAAACAATCTAAGATCCATGAGAGTGATTCATGTATGAGGTTGGTGTGAAAAAAACCATGTAGCTTAAATCCCAGGATACACATGCATTCAATATACCCAATCATCATGGGTACATAACTCATGGATGGTTCTCCTTCCCTATGATTTATCATAAAGAGTTTCATAGATATGTTTTATGACTCAAATAAATCCTTCTCAGGATATAAATTGCATGGATGAGAAAACATTTCTTGTTCATCCATGTTTTCATATATCTTATGGAGATCACTATACATAGAAGATAAAATCAATCATCAGATATAGAGTGCCTCATCATTGTGTATCAGTTATTTAGAGAGATCTTCCTCACTCTCCTCCTCATAAGGATAATAATAAATAAGGGACTCTACCACATTAGACTTACACTATTGAAATATTATCATGCACGAGTTCCTATATGAATCTAGGATGTTACTACCAACCATGATATTTTATATTCATAATATAGATTTCAATGATAATTTTGATGTAGTACAACATTTCATTTCCTCTAAAAAATAAAAACTGATTTTACTACTTTATCATACCTACAGAATTTGATATAATAAATTATATTTATCTATCCTACTATTTCATATAATCCTAATCACCCTACTATTATATTAATAATATCATGTCATATGGAAATTCTTAGGGAAGTGATCCATCTTTCCCTTCTCTTAAAAAACTATAGTTCTACAAATTATGAAAAGTTATACATGTAATCATGTATTTCCTACTACATTAACTCATAATTAATCGTTTTGTTGAGTAGGATCCCCAACCCAATAATATTAGATTATGATATCATTAATTATTTCTAAAAATGGTCCAAATAACCTTTTAATGTTTCACTACTAATTTGATCAATACATCCATTTATCCAAGTAAAGACTCTTATATAATTTCTAATTTCCCCCAACTATGGCCTGATAAATAATTTTACTATGGTTAAATCATTACTTAAATATTTTAAGGAATTTTCTAAATGAATACTATCTTTTTGTATATTTCATCTAGTATGAAAATATTATTTATTTCATCCTTTTCTAAAAGATTATTAATATAAATTAAATTTTTTATAATTAATTAACCATGTGTTGATAAAATATTTTCTGTACATTATATTAATTTAATTCCTTCTTTAATTTATTTTAATTCATTTTAAAAATGGTGTATCAAATAAACAAGAATATCTTAAACAATTAATGACCCATGAAATGAACTTAAATATACTAAATATATGTTTTATTGTCATGATATTTTCCATTGGTTTGTTTATAAAGAAAATTATAAATAAATCCTCGACCCTAGTAGAATAACTCCTTGGACTGATATAAATTAATGTTCATGCTTTCCACCTATTCTATTATTCATCACCTTAGTTAGTTTTATATCAACTCCATCTTAATCCATATACAATCGATTAAGTCCTCTATGTAACACCCCATGATTTTAAAAGAGGAAAATTGTGTTGGATGGAGTATTTTAAATGATACACTAAGAATAGAAATGAATGTAACACCCCGATACATTAAGATATATTTCATTTTTAATAAATTCAATCTAATTGGTAGCTTGTGATGCTTGAAACACCATGTTTAAATTAAACTTTATAGTCTATTAAAATATTAATATTTAAACATTCTCATTATAACCAATCCATTAATTTGGTGGGTATAAAAAGTAATGGATAAATTAAGAAAATTATTATATTTACACATGAATGAAAAAATTCAATAGTTATCTATTGATTAAGAATAAAATATAAACCATTCAAAAGACAATGAAATGTCTTATAGAAATTATTTTTTTCAAAAATGTATTTTGGTAACTCTTTGCATGTATAATTTAAAATTAAATTATAACCTTATTAGAAAACATATAAAAATAATTTCATTTTGGAAATTATTTTTGAATCAATAAGGATATCTTATTACTTCTCTATTTCCTATGGTTTTATATTTTGAAAATCACAAACACTTTTTCAAAGTTCTGAATTTTTTTTAAGTTCTGTATTTTTTATTAAGATCTGGAATTGTCATTCCGTTATGCTTACAGATATAGCATTAAATTTTTCAATTCTGTGAGACTTAAAGATCTGTCATTCTGATTTTTCCACACTCTTATACTTACATATCTATTATTAAGATATGTGATTCCGTTTATAATTTCAAATCCATTGCATATATAATGCTGATATTCATTTCCAAATCCAATGTATATATGATGCTGATATTCAATTCTGAATCCGGTGTATATATAATGCCGATTTTCAATTCTGAATCTGGTGTATATATGATATCGATATTCAATTCTGAATCCAGTGTTATATATGATGCCGATATTCAATTCTAAATCTGATGTATATATGATGCTGATATTCAATTCTGAATTCGGTGTATATATGATTCTAATCTTCAATACCGATGCCTGTGTATATAGGATGTCGATCTTCATGATACTGAATCCTTTGTATTTGTGAATCTGATTTTATGATTCCATTTTCTTGACAATGTTATTTCTAAGAATCTATTTTCTTGATTTCATAAGAATCTGTCTCTCAGATAATGTTAGAGTTACCTAATGTATCATTCTAATGATATCGGATTTGAAGATTTCTTATACCTAACTTTTATCTTTAACTTAACATCGTTTCTTCCACTTGAAACTATGTCGTACAATCTGTAACAAACTAACCATCGTATGTTTTCCACATGCCCAGGTCCCTCCAAAATTTAAGTAAAATGTGATCATTGGAGAGGAGATGACCGTTTGGAAGTCTTTCCTATAAATACAAGCTCATTTGAATGAGCAAAGTACAATGTAGAGAGTGGATGAACTTGATGCATGTGAAAAAGTTGTTAAGTGATTTATAGAGAGAGAGGCTCTTACAAATCACAATGCATCGTGTAGATTTATTGAACAACTTGTTCGGGTGTGAACAACTTGTTCATAATTGCTTCGTGCAAACTATGATCGTGCTGATCATGGGCTTCTAGATTTGGAAGACAGAGGTTCCGATTTCATTCTAAATAGAGGGCGTGTGGGGATAGCAAGACATAATCCAATCTCTTGATTGAGGGATTACCTGGTTTTGGGTAAAACAATCTTTCTTGAATGTATAAATCAAGTAACCTTTATCCAAGGTTGTTGGATACCCTTCTCTTTGGGATAAAAGAATCATATTGTTACTTGTTTTCTTTTACAAGTTGTTTTAATTCCACTGTTGTATCTTAACTTTGTAAAAGTTAGAAAGAATAATTTTCTTATACTTTTTAATTTTGTTACTCTGATTATATTACAAATTTTATACTCTTTAAGGTAGAATATTTATTTTAAGAAAATTAGAAAAGGATTCTTTAAGAGGTCTTATGAATGTTTGTTTAACCTTGTTAAACTTAACTTTAAAGGTTCCAAAGGAATTTTTAAAGTATACAATTCACCCACTCTTGTATTTTGAGCATCTAGATTCTTATTTCTATCCTAAAATTGGTATTAGAGGAAGGTTTATCAAATAAGTATACTCACATATAAGTTCTCTTGCTCATGTTTTCATTTTCATATGTTCTTCATATTTGTTTTTAAACTTTAACTACTAATAAGTTTTGTGGAAAGAAATATCTTTTTAATATGTCATGCATTCATGTTGGAACTCTAGATAATCTTAATCCTACTAGACCACCGATCTTTGTTGGAAATAGCTATGATTACTAGAGATATAGAATAAAGAACTTGGTGATAAACACTGGTGTAGGAAACTACATTATGTTAACTAGAGCTTAGAAGATTGCTGATAAGGAACTTAGAACCTTTACTAATCCAAAAAAGGTGGAATATCAGATGAAATTTAAGGTACGTAACACTTTTCTATGTTCTATGACTAGAAAAATTTATAGCCAAAGTTATTGAAACTAGAAGAGCAATGCTCAGGGTTGAGTATCATGGTTTCTTCTTCCCTTATGGTGAAACCATATGTAAGGTACAAAAATTATTTATTACTATTGTCAACATCTTACAATCCATGGGTGAGAAAGGTTTATATGATGAATCACTTGTAGACAAGATTATTGAAATCATGCCTAATGAGTGGGAATCCAAGAGGACTGCTATCGATGTGAATAGGAAAGTTACTCAGATTACTCTTGATGAACTATTTGGAACTCTTCTTCATCCTAAAACCAGAATGAAGAGAGATGCTAATAATATTAAGAAGAAGAATGGAAATGTAGGAGTTGATTTTAAAACTACTTATAATCATATGAAATCCAAAACTCCTGAGAGGATTACTAGATCTAAAGCTAAGAAGGTTATTGTTCAATCTGAATCCAGTGAATGTGAAACTTTAGAATATGAGTTATCCAACCTTGTAGAGAGGATGAACAAGATTGTTGGATAGAAGAAAATTCAATATAGGTATAAGAAGAAATATGGAAAATACAAAAAAAAATATGTAGAACTGAAAAGCTATGAATATATAAGAACTGGTCATATCAGACCTGATTGTCCATTACTCAAAAAAAGAGACAAGAAAGATATGAATTCTGAAAGAAACAAGAAAAAGTTCAATAGATCAAATCATAAGAATGTCTTTAAATCCAATGACACTTGGAGTGCTAGTGGTGGAGATTCTTCTGATGAATCATCAAAATATGAATCTTTTGGGAAAACGAATATTGGTCTAATAGCCCAAGATCCATTTCAAAATCATTGTTTTATGGATAAGGTACGAACTTCTGAATCCTTAACCAATATGTCTTTAAGAGAAAATTTTACATATAATGGTTTTTCTTTAAATGAAGAATCTTCTTCATGAAATAATGATAATGATTTTCCTTCTTATGATGAAGTTTCTAGATTTTGTAAGTTCATTTTGAAAAGAAATTCTAATGTTTCTAAGAAACAAGATAAAGAAAATTCTATAGAATCTATTTCAACAAAAGAAATTTTAGATCTTTCAAAAGATCTTGATGGGAAAAATGTTGTTTCATAAAACCTTTCTAAGAAACATGAAGAAGTTAATTCTGGGAAGAATAAACTTTATGAGGATCTTAAGAATCTGTTTTTAGAACAATGTGTTTTCGAGAATAAATTTAACTCTAAATATATTATTCTTGAGGATAATAATTTAGTTCTGAGACTAAAATCTGAGATATTCTCCTTGAATAAACTTATGTAAAAATTAACTTCTGGAGAGGAAAATTTTGCCAATATTTATTCCAAGATCTGAATTCATGGTAATAGTCATGGTTTAGTTTATTCTCATGAAAAACCTATTTTTAAAAATAATTATTTTGTTCCTTCTTGACCCCTTTTTGTACTAAATTCCAAAGTGGAGGGAATTGGAAGAAAAAATGTTCTTTAAATAGGGTTTAATCCCGTGGTTTTCATAAAGCTTATTTTTCAAACAAATATGGTTACCCAAGTCCTTGTTATCAAATAATTATGGATCCAAGTAAATTTGGATTCCGAATATCTAACTCTTTCTTTTTCAGGAGAATGAAAGAAGTACCAAAATCCTATGCTACAGGGATTGTCAATGTTCCTGGACATGAATGGTAACAAAATCTATTTCAATAAGATTTTAAAAAGAAAATATGGGAGGGTAACTTTTGGTGATAACTCTAAAGGAGATATTATTCTTCAATTCATTGGAACGCAAGAGCAACTTGCTGATATTTTCACAAATCCCCTACCTTCCGATAGATTTTAATATATTAAACAGAAGTTATGAATAATTTCTGTAAGGTAATCATTTATATCTAATTATTGTTTAAATCATATCCTAACATTATGTTACTCCTTATTTCAGGGGGAGTACATGTGTTAGTTTATTCTATTTCTTTATACTCTTTTTCTTTTCAGATTTGAAAATTTTGGATTTTAAAAATTAGGATTTGAAAATTTTGGATTTGAAAATTTCATATTTGAAAATTTCCAAGAAAATTCTTAATACCGATAGATTCTTCAGAGTTTTCCAAAAGGTACTCTTTAATACTGTTTATTTTTTTTATCTTAATCTTTAGTTATTGGTATTTCAAAATTTCTTAAATTCTGGTTTACCTTACTTCAAAAGATCGAAATTCATTATTTTTATATCCATTTTCAACCATCAGATCAAATAAGATTATCTTCAGCCATTTGATTATCTTATGGAAGTTGAAAAGTTGTATCCATGTCTATATAAGGTGTTTCTTGTTCTCAAGTGTCACACCATCCTTACTATTCTCAGTGCTGAAACTCTGCTGCCATCAAAGCATTCGTTCCGAACATTTCCTTCACCCTGAATGACTCCTGAATCCTTAGTAGATCAGATAATGGTTTCCATGGAGATAAAGGATTGTTCAATCTTAAGAGAAAGGTGGGTATGCCCCAAATTCTTTGATAAATATTATTCCCATATTTCTAATGTGATAAGGTCTAATGGATGGTAAAATGTTTGTGTGGCTAAGGAGAAATCTCAGGATCTGGGTTATCCTGACCTGCTTCTTCAGTTCTATGAATCGGTTTCTTTCATCCAAAAAGATGGAAAGTATCTATTTAAGTTCAAATGCTATTATAATATAAATAATTTCCCCAAAAAAAGGCAGCAAATGTTCGTAACAAACATTTTGAATGGGAGGCTATTCCTTTACTCTCAGAAACATCCTGAGAAGGTTGGTTCTTTTGAAAAATTGAAGTCTCTAGATTCTCTTGCTTTTAAATTTGTTAAGAATCTGAAGATCACAATTCATTCAACAAACCACAAGATGGTGGCCCTCTGGATGCAAGGATTTATTATTCCAAGAAAGGGAGACAAGAATTATCTAAAGATATGTGATATCTTTCTTTTAGACTTTCTTTTCAACTTAAGGAAGATTAACTTTGTGAAGTACATCTTTCTTACCATTCAGACTATAAAATCCGGATCTATCAGATCTCATATCCTTATGTACCCAGCAACTATTTCGAGGAAAATAGTAAGGTGTCTTCAATATATGAATGTTCCATGTCGATCAGTCTCAAAACCTATCAAGATCTTGTTGCTCAGTGAAGACACTCTAAGGATGATGAAGGTGGAGTTTATTCCAGAATCGAAAAACATTGAAGAAATGGTTTTCCAGAACAAGGGTGATGTTCCGAAATCTTCAATGCCGGTATCTAAGAAAAGAGAACATGAAGAACCAAGAATTCCAGTATTAGATCTTGATGTCTCAGTATCAGCACCTCCTCCTACAAAGAAACCAAAAGCTTATTCAGATGCAACAGTTGCAAAGTGGAGATAAATGGCAGCCACCAGAATGGAAGGAGATCCTTCTTTTGGTTTGAATCCCGCGAAGGCTAAGGCTTTGAAAATAAAGCAAGATAAAAATCTTGAGAAGGAATAGAAGGATAGGAAGTTAAAAAAGAAGTATTTGGAAGAGGAATTCTGCAATTCTCTTCCAAAAGCTGTAGAAAAAAACCAACAAGTACCAGAATCTCACGTTGTCCATAAGAAACTGGTGGCCACTTCGGAAATCCAGAAAGCTAAGAAAGTCCTAGATTTATCAAAACCAGTTCAAGAAATGGAAGATCAGATAATCCAAGATGATGAAGATGATGTTTTAAGGAAATATTCTTATGGAAATGGTTGTCAAGAAAGAAATAGATTTCAGTAATCTTTTGACTGATTTCAAACTCAGAAGGTGACTTTTATGAATGAATTTAACTATATCAAAACTATCAATGAAGATCTTTGGCAGTTTGGTGATACCATGGATTCAACAAAAGGAGATTTTAATTCTTGTGAAATCAAGTTCAACAAAGTTAAGGCTTCAATATCTAAAAAGGGTAGTCAACTCAATTCTTTTGCTCGATCTATTTGCAGTGAAAAGGGAGTCAGAGTTGAATTAGAGAAAAAGGTGGAAACTCAAGAAGAGAGGATCTTGTATTTAGATAAGAAGAGTTAGGATCATGAGATCTTGCTAAAGAAGTTTTAAGAAGATCATAAGTAAGTAATGAAACGTAAATCCTTGATAAAGAAGATGTTGTCTGAGCAGAAGAAGAGTGGATGAATTTTCATTACATTATGATGTTTTGTAATGTAAACCTTATTTCTAAAATTTTCTTAGAGAAGTTTCTTGAATAGTTTTCTTTTGTTTTCAAATGTATGATTTCTTAACATTATAGGTACATCTTATAATTATCCATTCCTTTCCCTCTTTTTGAAAATCACAAAGGGGGATAATTTATTTAAAGAAATAATTTAATCGTTGAGAAGGAGAATCTATTAAGGGGGGTATAAAAAGAAAGGATAATGTCCAAGTAAGGGGGATAATGTCCAATTAAGGGGGAATTTTCTTTTAAGAAGAAATGTATGTCTAAGGGGGAAACATTTTGTAAATAAAACCAAACTTCAAAGATCAAGAATATGATCCTTGGGAAACATAACCTAAGGGGAATTCAGTCGTATTCATCAGAAATTTCATTCAAAAGGGCAGATAAGTTTTTTTATACTTGTTTATCTAAGTCAATATATTCTTCCTTAGAAAAGTTCTTTGTTATTTCCAAAAATGGGGAGATTTTTGAGTCAATAAGGATATATTATGTCTTCTACATTCTATATGGTTTTATGTTTTGAAAATCACAAACACTTTTTATAAGTTCGGATTTTTTTTTATGTTCTGTATTTTTTCTTAAGATCCAGAATTGTCATTCTGTTATGATTACAAATATAGCACTAGGTTTTTCCATTATTTTAGACTTATAGATCTGTCATTCCGATTTTCCACTATATTATACTTACAGATCTGTCATTACGATATGTGATTCAGTTTTACAATTCTGAATCCTGTGTATATATGATCATGATATTCAATTCGGAATCCAGTGTATATATGATGCCGATATTCTATTCTTAATCTGGTGTATATATGATACCGATATTCAATTATGAGTCTGGTGTCTATATGATGTCGATATTTAATTCTATGTCTGGTGTATATATGATGCCGATATTCAATTCTGAATCCGGTGTATATATGATGCTGATCTTTAATACTGATTCTGGTGTATATATGATGTCGAAATTCATGATACCGAATACGTTGTATTTGTGACTCCGATTTTATGATTCCATTTTCTTGATAATGTTATTTCTTAGAATCCCTTTTCTTGATTTATTAATAATACATCCTTCGGATAATGTTTGAGTTACCTAATCTATCAATCCAATTATATCAAATTCCAATATTTCTTATACCTAACATTTATCTTTGACTTAACATCATTTCTATTACTTGAAATGGTGTTGTACAATATATTAAAAAAATAACCATTGTATGTTTTCAACATGTCTATGTCCCTCCAAAATTTAAGGAAAATATGATCATTGGAGAGGAGCCGACCGTTGGGATGTTTTTCCTGTAAATACTATATCATTTGAAGGAAAAAAGAACAATGTAGAGAGTGGATGAACTTGATGCATGTGAAAAATTTGTGAACAGATTTCTAGAGAGAGAGGCTCTTACAACTCACAGTGATTCGTGCAGATGTTGTGAACAACTTTTTCAGGTGCAAACAACTTGTTCATACTTGCTTCATGCAAACTCCGATCGTGCTGATCGTGGGCTTCCGGATATGGAAGACAAAGGTACCCATTTCCTTCTAAATTGAGGGCTTGTGAGGATAGCAAGACAGATACCAATATACTAATTGAGGGCTTACATGGTTTTGGGTAAAATATACTTTATTGAAAGTATAAATCAAGTAAACTTTATCCAAGGTTTTGGGATACCCTTCTCTTTGGGCTAAAAGAATCCTATTGGTACTTGTTTTCTTTTACAAGTTGTTTTAATTCCGCTACTGTATCTTAACTTTGTTAAAGTTAGAAAGTACAACTTTCTTATACTTTTTAATTCCGTTACTCTGATTATATTACAGATTCTATATTCTTTAAGGTAGAATCTTTCTTTTAAGAAAATTTGAAAAGGTTTCATTAAGATGTCTTATGAATGTTTGTTTAACCTTTTTAAACTTAACATTAAAGGTTCCAAAGGAATTTTTAAACTATACAATTAACCCCCCCTTTTGTATTTTGAGAATCTAAATTCTTATTTCGATCCTACAATTATAATACCAATATTAACTTGTATATGAATTTTTTGTTTTTTCAAGGAAATATTACTCTCCTAATGAATTATGAAAATTCAATTTTTTAAATTATCATTTGTGTTTAATAAATTATGTCTCGTTTTTATTTTAATTTAATTTAAAATTAACATAAATATCACTATTTATATAAAATATAATTAAAAACATTTAAATAATAATGATACTTTAATTTAGTATTGTTTATTTTTAGGCTCTTAAAAACGTTTTTTATTTCTAAAAACTATTTAAAAGTGTATAATGTTTATCCATTTTACATAAATAAATAACTCCTACTATGGAATTATTTAACTAAAATATATATATTACATATCTATACATTTTAATTAAAATTAATCTAATTATAATTAATTTACTTATAGTTAATAAAATATCATTGTTTTCCTACAAAAAGTCTATTTCTTAAAAAATAGTTTTTTTGACATGTCAATAGGTTTAATTTTCAATTTTATTTGGCCAATTCTAAGAGTGTAATTTCAAAAAATGGATTTAATATTTCTAATCCTAATTATTTATAATATATAATAATCTCATCAAAATTATTTTTCAAAAATAATAGTGAAAAAAGTAAAAATTATGTAGTGTAATTTAGGTAAAAAAATTTCTATTATGGGATAGAATCAAAATATAATTGTTAAATATGAACCAAAAATAGTATAATTGAAAATATATGGTATTATTTATACCATATATTCTCTGAGGTTCTCAATATTCCATTTTGGAAAATTATTTCATGAAAAAACATGTTTATAAATATTTCTTTCCAAAAAGTCTGAGTGTGGCCTCTCACCCACTTATTAAAGGCCACCCCTCTCCCCTCCTTTTCACACTAACAAAAACAATTTATTCATCCACATACTACCTAAATAAATAATGTAATTACATCTTTTCAGCTTATAATCATTTTCTAGGGTAGAAATCCAACCAAGGTAGGATTTTGGTGGAAACTAAAAGAGTTTTTCTAAAGAAGTTGTAATGTCCTTAGTCTAGTGTTCTATTTTATTTCTTCCTCCACCTCCTTTGGATATTACTAAACATTGAGGATATAATAAAATTAGTATCATTCATATATATATATATATATATATTGTTATGATAAGACCACAAACTACAACTATATCCTCTTCTATGAAATGTGAAACAAACAGTTGAGTATCTGTAGGGAAGACTACCTCCTAAGGAACAGATATAAATCATTTTCCATCACCATGTCTCAAAAATGGATATAATGAAGTTTATAATGTTTATATATGATAATTATTATATATTTAAACTTATTTATTTATAATATCATATAAATATTCTTACTTTACATTATATATCAAATATTATAACGTCACTCGTGTGTATAATGAACTTCCAACTCACAGATATATTTGATTCGTTTCTCACTAACTCTTTATATGGAAGGTAAAAAAAGATAAATTTAATCAATGTATGTGATATAAATGAAATGACAACTGTTCATTATAATTTAAATACAATCCACTTCCTTACCATTTCATGCATTGACTAAATGGTAACGTTGGCCATGCATATGTATGACCTACTATATCCAAAAAGTGATGTGATTCATTGATAGACTCACAAATCATTGAAAAACTCTTTGTAGATATTTTCATCTTAAAATATACGTTTTAGGAACCATGTTCCATTAAAAACTAAATCTATTTTAAATTGTCTATATACTGAACCTTTAAATATTATACCATGTATCCTTTATAATTAACAATACTTTATATTATAATTGATTTGATTAATTCATGTGATGTTATGCTTCAAAGGTTTCTGAAGTTGTAAGAGTGTATATTTCAATCTCCTTTATATCTAAATTATATATTCTTGAATTTCCATTTGTATAAATTATTTGATCATTTCCTAATAAAACCCTTTCATTTTATTATTCTCTAGTTATACAATAAGTCTTCATGTAATAGTACAATTTTATATCTTCAGCTCATAAATTGATTGATAAAAATGTCTTTAAGAAAATCCAATTTCATTTCTCTCTTCAGTCAAAAATGATTTTTCTTCAAAATCTATTATTTATAAAAATGTTTTCCAAAAAGTTTTACTATTATTTTTTAAATTAACATTTACCTTTAATTTTATTTTTACTAAATATATTTTAAAATTAATATCACCATCATTTTACAAACAAGGACCTTTTTTTAATTTCCATATAAATATTAATATAGTATTTGTTTTTTTAATGTATTCAGAATGAAGTAAATACTTCTGACTTCATAAAAAATCTATGTTTTAAAGACTCATTTTTATGTTCCATTGTATATTTTTTTTAAAAATATTCATTAGTTTTTGAGAAACTTTTATATTATGAACATGTGTTTCTAAAATGGAAAGGATTATTCTCTCAAAAAATGTTAAAATTTATGTTTTAAAATCATTTTCCATCTATGAAGAAATCCTATGGTGTTACTCTAAGTGAAAAATCTGTTTTCTTATATGATATTTTTAGTTTTTTTAATGTATTTTCATCAATTACAACAAACATCAATGTTATCGATTGAATATAAATTATTTATATATTTATGTGACATAAATACCTACTTTATTCCCCCTTATTTGATAGGTTAATGCATTCCTTATGATATTTTACCAAATTCCTTCATTATTAAATTTTCATTTATTATTATATACCAAAAGATAATGAAACCCATTTTCCTTCCAAGGGTAATTCTTCTGTTATGAATTATGATTTATTTTCTTTATTTGCAACACATAGATCATTTTATTTTAGGATGGTTAATAAAATATAATTATCTGTTAAACTAGGTAATACTTCAGCATTATGAGAAGTCATATATGGGAATAGGGAGTAACCCTAATCTATTATGGTAATTTTTCCTCTGTGATTTTTTCTAGGTAGTTTTCCTTGAGCCATGATTATGTCATGTTTTGTGTTTCTTCCACATTTCCTATAATACCATGATCTAATTATACAATGTTATTTATGTTATACTACAATGAGATTACTCTTGAGCCTAATAATTATGATATCATGTTATACTTTTTACTCACATGTTATATTTCCTTATCATTTTTATACCCATACTGCGGTTCTAAGATCACATTTTTTCTCTATTTGTTCATATGATTCTTGTATATTTCTTAACAGAATGAAAGTATTTAGCCTAGCTTTATAGAAAAAAAATAAAATGTTTTATTTTTTTCTCTCACATAGTTTTTTTATGAACATAGTTTTCCAAAGACATTTGGCCTTTACGATCCTTATATTGTATTATTGGATGTTTAGGTTGAAGAATTGTGTAATAATATGATTAAATGGCTTTAGATTTCTTACACTCTCCTTTCCATATTACATGCAAGTAAGGGTAACAATGGGAATCATGTTATATAAAAGAAATCATAGACTCGTAGGCCCATACTTATAAAGGGGAGATTCATATAAAGTATTTTTAATTTAGTAATAATAATC
The DNA here is from genome assembly GCA_963277665.1 of Viscum album. Lineage (NCBI taxonomy): Eukaryota > Viridiplantae > Streptophyta > Magnoliopsida > Santalales > Viscaceae > Viscum > Viscum album. Next base: position 193,484,448 of record OY728145.1, read on the forward strand.
AAAAAAATAATTTTATTAGTAAATTAATTAAAATAATTAAAATATAGACATAGGTTGGTCAATAGCATTATCATTTATTCATGTAATTTCTATTCATTTAAATCTGTCTAGAATTAATTTTAATTTTGTATTTATTAAGTTAAAACTATTTAATTAATAAATTAATTACATTATTAATTCATTCATTCAATTATCATTATATTTATTGAAAATTTTCCTAATGATATTTATATTCTATAATTTTAAATAAATATTCATTTTTTAAGTTATATCTAATTTTTGAACAATGTGTACAAATGAGGGATATAACGTGTACCCCTCTAGTCAATTGTAAATATATCTATAATTTAAAAATACATTTATAGGAGGTAACATGGAATGAATTCCTATGCAATATACAACATGTATTATTACTCACATGTTGTGTGAGTATAATTTCTTGTTAAGGGGTTCTAAAGAATCTATTGAAAACCCCTTTTCAAAATACCAATTTTGAAAATATACTGCTTGAAAATAGTTTTATAAATATCTTTGAATTTTCCTATAATTTATAAAACCTCAAATTAATGTCCCATTTCAAATTATAATAGCTTTAAAAATACTTTTGTAAATATATTTCAAATATTTTTTTGAAAAATCTTTTTAAAATACTTAGGTATTTGAAAACATTATAATACATTTGAAAGTACATATTCTTTTGATAAAAATGGTAATACATTTGAAAATAATTATTTTTTAAAAAAATATGTAAATTTTTTAAAGTTAATTTTACTTTTGAAAACCTCAAAATACATTTGAAAATAATTACACTTTTTGAAAATGTTTCAATACTTTTTGAATTACCTACACTTTTCAAAACATGGTAATAAAATTGAATGTACTTATGACTTTGAAACGATTTTAACAATTTTGAAATTAATTTCTACTTTTAAAACAATGTTATACATTTGAAAACTGTTCCACTTTTGGGAATTTTTTTAATTAATATAGTTAATTTTCTGAAAATATTAATCATGATTTTGAAAAAATTACCATGGTGCCACCAAAAACATTGCAGGTTGTCTTGTGCAACCCACTTTCGTTAGGGATGGGTTCACTATTTTTTCCATTTCATATTTACAACATCTAAGTGGAAAATATTTTATAAAATCATTTTTATATTTCCTTTTTTAATATATATATTCATTGGAGTATGTGTTTTAAAAACATTACATTACATTTTTCTATTTAGACATTTTTAATTATACAAATATATATAAATATGAACATTCAAAGGAAATCATTTGTTAAATTTGGTACAAAAAAATCTCATTGTATTTGAAATTTTTAATAAATTATGGAATTTTAATTAACATCAATTTATTTAAAATTAACTTATTAAACCCATGAAATATATTTTATTTAAAGAGGACATAAAATTTTAACCATAATCTTCTCAAACTCATCCTTGAATAAGATAATTAGATAGAAATTTAGTCCATTCAAAATTTCATTCTTTTATAGATAAAACATTGGATTAAATTTATGAACCTTCCCATAATATAATATAAATTATAAGTTACTATTCACATAAAATAATATATAAATCATTTTCCTTTCTTAAAATAGTCATAATAAGAAACATTTATGTAAAAAACAAAAAATTATAAAAAGTAGCATTTTTAAGTAAAACATTCTATACCTGCATATATATATTCACATATTAAGATACCACTTTTATAACATTAAGAATATTTAATTTTTTACATAAAATTTAAAAATGAGATTAAATGAAATACATCATGTTATATAAATTTTTAAAATGAAATTGTAACTGCATTTAATAAATGAAATCCCCTAACAAGGATATAACAATTAAAGAATATATTAACTTGAATAATTTGAAATATATATGAATATATATATATATATGAACATTCTTACATTATTATAAACCTAAAATTAATATTCATAAAAATAAATTCTCTTGAATGAAATAAAAAACACATAGATATATATATACTTATTTTAATAATATAAAATGGAACTTGAAAATAATATATACATTACATAGAATGGGGCTTTTTAATTTAATCAATGAATATATTGTTTTTGAAAATAAATATAATAGAACCTCCATACTTGCTGGAAAATAGAAATGGGTTCTTCATGCTTGGGGTGTTTGGTCTTGATAGAGGCAGTCACCTCCTGCCTATATAAGGATTCTCAAACTAGTTGACAAGAGAAGGATGGAGATGTGAGATTTTTTTTGGATTCGATTCTTGAAATGAGATAATGGAGCTCTAAAATATTATTGGAATGTGATGGAACAGGACTGTAAATAATTGTCTATCATTCAATGGGTCTCTATAGAGGTGTAAAAATTTATCTTTATATGGGGTATACTCACCAAAGGAAATCTATTTACTAGATTTGAGGTTCTTATTGGTTAATGACCTATGAAATAATTCAAAGGTATCGTCTTTATCACCAAATATATATCATTTTAAATAGAAAAATATTAGCAGGTCTACCTCATTGGCATTTCTGTGTGGTGAAAGATGATATAAGAGACCTCCATTATGGGCGATAGTGTTGTATGGTGTGGCTTGTGGGAGAAGGATTCGAGGAAGAGTGAGAGTTGAAGGTCATGAGGTTGAAGAAAAACAAGAGGAAGATTAGAAAATGGAAACAATATGATCTAATGGTAATGATTTATGTGATATTTTAAATGGAGAACAATGATTGTTAAAAAGACACCACATCGAAATGATAATAGGTTTCCACATGAATATAAGTAAAGAGGTGACATCAGCTATCCAAAAGCTACAATTGGACATATGAATCAAAGGCTTCATCCCATAATGACTATCTATAAACTATCCTACACATTGTTTGGATATTGTCTAATATATATCTTCTCTTTATAATGAGGCGCTCGATATTCCCCCGCTAAGTGAGGTTGTAGTGCCACCTATCTTGGTGGTCTTGGCCAATTCCCTCCTCAGTTTAATAGGATGAGTTCATTTGGGGTTGAGATGGAAAGCCACATATGATGACATAATTTTTTTGTATCGTAAAAAAAACTGTTAGATGAGAAAAACAACTCTTATACTCCTCTCAAATATAAACATAGATTCACGGTTTTGTTCTGTAAAATTTTAGCTTTTTTTCGTCACAAAGATTTCTTAAATTCTATAATTATTTAAGAATCTATCATATATATGAAACATCATTCATTATACAAATATGTTATAATTTAATTCTAATTTAAATCATATATATGTGTACATTACTAAAAAAGTTTCATAGTTATATTTTTATTTCGGTATTACAAACACTTTTACCCTTTTTACCCATAACAACTACTTAAAAGGCCATAGAATTTTATTTTTTGTATATAGAATATATTAATGGGCTTTTAAAACCAGACTATAATAATTTATGTATTCTATTAATGAGAATTATTCTTTATTTCCTCTTATTTTTATTTTTATCATCTATATCTTTAGATTGATTCTAATGATGATGGATCCAGATGAAGAGAACTAGAATCTTACTATTAAAATTCCGGAATATTTTCTCTAAAGAGGTGTTATTAGACTATTTTTTACTATATAATAATTATTTTTTTATCAGATATATTCCTTCATAAGTATTATTTTTTTCCTCCATTGATGAACATAACCCCTCAAAATGATAGGATGTTACAGTGACCCCTAATGGGAATTTATAAGAGTGTATATATACTAACCCCCTATATGGAATGTTTTTTATAAAAAATAAAAATAATTCTAAAGGATGAGAAACTCATTATAAATTGGAGACCCCTTTTACTCTTTCATATTCCTCTAAAGAATTCAAAAGAAGGACATCTAAATACAACCCCACAAAACAATTTTTATAAGGAATCAAATCCCAAAGGACTGATCGGTTTAGTAGTCTAAAAAAATAGATTACATACGTAGTCCTTAAATTACAATTCAAAACATAAAACACAACATAGATAATCCTTTTAAAATGCCATTATTCTTTTATCTTAATCCTACATATAAATCATAATACACATCTTGGAATCCTGGTAAAATAAAACATATGAAATAGGTGAGGTCAGAAGCTCAGTAAGGGTAAATAATATTTCGGAAGCTATCAAAAATAAGAATAAACTTTTAAGTAAATGTATAAAACTGAAACACAATCATTTCAAACATAATATTTTTCATAATATGGAAATAATAAATCAAATAATTACAATTATCATTCACATGGATATTCTACTAGTTGAATAATCACATGTAATATCAATAAATAATCTCATAATGATGTAATTTATAATACCAGACATCATAACTACACCATCTAGGACCCGTGCCAAGACCATACATAACCATACCATCAATTCCTTTCACCAAGACACTAGTTTGTCTCATTATCCCTAACAATGCATCACATGGCTATATAGGGCACCACCCATCAATTAATATGTCCAATACATTCCTCATAAGGAAATTGTGAAACATAAACAACATAATGATTCGTATTAAAATCATGTTTATGAAATATAAATACTTTAACCATAAAAAAGAATTGTATATAAATAAAACATCCAAAATCAAACTTATCATAAACCAATTCAATAAAATATATTAAATGATATCATAATAGGTCAACCTCAATTAAGCATAAGATCTAAAAAAGGATGTCGACAGATATGAAAATACTATATTATAATCATTAAAAATATATTGAGATGAATACCCCTTTTTCATTGAAATAATTTATTCAAATTATGAACACTTATATAAGAAGAAATTTAAAAATATATTTTTGAATCAATGTTTACCACACCACTTTGAAACTATTGATAATAATTATCATTTTAAACATTCATGTCATTATAAGTAAATCCATAATACCATTTTAAAAACATGGGAATTAATGAGAAATATATAGAAGAATAAATCATTCAAAAATTTAAAATGATGTTTTAGTTATTGAGTCCCTTATATAAAACATTACCAATATTCCTTTTGAAAACATTATTAAGAATCATCGACATTGATGATAAAAATGTCCTAGTAAATACTTACGCATAAAAATTCTCGGATAATAATGGGATTAAGAAATTAAACCTCACCTTGTACTTTCCTTTTTTTGAGGGTGTGTTAACTTTCAGTATAATTAATAAGGTAGTGTTGAATAACAAATTACACCATATCGTGAAGATGGTAATCATACGTACACACACATGGTGATATTATTATTTATAGGATGGATAATAGGAGGAATAAGGATGTAACATAATAACAATAACTTCTTATAATGTAAAATATACTTAATGTATTACTTTATAATATAAAAAACATAGTAATAAGAATTATAAGAAGAAAATAAATGGAATTTAATTGGTAAAACTATTACCTCTTTTTTGAGTGTGTCATTCTGATTTGGACTAAAGGTCTACTAAGTTTTGATTTTATCAAAACATTTTTCATCTAGTGTGATGTTAGGGAATTTTGGAGAAGAATTGGGTAGGTTTTGTTCAAGAAAAAAGGGCTTTATATGTGTGATTAAAAGAGAAGTAGAGGAACCCTTTTATAAGAGAGGGGATGAGCATTTTTTAGAATCAATGAAAATATGAAACTATAATAAGACCATTCTAGATCCAAATAAATAAAAATGACCCATAAATGAAAGTTATATTAAATGTTAGTCTATATTATACATCTTTTTTATTATTTATCATTTTTTATTTCTAAATAATTTAATATTAAATTAATTCCTTAATATATCATTATTTTCCAATTTAATACTATTTATTTAATTTGATATAAAATACATTAATAAAAATGGTGAATTTGAATAAATATATAATATATCTTATTGATCTATGAGATTATTTAGGTACATTTATTGATTATAAATATTTCAAACTTAATATTATAAAATGGATTTATTCTATTATAATGTTAATTAAATAAATTTTGTTTTAGAACTGAAAAGACTTTTAAAGTAATTATATAACATTTAAAATTTATAATAAATTTATTTAATGAAGCCTATTTCATTTATATAAAAATATATATTTATATTCATTCATAGATTTGTTTTGGCCCTATATGGACACATAAAAGATATTAAAATAGAAGATAGTGATATTTTGTAACTATATTTGATTGAAATAATATTGAATTTATTTTCATAGAAAATCATTCATTATAAAACTGAAATCATATCATAATGTGATAAGGATATAATATTATGTATAAAATAATTTTAGGACCTGTTTTAGTTTTACTTTAAACATTATAATTTTTATTTACCCTTAATTAGTCTTCTTAATTTTAATTGTAGTAATAACAATTAAATTATTAAAAAGGATGTAAAATTTTACTTATATGGGGGTCAATTTTCCTTAAATAGAATTTTCTATAATTTTATACCATATAATAATCATTTTTTTATATTTTTAATGATTTTTAGGATTTTTAAATAATTTAATAAATTATTATTTTTATAAATTTTCAATATTGTCAATTTTGAAACTATTTTTAACTTTGACATTAATGAAAAATCAAAAGAAAATATAAATTAGAAAAAAAATAATTTTATGTACTCCTAAAATGTTTTAGTCACCTATAAAATTTGTGGATCACCTTAATTAATTCAATGTTTATTCCTTTTAATATTTCTAATACTGTTAATTTGATATTTCTGTTAATAAAATAAATTTTCCATCACTTTTGTGGCGTCATTTAGGGTAATTATATAATCAATAAAAACTATAAATACTTTATTATTGTGTAGGTAATACATTTATATTTATAGATACTATTATTAATTGATTTAATCTCTGGGTTATCACTATATTAAAATTAATATACTTATATAAACTGAGATTCATATATTTGGTCACATTCACTAATTTTTATAATATTAATGTCATATTCATGGAGAAGATTCCGTTAAATGATTTCATATATAATAGAAGGTGATAAGGGTCAAATTTAGTCAACCAATATGACTTTGACAGGTGTTAGGGTAATTTTATAATATCATTTTATCCTTTAATTACCTAATTTACCCTTAACTGAGTTAAATAAAAATTACCGTAATTATTATTCATAATGTCCAAAAAAATAAAAACTAATATATTAAAATAATTTAGACCCAGCGATTAAAAATATGTAATACATTTTTAATAATTTAAAATATAGATGTTGTATTAATTAATTTAAAATTATTCCCATTGATGGAATTAGAAAACCGGTTTTTTTAAATGTTAAAATCATCAAAAGATTGACATGTGTTTATATACTATTTTAATGAGAATATAATTACAATGACCATTGTTATATTAAATTACAAAAATATAATCTAATTATAATTTAAAACCAATCTGTATAATTTAATATAAAAAAACTATTTTACTAAAAAAGTTGTTCTCAATTAAAATTTATTATTTTTTAATATTATTCAAAACATTAAACTGAACATAAAAATAAAAAAATGGACCAAATTAAATTTAGACATTTTTATTTAAAATAAAAAAAATTAATTTTTTGAATTATATATTTAAAAGTTTTAAATATTGTACTTAAAATGGGTTTTCTATTAAAAGGTGGAAAAACAACATTTTTTGAAAAATACTTCTTTTATCTGAAAATTTGAATTTTGTTATATTAATAAATAATATACGTAAGATTAATCTTTAAATTATATTTAATATATAAAATTCAAAACTTGATTAATACAATTCATAATCTTTAATTTACCAATAAGTATATATATTATTTTAAATAATAATATTTTATTAATATATTGTGGTTTGATAAAATTAATCCTTGTGTTTAACATAAGCCAACTCATAATTATGTGTAGCATAATATTGACATAGTGTTACATAAAATGAAAGCAATAATAAAATTTATATTTATCCAGAAATGAAAATATTTGAAATTATCATGGTGTTAGAATGATGCTAAGGATTTTCAGACCCCTGAACTCAACCACAATGAGATCATTTCACTAGATGGTGGTGGAAATTAGTGGGGGATGAAACAACCTTGGGACAAAATTATAAGGAAATAGAAAATGGATGAAAATCCATATGGAAATTTCATATTAGGGACGGTCTCCAACAAGTGGTATATCTCCAAAGAAAAATAAGGAATCTAGAATGAAATTGTTGAGGAAATGGGAATTTCCCCATTGTCACAACCCTTTGGAATCTTCTTATTACTATTATCCTCCCCTAATCGGGCTTTCTATACTAAAGGTGATGTTTATCAAGTAGAAGGCCTTCAAATGGGCATCCTTTGTGTAGACCTTCATCTCCCAAAACACGAACAACTGTTATATGGACCACTTATGCGTCTTCAAGAATGAGAATATTCATATCCTTTCATGTAGTGATGGTCCCCAATGTATATTGATGTCCTTCTTAATATAGGGAACCACTATCATTATCTACCTCATTTGGGACTCTAACCCTTGTACTAATAGAAGATATTTATGGAGTAATTTGGGAATTATGAGTAAAGAAATGAAATACAAATGGATTGTTCTGGGGATTTCCATATTGTATTAAGGGCTAAGGAAAAACTAAATCAAACTTCCACAGTTTATCCTCCCACAAGTTATCAATATTCATATACCAATGCAATTTCACGTAGGTTTAGATTTCTTGATCTGATATCACCTTTAGTAGATCCTCCCTAAATTTCATTAATTCTTACAATATTGATATATTTTTCCTCCATGTTTATAATTATATTACAATAAATTGGGTATCTGGGTTCAACAGTCCTAAGTATCACACTGACCACAACCATATCATTATTGAGATATTATTTTACCTTCCAAGGTAAACCCCTTTGACCTTAAAATGAAATAATGGATTGCCTATTACTATTGAATGAAGGGAAACTATTTTAAAATCCTATTTAATGGGTCCCCCTAGAAGTCCCTCTAGGTTTTAACTGGAAAAATAAATAGTACAAAATTCCTCTTGTGGGAGTGGAGAAAAAAATCTTTTCTATGATTGATGATGATATAAAGGCTCATAAAATTCTCCTTATATTCAATCAGAATAGAATCCTAGTCTACTATACAACTTCTAAGAAAGAATTGACATCTCTTTCCAAACTTGAAAATCATCTATACATTTAAGAGAAACTGGAAAAGATCAACTAAATATAATATAAAAATACAATGTGTTATGGGAGGAAATATTTCCATAAACATCAATGTTTTTCTTTTCACATATAAGAATTAAATTTTCAATGTAGTGGTTTATTATTTTCCATTATTTTACTCTAATTATTCAATTGAAAACAGCGACATGACTATTGATAATATCCCTCCATGATTTATGGAGAACTAGAACTGAGGAGTCATCTTGGAACCCATTAATGTGGAATTTAAATTGGAAATATTTTCTCCCAACATTGATAGTCCAAAGAGTTATGAAAGTCTGACCTATTAATTATTTATATTCAAATAGGACATCATAAGTGATTAGGTGATGATTTCTTGAGGTAATTCTTCAACGATTCATATTTCCCACATGTGATCAACACCTACTTCATTCCCCTTATACCAAAAAAGTATAATGTTATTTATGTCAAGGACTTTAGGATGATATCAATTTTGAATATAATACCTCAAATCATGAGAAAATTAATTGTTTCCAGAATGAGAAGCTTGGTTGAGGACACCATCACCCCAAATTAGTTAAGTTTATTCCTTAATTGGAGTATCTAAAACTGTCTCTTTATTACCTCATGAATTATTAATTTAATAATCTGGATAGAAAATCCAGGAAACATTACTCTCAAAAATGACACCTCTAATTCTTTTAACAAACTGAAATGAAGCTTCATTATTTATATACATAAAAAATAAAACATCTCCACTATGTTTATTATTCTTATTAATATTTTTATTTCTATGGAAATGCATTCTCTTATTATTAATTAAACACCATAGGAATTTTCCAATGATCTAGGGGTGTTTGGGAAAGAGATCATCTCTTTGGAGTTATTATTTTACATGTTTGAATACTATATGAGATGTTTCATTAATGACATTTCTAATATTATAAATTACAAATGGATTAAGGATGATAGAGTTACACTCAATCCCTATAACTATATTTATTATGATTATATTATCCTTCATGGGTAGGGCTCCAAAAAACCAAATCTTTCATCAATGAAATATTACGACAGTATGAGGAAGTGTCTTGTAAAGACATCGATAAGAAACAATCCTTCATCATCTATGGAAATATTTTATCAATGAAGAGGTAAAATATGAATTATAGAATAGTTGGTGTGATGTGGGGGACCTTACATTTACATATTTTGGCATCTTTATATTATTGGGAAATGTTATAACATTTACACTGATGAATGATTCTATGATATTACAAACTATTTTCCCAAATGAAAATGCTAATTAGTTTTCCATAAAAGGATATTATTCTTGGTAAACTTAGTTATCACCTCCAAATTTTTCCATTCCTTCTCTCTATTAAAATCTCACAATGTTTTCATTACAATATTTCACGTGGAAAGGAATAAGTGAATCATGGAGGTTTTTTCATCAAGGCATGTCTTCATTAACTCCCATGTTAGACAAGCCATCAACAACCAGTTTTTCTTCCTGATAGACATGTGTGATGATGTAGTTCACCTCAGTGAGAGAACGGTTTAACTCCATCCAATAGGTTGTAATCGGACAATCTAGATGAGTTACACCATTCCAAATAGCTTGTACAATTGTCATTGAGTCACTTTAAATACAAATGTTGTTCCAACCAAAAACCACGAACAATTTTATCATATAGATCAAACCGATTTTCTCAGCTTCAAGGGAAGTTGAAATGCTACAATAGACCATGTAGAATCCTAGAATCTCACAAGGAGATTCCTAAAGATAGAACCACACCAGACATGCCCCAGATTTCCCTTAGAGGCAACATAAATGTTGATGTGGTTCCATCCAGGGAAAGGGGGTCTCCAGAACATCTCTAGTGGGTGATGTGGATGACAGAAGTTATCGTTGATCTATATAAGTTTTAGGATTCCAAAGTCATGCACAGAGTTTTCGAAATGACCTTTGTGTAACAAAGTAGCTTCTTTTATGGAAATAAAGATTTAGGTCAAAACCTGTATTAAGATTGAGTGATTATTTTCTATGAAAAATAGCATTTCGATCATACCAGATCACATGGTGGAGTTGAGAAACTATAGAAATGAAGATATTCTGGATTTTCTAAGATCCCTCAATCTATGCACAATTTCTAAGTTGAGTTTTTATAGAGTCAAGTATAAACCCTCTTCAATCAATCATGTGGGTCCTTAAAATGAACTATCTGAAAATATTTAATGATTCCTTACTCACTAAATTTACATGGATTACCCTCATATCTAATGACCTATCACTTGAGTTGGTTTTATACAGGTTTCATAAATTTTTTTGAATTGGTATACATACTAAAATTCCTAATCCATCTGGATTTACATAATTAACTTCTTTGATTATTTTATGGGATGTTATAAATGGATTGTACATATGCATCCCAATCATAATTTAAGGAACATCCATCCTCTTGAAAAATCCATTAATGAAAATATGGTTATCCCACCCAACTAGTAACATAATTCCATTACTAAATTTATATAAATTATCCTAAGACATAATGTGATTTTCCCACCTCATATCCTCCTTATGTTATAGAGGAATAACTTTGGGGATAAGAACACTCACTTATGGACCCCAATAAGAAATGGGAACTTCAATGATACTAAATTCTTCAATTTAAAAAATTAAGGTGCCTATAATACCCCTCCATTGATACTGAAACTCAAATCCCATTTTCATCCATCCTATAATAAAATTGATCCCTAATAAAATTTGGGGAGGTTATATTCCTACTACTAATCAGATTCACAGGGATTGAATATTTATGGGCTTGTTCGGAAACATTTACATACAGGATTGGAAAAATATTCCACATATTTTTGTAAATAGATTCTTATCTCCAAGATTTAGGATTATATAATGTGAGTTTTTGGTAGAAGGATATATGACAAACAACCCTATTAAAGAACTTATTCTTCCCAACACGGCTACATTACGAAATAAATTTGTGCGCTATCAAATAATTTTTTCCACTGTCTCTATCATTACAAACACCTATAGAGATAGAAATGACCTAATTGACAATTAGGCCACCTCTCAATATGAGGTGACCAATTCCATACACATGGACATTTACCATCATAAATTGTTAAATAATTTTCCCTGAAAAGCAATATGTATATCCTTAAAATATTAAAACATTGTAGTGTTCATGGAATAGAGAAAATATTGCTTTTTTGGAAATAAATTCATTGGATTTCCCTGACCACTTTGTAGATCAAGGTGAATATTGATAGTGTGGATTTTGGCATGCCATTTCCCAATGGGAGTGGCAATGTCTCTTATACCTATTTTGCATTCATAAAAAGGTGATTCTCTTATAAAAATTGAAATGGAATAACATATGCTGTTTAATGTTGGGTTGTGATTCTTCCTGTAAATGATTCCATTGAATGTGAATGAAATTATCTATGGATTGAATCATATTAGAAGCTATCTATTTAATATTTGTGGGATATAGGTAAAAATTTAAATTTTTAAATGATATATCATTAGATTAAATGTATTCATTTGACCAAACAACTCATTCTCATAGTGTCACATACATATATGGTGTCCAACAATGTTGAAGATTCTGTATCGAAGCGAGTGATTGTGGCGACAAGCGTAATGTGCTCCTTACAGACTCATTACTACTGCTCATAATTTATTAAAGTGAATATATGTGGTGTGATACACTCATACCTATTTGAAAAAAATTGTAATTTTTAAGCTCTTATCTTTTTTCTTCTTAATAATTTTATGATTGACTTTTTCAATATTCGGGTCCTCTTCATTTTTATTTTTTATAATACTCCAAAATTACTCTATGGGTATTCTATCTAGTAAATAATATCACACAACATATAAACCATTTCTAGTCCATTATGTTTTGTTTTAATGATAAATTAATATTTATTCCATGTTATTAATTTACACATTTAAAACATGGATTTTTATGAACATCAAAAGAATTAGTATGAGTTACATAACATGTACCACCCAGTGCACACCGTTTACCTTATTTTATGATCATCCCCATCACATGCATAGAAAATTAGTGTGTATTATGTATGAAATTTTTTGAGTTACATGACATTCAGACGAACTAACATCTTGTAATATCATCTTCCACTACACATGTTTCAAACATTGATCACGTGACTTCCCTAATTCTTGTAGGCACAACCGTGTGAGGTTACATAGACTGTAAGTCAACTACATGTGGTGTAACCCTACAATGAAAATTCCTTACAATTCATTAATAACAGATATTAATAATTTCATGTATTGATCTCCTAGATGATATAATATTATTTCTATAACTCTTCCAAATGTAGTGGATATGGATACAAGATGTGTAATATTTAGTTACATGTCATGTGACCAAGTCTTCTATCTAAAATCTCCAACCCCTCTAAATGAGTTATTTGAGAATTCATAAAATTATCTTTTTTATTCTATCTCATAAAAATATAATGATATCATTATCATGTCATTAATATTATGAATGAAAAAAATAGAAATGAAAAATTAACAAAAAATTTATAATCTGATTTAAATAAAAATATTATTGTACGTTAATATATTTCTGATCTAATGAAACATAGTTTTTTAGGTCACAGTAAAATAGTGTCGATCCAATGATTAATTATTGATTTAATCAGTTTATTTAGATAAATAATCTAAAATGACATTAGAATCCCTATAAGATTCTATGAGAGTATCAGTTTAGATATAGTTTATAATGAATTTATATCATGAAGAATTATTTTTGATTAAAAGTTTTTTCATTATAGAACCGTCTAAAAACAAATTCCTTTATATCTTTGAGAAGAATGATTCATGGGTAAAATCAATCTAGTTTTAATGTAAATGTGATACAAGAATATCATAACATTGTTATGGAATCTTAGAGTGGAAGTACAAATAATTTTGTTTTCTTTCATCATTCAAAATTCATCATGATAAGAATAATTTTACATCTTGATTGAATTTATCTAGTTTTCTGAAGACTTGATATGGGGCAATAATATTGATGCTCTCTACTCTTGAGAGTATTGTAGAGAATTTACTCTCATTGTATAAGAAGAATCTATAGTACAAAAATGTTGTGAACAACCCTAGAAATGATATAAACATGGTTAAATACTTAAGTAATTGAATGAGATATTATAAAACGACCCATTAATATTCTCCTAAATTGAAGATATCACAATATTTAATAGTAATATTATTATTATTATTTATTTAACATGAATAAATCTCATATATAATTTAAATATCATATCATAAACCAATAAATAAATATTTATTGAAATGGTATTAAATATAAAATTTCAAATATACCCATAAAAAAGCATTGCAACCCTCCTTGGTAATTATAAATCCTTGAAAAATAACTATTTAACTAAATAAATATATATATTTTTATTATTTATTCAACAAATACAAAAATATAAAATTTTAATGACATTAAAATAAATATTTATTTAATATTATTCTCCCATATATATTATTTCAAATAACTGGGGATTGAATATTTTCATTAGACATAACCTATATAATTAATTTCACTTAGAACATGAGAATAATAGTTATTCAATTATTAAATTAAAATATAACTTCACTAATATTCTAGATACACTTAGTGTGTGACACTTAATGACTCTTTCTCAGTGACATTAGACTAACTATATGAATGTTCAAGATCACCATCACATAACACATCAAGATGCCCATCAAATAAAGAACTATCATCATCATAAAAACATACTCCAATAGGAAGTAAATGTGTAATATGATCCCTTTTACTCAATAGCTCATCATGGTGGCTTCATTGTCCATGTAATCCATCTTTATTTTTGATATATCATTCATTTATATTCTTGAAAAAACTTGTTGATGAAACCACCATGGTCATGTGATTAATCAAATTGGTCAATTTTATTCAATGGTATTGAGATATCTATATACATTAACATGGAATGGAAAAATTATTTCTAGACTTATTTATTAATTCCATATCACTCGTGGCATACCGAACACATCATACATCCACCTGAGTATATTCTTATATGGTTTTCATTAATACATCTAAGTAACTCGAGATATGTTTTAAAAACAATATAAAGTCTAAGGGATAACACCCACACTCACATTTTAGAATATCCAATTACACATACAACATCTGCAATTGATATGGGTGGATATTTTCTCATAACCCCTTCCCTAGAAGATTACAGAGTGTGAACATCATGAGAAAAAGTCTGAATGCCTCATTGACCCCACTACAACTAATATCCCATATAATTTGTGTCCCTTAATAATGTTTTAATTCGACTATATGAAATATTTTTAAGAATATTATCATAGTACTTCATGGTTACCATCATAGAAAATAGCTTCAATGACCTTTTCATGTGAAATAAACTATTTTGATATAATGAAATTAATGTTATTACAGATGAAAACTCATATTAGGATATTATATTTATTAATGTAAATAACCATTAGTATACTTTAAATTAAATATATAATGATATTGTTTCTGGGGTTCCAACTCCATTTTTTAGAAATTTCAAACGGGACTTAATAAATAGTTCTTTTATCTACTATTATCATAAACATTATAGAGGAATATATTAGTAGATATATACTTTATAAATGTAAAAATATAAGGAATTAGAAAATATATGTATGTGGGAAACTGGATTTAACAGAATATTATTTAATATTAAGGGTATAAATTTATTTTGAAATTAAGGTATATTTGAAATTGATATAGTCTCAAATACTCTTTAATACTATGAAAAAGTGGTTGCATTAGAAATCAATTGGAATAAATCTTTTTTTACTTGGACAAAATATATTTTAAAAAACCATTAGTGTATTTTTAGTAAAATTGGAGTTAAAATTACGTCATCCATTTATATTAACATTTTTATCCACACATTTTTTTGAAATTGAAATAATGTTATTTGTTCTTAATAATCGATAAAATCAAGAAGAATTTTTTAGTTGGAAAGGAATGAATATCTATTTATTTTGTATATTTTATTTGGTTAATATTTTCAACACCTTGAGGTTTTTTTTTCTTTTTAATTAATTAATGGACTAGTGAGTTATTAAAGAAATTACATTGTGCTATTATAAATGTCATTTTTTTGGTAATATCTTAGAGAGTAGAGTTAATGTGGTACTATGGAAGGAATATTATAAGATATTGGATTAGGGGACTTGATGTAATGAATTGGAGGACATTTAAAAAAATCTTGAGAACTCAATTTAAGTGAATATTGATTGACTGATTCAATAAAACTATTAATTTTGTTTAGAATAGTCTGACTAGTAGATTAATTAAATTGAATTTCAATTATATAGAAATTTTTCGTTTGGATAAAATATTGAAATATTTTGAAAAATATATTAACAAATTCTATATAGAATCTTTATTGGCCATATGATCTATGTATTTTTAGGATAATTAGATTATAATATGGATAAATGATAAATATAATGTTGATGATTTTAATATTAAAACTTCAATTATATGTATGATTGAATCTAATAGGCTAGATAATATAGTTAATATATATAATATAGTACAATCCATTTCCTTCAAGCATGATAAGGATCCTCTTTTTTTTTGATACTATGTATTAATGGGACCATATTTAGTAAAAGTTTTTCTAACATCACGACTGAGAGTTATAAAGATAATAACTTTTTGTTAGAAATAATGGATGATGTTATGTTGTATTTTTAAAATTTTAATCATTTTGAAATTTTTTTCGTAAGATAATTTTATGCAGTTTTTTTCTTCCCTATTTTATAATATTGGTATGGTGCATGTGTGATGTTTGAAGAGATGATTTTGAATGTATTTAAAATATATTACTCAAATATAGTTTTTTCACTAGTATCATGGAACAGTTTAAGTGATATTTTTGTTTTCTAAATTATTATACTAAAATCATAATGAAATTGATTGGTTTAAATTATATATTTTTTGGATCATCTGTACTCAAAAAATAATTTGTAGTCATAACAATTAAAATCCTACACACTCTTTGGATGAGTTGAAATGTGATTAAATTTCTTGAGACATTGGATGATACTTCTGTTATTGTAAGTGATACTTTATGTTTAGTTATGAAAAAATTTATTTTTTAATGGCTAACAACCATTCCCAATTCTTGTCAATTTAATACAGGCTTATAGTTTTATGTATGTTCAAAGAGATTATTGGTGTTCAGAAATTTGTTTTGATATATCACTTATTTGGATGGTTAAAATTCAATACGAATGAATATTTAAATTGATAACTATGTATGGAAGGTTATAGAGGATATTATTTTAATCAGGAAGATACATTTTTGAGCAAATTATTTTTGGATACTTCATAAAAAAATAACCTTTTATTCTATGATTTATGGTGTTATATTGGTGAAAATGTACATTAATTATCTAAAATAGAAGACTTTTTTGACATAATTTGACTCGATAGTACAGTCAAATATTCTAGTATTTTAATTATAGGTGTTCTATATATGTTGAGGATTCAAAATTCACTATATATAAAGCAACTAAATTCTATCTAGTTTTATAATAAAACTTACTTAAATGGAGGATAATTATATTGTAGATGTGTTCTTGAAAATATTTTTAAAAAGTATGTGTTATATCTACAATGATGTTATTTAAAATAATGTATCTGACTATATTCTTAAAGAGTGTGTTGGATAATCTAGTCATGGAATGTTTTATTTTAAATTTTATTCAAAAACATTGGTTGGAGATAACCCTATTAGAAATATTTTTAATTATCATTATCATATTTATAATATAAAAATACTACTAATTTAATTATTGGAGGGGAATAAGATAAATTTTATTGAATTTTTTCATGAGGATGGGTATATTTTAATCTAATCTTGTGTGACCTAAGTTAGATTTGTGGGAATGAAGGATAATTTATTAAAATCAAAAGTTGATGAAGAATAATTTTCATTGTTTTAATAATAGGTAAAAAGATATGTGAAGAGTCTATATTAGATATGATTATGTGGTGGATTTTTTATCAATATATTTTTCATTACCAAACACCTATAAAATATTTTTAATAATGTGTTATTAAGGATATTTTGAATTTTGGAGATGATTGAATGAATTTTGGAGGAGTTTGAAAAAGGGTTTTTGTTTTTTGGATGGTGTGTCCAAGAGTTTTGATGATGAGAAATATTGTGTCCTAAAAATGATTTTTTTTCTCCAAATATATGGTTTTTCTTTTCTCAGATACTGATAATTTTTATATCTAATATATATTGATTTTAAATGAGTTAGTTTTTTATCATTGTAAATAAGGAAAAGTTAAATAATTTATATTTTTTATATATTGTGATATGTAAATATTTTCATATGTAATGAATTTTGATATGTTAGGTCTTTCTAATCGAAATAATAGATTCATTATTAAATATAAGTTTTTACCATACTATAATTTATAAGATTATTTTTATTAAGGAATTTTGATATGTGATGTTTTTTCTTTAAGGAAAATTTATAATGTTCTTAGACACATGGGTTTTTGTATAATATTTTCCATACTCAAGATTTTATCTATGAATATGTAAACATTTATACAGTTCAAAAAATGAAAATAAAGATTCATAATAAAGTAATTTAATGATGAAATATGATTATATAATAGTTATATGATGTGTTAAAGATTAAGCTCCACGCTATGAAGAATATATCACACCGTGATCTTGAATACATTGATGAAAATGGGAGAAGGGTTCCACCATGAGAAAGATTATCACATCATATATGGATAAAGATTTATTACTATTGAAGAAAATTATTTTACCATAAAAAATTGTATGATATCATATAATAATTTTATGGGAGTCAAAATGGAATGATTCAATGATTTAATATGTTGAAGAGAAGTAATAGTACAGTTGAATGATGTATGTTATATAAATTTTAATTATAAATTAAAAATATTAATTGATGAAATTATCTTACGATGTAATATGTGTGACTATAAGAATCTTACACAATTTTTTAGGAGACAGACTAAAATTGATGATAGTAATGGGGAGTGTGCATAGAAGTGTTTAAATAATGACATAAGAGTAAGGGGAATGGTAATAAGAGAAACAATTACTCATTGGAAGTATAACAATAATGAAGACTCTCTTATTGTTGTAAAAAATTTATAAATATATATTTTTGAGAGAAAAAATTACAAAACAATACAGTCATTATGAGGCATAAAGAGTTCATGGATATACTTTTCGGGTTGTATCAATAATGATGATTTTATATAACCATATAGTCTTGTGGTATTCTAGATCATTTTGATGATTTGGTCGCTGTTTTGAGTGGTTAAACTTGTAAAGAATATAATTTACCTACTATGATTATAAATTGGTGTTTGTGATTGTGATTGTGATCTAGTCATTAAATTTAAAAAAATTCAATTCTTCAACTCCCCCTAAATTATTTCTCCTTGATCATGAGGGTAATTTGTAAAATATATCATAAAAAATTGGGTTTTCATTGAATATGACCTTTTTTAGTGTTTGAAGAGAACTAGTTTGAATATGATGTATTATTTTGCATTGGTGTTTCATAGGAGATGCAAGGATGGTCCATCCTTTTCTATCAATAGGTTGTCAACAGTTTATTCAAATAAATCCTTCAAACATGGTGAAAAAACCCTAGAATTAATAAAAATATAATCTATAATATGTTATTTATAATTACTATATATAATTGATAATAATTCAATTTATAAATATTTATTTATTTTGGATCTAGGTAACCTCTTCACGTTGTATAATCATTTAATTGAATTATTCAAGAGTATAATCCATCATTTGGCATGAACTTATGCTCCATAAGTATAGAAACATCACTATAGTATAATCAAGTTCTGTTGAGAATGATTCTCATTACAAGAATCGTTATTTTTTAAATAAAAAAGTATTACTTTGAAGGATTAATGGATTTATTATAGTTTTACTAAGGACATAAGTGTGAGGTACTGGAACAAAACACTTATTTTATCATAGAATTATTTAGATATTTCTATCTATATTGTAGGATCATTATCTCTCGAGAATTATTTTCACTATATTGTCTCACCCTACATATTATATAACTAGGTTTATATAATTTCTTTAATAATTGGTAATTATTCATTGGCCCTTAGACAATATCCTTATCTTCAATTATCATCACATATAATTATAACAACAACAACAAAAGAAACAAAAATAGTTATAATATTATTATTATTAATATTCCCTCATTGCACTCATTCCTTGTGATAATAAAAACAATTATGTATAAAAACATATTTATTTAAATGATAAATAGTACATCATTCCCACTAGACCACCAACTTAGTTGTCTAGTCTGGTAAGTCCTATTTTTTATTTATGAAACCATGAAAAATGACTATATATTTTAAAAAAATATATCTTCAAACTATTTTATTAATAATGTAATAAATACTATATTTAATAAAACTCACAAATAGATATTTATTTAATATTCAACTCAAATATATATTCTTTCAAATAAACCACAATTGAATATTTTTAATAAAAGTAACTCGGATCAAATTTATTCCTCAAAATATTATAATAATATCGATTCTATAATACAATTAATAAATAATTTAATAGAATGTATTTATACACTTATTTGGTGATAGATTATGCCTCCTCTATAGAGACGTTAGTCTGAGTCATCAAAGGTACAAGATTATTTTATAGAAAAACAGAAATGAATCCATGAAAAGAAGTTAATTTCATAATGAAAATAAAAAACTATGAATATTCACCTTGTAATATATCCAATTTATCTTTATTTACCATTAAGAGGGTCATATTGAATATGTAACCAATCTATATTATTGATATGTTTACTTTGGATGTTCAGAAATGAAATTGACAATAAAACAACGAAGGCCATGGAATTTAATCAGGCTATTACATTCCAATAATAAGGCTAGTGATATAAAACTTCATTAACAAAGGACAGAAAAATTATTTCTTCACATATTCATTAATTTCACATCACCTATGACACAATTAACACATCCCACCATTCTTTGAGAACATGTCATTATGATTTTCCACAACACATCTAATTCCAGGATTCTTTTAATTAATTAATAATATTCTCAATTCTAAGAATCCATAAACTTATTAAAAATTAAGGATATCTAATGAAACATATAACCCATGGAATTGTTATGGGTGTGTATTTTCTCATAACCTCCTCTTCTAGAGATTGCAATGGGTGAAATCCCTGAGAAAAAAGTCTCAATATCTTACGATCCTTTACCATTATATCTCGTATCATCAATTCCTCGCTAAAAGATGTAATCTTGTTATATAATTTATGTTTAGTAATATATTAATGGAACTTCGTGGTTATCATCATAAGGGTTAGTGGTAAGACCTTTTGATCTAACATATACAGTTAATAAATTATCATATTATTGTTATATAGATGAATAATCATCATGTGGTAAGATGTTTCTTAATATTAAGAACCATGAATATATATATAATCAAAAATAAAAATTAGTTTCTTTTTGGCCACTGACTCTAATATAATCTCAATTAGTTGGATAAAATTCTAATAACTTTGAGCGCAGATGAAGTCACATGATATTCATTCTTCTTCATAGATATGGATTTATTCATTATGTCCACCACAGTATCCTTCAAGGAAAATCTATATACAATGAAACTAACCCTTTGAGAAGAACTCCATAAGAAGAAACAATTCCAAATTATATGATTTATTCTCTTTTGTGACCTTATCTCCTTGATATTCACCACCACCGTAATATTATTATAAAGCATTGTGATTTTGTCTTTACTAAAAGGTACCAAATGAATATTATTTGTAATGTTTCAAATATAAATCACTTACTTAGCTACAAAAAGTGAAAAAAATTACGTGAACTCTATTATAGAATCATTATCCAATACTTTATTTTATATATTCTAGTCCCTGGATCCTTTATTTGTGGTGAAGATAAATCCAAACTATTATTTTAGTTCATCATTATCCATTTAAAGACTATGATTTTCATATCCAATGATGAATGGATACTCATATCATTCATAAACAATGTAAATATACTTATTACACCTTACATACCTTAGGATATTATTGACTACCATTAAATGGTGATCTCAAGGTGTTAATTGATATCTTTTTAGCATGGTGAAGGCATAAAAAATATCAAGCATGATAAAATATAGGGAACACATGAAAAATACTATAGATAATGTGTAATAAATTACGGTAATACAATATCTCTCCACTTTTGTTTGAGAAAATAGTTTCATAGATAGATATATTTATTCTAACATAGTAAAAAACACTCTTTAGGATTATTCAGTAGTGAATGTGTTTAATATAATATCAATTCTCATACCCTAACATTGTTCAAATAGACACATATATCATTCCTAAATAATGTAGATCCTAGAATATATTATACTTCACAGAATCAAATCATTTATAATTATGAGTTCGACCATGTATTAGTTGAATGTAATATTGGTGTATCATTTTAAATAAGTAATATTCAATCAACATATACTATAAGTAAAACAACTAAACTCCCACTAAACCACATATAGTCACAAGGATCACATCCAAACCTTAATGAACAAAATTCTAATAGGGATTATTTAAAGTGAATATTCCTTGATATATATGCTTTATTCAGTCCACAAATGGATATCATAAAATTGTATAACTTATTGGAATTTCACAGATTAAAAAACAATAAAGTTGTTTCACATTGATATATTACATGTGTTTTAAATAAAAGAAATTTGTTTTTGAATCTATCTCCCAAATATTGTAATCATAGAAAATGATACAGATGACATAATTTTGATGGATTTTATCATGGAAACCAATGAAATGTTTTCATCACAATCCATTTGATAACTCTTCTTAAACTCTTTATCCACAATCTGTTCCTTATGAGCACTAACATTACCTTCCATGTCTGGTCTTTAATACCCATTTTACCAAATAAGATTTATATCTACTGGAGGATTGACCCAAACCCACAGATAAAATCTATCTCAGACATTATATCATCATTCCATTATGAAATTTTATTATTCCATAAACAACCATATTGTAGAGAGTTTAATTATTATAAATTAATTATGATTCATGATCTTTAGTGACTAGACAACCATATCACTCTAGTTATCTACCCTATTTAGTGCTCGTTGGAGTACTTATGTCTATAGAAAAATGTCTTCACAGAGTTATTATTGAATTTTTTATCTTTTGATATCTCTTATTTATCTTGGTAATTAATTTCATTGAATTAAATCATTTTATCGAAATATATTTTAGGTATGTTCCCCCTTCCATGGAATAGGGACAGTCTTTATACAATTATTTTTAAGGATAAGGGTTCATATTAAAAATACCCCATTGTTTCCTTGGGATATCATATAGTGATAAACTCCAGTCCCCAATGAGAGATTTTATTTCCTAATATATCCCTAAATAATGACCGAAAATCATATATATTAGTATATGAAAAAACAAGTTTCATTCCACTCTAATGCTCGAATAGAATAATATTTTTCATTGTAGTTGTAAAATTCATTAGTGAATATATTTTTGTCTATAATGAGTATCCTTAAAAGGTTAATAAAATATAATTATAAATCATCATCGACCACACAATTTCCAATAATATGTAATTCCTCCATTCAACAAACTACTCAATTTTAGTGTATAAGAAAGAGTCTGTTTGGATATGATCCCAAAATCCCTCAATACCCGATGAACTCCAAGTTTAGATATTCTAAACCTCAATCCAATCAATATTTTTACCTTCTTACCAATATAAATATGTACATAATTATTAAACTTGTTAAATTTATCAAATTATTAATAATTCTACCTCATTGTTTCGACATAACCAAATATACATAAGGCTTTAGTAAAAGTAATAAATTACAGGTATTCACATAGAGCTTCAATTGGAAAAGGCTTATACATATCAATCAAAATAAATTCAATAAAATATATGTCCCATTAACTCTATCAAAAATTTGATTATGTTTCATATTTTCTTATAAACAAGGGGATCATTCTTGATGTTTTTTTAGTTAAAAAGATTCTAAATACCGATCATAATAGTTCTTTTTTAATAATTTAACATTCACAACCTCTTCGCTGCAAACACCATGTCTAACCACTACCATAACATCACCTATATGTATATATATATATATTTAGTTAGATATAGTAATAATAACCGTGGGTATAGAGGGAATAACAGTGGGTATAGGGTTCCCGCCAAAAAAAAATTCCTTCCCGCAGAAAAAAAAATTTCCCGCGCACACAAATTTGTCCTATACACACGGTTTTTCATAACCGTGGGTATAGGTATTTTAGCCCAGACCTATCCCCATGGTTTTGGGAAACCATGGGTATAGGTCACTTTTCAGGACCTATCCCCACAGTTTTGGGGAAAACTGTGGGGATAGGTCCATTTTCCAGTAGTGATAATTTTTTTGGAAACACTATATATATAATAATAGTTCATTATAACTAGAATCGTTAATTTTTGTAATATAAGGTTGTAGTCTCCAATAACAAGTGCGGCAACTTTTTGTCTATTGGAATCTTGGACATCCACCTCAAATGTTGTAACCATCCTAATTCAACGCGGTTCTTATATTTTTATACATACATGAGATCTTCAAGTTGTATCTAATACCGAAATTATAGATATGTATATGCTAATTTGATAACAAAACCACTAAAAGATTCTGCATTCTTTCTTTCTATAGTGTTGTTCATCTTTTAGTGCCCCCTCATGGAACATAAAAAAATGGTCGAAAACATTCTCCATTTCCTACATCTAGATATTTTTCATCTGGAAGGGTAGTTCTTAGATGCATTAGATTTGGATTGATTCTTGTGGCACATTGCCTTGATCTTCCAATTATTCACCATATTGATTCTAGGTTTCTCACACCTCATTTTCTTATCAACATAGTAAATAAGGGTAATAATATTTAATAGCGAGTTCTCAATATTATTATAATTATAACTAAAAATAAATCTAATTAAGATCCAATAGTGTGAAGTATGTATGAGTCCAGTTCAAAACTCATTCGGTAGTATAAAACATAAAATTTCATAACACTCAATGTATCCCATCATCATGACTACATGGGATCAGGTTGGAAATACTTTTATAATATTTCATGTGAGAAATTCCTTGTATTTTCTATACTACACTTATCTATCCTTCTCCTAATAGAGATACTCATGGTGTGACAACATCAATTTTGTATCCATGTATTCATGAAATTTTTTTATCTCACTATTCAAGGATGATAACATCAATTTTTAGTGACTCTTGGATCAACTCTTTATATATTAATAATTACATTATGTTATTTTATTATTCCATCAAAACAAGAGCATTAATAAGTTTAAATAACTTCATGATTGAATTGAGTAATTAAAAATTTTCACAATATTATTATCTTATATTTTTTTATTAGTTGTTAAATATTTCACTATTTTAGAAAAAAATGTGATATTCAAATAGTGTTGTTCATTATTTACTATTTAATTTACTATTTATTATTAAAATATTGATATTAATTATTTTTTACAATTATTATTAATGTTGTCAAATATATCTCAAATTTTATAATATTTATTTAAAAAATTATACATTGTATACATTTTGTATTATAAGGGTTCTAATATTTTTATTAGTGTTTTACCCTTAGGAATATTGTTATTAAAATTATGTGTTATATATAAATTCTATATAACCATTATGAAAATTTTCCATCTATCCCTATATATTGTATTCAGAGGATATTTTTCCCTTATATAGGAAAAAAATAATTACCTCTATACACTAAATAAATATCCATATTTATGATGACATAAATGTTCCTTTTAAATGTTGTATTTTAGTCACTCGTACCTAGAAAGTGAAAATAAAAACCCATTTTACCTTCACATATTCAATAGAAAATTCATACCACCTTAATGAAGCCATATTGAGTTACCCTTATGTAATTAGCACAACATGGACTACAAAATGGTTACTCAAAAATAAAAAATTTAATATAAATTTAAAATACATTCTAATTAACTTTTAATATAATGATTATTTCTCTATATGTTCCCATATTGAAAATTATATCAAAATATTAACACAATTTAGTATTAGTTGTTATAGATTTATCAATTAATTCTGTATAATATGTAACTAAAAATGGAAATTTAAACAATATCCATATACTATTGTAATGGAATCATGAATTATACTCAACTATATAGAATGGATTATAGTATAATACAACATTATACTTTTAAATTTGTTCAATATCCTGTTTCCTTCGATATTAGTTTTTCATTCTCATCGTTTGAATTTTGAAAAAAAGATTTCATATTCATTATTATAATTATCATTCATTTTTATAAAATTCGTGAATTATATAATAATAATTTATTAGTTTTTTATATTTATAATAAAGACTTTAAATGGAAAATCCAAATTATTAAACTTGTGAAGGTTGAATTGAAAAATACTTCATTGGATATAAAATAGATGCAGAAATTATTTCCATGATATGAAATATATTATTTTGTTTATTGGAAATCTTATTTATTTTATTTAAAGGATTATTTTTAAGTGGTTTTGATTTTTAAAATTATAATCAAACCAAAAAATTAAAGAACTCTATAAATTCAGTTCGATTAGAAATATATTGAAGGATATAATGGAGAGCTATTATTACAAATTTTGTATGATATTCATTAGGAGAAATAATGTTTTTTCATGACTATGATGCAAAAACCATGAAATATACTATTACATAATTATTGATATTAATTTTGGAGGATAAAAATATCCATAATGACCTTAAAACTACCTCAATCCCTTTTTGAGCTTTACTATATAAACTTGGATTTTGGGGTCATCCAATATAATTTATTTTATGAGATTAGTCTTATTGGATATACTACCATTTTAAATATATATATATGTGTCTATTTTTACCTCACCAACAAATGGTATATATGGGTTTTTCCTAAAAAAATAATAGGTATCAGGAGTTAGTTTTTCCTTGATCTAGATAAAGTCATGTTTGATTACATAGACTACGTCAAAAGTATTCTAGTTTGGTTGGTCATCCAATGGTTAAAAACGAATTATTGGGTTGTGCCTCATGGGTTAACAAGTCATTGTAAATGGTTGAAACTCCCCTACAAAATATGGATATTCTATTCAGATGATGGAATTTATAACAACATTTTACTGAAGTGAAGAGTACATGTTGGCCAATTTGATCTAAAATACTATAAAAATTCTATTTTATTATTTATTTTTTCTTTACACTTCATTAATATTTAACATTGATAACATTACATAAAAAAATTAAATATTCAATTCACCCACCTATAGGGAGTATGACCATCTCTAATGTTACCTAAAAATTGGTATTAGAGCTAGAATCATAGTTTTGGTGTATGTGTGTGTGTGTGTTTCTAAATCAATTCATGAAAAATCTGTAAAGGGGGAAAATATTTTTGAGTTGTTAAGAAAATTTTCTAATTATTTCACGATTCCTCCAACGCCTCAATTATAAAGTTTTATAGATTACGGATATTGGAATTCATGTATGGCATCTTACCTTAAGTATATATGCACTAATAGGAGGGCTATCCCGATTAAGGCTTATAAACTATATAAAGTCTATCCCTATTAATTTAATGGAAATTATTCAGTTGGATATATTCTGAACTATAAGGAAATAGATATTTTATATATTTATATTAGTATATATTTTCTTAATCATGTATATTTTGTAAGACTGATCATGAAATATTGATAGTATTTTCTGTTACTCATATTGGATAAGATAAGACAATTGCAACTAAGATTAGCAGGTCAATATTTGGATAAAAATATTTTAAAATTGGAGAGGGAGAAACTATTAAACAAATAATTCATAACTTTACTATTATTTTAAATGGTTTGAGTTATTTAGGTGAAACTATAGATAATATTCTTTTGGGTAAAACTGATTTATGATCCCCACCTAATAAATGGAAATTCTAATATGTTTTAATGTGATGAAAATAAATTTTTTAATGAATTTAATCTTGATGTGAATAATAGATATTGATTTACAATATGTGTTAGAACATAAATATATTCTGTGAGCAGAAATTTCAAAAAAAGAAAGGAATTTATTTTAAAAAAATGTTTACTACATACCCATTTAACCCTATTCTACTATCCAATGAGAGATGGAGTTCCTGATATAGAATAGTGTGGTGAAGAAAGAAGAAAATACCCTCTTTTCGATTTAGAATATATCACCTTAATGTTATTATAAGGAAAATATTAATTGTTTATGGTTAATAAAAATGTTACAAAAAATCATTTCTATTAGTATGGATAAAGTGGCCACGTCAAACACAATTTCCAAAGGACTGAAAATTAAAAGAACAAGCACTGGAATTATAATAAATAGATGAGGATTCTACTTCTGGTGGGAGTGATACATATGATTCTCATTCAAAGGTTGATTCTAGTTTATAATAGTATTTGGAAATTATACGCAAAATGGATTCCTAAAATCAAGTGAATTTGATTTTACTTCCTCTTATAAATCTGATTTTGATCCAACCTTAAATTAATTTTATAAACATATTAATATCCATAATCATAAAATTAAAAAAAATAATAGAATATATAAATTATAAAAGGTATAAATTTTTAATATCCCAGTGAAAATAAAAATATAATGAAAACTTATTTTGATTACCCTAAAGAGAATATTAAGGACATAAATTTTTCTTTTCAATCTTCTCAGATAGATGTAAATTTTTCTAACATTGAATATAAAACATTTTTTTAATAAAGATGAAATATAAATGAAATAAAATGAAATAAAAAAAAATTATTTCTATGAACAATGTAAAAAAAATAATGTATGTTTAATAGTGTTGTGAATGATAATGAAAATATAAAATGTAAAATAAAATGTTTACAATGTGAATTATTCATAATTTTTATAAAGGAGAAAATTACGATATAATGGTAACTATGATTAAAATAAATAAAATTAAAACAACTCATGGATATGAATATAAATAACATAAATTATACCAAATGTCATTATTAATGATCTCATGGAAATGATTGAAGGATTACATGTTTTATATATAAAATGATGGTTCATTATTGAAATGAGTGTTCCTTGATATTCCTACATTTTATTGGTCATGAAAAGGCTTTTATTTAAAAATCATTATCATCTATATTACCTCAAAAATTCATGTTTAAAATATGTTTACGTTTCAAAGGATTGTTATAATAATCCTATTGGACCTTATGTTAAATTATTACCAGAATCTTTGTAAATATATTCTTGTAGAAAGTCATCAAAGAATTATACAAATGGATACATGGTATATAGATTGTGTGTTCTTAATATATATGTATTCTAGTGTCTTTATTTTTTATCTTTTAATAAATTTAGAAATGATACTATTACATTTTTTATAATTATAAAGGAAATGTAAATGTTTTGGTGATGTTGGGATTTGAATTTTTTTCATTTTTTCAAATGTTATTTTTTTAAAGGACAAAGAACAATGTGATAATCAGTTCTTAGTTATGTGTTGACATAATATTTGATAATTTTAGAAATAATAAGTTTATAATTTTAAATGATTAATATGTATTAATTTTTTCAAAAGGAAAAAATAAAATATATTCAATATATTTTATATGAATTCACTAAAGAATACACTAAATTTTTAAATGATATAAAATTTTATGACATTTTGTTTCATAGAATACTAGGTATTTTCAATTATTGGTTGTTTCACATGTTTTACACAAAAAAACTAATTTTTAGTTTACGAAACATAATAAGGAAGACACATAGGTTTTTCTCTCGTATATGAATGGAAAACAATATAAAAGTTTATTAAAATCTAACAAAGAAGTGGGCATGATAAGGTCTCTTAAAATTAACAATTTAGATCTTTTTAGCCTTATTGAACCTGTTATTTTAGGTTGAAATAATTTTTTTAGTAATTTTAGATGATTTTACAGGATTTAATTATGTTTTTTATTATCTCAGAAACTTGAATCATTCTCTATGTTTATTATTAATTGAAAGTTGAATCAATAAGAAAAGGTAACATTATTATATAAAATAGAAGTGATAATTGTATAGTGTTATTTCATATTGTATTAAAATTTGTTTTTGAATAAAATGGAGGTTTTTAAAACATTTGAAGAATTATAGTACCAAAAAATGTGTTAGTGGAAAGAAAAAATAGAATATTTCAAGAAATGAAAAAACCATGTTAAATGAGTATAATTTACCAAATTTATTTTGGGATGAACCTATAAATTCATATTATCATATTTCTTAAAAAAATCATTTTTCATCTTATATTGAAATTGACTCCTTATGAACTTTTTCCATGTATAAAACAAAAAAAATATTTTAGAGTCATTGGTTTAATGTTATCAATATTAATATTAATAATACTTTGGATAAATTTGACGAAAATCATGATAGGGTTATATCTTTTGGATATTGGAATGTAACAATATATTACAGGGTTTATAATGAATATTCATTTCTGGTTGCATAAACTATTCAAATAAAATTTGATGAAACATAATTAAATTATAATAAATTTAATTTGGACAAAATAATTGAAGATTTTAGATACATTAATTTTAGATAAGATAACCTAAATGTATTTAATACACATATTGATGGGTTTTATGAGAACTTATCTTTTCAATGTACTCTTACAAGTTGGAAAACTCAAAATGATCATCCCATAGAAAATATAAATTAAAATGTTGAATAAATGGGTCAAACATGGAGATCTGTTATGAAATTTTGTGCTTATAAATATTATAATTATAATTATGTCCCAAATTTTTTTATTTATTCCTTAAATGATTATAATTATTAATTTTCTATGATATATGATTTAAATTTATTAAATATATATAATGTGTGGACTTTAGTTGTTTTACCTTATTACTATTATATTATTAGAACTAAATGGATCTTTAGAAATTGTCCTAATGAATGTAGTCATATTATTGAACAAATTGTGATTAGTTTCCCAAGGATACTATGGATATGAAGGTATAGACTATTAATAATATTTTATACTTGAATTTATCAAGGTGTTAATTCAAAATTATAATATTATGTATTATTTTTTGGTTTCATGTTATAAAAAATGGATGTTAAATGTTCCTTTGAAAATGGTAATATTTATGAAGACCAATATGTTATAAAATATCATAGATTTGTGAATTAAATGTTTCAAAATAATTTCATAATAATTTATAATGATTTATGTTTATTGAAATACGATCCTTGAGCATGGTATGAATGATTATAAAATATTCTTTTGAAAAACGTTTTTTGAATGAAAATGTTTCCCTTCGTTTTTTATTAAGAAAAATAGTAATTTTTATTTTGATTGTTGAAATTTAAGTTGACGGTATCAATTTTTTATTTTAGATATTAATTTATTTATATAATTGACATCGTTGATGAAACATTCATTTTATGTGAGCTTAATTGGAGAAAATAGATTCAAACTTATTATTAAAATTTATCAAAGGGATGTTGATATTTTTCAAAATCAATTTTAGATTGATAATGGGTTAGTTAAAAATATGTGTCTTATATTCATGTAAAAGTTCGAACACTCCAAGTAGTACTTCATGTAAACATGATGAGAGTGAATGTTGAAACTTTCTGGATGTAAATATTTCTAGAGGAATGATTAGAAGTTCATTATATCTAATTACTGTAAGGCATGAATACATGTTTTCTATTTGAATGTGTGCTATATTAAAAAAAGACTTTAAATAAATTCATTTAAAGGATTCCAAGAAGATTATAAAATATGTTAAAGGATATACAAATATTGGTATATTTTTTTTCAATTGATACTTATTTTAATATTTTTACACATTATAATTTTGATTTTAGTGTATGAATTATTTATAGAAAAATCAAATCAAGTATGCATCATCTACTTAGTAAATATTTAGTTTTTTTGGGGTTTGAATAACTATAATTTCGTTTCTTTGTCAACTAAAAAATATTCTTCTACAATATATTATTTTTCATAAGGATTATAGATTAAGAAAATATTAAGTTATTTTTTATTTAATTTTTGATAAGATCCCAATTTATTGTGATAATACCTCTATTATTTTAACTTCTATAAAACCCCTACATGGCTCTAGGAAAAATGATATTGATATTAGATGTCATTGTCATAGAGATAATGATTATGTTAATATTTATATGGAATTTTTCTCAATATAAAATCAAAATCTAGTTATTTTTACATAACCTTTTGTTCTATGTAAAATTGGGAAGATTAAATTGGATCTTTGTGTGATGGAATCCTAATTTAATTATTACCTATCTTTTGTTTTGGGGGTGTTTAAAATTTTACAATCTATAATATCTTAATTTTTAATTTTAAACATATTTTTAAATATATTTACAGATTAGTGTTTAAATAGATTATTTTTTTAGTGTCATCTTGAAAATTTTATTTTCCTATCATTAGTGAAATCAATGTTTAGTATTTTAAAAATCATAATATTTATGATGATCTTAAATTTATTTTGATTTCTAAATTTAGAAGTATTATTTTTATCAAATTAATTTTTATTTTAATTTATGAAAATAAAATAGGTTTTCCAGAGTAAATTTAGAATATTTAGTTCTTCTGATGATAATGTAACAATCTTTGGTAGTTTTTTAAAAAAGAGAAAATTTTATAATTAAAGATAATCATTTTTATTTATTTGGAAGGCTGGATATTTTTTACGGTAAATAATTCTTGATTTTGTAGTTATCAAATAGGGGATAAAATTAGTTTCTTATTGATCCACTCTTTTTGTATTTATAATTACAAACAAATCTTTTTTTATTTCTTCTAACATGAGAATTTAAAATTATTAATAATTTCATGAATGAATTGAATAATTATAATTTATCAAAATATTATTTAGGTAGAAATTTTTGTTGAGAGTTATTAATTAATTTAATATTATTCGACGAAAATAATTATATTGAAATTTTTTTATTCATTATTTAACATACTCTTTATGTTTTATGTTATTTATTTATTTATAGTAATTCATGTTTATATTTATTATTTTTGTGACTAAATTTACATTAATAATTAGAAATTTAAATATTTATTTTTAATTTTTTTATTCTGTTTAAGATAGATTTCAAAGTTATTATAAATGATACAACATTTTATCTCTTATTATTCCCTTTACCTGGAATGTAAATTTTTAGGTTAAACTTTCCAATATTGTCCCTCAATTCGTATTTATTCTGTTTAAAAGATAATTGATGCTTATCCATCCAAAGTAAGAAAGTTTTATGATTTGATGAAAATAAAAGTATCTGAAAAATATTGTGGTGGTCTAAATTAGTTAAGTCGATCACATCATAACATTCAAGATTGACATACTCTGGGGAGGGAAAATGCTAGAAAAAACCATATAATAGTTGTTTTACGACCCCTTTAAAACCAAGTAGTCTGCTACCATGTTCACCTCGCACCAAGTGTGCATCAAGTGATCTTGTACTGTGTAAATATTTAACTGAATAATGTAGTAAGTGATGGAACAAGAGTGAAAACGTTTTCATAGAGATGGATTATAATGATACATGTGTCCATTTGATTTTTTATAGTGAATGACTAGAACTCCTCAAGCCCATTTAGCGAGACCCTATCTTTAGAAAAATGTGAGTCACCATGCCTATAAAGGATACTAAAAGTAATGACCACATAGGCCTTGTAATCTCACACTCCTCCTCCTCACCTGAGACTATGGTCGTATGATCCATTATTATTGAGTTTTAAACCATTGCTAGGAGGGATCCGTCATCCATATTTAGAAATATTCTACCAGGAAATCGATGGTTGTATCATTTCTATCACTATCATCTAAAATGGAATACATTTCCAATCTTGAAAGAAAGGTCCTTGGTCCAATACAAGATATAATGAATAGATCAAAATGGCCAACTGTGAGGTTTCTGAGTTCTCAATTTGTTCATTTTTTATAGCATTCAAAATGAACCATTATCCCACAGATAGGTGGATATACCTCACCTTATTTTTATGATGGTTACTGCCTATGTAATGATACCATTACTGGATAATGTTAGGTAAATATATCACTTGAATCCCTATCCCAATATCATCACAAAATCCCTCCCAAACTATGAACAACCACTCCCCCTCCAAAAATAGATGATTAGAATCCTCCTTTATGGAGTGATGAAAAATACAAAAATGTTATACCATGTGAACCCCCTTCTATTGACCATATAATATTTCAGTATCACATGGTTCCAGATACACAATATAAGAAAATTTTATTTTCCTAGAATAACATTTCAACATTGAGTGTCTCCTAATTATAAAATCTAGTGATTAAAATGGATCGAATTCCAATAATCCTTGGACGGTAAGACCCCAATAATTATTCAAAGAAGAAAAATTTATTCTAGTTAGTTGTTTTTTAAGGGGTTAAAGGTTCCATGTTGTTGTTGGATCAATGATTTCATAGGCATGCCCGAGCGAATGAGATGTCAGGTGTTGGGAGCACCATAAATCCAAGAGGCATTCCGAATTGAAGGAAGATAACGACTTCCCAAAATTTTCAACTACTATCTTAGGCACCAGTATCACCAAAAAAACATGTATGGTGATAGACATGAGAACTTAATTCACTAGGGTGATCTGACCCCCAATGGAAAAGAAGTTATTCTTCCAATTGGTATTATGAGGAGAAATTATATAAAAAATCTCATCATAGTGAGGTATACAAAGCCTACCTTGGAATAAAAATTCTCCCAAATATTCCATGGGAAATAAAATTCTATTAAAACCAAGTATTCTTTAAATTTTTTAACCTTTATATCTGAGAAAACATTAGTAATGAACACACAACACTTTTCATGAATAATACGCTTCCCACTCCATGTGCAGTATTTACCCATAATTTTGTTAGTTCATTGGTTTCATCTATTACTAGTGTTGATAAATATAATGATATCTTCTATGAAGAGTATGTTATAAATACCAAAAATGTGGCTCTTACACCGGAATAAAGGAATTTTACCAACATAAAAGACATTATTCATGAGTATTCTAAAGTAGGCTTGAACAATACTAAAGATACTAGGTGAAATTGGATCCCCCTATCTTAAAACATGATAAATATTCAAAAAACCATAACTGTTTCAAATAATGTTACCAAAAAATCATGCTGTACTGAAACATATAAATAATTAATAAATCAACTACTTCAAAAACCTCTTATAGGACAACACTTTTGTCATGTAACCCACTCTAATTTGCAATAATCATTTTCCATGTTGATTTTGACACTGATATTTTCCACATGTGTCATCCTATTAATATCTCCAACCATTTCCAATTATATATAAATTGATTCTTGTGTGGATCCTCTTTAAATAAATATATGCTATTCTTCAAAACTGATTCATCTAGATACCTGGATAAGCATCTAGTGATAACCCAGGAAAGGATATTTTATGCAACATTACCCATAATGATAGGTTGAAAATTTTTAATGGAATAGAGATCCATAACATTTGTAATTTGTATCAACATAGTAGTGAAAGAAAATCAGGGAAGACAACCCCCTCAAAATAATTATTGGGTAAAGAAAAAATGTCAACTATAATGAGATCCCATGAGGTCTCATAAAATGATCCTGAGATGTTCTCAGGGCTTGAGGAACTATTGAAATTAATATAAGATAATAAATAAATATCTAAAATTATTTAGATTTACATTCTACCTTAATGGAATGAATTTATGTCACCATTATACATATCGTGATAATATGAAACCTGGTAAAATTTATGTATTCTAATGAAACTTCATACAAGGTTTGTGAAGGATGATTATGTTACTAATAAATAATACTTTCTATGTTATGGGAATAAAGTGAACAAAAAAATAATTTCAAAAATAAATTTACATGACTTTTGAATTTAGTTTAGTTATAATGATTATGAAGAACCTATCCTGGATACCCTTTATAACTTGTACATGACACATATCTTCACATTTATGAAGGGAATTAGAAATCCCCACAAGATATGGAATAGAACCACACATTAGAAACAACTATAGGGAATAATTTAACCCAAACTCAATTTAAAAATGACAGATACATATTCGTGACAGTATGAAATAATGAAATATTAGATAAAGATATATATGTTATAACAAAAAGGACACATCATAAGCGATAAAAAAACGTGGATAAGAAATCAAAAAGGTACAAGTCCAACGAAATTATAACAAAAATAGAAAAAACTAAGCCACATGATATTGTTGGAAAGATACCTCCATATCACTACCATCTTCCCATACACAGCTGACAAAATACAGCACTTCATCACTATTGAACAATTATTTTCCCTACATTGAATGATATTAAAATGTATAGGAACAATGAAGGTGTGTATAGGGTGTGAGTTAAGTAGGCTCAATATGAACCCACCCATGACTTTCATATCTTGCCTCTATAAAAAATCTAAATATGATCAACATTAAACTTACAATGGAAGTATAACAAGTAAAATATTTTTTACCTAATGCATGGTAAAATATTTCCCCTGACTAAAAAATCTAAACAATCTAGGCAAATATATTTGATGAATTTCATATACATCATGTTATTCAATTAAATACATGTTTCAAATACCTTCTCATACCCAATGTAGTACAAACCAAAGCACTGGTAATATCACACCTAGGATCATACTAGATCAGTATAGGAGACTACTCATAACACATCATATGACTAGTGAATACCCATGCCCTTTGAACACATTCCAAAGGAGTAGAGAAAGTTCCCATTAGTGAATCAACCAAAAATTTCAATATAAAATCCCTAAAATGTTGGTCCTTTGGAGTAGAGGAACACTAGAAGAGTAAAACCCTCCAAAAATTAAATAGAATATATAATTGAGATACACATTCCACCTAAGTACCCAAGGATTTAAATGTTCTACATTATCAAAGTCATTTCACAAAAATCAATCTTTGAAAACCATTTTGTAAATCCTTTTCAAACTTCTTGGAAGAATACCTTTTTATTTATTAAAGATTTGGTAAACCCATTTATTCAAAAAAACCATTTCCACCCACACAATTAAATCATACCAATATATATATAAAATAATTTATTTAAAATCTAGAGAAATAATGTTCATCCATAAAAGGATATAGAAGTAACGAACTACCTCAATCATAGGTCTCAAAAACCCACAATCGGATCCATCAACATGAAATAATGAAAATTCAATTAAACAGGTCCTAGAACTAATACACACATTCTAGAATCGATTCAATTAATAAACAATCGTAAGAGAAGATAAACAAATATTTACCTTGAGAAACTCATAGGCCACACCACAACTAACATAAAGATCACCCTCAAATTAATGATACCTTAAGCGATATACAAAGTCATCATGATAATCAACACCGCAAGACCTACAGATACGAATACCTACTCCAACAGTGACGTTGTGACCAGTAAAAATGACAGAGTAGAAAAATCACTTACAAGGAGAGATGCAGCACAACCATAATGAATATAAATCATTAAATTAAATGATCTAAAAGTAGTCAAGATCCCCAAAATCATCAAAAGGACTCCTATGTCACAAGATAGAATCTTCACATTGAATTAAAAGTTAATGACCTATACAGTGCCATAAAATAAAATAATTAAAAACAATCATGGAGTGAAATGATTTTAGGATGTGAATTTCTTAATTAAAAATAAACATATAAAAACATGTTTCATATGATTAATAAACCAATCTTGGACCATTTCATGATGTGAAAATGATTCATGATGAGTAATCCTTTCACCACTTGAACCTATTCACATAATGTTTCTTGAAAACAATATATGATGGATAAACTATTAAAAAAGAGAAAATTCACTAATGAAATTGAACAGTCAAGACTATTAAGAAAGAAGAAAATATATATCTAGTTTTATCTAAACATGGGTATAACCCCATAAATCCTTTAACTCATTTATGCCCATAATGTATTAATTTAAAAAAACATTCATCTCCAAACATTACTTCATTATTCTTTAGGAACTATCTATATCATTGTGATCTAAAAAATACACCCAAATGTGGATGGAATTGAAAATAGAGATGAGAAATACCATAAAGAATGTAATATGATGTTAAAAACTCCCCACTACAAGAAATTCCATCATTGGGAAGTCATGTCGAAATATTGTCTCAAAAAATAAGTTAAATGACTTCACCCACATCAATAAATCATTCTATAATGTCTCATCAGAATCTGATCAGTGTTTCCATAATAATCTAACCAACATAATCAAATTCCCATGAAGTTATTTTATTTTAAAGTCAATGATCTCCACTGTTATCTGTACAATAGAAACATATGGCTCCAACTAGATCTCTTACCAACTCAAAATAAGAGTACGATTGGGATAGTACATCTTGATTTGTGCTATGTGGAAAACAACATGAATACCTTTCAACTGAAATAGAAATTCTAATAAAAAAACCTTCCCAAGGGGCTCAGTAACCTATAATGGTCCAATATTTCATGAAGCCAAAATTCTTTATTTTACCATCTAATAGTGACCCATCCCAGGAGAAAAATTCAAGAAATTGTTTTCACTAATGGGAATCTCTAATGGATGAAACTGATGTTCTATATACAATTTCTACCAACGCTAAATTTTAAATTGATGCCGATGAATATCCTAAATTATCATATATGTCTTCTGAACGAGACTTGTTCCTAAAAAAGAGGCATCACCCACCACAACCCAATTAATATGTGACCTACTAAAGTGGCCATAAAAATCCATAAAGGGAGCCATTATTATTGATGATTGATAACTGTTTTTTATGAAAACTCGCAAAATTGTAGATGGATATCAAATGTTCCACTGAAATTCATGATGTAGTCAAAGAGAGTATCCTATAGGATTTGAATAACAATCATCATTTGATGGTATATCTGAACCTGATAGGTTATACTCAACTTGACTTGAGTCTTGATCACCTCTTGAAGACTCTCAATGAGATCTATGGTAAACATATACCATACCTAGGTATTTAACTATAGTGGTATCACTGATCGGAATGATGTTATCTGACTATATCTACAGATCCATCACCACCTAGATAACATTTTTTAATTTGGGAGTCGATGGTAATACAACAACAAATTCAATGGAAACCTTATCCAATTTCTATATTAGAACTAGAGTAGACTCTAGCAACCCAAAAGGTTATAGATTGTATTCATTTATATATTTTCATGTGTAACATGATGATTAAT
Source organism: Viscum album (assembly GCA_963277665.1). NCBI lineage: Eukaryota > Viridiplantae > Streptophyta > Magnoliopsida > Santalales > Viscaceae > Viscum > Viscum album. The sequence continues at coordinate 193,524,174 of OY728145.1, forward strand.
AATATGGAAAGTCACACTTCATACTCTACCACTAGAATCACCATCTCATGTCATAATGAATATTCATTGTCCCTAGTTAAATGGTCCATGAACAACCATGATAATAAAAGACTAATCTCCATAGATATTATTGGATGGAAAATTGATACCCAAAATAGAGAATATGATTTTAATAAAGCGACCAACCTGAAACGATCTCCCCATAATATAGGGTTTCTCTAAATAAATTGAACTCATCATCCTACTGCTGATTCTGTTAAATAGAATGAAGGAGTGATGATGATAAATAATCAATAGTTAGAAACACACCTAAAACATCCACCTGAGTATCCAAGTTAAAATTAGAGAAGATTTCCAAAAGGTTCCACTCCTCTTTCGATTCAAGAATATCATGTGAATGTACATTCTTACTGAGTGAATCTATAGTGGACTTCCCCTCCCCTGGGTGTAGGCAATGTTAAAGTCAGATGTCTAAAGTTATTACACTCACAACCTATATTTTGGATTCAAGTATTTATTAGATATGATATATCTTAGAATTTTTTTGGATAGAAAGGACCATGAAACTCCCCCTAAAAAGGCAGTGCTTCCAATATTTAAGGGCATGTATAACCACTAAAATCTCTAAATTATGAGTGGAAAAACTTCAACTCATACAGTTCAAGCGGGAGAGAGATTTAAGCCAACAAATGATCATTATGTGTAAGCATATAACAATGATCAGCACCAGAAGAATTGCTGAAAACCACATACCCCTTACTGAGATTAGGTATGACCAGAATAATAGATAATGATACATGTCATTTTATCTCATTGAAAGAATACTAACACTTTTCAACCCATAATAATTTAACCCCTTTATGGAAAATATTATTTGAAATTGACCCCAAAATTTTTAAGTCCTTGATGATCGATCGATAATATTGACTAAGAAAAAGGATTCTATGAATCTTAAAGACATTATGTGCCTCTTCCCATTACAAGAAATCCTTCACCTTATTATGATCAACTAATCAACCATGATCACAAATAAAATTCCATAGAAACATTATTTCATGGATCCATAAATGTAATTTCAATTTAATTCCATAAAAATATTGAATCCTCATTATTTCTTGATCTAAACATAAATATTTAATGTTATCATTGTTGTATCCTAAATAAACCAAAATATCATCCATTAAAACTATAACAAAAATGTCAGGTTACTCACGGAATTTCTAGTTCATTAAAGACCAAAATAATATAGGAGTATTAATCAATCTATATGATATTATATGATTTTATTAAATGTTATACCTTCTCTTGAGAGTCATCATTTGTATGTCCAAATTGTACAATCTGATATGATGATCACCATAAAGGGGATCGATCATCAAAAACCAATTTCTACCCCATTAAATCCCAAAAAAATCATCCACACATGGAAAATATACTTATTTCAAACTTTTAGCCAGTTAAAATTTTGATTGAACACACACAATCACAATGGACCATCTACCGTCATGGAAAATACCACATGGTCATCCAAAATGAAAAAATCTAGAAAAAACAAAAACGTTTACCATCAAATCATCAAACTGACTCTTGAGCTCTTTCATTTCATCTAGTTCTATAAGATAATATGGTTTCAAAAGTAGATGCATATCTAGCACCATATATATTGTAAACTCTACCACATTCTTTGGAAAAACACCAGAAAAATATTATATGAAAACATTAAGAATGTCCTGAACAACTCTGGGAATATGAACAATAGATGAAGCATTTATGAGATCATATGCTATATAGTACAAAAAATTATTGATCTCTGGGTGGAAAGGTCCTATATTTTTTCACCAGACATACCACTCTCCCTAAGGAATATGAGATATCCAATCAACTAAAAAGAAAAAAACATGCCAACGATAACAATAAATATAAAAAATATGAGAGATAATTCAATCCATCAAAATGGTGATGAAAAAAAGGTCAAGATTGAGAAAAAAAATCTTGGACAAACTCTACATCATTAATCAATAATAAATGAGAAGGACATCGAAACCCCTTTAGTTTTACATTTCTAGGAGGTTTCACAAAATACAGAATAAAGGAATGGAGTTCTATTGTGTTTTTAAGAATATAAAAAAACTTATAGATATACAAAGTGGGATGAATTTGTATCAAATCAAGAAGTCACTATTAAAGATACAATAATGAATGGTCTTTCCACTAGATCTGTATCATCCTGGACACGAACAACTACCCAAATAGTGATAAACAGGTATAGTGTAACAACCTTTGGCACACCTCCATGAATTCCAAAGGCTACCGACTAGCAGCGAGGGTCTTTATAGGTATAGTGGGGAGGATATACCCTCTCAGAAGATAATAATGGTACTGGTCCGAGTATAATAATAATGATGCAGTGGAATAAAAACTCAACAGACTCAAACCAGAACTGCGGAGCAGAAGCACAATCAATATCAATAAATAGCAGAAGCGATAAATATAAACAATAGCAGTGGAAAGTAAACACAACAACATGTTGAACACTTATAAATACCACTGAACAGTAAAACATGCATCCAAAGCAGGTCATACATATCCATATATAAAAAGGTAACCTATGGATAACCAATTGTACCTACAAAACAAGTAAGCATGTTGATATAGGAAATAAATAAAAACATGGTAAACACTAGCTAGGTAGGACCTTAAGGTCTATACCATCTCCATGCACTAGCTAATGTAGCCCATCTCTTGAAGCTCGCCTCTTTCCTACACATAAATTCATGAAGTCTAAATGCATCCCAAAGGGCCCGTGCAGGGTGTGAGATGAATCTCTGTAGGATACCACCGAAAGGTGCGTACCTAATATAAATGTTTAAGCAGACATGCAGTTATAAGGAAAACAGTAGTCATTATGATGCACAAATAAACACAAACCCCCTGGTGCTGAGTAGCCACCATAGAGTGTTACCCGCTTTAGCCAACATCGAAATATTTGTCATGTAACCTGGCACCATGTTCCCCCTGACACCGTGTGTCTCAAGTACTGACATCTCGAAGTCATGCCGAAGAAATATTTACTTGGAGGAAGACCGATACCCATACTCAAATAAGTAACTAGAGGGACATCGATGTTTGCCTTCAAAAATTCAAACAGGGTCAGGATTTGGACCAGTTCGAAAAACTCGAGTTCTTACAGTCTCCCACCTTAAAATTTCTCATCCTTGAGCTATGAAATGATGATCAGAGATGGAACTGAACATACCACCTTGATTAAAATAACTCGGACTTCCCTGGCCTCAAGGGTTCTCGATAAATTCTTCATGGGGCTCCCCACCATAGGAATTTCCTAACTCGGTCTCAACCCAACAAAAATAAACAATATAAGGATTCATGAACCTGTTTCCAGACTCCTGGTCCTCACATGATGCATCATCACCCCTGCCCCTCCTTGGTGCTCCCATGTCGTTTCTGACACCCAACGCATCCTGCACCACATCAGTGTCCACCTCCACAAGGTTCTTCATCCCATGGACACTCAAAATAAAACCTAATTCCATGAACCTCAAGTAACCTGCATCCTCGATGCCCCAATGACCAAGGCACCTCATGTAACCTACATCCTAGATGCTCTTGTTCCCATGAAACCTCAAGTAACCCACATCCTTGAAGCCCCTGATTCCACGCATCTCATACACATATATAATATATCATGCACCTTATATGGCACCAATCCCACAAAACAGCATCTAGTCAGTCCACATAGATCATGTGCACCACGTGCACTCAAAATGGACATGCCTCGGCAGGTCATGCCAAAATAAAATGAGAAAGTCATGCCCACAATCATAGTGTACCTATTACCGTCGTTGGCTCACCACCTGCTCAGCCTCTGGCAGCTCCACGGCGTGCACCTGGCATGAAGTATGACTGCCTGATGCCTGACCTCCCAACAGTGATGCTCCAATCACTGGCCACTGACACCTTAGCTGGGTCCCGCTGACTCTATCATGTCCTCCACATTCAATTGAACCTCAACTACCCTCTCCTAGAACCGAACTTGAACCAACTCCAAATGTCACTGTCTCTCCTAGTCCCTTCCTGCCGGCTGTCTAAGAAGGCTACCTGCAGAACCTATCTAGATATTTGACCATTCCACATGCCCGACACTCCTTTGGAGGCCTATCATATTGAGTCCGAACATGTCATGGCTACCCAAACTGAAATAAAATCACTACTGAACTGCTACAAGGTGGTATAGCTGAGTCCTAGGTCTGACTGCCCTGCTGGAACTCATCCCGTCCTCGTTTACTGCTGTCTGAACCATCACTTAAATCGATTGCCCTGCCAACCTGGGGAATATCCCTCTAGTTTCCCTCCGCTATAAGTGCCTGATTTACCAGGTATTAAAATGATCCCAGCCTAAAGTTATTCACCTGGATCTAAATGGTGTGTCGTAATCCATCCTCGAAGCACATCACCCTTGCTATGTCATCACTTAACATACCATATGCAATGCAAGATATCTTATTGAAAGTAACCTCATAGTCTATGACGGACATGTCTCCCTACGGGAGATTCAATAACTCTTGAGCTCTCTCTTCCCTCAGTTTCTCTGGGTAAAAGAGCTCAAAGAACCTGTCCTTGAATTCCTTCCATGCTAGTCCCTTGTTCCTGTGAGCCTGAACCTGTACATCCCACCAAAGATTTGTCGGTCCTCTTATCATGTACATCGCTAGATTGACCCTCTGCCTGGGAGGAGTCTTGAGCTGCTCAAAGATCATCCTCAAGCCCTCTATCCAGTTCTCAGCTTCTAGTGGACCACCCTCGCCATGAAAAAGTGGCATTTGATGCAATTGGAACTCACATATAAAATATTCCATAGATGGATTCATACACTGCGCGCCTCTGTCGATCCCCTAAAAGAAACATACTAGGCTAGCTCGGAGCTTCTCGTCGAGCCACGACTCGAATGCTACTAAACCCAGTTGTTGCCCTGCTTGCATGGATTCTTAAACCGAATCTTGTACCTGAGCCTATACATATGGCTCCAGCTCTGCCTACACCAGATCCTGAACCCGATCTTGCACATGTGACACTATATCATCTCTTTCCTGATTCTCCATAGAGACGTATAAAGGAACCCACTGAATACCATAAATGGTCAGATAGCCCACATAAATAACAATACATATATATATATAATGGGGATAATGATAGAAGTAAATGGTAGCACACAACTACCACACTTACTCTCCTCCACTGAAACTGTGCCCTACGACATCTCGACCTCTTGGCCTCTTTACCCGCCCCCAACAAAGAAAAGTATCAAAAGTACCCCAGGCCATGCACGTCATGACAACCAATGTTGACTCAAACCAATGACCTAGTTGCCCAATCCGGGTGATCAAAATCACCTCAACCATAGTACCTTCCCACTCGTACAAGTGCTAGACCCAAATACCTTTCCACATGAAATTATACAAATATACAAATCATGGAATAACACATTACAATTCAACAAGAAATTCTATCAGGAATTTCACATATTCACATTTTAAAACATACAATGCATGGAAATTGACATTATTCTGATGGTATTGTCACATCACCAAGCATACATGTAGTTATGAAATTGAAATACCCTAAAATGTTCCTATCAAAATCCAGGTAAACAAGCCTTGCCACACTGGGCCAAGGTCCAACTCTCCCTTACGACACTGATTCAAGGGTCACATACCCCAATCAATAACATCACAAACCAAATAATCCAATAAGGTGGAAATCATCTAAACTGTAATCTGAGCAAAATCACAACAGAAATTCACACCCAAGAAAACTTGGCCCATCACTCATACCTGGGGCTGCAGGCACCCAAGCACCAGCTGGAAACCAAACTCCAGTAATAACCTATCTCTAATATAACATATCCCAAATAGTAATACCAGCATAAATTAAAAGAGAAGTCTCGATCGAATTAGTAGAAAGCAAAACACTGCTACTAAATCCCTATCAAGAACTCCTTTGATACCACTTTGTAACATCCTAGAACCGAACAACCACCAGAACAATGCTAAACGGGTTGGGTGTTACTACCATAGACGCACCTACCTGAACACCAAGGCTACTGACTAGCAACGATGGTCTTTATAGGTATATTGGTGAGGCTATACCCTCTTGGAGGATAATAATGGTACTATTCCATGTGTAATAATAAAGATGCAGCGGAATAATGACTCAAAAGACTTGAACAGGACCCATAAAGTGTAAGCACAATCAATATCAATAAACATCGGAAGCAATAAATATAAATAATAGTAGCAGAAAGTAAACACAACATCATGTTGAACACTTGTAACTACCACTGACCAACAAAACATGCATCCAAAGCTGGTCATACATATCCATATAAATAAAGGGCGCCAATGTCTAACCAACATTAGCTACAAAACAAGTAAGCAAGTGGATATAGAAAATAAAGCTAAACTAGTTAAACTCTTGCTTGGTAGGACCTCAAGGTCCATACAATCTTCATGCAATAGCTAATGCATTCCATCTCCTGAAGCTAGCCTCTTTCCTACACATAAATTCAAAAAGTCTACACGCATCATGAAGGTCCCATGTAGGGTGTCAGACGAATCTCAGTAGGATGCCTCCCAAAGGTGCGTACCTAATATAATTGTTTAAGTAGGAATGCAGTTATAAGGAAAATAGTAGACAGTACGATGCAGAAGTAAACACAAACCCACTAGTGCTTAGCAGGCACCATGGTGTGTCACCTGCTTTGGCCAACACTGGAAACACTGTCATGTAACCTGCCACCATGTTCCCCCTGACACTATGTGTCTCTAGTACAGACGTCTCGAAGGAATGCCTAGGAAATAGTAACCTGGAGGAAGAGCGATGCCTGTCCACAAATAAGTAAATCGAGGGACATCGATGTCTGCCCTCAAATAGAGTAACTGGAGGGAGAGCGATGCCTACCTTCAAAATAACGGTGATCCTTTTACCCCAACCCAATATCCTTAATGTTATCCCCTAAAGGCTCCTCACCTCCCATGTGGATTCTTACGGAAAGCACCCCCAAACCAATAGTATCTAAACTACATCTAATGGGGGAATCTACCCACATGAGTGGTCAAAACAACCTCATCATGGATTCTCTCTCTGTGCACACTACTCAAAGTTCTCGGTGAGTGAATATAACCCAAATAGTACCCAAGCCACAACAATTATGACACCTCATGTCCCTACGACCATGCCTCTCTAGTCCGACAGCCTCACCATCCATATAAACCGGGCCATGCCTATCTTGACAGTCACCCTGCCTCAAGTTGACGTCCATGACTTCCAATCCTATCGTCAGAACCACCTAATGTAACACGGGCCAAACCAAACCTATGATAAACATCACTCAAAAATACACAGGCCATGCTTAACACAACCCGAAGGTTCCAAAAAAAATATCGTACATCACATATATATAAAATAAAAAAACATTAAGAATGAAAACCAAATAAAACAGTCTAATTGCACTAACTATGTGTTGTCCCAAACTAGTACAATGGTTTTGGAAGCCTCTGACTAATTATATCATTACTTAATCAATAACTCAGTAGTTTAACCAAATAAATCAACTTGTACTATTTGCAACCCCCGGCTAAAATGACCCAAATGAGCGACGACCCCTCGCCCCACCCCACTCGAGGAAATCATGACAATGGAAATACCCAAAGAAATCTGATAGATCTAATAAGCAATTGAATATACAATAGTAGATAAAACATGGTCTCTCTTAAAATACCGGAATACGTGCTTAAATCCGCGCCACCCAAAGGTATGAAAAAACAAAAAAGAATGTATGCACCACCTACCTGAGCCTCGTAGATGTAGGCACGTCCGATATCGAGCTCCAATTCGAAGCTGATTTTCATATATCTATGTGTCTGTCAAATCACAACAATTCCACTCGAATGGAAACTGTGACACGTGAGGCAATGAAACAAGAACGAAATAGGGTGTGCAGGTTTAGCCTCGCTATTGTGATACCGCAACCACTGACGGATCGAATAATGGATGTAAAATAAAGAATCTAGGAGAATAACCCTTTTCGGCCTTCTAGAGCATCAAGGTTCAAAAACGGGGATGAAAGAGGTATTTTCTGGAATAAGACGTGACACCCTTCCATTTAAGAAAATAAAAAAAGTACATGACATATATTTAAGGTCTACACACCATGTAGTATCCTTTTCCGTACTCCAACTTTAGAGGAGGTAGCCACACAACTTGGGTGCTCAACACAGGTTGACACATGGCTTGAACCCCTCCGGTATACAGAAAAGAGGATACACTGTGTGTTGAGAAACACTACAAGCTGTGTGGTAGGAAATCCCTACACGATCAGTAAATGACATGTACTCGGAGATCACATTTCTGATACTTGCCTAACCCATACACGACATGTACATTAGAGTACACAGCGTGTAGTCTGGAAATTTCTAGAACTTCTCAGATTTTCCATGTTTTTTCAGAAACAAGTCCAAAATTCAAATAGGGTCGGGATTTTTACCCATTCTAAAAACCCAAGTTCTTACAAAATCATTATTAGTATATATTCTCACTAGAAAATATTCTTTTTCGTGATGGTGATTCACCCTAGAGAACAATGGGTGGGGCACAATATTCTTTGATTTATATGTGTGCACCATAATATTCATTGGAGCCTACGATCCATTACTATAACTAGGTGTTGAAATAGCATGAAATTAATACAGAATATGTTCATATTTCCCAAAATTGTTAAACATATTTGTAGGTGTGGAAAAAGAACATTGCTTGTACCCAACCTCTCCATGCTAATAGAATTTCAAACTAATACTATATTCTATAAATGAAGGTTTAGAGGATCCCGTTGTAGTGAACTAACCCAAACACTATAGTGATGATCATACCAATTCCTCTTATTTCCTTGAATGCCACAGAATATTCAACTAGGAGGAAGATAATGTGAATGATAAGTAGCATTTCAAAAAATAACCATATTCACCATCATTTCTATATCCACTGTATAAATATAAGTTGAAAATTTTAGTAACAATATGTGTGATATGATATATAATTTCAAAACCTATAGTTACTTCAGATCATTCATATTTTCATTCATTAATACATATGGATAAAAATAAACCATCTCCTTGAACCCATTAGTGTACACCACCACCAAAATAACACCCTTATACAATAAGAGAAACTCCAGAGACATTCTTATCTTTATAGAATTTGGATACAACTATTAGATGTAGAGGGTCTTGAAACCCTTCCATTCCAAGCCCAAATGTCTATTCACCTATACCATAAAATCCCATAATTCATGATGGGACACTCGATTATGAATGGCAGAATATCTCGCATAATATTATCAAAGGTATATTGGAATTAAAAGACTTGATTGATCTTTTATAGTTTGGGATACTCCTCTTGATAATCATTAATACCTCTAAAGGATGGTGGCTTCTCGCATAATAACTCTCGGGATTAATTAATTTCCACTTCAACTTCTAGTTGTTCCTCAAAAACATTGTTTTGGACATGTGGTACATTTGTTTCAATAATATTTACTACTCTTATGATATCCTTGATATAATTATGATATAGTAGTGGATTCCCTTGACGAGTATCCACTTACCCCTCATTATGACACCAAGGAATATGTCTCAAGGGCTTTATGTTATACACCAAAATAGAAGAAATGATCAGACAATAAAGAAATCCTGTTTAAAAATAGAAACCACGACCATACAATAATAATAAGATCATGGAATCAAAAATGGTGAGAAAAATCACAACATACCATCGTTACATTAGTCTTGACACAAAAAGGGAAGTCAGGCCACTCTCTATAACCTACCAATCATGTCTCGAAAATCCAATCTCTATAATACTAACTTCCTAAAAAAAGACAAACCTCACCCTTTGATACCAAACAAATATGAACATGACCTAAATACCCTATTTAACTGGTACCTGAACTAAAGTGTCAAATACAATGACATTCTTGATCGTCATGCATTGGAAACTAGCTCCCAGGTATCATCAACCACTAGAGGGATAAATTTAAACCAACCAAAATAATATAACATGATATATATATATACACACAAGATGGGATGAAACAACAAAAGAGGGTAAAATTAATTTTATATCTTATGAAAAAGTAAATATAACAAGTGATACAACTCAAAAATAGTTAAAATTTATCTAAGGAAGAAGTCCCATAGAAATGGAAAACTAAAACCAAAACAACTAATCCACATTCTGGAATAGGAAAACTCTAGTAATATCATCGCTAGCTACACAAACACAGATAGAAGAAAACTTTACGCCTCACTATGGATCCATGAAATTACCTATGTTGAATGAAATAAATAGGTCTGTTCACTATTGATGTGGTGAACTGAGTTTGATATAAACAATCATAGCAGGATCCCCCACAAGTTCCTCATATCAATATTCTATATAACAATTTGAACATGATCAAATTTAAAAGAAAACAATTTGTGATAAGAAGTTTAACTGTTTTTATATAAAATCCATGGTCAAATTTCTTTTTTTCCATAGTTCCAAATCAATCTAAATAATTGGTAAAATCATTCCATGGATCAATATAGGTTAGGACAACCAATTACCCATAAAAAATCATATGATGAGAGTATATAAAATTTCTTAGAACACATCCAAAAGGGCATAGAAACACCCCATGAGTGAATCCCATAATAATTTCATCATCCAGTCCATAGAAAAATGGTCCCTGAGATTAGAGTAATACCTTTTGATTGACCCACATTAAATAAAATGGACGATGGAAAAAATCTACAACTTTAAACTAAATACCGAAGGCTTCCCATGTGTTACATTTTCAAAATCAATTGACCAAAATCATTCATTGAAAAATATTTCATAGAAACATTTCAAAATTCATTGAAAATTACTTTTATGTTTCCACAAAACCATAGGAAACTCATATTTTCTCAAAATTCATTTCCACATACACAATTCAATTGTAACACCCCAAGATTTTATGAAAAATATTATTTGAATTTCATTGATGTCTTTTGTTGTAACAAGACTACCTTGTGTTATACACAACACCGTATGAGCTTGCAGTATACACAACACTATTCTTGGATCATGTTAAACACAATTTTGATAGTAGTTATTCTACGAAACATTGAGTGTATATATATATATATATTCAATGTATAAATGAAATATGGTTGGATTTTGTTATACGAAATAATGGAAGATTCTTGCACAACACGCAACCCTGACTTGGCTTGCATTACACGCAATCACGACCTTCCTCGATAGCGTGTGTTGTACGCAATACCAGGTTTCACTAAACAATGATATATGGTTATAATATTATTATGAACTAGCCATTATGAATAGTATCAACTACATTTTTAATTTTATAACATTATTATTCATCTTACACATTTTCTAGAATATGGTATTAGAACAAAATCAATTTTTCGAGTAAAATAAGTATTTTTCAAAAAATGAAGTTTTGTCGCCTTTTGATGGCGCACCCACTTTAAATCTTATTTTTGACATGTCTATAAGTTAAATTTGACAAAATAAAATTCTTCTATGGAATAAGGATATAAAAATTTACTTTGGATAAATGTTTCATATTATTCTGATAACTTTCATATTTTAATGAATAGTAAAAACACGATATATTTTAATTAAAAACAACATTTTTAATCACAATAATTTATATTTTTAGATTATATTTTTAATTGGGTTTAAAGTTTAATTAGAGTATATTTTTACCATTTAATCCAATGTTGGTCATTGTAATTAATTTCACTTTGAAATTGGATTTGAACAAATATCAATCTTTTGATAGTTATTGTTTCTTAAAAAACACGCTATTTATTTTGATAACGGGAATTAATTTTAAAATTAATTAATGCCACTTCTATGTTTTGAATTTGGAAAAATAGACACCAATTTTGAATTTGGAATATCAAATAATGCTTAGGCTGAAGGTTTGGTATTTTTCTGAAAAACTGCAATTTTCGATAAATAGTGAAACCACTTAGTGGTAGTTAAAAAACTGACTTTTTCATTTAAATGAAATTTTACCGCTTTTGTGAATGGAATTTCAAAAAAATGAGAGACACGGTTGATGCCAGTATGTAAAATGTGGTTGAATGAGATTAAAATAATTTTTGGTGAATAGTAACTTTTTACTTTTTTTACCACGGTTAAAAGTAAATAGGGTAATTAAGGGTAAAAATAATATTATTATTACCCTAAAACATGTAATAATTCTATTGGATAAGTTTACATCGACCGAAAACAACCTTAGGAATAAAATATGACCATTTAGGCCCACTTGGATTAGATTAGGATATTTAATATTAATTTATTTAAAGAAGGGTTAAAATAGTTAAAATCGAAGTTTAATAAGTAAATCATTTTTAATATAGGGTTAGACATAAGATAAATTCGACTATAAAAATTCATTAGAAATATAAAATTATTTCCTACATAATGGTATTTTATTTATAATATTTAGACATTAAATAATTTAATTTGTATATGACACAAAGATGATGCAGTAATTATCTTATTAATGAAATATTCACATAATTGATGTTATAAATACCCAAATAAATGTAATTTGAGACTTTTTTATGAATTAAAATAATTATCTAGGTTAATATGTCTTGTTAGTATTTATTTAATTAACTTTGGTCGAACTAATCATTCTCTTATGATTTTCACAAAAATAAATTACCAAATAGTGTCAAAATTGACATAAAATAGTTTTTAAAACAAATAATATATTATTAATTGTTATTTTATTCCTAAAAATCAATGGTTCGGCCAAAGGACTTAGATAAGGTTATATATGTTAATAATAAACAACTTGGGGTTCGTTTGGCTTGTTATAGTAAGTTTATTAACCTTATAGTGTAAGAAAACAAGAAGACAAGGTAAAAGTAAAATTATTTAACTTAAAGTTAAATCTAAATGATTAGGTTAAAATAGATACCTAAAATTGTCTAAATTATATTGGATGAGAGGATTTCGACCCATACCCACCTTAGCTTCGAAATAAATCAATTTTTAGCTATTAAAAACTGAATATGGCTTTATAATAAAATAATATTTTTAGTTTTTTCTAAGGTGTCCCTCTCCTCCCTTATAAAAGGGCACCTCCTCCCTCTCTTCCTCACACCACTTTGAGCCTTCATGCCCGGACAAACCCTGAAAAATTATCTTATCCACTTCCCTAGAAACATCCTATAGGTCCTTGTATTATTGAAATACCAATTGTAGTTCCCTAAGAGGAGGTCTCAAAGAGGCGCTTCAAAGAATAGGTAATGTCTGTTACCGATTCTTTCAACTTTATTTCTTCTTCCACTTCTTCTTCTTTAGTTTTTTAATTATGAAGTAATAACATAAGTATAAATCATATACTTATATGTTATTATATGTATTAAACATCCCTATTTCACCATCTATCCATCCTACGGAAAACGAAATCACGATGCGTGCGTGCGTACGGAATACCGTCTCCACGCCGTGGTGTAATCTATTTTCCACCACCACCTTAATTGGATGGGTATAATGGTGTAAATAATGAATATATATGATTATTTTAAAGTGATATTGATTCTGAAAAATTATACATACACTTCAATACAATTCCACGATCATGGGAATGATATCATTGCTCGTGCGTACGTACGGACTACCGTCTCCACGACGCGATGAGATTCATTCTCAATGATTAACTATTCATGAATGATTATAAAGTATATATAATAAGTAATCATGAAATATATGACATAATAATGATATTGTATTTTTTTATATACATATATATGTATTTCATCTGCTAAATTCAATTCAATTCAATAAGGAAACAAAAATAGTGTTCATGCGTACGTACGGCCTACCATCTCCTTGAATAGTGTATTTCTTTCCATTTATAGATCTTTTATATATATGTATATTATGAATATATATTATATATAAATCATGTTTTACATTATTGATATATGAAACCCTGATCTAAGTAATCATATGAATAATTACAAGTTAAAACATGAACGACAAATGAAACGATTTTACCCAAAATGCTACATTAACATTAATTTACAAAAGAACGGGTAATATAAAGTCATAAGTGAAACATATATGATATCATAACAATGAATATGATTATGTAATAAGTCAATGAAATTATTTAAATCATTATACAGGAGTTTATGATCCATACGAATCATATCATACCTAAGGTAAGGGATAATTATTCCAATCTCATTCTTATCCGAGATTGTTTATTCGTAAGTATTTACTGGGGGTTATGTTTATTATCCATGTCCATATCTTCTCAAAATGTTTTCATAAAATGTTTACTTTCCTTCCATGTATTTGTAAAGACATTTTTAACCTTTTCTAATTTTACCACATTGTATGGAAGGAATCATTCTTTTGTTTACCATACGAGGTACATTTTGTCTTTTCCAAAAAAAGTATGAGAAAAATGTTATTTTTAACATATACGGTGTGAATGTATTTTTATGGTTTTATAAAGCATTATTTTCATGAATCTTCCTCTAAAATATTTCATTACTATTTTCAAAAAAATATCTTTCTTTTAAAATTTCATGACGTTTTGTGAAAAGAAATTTATTTTGAAGAAGAAAGGATATTTTCCTCAAGAATTCATTTCAAGTGTTTCATCAAAACCATTTTTCCATCTAAGATGAAATTTTTTCATATGTATATGTTTCAAGTATAACGTCTCTATGATTTACATGGTTTCACTTTTGTTATTATGAAATGATATCCATTTCTTTTATATGGATTATGTGATGATGGGATGATGATTATGAAACCCATTTTATTCATTGGGTTATGATGAATGTTTTAAGTTTATTTTGTGGAACAAGTAAGAATGATTTCATTATGAGATGGGTGGGACCTATATCTCCCTCCAATGCATTGGGTAAATATTTATATCTCATGAGATAGACATGAATGGAGAGGTAAGTTAATCTGGTTCAGTGTTACAAGACTGAAACGATGAGTGAACTCGATTCAAAAAGGGACTTTGTCCACTAAGATGGTCTTGGCAGCAATGCCTTGGCTACTATGGAAATCATAACAAGTGATGAATGGTTTCCACAATTACATGTTTTATTCTCATGATATTTTACCGTGATTGATGTTCCTTTATGATATATTCCTTACATACTACCATGATTTATGTATTTTCTCAAGGTTTTAATGTTTAGATTTCATGTTCATGTTTTTGCTTTCAAATGTTTATATATTGTTTTATGTTATCTATGTTTTCCCTTACATAGAATTTGAGCTCACCCTTTTTATGTTTTATTTTCCCTAGGAAATAAAGAATGGATTTAGTTAAGGAAACAAAAAGGGGAAGAATCGTTATGGGAGATGTTGAAGATCTTTCAACATGATTAGATGTTTATATTCCGAGTTTCCAAAGACACTAAACTATTACGGTCCTTGTGTGCTTTTTTTTGTTATGTATTAAGTATTCCGAAAAAGTAATGTAATGTCCATGTACGTCAAGCTTTGGGTCTTTACAGTTGGTATCAGAGGAAAGGTTTAGTCAACCACTGGAAACTATGATGTGAGAACTTTAGTGAGATCCCTAGAGATATTTCTAAGGTATGTCTAGGGATGTCCCTAAGGTTAAGTATAAGTATAGGTTATAATTTAGAATTATGGTAACGATATTAGAATTAAACCTAATATGTTAGATATTGAAGTTAATCCCCCTTGATTGATTTTTGTCTCTCACACTATTATTTTTTGGGTTTTATAGAATGGCTGAAAAACATGATGATTCACGATAATGGAGGATATGATGGAAAATGGAATGATATTCTTCATGAGAAACCAAATGAAATGGTATTTTGAAGTCCAAACATCATTATTATGCCGAATCAGCAATCTCATAATGTGATCAATAAACTCAAATTTGGTAAGTTTCCTGACTCAGCTAATAAGAGAAATATGGAGTTTTATGATGATCATAGAGGAAAGAAAGTTCAATTTCCCCTATGTAAATAATGTGGGAAGGGGCATCAAGGAGAATGTTTCAAAGGAACTATAAGATACTTTGGGTGTCGAAACGAAGGACACAAAGCCAGTAAGTTCAAAGGAAAAGGCTCATTTAACACCATGGATGAGGATAATGGTATTACTACGACATCAACAATGGTTAAATGTTTTAAATGTGGAATGTATGTGCATTATGCAAACCAATGACCTAAGGGAAAGTCTCATGAAGCGAATCAGTATGGTCATACATATAGTATTTATGTTGTTGATGATGAAGATACTAAAAATGATATGTTAGATGAAAGAATTGTAGAATCTCGGTCAATGGTTTGAGAAGGTAGTGGAATGATTACATGTTTATCATGTGTAATGTTGTATAAGTAATCTCATGGTACTATGGAATAAGGAGACATCTAAGGATTGTTGCACTATTATCTTTCCTTAAGTATTGAAATTATATGATGAATGGTACCAGTAACCATGAAAGGTTATTCAGATATTTTTGGAAAGTAGATGATATGCGCATAATGAAGGGATAAAGAGAAAATTAAATTTTTGATAGTATTCATGAGCTCATTACTGATATAAGGAGAAGGTTTTATCATGGTTTGAGTATATAGAATTTTCGGATTTTGGTATGTGGAAAGAGTTATCTTTTGATAGCATTCATGTTTTCACTAAGGTTTAATGGGTATTCATTTTTCAAGAGAATACATGATTAAGGTATTCACATGATTGGAATGTGACCAGCAAGATATATGGGGGATAAATTATAGTATTCACAAGCTTGGTTGATGACATTTCAAGTAGTCATTTTCTTTATACTATGAGATTGGACATATGTATTTTGGATAAGCCTAAAGATTGGAATGAATTATGTTGGAAATAAGTTAGTATTGTTTAAGGTTAGAATTTTTTTCCGATATTATTTATAATATAGTTTTAGAAAAAAGGACAACCTGCAGGACGGGCGACAACCTGTCGCGTCGGACAAGGCTATGGGAATCGAACCCACAACTGAAGTGTGACAGGACTTTATCGCCTACCACTGGCCTACAGGAAGTTCATGTTTAGTAGAAACTAGTTTTATTATATTAATCAGTATGATATATGAAGTATAAGTCCATTTTAGGAACCATATATGATTAATCTCACTATAGATGGACTTATGTATTTTTGTTAACTTTTCTAACCTTTTGTTTGAGACAGATGGAATGACCCATCATTCTATCACATGATCTGCAAACACTTCACGAATGACAAATTCAAATTCATTTCTTTAAGAGATGAAGTGGAAATTGTCCAAAGAATGACCAATGGTGAGACTGTACCAAAATCACGAAAGTATTTATTCTAATTCCAGTTTCATCAACTTTTGGGAAATGATCTTGAAAACAAAAAATGTTGTCCTAGTACCCTTATATCCGATTAATCAGATGGTACCTTAGATCATCACAAATATATGGCTTTGGGATTGATGGCTTTTTCATAGCCATTCTCTCTACCACTCTCCATCAGAACTTGATGGTTAGATTTTTCTTCCATATCCATATTTTCACCTATGTTCTCCTATATAGAAACCCAGTGATGAGTTACTTTGGGTAATCATTACATTTCATACTTTAGTTTTTAATATTAATTTTTAGTATTCTTTTTTACGATGTGGGTTTCTATAAATAGTAAACGATTTATAACCCTGACGAATTTCGAGGGAAAAATTCATTTTAAGGGGGGTAGAATGTAACAACCCAAGATTTTATGAAAAATATTCTTTTATTCATTGATGTCTTGTGTTGTAACAAGATTACCTTGCACTATACGCAACACCGTATGAGCTTGCAGTATACACAACACTATTCTTGGATCATGTTACACACAATTTTGATAGTAGTTATTCTACGAAACATTGAGTATATATATATATATATATATTCAATGTATAAATGAAATATCGTTGGATTCTGTTATACAAAACAATGGAAGAGTCTTGCATAACACGCAACCCTGACTTGGCTTTCATTACACACAATCACGACCTTCCTCGATAGCATGTGTTGTACGCAATACCAGGTTTTACTAAACAACGATATATGGTTATAATTTTATTATGAACTAGACGTTATGAATAGTATCAACTACATTTTGATTTTTATAACATTATTATTCATCTTACGCATTTTCTAGAACATGGTATGAGAAAAAAATTAATTTTTTGAATAAAAGAACTATTTTTCAAAAAATGAAGTTTTGCCACCTTTTGATGGCGCACCTAATTTAAATCTTGTTTTTGACATGTATATAAGTTCAATTTGAAAAAATAAAATTCTTCTTTGGAATCAGGATATAAAAATTTACTTTGGATAATTTTTTCATATTATTCTTATAACTTTCATATTTTAATGAATAGTAAAAACACGCTATATTTTAATTAAAAACAACTTTTTTCATCGCAATAATTTATATCGTTGGATTATCTTTATAATTGGGTTTATAGATTAATTAGAATATGTTTTTACCATTTAATCCAATGTTGTTCATTGGAATTAATTTTACTTTGAAATTTGATATAAACAAGTATCAATCTTTTGATAGATATTGTTTCTTAAAAAACACGCTATTTGTTTGGATAATGGGAATTAATTTTAAAATTAATTAATGCCAATTCAATTTTTTGAATTTGGAAAAATAGAAATCAATTTCGAATTTGTAATATCAAATAATTCTTAGGCTGAATTTTTGGTATTTTTCTGAAAAACTGCAATTTTCGATGAATAGTGATACCACTTAGTGGTAGTTAAAAACCGACATTTTAATTTAAATGAAATTTTACCACTTTTTTGAATTTAATTTCAAAAATATGAGAGACACGGTTGATGTTAGTAAGTAAAATTTGGTTCAATGAGATAAAAATAATTTTTGGTGAATAGTAACTTTTTACTTTTTTACCACGGTTAAAAGTAAATAGGGTAATTAAGGGTAAAAATAATATTATTATTACCCTAAAACATGTTCTAATTATATTGGATAAGTGTAATTCGACCAAAAAAACCTTAGGAAGAAAATATTACCATTTAGGCCTACTTGGATTAGATTAGGATATTTAATATTAATTTATTTAAAGAGGGGTTAAAATAGTAAAATCAATGTTTAATAAGTAAATCATTTTTAATATAGGGTAATACATAAGATAAATTCGAATATAAATATTCATTAGAAAGATAAAAATATTTCATACATAATTTTATTTTATTTATAATTTTTAGATATTAAATAGTTTAATTTATTTATGACAAAAAAATGATGCAGTAATTATCTTATTAATGAAACATTGACATAATTGATGTTATAAATAAGACAATAAATTTAATTTGAGACTTTTTATGAATTAAAATACTTTTATAGGTTAATATGACATGTTAGTATTTATTTAATTAACTTTTTTCTAAATAATCATTCTGTTATGAGTTTCACAAAAATCAATTACCAAATAGTGTCAAAATTGACACAAAATAGGTTTTAAAACAAATATTATATTATGAATTGTTATTTTATTCCTTAAAATATATGGCTCGGCTAAATGACTTATATAAGGTTATATATGTTAATAATAAACAACTTGTGGTTCTTTTGGATTGTTATAGTAAGTTTATTAACCATATAGTGTAAGAAAACAAGAAGACACGGTAAAAGTAAAATTGTTTAACTTAAAGTTAAATCTAAATGATAAGGTTAAAATAGATACCTAAACATGTCTAAATTCTATTGGATGAAGTTATTTCGACCCATACCCACCTTAGATTAGAAATAAATCAATTTGGAGCTATTAAAAAGCGAATATGTCTTTATAATAAAATAATATATTTAGTTTTTTCTAAGGTTCCCCTCTCCTCCCTTTTAAAAGGGCACCTCCTCCCTCTCTTCCTCACCCCACATTGAGCCTTCAAGCTCATCCAAAACCTACCAAATTCTCTTATCAACTTCCCTAGAAACATCCTATAGGTCCTGGTCTTCTTCAAAGACCAATTATAGTGCCCTAAGAGGAGGTCTCAAAGAGGCGCTTCAAAGAAGAGGTAATGTCTATTACCAACTCTTTCAACTTTATTTCTTCTTCCACTTCTTCTTCTTTAGTTGTTTCACTATGAATTAATAACATCGGTGTCACTTATATACTTATATGTTATTATAAGTATGAAGTAACCCTATTTCACCATCTATCCATCCTAAAGAAAAAAAATCACCGTGCGTGCGTACGTACGGAATACCGTCTCCACGCCGTGGTGTAATCTATTTTCCACCACTACCTTACATGGATGGGTATAATGGTTTAAATAATTACTATATATGATTATTGTAAAGTGATATTGATTCTGAAATATTATACATACACTTCAATACAATTCCATGATCATGGGAATGATATCATCGCTCGTGCGTACGTACGGACTACCGTCTCCACGACACGATGAGATTCATTCTCAATGATTAACCATTCATGAATGATTATAAAGTATATATAATAAGGAATCATGAAATATATGAAATAATAATGATATTTGATTTATGTATATATATATGTATGTCATCTACTTAATTCCATTCAATTCAATAAGGAAACGAAAACATCGTTCATGCATACGTACGGCCTACCGTCTTCATGAACGGTGTATTTCTTTCCATTTATTGATCTATTATATATATGTATATTCTGAATATATATTATATATAAATCATGTTTTAAATTCTGTATGTAAGTAACCATGATCTAATTAATCATATGAATAATTACAAGTTAAAAAATTGACGACAAATGAAACGATTTTACCCAAAACGCTACTTTAACATTAATTTACAAAAGAAAGGGTAATATAAAGTCATAAGTGAAACATATATGGTATCATAACAATGAATATGATTATTTAATAAGTCAATGAAATTATTTAAATCATTATATAGGAGTTTCGGATCCATACGAAGCATATCGGAACTAAGGTATGGGATAATTATTCCAATCTCATTCTTATCCGAGATTGTTTATTCATATGTATTTACTGGGGGTTCTGTTTATTATCCATGTCCATATGTTCTCAAAATGTTTTCATAAAATGTTTAATTTACTTCCATGTATGTTTAAAGACATTTTTACCCCTTTCTACTTTTACCACATCATATGGAAGGAAACTTTCTTTTGTTTACCATACGAGGTACTTTTTGACTTTTCCGACGAAAGTACGAGAAAAATGTTATTTTTAACTTATACGATGTGAACGGATTTTTACAGTTTTATAAAGAATTATTTTCATGAAGCTTCCTCCAAAAGATTTCATGAATATTTTCAACCAAATCTCTTTGTTTTAAAATTTCATGACGTTTTGTGAAAAGAAATTGATTTTGAAGAAGAAAGGATATTTTCCTCAAGAATTCATTTCAAGTGTATTATCAAAACCATTTTTCCATCTATGATGAAAATATTTCATTTGTGTATGTTTTAATTATAATGTCTCTATGATTTACATGGTTTCACTTTTCTTATTATGAAATGATATCCATTTCTTTTATATGGATTATTTGATGATGGGATGATGTTTATGAAACCCATTTTATTCTTTGGGTTATGATGAATGTTTTAAGTTTATTTTGTGGCACAAGTAAGAATGATTTCATTATGAGATGGGTGGGACCTATATCTACCATTAATGCATTTGTTATAGAGTTATATATCATGAGATAGACATATCTAGAATGTTAAGTTAATCTGGTTCGGTGTTACAGGACTGAAACGAGGAGTGAACTCGATTCAGAAAGGGACTTTGTCTAATAAGATGGTCTTGGCAGAAATGCCTTGGCTACTATGGAAATCATAACAAGTGATGAATGGTTTCCAAAATTACATGTTTTATTCCCATGCTATTTTATCTTGAATGAGGTTCATTTATGATATATGCCTCACGTACTTCCAATATTTATGTCTTTGCTCAAGGTTTTAATGTTTAGATTTCATGTTCACATTTTTGCTTTCAAATGTTTATGGATTGTTTTATGTTATCTATGTTTTCCCTTACTAAGCATTTGAGATCACCCTTTTTATGTTTTATTTTCCCCATGAGATAAAGAAAGGTTTTATTTATGGAAACAAAAAGGGGAAGAATCGTTATATGAGATGTTGAAGATCTTTCAACGTGATTAGATGTTTATATTCTGAGTTTCCAAGACACTAAACTATTACGGTGCATGTGTGTCTATTTTTTGTTATGTATTAAGTATTCGAAAAAGTAATGTAATGTCCATGTATTCCAAGATTCGGGTCTTTATATCAATCATTATTATTTATTGATAAAATAATTTATCAAAAAACAAATGTAATATAGTTCATCCAACTTAAGAAAAAGGCAGAACCACTTACCTCAAACTACTATCAATAATTCCCACAATAGGGTCCAAAAACATGATATAATAGGAATAAAACAACAAATGACCTATAATCAAGCCTTATATCGTATAATGAATTCAGTATGTAAAATGGGTAGTAGAGAGGATAACAGAACACATACCATAATAAACTCACACAACCAACCACAACTAACACAATAAGAGTCCGTTGAAGTTTGATCAAACAATTGATCTTGAATGAATCAAGATAATCAATAAATAGACCAACGTATTTTAAAATATATAGAAATATCACTACTACGGATAACCTAAATAAATAAGATAGAAAATCACTTACCCATAGAGACACACTATAACTACATTGAAGATCAATCACTTAACCAAATGACGTGGAAGGATTATTGGTACCCAAAACCACTTCATAGAGGTCCTATGTCTGGAGATAGAAGATACACATGGAATGATATATTCATCACCTATATCGTGCTCTGAAAAGAACAAATCTCGAAACATCCATGACGTGAAAACATTTTATGATGTGAATTTCTTTATTAAGAAAAGATACATAAAATGAATCACCTCATATTAAAAATCCTTACAATGACCATTTCCCAATAAGAACCTAATTCACAATGTTTCAAACAGTAAATCCTTCAACTAATTCAAAATATATTCCTAGAGACCAACACAACATTTTTAATCCTTTCATGATGTGAAAATTAACATTAGGCAGTGAATATTCCAGACTCTGATGATTAACCCAAACAATCTATGGTATTCTATAAATTTGCGAAGAACCCAAAAATTATTTTGAAACATTTACACATGGACTTCATTAATTACAAGAAAACATAAATCCCTAAACTTTAGGCCACCCCAATGATCTCCATCCTTGGGATCCCCAAAAGGCACCCAAACAAGGTGGTAAATGAAATGATAGGAGATAAATACCTAAAAAAATGTAATAGGTTGTTACAAATATTCTTTTATTTAGTGACTCCCTTTATTAAATGGCAAGTAATATATCAACACATCATAGTACTAAGAGTTTTGGATTTTATAATCACCTATGTAAAATGGGTTAATATAAATGCTTGGTTTATGGAAATACATATGTGGTCGAAAGGAAATATTGACTTATAATAATTTATGTAAAACATATTAAAAATAGAACCAATCCATAATGTATAATATGGTCAATGTATAGTTTTATTCTGAAATATTTTTCCATGAATGTAATTTAAATTTTAATGGTGACATTTCATTTTCATTATTTTAATTTTTTTAAATACATATGATAATCCATAATTATTTGAGAGTATTTATAATATATAGAAAATATATAATATTTTTAAGGGTATTAATTGATAATTTTAAACTATTAAACCCATGAGTATTTAATAAAAACATACTATATATGAAATAAATAAGATTCAATTGTTATTTTCAAGTTATGAAATTTCATGAATATATTTTTGGAATTCACATGTATTTGATTTATAGGAATCCACTGTAGTGGCTATAAATTATTTAATTTTGATCCATTATAGAATGATGGAACACAATTAATTTAGTTTGATGGTACCATAATTTTTTATAAATGATGAAATAGATATGGGTTGTTGTACATGTTCTTTGATATTCATAAATTCTAAAATTATAAATTTATGACAATGAATAATAAACCTTGAAATCATCTACTAAATCCTTAATGTGATTTATTTTGTTGGATTTCTCTATCAACCACAAACTTAAATTACACCAATATATTTTTGAGAAATACAATCTAAACATTTTGTTTGTGGTGTCTTTTTGTATTTTTTCTATGCTTTTCCTTGTGGGGTATAATAACCTTTAAAATGAAGGATTTTTGAGTTGTATAACATGAAAGAAGGAAACTGTGGTTTGTGCACAACCTATAAAGGAAAGTTTATTTGGTTATGGTATAACTAGAATAAAGTGATGTTTTTTTATTTCCACCATATGAAAATTAATTTAGTTTTGTTGTTCCTCCAGTGGTTAAAAAGGATAGTATTTGGTTATTCCTCCAAGAGTCGAATATACATTTTAAAAGGATATGGCCACCTTTAAATGTTATTTATTATATTTAGTGTGTTTTCTTTCTCAATATATTTGAGATATGTGAATTTTTTCTTCCTAATATAAATATTTTCTCATTGGATTATTTTAATCTCCATTACATTAATATTTAACTCTAATATAATTATATTAAGGTATTTTTAAGGGTTATTTAAACCTAATTTTTACTATTATTCCATACCTTATTTAGTTTGATAATTACAAATTATACACCTACCACATTATCCGTGTAAATATGTAAACATATAGCTCTTTATCACTCACATCCTTACCTAGAGCCTCATAAATCTGGGACTCTTACATGCAAGAATTCTGGAATTGGCATAGTATAATGCAAAAGTGACTATACCACTCTAAATACTTACTATTTATAAATTGATTATATTTTTCCATTATTGACTATATTGATAACATGTAGATTTTTTAATTGTCATTTTCCAAAAAACAATTAATACTTTATCTTGATTACCATAGTATAATGTATTTAAATTACTTATTAGTCTACTATATTTTGTTAAATCCCAAAATCCATTAGCATTAGATTTAGAATATATTGTCATCAAGATAATATTGTGAATTGTATCCATATTTTTCTTCTTAAAATCTAAATTTTTTTATAATCTATTAAATGGTGTTTAAATATGTGGGTCTTTCCAAATGTATTAACTTTCAGTTGATTGATTTAATGAGTTTAGTCTACATTCTTGATAAAAGGAACTTTAATTTCCATAAATATTTCCCCTAGTAACACTAAACCAATTTTGGTCCCTCAAAACACGATGTGAACAAAGTTAGCTCAACCCAAAACAATAGATAAACTCTTTGGAAGTTGGATGCACCCAAAGTTAGACCAGAAATATACTATATACTATTGTTTCATCTTAACTAATGTAATGGAAGTCTATAAAACATAATATTTTATTTGATGAGTTTTATCTTTATATTTATATATTATATTTTTTATCCCTTTACATGATTGTTATTTTTTGGTATTTTCTTTATAATATTTATCATGTATTTATAATGTAATTTTCATATATTTCATTTATTTTATTTCATATTTCATGATTATTAATTAATATAATTTATGTAATTATGATATATCATTCAATAAATATAAATAAATAACCATGAAATGGATTACAATGAAATAAATATAATGTATTGTTCATATTTTTTTTTGAATGGTCACCTAATCATGTAGATGATAATCTTATTGGGACCAAGTTGACTGGAAAATGTATTTTGATGATGAATGAAGAATGTGTTGAATATTTTTTGTCTTGTTTACTTTATGAAAATGTAAAATCTCTATTTAATTTTTGGTTTTCTGACAAAAATGTCATCGTTCTAAGAATATTTGATTCTCAAATGATAATAATGATTATTAGTTCTTGTTTTTTAGATGATATTGTTTTTTGAACACACCATGGGTCCATAAAGATAGTTCAAATCAGTATGAAGAAATTTATTGGATTCTAAATTCCTTAAAGATATTTGATACAAAATCTTACAATTGTTTTTCTATTTGATTTATTATAAAATATCATATGTTTTCTAAAAAACTTGTTATGCAATATTTGTGATATAAAAGAGGAGAATATTTGTTTTCTCACATAATTCATATTTAATGACAATAGCTTTCTCTAATGTATGACTCATTTTTTGAGTTTAAATATTTTTATTAATCTTGGTTAATTTGTATTAAATCTTATGGGATTTTCTAGGGGAATATGATACATGTTTGAAGCATGGATATTTAGAAATAGGAAAAAAATGTGGGATGTACAGTTACCACACAATTATTACTAACCACGTTGGGTAACCAGGTAGGGAATTCAGTGGTCAATAGAAGGTTGCACGATTTTATGAAACCATGTGGGATTGAGTACAAGTTCATGTGATTTGTCTTTGAAAAATTGTAGTGGAATTTTTCATAGTCTCCACATGATTACCCAAACTATGCGCCTAGCTCAGGCGCCCTGTCAATATAAATGAAAGTAAAAATTTTCTATTAAATTTTTTTAACATCTCATCATATAATTCTTCATCCCATTTCTAGTATATGGATCTCCTCTCCCTCCCATGTATGCTCACTTCCTCCTCTTTCTATGTTCCTTGATATATCCTACATATGAACATTGAATCAATATCCATCAATAGCATTGGACATCATGGGGTAAGCTCTCGATTCCTCTTGCTTCCATTCTTCATTATTTGTCACATATATTCTACTATTTTTTGTGTGAGCTCATTTTCCATATATTGAGGGCAGTGGAAAATTTCTTCAATTTCATCCAATATACATAAATCCTAATGGATATATTGGACGATGAGTCATCCAATACCTTATGGTAGGTAGTCTATATTTTTTTAATTGTTTTTGATATTTTCATAGTCGCACCATTGTTACCCATGTCATACATGGTCTCATGTTTTCATAAAATGCATTATTCTAATTTATAGTGACATATTCATATTTATATACTCACGAGGATCATTGAAATGAATTTATAGTATTCCAACCATAATATTATCCACCATTGGGTGTCATGGATTGAAATGAACCTTTATTTTTTATTGATCGAATGACCTGAACACATTCTTAGTGTTTATCTTGGATTATAAAATGAATTTTTCTAATAGGTAATTGGGTAATTTAGAATAGAACCTTATAAGAGTTTTTTGAACCACAAAATTTAATTTCTATTCTTGTATAGATTAAATGGATTATATATGTTAAACTAATTACCATCAAAACATTTTTCTTTTCTTAAAATAATTAAATAGATTAATTATAATAAATGAAAATGGGTGGTGAGGCCACTCTTAATGACACATGCTTGTTTTATTTTTTGATATGGATTAAATGGATTGTAAAACCCATTTATATATATTGGTTTTGATGATTATAAGTCTTATGAGGTTAGCCCTAAGTTTTTTATACTATTTTGATTACACTATTGATATCGGATGAGGAACGATGGTTAAGGGACTAGTTGAAAAGGATTTTTCACTCTCCATTATATGATGTGTTGAGCTTGGCATCTCTCATCATTGTAATTTTATTTGGGTGATGGGTGTGACATTCTGTGTTTCTCTATTTAGGGTATGGGGAATGATTTATCACCCCACCAATCTCAATTAAAGATCATGATGTCTCACATTAATTATGAGATTCAAGGCATGAACACTATGCATGTACCTATCATCTTGTTTAGACTGGTTTTGGATTTCTGAGTTATACCCTAGTCCAAATAGAACAAAGTGTCTAGGTATATTATTACTTATGTCCCGACTTACGCAGATTATTTTTTTATATAGTATATAATTATAATACATATATATATTATTACTATATATGGGTATGGTTGCTGATCAGACTTCTATTAGCCTTTTCTGAAGTAGGTAGATCCATGTGGTGTCATATTGGAACTAGACTTGGATTGTATTTATTTGAACATAATTGTTTATATTTTTTATAAATAACACAATAATGTTTCCATTTACATTGCTTGGAATACTGATAGACACCATTGGTGGTCCCCTACTAGGATTTTAACTTACAACCTACACGGGACACCATTGGTACCCGACTAGATTACTTGTTTTGAAGTATGGATAAGGGAAAGATACCTTTAAAAAATATTTGATATGCTATACTTATGATTAGATCATGGTATCAGAGGACCTTGAATATTTTGAAGATACTTTTGGGGAATTAGGTTTCCATTTTTGTATTTTTTTTCATAGCATGTTGTATATACTTATCCTTTTTTCCCTTTTGAATAGAAATATACAATGACCTCATCATGTATCTAACCTACCCTTTTAGATTTTGATATTATTAATAATTTTCTTAGTTAATTAAACTTATTTAGATTATTATATATGAAATATATGCATCTTCGATGGTGAGATACAGGTCTATTCATCATAGTGCTAATTTATGTTTTATTCCACAATATTTTGTTTATTTATTATTTCTGATGTTCCTCTATGATATGATGATATAGTATTTACATCGAATCACCTTTACACCATCACTACTAGTTAGAATCCTTTGGCATACAAGGAGGTGCACATGTGGACAAGTGACCTAACAACTTGTAGCACAACTTAAGTGGATCCTGGGTCGAGAGGTTTCAAAGTTCTATCAAATGATTTTGTTTTCCTTTTTCACACGATTTGGTTGTTAGAAAGGAGAATGGAAAAAATGAATTTAGTAAGGAGCATGTGCATGGGAATAGATGACCCACATATACAGAAAACAAATATTACATGGGATGTGTAATTTCTATTATTATTTTTACCTATTAATGTTGATATGACTTCACCATTGGGTGACACACATGTCCTATGTTGTTATTACGATTGGTTTTCATGAAATGATATTTCTTATACTTTTTTCAGATGAAATGAGGGTGTGACATCTCATTCATCATATTTAAAACCTTAATACTAGTATGCCATGCATTTTCCATTGCTATGTCTACTTTCTACGTGATGTTTCTTATCGCATAATGTAAGAGACTTGATTATTTGTTGAAAATGTGTTTAAGTTTCTTGATGGAATGAAAAAAAATAATTGACCCTTCTTGTTTTTAACCTATCCTAATAGTTGTTTCTGGAATGGGGTAAACCAACACATGTAGTTAGTTATGGAATGTGGATCCATATACCATTGGTCGCATGGTATGGAACATGTTATGGTATAGATTAAGTGAATGAAACATTGTAATTTATTAGGTGTATGATCCCTTATCAATTGAAAATTGTGAACCGCCAAATTCAATCATTTGAAATGATTTAAATACATAAATGAGTAAAAGATTATAATGGAGATGAATTTTATAATAAAATGGTCATCATATACATGTGATGTGAGACCTGGACCCAATACCATCCATAGTATTAGGTAGATGAGTGTCTCATACATTATTATGTCAGGTTTTGATCTTTTTTTCACATAGACCCAGCTTTTGGAGAAGGAAGATAGGTGTGATCTTTTTATAGGAAGGCTATATACCTATGCAAGCTATCTACCTATGATATTTGAACTGCTAAAAATTTTTATTGAGGTGTGTGTTTGGAATAATAGAATCATGCCACCATGAAATCCTCAAATCATATTCCTTAAAGCTGGTGAAGACCACACAATAGAGGTTGTGGGACTTAACCCATCCATGATATTATATTATAACATGTGGATCCTCTTCTTATTCAGGATATGGGAACTATGTCCTAGTTCCATGAGGGATTTTTATGCATTATAAAAAATATTAAAGGTGATTCCCAGCCTGGAACAACTATGGTAGAGTGGATCAAGAGTTTTTATACTATAATACTAATAAATATTTAGTTGATGGAAGCCAGTTTCTTCTATGTCCTGCTTTGATATTATTCTTTATACCTTACAACTTCTGGAGATGCCTCCATAGTGGAGTGTCAAACTCGCTGCTTATATGCTTTGTGATTATTCTATGTGATGGGGGATGTTATTTTATAGTAATATCTACATAGAGATATGGTATTGGAATATTATCAAATGATATTCTATGCACACTTTTTTCCATATAATCTCAGGGCTAATTGCGCTAGGGAGTTTATGAACATGCAGGAGGGAGCCCTGTCTATCATGGCCTATTCTACATTTTTTAATGACATGTAGTGATTCGTGAATACTATGAATTTTCATAATATTATGAACAAAAATGTATTCAAGGATGGGATGGTATACACCATTTGATACAAGGTCATTGTTCTTAGGCTGACTATTATATTGGAGACAGTCATCCATACCTTATTACAGAGAGAAATATCACAGTAGATAACGGTGAAACACATAGTGTTTCATCACCTTGATCTGTCAACGATTCTTCTAGCGGGGGGTCAGTTCATGGATACTCAAAGGGAAACAAGTTGTTAACCAGCTCATGTTTATAGATTTATTATCTATCACTAGTTCTGGAATTTAGGACATACAAAACCTCATGGTAGGTGTGATCTGGTGGATGATATAGGATATTGTAGTATGGGGCACATCCATAGATTATATATAACCTTTGCTTCAGTACCTAGAGAGTAGGGATCTAAACCTACCCCCACATTATGGAGTGAAATGTGTAGTATCCTTTCAAACACTGCATTCGGGTGTACCACCGACAATTTAGGATAAGACATTTTTCGAGGCATAGGAAATTAAGCTCATGATTCTCAGTGCCTATAGAGCAGGCAAGCTTAGTGAAGTTAGGCTATAACTCATTATCATGGTATAGTCCAATTACATGCAGTACATCCAATTTCATTATAATTGAGTACCAGACCTTCTACTATTTATGGTATTATTCATGTAGACTCTACTTCAGTGCCTCCTTCATTTGACAGAAGCATGTCGCAATATATTATATTGGAGGAAATAATGCAGAGTATGGGCCTTGAAATTGAACACTTATATGGAATTATGATGCTTGATAATTTGTTAGGTATTCTATCTAATATCATACAAAATTGTATTCAATGTTCCATTGAGATAGGTTGGTTTCTTTTTGTATGGAAAATCTTCATCCTTGACACATTGAAGTTTGATGTAATTTTGGGAAGGATTGGTTAGTGCCCTATTGATCTCATATTGAATAATGATATTGAAGTTTGATTTTTATAACACCATATGGTAGAAGTAACATGAATAAGGAGAATGAGATATACATGATACACGATCAAGACATGAGCATCAGAGGATGCGCAGAATGACAGCCCCAATTACTAATATTTTCATTGATGATCAAGTGTTATGAACCACTATTTTACGTCATGTTGTGGATTGTTTCAGGTATGTATTCCATAAAAACATTTTTTTCTATCACTAGTGCAAGAGGAAGAATTTACTATTGATATAGTGCCAAGAGTAAGACTAGTGTCCATTCCTTGATACAAAATGTCACCAAGTAAGATTCTAGATAATAAGAAATAGTTATAGGATCTCTAGGATTAAGCAATTATAAGCCCCAAATAATCTCCTTGTAGTTCAAAATAACTTTTTTTTAAGAAGTTGGAAGTTATCCTTGATATTTTCTATTATTACCCTCGATTGATCAAGCTCACGGTAAAGAATCAGTGTCCAATACCTCAAATAGACAAAATTTGTGATCATTTATGAGGAGATCATGTTTTTTCAAAGATTTAATTTAGGTTGGGCTATCTTTAGGTGTTTTCCAGGTCATCATACATACCTCAACCATCTTTTAGGAGTAGGTATAGTGAATGTGAGTACTTGGGCATGCCATTAGGTCTCAAAAATGCACATGAAGGATTTATGGATTATATTAATCAGGTTTTCCAAACTTATCTACATTCATTCATGGAAGTATTTTTTGATGAAATTGTGGTGTATTGTTTCTATCTACATGACCATGCCAACCATCTTGTTATCATGCTGAATACACTAAGTGAGCATTAGATTTAGGATAAGCTTAGAAAATTCCACTTTGAAGGTAGATTGATTTATATGGTGATAATGATTCTATCGGATCCATGTAGGTACCATATAATTGACGGTGATGCATGAGGTATTGTGTTGGGAGTTTTCTGATGTTGGAAGAGTGAGTCTTCTCTTATTGGTCTTGTTATTTGAGTCCTCCTAAGAAGAATTAACCAAAAAACCTCACACTTGGTATTATAGTTTATGTTCTATGTCATTATAGATAGTACATACTTAGAGAGAATTTTGTGGAATTTAATGATCAGAAAATCTCTAGTACAACTTTAGGCATTATGATCTGAATCTTAGGTAATGAAGATGGGTTGATTACCAGAAATCTTTCAATTTGCATATTGTATTCATGCAAGGGAAATAAAATATTTTAGCTGATTATCTGAGACATAAGTCTCATATATAGGCAGTTCTAGTTTTTAGTGGTGAGTGGATTCTCATATCTCTGTTTCCATAAATTCGTGTTGATATTTAGGAGGATCATGAGCAGACTATTCGCGCAGCATTGGCTATGACCTCCACTCTTCTAGAGAAAGTAAGAATGAGAAAACTATATGATCTTAATGTACTTTCATAAGGGAATGTATCTCATATAAAGATTCATTTTTTTACCATGTATGAGGATGAGATCCTATTATTTAATTGGCGTGTTTTGGATTATACAGACATCAGAGAGGAGATGATGTGGGAATTTTATGCCTATATATGCGTAGCACATCCCAGTGTCCACAAGATGTTAAAAAATTTACTTTCCCCTTATTGGTGAACCATTATTAAGTGTGAGATTTATGTATTTATCACTCAGTGCTCCACCTGTTTGTAGGTGAAGCTAGAACTTTAGTGAATAGTTGGACATTTGTAGCCATTGTCCATTCTAGAGTGGATATGGGACGATGTTTCTATAGACTTCATGACTAGTTTAACAAGAATTAATCATATTAATTAATCCATATATGTATATATTGATCAATTGATAATGTTTATATAAATTTTACTAGTTCAAGAGATATTTTCACTTAATGAGATTTGGAGTCTATACGTTATGGAGGCTGAGTGCACCGCGATTCACAATTTCATTTTCACCCTAACACCATTGTGCTAAACTTGTTTTTTATTGTAAATTTAAAAAGCAATAATAAATTTAACATAATTTTTATTACATTATTTGATGTTTATCATTGTTAAAAGGTGAAATTATACTTTTTTTGATATTTTCACTTAAGGTAGAGGTGATTTGGAGGGCCTTGAGATAATATAGAAAAAAATGGGCCAAACTGCATGATATCCCATAGACTTCTTCCCACTGTTGTAAGTATTATGAGAAATATGTTTATAAAAATGGTTTGAAACTTTTTGGCCTTCTCCAAAACAACATGGTATACCACCCTTCTCCAGGAACCAATGACCAATTATTCCATCTGCTGGCCCATCCAAACCATTCTGTCAAGGGGACAGAATCTACCGGAATTCAATAGTTTAGTTCGGTATTTTGGCCATATCTCCCAATAAAGATGTATAATGGCCTCAATATTTGACTTGGATGTATTAAAGAGACTGGAAAACAACTATTATATTTTTTCAAGGTCATTATAGTGATTTTTACTATTCTGAAACCGATAAACAAGTGGTATATCAAAAACAGGGTGCTCATAACCATGTCCCATTTTGGCATTAAAAAGGCACCATGGGAACCTCATTTGAAAGTTAGAAAAATAGTGTGATGTACTTAAATATTAATGTTATATAAAATTACTTTCATCCTATTGGAGGTTCTGGAGTTCCCTATCCTCAAATGGAGAGCTGAAATAAAGAAGGAGACACACCTGAGCTTCCTTCTCCTCTCGATGTCAGGCTAAACGGTGGTCGTTTATTGTGATGGAGATACACCCATGTCAAGGGAGTTTTTACCCATATATTAGCTAATTTTTTTGGATTAATTTGGGTTTCTAAACATTTTATTCTATGTTAAATAAATGATTTCATATTGAAATTGTTTTTTTGATACATGTGAATGTAATGCTCTTAATTTCTAAAATATCAGTGTGAGGTTTTTAGTGCGTGACTTCTGTTGTTATGAGTTGACAGCACATGAATCCTTCTCATGCCCATCATCATGATATTTCAATATTCATTGAAATCACTTATTCCATTCCTCTATTCTGGACCATGACAATGTGATTATTATGTCAAGTTTTGGTTCTTTAAGAATTGAAATAAAATCTTAAGAATTAATCGGGATTCCAATTAATTTCAACCAAAGAATTACCACAAAACTAAATGAATCTCTATAAAAAATGAAATTAAAATGTTTTTAGTGAAATCACATTGTACCTTTGTATTAATACTTTTTAAAATCAACTTGGTTTGTCAACTATTAAACTCATTATGTTATGTTATTTTCTTAAATTTATTTTCAAAATCATCCCCTCTTTTAGTAATATTTATTAAAAATAGACACTATAAGCTACCAATTCTCCATGAGAGATGACCTATGGTATGACCTATACTATAAATAAATAAAAATATCATAATAAATTTAACATGTTATGAAAAAACAATCAAATTTTTGTGTCATTGTCATGGAGCGCTTTAGTTTTTTGTGCATGTGTTTTATAAGATATTTGGAAATGTTTTGAATATTTATTTAGATTTTCCAACCTTTTGTGTTCTGATATAATTTTTTTGTAGGTTTGGTTCATGATAAGTTCTAATCCAAGATATTTAACTCCTTTCAAACTTGAACCAGAGAGGATCCTACACCAGCGACACTGAGACACAGAAGAAAACCCTTTGATGGAGGACACACAAAACCTCAACCCTCTTCTTGATCCTTATACCTCTTCTTCTAGAACTGACATCACATATTAAATAAACTTGTATAACATGGATGAAAAAAATAGAACACTAAA
This sequence comes from Viscum album, assembly GCA_963277665.1. Classification (NCBI taxonomy): domain Eukaryota; kingdom Viridiplantae; phylum Streptophyta; class Magnoliopsida; order Santalales; family Viscaceae; genus Viscum; species Viscum album. The sequence continues at coordinate 193,559,172 of OY728145.1, forward strand.
ATAAATAACATAACCTAGTGTAGATATCCCACCCACAAACATTCAATTACATGGTGAGGCACCCAATTTTGAACTAAATTATATTTTAATTTATCTATTACGAAGATTCCATGGACTTCTTGGAGAGGATCCACACAAGAATTTAATAGGATTTCATATTGTGTGTTCTACATTAAAACCTGAAAATGAGGATGAATAACTAGTAATTTTTAGGGAATTTTATTTTTCATTAGAAAACACTACAAAAGAATGGATTTTTTTAATTTCTCAATAAGAGGATGGCAGGACATGAAACACGTTTTTCATGAAAAATATTTCCCTGTATCTCAAACTACAACAATATGGAATGAAATATGTGGTATAAGATTGTATCAAGGGGAAACACTTAATGAATATTGGAAAATGTTTCAAAGACTTTGTCCAAGTTGTCCAAACAACTAAATATGTGATCACCTTTTAATAAAATATTTTTATGAAAGTTTAATTCCAATTGATCATAACATGATTGATGATGCTACAGGTGGTGCCCAAGAGGATAAGACACAAATTGGTGCAAGAACACTTATTGAGAACATAGAGGAAAATACATAACAATTTGGTTCATGGTCTATTGTACCCATTCAAGGTGTCCATGTGGTGTAAAGTACTGAATTTGAGAAGAAAGAGGAAATGATGATCAAAGAGGTATGTACCCTTCTTCGAAAACATTCTCTTTACCAAGGGATGTCCCAATATAATCATCCTTTCTAATGATGTATATGTTCTTTTAACAAGCACTATTCTTACCACTGCCTCTAATTGAGATAAAATTATAAGATTTGTGAGGAAATAATTCAAGGCCTCCCATATAACTAACCCTTTATGAAATAACCTTACTATCCATCCAACATTGGGTTGAAATAAAACAAAGATTATAGGAAAGGGGGTGTTAAAATTAACCTCAACTTAAATAGAACCAATATGATCAATGTAGCCATCCACCACCACCACCTTGAAATCTTCAACCATCCTAAAGGCCTTCCCAACAACCCCCTCCATTACCCGTGCCAATCCTAGAATATATGATAATGAAATTAGCTTCCAATAATCTCCAATTAAAAAAACCACTCAGGAAGTCATACAAGATATCAAAAGACAATTATGCCAACTATCTAACCTGGTGGGGAAAATTCAAAGTCACAGGTCTGGTAAACTACCATCTTAACCATTCCTAAACCCTAAAGATAAAGGAAATGTTTTTTCCATCACCCTTAACAGTGGAAAAAAAAAGAATGTCAAACGAATCCTCTATTGAAATCATCCCCTATTGATGAAACTGCCATCCCATCCATTAAAAATGTTCTAAATGTAGAAAAATAATTTCTTGAGAGAATCGCTTCAAATTGAAAGAGTTTTTATATTGATGAGTCCCCTAGACAACCCATTCCTATTTTATTTCCCAAAAGGGCCACCCAACTTAGAAAAATAGGAAAACTTATCATGATTAGGAAATGTTCGAATTCTTCAAAAAAAGTATAGGTTAACATTCCTTTGATTGATTCCTTGAAGCAAGTTCCACAATTGCCAAATTTCTAAATGATATGTGTACACACTAAAGGAGAATTTGTGGTGATGAGAAGGTGATCTTGGAGAAGAACATTTTGGCATTGATAGAGCCATCACTTCCCACAAAGTTCAATGATAGTAGAACATTATTAGTTTTGTGCACCATAGGGGAGTATTATTTTTCTAACTCTATGCTTGATTTGTTCACCTATACTAATGTGATGCCTCACTCCATTTACTCTTCCTTGTAAGTCTATGAACTGATGCCAAATGGAATTGTCATTCACCTAGAAAATTAGAGTATAGCACACCCTTATGGTGTGGTAGATTATTTTCATGTGAGGGTGAAAATTTTAATTTCTCATTCGAATTTTTATGTCCTTAAAATGGAAGATGATATGATGAATCGACATTCCCCATTATATTGGGGAGAACCTTCTGGAAAACCCCTAAAACCATAATTAAAGTCCATAATGGTACATTATCTATGGAGTGTGGTGGAGACACTATCCACTTCAATATCTTTGATTCCATGAATCACCCCTCACAATAATATTCCTCTCTCTATGTTAATTCAATTGATTTACTCCCTTCCCCTGAAAGAACATATTTTCTTTCCCTCGATCCCCTTTCCGAGTATTCATCATTGGTTGATATTCTTGGTAATGAATCTTGAATTGATTGTTGTAGTGCTCTAGAAAAGTCTAATGCATGCTTATTAATTGATAATTTCTTAAAAACTGAGGATCCAATGACCATAAATTTGACTTCTAACTTTGTAAAATCTACTTCCTCATCTGATGATGTTACCATTGTGCAGTTATATAAGATTAGTGACCTCTCACTTTCACACACGCTCCCATAAATCCAATATCCACTTTCATTGGAAATGAAAAAACTACCTCAAGATTTAAAATATTCATATCTTGATAATGGAAACAAGATTCCCATACTCATTTATAGTTCAATCCATCCTAATCATGAATTGCGACTATGTGGACATTTGAGGGAGTATAAATAAGCATCAGGATGGACACTTACGGACATTCCTAGTATTGTCCATTCTATTTGTACACATCATATTTTGATAAATGATGTGGCTAAAACAGTGAGGAATGCACAACGTAGACTATACCCAAAACTCCTAGATGTTTTAAAAAAAGAGGTAACAACTTAATGGCTTCTGGAATCATTTAACTCATCTCTAATAGCCAATGGGTTAGTCTCATTCAAGTAGTTTCCAAAAAAACTGTTCTTACTGTAATTGAAAATGAAAAAAATTAATTGGATCCTACTCATGTGTAGAATAATATGAGTGTTTATATAGACTCTCACTGACTAAATCAACACACTGGGAAGGAAAATTTCCCATTTCCATTCATTGACCAAATTCTAAAGAGACTAGCAGTGAAGTCCCATTACTGTTTTTTCGATGGATATTTTTTATACGTTTTGATCCATATTTCCCCAAAGGATTAGGAGAAAAACATTAATTTCCACTTTGAGACATTTTCATATAAGAGGATGCCATTTGTTATGTGCAATGCTTTGGGTACATTCCAATGATGTATGGTTAGTAATTTTATTGATTGCTTGGAGAATTTCATGGAAGTTATCATGACTCATTTCACTGTTTATGGATCCTCTTTTGATGAATGTTAGAGTAGTCTTAGTTTAGACCTGCATCGCTATATTGAGAAGAATCTCGTATTAAATTATGGGAAATTTCATTTCATGGTGGGATATGGTATAGTTTTGGGGCATGTCATTTTTGAGTATGGAATCCAAGTAGATTAATAAAAAGTGGATTTCATTTCTTCCTTACCATTCACTAAAAAAATACAGGATGTGTGATCATTCCTTGGTCATGGTGGATTTTACCATTATTTCAGTCATGACTTTAGTAAAATTGCATTCCCCCTCCAAATTACTCCACAAAGAAATTGAAATTTTTTTGATAAAGAAAGTGAGGAAGCTTTTAATAAGTTAAAATGTATTCTCACATCGCCCCAGTAATCCAACCACCTTGGTGGGATTTAACATTTGAGATAATGTGTGGCACCTCTAATTATGAAGTTGGGGAAGTATTGTTTCAAAGGGTCGATCAAGATCCAAATGTCATTTCCTATACCTCATGTACTTAGGACCTTACCCAAGAAAAATACACCACAACTAAAAAATAATTTCGTTTCATTGTGTTCACCTTGGATAAATTTTCGTCATATCTTTTTGGGTCTAAAGTCATTGTGTTCATTGATTATGTAGCCCTCTGGTATCTACTTAAGAAACCAGAAGTGATACAACATCCCATCTGCAATATTCTCCTCCTTCAGGAATTAAATTTTAAAATTATAGATAAAAAAGGAGAAGAGAATGTGGTTTAAGACCAAATCAGTTGTATTCCCCTATCCCCATACATTGACTAATCCCCCTGTATTCCAATTAATGACATCTTTCCTAATGAGAAATTGTACCGGGTGCAAGATAATATTCCTTGGTATGCTTAAATAGTAAATTATTTGGTAGCATCTTGAATTCCAACTGATTTAAAAAAAAAACCAAGCTAGTATTTTAAAACATGAGTCTCATTGATACATTTGGTATGACTTTGACGAATGGTGCCAATTTAGTGTTCATGTCCTTAGGCATTGTGTTCCTAATAGTGAGTTTTAGTTTTTCCTAAGATTTTACCAAAAATATTTCTTGTGGGGTTCACTTTGGTCCCTAACAGACTGCTTGCAATGTCATTGATTCTGGTCTCTATTGACCAACTCTTTTTTGATATGCCTATGATTTTGTAAATCTTGTCCTCAATGTCAAATAATGGGTAATGTATCTAAAATAAATGAAATTCCCCCACAACCATTGTCCTTTCATTACATTGTTTATGTTTGAAATATTGACATTATGGTGCAATTTCCCAATTCCTTTGGCAACATGTAGATTCTTCTCGTAGTTGATTACGTGTCAAAATGGGTAAAGGCACAAGCTACAAGGGCGGACGATTCTTAGGCAGTTGTAGAATTTTTGAGAACCAAAATATTTTGTATGTTTGGATTGCCTAGGTTCATCATTAATGTCTAGGTTTCTCATATCGACAATAAAATAATGAAATCACTTTATCATCAGTATGGGGTCGGGAATAAAGTTTTTACTGCTTACCACCCAAAGACCAATCATCAAGATGAGGTATCAAATAGAGACATAAAACAGATTCTTGAAAAAACCATTCAACCCAATAGAATAGCTTGGAGTCTTAGAATCGATGATTCCTTATGGGATTATCATACTAATTTCAAAAACCCCTTTAGCATGTCACCATATCGGCTACTGTATGGAAAGAGTTTTCACCTCCCTATTGAGATTGAATACTGAGATTACTGGGCCATCATACCAGTAAATTCTAATCTTTTGGGTGTAGGTTCTCACTGGAAGTTACATATTCAAGAGTTGGAGGAAATTAGAAGATATGAAAATGAGAACTCTAGGATTTATAAGGAGTGAACCAGATATTCCCAAGACCATCTCATCTTTCATCATCAATTCCACATTTGGAAAAAGGTCCTCCTCTACAATGAATTGCTGAATTTGCATCTAGGTAGGCTTTGTTCCCACTGGATTGGACCATACACAATTAATAATGTCTCTAAGTCTAGTGTTGTCCTAGTTCAAAATGAATAATCCAAGCGAACCTTCACTATCAATAGGCAGCGACTGGAGCACTTTCATGAATCCATTACGGAGTCCCCGATGGAGGAATTCCTTGTTCATGAATTAGTCTATGAATGACACCCACAAGGTTTTATCCTTCCTTACCATGTTCTATTTTATTTCATTGAAGACACTAAATAATTTAGGTGTGGGGTGATTGGTACTTTCCTGGGTTATTACAAATTTTCATCAACTTTCATATTTTTCTCTTTTTAGCTTGCTGAATTGTACTACTACTTTACCCCCTTTCCATATCTATCACTTTTGTACCAGCATATTAATTTTTTATACCCACTTTAACATGGAAAATGATGATCATTAAATAATGGTAATTATTGAAAACACATGTGTAATTTCCTTATTTCATGTTGTGTTAACATTCATCTTTTTCATTAATTTGTGCATTTGAGCATGAATTCGCCAATGTGGCGTGACTTTCTTTTGAAATTTGGTTCTCTGTCGAAGATATAAATGGTTTTATCATTTTGAAACCTTTGAGAAGAGTGGTACCCTTTTTATGAATAGTTATGGGAGAATATTTTCAGTTAATCTCTCCACACATCTTTGTACCCAACCATGAAGAGTGAAAATTTATTATTTAATGGAAGGTAAATATAAGTTAAGTTTATTTTTATCTACTTTCCAAAATCATTTTTCCATATGTCTGTTCCTTATCTGATGTATTTCATTACTAAACCATATTGACCTATTCATGTGTTTTTTATTATCCAATAGCCATACGCCCCAAAAAACTGTGTTTTTCCCAGGTCAAAACAACCATTACTCGACTTATAATCTTGTTAAAATTATTACAATTATTGTCATGAGGATATCACACATGGATTGAGAGAATACTGTGACTTTTTTTTCAATATCCAATTTAAGAAAATAAATAAATGAGGGGATTGATGAAATGTACAATATATGGGGATCTATATGTCAAGAGATTATGTCTTGACCAATGATAATGCCCAAGTGAACGGGTATTTTAATATGATTGCAAAGGATATGGGGCATGATTGGTGGAAAGAATCGTCTAAGTAGGAAATTTTTTAAAATAACTTATAATTACTCAATAGAAATTTGGAATAATAGAATTAAATAGTTGTATCACACACATGGAGATTTAGTGACATTATTAACTTTCAAATTATTTACATCAATCGGTATCATGCATCACTTGAAATTTCATTCTGATAAAATTTTTGTGGTGTGATTTTCCATTCTCAATGAGAATAACTCCTCTGTGTGATTTTTTCTTTGATCACATTTCTATCAGGAGTTAAATAAACATTTAATATTAAATATTTAAGATGTTGGAAATATCAACATGCATAAATTTTGGAAATTTGACTTTCCCAGAAGTGAAAATGTTTAGGTTTGGGGGTGTGATCTCAACACAATTCTCTTTTTCATTTTCACCCTTAAACCATTGTACTAAACATGTTTTCTATAGTAAATTTCAAATATAATAAAAAATTTAAGTGCATGTTTGATTAATTTATTTGGTGTTTATCACTTTTAAAAGGGGAAATTATACTTGTTTAGATATTTTAATTGAATGTGGAGGTGATTTAGAGGCCTTGGAGATGATCTATAAGAAAAATGGATCAAACTGCATGAGATCTCGTAGACATATGTCCACTATTGTGAGAATTACGAGAATTTTGTTTATCCAAATGGGCTAAAACATTGTGGTTGGCTCCAAAACATAATGAGATACATCTCTTATCAAGAAACCTAATCCCAATTCTACCATCAGGTGGCCCGCAAAAACCATTTTCTCTAGGGGACATAATATACTTGAATTCAAAATTTTAGTTCGTTCAATTAACCATATCTCCCATTCCATATGTATAATGTCCACCATATTTTTCATCAAGAGAGTAAGGAGTGAAACGGCCCAACCCTAGTTACCTAGAGTCGGTGCTTTATTACATAACATTTGAATGATCACAATGAAATCCTATCTCAATAGACCGATCAATTTAGTATTATTGGAAACAAGATTCATACATAAGTTTAACTTTACAACTTGAAATGAAATACAACAAGAATTTATTCCATTAGAAACATCCATGCCTCCTAGATTATTCATGCAAGTCACTCGTAACTAACTTCTTCATATCCTGGGAAAATTAAACATAAGAAAGGGGTGACCTCAAACGCTCTGTAAGGGTAAAAAATACAGTGGATTATAACATAAATATTAAGCATGGTGAATAATTGAAACCACGTTCCTTTACCTATAATAAGCATGAATTCTTTAATAGAAGGAATATGAGCTGAGTAAATAATGCCATAATAAAACATAATCATTAGTATTCTACTAGTCAAATGACCACATGAACCATCAATATTATTTTCATAATGAGGGAATGTATAATGCCACACATTCTAATACATTTTTTCAAGTCCTCATCCAAGACGTTTAAAATGATTATGGACCTGGGAAAAACCATATATCATGTTGGGAAAGGCCTCGACCAATTCCACGTATGTTTGTCTCATGAGACCTACCGGTGCATCGAGGAGATATAGTGGGCTCCACCTGTCACTTACTAAGTCCAATACATTCCTCATATGAAAAAAGTGCAATATAACATAAACATTCGTTTTAAAACTATCATACGAAATGTCAATACTTTAACCATGAATAGTATAAAAATAGCACTTATACAGACAAACGTACCACAAAACCTTCAATACATTATGGAAGTTTTGTATCATAACAAATTAACAACAAATAAACCTGAAATTTATCAAAGTATGTTGACATAGATGAAATCAAAACCTTTTTTAGAGAAATATCTCTTTCTATTTGGAAGTCATTTAAGAGTCACATAATTATAAAGAAAACATTTATTTGGACAATATTCTTATATGATTGTAAGGGAAGCTTCGACGATGTTATAATGGCAGAAAATAGCCGCACCCTCCGTATAAGTTAAAAAAATTACCTTAATTTTGTCGAAAAGTTCATAAAGTACCTTGTTTGGAAAATTACAGGAAGATTCCTTTTAAAACATATATGGCCAAATAAGGGTATAAATGACTTTACCCCATTATCTAGTAAATAGTAAAAATGTTTTGAAATACATTTCTAAAAAACATGGACGTGGATAATAAAGAGGTCCTAGTAGAAAATTAATTATAAACAACCTCAGATAATAAAGAGACTATGAAATTAACCCTTACCTTGTACTTTTAATTGGTTGAGGGTATGTTAACCACCTCTTCTTCGTGTTCTTCCTTTTGATTTAATGAAAATGGATCCTTATGTTGGATTTATAACTAAATTAAGGCCTCTAGGATGAAGGGAGGAAATTTGAAAGGGTATTTGGGAAGAATTTGGCGAATACAATTGGATTTGAATGTGATAATTAAAGAGAAGGGGGAGTTCCCTTTTATAAGAGGGGTGAGGGGCACCTTTGGAAAAGTTATAAATTTTATTTTATAATAAAATCATTTTCGGTTTCTAATGGCTCCAAAATGGATTATTTAAAGGATAAGGTGGGGATGAGTCTCAAACCACTCAACCAATAGGTTTTAGAGAGGATTTGGTCTCTATATTAACTTTATCATTTAGATATAACTCTTAGTTAAATAGTTTGACATTTACAATGTCTCTTTGTAGTTTTATATTTTATGGTAAATAAACATAATATATACTTCCAATAAAACCCGAAGTGGTTCATTGATGATACACCTATCATTGTATAATACTTTTGGCCGAAACCTTATATTTTTAGGAAAGGAATATCAATTAATAATATATTATTTGATTTAAAAACTCTTTCATGTCAATTTTTACACTATTTGGTATTTTGTTTTTTCCTAACATCATAAGAGAATTATTACATCGAAAACAATTCATATAAACAACCCTAATATGTCATATTAACCTATAAAATTAGTTTAATTCATAAAAAGTCTCAAATTAAATTTATTTGGATATTTATTATGTCAATTATTTTAATCATTCATTAATCATGTAATTACAGTATCACCATTGTGTCATAAATAAATTAAATTATTTATTTTCTAAAAAATATAAATAAATAACTGTTAAGAATGAAATCTTTTTATCTTTCTAATGAATATTTATAGTCTAATTTATCTTATGTTTAACCCTGTATTAAAAATGTTTTAGTTATTAAACATGGATGTTAACTCTTTTAACACTTCTTTGAATTAAATAATAATAAATGTCCTAATCTAAACCAAGTGTACCCAAGAGGTTCATATTTTATTCATAAGGTTGTTTTTGGTAGAATTATACTTATCCAATAGAATTATTTCATGTTTTAGGGTAATAATAATATCATTTTTACCCTTAATAACCCTATTTACTTTTAAATGTTGTAAATAAATGTAAAAAGTTAACTATTCACAAAAAAAATATTTTCATCTTATTGAACCAAATTTTACTTAATGATATCATCCATGTCTCTCTGTTTTTTAAAATTCAAATCACAGAAGTGGTAAAATTAATTTTTATGTAAACTTAAAAATGCTCCTAGGAGGTGGGTAAAAGACGGTAAAAAGTTCAATAAAATTTTTATATATCTAAAATTATTATAACCCGACTCTAATGAATTACATTGAACTTATATAGGTATTATTTATCTATTTTCACATAAAATAAATTTAAATAAAATTAATAATTATTTAAATAAAAAGTCTTTTTTAAACAATAACTCAATGTTTTTCACTATTCATCAAAAATTGAATGTTTTCAGAAAAATACCAAAAAATACCCCTAAGCTAATTTCTGTTTTCCAAATCCAAAAATGAAGTCCATTTGGAAAGATAAATTTTATTAAATTTTAAAAAGTGGGTATTACTATTCATAACAGCTAATTTGATTGGTTGTGGTGTGTTAGAACTTGAAGATGTGTACAACACACGCTATTGTATTATTCAAAGAGAAGCGTACCATGGAAGCTTTGGGTGTTACATTCTCCCCACCTTCAAATAATTTCATCCTCAAAATTTATAGAGTATTACTGGATAAAAATACTCGGGTTGTTCTTCATCATAAGTTCTTCAGGTTCCCACGTTTCCATTTCCATCTTATGGTTTCTTCATAGAACTTTTACCAGATGAGTCGTCCGGTTTCTCAGCACTTGTTCTCTTGTAGAAAGAACCTTGATAGGATCTTTGAAATAAAATAGATCGGGTTCCATCACTAATTCTTCATCGGTGAGTACATGCGATGGTTTAGGCATGTATTTTCTCAACAGTGATACATGGAACACAGCGTTAACTTTGGAGAGACTTGGCGGCATTACCAACCGATACACTACAACCCCAATTTGTTCTAGAATTTTGAATGCTCTAATGTACCTATGACTTAATTTTCCCTTTTTATTGAAACGTATAACACCCTTCCATGGAGATACCTTCAAGAAAACATGGTCTCCTACCTGAAATTAGAAATCCTTCCTTCATTTATCAGGATAGCTCTTCTATCTACTTTGAGCTTCCTTGAGGTGGGTTTGGATTACCTTCACCTTTTCCATAGTTTCCTCCACATGTTCTTGTCCTACTAGTTTTCTTTCACCAATATCATCCCAATAGGATGGTGTGTGGCATCTCTTTCTGTATAACACTTCATATGGTGCCATCTGAATACTTGAATGGAAGCTATTGTTTCTATAAAATTCTACCATAGGTAAATATTTATCCCACATACCACGAAAGTCAATAGAGCATGTTCACAACATGTCTTCTAAGGTTTGAATAGTCTTTTTTGATTGTCCATCAGTTTGAGGGTGGTCGGCAGTGCTCAAACGAAGTTCATTATCCAGGGATTTCTGAAGCCTTTTCCATAATCTTGATGTAAAATGGAGATCACGATCAGAAACAATCGAATGTGGTACTACATGAAGTCTTACAACTTCATTAATATATAGTCTTGCTAATTGTTGAAGTGGTAAATCTTCTCTTATAGAAAGAAAATGTGCTGACTCTGTAAGATGATCAATAATGACCCATATTGCATTGTTCCTTCTAGGAGTCTTTGGTAGTCCCATGAATCATTCCATCATAATATTATCCCATTTACACTCAGGTATGGGAAGAGGTTGTAAGACTCCTCTAAGATGTTTCCTTCTAGCTTTCACCTATTGAAAAACCATACATCTTGACACCAAATCAACAATCTCCCTCTTCATGTTGTCCCACCCAAAATGTTCCTTCAAATCTTTATACATTTTTGTTCTCCCAGGGTGTAAAGAGAAATTGGAGCTATGAACATCAGCCAACAATTCTAATTTTAGATCAGGTATATCGGGAACACAAAGTCTCTTCCCAAATTTCAAAATTCTATCCTCATACACAATTTTACTCAATCTCCCATCATTCACAGCTTTAATATTCTTTTTAAACTCCTCATCATCAGCTGGAGAACTTTTTATCCTTTCTAATAATGATGGTTTGGAAAAGATTTGAAAATGTATTGATGACCCACGTTCCATGTTTATTCCCATATCCATCTTTACTAGATCCATGAGAATAATATCCATTTCAACTCTAATCTTGTTCAAAACTCCATGGATTTTTCTGCTCAAAGAATCTTCCACCTTATTTTCCTTCCTCGGGTGGTAGTGTATTATTCAATCATAATCCATGAGTAGTTCAAGCCATCATCATTGCCTCATGTTGAGTTCTTTCTGTGAGAAAATATACTTCAAAATCTTGTGATCAGTATATATCTCACATTTTTCACCATAGAGATAATGTCTCCATATCTTCAAAGCAAGGATTACAACTGCTAACTCAAGATCATGAGTAGGATTGTTTTTTTTAGGAATTTTCAGCTATCGGGATGCATAGGAAATAACTCTATCATTATTCATAAAGACACAACCAAGTCCTTTATTCTTTGCATCAATACAAATAACAAACCCATCATTCCTCGATGGTATAGTCAAATTGGAGCATTGAACAATCTTATCTTCAATTATTCAAAACATTCTTCACACTCTTTTATCCAAACAAATTTAACCCCTTTTTGTGTGAGCTTTGTTAATGGGTTATCCAAACCTGCAAAATTCTAGATGAAACGTCGATAATAACCTGGAAAACTAATAAAAATGTGTACCAAGTTATGCACGTTAGTATTGAAAATTCATGGATTGCCTTGGTCTTAGATGGATCAATAGAGATTCCATCATTGGAGACAATATTGCCATGAATAGAGATCTCCTGAAGCCACAATTCAGACTTGCTAAACATACCATATAATTCATGTTTTCTAAGAGACTTAAGGATAATGCGCAAGTGATTTCCAGGATCCTAGTAGATTTTGGTGTATACAAAGATATAATAAATTAATATCACTAAAAATTCATCATGATATTCCTTTAAAACTCTATTAATTAGATACATGAAGATAGAGGGTGCATTAGTCAATCAAAAAGGAATTACTGTAAACGCGTAATTCCCATACCTGGTTAGAAATGTTGTTTTCGGAATGTCTTCCTTCATCACACACAACTGATGATATCCAGATTGATGGTCAATCTTAAGTATTGAGATCCATGAATTTGGTTGAATAAACCATCAATGTGAGGTAGGGGATACTTTTTCTTTATTTTTATAGCATTGATCTCCCAGTAGTCACTGTACAACCTCATAGATCCGTCTTTCTTCTTAACAAAAAGTAAAGGGGCTCCCAATGGGGAAACAATAGGGAAAATAAATCCCTTAATACTCATTCCTAAAGTTTTTTCTTTAGTTCCACTAATTCCACAGTGGCCATTCTATAAGGGGTGTTCGTTATGGTCCTTGAACCAGGAATTAAATCATTGGAAATCTCATTTTCTCATTCTGGAGGATATTAAGGTAAATCCTCTTGAAATACATCAACATACTCTTACACAATAGGTACATCCTCTATTTGAACATAATTTTGCTCACCCACAGTTATATCATTATCTTCCTCCCCAATAATTGAATTTAGTTGAACTACTATGGGTGGATCTAAATAAAAATAAGGTGGTGATGATTCTGCTCTAAAGATAAGGTGTTCTTTATCATCATCGTCAAAAATAGTAACCTCATTATTCTTACAATAAATATTTGCATCATTGTCTGAAATCCGATCCATATAGAGGATTATATCTAAATTAATCATGGGTATGATGATGAGATCAGCAGATAAGAAACATTATATTCCCTAATGGGAACTGATTCACAAAACTTTGTAACAGTGATACTTCCTTTAGGAGTTTTGATAGACAACTCCCTTGATAAATAAAATTGAAAATATCTAATTTTCTTATAAAACTTGGAAGATATGAAACTGTAAGATGATCCAAAATCAAATAAAGCATTGGCTAAACTTGAGGAAACCATTAAATTACCTGCCACTATGTCTTTCTGGGATTCAACCTCACGAGTAGTGATCTCATAAGCTTGGACTTGATCCCTTTGTCTTTTCTGGGGTAATTTTCTTTAACGATTAGGAAATTCATTTGCATAATATCCCCTCTCCCTGCAATTGTAGCATTGAACAGTGGTAGCATATTTCTTTCCCTTAAAATCACTAGCAAGATGTCCTTTCTGTCTACATTTTTAGCATACTCTTTCCTTTTAGACAGGAACCAGGGTTCTTCCTTCCACAATTATCATAGGGTTGAAATTCAATTCATCCCTTCTTCCCTATTTCCTTATTTCCTTTTCTAGAGTTTTCACCAGATCTCTTCTTCTCTTTCTTTTCTTTTAAGTCATAAGACTTAGAAAATTCATTTTCTATATTGATAGCACACGAGACAATATCTTTGTATGATGAGAAGGATTGTGATACTAATGTTCGATGGAGAAATGGTTTTAACCCATCAATGAAATATTCAATACTACTTCATGGGTTATGTATATAATCTACAACATGTCCCACTAACCTTGTAAAGTTAGATTTATACTTTGCGACATTTCTCATCCTCTTTTTTCCTCAGACGTAGAAATAGTCTTTCCATATCCGCTCGATGGTCATGAGGAAAGTATTTTTCAAAGAAAATTTCATTAAACTCCCTCCATTTCATATTTGATACTTCATCATCTTCCTTTGTGTTTTGAATCAAGGGCCACCATTGATCAACATCTCAGTGAGGTGGTAAACTTCCATTAAAACTTTTTCCATGTTGCTACTCCCCAAGGCGTGTAATATTTTCTCTAAGAAACTTATCCATTTCTCAACTACTAATGGATTTTTACCCCCATTAAATGTTGTTGGATGTTTCCTCATGAATTGGTATAACATTTATACTCTGTATTTTGGATTAGGGTGCTCCATACGGGTAAGGTTATTATTCATAACCTGTGTGAGTTGTCCCAGTATGGTGATAAGCTGATCAGCACCAGTTGTATCACCACATCCTCTATAATTATCTTGAGAAGGAGGGAAATCTCTACAAGGAGTGAGTTCATTGATACAGTTTCCATTCCTTCCACTAGGCATCATTTCTAAACAATGGCATACACTAGATTAGTTTATGAATCACAATACATAAATCCAAACTTATAAAACACTTAACATAAATTGAACAGTTCATGGATATAATCCATAATCATAAAAATGTTTTCTTTGGGGAAGTATATACTAATAAACCCTTCATAATTGTTTGTATATTAAATGAGAATTATCCTAAGCATATCCCCCATGAGTGTCGTAACCAAGAGTGTAGCAAGGCCAGTTGTCGTGAAGTAGTTCCCGTTTGAGTCTTACTCAAAGTGGTGTTTTTGGGTTTTTCCCAAAGGTACATCTGTGTCAGAGCCATCTCTAAAAACTCATATCCAGACATGGATGTATTGCTTGGAAAACTCACAAAATCTCTACATTACTGAAATTCTAGGATGTTATTATATACTAATCCTCAAAGTCTATCTTAGGGTAATGTGCTCTAATTATAGTTTATTTATTTATAGTTCCCAAGGATTGTACTAAACTTATTCTGATACCGACTGTAACACCCCCACCCTAGTTACCTAGAGTCGGTGCATTATTACATAAAATTGGCATGATCACAAGGAAATCTTGTCTCGAATGAATGATCAATTTAGTATTATTGGAGACAAGATTCATACATAAGTTGAACTTTACAACTTGAAAATAAATACAACACAAATTTATTCCATTAGAAACATCCAAGCCTCATAGATTATGCATTCAAGTCAATCATAACAAACTTATTCATATCCTTGGAAAATGAAACATTAGAAAGGGTTAAGATCAAACGCTCAGTAAGGGTAAGCAGTACAGTGGAATATAACATAAATATTAAGCATGATGAATAATTGAAACCACATTACTTTACCAATAATAAACATGATTACTTTTATGGAAGGAATATGAGATGAGTAAATAATTCCATAATAAAACATAATCAAGGGTATTCTATTAGTCGAATGAACACATGAACAATCAATATTATTTTCATAATGAGGGAATGTATAATATCAGACATTCAGAAACATTTTGTGAAGGCCATGGCTAAGAAGTCTTAAAATGATTAACGCCTTATCCAAAACCATATATCAAATTGGGAAAGGCCTCAACCAATTCCACATCTAGTTGTCTCATGAGACCTACCAATGCATCGAGGAACTATAGCAGGCTCCACCCATCACTTACTAAGTCCAATACATTTCTCATATGAAAGAGTTGAAATATAACATAAAAATTCATATTAAAACTAGCATACGAAATTTTAATACTTTAACCATAAACTATGAATGGTATAAAAACAGCACATCCACTGTCAAACATATCACAAAACCTTCAATACATTATAGAAGTTTTGTATCACAATAAATCAACTTCCAAGAAACTTGAAATCCATCAAAGGATGTTGACATAGATGAAATCAATACATTTTTTTATAGAAATATCTCTTTCTATTTTGAAATCATATAAGAGTCACATAATTATAAAGAAAACATTTATTTTAAAAATATTCTTATCAACATGTAAGGGAAGCTTCGATGATGTTATAATGGTGGAAAATATCTGCACCCACTGTATAAGTTAAAAAAATATTCTTACCTAAATCTTGTCGAAAAGGTCAAAAAGTACCTTGTTTGGAAAATGACAGAAATATTCCTTTCAAAACATATAAGGTCAAATAAGGGTTTAAATGACTTTACCCCATTATCTATTAAATAGTAAAAATGTTTGGACATACAGTTTTAAGAAACATAGATGTGGATGATAAAGAGGTACTAGTAGATAATTATGTATAAACAACCTCGGACAATAAAGAGATTATGATACTAACCACTACCTTTTACTTTTCCTTTGTTGAGGGTAGGTTGACCTCCTCTTATTCGGGTTCTTCCTTTTTATTTGATCAAAAGGGCTCCATTGGTTGGCTTTATTACTAAAGTAACGCCTCTAGGATTCATGGAGGATAGTATAGAGGGTACTTGGGTAGAGTTTGGATGAGCCAAATGGCTTTGAATGTGTGAATTAGATAGAAGGGGGAGTGCCCTTTTATAAGAGGGGTGAGAGGCATCTTAGGAAAAGCTAGAAATATTATTTTATAATAAAATCATTTTCGGTTTATAATGGCTTAAAAATGAATTATTTAAAGGATAAGGTGGGTATTGGTCCAAAAACAATCAACTAATAGGTTTTAGGTAGGTTTGGGTCACTATATTAACTTTATCTTTTAGATTTAACTCTTAGTTAAATAGTTTGACATTTACCATGTCTCTTTGTATTTTTATATTATATGGTTAATAAACTTTCTATATACATCCAAAAGAACCCCAAGTGGTTCATTAATGATATACCTATAATTATATAAGTCGTTTTTCCGAATCATATATTTTTATGAACATAATATCAATTAATAATATAATATTTTTTCCAAAAACTCTTTTATGTCAATTTTGACGCTATTTGATATTTTGTTTTTTCTAAATCCATAACAGCATTATTATATAGAATAAAATTAATATAACCAACCCTAATATTTCATATTAACCTATAAAATTAGTGTAATTTATAAAAATTCTCAAATTTCATTTTTTGGATATTTATAATGTCAATTATTTTAATCTTTCATTAATTAGGTAATTACTGCATCATCATTGTGTCATAAATAAATTAAATTATTTAATGTCTAAAAAGTATAAATAAAATTCCATTATATAGTAAATCTTTATATCTTTCTAATTAGTATTTATAATCTAATTTATCTTATTTGTAACCCTATATTAAAAAAATTTTAGTTATTAATCATTGATTTTAGCTCTTTTAACTCTTCTTTGAATTAAAAAATAATAAATGTCTTAATATTGACCAAGTAGACAAAAGAGGTTCATATTTTATTCCTAATGTTGTTTTTTGTCGAATTATACTTATCCAATAGAATTATTACATGTGTTAGGGTAATAATAATATCATTTTTACCCTTAATTACCCTATTCACTTTTAACCGTGGTTAATAAAAGTAAAAAGTTACCATTCACCAAAACTTATTTTCATATTATTGAAGCACATATTACTTATTGATATCAATTGTGTCTCTCATATTATTGAAATTCAAATCACTGAAGCGATAAAATTATATTTTATGTAAATTTAAAAATGCTCCTAGGAGGTGGGTAAATGACAGTAAAACGTTCAATAAAATTTTTATATATCTAAAATTATTATAAAATCACTCCAATGTATTAAATTGAACTTATATAGATATTATGTATCTATTTTTAAATAAAATAAATTTAAATAAAATAAATAATTATTTAAACAAAAAGCTGGTTTTAAACAATAACTCAGTATTTTCACTATTCATCAAAAATTGAATGTTTTCAGAAAAATACCAAAAATTCACCCGAAGCTAATTTCAGTATTGCGAATCCAAAAATGAAGTCCATTTTGAAAGTTAAAATATATAAAATTTCAAAATGTGGGTATTAATATTCATAATGGCTAGTTTGATTGGTTGTGGTGTGTTAGAACTCAAAGTTGCGTACAACACACACTATTGTATTATTCAAAGAGAAGTGTACCGTGGTATCTTGGGGTGTTACAAGGAGGTAGACCAACAATTATTCCCTTTTTTGAGGTCGTGATATTTCTTTACTCTATTCCAAAACCCAGACACAAGAGGTATCTCAAAAAAAGGGCACTGAAAACCATATCCCATTTTGGCTATAAACTGGCACAATGGGAACCTCATTTTCAAGTTTGTCTGAGAGAGTGAAGTGCATCCAAATTGATGTTTTAGGGGATTCCATTCATCCATTTGGAGTATCTAGAACACCATATTATCCTAGGGAGAGATGAAATGAAGAAGTAGATGCACCTAAGCTTTCTCCTCCTCTCAATGTAGGGCTAAATGGTGGGCGTTCATTGTGAGGGATCTATACACATGTCAAAGCAGTTCTGACACTTATATTAGCTACTAGTTTGGTGTAATTTAGGTGTTTAAACATTTTATTTTATGTACCTTACGTGATTTCATTTTTGATCCTTCTGAATGTTGTGCTCTTAATTTTTAACTGATCAGTGTGAGGTTTTGTGTGCGTGACTTGTGTTGTTCAAATTGGGTAACACAAGAATCCTTTTCATACACACCAAATTTATATTTATGTTTTTCTATAGATGATCTTATTCAATAAATAAGTTCTAGACCTTGAAAATATGATTGTTACAACTACGATTGGTTCATTAAGGATTGAAGTAAATTCTTTGGAATTAATTGGGATTCCAATTAATTTGAACCAAAGAATTTCTCCAAACCAAAATGAGTCTCTATGAAAAATGATCATGAAATGTGTGTAGTGAAATCACAATAAACCATTTGTCTCATATTTTTCAAAATCCACTTCGTTTTTCAATTATTAAACTCTTTATGTTATGTTATTTTCTTAAAACTGTTTTCAAAATCACTACCCTCTTCTAGCAATCATTATTAAAAATACACACTATATGAAACCAACTCTCCTTGAGAGATGTACTAGGTTATGGCCTATACTATAAATAAATATTAAAATCATAATCAATTTTACGTGTTACTAAAATGTATTCAGAGGTCTTACATCATGATCTCTCATATCTATTTGGTATGATTGATTCACATCGTGAAACTAGCTAGGGTTGTGGAAGGCCTTCAATACACATGTGATTAAGAGAGCATATGATTCCTTTTGTTAGTGGACATGATCTTCAAATGTGGCATTGACTTCAGGGGTTCATAGGAGAAATAAAAAATAATTATAGATTTATCTTATAATAATAGCTCTCAAGAAACAATATTAATGGATGCTTATAAATAATTACATACTGGGACTTTCTGTTCAACTCTCTATTGGTTGGAGGAAGGGGAGGTAGCTTTACTTAGACCTCATCTTGTCTAGGAGACTAAAGATCACATCTAGTTGATTAGAAAGTGTGTGATGAAAACCCATTCTAGATAGAAGTCATATGCCAGACTACATTGGTTTCCTCTTTATTTTGAGGTTGGAGACAGAATTTTCTTGTGAGTCTCTCCCATGTTGGGCCATCGACATATCAAGAGGCAGGGTTAGAATTCACTCCATTTCATTGGATCCTTTGAGATTTTGAATAAAATCGGACTAGTGTATTACTAGATAGAACTTCTTAAAATGTATCAGTCTATACAAGATTTACATTAATTATCTTAACTAATCAATAATAATATAGAACCCTTAAATTTATTCTGACCTGATGAGGTGGAGTTAGAGATTGATGCTTATTTATATGAGTATCTAGCATGTATTGTTCATTAGTGCATGTTGACTATCTAGGGTGGGTACATTCTTATGGCATCATTGATATGGAAACAAGGATGAGTACATGATTAGACCTGGTTTTGAGAAGAAGATATATGATCCAACATGCCTGATATTTTCTTCAATTATACCTCTTCACCCTTAGAAGTAAAACATGGGGATGGGTTGCTTTAGGGATGGGTGGTTGTAATGATCCATATTCTTTTAAAGGTACCAATAATTTGTTTTTCAATTTAAATCCTATATAAAATGATGGTAAATGTTAACTATGTCCTATGAGTGTTTTAGGGTGCATCTCGGGCTAGATCGTTTCCTAGAACTCTGAGAAATGGGAAATCAGTGTGGGTCACATAGTTACCATAATATTATTACTTACCATAAGGGGAATCCATATAGTGAATTTAGTGTCCTGGAAGTGGCCAAATGGTTATCTAAAAATATGTGTGAATGGGTTCACAACCACGAAAATGTTTTCCAGACTATTTTTAGATGCATTTTTCACGGGCTACACATTGTTACCCAAACTGGGAACCCATCCCATTTGGGGACCTCATTGTGCAGTGCCCTGGGGAACTGCTGGCACACAATTTTTCTAACAATGTTTCCAAAACCTGTGCCTCTTTTTCATGGGAGAAATTAAAAGAATGAAATTAAAATGTTTTAACACGTCCCCTACCTCTATTCTTACCATTTCATGTAGATGGATCACATCTCCATATCTCGTAATCTCACCTCATCCTCCTTCTATGTTCCATGATATCTCGTAGATATGAACACCGAATCAAGATCCATAATAAGCATTTGATATCTTAAGGTAAGATCGATATTCCCCTTTCTTTTGTTATTCATTATTTTTCCAATTTTTGTGCTATTTTGGTGTGAGCTCATTCGTCATATTTTCATGATTTTGGACCCTAAATTTGATTTCCTCAAATCTACTTCAAATATAATGTAGAAATTGGAAGAGGACTCATCCAAATACTTATGCTATGTAGTGTAAATTTTATTCAAAAATATTTTAATGTTATCATATTCACTCTGTTGTGCTACACACTGACAGTTTATGTGCTTTTTATTAAAAGGCAATCTCCTACATTATATTGATATTCACATGGTAATAAACTCTGTAGGATAATTGTAATGTATTTAAGGGATTCCAAAACTCAATTGCATCCACCCTTTGAGTGTTCTATCATGAAATTCCCTATTATATTTAATATATTAAATGATCAGAGTACCTTATAGTTGTCTATATTATATTTTAAATGGAATTTCCCTTGTTGGTAATTGGATAATTGAGAATAAAACCTCCTAATTTTTTTGTTGAACCATGAAATTGAATATTCATTTCATGATTGGTTAAATGTCTTATATATGTTTAACAACATATCATATTAATGATTTTATTTCTTTATATGAATTAAATAGATTAATTATAATATATTATAATGGTTTTAAAGGCTACGACTATTGATGCATTTTTTATTTATTCATAAGGCCTACATGGACTGTAAAAGCCATTTAGATATATTAGGTTTGATGATTATAAAACTTATGAGGTGATACTTTATTTATTATGTTATAATGATCACACAATTGAGATAAGCTACGGAACAATGGTTGAAGGACCTATTGAGAAATACATTTCACTCTCCCTTATAACGGTTGTTAAGCATGGGATCTCTCACTATTATACTATTATCAAGGTGATAGGAATGATTTTCAATGTTCCTCTATTTAGGGTGTTGGGAATGACATATCACCCCACCTATCTCGAGTGATGATCATGATTTCTCCCATTCAATAAGAGATTTAGAGCATGTACCTTTTTCTTGAGACTATTTGCACAATTAGACTGGTTATGAATTCTTAAGTTATGTCCTGGTCCAACTAGAACCTAGTATCCAGGTCTATTTGTACATATGATTGAAAATTATTTGTGTATATAAGTGGATATAGTATATAACTATAATATATATATTTATATATGCTACAACTATATATTGTATGGTTACTGATCAAAAATTAAAAAGGCTTTGTCAAATTTGGTAGAGTGTCTAGGTGTCCTATAGGAAACAAATATATGCGGTATTTTTTTGTTCTGAATTGTTTATTATTATTATTACCTACAAACTGTGGTTTATATGTACACTAAATTGAATACTTATAGACACCATTAGTGACAGACTACTAGGATTCTATCTCACATCCTACTTGATCTTCCTTTAGTACTTGAGTAGATTAAATGTATACTGGTATAGAAAAGGGAAATAAACCTACTATAGATATATGATATGCATTACTTATATTTGGATCATGGGAGAAGTGGACTGAGAATATACTCCCCATGGTAGTGAAAGAGTATTTTGGAATTTTTAATTTTTCTATAGAATGTAGTATATGTTTTTCCCTTATTTCCCTTTTATATATCAGCATTCCCTGACATAATAATTTATTGGAATCAACCTTATTATAATTTAATATTCTTATTTTGTTTCTAATTTATTTATTCTTATGATTTTTATTAGTATATATGTTTTATTTTCTTCCCTGTGGCGAGATACTAGTTAATTCATTATGAATTGTAGTTATATATGATTCATTTTTATTCGATTAATTTATTGTATCAACTGTTCCACTATGATATGAGGGTATAGTCTGTCCACATTACCACCTTTACACCCTCACACCTATTTAGTAGCCTTTGGCTTATGGGGAGGCATGCTAGAGACCATAATTTTTCTCTGATATACCATTCATGAAGAAGTCATGATACAATAATAAGTTCATAGAAGAAGAAAGGCTATAAAGTAAAAGTCTTCTGATATTTGATCATCAATTTGAGAATTATCTGATGCATAATTTTTTTAAAGGCTTAGATATTTTGATTCTTTTGAAGTATTAATTGAATAATACATCAGTTGATAAGATTCATTATACTATCTGATATAATAATTGATCCAATAAAAATGATCAATAATTAGTTGTAGAAAATTTATGAATAAAGAATTCGCTGATGAAAACGGTCCATTAGACAATTCTTGCCACTGATCCACCATAGGAATTCTAACACCAATCCATCAGACACAATTTTGGTTACAAAATTTAATCATCTTCAATGTTCTATTAGAGGTATAATGATTAATAATAAGGGGTTTTATTATACCAATGAATGAGAAGAATCATATACTAATTAATCTGACAAAGCTCAATATTATAGTCAACCATTTTCATAATCCAATTTTTTTTTATGTTTAACATTTGTGTTGAGTGAGAAAGATAATCTATCATGTTTTTTTCAATTGGGTCAGGATTCATCATAAAATTCATACCACTATTTCAATATGAGGAATCATAGGCAAGTTCAATAGATGCAGGATGACACTGATAATTTATCAGACACTATACTTCATCGGACATAGAATCATCGGTTATAGATATTTTGGAATGTTTGAAGAAAATAATATTTGTTCTAAAGAGGTATTCTATAGTTTTGTAAAGGGGTTATAATATTCTACAAATTTTTATGGAAAAATGGTATCAATTTTACATATATTTCTTCCAGTAAAGAGAATTAGATTAAGTATCTTGTTTATTTGGTATAGAGAATTGTAATGAGATGTTTTTCAGTTCATATATGTTTCTAATTTTGTCAATAAAATCAAAGTGACAATATTTTTTCAACATAACAATACAAACATCACAATAACCCATGTATTGGACTATATAATGGTAAGACTTCCATCTTCAAGATAGAGTTTTGAGAAGTTTTTAGAAGTTTTGAGATTAATCAAGAAGTGTTTAGAACTTCTAAAACTATCAAAGATGAAGTTGAAATGAATAGGAAATTCAAGATTTTAGAAATTTGGTTTATCGGGAACAAATTTTCAGATCCCCACCGATTCTAATTTTGGATATCCTATAAATAATAGGAACTAAATATTTCTTTTTGATGCTAGTAATATTCATGTGTGTTGGGAGAGAGAAAGCCCTGAAGTATAGAGTCAATGTTTTTAGACAATTTATTCCTTAGAAATTTCTTCAATGAGAAGAATAATAAGAAAGAGGTACTAGATTAAATAGAGACATGGGATGTTGGTTTCTAAGGAAATAATGATGTGGTTTGAAATTGGTTCCAGAGAATTATTTTCTTATCTCTTTTACATACTAATGTATCAAATTGTGGAATCAGACTGAGCCATTAGACTGAGATTTCTTAAAAATTTCAAGAAATGTTATTTCTACAAGCTGCTGGGTATGAATGTGATGATTTTTGTTTTGACGAATTACATAAGTGGAAGTTGATATGGTTGTACATTAACATGTTCAGTTCCAACTGGTGAAATTTTATAAAATTATTACACAAACTTTTCTTACATTATTCATTCTAGAAGAATCACAATCACTGCTAAATTGATCGTAGTGATACCCATGTGTAAGGGTATATCCTACTAGTTTTTCTACACAAATGGGTTGTTTTGAATTGGATTCTATGGTTTTGAATAATTTAAAAAATAGGATAGGGACTAGATATTTTTATTGGGTAGGAACCATGAAAATATGTATGTTCTTGGAAATGTGTGATTTTTTTTATTTTCTGCAAAGTGATTGATCTTCAATAAGAGGTTAAGGTTCATATAAATGAAATATAACAAAAAAATAAAATGATATTAATGATTTGACCCCTCCCCCTCACTGTGATACATGCATCCTAGTTGGGCCTTTTCATTTGGAATTAGAGTGATGTTTCCCATGATTTACTCTTGGATAATGTTTTTTAGAAGAGAAGGTGTTGTGGAGAATATGAGTTTTGTGAAATGTAATGGGATTCAAGTCATTGATTAAATTAACTCTCATGTATGGAAAGATAAAATGTTTCCATACCTTATGTATCTTGGGTATGATGGGTTGGAAGGTGCTACAGATGGATTTCCTTTAATTGATGAGAATTTTCCTCTTACAGTAATGGATAATAAGAATCTTGAGTATGATCAATGAGCTAATAATTCATTACTCTCATCACTTTATAAAGGTGAGTTTATTAGATTGATGGGAGTTTCTATTTCTAAATGTATCTGGGAATCATTAAATAATATATATTATAGAAATATAATGGTGAAGAGGGAGAAGTTACAAATCTGGAGGCTGAAGTATGAAGACCAAATAAGGGAAAGTATGAATCTGTTGTGACTTATATTCATGGGTTAATTATATTGTTATAACCATAATATGTATTGGTTAAAAGTTATAGGCATCATCTGTAAATTGAAAATATCTTGAAAATTATTCCTAATAAGTTTGAGGAAAAGGCTTAATATTTTTATGATAGAGAAAATGAAACTATATATTTTGATAACCTTCACATTACTCTCATTATATATGAAATTGGAAGGGAGACATTTATGAAAAGAAAAAAAATTTGAAATTTTCATTGTAGCTACGAAGGGGGAAATAATAAGTAGAATATTCAAGTAGAAGAAGTTGCTAACTCTGGATCTGAAAATATGGTATGTAACAATCGGGATGAAGTTTTATCCTTATTTTATAAAAATGGGAAAATATGTATAATTATGTATTAAGGGAAAATTCCGTATATTTTTTTTGGATGTGGGGTTCTTGTGAAGTTTGCTAATATTTTTCCTTAGAGAATGAATGAATAAGATATTGATAAAAATGAAATAAGTAAAAGAAGATATTAGAAGAAAATGGTGATAATTATAAATCAGTTTTCAATGGGTATGGATTAAAATTTCTCAAAAAACAAAAGGGGAATCTTATTTTCTTATGAGGATAAAGATAAATATAGTGAAGTTGAATATGAATATTTTATCAATATTTATATAGAAAATACATTCATTGAAATAGTTAATGATGAAAAGTTTAGAAGTAGTAATTCAGAAGTATAAGTAGAAGAGGATGAGTTAGAAATTAATCTCAATAGAGAACTGAAAGAATGATTGAGAATGATTGAAGACATGGAAGAGATATAATGAATATGAAGAAAGAATTTCACATGAAAAAAAATCGAGAATGTATTCTCGAAGAGAAATCAATGTTATATGATGAGATAGGTTTTCTGAATAAGTCTTTTGAAAAATAAAAGAATCGGTATAAACATCTTAATGTAACATTTATGGTAGAGAAATAATTGTTCTATCTTATCACATAAATTTTTTCTAAAGATTATACTAGAGATAAAATATTCAAGAACTCTATCTCTGATGTTTAAAAATTTATTGTAATTTTTTGAACATGAGAAGATTTAAAATTTACCTTCAAATGTTATAAAGTATTTTGAAAATATTCAAAAGATGAAAAAGTTTTAGAAAATTTTTGATGTTCCTAAAACCAAAAAATATTGAAGTTTATAATTTTCTAAAAAATGGGATTCTAAAAAACAATTTTCCTATAATTATAAATGTAATAAATTTGGATATTAATATGAATTGAAGAAGAAAATTTGATGTAAAAGTAGATTGTTGGGGGCATAAAAATTTCTAATTGGAAATATAAAAATGTTTCTAAGAAATATTTTCACAATTCCAGAGAGTATTGAAGTGATATAGTAATGTATTACATCTATGGTTACTCCTGTTATTGTAGTGGATTTGGGAGAACAACAAAAATGTGTTTGTTTAGTCAGTAATACTAAAATTGGTCCATGATCTATACAAGGTAAAGCTAAAGTGAGAGTCAATCCCCTTATAGGAATAAATTTGAGAAAGATGTTATGAATTTTAAAAATAGGTTCCAACCTTTAGAATTTTTTTTCAAAAGTAGTGAAAATCATTGAAATCCTGAAAATAGTGTCTTTTCTAATTATGTACATAATAATTTATTTTTAATAAATGTCAAAATATAGATGAAAGTAAATTTAAAAGGAATGAAAAAGATCTTATTTTAGAAACCACTCACATAGATACAAAAAGAGAATGAACCTAGATTAAGGATTGTGAGAGGTCTTCTCAAATGATATGATATTTTGAAATTTTTTAAGCATGTGAAAGATTTCAATAAAAGAATAGCAGCCTTTGGCGATGATAAATACTAATGAATGAAAGGAATTAGATATACTATTATTGTGGAAAGAATTTTCAAATCCAATAAATCATCGTTTATTGATATGTTGAAACAAAACCTATTGAGTGTTTCCTAGATTTGTGATTAAGGTAATATTGTTATTTTAGAAAATATGTTTTTTAAAAGATATGGTGATGAAAAAATTATTACAAAAGGAAAACACACAAAAGGAAACATATTTTATGTTTTTCAATTTTAGAATTCATATTACTTAATCATTATGAAGTAAAATAAGTTATGGGATAATTTATTAGGAAATATGTGTCAGAGAAAGATGAGAAAGTAATCCAAGCAGGATAGTTTTTATGATATTCCTAATATGTCAAGAAAAATATATTGGTGTTGTTATATTTTTTATAGGGGGAAGATAATAATCTTTGTTCAGGAGAATGGTGATATTCATTCAGTTTAACCCTCCGGAACTTATTCATTATAATATTTTTGGGCCAACGAGAAAACAAAATAAACTTTTAGAGATAACTAATTAATTTATTACATTGATAATTTTACTCACATTTCATGGATTTTACATTTGAAATAAAAATAAGAAGTTTTAAATATTTTTAATTGTTTCAGGATAAAAGTTTTGAGGGAATATAGGTATTCTGTGAAGATGTTGAGAGTTGATAATGGCAGTGAAAACAAGAATGAAGTGCTTAATTGTTATAATATTTGTGGGACAATGATAAAACAAAATAAACTTTTAGAAATAAGTACATCATTTATTACATTGATAATTTTACTCACATTATATGGATTTTACATTTGAAACAAAAATAATATGTTTTAAATATTTTTAATTATTTCAGGATAAGAGTTGTGAGGGAATATAGGTATTCTTTGAATAAGTTGAGAGTTGATAATGGGAGTGGAAACAAGAATGAAGTTCTTAAAACTTATCTTGATAAACATGGAATTAGACTTTTGTTCAGTACACCATTCATAGATCAAAAAAATGGTGTTTCTAATAGGAAGGATTGAATTTTGGTTGAAATCGTTCATATTGTGTTACTAATACATGGTATTTCTCATTATGTTTGGAGTCGAACAATGAGAATAGATATTTATTTTCAGAATCATTATTTCTATACACCACTCTCCAATATGACTAGTTATGAAATTTTATATAAGTAAAATCCATGTTTGAAGACAAAATAGTCTTTTGGAGTCACTGCATAGTAAATAACACAAAAGGAAACCTTTGAATGTTTTATCCAAGAGGTTATGATAGAATATTTCTCGACTATGATCTATATGGACGAGGATATAGATGTTTCAACTAAGTTAAATGAATATTATCTAATTCTGATGATGTAATGGTTTTTTGAAAATGGGAGGATGATGATTCACAATAAAATTAATATGAAGAATATGAAAATGATGAAATAATTATTGTTAAGAAACATGATTAGGATTCCAAAAAATCATGGTGACAAAATGGTGGAAGAATCAGACTCATATATTTCTAGTGATGAGGAAGAATTGTTTACATATCATCCATGGTTGAGGAAGAAATTGGAAGCTCAAAACATATTGTATGACCAACATCAAAAGGATCAAACAATAAGTACATAAAAATTCATTACACATACCTCTTTATATTCCAAATTTGAGACTAAATATTTTAATAAATACATTGAGCATCTATAATGGATTCATAATATGAATGAAGAGGTGGATCAAATTATGCAAAATGATACTTGGGAACTCATATGTAAGCTGAATGAAAAAAATGATTTGGGTAAAAAATGGGTATTCCAGAATAAGTTGAATAAATATGGTCAGGTGATAAGAAAAAAATTACTGTGAAAAGGATACTCATAGATTAAAGGCATTGATTTTGATGAGAATTTTCCTTCAATGGTAAGATTAGAAACAATTAGAATCATTTATGAAATTTATAAACAATGTAGTTATAAAATATTATAGATGGATATAAATTCATCCTTTATAAATTAAGAATTTTATGAAGAATTTTATGTTGAACCACCATGTAGATTTTTATTACGAAGGATAAAAGTTAATATTCATAGTTGAACAATGCCTTGCATGGGATAAAACATGCTATGAGGGAATGGTATTCCAAATTATATTCTTGATTAAGGATATTGAATATCAAAAAGGATGAGAAGATTGGAATATTTACGTCAAATTATGTCAAGAGAGTTTCCTCATGGTTGTTCTGCTTGTTGATGTTTTTATAATTGTTGGGAATAATTAATGAAATTATTAGTTTTTTTCTGAAGAAATTAAAATTTTGTTCGAAATGTCTATTAATGGTGAGATGAAATAGTTACATGGTTTAAAAATATCAAAAAAGAAGAAATAAAAATTAATTTTTCAAGGAATGTATGCAAAAGAACATCTGAAGAAGATTTTCCTATGAAATTCAAACCATTCTTCACACTAATTTCTATGAGAACTATGTTGACTAAATTTTGAGATGGAAATAAAGTTAACTCTAAAGTGTTTTAGCTGATAATTGGATGTTTGTTTTATTTTATTACCTCAATACAAGACAATTATTATATTTTTACCATATGTTAAAGATTAAAAATTACTAAAAAATAACATTTATTGGCTAGGAAAATAATTCTCAGATATATCAAAAGCACCACAAATTTTAGAATTAGGTACCATATCTCAACAAGAATTTATATATTTAGTTATATTGATTATGAATGAGAAGGAAGTTCCAAAGATTCAAGATCTAAATCTGGTAGATGTTTCTTTATGTGGTAAAGTTATGTTAGTTGGAATACTCAGAAAAAAAAATATGTAACTCTTATCATGGATGAAGATGAGTATGTTGCTTCCATTAAATATACCACACAAATCATGTGGATAATGACTCAGTAGGAATATTTATATGCTGATGTCATGTTTCCCTTAATCTTTGGTTGTGATAATATAGGTTCCATAAAATTTATAATAAATCTAGTACAACATTCTCATTCAAAACATATTGTTATATAATATCAATTCATCAAAGAACATGTGGAGAAGAACGAAATCAAGATATAATATATTCCAACATCAGAACAAGTTGCTGACATTTTCAAAAATCCATTACCAATAGTATCATTCTTGAAACAAAGTTAGGACATGAGAGTCCAACCTCTTTCACTTCAAGGTAAAGTATGTGCTTCTATCCCCCACCTCAACTAGTATTTGGATAGTGTTTTCAATGGTAAAGAGAATTATGTTTCATAAATCTCTCCATTGAAATGTGTTATCCCTTTTAATGAAGTATATATGTAGTGGGTTGTGTGTATGTGGTGAACTCACCATGTATGTGTGTGAATTGTTCTAAAATATTTTTTCAGTAGTTGTACAAAAAGTTTATGCCTTATAGAAATGATGTAAATATTGTGAAAGGATTAAATTTCAAAAATGTTTTGTTATTTCAGGAATAAATTTTTTATGTCACTACTTATGAAAGATTTTTTTGTTGTCAATTATCCTTATTTCCTAATATTTTTTCTCACTTGTTTTTATAGAATATTTGTTATGAAATTCCTCACTTGAGGTTATAGTGTTCAGTGTTTTATGGACCTTGGATGAAAAAAATAAAAAGTGGTAGATTTTTTGGATGAAGTTGTATGGAAATTATTTTCATTTTCTTAATCAAGAATGAGTTAGTTGTTTTTTATTTTTTGATTATGAAAAAATCAATTCACTTTGTATGTTTTTGTTATTAAATAATAGGGATTACTGTACTTAGAAGATAAAATTCCTAAATGATAATAAATTTTTTTAGTTTTGGTTTCTAAATGATATTTTTTTCAGACTCACCCGATGTCTGAAAATAATGTATCAATCGTTACAAAGAAATGTATCATAGTTTGAATATATTTCATGATATTCGATAAAAATTAGATAAATATTTTCTCTTTGATTAATTAACAAATTTCCTAAGTTTTATGAAACACTTTTGATGAATTATTTGTGAATGAAAAGGGGAGAGTATTTGTTTCACTGGTGGAAGTGGAGGCTATAACAACACTTTATGACCAACAGTTTGATAAAACTATTGGTATAAGAGGGATATACATATGTTTTGTTCAAACTATTGGTATACTATTTTTACAACCAAAATTTCCAAATGGTTTTAGTAATCCCTTGGGAAAGATTTTATTTTTATAATGTATACCAATTTTTTTAAACTATTGGTAAAGTCTATCATTCCCAACAGGGTTTTGAAATCATTGGGAAGATTTTCCCCCAAATACACAACTGATCCAATTCCCCCCTTCTATGCGATTACAACCCAAAAATGAATATATACTGAATCTCTCTCTTTATCCTTGGCTACAAAACTCCTTCCACTAAATATATTAATCTTAAATCAAGAAAATTTTTAGTTTTACACATAAAATATATATGTGGTGCCTTAGTTTTAATATTCTACATCTATTTTTTCTATTTTTATTTGGCTTAAAATAGAGGCCCATGCACTCTGTGGCATCGTATTCCCAATAAGTGGACTTTGATTTGTTTTTTGTTTTTGTTCTACACTTCAAAAATCATGATTGTGTGAATCATACTTATTTTAAGTCTTCATAGCCACTACTTCTGTGTAGAGTTAGTGAACCATATGAACTAACAGAGGTGCTGGTGAGATGTATCCCCACTCAAATATGGTAAAGGGTTTGTTTATCCATATTGTGTCTAGGTGGGTAATGGATATATGGATGGTCCATGTGAAGGGATTAGGGAAAGTTGGGGTAGTGGTGTAAGTGGTTTTCCAATTTTTAGTGGGGAGATATGGTAGTTTCTATAGACTTTTGTTCAGTTGAAAATTGGATTTGGATATCTTATTTATAGTTTTTGTTCAAGAAATAATGAGAATGGTGGTGATATTGAGGATGGAGTGGGTGTTTCTTGGGAGATTTATTGGAATTGTGATGTTAGGTGTATTGGGTATAGGTAATATTCAAGGTATTATATGGGTATTTCCTCCCCAGATCACTACTCCTATTATTCTGAATTCTTCCATCTGTAGCATTAGTATGAGAGTTTGGGAGATTATAATAGATCATATGCCCTATTAATTCATAGATAATTACATGTCTTCCAAAAATTGAATAATTTTTTACAGTAATCCCAGTTAGTTCCCCATTTAATACTGATAATTGACATATCATTGTATCTATTGTTATAGTTAAGTGGGAGAATGGATCAATCATGCAATTTATTCCTTCAGTCATTTATCTATTTTCTATTCACCTTGAACAAATTTTCAGGTCCTCTTTGGATCATAATAGATCTATGTTTAAAATTGTTGATTGAAATGAAAGGTATCATCCAATGTGGGTGAAATTTACCAATTATAAATACTAAACACAAGTAAATCAAAATTACATTTTCCATTGTTGTGAATTTTCATAAATTGATTCATTAGTCAGGACAATTCGGGGATTTATATTTTTAATTTTTTTAATTCTCATATTAGTTTCTATATATCTATTTTAATTCATCCAATTATAGGAACCACTTTCCCACCTTATTCTAAACGCATATAAACCTTCTTTATAGACCAATATGAATAATGTTTCCGATCCCATAATAACTACCAAGGATTTTAATTAATAGTCCAAAATGGGTTAATACTAATTAGTTTTATAAATTATTCTATTTATTACTATAATAAACTATCAATCTTCTTGTTAGAATCCAATGACATTGAAGTCATGGTTTTTTCAAAACAATTCATGATCTTTTAGTTGAATAATGTCACTAAGCTAATTGTTTTGGTTAATAAGGTGTTAGGGTGTCATATTGAGCATCATATTTCTATGTATTACTACAATCAATTGATTGTTGAAGTGAATTCCATGATCACTATTAAGTAAACAATGAATTTCAAACTAGGAAAATTAATTCCTCATAAAAAATTTGATCACAAATGTAGTTGTTTTCTTCAAATTGGCCCTAGATTCTTCCCATTTTGACACATAATACTCACACACACAATTGAAAGTATGATATATCAAATGAATTATGGATGCTTAAAATTTTATCGATTCCCTTGACAATGAATAATTAGAATTTGGGTATTGGGTGTTATGAAATCTCCCAACGTTTCAAAAATATTTCCATTTTTAGTATCCATAACTTATTTAAAAACATTATTTACACATTCTACATTTATGATGAAAAAAATTCACTTTGTAATATCATCAACTATGTTCTATCAGGTCTATTGTGTCCTCTTGTATGTGATAAATTAAAAAATTCCAAAACACGTTTTAGCTTAAATTTAGGGCCACAAAACTGAATTTGTATATCTTCACATTGTTTTAGTTATAAGGTATCAACCACATAACAGTTCACAATATAAACTAGAAACCCCTTTCTTCATGGATATATAAAATGTGGATAGTTATCCTATTTGGAAAATAAATTTTAATATCATCATTCCAAATCTTCATATACGTGGAATCATGGTTCTTTTTCCCATGGAAAATTCATCTTATGACATCAAACTCCACTTAGTTAAATTTAATCATTCTTGGATCATGATCCACATGTATAACCATGATGTTTCAATCCCTGAGGAACTTTCCCCATCATTTTCACATTATATTTTCCATTTATTCGGAGTAGATATTATAAATATCACTCAAATAATCTACTATAATTTAAAATTTCATTGATCTAAAATATAATAAACTCTTAAATATTTGTCCTCCACAAGTGTATATGATCGTGTACACTCATGTATAGTTCTTTAGATATATTCAAAACCTTCAATGAATATCTTTTTTTTTCTAGAAACACTCTTTAGATCTCACATGATCAAGTTATTACATAGTCCATTGAATACCTGAGAATAATGGAATTCTAATTCTTCAAAGGCTCATGGAATCGAAATCACTCCTTCTCTTTAACACAAGATTTAGAGGGCTCCAAAAATTATCCCATTGATTATATATTTTCTCTCAATATGAACAACTTTCATGATATTATATTTATCATCGAAGTCAATATCATGGATTTATATTATTTTTTAATATTATTTATAAATATAGTATTTTTTTTGTCTTTTCTGTTATGATTCTCCTATAGAGTACTCTTTTAGTTATGTTTCCATATAAAGTGAAAATTTCTCATTTAATTAAATATATTTTCGATAAAACTTCAATCTTATATAATATCTTTTGAAAAAATGAATTATAATTGTTTTTACAGAATGGATAGAAGTGGGATGTATGGAATTGATTGTATCTCAAGCGATTTTCAAATAGTTTTGGAGAGTTTTTAAGATTTTTCATTTCACAATTATTCATGTAGTGGTCACATAAACTTCCCATGTTACAATTTTTTAGTAAGCCCTTGGTTGATCCATGAAGAAGTCACATACCACATAACAAAATTGGGTTTTCAATCAAACTACTATGTGTGGTATCACAATGGGGAGAAAATAAAATCTCAAAATGATGATGATCCAAATGAGAGGACTGGATTAGAGAATTTTTTAATTGATTAGATTTTGTTTATACTTCATCATGCAAAATAAGGGATTATAACCCAAGAAGACTTTGATATGAGAACACATGATGCGTCTAATGAAAATGATGATGTTTTCAGGGTGAAAAAATTGAATTATGCTGTCATGACTCCAGTATATTGACAATGCAGTAAAATGAAAAGGCCGGTATCTTTAATATGATTGGTTCATGGGAAAAAAATGTCTGGGATTTCTAATATTTCCATCTATTACATTATTATCTTCACGAAGGACTTACTTCCTAATGATTTATATATTCCCTCAAACCACTATATGGCGTGGATGTTAGTTGAGGAACATTGATTTTCAAGAAACAAAATTCATGCTTTCCTGAAATATTGTAGTTTATTATGGTATGAATATACTGAAAATAATGATTGTATAAAATGTGTCACTTCCCTCTAGATTCCAAAATTTAATGGAACACCATCTCATGTGCCACAGAAAGTAATGTGGCACTTTCCAATGATCCCCAGTCTCTAGAATATTTTTATTTCTAATAAAATATCAATAAAAATGTAATGGAATGATACCAAGATAAAGTAGACTAATGATGAGTTAGTTCACCCTATAGATGGATTTTCATGTAAGATATTTGATGCTCGATATCCTGATGTTGTAGCTGATGTGTGTAATGTGAGGTTGGGTATTTCATGTGATGGTTTTAATCTGTTTGGGAAGATTCTTACTCCGCAGAGTACATGGCCAGTTTTCATACACATTTATAACCTTCCCCCATGATTGTGTATGAAAAAACCTTTGACTTTCATGATTATACTCATATCTGACCCTTCAGATCCTAACAATGATATAGACGTATCAATTCTACCTTTAATAAAAGATATGAAACTTGTTTTGGGATGTGGATGGGCACACATACGATGCATGTTCAAAAGTCATATTTTAGATGTGTGATACGCTTATATGGATGATCATTGATTTTCCTTCTTATGCAATGATGTCTGGATTGAACATGAAGGGAAAACTATCATGTCCTATTTTTATAAAGAATATGTGATCCATAAGTCTAAAATATCGTGGTAGTTTCAATTTTATAGACATCGATGATTCTTTCTAATGGACCATCCATATAGAAATAATCGTCAATGATTTGAAAATACCATGGAGTTCAATGATCCACCTAATATTATGTCTTGAACTGATGTGCTTAATGTATTTAAATATTTTTTTTTCATTTGGACTGGTCAAATGAAATTTGGAAAGAGAAAGAATGTTTCCACTGAAACCTATTACAATTGGATGAATACGACTATCTTCTTTGATTTTCCTTCTTGTTCAACCAATTTGTTAAGCCATTTTTTAGACATAATGAAAATTGAAAATAATATATGTGAAATATTGCATTTGATTCTTCTTAATGTTAAAATAAATACCAATTATTATTTATGGTCTCGATGTGACTTGGTGGATTGGGGAATCAGACCATAATTGCATCTTGTGCGTATCAATGAAAATAAATGGAAAGTTCCATGTACATCTTATGTGATGAAACCTAAAGAAAAAAAGAAATTTATGGTAGTACTGGAGACTATTAATGTTCCTGATGGTTATTCAAGAAACAAATCTAAATGGGTCAACATAACAAATTTGATGCTAAAATCTTTGAAGACTCGTGATTATCATGTCGTTCTACATGAGTTGATTCCAATAGAAATTCTTCATATTTTTTCCCATAATGTAAGGTTGTTTGTTATTTGGTCATGCTATTTGTTTAGAGATAATTGTGCTATGAAGTTTTCCATGTATTTATTGCAAAAAATGTTGGAAAATTCCCCATTAATTTTGTGTGAGTTATAGAAAATATTTCCTAATTCATTTTTCACATTCATGGTGCATCTGAATATCCATATTCCAATCAAAACACTTCTCGGGGGGACCTATTTATTTTTTTAGACATATCCGACTGAAATAAATATGTACACATTAAAGTCTTTTGTACAAAATGGGAATCATCCTGAAGGTTCTATCATGAATGGTTTCCTGGATCATCAATGTATGGACTTCTGCTCTATGTATTTTTTTGATCTTACTACATAAATTAATAGACCAATGAGATACAGATAAGAATAATATGAGACAATTGAACCTATGTTTCGATCACTTTCTCAAATTGGAGGAATTCTTGGATCATATACATTGATTACATTAAGCCTTGAAGTGCGGGAGATGGCACATCAAACATTTTTTTTTTAATTATGATTTTTTTTATGACTACAAAAGTAAATTAAATTGAACGTGTATATCAATAATATCTGTTAAACTATTACTATTTTTATCTATAGGGAACATAAACAAATGATAATTAGAAATCAACTTTTTTTTTCTTTGATATAGAGAGATACTTTGTATTGCAAAGAGTTTTCTACTTGGTTAAAATTGAATGTAAAAATATTATAGTATAAATAATTAAATCTAAATTTAATTAAGTTTTATAATAATTTATATTGGAGGTATCGAGTTTGCATGATGACTCTGTCTCTGAGGAAATTAGAGCTTCGGGTTGTGGTCCAAATAACACGGTTTCTGACTGTAAATCAATTGTTATAAATGGGTATATATTTATTATCATTTAACAAGCAAAGAACATGAGAACACAACATGATGGTGTTATTGTTACTACCACAACAGGCTGTTATGCTAGTGAATCAGATAATAGACCATGATTTGAATATTTAGGTTATTATGGAGTCATTGAAGAAATAATAATATTGGATTATTAGTCTCATGGAAGAGTCATGATGATGAAATTATAGTGGATTGGTTTGATGGAGAGTCATGGAACATTTGTTGATGAATATGGATTTTGAGTAATTGATATGAATCACACTCTTGCTACCTATGAACCATATGTATTGGAATCAATGGTGAAACATGTTTTTTATGTCAAAGACCACCTTCGGCCGGAATTTGGTGTCATTATTGATGTAATTCAAAGACATATTTTTTATTATGGTGATGATGGAATTGAAACCATCCCAACTGCCATTGGAACTGATCCATTTATTACTTTTGATGAATCCAATAGCTCAATTTTCATAGTTGATTGTGAACCTGAAGTTGTTGTGGGATATATATAGAATCATCCATCGATGTTCTCAATTATTTTGTTTTAGATCGACTTTGGTTGTTATGGTTGTTAATATTCCAATTGATTTAATATTGATTACAAATATGTTGTATCAGACCCGACTTTAATGTGAATTTTCAATGTTTAATAGTGGAAATTTTATTTGAATTGCATTTTCTAATTAGGAATTGAACTCTATTCAAACCTAAAAAACCAAAATTTCTAACTTATAGAACTTTTCAATGATTTATTTAACATATATAAAAATACCAAAACTCTAATACCTCCATTTAACATTTCACTAGATAATGAACATGATGGGTCTCCTCCTTCTACAAAATATGCATAGAAACCTACATCATCTACCTAGGATAAGGAAATTAAATTTTTACTTTATTTTGACAAGTTATTTACCTTTTATGAATATTTTATATATATTATCCTTGTTCGTATGATTATATCATAATTTCCAACTATCTTAAGGGTTTAATCATTCATAATATATACCTTGAAAAATTTTCAAGAGGCATTATTGAGTATGCTCTCTCTCTTGGTAGTTGAGTGAAATAAAGCCTTAGAATCAATGTTCCATGATTTTAATAGACTATTGTCATTAAGTAAATAACCTTTCTACTCAAACATAAATTTCTTTATAACATATTGTATGATTCATTGAATTAATTATATATCCATTTAAGCTCACCTAAAACAATTGATAGTTAAATTTTACATGAACCCCACTATTCCCTCTCATGTATTTTGTTTTTGGGGTTACACATTAGTTTTCCTTTTGTAATTACTTCCATATTTTTTTTCAAATTCATGAAATTAAACCAATTGAATAGAGTAGACCGAAAAACATGATGGACAACAATATTCGCATGGATGAGATGGGTGTTCCACTACTAGTGTCTATAGTGAGTATTTTATTTCAAATATTTATTTTTAAAATGTATAATATCTTGTGATTAATTTTTTTAAACATATTTTCAAGATCCACCTCCTAGGTGATAATTTTTTGATGAGAATCCTAGTAGATATCTTTTTACTCAGGCTGGTGGTACGAGGGGGTGGTGGTATGAGAGCTAGGCAATCTGGTCGGCATACCCGATTAGACCCCACCCTTCCCACTAACATACCATCTAACACACATTCTGATCCCATTATGTCATTAGGGACACATGGGATATTTATTCCTTTCATGTTTTCAACACCCTTTACATATGATTTTCCACACCCATCCTTACCATATCTGATGATGATTCCCAATCCCTATCCACCATCTGTCCAGTCGTGAGTGCCATCTTCTTTTACTTATACATCCTTATCTTCGGGCATCTATATTCCATCATCTTCTAATCTAGATCTTTTATAGTCTGTCCCAATGGAGTATACACTAGGATCCACTCCACCAGTATAGGGAGTTCCTTTAGTTTATATGGACCTAGTGGTTCCCATTGATCAAACTGCCATAGGTATAAATTTATAGAACCTGAACAAATTTTTATACCAATATTTATTCTCATTGTAGAGTATATTGATAAAATATATGTTTTTTGTTCATAAAAGTTACATCTACTAATAGGATGTGGGGGTGGGGGAGTACATGCATGTGTGCGGTGTTGAACCGGCATGTGCAGTTGATGTTGGAATATAATGAAGACAATAAAATGAGTGAAAAAATAGTGCAGCAAAGTTTGTGTTTTTTGGAGATGCTTTCCAAATACTCTGACATCATTACCGTTAACCCACTCTCATAGAGACAGTTTCCAAATGATGTCAAGGATAATTCTTG
Source organism: Viscum album (assembly GCA_963277665.1). Taxonomy (NCBI): domain Eukaryota; kingdom Viridiplantae; phylum Streptophyta; class Magnoliopsida; order Santalales; family Viscaceae; genus Viscum; species Viscum album. The sequence goes on from OY728145.1 coordinate 193,598,673, forward strand.
GGCTCAGATATGGGTTAAAAAATCTTTTTTATTTAAATGTGTTATTTTGTATTTATTGGAATTAGTATTTTCGTATTGGCTTCAGTTTAATTTCCTTGATGGTGAGAGTTCGCGAACATAATGTATGAATATTTTAAGTGAGCTATAGAAATCCTATAATAACGAGTTTTGTAATGGTTGGGGTGCTAGAGTTGGAATAGAGTTAAAGGTTTTACCTTCCATGGATGACTGTCAGACAGAACAATATCGGTAGATAATTAATCATAGGATGACTATCCAGTTTAAGGTATTAATCATATTTGAGGTATTTAAATGTAAAATTTCATTTTTTGAATTCATATTATATTTTTTATTATTGAATATTATTTAATATTCATCCAGAATAAATAAAAAACATTGATTCTATAAAATACCTCCACAAATTGGGACGCACTATGATGTCATATAATGAGAGGAAGATTGTATGATAGTTGTTTATAATTGTTTTTAAGACTTTCACTTTATATTGTTTCCTCAATAATTTATTCTATTTCAAAATATTTCATATAATTTTAGTTTCTAAATTAATTATTGGTAACCTATATTTAATTGTGGTGCCATACATTCAATTTCATTATAGATAAAAACATTGAGTATTGAAGGGCGTGTTTCTCAAGAAAAAATAAACTAACTCCACTGCAGATTATATTTTTTACTTAGTTAATTTAAAATTTTAATATCTATTTTGAAACATAATAATCTGTTTATATTTGTAACAATCTACCTTAGAGGCCATTGATGCTCAGGAACCTGAAAAGTTTGGTCCAAATGATCATATGCATCAGGTGTTGGGAGATAAGCACCCTAGAAGAGTATGCTTGAGACATGGGAAGAGTATTGTCCTGAAGAGGTATTAGACCAATTCAGGTATGAGTTGCAATTGCATCGAGTTCTATAAGTTTAAGTCCTAGGAAGAATAGGTGGAAAAGGGGCCATAAATATGGGAAAGAAATCTTCTTGGGTAAACACTACATTTAAGAAACTGATGGATGTTTTATGTCAAACACTTCCACTAGAGGCCAATAGAGGTTGGGATGAATATATGCCTTCAATGTTTTCTATATATGGTGCACCATGTGGTTGTTATAGTGGTGGTTAGAATATTTCATTTCTGGAGATGATGATGGAGAGGAGGAGGATGAGGCGGAGGAGGAGGGCGAGGAGGAGGCTAAGGCAGAGTATGAGGGTGAGGAAGAGGGGATTGAGTGGGGAGGGGATGATGATGGGGAAAATAATGAGGAAGGGGATGAGGATGATGATGGTGGTGGTGATAGTGATGGTGATGAGGGACAGATTCATCCATTACATTTTTGGCTGATATAGGTGACAATTGATGTTTGATGATTTGTTGTGCCTGATTATATGTTTCATTAGGAAGATCACATTTTATTTATTTCTTTATCTATAAATATTAAAACCTGACTTGATTCGTTGTTATTAAATATATGTGACTGATTCAACCCTGTCCTAGACACCCCACTCACCCTTGGATATCCCCCACACCCCTAGGCACCCCCACCCCCTAGACATCCCCACACCCTAAACACCCCAACCCCATGGGCACCCGCCTGGACAACCCCACCCCCATGGATAACCCCCACACCCCCTCAGGACAGTCTCCCCGGGACCGCCCCAGCCCCATGGATACCCCCCCCCCCCCGGACACCCACACCCCTTAGACACCCCCACCCACTTGGATATCCCCCACCCCCATAGACAACCCACACCCCTGGACACCCCTGGACACCCCAACCCCCTAGACACCCCCACCCCCACTACCTCGGACCACCCCCCTGGGCACCCCCATCCTCTTGGATATCCCCCAAACCCCCAGAATATCCCACCAATTCCCCCCTAAAAAATGATAATTTTAAAGTAAATAATCCATTTTCATATCTAATTAAACCCCACCCCCTTGACACCCACACCCCCAAAGATAGCCCCCATCCCCCTAGATAGCCCCCAACCCTGAACAGCACCCCCCCCTCGGACACCCCCACCCCCTGGACACCCCCTAGAAAACCCCCACACCCTTCGGCAACCCCCCCCCCCCACCGGGACAGCCCCCTGGACACCCCTTAACCCACCCTCTTGGAAAGACCCCCCCCCCCCCCCCCCCCGGATTTCCACACACCACCCTGGGCACCCACACCCCCACCCCCCAGACACCCCCACCCCACCCCCTTGGACAGCCCCCCCCCCCCCCACACGGGCAGCCCACTCCCCCTTGGATAGCCCCACACCCTGGATAGCACCCACCCCCTTGACATCACCACTCCCGGGGCACCCCCCCCCCCCCCCCCAGACAACCCCACCCCCTTGGACTCCCCCACCACCACCCTGGACACTCCCACCCCCTTTGACAACCCCCACTGGACAGCCCCCACCCCCACACCCTTGGATAGCCCACCACCCCCGGACAACCCCATCCCCTTAAACAGCCCCCCCTGGACACCCCAACCCCCTTTGATAGCCCCTAACCCCCCCCCCAACATAGCCCCCCCACCCTCGGGCACTCCCACCCCCTAGACACCCCCACCCCACCCCCTTAGACACCCCCACCACTTTGGACAACCCACACCCCTATGGATACCCCCCCCCCCACCTACCCCTCACACTCCCCCTCAGACCCCACACCACCCCCTAGGACAGCCTCCACATTATGGACATCAACCACCCCACCCCCTTGAATAGCCCCCACCCGAGACACCCCCACCCCCTTGGAAAACCCCCCTAGATAGCCCCCCTCTAGACACCCCCACCCCATCCCATGGACACCCCCCTTGACACCCTCACCCCCAGGGAAATCTCCCTAACACCCCCTAGTCACCCCCACCCCACTCTCACCCCTTAGACACCCCCCCCCCAGACAGCCCCCACACACCTAGAAAATGATGTTTTAGAAGTCATTTATCCATTTTCATGTCTAATTACATGTTAAAATTATTATTCAATCATAAATCACACAAATTTCAACTAAAATTACGCATTAATATTAATTCAAATTTGAATTCATATTATGTATTCCATATTAGTCATATTTTTTATTCCATATTAGTTATATTCTATTTTTGTATTCCATTTTAGTCATTTATCCATATTATGTATGACATATTATGAATTCAATTTTTTATTCCATATTCTGTATGTGTAATACATAATTAAAGTCTATATGTATGGAATTCTGAATTGAATACATTATATATAATTCAGTATTTAGTATGTAATTCAGAATTCTGTATGTAATTTATAATTCATTTTGTATGTGTTATTTAGTCATAATTCAGAATTCAGTACATAGTTCATTCTGTATGTATTTAATAGATAATTCAATTATAAATTTTTTATTTAATAGGGTAATTGAATCCCCAATTGAATTATAAATTCAATAAAATTATAAATTTTTTATTCAGTTCTGCATATATAAGCTTTGCAGATGTATAAGGGATTGTAGAGGGGGAGGTAGGCCGACCTGCTGATGCAATTACAGCAAGGCTATAGCAACTGTTATGAACTGTTGGTATATGTGTGAAATGTAACTTTATTCAAATTGTTTACATAAAACCATTATTAAAAATATATACCAATGGTTATTAAACTATTGGTATAGGAACAATAATTAGTCTTTACTAACAGTTTTATGTAAACTGTTGGTAAAGAATCATTCCAACAGTTTCGAAACCATTGGAATAGATCTGACGTTCCTTAGTTTAAAACAGTTATCAAACATTGGTATAAAGTTATACCAAAAGTTAGCTAAAACTATTGTAATAATGTGCATTCCATATCCAAATACCAACATTTATACTATAATTGTTGGTATATGTCTTTCCTGATGGCTAAATAGCCTACATTTTGAATAACCGTTGGTATAGTTTATAAAAATAGTTTTTAAGCATTTACCAATAGTTTAAAACCATTGGTATAATTCATGTTTCTAGAATTTTTTTGTACCATAAGTCACATGTTGCTTTTCTGATCCTAAAAGATCTAAAATTCATAGATATTTCATAATAAAAAAATATGTTTGTAGAAGAAGAAAGGTAATAAATTAAATGTAATATAGTTTGATCTCATTAGTGTGAGAATCACCAGACATATAATTTTTTTAATCGATGAGATATTTTGAATTTATTGAGGTGTTGATCGACCGATCCTTTGGAAGATACACACCATCATATTTTCTGGTTCACTGAATGAACTATTTTAAATTATCAACCATTAATTTTAGAAATGTCATGAAAAAGAAAGTCACTAATCACACCAGTCTATTGAACTTCGTGTGCGACTGATCCATCGTAGGAATTATGACACATATCTAAAAGATACATTTTAGATTAAATAGTATAATTGGATAAAAATTACTATCAAGGGAATAGTGATTAATAATGTGGGGTTTAATGGGACCTACATATAGGAATAATTTTATACTAATAAATCTGATATAGATAAATAATGTAGTCAACTATTTTAACAAAAAAAATGTTGTTTTACAACATTTGGGTCCATGGAGAAAGAAAAAATGTTATTTTTTTCAATTCTTTCAAGTTCCATTGGAAAATGATTAACACCATTTCATTAGAAGGAATCAAATATTGATTCATCAGATATAGGATGACACTGATAATTCATTAGACACTTGACCCCATTGAATATAGAATCATCAGTCTATGTTGTTGTTGAATGTGTGATGAAAAGAATATATTCATTTAATATTTTTTCAAACATGTTTTAAAGGAAGTTTTTTAATACTATAGAAGTTTCAATGAAGTTTTTGGATGGATGGTCTCAAATATATATGAATTTTATTTGGTATAAAGCATCATAATGACTAGATTTCTCAATAGGTACAGAGCATCCTAATGATCATTTTTTTAGTTTCCCTATGATTTCAATGGTTCAAGAAACTTATATTGACCCTATGTTTTAATCATAATGTGAAAAAAACAAAATTAAATATGTATTGTACTAGAGAATTGTTTACAACCTAGATTCATGTTTGAGTTTTGATATGATTTAAGAAGATCAAATAATAATTAAAAAGAGTTGATTTGTATTGAAATAGTGAAAGTTGAATTCAAGATGAATGTGAAATTAAAGATTCAATAAATTTAGTTGAGTGAGAAAACATTTTCAGATTCCCAACCATACCTCTTTGGGATATCCTATAAATTTGAATAAGTAAATTGTACTTTCTAATGTTAGTACTATTCATGTGTGGGAAAGCGAGAAATCATTAAAGTGGGGAGAATAAATTTATGGACTATGTTTTCATTAGACATTGTTCTTAGAAAAATAAGAAGAAGAATGAGTTACCAAGTCGGACCACGCCATCAAATGCAGTTTTTCAAGGAATTTTTGAAATGGTTTAGAATTGCATCGAGGGTATTATTTTCTAATCTATTTTCCTAAATGAAGTATCATAAATAAGAATCAGTATGAGCCATTATATAATTATTTTTGTATCTAGGTAAAGAAATATTTTTTTACCTTTTTATGGTTTGGAATTTGAATTCTTTTTTGAATAACTACAGAAGTGGAACTTGATAAGGAAACACCACAACTTGTTTGGAATGAAATGGTCAATGTATCTAAACTTGTTGCACAAACCTTTTTTAAATAATTTATTTTATAATAATCTCATGATGGATTGTATTGATCATAGTCCTACACCTATGGAATTGTATATTCTACTTATTGTATCCATGAAAAAGGAATTCTTCTAGGGGATTCTGTGGTATTGTATTATTTCTAAATCTGGAAAAGGGATAGATACTATTATTGGGCAGTGAACCTTGTAAATTCATGTTCTCCTATGGATGTGTGGATGTTATGTTTTTATAAAAGTGGTAGATCATTAACAGGAGGTGAAAGTTTTTATAAAATAATGTTATCATAAAATAAAAAGATATTACTGATTCACCCCTCCCCCTCTTAGTGATAAATCCATCCTAGTTGGGCATTTTCTAAACTATACCTTGATCTTTAGGAACAAACTCCTTATACCAATGATTAGTTTTAGTAGCCTTATTCCACCAAGATCCAGTGTATCTAATTGGTTAATTTTATCTTGATTTGGGTTATGAAATGCCTCCTCTCCTTGAAGCACTATCATTTACATATATTAAATCACGTGTTGGTGAGGGGAACATGGGGTATGTGTTCAGATAATAGAAATAGTGGAAACACATGCTTTTACCTAATAAAGGTTGTAGGTATGACTCAAATACCATCATATTTAATCTATCAAAACATTTATCAATAATAAAATGGTGCAACCAATATTTAATTAAATGGAAACATGACATATACATTGGTCAATACATCTCATTATTATCTACACATGTAATAAGTAAACATTAAAAAACTATAAATCATTTATTTTTATTTTTAAATTTATCACATGAATCAATAAATTAATTATATTATGAATTAATAAGCCAGTATATCATAAATTTTCATTCTAGATAGATTGTAGATCCCCACATTCTATATTTATTAAATAAATCAAAAATAGTATTTTAACTTAAAATTAATTAAGTACATGATGTGAATTTATAGGAATGAAGGTGTGCACACTTTTAAACTGCACAATGTATCATTTGTCCATGTATTGTCTTCTTAAATGACTTGTAGCATAATTTTTGTTTCAAATTATTGCATACCATTTCGTCATGTGTGTCACACCATGTAGTCATCTGGGTGTGTATGACATCCAACCCACATTAATATACATGATGATTTTAGTGGTTGTGGAAAGTGTACTATGTGTATGAAAACTATACATGGGGTATAGTTCCAAATTTTTTGAAAACAGTATTTGGGAATTTAATAATTTGTAAAACCCTTTCAAATGACATGTACCCTAGGTATTGTCCATTTAGTTTTGTTTTGGTGACAACATTATTTTTTATTCTTTGAAATTAATTTATGTGGTGTACAAGATAGATCAACATACAATCCACAAAAATTTGAACTAATTACATGATGTGTACAAACTACTACATGCCATGCACACTGTTCTGAGGCTATCTGCAATGCATGTCGTGGGCCTTGACTTGTAATCCCTGTAATCCTTGATGAGTTACATGGTGTGTGTTTTAGATTCATGCAATTTATATTAGGACCAAGATGATAAGGATGATAATTGTATTCAGGTTTTGTCTGTTGTTTTTAAGGAAAATTCTAATAAAGGAAAAATCACTTCATTTTGGTTTTGCTAAAAATTTAACAGACCATAATATTCATAAAATCTAACTCACAATGCTTTAAAATGTCCACCATATTGTGAAGAATCTTTTTGAGTGAATATTTTCCTCAGACTCGCCTCGATTATGAAATGAGAGAATATCATATTGAGAAAAAAATTGAATTCTTCATGGATCTGATATGAAGTTAGATGATGTTTTTTATTTTTTATTTCTCACAAATAATAATGATGTTGTAAAACTTATTATGCAATATTAATAAAATAAACAAGGTGAATAGGTGTTTCCAATTGTATTTGAGGCAATCGTATTTAGTCTAATCGTATTTAGGGAAATCACATTAAGTTTATGATTAGAATGAATGATGTTGTTAGAAAGGATGGTATGTTAAAAATACATTCCATTATATGTTAGACAATGCTAAAGCAGTTAATCAATTTAGCCAATGTCATGAAGGAATTCGTTCTTACAAGTTATTTTTTTTACAAATAATGAAGTTGGTGAATTAGAAGTTTCTAATACCAGTCCATCAGAAATGGAATTTCATCATATTTATCAGAGGTAGAATTTTTTTCATCAGGGGATAGTGGGACCAGTGATAAAGATAATAATCTCATGTTTTTGGAGTTAATTCAAAAAGGAAGTCAGAGATAGATCAATAATGTTGTCAACAATTTTCATTAAGATGAATTGTTGGTTGAATATGTTTTCTATATTTTGGTTTCAAGTGGGACTGATAGAAAATAAGAACATCCTTTACAAGTGGGTTAAGACTAAAAGAAGAAATCTCTGATTATAGTTAAAGTATTTTATTAACATGTGGTTTAATAGCCATTATATTGAAGTTGACTTTGACTACAAAAATCAAGTCAAAACTGATAAACAGATGTAAGATGACACTGATAATTTAATCATATTTAGGATCATTGGTTTTAAGAAAATAATAATATTTTTAGAATGTTTTGGAAGTGTTTTTGAATGGTGACATGAATCTTACTTGAAGATTTCTATGAATCTGATGTGTTCATCATAATGAATAAATCTAAATGGGTGTTATTTCAACGAATCATAATGGAAATTATTTTTTCCCTTATTACATTTGTTACATAGAAATGTAATGAATAAATTTTAATAGATCTCAAAATTAAAAATAGACTGATGTTTTCAATGAATATTAGAGTTTTCTATTTATTACTCTGAGTAAATTATACTAAACATAATAAGGAAAAATTGTATTTGGGAATCATTATAAAGAATAAAAATCATACCGGAGTTTGTGAAAGAAGATTGAAGAAATATAAATTTGTTAGAATATTTGAGAAGGTTTGAGAATATTTGATAAGCATTGAGGAAGTTATCAATTCTTTTGAAATTCATGGGATCATATAGATTAAATAAATTTGGATGGGTGGGAAATTTTTTCAACATCCCATCCAAATTTCTTTTCGGTAACCTGTAATAGGAGAAAGTAATTTGTACTATTTGATAGACGTATTATAAAGAGAGAATATTTGAATTTATATGGAGAAGAAGTTTTGAGAATTATTTTTTAAATATGTTTCTAAGAAAGAAAAAGAAAGGATATGAGAGAAGATCATATTTAGGTTTCCAGATTCAGAATGAGCAATTTGATTGGGATTGTTGGAATCAAATAAAAGAAGTACATAATTTTCTCAATCATATTTTGATAGAACAATACTATCAAATTGAGTAATAAAACATTGGAATCAGAATAAAAAATTAGATTGAGTTTTATTATGAAGTTCAGAAAAGTTGTTACCAGCTTCTGGGTGAGAATGTAAATAATTTTTTAAATGCTCACATTTTTGAAAGTCAATCAAGAAGTTCTATAACCTGTTTGTTAAAAAAAATTATTATATAATTTTATGCTACTTTAAGAAGATATAATGATGTATTAATAATATCTATACACATGTGTAAGGGTATATAATACCCATTTTATTCAACACAAAAGGATTCTTTTCAAGTTAATGGTGTGGCATTGGATTGCTTCCAAAATATAGCAAGAGTGCAGCTACTCATGTAGAATAGTGAACCTTTTAAATTATTATATTCCTATGGATGTGTGTTTTAATTTCATTCACTTAGGAAAGAAATATTTAAATTTAGGAGAAGGTTTTTTCAGAAATAAGGAATCATAAAGGAAAATACATCATCGATTCACCCTGCCCTCTCTCAATGATAAAACTATTTTGACTGGGCAATTAAAATTGGTATCAGAAATGAGGTTTCACATAGTTTATTCTTTTATGATGTTTTGAATATTTTATGATAGATAATTTTGAATTGATTTGAAATTAATGGCTTTTGAGTGTTTGATGGTAAGAACTATCATACCTGGAATGATAAAACTTTTCATTATCTTATGCCTCTTAGATATAATGTTCTTAAATACAGAATAGATAGATTTACTCATATGAATGGTAAACTTCCTCTCACGTCTGTTGATAAAAATAATCTTGATTATGATGCAAGGGATCATAATTCCTTACTCTCATCACTTTTTAAAAGATGTTTTTTAAGAGAGAATGGTGTTTCCACTTGTAAAGTTACTTGGAATTAATTTTAAAACATTTACTAAGGTAATAAAAATGCGAATAAGGAAAAATTAAAAATCTAGAGGCTAAATTATGATGATATAAAAATTGGTGAGTATGAATCTATATGGGACTTGTTTACCATGGTAAATTAAAATTTTAGCACCATTAGATGTCTTGGTACGATTTTGGACGATTCTATAGTTTTTGAATATATATTAAGAATCCTTCCCTACAATTTTGATGATATAGTTTCTTCATTGGAAGATATAGATCACGAAGCATTATCTCATGATACTTTTCATAGCACCCTAATTATATATTAAATGATAAGGGAGATTGTAATTATGGAAAAACAAAATAAAATAGTTAAATTCCATTCAAATACCCAATGAAAGAAAATTCTTGTATTGTTCTTGAGGAAAATGATGTTGTTGACTCTGAATCTAAAAATGAGGTATATAAAAATATTGATGATGTTTATTCCTTGTTTTATAAACTTTAGAGAAGAGGTACATGTAATAGAAAATGGAAGCATCCCATTAAATTAGTTAAGTGTGGATCCATTTGGAAATTTTTGGCTATTTGTCCTCTAGAAAATATAGAATTGGATAGTGATGATGAATAAAGAAGAAAAATAAGGTCATAGAAGAAACATGGTGATAAGTGTAAACCATTTTTCATAAGGAAAGATAAAAATATCTCTAAATCTAAATGGATAAGATTTAAATATAAAGATGAAGAAGAAAAATGTAGTGAGGCTGAATATGAAAACCCCATTGAGCATGTTGGTAAGAGTACATTTATTGCAACATTTAATTATAAAGAGATAAAAAGTAGTAGTTGTGATGTAGAATAAACCCATTTATAATTCCATATTAATGAATAATTGAAGGAATTCCTGAGGGAAACTGGGAGGCTTGAAAATGAAAGTAGGAAGCTGAAAAGTGAAAGCCATCTTCCACAAATAGTCAAGAAGGCTTTCCTGGTGAGAAATTCAAGCTAGTAAATGAAATTGATGATTTGAAGTAATATCTTGAGAATGAGAATAATGGTAATGAACATAAAGAAGTATATTGAATGAAAAAATTAAGTATCTAAGCTTATCTAATAAAAAATTTCTAAACATAAATAGAGAGGTACAAGTTGCAAAAACACTATATCTGAAGTTGGTGAAAGTTATAACAACGGTGAACCTGAGTAGGATAAAAGAGTTACTATCATAGGATGAAAATAAATATGGAATCATTTTTGAGAAGAAGAAATATGGGAATGTAATTTATGTGGACAAGGCTAAATAATTTGGGGAATCAGAAGTTACTATACTAACTATGTATGGAAATGATTCTATTTATTCTGGTTCTGATAGGGTCTAAAAGAAATACGGTCTGAAAAATATGATTCATCTTGATAAAAGAAAGTATGGTGGTCAAAAAAAGGTCAGATAATAAGGACAAGAAGTTTTCTAAGAAACATATTCACAACTCTAGTTAGTATGGAATTTTCAGGGGAAAATATTCTTTTTATGAATGCCACTATTATTATGGTAGATTTGGACTCATGAAATATATATGTTACTTCATACCACAATAATTAAACTATTTCACAAATTACATAAGGGAAAGTTTGAGGGGTGGGGTGGGGGTTCAATCTCTATAAAAGAAGGAGTCTGAGAAGGATATTTAGATGAAAATTTACAATGTTAGTCTGGAGGTTAAAAATAGGTTCCAACCCCTATAAATTATTTTTCGAAAGATGTGAACAATCCAGAAATCTTGTAAAGGGTATTATTTCATTATTTTTTAAACAAAAAAATGTTTTATAATAATTATCAGCAGGTGAATATGAATAATAGAAAAGGGAATGATAGATATCTTTCCATATAAACCGCTATAAAAGCTATAAAAGTAGAAAAACCATAGATTTTTTATTGTGGGTGTTCTTCTCATATGAAATGAGACATAAATTTGTTTAATAATTTGAAATATTTGAATGAATTAATGGTGACTTTTGGAAATGAATAATCATTTAGAATCAAAGGTGTTGGATTAACCATCATTTGGAAAGAAATGATGAAATCCATGAAATATTTACATGTGGATGGGCAGAAACAAAACCTGATGAGTTTTTCAAGACATTACAATGAGGGTAACAAATTTATATTCAGAAAATATTTGTTTCTTGGGAAAAATGATGAAGATGGAATGATAGGTACAGGAGGACAATGTACAAAAGGAAACTTGTTTTCAGTTATAAAAATATGAAACTCTTGTTTATTGGGTATGGTGGAATAAACTCTATTGTGGAATAAAAGGTTTGGACACATGTCAAGGGAACATGAAAATAATATTTCATTGATACAATCTCCAATATATTCTTGATCTTTTAAGATGAAGATATTAGTGTTTCACTATTCCTCAAAAGGCAAAACATTAATCTCTTAGTTCACAAGAATTTTGATATTTATTTAAAAAAAACCCCTAAAACTTATCCATTCAAATATATATGGGCCAATGTCAAAAAAATAAAATAATGTATATTAATACTTTATCACACTCATTAATTAATTTAATCTCATTACTTTGTTATATATATGAAATATAAGTCAGATTCTATGAAAAAGTTTGAATGTTTTAGGAGAAAGATGATAAGGAATGTGAGTATTTCATGATGAAATTGAGAAATGTAATGGAGGTGAGTACAAAAATGAATAATTTTAATTTTTTAGAAGATTGGAAGTTGGAATGAGTTCAGTTCTCCATACACTCCTAAAACATGCTGTTATAGAAATAAAGAATAGAATTTCGGAGGAAATGAGGAGAAGTATGTTACTTGAACAAGATATTTCTCATTAATTTTAGTGACATTACATGGTTACTATTGTGTATATCTGAAACCAATATTTCTACAGCCAAAATTTAGATATGACTCAATAAGAAAGGTTTTATAGAAAAACTTCAACATTGAAACACATAAGAGTTTTTGGGATTCTATGCATCATAAAGAAGAAAGGTGGAAAACATGAAATGTTCGAGCAGAGAAATGAATTTTAAAATTTATTAGTTATGATTTAGAAGGAAGAGGATGTATATGTTTCATAAAATATCATGAATAACTGTTGATTCTGCTGATGTGAATGTTGTTGAGAAAAATAAGGAAGATAAAAATAGTTTGGATGATAAGGATGTTGAGTAGGATAACAGAATTTTTTGTAATAGTTATGATAAGTATATTGATGGTCATAATACTACTCAAGATGAATAATAATACTCAACCCAATTAAGTGATCAAGAAGAAACACAGAAATCTAATCTGAGGATGAGGTAGAAGTTAGAGGCTCATGACATTATTGGTGATCAATATCAAAGGGTCAAAATAATAATAACAACTTTACATACATATTTTGACTCAAAAGATGATCCAAATAATGTAATTGATGATTTTAGTAGTCGAAATGGGTTTAGGACATGAATGATGAATTGGATAAGATATAAAAGAATGATATAAGGGAACCAGTTTCTAATCAAGATAATAAAAATATTATTGGTACAATGTGAATTTTTTTAGATATAATCATGTTGAATAAGTTAATGTGATAAGAAATCAGGAAATATCCTTATGAAAATGTTACCCTAAAAATGAAGGTGTTGATTTTGATTATACATTTTATTGGGTGGAAAGGATAGAACAAATCCAAATCATTCTTGAAAGTGTTGTACAAAAAAGATAAAAAACATTTCAAATGGATGTGAAGTATGCATTTCAAAATGGGGTTCTCGATAAGGATGTTTACATTGAACGACCATGTGTATTTTTTTTGTAAAAGGTGAATGTTATGTGTGTATGCGGAATAAATCCATGTATAGGATAATACATGCTCTGATGGCATGGTATTCAAAATTTGATAATTTCTTCAGGAAGATGAGTATTTATTAGGTCCAGTAGGTTAGATACCCTGAGAGGGGGTGAGTTAGGTTATGACAGATTAAAACAATTGACCATATTGATCTTGTCTCGCTGTTAAGCAAAACTCTCTTCTCTCTCTTTCCTACAGCAGTGTATAAATAGAAACTAAAGCATGCACAGAACACTGTGATTTTTACTTGGTTCACCCTCACTGGGCTACGTCCAAGGAGCATACACCGACGATGTGCTGATGTACCAAATCCACTAAAATCACAATGTTGTTTACAAAGTTCAGGATAGATCACTTCTATTCCCAGGCTCACTGCCTTTACAATGTTTAGGGTCAGCTCACTGCTTTCCCAAGGGTCACTTCCAGTTTCTCTCTCTCTATGGCTCACTGCCGGTGGAGAGGATCACCTTCTTCCTCTTCCTTTGCCCACTGATCTGGAAAGGATCCAATCATAGTTTATAGACCTATAGGTCTCTTCATTATCACTAATGAATGTATCCTCTGTTGTATGTAGATGATCTGTTGAAGTCCAACTTTCACCCATAGATGAATCTCACTTTACACCGATGGTATAGGGAAATCTTCTAGCTTCTATGCATCCCTGAATCACTATCGTGCTTCAACCATACCTAGAGCCCTTCTCCAAGTCGGCGTGAAAATCTCAGAGTGAAAGTTAAAACTGGCACGCAAGTCGACCTCAACAACTTGCGCGACACGAGCTCCTACAACTCCAAACTTGCGCAACTCACACCCTTTTACGCCCAAACCAATATTGGCGTGCAACAATCAACTATCGCGCTTCTTCAAAACATGAAATGCATGTGTCACCAAACCACTTGCGATACACCCCCTTATTCAACTCAAAACATGGGAGACGCCCTTCCTTTCTCTCCCAAACCACTCTGGCCTCACAACAAACAACTGGCGCGCAACTTCTACTTGCGCGACCACACCAACACTTGTGCGGCCACCACACCTGCGCGACGGGAGCTCTGATTTTCTCTTAGTGTTGAACTCGTCCATAATGAGGAGGGGTCGACCTCTACTTTTAGGCATTTGGACACCATGCACGACGGCACGCAAGTCTCCCCTCGGTGTGCAAGTCTCGGCGCTCAAGTCTCTGCCGCGCAAGTCACTTGTGCGACCAACCCTAGAACATGGGCCACACTTTTCCCTTTTTCATATTTTGAAGTTCTGATCTTGAAAAACATATGGTGCGCAAGATTCCTCTCCTTCAAGTCAACAGTGCGCAATTCCCTTTTCCAAAACCACGTTTCTCCATTTGTCGATTTTCAGGCCCAAAAAATTTGGAAAACACTAGAAAATGGGGCCACCTTGTATCTATTTATTTTGTACCACCTCCAGATCGATCATTCCTTTTTCAAAATTCTTGAATCAAACATGGATCATTAACCACATCCCTTGAACTTGACATGGCACCATGAAATTCTTTTTGTCAACAAATTTGTATGTCATGGTTTACTTTTTCAACAATAACAACACATATGTCCACTTTGTCAACAAACACAATCACCTCAAAAATGCTTCAATGATACCTTGAGAGATTATTTCCCAACACTATTAGGAAAGTAAGAGTGGATAACAATATTTATATCAAGGAACATTAGGTGTTTTCCTCATCAAAATTGTTTATATTGATGGAATTATCTTAGTAGGGAAAAATGAAAGACCATGTTAAAGATTTTATAAAGAGATGAAAATTTTGTTTAAGATGTCCCTATTGGGGAAAATGAAATTAAATCATGGGTTACTAGTTTTATAAAAGATGAATTTTTTTTCATTCCCAAGAAAAGTATGTTTAGTAAATTATCAAGAGGTTCAACGTAGAAAACTCAAAACCATTTTCCATAACAATTTTACTGTGTACCAAATTGAGTAAATATGGATAAGGTAATGAAGTTGATCAAAATAAATTTTGAAATATAATTATATTTTTTTAATGAATGACTGAATCAAGACCTGAAATTGTTTATTTAATCACATTATGTGACCGATTTCAGAGTGCTCTTAAATAATCACATTTTATTGCTAGATATTGAATTACCAGATATCTCAAAGGCTCAAAATTTTTTAGAAGAAGGTATGATAGGTTTGAAAGTATTGAAACGTTTGGGTATTTAGATACTGATTGGGCATTAAATTTTGATGATAAAATATCAACATTTGGTGGAGTTTTATTTCTAGGGAAAACATATGATATTTGAATACCAAGAAAAATTATTTAGTCACTCTTTTTATGGATGTAGCTGAGTATGCTGCTAATATTCAAGACTCTTCCCAATATATGTGAATGAAGACTCAATTGGAAATTTTTTTTGATAAAGTGATGCAACCCTTATTCTTGGGTTTTAATAATCAATGTACAATAAACATCATTAGAAATCAGGTAAAAATTTATCATTGAGAAAAAATTGATATTAAATATCATTTCATCATAGAGAAAGTGATGAATATTGAATCGTAGTTAGATTATATTCCTACATTATAAAAAGTTTATGATATTTTCAAAAAAACATTTACAGAAGGAAGGTTATTCCAAATTGTTGTTGAACAAGTGCATCTAACCACTTTATCATCTTGGTAGTAATTTGTGTGTATATCCCCTATATGATATTTTCTTGGGAAATTATTTTTCAAGGTGACAATGGTTTTATAAATCTATCCATTATTTTGTGGTAAAATGTTTTTGGAAGCATGTAAATAAGGGGAGTTGTGGGTATGGTGTGAATCCAGCAATGTAACTCTTTGAACTATTCTAAATATTTTTTCGAGTGGTTTCAGGAAAAGAAATATATCGTTAAATGGAATTTGGAGGAGCAGTAAAAGAAATTTTTGGTAACCAAAATAATTATATAAGTGAAGAAATATGTTAACAAAAGAATAATAGGTTTTCATGATCAGTACTTATGGATCGCCTAATTGTTTGTTCAATAATCCTTGTTTCCTACAATGATTTATCTCACATTGGATTAGAATTAGTGACATCTAATCCATAGATTTAGGTTACAATGTTCAGTAATTTTTGAAGCATTGGTTGAAAACCAAATATAAAATAGGATAATGTTAGGACAAATATGACAATCAAGATAATCGTATTCAGGTATTATGTTTTGTTATCGTGGAAATTCCAAAGAAGGAAAATATCACCTCACATTTTTTTTTTGAAAATCACATTGACTATCAAATTCGTAAAATCATACTCAGAATGCATATGAATTTCCATCGAACTAAGAATTTGTTTTTTATAATAAAAGGTTCATTATACTCACCTTAGGTCTAAAATGAGAGACGATCTTATTGATAAGGAAAATAAAATTCATCATGGATCTAATATAAAATCTGATGATTCATTTCTATTTTTTATTTCTCATAAATCATAAGGAATTTATAACACAAGTGATTAAATCTTAATTAAGTAAAATGGAGAATATGTGCTGCTAATTATATTCAGGAAAATAGTATTCGGTCTAATTGTATTTAGGCCAATCACATTCAGTTCTTGATTGGAAGGAAAGATGTTTCTGGAAGCTATGGGAAGCTAAAAATACTCTCAATTATAAGTTAGATGATGCAAAAGAATTTTTGAAACATAGTAAATTTCATGAAGGTATTCATGATTAACGATAAAAGTTGTGAAAGAAAGAGGTTGTTGAAGTTGATGCTACTAATACATGTCAATTAGACTCGGTATGTCAATGTATTCATCAGAGGAAAGATTATTTTAATCTGGATATGGTGGGACCAATGATAAAAAATATGTGCTGTATTTGTTTGTGATTTTTGAAAAATGAAGTTAGAGACTAATCAATAAAGGAGTCAACTATTTTATTATAGATTAATTGTGGGATGAATTGTTTTGTTTCTAAGTTTTGGTTTCATGTATGCCAAGATTGAAAATAATAACTTCCTTTATAAGTGGTTCAAGATAAAAAGGGGAAATATATGATTTTATTTCAATTATTTATATTCACATGTGGGTTAAGATCCAACATTTTGAAGTTGAATTTGGTGGTAAGAATTAATCCAATATTTATAAATAGATGTAACATGACACTAATAACTTAATCAGAATCAGGATCTTTGGTCTGAAGAAAAGAAGTATCTTGTTATAATGTTTTGGATGTGTTGTCCAATGTGGATAAGCATCTTGCTGGGATGTTTTTGAATAATATGTTGTCATCATCTTAATGAATAAATGATAATGAGAGTTGGTTTTGAAATTTATAATGAGAAGACATTGGTTTTCCTTCTTACATTTGTTGTAGAGGAACATAATGAAGAAATAATAATGTCAAATTAGAATCAGAATGAGACTGAATTTTTCATACATGATTGCATCTATCTATTTCTTCAAATGTTAAAATGATATAGAGCTTCATAATGAAGAAATCATGTTTAGAAATCATTATGAATAATCATAATGATACTAGAGTTTGTTAAAGAAGATTGATGAAAGTTGATATTGTTAAAATATTTTAGAAGGTCTGAGAACATTTGATAAGCATTGATGAAGTCATAAATTCATCCAAAATTCACGTGATCGTGTACATTTGGGAAATTTGGATGATAAGGAAGTTGTTTATAATCCTAACCTAACCTATTTTGGGTCGAATATAAAAGAAAAAGTACCTTTAACTTTATAATAATGGTATTATAGAGAGAGAAACTATAAAATTATAGGGATAAGAAGTTTCTAGATTGATTTTGTAGAAAACATTTTCTAGATATGAGAAGAAACTAGAAGAGGCAAAATCATATTAAAGTTTTCCAAAATCTGATCGATCAATCAGAATGCACTTTAGAGAATCAGATTGAATTAGTTTACAATTGTATCACCCATATTCTATTAGAGAAATATTAATATATTTACCGATCAGACTTGGGAATCCGACTAGGAAATTGGATTGAGTTTTATTATGATGTCCAGAAATTTTCTTACCAGTATCTAGGTAATAAAATGAATAGTTGGTTTAAAATATCATAATTGTAAATGCTGATAGAGAATATCCATAACATGTTTTTTACAAAAAAAATCTTATATAATTTCATGATACTTGATGAACATGCACTATTTTATTTATTATGTGAATTCCTATTTGAATTTATTTCATTAGGGAAGGAAATCATTAACTAGAGGTGAAGAATTACTCATAAGTAAGTAAACATAAAAGAAAAATATATCAATGATTCAACCCCTCTTCATTTCAGTGATACAACTGTCTTGATTGGTAAATTATAATGTAAACCATATAAACTATATTTATTAGCATTAACTCCGTATATAGGATATAATAAAGAAATTTGATGTATTTGACAAAGTTAATTCTATATTTACCATAGGATAAACCATGTGAGGATACACATTGTGTACATCATTTATACTCTTTGTAACCCCCATAACCATATTCTATATGGCCATTCAGTATGATGTGTGTAAAAAGGAAACAAACACTTCTTCAACCTAATATTCCAAGATTTATGTGGATACTATTGATGTGGTGAATATGATTATGTTTTGTGTACTTTTTAATTACACATCATGTAATCAAATGTTATCCAATTAAAATCCTCAACACCTCCAAATGGATTCATCAAATGTTCTTTATATATTCATCGAGACGTAAATAGCCATATCGAGGTGATAAAACATGATATATTGAAATTCATATTGAAGAATGAATAATCTATAATGGTAAAAAAAAATAGTGATTGTTTCGATCAATTATTAATTAATTATTAAAAATTAATATTTGAGTAATCTAATACAAGAGGAAGGCGTCAATGAATAATGAATGATGTCAGAAACATGCTAATAACAGTTTTTCATATTTTCATTTGATAAATCCAAAAAAAAATAATATTATTAACACTAGAATCCCTGATTATAGGAGCATTCACATTTTTATCTAATATATAAAATTAATAATTACATCAGCTTGTAATTCTTTCATTATTTTTAAATGAGTTAACCTATTCTTTAATAGCACCATTTAGTAAAAATATTCTAGATTAGAATTAATCTAGTGGTATCTACGCATGCTCTAAAATACTTAGAATGTTTCTACATAACTATTGAGTAATTTTTTGAATGATTCTAACCACTTTCATCACTCATCATTGGTCATAATTATAATAATTTTAATATCATGAAGGATATCTGATAGTTTAATCAAGGAAATCTGAGGGAGGAGGTAGATCCTATCTCCCCATTCATTATAATGTTCATGAGAGATTTATATATATCTATTGTGTGAATTACATCATGTTAATGATGAGTTAAAAACTTCCCAAACTAGAAATGATATAAATATGTTTATATAGCTTGGTTAAGAATGTGTAATTATGCATCATTCCTTAGCCAATATCTTAATAAATAAAAAATCCCAATAATAATAATAATATAATAATAATAATAATTTTCTTAACACATTAAAGCATCACAAATAATATAAATAATGCTAAATTGAATTATTATTTTTATAATGATTTTTAGTATATCATTCTTACGAGGACTTTATATAGTGACATGTTCTTTAAACACATTGAAATTGAATAACATTTGAGGAATACTTAAACATTATTCCAAAAGAGGCTCAAAGTCCATAGTAGGTATAGTCCATTTGGAAACAGGGAAACATTAACTTCGGTCCATATATATAGTGCATCATCCCCCACTAGGTTTCACTTAACCAACACCCTTCGTAGACATATCAAGCATAGTACATATCATCATAAACAGGGGTAAAGGAAACATAAAAGGGGTGAGATAAAATTCTTAGTAAGGGTAAACGAGGGAGACATTTAAGTACAAACATGAGTATAAGGATATGAGAACGTGATCCTGTAAATAGAATATCATACCCTACATATATTGGAAGTTCATAAGACATGAATCATATGAACTAAAGAGAATAAGCCAAGAAAGTATTATATTAGAACAATCCATGGAATTATGGAAAACACATAAGAATATAATGGTTTACATATTATCCAATTCATCACTACCAAGACCATCTTAGTAGTATGGGTTTACTCCCCATACCATCATAGAATTCATGGTTTACTCCCAATGCCATCATTGTTTCATGAGTTCGCTCTTTATACCATCTTAGTAGTCATGGTTCACTCCCATGGACATAATAGTAGTCAAGGTTCACTCCCAAGACCATATTATTATTTCCCATGAGATATAAAACATTTCCCAATTCATTGGAGGGTGATACTAGTCCCTCCCATCACATAATTAAATCATACAGACATGTACAACAAGATCATAAATAATCATATCATTACCCATGAAATTAAATGGATATCATAAACATGTGAACATATAAAAACCTATGGAAAGAGAAGTGTAGGATAATTATTTCATCATAAACATATCTTATGAAAATAAGTATTTTCAAAAGAATATAACCAATGAAAGAGAAATATTTTTCATAAAAATATTACCCATGGAGGAGGAATGGGTCCTATAAAGACCAAGGCATTTAGAATGACTCATTCATTGAAAGGATTTGAATGGAACCATTATATAGTTTCCTAGAAAGGCATGAGTTACATCAACAAATTTTATCTTATATGGAAATTTATTTTGAAATATAGTCTAAAAACTATTCTTGGGGAAAATATCATTTCTTTTTTAAAAACGGTTTTTAGAATATAAATTCATTTTAAATTCATTTTCATATAATATACCATGAATACTTAAAATGAATATATGAAATCTTTTTGAAATATTTTGTCCTTGTAAACATTTAAAAAATTCTTGAAAATAGTTCAAAAACCATCTTATTTGAGAACAATTGGAAACATTTCAAAGAAGCTTGATAAGGTTTTGAAAAATATTTCATTAAAAATACATTATAACTTGTAAATAAGACTTGAATAGATTTTTAAACTTTTTTTCAATTAAAACATATAAAATAAGTTTGAAACCATTTTGAAAACCATTTTCCTTTAAATTTACTTTTAAAATATTATTAAAAATTAAAAGAATTATCAATTCAATGGGGACCTTGTAGAAATGACGGCAGGTAAATCTGTACATGTTGTATGAGGTCAAAAGAACATTCCTTTTTCATGGTGAAAAGAATAGAAAAGTGAATTATTCAGAAAGCGACAAGAATATTACATTAAATAGATTGGTAAAACATAAAAAGGGTATCAATTTCTTTGAGATATTATAGGGGAATAGTATAATATTCCTGGAATCCATTTTTAGAAAACATATATTTCTGACCAAAGAGAAGGTAAAGTCAGGTTTTCCTAAAAACTCATTCTTAACTAACTTAATTAACAAAGAGTAAAAAATGGTACCAATATATGATTATATCATGAAATAAATGAGTATAATTAAACTCATGGAGATTCTTGAGATATGGATCATAATATTTTTTCAAAGGAAGCATAAACATAAACAATATCAAAACATAAAGAGGTTGTCTCAATAAACTCTTATAACTTGGAATCTTTGGATCATGATATCCATGTAAGGAAAGGTAATTAAATGAATAATATAATATCATTAAAATATTTAGATTCATGATATGTAATTTAAAATGGATGTATAATCACACTGAAAAAGAGTTTAGGTTAAAAAACATGAGTCTTAAAGAAAGCAAATTGAAACATTTTGTTTTTACCAATTTGGTAACTATTAAAACATAAACCCCATGAAAAAGGATCATAAAATGGGAATTTTAATACCCATAAATGTAAACGCATTATTAAAATAATACAATCATAGTTAGTACATATGCCACATTAAAGGAAAGAGTGCGGAACATAGCTTTTATCTCACTGAAATTAAAAGTGAGACAAAATCTGCTTGCCTTGTGTCTGGACACTCTTCGTACTCATACAAGCATTATATAAAATAAATATATTTTTATTATAAATATCTAATATATTAATATTCTTATATATATAACCACATATTATATTATTATGACTTTATATTACCCACTTGTTAATGATCCTTTGTTAAGGTTTTACTTTGGGTAATATTCACTTTGTTCTTCACATTTTTCATAATTTGTAATATCGTTGATCCATATACATATATCAAGATTCCAAAATTTGGAAATTATATAAATATAAGGTATATAAATTATAATTATAGTATAATAATATTTAGAATAATGATTTATATAATGGAATACACCATTCATGGAGATGATAAACTGTATGTATATATGAATGTTGTTTTCTGTTTTTATTGTCATATTGAAATAAATTGTGTAAATAACATAGGAATATGTATGTATATATATATATATATTTAATTATTAAATTATAATTAATATTTAATATATATTAAATAATTTCATTAAACTCGTCCTTAATACATTCTATGTTGTGTGTGAATGAATCACATCGCCTTGAGGGGGCGGTAGTCCCCACTTCCTAAAACGAGATTAATATAATAACACCAAATGGAATGTCAAAAGTTGTGTGTTGTAAGAGTTATAAAAAATCTTAAAGAAATAATAAATATAATATATTACATATATAAATAGTGTGTACATAATAATGAAACCCATGATATGTGGTTAATGAAAAATGAACAATCATCATTCTGTGAGGCAGTAATTCCCCATACAGAGAAACAAAATGTTCAATATTTATTAGATGGAGTTTGTTATAAGTGTAGGTAGAAATATTTTCTTGAAAACATTGTAGTATATATATGAAACTAGTTTTTTCGCAAAATAATGGAATAAATATTGTTTACGAGGTGAAGAAAAAAAATAAATAAATGATATTGAAAGAAGACGTTACATCTAAATCAGGTAACTCATTCTGGTTTGTTCCAAAAGGATTTATTAAGATGATTTTTGCCCAAAGGGAGGATTCAATTTCAAAGATAATATTTATAGTATTCTAATTGGGAATATCCTGTATGAACTTAAGAGTTTTTTAGGTGTGAGGAATGGGTATAGGTGGTGTCTTTTTATAGGGAAGGAAAAGGGCTCGCATTGAATTTTCAGAAAACAAATTATGTGTGAACGTGTTTTAGCAAACAAAAGTTTTAGAAATCAAAACAAAATCAATAATTGAATGTTTATGCCCCAATTATGGACATCCAATGTAATTTTGAAAAGTTTCTAGGTCATTTGGGCTCTCAATTGTATGGTTTATACTCTAATTAAACTTTATTTGGTCGTAAGTGTTCTGGTTAATTTTAATCACATTTACCAATCATTTTCATAAAAAATTAACATGTTCTTATTAGAAAGTAAATATTTTAATGAATAAATTGGGTTATTTTAGATTTTTTAAATTCCAATCACATAATATGAAAGATTAATATTAGTTCTCTTCTCAGAGATTAGACAAAATAATGGGGTTTTAAAGTAGGAAAAATTTAAAATGATTGTTATGATTTTATATTCAATTTCAAAGTGAAATTTATTATAATTAATTAAATTATATTAATTGATTTCATATTAATATAATGTGAAATTACAAAATAATTATAATATCTTTTAAAATTAATAATTAATTAGAATAAAGGTAGTTTTGAACTAAAAAGTTGAATTTTTCACTATTCATCAAAAAATGTAGTTTCTCAAAAAAATCATAAACAAATCACTCAATTATAATTTCAAATTATAAATTCAAAAATGATGCTTATTTTTAAAAAAATAATTTCTAAATGTGTCTAAAATTACTTTCATTATTAGAAATAGTTTATTTGAGAGAATGATGTTTTTAAAATAAAAGGAATTACCAAAAATATTATCTTTCATTATCAATATGTTTTATTTTTATAAAACAATTATATCCCATATTTGGAAAGTATTTATTAATATTAACATATCTATGTTTAATGGTTATATTATTATTATCTTTTTTATTTAATTATATATATATATATATATATATTTCATAGAAACTCAGTGTTGCATTCATCATACATTATGTCAGTGTTGCTTGTAGTACAAGCACTGTTGGTATTGTGTGTAGTGTAAGCCATGTTGGTATTGTGTGTATCACAAGCCTGTTTCATATTATGTGTGAAAGGAATGTTTGAATTTTTTATATCTATATATATATATAATTATTTTCCATGTTATGTGAAATTTAAAATATTGAAAAGATAAATTATTTCGAAAAAAATAATTCTCAAAATATATACATGTTACACTCTACCCCCCTTAAAATGAATTTATCCCTAGAAATTATTTTGTATTATCAAAGGATTAATACATGAATGTTTCATTCATATAAACCCACATATTAACAATAAATACTAAAACTTCTCATAAAATGGAAATTTAGAACCATAACGGTTACCCAAAGTAACATATGACTGGGATTCCACATATGAAAACATAGGTTCGGATAAAAGATTGGACATGGAGGAAAAGTGTAAATATTTATAGGGAGTGATTAAGATCATAAATCACAAACAAGTGAATGATCAATGGAAATTTGAGTTCCTAAATTTCATAATTCTATTATGATTCTATAAGACAATGGTTCAACAGAATTTAGGGTACTAGGACAACATTTTTATCACTTTTAGAACATTGAGTAATTGTTGATAAATTTATAAAAACAAACTTTTATTCTAGGTTTGTGTTTGAAAAATTTCAAATACATCCATTAGCTCATAGAATGAATGTATTGAAATTAACTTGTTGAATATATCACTAAAATACACTTGTAATGAATCTGAAGGCCCATAATATAATGAAAAGTCTAACTATTTTTCCCTAAAAACAACATGAATAAATATATAAAAAAAGAGACACTAATTGTTCATGATAAATATTTATACATTAAAATTTTATATACATTATCTAGGACATCGTATAGGGAAGTTTTTGGGGTGAAACCATTATCCCGTCCTTCGGTCTTGGGTTTAAGACCTACCACCTTGACGAACATGATGGGTTTTCACCCAAAATACATGATTTACTTTTTTCAAAACCACACTAATATAATATATATAAGATTTACATATTTGAAATATGGTTAGTCATTGATTATCCTTTTAACAATGGTTTTCAACAAAAACATAGTATATAAATACTTATTCTGAAGTTTAACATAAACTTTTCATGAATGGTTAACCTTGTAACCCTTCTCTAAGGTGAAAATACAATACTTTAGACAGATAATGATGAAATTCGAATAACAATGATTCCCCTATATAAAAAAATGTAAATCTTGGTGGTCATATTCTAAACATATGAATAGCCTCATAATATATTATCTATAAAAAGGGTGGGAACTTAAAATACCATAAATATTTTTAGAAAACAAGAATACGTCCTCATTCCATGGTATATTGGATTTACTCCATAAATACAAAAAATGATGTAAAATTCATTAGTGGTAGCATAAACCACATATAAACAATTACTTACTTACTTTTATGGTAATCAGTACTATTTGATTTACTTATTCATATCCCGCATATCTTTATCCATGAAAAATTATATTATCATAGTGAACATTTTAAGGGTTATATTCCAATAGTCAAAATAGCACCTTTCATGGTATCACCTTTCTAGTCCATCTTAACCATTCAACATATTCTTGTAAATACATAGAAAAACATAAAATGAACAATCCATAAATAATTCATTATTCTTAATTCTAGAATCCAAATATGTACATACTTCAATCCATCAACATTAATCTTTGGCATGGAAGATGTCCTTACTTGGGTTAGAAGTAAATCTTTAGCTCCGGGCATTATGTTGTCTAATTTATATGTTCTCTATAGATAATACATTGAACTCTGTGACAATTCACCACTTTATGACCCTTTTTCCCAAAAAAATAACATCTTCCCCTTGATTTGAGTTATTATTAAATGTTCATCATCCCTTCATCGTGACATTCCAGAATCTGAATATTCTTTCCTCTATATTCCTACCATAATAGTTAATCTTTCTTTTATTCAACCAGTTATGAATATCACCAAAGCTAACTTTATTACTTATATACCATGATATCAGATTTGGCATAATCGTAATATCGTTTTCTCTAAAAATCATCCCATTTCACTGCTTATCATTAAATCATCCATCAGATTCCATATTAATCTAGATCCTTTCGGACCCCTCGTTGACTAAAATGACAAGCATAGTGTGACCATTACATATCATAGTAGAAAACCACATCTCCATGAAATGAATTACTTATAGTATATCTAAATCATGACACCTTCCATAATCTATGACACCTTTGCTTTATCCTAGTTCATTTATATAATACTAATATTTTAATCATTCTTAATGGTTCATGAAGATTTTTAAAATTCCTAATGAATATCCCCTAGGAGTTTCAAACCAGGTGTGTAGAAAGGAAAATTGTCATGTACCAGAATACCACAAGTTATGTCTCAAAAATGATGTTGGAGTTGTTACCCCTAGTTATATCAGTGATAGGTCCACATCCTCTTATAGTATCTAAAAATGTATGTATTTCTTGGAAACCACTCACTATATCATTTTACCAAATTCCATGACATTTTCCTAAACATTAACTCATCCTTATACTTATCGTTAGAGACATCCATAGACATATTCGTAGAAATATACCTAGGGATCTCGCTAAAGTTCTCTCATCCTTGTTTCTAATGGATAACCATACCATTGTTCTAATACCAAATATAGTGACCCACACTTTAAAAACATTGGAATTACATAACTTTGGTGGAATACTTAAACCATATAGAAAAAGACACCCTAACACTATGATTGGTTTAATTCCTTTAGAAACATGGAAACATAAACACTCATACATATGTGAACTACATCATTTACTGCTAGGTCCTTCTTGACTATAACCATTCTCAGACATATAAAACATAGTACATATCATCATAACATAGGGGATATGTAACAAAAAAGTGGTGTGATCAAATGAATAGTAAGGGTAAACATGGGATACATGCAAGTAAAAACATGAGTATAAGTGTATAAGAATGTTATCATGTAAATAGAATACCATACCTTGCCCATAAAATATCATAACATATATCATGAAATAAGTATTGGCATTTTATAAGATAGGAATCATAATAAATAAAGAGCATAGTTATGAAATCTTAAGATATGAATAATACATGGAATTTTGGAAATGACATAAGCATATAATGATTTCTAGAGTATCCAATGCATCACTGCCAAGACCATCTTGGTAGTAACAGGTCACTCCCCATACCATCATAGTATCATTTTTTATGCTCCCTTGACCATCATAGTTTCATGAGTTCACTCCTCATACCATCTTAGAATTCATGTTTCACTACCATGGCAATTATAGTAGTCAAGGGTCACTCCCAAGACCATCTTAGTTTATCTCTTAAGATATAAAACATTAACCAATGAATTAGAGATAGATATAGGTCCCACTCAATACATAATTAAATTATACATACACGTTTCATGTGATCATAAATAATCATATCATTATTCAAGAAATTAAATGGGTATCATAATAAAAAAACATATCAAAACATGTGGAAAGATACATGTTTCATAATCAATTCATCATAAACATCACTCATGAAAATAAAAAGGTTTAAAAATAATATAACCCATGAATGATATATGGGATTTATAAACATATTACCCATGGATGAGGAATGGGTTTCATAAACACCATGAAATTAAGCATAACTTATTCATAGAAAGGATATGAATGGAACCATTATATTATTTCCATGAAATACATTATTAATATTAATATATGTCCTCCTAAATAGAAAATAATTTTTAAATATACTCTAAAAATGTTTCTTAAGGAAAATATCTTTTCTTTTTTGAAAAATGATTATTAATACATAAAATCATTTGAAACTTTTTATCTTATAAAATACCTTAAAAACATAGAATGAATAAATGTAATCATTTGGAAAAACATTTTACATGAAAACATTTAAAATAAACATAAAATCATTTTAAAAACCTTTTTCATAAAAAAACATGAAAACATTTAAAGAAATCTTGAGAATACATTAAAGACAATTTCTTTGAAAATACTTTGAAACCAAGTAAATACGACTTGAAAAAATTTTGAAAACTATTTTCCATGAAAACATATAAAATATATTTGAAACCATTTTGAAAAAAAATCCTTGAAAATTAGTTTTAAGAAAAATTCTTAAAGATTGAACTTTTAAAAAATGTAAATGGAGGTTTGATGAAATGATGGAGATTAAAACTGTGTATGTCGTATAAGGTCAAAAGAATATTCCTTTTGCAAGTTTAAAAGGATAGAAAAGTGTGTTGTTTAGATAGATACAACAATATTCACTTGTAGATACTGGTAAAAGAAAAAAGTGTAAAAAAATTAGTTTTTATAGGGGAATCGTATAATATTCATGGAAACCCTTTTTAGAAAACATAGATTTCTGATCAAAGAGAGGGTAAAGTTGGGTTTTCATAAAAACACTTTCTTGACAAACTTATATACCAAAGAGTATAAAATAGTACCAATACGTGATTATATCATGAAATTAGAGAGGATACAGAAAGTCAAGAATATTCATGAGATATGGATTATAATATATTATCAAAGGAATCCTAAATATAAACATTCTCAAAAAAAATTAAATAGTCTCAATGAATACTGAAAACTTGGTATCTTGGGATCATGATATCTATATAAGGAAATGTAATTTCATGAATAATATAATATAAGAAAAATTATATTCATGATATTTCATATAAAATGGATGTATGTGCACCCTAAAAAAGTGTTTTAGTGGATAAAAAACATGAGTCTCAAAGAAGGAAAATTTCATACAAAAACATTTTTACAAATTTTGTACCTTTTGAAATATAAAGTCCATGAAATAAATATCATAAAATTGGAATGCGAATACCCAAAAATTTATGTACATAATACAAATCATAAAATTATTGGCTATACATACACCACAAAATATGGAATGAGTGGATAACATATCTTGTATCTCATAGAAATTAAAAGTGAGATGGAATCCCCTTAACTTGTTTCTTGACTCTCTCCGTACTCGTAGCTTATTACTATATAATAAATATCTGTTTATTTTTAAAAAATTACATAAGAATATTATTATATCTATTACCTTATATTATTTTATTATGACTTTATATTACTTTCTTGTTAACGATCCTATATTATGGTTTCACTTCAGGTAATATTCGCTTTATTCTTCACATGTCTCTAAATTTATTATATCTTTGATCCATATACATATATCATGATTCCATAATGTATAAAATGATATAAATATCTGTTATATATAGTATAAATATAATATAATAATCTACAGAATAATGATGTATGTAATGGAGTGCACCATTCATGGATATGGTATGTTGTACGTACGCATGAACGATTTTTTCCATTTTTGTTGCCTTATTGAAAGAATGTATGTAAATGAAATTTGTATCTATATGTATTTATATGTATGTAATGAATAATTTATCATTAATATATCATTTATTTCATATAATTTCACCAAAAATTTAATTAATACATTCTATGTGGTGTGTGAGTGAATCAAATCTTTTATTGTGGGCGGTAGTCCACACTTCCTCAAATGAGATTATTACATTAACACCAAATGAAACGTAACATGATTTGTGTTGAGAAATGAATATTGATTCTTAAAAAATAATAAATATAATTTATTACATATATAAATATAGTTTCTATCATTATGGAAAACCTGATAGGTGGTAAATGAAAAATGAACTATCATCGTTTCATGAGGCTGCAATTCACCGTACACAAAACAAATATGTTCAATGTTAATTAGATGGAGGTTTGGGTAAGTGTAGGTCGAAATATTTGCATAAAAATATAATATTATATATTGAAAACTGTTTTTTCATAAAATAATGGAATAAATATAGTTTAAAGTTCAATGATGGAAAATAAAGGAAATGATCTTGAAAGAAGAAATTACGTCTAAATCTGGAAACTCCTTTTGGATTGTTCCAAAAGGTTTTTTTAGAGAGGTTTTCTTCCCAAAAGGAGGATTCAAGGAATAAATTAGGACTTTTGGGCGGCTATGTTGTAAGATATTATACTAATTTAATACATTATAGATATGTGAGGAATGGGTAGAGTTGGTGGCCTTTTATTGGGAAGGAAAAATGATTCACGTGGAATTTCTAGAAAAACATTATGTGTGAAAATGTTCTTACCTAAAAAAAGTCATACCAAACCAAAAAAACTGAATAATGAAAGTTTTATGGACAAAAAATATGAAAATATTGTTGTTGGAAATGTTTATATGTCATATGGTCCCTTAATTTTATGGTTTTGTCCCTAATTAAACTTAATTTGGCCTTAACTACTGTGATTAATTTGAATCACTCTTACTAGTAATTTTGGTCAAACATTATCATGGTATTATTAGAATATAAATATTAGACAAAATAAAACGTTGTATGTCATATTTTTTAAAATCAAGTTACAAAATTGGAAAAAATAATATTAGTCCCAATCCCCCGGATTGCATGAAATAACAGGGTTTTAAAGTAGGAAAAGGTGAAAAGTTTGTTATGATTTTATATTCAATTTCTAAGTGAAATTTATTCTAATGAATGAAATTGAATTAATGAATTTAACATTCATATATTTTTATATTTAATCATATTTATGATATCATTAATCATTCACAATAAATTATATAAAAATATAGTTTTTAACTAAAAAACAGTATTTTTTACTATTAATCAAACAATGATATTTCTCAGAAAAATATGAAAACATCACCCTAGGATAATTATGACATTATCAATTCAAAAATGAATTTTATTTTATAAATTTAAATTTATAAATTTGTCTAAAATTACTTTAATTATTATAAGCGGTTCATTCAAGAGAATAATATTTTTATAATAAATGGACATTACCAAAAATATTATCTTTTATTTTCAAATTTTTTTATTTATATCTAAAAATTATAAGTAATATTTGGAAAGTATTTATTACTATAAATATTACTATGTTTAATGGTTATGTTATAATACATCATTTTATTAATTATATATATTCATATAAACATGTTTCATAGAAACTTAGGGTTGTGTGCACTGAACGCCATGTTTATGTTGCTTGTAGTGCAGGACAAGTTGGTATTGTGTGTAGTGTAAGAATAGTTGGTATTATGTGTAATGAAATACCTATTAGTATAGTGTTTGAAATTAATGTTCAACTTAGTGTTATATATATTTATAAGGAACTATTTCAAGTGTCATGTGAAATGGAAGATATTAAAAAGTTAAATTAATTCAAAAAATAATTCAAAAAAACATAGGGTGTAACATATTAAACCTATCCTCTAGTACCGTCAGTCCTCATTGAATTTTAGAGAAACATAAAAAATTAATATTTATTTAAATAAATAAATACCACTGCATTATTCAGTCAATAAAGAAACAAGTAGTCTATACAATTAGACATTAAAATAAATTTTTATTTAATTTTCAACTCATGTATTTGTGTGTGTGAGTTTTTAATAATAACTCATGATTAAATATTATTTATCATTAGAACATGAATAACTATTATAATTTTGAACATTAGAACAATATTTATTCTAATATTAATTTGATATCGAATTTAGCTCTAGTTCTGAATACTCTATGCTTGTGACTATCTATGTCTTTTTCTCAACATCATTAGGTCAACTCCCATAACTTCCAAGATCAATGTATTGAAACAATTCATAGAATTAATTGATAAAGAAGTTAATATTGAAATAAAATCAACCTCATATAAACATTCATTGTATAATATAATATATTTTCATCGATATCTCATCAAAAATATTACATTTCAAGTGGCATCTTCCCTTATGTTTGAAATGTTTACTTTTAATTTCTTGAAGGAAATGATATAATAAGACCATATTTCCCTTTTATAATAATCATGAATTTCTATTCCGATTAATGTTTTATATATATAAACTTCTGTTAACTTAGTTGGGAAATATCATTTTAGGTCTTATTCATTAATTCTATATAACTTATGACTCACCCTACGTATCATACTCTAGTATGATCATATTATATCATGGTATTCATCAATACATACATGTGAATGAAACATTATCTATATAAATAATATTCATATGTCCAAGCACCAATACTCACAATCACAGATTGAACTATTAAATGACATATAGAGCATGGAGAATTCCTATGGGCATGTTTGTTATTATAACCTTCTCTTTTACAGATTACCATGGATGGAAGTTATGATAGAAAGTATCAATTAATTAAGATACAACTACCCCAAATATCGTATTTAATATACATCTAATTAAATTATTTTATATTTCCATGTAAAATATTTTTTATAATGTCATTATAACACTTCATGATTATCATCATAACATGGAATTTTTATTATTTTTTGATGATATGTGATAGTTAATATAAGAAAATTATCAAATTATTATTACATAGAAGAATACTAATTTTTAAGATACATTTGTTAATATTAAAAATCATAAATATAACTATAACAAATGTATAGAGTGTATGGTTCTAGGAAACTAAATACAACTTGTATTTGAAATTATTTTTTGAACATGAACAATATTATTTCAGTGAAAAAAAAAGTGATTCACAATTTTTATCAGAAAAAATTTATAAAATTAATGAAATGATAATTCGATACATCTTATAAAGTTATATGTATGTTTTAGAGGCTATTATTAATGGTTTTGATCATTTTTCTGAACATAATTCATTAAAAATAGTTGATAAAAATAATTTTAAGAATGATGAATATTCTTGAAATAGTATATTGATATGTCTTTTAGAAACCATGTTTCTCAAATTGGAAGGAATAAAGATTTCAAAGGATATCTGAGATAAATTAGAAAACCTATCTCAAGTCATGGAAAATGATAAGCAATAAAAGATAAAAATTTAAGGGTTGAAAAATAATGGTTTCAAAATTAATGATGATAATATAGTACACAAATTTTTCAATTGAGTTAATGAAATTTTGAGATTCATCATAGGATTTGGTTATATGTTGGTAGATAGTATTGTTTTTTAAGCTATTTTTTATCTTTAGATACATTTTATATACAATGGTCCTATATCATTATGACCATTATATGGGAACACATCCTTTAGATGATTTGCGTCATATTCTGATAGCTTATAAAATACATGTGTATTGTCTTTTAAACAAAAAATAAGAATGCTTATTAAATTTCCACTAATTAATTCAAATAAGAAAGAGAAAAGAATGTTAAAATTTTTAAAAAAATAATATTCCAAATAAGAATAAAATGTTGATGTGAAATTTAATAAACTCATTCCATTCATTTTCTGAGGCCTGAGAAGAAATGGAGGATGTTTTAGGGAAATAAACCATTGAAGAATTTAAAGGTTAGATATATAAGATGTTTTAGAGAATATTTTCTAATATTCAAAGGAGAATATTATTGTGAAGATGAAGATAATAGGCCATGGAGTACCACATTGAGGAAATATAAAAAAATTTAAAAGTAAATGTTTTCCAAAAAGGTGAAAAGTTACAATTTTATCAAACTAAAAATTGAAATTTCTGATAAAATATCAAATTTAATGATTGTAGTATGGATAAAGAGGATGTTGAGACTTCTAGTGAAGCTAATGAAAAATTAATTATTGTAAAATTGAATTGGAAGTTTTCACTAGTGGTAAAATTAATATTCATGGAAGATTAAAAGAAATAGAAACCATGTTTTTGTTGAAGAAATATCTCAAGGAATGTCTTTAAAATATTTCATAATTGAAGATGTTGAAAAAATTTAAATAATAATAATCAATTTTCAAGGAACAATGAGTCTATTCATTTGGAAAGGTATTAAAGATGATGAATGATATTTATGACATAAAGAATATTATTTAAGAAGATAATAATTTTAATATTAACATAGAAGAGAATTATAAAGAATAAAATAAGTAATTATAAATTTTTCAAAGGTATTTTTTTGTGGTTCAGAAAGAATTGAATAAATTCAAATTACACTTCAAATGTACTATATATGATGTTAAGAAAAATATCAAAGGTTAATATTGTTGAAATATTTGAAGTATTAACATAAACTTGAATTCAAGTAGGCAAACAAATATACTATTCAAAGATTGAAATTGGTATTATAATTGTTTTTGAAAGAGATGATTCCAAGATGTAATTAAAGAAATTCAAATTTGTGGAAAGGTAAACTGGATCATAAAATTGTAGAAATTTTTGTAACAATGATTTTAATTAGGAAATTACTATAATTGTTTATAAAATAAATTCAACAAAAATATACACTGTGAAGAGGAAAGTGTTTGGAGATTATTTACTGTTTTTTTCACAAAAAGAAAAATAATTGATTATCATATTATAGACAAATATTAGGCATCAATATCTATATATCAAGTTGTTTTCTATTGAATGTATTCATTTTATTTATTTTGATGACACTGTAAGGGATTTTGGAATATTGATATTATATTTTTTATTATTATTTTTAAAATGAGTTTATTGGATTTTTAGATAATGCTTGATGGGGATTCACCACAATTAAGGAATAAAAGTTTAGATGTAATTTAAAAATTCTTAAGTAAAGGTTTAATACAAGTATGAACCATTAAGATAATTTTTTAGATGTGGCCAATTGAGTTACATATATGAAGAATGTGTCACCATTCTAACAAACCAACGGAGTAATATTAATACTCAAAATTATGAGAAGAATAATCAACAATAAAAAGATAGTAAATTATTTTTTAACGTTTCACTGAATGTATCATAAAAATAGTATCCATATATTTTTTATAGGAGATGATATCCATATAGAATAATATATTAAAATCTCTTAATGGACATTGATAAGTGAAAGGAAGACTTAGTGATCTTCAGGAATTATATAACACTTAAAATAAAAGTAGTTTTACCTCTGATGATTAGAAAATAGAAGTTAATTTCTATGAACATATTAAAGTTAAATAGATCAAAATTAACTTATTATGTGTTTCTCAGCTCTATGATAATTATAATTGAGTTATATTTTAGAAATATCAATTCTTGGTTATAATATTGAAATATAAATGTGTATTTCTATGA
Organism: Viscum album; assembly: GCA_963277665.1. Taxonomy (NCBI): domain Eukaryota; kingdom Viridiplantae; phylum Streptophyta; class Magnoliopsida; order Santalales; family Viscaceae; genus Viscum; species Viscum album. The sequence goes on from OY728145.1 coordinate 193,634,501, forward strand.
GGAAAATAAACACTAGGAAACATGTTTTACATTTGTGAAGTTGAAAAATCATGTTACATAACTTAAAAGAGGAAAATATTTTTTGGAATTATTGTATTGAACATTTTGGTGGAAATAATTAATTGAATATTACATGAGGGTTGAATCTTCATGAAGTTTCATTGATAAATAGTGAATGATATTTGATATTCTCAATATAACAAAAGTTAAATATTGTCAATTCATCCCATAATAATGTATAGTGTCAAACATCTTACCCATTGAGCTCATGTATTATGATATTTGTGGGACTTTGTGGAATCAATAAACAATTAATGTAAATTGTTTTAGTTCTTTTATATATAAAATCACTCATATCACATGCATTATAATGATTAAGTACAAGGCAGAGGCTCTGGAGAAAATTAATAGTTTTAGAAGTGCTAGGAAAGAATGTTGTTTCGCCTTGAAGAATATCCATACCTATAGTGACACTGAATACACTACTGGAAAATTTAAAGTGTATCATTAGAAGTTTGGTATTAGAAATGAATTTATTACACCATACACCCTATAAATAAATAGTCTATCTAAGAAGAATAATTTTAGTTTAGTGGATATTTATCATATATATTTTTATTAAACATGACACTTATTGTTATTTCATGAGATAAGTAATATTTAAAAATATTAAAATTAAAAAAATATATTAAAATATATTAATATTTCAACATTAAATATGTATTATAATATATCCATAACCTCAAAATACTTAATGGTGTTTATTATCCCTTATATTGTCAATGTGAAAGAGTCAAACCATAGGAAAATTGAGTGGAGTGAAGTTATGGTATCTTCCTTGGTTATCCTCTAATTCATAAAGGATAATTGTGTTACAGTAATGTAATAGTGAAGATTTCGGATATTGATTATATAATGTTATTGGAGTAAATAAATACATAAATTACACATCCATAAGTATGTTCTAGAAGTGGTGACATTGAAGTACATTTTGTTGCAAAAGAATATGAAGGTGTTGAAGATAAAGTTAGTATATTATAAGTAAAAATTATTGATGATGATTCATCCATTTAAAGTGTTGGAGAATAAATTTCATTAAACCTCTAAAAAGTTGAGTATCGAGGTAGTTATGTAAAATATCATTGGATAAAAGGTACGAGAGGTCCAGACATTGAAAACTTTGGTGAAAAAACACATACCTCATTATTTTCTCACGTTGAACCAAAATATTTAAATGAGGTGTTAGAGCATCAAGAGATGATATATTCTATGAATGAGGAACTATAAAAAATTGAGATGAATGGTTATTTGTAATTAGTACCAAATCAAACAAAAATTAATAATATCAAAAAAATGTGGGTGTTTAATAAAATTTTTAATAAATGGGATGAAGTGACATGACGATAGTAAAAAATTATGTTCAAAGTGTACTCATAGGTTAAAGAAATTTATTTTTATGTGACCTTCAAAAAATATTTTTGGATTGAGTCCATTAATATATTTCATACTACTTTGGTAAAATGGTGATATAAGATCATCCAAATTGATTACAAATAATAATTTCTTGATAGAGAGTTGGAAGAAGGAGTATATATAAGGAAACATGATTATTTAAAATTTTAAGGACTATTCAAATAGATTGACTTAATGGATCCGTGCTTTCTAGGCACTCTTCACTCTTAAATTCACCCTAGGGTTTCCAATTCCCACCCCAGGAGTGGGAGTTGGAAGAAAGAGTACATATTTGGAAACATGATTGTCTCTTAATGTAAATTGATATACTCATTGTTTTCTAGGCACTCTTCTGCTTCGGGGTTTCTAACTTCTCTATAATGAAGGTGTTTGGAGTCCTTAGATGATCAATTACATGCTATGACCTCATGTTCCTTATAATATCACCCTTTTGGATCTAGTGTGGTGGATTCATTGAGGTTTTGGGATCTGTGGTGAAGTTTTCATTTGGGATCTAGACGCACCCTTAGTCGGAATTCCCTTGTCAAGGAGAATACTGGCTTGAATAATATTCTTTGTTTTTTATCATCATTGTTATTGATGAAAGTGTTTTTTGTTTTTCCCAGTGTACCTATTGTATTCTCTCTCTATAATGTCTCAGATTTGGGTATTTGGATTGGTTTTTCTTGTTTCTGTTATGGTGATGGAGTCGACATAAATTGTGATGATAGGGGTGGTGTGATTGTGGTTATTCCGGTTTGGTTTGTGAAGGTTGAATTTTTTGTGACTGTGATTATGTTGTTTTTTGCGAGTATGGTTGCTTTGATTCTGGCAATGAGGAATGATTTTTCTCTGGAAGTATATTTTCAATCATGATGTGGATGATGATGGATGATTAGGTGTGTCAGGGTTTGCATCTCGAGGCTTCGTCTTACTGTTTTTATCCTAAGGCAGTGGATTGAACCTTTCTAATAATTGAATTTTGTAAATACCAATAGTTGGTATGTGATCATCTTGAAATTTTTATTGTGTGTATTATAGTGTTTCAATCACTTTTTTAATTTTTATGGTTCCCATAAAACATAGTTTTATAATGAAAAATACAAAAATATGGATTTGAATATTATTTATTATTTTTTTAAGTTGAAAGATAGGTTTATAGGTTCAAGAAAGGTTGTATATGGGATCAAATATACCAATTAGTATTGTATTTCAGGATAGAAACTTGATAGAAGTTATTAAATTTGAATAAGGGAAGAATAGTCCATGATCGATATCTTAAATATTATAATGAGGAACCACTCATTATTATTTTATATTTAGATGATATCACTATTGTTTATAATAATGACAGTGTGGGTAATTATTTTTCATATGAGATGAAAATGGTGTTTCAGATATCTATTATTTGAGAAATTAGGAACTTTTTTTCCTTATATATATCTCAACAAGTAGATTATATCTTCTTCTTTTGAAGATAATAATGTTCAAGAATGTTGAAATTTAATTGAAATAGAGGATTTAATGATAATTCCTACCAAAATCCTCATGTGAAACAAGATTTTGAAGGATAAAAAATGAAATAAAGTTGGTTGAAAATAATTTATTATTATTATTGGATGTTTTATTTAATTTAACACTTCAATAATGGATATTTTATATGTTATTACATCACATTTCAGATATCAAAGAGAAATAATGGAGTCTCGTTTCATTACCGAGAAGGTAATTCTCATGTATATTAATTCCTTGTTGGCATATGAACTAATATATATTGAAAATGTGGGTCTTAATCTCATTGGTTATAAATATATGGATTGGGATATAAATGATGATGATAGAATATAAATGTATTTTGCAGTTTTTTTCTGATAAAGATATGTCTAGTGGCACCCAAAGATGACAATTTCAATAAATTTTTGTTTTGAAGGACTAGAATATTCTGCTAAAACTAATTAAACATAGCAATTGATATTGATGTGGACTCTCTTTAATGATATTAATTTTAAAACTATTCTTCCATTATTGGTGGGATTTGATAGTCAAATTTGTTTCATATTTATCAGGAAATTTCCATCAAAATTTTCAATAAACAAATTGAAATAGAATATCACTTTATCATTGAGTTTGTGGGGAAAAGAGTTCTTAAGAAGGAGTTTTCCCACTAAGAAGTATATTGTTGATAGGTTTATTAATCCATTTGGTGAGGGATAATTTTTTATGATTAGTTTGATTGTGAGAGTTCATAATCAATCCTCTCAATTTTATGGCATGGTTAAACCACACACTCTTTCACTTATTCTATAAATATTTATATCTAAGGGGATAGAATAAAATATAAATCAATTTATATTTATCCATTTATATATTTACAAAAGGTTATAAAAACATTATATATGAAAATTCTAAATATATGTGTCTAATATTATGGGGGATAGATCAATTATTTTGGGGGTTAATATGTTTAGATAGATCTTCTAAAATGTTCAATTTATGTATATGGAATAGTTTTGTTTTTTAATATATTTTATCATTTTTGTTGAGTATGTATGTGGGAAATTGTTATACATGGGTTCAATGAATTGTTTTCATAATTGGAAGAATAGTTTTTCTTAATTTGTATCAATAGTTGTTTTGATGTGGATTTACATCATAGTAATGGAAAATTATACATTATTATTCAATTTTCTAATTCTTACAATCATATTTTCTCACATAGTATTAGACTTATTTAGTTGATATTCATTTCTAATCTTGATGTGTTTAAAAAGTTATTTAAAATTAAAGATTGTGTATAAATTCTAAAGGAGTTGACTTTTAAACCCATCAAGGAAGTAGGTGCTGAAATATAAAGTCTTATGACTATTGGAATATTTTTCTGACCCTTAGTATGTTTGATGAAATTAATATATAAAGAATGATTCTTGTCATGGTTGTTTGTGAATTGGAAGAATAAATGTAAATAAAATGGAGTGGTTATGATTGCCTATTGAATTATGTCTTCATTAAATAAATAATGTTTAAAATCAAATATAATAATGTTTAAAAATTATATGAAGCCAGTTAATATGTTTATCACTGGTTTGAAGAGTTTTGGAGTTGTTCGGATGAATTTAGGAAGAGTTTTGGTGTTGAAAAGAAATGGGCATGAAAAATTTAAAATTATTTTAACCGTAATGTTTTTATTACATTTAAACAACTATTTTGTATATGATATGCAATGATTTTTAATATTTTTTTATCTTCGAAAAATGAAAAAATACTTATACATATGGTTCTACCATATTATGGTGTGTATGATTTTTAAAACATATGCAATTCTTAAATGTGAGGCATTTCTAATTGGAAAATATAATAGTGAAAAACTATTGGTTATCCAATACTGTGTTATATGTGATCATCAAAATTCATGTCATTCTTTTGGATAAGGTCTTTTTCCTAATTGAAAATTATAAATGTCCCAGAACTAATGGGTATATATTTACAGTTTTTTGTTAATATGTTTTTATCGAGTGAATAAAAAGGATCTTTAACTTTGAAAAAAATGAAAATGAAGATTATAAAGCTAATTTTTTATGTATTAATGATAAAAATCTTAAATTAGGAAAAAACATTAGATAATAGAGGTAACAACATGAATAAGATATCATAATGTGGTCATAATAACATGAATGAAAAAAATAAAAGAGTCACATTATGAAATAGATTGTCCCGTTGCATAAATATTGTAACATTATAATGATGTTTGAGAAAAAATGGATAGCTATAGAACATGTTATATTGTCACATAATTATTTTTATATGAGTAAACCAAGATAAATCCAAGGATTGAATATGTTGAATAGAACTAAATAGAAATAAAAGTGAGTTTGGAGTGAAATTTTTGAAATTGATGAATAGTGTATTGATGTACAAGATATATTTAAATAAGCATCTAATAATATTTTTATGGAGGGGGAGATCATGTGTATATATCTAGAGATATTGTACAGATAAGTGTGTATAGAAAGACTGAAGATAATATAGTTGTAGAAAATTTTTACAAATGACATGATGGAAGTTTAACTCAGTTGAAAAATCAATTATTGTTGAAAACAATTATATAAATATTTTTGGGAGAACACTAAAATATTTGGTAGAATTTTTATATATCATGAGTTTAAGGATATTTCATACCTTTTGAGTCCATAATGGTAATTCTAGTATACATTTCTGTCTTTAGTGATTCTGGTTCATGAAAAGTTTTAGGTTCTAATTTTTACTTGTGAGACACTTTAAAAAATTAGTTGTATCTCTTGTGTTTTGGTTTTAGTGTGTGTTATCATGATGTAGAAATTCAGTTTAATTTTTCTTGGAGAGCTTTATTAAATAAAAAAATAATCAAAATTAACTCACTATTCCTAGGAGTAATTTTTATGTGGTATATTTAGAGAGCGTGAAGATCAAAAAGATTCTAGCATTTAGCCATATGTGAGGCTTCATGATAGATTGAATCACACTAAAAATTCACTATGTCTGGGTGGGGGATGAGGGACTAGTTCTCCTTAGGGCATGTGAAAGTGGACAGCCTTCTATGCAGCCTATAGAGAAAATGACAACCTATGATTCCTGTTTGTTATAAAAATTTAAAATTATTGTCCCACCTAAATGAAAACATGGCACTAAATTCTATTTCTTTCCTTGTAAGGGTTCAAATTATAATTATTAAATGGCCAATCACATTGACTCCTCCAGTGTATTAATTAAATTAGAAAAAATATTTCACCCAATATATAAAATTTAATCATAAATATTCTATTTTATTAATTTTTCAATGTAGGTTATAATGATGATATTTTTCATGCCATTTAATATTATTTAAAGGATATTTTAAAAATTAAAAAAAATAAATTGAGTTTGGTGATGAAAATTCTTAGAAAAGTTATGAGTCTTTCTTTTTTATTGTTTTCCTGATTAAAAAACAATGGTGACTTTCATTAGGTCATTTGGATTTCTTGATACATTGTTTTTCTTTCCAAAAATTGGATATTTTGGATGAGGATGTGATATCGGTTAATCCGACGATAGTTAATAGACTAAAAATATGCGATGGGCATATCATGGACCCAAATATCATGATAATGACTTTGATGGTTTATATGTTTTAATTATTCAACTTGATATGAGTAATTGATAGTTTTTTTATCAAGATTCCCAATGAATATTAATTTTAAATATGACGATTAATGAATGTTAGAGAATTTCGATGACTTACTGATTTGTAATTTGGAGCTTTTAACAACAATTAATTTGTTTGACATCATCATTGAATTATATGATTATCATAATTCCTCAAATTATTTACTAATCTCGGGTAATGTTTCCCATAGCACTGTTTAGGCTTGATGGAAGTTTTTTAATGGTATTTATTGTAATTCCAAATTATATTATTGATTTACAATTGAACTTTCATCAATGTTTTAAATTTTAATGATTCAATCATCTTGGGATATATTAATCACATACAAATTTATTAGTGGAAGCATTACTAATGAAAATATGTCAATATAAGGGGTTAAATATACTTCATGATGATGGTATTGGTATGAAATACAAGAGATGGCGCTTTAAACTATGGAGTTAGGTACCCATAAGTTCTTTATTAAATTTAATTGATTTAGTGTCCTCTTAATAACATATTAGCTTTCATGATATTTTCATCCGTGTATTGTTTTTAAAATAAATTTATTTATATGGGTTTCTTAGTGTTTTATGTCATTTTTTTGATAGTGATGTGGTTAACCACTTCCTTGATTTATTCTTCACATGAAACATACATGGGTATTACATTATAGTGATCATAAGTGAAGACTAGGTAAGTTATATAGTTATTTTCCCTTATTTCCACTACAAATTAATATGAAGAAAATCTTATAAAAAAGTAGTCGCATTTTTATGTTCTTCTGCTAGTGTGTGTTGGCATATATTGCAGTGACCCGAACCTAGATTTCTAGGATCTTTTGTCTGCTATCTATTACATTGGCATAATTACAAGGAATCCATCCCTAAAGGAAATATCAATTTAATAGTCTTGGTAAACTAGACACATAAATGAGTATTGTGTTACAAATGAATACACCAATTTCATCATAATTATTTCCCTTCTAAAAAATTAATATCTTTATATATATCTCTAATCCATCAAGTAAATCTATTTATATATTTCATAGTAATGTTCGTGGAATAAAGTTGAAATAAACACAATAACGGTGAGCTCAAATGATCATTAAGAGAAAATATAGTGAAATTATTGGTGAATCCACGAGAATAGTCAATATGGAAAGGTAAATAACTTAAAAAAATCCATGTGATCAATAAAATGAAAGGAAGTGTGTAATAAACATGGAAGAATAATAACTTGAAACACATTCCATTAAAATAACTAGATAGGTAAAAATAAATACAGAAATGTTAGAAACTGAAACACATGACATTTAATCAATGAACTGAAAATGAAAAGTAACCATAGATATGTCGATGCAAAATCTCATAGAAGAATAATAACTAAATCTAATATGAGGAAAATGATTTCTAAATGGATTTAATGTGTAAGTCACCCAAGGACCTATACTATTAATATTCATCCTTCAGACAGTTTAAAACAACAAATTAATCCTCCATTTAATTTTTTCCACTTATTTTTATGAGGAGAACTTATTGATGCATCGAGGATCTATATAAAGTCTAGGCTCTACTCATCATTCCAATTCCAATGAATTTATAATATTGAAAAACTGAAATAAATAATTTCCATTATCAAATAAAAATATGGAATTAGAAATATATATATATATATCAATAATTCCTCAATTAATCAAATAAATATCAAAGTGGGAACCATATGTAAATGGAATAAGGTTTAAGTGTTAATAATATCCATGAAAAATGAAATGGATTATTATGGGAAATTGAATGCTCAATGATTATATGAAATTAAATATTTCAAGGGGAATTCAAGAATGAGTCAAAGAAGTGAATGTGAATACTATCCTTATACAATTAGATATTAAATTATCCATAAGAAGAATAAGTATGATATTGATTAAATAAAACCCAAGTGGAGTAAAAAGTAAAGGGTTATTGTCTTTTATGAAATAAAATAATAACTTTTAAAAATATTCTTGGGGAAAATATCATTTTATTTTGAAAATATTTTTCATTCAAAATACCATTAAAAATATTATTTAAAAATAAACCATTAAAACATAAAAAGTAGGTTTTAAATAAACTACAACGGATAAATATGTACATGTTGTATGAGGTAAAAAGTGTATTTCTTTTATTTGGTCAAATGGTTTTAAAAATGCCTTGTTGGGAAAGTGACCAAAATATTCCTTTGAAAACATTGGTAGAAGATTAAAATGGTATAAATTTCATTACTAAATTATTTTAAAAATGTAAAGTCATATTGGAAATAATTTTAACAAAACACTGTTTTTAGAAGAAAACACGTTCTCTGATTAAAGAGTGAAATGAAGTTGGTTTTTCTAAAAAACATGTTTTATAAGACATTGAGTACCAAAATTGGAAAAATGGTACTAATACATGAAAATAGTCATGAAAACACATAGTATAATGATATTGTTTATTTAATAGAGTTTATATAATTTCCATGAATAGAAATACCATTGAAATATCATTACTATTAATCATGATAAAAACAATCTTTAGACATCCCCAAGTGTCCCATAACGCATTAAAAAATTTTAAATTATAAACCACATAAAGGATTATTAATAAAATTAACTTATTATATCATGATAATAATGTAATTCATGATATTTAATGTCAATAAAAATATATAAACCACATAAAATAAACTATATGGACAATAACAATTAAGTCTAAATGGAAGGTAAATTGAGACGATAATCCATTACTAATGTACTAACAAATGAATTAGAAAAACAAAAGGTAATAATCCTTAAATAAAAAATTTTAATACCATGAAGATAATATAACACATCTTATTATATGTCAATGTTTCATTATTTACACCTTATATAAGAAATTAGGTGCAGAAAAATTTAGTATGCCTTATGGAATGAAAATGAGACATGAATCCCTTACCATAAATTTCCTTTTGTTGTGTGGTATTTATCCTCATGTATAGTGGTTTAAAATGTGTTACTAACATATAAAAGAACCATAATAATGTTTATAACACCATATAAATTAACTTTTTATAATATCTCATTACTCATTTTCTAACAAACATTCATTAATTTAACTATATCAGGTGTCAATTGCCTAGTTTGTTAGTATGTTTTAAGTTGATATTTGTTGTTGTTATTAAATATATCATTGTTTAATAATCTAAATAATTAAAAAATTATATTAATATCATTTATATATATATTATATATTTATCTACAATAAAATACAATGTTTTGGATATAAGAAATTCAATGCACCATTCATGGAGACGGTAGTGCGTATGTACGCATGAACGCTACTTTCATTTATTTGTCTTATTAATTGAATAAAGAGTAAATGATAAACATGTATATTATAATTCTTGAGTAATATATATGTCAAATTTGTTACATAGGTTTATTGTTATTATCCTTAAAATGTTCGAAGTACAAAATGAACTAATCATGTCGCTTTGAGGGGGCGACAATCTGTACTTCCACAAACAATGTTATCGTTTTTACAAAAAATGGAATGTATAAAGGTATGTGTTATAAACTAATTATATAAAATTAAATAATTAATTAATATTTTATATAATATATATAAATATATTTTACATCATAATTGCCACCATGAGAGGTGCTAAAGAAAAATTAAACAATCATCGTTTAGCGAAGTGGTAGTCCGCCTATACGTAAATCATATGTTCATTGCACATTAGATGGACATGTGTTTATGTTCAGGTAAAAATAATATTATAACATAATACTAGTATATTTATTATACCTTTCTTATATAATTATTGAATAAAAATAATTTATGGTGTGGATAATTGAAATAAAAGAGAGCTGTTTGAGGAATGGTGTCACTCTTAATTGGGTAACTCCTTTGGGTTTTCACCCGCATTATTTATTAGTTTGACTTATAATAAAGTTTATTCTTCAAAGTAGAAAGTGAGGGATTTTTTGGGGCCTTCTTTTTATAGTTTTTTAAGCTAATTCTTCTTGATATGTGTGAGGATGTGCGAGGAAATGAGGTTTTTTATAATGCAGGATGGGTATCGATCTTGTAATATTTTAAAAAAAGGAACCCCTACAACATTTTCTTATTTACAATGGATACATAATGGTCCAAATCAGTGTAACATTAGAATAAGTTCAAAAATTATCCATAAAACCACTTTTGGACAAGTTTATAGGTCGATTTGGTCCTTATGTTTATGGTGTAGTCCCTTATTATGCTTAATTTCACCATAATTGTTGTAATTAATTTTAATTTCATTCAGTATTAATTTGGTAAAATCTATGTTGAAATTATTATATACATTTAATTATACTGATTACAAATATGGAATCCATTTTTAAAAATTCCAATCACATAAGTGGAATAAATTAAATTAAAATTCATCCTGTAAGTGGGACAATAATGTGGTGCTTTAAAGTAAAAACGTCAGATGTTTTGCTATGTTTTTCTAGTAAATTTAAAATTTTAAATGATTTAAATGATCTATATAAGATTAATCAATAAACATATTATCTAATTATACATTAAATCCAATTAAAATTAATATTTAACCTTATTAAAAAATTACAGGAAAAAGAAGTTTTGAATAAATTAATGTATTTTTCCCATTTCATTAAAAAATGAATTGTCACAGAAAAATAACAAAACATTAACCTAAGATAATTTTTCTATTTCTATTTCAAATAAAAATTCTATTTCTACATGTTTAATCATTTGAAGTGTGAAAATTCAGATTTAAAATTTGATCTGCATTATAACACTTTAATGTTTTCTTTATAAAAATATAGGTTTTTATGTATAAAATAATGTTTGTGCGTATATTATGCATATCAAACATAATAGATGGATATCAAGAATATTTTATTGAATATATAACATAAATATTTATTTAATATCATTCACTAATTGTAAATAATTTAATTTTTAATAAAAAACTCCTTCACAAGCATAAAAAAAATTTCATTACCTTAAAATTCAATTGTTTTACATTTTCATTCATAATTAATTAGTAAACTATTAATTTATTTTATATTTATATAAAACCAATAATTTTATAATATTGTTCATACTATACATAACTTCTAATCTAATATATAGGATAAGTATTATTATATTAAATAATAATATTTTAATAATATATTATTGTTCAGTAAAATTTGATCATGTGTCTAATGCTAGCTATGAAAGAAACATGTTGTTGTGTGTTCTGCATTCTAATTGGGTATCGCATTAATTTAATGTTATAAATTATATTGAATTTATTAAAAATATTAAATATATTATAAATAACAATGTAATTATCTTCCCTTATGGGCTTGGTGTCGTATGCCATACACTATCAAATATAAATTGTACTTTAGAATTTTTGGGTGTTACATTCTCCCCACATTAATTAAATTAGGTACTCATAATTTAAACTCAATCATGGTAATAGATTTATTGATGATTCCTATTTGTTAAATCCCACATTGTGAAAGGGTTCATAAGTCGTCCTCAATAAAAGAGAGAATGAAAAATATAATGTTCACATGGACTACCATGTAACTATGTCTCTATATAGGTGAACCTCAGGGAAAAGTATAGATACATACTTAGAGGAAAAGGGTAAATATTTATAGGGAGTGAATGTTGACATAAATCACAAACAATTTAAGGATCAATGGAAAGTTTAAGGGCTCAAATCCATAAATCTATGATGATTTATTAGAGCATTGGTTGAGATAAAAATTAAGGTGTTTGGACAACACATGTTTCTATCATTTTACTAATGTTGAGTAATTATTTTAAGGACTAAAATTATTAAAAAAATATTAATATTGAAATGTTTAAATTTCATATGAAAATTCATACATTTTTGTTTGTGATTTGATCAAAATTATAATTCATCATTACCTTAAGAAATGTGTATCTAAAATTAATGTTTATCCCTGAAGTACTAAAACATTTTTCAGTTCATAAGGCCCAAAAAAGAGTGACAATGTAACTATTTATATGTAAGTATTCTATAAAGTCAATATGGTTAATATATTAATCCCTAAACCTAAAAAGTGACACTATTGGTTGATCATTAACATTTATTTATCCTACATTTTAACTAAAAACAATGAAATATTAACTAGGACATTGTGTAGGTTAGTAGATGGTGTGAATTCATTAATGTCCTTTAGTCATGGGCACAAGTGTTGTGGCCTTGTGGGGATTGATAGGTTTCCACACATCTTATAGGTTTTCCTTTTCTAAAATCCTATTAATATAGTTAAAAAATAAATCCAAATAACTTCTTCACAATTTAATCATTAAATATACTCTAAACTAAGGTTTTCAATACCACCATATTTTTATAAAGTATTATAATCTTAATTGACTATTAGTATGATGTCATTACAGATCTTATAAACTTTAAAGGTTATAAATAACTTTAAAATTAATTCTAAATAAATTTAAAGGCATTATTCATCAAATAAACTTTTCCTCTAAAACAGATTCTTATATAATGAAGTATATACCTTTTACGATTAATGAATCTTATATATAAAATACCACTGGTAAAATTCTTATACAATTAAATTATTGAAGCTGAAAAATAATACATCAAAATAGTTCCTTCCTTGATCAATGGTTTATCCATAAAATCATTTATTGGATGTCTAAATAATGACACATTGTCATAAATCCTAAAAACCATAGTTTTAAACTAAGTTATTTATTATCACTATCTATTCAAATCCTTTATAATGGTTTGTAATGAAAATGTGAATTTTATTAATCAAATACCCAGGGATTGTAAAACTAGCTGCACAGTAAGACCCATTTTACTGTACAAGGTCACCCCAAGTTAGGCCCAGAACACCTATTCATAGTTGTTACTCCAAGGTACATGTGTACTAGAAACACATCCACTTGAAGTATCCAAATGGAGATGTATTGCTTAGAAGACCCACATAATCAATAATATTACAAAACTCTAGTTTTTATCATCTATACTTGTCCAAAGATTCTAACATAGGCTTATGTTAACTTATATATGTCTTTTGAAATCTAGTTCTCAAGGATTCCACTAAATATCCATTGATACCAACTGTAGTGACCTAACACGAGATAACTTGAAACTGGTGTTTTCTATAAATAAAATTGGAATGATTACAAGAAATCAAGCCCTGAAGGACCAATCAGTTTAGTATTCTTGGAAAAAAATATACATAATTGGGTATTTATGACAAATGAATACACTAATTAAAATAGTTTTTTTCTTATTCTAAAAAAAATCGAGGATAACTCTAATAAATCTATTAAATACATTAATATCTTTCATAGTATGCTTCTTGGATTTTTGGGGAAAGAAACATATTAAGGGTGATCTCAAATACTCAGTATGTGAAAAATGTTGTGGAAGAAATAATGAATCAATGATAATAGTCAATATGGATAGGTAAATAACAAAACACACATACCATGTAATCATTCAACTAAATAGAACTGCATAAGAAATATAAAAATGTAATAAATGGAAATACATAGAATTTAAATAAATTGATAAGGGAAAATATCAAGTTTATAAATAAAAACACATTCTATTTAATCAATGAACTGAAAATGAAAATTATCTATAAGAACCCGGTTCTTCCATTGAGGTATGGATCTTTTTTGGGTTTTTTATTAGAAAAGGGGGAAAATAGGACAAGTATTGGCAGAAACACTATTACACGACATGGCTTAGGGTCACACGGAATATAATAATAAGTACACATTGTGTAATTCATTGCCGTGGGATAGCCATACAAGGCATAGAGGGATGACAACAAGGAAGATATGATCATCCAAAGTACACATCATTTACATATTGGTACACTCAGTTTCATCATGTCGAAAAGATATTTTAATGACCTAGAAAGGAAGTAGGAAAAATTGGATCAACAAATTATATATATGGTGTGTAAATTTAAGTACATGTTTTGTACGTTATTTAATAAAATGTGTATTAGCCTCATTTTATGCTAGAGGGTAGCATAGTTCACCTGGGTTCGCAATCCAACAAAAGCAGAGGAAGAAATCCCTCCTAATTCGTTGTCTAAAATCCAATTCAAACCCTATTGGATCCTTTGGAACCCCATAGGTATTATTATGATTCCTCTTAATATGTTATTTGGGATTTACTATCTAGAATTTGTTATTGATTCATGATTTTTTATGCTCTTTATATAGATCTACTCTATTCTAGGCCAAATTAGAGACCATCACTGGACGATGTGAGTCGTAAAAGTATGAGGTTGGTGGTGCATTACATGATTTCAGTTTTCATGGAAATTTGGGGGTTGCGTCATTTTAGAGCAATGATGGTTTTGAGAAATACCCATGTTATTTCATATTTAAATGACTTTATGTCTTGTATAACACCACTGGGAATTCAGTTACCTTTATTATGCGCGTGAGGTCAGGTTAGAGGCTGCTGCTCAATGGAATATTTTGGTCGGGGTTCCAAAATGGTTATAATTGGATTTCTTTGTTTTAAACTAGTATATTTCAATTTTTTATGCTTAGTTAAAAAGTTTAGAGGAATTGAAGACCTCAATGCTTCTACGTTATAGCTGCTAGCAAGTGTAATTCAATATTTTTAAATTGAATTACATATTTAATGTGATTAAATTTTTTTGATGTTTATGTAATGCTTGAGATTTCATGTGTTGAGACCATTGAGGTTGTGATGTGAATGAATCGAGGTTGCGATGGCATGGCCATTGGGATTGGGTGATGTTAATCACTAGTTGGGCATATACGTGGTTTACTTGGGTGGTTTTCACAATTGCATTGGGAATCGTGGATGTTATTTTTAGGCAGTGTGACTGTTAGGTTCTGTATGACTCATGATACTTGTATGGAATGGACATTACATTTGAGCGACATGGTTGTAGGGTAATGAGGTGTTAGATATGGTGTGTATTATGTTCTTATTTGGTGATTGCAGCTCACCCATGATGGCCAAAGAACCGATTAAATCATGTGCACATTTGTAGACACTCTGATGAGATGATTTTGAGAACGTGTGTGGGTGAGGCCC
The DNA here is from genome assembly GCA_963277665.1 of Viscum album. Taxonomy (NCBI): domain Eukaryota; kingdom Viridiplantae; phylum Streptophyta; class Magnoliopsida; order Santalales; family Viscaceae; genus Viscum; species Viscum album. The sequence continues at coordinate 193,650,207 of OY728145.1, forward strand.
CAGATAGTTTAGGTTTAGGTGTTTTTAGTTTAGGGGTGATTTCCTTAGAATTCCACATGGATGGTGAGGATAATTTGCTTGATATGGATAATGAAATCAGGTTGGGGCTGAGGTTCACCATGATTGAGGTCACGGGCCTAGATATTTATTTGAGAACAGACATCATTGTTCCTCTGGTTAGCATTCCATGGGCCAATGTCAGTCTTTAAGATGTGGTTTGTGGGAACGTGACACAATTGTTTGGGCATGCCATTGGTATATCGGTACTTTAAGACACATGGTTTTAGGAGGCATGTGCTGCCAGACTATGTGATTCGGGTGGAAACTGAGGGTTCACCAGGACACTGTAACTACTGTAGTAACATAGTCTATGGGATAAGGACTCCATTTTCTTATGAGAGTTCATCTATGGGTGAAGTATGTGACACACCCTGGTGGCTATTGAGCACCTGTGGAGGATGTGTTTTTTTATTACATTTTATTATTTACCTTAATTAGAGATGCATGAAATCAAAAACACTTCTTCTAGGTATGAAACATTGGGTGGTATCATTCCAAGAATCATCCCACACCCTATACGGGAACATCGGGATGTATATAGACATTATGGTTTTACGTACAAGTACAGGATCATCCTTAGGAGTTGGATCATAGTACAGTTGGGAATCAAGATTTGTATGGACCTTGAGGTCATGCCTAGCTAAAATTTTATTTTAGTTTAGTTTCCTTTTTGGCATCATCATGCTTATTTTGATCGTAGCTATAGTTGTTAGCCATGGAAACCCTTTTTGTATATCGACATGTATGACATACTATGGAATCATGATTTATTTTTTTTAGTGACTACCAATGTTTTTATGGAATGTTGGTCTATTTTGTTTCTACTACAATTGTTTCTTTATCTATTATACTATTTAGCTACTATTGGATGTCATTCCACTCTATGGGTCTGGTTCGAGATAGCTAGTTCATTTATTTTCCTACTTCATGTTATTCTATTAGGCTCGGACCGGTGCCTTTATCTTCCTTACAGTGGTTATTCCTACACACAATACCAATTTACACCCTCTCTATTAGTCGGAAGCCTTTGACATTTGGGGAGGTGTGCCTATGGTAATTATCACTAGCCTAATAGCACTTTTTGGGTTGTTGTTTAGGTTTGGGATGTTACACAGTGGTGTCAGAGTAGTTCTTGACTAGGATTTAGTAGAAGTGTTTTGAGAGCTAATAAAGAGAATGATACTTCCTTTTATTCTGTTCAATTACTATTTGGGATACAATAGGTTAGAGATATGTTGTAATAGGAACTGGGTTTCTAGATTGTGCTTGTGTTCCTGTAGTCCTATGTATGAGTGATAGACAATGTAACATCTTGGTTTCAGGTAGTTCCCCAAGGTTCCCCATACTCGGTTGGCCACATGACCCCAATAATATTTCCCCAAGTGCCAGAGGCTTCTGACTAGCAATGAGGGCCTTGGGTGTGATAGTGGAGAAACTATGACCTTATTAGTTGAGTATACATAGAAAAAAATAAATAGTAAAAAATATTGGAATTAGTAATAACATACAAAAGAAGTAAAAAAGTGGACAAATGATACTAATAAAACAACTAGAGCATGTATATAAATGATGCATATCACATATATCCGGAAAAGAAGCCAAAAAGACACAATGCAGAAATAAAATACTTAAACCAAAGTACAAAACAAAAATAGACAACTCCAACAGCATCATAAGCCTCACCATGGTCCCTTGATTTCTATTTCCAACTGTAATCATGTACCTGTTTAAGAAGGGTGCTTTCCCTTATCTATTCATGTGATCATATAATCTATTTGGTACAAAATCATGACCCAAATAGGGTGTGAGATGAATCCCAATGGGAAACCACCAAAATATATGTGCCTAACTGTCAGTGATTTTATATAGTAGTTAATATACAGAAATAAAGTAATAAACTAAAAAATAATCAAAATTTAACAATCCAATAGCTTGTAATTACATTCATTTACTTTCGTTATTCTTTAGATAAATCATGAAACCCTTGGGATCTATCCAAAGCTCTATATCCAATTTGTTATAGTAATAGTAAATGTCTAAGAAGAACATCTAAAAACAAGTAATGCTGAATCTATGTTTGTGCTTTATCTAGGAAGACTCATCACCATCATTCAATTATTCAAAAACAACCCTTTGGGAAAGCTCTCACAGTATAATCCCCCTGGTTTAACATAACAACAAAACATTTAATAATGATCACCTTGGTATCTCTCAAAGTCTAACCCATCTGGTCTAACAGAACACTAATAATTTACAAACGACCACCTGGGTAGCTCACACAGTTAATACCCCTTGGTCATCATAGCATCAAATCATTTAATAACGACCCCCTGGGTTACTCTCTCAGTCTAAACCCTCTGGTCTATGACCACCTAAAAGCTCTCATAGTTAACACATATGGGTCAACATAACGACAATTTATACATAAATGAACCTTCTTCAGGAATCCCCCATGGACAAATTCCCCTTGGTCACACTTCCATAATGAATATCATGGAAATTTCATATAATAAGTAACTCCATCCTAAAAAATCAAGGAATGGAAACAAGGAAAGCATATGAGAATCCTATACCAAACTTCCACAAAATATCAAACAAGGAAACACACCCATGGTGTGTCCCATAAACTAGGCATAAAACCTTATGAATAAGAAACTACCATTTTTCATACAAACAAAACATAGTAAGTGATAAATAGGATTAAAATCCAAATCATGAAATACCCCAAACATGGGCATGTATCACTTTAACCATATATAATCCAATGAAACACAACGAAAGGAACAAACCACCTACCTTGATGTTGCAAAATAAATATTCTTGAACGTCGAACCTTGAATAGTCCTAGAACAACGTAGATATATAAAATGGTCAAAAACGTTAATCCTTGAAATACTCTTGAGAGAGTAGGAATCAAGAAGAGTGGCTATAAGGGAATTTCGAACTCCTTGGTAGGATTCCAACGCACCCGAAAAAATATTAATAGAATGTCAGATGGAGAATTAGGAGGGGATCGAAGTTCTTTAGTGTCTCATCGCTCAACTGTATGAACCTAAAGGAGAAAAAAGTGTTTCTGAAGATAAGATGTGACCCTGATCTAATTTATCAAATAAAAAATTACATAGTGTGTTCATTAAATGTACACACCGTGTGTTATCCTCAAATGGACCCCACTTTAGGTGGTCTTCTAGGTCACCACATGGCCTTGTACTAGCCATTACACAGCTAGTACACAATTGTACATTGTACCCAAGTACACAATGTGTACTCCTAACATCAATGCATGTACATAGAAAAATTCACATTTCTTCTTTTTTCTTATAAAACAACCCAAAATAAAGATCCATACCTGAAATGATGATCTGGGTTCTTACAAACATCACCCATTAAAGCAATTCATCCCCAAATTGACCTTCCATGGTTAGTGAATAAGAAACATTAAAAAACTATGGCCACTGGGATCGTACATCAGCCTCCCTTTCCCAATTCTCATTCTATACTCACCCATGATTTCATAGCACCAATACCATAGAAACAAACCATCCACGGAGAACCTTGGTGTGGCAATCCAAAGTCCAAAGAGGGTGCTCCTCAGAGGATGAATCCACCTCCAACTAAACCTCTTCAGGTTAAAAAATATGAGAGGGGTCTAAAAAATAATTATCGTAGCTAAAAAACAAGAAATAATTCATGCTTATCTCAGTACCTCTTAGGTAGCTATAATTGATAGGCAATAGGCACAACTCTCTCCAAATCTTTAAATAGTCAAACATATCCCAGGAAAAACATTCCCTTTCTCATAATCCTCCTATGTCCCACCCTTGGGGTGACATGTAAAAAACCTAATCTCCGACCGTGAACTCCAGAGTTCATCTTCGTCGATCATCATAAGACTTATTCTGAGATTAAATAGAAGTCATCCTCTTCAGAATCAACTCCACCTGCTCAGTGGTCTCCTAGAAAAGATGAGGTCCAAGAAAAGCTACCTCTCTTGCCTCCATCCAACATAATGGTGATCTTAATGGCCTACCGTACAAAGCCTCATAAGGCTCCATTTGAATTGATCCCTGAAAACAATTGTTGTAGATAAACTCCACAAGGGGAATGTGTCTTTCCCAATACCCCCTGAAATCTAGGAAACATTCTCAAATAATGTCCTCCAAAACCTGAATCGTGTGCTCAGACTGGACATCTATCTAGTATTGTTATGTTGTACTCCGATGTACCTGTGTACCTAAATCCCTATGTATTCCCTTATAGGCATGATAAGAAAACTAGGAGTCCCTGTTTGAAACGATATATTACGAAACCCCATAAAAATGTACAATCTCTCCGATATACAACCTTATAAGATCATCAAAATTGAATGTTTCCATAATTGTCAGGAAGTGTGAATCCTTCGTGAGCCGGTCAATAACAACCCAAACTTCATAATTCCTTTGAGGAGACCCTTGTAAACGTATCACTAAATCCATTGCAACATCATTCCACTTCCACTCAAAAATGGGTAACTGTTGTAAAATACCTAACAGTTGCTGATGGTCCTCCTTTACCTACTGATAGGTGGAACATATCATAAAAAATCCATCTATATCCTTTTTCATTCCAGGCCACAAGTACTGACAATGTTGATCTTCATCCATCTTGGTGACACCAGGATGAACTGCCCAAACTCAGTAATTAAATTCTCAGCACAACTCCTCATGTATGTATGCTGACAACCATATGTGACAATGAAAACACAAAACCTCATCCTCGCCTACTATCCACCCAAGAGTAGGGTCCTCACCTGACACACTCTCTCATAGGACTAGGCCTTTGGAATGTAATAGTTTTCTCATTCACACCTAATCCATAAGAGTATAGGTAACATCTATAGAAGAATAAAAGTATTCCCCTTTCTATCATGAACCTCCAAATGCATCTTAGAGAATAGATCCATAAGCTTCCACTCACAGGTAGCCTCCGAAACTACCTGTATCTGAGCTATCCTACTCAATGAATCAGCCACTCTGTTTCTTTTCCCAGGAATGTAGGCAAGCTAAGAGTTAAAAATATGAAGATACTCACCCCATATTCACTATATGAAATTCAGATATTTCTGAATAAAAATGTACGTGATGATTTTGTTGTCAATGTATAATACAAAATTCCCTCCAAAAAGATAATGTCTCCAACAGTGTAAAGTGTGCACAAATTCAGCTAACTCGAGATTGTGCATCAGGCAGTTCCTCTCATGTGTCCTCAACTACTGAGACCCGTACACAATGACTACTTCCCCATACATAATAACTACTTTCATCCCGATACATGATACATCACAGTAAATGATGTAACTCTTTCCTGGATCTGGAAAAATTATTATCGATGATAATGTCAATCTCCATTTGAGCTCCTGAAAGGCTGAATCACAGGACTATTTCCACAAGTACTTTTAACCACCCTTAGTTAGGACCATCAGTATTGTAGTTAAGCATAAAAATTCTTATATGAATTGCATGTATTACCCAACCATCCCCAGAAAAATTTATAATTATAAGACATTTTTCGGCTTCTCCCAGGAGACTACTTCTCTCACTTTCTCTAGGTCTACTGATACTCCTATCTCTGAGATGACATGACCTGATAACTGAATTGGGTCCATCAAAATGTGGCACTTTTTTGCTTCAATTATAATTTATGATCTCTCAGTGTACTCAATATGATATCAAGATGGTAGGAATGGTTATGTCAAGTGTGAGATTACACTAAGATATCGTCCACAAAGACTACCACAAAAGAATCCAGATAAGGAATGAACACTTGGTTCATCAGTTCCACGAAGAATGTCGGCACATTTGTGAGACCGAACGGCATAACCTAATACTCATATAGAACATACCTATTCTAGAAGGTTATAAGAGGTATATATAGTGGTCTAATGTGAAAATGATTATATCCATATCTCAATCCAATCTTAGAGAACACCTGGGCTCCTCAAAGATGATCCAAGATATCCTCAATTATTAGTATGGGATATCGGTTCTTAACAGTCAACTAGTTCATCTTCCAATATTCCACTCAATGTCTAAGGGTAGCATTAGACTTCTTCAAAAAAGGGTTTGGTGAACCCCAAAGGGAAGTACTAGTTCAGATGAAACTCTTTTCCTAAAACTCCTCCATATACTTCTTGAGATCCTTTAACACCAGTGTAGTCATACTATAAGAAGGAATGGACACTGGTTCCACTCCTGGCACAAGATAAATATAGAAATAAACCACTCACTCATGAGGTAAACCTGAAATGTTATCTTGAAAACATCCCTAAAATAATCAATCACTGGAGGAAAGTCTATCTGAAAAGTCCCCTAGTCATATAGAAATGAACTAGGAATATGGGTTGTAATTCCTCCCAACCCATGATGCTCTGGTCTAGCTCTGTTCACCTAGACATTCAATTCGCTCTTGTTTAGAAAAGACCTATCATATGTTGATGTGAAACTCACCTTACATCGATAGAAGTTAACAAAGGCGTGAAAGGAGACCAACCAGTCCATTTCGAGAATGTCTTCGAAGCCTGAAATTTCTATGACATAGTGGTCCCATAAGAAGTGACACCCACCAACCTCCAGAGGGAACTCCTTGCACTGACTTACACTAGTAGTCCAAATCCCCAACTGAGTGTCTTGTGTCATAAAATCATCAAGCATGAAGATTAAGAGGCCAAGGACCTCCACAATAGCAACCGATATAAAACTATGCAAAGACCCTATATAGAAAAGTGCAGAATCTATAACTACGGAAACTAGAATAATACCTCTAACTGTAGATGGTCCAAGATCCAACTCGTACTGGGTCCACTTCACTAAAAAATTCTAACTTTCACCATGGCCCTGTGACACTACCTAACTACACTGAGTTGATCCACCTTATTGTTGCTAAAAACATGTTGCATTAATACCACTGCCACGACCACCTCCTCGGCCGGAATGACATGATGAAATCCAGTTCCCTAACTGATGAGAATCTAGTGGTCCTGCTCCTAAACATGGAGTCGTAACAGAACCCCCATCACTCACAATAGGTGGGAACATCTAGAAAAAACATTAAAGATGTCCCATATTTCCGCAATATCAGCACTTGACTAGGTCATTCGGGCAATGTTTTCTCGTATTCCCCCTCATCTCGCTCTGGTAGCATACCACCTAGCTATCTGAAGAAACATCACCTGAAAGCTCTGTACAATGATTCCTACAATCTGTCGAATGAGTACCAGCACTGGATGCTAAACATCCTTGGATCACAACTCCCAAATACCTCACATTGTTCTTAGTAATCAGTTCCTAATGCACTATATCCATCACTGAACTCAGCCTAAAAATATTCACCTATGATCGGATATCACACCAAAGTCCATCCTCAAATAGTCTCGCTTATGATAACTTGTCACCTCCCAGAACAGGTGAAAAGCACTGATTCTTTGTAAAATGAGAATAGTAATCAATCACTGAAAGAGTTCCCTACTCTAAATTCATGAACTGTTGGGCTCGATCAGCCATGAACATATCGGGTTAGAAGTAATAATAAAAGGTCCTCTGAAACTATTCCCAATCCATATCCAGACAATGACTCTCCTATGAGATAACATCCCACCATCTCTTGGAGGAATCACATATCATGTACGCCGTGAGCTTCACCCTCCTATCCAGAGGTATCTTCATATGCTCAAAGATAGAAACCATGCCCTCCAACCATGACTCACCACCCTGGGGTCCTCTATACCCTGGAAAGGTGGGAGGATGCTTTAGCTAGAACACCCCCGTAATCTCTGAAATAGTTATGGAAGGATGTGGTGCTATATGAAAAGTCTTTATAATCCTCAAAAATTCTTCACAAAACTATGCATCAGCATTTTCATCTGGTATAACAGCTGGTAGCAAGACAATCACGACAGGAGGATATTCTATTAGTCTCTAGTCTACCCTTCTAGTGTTTGGTCCTCACATTTTACCTAGTATACCACTGAAAGACGTCTTTTTGGAATGAATATTCATGGTCTACCACCCAATGTAGTTGAGGATTATCAAGGATAGCAACATAAAGTACATGAAATTAATAGGAGAAGAAATAATTCATGTTTTGAAATATATGGTTACATGGCGGGTAGAACCACTACACGATGTGTTCCCTTAAGCATTAACATGGGCGTGTACTTCTTCCAACCTGGTTATGTAACACCCCAAACACACAACATGATCCTAATGAGGCCTGACATTTACATGAATATTTTCTCCTACCTAGGTTCTTCTACACCACTAGAACTACACAGTTATCTCCCATTGTAACAGTACATGGAGTGTTCACTCCTGCCACGAAATTTACTTCTTAGGTTATATCCACCCATATCGTTAGTCACACGGATGGATACGTGATCGATCACCACATGGCGTGAGACATTTAAATTTCATCAATCTATGTCATTAGTCAGATGACCAGATACATGGTCCTTACAACATGGAATAAACTTCAAGTACAGGGTGTGTTTTACCATACATTTTTCAACCATGTGTCTCTTCTCACACAGTCAGTCACATAGTAAAACAATACACAGTATGTACATATGATACACAACCTGTACTTATGAAAAGTTGTTTCCTCAAAATATAATAACACATGGCATGTTTTCATAACACCACACACCGTGTTGTCTGATTTTTGGATAGTAGGCCTGTGAAACTTCTCTAGAACCCTTAATAACAAAAATTTTGTCTATTTCATGAAACTTTACAACCTGTGAGAGCCCATACTCCCCATGAATCAATGTTTGGAATTCATATTCATGTCATATCATAAAAATTATCCAATTAAAGTTCAAATATGATCCACCAAATTCCAATCCAAGAGGTCCCATAACACCTCGGGGTCCAAAGAATAGAATCAATCCAATGAAATATTTTATATAACAATACACTATCAAAAAAGAGGTTTTTCTATTATGTTCTAAATAACCATATCATGCTTATCTAACACAAAATATATCACAATGGCATGAAATTAGTAATGCAACATAAATGGCATGACAAGAATGTGTGACAATTGATCTCTAGAGAGTTCCTATATGGTGCATGAAATGGAATGCCCTCTTTTCATCAGGATGCAATAGAAATAGAACCACAATGATATCAATAAAAACTGCACAAAACAAGTGAATCATAAAACAGAGAAATCAAATAAACTGTAACAATTGAAAAACCATAAAAATTGCAACATTCGAGTTAACATGGATTGTCCATGTACATGGGATAGAAACTCCCTATAACAGCTTATAACCCAATACATATTCCATCATATACATGTTTATAGGCTCCAAATAGTAAGGAAAAGAATATATAAATATTCTTTGATACAAAATTATAATTTCCCTATCCAGGTGCAGCCTAAAGTTGGCTCTTACGTGGTTTTCCACATTGCATCATGTGTATTTCCCCTAACACTAGAGGCTATCGACTAGTAGCGAGGGCCTTGGGTGTGATTGTGTGGAAAATATTCCATCATTGGAAGAGTATACATAGTGTAAAAATAGTAATCCATAGTGGAAGTAGTAATACCATTAAATAGATGTAAATAGTAAAAGACGAAAACTTATAAAACCACATGAGTACATATATAAATGATGCATGTCACAATTATATAGGAAATAATCAAAAAAAAATATAATAATGTAAATAAAATACTGAAACCAAAGTAAAAAAAATAAAAATAGAAAACTCCAACAGCATCACAAGCCTCAGCATGGTCACAATATCTCCAACTCCAGCAACAGTCATGTAACTGATAAAGAATGGTGATTTCCCTTATCTTTACCTGCAATCATATAATTTTTTGGGTCTAAAAGAAAGACCCAAACATGGTGGGAGATGAATCCCAGTAGGTAACCACCAAAAGATCTATGCCTAACTGTCAATGAATATATATATCAAGTAATATGCAGAAATAAAGTAATGAACTAAGAAATACTCAAAAGTAAAAAACCTACAATTGTCAATTACATTCATTTACATTAATTATTCATCAGTTGAATCATTTAAACCATGGGATCTAGGATAAGACTTGTATCCCATGTGTGATAGTAACAACAGATGTCTCAGAATACCATCAAAATAAACAAGTGAGATTGAGTCCAAGCTTGTTCTTTGGCTTGGCAGACTCGGCACCATCATTAAATTATTCAAAATCAACCCTTTTGGAATGATCTCACAGTATAATCCCTCTCATCTAACATAACGACAAAAAATTTAATAATTACACTATGGGTATCTCTTACGGTCTGTCCCCTCCTGTCTAACATAGCACTAATCCGTTACAAACGACCACTAAGGAAGCTCACATGGTCAAAACCCCTTGGTCAGCATAGAACCAGATCATTTAATAATGATCATCTTGGTATCTCTCATAGTCTATGACCTATGGTATATGACCACTTGGTATCTCCCATAGTAAATACCTCTAGGTCAACATAACAAAAATTCATACATAAATTACACTACCTCGGGAATCTCTCACCATTAAATTCCCCATGGTCACACTTCCACAATGCATATCCTAGGCATTTCATATAATCAACAACTCCATCCTAAAATAATAAGTAATGGAAACAATGAATGACTACATGAATCATAGACCAAATAGCCATCAATAATCGAAAAAGGAAATGCACCCATGGTGTGTCCCATAAACAAAGTATACAACCTTATTCATAAGAAACTACCATTTATCAAACAAATAACCCACATATGGTGGTAAAAATGGTAAAAATCTAAACCCAGAAATACCTAAAACATGGGTATGCATCCCTTTATGTAATTCCCCGTAAATCCCATGTATGTTTTTTAATTACGTGGAATTATTAGGTGACCACACACTCTAACGACACATGATTCAGAGGGCCGGTGAGCTTGGAATATAATTTTGAATTTTTTTGAAGTTATGTTTAGTAAACGTGCAATAATGTTTTTCTAACTTTTGAACCAGTGCTCGGATCGAAAATATGAGGGCACTGTTGAACTCAGAACACTGGGATTCACCTAGAAATGACTTATATTTATCCAACAGGTGACGAGAAAAAATGTAATTTTTCAGAATTTTTGAGAAAAATAATAAAATAATTTAGAAGACTTGTTTTATTTAATTTCTCACAACTGAGTGATGTTCAGAAACACTACTTTGTAGTGACGAGGCATTGATGAGGCACATTAATGTTGGGTTATTAATTGCTCATTTGAAATTGTGATGTTGTTATCTTAATATCTCATTAAATGTGTCTCATTTAATGAGCATAATTAATTCACACAATGTCACTACGCTATTTATTAATTCTAATAATACAATGTGTCAATGTTTGAGAATTAAAAAATGTGGGGAAATATTTGAAATACCACCGGCGGAGTACCTCTCCAACGAAGAACAAAGAATGAAGTGATAAAAATTGGAGGATCAGATCAGAGGTTGGCAAGAGGCAACAAAAGCCAACAAATGTTGATCGACAAAATCTCAAATCACATCCTTCATCATCAGTGGATCCAATGAATCCATGTAGGGGTTATTTGATTTTAAATTATTTATCTTCTTATTTTAAATGACTAATGTAGATAAACCCATCAACAGGTTAATCCGCGGGCCATGTGTTCTTTCAAGAGGGTGAATTCTTTTTTGTTTTCTCTATCCAGGATTATTCTATCACCCATGTTGGTCTAATTAAAATCCATGAACCTCCAAATAATTTAGAACATGTAACACGGAGGGCGTGAGTTGTCCAAAACATTCCCTAAGCCCCTACGCATGTGTGTTCTTCATGGTTGATTTCTCGAAATGGTGGAAATAAAGTTGGAGGATGTCTTAGCAAAGATAAAAACCTAAAAATACCATAGACGCAAGTGGATCGAGAAACGGACCATCGGAGTGACTATGGTGGCCCGCGGTGGCAGCGCGCCGGCCACCGACAGCTAGTCGTAGTGCCAAGGAGGCACAACACTTGTCGAATCCGCATGGAGGAGTGGCCCACTCAGGCGAGCTGGCGCACACAGTCTGTCCACCACATGTAGGAGGACGGGTTGGCTATGTAGTGTAGCCGCAATCACTTGAATGTGGAGAGGAGACCCCCCACCCCCCACTTTGACCGCGATGCGAGCGAGAGGCCAGACACGGCGAACTACTGTGTCCTGGCTGTGCAGACCGGGTCGGCCAGTGCGTCGGACCCACCCAACGAGATGGAACCGCGACATAGTGGTCCGGACCCGCACCACCTGGATAGACCCTCATTATTGGCCCAAACCCATATCACAACATGTTGGACCCATACCACTAGGTTGAACCCTATCCACCATGCTAGACTTGCACCATTGGGCAAGACCTGCACCCCTGGGCCGTACCCGCACCTCTGGGCCAGACACACCAACGGGCCAAACCCGTGCTACCAGGACAAGCCTGTGGGTTCAATGAGTAGGCTAGGATGGACCCATGCTGGATCCACCCCGGACTACCAGGTCAGGTCAGTCCGATCGGGTTGGACCGAACCCGACCGACCCTGTTTCACTAAATCTAGCATAACATCCAGACAAGGTATCCAACTGACACGCAGTCTATGGAACGATGACCCTTGTAAAGAGGTATTCATTTCGAGATAATCGACATGAGTTTTGGAAGATGTTTTCATATGGATGAGTTGGATCAGACTCAAATCCAACTGGATACTTTTTACAAAAATTTACATATATTATAGACTGGGTGTCCGAACAATGTTCCACCTGGTTCGTTTGGATCCTTACAACGAGATAGTCCATTTGGGTTAATCTATGTGAGAATTTATAGATGTTGATGTATGAATGATGGATTGAGGAGTGGATCCTCCGAGAATCAAGGGTGGTAAGTGTGGGAATCTCGTGGATGACTATGACATGAAGAATGAATAGCGATCCTCTGTGGGTCAGCAACTAGCGATCATGTGTGGATCAGCACATAGAGATCATGTGTGGGTGAGCACCTAGTGATCCTATAGGGGTCATCACCTAGCGATCTTGTGTCGGTCCGCACCTAGCGAGCTTGTGTGGGTAAGAACCTAGCGACCATGTGTGGTCAGCAGCCGAGCCTCTTGATAGAATATGATGATCTAGCTTTACGACTAATCATATTTATTTATGTAATTATTTTATACCCGGTGTTAGCTATGCCTTTTATGTTGTGCAATTTTTTGAGATCATTCATGGTGGTATTACCTCTATGGTATTTATTTTGTGGTGTTTTCCTTTGTTGATTGCTAAGAGACCTTCAAGGGTCCTAGGGTCCCTACTGAGTATTGTTATACTCACCCCTGCATGGTTTTTGCTTGCACCAGTTTTGTCTTATGAAGATGAAGGAAAGTCTTGACCTAGAAATTGAGAAACCAGGATTTTATGGTGCTTGGATGTGGATCGATATACAGTGTGTGATGCTGTGACATCTGACGAATAGTTGTACCTACCCTTCAGGTAGGTTACTTGGTGGATGACCATTGGAGATTGTACATATATTCCTATACTTTCCTTTCAGTTGAGCTTGTATTATGACCCCTTTAGTTTATGTTTACATGCATTACTCTTAGTTGTTGTACTTTGTGGTGGTTGTGTTACTTTTCTTTCCTTCAGGGTTAGATTTGTACAGTTTTCCCTGTCTACCTGTGTATATGTTTAATGGAAATGCCTTACCTTTTGGGGATATGCCTTTCCGGTGATAGTCACCAGCCCCTGGCATATGGTGGGCTTGGGGTAGTCATTGTATAGACCTCGGGGGACTGATCATGAGAATGTTTTATCAGAGACCGGCATGTTCTACCAGAAGAACTAAAAGAGTGTATTTTCTATGGACAAAATGGTGTTGAGTGTCTTGGGTTCGTCTTTCGGTTCAAGGAGTCCAGTGTTGGTGAGACGTCCAACGTATCCATAAACCAAGACCTTGAATTATATTTTCCGACTCAGTACATGAAAACACATATTTCATGTGTTTTGGAAATGTTTATTTCTCTTGATCTCTTTTGATTTATCTCACCAGGTATAACATATTCATCGTGGGACATCTGTTTCTCTACAGGATGACTCCATGATTTTAGTGAGCCAAGATTCTAGTGAGAGATCACAATGATGGTCCACAAAGTGATGAGGGATCTATGCAAGGACCGCCTATAATGATAGCACCTTCGGGTGGTGTACCAACGACACCACCACCCATAGAGAATTATTTTCTACCAGCCCCACCAGCGGACAGTGCACACTTACTGAGCGTGTTGCACGAGTTCAAGAGACAAAGGATTATGATGTTTCAAGGAGAGACGGATCTTCCACCAACTGAGGATTGGCTGGAGGTAGTTACTTGGGTTTTGTTTCTATTGGAGACACCTACTGACCAGATGGCAGTTCTAGAAGCATTCCTTTTTAGGGCACGACATGGAGATGGTGGAGCTTGATATTTTAGACACACAATTAGGCATCCATTTTTTGGTCAATCTTCAAGAGCCTCTTCAGGGAAGAGTTCATACTAGAGAAACTTTGATTAGTCTTTATTCAGTATTTACTGCACCTATAACATGGTAGTCTGACTGTGGTGTAGTACTCATCAAGGTTTATCGACCTCTCCTGAAACTCCATCAACATGGTATGGTACCCTTTCTTTTGGGCCCATACCTTTGAGTAGGGACTCTGATGGTAGATCAGAACATCGCTGATTTTTCTCATCATCTGGACATAGAATGGAGTGCTTGAGAAAGCACTACTTGTGGAGATATTTCTAGCTGAGCAAGCACCGATGGTGAGAGCCACCACTAGGAGACAACAGGCCGAGTCATCTGTAGCAAGAAGTAAGCTGATGATGTAGAGCCTCAAACGGTCCAGACTATCTGTAGGACAACCCCGAGACATAGGGTTGGAGGTTTGGATCTCTCAATGCAGAAAAGGTCATCTAAGGGATTGAGTTTGTTACACTTGCACCCGATATGGTAACATGGGTCTTTATTGTCTGACTCTCTGCACGGATGACCAACAGGCAGTAGAGGGACCACTGAGACATTGACAGAAGTTTGAGAGAGGAGTTCTATAGGGAGACAGACGTGGAATAGAAGTAGGCTGAGTTGTAGGAGGTGGACGATGGTTTGACATATTAACACCACAGCCACCAGGAGCTCCAACACAATATCCTAGAGTATGTGGATAGGGGAAAGGCCAGCTTCAGGAGATAGAGGACTATGACCACAACACTCTGTAAATTAATAGAGGTATGACATGTTTCAACTCCACCTTAGCTGTAGTTTTCATAGACATAGGTTACAGTCACTCAATCCTTTCCATTGACCTTGTTCGAGTCTCAAATATTCTGGTGAAGCCTTTGCCTCGATCCTTACTACTAGAGACTCTTACAAGACTAGATTTGATGATTACACACTGGTGCCAGCAGTGTGAGATTACTCTAGGAGATGAGAGTTTCACCTAGGATCTCCCTGGAGTGGCATAATGGACTTACGACATCATCTTGGGTATAGATTGGTTATTTAATGTCCATGATCAGATCAACTATTTTAGGTGCAACATGTGTTGTGTATATAAGGATTAGTCTAGGATTTCCTTCACCGGTAAGAAGGGAACCTTTGCAGCACATAATAGACTTTCTCAGAGGAGGGTGTACCCAATAAATCACTAGTTGGCTTGTGTCACTCTTGGTATGGGGGACGAGGGGAGTCCAAGATTTTCTGTAGTGGTAGATGAGTGTGGGTATGTCTTTCAAAAATATGTCTCAGGACTACCTCTTTCCAAAGAGGTAAACTACTGCATTGACCTATACTGAAGGATGACACTAATTTCTACATCTATATATTGGATTGTTTCTATAGAGCTTTGTGAGTTGAGTGTATAGTTGGAGGAATCGTAGAGGAAGGGGTTTGTGAGGATCAGTGTTTCTCCACGGGAAACCCTAGTGTTGTTTTCCAATTAGGTAGATGGGATCATGAGGCTATGCATGGAATTTCGACACCTGAACTAGGCGACGATGATGTAAAAGTATCCACTACTGTGGATTAATGACCTCTTCGATTAGCTAAAGGTAGAGAGGTGGTTCTCGAAGATCAACCTTATATTAGGCTATCATCATATTTGTGTACTGGATGAATATATACCTAAGACATCCTTTATATACTGATACAACCACTATGTTTTTTTGGTGATTCCTTATGGTGTGTCCAATGCCCCAGAAGTGTTCATGGGAATCATGAACAAGATCCTCCTTCATTACCTCAATTGTTTTGTGGTAGTCTTCTTTGATGAAATCTTTTTGTACTCAGCGTCCTAAGAAGAGTTTGTTACACAACTAAGGATAGTCCTAGATGCACTCCGAGAGAACCCGCTATATGGTAATCTCTTGAAGTGCCAGTTTTCAATTTGGGAGGTCCATTTTCTAGGACATGCCATCTTAGAAGCCAGTGTTGAAGTGGATCCGATGAAGATAGAGGTAGTGCTTTCTTGGGATCCACATAGTGTGTGACTGAGGTTCAGAGTTTTTTGGGATTGGCTGGGTACTATCAGAGATTTGTACCAAACATTTCCAATGTAGCATCACCTTTGCTAGCTTTAAAAATGTAGGTACAACCTTTATCATGGATAGAGTGGAGCCTTAATTGATTCCAGGATTTGAGGTGGAGATAGATGAGTTACCCCATATTGAGAATACATGAATAGGGCATCGGTTATGTAGTATACTATGATGAATTAGTGACCGGATTGGGTTGTGTCCTGATGCAAGAGTGAGTAGTGATCACCTATGGCTCATGGAATTTGAGGCAGCATGTGAAGAACTATGCAACCCATGAACTAGAGTTAGCAGTAGTGGTTTTTTCTTTGAAGATATGGTGCACTACTTGACAGGGGAACGATTTAACGTCTACTCTGAACACAAGAGTCTCGAGTATATTTTCTCATAGAAGGACCTGAAATTGATATTGAGGAGATGGCTGGAGTTCTTCCAGGTTTATGATTTACGATATTCAATACTCTTAGTAAGGGGAACGTGGTAGTCTATGCACTCAGCAAGAGGTCTAGTTTGCAGTTTCTGAGTGAGGAGACAGCTAGATGAGATGCATATAACCTTCATGGATAGTGATGGAGCTTCTTAACTTCAGTATAAGACTATCAATCCCCCACTCCTATATCCAATTATAGATGCAAAACATGTGGTTGATGACTGCGATGACCGACGTGAACAAGTATCCTCATGACATTCTTCGGATGGATTTTCGATTGGTGGGGAGCACTTCATCCATTTCAAAGGACGCACCCTAGTACCAGTGAATTTGTGGGAGGATGTGTTGAGGGAGTTCCATACATATCCTTTGGCGGTGCATCATAGTGTGGAAAAGATGTACCAGGACCTCTGATGTCAGTACTAGTGGATAAGGCTGATGAAAGTGGAAGTAGAGTTCGTTTCTTGATGCTTAACTTCATAGGAAGTTAAGGTCGAGCATAAGTTCCCAACATGATTGACACAACCACTTGAGGTACTATAGTGTTAGTGGGATGGTATCTCCATGGACATAATAATGGGGTTACCACATACATCTAGGATCCATGATTTTATCTAGATGATCATCGACTGACTCACGAAGTCGGCTCACTTCATATGAATCCGGGAGTCAGGATCAGAATAGGGAATGAGATGCCTCTATATCCAAGAGATAGTGTGGCTTCACCTAATGAATTGGAAGATAATCTTAGAACATAATGGGTTATTTACATCCTGTTTGTTGAAGGGATTTCAAGAGGAATTCGGGACCCTGCTACGATAGACCACAACATTTCACCCACAGAAAGATGGTCAGACGGAGCGAACCATACAGAACTTGGAGTACATTGTACATTCCTTCATCCTAGACTTTGCCCATAGTTGGGAGGAACACCTACCACTCATGGAGTTTTAATATAAGAATGTGTATCAATCAACCATTATCATGGCACTATTTGAGACTTTGTACTAGTAGTTATACAGATCACCCCTATGCTGGACAGACCCGGGGGAGTTGGAACTCATGGGTCCAGAGTTGGTAAGGGAAACCACACAGAAGGTGCAGATCATCCATCAGCGAATGAGGACTGTATAGAGTAGGCATAAATCTTATGTCGATAGGAGACAGAGACCCTTGGATTTTGAGGAGGGTGATCATGTATTCCTTTGTGTCTCACCCTGAGGAGGATTATATAGATTTGGATATGGCAGAATCGATCTTTGAGGTTTATCAAACTGTTTTAGATCCTGAGAAGAGTTGGCAAGGTGGCATACCACCAATATCTTCCCCCCACAAATTCACTTGGTGCATGATGTTTTACACGTGTTTTATTTGAGGAGATACATTTATGATCCATCGCACATCATCGACTAGGGAAAACTATAAATTGACAATGTGGTGAAGTTCGTAGTGTCCCCGATGGAGATAGTGGATCGATAAGAGTGGGTCCTTCATGGATGGTAAATTCCTCTGGTTCATGTTTTTTGGTATCACGGGAACCTCAAGGGGGGCACATGGGAGTGGGAGGCTCATATTCATGCTCAATAACCCCATATTATTGATTAGTTTTTGTTTTGGATTTTAGGGATGTAAAACCCTAGGGTGGGGAGAGTGTAATGATCTAGAAATCCAGTGTAATAGTTTTTAATTGTATGGAGTTTTTATAAGACTACATGCTCTAACAGAACATGAATATGAGGGCTGGTGAGCCTGGAACAAAATTTTGATCTTTTTTAAGGTATGTTCAGTACATGTGCGATTGAGTTTTTCTAACTTTTGAAATGGTGCTCAGATCGAAAATTTGATGGTACTGGTGAACTCATAATGCCAGGATTCACCGAGAAATATTAACTTCAACTAGAAAGGGTCGATCAAAAGTGTTATTTTTTATAATTTTTTAGAAAACTAATAACGAAACATAAAATAATTATTTTGTATCATTTCTCACCATTTAGTGGTGGATGGTGACGTTGCGGTGTAGCGTTGAGGTGACAATGAGGATCATTAACGAAGGGTCAATAATGGATTATTGCAACCACAACGTTGTTATCTTAGTGACTCATAAATGAGGCTCATTAAATGTAGGCCATTTAATGAGAATCAATAATAGGTGCAATGTCATTATGGTTTTTATTTCTTTTTGTAATTCGATGTGTTCCAGTTTGGTAATTAACAAATGTGTGGAAATATCTGAAGAACTGCCGACAGAATCCCTCTCCAACGAGAATAAATAATGAATCGACAAATGTTAGAGGATCGGATTCAGAAGATAGAAAGTGATGAAAAATGCCAATGGGTGTGGATTGACGACGACGTGAATCGCATCCATCTTCATCAGTAGATCCAATTAATCCTAGTAGGGTTTCATTGATTTTAATGTTTCCTTGTTCTTATTTCAAATGAGAATTGTGGATTAACCCACGAATAGGTTAATCCACTGACCATGCGTTCTTGTGGGATGGTGACTTTTTCTGGTTTTTCTATATATGGGATTATAATATCAATCTTGTTCATTGAATTAAACTCACAGAACCTCACCATGATTTTAATCTTCTAACACAGAGGGTGCAGGCCAACCCGATAGAGGTCTAAGCCCCTTTGCATGTGTGTTCTTCAGGGATGATTTCTCAAAATGGTGTAAAAGGGTGTTTGAGGTATTTTCAGTGAAGGGGAAGGTCTAATGATTTTATAGATGCAAGAAGTTTGAGAAACAGACCACCAGAGTGACTCCACTGGCCCCTCAAAGGTACCACCATTGTGCCGGTGCAGGCAGATAGAGGGTGGTGGTACACCCATAGGCACACTATGGTGATATAATTCTATGACCGTTATCTGCGGTGGTGAGGATGTGTCATCCCCATCAGCGTCGTGTGGATTAGCATCCCACATGGGCTGCTCGGGCAAGCTGGCACAGGCGTTCCATCGACCACGTGCAGGAGGCTCGGCTGGCCATCACGGTTGGCTGTGTAGCGCCACGCCAGATGATTAAATACGGCGAGCAAACCCCCCCCCCCCCCCGTGCCGAGCGCAGGGAGATCAGGAGGCTAGATGTGGCTGATTTCCGCATCCGAGCCAGGAGGACCGGTATGCCCTAGGTCAGCCAACAGGCTGGACCCGCGGCTCTGCAGGCCAGAACCGCATCGCCGAGTCAGACTCCCTCCACAAGGACAATCCCATGCCACCTGGCGGGACCCAGATTGAAATGAAAAACCTACCATCTAGCCGGATCCACAGGATCAGCGGGCCGGTAGGTTCGGACCCTTGTCAGACCAACGCCAGAGCCCTGTGTCAGGTCAGGTTGGTCCGACTGGGTCAGATCGTACCCAGACCAGACCGACCCCGTTTCACTGAAATGATCATAACTTGCATATTGGGCATCTAATTGACACACTATCTATAGTTTAAGGACCCTTTCAATGAGTTAGTCTATCTGATATACTCTATGTGAGTTTTGGTGGATGTTTTCATATGACTGGATTTGATCGCTCTCAAATCCAACTGAGCCCTTTTTACAAAAATTCACATATCTTACAGACTGGGAGTCCGAACGACACATCGTCTATTGCATTGTGGCCCTTACAACAAGACATCCCATTGGGGTCAATCTATATAGGACTTCGTGGTGGTTGAGGGTGGACTGATGGCATGAGGAATGGATCCTTCCAGAGCCAAGCATGCTAAGTGTGGGAATCTTGTTGTTGGCTATGATATGATGAATGAATAGAGATCATGTGTGGGTTAGCACCAAGAGATACCATGTGGGTAAGCACATATAAATCTTATCTAGGTCAGCACCTAGAGATCCGGTTTAGGTCAACACCTAGGGAACCTGTGTGGGTCAGCACCGAGCGATCCTGTGTGGGTCAGCACCTAGAAACCTTTTGTAGGTCAGCTGTAGAGCCGCCCAATAGAATAAGATGATATAGCTTTTTGACTAATTATCTTTACTTCAGTACTAAGGTTATACCTAGGGTGATCTACCTCTTTTACGTTGGTCTATGTGTTTGATATCTTTCTTTGTGGTATTACGTCTTTGGTATTTCCTTTGTGGTGTTTTCCAATGTGGATTAATGATAGATCTTTGGGGGTCTCGTGGTCCCTACTGAGTATTGTTATACTCACCCCCGCATGGGATTCAACCTCACTTGTTGTGTCTTTTGAAGATGACAGACAACCTTGACCAGGGTGTTGGAGAGCCAGTACTAGGCGGTTCTTAGAGGTGGATTGATAGACGCGGTCTTCTGTAGTGACATCCAACATACAGATGTACCTACCCTTCAGGTAGGATACTTGGTATATGACCTATGGCGCATGCATTTATTTTTTGAACATTACTTTCAATTGGGCATGTATTATGGCCCCTTTAGTTTCAATTTACAAAATTTCCTCTTAGTTTTGGTACTTTGTGGTGGTTGTATTACTTTTTTACTTCTTGGTTAGCATTGGAGAGTTTTCCCTATCTGTGTGTGTATAGGTTTAAAGGAATTTCCTACCCTTTTGGGATATGAAATTCTAGTTCTAGTCACCGACCATTGTCTTATGGAAGGTCGGCATGGGGTGGTCATGGCATGGGCCCCATGGGACGGGTCCTATATGACAGCCCTGCTTTTATTACAAACTTAAACATGATTTATTACATAAAACATTAATTGATACAATAAAGAATATCGAGAGTTTTAGTGTATTTGGGGCTTAGGATCATTACATAAAAACGTAAAACATGAAATACAACATCTTTATTAAAATCTTCCTTTACCTGAGCACTATATTCCCTCGTACTTAGCATTGCATGGGATAACCTGAGGACATTCATAAGAAAAGGGTGAGCTATAAAGCCCAGTAAGGGAATACACATGGAATAACATGGGGAGTACAATACATGTTACAAATGAGGCATATCAATAGAGCACAAGAGAAACATGAACATAAATGCATGATAAAGCATGATAATCATAACATGGAAATGTGGCAAAAACACTTAACATGGAATTAGCATGATCCAAGGCTCATTACACATGGAGCATGAGTAAATCCTCATTTCACATAAATCACAAGTAAACCCTCATTTCACTTTAATTATCATGAGTCAACACTCATTTCACATGACGTATCATGATACTATGCTTTACCCAATGCATTGGAGCACTATAAGGGCGCACCCTTCTTAAACATTCCATTTCATGCATAAGTGTCCCACATGGATCATAAAACATGGATTCATAAAACATAATAATTTATTCCATGATAAAGGAATGTGGAATTAATACATGAAACTTTGTAATCAGGAAGTAAATGTGCATAAAGTTGAATATCCTTGATGGAGAAATGAGCATGGTATTCACTACACAATGGCATTGGCTTAGAAAATTGGTGTGATTTCGGCAGCATAACGGCATGACATAAGAACTCATAAAAATGGTTGATGAGATAGAAAAGGATTCCTCATAATATTTACATGTAATGTACAGTAATGAGGTCATATAGATATATGTCCCAACAATTTTAATTGAATTTATATTCATGATACAAAAGTATTTCTTGAATGTAAATGAGGAGAGAGAAGTTCCTTTCAGAATTTCGGCATAGTAACGGGTGTACATGAGAGGCATTTAATGAGATTGAAAGGGTCTCCAATCATTCAAACATAAAGAGTGCAGTATGAGGGAGCTGAGAAACCATACCCCAACATTCATAATTGAAATTAAAAGGGCAAAACAACTTAAAGAAAATTGGACAAAAATGAGAAAGGAAGAAAAAGCCCTTACATGGAAGTGTGCTTCCAAAGGATTGAGAGGGGCTTGAGAGAGGCTTATTTGGATCTTGGGGAACCTTGGGAGGATTCTAGAGAGATTAGGGAAGAGTTTGGACAAACTCCAAAGGATTTTAGTGAGGAGGAAGTGGGATCTTTGGTGGGTTTATATAGGAAAGGTGAGAGAATTCTTTATTATTTAGGTTTGGGACCCCTTATATTAAATTAATCCAATCCACAAACCATCCCATGGATTTTGCCCATGGCTTTTGGAAAAAGGAAGAGGAAAAAAATATTTTATAAGGAAAAAGTCCAAACTTCTGAAAATAATAGGGTTGCTTATGTGGAGGTGAGTCACACTCCCATGGAAAATAATTTAAAAAGACAAGGTGTTTAATAAGTCTTGAGGGGTCCATTAATGCTTTGAAAAGTAAGTCAAACAAACCAAAAATTACATTATTTTAATGGTAAAACATATATTGGCCGAAAATAAAGATTATATTATTTTATTACATCACTATCTGGTCATTATGATGTCATAAAACAAATTATATATTTAAACGGTATTTAATTTTTACCCAAAACATTGACTGTCTCATAAAATTATGAAAAATTCACCATTGGATAATTTCAACGTCCTGATTCCAGAAATAACATTTATTTTATCTAAATAATTTTATAAATATGTTAATTTTTACTTTTAAAATAAAAACCGACATTTATTGAAAATTCACGGGTTTTGACAGAAATGGATTTCAAACCTTAAGAAAAATTATAATTGCATTCGTAAAATTATAAGATCATTTATATTTAATAAAAATTAATTTAATAATAATAATAATATTTTATTAAAATAATATTTAATTCAAAAATAACTTAATTTAATCTAATAAAATTCTTAATTAACTAATAATTAAAAACACTGTTTACACTTTAAAAACTGTTTACAATGTATCAATAATGACAAAAGTATATTCATTATTACATAAAACATAGTGTACATTAACATAATACTAGAGATTTGTTACATAACCCCTTAAAACAGCCACATAAGACCTAAGGGTAAGGTGTGTGATGGTGACAGACTCTTGGGGTGGCTCGGATAACATCGCTCGAGTTGTAATTTCTATCAACTTCCACTTCTCCCATAGTCGGTACCGTTTGAGCTTGACATGATAAAGCTCATATTGGGATTGGTCAAGAGAGAAGCACAAGGACGCCACCTCCTTTCCGAGCCCCGACAAATGGGCTTCATATGGAGCAATTCTACTAGACGAGGTCATCGCTTCTTTTGTCTGAGTAAATTGGATTTGTTAAAGCCCTATATTTATACTAATCATGTGATCACTGTTCAACGGCTATATTAGAAACGGTCAAGATTATTAACATAAAACCAAAGAAGTTGACATTTTATATAAACATCAAGAGACATTTAATTAGATCAAGTGGGATTTCCATTAATGAAACATGGGGTCCTTACATCCTAAAACATTAAGCACATATAATCCAAAGACAATCAATGAAAGGCACAAACCACCTACCATGTTGTCATACGATGAACACTCCTAAACTTCGACCCATGAATTAGCCATGAACAACAAAGATCTATATAAAGGTGAAAAACGTTCATCCTTAAAATTATCACATGGGAGGAGGAATTATGAAGATAAGATCTTAGAGAACGGAGAACTCACTAGTGGCATTCCAACACACCTGAAATCGTCTCAATAAGAGGTCGGATGGAGAGTCTGGATGGGCTCAAAGTTCTTCGGTGTTCTGTCACTATCATGTACGATCCGAAGGGAGAAGAAGGTGTTTTTGAATATGAGATGTATCCCCACTCTGATTTATCAAATTAAAATAAATGTATAAGGCATGTTCGTTAAATGTACACACCATCTATTAGCCTCAATCATCCAATACCTTATGCGGTCTTTCTGGTCACCACAAGGCCTTGTACTCAACCATTACACGACTAGTAGACAGTGGTACTCTATACATGGATACACAACATGTACTCCTATGTACATGACGTGTAATTATAAAAATTCTCATTTTATCCTTTTTCCTAAAAAACATGAAATAAATATCAATACATGAAATGAATATTTGGGTTCTTATAGACAAGTTACCTTGGGTGGGAATTATTTTTTGGTTTTCTTAGAATATAGTTTATATAGTTTCCACCTTTTTAGATAACTTCATATTTTAATGATTATTGATTTTAATATGTGACCCTTTACCCGGTCTGGTAAGGGAGAATTGAAGCTGATAAAAGTAAGGCATGGCATGGTTGTTTGGCTTTTGACAGGCAAATTTTTAGGTAATTTCAATTTCATATAGGTACATATGATTTGTTTAGTGATAATACCATGTGATATATGCCAATTCCCATGAGACAAATGTGAAATTCCTGATATACTTTCTTGTTTTATGCAATGTTATATGTCTTGATTTAAATTTTGGTGAAATTTCTTGTGGCAGGGAATTTGGGACTTTCTCTTATAGGAGAAGGTGATTACTATGACTGAGGTGATTTTGATCACCCTTATTGGAAGACTCGGTTGTCGGATTGAGTAAATGATGGTTGTCAAGATGGGAATGACCTGATAATTTTTTGATACTTGGATTTGTTGAGTGTGAGTAAGGAGACAATGAGGCTGGTATGATGTGGGGCTTGGTTGCAATGGGGGAGAGTGAGGGTAGTTTTTATGGGTTGTCTCTTTACTACTTTCCCTATCTATGTTATGTATATTTATTGGTATATATGTGTGATATATGACCATTAATGGTATTCAGTTGGTTCCTCATAGATGAATCGATGGGGCGTTATGAGAGTGTGGATACAGTGCCACAAAAGTGTCATCTGGTTTAGACCACTAAGGGGAAGGCAAAGCATCAGTTGTAGGTACAAGATCAAGGGAATTACAATGTTCATCATACAGTGCAAGAAAAAAATCATTCGAGTTTGATAGTGTTTGGGTCATGGATTATTGAGCATCTCCAATATATCTTGGTACGTGTTTTGTAGTGGATCGACAGAGGTGATCTAGGAACAAATCCATCTAGGGATTACCATAATAAGGATTTATATTAACATCACCTATCACTCTTTCAGGGTGAGGGTGGTCCAAAGGTATTTGAGAACTCGATAGAAAACATGCAGATGGTCTTCATGTAGATCGAGATACCTCCAAGGTGGTGGGTCAATCTAGTGACTTATATGCTCAGAGGACTGGGGAAGAGTTGGTGGGATGTGTATGTTTAGGCTCATAGACACAAGGGACTAGCCTAGAAGGATTTAGAGGATAAATCCTTCAAGCACTCTTTCTATGAGATGTTAAGGAAAGATAGAGCTAGAGAATTCTTGATCCTTCAGCAAGGTTACATGTCGTTCATGGAATATGAAACTACTTTCATTGAGTTTTCTCTCTTTGTACTAGGTAGAGTAAGAAATGAAACCTCGGGGGTGAGGTATTTTTGAAGATGGATTACAACACGCCATTCGAATGCAGTTAAACATATTAAGTATGGACTCATTCTCAGTGGTGGTCAATCATATTCTCATAGCTGAGGGTAACCTGAAAGACATGTCTCACATGGCCTAGGCAGTAACTTTAGGTGATGGTTAAGATGATTGGAAATAACACTGGGATGATTTCTAGTAGGGAAGTCAGGCTAAGGACACAACTAATCCATCTAATGGTAATTAAAAATTGGATTTCATGTAGTGTGGGATGTCGGGTCATGTCTGAACTCATTGTGATAGGCCTAAAATGGATTGATGGGAATGTGGAAAAGTTTGGGCATCTTGAGAGGTTCTTTAGGAAGCAATCTCAAACAGCCAGTAGCCAGGGACAAAGGTAGGCACAATCTTCATAAATCAGTTTAGGATCAGTACCGGGTGAGGGTAGCTGAGGCTTAGCTACACGTTGAGGATGTGGCAGAGATAGTCCAACACAACTGTGGGGCCAGTGGTCGGTGACTGGTGTAGCACCGTAGGGAGTTTAGGCTTCCGGTAGTCATGTGTCAGGATAAGTGCACATCGTGGTACTGCGAGGGGTGGAGCAGGCTGGGGAACTGACGACGGTTAGAGGTACATAGTTGGCGTGGCCATAGTATTTTCATTTTTCTATTGTTTGGCATTTCCTGTTATAGAATCAAGAGTATTGTGGGATGCAGGTTACCTAAGATTCTTAGGCATTGGAAAATCCAAGGGATGAAGTTTACATGAGGTTCCATATGCATCGAGGCATCAAGGATACAATTGATATTGATGTGCAGGGGACCATGTTTAGGTTAAGCATCCATGGGATGAGTTACCTCATTGTACCGTGGGTTCCATGGACATGAGGTGGGTGCTGAGGTATTGTGGGATGTGATTGGGTGTTATAAGTGACCCAAGATCACTTGATGAGGTGCAAGGGTGATGATGCGTCATGGGAGGACCATGGGTTTGGAGATAGGTCGATGGACCTTGGATTAATTTAAAGACTGCTAAAAAGTTATTCTAGAATGTTTCTTCACCACCATTGGAAGGGAAATTTAGGGATGAATTGCTTTAAAGGGGAATTTTTTAAGAACCCAATTCTTCATTTGAGGTATGTGTCCTTTTTTTAGGTGGTTTTTGAGAAAATGGGGAAAACAAGCCATGTACTGGCTATAAAAGTATTACACGGCTTGGGTTAGGGTTATACGCCATGTAATGACAAGCATATACTATGTATTGTATTGCTATGTGATGGCCATACATGGAGTGTAGGGATGTAGGTAAGGATGAGAGAATCATCCAATTACACGTCATGTCCTTATCAGTACATGTCAGGTAATCATGTCATCAAGACATTTTAATGACATTGAAAGGAAGTTTGAAAACTTGGATAAACCAGCCATATACACAGAGTGTATATTTATGTATACTCCATGTAATTTGTTTTATAAAATGTGTAGTAACCTCATTTTATGTCAGGGGAGTAGGTTTCACTCGGGTTCGCAAACCAACAACACCAAAGGATGAAATACCTGTTGATTCATTGTCTGAACGTCGATTCAAACATAGTTGGATCCATTGGAGCCGCATTGGTAATATCTTGATTCCACTTGAGCCGTTATTCATGATTTATTTTCTAGACATTATAATCACACCTTGAGTGTTTATTTTCATTATATAGATCTACTATTCTCTTGGATGAATTAGAGGCTGAAGCTGGATGATGATAGTGGATTGAGTATGAGGTAGGTGGTGCATACCTTATTTTGAGTTTTCATAGAAATTTGTGTTTCTTGACTATTTAGCGCAACATTGGTTTTCAGTGAGACCCCTTTTATTGCATATTTAATTTATTTAATGTATTATTGGATGCCATTGGCAATTCCCTTACATTGATTATGCGAGTGAGGTCAGGTTAGGGACCGTATTTCTAGGGGATATTTTTCATGGGGGTGCCAACTCGGTTATAATTATATTTCATGGTTTTAAACTTTTATTTTTAAATTCTTTATGCTTGATTAAATAGTTTAGAGAAATTCAAGATCTCATTGCTGCTATGTTATAGATGTTTTCTAGGTTAATTCTATCTGCTTAAATTGAATTACTTATTTCATGTGATAATATGTGTTTTATGTTTATGTAATGATATAGATTTCAAGTGTTGAGAACCTTGTGGATGTGATGGGCTTGACCTGAGGTTAGGATGTAAAGCCCATCGTGATTGTGTGGTGTTGGTAACTAGTCGGTCATACCTTGGGTTTCCTTGGGTGGTTTTAATGACAGGATTGGGCATCTTAGATGTTGTATTTAGGTAGTGTTTCTATTAGCTTGGGTATGTAATGGGATTCTTTGATGGTGATCCCATAACATTTGACCGAAAGGGTTTTAGGGGAATTATGTTCCATAGTTAATGTGGATTAGGTTCTTATTTAGTGATTTAAACTCACCTTTGATGGTTAAAGCGCCTATTGAGTCATGTGTGCACATGTAGAATCTGTGATGAGGTCGGTATGACCAATCATGTGGGTAGTGGCCCCTGATAGTTTCAGTTTTGGTGTTTTTGGTTTGGGGGTTCTTTCTATATAATGCCACGTGGAGTGTGTAGAGACTTTGGTTGATAGTGATGACATTATAATATAGGGTCTGAGGCTCACTATGATTGAGTTCATGGGATTAGATTTTTATCTGAGGACATACATCATTGTTCCACTGGTTGTTGTGCCATGTGACAATGTGATATTTTGGGATGGGGTATGTGGGATCGGGACACTATTATTTGGGAGTGACTTTGGAACATCGATACATTGAGACAAGAGGTGTTAGGTGGCATGTGGTGTTGAGTTATGTGATTGGGGTGGAACCTAAGAGTTAATTAGGACTTTGGTTCTATAGGAGTACCTTGGGACATAGGACAATGGATCTCTTTTCTTGTGAGATTCTGGCGATGGCTGAAGTAGGTGACACTCCTTGGTGGCAGTTGAGCACCAGTGGAGGTTGTGTTTATTTATTGAATCACACTTTTTTCTTTACATAGAGATACATGTATTCTTAAAAACTTTTGGTAGGTATTCACCATAGGGTGGTATCCTATGTAGATTCATCTCACACCCTACATGGTCCCTCCGGCCTGTAGACATTATCATTTTACGTATAGGTAAGGGATCAACCTCAGGAGTTGGATCTTAGTAATGTTTGGCATGCACATTAGTATGGACCTTGAGTTCATTCCAGGTTAGAGTTTTATATTTGTTTAGTTTCAATTTTAGCAGAAACATTCATATTTTGTATATATATATAGTGGTTAGACATGGGTACCCTTTTTGTATATCTATATGTACGACATGCTATGGATGCATTCATGGTTTTTTTAGTGGTTACAAGTGTTTTTCTAACATGATGTTCTATTTACCTTCCACTATAGTTGTTTCAATTTTAATTCTACTATTTATCTGTTATAGGATGTTCTTCCACTCTACGGATCTTGTTTGAGTATATTGATTCATTTATTTTCCACTTATGTTAGGATATTATGCTTTTATCGGTAACTTTATCATCCTCCCAGAGGGTATAAAATCCCCACTATACCTGTTTAGACCCTTGTTTCTTGTCAGCATCCATTGGGATTTTCATAGGTGTGCCTGTGTTGAATAAAACTCAGTTTGATAAAACTATTTGGGTGGTTGTTCTTGTTTGGGATGTTACATTATCCATAGATCTATCGACAAAAAATCTCACGGATTAATAATAACTAATGCTAATATAAGGGAAATTATTTCTTAATAGACATAATGTCTAAGGAATATGAGGACCTATACTATCAATATCCACCATCCATATATTTTAAAACAATAGGTCCAACCTCCGTTTAATTTTTACAAATTATTTGACCATTGAGAACATGTCATTGCATTGAGGAGCTATATAACGTCTAGGCTCCACCTGTTATTTCCAATCTAAAGAATTTTTCATATTAAATAATCAAAATAAATAATATGACTTATCAAAAAACCATACTGAATGAGAAATACAGTTTTATAAATAGTTACCCAATTAATCAAATAACTATAAAAGTATGCACCAAATAAAAAATGGTTTGATTCTTAAGCAATAGTAATATCCATGAAAAATTAAATGGATAGAAATTAAATGCTCAATGATCACATGTATTTGAATATTTGAAAGGGAATTCAAGAACAATATATGTAGGTGAATATGAATATTATCCTTAGATAATTAAATCATAAACCACCCAAAGGAAGAATAAGGATGATATAAATGAAACTGATCCCAAGTGGAGTAAAAATATAGGGTTGTTGTCATTAATGAAATAAAAAAATTACTTTTAAAAATATTCTTGGAAAAATATCATTTTCTTTTGAAAAACGTTTTGAAAATATTTTTCATTGAAAATACCTTTTAAAATAACATTATATAAAAATAAAACTTTTAAAATTGAAAATAAGGTTTCAAAGAAATGATGGCGGATAAATTTGTACATGACGTACGAGGAAAAAATAATATTCCTTTTGTATGGTAAAAAGTTTTAAAAAATTCCATGTTGGGAAAGAGAAAGAAGATTACTTTGAAAACATGAATAAAAGAAAAATGGGTAAAATTTTATTTAAGAAATCCTTTTTAAAATGATAAAAAAAAATTGAAAACCTTTTATGAAAACATGGTTTTGAGAAGAAAATCGGTTATCTATCTAAAGAGAGAAATGAAGTAGGGTTTTCTTAATAACATTTTCTAAAACACTTTGAGTACCAAAATGTGGTAAAATGGTGCTAATAATTGAAAATTGCAATGAAAAACAATAGGATAATGATAGGGTTTACTGAACAAAATTCATGTGATTTTCTCAAATGGAAATACCATTAATGGATCATTAGTATTAGTCTTAAGGAAAATAATATTTAAATATCTTGAAGTGTCCCATACCACTTTGAAACATTTTAAAACATAAGAATCATGAATGAATAATATTAAAAAAATCATATAATATCATGATAATAAAATAATTAATGATATAGAATATATTTTTAAATATATACACCATATAAAATAAATTAGGTGTATAACAATAATTAAGTCTCAATTGAATGTAAATTGAGATGAAAATCCCTTAATAATGTAGTAACAAATGAATTAGAAAACCCAAAAGTAATAATAATTAAATTTAAAATTTAAATACAATGAATATAATATAATTAATGATACTATATTTTAATTTGGTAGTATATATACCCTATATAATAAATTTGGTTCACAACCATTACGTATGCATTATGGAATGAAAAAGAATGAAGAATCCCTTACCTTAACTTCAATTTTATAATGTGGTATTTATCCTCTTATATAATGGTTTAAAATGTGTTAATAACTTATTCCAATACCATAATAAAGTATATAATACCATATATTTACTTCTTATAATGTCTCATTCCCAATTGGTTATCAATCATTCAATAGTTTAACTATATCATGTATTAATTTCCTAGTTCATCCAGTATGCTTTACTTGTTATTTGTTGTTATTATTAAAAATATAATGGTTTAATCATCTACAAAATGTAAAAATTGATTTTAATATCATATATATCCAATATATATGTATCTATAATAATATATATTGTTTTGGAGATACGAAATGAAATGCATTGTTCATGGAGACGGTAGTCCGTGCGTACACATGAATGCTACTTTCATAGATTTTTCATTAAATAAGATTTTCAGTAAATGATAAGTATATATATTATAATTATATAGTCATATATATGTCATATATGTTACATAATTTTATTAAAATTATCTTTAATGCATTACTTGTATAGCTTGAATGAATCATATCCCTTTGAGGTGGCGGTAGTCCGCACTTCCACAAACGATGTTATCATTTTTACGCAAAATGGAATTTATATAGATTTGTGTTATAAAATAATTAAATAATATTAAATGAATAATAAATATTATATATAGAAAATATAAACAACTTTTATGTCAAAATGGCCCCCAAGAGTGGTGGTAATGTAAAATTGAACAATCGTCGATTAGCAACGCGGTAGTCCGCATACACGTAAACAATATGTTTGTTACACATTAGAAGGATGTATTTGTAAATACTGCTAAAAATAATAGAAAAAAATATACTTGTGTATTTAATATAATATATTTTTTATATAAATATAAAATAAGAAGAGTTTAGGGAGTGTGGAATGGAAATAAAAGGTAGGAGTTAGAGGAAGGGTGTTACCTCTTAATCAGGTAACTCTATTTGGTTTGCACCAAAAGGCTTCCTTGGTTTGACTTATTCCCAAAGGGAGGCTTTTAGAAGGATATTGTGGATGTTGGGGATCCATTTTGGAAGTTTTGTGTTCAATAAAATGTTTCTTGAGAGGTTTTAGGTAGTGGTAGTAAAGGATGACTTTCACAATGGAGGAGTGGTGGCAGTCTTGTAATATTTTAAAAGAAATGAACCCCCCCAAAAAGTTTTGTTTCATACAAGTGTTTCAATAATGGTCAAATGTATAGATATGGTAGTATATGGTATAAATATGTTTAGGAAATGTATTTTCAAAAATTATATAGGTCTTTTTGTGGATTAAGGATATGGTTTAGTCCCATATTAAGCCCAATTTAACCTTAATCATTGTAATTAATTATCATTGCATTCACTAATATTTTAGATAAAAACTATGTTTACCATATTAAAAATTAAAAATTATTATGATTCCAAATATGGAATCCATTTTTTTAATTCCAATCACATAAGTGGTATAAATTAAATTAAAACTAATCCTGCAAGCGGGACGATAATACTAGTTTTTAAAGTAAAACCCTTTGAAAGTTTGCTTTGTTTTTATAGTAAATTTAAAAGTACAGATGATTAAAATGATCTAAATTGGATTAATTAATAACAATATCATAGTATTAATCTTTTAAACCAATTAAAATCATAATTTAAACTTATTAATAAATTAGATGTAAAAATATTTTTGATTTACATTTTAGTACTTTCCACTTTTCATATAAAAATTAATCTTCACATAAAAATACCTAAAATTTACCCTAAGATAATCTATATGTTTCTATTTCAAATATTAAGTTTATTTTAAAATATTAAATTATTTAAATTATCAAAATTCCTTTTTTAAAATAGGATCACCATTAAAATGCCATAAAATTACTTTATAATAATAGCAGGTTTTAATTATAAAATTGGGTTTGTTCTTATCTTATAGATACCAAACCTAATAGATGAATATAAAAAATATTTGATTGAATATATACCCTATTTGTTTCTTTAATATCATTCAAAAAATTTAATTAATTAATTTATTAATATAAAATACCTTTGTGAGCATAAACACAATAATATTTCATTAATAATCAATTGGTTTATAATTTCATTTCTAATTAATTGGTAAACTAATAATTAATTTTATATGTATATTGAACATATATTTTCATAATTTTGTTAATAATATTATTAAAATATAATTTAAATCCTATGTTATGTATTATTATGTTAAATAATAATGTTTTATTAATATTTTATTGTTCGGTAAAATTCAGTCTTGTGTGCAACGTAATGTATCGAAGAAACATGTTGTTGTGTGTTTCCCACGCCAACTCATTATCACATGAACTAAAATTTTCCAATTATATTAATTTTATAAAATATTAAATATATTATAAATAATTAAGAAATAATATTCCCTCATGTTCTTGGTGTCGCGTTCCATACACACTATCACACAGAAACTGTGCATTAGAATTTCAGGATGTTACATATATTTCCTATATCAATTATGTGTTTTTTGTACCCCTTAGGATGGAATATCTTAGTGAAGCATGAGTACCCTGTATATGGTTTATAATACCTTCTTGATAACATCATCACATGATAATGTGATGTTCCCTTACAATAGTACATTAATCAGTTGAGTTCTTTCATTATCTCAGGAAAAATGATTTTTCCTTCATAACTAAAACTGTGTTTGGGTTGGGGAGGGATATATTTTTCATTGACTATCATTACATGATTTTTTATTTAGATAGATATTATTTTTGGTGAAAATTGTTATGTTTTATATATTATGGGAAGGTCATTAACTGATGACTTGTGTGATTAAATAATTTATGAGCATAACATTTGAAGCAAAATGAGAATTTGAGGTTCAGATATTGTTATCATAGATAGTTTACCAAGATTTCCACTTGAAGATATTGATCTATGAGGTATCATATATAATAAATTAATGATTATGAATTCAATTACACAAATTTAGTATTTATACACACTTGGGATGCTCTACATTGTCATTTTTCTAACCCCTGCATGGGTACTTTTGTGGTGACATAGTCATGGTCGTGAATTCATTTGGAATTTTTTAGGAGTACATGATGGGTATTGGATTCGTGGTCCTAGTTCATGGAAGAAGTTATTTTAGAATCATTGGGTACGTCTTGGAAAATTATTTTACATTTTATATTGATTTTAAATATAAAATTATGTATTTTAAAAACTTTTATTACATTTAAAATATTATATTTTAGTCATCATGTGTTGAATTTTGTTATTTATTATTTAATTATTTTCATATAATGTGAAATTTATAAATATTTATTCGTGATTTTATATCTTTTTTCATTCATATCTTCAATAAATGTGGTATATATTAGTGATTTTTAATTATAGTTTCATCATAGAATTTATAACATTTTTCATATATTATATCTAGGTGATTTTCATCAACCCTTGGCATATTGATGATGAGCTCATTGAGAAATAATATTTCGTATAATCGATATAGGTTTTGTATAGATATGGTTGCGTTATGTAAGAGTATTATTAGATAAGGCTTATCATAAGGAAAGAGTAATAAATTAGGAAAATATTTGGGATGGTTTAGGATAATTATGAAATTTTGATAGGGGAAATTGAGTTTAGTCTATCAAGATGAGGAATCCAACTATAGGGGTGTGGATGCAAATACATTCCAATAAAAAAACTATGATCATTAATGGTTTACCGGAATACTTAGGGAATTATTTTGAGAAAATAATTAACAAAGTACATGAACCATATAGTGTTCAAAATATGATATATTTATATTATTTATTTTTATAAGTGGTTATCTTTGGATTAACATTTTGGGAAATTTCAATGATTTATTCTCAATATATCTCATCATTTCATTATGAAATTCAATCAAAAATTAAAAAAAAATCTAAATGTGATAAAAAATCTTGTGATTATTCTTTATGAAGTTATAAATCAAGAATGAATGGTAATTAACATAATAGTGTGTGACCTTGGATTGATCATGATATTGATTTTAACATTATCCATGGATCAATGTTTGAGGGTTGGTAGCTATTTTTTATATTGATGATAGATCCATTACGAATTAAAAGAACATTCATGATTTTGAAACACTCTATGCGTTTTAAAACATGATTCTACTTGTGTTCTAGGATGATACTGATCCTAAGAAAAAAATACATGGTATGATGATATTCGTAAGATGATTCATTTTCTATAGACTCGTGTATATTTTATATTTATTTATATTATGATATTATATTTTAGTTTTCCTATAGTTTTAATTTATATGAAAAAATATAATTCCACTACCACATGTTTTCAGTATTATTTCATTGGTTTTTTATGATGAACAATTCCTTAATTGGTTTATTTCATATGATAGATATTTTTTGTATCAAAATTTTATTTTATTTTTTAAAATCCAAATGTTATTAAATTTAAATACCTATTTCAATGTAGAATTTTTCTCACCTTCACTAGATTACTATATTCATACACCACATTAGAATTTTCCTATTAAAAAACTCTATGATCATCATTTCCATCATTCTATGAGAACTACATGATCTTGCTTAGAAAAAAATCCCTACAGTTTCCACAGGAATAAATACCCCACATATAAAACATACAATATAAAATTCATATCCTCTAAGTACCATATTTCTATATAGATACATTCACCTAAACCATACCACATCAGGTTACAACAATATAAAACTCATATTCAACATAAATAAGTTCTAATACCCTTTCACTAATGAAGCACTTACTTTTACATCATTATTCTGGAAAATATATGTATTTTTTGTATTAAGCACCCAATATATAGATTGATTTTATATAAATATAGTTCCAATTAAATCCCATACACCTCACAAAACTAATCAATCATGTCAATGAAACACACCATATGAGAAACAAGTAAATTATTACACATTATATTTTCACTAGTTAGAATATACTGACAATGTCACCAAAATATTTATATATTTATTAAAACCCAATACCTTTAACATGTTCAGTCTTCACATTCATATCTAAAATCATCTTAAACTAATTTCATGAAGTCAAATAGTTTATGCTCATTCCAATTGAAATTTTTTATTTTTGGGAAGGACACATTATGGGGTAGAGTGGGAACATAAACATTCCTGAATAAAAATATAGAAAAAAAGGAAAATACTAAAACAATCCAAATAAATTTTAACATATTATAACTATGAGCCCCTTAAATAATCTAGTGAATTGAGAATTTCATTCTGTCAAGGCATCTTTGATGAGATCATCGAAGTAGAAGTCTATCTTCTCCAATGTACTAATATACTTCACCATGAAAATTATCCTTTCACTGAAATCCCATGTCAAAATATATCCTTAGGTGATAATAAATTTATATTGTTCCTCACTGGAGTTAAATCGTATATTTAGTTTAATAATTCTTTTAGAATCTTATTTTGGGGATTCAATATCAAAATCTACTTCCCATAATCCTTGTATCTGGGTCTATTTAAATACCCACATTATAAACTTTTATGCATAAAATCCCAATATATTAAGCCAAATTTATATATGATGTCTTTGAAATGACCATTAAATTCGTTTTTAATGTAATAAATTATGGAAAAATAAATTTTAGTCTGTAAACATAACAATTTTAATAAATTTACTACAATAAATTGTGGTTTACAAAATTAATTTATTAAATTTGGTTCCAAAGTATTAATAAATTATTTTATCAAAACCATAATACAATGAATTTACTATCTTTTATTGATGAGGATCATCAGATTTCATGATAGTTGAACCCACTATAAATACTATTTCCCATTTACTCTGAAGATATAAGGGAATATACACCATATATTTCCCAATATATAGTGAAAAAAACCAGTTTTTTATTTTTTGATTTTATGGATTTTCAATACATGAAGGTACTTAACAAATTATTTTCTATTACAAAAATAAAAAAAATTGAAAATAGTTTTTACTAAATTTTTAACATTTTGAGTCAAATACATATATAAATATTACTTGAAATAAAATTACACACTCTGTTTTGAGTAAACACATTTTATATTTTTCATGTGTTCTCACGAGTCGATGTTTTTAATTAATCTTATTATTTTATTCAACATAAAATATTCTAATTAACACCCAATCAGGTTCAAAAATATTTAACTCTTAAATAGATGGGTTAAAAATATAATATATGATTTTAATTATTTTATAATATCCCATGCTTCATTATAATTTAAAAAAACATAGTATGTTAACTTTCTTAAATTTCTATTTAAATTGAAAATAGTTATTTTGGTAATGTAGTTTATATTTTTTAAATAAATAAAAATATAATATGTTCATTTCTTATAAATATTTATCAATTAATTTTATTATGTTAATTAATTATTTTTATCATTTAATTTTAATTCGATCCATTAATCTTTAATAATTTTTAATTAATATTCATTTAAGTGGATCAATGTAGTTAATTTATTTTATTAATATGAGTTAATTATATCATATATTTAATTATATAGATTCCAAGGACCATTTTGGTTTAGAGACTTATAGAGTTTGGAAAAAATTGTAAGTTATAGAATCCAGAAATTCCACAATTAATGGAAACCCTTTCAATTACATTATGAATTACTTAATACATAATAGGTTTTTAATATCCTCACGAAATTCTTCATAAATACTATTTTATTTTTGACATACCATGCTTAATTATTTTATTTATAATCTGGGGAAATGGAAACATAAGATGTGGAATCTCAAATACACAGTAATTGAAATTGTATACTAGAAGATATCACTGAATAAATAAGGAATGAATAATATTATAGGAAATACATCATAATAAAATAATTCCATATAATTTATCACATTAACCTATAAAAAGAATATGTTAAATAATAGAAATAAACATATAGGAAAAAATAACTGATTTCATGTTGATGAAATACATAATGTTGGTCTATTCATGGCCTTGTTCTAAGATATTACATACTATCAAGGTATTATCACAACACCTATACTTGTTGGGAATATTGTGACCAATATTTCAAAATAAATTGGATGGAATACAAACAATACCAATCCTAGTTTTCCTCATTAGACCTATTGATGTGTCAAGGGGAAATTTTGGGCTTCCCCCCTCACTAATCATGTCTATTGTATTTATTATTTGAATTAAAATGAAAAATAAGACAATGTTAAACCATATTTCATTATTAATCAATAAATATAAATTTTTAAATGATAATTATATAAATTATAAATAATTACCCATTTAAATAATGTAACCACTTTTTTTGTAATAATACCTCAAACTAGCATCGTATAGACTAATGGGATTATTGTGCAGTCTATATATTACACAATCAATAAATGAAATGATCCAAATATGTCTAAAGAAATATGGTTTATGGTATTACTATGGGATGTTGTGAGTGTAACCAAAGAACATTGATGGATGTTGACATATACGACAATACCTTTATTTGAAAAAAACTTAAACAGTAGCTTATTAGAGGGGGAGAATGAATTAGATTATTTGAGAATGTGCGTTTAATCCACTATAATAATGTTGTATGATAGTATTTAGAAGGTAATTAATGAATCATAACCCCAATGGATAAAAAATGTAAATTAAAGGGGAAAATTGACGTGAAATTACTAAGGTGTTTCTATAAAAAAATTTAAGAATATCATAAAATGGGAAGTTAAATGCCACATTCAAAAAAAATTTAGAAAAAAGTGATTTTTATTTTTTTTAAATAATCATTTGTAAAAATTATTTTTCAAAATGGATCCTTGAAATTTGATTGTGGTTTTCAATAGGAAACATGTATTCAATGATAAAACAAAAGGCATTAAAAGAAAAAATTATCTTCAATACATTAATATAAATATATTAAAAAGACACATTGTAAAAAGTATGGTTTTTTTAATAACGTATAAATAAAATCATGAATACAAAACTTAATAATACTTAATTGGGTTTCCTAATAATAATTACATTTGAGTGAATGGAAAATATAGACAAGGATGGGAATCTATCATTAAATATTACAAGACTCATAAGAAAAAATGATCAAGGTAAATTATAGGAATTAAAATTTAAATTTCTTCAGATAGAAAGAGAATGTACAGTGACATAAAATCTTTGTGTGGAAGTAATCATTATTTTA
This sequence comes from Viscum album, assembly GCA_963277665.1. Classification (NCBI taxonomy): domain Eukaryota; kingdom Viridiplantae; phylum Streptophyta; class Magnoliopsida; order Santalales; family Viscaceae; genus Viscum; species Viscum album. The sequence continues at coordinate 193,690,076 of OY728145.1, forward strand.
ATAAATAATATCAAGAACAATCATTATAACTTAATAAAAGGAAACTTAGTTAAGAATCACCATTATGACTTTGGTAAATTTTGAATTAGAAGAATAAAAAATTTGGATAATGAAATAGTCTTATAATACTTTTTTATTAGTCTTTAATGAAAATTTTATAACTCAATGTGGAACAAATAACCTTGAAAAGAAAATTCTGTGCATAATAAAAAATATGTATTAGGGAGTTAATATTAGGAAAAAGATCCCATACATCATTATTATCTTTTTAATTGAATCCCAATGAAAGAGAGAACAATAGATGGATTTGTAAATAAATTATATTTCATGAATAATAATGATAAATTAAATCCATAACCAATTTATACAATAGTAAAATGAAATAAGTGGTGAATATACATCATATCTCAGTTTAGTAAAAATGAGATACAAAAACCCTTACCTAAGGTCAATATTTATTCTTTGAAAGTGTCTATCATCATAAATAATTAAATTATATTTTATGAATAGTATATTAGGAACATTTTCATCAACATTTCAATTCATAAATTCCATTAATTATCATTTATATATTTTTATTATATAAATATCACTTAATTATGTCACTTGATGTTGTTTGTTATTTTTTAAAGAAAAAAGGTTTGTAAATTAATAGTATGTTAAATTTTATTACAACCATTCCACAATCATAAACCAATAATTAATTTCTAATTAATGTTGAATAACACTACTATTTTTTCCATTTTCATAAATTATATAAATTTTTATAATTGTTAATATTAGAGGTCAAATAGATCCAAACAAGTACTAGCTATAGTCAATGGGTTATTATGGTTTAGAATGTGACTATTTTACAGTAATATATTTATTACAGAATAATAAAGATATGAAATATATGTTTTTATGTTGATGAATTAACTTATAGGAAATTTTGTTAAATTATAAAATACTATATAGAAATATGAAACACGTCAATTTTGTGGAGCTGGTAATCCACATATATACACATGCAAACCGCTAATTTTCCATTGATCATGAGGAAGATAGGTAATAGTTTAAAAAACCAAATATTAATTATGATATAAAAACATATTAAAATTTTAAATATACTTTTATAACTATTAATGGACGTAAGATAATAAAAATCATGCACATCGTTCATAGAGGCCGTATTTCAGACATATGTAGGACGCCAGATTCATTTTTTCAATAGTTTTTGATGAAGTTAAAAAAATAATTATTATACTAGTATAATAAAATTTCCTAATATTATTAATATTTATATTATCATATATTAATGGATATAATATTTTTTAGGTGGTCGAATAAGAAGATAATTAATATAGCTTAATTGGGAACATTACCTCACCAATTGAATATTATACCTTTTGAAACACATTATAAATTTTTATATTAATATTTTAGTATGAAAAAGGATTCTATTACTTGGTCAAATGGATTTTACAATACTTTTAATGAGTTTTGGGGAAATTACTGCTTTTTAATAGTATGATAAATGTGGTTTAAATGATCTCTTTTAATTAAAACAATTTCATTTTTTAAAAACTTATTGCACTTTTAGTGATTGAATGACACTACTCAAGAGGAGATGTCTCTAAAAGTTGTAAACAATGAGTGTTTTGGTGAGACAATGTCGAAAAATAATATATTATTCAAATTTAAATTTTTTTCAAAATTTTCTTAATTTTTTTTCCATTATACATTTACATTTTCCCATTTCTTATTTTACCAGGGTAACAAGTTTTTACACATGAAATTTATATTAAAAAAAGCTAACCCTTCTTAGATAATATTTATATTTTTAGCCTTAATATAATATCCCTATAATATTTTTCAATTTATAAATAACATTGGATTAACTTTTAAATAAAGAAATTACATATCTAGAACAAATATATTGTTAAAAATGTTATTTTTAGTATTATCTATTCTTAATCATATATTCAATTAATTCCCAATTGAATAAGTTATAATATATTATTAGATATTTATAATAATCATATCAAAAGAAATACTGGAAATATATCAATAAAATTTATTAGATTAAAATTAACAAAAAATAATACAATAATTCATCAAACATGATATATCTGCCATTATCATGGTCATTAACTTTAATAACATTAATTTTAAATTAATTCAAAAAAATAAAGTTTATTTTATTACATAATATGAAGAATTTGACCTAAAATATAAATTCCATTATATATATATATATATATATTCTAGAAGCGATGAAAATTAATATTTAATACAAGTGAATAAAAATATTTTTTAGAGGTAAATATTACTTAAGAATTGAAAATGTTAAACAATGGTATTATTGATTTAATATAGTATATTAAGATAACTAGTTTTATACCTAAATTTATTTTTGGTATACAAAATTTTTATTATATGTTTTTGAAATAATTACTTCATTATAATGTTAAAAACATTACAGTTCTAAATAAAACAATATTTTTCACTATTAAACAACAAATTAATTATTTATGAAAAATAAAAAAAAATCATCCTAAGTTGATTTTAAAGTTAATAATTAAAAACTAAAGAGGAATTTAGTAAATTCAACATAAAAATGTTATAATAAATTTTTTAAATTAAAACAAACAAAATATAATTAAAACTAAGTTTATATTGAATTTTATTTTTAAAATTTCTACTATTTTTATTTTTAATTACTATTAATTTTTTATTATATTTTATGGACCCAGCCTCCAATGTTACATATTATTAATATTTTGAACTAAAATTTACAGTATTATAGTCTTAGGGATATTTTTGTTTTACAGTTTTAGATAATTATGATGAACTCGTATATATAAATCAAATACATTACTTGTGGACACTTATACTCAGTATCCACTTCTTCCTTAAAATAAACTACTTAAAATAAGAAATTTTTAATATTAATCATTGGTGTTAAAAAAATAATAAAATTTACTTCCCCCATTATCTTAACCATCCTTATACATTTTGAAAAAAAATTTAAAACATTGGATGAGAAAAACATTCTTACTAAGTGACATAAAGAAATAAAATCATTATTCTAGTGAAAACATGAAAACTCATTAAAAACATTTTCATAAAAATTAATTATAACGTATAGAGAAATATTGTATATTATTTTTTACATCATTATCATATCAATTTTTGATTCACCCTTACAAATTGAATCACCAAATGGTCAATTCCCATTTATTTAATTCCCATTACATTAGAGAGTTATAAGGGGGCTCACTCACTATATCTTGACCTATAATGGGGCTCAGCCTGCCAAATATTGAAATATAATAGGTTTAAACCCATAATATATTGATATATAATTGGATTAACCCATTATAAATAATTTCCAAGGACCATATAATTAAATAAAATAGTTGAAAACTATTTCAAATCTATTTGTAAGAAATATTTTTTTATTAAAATTTCTTTCTCATGTAAATTTCACTTTTAAAATATGTAAACCATACACATAATAATGAAACAATTTTATTTTAAAAAATATGTCTAAAATTATAAATTATAAATTATAAATTAAAGAATTAAACAATCATGAAGTTAGGAAAATCATCACATGAAGTGTAAGTTAATAAACATTCCTTCCATATTTTTGTCAAAAATTTAAAAAGAACCACATTTAGAAAACAAAAAAATAATACATCAAAAAAATTTTGTATAATTTAATACATGATTATAAATTAATTTAAAAAATAATATGAGAACACTAAAAACATTTTTGGAAATAATTTCCGATAAAATTGATATCGAATAAATTCGAAGTTTTAAGGGTAAATTTAATAATATAGTTTAAAAAAATACATTGTAAATATCTTAATATTGTAGTGGATATTAATAAAATGGATTTAATTTGTTTATATTTATTAAATCTGCTTAAAATTTTGGAAATAAAATATAAGATATTCTAGAGTCATTTCAGACATACGTTTACTAGGACATAATCAAGAAGCAAAATATTAACCCAAAGAATAGAAATTGGGTTATGAAATCCCTTACCTCATGTTATAATTCTATAAAATGAGATAAAAATATTACATAACTATTAAAATAATGTTATTAATTTATTATATAACTATATTCATAATTATAAAACCTTATATAATAATTATATTACATCTTATGACCCCTTCATTAATAATATTTCATTATTTTCATGGGTTACTCATTGGTTCATTGGTGTATAATTTTGGGCGTTCTTATAAAAATGAATTAAAACACCATAAGTGAAATAGAATAGTATTAATAAACATCCATAAGTATAAATGGTCTCATATATAATTGTTTTCTTGTGTGAGGATGATTCATCTCATATAATGTTAATGAATAATTTTTATATTATTTTGGTGGTTCTTCCGAAAACCCCTAACTAGTTTCATTATATTTAATATTACGATTTTATATTTTAGTTATATAAAATTAAATGTGTTATAATATACATATTAAATTATTATTTAAAAATAAATATTCTCTTATGAACCACCATGAATGTGGTAAAGCAAAATGAAGAAAATCAGTATTCATTGAGAGTATTAACCCCAATAATTTGGATAATGGTTTTCATTTATTTGATTAATAATAGATGAGAAATAAAATATTAATGAGATAATCCATTAGAAACATAAAAACTAAGTACATAAATTGTTATGGATTTGTGATTCCTTCTTAGATGAAGGAGGTGGGGAGAAAATAGAGGATTAAAATAAAAATAAGAGAGTATCTTATAGAAAATTAGCTCTTGAATATCACCTCCTTGAGGAAACTATTAAGGGTCATAGATTTGACCTTTTGGAGATACTCGAAGCACATGGAAATGGGGATAGTGAGGAGGATAGGTTTTTCTAGATATTTTAGAGTCTTCATGTCTTTTGAGGATAAATTGGGTGGTGAGGGTTGATATTCATACTTGATGAGGGGTCGTTTTAATTGAATAAATAATTATTATTTTATATTTAAATCCAACCACCATGAGGTGTAATTAAGTTTGACAAATATGAATAATAGTTAATGTTTAAAAATTTACCTATAATTTGGTAAATCTTTTGTTAACAATGTAATTGTTTATACCTAAAAAATAAAAATAAACCTACAATATAATTTTGAACATATTATTCTAAATATGGAATCCAATTTACCAAATTTAATTCAAATAATTGAAAAAATATAATTTAATATAAACCACATAGATGGAAATGGAAAGAGAGTTTTAAACAGAAAAAAGTTGAAATAAATAAAATGTTTTAATAACAAATTTCAATGTGAAATTGAATAAAATTAAAAAAAATTATTTATTTATGAATAATTTATATATTTATAAATTAATGTTAATTTAAAACATAAATTTGAAATCTAAGTAAATTAGAAAAAATAGCTGTTTTCAAATAAAATTCAGTATTTTTCTCAAGTCATAATAAAATTAAACTTCTCTAAAAATATGAAATATTAACAACAATATAATTTTTATATTCCTATTTTATGTTTATTTTTTAAAATAAAAATTATTAAGGTTTAAAAATGGTGTTTTAAAATTGGAGTTCCACTAAAAGGTGGAAATGTTTCTTTTTAGAAAATATATATCTTTTTATACGGAAAATTGGATTTCTTCTTATCACAAGACTATATAAAATATTGGATGAATTTAAATTTTTTAAAAATATAAAATATAAATTTTATTATTATAATTCAATAATAGTTACTAATTTTATTTTTAAGTAAAAAATCCCATTCTAGGTATGATATAGTCTTTTAGTAAAACTCACCCTTTATATTAAATATGTTTTTTTCATTTATAAATAATTGGTAAAAAAATTCTTGATTTTATAAATAGGTTTAAACTATATTTTCATAATTAATCAGTCCTAGTCATTCCTACCATTATAATAACTATGTGATTACTATTATATTTAAATAATAACAATTAGTCATTTGGATAATCATGATGTGGAGTATATTGATTGATATTGAATATATTGTTTTGTTTTAAATCAAAATATGTTACATTCTACGCCCTTTAATTAATTTTCCCACTTCACTTGAACTCAGGATTGAAAAAATAGTGGTTTGAATTTTTAAAATACATTTGTTGAAATCACACATTGGAACAAGGTTTAATAAAACTACAATTTGAAAAGTGAGAAATGAATATAAATTTGGTCGCCTAAGAGAACACATACTAGGGTTCTGATAGAGTGTGATTGAGAACATGTTCATAATGTCAACTAACACAAAATCATAAATCAGTGATGGATTAAAAGGCTATTATTTTTTCAAAATGAAAAGTAAACAGATATCATTTTGGTTTCAAAATACATTTCCTAATATTGAATAATTATTTTACTACCTAGACTGAGAACATAAAGAAACATACATTCTTTAAAAGTATAATTTCATCCTTTAATCAACTTCTAAAATAGGATCATATTTTATACATTCTATTAGTATTCATGATATTTTTTAAAACCTTAAGAATTAGAATCAACTTTTAAGGATAAAAAAATTCACAAATGTATAACTATTAATTCCTGATTTCATTATACATTCTCCAAAAAATGGTTTGTACAATATAATTAAATTCCTCAAAAGAAATATACCTTTATATGAAAAAAAACTACATTAATTTCCAAAATTCAACATTAATACCAAAATCTTAACGTATATAATTAAAGAAATTACAATCCTTCAAATTCCACAAAATATTCAAGACTAAAATTGAAACCCAAAAAACATAATGATTTTATCACATATTCTTCCATGATAAATTTGACATTTAACTTAAAATTATATCAACAACTATTAAATACCTGGACAAAAAATTAATTTCTACAATCACATAATCTTTAAGACATCCTAATCATTTCCATAAATCATTAGAATAACTATTAGTCCACAATAAAGTCATATATTCCTCTAAAATAAAATTAGACATTTATTATTCAAATAAAATTAAATAATATTATATTTACCTAAATCATATATAGTTTCCAAAATATTCAACATCTTACAAAATGGCATTTAATAAATTAGTCCCCAAAACATTTTCCAAATATCATGGTTATTTATAAAACATATTTTCCAAAATTGAACATAAACTCTATTCATCAGATATTTTAAGTAAAGGAAAATAATTTTATACTAACAATGACATTGTGTTGGCCAGTGGAAAGTGATGCACCCTTATAATCAATCTGTTTTTGGTACAATTCTCATGGCCTTACTAGACATGATTGGTTGTCTCAATTATGTTGTTTTTCTTTTTTAAAAATAATATTAATTTATTCATTATAAAAAATTGTAAATATCAGAAACAAAAAATAAATAAATCTATCATAGCATAACCACAATTTTTATCTCATATCTTTCATTTTCCACCCTAATAATTATGAAATGATAATTACCTCATAAAAAATGTTCATATAAAAAAGGATATCCCTAAAATTTAAAATTATGAGGACAAAATAAAGGCATTGTTCCTAAAATAACATTTTTTAAATCATTAACCTAAGGGTATAACGTACCTAAGAAATTTATAAAAAATTGATAAATATCCCCCAAATATTAACAATGACAAAAAACATAAAAAAATGTGTTTTTAACATGTCAAAAATAGCATCAAACATCAAAATATATTGGGCTACTTGGAGTTTTTATCACTTATTGAGATGACCCACCATCAACTACAGTAGTTGTAAATGAATTTACTTCACCTTTATGTTTCTGATCATGCTGATGTTCATCATGTGTAACTAACTTTAGAAACACATTATCATAATGACCCAACTCAATATAACTGAGACACCTCGCCATTGTATTGTTATAAGTTACCCCATTCTTTTGAAGTTTAGGATTCTTTTCTTTACATTTACAGATCTTGTGACCCTAATGACCACATTGAAAAAACTTCCTAGATCCTATCAAAATATACCTAAAATGCCTCCACAAACACTTGAAACATTTTAGGGGCTTACCTGTAGATATATTTATTGGATTATTATCTATTTACAAATATCTTGATCATTTCTTACTATTTTCATCTTATGGAACATTAGTATTGACAAACTCCATGACAACTTTTTCAACACAATGAAAATCTCTCACATTACTTTTAAATTATCATGAGAACAAAGCACTTCTTAAACATTCTCTGAATACTGTGTAAAATCTATTAATTTGAAATTAAAATTTATTGAATAAAATTTGAAACATACCATTCCAATATTTTGATGTTTTATTCATAGGCAACCACTGAATCGTCATCAAATTTCTTTAATTACAAAAAATGGTTTCTCTATCCAAAGTAAAACAACCTTAGGGAAATTTTTCTGCAAGAATGTATTATAAATATTTCCCCATTTCATGGCATCAATATCTTATTTCTCTATATTATTGTTAACCAAATCCCAAAATTAGTAAGGTTTGACTTCAAAATTATAAACAAAAAGATTTATATATTGACATTTCGCACATCCCAAGAGATCAAATATCTTCTCAAGGGAATTCAAGCATCCATATTATACCACTTGGTCAGATCCTCTACTAAATTATGGGGGAGTTTTCTCACAAAATTCTCCACAATAGACATGTTAATTCAAGGAAGATTGGGTTTCTATCTAGAATGGATACCACCACCATTTATATATTTTGTAAAAAACGACATTACAGAAGCAAACTATTCTATTATGATTCTATCCATCATAGGATAATTATTTCTATGGATATTTTCCACTCAGTTTTTTCTAAATATAGTTTCCCTATTATCTATATATCAAACCATTTAGAACTAAAATAGTTTAGATGAGGAAACATGTTAATAATTAAATTATATAAAATTTTAACTTAAACCTAAGGTAACATTTTTAATAGAAATTTATTATCATTATCCTAACCTATGAAGTTATCTAAACCATCCTCTAATACCAACAATAAAAAGACAACCTTAATCATTACATAAGTTAGTGATTTTTTACTAGAATTTACATTATTACAATCCCAAGAATCTTTTAGGATTATATTTTTTGGAGAATTATGTTTAACTCTTAAATATTAAACCCATAAAATACATGTGGAAACTTTTAATAATTATTCATTTCTTATATAAAATAAAATTCTTAAAAAGAAATCATTTTTTTCATGATCAATCTTCAAAAAATTTCAACCTGAAATCCTCCATTCTCTCACCCATCCTTATACACTATGAACACATTTTAAATCATGGGATGAGCACATAAAATCTCAATAAGGGACATGAAGAAAGAAAAACATTATTCGAGTGAAAACATGAAAATCCATTAAAAAACACCACTACTACAAAGGAGACTTTTAATAGTGCCGTCATTTATTATTGCTGAAAAAAAACTGATAATTCCAACCATTATCAAAACTAAAATAGATACTGATAACAGGTACCTTTTATCAGATTTTTTAGCATTGATAAAGTGTATCCTTTATTATCATTTTATTTTAGTGTTGATAAAAGGAATCTTTTTATCAACACTTTATTTTTATTAGTCATAAATGTTATAAATTATCAGGGATTTCTTTTTAGCTTTTCTAGAGACTACCTTTCTTCATCACTTTATTAGTTAAATAATTATTGTTAAAAATGAATAATTTGAATATATATATTTTATAAAAATTAAAAAATAGTATATATTAAATATATAGATATATTAAATTAATAAAATTAAATTAATAAACAATTTAAAATAAAAAATGAATATATTACAAAATTAGTAAAAAATTTAATAATGAAATAATTACTAATAAAAATGATTAAGTATTATATATATATTTATATATTAATTGTAAGTAGTAATAAATAATATATATTAAATATAAATATATAAAAAATTATAAAATAAAAATATAATAATGTGTTTTTCATTTTTAATGTTTGATTTATCAATTTAACTTATATCAATCATCATGTGCTACATTGATATCACATACATATATGTAATTAATTCATTTTTATATAAAACACACACACACCCAAATATATAACCAATTAGTTAAATATTATAAAAAAACACACACACCTAATATAAATATTTATTAATTCAAATATTAGTATATATTTAAGAATTTCATTATAACATAACACATTTTATATATTATGTTTTTAATTGAGAAATTTTATTTATATATTTCTAATATCATTATAGTTTGGTATTATTTATTGATTTGTATTATTTTTAGTTTTTAAATTTGATCATTTTATGTTATAAATGTATATATTTATTTAATATGTTTTAGTATTTTCAATATCTATTCATCTTTACATCAATATATAAATATATATATATATTAAATAATATATATTTACATAATAAAACTTATCCATTTATTCAATATTCTTAGAGTATACTCATTTTCAATTAATTAATTTCACTCATTTTTAAAATTCATGTATTTAAGATTATCCATCAATAATGTAAAAAATATATTTGTAAATAAATATTTGTAAATGAATATATAAATATATATTTACTATATTAATAAATTTATATATTTATATATTTATAATTATTAAAAAGAAATAAATATTATTTTTAAATATGTATTTACATAATTTTATATATTTTAATAAATATAAAATTATAATAAACATTTTTAAATAATTTACTTACTGGGACTTGAACTTGAGCCCTCGCCGAGACCCACAGGGGAAGCTACCCCTAATATGCACCTTGGGACTATATACATATATATATATATGTTATATAAAAATATAAACATATAAATGTTATTTTTAAATTATTATTTATATATTTATAAATAAATAATTATATATTTAAATAATTATAAAATTATAATAAATATATTTAAACATTTATTTTTTTATTTTTTCATATATTTATTTTATACATAATCAAGTAAATATATATAATGATATAAATGTATTTGTAATTATAAAATCATAATAAATATATTAACTATATTTATATATATTTATTTATTAAATGTATATAATTACATAAATATATATAATGATATAAATATATTTATAATTATAAACAAATAATTACAAATATATTTATAAATGTATATTTACTATTTTTTAAAATTTATATATTTATAATTTTAAATAACAAAATTTAGATTTTAAAAAAGTATTAATGAAATTATAAATAAGAAATTATATATTTAAATAATTATAAAATTATTATAAACAAATATATAATTACATAATTTTTTACAATTTTTTATTTATAATAATAATTATAAATCCTTTATCTGTTCTAATAAAGGATAATTTTATCAGCCCTGAAAAAAATGAAAAAGAATCATTTTATCATCACTTACCAATTTAGCACTGATAAATGGGATTTTTATATACACTTTTTCGAAGAGGTGATAAAAGTATCCTCGATCTGTTTAAATGAAATCACAATGTGACTCATTCAGTCGTGACTCTAATTCTCTCACAGAACTCCCCTACTGCGGGCGCTACTCCACTACCTTTTATTAAACAAATCAAGGCTAGAATCTAATGTCTATTATTTTCTCCTTTTCCTCTCTCATTGTTTTATTTTTTGGGATTAACGGTTTGCATTTTTGAGATATTATTTACCAAAATGATCCTTAAATCTCATATATATATATATATATATATTACTTTAAATTACCTATACCTATACCATTTACCTACACAACGCCACCCCCACTATTTTAACTCATTCCAGATTCATAGAAGGAGACATGTTTTTCCTCATTCTCATCTATTTGGTGTAGGTATTTCTATGAAATAGATTAATATTATAATTAACGGTGTGAATGTGATTTCTAAATTTCATTTTTATGAATGTAGGATTATATGTGATAGAATTATTTTGACTTGAGTCCATTTCATTATGTTTTGATCTTGGAATAAATAAGGTTTCTTTTTAATTACATGTTTCCATATTTTCGATGGAATGTTTATAGGTCTTATGCTATTATGAAATAATCTAATGGATTTATAAATATTTTTTCTTATTTTTCATTGGTTTTCAACCAATTTTGGTTTTCAAATAGCTAAACCTATGTTTTATAGGGAATTCAAGTTTAAAATTATGTATAGAGCTCTAAATGGATTAAAAATTTGTTCCTTGATGGATTTAAAATTTTTATTTGAACGTTTTGAGTGATTTTCCACTTTGAGAAAAAAATACATCGATGGTTTCTTTAAAATGTTTTGTTATAAAGGGGTGGCCTTTGACCCTGTTTGGGATTTCAAGAAGAAGTACCATGTACTAGGAAACATTGAAATGTTTTAAAATAGTACTGATGGTCTCCATCATTTTCAAAATGAGGATTAGAATTGTTTTTTAAAGTTTAAAGGGGATTGGGATCCCAAACATTGTTCTTTTATTAAAGGGGCGATTAGAAATTATCATTATAAATAGTGTATGTTAATGAAACCCATTGATTTCCCCTTGTATTTTTACCCTTTTGGGGGTTGTGGATCTCAATGTGATTCTAGTTACTTCCCTTGTGTGGGAATGTTCTTGTTATTCCATGGGTACATTTTATATATCGATATTCATTGTTGGGTTTCCTGGGTTAAGGTAGCTGTTAAAATTTATTATGAGTTAAACATAGAATATATGCTTCTATGCCTCACATCTTTTACTGGTTGGGGGAAACTAGGTGCCAACTGGAAGATCAAATTTGTTCCTCTACTTTTTTAACATGTCACTAGTTTCCCCCCTCTTTTGATGGTCACAATGACTAAGAGTGGATCTTTTATCACAATGCATTTTTTATTTCCAAGTTTGATGACATGGGTTTTAAAATTTAGTTTATAGTTGTAGTTGGTCCACCGAATTTTGTATAATAGAATCCCATGAATATAAATTCCCATGGAAATAAATACAATAAAAATTTGATAAATAGTTGGTAAAAATAATACCCTATGCGAATAACCAACCTACCATTAATGAAACAAACTCTACAAGTATACACTAGCTATCATTTGATATTATATCCCTTCTAATAAGTAATCAATCATTGAACCATTCAACCCAAAGAAACATCAACCCATGTTCTCCAAGATGCACTCAAAGTGGTTATGTAATGTAACATGGTAGGTTTTTTTGATGATTTCCCATACCTGTGATCCACATGAAAATAATTTTTATCATTTTTGATTTATGAAAATATTCATAATGTACGATAATTGAAAGAAATTTACAACACATAATTTTAATAAGACAATTAAATAAGTTTTCAAAAAAAGGACCATGAGATTCACAAATAAGCCTATAAAAATAAGGATTCATTTTGTTAAGATAGATTTATAAAAAAATACCCTTCATGCATAAAGTACACATTTTTTAGTATCTTGAATGAAAATTTTTACTTTCATGAATATAGATATAATACTTTAGTCATCCAATAAAACAAACATTCCCTACCTTAATTTAATCCATCATCATATTCGTAATTTCCATCCATCTCTTAATAATGGATTATACTCCCTCTTTCAAAATAGACTTCCTACCATCATTTTGGTTCCAATGTTCCTTAATAAAATACCTTCGGCTAAAATTTTAGTCATTAATCTCCATCAAAGCCACTGCCACAGTCTTAAAAAATACATCTCTTAAATAATTCATAAAATCTTTCAGCCTTTCATCCTCCTCATTTACAGCATCCAAAGAACACAAAAAAATGACATCCAAAAATTAATCAAAACATAGTGAAGGAACATGTTTGGTATCATGATATGAATTTTATAATATGAATCACTTGGTTACTATTGGAAACTCTTTATCAAAAATAACTTTTAATTTTTTCGAATTAAAAATGGTTCATATTAGAACTCTATAGTTAAGAATACTTGGATGAGGATTACACTACGATGGGTGACCTCCTAAGAATACTCATTTTTTAAATTTCTTGTGAAAACACCATTCCAAACACACCTTTCTTTTCCCTTTCCCTTCAACCTTGATAAATGTTAAAGGGTTTCAATTTGACCTTTGAAGGTATTCCTACCATAATGAGAAGAGATCGCATGCCCTTATTTTGGAATCATAACTAGGATAATTTCTCCTGGCATCTAGAAGCAATGGTCTGTTGTCAAGCTCTATTATCCTTCTCACACCAACACCATGACATTTGTTTATCTCTTCTAGGATCATCCAAAAAAAGAATCATCTCAATGGAACTGGAATACAATAAATTTTTGTGTCTAGAAGTCATGTGAATTTTAATTTTCATTCCATCACTTTTGAAATTTAATATCTTAGAAGACAAAATTAAAAATGAATTTATTATATTTTTGAACCTCAGTGAACCTAGAGAACTTATATTTGAGATTAAGGTTAGGTAAAAGGACTAGTAACATAATTTGAGTTGATGTTGCTTAATGGGGGTGATTTGACGTTATCATGGTTGTGTTGGGGACCTTTAATTTCCAAAATAGTAATTATTTCATTTTTTTCTTGAGACTCATACCCCATCTATTTTATGTTTTTTAACTACTCTAAGTAGTAGTCTTCCAAAATTACCACTAGTACCCGGTAAGGGATGATGTTTGATCGTAGTAGTTGAAGAAAAATTGGTGGATGTCCACAAAATATGGGGGATGGATATCAAGAAACAAAATGAAATATTAACTTTTAGAGAGGTATGTCATCAATGAACATTGGAAGCACATTGATGGTAGGAATGGTAGTTTGAAAAATAGTCTAATCCATCATCATGGGATAAAAGGCAATCAAGAAACTGTGTACATATTAAATAAACACAGAGGAGGATAGTTGTACTAGAGAATTGAAGTGTTATATCTCTATTCAAGATAGTAATAATTTTCATGCAAGATTCATACAAATTTGGACTTTTATGCATGTAGTGTGTAATGTTGTTTTCATTCAAAAAAACTAAATGTTGTACAATTTATGTAGATAATTAATTCTACATGTGATAAAGTAACAAATCCCAAGGAAGAACAGGTTATTGATGATGAAACTAACGAATTATAAGGGGATAAAAACATATTGATGAGGAAAGAAAAAAAATTCAGTATCACAAATATGAATAAAATTACAAAGGATAGAAGTAAGGGTTTAAAATTTGAGGTTGTATATAATCAACACGACCAACCTATTGACCCCAAAAATTCAACATTCATTAGTATTCATGGGGTCACAACATGGATTAATGTGCTGATTGATATTGTTTCATAGTGCCACATCCAACATATAAAGAAGGAAATCATTTGGAATGATATAATGGAAATGTTATGTTGTACTTTCTCAATTTTACTGAAAATTTATGTCATTAATCATTAAATTAATTTCCATTATTCCTTGCAGATTTTGTTTATTTCATAAGACTTCTATAAAAAATTGGTCTTAATATCCATTAGAAAATCCCATAGAGGCGTATGAACTCTTCATACAAAGTTACATCTTAGGGATGTTGAGGGGAAAATAATACCACACCCACTAGTTTCTTTTGAAAACATTATAAAGTATGAAACGTGAACTTCTATGTTGGAATGAGATGTCATTTTAGGTGAAATGTGGTTGATAATATATTATATTGACATAGTTTATTTTATCGAACTTCGTTCAAAAATACTATTTTATGAAATAGAAAAAGAGTGATGAAAATAAAGAACATACATCAAAATCAATTTACCCCTATCACAAAGAAATGATGGGGTATGCTTCATTTGAGAATAAATTGGTATGTATATTAAATCAATAATAAAATTTTAATTTTGTGAAATGAAATAAAATATGTTCCTTTGTTTATATTAGGATTGATGAATCAATATCCAAAGCCACTTCCATCCCATGTCATGTGCTATGGAAGGAGGATAAGGTAAATAAAGGGGATAAATTATATGATGAAATCACAAAACCATTATGGGAAACATGTGTAATTATGAAGTAATTGTACTTTTTTATGCTTTATAATGATATTATATAAAAATATATATTTATGTTCATATTTGTTTCATAGTTTTGACACAAGAATTGAAAACTCCCATACTTGAATACAAGGTGATTTCAATACATTTGATGATCCCTGAAAAAATGGTCAAGTTAGAGGATTAGGTTTTTGAGTCTCTCATTGAACATATTTGGAAACAATAATCCCACATGAAGATACATATAATATGGTGAGATGATTTCTAACACAAATAGAGTTAGGTCCACAAGGTTGAATGCCCTAAGAGGGGGGTGAATCGGGGTATGACTAATTTAAAATTAAATCTCATTCTGATCTTGTTTCTCTATGAAGCATAACACACTTCTCTCTCTTTCCCATTGCACAATATAAACAGAAAGTAAATAATGTACAGGACACAACAATTTTTACTTGGTTCACCCTCACTGGGCTACGTCCAAGGAGCATACACTGGCAATGTTCCGATGTACCAAATCCACTATAATCACACAACTATTTACAAGGTTTGGGATAGATTACTTTGATTCCCAGGCTCACTGCCTTTACAATGTTTTGGGTTAGCTCACTACTTTCCCTAGGGTCACTCCCTGTTTCTCTCTCTCTGGCTCACTACCGGTGGAGAGGATCACCTTCTTCCTCTTCCTTTTCTTACTTCTCTGGAAAGGATCCAATCAAAATTTATAGAACTGTAGGTCTCTTTATTATCACTAACGAATAAATCCTTTGTTGTATTTGGATTCCTTGTTGAAGTCCAACTTTCACCCGTAGATGAATCTCACTTTGCACCGAAGGTATTGGGAAATCTTCCAGCTTTCACGCAGCCCTGAATCCCTGCTGTGAATCAACCTTACCTGGCACCCTTCTCTAATATGGCGTGCAAGTATTGGCACACAAGTCAAAATTGGCGTGCAAGTACACCTCAACCACTTGCGCGGCACAAGCTTCTGCAACTCCAAACTTGCGCGACGCACACCCTTTTATGCCCAAACCAATTTTGGCGTGCAACCAAAAACTTTTGTGCTTCTTAAAAATATAGCATGAAAGTGTCACCAAACCACTTGTGTGACACCTTCTTCTTCAACTCAAAACTTTCACAACTCACTTCCTTTGTCTCCCAAACCACCTTAGGTGCGCAACTATCACCTGGTGCACAACATCTACTTGCGCGACCACACACCCCTTGCGTGACAACCACACCTGCACGATGGGAGCTTTGATTTTTTTTAGTGTTGAAATCTTCACCGAATGAGGAGGGTTAAACCTATATTTATAGGCATTTAGACACCCTACGCGATGGCACACAAGTATCCCCTCGGTGCACAAGTTTCGGCACGCAAGTCTCTGTCATGCAACACACTTGCACGACTAACTCTAAAACTTGGCCGCCCCTTATCCCTTTCCCATATTTTGAAGTTCTGATCTTGAAAAACATTAGGCGCACAATTTTCCACTCCTTTAAATACACGGTGCGCATGTCCCTTTTCCAAAACCACTTTTCTCCATTTTTTGATTTTCCGGCCAAAATATTTGGCAAACACTAGAAAACGGTGCCACCTTGTATCTGCACTTTTTGTACCACCTCAAGATCATCCATTCCTTTGTCGAAATTCTTGAATCAAACCAGGATTGTCAACCACATCCCTTGAACTCAAAATTCCATCATGAAATCCCCTTTTTCAACAAATTTTTATATCATGGTTTTCTTTGTCAACAATCACAACACAGATGTCCACTTTTTCAACAAACACAATCACCTCAAAAATGATTCAATGATGCCTTGAAGGATTTTTTCCCAACAATCTCCCCCTTTGAGTTTGTTGAAAAATATTCCATGAAAAGATACATCATTAATTCTTCAATCACCATTTGCCTATTTCGATTCTGATTACGATCAAGGATTTACTCAACACATACTTTAATCCCACATGAGCAATGCTCAGCGTGAGAAACAAGAGTGAATGAAAAGTTCATCAATGAATCACTTAAACTATAACGTCCACTATTGACACCAAATTGATACCAATTTTTTGAAATATTCTTACCACATTCCCAAACCACTCTTATTTTTTATCATTATCCTTAGCTATCGTGATATCTATTCTTTGATTGATCACTCCTAGCATCATCAGATTTAATACGCTCCCCCTTTATCATTGCTCCCCCTATCTCGATGCTCCACTTGTCAGCTTCTCCCCGTATAAATCATGATTTATCAAATTTCCACAATGTCTCCCCTTTGTCAATGAACCCAAAGGTCACTCCATTACAGTCTGTAACAGAGTAGAGAAAGCATATCAGTGCATTAGGGAAAAATACACATCATACCTTGGAGAGAGGGGGGTTCCACATCCACAGTATTTCAAGTGTGGGGAGTCAACTGAGCACCCAGATCCAGTCGATGCCTTTCAAATGCTTCCTTGGGGAAGGCCTTTGTTAGAATGTCTGCAACCTGTAGCTTTGTAGGCACATACTCCAACTTCACGATTCCCTGTTTAACCTTATCCTTCATAAAATGATACTTTGTCTCAATGTGCTTTGTCCTTGAGTGATGGATGATATTTTTTATTAGATTTATAGTACTTGTGTTATCACACTGGATTCCGATCGGAGACATCACTTCAACTCCCATATCTTTAAGCTGCTACTTCATCCACAATAACTGTGTGCATGCTTGAGTGGCCGAAATATAATCAACTTCTGTAGTGCTCAATGAAATGCAATCTTGCTTCTTTTTTAGACAAAAAATACCCAATCCACCAAAATAGAATGTAACACCTGATGTTGATTTTCTATCATCCACTGAACTAGACCAGTCTACATCAGTATATCCCAACAAATCTGTCTGATATTTTTCATTATATGTCAAGTCGAAATCCATCTTACCCTTGATATACCGAAGTTTTCTTTTCACTGCATGCATGCAGATTTCCTTGGGATTGCTTTGGTAACATGTTCCTTGGAATATGGAGAAAAATAGATCAGGTCTTGTTGCTGTTCGGTACAGTAAACGGTCGATAATCTGCCTGTATTTAGTGATATTAACTGCCATGTCATCCTCATCTTTGGACAGTTTCATCTAGGTAGCAACTGGAGTCTTTATCTCCTTTGAATTTTCCATTCCAAACCTTCTTAGAACCTCCTTGGAATATTTGTATTGAGAAATGAATGTGCCATTACTTCCTTATGTCACTTATAAACCAAGGAAAAATGTTAGCTCTCCAATCATTGACATTTCAAACTCAGTTTTCATGAAATCAGAAAACTATCTACACTGGGCTTCATCAGATCTGGCAAATATTATGTCATTAACATAAACCAACACCATAATCCTTTGATTACTATCATTTCTGAAATAAAGATTGTAGTAAACTCCCATATGCTAGAAACCAAGCTTCTTTAAGTACTGATCAAGCCTTGAGTATCATGATCTTGGTGCTTGTTTCAGCCCATACAACGCCTTGTTCAGCCTGAAAACTATGTTCTCATCCTCATGAATGAGAAAACCATCTGGATTCTCAATGTACACCTATTCTTCCAAAACCCCATTTAGAAATGCAGATTTGACGTCCATTTGGAACACTTTGAACTTTCATTACACTGTTATGGCTAAAAATAATCCAGTTGTCTCCATCCTTGCAACTAGTGAAAATGTCTCATCAACATCAATACCCTCTATTTGGGAGTATACTTTTCACACCAGTCATGCTTTGTTTCAAATCACTATTCCATCTTTATTCATCTTGTTGGGAAAGACCCATTTAGTCTTGATGATGTTATTATCTGTTGGCCTCAAAACAATCTCCCATGTCTGTTTCTTCCCAATCTAATCAAGCTCTTCATTCATAGCATGAACCCAGTTTTCAACTTCAACTACATCAAGAAATCATTTCGGCTCTACCTGAGATAGTAAAGATGTCTGTTGTAGTGACTTCATTCTTCTTGTCTGAATTGGAGCTTCCTGATCACCAATGATATTTTGTCTATCAATTTCATCTCAGCTCTTTGGCTTCCTTTAAGACACAGACTTGACACTTTCTTGTTCATCATCAGTGTCTTCTTCTGAATCAGCATCAGCCACCTCTTCTCCTCCTGCATTTCTTACCCCCCTCATCATGTTTCATCTAGAAACTGTTCACTGGGTTGTTGAGTATTTTTTTCATCTTCTACTATAGTGACATCATTTCTCTCAAAAAAAATTCACATCCTTTTGTTAAAGTGTTTATACCCTTTTCTTTTACTTGAGTAGCCAAGGAATATACCCTCATCTCCTCTTGACTCAAACTTCCTGTGATTTTCATTGTTGAGAATGAAACCTTTACTTCCAAAGATTCGAAAATATTTCAATGTTGGCTTCTTTCTGTACCACATTTCATATGGAGACTTTCCTTCCTTCGGACACAATAGAGCCCTGTTCGAAATATAGACCAATGTCAAACCTGCTTCCTTCCAAAATTTCTCTAGTAGGTCCTTTTTAATAAGCATTGTTCTGGCCATGTTGTTGATGATCGAATTTCTCTTTTCAACTACTCCATTCTGTTGGGGAGTTCTTACTGATGAAACATGATGCATTATCCTTTGTTTCTCGAGATAATCTTCTAAATGACCTACTTTTCTGATATCACATTGGAGGTCAAGATTTTTTCTTGATTCTTTATTTTTTGTTGCAGACTGGCCACTTCTTATTCAAGCTCTTAGATACACTTGACTTGATCTTTCACTTTTCTATTGAAGCCATCGATCTCTATTTTTTGTTCTTCAATCTTGATCTTATACT
Source organism: Viscum album (assembly GCA_963277665.1). Taxonomy (NCBI): domain Eukaryota; kingdom Viridiplantae; phylum Streptophyta; class Magnoliopsida; order Santalales; family Viscaceae; genus Viscum; species Viscum album. Next base: position 193,710,792 of record OY728145.1, read on the forward strand.
CACTAACATATTCTGAGTTCTCTAGTATTGATTACTTGAGTTTATCGATTTCTTCCATCAACTCCGACTTCTCTTCTTCCTGATGCTACTTATAGAGTTTGGCATTATGAACAACTCTGTTATCTTTATTTTTTTGAGCTCTCCAAACATCTATCTCCTCAAGAGCATCCTCTAACTCATCTTGCATATCTAATCTTCCTTCAACTTCTTCTTCTTCATCGTCAACTTTAGTTTCGTTCTTCTATTGAGAACTAAAGATGACTTCCACTATAGAATTTTCTCCAAGATCTTTGCATTTTTCAATCTCCTCCACCTCTTCAACCTCAGACTCATCTGAACTATCTATTTCTTATGAAAGAAGATTCTTCTTCTTGAAGAAATTACTCTTGAACTGCTTCTTCCCTTTCTCATAGGCTAAAGATCTCTTCTTGGGAATTTCAACTTCATCTTAATCATTTTCTTCTTGAAACGTTTTGGGGAACCATGCGGCAATATGACCAACTTTTCCACATATAAAGCAAGCAAATGGAAGTTTCCCTTTGAACTTTCCTTTTCTTGTTTGAAGATTTGAGAAGAGGAATGACATTACCTTATCTGTTTCTTCATCCTCTTGAGAATCTTCAATGGTGGGCTTCTTCATGCCCTTAAATTCCACCTCTTTGTATTTACCCTTTTCCAAAACGTTGTTATCATCATTTCTGATTTCATATGCAACAAGTTTGTTGTGCAGGTTATCTAATATTAGCTCTTTCAGGTCTTTAACCTCCAAAATAGAAACATTCAGATTAAACCGAGGTAGAAGTTTTTTCAGGATGCGCTTCACAATTTTTATATCTTCAATAACTTCTACAAGACCTATAATGTCATCCACTACAATATTTACCCTATCAATGAATGCATCAATAGATTCATTTGGGTTCATTCTAATATCTTCATACTTGTTCCACAAAACTTACAGCTTTGCCTCTCAGACCTTTGTATCCCCTTCATATATATTCAATAACGTTTCCAACATGGCATGTGACATTTTGCAAGACATCACCTTTGTATATATAGGATTGGATAGTGCTCCCCCTAAGGCATTGATTGATTTGGCATCAGTATCCAACTCTCTACGCTCATCTTCTTATAGTGCCCCACTATTAATATCAGTTGCTATGCCATGCATTGATGTTGTGAATACATCCTTTCCCAAAGATCGGATGTAGTGTTGAAAGTGATTCTTCCATAGCTGAAAATTATTCCCGTCGAAGATCGGAGTCCCTTTATGATTGGTGACCTCCATTGAGAGAAGAACTAATAACAACCATTTCCTCTAATACCACTTTTTTGGTCCACAAGGATGAATACCCTGAGAGGGGGGTGAATCAGGGTATGTCTAATTTTAAATTAAAGCTTGTTCTGATCTTCTTTTGCTGTTAAGAAAAACACTCTTATCTCTCTTTCCCGTTGCACAATTTAAATAGAAATTAAATCATGAACATGACACAAAAATTTTTACTTGGTTCACCCTCACTGGGCTACGTCCAAGGAGCATACACCGGAAATGTGCCGATGTACCAACTCCACTATAAGCACACTACTGTTTACAGCATTCGGGATAGATTACTTCTATTCCCCGGCACACTGCCTTTACAATGTTTTGGGTCAGCTCACTACTTTCCCAAGGTTTACTCCCTGTTTCTCTCTCTCTGGCTCACTGCCGGGGGAGAGGATCACCTTCTTCATATTTCTTTTCTCACTGCTCCGGAAAGGATCAACTCACAGTTTATAAACCTGTAGGTCTCTTCATTATCACTAATGAATACATCCTCTTTTGTATTTTGATGCTCTGTTGAAGTCTAACTTTCACCCGTAGATGAATCTCACTTTGCACCGAAGGTATGGTGCAATCTTCCAGTTTTCATGCAACACTGAATATCTGCCATGAATCAACCTTACCTAGATCCCTTCTCTAATCCCGTGCGCTAGTCTCGGCATGCAAGTCAAAACAGGCATGAAAGTCTACCTCAACCACTTACGCGACACAAGCTTCTGCAACTCCAAACTTGTGCGACGCACACCCTTTTATGCCCAAACCAATTTTTCCACGCAACCGACAACCTTCGTGCTTATTAAAAATCAGGCGCGCGAGTGTCACCAAACCACTTGCGCGACTCACTTACTTTGTCACCCAAACCACCTTAGGTGCACAACTATCACCAGGTTCTCAACTTCTACTTGTGCGACCACACACAACTTGCACAACCACCACACCTGCGCAACGGGAGCTTTTATTTTTTTAAGTGTTGTACTCTTCACTGAATGAAAAGGGGTCAACCTCTATTTATAGGAATTTGGAAACCCTGTGAAATGATGCACAAGTATCCCCTTGACACGCAAGTTTCGGCACGCAATTCTCTGCCACGCAACACACTTGCGCGACCAACTCTAACACTTCGGCGCCCCATATCCCTTTGCCATATTTTGATGTTCTAATCTTGAAAAACATTAGGAGCGCAAGTTTCATCTCCTTAAAATACATGGCACTCAAGTCTTTTTTTCAAAACAACTTTTTTCCATTTGTTGATTTTCAGGCCCAAATTTTTGGCAAACACTAGAAAACGGCACCACCTTGTATCTGTCTTTTCGTACCGCCTCCAGATCATCCATTCCTTTGTCAACGTTCTTGAATCAAACATGGATCGTTATCCATATCCCTTGAACTCGACATACCATCATAAAATCCCCTTTATCAACAAATTTGTATGTCATGGTTTTCATTGTCAACAATCACAACATAGATGTCCACTTTGTCAACAAACACAATCACCTCAAAAATGATTCAATGACTCCTTGAGGGATTTTTTCCCAACAAATAGAGTCAATTCATGATATTATTATTTTATTTGTATTGTATGAACAATTTACAAGAAAGGATAAAAGTGAACTGCTAGTGGAGAAAAAATCCTCAGATAAACCAAATGACACCACTTTCATTGAGGCTATTCATTCCCCCCAACTGCATATCACACCCATGGTAATAAATTTTTTCATTTTTCCTTCTCCTAAATGTGAATCAAACAACTTTAGATAACTTTGTTTTACTAAAATTATGCAAGTTACGGTGGTATTTGATTTGTATCTATCAACACCCATGTACCAACATGTTGTGATGGGTACAATTTATAATATCCTAGGAGAAAAGCTACTCCATCATGACCTTCCAAAAGATCACATGAGAGTGGGTATTGAGGTATCTCATGGGATGACTGTTGAGTTGCATGATCCTCTTGAAGGTTAAAGTGTTAAAATGGTCAAAGATTCTGTTGGAGCATTCATAGTATGGTCATCTAATCTTATAAAGATATATGAGGTATGTATTTAACAAATTTTTTAATTTTAAAAACGGGTGATAGTTGATGATAAAAGTCTTGAAGTGAGGTTTGATATTATAGATGGATAAAGTAGTAGAGAAATATATGTTTGAATCCATAAAATGTAGTGTATCAACCAAGTTAAAAAATGACCTTCTGAGAGTTGCTTCTCCGTGATAGTTCTAGAGTAACATTTATTATTATTATAAATTCATGTAGAGAAAAAATTTAAAGATAAATCTATTTCTTACATTGAATATAAAAAATCAATTTGTGGTTGTAACTTTATAAACATAATTAGTCTCAGGATTCAAAATGATATTCTCAAGTAGGAATGGATGGGCGTCTCAGTTGTGAATAAACACATAAGGTACATTTTCATAATATTTCTATGCAAATAGTGTTCTAATATATTTATTAAAGTTCATAAATTTTCATATTTTCTATAGGATTTTATATTACAACTCTATAAAAGGAAGATAATGCGAAGCACAATTTGGATTCAATAATCCATGTATCATTTATACAACTGATCTTGCTTTGAATGAAGAACAAATTAAGAATAAAAAAATAAGTTTTAATCGAAGTGACTAATAAAAAATTATCAGAATAATGTTTCTTATTGATTTATAAAATTCAAAAAATATAACTCTACAATACTGTAATGTAAAATATATTTTTAATTTTTGAATTACTATTTTTTTTTATTTTTTAGAGAGCATTGTATGTTGATTGAGTCAATTTGGACACCCTAAATATTTATTTGTTGGATCCAATGCAAGGATATCGAACCAACCAATAACACATGATGTGTATTGTGAATTTTTAATATATTTCAATCAATATTTAATAAATAAATTTTATTGATATATTTTCATATGTATTATAACAGTAATTTTGTTATGATAGGTTGGTCACTAAATATAGGCTAGATCATGGAATAAAGTTAGTGTATGATTGGAAAAAAGCATGTGAATTACTAAAAATAGAAAAAAATTTAAATTATATATTGAATTATTTAACTATTAAAACATTTAAAAATAATTTACTTATTTTGGTCAATTTTTTGTAGTATCTGAAACAATATAATGACATCAATTGTGGATGTTAAGTATGATAAATATTTAGAGAGATCATAATGCATGAAAATAGTAGAATTCCCCTATAATTAATTTACAAATGTAAATGGAATTTTATGAAATTTATTTCATAATAATTTGTTTTTCTATATTTTCTTAGTATTATCAAGATTTTCGATAACCTAGATACTCAAAAGAATAAATAAATTAGATTAGAGATGAGTGGGAAGCATACGTTTTGTTACAATATATGCCGACAAAAAATTTAGGTAATTACCTAATATGTTTGTGATCCAGTACAATTTAGGACCTTCGAAATATATTTGGGGTGTGAAGAATTCGTGTCATAATGTTTATATATTATTATTGATCTCTTTCTCAAGGAGATATATAATTGAGGAAATCAATTGTTTTATAATCACTAATCTACAAAAAATAAAATTATTGGGCACTTGTGAAGGTAGGGGTAGAGGCGTTGGAAGAGGAAGAGGTGGTGGCAGAGTTAGAGACTCACGTGGAGGTAGAGGAAGAAGCTAAAACTATTCTAGAGACTGAGGTGGTGGAGGAGATGAAACGCTGGCTTGTAAACTACAAAATTTTGGAAATAAATTTGAATGAGGGCTATACCAAGATTGTTTTTAGAACAATTTTTGAAAAGTGCACAGAACACTTGTCACTTAATATAAGATCTATTTTACAAGTGTTTTAGGTTTATTAAGGAAAAGATTTTTTCCCCACTTCTTTATGTTTTTTTATATAGGGTTGGAATAAATATATAAGATAATATTGTGCCGGAAGCTTTAATTTATCCACTAGTATTATTTGTCGAAACATTTATTCAACCCCTAATTAAAAAACTGTTATATAATCCAACATAAATGTTTGAATTTATAAATGTGTAATCGGCCAATGAATTTATTAGGTGAAATGAAGAACTATTGGAGGAAAACCCTCATTAATATATCATGGTCATTGAGGATGTTTGGTGTCAAAGTGACAGCTATCAGTTTAAAATTTTCATTTTAGTACAAAAACATGTCAATCAATAAAAACCAATCAAACACACACAATGTTTCTTGATAATTTAGTACAACGATTCATAATTCATTTTTGATGTGTTGGAATACGTCTCATGTCAAACCCAAACATGATTGAACCTATACAACTAAAGTGCATATTTCTAATTTAAAATGAAATTTTAGTAAAAAATATAAGTGGAGTACTAAAAACTGGGGAAACACATTTTGATGGTTTTTAAACTAATTACAATGATTCATAATTCATTTGAGTTGTTTTGAAATCTGTTGAACTTGAATTGGATGCATGGTGTGACAAGTATGAATCCAAGTGCATTTTTATTCAAAATTAACATAATGTTTTGCCAAAAAAAACTGACAAAAAAACTGATAAATAACTTTTGTATTGTTTTAGTACATTTAGGAAATGATCCATAACACATTTTTGACATTTTGGAATCAATTACACCACAATACGACCCACGGTGTGACATGTATGACTAAAAGTGTCCCTTATCTTTCTAAAATAAACATTTTAAAAAAAGTGTCACTCCTGGAATACTGAGAAACCACATTTGGATTTTCATGATAATTTTGGAAAAAAATTCATAATTAATATTCTCATTGTAGGAATAACTCTCATATCAAACCCACACACAATCCATCCTATATGACTAAAAGTGCATGTTTCCAGTTTAAAATTAAATTTTAGTAAAAAACAAAAGTGGCATATTCAAAATCAAGAAAATTCATTCAAATTACATTGATATTTTTTTACAAAGATTCATAAGTCATTTGAGACGTGTCAGAATCATCCACACCTCAATCAGAGGCACGGTGTGACCGGTATGACTCAAAGTTCTTCTTTTAATTCATAATTAACATAGCTTTTAGTGGAAGAAACAACTTAAATACTCAACAAGAAAAATCATTTGGATTGTTTTGGAAAATTACGAAAATGATCTTTAAAACATTGGTGGAATGTCAGACTCAGCCACACCTCAAACTGAATCATGATGTGACTGGTACGACTCAAAGTGTCTGTTATTGGTATAAAATTGAAATCGTAATAAAAAATGGTTAACATAATAAAAACCAAGATAAAATTCCATAATTTTCATGATAATTATGTAAAAATATTCATGATTAAGTTTATTACATATAGGAATTAGTTTTATGTCAAACCCAAACACTTTATAACATGTGTGACTAAAAGTGGATGTTTCGATTTAAAATGACATTTTAGTGAAAAACCTAATTAGAATAATAAAAATCAATGAAACACATTCATATTTTTTTGATACATTAGGATAATCATACATAAGTCATTTGAGATTATTTGGAATTTTCCTCACCTCAATCCAACACACGGTGTGACTGGTATGACAAAATAGGCATCTTTTTTTTTAAATTTACATTAATTTTAGTGAAAAAAAACAATTTACATACTCAAAATAGAGAAAACAAATACATATTTTTTTACATTAATAAAATTATTCCTAAGTAATTGGTGACATGTATGAATTATCCATACATCAATCCATCTCATGGTGTGACTGGTATGCATCAAAGTTTCCGTTATCAATTTAAAATTGACATTTTAATGAAAAATAAGTCGATAAAAAAATTAGCAAACACACTCATATTTTCATGATAATTAAGGAAAACAATTCATAATTTATTTTTGATGTGGATGAATCAATCTATTGACAAATCCAAATAGGATACAACATGTATGACTAAAAGTGCATGTTTCTAGTTTAAAATGACCTTTTAGTAATAGAAAAAAGTGGCATACTCAAAACTAAGGAAAATAATTTAGATGGTTTTTATACTTTAAAAAGTTGATCCATATATCATTAAAGATGTTTTGGAATCGACCACACCTCAATATGATGAACGGTGTGACAGGTATGACTCTATATGCATCCTTCATTCCAAATTTACATTAATTTTAGTGGGAAAACAATTAACAAACTCAAAACCGAGCGAACACATTATTATTGATTTGGTAATTTATGAAAACGTTCCATGGGTCATTCTTGATGTGTAGGAGTTAGAAACATGTCAGTCAGAATCATGGTGACTCTAAGAACTCCTTTTTATTAATTATTGAAATTAATTTTAGTAATAAAAATTTGAAACACTCTATAATAGTGTTTTTTTCTTGTGTTTTTGTTATAAATTTAATGTCTGTTAAATTTTTTATTTATATATAATTTATCTAAATTTTTTTTTTCATGTGATCTTTTTGGTGACCTAGTGTGTTGTTACGACACAATGTATGTCTTATTTCTGGTGCTAGGGTGTGTAGTGACATCATACTTTAGTATATCACTTTACGAGTGCTAAAAAATGTGATGATAAAGGAATCCTTTAACAATTTATATATTAGTGCGATAATTATTTCCATAATCAATCCTAATTAAGTGTGCTGATAAATAGTGTCATTTATCAATTCTTTTTAAAGCGTTGATAAATGAGTGATTTATCAGTTTTTTTTGCACTGATAAATCACACCATTAACAGTTACTATTTTTCACTAATAAATCACACCTTTATTAGTTATTTTATAGTACGGATAAAATATTGGGCCTTTTAACCATGTTGTTGTAACAACCCAAAATTTTGAATAATATTTGTTTCCTATGTTGGTGTTTTATTTCATTTTATACTCCACAAACTATATCCTTTAATTAATGAAGTGATACCGTTGGGTTCGACCATTATACGACCATTGGTCAACATGACCGTTGTAAACCAAACTCTTAACATTAAATTTATTTATTACAAATACAAGTGATCATGGTTAATTAATATATAAAGAAGATTTTGTGGCCCCATCCAGTAGAATCGAGTCATATGAAGCCCATCAGTCAGAACATGCTAAGGAGGTAGCATCTTTGGGCTTTGCTCTAGGCCAAGATCAAGCCGAACTTCAACATTTGAAGATTGAATGGAATTTCCTAAGGGAGAAGGTCAAGATAATAGAAATCACCACTAAGGAAATGTTGTCTGAGCCACCCTAGGATTCTATCACCATAACACTTCTTACACATAGGTCCTATGCAGGTATTATAAGGGGTTGTGTAACAAGGCCTTAGATAATTCTTGTAATCACTCAGTATAAATAAAACATTTATTTATTATTATGGTAAAATTAGTGATTTTCAAATGTCCTGATAAATATAGCATGAATATTATGGATGAATTTTGCAAAAAGGGTATTCTAAAATGTACCCGTAAACATTAAATAATTAATAATTTGAAATTATTTTCAAAAATGGTCTTCTACAGTTGTGTTCAGTAAGAAATTTATATTCTAATAATATTCAATAGTAAATTATGAATAGTAACATACCCTTATGAATAATAATGAATAGTAAATTGGAAAAAAAATAAAAAATTCCCCCATGAATGTATAAATTCAATTTAGACATCTTAAACGTGAAAAAATGATCATAGTATAAGATTCATTATTTTGGTTGGTCATAAATATTTTATTTACAATTTTATAATCAATTAAATAATTTAAAATGAAAATTTATTTATATAAAATTTAATAATAAATTATTAAATTATTTTCTTATCGTTACGTGATAAATTTATGGGACCTTGATTACCTTTTCAGGGTGTTACAAAACAAGTTATAGATTTAAAGTTGTTTATTTGGAATAAATAATGATTTTATTTAAAATTTATTTTAAAAAAATTTAAAAAAATATTTTTAAAAAATTGAGTTAATTTTTGAATTCAGAGCATCGATATTAGGTTAGGGTAAATTTTTTTGGGATTTTTATGAAATAGTTGAATTTTTAGTGAATAGTAAAAATACATATATGAGTTTTTGGTGTTTAATGACATCATTAATGATGTAATAATGATGTAATCATTCTAGTAGACATGTGAATAGTAATATATGCTATTATTTGTTCCAAGTGGCCAATACCATGGGAAAATACCATTGGAAAGCCCATGGTTTTGCAAATACCACCAATGAGGTGTCCCTAAGAAATTAATTAAATATTCCCTCAATTTTCCTATAAATACCACGTCATTACATCATTCATTTCATTCCAAAATTCCCATCAACATTTTTCTATTATTCTTAGCTCCTAAGGAGTCCTTCCAAGGTACCCACAATCCCCACAAGGTCCCAACCTTCAGCTTTTGAAGTTACTCTTCACGATAAGGGAAACTTTCACCCTCCTCTCTTAGCCATGGTATCCTTTAAGTTATGTCTTCTAGTTTCCATCTTCTTATGTGGGTGTATGTTCTTATATATCCTTATTAATTTCCATTTCATATTTAAATGATGAGATACCCTTTCTTCTCTCCACAATATATTTCTCCAAATTTTTAAGTGACGTTGTTAGTCTTCAGAATCTTCATAAAAGAAATCGAATCATCACTCTTCCTTCGAGTTTCATTTTCATATAGTAGTTAATTAAAATATCCATACAATGATCTCATTTCTTTTTATTATGTACACCTACTGTATTATGAGTTATACATGAGTGGGTGACTCTTGTCCCATCTCTTTTCAATATTTTCTAAAACCATTTTTTATAGCTGTTATGCTGTAGGAATTTCTTTTCAAAATTTCTCTCTCTTTCTCTCAAGAAATTCTCTTGTTTTATTTATGTGAATACCCATACCTATTTAGTTTATATGGGTATTCATAAATACAAAAAATGATATATTTTATTCTGAAATTTATATATATATATATAACCCTCACTCATTTTCCATGGGTTATAAATGACATAACGATCAAGTTTTTAAAAAATTTTAAAACACCAAGATTTTGAAATGAAACCCATTTCATTTATTCTTCATCGGTTATTTATGAAATGTTTGATTATGAACTATTTGGATCACATGAAAATAAATACATATTAATGGTGCATCCTGATAGAGCTCCAATGCATTGGGTAATGAATTTAATCTCTAGAGATGATAAGTTTCACAATACCTTGGTGAATAATCTTGGTAATTTTTATGACACCTTGAGGATGAAACTTGGTGATATGTTCATGCATGTCTAAATTAACTGTTTTAGCCAAATATTCATGTTATGTATCATGTTATTTTCCTTATGAAATTCCTATACTTCCATTGATCATGTCTTTATCAAGTTCTTATTGAAATCACAAGTAAGCTGAATCCATTGCTTTCTTTGCTGGGCTTTTTACTCACCCATTCCTTTGATGTATGTCTCTAGATTATGAGATGCAGTAGTTGTTCACAGGATTAACTTTTCATGATGCTTTTCAAGGGTATTTAATATTTTTTAATGTTTTCATGTATTTTGTTCTAGATTTCCAAGACACAAGAGTTTAAAAGTCCTGTGTTTGTAAAATTTAAGGAAAAGGTATGAAATAAAAAGGTGGGATGCCATAGTTGGTATCAAAGGAAAGTTAAGTTATTTATGGAAATTAGGTTATGAAAAAATTAGGAAGAATCCTATAGAAATGTTTAAATATAGGAATACTTCCTAGTATTTTGGTGAGTATTTATTAAGTGTTTTATCAAAAAAATACATCCCTATCTGGATACGAGCAGGTAGAGGAGGCTCTCGCACATATGTACCTAGGAGTGAAAACTCTGACAAGGAGTTTTGGGCTTCACCCGAGGTATCCCAGTACACGACAATGGGCTTTGCTACACTCTTGGTTACGACACTCCCAGGGGATATGTTTTGTTAATCATAATCTTTTTATGAATAATTATGATGTATTTATAAAGAAATGTAGTTGTTTAAAGCATGATGTTTTAAGACATAAAATACTTTATAGTTAAAAGATAATTAATGAAATAAGTTTCTCACTAAGGTTTTATTATTTTAGAGAATGGAGTGCAATAGGAGGAAATTTGAAAATGGTGACTGTAATGGACCATGCACTGAAAAACCTTCGATAGAAGACGGAATGGAAATATTCATGTGAATAATAAACCAACTGACTCAAGTTATGGGAAATAACTTGAATTGAGTTGAGAGACTTATCTCACCCTGAAGGGAAAAACTTTCTGTTGAGTCTTTTATGTGTCAATGACCACCAAACTCTTATGGACCAACCGTACCATTAATTGGTGAACAGTAGATCAGATCTATAGATAAGATCATCTATGTACTCTACTATTAAGAGTAAGAGAGGGTCACCATGGTTGTCTATCGCTTAGAGGGAGAAGCTGATCAGTGGTGAGAACTGATTAAAAACACGATTCCAAGAGTGGAGGTTGAATCTATGAAGCGGGAAGAGTTCAGAGGGATCTTCTCTAGTAAGTATTTCCCTCGTTCCATGAGAACAAGAATAGAAAAGCTCGAGCTAAAGTAGAAGAATAATGAATCTGTGGGAAGCTACGAGATAAAATTCACAAGGGTTTCATGTTACACCTCATGCTATGTCATGGATCCTAATGGTAAGGATGATATATTCGTTTGTGGAATGAGACCACGTCTACGTAAGAATATAGAAAACTGAGACTATGACAGCTATGAGGGGATCGTACGGAGTGCACTGAAGGTCAAACTAGAGTTTTGTGAGATACAGTGGTCTCATAAATCCAATGAAAAGAACAGATCAATAGATCCATGTTTAGGGAGGATCTTCAATCAGGGAAGAGGAGGCAAGCAAGTAAAACATCCCACATATAATAAATGATTGATGAAGCATTCGGGGAACTGCCTTCTCAGGAGCGGGAAGTGCTACAAGTGTGGTTGAGATGGCCAAATTGTGCGGAATTTTCATAGTGAGGTGAATCCTAAAATTCCCAATACTAATGATAAGTGGAATTTCGTAGATTCCATACCTGATGTCCAATGTTATAAGTGGGGACAAAATGGACACTTTGTCAATCACTGTCCAAATCCAAGGGCAGTGGAGGGGAATAACCATCTTCTAGAGCAACGACCAAGGGAACAAGGTCATACATTTATAATCACTACATCAGAAGTTGAAGCACCAAATTAGGTTTTGGCAGGTACCCTTGTGGTTGTCTCAATGCTAGAAAGTACATAGTCTAATTCTGGTTCTATGCATTCCTTTATTTCTTCCATGTTTACAATGAATTTAAAATCAACCCCTGATTTTCTAAAAGTAGAGTAATCTGTTAAGACTCCTGGTGGGATTATCCACGCACTGTCAGTGTTTAGAAACTCTAGTATTTACTTTAGTGAGCACAGTCTTATTTCAAATCTAGTATTCATTCCAATGCTGTAATTTGACATTATACTAGGGATGGACTGGCTCTCAGAGTATAATGCTAATATCAAATGCAGAAGTAAGGAAATATCAGTTGTCTAGAATGGAAATGCTACATATATCTTTCAATGAGAGATATCTAAACCTGATATTTGTATAGAAGAACATTCTATATATTTATTTATGGAGTTGATCGGTGAAAAAGAAGAATAAAATGTGAGTTTGAGGACAGAAAATTCCCCCATGGTCCTAGAATATGTTGACATATTTCCTGATTTGTTACTCTGACCTCCCACAGAAAGATAGGTATATTTCTTTGTTGAACTCATACCTAGGTCCCATCTGATATCAATGACCCAATATAGGATGGAAAATGTGGAGCTGGAGGAGTTAAATAAACAACTCCAATATCTTTTGGAGATGTGTTTTATCTAACCATGTGAGTCTCCTTGGGGAGAATCAGTTCTCATTGTGAAGAAGAAGGATGGATCATTGCGGCTATGGATTGATTATAGAGAACTAAATGGGATCACAGTGAAGAAAAAATACCCTCTTCCTAGAATTGATTATTTTATTGACAAACTATGTGGGGCTCAATTCTTCTCTAAGATTAATCTTCAATCTAGTTATCATCAATTGAGGGTGAAGAAAGAAGATATTTCAAAAACTGCCTTCTGATCAAGTTATTAGCATTATAAGTTTGTTGTTATGAACATTGTATTAACTATTGCAACTGTTATTTTTATGGATTTGAAGAATAGAGTTTTTAAGGAAAACATTGATAACTTTGTTGTAGTTTTTATTGATGATATTATGATATATTCCAAATTTTCTGAGTATCATGATGATCATCTAAGGGTTATTTTTCAAACTCTATGGAAGGAGGGGATTTTGGGTAAGTTCAGCAAATGTGAATTCTCGTTACAACAAGTTTCTTTCTTGGGGCACATTGTTACCAATGAAGGAATCACTATTGACCCTACAAAGACAAAAGTTGTAGAGGAATGACCATTGCCTACACCAATAACTGAGATCCATAGTTTCCTTGTATTAGTGGGATATTATAGTATGTTTGTGAAAATATATTCACGACATTATAATTCATTAACCATGTTAACTTAAAAATGGGTCAAGTTCATCTGGACAAAGGATTGTGAGGAATGTTTCCAAGAGCAGAAGAAGAGATTGGTTACTACACCCATGTTAACTCTGCCCTAAAGTGGATAATGATTCATTATTTTTAGTGATGCATCTCTAAAAGGGATTGGGTGCGTCCTCATAAAAAATGACTAAGTTATTTCTTATGCATCTCAGTAGTTGAATACTCATGAGCAGAATGATCCTATACATGATCTAGAGCTGGTTGCGGTTGTTTTTTCTCTGAGGATATGAAGGAACTACTTATTGGTAGAAATGTGATATATACACAGACCATCAATTTTTGAAGTATATTTTCACACAAAAGGAATTGTACATGATATAGAGGAGATGGTTGGCACTTCTCAAAGACTATTATTTTTCAATTAATTATCATCCCAAAAGAGAAAAAAAATTCGCTGATGCATTAAGCAAGAAAGGCCCTATTGTTCTTTCCATGATATAAAGGATCTCTTTTAATCCTCATCATAGAAAGAACAATAGGGTCTTTCTTGCTTAATGCATCAGTGAATTTTTTTCTCTTCCTGGAGTTTTTCATGCCGTTTTAGATTTTTCCACACATGAACCCTCCGGAGCCCAACATTTTGGCATTTCCCTCCGAATCTGACTGTTGTGACCCCTCACTGATCAAATTCTGAGGGGTAGAATTTGTAGATGCCGAAAAGTGATCAAGTGCAGAATAAGGTTCTGAAATGACAATGAAAAGTCATATTCGGACCCAGGGACCATGACCGGGGGGCCCGGAGGGGCAACGTGAAATAAATTCATAGGTGGGAGAAAACGTTATGTCCTTCTCGGAAAGTTATGGGATTCGCAAAAGTTCTGTGTGGGTGCATGAAATATTCCATGCCCCACCGCGCGTTGTCAACATTCCACACTGCCACCTCCATCATGCAATTATTTTTCACCAACCTAGTTTTCGCACCACCAAATAGCTATAAATAGAAGACGACCCCCTTCGACTTCGGGGATGAAGAATCTGAACTGGCTCTCGTGTATGAAATTCGTCTTCCACACGTGCAAATATGGCCTTTAGGTGCAGTTAGTTTTGAACCAAGTCACCCCAGGGTCCGCCTATGCACGAGATCCCCATGGTTTAGACTAAATTCCAACCCCTTTGGGGTCCGCCCCTGGTGCGCAATCCCTTCCAATTGCATGCAGGCTAGCCAATTGCGCGCAATCCCTTCCACTGCATGCCCCCGGCCAATAGCGTGCAATACCCTTCCATTGTGAGAAATCCCCTTAAATTACACACACCACCATCATAGTGTTTAGTCTCTCCTTGAGCACACTCCTTCTAGTTGTGTGAAAAACCTTGACTCCAATTACGTGCAATCACAACTGATTTCTTGTGAGCCTGGTGCTTTTTCGCGCAGGTAAACTAATTTCACGCAAACCTTAGAGGTTACGCACAATCCCCCCAGGACACCTCACCTCAGTGCTCCCCGAGCGCCCCCTTGTGCGAGTGCCTGATGCTATTCTTATTGATGCCATTCAAGGGTGTCTCTCATGCCCTAGGCATTCTCATCATGCGTCGTTTTTCCATGCATCCTTCTAGGATCGTACGAAGTAACTTAAAAGTCCCCTGGAAAACATTGCCCGTTGCGTTGATTTGCCTCATGCTTCTTCGCATAGACATGCAAACGGCTATTGCTTCTTCACAGAGTCACGCTAACGTGGACCCCTCGATGGTTCGCTCAGCGACACCCCCCCCCCCCACAATGGCGTTGCCGATGCCTTCCCTTCTACAAGGATCAGAGGGTACCGGTTATGTAAGTCCTAGGGTTGCAGAGCAAACCCCCTCTCATTTGAGCAGTAGGACGTTAAACTTTCATGCGCCATCGTTCTTATCACATGACATTAAACTGTGACCTGGCCTCGTACCTCGCACGCAGGATCCCCCCTCCTTGCACATTCTTCACGCTCACTCATCTCCACGGGGATGGGATCACCCCTCACACGGGATGATATCCTTCTTATCAGAGTGGCGTTTGTCCGAGGGGAAGGGCAGCAACCATGGTGTAAGCCCCTAGCTTTCTCTCCAGGAGGCAGCATCCCTACTCCTCCTTTCATCTTCGGCCCCCAAGGCCAGTGGAGGGTGTGATAGGGAGTAGGGATCCTCCTTTCTTCAGTCCCAAATCCCTCTCCTGCTTCTTTTTGTCGCATCGAGAATCCCTCCTAGAGTAAGCCTCGACTCTTAGGGATGCTAACCACGAATAAGCCCTTTTTTCCTCTTTGGTCCGCTCAACACGTTAGACCCTCTTCACTTCCCACAAACACACCTTTCGAGGCATGATTGTCAGGTCACTGCTATCTCTTGTTTCTCACACTGAGCATAAGTCACGTGATCTTAGAGTGAGCACCAACCATGAAAAACACCTTGGGTCGCCTTAGAGTGTAAGTCCCAATCTATCCCTATAACATCCCTCCTTTTTATCACATAAACATTCATTAAATTATACAAAATCATGCATCTTTAAGGTTTAGTGTCATGGAAACTAGGAACTCAAAACATGAAAACATAAAACATTCTTCTTAAACACTTGAAAGGCTTCTCCTTATGATCATCCTAGGTTCATTACTGCATCTCATAACCTGGGGACATACATCAAAAAAAAGAGTGAGCAGAAGGCCCAATAAGGGATACAAGGTAAAGATTTAACATGTGAACTTGAGATACATCAATAAAGTCATGAAAAATAACTTTAGGGCATGAGAAAGAAATCATGAGGCATATCATAATAAAAATAACGTCTTTCATAACTTGAAGATGTGGATACAACATTTAACATATAAAATCATTTCCATTTCACCAAGGTCCATCCCCATGGTGTTATTAAAAATTACCAAGGTTATTCACCAAGGAATTGTTAAAAATGGTCATCTCTAGAGATTAAGTCTTTACCCAATGCATTAGAGCGCTATCAGGGAAAACCCTTAATTTGTATTTATTATCATGTGAGACACATATATCATCATCAATCATTTCATAAAAAACCCATATATCATAAAATAATTGGGTTTCATTTCATAATCATAACATTTTAAAAACTGCTTTAAATACATGATCTTTATGTCACTTTAAACCCATGGAAAACGGAAAGCGGGTCTCATGTATGTAAACCCCAGAATTAAAATAGAACATTTTGATATACATGTGAATAACCCTATAGAAGAAAGATCTTTGAATATTCACTTAATAAAATAAAATAATTTGAGAAAAAAGAGACATACATTTTGAGACGAAAATTCGGCAGCATAACGGCTATGATACAGGGTTTTAGAAAACATTGAAAAGAGAGGGGAAATGGGTCACCCACTCATAAATGATACATAAAACAGTAGGGCAACATAATATAATGTATTTAAGAACATGGAAATGAAATTTTAATGATATACCGTATGAAACGATGAACTTGAGAGGAAGACAAAAATAAGATTTCTCTTTGAAAATTCGGCATCCTAACAGCTATGATACAGGGTTTTAGAAAACATTGAAAAGAGAGGGGACATGGGTCACCCACTCATAAATGATACATAACACAGTAGGGGAACATAATATAAAGGATTTAAGAACATGGTAATGAAATTTGAATGATATAACATTTGAAACGAAGAACTTGAATGGAAGACAAAAATAAGATTTCCCTTATCAAAATTCTACAGCCTAACAGCGTCACTTAAAACTTAAAAAAATGAATTGAAGAGATAAAATAGGGTCTCTAGTAATATGAACATAAAATATCAGTATGATAGATCTATAGATCATACCCGAGCATAATAAAAAGGAACTTTAAATACATGACAAGAAAATAGAACTTGAAAATGAGAAGGGTGAAAGAATCTGTTACAAAAATTTCGGCAGCCTAACGGCGCCACTTAAACATTCATAAAAAGAAATCATGAGAGTATGTGGGGATCTCTCAAAATATTAAAATGAAAATGGAGGTAAGATTAATATAAAATAAATCCTCTAAAATAAGAACATGGAGGATAAATGAAATGACATAAAAGAGATTACTTGAAAAGAAAGAGAGAGGTCGGATCCCTTACCTTAAAACATAACTCTTAAAACTCAAAGGTTGGGACCTTGAGGGATAGGAGGCACCTTGGGGGGACTAATTGGGATGTAATGAGACCATATCTTAATTAGGGGAGAGTTTGGAGTGAAAAATAAAGAAGGAAAGGGAGGGTATTTATAGGGAAAGTGAGGGGACAAGGCATTAATGGCCAAGGGACACCTCATTGGTGGTATTGGAAAAACCATGGGTTTTCCCACGGTATTTTCCCATGGTATTGGCCACTTGGGACACCTAATACCATATATTACTATTCATAAGTCGACCATATTGATTACATACTTAACATATCATTTAATGATGTCATTAAACACCTGTAACATAAAAACTGTATTTTCACTATTCATCAAAAATTCTACTTTCTCAGAAAAATCCCAAAATTTCACCTTAAACAAATATCGATGCTCTGATTTCAAAAATGAAATCCATTTTATAAAAATATTTTTCTAAATATTTTTAATTTAATTTTTAAATAAATACACTATTCACCGAAAATTCATTTTTTCAGAAAAATCCCCAAAAATTACCTTAACATAATATAGATTCTATGAGTTCAAAAAAGAAATCCATTTTTTAAAAATAATTTTTTAAATATTTTTAATTTAATTTTTAATTAAAAAACACCATTCACCCGAAAAAACTAATACTTGACTAATAATTTCTAAAACAGTTATTTACCCATTTTATTGAATCACATTACTTAATCAAGGTGTCTAGATTATATTAATAATTTTTTTAAGTGATATTACTAATCCATTTGGTCTCATTACTAATCCTAAGCATAAAATCACTATTCATAATTTACTATTCATCAAAAATTAAGTAGATCTTATTAGACTCTAAATTTCGTACTTAACATAATTGTAGAAAAGCATTTTTTAAAAATCATTAAATATTTTTAATTATTTAAGGTTTACATCAACATTTTTAAAAATATCCTTCCTCTAAAATCCATCAAAAATAAGCATGCTATATTTATCCGGACATTTTAAAATTCACAAACATCGTCATAAGAAGAAATCACAATTTTTATTTAAGTCAAAGGATTACACAAGGTTGTTACAGTCTAATTAAATATCCCCTTATAACATCAGCATAGGACCTAAGAGTAAGGTGTGCTAGGGTGATAGAATCTTGGGGTGGCTCGGCCAACATTGCACGAATAGTAATTTCTATCAGTTTGAACTTCTCGCGAAGGCGATTCCATTCTAGATTTACATGATGAATTGCAGCTTGGGTTTGGTCTAGTACAAAGCCAAGTGGTGCTAACTCCTTCCCAAGTTCCGTTAGATGGGCTTCAATTGGCCCAATACTACTGGATGAGGCCATCGAATCTTCTTTCTATATTAATTAACCAACATCACTTGTATTTAGTGACAATAATCGCAACATTTAGTTTCCAAAGGTCATACTGACTAATGGTCATATAATAGTCAAAACCCAATAGTCTCATTTTAATTATACTCATGTTATCAAATGAAACAGTTTTGTTGAGTATAAAATAAAATAAAACAAAAAATTAGGAAACAAGATTTATTCAAAATTTCGGGTTGTTACATTCTTCCCACCTTAAGAAATTGTGTCCTCACAATTTTTAAAATTGGGTTTGGAAATTCCATTGAATTTCCCACATCAGAAAAGGAGTCAGTAAAACAATTACTTTAAAAGAAAGAAAGGGAAGTAAAAAGGTCACCCGAGATAACCCATATTAGGATTCCATGTAGGAAAACATAGATATGGATGAAAAAACAAAGGGTCAAGTTCTAAGGGATTGTGATAGAAAACATGATTAGGAGAAAGTTAACCACAAGAAAATCACAAACTTATGATGTGTGTAAACAATCATTAATTACCCAGTAGGAAACGTAAACCAACAACGTTTTTGTTTTATGTTCCTTTTAATAATTTTAAGGAATTCATTTACTATATAGAATAAAAACATAAGGAAATATACCTATCTTCAAGTAGAGTTTCATCCTTTAATAAGTTTCTACCAAAACTAATCTTTTCCCCAAACAATGAGCATTCAAAAACATTTGGTCTCATCAAAAGCACAAGAATAATCTTCTAGAGAGTCATGTAATCCACAAAAAATTAACTATCTATTTCTTCTATCTTTAAAAATTATCCCAAAAACAGAAAGGGTAAGATAAAACAAATATTCAAAAATAAATAATCCCATAGGAAGGGAAACTTATTTAAATATTCAAAATTCCATGGTTCTACCCAAAGTTCATCATAGACCATTCCATAAATAACTGTCCTTAAAATTACTCAAAATAAACCAAGCTAAGATTGAATCCCAATTATAAGAACTATATCATAACATAGTCTTCCAAGATAGAAATTATCGTTCATCTCCAAACAACATCAACCACTCTTATCATCATATAACAAAAGTAACTGACCTAATCACATTTTCCCCAAGATAGGTTAATCATTTCCATAAGTAACCTAAATTACCATAAGTTTTCTTTAAATTCATCGATTATTCAAAATATAATTCAACCTTTACTCCTCAAAGAAAATATCGTAGTAATCTATTTACCTCGATCATATAGGGTTCCCAAAATAGTGAACATCTTCTAAAATAATAATCATATTTTAATCCCCTAATCACATTTTTTTAAGAAGAGCAGCTTCACTACATCAACATGTGGTACATAACAATAGATGTTTTCCTTAATGATATAAAATCATCTTAGTTAGTGACTCGATGATCTTAGATAAAATAAAATATATGATCATAGAGAACGAACTAAAATACAACATGACATAGACAATTATTGTGAAAAAGTTACTTGTACTACAGTCATCATGATCCATCTCAGCATTGGACTTGCATTGTTCCCTTGTCCTTGAAGATTGTTGATGCTCATCATGATTCTCATCCCTTCCAAGAGATCATTACATTGTATAATGTCCAACTTCTCCAGATTTACCACATTGAATTGTAAAAGGTACATTAGATTGAACCTTATCTCCATTCATCACATTATCCATTTTTTTAATCCAATTGGATACTTTTTGCCCTATCTTCCCACAATTAAAACATATCCTGGTTCCTTTGTGACATTCTCATTGGTGCCTCTTCCCACAATTTTTGCAAAAGAGAAATTGGGTCTTCTTTCCCTTATCAACTATATCAGATGAAAATCCTAGAGACTTGGTCTTCTTCTTCCTTGATGAATTTGGGCATTCAACTAGGTACCAATTATTAATTTTGATTTTTGACAGCTGGTTTGGCATAATCACAATATGTTAAACTTTATCTCTCATCATCTCTATCACATTAATAGGTCAATCGTTACATTTCATATCACATTGGTTTTTGGGACAGGTTCTTCCATTTCCCACCATTAACTAAGAAAAGAAAGTATAATTAGGGGGCTTAAATACTTAGCCAATAATCATAAAAAGGAAACATTAAGCATAGGAGGATAAACTTATAGAAGAAAAGTATATCCTAACTTGTGATCCCCTAGGTTCCAATCTAGGTTATCCATGATCATATATTCTTATGTGAATCTTTATTTTATTTTATCTTTGTTCCTTTAATAATGGATCATACTAAGCTTATGAATTTACCAAAGCATATCCCCCGGGAGTGTCGTAACCAAGAGTGCAGCAATGCCCATTGTCGTGTACCAGTTCCCGTTCGAGTCTAGCTCAAAGAGGTATTTTCGGGTTTTACCCCTATGTACATTTGTACCAGAGCCATCTCTACCTACTCATATCCAGACATGGATGTATTTTCTTGGCAACCCCTTATTCAATACTCACCAAAATACCAGGAAGATTTACTATATTTAAATTTTTCTATAGGGTTCTTCCTAATGTTTTCATATCCTAATTTCCACAAATAACTAAACCATCCTTTGATACCAACTATAACCTTCCGCCTTTTATCACATAAACTTTCATTACATTATACAAAACCATGGATCTTTAAGGTTTAGTGTCTTGGAAACTAGGAACTCAAAACATGAAAACATAAAACATTCTTCTTAAACACTAGAAAGGATTCTCCTTATGTTCATCCTAGGTTCATTACTGCATCTCATAACCTGGGGACATACATCAAAAAAAGGGTGATCATAAGGCCCAATAAGGGATAGAAGGGAAACATTTAACATGTGAACTTGAGATACATCAATAAAGTCCTGAAAAAGAACTTTAAGGCATGAGAAAGAAATCATGAGGCATATCATAATAAAAATAATGTATTTAATTACTTGAAGATGTGGATACAACATTTAACATAAACAATCATTTCCGTTTCACCAAGTTCCATCCCCATGGTGTCATTAAAAATTGCTAAGGTTATTCACCAAGGCGTCGTTAAAAATGGTCATCTCTAGTGATTAAGTCTTTACCCAATGCATTGGAGCGCTATCAAGGTGCACCCTTAATTTGTATTTATTATCATGTTATCCAAATATATCATCATCAATCATTTCATAAACAACCCATATATCCTAAAAGAAATGGGTTTCATTTCATAATCATAACGTTTTAAGAACTGCTTTAAAGACATGATCTTTATGTCACATTAAACCCACGGAAAAAGGAAAGCGGGTCTCATGTATGAAAATCCCAGAATTAATATATAAAATTTTGATATATGTGTGAATAACCCTTATAGAATAATGATCTTTGAGTATTAACTTAATAAAATAAAATAATTTGAGAAAAAGACAAATACATTTTGAGACGAAAATTCTGCAGCATAACGGCTATGATACAGGGTTTTAGAAAACATTTAAAAGAGAGGGGACATGGGTCACCCACTCATAAATGATACATAAAATAGTAGTGGAACATAATATAAAGTATTTAAGAACATGGTAATGAAATTTTAATGATATACCATATTAAAATAAGAACTTGAAAGGAATACAAAAATAAGATTTCTCTTATTAAAATTCGGCAGCCTAACGGCTATGATACATGGTTTTAGAAAACATTGAAAAGAGAAGGGACATGGGTCACCCACTCATAAATTATACATAACACAGTAGGGGAACATAATATAAAGAATTTAAGAACATGGTAATGAAATTTTAATGATATACCATATGAAACGAAGAACTTGAAAGGAAGACAAAAATAAGATTTCTCTTATGAAAATTCGGCAGCCTAACGGCGTCAGTTAAAACTTCAAAAAATAAATTGAAGAGATAAAATAGGGAATCTCATCATATGAACATAAAAGATCAGTATTATAGATATAGTGATCATACCCCAACATAATAAAAAGGATCTTGAAAGACTTGACAAGAAAATAGAACTTGAAAATGAGAAGGGTGAAAGAATCTGTTACAAAACTTTCAGCAGCCTAACGGCGCCACTTAAACATTCATAAAACGAAATGATGAGAGTAAGAGGAGATATCTCATAATATTAGAATGAAAAGGGAAGTGTGAAGAATATTAAAGAAATTCTTCTAACATAAGAACATGGAGGATGAAAGAAATGACATAAAAGAGATTACATGAAAAAAAAAAGAGACGTCGGATCCCTTACCTTAAAACGTAACTCTTAAAACACAATGGTTGGGACCTTGAGAGCTTGGGGGAACCTTGGGAGGACTACTTGGAAAGTAATGAGACCATATCTTCGTTGGGGGAGAGTTGGGAGTGAAAAATAAAGTATTAAAGGGTGGGTATTTATAGGGAAAGTGAGGGGACAAGGAATTAATGGCCAAGGGACACCTCATTGGTGGTATTGGCAAAACCATGGGCTTGCCCATGGTATTTTCCCATGGTATTGGCCACTTGGGACACCTCATACCTCATATTACAATTCATAAGTAGACCATATTGATTACATACTTAACATATCATTTAATGATGTCATTAAACACCCGTAAATTAAAAACTCTATTTTCACTATTCGTCGAAAATTCAAGTTTCTCAGAAAAATCCCAAAATTTCACCTTAACCAATTATCGATTCTCTGATTTCAAAAATTAACTCCATTTTATAAAAAATAATTTTCTAAATATTTTTAATTTAATTTTTAAATAAATACACTATTCACCAAAAATTCATTTTTATCATAAAAATCCCCAAAAAATACCTTAATATAATATAGATGCTCTGAGTTTAAAAATGAAATGAATTTTATAAAAATAATTTTCTATATATTTTTAATTTAGTTTTTAATTAAAAAACACTATTCACCTGAAAAAACTAATACTTGACTAATAATTTCTAAAACAGTTATTTACCCATTTTATTGAATCACATTACTTAATCAAGGTGCCTAGATTATATTAAGAATTTATTTAAGTGAGATTACTAATAAATTTGGTCTCATTACTAATCCTAAGCATAAAATCACTATTCATAATTTACTATTCATCAAAAATTAAGTTGATCTTATTAGACTCTAAATTTTGTACTGAACATAATTGTAGAAGACCATTTTTTGAAAATCATTACACATTTTTAATTATTTAAGGTTTACATCAACATTTTTAAAAATATCCATTCTCTAAGATTCATCAAAAATAAGCATACTATATTTATCCAGACATTTTAAAATTCACAAACTTCATCATAAGAAGAAATCGCAGTTTTTTTTAGGTCATAAGATTACACAAGGCTGTTACGGTCTAATTACATATCCCCTTATAACATCATCATAGGACCTAAGAGTAAGGTGTGTTAGGGTGATATAATCTTGGGGAAGCTCGGCCAACATTGCACGAGTAGTAATTTCTATCAGTTTGAACTTCTCACGAAAGCGATTCTGTTCTAGCTTCACATGATGAAGTTTGGCTTGGGTTTGGTCCAGTGCAAAGCCCAATGGTGCTACCTCCTTCCCAAGTTCCGTCAGATGAGCTTCGATTGGCCTGAGACTACTGGATGAGGCCATCTAATCTTCTTTCTATATTAATTAACCAACATCACTTTTATTTAGAGACAATAATTGCAAAATTTAGTTTCCAAAGGTCATACTGACTAACGGTCATATAATAGTCAAAACCCAAAAGTCTCATTTTAATTATACTGATGTTATCAAATGAAACAGTTTTGTTGAGTATAAAATAAAATAACACACAAAATTAGGAAACAAGATTTACTCAAAATTTTGGGTCGTTACAATCCTGAACTATGGGGACTTTGATCCATGTCAAGGCATGGTACGTAGAAAACCTCCATGAGGTTCAAGCCCCAAACAACTTGGGCCACCTCAGAGTGTAAGCCCAAACCCATCTGAACTATGGGGACTTTGATCCTTTCCAAGGGAAGGTACGTAGGAAGCCTCCGCGACGTTCAAGCCCACCAAACGGCCGTTCCAACCCCCTTCATGTCGGTTCTCCCCCGTTCCGCATGACGTTAAACTATATTTGCCTTATGAACTACGTGGTCTGGGATTCCCCGCCATGGGGATACGTAAGAAGCCTCCACGAGGTTCAATCCCCAATACTCATGTCTCATTATGACCACTCCCTTGATTCTATGTCTCTCGGGAAGCTCATGCCCTAACCGAGAGGTTCCACTTCTTCTGGATCCCATCCATGTGTTCATTCTCACAGGTCGCCTCCTTAGGTGTCCCATCGTTTCATCAAACTATGTGGGCTTTGATTCCCTTCCACGAGGATATGTAGGAAATCTCTTCGAGGCTCAAGCCCAAATCCATTGTCCATCCTGATTCTTACCTGGGACGCCACATCCTAGTGAGATCATTCCACCCCATTCCCCATTCCATTTGACATCATTCGGGAAGCCACCCACGTGTTGGCCCCAGTTGTAGGTTCTGGGTGCATCGGAAGCGCATTGGTGGGTTTTCCCAACTTTAATTTTATCATTAAACAACGTTCAATCCGAGATCCTTCATGATATAAAATTCCGGATATTCGGAATCAAACGAAGAACAAAAAAGAAAACAAGAGTCCCAAAACCATTGAGATAGGATCATCATATGTTGGTTATAATTAATTTAATTAATTCACAGGAATTACCTAGGTGGAATTCTTTCTTCATCGATGTCTCTAGTCACGATCATGTGATCCGTTGTTGCGTCGTATAATCCATGTATAGGATTCCTCTAGCAGTGATCCACATGTGCTCCATGTATCTATGGATGTCACCAAAGGGATCTCTGGGTGCTAGCGTGGAAGAAACTTCACTTGCGATGTCCTCCTTTGACCACCTTGATCCGGTGGAGGATCTCACTCTCATAACTTGAGGGCGTTCTTGGTGGAAAGGGAATTCTCTCTTGGCTTGAGATTATTTCCAAATCCGTTGTTCACAACAATGGATCTGAAAAAGTGTTGGGGTTGTGAGGATATTTATAATCGGGTTTGAGGTTAAAAGAGTTATGATAATAAATAAATGCTTTACGCATTTTATTTATTTCATTAAATATTATTGAAACCCCATTTCGATTTATTAATTCCTTGACATGCGCCCATGCTGATTATAATTAATATCATTTAACATAACAATATTATATCCTCAAGAAACCGACTAGAATAATACACGATGTGTAATAATTAATACACAGCATGTACTTGTTTTCTATAAAACTACACGGCGTATATATTTAATATACACGGCGTGTAATTTTATTTTCCATTTTTCTCCACCACATTTATTAGTCTTTGAGTAATGTATATTTATTTCGTAAATAAATGTAATTGCATTACTCGCTAATAAATATATTATTTTTCCCACAATATATTCTCTCTAATAACTAGTGTCGAAATAAATGCGATCAGGCATCCTTAAATAATTATTAAACCATAGTCAGTAATAATATTTATTTAACTTTTTAAATTAATATTTAACTGAGATACATGGACACACTTAGTGTGTGACCCTCTAGGACTATTTCTCAGTGGAATTAGGTGGAACCTGCCTAAAGTCCAAGGTTAGCATCTAGAAACTTGCCAAGGTACCCGTAGAGAAATAAGTTAACGCTGAAATGACGTGTCACCTCCTACGAGCGCTTACCATGTAATATATTCCCTTTGTCTAGATATCTCTAATCAAGCGGGTTGCATGCTAGTGCCATTAACTAATGTGCTCGATTATTCTTTATTTTACTTCCTGGAACTGAACTCGCCCATACCTTACCATGGATATGGATTTATTTAGGGTATATCAATTCCATCAAAGGGTCTAAGATATCTACTTCTGTTATGGAATAGAAGGGACAAATCCTTTCTCGCATTATCTATTAATGCGTTATTACTCGTGACGCACCCAACGTATCCTACCTCGCTGCGAATAGTGCCTCGTCACAGTTTTCATCAATACATATAAGTGCACGAGTTGTAATACCTGTTAATAATAATCTTAAATCCTAAGGACCAATACACACGTCTGCAGATAGGAACATCCAATGACACTATGAAATGTGGATTTCCTTCTGGAGGGTCTCATTCTCAAAATATCCTCTTGTATATTACCAAGGGAACACACTATGAGAAGGTGCCTAAAAGTTTTATGAGTCCTCACCCCTAATGACCCGTATTATATATGTCCCTCAAATAACATCATCTAGCTATAGAACATATTTTCAGGAATAGTGTTATGGCACTTCCAGGTTCTCATCATAGCAGGGATCCGCTATGACCCTTTAATGTAACAGCTGTCCTTAGGACATTATCACATGCGTCGTCACACAGAAGAAAAAACATGATTTGATAAGGATTTTATTAATGAATAAATTAAAAAGTAGTTGGTTCTAGAAAACCAACTACAACATACTCCCACTTAGACTTGAGCCAACAACAAACAACTTTTAACCCGCTAGCTCTCACATGATATTCATGCTTTTGCTGAGATTGGCCTTTAGTCATGGGGTCTTCCACGTTCTCTTCCGTGGACACTCTGCTCACAGCAAATTCACCCCTCTGATAGAAATCCCTCAAGAGGTGATACTTCCGGAGTATGTGCTTTGTCCGTTGATGTGACCTTGGTTCTTTTTCAAGAGCCACCGCTGCAGTATTATCATAATACAATGTAATGGGATCTTTACTTCTTGGAACCACATCAAGATATTGGAAAAAGTTCCGAATACAGATGGATTCCTTGGCTGCATTAGAAGCCTCTATATATTCGGACTCCGCTCTAGAATCGTCGAAAACTGGCTGCTTTAAACTCTTCCACTCATAGCTCCTCAATTGAGATAGAAAATATATCCATATTGCGACTTTAGATCATTCTAATCTGTCTAAAAATATGCATCAGCATAGCCTCTGATGACAATCTCCTCGTCTCCTCCATACACCAAGAACATATCCTTAGTTCTTCTCAAATACTTAAGGATAGTCTTAATAGCAGTCCAATGTTATTCCCTTGGATCTTCTTAATATCTTCCTACCATGCTCTGTGCATAGGTAACATCAAGCCTGGTACATAACATGGCATACATGATGGATCCTATAGCCGAGGCGTATGGGATCTTTCTCATCCTATCTTTCTCTTGTTGTGTCTGAGGACACATTTTCTTAGAAAGATGTAAGCCATGTGACACTGGAACCAATCCTCTCTTGGATTGTTCCATACTAAATCTCTTTAGTATCTGGTCAATGTATGTACCCTGACTTAGTCCAATCATCCTCTTGGATCTACCACATATGATCTTGATCCCTAGAATGTAGGATGCTTCACCTAAATCTTTCATGGAGAAGCACTTGTTCAACTAATCCTTAACTGAATGTAAGGCTGGTACATCATTTCCAATATGGAACATGTCATCAACATATACTACTAGGATAATGACCACATTCCCATTAAACCTCTTATAAACACATGGCTCACATTCATTCTTAATGAAACCAAATTCCTTTATGGCTTCATCAAATCGAATGTTCCATGACCTGGATGCTTGCTTCAATCCATAAATGGATTTCTACAACTTGAAAACTCATTTGTCTTCACCTGGTGTCACAAACCCTTCTGGTTGGGTCATATAGACATCTTCCTAAATGTTCCCATTAAGGAATGTTGTTTTGATATCCATCTACCAAATCTCATAGTCATGGTAAGTTGCTATGGAAAGTATGATTCTTATGGTTTTAAACATAGAAACCGGCGAGAAGGTTTCATCATAGTCAATTCTTTGACGCTTTCTGAATCCTTTAGCCACTAGCCTTGCTTTATAGGTTCTAACTTAACCTTCCATGTTTATCTTTCTCTTGAATACCCATTTGAATCCAATAGGCTTTACATCAACAGGCTCATCGACCAGAACCCAAACTTCATTCTGATACATGGAATCCATCTAAGAATTCATAGCTTCTAGCCATCTTGCATCTTTTGAGATTTCTACTACTTTTTTATAGGATAGAGGCTCATCATTATCCAACAATAATGATTCACCATCCTCGGTGACTAGGAAACCAAATCTCTCTGGTTCCCATACCTCTCTTGAGCTCCTATGCAGTACTTGTGTTTCTGGAACATCCTCCACGGGGACCTGTGGAACTTGTTCCTATACCAACTCCTGTGTATCATGAGCATCAACTTCGTCGAAGTCAATCTTGCTCCCACTATCCTTCTTGAGGATGTGATCCCTCTCAAGAAAGACTACTTGTCTGGCTACATTCACTTTCTGGTCTTTAGGGTTATATAGGTAATATCCTTTTGTTTCCTTGGAATATCCCATAAAGATACACTTCGTGCCCGGGGGTGCTAGTTTTGTTTCTGGAGAAGGCCATAAAAAACGCCTCGCATCCCCATACATGTGTATGCGACAAAATGGGATTCTTTCCACTCCATAACTCAGAGGGAATTCCATTTTATGCCTTAGTTGGTACTCGGTTTAATGTGTATGTTGTAGTTTGTAATGAATATCCCCTAAAGGATAATGGAAGATCTGCAGGACTCATCATCGACCTCACTATGTCCAACAAGGTGTGGTTCCTCCTTTCACTAACACCATTCCACTGTGGTGTATAAGGAGAAGTGAGCTGAGATAGAATCCCAGACTCCCGTATAAGATCGAAGAACTCTTGGTTCAGATATTCTCCACCTCAATCTGATCGAAGCTTCTCTATCTTTTTACCAAGATGATTCTCTACTTCATTCTTGAATTCCTTAAATTTCTATAAGGCTTCTGACTTATACCTCATTAAGTAGACAAATCTGTATCTACTCAAATCATTAGTAAAAGTAATGAAGTAAGAATATCCACCTCAGGCTTCTACTGGAAATGGTCCACATACATCCGTGTGTACCAATCCTAGAAGCTATGTGACCCTTTATCCCTGTCCACCAAAAGGCGGTTTGGTCATTTTACCTTGTAAACAAGCGTGACATCTATCAAGTGGTTTCAGCTCAGTAGATTCTAAATAGCCATTTTGACAGAGCTTTGTCAAGCGCTTCTCGTTTACATGACCAAGGCGGTGATGCCACAACTAGGTGATGTACGAGTCATGTGAGTTTGTTTCATTATCGATTTCCAACACTTGGTTTTCATAATTTAATACATACAAACCATTATTCAAATGTCCCATACCATAACATACGTTGTTCTTATAAAAGAGACTATCCTTATTTCCAAACATGAAAATAATTCCATCCATATCCAAACAAGATACAGAAATTATGTTCTTTGTAACACTAGGCACATAATAACAGTTACATAAAACCAAAATCATCCCAGTCAGCAATGAGAGGTGGTAATCGCCAATAGCCAACATAGCTAGCCTTGCACCATTAGCATCTCAAAGATCCACCTCTCCTCTGGAAATCTTTCTAAATCTACTTGGTTCCTGTATTTGAATACAGATGTGAGCCCCACAATCTATATCTAATACCCAATGTGTAGAAATAGAATGATTACACTCGATAACGAATGCACCTTTACTGTCACGACGCTTCTGGGTTCATTTCTTCTTCCAGTGGCCTTGCTTGCCATATGAAAAACACACTGCCTCCCATTCCTTGCCCTGCCTCTAGATCATCCCCTTCTTGGAGGGACGGTGCTCGGGGGATTCAGACCGTTTATAAGTCTTTGGCCCCTTTACCTTGTCCTTCCTGTTATTCACCATAAGTAATGTGGGTCTGCCACGCCCCATGTCCTTATCTACCTGGTGAGTTAAGGGCAGAATTTTCGATTTAGGCATAACTGGAACAGGCTCTTTCAGCACAAACAATTTCCTCTCGTGGCGATGGATGACGCATAAACGCCTCTGGCACTTTTTCAAATTGGGGCCAGTGAGAAGGTTTTCCATCTTGAGTATGGTTCGCAATGATATGTTTGAAGTAATTTTCTTTTCGTTTCTAAAAATTAAGATGAGAAAATATTTAGAGCTTTATTACAAAACTGAGACAAATAAATAAATTAATACTTATTAGTCTCCCACTATTTTATCAAAATCCAATAGCCCTCACCATTGATTTCGGAATATTATGTGGCCTAAATATTCTAGTGGCAAGGATCCATATTTCCCTTTGCATTACCACAACTAGGGTTGGTCAAGCAACTTGAAGGGTTTTTGGTAGGCATTCTAAATGACAACTGCATTAACTCACAGCTCCTTGATCCGCTGAGTGGACTCCCCAATCTTGAAATCCTTTTTATTTTGGATTTCCTCAACCTTTTCATCATGGTCACACCCAGTCCTACTATGGCAGTCAACCCTTGATGTGAACCAAGTCAAGTCAACCCAAAACCTTGAATTAGAATTCCCCAATAATTGAAAGCACCCTAACTAGGGTTTTTCAAGCACTTTGAACTATGGTTTGATTCTAACC
The DNA here is from genome assembly GCA_963277665.1 of Viscum album. Taxonomy (NCBI): domain Eukaryota; kingdom Viridiplantae; phylum Streptophyta; class Magnoliopsida; order Santalales; family Viscaceae; genus Viscum; species Viscum album. The sequence continues at coordinate 193,742,406 of OY728145.1, forward strand.
AAGATTATGGAAGGCTATACCGACTTAATATTTCTTTTGATGGATTTTATCCTTATACGTAAATTTCCATTTTATTATATTTGATTACATGGTTGTTAACATTAAGTGGGATATACTTAATTGATTAACCATGTCTAAGATAATATTTACATATAAGCCAGTTTTATTTTAGTTCCATCTTGCATGCTCGTTTAATTGATTAATTGTGTGATCGTTACAACACACCCACTATAAATAAACCATGCAACTGATAGAAATAAAATAAATCGTCTGATCATGAGTTTTTTCTATTGGTTATTTTATCTAGCAGTTGATGAACTAACCCAAGAGCTTGGGGAGAAACTCCATGAACCTTTCGGGTTCGTGTTTACAGCTTTCCACCTGTCCACCTTTGTATATCCTTGGATCGGTTTCACCTTGGATCCTGACTTGAGTTGCATCCACTAGCTTGGGATCTCCATGCATTACATATTAATTTTTCTCACACGCAGGTGAGGGGTAAAAATGGGGTTTTTTACATAAAATAATCCTTGGGTGTGCATACCTTACATATTAATGGGGAGGTGGCTCGCAGGCCAACAAATTTAATTTAAATAAATTAATTAAAAGAAACCATTCACATAAAAATGTCTCGGTCTAGCTCATGATCATCCATACATGCAATGATATTTACGCAAAAATAAAACTAGAATTCAATTCTTTAATCGTTCTTGTTTAATATAAATCACGCTCGAATTAATTAATTATCATTAATTAATCAATCCTTTTATCTTAAACCGTTTTCTGAAATTCCTTGAGATTCTCATCCATCATAATTTGAAACAAATAAATTCATTTAAAATTATCCTTGTATGTAACTTGTACCTTGGAGTCAACCCGATGAATTTCCATTAATTATGAAGATGTTAAATTAAACACATATATATATAACACCTATCACGTGTTGTGCCTCATCTTTACACCCTCACCATAGTAAACGTCTCAAGGGTTTGTGTAATAAAAATTTTTAATAAATCCGCTTAATTTGGGTGAGTACACGGCGTGTAGTTCTGACTACATGGCTGTACTTTTTCTTCACCGTCCATCCGAAGTACACGCCCAGGGACATGGAGTGTTAATGTACTTTGGAAATTTTCAGAGTACACGCCGTGTATAGTGGGACACACGCCGTGTAGTTTCCGCGTTACACAGTTTCCATCTGGGCAAGCCGTGTAAGGGGTACACGGCCCAACCCTGACCCGAAGGAACTACACGCCATGTTCATTGGACCACACGACGTGTAATCCAGAAACCCTATGCCACATGTTTCTGGTCAACACTTGGTGTCTTAAATTCATAGAAATAATCCAATACACGACCTGATTTGGAGGATCAGTCAATGCATTGGACCTATACTACACGACGTGTACTTCCGAATACATGCCGTGTATTCTGGTGTTGTACGGCCAGAAACATTTGGCTCCTCTGGATGAGTTCCTCTATTTTATTTTAATCAAAATTAAAAGAAAAATTTGTTTTTGTGAGGTGAACAAGAAATGAGGGAGGAGGAACAGATCTCGAGATTCAGATTTCCAGAACGATTAAACATGAATTGAAATAACTAAATTATTAAATGTTTAAATCACCAACGAAAAACTAAATAATTATAATCAATGATATGACCGCTCTGATACCATATGTAGGATCCGGGAACAGCGAAAGTGCGTTGGTGGGTTTTCCAAAATTTAATTTTAGCGTTAAACAATGTTCAATCCGAGATCTGTCACGATATAAAATTCCGGATCTTCAGAATGGAATGAAGAAAGAAAAATAAAAGAAGAGTCCTAGAACCATTGATATAGGATCATCATATGTTGGTTATAATTAATTTAATTAATTCACAAGAATTAACTCGATGGAATTCTTTCTTGATCGATGTCTCCGGTCACGATCCTATGATCTGTTGTTGCATCGTAGAATCCAAGTATAGGATTCCTATAGCGGTGATCCACACGTTCTCCATGTATCTTTGGACGTTGCTGAAGGGATCTCTGGGTGCTATCACGGAAGATCCTTTGCTTACGATGTCCGCCTTCGACCACCTTGATCCGGTAGAGGATCTCACTCTCGTAACTTGAGGCCGTTCTTTATGGAAAGGTAATTCTCTCTTGGCTTGAGAGTATTTCCAAATCCTTTGTATACAACAATGGTTCTGGAAAAGTGTTGGGGTTGTGAGGATATTTATAATCGGGTTTGAGGTAAATAGAGTTATGACAATAAATAAACAAGTTACGCATTTTATTTATTTCATTAACTCTTATTGAGACCCCATGTCGAATTATTAATTACTTGACATGCACCCACACTGATTATAATTAATATCATTTAATAAAACAATATTATATCCTCAACAACCCGACAGGAAAACTACATGGCGTGTAATAATTAATACATGGTGTGTACTTGTTTTCCATAAAACTACACGGCGTGTATATTTAATATACACAACATGTACTTTTATTTTCCATTTTTCTCCACCACATTTATTAGACCTTGAGTAATGGAAATTTATTTCATAAATAAATGTAACTACATTACTCGCTAATAAATATATTATTTCTACCACAATATATTCTCTCAAATAACTAGTATCGAAATAAATGCGATGAGGCATCCATAAATAATTATTAAACCACAGTCGGGAATAATATTTATTTAACTTGTTATATTAATATTTAACTAAGATATATGGACACACTTAGTGTGTGGCCCTCTAGGCTTGTTTCTCAGTGGCATTAGGCAGAGCCTACCTAAAGTCAAATGTTAGCATCTAGCAACATGCCAACGCACCCATAGAGAAAGAAGTTAACGCCGCAATGATGTGTCACCTCCTACGAACGCTTACCGTGTAATATAATCCCTTTGTCTCGATATCTCTAATCAAGCGGGTTCCATGCTAGTTCCATCAACCCATGTGCTCGATTATTCTTTCTTTGACTTCCCAGAATTGAACTCACCCATAACTTACCATGTCCATGGATTTATTTAGGCTATATCAATTCCATCAAAGGGCCTGAGATATCTACTTCTGTTATGGAACAGAAGGGATAAATTCTTTCTCGCATTATCTATTAATGCAGTATTAATCATGACGCACCCAACGTATCCTACCTCACTGCGAACAGTGTGTCGTCACAGTTTTCTTCAATACATTTAATGCGCGAGTTGTAATACCCATTAATAATAATCTTAAATTCTAAGGACCAACACACCCATCCGCAGATAGGAACATCCAATGACACTATGAAATGTGGATTTCCTACTGGCGGGTCTCATTCTCATAATATCCTCCTGGATATTACCAAGGGTGCACACCTTGAGAAGGTACCTCAATGTTTTATAAGTCCTCACCCCTAATGACCTGTATTATTTGTGTCCCTCAAATAACATCATCCGACCATAGAACATATTTTCAAGAATAGTGTTACGGCACTTCCGGGTTCTCATCATAGCAGGGATCCGCTATGACCCTTTAATGAAATAGCTGTCCTTAGGAAATTATCACATGCATTGTCATATAGAAGAACAAACAAGATGTGATAATGATTTTATTAATGAATAATGTACAAAGTAGTTGGTTCTAGACCACCAACTCCAACACCAATATCGGTGTTCCATCTAGGGGGTTCCTCAATCTGATCCACTCTAATCAATGTCCTGATCAGTCTAATCCATCTCTATTAAATGTTAAACTTGCGGCATACCATGTGTTAAACATGGGAAGCAGAGGAAAATCTTAGATACATGCCCATGGGATGTGATTCCCCTCTCTTGATGTGGGATGCCTCAGGCTTTCGCACCCTCGAGAAGCCCTATAATAAGGGACAGAAGGCAAAAACAACAATCCAAAAGCGTCAATACATGCCAGTGATTCCCAATGTGACTACTCCCCTAACTGAAGGTTGCTTCCATGACTGGACCCCTTGGAACGACCTGACAGAAGCAGCGTAATTAACTGGTGTCCATGAAGATATGGAGCCAGGGAGAGTTTCACGAACAATGTCTTAAGTCTGTGAGGGAGACCCAGACTATGTGACGAGCTCTGAGGAAAAATCCACATAAAGAAGAACTGATATCCCATCATCCCATTTCGATCAAGGAGAAGACATCCCTAAATAAGGAGCGGATGTCGACCACCTTTGGAAAGCGGGAATGCGGGGAAACAGGTGTGTGTCCTCTGCATGACGGATGCGTGTACCCCGACGAAAGCGCCAGAATCATAAATGGTGAAACCTATGTAAAGTTATTCTCCTCAATATGGAGAATAGTAGCATTTGAGGCATCAATGGGTTAGCTTGTCATCAGACCTCTTCATCTGACACCAGGTCCCACCTAGAAAACAGCGGGCCTGAGGTGAAACTCACCAGAAGTTGGGATATTCAGGACGTTGAGCATTCCATTCTGCGATGTTGTCAGCATCGATTCCTCTTACCAGCCACAGAAGATGGAACGACGCTGGGGCCCCAGTTGTTGATTTATTTTCCTAGCATTATTAATGAATTCATCTTCTTTATTTCAGGAACCAAGTTGTTGCATTTGGAGATCGATCACCAGCCCACCGGCACAGGGGCAGGGGCAATACTGACACGACTACCCCACGTGATTCTGCCTCTTCCATGTAGGCTTCGACCGCCACGACTGTTGGGCACCCACACCCCCTATCCCCTCGGAAATTATCCAGTGAAGGGTAATTAATAACCTTTTATGTAGGTACGAGGAGGAGGGGTTCATCCCAACCAGGGATATGGCCCGCCTAGATCTCAAGGCGGCTGCGCCTCACCGTCAATGGTGCCCCCAAGGGCTGCATAGGGATCAGCTAATCCCCACCCCAACATTCAATCATTTTGAGATATTGTCCCTAAAATGCCTTGAAAACTCTCTCCCCTATGCCGAAGAGGTAGGGGATGTTCGGGTTGGCCCAATTGGAGTTCCGCTTCAGGGGCTCCCGGTGAGGGCTCCCACCAGGCTGTGTTAGCAGTGCTGCCCAGTTCCTCGAGCCAAGGAGCAGGTATTCCAGGTGCCTGCACTACCAGCTCTAGTTCATCTGACCCGGCACCAGCATCGGGCGCAAATGGAAGAGAGCTCCCACCATGGGGCGTCAACGTCAGCGACTACTATGGCCCGAGCCACCTCTGACTCATATCCCCAAATCCCTGCATATGTCGAGCAGGGACAATTATACGCCCGACTCGGATCGAGTCCCAACCACCCCACGGGCTGGTTTGGTCGACTCTCTAGGTCGCCATCATAGGCTATGGCCATTATAGACCAATCCGCAGCAATGCCACCCAGTGTGGAGGCCTAATTAGTACCGCCACTACGGAAGGTGTAGGTCCTCCCTATTTCCAGCCTCGGCTTGGAGGTCTGCCCCATGCCACCTTCAACCCAAGCGAAGATCTTCCCCATGACAGTAACTCTCCATATGGGGGTCTCTCCCACACTCACTACACCGGGTACAAGGTCACTCCCCCTGCCGCAGACTGCATGTATGGATACATTTCATGTCCTGTCAGTTTCCAACATGGAGGTCCTCCCCATGTCCCCATTCCAGTTAGTGAAGGCCCTCCTTGCCCCAGTGATCGGATAGGTGGAGTCCAACCTCACATCACCAATGCCCAACACGAAGGTCATCCCCATATCTCTTTCGACATTTGTCCCGGTGCTCTTCACACCCCAGCTTTCTCAGGTGGAAACCCTCTCTGCCCCAGCACCAGTGTGGCCAGAGGGCCCCATGTCGGAAATCCACCATGTCCTGAGGAGGCACCGAGGGGCAGGAAGGCATGTCATCACTACTCCAATAGGTATTCTGGGGAAGGCCGGATAGGAATCAGTCCAGTCTGCTTCTCGGACTCTGAGGTAGAGTATGACTCGTCATTGGAGCCCTCTCCTCAGCCCTCCAAGTCAAGGGATGGGGCACGAACGAGGCGCATCATCCTCGTTCTCCTAGAATGTGAGATCTATAGGATCCCTGTTTCACTCTGAAGCTATATCCAGAAGGATGAGAACTTGGCATGTCCCCAGAGACTGACTGCGCAATCGCCACAGGCATCTCCGGGACCGCCCTCTGTCTTGACTAGAGACTACGAAGAGCTATTTGGGGGCCAACGTCAGGAGAGTCGTGGAATATCCCACCCTCAGAAGATGATGATGTTGTGTTAGGATCATCTTTCATTGGTCCATCCTATCACGTTATAGCATCCAGGTCACTACAGTCCTCAAAGGACAACCCAAGGTTCGGCGGCCAGTCAGCCCGCTCGCCATATTTTCCACCGGCCAGCCCGCCGTCCCAGCGGCTTGCCTTAGTGATGTTGTTAGTTCCTCAGCGACCCCGAGTAAACGAGTAGGGAAATAAAGGGCCAGACCCTGAATCTAAGCCGAGGAGCTTTTGGACCATCCTTGCAGTGGACCACTTCCCTGAAATGTTTTGGCTGGTTACGGGACAACATTTTTTTGCACTGGAATCGCTCACCCTGGAGGAGTTTGAATGTTTTTTCTGAACCCTCTGGGATACTTACTTCCGTCTCTTCCACCAGTGTGTGTCTTATCCCAGGATCCATGTGCACCATGAAGACATTAGCGAACAATACCGTCTGGTTGACCAGGCCACACTTCTCACAGTCCAACACCCTGAGTCACCTGGTCACCACAGGACCCTCCAATAGCAATGCGTTTAGAGTTTCTATGTACTCTGCAGGGTTATTAAGGAGGATTCCCCCCATGCGTAAGTCCATGGATGGTGTTAGTATGTTTTCCTTCTATTCAGTGTTATTCTTCTGTAGCCCGACACGCTAGGTAACAATGGGGACATGCCCCTGAGAAGAGTTGCGGTCAGTATGACCGATCTATCGGGAGCGGAAAACGAGCTGGAACTTCCTGATGGGAATATCCTCCCTAAAGACGTGCCACAAATACTGGACCCTTTAGGGAGGATTACTCGTCATCAGAGGAACCTCCTAGGTCTCCCTCCACCCATCGAGGCATTGGAACTCAGCTGGAATGTTAGTAAGGGAAAAGAGCACGTCAGAGCTATCAAGAACTCCGACCCATCCGCTTCAGTGACAAATATGGAGGAGGATCCTAAGAAGGCCACATTGCAGCAGCAGCTTGCTAAGAAAAATTGGTTGGTCAAAGAACTCCTGGATGAATGCGCTATAGAGAGACGACCCAACTACAGTGATCCTATGTTGGGGTAGTAGGGGAAAGAACAACTATTCCTTGGAGAGCTGCCCCCAGACGACCCTGATCGTGTCGCTCTTGCTGACAGGGCAGAAGTCAAAGCTCATGGGAAGAGGGAGCGGTATGTTTCCAAACCCTCCTGAATGGTGAGATAATCCAAGGAACCCCGCTCGGGCTCCTCTAGGAGCCCCAAGGGACACTCCACCGGCTTCTCCACAAGCCGCTGAGCTTTTCTACCGCATTAAAGAACCCGGAAACGCGCTCGTGGTTAGGGACCCCCGTCAAGACAAGGACCCACATCTAGATGACCCAATGGCGGCACTCATCATCTGGATAGAGACTCTGAAAATGTGATAGGTGGACATCCCACCTGATGGAAAGCCATATATGGCATGGGTGGATGATATGAAATCACCCCCGGGATTCAGGAATCCCACCTTCTCCCCCTTTAATGGGACGGGGGACCCGCCGCAGCACCTAGCCCACTTTAACTCAAGGTTTGTCCCTATGTTAGGGACCCCAGCGTAGCAGGAGGCCGCCAAGATCTGATGTTTTGTTCAGACATTGGAGGGGCTGACATTCATTTGGTACATCCAGCTCCCCGTCAGATCCATGACTATATGGGAGGACCTTCGCAGGTAATTCCTTTACCAGTTCAGCTCTACCACCCGAAAGACAAGTATCGCAGGCCTTTTCAAGTGAAAACATAAGCCTGATGAGCGAGTTGCGGACTTTATCGCCCAGTGTAAGGGGCTCACATACTCCCTTGATCACTCAGAACTATCCCTGAGGGTTCTGAGACTTCTCGGATAAGGCCCAACACCTTGAAGAAGCCATGCACCAGGCCAGCCACGCACGTCTGCTACCCCCTGTAATCCCAGTAAGGAGGGCTTCCAGAGCCGAGCCCCCTGTGGTGGCCTAGATAGAGGACCCAAGGTAGGTAGAATTTCTACCAGTGTAGCCAGCTCCGTAGCCCCGCAGAGGTCCACCACCGCAGGTGTAGCTTCCAGCCCAGCAGCGACCACCACAGAATCGGAAGAAGCCTCCACGTAACACGCTACCACTGCCTAGGCGAGACAATCAAGTTCTGCCTCCTCAACAGTCTCCCCCAAACCCCCGTTAGGGTTAGTCTCCTAGAGCCCCATTTTCTAATAGAAGAAATCAGACCTACTCATTCAACGAGGCTCAGGTCCCTAGTTACTTCTGCAGCGCCTTAGAGTATATAATTGTACGACTGCCTGGGTGCAGAAAGCCTGAAGAGGAGAATCTCACTGATCACCCCAACTACTTCCCTTATCACCGGATCCTAGGACACACCATCAGGTAATTATATATGTTCAAGGACTGGTTCGAAGACCATATTGACAACATCATGGTTTGGTTGGGCCCAGCATCGGCACAAGTGGCAGGTGTCTTTGTAAGGTCAGATAGCAGTAGCGACGATGAGGGTGAGTGGCAGCAGGTTTCTGACCACAGGTCTTAGAAGTATTAAGATTGGATGGATCGCATGATGGTCGACCACACCCATGGAATTATCCTTGCATGCCTGAATCAGTCGGAGCCTTCAGAAGCTGTAACCACCACTTCTGTATCATCATCTCAACCGGCCTCTTCCCAGAAGAGCAGGCCCCGGCAGTGCAGGAAAAAGCAGCGCACCCTGCAAATTCTATCATTGTCCTGCACTCTTAGCAACTTTATTCCCCCAAAAATCGGGATTCCCTCCAGAATCTGCTCAGTGGTGGGTGATTCATCAAGTGATAGTCAATGGTATGCTTTAGTTAACAATGTTGATTTGGTAAACCCCTATATGACTCCCAACGAGGGGGAGCGCCAGGAGAACCTCCCCAATGTCCCCAGTTGACACCAACGTTGGCGGAGCCACGACCATATGGGTCGTCGGGGCACTTTATTTGGCACCTCCATCCAGGCCGTGCATACCACTAAGACTATACAATAGGCCCAGTGCAGAACACAGCATGCGCAGCCTCCTCATCTGGTGTCGACTGGCCCGCTCCACCACCGTTTGTGCTACTCGATCAGGCAGAACCACTTCGGCCATGTCGCGACAAGCTTCGCCCCGCTACAGGCTGAGCCCGGTCATCCGGTCATCACTCGGAAGCTACTCTATGGGCTTCGACTAGTGAGAAGCAAGATATTCCCAGTACCAGTCAGCCGCTGGTTCGGCCAACGGGGCCTGTCATTCCTTCTATCACAGAGCGGATTCCCACAAGCAGAAGTTCGTGCCTGACATGGAAGTACGACATTCTCAAGCACCTCTCCAGTATCCCAGCGGGACTTTCCATCCTTGAATCCCTTCACCTATCGCCAAATATGCACGAGGAACTCCCCAAGGCTTTAAGGAGCCCCCACTAGTTTGAGATAGAGGTAGCAGCTACAGAAGCTTTCCATGCTGAAAGAGTTGAGGACACCTAATTTCAGTCCATCATTTCATTCTCTAGAGGGGATGAAGGCTCCCCTATACATGGGAACATCCAATCGCTGTATATCACCATCCAATTCAATGGTGTGGAGGTTCTCCGCTATCTCATTGAAACCAGCTCCGGGATCAATCTTATCCTGACGTGGACACTACGGAAGCTGGGGTTATCCGAATATGACCTCACTCCCTCCGATTTAAGAATCTAGGGATATGATATGACATAGCAGACCCCGGTTGCAAATATCTATTTGATGACCCAGTTCGGTGGCCTAATTTCCAGCACCGAGTTCATGGTTGTCTCCCAATACACCACGTATAATGCATTGATGGGCAGGTCGTGGCTCCACCTGCATGCGGTGGTCCCCTCATCGTATCGCCATTATCTCAAGTACTCCATTAATGGTTGAGTGGGCATACTCCAAGGTGATGCATCTCCTTTTGCCTCTTCTGAATCCCACTACTTGGATGCTGACTATTACAAGAGCAAGGATAAGCAAGTTCAGGCAAGTGAAGTTGAGCTTGTCACCACTACGACCAACCATTGGGAAGGCCTGAATGATGATAACGTCTTTCTAATCCATCAGTTGGAGTCCACGACCCCTGATATGGGGCAATGTTTTGTCATTTCTCAGACAAGAGGAAACCATGTTCCCAAATCCAGATGGCGTCGGAAGATCACTTCATATTTTTATACGAATCTTGCTCTAGTGATCCTGGAGCCTCCCACTCCAATCAGGTATCAAGGAATCCAGTTCTTGGAAACTGTGGTATGTCATACTTTTCTGTTTCGCAGGGTTGGAATAAGTCGGCTCCAGCAGACGCGCCACTACTGCTTTGATATTTTCAAGCGTGGCCCCTTGGGCCGGAGAACAGATGGGATCAGGTCGACAGCGTTCATCACTATGGTCTTGGTAGCGCCAGAATTCCCCGATGCAATAACCACTGCCGAACAAGCTGGTACCAGCTTCCCATTGGGGTCTGGTAACTCAGAAGAAACTTCCCCCACAGAAGATCCCTCCATAAGTGGAGAAAAGGATATAGATGATGTCCCCAACCTTTGAGGAAGGGGTCTTCTCCACGGTCGATGAGTTGGTACAGGTGAACCTCGTAAGCGAGGTAGACTGGATACCCACATTGATCTGCATCAGTATGTCCCCATAGGAGTAACAACGATATGTAGGCTTCCATAAATAGCACCGAAATGTATTCTCCTGGAGTTACAAAGAGATGTTGGGACTACATCCTCAGGTAGTCATCCACCACCACGGTCTCCTGAAAAATCATCACGGGTTCAAGCAGCCTCCCAGAAAGATGCACCCTTCTCACAGTGCCATGGTCGAGGCTGAAGTTGACAAGATCATCAGGGACAACTTCTTTAACGAGGTCTAGTACCCCAAGTGGCTGGCCAACATTGTACCAGTCAGGAAGAAGAATGGACAGATCATAGTTTGTATCAACTTCTGAGATCTCAATCGCCATTGTCTGAAGGATGATTTTCCCCTTCCAGTGACAGAATTGTTGATTGACCCTACAGCAGGGTTCCAAGCCCTCTCCTTCATGGATGGTTAATTTGGATATAATCAGATACAGATACCCCCTGAGGAATAGGATTCTCTATTATTTAGGGTGCCCCAAGGTACTTTATGTTACCAGGTTATGCCCTTCGGACGGAAGAATGCAGGTCCCACCTATCAGCGGTCCATGCATCATATATTTAAGCCAATCCCTAGGAAATTGGTGGATTGCTATGTGGACGATCTATTGGTCAAATCTCTCAGCGCTAGGACCATCTCAAGGATCTAGAGAAAGTGTTTGGATTCCTCTATTCCCACCACCAGAAGTTGAACCCATTGAAGTATACTTTTGGGATCACCTCTGGAATGTTTTTTGGCTTTGTTGTCAGGTACCGGGGCATCAAGATAGACCTAGAGAAGATCAAGGACAACAGCTAGATGCCTCCCCTGAGTAATATTTGGGATTTTCGTGGTCTCCAAGGCCACTTGGCCTACATACGCCGATTCATTACGAATCTGGCTGGAATGTGTAAGCCCTTTTCTCAGGTTATGAAGAAGGGCACCGCTTATGAGTGGGATGAGGAGTGTCGGACAACCTTTGAGGAAATCCAGAAGTATCGGCTCAAGCCATCGGTTTTGATGCCACATGTCTCCAGGAAGCCATTGGTCCTCTATGTCACCAACCTGGAATGGTCCCTCGGTGCCCTTCTCACTTAGAAAGACAATGTGGGGACAGAGAATAGCCTCTACTACCTTAGTTGCATGCTCCTTGATACGGAGACTAGATACTCCCACATCGAGAAGATCTGCCTTGAATTGTGTTTATCATACAGAAATTGTGACATTACCTGCAACACCACAAGGTACGTCTGGTGTCTCGAGTAGACTTGTTGAAGCACATCCTAAGTCGTCCCATGTTGACTAGCTGACTTGTGTGGTGGGAAGTAATCATCCATCAGTTTGACATTAGGTTTGTGCCTCAGAAGGATATCAAAGGGCAGGCGTTCGCCAATTTCCTTGCTACCCAACCAACCTCCATGGACAAGTCCTTGGATTTGGATTTTCCTGATGAGGCAATCCTCTCAGTCGATCAAGTTTTCCCATGTTGGTAGATGCACTTTGATGGTGCCTCCCAGAGCCCCACTTTTAGGAGGTTCAATGATCCTTGACTCAACAGAGTAGGCATAGGTATTGTTTTTATTACCCCGGCACAAGACATTCTACCATATTCATTCCTACTATCAGAAGGTTGCACCAACAATGAGGCGGAGTATCAGGACCTCATTACTAGTCTCGAGCTGCCCCTTGAGATCTATGTGCCCCATTTTCATGTGAAAGGGGACTCCGAGCTAGTTATTAAGAAGGTCAATGGTGACTATGTTGTCAAGAATCCAGAGCTCGTACCATTGTTAGAACGTACTCTACAGCTAATGGCCCAGTTCCCTTCTCAGCCAGAGGTTATTTATGTTCCTCAGTCATAGAATGGTCGAGCAGATGCTTTGGCCAGCTTAGCTGCATCACTTGTAGAGCCCGAACATGAGGATCTGATTATCCACATGGCACATCAGAGAGTCATAGCTTCAGTTACCCATGAAGGATATGACAACCCATAGGTAATCCATATTACTGGTGGTGCCTCTATGTCAGGACCCCCGGGTCATCCGGATGCAGTGATTGAAATGATTGATGATTGGAGGAAACCCTTGGTGGAATACCTCCAACACAGTAATCTCCCATCAGACCGGGCCAGGCATGAGTGAATCTGAAGACGTGCGTTGCAGTATACCCTCTAGAGTGGTCAAATTTTTGAGAAGATCCTCTATAAATGCGGGTTTGATGGTGTTCTCCTTTGTTGCATTCAGGGGGTTGAGATTCCACAGGTCATTCAAGAGGTTCACGCCGATTCCTGTAGTGCCCATCAGGCTGGGCCAAAACTGTCTCACCAGATCTGGAGACTAGGGTATTTTTGTCCCTCCATGACTACATCATGTTCTCTAAGATGTTTCATGCATTCCATTTTCATTATAACTTTGTGCATCGGCCACTGGAGCCTCTCCACACTACCAAGTACTCTTGTCCCTTTGCACTCTTGGGGTTAGATGTCGTAGGACAATACCCACTGGCAACGACTCGCCAATGTTGATTCATTACGACTGATACGGATTTCATTTCCAAGTGGGAAGAGGCAATTCCACTCAATGAAGTCAAGGATCATCCTATCTATGACTTCATGAGTTCTAATATCATCCCTCAGTTTGGGGTTCCTCACGCTATCCTCACCGATAATGACACCAAATTTCGAGCAGTTCAGTTGAAAAAGTTGTATGCCATGTATGAAATCTTCTCAAACCATAACTCCCACTATCACGCGTAGAAAAATTTCTAGATTGAGGTGTTCAATATATCCCTCTCTAACATTCTGCAGAAAACAGTTTGTCATAACAAGAATAGATGGCCAGATAAGCTCCCCAATGCCCTTTGGGCTTATCTGATGACGACTCTTAATTCCAGCCAAGTGACCCCATATTCCCTGGTGTACAGAACTGAGGCCATCCTGTCCATCAAGACTTAGTTTCCCTCATTTCACACTGTGGTCTATGACTAGAAAGCGCTAGATAGAGTAGCAGAAATCCATCTAGCTGAGCTTGAAGCACTTGATGAGAATAGGATTCGTGCCTTCCACAATCTAGAAAGGAATCAGATCAGGATGTCTTGAGCCTTCAACAAGAAGGTTCACCTCTGTTCTTTCCTACAAAGCGACTTGGTGCTCGCTCTCAGGGTGCCAATGATACCTGATAGGAAACCACCCAATTTGGAGCCCAAATGGGAAGGACCTTTCATTGTTCAGAAGGTTTATCCCAATAGAGAATACTCCTTGGTGACCATGGATGGTGAGCGTATAACTCTTTCCACTAATTCCAAGTTCCTCAAACAATACTTTTCTAGAGCTATCGGGTCCTACATGACCTTAAAATGGATTAAGGTCCCACACGACCATAAACCGTCGGTCCTGCATGACCCTAAACTGCACGCTCGTCCTGCAAGAAGTTAAACTGTATGTCATCCCGCATGACGTTAAACTATATATCATCCATCATGACATTAAACCATATGTCGTCTTTCATGACGTTAAACTGTATGTCATCCCGTATGAAGTTAAACTGTATGTCGTCCCACATGACGTTAAACTGTATTTGTCCTGCATGATGTTAAACTGTATGTCGTCCCGCATGACGTTAAACTACTCATCCCACATGATGTTAAACTATATGTCATCTTCATGATGTTAAGCTGTATGTCCTACTGCATGACATTAAATTGTATTTCGACCTGCATGATGTTAAACTGTATGTGGTCCCACATGACATTAAATGGTATGTCGTCCTGCATGGCGTTAAATTGTATGCCGTCCATCATAACGTTAAATTTCTCGTCCTGCATGATGTTAAATTGTATGTCATCCCGCATGATGTTAAACTTCTTTTCCCACATGACGTTAAACTATATTTCATCCTACATGATGTTGAACTACTCTTCCCGCATGACGTTAAACTGTATGTCATCCCACATGACGTTAAACTGCATCTTCGAGAACTACGTGTGGCTTGATTCCCATCGTTATGGGATATGTAGGACCACGTGAACAATTAGATGTCGGGTCCAGCCCCATCTCTTGGAGATGTCCAGGTCACCTAGGCCCCTTGGCCTGTTCCTTTCCACGAGAAGGATGTGTAGGTGTGATACAGTGTTATGCCCTCCTTCACATTGGTTTTTTGGCAACATTCCCCCCTCTTCTCTTGGGAATCCTCCATCACTTGGACGCTCTCAAGATGAGCCCCTCAACCCTTTGTAGTGGTTCTTCGATGTTTCTAATGGTACTCTAGTCTAGGACCTGGAGTGTTGGATTCAATTGGGGCAAGTTTCCATCCACTTTTCATGCTTTATGTTTCCCTTCGTTTAGGCCCCCGTTATCTTTCACACCTAATGGAATCCCAAAACAACATGGATTCTAGGCCTAAGGGTTATCCTACCATTATGGGACAATTCCCCCAAGGATTTCAGACAACAAATTGATACAATTCCTGTGTTGTGAACATGTTCAGCAGTTTATGCTCATTTGTTTGTCCCCATTACAGGCTAACGCGACAGGATGATGTGTTGCGAACATGGTCAGCAAAAATCTTCTGTCATCATTCCATCTCCTTCAGGAATTCAATCTTGTTTACACGATTCAAATTACGTTCCACCCCATCAGGTCCAGGTGGAACTCGACACTCATGGCACTATCCCTCAGTGCACCTTCGCATGTCAGGGGAACAAGCTGCAATACAGAGTGCTTCAGGGCTCCCGCGATCCGAGCGCTAAGACCATAACTTGGGTCTTATCTATGGGATATGTGAAGTTTGTTCCTTATCCTCATGGTATATATGGGATCACCCAGACATTTCATTTTTGGGTCCGGCTCGACTGGAGGCTAGCTACTCCTACCCCTTGTCCTCTGACCCTCACTGGCCTCTTGGCCCGAGGCTCCTCTCCCAGAATCGTGCATGGTGATGATGTGGACCTCGTCCTCATTCACGTTGGGTATGATTTATCGCGTCATGAACATTCCTCCATGTCCAATCCATATGACTTTAAATTATGTTGTTGGGTCCAATCACATGACCCTAAACTGTGATAGTATCGTCCCAGCCGCACGATGAAAAACGGCACTGCATTTTGATGACCTCATCATAGGGGACATCACGTTGGGTATCAGTCATCCACCATGCCATTTTCAATGCATGTATATGGCTTGATTCTTTTGGAGATTCCAGGAATTTCTACCCTAGGCATGTCACTTCACAAAAAAACCATTCACCTCAAAGGACAAACAAGATACATCAAATACCACTTATTTTGGGGCGAGGGATAGACCTACACGCCACTTTCATTCATTTCACCGGTACCTTACTGTGATACTTCCAAAACTACATATGGCTTAATTTTCATTCTCATGAGATACATAGGAATTCTCAGGCACTTCCCCATGGGCTAAGATAACCTTCTTGTTCAGTCCCTTGACCTAAACACATCCCCAAGGAAGACATGGTAATTTGGACATATGTCCTCATTCACGTTGGGTTTCATCACCTTACCATGTGTCCCCTACGTTCCTTACCAATACCTGGTCTGAGTTCTAAGACCTTAAACTAAGACCCTTTCCATAACTATGTGTGGTTTGATTCCCATCCCTATGGGATACGTAGGAAGGCCCACACATTTTGTCTTGGGTCTAGCCATGGGAATCACAAATCCCATCCTTTCCCCCACCATCGTCCCCTTGGCCTGACCCTTCGGGGAGTTGTGTAGCTGCATCATTTGACCTGAACAAGTTCGGGATGCCCCATAATGACATTAGGAGGCGAAAATTCCCTCACCAGATAGGTCCTATCTTAGAGTAGGAAAGATCCATGATCAGATTAATGCGCACGCCTAATGTGCTTCCACCACGGTGGCGTAATTTTAGGAGTGTTGGATTCAGTTCAAACAAAACACCGCTTCACTTTACACACTTTGCGTGCCCCTTCATTCGGACCCTCATCCCCTTTCATGTCTGAAGGGACCCCCTAATAGTATGGATTCTCAACCCATGGTCTGCCTGCTATCATGGGGAAATTTTTCGGAAGACTGATGGATGATATTTGAGTTAGGTCCCACATTGCGAACATGGTCAGTGGTTGACCCTCATTTGTTTTCCCCATTTCTGGATAACACAACAGGGATATTGTCTTTTGAACATGGTCAATAGTTTTTCTTTTATTGCCATGCCCCTCCCATAGCATTTTGAATTTGGGTAACATGACTCAAATTTTTTATTTCCTTATGTTTGAACTAATTCCAATGCCCCTGGAATTGCCCCTCTCATGCGCTAGAGCACATTGAGAAGACGATACATCAATCAGTCTAAGGTCCTCTTCCTTTGATAGGGCCTCCCTCTTCTCCTCGGAAATCCAGATTCGAATTTCGAATGCCCGAAGCTTGGTTGACACTCCCATGATCAAACGAAGTGATAGTATGAGCATCCCTTGTTTCTCACATCGGGTACGGCACACGTGACCTTAGGAATGGATTGATATTTATTTTGGGATTATGGTTGAGCAGTTTAAACAAAAGGGACAAGTAAATAAATTTTTCCATACATACCATTCCAAAAACAAGAAGCAGAAATGAGAAATAAGTTTATGGGTTCAGCCAAAACAGGGCCCTTAGGGGTCAGCTTCTTGGATGGACTGGTGGCCTCCAGGACTACCTCCAACCCCCTAAGGACTCTCTCTTCATTAGCAGCTGTGGAGCGCAGTTCACTGACTCTAGACTGTGCCTGCGCCTGTTCAGTTTAGAGCTCAGTTATCTGGTGACTTGCTTCCATGATTTGTTCTTGGGCGTCTACTAGAAGGTCCATCAACTACTCCATGAGCTCAGAACCATTTGTGATAAATATCTTCTATTAGTTTTCTTGTTCCTTGAGGCGTTGAACCTCCTGCTCTGCCTTCAGAAATGCTCAGATACTGCCTGACTCCTCCCAACATTGGGTGATGTCGGAGAGCTGGCTACTCTTGTGCACCTTCTCGGACATGTAATCACGGACCGTTGAGTGGAGGTGTTGAGAATATGCCCCTCCATCACATAGGAAATGCATCCAGGTGTGGAGTGATCCCATCCGCTTCAGCCATTCCATCTGAGGATGACTGAGAAAATGCTGGATGCACTTCCACCCATTGCATCACCTCATCCAGATCTCCTCGGTCACATCTAAGTCTAAATCATCGATTTTTTAGGGTTCAGTGGGCCGATAAACAGGAGATTTATCCAATAGGATTGCATCAAGGTCTTCCTCAGAAATTCCTCCTAGGGGAATAGGCTCCTCAGTGTTTGAGTGACCTTCCTCTCTTGGCACGACCCTTGTGGAACCTTCGTCAACTACCGGCCCTGCCCTGACAGCAGCACCACTGGTGTCCGCTACTCCATGCTCACCAATTTTCAGGGCCGACTCGGTTTGGGAGGCATGTTCTGGATGGGTAGGTGCGTTTTCCATTGACTCTCTTGTGAATGGTTGAGGTTCAGTAGCATGACGAGCCTCCAATGTCATGATCACTGTACAGATGAGGAGCTCCATAACCAATTGAGCCTTCCAACGGTAAGTGCTGGTATCGAAGAAATGAACTTATGGGAACCCAAGGCACTAGCCCACAGTGTTCTGGCTGCTACAGGAGCTGTCATAGCAGGGGATGACTCTGCGATCGTCAGCTCGATAACGAGCATCGGTGCCTTACCTTGTTCCATTAGCGCTTTCCCCCCCTCTTTCGGCTGCAGATAATTGATCAGCACCAATATGCTTCTGGGAAAGATAAAGAAGGTGGATTGAGGATTGCAAATGAATGTAGAGAAAAGGAAGAGGGTAGATAGGGGTTGAAGCATACCTCGATTAGCTCAGTGACATCTATATCAGAGCCGGTGATCTCGCCGCTCTCCCGGAGACTACCTTGGTGGGATTACCCCTGAGACCCCTCACCTTCAGGATCCTCTTCTCCTTTACCTTCTCCTTCACCTTCTCCTTCATCTTCTCCTTCTTCCTCCTCCTCTTCTCTCTCACCACCCTCCGACTCATCATTGTTGTCATTATCCCCCATTAGCATCGTTTCCGGATCATGCTCCTGGTTGAGAATCACCTTCACCAGGAAAGGTGGCTCCACACACCGACCCTGTTGGAATGTGTACATGTCCATGGATGTTAGACATGCATTCCGAAAATGGATGTTCACTTTGTTGACAACCCGAACAAGACCGACTTCTGGAAGCTAGATCCTGTCTCGCACTATCTTTTACCGGAGGGTTTATGTGCTCACTGACTGCCGCAGGGTTAGACAAGCTGACCATGGTGCAAGGAAAATCGCATCTTGAGAAAGTTGAAGCAGATATTTTATTTTCTTCTCAGGAAGTTCTCTGGCAGCTCTATGGGACCCTCCTCCTCTAGGAGATGAGGGAGTGGCCACACCATGCAACATGCCTGCTACTGAGGTCTCGGAATGTGTGGGCCCCGTTGTCTGATACGCTTCTGATCTTCCCCCTCTAGTGGCACTCTTCCTGCTCTCTCGCCACCCGAGTTCCACATTAGCAACCTTGAGTTGCCGAACTCACTTCCGCAAGAGCCCATAAGGGTATGATATGGCCCAATGTTCAGCATACTCAGTTGAAAGACCATAGTCGACCTCGGTGGGAGGAAAGGTGATGACGTCACAAGAGCCATATGTCGTGAAAATCAGCCACAACTGACGAAGAACACAGGGATGCCTTTCCTCCTGTACATCTTTGTATACTTTTTTTAGCATTTGATGGAGGTTTCCAAACCGCCTCGCGAACCTGGACAGCATATAAGGCTCACAGAATATCTTCCCATTAATCCAGGCCACAACCACCCTACCTCTGATGCTCTAGAAGTACTCCTTCTGCTCCAGTGTGCCTTGCCCATTATCTACAATCTAGCTAGTTGGTGTGGGGAATAGGCTGAAGGCGAAGTTGGCAAGATTACCTATTCTGATCCTTACTCCATCCACATTGAGGGTAAATGGCATGACCCAGACAATGTTAAGCAGGGAGGGTCGTAGGTTGTTTCCTGGAGGATGGATGGCGTTCTGGAAGATGTATCCGCCGAAATGATCTGCAACCCATCCATGAAAAATCGGGAAGGGTCCACTTACTCTCCTAGGTGATCCCCCTCTCGAGATGTGACCCAAAATGGCATATAGATGAGCGAGCACGGGAACCCACATATTGAATCGTTTGTTGGCAGTCATGATGCTAGCCATCACCAGGTTCGCTGGACAGACTCCCATCCTTGTGTCCCTCACCGGTAAGTGCCACCCGCTCAAGAATGTGTCACGGAATCCAGTGTACCGAACATTCGGGTCCCGACTTTTGTTTATGCTATAGCCCCATGACTGGTAGTGCTTCGCCTCTAGGACCCTCCCGTATAATCCACTCTTGCTCCTCTGTTCCACGGTTGGACACCGTCTTCCCCACCCGAGCATCTTGACTTCTTGAGCCCTCTCCAAGAATATTCTAAACTAGTCCTTATAGGTGATGTCTTTCAGGAAGTCCTTGACCCCCAGCTTCTCCATAGCCAGCTCCAATAAATTCCATGTCAGTATGGGGGTTTGTGGCCTGTCTCCCCAGATGCTCATCGGCGGAAGAAATTCTTTGTATTGGTGGCCCTACAAAAGGATAACCCCAATGCAGTGAATGTCCTAGAGACTAATACCAACTTCCCCATGGTAGAGAAGGAATGTTTTGGTATCAGGGGACCATCGAGCGAACATCTCTGGCCCAAGAACGTGCTGTCATTAGAAGTGGAATTGTGATGTCCATACCGCCTAAAATAAACAAATATACCGCAGGTTGGCCCCAAATTGGTCACATGTATGGAGAAACCAGTACGCCTAGGCCCATTATCTAGTGAAGTTGCCTCTGGACTATAGGTCCTAGTCCTACAGACAGTCTTTAGTCTCGTCAGTGACACTCTGATGAAAGGTGCTCGCATAGAGGGCCTGGGAACGTCCATGATAGGGTCACCCCCAACAATGGTCATAGTCCTGGGATTCAGGTCATATAAATCCATGTTCCTAGTTTCTCTGGAAGGATGACCGTTGTTGGTGATGTTGTATCGAGGAAGATCATCCTCATGGGTCACTCATGACCGCGGTGTATCCACCTCAAAGCCCAGCAGAGGGACCTCCTCCAAAAATCGGATGTCCCACAGTGGTAGATTGTTGGACAAATAATACTCCTTTTGGGAAGGGGTTAGAATATTGAAGAGGGTATGTTTGTTGGAGACATTCATTTTTGCACCAAAAACCTCTGGCTTTCAAAACATTTCATCCCTTCGAGCAGCGGCTTCTCCCTCACCCACCTGCTTTTCGGCCATCTTCTTCAGACAATGTTTTGGTTGGTTGGTGAAAAATAGGATAGGGTGGCGCCTAAAATTACCTGGCGTCACGAAATTTCAGACTACGCCGTCAAAAACCCCAGGTTTTCATGTAAAATGACACCTGATCTCAGTGGAATTACGTGCAGCCGGAGTGGGTTTTCATACAGGACCAGAGAAAATTTCGCGCACGAGAGCATGAAGATTATCACGTGAGAAAATTCAAACGGAGCCTGGGACCCGTGGCTGGTTGTATAGGAAAAGCTCGTTTTATGGGCCCACGTGAAAAGCAGATCCCATGCCTTCCAGAGTTTTCCATGCCACATTAGATTTTTTCACGCATGAACCCCACGGAGCCCTGAATTTTGGAGTTTCACTTAGAATCTGACCGTGGTGACCCCTTGCCGATCCAATTTCGAGGGGGGGCATTTGTAGATGCCGAGAAGTGCTCAAGTGCAGAAGAAGGTTTTGAAATGACAAAGCGAATTCATTTTCGAACCGAGGGACCCCATCTGGGGGGCTCAGAGAGGCCGTGTGAAATAAATTCATAGGAACTCGAAAAAGTTATGTCCCATGTGGAAGGTTCCGGAATTCAAGAATGTTCTGAACGGGGGTGCGAAATATTTCTCTCCCCACCCCGCCTGGTCAATATTCCTCAACACTGCCTCCTTCACACAATTATTTCGCACCAACCTTGTATTCGCGCCGTCGGACGCCTATAAATAGAAGGTGACCCCCTTCCACTTTAGGGCTGAAGAATCTAAACTAGATCTCGTGCGCAAAATTCTTCTTCTTCACGGGGAAAGATGGCCTTCAGGTACGGTTCATTTCACGCGAATTCGTCCCGGGGTCCACCTTCGCGCGAGATCCCCATGGTTTAGATTGAATTCCAACCCCTTTGGGGTCCGCCCCTAGCGCGCAGTCCCTTCCACTTGCGCACAAGTTGTCCAATTGCATGAAATCCCTTAGGGAACCCTCACCTCGGTGCTCCCTGATCACCCCCTTGTGTGAGCGCCTGATGCTCTTCTTATGGATTCCATTCGGGGGTGTCTCTCACACCCCAGGCATTCACATCATGCACCATTTTCCTGTGAGACATTATAGGCTCATATGAAGTAACTTTAAAGTACCCTGGATGACACCGCCTGTTGTGTCGCTTTGCCTCATGCTTCTTCGCATAGGCATGCTAACGGCTATTTCTTTTTTTCATATCCATGCTAACGTGGACCCCTCGATGGTTCGCTCCATGACACCCCCCCCCCCCCCCACCCCCAATATGTGTTTATTGATTCCTTCCCTTCCACAAGGAGAAGAGGGTACCGATTATGTAATTCCTAGGGGTGCAGAGAAAACCCACCTCATCTGAGCTGCTGGACGTTAAACTGCCAAGTGCCATCGTCCTTAGAACATGACGTTAAACTGTGACTTGTCCCCGTGCCTCGCACACAGGGTCCCCCCACCTTGGAAATTCTCCATGCCCACTAATCTCCACAAGGATGGGATCACCCCTCATAGGGGATGATATCCTCTTTAACAGAGTGGTGTTTGTCCACGGGGAAGGGCATCCACCTTAGTGTAATCCCCTAGCATTATTTCCAGGAGGAAGCATCCCTACTTTTCCTTTCATCTTCAATCCCCAAGGCTAGCGGAGGACGTGATAGGGAGCAGGGCTCCTCCTTCCTTCAGTCCCAAATCCCTCCCCCTCTATGCTTTGTCACCTCGTTCCTTCATCTTGGAGTAATCCCTGACTCCTAGGGCTGCTAACCATGCGTAAGACCCTATTTCCTCGTTCGACCTCTCAATGTGTAAGCCCCTCTTCACTTCCCATGAACGCACATTTCGAGACGTGATTGACTGGTCTCTACTATCTCTTGTTTCTCACACTAAGCATGACTCATGTGAGCTTAGAGTGAGAAATGACCATGAGAAACACCTTGGTCCACCTCAGAGTGTAAGCCCCAATTCATCCCGAACTACGGAGACATTGATCCATGTCAAGGCATGGTACGTAGGAAATCTCCACGAGGTTCAAGCCCCAAACACCTTGGGCCGCCTCAGAGTGTAAGCCCCAACCCATCTAAACTACAGGGACTTTGATCCTTTCCAAGGAAAGGTACGTAGGAAGCCTCCCTGAGGTTCAAGCCCACGAAATGGCTGTTCTGACCCCCTTCACGTCAGTTCTCCCCCGTCCCTCATGATGTCAAACTGTATTCAGCATCTGAACTATGTGGACTTTGATTACCCGCCACGGGGATACGTAGGAAGCCTCCACGAGGTTCAAGCCCCATCACTCATATCTCATCCTAACCATTCCCTTGAGCCTATTTGCATCGCGAATCTCATGCCATATCCTGGAGGTTCCACTTCCTATGGGTCCCATCCATGCATCTATTCTCACGGGTCGCCTCCTCAGATGTCCTATCGTTTCATCGAACTACGCAAACTTTGATTCCCTACCACGGGGATACATTGGAAGCCTCTTTAAGGCTCAATCCCAAATCCCTCATCTATCCTTATTCTTACTCTGTCCGCCACATCCTGGTGATATCATGCCACCCCATTCCCCATTCCGTTTGACAGCATTCGAGAAGACACCCACGTGTTGGCCTCAATTTCAGTGTTGCCTCTATGGGGTTTCTCAATATGATCCACTCTAATCAGTGTTCTAATTTGTCTGATCTATCTCTATTGGACTTTAAACTTGCAGCATACATTGTGTTAAACATGGGAAGCTGAGGAAAACCTCAAATATATTCCCATGGCATGTGATTTCCCATGCTCAATGTGGGATGCCTTGGGGTTTCACGCCCTCAAGAAGCCCTATAATAAGGGACAGAAGACAGACATTCCAATCCTCCAGCGTCAAGACATGCTAGTGACTCCCAATGTGAATAATCCTCTAATCGAAGGTCACTGCCCTGGCCGGACCCCTTGGAACGTCCTGACAGAAGCAGCGTAATTAACTATTGTCCATGAAGATATGGCTCCAGGGAGAGTTTCACGAACAATGTCTTATGTCTATGAGGGAGATCCAGACTAGTTGAAGAGCTCCAAGGAGTAATCCATGGAAGGAAAAACCGATATCCCATCATCTTGTTTTGATTAAGGACCATACGTGCCTGAATAAGGAGTGGATGTCACCCGCCTTTGGAAATCAGGAATGTGGGGCAACAGCTGTGGGTCCTCTGCGTGAAGGATGCACGCGCCTCGACGAAAGCGTTGGAAACAATAAGTTAAATCTAGTATCATACATATACTATAAATATATGATTCTAATGGGATTATATATCATCCAATCCTCTTCTCCTCTTCTTTTTTATTTTAGAAAGGAAAACCTTGTTCGTGAAGTGTTAATTTATCACCTTCTACAACGACATGTTTTCATTTTTATTTACAACCTTCAGATATGGTCTTGAAATAATGTTTATGGTTGAAATATAATATTTTATACGTATTATATACTATTTAATTTTATGGATCTAACTTATGTACATATTACTAAATGATTAAACAAAATAAGTTTGTTGTTCTTGAAAAAACCATCCGAATTAACCCAAAGGATAATCATTAAATTCTTATTTAATGATTCATCCACATGGTATATA
This sequence comes from Viscum album, assembly GCA_963277665.1. Lineage (NCBI taxonomy): Eukaryota > Viridiplantae > Streptophyta > Magnoliopsida > Santalales > Viscaceae > Viscum > Viscum album. The sequence goes on from OY728145.1 coordinate 193,767,141, forward strand.
ATATAATTTATTATAAGATCATTTAAACTCCAAGAATATAATTATCAAATGAAAAATTTGTTATGTATGTTTATCCATGTTTTATATAAACTTCCATTTATGAATACACATGAACCGCTCAAGAAAACCATAAAAATGAACATTCCCGAATGATGTATTTAAACTCTATAACTCCTCAAAAGGACCATAAAATAATGTAATCAAACAAAAATGATCCATATTCATGTGAAAAAGGTTTTGGAATTGTTAATTAATGAATTTAATTTTGTTATACAGTACATTGAAGTGATGAAAATGTTCGGATACAAAGTAAGGGGAAATTCTTGAACCCAACTTTCATTCATCGGGTTCTCCATCATTCACTCCATTTTTGGTATGGTCACTCCATAAAAATAATTTTTCCATAATTATATTACCTTTTCTGGGATATAAATTTTTTCCACTAATGTTTTTCCCAAACAAATATTTTCCAAAAGAACTCTTCTTTAAAAAACACACACCTTTTACTTCTCATTCAAGGTTGATGGTTCTAGTAACAAGTTTGTTTTTCCATGTTTCTTTTGGGAACCCAATGTTTATGAAAAAAAATTAGGAGATGAAACACATTCATTTCAATGGGTTATTCATGATAATTTTTTATATATATTCTATGTGGCATGCATGATAATGAGAATATTATGATGTGACAGGTGCACCCTTAATTATATAGATATCCAATGCATTTGGTAAAGTGATGAATATCAAAAGTTAAAGTAAAATTATGTGAAAATGGTGCTATATTTTCTCACAACTATGTGTGCTAGATGAACACTAATACATGATGTTTAATTTTTATGCATTTCTAAATTTCCTATCTTTTATTAATGTTTCCTCTCATGATTTTGATGATTATGTTATGATTATTCTGACCCCATGATATATTGTTCTTATCTATACTCTTACTGAGATCTTAGATCACTCCTTTTTGAGGTATATCCTATAGTGACTATATATACTAAGGATAGGTCAACTTCCAATATGAAGACAGATAAGAAGTAAATAAATAATTATTTATGCTTGATGTTGTAAATGTTGTGTATTGTCTTAGTTTTCACAAGACAATAAATCTCTAGATCCTCATCATGTAATACTATTATTTTTTTATCCTTATAATGATGTAATATTAGTGCATGAAATTTTAGGGTCTCTATAGTTGGTATCAGAGGAATGTTTTAGTTAATTTGGGAATTAGGATTAGTGAATCCTAGATAAAAACTATAGCATGAGACTATGTACAAATATTCACACATGAAACTTTACACAGGGATCCCATAAGTAATTAAATTAGTGTAAATCATACAAATGAATATTTTATTCATGAATTGTTGAATTATTTTTCATTCTAACCTTTTCTGTTTTAGAAAATGGTCTGAACCAGGAGAAACCAGGAAAACAACTTGTGCGAGGGCCAATACAACGACTGCCCGAACAACTTCCCCATTGCTTTGGGAGGTGGAGTTCAAAACATCATGTCGATTCATACCCAACTATCATAGGTTATGAACAATAAATAGAATAATGGGGAATGTCCTCCTTCACAAAATAGGGATCAACTAGCTATTGAGTGTTTTATGAATCAACGAACCCCTAAATTTAGTGGATCTTCATATCCACTAATTGTGGAATAGTGGATCATCTCTATAGAGAATATCAATGTTCTGGGATGTAGAAGGTGACACTAGCAGTTTATCTACTAAATAGAGAGGTATATCAATGGTGGTATTTGATTAAGAACACCAAGGTAAAAGATGAAATTGAAGACATGGAATGGGATGAATTTAATATCATGTTTCTTAATAAGTATTTCTCATGAACTCTTTCTGCAAAGATAGAGAGAGAATTTATAGAGCTCAAGAAAAAGGAAGGAGAATCTGTCACAGCCTACAAATTGAATTTCAAAAATCATTGAATGTTATGCTTCCGGTATTTTTTTCAACAATGAAATAAAAATAAATAGGTTCTTTAGTGGGTTAAAACCACACCATCGAAAGGCTCTTGAAATTTGAGAGTTTGGGAGTTATGAAGAAGTTGTTCAGTGTTCCCTAAAATTGTAGATGGAGTTGAAGAATGGAACCTTGTATATGGTGATAAGAAAAGAAATATGGAGTTTCCAGCTAGGGGATCTAATTATAAATGTGGGAAGAAAACTCAATGAGCCTCATGCCAATAATGTGGGATGTTGAATATTAGGAACTACCCCAAAGGGGTGGGGAAATGCTTCAAGTGTGGAAAAGAAGGCCACCATGATCAAGAGTATTAAAAAGACATGAGAAGGTAGTAGAATGTAGTGGGAGTAAGTGGTGCACCACTAATGGTCCAATTCTGCAACTGTAAGGAGCAAGGTCAATATGCATGTCAATGCACTAAAACATGAGTCCTCGAGGGTAATCAGCGTCACTAGCCACCAAAGACAAAAGAACAAGGAATGGATTATGCCATCACTACTATGGAAGGGGAGAAATATAATTAAGTCATACAAGGTAATATTACTATTAACTCAATAATGGAAGAAGTTATATTTGATTCTAGTTCTTCACATTCCTTTATATCTTCAAATGTTTTCTTGAAAAATAGAATCGAGACCCTGAAACCTTGAATTTGAGATATTTGTAAAAACACAAAGTATTGAAGTCATTAATACCAAAGGGTTTGAATATTCTCTTATTGAAGTGTGTGGGATAATACTTCTAATGAATTTCATAATACTTCCCTTGGTGGAATTCAATGCTATAATGGGAATGGATTTGATCTCATTATATAGAGCACAAATCAACTATCGGTAAACAAAAATATATATTCATATTCTGAACCATCCCATTCTCCTCTAAAAATGAAAAAAAATATCTTGAATCTCCTTTGAATAATGATTTAATGGTGTGGGTTTTGATTGCCTATGAATAAGCACACCTTTCCTAAATGGTTGAGTCAAATGAAAGTGCCAACCTTGAGGAAATTCCCATCGTGAGGGAATATAGTGATGTATTTCCTGAAGAGTTACCCAGACATCCCCCAAATCGTGAGTTAGAGTTCTCAATAGAACTCTTATCTAGAGCTACTCTTATCTGATTGTGTCTCTATAGGATGGCTCCTATAGAGCTGTAGGAGTTGAAGAAGCTGCTGCCATAGAATTTGGACAAAGGTTTCATATTCCTTAGTGCACCACCTTGGGGTGCGCCGGTGCTTATTGTGAATAAGAAGGATGAAAAAATGCGGATGTGTATAGATTATTGGTAACTCAACAAGACCAACATAAAGAACAAGTATCATCTTCCAAGGATTGTTGAATTTTTCAATTAGTTAAGAGGATCTCAATTCTTATTAAATGTGGATATTCATTATGGATACCATCAACGAAAGGTGAAGAAGAAAGATATTCAGAAGACTACCTTCTATACTAGGTATGGTTACTATGAGTTTCTAGTGAGGCCCTTCGAACAAACTAATTCCCCTACAAGCATTAGATATTTGATTAATATATTCTTTATACATTACCTTGACGAATTTTTGTTAGTTTTTGTTGAAGATATTATCATATACTCCAAGAGTGGGGAGGAATAGGAAGAATATCGAATACTTGATTTAGAGACATTGAGAAAGGAAAATATGTATGCTAAGTTTAGAAAGTGTAAATTTTGGATGAAGAATGTAACGTTATAGGGACATGTGATTTGAAGGGAATTTTTATGGACCCTTCAAAAACAAAGGTGATTGAGGAATAGACCAGGACCTCTAATGTCACAGAAATTTGTAGTTTTCTTGGATTTGCAGAGTACTACCGAAATTTTGTGAGAAATTTCCCATGATTATCAAGCCCTCTAACTATGTTAATAGGGAAGGGGTAAAGTATGTATTAATGGAAGAATATGAGGGATGCTTCAAGGAGATAAAGAGTAGGATGATCACTGAACCTGCACTCACACAACTAAAAAGTGGAGAATGTTTTGTGATATATAGAAATGATTCAAATAAAGGCATGGGGTGAGTACTCATGAAAAATAATAATGTGATAGCCAACACCTCATGGAAGTAGAATATCTATGATAAGAACTCCCCAATGCAAGATCTAGAGCTAGCAGCTGTCATTTTGGACTTGAAAATCTCGCGGCACTACCTTTATAGTGAGAAGTGTGACATATAAACCCACCACAAGATCTTAAAGTATATATTCAGACAAAAGGATCTCAACATGCATCAAAGGAGATTGTTAGATCTAATCAAGGATTATGATTGCTCTATTCAATATCATCCTGGAAGGGAGAACAAGGTATATGATTCTCTATGAAAAAAAGAACCTGCTAATCTATCCATGCTATGGATTGAGAAAGACCCTATCTTCTTGGAGATGAAAAGAATGGATTTGGGAATCATAAGGGCAGTGGAAAAATCATACACTTCCCAAATGATTATCCAATAATATATCCAAAATAAGATTAACGAGGCACAAAGGGATGATCTATAGTTACAAAAGAAGGTGAAGGAATTAATGGAAGCAAAGCTACAAGAGTTTCATATTGATGATGATGGAGTGGTTCAGTTTGGAATGCGTCTTTGTGTGCCTTCATCACCTAGGATAAAGAAGGTTCAATTGGTAAATGCACATAACTCAACTTTCTCTATCCATCATAGTAGCACCAAGATGTATTGGGATCTCTGCGAACACTTCTAGTGGGATAACATGAAGAAGGAGATTGAAAAATACATCCCATGGTGCATGGTATGACGACAAGTTAAAAGTAGAGTGGAAAAGATCCAAATATATTATGAAACCATTACCTATACCCATGAGAAAATGGGAGAATGTCACTATGTACTTTTTCATGGGTCTCTTAAAGACATCGAAGGTAAATAATGTGATATGGGTTGTAGTTGACTGAGTCACCATGTGTTCACATTGTATTGTTATTTGGGATGATATCTTACTTTAACAACATTTAAAGATATATGTGAAGAAAGTGGTGATATTGAATGGTGTTACACTCTCGATTGTATCTGATCATGATCCAAGCTCACATCTAAATTTTGGATGATCCATCAATCTTCTTTGAGTATTGAATTAAATTTCAGTCTGGCCTATCATGCCCAAATTGATGGATAATCTAAAAGGACTATTCATATTCTTGAAGATATTATAAGAGCATGCCCTTTATAATTAAAAGGTGTATGGGATCATAATCGTCCATTGGATGAATTCTTATATTACAATATCTTCCACTCGATTATTCAGATGGCTCCATATGAAGATTTTTTTTGGAAAGCGATGTAGGAATCCAACCTTTTGGGGTGAAGTTGGAGAACGAAAGATACTTGGACCCAATATTTTACAAGAGATGATAGAGAAGGTTCATTCCACCAAGAAACACATCAAAGCTACTCAGAGTTGGAAAAAGAGCTATGCTGACAACCGTCAAAAGGACTTGGTGTTTAACGTTGAAGAAACATTCTTCCTTCAAATATCACCATGGCAGAGAGTCGTGTGGTTTGAAATGAAATGGAATCTAAGACCAAGGTATATTGGTCCCTTTGAGATCCATGACCACATAGAATCTATGGCCTATCAGGTTATATTTCCACCGAATATAGCTCATGTTCATGATGTGTTTCACGTATCACACTTGAGGAAGTACATACCAGATCCCTCACATGTACTAAACTCAAAGGTGGTACAACTAGAAGATGATCTCTCTTATGTGGAGCATCTAGAGAAGATTCTGGACCGGAGAGATAAGGTTATATGAAACAAGAAAAACCACCTTTTCAAAGTGTTATGGAGGAACCTTAATTTTAAAGAAGCTACTTGTAGAGACCCAAAGCTAGAAGTACATAGAAATTAAATTACTTTTGAATAATACATAACACATGACAAAAACATACACCAAAGGACCGTAATAGTTTAGTGTCTTTGGAAACTCATAACATAATCTTATAATCGTGGTGAAAGATCTTCAACATCTCCCATAAAGATCTTCCCCTTTTGATTTCTTACCTAAAACCTTTCTTTATATCCTGTGGAAAATAAAACATATAAAGGGTGAGATCAAATGCTTAGTAATGGTAAGCATAGAGAACATAAAACAATCCATAAACATTTGAATGAAAAAACTTGAACATAAAATCTAAACATCCAAAACTTGAGAAAAGACATAAATCTTGGAAGTATGTATGGCATATATCATAATGGAACATCAATCATGATAAAATAGAATGGGAATAAAACATGTAATTGTGGAAAACCATTAAGCACATGATATGATTTCCATAGTAGCCAAGGCATTACTTCCAAGACCATTTTAGTGGACAAATTCCCTTTCTGAATCGAGTTCACTCCTCGTTCTAGTCCTGTATTACTGAACTGGATTAACTTACTATTCCATCCATGTCTATCTCATGAGATATAAATCTTTACAAAATGCATTGGAGGGAGATATAGGTACCACCCATCTCATAATGAAATCATTATTACTTGTTCCACAACATAAACATAAATCATTCATCATAACCCAAAGAATAAAATGGGTTTCATAAACATCATAACATAATCCATATAAAACAAATGGATATTATTTCATCATAAGAAAAGTGAAACCATGTAAATCATAGAAACATTATACTTGAAACATACACATATTAAATAATTTCATCTTTGATGGAAAATGGATTTGATAAAACACTTGAAATGAATTCTTGAGGAAAGTATCCTTTATTCTTCAAAATCATTTTTCTTTCACAAAATGCCATGTAATTTTAAAAGAAAACTATTTTGATGAAAATAATCATAAAATCTTATAGAGGAAGCTTTATGTAAATAAGGCGTTATGAAACAATAAAAATCCGTTCATGCCGTATAAGTTAAAAAAACATTCTTCTCATACTTTGTCGGAAAAGTCAAAAAGTACATCGTATGGAAAAAAAATAAAGATTCCTTAAATACCATGTGGTAAAAGTAAAAAAAGGGTAAAAATGACTTTGAACATAAATGGAAGAATAGTAAACATTTTATGAAAACATTTTTAGAAAACATGGACATGGATGATAAACATAACCCCAGTAAATACTTACAGATAAAAAATCTCGGATAAGAACGAGATTGAAATAATTATCCCTTATCTTATGTCCAATTTCTTCCATATGTGTCTGAGACTCATGTATAATGATTTAAATAATGTCATTGACTTATTACAGAATCAAATTCATTGTTATGATATCATATATGGTTCACTTATAACTTTATATTACCCCTTCTTTTGTAAATTCCACGTTAAATCAGCATTTTGGGTAAAATCATTTCATTTATCATCCGTGTTTTGACTTGTAATTATTAATATGATTACTTAGATCATGATTACTTAATTCCATAATATAAAACATAATTTATATATAATATATATTCAGAATATACATATATATAATAGATCGATAAATGGAAAGAAATACATTGTTCATGGAGATGGTAGGTAGTACGTACGCATGAACGCTCACTACCACAAAAATAGTTTTTTGCAGCGCCCCCCCCCCCCCCCTTATCAGCGCTAACGAAAAAGCGCTGATAAAGGGACCCCCTTTATCAGCGCTTGTTTAGTAGCGGTGATAAAGGGGGGGCCTTTATCAGTACTTTTTTAAAAGCACTGATAAAGGGTCGACTTCAAAACAAATTTATAAATATTTTAATATATTAATATATAAATATAGTTATATTGATATATAAATATAATATATAATTTTTAAATATATTTTAGATAAGTATAAATGCACATTTACACTTATTATACTTAATATATAAGATATTTAGTGAAAATGGCTTCTTAAAAAATTAAAAAAATATTTTTAATTAATAATTTTCTAATCATTATGGAGTAATAGTCATTTAATAACAATTTTAAGACTAAAAAAATTAAAAAAAATTAAAAAAAGATCCAAAATATGTTGAAAACGCAACTCAAACTTCAAACGGCCATATCTTTTGATTCGGGTGTCTGTTTGAGCTCTACCACAGATCAAATCGAAGCCTGTGATGATCTCTACATCACTATGACCAGGGGTAACCCGGGTCAAAGGATTTTCGAGGCCAAAAGTGGCCCAGAAAGTCTCTAAAACTGAGTTTTTAGTCAGGGTACCCCGATGTTTTAACATTTTGTTGATTTTCACCCTCTTTTAAGGGGGTATTATTGGATTTTTTGGTGGGGTATGAATTTATTCCAAGGTATTACATTCATATTGATATTAAGTCTTTGAAATTTCATCCTTTTTTATAATGTACTGCTATTTATAATAAAAAATATAACAATATATTCATATTTTTTATATATTCACACCTAAAAATTTAATTATAAATGTAAATGATAAAATATATTTACAGATAAAATATATTAGCTTTATCTAAATAATAACTAACATCCATTTTATTTAAAATACAAATATATGAATATTTATATACCTATATATTAAACTAACTATATATATATATTAATCTAACTATATATATATATATATATATTAATCTAATAACTATATATATTAATATAACTACATATATATATATTAGTATTACTATAAATATATATTAATATCACTATATATATATTAATATAAGTATATATATATTTCATATAACTATATATATGTTAATATAACTATATATATATATTAATATAAATATATATTACAATATGAATAAATATAATGAAATATATATATATATATATAGATATATATTAATATCACTATATATATATTAATATAACTATATATATATATATATTATAATATAACTATAACTATATATATATTATAATATAACTATATATATATATTATTATATAACTATATATATATATATATTAATATAAATATATATTACTATACGAATAAATATAACTATATATATATAGAGAGAGATATCATGAATTGGAAGATAAATCAAAATAGAGTAGTGGTAAAGGCTTAGGCGCGCAGGGGGGAGGTCTCGAGTTCAAATCATGGGGGAGGCAGGGGCGCGCGCGCATGGGGGGATATAGTAGCAAGCGTTGTTAAAGGGTGAAGGGGGTTCATGGGGTGATGTAAAGGGGCATAAAGCGCTGTAAAAGGGGGGGGCTCAAGCGCTATAAAATCCCCCCCCCCCCCCGATTGGCAGTATTTTTAATTTTTTTGATTTTTTTAAATTTTTTTTAACTTTTATCAGTGCTTTTTTAAAAGCGATGATAAAAGGATCCTTTATCAGCGCTAAAACGAAAGTGCTGATAAAGGAAGCGGTGATATAGGACCCCTTTATCAGCGCTAAAAAAAGGGTTGATAAATGGGTACTTTTATCAGCGCTTTTTTTAGCGCTGATAAAGGGGTCCTATATCAGCGCTTTTCAGAGCACGGATAAAGGGGACCCCCCCCCCCCTTTATCTTCGCCGGCTTTATCAGCGCTTTTTCTAGCACTGATAAAGGCCATTTTTAGCACTGATAAAGGTCGTATTTGTAGTAGTGGTTGTTTTCATTTCCTTATTGAATTAAATGGAATTATATAGATGACATAAATATATATATATATATATACATAAATCAAGTATCATTATTATGTCATATATTTCATTATTATTCATTATATATACTTTATAATCATTCTTGAATGGTTAACATGGAGAATGAATCGCATCGCGTCGTGGAGACGGTAGTCCGTACATACACACGAGCGATGATATCATTCACATGATCATGGAATTGTATTTAAGTGTATGTATAATATTTCAGAATCAATGTAAATTTACAATAGTCATATATATTTATTTATTTACACCATTATACCCATCCAAATAAGGTGGCGTTCGAAAATAGATTACACCACGGCGTGGAGACGGTATTCCGTACGTACGCACGCGCGTGATTTCATTTTCCATAGGATGGATAGAAGGTGAAATAGGGTTGTTTCATGTTTATAATAACATATCAGTATATAATTAATACTGATGTTATTACTTTATAATGAAACAACTAAAGAAGACGAAGTATAAGAAGTAATAAACTTGAAAGAATCGGTAGAAGAGATTACCTCTTCCTCGACGCACCTCCTTTAAACTTATTCTTAGGGCACTAGAGTTGGTCTTTTGAGAAGACCATAACTTCTATGATGTTACTAGAGAGGTTTATAAGAGGAATTGGAAGGTTTTGGCTGAGGTTCAAGGCTCAAAAGGGTGTGAAGAGAAGAGGGAAGGGGTGCCCTTTTTATAAGGGAGGAGAGGGGCACCTTTGGAAAAACATAAAATATTATTTTATAATAAAGTCATATTCGGTATATAATAGCTAAATATTAATTTATTTAGAAGATAAATTAGTAATGGGTCTAAATCCTTTCAACCAATAGGTTTTAGACAAGTTTAGGTTACTATTTAACCTTATCTTTTAGATTTAACTCTAAGTTAAATAATTTAACTTTTATCGTGTCTTCTTGTTTTCTTACACTATTTGGTTAATAAACTTACTATAACAAGACAAATGAACCCCAAGTGGTTCATTATTAATATATAAAACCTTATCTAACTCATTTTGCATAACCTTATATTTTTATGAATTTAATAACAATTAATAATATAATATTTGTTTTAAAAACTATTTTATGTCAATTTTGACACTATTTGGTAAATCATTTTTTTGAAAATACTAACAGCATGATTAGTTCGAATAAAGTTAATTAAATTAATAATACAATATCATAGTAACCTATAAAATTAGTTTAATTCATAAAAAGTCTCAAATTACATTTATTTGGGTATTTATAATATCAATTATTTTAATATTTCATTATTTAGGTAATTACTGTATCACCATTGTGTCATAAATAAATTAATTTATTTAATGTCTAAAAATTATAAATAAAATAAAATTATGTATTAAATCTTGTTATATTTCTAATTAATATTTATATTCGAATTTATCTTATGTATAACCCTATATTAAAAATGTTTTAGTTATTAAACTTTGATTTTAACTATTTTAACTCTTTTTTAAATAAAATAATAATAAATGTCCTAATCTAATCCAAGTGGACCTAAATGATAATATTATATTCCTAAGGTTTTTTTAGGTCGAATTATACTTATCCAATAGAATTAGAACATGTTTTAGGGTAATAATAATACCATTTTTACCTTAATTACCCTATTTACTTTTAACCGTGGTAAATAAATGTAAAAAGTTATTATTCACCAAAAATTATTTTTATCTTATTGAACCACATTTTAATCCTTGATATTAACTGTGTCTCTCGGATTTTCGAAATTCCACTCAAAAAATTGGTAAAATTAAGTTTTCTGTAAATTTTAAAATTCTCCTAGGAGGTGGGTAAAAGACGGTGAAAAGTTCAATAAAATTTTTATATATCTAAAATTATTATAAAATGACTCCAATTAATTACATTGATCTTATATAGGTATTATGTATAAATTTTGACCTAAAATAAATTTAAATAAAATAAATAATTATTTAAATAAAAATTCGGTTTTAAATAGTAACCCAGTGTTTTCACTATTCATCAAAAATTGAATGTTTTCAGAAAAATACCAAAAATTCACCCTAGGATAATTTCGATATTCCGAATCTAAAAATGAAGTCCATTTTGAAAGATAAATTTTTTAAAATTTCAAAAAGTTGGTATTACTATTCATAACGGCTAGTTTATATAATATTTTAATAACATATCGTTGTTTAGTGAAACTCGGTATTGCATAGAACACACGCTATCATGGAAGGTCGCGATTGCATGTAATGTAAGCCAAGTCAGGGTTGCGTATACTTCAAGACTCCATTGTTGTTGCGTATAACAGAATGCAACCATATTTCATTTATACATTGAATATATATATATATATATACACACTCAATGTTGCGTAGAATAACTACTATGAAACGAACTTGAAATTGTGTGTAACACGATCCAAGAATAGTGTTGCGTATACTAAAAGCTAATAAGGTCTTGCATATAGCGCAAGATAATCTTGGTGTAGCGTAGAACAGAAGATATGAAAGAAATTAAAAATAATAAATCCCATAAAATCTGGGGGTGTTACATTCTACCCCCCTTAAATTGAATTTTGCCCTCCAAATTCATCGGGGTTATAAATGGTTTACTACTTGAAAGTTTCTTTCATAGAAACCCAAATCGTAAAAAAGAATACCAAAACATAACTTTAAAAAACTAAAGTTTGAAATGTAACGGTTACCCAAATTAACTCATCACTAGGTTTCCACATAGGAGAACATAGGTGCAAATATGGATATGGAAGAGAAATCTAACCATCATGTTCTGATGGAGAGTGGTAGAGAACATGGCTATAAAAAATCCAACAATCACAAATCCATAAATTTGTGATAATCTAAGGTACCATCTGATTCACAAGATATGAGGGTACTAGGATAGCATTTTTAGTTTTCAAGATCATTCCCCTAATGCTGAAGAATTTGACTTAGAAGAAATAGTTACTTTATTTTGGTACAATCTCACCGTTGTTCGTTCCCTGAACAATTTCCACTTCCTCTCTTAAAGAAATAAAGTTGCATTTTTCTTCCGTGAAGTTCTAGAGGATCATGCGATAAAATGATAGGTCATTCCATCTTTCTCAAACATAAGGTTAGCAATAATTATATATATAAGTCCAGCTACAGTGAGATTAATCGTATATGGTTCCAAAAATGGACTTATACTTCATATATCATACCGCCTAAAATAATAAAACTAGTTTCTACTTTCCAGGGACTTCTTGTAGGCTAGTGGTATGAGATAAAGGCCTGTCGCACTTCAGTTGTGGGTTTGATTCCCACAGCCTTGTCCGACCCGATGGTTTGTCACCCATCCTACGGGTTGTCCTTTTTCTAAAACTATACTATTATAACTTTCCAGAAATAATATTGAAAAACAGGTTCCATCCTTAAATAATACTATCTGATGTCTAACATAATCCATTACAATATTTAGGCTTATCCAAAATACATATGTCCAGTCTCATAGTATAAAGAAAACAATTACTGAAAGGGTCACATAACAAGCACATGGATACCATCGTTTATCCCCCATATATCATAAGATATATCTTGTTGATCTCATTCCAAACATGTGAATACATTAATCATGAATTCTCTTGAAAAATTAATACCCATTGAACCTTAGTGAAAACATGAATGCTGTCAAAAGTTAACTCTTTCCACATACCAAAATCCAAAAATTCTATATACTCAAACCATGATATATCTTTGTCCTTATATCATTCATGAGCTCTTGAATACTATCAAACATTTAATTTTATCCTTATCCCTTCATTATTCACATATCATCTGCTTTCCAAAATATTTTAATCCCTTTTGATGGTTACCGGTACCATATAATTATTGAAAACCAATACATAGATATTCCAAAATTCCACGATACCATAAATGAGATTCCATGATACTATTTTAAAATCCCATTACATAAACACTTAATCATTACACAACAACATTTTCATACTCAACATCACAAACAGTGATTTCATGTGTCTTACCTTTATCCTTTTCCTTAATAGTTTGCTCACGTTGATCATCATTAACCCTTGGATTAGGGCATTGATTAGCATAATGCTCCATTTCCTTGCACTTGAATCATTGAAGGGTTGGTGGAGCGTTCATTGTAGTCTTTTCTCTATTCACTTCATTAGAAACCTTTTCCCCATTACTTTGGCACTCAGCTGCTCGATGTCCTTCTTTTCCACACTTGAAACATTTTCTAGTTTCTTTTAGACAATCTCCATCATGCTTCTTTCCACACTTTGAGCATAAAGAAACATTCATCTTCTTTTCACCACTGTTCTGATATTTCTCCTTGAACTCCATCTTTTGTTTCTTGTCAAAACCATGAGATGGATATGTAACACCAACTTCCATTTCTACCTTGATAGCACAACAAAAAATTTCTTCATAGCTATCGAAGTCTCTTATACATAATTCCCTTAGAAGACATGGTTTTAAGCCACTGAAGAATCGGTTAACGTTTCTTCCAGGATGGATGATAAAGCCAGATGTATACCTTTCAAGTCTTGTAAAATTCGCTTCGTATATATCAATAGATTCATCATCCTTCTGCTTAAGCTTAAGTAAATCCTCTTCTATCTTTGTTCGAAGAATACGAGGGAAGTACTTATTGAAAAATAAGTTCTTTAACTCATCCCATACCATGGATTCAATTTCATCTCGGGGACTTGTATTCTTAATTAGAGTCCACCAATGATCTTCTTCACTTTCTAAATGGTAAATAGCCGGAATGTCTTTTTCATGTTCTGAACAGCGAAGTATAGAAAATATATTTTCAATGGTACTGATCCATTTTTCAGCAACAAGTGGATCATAAGACCCACTGAAAGAAGGTGGACGTTGCCTCATGAAGGGCTCAATAGAATATTGTTCCCCTCTCTGCTCATTTGGAAGTCCAGAATGATTCATAGCTTATGTAAGTATAACAATAAGATTTTTCACTCCATCTCCCATAACATTGGTTTCTTCAGGAGTAAAATCATTGTAATGTCCATTACATTGATCAACACGGTTCCTTCGGGTTCCACCCATCGTCTAAAACCCAAAAAGAATAGCGTGAGAGGCAAAAATCATGCTAGGGAAAATAAAATAATAAAGGGGGAGTAACTTCGATATCTAACATCTTAGGTTTAATTATAATATCATTACTGTAATTCTAGGACTATAACCTATACTTATACATAACCTTAGGGACATACCTAGACATACCTTAGAAATATCTCTAGGGATCTCACTAATGTTTTTGCATCCTAGTTTCCAAAGGTTAACTAAACCTTTCCTTTAATACCAACTGTAGAGACCCAAATCTTGACGTACATAGATATTACATTACTTTTTCTGAATACATAATACATAATAAAAACAGACACCAAAGGACCGTAATAGTTTAGTGTCTTTGGAAACTCGGAACATAATCTTCTAATCGTGGTGAAAGATCTTCAACATCTCCCATAAAGATCTTCCCCTTTTGTTTTCTTACCGAAAACCTTTATTTATATCCTGGAGAAAATAAAACATATAATGGGTGAGGTCAAATGCTCAGTAAGGGTAAACATAGAGAACATAAAACAATACATAATCATTTGAATGCAAAAAACATGAACATAAAATCTAAACATCCAAATCTTGAGCAAAGACATAAATCTTGGAAGTACATAAGGCATATATCATAATGGAACATCAATCTTGACAAAATAGCATGGTAATAAAGCATGTAATTGTGGAAAACCATTAAGCACATGATATGATTTCTATAGTATCCAAGGCATTGCTACCAAGACCATCTTAGTGGATAAAGTCCCTTTCTGAATCGAGTTCACTCCTCATTCCAGTCATGTATTACTGAACTGGATTAACTTAACATTCCAGCCATGTCTATCTCATGAGATATAAATATTTACCCAATGAATTGGAGGGATATATAGGTCCCATCCATCTTATAATGAAATCATTCTTACTTGTGCCACAACATAAACATAAATCATTCCTCATAACCCAAAGAATAAGATGGGTTTCATAAACATCATCCCATCATAACATAATATATATAAAAAATTGATATCATTTCATCATAAGAAAAGTGAAACCATGTAAATCATAGAGACATTATACTTGAAACATACACATATTAAATAATGTCATCTTAGATTGAAAATGGTTTTGATAAAACACTTGACATAAATTCTTGAGGAAAATATCCTTTCTTCTTCAAAATCATTTTTCTTTCACAAAATGACATGTAATTTTAAAAGAAAAAGATTTTGTTGAAAATAATCAAGAAATCATGTAAAGGAATATTTATGTAAATAAGGCGTTATAAAACCTTAAAAATCCGTTTGGTCCGTATAAGTTAAAAAAACATTCTTCTAGTACTTTTGTTGGAAAAGTCAAAAAGTACCTCGTATGGTAAACAAAAGAAAGATTCCTTACATACCAGGTAGTAAAAGTCTGAAAAGGGTAAAAATTACTTTGAACATACATGGTAGAATATTAAACATTTTAAGAAAACATTTTTAGAAAAAATGGACATGGATGGTAAACATAACCCCAGTAAATACTTACGGATAAACAATCTCAGATAAGAACGAGATTGGAATAATTATCCCTTACTTATGTCCAATTTCTTTCATATGTGTCCGAGACTCTAGTATAATGATTTAAATAATGTCATTTACTTATTACATAATCATATTCATTGTTATGATATCATATATTGTTAACTTATGACTTTATATTACCCTTTCTTTTGTAAATTACATGTTAAATCAGCGTTTTGGGTATAATCGTTTCATTTATCATCCGTGTTTTGACATGTAATTATTAATATGATTACTTAGATCATGATTAATTAATTACAAAATATAAAACATGATTTATATATAATATATATTCAGAATACACATATATATAATAGATCAATAAATGGAAAGAAATACACGGTTCATGGAGACGGTAGGTCGTACGTGCGCATGAACACTGTTTTCGTTTCCTTACTAAATTTAATGGAATTAAGTAGATGACATACATATATATATATAAATAAATCCAGTATCATTATTATTTCATATATTTAATTATTATTCATTATATATACTTTATAATCATTCATGAATGGTTAACATGGAAAATGAATCTCATCGCCTCGTGGAGACGGTAGTCCGTACGTACGCACGAGCGATGATATCATTCTCATGATTGTGGAATTGTATTTAAGTGTATGTATAATATTTCAGAATCAATATCACTTTACAATAATAATATTTATATATTTATTTACACCATTATACCCATCCAATTAAGGTGGTGGTTGAAAACAGATTACACCACGACGTGGAGACGGTATTCCGTACATACGCACGCGTGACGATTTCATTTTCCGTAGGATGGATAGAAGGTGAAATAGGGTTGTTTAATATTTATAATAACATATCAGTATTTAATTAATACTTATGTTATTACTTTATAATGAAACAACTAAAGAAGATGAAGTAGAAGAAGAAAGAAACTTGAAATAGTCGGTAGAAGATATTACCTCTTCCTCGATGCACCTCCTTTAAACTTCTTCTTAGGGAACTATAGTTGGTCTTTTGAAAAGACCAGAACCTCTATGATGTAACTAGAGAGGTTCAGAAGAAGAGTTGGAAGGGTTTGGCTGGGTTTCAAGGCTCAAAAGGATGTGAAGAGAAGAGGGAAGGGGTTCTCGTTTTATAAGGGAGGAGAGGGGCATCGTTGGAAAAACATAAACTTTTATTTTATAATAAATTCATATTCAGTTTATAATAGATCCAAATTTATTTATTTATAAGATAAAGTAGGGATGGGTCTAAATCCTCTCAACCAATAGGTTTTAGACAAGTTTATGTTATTATTTTAACCTTATCGTTTAAATTTAACTCAAAGTTAAATAATTTAACTTTTACCGTGTCTTCTTGTTTTCTTACATTATATGGTTAATAAACTTACTATAACATGCCAAAAGAACCCCAAGTGGTTCAGTATTAATATATATAACCCTATATAAGTCATTTTTACGAACCTTAGATTTTTAGGAATATAATAACAATTAATAATATAATATATTTTTTAAAAACTATTTTATGTCAATTTTGACACAATTTGGTAATTGATTTTTGTGAAAATCATAACAGCATGATTAGTTCGAAAACGGTTAATTAAATCAATACCAAAATGTCATAGTAACCTATAAAATTACTGTAATTCATGAAAAGACTCAAATTACATTTATTTGGGTATTTATAATATCAATTATTTTAATATTTCATTATTTAGGTAATTACTGCACGACCATTGTGTCATAAATAAATTAATTTATATAATGTCTAAAAATTATAAATAAATTACCAGTAGGTAGTAAATATTTTTATCTTTATAATTAATATTTATAGTCGAATTTATCCTATTTATAACCCTATATTAAAAATGTTTTAGTAATTAAACATTGATTTTAACTATTTTAACTCTTTTTTAAATAAAATAATAATAAATGTCCTAATCTAATCCAAGTGGACCTAAATGATAATATTATATTCCTAAGGTTTTTTTTGGTTGAATTATACTTATCCAATACAATTAGAACATGTGTTAGGGTAATAATAATATCATTTGTACCCTTAATTACCCTATTTACTTTTAACCGTGGTAAATAAAAGTAAAAAGTTACTATTCACCAAAAATTATTTTTATCTTATTGAACAACATTTTACTCCTTGGAATTAACTGTGTCTCTCAGATTCTCGAAATTCCACTCAAAGAAGCGGTAAAATTAAGTTTTATGTAAATTTTTAAATTCTCCTAGGAGGTGGGTAAAAGACGGTGAAAAGTTCTATTAAATTTTTATATATCTAAACTTATTATTAAAGGACTCCAATAAATTACATTGAACTTATATAGGTATTATGTATCAATTTTTACCTAAAATAAATTTAAATAAAATAAATAATTATTTAAATAAAAATTTGGTTTTAAAATAGTAACCCAGTGTTTTCACTATTCATCAAAAATTGAAAGTTTTCAGAAAAATACCAAAAATTCACCCTAGGATAATTTCGATATTCCGAATCTAAAAATGAAGTCCATTTTTAAAGATAAAATTTATTAAATTTCAAAAAGTGTGTATTACTATTCATAATGGCTAGTTTATATAATATTTTAATAACATATCGTTGTTTAGTGAAACTCGGTATGGCGTACAACACACGCTATCACGGAAGGTCGCGATTGCGTGTAATATAAGCCAAGTCCGGGTTTCGTGTAGTGCAAGACTCATTTGTTATTGTGTATAACAGAATCCAACCATATTTAATTTATACATGGAATATATATATATATATACACTCAATGTTGCATAGAATAACTACTATCAAACAAACTTGAAATTGTGTGTAACACGATCCAAGAATAGTGTTACGTATATAGGATACTAATAAGGTCTTGCGTATAGCGCAAGATAATCTTGGTGTAGCGTACAAGAGAAGATATGAAAGAAATTAAAAAGAATCAATCTCATAAAATCTCAGGGTGTTACACTACTTAGGTACCATATGAGGCAATGAATGAGAAGTACCCTCATCTGTTTGTGTAAAATGAAATTTTGAAGGTCAAATTTCATAAGGGGGGAAGAAGGTAACGACCCAATAGTTTATCAAAGGAATCCCATTATTATAATTATTCCTTATAGTATAATAAAATTATGAAGTAAAATGGCATATCATGAAACTATGTGATCATTAAACAAAATGTTTCCACTTCTATGTTTTGAATTTTGAAATTTTAACATGCAGAGTTGTGATCAGTATGATGTTTGTAGTCCGATCGGAAAAACAAAATTTTTGGTGAATAGTAACATACCCTTATGAATAGTAGATTACCATTATTAATATTGGTATGAACCTTAATAATAGTAAATCATCCAAAATAATAATAACCTTACTCTTGAATGATTAAATAATATTTTGGCATCTTATAAGGGACAATTTAACCATAGTAAATATATCGGTATTTTTGTAAGTCAAAATTAATTAATTATAATTAATTTATTAATTTAAGAGAAAAAAAATTTCCTATTTTTTTCATAAATTAACAATTTTATGTCTTCTTGTGTTTTAAGAAAAATTTATAAGACCACATTTATTTTTTGAAAGCATTATAAAATCAGTTTTAATTTTAAAAAATGTATTTTTCAAGTGAATTTTGATTTTAATTAAAAATTAAATTAATCATATATAGGAAAATATTTTATAAAAATTGACATCATTTTTGGATTCTACACATTGAAAAATGGTTTGGGTGAATTTTTGGGATTTTTCTGAAATACTTGATTTTCTTGTGAATAGTAAAATACATTAATTTACTGTATAAATACATTATAATTTAAATCTCGTATTCCTAACAACACAAGTGATGTAAGAAACCAAATATCAAACTCAAATTCCCTATTTACTATTTATGTTCATGGAAGACTCACAATTACTTGTCTTCTGGAGAAATAATAAATTAATGAGTATTATATTGAGAAAACCCCACTCCCATCTACTATAAATACCACCCTTTACACCCTCAGTTCCTCACACCTCTCATGCTTCAATACATGCCTAAACTATGCCAAAACATATTTCCTAGCCCCTCTCCCACTTCCAAGATCTGTTGGTCTCATCAAACAACCAAGATTAGGCTTCTTAAGGAGGATCTCAAGAGGATGATTCAAGAGGTAATTCCTCTCTCTCTCCCTCTCCTTTCCATTAATTTCCTTTCAATTTCAAGTTATTTTATTAATATAACCCCACATATCCTCTTCCAAATGGTATGGTAACTCCAGTATCATAAATATAATGGAATATTATCATACTAATTGGATTATATATCTTCCAATCCCCTTCTCCCCTTCTTTTTATTTTGATAAGGAAAACGTTGTTCGTGAGGTGTTAATTTATCACCTCCAAGAACAACATGTTTTAATTTTACATTACCACCATTAGATATGGTAATTAAACCATTTTTATGGTTAAAAAAGATTCTTTTATATGTATTATATCCTATTTAATGTTCTGGATCCAACTTATTTACATATTACTAAATGATTAAACAAAACAAGTTCGTTGTGGTCAAAAAACAACTCGAATTTAGCCAAATGATCATCATTAAATTCTTATCTAATGATTCATCCACATGGTTTATAATATAATTAATTTTAAGATCATTTAAAATCATGTAATATCATTAAAAATTAAATATCAGTTCTGGATGTTTATCCATGTTCCACATAAACTTCCATTTATGAATTCACGTGAACCGCTCAAGAAAACCATAAAACCAGCAGTTCTGAACATTGTATTTAAACATATATAACTCATAAAAAACATAATATAACTTAATGAAACAAAAATGAACCATATTCAAGTACACAAGGTTTTTTAATTGTTTATTTATTAATCAAATGTTCTTATATAGGACATTAAAATGAAGAAAGTGTTTGGAAACAAGGTAAGGGGAAATTCTCGAACCCATTTTTCCTTCATTGGGTTCTCCCTCTTTCACTCCATTTAGGTATTTTAATTCCTTAAAAATCATTTTTCCATCATTATATTACCTTCTCAAGGATATAAATGGTTCCCACTGGAGTTAATGCTGAAAAAATGTTTTCTAAATGATATCTTGTTTCAAAAACACACAACTTTAACTTCTCACTCATCGTTGATAGTTCTTGTAACAGGTATGTTATTACATCATTCTTTTTGGAACCCAATGTTTTTTAACGTGTTTTTTGAGATGAAACCCATTCATTTAAATTGGTTATTTATGTTCATTTATTATATATTTTCTATATGGAATGCATGTTAATGAGAATATTATGATGTGATGGGTGCGCCTGAAATTATACAATGCTCCAATGCATTGGGTAAAGTGATGAATCTCATGACTTAAAGTAAAATGATGTGTGACCATGATTCTTGATTTTCTCACAACAACATCTGTTAGATATCCACAAATACATGATGTTTCATTTTTATTCATTCCCACATTTAAAGTCTTTTTCAATGTTTTCTCTCAGGATTTTGATGATGATGTTATGATTATGCTCACCCCATGCTATATTGTTATTATCTGTCCTCTTAAAAGGCTTTTATCTCACCCCTTATTGATTTATATCCTCATGTGACTACATTTACTAAATATAGGTTAGGTTCCAATAAGAATATTGAGAAGAAGTAACTAAATAAATGTTTATGACTGATGTTGTAAATGTTATGTCTTGTCCTAGTTTTCCCAAGACACTAAACCTCTGGATCCTCATGGTATAATTCCATTATGTTGTTTATATTTATAATGATTTAATAGTAGTAAAATAAAAGGAAGAGTCAAAATAGTTGGTATCATAGGAATGTTTTAGTTAATTTGGGAATTTTGATTAGTGAACCCTAGATAAAACCTCTAGCATGAGATTAATACAAATATGCTCACAAGAAGCTTTACATAGGGATTACATAAGTTATTCTTTTATTGTAAATCATAAAAATGAATAAATTATTCATGACTTGTTGACTTATGTTTTGTTCTATCCATTTCTATTTTAGAAAATGGTGGGAACCCGGAGAAACAAGGGAAACAACTTGTGTGAGGGACAATGCAACGATTTCCCAAATGACATCCTAAAAACATTGGGAGTTGGAGTTCAAAAATACATTGTGATGATTACCAAACTTTTATATGTTATGACCAATAATAAAAATAATAGGGAACATCCTTATTAACCAAATATGGAGCAACTAGCTATCAAGTGTTTTATGTGTCAATGACCAGTGACGTTTAGTTAATCTTCTGATACCTGACTGTAGAACAGTTGGTCAAATCCATAGAAAAGATCTATTCTGTGCTTCACTGTTCTGAGATGGAGAAGATGACACTAACTGTTTATCATCTAGATGGAGAGGTTGGTCAATGGTGGTTTTTAATTAAGAACACCAAGCCAAGAGAAGAAATTGATGAGATGGAATGGGAATATTTTAATATCATCCTTTTTAATAAGTATTTCCCAGAAACTCTTCAAAAAAAGATGGCGAGAGAATTCATAGATCTCAAGAAAAAGGATAGAGAATCTTTCACGAATTACGAAGTGAATTTCATAAGGCATGAAAGCTATGGTTCAAATTTTTTTATCAACAATGATAGAAAAGTTTATATATTATTTATTGGGTTAATAACACACCTTTGAAAGTCTATTGAAATTTGAGATATTGGGAGTTATGAAGAAGTTTTTCGGTGTGTCCAAATAGTGGAGAAAGAGTTTAGATAATGGTCCCATGGCTATAGTGATAATAAATGAATGATTGAATTGTATGTCGGGGGATCTAATGATAAAGGTGGGAAGAAAACTAAATGACCTGCATGAAAAAAATATGGGATGAGGCATCAAGGGAACTATCACAGAGGGACAAAGAAGGTATATGGGATTGTGAGGCCCACAAAGCGAGGTTGAGGGATCAACTGGACTCTTTGTGTATAAGGCCCCAGCCTTAAACATTACTTAATATTGAATTAAATGAATAATTCACATTGAGGATCTTTTCAGGTTTAGAGTTTTAGAGAATTAGAACATAACTATTACATCTCAAAAGATTACAAAGTAGACACTTCTACTAAGTTTCCATAAAAAAAACTCTTAAAAGGAAACATGTCTAGTTCCATGTCTTATATAGCATGACATTCCATTGATCTCATCCTTGACCTTATTCCACTTTAAGTCCTGTGAAAAACATTTCGAAAAAAACTTGGGGTGAGCATAAAAAGCTCAGTAAGGGATACACAAAGAATGAAAACTGTTACTTTTTCAAACATCAAGTAAACCATGTATACTATAACAAAGTAATACCTTCACCATCATGAAGTAGTAAAAACTATTAACTGAATAAAGTATCATTACATACCTTTTTGTAACCAAAGGATTACCATAAAACCCATATAAAGAACACATAACATATATAAAGGTAACTTGGGACATAAACATACTTAAGTGGAATAACCATACGGTCGACTTCCACACATATCACTTAATGGAATAGCCATACGGCCAATTTCCATACATACTTAATGGAATAGACATATGTTCGACTTCCATACCCAATGCATTGGAGGTTATAGTGTAACCACCCGTCCTGGTATTCACGGCACCACCTGTCATATGGTTTATAACGTAACCACCCGTTAAAATGTCCAAGTACCAATATAAAATCATAAAACATTCAAACCAATATAAAGGAATGATAATATTTCCACATTTCAATCACAATATATAATAAATATATTGACATAATAGAATCCTTTATCAAAACCATTTTCAATACCAAAATACATAAACGTGTATATGGTATTTATTTTATTTTAAAAACATTACGGCTTATTGAGGAAGCCAAAGACCAAATAATACTCGCGGCGGCGGAAAAGGTCGTTGTCACCGCGTACGTAAAAAAAACATTCCTTTTTGTCATTTAGTAAAACACTTTGTAGAAAAATATTCCTTTTGTATAAAAGTAAAAGTCAAAGGGGTTTATACACCGTATAAAAGAAAGTTGTGTATAAAACGAAATATGCCTCAATGAAAGGAGCTTGAGACGAAGTCCCTTACCTTGGGTCCGACTTGACTCGATCGTTCTTTAACATCCTGAATAATAAACTTGAATTAATTTATACTTTATTAATAACCTTTTTAAAGTTCATTATTCCTTTTATATCACTTATTTCCATGTTATAAACATTATGTAACCATTTAAGTTAATGATGTTTGTTTTGTCAATATTTGGTTCTTAAGTCGAAAGTGGACTTCTTACAATTACATGTTGTTCGTGTGGTAAAAGGTTCTTTATATCCAGAATTAAATTCCTAATTTGGATATCATATATATCATATATATCCAGCATATACATGTATTTATAATGTTACATAATCATTTAGAGGTAAGAAATTAAATGCACCGTTCATGGAGACGGTAAGCCGTACGTACGCATGAACGCTAATTTCATTTCTATTTCATATTTTATAGAATGGAATCATAATGATATAAGAGTATATTATAATTCCAGTATAATAACAGATATAATATCATTAACTTTATCCTTTACACATCCCACATATGGTATTAACGAATCAAATCACTTTCAGGGGGCGGCAGTCCGCACTTCCTAAAATGAAGATATCGTGTTTACCCATAATGGAAACAATAATGGTATTCCATAAATGAAAAATACAGAAGCTTAAGGAAAGAATAAACATATTATATATCATATATAAAAATAGTGACATCATAATGGCCACCTTTGAAGGTGTTAAATGAGTATTTAACAATCATCGTTTCGGGAGGCAGAATTTCGCCATCCAAGGAAACAGTATGTTCGTTAACCATTAGATATAGGTGTGTGTAAGTTTAGCTCGAATACTTCTTATAACAACTTCCTAGTATATTGAGGATACTGGAGTTGTTACAAAAGAAAAGAATAAAAAGAGTTTAGGGGGTTGGAGAAGAAAAATAAAACAAAAGGACTCAAAAGAAGACATTACCTTAAAATCGGGTAACTCTCCTTAGTTTGAGCTCAAAGGCTTCGTTGGGAAGACTTCTTCCCAAAGTGAGTCTTCGAAGAGTAAGATAGGAATGTGTAGAGCCAAAATGGACAGGGCTTGGCCGAGCCAAATGCTTTGGTAGTGTGGGAAAAGAGGTATAGGTGGGGGCCTTTTATAAGGGGAGAGGAGGGGCAATCTTGGAAAGTAAAGATAAGTTACTTTATTTTAAAAAGAGTTTCGGATTCAAAAGGTCCCACATTGATATAATTCGAGGATAAGGTGATAAGGGTTCGAAATCCACTCATCCAATAGGTTTTGTCCATGTGTAGGTTTTCGATATTACATTATCATTCCATTTTATTTAAATCGTTAAATAATGAAGTCATCGCTGCATCATAATGATGTCATAAATAATTTAATTTATTTAAAGTATAAAAATTATAAAAAAATTACTATGATGTAGGAAATAGTTTTATCTTTCCAATGAATATTTATAATCAAAAATCTGATCTTTATAACCCCATGTAAAAATTGGTTTCGTAAAACATATTATGATTGTGTCATTTTTACTTTTATTTAAAAAAAGGCATTAAAGTCATTATCTCACCCAAGTGGCTCCATGGGGTCCCCTAAATCGACCCATGGGTTGTCTTGGTCGGACATGACACAACCAATAGGGTTAGGACATGTGTCAAGCTCATCTCATTTTATTAAAGCATTATTTTTACCTTAAACTACACTAATTACCTCTAATCGCGATTAAAAACTTAATAAGTTACTATTCACAAAAAAATTATTTTAATCTCATTGAACCACATTTTACTTCTTAATGACAACCATGTATGTCGGATTTTTGAAAATCAAAACACAATGATTGCAAAATTTCATTTAAACGGAAAATCAGTTTTTATAAGTACCACTTAGTGGTTTCACTATTCATCAAAAATTGAAGTTTTTAAGAAAATTACCAAAAATTCACCCTAAGCTATATTTGATATTACGAATTCAAAAATGAAGTCTATTTTACAAAATTAAAAACATATAATTCACATTAATTAATTTAATAATTAATTCCTGCTGTTAGAGCAAATAGCGTGTTTTTATGAAACAATAAGTATCAAAAGATTGACACTAGTTTAAGTCCGATTTCAAAGTGAAATTAATTCCAATGACCACTATTGGATTTAATGGTAAAAATATTTTATAATTTCACTTTAAAACCAATTCAAAAGATAGTCTAATCATATAAATAAATTAAATTAAAAAGAGGTTTTGAATTAAAATACAACATTTTACACAATTCATTAAAAAAAGAACTTTATCGGAAAGATACCAAAAATTTACACAAAGTAAATTTTGATGTCCCGATTCTAATTAAGAGTTATTTTTGGTCCAATAGAATTTATAAGATTGATCAAAACTATATTTAATGACGGTTCGCCGTCAAAAGGTGATAAGTGAACCCTTAGTGAAAATTAGGGTATAAATGCCTAAAATTGAACTCTTTCCATATTTTTAAGCCTTTATCTTTTATTAGGTAAATGTAAAAACATTTGAAAACATATATAATCATATTTTAGTTATTTCTATCCATTCCTGCCAGTACAACGGCTACTTGTTAACTAACATTTAAAATAATATTATTTTATTACTTGTGTGCAACGTAAGTTTTCAAAGAAACTCATCGTTGCGTATCGAGTATGCTATCGAACGTAGAAACCCCTTTTAATTAAAATTAATATTTAATTCATAAATATTAATAAATATGAAAATTCTTTATTCTTTAATTACCTGGGATGTTACATCCTTCCCCCTTTTGGTAATTCCGTCCTCTCAATTTTATTCACTTATCAAAATAAGTGGGGGTATTTATCCCTCATAGCATTTTCAGATTCCCACGTTGCCTCTTCAATAACATGGTTTTTCCACAAAACCTTTACCTGATGAATCACATTATTCCGTAACACCTGCTCCCTATGGTCAAGAATCTGGACTGGTTGTTCTTCATAAGATAGGTTCTCCTCCAGCTGAACTACCTCTGGACTCAAAACATGAGATGGATCTGGCATATACTTCCTCAACATCGAAACATGAAAAACATTGTGTACCTGAGATAAACTAGGTGGTAAAGCCACTCGGTAAGCAACTGATCCAACTTTCTCCAGAATTTCATATGGTCCAATAAACCTTGGACTCAGATTTCCTTTCTTACCAAATCTCATCACACTTTCCAAGGAGAATCCTTGAGAAAAACATGATCACCTACCTCGAAAGATAGATCCTTCCTCCGGTTATCTGCATAACTCTTCTGCCTGCTCTGAGCTGTTCTCATGTGCTTCTGAATCAACTGAACTTTTTCTGCCATCTCTTCTACCAATTATGGTCCCATCAGCTTCCTTTCACCCACTTCATCCCAAAATGCTGGAGTTCGACACCGCTTCCCATATAACGCCTCAAATGGTGCCATCTTTATACTGGAATGAAAGCTGTTATTATAAGAAAACTCAACCAAAGAAAGATTTTGGTCCCAACATCCCTGATAATCCATCGAACAAGCTCGTAGTATATCCTCCAAGGTCTGAATTGTTCATTCTGACGGCCCATCTGATTGAGGATGAAAAGTTGTACTAAAATTTAATTCAGTACCCAACGACTTCTAGAGGCCTTTCCAAAAGTTAGAAGTGAACCTGGGATCACGATCAGATACAATGGAGAGAGGAACTCCATGTAACCTGACTATCTCTTTAAGATACAAACGAGAAAGTTGATCTAGAGAGAAGGTATCTCGTATAGCAAGGAAATGAGCAGATTTGGTCAAGCGATCAACAATAACCCAGATTTCATTATTACCTCGAGATGTCCTCGGTAATCCCACAATAAAGTCCATGGATATGTTTTCCCATTTTTACTCTGGCACTGGTAAAGGCTGAAGCATCCCTTTAGGTAACTGCCGCTCTGCTTTAACCTGCTGACAAATCAAACACTTCACAGTAAAATCAGCAATATCTCTTTTCATTCCATCCCACCAGTAATACTCCCGCAGATCTCTGTACATCTTAGTACTGCCAGGATAAACTGAAAACGGAGAACTATGAGCCTCACATAACAACTCATTCTTCATCTGTGAATCACAAGGCACACATAATCTCTTCCCAAACCTCAAAACACAATCATTATCAATGTTGAATTCAGGAAACATACCTTTCTGAACCAGCTCTACCTTTTTCTGCAACTCACTGTCTTTCTTCTGTGCTTGCTTGATTCTGCCTGATAGAGAAGATCTCACTGATACTTGAAACAAAACAGAAGGAATTCCTGCACCAACAACTTCTATTCCAAATTTCATTAAATCCTTAACCAAAGGATCACATTCCAAATTCAACATTGCTAATGAAGCATTACTTTTTCGACTCAAAGCATCAGCCACTTTATTTGCTTTTCCCGGATGGTAATGAATTGTACAATCATAATCCTTGATTAATTCCAGCCATATCCTCTATCTCATGTTCAATTCATTCTGACTGAATATATACTTTAAACTTTTGTGATCGGTATATATTTCACACTTTACTCCATACAAATGATGCCTCCAAATTTTTAAAGCAAAAACAACAGCAGCTAATTCCAAATCATGTGTAGGGTAATTTACCTCATTAGTTTTCAACTGTCATGAAGCATAAGCAATTACCTGATCATTCTGCATTAGGACACAGCCAAGTCCCTTCAACGAAGCATCACTGTATATAACAAACTCACCATTCCTGGAAGGAAGTGCCAAAACTGGAGCATCCACCAATCTTCTTTTCAACTCCTGAAAACAATCATCACATTCCTTTGTCCAGATGAACTTAACACCCTTACGAGTTAGCTTAGTCATTGGACTATATAACCGTGAAAAATTTTCAACAAACCTTCGGTAGTAACCTGCCAAACCAAGAAAACTATGGATCTCAGTTACATTTGTGGGTCTTGGCCATTCTTCAACAACTTTTGTTTTAGTAGGATCAAAAGTTATGCCATCTTTTGAAACAATGTGACCTAGGAAAGAAATTTGTTGTAACCAAAACTCACAGTTGCGGAATTTTCTATATAGTTTCTTTTCTTTTAAGGTTTTCATGATAACCCTTAAATGACTTTCATGCTCCTCTTTACTTTTATAAAACACCAAAATATCATCGATGAAAACAACCACAAACTTATCCAAGAACTCCTGGAAAATTCTATTCATAAGGTCCATGAATATAGCAGGTGCATTGGTTAACCCAAAAGGCATAACTACAAATTCATAATGGTCATATCTAGTACGGAACGTAGTCTTCGGAACACCTCCTTATTTTACTTTCAACTGATGGTACCCCGACCTCAAGTCAATCTTCGAAAAATACTGAGCTCCCTGGAGCTGATCAAACAAATCATCGATATGAGGCAAAGGATACTTGTTCTTAACAGTAATATTATTCAAGGCTCTATAATCAATGCAAAGTCTCATTGATCCATCTTTCTTTTTGACAAACAAGACAGGAGAACCCCATGGTGATGTGCTAGGTCGAATGAAACCTTTATCTAATAACTCCTGCAATTGTTTATTTAACTCTAAAAGTTCAACTTGAGCCATTCGATAAGGGGGTTTTGAAATTGGCTTAGAATCAGGAACTAAGTCAGCAGTAAATTCAACTTCCCGATCATGAATAATACCAGGCAACTCATCAGGAAAAACATCAAGATACTCATTTACCACTGGCACATCATTAATCTGAACAGTTCCTTTATTTTCAACAATATGTGCAAGGTAACATTCATTTCCATCTTTTACTAGTTTCTCAACTTCCTGATATGTTATCAAAATCAAGGGTTCATTCTTGTACACAAACTGAAAATCTTTCTGAAAAGAAACCATTTTAGCTCTGCAGTCAATCTTAGCATGATAAACAGAAATCCAATCCATTCCCAAAATAACATCAAACTCTACTAGAGGCAAAACAATAAGGTTTGCTGGTAGATTCTTTCCACACACAAGGATAGGAAGGTTCTTATAATTCCTTTCTGTCTCAACGTTCCCTCCAGGTGTTTTTACCATAAGTTGAGGATTCATATCTTGATATGGAATTTCCAAGTTACTAGAAAACTTCTCAGAAATGAAAGAGTGTGTAGACCTTGAATCAAACAACACATTGGCATAATCTGAACAAAAAAACAGTGTACCTGATACCACTTAATTCGATGGACCAACATCTACTGAAGTTGTTGCAAAGGATTTCACCACCCCTTTCTGCTTGTAGTCTGGCTGCATTCCCCCAGTTGAGTTCTTCGTTAGACACTCATTTTCATAATGACCCATTTCATTACACTTAAAACATCTTACCGTTGGTTTTTCATTGCATGCTTGATCATCTTCCTTACAGTTACGAGCAATATGACCAGACTTACCACACCAAAATCACTTACTAGACTTGGATAAACATTCTCCAGGATGCATTTTACCACACTTCTCACAGGATGGATATTTGGTTTTCTTACCTCCTTGTTTATTTGATGGATTCTTCCCCTTTGCCTGCCAACTAGACCTCTTATTCTATTGTTTGTCATAGAACAACTGATCATCGGCAAACTCCATTTCCACCTTCTCCGCACATCGAACAAGTTTTTCATAACTTTTGAACTCAAGAGAAGCTAAATCCCTTCAATACTTTGGCTTTAACCCTGAGTAAAAACGGTTTATTTTACTATCAAGATCTCGTATGAAGTTTGGAGTATACCTTTCCAATCGAGTGAACTTTGCTTCATAAGCAGCCACTGAATCATCCTCCTGCCTCAATTCTAGGAATTGTTTTTCCATCCTAAGACGAACCACCTTAGGAAAATATTTCCCAAGAAACATACCTTTGAATTCGTCCCAGTGAAGATCCTCAATCTCATCACTATCCCTGATATTTTTCACCATCGACCACCACTGATCAGCTTCACCTTCAAAACCGTAAACAGCAAGACTAACCTTTTGATATTCTGAACACCCCATGACATCAAAAATCTTCTCCAGTGCTTTAATCTACCCTTCAGCTTGCATAGGGTCAGATGATCCTCTGAATTATGGGGGATGTTGCCTCATGAAATGTTCCACCACTAACATGTTCCTCTACAGTTGATCTGGATGATCTCGTGCATGGATACCACCACCATTTATAGCCTGAGTCAACTGTGCCATCACTGCAACAAACTGTTCAGTTCCGATTCCGACCATCTCAGGTTGCTGATTTCGAAGGTTGTCTTCCTCCTGATGTCGTCCCAACATAGTTTCTTTGTTTCCTCTGTGGAAAACCATTCTGAACACAGAAATATCTTAGGCGAAGAAACATGGTAATCTGTAAATGCTATATCATTTCAATCATATTATAATTTAACACTTTTCTAACTCCTAAAGTTGTCTAAACCGACCTTTGATACCAACTATAAGGCCCCAGCCTTAAACCTTACTTAATATTGAATTAAATGAATAATTCACATTGAGGATCTTTTCAGGTTTAGAGTTTTAGAGAATTAGAACATAACTATTACATCTCAAAATATTACAAAGTAGACACTTCTACTAAGTTTCCATAAAAAAACTCTTTAAAAGAAACATTTCTAGTTCCATGTCTTATATAGCATGACATTCCCTTGATCCCATCCTTGACCTTATTCCACTTTAAGTCCTGTGAAAAACATTTCGAAAAAAACTTGGGGTGAGCATAAAAAGCTCAGTAAGGGATACACAAAGAATGAAAACTGTTACTTTTTCAAACATCAAGTAAACCATGTATACTCTAACAAAGTAATACCCTCACCATCATGAAGTAGTAAAAACTCTTCACTGAATAAACTATCATTACTTACCTTTTTGTAACCAAAGGATTACCATAAAACCCATATAAAGAACACATAACATATATAAAAGTAACTTGGGACATAAACATACTTAAGTGGAATAACCATACGGTCGACTTCCACACATATCACTTAATGGAATAGCCATACGGAGAATTTCCATACATACTTAATGGAATAGCCATACGGCTGACTTCCATACCCAATGCATTGGAGGTTATAACGTAACCACCCGTCCTAGTATTCATGGCACCACCCGTCATATGGTTTATAACGTAACCACCCGTTAAAATGTCCAAGTACCAATATAAAATCATAAAACATAAAACCAATATAAAGTAATGATAACATTTCCACATTTCAATCACAATATATCAAAAATATATTGACATAATAGAATCCTTTATCAAAACCATTTTCAATACCAAAATACATAAACGAGTACATGGTATTTATTTTATTTTAAAAACATTACGGCTTGTTGAGGAAGCCAAAGACCAAATAATACTCGCGGCGGCAGAAAAGGTCGTTGTCACTGCGTACGTAAAAAAAATATTTCTTTTTGTCGTTTAGTAAAACGCTTTGTAGAAAAAGATTCCTTTTGTATAAAAGTAAAATTCAAAGGGTTTTATACACCGTATAAAAGAAAGTTGTGTATAAAATGAAATATGCCTCAATGAAAGGAGATTGATACGAAGTCCCTTACCTCGGGTCCGACATGACTCGATCGTTCTTTAACGTCCTGAATAATAAACTTGAGTTAATTTATACTTGATTAAGAACCATTTTAAAGTTCATTATTCCTTTTATATCACTTATTGCCATGTTATAAACATTATGTAACCATTTAAGTTAATGATGTTTGTTTTGTCAATATTTGGTTCTTAAGTCGAAAGTGGACTTCTTACAATTACATGTTGTTCGTGTGGTCAAAGGTTCTTTATATCCAGAATGACATTACTGATTTGGATATCATATATATCATATATATCCAGCATATACATGTATTTATAAAATTACATAATCATTTAGAGGTAAGAAATGAAATGCACCGTTCATGGAGATGGTAAGCCGTACGTACGCATGAACGCTATTTTCATTTCTATTTCGTATTTTATAGAATGGAATCATAATGATATAATAGTATATTATAATTCCAGTATAATAACATATATAATATCATTAAATTTATCCTTTACACATCCCACATATGGTATTAACGAAACAAATCACTTTCAGGGGGCGGTAGTCCGCACTTCCTAAAATAAAGATATCGTGTTTACCCATAATGGAAACAATAATGGTATGCCATAAATGAAAAATACAGAAGCTTAAGGAAAGAATAAACATATTATATATCATATATAAAAATAGTGACATCATAATGGCCACCTTTGAAGGTGTTAAATGAGTATTGAACAATCATCGTTTCGGGAGGTAGAATTTCGCCATCCACGGAAACAATATGTTCGTTAACCATTAGATGTAGGTGTGTGTAAGTGTAGCTCGAATAATTCTTATAAAAACATCCTAGTATATTTAGGATACTGTATTTGTTACAAAAGAAAAGAATAAAAGGATTTTATGGGGTTGGAGAAGCAAAATAAAACAAAAGGACTCAAAAGAAGACATTACCTTAAAATCGGGTAACTCCCCTTAGTTTGAGCTCAAAGGCTTCTTTGGGAAGACTTTTGCCCAAAGTGAGGCTTAAAGGAGTAAGATAGGGATGTGGAGAGACAAAATGGGCAGGGCTTGGCCGAGACAAATGCTTTGGTAGTGTGAGAAAAGAGGTAGAGGTGGGGGCCTTTTATAAGGGGAGAGGAGGGGCACTCTTGGAAAGTAAAGATAAGTTACTTTATTTTAAAAAGAGTTTCGGATTTAAAAGGTCCCACATTGATATAATTCGAGGATACGGTGATAAGGGTTCGAAATACACTCATCCAATAGGTTTTGGCCATGTGTAGGTTTTAGATATTACATTATCTTTCCATTTTATTTAAATCGTTAAATAATGAAGTCATCGCTGCATCATAATGATGTCATAAATAATTTAATTTATTTAAAGTCTAAAAATTATAAAACAAATACTATGATGTAGTAAATCTTTTTATCTTTCCAATTTATATTTATAATCAAAAATATGATATTTATAACCCCATATAAAAATTGGTTTCGTAAAACATTTTATGTTTCTGTCATTTTTACTTTTATTTAAAAAAAAGGCATTAAATTCATTATCTCACCCAAGTGGCTCCATGGGGTCCCCTAAATCGACCCATGGGTTGTATTGGTCGGCCATGACACAACCAATAGTTTTAGGACATGTGTCAAGCTCATCTCATTTTATTAAAGCATTATTTTTACCTTAAACTACACTAATTACCTCTAATCGCGATTAAAAACTTAGTAAGTTACTATTCACCAAAAAATTATTTTAATCTCATTGAACCAAATTTTACTTCTTAATGAAAACCATGTATGTCTGATTTTTGAAAATAAAAAAACAATTATTGCAAAATTTCATTTAAACGGAAAATCAGTTTTTATAAGTACCACTTAGTGGTTTCACTATTCATCAAAAATTGAAGTTTTTCAGAAAATTACCAAAAATTCACCCTAAGCTATATTTGATATTACGAATTCAAAAATGAAGTCTATTTTACAAAATTCAAAACATATAAGTCACATTAATTAATTTAATAATTAATTCCCGCTGTCAGAGCATATAGCGTGTTTTTATGAAACAATAAGTATCAAAAGATTGACACTAGTTTAAGTCCAATTTCAAAGTGAAATTAATTCCAACGACCACTATTGGATTTAATGGTAAAAATATTTTCTAATTTCACTTTAAAACCAATTCAAAATATAATCTAATCATATAAATAAATTAGATTAAAAATAGGTTTTGAATTAAAATACAACATTGTACACTATTCATTAAAAAAAGAACTTTATCAGAAAGATACCAAAAATTTACACAAAGTAAATTTTGATGTCCTGATTCTAAATAAGAGTTATTTTTGGTCCAATAGAATTTATAAGATTGATCAAAACTATATTTAATGATGGTTCACCGTCAAAAGGTGATAAGTGAACCCTTAGTGAAAATTAGGGTATAAATGCCTAAAATTGAACTCTTTACTTATTTTTAAGCCTTTATCTTTTATTAGGTAAATGTAAAAACATTTAAAAACATATATAATCATATTTTAGTTATTCCTATCCATTCCCACCAGTACAACGGCTACTTGTTAACTAACATTTAAAATAATATTATTTTATTACTTGTGTGCAACGTAAGTTTTCAAAGAAACTCATCGTTGCGTATCGAGTACTCTATCGAACGTAGAAACACCTTTTAATTAAAATTAATATTTAATTCGTAAATATTAATAAATATGAAAATTCTTTATTCTTTAATTACCTGGGATGTTACATTGTGTGCCAACAATGTAGCCATCCAGAAGAAATAGTGGTACCTTTAAGTCATTCTGGAGGGGGTGCGTCCAACGGTCATGGCCGAAAGAGAGGAGAGAGGTTCTTTGGAGAAAACTATCAATGGCCTGTGGTAATCACATGCATCCTTATGAAAAGGGTGAATCGATCCTATTTGTAGTTCCATCCCAAATCATGATATGTACTCTTCCCATTTTTTTGATAGTTTGGAGAGACTCTAAAATGGCGATGTTCCTCCATTTTTGTAGAACTCAATGAATTTTTTTTGACTTTAAATCCTCTTTTTTTTCCTTTTCCTATCATGTCAATTGATCATAACCAATCAAATAAAGACCATTCTAATCACATATTAATTTTAAATGATGACCAGTAAACTCGAATAATCGTAGCAGGCTCTAATTTTTCTTAAGCTTCGGGACTCAGCAAGTGTAGTTGGACTATTACTGAGGATTTATGGAAGACCTCATGAACTTTTATGTCTTTCTCATTATTACCCAATTTTTTTCTTAAGCCTTCTTGACACCAGATTAGCGGTCATACAAGACTTTTATTTTCGGATCCCTTTAAGGTTTTCGATCTAACAAGCTTTATTTTCTTTTTTGATGGATCAAAGTTTTTTAATTAACTAATACTCAACTTTTACCCAGATTCTACATATTTTACCTCTGGTAAGTATGGTGTCTTTTTCATTCTATGGAATTTTGTAGTTCTGCCAATAAAACTTATTACTGAATTTTTAGTTCGAACAGCTTTGGACAAACATAATGGTGGTGTGGCCCTAATTCAGGGTCATCTGCTTAGAATATTATAATATCCTTCATACATGGATTATGGGTTTTTCTTAACCCTAAACTTGTGAATTTTGGACATGCATAAGGATTGAGAGTTGTTTTAGGCATACAAAGGTAGGAAAGGACTCTCCTATGGATGAATTTTTGTTATGATTAATGGTCATTTTGTAGGTGACATGTGCATAGCCACTGGGGCATGATGTGAATAGCCAAACAATGGTTTCTGCAAGACACTTTCATTCCATCACCAATGGACTAGTAGGGTTATGCATCATTTTGAATTTATTTTGATGTTGGGAGCCATAGTGGGTGGCTGTCCATAGTAGTGGTTTCAGAAAATATTCGGGAAATTCATATCAGCTATGAGTGGGAAACTATTCCAGCACAGTTCTTACTTGCATGAGGGAGAGCTGTTAAATGGTTGGTTCGGTTGGAAGAATTTTTTATGTTAGGGAAATTTGGAAAGATGAGGTATGTAAGCTATTATCTGGAAGTTTTTTGAATCTGAATGTGGGATAGAATATGAATGTCATTTGAGGATACAAAAACCATAAATGACTCTCCTAAGAATGAATTTGACTTTAATTGACAACTTTTTTGTAATCGGTATATGTAGAGTCATCGGGACATGATGTGAATATCCCAAAAATGGTTTCTATATGACACTGGTCTTCCATATCCAATGGATATGAATGATTATAGAAAATGGTAACTTTTTTTAATACGATTTGTGACCTTCGACAAGGGGTGAACCTGAACACGAAAAGGGCCATTTTTTAAAAAATTATCTCAGAAATGAGTGGTTGCACTCTTCTTTTGTATGTGGGTAAACATCACCAATATGGATGGGGTATCCATAGAAACCTCAAATGGGACCAGAGATGAATCAGTCCAGC
Organism: Viscum album; assembly: GCA_963277665.1. Taxonomy (NCBI): domain Eukaryota; kingdom Viridiplantae; phylum Streptophyta; class Magnoliopsida; order Santalales; family Viscaceae; genus Viscum; species Viscum album. The sequence continues at coordinate 193,804,291 of OY728145.1, forward strand.
ATGTTCTATTATATCCAGGATGTGTGTAGGGATTAAAATGTAAACCATGACATTGAGGGCCCTTAAATCATGAGGGATGGAACGAGGATTCAAATCCATTACGTGTACTGAGATAGGATAGGACTCTCTTTAGGATGAATTTTACATTGATTGACTTCCATTTTTTTGGGAAACATATGCAGATCCACTGGGGCAAGATGTGCATACTCAAAAAATGGTGTCCACAAGACACTAGCCTTCTGTCTCATATGGCCATGGAGGGTTATGTGGATTCAAGATCGCTCAGAGTACATATTTTGAGGTATGGAAAGAGTATATCTGGACATATTTGAAACTTTTGGGTTGTGATTTACTCATGGAATTTGGTATTCCTTACGTAGATCTGGATCACATGTAGGGTTAGGCGTTCATCACATATTTGGGGTAAATGGTCATTTAACATCACATGGCTAGGATGGGGGGTTCTTTTTGGGTATGGGAACCACGACATTCCTTTTAGGGTTGTGATTCTAGGACCAAATTCTTAGTATATTTTTCAACAATGTCACGATGGATCTCTCACTAAGATCCCTAATCTCAAATGAGATATACTCGGTGTGAGAAACAAGGGATTATGAGGATTCCAGGCCATTTCCAGATAATAGAAAAATTAATACCATATGGAACTTTTGGCTTAAGCCAATGCTATGTAGTTTAACATGATACAACAAGGCCGATTTGGGCCTTGTAGTTTATGAGGACATGAAATTTTGCAGTTTAGAGTCATACAGTGAGGATTATTTTTGCCTCATAGTTTAATTTTGTGTGTTGGGGACATGTCTCTGTGTAGTTTAGAGTCATGAAGTGAAGATGATTTTTCTGTCATAAAGATATTTAATAGTTTTGATTTAATCACAATCCTTTTGTTCTGGTGTTCCTTAGAGGTGAATGATGATAGAAGGTGTAAATTTTAGTCCTGGGGGAAACGTGAATCAAGAGGAATGAAATGGGGCTTGAAACCCATTCGGTGTACTAGGAGGGGAGATGACTCTCATATGGACGAATTTTCCTTTTATGGACGGCCGTTTTTGTGGGCAACATATGCTGAGCCACCAGGGCATGATGTGCATTTTCAAACAAAGGAGTCCACAGAAAACTGGTCATCCATCTACAATGGCCTTTGATTAATTATGGGGATCCATGTTTTCTCATAGTTTGGAGTTTGAAAAATGGTAAAGTTGTTTCTGGGAACATAAACAATACCTACACAATGATTAACTGTGAACTACTGGAGCTTCCACATAGGTCTGACTTATATGTATAGGAGGAGGTAGGAACTTTTGACTTTTCATGAGTGGGGGCATGTGTGGGATCTCATGGAACAAATAACTGGGCCACACATAACTCTTGAAGAATTTCACAGTTTATCATCATTCAATTAGGACCTTTTATGGAATCCATGTACAAGTTTGACCAATGCACATGGAAAAGGGCATTTTTTAGGGTGGTTCGGCCTTGATGCGTAATTCAGGCATCACTATATATCCTGTAAGGGAGGGAATCAATCCATATGTATTTCTCAATGATCCCTATATGAATTTGGCTCGGTCCATGTCTGAGGACATGTGAGGGAATTTTTTTTTCATTCACTATGGATGTCGGGTCTACCATACTTCTCTATAACTTGTTTGTGTAAGAGAGTACTTACCAAAGGTACTAAGCTCACGTGATTTATATATGATGTGAGAAAAAAGGAGTAGACACATATTTTTCTTTTCTAGTGTTGGGATGGGTCATTGTTTAGGTAGGGGATGGGCCAAGACTAAGGATTGATGCATCGCTACATATCCTGAAAGGGAATGAATCAAGTTGTATGTAGTTTTTTGAGAGATTATATAGTTTATTGTCATGCGATTAGGACAATTTTGACCATTTATTCTAACATCTTACAGTGAGGAAATGTGTCACTGTTTAATGTCATGTTTTAGGGATGATTTCCTATTAGTTTAACATCATGTGGAAAGGACAATGATTCATTGTTTAAGGTCACAGAGTTTGGACCATGACATGGGGGTATTACAACTCATAGTTTAGGGTCATAAAAATTGGACCATTGGTAATACCATACATTTTATCAACATATTATCCAGGACAATAACTCATTGTTTAGGTTCATATATTTTTCACCATGAAAAGCGTGTTGTTGTTACGTAAAGTACTACTTTTGGAACTTCACATTTGTGGGAGCCGTGATGAGCTGCCTAACAATTGATATCAATGAGTATGCACCATTAGATAAAACCAAATGTATGAAATATGGTTCTTCCAACTTTTGTTCAATCTTTGGGGGCTTCTTCTCAGTTATCGTCAGGGTTCTGAGGGATAATACCATTTCTATTTCGAGGGATGATCTAAGGCTAACCTTTTTGTGGAAGGCTCATGTTATCCGATTTTGGTACATTTACAAATGGTGTAGAGTGAGCAGACTTTTTTCATCTAGCTACTCCAACTCATCAAACCATCTATGTGATTTCATATCCATGTACATTTTATCACAAATGGAAACACAAAGTGATGTAACTTGGAATTCGATAGGCAAAACTGCTTCTTCCCCATATACCAGTGAGTACGGGGTTGCCCGAGTGCGGTGTGGGTCATGGTCCAGTGAACCCATAAAGCATGAAGAAGCTTGTATAGACATGATTTCTTATCTTTATCAACCATATTTTGGAGTATCTTGGACATGGTTTTGATTAGACCCTCTATCATCCCAGTGGTCGCCGCATGGTAGTGGGATGAATGATTGGCTTTGATTACATACTCATGGTATAGCTTTTCCAACTCAGCCGAGTATAAGTTGGTACCTTTGTCCATGATTATTTTATGAGGGACATGAAATCTGGTAATGATGTTGGCCTTCAAAAATCTAACGATGTTTTTCACCCTGACGTCTTCAAGGGGTATGGCTTCGGCCCATTTGGAAAAGAAGCCGGTTGTTGTGACTATGAACTTGAATTGTATGGCTCTAGCGGGGGGATATGGTCCCACAACTTCCACCCCCCAGATGAAAAATAGCCAGGAGTACTTAGCTGTATGAAGTAACTTCGGGGTTCGATGAATGAAATTTTCATGAACTTGGTAGGAATGACACTTTTTTGGTGAATGTGGCACAATCCATTATCAGAGTGGGCCAGTAATATATAAGGCTTCAAATTTGGTGAGGGAGCTTGGTTGCAGATTGATTTGCTGCAAAATCTCTAGATTTCACTTCTTTGATGACGGTAGTAGTCTCTTCTCCATCAATGCACCTGAGAAGGACTCTGTCAAGTCCTTGATAGTAGATGCTCTTTTCTTGGTTTACCCCATTGTACAATAGAAATTTGATTTCCCATCTTCAAACATGCTCCCTTCCACCCCTATCTAGTGGGAGTTACCCCTTCTGAAGGTAATTTTCAATGGGAATTAACCAGCCAGTGGTTTGAACATAAAGATCATAAATAGGTCTAACTTTATCAATTTCCACCATATTTTTGTGGAAAAATGGAAAGACCATCAGGCGGTGGGAAATGCAAATGATTGTTACATCCCAATATGGATTGACCAAGGCTATAGATGCATATTCCAATGCATCAACATGGGTATTTTGTGACCGGGGGACAAAATTCATCATTGCTTTTGATAGGAATTATTCCAATAATTCTATAACATGGTTCATCAAGGGAACCAATAATTTTTTCTTAATAGCGTTGTCCCCACTGAATTATTTGATGACTAACTCTGAATAACAATTTATTTTAGGTTTTTGGGTTTCACAATCCATTATCAGAGTGGGACGGTAATATTTAAGGCTTCATTATATGTACACCCTTCTGAAAGTAGAAAAGAGTATGGAATGATGGAATTTTAGGGGGATAGGATTATAATTCCCAGGCCCACTTTTTTGAGCTTGGGATCCTTCATCCTTTACCTTGTCAAACTTTGGTAAAAACCATCAAATTACATGTCCTGTGTCTGGGTGTTCTCCTAGATGGAGAACACATGTTCATCAACGTGTTCGGCATCCAATGGTGTTGTTTCTTCTAATGGGTTCTCTTCTTGGAAGTCTAATAATACATGAATTTGATGGCCTTCTGAAGTACGTACCGTATGTCAAACTATTATAGGATGACCGCCCATCGTGAAAGGTATCCATTTAGCATGATACGATTGAGGATATATTTGATCAGGTTGTAGTGAGAGACCAGGTGGACCTCATCGTGCTTCAAGAAATGCCAGAGTTTTAGAATCACAAAGATTAGGGCTAGGTAGTTCTTTTCAATTTCTGAATACTGATTTTCAACATCAATAATTTTTTTGGCAGAGGTAATAGAGGTTTTTCTCACTACCGACATCATTCTTATGCACGAGGAAGGAACCTAAAATCCCGTTCCAGGGAAGTTGTGTAAAAAATTAGTGGTCTGCCCTCAATAGGTTGCATGAGAATTAGCAGGCATAGTAGATATCATTTTATATTGTCAAACGCTTCTTATAAATCATCATCACAGTAATATGTAACTCCATTCTTCATGATATTGGTGAATGGTAAACATTTACCCACCAAGTTGACTATGAAGTGTTGAACGTAGGCGTGGTTCCCCTGGAGACCTCTCAAATCAGTGAGGTTGAGAGGTGGGGACATTCCAAGGTTGAATTTTGTCTTCTAGGGTACAACTTTGATGCCCTGACGACGTACGAAAAAGCCAAGGAATTTTACAGAGGTAACGCCAAAGGTGCACATTAGGGGATTTATCATTAAACTATGATGCAAAAATTAGCTGAAGATAGTTTCAAGATCATCTAGGCGGTTTGAGCACTATCATGATTTATCAACCAGATCACTGACATAACACTCGATGAATCTTCCCAATAAGGGATTGAAGATGAGATTCATGTCATGCATTTATGTGTACCGGAAGTATTTAGACCATAGGGAATCACTTTATAATAGAACACTCCCTAAGGGTCCTTAAAGTGGTAGCTTCTTCTTCTCCTTAGGCCATCCAGATCTAGTTGTATCCAGAATAGACTTTCATGAAAGAGAGCACCACATATTCGGCTGTTTCAATGATCAAAAATTTTGTGATCGGGACCTGGAAGTTATCTTTTGGGAAATGATGATTAAGGTCCGTGAAGTGAATAAAGATTCTAATATTTTCATTTTTCATTTTGATAGAGACTATGTTTTCCATCTAGATTGGATATTGGACCTACCATATGAATTTGGATCTAATCATCTAATCAACTTCATTCACTATTTTGGTATCATGTGTCAGGTGGGTCCTTCTGGATGCATTCTTATAGCTTCGGTGATCTTATGGTAAGCCTAAATTATGAGTGGAAACCTCAAGATCGAGTCCTATGATTTCTGTGTAATTACTGGAAAACATGTGTCAATTATTCTTCAAGAAGTAGGTATATGCCTCCTACTCCTTGATAGGCATAGTCACAATGATCAGAGTGGGCCTCGGGTCATCTTTGGTCACCAGGTTTAACTTTCTATGTTCATTGATTATGCTGAAGAAACCTTCTTTGAATACTGGAAGGGAATCCATGAGGTCTTCTTCTTCTTCTTTTCCTTCTTCTTTATCTTCATCTTCTTCCTCCTCTTCTGATGGAGAGTGGATTCTGGAAGAGAACCCTCCAATGTTAGGAGGGAAATCATCTTTTTCCTTGGTGAGTGAGGTGAGGGTAGTTTAAGGTCCCATGGATAGGTCTTGAGTGTCTTTTGTATGGATTTTCTTGACATCATGGGAGTCAGCCTGCTCTTTAGTGTCTTTGGAATTGGTGGTTGTGGCAGATATTATGTAGACAATTGAGTCTGCATCCAAACATGCACTGCTTCATTCATCTTGGTTGATTGGTAATACATACACTTTTCCAAGCTGTTGGAGGGGATCGGTGGTTTCCATTTCTAATCCATTCAGGGCAGTAATCCAATTAATGTCATTGGACGAAGTATGTTTTTCTTCTGATTAATTGAACTATGTTTTGATATAATGAAACTCACAAGATTCAAACAGTAATTTATTATCGTGAAATGTCCAGTATTTCCCATTAGTGCAATATTTGACACACTGATGGTATGATAACAGAATTACAGCATGCTGTTGAAACCAAGTCCTTCATAAAATGATGTTGAAGGATATACTTTGCCTTATATATAAGATCTCAAAATCTGACATGAGTTCTTCGAGCCGATTTTTAATCTTTATTCCTCCCAATGGTTTCATCTCTCTTTTTTCATATCCTACCAGAGATGTAGTGAAGGGAGTCAAGTTGTCTTCATCAATGCCTAGATGATGAAGCATTCGTAGTGGTGGGAGGTTATCCCCAGATCCATTGTCGATAAAGATCATACAGACATCAATTCCATTTATCTTGTTAGAAATATAAAATGGTTTGACATGCCCTTGCATGATGGCGTATTCATCCTTGCCTGTGAAGGAGATGAAGGTGTTACATTATTTGGGATTGATCTTCATCCTATAGACTTCGTCTGTTGTAACTTCATACTCGAATTCCTGGGGACTTAGTAAGACTTTGATGAGTGCCTCCCTAGGATCTGTGGACAGGTATAATGCATCCAGTATCGATAGTTATTCTTGTACTGAAGCTATCTTGTAAAGAATATCATATTTCTTCTCTAAAGGACGGTGCTTCCCAACTCAAGGATGCTGTTTCATAGAATCCTTAGGGGTTTGGGTTTGGATTCTGTTGGTTTGAAAACTTTATCCAAGGCAGATGGTGCTACCATCCTTTCAGGTTTTGGCTAAATTAGTACCCCTACATGCCTTGGGTGATTTGGTATTTGTTTTTCCTTCAATAGATACTCCAGGGTAATTGGGTTTGGATTTCTTATGATAGGGGAAAAGGACCATTCTGGTTATTTTTTTGTCCACCGGAGGGTCCTTCTACAATTTTATACGATGTTAACATTTTGACTTATGTCATGACCAAGAATATGATTCCTTCCATGATCATGCCTTCAATAAAACCTCTGGCCTCTATGGCCCCTCCCTCCGGTTCTCCGGTTGGGTGCAAGGAATTCTGGTTCATGGCCATAGTCTCCATCCAAGAATGGGTCCGTCAAGTGAATGACATTAATGGAGCCAAAGACCTGTTCTTGATCTAACATTGTTTATATCTAATTTTCTCCTTCTGACGGTGTCGTTTGATTGGGCATTGCTCATTGTAACATTTGGAAGGGTGGTGTCTATTGTACCATTTGGCGAGGCAGTTTCCATTGTGTCATGTGTGATAGTATGAAGTCTGAGAGAGTCAATTATAACTTTAGATTTAGTGTCAAACCATATTATTCCTCATGATTTCTTCCCTTCTAGCCTTTAGAGGTATAAAGGGGTGAGGAGTTTGGCTGTGTTGTATTGGGAGATTTAGGGGGGACGGTTGGTTGTTTCAACTGTTCCTAGAGGATGCCATGAACATGATTGAATTTCTTCCGAGTCATCCATTTTTCAAAAAAAAACACCTTATTTATGGTGACTGTTGGCCATTCCTCTACCTCTATTGGGATTGAGTTGTAAAGGTACACAACCTATGATTATGGCGGGGCCATCTTGAATTTCCCAGAATCCACAATCTTTTGTAGGAGATCCTGGAAAATGAAGCATTCTTGGATGGTTTGTCCTGGTATCCAGTGATAGGGAAAATAATGTTGATGGTTGTAGAGACCCACATCATTGGCTCACATTGGATTTGGTAGCCAAAGAAAATTGGAATTCATAGAGGATATGAAATAGCCACAGACCTAGTCATCTCAAAATGAGTGAACCTTATTTATTCATTCTTCAAACTGATTTCTTTTAGCATCCTTTTTCTCAACTTGCTGAGGTGGGGGTTTTTATTAGCACCTAGGGGAACTACATGGTTTGGTGGGGGCCTCACAACTAGATCTGGCACTAGGGGTGGATTAAGCGTGAAAGAAGTCGCTTCATCTTTTCCCTTTCTTTTCACAGTGGTAGATGGTGCCACTTGGGACTTAATATTGGTCTGTTTCAAGGAGTATTCTATTATTTGGTTAATGGAAGAGAAATTGGTAAATCCACTTGTGTACTTCAATGGGATGAGTGATGCTCACAAATCATCCTGAAGGTTACCAATGCACATGGAGAGCATTTCAGCATGTGGAAGTGGCTGATTCGGAAAATAATTCTAGCCTTTCCATCTGGCAATGAAGTCTGAGATTCATTCTTTCTCTCACTATTGGAAGTTTATGAGATCACTAACCATCATCTAAGGAAGCATTGCACTAAATTTGAATCAAAACTATCAATGTAGGTCATCCCAACTTATGATTGAGTTAGATGGAGAACTTGTATACAATAAGAAAGTTGAGCCTTGTTGGGTTCATACGAATCACTTGATTTTTACTACAGCTAGCTACTCCTAAGGGCCTTTAATAGAGTTAAAATAAGAGGTGTGGTGCATTAGATGTTGTTCTGGGTCCCCTGATCCACTGAATACTAGGAATATAGGGTTTTTGAAGTTTTGAAGTGGTGGACCATTTCTTACCCAATCAAGGTAGGGTTTGTTCTCTGGTTGTATCGGAGAGAGACACCCATACATGTATTCTAGTAAAGTTGTTAGTTGCTCGATGGTTTTCAAGATCTATTTATGAATATCCTACTGGGCTTGAGCTTGGGCGGGTGTGGCAGCGGCCAAAACTAGGCGAGATTGTGCTATTGGAATTTGGGGTTGATACCCAGCTAGAGGTATCATTTGTGGATTTACCTGAATATATCATGGTTTCCTTCCCAGTGGGGGAATGTCTTGATTTCCTCCCAGGTCCTGGTTTAAATAGGCTTCCCATCATGATGCTGGATTGGATGGGCCTCTAATCCAGGCTTTATTTCCTTGGATTAGTGCCTGGGACAAGGACACATGTTCCGAAAGCACCTGCTGATAGACGACCATGGATTTATTCTTCTCCTTCTTGGGTTTTGTAGGGGAGGTAATTTTGGATTTACTGTGGGGGTTCTTTGATTTAGGACCACTCTCTAGTTCTGGGTATATACACCATCTTGATTGATGTGGGATTCCTCTGGGAGAGAACAATCGTCCATAACATCCTTTACATCTTTTCCATTTCCTGTAAGATCCTTGGGGTTGATGCTTACCATGTTCACTGATGAATACTACATTAGGGGTGGTGTACCTGGTGCCAAATGGTGGGAAGGATTTCTACATCCTTTGTGGGACTTTCCCCTTCCATTATGTGGTATTATTTAGGTTTCTTGGAAAATATTGACCTGATGGGAGCCCTGGTTTGACTTTGTAACACACATTTGTATTGAAGGGTGTGAACCCCAAGAAAGTGTGGACTGGGTGACTCCTCTATCCATCATTCTTCCTAGACAATAGATGATAGACGTCTGTTGTTTTGGTATTTTAAGTAAAAATAACCCAACCCTGCGAGATGGGGTTGATCTCATTATTCTATTGAGGCACTACAGCTTGTAAATGTTTGTCTTACGACTGTTACCACATTGCGTGTAATGACCTAAACTTTTGAATAATATTTGTCTCTTAAATTTGTGTATTTTTTATACTCAACAAAACAATATCCCTTAATTTATGAAGTGAGTATAATTTAAATGATACCATTGGGTTACGACTGTTATATGGTCGTTGGTAAATATGGTCGTTGGAAAGTATACTCTTAACATTATGATTATTGTATATAAAAACAAATTATAATGGTTACTTAATACAGAAAGAAGATTTGATAGCCTCATTCAGTAGACTCAGGCCATACGAATCCCATCTGTCAGAGTTTGGGAAGGAGGTAGCATCTTTGGGATTTTCACTGGACCAAGCCCAAGCTGAGCATAAACATGTGATGCTTGAATGGAATTGCCTACGGGATAAGTTCAAGCTAATATAAATCACCACTCGGGACATGTTGTCTAAGACACCCCCAGATTCTATCACCATAGAACACCTTGCTCATAGGTCCTATGAAGGTGTTATAAGGGGCTATGTAACGATACCTTAGTTATGTTGTGAAATACTTTTGTATAGATAAAATTGTTATTTCTTGTTATGTTAAATTTGTAGATTTTAAATGCTAAAATAAATATAAGATGAATTTATAGAAGTTTCATATTTTTGGTGAATTTTGTAAAAAATGGTATTTTAAAATATTTTTGTATATATTAAATAATTAACAATGTGAAATGATTTTCAAAAAATGGTCTTCTATAGTTGTGATCAGGATGAAATTTGGAGTCTAATAAGATCAACATAATTTTTATTTAATAATGATGTATGAATAGTAATATTACCCTTATGAATAGTAAAGTTACCAATGTAATAGTAACCTTCCTTAAGAAAGTATAAATATAATTTTGTTATCTTGAATGGTGAAGTGATATAATCTAATAAGTAAATAACTGCTTCATAACTTATTAGTTATGTATTAGTATTTTTTTCATGTAAATAGTTTTTTTTACCAAAAAATTAATATCTCATAATTAGAAAATTATTTTCATTAATTGGAGTTCATTTTTTAATTTATAGTGTCTTTATTATGTTAGGATGAATTTATGAGATTTTAAAAAAAAATTGTTTTGTTTTTTGGTGAATAGTAAAAATACAGTTTTGAGTTTTAGTGTGATTAATGACATCATAAATGATGTAATCATGATGTAATAATTATGGTCAACTTTTGAATAGGAATTTATGACATGATGTGTCCCAACTATCCAATAGCATGGGAAAATACCATGGTCAATCCCATGGTTTTTCAAATACCACCGATAAGGTTTCCCTTGGAAACTTATAAAATATTCCATCACTTTTCCTATAAATACCAAGTCATCTCCTATTTACTTTCATTCCAAAACACACCTCTATAAAGCTAGAGTATTTTACCTCCCATGGAGTCCTACCACAGTTCCATAAAGCCCCTAAGGTCCCAACCGTCGTGTTCTTGAAGTCACGCTTCAAGGTAAGAGAACCTTTCTCCCTCCTCTTTTAGTCGTGAATTCCTTTATGTTATGTATTCTAGATTCCATTTTATTATGTGGATGTATGTTCTTATATATCCTTATCACTATACATTTCTATTCCAATTGATGATATACCCTTTCCTCTCACATCAAGTGCTTTTCAGAATTTTTAAATGACGTTGTTAGGCTACTGAATTTTCATAAAAGAAATTGCACCTTCTCTTTTCTTTCAAGTTTCCTTTTCATTTGGTATGTCATTAAAATATCCATAACATGATCTTATTTACATTTTATTCTATCCATATACCTTATTATTAGTCATATATTAGTGGTTGAACCATGTACCCTCTATTTTTAATGTTTTCTAAAATCATGTTATATAGCCGTTATACTGTAGAAATTTCGTCTAAAAATCTCTCTCTCTCTATCTCAAGAAATTATCTTATTTTCTTTATTTGAATACCCCAACATATTTTAGTTCTAGGGATATTCATAATGATATAAAAATGGTTTATTTGGTTCTATATTTTACATACATAAATCCCTCATTCATTTTCCATGGGCTATAAATGACATAACGATCAAGTTTTTAAGCACATTTGAAACGTCACAATTTATAAATGAAAACCATTTCTTTTAGTCTCTATGGGTTATTTATGAAATGCTTGATTATGATATATCTAGATCACATGATAATAAATAAATATTAAGGGTGATCCATGATATTTCTCTAATGCATTGGGTATGAATTAAATCTCTATATATGAAAAGTTTCATGATACCTTGCGGTATATCCTTGGTAATTTTTATGACACCTTGGGAATGAACCTTGGTGATATGTTCATGAATGTATAAATTAAATATTGTAGCCACATATTAAAGTTATGATTCAAGTTCTTTTTATTATGATATTCCACTTCTTCAATTGCTTATGTCTTTATGTTTTCCACTAAGTTCTTATTGATATGACAAGTAAATTGATTCCCTTGTTTTCCTTACTGGGTATTCTGCTCACCCTTTCTTCTGATTTATGTCTCCCTATTTTGAGATGTTTTAATTGTAGAGACCCATAGCTTGAAGTACATGGACATTACATTACTTTAGTGGAATACTCAATACATAACAAAAATAGACACACAAGGACCGTAATAGTTTAGTGTCTTTGGAAACTTGGAACGTAATCTTCTAATCGTGGTGAAAGATCTTCAACATCTCCCATAAAGATCATCCCATTTTTGTTTCCTTACCTAAAATATTTATTTTAATCCTGGGGGAAAAGAAAACATAAAAAGGGTGATCTCAAAATCTCAGTAAGGGTAAGCATGGATAAAATAAAACATACCATATACATTTGATCTTAAACACATGAACGTAATGTTTAAACATCAAAATCTTGAGCAACGACTTAAAACATGGAAGTACATAAGGCATAGATCATAATGAAACATAAATCATGATAACATAGCATGGGAATAAAACATGTAATTATGGCATCCATTAAGCACATGTAATGATTTCCATAGTAGCCAAGGCATTGCTTCCAAGACCATCTTAGTGGACAAAGTCCCATTCTGAATCGAGTTCACTCCTCGTTCCAGTCCTGTAACACTGAACCGGATTAACTTACCATTCCAGCCATGTCTATCTCCTGAGATATAAAATCTTTACCCAATGCATTGGAGGGAGATATAGGTCCCACCCATCTCATAATGAAATCATTCTTACTTGTGCCACAAAATAAACATACATCATTCATAAAAACCCAATAAATAAAATGGGTTTCATAAACATCATACCAACATCACATAATCCATATAAAAGAAATGGATATAATTTCTAAATAAGAAAAGTGAAACCATGTAAATAATAGAGACATTATACTTGAAACATACACATATGAAATAATGTCATCTTAGATGAAAAATGGTTTTGATAAAACACTTGAAATGAATTCTTGAGAAAAATATCCTTTTTTCTTCAAAATCATTTTCTTTTCACAAAATGTCAAGAAATTTTAAAAGAAAAGGATTTTGTTGAAAATAGTCATGAAATATTTTGGAGGAATCTTCATAAAAACAAGGCTTTATAAAATCGTAAAAATTTGTTCACGCCGTATAAGATTAAAATAACATTCTCCTCGTACTTTTGTCGGAAAAGTCAAAAAAGTACCTCGTAACGTAAATAAGAGAAATATTCCATACATAACATGTAGTAAAAGTCTGAAATGGGTAAAAAGGACTTTATACATACATGAAAACACTTTTATAAAACATGGACATGATAGAAATATCCCCAGTAAATACTTACGAATAAGCAATCTCGGATAAAAATGAGATTTGCAAAATTATCCCTTACCTTAGGTCCGATATGCTTCGTACGTATCCGAACCTCCTATAATATGATTTAAATAATGTAATTGACTTATTAAAGAATCATATTCATTGTTATGATATCATATATGGTTCACTTATGACTTTATATTACCTGTTCTTTTGTAAATTCCATGTTAAAGAGCCTTTTGGGTAAAATCGTTTCATTTTTCATTCGTGTTTTGACTTGTAATTATTCATATGATTACTTAGATCATGATTACTTAATTCCAGAATATAAAACATGATTTTTATATAATATATATTCAGAATATACATATATATAATAGATCGATAAATGGAAAGAAATACACCGTTCATGGAGACGGTAGGTCGTACGTACGCATGAACGTTGTTTTCGTTTCCTCATTGAATTGAATGGAATTAATTGGATGACATACATATATATATGCATAAATCCTGTATCATTATTATTTCATATATTTCATTATTACTTATTATATATACTTTATAATAATTTATGAATGGTTAATCATTGAGAATGAATCTCTTCACGTCGTGGAGACGGTATTCTGTACGTACGCACGAGCGATGATATCGTTCCCATGATCGTGGAATTTTATTGGAGTGTATGTATACTATTAAATAATGAATATAAATTTACAATAATAATATATATATTTTTTATTTACACCATTATACCCATCCATGTAAGGTGGTGGTGGAAAATAGATTACACCACGACATAGAGACTGTATTCCGTACGTACGCACGCGCGGTGATTTCGTTTTCCGTAGGATGGATAGATGGTGAAATAGGGTTGTTTCATACTTATAATAACATATCAGTATATTATTGATACTTATGTTATTACTTCATAATGAAACAACCTAATAAGAATAAGTGGGAGAAGAAATAAAGGTGAAAGAATCGGTAACGGACATTACCTCTTCTTTGAAGCGCCTCTTTAAGACCTCCTCTTAGGGCACTAAAATTGGTCTTTGAAGAATACCAGGACCTCTAAGATGTTTCTAGGGAAGTGGAGAAGATAATTGGGCAGGGTTTGGCCGAGCGTGAATGCTCAAAGTGGTGTGAGGAAGAGAGGGAGGAGGTGCCCTTTTATAAGGGAGGAGAGGGGCACCTTTGGAATTCTTAAAAATATTAATTTATAATAAATATAAACCCACTTAAAAACCTCCAAAAATGAATAATATTCTAATATTAGATGAGATAGGGTTGTAATATCATCAACCAATCAAATTTAGACATGTTTGGAGCTTATTTTAAACCTTATCATTTTGATTTATCCTTATTTAATCTATTTATGTTTATTTGTGGTAATAAAATTCTAAATTTTAAATTACAACAAATAATTACTTATTTGTTGTGCATTTTTCATAATTGTTTACTTTATAACATTATAGACCATATAAATTTATATTTATAATTTTTAAAAAATTTTGTGATTTTTAAACAATTTTATAATATGTTATTTTTATAAAATAACAATAGTGTCAATTTTGACAATATTCATTTATTTGAATTTAAATAAACTATATACAGAAGATATGTTCGAACTAAAAGCTTTAATAGATTCATAAAAGGTCATATGTATCTAGAAAATTAGTTTATAACATTAAATAGTTCATATAATATTTATTTTATTATTGTTAAAACCATTTATTTGGTTTATCTCTTAATAAAATAATTACTACAACATTTTTGTATAATTATTTAATATACTGATTTGTTGCATAAAAATTAAAAATAAAATCCTATGATGAAAATAAATCTATTAAATTTCACAATAATACTTTTACTCGAATTTATCATCTTAAAACCACAATATTTAAATTGTTATATTTATTAAATTATGAAGGTGACAACTTTGGCATCATTTAAAATAAAATAATATAAGTGTCATAATTACTTGTATAAGACTCCAAATGGTCAAATATTAGACCATTTGATGATTATAGTTTAATGGTACATGACCAATAAGTTTTGGTCAGGGTTTTGTGCCTTTTATGGTCACTATTAGTTTAATTTAAACTTTATTCTTGATTTTTCACTAGATAAATAATTTCTGCATCACTATTGTGTCACAATTAATGATAATTATTCAATCCCAAAAAATTATGAATAAATTATCATTATGTAGATAATTATGTTATATTTCTGTATACTATTAATTTTCTAAGTTTCATGAAGTTTATCACTAACTTAAAATTATTATACTTATAGTATTTAAGAGAGTGACATGTTGTCACTTTCTTTGGTTTTAATAATAATTAAATTATTTTCATGGAAAAAAGTCCATTAAATGAATATAATCCGACCATTAGGTGATATGGGTTGACTTTTAGTCATCCAATAGGATTTTTTCAAGTGTTATGGTAATTTTATAATCTTATATTTACCTTTAATTACCCGATTTACCTTTAACTATAGTAAATAAAATTTACCGTAGTTACTATTCACAATGCCCAAAAATAAAAAGTATCTTATTAACATAATTTGGACCCACTGATTCAAAATATGGAATCCATTTTTCCAAATTCAATATTCACAAGTTGCAGAAATTAAATTAAAATTTATCCCGTTGTCGAAAGAAAATGGGTTTTTCTTTAAAACATTGCAAAAGATTGAATTGATTTAACCTACGAATTCAAGGTAAAATCAATTCTAATGACATAAATTATATTAAATGGTAAAAATATATTATATTTATACTTTAAAATCATTAAATATTATAATTTAACCACATAAGATATTATGATGAAAAAAGTTGTTTTTAATTAAAATATAGCGTGTTTTTACTATTCATTAAAATATGAAAGTAATCAGAATAAAATGAAAAATTTATCCAAAGTAAATTTTTATTTCTTGATTCCAAATAATAATTTTATTTTGTCAAATGGAAATTATAAACATGTCAAAAACAAGATTTAATGTGGGTGCGCCATTAAAAGGGGGCAAAACTGCATTTTTTGAAAAATACTTATTTTACCCGAAAAATTTATTTTGTTCTTATACCATGTTCTAGAAAATGTGTAAGATGAATAATAATGTTATAAAATTCAAAATTTAGTTAATACTATTCATAACGGCTAGTTCATAATAATATTATAATAATATATCGTTGTTTTGTAAAACCCGGTATCGCGTACAACACACGCTATCGAGGAAGGTCACGATTGCTTGTAATGCAAGCCAAGTCAGGGTTGCGTGTTGTGAAAGAATCCTTCGTTTTTTCGTATAACAGAATCCAACCATATTTCATTTATACATTGAATATATATATATATATATACACTCAATGTTGCGTAGAATAACTATTATCAAAATTGTGTGTAACACGATCAAAGAATAGTGTTGCGTATACTGCAAGCTAATACGGTGTTGCGTATAGCGCACGGTAATCTTGGTGTAGCATACAAAACAAGACATTATTGAAATTAAAAGAATATTTTTCATAAAATCTCAGGGTGTTACAGTAATTCTACTTAGGATGAACATATGATGAATCTTTGAAAGTGGATTAGAATAATTTTTTATGTTGTGTTCTTGTTTATAGTTCCTGATTTCCAATACACTAGACTTTAAAGATCCTCTATTTATAAAAAGTAATGAAAAGTTATGAAATAAATAGGCGGGATGCCATAATAGGTATCAAAAGGTAGTTTAGTTATTTATGTAAATTAATCTATAAAAACATTATGATGAACCCAATATAAATGTTTAAAAATATGAAAATCTTCTTGGTATTTTGGTGAAATATTATGTAAGTGGTTTCTAAACAAATAAATATCTATCTGGATTCGAACAAGTGGATGTGGCTCTAGCACAGATGTACCTAGGAGTGAAAAATCTGACAACGAGTTTCGGGCTTAACCTAGGGTATCCTAGAACACAACAACAGACCCTATTTCACTCCTAGTTTCACACTCTCGGGGGATATGTTTGGTTAATCAAAATATTGTTATGAATCAATATGAAGGATTTTTTGAGAAACTTAATTGTTAAGCATGATATTTTAAGACATAAAATCTTTTATAGTTAAAAGATTCATAAATGAAATAAGATTCTCACTAAGGTTTTATTCTTTTATAAAATGGAGGGTGATAGGAGGAACCATGCAGATGGTGACTACAATGGACAAAGCAATGACATCCCTCTAATGGAAGTCGGAATGGAAACCATCATGAGATTGCTCGACTGACTGACTCATGTTATTGGAAATAACTTGAATCAAGCTGAGAGACTGATATCACCAAGAAGGGAACAAATTTCTGTTGAATCCTTTTTCCTTCAATGGACACCATCCTCTAGTGGATCTACCATCTCATTGATTTCTGAACAGCTGATCAGCTCTATCAAAAATATCTTTTCTATGCTCCGCTATTCGGAACAG
The DNA here is from genome assembly GCA_963277665.1 of Viscum album. Classification (NCBI taxonomy): domain Eukaryota; kingdom Viridiplantae; phylum Streptophyta; class Magnoliopsida; order Santalales; family Viscaceae; genus Viscum; species Viscum album. The sequence continues at coordinate 193,822,020 of OY728145.1, forward strand.
GATAAGTTTACCTTGGATGTTTACTGCTTAGAGTGAGAAGCTAATCATTGGTGGGAACTGATTAAAACACATTTCCAAGAGTGGGGTTTGAAGATATGGAGTGGGGAGAGTTCATAGGGATCTTATTCAATTATTATTTTCCTCATTCTATGGGAACAAGAATGGAGAAGGAGTTTCTTGAGATAAAGAAGAAGGAGAATTAATCTATTGGACGTTACGAGATGAACATAACAAGACTTTCCTATTACAGATCAATCTTTGTCATAGATCCTAATGGGAAGGTTGATAGATTTTTTGGTGGACTATGACCTCATCTGCGGAAGAATCTAGCAAACTAATACTATGATAACTATGATTAGATCATGCGCAGTGCGATGAAAGTTGAACTAGAGTTTGGTGAGATGCAACGATCTCCTAAATCAAATGACATGAAGTGATCAATGGAGCCAAGATTATAGAGGAGCATTGGTCAGGGAAGAGGAGGAAATAAAGTGCAGTGTCCCACATGTAATAAATTTGGGAAGAAGCATTCAGGGAACTGCCTGCTCGATAGCAGGAAGTGATACAAGTGTGGAAGAGATGTCCATATCACACTGAATTGTCGTAGTGAGGTGAAGCCTCAAATACCAAATACTAACGACAAAGGAAATATGGTGAATGCCCTACCTATTGTCCTTGCTAATCACTGTACAAATATGAGGAAAATAGAGGGGAACCCCCATCATCCCCAGCAAAGGCCTAGGGAGAATGGTCGTGCTTTATCTATCATGATAGCTGATATTGAATCTCTGAATAATTTGGTGGTAGGTACTGTTGTTGTTCTCTCAATGATAGCAAGTATTTGGTTTGATTCTTGTTCTCTCAAAGATAGATGATGTTCATGATCATATCTCTACATTCTCTATACATCCTGGAAGGATGAAAATGTATAGGGACCTTCATTATCATTATTGGGGGCATAATATGAAAAGGGAGACTGATGACTACACTACAAGGTTCATGGAATGTCAGCAAGTGACGTTAGAGTGACATCTTATTAAAGGGGTATTGAAAAAAATACCCATACCAGCATGGAAGTGGGACAATACCACTATGGACTTTGTCACTGGTCTCCCAAGAACATCCAAAGGAAACAATGTGATATGAGTTATTGTAGACTGTCTCACCTAGAATTCCCATTCTATCTCCATTCGGTATGATTTCTCTCTTGATCAAATTTCCAGGACTTATGTGAAGAAATTGGTAAGGCTGAATGGAGTTCCACTTTCTATCGTATCTGATCATGATCCAAGGTTCACTCCAAAATTCTAGTGAAGTATTTAACATGCTCTAAGCACTGAATTGAATTTTAGTACGGCCTATCACCCCCAAACTGATGGCCAATTTGAATGGACAATTCAAACACTTGAGGAAAATATGAGAACATTCTCAATGGAATTTAAAAGAGGATGGGATCAAAATCTCCCATTAGTTGATTTCTATTACAACACCAGCTTCCACTCGATAATTCAAATTTCACCATATGAAGCTGTAAAAGGGAATTGATGTAGAACTCCTACTTGTTTGGATAAAACTGGTGAGATAAGGATACTTGGGCCTAATCTTGTGCAAGAGATGACAGAAATAGTCTTTGCCATCCAGTAACACATTAAGGTTGCTCAGAGTTGGAAAAAGAGCTATACTGACAACCATTTATGGGACGTGGAGTTTGATGTTAGACACAAATTGTTTAATCGAATTTCACCTTGGAAGAGAGTCATTAGATTTGGGAATAAAGGGAAGCTCATCCCTAAGTACATTTTCCCCAATGAAATCCTTGATCGCGTAGGAGCAGTGGCCAATCGGCTTGCACTTTCTCCAAATCTAGCACCATTTCATGTAGTCTTCCATGTATCCCTCTTGTGGAAGTACATACTTGACCCTTAACATATACTAAATGCAGATGTTGTACAATGTTAACATGACCTCTTTTATGAGGAAAAGATAGTGGAGATCATGGATCGTAGGGGAAAGGTTCTACGCAACAAGACTACCCGCATTTTTAGGATTTTTCAGAGAAACAAAAATGCGAACAAGCTATGTGGGAACCAGAGGATTATATGAGGTAGAAGTACCCCTACCTTTTCTCTTATGAGGGTACTAGTTGAAATTTTAGGGGAAAAATTACTTAAGGGTGGGAATGTAATGGTTGAAACTTTTGAATAATTTTTTTCTCTTAAATTTGTGTGTTATTTTATACTCAACAAAACTATATCCTACAATTAATGAAGTGAGTATAATTAAAATGATACCATTGGGTTTTGACTATTATATGACCTTTTGTAAATATGACAATTGGAAAGTATACTAGTAATGTTATGATTATTGTTTATAAATAAAAATGATAATGGTTACAAAATACAGAAAGAAGATTCGATGGACTCATCCAGTAGAATTATTCCATACGAAGCCTATCTGTCAGAGCTTGGCAAGGAAGTATCATCTCTGTGGTTTTCACTGGACCAGGCCCAAGATGAGCTACAATGTTTGAAGCTTGAATGGAATTGCCTACGGGAGAAGATCAAGCTAATAGAAATCACCACTTCAAAAATGTTGTCTGAGCCACCCTAAGATTCTATCACCATATAACACCTTACACTTAGGTCCTTTGTAGGTATTATAAGGGGATATGTAATGATACATTAGTTACATTGTGTAATCCTTTTGTATAAATAGAATTTTTCTTTCTTATTAAGTTAAATTTATGGATTTTAAATTTTAAACTTAATATAGAATGAATTTATAGAAGTTCCATATTATTGGTGAATTTTGGAAAAAGGGTATTTTAAAATATTTTTTTATATACTAAATAATTAATAATGTGAAATGATTTTCAGAAAATGATCTTCTATAGTTTTGGTTAGTATGAAATTTATAATCTAATAAGATCAACATAATATTTTTTGAATAGTAAATTATGAATAGTAATATTACCCTTATGAATAGTAATTTTACCAATGTAATGGTAACCTCGCTTAAGAAAGTATAAATATAATTTACACATCTTGAATGGTGAATTGATATAATACAATAAGTAAATAACTGTTCCATAAATTATTAGTTTTGTATTATTATTTTTTCAGGTAAATAGTGTTTTTACATAAAAATTAAATATCTCATAATTATAAAATTATTTTCATAAAATGGAGTTCATTTTTGAATTTAGAGAATCGATATTTTTTTTTGATGAATTTATGTGATTTTTATAAAATGTTTTGTTTTTTTGGTGAATAGGAAAAATATAGTTTTAAGTTTTTCTATGATTAATGTAATCATAAATGATGTAATTAGAATATAATAATTATGATATACTTTTTAATAGAATGTAATTTTATGAGGTTTCCCCAGTGGGAAATACCTTGGTAAAATACCCTGGAAAAGACCATTGTTTTGCAAATAAAACCGTTGAGGTGTTCCTTATAAATTAATAAAATATTCCTTCACTTTTGCTATAAATAAAAATCCATTCCCTCATTCCTTTCATTCCAAATTCCTCCTCAACGAAGTTATGGTCCTTTTACCTCAAAAGGAGTCCTCCCAAGGTTCCCTCAATCCCCAAAGTTCCCAACCTTCATGTTTTTGAAGTCACTCTTCTAGGTAAGAGAACCTTTCACCCTCCTCATTTAGTCTTGACTAACTTTATGTTATGTATTCTATTTTCCATTTTATGATGTGGGGATATGTTATTATATATTATTATTAGTCCCCATTTCATTTCCAATTGATTAGATACCCCTTTCCTCTCTCATCAACTGCTCTACTGAATTTTTATGAGACGTTGTTACTCTACCGATTTTTCATAAAAGAAATTGCACCATCTCTTTTCTTTCATGTTACCTTTTCATGTGGAATGTCAATAAAATATACATACCATGATCTTATTTAAAATTTATTCTATCCCAAATATAGTATTAGTAATTTATGTGTGGATTACCCTTTTCCCCACAATTTTTAATTTTTTCTAAAACCATGTTATATAGTCGTTATGCTGCAACAATTTTGCCTCAAAAGCTCTCTCCCTTTTTCTAAAGAAATTATCTTATTTTTTAATGGGAATACCAAAACCTATTTTAGGTCTGGGGGTAATAATAAAAACATAAAAATGATTTATTTGGTTCTATATTTGATATACATAAAACCCTCATTCCTTTTCCAAGGGTTAAAAATGACATAACGTTCATGTTTTCAAGAACATTTAAAAAGTCACGATTCAGAAATGAAACCCATTTCTTTTATTTTTATGGGTTATTTAAGAAATATTTTATTATGATCTATGTGGATTGCATTAAAATTAATACATATTAAGGTTACATCCTGATAGTGCTCTAATATATTGGGTAAAGATTTTAATCTCTAGAGATGACAAGTTTCATGATACCTTGGTGAATAACTTTGGAAATTTTTATCACACATTGGGGATAGACCTTAGTGATATGTTCATGAATGTATAAATTAAATTTTATATCCACATAATCATCTTATTATTCAAGTTATTTTTATTATGATATTCCTATTATTCCATTTCTCATTTATTTATGTTTTTCATCAAGATCTTATTGATATCAAAAGTGAACTGATTCTCTTGTTTTCCTTATGGGGCTTTCTGCTCACCCTTTCCTTTGATGTATGTCTCGAGGTTATGAGATGAAGTAACATAACATAGGATGAACTAATGATGAATCCTTAAAAGTGGATTATTAGAATGTTTTATGTTTTGTTCTAGTTTATAGTTCCTGATTTCCAAGACACTAGACTTTAAGGATCCTCCAATTGTATAATGTAATGAAAAGTTATGTAGTAAATAGGCGGGATGCCATATTACGGCAGCTTCTGCCACTATTTCCACTATTTTAATTCCATAAATTACCATGAAGGTGTGATACAAGTATGGAATTGGGTCTTCTTATAATCTTTGGCCTTCGAAAGACATAGGTACAACTTACCAGTTGGCTTCCCCTAGGCGGAATTCCTGCTAGGTGTTATTGGTTTCATGACTCGAGAATGTTTTTGATGGATAGATATCTTTGGTCCTGATGCTTTTGAGACATTCTCCTGGTCGGTTATTATTGAGTATCCCATCTTTCCTAAGTAGGGGTTTCACTTGATTTTTCAATTGGGTGATGACATTGCAAGATGTCATTTCCAATGGGGATTGCTGGATAAGACGAGGTGTGAAGTGTAGAGCTCCTTGTTCTCCCCATCCCCAAAAATGAAATCCAATTAGGGTGTTGCCAATGAGGTGACACAAATTATGCAGTGTGTGAAGGAAACCCAGTTCACGATTTTTTTCACCTTCCGGATTGTGGCTACCACACAGACAGGAGAGCTTCCAGACCGATTTGATGATGAAGCTCCCCTATCGTGCTGACATGGTACGCATACCCTTCACAGTGTAGGATTTTTTCTTTTAGCTGACAATGATTTTTCCATCTATTGAGGATAATGTCATGTGTTTATTCCCTATACTACTCTCCTAGTTTTTCGAAGTGAGAAGTCGTCGCAGACCAAAACATCACCGGTATATTATCCCCAGCTAGTTGTCTTATCACAAGAAACATGTCATGTTTTTGTTCTTCTGGGGGATCCTCTAATTGATATGAACATCTCAAATGCTTCTTAATTATTTTGTTCCAAGAAACTATATTGGTGGAAGCCTTATTGATTTTTGGATGGTGTAGGGGTGGCTTAAAAGATGAGTGTGGCCCCAGGACATCCTGTGGTGGATAAATAATATCACTTGTCATAGCCGGAGTGCCCGATCTGTTTGAATCCACCTTTCTGAGCACCTCATCATAGGAGGGATTTATCATATTTGTTCTGAAAATGGGAGGAGCTTCTTGACAGTATGAATTTAGGATATGGGGAGGACCTTTGCAATTGGTGAAATAATGTTTAGTGTTATTTTTGCAACTTGATGCCCGACCACAGGAAATTGTTTTCTAGCATATACCCTAGGAAGGACCTTTAGGGAGGTCTACATGGAGGGGAGGAATTTCTTGCTACTTAATGTCACCAAGGGGAGGCACTTCTCGATGACTGATGTGATGGTGAGGATTACTATCATGGATTGATATCTAGATTTAGGGAGAATTTTTATAGTGCACATCCTAGGGAGGGCCTCCATTATTTATTTCAATGGGGATAAGACCTTCTCATTTCATAATGTTACTATAGGTAGGTACTTCTCCGAAACTATCATTATGGGGCAGGCCTTCTCAATGAATATCATCATGGTGTGGACTACCATCATGACATGATTTCCGAATGTATGGAGAAGCATATTTATTGTTTATACCTTCGGGAGGACCCTCAGGGTGGACGACAGCAAGGGGAGGACCTTCTTATTTTATGATCTTCAGGCCAATGGGAAGGCCACCCTGGCGTGCATTAGGAGATAGGTTCTCGTGATCGATCATTCCAGGCCCACAGAGAGAGCCCTCATGGGTGCTCTACGGAGAACCATCAAAGTTGCTGGAAGAGACATTGCGGGGAAGGCCTTTGCAACTGCTACTACCAATTCCATAATTTGGTAATGGATAGACAGGTTCTTGATCTTTTATTGATATATGTTCGAGGGTTCTAAGATCCCCATATTCTACTAGAGATGGATCATGTATGTGCTCTTAATTTTCTGGTTTCCTTTGATGCATTCCATTTTTGAGTGCTCTCTTGTGAGTAACCAGGGACGTATGCTATGGGTAAAGACCTTCATGTATGCGTCCCTGTCTTTATATGTCTCTTGATGTCATTAGGATAAACAGAAAGGCATCTTGAGTTTTTACTAGTATATCTGGTGGCCCTGAAGCTGCCACCACATTGGACCTGCTTCCTCTAGTTGGAATAGGTATTGTTTCTTGATCCAGTTGTCTATGTATTCTGTGATATTGTCATCAACCCTCTAGGACTTAAGCAGGGATTAATAAGTGCTCCAGAGTGTCTAACTCATTTTGCGAGTGTGTCATTCCATTCGAGGAAACTGGTTCGTGGTCCTGATTTCTCACCTTTTTCATCGATGAAATAATGTCTTGGCATGTTTAGATTATATGGTATGGGATCGACGTCTAATATTCCATCATTTCCTGGATGTTTTGAGATACATGTTTATCTATAAAATGTATGAAGGAACATTCCAATATCAGAGTAGGGGTTTTTACCTGCTCTAGTCCTCCATGAGTTTCTAGTAAATATTGGTAGTTCTCTTGTGTCGGGACTGATAAATGAGTTTACCACTAGTTGTTTTTTTTGTTTCCACAGTATTTCACTGGTGTACTTTATATTCCCAAGTGAGGATTTTCATATACTATCTTGAAACATTATTTGTCTCACATGATTTTTATTAATCCACAAGAATTTTACTCTGCTCATATTTTCGGTCTGCCCTATTTGTATGGCGGGCTTGATATGCATCAGTTGGTATTTGTGCCTACGTGAAGCCAGTTGCTTAAATATTTATATGGAAGACTTGAAATGATCTAGCATATATTATTTCCCACATATATCTGGTTCCCACCCTATTTGTATGGAATACTTGTTATGCATCAGCAGGTATGAGTTCCTACGTATAGAAGGTTGTCGTCCTATATGGTTGATGGGATTGTTGTGTGTTAGTGAATATCTGTATCTACCTATAGTTTGTCACTCTATCTGCATTGTGGGACTGATGAGAACTAGCAGGAACATTCTTGTGCTCATATTGTGCTACCCTATTTCTGTGGTGGTTTTGAGTGTAGGTGGATGAATTTTATGTCTTCCCATTAAATGCCACAATGTTATTATAGTAGAGTTTTTCTTCAAGAACCTAGGTTATTACTTGTTCTTGATTATATATTCACTACCCTTGGAGGCCATCCCAAGGGGCTTGGGTCTCATTGACATCAACAGGTTCCCTCATCTTAAGGTTCTCTTCAACGTAAGGAGGCTTGGTCTCCCAGTGTTGGCGGCGATGTTCTCTGGTGCGGGCCCATGAGTAGGACCCCTATAATGTTGAGATAAAGTTGTCAGCATTGAATTCATCTGCCTCCCTAAGATATGGGAGGTACTCATTGTCATGTTCTTGGGATAGGCTCCCAAAACATATTGAGTTCACCACCAGGGCCGCCTTATGCTGGGGTGTCGGTCATGGCTGAAGAGGAAACTAGTAATCCTTCCCAGACTGGTGGTCTTTTCTTGCAGCCTCTAATGTGGGGAGAGTAACATTTCAGTGGTACACTCAAATCGGTGTGTGGGATACCTAGCGTTGAAGATTATGGGTAGGTGAGGGGGTTTTTCTCTTCGTTGAGGCCCTGACCGCTTGTGGGATCGATGATGCATGTGCTAGAATTTGTTGTTTGGATGTTGTTTGGGTTGAAGGTTTCTCTACGGGAAGATGTAATGTACATATATGACAAAGAGATCACAAAACCTTGTCAAAGTATAATTCTTTTAAAATATGAATATTTGGTGATTCATCTTTGGATTCTTCCCCTCTTTATTCTATTTTGGGGTGAAGGGGCTTGAGTGGGATAATACCAAAACCTTGTTAAGGATTCACATTTGGTTCACCATTTTTGTTCCACCTCTGAGGTGGCATGTTTCATGTGTATCAGGATGAAAAAATGGTTCGATGTGAAATATCTTTTTGTGTATGTTATCATTGGGGTAGAACTACCACATTGGTTAAGGATTCATGTTGGGTTCACTATTTTTGTTCCATCTCCGAGGTGGAGCATATCAGGTGATGAGGAAATGGTCTGACAAGAATCATCACCTGTCTCTTTTTCTAGAGATATTTTCTTGTCAAATTCACCATTTATTAAGTTTCAACCCATTCTGCATCATTATCATTTAAAGGGAGGTTTTATAAACCCCGTGGGGAGTGATTATCTTTTTTTTATGTAATTTTAATGGAATACCACTGTCAAATGGTCCCAGTGGGCAATTTCATGGGGTCATGTTCGTGTGAAATTGGTCCTCCTCAGATGTAACATACTTAGATGGTCTCCAATGGGTTTATTCATCGAGCAAGAAACTCCTAAAGGCTTTAGTATACATGATTCATGGACATGATTTCTAAAGGTTGGTGCTCGTTGATCAATGTTTTATCCAACGACACTTAAAGTCACCATTGGTCGATAGGATATGAAGTTGGGCTCACTGCACCCCTTTTGAAGGGGGGATTATTTTTTATTCTGGGACTATCTTATAGATTTACATAATGTTCATACATTTGGGAATCCTTTGTTCATTCTTGAAGAGTGTGTCCACATGCTACCCTTGGTTTGATGGATCATCGTATGCGTGCATATATTTGATGAAAAAGAGGTACAACTTACTTGAGCCACACAATAAAACACTATGAAATTTATCTTAATCCCTGGGGATGGATGGTGACTTGATGTTGGGATCAGACCCATAATATGGGTTTCCTATGTATCCTCAAGAGAGGAATCAGAACCCACATAGTTCAGAATTATGTGGAGCTTACACATGGATGTTTCCCATTTGGGGGCACATGGTTGCGTGAACCCTTTCGGATGGGCACCCTTTTGTGCTTGTGTCTTTAGGTAGGAATCCTACATATTTTGATTTGATAGGGAATCATATTTCTCATAGTTCATATTTGCTAGGGATTACACATGGAAGCTTTCCATTAAAGGAATCAAGATTGGGTGGACCCTTTTGGATGGGAACCTTATAGATCTCGAGCCTTCGAGTAGCCATCCTATGTATCCAGGTTTTATTAGGAGTTAAATTTCATGTAGTTTAGATTTTTGTGAATGTATTAATCGTCACAAACTTCTAATCCCACATGAGTCATGCTCAGTGTGAGAAACCAGAGGATGCAAGAAATCCAACCAACCATATTCTTCCTCTCTTATTGGTGGGTGAGGGAGAGCCAACATCAAAAGAGTCTAGGGCGATGGTGGGAATGGGAACTGAGAAATGAACCTTTCAATATGAAATGAAATTAAAGGTCATGAGGCTCTAACAATGAAAGATTTGGAACATAACTCGGTGGGAGGGCCCTAGAATACATTTTGGGAAGGGGATGAGTTTCGTCCTCAACAAAGGAGAGGTGAACCTAACTCCTTCAATAGATCAATATTACTCATAGAATGGATAATAAAGTGGTTACCCATAATCCCTAGAATGGGGAGCTTCACATCGGCATCTCAAATTTGGACTCTGGGTTACCATGGGTGTGTAGACACATGAAAATTCCTGAAGCCCAAACCATGGTGAGGAGAGCCTTCGTGACTCTGATTACCATGGGTATGTAGGCTCAAAGGGGCATGCTGATGCACCCTATGGTCTGATCATACAGGTCTGGTGACTTTCAAAAATGCTTTGGCCTGATGCTGGAAGACTAGTTTGCATAGGGATTATGGAGGACTGGACGGTAGTGGAAAGGTGATGTTTGAACCGGAGGAAATAATTCCCGAAAATACCCCATTACATGTTCTATTTTCTTGTGTGGGATGGGGGAATCTCTACATACTATAGTGGTATTCAGGAAGATGGGTTGTCTTCATGCCGATTTGGTATGTAGGCATGGGTATGGACCACCACGTACCATAGTGGTATGTGTCCCATCACGCTGCTTTGGGTTCCATCCGTGTAAGGATGCAGTACTTGGTGCCAGGTTTAGTCTGTGTAAAGGTACACTATGCAGAGCACCATATTGAAGGAGGGTCTAGGGGTTATCATTCACGTGTGGTTCATCCGTGAGAATTATTTGGTTCATGGTTCACAAAATAGGTTCGCGATTCTATTATTATAATTATTCAGTTCCCCCATTCTATGATTCACAGTCGGCTGTAACTGCGGAAAATGTGATTATCAATTCAGGCATTGCCTATAATTCCAAACTGAAGCCTGAATAATCTCAGAACACTTTCTTCTAACCTCCAAGTCCCCTTTAATTTTTTTTCATCCATACCTTCACAATTCCTTCGGCTCTCCTTTTATAGAGCATTGGGGTAATTATATCTATTAGGAATGCATCACCATTTGCAGAGTCCCATGCATGGATATTCTGGCTAGTGGAAGGCTCAGTCAATTCGGGGAGTGTGGAGGCTACAGTTCATGATCATGGTTCACGAAAACCTAATGATTCAATTCGTTCGTGAACTTCTGATTTTGTGGGATAGTACGCGAATGGACTTCATGCAAGTGACTCCTTTGGCGATGCGGTTCACAGTCCACTGTGTTCGCAGTCCATCGCTCCACTGGCAAGTTGTTCGCAAATCGTTCTGCATACCTGGTGGTTTGTAATATAGGCAGTATGTAAACCCTTCCCTGTGATGGTACTCTAATCACATTAAATTATTTGAAAATGTGAATTACTTCAAGTTTATTTTAAAATTTTCTACTCAATTTGAGTCCATTCACCTTTCCAGTCTTGCTGGAGTACTTTCTTACTTCTGCAAATTGATTGTTGGAGTATTTTCTTACCTTAGCTTAATTATCAGGACCCTAGAGTCTTTTACCACATTTTAGTATTTTATTTTATTATATTTTATGGAATCCTTAAGATAGATATCATGTATATAGTGGTTTAGATTTTTTAATGATTACCCATCTCTATTTCAACATGTGGAAGAAAATTTTGTTAGTTTATATTTTTAATAAAATGAAAACTTGAATAACGATGAAATTTGAAATTTTGAGTCTTCTCAATTTTATGATTGGATGAAATTTTCCATCTAGAATTTATATAATATATGAAATATTATTAAATTATATGTAATCACAAAATATAGGGCTATTAAAACTAAATTTTGATAACATAACAGTTATTTTAATCGAGTACTTTTCTTGGTTAAAAAATATCTTCTAGATTAAAAAACATTTATAGTCATCTTTTTTTAAAGGAATAATATTGAAACAAAATTGGGCCTATGTTTAAAAATGAATCATGTATTTTAAAAATTATATGTCTTATATTATAGTTATTGTGAATATTTTTTAAATTTTATAGAATATTGATAATCAAGTTATAATGGAAATAAATTTGGAAAAAATAAGCATTTTCATGTTAAATAGTTGTGTTATTTATTTGTGACACCCAAATTACATTTCTTGTTTATATACTAGACTATATACTTATTTATGATGTAACATTAATTTAGTGTTTCTATAAATGACTGACTAAATTATCAATGTTAAGGTGAATCATGGAATTAGTTTTTCCAACATTAACCTTCCATTTTCTTTATAACATTATAATGTTCCATTTGGTCTTTTAATAGATATTTTTTCGATTTTTAGTTCCTATGGTAGGTAATATTTATAACTATCATTTTTTATAAATCTATACAAGTTACATTCCAATATGTTGACTATAACAAAATATAAATTTTTTAAAAATTTAATTTCAAGTGAACCAAACAATAATAATAATATTTATTTTGAAAGAATTTATTATATTTTTAAAACTGTTATGGAGTGACATTATAAATAAATATTATGTAGTTAAAAAAACTAATTTTAATTGAGGGAATAATTATTATGGAAAATTATTGATTTCTTGTATATGGTATGTTATCTCAGAGTACACATATTATCAAATCATGACTTTGGGATAATAGTGTAAAATGATTTCAAGTATGTCATGGGATAAAAATTGTATTATTTTAATTGGAAAGTGGATGATTATATCTCTCCAAGAGGGGGTCAATGTAGAGTAGTTTCACTAAATTATTCTCATTTAACTTTTACACATATTATTATTATTATTATTTCTATTATTAATAAATATAGCGTGTTTCATCCAAGAAAGAACTGAGTGTCGACCTATTGATATATTTAACCCATGTCATGAAAATATATGATGAATATTAATGTGGGTAGTTGTCTACCTAACGATACTTTATCCTCTATCATTAAGTGAGTACTTACAATTTCATTCCACCCAATGGTCATAAGTATCAGCTTTTTAGTAAAGGATGATGAGATATTGATTTCTTGATTTCTAAATTATTTGGTGTTCAAATATGGATGCCCCAAAAAGTAACCATTGAAGGAAGTCACAAGATTCCCCTATAGGTTCTACATATTTATATTTCTATTTTTTTATGTTGAGGAAAATATGATTCTCATATAGGAAGACGAATAAGGAGGGATTCCTGTACTCATTTCTACAAACTTTAATCATATCATAATTTTGAACATCAATAATTCAGTGGTTTTCATTCTATTATTTGACAAGTAAATATTCATTAAATTGTTTGATGAAATACACCTTCTTATTTCGATGCACCAGATGGCTAGAAACCTTCATTACTGTTCCATTATCTGTAGAAAAAGTCTTACGATGAGCATGGATTCTATATCTAGTGAAAAGAGGAATCAAGATTCCTGGGATGATCTAGATTTCATGAACATTCTTGATAGATATAGAGTACACGTAATATTATTCATACTACTAAACACCAGTTAGGATAAGTGAATCTTGTATATTCACTTAAAAAATCATGTAATGTGAAAGGTATAATTTAAATAGAGTACAACACACAATGTATTTATAAGTTTTAATCACAATGTTGGTAAATACTTCTTACTATTCATAGGATTAGTATGAGATGTAGATTTTATCCATAGTTTAGAAAAGTGATTAGCCGAGTGGTACCCGATGGATGTACCCCTCACTATCCATGGGAACTGGCATAGGATCGAGTCCCACTAGGCTCGAACACTGTTCGTATTATGAATAGGGCGATTCAAAGCCAATTCATAGCTACGGAATGTGGAACGCACTTGGGTTGGTGCCCCCCCCCCCCCCCCCCTCTGGGATCGGTGTTAGCAACACATGTTTAGCCAATGAGTCCGTACCCGAGTGGTAAGGGCTCCTGCTTAGCATCCAAGAGACCCGGGTTCAAAACCGGGTGGAGGCGAATTTCCGAGTACTGTAGCAGTCACTATAGTAGTATTGTAGTAGTTATTGTTCGATACTGTAGCAGTCGGAACTATTCACTTGATTTGGGCCTTCGGGCCACCGGTTTAGGCCTATGGGTCTCCAGGGCCTTCGGGTCATCAAAGGCCTTCGGGCCACATGACCTTCGGGTCACGTAGACCATGGAGTAGACCAGTTCACACAGAACAAGACCCAACAGAGGATTATAGCAACAGGAGTAGTAGCCACCAGATGCAGAGCTAACCGGATTGGAATAATGAGATGGTATGGCAGCTGCCATCGGTACCAGGCACCATGTATCTTTGTACGGGGAAATTCTAGCCAATCAGCAATGCAATGTGGGGAGCTAAGGAGATCAATGATTCAAGATGCTGGGGAGGGTCAGTTCTAGTGGGTTGGGCCTATGGGTCATGTAATGGGCATGGTATGCCTCTGGGCCTTCGGGTCATGTATTGCGGGTCATATCGGGTCTTATGCATTGGGCCTACGGGTCATGTACGAGTTCCCCTTCAATCCTTAAAAGGGGGGTTATCTATAATAAAATAAAAAAGAAGGCCTTCGGACCATTCGGGTCAAAAGATAAACATGATTTCACTCTAATAGATACCATAGGGGTGGGTGGATATCTTTTTCCCTAAGGTAAATCATTATTCCCATTATGTTCTTTATACTGGGTCATACTGGTTTATAATTTATTGAAAAGTTTATTATTTTGGAATCCCTCCACTATTCAATGGTCTTTTATGTACAATGTAAATTATTTTATATATACTCTATAATGTATATGTATCAAAATATAATAAAATTTTCTTTTATAGTTCATATTCGACTACCATTAAATAAATAAATTAAATTTCAGGAATGTTGACCTCATTATCTAAATATTAAGAATGATCAAGCCAATATTCTATATGTTTCAATATTTCATATTATTCCACAACATTATGAGTATTGGGATGTTTTATGTAACTTCTGAATTTGATCCTACTTCTAAATCCCATGACTTACATATGTGTTCTAATTTTATTTCCCTTGATATTTAGAAGATATAATTTCATTTCCTCACCAAATGCCATCATATTAGAAAATAATTTATAAAATGTTTTTCATACGGATAATGAACCTATAGAGAACAGATTTTTTCTTTAAAAAACATTCACATATTTCTAAAAATACTTTCAAATCCATACACAGAGACAGATTGCAATTCTGAGGATCGGTGTTCCTTTAAGTAATTTTTAATAATAATAAATATATTTTATAATGCACCAGAATAATTTCATAATGAAAATTGTATAAAATTTAAACAAAATGTTAGATCAAAAATATGATATCACGGCTGATTCAGAAATGTATTTTTTACCTTAGGAGCGGCCAAAAATATGTTAGTGTAGGCGAATTTGTATATCTCACCTGTTAGTGGTGCACTCAGTTGGTTTATTAATTTAATTTAAATTAATTAATTTCTTTTTTTAACCTAAATTGAATTTTTTTTAAATTCAGTGCTATGGATAATCATTCTGGGTTATCCGTATAACCTATGGTAAGATTCTATATATTTTTTGTCCTCCTTCCATATGCATATCATATCAGATGAAGATGAAACTTCAGATCAAAGAAGATCAGATCAAATTAATGTCTTAACTTCCTTCAATCATGTGTGATCATGTTCATTGAATATGAAAAATCCAATCACCATTTTGGAGTTACCCATTTTTTAAAATTTTTCCGATTTCAATTAGATTTATTGGGTACGATCATCCCTTTTATAATATCTGCTAATTATAGCCTTTTTATACACTATTATATTGATATATAAATAGTTTATTCTTGATTTATAACACTATATATCCATGTTCTTGATCGTTGGGAAAGAATTATTGGTCAAGGATGGTTAATCCTTTTTTTCTTTACCCCAAAATTTCTTCACGTTCTTCACTAGCTATACCCCCAGGTCATAATTTGACATTTTCGGGGGAACTGAGCCTGATCCGACCCCCTGAATCACAACAGAACTACTTGAGAAGTGTGAAATGATGAATTTGGGATGGAAAAGGTGGTGTTTCAGGTTTAGGGTGATCTTTTTGTTGCTTCAATGCATGAATCAAACATGTAGGGTTGTAGAGTTGCAAATGGTGTGTATTGAGAACCCCCAAGGAATGAGAGAATCTGATTTCTGGAAAATGATGGATGGAAATGAAAAATCATAACTAGATCCACTGGTAGAAGATGGTGTAGAGGATAATTCTATGGAAAAACAACTAGATTAATATAACGGAGTAGATATTTTTATTTTTATGAAAAATTTGACTACCCTCCATGTTGTTTGATGAACTCATGATGTGTAGCGCATATGTCATGATGAGTTGGGATTTGGAAAATCATAATCACAGAACGACATGTATACATATAACCCACTATGTACCACTTTACATGGCGGAAAATACATGTGGAGAAGCACATGAGAAGGACATAGTGTGGGAATACATGGCCAGAGGAATGTCGTGTGATGGAATACCTAGACATAGTGAGGTGCATTCCATGTGTCAAGAACTCGGACACGGGATGGATACAAAATCTTGAAAAAGAACACTGGCATGAATTTGAGTGGTATGAGCATTCCATGTAGATCCCATACACTCTATTTATCCCTACATGGTTCAAGATCCTTGTACCTCTAGGTTTACATCCATGTGGTGGAGTGGAACCACACACCATGCGGTTCCCCTTACATGTTAGGTACCCCTTGGTTCGTTTTGAGGATACTTCAACATCTTTTATATCCTTCTATTAACCTCATATATGTTCCTAGGAGTATCATAATCCGAGAGGACATCTATTCAAGAAATGATGAAGCCATTCATTGTGTATTTTCATATTATAAATGATATGTTTCAAGCATGGTGTATTTTTTGGTTGTGCTCGACAATGGTAGTTATCACGCAGTATCACCAGACGCTTCCCAAATGAAACCCACTAGCTGGGTTTTCCATGGATCCTTTATGTCTTTTAGAGTGGAACACTCTAGCTGGGATAGGCATGGTCACTCTATAGATTTTTAGAGTGGAACTCTTCAGAAGGGAAAGGCATGTGTCCTTTACAGAATCTTAGAATGAAACCCTCTTAGAGAGTCAGGGCATAGGTTATCTAGCATCAGACAGTTGAAACCTCCTTCTAGGTAGGGTATGGGTCCCCTAATGACTTTTAGAGTTGAACCCTCAAGTTGTAATATGATATGGGTCCCCTATCTATCCATATAGTGGAACCCTTCTGTTGGGAAGTGCTTGGGTCATGTACTGACTATTAGAGTAGAACCCTCCTATTGGAATAGGGTATGGGTCACCATCTATCCACCATGTGGAAACCCCCAATTATACCAGGTAATAGGTCCATTACTAACTATTGGAGTGGAAACCTCTTGTTTGAACAGGGTATGGTTCCTCTATCTATCCATTGAGGGGAAACCCCCAGTTGTTCCAGGTTTGGATCCCCTACTGAGAGATTATGTCCTCCCAACTAAGTGGCATAGTGAAGAGATAGGGATTGAAATTTATGGTTTCTATGGGGAAGACATGAGATATGATGGGAATCATTGTTAGAATTATAAAACTATTGTCGATTATTGTCTTGGTCAAGGTTGTGATATGTAGATCTCCTTATTCTCACGTTTTGGATTCTTTTACTGAGCATATATATATATCTATTACCATACCTTGTATTTGGTTTTTCTCCTTCCATAGGTTTTGAATACATGAGAGGTACGACATGTGATTTTTTTGTTTCACTTCAAATGGTTGGATGAGGTTACTCTACATATTTTTGTGGTAAATACTCAATGTTTAGACCATGTACACATTGTTTTGAGCCCCATGTTGTTGGATATGGTTACTCTTTCTCTTTCATTTGGTTGATCTACATGTTATTTACTATATACTATATTTATATAATTGTTGTATCTCTTAATAATACCACTAAAACTTTCACAGTTTCATTCTGGGTATGTATATAAGAACCACTGTAGGGGATTTTCCTGCATGTGTCTTCTTTTTTTGTGATGACTGAAAGGTTGGTGGTGACTTAAGATGAGCTTATGGATTCTAGTTGTTCCGAAAATTGTATAGTGGTTTTGTCTTGAAGATCATGATTTGGCCTCTCTTAGTAGTTTAGTTTTTAGTTTTTGTGTTTGGTACATATTTTTGGTTGGGTGTGAAATTTATCCATTTACTTTTTAGTTTACATTGTCATACATTTATACACCCGATAAGTTTTTAATACATATTTTACATTCTAGATGTTGCATATTTTTATTATTATTCCTCTTAAATACTAAATAGATGTGGTTGTGTGTGTACTTACTAGTAGATTAGGAAAATGTCTCACATTTGGGATATTCCTTTCAATTCTTTTCACCACCCCTCACATGTGGAGGCAGGGTTGGTGTAGTTGTGTCTCGAGTCCCAATTATGTTTATGGTGTGATAGATTGGTATTAGATTAGATCATTCATTGGGAAATTTTATGGAGTAGTCTCCTAATGAGGGTTTGGTTTGGATTAGTAAAAAGGTGAAAATGATTCTTGAGGGCATCTCTCAAGCTAGGGAATGCAGTGGTGGTAATGGTATAATATCTATACATTCACAAGGAAAATGAATACTTACTTATTGACTCTTCATAATGAGTCATTTTTTGTAGGGATAAATGGTACATACATCGTATAGGATTTGTTTTTTGATTTCACTAATTATGTCATATCCCTATTATTATTTATATGCTCATATATGTGTGGTACACCTGGATTAAAATTTTAGGATGCCACAATGAGGATACTAGTTCTGGATCAGGATGAAAATTTGATGAGCGATGATGCCTCAGTTCGGAGTCCATCCCATGATCTTATTTCTCTATGTCAGTAGGTAGTATCACCTCAACCAATTGAGTAGTAGATCATCCCAGCAGAGCAGGCTGAGGATGTGCACCGAATTACTGTACTTTTTGAGATAAATCTCTATAGGCTTTTGAGGATCCACATTGAGCTAGATACATAGGAAGTAGTGGATTTGTGAGAGTTAGTGTTACATATCTTCATACTCATTTGGACACCGATAGATCGTATGGTTTCTCTAGAAGCTATCCTTCTCAATGGAGTAGTTAGGAACTGGTGGAGTCTAGTTTCCTAGTTGCTAGACGAGTCAACACTCTTGTGGAGTTATTTCCAAAAGTTATTCCCTAAGGAGTACTACCCCTCCTTTTTGCACTCAATTTGGATTCAGAAGACTCCGAAGCAACAATAATGAGGGATAATAGTGGATGAGTCCGCAGCGAGGTCCACCAACCTTACAAGGAACTCCATTAACCTGATATGAGATGGATACTTTTGAACATGTATGTTTGAGTAGGGAATCCATAGAGAGATATGATATAGTATCGATCCCTGGTTAATTCCCACCATTTCTAGGTTTTTGGAGTTTTAACTAGTGATAAACTTCATTCATTCTAAGGAACACTAGGAAGATATGGATAACAGTAGGCCTCATAGAGCTATGTAGTTTATAGAAACATGTATGTTCTAGTTGGAAGGATCTCAACTGAGGAGATCCAATCACGATCAGACTCGTATGTGTGGTTGTAAAGCACATGGATAATATAGAGGACCAGGGCAGTACAACGAGGGGAAGTTATTTTCTTATAATGGGATAGGTCATGTAGTATACAACATACCGACTAGAAAAACATAAGGGAATAGTAAAATAGCTGATAGACCACCATGGAAGAAATAGTTCCAGGAAAAGGGATCTTCCAGGAGTGGGAGGGGAGACCCCCTAGGAGGAGGAGGTAGCATTGGAGGTGGAAGAGATGTGGGTGGTGGATGATTCTATGAGATGAAAGATTAGAACATAGAGGAATCTTGGCAGTTGGTAGGGCCCAACATTTCCTTTTCCGTAATCAATGACCAATCTAGTATCAATACTATACAAAATGCATGTATACATAGATTAAGATCAATGATATAGACAAAATAAGAAAAGGTCTCTAGATCCTTGAGAGAGGATCTTGCGCATCATTTTTATATTTAATTTAAATAATTTATGAGGAAAAAATACATATATCTTTAGTACTTTCTTTTTTTATGATTATGATCATCCTAAATTACCCTTCTGGATTATCTCATTGCGCTTTCGAGGATCCAAATCTAGATCTCTCTAGTGTTTATCAACACATGTTCTGATTCCCTTCGATTGAAACCACTCATTCTTTAGGTACTGGCATAGTAAAGAGATCTTCTTAGGTTGGTCTTTCATGATCTCTTATTATTTGGTCTTGAAGAATTTCTCTCATTCTTAAGAGGGGAGAGGAGTAGATTCGATAGATAAATTGTTTTGGCTCAAAATTCTCTCACCACCAACAATTTAGTTCACCGGGAATAATGGCATAGTAGACGTGCCTATCTATTTAACGACATGGGGTTTCGATTACAATATTTAATTTTGTAACAACCATTAAATACATTAATATCCTCATATAAAACCCATGATGCATAATAAAAATAGAAACTCCAATATTTGTGGTGCTCGAACTTGCGTTAAAAGGAATCATAAATGAAATCTCATGCCTCAAACTAATAATAGGATTATTGTTATTTTTTCTTATTCCAAAACGTTAAATAATTATTTACCATATTGAAAATAACTGTTTTACAACCATATCAGCACTGGTCTCCTCGATCTCCACTTCCATTTATTTAATACCCAAATAAATAAATAAATAAATTATTCTCTTAAGTAAATATTTTATTTACAAACTAGTAAATAAATATTTACTAAATGTTCTATAAAATAAATAAATATATTTTATTTAATTTATAATATCATTTTAAAATTAATAAAATTATTATATAGTCTTGAGAATAATATATATTCCATTAATTAAATTCAAATAGAATTTAATTGAAACCACAAGAAATACTTAGTGTATGACCCGTTAGGATTGTTTCTCATTTTCATTAGGCGGGCCAACCCAAAGTCCAAGAGTACTGTCTAAAAATGGGTCAAGGAACCCAAGAGAAAGAACTTAAATTCACAACAACGACATCCACATATGAACACCCACAGTGTAATATGATCCCTTTGTCTCAATATCTCATCAAGAAGGTTTCATGATAGTGTAATCAACCTGTTTTCTTGATATGTATTTCTTTGACTACATAAAATAAAATCATCGATACACCATGGCCATGGAAATTTGGGACATGGTTATATTTTAATCAAATGGATCAGATATCAACTTACATAAGTGTATGGGAAAAATCCTTCCTCTACTTATCCATTAACAACATGTCATTCATGATTCACACAACGTAACCTACTTCCCGCCATCATTTCGTGTGATGGTTTTTGTTAGTAAATCAAGGTGCATGAGTCATGACACACATTAATGATAACCATAAAGTTTAAGGAACATTACACATGCTCACATATAGGAATATCTGATGACACCAAAACATGCAGAATTTCTACTAGAGGGTATGTTATCATAATCACCCATATTGGATGTCGCCAAGCATGACCTTAATGAGAGGAAGACTCATCTGCTTACAATAACTCACACCAGATTTTCATTATTCTATGTGTCCCATCATATTATTCCATCAAACCATATAACTATATCTAAGAGTATTGTTATTCCACTTCAAGGTTCTCATCATAGCAGGGAACTACTTAGACCTTATAGATGTGAAAAATACTCTATTAAATTATTACATTATAGTCACAGAGAACAATGAACAATATGTAATAAGATGTTTATATTTTAATACATTAAATATTCATGTAATTAATGTACCAATAGTTGGTTCTAGGAAACAAACTCCAACAAACTCCCACTTGGACAAGAGATAACTACAAATTACTTTCTGTCCTCTATACCTCAAATGATGATCATGTTTATGATGAGTCGCGACTTTAGTCAAGTGGTCCACCATGTTTCTTTCTGTGGAAATAATTATTACTGCAACATCAACTCTCTGAGAAAAATTCCTCAAGATATGATACTTTCATTATATCTACTTCATCTACTGATGTGACCTTTTCTATTATGTGAGATCCACTGCTGTAGTATTATGATAATAGCATGTGATGGGATATTTACTACTATGTACCACATCTAGTTATTGAATGAATCTATGCATCAAAAATGATTCTTTAGAAGCCTCAAGAGCTTTGATACACTCAGACTCTACTATAGAATCTATGGCCACACATTTCTTTGAGCCTATCCACCTCACAACACCTCCATTCAATGTGAAGATGTATATTATTTGTGACTTCATGTCATCATGACCAGTTTATAAAATGGAATCAGCATATCCTCTAATGACTAGTTCCTCATCTCCTATATAAATTAGGAATATATCCTTAATATTCCTTATATAGTTAAGGATATTCTTCACTACCATTGAATGGAGGTCACCTAGATCAGCCTGGTTTCTTCCTACTACACTCAATGAGTAGAGGACATCTATCCAGGTACATAGCATAGCATACATGACTGACCCAATCACTAATGTGTATTGAATCCTTTCCATTATCTTTCTTTCCTCACGCATCTGAGGACACATTTTTATGGAAATATGAATGCCATGTGATGCTAGAAACAATCACCTCTTGGATTGTTCCATATTGAATCTCTTAACTATATTGTCAATGTATATACTTTGACTTAGGCCAAGTAATCTCTTGGATATATCATGATAGATTTTGATCCCAAGAATATATGTTTCCTTGCCCATGTCAGTCAGGGAGAAGAATTTATTCAAGTAAACTTTTACAGACATTAAGACTTGTATTTTGTTTGTAATAAGTAATATTGCATCAACATATACAATTAGGAAAACAAATGCACTCCCACTAAACCGTCTGTAGACCTAAGGTTCACATAAATTCTTTATAAAACCAAATTTTGTTATTTATTCATCAAATTAAATGTTCCATGACCTGGATTCTTTCATTAATCCATAAATGCATTTTTGCAACAATAATATCTTAATAGAATCCTTTGGAGTCACAAACCCTAGATGTTATGCCATGTTGACATATTCCTAAAGGTTTCTATTAAGGAAGGATGTTTTGAAATCCATTTGAAAAATCTCATAGTCATGGTAAGTAGAAATGACCAATAGAATTCTAATGGATTTTAGAATTACAATTGGTAAAAAGGTTTCATTGTAGTCAAATCCTTGACGTTGTTTGAACCCATTTGCAACCTGTCATGATTTATAGGTATTGACTTGTCCTCCCATGTCCAGTTTCTTCTTGAATACACATTTTCATCCCACAAACTTTACATCAATTGGAGGATCCACCAAAGTCTAGACTAGGTTTTGGTACATAGAATCCATTTCAAAATTCATGGATTCTTAACACTTAGAAACATTTCTTCCACTTAATTATTTCTTATGGATTAGAGGATCATTATAATCAACTAATAACGAGTAAACATCCTCAGTAACTAGAAAATTGTATTGTTCTGGTTCTCTAACCTCTCTTTTACTCCTACGTAGTACTTGGGTCTCTGGAAATATATTTCTGGCACAGGGCTTTGAGGAATCTTCTCATGTACCAACTCTTTTATACCATGATCCTCAAATTCATCTATCTATATCTCACTCCCACTAACACTTTTGGCTATTTTATCCCTCCCAAATAATATGGAAAGTCTTTCCACTATAACCTTTTTTATAAGGGTGTGTATGGGTAATATCCCCTTGTTTCCTTGAGGTCTCCTATAAAGGTGCACCTTGTGCCTTGGGGTGCATGTTTGTTACCTAAAGAGGCCATAACAATTGCTTCACTTCCTCAAACATATAAATTTGATAACATGGTTTTTCTTCCACTCCAACTCCCATATGGAATACCATTTATTGATTCAGTTGGAACTTGGTTTAGTATGTGTGTCGTTGTTGGTAAAGAATATCAGAAAAAGGATAATGGAAGACTTTAAAGACCCATCCTTGATCAAACCTTGTCCAACTAGGTGTGGCTACTAGTTTTTCTTACACCATTACACTAGGGTGTGTACAGAGAAGTGAGTTGATATAGGATCCTGAAATACCCTAAGTAATCAATGAAGTCATGATTAAGATATTATACACCTTGGTTAGCGTAGAGATTCTTAATATTCTTATCAAGCTAGTTCTCAAATTCATTGTTTTATTCCTTGAACTTGCCAAAAGAATCCAACTTATACCTCATTAAGTAGATATATCTGTATATAGTAAAATCATTAGTAAAAGTTTCGATGTATGGGTACCCACCCCTTGCTTTAACTCAAAATGGTCCACACACATCGGTATGAACCAATTCAAGAATCTATTTGGATCCTTCACCTTTCCCACTAAATTGGGAATTGGTCATTTGGATTTTAAACATGCATGACATTCACCAAGTGGTTTTAGTTCGAAAGAATCAAAATATCCATACTGATGCAACTTTGTCAAGAATTTCTCATTTGCATGACCTATCCGGTGATGCCAGATTTAGGTGTGGTATGAGTTATTTGACATAGTTTTGTTATTAATTTCCATTACCTGGTTTGTGTAATCCAACATGTAAATTCCGATATATAAATGTTTGTTAGAAAAACAAGTTTGTTCTTTTTAAAATAAGCAACATTAATTTCTAAACATGAAATTAAATTCATATGTATATAGATTCGATATATAAATACTTTTTTTGGTTAAAAAAGGAATATAATAACAACCTTTTAATACCAAGATCATATGAGTTAATAGCACAATTTGGTATTCCCCCATAGCTACAACAAAAATTCAAGCTCTATTGGCTGCTAGTAGATCATCCTCCCCTTGATCAATTTTCTTGAATCTACTTGGTTCATTTATTTGGAAGTATATATGTGAGAACCATAGACTTTATCTAATACCTAATTTCTAGAAATACATAAGTTGAACTAAAAAACAAATGCACTGAAGGTTTTCCAGGATTTTTTAGATGGGTACAGTTTTTCATCCAGTGGCTCTTCATTACACATGAGAAAAAAATATCACTCTATTCCATTCCATACCTCTTGATATATCTTTTCTTGAAAGGGGGTGAAGAAGTATCAGACTTAAATATCTTCACCTTCCATTTCCTCTTATTCACCATAAGGGAGGATGGATTTTCACACTTCATGACTTTTTCCACTTTGAGAAGGATGATAAGAAGATATGGTAGAGATGTCTCAGTGTTTTTCATATTGAAATACCATCAAACTAGAGAATCTCTAATGGAGTGATGAAAGAATGATATCGGTACCGAGATCATCAAGGATTTTAAATCCTAAAACCTCCAGATGCCTAATGTAGCCAATGATACTGACTACGTGAGGCCCATCTTGGGGATCCTCTCTATGCTTAATCTGAAATAATTCCATGGAAATATAAAACAATTCCTATCTTTCTCTTTCCTAGAAAATACCATAGAATTTCTCAGGCATGATATATGCATCCATATTTTCTTGAGACTTCATGAGTTCACTAGATATTGATGATAACATCAAAAATTGAATGTCGACCACATAGTTTATTTGTTTCTTGTACACCAAGATCTTTTTTGTCAATTACCTCTTAGGAACGCAGATCATGTAATAAAGACTCTAGCATATAATATTTCTGTTCAGGGCCTAGAATGACCCAAAAGCATCTAAACCATTCTTGGAAGTTACTACCATTTAGGATGTAGTATTTATCCAGGATTGATCGCACAGATTGGGTGGTTGAAAAGTTATTCATTTTTATTATAAAATTAAAAGAGTTGAAAATTATTTATTTCTTGATTACATTTTATGAGAAATAATAAATTAATTTTATTATGTCTCCCACAATTTTATGAAATTCCAATGGACCTCACCATTAAACTCTAAATGTCTAGTTTCTTGGACATTTTGTTGTTAAGGATCCACATTCCCCTTTTCATAACCCCAAAAAGGGTTGGTCAAGAAATTTGAATGTATTTAGGTGGTATTTGAAAACTATGGGATTGCAGATCCTTGATCCATTGGTTAGACTCCCAAGTCCTAAAATCCAAACATGGAATTCCACAACACTTGTCTCTAATGTTACACCATGTCAAGAAAGGTCTCCTCATATGGATGTAATATGGTTTAGTCTACTAAAAACTTTTATAAGGAATCCATGTATAAAATTATGTGTCTAAATAATTGTTGGTCAAACACATAGTTTTATTCAGTCTTTCCATTAATCAAGGAACTAAAGGCTTGGTCTGACTTAATATTTTATTGAGGAAATTTTATCTATTATGTGTTAATTTATTATTATCATTATCACATGCTTGTTAATATTAAGTGGAACTTACTGAAGTGATTAAAAATATATTGATAATATTTATGCATATGTCTATAGTATTTTAGTTTCTTCTTTCATGCTCGTTTAATTCATTAGTTTTGTGATCGCGACAACCCATCCATAATGATAAACCATGAAACTAAAAAAAATATTAATCTAAAGGACATGATCATGAGATTTTCAAATGGTTAGTTTATCTAGAGGATGATAAACTAACCGTGATATATAGAAGAAACACCTTGAACCTTTTGGGTTCGTGTTTACATCTTCCCACCAATCCACCTTTGTATCTCTGGGGATTCGTTTTGTCTTGGATCCAACATGATCCTCCTCTAGTATCATGGGAGCTCCATCCATTACATATTCTATTTAACTCACACACTGTTGAGGGGTAAAAGGGGGTTTACATAAAAGAAACTAGGGGAACACATTCCCTACATATTAATGAGGATAGATGGAATTCATGTAAAAAATTTAATTTAAAATAAATTAAAAGGAAACCAATCACATACAATGGTCTGGTCTAGATCATAATCATACACATATATGCAACGCATTACACATTTAATAAAACTAGAATTCAATTCTTTAATCATTCTTATTAAGATAAATCATACTTGAATCAATTAATTATTATCTTTTTTTAACCAATCCTATTATATTACTCCTTTTCTGAATATCCCTTAGATTTTCATCCATAACCTTGGAGGTAACATGGTGAACACCTGTTTGAATGTACATGATATGGAATTCAAAAAATTAAAAAAATATTAATGTTTTAATTCTATGTAATTTTGTAAAGTAAACGGAATGTAGTTCTTACTACATGGCAGGTACTGCATTCAACATCTTATTTAATGTACACACCTAGGGACTCGGTGTGTGAGTCGTACTTTGGAACTCTTGGAGTACCCAATGTGTCATGTGGGCCACACTCCTTGTTTTC
Source organism: Viscum album (assembly GCA_963277665.1). Taxonomy (NCBI): domain Eukaryota; kingdom Viridiplantae; phylum Streptophyta; class Magnoliopsida; order Santalales; family Viscaceae; genus Viscum; species Viscum album. Next base: position 193,849,256 of record OY728145.1, read on the forward strand.
TTCGAGTTAACTAGTTACCAGTCAGCTTATCCATTTATGGGATACATGGTTTGGCCCTTTACCCAAATGGACTACATGTTGTGCCTAGTGGGTTATCTGGTGTGTATTCCAGATGACCATATGCCAGTCTATCTTGGTCAAGATGTGGTGTAAGAATTAACTACCTCGTGTATCATTAATGCACACATCTTGAGTAATTTTTTAATTACTCCATATGCACTAAACATAACTACATGGTGTCTAATATGGATTAAATAGCATGTATAAAATAGAACATGATGTGAGAGTCCAAACACATATCATGTACTTGTGTGTCACCTTGACTGAATCATCAGCGCCTCTTTATGAGTTCTTTACATTAATTTTAATCCAAAAACTATTCATTTCAATTAGATCTATGAGAAAAAAAAGAGTAAGAACAGATCTCGAAATCCAAATTATAATAATGATTAACCTTGAATTGACAAACTAAATTATCAAATCATAAATCATCAATGAATTATTTATATAATTATAAATGACGATGTGACCCCTATGGTTCCACTTGAAGGATTTGAATGCAACAGAAGTGTGGTGGTTCAAAGGGCCCAACATTTCCATTTCCATAATAAATGACCAATCTGGGATCAATATGATGATTTGTTCCAGAATCCATAAATTAAGATCAAATATCTAGACAAAAGAAGAAAATGGTGACAGATCCTAGAGAGAGGATCTTGCACATCATGTTAATAATTAATTTAAATATTTTCTATAGAAATTAAATACTTGGATCTTCAGTACTTTCTTCATTGATGATGTTGATTGTCTGTAATGACCCTTCTGGATTGTCTCATTTCTCTTACAAGGATTAAAACCATAATCCCTTTAATGGTGATCCACACATGTTCTGATGGCCTATAATTGACACAACCTATTCTCCAGGTCCTAGCGTGGTGAAGCGAGTGCCTTGAATCAGTCATTCTTGATCACCTGTTACTATTTTTTGAAGAATATATCTTTTTCTTGAGAGGGGGGATGAGAGGATTTGAGGGGAAATTTTTTTTTTGGACAACAATTCTCTCACAACCAGCAATTCAGTTAACTAAGGGTAATGGAAAAATAGATGAACCTTTCTATTTAATGACATGAGGTTTCAGTTACAATATTTATTTGCATAAAAATAATTAAATATATTCAGAATCCTAGAGAAAACCTATGCTACATAATAATAATAACAACACCATTATTCATGTTGTGACCACTTACACAAAATGGATTCATAAATGAAATCCCATGCCACATAATTTTGACAAAGTAATTATTATTTTTTCTTATGCCAACAAGTTAAATAATTATTTAACATCCTAAAAATAATTTTTTAACTACCATACCATCCTTGGTCTACTCGAACTCAATTTCCATTTATTTAACACCTGAATAAAAAAATAAAAAATTTATTCACTTAAATAAATATTTTATTTAAAACTAGTAAATAAGTATTTATTAAATGTTCAATAAAACAAATAAATATATTTTATATAATTTATGAGATCAATTTAACTTCAATTAAATTATTCCATGGTATTGAGAATAAAATTTATACCACTAATTCAATTCAAACTGAATTTAATCAAGACCACAAGAAACACTTAGCGTGTAACCCTCTAGGATTTTTTCTCATTGAAATTCAGCGAACTTGCCTATAGTCCAAGAGTACTATATAGAAACGATTCAATGAACCCAAAAGAAAGAAAATAATGTCACAATGATGAAATCAACATACGAAAGATCATTGTGTAATATGATCCCTTTGTCTCAATATCTCATCAAATAGGTTTCATGATAGTTTCATCAACATATTTTATTGATATGTCTTTCTTTGAATACCTGAAATAAACCCACTGATACAACATGGATATGGAATTTAGGGTGAGGGTGTTATTTCAATTAAAGGGCTGAGATACCAACTTTCATAAATAGAAGGGACAAATACTTCATCAAGTTATCCATTAATAACATGTCATTTGTGACGCACCCAACCCTACCATACCTACAGCCAACAAATCTCTTGATGGATTTCATCAGAAAATAAAAGTGAGAAAGCCATGACATACATTAATGACAATATTAAAGTCTAATGACCATTAAAAATGATCACAAATAGGAATATCTGATAACACAAAAACATTTTTAATTCCTACTGGTGGGTATGTTCTCATAATCTCTCATCTTAGAGATTACCAAGTGTGAGCTTCATGAGAATTTGTCTCATCTTCTTATGAGTAATCGCACCTAATGATCTATATAATATGTGTCCAACCATAGTATCTTGTCTAACTACAAAACCATATTTAACAGTATTGTCATAAGACTTTAGGGTTCTCTTCATAGAAGGGAACAATTATGAACCTATTGATACGAAAAATACTTTGGGACATTATTACATTATAGTCATGAAAAACAATGAAAAATATATAAAAAGATGTTTAATATTTAAATACATTAAATATTCATGTAGTCAATGTAAAAACTGTTGGTTCAAGGACACAAACTCCAACATGAGATCCTTCCACCACCACCAACAGGTGTCCCACATCAAGCTCATGGAGCATAAGGATAGGGCTGGACATAGTTTCAGGCTCTAGAGTCTTATGACCATGAACTACATGAAGTGATCATTGGTATAATATTTCTATTTTATACTATTTCTTTAGTATTAGTAGACATAGGTTCTAGTAATTACTTAATCCCCCGACATCTAGATCAAGATTTATAGCTTCCAGTTGATGTTCTAGTCTAGCGACATTGTCTATAGGTTCCTACATGGAATGATTTTTCTGTATCTTTTTTCAACTGAATGTGTGAGCTCTCTCTTAGTTGGGAGAGGAAAAAATGGGAACTTTTGGTCACCACTACAGAACCCTATGACATCTTCTTGGGTATGGATTCATTTTCCATGGTATGATCCCAAATTTATTGTCACCGTAAATGATTCATATTCCTTCACACTGATGGGAAGAGATTAACCATTTTGAGTGAGATATATCTAATGGTGGGAATATTGGGTTCTACAAGAAGGAGGATGCAGTCCATCACCCATCAGTTTCTGATTATATTCCTTGGGGTATTGGGATCTTAAATCATCAATATTCCATTATTTATGGAGGAATTTATGGTATCTTCTATAAGGAAATTTTGGGACTACCTTCAACAAAGAAGATGAATTTTTTCATCGACTTGCATCCCTGGACCACTATGATGTATTTGGATACATATCATATTTCCTCAACTGAGCTTTTGGAGGTGTGGTTGCAGTTAGAAAGCATTCAATAGAATATTTTCATCAGGCCCACTATGTCCCCCTGGGATGATGCAGTGTTGTTAGTGAAAAGGTTATATGTGATTTTTTGGATTTTCATGGATCATCATTACCTTAACTAAGCTATGATAAATAACAACTACCCTTTTATGAGGATTAATGACATATTTTACCATTTACCAGGTGTGAGATGGTTCTTGAAGAAACATATGTGGTATAGATACCATCAGTTAATGGTTCATTTGGTTGATATTCCAAATATGGAATTCTAATGTCACTATAGAAACTATGTGTTCCCTGTGATTCCCTTTGGTGTGAAAAATTCTCCATTTGTGTTTATGTATTTGATGAACCAGATCTTCCATCCATACATGGACCAGTTTTTGATCATCTTCATAAAAAAACACATTTACATTTCACCAGAGGAGAAGCATATGGAGCACTTGAGGATGGATCTAATTTTTTTTTCAATATCATCATCTTTATTGTAAGCTCTAGAAGTGAATTATTTAGATTAACAAGGTCGAATTTCTATGTAATGTAATTTCTATGAATGTTTTAGCTAGAGACCCAACGAAGATAAATGAATTTCCTTCTTGGGATCAATATAAGAATGTTTCAGAGGTGTGGAGTGTTCTTAGTTTTATAGTGTACTATTGGAGGTTTTTGGCAGAATTTTCCAGTATTACATCCCCTTTGACCACCCTGACATGGGAAGGGAGTCCTTTTTCTTAGATCGAGCAGTTCTAGAGGAACTTCAAGGAGTTTAAGATAAGGATGATGAGTGCTCTAGTGTTGAGACTACTATACAAATTTGTGGAATCTATAGTTAATTTTAATTCCCCATGATGTGGTATCAGCTTCATATTGATGATAATAAAAGAAGTTGTCACATACCGATCAATAAAATTGAAACCACCTGAGAATAACTACATGACTCACTACCAGTAGCTGGCAGTAGCAGTCTTCACCAAAAGGATGTGGAGGCACTATCTTCTAGGGGCGTTCTTTTTTGTATACTCATATCATCATGGTTTCACGTACATCTTCACATATAGAGACTTGATCCCAAATAGTGGTGATGGTTGGTGTTCATGCAAGAGTACTGCATCAAGATATTCTATAATCTGGGGATGGTAAATGTGGTATTATATTACCTTTATAATAAGTCCCATGATCTTTTAATGTAGGGAGACTCATATTAGTTGGATTCCTTACATCTAAACCTGTTAGAGTGGGAGGGTATAACTTTTGTTAAGTTAATGGTGTTGACTCCTCCAATTCTAAAGAATGTAAGAGAGCCCCAGCCAGGATACACCAACTCTAAGGTCTTCCATGACTATATATCAAAATGGGATTCACAATAAGGATATTCCAATGGATTGAATCAAGTCATAATTTTCCTGGGATGGATATTGGTCCCAGTCATGATGTGGGAGGAGGTGATGCGAGAGTTCCCCACATTCCCCTAGTTTTTCATCCCAGGTGGGGAAGACGTAAAAATACCTTCATAGGTAGTTTTTTTGGTCCCACATGAGATGATTTGTTGTCGATTTTTTACATTGGTTCCTCAGTTGTTAGTCGGTGAAGGCTAAACACCAGGATCTGGAAGGTTTTTTACAACCTCTTTAGATCCTAGATTGGTAGTGGGATGACATATCCATGTACTTTTTTATAGGGATTCTAAAGATTACGAAGGGCCACATTTCTATCTAGTAGTTTATTGAAGGACTCAAATAGTTGGAACACATCCTTTCCATCAGGTAATAATGATTAGGGTAATTTTGGAAAATTTTATGCACATGATATTTTTTGTATCCATGGGAGGACAGGCTCACTATCCATATGTTGCGGGATACGTTATAGGATTACATGTTATACTTCATCTAAATCTTGGAGGATCACATTCCATTGGTATATTTTTCATAAAAAAATACCTTCCACTCTACTATTGTTAGGTCACCATCTAATGCCATGTATAAGAATCCATACATGTCACCATTTTTATGGAATGAGTTGGGTGAGAAATATCTTTTGGATCTAGATATGGTTAAGGGGATGAAATATAATGTCTAGTTTATCCATTAGCAGATGAGGAAGGATCATAGCATGAAAAAATCTTACAAATAACACCATTGTTGGCCCTTGGTGTTTGAGCAGGGAGACAACATTTTCCCGAGAGTCTCACCGTGAGGAGGACTATGGAGGTTTGGATAGGTAGGAAAGATATCCCTGACATTCATTAGGCCATTATAGATCTTGAAAAGGGTTATAAATGTTCCTTACTACCTCACCCTACACCCACAATTGGAGTGGATTCACAATGACTTCCATGGGTCACAACTGAAGATATACATGTATGACCCCATGCACATCATCGACTAGGGTGAGATAGACATCGAAGATCGAACCAACATTTGAATAGGACCTGATATTGATCAAATATTTACAGGATAGGATCTTATGTGGACATACCAACCCCTCGGTTCATGTTTTGGGGAAGAATGAGAACATGCAGGATAGATCCTGAGAGTTGGCGATCCCGATGCGGGCTCTGTATCCCAAGTTGATTAAATAGTATTTCTTTTCTCGGATATAAATATTGAAGGATGGAAATATTTGGAGACATATTTTTTTCTTTTAAGACATTGAAATATTTCTTCTTGTAGAGGGTGTTTGTCTTAGTGGTAAGGGCCCCTTAATTATACATGAAAAATGGGGGTTTAAAACCCATTGGGCACAGGTATTGTAGCAGTACTGTATGGCACTGTAGCAGCAGCGGTACTGTAGTGGTGGTTGGTATTGTAGTGGCGATGGATTTCTATAGTGGTGGCAGGGTACTGTAGTAGTGGCGGGCATTGTGCGGAACTATAGCAGTGTGGGTATTGTAGAAGTACTATTCACAGAATGGGCCTTGGGCCAAAAAAATGGGCCTTCGAACAATGTAATGGGTTTCCCTCTACCCCGTTAAAGAGGTCTATGTTTTTCATTAATAATAAAATGAGTCTTTAGCCTGAACCATTAAAAAATGAATTATTTCTACTTTATCTCCAAATCCAGGAGCTAATATGATTTTCAATTCTGAGGCCTGATGCTCCCAAAATTAATTCTATACAAATATAAAATATATTTTAATCTATAAAAGTGAGGTTTCTTAAAAAAAATGTGATAACTCAAAAAAAAGTGTGGATCAGAACCCTGAGATCATGATTGAGTCTGAAATAAGTTTTCTCCCTAGTTGTGACCAAATATTGGTCAATATGGGGCATTTAGATAATGAATGATAAAATCTCCAGGTATGAATTTTCAATTCATGAGTTTTAATCAACTTGATTAAATTTATTCGTCTGGATCATCTCTTTTGTGATCTTTATTGATTGTGGCATTTTCATGCACCAACCTATTGAAACTTAAATTTGATATTTGTGATTTATAACCCTGTATATCCATGTTCTTGGTTTTTTTCCAATAAAACATTAACAAAAATGGTTAAACCTTCATTTTTCATTATTTCCCCCTAACTTTCTTCAAGTTTATCACAAGTTGGACACAACTATCCTAGTTCGACATTTCATACTGGTACCAAGCCTGATTGGACCCATAGAATCATGATTAATCCTTGTGTTAGGAATTTAATAATTAATAATAAATAGAAATGGGGGAATTGAAGATTTCAGGTTATTCATTAAATGATTCAATGTTTGAATGAAATATGATGGGTGGTGAGTTGTGTGTCGTATGTTTAGAGAACCCAAAAGAAAGAGGGAATCCTATTTTTGGGAAATTATGGTTAAAATAATGATTCAAGACTAGATCTACTAGATGTGGATGGTGTGAATGCGAGATCTATGATGGATTGAACTGATTCAAATAATCGATTCAAGATATTTATTTATTTGAAAAATTCAACTACACATCATGTAGTTCAATGGACTCATGGCGTGTATCCCATTTTTTAGCAGCTAGTGTTTTGGAAAATCATAAGGATGGAATGAAATTTTGACCTTCTACATGTAGTGTACTACTTCCCCAGCTGGATAGGCCATGTGGAGGAGCACATGGGTAGGACCCAATGCAGAAATACACTGCTAGAGGCATTTCATGTGCTAGAGTGAATAGACATGGCTAGCTACAATCCATGTGTCGATTACCCTAACATGAGATTGATACACTAACATGACCAAGTACATAAGAGAGACCCCAAGTGTCATGCGCACTAAGGGTACATCCCTTACATGTTTTGTATCCCTACATGGTTGGAGACTCATTTACCATTAAGGACACGACAAAGTAATGGAGTTGGACCACGTACCATATTGGTCCCCTGAAAAACTGTGCATCCTTTTGTTAATTTTGAGAAAAAATCAACATATCTAATATCCTTGGATTGAATTCAAATTTTTTCATACGAGTAGCCTAACCTGTGTGTTTTTATGTTTAGAACAAAATAGTTCCCTTCATTTTGGAATTTCAGAAACAAAATTAAATTCTTCTAATATAGATCTTATTTATGAGATGATCGATGAAGATTTTGATCACACAATATCGTCGTAGTAATCCTGAGTGGAAGCCTCCAACTAGTTTGGGCATTGGTACTCTATGACTTTTATAGTGGAGCCCTCTAACTGGTATAAAAATAGGAACATAAATACATTTAAAGTAGAACTCTATAGATGGAACATGCATGGGTCCTCTACGAACTTCTATTATCGAACCCTCAAATTGAGTCACGGCATGGGTCCTCTACCATCAGAGAGTGGAACCCTCTTGCTTGGCAGGGTATGGGTCATCTAGAGACTATTAGAGTAGATCCCTATTATTTGAACTTTGTATGGGTCCTATATCTATCAATATAGTATAATCCCTTTTCTATTAATGGAATGGGTCCTTTTTCAACTATTATCGTCAATCCCTCCTCTTGGAGTAGGGTATGGGTCCCTTATCAATCCACTGAGTGGAACCCCCAGTTGTACAAGGGTATGGGTCCTTTATCGACTATTGGAGTGGAACCCACTAGTTGGAATTGGGTATGTGTCTTCTATCTATCGATTTAGTGGAACCCCTTGATGTACTAGGGTATGTGTCCTCTACCTAGATCTAGTGGACCCTCAACAGTATGACACAGTGACAGGGTATGGCTTGAGTTTGATGATTTCTTCTTGGTAGATGTGTGAGAAATTCGGCATTGTCGTTGGACTTCTGTAACTATTGTAGACTCTTTGCTAAGGATGGGATTTATATGGATATCCCCTTACTCTCTTATTTTGGATTATTTTACTCAGAATATATATATAAATTCATATGTATCCATACATTTATATTTGGTTAAACACCTTCCATGGGTTGGGAGGAAATTTAGGGTATGACATGTGATTTTTGTGTTTATCTTCTCATTGTTGGATGAGGTTAATATATTTTTATGGTTATAAAAGAATCAATATTTGAACCATGTAAACCTCATATTGATCCCTTTAATCATGGACAAGGTCATTGTTTCTCTTAATTTGAGTTGAGATGCATCACGTGTGATATCTATTATCTTTATATTATTGTTTTACCTCTTTCAAATACCCCTTCAGCTTTTGGGGGATCATATTGGGTATCTATATACTCACCCTTATATGTACCTTTTAAACATGTTTAAATTTCTTATGCAGATGATATAATGGTCGGAAGTGACCTCTTAGGAGCTTAGGGGTACTGAGCATTGAGGACCATGTAAGGTGGTTGTATCTTGGATATTAGAAACAAGTCTTTATCAGTATTTTACATTCATGGTTTTTTTCAGGTTGGTACATATTTTTATTTTGGCGTGTATTTTTCACATTTACTGTTTATTTTACATTGGCATACTCTTACACACAGTTTAGGTATTTCATTCATGGTTTATATTCAAACTATTGCATATTTTTATTAATAATACTATTCACTTATGAATTGATGTGGCCAATTGTGTGCATGCAAGTACATTTGGAAAATGCCTCCATTTTAGAATACGACTTTTGGTGCTTATTGCCAACCTTATCCTATGGATCTAGTCATGGTGTAGTTGCAACTAGAGACCCAGTTAGGGTTCTTTAATGATAGAACCAATCACGAATACACTCTAATATAAATCAAAACTTATCACCACTAGATTTATGGATGTTTTAATTGAACCAGCATGGTTTAATCAAACATGTTTACTAAATATATCTACCACAAGTCATAGATTAACATAAAACAAAAACAAGTCCCATGAATAACTAAAATGAGGTAAAATATTGGAGAGAAAATTAGAAGAAAGATTACATATTAAAGAGACATAAAAAATGATTCCCAAAGGTTAAAACCTAAAAGTGACCCTGACCAGATAATAAAATATCTCAGTGTGAACATCCTTCACCCACAAAATATCCAACCACAAAGTCGATGACACCTAAGAGAATCATTTAAACTACATCATTCAATTCCATTTAACTATATCAATAAAACAATACTACCATATACCGAAGGTAAATGTACAGTGTGATAAAAACTCCAAGATGGATTTCACTAAAAAATTTATAGAAATTCTAATATCCTGAAAATAAAATCCCTAGATTTGAAAAGAATTTTTTCGTATAATGAATTTTTAAAAGTTGAAACAATTTTTTAAAATAAGATTTAGTTTCAATAAAACCATTTGATACCCAAAAAAACAAGGAATATGAGTTTTATAGTTAATAAAGCATGAGTATATTATAAAATCCAAACATGGATACACAAACAGAAAAATAAATGAACAAAAAACAATTAAAGATTCCATTATGTAAACAGCCAAGCATAAATGAAAAATCCTAATATTGGGATATAAAATATGGGAATAATTAAAAAACATATATTAATTACCCTAAATTGGGAAAATTTTGAATCCATCCAATATCAAGTCTTATTACTTTCTTTCAATATAAAAACCCTCTAGTTGTACAACACACACTAAAGTGACATATCATTTTTTTGATTCACCCATGGTAACAAATGTTCTATGTTTTTAAAAACCCATTTGAAAACTATTATCACTATTTATAAAATATTTTTCACTCTTAATCATTACACCTTCAATGCATGTAAACCAATTAACTTCCAAGACCACATTTTTTTGGAATTTCATCAAACACATATCAAGAAAAAATATGTTTTGATATAAAAAACCCATTTAAAACCATTTAATCTTGAAAAATCCTAATTTGATATCAAATAAGTAATTTTTATAAAAAAATATTAATTCATAAGAAGATAATTAATTTTGAAAATTAGAACCATTTTAAAGAGACACCCACCTCACTAATGTAGGATAACAATTTTTCTTAAAAATTATGGTCATGATTGTGTAGATCAGGTCCTAATTATCCTATACCCTTAAGAAACATAAAAAATGTAAAAATAGACCATTAAAGTTCCAATTAGAGAATATGAGAATAGATCTAATGAGGATCTAAGGTGAAGTGTGAAAAATGGATAAAAAATGAATCATAAATTGAAGAGATCCATCATGAGAAAAGGAATTTAGTTATGAATCAAAGAGAAGAAGCTATAAGATAATTTCGGATTGTTTGTTTTGAGCATAATTTTTATGTGGTGATGTTTAGAAATAAAATAGGGGAAATTTAAAACTTTTTAGAGGCTCTAATCATGGTGAATGGTTTGGTCTCATGGTATGAAAAACAATGTTCTAATTGTTCATGGCCTTTGTCCTTCGAGAAAAAATTGAAAATTTTTTACTAGATATGAGATTCATGGTTTGTATAACCATGATCATACCATAAAAAATGGCTATGGAAACTTATAGATCCCTATTCAGTGGTTACCTCATTGTTAGTAATTACAATGCCACCTAACCATGTCACTTTTCTTTCTTCTCCAAAAATCCTTGTTTCTAAATAATATATCTTGGAAACCTATTGAAAAACCTCAAACATATACCATTTTCAAACATAGGAATACATGTGAACTAAAGGGAATCATAATTCCCCAAACCAAAATTTATTTCTCGCCCCACAAATTAATTAATATGTTTAATTCAAAACATGAGAATATTACAACTCCCTTATCAACACTTCATACTCGCACGTATTAGTGATATTATCTCTTCACTTATATAGTACATGAACCAGAGGAATAATTTTACCAAAATTTATCATATCTTGGCAAACAAAAATGTTAATTGGTTGTTCAACCACTATAACATTGTTCTCAATATCAACATCATCCAATTCCATAAAATTTTAAGGGTCTAGTATAAACATCCACATTTGTGAAATAAGAAACCCATTTTGAATTGGAATTAAGTGATATATAAAGTCCAAATAATATTTCACCATTCAAATAATTCAATTATATCAAAGGGGATGTCAATATTTAGATCAAATAAACACTTCTTACCCAACATAAAATATTCCCAATGAGGTGAAACTATGTGAAAAAACATATCACAAACCACAAACTATTTTGGTGAATGTAAATTTTCTGCATTGGTTTTTTGATTACTCTATTCCATTACCAGTCACTATTGATCAACCGCACCCTTTATATCATATTTTAAAAATGGATCAGCTCAATTAAGGACTAATCTCCCAATTGTTCCCAGTTTAAGGGATAAGTACAAGTACTTCCATAGAACACTTCAAATGTTTCCTTATTAATTGAATCCTGATAACTATTTTTATAGAAAAATTTATGTGGGGAAAGATCCATTTCCTATTAAACACCAAAATCAAGCACACATGCCCAGATCCTATCATTAAGAACAAGAATACCTCTTTCCATCTTTCTATCTATCTGTGAATGATATAACTATATTAATTTCTTCTGGGAACCCTTTTACTTTTTCTAACCATACCAAAACATTTATATGAACTATGGGTCACTATTAAAAATAATAATATAAGGAACCCCATTAATTCTAAATACCACTCCGATATAACAGTGCCTAGAAGCTTCAAGTTCATTGTTTCCATGATATGAAGGAAATTATATGATTTCATGAGTTGATAAATTATCATCCAAGTCACATCCTTCTAACTAGGTGTCAATGGAAAAAAATGGTGATGTCACTGAAAATATCATCCCAATTCCACATTGTAATGGTAAAAGGTAAAAATGAATATGACTCTAGTGTTCCATGATAATACTTTGACCAATAAGGCGCCCTGATGTAAAATATACAATTTACACCCACATCCCAGTTATAAATACTAAAATCGCAAATCATGATACATCTTTGTATTACCAAGGTGTATGGACCATTAATACCTTTTTACATCATCCATTAAATCCAACCTCAAAGATAAAATAACAAGAAAATTACTTTGAAAACATAAGGAGCTAATGGGACACTAATTCCGCTCACCTTTGGTCACCCAACCATTTATAATTATATATTTTTTATATTGATGACCATTAACTTCTCAAGATTAATCCCATAATAAAATGATGAGAGAACCTTCAATAGGGCTAACAACATTATACCATCAACCTCTTCCACTCTGAAGATCATCTCAATAAAAAAATAATCAATGACCACTCCATACAGATTCACATAAATAAAGAATTGGTAATTACATTCTCAACACACTGAGGATCAAATTCCCCTCTTCATAAGAATAACAAATATTAAAATAAAATTACTAAAAATATCCAATCATGTTTACATATTTAAAATTTAGATCCCTTTGAGTGAAAATACACTTTATACTTTTATGATGATAATATACCATTATCCACTACCAAAATAAGTAGTGAATCAATGTTTTTAGTGTATTCATAACAAATACCATCTCAAGATAAAGGGTGGGTTTTTTCTTCTTCTAAGGGTGTAATTAGAGAGAGATATAGGCTATAAAATGAATACTATATATCAAGACATACCCCAAACCCGAAACAAAAGCATAATAGAATAAAACATAACCTAAATCATGTTCTTAAATAATAATAGAAAAAATTATTGATTTCAAAATCACAAACTATTCCTCATAATATCTATGAAATTTTTTAATCCATTAAAACATAATGTAATTACATGTTAATGATGTCATTATAGATAAGTATTTCGATAAATCAAGAATAAACTGAATGAAATAACGAGCTAGGTCCAAGAATCCTTGGATATCAAACACATTTTGGGATTCTTCAGAAAAATCACTACCATTATTCTTTTAGGATCCACTGAGATTCCATAAAAATATATAGCATCACACAAAACTAGGATTCTTATATCCATACATCACATTTCAAATTATTTCTATACAATAAATGTTCTTTTAGGATTCCAAGGATGATTTACAAATAAACATTTTTTTCCTCATATGATATAGAGTACAATGAAATATCATCAACAAAAATGACTAAAAAAGATCCCAATAAATAATGAATGATCCAATTCATCAATGTTGATAATCAGGTTGAGTATATTAAGGTTGATTACTATGAAGTCACACAATAATTCAATGTTATGTATCATCACCCAATGTGTGGAACATTTAAAATCATGTTCATACATCATTCCCAAATGTGTGTAATGATACAATTACAACATCGTAGTATATAAAAATAATCCCAATGTTTCCTTTAAATTTTATGCTATAAAAGAATAAGTATCACCTATGTAAAATAAATCAAGTACCATAGAAGTTGGAATAAACACCATAACTCTAACAATATCCATACATTCTCTAAGTTCCTTTAGTGCATACTATTCTACATAAATTCATCTATTATCATCTCCTCCTTGAGACAACTTTTCAACATGAACACCCCCCCAACATAAGGATAAGACCCATACTCCTCAGAATCATCAGAACAAACCTATAAACACTTAGTGAGAGTGGATCCCACCTTACTATCTTTAGATATTCTTCCTAAAAAACTCCATATATGGATAGATTACTTATAATAATGATAATATGAGGATTCTTCTACATAGTTAGGATTAGTGTGGCCAGGCATTCCACAATGATAGAAAATGATCTACTACATCCCTAATGATGCCCCAAAAACTTGTCCTAAACATAACTATCAACCTCTAGTTTTCCAAATCTAGAAATAAAAAACACAATGTATAGTATCAACAGGGACTGCAGATCCCCCTAAATTCATCATTCCATAAATTAATGAGTTGTACATAATTTGTTTGTTCACCAACTATATAAAGATCAATCGGGAGAATAGAATAAGAATTGACTAAATATAGGACCATAGACCCATCAAGAACCATGAATATTTAAGGTATTTGTAGTAAAAATATCAAGTGATAAATGTACCAAATCGGTGAAATGGGTGGAATAATCTAGTCCCAAATTATCTCCTTCTTCTAAGAATAGAAATTCCTATGACTTCTCCACATTAATTTTGTAGGATAAAATGCAAGGATAGATATTTTACTCAAGGAAGTAATGGTAAGATCAATGTCTAGATTAACATGGATGATAGATTCGAAACGTCTTCTTCCCATTCATTCAATCATGTACATTGAAAAACACACTTCAGGTTCAGCATGAAGTTTTATAAATTGAATATCTATTTGATCATCAAAATAAACTATTTACATTATTAATTCCCTCTTTTACCATGGATGATGGCTTGATTCTCCTTTGTTAATTACAATCTATGAACCAAAACTCATCCTTGGTTTCTAACTTATGCTTGACTTGGAGTCTGAATACTATGGTATTAGCTCCCACCAAAGAAGTTTAAACAAGAGGATTTCCCAATAGTAGATGTCTCATAGATTCTTCTATCATATTTGTAAAATTAATGATAGAGATAATATTTTAATAGTCATTCAAATGTATTTTAATGATTTAATCCCTAACAATTAATAATTTTTTTCTAATTTGTTTCATTCTTTTTTAGTGATTTTTGATCTTAAATGCGAAAATTTGTTAATTTTGTAAATTTAAATGTTTTTTCACACTAGTATTTCAAGAATAACTTTTAACATTTAGATCAAATTTGAGTGATTATATTTTTTCGGATTATGTTGTTTATAGGCTATAAATTCTTCTTCTAGACCTAGATCCTATTAAAAATACCACAAGCCTAAATGAATTGATCTATGTGAAAAGTTATTCTAGACGAAAGAATGGATTATACCTCAATAAATGAGGCATATCTTTGGATGCCCACCTCTAAATGAGGATTTACTAGCTGGGTAAGAAAAATGACTTGAATGGAAAGCTTAAAATTAAATTTCCTTGAGAAATTATGTCATTAAGGCTTCCATTGAATGACTAAAAATGGGGTAGGTGGAATATTATTTGGCATTTACAAAAGGTTAGATTCATTCATGCAGCCATAACTTTTTGTAAACACTAAAAAATAGAGAATTTTCTTGTGTAGATATCCAAATCAATAATGAAAATATTATAATAATATACTTTAGTATGTTTTTTTCATCTGGTAGGATTAACCAAAAACATATTTTTTACGATAGATTCTCGAGGATAAATTTTTATGTTCTTTCTTTTATCACTTTTTTTTTGTTTATTTTATAAGGCCTTCTTCTTCCCCATTATTATCTATTACCCTTACCATGGTGGGGTAAATATTCATAGTGATTGGGAGTGGATAAGTTTTCTATATTTAAATGTTAGATTTCATTCAATTTATTTAATAAAAACTCTTTCTCTCTACTCCAAAGTTGTCTTCAATTTCATATATAGGGTTTTATTATCAAGTGCGATTGAAATTTTTTGATTCCATTATTGATTTTTTCTTTGGTCAATGGTCATTATATCCATCCAAAAGGTTATAGTTTTTATAAGGTGGAATAGATCAGGTTTAGTGGTGAAGTATTAAATGATCATCTTTACATGTGGGAGGGGTAACAGATGTTCATAATTATTTGGGATAAACAATAACTGATTGGGTATTTCCAATGTCAATTAAGTATATTCACTACCACTCTCTTGCAAAAGAAAGGAGTGTATACCAAACTGATATCATGGTATGGTTTTCTTTCACCATCACCATTTGACCAAGGCAGTGAGAGGAAAATATTGTGGAGTCTCACTTTAATTAATATAGAAGAAGATGATTAAATTAAATGGAATAAGGATATCCTTAAAATTATAAAACCAATAAATTCATGATCAACCTACTCATATAATAGTTTTCAATAAATTGAGTTGCAAATTTTTCTTGAAATTATTTCCTAATTTATTCTTTTTGTTTTATTTATCTTATTTTGAAAATGAAACAAATTCAACAACACCCAATATTTACTCTTTTTTAAAAGTGATGAAATATTTTCTGTGAACTACTCATCAGGAGACTACCAAGGGTTAATCACTAGACTATACTTCGGTAATTTTAAAAAAAATAATCACCCTTTACTAGTGTTCATCAGACTTGGAGTCATTTATTGGGAGGCAACACCTCAAAACCCAAAAACTAAAAATTGACATGTAGTTTAAATACCAATTTAATTAAATTTTATCCTAGAATTGATCAAAAAAATACACAATTAGGAAAAAAATTCCAAATAGTGTTTATGGATATTCACCCCACAGATTAAGCTGATTATTTTAGAGATCACTCTTACCCTTTAATAAAGGTTTTCAATCCCATCCAAACTCGATGTGATCTTTGCAGACCAAAATTCTATAACCAACAAAATAACCTAACTGTCCCTTCCTTAGAGAATAATTTTTAATTACACATTAACATGATTCAAATTTTTTATAAATTCCACTCTATTTTAGGAGAATACCCAAATAGACATATTCATGATTTAACAAATGTGTGATCTAGTTTCAGCCCCTGAAGAGTTGCAGAAGAATATATATAGGTAATTCCCCTTCTCATTTGAGGGAGTGAAAAAGGAATGGTTGTATAGATTGAAACCAGGAGATGTCCAAGACTGGAAAGATATTGAAGATTCATTATGAAAATATATTTCCCAGAATCCAGTAGCATTTCTATTGGGAAAGAGATCTATTCAATTCACCATTCAACCAAAGAGACACTTTATGAGTACTAGGAGAGGTTCAAGAAGATCTGTACGAGTTTCCCACATCAGATTGTGGGGAAAAATAACATCATTATTTTATTCTATCAATGAAAACTTGATAATAATTTAAATAGTATAGATGCCCCAACTAGAGGATAATTGATCAGGAAGTAACCCTCAGATGCCATAGGTTTGACAAAAAAGATTGCATAAAACTCAGAACATTTCCGGACTAGAGGAACAAGCTCAAAAGGAATCCATGAGGTAAGGAATTTTGATAATTCCTCACCCTTACATGATGAAAAACAAAAATAAATGACCAGTGTGATAAGAGATATTTCAATGAAAAATGTGGATGTACAACAAGGCAAGACATGAGTATGTGGTTTATACTCTTTTACATATCGTTACACTGATCAAGGTCTAGAAGTAAAGGGGTTCAATAGTTTTCTGGTTTTTTATAAATAAAAGGATATTCTATTCAAATCAACCACATAAACCCCATGCCCATTATGGATATGGAGTCAAGTTGAACCAGGAAAGACCTCCTTTTCAAAATCAATACCAAAATCAACCTCCATTCGAAAAGGATCAATACTAGAACACTCTGTCATTCCAAAAACACTATAAAAAACCATACTAGTAGAAACGATATAAAAAACCCTCAACAAGTAAATCTAATAACCACCAAGAAATGGAGATTGAAAATATAATGATGTTAGTAAAAAATTTATAATAAATTTGATACCCTTATGGATATTCTGACCAGGAATCAAGGAAAACTCCCGACCCAAATAGTTCTTAATACCAAGGAATGTGTTACAGTAATTACAACATGAAGTAGAAAATGTCTCACACCACCTAATAAAGGTGAGGATTTTGATTATATTAAACATTATAAAGATCAACCCTTCCCTCCAAATGAAGGGTACTAGAAAAAAGAAGAAGAAAGAACCAGGTGTGGGATGGAAAAGTCAGAAACACGTTTGAAAATCAATAAAGGGAGAAAAAATATTTCTAAGAACCATTCTCATCTACATTAGTTGCATCTTAGTAGGTTGGAGAATATTTAGTTCAATGGGAAATTCAGGAATCCTTCTAGAATGTTGAGATCAATATCCTACAACTAGATGAAATCTGAAAAATACCTAAGTATGCAAAATTTCTGATGAAGAAGTGCTCAAAAAGAAGGTAGATTGAAATGAAAAAATCTTCTTAGGAATGAGAGTCTCATCACTTTTCAAACCAATGATACCAAAAAATTTAATGATCTGAGGAAATTATTTATTCCCTAAACCTAGTGACGCTCTGATCCATCATCGAGTCCAAAGATTGACTAATGGTAATACCTTAAGCACAAAGAGAGTCATCCATTGAAGAACACTAAAAATTGACAAAGGCATGAACACGGAACCCTTTAAGCATGGGTCGCGCATGTTTTCTTATGGTCGTGCATGTCACTTGCGCGCCCTAAGTGAAATTTCACTCAAACCTCAGGTGGCCTATAAACAACCCCTGTGGGGCCCCCATTTAGAGGACGAAAAATCCAAAACCTTAATTCAAGCTCTGGTTTCCCAAGTCTCTGTCTGAAGTCTTCTGAACACTTATAAGGTAATTATTTACCTAGAATAGAAGTTCTAAAGAGAAAGAATAAGGCTTAAGTATTATAACTCATCAAAACTTGCTCGCCTAAGTGTCCAGCCCTTAAGGGAAGTGAAGACACTTGTGTGCCGCCTTGTCCTCTCATGGAAACTTGTGTGCTGCCCTTCTGGAAGCATCTATGGATAATTCTAAGGGCTTGAGCCCAGTCTCGCTGAAGTATTAAACTACATGTTCTCTCTCTCCCAAGTTGACTCATGTCGCGCAAGTATACTTGTGTGACCAGGACTTGTGCACCAGAACAGTACTTGCACGCCTCCTTCCAATTCACTTCCTTTCCTCAAATCCAACTCTTCTTTTCAAGATTTAGCCTTCAAACCCCTCTTCAAATCCATTTACATCATGGTTCATTTGTTGGCTTCCTTATCTGAAAGGAATTCTATGGAACATATCTCAAAACCTTGTGATTTACATAATTTTATGTCACTAAGGTTAGAGATATCATCCATTCAACCTCATCCTTTAAGATAATAAGATCTCTAATTTGGGTATCCTCCTTTAGAGTAAGCCCCAAGTTCCCAATTCATTGGGAATCCTTCTCAAAAGTAAGTCCCAATCATAATATCCATAAACTTTCGGCCTCTTTCTCAAGATTAAGTCCCAGTCATAATTTCCTTTAACTCTGGGCCTCCTTCTCAGGAGTAAGTCCCAACCATAATTTCCTTTAACTCTGGGCCTCCTTCTCAGGAGTATGCCCTAATTTAAAAGTCTCCTTCAATTGGGTCTCCTTCTCAAGAGTAAGTCCAAATCATAATTTCCATTAAATATGGGCCTCCTTCTTAGGAGTAAGACCTAAGTTACAGGTCTCCTTCAATTGGGCCTCCTTCTCATGAGTAAGTCCCAATAATAATTTCCTTTAACTTTGGGCCTCCTTCTCAGGAGCAAGTCCAAATCATAATTTCCTTTAACTTTCGGCCTCCTTCTTAGGATTAAGCCCTAGGTTATAAGTTCCCTTTAATTGGGAATCCTCCTCATGAATAATCCCCTGTCTTAATTTCTTTTGATTTGGGCCTCCTTCCCAGGAGTAAGCCCCAAATTACCAATACCCTTAATATGGGAATCCTCCTTAGGAGTAAGCCCCAGTCTTAATTTCTTTTGATTTGGGATTCCTTTTCAGGAATAAAACCCAATTATAAGTCCCTCTTAATTTGGGATTCCTTTTCAGGAGTAATTCCTTCTAAATATCCATAAAGTACAAATACCTTTATGGAACCAGATCTTAGGCAGTCATACATACGTAAGCCCCGCATATTTTCTTATGATTGAATCATTCAGGGAACAATCGTCAGTTTTTACTGATACCTCTTGTTTCTCATATCGAGCATGACCCACATGAGCTTAGAGTGTAAAATTAATTATGAAATCTCTCTTTGGGCCATTAATCATGCATAAACCTCATACTGCTTCACTCAAACTATGTGGGTTCTGATTTCTCTTCTAACAAGGATACGTAGTTAGCACATCTGCAAGTACGATCCCAACTCTAAAATAATTCCAGTCTTTCTAAATGACAATATACTTCAAGTGCCCGACTGAGTGGCTTTAAAACTGGTATGGTTATCATAATGACCAAGAGATTTATATATAATTAGTTGAAGGATACCATTGACTAAGAATCTCTACGAATGATTCTTTATCGATGAAGAACCTCAAATACATATAAAAGATTCTCTAAATCCCATACATATCAATCATTTATTTCAATATCTGAAGAAAAAACTCATTTTCATGCTTGGTACATTAATAAGGATTCATGAACATAACTTAAATCTATAAAAGAGTCCCAGAGTAGACAATAATTCCACCCAAAAGGTGTGATGAGTCTGACCTCTCATCCTCTCGACCAATGAAAATTATTAACCCTTGTTAGTCCACAACTAATGAGAACCTACCTTTGGAAAGTAGGTCCAAATGGATATAGAATCATTGGATGTTTTGGGTTCGATGAATAAACTCATTAGAAACCAATTGGATAGTTTGAACCTTAAATAAACAAGGTCATCCCAATTTCTAGAAGAAACAAAAAATGGTGTACCTGACGTGAATACTTAACCAACATAAATGATGTTTTACTTATTTGTTAGGCCCCTATTTAACTTAATATGAGGGCCAACAAAGAAATCAATAACATATGTGATCATCCAAAAGATTTAGTTTTGCCAATCTTATCTTGATTATGTATGTTATATCAAACAGGCACTCTTTTCCAAGATCTCTCTGCATTACAGAAATGGATTCTTTTAAATTCACACCTGTGAATGCCTCAGCTACTACTCCTGCTAGATCCTCTTCCACTCTGAGGATGACATCACCTACTCAGCGTCTTCAATGTTGGGACTCAAATGCATTGGTTAAGGAATACCGTCAACATGGTACCATTCCGACTCTAGAGGCCGCTCGATAAGCCCTCCATGTTAACACCTCACCCTGGTTTTCCGGACAGCGATGACCAGTGGTCAAGAAGAAGGTGGTTCCAACCACCATCTACAACCATTTCAGGTCGTAATCCCCAGAACACAATCACCAGTCCCTCCTATATTATGGGGAGGTGGATGAGAAGGTCACTCAAGGCCTTAATTCAAGAATACATGAGTCCTTCCCAAGGGTTCCCATAAGAAATCTCCACTAGACTCGTGTAGTAGTGCACCCTCAACATGATGAGGGTATTGCCTTTAGGGGTTCGGCTCAGGTTCCTCAGACCCGAGCATGCAAGAAAAACCTCCAGAGGCGAAATACGATCAACAAGGAGTAGGTTCTTACTTCTTCCCCCTCCGGATTATTCCATCAAGCCAACTTGATGGAAAACAACGGGCGGGCATATACACCCGTCTGTCCGGATATTACTATCCAGCTGACTCATCTTACAGTAACGCACCAATCCCACCAAGAAATTCCTAAATAGTATTATAGGTAGGCATATACACCAATTTATAATTCATCATCTAGTCAGTAGGCTCGTCTAACTAAAATAAAAGAAACTCTTCAATCAAATGTGGTGGGCAACAATCAGCAGGAACATACACCTGTAATTCATCAGGCTGGCTAACAGTCTCATTTGGTAGCACTCGGAGATGTTAATTTGAAAGCTCCAATGACAAGCAGGAGGCAGAAACAATTTTCTTCCCCCACACATGAGTACTGTCAGAATTAACTGACAGGAAAAGGAGGACAGGAGAAGGAATACACAACTACTGCAAGCACGGAATGAATGTATATTCTCGTTCTGGCAGCTGAAGTCACTAAGCACATTATGAAAATGGAGAAAGTGCATAACCAAATCCCTGCCCATATTCTGGATTCCTGTCAGAATATTATAAAAACTTCAGTAGCATCACAAGGAAATAAATAAAAATATATCCCTACCAGTGGATTTACTCATCAACATATCACTCTGGAATAGATACACACCTCTGTCCTAATCCAGAAGGATTGTGGGTAATAATACCCCATGTCATATAGACAATCAAGTTAGGCACAAACACCCGATTTGAATAGAGATAATAATCTTAACCTGGCCATTTCTCATGATCAGGCACATACACCTGCCCATAATAACCACTTTAATCAACAAGTGGTTCCCAAAGTGAGTAATAAGGCATCTATGAAAAAGACCCATCCAACACAGTCGACAAATCAAGAGCCAATCTGGAATAAGGCCTTGCTCGATGCTGGAGTTCTTGATGCAATCAGACAATTATCTGTTGCAACTCAAGATTCTCCTCTTTCATTTTCAAATTCCGGAAGTAATAACTACAATTCCAAAGGTCTTCATAAGACATTTTCTCATGAAATCTTTCTTCATGACTGTTCGGTCGATCTCAAAGTATCATCTTCAGATGAGAGCCATGATAACCCTCTATGTGGCCAGAAGATCAAGGAGAAAAGGTTTTATCTTCTATTGTAACCCACCATGGTGGTCCTCCCCATGATGATGAATTTAGATGTGAAAGTCCTCTCTGTAGTAGTAATTCGCATTTCCTGGAAAATTATTCAAAGGATAATGTATAAATGAGAAAGCCCTCTTATCTTGAGGCACTTGAAAATGTGAAGCTAGTCATGTCTGATGCTTTACCACTTGCAGGTGAAATACTTTCTCAATAAAAAGATAGACTGGGTTATAGGTCCTTCTCTGAACCACCCCTGGGTCATTCATCTTCTAGTTTGAAAAATGAATTCTCTACCAATCTTGTTGAATCTGATAAAACAACAAAGAAACATCGGCTTTGTTATAATCAGGTTGAATAATCTTCATCAAATGATAAGGAGGAAGTGCTGAATATTAGAAAACAACCGGAAAAAGGTGAAGTATCAGTCCTGTTTTTTCCTTTGGCTGACTCTAAGTATGATATTCCAGAAATGTTGATAGAAGATTGTATTCATGATATTCGTCTCAACATGTGGAAAAATCTTTTTCACATAAAAAATAAAATGTTACCTTATGATGAATATGAAAATCATGTTAAGATAATATAAGGGTTACAATGCCAAATTGATTTGACATCTCTCTCAGTTTATCGATATCCAAAGGTTAAAAAGCAGCAGAGAGCCCTTCCGTGTGCATGCTTTGGCGCATTAAAAAGGTTGCGCCAATTAATTACCAATTCCCCATCTGGTATTCATATCAGGGGGTGGGGTGTTCATGGAGAACTTCATTTCACTATACTCTCCAGTAAAAAAATACCGCCAAAAGTGGTCTCATGCAATGTTATTGCACATGGCCAGCCACATCCAATTGGTTTTGTGTGTATTCAAAGGCTTGCTTAGGAACAAGCCTCAAATAGTTCTTACCAAATTCAGACATACAAAGAACAAGTTGTCGAATTACTCTTGCATCATGCAAATGAGAATATCGAACTGGCTTCTCATTTAGAGCATGCGCATCATCAGGTAACAGAAGTGTTAGAAATCATCCAACGGTCATTTGAACCAGGTGATTTGAGTGGATGTCAGATGATGCATCCAGCCAATTTCCAGACTAAAGTCCAAAATATCAGGAGAGATTTTAAGAAAGTCTCAGATATAGCAGCTCAAGAACCACCTCAACCTGCCAGGTTGGGGACTCTTTTAGCCCAACCCTTGGGATCAACAGATGGAATTCAAGAAGTTGAGCAGGGAAAGCAAGAATAGCCCCTGTCCACCGGACTAGGGACTTTTTCTAATCCGCAATCTCTTCCTCAACGAAAGTCAGTCTTCTCTATATTAGGGAAGGAGCCACAAGAAGAACGCAGAGCAGAATTATTAGGGGATTCCCTCCAAATTATGGTTCATCAAGAAGTTCCTGAGGGTTCAACTCAACAAAAAGAAATGTCTCATAAAGGGCATGGAAGAAGACAGTATCGCAGAAATGTCGATAGTGGGGATGCAATGTGTTATGCATCGATAAATGTCATCAATGTTGTTGTCACTAATCCCCCCAGAACATGAGGTTTAGTCAGAGGAATTAGATGAGAAAGTTCCTATTCAAAAAGCAGTACACACAGAAATAAATGAAGAAGCTGTGTGTACCAGAAGACAGAGGGATGCCCAGAGGCAAGATATTCCTTCGGGCAATGCCCTTCCATACTCCAGAAAGGAACATGCCAAGGAAAATGGTAAAAGTCAGGTCACGTCCCACCCTACCTCTGGAGAGGCCAATAAATCTCATTAGAGGAATGGTTCACACAACAAGAGGAAGAATTAAAGGAGTTAAGGAGGTTGAATATAGAACTACTTCAAGGTAGTCTTCCTCTTAAGCGTACTAGAGTCAGTCAGTCAATGGAATTCGTTTCAGTTATAGGGATGGATCAAGAATATCCTCCTTTACAAGTACACCCTCATAGGTCCAATCCTATGGGTCATGCGCAATAACAACTGGTAATGCTACCATCAGTTGCAGTACTAGTCACCACACCTGTCCAAACATCAATTATTGCACCTGCTCAGGTCTAAGCTCAACCATATGTTTCTTAAAAGTTAATAACTACCATTGAGTAATTAACATCTTGGTTGGAAGCTATGGAATGAAAATTTTCACAAGTTCAACCAGAAAAGAAAGATTACCCTGAATGGGTTGATGTAATTCCTCCCCCATCAAATTTTTTGAATACCACAATCCCAATTTTTAATGGTTTAGGAGACCCAGAACAACACTTAACACATTTTGTTTCTCGTTGTGATCCTATGATGGGAACTCCTCAACAACAAGATGCAGTTAAGCTCAGATGTTTTGTGCAATCATTACAAGGGCCTACTTTTTCTGGTATACATGTTTTTAGTCTCAGTCAATTACCATGTAAGAAGATCTATATCAACGATTCATTCTTCAATTTAGCTCAAAATTACCAAAGACGATAGTTTTTTATATTACAAATTGTAAGAAAAGGGAAAATGAAAGAGTTTAGTATTTCATTGCTCACTGAAGGGATTAACATATTCCTTAAGTTTAGCACTCCCTCAAGAAGAGTTGTTTCCAATTTTTGTGCCAAATTTGCATGATGAATTACACACACTGTTGATTCTAGTGAAATAAACAGGAGGGTTTCGAGACCCTACTTCAATCACTCAAAAGATCAAAGATTCTCTCATAGAGACTAAGGCTAAAACTCGCGTAATTTCATCAGCTCTAGGAAAGAGAATTGGGAGAGCAGAGACAGTTATAGTTACACTTAAACAGTCACATGTACCTGCTTCCACTTCAAGACCTTCATCTTATCGAAGGGCTCCACTTCTTGAGCATCAACAACAGAGGTTGTATCCTCAAGATGATCAAATATATCAAAGACGGAAACAATTTGAGGATTTAAAGAATAAAGTTTATGCTTTTCAAAATGAACAATTTCTCGGTTACTTCATTTCAGATCTGGAAAATAATTTGGTTCAATTGCCAAGGATTAAAAGGCCGAACAAGGAAGGATATGAAGACCTTCCCAACTATTTTCTATTTTATCAGATGTTGGGGCATCCTATTCAGAAGTTTTTTGTGTTAAAAGATCTCCTGCAAAAGATGGTGGACTCGGGACAAGTAAAACTGAAAGGTTCTTTAGCCCAGGTAGAATGTGTTACTGCTACAGATCCAGAAGAAGAAGGTGACTGTCATGAAATAAAAAGTAAAAATGAACATAAATATGATGATTGGATGGTCATGAAAACAATCAACTGAACTCATGCCATTTTACGAAGGCAATTGAAGAAACCAATTGTGTCTTCTGCTGTGAATTCCACAGTAAAACCCCCTTCACCAGAAGGAAAATCCTCAAAGAGGTGGCATACTTTGAAAAAAGAAGAGCAGTCAGAAGAAGATGAGTTCATGTCAAAGTCTAAGTTTTCTTTGACTCTGGCAATTTTTATGCCATCTACTTCAAAATCACGGGCACCGCCCCACTAAAAGGTACAACCTAAAATGGTTCATCAGGCAGAGTCTTCATCAGATGAAGAAGTGATCTTTGGTTTTGTAAACATGATTCACTTAACAGATCTATATACCAGTCACAGGTTTGATCTTGATGATCCTGAGTTCCCTGTATCATACAGAGTAATTAGAGTGAGTTCCAAAGGTCAAGGATACAGGGGAATACATGGATATTTCAGAAGCCACTATTCCAATCCTACCCCTACTAGAACTGTAAATGCAGCAGAAACTCGTGGAAAACCCTTCAGTGAGCTCAACAAGAACAATAATGTTCTTCCACACATGGCAGATTCAGTCCTGGCACAATTATTTTGGAATATCGGTTAAAGGATACACCTTCTTCCTCTCAGCAAATAAATAGACCAAGTTGGTCTAATTTTCCAAAGCCAGAAGTATTTCCAAATCCTACCCTGATACAAGATGCATCTACTTCCAAGTCATCAACTTCTAAGGCACCTATGAAACCACATGTTCTTATTGGGAAACACAGACCTTTGGACACAAAAGTATGATCTCTTCAAACAATTGGCCCAAGTAACGGCCAAGTTATCAATTCTGGATGCCCTGAATCTATCAAAGGATCTTTGGGAGGCACTCATTGAGGCATTGTCAAGTCCTTAGGAATTCGAAACTAAAATTGTTGCGGGTGAAGTTTACCATATAGAGAATGATCTTATAGAATTCCATGCAGTGATATCTTTTACAGATGAAGATGAAGATGATGTTGTTCATATGAAAAATGAAGAAAAATATTCCTAGCTGAATAGAATAAAATATTATATTACCTTAAAAATAGTCTTCTAGACTCTTGAGTACTTAAATGAGAAAAATAAAAAAATAAAAAAAAATAATTAAATAGATTTAGTTTAATACTGAAATATAAAATAATTCCTCTAATGGAGACACAGACATAAAAAATCCCAAATATTGATGAGATTTTTAAATAAACCTCAATCATTTTGATAATTTTTAATAATAATTACCATGAAATAAATAACTTCAAATATCATTAATATAAATATATTCATGATATAACAAACTAAAGGGGTTGGTATATACACCACACAAAATAAATAAGTGGTGAATATGACATTTGTCTCATAGAAGTAAAAGTGAGATGAGAATCCCTTATAAATATTAAATCACTGAATTGAGATTTAATAAATGAATTGATTATGTGTAACAAAAGTAAATCAACAAAAACAAGTTAAAATAAAATATAACACAATCATAGTCCATTTAACACATAATCATGGGTCAAAATAAATAATAAATTAAAAGTATAACCTGATGAATAGAAATTGAGTTCTGAAAGCCCTAACCTCAAGTCCAACTCATGATGTAAAATATTTACATTCCTAAATAATAAACTTGTTTTTATTATTTACATGATTAATAAAATTTTTCAAGTATATTATTAATTTTATCTTGTATATTTCCATGTTATATTTAATTACTTCATCAATTATGTTCACACCATTGTTTTTTGACGATATTCAATTCATATGTTCAAAATGACTTCGGTAGGTTGACTATGGTAAAAGTGGTGATTATTAAATAATTTAAATAATAATAATAATGAATTAATTATAATTTTTATAATTAAATTATACAATTAAAACCAACCATGAATGATTTTTATGAAAAAAAGAACTATGTTTCAATCATGGATATGGTTATTCATACATACGCATCAGTAACATTTTCATTTTTCAATGACCGTGGTGGAAATAATGTGACTTTTATTTTATATTTTTAGAATTAAAGTTATAATAAAAATAAAAAATTATTTCTTTAAAAAATTATATATATCATCCTTGTGATGTGGTGATGGAAAACGAAGCACATCTCTTCGTGTAGGTGGAAGTCCACATGTACTCACGAATGAAGTTATTATTTTTAAATGGATAGAATATTAAGAAAATAGATTATATAATATATTTTAAAAAATGGTAAATATTACATGAATATTATATATAAATTTTAAATCTATCATTATAACTATCAGTGAGAGGAAATGATGGAAAACAAATTACATCGGTTTGTGAGACGGTAGTCTGCTATATGCATGAATAACGATTTCATTTCCCATTTGATGGAAGAGGAGATGAATATAGGGTATTCAATTAACATAAAAACATATAATTATATTTAATATATAGTTGTTTTTATTTCATCATGTTTGAATAATATTTCAAGGAGGTATAATAAGAAATAAAACTAAAATATTCTGTTAAAAAGTTATACCTCTTTTTTAGACTACCTTCTTTTATTTACACTTTAAGCCCTGTAAAGTTGATATTATATTCCAATAAGACATATGGAATGTGTTAAGGGGATTTAAGAAGGGATTCTGGTAGTTATGTACCAAACCAAATGGTTTTTTAAGTGTGTATAAAAGAGTATACAAGGTTCCCTTTTATAAATGAGGGGAGGGGAATTCTTGGAATATCATAAAGTATTAAATTAATATGAATTTATTCGCATGGAAAATGGATCCCAATTGACCTAATAAGAATATAGGATGAGTATGAGTATAAATAAAATAATCCAATAAAATTTGGAAATGCTTATATGATTTTTTTGATCTTATCTCTTTGTTTAACCCCCCCCCCCCCCCCCCCACATTAACCCTTTTGATGATTATAGTGATATCAAAGTTGTCTACATGAAGGGAGTCATGAAAGTTATTTTAAAATAAAATTAAAACATGAATTGAAAATTGATATTTTACACCATAGATATTTCATTTTAATAAATATAGTATTCTTATTAACTTTAAATTATTTAATAAAATATTCTTTATTACAAAATATCATTAATGTCATTTTTGGAAATACATGAAATATTATAATATAATCTATGTATAGCTGATGTAAAATGGTTCTAAAATGACAATTATTTGAATATAAAGAAGATTTTAGCTTAATATAATCATCCAATAAAATTTTTACAGTTTATATATTATTTTAAACCTTATATTTTAGTTTAACCACTTGGTTAAAAAATTTTATTCTTAATCGTAGTAACAACATTTTCAATCTTAAAGGGTTATAATTTTATTTATAAGTTAAAATTGGGTCTTAAATATCCAAGGGATGAAATTTTAGATAAAATTTAATCCTAATTACCCCTTTAAATATTTTTATTATTTTTAAATAATTTATTATATTATTATTTTATATAAAATATCATTAATATCATTTTTGAGACTATTCACATAATTTAAATCTAAAAATAACATTAAATAAATTTAATTTGAATATAAAATTTTAAAACATCTCTAATAAGTTATATATATCTGTAAATTTCATGGGAAACTTTAAATGAGCGAAATAATATTACTTTTAGCATTTTTAAAATCATTTACATGATTTTTCTACTACTTTCACAAGCATTGTATCGACGTTGCTTAATTATTTAAGGTGATTATTTCATCACTAAAAATTAAAAAAAATACCATGATAAAAACAATTGTCTTTAGAATTACCCTTTAAAACTGAACATAATTTTTTTTATCCCTATCACAAAATATTATACATATTAAAAACAAAGAACTGAAATTTTTTACTTTATCATTTACTTAAAATTATAAAATGTTAAAACCAAGTTAAATGAAAAAAAGGTCATATTTTAGATTTTTTACGATTATGGATGATATAGAGTCATCAAATGAAATAAATTCTGGTGTTTTCATGAATTTTAAGCCATAATACATTAGTTTAAACCCTAATTATCTCATTTTAACTTTATCACGGTAACACAAACTTTCTATGGTTACTATCCATAATGAGCAGAAATAAAATAGACTTATTAAAATAATTTGGACCTCATGATTCAAAATATGGAAACCATTTTTCAACATTCAATTTCAATAAGTGGCATAAATTAATTGAATATAAAAACATAAAATGTAATGAAAAATATTTTTTCGGAATATATTTCATTTTAAGTATATAAATTATTTTAAACCAAAATTAACCATAAAATTGATTAAAATGAAATAAATTGAATTGATAATAATATAATATAACTACTTTTAAATTTAAAGTTTTTTAAAATAAAATATAACATTATAAATACTTTAAATAAAAACAATTTTTAATAAAAAGTAATATTTTAAAATATTCATTGAAAAATAAATCCTTTCAAAGAAATACCAAAAATTCCCCAAAATATAATTTTGATATATTGATTTACAAAATTATATTATTTCTATTAAATAAAATTTC
Source organism: Viscum album (assembly GCA_963277665.1). Taxonomy (NCBI): domain Eukaryota; kingdom Viridiplantae; phylum Streptophyta; class Magnoliopsida; order Santalales; family Viscaceae; genus Viscum; species Viscum album. The sequence continues at coordinate 193,879,804 of OY728145.1, forward strand.
TAAATGTTAAATTAATTAATTTTGATATTCATTTATAAAAATCAATAAAAACCATTTTTCAAGAAAATAAATTTTTAAAAAATAATATGACTCGTAAAAATTGATTGATTATTTCTTAAGAAATAATCAAGTCATTTATATTAAGTATGAAATTTATATATCTTTCTTAATTTTTTTAATCTTATTCATATACTACAATTCATTGTAAAATTTATAACTGGAGCATTTCAATAATAATATTTTCGAGTTCGTTTAGGCTTTGTGTTGTGTATCATATAGGCTATCAAATATATCTTTTTTTTAAAATATCAAGCTGTTACAAATATATCATTTATTTGTTAGTGAATAGTGTATTATTTTAATTTTTTAAATAAATATTCATTATTCATGCCCTGCTAAATATTAAGGAGCATTGGAGGGCCGAGTTTAATTTCCAATAATAGATTATATATTACATATTATTTGAATAAATATTAATTTTTTTTTAAGAAAAATAATATTTATTTTATCCATGATTTTATAGAATGATAAGTATATATATTATTATTATTATATAAATGGGGGTATTATGGGATTTAGTTAATAATAGGGTCCTAGGGGTAATTATTACTTGTCAAACCCTAACTCGATAAAAACCAAGTTATGAAATTTCTAAACTTAATCGTCATTGTGCAAAACAAAACTCTTAAGATAATTCTATTAATCCCTAGAAATATTTTATCCTAGAATTCTATCAAGAACATTGAATGTCCATCCTATATTATCCTTTAAAAATAGAGAGATAAAGAATAGTTATGCGGCCCAAATAGATTCTTATAGAGATCATCAAAAAATGACTCAAGCGTTAGTATTTTCTAGGATTACACCAAAAGATTTCTATAGTGATTCTTAGAGTTTAGTGGTGCATGTGTTGGTCACTAATAGAGATATTATATCTTTGAATCGTATCACTACAACGATAGAATGATAAAAAATGATCTTCCAATTCATTCTCAAAGAAATACTTTCAACACCAAGTAATTATTTATCTAAAAAAGTTAAATTTAAATTATATATGATGATCTGTCCTTCTTGGTTCCATCATATTATCCAACTAATATTTGATTTAAATACATTATTCAAAGTGTTCTTCATCATGTACTTCTCAGATTATTCTTTGATTATGAAAAAAACCTAAGTTTGTTACTTCTTAATAGGTTCTTTCATTTTGCCTCGAGCCTTTAAAGTTATCCTTCTTCAACTCCCACCTAATATACACCATAAAAAAATTTCTATATATACATTATTTCACATATATTTCATTCCATGGAAACTCCTTTTCAGTGAAAGAGTCCTTAAAAATCACCATATTTCCATATTTTAAATATAACTAGAATCATGAAAAAAGCCTCAAGATATTTTGAAACTTAAGAACATGTCCCCAAGCACTGAAAAAATCATCCCCTTCCCCAATTATTCAAACTAATACAACAATCATGAAAATTAGATGATAATAGTTTAAAAATTAAATTCCCATCTTAAATTGCATCATAAAATTTAAAACTCTCCAAATATTAAAGCCCTAAAAAATTGTTGAACCACATTCTGTTCAAATTTTTAAGTCAAGAAAAACCTTCATGAATTCATAAAAACCCATTTTTGAGTCACAAAAAAATTCCTTTTGGTCATATGAATTAGAACTCATGCATAAATAACATTAAAGATATTTAAATTTTGATTTTTCTTAATTTCCTCCTACACTCCTCTAAAATTACTCTTCTTCCTTATACATTAAACCTTTCTGAATCATGATATCGAAATCATGATATTTGTTTCCAATTAAGAATTACTTTTCAAGAATATTATGAATTGTTCTCACACCACAGCTTGTTCCATGATATATTACTCCTCATTTAGAACCAAATATAACTTCAAGGAATTATAAAAACACCTTTCCAAACACCCTTGTTAAGGGTGGATCACAATTTTTCAAGTCCCAAATAGCATCCACTATACCCATATTTATGCACAAATGTAGAAAACAAAGAGAAAACATAGTTTTTTTTTCCTTTATTGTTTTAGATTGGTAAATTCTTTTCAGACCACGGTCTCCTCCTTGGTTTGTATCTCCCCATTTCACACCTTAAAAAATAGTCCATCTGATTTCTTATTCCATCGATCAATTCCTAGAAATTTTTAAATTATCTAAAATGTACATTGAAGCTATACCATGGAATTATGAATTTAATTTTACAGTGATAAACCTATAATGATTTTCATCTTGGTTCATCCCTAGTTTTTCCTCTTCAAGTGCGTATAATGTGCACACTAAAAAGTGATATTACTAGAACTATCATATTACACATGAAATATAAACTCAATCACTCTATATCTTTCAATGGTGGAATACTAATTGAGAATAATATGTTGGGTGTGTACTCAGTACTGTATAAGGAAGATAACATGAAAAATTTCCATTTTAAAGCTTGATATCATAAAGTATTTAAGTATGAATAATATTTCTTCTCCACATTACCACATCAAATAATCCACTATAATCTCTCTCCCTAATAACTTTAAGTTCATCAAATATTTATTAGTTAAATATAATTAGATTCTGTACTATTCGACTGATATGGGTGTGCAGGGGTATAATTTGGAAAACATAAACATAGTTAGCATAAAGATTATATAAGGAATGGTATCGATTCAAACCCAATCGGTCCAACTCTCACTCTGAATGATCATGTTGAGCATAAGGATCTATTTATCATATATGTGACAAATAAATCAAAGGATTTTTTATATGACCCCGTCCAGAATCACCAGGTCCAAGGAATAATTTCATTGTATTTTTCAAGGCATTCTCTAACCTCTCCTTCACATATTTTGATATCACATCCCCAATAAGGGTTTTCAGGAAGGGTTGTACTATACATGTATCATCAAATAAATATTCTATTGAATAATGAGTTAATCCATGTAAGTACTCAATTATTGTGAGATTCATGACTCTAAAATGGGAGAATCTCGGGAAATTCAATGATCTTACTGAAAGGATTTTGGAAATTTGGAGATTTGTTGACTAAAGGAGGATGAATGTGGGGACTGGCTATTACCAAATTATATTCCCCTTAGATGACTAAAAATATAGGTCCTAGATATTTGGGTCAGTCTCCTTGAATCCTAGATTTCTATGAATTCAGTAATGGGATAATAAATTTGACCCTATAAATGTTAAGAACACCCACACATAGGTTTTGATTTGTATTTTCAAGATGAACTAGTTGTATTAGTACCATATGATTCTCTATGATATAGCCTATTAATTTAGAAACCCCATCGGGAAGGATAGGCAAACTGAAAACCCAAGATTTGGGAATTAGACTAAGATCTTGGAAGAGGATGAAATGTCAGAAAATCTAGTTGAAGAAGTGATACTCACAACCAGAGACAATATCATAAATATCAAGATTCAATATGAGAGGAATCCCAAATTCTATTTGAATTGAAAATTTTATTGTCACATATAATTTGAGCGCAACAAAGTAAAATCATGAATATTATGTAATGAAAAGGGTACTAATGATGTCACCAATCATAAGAGAAATGGAAGGATAAAATCATAACCCGTGACTTCCCTATAAATACTAACCCTGGGCCTTTTAAATTTTTAGATGGTGGTAAGTAATTCATACTTATAGTTGTATAGAAGAGGAATAACCTTGTGGGAGGCACCTACGAACACTCTATATAGGCCATCCAAGTCTCTTATAACTATAGTGAAGGATCCAGAAAATGAAATTATGACTCCATATAATATTATTGATCTGGAGGAGTTTGAAAAATCCCTTCATTATCAGTAAGAGACTTTCTCCTCTATAGAAGACATTATTCTGAAAGATAGTAATCTATAAGACACCAAATAGAGGATAATAATATTTCTCAATAGGGTGTCACAACACTAGGAATGGACTTAGGTGAAGTATCTCAATGTGTGACAGATAAGGCTTCTAGACCTCTTGCTTCTGAGGTGTCCACAAATGGGAATACATAAGAGTCCATACACCCCCACCCTCATATGAATAGGCGGTTATGGAGGGTATCCATCCTTTAAACCAAGTTACTATTTATGACCCAACCATACTTCATATCGAATTTTTTGAATGTTTGGATGGTAGGGATACTTCAAATTTGGAACTTGTGGTAACCCTTGATGGCAAAGAACATGAATGAATACAAGAGGGGCATCCCTTATATAGATAGAATAATTTGAAGGATAGGCATTTTGAGGGTAGATACACTCATCTTGAAGTGGAAAGACCTTTTTTATAGTTATCCTTCTATAAATATTATAGAAGTAAGGTCCATGAGGGAAATCCTATTGATTTAGTACATTCCAATAACAAATTCACCATTCTAGGTGGTGTTTTTTGGGTTGATGGTCCTGAGGACTCTCATCCTCCTAAGAAAATCCATACTTTAACTCGTATAGTGGATGGTAGTTTGAAATGTTTTGGATATGAAACAAATAGGGTAATGAAGAAGAAAGTAAAGTTTCAAATAAAGAAGGATTATCTAGAAAAATCATTTAATTCAAGGCCTCACACAATAAGTGGATCTCATAAATAAAGAGGATTATTTATTGAAATTATCAGGGGCTTGGGAACTCCCCTACAATCACAACCCTTAGATATTTTATTATAACCTTCACCACCCCCCCCCCCCTTTAATTGGACTTGATGAAAAAAATATGATTTTGGAAAAGTGGAATACCTTTAACTGGACATCCCTTGGTTAAAAAAATTTCTACAAAAACTTCCACAATAGTGACTTGGATCATCTTTGGGTCCTCAAGAATGATAATATACAACACCTCTCATGTAACAAGGAAACCTAATGTATCTTACTATCTATATTTTTGAAAGTATATACACTTAATGTATCCTTTATTAATTCCTCTACCTCATACATTACTATAAGGGATCTATGGAAGGAGTTTGGAATGATGTCTTCTTATATAAATAACAAATGGATTATTCTTGTGGATTTTAAAAACATCCTGATACTCAAGGAGAAAATTAGATCCAAATTAAATAGATTATCCTCACATTAGTTTTCATTGTGTATTGATCAATGTAACCTTGGTATGGTACCTATTGTCAGAGTCGATTTCACATGGAGCAGATAGACCCTAAATAAAAGTTAAGTAAGAAAACTGGAATGATTCCTGGTCCAAGTTAATGATAGAGGGTATTTTAGTTTTGTATCAAGATTTAACCTTCTAACATATCATTTTTACGATAATCCTTCAAATATTTTTATTCTCATGGAGCTCACAAGGATATCTCTTCTTCCCTTAAAATTCAATAATGGCGATATTGTCACTCCAAGATGTAATGAAAATGTGTTGTAGGACTGGAAAATGAAATCTCCTTCAATCCCCCATCAATTTCTTGCTTGTAAGTTGAAAAACACCAAAGGAATAATGAGTTATTGGAGTGAAAAATCAATTTATAGTCTTTATAATGACAATAAATATGCTGAAAATCAACTATCATACTAACAAATTGTAAAAACAACCCATGATATGTAATATCCCTGTTACACCCCAACCCCAGAAGCCCAGAGTCGGTGCATTATTTTAATACATTGGCATTATTACAAGGAATCATGTCCCAAAAGACCAATCATTTTAGCAGTCTTGGAAGATATATTACCTACATGAACATTACATTACACATTAGAAAATAAAACACAACATAAATGATCTTTTGATAATGCCAATAATCCCCTAGATTAACCCTACTTATCAATCATAATACACTTCTTGGAATTAGGGGAAAATAAAACAAAAGAAAGTGGTGAGCTCAAATGCTCAGTAAGGATAAGAATATAGCAGAGACTTTCATAAATAAGCATAAACACTTAAGGAAATGTATAAAACAAAAACAAAAGCCTTTTAATCTTAAACTTCAGCATAATATGGAAAAGATAAATCAAATAATTCCATTTACTTATTCACATGGATATTCTATTAGTTGAATAATCACATGTAATATCAAAAGATAATTTCATAATGATGAATGCATAATGCCAAACTTCATAACCACATAGTCAAGGCCTTGTTCCAAGAATACAAATACGATTTTGTCAAGGCCTTGTTCCAAGACACTAGTTTGTCTCATGAGACCTACCAAAGCATCTAGGAGCTATAGAAGGTTCCAACCATCACTTACTAAGTCCAATGCATTCTTCATATGAAAAGGTTGAATCATAACATAAATATTCATATTAAAACTAGCATACGTAATGTCAATACTTTATCCATAAACCATGAATGGTATAAAAATTACACATCCACTGTCAAACATATCACAAAACCTTCAATATGGTATAGAAGATTTTTTTCCTAATAAATAAACCTCGATCAATAATAATATCCAGTAAAGGATGTTGACATAGTTGAAAATGATCGGTAAAACTATTTGAGAGAAATATCCCTTTTTAATGAAATCATTTTAAAAGTCACAAAATTTATAAAGGAAGTCATTTAAAAGTTATTTTTGAATCAAATTGTCCCACACCACTTTGAAACTTTTTAAAGGAATTAACATTTTAAAACATTCATGTCCATATAAAGAAATCCTTAAAATCATTTTGAAAACATGGACATTAATTGGAAAGGTTTAGAAGAATAAATCTTTAAACATTTAAAATGATGTTTTAGTAAAAGTGTACCTTAAAATAATCCCTTTTAAAATGATTTTATGTAACATGTACATGGATAATAAATATATCCCAGTAAAAACTTACACATAAAAAATCTTGAATAATAATGATATTGAGGTATTAACCCTTATATTGCACTTTCCTTTTGTCAAGGGTACATTTAACCTCATGTATAATGACCCTAGTATGTTATTAAATTGTACGAGAACCATATTCATATTTATCATATCATACATGATTCATTTTTGACTTTATACTACCCATTTAATTATTATTTCCATGTTAAATTTACATTTCGGGTAATAATCACTTTCTTTATCATATGTGTTTTAACATGTTATTCTTGATCGAATCATTTAGATCATGATTTTATACATAAAAAATATAAACCTTGATTTATATATCATATATATTTAGAATATAAATTTTTATAATAGATATATATATATAAAATGTAAAGCACCGTTTATGGAGACTGTAGGTCGTACGTATGGATAAATGTTGTTTCCATTTTCATATCGTATTGAACGGAAGTAAGTAAATAAGTTATCTGTAATTATATATATATATATATATCATAGAATTATTATGTCATATATTACATACTTATTAATAACATATATTTTTATAATCATCATTGACCGGTGAATGTAGAAATAAATCTCATCAAGTCGTGGAGACGGTAATCCGTACGTACGCACGAGCGACAATATCATTATATTTATGGTGAAATAGTATATAATTGGATGGAATATCATATATAAAGAATCACTAAAATGTTATATTTATTATTTACATCATTTATACTCATTATTATACACATCCAAATAATGAAGTATTTGAATAACAAACTACACCATGACGTGGAGACGGTAATACGTACGTACGCACGTATGGTGACTTTGTCATTTAAAGGAAAGATAGAATAATGAATATGGTTGTACCATATTTATAATAAAATCATAGTATGTATAAGGTACTGGATTTATTATTTTGTTATTGAAACAAAAAAGAAAGAGGAAGTGTAAGAAGAAAAGAACTTGAAAGAGGGTGGTGAAATTATTACCTCTTCTTCCGGTGTTTCCATTTAATTTGATCAAACAGGATCCATAGGATGGATTTATGACCAAATTAATGCCTATAAGTCGAAGGGAGGAAATTTGGGAGGAGATTTGGGCAGGTTTTGGACGATACCAATGGCTTTGGAGGTGTGATTTTAAGAGAAGAGGAAGTACCCTTTTATAAGAGAGGTGAAGGTCACTTTAAGAAAATCTTGAAATATTATTTTATAATAAAATAATTTTAGGTTTATAATGGTTCAAAAATGATTTATTTTTCGTATAATTTTATTATGGGTCTAAAAACACTCAAACAATAGGTTTTAGACAAGTTTAGGTTTTAACCTTATCGTTTAGATTTAACTCTTAGTTAAATAGTTTAACTTTTACCATGTATTCTTCTATTCTTACACTATATGGTTAATAAACATACTCTAAACATACAAGATAAACTCAAGTTGTTCATTAATGAAATATATAATATTATTTAATCCTTTTTAATGAACCTTAGGTTTTTAGGAATATTATATCAACCAATAATATTGTATTTGTTTTAGAAATTAATTTTCTCAATTTTGACACTATTTGGTATTTTGTTTTTGTGAAAGTCATAACAACATTATCACTTAAAAAAATTATCTAATAAACCATAAAATGTCACAGTAACCTAGAAAATTATTGAAATTCATCAGAAATCTCAATTTACATTTATTTAGATATTTATAATATCAATTATTTTAATATTTCATTAATAAGGTAATTACTACATCATCATTGTGTCATAAATAAATTAAATTATTTAATGTATAAAAATTATAAATAAAATACCAGTATGTAGGAAAGAGTTTTACCTTTCTAATGAATATTTATAGTATAATTTATATTCTGTTTAACTCTATATAAAAATGTTTTAGTAATTAAACTTTGAATTTAACACTTTTAACTTTTCTTTAAATAACATAATAATAAATTTCCTAATCTAATATAAGTGGACCAAAGAGGATAATATTTTATTTATAAGTTATTTTTTGGTCTAATTACACTTATCCAATAGAATAAGTACATGTCTTAGGGTAATTATAATAACATTTTTACCCCTAATTACCCTATTTACTTTTAACCGCGATAAATAAAAGGAAAAAGTTAGTATTCACCAGAAATTATTTTCATCTTATTGAACCACATTTAAATTAATGATGTCAACCGTGTCTCTTAGATTCTTTAAATTCAACTCACATAAGTGGTAAAATTATGTTTTATGCAAATTTGCAAAATCTCTTTGAAGGTGGGTAAAAATGATAAAAAGTTCAATAAAATTTTACACATCTAATTTTATTATAAAATGGAACCAATGAATTAAATTTAACTTATATAGGTATTATATATCTATTTCAACTTAAAATAAATTTAAATAAAATAATTAATTATTCAAATAAAAAGTTGGTTTTAAATAATAACGCAGTGTTTTTCAATATTCATCAAAAATTGAATGTTTTCAGAAAAATACCAAAAATTTACCCTATGTTAATTTTGATATTATGAATTAAAAAATGAAGTCCATTTTACCAAAATAAAAACATAGAGGTTTAATTTATTAAATTAAAATTTATTCCTGTTGTAAAAACTGAAAAGGGGTTTTTAGAAAAGTAAAAACTATCAAAAGATTGATATGTGTTTATGTCAAATTTAAATGTGAAATTACTTATAATGACCTACATTTTATTAAATGATAAAATTATAATCTAATTATAATTAAAAACCATTCAAATTCCTAATTTAACATTGTAAATTATTTCGATTAAAAAAGTTGTTTTCAATTAAAATATAGAATTTTTCACTATTCATAAAAATATGAAAGTTATCAGAAAAGTACCAAAAAAATTTCCAAACTAGATTTTTATGTCCTGATTCTAAAGAAGAATTTAATTTCATTAAATTGAATATATAAAAGTTTCAAATATTGGTGAAATCTATTTAATTACTTTAATGAGATAACGTACTATAAAATCTTGGGGTGTTACATCCTCCACTCCTTCAATAAATTGCATCCTCGCAATTTGAAATTGTTCTTTGAAAATAAATGGTTAAAAATAGAAAAATACCTTTGTGTAAAACCCACATCGGACATTGGGTTAATAAAATTTATTCTTAATTAGAGGGAAATGGAAATGGAAAATTCACCACCAAATTATGATCTCTATTAAGAGAACATTGGTGAAAATTAGAGACACATAATTAGAGAAAATGTAAATATTTATAGGGAGTGATTGAGGTCATCAATCACAAACATGTGTAAAAATGAGGTCATCAAATCCATCAATCTAAGATGATTTAAATTATCATTAGTTCAACAAAACAGATGGTATTAGGGTAACACATTTTTGGTTTTAAGATCCCTGACCTAAAGTTTAAGAATTAATTTATTCAAAGAATAAGAGGTAATATGTATATATATATATATACACTTAACAAGTATAGTTTCATCGTTCAACTAATTCCTACCACAAAACTTATCTTTCACTCTAAAAGATAATAGAATTCAAAAATATTCAATTTATCCTAATCATATAGGGTTCCAATAAATTAATTTATAATTTATCTATCAGACCATTTAAAAAAAACTACATTATAAAAACTAGGACATCACATAGGCTAGTGGTAGGTGATGCACCCTTGTCACTTTTCAATTGCGGGTTCAAGTCTCATGGCCTTGTCAGATGAGATGAGTTATCGGCCGACCTTTGGGTTGTCCTTTTTGTGACAATCCAAAAATAATCTCAGGAAATTATTTTACCATAACAATAGTATCTAATGAAAAATTTAATCGATTCCTGCTTTTAGACTTATCCAAAATACTTTTGTCCAAACTCACAGTCCAAATTTTATAAGAAAGGTAGACACAATGAAGATCCTTTTTACCACATAATAACATGTGAATACCTTAATCATGTATTATTTTAAAACATTATAACACCCTGAATTACCATAAAACCTTATTGATAACATTCATGCTCCCTTATTCATTATAGAATACTGGATATACTCCTTATATCCAAAAATTTTGTAACCTACAACAATAATAGAATATACAAATCATTAATCAGTTTCAAGGTAATCAAGAATATACAATATAATTTATCCAAATCAATCATTTATTATTCCAAAATCACTACCTCGGTATCTGAACTATATTATGGTTTATCTTTCTCTCAACCATATATTTTCCAAAAACATTATCCTGAGATTGAGTCACTTTTCCTGGTTCCACACAATCTCAAGTACTTAACAAAATAGTATTGCAGTACAATCCTTAAATACACTATAATTCTTATTAAATGTACATCATTAATACAATACTAAAATGACACAATACTTTAATAACAACATAAGAACTCTAATCATTTCTCTTCATCTTTGGTAGTATCATAACTTCATTATTATCAAACAGAAGCATTTGGGGTATACTCTGATGATTTGGACATTGATTCATGTAGTGTCTCAACTTCTTGCAGATGAAGCGTTGTATATTTGAAACCTTTTTCTTACCCATGAAATCATGTACTTTGTGTACCTTTTATCTACACTTATAAAAAACTCCCATTCCCTTCAAACATTTACCAAGGTGATTTTTTCCACAGTTATCACATATGAAAAAATCCTTCTTTCCCCTCTTCCCTTTATCCATCTTTATCTCTTACATAATTTTCTTCTCTTTCTTCCCTTCAAAGTCATAGGACTCAAATAATTATTTACTTGTCTTATTAACACATGATACTATTTCTTCATATGATGAGAATATATGGGAGACTATTTCCCTTTTAAATGTTACATTAATACCATGATTGATATGATCATTCTTAATATTTTGATCATGCATATTCTGGGAATTCTCATTCCTTCTACTAGGCCCCATTTCTAAACAATGGCATACACTAGGCTAGTTTATGAATCACAATGCATAATTCCAAACTTGTAAAATACCTAATGTAAATTTAAAAGATTATACATATAATCTATAATCATAAAATGTTTTCTTTGAGGTATTATTTACTCCCAAATCCTTCATAATGGCTTGTAATGAAAATTTGAATTATCCTAAGCATATCCCCCGAGAGTTTTGTAACTAACAGTGCAGCAAGGCCTATTGTTGTTTACCAAGATACCCCGGGTCAAACCCGAAACTCCTTGTCGGATTTTTCACTCCTAGGTACATCTGTGCCAGAGCCACCTCTACCTACTCTTATCCAGACAGGGATGTGTTGCTTGGAAAATACACAAAATCTCTACAATACCAAAATTATAAAAAGTTATTCTATACTAATTCCCAAAGTCTATCTTAGGGTAATGTTCTATAATCAGTGTTTATCGAAATCTATTGCCAAGGTTATTGATAAACTTTTTGTGATACCAAATATAATGCCCCAACCCCAGAAGCCTAGATTCGTTTCATTATTTTAATACATTGGCATGTTTATAAGGAATCAAGTCCTAAAATACTGATCAGTTTAGCAGTCTTGGAAAAAAGATTACATACGTGAACATTACATTTCCCATTAGAAAATAAAACACAACATAAATGATCTTCTAAGAACACCATTAATCCCCTTGCTTAACCCTACTTATCAATCATAATACACTTCTTGGAATCCTAGGAAAATAAAACATAAGAAATGGGTAAGCTCAAACGCTCAGTAAGGATAACAATATAGAGGAAACTTTCAGAAATAAGCATAAACATTTAAGGCGATGTATAAAACGAAAACAACAGCCTTTTAAATTTAAACTTCAGCATAATATGGAAAAGATAAATCAAATAATTCCATTTACTTATTCACATGGATATTCTATTAGTCTAATAATCACATGTAATATTAATAGATAATTTTATAATGATGGAACGCATAATGCCAGACTTCATAACAACGTAGTCAAGGCCTTGTGCCAAGACTAAAAATAAGATTTTTCCAAGGACTTATGCCAAGACACTAGTTTGTCTCAAGAGACCTACCAATGCATCGAGGAGATATAACGGGCCCCACCAGTCACTTACTAATTCCAATGCATTCCTCTTATGAAAAGGTTTAAACATAACATAAACATTCGTATTAAAACTAGCATACGAACTGTCAATACTTTATCTGTAAACCATGAATGGTATAAAAATAACACAACCACAGTAAAACATATCGAAAAACCCTCAATACAATATGAAAGATTTATATCATAATAAATCAACCACGATCGAGAATAATATATATTAAATGATGTTGACATAGTTGAAAATGATCAGTAAAACTCTTTGAGAGAAATATCCCTTTTTCATTAAATCACATTAAAAGTCACACAATTTATAAAGGAAGTAATTTTAAAGATATTTTTGAATCAAAGTGTCTCATACCACTTTGAAAATTTTTAAAGGAATTTACATTTTAAGACATTCATCTCCATATAAATAAATCCTTAAAATTATTTTTAAAATGTGGACATTAATGAGAAAACTTTTGAAGAATAAATCTTTAAAACATTTAAAAAGATGTTTTAGTAAAACATTACTGTAATAGAATCTCATTGAAAACTCTTTTTTGAAACATGGACATGGATAATAAATATGTCTCAGTAAAAACTTCCCCATAAACAATCTCAAATAATAATGAGTTTGAGAAATTAACCCTTACCTTGCACTTTCCTTTGTCGAGGGTACATTTAACCTCCTGTATAATTACCATAGTATGTTATTAAATTATACTGGAACCATATTCATATTTATTATATCATTCCTTATTAATTTAGTACTTTATACCACCCTTTTAATAATGATTTCCTTGCTAAATTAACATTTTGGGTAATAATCGCTTTCTTTATCGTACGTGTTTTAACTTATTATTCTTGATCGTATAATTTAGATCATGATTTAAATAATTATAGAATATAAACCTTGATTTATATATCATATATATTTAGAATATAAATATTTATAATGGATATATATATTAAATTTAAGGCACCATTTTTGGAGACGGTAGGTCGTACGTATGCATATATGTTGTTTCTGTTTTCATATCGTATTGAACAGAAGTAAGTGAATAAAATATATGTAAGCATATACATATATACACACACACACACACACACACATATATATATATATATATATATATATCTCCCGTAGAATTATTAAGTCGTATATTTCATACTTATTAATAATATATATTTTTATAATCGTCGTTGAATGGTGAACATGGAAATGAATCTCATCACGTCATGGAGACGGTAATCCATACGTACGCACAAGCAACAATATCATTATATTGATGGTGAAATAATATGTAATTGGATGGTATATAATATATACATAATCATTAACATGATATATTTATTATTTACATTATTTATACTCATTATTATACCCATCCAAATAATGAATTGTTTGAAAAACAAACTACACCACGACGTGGAGAAGGTAAGCCATACATACACATATATGGTGACTTTGCCATTTATAGGATGGATAAAAGAATGAATATGGTTGTAACAAATTTATAATAACATCATAGTATTTAGAAGGTACTGGAGTTATTATTTTGGTATGGAAACAACAAAGAAATAGGAACTGCCAGAAGAAAAGAACTTGAAAGAGGGTGGTGAAAATATTACCTCTTCTTTGGGTGTTTCCTTTTGAGTTGATCAAACGGGCTTCTTAGATTGGATTTCTGATCAAATTAATTCCTCTATGTCGAAGGTAGTAAATTTGAGAGGATATTTGGGCTGGGTTTGGCCGATCGAAATGGCTATGGAGGTGTGATTTGGAGAGAAGGGGAAGTACCCTTTTAGGTTACCATTTTAACCTTATCGTTTAGATTTAACTCTTAGTTAAATAGTTTAACTTTTACCATGTCTTGTTGTATTCTTACACTATATGGTTAATAAACTTACCCGAAACTTCCAAGAGAACCTAAAGTGGTTCATTAATGACATATATAATATTATTTAAGCCCTTTTTCTGAACCTTAGGTTTTTAGGAAAATTATATCAACCAATAATATAGTATTTGTTTTCAAAATTAATTTATGTTAATTTTGATACAATTTGGTATTTTGTTTTGGTGAAAGTCATAACAACCTTATCGCTTCAAAAAAATATCTAATCAACCCTAAAATGTAATATTAACCTATAAAATTATTTTAATTCATCATAAGTCTCAATTTACATTTATATGGATATTTATAATATCAATTATTTTAATATTTCATTAATATGGTGATTACTGCATCATCATTGTGTCATAAATAAATTAAATAATTTAATGTCTACAAATTATAAATAAAATACCATTATGTAGGAATTTTTTTTAGATTTTTAATTAATATTTATAGTCAAATTTATATTGTGCTTAACCCTATTTTAAAAATGGTTCAGTTATTAAATATTGAATTTAACACTTTTAATTTTTCTTTAAGTAAAATAATAATAAATGTCCTAATCTTATCCAAGTGGACCAAATTGGATCATATTTTATTCTAAAGGTTTTTTTTGGTCGAATTAGACTTATCCAATAGAATTAGGACATGTTTTAGGGTAATTCTAATATTATTTTTACCCTTATTTTCTTTATTTACTTTTAATCGTGGTAAATAAAAGTCAAAAGTTACTATTCACCAAAAAATATTTTCATCTTATTGAAGCGAATTTTACTTACTGATTTGAAACATGTCTCTCAGAGTTTTTAAATTCAACTCGAAGAAGTGGTAAAATTAAGTTTTATCAAAATTTGGAAATGCTCCTCGAAGGTGGGTAAAAACGTTAAAAAGTTCAATAAACTTTTATACATATAATATTATCATAAAATGACTCCAATGAATTAAATTTAACTTATATCGGTATTATATATCTATTTTGACATAAAATAAATTTAAATGAAATAAAAAATTATTCAAATAAAAAGTCAGTTTTAAATAACAATGGAGTGTTTTCACTATTCATCAAAAATTGAAAGTTTTCAGAAAAAATTCAAAAAATTTACCCTAAGATAATTTTTATATTCTGAATTAAAAATTTAAGTCCATTTACCAAATTCAAAACATATAAGTTTCATTTATTAATTTAAAATTAATTACCATTGTCAAAACCAAAAAGCGGGTTTTTAAAAAAGTAAAAACTGTCAAAATATTGACATGTGTTTATGGTAAATTTAAATGTGAAATTACTTATAAGGATGTGCATTGTATTAAATGATAAAAATATAATCTAATTATACTTTAAACCATTCAAATTCATAATTTAACACTATAAATTATTTCGATTAAAAATGTTCTTTTCAATTAAAACACAGTATTTTTCAATAGTCATCAAAATATGAAAGATATCAAAAAAGTAACAAAAATTTGTCCAAAATAAATTTTAATGTCCTGTTTATAAAGAAAATTTAATTAAATTAGATTAAATATATAAAAGTGTCAAATATTGGTTTTAAAAAGAGTTCTCCATTAAAAGAAGATAAAATTGCATTTTTTGTAAAATACTTCTTTTATCTGAAAAAATAAATTTGTTTTTATATTATTTCTAAGAGACACATAATATGGATGTTAAAATTATGTAGATTATTAAATATTTCAAAATATAGAAAATATTATTCATAACTGCTTTTTGAACAGCTAGTTTGGTAAGTTGTGGTGTGCTCGAACTCGGTGTTACGTGTAGCGCAAGCTATTGAATTACTTTAATGTGATAACATACTATAAAATCCTGGGGTGTTATAATCCCAATCCCAAATAAGGTACACCCCAAATTTAATTTTAGGTAATTGAATGTTTTTGAGTATTAAGAATGGTCTCAAGAGTGTCTTGGGGGTTTGGGACACAAAAAAATAGAAAAGATGCCAAAGTGTTGTTGGAGTTGGTGGCCTAAAACCAAGAAATTTTAACTTTATTCATTAATAAATATATTATCACATCTTGACTGATCATCTGCATGAAAATTCATGTGATAATGTCCTAATGATAGTTGTTTCACTAAAAGGTCATAGTGAATCCCTACTATGATGAGAACCCAGAAGCGTCATAACATTGTACTTGAATATATGTTCTATGGTCGGATGATGTTATTTCAGGGACACAAATAATATAGGCCATTAGGGGTGAGGACTGATAAAAATTTGAGGCACCTTCTCATGGTGTGCGCCCTTGGAAATATCCACGAGTATATTATGAGAACGAGACCTGCCATTTAGAAATCCACATTTCATAGTTTCATTGGATGTTCCTATCTACGGACGTGTCCATTGGTACTTAGACTTTATGATTATTATCACTGGGTAATGCAACTCGTGCACTTAGATGTATTGAAGAAAGTTGGGATGACACACTTTTCGTAGTGATGTAGGATATGTTGGGTGTGTCACGAGTAATACTGCATTAATAAATAATGCTAGAAAGGATTTATTCCTCATGTTTCATAACATATGTAGATATCTCAGGCCCTTTAATGGAATTGATATAGCCTAAATAAATCTATGTCCCTGGTAAGGAATGGGAAAGTTCAATTCCAGGAATTCAAAGAAAGAATAATCAATCACATGGGTTGATGGCACCAGCATACAACCCGCTTGATTCGTGATATTGAGAAAAATTGATTACATTACACAGTAAGTGTTCGTAGGAGATGACATGTCATTGTGGTGTTAACTTCTCTCTCTATGGGTGCCTTGGCGTGTTTCTAGATTCCAACCTTGGACTTTTGGAAGGCTCTGCCTAATGCCACTAATAAAGATGCCTAGACGGTCACACACTAAGTGTGTCCAAGTATCTCAGTTAAATATTAATTTAACATGTTGAATAAAGATTATTCCCGATTGTGGTTTAATAATTATTCAAGGATGCCTAATCACATTTATTTTGACACTAGTTAATCGATTGAATATATTGTGGGTGAAATAATATATTTATTAGTGAGTAATGTAGCGATATTTATTTGATAAATAAATAGTCATGATTCAATTTCTAATAAATATGTTGGAGGAAATAAAAGAAACAGAAAAACAAAAGTACATGTCGTGTATATTAATATACACGCCATGTAGTTTTTATGGGGATTTGTGAGAAATAATATTATTTATTTCATTAATAATTTTAATTAAAATATTTTGGGTACATGTCAAGTAATAATAATAGTCAACTATTATTATTATACATGGGGTATTACAAAGAATTAAAATAAATGAATAAATGCTTTCGGGTAATTAATTAATTTTATTATTCTAAGTAATTAAAATCCCAATTATATAATTCTAATTATCCTGGACATTTTTTTGGGGTTGTGCACAATACATCTAGAGAAATCTCTCAAGAAAAGAGTGAATTTCTTTTCTTCCAAGAATGCTCTCAATCTATGAGAGAAATCATCCTCCACCAGATCAAGGAGATCACATTGCAAGTGTCTCTCAAGGCGATCCAAGGCGGACATCGCAAGAAAATTCTCTTCCACACTGCCACTTGAAGATCCCATCGGCGATGTCCAGAGATATGTGGAGCACGTGTGGATCACCGTTAGTGGAATCCTACACTTTGATTTTATGACATAATGATGGATCACATTGGATCGCGACCGGAAACATTAATGGAGAGATAATTTCATCAAGGTAATTCTCGTATTTTAATTAAATTTATTATAACCAACATATGATGATCCTCTCTATGGTTCTGAGACTCCCTTCCATTCTTTCATTCTTTGTTCGATTCTAAAGATTCGGTGTTTTATTATCGTGGAGGATCTCGGATTGATCGTTTTTTTATGGAAAAATTCTATTTGGTTACACCCACCAATGCACTTACACCGCACTCGGAACCTACAAGTGGTATCAAAGCAGTCAAATAGTTGATTATAATTATTTATGTTTTCGTTGATGACTTACATATTTAATAATTTAGTTTTTTCAATTCAAGTAATCATTTTAGAAATTTAAATCTTGGGATCTGTTCCACCTCTAATGTTTCTCATTCACCTTACAGAAATGATTTTTCATTTTAATTTTTAATTAAAATAAAATATATGATCTCATCCAGAGGTGCCAAAACTTCTTGGTCGTACAACACCAGAACACATGGCATGTATTTTCTAGTACATGACATGTAGTCTAGGTTCAATTCATCGTACGGGTCTGCCAAACCAAGATGTGTTAATGGATCCTATCTAAGTCTTTAAGACTTTGTGTGTTGATGAGGAATAGGTATCACATGGTTTCTAGATTACACGTGGTGTGTCCCATTGAACACAGTATGTAGTCCCTTTGGATTTGGGTAGAACCTTATACCCCGTACATGGATTTCCAGGCTAAAAACCATGTAATGCGAATACTACACGGTGTGTTTCCCACTGAACATGCCATGTACTATGAAGATTTCCAAAGTACATCTACATGTCATGTCCCTGGGTGTGTACTTCGGATGGACAGTGAACAAAAGTACACATCATTTAGTTGGAACTACATGTCGTGTACTCATCCAAATTTCACAGATTTATTAAAATTTATTATATTATTATACAGACTCTTGATATATGTACCATAGTGCAGGCGTAAAGCTCAGTCATAACACGTGATAGGTGTTTTATATATATGTGTTTCATTTAACATTTTTGTAATGCTCATTTATACTCAATGGGTAGTTATGAACGGGAATTCACTAGGTTACCTCCATAGTACAAGTTATGTACAAAGATAATTTTAAATGAATTTATTTGATTAAAATTATGATGGATGAGAATATCAAGGAAATTCAGAAAAGGGTTTAAGATAAAAGGATTAATTAATTAAAGATAATTAATTGATTCGAGCGTGATTTATCTTAAACAATAACGATTAAAGAATTGAATGCTGGTTTTATTTTTGCATAAATATCATTTCATGTATGGATGATCCTGTGATAGACCAAGACCTTATTATGTGAATTATTTATTTTGATTTACTTATTTAAATGAAAAAGAAATTGGCATGTGAACCTTCTCCTCATTAATATGTAGGGCCTGCATTCCCAATGTTTCTTTTATGTAAACCCCCATTTTACCCCTCACTTATGAGTGAGATAAAATCATATGTAATGGATAGAGCACCCAAGCTAGTGGAGGTGGCTCAAGTTAGGATCCAAGGTGAAACCAATCCAAGGAGATACAAAGGTGGACAGGTGGAAAGTTGTAAACATGAACCCAAAACATTCAAGGTGTTTCTCCCCTAGGTCTTGGGTTAGTTTATCAACCACTTGATAAACTAACCAATAGAACAAGATCATGATCATACCATTTATTCTATATCTATAATTTTCATGGTTTATTTATTGTGGGTGTGTTTTCATGATCACACAATTAATGAATTAATCAAACAAGAAATATGGAACTAAAATAATACTGGTTTATGTGTAAATATTATCTTAGACAGGGTTAATCACTTTAGTAAATCCCACTTAACATTAAAAAGAATATAATAAAGATAATAAAATAGAAATTTATGTATAAGGATAAAATCTTTCAAATAAAATACTAAGTCAGTATATCCTTCCATAATCTTGGTTAGAATCGAACCATGGTTCAAAGTGCTTGACCAACCCTAGTTGGGGTGCTTTCAATTATCAGGGAATTATAATTCAAGGTTTTGGGGTGACTTGACTTGGTTCACATCATGGGTTTACATCCACAACAGGACTTTGTGTGACCAAGAGGAAAAGTTTGAGTAAATCCAAAATAAATGTATTTCTGGATTGGGGAGTCCACTCAGCGGATCAAGGAGCTGCGAGTTAATGCAGTTGGAATTTAGAATACCTACCTAAAACCCTTCATGTTTCTTAACCATACCTAGTTAGGGTAATGTGAAGAGAAATATAGATCCTTGCCACTAGAATATTCAAGAAATAGAATATTCAAAAATCAATGGTGAGGGCTATTGGATTTTGATAAAATAGTGGAAGACTAATAAGTAATACTTTATTTATTTGTCTCAGTTTTATCATGATAAAGTAATAAACATTTTCTCATATTAATTTTTAGAAACGGAAAAAATGACTTCAAACATATCATTTGAAATCATACTCGAGAAGGAAAACCTTCTCATCAACACCAATTTCCAGGAATGGTATAGGTGTTTACGCGTCATCCTTTGCCATGAGAGGAAATTGTTTGTGCTGGAAGAGCCTATTCTAGTTGCGCCTGGAAAAGAGGCTAGTGATCAGGAACTATCTTTCAATGTGAAACATATGGATGATGCCACAGATATCCAATGTTTCATGCTATCGTCCATGTCTAATGATCTTTTCAAAACATTTGAAAACGTGGACATGTATAGGATGATGTCTCACCTAAATGATCTCTATCAAGAGAAGGAGAGACATGAGAGCTATGAGATCTCCAATGCTTTATTTACAACTAAACTTGGAGAGTCTGTGCCAGCTGAGCCTCATGTGGTCAAGCTTATTTGATACGTTGAATAACTAGACATCTTAGGGATTAAGTTACCAGATGAGTTGCTTACAGATCTCATCATATCATCACTACCCAAGTCCTTCTGTATCTTTATTGTCAACTAAGACATGAGAAACAATGAGAAAATTCTATTGTAACTTCTGACCTTAATCAACCTGGTAGATAAGAACATGGGGTGTGACAAACCCACAGTCCTTGTGGTGAATAAGAAAAGGAAGTACAAGGAAAATGGGCCAAAGATTCATAAACAGTCTTAAGCCCTTATACACCATCCCTCAAAGAAGGGGACGATTCAAAGGCAGGGCAAGGAAGGGGTGGTAGTATGTTTTTCCTGTGGAATTCAAGGCCATTGGAAGAGAAACTGCACCCAGAAGCGTGGGGACACTAATGGTGCATTCGTTATCAAGTGTAATCTTTCCATTTCTACACATTGAGTATTAGATACTGCTTATGTGGATCATATTTGTATTCAAATTTAGAAACCAAGTAGATTAAGAAATATTTCTAGAGGAGAGGTGGATCTTAAAACTTTTAATGAAACAAGGTTGGATTCATTGTCCATTGTCGATTACCATCACTCATTACCAACTAGAATGATTTTGGTTTTACCTAACTATTATTATCTACCTAGTGTTACCAAGAACATAATTTTTTTATCTTGTTTGAGTATGGATAGATTTATTTTCAAGTTTGAAAATAAGTTTGGTTTCTTTTAAAAGAACAATGTATGTTATGGTATGGAGCATTTAAATAACGGTTTGTATGTATTAAATTGTGAAAAAAAAAGTTTTGTAAATTGATAATGAAACAAACTCACATGACTCATACATCACCCATTTGTGGAATCTCCATCTTAGTCAGGTAAACAATAATCACTTGACAGAGCTCTTCCACGATGGTTATTTAGTCTCTACTGAGCTAAAACCACTTGATAGATGTCACACTTGTTTAAAAGGTAAAATGACCAATCCTCCTTTCAGTGGACAAAGTGAAAGGCCCACATAGATTCTAGAATTGGTGCACACAGATGTGTGTGGACGATTTCTAGTAGAATCTAGAGGTGGATATTCTTACTTCATTAATTTTACTGATGATTTGAGTAGATATGGATATGTTTAATTAATGAGGTAT
The DNA here is from genome assembly GCA_963277665.1 of Viscum album. Taxonomy (NCBI): domain Eukaryota; kingdom Viridiplantae; phylum Streptophyta; class Magnoliopsida; order Santalales; family Viscaceae; genus Viscum; species Viscum album. The sequence goes on from OY728145.1 coordinate 193,902,165, forward strand.
AAGTCAGAGTCCTTAGAGAAATTTAGGGAATTCAAAAATGAAGTAGAGAATCAGGTTGGTAAGAAGGTATCAAGAAACAAACTAGAACCTGGAGAATAAAGTGTATCTTTATAGGATATCCCAAGGAAACGAAAGGATATTACCAATATGACCCTTCAGACAAAAAAGACACTTTCACCAGACAAGTCTTATTTCTTGAGAGGGAGAACATCCTTAAAATGAATAATGGGAGAAATATTTACTTTGAAAAACTTGATTCTCAAGATACACAGGAGTTGGTATAGGAACAAGTTCCATAAGTCCCCATAAAAGAGGTTCCAGAAACACAAGTACAGTGTAGGGGCTCAAGAGAGGTAAGGGAACCAATGATATTTGGATTCCTAGTCACCAAGGATAGTGAATCATTATTGTTATAAAATTATGTACCTATCTCCTACAAGGAATCAGTAGAAACCTCAAAAGCTGCAATATGGATAGAATCTGTGAATTCTGAGATGGATTCCATGTATCATAACCAAGTCGGGGTTCTGGTAGATGATCTAGTTGATGTAAATCTTTTTGGATTCAAATAGGTATTCAAAATAATAATTGAAATGGAAGGTCAAGTTAGCACCTATAAAGCAATCTTTGTGGCTAAAGGATTCAAAAAGTGTCAAGGAATTGACTATGATGAAACCTTCTCACCAGTTTCCATGTTTAAATCCATAAGAATCATACTTTCCATAACATCTTACCATGACTATGAGATTTGGAAAATGGATGTCAAAACATCATTTATTAATGGGAACCTACGTGAAGATTTCTATATGAAACAACCAGAAGGTTTTGTGACACCAGTTGAAGCCAAACGGGTTTTCAAGTTGCAAAAATTTATTTATGGATTAAAGTAAGCATCTAGGTCATGGAACATTCAATTTAATGAAGCTATAAAGAAATTTGGTTTCATTAAGAATGAATATGATCCATGGGTTTATATGTAGTTTAATGGGAATGTGTTCATTATTCTAGTAGAATATGTTGACGAAATATTGATTATTGGAAATGATGTACCACTCTTTCGGTCATTTAAGGACTGGTTGAACAAGTGTTTCTCCATGAAAGACTTAGGCGAAGCATCCAACATTTTTGGGATCAAGATAATTACCGATAGATCCAAGAGGATTCTTGGATTAAGTTAGGGTACATACATTGACCTGATACTAAAGATATTTAGTATGGAACAATCCAAGAGGGGATTAGTTCCAGTGACACATGGCCAACATATTTCTTAGAAAATGTGTCCTCAGAAAAAAACAGGATAATGATAGAATGAGTATGATCCCATACGCTTCTTCTATATAATCCATCATGTATGTCATGTTATGTACTAGGCTTGATGTTGCCTATGAACTGAGCATGGTAGGCAGATATCAAGAATACCCAAGAGAAGAGAATTGGACTTCTGTTAAGACTATCCTTAAGAATCTAAGAAGGACTAAGGATATGTTTCTGGTGCATGGAGTAGATGAGGAGATTGTCATCAAAGGGTATGTGGATGCTGGTTTTTAGACAAATCAGAATGATTTGAAGTTGAAATATGGATATGTTTTTTGTCTCAATGGAGGAGCTGTGATCTGGAAGAGTTTAAAGAAACCAGTAGTCGCAAATTATACAGTGGAGTTCGAATATATAGCATCTTCTGATGTATCCAAGGAATCCATCTAGAATCAAAACTTTTTCCAGGAGCTTGATGTGGTGCCTAGAAGTAAAGATCTTATCATATTGTGTTGTGATAATACTACAGTGGTGGCTCTTGAAAAATAACGAAAGTCACGTCAACGGACAAAGCATGTACTCTGAAAGCATCACCTCTTGAGGTATTTCTATCAAAGGAGTGAAGTTACAGTTAGAAGAGTGTACAAGGAAGAGAATTTGATGGACCCCATGAATAAAGGCCTATCTCAGTAGAAGCATGAATATCATGTGAGAGCTATCAGGTTAAAGGTTTTTAGTAGTTGGCTCTTATCAAAGTGGGAGTCTATTGGATTTGGTGGCTTAGAACCAACTAATTTTTAATTTATTCATTAATAAATACCTTATCGCATCTTGATTGTTCCTCTACATGGTAATGCATGTGATAATGTCCTAAGGATAGTTGTTTCTCTAAAAGTTCATAGGGGATCCCTGCTATGATGAGAAGCTGGAAGTGTCATAACATTATTCTTGAATATATATTCTATAGTAAGATGATGTTATTTAAGGGACACAAATAATACAGGTCATTAGGTATGAGGACTCATAAAACTTTGAGGCACCTTCTCATGGTGTATTCCCTTGGTAATATCTAGGAGGATATTATGAGAACGAGACCTGCTGGTAGGAAATCCACATTTCATAGTTTCATTACAAGTTCCTACCTATGGATGTGTGTATTTGTTCTTAGACTTTAAGATTGTTATTAATGGTTATTGAAACTCATGAACTTATATGTATTAATGAAAATTGTGATGACACACTATTCACAGAGAGGTAGGATATGTTGGGTGCATCACGAGTAATATTGCATTAATTGATAATGTGAGAAAGGATTTGTTCCTTTTGTTTCATAATAGAAGTAGATATATCAGTCCCTTTGATGGAATTGATATATCCTAAATAAATCCATAGCCATGGCAAGAAATGGGAAAGTTCAATTATAGGAATTTAAAGAAAGAATAATCAAGCACATGGGTTGATGGAACCATCATGAAAATCTCTTGATTCGATATATCGAGACAAAAGGATTACATTACACGGTAAGCATTCATAGGAGGTGACATGTCATTGTGGTATTAGCTTCTTTCTCTATGGGTGCCTTGGCATGAATCTAGAAGCTAACCTTGGAATTTAGGCAGGCTCTTACTAATGCCACTGAGAAAGAGGCCTAGAGGGTCACACACAAACTGTATCTAAGTATCTCATCTAAATATTAATTTAACAAGTTGAATAAAGATTATTCCTGATTGTGGTTTAATAATTATTCCAGGATGCCTGATTGAATTTATTTAGACACTAGTTATTCGAGAAAATATATTGTGGTTGAAATAATATATTTATCAGTGAGTAATGCAGTGATATTTATTTGAGAAATAAATATCCATTATTCAAGGTCTAATAAATATGGTGTAGGAAATAAAAGAAAATGAAAAAACAAAAGTACACACCGTGTATATTAATATACACGCCCTGTGTATTAATATACACACCATGTATTTTTTCTGGTGATTTGTGAGAAATAATATTATTTATTTCATTAAATAATATTAGGTGTAATTCTCTAAGCATATGTCAAGTAATAATAGTAGTCAACTGTTATTATTAGACATGGGGTATGACTAAGAATTAAATGAAATGAATAAATTCTTTTGTGTAATTAATTTCTTTTATTATTATAAGTTATCAAAATCCCAATTAGATAATTCTCATTAGCCTATCCATTTTTTTGGGGGTTGTGTACAATGGATCTAGGGAAAGCTCTCAAGCCAAGAGATAATTTCTTTTCTTCCAATAATGCTCTCAAGCTATGAGGGAGATACTCCTACACCGGATCAAGGAGAGCGCTTTGGAAGCGGCTCTCAAGGAAATCCAAGGCAAACATCGCAAGCGAAGGAACTTCAACTCTGTCACCCATAGATCCCTTCGGTGATGTCCAGAGATATGTAGAGCACGGGTGGATCACCTATTGAGCAATTCTGCACTTGGATTCTATAATGCAATGATAGATCATATCAGATTGTTACTGAAAACATCAATGAAGAGAGAGTTCTATCAAGGTAATTCTTTTATTTTAATTAAATTAATTATAAACAACATATTATGATCCTCTCTACGGTTCTAGGACTACCTTCCTTTATTTCGTTCTTTATTCGATTCAGAAGATCCGGCATTTTATTATCATGATGGATCTCAGATTAATCATTGTTAATGGAAAATTCTAGTTGGGTATACCCACCAATGTGCTTTTGATGAGCCTGGAACCTATAATTGTGTTGAGGTAATGGTTGGCACACTGTTAGTAGTAATTTTGCTCTATAACCATGTGGCTTGTAAAAGGGGTGTTACTAGTTAGAGAAACTGTGAAGGGAATCCCAGGAGACTGGGCGGCTCAAGAGCCCATTGGATAGTGGTGACTGAACATCCACTATACAATTTTTCAAATAGTGTGGGTGGACAGCTAGGTGGTGGTGAGGCTGACCCGGAGGGAGTCAACATGGTTTTATTTGATTAGGTGACTGAGGAGGTTCCAATTCAGAAGAACAGTGTGAGTTATAAAAAGAGGAAGGCGGAAAAAGATTGCTCCTTACTCCCCCATCCTTTGGAGACCCTCTCTGGGAAGAAACTATCGGTGTCACTGCCCAACGCAGTTAAAGAGGATCCTCATGCTTTAACCAAGGAGAACGTCAATGAAATGGGAAGTTCTACTGGGAAGGTAAGGACTAGAAAGGAACCTATCCTTTATTCCTAGGAGGATATGGTCGAGGAATTTCTGTATGTTGACATTCCATAGGAAGAGGCTGATATGATGGGACGAGCTGTAAGAGTGGAGGTCGACCACGAACAGGCAAAGTGGATTGACAAGCAAGATTTGATCTTAATGAGAGGCTTCAACGACAAGAAAATCAGCAAAGAAGAATATATCTGCACTTGGGACAAAATTGCGAACCGTTTGGAAGACATTATTGGAGAAGATCCTGAGGATAAGGTATGGATAATGCATTGGAATCTCTACAGGGAAGAAAGAAATAATAGGCTATGGCTGTGTTTTGGTAACATTTCCTTTTCTTATGAGGCTTCGCCCCCGGTCTGATTTGGGAAGTGCAGTCTGGACTTCCTCATTGGGCTAGAGCACTCTACCATTTCCTTTGCAGGTCATTTGGGATATGGCTGATTTGGAGGGATGGCAACATCGGGAGGGACCATTCTTGCATGGGATCGCCGAGTGTCCAGCTTAGGGATGGTGGTAGTTGTTATTGCGTGTATGTGGTAGTTTCTTCTCTCTCTGGTTTTTTTTTGGGTTTGTTTGGATGTCTTTTTGGACCTTTTGGTTCCACACTTTTTCCACAAAAGTGTTTCCTTAATAAAAATAATAATTGCCAGTCAGTCATGGTTAGTGCACGGTTTGTCCAACTTTTCATCCAAATAGTGTGCCTATTAATAATGGGGAAATTACCATTTTCCTCTCAGGATTAAATGTTTATTCTTGAAATTTATCCCCCATTAGACCCCCTTTAACTTGGGTGATGAACCATAATCATCCTCCTCATCCATGGGTATTTATGCTTCAATTATTCGGCATTTGGAGTGCTATTTGGTGTGAATCCAATATCTAGGTAAGTCTCTGACTCGGTTTACTTCCATTTCCTTTAATATTCTTTATTAGTTGTTTCCTATCCTTCCAAATCACTAAACCCTTATTTTCCACGGTATTATTCATCCTAGTATATATGTATTGTTAATTTGAATTTAGGGACATGTTTAGATGATCATTTTTCTAAAATCATGAGGTAGGTGGTCTATAAGATGTTTCCCATAGTATTGATGTTTATATATTTGTATATAGTGTTCCAAAGTTTTTTCCTTGTTATTTTTTTATCTCTTTGAATAAGGAAAGTAAAATATGAATTAATGTGAGGTGTGAGACCCTTCATAGAGGCCATTGGGATCATTTATGACTTAACACTAAACTTAGGGTTACCTATGAGGTATGTCGAACCTTTGAAAATGGTGAAACAAATTAGTAAAAGTTGAGATACGGTAATTATGAAAGTGAATGGTGTGTACTTTTTAATTTGGTATGTAGAAATGGTTGGAAGGAAAAATTTAAAATGTTTATGTTATAGATTTTTTAAATGATTAAGGTTATTTTAAAATTCTTCAAATTTTATGTTTTTTATTTTAATCTGGTTGTGGTTTTCAAAGAATGAAATGATTTTTTGAATTTGGGTAATGTTTAATAAATGAATTTTTGACCTCAAAGTGTTTAACAAGGGGTTATTATTGGATTTAAAATGGTTTTTATTTTGTGTGTGAGTTTTAAACATGGGGAAATATCAAGGAGGTTTCTTTTAAAGGATTCAAGGGAATGGATGGCCTTGGTTATGTTTTGATATTAAAGGAAAATACCCTTGTTCAAGGGTAGTATCAAAATATTTTAAGTGGTGTTATGAAATTGTGAAAAGGGGATGGTTCTTATTGTGACATTTTTGGTTTTAAAGGTCTATTAGGACCAAGGTAAATGAGGAATGATTAAAGATATTGAAATTTTATAAATCATTTTATAAAGATAGAAATGAATGATAATGGATTGTTTAGGGATGGTTAGAGGAGACATGCCAAATCCTTATTAGATTCATGGGCTGATGCTTCATGTTTTTTATCCCATAACTAATGGTTTTGGGATATTGTACTGATGCTCCACACCCTGATTGTGGGTGGGTCAAACTAATTAACCAAGAACCCCGATGCACCACGGTTGTTTAGGGGAATGTCCAGTGCTTCTAAACCCAAGGGTATGGACATGGAATTCCATATTAATTTTGGGATGGTCAGACATGACGTTTTGAGTCTTGGTTGGATTCCTAGACTTATGCTTCATGTTTTCCAACCTGTGAACTAGTGTTTGGGATGGTTGAACATGATGTATTGGATACCAATTGGATTATTGGACTAATTTCCTTGATTTTTGACCTATGACCCCTATTATATATGGTATGGGTATCCAAACTCATGTTATATTGTACACTGGATTAAAGTAATGGATAAATGAATGGCCTTATAAAATAAAATGGTTGATTTCCCTTGGTGGTGATATGAAGAAATCTAAAAGATGTAATAGAAAATATACAAATGTTTAAATGTAAAACATATTTTCCCTTTCTACTTATTTATTTATTGCACCTTTTTTATCTACATGAACTATTGTAAAGACTGGATATTACTTTAGACACCATTGCTGGTGGACTAATAAGTTGTAATCGCACCCTCCTTCAGTTGTCAAGCAACATGGGAACCCTAGAAGATGCTACTTGTTTGAAGTCATAGGTTTAGGATAGGGTCATGGTGTTTGGTTTATGCATGGGATGATGGATTAGAGCACGGTATATTAGGACCAAGTTGGGACTCAAGTCTGTATTCTGAATATTTTTGGTATTTTTTTTAGTGATTTTATTTGTATGACTACCTGACATATAGTGCTTTCATCATATTGTTATGTAATGTGTTACTTGGTTACTTGTTGGTTTCTGTCTTATTCTATCTACTTATTCTTCCTAATGGTTATTACATATGTTGGTATTATTTTGGTTGTGGTATTACTCTAATAAGAGGGTATATTCTCATCAATGAATCTGTATAGAACCACACTACTATTCCTAAGTCTTTTGTATATAGGGAGATTTTCCTAAGGTCATGTGGTGACCCAGCCCAGGTCACCAGTTTTAGTGGCCATTGGGTCAGGATGTCACATGATACCACTTCTAGGGAATAATTTCTTTACCTTTCTAAATGGATGATCCCCTGGTAGTTAAGGAAAGGTTGAGCATAAAGAAACATAATGTTATATGAATACTGGATGGTGATAGGAATAAAAAAATCTTCCATCGGTTTCATAAAAAAATAATCAGGGGAGGAATAAAGGACCTTGTAATTAATGGTTGTCTCCTCACCTGTATATGATATATCCAATGTAGTGGTTAAGTATTTTAAAAGGTTCAACTCTAATTATTGGATTAAAAACACCCACGTGATGATTGATAATATATCACCCTGCATTTAGGAGAATCAAATTCAATGTCTTACCATGAAACCCTATAAAGAGGGAATTAAAAAACACTTTTCTCACTGAATATTCACAGTGTTGATGGTATTGATGGTTTCATCGATAAATTACTCATATTATACTAGGAAATAGTGAATGACAAGGTGGAGAATACTTTGATGGAATAATTCAATCATGTATCCATACCTTATGGTATCAACTCCAACTTCATTTCTCATATACCTAAGAAGTAAAATGTCATTGATAACCTGAAATTCAGGTCAGTTTCAATTTGGAATATTGTTCCCAAAATCATCAGCAAAATCATTATGGCCAGATTGGGGAGATTATTTAGAGACATTATTAATCCCAACCAATTTGGTTTCCTATTTATAAGGAAAACCCAAAACTACCTCTTCACATCATAAAAAATGTTCAACCTAATGAGGAATAAAATAAAGTTTTTGAACTTTTCCCTCAAAATTGGCATCTCCAAATCTTCTGACACCCTCATGTGGAGCTTTATTATGGTTATAATTAAGAAATATTGCTTCTCTAATACATTTATTATATTTATAATCACCTTCCTACACTCTAAAAGGATTTACATTCTCTTTATTCGATTTCTTAAAGTCCTATTTTAATGTTCTAGGGCTGTTATGAAAGGAAATCCTCTCCAAACCCTTCTTTTTTCATGATTAAAGACTATATGATCAAATTCATCAACGATATTTGCATCATTGTGCTGTATAAATAGAACAACATTGGTTGAGGTATTTTCATACCCTATCACCTTCTTTATACTAATGATATCTTCTTATTTGGGAAGGCCTCCAAAAAAACAGGGTCTGTTATCAAAGCTATATTTATCCATTATGGGGAAGTGGATGGGTATGCCATTATTTAGAATAAATACTTAATTATATTTTAAAATGGCATCTCATTGAAAAGGAAAAACAATATTTCTAGAACCCTCTATGTGAAGAGGGGGACCCATCCCTTCACTTACCATGGGGTGCCTTTTGGGGGTAAATTCAGAATTGTTACCTTAAAGAAATTTCCTCTAGAATTGTGAACAAATTTTCTAGGTGGAAGGGAAATTATGTGTCCCAAGCTGGGAGAGTGTGCATAGTTAAATCGGTTATCCCATCCAAGTTTTTATATACCTTCTATCTTTACATATTTCCTCGTAGTATCATCAAGAATATTTAATTAAATATCATGAAATTTATCTGTATTGAATCCATTGATGAAATGAAACTCATTACTAAGCAGTAGAATGATTTCATAAAACCCACAAATATAGGGGGCCTTAGTATCAAAGATATAAATATTTTTAATGAATCCATTCTTTCCAAATTTACTCAGAATCTCTTGATGTTTAGTGACCCCTTCTTGGAGTTTCTTTTTATAAGAGTAATACAAAGATGTCGAATGAGTATACCTATTACCTTGCCTAATCATTCTGGCCCACCATTAGGTACTCTTTCAATAATATCATGGGAAAAACCAAATGGTTAGTGTGTACATAGTCCAATATCAATTTTTAGACCAATCTTTATCTTGATAGGACCATGGAGGATAACATGGTTTCCCATCTCAATAGAAATCATCTCTTCATTGTATATTTTCTCTCCATCAGCCTTAGATATGATGTGATATCCCTCCTCACATCTCCCTCGATCTTCATAACTATGTATTTTTTGATAGGAACACTATCATTTGGACTCCAAACTCAAATGGTAATTTCAACACCCTATACTTTTATAAATTAAATTTTGGACTCCTTCCCAACACACCTTCATGGATTCTTGAATTAAGATCCCCATTTATACTGCCCACAAGTTTTATGCTCCTCTGAAAAATTTTGAGAGATAGGATTCCTAAATATGATTGTATGTAATTCACCAAGATCTATATGTATTCATCCTATCATCTCTATATGTGGATATGGAAAATTTCAATCATATTTTTGTTAATTTACCTTTATCTCCAAACTTTGGGGATAAATTTAGGGGTTTTTTGGAATCAGTGCTGGCATAGGGAACTAGGTGGAGGACCTATTGAAACATAACACAATGGTTTCTTATGGTGAGTATGCGTGAAGACTAATAATTGTAGATAGTGGTTATATCATTTCACAAACTTTGACAGCCCAAAATATGGTCATATTTGAGAACCAATCCCCCTCTCTTTATGCAGGGACCATTTCCATCCATCATGATTTCCTCACTACCTCCCGTATTCAAACAGATTCCATGCAGAATTTTATTTCTGAACACAACATTCTACATATGCTTGGGGTACATGGTATGGAAATAAGACCAATTGTACTAAAATACAACCTCTGTATTACCCCTACCAGTGAGTGGATTAAGGCTAATATTGAGGGTGTGGCTTCCTCCATTCCATTACCCTCAAGGTGTGGTGGTGTCTTATGCACCTATTGTGGGTTCATTAAAGGTTTCTTCTCTCATTACCTTGGAAAAGTAATTGCTTATAAATTTTAGATTTGGGAAATCATACAAGGTTTCAATCATTCATTTCATCATGAATGGAATTCTTTTTGGAATGAATCTAATTCGAAGTAGGTCGTTGAAGCTATGAGGGCCAAAAATAGAAATGTTCTTTGGAGAAGGTTACCCCACTTGATCAAATGTATTCACAACACTAATTACCTCAACATAATGGTGTAAAATTCATATAGTGAGCCCAACCAAGATGTATAAGTGTTTTAAAATAGGGATATCATGGATATAATCTCAATGTGATCCTTCTATATTCCATAAATATATTCATCCTTGGATGATGAGAGCATGTGGTGTGTGACCCACACCAGTATTTTTCAAACCTCATGAAACGTCACATCTTTTGTCTTAATTTTTACTTAATAAATTTTAGGTTTGGATTCATATGGAACATAAAATCTTTAGATGTATTTGGTTTTCTCCATGGGTGTACCATACTAACCCACTTGGTGTGGGATAACCACCACACTCTCCTCTGACCTCATGCTTCAATTATAACATGTGTCAGGGTTGTACTTCAACTATACTTCTTGTATGTGACCTCCATGGCCACTCAGTACTAGATTTCAGCATTAATATCTATCAAGGGGTCTTAAAATTCTCTTAGTTTCATGGTTGGAACATATAGCCTAATTTTAAAAAATAAGTTTCTCCAACTCCTCCAATCTATTCACAAAATAACATATAATAACAATATTATCCTCATAGACCAACATCCAAATTCTATCTTTCACTTCAGTTCATCAAAAATCATCCATATTTTTTATTCCACCCTAATATGGATGGAACTTCACAAATGATACCATCATATAGATATAAGAGGCATCTTTATAAATTCTTTATTGAACTCCTCATCTTCTAAGACATTTTCCTTCAATAAAAAATGAATCTTAAAGAACATTAAAGGTGAGAACTTATTTTTTTCATATAAAAAATTAAAACCATAGCCAAATCAATCTTCCAATATATGATATGTATTATAAATATCATTCATTTAATATAAAGATACACTTTTTGTGAACTCCTTTACAATAATAATGGTTTCTCTTTTTAGATTCCAAGATACTTATTCTTAAATTATTAAATATATTAACATAACCTTATGAAAACATTATGTGTCATTGACCATAAATATAATCCACATAAAGTAGGTTCAATAAATTCCCCCTTTTTATTTTTTTCAATACTCATATAAAATGATGTTTCAAGATCTTTACTCAACTCCATTCTAAGTCATCTTCACTTTTCTCCACTTTTCTTTTCAACCTATAATTTCAATTATCTCCACTTATTAAAAAGAAATGAAAATTTTATAGAGATATGGTGGTATCATTTCATACTTAAGAAATGTGTCATAAACCATTCCAATCTATGTCTACATGATCTAATATTTGAGTTAAAAAAAGATCGGTTCACTTAGATAATAGATATTTCCATTAAAAATACAATATGATACCAACTGAGATGAGATGCTCCTTAATTTTCTCAAGAACTATCCAAAAACTTTCAGGTTGAGGAAATTGTTGATTATAATTGTGAGAAAAATTTCTCCTAAAATATATCAACCTTAATTCACTTTTTAATAACACTTATTCAAGATCATTCCAGAATAACAATATTTTCAAGGAGTGATATTTATATTAGCTTCTATTTATCCACTTTCCTCCCTATTAAAAATAAATATCCAATATTCCTCATAAATGTGGGTCACTTCTATAGATAAATTTCAAGATGTTCCATGTTGATAATGCACTGAATTTGATGTTTTCTCACTCTTTTTTAGGTTTGAAATTATACTTCAGCTTCATCAAAAATAATCCATTTATCATATTTTTAACTAACAATTGATTGACAAATCTATGGTACTGAATTATTCTTTTTAGTTGTCTATATTTTGACAACACTCTCTCATTTTATGGTTCCCTTTGAAAATATTTTTTACCTTTAAATTACCAAAATAATTATCACACAAATACAACAAGTAATATAGGTAATAAGGTAGGGATACTTACCTCTCAATGTAAATAGGATGGTTGAGATTTTGTTCTTAACCAATTTTCTCCATTTTTCTTGCCTCTATGTCTGTTCTTAAAATATTATTTTGTTTAATTGTGAATTTATCTCTTCACGGCTTCATCTCTTTATCTATAACGTTCCTACTTTATCTATCCATTAAATAAAATGTATCATATAATTTAATTTTCATTTCTTCTATAGATTTTTCTTATGTTGGTAATGTGCTAAATGTAACACTCTATGTTTTTAAGAAGATTACACTTTCTTTAAACTATATGACTATAATTATAAATTATTTTTTTATTTGTTGAATTTAATTTAAATAAATTAGGTATTTATTTAAAAGATTTTAATTAAAATAACAAAACTTTATTCATTCAGATTTAAATATTACAACAAAATCAGGTGAAACTAAGTATTATGCACCATGGATTATTACTCACCAAGAATTATTACATCCCTTAAAAGTGGATAAATTAAATGGGTAAAATAAATAAAAAATAATAAAACCTTCAACTCTGGGAGATCTCATGTATCATCTTCACCAAAGAGGATCACCAATATTCAAAGAAAACCTGTAATGAGGAATACCATCATGAAATGAGAAAACATATTGTGAGATCCTAAATTTAAAACTATGGAAATGAGAAGTGTGACTTGAGATGTGTGAATGGAATAAATGATTTTAGTAAGGCTATACATAGAAATGAAATTTGGCCCATTTAAATATATTCATTGTAAATATAGTCATTGGATATACATGTATCCAATGGGTATACTGAATTCATGTATTATTAGTAGTAAATTTAAAATAATATATGTCATGAAAATAAATAATGAAATAAAATATAATATTAAAATATTATGAATATGTATATTTATGCATTATGTATTATATGGAATCCCGCCTTTTATTACATAACTTTTCATTACATTTTAAAAACAGAGGACCTTTAAAGTCTAGTGTCTTGAAAATCAAGAACAAAAAACATGAAAACTTAAAAAATGTATTTTAAATACCCTTGAAAAGTCTCTCGAAAATTTCATCCTCTGTAAAACTACTGAATCTCATAACCTACAGACATACATTGAAGGAAATGGTGAGCAGAAGGCCTTGTAAGGAAAGAAGGAGAATCAGTTCACTTGTGATATCAATAAGAACTTGATGAAAAACCTAAATACATGATAAATGGAAGTATAGTAATTTCATAATAAAAATAACATGAACCATAACATTAATATGTAGCTACAATATTTAATTTATATATTAATGAACATATCCCCAAGGTTCATCCCCAAGGTGTCATAAAAATTACCAAGGTTATTCACCAAGGTATCATGAAACTTGTCATATCTAGAGATTAAATTCTTTACCCAATGAATTGGACCACTATTAGGGAACAGCATTAATATGTCCTTATTTTCATGTGATCCACATAGATCATAATCACACAATTCATAAATAACCCAAATAGAATAAAAGAAATGGGTTTCATGTCAAAATCATATTGTTTTAAAAAGTACTTAAAAACTTGATTGTTATGTCATTTATAAACCATGGAAAAAGGAATGAGGTTTTCATGTACCAAAAATCTAGAACCAAAAGATCCATTTTTATGTATTTTTGAATACACCCATAACTAAAATCGTTTTGGGTATTCACATAAAGAAAATAATAGAATTTGTTTGAGAAAAATGGAGAGGTTTTGAGACAAAAATTCTGTAACATAACTACTATATAACATGGTTTTAGAAAACATTGAAAACAGAGAGGAAAAGGGTCAACCACTAATAAATAACTCATGACACATTATAGATATAGGATAAAATTTAAATAAGATCATGGTATGGAAGTTTCAATGACATGCCAGATAAAAAGTAAACATGAATGAAAACAGAAGATGCGATTTCTTTTACCAAAATTTGGCAGCCTAATGGCGTGTCTTAAAATTTCAAAAAATAAGTTGATGAGAGAGGAAAGGGTATATCATCAATTGAACATGAAATGGACAGTAGTAGTGATATAGAATAACAAACCACCACATAATAAAATGTAAACTAGAAGATATAACAAAAAGAAGTTGTGACTTAAAAGAGGAGGGTGAAAGGTTCCATTACCATGAAGAGTAACTTCAAAATCTTGAAGGTTGGGACCATGGGGGGCCTGAGGGAACCTTTGGAGGACTTCTTGGGAGGAAAAAAAAGACTAGAGCTTCGTTAAATATGATTTTGGAATGAATGGAATGAGGGAATGGATTGGTATTCATAGAAAAAGTGATAGAATGTTTTATTAATTTCCAAAGGACACCTCACCGATGGTATTTGAAAAACCATGAGCTTTCCCATGGTATTTTCCCATGGTATTGTCGACTTGGGACACTTCATGGAATATATTACTATTCACAAGTCTACCAGAATTATTACATCATTAATGATGTCATTAAACACACCAAAATTCAAAACTGTATTTTCACTATTCACCAAAAAAAAACATTTTATAAAAATATCATAAATTCACCCTAACCTAATATCGATACTCTGAATTCAAAAATGAACTCCATTTTACAAAAAAAACTAAATATTTTTAATTTAATTTTTAAATAAAATCATTATTTATTCAAAAAAACTCTAAAACTATAACTTATTTTGTAACAAATTGAAATAGTAAACAAGGTCCCATAAAATTATCGTATAACCATAATACAATAAAGTAATAATTTATTATTAAATTTCATGAAAATACATTATCATTTTAAATTATTAAATTTATTATAAAATTTTAAATAAAATATTTATGACATACAAAAATACCAAAACTTATACTATAATCATTTTTTCACTTTTATGATGTCTAAATTGTATTTATATATTCATGGGTGAAGTTTTTATTTTTTTGGCTGATCTACTATTCCTTACAATTCATAAGGGTATGTTACTATTCATACTTTACTATTCACTAACAATCAAGTTGAACTTATTAGACTCTAAATTTCTTACTGATCACAACTGTATAAGACCATTTTTTGAAAATCATTTCACATTATTAATTATTTAATGTATACAAAAATATTTTAAAATATCCATTTTTCTGAAATTCATCAATAATATGGAACTTCAACAAATTCATCCTATATTTATCCGGACATTAGAAATACACAAATTTTACCATAAGAATAAATAAAAATTTATTTATATAAAAGGATTACAAAAAGTAACTAAGGCCTTGTTACATAGCCCCTTATAACACCTGCATAGGACCTAAGTGTAAGGTGTGTTATGGTGATAGAATCTTGGGGCATCTCAAAAAACATTGCCTGAGTGGTGATTTCAATCAGATTGAACTTTTCCCTTAGGAAATTTCCTTCAAGATTCACATGTTGAAGTTCGGCTTAGGCTTGGTCGAGAGCAAAGCCCAGTGATGCTACCTCCTTCCCAAGCTCTGACAGATGGGATTTGTATGGTCCGAGTCTACTAGATGAGGCCATCGACTCTTATTTCTGTATTAATTAACCAAAATCTTTGGTATTTATAAACAATAATTGTAACATTATGAGTTTTATTTCTAACAGTAATAATAACCAATGGTCATATAACAGTCAAAACCCAATGGTATCACTTTATTAATTAAAGGATATACTTTTGTGGAGTATAAAATTAAATAACACACAAATTTATGAAACAAATATTATTCAAAGGATTGGTTCCTTACACATTAACACTATTATTAAAATATGATATGATGAAAATAGAGATATTAATGTCAATGGATTGGAAAAATTAAATTTTTTATAAATTATATAATTGTTTTAAATTGTATTTATTATATAATATTTAGTATAAAAGTAATATTTTTCAAAAAATTTAAAAATGGTTATATATTTTAGACTAGTAAATAAAATTAAAATATTTTAAAATATTATTATATATAAAATATTATATTAATATTCCTCAAATTAGGGATTGGGATGAAATAATATTAAAAACACATAATATTTAAAAACTTTATTTTTTTTAATAACAAAAGTTTTTCTTTATAGTTTGAATTTTAATTTAAAAACTAAATTTATAAATTTTAGAATTTTAATTTTATGAAATGTTTTACATTTTTAATTCTTCATGTTAAAATTATATTAGGGTGAATTTTTTATATTTTTCTAAAATAATTTATTTATAGGTGAATAGTGAAAAAAATGTTTATTTCACTAATACCCCCAATTTTATGACTTAAATGTTTTTTGGAACTATTATAAAACAAAATAAATAAATTAAAAATACTATGTTAAATTTATAAAACCCGTGTTCAATATTTTGAAAACTATAGTAATATTTTACTCTAAAAATTATTTTTTATTCACTTATATTAGAAATTAGTTTCCATTACTTGTAGAAATCAAATCTAACAAAATAGATTTAATATGTAAGATCAAAATTTTCAAACCATTTAATTAGTTAAAATTTATTTTTTCTAATAAAATTTTGATTACTAATATTAAAGTTAATGTCTATGATAATGGTGAAGGGATTATTTTCAAATAATAGTTTTATTAATATTTTGTACATTTTATCTAATAAATTAAATTGATCTATTTTAAATAATAGAATTATTATGATGATTTAATATATATATATATATATATTATAAATAATTTAATCTCTAATCAATTTTATATAATTTTTAGATTACTTAATGATGAAAACAACATTTTTCTACAAAATAGTTTTTCTATCTCTTAAATTTTTCAAGTTAAAAGTTGATTTTCACATATTTATAAATGGAATTGGATTATATATATCAATTATGTATTCTCATCACACCCTAATTTTTTAATTGATGTTATCTTATATTTTTATAAAACCTAAATTACTTACTTGAAAACTAGTTTCGATGGTATAAACAAAAAAAATGAAAGTAAAGAAATCTAAGAATAAGTGAATTCAAACATGTTTACAACATGTGAATAAATTTTTAGTTTGAGGATTTATAAAAAACATAACACCCCAAAATCCATTATTTATCACTTTTGGAACCATTGAACCTTTAATAGTGTCATTCCATTATTGAAAAATAATGGGTGTTCATAAAAGTTCCTTTTTCATCACATATAAAAGGGGATCACTTCCACCCTTTCAATTATACACTTTCCCATTGTAAATTTACTTTAACCCCTGACAAATTTACCTAACCTATAATTAAAATTCACTACCTAAATCCCTTGCTCAACATAAGTTATTATAAGCCCATAAATTCCAATGACACTTTCAATAGTAACTTCACGGTCCAAAAGTGAGTATTATTTAATCCATATCCTTTTATTCTTAATATTTCACTTAAAACCTTATCCTAAACATAATAATATAATCACCTATTCATAATTAATATACTAAATATTAATTATATTAATTTAACGACCCTTATTTATTCATTTCCAACCACTAATAAAAACAAAACAACGTTTATCATGCGGACGTGCAGACTTCCACCTCCATGAAGCAGTGTGATTTTTTTCCCATCACTAACTAACATAGATTTCTATAAAAGTTAATTTAAGGTAAAGTAAATTATTTTTTGACACTAATAATATTATCTAAAAATAATATTTTACAATCTATAAGTGATATTAATATTAAATGGTCAAACTGAACTGAACCTCTTAAAAAGAACATATCGGAGTTCATTTTCTAATCTTAATTAATTTTATAAAAACCTATATAATTTTATAAATGTTATCATAATAGAATAATAAAATAAATACACAACTAAATTTTTTTATATTATTAAGTTAATATACAACACATTTAATCATGGTTAACATTCCAAAATAGTTACGTAGAAATTGACTGAACAGCCTCAAATAAACAACATAAAAAACACTCTATAATAAATAAATATCATATGATAATAAATGATCCATAGTAAAATAATTAAAGATGATTAAGGTTCCCAATAAGTTATATAATAAACATAATTTGATTATTCATTAACTTAGGTGCTTACATCAAGTTAATCAGTGCCAATGTAAGAGTTTGGGCTAACTTAATGTTTTTCCATTGAGTTACAAACATTTTTACATAACTCTATTTTTCTAAGTTTGATTTATTCTAAATAATGAATAATTTTTATGATATATATTAATAATTTTTCTGGGTTATATAATTATTCCTTATAGCCTCATTATCTAACGCTTCTTACCTTAAAGATTATGTTTCTTGTAATGGTTTGTTCTATCAATTCCCTTTATTTGGAGAATGAATTCATGTTTTAACCTAATATTATTTAAAATGGGTTAACCACTAGAAATGAATTTATTTCATCAAAAATCATCATCAACCTTGTAATTTAAAATTTTAATTTCACAATCCCTCTTTAATTTTCATTTAATCGAGTTACTAATCAAGTTATAAGGGGATTTCCATCTCAAACTCCTTTCTTTGAGATGCATTTTTATTATGCACATAATTTTATTAATATTGTGTAGATGATATGTTTTCGATTTATTATTCCATCAAATATATTACATTAATGGTATTTTAAATTTAAATCTATATCTCATTTAATGGTTCTCAATTTAAATGTTACTTGAGTCACATCATATTTCCTAACACAATTTTTTTCTCCATGAGTCAAAAATTATTTACTTGGTTATTACCTTACAAGACCATTTTATCCTTCCATTTACTATTCCAAAAGTTAATTTATATTTTTCTTAGGTTAATTAAATTCTTTCATTTTTATCATCATCCTAGATCAAATATACTCTTAAATAAAAATTTAATATTAGTGAGAATAAAACTCATTATTTACAATCGAACTTTCTCCCCATGTCCATATTTTCCTTTAATTTTTTCCTATATTTTGGGAACTCAAATATGGATTAATTCATGTGATCCTCTTAATTTTCATCACCAATTTTCTAATGGATATTTTATTTCAATACATACAATGTGGGTTTTCAATAAATGTGTTTCTAAATATTAAAAGGTGTTACGTATCATGTATATATTCTTTATCTTCCACTCCATGTTTCACCTCTATAAACTTTATTTATTTTTCAATGATTCATTATTATATATTTCTTAAAAAATCATGTCTTAATATATCAAAAAAAAATATTTCTATACTTTTTTAAAATGAATTTTAAAAAAAACTCATGACTTTGTTACTTAGAATTTATTTATAAAAATAATAAAATAAACTTCTTTCAAAAAAAATCATAAGAATGGATTTCCCATAATTTTGAATTTTTTTCCATGTTTCATGGATTTCATAAAGTAAATGATTTTTCCATTATTATATTAGTTTTTTTTAAAATGTTTTTCATGTAAAAAGTTCATTTCCATAAAGATTTTCAATGTAAATCATACCATTATTCTAAAAGTATTTTTAATCTATCCATCGATTCTTTATATATGTTATCATAAATAAGCCTTGTTAAATCTCTATAATGGATATTAACTATTTCTACCTTTTTCTTTCATAATCAAATTCATTTTATAACCATAATGTTTCTTCTAATATATTTATTTTATAAACATTCTTTATTTCCTTCCATTGATTTAAGGGTGTTCACATAGATTCCATACATCGATCGATTGGGGAAATTATTAACAAAACCATATACCCTTTATCTATATAGTGTAAATACTGTATGCTTTATTTTATTAATTGAAGGGTATTTACCTATAATTGTTTTGAATATATTTTGATACCCATTAATTTTATAAGGTTTTACCATGTAATTACTATTGATGGAATTATGTTTTATTTCTTTATGTAACTCCATTTAAAAGGGATATGAAATATATTTTATTTACATATATTCTTTATGATATGATGAATGATTGATTTCAACTGTCACACATATGTACGTATGAATTATTGGTAGGGTATTATATCACCCTTCAATTGTTTTAAAGTTTATATATCATGATATTTTAATATTTGAGTGTAATTATATTGTCTTGAAATCATGGATGCAAGTGTGTGACTATTTTCTAATTCCTTAACAAAGGTGTTCATCTAGTGTGATTTTCTCATATAGAGTGTTTAACATCCTTATACTATTGATGGGCCCTCTGGTGTAGTTCCATGCATTCTAACTTTCCAAAGGCGGGAAAACACTACCACCGTCACGAATGATGTTCTATCCTTAATCATAATAGGATGATGGTATTTTGGTTCCTCCTTCCATGGATTCCTTATTGAAGTTAACTACCTAATATAGTTCTCCATCATATATTTGATACTTGTTTCGTAATATTTTTCCCAATGAAAACTTAAACTAGAAACTGGTTAATTAGGATAATTTTTATTGTGATAGGGAATCTACATTTAGTCGGAGCTGATGATGTTGGGAATGTCTAATCATTCGTGAATGTTGGGTGTCTTGGTAATCTATAAAATTATTCCTCTTTTAGGATTGAGAGAATATAATTTATGAGGAAACAAAGTTGTAGAACCCTATTAATCTTGTGCTTATTATGGGGAAATTTATTTCAGGGTAGTAAGGAATATAGGTTTTATTACTTTGGGAATATCATACTTGTCAGATAGGGTATCTCTTGTTTATAACGTGTTATAAGAGACATCTAGAACTCAAGATTCCAGGAAACATATTCTCATCACATAGGGATTACAAGTCTCATTCCCTATTTAATATCATAATCACAACATGATCTAGGGATTCAGATGTATTAGGAGGGGTCATAGGTTTAATGTTGGGTGAGAGATTTCATATATTTAGAGTCTAATGCATATTGTCCCACATACGCTCATCATGAATGGGTTTATCACTTGAATATAATCTTTTGGAGATGTGATCATAGGTTTAAATTCATGTGGGGATGTAATCGTAAGTTTAAAGTAATTTGGGGATGATTACCATATACTCTCATAACATACTAGGACAAATATAGATTAGCATCACTTGGTGGCACTGAATTCCAGTGGGGAGCTCTAGTTTGAGTGGTAAGAGGTTAAGTGTGTTCCCAGGGTGAATAATCACACTTTGGAGTTATTTCCTCCTATAGGGAAGACATAAAAATTTGTGGTGTTGTAGGTATTGAACCTCTGAGAGGCATCCTATGTACCCTATTCAGAGACACAAATCAAATCCCATGTATTTTAACTATATTCTTTAAAGTCAAGTGACAAGACTAGTGTATAAAATTTAACATCACAAGGTAAGTAAATTTGTGTCATGGAAGGAGTGAAAATAGGTGATAGTGTGGGTTGTATACATGAAGCTACCCATAATATGGGGTATCATCTCATGACTATCACATGAAGAATCCTATTTTCGACACATAGGTTAAGGATATAGTTAATTTTCATGTGTTTGGGGATGCATTCATGCACTTTAATGTTCTATGACTTGGATGTTAGTGCTATGAATTTTAATTTCTTACAGCTTTAACATTATTGGGGATTATGTATGGATCTTCCCGTTACTTATTATGGTATAAATAGAGAAGGATATGATGTCCTACATTATCAAATAAAAGGGAAAAGTGGTTTTTCCCCTGGAGGATGCCTCTATTAGGGATTACGTGTCCATTACACAAGTTATTTTTGATAGAAAAAAGAGTAAACACTTCCAATCTAAGGAGGAATGTTGGGGACCCAAAGTTAGGGAGCCTATACTAAGGAGAAAATTGGAATGATATTTACCAAATAATTTTTAAAGAAATAGTTCTAGACATGAGGGATGATGATACCAATTGGGTGGGTGATTATGGCATGAGTATACATTTCTTAGATAGGTACTAGGCCCATGAAAACTCAAGTTTCATAAAGGTATGCATATTGTAAGTAGGCATCATGTGGGTCCCAATGAGGTTATTTTCATGAAGGATAGGGTGTTCTTAAATGTGATTATTTCACAAAACATGGGTTCCCAACCTAATAATGGTGCCTTGGTTTCCATGGGAGGAGTTTTTTGAAGGGTGGAATCTTCAAAAAAACCCTATAGGGTGAGAGGTATATACCTCTAGTACAAAGGGTGTGATCTTTGGTGAAATTTATCCCTACCATGATCTTAAGTTATAAAGGACTCATGTGATATTACTCGTGAAATATGGCTACCTGTTGGAATCCATGTCATCCTTGGATCGTAGAGGATTATGTTTTATGAATTGAGAGAATGGATTAGAATTTTATAGGTATTTTCCCACTAATATTAAGGGTAAAAAAAGGTATCTATAGGTTACACATAGGCTAGGACATAAGTTGAATGAATAATTGTCATTTTCACATAATATGGAGTTTCACGGTCCTATGACTCCCATCATGAAATAGTAGTCTTTCATGAAGGATTGATCTTCATCAATCCAGCCTCTTATGTGGGTTTTAAGATTTTTTGGCCTATATTTTCCTCTAATTGTATGTTTACTCTTCGATATATCTTATAACATGTGTTTTCAGGCATCAAAAAATCCCCACCACCCACCCCCCAATGGGAACTAATGCAAGAGAGGAGGGATGAATTATAAGGTCAAAATGATGAAATAATGTGATGGATGCATACTATTTTATGAATCATATCCCAAACATAGCCTATAAATAGGTTAAGGGGTCCTATAGGGTCATGACATTATCATGAAAGATTAGGTGATCCTCTCATTTCATGAAACTCAAAACCTTCATGGGTGTTTTGTGATCAAAATCCTTCATTCTCGCGATACATTCCACTTTTTTGAGACCTTCTGTGACTATAATATTTCATGATCACAATATTATATGATGTACAAAGTATCATGATAAATCCTTATCAAACCATACTTCAAAAAAATAAAAGACTATGATATGGTTATGGAATGACCTAAATCTACCACTCCTCAGAGGAGGGAGATAGTCAGACACATTCTGATTGTGGAGAGATTTTGAACTGTGTCAGAGTATGAAAAACCCACAAACATTGATACAATAGTATCATAGAGATTTTCCAATCTTCTATAGGATTCAATAATATATATTTTTTACTGAGGGGTGATGTTATGACCCCAATTTCAAATCGAGATTCTCCCTCCTACTAGTTTAGAAGTTCTCCAACGCTGTATAGGTGGAACATAGATCTTGTTAGTCATTGTTTCAATGACCATTATTCAATCACAACCAATTACTTATGGAATAATTTCAAGATGATAAACAGGGTGGATATGGTTTTATAAATGTAACCACCCCCCTAATTCAACATCATTTTTAAGTTAGGATTAGTCGAACGTCTTCAGGACTGTACTATAGAGTGGGATCTTCTCTAGGAATGAAACTGCATGGATATATGGGATTGGGTATACTAGGTATTCTAATCATGTACAAAGTTTGAGGAATATTATAATAAGAGTTTAGATATATTAAGTGGTTTGGAATTCCCAGTTCTACGTATACCTCCACCCAGACATGTTCCTAAGCTTCTAAGTAGGTAATCACAAACTACCATCGATTTCCAAATGCATCATGAGGAGGTTGGAATTATCCTATGGGAACTCTACCACATCAGTAGTATCACCATCCAAGGGAAAATGTATGATGAAATCATCCCCACATTGAAGGTCTAAAGGGATCTAGAATAGCTTCCCAAAATATAAAAGGTTTTGTTGAACATGGTGCAGCGGTATGTAAAGAAATCCTAGGGTGAAGGATTCCCCATTAAAGAAATTTTTAGATAATTTCTTGAATGATACTAAGGTGAGGATGATAGGAAAGACCTAGAAATTATTTATGGAAATACAGTGTGGAAAAAAGGGCTCTTACTGGGTTCCCCTGGAGGAAATCTAGTTTTTATTTGGGGATACACCGTGAAAGGATTTGTTCAAGAGGTTTGGCTGACAGGGTTAATTGAAGAATTACTGTATGGATGGATCCTAAACATATATTATGACTACATGGAGGTGTAGTTGAGAACATTTATCATGGTGGTGATGCTGGCTCTAGGGTGCTGCATCAACCTAGCAGTGTCGGTGCTGACAAATCTTTACAAGGTGTTGAGGAACATCAGTAAGAGGAAGACCCCTTTAGTGTGTATATAACAAATAATTTTTTTATAATTGGGGGGATACACACATGGGATTATTAGTATCATAACCCCATCTACCCTCCCAATACCAACTTTCAGCAATCGATGTTGAATAACACTAGGATTCTCACTTTAAAGTTGGAGTGGGTTGGTGTGCTACAAAGAATTAGTCTACCAGATTATTTCATGTTTCATTTATTCCCCCTCCCAATAAGGAAGATCGTGTATAATGGAAAGGGGACTATATATTAGTGATCATACCACCTGGTCTTTCAAGCTGGGTTACTATTAGCATGGCTAGACTAAATTGTTGTTTGTGAGCTATACACCTTGTATTGGTTTGGTCACCAATTCTATTATCTCTAGAGACTTACACCAAATTTGAACATAGGTGTTCATACAGTGTTCTGTCCCATGGTCTTATGGTAAATATGGCACATGTTTTCCTGCTAAAGTGGGGGACACATGACTGGGTTGCTGCTAGGTGATTCTCCCTTATGGCTATTCCAAAACTATGTGAAAATCTGGGATAGATTATACCTCAGGGATAGATTGATGCATCTAGTCTTTTAGGAATATTTTGAAATTGGGGATTTGTAGCCACATGATTGAGGGCATGTAGTGTTTGGAGGAGAACACCCAGGAATAGGGGGCTGAGTAGTGGGGAGAGTAATGGTGATAGCTACAAGTGCTCTAATTCCCACATACAATGCATCTCTTGATGAAACTGCAATGGGGGGGGTAAGGATTCCAAGAAAACAACCTTATAAGTAGCATTAACCCTAATGGGTAGTTATAATATCATCTTCTATGGATCCAAGGATGTTTTTGCACTATGTGGGGGAGGCTCCTACATATATGGTATTCCCTTATGCCTGGATGCATTGGGAGATATTCTGAAAGATAAAATCCTCCTAGGATGTGTGGATAAAGATCTATAGGGATGGTAGTTTCCTTCCCGGGCTATTTCATGTCATGTTCAACTTCTAAAATCCCCAAGTTGAGGTAATATGGTGCATGAGTGAGATGGAGGATGTGATCCACCCTCATGTCAGAGAATAGATCCCAGATGATCAAGTGAGAGTGTTGTTGAAATTGTCCTCCCCTGGTGATCTACCTGAGGGAATACCAATTTTTGGAATGGTGGGGAGGAAGGATTATCGAAAGAGGATTCATGGGGTAGTGATGGTTTCCTAGACTCTCCTATGGAATAACATTTTTTGTTGATAAGGTGATTCCCTTAGATTTATGGAATTGAGGTAAATATCACTCCTTTGGCTTTTTTGACTCATTTTCCTTGATTTGTGGAGGTATTGGCTAGTGCAGATTATGGATAGATTCAGCACAAATCTATAAAGTATATATATAAGGCCCATAACCTTGAAGGGGTTGGTGAAGCACCTCCCTACAACACTATGGTCACAGTTAACTAGCCATTTCTCATTAATACATTTCATGTGGATGAAGTGGCAGCTCAGTTTTCCCAAGGTCCTGATGGTAACTTCCAATACTATCCCCCATTGGTATAGGATACCTCTATTTTTATTATTTTTTATAAATTTCTCATTTCCTTTAAAAAGATAAAATGTTCCCGGTTATGAGGAAACATCTTGTGGATGAAACATCGATCGCTATGGAGACGTCATCCAAGATAGATCCTGCATTTAGAATCTCAAAGCCTTGTCTATTGGAGAGACTTTATATTGCCTATACTTATTTTCCTCTAGTTAATTTTTCTTGTTAAACCATTATTTTTACTTCTAATTACATTTCATTTTAATGGAAATACTTCCTGAATTGGAGACCCATCCACCATAGGAATTACCAGATCAAGAAAACCCATGGTTAAGGCAGCCACGACCAGAGTAATGGCCTTAATGGGGATAGTTGAAGAGGTTGTGCTGATTGTACCAATCTCTGATATTCCGCATCTTGATGATGTTAGGACTCCCACTGGTGATAGATCTGATCTCCCACTTGGCATGGATCTAGGCCCATTATAAAGGATGCTTGTAGAAGACCCACCAATTTACATGCTTGTAAACATCTCGTAGTATCATCTTGTGCCACTTAAATATGTTTAGGATGCATCTTAAAACATCATAGAGTGTAATTGGGTGTACTAGTTCATGGAATAGTGTATCCTCCTGAATTTCATCTCCCACACTTAATGGGATGACCTAATTAGTCGAATGGGGTCCCTTTCCTACAGGTTGGTGAACCTGGGTACTAGTGGTGTGGACAACCACACCCTCCATTCACTATCATAAGACTTTTTATCTATCCAAGTGCACGTAGAATGATAAAAATTTGATATTTACCTGTATGATCATAACTTGGAAGTCACTAAGGCGCTCTGGGTGGAAAAATAATACCTCGCTTGTCTGGTAGGAGAGGCACAAAAGCAAAAGGCCATCATCACTGCTAAGGAAGAGATCATCTACTAACAAAGGTCATGGTAGGTGGTAAACAAGGATATGGATGAAGGATTATAATCCTTGGAAACTAAGTGTAAGTTTGAATAGGGTGGGGTGAATAGATAGGAAAATGAGGTTCACCCTATAACTGAGGAGGAGACAACAGGGCTATCTTGGTAGAAGCATGTTCTTGAGGCCACCAGGAAAATCTAGGCTGATTTGGAGAAGTCTCTCAACCATGAAAATCCATAGGAGTCTTAAATTTTGTTTTTTATATTGTTTTAATAAAGGTGAGGCTCCATATTGTGGATATATTTTCTCATTTATTATTTTTTTTAGGAAATAATGTTTTTATTTTATCTTCAATTTCCATCATTTTCAATTTTTTTCATCTCCATCATGCTAACAAGGAAACCGACCAAAAATCTCTATGCCCACACGATTCATTCTTGGTGTGAGAAATAATATATGAACAGAAAGAAACTTATTTTCATGAGAGTTCTAAGATGGTGAGGATGTTTTTGGGTCAGAATGGTTTATAAACCATTGGGAGTGTCCCAACCAGGGATACATTGGTTGGAGAGAGGGACTCTATATAGCTGACTTGTTTTCCTGTTGTGTGTGAGTGCACGAGCAGGGTAATGCTGGGGGTATTGGATTTTACTTGAATAAAGGAGGAAATGGAGGATTTGGATCATTTTTTTTATGATTTGGAACATAAATAGGAATGACAGGTTGACTGATGATGATTTTTAACCATGTTTGAAATGTATTCTCCACCATCACACTGCCAAGAGTGGGGAGAGACAAATGGGGGGTCAATTAATGGTCATATTTTTAAAACATGAGACCTATCAAATTTTTATCATAATTACTTTGAATCATGTTCTTGGGAAGTGATGTGGGCCATTTTTTCTAGGCACCATCACCATTAAGGGATCCTGTATAGATGCAAAATATGGTGGTGATCCAAATTGAGGAGGACACGAAGAATGAGGGAAAACTGAGTAAATGTTTCAGTGGAGTTAAATGATTAGGGAAATACATAATTTTGGATGTGATCACAATTAAGGTGAATATTAGACTATGTGATGTTCAAACCTACCTCCTAAGGGGAGAATCGTTTTTGGTTGTCAAGCGATGGTCAGGGAACTCGAGTCATGCGGTACTTGATCAGAACTGAAGGGGAGAAAAGGTTATCTCAAGTGAGGGTAAAAACATTTTATAGTTACATTATACAATGATGATGATAATCACATAGTTTAACCTCTTGCGTAGAGGACATTGAATGTGTATTTTTATTTAATACAATGAGGACAATACATCATAAAATTTAATTTTATGTGACATAGACTTATGTTGTATAGTTTAATTTTATGTGACTAGGATGGGGGTAATAATGTTACATCCATCCCATTAATGTATTGGGCCACACAAAATGGAAATACAAAGGGCAGTACCTTGAGGAGAACCTCATAAAGTAGGTGAAAAGGGGAGGAAGTATTGGGTATCACTTTTTCCAGAACCAATAGATTCAGAGAGCACAACTAGGTTTTTAATAGGGTCTAGTGGTGAGTCTTGAGTGTTTTGTACCTTTTATATTTGCACCCTAATTTATTCAAGTCACTGGGGATAATTTTTCTTTGAAATATTATATTTTTATTGGGTTTCCCTTTATGGGGTTTCAACTTGAAATAAAATTATTCCACTTTCCTTCGATATTTTATGGTCATTCTAGTTGAACCAAAATTATCATAGAGAAGCCTATATGGAAAAAATGTTAATATAAACCCAATGTGAGTAGACGGAAATGGTTTCATGCCACAAAGACATCCCCTTAGAGTGAGGAACATATTGTTTAAATTTATAGTTCTTGAACCATAATGGGTTAGATGGATTATTCAACTAGAATGGATCACACACAATTTGAATAGAAGGTACTAGGTGGGATTAATAGGATTTTTACTAGAATGGGAATCTCAGAGAAATAGGGCCACGTGTTTTATAGTCATATACATGGTTTGTTGCACATAGTTTATTGTCACGAATCTTGTACCAAAATTGGTTTCTATCAGTTTAAGGTCATGGAGATTGGACTATTTGGACAAGATTTTGTACAAAATAAGGTATTGTAAACCAAACATGAATTAGGGTGTAATATTCTAGTACCATACAAGTTCTTATATAGTTTAATGTCATAATTCTTGGACCATTTTCATATGAGTGGCACACTATCTTAGTGTAAAAATAGAAACCAAGGATTATGTGGATCAAGGAGTGCCATAAAAAAGGCATCAGTGATGGGGAATTTTTCATCTTTGCTTGATATAGGAGATATAGGTGTCTCTATGTATCCCGCAAAATGGAGAATCAATCCATACTTTGTTTTGGGAGGTGGTGTGGTAGGAGATGGGAACCAAATGAAGAAATCCTCTAAATTTAGGATGTGACGAAGGGGTAAATTAGTCTAAAAAGAACCCTAAGGGACCCAATCCATGTGTATATTTAGGGTCATAGGAGGGTAGGTGTACACAATTTAAGTTCATCGTGTTTAGAATAAAAGGTTGTTAGTTTATGGTCATATATCGTGGACTAAAAAAGGGGTTTCCTTGAGTGTTTCTTACGGCATGGTAGATAGTATTAACCTGGTGTCAAAGGAGATCCAAGGAGGCCCAACACCAAATAAACATCTCCAATAATATTTTTGCATAGTTTAAGGTCATGATTCTTGGATTATAAAGATACTACTAGTTTGATGTTATGGAGCTTGGACCAAAGGGTGTTATTCCATAAGGATTTGTGTGGTGTCATAGAGTTCAAAATCTGATGTGACTATATAAACAAGAAGGCCTCACTCCATGAAAACATCTTCATAATGAGTTTCACATAGTTTAAGGCCATGAATTTTGGACCATAAAGAATTTTTATTCACCTCAGCCATATGGGTTCATACCTTACCATAACTCTTAAGCCTACATGAGAAATAGTCGGGGTGAGAAACAAGGGGGTGAAGAATTTTTCTAATCACATGGGATTGAGAAATAAGGGGGGAAAGAAGTTGGGTCAAGAGAGTCTCAACAATTTTGGATTACTTTATCAACATGTGTAAAGGCATGAGGCAATATCTCCAAGGGTGTTATAATTCAACCAGAATAAATAGAGGTGGAAGGAAAGTAGATCGGGATTTCTAATATTTGAACAATAATAGAGAGTGATCGATGGGTGAGAAATGACTGTTTACCACATTTGAAATGTGGTATTAACAACCATATTAGTCAATTATGGGGTAAAAGAATGCAGGATAGACCATTGACCATGTTTAAAACATGGGAATTTTCATCTATCGCTAGATATCCTTTGAGGAATATTCCTAGTATGGGTGGTGTGCCATTTTTTCCAAGCAGCATTATCATTAGGGGAGCCTTTTTAGATTTATAGGATGGTAAGGATCCATATATAAGAAGTCTAGAAGTGTATATATGAGTTGGGAATTTTCTCGAGTGAAATTCAGCACACTAGGTTCTACGCCACAATGTATTTGGGAACATTGAAGAGGTTTATCAGCCTATACAGTGTTCAAAAATATTCTTAAGTTTGAAGGTCCTAAAATGGATCAACAATTAGGTGGAACTCAAGATATGGGATTTGGGTGCTTCTATGTATCCCATGAAACTGAGAATCAATCCTCATGTAGTTCTATAATGTGGTAAAATATATGGTCGGCACTGAAGGAGAAGGTCCTCTTAGTTGAGAGATAAAGTAACATGTAGTTTTCCATCATGTGATAAGGAGTTACACTATCAAATTTAATGTCTTATTCTAAGAACATTTAATACATAGTTTAATATATTATGGTGAGTATGGGGTGTTATATTGTTTAACATCTTGTGAAGAAGATGTTGTCTTTTAGTTAAATATAAAGTGACTAAGATGAGGGATGTTCCTTCTAAGTTCATCAAACTATGACCAATTATGATGGTGATATGTCTTCTCTAGTTAGCAATAAAAAAACTGACATGAATAGAGCCCTTGAGGAGGTAAATGCTAGTAAATACTGTCTTTACTAGGGGAGAATTTTTGGTTGGGATCGATATAGGGAATCTAAGAATCGCTATATATCCCATGAAATGGGATTCAATCAACATGTAGTTCTAGAAGGAGACTTGGTAGGAGACCAATTCCAAAATTGGGGGCATCCTCTTCGGTGAGGATAATAAGAGGATTCTATAGTTTAAAATGTCATATAAGAAGATGTCACCTATGTAGTTTAAGGTCAAAAAGTTAGGATAATGCATTATATAGTTTAATTTCTTATAATAAGTATATTGTCCCATATAATAACTTTTTACAACCGAGATGAGTGGTTTTTTTTATTTTAAGTTCTTATATCATTGAAAAATGGTTTTCATGAAATTTAAGGTCATGATTCTTAAACAAGGGGGATGATGCTAGTTTAAGTTCATAGATATCGGACCAAAGGGGTATGTCTTAGGGATATTTTTGCATTATGACAGAGTAATAATCTCATGTGAAGAGAGTACCAAGAAGTCCATGTTCCACAAGATACATCATCGATACAAGTTGTACACGGTTTAAATTCATGATGCTTGGACTAGGAATCATTTTTCTTTGGAACATTTTTGGGGTTCAACCATATTGGAGGAGACCCTACCATGACCCCTAATCACGTGAAATCCATGAACAGTATGAGAAACAAAAAGTGTTGAGGATTCCCCCTATTATTACATGGGAGCGCATGAGAGGGGTAAAAGAAGATGACATTGGTGGTTTCCAGTGAAACCTGATTTCTTGATCAATGTGCATGAATGCATGGGGTAATATCACTAAGGGTGATAATACTTCATCAGAATAAAGGGAGGCGGATGGAAATTATATTTTAAACTATGTGATTTTAACTATGAAAGTAGGGTGACTGAAGGATATGGAACAACTGTTGAGCATGTTTGAAATAGAGGTTTTGTAACCACATTAGTCAAGGATGTGGGAGAAAATATCAAATCGACCATTGATCATGTTTCAAATATGGGAAACACCACTTGTCACCAAAATTCATCTGATGTGTGAACAAAGGATAGAAGGTGATACAGTTTTGGATAGGCACAATTTCCCTTGGGGTCCTATTTAGACTAGTAGGATGATAAGGATCCAAATTGAGGAAGTCTTGAAGTGTGGAATTGAATGTAGTGGGATATTATGAGTAGAGTTAAACACTATATGATTTTTTCCACTATTTGATCAAATGAACTGAGTGAAAATATTAGTGATCTATAATTAGACATGTTCCCAAAGCATGTAGCCCTGAAATAGTTTAGTGGATAGGATAGACCTAGAATTTGAGATTCGAGTGTCCCTACATATCCCACTAGAAATAGTAATCAATTCATATATAGTTTTAGAATGTGGAATGGTAGGAGAAAAAAACTGGGAAGGGGCACCCCATCCTGTGACTATTCAAGGTATCATACAATATTACATCATGTGATAGGGATGTGGACCCTGAAATTTAACATCTTGCAGAAAAGACATTGGACAATAAATTTAACGTCTTACAGTGACCACAAGGTGTCATATTGTTTAATATCATATAAAAATGATGTTTTTATGTTTTTTAATGTCATGTGACTGGGATGTGGGATAAATATTCACACAAAGTACCAATTAAGGAACCAAGAATTATTGTGATGTGTGTTGTGCTCCCCATCCATAGTGATCAATGTGTATTCACCATTAGAGTAGACCTTATGAATAATGTAAGGCCTTTATTATTTTGTTTTCAAGATTTAGTGGCTTATTCCTAGGTATCATTAGCATCTTTAAAGTAAATATCATTTCACCATGAAGGAAATATTTTAGGTGAAACTTTTTGTTCATGACATGTGCCACGAGATTTTGATACCTTTCCATGTTATGGAGTGCTTGTAGCCATTTTCCATTGAGGGCATCAAACTTATCTAGATAGACTTCATCCCACTTGTTCAGAATATTCTAATCATAAACAGTCATCATGAGTGATGGAATATAAACCAATATAGGTAAAACCAGCTATGTCCCATAAACTAGAGAGTATGGGGTCACCTGGGTGGAGATTTGATTCATCGTTTGATATTACTTGTCTGTATTGGATATCCTGTCATTCTAGATATTATTTTCTAGACTCACCATCTTATGTTGGATATTCGAGAGTATTTTTTGAATCCCTCAATCTTCCCATTCTCCTACACATGATAGAGGAATGTGTTATTGGACGAGATGTTGTACTTGGCATACAACTTATTTATCTCTATAGCTCGAAAATTATTGTAAATTTTTGGGGAGAATAGTGTGAGGAATCCCAAATATATGGATGATATGAGACATCACAAACTTGATCAAAGACTATGATTTTAATTCTTTGAGCAGGATGGATTCCACCCACTTTGAGAAGAATTATTTGGACTTTAAAATTAAGCTGCACTATCGAGCTATTCCTAGAAGGTATGGGCCTACAATTTTAAGTCCCCATATAAAAAATAGACATGATTTATTGGTGGTATATCAAAGATCCATCAGTTAATAAAAAAACTTGACATAGATACAGAATGCATCAAAATTCTAGGTGAACTCAATAGATTCATGAACCAAGGTGGTCCAAAAATATCCCAATATCATGATCTAGTGGTAATGATTTACAATTATTGATGGGAAAAATAGGACCTAGAGTGGACTTCCTACCTGACATGAGTAGCCTCCTAATCTTGGATGCAATGGATAAGGATTCCATAAAAACCCAACATGTAGAGTATCTTCTCTAGGTTGGGTCTATTTTGGAGGGAAATTACATTGCATTTGAGGGGAATCGATCACACTCAGATCGGTCTGGTGGGATTGTACCGTGTTGGACATACTCAATGAAGAGATTCACCTAGTTGGGTGATTCTTTAACTTTTGGGTTGTTTGAGGGACTAGCTATATAAATGTCGATGTCCAACTAGTTTACCTTTTGGTCCTATTTTTTAGAAATCATATGGGAAATGAATCTTTGATGTGACACATGAATGACCAAATATTCTCGTTCGAACTTTGAAATGGATGAATCCAAGCCTTATAAGGAATCATCTCATTAATTAAATAATTAAAGAACATGAGTCAACTTTGGATATAAAGTTATTTATACCATCAGCTCGAAAGTTCTCCCCAGTGAGGGGATGATATCTTGCTTCCTCACAACATAATCACCTTTGATCATATTAACTTCTAGCATAGAGTATCCCTTCACATGTATTTAGGGTAATTCATCCCCAAGAGACCAATAGAGATCAATTAAAAGAGATTTATACTCAGTCTAATTGTTGGTATATCCTTCTGAAAAATTAATGAGTATGGTAATATGGCATGTGAGTGAGTGATTAAGAAAATCATAAGGCCCAACATATTGAGTTTGGGGTTGTTGAGACTTCTCCTGGTCAGGGTCTAGGAGTTACCATAAAATTTTATCTATCAACATAGTGAATTATAATAAATGAAAAGGATGGAATCATATTGGAATATGACATAAAGGGGTAGTTCTTCAGGGCTTGGATACATTTCTAGGAAATCCTCCATTTTTTGGCCCTTAACAACTTTCTGGGTGATAAACCTGTTGTTGAGATGCTACAAAATTATTAACCAACATGCCAATTTTATAGCTATAATAGGTTGGTTGAAGATATAATTTAGTGGATTTATGTGTAATACCATTTGAATCTCATGTTGTTGAAGGTAGTTCATCAATTTCTAATGTTTGAAGACCAAGGTAAGGTAGATTGACTCGTTAGGAGGATATTTTTCCTTCATATTAAGTATCATGTGGATGAGGTATTAAAGGATTTTCTCCCTTCCCTTATTGTTATTTTTTGATAAGAGTGTACCAAGGGACCATTCTAGGGTATCTAGGTAAAGTATTAGAGTCTTTATAGGGAAAAATGGCACTAGGATTAGAGGATATTGCAGATACTAATTTATTTCCTTAAATGTGGTATGTCACTCTTCATACCCCTAATAGTAAGTTCCTTTCTTCATGAGGCTTAAAAAGATATTACACATTTAAAACATATTAAAGATGAATCATTAGAAATAAGCTAGGTTTCCTTGGAGTCCTCACAACTACTGGAGGTTGCACAAGGTATGCATGAATTTGATATCCTTATTCTTCTCTGGATCAATTTTTATGCCTCTATACCTAATGATGAAGTATAGGAAGTTACCAGTGGATAAATAAAATAAAAAACATGAGGGGATTCAACTTTAAATGATGGTATTGAAGGAATTAGAACACCTTATCAAGATCATTAATATGGTCCTAGATTTGGTAGGATTTTACCACCAAATCAGTCACATATAACTCCACTAATATCCTAAGGAGAAGCTTGAATATGTGGTTCATGGAACACTGATAGGTATCCCCAGTGTTCTTTAAACTGAATAGCATCACTCAATAGTAAAGGTTCTCTAAGGTTCCCTAAAGGTGGTGGATTATTCACCC
Organism: Viscum album; assembly: GCA_963277665.1. Taxonomy (NCBI): domain Eukaryota; kingdom Viridiplantae; phylum Streptophyta; class Magnoliopsida; order Santalales; family Viscaceae; genus Viscum; species Viscum album. The sequence continues at coordinate 193,937,432 of OY728145.1, forward strand.
TTGGGGGCCATCCATATTTGATTATACCTATAATACCCATCCATGAATGAAAAGTCTTGGAAACCATAAATTGTATCGATTAAAGGATTTGTCATTGGGAGGGGAAAATAATCATCTGGGAAGTGGTAGTTGAGGAATCATAAGTTGATGCAGACTCTGATCTACTCATTCTTTTTCATGATTGGTATAATTCTGGCCACACTTTTATGTTTTTAGACTTCACTAAAGAAGTTTTCCTTGATTAACTTTCCTACATTGACCACAATCATAGAACCAGGGGAAGCGTTCATCTCTTTAGAAGCATGTTTGAACCCACGGTGTCCCATTAGGAGGCCAATGTGGTGAAACAAACCTAGGGGTTAATCCCCAAAATTACATTGTAAAACTAGGTGAACATGTTGTAGTGCTTTATTAAGAATTCCACATATCACTTCCCCTCTTCCAAAGACATGATTGTGCTAATCAGCATCAACCTTGAGTCTTCCCCAATGCCAAGATTCGCCTAGGTCAATTCATCAATGGTAATGGAGACACCTTCTTAAAGGAATGAGGGTCATCATCTAAATCCTCTACATCATATGAAACATGAGGATCGGAGAAAGGAGGTCATTCCTATGGAGCTAGAGATCATGGAGTGGTATTATCATTGGATTAAGTAAGGGTGGAATCCTCAATGTGGGATTCCTATTCTATGGAGTGAATGGGGGGAATGATTATGATCGAATACCATATGGTTTCTGATGGTGATAATTACCTTTTATTTCAAAACAATGATGATGGTTCAGCCACTATCATGTCATCCCTACTCTCTGGATGGTAAGGTTTTATCATGGGTTAGTAAAAAAGGTATGAATCTCTCTATACTAAATAGGAGTAGAATATTTTCATAACCAATTGTTCCAATCATGTGTAATAATATGAGGTAATCTACAATTATTACTTTTTATTAGGGACTATGAAATATCTCCCATGTTCCTGGGTTGTTGGCTTCAATCGGTGGATTGGTAGGATGAAGTTGTGTTTCAAATCCTCCCAAGGATATGTAGAGGTGTATATCAAATAATTAGAGGAATTGACAAGCTCTGCCCCATTGGTATTGAGTTATTTCCCCTAACTTTTTAATACCCATCATCCAGGTAGAATAATTCATGTAAGTTGAAGGGAAAAACATCATTGGAGAGTATCCTTAATCAGCCATTGAGGTATTATTTGAGGTACTAGTTGTATAAATTGGGGACTACCTCAAGCATAGGACATTAGGGCCTTTCAATAAGGTTTTTGAGGCAGTATATAGAAATAAAAACATTAACTTGGTGCATGATACTAAAACACAAAACTAGGTTTCTATTTGAATCATACCCCATGGCTTTTACGCACTATTATCATACCCTTACATTATTAAGTTAGAGGGGTTCAAATATGATTACATGAGACCAGATGTGTGGAGAATCTGGGTGGGGATAATATTTATCTTGAGCCATTATCCCATAGGAAATAAAGGATTTCCACACCATTGAACTGGCATATGACATACAACGGGCTTACATGATCCTATATGGTGTCGCGGTCATATTTTTCAGATAATGAGATGATGGTTTAGAATTCTTCATGTCTAAATTCCTCCTCATGATAGGCCACATTGGTAGATACCTTGATCCCAAACTATTCAGGTCTCTTTAGGGACTCTAAGATATCCTCATGCAACTCCATTGATAGGAGGAGTACATCAAATATCAAGACCCTCATGAGTTTACTAGTGAGGTGCTTCAATAGATTATACTTCCAAAAAATTGTTATACTTATACCCACTAAGGGTCACTCTTTAATGTATAGTGTCACAGGTTCAATTGGGTGATACACTAAGGCTTGAATAGTTTGTGTTTCACTATTGATTATAATTCTTAGGCTTAGCACTAGATGGCTAAGATCAGACCTTTTCCATCCAGGGATGAGTGCATTACTACTTTGGATAGGCCACATGATCAACCAATATGGTTAGTTTTAGAGGTATACCTGATGATGTAGACCTTGAGAACTATGCCTAATAAGCCCTAAGTGAGGCTTGATGTCTGGCTTTAGTAGAATGAACTATCCTTTCTGCAGTACCATATCTAACACCAATTGTAGCAGCTCGTGACCCACATCTCAGGTTTGGTGCTAAAAACATAAATGATATATTTCTAGTTGTTATACTGATATATGTGACCAGATTTTTTTCATATAAAACTTATAATATTAAAATGAAAATTTGGTTCACTTGTATACCCAATGACCTTTTAGGTTCAGTGTTTCAGAGAATTTGGAAAAACTATTAAAACTTGGGTTCACAAACAACTGGTTCATAAAGATAAACATAATCTCCCATTATACCTAGATTTTCATGTTACATGTTAAGTCTTAAGCACCTCCCATAAAATTAATCACATATAAAACATTTCCAAACACACATCATTTAGAATCATTCTTCGGGACTTAGGGAAAATAAAACATAAGAAAGGTTGATCTCATATGCTCATTAAGGGTAAGCATTGGAGATATCAATTGATGATAACATGAAATAATAAGATAAGAATAATAGTATGATATCATGAATATAACTTAAAATTTTCATACCCATTCTAAAAAAGATAACCAACATGATTTTTGTCATAAAACATTATCATTTCAAAAGACATGAATCATAATAATGAGAACTCATCATAACTCAAACATGAACCAAAAATTCATCTCACAAATGAGTGTGGAATAATTATATTTATAGAAACCATTTCATATGTAAATGTTAAATAACAATACCATCATATCAGGCATAAACACATGCTCCCTATAGTGGATCAAGCACATCAACTTGCTTCCCATAACGGATCAAGCACATCAACATGTTTCCCATAACTATTCCATGAGATTTAATACTTCACCCAATGCACTAGAGGGATATATAGATCCCACATGTCACAAAATGAAAATCATAAATATGTGTTCCACAATATCATAAAACAATCATCATATCAAAACCAATGAAAAGAAATGTTTTTCACAAACATTTCATCATAGCATAATGTATGGAAAAGAAATGGGTTTCATAAAAATTTCATCTTTTCATCACAAACATAAATCATTCATATAAAGAATAAGGATATTATCCTTTGATAATAACCCTCGTAAATAAAAATTATAATCAAAGGATATTGTTTTTTATGAATAGATATACCATTAAAATATCATTAAAACCTTCTTGAGTAAAATACCCTTTTAAATTCAAAAAAATATATTTTTAAAATCTAAAACTGTGAATAAAACAAAAAAACAATTTTATATGAAAATAACATTGTAAACTTGTAAATAAAGCTTAAAATAATTTTTTCATAATGATGGTGGTAAATTCCATTCATTTTTTATAAGTTAAAAAACATTCCTTTAATACTTTTTCATAAAATTCACAAAGTACCTCATTTGGAAAAGAAAAACAATATTCTTTTCCAAACAAATTGTAAAAATTAAAACATGGGTAAAAATGGATCTCGAAAATCATATAAAAATAGTAAATATTATACTAAAAACAATTTTAGAAAACATGGATATGGAATAAAAAGATTATATAATTCTCCCAATGGAGACTTAAATGTAAACAATCACAAATATTGATGATACTGTGACATAAAACCCTTACCTCAAGTTATCATTTCCTAGAAAGCACTCTAAACTCCTAAGAAATAAATTTAAATTTATTATAATTCTCTAATAGATCCATTTTCATACTTAAAATATCATCTATTATCTCTTTATAAAATTTCCACACCCCTTTACAAATAATTCCTTATTAAAATTCTTGTTTCTCGGTGTTAACAATTTCATTTATCATGAATATATCAATTCAGTTGTTCTAATCCTTATACAATAATCTTGATTACATAACCTATATAATATTAATCACGATATAAAAATCTTATAAATATATTATATATATTTATGGACATCCATAAAATTTAGATATAAAAAATTAATTACATCGTTCATGGAGATAGGACGTCGTACGTATGCATGAATGTTGATTCCATTTTTTGACTAATGGAATGAAACAAAGGTTAATAATAATTAAAATTTATAGATTCATTATTATTTTGTATATGTCATATATATTCATAAAATTTATCATCATTACCATCTAATTAAAATAAATGAAAAACTAATAACGTCGCTTTGTGGAGGTGGTAGTCCACACGTATGCACGGAATACGTTATCATTTCCCAAAGGATTGGACGGTTAGAAGGTAGACATGATATTATAATTATAAAAGTAAAATTTTACCATAAATATCATATAATGAAATTAAACCCATAATAATACCCATCCATAAAATATGGTGATGAAAAATGAATTGTATCGCTACATGGAGATGGAAATCTGTGCGTACACATGAGTCAAACTTTAACTGCTCATTTAATGGGAAAGAGGGTGTGTAATGGTATTTTAATAATAATAATAATAACATTTAAGAATATTTACGGTACTGTAATTATTATTTTATGATATATATAATTTATTTAGAGGAGGAAAAGAAGTCTGTAAAATAAAGTGATTGGTTAACGTAATTACCTCTTATTTGAAAGAACTCCTTTAGATCTCCTACTAAGGACCCTAGAGTTGGTATTTTCAAAATACTAGAACCTCTATCATTTGGATGTTTAAGTGGAGAAGATAATTTTTTAGAGTATGGTTGAGATATAAGTCTCAACATGGTGTAAAAAAAGTGAGCGGGGGGGTTCCCTTTTATAAGAGAGGGCTGGGGAACTCTAGGGATTTCCTTAATGATTAAAATATAATTAACACAATATCATTCCAAATGCTTCCAAATGATATATAAATTTAAAATGGATGAAATTTTCAACCATATATTATCCTTTTTTTCTATTTTAATATTTTTATGATTTTTATGTGATTTAAAAAAAAATTATTTCTATAAAATATCAATATTGTCAATTTAGACACTATTCACATAATTGGACTCAAAATACATAAAGACAAAGTTGTAATTAGAATATAATCTTATAACACAATAATAATATGTTATACTCACTTATAAAATTCACAAAACCTATTAAATAACTCAAATTATATTTCTCTTTATATTTTAAAATCATTTATTTTTTTAAAATTGGAGAAATATTAAATTGGAATTGCATAAGCAATTATGGTCATTATATAATTACTGTAATAGGTCACTATAGTAGTACTATTGCAGTGGCGAAACAGTAGTAGTGGTGGCAATGTAGGGGTGGAGGCACTGTTTTAGGGGATTTTAGTGGTGGTGGTACTGTAGCAGGTACTGTAGCAGCATGGGTATTGTAGCAGAACTGTTCACTGAGGGGTCCTTTGGACCAAAAAATGGGCTTTCATAACTTGTAATCAGGACACTTGGCCTTGGGACTTTGGGCGATGTAATAAGTCTCCCTCTACCGAGACTTAATGAGGTATTTACATTAATAATAAATCGAGGCTTCGGCCCCAACCTTTAAAAAAATATAACTTATTTTCATAGAAAATTGTCTATTAAAAAAACAATCAAGAATAAGGTGATGAGTGTTGAATTAAATTCATCGAATAATAATTAAAATGAAAATGTATGGACTTATCATTTATTTTTAATTTTTATTAACCTGATTTACCCTTTACCGTGATGATATGTTTTACCATGGCTACTATTCATATTGACCAAAAATAAATGGGTCCAAATAAATAAAATTAAAATCATGATACTAAATATTTAATTAATTTAATCTAATTAAATATCTATAAATGGTATAAATGTATATTAAATTAAGTGTGCCAAATGTGACAAAATTTATTTTTAGAAAAAAAATACATTTTTAAGCATAAAACTGGATTGATTATAATATTATGCATAGAAGAATATTTTTTGAATGTTTAAAACGTTTGATAAATTAAATAATATATATATTTCATTAAAATAATTCATCAATAAAATGTTTTGTGATTATAAAAAAAAATTCAAAAAGACATCACTTTTTTTTCAAATAATATTTTTTTAATTCTAATCATTTGATAACTAATGAATCAATTTTAGAAATTTGTAGACCATATATTTTTTACAATTTAGTTATTAATATTCATATCTTCTGATCCAACTATTATGAGATAATATTTTAATAATGTAACGTATTTCTTCAAAACTCAGTGTTGCATGTAACGCAATCTTTCAATGAAATCAAATTATTTAAAGTGAAATATTTCATAAAAGTACAGGATTATTATATTCTACCACCTTAAAATTAATTTCACCCTCAAAATTCATCACTCTGAAAAAAAAAGATTATACTTCATCCTCAATAAGTCCTCAGGTTCCCACATAGCTTCTTCAGATTGGTGGTTTCACCACAAAACTTTGACCTAGTGAGTGGTCTTGTTTCATAAGACTTTATATCTATAATATTGAATTTCTACAGGTTTTCTTCATAAGAAAGATTTTTCTCCAGTGGTATGGACTTTCAATTCAGTGCATTTGAAGGATCAATTATGTACTTCCTCAGAAGAGATACATGGAGCATATCATGAATTGGAGAGATATTTTTTGGAATCACTAATCGATAATATATCATCCTGAAATGATTAAGAATTTATAAATGAGAAATATACTTAGGTATTAGCATGCCCTTTTTCCAAAATATCATAATCTTATTCCATGTGGAACTTTATTGAAAAACTTTATCTCCAACTTCAAACTCTATATCTCACTGATGATTATCAGCATAATTATTTTTTCATCTGTGAGAAACTCTTATGTGCTGCTGAATGGCACTAAAATTCTCTATTATTTACTCATCTAGATCATGTCCCAATAGATTTCATTCTCCATATTAATTTTATCATATTGGATTTATTTACTTTATACCATATAGTGCTTTATAATAATCCATTAAAATGATCTAATGATAGATATTTTTGTAATAAATTTCTTCTAAAGGAAGGTGTTGATCCGAACCACCTTTGAAATATATAGAGAAATCATTTGGAATTTCTTCTAAATTTTGAATGGTACTCTTATACTAAACATATATCTAATGATTATAACTAGCACTAAAGCATAACTCTGTATCGAAATCCTACTGAATAATTCTCAAAAACATCAAGGTAAACCTTAGATCCCAATCAGATGCAATTGATAGTGTTCCACCATGTAATATTACCACTTCTTTAATGTATAACCTAGTAAGTTTATCAAGTGATAAATATTATCTAAAGGAAATAAAGTGTTCTAACATCATAAGGTGATTAATTACAACCCATATAACTTTTTTTCCATCATATTTTTTTGGGATTCTGATAATGAAATTTATGGTAATGTTTTCCCATTTACATTCAGGTATGGTTAATGGTTTTCACATACCCATAGAATTTTTTATCTCATCCTTAACTCACAGACATACCAAGAACTGAGAAATCTACTTTGAAATATCTCTTTTCATGTTATACCATAAAAGATACTCCTTCAAGTCTTTATACATCTTTTTTCTTCCAATATGAATAGAAAATGATGAACTATGAGCCCCATCCAACAACTCCATCATCAAAAATGTTATGGGCGGGTCATAGACATGGTTACTATAACTTATTATTACCTAAAAATCAAGGTTAGACTCAGGAACATTTATAAACTTCTTTTGTAGCTCCACATATTCCTTTCTCACCTTCTTAATCCTAACATGGATAGATGGTTGAACATTCATTTAAAAAAGAAAAAAAATTCCAAATCCTTCAATATTTACATATTCATCCTTCGAAAATACATAAATATTGAATATTTGTATCCTCATCATCTATAGGATATCATGTTCCTTTCAACTAAAATAATCTACCACCTTGTTCTCCTTCCAGTGTTTGTAATTTATTGATTATTTATGATCTTTAATCTATTCAAACCATCTTCTTTGGCACATGTTCAGATCTTTTTGAATGAAAATATACTAAAAAAACTTTATTAGTATATACATCAAACATTTCTCCATATAGATAATGCCTCCATATCTTTAATGAAACAACAATTATAGGTAATTAAAAATCATTATTTGGGTAATTTTTCATCATGAACCTTCAATTTTCATGAGGCATTAGCTATAAACATATCATTTTTCTAGATGACACATCCCATTTCCTTCTTTAATGCATTGCTATTGATTATAAACCCTTCTCTACTACATGGTAGTGTAAGAAAAGGTGCACTAACTAACCTTCTCTTTATTTCCCTAAATATTTCATCACATTCACCAGTCCAAAGGAACATGGATCCCTTCTAAGATAACTTGGTGACTGGATTTAAAATCTAATAAAACTTCCCCAAAAAAGATCCTATAATTTCCAACCAATCCAGGAGAGTGATTTATTTAGTTATTATGGATGTTATAGGCTATTTCTCAACTTCTATCACTGAATTATATACTGATATACCCTCAATTGAGTTTATATGACATATGAATGAAACTATTTGAATCCAAAAATCAGACTTGGTAAATTTTTCAAAAATATTATCCTTCCTCATGGTCTTTAGCCCAATCCTTAAGTGATCTTTATGATCTTCCTTTCTCTTTGATTGTACTAAAATATAATCTATAAAGACTACAAAAAAACTATCAAGGTAATATCTAAATACAATATTCATTAAATCTATAAACATAGAAGAGAAATTATTAACATCAAAATCCATCACTACAAATCAAAGTGTCCATAACTTGTGTGAAATATCATCTTGGGTATATCCTCTTTATTAACCCGCAAATGATGATATCTGAAACAATGGTCAATATTGGAAAGGTATTGATATTTATTTAGTTGATCAAATAAGTTATCAATATGGGGTATAAGATACTTGTTCTTGAGATTGGTCATTTTAATTTCTTGATAATCAATTCAGAGTCGTATTAATCTATATTTATTCTTAAAAACAAAACAGGTGCACCGTAAGGTGTCACACTATGCTGAATGAATCCCTAGTCAATATTCTCCTATAGTTTCTTATTCAATTCCTATAACCCAATAGGGTATATTCTATAAGTATTCTTTAAAATAGTTATAGCACTAGGTATGAGTTATATCAAAAACTCAACTTAATGATTCACTGGAAGACCCAGTAATTATTCAGGAAAGACATCAAAAAACTCAAATATAATAGATTTATCTTTAATTTTAATTTTATCCTGATACATCTGATATATATAACCTTCTTTCATTGGAATTAAGACCCATAAGTTGGATGTAATTTCAATTGGAAGTTTATATTCATCCTTTCATCGATAAATGATCTTAGGTTCATTCGGAATATGAAATGTGAATTACCTTCCTCAAAAATTGATATGTGATCCATATAGAGAGATCCAATCCATGACAAGAATCATATAAAATTAAACTAAAGGTAGAATCAGAATATTTTAAGAATTAATTTCCCACTAACTTTAACTAGAGAGTAAATATAGACTTGAGATGCCACTGTTGTGACATTATGAGTTTTCATAGCTAACTCGACAACTAATCATTGAGGTGATATGGTTACACCCTAAGAAAATTCTTTATAAATGAAAGAGTGGGTGGATACATAATCAAATAAGAAATTAATTGTTCTGGAGTATATGATAAGTGTACCTTTCACCACATCATTCTTGTAACCCTATTTGATAGTCGTGACTACATGAGATTTCCCTTTAAAATCGGTCTTAAGAGGTTATTGACATTAATCATAAAAAAATATTCGAATTCATGTATTGGTTAGCATAATACCAATATTCAATGTATTTGAAGCATTGAAGTGTGAGTGTTGTATTATTTATCATATGTGTTTCATCTATTTCATTAACTGACCTATTCATTGCATTTTGACATTCATGGGATTTAGGACCCACCTTTCTACATTTAAAGCACCTCTAGATTCAATTAAAACACTCCCCTTAATGTTTCTTCCCACATTCCTCACACATAAAGAGATATAAATTCTTTCCACCATGTTATTTATTCAAGTTTTCATGAGAATAAATCTTTATTTTCTTATCAAGCCCATGATAATGATGGGAATATCTGATTTCTATTTCTACTTTGAGTGCACATCAAATGATTTCTACATGGCTATTGAAGTATCTTATAGCTAATTCCTTCCAAAGACTTAATTTTAAGCCCCAAAACAATTTATTAGTTTTACTTTCAGGGCTAATAATTAAACTATAGGCATACATTAAAATACTTTTAAAATTTTCCTCGTAGGTACCAATGGATTCATTATCCTTTTTCTTTAGATCAATAAATTTATTCTTTATATTTGTTTATAGAATTTGTGGAAATTACTTACTGAAGGATATCTTCTTAAAATAATCCCATTTAGTGTATTATATTTCATCCTCTTACCTTGTATTCTTGATAATATTCCACTATTTATCTGCTTCACCTTCCAAATGATAAATAACTAGGACAATTTTTCCTTGTCCTAAGCATTGAAGAATAGAAAATATTTTCTCAATGGTGTTGGTCCATCACTCGAAAACCAGTGGATCATAATAACCACTAAAAGAAGTTGGATTTTACCTAATGAAATATTGTATAATACAATATTATCACCTTTTATCATTTAGAAACTCATCACGATTCATATTCTAAGAAAGTTTCATGATCATAGCAGTAAGATTCTACATTATAGATCCCATAACATTTTTTTTCTCAGGTGGAAAATCATTACATTCTCCATCACATTAAGCATTAATATGATTATTTTAGGTTATATACATTTACTAAAACCAAAAAACATAGTGTGTTAAATAATATTCATATTGTAAAATCCAAAAAAATTAAAAATCAATTATATAATGTCTAAGCCCCAACACCTTCTTCCATAACACCTTATATTTATCCTAGTTCATCAATAATCGTTACCAAAAATTTTGGATTTATACTATAATTAGACCTATCCCAGGTTTTTCAAAAAAAATTTCTATCCCTAATCTATAATTATTGACTAAACCCAAGTCTGAAACTAATTGTAACAGCCCAGGACCCGCACTCCTGGATCTGGTGCTAAAAACATAGACCTCACATTTTTGGATTTTATACTGATAAATGTAACCCAATTTTTTCTATCCAAAACATAAAACATAAAAATGAACTATTGTATCACTTACATCCCCAACGAACTTTTAGGATTATAGTTTTATAGAATTAGAAAAAATACTTAACATCATGGCTTTATAAAAAACTGGTTCATAAATATCAACATCATCTCCCATTATACACATATTATTATATTCCATGTTAATTCTATAGAATATATCATAAAATCCACACATATGAAAACTTTCTAAAAACAAATAATTTAGTGTCATTCTTCATAAATTTGGGGAAATAAAACATAAGAAAGGGTGTGATCATGTGTTCAGTAAGGGTAAGCATGGGAGATATCAATCAATGATTATATTAAAGAATAAGATAAGCATAAGGGTATGAGATCATGACCATAAATTACAATGTTAAGACCTAATCTTACAAATTTCATAAACATTAGTTATGGAATAAAACATTATCATTTAAAAATACATGAATCAAAAGAATGATAACTCATCATAACTCAATCATAAAGCATAAGTTCATGTCATAAATGAGTGTGATGTCATCATAAGTATAGAAACCAGTTCATATGTCAAGGTTAACTACCAATACCATATAATTAGGAATCAACACATCTTTCCCATAGTGGGTCAAGAACATAGACTTGTTTTCCATAATGGATCATGAACTTAAACTTATTTTCCATAATGGATGAAGCACATTGACTTGTTTCCCATAACTATTTCATGAGATATAATACTTTACCCAATAAATTAAAATGAGATATAGGTCCCACCTATCACAAAATGAAAATAATAAATATATTTTCCATAATATCATAAAACATTCATCATATCTGAAACCCTAAAAATAATTGGGTTTCATAAACATTTCATCATAGCATAATACATGGAAACAAATGGGTTTTATAAAAATTTCATCTTTTCAACATAAACATAAACCATCCATATATATATTAAGTATGGTGTCCTTATATCATAACCCCAGTAAATAATAAGTAGAATAAATTGATATTTTTTCTAATTTATATAGTTACCTATAAAAGATCATTAAAACCTTCTTGAGTAAAGTACCCTTTCAAATTTTAAAAACAATAACCTTTTAAAATATAAAACTATGCATGAAATAGAGAAACTTTTTTCTTTGAAAATAACCTTGTAAACTTTTATCATAAACTCAAAATCATTGAGGTAACATTATGGAGGGAAATTTGTTTCATGATGTATGAGTTAAAAAAATTTCTTTTTATTATTTTTTCAGAAATGTCACAAAGTTCCTCTTTTGGAAAATGACAAAAAGATTTATTTTAAAAAAATTTGTAAAAAGTCAAACATGGAAAAATTAATCTAAAAAATAATAGGAGAATAGTAAAAAAAATCTTGAAAAAAATTAGAAAACATGAATATGTAATAAAAATATCAAATATTTCTCCCAACAGATACTTAAACGTAAAAAATCATGAATATTGATTAGATTGTGAAATAAAACCCACATCTCGAGTTCATCTTTCTTTGAAATAACTATAACCTACTATATAATAAATTTATATTTATTATAATTCTATGAAAGAATAATTTTAATAATTATAATATCATATGTGATCTTTTTATAACATTTGAACACCCCTTTTATAAATAATTAACCATTAAAATTTTTATTTATGGGATTTAACTATTTCGTCTATCATGATTATATCAATTTAATAGTTACAGTACTTATACATTTATCTTTGATCCATATCCTCTATAAAATTTAACATTATATAAATATAATATATATCCATCATATAAAAATTTCGAGTTATCTATTAAATTTATAGATAGAAAAATTAATTACACCATTCATGGAGATGGTAGGTCGTACGTATGAATGAATGTTGTTTTAAATTTTTGATTGATAGAATGAGATAAAGGTAAATAATAATTCCCATTTAAAAAATAATTATTATGACATATATATCATATATATTCATCAAATTCATCCTCATTATCATCCAATTAAAGTATAAATGAAAAATACATAACATCGCTTCGAGGAGGTGGCAGTCCACACGTATGCATGAACGATGTTATCGTTTCCCAAATGATGAGATGGTAAGAATTTATACATGATATTTTAATTACAGAAGTATAATTATGTTATAAATATTATATATAAACATTAAACCCATCATAATTACAATCCATATAATATGGTTATGAAAAATGAATGGTATCACTATGTGGAGGTGGTAAGTCGTACATACGCATAAGCGATACTTTCACTTCCCATTTTATGGGAAAGAGGGTGTATAATGGTGTTTCTGTAATCAAAGTAAAATTTAATAATATTTAGGATATTGAATTTATTATTCTATGATAAATATAATATATTTAAATGAGATAAATAAGAGTATAAAATAAAGTTATCGGTTAAGGTTGTTACCAATACTTGGAAAGAACTCCTTTTTAGCCCGAATGGCCGGAAGGCCTTCTTTTTTATTGATTTTTGATAACCCCCATTTCAAGGGATGAAGGGGAACCATTGCAAGGCCTGTAGGTTCAGAGATTACATGACCTGTAGGTTTCGGAAATATACAGACTAGACTTGGAACTGCTCCCCCCCCCCCCCCAACTTCTTTATCATGGTATTTCGAGAAGACCAAAACCTTTAGAATTTTTTTAGAGAATTGAATAAGAGGATTTTTAGTGGATATTATATCTCAAAGGATCAATGTTTTTTAAATAATTGATGGATTTGGTTCCATTTTATAAAAGAGGGGAGGGGCACTCTTGTAATTTCTTAAAGGATTAAAATATAATTAAGTCAATATCAAGAGAAATGGTTCCAAACAACCTATAAATAGAAAAGTTATGATTTGTTAGACCATATATTATCCAATTTTTTATATTTTAATATTTTTATGATTTTTATGTAATTTAATAAAATATTATTCACATAAAATATCATTATTTTCAACTTAGACAATATTCACATAATTTAACTTAAAATACATATATATATATATATATAAATTTTTAATTTGAATGTAATCTTATAAAACAACACTAATATTTTATATTCGCATATAAAATTTCTATAACACATTAAATCACTCAATTTATATTTATTTTATTATTTTTAAAATTGTTTCATATATTTTTATTAATTAGAGAAATATTGCATCGATGGTTTATAAGAAATTAGTTTCATTATATAATTACTAAAAATTAAAAATAATTTTATATAATTAAAATAATTTTATTTAGATAAAACTAAAGTCTTATATTCATTAATAACTAACTTTTTTCCTATGTGGACTCATAAAATATATTAAATATAAAGTGAGTGACATTTTGTAACTTTCTTTTCTTTTAATAATATATAATTTATTTTCAAGGAAAAGTATCCACTAAACTAAGACAATTTAATCCTAAGGTGATAAGGGTAGAATTAATTTAATATATTAAGAATTATCATGAAAACTTATATAATTTTCACTTCTTTTTAATCTACATTAACCATATCTCCCTTTATTAAAGTGATAAATTTTACCAAGGTTATTATTCATCTTTACTAAAAATAAAAGGGGTCTATTTACCAAATTTTACCCTCATGGTTATAAATATTTATTTCATTTCATCTAATGAAATAACTATAAATGTCTGAAATTTCTTTTTCTGTAATTGCACAAAATGGGACAAAACTGCTTTTTAGAAAGAAAAAAATAAATTTTTATTCATAAAACTGGATTTATTCTTATCCTATATTTAAAAAAATATTTTTTATTGTTTGAAGAATTTTATGAAGTAAATTATATATAAATTTATTTAGAATGATTCACTAATAAAATACATTATTTTCATAAAAACAATTTTTCAGAAAAAAAATACCACATTTCTTTTCAAATAATTTTTTTTTAATTATAATCATTTGATATATAATGAATTCATTTTATAAATGAGTAGAGAATATATTTTCCATAACGTATATAATACAATTCATTTCTAGCAGTCTAATATTTAGGAGATAATATTTTAATAATTTTATGTGGTATGTCTAAACTCAATGTTGTGTGTAACACAAGCTATCAAATAAATAAAATTACTAAAAGATAAATATTTCATAAATTTTCAAGGTGTTACAATATTTCATATTGGAATGAAGCATGCCTTTCATTCTATGGAATCAATTAGAGGTTCCGAGAGGGGCTATGTGAATTTCACTATCACTAGGTACTACATAATGATCCACTAATCTGATGGATTTGAGGAGGGGATACTCCTATTCTTCATCAGTGGAGTCTCACAAAATAGGAAAGACTCATGGGGATTCTCTAAATTTAGGGTGAATGGTGTTACTGAGAGTGCATGCTATTATTTTAATTTTTAGGGGACTTTTATTTCACTAGCATCGTCGATGCCTATTCTTCTGAGACTTGGAATGTCATGATATTGATGGGGTAGACAGAGAGGATGTAGATATCATAAGTGGTTCGGATCTTCTTAACCAGGAATTGATAATTCCTTGGAGTATATTGGATTATAGAAACTACAAGATTTTATTTTCCATGGAAAATATGAAGTTTCTTATGAACTATGAAACCTTAAGTAAGTATTCTTGATTATTCCATTCTATGAAAGGAATCCTAGATGCATTTCCCTGGTGAGGGCATTGAGAAGCATTCTAAAATGAGGATTCTCTTAGTGAGGCATGTCTTGTAGAGGTTCCTGAAGACTAACCCGCTACAGGGCCTAAGATTGTATAGTGAAAGATATTGCATCCTTCATCTGGTTCTACATAGGGGATAGTATATGTAATGGGAATGAATTTGTATTGGTCCAATTCAAGGATTCTTCTAGATTCTAATCAATTTCATTAAATTTCCATAATCCTCCAAGATGTATGAGGGTGATTTGGGTAGGGACGAACTCATCTCAGGCATTCTCCATGTACTTCCCCAATAGTTTTTCCTAGTAAAGAAGCACATAAAGGTTGTATATGACCCAATTACATTGGTAAATAAGTTCATCAACTTTTTAATCATACCTATGCTTGTATTTAGAGAGGTTAGTAGTGCTGGTCTTGTGAAAAATAGAGTTGAACTATTAGAGAAACTAACTGTAGAGATCCTCTCGGCTGGTAATGGATCCCAAGGCCAACTGATTTTACCACATTAAATCTCGTCTATCCAAGTTCTAGATGAAGAACTAAATCATGGTATCTTCCTATTGAACTTGTTTTCCTAGAATTGGGTTCCATCATGAGGAAAATTGGGCTAGATGTTGTAGAAGATTGTTAATCCTGTTGAATTGGGTGGAGCTCAGATTATATAATTCTAGGGGAGGAAAAATGTGATCCACCCATTCTGGATATGGCTTTTTATTAAGTATAATTGAATATTTTTTCATATCTAAATCCTCTAGATGTTTAGTGAGGGAGTTTATCACATCATCAAAGTGATTATTGGTAGTTACCAATGCTTTGAACGACCTACTGGATCGAGAGGTGAAATAATCATGGTCTAAATGTTGGAAGTCATGCTTATTAGGTAGGGTAGGCATTTCATATCTTGATCGTTTACAAATTCCACCAGCATCTACCTTGATTGGGTGTATGGTACTACCCTCAACGACCTTAGTCATCTAGAAAAGGATAATTGGATGTTCATCCAGAGGAGGGGTAGGATCACCTCATACATTTTCTCACTTTGGGTCAGTGAGGATTTAGGTGGTGATCTTATTTCCCCCCTAAATATAACAGAGAAAAGAGAAAATCAGGTGTCTATCTCAGTTTCTAGTGTGGCCTAATATGGTATGATGGACTCAAAAACTCCCTTTCCTTTATTGAGATATCGAAGAACACACAATAGTCTCTCTTTCGGAGGAATCCCAAGTCCCAACATACATTTTTTCTGAGGATTTTATGAACCTATCAGAGGATATACCATATATTAAATATACCCTTAATGTGGGTTATCTCCATCATAACCCATCCCATTATCCTGATTTCTCTAATCATCCAGGTAATTGATTGTGATGACATTCATGATATTGGTGGTTAGAGGGGAGCCTTTACTATCAATGGGTAGATTGGCCTAATTTCTTTGTTATAATCACAAAAAGGGATTGGATTTAAGGGGAATGTACTTCCCCCATACCCTAATCAATACATGGGGAGAATCCTCCTGTAAGACCCAATGAAAAACAGTTAGGCTCTTTACCCATTTTTGTTGGAAGCTCTGTCAGTACCCATATGAGTCAGGGAACTGAGCCACCGAGGTTGCTGCAATATCAACTTTATAACACTACTGATGGATATCCTTGATATTTGCAATGCCTCTTATATAGGAAAAACGAAAATATCACATATGGTTAAGTTTTTCCCAGATATTTTAGTGGAGTCAGGACATGTGGTCCTCAGTGAGGAACTTTGATATAGTGAAGTATAGAGTCATGGTTGGTCAAAACATGACTGGTAGTTAGTCGGTGACCAGGATCTCCTATAATGTATCCTCTACTTTCTCATTGTCTTGAGTTCAATCCTATTCTTGATCATTCCAATATCCAATTGGAAATAGTTAGGAAGATGTTAGTGTTAGTAACGTAGACCTTCTTTGTTATTGGATTTCTAACATATGAGGAGTCACATGGGCCAATTGTACATGAAATAATGGAGTATCTTTTTATTTAATGTCCAACTTAATAACTATATCCATATATTATAGGTTATTAATTTCCTACTAAAAATCTGGAAGATCTCCATGCCCCAGCGGCTCAATAGAGTGCACACCTTCATCTAAGGGTGCTAATCTGGATGCCATTATTTCCCCTACTTCCAATGCAAAGGTAGAAAGGAGTCATGATTATTTTGTCATGGATAGTTTCAAATAGATTCCCTAGAAGTAATTCAATACATACTCTATATACAAGTATTTTTGGGGGGATCTAGAAACCTTATGGAACTCAGCCTTTGGTATGGTCATCCTTCACTGATGAGATTCTTCTCCCAACTCTCGTGGTGTAGGCGGAGGCATACCCGCTAATTTTTCCATCACCTCAAATTCTAAATGGTCAATTGTGATATGATTTTTTCCCTATTCCTATATCTAATGGGCATAAGTTCCCTAATTATGATCCTATGAGGGTCATAAGGATTTATTCAGTGTGTTCTATGGCTGGTGTTGTGGGTAGTTCTCCCACAGGGGATGACCTCTGTTTTAGAGATGGTGTTGTGAAGAATAAATTCTTGGTTGAATTATTTATTGTAGTATATCCCATGATGGTTTATGGTGGCTCCCATGAGGGGGAGAGTCAACCTAACCTACATGGTATTCATATGGGGTCTTGATCCCAACTTAGCGAAGAAGTCCCCCCATGCAGTGGGTGAGAGAGAAGGAGGAGGTATACTGATGTTGGAAGAGACCACTAGAGCCATTCGATAGGCCTCCTGTATCTGGTAGGGTTGGAGTTATTCCACCGATGTTAGTTCCAAACATTCTTGATGGGGCTGGTAGAGTATAGATGGTATCATTATGCTCGTTGGCCTATGGGACTGGTTGACATTGTAATTATGGCTAGGTGGGATCCCTCCTGGTCGACTCCTGGGTAGTGGCTAGGATAGGAACAACCCATGCACCCCGCACCTCCTCGGTGTAGGTTAATTATCTATTAGATCATTATGAGGAGAGACTCCTAAAATCATTCACTATCATTATGGGGGTATTTACCCCTACATGGTCCCTAATGGAGGTGACATCTGAGTGGTGTCATAGCCTTCAGGTCCTGATGGACCATGTCTGTAGTCAGGATTCCCCTTCATGTTTATAAAAACAATAAAGGGCGTTGTCTACGCTCTTTTAGATTATCTCAAAGGGGGTGATGGGGTGAGAGTAACCAGTATAATTTTGTTTGATGGACTTTGTGGTGGAGCCAAGGTTTTGTGGTATTGTGACACCATCGGTCCTTTTATCCCTACTCATATTGGTGGTGAGTCATCAAACATTACCTGAAGCTTGTGTCCTATATAATATATGATGTCAACCATCAATACATATCCAATAATATAGATTCCCAATATGTCCAATGTTATTCATACAATATAGGGTGATGAATGGATTTACATAAACTATCTTAGAACTAGTGATTCCCATCATTCATCATCTTCCCACTATTGATGGATAATAGATTCACATCAGGTTCTCTATTTTTTGTGATGCTTTTACCTGATCATTAATTGGGTGTAATTTTCTCCTTTATAGTATTTTTCATCTTTCAACTAGTCATGGTCCCTCCAGTGTGGTTCCCCACATTCCCTCTTTTCAAAGATAGGTATCCTCTACCACCACAGTTGATTATGTTGGCTCCTTGATTGGAATGGGATGATAATAAATCATATCCTCCTTCCATGAAATCCTCATTGGATTTCATTTCCTAGTCCAAGTCACCCATAAATATTTAATACATGGTCATGAATCTTGTTCCCAATTTCATCTAAAAGTTGACATCAATAAATTACACTAATTTAAAAATGGTCAAAGATGATGATGACATTAGGTATGTCTAATAATCAGTTAATATTGGATGTTTTTGTAATATGTAAAACTATTCCTCTTTCAAGGATGATTTCATCTCATTTATAAATCATGTTAGTTATAGAACCCAAGGAATCTTAGGTTTTTTTGGGAAACCCATGCTATGGTTATAAGGAATTATATGATAATTGTATCGGGTATCCCACACTTTTCATATAGGGTGAATCATGTTTATTATGTATTGTGTGATGAATCTAGCACTCATCATTCTAGGAAACTTATTCTAATCACATAAGGTTTCCTCGGCTCATTACCTAGGGTATCTCATACTCATCCCTTGAGGAAGATATTTTGATGCATCAGGAGGGTTCATAGGTTTAAAGATGAGTGATTTAATTTCACATATATAGTGTCTATTTTATACTATCCCACATACACTAATCACATATGGGTTGATCATAGGTTTAGATCTTTTAGGGAGTTTCCAAAAGTTTAAATGTCTTGTCGGAATACAATAATAGCTTTAAATTCGTGTGGGTATGTTTCCCATAAAAACTATTAAAGTACTATGATGAATATATGTTAAAGTCGCATGGTGGTTATGAAGTATAGTGGGAACCTCAAGTTTGGGTGGTAAGAGGTTAAGTGTGTTCCTAGGGGGAATGATCGCACTTCTGGTTTATCACCACCCTGGGTGAAGACAGACATATTTTTGGGGATATTAGGATTGAA
Organism: Viscum album; assembly: GCA_963277665.1. Lineage (NCBI taxonomy): Eukaryota > Viridiplantae > Streptophyta > Magnoliopsida > Santalales > Viscaceae > Viscum > Viscum album. The sequence continues at coordinate 193,957,792 of OY728145.1, forward strand.
CCTCAAAGAGGAATCCTACATACCCTGTTAGAACATAGCGATCAAAACCCACATTGTTCAACTACACAGTTTAAGGTTGTGTGATAGGATGGGTATATGATATTTGAAATCATGTGGTGAGGATGATTGTGGTGTAGAAGGAGTGACAAAAAGGGATGGTTTGGAACTTATTCATAGACGTTTTCCAGAAAATTGGGTATCATATCGTGCCTATCACATGAGGAATCATTTTTTCATCACATAGGGTAATACAAAAGTTTAACATTCTAAGATGGGGGAGGTAGTCATGTAGTTTAACATCATGAGACTAAGATGTTAGTGCTATGTAGTTTACGATCTTATAACTTGGGCATTATTGGGGATTTTTCATGGATATGTCCATTATCCATTAGGGTAAGAGAGGAGAAGGATACTGGGTCCTATATTCCCTTATAAAATGTAAAATTAGATTTTTTACCTTGATGATTCCATCATTAGGGCTTACATGTCGACTATGTAGGTTATTTTGGATAGAAAATGGTATAGAAACTTCTTACCTTAGGAAGCACATGGGGATCCTAATTTTAGAATTCCTATTATTAGGATAAAATGGAAATTAAATTCCCCAATCCGTGCTTGGACTGAAGGTTCTATACTTGTGGGTTGATGATGCTGGTCATGCTGATGATTGAGGCATGAGTAGACCTGGCTTGGATAGGTACATGGTACATAAGAACTCAAATTTCATGAAGCTATTTTTTTTAGAAGGAGGTATCATGTGGGGCCAAGTGAAGTGAGTTTTGGGAATGATATGGGGGTTTTGAAGGTGATTCTTTCACAAAACATGGTATCCCCACCTATGGATTGTGCCTTGCTTTCCATGGGAGGGGTTTTCCAATAGGTGGAGTCTTCATGGAACCCTATAGGGATTGAGGAATATACCTCTATCATGGATTTTGTAAAGTTTCGTGAAATTTATCTTTACCATGATATTATGTTTTAATGTAATCATGGGAAATTGCACACAGAATATGGCTACAAATAGGAATCCATGACATAATTGCCTCATGAAGGATAGGGATTCATGGACTGAGATCTTCGTCTAGAGGACCAAAGGTCATGATATCCTTAAAGGAGGGGTGGAGGTACATATTTATTGTCTTTGCAGAGGTTTAGACATACATTTCATAAAAATATTATTTTTTTCAGATAAGATGGAGTTTTTCGATGCTCTCACACACTTTTCAAAACAATGTTCTTTCATGAAGGATTGATCATTTTAGAATCCATCCTCATTGGTGGGTTTTGATCCTACATTAACCTAGGTTTTCCCCAAGTAATATGTGTTCTCCTCAATGTATCCTATAACATGATTTGTTTAGTGTTAATAATTACTCATAAAGGTGATGTATATGTGAGTACAATTATGTTGTCTTGAAAGTGTGGGAGAAAGTGTGTGACTCGTGATGGTGATGTATCTTTATGGTAATGTTTGTGCCACAATTATAAGGTATCTTGATGTTATTATCTCATGGATCATGTTTATAGAATTATGTTTCCATACTCTTTTTATTCATTTATTATGTTATTCCATTCCTTATGTCATGATTTAGGAACTATGATTTATTGGTTATAACTTTCTTATGTGGCCTTATTATACCCTTATGCTCATCTTATTAATACTTATTATCTTTTATTGTTTTCTCTTATGTTTACCCTTACTAACCATCTAATCTCACCGCTTTATTATGTTTTCATTTCCCCAAGTTATGAATAAAATTAATACATAAGGTATTTCTAAACGAGTATCATGTGGGGATAATTTTTTAGAGAGATTAAAGAATTATTATGAATTAATTAGTTTCTTATATAGTTGAAAAAATGATTATTAGTTAAAAATATATGATTTTTATTAGTTAATTTTTTTCCCAATTCTCAAAAACTCCAAACCTAAAAGATCATGGGAATGTAGTTTAATATAATACCTTCTTTATTTCCATATAATTGAGATAGTCACATCTTTGAGGTTTCATAATTGTCATTAGAGTGGGGTTTAGATAACTTTGGATATTAAAATGTTATCAGTGGAGGATAATTTAGGAGTTAGAAATGTTATCAAGGTTTGATAAGTTAAGGTCGATCATAATTTCAAAGGTATAGATAATCCCTTAGGTTACTTGAGGTAACATTGATTTTTTTTATGTTGTTTTGGGGTTAAGATAAGATAAATATAATATTCATATGGATATTATAAGTATAGGATAACATCATGATGTTTTGGTAAAGTAGAGATTGAGGGTTATCCAAAAAGTTACATCCCTATCGGGATACTGGTAAGTGTATGGGGTTTTGGTACAAATTCACTTAGGGGAAATCCCCCTGAAAAGGGATGGTTGAGTATCGACTCAATCTTTACACTAGTGCAATATGAGTGGTCTTATGGCTGCACACCTAGTTAGACACTCCTAGAGGATATACTTTGGCTAATAAAATAATCTTTACAAGCCATTATGAAGGATTTATTTCCAAATTACATTAACTTGTTAGGTTAAAAAATATGAGATAACACAACTCTAAGTAACCTAGGTTGATCAAAGAGAGTTATTAGATGAAACAAGTGTGACATGGTTAAAATGAAAGTGTCATGGTATGAAATTATTGTCTCATTAGAGAATACATATTGGTATTGAGCCTTCATATTAATTTGATCGTTTACTCTAATTCCATTGGATATTATCATAATAATTTTTGTTTTAATATTTCGATGGAAATAGGATATTGAAAAAGAATTTGTGGAAGGTATGTCTCTCGATGCTCCTACAACTTAGCTATAGAGTTATATTTATAATAAATGGTCAAGAATGTGAGTATATACCAATTATGAGAGAAAATATATGTTAGATAGTATTAAATAAGATAAAAAGGTTTGTATCTATTAGAATATATATCATGAGTAATGATTATATTTATATAACCATAAGTATTGTTATTGGTAAGTGATTAAAATTGTGATGATCCAATTTATTTCAATGCAGAGAATGTAACACCCCAAGTTTGTAGTAAGAAAACAATTTCTAGGAACTATATGTTTATAATTCTAAACTACTTTTTAATTTTTAAATATAATTGTAATATATTAGGTATTAATTGATATAATATAGGAATTAAACTAACAACGATTTATTAAATTACAGTAAAACATTACAACAAAATAAAATTTAACTAATTATTGCACACCATAATGTATTACGCACCTTGGATTATTAAATCCTTTAAAATTGTATAATTTAAAAGGGTTTAATTTAGAGAAAAGAATAAAATATTAAAAAATAAAATATCTCTTGGATAAACTTCACTCTTTAGGAACACCAATATCCAAATAAAACCAATAATGAGTAAGAGCATCATGAAAGAGAAAAGCATATAATGAGATCCAAAATTAAAAATTATAGAAATTAGACATGTGAATGTAATGAATGAGTTTAGTAAGGATATATACAAGAATGAAATAGGGCCCCTATAAATATGGTTGTTGAAAATTTGGTAATTGGAAATATGATTGTTGGATATATGTAAATCCAATAGGAATACTATAATCATGTATTTTTAGTAGTAAATTGAAACTAATATAAGCCGCACACAATAAATAATGAAATAAAAATATAATAATAAAATTTTATATAAATATAAGTGTGTGTGTGTGTGTGTTATGAATTGACAATATAATTAAAGTATGATATGATGTAAATAAAGATATAAATATCAATTTATTATTAAAATTAATTTTTTTAATAGAAATAATTTTTTTTAATGGTATTTGATCAAGATTGTATAATATAAAAATAATATATTTCAAAAAACTCTTTTTTTAATGTTACATATTTTATTAGAATAAATAAAATTTACAAATTTTAAAATATTAAAATATATTAAATAATATATTAAAAAAATTAAATTAGAGATCGATATAAAATAACATTATGAACACTTAATGTTTAAAAACACCATTCTTTTAACAAAAATAGTTTTTATTTATAATTTGAATTTTCATTTTAAAGATAAATTTATAAATTTTAGAATTTTAATTTTTTTAAATTAACTTTATATTTAAATTAATCATGTGAAAATTAGTTTAGGGTGAATTTTTGATAATTTTCTAAAATAACTTATTTTTATGTGAATGATGAAAAAATACTGATTTTGCTAATACCACCACTTTTATGACATGGTAGTTTTTGAAACCTTTTTTCTATAAAGATATATATTTATAAATTAAAAAAATAATTTATAAAATAAAATTTTAATTTATAAAACCAATGTTTTATGTCTTATAAATTTAAGTAATGGATTACTCTAAAAAAATTTATTTTTTTAACAAAAAGGAAATTTCATAAATTATATAAATTAAATCTAAAAAATAGATTTCATATTTCAGATCAATATTTTCATATAATTTAATAAGGAAAAATTCATTTTTAGGAATAAATTTATGATAACAAGGATTAAAGTTAATGGCAATGATAATGGTGAAAGTTTTATTTTCAAAGAATTGTTTTATTAATGCTGTGTAATTTTTATCTAATAAATTAAATTTATATGTTTTATACAATGAATATAATATGAAATTTAAATATATATATATATATGTGTGTATTATCACTAATTTAATTGGTAATCAGTGTTATACAATATTAAGAATAATTATTGGTTAAAACAATATTTTTCTAAAAATGGTTTTTATATATATTAAATTTTTTAATATAAAATTTAATTTTCTATTATTTTTTAATTGAATTAAATTATATATATGAAAAATTTAAGTTCATCACACCAAAATTTATAAATAGTTTTTGTCTTGTTTTTTTATTAAAATAAAAATTACTTAGTTAAAAACTAGTTAACATGATATAAACAAAAAAAGATAAAAGTAAAAATCTAAGAATGAATTACTTCAAACATGTTTACAACATGTGAGGAAATTATTTGTTGAGGATTTATTGACATAATATCACCTCACACTCCATTATTTCTCAATTTTGTAACCATTGACCCTTGAATAGTGTCATTACATTATTGAGAAATAATGAGTGTACACAAAATTCCCCTTTTATTTACTTAAAAAAGGGGATCACTTCCACACATTCAATGATTCGATTTATTCTTTTAAATTTAATTAAAATACTTACTAATTTTACACTCCTAAAATTACCTGAAATTTATTAAATCCCTTGGTCACTATAAGTTATCCTAATAACTTCAATTTTAAGGAGACATTCAAGATAAAACTCAAGATCCCAAAGTGAGTATTACATAATCCTTATCCTTTTCTTCTTAATATTTTTCTTCTTAACTTATCTTAACCATTTTAATTTACTTAACTATGTATCATTAGTATACTTTATTTTTATTATATTAATGGGGATATCCTTATCTATTTATTTACATAAACTTATAAAAATAATAGAACATTGATCATGCGTAGGTGCGAACTATAGCCTCCATAAAGCAGTAAGCTTTTTTTCCATCACGTTCACACATGGATGTATTTAAAAATGTATTTAAAGTACACAGATTACTTTTATAACACTATTAATATTATATAAATATAATATTGGACACTATATTAGTGATATTAAATGGTCATGGTGAACTTATCCACCTCAAACGAACATGTCGAAGTACCTTTCTTAATCTAAGTTAGTTTTAAAAAAAATTAAAACTATATAAATTTTACAAAAATAGAATAATAAAGTTCATAAGACCATAAAATTATTGATATTAAAAAATTTTTCTACAAAACCTTTAACCATGGTCAACATACCAAAAGTATTATGTAGAAATTGACCAAACCATCTAAAATAACCAATATAAGAAAAAATAGTGTAATAAATGAGTAGTATATGATAATAAATTGTCCATAGTAAATGAAATAAAAATGAAGAAGGCTATGAATAAGGTATCTAATAAACTTATTTTTATTATTTTGGAACTTAATCACATGTATATAGTGAATCGGGACCAAGGAAAGTGTTGGTGTTAAATAAATTTTCTTCCATTGAATTACAAACTTCCTTATTAAACTCTATTATTATAATTTTGATATATTCTACCTAATGAGTATTTTTTATATTATTTCCTCCTTTTTGGGATCTTATATTCTACCTTATAACATCATTTCATAATTATTCTTACCTCGAATATTATGTTACTTATAAGGGTTTTTTGTCTCAATTCTCAATATTTGAGGCATGTTTGCATTTTTTCACCAAATCTTATCTGATATGGAATAACAACTACCCATTAATTTAGTTCATTAAAAATAACCCATAATAATTTTTTTTAATTTTTAATATGAAAATCCATATTTCATATTCTTTCAATTTAGTTACTACTCAAGTTTTTAAGTGTTTTTTCATCACAAACTCCTTTCTTTGAGATGTGTTTATATTATACACATAATGTTATTTATAAGTGTATATGATACATATCAAATTTAATATTCCATGAACTATATTTCATTCATGGTATTTTGAGTTCAATTTCAAGCTCTCTTACATTAAATGGGTTTTATTTGAAATGTTACTCGAGTCGTAACATATTTATATACTCCAATTCTTTCTCCTTGAGTCATAAATAATTTATTTTATTATAGTCATCTAAGCCCCGTTTATCCTTCCATTTCATTTTTCAAATGTTAATTTATATTTTTATTAGTTAATGGTACATCTATTCATTTTTATTGTCTTCTTTAATGAAATGACTTCTCGAATAAAGATTGATATTGGTGAGAATAACTCCCTTTAATTCCAATGGATATTTCTCCTCCGTGTCCATATTTTATTTCCTGAAAAAAATTTCCTCTATTTTGGGTACTCAAGTATGGATTAATTTTTTTGATCATCTTACATATCAGCACAAGTTTCCAAATTTATATTTTATTTCCATACTTATGATGTGGGTTTTAAATAATGTTGTTTCAAAATATTTAATGGTATTGCATATCATGGATATATTCCTTATATTCCACAAAAAAATCTCTATAAAACCTTTATGTATTTTCCCTGACTCCATTATTATATATTTATTTAAAAATTAATGGTTTAATATGTCTAAAAAAATTTATTTCCAACCTTTTTTAAAATGACTTTTCAAATAAAATGGAAGAATTTTTTTCTTAGAATTTTTCTATAAATATAATAAAAGAAACTTCATTTAAAAATGTTTTCACAATAATTAATTTACCAACATTTTGAAACTTATTTCCCATGTTTATGGGTTTTTATAATGTTAATTATTTTTTAGTTATTCTATGAGTTTTATTTAAAATGGTTTTCATGGAAAAGGGTCATTTTCATCAATCTTATCAAAGTAAAATTATATTATTATTCTAAAATTATACTTAATCTACCTATTGATTCATTACATATTTTTTTATAAATGAAAATTGTTAAATATATATAAGATAAATGATCCCTCATTGCCTTTTTATTTTCTTATCATCTTCAAAATATAACCATAATTTTTATTCAATGTTATTTCCAATGTGGACACTCTATATTTCCTTCTATTGATTGAAGGGTGTTCACCTAGATTACATACATCAAATGACAAAGGAAATTATTGACTAAACTGTATATAATTTATATATATAGTATAAATACTATATTCTTTATTTTCTTTATTGAAAGTTTTTTCCTATAAAGTTTCATAATATATTTTGATACCCATTTATTTTCCATGGGTTTATCATGGTATGGTTATTGATGAATTATGAATGTTTTCTTTATGCGACTCCATTTAAATTCATTTTCAATCCATGGTGTGTTTATGATATTATGAATGATTGATTTCAAGTGGAATAAAAATGTATTTATGAATAATGGGTGAGATCATATATCTACATCCAATTATTTGGTTAAAAATTTAAATCTCACAAGATATATATACGTGAGTAAAATTATGTTGTCTTGCAAGCAGGGGTGAAAATGTGTGACTCTTAAAGGTGACGTATACACAGGAAAATTATATTTTCTTGCAACAATCGGTTCAAGTGTGTGAATATAAAAGGTGTTTTATCCCTATGATAATGTGTGTTCCAAGTTTCTAAGGAATTTTAATGTTACTCTCTCACAACTCATGTTTATTGACTAATGATTCCATGCCCTTTAGATTCATTTAATAAGTTATTTCATTCCTTATTCTGTGGTTTATAATAAATTATTTGTTGGGTATAACATTATTATGTATCTTGACTATACCAATATTCTCATCTTATACTCACTGATGATATTTTATTGTTATCACTTATTTTTACCCTTACCGGGCATTTGAGATCACCCCTTTCATATATGTTCTTTTCCCCATGTTGTAAAGAAAAGTAATATGTGATATATTTATATAATTTTATGGCGTGTAGAGAATTTTTGGGATATTTTTAAGATGTGTTATGAATTAAGAAGTTTCTTATATAGTGGTAAAAAATTCATTAGTTGAAAAAGAACTAAGTTTTGTTAGTTGAATTTTTCCTAATTCTCTAAAACTCTAAACATAAAGATCATGGGAATATATTGTAATGAAATATTTTCTTTAATTTTATGTAATTGAACCTATCGTGTTTGTGGGGTTTCATAGTAAAAAACCTTTGTCATTATTTGAATCCTTCTTAAATATTTCACAAAACTATTCCTTCTAACTAGGGTTTCTATTTATTGACAACCTCTTACGAAATTCAGGATCTTTTGTGGAGTATTTTCTTCTCCTTCTGCATAGGATTTATCTTGTTCTATTTCATCTTCTTTACTATTTTTGAATTATTTTTCCAAATGAATAAATATTATTTGGTTATATGCATAGTATGTTTTTCCCCCACATATCTTCATGAGGGTGTTGTTCTTATCATGAACGAGCCTGGGTAAACCCTAAACTGGTCACCCGAGTCAGACCGTGACATGGTCCAAAGGGTGTTCCCAATCCCCATGGGTAATAAATTACTGTCAGGCATCACATAACACAATTTGGATTGATTTCATCCCAAAATAAACAACCAAGACCTGATATATAAATATAAAAAACTAAAAATGTAGAAAAATGAACAACTAAATCTCGAATAAATAAACAATTGATTCTATTGAAAAATATAACTAAGTTGACTGAAAACTAAAACAAGGAAAACCAAACTGCTACTATGAAATATATATGTAACCTCTTGGTCTCCACCAACCACAATACCATCTATTCTATTACAACGAGCAATTAGACTGGTAGAACCTGAGAAAAACAAAACCACCAACTGAAAAGATAAAGTAGGTCTGAGCACTGAGATGCTCAGTAGGGATTCCAAAAATAAATCACTAAATCCAAGTGTTTCCTTTACCAAATAGTCCATTAATTCCAGTTTGAAATACATTTATGAAAATATGGTTTTTATATTTTGATAAACAACATTGTTTTCCCACTTCAAAATCCAGTACACACTACACATCATTTACAAAAATAAATTTGCATTGAATAGTTATAATCCATAACAAGGAAAACTAGGGTTTTGTTAAAAATAAATAGATAATCCTCACAAACTAGAAACTAATAAAAAATAAAGTGAAAGACAATGAAAATAATAACCATGGTTGATCCTAAACATCCCTAGAATTCCTCTGGACATAGTCGGTTCAGATCCACCTGTCAGCATATAGTGAAGCCCCTAAGTCCATAACCAACTAGTTTCCCTAACCAAGCCTCACTTGTGGAACATCCCTCCTAGCATGTCTACAACTTTAAGAGGGTGTTAACCTGTCTAATCAGGGATAGTAAGAAACCGTCACTTAAACATCTGAATGAATATTAGGAACCCATGGTGGTAACAATAATACTATGGCAGTAGTATGCCAACGCATGTGTGACTCATCTTACATGCCACCACCACACTTGCCTACCCCAAACATAGACACCAATATATGATAACCCATGAAGGGAAATCCCTCCTATAAAGGTTCCCCATCTGTACACATTTATATTTCACATCAAACAAGGTGCCAACCGGGATGCCATACCAATATAAATTCAAATCATTTCATAAAACAATTGAGGTTTTCAAATGGGAACACATACATTTTCCAAAACACGATCCTTTATAAAATTAAACACAAACATCACCTTTGAGTTGGAACTACCAAATGGGCCTTTATCTCAACATAATTTAAAAAATTTATTGAAACATCACTCAAACGCCACTTTTATATATAAAATAACAAATGGGCCCTTAAGTTCTAAACACACACCCAAACACTTAGAAACTACCAAACAGGCCTTTACTCTTTTTAAAAACACACTAAAACACATCTCAAGGCCAAACGGGTCAAACCTTGAAGAACACATTTATATCTATCTTTAGAGACCATACAAAGGACCCAACAACATTTATAAACTATTAACCATTTAGGAAACCAAAGTTTTATAAAAATACCAATTTAAAACACCATCATCATTTGAAGACGCATCCATGTGTGCACCTAGTCCACCCATGGATGTTCCAACATCCAATGGAACACCAAAAATCCAAGAGGACACTCAAAACCCATTTCCAAAAAAAATCCACCATTTTCTTTGAAACCATATCCAACCATACACATTATTTAAAGTACACAAATCATCTCATTGAAACCACAAAACCCCTTCCAAAATATTTTGATACAAATGTCATTATATATCATCACCAAAATATATACACCAAACTAAATTCACAAAAACCCACACCATAACAACACAATTAAATTTAAACATTATAAAGCCCCCCAATTTCACTTTATAAGAACAATGGTTAACACCCTATGTGTCGAAATCCTAATCATTGTAGATAAATTTATTTGAGAACCTATATTTTTAATAAATTCTAACAACATTAAATCACCATTCACCTCAATCCATAGGTATATTAGAGGTTCAAATTACATTTAAAAATTAAATGAAAACACCCAAGTTCTCATGTAGAGTTCTAGAAAGGGAAAATTTGGAAACACCTACCTCAACCATGTGAGAATGGAACAAAACATCATAGAGAGGAGGAACTGAGCCTCACAGATAATCTGCACTCCCTAGATTCAAAAGAAACACCACCCACACACAACCCTTATCCATTAGGGTTTGTCCTAGGGAAGAAACCACAAAGGAAAACCAAGAAAAGAAGAGGGGAAGAGAAAGAGGAGTGAAAATAGCCCAAAAGCCCTAAAAACTTACCTTAAATCTGACGGAGGAGCAACCCTGGATGATTGGAAGAAAAGGAGAAGGACCTTCATGGTCCCCTTGGTGTACCAAAATAATAGGGTTGATAGGGGGATTGGGTTAGGGTAAAAGAGGGGGAGAGAGAAAATAGGGAAACAAGATTTTAATGACCCAACATGACTGCACGGAGTGGCTGCACGATTTTCCAAACCATGCGGTAACAGTGCGGATCTCACTTCCTAAGGAAAGAAATAGTGCATGGTTACTTGGGACTTACCACTGGGTTATATTCATATCGTGTGGTTAGTTGTTTCTAACCTACACCGGATATATGGTTGGGCCGCATGGTTACTTCTAACTGTGTAGTAACTGTGCTCAACCTGGAAAACTCCCCAAAAATTACAAACAAAAGGTTTCGATCGGGACTCAAACCCAAACCTCAACCAAAAGTCCCATGACTAATAAAAGGATGAAATAATGGAGTATCTGAGGTTGGGGTGTGACAATTCTCCCCACCATAGACACTTTTTGTCCCTAGAAATTCATAAATTTGATAGTTAACTGAGACTTGAGTCTATTCCCAAACAAAAATGAGAAAAACCATAAATCTCTAGATGACCTTACTCTCCCTAGGTCACACTTGACCGATTTAAGAAGAAACCGGAACATAAAACAAGGGGAGAACACAATAGGGTTCTCCTCATCATAATAACTCAACTAGCTTTAAAAATATCAAAACCCAAACACACCACCCTGGGGGTGATGTAGGAACTCCCAACCCAAACTCATTTAATTCCCCCACATGGATCGAACAACACTCCTAAGACTTAAATGGAAAACGTGCTACGAAAAGTCTTGGCAACCCAAAGTTGAGAAATTTTCTCAACACTGCCCACACCAATTGAATAAAACCCTCACCACAATCAGGAACTAGGGAATTCCTAGCCCGAACTTGACCCACATCCTCAATGATAACATAAAAACTCCACCACAAGGATTAAAAATATTACAGGGAAAACCAGCATACCAGGACACTGGAACATAGAAATCCTCTACATGAACTGAAACCCTATGTACAAGGGGGAACAACAACACTGTCGGAATTGAGAACTACTCACTCCAGATGACCTCTCAACACTAAAGGAAAACTAACGAAAAGGCACCCAAATTATGCAAAGGGCCCAGAAATACCACCCATCAACTCCACAACCCAAACATCTCCCTAACACACACAATTGAAACTAAACCCAAAATCAGAACCGGTTCTTCATTCATGGGCCTAATACCTTTCAAGGAATATGGAAAATTTAAAAGCCACACTTGTAGTACATTAATTTTCTTGGATTTCAGTAGAACATGTCCATCACAACATTAAAATAAGGATGAACCTAAAATGGTGACAAGAATAGAACAATAAAAAATTGGATATTTCAATCCCAATTGCTTAAAATGAAAATCTAGCCAAGGTTTCGCACACCCTTGGAAACTCTTGGCTATGCAGGAGCTTCACCCTAAGACATGTTATTGGGGATCTAATGGATAATACATCTTATGCCACACACTTAGGCACTAGAATTCCCCGATCATGACTCCTTCTTTAATAAAAACTTCCCATAGGTCTTCTCTCAGTGACTAGAATAGCCCCGACGAGAGCAAGACTTTGGAGGGATGCAACAAGATGGCTCGGAATGCCTGAACTGGCCATATTAATGGCATATCAGAAAGCAGTCAGATGAAATAGGCCAAAACCAAAAAGGATTTATTTTTTTAGACAATTTCCTCTAGAATGAACTCTTCCCTAGATGGGGAACCTTTAGAAAATCTGACCACCATTAACTACACCCCAAATTCCAATGATGACGAGACATCCAACCTCCAATGGTCCAAAATTGGACCCTCATACAAACATGAGATGACACGAACCATAACAACCTCTGGAGTTCCCAACAGCCCAAGGAAATGCTCATATTCTCTAAAACCACTTCACTACCTCTAACGATCCTCTATCACTTCAAAGAACATGAGACACCCGAAAAGAACTAAAAATTGGGCATGACACCTTAGAAACATTAGGGAACTTTCTGGGTAGCATACTTCGAACAACATGAGAAACATAAGACAAAACCAGTGTCAAGACAATAATATAATCGAAAAGAATACCTTGAGATATGAAAACTGGCCCAGAATCCAAATAAACTCAAGCACAACCAGAAACATCTTTTTTTTCAAAATCACTAATTTTAATTTAAATTCCAAAACTGAATTTTTCCAAGGCCATTTTTAAATACAAATGACACTTTTGAAAAATCAAAAATCAACTCAATGAAAAACTAATTTCCAAGCCATTTCAATTTCAAAAACTCACCCATGGCATCCTATGAATCATCACATGTTTGTCCATCCATTACCAGTCATATATCCCATGGACAAGTTTCCCACACACTCTCCATACATACCCATACGCATGTGATCCTCCATAAAGAATACTAAGGGTCACGTCCTTTCTTTCTCATCAAGCCAAAACATTTACCAAATTTTGAACCCAAAGCACCTCCTATTTTAGAACTCACTTTACTAATTTAAAACCATTTTAGAGAAATCATTTTCATTTAAAAACTGTTCGGAATATGTCCTTCTATATTTTCAAAACCACCTTCATTTACAAAATCACAATAGTACCAACTGAAACGAAGATGTAGCACAACTCACAATGAACCACCGAAACAAGGGACTAGTAGTTATTCTTAACCTAGTAAAATGGTAGTGATCCATGCCCCAAGTAGTCATCAACAACAAATAAGAGCCTAAATTGTGTACTCAGACTTCACATGGGTCACTACTCCATGTGAAATCATGATGTAACACTAGATTGCCTATATTATCATACCTAAATCCAAAAAAGAAACAATGACTCAAAACCCAGACAACCCCTGGTAACTCAAGTTTCATCATGAGCAGTGGTTATCAGGAACCGACCCATAAAATACCTCATGATCCCTAACATTCCTGATATCCATCTACCGGACACCCCAAATAGTAAGAGCCTCCTATGATACCATTTTATCATGAACTAGCTTGAGTCAACCCTAAAACGGTCAACCGAGTTGGCCCGTGACATGGCCTGAAGGGTGTTCCTGATCCCTACAATATGAAAACTAGTATTGGGCATCACATAACACACCTAGGAATGATTTCAACCCAAAATAAATAACTAGGACCATATATATAAATAGAAAAAAGTGAAATACATAAAAATGAACAACTAAATCTCAAATAAATAAAAAACAGATTCAGTTAAAAAATATAACTGACCATACTGAAAACTAAAACAAGGAAAACTAAATTGCTGCTATGAAATCTCCATGTGACGTCTTGGTCACCACCAACTACAAGACCAGCTATGATTCAATAATTTGAAACTATACTGGGAGAACCTGAGCAAAAAAACTTGTAACCCAAAAGATAATGTAGGCGTGAGCACCGAGATCTTCAATAGGGATGCCAAAGATAAACCACTAAATCCATGTGTTTCCTTTCACAAACAATCCATTAACACCAGTTTGAAATACCATTATGAAAATAGGGTTTTCACATTTTGATAAATAGCACTATTTACTTATATCAAAATCCAATACACACCACGCATCATTTCCAAAACAAATTATCATTGAATAGTTATAATCCTAATATAAGGAAAACCAGGGTTGTGCCAAAACAAAACAGAGAAATAGTACAAGATGGAAACTAATATATAATAAAGTGAACCAACAACTGAAATAATAATTGTGGGTGATCCTAGACATCCCTAGAAGACCCCTGTAAATAGTCGGTTCAGAACAACCTATCTGTGTATGGTGAATCTCCTAAGTCCATAACCAACTAGCTACCCTAACCTGGCCTCACTAGTTCCACATCCCTCCTGACCTATCTAAAACTCCAGAAGAATACTAACCCGTCTAATCGAGGCTAACAAGAAACCATCACTCGATCATATAAAAGACTCCCATGAACCCATAGTGGTAACAATAATACTGTGTAAGTAGGAGGCCAACGCATGTGTGACTCATCATAAATGTGGCCACCACACTTGCCTACCCCACACACAGACACCAGTATATGATAACCCATGAATATAAATCCCTCCTATAAAGGTTCCCCATCTACGCACATATACATTTCCCATCATACAAGATTCCCACTAGGCCTCCATACTAATAAATGTTCAAATCATTTCACAAAACACTTGTGGTTTCCAAACAGACACACACACATTTTCCAAAACAAAATCCTTTCTAAAAGTTAACACAAACATCACATTCGAGTTGGGAGTTCCAAATGGTAATTTATCTCAACATAAATAAAATCATTTTCGAAACATCACTCAAACACTGCTTTTATATTTACAATGCCAAATGGTCCCTTAAGTTCCAAACACACACCCAAACACTTCACAACTACCAAATGGTCCTTTACCCTTTTCAAAAACACACTGAAACATGTCTTAAGAAAAAATAGGCTAAAAGTTAAGGAACACATTTAAATCCATCTATAGAGACCATACAAAGGACCCAAAAATGTAACACCCTAAGGTTTTGAAAATAAATTTTGAATGCATGAAACACTGAGTCTCTACAAAACACCACTTTCTAATATGAATAGTAATATGACCCTTATGTATAGTAAATATTATTATTATTTTATTTTCTTAAGGTAATAAGATAATGAGATCTTGATTAATTTTTTAATGTGATATAAAATGAATTATTGTTTCAAAATTGTTATTTTTAGAATAAACTATGATTTTATTTAAAAATTAAATTAATAATATTTAGAAAATTATTTTTAAAAAATTAAGTTCATTTTTGAATTCTACACATAAAAAAATGGTTCGGGTGAATTTTTGGGATTTTTCTAAAATACTTGAATTTTTATGAATAGTAAAATACAATAATTTACGATAAATACTAAATACGTGATTTATTGAGTCATAGGTGAGGTAAGTCTGATGTAATGCCACTTGGTCAAAATCAAATGAACATATTACTATTCTGGTTTACAATAATCAATACTAGTGGTTATCTTTAGAAAAATAATAAAATAATGATTAAGATATTCAAAAATTACTCCTCTCATCCACTATAAAAACCCCCCATCCCTCCTTCTCTTCACTCCAATAAGCCTTGAATATCCTCAATGTTATGCCGAAATACCTTTACCTAATCACTCCCCACTTCAAAGTCTCTTGTTCTTTCCAAAAGACCAAAGCCCTTTCCCTTAAAGATGTTCTCAAAGAGGTGGATTCAAGAGGTAAATTCACATTTTATTTCTTTCATTTTCATTTCAAGTTCCTTTATATTGTTATCCTCTCCTCATATCCTCTGTCCAATTGACTATGATAACTCCAATATCATATATATGTAATTTAATTATATCATGTTAATTTAAAAACCATCATCACTATCCTTACTCTCTCTCTTTTATTTTATAAAGGAAATCATCCTCTGTGAGGTGCCAATTTACAAACTTTGTGGATGGTGAAGTTTCGTTCTTTAATTTATCCTTAATTACTAGTTATGAAACCATTTTAAGGTTTAACCAGACTATAATATATTTATTTTAACATATTTAATATTCAGGAACTAGTAAATGTGCATAGTATTAATTCATATGAAAAAACTAGTTCATAATAATCCAAATATCGCTAAATAATCTAAGTAGCTATCATTTCATCCAATTATTCATCCTCATACCATGTAAACAAATGATATATATAACCATTAAAACTTCTGTATGTTCATAAATAATATATAATTTCAATTCTATAGAATTCCATCCTTTCCACATGAACATCCATACTCATACAAATATACTAATAATGAAAACCAAGGAAACGAACACTCTAAAACGATATAATTCAATCTTATAAATTATCAATAAGGAAATAATGAACTTAATAAAATTATGATAAACTAAATAAATTTCAATACTTTTATTAATTAAGTTATTAATAACACTAATTTTATATTCCATGACCTTAGGTTCAAGAGTAGAACACATTTGGATTTAAGGTAAGGGTTTTTTCTACCCGAACCTCCATTTTTATTCGGGTTACTTTTATTATCGACATACCTCAATTAAATTAGAATTAATTCATATGTAATATTCATAATTTTTGATTGAATTTTATATATATATATATGTATCCAAACCAAAATCATACCTTCATTTATGGGGTGTTATATGTTTTTTTTAAGATCTTCCAAAAAAGTCTTCCGGAAATACAAGCCCGTTCGAAATGAATTTACCGAATTCATATCTATTTTCAAGATCACTATATAATATATTTTAAGTGACCATTATTTTCTAAAAAACACTCATTTTATTATGAAAAAAATATATTATTTCACTTCTTGTTTTAGATACATATTTTTTCAAAACAACTCTTCTTTTAAAAGTAAAAGAGTATTCATCTCAAGAATCACTCGATGATTTTTTAAGAGTATTTTAATTCATTTCAACACTATTTTTGATTCTTATGTATAAATGGGAATAATATTTTATAATATAATCTAATAATTTTTTTAATTTTTTATGATTAGTTTGACTATGGATGTTCTTTCTTGAAATCATTCACCATATTACTCTGAATGGTTAGTGTTTATGTTTATTGATTAGGAAAAGTTAGATACATTTCATATGATAGTTTTAATATGAATATATATATATTGTTTATGTTTATCCCCACTCATATGAGGAATGAATTGGATTTATTATGTGATGGTTGGGGCCCTCTATATACCCTCGATGCATCATTAGGTCTCATGAGACAAATAGATGTGGACATGGCCGAGTCATTTACCATTTTGAGATATGGTTTTGGTAGAGGCATTAATCATTTTTAGATGTCTTAGTCGAGGCCTTGACAATATGTTTCAGAATGTCCAGAATATGCACTTCCCTCATTATTAAGTTATAAATTGATAGTTCATGTGGTTATTTGACAAGTAGAATACCCATGATTGTGTTATATTATAGAAATATTTACTCAGCACATATTCCTTCCATATTATGTTCATGTTTAATTTTAAAGGCATGTGTTTTCAATTATTCACCATTTCTAATGTCTATATTATCTTATACTATATTTCTTAATCTTACTGAGTGTTTGATCTCACCCCTTTTTATGCTTCATTTTCTTAGGACATGAAGAAGTTTATTATGAATGACCTATAGAGATAAACTTATAGTTGTGGATGTTACTAACAAAACGTATATGTTGTATTTCATTTCAAGTTGTAATGTTGAACTTATGTATGTAACTTGTTTCCAAATCTAATAAAATACTCGGTCCTTCAGGATGCATATTCCTTATTTATATACCAATGTAATAAAATAAGGCACCAACTCTAGGAAACTGGGTTCGGGTCTTTATAGTTGGTATCATAGGAAGTTTAGTAGAAAATTTAGAAACTAGATTTATAATACTTAGATTAGGGAACAAAATCCTAAGATAGTCTTGTAGGATAAACATACAAGAACATCCTGATATTTTTTTAAGTAATATATTATGTGGATATTTCTAGAAAATACATCAATGTGTAGATACTACAAGTAGAAGTGATTATAGAATAGATGTACCTAGGAGTGAAAACACTGACAAGGAGTTTCAGGTTTGACCTAGGGTATCCTAGTACACAAAATTGGGCCTTACTACACACATGGTTTGACACTCATGGGGATATTCTTAGGATAATTCATATTTTCTTTACAATCCATTATGAAGGATTTAAATGAAAATGTTTCCTCAAAGAAACCATGTTTAAGATTATGGGATTATCCATGCATAAGATTTCAATTAATGCTAAGTATTTATCTAATTTGGGATTATAAATTATGATTCATAACCCAATTTAGTGTATTCCATTATCTAGAAATAGAGCCTAGTGTAAGAAATGGAAACTTCATGAACACGGGTATCCCATGTAGGTATTTCCCTCTAATGAAAGATAATGATGTTGTATATGGAGCTATGACTATTTCTAGTCAACTTATAACTATATTGGGACAATTGACTCAAGTTATGAACAATAAACTTACCCATTTGGATCACCCTAATCTACGACGTGGAGGAGATATGTTGGATCACTTTATGCGACAATAGCTTCTATTATTCAATGGGACTTCAAACCCATTTGTAGATAAACGGTGAAAAAGTTCCCTAGAGAATATACTTTTCTCTTTGGGATGTAACATAAGAGATAAGGTCTTCATGGTTGTTTTGAAGGACCCTAGACCACCCAGAGGGGGGGGGTGAATCAGGGTGCCAACTTTTTCTCTTATTTACTGGATCTTGTTCCCACATTGGAAAGAACTTGTTTAAACTTGTATGATGGATATATTCATTAATTAAAAACATTCACATGCATAACGACATCACAACACTTTTACTTGGTTCACCACTAAGGTCTATGTCTAAGGAGAATACACCGGCAGGTTTTCAATCATACCTAATTTTACTAATATTCACTTAGGTGTGGATTACAATGGTTAAGAAATAGTCACTCTATCCATGTAACACTAACTAAAGGTTTAGGGATAGGTCACTACTTCCCATGGATCACTTCTATTGACTTTTCATAGATCACTACCTTGGGTGAAGTCTCACTTATTTTTTAGACATGAAGGTCTCTCTAACAGATAAGTATGGAATTCTTTGTCTCGTATTCATCATGTGACATTACTTACATCAGATTCCGGAATTGATTCTATTTTTTATTCAATCATATCTTTTAGTGAAGTAACTGAATGCACTAAATATCCATCTTCTCTTCTTGGCCAGAATCACAAAATCCTATGTGATTGTTCAAGGAATGAAGATCAGCTAACTTGGCATCATCAGAATCAATTCTTTCCTTCTGTTTATGTATGCATGTGATCATGCATGTGGAATTTTGGTTGAACTCTTTTATTGCTACTACTTCTTAGTCCTTTCACACATGCACACACTTTTTTTATTTCTTATTTAATTGTATTCATGTGTTCATGTGAATTCATGAATGCATGCACTTTACTATTCACTTTCTTATGTGAAAACCTCAATGAGTAGAGTTCCTTAAGCTCACACACATGACCTCCTCTCTTCTATTTCTCTTCTTTCTCTTTCACTTGGTTAGGGTGTTTCTTTAGGATTATATGTGTGTTTCTTGAAACCCTAATGGGTTTAACCCTTTGGTCAATTTCTTCTTCTTCCTTCCTTTCACTTCAATTGTGAACACACACTACCTTCTTCACATATGAGTGTATGTGTATACACAAAACATTCTCTTTAGAGTCCTCTTCTTCACATCACCATGCATGTACTCGTACTTTTTCACCTCAAAAATAAACCTCTACAAAAAATAGGTTATATCGTGTGCATCTGAGGGACTTCTTCTTCACCTCGCAAAACCAAGGTGACCATGCGTCTTCTTTCTCATGTAGGAGGTGCACAAGTGAAGCCTTGTAAAGCACAGGTCTTCTACACACACGTTGTGTGGACTTTATGAAGCTCAGTGGGAACACTGGCTTGCGGTTCTCAGAATATCTTCTCGAACTAGGAGGGTTTCATGGGTCCTAGTTAATCATAGAGGAAAGGGAGATATGGTACACTTTCCCTTTTCTTTGCAAAGCATGGTTCGTCACACATCTCACTCAAGAGTGCAATGTACATTTTTGAGGGCCTATGGAATCCTTCGTGAATCCTTAAAGGCTCATGGTTCTCCTTTTGTTCTCTTCATGAACCAAAGGATTGAATGGAAGCTATTTTTTTGACAGAAGCTCTCGAGAATGCGTATGGAAGTAGCATCTCTCAGATTGGGTGTGGCTTCTTTTATAGGCGAGGAGAGGATATTTTCTGTGTTAAAAATCTTTAATATATTCCATGGAGATCTTGGTTTGAATTCATGAGATTTGTGGAATTTATAAATCTTCAAACCCACATCTGAGATATGTCAGATATCTTGGGTATTTCTGTTTCGATCAAGCATTATTTTTGAGTCGCACGCAAGCCTTTAAATATTGCATGCATCAAACATTAAATCATCGCTTGAATCCACATGGCCTTGGAAACTCTGTTTGACTCGATGAAAACTTCATCCTCAAGATATCACATTCATGTAGGGTATAGATTGAACGCATGGTTTCAATTTGTTCTCGTGGACCTCATGATGCCAAACTGATCATCCTTGGTGATTGGATCATGGTTCTTCATTATCTCCGGTGAGATACAGCGGCACCAGTGAGCATTGGAGGAAGAAGAAAATGGTTCTGGATTATTCAAATGTTTTGGAAGATCAACAAACCTGGTTCAATTTAGCATGGAACAAGATGATGGATAGTCATGATTATATCCATCTTCCATGGATTTATCGGGTGGTTGAGAAAGATGTGGGATTCGATGAATGGCCGAGATTGCGTCTGTGTTTTTTAAGATGCATCCCACGTTGAAATGGAGAAATGAAATTGCCATAGTTTATCAATCTACTCATCCCGCCTACAGCCCAGATGACCTCATCTTCCTCTATGGTACCTCCCCATATTGTGTTCTCTACGGGTGTGCATTGCGCTCACCCTCTGCTCCCTATGAGCACACTCTACGCCTACTATGCCACTTGCAGGCTAGCCTAGTTGGTATCTCTATGGGCACGGTCAACCCCTGTAGTCTCGCATGAGCCTCAGGTTAAGGATATCTAGATGGCCAGTGGGTTGGGCCCCTTTTTAGTAAGGCTTGTAAAAATTACTTAGTAGAAAACTAAGTATGAATTCAAATGCATGGCTACTTTCTATCTCAAAACTCAGGCATGTCCACTTTAGAATTCCAATCCTCCTCCACATCCTATTCTTCTCCTTTTCTTTTAATTCTTCCAAAGAACACTCCAACCAACCTTCATTGTTGTATAAAATGTATCACTCCGGATACACATATTTGGAACTTAGGATCAGTGCATCAATCATCTGAATTTCCAATCTCTATTTCACATAGGAGAATTCCTTTCTTCATGTTGATCATTATTGACATCCATTGACACCCATTAACAACCAATACAATATTCATACAGAAATTGGTCGCAAAACTATTATCTTTTATAGAGAGATGTTGATCAGTGGTGGTCGTTAATCCAAAACACAAAGGAGGGGGAAGAGATAGAATAGAAATAATAGAGGGACTTTAAGGAAATCTTCCTATAGAAATACTTTCCTCATGAATAGCGAGAAGATATGGAAAGGCAGTTTCTGAATTTGAGGCAAATATAAAATAAGAATGTTGTAAAGTATGAAGCTAACTTCAAAAGGTTATAAAGTCATATTGTGGACTACATACGTAATCCAAGGAGAAAAATTGATTGATTCTTTGATGTCCTAAATCCATTCCTATGACATGCACTGGTCTCCAAATTTTTTTCATCATATGAGGAAATAGTTTCATGTGTTGTCTATATGGAAAAAATAATTCTCTAAGTATTATGACTTTAAGGTAAATCAAGATAATAAGAGGGTTTCTGAACACTCTACAAATGTAAATAAGAAAATGGGGAATAAGTAAAGAGTTGAATTTCCACCCTTTGATAATTGTGGAAGGAAACACCCTAGTGCCTGCTTAAAAGGAAAATGAGTACGCTAAAAATGTGGACAGAAATGACATCTTTCTAGTGATTGTAAGGGGAAGAAAAAATATATTAATGTTCAATGTTATAATCGTTAGGAGACTAGACACCATGCTAATTATTTTCCAAAGCATCAAGAAAACACTCCACAGAAAAGGCCAAGGGAGCAGGGACATGCTTATGTGATCACACCCCTTGATATTGAAGTTCCTAATGATGTGGTGGTAGGTACTTTAATAATTTCTTCAAACTTATACAATGATTTATTTTATTTTTTATTATCGAATTCTTTCATACCTTCACAGTTTTCTAAGAAAATTAGATATTTTCAATTTGAATTAATAAGGGAGTTTTCAGTCCAAACTCATAAGGTTAGTATCATTGCAAAAACGTTGTCTCAGGTAGTCCCCATTATGAAATATAAATGTTCATTATCTAGTGATTTTATTATCATACTCATGATTGAATTTGGTATAATAATTTGTATGGATTGGATTTCTAACCATGATGTAAAAATTAATTACAAAAGGAAGGAGGTTAAAAAATTTTAGCATGATGTGGAATCCCTTATCTTTAGGGAAGAAACTTCACCATTTGATTCTAATCTAGATCCACCCCCAGCAGCTCTACTGAATTCAATTATTGGGGAGGAATGGAGTGCAATGACTATAGGTTAGGAAGGGAATGTTCAGATAGATTATGTACCAATTGTGCAAGAATATGTTGATGTGTTTACAGAGGATTTACCTGGACATCCTATAGAGTGGGAAATTGAGTTTTCCCTTGACTTAATTCCTGATTAAAGGCCCATATAAAATACCCATAATTGAATGGCCACAGTGGAGTTAGCGGAACTAAAGAAACAACTAGAATAATTGAGTGATAAAGGATTTATTCACCCGAGTGTTTCTCTATGGGGATCCCATGTTCTTTTCATTAAAAATAAAGATAGGTCTATGAGGTTGTGCATTGACTACTTAAAGATCAATGTTATAACAATAAAGAAAAAGTGTCCCCTACCACGAATTAGTGATTTATTTGAAAAATTCATGGAGACCAATATTTTTTGAAGATTTATTTTCTATCTATACATTATCAGTTTCATCTGAGAAAGGAAGATATTCCAAAGACATCATTCAAACCAAGTATGGGAATTACGAGTTTACAATAATTCATTTTGGAAGGACTAATGCACCCTTTATTTTCATAGGTCCAATGAATAGAGTTTTCAAGGAAACTCTTGATGAATTTATGGTGGTATTTATTGATGATATCTTGGTATACTCAAAAATCTATGAGGATCATGAAAATCACTTGCAAACTATTCTGAAGACTCTTAAAAGAAATGAATTATATGGGAGATTTAGCAATTGTGAATTTTGGCTTCAACAAGTTTCCTTTCCTGGCCACATTTTCTATAAGTAGGGAATATCTTTTTCTCCTATGAAGACAAAGGCTATGCAAGAATGTCCTAATCCAACAAACATAACTGAGGTACATAGTTTATTTGGTTTAGCAGGTTATTATTGGAATTTCATTCATAACTTCACC
This sequence comes from Viscum album, assembly GCA_963277665.1. Taxonomy (NCBI): domain Eukaryota; kingdom Viridiplantae; phylum Streptophyta; class Magnoliopsida; order Santalales; family Viscaceae; genus Viscum; species Viscum album. Next base: position 193,982,178 of record OY728145.1, read on the forward strand.
TGTTTATCCAACCAAATGACCAATCTTACACAAAAAGTGGTTAATCTCAAATGAACAAAATAATGTGAGGATTGTTTCTTATAATTGAAGAGGAGATTATTGAATTCTCTGATCATAACTCTACCATCAGGGAATGATGGGTTTGTGATCTTTAGTAACGCATCAAAGAAAGGATATGGTTTTTTCATTATATGTAATGATAGATTAATTGCCTATTCATCAAGACAGTTAAAAATTAATGAAAAAAACTATCTTACTCATGATCTTGAGTTAGAATACATAATTGTTTCTCTGGAGATATGTAGAAACTATCTCTACGGAGGAAAATGTAAGATATATACGAATCACAAAAGTCTAAAGTATATCTTCTCACATAAAGAACTCAACATGAGACAAAGGCAGTGGATCGAACTACTAAAAGATTATGATTATTCTATACACTATCACCCAATAAAGGAAAATAAGGTAGATAATGCATTAAGAAGGAAGGATCATAGAGTTATCAACAAAATAAGGATTGACAAGGATCCTTTGTACATGCATCTAGTGAGGATGGATATGGGAATTATCAAAGAAGGTGAAAATCACTAATTTCTCATTTGTTTGACCAACCATATTTTTTATAAAGTTTTAAAATTTCTCATCCTAAATATGAGAACCTACAAAATAAAATTAATGTTGTGAAATATGGGAAGATGGATGACTTTGTCTGTGAAGATGGCGTTATGAAATTTGGGAAGAGGCTTTGTGTTCCACCTATACATGAGCTAAAAAGGGAGTTATTTTATGATTCCCATAGTTTGAATTTCTCCATACATTCTAGTAGAACTAATATGTACATTGATTTGAAGGAAAAATTATGGTGGGATAACATGAAGAGGGAAATTGCGGATTATGTATCAATATGTTTAATCTGTCAACAAGTAAAGGATGAAAGGAAACATACAAAAGGATTCATTCAACCTCTACCTATTCCTACATGGAAATTGGATAACTTCAAAAAGTATTTTTTCACTTGATTACCCAAAAATCCAATAAATAATGATGCAATATGGGTAATTGTAGATCGACTTATGAAATATGCACATTTCCTCACTATAAAGGAGGATTTTCCACTAGAGTGCCTAGAAAGACTCTATATCAATGAAATTGTGAGACTTCATGGAGCACCTCTCTCAATTTTTTCTGATTGTGATCCATTATTCACATCGAAACTCCAGAAAAGTGTTCAGAAATATTTTGATACTGAGCTTCGATTGAGTACTGCTTATCACCCAAAAACTAACGTGCAATCTAAAAGGATGATCCAAACCTTAAAGGATATGTTGAGATCATGTTCACTTGACTTTCAAGGTATGTGGGATCAATATTTTCCTTTAGTGGAGTTTTCCTACAATAATAGTTTCCATTCAATTATTCAAATAGAACCATATGAAGCATTGTTTGGAAAGATATGTCATACACCAACTTGTTGGGATGAAGTTGGTGAAAGGAAGCTTGTGGACCCAGATCTTATGGAGGAAACAATTGTGAAATTGAAAACTATTCAAGGCTATATCAAAGCATCTCAAAGCAGACAAAAAATCTATGCTAATAATCCAAGGAAGGATTTGGAATTTCAAGTGGGAGATCATGCTTTATTCAAAGTATCTCCATGGAAGGGTGTTATAAGATTTAGGAAGAAAGGGAAACTAATCCCAAGGTACATAGGACCTTTTGAAATTCTATAGAGAATTAGAGTTTTTGCATATCATTTGGAAATTCAACCTAGCCTATTTAAAGTACATAATGTGTTCCATGTCTCATTTCTGATAAAGTACATGCTAGACCCAACGCATGTCCTCACTTTTGAAGGTATAGAATTGAAACCTGACCTATCTTACTACAAAGAGCCTATTCAGATTCTGGAAGAAAAAGAATAAGTCTTAAGGAATTAGATGACTTTTCTGGTAAAGATACTTTGGAGAAATCATAAAATTGAATAGGTAACATGGGAGCTTAAGTATCTTATGATGAAGACCTACCCAAATATTTTTTTGAGGTAACGTTCTCTGAATTTCGAGGATGAAATTTTTGAAAGGGAGAATGTAACACCCCAAGGTTTTGAAAATAAATATTGAATACATGAAACACTAAGTCTCTAGAAAACATCACTTTGTTATAACCTAGCTAGTAAACATAATTCCTTCCACCTCAGTGATTTGAAATTCGAAAAATTGACATACAGACTTGCGTTTAGTAAGATATTTAGAGTCAGATAAGACAAACTAATTTTTTGGTGAATAGTAACATACCCTTATGAATAGTAATATGACCCTTATGAATAGTAAATAATATTATTATATGATTTTCCTAAGGTAATATGATAATGAGTCTTGATTAATTTTTCAATGTGATATAAAATGAATTGCAGTTTTAAATTTGTTATTTTTGAATAAACTAAATTTTTATTTAAAAATTAAATTTATAATATTTAGAAAAATATTTTCAAAAAATGGAGTTCATTTTTTAATTCTACACATCAAAAAATTGTTAGGGTGAATTTTTGGGATTTTTATGAAATACTAGATTTTTTTTATGAATAGTAAAATATGATAATTTACTATAAATACTAAATATATTATTTATTGATTTATAGGTGATTTATGGATGATGTAAGTCTACTTGGTTCAAAATCACATTCACATATTACTATTATTGTTCACAAGAATCAATACTATTGGTTTTAATTGGAAAAATAATAAAATAATGATTAAGATATTCAAAAATTACTTATCTTCTCCACTATAAAAACCCCCATCACTCCCTTTTATCTTCACTCATCTAAGCCTTGAAGATCCTAAAAGTTATACCAAAATACCTTTCCCTAGTCACTCCCCACATCCAAGAGATCTTGATCTTGCCAAAGGACCAAAACCCCTTACCTTAAAGAGATTCTCAAGGAGGTGGATTCAAGAGGTAAATTCACATTTTATTTCTTTCATTTTTATTTCAAGTTATTTTCTATTGTTATCCTCTCCTCACCTACTCTATCCAAATAACTGTGATAACTCCCATATCATATATATATATATTCTATAATTATATCATTTTAATGTAATAACCATCATCAATATCCTCACTCTCTCTCTTTTATTTTATAAATGAAATCACCATTCGTGACGTGCCAATTTACAACCTTCATGGACGAAGAAGTTTCAATCTTAAATTTATCCATTATTACTGTTCATTAAACCTTTTTTATAGTTTAAATAGACTATAATATATGTATTATAATCTATTTAATATTTAGGAACCAATAAATGTACATAGTATTAATTCATATGACAAAACTAGTTCATAATAATCAAAATACCACCAAATAATCGTAGTGATTGTCATTTCATCCATTGATTCATCCTAATAACATGTAAAAAATTCTATATATAGAAATTAACACTTATGTATATTTATAAATAAAATATAATCTCAATTTTGAAGAATTACATCCTTTCCACATGAACATCCATACTCATATACAAATATATTGATCATGAAAACCAAGAAAGCAAACACTCTCGAACGACGGAATTCAATCTTATAACTTATCAATAAGGGCATAATGAACTGAATAAAATTATGATAAACTAAATACATTTCAATAAGGTTCTAAATTAATTTATTAATAAATCTAATTTCATATTCCAAGACCTTAGGTTCAAGATCAGAACACATTCGGATTAAAGATAAGGGTTTTTTCTACCCAAACATACATTTTTATTTGTGTTACTTTTATTATCTAATTACCTAAATTACATTGTAATTCATTAATATGTACTCCTAATAATTTATGTTTTAATTTTATATATATGTGTCCCAACCAGAATCATACCTTCATTTATTGGGATTCATTTGTTTTTTTAAAATATCTTTCAAAAAATATTATTGAAATACAATGTCGTTTAAAAGGAATGTTCTGAATTCTAACCTATTTTCAAGGGCACTCAATAATATTTTTTAAGAAACCATTATTTTCTAAAAATAAAAAATTTTAATATGAAAAAATTATATCACTTCACTTATGGTTATAGATAAATATTTTTCCAAAATAACTATTCTTTTCAAAATAAAAGAGTATTTATCTCGACAATTGCTTGATGATTTTATAAGATTATTTTCATTTGTTTAAAAACTCTTATTGATTCTTATGTATAAATGGGAATAATATTTTATGATATCATCTACTATATTTTTTTGAATGGTTTATGATTAGTTTGACTATGTATGTGATGTCTTGAAATCATTTACCATATTACTCTGAATGGTTAGTGTTTATGGTTAATGATTGGGAAAAGTCAGTTACATTTCATATGATAGTTTTAATATGAATGTATATATCGTTTATGTTTATCCTCGATCATATGAGGAATGCATTGGACTTATTATGTGATGAGTGGGGCCCACTATATCCTCTATATGCTTCAGTATGTATCATTACACAAATAGATGTGTACTTGTCCAAGGCCTTGTACATTTTGAGATATGGTTTTGGTCGAGGCCTTAATCATTTTTAGACTTCTTGGTTGAGTCCTTGATAATATGTTTCAGAACGTCCGGCATATGCACTTTCCTCATTATGAAGATATAAATTTATAGTTAATGTGGTTATTAGACTAGTTTAATAACCATGATTGTGTTCTACTATGGAAATATTTACTCAGCTCATATTCCTTCTATATTATTCTCAAGTTTAATTTTAAAGGCATGTGTTTTCAATTATTCACCATGTCTAATGTCTATGTTATATTCCATTGAATTTATTACTCTTACTGAGAATTTGAGATCACCCCTTTCTTATGTTTCATTTTCCTGGGACATGAAGAAGTTTATTATGAATTTCCTAGATAGATAAACTTATAGTTGTGGTTGTTCCCAATAAAACGTAAATTTTCTATTTCATTTCAAGTTGAAATGTTGAACTTATATATGTATCTTTTTTCCAAATCTATTAAACTGATCAGTGCTTTAGGATGCATATTGCTTGTTTATATTCCAATGTAATAAAATAGGGCACCGGCTCTGGGAAACTAGGATCGAGTCTTTAAAAACAACATTTATAAACTACTAACCATTTAGGAAACCAAGGTTTTAAGAAAACGCCAATTTAAAACACCATATTCATTTGAAGATGCATTTATACATGCACCTAGTGCACCCATGGATGTGACAACATCCAATGGAACACCAAATAACCAAGAGGACACTCAAAAACCATTTCCACAAAACCCACCATTTTCTTTGAAACCATATACAACCACCTATATTATTTGAAGTATAAAAATCATATCATTAAAACCAAAAAACCCCTTCCAAAACATTTTAATAAAAATATAACACTCTAACCTCACCAAAATATATACACCAAACAAAATTCACAAACAAACCATACCATCAAAACACAAATAAAGCTAAAAATTTCATAAAACACCCAAATTTCACTTTGGAAGGACAATATCATTTAAAAATAACACCCTAGGTACTAACATCCTAGGTACCAAAATCCTAGGCATTGCACACAAATATCCTTGAGAATCTATTTTTTTATTAAATTATAACAATATAAAATCACCATTCACATCAATCCATAGGTATATTAGAGATGAGAATGACTTGTAAAAATTAATGAAAAACACACAAGTGCCCATAGAGAGTTCTGTAAAGGGAAAAGTTTGAAATACCTACCTCAACCATGTGTGAATAGAATGAAACTTCAAAAAGTGGAGGAACCAAGCCTCACAGATGATTTGAACACCCTATATTCAAAATAAACACCACCCACACACAAAACCTATCCATTAGGGTTTGTACTAGGGAATAAATCCCAGAGTAAAACCAATAAAAGAATAGGGAATGAAAAAGGGGAGGTAAAATACCTAAAACCCTAAAAACATACCTCAAATCCAAAGGAGGAGCAACCCAGATGATTGGAAGAAAATGTGGAGAACCTCTATGGCCCCCTTGGTGTGCGAAAATGAGAGGGAGGAGAGGGGGATAATGTTAGGGAGATAAATTGGGAGAGATAAAGAGGGAAACAAGATTTTAATGATCCAACACAACTGCACGGTTTGGCCTCACAGTTTTCCAAACCGTGTGGTAACCGTGCAGACCTCTATGCCTAAGGAAATAATTAGTGCACGGTTACCTGGTACATATTTAAAAACTATGAATAGGCCTTGTGGTCTGTTCTTTACAACCTAAATTATCTGCATGTTCAGGCCGCATGGTTACTTTTAACTATGTGGTAACCATGCTCAACCTAGAAAACTCCCCCAAAACCAAAAGTTTCGACTGGGACTCAAAATTGAACCTCAACCAAAAGACACAAGACTAATAAAAGAATACAATAATGGAGTATCCAAGGTCTGGGTGTGACATTATTCTCATCAATCCTATTTATTAAAGAAAATTTATTAGACATCTTGAATTTGTTTTATCTAGTTTTCATTCTTCTTCTTTTCCAATATTGATTTTTTTTTATTTTGAATCTTATTGGAATTATTTTGGTTTAAAAATTTCTTTCTTTGCCTTGCCACGTTTGTTTAATATTTATTTACTAGATGTTATGGTCTTCATTATCCTTTTTTTTAAATATGATTAGTATATAATGCACCAATTTTGTGACAACTATCATTTTTAACATGATAAATATCTTCAAGTCTTGTAAATATATTTTTAGATAAAATATTTTTATTTTCTAGGTATATTTATTCTTCTCATGATTTCTCTACCTTGAATTGGGATTTCTATGAACTCCTAAGATTGATGGATTATACCAACCATCTAATTCATAATTCCCAAATTTTCTTCTATGTGAGAAGTGAAATATAAATCCTAATCGTATTTATTGAATTACTTATTGTCCATAAATTCCAAGTCTATAACCAAACTACTTTTGGGCATTTTACACCATTATTTTGGATTATTTTGGGGAACTAGTGCATATACTCCTATTATCCACCATATTCATGGTGGTAGGCTTCTCAACACTCATCCTCACACATTTTTTCCTAGGTTTGAATTTAAATCCTACACTAATTTCATAAATATAATTAGTATGTGAAATACAATTTTAATTTGATCATACCACTTGTTGTGATATTGTTGATGATTGATCATGAGATGATCCCAAAGTATTCTTTCCACATAATAGAGTCTTTTTATAATGAAATCAATCCACCAAACACAGTTTGTAAGCATCAATTCTTCCCTCATCTTCTTATGAAGACTTATCTTAATAAATTTCTTGATTTAATAATTTGATATCAAACTTATGGAATTTCATATTGAGAGTGTATTTTAAATTATCCACTAAATTCAATTTATCTTCACACTCCTTGATATTTTTCACTTCCTCATCATGCATCTTGTACTTTTCTTATAATAAAGTGTCAATATCTTTTATGTTATTTGATTTAACATCCAATTATACATTCTTGACATCAATGTTGTTTTTAAATTTTTAATCTAAGGAATGGATATTTTATTAAAATTATTTAGTAGAATCATAATTTTCATGAGTTTTTTTAAACCACTATTCTTAAAACTTAGCGTAGTTTTCTTCAAAAATCAACTTTATAGATTCTTTGGGTACAATGTTTTTATAGAGATTTACACAAGATAAAACTTATTCTTCCAAATCCTTATCCGTTTTCTTTGAATCCTTCTTAAGATAAGTGATTTATTCCTATATACTTTCAACAATTCCACAAACTAAAGAGATGGGTTATTTCGGAAAATCATATATAAAATATTTTAAAGCATCAATAGATAAATGTGTTGACATGTTATCACTCTCAGTTAATCTTTCACATTCTTTAAGATAATTTGAGCAATAATTTTTACTTACCTATTGATTACTTTAATTACTTGATCCTTTTATGGTAGAATTACTATCTATTTATTTAGTTATATATTGAACAACCATTTATAAACCTTCTAAACTATACCTATCTTATTTTTTTATGCTTAAGAGAAACTGAAATTTTTTCCTATTTACTCAAGTGAGATAAATCATTCAATTTATTCTTTTCTTTGCTTTTTTATTAATCATGGTTTTATTGGAAATAGAATTATACTATAGAATAGATGTATCTTTATAAAAAATTCACTACATTATAAATTTTGAAATAGAAACTAAAATCTTCAAAATGAGAACAACTTCAAAGTAAAGAATCCAATCAGAGGTATGACTAACTCTAATACCAATTGTAGGATCATTTTGGGATATGTTTAACTATTATAGGGGGTTTAATAGGTATTTAGTTCATTTAAATCCAATTTATTTTTTCCCCTTTTCTTTATACCTATGTCACTTGTTAAGGTGAATTATTCTCTTGTTATTTCTTATCTCCTTCGCTTTCACAATCAAACACACACATAATGCTTATAGTGATTTATAAGGTTAACCTTTTAATAATTTTGTGTGAATGAGAAAATAAAATGATCACATGACCCAATAGTAATAAACTTATGAATTATAGAAATAAAAGAGTATCCATGAACTTATATTTTACTATAGACTCCCATCAGTGCACCAGTATACTATTGAGGTATTTATACTACCATCTCTAATAGTTGTGAAATAAATAATATAACTATAGAAAGATATTTCAAAAATATAGATCCTTTTTTTTAGTTTAATACTTGGGTTATCTTCATACTCCTTTCTTACTTATACATGCAATAAATTCTTACCTATTTTGTATGCACAATAATGTATAAACCCTCTTCCTCCTCTTCTCAATATTGAATAATAAGGATACTACTTATTATTCTTCATAGTAACAACTAGAGAGGATATTACTCCTTTTTATGTTAATATTGGTTCATAGAACCCACTTTTCTTGTTCTTCTCTTGAACTGATATAGGTTTTCCTCTTTTCTATGTAATCAGAATTTCAGAAAACCACCTTCCTCTTCTTTCTTTCTCTTTTACTTTCTTCAGTACAACTTGACTGCACTAGGTATTAATTATCCTTATTATTCATAAATAAATCAAGAACATCACTGAGATTCGCTCTCTCTTTTCATTAACAAAAACGTTTTTCAATATAGGATGTAGTATTGGGGCTTCCCCTTCCTTAACAAATGAATTTTATTCTCAGAATAAGAGGGTTGAACTACTTTCCTCACATCACCATCGATTTAAAATTTATATATATATATATATATATATCAATAGCTGTAGAAACTGGTCATTCTATACTTATTCTATGAAAACAATCCTCAAAACTTATGAATTCTATGTTTTGAATTACCAAAATTTTTGGTAATTCAATACCTCCTCTAATATTTAGGAATCAATGAGTCTTCCTAATTATTCGTCCAACTAATGTGTATCATAAGATAGTTTCCATATCGATATTAGTTTATTTATATTTCAGTATATATATACTACTTTTGTGTCTTATTAATCCCCAAAAATCTTCATCTTTACATTTTTTAATATTGTTAGAATCACAGCAGAAGCCTCATGATATTTAGAAAATTAAGAAAATGTCACCAAGAATTGAAAAATTCATATCCTACCACTATTCTCCAAACTACTAAAAAAATAATTAAAATCATCTTTTGATATTTAGAAACATGAAATCCCATCACAAGTTACATCGTGAGATTAAAAATTATCCAAATTTTAAAGTTATGTTAAAATAGTTCGGCAATATTTCAAATGAGTTTTGAAGTCATACAAAAACAAAATAAAGTTAGACAAAAATGACTGTGAAATCATACAAAAAATTCATGAATTTTTATAAAAAAACAATTCAAATCCATATGAAACTTCAATTTGAAAAACTTTCTCCCAGACTCCACTAAACTTATTATTCCTTCCTTCTTCATTAAAAATGACTCAATAATTATTACCAATTCATCATATTTCTTTCCAATTTATAATCGCTTACCAGGAATATTTGTAATTAAACCCACACCACAACTCTTATCATGGTATTTTACTACACATGTTAAACCACTAACATATTCAAGTAATTATTAAAAAACCATTTCAAAGCCTCATGTTAAGGGTATCTCACTATTTTTAACTTTACAAATATCCTCCATTGTGCCTATTTTCATGAACTAATATGTCCATCAAAGAGGAACCATGGCATGGTATCCTTCAATACTTCAAATAAGAAAATTTATTTCATTCTAAAGCCTCCTCCTTGGAATTTACCTCCCCATTTCACGCATCAAAGAATAGTTTAGATAATTTATTCTTCAATTGATCAATTCCTCTACATTTCTACATTCCACAAAATTGTAATTGAATATAGACCATGGTGTGGTCATCTTTTTTTACATTTATGAAATTATGATGATTTTAATCTCGGTTCATCTTCATTTGTTCTTCTTCTAGTGTGATTGGTGTACACAGTAAGAAGTGATCCTATAAAGAATAAAATATCACTTGTGACATCTCAACTCAATATCTGTCTAGTATTCAGAATTGGTACATTGTTTGAGAATAATATATTGGGTTGTGACACCCTGAAATTTCCCTTTCTTGTTTATATTTATAAAGTTGAATTCTCTCTTGAGTTTGGGGTTTCCTAGGTGAAATTTTTAGATTTTAGGAATTTAATAGGGTTTCATGATTAGGCGCATGGTTTTAAAAACCACATAGTAGAAATCATGCATCATCTACTAGTTTGGACAGTTTTGATTGCATGGTAACTTTATGGTTTGATAAACCGTATGGGTAACCTGTGAAACCTTCTTATTTTTTGGTATTTTTAATATTTCAAGTTATTTTTAATAGGGTTATACTCCTTTAGATTTCCTCTGTCAAACCCTATAAGGTAAAAACCCCTCCCATCCATTCCACCTCTTTTACACTCCCTCCTTGGTGGAATTATGGGGGATTCTTAGTGTTTTCTTCATCAAATTAAAAGGTAAGAGCTTCCCCTTACTCTTTAATTTGGTTTTCTCCATATTTATATCATCTTCTATAACTCCAGTGTCCTTATTGGAAGATTTAAATGGATAGGGTTGTCTAATAATTAGGAATTTGTGTTTTTAAGTATTGTGATACAACTATTAAGACCTATTCCGGTGATGTTCATCACAGGTGTCATGGTTACACTAGTTGAGATGGGTGTTTCCCTTTCACTTCCTCTTATTTAAGAGTTATATGAATGTTTGATGTTTTAAATGTTATTTTGAACTATAGTTATGTGATGTATGATATCTAGATTTTATTTTTCAAAGGTCGTTCATGTTTTGTTGGGTTCTACTTTTTCAAAAAATGTTAAATTTCATAGTTCAATTTCACTTTTTTTCCAAATGGTATTTTATGCATGCTAATTTTTTGATAAAAATTCATTGGTGATTTTCTATAACAAAAATGATTATACCTGATGTTTTCGACCAGTTTTGACTTCTAAAGTGGGGTTTTCGCATGTTTTAAAGGGGGTTACCATGTTTTAAAAGGGAGGTTTCCTTTTCTTAAAAGGGTTGTGTTTATTGATGTGATAATTTAGTGATTTTATTGAATTAATTGAGACCAATATTTGGTGTTGTGATTTGTTCCCTTATATTTACACTTTGTTTTCAAATGTGGTTTTAAAATGTATTTCTAAAGTATTATTTTTGGGTTTCAAAGTAACATCCCATATGGAACCTTCAGTGAGAGATTGATTTTATTTATTTATGTTTACATACTATTTAATACCCATTGATACATATTATTTATGATTTTGACCATATTTTAATGGTTAAATGTATTTTGATTCATTATTATGTGTTTGGGAAGGGGGATCACTATGGGAAGGGTGTGTGTTAGAGGTGGGGTATACTTGATTGTTGTGTTATACTTTATTTGGGCTATGTGGTTGTCATTTTATTAATATTGGATTGATAATGACCCACCACCGATAGTTATTCCATAAGGAAACCAAGGCTGATAAGTAGGATATCAAGGGATGTTTTCCTTACTGGTTGAGAGTTACACACTGTAAATTATCCCTGAATTAAATTTTTTGGCCAAAATAAAAGATGTGTCACTGATGAGGCTTGTTGATAGTGATTCAGGTGATTGGTTATCTTACCTCTAACCTTTATATAGTTGGTTTCACCTATGCACATCGATTATTATCCTATTAGTCCTATTGGTGTTTCCTTGTGAAATATATCATATGTTACACCACTTTATTATAAAGGGGTTTTCTTAAAGCAATGGACTTTATTGAAATTATTTTGATGTGATTTTAAAATTTTTAGTGGCTTATTTTTAAAAAATATTATTTTAAATGAAAATGGAATGAATTGCTATTTTTTTAAAAGGTGGAATATTTTAAGAATAAATGACTGGTTTTTTAAATACTAGTACTTTGGTGAGGCCTCTTTGAGGCACGTTTTATAAGTTATGTGTTTTAAGAAATGATATTAGGTATTGTCTAATTATTTCCATATCATGTAAAGAAAATGAAAACATATTTTTCTATAACTTATTTTCAAACTAGATTTCGTGGTTTATTTTATAAAAGGAATGAAATAAACTCTTAGTACTATCCTACTGGGTGTTATCTTACACCCAACATACTCACATCAGTGGATATATATCCTTCATGTATTTTTTGGGTCCATTTAGGTTTTGGATTTAATGTTGGTTGGAATCCACACTACTTTGGAAAGTAGAAAATATTGGGTTATAGTGGTTGCTTGATAGTCACATGGTGATAGAGGGTTTTTCCTCTTGAGTTCATTTGAGAAGTTCTATGTCATGTGGTGTATTAGACTCTTTGGCCTTCTTTTATATTCTAGTTTATATTATAGATTGTGGATTGTAAAAAAATTATAAAAATGGTTTTATTGTGAGAAAAATGTCATGGAAAAATATTTTGGTATATTTTATTATTATCATTCCATGTTTGAATATTCTTGTTTTATAACTATAAATTTATTTTGTCTTGGATGTATCATGCATGGAGAACTCATATTAAGTTTCTAGTTTGAACCTAGTTATTGATTCTAGTATTTTTAAGTAGAAATCATTCCCATGTGATCACTTTTGATACCCTAGAACCTGTCTCCAACCTAGGGAAACCAATAACACATCATGATCCTTATGATGGATTGAATAAGGTGATGTATCAGGTTGAACTAGTCTGGTTCATTACAAAATGGAATATAATCCCTCTTATTATTTGGGGGTCAATGGTAGATTAGAATTAGGACCATCAAAGCTTGAGTGGTGGTAAGGATGAATGTTTGGACAGCGCTTCCTTATATTAAGCCATAATCTTCCATAGGTGGTTGGTATTTTTCTTTTGAATTTTGTATTTAGGGGTTTTTATTCTTAGGATATTTTCCCATGTTTTGTTGCTACTCTTAATTATAGGAAGATTCTGGGAGATATCTTTAAAAATTCCTAAATTTAGAGTGAAATTAGAGGTAATATAAGGGACATGTGGTTAAGGAACATAGTCTATAAACCCATGTATAGTATATGATAAACCATTCTAGACACTTTCTATCGGCACTCACATGATTTAAACATGGTTTGACAAACTGTGTATCCAAACTACACATGGTGGAGAAAGTTTAGGATTTTTGTTATTCTCAATCCATTGGTTCTTTTAGATTATCTTATGATTGATAATGATTGTTTTTGGATACATGGAGTATAATTTTACAGATCATAAAAGTTATTAAATTAAATTTTAAAGATATTTTTTATGTTTTGCTGATTAAGTTTGTTTTAAAACCCAAGTTTTGAGTGTTTTGAGTTTCTTTTGTGAAAAAAATCTTAATCTTTAGAAACAAATATTTCAGTATAAGATATGATTTTGGGTTTTAATTATTTTCATGGAAATAATTTCATGGTTTTTATGTAAGTCGTATTTAATTAAATGGTTTTAGGTCCATGCTAATTTTCTAATAATTAATGACTATATGTAAGAGTAAATGTTGTTTATGTGTGTGGTTTGAAGGGGAAATTAGTTTTTAATAATTGGGTTTAATCTATTATTAGGCCTAAAATGTTTTATGGTTTTTTAAATGGAATATTAAAGGGTATTTTGAGAAAACCTTATTGTGTTTTGAAATGGAAATAATTCCTTTCTAGGTGTTTTTGAAATAGGTTTATAAATGGTGATTCGTGAGGTGACTTTGCTTGATTTATGATTTTTATCCCATGTTTTGGGTTATGGAATGATTTAATTAAATGTTCTATTTTGGTGATGTTTTATAATGTGACTCCGATAAAGTAATCAAGAGGTTAATAAAGTAATATCTCAGGTATTTATTGTAGTGTTCTTGATGTGGTTGCCCCTATTTATAAATATATCGGGACTCTTGATGGAGTATAAGTGATTTGATTTTCTTAGCTTGTGGATCATGAAAAAGAGTTTTTTAATCATTATATGTTTTTGTTTCATGGTGATCAATGATCCTAGGAGGTGATGGAGTGTCTAGTTAAGGTCAAAGAGATATTCAAGTTATTTGGAACTCCACCATACTATAAGGTTAGATTCACCACTCCTTTTTTTGAAGGATTGGACTTGGATTGGTGGAATCTCATTATACGTGCCCAACCGTTTGAGTTCTTATCACAGTGTTATTTCAATTCCACCTTATTATAGTGTTTTTATCCTAAGGAAGTGAGAATTTGAAAGGAAATGGAATTATTTAGTGTTCATTGAGGTGATAAATCAGTAATGGACTATATTTAATGTTTCACTAGACTGGTTCCTTTATCTCCTTAGTTTTAAATTGATAACTTGGAGAAGTCTTGGTTATTTATGAGAGGCCTTCTAATAGATATTAGTTTTGTGGTGTTTTAGTCTAGACATACTACATATGTGGAAGTGATGTATGATTTAATTTTCATTGATGCATTTTTGGAAGGGTAGCCTATGATAAGTTATGCTTTGACCCCATCAGGTGTCAGCAATTATTATCTAACTAGTGAGAAACTGAATCCAGTAGTGTCATTATAGTGTGTTAATTCTGAGCACATTAGGGCCTCTTGCCTGAAACCTCTTATAACCTATCTTCGATGTGGTTAACTAATTCATCTATAGAGGTTGTGTAGCATAAATTGAAGATAAAAGAAGTCTCAAACCCAGCTTTGATCTGGGTGGTGGTTTGGGGTGTTTCTTCCACTATAGAGTTAGAATTGTTTTTGTAGTTTTTAGAGTTTAATTTATTATAGCTTATGATTTTTTTCAAAAAAACCACATCTTTTGTACACCCTGTATATTTTGTTGTATTAAATGAAATAGATTTTCCTTGTTTTCGTGTTTTCTTTAAGTGTTTCATACCTTATTAATTTATGGAGATTTTTATTGTTTTTTAATGGTTTGGACCATGGTTAGAGGTTTTTTTGATGGATAATAAGGTAATGCCTTGGGTATAGTCCAGGGGTAATGGGGAAAATATTTTGGTTACATGTTATATCATGAGATCGATCGGGATGAGATTTTCTTTCAAAATCACTAAGAGTGTGTCTTCCAATATTTTGACCATGAGTTACCCTTTATATATTTTTTTGACCTAAGGTCTAAACCATTCCATTACATGATGTGGAGTTTTTTTCTTTTGGGCGTTTCACTTATTTTTATGTGGTGCATTTGTTTGTGATCTGGCCAAATGACCTTTTGTGGATTTTTTTTGAGGATGTTCTCTCTTGTGGTATTTTGATCTGCTTGTTTTAGTTGGTGAAATTGTTCTTGTTTGGTGATAATCTATCTTTTGGGTATGCATATATATTTTTCACCATTTTAGATAAACTCTAGATGTTGGGAGAACTAATTCCAGTCTCTATGTGGTTTCTTTATAATTATAGAATTATTTTTCCAAAATGTTTCTTATTGGGATTCACTTTTAATTCTAGTGGTTGTGACTAAGAATATTCAAGAGTTTATCATTTTTTTTTGTTATTTTTCCTTTCCTGATACTTGGGAGAAACCAGTGAGTTGTGTTTTATGATTTTTTTGGAGTTCCTAAATTTAAATAAAATTAGTGGAGTGGTTGTCCCAGTGTCTCATCTTGTGAGGAATATGATTTTAAGAACCACAATGGTTTTTTGGTTAGAATCAGGTTGAGAAAGTTAGATAGTTAATCAGACCCTTGTTAGAGGTGTTGTGTTCCTATCATTCCCACCTATTCAATGTTTCTGATGAATTTCTTGCGGGAAAGTGGCATGGTGGGGAGAATTGTATCACCCTATAATATCAATTTCTTGTTGAAAATATCACCTTATATATATAAGGTTGAATTATCTCTTTAGTTTGAGACGTACCAAGGTGAAATTTTAATATTTTTGGGACTTTTACATGGAATAATAGTTAGGTTCATGGTTTGAGAAGCCTTTTAGTAGAAACCATGCACTATTTATAGTTTTGTATAGTGATGATCATACGGTCACTGCATGATTAAGTAAACTATGCAAATAAACTTGTGACCATCTCAGTTATGGGTAATTTTATCATTTATTTTTAATTTTGGATTCCTCCTTTGGCTTCCCCATTTTGAACTATATGATTGAGACACCCCTCCCAACCATTCATTCCCTTCTCTACTCCCTCCTTGGTGGATTTAGGGTGGTTTATTGGGGTTTTCTTCATCAAATCAAAAGCTAAGATCTTTACCTTCCTTTTTCCTTTTTACTCTCCATAGTTATACCATGTTATCTAAACCTAGTGGAGTTTATGGGAAATAATATGGATATGGTTTTCTAATAAAAAGTGTTTTTAGTTTCTAAGTGTTGTAAACAATCTATTAAGACTTAATCTGGTGATTTTCATTGTAGTCAACTTGGTTATGCTTGTTAAGGTGGGTGTTCCCATTTAATTATATCTTATTTAAGAGTTCCATGAAGGCTTGATGTTTTAAATATTCATTTCAACTAAAGTAATGAGATATATGATATCTATATTTGTGTTTTAAACATTCTTCCATGTTTTTTTTGGTTTTTATACCGAAAAATGGGTGATTTTCATAGTTCAATGTAACTTTGTTTCCAAATGGTATATTATGAATTCTGAGTGTTAAATAAAATTACATTGATTTTTTCTCTAGGAAAAATTATTTATCATAGTGTTTTATACCAAGTTTAATTTCTAAAGTGGGGTATTTCCTTATTTTAAAGGGGTGTCATTTTTTTTAAAGGGGTGGTTTATTTGTTTTTAAAATGGGATATGTTGATTGATTTGATCATTTAAGGATTTCCCTAAATTGATTGATACCATGATTTGGTGTTGTGATGTGTTCACTTATATTAAACTTTTCTGTAAAATATGGTTTTAAAAAGGGATCCTTAAATTCTTATCTCTTAGTTTCAAGGTGAAGTCCTATTTGGAACCTTGTGTGAAAGAATGATTTTATTGATTTATGTTTATACCCTGGTTGTGCCCCATTGATACCCAATTTTTATACTTGTGAGCATGTATTAATGGTTAAATTAATTGGGATTCATTATTATATGTTTGGGATAGGGGATCTTTATCAAAAGGGGGTGTGTTTGAAGTGGTTTATACTTGATTATTATGTCATATTTTCTATGGGCTATTTTTTTGTCACGTGATTGAAATTCGAATGATAGTGACCCACATCTTATAGATGTTCCATGAGGAACCCTAGGTCTCTAAGTGGGAGTTTGAAGGATTTTTTTCCTTACTAGTTGATAGTTACCCATTATATAATATCTCCTAGTTGAATTTTATGAATTTGATAGGGGATGTATCAGTAATGAGGATATTTGGGAGTGAATCAGATGACAAGTTGTGAAAACATTAACTAACTAATAGTTAGTTCCACCTATGCACATTGATTATTTTCCCATTTTCTCCTATGGTGTTGCCTCATTATATGTATCTTATGTAATAAAACATTATTGGTTCATATAATTTGAGTTTCTTACTCCTTGATTCGATACTACATTGATGTATTGGTTATTTATGATTAAGCATTTTTATTATGTGTCTTTCATTATAATTTTATTTTTATTCCTTATGAATTTCAAAAGATTGATATTTTACTATTCTTTCCCTTGGTTCCTTACTAATGTTTTACAAGTGTGTGTAAAGTTTTTAAAGGAAAGTTGGTTAGTTGTTTTCAAAGCACTGGACTTTATTTAAATGTCTTTAAAGTGATGTTAAACCCTGTAGTGGTTTGTTTTCAAAATTCTATATTTTAAATGGAAATGAAACAACCTACTTGGTCATTTTAAATTCTGAATTTTGATAAGAGTAAATGGTTTTTTTTTTGAAATGAAATTACCTTGTTGAGGCATCTTTGAGTCATGTTTTATAAATAATGTGATTTAAGAAAAGATATAAGGTATTGTTTGTTTATTTCCATATCATGTAAATAAAATTAAAACTGACTTTTCTGACACTTATTTTTAAATTAGAATTATTGGTTTCTTTTATAAAATAAATGAAATGGATTCTTAGTGGTATCTTACTGGGCTTTGGATCAAATCTTACATACTCACATCGGTGGGTAGGTAGCCTTCATGTATTTTTAATGTCTCTTTAGTTTTTTCTTACACATTAGTTGGTTACCAGTCTCCTTTAGGAAGCGGGTTATGTTGGGTTGAGGTGATGACTTGAGAATCAAATGTTGATGGTAGGGTTTGTCTCTCATGTTTTCTCAACCAGTATTAGGTCATGTTGTGTATTGTCCTCTTCAACCACTTGTTATTTTCTAGTTTTGATTCAATGCTTTGGATTTTAAAAGGTTTATAAAAAAATTGTTTTATTGTGAGAAAAATATCTTAGAAAATTATTATCTAATCATTTATTATTATTAATCCATGTATGTATGTTCTTGTTTAAGAATAATATATTTATTTGGTCATAGTTTTCCAATTTATGGAGACCTCGTATCAAGTTTTGGGTTGGAACCCCATTGTTGATCCATGTTTTCTTGAGGGTGAAATCATTCCCATGTGTTCATTTATGATACCCCGACATTTTCTCTAATTTGGGTAAATCGGGAATGTGCCTCAATTCTTATGATGGAATAACCTTGGTGACATATTAGGTTGACCTAGGTTGGTTTGTTACATGGGATTGAACTCAGTAAAACATAAGGAAGACAAAATAATAAATGGCCATTGTTTAAGCCTGATATCATGTGGTATTTACATATGAACATTAACACTTTTCACTATCCCATACCATAAAATCATCCATCGTGTGACTCCTTAATAACTGAGATCACCTCAAAAGTAGCTTGGTTAAATCCAACTAGAGTTAGTGATCTCTAAGGGTGCATCGTGTCGACCTGTATGGTGTTGGATAAGCAATATTCACTCGTCTAACCACATGCTCCTACACTAACCCACTTAGGGGCACTTCCTTGACTATGTATCTGATATGCAGCCTCCATCGAAACTTAGTGATAACCGCCACTTGGGATCTTGGATGGGGTGTCTTATAATTCCATGGTCTAATTGGGTGGAAGTACTTACCTTCATTGAAAAATATTTTTTATAACTCCTTGATGATGGGATTCATCATGGATCTCACTCAAACAATATTATAATACCCTAAGAAATGAAAAAAATAGCACCCAAGGTTTTCTATTGAAGACATTATATACTAAGTTTTGAACTATAACTTTTCTAA
Source organism: Viscum album (assembly GCA_963277665.1). Classification (NCBI taxonomy): domain Eukaryota; kingdom Viridiplantae; phylum Streptophyta; class Magnoliopsida; order Santalales; family Viscaceae; genus Viscum; species Viscum album. The sequence goes on from OY728145.1 coordinate 194,001,794, forward strand.
ATTTTGTTTTTTATAAGTTATTTAGATTGGGTATTTTTTTTAAGGGTGAGAAAATAAAATGAAACAAAACTTAATGAAATCATAGATAATTTTAATTTAACATAAATTAAAAATTAATGTGTAAATTATATTTAAGAAGAGGTAACTATGGACTAGTTTCAATACTTTAGATTCCCTCTTATTTATTTTATTTTGAATTATCTTATTCAATTCCTCAATAAATGCCTTAATACCTCAAGGTGAACTCCTAATATTTCCTGGACATTATATTGAGACCATGGTATAATTGTTAATCCTCTTAGTTAAGTGATATGACTACCTAAATACCTCTAAGTGGCCAAACATCGATGAAATCCCAATGATCATGGGAAAGACCTTGACAAATAAATTTAAATAGATTTAAAAACCAATTTAATTTCATATAATTTATTAATATATTCTAGTTTATAAAGGAATAAATTCAAAAAAGGAAAATTATTTATTCACTAATTCATATAATTTCTATAGGAATTCAAAAAGATTACAATTAAGAATATAAGACTCAAAAGAAGGTTCTCCCAGATCTCCACTACCCAAAGCTATTATGGAGTTTATTCTTGAATAGATAAATTGTGTCACGACCCGACCCCTGGGGAATGTGTCGTGACTACCCCCAACCTGCCTTCCATAGACCATGGGATGGCGACTATCACTGAAAGGTGTATTACCTAAAACCAGGAAGGCATTGCCTTTATAACCTATAAACACACTCAACCAAGCACAAATCAGGTTATGAACACAAGTAAATTGTATAGAAAAAAGAGTACTGAAAGTAAGAGGGGATGGAATACAATCCCAGTAGTAAAGGTAAAAGTACAACTGAAATACAATACAATTGAAGAAAGAGAAATACAGCTACTGGGTCATCCTCCAAGGTTCCTACCAAAAGGGTAGGTACATATTGCCTCTTTATCACTCCATGTCCACCCGTCTCCTCTACGTACCGACAAATTGAATGGTCCACCCTCAGACACAGTCCAGTCCTGGTACCCTCAACCTCGATCAGCCTTGTGCGTCGTCTGCACCAAACACAATAAGGTGTGGGTATATCCCATGTAGGGGTTAGTATAACGATACTTAGTAGGGACCCCGAGACCCTCAAGGTCTCATAAAATCCACAAAGGATAAATCTCAAAGCATGAAATCAACTGACAACCCTAATTAGGAATATGCCCATACATATACCTAAGTTATCAAGTATACCCATCTATATCATGAAGAAACACAGGGTCCTAACCAAAAGCCCAAATATCAACTGTTCTACAAAGGAATTAATACCACAAAGGTAAGTACCACATAGGTAAACCACACAGAATAATACCACCAAGGTATTACCACAAAGGAAAGTACCACACAGGTACGAACTCAGCTAACACCAGGTATAACATAGGTACAAAAGTAGAGATGATTATTTGTAACTACTGAATCATATTACTATGTTAAGAGGTAGACCCATGAAGGATCCCAAATTTTAGACCCACACGGGATCCTAGCACATCGTCAGAACCACACAGGATCCTAGTACAGCGCCAGTACATCTTCAGACCCACACAGGATCCTAGTACACCATCAGTACCTCGTCAGACCCACACCGGATCCTAGAATATTTTTCGTACATCGTCAGTCCCACACAGGATCCTATTACATCTTCAAACCCACACAGGATCCCAGTACATCATCCGTACATCATCAAACCCACACAGGATCCTAGTACATTGTCAGACCCACACAGGATCCTAGTACATCGTCAGTACATCATCATTACATCGTCAGACCCACAGAGGATCCTAGTACATCGTTAGAACATTGTTAGACCCATGAAGAAGTATCCCAAAGTACCGCCATGTCATAGGGGTCTCAACTCAATAGACGGTGCATCAATCGTACACTTGGTCTGTAAGTTATGAGCCTTTTAGTCCTGAGGGCCCGGTTGGATTTGTGCTCGATCCAACCCGATCATACCCCAACTTTATCCAAATATCAAGTGGGGTATAGAAAAAGGACCTTATCTCTCTATGGTTTGCGGCACCACAGACGGTTCGTTAAACGGATGCCCGGTGCCAAAGTTATGGCCAAAAGTATGCGATGGGATGAAACTAGTCTGGGTCCGGTTCGACCTGGTCGGACCGACCCAGCCCATGGTGTGACCTAGCCCATGGTGTGTCCTGGCCCATTGGGTCTGGCCTAGCCCGTGCGGGGTGGCCCGTCCTAGGCGGGGCGGCCGGGGTGCGGCGGGGCGTCGTGGTGCGGTGGGGCGCCGTGGTACTGCGGGGCGCCCCTATGCGGCGGTCCTCCGCGGATGGCCGGATGGCCAGCCATCTTCTCTGCACAGCTCGGTCGTACGTCGCGCCTTCACAAGCGGCCATCTTGGCCGGCCATCCTCCCTTCGTCCCTGTGGCACAAGTCGCTGCCCTTCGTCTCTGGGTGGTGCAGACGTGCACTGCCGTCCCCATCGTGCGGTCGGCCGACGCATTAGAACGGTAGCAAGCGGATCAAATATTGGTTGAATCATGAAGAATTTTCCATAACGTGTAAGGGGGAAAATTCACAACAACTACCCTACCTCGGATGTTCTTTGATGTTTCGCGAGATGAAAAATGGTGAAGACGAAGAGGGTTCCAATGATCTTCCCCTCCACAACACACTTCCAAAGTCAGGCTCGTGTGCCATCCTCTTTTTTGGCACTGAATAATGTTCTTTGATGGATATGGCATTCTTCGTTCGAAGGAGAAGTTATTTGTTGGAGAGAAATGGTGTGTTCTTCGTTGGAGAATATCTTCCACAAATTCTCCCCTTCTCCTTTTCCAACAATTCCTCTCAAGGAAAGAGGTACCAATAATTTAAATTAATTCTATCAATTTAATTTTTTGCACAATTAATTGTTCCACAATTAATTGTACCACATTGGCATAATTAATTGGCTTAATTTAATGGGAGGAATAATTTAATGGGGATTTGAGAGGTTTCTTCCCCATTAAGAGGGTTCGGGTGGTCCCCGCCATTAAATTCAAAATTGGGGGTTTTAGGCTCAGTGGTCCCCACCTCCATACCATTCACATAGGAGGTTTAAACATAAATAAAATAGATTTTATTTTATTTTTATTTCCACAAAAAAGTGAAAAACCATCTTTCACCCTCGACCCACTGCTGTCGAGGTAAAGGTGTTCTTAAGCAAATACTGGCGCTGCAAGTTCAACGGTGTCCTCATATTTCAATTCTGAGCACCAGTTTATAAGTTATAAAAACTCGCTCACACATTTACTAAACGTACACAAAAAAAAGTTCAGAAATTCATTCCGGGCACACCTGGCCTCGGAATCATGCACCGTAAATTTTTGTGAACTCGTAAAATTCCCATATAATTAAAAAAACATGGAATTTATAGGTCTTTACATTCTTCCCACATCAGGGCTTTACATCCCCATAAGCAACAACTCAAACTAAGGAAACAAGTGGGGGTACTGAGCACGAATCTGAGCCTCCCGCTCCCATGTTCTCTCCTGGAGGTTCCCGTGCTGTCAAAAAATGCGCACCAAAGGTATGTACCGCCCATGAAGGACCCACTCCTGTCGATCCTCAATCTCTACTGTAACCTCCATAAACGTCACTCCATTATCAATGTCCAGCTCGTTGTGGTCGATGATGTGATAAGGTTCGTGCACGTATCTCCTCAGCTAGGATACGTGGAAGACATCATGCACCCGGTGCAACTGAGGTGGAAGAGCTAGGTGGTAAGCCACCTCGCCAACTCTGCTAAGGACCTATAAGGGTTTGATAAACCTCATAGATAACTTTCCATCCCATCCAATTCTCCATAAACCTCGTCGAGGTGAGACCCATAGAAAGACATGGTCACCATCTTCAAACTCCAGAGGTCTTTGTATCCTATCGGCATAAGACTTATACCTGATTTTTGCAGTCTTCATCCACTCTTGGATAACCTGTACCTTCTCCATGGTAGCCAGTACTATATCTGGTCCCATGAGTGTTGACTCCCCTAGGTCAGTCCAGCATAGAGGTGATATGCAAGGTCGCACATACAACACCTCAAAAGGAGCCATCCCAATGGTGTAGTGATAGCTGTTATTGTATGTAAACTCCACCAAGGGTAAGTGATCCTCCCAGCTATGACCGAAGTCGAGGACGCAAGCACATAGCATTTCCTCAAGGGTCTGAATGGTCCGCTCAGTCTGGCCATCCATCTGAGGAAGGAAGGTGGTCTCAAACGCAGTTGTGTCCCAAAGCCTCCTACAACCCCTTCCATAGCCGGGAAGTGAAAAGTGTATCACGATCATAGAAAATCGTCGAGGGTACTCCATGTAGCTGCATGATCTCCTTCACATAGAGGTGTCTGAATCTCTCTACTAAACCCTACTCTCTGATCGGTAGGAAGTGGGCCAACTTGGTGAGTCGGTTGATGATCACGCAGACAGAATCATGACCCCTAGATTTATATGGAAGTATTATCACAAATTCCATGGATATCCCATCCCACTTCCACTCTGGGACCTCTAAAGGCCGAACCAAGCCTATTGGTACCTGATGCTCTACCTTCACTTACAGACAAGTGAGGCACCGAGAGACAAGATTCGCTTCTTATTTCTTCATTCTCGGCAACCAGTGATGTTGTCGGAGATCTTGGTACATCTTCGCCACTCTTGGATGTACCGATAGAGGGGATGTGTGGAACTCCCTCAACACTTTCTCCTAAAGCGACACTAGTACCATGGTACATCTTCTGAAGAAAATTATATGCTCCTCACCTTCAAAAAATCTACCTGGTGCTTGTCCTGTGGATATCTGAGCACGTCAAGCCTCGCAATTAGTATCCTGACGCTTCAACTCCCATACTCGCTAAAGAAGTGGGGGAGTGACTGTAAGATACAGAAGGAAAGCTGCTCCATCTCGATCCATAAAGGATGTCTACAAAGAGTCCATTTTCTATGTCTCATCACCTAGTATTTGTATACCATATCTCCGATTGAGTTCATCTGCTACAACGTTCCCCTTCCCAGGAGTATAGACTATCTTGAAGTCATAGTCCTGGAGGAACTCGATCCAATGTTGTTGTCTCAGGTTCAGGTCCTTCTGTGAGAAGATATACCTGAGACTCTTGTGATTTGAGAAGACTGTAAAACACTCCCCATCAAGTAATGTTTCCACATATTTAATGTGAATACCACTACTTCTAACTTCAGATCATGTGTAGCATAGTTATACTCATGTTTTCTCAGCTGTGAAGAACCATATGCGATCACTGCTCGCTCCTAAATCAAGACACATTCGAGTCTGGTCCCTGGTGTGTCGCAGTAGACAATGTACCCTACACCCTCATCTGGTAGCCTCTAGATGGGGGCACTAGTCAGCCTCTACCTCAGATCATGAAAACTCCACTGGCATCTCTCTGACCAAATGAAGGGTTTCCCCTTCTTCATCAATGGTGATAAAGGTACTACAACTCTAGAGAAATCTGGCACTAACCTCCAGTAGTATCCGACTAAACCAAAGAAACTTTGTACCTTCGTCACACTCCTGGGTGGCTCCCAAGAAAGAACCACCTCAATCTTTAAAGGATCCACCACTACTCAAGCCTCTAAGATGAAATTTCCCAGAAAGTGAACTTCTGAGATCCAAAACTGGCACTTTGAGAGCTTACCATAAATCTAGTGCTCTTGGAGTGTGTCCAGAACTATCTGCAAATAATAGGCATGCTCCTCCTCACTAGCTGAGTAGATTAGAATGTCATCAATGAAGACCACCACAAAGCAATCAAGTAATACCTAAAAGATCCTATTCATGAGTCCCATGAACACTATTGGGACATTGGTTATGCCGAACGGCATAACCAAGAACTCATAATGGCCATACCAACATCTGAAAGTCGTCTTCTACACATCCTCGTCTCGCACTCTAAGCCGGTGATATCCTGATCTGAGGTCTATCTTTGAGAAGCATTGTGCTCCTTTTAGCTGATCAAAGAGGTCTTCAATCCTCAGGATAGCGTACTTGTTCTTCACGGTTACCTGGTTCAGGCGCTGATAGTAAACACAAAGCCTCAAGCTCCCATCCTCCTTCTTGGTGAACAAAATTGGGGCTGCCCAAGGAGAAACACTGGGTCGAATGAATCCCTTCCCTTATAAGTCCTCTAGTTATACTTGCATCTCATGAAGCTCCATGGGAGCCATCCAATAAACTGGTGTGGATATAGGTGTAGTCCCGGGGTAAAAGTCAATGTAAAATTCCACCTCTCTGTGAGGAGGTAGACTCGGAACATCATCAGGGAAAACATTAGTGTATTAGTCCACCACTATAGCATAGCTCGGACTCTCCAAATCAACCACTCTGAGGGTAAGGCTATCCAACTGATGAGTGATCGGTCACACTCTCCTCCGAGTAAGTTCATCCTGTGCTACAAAGGCTCCCTTCTCACCGGTGAAGGTAAACCTGGTCTCATCCATGTGGACACACCACACTTTGCGCCTAATACAGTCAATCTGAGCATGGAATGTAGATAACCAGTCCATACCCAAGATAACGTCGTAAGGCCTCGACGCTGCTACTAGGAGATCTCATTTGAAGCTCGTACCTCCTAAAATAATCGCAAATTGCCAACACAAGTGCGTAATTGTCAAATCATCTCCCGTAGGAGTCTCTATCCATAAGGATTGATCCAACGGCTCCATCGGAATCTCTGAGCTCTGAACGAGGGTAGTGTAAATAAAATAATGATTGGCACATGTGTCTATAAGTACTACAGCTATGATAGAGTAGACACAGATCATACCTCATATCATCTCCAAAGTTCCATGGTCGTAGGCCTCAGCTGCCTGGAGCTGAGCTCCCCCCTGTCCACCTGCTCCATGCTATCAGGGTAGACCACCTGGTGGTGGTGCCAGTAACATCTTGAATCGTCACCCACCACCAGTTGCACAGCCAACTCCTCTGCCACGTCTTCCTTCTCCCTACCTAACTCCTCATTTAAACCTATGTCTCTACATGGGTAGTCCTTTGACGATCTTTTGATCATCTGTACGGCGGGGCGGACAGTCACAATCCATGTGACCCTACCCGCTGCATGTGAAACACTTCCTGTTCCCCGCATGACTGTATCTGTCTCCAGTACCCCACACAACTGATCCCAATTCATGTGGTCGTCCACCTGTATGTATGGTCCTCTAGGACCTCTATGACATCTGTCTGCTGCTAGCTATAGAAGACTCTTCTACATGACAACTGGTGGTGGGTCTCACTGCTGGTGACTGCTTTGCAAGAAAACTATCCACTAAGAAGGATCGCTCTAACACCCCCGCCAAAGTCAGAATGCTGAGTGAGATCATCGAGGCCCTGATCTCCCACTTGAGTACCTACTCAAAGGTTCAGGCCCAAAAAAATGGGTCCCATACCATATTAGTGGAGTAGTGTGAGAGTTCGGTGAACCTCACTGTGTACTGATCCATAGTCATGCTGCCCTGCTGCAGATGAAGAAGCTCCTACATGCACACTGCATGAAGGGTCGCTCGGATGAAATCTGCATGAAACAGACTCTCGAAGTCTATCTAGAGAAGTGTCATCTCATCATGAACCTGAAGCATCAAGCTCCCCCATTTTCCTATTGCTGCCTATAGAATATTGGTGGCAAGGATCACCATGAGATCAGCTAGTGTCCCTACTAGTCAGAAGACTCTCCCCGCAGCCTCCATCCAATCCTCAGCTACCTGTGGGTCCGTCTCTCTCCTAAACATGGGTGGCCTCTGGCATTGGAACTCATGCAATGCGCTCAAGAGGTGTCCACCCTCTGCTATTGGGGATGGTGGCATCGGTTTCCTAACGGGTAATGGTACCACTGGTGCCTCTGCTGGTGCCTCTATTGGAAGACAGCCATGCACCAAGGCCTCGTCACTCAGTGGGCCATCAGAGAGTACTATACCCGGTACCCTAGTTGGCTGTCTACATGGAGGAATCTTAAAAAGAAACAGGTGTTCCATGGTCAATAAGTTATACCTGGTGAGATGACTCAAATATATCACAAAGAAAACTCTTTAAAACCACATACGTAATCAGTGTTTTCGTGCACTAAGTCAGAAATCAGAAGTCAAGGTTCTGGTGTATGGATACGTCGGCCGCCACACCAACACTGGATTCCCTAAACTGATAACCACACTCACTACACTTAACACTATTTCCGTTAAAAAGATAACAGTCCTATGTTTTACGGTAGAACTAAATCCTTTGATACCAATTTGTCACGACCCGACCCCCGGGGCCCATGTCGTGACTACCCCAAGCCCACCTTCCATAGACCAGGGGCTGGAAACTATCACCAAAAGGTGTATTCCCTAAAACTGGGAATGCATTGCCTTTATAACTTGTAAACACACTCAACCAAGCACACAGCAAGTTATGAACACAAGTAAACTATATAGAAAAAAGAGTACTTAAAGTAAGAGGGGCTGGAATACAATCCCAATAGTAAAGGTACAAGTACAACTGAAATAAAATACAACCGAAGAAAGATAATGACAGCTACTGGGTTATCCTCTGGGGTTCCTACCTGAAGGGTATATACAGATTTCCTCCTCATCACTCTACATCCACCTGTCTCCTCTACGTACCGACACACCATATGGTCCACCTCTGAGAACCGTCCAGTCCTGGAACCCTCAGCCTCGATTAGCATTTTCCGTCATCTACACAAAACACAACAAGTTATAGGCATAGCCTATACAGGGGTGAGTATAACAATACTTAGTAGGGACTGTGAGATCCTCAAGGTCTTGGAAAATCCAAAAACTATAAATCACAAAGCATGAAATCAACTGACAACCCTACTTAGGTATATGCACATACATATAACTAAGTTATCAAGTATACCCATCTCAATCATGATGAAACACAGGGTCCAACCCAAAATCCCAAAGATCAATTGTTCCATAAAGGAAGGAATACCACAAAGGTAAGTACCACCCAAGTACGCCACACAGAATAATACCACCAAGGTATTACCACGAAAGAAAGTACCACACAGGTACGAACTCATCTCACACCATGTATAACATAGGTAAAGAATTAAAGATGATTAGATGTAACTACTGAATCATCTTACTTTGTTAAGAGGAAGAAACAAGAAGGATCCAAAATTGTATACCCACATAGGATCCTAGTACTTCTTCATACCCACACGGGATCTTAGTACATCGTTGGTACATCGTCATACCCACACAGGATCCCGGTACATCGTCTGTACATCGTCATACCCACGCAGGATCTTAGTACATCGTAAGTACATCAACAGACCCACACAGGATCCTTGTACATCATCAGTACATCATCAGACCCCCACAGAATTCTTGTATATCATCAGTACATCATCAGACCCACACAGGATCCTTGTACATCGTCAGGACATAGTCAGACCCACACAGGATCCTAGTATGTCGTCAGCACATCGTCAGACCCACGTAGGATCCTAGTGTATATTAAGTACATCGTCAAACCCATGATTAAGTATCCCAAATAATCTCCATGTCAGAGGAGTCTCAATGAAATAGACGATGCATCAATCTGACACCTGGTCTGTAAGTTACTAGCCTTTTAGTCCTCATGGCCCAGTTGGATTCGTGCTCGATCCAACCCAACCATACCCCAACTTTATCCAAATTTCAAGTGGGGTATAGAAAAAGGACCATCTCACTCCAAGGTTTCTGGAACCATATACGGTTTTTCAAATGGACGTCTGGTGCCAAAGTTATGGCCAAAAGTATGGGATGGGTCAAAACTGGTCTGGGTCCAGTCCGACTCGGTCAGACTGGACCGGCCTGCGCTGGGCATACCAGCCTGGGCTAGGTGGCCACAGTTCGGCGAGGCTCTGCAGTGTGGTGGGGCGGTCATGATGTGGTGGGGTGGTCGTGGTGGGACGGGGCAGCTGCAATGGGGCGGGGCGGCCGCAGTGGGGCGGGGCAGTTGTGGTGCGGCGGGGTGGCCACAGTGCGGCAGTCCGCCGTGGTTGGCCGGATGGACAGCCATCCTCTCCACGCGGCGTAGTCGCGCACCATGCCTTCGCCGGAATCTGGATCGGGCGGCCTTCCTCCCTTCATCGTCGTTCCAAAAGCCTTGGCCCTTCCTTACCGGGCGGCGCGGATGCGCGCCGCCGTCCCCATTGTTTGGACAGCCGCTGCTCTGGTGTCTCACCACTGCCAATCACCAATACCAGTTTCTGTCCTCCCCCATTGTGAAGAGAGCAACAAAAATTACACAAATATTTATAGAGTGTTCGGTCATTGTTCTTTTGGCCCGCACCCTCCGCATTAGAACGGTAGTAAGCAGCTCAAATATTTCTTTAATCATGAAGAATTCTCCAGAATAGGTAAGGGGAAAAATTCACAAAAACTACCCTACCTCAGAGGTTCATTCATGTGTCGTGAGATGAAAAATAGTGAAGGAGAAGTGGGTTACAATGATCATTACCTCTGCAACATGCTTTCGAAGTGAGGCTCATGTGTCTTCCTCTTTCTTGGCTCTGAAGAACTTTCTTTGATGGAGATGGCATTCTTTGTTTGGAGGAGAAGTTCTTTATTGGAGAGGAAGGGTGTGTTCTTTTTTGGATAAGATCTTCCAAAAATTCACCCCTTCTCTTTTTCCTACCAATCCTATCAAATAAAAGAGGTTCCAATAATTTAAATTAAGTCTATCAATTTAATTTTTGGAATAAGTAATTGTTTGCACCATTGATTGTACCATGTTGGCGTAATTAATTGGCTCAATTTAATGGGAGGAATGAATTAATAGAGAGTTGAGAGTTTTCTCCCCTATTAAGAGGGTTCGGGTGGTCCCAGCCATTAAATTCAAATTTGGGGTTTTAGGATTTGTGGTCCCCACATCCGTAACATTTACATGGGAGGCTTCAAAAAAAATAGAAGTTTATTTTATTTTATTTTTATTTCCACGAAAAAGTGAAAAATGATCTTTCACCCTCGACCCACTGTAGTCAAGGTAAAGGTCTCCTTAAGAGAATATCAGCGCAGCAAGTTCAACAGTGTTCTTATATTTTATTTCCGAACACCAGTTTAAAAGTTAAAAAAACCAGCTCGCATGTTTACTGAACGTACCCGAAAAAAAGGTTCATAAATTCATTTCGGGCACACTGGTCCTCATAATCACATGTCTTCAATTTTTTCGGACTCGTAAAATTCCCATATAATTAAAAAAATTACATGGAATTTCTATGTCTTCAAAAATTAGCTCCCATAAATTTCTCTTTCTCTCTTAGTTTTTCAAAACAGGTGCTCTTACTTGAGCCTAAAACAACCTAACAAAACTCCTTCACATTTGGTTTCCTCTTCCTTTAAAAATTTTGATTCCTTTGTAATTTTTCAATCTTACAATATCATTTTGGTATTCTGGTGTTGAATATCTCTATAATCTTCAAGGTAATTAAATCTATAAGAAATTTTTGGGATTGAATTTGGGATGTAGGTTTCCATATTTTGTCAAAGGTATTCTCCACGTGGATTGGATCATTTTATTTTATGTTCTCCATATGACCAACTCTAATAGGGTGCATGAATACTAATGTAGAAGGTCGAGTCCTTGACTTATAGTGTAGTAGTGAAAACCTAGCCCTTGAAAATTTCATAATTTTTTTAGAATAAGGATTTGGAATATTCATCTGATGACTTTCCTCATCATAAGGAATTAAAATCCTTATAGTGAAGCTCAATGATTACATTCAAGGGAAAAATTCTTACAATCCTATGTTTTTGAATTTTTTAGAAAATTCAAAAGGGTTTATAATGGAGTAAAAAGCCTTATGACTAGGCATAAAAATCCTTATGATATGGCCAAAATACTTATGAACAATCCTTATGTTCAAGACTTATCCAAATTTTCATTTTAATTTAAAAATCTAAATTTTACAGAAGTTACTCTAAATAAAAATGAATTCAATGATTTGTCAGTTTTTTTAAGATATTACGAAAAGCACTTAAAATCAATTAAGTAATCCATTTTCACTTAAATTAAAATAATAACCTTGTAAAATAAAATTGTTTCAAATCATATCAAGATGAAAAATTAGTGGGGTTTTAATAATTGAAATTGATATGAAAGGTTATAAAATTATTAGATTAATCAATTAACCAACACTTAATACTTGGACTCCAAGATATTAAAGTGTTAAGATTAAGAACGAAGCAATTTCAACACACTTTCCCATAATATACATTATTCTAACAATTTGGAACCAAATTTATCATGCCTCCTTAATGAAATTCATTTTAAATTCTCCATTTACATCATTCAATCCATTGGCTCTTCATTCATCAACCCATTCTCACAAAACACCTACCTCACATGAATTTTATCTCATCACATAAATTGAAATTTTGATTTATAAAATTTATTCCCATCCAAACAAGATAAATATACACAATAGGATTTATAATTTAAAAAATATCCACCTAATGTGAGTTAAGGATATATGTTAATCATTGAATACTTTTCAAGGTTTTTCATTGGATGATGGTCTCCATGTTTCAAGTGTAAAAATAGTTTTGTCTGAATTAGGGGGCTTGGATTTATAATGATTAAAAAAATACATGAATATAATTTACATTCAAGAATGGATCTCATCATCACTCACCTCATCATAAAATCAGAAACAATTATCTTGAAAATGTCATGGAGATTTCACACTATTAATCATTCCATCAGTATAGATAATTCCACTCAACAACCTTTGTATATTTTATTTGATTCGTTATTTTTTGAAATATACTAAAATTTGATGTTTGAAGGTGGTGAGGTCTCTTTTGAGTTTGAAATGGTAGAAGTGGCTTCCACACCCTCTTTATAATGATATTAAATATTTTTATCTTTTGAAAAACTAATTTATCCTTGAATTTAATTCAAAAATATTCTTTGACATTATCTAATATGGCAAAATTGTTTGCAGAATAACTCTGTTTTTTTTCTCTCAAAGTTTCCCAAAAGATACATCATTTAAAAAAAGACCTTTTCCCACACTTAAGATCAACTAGATCATGTATTTCACTTACTAGAGATGGTTATATATAAAAAATGGATTATAATTTGGTACCTAATAAGGAATTTTATAGATACTAGGGGATTAAAAGGATTAAATGTAAAGGAAGGATAAGCTAAAAATATTCTTTCAAAAAAGGGTGGATTTTAAAATCAATGAATTTCCTCAATCATTTAAAACACAAGTGGATTAAACCCTTAAGTTTTGAAATAAAATGATCAAATTCTGGTTAAAGCAAGCATAGTTTAGTTAACTCAAGAAATGAGGTGGGTGTAAATAAAATGTAAAAATGGTTCAGAAGCCTCATAAAAAGGTGATTAAAATTAGATAGTAATTCATGGAATGTGATTCAAAAATCAAATTAATTTTTATGAATTTACCCAAAATTTGGTGTATGAAACAAAGTTTATTTCGGTATATATGTAAATTCAGTATCACATGTTAATCTATTTTATAGTTTGGAATGGATTTCAATTCCACAAGGGTATGAATTTTCAACATCTTAGTTTTCAAAAACACATAAACTTCAAAAGAAAAACATGAAAAAAATGAAAGAAAAAGAAGAAAGCAGAAAACTAAAGACAGAAATATAAAATAAAGGAAAAAAATAAATAATCCTAACCTAGCAAAGGATGTGCTTCTCCCACACATAATTTTTACAATTTCCACATTAGACAATGTGTTATAGGAGTAACTAAGCTCAAAAATATTAGACATAACAAAGAAAAGTGACAAGGAGGGATGGAAATAGGTGATTAATCGCACTTGGCTTCTTGAAAGTGAGCATCCTCTCTTGGAGGCTCTTGAAAATTCTATCTAAAAGATTCAATTTATTCTTATTGAATATAAATAGTGATATGTTGTCTTTTTCATTAATATATACAGCTCTATAAGGAAAAAACATGAGTAAAAATGAAAGGCTAGAACATTTGGAATGAAATTTACCTATAAATAGCTTCAGTCTCGAATAAAATAGTAGAAATTTGTATCTTTATTTTAACTATTTATTGAGGATTATTACATCAGGAAACCCCTTTGCTTTCCCATTTTACATCCTGGAACTTTCATATTCATTACTTCAAATATCTTTTAGAACCTAAAATAATTTGTTTTATTTTATAGTAGAATTCATATTCATGTTAAAAGTTTTAATAGCTCAAAAATCATTGTGTTCTACTCAATAGGAATGTAAAAATATTTTATATACCCAATTCTAAAGGATGATATTCTAATTAGAGTTTTAAAATTTTTTAAATAAGACCAAATATCTCTATTTAGTCTCAAACTCTAATCTTACTGATTTGGGTGTAAATTTTTTCTAAAATTTATTTTATTTATCTATTTTATACTTCAATCATTCCATTTATTTTAGGTTCATAGGGTGTAACAGCCCTATTATAAACTCTATATTTATTATATATTCCAAAGTTATATTATAAAAGTGATTATCCTGATTAGTGATCAATAATTTAGTAATTTCAAATCTTGAAAATATATTCCCTTTTAAAAAAATTAAAATAACTTTTTCATCATCATTTCTTATGGTAATAGAAACTACCCATTTGGAAACATAATCAAGGGAATTAAATATGTAAAAATATAAAATGGATTTGGAAATGGTATAATTAAATCCATACACTTCACATTAAAAAACAAAAAAAATAAAAGTGTTTTCTGAGGAATTTCATTTCTCTTAGAGATATTATCTTAGAGTTATTAGTTTTTTCAAGATTAAAAAAATTAAAGAATCTATAAAGTTGGTGGGCCAAAATAAACAAGAATAAAGTAATTTTATAATAGTTATTTGAGGTCCAAAATGTCCCCTACAACTAAAATTTTTAAAAACAAATAGGATCAATGGAACTTCATAATTTGGAATGCATCTCCTAATTATTTGACCACTACCAAAATTCCATGAGTTAGGATCAACCGGGATATATCTTCGTGAATCACTAACAAGAATAGAAATTTGTGGGTTATAAAACCAATATGGAATATAATTAGTAGGAAATAGCTTCAAAAAATCATTAAACCATGTTCTCTCATTACTAATAGAATACAATTGCTCACCAAGTAATGTTTCTTCAATGGGTGTAAAAATATAAAATTTCTCATCACAAACATTGGGAATTAGACTTAAATAGACATCCACTATATTTTTAATTCCTTTATTACCCTTTATCTCAACATAAAACTCTTATAATAATATAATCCATATTATCATCCTTTATTTTGCATCATGTTTCATCATTAAAAATATTATTCCATAATGATCACTGAAAACAATCACTTAACAACCTAGTAAATTACATCTAAACTCATCCAAGTCAAAGACAATAGATGGAATATCCTTCTCAGTGGTTGTTTAGTTAGATTGGGAATGATTTAAAGTCTTATATTCATGACCTATGAGAAGATATTTCTTATCTTAAAACTAATACAAGTGTAGAATCAGAGCCATTAGCCATCAATTCAAAAGGTAGGTCTCATTTTAGTATTTGTATGATGGGTATGGATTACAAATTTTGTTTCAACTCCTTGAATGATTCTTTAAAACTCTCATTACACATTAATTGGATTTATTTTTTAAGTAATATGGATTTGGTTGGGGTTGTTTTTCTAAATTATTTAATGAATATAAAATAAATACCTTCATGATTAAGAAAAGATCTCACATATTTTACATTTTTTTGGTATATCAGTGGTGAAATGATTTCCATTTTAGATTGATTAACTTTATTTTAATATTTTGACACTAAATGATCAAACAAAATTCCTTCATCCACTATTGAATAGATTTTTTCTTAATTGAGAACAATATTTTTATCAAAAAAAGTTTTAAGGACAATAAACAACATTTTAAACATATTTCAAATAAAGATCCATAAAAAATATATATTTTAGGCATGAAAATTATTTGTTTATTTAGAAGCATAACAAATATATTCTGAAATTTCTTATTAATGCTTATTTTTAGGGAAATAAGATTCAATTTTTTTAAAATAATAAAGGTCAAAAACATTATGATATGCATTTAAAGTTTCTTCAAAAGTGGTATTTTATTCCTAATGTAAGTCAAATTCAATAGAAAGAAAATAATTATTTTGAAATGAGATAGTTGAAGTTTCATGACATGTAAAAGCAAGAATAAAATTGGTGGAGAATGAATCTAACATATTCAATTTTAGGGAAGAAAGTTTCTCATTGAGATGTTTCAAGATTTGAAAAATATTTATGTAAAGACCGAGAAATTTCAAGGAAAGGTTTTTCTTAATTTTCTTTGGAATTTTAAAAGAACGCAGTTTCTGACGGCGCCTGATTCCGAGGCCCGGTGTGCCCGGAATCATTTTCGGAAATTTAGCTCGGGTTCGTTCAGTGAACCAATGAGCGGGTTTTTCTAACTTTTGAACCGGTGCTCGGAATTGAAATATGAGGGCACCGATGAGCTCGCAATGCTGGTAATTTCTTAAGGGGACCCTTACCGCAGTTGCGTTTGCTCGGGAGGAGAAGTTAAAATTTGTGGGTTATATATGAAGTGAACAAAATTGTGGAACAATTTAATTTTTTGTATCTAAGTGGCTATATCCTACATGGGGGAGTTGGGGTGGGGCACCTTACTACCCATGTGAGGATAATAGTGAGGTGGGGCCCACACGAGCCCCAACCATACAACTTCCCATAACTCTCATAACCTTTCCCCCCCTCATTAATTTGTAACTCTCAAAGAAACCCCTCTTTAACTCTCCCAACATTTAAGAGGACCTTCTCTCTCCCTCTCCTAACTCTTGCCAACATACACAAATTAATTAATTGAACCTACTCAATTAATTAATTAAGTGTTTTGAGTTTTGAAATTTGAAATGGATTGTGTTAATAAAATTTCGAGGGTAGCTTTTTATTTTATTTTGGGAGAACTTTTGTTGTGCTAAGGAAGAGTGGGAGAGAATTCTTGTGAAGAAGAAGAGGACTTCCTTCTTGACGAAGAAAGACATCTTCTTCGACGAAGAACGCCGGTTCCGCGAAGAACAATCGACGTGCCATCTTTTCTCTTCTCCGCGACAAGTGAGGAGACGCCGCATCAGACGCACTCCGACGTCGCCTACGAATTCTTTCCTCGCGACGCCGTTTTCCGCGACGCCCGACGTGCGACATCATTAATCAAGGTAGGGGAATTTATTTTGGTGTTCTCTTATCTTTTGAGAAAAGAACAACGAGCACAGACCAACCAATTCCAGGTTGATCCGCGGATCGTTTGTTCATGCGGATTAATGTTGAGGATTATTATTTAATTTGTTCGTGATTATTACCTTAACGATCTTCCTGAAATATGACCATTTTCTATCAATTAACGAGAGGGGGCCGGACCGCACAAACACGGCTGATCCTACTCCTTATCCTTGTGGATTTCTTTTGTGGATTGAAACGGGAATGGCGCGGTGCCGTCGCACCGCGCGGAAACATGCGGTAAGGAATGCGCGACGCCGTCACGCCGCGTCGTGAAAACGAACAAGGACGCGACGCCATCGTGCCGCGTCGGAGAAACCCGAAGACATCCGCGGACGGAGTCAGGCCACGGCGAAGGGGTGCGGTGCTATCGCGTCGCACCGGAGAACCATGAAGACGGCACGTTTTGTTAATTGACGTGCGGATTGACGGACGATGACAAATGAAGCCGCACGGGCGTTGTGGGATCTTTGCAGCGAAAGTTGGATTCTGGGGTGACCACTGGCGAAGACTGAAGGAGAATCAGACCACTGGAGCGTGTCCGGTGGTCCGCGGAAGCCCCTACCTGCGGGCCACGCAGGTGCGGCGGCGCCGGCGGTCGGGTGCGGCGGCGCCCGGAGCGCCACCGGAAGAATCTGCCGCGGCTGAAGCCGCAACGGCGGAGCGCGGTCCCGCGACCGTGCGGGACCGGAGGGGATCGGCGGGACGCGGCTGGCTGCCGCGTCCGCTGGCACGGGCGGCCCCAACCGCAGGGCCGCGGCTCTTCACGTGGGGGCAGCGCCCCCCCGCACGGTTCGGTCGTTCAGCCGAACCCCCGGCCGAGCCAGGCCGGCTTGGGCAGACCGATCCGGGCCGCGCCCAGCCAGGCTGGACCGCTCCGGTCGGGCCGGACCCGCACCCGGGTCGGGTCAACCCGGTTCGGGCCGACCCATGGGGTCTCGGGTCGGGTCGGTTCGGGCCCGAAACCCCCGTTTTCGGACACCTCACGGTCTTTCGCCCATATCTTGAGCTGTAGACCTCCGATCGACGCACTGTCAGTGACGATGCGATCCTTGGATGGAGACGGTCGTTTTGGTTTATCGCACTCAAAGCTTTGGAACACTTTGGGTTTGGCCAGGTTGGTTCGGATACGAAACCAACCGGGGCCTTGGAGCGGAAACGCTTATATCTTGAGCTCCGGACGACCGATTGACGGGCCGTCGACTTTGATGGATTCCTCTAAGTGAGGAGGATCTTTTGGCTTACTCCACTCGAGGTTTGGATGTCGTCGGAGTGCGGTCGGGTTGGTTCGCTCACGAAGCCAACTGGGACCCTGGAACGAAAAAGCCAATAACTCACAGACCGGGCGTCCGATTGAAGCGTCGTCTGTCTCGTTGAATTCCTCTTGATGAGACGGAACTTTTGGCATACTTCTCCCGAGTTTTGGTTCTTGTTGGATAGTGTCCGGGTTGGATTGTACCCGAAATCCAACCGGACCCTTGGAACGGAAAAGCTGTTATCTTTCATACCAGACGTCCGTTTGACGAACCGTCAGCGGCGTTGGAGATCACATTGAGAAACGGTACCTATTAGTATACCATATGAGAGTTAGGGGTACAGTTGAGATACATCTTGTTTGGTTCTCACACGAAACCAACCGGGCCCCGGGGACGAAAAGGATAATAACTCACAGACCGGGCGTCCGATTGACACGCTGTCTGTTGCGTTGAGACCCCTATGATGAGGCGGTCCTTTGAGATACTTCTTCATGGGACTTTGAGATACTTGGAGTATCGACCTATAGCTCGTGGAGCGGACCCTCCCAGAGACGAGCGTACGGAGTAGGGAGACCGTGTAGCCGACTGAGACCTGACGACTGCTTGACCAACTCGACTAGGAGTGATTCGACTAGCCCAGTGGACAGAGCACTACTTTTTTTGGGTGCAGACCCATGGCAGATGGAGCACTACCTGTGTGACAATGCAGACCCACGGTACTAGTCCGAAGAGTACCTCTGTAGGCTACTAGGGGGTGTGCACTACTGTGTTTGGGTGGCATACCCCGGCGGGAAGCACAACTGTGTTTGGGTGGCTGGCCCGCGGTACTCGACAGGAGGAGTACCTCAGCAGTCTTAGGTTAGTGAGCAGTACCTCGGAGTCGTGACAGGACCACTGTACACTCCAGAGACGGGGCTCTTCAGCAGTTACGGTTTCGATAATGAAAATCCTGGTTTGAGCTGAGACTTTTGACCTTTGTGTTTACCTCATGATTGAGATGGGTCACTTGATAACTTAGGTATATGTATGGGAATATACCTGGGTAGTGGATATCAGTTGATTTCATGATCTTGGTGTTTTCTTCATGATTGAGATGGGTTATTTGATAACTTAGGTATATTCATGGGCATATACCTAAGTAAAGGTTATCTGTTGAGATCTTATTTGTGGTTATCCATGTTGGTTTTGGTGAGACCTTGAGGGTCTCGGGGTTCCTACTGAGTATCGTTATACTCACCCCTGCACGGGCTATGCCCGCACCTTATTGTGTTGGTTGCAGAAGACGGACAGTGCTGATGGAGGCCGAGTGTTCAAGGACTGGACGGTACCCGGAGGTGGACCACACGACGAGTCAGTATCTGGAGGTGGACTTTGTGACGAGACGACACATGGAGGAGGTTTATGGGCGAGAGCGTTGTGGAGGCTATCTGTACCTACCCTTCAGGTAGGATCCGTGGTGGACGATCCAGGAGCTGCGCCATCTGTACCTACCCTTCATGTAGGATTCGAGGAGGACGACCCAGGAGTCGCTTCCGTTCTTCCAGCTGTTGTATTTTTCTATTTTACTTTGTTCAGTTATAGTTGTACTTTCATTTGGGTTTGTATTCTGGCCCATTTACCTTTCAGCACTTCTCTTTATACTTAGTGTTTTACTTCCGCTTGTACTCTGTGGTGTTTTGTTTACTTTTATAAAGGCAATGTCTTCCCATTTATCTGGATTTACGCCTTTGGTGCTAGTCGCCAGCCCCTGGCCTATGGAAGGCAGGCTTTGGGTAGTCATAGCACTGGCACCGAGGACGGGTCATGAAAAATTGGTATCAGAGGATTCGGTTCTACCACAGAACTTATAAATCTAATATTTTATTTCTGTGAAGCAATAGTGTTAAGGGTACCAAGCGTGGTATTTAGTTCAGGGAGTCCACTGTTGGTGCGGGCGGCCAACGTATCCATACACCAGGACCCTGACAACTGAATTCCGACTTTGTGCACGAAAACACTGATTGCATGTGTGTTTCTAGAAGTTTTATTTAAATATTTTCTCAAACCAGGTCAGCTCACCAGGTATAATCGTTTGACCGTGTCACGTTGTTTCTTTCAGTATGCCTTTTCTCGGACGACCAGCTATATCCCAGAGGGATGTGCGTACTGACAGCCTGTCGAGCGACGAGGCTTCGGTATAGGGCCCTCTTGCAGTTGAGGTACCAACGGAGGCACCAGCGGTACTACATACGTTGGGCCACCGATGCCACCAGCCCCAGCAGTAGGCGATACACGCCACTTGAGTGCGCTGCATGAGTTCCAGCGCCAGAGGCCACCCAGGTTCCGGGGAGAGACGGACCCGCAGGCGGCTGAGGTTTGGCTGGAGGCTGTGGTGAGAGTCTTCAGGGTAGTGGGGACACCTGCAGACTTCATGTTGATCTTTGCTGCCAGCCTTCTTCAGGAAGCAACACGCAGGTGGTGGAGCCACTTGTTCCAGTTTTGCGACAAAATGGCCTTTGCATGGGAAGACTTCGAGACCTTCTTCAGGGTGGAGTTTGTGCCAGTAGCTCTACACCCCGGGCGTGTTCAGGAGCTGCTACCTTTGCCGCGTGTTATTTGATCAGTAGTTGAGTCATCTGTGGGCAGTAGACAGATGATGCAGAGTTCCAGGAGGACCAGACCAGCAGTTGGGTGATCTCGGGTTTTAGGATCGGTGGTGCAGGGCACCCAGGGTGGGGACAGAGCTAGGCGTGCCAGAAACAGACAGTGTTACTCATGCAGCAGAAAGGGTCACTTGGCACGTGACTGTCTGACTCCTCGTACAGTAGATCTGCAGGCTTTAGAGGAGCCACCGAGGCAGAAGCAGCAGTGGGTGCTTGAGCAACATCCGAGCAGTGGACAAGGCAGTAGAGCTCCGGGAGCAGGTAGACAGGAGCAGAACTAGTGGATACGTCCCTTGTACTTCTAGTTCCATGTTGTTGTTGTATTCGTGTCTTTGTACTATGAGCTGCAATAATAAAAAGACACTTATCTTTGTTTGTTTTCCTATCATTTTGTTTGGTTGATACTGAGTGGTCCCGGTTAAAACTATTGACTTGACCCTCACGTTCGAGATTTCTACTGGAGGAGACCCAGTGACCTCACACTGATGCCGACATTGTGACTCGAACCTTGGAGGCGAGAGTGACAGTTGTATCTCTTAGTAGTTACGTCGAGGCCTTACGACGTCATCCATGGCGTGAATGCGTCATTCATGTTAGGATGGACTGTATTATACAATGGGTGTGGTTCATCCAGGGGATGAGACAGAGTTTCTCTTTTCGGCAAAGGATAAATTTTAGCAGCTCCTTCAGATCATATGCAAAGAAGGTACATATCATCCAGGAGCAGATGAAGACTGCACAATGCAGTAAGAAACAGAAAACCGGCTCCAGTCTTAGATACTCGAGCGTGTTAAATTTTTAAAGAAGAGGAATCTTTAAGGAGAGATGAGTCTGTGGAGCAGCAGACATGGAGGCAGAGCTAGGAGAGCAGCATGAGGTGGTGTACATCTTAACATGCTACAACCACCCGTCTTAGTTATCCCCACCAGGCTCAGGGAGCTAGAGGGCGGAGGAAGAGTGCGGCTACATGTGGTCAAGGAGTGTGACCCAATGGATCTAAAAATGATTCAAGGGAAAGTCTGTGTCCACTACTAGCTGTTGTAGTAACAGACGTCGATATGAACCATTCCTTGCTTTCGCAAATCTTGTTCCAGACCTAGAGTTTCCGGAAGCCGTGGACTTGACCATCATGTCTGGAGATACCTTGGGAGGATATTTGATAATCACACTTACGCCGACAGCGTGGTCAGACCCTCGAGGTGAGAGTTTCGGTTGGAATCTCGTGGTGGCAGCGTCGAGGCCTTACGACGTTAGTTTGAGTATGGAATGGGCAATAACTGTTCATACTCAAATTGACGGTTTTAGGCAAACGTTGGGATGGGTTTTACTTGGTCGGCGAAAAGGAAACCCCAGGCATCACAGGATAAACTCTTTCACAGGAGGGTGTGAACGATCACTCTTTAGTCGGTCAACCATACCCTCGTGGCCGCAGTCGTTTGAGTTTCATTTCTAACAGGAATTGGAGACCTCTAGAGTTCGAGGATGACGATCACGTCCTTATACGGGTCTCACCTCGACGAGGTTTACGGAGATGTGGCCAGGGCGGCAAGTTATCTCCGAGGTTCAACAGACCTTTCTAGGTCTTCAGCTGCGTAGGCGAGGTGGTTTACCGCTTGACCCATCCACCTCAGTTGCACCAGGTGCACGACGTTTTCCAGGTATCTCAACTGAGGAGATATGCGCTCGACCCTTCGCATATCATCGACCATGAGGAGCAGGACGATGACGATGGGGTTACTTCCACGGAGGTTCCAGTAGGGATCGAGGATCGACATGAGAGGATCCTACAAGGACGGTTGATTCCTCATGTGCACTTTCTTTGGCAATACGGAATCTCCAAGTGAGCACATGGGAGCGGAAGGCTCAGGTGCGTGCTCAATACCGCTTTTGTGACCCTAGATTGTGTTGAAGCTTTACGGGGACGTAAAGCCCTGAGGTGGGATTAATGTAAAGACCTGAAAATTTCGAGGAAAATTTTTTCTTAATTTTCTTTGGAATTTTACAAGAACACAGTTTTTGACGGCACCTGATTCTGAGGCCCGGTGTGCCCGGAATCATTTTCCGAAATTTAGCTCGGGTGCATTTAGTGAACCAACGAGCGGATTTTTCTAAATTTTGAACTGGTGCTCGGAATTGAAATCCGAGGGCACCGATGATCTCGCAACGCCGGTAATTGCTTAAGGGGACCCTTACCGTAGTTGCGTTTTCTCGGGAGGAGAAGTAAAAATTTGTGGGTTATATATGAAGTGAACAAAATTGTGGAACAATTTTATTTTTTGTATCTAAGTGGCTATATCCTACATGGGGGAGTTGGGGTGGGGCACCTAACTACCCATGTGGGGATAATAGTGAGGTGGGGCCCACACGAGCCCCAACCTTACAACTTCCCCTAACTCCCATAACCTTTCCCCCCCTCATTAATTTTTAACTCTCAAAGAAACCCCTCTTTAACTCTCCCAACATTTAAGAGGACCTTCTCTCTCCCTCTCTTAACTCTTGCCAACATACACAAATTAATTAATTGAACCTACTCAATTAATTAATTAAGTTTTTTGAGTTTTGAAATTTGAAATGGCTTGTGTTAATAAAATATCGAGGGTAGCTTTTTATTTTATTTTGGGAGGGCTTTCGTTGTGCTAAGGAAGATTGGGAGAGAATTCTTGTGAAGAAGAAGAGGACTTCCTTCTCGACGAAGAACGACATCTTCTTCGACGAAGAATGCCGGTTCCGCGAAGAACGATCAACGTGCCATATTTTCTCTTCTCTGTGACAAGTGAGGAGACGCCGCATCAGACGCACTCCGACGTCGCCTACGTACGAATTCTTTCCTCGTGACGCCGTTTTCCGCGACGCCCGACGTGCGACATCATTTATCAAGGTAGGGGAATTTATTTTGGTGTTCTATTATCTTTTGAGAAAAGAACGACGAGCGCGGACCAACCAATTCCATGTTGATCCGCGGATCGTTCGTTCATGCAGATTGATGTTGAGGATTATTATTTAATTTGTTCTTGATTATTACCTTAACGATCTTCGTGAAATATGCCCATTTTCTATCAATTAATGAGAGGGGGCCGGACCACACAAACACAGCCGACCCTCCTCCTTATCCTTGTGGGTTTCTTTTGTGGATTGAAACGGGAATGACGCGGTGTCGTCGCACCGCGCGGAAACGTGCGGCAAGGAATGCGCGGCGCCGTCGCGCCGCGTCATGAAAACGAACAAGGACGCGACGTCGTCGCGCCGTGTCGTAGAAACCCGAAGACATCCACGGACAGAGTCGGGCCACAGCGAAGGGGCGCGGCGCCATGGCATCGCGCCGGAGAACCACGAAGATGACACATTTTGTTAATTGATGTGCAGATTGACGGGCGACGACAAACGAAGCCGCACAGGCGTTGTGGGATCTTTGCAGCAAAGGTCGGATTCCAGGGTGACCACTGGCGAAGACCGCAGGCAAATCGGACCACCAGAGCGCGTCCGGTGGTCCGCCGAAGCCCCTGCCGGTGCGCCCCGCTGATGCGGCGGCGCCTGCGGTCGGGGGCGGCGGCGCCCGGAGCGTCGCTGGAAGAATCCGTCGCGGCTGAAGCTGTGGCGGCGGAGCGCGGTCCCGCGACCGCGCGTGACCGGAGGGGAGCGGCGGGATGCGGCCGGCTACCGCGTCCGCTGGCACGGGCGGCCCCAACCGCGGGGTCGCGGCTCTTCACGCGGGGACAGCGCCCCCCCGCACGGTTCGGCCGTTCAGCCGAACCCCCGGCCGAGCCGGGCCGGCTTGGGCAGACTGGGTCGGGCTGCACCTAGCCTGGCTGGACCGCGTCGGCCGGGCCAGACCCGCACCCGGGTCGGGTCGACCCGGTTCGGGCCGACCAAGGGGGTCTCGGGTCGGGTCGGTCCGGGCCTGAAACCCCCGTTTTCGGACCCCTCACGGTCTTTCACCCATATCTTGAGCTGTAGACCTCCGATCAACACACCGTCAGCGGCGATGCGATCCGTGGATCGAGACAGTCGTTTCGGTTTATCGCACTCAAAGTTTCAGAACACTTTGGGTTCAGCCGGGTTGGTTCGGATACGAAACCAACCGGGCCCTTGGAACGGAAACGCTTATATCTTGAGTTCCGGACGTCCGATTGACGTGCCGTCGACTTTGACAGATTTTTCTAAGTGAGACAGATCTTTTGACTTACTCCGCTCGAGGTTTGGATGCCTTCGGAGGGCGGTCGGGTTGGTTTGCTCACGAAACCAACCGGGCCCCTGGAACGAAAAGGCCAATAACTCACAAACCGGGCGTCCGATTGACGTGTCGTCTGTCTCGTTGAATTCCTCTTGATGAGACAGAACTTTTGGCATACTTCGCCCGAGTTTTGGTTGTTGTTGGATAGTGGCCGGGTTGGATTGTACCCAAAATCCAACCGGGCCCTTGGAATGGAAAAGCTGTTATCTTTCAGACCAGACGTCCGTTTGACGAACCGTCAGCGGCGTTGGTGATAACGTTGAGAAACGGTCCCTATGAGTATACCCTATGAGAGTCCGGGGTACAGTTGAGATATGTCTGGTTTGATTCGCACATGAAACCAACCGGGCCCCGGGGACGAAAAGGCTAATAACTCACAGACCGGGCGTCCGATTGACGCGTCGTCTGTTGCGTTGAGACCCCTATGACGAGGTGGTCCTTTGAGATACTTCTTCATGGGACTTTGAGATACTTGGAGTATCGACCTATAGCTCGTGGAGCGGACCCTCCCAGAGATGAGCGTACGAAGTACGGAGACCGTGTAGCCAACTGAGACCTAACGACTGCTTGACCGACTCGACTTGGAGTGAGTCGACTAGCCCAGTGGACGGAGCACTACTTTGTTTGGGTGAAGACCCATGGCGGATGGAGCACTACCTGTGTGACTGTGCAGACCCACGGTACTCGTCCGGAGAGTACCTCTGCAGGCTACTAGGGGGTGTGCACTACTGTGTTTGGGTGGCATACCCCGGCGGGAAGCACTACTGTGTTTGGGTGGGTGGCCCGCGGTACTCGACAGGAGGAGTACCTCAGCAGTCTTAGGTTAGTGAGTAGTACCTCGGAGTCATGACAGGACCACTGTAAACTCCAGAGACAGGGCTCTTCAGCAGTTACGGTTTCGATAATGAAAATCCTGGTTTAATCTGAGACTTTTGACCTTTGTGTTTACCTCATGATTGATATGGGTCACTTGATAACTTAGGTATATGTATGGGAATATACCTGGGTAGTGGTTATCTTTTGATTTCATGATCTTGGTGTTCTCCTCATGATTGAGATGGGTAACTTGATAACTTAGGTATATGCAAGGGAATATACCTAAGTAAAGGTTATCTGTTGAAATCTTCTTTGTGGTTATCCATGTTGGTTTTGGTGAGACCTTGAGGGTCTCAGGGTTCCTTCTGAGTATCGTTATACTCACCCCTACACGGGCTATGCCCGCACCTTGTTGTGTTGGTTGTGGATGACGAACAATGCTGATGGAGGCCGAGTGTTCGAGGACTAGACGGTACCTGGAGGTGGACCACACGAAAATTCAGTATCCGGCAGTGGACTTCCCAACGAGACGACACACGGAGGAGGTTGACGGGTGAGAGTGTTGTGGAGGCTATCTGTACCTACCCTTCTGGTAGGATCCGTGGTGGACGATCCAGAAGTTGTGCCATCTATACCTACCCTTCAGGTAGGATCCGAGGAGGACAACCCAGGAGTCGCTTCCGTTCTTCCAGCTGTTGTCTTTTTTTGTTGTACTTTGTTCATTTATAGTTGTACTTTAATTTGGGTTTTTATTCTGGCCCATTTACCTTTCATCACGTCTCTTTGTACTTAGTGTTTTACTTCCGCTTGTACTCTGTGGTGTTTTGTTTACTTGTATAAAGGCAATGCCTTCCCAGTTATCGGGATTTACGCCTTTGGTGCTAGTCGCCAGCCCCTGCCCTATCGAAGGCGGGCTTGGGGTAGTCACGGTACGGGCCCCGAGGATGGGTCGTGACAATTTAAGTGGATATCTTCTCATCCAAATTCATGTTACAAAGTTACTTTTTGTACATTGATGATTTCTCTGGATGTTTTCAAAAAAGTTCTTCCAATAATAAGAGCTGCATGGATAACTAACATATCATCATCTATGTCTAATACATAAAAAATAGAAAATAAAAATATTTTCTTTAACTTGTACCAAAACATCTTCAGTAAATCTAGTAGGTTTGTTTGTGCTTTGGTAATATAATTGAATGAAAATTACATTAGGTTGGTTTTTTCCAACTCGTAAGTTTGAGTAGACTAAATTGGGAAAATCATTTTTGGATAATCCTATATCTAACATGACATCCATAGTGAAGGGATTGGTAAGGGTTCTTGGATATTTAAATTTGATAGGTAAGGCATGTTAGATCATTGAGGAAGCATTCCTTTCTAACTTGACACTTTCTCCTCCCTTGAATTTTTTTTTGTGTGAACACATTTCCTTTAATAATTTTGTAAACCTTGGAATATTTTTCACATCATAAATTAATGTAACATTGACTTGGACTTTTCTAAAGGTATTTAAAATTTATGTTTCCAATTCAATATCAGTGGTATTCTTTATTAGAGGTGTACTCCTAGGATAGGGTAGGGTATATATTCTTATTAAAAAAATTATAACTTTTTTAGGAACATAATTTTTTATTATTCTCCTCTAATATTTCTTGTACTTTTCAAGAAAATTATCCTCTTATGACACTAGGTTTTTTCTCAAGAATATTTAGAGATTTCAGTAGATTCAATGAAAGTTTCATCATCTTCATGAGGTCCAAAAAAATGGTTTGGAACTCTTATCAACAATTTCGGGATTGGTTGTAGTGTTGGGATTTCCATCTTGGGGGGTTTTCAGTTTAGTTCTACTCCTAATTTTTATTGAAGTAACATTTTCCTTCCTATTAACATTGGGATTAACTGGATATTGTAAATTTTTTCCATCAATTATATGATTCCTTGTACTAACAATGTTAGTGGCCAATTATCCCATTTGGGTCATTAGGTTACTCATCATGATATGTTGTTGACTCACAGTTTCTTTTGGGTTATTGTCTAGTTTGTGACTAATTTTAGCAGGCTTGAAGTTTATTTCAGGTTGAGAAATATCTTTCTCATTGAAGTACCATGTTTTTGAGTTAGTGGATTGGCCATAGAAAAATATGTTAGGTTATTCAGGATTCCAAAAAACTATCTTAAGATAGGTTATTCATATTTTATTTTAAATTTTGGTTGGATAAAAAATATGTTTGTTGGTTATATGGAAAGTATCTTCTAAGAAAAATAGTATTTCAATTTTCAAATGGTTTTTCAATTTTTGTACATTCATCA
This sequence comes from Viscum album, assembly GCA_963277665.1. Lineage (NCBI taxonomy): Eukaryota > Viridiplantae > Streptophyta > Magnoliopsida > Santalales > Viscaceae > Viscum > Viscum album. The sequence continues at coordinate 194,030,351 of OY728145.1, forward strand.
CAGAAATGTTCAATAGAAGCACAAATTCCATAGTGAACACATGATTTAAATATAATTTCAAAGTGTGGTTGGGGTATATAGGTGTTAAAAAGCATCATGGATCTCACCATGGTGGTTAGATCACTGAGTTTAATGATAATAATTCTATTCTTAGAAGTTGAAGTGGGTATTTCTTCAGTAGATTTAACATTAAAAAGGCCTCTTATTAAAAGTATTCAACATCTTGATTCATGTTTGTAATTAATTTTCTATCATCACTTGGTATTTTATCAACTAAGGCTCCTCTTAAATTATATTTGATCACACTACTACATATTAAGCATAATTCCTCATAAACATGTTGAATTAAGAGTTTTTCATTGATCTGGGTATAGGGGAAACAAGTATACAATTTTTTAAATCTTTCCCAATATTCATGAAATTTTTCTCCTTGATTTTTCTTAATCCCATATATTTTCTTTCTTATTGAATCATTTTTGGATCTAGGGAGGAATTTTTCAATAAAAAGTTTTTTTAATTCATTATAGTGCCTAATTAGATTTAAGTGTGAATAGAAAAACCACTCCTTATCTACTCTATCAAAGTAAAAAAGGGAACACTCTAAGTTTAATTTGGTTTTCATTAAATCCAAAGGGTGTCAAATTCACACATAGTGAACTAAATTTTTTATAGTGTTTGTTTGGATATATTGCAAGAATTACATTGAATTACAGTAGTTAGTGTACGAATTTGGACTTGATTTCAAACCCAACAGGTATACCATGATATTTAGAAAGATTTTTCAGTTCTTCAAAAGATGAAGTTTGATCATTAAGTGTTTCATTGTCAATCATGTTTATTTTAGGTTCATATAGGTCTTCCTTAGAATTTTTAATGATAGAAATTGAAGTTACAATTTTATCTTTTAGGGAATCTTCACTAACAAGGTTGACACACTAATATTTAGGGTTGAAATAATTTTAGTCCTAACTATAGAATGATAGGCGTGCTTAATTTTGTGATATAAAGGGGCTAAACTAGGGTTATAACTTATATTCATGCAAAATAAAATTAATTAACTTAGGAAAAATCCATAACAATGGTTCCAAGTAGATTATAGAATTTTTTGTGAATCACACTCAATTAATATTATTATCCTATAATGAAACCAGTAAATCAGCGCCCATGTTTATCACACTAGGATATTTCATAAAAAATTCAATATTAACTTTTTTTATTTTTATTATAATTTATTTAAATTTGGGATTTTTAGGTTTTAATGGTTAGAAAATAAACTAAAAAACTTACGTAAATCAAGAAGAATTGAAATTGAATATAGATTAAAAATAAATGTAGAAATTAGATTTAAAAATTAGTAATTATAGACTAGCTTCTATCCATATGAAATCATATTCTTCCTTGTATTAATAATTATCTAATTAAATTCCTCAATTCACACCTCAAGGACTCAATTTGATCAACTAATATCACTTGGATACTATATCGATACCATAGTATAATTTTTAATCCACTTAAGAAAGTGATCTGACTACCCAAAGTCCTTTGAGTAGTGAAACCTATATGAAATACCAATTCTCATGAGAAATACATTGCTAATGGAATTTTAACATAGAGAATATCCACTTTAATTTCATAGATTTTAATAAGAATAAATTCAAAAGAAAAAATTAGTGTCTTCTCTAATGAAAATAATCTCTTGAAGAATTCAAAAAGAGTATAATAAAGAACAAAACACTTAAAAGAAGGTTCCCTTGTATCTCCACTAAACTCATCTTCTGGATATTTTAGCCTTTCACGAATATATTAACTCTCTTTAATTTATCTCTATATGGGTTTTCCAAAACTAATGTTGTTACATGTGACTACAATAACCCAAGATAACCCCTTCTTCGTATTTGGATTCCTCCCCATTTAAAAATTTTGCATCCTTTAAATTTGGTCAATATGCCAAGATCCTCTCAATATTCCATTTACTAATATCTCCCAGATCTTTATAGTTTTAAAATCTCTAAGAAATCCATGGGATTAAATTTGGGTTGTAGGTTTTCTTATTTTGGATGAGGGATTCTCCATGTGATTCAACTAGTATAATTTTATGTTCTATACATGTCTGAATCTGAAAGGGTGCTTGGATACTGACATAGAAGGTTAAGGCCTCTACTTGAATCATATTAGTGAAAACCCTATTGTAAAAAATTCACAATGTTTCAAGTGTAAATTTTTGTAAGATTCATCGTATAACTTTTTTCATTGTATGGATTTTGAATCCTTGGGGTGAATTTCAAAGATTATGTTTAACAGATAAAGGCTTACGATCCTAGGTTTTTTATTTTTGGAAAATCAAAAAAGGTATATGATGGTGGGAAAATCCTTACACTTAAGCACACAAAGCCTTACAATATGGCTAGAAGACTTACGATCAATCCTTACATTTAAGACTTAGCTAAATTTTCATTTCAAGTTAAAAAACCAAATTTTCAAAAAAAATGTTCAAAATAAAAAACAAAGTCAAGGCTTGATCCATTTATTCAATAAATTATTGAAAACACTTAAAATCACGAAATTAATCCATTTTTACCTAAATTCCAAAAATTCCTTTAAAAAATAAAAGTTTTGTAAATTAGCTTAAAATGATAAATTAGTGGGGATTTATTCATTGAAATTCACATGAAAAGTTAAAAAATTATTGACTATATAACTCATTAAAAAAATTTACAAAATTTCATAGGAGAAAATAGAAACCTAAAAAATTAGCTTTTGTCTTTCACTTATATTCATCAAAATTCATCCATATTTTTTAATACACAAGAATATGGATGGACCTTCACTAATGAAGTCATCATAGAGATATAAGAGTCATAATTATAAATTATATATGGATCTCCTCATCTTAAAACACTTTTTCCTTCAACAATAAATGAATATTTAAGAATTTCCTAGGTAAGAACATCATTTTTCATATAAAAATGATAACAAACTTCAAATAAATATTAAAATTTTGATATGTATTTCAATCATTGTACACATTATATAAAGATAAACTTTCTTGGAAATTCATTCATAACATAATTGGGTTCTACTTTTAACTTACCAGATACATATTCTTTACTCCTTCAACATATTTGCATCACTTAACAAAAACTTCATGTTTAATTGATAGTAAGTACAACACACCCAATGTGTGATTAACACATTATCACTCAGGTAATCCCCCTACTGTGATGAATACATATATATAAACACACACACACAAGTTAAAATATAATTATAATTAATTCATTATAAATATCATTAAAATATACAAATAAACGTATTAATAATATTAAATATATAATAGTATTACACGATGGTCTCAGATCCATTCAATCACGGAGAGCGTGAGGGTAAAATCAATGACCTATTTTCTTTTACAATTTAATCCACTTTTAAACTAATCTCTTAAACCTATTAATGTTCCAGATCAACTTAATGATTTCTCACAAACTCACCTTCATGTGCAGTAATAAAGAAAGAGATAAGAACATGGTATTTACAAGTTTCTTATAAAAGCATTACTCCTTTCTATATTGGTTATTCCCCTCAACATGGATTCTCTACTATCATTAATCATCATATTACAACATAGAGTCTTATATGATCTCTACATGTCCACTATAGTCATCAGTTGGTTATATCCAAAACCTTAATTAGTTTCTCCCCTAAATAACTCCTTTTTGGATTCAATGGTGTTTATCCATAGTTATAAATATATATTTCTCCTCCATGTTCACTTCAGAACCACTTGTAAGTATGATCTCCCTCCACAGGCATGCAAGATCAAGTTTTCTCATATACTTCCTCAAGAACATCAGCAGCAGTGCTAGTATCGAGACTCCCTCTAGATCAAGAATGATATATATATTCCTTGTCTTTAATAATACATGGGTTTATGTTAGATCATTTTATTATTCAATAGAGCCATGATTCTTCTCCATATCTCTCCAAGATACAGATGTGAATCAATATCTTATAACTCTTTTAAATAGTGTATCCAAGTTCTCTCAATCTTCACTCTCAACACGTCTTCTTTTCTTTACTATATATTTATATATATAAATATTTCTCAAAACTAGTTTCCATTCATATTTGTAAACTCCTTGATCATTGGTAGAAAATTTGATCTTCCTCAATATCCTTTTTTAATTCATTGTTAAATATTCTTTTCAAATCTCCATATGACTTGGATATTTTCTTCTTTGAAATACTCCACAAAATCCACTAATTTAAACTCATTAGAAATCTCTATATACATGGACTCGTGTGTCTATGACATGTGGTGATTCCTATTTGTGGGTGTATATATTATCTTAGTTTTTATTAATATATGTAGAAAAATCAAATTTTCTACGTCTTAATGTCTTCCGTAGAATTTTTATACTTATACAAAGACTCGTGCTCCTACTCAAAGACTTACACTTAGAAAAAAAAGCCTTATAATGAAGCTTTTAATTCAATATAAAATTATAATGATCAGCCAAAATGTATTGTGATGAATCTTTATATTCAACATTAAAGTCTTATTCTCAATAAAAAGGCTTATGATGAATATTTACATTCATGTACTTTACCATTATTCAATCTTAACTCAAAATTTCTATCTTCCTTAATAAGACTTATAAGCTTCTCTAATTCAACTTCAACCCATCATAAACAACTAAAAACCTAACACGAGATAATGAAGATATTTTTCTATCATTCGTCAACACTTTATTTTATTTTCCTTGAATATCATTGCAATAATAATCACATTTAAGGTCGTTGTGTTAAATTTGTTCACCCAAGGTCTTTAAGAAACAATATCACATCTCCTTCAGTAGAACATCTCCTTTGGAATCTCACTAAACAAATAGACTTAGATTATTTATCAATAATGACATAAAATTCTAACTCATAAATCCATAAAAATTCAGTAGGCATCATCACCTTCAACATCAAACACATATTAATATATTAACAACAGGTTAAACCAAATACATTTTGAGCACATTAATATCCCCCTTTCTAATTATTGTCAATATCCCCACACATTTCTAAATTTTAATATTTTTGCTTATTTCTTACTCCCCATTATTTAAAATCAAATGGAAATGTTCAATAAGGTTCTTCTAACCTCATCAAGATAGCTTCTTCTCCTCCCCCAAAAATAATCTTCATCCACTTACGAGGGAAGGATGAGATCACGTGTATTCCTTAGAAAGGAAACTTTAGTTAATCTGCTATTAGTATACTTGGGATTACCTAGTGTAGAAACAAAAGATATTTAACCAAGGTTTTCAATGTTTTCCATAAACAACAAGACATGTGACACCATACTCAAAATATCATTTTATGGTCTACTCATACTATATTTATCATGAAAAGAATTGTAAACTATGTATTATTAAACAAACACATAAAAATTTGAAAATACAAAGCAACTCCTTTGTATCATACTTTAATAATCAACACTCCCCCTTAACAAGTGCGTTTAATATAATCATAACTAAAGGTTTTAATAATGATTCTCATGCCTCATACTCTAGTTTCACTTATCTTGTGAAAACTTTGAAGCTTCATCTCTAAATTTTTATACCCCTAAAGGGATACACTCACTCTTATACTTCATGTAATTTGAAACAACATGAGTCTAACCTTCATTATTATCTAATAATGATATTCCAAACCTATTTGTTTATATAGAATTAATGAATATATGGTCACATATTTCTTTTTCTTAAAATATATCCTTACATTATCACTAAAGATCCCCCATTGGTCCTTTCCAATTCCCTAGTAAATACATATTATACTCTTAAGAATAATCTTTATGTCCATATTTTCCACAACACCAATAATAATATAGGAAAAAGGATATTCCATATTTATACACAATTTTCCCATAATTTATATGATTTTTTACTGAATAATAAGCCTCACTTTTCTTTAGGGGTTGTGGATTCCTTCTAATATTTTTCCCTTCCATTGATGTACAAGATTACCTCTTAGTTTTCTTTCCCTAAATATCCTTAAATATTTTTACATCTATATTGTTAGATAAAACATATATGTTTTGAAACTAATTAAGTACATACTTACCTTGTTTATATTAACTCTTATTCTCGTTGGTTTGGGAATATTCTCTATTTAGGTCAATGGGATTAGTAAAATCTTTTTTATCCTTGTTTGACTCATGTTGTACTATGAGACATATGGAATGTGTCTCATCCAGTTATTCTTCCTTTATATCCAATTCCTCCTTGAGATTTATGATAATATTTTTCTGTTTTGATTCTCTAATGTTGTGCCTCTTGATCTTATAAATATACTTCATGTCCTTATTAACATACTCTTCCTTATATACAGCCACCTTTTTTCATTATCAAGATTCTTATTTTCTTTCTTGAGGTAGTTTATTTTTTACATTAAGAATTATAATTTTTCTTTATTCTACCACTTGAGTTATTTCTTTTCTTACCTATCATCATCACTACTTAATGAATCAAATAATTTATCAAAATGGGAAAAGAGATTGAATTTATTATCTAAGTCACTAGAAGATTCATCTTTCTCTTTCTATCTCATAAAGATTATTATTTTGATGTTGAGTATCTTCTTTTTCTTATTGTGTCTTTGTATTTTATCACCATACTCATATGATTCATATAATTTAAACTAATTATTATGTAAACACTTTTTAATATGACCAACATCCATAAAATTATAACATCTAGGTATATGATTACCTTTTCCATTTTATTTACACTTCATGAATCACTTTGGTAGAAGATAAAAAATTTGGTTAAAGTCTTGTTCATCCTCAGAATATGAATCTTTGGATTTAATAGAATATTCTTCTATGACTTCTCCTTTTCTCATGAATTCAAAATCCATTTAATCATTTTCCTTAGTTTTTAAAGTAGGTTCCTCTCTCATCTCATAAGTTATGAGTATCTTGTGTAGATCATCAACTTTTGAGTCTTATCTTTCTTATAGAGCTAATATTTTTTAATAAAATCAATCTAGAAAATTCCCCATTAGTTTTTTTAAAATGATGAAATCCTCTAGGTTATCTCCAAACCCTCAGATATTTCTCAAAATTTCATTTCCCTAGGTAAAATTGCTATCAATATCTCCATAATCATCCATTTTAATGTCTTCAAATTGGCTCCTTCAAACCTGAAATTGTGCTTACTTTACATTGAAATTACTTTTATAGATACTTATAAATTTTTACCAGATCACCTTGGTACTCTTTATAACGATGACCTTTATATGGACATTCTTTTATAGAGACATTATGATAGAATTTTGATCCTTTTCATATAACTAAATATTCCTCTTGTCTTCTTCAGTCAAAGACACGCCATCAACAATGGGTTCAAACCTAAATATGGTATAATCACTCACTTATAAGCCAAGTTATAGGAGGTAGGGTAATATTCTATTCCTCCATTTTTAATAATTATTTCCATTGAATGTGGGAACACCTCGGTTATTGAAAGAGTTAAGATTCTCCATCTCTCATAATTCTACCATGGATATTTAAAAGGGAGTGTATTTTTTGATACCAATTGATAGTCTCAAGTATATTGGATCATTGAGAGGGGGTGAATCATTGATCTCTTTTCTTTTCTAATTTATTTCTATTTTAACCCAACCTCTTAAACATAATAAATTTCTAAATCCACTCAATTATTTCTCATAGCCTCACCTTCATGTGAGATAATAAAGAAAGTGGTTAGCACACAGTGTTTAGAAGGTTTGGAAAAAGGAATACTCCTTTTCAAGTAATTTATTCCCCTTAACATGTATTCTATGCTATATCCAACAATAATTATAAAACATAGAATTTTTTGTTCTCTCTACATATCCACTACAACCTCGGGTCAATTATACCCCTAACCATGATTGGTTATTCACCCCAATCAATCCTCCTTAGCTTCAAAGTTGTTAATCCACAATTAGAAAGATATAAAACTAATACTTTTTTATTTCAACTCCATTTGGAAGTATGATATCCCTCAATGGAGAATGGACTTTGACATGGTCTAGGTGGCGTTGGGAGGCAAGGAATAGAAAACTGAGAGTGTGTTTCAATGTTGAGGGGACAACGTTTGGTGGTGGGGATGTGTGGGGAGGGAAAGTGTTAAGATCATGGGGAGATTGGGACCAAGCAATGGGGGTGTGTGGTAAACAAACCAAGTAAGGATGAGTGTTGGGGTTGGAAAAATCAAGGGTAAAGAATGAAAAAATAGAAATTCAAAAACAATAAAGGAATAAAAGGGGAGGATGGGACCTAAGAGAACAACCTTGTATGAGAAGGTTATATGTTTCGAACATTTATTCTCTAGTTGTTAAACACAAGAATGTTTAAATAGTACTTGGTATGGTTTCTATGGAAGGGTTACATATGTAATAGTTAGATGTGAAGACCACATTTCATCATAGAGGATTAGATAAAGAGATTTATATGGATCATATGGAAGGTTTCATAGATAAATAGAACAAGAATATTATATGCAAGATAAAGAGAAGCCTTTCTTATTTGAAGCAAGAACCATGGTAATGGAACCAGAATTTCAATTCCATTATGGTAGAATAGTTTTTCTTATAGAGTATTTTAGACCATTTCTATTACAAAAATGTTTTTTATGTTGTTTGTTTCAACATATTACTTATTTTTTTAGATGACATTCTTATTTTCAGATCAATAATGGAAAATATTGATGAATTTTAAGTTGAATTTTTTGGATGTTTTGGGATGAAGGATCTTATTCCAGAAAAATATATTTTGGGGATGTAGATATTAAGGGACTAAAGTTCCAAAACTTTTTTCCTTGCCTGATTTTACTTTATTCAGAAGGTGGTGGGACATTTTAGAATGAGTGGTTTGAAATCATATACCACTCACATAGATGGTCATTTCATGTTGAGAAATGAGAAGGAATCTAGAATGGATGTAGTGGACGAGTACATGGAAAATGTTATTTTTGCATTAACATTTGAAAGTTTGATTTAAGTTATGTTGTTACCTAATTTTACAGTTTTAAGACAATTAAAGTAGTTAGTAGGTTTATATACAATCTCATAAGAGAGCATTGGGGGTGGTAAAGTGGATACTCAAGTATATTAAAGGTTATGAAATATGTTATATTTATTTCATATTGACCAATCATTATATGGTTTTATAGATTTGGAATATGGAGGATATATAGACATTTAGAAGAGCACCATAGGCTATGGGTTCACTTATGGAGGCAAAACTGTGAGTTTTATGTTAAATATTCAACTGGTAGTTTCACATTAAATAAGAAGGTAGAGTATATTTAATTAACAAAATATAGGAAAGAGTTGATCTAGCTGAAGGATCTTATGTAATATCTCATAAAAAGTAAGTAATTTGGGAATCTGTTTTGTGATTCACAAAGTAAATCCACTTGGCTGACAATCTGATGTTTCATTCCATGATAAAGAATATTCAGATGAAGTATCAATTCATCTGGAAGTTTTTTGGGGGAAAGTGTTGGATATATGGAATGTGAAATGATTTTAGAATTTGTAAGATATACTGACCAAGGTTTTAGTCTAGGATGTACTGAGGCAGTTTTGTGTCTCGATTTGGATTCGATGACTAGAAATATGATGGGGGAATTGTGCAGTTTCAAAGAATGATTGGGAGCATAAGATGTTTTCTGGATGCTAACAAAGGACTTGGTGGTGAAGCCTAAAAATGATTACCAAGGGGAGATTATTAGGTTTATTCATGTGAAAACCATTTTTCAGCTTAGCGATTGGAACTAATGGAAGGATATATTTTATGAGTCTAACTTCTTAAGCTTTAATGGAGATGATGGAGTGGAAGAAACTAACATTCGAAAGTAAAAAAGTAATAAAACCTAAATAAGTTAGTTAAAACCTATAAATTGTAATTTATCATGATCAATATGAAAGGGATAAATGAAGAGAAAAAAAGAATTTCATAAGGTTTTCTACATGAATATATAAGATGAAATTTTGAATTTAGGTTAGGTTTTATTAGTACTCATGAGGGATACATAAGGGTCTTCATAATGTAAAGTAAGAGTAAACTTACATATTATATGGATGTGTGCACCTTTCATTAGAAGGATAAGTTAAGGTGTCATATGTATTTGATCAAGTGAGGGGATTCTCGTAAAGATCATCTTCATGTGGGAATTCTCTCTGTGATGATCAAAAGGTAGTGTAACAGGTCACACAGATTGAGAACTACTTTATGTAGTAAGGTAAGGATGTTTATTAATTTATTTTGAGAGACTTTTATTGATTTTAATCATCTAAAATTACTGGAATAAATTTATTAAATTTTTCCAATATGGAGTAGAACTAAGTTAAAACCATATAAAATACTTATGTTGTTCTTTTTTCTTTTTTTTAAATTATTCTCTTTTGAAATTTTTATCTATATTGTTTGTGTTTTTCACGGTGTAGTGACTTAGGTGTGGTTTTTATTCTATGTTTTGGCGCATCGTGTATATGGGTTTATTATAATTCAGTGGTTCTAGTTCTTTGTTTCCACTATGTAAGTTCTATAGGATTATTTTTTATTCGAGGTTCCACGGACCCAATAATTAATTCCTCTTTTTTCATTTGATGTATGACTTCCTCGATCATAATATTTTCCTTAAACTTAAGCATGTTTAGTTTTTCCATGATCTCTACTATAATCACAAAAATTTAGGGAATGGATTAGAGTTGTTTGTTCAAGTTTCAGGATCACTCATCAAGATTTGATTACAAAGGAATATTTTTGAAAAATAATATTATGTGAAAAATGTAGATTCTAAGAATAATGGAAGATTCCTTTGAAGGTATGGCCAACTCAAAGCATGTGTAATAATTATTTTACATGATCATAAGATCATGTCCAGTGAAAACATTAGATTAATAGACTACATTAATTTTCTGGAACCAGAGAGAGAGGATCTTCACATATAATTTATAATTAAATTACAAGTAGATAAATAATTTCCTCCACTTATTATTCCACTTCCATTGATGATATGATAGAATAGATTTCATCACACCATCATTGTATTATAGGGTTCAAGTGTAGAATACCTCTAGTGCTGATCAAAAAGTGCACCACAATCTATGATCAACACCTTCAAATCAATGAGTGATAGCATGGCCTAGCCTGATTGCTTTTATTGTCCATGGTTGACCGTAGAAATTTTCTTCTCAAAGAGGGAGAACTCTTGGAGCTCTCTTGGATACCTAAGAGAGGAACAAGAGAGAGTTATTTATAGAGATCCAAATATCTATCTAGATATATCTATCTAGATATATCCCTAGATATATATCCTAATATATCTATCAAGATATATTTATATATACATCTATATATTTCTCTAGATATTTATCTAGATGTCTTTCTAGATATATCTATAGATATATCTCTAGATATACTTCTAGATATATCTCTCTTATCGATTCTGCACACCCAAAAAATCACTTTGAGAGAGTGATATATTTTGATATAATTATATATGATTAGATATTTATTATGGAAGGTTTAGGTTTGTCAAATTTCACACAAACCCTTAACCATTTATAATATTCTTAATTGAACCCATGTATATTAATAATATTACTATTATTATTAATCACAAGACATGTGAAACACACTGAGAATATAAAAAATATAAATTATTTTTAATTGGTCCATTAAACTCGATCTTCTTTCCCTCGTCAATATTTATCGATCCTTGAATAATGATTATTTAATTAAATAAATGTCACTACATTATTTCTATGATAAATATAATAAATATTATATTCATAAAACTTTAAAACTAATAATTATTTTTTTATTTAACCCACTATATTCTTTTGAATAACTTGTTATTAAATTATGGAGATAAACTAGAACGGAATAAATAATATTTATTATAACTTATTAAATTAATTACTTGAATTTAACTGAGATTGGGAATAATGTTAGTGTGTGACCCTCTAGGCCTCATTATTAGTGGCATTTGGAATAACCACCTAAATTCCAAGGTTAGCATATAGCAACACACCAAAGTATCCACAAAGAAATAACTTAACATTTCAATGATATCCAACCTCTTATAAACATTTACCATGTGATATAATCCATTTATCATGATATCTATAATCAAGTAGGTTTCATATCAATGCCATCGACCATTATACTTGATTTCTCTTTCTTTAACTTTCTAGAAATGAACTCACCCACCAAAAACCATAGCCAGGGATTTAGGAAGACAGTCTCACTCCATCAAAGGGCCTGAGATATCAATATCCAATATAGAATAGAAGGGATAAATCATTTATTACATTATTCATTAATCTTATATCACTTGTGACACACCCATCATATCCTACTTGGTCATGAAATATGTCATCACAGTTTTCATTAATACATAAAATTAAGTGAGTCATGATATTTATTAATGATAATATTGAATTATAAGGATCAATACACATGTATTCATATTGGAACAACCAATGACACCTAGAAATGTGGATTTCCTATTAATAGGACAGTCCTCATAACCATTTATCTTGGTGATTAACAAGGGAGAACACCATGATAAGGCGTCTCAATGTCTTATGATCCTCTTATCCATAATATTCTATATCATCTGTGTATCATCAGAAAATATCATCCAACCATAGAACATGTCACGTACGTAACCTATTTTAGGGTTATTTTAAATTTATTTTCCATTCATGATTTGTTTTGGTGGTTTCCAAAGGTTTTATTGAGAATAGATGAGTTTTCATGAATTGGGCCAAACTGCGAGCCCAATTTCAGATTTAAAAATAAATTTTGTTTCATTTATAACTTTTTCAATTTTTAATATTTATGACTCATTAAAACTCCTAATTTTTCTACCCTGACATAGTAACCCCACATTTAAATTTGGGGCCTTTCTAAATCCATAAGCATGGGGGATTTTTGTTTTTATTTGGGAATTGGGCCAACCCGAAAGCCCATTTTCCAGTTTTAAATTGTTTCATTAAGTTATTAATATCTTATTCATTAAAATGGATTTTTCGGTGATTCCACATCCCTCGCGACCCTAAGAAGACCAGGCGTGCTCCCATTGCCTTTCCCTCCACTTTGGAGATCTATTTCATCGCGATTTGGTGCGTACATTCTTGGGGTTTCTAAAATCGGGCAGATTTGAGGAGGTAAGTTCATTCCATCATAACTCTCTCAATTCTTACTATTTTACCCCCATTCCAATTCCTAAATTATCTCATAATCCCTGTTCGTACCTCCCTTGAATGGTTGGGTATTTTTAAATTCATATTCTGGTGGAGTTTAGGTAGTTTTCTTCAAGATTATTTTGGGTAATGTTTCTCTTTTCAACTCTTCTCTTCTCCTTAGGGTTTCCACCCTATCTCAAGAGTTTATAGAATGTCCAGAACATAGGGTTAGAACATATGGTCTTATTTGGTATCTTTTGGGTCAATTTTTGGTGGTATAGGTCTGGATTTATATTCCTTGATGTGCGGTGGTGGTGCGGTTGATGTTTCACACCATGTTTTGAGGGTTTCAGCATAAAAGGTAGGTGATTCCATGTGTAATCATTTCTAGATGAGTTAGTTTACTTGAATTACTTATTATGAATTTACTAATATTCTGTGTGTTTTGTGGGAACTGTTTATTTTGTATTTGGTGAAGCATTTGTTTTTACAGTTTCATTTTAGTTTAAAAAATTGGGTGTTTTACATGTGCAACCCTTTGGGTATTGTTTGGGTGTGTTTTATAACATATGAAATTGGTTTAATAAATCTTTTTTGGGCTGAAAATTCTGATTTGGTAGGGTATTGGTGTGCCATTAGGTTTTAAAGAGTTTTATTTTAATGGGTTTAAGGTGTAAAGCCTTATTGTACTTCTTGAAAGTGATTTAGAAAACGTGTGCTTTTCATGTGGATCTTTTGTGGTATTGTTTGAGGTGTTTTTATAACACATGGGGTTAGTTTAATAAATGTTTTTGGGGATGAAAATTCTGTTTTGAATTTGTATTGGTGTGATTTTTTCCTTGAAATATGGTTTTGAAATGAGTTTTTTTGTGAAAAGATTTGGTACACTCTTTAGAATTGTTTTATGAATGTTTTGAATGGTTTAATGATTTATGTAAGATGTGAAACCATATTGGAAAACTGTTTTGGATTGTTTATACTTTCAAATTGAACATTTTAAATGTTAATAGTTCTGTTATGTTATGTGTATCCTCTTGGAAATGTTTTATAAAAATGTTTAATGGATTTACTAAAATGTGAAAGAGGTGTGAACGTTATATGGGCTGTTTGTGTGAGTTCGATGTGAAAAGTGGATTTTGTTTATAAAAAGGGTTTTAGGAAACATGTGAGTGGGATGTTATGTGATGTTTAGTATATTTGTAGTGTAGGATCGAATTATAATATGAGATGCTCAATATACAAGAGGGGGTGAATTGTGTACTTTAAAAATTCCTTTGGAACCTTTAAAGTTAGTTATGAATAACTAAAGTTTCCTTAAGAAAAGGAAAAGGCTAAGTTTAACAAAGTTAAACTAAGTAAATTCACAACACCTCTAACACCGAACTAAACATGGAAAGAGATTCCAAAAGTAGGTTCCGGAAATATGGTTCCGGAAATTGAAACTTAACAAAAGTTACAATATGAGATTCTACCTTAAAGCGTATAGAATCTAAATGAATCAGAGTAAGTAAGGAAGTATAAGAAAGTTATACTTTCCTTAAGATACAAATTGCAGCGGAATAAATACAAGTAGTAAAACTACTTAGTAACAAGATAATAGTCTTTTAACCCAAAGAGAAGGGTATCCAACAACCTTGGATAAAGGTCCCTTGATTTATACTTTCAATCAAGTCTGTCTTACCCACACCAGGGTAAGCCCTCGATACGAAGATCGGAGTCTCTGTATTGCTATCCCCACAAGCCCTCAACTTCAAGGTAGTTGGTAACCTCTGTCTTTCTCAGCAAGAAATCCCTCGATCTTTAAGTTAGTCGGCACCTCTGTCTTCCTATCCCTGGAAGCCCTCGAATGTAATCACCAACATTCGGAGTCACACGAAGCTTTGAGAGTTGATAAGAGACTCTCTCTCTAGAAATCACTTCAACAGCATGTAAGCACTTTTTCAACAATCGTCACTGAGCTCTTTCAAATGAGCTCCTATTTATAGGTAAGGTCGGCTCCTCTCCAACGGTCATATTTTCCTTAAAGATCGGAGGGACCTGTACACGTGTCACTTAGACAATGGTTAGTTTATAACAAAACAGACGACATCGTTTTATAACAAAACAAGTGTAACAGAATGTACGACATCGTTTTAAACTCTAACAAAAAAGTTCGGAATGAAAACTTCGGAGTGAAGGTTCGGAGTGAATAAATTCAGAGTGTATAAAACAATGATAATCAGATTCTGTTTAATAGATGAATTCGGAATGAGAATTCGGAATAGGAATTTGTCATTAGAAATCGTAATGAGAATTCATCATCAGAATTCGTAATGAGAATTTGTCATCAGAATTCGTAATGAGAATTCTTTATCAGAATTCGTAATGAGAATTCTTTATCAGAATTTGTAATGAGAATTCGGAATGGGATTTATTCATTAGAATTCGTAATGAGAATTCTTCTTCAGAATTCGTATCCTGAATCTAGAATAGAACTTAGTTAGAGTTCATATCCGGAATTCGGAATGAAACTTCCTTACAGTTCTTGTCCAGAATCCGAACCCTAAAACAGAATGCTTTATATCAAAGTTTCAATGATTCCGAGAAAATGAATCCGAAACTTATACTTAAGAAAAATATGGATGAAAATATGATAAGGATAATTTTTCTTATAAAAGCGATTTTCCTTAAGAAAGAAATTTTCCTTATAAAAGCAATTTTCCTTAAGAAGGCAATTTTCCTTAAGAAAGCAATTTTCCTTAAGAAAAGATGTTTGTGATTTTCAAAACAAGAAGGAATGGAAAAGTCATAAGGAAAACCTTATTGACTCAACAATCTCCCCCTTTTTGGAAAGTACAAACATCCTTACGAAAAAGCTATTCTAAGAAGAAAGAAACACATTAAAGCTTATCTTCCTTGGTTTAAGGATATAGATGAATACGACTAACTCCCCCTTAGGCTTTGAAACTCTAAGGATCGTATTCATATTTCCGGAGTGATATTTCATAAGAAGGTATTCTTTAAGAAAAACTCCCCCTTAAACGAACTCTTAATAGAGTTCTTTTTCCTTGGGTATTTTTCTTTCTCCCCCTTTGATAAACTCTTATTAGAGTTCCTCTTTTTCTTAAGGATCTTTTCCTTCTCCCCCTTTGTGATTTTCAAAAAGAATTGGAGGGAATGGAAAAAATAAAAAAGTACCTGAGATATTAGTAATAATAACAAACGAAACAACAAGCACAATTCTCATTAGATTTGAAATATCAGCAACAAAAGGATTACAACAAAAAGATCGGATTGGTCATTTCGGATCTTTCTCTTTCGACATAAGCCCCTTAAGAATCGTCTTGATCTTCTTCAAGTCTTTGTGATCTTCTTCTTCTTGCTTTTCTAAGACGACTATTCTTGCGGACTGAGCTTCAATTGTTTCTTCCTGAGCCTTCAGTTTTTCATCCTGAGCTTTCATCTTCTCTTCCTGAGCCTTCATCCTTTCTTCAAACTCGATCCGATAATCCCTTTCATATTTCCAATTTTGAGAAACGGAATTGAGCTTCCCATTCAGATCTCTCACTACCTGAATCCAAAAGTTCTTTTCCTCTGTCAACTTCTCTTCGAAGGATGCAGTCAGCTCATTAATTTTCTTGTCTTAGATCTCAAAGGCATCCTTAACATTATCTTGAAACTCATCGAAAAGCCTCATTTCTTCCACAGTCTTCTTAGACCATCTTGTCATCCTCTTGCAAGATCTTTTATGGGCTTCGTAACCAACAAAGAATTTTTTGAACTGAGCTTCAATCTCAACACACTTATCCATAACCATCGATACGGAGTCTGTTTTCTGATTCAACGCATGTTGGAGCATCTGGCACCGCGAATCAATACTTGAGAAGGTCGTAATGGTTCCCACCAACTTCTTCAAATACTGAACAACAAAATCATGCCCCAACGAGGATGACTCCGAATCTGAAATCTTGCTAGGAGAATTTTCTTCCCCAATAAGCTCCAACTTCCTATTAGAAGAACTACCAGCTTCCTTCCTCATCCTCTTTTCTGAACTCGGAGTATCAGCAAGAATTTTCTTCCCCTTATCTTTTTTCGGAATAGAATCCTGTTCCGGAGTTTTCTTCTCACTATCAGAAACTTGTACAACCAAATCTTCCTCATCAGCAATTTCTTGAACACCAACCTCTACGTTTTTCATCTGAGCAATATCATGTAAAAGTTGTTCTTCTTCTCCATGATAGGCAACTTCTTCTTCTCCTTTCTCTTCTTCCATCATAGGAGTAACTAACTTCGAAGATTCAGCTTCAGAAGTTCGGAGCAATAAGTGTTCTGAAGGAGTTCCCTTATACTCATCTACTTGTTTTAGCACATCTCCTGTCTCACCACTTCCTTCAGCAGCCTCTTCAACTTGTTCCACTTGCTCTAATTCCTCAGTATTAGTAGAAACAGCCTCTTCCGGAGCAACAATATTTCTTCCTGGAGTCTCAGGTAGAGATTCCAAGGAGAAAGATCTCGGAACTGGAATAGTTGCTGAAACTATTTCGTTGAACTTCAACAACGCTTGAACAGCCTCGGCTTTTGACATTTTCTTCTTAAGCTTCTTTTCCTTAGATTGTTTCTCAAGCTCATCAGCAGCTTTCTCCTTCAAAGCATTAGCTTCCGCAGGGTCCAATCCGAACTGCGGATCCCCTTCTTTCCTCTTCTCTTTGTCAGCTCTCCACTTGGTAACAACCTCATCAGGATAGGTCTTCTTCTTCTTAGGCTTTGGTGGTGCGGAGTGGACTTCCTTAGACTTAGGTTCCTCGGCTTCGACTACCACTTCTTTCAGTTTTCTCTTCCTTACCGGCTTAGAAGATTCCGGATCAGCAACTTTCGGAGCCGCTTCTTCTTGCAGAGGTAGATCAATAAACATACCAGACTTCTTTTCAAAAGCTACATTCATTCTTTTAAGAGTGGCATCGCTGACCAGCATGATCTTACACACCCTTGGTTTAGAACTGCAAGCTACCTTAAAATATTCTAGGCACCGAACTATGAGCTTTGATAATATTGCTGGGTACATTACGATCTGAGCTCTCAAATTCCCCTTCTTCAAATTTTCAATATTAAGAAGAATATGCTTCATCAAGTTAAACTTCCTTGATTTATCAGGAAATCTAAGATATATCTCACTCTTCTTCAAGCTATCCTTATCACCTTTTCTCGGTACGATAAGCCCTTGCACCCATAACTCCAGAATCCGGAAGTTTGTAGATAGGCTTGCAATTTTCGGAGCCTTGTCATCATCCAATCCGAGAGTTTCTAAGGCCTTTTCCTTGTTGAGACTACCAAAAGAGTCTGGCAATACGTGCGAAATAAACTCAGCTTCACCTTCATAACTTAAACCTACCAAGCTTGCAGCCTTGGTGTAAGAAAGCTTATATGTCTTGCCATATGATTTGAAAGAAAACTTCTCTCTATTATCTTCCTCGAAGAAAGCAACTGACTCATAAAACTCAACAAGCAAATCAGAAAAGACTTCATCTTGATTCCCGGTTTTAGATACCGCAACATCCTCCCAGCCATTCAACCTGATATTCTTTGAGATAAGAAAATCATAATTGTTGAAGAAATCCGGATGGAGTAACCGTTCCCTGTATACTAACCACTGAGAAATAGGCTTGGTTGAAGACATTTCTTGAGAAGCTAACTCTGCAGACATTCGGATTAGAAGTTCTCTGGGAAGTTCGGAACGGAGAAGACTGAAGTTCGGAATGGCCTTAAATCAGAGGGGCAGAGCTTCAGCACGCAAAATCTTGAAACCGATGTGGGACTAGGAATTAGGTCCCCTTTATATAGGCAACGAGATGACGGTTCACCTTCCACGGTTGATCTAACGGTTTAGAATGAACTGAGATCAAATCTGACGGTTGAAAGCTTGAATCCGATCTTTTTGAGGTTTTATTAAAACAAAGATTTAAGAAAACTATAATCCAAAAACATAATATAAGAAAATGCCAGCAAGTAAAATATGACTACGAAAATATGAGTAAGGAAATCATACCTTTCGGATTAGCTTAGGAAAATTATTCGTAATGGGTAATATAAAGATGACTACGAAAAACGCAATACGAAAAACTGAATATGAAAAACTGAATACGAAAAACCCAATACGAAAATGTAAATACGAAAAACCTAATACGAAAAACAATCTTAAGAAGAAAATCAGTACGAAGAATTTAGTATGAAAAATACATTTTGAAGAACTTGGTATGAAAATTCCTTTATGAAACTTCCAGTACGAAACTGTCATTCCAGAAATTTTCAACATGAATACTTCCATTCCAGAAGTGGCCTGTTAAAAAAATGTCCAATCTAGAAAATTGTAGTTCCGGAAGTTCCATTCCGGAAATCTTCGTTCCGAAAAGTTTGAAAACAAATTTTGAAAAACTTTTTTAACCAAACAATTAAATGTACTCCCCCTATGAAAAGGAGTTTATTACTGTAAGGAGACTTTTTCAACAGAAAGTTAATTACTAAAGATTACCTTACGGTTATCATTCCTAACTTCTGTTTAATATATTCAAATCTATCATAAGGCAAAGATTTTGTGAAAATATCAGCAAGTTGATCTTGTGTTCTGATAAATTGAAGAATAATATCTCCTTTGAGTGTGTGATCCCTAAGAAAGTGATGCCTAATATCTATTTGTTTTGCACGGGAGTGATGTGCAGGATTCCTACTTAGGGCAATGGCACTTGTGTTATCACACAAAATTTGAGTTTTAGTAAAACTCAAGCCATAGTCTGTGAGTGTGTGTTGCATCCACAACACTTGTGCACAACAACTTCCAGCTGCTACATATTCAGCTTCAGCAGTGGAAAGTGCTACAGAATGTTGCTTCTTGCAGGACCAAGAAACTAATGAATCTCCTAAGAAATGACAAGTTCCGGATGTACTTTTTCTATCCATTCTACATCCACCAAAGTCAGCATCAGAAAAGCTTTTTAGAACAAAATCATTTCCAGATGTATAAAATAATCCTAGATACATGGTTCCCTTAAGGTAGCGAAAAATTCTTTTAACTGCCTTTAAGTGAGATTCCTTAGGATTGGATTGATATCTTGCACATAAGCATACTGAAAACATTAAGTCTGGTCGACTAGCTGTTAAGTAAAGTAGACTTCCTATCATACCTCTAAAAGATGTTTGATCTACTGGTTTCCCAGCTTCATCAAGATCTAAAGAATTTGAGGTACCAATGGGAGTACTTATACTCTTAGTGTTGTCATAACCATACTTTTTAAGAAGATCTTTAATATACTTATGTTGAGATATGTAGGTTCCTTCTGGTTTTTGAGAAATTTGAAAACCAAGGAAAAATGTTAACTCACCCATCATACTCATTTCAAACTCAGATTTCATTAGACTAGCAAAAGAGTCAGTTAGAGATTGCTGAGTTGAACCAAATATAATGTCATCAACATAAATTTGAACAATCAAAACACTTTTCTTATCTTTCTTTATAAAAAGGGTTGGATCTGCATTTCCCTTAACATAGTTATTTTGAAGCAAAAATCTAGTGAGTCTATCATACCATGCTCGTGGGGCTTGTTTAAGGCCATACAAAGCTTTGGTAAGTCTAAAAACATGATCTGGATGTTTTGTATCTTCAAAGCCAGGAGGTTGTTCAACAAAAACTTCCTCTTGAACATAACCGTTAAGAAAAGCACATTTCACATCCATTTGGAAAAGTTTGAAATTAAAGAATGCTGCATAAGCAAGTAGAATACGGATAGATTCAAGTCTAGCTACTGGAGCATAGGTTTCTTCATAGTCTATTCCTTCTTGCTGATTATAGCCTTTAGCAACAATTCTAGCTTTATTTCTAACAATGACTCCATTTTCATCACATTTATTTCTGAAAACCCATTTTACTCCAATAACAGAAGTTTCCTTAGGTCTTTCAACCAAGGTCCAGACTTTATTCCTTTCGAATTCATTTAGTTCATCTTGCATTGCTTTGATCCAATCATCATCACCTAAAGCTTCGTCAGGGCTTTTAGGTTCTAATTGGGAAAGAAATGCTAGATGTTCTACTTCATTTCTTAAGGAACTTCTAGTCCTTACAGGTTGATTTACATCACCAATGATACTATCACTGGGATTATTCTTAAGAAACACCTGATTTGGGTTTTGTAAAACCTGTTCATCAACATAGGGTAGAAAGTCTTCTGGGGTAAATGTTTCAGAAGTATCTTCTAGAACAATTTCCTTATCAGACGGTTCTTTTATCAAAGGTTGATAATCAGTTTTTGAAAACACATCCGAAGATGTAAGTTGAGATGGTTTAAAAACAAAAGTATCTGACTCATCAAATTTTACATGTACTGTTTCCTCAACAGTGCAAGTGTTTTTATTAAAAACTCTATAAGCCTTAGAGGTTGTGGAATAACCTAAGAAAATCCCTTCATCAGACTTTGGTGCGAATTTATGTAGGTTATCTTTGGTATTCAAAATGAATACTTTGCAACCAAAAACCTTGAAGTAGGAAAGTCTAGGTTTTCTACCATTCCATAACTCATAAGGAGTTTTATTAAGAAAAGGTCTAATCAAAACTCGATTTATAGTATAACAAGCAGTACTTACAGCTTCAGCACAGAAATGTCTAGCAATAGAATATTCACTCAACATGGTTCTAGTTATCTCTTGAAGAATTCTATTTCTTCTTTCAACTACACCATTCTGTTGAGGAGTTCTAGGTGCTGAAAAATTGTGAGTAATACCTTTCTTACTACAAAAAGTTTCAAAATCAGAATTTTGAAATTCTCCTCCATGATCACTATGAATAGTTTTTAATGGAAGGTTTTTCTCATTTTTAACTTTAGCTCTAAAACTTTTGAAATAAGAAAAAGCTTCAGATTTCTTTGCTAGAAAATAGACCCAAGTAAATATAGTGTAATCATCAACTAGAACAAACACATAATATTTGCCTCCGATACTTCCAGTTTGTGTTGGACCAAAAAGATCCATGTGCACCAACTGTAATTCATCAGTTGGTGAGACTTCACCGATTGACTTAAAACTAGATTTATGTTGCTTTCCATATTGACAAGGATCAAAAACTTTAGAAGAATCAAATCTAAGCTCCGGTAGATCCTTAACAAGTTTCTTCTTAGAGAGTTTACATAGGTTCCTAAGATTACAGTGTCCTAATCTTCTATGCCATAACCAAGAATGATCTTCCATTGCACTTAGGCAAGGTAAATCTTGGCTCCTGAGGTCTTCTAAGTTTAAGGTGTAAACATTCTCTTGCCTGTTGGCTGAGAGAATAAATTCTTCCTTGGAATTGTGTACTAAACATTTATCATTCCTAAAATTCACAAGGTAACCTTCATCACATAACTGACTTATGCTAATGAGGTTGTGCTTAAGACCTTTAACAAAAAGAACATTTGAAATTAAGGTTTTACCTAAAAGAACAATATTACCAATACCAACAATTTCTCCCTTAGCATTGTCTCTGAAAGTTACCTTTCCTCCTTTCGTTTTGATAATCTTTTCAAAAAAGCTTTTGTTACCAGTCATGTGCCGGGAACATCCACTATCCATGTACCATATATTGTTGCTGGTACTTTCTTTATATTCCTGAAATCAAGAACAAAGTTAGATTTTCGGAATCCAAACTTGTTTGGATCCGAGATTTCCAGACAATAAAATTTTAGGTATCCACATCTTTTTGGAAAAGTAAGCTTTATGAAAACCTAAGGATTGGGTTTTATTTAAGGAACAATTCTTTGCCCAGTGAACACCACATTGACACTTAGTAAAAAATGGGGCACTTTGAGGAACAAAATAATTGTTACTGAAAACAGGTTTTGCATGGGTATAACCAAATCCGGATTTATTTCTTAAAGGTCGTATTTGGGAATACATCTTATCAAAATTTTCCTTACCATGGGTAAAGTTTGATAAACACTTCTTTAAGGAAAAAATTTCGGACTTGAGTTTTATAACCAAGTTTCTATCTTCAAAATCATTAGTTTTTGAACTAGAGTTAGGCTCGAAAACATTTTTCTTAGAAATTACTTTTTCTAATTCTTTAGAAAGTTTATTCTTCTCAGAACTTACTTCCTCAAGATTTTTTGAAATATTTTCAAAATCAGCATTTTTCTTATCAAGATCTTTAGAAAGATCCGATATATCTTTAGTAAGAATAGAATTCCTAGAATTTGCCTTGTCAAGTTTCTTGTTGAGTTTGGAATTCTCAATCTCAAGAAGTTCAGCAAATCTAGAGACTTCTTCATAAGTAGGTAAAGTGTTTTCCTAATCAGAAGATGATTCTTCATCAGAAGAGTTATAATACTTACTATCATTAGGATTTAAGGAAACATTGGTCAAAGATTTAGCATTTCGTACCTTAGCCATAAGACAATGATTACCAATAGGTAATCTGGCTATAAGACCAAGATTCTTCTGTCCTGAAGATTCATATTCAGAAGATTCATCTGAAGAGTCACCACCACTGGCACTCCAGGTGTCATTAGCTTTCAGAACTTTCTTAGCTTTGGCTTTATAATACTTCTTTATGTTCCTGTCTGAATGTCTTTCCTTCCTTTCTTTCTTTTTGAGCATAGGGAAATCTGGTCTAATATGTCCAGCTCTTTTGCATTCATAACAAGTAACTTCTCCATCTTTCTTATCTTTCCTGTCCTTCTTCTTACACTTGGATTGAAAGTTTCTATGTCCAGCTATCTTGTTCATCCTTCGAGCAAGATTGGCTAATTCATTTTCTGAGACTTCACTCTCACTAGATTCGGATTGGAAAATGACTTTCTTAGACTTGGATCTGGTTACTCTCTCAGGAGTCTTATCTTTAATCTGATTAGAAGTTGTAGTAAAAGAAACAGTACCATTTCCATTCTTCTTCTTGATGTTTTCAGCATCTCTCTTCATTCTAGTTTCATGTTGTAGAAGAGTTCCAAATAATTCATCAAGAGTAATTTGAGTAACCTTCCGGTTCTCATCTATAGCTGTTCTCTTGGATTCCCACTCATTGGGCATAATGTCAATTATCTTGTCCACAAGAGCTTCATCATCTAAACCTTTCTCTCCCATAGACTGCAGACTGTTGACGATAGTCATAAATCTCTGTTGAACTTTACAGATAGGTTCTCCATAAGGAAAATTGAAGCCATGATATTCAGTTCTAAGCATAGCTCTTCTAGTCTCAATCACCTTAGAAGTCCCAAAGTGTGTAACCTCTAACTTCTTCCATATACAATTAGCTGCTTCACAAGAAGAAATTTGGCTATATATATTTCTAGTCATTGAACATAGTAAAGTATTGTGTACCTTATAGTTGAGTTGATATTCTTTCTTTTCCTGGTTAGTAAAGGTTCTGACTTCCTTGTCAGGAATTTTATAATCACCAGTAAGCATAACAAAGTTATCTACTCCAGTATTGATAACAAAAGTCTTCATACGATCTCTCCAGTATTCATAATCATTACCATCAAATATAGGTGGTCTTGTAGGATTTAGATTGTCAATTGAACCAACATTAATTCCTGCCATACTAAAAATAACTTTGCACACAAACTTGTTAGTAGCAAAGATTTGTAATAACAAGGTTCGGAATGAGAAAAGTTCGGAATAGAAAAGTTCGGAATGGATAAATCGGAATGACAAAGTTCGGAATGGAAAAGTGAGTAAGAAAAACTTGTATGTGAGTACAAGTATTTCAGAGACCTCCTCTGATACCAATTGTAGGATCAAATTATAATATGAGATGCTCAATATACAAGAGGGGGGGTGAATTGTGTACTTTAAAAATTCCTTTGGAACCTTTAAAGTTAGTTATGAATAACTAAAGTTTCCTTAAGAAAAGGAAAAGGCTAAGTTTAACAAAGTTAAACTAAGTAAATTCACAACAACTCTAACACCGAACTAAACTTGGAAAGAGATTCCAAAAGTAGGTTCCGAAAATATGGTTCCGGAAATTGAAACTTAAAAAAAGTTACAATATGAGATTCTACCTTAAAGCGTATAGAATCTAAATGAATCAGAGTAAGTAAGGAAGTATAAGAAAGTTATACTTTCCTTAAGATACAAATTGCAGCGGAATAAAGACAAGTAGTAAAACTACTTAGTAACAAGATAATAGTCTTTTAACCCAAAGAGAAGGGTATCCAACAACCTTGGATAAAGGTCCCTTGATTTATACTTTCAAGAAAGTCTGTCTTACCCACACCAGGGTAAGCCCTCGATACGAAGATCGGAGTCTCTATCTTGCTATCCCCGCAATCCCTCAACTTCAAGGTAGTTGGTAAGCTCTGTCTTTCTCAGCAAGAAAGCCCTCGATCTTTAAGGTAGTCAGCACCTCTGTCTTCCTATCCCCGGAAGCCCTCGAATGTAATCACCAACATTCGGAGTCGCACGAAGCTTTGAGAGTTGATAAGAGACTCTCTCTCTAGAAATCACTTCAACAGCATGTAAGCACTTTTTCAACAATCGGCACCGAGCTCTTTCAAATGAGCTCCTATTTATAGGTAAGGTCGGCTCCTCTCCAACGGTCATATTTTCCTTAAAGATCGGAGGGACCTGTACACGTGTCACTTACACAACGGTTAGTTTATAACAAAACAGACGACATCGTTTTATAACAAAACAAGTGTAACAGAATGTACGACATCATTTTAAACTCTAACAAAAAAGTTCGGAATGAAAACTTCGGAGTGAAGGTTCGGAGTGAATAAATTCAGAGTGTATAAAACAATGATAATCAGATTCTGTTTAATAGATGAATTTGGAATGAGAATTCGGAATAGGAATTCGTCATTAGAAATCGTAATGAGAATTCATCATCAGAATTCGTAATGAGAATTCGTCATCAGAATTCGTAATGAGAATTCTTTATCAGAATTCGTAATGAGAATTCTTTATCAGAATTCGTAATGAGAATTCGGAATGGGATTTCTTCATTAGAATTCGTAATGAGAATTCTTCTTCAGAATTTGTATCCTGAATCTGGAATAGAACTTAGTTAGAGTTCATATCCGGAATTCGGAATGAAACTTCCTTACAGTTCTTGTCCAGAATCTGAACCCTAAAACAGAATGCTTTATATCAAAGTTTCAATGATTCTGAGAAAATGAATCCGAAACTTATACTTAAGAAAAATATGGATGAAAATATGATAAGGATAATTTTTCTTATAAAAGCGATTTTCCTTAAGAAAGAAATTTTCCTTATAAAAGCAATTTTCCTTAAGAAGGCAATTTTCTTTAAGAAAGCAATTTTCCTTAAGAAAAGATTTTTGTGATTTTCAAAACAAGAAGGAATGGAAAAGTAATAAGGAAAACCTTATTGACTCAACATGTAGGTATTTTATAAAATTTTTAAAGGATGTGTTGAATTGTGGAAGTTATGCAAAAAGTGTTGTGGGCTATTTTGGTGTGGGTTTGATTTCAAAATGCATTTCAATGAAAAGTAGACTTTTGTGACTTGTGTTGTATACATGTGGGCTGTTTGGTGAATTTATGATATGGAAATGATATTTTCATGTGAAATTTATATTCATTGACTTGTTGAAATTGTTTGAGAACAAAGGGAAAACCCGGGTATCTAGGTGGGTGGACGTGTACTAGTATGCTAGTGATCCCGTGGGGTTTGGCCTCAGTTTTACTTAGCAAGATTGACACTTACAACTCTAACTAAACTAAGATGATGATGATTGGGGACCACTAGGTTATGGGTATGTTCCCTACTAGTGTCTCGTGCACGAGAATGAATATTTTTTATGGTTACTCTCACCGAGATACGAGGTACCTGGGACCCACAACTAGCTAGTGCCTAGGGGTTATTTCCCATTGCTTGTGCTCACTGGATATTTTGTGCTTACCGTCGGCATACGGTACATTTTGCTGGAAAATTCAGTAGCTTTTGTGTTTATTTTAAAAAGTGTTAATCCTTTAAAATAGCCCACTTGAAAACTGTTCTTATTCAAAGTTGCAGCTTTTAGACAATGTAACTAGCTTTTCATGTTTTTGAAAACTTGCATGCTTTTCGTCTTTAAATGCTTATTATATGGAATATCTTAGTGGTGGTATCCTGTTGGGATTTGTATCACACCCTACTTACACCCTTGGGTGTAAGTAGACTTGGTTATTTTGTTGTCGCAGGTTTGGGTATAACTTTTGTGCCAGCAGTTCGGGTTTCCACCGGTCATTCATGATGCGGTGTTGTGGAGATGGCTTGAGGAAGATGCCTCTTGCCATGTTGAGGTTCTTGGGATGTCTTTTCTTGGGTTTGTACCTTTGTAATTATCTTCAAACATTGTTTAAAATTGTGCAATTCAGTTCTGAATTTATTAAAAAGATGTTTCGGTTTGAAAAATCCAGATTTGGTTTCTTGGATTCATTTGATGTTTCAAGTATAAAAACTCGGGTAAATCGTTCCCAATTTTCAGTTTTTGATACCCGGGCACTTGTGCCAGCCCGTGGGGATCGGGAACGCCCTTCGGGACTTGCCACGGGTCGGGTCGGGTGCCGGTTTTTGCGGCGACCAGATTCGGTTCGTGACAAAATGGTATCAGAGGAGGTTCTGGTTAACTCTTTGGGTCATGTTATTTAGGGAACAGTCGGGATAGATTAGAGTTAGAATTGTTGGTACTTTGTAGTTCGGTTATGGGTAGTGTGCCTGATCACCACACCTCATGACGGTATTCGAGTCACCAGGGGGAGTCGGGATTTATCTATGTTCTTTGTTTTTCTTGGTTTAATGATGATTAGGGGAAATGAAAAGAGAGTTAGGTTAATGGTCTCAGTGAGCTCATAGGGCCTGGCAAGCCATGTGGAGCCAGGGATATTCTCTAGAACACTCTCTGTGACAGTTAAGTGATTGGAATATGTCTGCCAACCATATTTCCAATTCACCCACTGAAACTAGTTTCCTCTCAGATTGTTTTGCTCTATAGTTTTGCAATCTTGGAACTTTGGTTTTAAAAGGACTTGGTTTTAAGAAGTATAAAGTTTTTCTGAAATTATTTTCAAATAAATAAGGAATGGATTGATTTCTGAAATGGAGGAACTGAATTTTTAGAATTGTTTTCAAATGGAAAATGGTGTTTTTACACCTCTTTTGAAAGCAAGAACTATATTGAAGTTGGTTTTGAAAAGTGTTTACAATAGAGTTTTCTAAACAATCAAAGAGTGTTTTAATGGAATGAGATGTTTTGAAATTGATGTGAATATATTGAAAGTGAGTTATTTTTTAAATGGTTGTGCATTTCTGAAAATTTTTGTAAGATGTGAGTTGGAATTTGATCTTGTGGTTAGCGGTTTTGATAAAAAAGATGTGTTGGTTGACCATTTTGGTTTTGAAAATTGGAAAGAATTTTTGTTTTAACCTTTGGTATTTTCATGAGCAACCACATGCATGGGGTTATATGGGAAGAGGGATGGTTGATGACATGACTGGATGAGTGTCGGGATGGATATGAGGAGGGTGCCTGGTGTGGCATAGAAACATGCATGTATAAGGCCCATGGGGTACCATTGGTGGATGCGCTAACCGCTGAACCATTTGTTTTCAAAGAAATGTTTTTAAATAAAAAAACATGATTTCTTGATGATTTTTTTTGGGATGGTGTATATTATGTGTTTTCGGAAAATTTTGATGTTGTGGGATGTTTTGAGTCCAAGAACCCCTCCTGTTTGAACTGTGTTTTGGGTTTGGGTTTGGTCAGTAAGTTGTGTTGTAGGGACGGTTAGTGGTCTCTTTTGAAAAATGTTTTGGGACGCCTTTATGATGGTTCCCTACATGTGTTTGGATCTGGTTTGTGGTATATCTTGACCAATGGACTATCTTGGTTGGGTCCTTGGGTTCAATCATTGGATAAGGTACACCCCCATTAAAGGTTAGTGCACAATTGAAGTGCAACCCGGATTGTTTCTCCGTTTGAAGACCCTCCAGTTGATCAATATAAGGAATCTTTTTCTTGAGATTTCTAGATTGAGTCTACACCCATTCCTTTCATTGATTTTTAGATCCTCTTATAACGGGAGAGTGCTCTTGGAAGGTTTAAGGAGACCTTAGTTTATTAAGTTTCTTGATTCGTCGAAGGTGGATATGGTCTAGGGTTGTTAGTGTGGATGATTGTCTCGATGGTGTCTAAGAGGGCCTTTGGGTTCTTCAAAGTTTCTTTGAATCATGAGTTCATGTTAAACCACTGGTGTGGGAAATATGGTCATGATAGGACATTGTGGCCACTTTCTATAATTGTGTGATGTTTGGGGATGTTGTATAAGGTCCCTCTCCATGAATTGTTTATATCAGTTGAAATGGTCATGTATGGTGATGCCTTATGATGTCATGTACTCGATTGACTGTATAGGTGAAAGTAGTGAAATCCTATGAGAGTCCCTGTTATGTTGGGAAAATGTCTCCCTTGGAAAAATACAAAATCATCTATTTTAGAGGAATGTGAGTGTAGGTTTTCTTTACTTCTATTGTTTCTCACCTGAAGAAACAAGTTGTGATGTGTGTGTATCTTCTTAGCCCTTGTTTCAGTGAAATATCGGGATAAGGTAAAGTGAGTTTGGAATGTGTTGTGTCTAGAAAACTTATTTGGGACTGCGGTGTAGTTTTTGGTGGCACCGAAAAGAAGAATTCTCATTCAGTGGGTTTCCAAATATTAACTACGAGGCTGAAGATGCTTCAATCATTTGAGCTCCAGCCATAGGTCTCGGAGAGAAGCTGGCTCATAGTCAGGGGAAATCCCAAGGCCATTTAAACCCTTGTACAAAGTCATATCCTTAGTATGAAAGATGGGAATAGTTCAAACCTCTGGTTTCATCATGGTTGAGAACATAGTTTGTGCACGTTTAGTAGTGGACGTCTGCTAGGAAGTCATGTAGAAAGAATTATATTCATAGTTAGTGCACAGTTTCCCAAACCATGAGGACTAATCGTGTGCCCTTCCTAAATCTTTAATTTCTTTTTGGGTCATTCTGTGTCGGCCCATGCTGGTCGGTTAAGATGGTCAGTTCTTATGGTGGGGAGACCCACTATGATTCTCATGAATGTTCCTTCATAAACATTTAGTGGAAGTATATCCCTTGTACTAGAGAGTATGTTTGGGCCTCCCACTATTAGTGTCTTGATTCTGTCTCGGGAAAACAATTTAAGTTGTCTCTTATGGTGGGGAGCCCATTTGTGTCTCTTCATACGAGTAACTCATATTTGTTTTCCCTTGGAATTGTCTGGGAAGTAGGTATTATCATTCTAATATATCTAACTACCAACATATTCATTGAGTAAACATTGATATTAGAGAGTTTCCAATGGTTTAGTTATAGTAGGGAATTGTAACCTTGTTCAATGTTGTTGTTTTTTTGGGTAAATTGATTGAGTATTGTTCAGATTGTGTTTGAGGAGTTTTCATTTGGGATAAAGCCTGAATGTACTTGATTGTTTCAGGAAAGTGGTTTAAGTTTGGTTTGTGAGAGTATTCCTTCCATCATTGATCATTGGAGGTGTTTTGACCTTTGGGGGTGAAACCTGGCAAAGGTGTACCTATTGGTTTCTCAGTTGGGTTTGGTTGTTGCTTTGACCTTGCTGTGACTTTCCGGGGCGGAAAGTTTTCTAGGTGGGGAGAATTGTCACGTACGTAACATATTTTAGGGTTATTTTAAATTTATTTTCCATTCATGATTTGTTTTGGTGGTTTCCAAAGGTTTTATTGAGAATAGATAAGTTTTCATGAATTGGGCCAAACTGCGAGCCCAATTTCAGATTTAAAAATAAATTTTGTTTCATTTATAACTTTTTCAATTTTTAGTATTTATGACTCATTACAACTCCTAATTGTTCTACCCTGACATAGTAACCCCACATTTAAATTTGGGGCCTTTATAAATCCATAAGCATGGGGGATTTTTGTTTTTATTTGAGAATTGGGCCAACCCGAAAGCCCATTTTTCAGTTTTAAATTGTTTCATTAATTTATTAATATCGTATTCATTAAAAAGGATTTTTCGATGATTCCACCTCCCTCTCGACCCTAAGAATCCCAGGATCTCTCCCATTGCCTTTCCCCCCACTTTGGAGATCTATTTCATCGCGATTTGGTGCTGACATTCTTGGGGTTTCTAAAATCGGGCAGATTTGAGGAGGTAAGTTCATTCCATCATAACTCTCTCAATTCTAACTATTTTACCCCCATTCCAATTCCTAAATTATCTCATAATCCCTGTTCGTACTTCACTTGAATGGTTGGGTATTTTTAAATTCATATTCTGGTGGAGTTTAGGTCGTTTTCTTCAAGATTATTTTGGGTAATGTTTCTCTTTTCAATTATTCTCTTCTCCTTAGTGTTTCCACCCTATCTCAAGAGTTTATAGAATGTCCAGAACATAGGGTTAGAACATATGGTCTTATTTGGTATCTTTTGGGTCAATTTTTGGTGGTATAGGTCTGGATTTATATTCCTTGATGTGCGGCGGTGGTGCGGTTGATGTTTCGCACCATGTTTTGAGGGTTTCAGCATAAAAGGTAGGTGATTCCATGGGTAATCATTTCTAGATGAGTTAGTTTGCTTGAATTACTTATTATGCATTTACTAATATGCTGTGTGTTGTGCGGGAACTGTTTATTTTGTATTTGGTGAAGCATTTTTTTTTACAGTTTCATTTTAGTTTAAAAAAATGGGTGTTTTACATGTGCAACCCTTTGGGTATTGTTTGGGTGTGTTTTATAACATATGAAATTGGTTTAATAAATCTTGTTTGGGCTGAAAATTCTGATTTGGTAGGGTATTGTTGTTCCATTGGGTTTTAAAGAGGTTTATTTTAATGGGTTTAAGGTGTAAAGCCTTATTGTACTTCTTGAAAGTGATTTTGAAAACGTGTGCTTTTCATGTGGATCTTTTGTGGTATTGTTTGAGGTGTTTTTATAATACATGGGGGTAGTTTAATAAATGTTTTTGGGGATGAAAATTCTGTTTTGAATTTGTTTTGGTGTGATTTTTTCCTTGAAATATGGTTTTGAAATGAGTTTTTTTGTGAAAAGATTTGGTACACTCTTTAGAATTGTTTTATGAATGTTTTGAATGGTTTAATGATTTATGTAAGATGTGAAACCATATTGGAAAACTGTTTTGGATTGTTTATACTTTCAAATGGACCATTTTAAATGTTAATAGTTCTGTTATGTTATGTGTATCCTCTTGGAAATGTTTTATAAAAATGTTTAATGGATTTACTAAAATGTGAAAGAGGTGTGACCGTTATATGGGCTGTTTGTGTGAGTGCGATGTGAAAAGTGGATTTTGTTTATAAAAAGGGTTTTAGGAAACATGTGAGTGGGATGTTATGCATGTTTATTATATTTTTAGGTATTTTATAAAATTTTTAAATGATGTGTTGGATTGTGAAAGTTATGAAAAAAGTGTTGTGGGCTATTTTGGTGTGGGTTTGATTTCAAAATGCATTTGAATGAAAAGTGGACTTTTGTGACTTGTGTTGTATACATGTGGGCTGTTTGGTGAATTTATGATATGGAAATGATATTTTCATGTGAAATTTATATTCATTGACTTGTTGAAATTGTTTGAGCACAAAGGGAAAACCCGGGTATCTAGGTGGGTGGACGTGTACTAGTATGTTAGTGATCCCGTGGGGTTTGGCCTCAGTTTCACTTAGCAAGATTGACACTTACAACTCTAACTAAACTAAGATGATGATGATTGGGGACCACTAGGTTATGGGTATGTTCCCTACTAGTGGCTCGTGCACGAGAACAAATATTTGTGATGGTTACTCTCACCGAGATACGAGGTACCTGGGACCCACAACTAGCTAGTGCCTAGGGGTTATTTCCCATTGCTTGTGCTCACTGGATATTTTGTGATTACCGTCGGCATACGGTACATTTTTCTGGAAAATTCAGTAGCTTTGGTGTTTATTTTAAAAAGTGTTAATCCTTTAAAATAGCCCACTTGAAAACTGTTCTTATTCAAAGTTGCAGCTTTTAGAAAATGTAACTAGCTTTTCATGTTTTTGAAAACTTACATGTTTTTCGTCTTTAAATGCTTATTATATGGAATATCTTTGTGGTGGTATCCTATTGGTCTTTGGATCACACCCTACTTACACCCTTGGGTGTAAGTAGACTTGGTTATTTTGTTGTCGCAGGTTTGGGTATAACTTTTGTGCCAACAGTTCGTGTTTCCACCGGTCATTCATGATGCGGTGTTGTGGAGATGGCTTGAGGAAGATGCCTCTTGCCATGTTGAGGTTCTTGGGCTGTCTTTTCTTGGGTTTTTACCTTTGTAATGATCTTCAAACATTGTTTAAAATTGTGCAATTCAGTTATGAATTTATTAAAAAGATGTTTCGGTTTGAAAAATCCATATTTGGTTTCTTGGATTCATTTGATGTTTCAAGTATAAAAACTCGGGTAAATCGTTCCCAATTTTCAGTTTTTGATACCCAGGCACTTGTGCCAACCCGTGGGGATTGGAAACGCCCTTTGGGACTTGCCATGGGTCGGGTCGGGTGCCGGTTTTTGCGGCGACCAGATTCGGTTCGTGACAGAACAAGATTCAAGAATAATTTTGTGGAACCTCTAGGTTCTTATCATAGCATTGAATTACTATGTTCTTTTAGAGTGATATATATTATAAGGATGTTATCGTATAAAAATATCATTTAGAAGAATAATAAAGATGTGATAATATAAATTATTTAATTAATAAAAACAAGTAATCGAGTATTAAACAAGTTTGTTTTAGGGAACCAACTCTAACAGACTCTCACTATCACAAGAAAACCAACTGAAAATAGCTTTCATTCCACTGACTCTCACATGATACTATGATACTCATGAATTTACTGAGATAATCCTTAGTTAAGGGGTCCTTCATGTTTTCCTCTATGGATACTGTACTCATAGAAACATCACCTCATTGATAAAAATCCCTCAATAGATGAAACTTCCAAATTATGTGCATTATACATTGGTGTGGAATTATCTCATTAAAGAGATCCACCATTTTAGTGTTATTACAGTAAACTGTGATAGGGTCTTAATTATTAGGCATCACATCAAGCTCTTCGATAAAGTTATGAATCCATACTATTTCCTTAGTTGCATCAAAAGCTATAATATACTTTAAATACGATGTAGAATCATAAACAACTATCTTATTTGAACTCTTTCATCTCATAACTCCTCCATTGATAAAAAAGATATATACATACTATAACTTATGATCATTATGATCTGTCTGAAAGATGGAATCTATATTACCCCTAATGACTAGCTCTTTATCTCTACCGTGCACTAGGAATATATCCTTATTTCACCTCAGATACTTAAGGATAGTATTGATAGCCTTCTAATGTTGTTCACCTATATATTATTGATATCTTACTGTCATTATCAAAGACTAATAAACATCAAACCTTGTATATAACATGGAATACATGATAGATCCTATCACAGTAGCATATGTGATCTTACTCATTATCTCTCTTTCCTCTTGCTTTTGAGGAAACATCTTCTTTGAAAGATACATACCATGTGAAAATGGAACCAATCCCTTTTTGGATTTTTTTTTCATACTAAAACTCTTAAATATCTACTCAATTTATGGACCATGAATTATTCTGAGAAACTACTTGGATATATCATGCATGATCTTTATTTCCCAAAATTTAGGTTACTTCACCTAAGTCCTTCATGGGTAGGAACTTACTCAACCATGCCTTAACCTCTTTTAAGGTTGGTATATCATTTCCAATTAGTAATATTTCATCAACATATACTATTATTAAAACAATTATATTCTCAATAAACTGTATGTAAGCACATGTCTCACATTAATTCAACAAAACCAAATTTCTTTATGGATTCATCAAATTGAATATTTCATGACCAAGATGATTTCTTTAATCCATAAATGGATCTATGTAACATTCATACCTTTTTGTAATTTCCTAGAGTCACAAACATACAGGATATTTTATATACACATCCTATTTAAGGTTCTTGTTAAGTAATATATTCTGGACACCCCTTTTACAAATCTCATAGTCATGGTAATTTTTTATATAAAACAAAATTTGGATGGATTTAAACATGTAAATTGGAGGAAAGGTTTCATTATAGTTAATTCCTTGATGTTTTATAAACCCTTTAGAAACTAGACAGTCTTTATAGGTATTCACTTTACCTTCTATTTCCATATTTCTCTTCTATACTCATTTACATCCAATAGTTTTAACATCAACTAGTGGATTGATCAAAAACCACACTTGGTTTTGAAACATTGAATCCATCTCAGAATTCATGGATTATTTTTATCTTTAATCTTTTGATCTCTCTACTACCTCCTTATAGGAGAGAGGATCATTATCATTAACCAATAATGATTCACCATCATCAGTTACTAGAATTCCATATATCTTTGGTTCTCTTAACTCTCTATCTCTCTTATATAGTTCTTATGTTTTAGGAACACCTTCTTCCACATGGACCTATGGAATCAGTTCATGTACCAACCTTTTTGTATCTTGAGCATCAACTTCATAAAATCAAATCTTTCTCTTGCTATCCTCCATGAGGAATTTCTATTTCATAGTAAAAACTTACTATCTTCAAACAGACACTTTTTTATGAAGGTTTTTATAGGTAATATCCCCTAGTTTCCTTAGGATACCCTCTAAATATGCACTCTGTACCTTGGGGTTCTAGTTCATTTCTTGATATATCTTTAACAAATGCCTCGCAACCCCATGCATGAACATGTGACAAAGCATGTTTCTTTCCACTTCATAACTTTAAGGAAATATTGTTTTCCACTTTGGTAAGTACTCTGTTTAGTAGGTATAATGTTGTCTCTAATGAATATCCCCAAAAGGATAAAGGAAGCCTTTCATGACTCATCATCAACCTTACCAAATACAACAAGGTACGATTCCTACTTTCATTAACACCATTTCACTATGGTGTATAAGGTGGTGTGATTTGAGATAAAATCTCATACTTCACTATAAAGTTGATAAATACTTGGTTAAGATATTATCTACCTTGATCTGATCGAAGTTTTTTATCTTCTTACCATGATGATTCTTAACCTCGTTATTGAAATCATTAAACTTCTTACAGGATTCAGACTTGTACCTCATTAAGTAGATGTAGTCATACCTACTCAATTCATTGGTAAAAGTAATAAAGTATGAGAATCCACCTATAGATTCTACTTAAAAATATCCATATACATCGGTGTGTACTAATTATAGAAGATTTATAGACCTTTCACCATGACTATCGAATAGTGGTTTGGTTATATTTCCTTGTAAACAAGCATGACATATTTCAAGTGGACTTCGCTCAAAAGAGTCTAAATAACCATCTTAATAGATCTTTTTCAAATTATTCTCATTAATATAACCAAGATGAAGATTCCACAATTGAGTGTCATATGATTTGTTCATATTAGTTTCATTATCAATTTTAAATATTTTGTTTTTGTAAATCAATACATAAATACTATTATTTAATTGTTTCATACCATAACATATTCTATCTTTATAAAATTAGAAACCTTTATTTAAAAAGATGAAAATAAATACAACCATATTTAAAAATTAGACATAAATAATGTTCTTCATAACACTAGGAACATAATAAAAGTTATTTAAAACCAAAATCAATCATGTTGGAAATGTGAGATGGCAGTCTTTGATGGAAAAAAGAATCCATCATCTCTCTATTTGAATCCTATATATCCACCTCAGCTCTTGGATCCTTCTAAAATATACTTGGTACCTATATTTGGATACAAATATGATAAACACATGTGGTATCTAATACCAAGCTTATAGATATAGAAATATTACACTCAATAATGAATGCACATAAATCTTCCCCTTGATTCTTTGGCTGGGTGTAATTACATTTCCAATGTCCTACCAATCACATGAAAAACATATTGCATCATGTTTCATTCCTTGCCAAAGAATCATCTTCTTCTTAGATGGATAGTGCTCTGACACATTAGACTTGGGATTAATCTTTATCCCCTTTTCCTTGTTCCTATTCTTCTTATTCACAATAAGTATGGTAGGTTTTTCATGCCCCATGACTTTATCAACTAGGTAGATAAGACTAATAAGTTATGATAGTGACTTATTATTATTTCTCATATTATAATTCACAATAAAATCGGTGGAGTTTTTTGGTAGTGAGGACATAATGAGATATGTGCATAGATCATCATGGATCTTAAAACCCAAGATGTACATGCATTCAATGTATCTAATCATCTTGACTATATGTTCCCCTGCTAGAACTGACTCTCCAAGATTGCATGTGAATAGTGCATTGGAGATCTCAAATCTCTCTTATCTTGCCTTCTCTTGGTAGAGATCCTAAAGGTTAAAAACTATGTTTTATGCATTCATATCCTTATGTTTCTTTAAAAACTCATTAGAAATGGTGGATAACATAAAACATTAGGAATACATTTTTTTACATGTGATTCAGATATAGAGATACTACTTCCTCACTAGCCTCTTTAGAAAGTGACTTGGGAAGTGGGGTTTCTAACACATACAATTTCTATTCGTGGCGTAGTATGAAGCACAAGAACCTATACAATTCCTGGAAATTCACACCAGTGAGAAGGCTATTCTTCTCTAGTATGGATCATAATGATATTGATGATGTCATTTGATTTTTCATTTTCTATAAATTAAGAATAGATAATTAGTACATGGGTTTATTACAAAAAATAGATTAATAAATTTAATTTTTATTAAATTATTTATTAATATCCTATTATTTCTTGAAACCTAATATCCCTCACCATAAGTTTCAAAATATCTTATCACTTAGATATTCTAGTGGAAAGGATCTATATTCCCTTCCCATAACCTAGACTTTGGATTGAAAATCTATTTGAAGGTTTTTATTTATGTATAACTTTCAAACTAAATTAAATCATCGTTCCTTGATCTATTGAGTGGACTCCCAGTCATAAAATATTATATTAGTATTTCCTCAACCTTTTATTCTTAGTTACACCAAGTCATTCTTGGGTATTAAATCCTTAACTTAAAAAAAGTTAAGTCATCCCAAAAATTCAATCTAAAGTTTCCACAATAATTGTAATCATCCCAACTTGGGTTGGTCAAGAACTTTGAAATATAAAGTCAATTATAACTTAAGTAGTGGAATGCTAGTCCAACTTAATATTTTAATTGAGGAATTTTTATCCTTATGCATAAATCCCATTTTTATACTTTTACATGACTTGTTAATATTAAGTTCATTTTACTTAAGTGATTAACCATGTATGATAAAAAAAATTAAGCATAATATGATTATATTTTATTCCATATTGAATTCTTGTTAATTCAATTATTAGTTGATCATGAAGCATTCACAAACATAAATTATTAACCGAGAAAATAAGAAAAATAAAATATAAGTGGGCTGATAATTAGATTTTTCTAGTGGTAAGTTTATTTAGAGGATGTTAAACCAACCATAAACCCTAGGGGGAAACACTGTGAATCGAGCTTAGTTCGTGTTGTAGTAATCCTCCTTTGGTTCCTTTGAATCGACTTGATTGGTTTTTCCTCAGTACCTTGACCCAGACTGCATCCACTCACTTGGTATCTCTATCCTTACATAAGATTTTACTCATATGCAGGTGAGGGGATCCAATGTATTGGATAAAAGGGGGTTTACATAAAGGAAATAGTGATCACGGAGGCCCTTGAATAATAAAGAGGAGGGGACGACATTCATGTCATCAATAATAATTTAACCATAAAAATTTAAAAGAAATCAATCACACATAAGGGCTGGGATAATCTCATGATCATCCACACACTAATCAACAATAATACATTTTCAATATTATTATAAATTAATTTAATTTTTCTTTATTTAATATAATTCATCATGAATTAATACAATTAATTAAATTTATCTTAATTCTATACAAACATACTTAACTTAACATTATCCATAATTTTAAACAAAATTACTCTCATTTAAAATTAATGAAATGAACAAGTGTACTTGGAGGCAACCTCGTGTGTTCATTGAAATTTTAACATGGAAATTAATTTAATATATAATTATTAATCCTATGACATAGAGTGTATTGTGTAATGAAAAAAAATAGAAAACATAATCAATAGTTTAAATTATACATTTAATTCTTCTTTCTGTGAAAATTAAATAACACTTACCGTAGA
The DNA here is from genome assembly GCA_963277665.1 of Viscum album. Classification (NCBI taxonomy): domain Eukaryota; kingdom Viridiplantae; phylum Streptophyta; class Magnoliopsida; order Santalales; family Viscaceae; genus Viscum; species Viscum album. Next base: position 194,069,824 of record OY728145.1, read on the forward strand.
ATACTATATGGCATGTAGTATTTTACAAAGTGGGTACTTTTCTTTTTCCTATGTCTCTGGCATTTCAATACCCATGTCATGTATTATATACAAAAAATTATTGGGACACCCTGTGTACTTTCCAAATGAATCTCTATTTTTAATCATTAATCGATTACTGATTAAGTTATCAAGAATGAAGAAAATAAGTGACAATGATGTCATATTATTAAACAAATAACTTTAGGAAAAAGAAAATGAAAATTCATGAAATCAATAAATAAATAATATATAATTATAAATTAAATATGTTAACACTCTGATTCCACCTGTAGGTTTTGATTATAGTGGAAGCGTCCTTTAAAGGTATGACTAATTCGGTTTTTAGTCTTAAATCGTAGTTAATTGTTACTTTATGTGATCATAATAACATCTCCAAGGAAAATAGTAGATTAATATACTACATTAATACATCATAACTGGTGGAAGAGGATATTTACATGTAATTTATAATTAATTTATAAGAATATAAAGAATTTCCACAACTTGAAATTAAACTTTCATTGATGATCTAATGGAATCTATTTCATCACACAGTCATTGCGCTACAGGATTAAAGTGAAGAATCCCTCTAGTGGTGATTCACACATCAACCACAATCTTTGAGAAACACTATCAAATCACCAAGTGTTATCATAGCTAATCCTTTTCACTTGAGTTGTTCGTGGTTAACCATATAAATTTTCTTCTCAAATAAGGATAACTCTTGGTTCTATCTCGAAGACTTGAAATAGGAGAAAGAGAGAGCTATTTATAGAACTACAGATATATCTCTCGATATAACTATATATATATCTCTAAATATATCTCTATATATATATCTAGATAGTTCTCTAGATATCTTTCTAGATATGTCCCTCTTGATATCTATCTTATCCATTGTACACACTCAAGAAGTCAATTTAGGAAAGTGATATATTTAGATATGATAAGATATTTACTATGATAGGTTTGGGGTTGGAAAATATCACGCATGCCCTTAACCATTCATAATATTATTAATTAACCTTATGACCATTAATCGTATTATTATTATTAACAATCTCTTGACATGTGAAACATATTAAGAATGTAAACAAATGACAATTATGTCTAATTGGGAAATTAAACATAGTCTTCTTTCCCTGATTGATATTGATCAATCCTAGAATAATGACTATTTAATTAAATAAATGTCTTATTATTTATATGATAAATATAATAAATATTATATTCTCCAAACTTGGAAACTAATATTTATTATTTATTATTTAACTCACATTATTCTTTCAAATAACTTTATATTAAATTATGAAGATCAACCAAACCTGAATAAATATTATTTATTATAACTTATTAAATTCATTACTTGAATTTAACTAATATTGTAGATACACTTGGTGTGTGAACCTCTAATACTCCTTCTCAGTGGCATTAGGAATAACCACCTAAAGTCCAAGGTTAGCATCTAGCAACACTCAAAGTAATACATAGAGAAAGAAGTTAACATCACAACAAAGTCCAAACTCTTATGAACATTTACTATGTAATATAATCCTTTTATCATGATATCTCTAATCAAGTAGGTCGCATACCAGTTCCATCAACCTATATACTTGATTTATCTTTATTTGAATTTCCATAAATGAACTAACCCACTGAACACCATGGCCATGGATTTATATAGGTTGTTCAATTCCATCAAAGTGATAAAGATATCAATTTTCATTATAAGATATAAGGGTTAAATCCTTTGTCTTATTATCCATTAATGTTATGTCACTTGTGATGCACCTAACATATCCTATATCACAGCGAACATATGTCATCAAAGTTTTCTTAAATAAATCAAAGTAAATGATTTGTGATATCCATTAATGATAATATTAAATTATAAGGATCAATACATATGACTTAATATTGGAACATCAAATAACACATAGAAATATAGATTTTCTATTGATGGGTGTATTCTCATAACCTCTTATCTTGTAAATTTTCATAGGTAAACACCATGAGAAGGTTTCTTAATTTTTTATGAGCCTTGCACCCCTAATAGTTTGTATCTTTTGTGTCCCTTCAGAAAATATCATCCGGTCATATAATAATATTCAAAAATAATGTCATGGCACCTCTATTTTCTCATCATTGTGGATAACTACTATAACCTTACAATGTGACATATATTATAAGGACATCATCATATACAAATATCATGCAGAATAATAATCAATATATGATAAGAAAAATTACTTAAATAAGAAAAACATGTAATAAATTATTGAACAAGTTGGCTCTAGGGAACCATATAACAAAACAATATTTTATAGTTCATTTCTTTTTAAATAATGTCAATTCATTAGATAGCTTATCATGAATGCAACACTAAGCCTCTGAAAAACAAAACTTTGTTATAGGAGATAGTTATAAACTAACTATTAAATTTAATTTTTCCACTTCTGTTATTTGAATTTTCAAAAATAGAAATACACATTTGCATTCAGAAAGATATTTATAGTCTGGTAGGATCAACATAAATGAATGTGAATATTTTAAAAATTAATAATTAACTCTTGGTATTTTTGTGAGTAATAAATATTTAATTACAATTTTATATTTAATAAATTTATTTAAAATATAATTAATTTTCATAAAATTTATTCATAAATCAAAATTTTTATGTATTATTATTTTAGGATAATCTAATGTGACCATAGATGGTTTTTCATGGTAGTAAAAAATTAGTTATAATTTTAAAAACTTATTTTTTGAGAAAATTGTGATTTAAATTAAAAAATAAAATTATCATATATAGAATATTATTTTCATAAAATGGAGTTAGTTTTTTGATTCTAAATATCAAAAAATTGTTGGGGTGAATTTTTTGGGATTTTTCTGAAATACTTGAATTTTTGTTGAATAGTGAAATTCGATAATTTATGAAATATGTTAAATAAATGAATTTATAAATAATTATTGAGTTTTGGATTATTTAAATGGCCATTTTTTTGAACTAACATGTAATTATTACTATTTTTGGTCATAATAATCAATATTATTTCTTGTCTTGAGCAAAATAAAAATAAAAATGAATAAAATATTGAGAAATCACTCCTCTCCTCGACTATAAAAAAACACACCTAAATCCATATCCTCTTCACTCCTCTAAGACTTCAAGATTATAAAATTTCTTCCCAAATACTCTTTCCTAGTCCCTACCCACATCTTATATCCCTTGGTCTTACCAAAAGACCAAAAACCTTTCCTTTAATGGTGTTATTTCAAGAGGTAAATCCTCTTCCTTTTTCATTTAATTTCATTTCAATGTGTCTTCTTTTCTTATTCTCTCCTCACCTCCTTTGTCCAAATGATCATGATAACTCTCGTATCATTGATATAATGAAATTATATCATGTTAATTTAAGATACATCATCAATATCCTCACTCTCCCTCTTTTATTTCATAAACTAAATCATCATCCAGGAGGTGCCAATTTACAACCTTCGTGGACAATGAAGTTTCATTATTCATATTTTATTCATAAAAGCCTTTCATAAAACCATTTTAATGGTTTATATAGGTTTTAAAATTTATAATACAACCCTTTTTATCTATTTTAAGTAACATATGTACATAATACTAAACAATAAAACAAAATGAGTTTGTTATTATCAATAATGATCGTAATAATCTAAATGATTATCACTAAATGACTTATCTAATGATTCATACTCATACCATGTAAAAAATGATATATATAACCAAATACACTTTTTTATGGTCATTAATAATTTATAAATTCAATTATATAGAATTATATCCATTCCACATGAACTGTTATACTCGCACACAAGTATATCGATCGTGAAAACTAAGGAAACAAACGCTATCAAGTGATAAATTTGTATCTTATAAATCATTAAAAAAAATATAAATAAATTTAAAAAAAAATTATACTAAATCAAATACATGTAGATAATGTAATTAATTAATTAATTAATTAATGGATTTAATCTAATTTTTTATGATATTAAGATCAAGTGAAGAACACATTCAGGCACAAGGTAAGGGGTTTCTCATCTCACTTTCATTTCTATGATATTTCCATTTTTCGCCACTTATTTATTGTATTAGTGTATTTATTATTCCATTTTATATATAATATAATTATTCTATTTATATTAATGGTATTAAATTATTCATTTTATGATTATTAATTTTTTTCATGCGATTCGATTGATTACAATGTGGTAAGGGGATTCTTCACAATTTCTATTTCTTTTATACTTACTTGGTATTGTGAACCTAATCATTTTTATGTGGTGTATCTACTAACCCTTTGAGATAATTTTTCATTTGAAAATATATTCTTATTAAATATCCATATTCTTTTATAATGGATATTATTATTTTCTTAGTCGAATACCCTTTTACATACGGTGTTTATTTTGAATATTGTTTTAACTGTGGAAATATTGATGAATATGTAACCTCTAATCAATATGGAAATTGATAAGGAATATTTTTCTATAATTAAATATTTTTATAAGAATGATTTGGACTTTAAGTTATTTTCAGTACCCTCTATATCCCCTCGATACATTAATAGGTCTCATGAGACAAAATAGTTGATGACAAACCCTTCGAGTTTGCTTCCAAAAAACAATCGGATGGGTTTCTACCCACAAACTTAAACTATCTCAATGGTATGATGGTTCATGTTCCAGATACATGAAATCCAAATAATAATCATTATATTTATTCATTCTTCATTTATTACTTTCTATAAGATTCTAACTATGAAAAAAATGTATGGATACACTTTCATTCTTAGTTTATTGATGGTGTGTGTATTTCAATTATTCAGCATGCCACATTGATTATGTCTAATTAATTATGATTCAATTATTATTTTTTCATTATTAAACTATATATAGCCCTTAATAAGAATTTTATCTCACTCCGTTATTTTTTTCCTTCACCAGGTTATGAAGAAGAGATCATTTATTGAGTTTTCAAGGATGCAGTTTATTAGCTTATGTTATGTATTATATTTTGTTTTCTTTCCCCAATGTAAAATGGGTTCCATTTATGTATCAAGTTTCTTTAAGACTACTAAAATTATCTATCCTTTGAGATATTATTCCTTGTAATTATACTATTTTAATAAAATAATATACCATCTTCGTGCTTCTGGGGCTGGGGCATTATAGTTGGTATCAAAGGAAGTTTAGTAGAAACCTTGGGAACTGGGTTTAGAAAACTTAGATTATGAAGAACAACCCTAAGATAGAAATTGATGATAATTATAGAAGAATATACTATAATTTTGGTAAGGTAGATATTATTTAGTTATTCCTAGCAATACATCCCTTTCTAGATACTACAAGTGGATGTGGTTTTGGCATAGATGTACCTAGGAGTAAAAACATCGTCAAGGTGTTCCGGGCTTGACTCAGTGTAACCTGGTAAATGAAAATTGGCCTTATTGAACACATGGTTTGACACTCCCAGGGGATATGTTTAGGATAATTCATGTTTTTTTATAAACCATTATGATGTATTTAAAAGTAAATAGAAATCATGTTCATGATTATGAAATTTTTTATGCATAAATTTTCAGATTACGTTAAGTGTTTTTCTAGTTCGGAATTTTAAATTATGATTTATAAACTAATTTAGTGTATTCTATTGTTTAGTGATTGTTCCTAATAGAATAAATGGAATCAATAATTTTGTACAATGTAGGTATTTCCCCACTGAGCAATTAAACACAGTTAGTGTTGGAGTTGAGAAAATCATGACCATATTTGGACAACTTACTCAGTCTGTGATGAATAACCATGCTACACCTATGTTGGATAATTGCATACAACATAAGACCCCATATTTTAGTGGTAATACCAATACAATGGTAGCTTAGAAGTGTATCAAGTTCCTTGGAAATATATGTTTGGTATTAAGATGCAATGAAAATGAAAAGTTAGAACTGGCAGTATATTTTCTCAAGGGTGATGCTGATCAATGGTGGTCCTTGATCCAAAATACCATAGAGGAAGATAAAATAGAAGATGTGGAATGGAGAAATTTTATGGAATCATTCTTTGAAAAATATTTCCCTCGTGAGTGCCTAACCGAAATGAATAGAAATTTTCTTAGCTTGAAATAAAGGTAATAAGAGAGTGTTGCAGAGTATGAGGCTACTTTCACAAGACTATCCAGGTATTCTATAGATTACATACGTGATTTGGGAGAAAATATTGATCATTTGTTTAAAGGTATTAAGCCAAGTCTTTGAATGGAACTGGATTCTCAAATATTTTCATCATATGATGAAATAATATTAATTTCCATCAAATCAGAGAAAGAATTTTCTAGATTGAATTTGTTTAAGGGAAATCAACAGAAAATAGGTCTTATGATAATAATGGAAAAGGTGAATCTCCAAAGAAGAAGAAAGGAATGAATCAATTCCCATTATGAGATAACTGTTGAAATAACCATCTAAGAAAATGCTTGAAAGGCATGGGAGTTTGTTATAAGTGTGGAGTAAAGGGACACTGATCTAATGAATTCAAGGGGAAGAGACAAATAAATGATGTTCAATGCTATAATTGTTGGGATATGGGATACTATACAAATTATTGTCATAAATCTCAAGGAAAATTTCCTCATAAAACGAAATGGAATAAAATGTAGGCTTATGTAATCACAACTATAGAGGTTGAAGTTCCTAATGATATAGTGTCACATACTTTAATAGTTTCCTAAAATTTAGCCAATGTTTTATTTGATTCCAGATCATCACATTCTTTTATATCTTCCCAGTTTTCTAAGAAAATTAGAAATTTCCAATTTTATTTAATAAAGGAATTATCAGCCAAAAATCCTAAGGGAAGTATCATTACAACAAAGATGTCTCAGTTAGTCCAATTTTTGACACTTAAATGTACTTTAGTTGCTGACCTTATCATCATACTTATTACTGACTTTGACGTAATTCTATGTATGAATTGGATTTCAAATTATGATGTGAAAATATATTGCAAGAATAAGGAAGTTATAATTTTTTAGAATGATATAGAATCCCTTATCTTTAGAACAGAAACATCATAATATGAATCTCATCCAAATCCACCTTCAGTAGCTCTTCTAAATGAAATTATTGGGGAGGAATAGAAAACAACACCTATGTATCTTCAAATTGAAGGTGTACCTATTGTGCAAGAATAAATTGATGTATTTCTAGAGTATTTACTTGGACATCCTCTAGTGTAGAAAGTTGAGTTCTCTATTGATTTAATTCCTAGTGCAAGACCTATATCAAAGAATACCTATAGAATAGCCATTGTGTAATTAGTAGAGATGAATAAGCAACTAGAGTAATTGAGTGACAAGGGATTTATTCACCCTAATGTTTATCCATGTGAAGCCTATGTTCTCTTTTTCAAGAAAAAAGATGGATCCATGAGGCTATGCATTGATTATAGAGAAATCAATGATATGAAAATAAATAAAAAGTATTTTATGCCTCATGTTGATGATCTATTTGATAAATTCACGGAGCTCGATATTTTTAGAATATTGACCCTCATTCTGGATATCTTCAATTGCGTATGATAAAGGAAGATATTCTAAAGACAGTATTTTGAACTAGGTATGGGAAATACGAGTTTATAGTAATTCTATTTAGACTGACTAATGTACCCTCTATTTTCATAGAACTAATGAATAGAGTTTTCAAGGAATACCTTAATGATTTGGTTGTGGTATTTATTGATGGAATCTTGATGTATTCAAAAATATATGATAACCATGATAACCACTTGCGGGTTGTTCTGGAGACTCTTAGAAGAAAAGAGTTACATGGGAAGTTTATTAAATGTGAATTATAGCTTCAAGAACTTTCTTTTCATGTTCATATTGTCTCTAAGGATGTAATCCCAACTGATCATGTGAAGATAGAGGTAATCCAAGAATGGAATACTCCAACGAACATAATCGGGGTACGTAGTTTCATTAGCTTAGCAGGTTATTATCGACGTATCGTGTAGAAACTTGGTCGATTGGCTAACCTACTAACTAAGCTCACAAATAAATGGGTTAAGTTTGTATGAACAAAAAATGTACATAATGTTTTTTAAGAATTCAAAAGAAGATTGTTCAATGATCCAATTTTTGACTCTTCCATCTAGAAATGATGGGTTTGTGATATACAATGATACATAAAATAATATATTAGGTTGTTCCCTTATTCAAAATGATAAAGTTATTTATTATGCATCAAGGTAGTTAAAGAATCATGAAAAAAATTATCCAACTCATGATATTGAGTTAGTAGCCGTAATCTTTTCTATGAAAATATGGATACATTATCTCTATGGTGAAATATGTGAGATATATACGGATCAAGAGAGTTTGAAATACATTTTTTCATAGAAATAAATCAACATGATTCAAATGATATAGCATGAGTTTCACAAAAATTATGATTTTTCAATACACTACCACCCAAGAAAGGAAAATAAGGTGGAAGATGAATTAAGCAGGAAAGATCACGTACTTATAACCTGAATGAGGATTCAGAGAGATTATATATTCATGGATCTAGTAAATATAGATATGGTAATTGTTAAAGAATAGGGAAAATCATTCCTTTTTCAAATTTTTGATAAACCATCTTTACTAAAGAAGATAAAAATCTCTCAATATGATGATGAGAATATACAAAAGAAAATTAGAGCTTTTAAAGATGGGAGATTGTAAGACTTCTTGTTTGAGGATGGAGTTATGAAATTTGGAAAGAGGTCATTCGTTCTATCAGTACCTAAGCTAAAAAAGAAACTATTAGATGATTCTAATAGCTCAAATTTGTCTATACACCCTGGTATCACCAAGATGTATAGAGATTTGAAGGAACGTTTTTGGTGGGATAACATGAAGAGAGAAATTGCTGACTATGTATCAAGGTGTCTAGTTTTCCAATAAGTTAATGGAGAGAGACAACATCCTAGAAGAGTTATACAACATATATATATTCCTATGTAGAATTGGTATGAAATTATGATGGACTTTTTCACAGGACTACCAAGGACACATAGAAGGAATGATGTAATATGAGTAATTGTTGATCTACTTACAAAATCAGAACATTTCTTTGATATAAGATAGGATTTACCACTTAATCACCTATAAAACCTCTATATTAATGAATTTTTATGACTTAATGGTGAAACTATATCAATTTTGTCCAGTTGAGATCCTCGGTTTACATCAAAATTATGAAAAAGTCTTCATAAGGCTTTGGATACCGAGCTTCATATAAGTACTGATTATCACCCCCAAACCAACGAATGGTCTGAAAGGACTATTAAAACACTAGAAGACACATTGAGATCATGGTAACTAAACTTTCAAGGTATGTGGGATCAGTACTTACCTTTGGTGTAATTTTACTACAATAATATTTTCCATTCTAGTATTCAAATGGTGCCATATGACGCATTATATGGCAAGATATGTCAAACTAAAACTTGTTGGGATGAAGTTGGTGAGAGGAAACCTTTAAGACCAGAACTTATCAAAGAGACAAAAAAATGTTAAGATAATTTAGGCCCATACCAAGTCATCCCAATGTAGAAAAAATAGATATGTTGACAACTCAAAAAAAAAGATTTTGAATTTCAAGTGGGAGATCATGTCATCATAAAAGTATCTCCTAGGAAGGGTGTCTTATGGTTTGGTAAGAAAGGGAAACTGAGCCCCAGGTACATCGGACCATTTGAAATTATGGATAAAATTGGAGTTGTAGCTTACCGTTTTAAAAAACCATCAAGTCTATCCAAGGTTCAGGATGTTTTTCATGTGTCATTGTTAAAAAAAATACATACCAAACCCAATGGATATACTCACCTATGAGGAAATCGAATTGGAACCTAACTTGTCTTACTGTGAAGCGCCTATCGAGATTCTTGACACTAGAGAGAAAGTATTGATAAATCGGATGACTTGACTGGTAAAGGTTCTTTAGAGAAACCATAAAATGGAGGAAGTAATGTGGGAACGAGAGTATGTTACGAAGAGGAACTGCCCACATCTTTTTAGAGGGCTATATACATGAAACTTTTTTAGGACAAAATTTTCAAAGCAAAGAAGAATATAACACCCCAATATTTTATGGTATGTTTCTTCTTAAATAATTTCAATTAATTAGACAACTTATTATGAATGCAACATTTAGTCTCTATGAAACAAAACTTTGTTATATAAGATAGTTAAAACCTAGCAATTAAACTTAATTTTTTCACTTCTGTGATTTGAATTTCAAAAAAAACATACACGGTTGTTTTTAGTAAGATATTTAGAGTCTGATAGGATTAATTAAATTTTTGGTGAATAGTAACATACTGTTATGAATATTAATGTTACCCTTATGAATATTAATGTACCCTAATGAATATTAACATTACCCTTATGAATAGTCACCTCACCCATGAAAGTATAAATAAAATTAAACATCTTAAAAATGAAAGTGAATATTTTAAAAATTAATAATTAACTCTTGGTATTTGTGTGATTAATAAATATTTAATTATAATTTTATAATTAATAAATTAATTTAAAAGATAATTCATTTTCATAAAATTTATTCTCAAATAAATATTTTTTTCCCTATGATTTTCGGATAATCTAATGAGACCTTAGATTATTTTTCAGGGTATTATAAACTCAGTTATAATTTTAAAAACTTATTTTTCGGGAAAATGGTGGTTTTAAATAAAAATTAAAATTATATTAATAAAATGGAGTTCATTTTTGGATTATACACATCAAAAAAATGATGGGGGTGAATGTTTGGGATTTTTCTGAAATACTTGAATTTTTTATGAATAGTGAAATTTGATAATTTATGAAATATGCTAAATGAATGAATTTATACATAATTCTTGAGTCATGGATTATTTAAATTTACATTGGTTTGAACTAACATGCACCTATTATGGTTTTTTGTCATAATAATCAACAGTATTGCTTTTCTTGAGCAAAATAATAAAATAATGAATAAAATATTGAGAAATCTCACGTCTCCTCCAATATAAAAATAGCCCCTCACTCCCTATTTTCTTCACTCCTCTAAGCCTTTAAGATTCTAAAATTTCTAGCCAAATACTATTTCCTATTACCTCCCCACATCTATGATTGGTTTTTATTTCCAAAAGACCAAAACCCTTTCCCTTAAGGAGGTTCTCAAGGGGGTTATTTCTAGAGATAATCCTCTTCCTTTTTCATTTAATTTCATTTCAATATGTCTTCTTTTCTTATTATCTCCTCACCTCCTCTGTACAAATTATCATTATAAATCTTGTATCATCTAAATACTATAATTTTATAAATTTTATGTAATATACATCATCAATCTCTTTACTCTCCCTCTTTTATTTTATAAACGAAATCATTGTCCAGAAGGTGCCAATTTACAACCTTCGTGGATGATGAAGTTTCATTATTCAAATTATTCTTCAAAGATGTTCATGAAACCATTTTATTGGTTGATAAAGATATTAAAATTAATATTATAACCCTTTTTATGTTTTTTAATTGACATATGTACATAATACTAAATGATAAAGCAAAATGAGTTCGTTATGATCAATAACCGCCGTAATAATCTAAACGATTATCACTAAATGAATTATCTTATGATTCATCCTCGTACCATGTAACCAAATGATATAAAAAACAATTTAAAATTCTTTATTTTCATTAATAGTTTATAAATTCAATTATGTAGAATTATATCCATTCCACATGAACTGTTATACTCATACACAAGTATGTCGATCATGAAAACCAAGGAAACAAATGCTCTCGAGAGATAAATTTGTATATTTTGTCTAATTCAAAAGGTCATAAATGAACTTAATAAAATTATAATAAATAAAATACATTTATATAATTTAATTAATTAATTAATTAATATATTTAATATGATTATTCAATACCTTAAGATCAAGTGACGAACACATTCGGGCATAAGGTTAGGGGTTTCTCATCTCACTTTTATTTTTGTGATATTTCTAGTGTTCACCACTTATTTATTATATATGGTGTATGTATGCTACCATTTGATATATAATATCATAATTATATTTATTTTCATGGTATTCAATGATTCATTTTATGATTATTAATTTTTTTCATGTGATTTGATTGATTACAATGTGGTAAGGGACTTCATCTCAAATTTCCATTTCTTTGAGACTTACTTGGTATTGTACACCTAATAATTTTTATGTGTTGTATCTACTACCCCTTTGAGATAATTTTTAATTTGAAACTACATCCCTATTAAATATTCATATTCTTGTATAATGGATATGATTATTATCTTAGTTGTATACACTTTTACATACGGTGTTTATTTTGAATGTTGTTTTAACTATGGAAATATTGATGAATTTGTATCCTCTACTCAAAACAGAAATTAATAAGGCATATTATTCTACAATTAAATATTGTTATGATAATTATTTGTACTTTAAGTGACTTTGGGGGACCATTATAGCCCCTTGATGAATCGAGAGGTCTCATGAGACAAAATATTTGGTGAGAAACCCTTCGAGTTTGTTTCAAAAACACAATCAGACCGGTTTCTACCCACATATTTAAATTATATTGATGGTATAATGGTTCATGTGATAGATACATGACATAAAAATAATAATAATTCTCTTTATTCATTCTTTATTGATTACATTCCATGAGTTTTTCACTATGAAAAAATCTATGGATTCACTTTCATTCTCAGTTTATTAAGGGTGTGTGTTTTTTAATTATTCACCCTGCCATATTGATTATGTCTAATTTATTATGATTCAATTATTATTATTTCATGTTTCCACTATATATAACCATTAATAAGAATTTGAGATAACCCCTTTCATTTTTTTCCTTCCCTAGGTTATGGAAAATTATTCATTTATTGAGTTTTCAAGGACGTAGTTTATTAGCTTTTGTTATGTATTATGTTTTCTTTTATTTTCCCAATGTAAAATGGGTTAGATATATATATATATATAGTTTCTTCAGGAATACTAAACTGATCAGTCCTTTGGGATATAATTCCTTGTAATCATGACAATGTAATAAAATAATGCATTGGTTTGGGGCTTCTGGGGTCTGGGCGTTACACACCAATTCCAAAAAACATTATTATACATTTTAGTAGAGTCTCTCTTTTTGATAATATGTTGAAAATAAATATCAAAAGTTTGATTGAAATAATAAATTATTACAAAATCAAAAAAAATATGTTGACCAAATATAAATTGTAATTTCTATGGTGAATGGGAAAAAATACCAAAAAAAGGAAAATTATAGGCCAAAAGTATCATCATTTCATTACATATCATGCCATATTTATCATTTTATATGCCATTACAAGATTATAGATTTAAACAATTCAAGGTAAATATTTAACATTGATTATTATCATCTAAATTATATCAATTAATATTACTATTTCAAGTTTTCAAGTTTGAGAATTATTTAAATGATAATTACCCTCTATGAAAATTTTTAAATTTTACATTAGAACTATTTTTGTTGTAAATTATCATTTATTCTATGTGGATGAAATAAGTCTATATTTAGGAATACTCCTCATTTCCCAAACCTATCAAAATGTCCAAACCTTTGGTTTATCTAACCTTTGGAATTATTGTCATTGGATTATATATGGTTGGAAATAATCTCAACTATTGGATCAAATCATGTGTTTCCTATGTATAAGGGAATAACATGATTAGGATAAGAACTTTGTCCCTTTATCTTTATCTCTGATTCTTATTTTCTTATTTTACATTAATATTTTTCAATCTCTATAACCATATGAATTATTCAATCCATGTTTCATCAATGATACGCTTCACCCATGGTCAATCATACATTTCTTGTTTTGAAATTCCCCACAACTTCAATTAGGGTTTGATTAGTTTGAAAACACATTATCAGTATGATAGTCTTCTTTGCCTTTTGCATCATGATAGAACTAACTCCATTTATATTGCTAACGTAATATAATTCTTATGTAAAAAGCTGAGTGTTATTTTTTATACGATATATTTTTATATTCATTTCACCCTATCAATGACATCGAAAAAATATATATGAATTATATTCATAATATTTTTTTTGTTGGAAAATAATGGGCTTCTGAGGAGATTTTTGACTCACGATTATCAAATTTATGACCATTACCAAAAGTAAATAGGATTGATTATTATCAAAATATGTGTTTTTAATTAACATAGTTTATTTCAAGACAAACATCATTCATGAAATGAAAAATGAATAGTCGACACTAAAAGTGGATTGATAATAAGTTCCAACGTGAACTTTTATAATCATGCCATGAACCATGAAATTTGACATCTCTGAATTTATTATACACCATGAATGTGTTGACCATGATTATTATTTATGAATGTTCCTGAAAAAGAGGATATTTACTTTGTATATTTTTAAATATTTTATTTTTTTATACATTTTCTCTTTCATTTTATTTCATATAAAATATTTAAAAGAAATTAAGTGTTCATAAATAAAAATATACATATATTTTTTTTGATATCCATCCCCTGAAGTGGATGAAAATGTTGAATTGAATATTCATGTTATTATCTTTAAGAAACTATAAAACCCAAAAAATAATTTCATTTCATTTAATGAAGTGAATGATAATATTTATTTAAAAAAATTATTTATTTCCCTAAAGTGAATGAAAATATAAATGATTTTATTTTAAATTATGTTTGAGTGAATATAATATTTTTCAAATGATCATTGTGTCTTATTTATTTATAAAAAATAATAACAATAATATAATCACTAGTAGTGGTTTTATGATATTAAATATTTAAAGATCAAAATGAATTTTGTTAATATTTATAAAATAGTTCATCCCCAAAGGATGATATGAAAATGGTGTCTTTTGACATTTTGTGGGAGATAATTTTTTTATAAAATTATTTCTCTTTTAGCAGCAATATCTATGGAAAATTCTTTATTTATCGTATAATTACAATATCATCTCATACAATTCATTTTATTTTGTCACATAAATTGGGTGTTATTATTTTTATAGTTTATAAATGAGATGACGGTGTTATATAGCTTTGATAATCCAATATATTTTATAAAACTAATTTTACCACCTGAATTGGTTAAATAATGATTATCAATATATATAAAACTAGTATTTTTTATCATTGTTGATAAATAATGAATTTTTATTCATGAATCAGGATATCCGATGAATAGATTCATTTTCAAATGTGAATGTAATTTTAATTAATTTTGTTTCATTTATTGAATAGAATGAAAGTATTCATTAAAATTTTGATATGATTTGTACTTCTCATACTTGAAATTTTATCTTGAATATTTGGATAAATAAAATCTGATCAAATGATTTCAACTTCATTTATTGAGGTGAAGGTTATTATAAAAATTATTATACGAATTATAAATTATGATCATAATGAGGTGTGTGTTTTGAATCTAGAATATGATTCTATATTTTTCTCATGCCATATTTATCCACCTTAAAATTTTGGGGGTTCCTCTCCTAAGTATATATATTTTAAATTCATTTTATCTTAAGTTCAAAACATGAAAAAAAAAATCTACTATTTGATGAACCTAACCCATTATGATAATATTATGAATTCATTAATTCATAATCAACCAAAAGAAGTGTAAATTATAATGATTAATATAATTACTTCAATTTTTCATCAAATACCATGAACATATTAAGTATACATAGTGTAATATCAGGAAGATATTATATATGTCGATCTTGAATCAAAATATTTGAAAATATTATTTTAACGCATCAAAAGAACTCATATATGTTTATTATTAATAAAAACACTTTCATATTTAGTATATAATAATGTAAGTATATTGATTAGTAGTGTAAATTAATCATAGGCTCTAAAAGAGTGAATATATTCTTATTCAATGGTATAGAATTCTCACTAAATAATGCTTTGTTATATTTGAAGTCTCAATTATATATGATAAACATCAAAGATATTCTTGAAAATGAATATCATATAGATACATTAGATAAATAAGGTGTCAAATACCTCAATATATAATAAGCATTATTAATAGATAAAATTTTATTCTAATGAATTTGTTAATATTTTTTTGTACTTTGTAAAATTGAATAAATTATGGTAAACTGGAAGTTTACATATCATAACACATTAATACATGACATGGTTATTTAGGTCATTCGAGATCAATTATAATGAAAAAAAATTGATTCAAGTTTATGTGAGCATAAATTTATTGATAAAATATTATATATCCATCAATGGGATAGTGATGAATTTATTTAATGGGTGTATTTTAACTAAATTATCAATTATAATAGAATTACTCATTCTCATTATGTTATTATGAATTCCCCATGTATGATGACTTACCTTGGGCTTCCTATTATTAATGTAAAATATAAATATCAGCCCCAATTATATTGGAAGTGATTTTCAAACTTTTATATGATGTATTAATTATGGAATATATATATATGAGTGCACCTACTTACCATGTAAAACAATTTAAATATTATATGAAAGATGCATCTATTAAATGGTCTCATGAATTATTATTTGTTGGCTAGTATAAAATGCATGTTATTCATATTGATTAAAATAAATGTTTAGCATCACATTCCATATACAAATTTATCTATCAAAATTGTTAATATGATGGTCACAACACTTATATGACTATTTCATATGTAAAGTGTTGAAAATCAATATCTAGGTTATACACACCAAAAGTTTTGTTGAATTAATTATATAAAATCATTGTTCATCATGAGTAGAAATAAATAAATATATTTTTCCTTGAAGATGAAAAATAATATATCAATAATAATATGTATTTTTAGATATTTTCCCTATAGTTACATTTTAACACCTCAATATTTTGTAAAATAGTTTTCAAAATTAATTTAATATTTTTTATATTTTACTTTAAACATAACACTAAGTCTAGCATGAGTTACACGCAACATTTATTTTGGCTTACATTACATGGAATACTGATCTTATCTTGTATGACAATTCCCCAGGATCCTGAATCTTCCTCTGTCATTGTCATTCCTCGACAGAGTCAGATCTGTGAGAGGAACATGACGCCAGTTCCCCTTTCTCTTCTTCTTCAGAACTCCTGATCTGAGTGATTCTTCTCTCGAGGCCTTTCCAGTGTTTGAGTAAACCCTTCTCCTCGCTACAAATACCCTTTTGGATTCATATCCGTGTGTTTCGAGTCTCGAGGCACACCCGAGCTTGAGGTTTTCTCCCTTTTTGTATTTCCATTCCTGCTGTCGTGGAGTGGGCATGGTTCTCTTACCGGATCCCATCACGCTGGTTCACAAAGTTTCTGCCGCAAAGTGGTTTTTTCCTTGCGAATCTCCTTCTGCGATCGTTCTCCATGCTGTGAGACCGTGAAGGGGCAGCCGCGAAGTGGTCTGAATTGCGAAGTGTCTTCCACGATGTTCTTCAACGATGTGCATGCGCGAAGTGGCAGCTGTGAAGCCGTCTGATTCGCGAAGTGCCTCCCATGAGGATGCACCGCGTTGTGCGTTCACACAGTGGCCGTCGCGAAGTGGCCTGACTCGCGAAGGGTCTCCCTTGAAGAACCACCGCGTTGTGGACCTGTTGTGTGATGTGGCTCCACGAAGAACCTATTGTGCTGTAAAGGCTGAGGGTCTGCCGGGGGGTTTCTCCGTGAAATCTAGTGTGAGCTGCAGTGAGAGTTTCCTGGACGTGACCACATTTGAGGCTTCTTTGACTGTGTATTCTGTGGTGTTTGGTTCGGTGTGTGTTTTGTGGCTGGTGGTCACTTTGGGGCATCCGGGTCTTTAAACTTCTTGGTGCACTGGGCCTGTTTCAAGTGAGGGCCACGGGGATTGCAAGGGCACCGACCCTTTTGGAGGTTTGTGTATTCATTTTTACACTATGGATGTGGAATTTGTTAATCAGTGAAAGAGATTGTCCCTGACTGACAAAGAAAAATTGACGATTGAGGCACGGAGAAACGAGGACACTCTGCTGGATAAGCATTTGTCGCTACTCGTGGTGGGAAAATTCATGGAAAACATTTCGGTTAATCAGGGGGATCTCAAAAACACTCTAAAACACATCTGGAAACTTGATGCAGGAGTGGATATTCGGGAAGCGAGGATCAACCGCTTCGTCTTTGAGTTCTTCAACGAGAAAGATAGAGACAAAATCTTGTGTGGAAGATCATGGTCCTTTGATAATCAACTCCTCCTCAAGGAATAATTCAAAGGGGGGAAGATATCCAATGTGTGAATTTAACTTGTTCCCCCTTCTGGATACGTATTAAAGGAATCCCCTTCCATGCAAGAACGGAATGTACCATGAGAGAAATTGGGGACATTTTAGGTCATTTTCTTTACAGGGACAGTTCAGACCCAATACAATAAGGCCTGGAGGTTCAGATCAAGGGAGAGATTGAAGTTTCAGATCCACTGAAGAGGGGAATGTTCTTGAAAATTGAAGAAACCAATTCCTGGATATCATTTGAGTTCGAGAAACTTCCAATATTTTACTTCTTTTGTGGCCGCCTAGGCCACCTGGAAAGAACATGCACCACGAAACATAAGAATGGAGAAGGAAACATCATCTTACAATATGGTCCTTGGCTCCGTTCCAAAACAAACACATATTCTTTCTTCCCTGAGACGGAAAAACAAAAGGACCGTGACCGTCTCACGATGGCACATTCCAGTCAGGTGAAACCCATACCTGAAAAATCCCTTCTACTTGGACCAATGGACTTCCCAAGTAATGTCTCTCCCACTAAGAAAGAAGATAGAGTTCACACTCACCCCCTGAAAGAAATTAATCAAACGTCGACAAAGTTGGTGACGAGTCAAAAAGAATCACCATCACATTGCTCAACGCTAATGCGGATGCACGTCGAACCACCAGATCTGGATCCTGACCCACAATCGATTGTAGAAGATATTAATACAATGGAGGCCCAAGGAATGTTGGGATCTCCAAAACTGGTCCCAATAACTCGTCGAACATGGAAAAGGGTGCAACGAGGTGCAAATGATGGGTACGCGGAAGTCCCTAAACCCAGAGCAAGGAAAAGACAATTTGAAACTTATCAATCAGGGAGGAATCCCACCAAAATATGGAAAACGAAAAATGAAGAAGAAAGTCTGGAGGAACCAGAGGCGGCGGCGGGCGAGACCAGCCCCACCTAGAGCAATGATTACCTTATGTTGGAACTGTTGTGGGCTTGTCAACCCACGAACGGTTTGCATGATTCAGCGCAACTGCTCTCAAAGTCACCCAGATATGGTTTTTCTGTCCGAGACCATATTAGAAAACAAGGACACCACTAGTATTGCTTTGAAGTGTGGCTTCTAAGGCTACTTTCTGGTTCCTAGACAAGGACACTCGGGGGGGCCTATGTCTCCTTTGGAATGACAATATCGACATCAAAATTTTTTCCTTTTCCTCGCACCATGTGGTAGAGACTATTCAGACAGACTCTCACCCACCCTGGACTTTTGTGGGATTCTATGGCTGGTTGTCCCATAATGATAAGGTAAAGTCATGGGTCCTTCTTTTCAAGATTCAACAAGATTTACTGATCCCTATCCTCTTCGGAGGTGATTTCAATGAGATTATGTTTTATAAGGAAAAGAGGGGAAGAATCATCCGACCAGCAGCTTCAATGTCAAACATTAAGGATGCAGTCTCTCGGGCAGACCTGGTCGATCTGGGGTACACAGGTAATCCTTTTATGTGGTTCTGAGGCAATACTAAAGGCAACTGCATTTCTGAGCGGCTTAATAGATTTTTGGGTTCCTCTGATTGATTTAATCTGTTCATCATGTTTCATGTTATCCATATGGTCCATAACTGTTCGGACCATTGTCCAATACTCGTTGATTGTACGTGAGGTGTATATAATCGATCACTGAGCAGACCCTTCAGGTTTGAGATCTTCTGGGAAAAACACCGGGAATGCGAAGAGGTGATCAGATCTTGCTGGAAATGTACCCAGGTGGATGTATGTTCCAACCTCCAACAGGTTGCCTCTGAGATGAGGTCTTGGAGAAATAAAACAATTCACCACCCCGACCGGCACTGTGAGGTCCTTGAAAAGATACTGAACACCCTCCTCAATCAACCCACATCCAATCGCATCCTTTCTTTGATTGGAGCTACAAAAAGAGAGTTGGATACGGCCTTGTGCATCAAGGAAAGATTCTGGGCTATGCGGGCGCGGGATATCCGCATTAAATAAGGGGACGCTAATACTCAGTTTTTTCACTATGAAACCTCATCCAGGCATCGGAAGAACTCTATTACCTGCATCTTACAACCTGATAGAAGAAAAGTTTCTGATTCCAGTGGTATTCACGAGGCCTTGATTCACTATTTTCAGAACATATTCGTTGTAGGAACCCCTTTCATGTCCGCTGAGGTGGAAGATTGTATCAGACTTGTGATCACCAAGGACATTAATAGGCAGCTCACCAAAGATGTGATAGACAATGAGATATGCCTGGCCCTAAAACATCTTCATTCCACTAAGGCCTCGGGACTGGACGGGTTCCATGAACTATTTTTTAAACAATACTGGCACATTATTGGCCCCGACATCTGCACCATGATAAAAAAGTATCTAGACTGGGAATACAAGCATTACTGCCATCAATGAATCTGTCCTTATCCTCATACCCAAAATTAATAAACCCCTAGAGATCCCGTATTTTAGACCTATCAGCCTCTGAAATGTCTCTTACAAGATCTTCTCAAAGATCCTTTTCAATAGGTTGCGACCTTGGCTACCTGATATTATCTCTTAAAATCAGAGCGATTTCGTGGCCAAGAGACTGATTACAGATAATGCAATTTTGGCCCATGAAGTGTTTCATTCTTTGAAATCATGCTCTACCGCGAAAAGAGGAACCATGGCCTGGAAATTATATATGACCAAGTCCTACGATAGAGTGTAATGGCACTTCCTTTGTGTCGTTATGCTAAAAATGGGTTTCGACGCAAAATAGACATATTTGGTCATGGACTGCATATCAACCGTGTCATTTAAAATCAAGGTCAATGGGGAGCTCACCAGAGGATTTTCCCAATCCTGAGGCCTTCTCTAGGGAGATCCTCTCTCCCCTTTTCTTTTCATCCTGGTGGCTGACGTGTTTTCTAATCTTATTTCCAGGTCTATGTCCTCTAATTCTATTCATGGGGCAAAGGCTAGCCATGTTGGCCACCAGTGTCGCATCTCTTCTTCACCGACGACTACCTCCTTTTTTCCAGATCCACAGTTAAGGAATGTCAGGTGCTCTACCATGCAATCCCCCAGTATGAGAGGGTGTCTAGGCAGTCTATCAATCATGGAAAATCGTAAATTTCTTTCAGTGAAGCGGTGCCTCAGTCTAAGAGGTAGGAGCTATGCGCTTTATCTGGTATTCATATGGTTTTGAAGCATCAGAAGTATCTTGGTCTTCCCACAGTTATCGGTCGCTCCAAAAAAGAAATCTTTGGATCTCTTATTGACAGAATTGAGAAAAAAATTCTTGGCTGGTCCCCTAAAGGAATTTCTAAAGCTGGAAAAGAGACACTCATAAAAGCGGTCATCCAGTCCATCGCCAGCTATTTTATGTCCCTGTTTAAGCTCCCATCATTCATTGTCGACCAGATCCACACACGCATTTCCAATTTTTGGTGGTGTAGGAATGATGGAAGGAATCGACTCCACTGGATGGCATGGGAGAAACTTTGAAAACCCAAATCAATGGGAGGGATGGGTTTTCAGAATCTCCTTCTCTTCAATGATGCTCTGTTGGTCAAGAAATGATGGCACCTGATTAACCATCCTTCATCTCTCTGTGCACGGGTTCTCCGAGCTAAGTACATTCCCCACACGAACTTCCATGCTTCCTCTCTCGGTCCCCGCCCCATCTTCCTATGGAGAATAATTTGGGGGGAAAAAGGCTCCTGGATAAAGGACTGGGTTGGAGGATTTGGTCTGGCTCATAAGTCAATATCTAGACTGATCCTTGGCTTATCGATAAGGATGGTATGCGGGATACATCCCCCGTCCAACCTGGTTTTGAAGATGCCACTGTCAGCTACCTTTTTTCCAACCAGGGACAAGGGTGTTGTGGGGAAAAGATACTTGATTGGTTTAACAAAACGGACCAAAGAATCATCCTTAGAATTCCCAGGATCCTTGACGCAATCCCCGACCACCTTTTCTGGACCAATGACATCATGGGCGAATACACTGTGAGGTCCGGCTACAGACTAACCCTTGGCCACCACCCTGCCGGCTGGGATGAGGGACCTTGGAAATCGATCTGGACACTCAATGTTCCCCCAAAAATTTGCCAATTTTGGTGGAAGGTTTGCACGGGTACCCTCCCAACCATGAGCCTTCTCGCTTACCAACATATGGTCAGTTCTTCCTTTTGCCCTTTCTGCCCGAGCACTATTGAAAATCCTTTGCACGCCATCATTCACTGCCCGGGAGCTAAGCAAGTCTGGAGTAAATGGGACCTGTCCTCTATCGATTTACTGGCTTTGGCCTCTAACCTTCCTGATCTTCTGACGCGTTGGTGCTCCTCTCTTCCATTGGCTCTCTCATGTTCTCTTTGCACGCTGTCCTGGATTATTTGGATCCAATGCAACGATTTCGTTTTTCTTCAATCTCACAAACCTCTTAAATTCTGGATTGATAAGGCTTCTTCTTGGATTGAGGGATAGAAAGACCACAAGGACCATTTTATGACAGGAGATGCCCTCATCCCTCCCTATCAGTGGAACATCCCAATAGAAGGTACTCTTGAAATTAATGTGGATGCATCTCTCCAAAAGGATGGGCTTGTTGCCCTCGGCCTTCTGGCTCGTAATCATCAGGGGAAAATTCTTGCTGGAAGATATGTTCCACACCAAGCTTTCTGGGAACCGGTGGTTGCTGAGGCCATGGACATCCTTGCTGGTTTGCTGTTCTCTTTGGAATTTGGATGGAGTGACATTTTTGTGGAGTCTGACTGCCTTACCATCATTAATGCTATCAACAACAACGATGGTAGACTCTATCCTTTTGGTACCATCATTAGGAGGATTCTCTCACTTGGCCAGTTCTTCTCTTCTTGTACCTTCTCCTTTACAAAAAGGGAAGGAAACAATGTGGCCCATCAGCTAGCGGCCTCAGGCCCTATTGACTCTATCCAGCTCTTGCTGGACAATTTCCCTGCTTGGATTTGTTCTTGTACTTCTGATGATTTTAGTCATTAATGATATTTATTTTAATCAAAAAAATATCAATAAATTAAAAAATAAATTTTTGAGAATTATTTTAATTAAATATTTATAGTATATATATTCAATAAACTATTTTAGATTCATATTATTTGTTTTCTATATAATAAATAAAAATAAAAATAATTTTATGCTTAAAAAACATTTTTTCTAAAAAAACAGTTTTGTCTCCTTTTTATGGAACACTTATTTTAAAACTAAATTTTTCTACTTTAATAAAATTAATTTGATGAATTAAAATTAATTTTTTAAATATTAATAACAAAATTAACTTACGGTTAATTTTATGGATTTTTTTTGAAAAGTTACATTTTTATGAATAGTGAAAATACTAAAATTTAATTAAAAAATACTTTTTCATCTAATTTATTTATAAATTTAAATTATATTTTAAATTAATTTTAGATTTTAAGTATTTAAATAATACATATTTTAATACAATTTAGGATATTGGAATCAATTTTATAATGAAATTGTATATAACAACTTTTTAAACTCTTGATCATTTCACTTTAAAAATATGCGTTCTCATCACTTATGCATGATTAATTTTAAATTAAATACTACCAATTATGTGAGTAGAATTTTAAAAAAAATGATTCCATATTTGTAATAATCATAATTTTTATTATCTAATAAGTTTAACTTAAATTTTTACCATAATGATTAGTGAATATAGTTGAAACTAATTAGCACAATTAAGGTTAAAATACGATTTTGTGCATTACATGCGTTTGTGTTAAAATTAATTTTACACACACATAGGTTTTTTATTTAACTAATTATACTTAATATTTAGAATAATTGGTTATAAATTATATAATAAAACTCTTTCTAATTATATTCGTAAAGGATGAATTACCTAGGTAAACAAAAAGATACAAGTAACCATGGTAAAAACTATAAATATAAAATTAATTAAACTTAAGGACTAAGGAATAACTTGGTATAAAATGTATTTATTTTGTTTTTTGTAGGTTTTTATCAACAAAATCATACCTACCCTTTATTATGGTTTAATTTTGGAGGTATATAAGGTAAGGGAGACCTCCCAATAGTGAATACTTTTGGGCATTTAGAATAACGCCACTCCTCCCCAACTTAAAAAGGGAAATCACTATCCCCACTTATTAACACCTATAAAGACATCTTGTTTGAACAAACACTAAACAAATAACTTAAATTATTCCCTAAAAAATTACTATAATCCTTATTTTGGTCATAAATCCAACCAAACAAGGCTTTAGTTTGAACCTAAGGAGGATAGATGAAGAAGAGGTAACAATATTCAATGAGAATTTTTATTTTATATCATCTTACACGTCCTTAAATTATTATTATAACATATAGATATAATAACCTCAGTATATTCCATATAATTAGATGTTTTATGTTAATTTTATAAACTAAAAACACACATACTTTCATCAAATGGGTTACAAAATCATCATTCATGTGTACGGCAGAGGACCACCTCACGAACTAATGTTGTTCATTTTTCCATTAACACCTTTCATGGTTGGTAAAAATGATGGATTTATAGTTTATATATGATATTTATGATAATATTATTCTTTTTTAATTGGTATATTATACATTCCTTTATGATTTCCATTTTACAGGAATATGATAATGTCGTTCGTGTGTACGATGGACTACGGCCTCGTGAAGTGATGTGATTCATTCACACTTTACATAGAATGTATTAAAAATGGATTTAATAAAAATATATGATATATATATGACATGAAAATTATTTTTTAATAATATATATATATATATATATCATTTACCATTCTTTCCTTTGATATGATAAGAAAATGGAAACTGTGTTTATGCGTACGTATGGCCTGTCATCTCCACAAACAATGTACTTCATTTCATATCACTAAGTTTTATAGATTAATATAAATAAATATATTTATGATATTTATATAATGTTTTACATTCTAGAAATTAGGAAATCATGATCAAAGTAAGAGGATAAAAAATAACAATTCAAAACATATATGAAAAACAAAGTGGTTATTACTCGAAACATGACTTTAACATGGTATTGTTAAAAATGGGTGATGAAATTTCATAATAACACAATATATGGTATTATATTTATGAATATAAATACTTAAGGTAAGTATGTTTTAATGAGTATAATGGAAGTAAAGAATTAAAGTAAGGTATTTTCATCTCACCTTTATTTTTCTATGAGACACATGTCATGTTCACCACGTGTTTTTTTATGTGGTGTATATAATGACAATGAATGTATTTTATTATTATTATACTTAAAATTATTGTTATTTATATATCAATTTTATGAAACTATTTCACGGGGTCTACATTTCAGAAGTTACCAAATCAGTAAGGTATTTTTTTGTAAATTTGTCTTCTTTGAGACTTAGGTCACGTTATGCACCTATCTCATTTTATGAGGTGTATATATTGACCCTTTGACATGTAATTTCATGAATTTATTCATACTCGTGATATTTTAAATTTCATTATATGTTATTACTTCATGGGTAATATGATCCAATTTCACCAAAGTGGTAGAGATATTATGTTACAATCTCATTATTTATCATGATTGTTTATGATTAAATATCCAATGTTAAAATCTCATGAGGTACCTCTCAAGAATTATCATGAATATTATTATCCTATAGTTATTCATGTTATATCCAATAAATGTTAATATTTTATCCACTATTTGGTACTTAAGATAATTAAGAAAAAAATTAATAAAATCTAACTTTATTTCACTCTTCATTCAGAAATCCATTTTCTTCTAAAACAATGTTTTCTAAAATTGTTTTTTCAAAAATATTTTTAAATGATATTCTAAGATAATTTTAAAATAAAAGGATTTTAATGCTTTTTAAATCTTACTTTATAAGTTTTATAAATTTATTTTAAAAGAAAATAATTTCAATGATTTTCGAAGCTTCCTTTATAAGATTTCAAAGGTTATTTTCAAAGAAAATATTTGAATGATTTAGAAAGCTTCCTTTATGAGTTTTAAAATATTATTTTAAAATAAAATGATTTAAATTATTTTCAAATATTTCTTTATAAATTTTCAAATATATTTTCAAAGAAAATGTTTTTAAAAAATGTATTATCTTTAAAAAAATCAAAGCGGAAAGTATATTTTCTCAAGAAATTATTTAAGTGATTATTTAAAAATTATTTTCCATCTAAGATGACATATGTTTTTGTTACCTATTTCTTATTGGGGATACAATCCAAATATACCATTTATATTATTTATATAAATGGTTTATGTTTTTATGGCATGATGTTTAAGAAACTATTTCTCTTCCATAGGTTATACCATGAAGAAATTCTTATGAAACCAGCTTCTTTTCACAGGTTATTCTTTGATGAAATAATTATGAAACTTGTATCTTTTACACATTTTGTGATATGAATAAATGATTATGATACCATTTTCATTCCATAGGTTGTTATAGGATTAATTTTTATGATCTTGTGTCATATATAAATATAGTTTTCATTAACTGATGGGTGTGACCTATATCCCTCTCCAATGCACTGCATAAAGATTAATATATCTAATGAGATAGACATGGATGGAATGGGGAGTGAAATTAGTATAAGAAGTCATGGTTATAATGATAAGTGAACATGATATTATAAATGACTTTGTTCACTGTGATGGTATTGGGAGTGAACCTTGACTGTTATGATGTTATGGATGGACCTATCTTTCATGTCCATAATGTCATGTGTGAACCTAATTACATGTTCAAAATGTTATGAATGAACCTGAGTACGTGTTCACAATGTTATGAATGGACCTATCTTTCATGTCAATAATTTTATGTGTGGATATGTTTTTATGTTCATAATTTTATGTACGGACTTTATTTCGTATCCTTAACTTAATGATTGACCTTGTTTCTATTCATACATGTTCACAATGTTATAAGTTGACATGTATGATAGAAATTTGATGACTTGTGCCTATTTTAGCCTCTCATCGATCATTTTCTTTGATTACCTTACGATTCATATCTTATGAACTGACAATATTTATTCCATTACTCATGATTATGATCTTTGATATGCAATGTATGGTTTTTAAATGTAATGCTCATGTTCTCATACCCTTGTGTTCATGTTTTTCTTATGTATCTTCATTTTTTACCCTTTCTGTGCATCTAATCTCAACATTTATTATGTTTCCTTTCCCCAGGTTATAAAGAAAGGTTTACATAAGATATGTTTGTGAAGATTACTAAAATGGAAGACCTTTGTGGGAGACATCGAATATCTTTCACAAAATTAAGAAGATTGTGTTCCAAGTTTCTAAAGGCACCCAAATATTATAGTACTCACAAGTGTGTTTGTATAATGTAATGAATATTCATCTAATAATATGTATTATCCATGTATAAGAATCCAAGGTCTCTATAGTTGGTATTAAAGTAAAATTTTAGTTATCCTTTGGAAAATAGGATGAGAAAATATTAGTGATATCCCTAGAGATATTTCCAAGGATATGTCTAGGGATGTATCTAAGGATAAGTCTAAGGATAAACAAAACACTACTACAAATATGGCTTTTATCAGCGCTAAAAAAGGCCTTAAGAGCTCTAAAAAAGTGTTATAAATACCGGTGAAGATAAAAGGGGGGGTCCCCTTTATCAGCGCTTTAGAAAGCACTGATAAAGGAGAATTTTATCAGTGCTTTTTTTAGCACTGATAAAATTTTAAAAAAAATTAAAATTTTAAAAAAAAATTAAAAAAATTAAAAAAAATTAAAAAAATATGTAAATTGGAGGTGGATTTTAACAGCGTTCCCCCCCCCCATTTATCAGTTCCCCTGAAAGCCCCATCCATGAGCCCCATGTTTTATCAGTGCTTTGTAGACACCCCTTTAATAGCGCTATATCCCCCTGCAAATTCACCCATGCGCACGCCCCTGCCTGCCTCTACCAGGTTTTGAACTCAATACCTCCCCCCATGCATGCTAATCCTTTACCACTACTCTAATTTGATTTGTTCTCTAATTAGTGATATATCTATATATATATAGTTATATTTATTCATGTATTAATATAAATTTATATGGTTGTATTAATATATATATATACATATATAGTTATATTTATATATTTATATATTTATATTTATATTCGTATATTGATATTAAGTTATATCTATTTATTTAGTTATATTTAGTTATATTTTTTATCCATATATTTATTCGTATATTAATATATATATATAAGATTATTTTTCAATACAATTATAAAATATGTTTTATTTTGTGTGTGTATAAATAAATACATATATACAACACACGCACACACACACACATATATATATGTGTGTGTTTCTATAAGTATAATTTTACATATTTATATATATATATATATGCATATTCATATGTTAGAATATATATATATATATATATATATATATATATATCAGTTTGTTAATATATAGACACACACAAATAGATACACACACATTATATAGGTACATATATAGTTAGATTAATATATAGGTATATAAATATTCATATATTGGTATTTTAAATAAAATGGATACTATTTATTATTTAGATAAAGATAATATATTTTATATGTAAATATGTTTAATTATTTATTTAAAAAACTAATTTTTATGTGTCAATATATAAAAAATGTGTATATATTGTTATATATTTGATTATAAATAGAATTTCATTATAAAAAATGATAAAATTTCAAAGACATAATATCAATATAAATGTAATACCTTGAAATAAGTTCAGTCCCCATCAGGAAAAGTCAATAATACCCCCTTAAATGAGGCTGAAAATCCACAAAATGTTAAAAAATCGGGGTACCCCAACTAAAAACTCAGTTTTGGAGGCCTTATGGGCCTCTTTTGGCCTCAAAAAATCTTTGACACGGGTCCCCCCTGTCACAATGACGTAGAGCTCATCACAGTCTTCGATTTGATATGTGTTAGAGCTCAAACGGACACCCAGATCAAAAGTTATGGCTGTTTGAAGTTCGAGTTGAGTTTTCAACATATTTTGGCTCCTTTTTTATTTTATTTTTTATTTTTTTAGTCTTCGAATTGATATTAAATGATTATTACTCCATAATAATTAGAAAATTATTAATTAAAATTATTGTTTTAATTTTTTTTATAAGATATTTTCACTAAATATCTTATATATTAAGTGTAACTGTATATTTATACTTATCTAAAATATATTTAAAATTATATTTAAAAAATATATATTATATTTATATCAATATAACTATTTCTATATATTTAAATATTAATATTTTTTTTAAATGATTTTTTTTGAAATTATCCCCTTTATCAGCGCTTTTAAAAAAAGTGCTGATAAAGACCCCCCCTTTATCAACGATACAAAAAAAAGTGCTGATAAAGGGGTACCCTTTAACAACGTTAAAAAAAGCAGTGTTAAAGGGGGTCCCTTTATCAGCGCTAAAAAAGCACTGATAAAGGGGTACCTTTATCACTGCTTTTTTTAGCGCTGATAAAGGTACCCCCCTTTATCAGTGCTTTTTCGTTAGCGCTGATAAAGGGTGGTGCCAGGAAAGCCCAGTTTTGTGGTAGTGAAAGTCTAAGAAAATGTCTTGTAATTTTGATAAAGGATAATGAGACTGGTTTTCAAGAAATTACATCATTGTCTAGATACTATAAGTGGATGTGGTTCTAGCACAGATTTACCTATGGGTAACAACCCTGAAAATATTGTATTGAGCTAGACTCGATCGGGAACTAGTGCATGATAATAGGCCTTGTTGCATACCTGTTTGGACACTCCTGGGGGATATGTTTTGGAAATTCACACTCTCTACAAACCAATATGAAGGATTAAAATAGGTAATGACCATGAATGGACTCGATTAAGACTAAGGTTTCATAGATTGAAAATAATGTGTCATGATTTAGACATCTTATAAGAAATTTTTCATGATTATATGGTTTTCTGCTATGATTAGTGTCGGTCACACTATGATTTTGGTTTTAATAAATGGATGGAACCTAACGGAATCATGTTAATGAGGAATATAATGTAAAATTAAAAGATTTTCCTCTTGAGAAACCGAATTTCATAGGATATGGAATGAAAAACCACATTGTTATGCTCACACAACTTTCTCATGCTATAAATCAGTGTGAACGTCTGAACAAGCTAAGGAGGGAATAGAGTTCTATTGAGTCCTTCATGAGTCAATGCACACCTTATTTAAATGTTTCCATTGATCCATTAGTTGTTCATTAATGGATCAATATCACTAAAAATATATTTTTTTTATTCTCGAG
Organism: Viscum album; assembly: GCA_963277665.1. Classification (NCBI taxonomy): domain Eukaryota; kingdom Viridiplantae; phylum Streptophyta; class Magnoliopsida; order Santalales; family Viscaceae; genus Viscum; species Viscum album. The sequence continues at coordinate 194,100,577 of OY728145.1, forward strand.
TGTTCAAAGATAAAAAAAGTCACTTTAGTTGTCTACCATTAAGAAGGTGAGGTGGATCAATGGTGGAATATTATTAATAATATGATACAATGAGAAGAAACGAAATCCATGAAGTGGGATGAGTTTAAAATTATATTTCTCAGTAAGTAATTTCCATGTATTATTCTCACAAAAATATTTAAGTAATTCCTAGAGCTTAAGCAGAAGGATGGTGAATCTATTGGTGCCTATGTAAAAAATTTTACAAGACTTTCAAGGTACTCTTCATGTATTATAATACATCCTAAAATTAAGGTATATCGATTCTTTAGTGACATAAAACCAAATATTCAAAGGGCATTATCCATAAGGGAATTGGATGTTATGAAGAGATTGTTCCATGTGCACTAAAAGTTGAAATTAAATCTATAAAGCCTCTTATTTCTGGTGATAATAAGAGGAAAATAAGGTTCCATGGAAAATACAATTATCTATCACATTGAGGGAAGAAAAAGTTTCAAACTTTTACTTTCCAAAAATATGGGACAGAATACTTAGGTGAGTGCCTGAAAGGAATGAGAAGATGTTTTAAGAGTGGGAAGATGGGGCATCCAGAAAAATAATGTAAAAGTGATGTGAAGATTCCAATCAATGAAATGAATGGAGAAATATCTCAATAGAATGAACCACCAACACTTTAGTGTTTAAAGTGAAATTATTTTGGAAATTATGTGAATCAATTCCCCAATCCAAGGGATAATAAGTCTGATATTACAAGATAATATCTGAGGATAAAGGATAAAAGGAAATATTATGCAATCATAATGGATGAAGTGAATCATGATAACTAGGCCACACTAATCCACCCCTCCTTAATTGGGAATTTCATGTTTTATTTTGTATGAATAATCCCAATGAAAATCTTATTGTTCAACCATTAGTGAAATTTCATATTATTATCTCTCTCTACATGGATTCTAGAATAATAAAATCAAATTTGATATTTTATTGGTACAAGGGCGAACCAAAGCTTCCAATGAATGTTTTTTTATATAAGATAAGTTATTATTTAAGGAATAAAGGGTCATTTATATTTTGGAATCATATATGTCTCCAAGTATGATTAACTTAAGAATTATGGATACCATCATGGGTTTATGAGTTTAAGTTTGATTATAAGTTCAAAGTTTTAGATACCCCCTTTTTAAGGTTTTATGTGCTCGTAGTTTATCAAGATTCAGGATATTTTAAGATACGTTTATGGCAATGAAACCCTTTAGTATTATATATAGGGAAAAAACTATTTTAGGAGGAATTCCATTAAAAATTTTGGACCTAATATTAAATGATACTCTAAGATCTTGTCCTATGGATTTAAAAGGTGATTGGGATCAACACATTCCTCAAGTTGTGTTTTCTTACAACTATATATTTCAATTGAGAATTCAGATGGCTCTATGAACCCATTTATGGAATGGAATGTAAAACTCTAATGTAATAGAACGAAGTTGTAGAAAGAAAGCTATTAAGACCTGATAAAGATGATGAGATGGAAGAGAAGGTTAATGCCATTTAGCGACATATAAGGACTGCAAAAAGTTTACAAAGATTTTATATTAATAATCATCAACAATCTATAATTTGAAGACGGTGATAAGGACTTCATATGAATTTATCTATGGAAGAAAGTGGGAAACTAAACCCTAGGTATAACGGTCTCATTAAAATACTTGATTATATTAGTAAAGTACCTGATCATTTGGTGATTCCACTAAACCTCTATCAGGTTCACGATATATTACATGTATCATTCCTAAGGAAGTACATACATGATCCATCACATGTACTAAACTCAGAGGTCATACCACTAGAGCATGATATTTCTTATGACGAATGACGAGTAGAGATTATGGATTGAGTAGAGAAGGATCTAAGAAACAAGACCGCTTACCCATTAAATGTTTTATATTCAAACAACCATATTGAGAAGCTATGTGGGAACTTGAGGATATTATGAGGTAGATTTACCCTCATCTTTTATATTAGAGGGATGAATTTTAAGTGAAAAATTCATTTTAAGGGAGCTAGAATGAACATCCTGAGATTTTGTGAATTTTTTTTCAAAATTAATTTAAGCTTTTTGATATTTTTATTTAAAAATAACACTAAGTTTAGCTTTAGTTACATGTAACATTGATTTTTTCTTCAGTTTCATGCAACATTAATATTAGCCTACATTATATGCAACATTGAGTTTAAATGAAACATGACATATTGTTAAAAAACTATTGTCTAATATGATAGTTGTCGTATAGCCATTGGAATGGAGTTTATTAATAAGATTAACTAAATTGTGAAAATATGGTTTACACGTGTATATAAAAATTATTCTTTGTTGACAGATTAATTATAAATGAAAATAAAATCTGTTTGAAAATAAAAGGAAATCTTTCTCTAAAAAACTATTTTTATGCGCACAAGTGTGTTTTATATTAATAAATTAACAAAATCACTTTTAGGGAATTATTTTAATGAAATATATATTATATATATTCAATAAACTATTTTACATTCATATTATGTGTTTTCTAGATAATAAATAATAATAAATCCAGTTTTATGCTTAAAACCCTTTTTTTTCTAAAAAACAGTTTTGTCACCTTTTTATGGAACACTTATTTTAAACAAAAATACACTTTTATTAAATTAATATGATAAAATAAACATAATTTTTGAAATTAAAACACCAAAATTATCTTAGGGTTAATTTTTGGGATGTTTTTGAAAAGTTTCATTTTTTGATGAATAGTGAAAAATACTAAATTTTAATTGAAAACTGTCTTTTCATCTAATTTATTTATAAAGTTAAATTATATTTTAAATTTATTTTTAACTTAAATTATTTAAATAATAAATCTATTAATCCAATTTAGGTCATTGGAATCAATTTCATAATGAAATTGGATATAAAAACTTTTTAAACTCTTGATCATTTCACTTTAAAAACCTGCGTTCTCATCACTTATGTGAGATTAATTTTAAATTAAATATAAATTATGTGAATGTAATTTGGAAAATTTTATTGAATATTTGGAATAAAAATAATTTATAGAGGTTAATTTAAATTTTTATGATAATGATTAGTGAAATTAGTTAAAACTAACTAACACGGTTATTAAGGTTAAAACAGGGTTTTACGTATTATATGTGTTTGTATTAAAATTAATTTACACACAGAAAAGATTTTTATTTAATAAATATGAATTAATATTTCAAATATTTTGGCCTAAATTATATAATAAATCTCTTTTTAATTATATAAAAAAAGTATAAATTACCTAGGTAAATAAAAAGATACAACTTACCTTGGTAAAAACTTTAAAGACAAAATTTAGTAAACTTAAGGACTATGGAATAAATTGATAAAAACTATATTTATTTTATGTTTTGGATGTTTTTATAGGAAAATACATCCCTTAAATAAATTATATTTCAATTTTTGAGTCAAATGAGTTTTGGATACCTCCCAATAGTGAATACTTTTGTGTATTACAGAAATAACCCTCCTCTTCAACTATAAAAGGGTACTCACTCTCCCCACTTCTTCATATCTCTAAAGCCAGTTTTCTTGACCAAAACCTACCAAAATCACTTATAAACTTACATAACCTTATATTAGAAGAATTGTTTTGGAAATAAATCTAACCAATTAACTCTTTTGTGCAAACCTAAGGAGGATACATGAAGCAGAGGTAACGATCTTCAACTAGCATTTTTATTTTATATCCTCCTCCACCTCCTTAAAATTTTATTATACCATGAATATATAATAACATAATTTTATTATATATAATAAGATACGTTTATATTAAGTTTATGACCTAAAACCACACACACTTTCATTAAATGGGTTATGAAATCGTTGTTCGTGTGCACGGTGAACTACCGCCTCCCGAACTGATGTCGTCCATTTTTTCATTACCACCTTTCATGGTTGGGAATAATGATGTATTTATAGTTTATATATGATATATATGATATTTATTATGATATTATACTTTTTTAATTGGTATATTATACATATCTTCATGCCTTCCATTTTGTGGGAATACGATAATGTTGTCTGTGTGTACAGTGAACTATCGCTTCATGAAGCAATTCATTTACGCTTTACGTTGAATGTATTAAGGATGGGTTTGATAAAAATATATGATATATATGACATATAAATTATACTATAATTATTATATATATATATATATCATTTAACTTTCTTCTATTCAATATGATAAGAAAATGGAAACATCGTTCATGCGTACGTACGGCATACCACCTCCATGAACGGTGTACTTCATTTCCTATCACTAAACTTTATGGAATTATATAAATATATAAATATATAATGTATATATATTATATTAATATCATGTTTTACATTTTGTTAATGACTAAATCTTGATCAAAGTAAGAGGACCAAAAATAACAAGTCAAAACATATACAAGGAAACAAAGTGGTTCAAAACGTGATTTTAACATGGTATTGTTAATAAAAGGGTAATAAAAGGTCATAAGAAAACCATATGTGGTATTATATATATTAATATTTTTATTTAATATATTTAAAATAAATGTATATTTTTTAAATAGGAGTTCTGAATGAGTATGATGGAAGTCAATACTTAAGGTAAGCGATTTTCATCTTACCTTTATTTTTCTGTGAGACATGTGCCATGTTCACCACATATTTCTTTTGTGTGATATATATAATACACATGAATATATTTTATTATTATTATATATATATAATTATTGGTATTTACATGTACATTTTATGATCTCTCTTTCATAGGTTCTATGGTTCAAAAGTTACTAAATCAGTAAGGGATTTTTGTATCAATTTTCCATCTTTGAGACTTATGTCATGTATTAAACCTATATTCTTTTATGATGTGTATATAAAACCCCTTTGACATATAATATCATGAATTTATTCATACTCATCATATTTAAAGTTTCATTTTATGTTATTACTTCATGTTTATTATGATTCAATGTTACCAAAGTCGTAGAAATTTTATGTTATAATCTCATCTTTTATTGGGATTGTTTATGATTAAGTCTCCAAAATTAAAATACCATGATATAACTCTCAAAAATTCTAATAAATTTTATTATAATATAGTTATTCATGATATATACAATTAATGGTACCATTTTACACTATTTGGTAATTATGATAATTAAGAAAAATTTTTTAATAAAATCTGACTTTATTTCTCTCTTTAGTCAGAAATCTATTTTCTTCCAAAACCATGTTTTCTAAAAATGTTGTCAAAAAATGATTTCAAATGGTATTTTAAGATCATTTTCAAATAAAATTATTTCAATTATTTTCAAATAATCCTTTATAATATTTCAAATGTTATTTTTAAAGAAAATGATTTTAATGATTTTCAAAGCTTCATTTATAAGTTTTCAAAGGTTATTTTCAATGAAAAATAAATAAATGATTTTCAAAGCTATATTTATAATTTTTCAAATGTTATTTTCAATTAAAATATTTCAATTATTTTAAAATATTCCTTTATAAGTTTTAAAATGTTATTTTAAAAGAAAATGATTTCAATGACTTTCAAAGATTCCTTTATAAGTTTTCAAAGCTATTTTCAAATAAAAAGGTTTTCAAATATGTTTTATGTTTTAAAAACCATCTTTAAAATAGGAAAGTATATCTTCTTTAAGAAATTATTTAAATGATCCTTTAAAAATTATTTTTCATCTAATATGACATTATTCGGTGTTACTTATGCATGATTGGGGATTTGATCTAATGATACCATTCATATTCTTTCTCTGAATGGTTTATATTTTGATTGCATGATGTTTATAAAACCATTTCTATTCCATGGGTTATACCATGAGTAAATTATTATGAAACTAGATTCTTTTTATTGTTTATTATATGATTAAATAATTATGAAACCTGTCTGTTTTCTATGGGTTATGATATGATTAAATGTTTATGATACCCTTTTTATTTCATGGGTTATGATATGATAAATTTTTATGACCTTATGGAATGCATAAATATGGTTTTCATTGAGTGAAGAGTGGGACCTATATCTCTCACCAATGTATTGGGTAAATATTTATATATTTCATGAGATAGACATTGCTGGAAGAGGGAGTTAACCTAGTATAGTAAGTCATGGATGGAATGAGGAGTGAAATTGATATAATAAAGGACTTTGTCTACTATGATGGTCTTAGGATGAACCTTGACTAATATGATTCTATATGTGGACCTATATTTCATGTCCATAATGTTATGGGTGAACCTGATTACATGTTCACAATGTTATGTGTGAACCTAATTACATGTTTACAATGCTATGCATGGACCTATATTTCATGTACATAATTTTATTTGTGGACCTAGTTTCATGTCCATAAGTTTATTTGAGGACTTGATTTCATGTCCTTAACTTAATGAGTAAACCTATTTATATTCATACATGTTTATAATGTTATAAGATGATGTGTATGCCACAAATTCCATGCCTTATTCCAAAGTTAGGCTCTCATGGATCATGTTATTTGATTCCATTAGGATTCATGTCTTATGAACTAAAAATCTTTCTGTCAGGAATCATGATTATGATCTTCGATATGGAGGGTATGGTTTTAAAATGTTATTATCATGTTCTAATACCCTTATTTTCATGTTATACTAATATATCTCCCTTTTTACCCTTACTGAGCATCTAATCTCACCCTTTTTTATGTTTCCTTTCCCCAAGTTATAAATAAAGTTTTAAGTCAGATATTTTTGTGAAGAGTACTAAAGGGGAAGATCTTTGTAGGATACATTGAAGATCTTTCACCAAATTAATATGATTGTGTTCCAAGTTTCCAAATGCACTAAACTATTACAGTCCTCAGACATGTGTTTGTACAATGTAGTGAATATTCATCTAAAAATGTAATATCTATGTATGAGAATCTAAGATCTCTATATAAATTGGTATTAGATATATTATGAGATCTCATTAAATGTTGTTTATGATTTATTTGAATTTTTTATATCTTTCAAAACTCATGTATTGTAATGGATTTTTAGAGATGTCAACATCAAAATAATTTTCCAAAATAATTATTAAAGCAATATATTTTATCTTCAACTTATAAATTTTTGGATTGATTATCAAAACTACCAATATTATTGAATACTGATTAGATTATTTTAATAAATATTCATCCTTATAAATTTTAATATTTATATATATATTTGGACTATTTTTTATTGATGTTGTCTCTATTTATCTACATAGTAACATTGATTACAACATCTATATATGAATCCCTGAAGGGTTCAAAATACCTGAAGCATATTCAAAATTATGAAATTTTCACCCAATATGATAAATTATTAAATGGTTTTAATTGAAAAAGATATATTTTATATATCCATATTAAGATATGTGCATATAATGAATAATATTATATTAATTTTATCATCACATGGTTTTTATAAAACAATGTATTTATTCATCATGTTATCAAGATATTTTCAAAACAAAAAACTCCCAAAGTGTTTTTGAAATCAATGAATTATTTTATCATCAAATTACAAGGATTATTCTCCTATTTTAATTTAATTATATAGAAAGATGAAATATTAAATTTTATAATGTTTTTTTGAAATATCCAACCAATCTAAACCTTTAACTGGAACATGGACTGGTAGAATGCTATATGACCTCGAAGGCGCCTCCCCATATTCCATAGGATTCCATCTAGCATGTTATTTATCATAACATTTCATGACCTCATACATGCCTCACCATATGCTAATTTTGTCCATCATAACTAGAATACCATATATATTGAATTAGATTTTGAACTTACTATTAAAGATATCAAAGTAAGAACCAGTAATGCTCCTTGGAGAATCCTTTCTCACTAGATTAAATGTCTCAATCATGCCAATTATCTAAATTGGACTATTTCACATGTCTTCAAAGAATCAAATAAAGTAAAAGATGTATTTTTGAAGAGGGTGAACATGGAAATGAGTAAAATGTGGTCATTTAGAACTCATGAATATTTTCCACCAATGGTGGATGTGCATATGTGGGGAGTGACCCACTACTATATTTGTAAAACCCCTTATAATGCTTGACTTTTTTTGTTTACTTTTAATTCAATAAATTTGAGGGATGTCCTTTCCAAAATCCTGGTTCTTCTTGGTAATAATGGATAAAATAACCAAATATCATATATCAAAAATAAACTGAAATCAGAAGTAGTAAATATAAACAAAATTGATAGTGATGAAAATTTAGTAAGGGCCCAAACACCCATATCATATATACATCTAACCACTCACTAGTCAAGTTATATATAAAAAAATAAAAAAATAAAAAAATTACACTAGATCCATGACATCCCCAATACAAAATATATCAGTTTTCTAAACTGGATTTTTGGGTGTGCACAATAAATAAGAGTGATGTATAGAGAGATATATATACAGATATATCTAAAAATACATCTAGAGATATATCTAGACATATATATCTATATTGACATATTTAATGCCCTTAGGGTAGTGTTAATTTCTTACAAGGATAGACAAATCTATAAATTTGTAAAACTCAGACAACATAACTATAAAAGTGTGTTGCTTGGAAAGTATGAGTTTTGAACCCACAAGGATGGTCATATACACTAAATTAAATCTAGTAATTGAAAATTCAATTGATTATTTGTTTTGAGAGAGAAATAAGTGCAAAAACAGATTTGGGTTTGAATTTGAATGGTGGTGAATGCTAAGTTCAGTATTTTCAAGTTCATGCACTAGGGATGTAATTGATTTTTGGTTCATTCATGTTTATTGTAAGAACCATGTCATTAGGGATCCATGGTTGGGGTACCCTACACTAATCCAATAACTAGATCATTGTTATAGTCAAATACTAGGTCCAATTATGGGATTAGGTGACCCAAATCCTAATTTAAACATAACCACCATAGATTGAGTAATGATCATATGTAAACTAGGGTGATTAATTGGTAAAATAAAACAATACCCCTTGATTGTCATTATAAAGTTCATGCAATTGTAAAAGAAAGATAATTGGAATTCATAAATAGGGTTGCAACAATCCAAAAACATGAATAGAAGATAGAAATAATCCCTAATGGAACTTATCCCAACAATCACATCAACTGGAATAAAATAAAACTACTCGATCATACTAGAAATGAATAGAATGAGCAGCATGGATACCCAGAGAAGAATTGAATTGATTAATGTAAGTATCAAGGCTATGTGGTGAAGTGTGTATCTCTTGCATTCGATCGTATCCCAACTCTAGGCACCCAAATTATCCAAGGTGTGACCATAGGTCTGAATAAATAGACCACTATTTCAAACCCTCATATCTGGTGTATTTAATTTTTAGCATTTTCATTGTGTTCATGATGTGATATGATTCCACATCATGTAAAGTGTGGTACCAGTTTTCTCTCATGTATCTATTAACTCATGATGTGAATGGGTTACATGTCATGAATGGTTTCAATTTACACAACATGAGTATGCACCATGAACATCGACGTATCTTTATCTCGGCCCCAAAAATGAAACTCATTATGTGAATGGTATTAATAATGTGAAAACATTTAATTTTCAGATTCTGCAGTCTGATCAAGCTCCATGAGATTTTGGATTTTGGATTTAATATTCTAGTATAATGTTGCGCCACTTCACGTTGCAGCGTGAAGTTTCTTTTGGTACTCAAATTCTCTCCATTTTGATCATTTTCTAAATATTGGTTACATCCTTCCATAAATCCACAAACATGTTAATCAGTGTAAATATTGGAAAAAGTATCACTTATATTATGCAAATCAATGTATTAAAACACCCTAAAATATAAGCATGAAATACACATATCTTATATCTATATAGATATCAAGAGTTGTATAAATATCTCTATCTTCCTATTATCTCGAGTCTTCAAGAGTGCACCAAGAGTTCTCCCTCTTCAAGAAAAAAATTTATATAGTCAACCATGAAAAACTTAAGTGATCGAGATTGATCGTTCTTGCACCTGGAAATTCAATTGCATTGATCAAAGATTTTGGTGAATTTATAGATCACCACTAGATGGATTATGCACTTTAATCCTATAGTGAAACAATGGTATGATTAAATTTATTACATCGGATCATCAATGAAAGTAGAATTACCAATAAAGGCAATTCTTTATCAGCATATAAATTAATTATAAATTTCATGTGAAGATCATATCCCTCTGGTTCTAGCATATTAATGTAGTCTATTAATATACTATTTTCGTTGGACATGATTGCATGATCATGTAAATAAATGATTACACATGATTTAAGACTAAAATTTGAGTTGGTCATACCTTCAAAGGATGCTTCTGTTTTGCTTGGAACCTACATGATGATGTAATGACCCAGAATTTTTTAAATGATATTTGTTTCTTGAATAAATGTTCGTTACACATTATATAATATTATACATGTACAAAATAAAGATACACTAACACAATTTTATCTCATTAACAACAATCAATACATTAATCAGCTATGAAACCAATTAAAATGAAAAACATTATAACTAGAAAAAAATATAAAATATAATAACTAAAATAGGAAAGTGTAGATTTCCCAAATCTACTAGAATCATCACCCTCACTAAAAATGCTATAGAAATAAAATAAAATATTATTAATCCAATAAATATCTTATAAAAATGAAAATATAACCTTAAGATAAATTGTAATAAATTTTGAGTGAAAGAATGAGGTGGTATTTATATAGTATAAAAGGAAATGTGACCATTAGGATTTTACCATTATATGATTGTTTGTCAATATGATCGTTGGAAACTATATCCTTGGTTGATATTTTTATCATTCTAATTAGTGTTTATATGTAATAATGACAAAGGATAATTGATACAGAAATGAGAATCGATGGCCTCAACTAGTAGATTCATGTCGTTTGAATCCCATTTGTCAGAACTTGGGTAGGAAGTATCATTATTGAGGTTATCCATTGACTAAGAACAATCCAATATTCAAAAAATGGTGCTTGAATAAAATCACCTATGAGATAAGTTCAATTTAGTGGAGATTACCACTCAGACGACGTTAGCCGAGCCATCCCATAAAACTACAACCATTGCACACCGTACTCTTAGAACGTATGTAGGTGCAGTAAGGGATTAAGTGTCCAGAACTTAGTTACTTAAAGTAATAATTCCTTCATATAAATAAAATTTTTATTCCATAAATTCCTCTGAAGAATATTTTTTCTTAATAAAATATATTTTGAATTGAGATGAATTTGATAAATTGATGCACATGAGCCTTAGCCCGGTTGGTAAGGACTCCATAAGTGTATCTAAGGGACCAGGGATCAAATCCAGGCAGAGGCAGAATTTCTGGGGGGGGTACTGTAGCCGCACTGTAGCAGATACTATAGAAGGTACTCTAGTAGGGACTGTGTAATACTGTAGCAGGCACTGTAGCGGGATTGTAGCAGTCACTGTTTGGCACTGTAGCAGCCGGGAATATGCCCCCGTTTGGGTCTTCGGGCCACCGATTTGGTCCCTGAGTCCTTTAAGGCCTTCGGTCCACTCAGGACTTCGGGTCAGTAAGGCCTTATAACCACCTCAAGGCCTTCGGGCCACCTTTAAGTGCAGATGCAAACTAGGCAACCTATAAGGAACAAGCTCTACAAGGAGGATGAGCAAGGAGCTTTCACCACAGAAGAAGCTAAACAGATTGAAATAATGAGAGGGTATGGAACCTACCATCGGGACAAGCCTGTGCATACACAAGAATGCCTAGCTAAACAGCCATGTGAAGGTGGAGAGCTGATTTCACGATGAAGATGCTGGGGAGGAGAAGTTCCAAGTAGTTAGTCTAGGTTGTATGTAATGTTTGAAGTCTACGGGAAATGAATTCCTCTAAGGCCTACGGTCTATGTAATACTTATGTCTACAGGACTTGTAAGGGTTCCACCTCACCCCTTGAAAGGTGGATTATCAAAAATCTATAAAAAATGAAGGCCATCGGGCCATTGGAGGAATTTTATAAATTGATTTCTGGATGCAAATGAAACATAATTTTATTTTTCTAGAAAAAATATACAATTTTTATAATAAACCCATGTATTTTGAATAGAATTTTTAATTAAATGTTCTTTTAAAACACTTTTAGTTAAGTCTTAAATGATAATATAATTTTATAATGTCCTAGAAAAGTTTTTATAAGTGTCATAAATTTGACTATGCCTTAAAAAACTACTATATTTAAATAAAGAATGATTTTTATATTTAAATTTAAAGTTATAATATATATATATATAATTATTCTATAAAAATAAACATTATATTTGAAATCATCATGTCAAAATTAATTTAGGGTGAATTTATGAGAATTTTCTAAAATGCTTTATTTTTTCATGAATAGTAAAAATACAGTTTTAGGGTTTCGATATATTTTATGACATCATATTTATTTCATAATGATGTAATAATTAATTAAACATAATCCATAACCTAAAATATTTTTAATTTTTTAATATAAAGTATTTTAATAGATTTTAATCAATTTATAAAACTGTATGTGACTTTTAAAAGTCTAAAAAAGAAAATTTGGTTTTTAAAAACATTACTTTGTGGAATATTTACTTTTCCATGACAAAAGAAGTATTAAAAAATGGTATTCGGTTTTGGTTGTTTAAAGTATCAAAAACTATGACCCAAATTTTCAAAAGCATGAGCAAAAACCATGGGTGAGCCAAATGTTTTTCATTTTTCACAACATAGGTTTCCAAGACCTATATCTAGACATTGTTAAACAATTCATCCACTTCTCCTATAAATACTCACCCATTTCTCCATTTCCTTTCACTCATAATCCATCCTCCAAGAATTTATAATGATTTTTTCTCCCAAGTAGTCCCCCGAAGATATCCTCATGCCCCCATGATTCCATCCTCAAGTTTTAGGAACAACTCTTCAAGGCATGAGAAATCTCTTCTTCTCTTTTACATTCAGGAGTCTTTTTGTGGTATTTCTTTCAAATTCCAAGAAAATTCCTGTTAGTCAGAGTTGATACTCAAGAGGGGGGGTGAATTGAGTTCCAATTAAAATTTTTGTTAAAATATTGTATATTTAAAATACCCCAATTTATAAAACAAGTTAAACTATAGTGAATTTATACAGATTGTAAATGTTCACTTAGCTTCTCAAAGATTGATTAGGTCTCAGTTAGTTTAACCACAAGATCAAACTAACTTTTGAAACTAACCTACTGATTACAATAAGTGTAAACACTTGCTAATTTAACTATCAAATTAGCTTTAAAATAGTTTTGTATTTCAAAGTAATAGCAGTGGAGTATAAAAGATATATGTAGTATACTTTAAACATAAACTAAAGTTGCACAACAGATATAACAAGAGGTTCAGTCTCAAGTCGAGACTTAGTCCTCTCAAATTTATATAAATTTGATCCACACCCTAGATCGGGGTTAAAAACAGTTTACACAACTGTCCAGGCCACGCAGGGACCTCTACCACTGTTCTTCGTGGGAAACAAAACAAAGACTAGGCCACCCAAGGACCTCTTCCACAGTTGACGTGGGTAAACAAGAGTTAAGAATTTTAGAGTGAGGATTTTGATAACCTTCAGTTCAGTGCAGGAGATAGTGTGTGTGTGTGTGAGATATACAGAGTACACCACACTGCTCGAAAGTAAATAAACAAATCACTTATAGAGAATAGATAAGATTTTAGAAAGCTCTAGTGATTAGCAATGCAGCTCTGGACTCGTTGGATTCAGCAGAATTGCTTCTTAGTCCTTCTCTGGTTTTTCTGTTGAAAAACAGAGTGTCATAATTCATCTTGTGTTCTAAAGAAGTGAAAATGATCTCTTGATTCTTCATGTGTTCTTCAGCGGTGTTGGATTTCACTCATGAGAGTTCTTTGAATGTCTTGCAATCTCCTTCTTGATCAGGATTTTTCTTTTTGTTCAGCACAGTGCTCTCGGGTGTATGTAAGTTCTTCTTGTTGTATTGTCACACTTGCACACCACTGCTTACACTTTTACATGTACTTCATCTCAATCTTCCTTTTATTCCACTCGTTCTGGCAGTAGGAATGATTCCCTTTTCATAGGTATGAGATACGGTTTCCTGACATGCCAACAACTATCATTAAATAACATTAATTGCATTAAAAACATCAAATATGTCCGTTAGTATTATTTAAATAATATTGACAAAAAGTTAAGAAACGGTGTAACAGTGATTATGTAAACGGTGTCTTCTTCATGGTATAGTCTTCACGGTATGTGGTTAATGGTAAGTGTTGCACGGTAAGTGCTTCACGGTAAGTGCTTCACAGTAAGTGCTTCACAATGTCTCGGTCACGGTGAGTAGCTCACGGGGATTCGGTCACGGTGTGTCCTTCACGGTGTCTGGGTCACAGTGTGTCCTTCACGGTGTCTGGGTCATGGTGTGTCCTTCATGGTTTTTCCTTCACGGTGTGTCTATACTTAGACAAATATTTGTATTTAGACTTAGAAAGTAATATGCAGAATATGAATTAAGTTTAACCAGTATAAAGTAAGAGAACATGAATCATAATTATAAAGACTTGATAATATAAGTGAGATTTGTGATCATGCATAAGACTTGTAAATAATAAAGAGAGTAATTAACATCATAAGACTTGAAGAGAATTAGTAAGATGTGTAATTAAGATTGAGATTAATTAATATTAATAGGATTTGTGATCATTAAAACATGATTAATACATGAGGAGTCCAACAATTCCTTTTTTTAATTGATATTATCCCATTATTGGAAGAATTTTCTTTTATAGATGTTATTCCCTTATCCTCTCTCATTTTACCCTTTTCTAAAACTATGTTTTATACCCATCATACTTCCAAATTTACTTCTCAAAATTTCTCTCTTCTTCTTAATAAATTATCTTTTAATTTATTTGTGTGGATTCCCAAACCTTTTTATTTTCCATTAATATTCACCTAGATGTAAAAATTATTTAATTTATTCATGGATTTACAAATAAGAAACCCACATTTATTTTTTGCTAAAAATGACGTTATGATCGGGTCTTTAAGCTCTTTTGTATGCCAATATTTTTTAAAATAAACCCCTTATTTATTCTCCATGAGTTATTAATGAAATGATTTATTATAATCAATATGGCTCACATGAAGTAAATAAATATGAATTTTGCGCATTTATAGCACTCAAATGCATTGGGTAAAGAATTTAATCTCTATAGATGACATGTTTTACAATACCTTGGTGAATAACCTTTGTAATATCTATTTATGACACCTTATTGATAAACCTTGGTGATATGCTTATGAATGTGTCATTTAAATGTTGTAGCCATATTTCTATGTTATGGTTCATGTTCTTATTATTATGATATTCCTCTTACTCATGCCTTATCGTTATTCCTCATGTTCTTATTGACATTCCTCATTATCACATGTTAAATGTTTCTCTTGCTACTACCTTATTAGGTCCCATAATCAGCCCTTACATTTGATATATGTCCTCAGGTTATGAGATGCAGTAAAATTAATGTAGGGTGAATCCATTAAGGTGTATTCAAGTGGAATTAGAATATATTTTTTTAAGTTTTCATGCATTATGTACCTTATTTCCAAGAAACTAAACTTTAAATGACCCTTTATTGTTACAATGTAATGAAAAGTTATGTAATAAAAAAGAGGGATTCCATATTTGGTATCAGAGGAAGGTTTGGTTATTTTTTTAAATTAGGACTTTAAAACATTATGAAGAACCCTAGGGACAAGTATAGATATAGAAAACCATCCTGGTATTTTGGTAAGTATAAGTAAGTGGTTTCCAAAATAGTACATCCCTATCTGGATACTACAAGTGTATGTGGATCTAAAACATATGTACCTAGGGTTAACATCAAAAAACACCAATTTGAGCTAGACTCGAATGGTAATTGGTGAACGACAATGGGCTAAGTTACACACCTGGTTTCACACTCTTGAGGGACATGTTTGGTTAATCATGATCTTTTAATAAACCTTTTTGAAGGATATATATATAAAATGTAATTATTATTAGAAGATATTAATAATATATTTAAGCATGATTTTTTAAAACATAAAATCCATTTAGCATTATTAGATTGATAAAAGTAACATATTTCTCACTAAGGTTTTATTTTTTTTTAAATGGTAGGAATTAAGAGGAACCACTTAAATGATGATTGCAATGGACGATGCACGGACGGTGTTCTGATGGAAGGTGTAATGGAAAATTTTGTGAGGATGATAAATCAATTAAATCGAGTTATGAACAATAACTTGAATCAATTCAAGAGATCAGATTCACCTTTAAGGGAAAAACTTTCTGTTGAGTCCTTCATGTGTCAACAACCTCCTTCTTTCAGTGGATCTACTGACCCATTGATTCCTGAACAATGGATAAGATATATAGAAAAGATCTTTTTTGTACTCTATTGTTCATAAAAAGAGAAAGTAACCCTATAAGTATACCACTTAGAAGTAGAAGTTGATCAGTGGTGGACACTGATTAAAAATATGAAGCTAAGAAGAGAGATTGGTGTTATGGAGTGGAAAGATTTCAAGCGAATATTTGTCAATAAATATTTCCCCCATTCAATGTGAAAAAAAATAAAGAAGTAATTCTCAGATCTCAAGAAGAAGGAAAATGAATCAGTGGGATTCTATAAAATTAAATTTATAAGACTTACTCGATACACCTCTATCTTTGTTATGGATCATAAGGTAAATTTTTATAGATTATTTAGTGTACTGAGACCCCATCTATAGAGGAATATAGAAAATTGAGATTATAAAATATATGAGGAGATAGTGCAGAGTCTTATGAAGGTTGAATTGGAGTTTGTAGTGATCCAATGGTAATATAAGTCAAATAAAAATAAGAGATAAATAGATCCAAACTCAGGGAGGAACTTTGATTATGGAAGAGGAGGAAAGAAAGTGAAATTTTCCACATGTAGTAAATGTGGGAAGAAGCATTCAGGGAACTACTTACTTGGGAATGGAAAGTGCTAAAAGTGCAGATAAGAAGGCCATATATCTCGAAAATATCATGGTGAGGTAAATCCTCAACTTCTCAACACTAACAGTAAAGGTAAGATGGTGTAGGCCCAGCTGAAAGTTCAATGCTTCAAGTGTAGACATCTTGGGCACTTTTCCAATCAATGCCCAAATCAGAAGATAATGGAGGGGAACCACCATCAACCTTATCATAGTCCAAGGGATCAAGATCGAGCATTTTATATCATGATATATGAATTGTAGGCTCTGGATGATGTGGTGGAAAGTACACTCATTGTTCTCTCAAAGATAATAAGTACTTTGTTTGATTTTGGTTTTATACATTCCTATATTTCATCCAAGTTTGAAAAGAATATAGAATCAATCCTTGAACTTCTAGAAGTAGATTTATCAGTCAAGACTCCTGGAGGAGTTATCCTAGTATCAATAGTGCATAGAAACTCTAGTATTAACTTTGGTGAGTAGAATCTCATCCCAAATCTAGTAGTCCTTCCCATGGTGAATTTGAAACTATACTATGGATGGACTGGCTCTCAAAATATAATTCTAAGATCAACTATAGAAGTAAGGAAATTTTAGTAGTCTTGAATGCACAACTTATAGTAATTTTAAAAGGATATATATCTCAGCCTGATCTTTGACTAGAAGCACCTCCCATAGCCTTCTTTATAGAGATAGTCAGTGAAGAGGGATAAGGAAATGAAAGTATAAAGATATAAAATGTTACTATCATTTAGGAATACATTGATGTATTTCCTAAATAATTACCTGGACCTCCCCTAGAAAGAGAGGTAGAGTTCTCCATTGAACTTATACCTAGATCCAAGCCAATATCAAAGACCCCATATAGAATGGAAAATATAGAGTTAGAGGAATTAAAGAAATAACTTCAAGCTCTTTGGAGAATGGATTTCTATGAGTGTGACTTCTTGGGGAGAACTTGTTCTATTTGTGAAGAAGAATTATGGATAAATGTGGTTATGCATTGATTATAGAGAACTTAACAGGATCACAATAAAGAACAAGTACCCTCTCCCAAGGATTGATGATTTATTTGACCAGTTTCAAAGGGATCAATTATTCTCTAAGAATGACCTATGATCTGGGTATCATCAATTGAGAGTAAATAAATAAGATATTCCAAAGACTACCTTACAAACAAGATATGAGCATTATTATTTTGTTGTTATGTCCTTAGGCTTAACTAATTCTCCTGTTGTTTTTAGGGATTTGATGAATAGATTATTTAAGGACTGCCTTGATAAATTTTTGGTAGTTTTTATTTATGATATTCTAATATATTCTAAAAGTCGTGAGGAGCATGAGGATCATCTAAGGGTTATATTGGGAACTCTAGGGAAGGAGGATCTAGTTGGAAAATTTAGTATATGTGAATTATGGTTATAAAAAGTATCATTATTGGGGAACATTATAACCAATGAAGGAATATTAGTTGTCCCTACAAAGAAAAAGGATATATAGGAGTGCCCTCATCCGAAAATGGTAACTGATATTCATAGTTTCTTTGGTTTAGCATGGTATTATAGGAGGTTTGTGAAAAATAATCACAACTTTCTAATCCACTAACCAAGTTAACATGAAAAGGGGATAGTTTTATCCAGAAAAATGAGTGTGAATAAAGTTTACAAGAACTAAATAATAGATTGGTTGCTTCACAAATGTTAACTCTACCCTCTATAGGAGAAGTATTTGATATTTATAGTGATGAATCTCTAAAAGGGATTGGGTGTGTCCTACAAAAAAATGAAAATGTTATTGCTTATGTGTCTCAAAATTTAAATCCTCATGAGAATAATTATCCTATGCATGAACTGGAGATAATTGTAGTTATTTTTTCTCTAAAAATATGGAGGCACTATCTTTATAGGGATAAATGTGATATATGCATATACCAACAAAGTTTGAAGTATATTTTCATGCAAAAGGAATTGAACATGAGATAAAGGATATATTTAGAACTTCTTAAATACTATGACTATTCATTTCATTATCACCCAAGAAGAGAAAAAAAGGAATTGATGCATTAATTAGGAATGGCCATATTGTGTAGGAAATGATGAGGATTCAAGGAAATCCTTTGATCAAAGACTGAGTAAAATTGGACATGGCAATCATTAGGGAAGGGACATCATCAACGCTATCCCAAATGATTTCTCAGTAATCATTACTATACAATATCAAGATATCTCAAAGAGAGGATCATTTTTTATAAAATAATATAGAGGCTGTGAATAATGGGAAGTTTCCAGGGTTCAATATTTATCAACAAGGTGTACTAAAATTTCATACAAGGATATGTGTCTCATATATACCATAGATAAGGAAGGAACTGATGGATAAATCTCATATCTATATATTCTTTATACATCCTATAAGTACTAAAATTTATAGGGATATCCCAGATCATTATTAGTGGGAAAACATGAAAAGAGAGATTGCTGACTACACTACAAGGTGCTTGGTGTGTCAGCAAGTGAAGGTGGAGAGAAAACTTCCTGAAGAAGTATTACAACCACTACCCATATCAACATGGAAGTGGGATAATATCACAATGAAATTAATCATGGGTCTCTGAAGAACAACCAAAGTAAATAATGTTATATTGGTTATAGTGGATCAACTCACCAAGACTTCCCATTTCATCGTTATTCAGGAAGATTTATCTCTTGACAAACTTGCCAAGATATACATAAAGGAAGTGGTGAGGTTGCATGGGGTGACACTTTCCATAATTTATAATCATGATCCAAGGTTCACATATAATTTATATTTAAGTCTTAAACATGATATGAATACTAAATTGGATTCCAGTATAGCCTACCACCCCCAAACTGATGGCTAATTTGAAAGGACTGTTCAGACACTTGAGGACATGCTGGGAACATGCTAAATAGAATTTAATGGTGAATGGAATAAACATCTATGATTAGTTTAGTTCTCATACAAAAATAACTTCCAATAAATTATTTAAATGGAACCATATGAAGCTCTATATGGGAAGCAATTTAGAACTCCTACTTTTTGAGATAAATTTGGTGAGAGGAAACTACTTGGGCCCAATCTTGTGAAAGAGATAACAGAAAAGATTCATTTCATCCAAAAACATATAAAGTATAATCAGAGTCAGTTGAAGACCTATTTTGACAATAATTTAAGGAACTTTGATTTTGATGTTGGGGAAAAAGTTTTCCTTCAGATATCACCATGGAAGAGAGTCATGTAATTTGGAAAGAAATGGAAGCTTATCCCTAGGTACGTTGGCCCCTTTGAGATCCTTGATTTCATAGGAGTAGTGGCTTATCATTTATCACTTCCACAAAATATAGCTAAATTTCACGATATATTTCATATATCTCTCTTGAGGAATTAAATACTTGATCCCTCACATGTACTGAATTTGGAGGTGGTACAAATGGAACATAGACTCTCTTATGAGGAGCAGCTGGTGGAGATCTTAGACCATAGAGACAAGTTTCTATGAAACAAGACTACCCACCTCAAAAAAATTTTGTGGAGGAACCATAAATATGAAAAGAGACATGGGAAATAGAAGAGACAATGATATAGAAGTACCCTCACCTTTTCCCAATTGAGAAAATGAGTTAAAATTTCAAAAATGAAATTTCTTAAGGGGGGAAGAATATAACCACCCAAACTTTTTTAAATGATATTTCTTTCCTGAATAAATTTTTTTTACACATTTTATAATATTATAAATTTAAAAAATAATGAGAAACCAAAAAAAATTATCTCAATAATAATGATCATTACATTAGTCAGATACGAAACCAATTAAAATGCCAAACAATATAACTGGACAAAAAATATAAAATAGAATAACTAAAATAGGAAAGTATGGATCGCCCCAATATTCTAGAATCATATCACCCACTAAAAATTACATAGAAATAAAACAAAATACCCTTAAACCAATAATAATTTTATAAAAATTAAACTATAACATTAAGATAAATTTTAGTAAATTTTGAGTGAAAGAATGAGGTTGTATTTATAGGGTATAAAAGGAAATGTGATCGTTGAGATTCGATTGTTATATAACCATTTTTCAATGTGACCATTGGAAACTATACCCTTGGTTGATAATTTTACCAATATAATTAGTGTTTATAATTAGTAATGACAATTGATAATTGATACAAAAAAGAGAATTGATAGCCTCAACTAGTAGAGTCGTGTTGTTTGAAGCCCATTTATCAGAACATGGGAGGGAGGTATCATCATAGGGGTTTTCCCTTTAACAAGACCAATTTGAGCTTCAAAAAGTGAATCTTGAATGAAATTTCCTATAGGAGAAGTTCAAGTTAGTGAATATTTCCACTTGGTCGATGTTATTCAAGCCACTCCAAGAAAGTATGACCATTGCATATCTTACTCTTAGGGCGTATGCGGGTGTAATAAGGGGTTACGTGTCCATACCATAGTTATTTAAAGGGTTAATTATTTAATATAAATAAAATTTTCATTCCATCAATTCCTCTTAAGAATATTTTTTCTTAATAAAATATATTTTTAATTGAGATGAATTTGATAAATTGATTTTTGGATGCAGATGAAACATAATTATGTTTTTCTAGAAAATATATAAAATTTTTATAATAAACCAAGGTATTATGAATAATATTTTTTAATTAAATAGTCTTTTAAAAAATTATTTAAGTAATTAATGATAAAATAATTTTATAATGTCCAAGGAAATTTTTTATAAGTGTCAAAATATTGATTGTGCCTTAAAAACTACTTTTTTAAATAAAGAAGGATTTTTATATTTAAAAATAAAAATAATAATATTTAGAGAATTATTTTGGAAAAATGAATATTAATTTTAAATCAAAACATCAAAATTAGGTTAGGGTGAATTTATGAGAATGTTCTAAAATACTTTATTTTTTATGAATAGTAGAAAATACAGTTTTAGGGTTTCATTATATTTTATAACATCATATTTATGTTATTGTGATTTAATAATTAATTAAACACAATCCATGACCTAAAATATTTTATTTTATTACTATTAAGTATTTTAATATATTTTAATCATTTTCTAAAACTATAAGTGGTTTTCAAGTGTTTAAAAAGGAAAATTTGGTTTTTAAAAACATTTCTTGGTGGAATCTTTACTTTTCCATACTAAAAGAAGTATTAAAAAATTGTGTTCGGTTATAGTTGTTTAAAATATCATAAAATGTGAGCCAAATATCCAAAACCAAAAGCAAAAAACCATGGATAATCCAATGGTTTTTCATTTTCCACAACCTAGTTTTCCAAGACCTATATTTGGAAATTATTAAACAATTTTTGCACTTCTCCTATAAATACCCACCAATCTCTCCATTTCATTTCACTCCCAATACATCCTCCATGAATTTCTAGTGAATTTTCCTCACAAGGTTTCCTCAATCCCCTAAGGTTCTATCCTCAGTTTTTAGGAATAACTCTTTAAGATAAGGGAAATCTCTGCTTCTCTTTTCCATTCAAGGGTCCTTTTGTGGTATGTCCTCTAATTTTCAAGAAAATTCATTTTCTTCCACTTTCTATTATCCCATTACTATAATAATTTTATTTTATCAGTGGGAGAATCTTGTCCTATCTCATTTTACCCTTTTCTAAAACCATGTTTTATACCCAATATGCTGTCAAATTTACTTCTAAAATTTTCACTTTTCTCCTTAAGAAATTATCTTTTATTTTCTTTATGTGGATGCCCAAACCTTTTTATTTTCCATGTGTATTCACCTAGATATGAAAATGATTTATTTTATTTGGGTATTTACACATAATAAACTCACATTCCCTTTTCTTGAACTAAAAATGATGTTATGATCATGTCTTTAAGCTATTTTATATGCCAGGATTTTTTATAGGAAACTCATTCTTTATTCTCTATGGGTTATTAATGAAATGATTTATTATGATCTATGTGGATCATATGAAATTAATACATTTTAATTGTGTTCCCTAATATCACTACAATTCATTGGGTAAATAATTTAATCTCTAAATACGACATGTTTTACGATACCTTGGTGAATAACCTTAGTAATTTTTATTTATAACACCTTAGTGATAAACCATGGTGATATTCTTATGAATGTCTCATTTAAAATTTGTATCCATATTTCCATGTTATGTTTCATGTTCTTATTATTATGATATGCCTCTTTCTTATGCCTTATTATTATGCCTCGTGTTCTTATTGGCATTCCTCATGATCACATGCTAAATGTTTCCCTTTCTACTCCGTTATTATGCCTCATGATCACCCCTTTCATTTGATGTATATCCCTAGGTTATGAGATATAGTAAAATTAACATAGGGTGAACCCATAAAGGTTTATTCAAATGTAAATAGAATAATTTTTTAAGTTTTCATGCAATATGTACCTTATTTCCAAGAAACTAAACTTTAAAATATCTTCTGTTTATACAATGTAATGAAAATTTATGTAATAAAAATGTGGGATGTCATAGATGACTTCTTGGGACATCCTCTTTCTAAGATTCATTAAAGTCCCATCTCATTTGATCGATGTCACCATGATCTAGTGGAATTGTAACCAAACCCTAAGCTGGGAGGAAGGAAAAATTAGAACTAGAGGAGGAGGAGGCCTACGAAGATCACCAGAGGAAGAGGCCTACCTCAAATCACCATAGAAATTCCCCCAAAATACCCTACCAAACAAGGGAGGATAAAGGAGGATAAGGGGAGTCAGACCCCCTTCCGTGTGAGATAAGTTGTATAAGGAGAGGGGGATACCCCCTCATAATATTGGGGGCATGTAATTTATCCCTCTAAATAGCTCAATGATGATCCAATGGAGGCCCTTAGGACACCTCATGAAGCCCGAACTACATCTAAAAAAACCACCTTTGAGGTATTCCAAACTTCAGAACCCTCTAATGAATCTCTGATCAAAGTTCAACCTATCCAGTAATCAAAAATTCAAATTTTTATTTAATTTAAATTCTTTTAAGGACACAGGTTTTTATATTTTACCCTCAATTAATAATTAAATCTCTTTCTTAAAGGAATAATATATTTCATACATGAGGTTATATTGAAGAACGTATTCATCTTGGAAGGATTAAAATATAAATTCACATAGTATTCATCCC
Organism: Viscum album; assembly: GCA_963277665.1. Lineage (NCBI taxonomy): Eukaryota > Viridiplantae > Streptophyta > Magnoliopsida > Santalales > Viscaceae > Viscum > Viscum album. The sequence goes on from OY728145.1 coordinate 194,124,887, forward strand.
TAAAGTATATACATGTGAATGTGAATATTTTTTGGGGGTTCCTAGTCCCGAGAATAAAATCATTTGCAATGGAATTATGAGAAATGTGATAAAATAATGGAAGTGAAAAATATCAGAAAAGCATGTAGATTGTTTTAACATGGAAAACTCTTCCAATGTGGAGTACTAAAAAATCACATATAAACTCTGAAAAATACACTAATGATCAAAGGGTACAAAATTCAAGAGAATACATGAAGTTGAATTTCCAAGTACATCATATAAGAACTCATGTTAAAACCACACTCTCATACACTTCTTTCGTCTCTCTAAAACTATTCATTTGAAAATGCGTCCTCATTGAGTTTTTTCCATCATTGATGAGTCACACATGTCACTGCAAATGTGATAACTCACCACATTGGATATCCATTGCCAATGATGCATTCATAATTGCCGAAAATCCATACATGAAACCGTAAATGCAATATCCCATCACATTGGAGATCCATCATCAAAGTCACATTCTCCGTCACTAAGGAGTCGCATATGCTACTGCAAACACAGAAACCATCCATATTGGAGATTCATCATCAATGCTACATTTGTTATCATTGAAAAGTCACACAATCTACTAAAAACACGATAGCATACCACATCATAGATCCGTTTTCAATGTTACATTCCCCATCGCCAAAGAACTGCACATGAAACCACACATCGAAGATCCACCACCAACATTGTGTCTGCTATCACTGATGAGCCATACATACCACTCCAAACATATTAGACCAATTATTCCTCTCAGTGGTATTCATTTTGATGAAATCTTCCAGATAAAAATATGTCACCTCATCCTTTTATATACAGACTATGTTTATATCTCTAATTAATGCAGTCAACATTTTTTTTATTACCATTGATGGTGAAAAAAAACTCTCCAATAATGCTGAGAAAAAATTTTCTATTAATGTTGATAACATTTCTACATTAACTAATTTTTCTCTCTTTAATAAATGGGTTGAGCCATATCACTCTCCCCCTTAAACCCATTGAAGAGTGAGATAACATCCAAAAAACTCAGTTGGAAAGAAAACTATTTGTTGTCAAATCAACCATTATCCACAGCAAAAAATATTAGGATTCTCTTTTGTAACTCTGATAGAAAAATAACTCCTCCTATAAAATAAATTAAAACACTGAATTCTATATCATACTTATATCTAAACTATCTTTCTGAACAAGACTAGAACCAATAACATCTTGTTTCACCATAGCAGTGATCGACACAAAATCTGGATAACCTGCAAAAAATTAATTGCTCTTAATTCTCCCTTTTATCTCATCACCTTGGTCTTTAATTTTTAATTCTTTTTTCACCAGGGATACTCTCGGGAGAAAATGAATTATGTGTAAGATATAAAACATATATCTCAACATCTTTTGGCTTACAAACCCTATTTGATCTTGTGCATGTCCCATAAATCTTCTCAGAACCCTTCATAATTTCCACTTCAAAATGCAAGCACAAACCATCAACTCTGATACCACTATTGGGGGAGATTTCTGGTCATAGGAAGAAAATTTCTTTCAATGGAATTATGATAAACTCAATGAAATAACGAAAGTGAAAAATAGCATAAAATCACACAAATGTTTTCAACTTGGAAAACACCTCTAATGAGGAGAATTAAAAAACCAAAAAGCAACTCTAAAAAATCCACTAATAATCAGAAGTTACAAATTTCATGTAAATTGTTGAACTTGAATTTTCAAATACAATGTTGAAGAACCTTTGGGAAAATTCATTTTCACTCATGAACTTCAAAAATATGGTGAAAGTTATATCCATAAAATTAGGTCTTTTATCTTGAAATTTTATTTATAATGACATTATCAATTACAGATTTTTCAAAAATGATTTATAAAATTAGGATGAAAAGACCGAAAGGTCTATCGTGAATTTATGAATTAGGATTTTCCCATGAAGAGTTTTTCCTTACGATGTTTAATGAAGAAATTATGCATCATAATAAATATCTAATGAATTGTTGTAAATTATTATGGATATGTATAATTAATGACAATCGTTGGTCTTCCCCGTGAGTTATAATTTTCAATGAGACCAATTGGACTCCTCATGTTTTAATCTTGTTTTAATGATCACAAATCCCATTACTCCTGTTTAATCTATGTTAAATCATGTGTAGATATGGTTGGTTTCTTTAAACTTTCATTAAACATACCCAATATCTTAATTCCTATAAATCATGTTTGATTATTGTAAACTATATTTAACTTGTTCTATAATGAATTTATTTTATGAATGATCAAGTCTAATTAATTCTGTGAATATTATTGCTTAAGTTTGTATACAGATATTTGGCTAAATCTGAGAAACTGTAAGTCTGCCACCGATTCTGGTTTTCTGGAAAATGACCCAGACATCGTGACCTAGACACTATGACCCAAACACTGTGACCCATACACCATGACCCAGACACCGTGACCCAGACATCATGACCCAGAAATCATGACCCAGACACTGTGACCCAGACACCGTGACCCAAACACCATGACCAGTTTCAGATCTCATGAAGTATCTGACACCGGTTCCATGCTACCATCACTAAGACATCATTCAAAGTTTGGAAAAAGACCAAACATCATGATCCTAACACCACATCTTTGATACTAGTTTGTGATCTCAATAAAAATATGGCATCATGATTGTCTCACCACTCAAAGGAAAACAAGAAGACATCATTTTTTGGTTACACCATTTTCAAGTGACACCATTTCTAGACAGACTATGAAACCATTCTTTAATTTGTTTTTTCATTTTCAATTTAATTTCTAACAGTCATATTTGATTCATTTAAATGAACTATCATAATTAATATTTTTTTGTAGACATTTCACCTGATAGTACGAGGTACAAAGTGCAGAATACATGCATCCTATCGGCTCAAACATGTGCACTCTAAAATAAAAAGAAAAATGTGTCATTGGAACAAAGTGAGGAGACGAGTAGAAGCACGAGCATTTTTGTTTTTTAAAGTGAACTGATACATGATATAAGAAACAACTGAAGAACACACGAAGTACTCTTTATTCAAAGGCTGGACTACTATAGATCGGATCCAAAAACATTTTCGTAACACCAAATCCACAAATAACATGAGCTAGATCTAATTGGAAGAATAGCACCAAACTTGCGATACTCTGTTTTTCATAAGAGGAATCGATACTTGCATTTTCTTCATCCTACAAGTCCAGAGCTACATAGAATAACACTCAGAGCACTTCTAACCTTTTCTCATCATCTTTTCTCTATTGTGTACTGTTTTATGTTTCGAGTATTGTGTGTGTGTGTATGTATTAAAAACACGCATTTTATCCTACACTAAACTAAATGATACAAGATATACTTCCTATAATATATTTTTACACTTGTTTACCCCCATGTATAAGTGTGGAAGAGGTCCTTATTTGACCTGGTAGTTTGTACCAACAAAGAACAGTGGAAGAGGTCATGTGACCTGGACAATCCTAGGCAATGTTTTTTACCTCGATCCCTGGTGTGGGTCAATTTTATTAATATAAACTGCTTGGTGGCAGGTGATCACCAAGTGGACTGGATTAGGTATTGGTTTTAGACTGAACCGCTTGTTTTATTTATTATGTTGTTTAATTTAGTTTTTCTCTATTTTACTGTATATTTCATAAATCACTAGATTTTACTTTGATAGTTAGTCTAAGATAGATGTTATAATTGTTTTGCCTTATTATAATAGCTTCAAAAATAGTATCAATAAACCATATTGATGTTACTGATAATTAATCAATATTTTGAGAGGTTATTTGAACAAACAAACCATTATAACCATATAACCTTGATTGACTGGGTTGTATTCATTTTTTACTAGGGAACCTTTTTAAGAAAACTTTTCAATGGAATTTTTATAGATACTCAATTCACCCCCCCCCCCCCCACTTGAGTACTCTACTCTGACCAAAATTTGGTATCAGAGGAGTTTTTATTCCTTTTAAGACTCTGTTTTTAAATCTATTCAACTATGATTTTAGTTATACTTTAAAGATCTATAAATTTTGGTTAATTCTAAATTTCTATCTCTTTAAAAATATTGCGTTGTTATAGACAATAGACTCAAAGGTTTTGCAACAAACAGACCACCATTCTTCAGTAGAACTAATTATACCCAATGGAAAATTAAAATGAAAATGCATTTATAAAGTATGGGATTTGAAATTTGATCTTCAATTATAGATGAGTATAAAATTCCTGCTACTGATAGAATTACTTGGTATGAACAAACTAATATTTCCTACAATAACAATTACAAATCCATGAATTCTTTATAATTCTCTATAGGATATGAGGAATTTAGCAGAATTTCTGCATGTAAAACTACCCATGAAATTTGGGATACTTAGTCTGTTTCACATGAAGGGACTTCTAGTGTGAAAGAAATGAGACTCAATACTTATACTATTAAATATGATAACTTTAAAATGAAGCCTGATGAGCCTATTTCTTACATCTATCTCAGGTTTAACGAAATTTTCAATACAATGATTTCTCTTGGAAGAGATGTCACTTCCAAAGAACAAATCATGTGGATTCTTAGATACCTACCTGATAGATGGAGAGGAACCTCTATCTCTATTAGATAGTCATGTGACATCATTAAATTACCTATCAAAGAAATCATTGGGAAACTAATGATGTATAAATAGAAGATTAAAGTCAACAAGGAAGAGGAGGATGAACCTAAAAGAAAATATGTGGCATTTAATACCACCACCTATAAGCACAAATAAAATGAGAAACTGCAAGTATATGTAGAAATTTCTATTAGTGAACAATCATCACCTGATAGTGATGAGGAGATGCCTCAATTATCCAAAAGGTTTAAGAAATTTTACAAGAAGAAGAAATTTTTCAGAAATCCTAACTTCAAAGGAAGATATGATCAAAAGGGAGTCTAGAAGAACGGTTGGAAAATAAGTGACAAGTCTGATGAGATAGTATGCTATGAATGTTTGTGAAAAGTACATGTAAAGGCTAACTATACCAATCTCAAGTACAAAAAGAAATATTAGGACAAAGATAGAAATTATAAAAAGGAAATGAAAGCAACTTGCAGTGCTTTTGAGGAAAGTTCAAGTGACTCAGAATCTTCACATGATGAATAGGCTAACAAATCCAATATATGTTTCATGACAAACACATCTAAGGTGACATTGGAATCTCCTGTACAAAATTCCTATTATTATAGAGATGAAATTGATTCATAAAATATATCTAATGAATAAATGTTTGAGTACTACAATATGCTTGAAGAGACATGTAATGAACTAAAAGATAAATGCAAGTCCTTAAATAAACAACATGTTCTTACCAAAACTATTAAATCTGAACTTACTGTAGAAAGAGAGAAAAATGTTCAATTACTCAAAGAAAAAAATGAACTAAATATATCTAAGGAGAAATTGAAAAAGTACGTTGAAAGGTTTACTGATGGTAAAGATACTTTGGTACAAATTCTAGGTAAACAGATTTCCCCTAAATACACTACTGGTATTGGCTGTCAAACTGGTAAAATAAATTTTGGAAGAACCAATTTTGTTTCTAAATCTAGAACATACAGCTTTACTCCTAGTTCAGGAAAACACTTTTCTAGTTCAAATTATGATACAATATCTACTGTTTCAAGCTTTTCTGGACTAAATAGAGTTTATTTTTCAAGTACTTTACATAATACTTATAGGAAACCTATGAGGAAGATGTGGGTTCCTAAAGCACTAGTCACTAATATTACTGGACCCAAACAAATATGGGTACCAAAGTTTGTTTTTATTTGACTATTTTGTAGGAAAATTATTTAAAGAGCCCTAGTAAAAGCTTAAGGTACTTGGATAGTGGGTGTTCAAGACACATGACAGGAGACTATTCATGCTTCAATAACTTAATAAAAATTGATAGTGGACATGTCACCTTTGGTGAAAATGACAAAGGAAAAATCATTTTCCTTGGCCAAATCGGTAACTCTAACTCAGTTTTAATTTCAAAAGTACTTTTTGTTGATGGACTGAAATATAATAGTATTTCATAATTATGTGATGATGGATTTCATGGTAAATTTGAAAATGATGCTTGCAATGTTTTTAATTATAAAAATGAATTAGTATTTTCTGCATTGAGAAATGAAAATTTGTACTCTGTTAACTTAGATTCTTTAGTTTCTCAAAATTCTTCATGTTTAAGTGTATTTCACAAAGAGTATTGGATTTGGAATAGAAGACTAGGAAACTGCAATATTCACTCCCATAGAAAGATAACTTGAAAAATATTAGTCAAATACCTACCCAAATTTGAGATTCCAAATGATAAAGTGTGTAATCCTCGTCAAAAGGGAAATCAGCACAAAATTTCCTTCAAACCAAAGAAAGAAGTGTCAACTTCTCAAACTCTTAGATTGGTTCACATGGATTTTTTTGGACCATATATAGATTCTAGTTTAAATAGGAAGCACTATGTTTATATTCTTGTAGATGAATTTTCTAGATATACTTAGACTTTCTTCTTGGCTCACAAAAGTGAAGCCTTCTCTCATTTCACCAAATATGCTAAAATTGTAGAAAACCTTAGTAGACTTAGAATCAAATCCTTAAGAATTTATCAAGGTCTTGAGTTTGAAAATCAATATTTTGAATCCTTTTTCTCACAAAAATGTCTATATTCATAATTTCTCTGCCCCTAGAACACCTCAAAAAAATGGAGTTATATAAAGAAGAAATATGACCTTGTAAGATATTACTATAGCCATTCTTAGTGAAAATGACTTACCTATTTATTTTTGGGTTGAAGATGTATATACAACATACTATATTATTAATATAGTTTTTGTTACACCTATTCTTAAAAGAACTCCATATGATTTATGGAACAATAGAAAACCCAAAGTAATCTAATTTAAAGTTTTTGGTTGAAAAGTCTATATTCTTAATACTAAGGACAATATTGACAAGTTTTCATCCAAGAGTTATGAAGGAATTTTTATAGGATATTCAATCTCTAGTAAATCCTATATAGTGTTTAACAAAATAACTAAATGTGTAGAAGAATCTATCCATGTCAAGTTTGATGTGACAGATCCAAATGATCCTAAGATCCCTCTAGATAACCTGGAGGATGATATGTCAAATCTCGACATTAATGCTAAATACTCTAACCATCCTGTAAAAGAATCTATGAAAACTTCTAGTTCTTGAAATTCTCAAGATTTAAGTCAGAATTAAGTCAAACCTATTGAAGAACCTAAAATCACTAGTCCCTCTTTTTCTAGAGCTGTTAGAACCCTTAATAACCATCCTATAGATGTTGTTGTAGGATATTTAGACAAAAAACTCAAATTAGATCTTCTCTTAAAAATCTGGTTGAACATCTAGTTTTCTTGTCACAACTTGAACCTAAAAACATTAATGATTCTATCAATGATGAATTTTGGGAAATGGCTATGCAAGAAGAACTAAATCAGTTTGAAAGGAACAAAGTTTAGAAACTTGTTGACTAACCCAAAGATATATTCACCATAGGTACTAAGTGGGTGTTTAGAAATAAAATAGATGAACCTGGTAATATAGTTAAAAATAAGTCTAGATTGGTTGCACAAGGATATAGTCAAGAAGAAGGAATTGACTATAAGGAGACATTTTCACTTGTTTCTAGACTTGAAGTCATCAGAATTATGCTTGCTTATGCTGCTTGTCTGAATTTAAAACTATATCAAATGTATGTCAAGTGTTCATTCCAAAATGGGTATATAGCTGAGGATGTTTTTGTTGAACAACCTCCTAGTTTCAAAAATCACCACTTTCCAAATCATGTTTTCAAATTATCAAAAGCTTTGTATGGTTTAAAATAAGCTCCAAGATCTTAGTATGATAGATTAAGTACTTTTCTGATTTATAAAGGTTTTACAAAACGTATAGTTTATCCTACCCTTTTTATAAAATGAATTTCCAATGATGTTTTAATAGTTCAAATTTATGTAGATGATATTATTTTTGGATCGTCAAAAAATTCTTTATGTATTTAATTTTTAAAAATGATACAGAATGAATTTAAAATGAGCTTAATGGTTGAACTAAAATTCTTTCTCGAATTTCAAATCTTTCAACATAAATATGGTATTATTTTAAATTGAAGAAAATATACAAATTATCTTCTAAAACATTTTGTCTTGGATATCACTAAAAGTAGTGATACTCCAATGAGCACTACTTGTAAGTTGGATCTTGATAAAGATGGAAAATCTATTGATCAAACCACTTACAAAGGAATGATTGGAAGCTTACTCTACTTAACTACTAGCCAAACTGACATTATTTTTAGTATATTTATGTGTGCTCATTTTCAAGAAAACCATATTGAATATCATTTAAATTTTGTTAAAAGGATTTTAAAATACCTCAAACATATGCCCAATCTAGGACTGTTCTATCCCAGAGGACAATCATTCGAGTTAGTTAGTTATTCTGATGATGATTCTGGTGGTTTTAAGTTATATAAAAAAGAATCTAAGAAATATGTCACCTTTTAGGCAAGTCTCTAGTATCATGGTGTAATAATAAACAAAACACTGTTGCATTATCTTCTGTCGAAGCTAAATACGTAGTTGCTGGTAGTTGTTGCACACAAATTTTGTAGATGAAACACACATTATAAGATTATGGATATCAATTAAGGGATGTACCTATAAATTGTGACAATACAAGTGCTATTAACATCTCAAAAAATCTTTTTTCACACTCCAAGATAAAACATGTTGATGTAAGACATCACTTTTTGAGAGACCATTATAAAAAAGGTGATATCACTTTGGAATTCATTGGAACTGAATATCAGCTTACTGATATATTCACCAAACCATTAAATTCTAAAAGGAAATATTGTATCATACATGAATTAGTAATGATAAATCTTAAGTATAGAGTGTACTATTTCATAACTTATTATTTCACAGTTTACGGTTTCACAATTCATTGTCTTAAGATTACTGTCTAACTCTCATAGTTCTATAGTTTATTGTCTTTAAGCTTCTATTTTATGTTTACGGTCTCGTAGTTACTATCTCTCGGTTACTTTCTTGCACTTACTATCTCAAGTATTATGGTCACACCATGTGATGACACACTGTAAATATGACACCGTGAAAACCTATTTCCGATATCACCATGAAATTATATTATGGTCTCACCATAATAACACTTTCCATTTTAATTGTATTTTATTTCCTGTATTGCTATGTTAAATATTTTATTATATTTTTTTTGTGATTTTTAATTTGCAATGCCTTAAATCCCTAAATGATAAAAACCAAATTTCTTTCACTATTTTCTTCACTCGAGCTCTCTTATCTCAAACTTGAAACCTTTCTCTCTCAAACTGTAATAACTCCTTCAATTATTCATCTCTCTATCTCTCTCTCTCTCTAACCCCTCATTTAATTCCCATAATAAAGCACCCATCTTCATCAACTTCTGAGAAGTGAATATCTCAGAAGAAAATGAAAAGATCACTGAAGGTAGCGCCCGAAGGACCTTTGAACCCGAACCTTGTGGATAAAATACTGGTACCGGAAAAGGAAATTTTTCCTAAGTGGTTACTGACAAGTAATTCTTTAGTGTTGAAAGTACCGAAAGAATAGGGATGGATGTATTGGTTCACAAAGGATACAAGGCCGATTTATCCAAAGTTTATTGCTCAGTTCTATCAGTTTTTCAAGTTCTCATTTGATATAGAAGATGGTTTTGTTGTGAGAAGCTTGATTAATGGCCAAAGATTCACCTTTTCCTCAAGGTTATGGGTTACCTTCCTAGGGATACCTCATGAAGGAATTTTTGAGGACTAACAGAGAGGTCCTCCTCCTCCTTGTGATATCCTTGTTTTAGAAGAGGCTTTAGGAGGATTGATTGGAAATAAAAAGAAAAGAAGAGTTATTGCTGCTGAGTTAGATGGTGAAACCAGATTTCTATTTAATTTTATTCATAATATGGTTAGTCCAAGAAAAGGATATTTTGATACCCTTAAATATTAGGATGTATTTTTGATACATCTTATGATGAATGGACACAAGATTAACCTGTGAAACTATGTTATACTTCATATGTGTGAGTTTATTAAGACAACCTCAAAGTCTACCTCCTTGTTCTACTCAAGGTTAATCTCTGCTATGCTATATGCTAAAGGAATGGTTGGACCGAATGAAGAAGTAATCAAGGAATGTGAATTCTGTATCTCAATGGTAACAGTCAAAAGAATGAAAATTAGTTAGAATCTATGGGAAAAGGCTTGGATGAAAGATAATTAAAGGATATATGACAAGTTTAATCTGGTTGAGAATCCTTCAAGACCTAATAACACTTCTAATACAGGTTTGGAACCATATGAAATTATTGACTATCCTATTTAAGAGAAGGAAGAGGTATTTATTGCACCTCCAGAAGAAACTGTTTTGGATAAGTAAGACAATAAACCTATTCCACAAGACATAGTTGAGAAGGAAGAACCTTTTTCTAAAATAAGTTTTGATTTGGAAGAAGAACCTTCTTCTGGAATAAAATATGTTGTTAATCAAAGGTAAAAGGTTGTTCCTAAGGATAATATAGAATAATAACTTTCTATTGAGACATAATTTGTGGTTGAAGAAAATTTGGAAGAAAAAAATAATCATAATGTTATCCTATCTATTGAGGAGAGGATGGACCAATCCTTCCAGCTTTCTAGAAAAGAAATGGGTGAGAGTATTAGAGATGATATTTTAGTACCGGATCAAGGAAATGAATCTCTTAATCTTGTGATAGTTTCACTTTTTGAGGGGGAGAAGCACCCCAGTCTAGAAAGTGTTTAATTTCCTAATCCATTTGATCAAATCACTGTGGATACTTGGTATAAGTTACTTAGATACTTTGATGTGTTTGATGTCCATGAAGCCTCGGTTAAAGGTATAGACCTACCTACTGTGTTTCAATTGAAACCAGTCTCTACTCTTGAAGTAATCACTACAAAGGAACCTGATCCTGTCTCAGCTCTTGTAACTAAACCTTCACAAGAACCTCCTGCTTTTGTGAGTCAGGGTGATTTGAAAGCCTTTGGAGCTACTTTATTAGCTAGATTTGAAAATATCATGAACACACAACTTTCTCCTGTAACAAACCTAAGTGAAAGAGATGTTACCTTGCTATTAGAGAAGATCATATGGCAGATTCAGCCAAAAATTCTATATGAAATTCAAGAGGTCATAATTGAGAACAAATAGCTAAGTGATGAAGTGAAGTCTCTTAGATCTATGGTTGAAGATATGAAAAAATTCTTGCAATCAGGACAATCTCCTATTTATCATCCTGATGAGGATGTTAGTGGTCAGATTCAACAGCAATTTGTCTCTCTAATTCAATCAAACTTTACTTCATTAGCTGAAAAAGTGGTTGAGAGAAACAAGAAAATAGTCTAAGAGATGTGTGAGCTTGTTATTGGTCTCAAAAAACTGACTAATGAGTATAAGGGATCTATACCGAAATCTATGAATCAACTTAAGTCCCTCACTTTAGCGGTTATAGCCTCTAGTACCTCTAGACAGTCATCTCAATCCATTGACAGTGATCAACTCAAAATTGTGGTCAAGGAAGAACTTTATTCAGTCTTTGGTGGTTTTGACAAGGAGAGTTTATCTACTATTTTCAGGAATAGTGAAAAAGTAATTGATTTGGTGAGGATTCATTCAAAAATTAAAAATTATACTCAGAAAGAGATTACTAAGAAAGTGGATTTCTACATTAATAGGATTTTCTCTAAGCATGATATGACCAATCAATTCAAATATCTTGTAGAGAATTTTAAAATCCCTCCTATCACTCAACCATTCAAGACTCAAGTTTAAAAGATAAAATATTTCACTCTTCTATTGGACAAGTTCATGGAGAACAAAGATGATTTCGAGAAGGAAATACAGTATGGTGGTGAGATTATTAATGGCTTCATTCAGTTGTTGAAGCCTTCTCTTTATGTGCAGAGCACTGCTATTATGGATCCTGCTGCTGCACCCTTATAGCCTGGTTTACCTCCATCCTCCTCCACTTCCTTTTCCTCTACCTCAATGTCTTTATCTCAGGATATGAGTCAAATTAGACCTGTTATCCTTGACCAATAGATGCCTCGATCTTCCACCAAACCTAATTTGGAACCTTCTATTTTTTGAAGGACTCCCTCTTCCTTCTCTGATAGTTGACTCACTCCCTTCTTCAACTTCTACTTTTGCTCCTGTGGCTCATTCTGATGCTGCCAATGGAAAAGAGAAGACAGCTAGTGTTGAAGAAAAGTGAAAATTTTATCTTGATAAGGATATTTTGTACTTTTTCTTACTGTTTGTAATGACACATCTTTTTCCAATTAATGCAATGTGAACTGTTGTTGTCTATTCTCTTATTTATCTTTTTGATAATCCCAAAAGGGGGAGAACAGAACACTAAGAACAGATATCTCATTCACATAATTTTTTGTCATCAAAAAGGGGTAGATTGTTGGACTCATCATGTTTTAATCATGTTTTAATGATCAAAAATCCTGCAACTCCTGTTTAATCTATCTCAAATTGTGTGTAGAGATAGTTGGTTTCTTTAAAATTTAAATAATCTTACCCAAGATCTTAATTCCTATAAATCATGTTTGATTATTGTAAACTATATTTAACTTGAAGTCTGTATACAGATATTTAGCTAAGTCTGAGAAACCATGAGTCTGCCACTGGTTCTGGTTTTCTGACAAATGACCCAGACACCGTGACTCAGACATCGTGACCCAGACATGATGACCAGTTTCAGATCTCATGAAGTATGTGACACCAGTTCCATGCTGCCATCACTAAAACATTGTTAAAAGTTTGGAAAAGTACTAGACATCGTGATCCTAACACCACATCTATGCTACCGGTTCCGGATCTCAATACAATTCTACCATCATGACTATCTCACCACTCAAAGGCTAACAATAAGACATCATTTCATGGTTACACCATTTCATGGTTTCACCATGTTATATTGGAATTGGAACCAAACCCTAAGCTGTGGGAAAGGAAAAATAAGAACTAGAGGAGGAGGGATATGGAGATCATCAGAGGTATATGCCTATATTAAATTGGGGAAGAAACACACCAAAATACCCTCCCAAACAAGGGAGGATAAAGGTGGAAAAGGGTGTTCAAACCCCCTTCCATGTGATAGAAATTATTGGGGGAGAGGGAGATTCCCCCTCATAAGCTCAGGGGGCATGTAATTTTTCCCTATAAAGATATCATTGACGAGTTAGTGGAGGCCACTGATTGGCTAGTGTCTTGCTGCGACCTGGGCTGTAGAAACCAACCTAGGCCCTCTTGGTGTCCTTTTGAGCCCTTAGAAAACATCCTAAAGCCCAAACATCATCTAAAACACCTACCTTGAGGTGTTTTAAGCCACATAACCCTCTTATGAACCTATGATCAAAGTTATACCTATCCAATAATCAAAAATTCAAAAATTTAATAAATTTCAATGCCTATACGGACATGCGGTTTTACATTTTACCCTTAATGAATAATTAAATATCTTTATTAAAGGAATGATATATTTAATACACGAGGGGATATTGAAGAACTTATTTATATTGAAAAGATTAAAATATAAATTTACAAGGTATTCATCCTTGAAGGTTATACATGTGTATGTTCATATTGTTGGGGTGGGGAGTCCCATTTCTGAGAAGAAAATCATTTTTAGCAGAATTATGAGAAACATGATGAAATAATGGAAGTGAAAAATAGAAGAAAATAATGAATATATTTTAACATGGAAAAACCTCCAATGAGGATGATTAAAAAACCACAGGGTGTCTCTAAGAAATCCACTAATGTTCAAAGAGAATAAAGTTCAAGAAAATTCATGAACTTGAATTTCCAAATACAGCATAGAATAATCCATGTGAAAACTACTATAACATTTTGGGTTTTTGGAATGAGTCATTTTTCTAGGTAAATTTGAATTTTAAGTTTGGTGGATGATACAACATTTAAATTGGACTTCAGGGCATAATTTTGAGAATTACAATGTGTTAGTTCATTGTTTTTAGATAGGGTTTAAAGCCTGGTGACTTCTATGGGGGTTTGGATGATTTTTGGGAGTGTAATACCCTGAAAACTCATTTTCAGAAAGTGCAGGTAGAGGCACACGGTTTTATTAAATCATAAATCCCTTAAGGTGAAAATATGTGCCCCATATTTAAATAGGAGCATAGTTAGACAAACCATACAAGGTGGGGTGTGTGGATGTGAGAGATGCATGTAGTTTTTAATAGAGGTTATGCATGGGCTGCACATGGTTTGAAAAATCATGAGGCCTAGCCTACATACTTAGTACCACTTAGGTAGTGAGCGCACACGGTTGACACACAGCTTTTCCAAACCATTCTACCTATTTTAAAGTGGGTTTACTTTGGATAGTGGCATTACATATTTGGTTTATGGTTATCCAAACTGTGCAGACTAACCATGTGGTTCATCTAAAGGGGTGAAATTACAAATCTTCCCCTCCCGTTTATTTCTTTCTTCTTCCTCCTTTCTTCTCCTATTCACGTGCACAATAGGGGTATTCCTCCCATTTCTTCCTTCTCTAGGATTTGGAATCCTTCCTTCATATAGGCTCTGATTCAAGATCTATTAGTGGAATTGGATACATATTGAAAAGACTATCAATCCTCTTGCTTCTAATCTTCTTTCATTTATTTTTTTGGAATGCTATTTCCATGCAAGCTCATATGCCCTATTTTCAGGATGTTTTTCAAATTCTTCAATTTCATTCAATACAGTTCAAATTAAGGGAAGGTTTTCAATGATTGAATTCTTAAGTGCCTAAGGTAGGTGGAACCTAGATTTATCATTAAATATGTGTGTTCTATGGGGTGTGTTCTTAAATACACATGTGTGGGTTTTCTGGGTGAAACTCTTAAAAATTTAATGTTTTTTTAAAATTTTAATAAATGATGTGAGATACTGATGGGAATGGTCTTACTTTGTTAAATGCATTTATATGAGTATGGAGATTCTATTTGATTGGGAATATTATGCTAATTGTCCAAATTTAATTACTTATATTGTGATATGACTGAATTGGTCCTATAGGAACGTGTTGGGCACGGCCCAAATTACTTGGGGTGATTTTGATCACTGAGACTAAGGCGGTGATGTTCTTTAAGATGGGGCCATGGCGTGAGATATGTGGGGTGGTGGTGACCATCGAAATTGATGTGATGTGATCATCAGGTTAAGGTAATGGTGATTACCATGTCGTAGTTGAGAAATGTGGTTTTCATGTGTAAATGAGGTTTCCAGATGGTGGGTATTAGGTAAGATTGGTGATTTTCACTCACCATTATTACCTGACATTTTCATGGGAGTCATGTGTACATAGTTAGGATTCAGTGAGGTGGTTTTTACCAGTCATTATGGGCAGTGGACTTCATAGTTATAGCATCTTAGGGGATAGCGTTGACCATTAGTTATGGAGGAGGTTCTCACCATAGAAATCCATGGGATATGGTGTTTGAGAACATTATTTGGGGTGAGGCTTTCCATTTATATTTGAGGCGATGGACCAGGGTTATTGAAGGACAAATCTCAAAGTGACTTGGACGATGGGTTATCAAAACGATGGTGATTTATTATATATGGGAGGAAGAATATCATTGTACCTCAGGATGTTGGTTTATTGAGCCGATGGTGACTTTTTAAACAAAGTTATGAGGTGGGATGTCAGTTACACAATTGGTGGCACATGAGGTGTCGAATGGCATGAGGTGTCAGTGATATGTTCATGGGAGGATCCGGAGGGCTCTCCGGGTATGATATTCTAATGTGGATGCTTGGTCATTAAGACATGGTTCCTCACCATTGTAGATATATATTTAAAAAAATTTAATGTATGAAAATATTTATTTTATGGCATGTATTTAGATTCATACTGGTGTTGGATGAAGTAAGTAAACAATCACTTGTGCCTATTGAGAATAAGTAGATAGAGTTATTTATTTTTATGCCTGAGTTGTTTATATTTATTTATGTATGAATACACTGTGTAATTATTGATGTAAGATAGAAACATGTTGGTGTTGTCCTACTAAGTATATACTCACACCCTGTATGGGTCCCTCAGGATGCATGCAAAATTTATATCTCTAATATCAAGTAAGGGACTACACTTATAGTCACGAGCTTAGTGAGCAGTTACTTGGGATGGATGGAAGTGGACCAAGTAGTCTGTTGCATCGAACCAGATTTCCCCTTTTTGGATTTTTCCATTCTTATTATACGTACCTATATGGTCGTCCATGGGAGACCTTTCATGTTGTCTTTTTTGACTGTTGTAACATGTATTCTTGTTTACAAATGATATAATTCCTTGGGCTTATTATTATCACTATTGTTTAACTATGCTTATACTGAGATTGATATATTATTTCCATTGTGTTATATATATATATAATTATCATTATTATTATCATCATCATAGAGTATAGTCTCCCTAATATCACATTTTAGACCCTCCTTGCTAGTCGGCAGCCTTTAACGTATGGAAAGGCGTACCTAAGGCCTAGTGACCTCCGGACTAGAGCATAGGTTTTAAGTGTCTCCCAGGCTGGGGAACTACAAATTGTATCAAAGTTGTTTATTTTCATTTTTTGTTTTATTATTTGGGATATGGTAGACTGAAAACTAGGGTCTAGTCAGAACCGGGTAAAGAGCTTGTGTTTGGGTGCCTATAGCCCCATGCACTGGGGATAAACCAAGTTTTTGGGGTCGGATATTTATTTTATGCTTTGTTCTTTCACATTTGATTGATTTCCACCTTGAGTGGTGCACTTGGATATGATTTTATGGAATTAAGATATTTTGACCCTTGGTCTAGTATGGAACGAGAGGATTATTTATGTGTCATGATAGGCACTTAGGCTCATGGGATGTGTGTATATGATTGTGATTTTCATTGGTAACCTAGAATGTTCTACTAGGGGTTGGGCTATTTAAATGTGAATGAATCTAATTTTAAGCATAATTTACTTTAAAAGGTTGATTTACTGCCTTTTGGTGGTGAACCCTATTTAAATATAGTTTTGGTCATTTTTATTATTATATTTGACTAAATAAAATTATTTTTTAGAATCGGGACATCAAAATTTACTTTGGGTAATTTTTTTGGTATTTTTCTGATAAAATTCATTTTTTAATGAATAGTTAAAAATATTGTATTTTAATTCAAATCTACTTTTTAATATAATTTATTTATATGGTCGAATTGTCTATTTAATTGGTTTTAAAGTTTAATTAGATTATATTTTTACTATTTAATCCAATGGTGGTCATTGGAATTAATTTCACTTTGAAATTGGACATAAACAAGTGTCAATCTTTTGATAGATATTGTTTCTTAAAAACACGCTATTTGTTTTGACAACGGGAATTAATTTTAAATTAATTAATTCAAATTTTATATTTTTAATTTTGATAAATAGACATTATTTTTGAATTTGGAATATCAAATATAGCTCAGGCTTAATTTTTGGTATTTTTCTTAAAAACGCCAATTTTTGATGAATAGTGGAACCAGTAAGTAGTAGTTAAAAAACTGACTTTTTCATTTAAATGAAATTTTACCACATATATAAATTGAATTTTAAAAATATTACATACATGGTTGTTATTAATAAGTAAAATTTGGTTCGATAATATGAAAATAATTTTTGGTGAATATAGACTTTTGACTTTTATTTACCGTGATTAAAGTTAAATAGAGTAATTCAATGTAAAAAGAATATCATAATAATACAAAATTACCTTAACACTTATCGTAACCTTTTTGGATGAGTCATAGCTGACCATGGACATCCTTTGGTCTATTTTGGGACCCCATGGAGCCACTTAAGAGTGATAATGACACTTTATTTTAATTAACTTAAAGTAAAGACAAAAATGACATAAACAAATATCTTTTAGTAAATTAATTTTTACATAGGGTTATATAAGTTATCATTTAGACTATAAATACTCATTGGAAATATAAAATTAGTTACTACATCATGGTAGCTTTTTTATAATTTGTATACATCAAATAAATTAAATTATGTATGACACAATAATGATGCAATGTTTACCTCATTAATAAATGATTTAAATAAATAAGATTATAAAGATTAAAATAATATACAAAACCTGTCCCATTACTATTGTATGATTTTATTTCGACCATGAGTCATCTTATATTCTACTTTAATTAGTTTTGGATCTCTAGAAACCGAAAATCATTATATAATAAACTAATATTTTCACATTTTCCTAAAGAACCCCTCCAACCCCTTATAAAAACCTCTCACCTCAAACCCATTCATCAAACCTCTCAAGCCCCTTGGATCATCCAAATTCTGAACCATTAAGCTCTATACATCCCTATTCTCCTCCTATAAGCCTTAACTTAGGCCTAAGGCACTTCGAAAAACCCTTTTGGTTCAAACCAAAGGGAGTTACCTGAATTAAAGGTAACGGTTTCTCTTAAATTATTTTGTTTTATTTTGTTTTATTTTACTTCCCCAACCCCATAAACTCTTTTTATTCCTTTATTTTATAACAAAACCCATATCCTTAATATACTAGGTTTTTTTTATGAGAAGTATTCTAACTACACTTACACACACCTCTGTCTAATGGGTAAAGAACATATTGTTTCTGTGGACGGAAAACCACTATCTCACGAAACGATGATTGTTCAAATATCTCCAACCGCCTCTCATGGTGGACATCATGATGGAATTGTATTTATATATGATATATATTATATTTATATTGTTTCTATGATTCTGTAGTTTTCATTTATATAATACATTTATGGTTTCCATAGTTGGTAAATACGATAATCTCATTTGAGGAAGTGCGGACTACCGCCCCCTCAAAGTGATATGACTCGTTAATTCCATATGTGTGATGTATAAAGGATTAATTTAATTATATTATATATGATATTATACTGTAATTATAATATAACTATGTATCATTGTTTTTTAATTCCATTAAAATAAGAAATTTAAATGAAAGTAGCGTTTATGCGTACGTACGGATTAGCGTCTCCCTGAACGGTGAATTTTATTTCTTATCTCCAAATTTTATGTACTATTATAAATACATAAATATACTAGATATATATGATATATATGTTATCTAAATCATTAATATCATTCTGTATATAATGGATATTTGACCACATGAACAACTTGTAATTATAAGAAGTTCATTTTTGACTCAAGTACCAAATATCAACAAAATGGCCATTATTAACTTAAATGATTACATAATGTTATAACTTGGTAATAAGTGATTTACAAGGAATGATAAACTTTAAAAAAAAGTTCTTAAGAAAGTAGAAATTATATTTAGTTTATTATTCAGGAGATTAAGGAACGAACGGGTCAAGTCATACACGAGTTAAGGGACTTCATCTCAATCTCCTTTCATTGAGGTATATTTTGTTTTAATACACGAATTTCTTTTATAAATTGTTTAAACACCTTTTAATATTCATTTCAATCAAAGGGAATATTTTTCAATGAAGAGTTTTACTAAACGACAAAAAAATAATGTTTCTTTTAATGTAAGCGGTGACAACGACCTTTCAGCCGCCACGAGTATTATTTTATCTTTGGGTTCCTTAACAAGCTGTAATTTTTTTTAAAAGAAAAATAAATACCATATACTATTTCATGTATTTTGGTATTGAAAATGGTTTTGATAATGGATTTTTTATGTTGATATATTTAAGTGATATATTGTGATTGAAATGTGGAAATGTTTTCTTTCCTTTATATTTTTTGTATGTGTTATGATTTTATAATGGTACTTGGACATTTGATGGGTGGTTATGTGATAAACCAAATAATGGTTGGTTCCATGATAAACTAGGATGGGTGGTTACATTATAACCTCCAATTCATTGGTTATGGAAGTCGGTTGTATGGCTATTCCATTTAGTGGTATGTGTGGAAGTCGGTCGTATGGTTATTCCATTTAAGTATGTTTATGTCTCAAGTTACCTTTATATGTTATGTGTTATTTATATGAGTTTTATGGTAATATTTTGGTTACAAAAGGGTAAGAAATGATCTTTTATTTAGTGAAGAGTATTTACTACTTCATAAAGGTGAAAAGTATTACTTATGATAAAGTATTCATGGTTTACTTATTGTTTTCAAAAAACTAACAATTTTCCTTCTTTGTGTATCCCTTACTGAGCTTTTTATACTCATACCAAGTTTTTTAAATATTTTTCACAGCACATAAAGTTGAATAGGGTCATGTATGGGATCAATGAAAAGTCATGTTGTCTAAAACATGGAACTAGACATGACTCTTTTTTTCAAGAATTTTTATTTTGTGAAAAATATGGGAACTGAGTAGAAGTGTCTACATGGTATCTTTTGGGATGTAATGTAACAGTTATGACCTAATTATCTAAAACTCTAAACCTAAAAAGCTCATCAATGTGAATTATTCCTTTAATTTAAGATTATGTAATTTTTTAAGGTTGGGTCTTTATAGTTGGTATCAGAGGTCAGTTTAGACAATTTTAGTTGTTACGGTATTGTTAAATTAATATATATAAATTAATTTATGTTAATATTGAAATGATATAGCATTTGCAGATTACCATGTTGCTTCACCTAAGATATTTCTGTGTTCATAATGGTTTTCCATAGAGGAAATAGTGAAACTATGTTGGGACGACATCAAGAGGAAGACAACCTTCCAAATTAGAAACCTGAGATGGTTGGAATCAGAACTGAATAGTTTGTTGTAGTGATAGCACAGTTGACTCAGGCTATAAATAGTAGTGGTATCCATGCACGAGATCATCCAGATCAACAATAGTGGAACATGTCAATAGTGGAGCATTTCATGATGCAACATCCCCCATCATTCATAGGATCATCTGACCCTGTTTAAGTAGAAGGGTGGATTAAAGCACTGGAAAAGATTTTCGATGTCATGGGGTGTTTAGAAAATAAAAAGGTTAGTCTTACTATTTACCGTTTTTAAGTTGAAGCTAACCAGTGGTGCTCTATGGTGAAAAATATCAGGGATAGTGAGGAGATTGATGCTCTTGATTGGGATTAATTTAAAGGTATGTTTCTTGAGAAATATTTTCCTAAGGTGGTTCATCTTAGGATGGAAAAACAATTCCTAGAATTGAAGCTGGATGATGACTCAGTGGATGCTTACGAAGGAAAGTTCACTCGAATAGAAAGGTATGATCCAAAATTCATCTGAGATCTTAATAGTAAGATAATTTGATTTTACTCAGGACTGAAGTCGTGATATCATTATCCTCTCGTGAGTTCAAAAGTTATGAAAAACTTGTTCGATGTGTGGAGAAAGTGGAAATGGAGTTTACCGATGATCAGGTGTTCTTTAACAAACAACAGAATAAGAGGTCCAGTTGGCAGGAAAAGAGAAGGAATTAATCAAAGAAGGATGGAGGTAAGAAAACTAAATATCCATCTTGTGAGAAGTGTGGTAAAAATAATCCTTTATAATGTTTATTAAAGTCTGGAAAGTGCTTCCAGTGTGTGAAGTCTAGTCATATTACTTGAATCTGTAAGGAAGATGACCAAGCAGGCAATGAAAAGCCAGCGGTAATATGATTTAAGTGCAATAAAATGGGTCATTATGAAAATGAGTGTCCAAAAAAGAACTTAAATGAGGAAAAGCAACTAGACTACAAGCAGAATGGGGTGGTGAAATCCTTTTCAACTACTTCAGTAGATGTTGGGCCATAAAATAAAGTAGTATGTGGTACAATTTTTGTTTGTTCAAATTATGTCAAAGTGTTGTTTGATTCAGGGTCTACACATTCTTTCATTTCTAAGAATTTTTCTAGTAAATTGGGATTTCCATCTCAAGATATGAATCCTGAACTTATGGTAAAAACACCTAGAGGAAATGTTGAGACAAAACGAAATTATAAGAACCTGCATGTCCTTGTGTACGGACAGAATCTACCTGCAAACCTTATTGGTTTTCCTCTAGTAGAGTTTGATGTTATTTTGGGCATGGATTGGCTGTCTATTTATCATGCTAAGATTGACTGCAGAGTTAAAGAGGTTTCTATTCAAAAATATTTTCAGTTTGTGTATAAGAATGAACTCTTACTTTTGATAACATGTCAGGAAGCTGAGAAACTAGTAAAAGATGGAAATGAATGTTACCTTGCACATATTATTGAAAACAAAGGAATTGTTTATATTAATGATGTGTCAGTGGTAAATGAGTATCTTGATATTTTTCTGATGAGTTTCTTGGTATTATACCTGATCGGGAATTTGAATTTACCATTGAATTAGTTCCTAATGATAATCCAATTTCATAACTCCCTTATCGAATGGCTAAAATTGAACTTTTAGAGTTAAAGAAGTAATTGCAGGATTTATTAGATAAAGGTTTCATTCGTCCTAGAACATCACCATGGGGTGATCCTATCATTTTTGTTAAAAATAAATATGGTTTAATGAGACTTTTCATTGATTATAGAGCATTGAATAACATCACTGTTAAGAACAAGTAACCTTTTCCTCATATCGATGATTTGTTTGATCAGCTCCAGGGAGCTTAGTATTTTTCGAAGATTGATTTGATTTCAGGGTACCATCATTTGAAAGTAAAGGAAGAAGACATTTCAAAGACCTTATTTCATACTAGATATGGCCATTATGAATTTTTAGTTATGCCTATTGGTTTAACCAATGCACCTATTGTATTCATGGATCTTATAAATAAAATTTTCCTTGAGTTATTGGATAATTTTGTGGTTGTGTTAATTGATGATATCTTGGTTTATTCTAAAAGTAAATAGGTGCATGAAAGTCATTTAAGGGTTGTTTTTAAAACCTTAAAAGAAAAAAAACTGTCGGGAAAATTCCGCAAGTGTGAGTTTTGGTTACAACAAATTTCATTCCTTGGTCACATTGTATCAAAAAATGGTATAACTGTTGATCCTTCTAAAACAAAAGTTAATGAAGAATGGAAAAGACCCACAAATATAAATGAGATCTATAGTTTTATTGGTTTGGAAGGTTATTACCAGAGGTTTTTTGAGAATTTCACACGGTTGTATAGTCCAATTACTAAGTTAACCCAAAAAGTGTTAAGTTCATTTGGACAAAATAATGTGATGATTGTTTTCAGGAATTGAAAAAAAGATTAGTGAATGCTCTAGTTTTGGCACTGCCTTCCAGAACTGGTGAGTTTGTTATCTATAGTGATGCTTCGTTGAAAGGACTTAGTTGTGTGCTTATGCAGAATGATCAAGTAATTTATTATGCTTCACATCAGTTGAAACATCATGAGTTAAATTACCCTACACATGATTTGGAATTAACTGTTGTTGTTTTTGATTTAAAAATTTGGAGGCATCATTTGTATGGATTAAAATGTGAAATATATACTAACCACAAAAGTTTGATGTATATATTCACTCAGAAAGAATTGAACATGAGACAAAGAATGTTGGACTCATCATGTGTTAATCATGTTTTAATGATCACAAATCTCATTACTGTTAATTAATCTTGATCTTCAGTGCACATCTTGTTAATGCTCTTCAAACTCAACAATAGGTGCATATCATGTTTTTATAATAACAAATCTTATGGATGTTAATTACTCTTTACAAGTTTTATGCATAATCAAAATTCTCTCATATATTATCTCTAATGATTAACCTTAACCCATATTCTGCATATCACTATCTTAGTCCGAATACAGTTTTTTTCTAAGTATGGAGACACCATGAAGGACTCACCGTGAGCAGACACCATGACCAGACACCGTGACCAGACACCGTGACCAGACACCATGACCAGACACTATAACCAGACACTGTGACCAGACACCGTGACCAGACACCATGACCAGACACAGTGACCAGACACCGTGACGAGACACCGTGAGGAGACACCATTTCCATGATCACTGTGACACCGTTTCTTAAGCTTTCATCAATATTATTTTAAATAATGCTAACGGCCATATTTGTTGTTTTTAATGCAATTAATGTTATTTAATGTTAGTTGTTGGATTGACAAGAAACTGTATCTCGTACCTATGAAAAGGGAATCATTCCTACTTCTAGAGCTCGTGGAATATAAAGAAGATTGAGCTGCATTAGAGAACATGCGCGCGCTTGACACGTCTCGACACATATACTACAATACATGCGAGCTATGTACTGAATAGAAGAACAATTCGGAGAAAAACTATGAAGAACACATTGCATGATTCTCAAAGAAGTTCCATACATGAAATCCTACATTTCTGAAGAACACACAACGAATCAAGAGACTGTAGAACACAAGATAAACTACAACACTCTGTTTTTTAACAGAAAAACCAGAGAAGGACTCTGAAGCATTCCTGCTCAATCCAACGAGTCCAAATCTATATTGAAAATCACTAGATCCATTTCTAAACTCTACATCTCTACTCTGTGATTCATTATTTACTTTTCGAGCAGTGTGTGTCATCTGCTGTATTTTTACTCACACACTGTCTCCTGAACTTTAACTGGAGGATCTGTAAATCCTCACACAAACTCTTAAATCTTTTATTTCCCACTGGGATAGTGGTAGGGGTCGTGTGTGACCTGAACAGCTGGTTTGATGTTGTTTTGTTTCCCACGAATAACAGTGGTAGAGGTCTTGGACCTGGACAGTTTTTGTAAAACTGTTGTTAACCCCGATCTAGGGTGTAGATCAAATTCTTATATATATTTGAGAGGACTAAGTCTCGGCTTGAGACTGAACCTCTTGTTATATTTGTTGTGCATATTTTATTTAAGTTTAATGTATACGAAATATAATATATTTATTCCGCTTCTATTACTTTAAAATACAAAATTATTTTGAAGCTAATTTGACAGTTAGATTAGCAAGTGTTTACACTTATTGTAAATCAGTAGATTAGTTTCAAAAGTTAGTTTGATCTTGTGGTTAAACTAACTAAGACCTATTCAATCTTTGAGAAGCTAAGTGAACATTTAAAATCTGTATAAATTCACTACAGTTTAACTTATTTTATAAATTGGGGGATATTATCTAGACAATATTTTAACAAAAATTTTAATTGGAACTCAATTCACCCCCCTCTTGAGTGTCCACTCCGACCAACATTTGGTATCAAAGGTTTAGTTTTTTTGTTCAAATATTTTTTGAAATACTCTGTTTTTCAACTGTGATTTTAGTTGCATCTTTAAAGATATTAAATTTCTGTTAGTTCTAAAATTTTTTATCTCTTTAAATTGTCTTTCTAAAATCTAGTTATGGAAAATAGACTAGAGGGTGTTTCTACTAATAGGCCACCTTTCTTCAATGGTACCAACTATGCTCAGTGGAAACTTAAAATGAAAATTCATTTAGAAAGCATAGGTTTTGATATTTGGACTGCCATAGAATCAGAATATAAACTTCCCACTACTGCTAGATCCACTTGGGATGAACCTACAAAGACTGCTTACAATAATAATTGTAAAGCCATGAATGCTTTGTACTGTGCTTTAGGAGATGAAGAGTTTAACAGAATTTCTTCTTGTAAAACTGCTTTTGAAATTTGGGATACCTTGGGTGTTTATCATGAAGGAAAAACCAATGTTAATGAAATGAGAATAAATAATTATACTATTAAATATGATAATTTTAAAATGAAAACTGATGAACCTATTTCTGACATGTATCTCAGATTTAATGAGATAGTCAATACAATGAATTCACTTGGAAAAGTAGTTCCAGCAAAGGAACAAATTATGAGAATCTTGAGATGTTTACCAGACCGATGGAGAGGCACATCTGTTTCAATCAAAGAGTCATGTGACATTGCTGCTCTACCGGTTAAAGAACTCATTGGTAAGCTTATGATGTATGAGGAATAACTCAAGGTGAACAAAGAAGAAGAATATGAACCTAGAAGAAAGTCTGTTGCTTTCAAATCTTCAACTTCAAAGAACAAGGATAAGGAGAAACTTCAAGCTATAAACGAGAGTTCAAGCTGTAAAGACAGTGAAAGTTCTTCTGATAGTGATACTGAGATGGCTCACATTTCCAAAAGGTTTAAAAATTTATATAGGAAGAATAAGTTTTTCAGAAAATCAAATTACAAAGGTAAGTATGATAACAAGGGACATTGGAAAAAAGATTGGAAGAAATCTGACAAATCAGATGAAGTTATCTGCTATGAGTGCAAAAGGAAAGGACACATAAAAGCAGACTGTCCAAAGTTGAAATACAAGAAGAGGTATGAATACAAGGAAAATAAGTTTAATAAAGCCATGAAGGATACTTGGAGTGCTTCTGAGGATAGCTCCACTGAATCTAAAGTTTCTGAAACTGAACACAGAAATAAGGCAAACATGTGTTTTATGACAAACACTTCTGAGGAAACCTGCTTAAAGAGCTCCTGTAGGAAGACCTGGTACTTGGACAGTGGATGTTCAAGACATATGTCTGGAGACTTCTCTTGATTTAAAATCTTAGTCAGGATTGATGGATGCTTTGTCACCTTTGGTGATAATTCTAAAGGGAAAATCATCGGCTTAGGCCAGATTGGTAACACTGACTCAGTATTAATTTCTAAAGTTTTATTTGTTGATGGACTTAGATATAATCTGTTAAGTATTTCTCAGTTATGTGATCATGGTTTTAATGTTAAATTTTAAAATGATTCTTGAAATTTTTTTAATTCTAAAAATGCTTTAGTATTTTCTGCCCTGCGAAATGAAAATGTTTATGCTGTTGATTTAAATTCTTTAGCTAAGCAGAATATTACTTGTTTGAAGGGATTTCATAAAGAGTCTTGGATTTGGAACAGAAGATTAGGACACTGCAATATACACTCACTTAGAAAACTTACTAGGAAGAACTTAGTTAGAGACCTACCCAAACTTGAGTTTCCAAATGACAAAGTTTGTAATCCTTGTCAAAAGGGAAAGCAACACAAAATATCTTTCAAACCAAAGAAAGAAGTCTCAACTTCTCAACCTCTCGAGTTGGTTCACATGGATTTGTTTGGACCATCTAGAGTTTCTAGCTTAAATGGGAAGCACTATGTCTATGTCTTAGTAGATGACTTTTCTAGATATACTTGGGTATATTTTCTAGCTCACAAAAGTGAATCTTGTTCTTAATTTTTTAAATACTCCAAATCTGTAGAAAACCTTAGTGTACTTAAGATTAAAACTTTGAAAAGTGATCATGGCCATGATTTTGAAAATCATGAATTTGAATCTTACTACTCACACAATGGCTATAGTCACAATTTCTCTGCCCCTAGGACACCCCAGCAAAATGGTGTAGTAGAAATAAGGAATAGAACCCTGCAAGAAATTGCTAGAACTATGCTTAATGAGTATGACCTACCTGTTTATTTTTGGGCTGAAGCTATAAATACAGCTTGTTATATTATTAATAGAGTCTTAATTAGACCTGTTCTTGAGAGGACCCCTTATGAGTTGTGGAACCATAGGAAACCTAAGGTTAACTACTTCAGAGCTTTTGGCTGCAAAGTCTTTATTCTTAATACCAAAGATAATATTGACAAGTTTGCATCCAAGAGTGATGAAGGAATTTTGCTAGGTTATTCTATCTCTAGTAAAGCCTATAGAGTTTTCAATAAGAGAACCAAGTGTGTGGAAGAATCTGTTCACATCAAGTTTGATGAAACTGATCCACATGAGCCTAAAACCTCTCTTGAAAATCTTGAAGATGATCTCTCTATTTTGAACCTTAATGATAAAGACAGTGTACCTATAGTTAAAATGTCCAGTTCTGGAAATTTTCCAGAACCTGCTTCTGTTGATTACCAACCTGTTGATGAACCTGAAATTTCTAGCCCTACCTTTACAAGATCAACTAGAATTCTGAAGAATCATCCTTTAGATGTTGTTGTAGGAAATCTTGATAGAGGGACACAGACTAGAGCTTCTCTTAGAAATCAGGTTGAACATCAAGCCTTATTGTCACAGCATGAACCTAAAAACATTGATGATGCTATTAATGATGAATTTTGGGTAATTGCTATGCAAGAAGAACTCAATCAGTTTGAAAGAAATAAAGTTTGGAATCTTGTTGAAAGACCTAAGGACACTTTCACAATAGGCACAAAATGGGTGTTTAGAAATAAAGTAGATGAATCCGGAAACATAGTTAGAAATAAAGCTAGACTAGTTGCACAAGGCTATAGTCAAGAAGAAGTTATTGACTATGAGGAGACTTTTGCTCCAGTAGACAGATTAGAAGCTATTAGGATTTTACATGCTTATGCTGCATATCTAAATTTCAAACTATATCAAATGGATGTCAAGAGTGAATTCTTAAATGGATATATTGCTGAGGATGTTTTTGTTGAACAACCACCTGGTTTTTCAAACCCTCATTTTCCAAATCATATTTTCAAACTATCAAAATATTTATATGGTTTAAAGAAAGCTCCAAGAGCTTGGTATGATAGATTAAGTACTTTTCTAATTTCTAAAGGTTTTACAAAAGGAATAGCTGATCCTACTCTTTTTATAAAATGAATTTCTAAAGATGTTTTAGTAGTACAAATTTATGTTGATGATATTATCTTTGGATCTTCTAAAAATTCTTTATGTACTGATTTTTCAAAAATAACGCAAAATGAATTTGAAATGAGTTTAATGGGTGAACTTAAATTCTTTCTTGGTTTTCAAATTTTTCAAAATGATGATGGAATTATTTTAACTCAAAGTAAATATGCTAGAGATCTTTTAAAACGTTTTGGATTGGATAGCACAAAAAGTAGTGAAACTCCCATGAGTACCACCTGTAAGATGGATCTTGATTAAAATGGTAAATCTGTTGATCAAACCACTTATAGAGGAATGATTAGAAGTCTAATCTACCTGACTGCTAGTCATCCTGATATTATGTTTAGTGTGTGTATGTGTGCTCGTTTTCAAGAAAACCCTAAAGAGTCACATTTAAATGTTGTAAAGAGAATTTTCAAATACCTCAAGCATACTCCCAATTTAGGACTGTTCAATCCCAAAGGACAATCATTTTAACTAGTTAGTTATTCTGATGCTGACTTTGCTGGATGTAAGCTAGATAGAAAAATCACCTCTAGAACATGTCATCTTTTAGGCAAGTCACTATTATCATGGTGTAGTAAGAAACTAAATTTTGTTGCATTGTTAACTGCAGAAGCTGAATACATAGCTGCTGGAAGTTGTTGTGCACAAATTTTGTGGATGAAACACACATTACTAGACTATGGATATCAATTCAGACATGTCTCAATAAATTGTGACAACACAAGTGCTATTAATATTTCTAAGAATCCTGTTTCTCATTCTAGGACAAAACATATTGATGTAAGACATCACTTTTTGAGGGATCATTATCAAAAAGGTGATATCACTTTGGAATTCATTGGTACTGAATATCAACTTGCTGATATATTCACTAAACCATTAAATTCTGAAATATTAGACTACATCATACATGATCTTGGTATGATTAATCATAAATGAATATCTTACTGATCTTAATGTTTAAAACTTTACTGTACTTTACTTTACGATTTTATACTTACTGTTTATAAGTTACAGTTTTATGCTCACGGTCTGACAACTCACTGTCTCACCGTGACTATATAAACTGCTCACTGTTTCACCGTGATAACTATAAACTATTTCACCTTGATGGCTAGTTTTCTATCTCACCATGAGAAGTATGATAATTTTTATTTTATTTTATTTTTACCCGTATCGCGGTAATTTTTATTTCACCGCTATTTGATTTCCCGTGTTTGTGTTTTTATGACGTTTGACATTCCCAAATGATAAAACTTAAGGGTTCCATTCGACTCCTTACCCAAATTCTCTCCTGAACCTTCTCTTCCCTCTCTCCCGAACCTTTAGTGAATTCCAAGGATGAAGCGTCCATCTTCACCCTCGTCTGAGAAGCGCTGCTCTAAGAAACAAAGGAGGATACCGAGGATTGCTCCCGAAGGACCTCTAAACCCAAACTTGGTAAGTCGTACTGTTGTATCTGAAAAAGAGGTTTGCCCTGAATGGTTGTTGTCTAGCAGATCATTAGTTCTGAAAGTTTTAAAAGAACAAGGATGGCTTGAATGGTTCACTGGGCAGAATAGACCGATTTACCCGAGGCTTGTATCTCAATTCTATCAGTATGTGAAGTTCTCTTTTGAGTTTGGAGAAATCTTTTTGGTGAACAGCTGGATCGATGGTCAGAAGTGCTCTTTCTCTTCAATGTTGTGGGCCGCATGCCTAAGAATTCCACATGAAGGAGTGTGTGAAGATTACCAGAGAGACCCTCCTCCAACAACTGAAATCTTTGACCTAGAAACCTCTTTGGAAAATCTAACTGGAAATGGAACCAAGAGAAGGGCCATAGCTGCTGAACTGGATTGGGAGACAAGACTTTTGTTCAAGTTTGTTCAGAATTTGGTTAGTCCAAGAAAAGGGGATTTTGCTGTGATGAAGTATCAGGATGTGTTCCTGATTCACCTGTTGAAGAATGGCCAAAAGATCAATCTGTGTAAGTATGTTATCAACCATATCTGTGAACTGATCAAAGTAACTTCCAAATCCACCAACCTGTTTTATTCAAGGATGATTTCAGCCATGTTAGTCTCAAAAGTAATGGTTGGACCGAATGAAGAAAAATTAGAGGACTTTGATTTCTGCCTATCCATGCCTATCATCAGAAGGATGAAGATTAGCTGGAATCCCTGGAAAAAGAAATGGGTTGAGGATGGTGATCAACTGTATAAAAATTTTAATCCTGTTGACTATCCAAGAAGGCCTAAGAACCTAGCTGATCCTGGTTTGGAACCAGATAAAGTGGTTGAGTACTCAGAAGAAGAAGAACAAGAAGAAGTAACAGATGAAGTTCCATCTAGAGAAGAATCAGTAATACCTCCAATGGAAACAGTTCCTGTTGAAGAGGAAAGGGGTGTTATCTCTGCTGAAATACCTCAAGGAGAGGATTTTTTTGTTGAAGAGACTCTTTCTATTGAGAAAGAAGCAAGTCAGGAAGCGTATCCAGTGGAACAATCGATTCCTGAGATTATTCCATCTGATGAAGAAATAATGGCCATTTCCTTTCAGATGGCAAGGCAAGAGTTTGCTGAAGATATTAGGGATGATCCGGTGGATCTTTTCCATGTTCCTGAACCTCAAGAATCTAAAAGGGAAGCACAAGTTGAGGGGGAGGAAACTCGAAATCTTGATATTGTGGAAGCTGGATCTGGTGAAGCTTCTCAACCTTCTGTCACTTTCTCTGTACAATCTCGGTATGAGTTCCCAATATTTTATTATGTGAATGAGTCACAGCAAGTGACTGAAACTGGAATGGATCTTTCTTCTTTGTTTCAACTGAAGTCCTTAGCTCATTTAGAACCAGAACCAGAGCCCCAACCTCAATCTGGATCATAATCTGGGTCTGAAGATGAATCTGATCCTCAACCAGAATCTGAACCTCTACCTTTACCTGCATCCTTACCTGAGCTTCATTCCTTTGTAACCAAAGATGATCTGAAAGTTTTTGGCGAGACTTTGTTAGCTGGTTTTGAGAAAATTGTCTCCACTCAACCTCGCCCAATGACTCAATTAAGTCAAGAATATGCATCAATTCTCTTGGAAAATATTATCTTGCATATTCAACCAAGGATGATCCGAGAAATTCAAGAAGTCCGAGTAGAGAATAAGTTGCTGAGTGCTGATGTTGTAAATCTGAAAAGTATGGTTGCAAGTCTGCAGAATGAGCTATCTGTGAGATCTGAGCCTGCTCCTATTTCTGCCCCTGCACCTGCTGCTGTTTCACCTGAGTCTTCTGATTCCCTCCTTGCTAGGGAGATTATGTCTCAAGTTCATCCTTACCTACTATCTTTTGATGAAAAGATTGTAAAAAGGCAAAACAAGATGCTGGAATGCATGAGAGAGCTTGTGGAAACTTTGAATAAGCTTACATATGAATACACTGGATGTCTGCAAAAAGTTCTGAAACAGCTCAAAGTTATAACCGAAGCTGTCAAGGCTTCACCTGCTTCTGGTCAGACCTCCACACCTGCTTTGGATGATTCTCTGCTGAGATCCACAATTAAGGAAGAATTACATAATGCCTTCAGTGGCTTGGATCTATCTTCTTTGTCAGAAGTGATTAAGAACAGTGATAGAGCATTGGACTTGGTTAGGATCCATTCAAAGATAGCCAATGATGCTCAACAAGAGATCTCCAAGAAAATAGATTTGTATCTTTCCCGGATTTTCTCTAAAAGTGACATGACATATCACTTTAGTTATCTTGTGGAAAATCCGAGAATCCCTCCGGTGACTCAAGCTTTTAAAGCTCAAGTTTAGAAACTTTCAGAGTTCACCAGATTGTTGGACAGATTTCTGGAGAATAAGGATGATTTTGAAAATGCTATGCAGTATGGTGGTGAAATAATTACTGATTTCATCAATCTTTTGAATCTGTATCTTCATGTGCAGAGTACTGCTATAGTTTCTCCAGCTGCTGCACCCCTTAGACCTGGACTTTCTTCCTTAGCATCAACTACCATGTCAGTTAGCCAAGCCCTTTCTCAGATTCGGCTAGTCACTCTTGAACAACCTAAGCCTAGATCTTCTACTGCTCCTACTTTGGCTCCATCTGTTTTTGAAGGTCTACCCTTACCCTCATTGTCTACCTCTTCTATTCCTTCTTCAGCACCAGCTCCTGCTGCTGATAAAGGCAAGACAAAAATGGATCCCTAAAGAGTTTACCGACTGTTTTTCTTTTTGATGGGATGTCATTTCTTGTTTACAGTTTGTACTTCTCCTATACTTTGTATTATGAATCCTTTGTTTAATGACAACTTCTGAGTTTCATTTACTTTTCTATAATTTTTGATAATCCCAAAAGGGGGAGAAAAACCTACGGGTATCAGTTCTATAATAGTATAAATGGGGTAGAAAAACTGCAAGTATCTGTTCTGAAAAACTGCAAGTATCTGTTCTATAATGTTTTTGCTATTCTAGTATCTTTAATATTACATGTCTTTTATATTATGCCTATATATGATTTGTGGTCATCAAAAAGGGGGAGATTGTTGGACTCCTCATATGTTAATCATGTTTTAATGATCACAACTCTCATTACTGTTAATTAATCTTGATCTTCAGTGCACATCTTGCTAATGCTCTTCAAACTCAACAATAGGTGCATATCATGTTTTTATAATAACAAATCTTATGGATGTTAATTACTCTTTACAAGTTTTATGCATAATCACAATTCTCTCATATATTATCTCTAATGATTAACCTTAACCCATATTATGCATATCACTGTCTTAGTCCGAATACAGTCTTTTTTCTAAGTATGGAGACACCGTGAAGGACTCATCGTGACCAGACACCGTGACCAGACACCGTGACCAGACACTGTGACCAGACACCGTGACCAGACACTGTGACCAGACACCCTGACCAGACACTGTGACCAGACACCGTGACCAGACACCGTGACCAGACACCGTGACCAGACACCATGACCAAACACCGTGACCAGACACCGTTTCCATGATCACTGTGACACCGTTTCTTAAGCTTTCGTCAATATTATTTTAAATAATGCTAACGGTTATATTTGTTGTTTTTAATGAAATTAATGTTATTTAATGTTAGTTATTGGCTTGACAGGAAACTGTATCTCGTACCTATGAAAAAGGAATCATTCCTACTGCCAGAGCTCGTGGAATATAAAGAATATTGAGCTGCATTAGAGAACACGCGCACGCTTGAAACGTCTCGACACATATACTACAATACATGCGAGCTCTGTACTGAACAGAAGAACAATCTAGATCACAACTGTGAAGAACACATTGCACTATTCTCAAAGAAGTTCCATACATGAAATCCTACATTTCTAAAGAACACACGATGAATCAAGAGACTGTAGAACACAAGCTAAACTACAACACTCTGTTTTTCAACAGAAAACCCAGAGAAGGACTCTGAAGCATTACTGCTCAATCCAACGAGTCCAGAGATACATTGACAATCACTAGAGCCATTTCTAAACTCTACATCTCTGCTCTGTGATTCATTATTTACTTTTCGAGCAGTGTGTGTCATCTGCTGTATTTTTACTCACACACTTTCTCCTGAACTTTAACTGGAGGATCTGTAAATCCTCACTCAAACTCTTACATCTTTTATTTCCCACTGGGATAGTGGTATAGGTCGTGTGTGACCTGAAAAACTGGTTTGATGTTGTTTTTTTTTTCACGAATAACAGTGGTAGAGGTCTTGGACCTGGATAGTTTTTGTAAAACTGTTGTTAACCCCGATCCAGGGTGTGGATCAAATTCTTATATATATTTGAGAGGACTAAGTCTCATCTTGAGACTGAACCTCTTGTTATATCTATTGTGCATCTTTTATTTAAGTTTAATGTATAGGACATATATTATATTTATTCCACTGCTATTACTTTAAAATACAAAATTATTTTGAAGCTACTTTGACAGTTATATTAGCAAGTGTTTACACTTATTATAAATCTGTAGATTAGTTTCAAAAGTTAGTTTTATCTTGTGGTTAAACTAACTGAGACATAATCAATCTTTGAGAAGCTAAGTGAACATTTACAATCTGTATAAATTCACTATAGTTTAACTTATTTTATAAATCGGGGGATTTTAACTAGACAATATTTTAACAGAAATTTTAATTGGAACTCAATTCAACCCCCTCTTGAGTTTCCACTCCGACCAACAAGGGATATGGTTGGAATTAATCAAGGATTATGATTGCACAATCCATTACCATCTAGGAAAATCAAATAAAGTGGATGATACTTTGATTCGAAAAAGTAATGCTTCATTAACCATGCTATGTTTGGAACGAGATCCTTTGGTTTTTTATTTGATGAACTTTGGCATAGAAGTTGTTGGTGTAGGAAATTCCTCTGTTTTGTATCATGTGTCAGTGGAATCACCTCTATCAGATAGAATTAAGCAAGCACAGAAGGAAGATAGTGAGTTGCAGAAAAAGGTAGAGTTGGTTCAAAAGGGTAAGTTGCCTAATTTTAACTTTGATAATGATTGTGTTTTGAGAATTGGGAAGAGGTTATGTGTGCCTTTTGATTCACAGTTTAAGAATGAGTTGTTATGTGAAGCTCATAGTTCCTCTTTTTTAGTTCATCCTGGTAGTACTAAGATGTACAGAGATCTTCGGGAGTATTACTGGTGGGATGGAATGAAAAGAGATTTTTCTCATTTTACTGTGAAGTGTTTGACTTATAAATAGGTTAAAGTAGAGTGGCATTTACCGAAAGGGATGCTTCAGTATTTACTTGTGCCAGAGTGGAAATGGGAAAATATATCTATGGACTTTGTTGTGGGATTACCAAAGACATCTCAAGGTAACAATGCAATCTGGTTTATTGTCGATCGATTAACTAAATCTTCTCATTTTCTTCTTATTCAATATATTTTGTCTCTAGATCAACTTTCTCAGTTGTGTGTTAAAGATATAGTTAGGTTATATGGTTTTCCACTCTCCATTGTATCTAATTGTGATCTCAGGTTCACTTCTAACTTTTGGAAAGGCCTTTAGAAGTCAATGGGTACTGAATTAAATTTTAGTACAACTTTTCATCCACAATCAAATGGGAAATCAGAACGAACAATTTAGACCTTGGAGGATATGCTACGTGCTTGTTCACTAGATTACAAGGGAAGTTGGGACTATCATATTTCTTTGTTCAAATTTTCATATAATAACAGTTTTCATTCTAGTATACAGATGGATCCATTTGAGGCATTATATGGAAATCATTGTCGAACACAAGCTTTTTGGGATAAAGTAGGTGAAAGGAAACTGATGGGACTGGAATTGGTATAAGAGATGGCAGAAAAAGTTCAGTTGATTCAGAAGCACATGAGAACAGCTCAAAGTAGTCAAAAAAGTTATGCGGATAACCGGAGGAAGGATCTTTATTTTGAGGTAGGTGATCATGTCTTTCTCAAAGTGTCTACATTGAAAAGTGTGATGTATTTTGGTAAGAAGGGAAAGTTGAGTCTGAGTTTAATTGGACCTTATAAAATCATGGAGAAAGTTGGATCAGTTGCGTATAGAGTGTCTTTACCTCCATGTTTTTCCCAGGTACACAATTTTTTTCATGTTTCAATGTTGAGAAAGTATATGTCAGATCCATCTCATGTTTTGAGCCCAGAGGCAGCTTAGTTGGAAGAGAATCTCTCTTATGAGGAACATCCAATCCATATTCTTAACTAAAGAGAGAAAGTGTTGCGGAATAAGGTAATTCACCAGGTAAAGGTTTTGTGGAAAAACCATATGGATGAAGAGGCAACATGGGAATCTGAAAGTGTTATGAGGGATAAATACCCCCATTTATTTGATAAGTGAATAAAACTGTGAGAACACAATTTGCAAAAGGGGGGAAGGATGTAACATCCCAGGTAAATAAAGAAATATGACATTTTCATATTTATTAATATTTGTGAATTAAATATTAATTTTAATTTAAAAGGGTTTCTATGTTCGATGGCATACCTGATACGCAACAACAGGTTTCTTTGAAATCTTATGTTGCACACTAACAATATAATATTATTATTTTAAATGGTAGTTAACGCCTAGTCGTTATAGGGGAAAGAATGAACAGAACTAACTACAATATGATTATACATGTTTGTTAAATGTTTTTACATTTATCCAATAAAATTTAGTGGCTTAAAATGTGAATGAATCTAATTTTAAACATAATTTACTTTAAAAGGTTGATTTATCGCCTTTTAATGGTGAACCCTCTTTAAATCTAGTTTTTTTCATTTTATATGTTCTATTTGACCAAATAAAATTATTCTTTAGAATCAGTACATCAAAATTTACTTTGGGAATTTTTTTGGTATTTTTCTGATAAAATCATTTTTTAATGAATAGTAAAAAATACTGTATTTTAATTAAAATCTGTTTTTTAATCTAATTTATTTATATGGTTATATTATCTTTTTAATTGGTTTTAATGTTTAATTATATTATATTTTTACCATTTAATCCAATGGTCGTCATTGGAATTAATTTCACTTTGAAATTGGACATAAATAAGTGTCAACCTTTTGATAGATATTGTTTCTTAAAAACACGTTATTTGTTTTGACAACGTGAATTAATTTTAAATTAATTAATCAAACTTTTATGTTTTTAATTTTTTTAAATAGACATCATTTTTGAATTCGGAATATCAAATATAGCTTAGGCTTAATATTTGGTATTTTTCTGAAAAACTTCAATTTTTGATGAATAGTGAAACCACTAAGTAGTAGTTAAATAACTGACTTTTTCATTTAAATAAAATTTTACTGCTTCTGTGAATTGAATTTATAAATTCCTACATACATGGTTGTTATTATTAGGTAAAATTTAGGTCAATAATATGAAAATAGTTTTGGTGAATAGTGATTTTTGACTTTTATTTACCACAGTTAAAGGTAAATAGGGTGATTCAATGTAAAAAGAATATCATAATAATACAAAATTACCTTAACACTTATTCTAACCTATTTGTATGAGTTATGGCTGACCATGGTCATCCTTGGGTATATTTTGGGACCACATGGAGCCACTTAAGATTGATAATGACACTTTATTTTAATTAACTTAAAGTAAAGACAAAAATGACATAAACAAATATCTTTTATTAAATTAATTTTTACATGGGGTTATATAAGTTATCTTTTAGACTATAAATATTCATTGGAAATATAAAAATATTTTCTACATCATAGTTTTTTTTTAATTTTTAGACATCAAATAAATTAAATTATGTATGACACAATAATGATGCAGTGTTTACCTCATTAGTAAATGATTTAAATAAATAAGATTATAAAGATTAAAATAATATCCAAAACCTAGCTGATTCCTATTGGATGATTTTATTCCAACCATGATTCATCATATCTTTGAATTTAATTAGTTTTCTACCTTTATAAACCGAAAATCATTATATAATAAAATAATATTTTCACACTTTCCTAAAGAGCCCCTCCTCCCCTTTATAAAAAGCTCTCACCTAAAACCCATTCCCCACACCTCTCAAGCCCCTTGGCTCATCCAACCTATGCCCAATTAAGCTCCCTACATCCATATACTCCTCCTATAAGCCTTAACTTAGGTAGAAGGCACTTCAACAAACCATTTTGGTTTAAACCAAAGGGAGTTACCCGAATTAAAGGTAATGGTTTCTCTTAAATTCTTTTGTTTTATTTTGTTTTATTTTACTTCTCCAACCCCATAAACTCTTTTTATTCATTTATTTTATAAAAACACCTTTATCCTCAATATACTAGTTTGTTTTTATGAGAATTATTCAAACTACACTTACATGAACCTCCGTCTAATGGGTAAAGAACATACTGTTTCTATGGATGGTGAACTATTGTCTCACGAAACGATGATTGTTCAAATATCTCCAACCACCTCTCATGGTGGCCACTATGAATAAATTTTATATATATATATGATACATATTATATTTATATTCTTTATATGATTCTTCATTTTTCATTTATATAATACCTTCATGGTTTCCATAGTGGGTAATACGATAATTTCATTTGAGGAAGTGCGGACTACTGCCCCCTCAAAGTGATATGACTTGTTAATTCCATATGTGGGATGTATACAGGATGGATTTAATGATATTATATATGATGTTATACTTTAATTTTAATATACCTATGTATCATTATGTTTTAATTTCGTTAAAATAACAAATATAAATGAAAGTAGAGTTCATGCGTACGTACGGCTTACCGTCTCCATGAACGGTGCATTTCATTTATTATCTCCAAATTTTATGTACTTTTATAAATACATACATATACTAGATATATATGATATATATGATATCTACATCATGAATATCATTCTGTAGATAATATATATTTGACCACATGAACAACTTGTAATTATAAGAAGTTGATTTTTGACTCAAGTACCAAATATCAAAAAAACGACCGTTATTAACTTAAATGATTACATAATGTTAAAACTTGGTAATAAGTGATTTAAAAGTAATGATAAACTTGAAAAAAAATGTTCTTAATCAAGTAGAAATTAACTTTAGTTTATTATTCAGGATATTAAAGAACGAACGGGTTAAGTCGGACACGAGTTAAGGGACTTCGTCTCAATCTCCTTTCATTGAGGCTTATTTTATTTTAATACACAACTTTATTTTATACACTATATAAACACCTTTGAATTTTCATTTCATTCAAAGGTAATCTTTTTTGATGAAGCATTTTACTAAATGACAAAAATAAATGTTTCTTTTAACGTAAGCGGTGACAATGACCTTTTAGCCGCCATGAGTATTATTTGATCTTTGGGTTCCTTAACAAGCCGTAAATTTTTTTAAAGCAAAATAAATACCATATACTATTTTATGTATTTTGGTTTTGAAAATGGTTTTGATAATGGATTTTTTATGTCAATATATTTAAGTGATATATTTTGATTGAAATGTGCAAATGTTTTATTTCCTTTTTATTTTTTGTATATGTTATGATTTTATAATGGTACTTGGACATTTGACGGGTGGTTACGTGATAAACCAAATGACGGGTGGTGTCGTGATAAACCCGGATGGGTTGTTACATTATAACCTCCATTGCATTGGGTATGGAAGTCGGTCGTATGGCTATTCCATTTAGTGATATGTGTGGAAGTCGACCATATGGTTATTCCATTTAAGTATGTTTATGTCTCAAGTTACCTTTATATGTTATATGTACTTTATATAGGTTTTATGGTAATATTTTGTTTACAAAATCATAAGAAATTATCTTTTATTCAGTGAAGAGTATTTACTACTTTATAAAGGTGAAAAGTATTACTTATGATAAAGTATTCATGGTTTACTTGTTGTTTTAAAAAAATACTAATAGTTTTCCTTATTTGTGTATCCCTACTGAGCTTTTTATGATCATACCAAGTTTTTTAAATGTTTTTAATAGGAAATAAAGTGGAATAGGTTCAAGGATGGGATCAAGGAAAAGTCATGTTGTCTAAAACATGGAACTAGACATGACTCTTTTTTTCAAGAATTTTTATTTTGTGAAAAATATGGGAACTAAGTAGAAGTGTCTACTTGGTATCTTTTGGGATGTAATGTAACATTTATGACCTAATTATCTAAAACTATAAACCTAAAAATATCCTTAATGTGAATTATTCATTTAATTAAAGATTATGTAATGTTTTAAGGCTCGGTCCTTAAAAAAATGAAAGGGGGTGAGTCGTTTAAAATTTCAATAAAAATATTAACATTGTTTTCCTGCATAGTATTTTGGTGATATTCTACTCAACCACCCTAGATTGATGATATCTAGTATAGATGATATGTGATACATGACTCAGATATGGGGGTAAGGGGCCATGAGGCCAGATGATATGGGAAAAGGGTGTGGTGGGGGAGTGTAAGTGTAGTGAGATAGGCTTCTTGTTACAGCTTTCCCTATTTGTGATATACATATTTTTATTGTTATTATTGAAAATGGTATTTGGTCTTCAACATGATTCCACCTAGATGTATTTTAGTGGAGCGTCAGGAGGTAATAGATTTGGTTCCTATATAGAATGCATAGGATGAGGCCCCTAAGGGTTGGGTTGATCAGGATCCATAGGTAGAGGCTCTGATACAGGTAGGGTAGCCACAGTATATGGAAGATTTTGGGCCATGGATATATGAGCATCTCAGGTGAGCTTGATATGAGTCATACATGGTATTGATAGGGGAGCTTAAGGAGTTTATCCATCCATGGATTATCTTACATGGGAGTTCTAGTCTCAGTACCCACCATTGTTTCTGGGTGAGGGTGGACTATAGGAAGCAGAGAACTGGATTGAGTCTGTGCAAAATATGTTTTACCAGCTTGAGATACCCCCAGGTCTAAGAGTGAAGTTGACTACTTATATTCTTATAGGATCATAAAAGCACTAGTGGAACGTATAGGTATAGGCTGGTAGACATGAGGAACCAGCATGAAAGGATTTCTAGACCAGGTTATTTGAGCATTTCTTCTTGGAGATGTTGAGGGGGGATTGAGCCCATGAGTTCATGAACTTGTAGCAAGGGATGCATTTATTATGGATTATGTAGTTATTTTCACATACTTGTCCCAAATTTCACCTTATATGGTGGGTGACAACATTTCTAGGGAGAGGAAATTAGATGATGTTGTGATTCATTCCATCAGGGTGCAGGTGAATATATTCATGTTGACCTCATTCTATGAGGTGGTAAACCAGGATTTGATAGCCAAGGGAAATCTAATAGATTATACTTATATGATTTGGGTGATAACTTCAGGTGGGACTAGTAGTGATGCTTCGGTTATCCGAAAGTGGGGTTGTGAGGAGCCTAGGTAGGGTAGTCGAGCCAGATATTTGGTCATACCACTAAGGAGTGGGTCTTAAATGGTTTGCTTCCATTGTGGATAGTTGGGACAAGTTTGGACTCAGTGTGATCGGCCTCTAAAAGAGTTTTGGGAATGCGTTTAGATGAGGTACTTGGAGAGGTTTTACAGGAATACATATCAGGTAGCTAGGAGTCGAGGACCGAATCAGACTCAGGGATCTAAGGTAGGACTAAGAGTGGAACCAAGAGCTAGTAGTCAGGGTTCTACTATATGCACATTTCATGGAATAGAGAGAGAGACCCAACATAGGGTTAGTGGCTGGTAGCTGGTGCAGCGCCATAGGGAGGTTAGGCCTTGGGAAATCGAGCTTCGGGCTAGGTACACGTTGTTGAGTTAGCAGGGTCAGAGTAGGTTGGTGATCCAATGATGGTTAGAAGTATGCCTTGATCATGGTGTGCCCTTTTTTCCATGACTGGTATGACTGCATGAGATGCACGTTTTATAATTGAAATAACTAGGTGATGGTTATTATGTGGGCATTGAGTATGATGTTTGGATTGTATGATATGCGTAGTCATTGGGACTTTTATGAGTATGCATGTGTGTGTGTGTGTGGTGTGTGTGTGTGATGTGGGATAACTTTTGAGCATCGGTTTTGATATAGTACATTTGAACATCTCATGAGATGAAATACTCATAGGTGTCGTGTGGGACACGGGTATAGAATGAGCACTAGATAAGGTGTAGGAATAATGGTAGGTCATGTGAGGACATGTATTCCTAGAGGATGGTTGGTTTGAATGATCAGGATGATGTTTTGGGTTGGGGAGTGATCGGGTAGGTAATTCCTAAGGTAGGGAGCACCACAATAGGAATTGACTTGTGACTAAACAATTAGGGTAGATCGGGGTGACATTTATGAGATGGGTATATTCAGTACCATCTCCATATGAGACCCCATATCTCTAGGATGAGTTATCTTAAGGTGGGAAGGTTGCAACATCCTGGATTTCTGGAGCAGGTCATTTTTTTCAGGTAAATTTGAATTTTAAGTTTGGTGGATGGTACAATTTTTTAATTGTACTTCAGAACATAATTTTGATAATTAAAATAAGTTATTATGTTTTTTTTATATGGGTTTTAATTCCCAATTAGTTCCTTTAGGATTTTTATGAGTTTCGGGATCATCAGGCCTCAAAAACACATTTTTAGAAAGTGCAGGTAGAGGCGTACAGTTTGATCAAACCGTATGACCCTTAATGTGAAACTATGCAGCCCTAATTTGAACTAGAGCATGGTTAGGAAAATCGTGTGAGGTGGGTTGCATGACTGTGTGATATTTCAACATTTTTTAATAGAGGGTGTGCACGGGCTGCGCACGGCATAACAAACTGTGTGGTTTAGCCTACACGCATAGTGCCACTTAGGTGGTTAGTGTGAATGGTTGGTGTTGTTGGAGTTGGTTCCCTAGAACCAACTTCTATGTACTTTATGATAACTTGTATTCATAGTTTTGAATATTAATAAACTCTTTATCACATCATGATTGTTCTTATATGTAACATAATATATGATAATGTCCTAATAGTAATTGTCGCGCTAAAAGGTTATAGCAGTTCCCCGCTATGATGAGAACCAAGAAGTGTTATGATACTATTCTTAAATATATGTTCTATTGTT
Source organism: Viscum album (assembly GCA_963277665.1). Classification (NCBI taxonomy): domain Eukaryota; kingdom Viridiplantae; phylum Streptophyta; class Magnoliopsida; order Santalales; family Viscaceae; genus Viscum; species Viscum album. The sequence goes on from OY728145.1 coordinate 194,168,170, forward strand.
TGATGATATAATTTTAGGGAAACAAATGATATCATCTATCATGGGTGGAGACTCATAGGAATTTGAGGCGCCTTCTCATGGTGTATGCCCTTGGTAATATCCAGTGTAGGATATTATGAGAATGAGACCTACCCATAGGAAATCCACATTTATATGTGTCATTAGATGTTTTTATATTTGGATTTTTGTATTGATCCTTATACTTTAATAATATTATTATTGAATATTATGAGTCGTATACTTTGATTTATTGAAAAAAATCATGATAATAGATGTTCACGGTGAGGTGGGATATATTGTGTGTGTCACAAGAAATATTACATTAATGAGTAATGAAAGAAAGGATTTTTCCCATCTATTCTTTAATCAAAGTTGATATATTATCCCCTTTGATGGAAATTATATGGCCTAAATAAATTTATGGTCATGGTGTTCTATAGGTAAGTTCAATTTCTGGGAAGTCAAAGAAAGAGGCATCAAGCACATAGGTTGATGACACCAGAATGAAACCTACTTTCTTAGAGATATTTTGATAAAGAGATTATATTATACAGTAAGAATTTGTATAAGGTATTATGTTGTTGTAGAATTAACTTATTTCTCTATGAGCTCCTTGGAATTTTGCTAGATTCTAACCTTGTATTTTAGGCTGCTTCGCCTAATGCCACTAAGAAAGAGGCTTAGAGGGTCACATACTAAGTGTATCCATAATCTCAGTTAAATAATATATTATTATTTATTATTTAAAAACTTGAATAAATATTATTCCCACATGTGGTTTAATAATTATTCATGTTTTATTGATTTCATATATTCCATCACCAGTTATTTGAGAGAATATAGTGTAAGCAAAATACTTAATAAATATTTATTTGTTATTTACTAAATATAATATTTATTTATTGATTGATGAATAATGAAGTGACATTTATTTAATAAATAAATATTCATTATTCAAGGCTTGATAAATAGTGTGAAGGAATGGAAGATTGAGTTTAATGGTCTGGTGAGAAATAATAAATATTGAATATTATTTGATTAAATAATATTTAATTTAATTAACAAGTTAATTGTATGTTGATAAATACTAATAATATTATTATTATTTGACATGGTGTTCTATAGGGATTAAATAAATAATAAATGGCACTCGTGAAATTATTTTACTTTAAACCTAGTGGTATATAAACACAATTATATTATTTTCTAATGGATCCAATTCATTTGTTGGGTTGTGCAAAACAAATTTGGAGAATCCTCTCAATCCATGGAGAGCTCCCTTCTCCAAGAACACTCCCAAGAATGGACATTGATCTTCCTCCAACTCTCACTCTCAAGTCAAGAGAGATCAAGGAGAATGCTTTAGAAGTGATTTCCATGGAGATCAAAGTCGGATGACACAAGAAATACGATCTGTCATGCTAGCACCTAGAGACTCCTATGATGGCATTTAGAGATTTTGGAAACACGTATGGATCACTGCTGGAGGGAATCTTCTATTGATTCCTACAATGCAATGATGGTGCAATGCAGATCTGTTGTCATATCCATCATTGAAAAAATAATTCTAACAAGGTAATTATTTAATTGATTAAATTAGTTATAAATAATATGTGATGATCCTCCCTTTGGTTCCATCATATTATCCATTGTTTATTTTATTTTATTCAGTTCTGTTGATCACAAAGTTTATCATTGTGTAGATATCATATTTATCATCGATCATGATAAAAAGAAAAGTTTGGAACAACCCATTGCATACTTCTGCTACACCTGGAACCTTCAAGTGGTATTAGAGCGGTCACATAATTATTTATAATTATTTAAAGTACGTTTATTTATTTATGAATTTGTTATTTAGTTTTTAATTCAAGTTTAATAATTATTTTAATCCAAATTTTGATATCCGATTCCTCCTCATTTGTTTCTCATATATCTAATCAAAATGATTAATTTTATGATTGCAATAAAATTGAAGAACTCATCTGGAGGTGCTAAGGATTCTGGTTAGATAACACAGGAGTGCATGATGTGTAACTGGAGTTACACATCATGTACTTGTGTTCAATGCACCAGGAATTAATTTGGAATTAATTCAAACCATTTGCATTGATAAAACACAGTGTATTTATTTCTTACACTGCATGTTGATCGGGATAGCATGGAACACGGTCATCTAGAGTACACTCTGTAAAGCCCATGTACATGGTATGTAGTCCTTTAAGTCGCAGATAGGCTGTGTAATTCCATACATGGCCTACCTAAATGGTAACCAAGTAACTAAGAGACCACACATCATGTAGTCCTTTATACACATCGTGTACTCCAATTTTACATGGAAAATTTACTCACCGAGTCCCTAGTCATGTGCCTTGAATAGATGATGAGAAACATACACGTCATGTATCACACTTATACATGTCGTGTACTTATACCAAATTATTCTGAATTAAAATTAATTTGTTATACTGTGTAAACCTTATCGATATTTGCTTGCATGTATTTATTAAGTTAATAGGTAATTCCATGTGATGGGTTTTAATATGTGTGTGTGTGTGTGTGTTTAATTAATTTTTACATAATGTTTAGATCTGCATATCATTTTTGAGTTGTATAACATATATTACTCTATGTGCATTGAAGTATAACACGTTATAGAAAAATCACATAATTTGTGTAATCATTAAGTTGATAGTACACATCACGAAAGTACATGATAAGTTGTGTTTGCCATATATCACAAGAGTAAACAGTATACAAGTATAATACATGTTGGGTAGATTCAGACAGTAATTCATCATGTTACCTCCAACGTACATTTATGTACACAGTTAATTCTAAATAAATTTATATTTTTTTAATTTATGATGGATGATAATATCAAGGAAATTCAAATGATAATTATGATAAAATAATTGATTAATTGAAAATATAATTAATTGATTAAAGCGCAATTTATCTTAAATAAGAATGATTAATAAATAAATGCTAGTTTTATTAAATTTGTAATTTTTTGCATGCATGTGGATTATCCACATGCAAGGTAAGGAAAGGAGGTGGTATTTTTCACATGGAAATTCGGGCCATTGGAAGAGGAACTACACCCAAAAGCAAGGGGAAGCTAAAGGTGCATTTGTTATCGAGTGTAATCTTTCAATATCTACACGTTGGGAATTAGATATAGCTTGTGTTTCTTGTATCAATATACAAATATAGAAACCAAGAATATTTTGAAATATTTCTAGAGGAGAGGTGGATTTGAGAAATTTTAATGGTGCAAGGATGGCTGCTCTAGCCATTGGTGACTACCACCTCTCATTTCCAATGTGACTGATTTTGGTTTTAAAATATTGTTAATATGTACCAACAGTTACCAAGAACATAATTTTTGTATAATTTTTAGATGCAAATGAGATTATTTTCAAGTTTAGAAATAAAATTTGTTTCTTTTATAAAGACAATCTATGTTATCGTATGACACATTTAAATAATAGTCTTTATGTATTAAATTAAGAAAACTAAGTATTGGTGATTGATAATGAATCATGTTCACATGACTCATATAACACCCAGATATGACATCTCCATCTTGGTTATGTAAATGAGAAGCATTTGAAAAACCTCTTTCAATATGGTTATTAAGACTCATCTGAGTCAAAACCACTTTAAATATTTCATGATTGTTTATAAGGAAGAATAACCAAACCACCATTCAATGGACAATGTGTAAGGGCCACAGAGATTCTAGGATTGGTACACACTGATGTGTGTAGACCATTTCCAGTAGAATCTAGAGGTGGGTATTATTACTTCATAACTTTTACTGATGACTTGAGTAGATATTGTTATGTCTACTTGATGATGTATACGCCTAAGTCCTTTGAGAAAATTAAAGGATTTCAAGAATGAAGTAAATAATCAACTTAGAAAGAAGATAATGAATCTTCGATTGGATTGAGCCAGTGAATATATTAACCAAGATCTTATCAGATTTATATAGGAGTTTGAGATTCTATATCAATTAACTTCACCTTACAAACCACAGTGGAATGGTGTTAGTGAAAGGAGGAACCATACCTTGTTAGACATGGTAAGGTTGATGATGAGTCATGCAGATCTTTCATTATCCTTTTGGGGCTATTAATTACAGAATACAACATACACATTAAACCAAGAACCAACTAAAGTGGGAAATAGAATTCCCTTCGAGTTATGGAGTGAAAAGAAACCCATTTTTTCACATACACTTGTATGGGGTTGTGAGGCATTTGTTAAATCCTTTTTAAGATACAAACTATCACCTCAGGGTAAAAATTATATCTTTATTAGGTATCCCATGGAAACAAAGGTATACTACCCATACAAACCCTTATACAAGAAAATTATTATAACCAGACAATCGATATTTTTTTAGGGGGAGCACATCCTCAAAAAGGATAGTGGGAGAAAGATTGAATTTGATGAAGTTAATGTTCAAGATACACAAGAGTTGGTAAAGGAAGAGATTCCACAGGTCCCCATGGAAGAATTAGTTCCTAAAAAACAATTATTACGTAGGAATGTTAGAGAGGTAAGAGAACCAGAGAGATATGTTTTCTAGGTAAAAAATATGGTGACTCATTATTGGTTGAAAATGATGAGCCTCTCTCCTATAAATAGGTTCTAGAGAGATCAGAAGCTACAATATGGAAAGAATCCATGAATTCTGAAATGGATTCCACGTATCACAACCATATTTGGATTCTGGTCAATGCACCAATTGATGTAAATCTCATTGGGTGAAAATGGGTACTCAAGAGAAAATTAGACATGAAATTTAAAGTAAATACCTATTGTAACGTCCCGAACTCGGGTGCCACTCAACGGGTGCCCTGAATCTGGTTTGCCATATGAACTCAAGCGCATTTCCCCAAATGCCAGAGGCTACCGACTAGCAGTGAGGGCCCAGGTCTGATAGTGGGGAAACTATGCCCTCATTTGTCAAAGTGTAGCGCAGCGAAATGAAATAAAACATAAAACAAATAGAGGAAGTAGTAAACCATACAAAACTGAATAAACAACAGCAGTGGATATAACCAACAGTATATAAATGATGATTCTACATGTCTCAAGTTCTAAGGAAACAACTAGTATATGTTATACATCAATGTAGTACAACCAAAATTAGAGTACATCAAAACAAAGAAAAACAGCTGGCAGTGGCATCGCGACCCTAGGCTCGGTCCCATGCCCTCCTACTCCTCAGCAACAGTCAAGTACTTGTATAGGGACTCTTGCCCCTATCTACACCTACAGCAATGTAATCTGTTTGGGCTGAAAAGTGTGACCCAAACAGGGTGTGAGAAATATATCTCAGTAGGCACCCACTAAAGGCATGTGCCCAACTGCGTGTAAGCATGCAACGATAGTGTGCAGTAGTAAAATGCAATAAAGTAAGCAGTACTCAAAAGTAGATAATTACCAGTTATATTTCCATTTTATTATTAATTTAATCCATTAAATATTAGAAACCACCACAGTGAATTTCTAAGTAAACAGTCCACGTCCTCAGACAAGTAAACCCCTACCCTCAGGTAAGGAGTGTCCAACACAAGAATATGCCCTCATGAATAATAGAATTTTCCCTTAGGCGTAGGTAGTGTCTCCCTCAGGCACAGAGTCTATTTCCCTCAGGCATGGAAGAAGTTTCCCTCAGGCTGAAGTAACTACTTCCCTCAGGCTAAACAGTGTAGTGCCCACAGGCTAATCACAACAACTCCCTCAGGCTAAACAGGTAACCAGGCCATGCCAAAAATGTAAACAAGCAGTAAACAAGTAATTCCTCTCAAGACAATTCTACAATTACTACTTTTAAAGGCATACCCTCGAGTATCATGGCCAAACGGCTAAACAGTGGAACACACCCCCGGGGTGGTCCCGAATCCAAGCAATGATCCCAACCAGCATTTTAATATCATAATTAAATACCTAATCGATTATAGGTGTTTAATATAGCAACGGTCTCAGCCAAAAGACACCCCAACATGGGTCCATGGCACAAAAACTCACAAAACACACAGCAGTTGGAAAACTAAACACCAAGCCACCTACCTTATACACCAACGAACGTTATACCTAAACGCTGACTCCAAAAACGCCCAAGAACGGCGTAGATATGACGAAGAACAAAACCCATTCAAACATAAATAACTCCTATTAGGAGAAGAATTGGTAAGAACTAGCCAAGGAGGTGGAATCCCTTGCCCGTGCGGTTCCAACGGGATCATCCGAGGCGGAAACCGGTTCCAGATGAACACCCGGTGGATCTTAAAAGGTATGGCCTCCTCCTTTGGCTCCAAATAGGCTCAAGTGTCTCCTCTGTCAAATGAGGAGGCTACCGCCTATTTTAAGCCGAAAAAACAATGTACACGGCATGTACTTCTGAGTACACGGCGTGTACTTCTTTAATTTAAATGTTCATTTGGCGGCACCGCCACACTGTTCATCCGTCGACATGAGTACACGACATGTACTCCCAAGTACATGGCATGTACTGTCACCTAGCTGGTAGTTACTCTACCACCTTACTATTTTGGCCTGCTGACTGACTACACAGTGTGTAAGTACCACTTCACGGCGTGTAGTTGGTTCCTACACCCCTCGTCGCCGACAAGGCAACACGCCCCGTGTACTCATCCCCACACGGCCAGAAGTACATGGCGTGTACTTCCAAAATTTAGGAGTTTTCCCCATTTTCCATATTTTTCTCAAAAACACTTAAGGAAAAGGAAAAAGAAGAAGACTGTACCTCAAAACTAAAAACCGGGTTCTTACAAACTTCCCCCCTTATAGCAATTTGTCCCCGAATTACCCTTACAAGGGTGGCGAACATATAGATATGAACAACTCTGGCCACTGAGCATGTACGTCGGTCTGCTGCTCCCAGGTTTCATCCTGCACTTGTCCATGCTGCCATAGCACCCGTACGAGAGGAACTAACCAGCCTTGGAGAACCTTCGTGCTCCTGTCAACGATAAGAATCGGATGCTCCTAAAAGGATGCGTCTTCCTCCAGCTCAACCTCCTCGGGCTGAAATGCGTGAGACGAGTCTGAATGATAGTGATGCAACTGAGATACGTGGAAGAAGTCGTGCATGGCTTGATACCACTGCAGTAACCGCAACCGATAAGAAACCATCCTGACCCTTTCCAGAATCTCAAATGGCCCCACATACTGCGGTGAAAGTTTACCCTACCTCCTGATCCGCTTGTGTCCCAGCCTCGGTGAAACACGCAAGAAAACCTGATCCCCAACCACGAACTCCACAGGTCATCTGCGGCGATCAGCATATGACTTCTGATGAGACTGCGCGGTAGCCATCTGCTTCTGAATCAACTGGACATGCTCAGATGTCTCTTGCACGAGCTGTGGACCCAGTAAAGCTGCCACACCTGCCTCTAACCAGCACAAAGGTGATCAGCACGGCCTACCAGATAAAGCCTCATATGGTTCCATCTCAATAGTTGCTTGAAATCTATTGTTATAGGAAAACTCAACTAAGGGTATATGCTTCTCCCAAGAGCCCCCAAAGTCTAGGACGCATGCGCGCAGCATGTCCTCTAGCACCTGTATCATACGCTCTGACTGGACATCAGTCTGAGGGTGGTATGTTGTGCTCAGAAACACCTGTGTACCCTGTGCCCTTTGAAAACTCTTCTAGAAACAAGACGTAAAGCGGGCGTCCATATCAGAAATGATAGAACGAGGGACCCCAAGAAGACGTATGATCTCTCGGATATACAGCCTTCCGAGCTCGTCAACACCGAAGGTCTCCTTGATCGGAAAGAAGTGTCCTACCTTCGTGAGTCTGTCCACAACGACCCATATGGCATAATTGCCACGAGGTGACCTCGAAAAACCAGTCATGAAATCCATCGTGACATCATCCCATTTCCACTCCGGAATGGGTAACTACTGTAACAGCCCAGCTGGTCTCTGATGCTCTGCCTTCACCTGCTGACAGGTGGAACACCTTGTAACAAAACCAGCTACATCTCTCTTCATACCCGGCCACCAGTACTGACGTCTCAAGTCACGGTACATCTTGGTAACCCTGGGATGAACTGCCCAAGCTGAAGCATGAAACTCTCGCATCAGCTCCTCGCGTATATCCCCTAGAAACCATACTCATCCATGAAAATGCAAAACCTCATCATCTCCTATCGTCCAACCAGGAGGAGGATCCTCACTTGCCATCGACTCCCGTAGAACTAGGCCTTCTGAAACTAATAGTTGTCTCATCCTCACTCTGTCCATGAGGGTATAAGTCACAGATAAAGAGGAAAGATAAATCTTCCCCTGACTGTCATGCACCTCCAGATGCATTTCAGAGAACAAAGACATGAGCTTCCACTCACCACTGGCCTCCTGCACTGCTTGTATGTGAGTCTTCCTGCTCAGTGCATCAGCTACTACATTACCTTTACCAGGTGTATAGGCAAGCTCAAAATCAAAGGACTGTAGGTATTCGACCCACCTTCGCTATCTCATATTCAAGTCACGCTGAATAAATATATACTTGAGGCTTTTGTGGTCGGTGAAACCCACAAAATGCTCTCCCAACAGATAATATCTCCAACAGCGCAACGCATGCACAACTGCAGCCAACTTGAGATCATGCGTCGGGTAATTCCTCTCATGTGGACTCAACTGCCGAGACTCGTACACAACGACTCGATCACCCTGCATCAATACTTATCCCAGCCCAATACCTGATGCAACACAGTAAACTGTATAGCTCCTTCTCTGCTCTGGGAGTATCAGGATCGGTGCTGATGTCAACCTTCCTTTAAGGTCCTGAAAAGCTATCTCACAAGCTTCCGATCAAACGAACTTCACACCCTTCTTAGTCAAGCCCGTCAACAGTGCTGCTAAGTGGGAGAAGTCCTGTATAAAATTCCTATAGTATCCATCCATCCCTAAGAAACTCCTTATCTCAAACACATTCTTAGGCTGCTCCTAGAAAACTACTGCTCTCACCTTCTCTGGGTCTACTGAAACTCCTGCCTCTGATATGATATGACCTAGGAAGTGAATCTGGTCCATCCAAAAGTGGCACTTTGAGAGCTTAGCATATAGCTGATTCTCCCTCACTATACTCAATACGATCTCAAGATGGGTGGCATGGTCGTGTCGATTGTGAGAGTACACCAAGATATCGTCCACGAATACTACCAAAAAAGAATCAAGATACAGATGGAACACACAATTCATCAGAGCCTTGAAAACCGCTGGAGCGTTCGTGAGTCCGAACGGCATAACCGTATACTCGTATAGACCATAACTTCTCCTGAAATCTGTGAGAGGTATATCAGATGGTCTCACGCGCAGTTGATGATATCCTGATCTCAGGTCAATCTTCAAGAACACTCGTGCTCCACGAAGCTGATCAAAAAGATCATCAATCCTCGGCAAGGGATATCGGTTCTTAACCATCAACTGGTTCAGCTTTTGATAATCCACGCAAAGTCTGAGGGTACCATCCGCCTTCTTTGCAGAAAGGACCGGAGAACCCCAAGGAGAAGTATTGGGTCGGATAAAGCCCTTTGCCTTTAACTCCTCTAACTGTCTCTTGAGATCCTACAGCTCAGGTGTAGCCATCCTATAAGGAGGAATGGACACCGGTGCTGCTCCTGGCACTAGCTCAATAGAGAAATCCACCTCTCTCTCCAGAGGTAGACCCGAAAAGTCGTCTGAGAAGACATCCCTGAAACGATCAACAATAGGAGGGAAATATACCTAACAAGTCCCCTGGTCATCCAGATATAAGCTCGCAATCTAGGTCGTGACTCCACCTCGCCCACGATGCTCTGGTCCAGCTCGACTCGCCTGAACATCCCATTCGCCCTTGTATAGAAACTCTCGGCCCTCTGGTGATGTGAAATTCACCCTACGATGATAGCAGTCTACAAAGGCACGAAAGCAAACCAACCATTCCATCCCGAGAATGACGTCATATCTCGTCATCTCTAGGACATAGAGGTCCCAAAGGAAGTGACACCCACCAACCTCAAGGGGGCACTCCTTGCACTAACGCACATCAGCCGTTCTAGTCCCCAACAGAGTGTCTAGAATCATGATAACAGAAGAAGTAGAAACACAGAGCCCAAGGCTCTCCACAATGGGTACAGATATGAAACTATGTGTAGCACCTGTATCGAAAAGTACTGAATATAAGACAGAAGCTACTAAAATAGTACCTCTGACTGTAGAAGGTTTGGGATCCTACTCCTACTGGTTCTGTTGCACTGCATATTCCTGCCCAGTGCCGCGGCCCTGTGACACATCCTGGATACCCTGAGATGTCCTGCCATGCTGCCTCTGAGATCCTGGTGTCTGGCTACCACGGCCACGACCACCATCTCTGCCTGCACGCCCTGACTTTTTCCAGTTCCCTAACTGGTAAGAAGCCACCGGTCCTGCTCCCGCACGCAGAGTCTGCACAGAACCCCTCTCACTAGCCACTGGTGGAAATGCCCTACAAAAGTGCTGCAGATGACCCATCTTGTCATAAGCTCGGCACTCCACTGGGTCTTGTAGACACTGATTTCTCTTGTGCCCCTCTCTACCACACTGGTAGAACCTGACCAGACCACCTGAAGAGGCTGCCTAGCTGGTACTGCCGCCCTGAGAGAAGTCTATCTGTCTCTTCCTCTTGCTAGCAGAAATAGTACCAGTAACTGGTGCTGAACCGCCCAGGCCCACACCACCAGATTCTCATAGGTTCCTCTCCGTAATCAGCGCTTGGTTCACGATGGCATGTACAGTAGGCAATATCAAGACATTCACCAGCGCTCAGATGTCATACTGAAGACCATCCTCAAAACATCTGGCTCTCAGCATCTCATCACCCACCAGCACGGGTGCAAAGCACTGAAGCTCCGTAAAATGAGCAGAATAGTCCATCACTGACATAGCGCCCTGCTGCAGATTCATGAACCCTCGAGCTCTATCTGCCCTGAGTGTCTCGGGAAAAAAAATTCATAAAAGACTGCCTGAAAGTATTTCCACACCATGTCCCTGTGATGCTCTGACTGGGTGGTAACATTCCACCACCTCTTGGCGGAATCATGCAGCATGTAAGTCGCGATCTTGACCCTCCGCCCTGGAGGCATCTCAAGATGCTCGAAAATAGTCTGCATCGATCCTAGCCAAGACTCCGCATCCTGTGGTCCGCCATCCCCTGAAAACGTAGGAGGATGATGCTGCTGAAAGATACGCGTCAGCTCGACCATAGATGTAGTAGCCTGCGGTGCTCCATGAAGGATCTGTATAAACCACATAAAACCTTCACGGAACTGTGCCTCCCTGCCTGTGTGTAGTAAAACAGCTAGTTCCGCATCTGGCTCTGCTAGAGGATCAACTGGTAGCCCATGGGCTACCATCTCTGGAGTATAATCTTCACCGCTCTCCTGGCGAACAACTCGCGGTCAGCTAGGTGGCATGACACTACAGGGTCAAAAGCACGCCTCAGATTCAAAGTTATTAAGGATGAAACGAATAAACCACAAAGGGAACAAGAGGAAGAAGGCATCTCAAAGTTTTCAAAACAAAACTACACGGCGTGTACACTGACTACACGGAATGTTCTTGACTTCCCTTCCCCTGCTCGGGTCCTTCTGCCTGGCTAAGCCACACGGCTACCGTTAAACAAAACTTCACGGTGTGTACTTAATCTACACGGCATGTATGGTGTTATTTTCCAACTTCTGGTGTCGCTTGTGACATGGCCGACTACTTGGATTACAACTACACAGCGTGTTACACCCGTACATGGCGTGTACAGCACCCCGTTTCCTAGCCACACGGCTAAAACCACATGGTCTGGCCTCAGACAAGACCACACGGCGTGTCCCATAGGTACACGGTGTGTTCAAGGAGAGGTGACACTGGCCCGTGTTTGTTAGTTACACGGCCGAGTCCCTAGGTCACACTACACGGCGTGTTCATAATTGACACGATGTGTTCTGTACAGGAGTTCACAAAACCATGTTGTTAGCTACACAGCCGGACTCTGGGTCACACTACACGGCGTGTAAAAAAGTTACACAGCGTGTTTTACCCAAGCCTTTCCCCACCCCGTGTCGCCGCCCACACGGTTTGTGACACAGGAAGAGACTACATGGCGTGTACTCGGGGTGCACGATGTGTACTCAAAAAGTTTATTTTTCTTCCCGAACAGTAGAACATACACGACGTGTGTAAAAATACTACATGGCGTGTACACTGGGTTTCCGGACAGTATGCCATAGAAACTTCCCCAGAACCCAGAAAATACCGAAAAAACAACACCTAAGTGTCAAATTCTGACCCGTGGGGGGCCCATACTCCCCAAGAATCAAAGTTTGGCATCTCATATGTGCTATAACCAATAAACAGTCAATGATCCACCAAATTCCGGTCAATGGGGGCCCATATTCCCAAAATAACAAATTTTGGAATCCATTCTATGAACAGCTCACACAAAAATTACCCTATCAAATAGCAGGTATTTTATCAGTGCAGCTATCACAACAACATGCTTTTCTAGCACAACACCTATCACAACAACATGAAGTTTTCTAATGCACCTACATGGCATGGAAACTATGCATGGAATGTGATTCTAGCATGTTCCTAAATGATGCATGAGATAAAATAACCTCATCTCATCGGGTTTCAACTAAATAGAACCCATAGATAAAATATAAACAACATAATCCAAGTGCGTCACCCAATGGTGAAAACATTTCAACAGTAAAATTTGCAAAATCAGAAGAATTTAAAAATATAAGGTAGACTGGCTTTTCCCTGTACATGGGTTAGCTACGCCCGGGAATAGCTTATTACCAACTACCATTCATCTTATCCCTGACTACGGCTCCAAATAGTAAGTCAAATAAAATAACCCCTCTGATACCACTTTGTAACGTCCCGGACCCGGGTGCCACTCAATGGGTGCCCCGAACCCGGTTCGCCACATGACCTCAAGCACATTTCCCCAAACGCCAGAGGCTGCCGAATAGAAGCGAGGGCCCAGGTCTGATAGTGGGGAAACTATTCCCTCATTTGTCAAAGTGTAGCGTAGCAGAATAAAATAAAACATACAACAAACAGCGGAAGCAATAAATCATACACAACTGAATAAACAACGGCAGTGGATATAACCAACAGTATATAAATGATGATGCTACATGTCTCAAGTTCTAAAGAAACAGCCAGAACATGTTATACATCAATGTAGTACAACCAAAAGCAGAGTACAGCAAAACAAATCAAAATAGTTGGCAGCGGCATCGCAAGCCTAGGATCGGTCCCATGCCCTCCTACTCCTCAGCAACAGTCAAGTACCTATATAGGGACTCTTGCACATATCTACACCTGAAGCAACGTAATCTGTTTGGGACGAAAAACGTGACCCAAATAGGGTGTGAGAAATATATCTTAGTAGGCACCCACCAAAGGCCCGTGCCCAACTACGTGTAAGCATGCAACGATAGTGTGCAGTAGTAAAATGCAATAAAGTAAGCAGTACTCAAAAGTAACTAATTACCAGTTATATTTCCATTTTATTATTTATTTAATCCATTAAATATTAGAAACCACCACAGTGCATTTATAAGTAAACAGTCCACGTCCTCAGACAAGTAAACCCCTACCCTCGGGTAAGGAGTGTCCAACACAAGAATTCACCCTCAGGCATAATAGAATTTTCCATCAGACATATGTAGTGTCGCCCTCAGGCACAGAGTCTATTGCCAGCAGGCATGGAAGAAGTTGCCCTCAGGCCGAAGTAACTACTACCCTCAAGCTAAACAGTGCAGCGCCCATAGGATAATCACAGCAACTCCCTTAGGCTAAATAGGTAATCGGGCCATGAGAAACATGTAAACAAGAAGTAAACAAGCAATTCCTCTCAAGGCAATTCTACAATTACTACTTTTAAAGGCATACCCTCGGGTATCCTGGCCAAATGGCTAAACAGTGAAACACACCCCCAGGGTGGTCCCGGATCCAAGCAAAGATCCCAACCAACATTTTAATATCATAATTAAATACCTAATAAATTCTAGGTGTTTAATATAGCAATGGTCTCAGCCACACAACACCCCAACATGGGTTCGTGGCACAAAAACGCACAAAACACACAGCAGTTGGAAAACTAAACACCAAACCACCTACCTTATACACCAACGAACGTTATACCCGAACACCGACTCCAGAAATGCCCAAGAATGGCATAGATCTAACGAAGAACAAAACACATTCAAATGTAAATAACTCCTGTTAGGAGAAGAATTGGTAAGAACCAACCAAGGAGGTGGAAGCCCTTACCCGTGCGGTTCCAACGGGATCGTCTGAGGTGGAAACCGATTCCAGACGAACACCCGGTGGATCTTCAAAGGTCTGTCCTCATCCTTTGGCTCCAAATCGGCTCAAGTGTCTCCTCTTCCAAATGAGGAGGCTACTGCATGTTTTAAGCTGAAAAAAAAGTACACGGCGTGTACTTCTGAGTACACAGCGTGTACTTCTTTCATTTAACTGTTCATTTGGCGGCACTGCCACACTGTTCATCCGTCGACATGAGTACACGGCATGTACTCCCAAGTACATGGCGTGTACTATCGCCCAGCTGGCGGCTACTCCACCACCTTACTGTTTTGGCCTGCCGACTGACTACACGGCGTGTAAGTACCACTTCACGATGTGTAGTTAGTTCCTACACCCCTCATCTCCGACAAGGCTACACGCCCCATGTACTCATCCCCACATGGCTAGAATTACACGGCGTGTGGAAAACGTACACGGCATGTAGTTCCAAAATTTAGGAGTTTTCCCCATTTTCCGTATTTGTCTCAAAAACACTTAAGGAAAAGGAAAAAAGAAGAAGCTCGTACCTCAAAACTAAGAACCAGGTTCTTACACCTATAAAGCAAGGCTAGTGGCTAAAGGGTTTAAACAGTATCAAGGAATTGACTATGATGAAATCTTTTCACCAGTTTTCATGTTTAAATATATCATAATTATACTTGCTATAGAATCTTATCGTGACTATGATATTTGGAGAATAAATTTAAAACTACATTCCATAATGGGAACTAACCAGAAGGTTTTTTAACTATAGGTGATTCCAAAAGGGTTTTAAAGTTGCAGAGATCCATTTATGGATTGAAGAAAGCATCTAGGTCATTCTATAAAATAATTTGGTTTCATTAAGAATAAATGTGAGCCATGTGTGTATAAGTGGTTTAATGGAAATGAAGTTTTTATCCTAGTAGTATATGTTGATGACATATTATTTATTGGAAACGATATACCAGTCTTTCCGTCTATTAAAAACTGGTTAAACAAGTGTTTCCCTATGAAGGGCTTGGGTGAAGCAGCTTATATTCTAGGAATCAAGATCATTCTTGATAGATCCAAGAGGATACTTGAACTAAGTCAAATTACATATATAGACCAGTTACTAAAGAGATTTAGTATGGAACAATACAAGAGGGTATTGGTTCCATTGTCACATAGTTTATATATTTCTAAGAAAATGTATCCTCAGACACAATAGAAGAAAGCAAGAATGAGTAAGATCCCATATGCTTCAGTGATAGGATCAATAATGTATTCCATGTTATGTACTAGACTTTATGTTTCCTATGAATTGAGAATGGTAATAAAATGTCAAGAAGATCCAGGAGAACATCATTGATCTCTTGTTAAGGCTATCCTTAAGTATCTGAGAAGAACTAAGGATATGTTCCTAGTGTATAGAGGGGATGAGGAGCTATTTATCAGGAGTTATATTGATGATATTTTTCAGACAGATCATAATTATTTGAAGTCACATTTGGGATATTTTTTCTATCACAATGGAGGAGTTAGGAGCTGGAAGATTTCAAAGAAGCTAGTTTTTTCTGATTCAACAATGGAGTCCAAGTATATGGCAGTTTCTGATACAGCCAAGGAAGTATTTTGGATATGAAACTTTTTACAGGATCTTGACATGGTACCCAATAGTAATGACCCTATCAAATTGTATTGTGATAATACTGCAATGGTGACTCTTGCAAAAGACTCAAGGTCACACCAAAGGACAAAGAAGGTACTCTAGAAGTATCACCTCTTGAGGGATTTTCATCAGAGGGGTGAAGTTACAGTAAGAGTACCCATGGAAGATAATGAGGTAGACCCCTTAACTAAATGTCTTTCTCATCTAAATTATGAGTATTTTGTGAGAGCTAACAGACTGGAGGTTTTTAGTAGATGGATCTAGTGCAAGTGGGAGTATTTTGGATTTGGTGCCCTAGAACCAACTTATATATACTTTATTATAATCTATATTCATAATTTTTAATATTGATAAAATATTTATCAAATCATGATTGTTCTTCTTGTGATAATATCCTAAGAGTAGTTGTTGTGTTAAAAGGTCATAGCATTTCCTCACTATGATGAGAACCTGGAAGTGGTACGACACTATTCTTAAATATATGTTCTATAGACGGATTATGTAATTTGAGGGACACAAATTATACAGGCTATCGGGGTTGGAGACTCATAGGACTTTGAGGCACATTCTCATGGTGTACACCCTTGGTAATATCCGGTGTAGGATATTATGAGAACAATAGCTACCAATAGAAAATCCAAATTTATATGTGTCATTGGATGTTCCTATCTGCAGACATGTGTATTGATCCATATATTTTATGATTATTATTAATGAGTATTAGGAGTTATGCAATTTGATGTATTTATGGAAACCTTGATGATAGATGTTCGTGGTGAGGTAGGATACATTGGGTGCGTCATGAGTAATATTGCATTAATGAATAAAGCGAGAAAATATTTGTCCCTTATATTCTTTAATAGAAGTTGATATCTCAAGCCTTTTGATGGAAATGATATAGCCTAAATAAATCCATGTCCATGGCATTTTATAGGCAAGTTCAATTTCTGGGAAGTCAAAGAAAGAGGCATTGAGCACATAGGATGATTGCACTGGCATACAACTTTCTTGATTAGAGATATCATGATAAAGGGGTTATATTTCATAGTAAGCATCCATATGAGGTATTATGTCCTTAGTGCATTAATTTATTTCTATATGGGTCTATCGGTGTGTTTTTGGATGCTAACCTTATACTTTAGGCTGCTTTACCTAATGCCACTGAGAAAGAGGCATAGAGGGTCACACACTAAGTATATCCAGAATCTCAAGTAAATAATATATTATTATTTATTACTGAACAAGTTGAATAAGTGAGAAATAATAAATATTGAATATTATTTGATTAAATAATATTGAATTTAATTCACAAGTTAAATGTTTTTTGAGAAATATTATTATTATTATTATTATTTTAACTCTAGCAGTATATAAACACAATTATATTATTTTATAATTGAGCTAGTTCATTTGTTGGGTTGTGCACAACAAATTTGGAGAATCCACTCAATCCCTATAGAGCTCCATTCTCCAAGAACACTCCCAAGAACAGAGAGTAGTCTTCATCCACCTCCCACTCTCAAGTCAAGAGAGACCAAGGAGAAATCTTTAGAAGAAATTCTCATGGAGATCAAAGGTGGGTGATGCAAGTGATAGAATCTTCCATGCTATCACCTAGAGATTCCTACAGGGATATTCAGAGATTTTTGGAACATGTGTGGATCACCGCTAGAGGGAATCTTCTCTTGATTCTTACAACGCAATAATGGTGCTTTGTAGATCTACTGTAAGATCCATCAACGAAGAAAGGATTCCAACAAGGTAATTTTTTAATTGATTAAATTAATTATAAATAATATGTGATGATCATCCCTCTAGTTCCGGCATATTATCTAGTGTCTTTTTCTTTTATTCAATTTCATTGATCACGGTGTTTATTGTCTTGTAGATCTCAGATTGTTCACTGATCATGAAAAAAACATATTTTTTCATGACCAATCGCATGCTTCTGTTGCACATGGAACCTTCATGTGTAACATCTAGAGTATTTTAAAACAAAACACTGTGTTCAATTTCATACAAGATACACAACATCGAGCTTAAACAAATGACTAAATATTATTATTTAAATGTGATAGTTATCACATATTCTTGGAATGGAGGGAATGAATGAGATTAACTAAATTATAAAAAAATAGTTTACACATGTTTAAAAAATGAATTCACCAATTACCAATTAATTATAAATGAAAATAAAAACCAATTGAATATAAAGGATGTGTTTTAATAAAAAAAACTATTTGTATGCCCATAAGGGAATTTTATATTAATAAATTAAATTAATCACTATTAGTGAAAGATATTAATGAAATTTATATTTTATATGTTCAATAAAATGTATTTAAATTCATCCAATATGTTTGATAGGATTAAGATAAGAATAAATCCAAATTTTAAGCATAAAAATCTATATTTTTCAAAAAGGCAATTTTGCCTCCTTTTAATGGTGCATTTATTTTGAAACTAAATTTTTAAACTTTTGTAAATTTTATTTGAAAAAATAAAAAACATTTTTGAAAGTGTAATATCAAAATTATTTTAGGGTGGATTTTTGGTATTTTTAAAAGAAGTTTTATTTGTTGATGAATAGTGAAAAATACTGAATTTTAATTGAAAATTAGCTTTCGTCTAAATAATTTATAAGGTTAAATTGTGTTTTCAATTGGTTTTAAAGTCACATTAAATCAATTATACATATATTAATCCAATTTAGGTTATTGTAATTGTAACACCCCAAGATTTCATAGTATGTTATCTCTTTAAAGTAATTTAATAGCTTGTGCTACATGCAACACTGAGTTCAAACGCACCACAACTTACCAAACTAGCCGTTCAAATAGCAGTTATGAATAGTATTAACTGTATTTTGAATCTTATATACTCTATATAATTTTAACATCCATATTGTGTGTTTCTTAGACATAATATAAGAACAAATTCATTTTTTAGATAAAAGAAGTATTTTTTTAAAAATGCAATTTTACCACCTTTTAATGGAGAACCCTTTTTAAAACCAATATTTGAAACTTTTATATATTCAATTTATGAAATTAAATTCTTCTTTAGAAGTGGGAAATAAAAATTTAGTTTGGATAAATTTTTGGTACTTTTCTGATAACTATCATATTTTTACGATTAGTGAAAAATACTAGGTTTTAATTGAAAACAACTTTTTTAATTGAAATAATTTATAGTGTTAAATTATTCATTTGATTGGTTCTGAAGTATAATAAGATTATATTTTTATCATTTAATATAATTTAGGTCATTATAAGTAAATTCACATTTAAATTTGACATAAATATAAAGACCCGGACCCGGCCAGCCACTCGAACAGTGCCGAACGGTTCAGGTGTCACTACCTTAGGCGCACCTCCCCTGAACGTCAAAGGCTGCCGACTAGCAGTGAGGGTCTGTTTGGTATAGTGGAGAGGCTATACCCTCTCGGAGGATTATAATAAGGGTACTGGTCCAAGTATAACAGTAAAGATGCAGCGGAAATAAATGACTTAGCAGACTCGAACCAGACCCGCATAGCAGAAGCACATTCAATAACAATAAACAGCGAAAGAAATATAGAAACAATAGTAGTGGAAAGTAGAAAAAACATCATTCCAGAAATCAACTACAATAACTGCTAAACAACCAAGCACGCATCCAAGAAAGTCATACAAATCAATATATAAATATATAGTGGTGCCAATGGCTAACCAGCAGTAGCTAAGATATAAAGTAAACATGCTGATGCAAGAAAAAGAGTACTAGAAAAGTAACTCCAGTACGACACGACCTCAAGGTCCATGCCAGTATCCATGTCAATAGTACTAAAGTCCAGCTCCTGAGGCTGACCCTCTACCTGCACGCAATTTCATAAAGTCTACACGAGTACTGAAGGGCCCGTGTAGGGTGTGAGACAAGTCTCAGTAGGATACCACCCCGAGGTGAATACCAAATATAAGTGTTTAGGTAGACATACTTATATAAGAAAATAGTAAACAGTGCAATGCCCAAAAGTAAGCAAAGACTTCACTGGTGCTCAGAAGCCACCAGGAAGTGTCACCTGCTTCGGCCAACGCCGGAATCTCTGGTCTGTATCCCGGCACCTCGTGCCACCTGAAACCATGTGTCTCAAGTATCGATGTCCCAAAGGCACGCCCAACCATCATAACCCAGCTCAAAAGCTCAACTTGCCCATGGCACAACATCCGGAGGAACAGCGATACCTGTCCTCAAAAGATAACAGGAGGGACAGCGATGTCTGCCCTCAAATCACGGCGAGCCTCTGCCCCCAACCTGACTACCTCAACGTTGTCTCCCGAAGGCTCCTCACCTTCCATGTGGCTTCCTATGGAAAGCACCCCCAAACCAAAAATACCTAACCGCAACTATCGGGGGCCTCTACCCAGAGAGTGGCCATACCACCTCATCTCGGAGTCTATCTGTGTGCACACTACTCAAAAGTACCCGATGAGCGGTAATCACCTCAGTATGTTCTCAAGCCACAACACCTCTGACACCTCGTGTCCTTGAAAACTTGTCGCTCAAGTCTGATGGTCTCTCCATCCAAGTAACCCAGGCCAAGCCCATCCTGACAGTCTGACTGCCTCAACCGACGTCCATGACGCCCAATCCTGTGGTAGCAACCACCCAAAGTAAACCCGAGCCAACGGACCCAACCTGTGATCCTCATCACTCAACAAAATATATTTGGTCCATTCCCAACAATCAAGCAGTCTAACACAAGCAAACCACACATTGTAAAAACATACCTAAAATCATAACTTTTAACATACAACGACTAAACGGTCAAAATGCACTAACTTGTGCTAACCCAAACCAGCACCTAAGGTCTTAAAACCTTACACAAGTTAACATCATGATTTAACAATCAAACTTATAATTTTAATTCAACAACATCAACAGCAGTCTAAACTCAGTAGTTAATATTGGTCCAAAACACACGCATTTCAGCACCCCCGGCCAAATTTCCCCAAACAAGCTATGACCTCTAACCTGGCCTCGCTCAAGCACAATAATGGTCAGGGAATACCTAGAGGAATCCGACAATGCAGGTAAACTATTAAAAGTAAATAAACAAGGGTTCCGCTCAATGCCCACGTTGCTCCCCGAAGGCCGCAACCCCAAATTGTCAACGAAAACACGAAATAAGGTATGCACCACCCACCTCGTACTCGTAAGATGACACTCCTTTGATTTCAGCCTATGAATCGGACTGAATCGCGGTAGATCTATGTTTCTGTAAAATCCATAAATTCCATTCGGATGGAATCTGCGGAGGAACAGGTGAGGGATCAAAGACGAAGAAGGTTGCGTAGGGTTAGCCTTTCCGATACGGTCCTGCTGCCACCGACGGATCGAAGAACGGAGGTCATATGACGATTCTGGAAGGGTTTGTGTTTTTCGGAGGTTCTTGGACGAACCATCCATCCAAAAGTGAAGAAGAAGGGAAATATGGGAATGAGGCGCGACGGCATCTCGATCGCTTGAATAAAAATAAAAATACACGGTGTGTATTTCCAAAGTACATGTCGTGTATATGTTTTTCTGTACTCCAACTTAAGCGGAGTCCAGCACATGGCCAGGACCATGTACACGGTCAACACACGGCCAGGGTCTTGACCGCTACATGGGACAAAGGTACACGACGTGTCAAGGAAGACCACACACCGTGTAGATGGAAATTTACACCTGGCACCACATGACATGTACTTGGCCTCGCACAGGTAATGGATACACGGTGTTTCTATAAATACACGCCATGTAGTAAGAAACTTCTACACGGTCTTCACACGGCATGTACTCGGCGAGCACATGGCCGGTCACTCGGGTAACTCATACAGGGCGTGTACTTAAAGTACACGGCGTGTAGTCTGGAAATTTCCAGAAACTGCCCAGATTTTCCAGACTTCTCAAAAACCAGTCAAAAGTTTAAACAGGGTCGTAATTTGATCCGTTTCTATAAAAAATCTGGGTTCTTACAAAATCCCCACCTTAAAATAGATCGTCCCCGAGCTACCAACCAAAACCAGGAGATGGCACCGAACACGCCCAACCCGGTTAAACAACCTGGACTACCCCGGTCCTAAGGTTCTGGCTAAATTCCTAAAGGGATCCCCACCTTAGGAATTTCCTACTCAATCTCATCCCAACAAATCTCAAAGCAATCGAAATAAACAAGCAAGGCCCAATGACCTAATTATCGGACCCATGGTCCTCCCATGACTCATCGTCACCCCTGCACCTCCTCGGCGCTCACGTGTCACTTCCGACACCCAACGTAACCCTCACCACATCGGTTTCCACCTCCCTGAGGTCCTACATCTAATAGATG
The DNA here is from genome assembly GCA_963277665.1 of Viscum album. NCBI lineage: Eukaryota > Viridiplantae > Streptophyta > Magnoliopsida > Santalales > Viscaceae > Viscum > Viscum album. The sequence continues at coordinate 194,190,543 of OY728145.1, forward strand.
ATCAAATCAAACCTGGTGCCATGCACCTCGAGTAAACCGCATCCACGATGCCCCGATTCCCACAGCACCTCAAGTAACCTGCATCCCTGATGCTCCTGATGCTAAACATCTCAAATATATAATAAAATATATAACGCATCTGATATGATGCCAACCCCACTAAATAGTCTCTAGTCAGTCCACAACTAACTTGTGCAACTCGTGCACTCATCCAGACACTCCTTAAGAGGCCATGCCAAAAGAAAGCAAAGAAACTCACGGCCACACTTGCAGTGTACTTGCCATCGTCGTCGGCTCTCCATCCTGCTCAATCCCTGGCAGCTCCACAGTGTGCACCTAGCCTGAAGCCTGACTCCCTGATGCCTGACCTCTCTAAGATGCTGCTCCAGTCACTGGCCACTGTCCCCTCAGCTGGATCCCGCTATCCCTGTCACGTCCTCCGCGTGCAGCTGAACCTCGATTACCCTCTCCTGGTACCAAACCTGAACCAGCACCTGACACCACAGTCTGTCCTGGTCCCTGCCTGTCGGCTGTCTGGGAAGGATGCCTGCAAAACCTCTATAGATGCCCGACCTATCCACATGCCCAGAACTCCTTCGGGGTCCTATCGCACTGATCCCGAACATGTCCCGGCTGTCCGCACTGAAAGCAAACCACCGCTGAACTACCACGATGTGGTCTAGCTGAGTCCTTGGCCTGCCCGCCCTACTGGAACTCATCTCTACCTCACTTCCTACTGTCTGAACCATCACCTGGGGTTGTCACCCTGCCAAAGTGAGACTTCTCTCTCTCGTTGCCCTCTGCTATAAGTGCCTGGTTCACCGCCTCGAAGAAGGAACCCAGCCTAAAGATGTTTACTTGAACCCAAATGGCATGTCGTAAGCCATCCTCAAAGCGCCTCACCCTAACTACGTCATCGCTCACCATACCAGGTGCAAAACAAGATAAATCTGTGAAGGTAGCTTCGTAGTCCATGACGGACATATCTCTCTACTGAAGACTCAATAACTCCTGATCTCTCTTTGCCCTTAGTGTCTCTGTATAGAAGTTCTCGAAGAACCTGTCCTCGAAGTCCTTCCATGCCAGTCCCTCATGCCTACGAGCCTGTACCTTCACATCTCACCAACGCATAGCCGGTCCTCTCAGCATGTACGTCGCCGGCTTGACCCTCCGCCCTGGAGGTGTCTCGAGATGCTCGAAGATCATGTGAATACTTTCTATCCAGTTCTCTGCCGCCTGCGGACCACTCTCACCCTAAAAAAGCAGCAGGTGCTGCGACTGGAACTCCCGCGTCAGATATGTCATGGAAGGCTCTGCACCCTGCGTGCCTCTATCAATCCCCTGCAAGACACGTACCAGGCTAGCTCGGAGCTTCTCGTCAAGCCACAGTCCGAACGCTTCCAAACTCGGTTGATGCCCTTCCTGCACTGGATCCTGAACCTGATCCTGTCCCTGAGCCTGTACATGTGGCTCATGCTCTGCCGGCACCGGATTCTGAACCTGATCATGCGGTACCATATCCTCTCCTATCTGACGCCCCATCGGGTCATGAAGGAGTAACCCGCTGAATACCATAAATGGTTAGACATCCCATATATATATTACAATAAATTCTACGCAGATAAGGAAAGCAGTAAAGAGGAAGTGTATAACAACTACCCTTACTCTCCCCTATCGCAACCCATGTCCTCGGCATTCTGACCTCACGGCCTCCTTACCCTCCCTCAATAGAGCCAATTATCAATAGTACCTCAGTCCAAGCCCGTCCTGACAACCAACATTTCCTCAAACCCGACGACCGAGTCACCCAATCCTGACAGTAACACTGCCTCACCCATAGTACCTGCCTGCTCTCATAAGAGCCAGACCCAAATATCCTACACCTGAAATTCTACCAAATACAAAGCAAGGAATACACATTGCAATAAACAAGCAATTATATCAATAGTTTCACCTATTCACATTTCAGAGCATACATAGTTTGGCAATTGATTATATTCACATGGTATTATCACTTCACAAAGCATACGTGCAGTTATGAAATTGAAATACCCCAAAATGTGCCTATCAAAAGCCAAAAAAGCAACCCTTTCCATACTGGACAAGGTTTACATATCATAATAAATAACATCACACAACAAGTGATCCACCAAGGTGGAAATCATATAAATCATAATCTGATCAAAAATAAATAGCAATTCCCACCAACGGCAACTCAATCCATCCCTCGTACATGGGGCTGCAGGCACCAAAACACGAGTTCAAAATTCAGTTCCAACAACCACATATCTCTAGTATACCATATCCCAAATATTAAAACTAGCAGAAATAAAAAGAGAAGCCGCTAACTCATTAGTAGCCAGAAAAACACTACTACTAAATCCCTGTCAAGAACTCCTCTGATACCACTTTGTAATGACCCGGACCCGGACAGCCACCCGAACAGTGTCGAACCGTTCGAGTGTCACTACCTTAGGCACACCTCCCCTGAATTCAAAAGGTTTCCGAATAGCAGCGAGGGTCTGTTAAGTATAGTGGGAAGGCTATACCCTCTCGGAGGATTTTAATAAGGGTATTGGTCCAAGTATAACAGTAAAGATGCAGCGGAAATAAATGACTCAGCAGACTCGAACCAGACCCGCATAGAGGAAGCACATTCAATAACAATAAACAACGGAAGCAATATAGAAACAACAGCAGCGAAAACTAGACAGAACATCATGATAGCAATCAACTTCAATAACTGCTAAACAACCAAGCATGCATCCAAGCAAGTCATACAAATCAATATATAAATATATAGTGGCCCCAATGGCTAACCAGCAGTAGCTACGATATAAATTAAACATGCTGATGCAAGAAAAAGAGTACTAGACAAGTAACTCTAGTACAACATGACCTCAAGGTCCATGCTAGTCTCCATGTCAACAGCACTAAAGTCCAGCTCCTAAGGCTAACCCTCTACCTGCACGCAATTTCATAAAGTCTACACGTGTGTTGAAGGGCCCGTGTAGGGTGTGAGAAAAGGCTCAGTAGGATACCACCCCGAGGTGCTTACCTAATATAAGTTTTTAGGCAGACATGCTTACATAAGAAAATAGTAAACAATGCAATGCCCAAAAGTAAACAAAGACTTCACTGGTTCTCAGCAGCCATAATGAAGTGTCACGTGCTTCGGCCAATGCCGGAATCTCTGGTCTATATCCCGGCACCTCGTGCCACCTGACACCATGTGTCTCAAGTATCGACGTCCTGAAGGCATGCCCAACCATTGTAACCCAGCTCGAAATCTCAACCTGCCCATGGAACAACATCCGGAGGAACAGCGATACCTGTCCTCAAAAGATAACCGAAGGGACAGTGATGTCTGCCCTCAAATCACAGTGAGCCTCTACCCCCAAGCTGACCGCCTCAACGATGTCTCCTGAAGGCTTATCACCTACCATGTTCCTTCCTATAGAAAGCACCCCCAAACCAAAAATACCTAACCGTAACTATCGGGGGCCTCTACCTAGCGAGTGGTCATACCACCTCATCTCGGAGTCTATCTGTGTGCACACTACTCAAAAGTACCCGGTGAGCGGTAATAATCTCAGTATGTTCCCAAACCACAACACATCTGACACCTTGTGTCCTTGCAAACCTGTTTCTCAAGTCTGATGGTCTCGCCATCCAAGTAACCTGGGCCAAGCCCATCCTGACAGTCTAACTGCCTCAACCGACGTCCATGACGCCCAATCCCGTGGTAGCAACCACCCAAAGTAAACCTGATCCAAGGGCCCCAACCTGTGATCCTCATCACTCAACAACATATATCTGGGCCATACCCAACAATCAAGCAATCCAACACAAGCAAACCACACATTGAAAAAATATACCTGAAAGTATAACTTTTAACAGACAACTACTAAACGATCAAAATGCACTAAATTGTGCTAACCCAAACCAGTACCTAAGGTCTTAACACCTTACACAAGTTAAAATCATGATTTAACAATCAAACTCAACATTTTAATTCAACAACATCAACGGCAGTCTAAACTCGGCAGTTAATATTGGTCCAAAACACACGCATTTCAGCACCCCTGGCCGAATTGCCCCAAACGAGCTATGACCTCTAACCCGGCCTCCCTCAAGCACAACAAGGGTCAGGTAATACCGAGAGGCATCCCACAATGCAGGTAAACTATTAAAAGTATATAAACAAGGGTTCCGCTCATAACCCAAGTTGCGCCCCGAAGGTCGCAACCCCAAATTGTCTATGAAAACACGAAAGAAGGTATGCACCACCCACCTCATACTCGTACGATGACACTCCTTTGATTTCAGCCTCTGAATCAGACTGAATCTTGGTAGATCTGTGTTTCCGTCAAATCCGGCAATTCCGTTTAGATGGAATATCCAGAGGAACAGGTGAGGGATCAAAGATGAATAAGGGTGCACGGGGTTAGCCTTTCTGATGCGGTCTCACTGCCACTGACGGATCGATGAACGGAGGTCGTATGACAATTCTGGAAGGGTTTGTGTTTTTCGGAGGTTCTCAGAGGAACCATCCGTCCAAAAGGGAAGAAGAAGGGAAATTTGGGAATGAGGCGCGACGGCGTCTTGATCTCTCGAATAAAAATAAAAATACACGACGTGTATTTCCAAAGTACACGTTGTGTATATGTTTTTCCATACTCCGACTTAAGCGGAGTCCAGCACATGGCCTGGACCGTGTACACGGTCAACACACAGCCAGGGTCTCGGCCGCTACACGGGACAAAGGTACACGGCATGTCAAGGAAAACCACACGTCGTGTAGATGGAAATTTACACCTGGCACCACAAGACATGTACTTGACCTCGCACAGGTAAGGGATACACGGCATGTCTATAAATACACGCCGTGTAGTAATAAAATTCTACACGGTCTTCACACGGCATGTACTCGGTGAGCACACGGCCGGTCACTCGGGTAACTCATACACGGCGTGTACTTAAAGTACACGGCGTGTAGTCTGGAAATTTTCAGAAATTGCACAGATTTTCCAAAATTCTCAAAAACCAGTCAAAAGTTTAAACAGGATTGGAATTTGACCCGTTTCTAAAAAACCCGGGTTCTTACAATAAACACATGTCAATTTTTTGATAGTTTTTTCTTTTTTAAAACCCACTTTTTGGTTTTGACAATGGGAATTAATTTTAAATTAAGAAATTCATCTTCTATGATTTGAATTTCGTAAAATAGACTTCATTTTTGAATTCATAATATCAAAATAAGCTTAGGGTGAATTTTTGGTATTTTTCTGAAAACGTTCAATTTTTTATGAATAGTGAAAAACACTACATCATTATTTAAAACTGACTTTTTATTTAAAAAATTATTTATTTTATTTAAATTTATTTTAAGTCAAAATAGATATATAATACCAATATAAGTTCAATTTAATTCATTGGAGTCCTTCCATAATAAAATTAGATGTACAAAATTTTATTAAACATTTTAACCTATTTTCCCACCTTTTAGGCATGTTAGAAAATTTGCATAAAACTTAATTTTACCACTTCTGTGAGTTAAATTTCAAAAATCCAAGAAACACAGTTGAAATCAGTAAGTAAAATGTGATTCAATAATATGAAAATAATTTTTGTTGAATAGTAACTTTTGACTTTTATTTAGTAAATTGGGTAATTAAAGGTAAAAATGATATTATAATTACCCTAACACATGTCCGAATTCTATTGGATAAGTGTAATTCGACGAAAAACAACCTTAGTAATAAAATATGATCCTTTAGGTCCACTTGGATAAGATTAGGACATTTATTATTATTTTATTTAAAGAAGAGTTAAAAGTGTTAAATTCAAAGTTTATTAACTAAACCATTTTTAATATAGGGTTATACATAAGATAAATTCAAATATAAATATTAATTATAAAGATAAAAGTATTTCCTACGTAATGGTATTTTATTTATAATTTTTAGAGATTAAATAATTAAATTTATTTATGACACAATGATGATGCACTAATTACCTTAATAATGAAATATTAAAATAATACATATTATAAATATCCAAATAAATAAAAATTGAGACTTTTGATGAATTATAATATTTTTTTAGGTTATTATGACATGTTAGGGTTGATTAGATAAAAAAAATCTAAGTGATAAGGTTGATATTACTTTCACAAAAACAAAATTCCAAATAGTGTCAAAATTGACATAAATTAGTTTTTAAAACAAATACTTATTTCTAAAAATATAAGTTTCAGAAAAAAGGCTTAAATAATATTATATATGTCATTAATGAACCGCTTGAGGTTTTTATGGAAGTTTAGAGTAATTTTATTAACCATATAGTGTAAGAATACAAGAAGACGCGGTAAAAGTTAAACTATTTAACTAAGAGTTAAATCTAAAAGATAAGGATAAAATGGTAACCTAAACTTGTCTAAAACCTATTTGTTGAGAGGAATTAGACCAATAACCACCTTAGTCTCTAAATAAATTCATTTGGAGCCATTATAAACTGAATATGATTGTATAATAAATTAAAATTTATTCTTTTCCTAAAGTGACCCTCACCCCTCTTATAAAAGGGGACTTCCCCTTGTCTCAAAATCACACCTCCAAATCCATTTGGCTCGGCCAAAACCTACCCAAATATCCTCCCAAATTCCCTCAAATCAACCTATAGTCCTTACCTTGATCATAAATCCAACCTAATGATCCCTTTTGATCAACTCAAAAGGAAACACCCGAAGAAGAGGTAATAATTTCACCACCCTCTTTCAAGTTCTTTTCTTCATCCACTTCCTCTTTCTTTGTTGTTTCCATACCAAAATAATAACTCCAATACGTACTAGATACTGTGATGTTATTATAAATATTTCAAAACTATATTTTTTATTCTATCCATCCTATAAATGACAAAGTCACCATATGTGCGTGCGTACGGCTTACAGTCTCCACGTTGTGGTGTAATTTGTTAATCAAACACTTCGTTATTTGGATGGGTATAAAAATGAGTATAACTGATGTAAATAATAAATATAACATGTTAATGATTCTGTATATATGATATATCATCCAATTACATATGATTTCACCATCAATATAATGATATTTTCGCTCGTGCGTACGTACGGACTACCGTCTCCACGACGCATGCATGCTGTATGTATGCATGTATGCATGTATGTTGTATGCATGCTGTATTTTCGCTCGTGCGTACGCATAAATGTTGTATGTATGTATGTATGTATGTATGTATGGAATGTATGTTGTATGCATGCTGTATTTTCGCTCGTGCGTACGCATAAATGCTATGTATGTATGTACTTAAATATATCTTATTCACTTACTTCCGTTCAATACGATATGAAAATGAAAACAGCATTTATGCGTACGTATGGCCTACCATCTCCATAAACGGTGCCTTACATTTCATATATCTATATGTTATAAATATTTGTATTCTAAATATATATGATATATAAATCTAGTTTTATATTCTGAAAGTATTTAAATCATGATCTAAATGATACAATCAAGAATAACAAGTTAAAACACATACGATAAAGAAAGCGATTATCACCCAAAATGTTAATTTTAACATGGAAATCATTATTACATGGGTAGTATAAAGTCATAAATGAATCACTTGTGATATAATAAATATGAATATGGTTATGTTATAATTTAAAAACATATTATGGTCATTATAAAGGAGGTTAAATGTACCCTCGACTAAAGGAAAGAGCAAGGTAAGGGTTAATTCCTCAATCTCATTATTATTTGAGATTGTTTATGGGTAAGTTTTTACTGGGACATATTTATTATCCATGTCCAAGTTTCATAAAAGAGTTTTCAAAGGGATTATTTTTAAGGGAATTTTTCACTAAACATCATTTTAAATGTTTTAAATATTTATTCTTCTAAATAATACTCATGAATGTCCAAGTGTAACACCCCAAGCATCTATGGTACGCTTCTCTTTGAATAATACAGTATCATGTGTTGTACGCAACTTCAAGTTCTAACACACACCACAACCAATCAAACTAGCCATTATGAATAGTAATACCCACTTTTTGAAATTTTATAAATTTTATCTTTCAAAATGGACTTCATTTTTGGATTCGGAATATCGAAATTATCTTAGGGTGAATTTTTGGTATTTTTCTGAAAACATTCAATTTTTGATGAATAGGGAAAAACACTGAGTTATAGTTTAAAACCAAATTTTTATTTAAATAATTATTTATTTTATTTAAATTTAATTAAGGTCAAAATAGATACATAATACCTATATAAGTTCAATGTAATTCATTGGAGTTATTTTAGAATAATTTTAGATATATAAATATTTTAGTGAACTTTTCACCGTCTTTTACCCACCTCCTAGGAGAATTTGACAATTCACATAAAACTTAATTTTATCGCTTATGTGAGTGGAATTTCAAAAAACCAAGAGACACGTTTAATATTAAGGAGTAAAATTCGGTTCAATAAGATAAAAATAATTTTTGGTGAATAGTAACTTTTTACTTTTATTTACCACGGTTAAAAGTAAATTGGGTAATTAAGGGTAAAAATGATATTAATATTACCCTAAAACATGTCCTAATTCTATTGTAAAAGTTTATATTGACCAAAAACAATATTAGGAATAAAATATTATCATTTAGGTCCACTTGGATTAGATTATGACATTTATTATTATTTAATTCAAAGAAGAGTTAAAAGAGTAAAAATCAAAGTTTAATTACTAAAAAAAATTAATATAGGGCTATACATAAGATAAATTAGATTATAAATATTCATTATAAATATAAAAATATTTCCTACATAATGGTATTTTATTTATAATTTTTATACATTAAAAAAATTAATTTATTTATGACACAATGGGGATGCAGTAATTACCTAATTAATGAAATATTAAAATAATTGATAATATAAATACCCAAATAAATGTAATTTTATACTTTTTATGAATTCCACTAATTTTATAGGTTAATATGAAATTTTATTTTTGATTTAATTATTTTTTTTCAAAGTAATAATGCTGTTATGAAATTATCAAAAACCAAATACCCAATAGTGTCAAAATTGACATAAAAGAGTTTTTAAAACAAATATTATATTATTAAATGATATTAAATTCCTAAAAATATAATTTTTGTCCAAGAGACTTATATATTAATATTTGTATCATTAATGGACCACTTGGGGGTCCCTTGGAGGTATATAGTAAGTTTATTAACTATATAATATAAAAATACAAAGAGACATGGTAAATGTCAAACTATTTAACTAAGAGTTAAATATAAATGATAAGGTAAATATAGTGAACCAAACCTTTATAAAATCTATTGGTTGAAATTATTTCGACCCTTACCCACCTTAACCTTTAAATAATCCACTTTTGAGCCATTAGAAACAGAAAATGTATTTTTTATAAAATAATATTTCTAGATTTTCCAAAGGTGCCACTCACCCCTCTTATAAAAGGGCACTCCCCCTTTAATCTAATTCACACCTACAAAGCCTTTTGGATCGACCAAAACCTGCCCAAATATTATCTAAAATTCCCTCACTTCAACTTAGAGGCATTAGTTTGATCATAAATTCAACCTAAGGATCTCTTTTGATCAAATCAAAAGGAATAACTCGAAGAAGAGGTAATGTTTTCACCACCCTCTTTAAAGTTCCTTTCTTCTTCAACTTCTTCTTTATTTGTTATTTCCATTATAAAATAATTAATCCATTCTCTTCTATATACTTTGATTTTATTATAAATATGGTACAACCATATTTAGTATTCTATCCATCCTTTGAATGACATGTCACCATACGTGCGTACGTACGGCTTATCGTCTCCACGTCGTTGTGTAATTGTTATTCATAACATTATTATTTGGATGGGTATGATAATGATGTGTAATTTATGTAAATAATAAATATAACATGATAATTATTATGTATATATGAGATACCATCCAATTATATATTATTATAATATCAAAAGAATGATATTGTCACTCGTGCATACGTACGGACTACCGTCTCCACAAACGCGATGAGATTCATTCCCCATTGTATCCATTCAAGTATAATTCTCATTTAATGATTAAAAATAATGTTTAATTACTTGATATAATTCTTTATATGAATAATATACAACCTATCCATAAAAAACACGGCTTATTAATAAAACATATAAAAGAAAATGAGTAAGTTAACACTCGAAACGACGATAATACTAAAATATTATTAACAAAGCAATGTTAAAAGATCATATATGATATCATATTAATTTATATGATTCTTTTATAATTTAATAACAATTATTTCACCATTATACAGGAGGTTAAACTACCCTCAACCAAGTAAAAGTACAAGTTAAGGGTTCATTTCACAATCTCTTTAATATCCGAGATTGTTTATACGTAATTATCTAATGGGACCTCTTTATCGTCCACATCCATGTTTCTTTAAAATGTATTTCAAATCATTATTACTATTTTACAAACCATGGGTTAAATTCATTTATACCCTCTTTGAATTTTTGTAAGAAGTTTATAAAGGAATCTTTCTGTCGTTTTCCAAACAAGGTCCTTTTTAACCTTTTCGACAGAATTAAGGTAAGCATGTCTTTTTTTAACTTATACGGCAGGTGTGGCTATTTTCCACCGTTATAAAATCTTCAAAGCTTCCCTTATAATATTATAAGGATATTTTCAAAGTAAATTTTTTATTTTATAATTATGTGACTTTTAAATTATTTCAAAAAAGAGATATTTCTCTCAAATAGTTTTGATTTCATCTATGTCAACATTCTTTGATGGATTTTAAGCTTATTTGAAGTTGATTTATTATGATACAAAACTTCCATATTTTATTGAAGTTTTTGTGATTCGTTTGACTATGGATGTGTTATTTTTATACCATTCATGGTTTATGGATAAAGTATTGACATTTCGTATGCTAGTTTTAATACGAATGTTTATGTTATGTTTAAACCTGTTCATATGAGGAATGCATTGGACTTAATAAGTGACGGGTGGAGCCCTCTATAGCTCCTAGATGCATTGGTAGGTCTCATGAGACAAACTAGTGTCTTGGCACAAGGCCTTGACAAAATCTTATTTGTAGTCTTGCCACAAGGCCTTGACTATGTGGTTATGATAGTCTGGCATTATGCATTCCATCATTATGAAAGTGGTTATTGATATTGCATGTGATTATTCGACTAGTAGAATATCCATGTGAATAAGTAAATGGAATTATTTCATTTTATTTCTTACATATTATTTTGAAGTTCAAGTTTAAAAGGCTTTTGTTTTAGTTATAGATTTCCTTAAATGTTTATGCTTATTTATGAAAGTTTCTGCTATATTGTTATCCTTACTGGGCATCTGATCTCACCCCTTTATATGTTTTATTATTCCCAGGATGTGAAGAATTGTTTTATGAATGACCTGCAGGGATAGTATGAGGGGATATGAGTGTGGACTATGAAGACTATATTGTTTTAGTTTTCATTTTATGATGTAATGTAAACTTTATGAATGTATCTAGTGATTCCAAGGCTACTAAACTAATCGGTCTTTCGATACTTGATCTTTTGTGAGAATGCCAATGTTATGTAATAATGCACTGACTCTGGTTAATTGGGGTCGGGGAGTTACAGTTGGTTTCAGAGGCAAAGGAGGTAGGAATGAATCTGATCCTTGGGAACTCTGACATGTGAGCATTTGACGAAGCATGGCTCTCCGCCCAAGGGCTTCATGAGGAAATGGATGCCAGTGGGGATGGTGGTGTCTCCCGCCCAGGGGGTGTAGCTGCCCATGGAGTTCCCTGATAGGTATCAATTATAGTCCACTAGAAGTAATTCTACACCGTTATAGTTGGTATTATAAAAAGTTTAGTACAAACCTTAGAAACTAGATTTAGATTAACTCTGATTAGAAATGACGCCTAGTGGAAGGAATGGAAACCATATCAATGCACGCACTCCATGTAGGGATTTCCCTCCTGCTCAAGATAATTATAGTGGATTTGGTGATGCAACTGGTGTTGATCAACTAATCACCATACTGGGACAACTCACTTAGGTTATGAATAATAACCTTACCTGTATGGAGCACCCTGATCCATAGCATGGAGGGTCATTGTTAGATCGCTTCATGAGGCAACGACCTCCAACATTCAAAGGGAGTACAAATCCCTTATTATATAAGCAATGGATAAGTTCCCTAGAGAAAATATTTCAGGCTTTGGGGAGTAGTGAAAGGGAAAAAGTTATCATGGCAGTTTATCGCCTCACTGGAGATGCTGATCAATGGTGGTCATTGATTAAAAACACAAAGGAATATGATGAAGTATCAAATATGTAATGGAGGGAGTTCAAAGAGCTTTTCTTATAAAAATACTTCCCTCATGACCATAGAGCAAATATAGAAAGGCAATTTCTGAGTCTGAGGCAAAAGGAGGATGAGAATGTCGCAAAGTATGAGGCTAACTTTACAAGGTTAGCGAGGTATGCTGGAGATTATATATATAACCCAAGAAGTAATATTGGTCGTTTATTTGATGGGTTTAAACCATTTCTTTGTCGAGCATTAGTATCATAATACTTATCATCATACGAATATATTTTCTCATGTGCTATCAAGACAGAAAAAGAATTCTCTAAGACTTATGACTTTAAAGCAAAGCAAGAGAAGATGAGATATTTTGATCAATCTGGAAATGGAAATAAGGGGAAGAAGGAAAATTTTGAATATCCATTCTGTAGTAAATGTGGGAAGAAACACCACGGTACTTGCTTAAAATTAATGGGAGTCTGTTACAAGTGTGGTGAAAAAGGCCACCAAGCTCGTGATTGCAAGGGGAAGAAGGAAGCTACCGATGTTAAATGTTACAACTAGAGGGATATGGGACATTATGAAAATGAATGTCCTAAGCGTCAGGGGAACTTACCTCAGAAAAGGCCAAGGGATCAAGGCCAAGATTATGCAATCACTACTGCTAAGGTAGAATCTCCAAAAGACGTGGTGGCAGGTAATTTAATGGTTTCCTCAAGTTTAGAAAATTCTTTATTTGATTCTGGATCATTACATTATTTCATATCTTCCCAGTTTCCTAAGAAAATTAGATATTTCCAATTTTATTCAACAAGGGAGTTGTCATTTAAAACTCCAAAGGGAAGTATCATTGCTACAAATTTCTGTGGATCTGTTCCCATTAGGGCATATAAATTTTATTTATCTACTAATCTCATCGTCATAGCCATGACTGAATTAGAAATAATCCTCAGTATGGATTGGCTTTCGGACCATGATGCGAAAATTTATTATAAGAAGAAGGAGATTATGATTTTTGATGATGATGATAAAGAACACCTTATCTTTAGAGCATAATCTTCACCACCTGATTCTTATCTAGATCCACCCCCAGTAGCTCAACTAAATTCAATTATCGGGGAGGAAGAGAATAAAATAACTATGGGTAAGTAAAGGAATGTTCAAATAGAGGATGTACCTATTGTGAGAGAATATGTTAATGTGTTTCCAGAAGATTTACATGGTCATCCGCCAGAATGAGAAATTGAGTTTTCCATTGATTTAATTCCTGGTTCAAGTCCCATATCGAATACCCCTTATAGAATGGACATTATGGAATTAGTTGAGCTAAAGAAACAACTAGAAGAATTGAGTAATAAAGGATTTATTCACCCTAGTGTTTCTCCATGGGGAGCCCTTGTCCTTTTTGTTAAGAAGAAAGATGGATCTATGAGGTTATGTATCGACTACAGGGAAATAAATGATATAACAATAAAGAACAAGTATCCCCTACCTCACATTGATGATTTATTTGACCAACTGCATGGATAAAAATACTTTTCAAATATTGACCTTCGATCTGGATACCATCATTTGTGTGTGAAGAAGGAAGACATTCTGAAGATAGTATTTCAAACCAGGTACAGGCATTACAAGTTTACAGTAATGCCTTTTGGATTGACTAATGCACCCTCTGTATTCATGGATATAATGAATAGAGTTTTCAAGGAATATCTTGATGAATTTGTAGTGGTATTTATTGATGATATCTTGGTATACTCTAAAAGCTACGAAGATCATGAAAATCACTTGCGCATTATCCTGACGACTCTGAGAAGACATAAATTATATGGGAAGTTTAGCAAGTTTGAATTCTTGTTTCAGGAGATTTCTTTTCTTGTCCATATTGTCTCTAAGGATGGAATTTCCATTGATCCTTCTAAGAAAATAGCAATCCAAGAATTTCCATCACCAATGATTATAACTGAGGTACGCAGTTTTATTGGTTTAACAGGTTATTATCGGCGTTTCGTCCAGAATTTTGCCCGATTGGCAAACCCATTAACGAAGCTCACACATAAAGGGGTTAAATTTGTTTGGAAAAAAGAGTGTGAAGAATGTTTTTAAGAACTGAAGAGAAGATTAGACAATGATTCTATATTGACTCAACCATCGGGGAATTATGGGTTCGTTATTTATAGTGATGCATCGAAGAAAGGACTTGGTTGTGTCCTTATGCAGAATGATAGAGTTATTGACTATGCATCACGACAGCTGAAAATTCATGAGTAGAACTATCCTACTCATGATCTTGAGTTAGAAGCTGTAATCTTTTCTTTAAAGATTTGGAGACACTATCTCTATGGTGAGAAATGTGAGATTTATACTGATCACAAGAGTTTTAAGTACATTTTCTCACAGAAAGAACTCAACATGAGGCAAGGGAGATGGCTTGAATTACTCAAGGATTATGATTGCACGATACACTACCACTCGGGGAAGGAAAATAAGGTGGAAGATGCTTTGAGCAGAAAGGATCATGGATTTTTGAACAAGATGAGAGTTGAGAGGGATCCTATTTTCATGGATTTATTAAAGATGGATATGAAAATCACCATGGAAGGTGAAACATCAATGCTTTTTCAAATGGTTGCCAAACCATATTTACTAGAAAGGATAAAGAGTTCTCATACCAATGATGAAGAATTTCAAAATAAGATTAAAGCTGTGAATGATGGGAGATTGAGTGACTTTGCATATGAAGATGGAATTTTGAAATTTGGGAAGAGACTTTGTGTTCCTGATATACCTTATCTAAAAAGGGAATTATTGGATGATGCTAATAGTTCCAATTTCTCTATACACCCTGGGAGCACCAAAATGTATAGATATTTAGAGGAACATTTTCGGTGGGACAACATGAAGAGGGAGATTACTGATTTTGTGTCAAGATGTATGGTTTGTCAACAAGTGAAAGTTGGAAGGCAACAGCCTCGTGGAGTATTGCAACATCTTCCCATACCTGATTGGAAATGGGATAATATCACGATGTACTTTTTCATGGGACTACCAAATACTCCTAGAAGGAACGATGTAATATGGGTCATTGTTGATCATCTTACCAAGTCAGCACATTTTCTTGCTATAAGAGAAGATCTACCACTTGAACGTCTAGAAAGACTATATATTAATGAAGTTGTGAGACTTCATGGAGTACCCCTATCGATTTTTTTTATCGTGATCCCCGTTTTACTTCAAGATTCTGGAAGAGTCTTCAGAAGGCCTTGGATACTAAACTTTGTTTGAGCACTGCCTACCACCCTCAAACAGATGGACAATCAGAACAGACTATTCAAACCTTAGAAGACATGTTGAGATCTTTCTCACTTGACTTTCAGGGTATGTGGGATCAATATTTACCTCTGATAGAATTTTCCTATAACAATAGCTTCCATTCAAATATTCAGATGACACCATATGAAGCGTTATACGGAAAGAAATGTCGCACACCAACCTGTTTGGATGACGTTGGTGAAAGAAAACTCGTAGGCCCAGAACTGGTGGAGGAAACGATGGAAAAGGTGAAGGTAATCCAAAACCACATCAAAGCAACTCAAATTAGGCAGAAGATCTATGCTGATAACCGAAAGAAGGATTTGGAATTTCAGGTAGGAGATCATGTTTTATTGAAGGTATCTCCATGGAAGGGAGTTATACGTTTCAGTAAGAAGGGTAAATTGAGTCCCAAGTACATCAGACCTTTTGAAATTCTAGAACGAATTGGGGTTGTAGCTTACCATTTGGAAATGCCGCCAAGTCTCTCCAAAGTTCACGTTGTGTTCCACGTATCACTGTTGAGAAAATACATGTCTAACCTAACGCATGTACTTACGAGGAATTAGAACTGGAACCTGATCTCTCTTATCGCGAAGAGACTGTCAAGATTCTTGATACGAGAGAACAAGTGCTGAGAAACCGGACAACTCGTCTGGTAAAAGTTCTATGGAGAAACCATAAGATGGAAGAGGCAACGTGGGAACCCGAGGAACTTATGATGAAGAACCACCCGAGTCTTTTCATGCGGTAGTATTCTATAAATTTCAAGGAAGAAATTATTTTAAGGAGGGGAGAATGTAACAACCCAAACTTCTACGGTACACTTCTCTTTGAATAATACAGTAGCATGTGTTGTACGCAACTTCGAGTTCTAACACACACCACAACCAATCAAACTAGCCGTTATGAATAGTAATACCCACTTTTTGAAATTTTATAAATTTTATCTTTCAAAATGGACTTCATTTTTGGATTCGGAATATCGAAATTAGCTTAGGGTGAATTTTTGGTATTTTTCTGAAAACATTCATTTTTTGATGAATAGTGAAAAACACTCAGTTGTAGTTTAAAACCGAATTTTTATTTAAATAATTATTTATTTTATTTAAATTTAATTAAGGAAAAAATAGATACATAATACCTATATAAGTTCAATGTAATTCATTGGAGTTAGTTTAGAATAATTTTAGATATATAAAATTTATTGAACTTTTCACCGTCTTTTACCCACCTCCTAGGAGAATTAGCCAATTCACATAAAACTTAATTTTACCACTTCTATGAGTGGAATTTTGAAAATACAAGAGACACGGTTAATATCAAGGAGTAAAATGTGGTTCAATAAGATAAAAATAATTTTTGGTGAATAGTAACTTTTTACTTTTATTTACCACGGTTAAAAGTAAATACGGTAATTAAGGGTAAAAATGATATTAATATTACCCTAAAACATGTCCTAATTATATTGGACAAGTGTATCTCGACCAAAAACAACATTAGGAATAAAATATTATCATTTAGGACCACTTGGATTAGATTAGGACATTTATTATTATTTAATTCAAAGAAGAGTTAAAAGAGTTAAAATCAAAGTTTAATTACTAAAACATTTTTAATATAGGGTTATACATAAGATAAATTCGATTATAAATATTCATTATAAATATAAAAACATTTCCTATATAATGGTATTTTATTTATAATTTTTTAACATTAAAAAAGCTAATTTATTTATGACACAATAGAGATGCAGTAATTACCTAATTAATGAAATATTAAAATAATTAAGAATATAAATACCCAAATAAATGTAATTTGAGACTTTTTATGAATTCCAATAATTTTATAGGTTAATATGAAATGTTAGAATTTATTTAATTGTGTTTTTTATAAGTAAGAATGCTGTTATGAAATTATCAAAAACCAAATACCCAATAGTGTCAAAATTGACATAAAAGAGTTTTTAAAACAAATATTATATTATTAAATGATATTCAATTCCTAAAAATCTAAGGTTCGTCCAATAGACTTATATAATGATATTTGTATCATTAATAGACCACTTGGGGGTCTCTTGTAGGTATATAGTAAGTTTATTAACTATATAATATAAAAATACAAAGAGACATGGTAAATGTCAAACTATTTAACTAAGAGTTAAATATAAATGATAAGGTTAATATAGTGACCCAAACCTGTCTAAAATCTATTGGTTGAAAGTATTTCTATCCATACCCACATTAACCTTTAAATAATATACTTTTGATCCATTAGAAACCGAATATGAATTTTTTATAAAATAATATTTCTAGCTTTTCCAAAGGTGCCCATCACCCCTCTTATAAAATGGCACTCCCCCTTCCATCTAATTCACACCTTCAAAGCCTTTTGGCTTGGACAACCCCTGCCCAAATATTCTCTCAAATTCCATCAATTAAACCTAGAGTCCTTAGTTTGATCATAAATCCAACCTAAGGATCCTTTTTGATCAAATAAAAAGGAAGAACCCGAAGAAGAGGTAATGTTTTCACCACCCTCTTTCAAGTTCCTTTCTTCTTCAACTTCTTCTTTCTTTGTTATTTCCATTATAAAATAATAACTCCATTATCTTATATATAATGTGATTATATTATAAATATGGTACAACCATATTCAGTATTCTATCCATCTTTTGAATGACATGTCATCATACGTGCGTACGTACGGCTTACCGTCTCCACATCGTGGTGTAATTGTTATTCAAAACATTATTATTTGGATGGGTATGATAATGAAGTTTAATTGATGTAAATAATAAATATAACATGATATTTATTCTGTATATATGATATACCATCCAATTATATATTATTATAATATCAAAATAATGATATTGTCGCTCGTGTGTACGTACGGACTACCGTCTCTACGAACGCGATGAGATTCATTCCTCATCGTATCCATTCAAGTATAATTATAATTTAATGATTAAAAATAATGTTTAAGGACTTGATATCATTATGGATATGAATAATATACAACCTATCCATAACAAACACGGCTTATGTAACAAAACATATAAAAGAAAACGAGTAAGTTAAAACCCGAAATGACGATAATACTAAAATATTATTAACAAAGTAATGTTAAAAGATCATATATGATATCATATTAATGTATATGATTCTTGTATAATTTAATAACAATTATTTCACCATTATACATGATTTTAACCTAACCTCAACCAAGAAAAAGTACAAGGTAAGGGTTTATTTCACAATCTCTTCATTATCCGAGTTTGTTTATAAGTAATTATCTACTAGGACCTCTTTATCATCCACATCCATGTTTATTAAAATTGTATTTCAAATCATTCTTTATATTTTGAATACCATGGGTTAAAGTTATTTATACACTTTTTGAATTTTTATAAGAATTTTATAAAGGAATCTTTCTGTCATTTTCCAAACAAGTTCCTTTTTAACCTTTTCAACAGAATTAAGGTAAGAATATATTTTTTTAACTTATACGGTAGGTGTGGCTATTTTCTGCTATTATAAGATCTTCTAATCTTACCTTACAATCTTATAAGGATATTTTCAAAGTAAATGTTTTATTTTATAATTATGTGATTTTTAAATGATTTCAAAAAAAGATATATTTCTCTCAAATAGTTTTGATTTCATCTATGTCAATATCCTTTGATGGATTTTAAGATTATTTAAAGTTGATTTATTATGATACAAAACTTCCATATTGTATTGAAGGTTTTGTGATATGTTTGACTGTGGATGTGTTATTTTTATACCATTCATGGTTTATGAATAAAGTATTGACATTTCGTATGCTAGTTTTAATATGAATGTTTATGTTATGTTTAAACTTGTTCATATAAGGAATGCATTGGACTTAATAAGTGACGGGTGGAGCCCGATATAGCTCCAAGATGCATCAGTAGGTCTCATGATACAAACTAGTGTCTTGGCACAAGGCCTTGACAAAATCTTTTTTGTAGTCTTGGCACAAGGCCTTGACTATGTGGTTGTGATAGTCTGGCATTATGCATTCCATCATTATGAAAGTGGTTATTAATATTGCATGTGATTATTTGACTAGTAGAATATCCATGTGAATAAGTAAATGGCATTATTTCATTTTATTTCTGCCATATTATTCTGAAGTTCAAGTTTAAAAGGATTTTGTTTTATTTATACATTGACTTAAATGTTTATTCATATTTATGAAAGTTTCCTCTATATTGTTATCCTTACTGGGTATCTGAGCTCACCCCTTTCTATGTTTTATTTTTCCCAGGATGTGAAGAAGTATTTTATGAATGACCTGCAGGGATAGTATGAGGGGATATGAGTGTGGACTGTGAAGACTATGTTGTTGTAGTTTTCATTTTATGATGTAATGTAAACTTTATGAATGTATCTAGTGATTCTAAGGCTACTAAACTAGTCAGTCTTTCGAGACTTGATCTTTTGTGATCATGCCAATGTTATGTAATAATGCACCAACTCTGGGTAACTGGGGTCGGGGCATTACACCAAGTTTTCAAAATGGTTTTTTTTTAGGATTTATTTATATAGACATGAATGTTTTTAAAATGTTAATTCCATTAAAAACTTTCAAAGTGGTACGGGGCATTTTGATTTAAAAATGTCTTTAAATGTCTTCCTTTCTAAATTGTGTTACTTTTAAATGCTTTCATGAAAAAGGGATATTTCTCTCAAAGAGTTTTACAAATCATTTTCATCTATGTCAACATCCTTTGATGGATTTTAAACTTGTTTGAAGTTGATTTATTATGATACAAATCTTTCATATTGTATTGAAGGTTTTGTGATATGTTTGACTATAGATGTGTAATTTTTATACCATTTGTGGTTTATGGATAAAGTATTGACATTTCGTATTCTAGTTTTAATACGAATGTTTATGTTATGTTTCAAACTTTTCATATGAAGAATGTATTGGACATAGTAAGTGACGGGTGGAGGCTGTTATAGCTCCTCGATGTATCCATAGGTCTCATGAGACAATTAGACGTGGAATTGGCTGAGGCCTTTCCCAATTTGATATATGGTTTTTGTTGAGGCCTTAATCATTTTTAGACGTCTTGGTTGAGGCCTTGATAAAATATTTCATAATTTCTGGCATTATACATTACCTCATTATGAAAATAATATTAATGGTTCATGTGGTTATTAAACTAGTAGAATACCCATGACTATGTTTTATTATGGCATTATTTACTCAGCTCATATTTCTGCCATAAATTTTTCATGCTTATTATTTGTAAAGGAATGTGTTTTCAATTATTCATCATGCTTATTGTTTATATTATATTCTGCTAAATTATTTACCCTTACTGAGCATTGAAACTCATGGTCGATTGTCGCCTATCGACCGGTCAAAGTTCCGGTGCTCTGCTAATGTGTATAGCAACACTCGGGTCGAATCCTCGGTGATGATACTTTGTAATAGTCGTTTGTTTTTAGTTAATTGTATTCTGATTGGGGGGTTTGTTTGCAGAGCTTATGAAATAATTTATGGATGATGTTTGATTTAACAAATTGATGAAGATTGGGGTGATTTCATCATTAGGTTAGTTAATCTTGTGATATCCTTGAGATTTGCTTTATATTGCATTCAAATTTACACCCATGTCACAAGATGATGTTGATTAGAATTCCTAAGTGTTAAGGCTTTAAACCAAGCCTTAACTTAACTTAAGGTTATAATCTCAATCAGATCTTATTTATGGTGGTGTATTTATGGTTCCAATAATCCATGGAAACCACATGTTAAACAAAACAAGTCATTAATCCATGACATGTTAATTCAAAGAATACTCATCGAGCAGAAGCTCTCAATCACTTAACATACCTAAATTATAACTCACCCAAATGAGAGATTTACTCATCCATTTGGGTGTCTAATAATCTGGTTATAATGATTATGATTATAAATTAATAAGAGAAGAAAAAGAAAGGGATAAGAAAAGAGTGGTACGTCGACACACACACACGAACAATGATGATAATTAAAAACGAACTTTCGATTGAATGAGGAAGCTAAAGAAGGGAAGGGGATTGAACTGAATTTAAACTATTTTAAGAACATTAATATTAAAATACAGAAGGTGTAGGAGAATAAGAGATATTGAAGAAGAAACTTTCATTAAAACAGAATTACAAAATAAAGGACTTACAAAATTACAAAAACAAAGAACACAAAAGTAAGTGAAAACAAAGAGAGGAGGAAAGGTCTCTCAAGTGAAAACTTTAGTATGGCAGGTCCTCCCAATCCTTTTTCAAATCTTTGGTCGTGCCAATATGATCTCCTATCTTCTGAAATGCCAACCCCTCTCAAGGAGAGAAGGGGAGAGTATTTATAGCCCAAGGAGTGGACTGTTTTCATTCCCAATCTGTCCCTGCACTTGCATCGCCAATTTGGCTATTCATACAGCCGAATAAACAAATATCTCCTTCTTCAAAGTTGTATAAAATAATGTTGGCCGACTAATCTAAACATTTGGAGTCATTTGGACTTAGGGATCAAAGGTTATGTCCGGTTTATTAAAGAAAGTTAAACTGTCCATTTCAATCCAGTCTTTTTTAAGTCCATAATGTGAAAGGGTTTTTGAATATGAATATGCCTTCAAATCCGAATGGTTTATTCAACAAAGTCGGCATCCTATATCTCCTCTTTCACACTGCAAAATATCAGCTCGATTTAATGATTACATCATGAGATATGTCATGCATACCATACTGATTTTAATTCTCATCCAGAATGGTGGGCTGGACTTAAAAGCTTTATTTGGGCCCCTTGTACTTGGATTTGGGCCTTTAAATTTTTATCCAAGATGACATGTAGTGTCCCCCGAATTATGGTGGAGAGTTAATGTTTTTGGACTTCTGGATTGAGCCCAGTAAATCAATCTTCAAGGCTGGTCCAGTTTGTTCACAGATTTTTTGGTCTTGTTTGTGAGGACCATATGACCCTTCAAATGGCAGAATTGGCTCATGGTACCTTATAATGAAATGTTATATATTGAAAGTATAATACTAAAAAACAAGAACCACACAATTTGGATCAGTATAGTGATAGTTATTATTAAAACATTAAACTGACTCAATTGGACTACTTCTAAAAATGCTCAAAAATTATACTTAATATTAAAACATTAATATTTCACATAAATTATGCACATTTCATATAAAATCAGTAAAGGGAGTATATAATAAGTCATGAAAATATTAATAACATCAACTCCCCCACACTTAGTTTTGTGCATGTCCTCATGTGCAACAAATATAAAAACATGACAAAAATCATTTTCACTCACCAACAAATATTAAAATTTTGTTTTCTCCAATCAGGGGAGGTTTAGACTATTTCACTCATCCATTTTGAAATCCACCACAAGTTGTTACAGAAACAATGTTCCAAAACTAATTCATTTTCCCATGCTCAAATTTAGAAATGGAAAATATGGACACTCAAAACTCACACCTCTCAAGATGATAAAATTTATTTGTGGAGGTTCACTCTTTTACCAACCAAAAGTGAAAATATTAGAGTTTGAAAAGAGCTCTCAGCTTCCAATCCCTATCCAAAGTGCACAAGAATCAAGAGGTCTTTTTAAGGGGTTTTTCTGTGGCTATGGGACGGTAGGAATATAATGTCCAAGAGAGAGAATAAGAGGGTTAAAATACCAACATAGAAAAACAATGCACATTTTTTTGAAATAAAACATGGAAGGAAATGAAAAACACATATTTACAAGGGAATGATTGTGTGAAGAAAGACACAATAGAGGAAGAAAATATTAAGGGTATGAGAAGATGAAATATTTACAAACCACCAAACTTCTCCCAATGATATAAGAATATAATGCAAGTGTTCTTTTTTTCCTTTTTTTTCTTTGTTTTTTCGAAAGTTGACCTTGGAACAGATCTCACACTCATATCCCAACCCATTTTTGATCTCCTCACGAAACTAATTGTAATAGTTATAACAAGATCAAAGGTTGAGGAAGAGTGATTTTTGACCTACCCAAGACACAACCCATTTGTTTCTTTTTTGTTTGATTTTTTTTTTGAATTTTTTTTTTGAACACTTTTCAATATCATTTGTACAATACATTCACTGAATGAAAACCTCCCCCCCCCACACTAAAATATATGCTTGCCCTCAAGCATATGATAACACACCAGAAAGTAAGGAAATGATACCCAAAAATGAAATCCATTCCCCCCCACACTTAAATTTCAAAAACTTATGCAATGAAAATCCATGTTGATATTAGGTGGGATAAGGTATTGGTCTTGTAATGTGGCTATCAAAGAAAAGTTTTTCATAGGCTTGAAGGGGCTTTCAAAAGGAGGATTAATGTAAGGGTTATGAGAGGATATTTGGCTATTGTGATTCTCATGTGGTTCAGAAAATGCATCTATCATATTAATGCACACTAAGGCAGGAAATTCAGCTCAAAGGTCCACAAACTCAAGACTCAAAAATGGGGGTGAAAAAACACATTTTGAAAAGATGGCCATAGGTGGCCTTGGAATGAAAGCAATTGTTTGTTCTCACGGTTTGGGAAAAGCATTTTCCAAATAAAAAATTGGGCATTCAAAATGTGTTGGTTTTGACACAAAATTCTTTATCCAAAGTCATGATGAAAATACAAAATTTTTGAGATGAAAATATGTCTGTTAACTCCCCAAAATGGTTGGACAAATTTTCAAAACTTGATGGTGAGTAAGCATGACTCTTTTTTTGTAATTTTTTAAGTAATTGTGTTTTTTTTGGGTTTTTTTAGTTTTTAAGGTTTTTTTTAAAATACACACCCACACAAGAAAGATAAAAAGAAAGGGTTTGATGAATAAAGTGGTAAAAAAATGAAAGAGAGAGGAAGAAGAAGAAAGAGGTAGAGAGAGGAAGAGATAGAGAGAGAGTTAAAGGGAAAGAGGTGCCCCCTGGTTTGGATTTTGTGGGTTTCCATCTCCATCCAGTGGTGGGTCTACTGTGGATCCAATGGAAGTAGATGATGATCCAGGATTTTGTGTCCTCTCATAGTGATGCTTCAACCGATGTCCATTTACTGTAAATTTCCTTTTGGAGGAGGGGTCTTGGACTTGCACTGCACCAAATGGGTAAACATTAGTAATAACAAAAGGACCTTCCCAACGAGAATTAAGCTTACCTGGGTGAAGCCGAAATCGATAATTGAAGAGCATTACCTTTTCACCTTCATGAAATAACTTTCTTAGGATGTGTTTGTCATGGAGTACCTTAGCCTTCTCTTTGTACATATTGGAATTCTCATAGGATTCAAGTCTAAGCTCCTCTAGTTCATCCAATTGCAACAATATTTCTTCACCAGATTTTTCAAGATCAAAATTACATTTTTTCACTGCCCAAAATGACTTATGTTGTATTTCAACTGGTAAGTGACATGATTTACCAAAAACAAGCTGAAAAGGAGACATCCCAATGGGTGTTTTATAGTCAGTTAGATAAGCCCAAAGTGCTTCACTAAGTCTTTCAGGACAGTCTTTTCTGGTGGGTTTTACAATTCTCTCAAGCACTCTTTTCACTTCTCTATTATAAAGTTCATCCATTCCATTTGTTTGGGGGTGATATACAGTTGAAGTTTTATGTACAACCCCATTCTTTTTCAGAAGAGATTCCATGGTTCTATTACAAAAATGGGTTCCTAAGTCACTGATCAAGGCACGTGGTGTGCCAAATCTTTGGAAGATGTGGGTCTTTAGGAACTCACTAACAGTATGAGCATCATCCTTCCTAGTGGGTTTGGCCTCAACCCACCTTGAAACATAATCGACCGCAAGAAGAATGTATGAGAATCCATTGGAAGGGGGAAATGGTCCCATGAAATCAATACCCCAAACATCGAAGATTTCACAAAAGATTAAGGTATTTTGGGGAATTTCATTTCTTTTGGAGATTATGCCAAACTTTTGGCATGTGGGACATGATTGACAGAACTCATGTGAGTCCTTGAAGAGTGAAGGCCAGAAGAATCCAGAGTCTAGGACCTTCCGGGAGGTCCTTTGTGGTCCAAAGTGGCCACCACCAGGCATTGAGTGACAGAATTCTAAGATGGAAGAATATTCATCTTCATCAACACATCTCCTAATTACCATGTCTGCCACAGTTTTCCAAAGTTTATTTTCTTCCCAAAAATAGTATTTTGAATCACTTTTCAACTTCATTTTTTGTTCTTTTGAAAAAATTTCAGGAAAAACACCAGAAACCAAGTAATTTACAATTGGGGCATACCATGGTAGTTTTGGAGTGAGAGATGAAAGGTGCTCAATTGGAAATTCAGGATTAATGATTTCAGAATGAGGAGAATTAGGAATTCTACTCAAGTGATCAGCCACAAGGTTTTCTTTTCCAGGTCTATCTTTGATTTCAAGGTCAAACTCTTGGAGCATTAGAATCCATCTTATTAGCCTTGGTTTGGAATCACTTTTCTTGAGTAAGAACTTAATAGCAGAATGGTCTGTGAAGATGATGATTTTGGCACCTAAGAGATAGGACCGGAATTTATCTAAGGCAAAACCCACTGCTAGAAGTTCCTTTTCAGTCACAGTGTAGTGAGATTGAGTTTCATCCAATGTTTTTGAGTCATAATAGATGACATGAGGAATTTTTTCTCTTCTTTGACCAAGAACATCCCCAACAGCTCTATCAGAAGCATCACACATCAATTCAAAGGGTAATAACCAATCTGGGGGTTGGATTATCGGGGAAGATGTGAGAGCAGTTTTGAGTTCAATGAAGGCTCTCTTGCAAACCTCATCAAAATGGAAAGTGACATCATTTTGGAGCAAATGAGTGAGTGGGAGGGAAATTTTTCTGAAGTTATGGATGAATCGCCAATAGAAACCAGCATGACCGAGGAATGATCGGATGTCTCGAACAGAAGTAGGTTGAGGAAGTGATTGGATCACTTCAATTTTGGTAGGATCAACTTCAATACCATCTTTTGAAACTATGTGCCCTAGAACAATCCCATTAGAAAACATGAAGTGACATTTTTCAAAATTTAACACAAGTTTGCACTTGACACACTTTTGAAGGACAAGAGGGAGTTAATGAAAGCATGACTCAAATGACTCGCCATAAATGGTAAAGTCATCCATGAAGACTTCCATGCAGTGTTCTATGAATTCTGAAAAGATACTCATCATACACCTCTGGAATGTTGCAGGAGCATTACAAAGGCCAAAAGGCATTCTTCTATATGCATATGTTCCAAAGGGGCATGTGAAAGTAGTCTTTTCTTGATTCTGAGGTGCGATTGGGATTTGGAAGTAGCCGGTGTATCCATAAAGAAATCAATAGTGTGACTTTCCGGCCAATCTTTCTAGCATTTTATCAGGGAATGGAAGAGGGTAGTGATCTTTTCGGGTTTCAACATTCAATTTTCGATAATCGATGCATACACGCCATTTGTTCTTCACTCGATTTGTGACTAAATCTCCATGTTCATTTGTGACAACAGTTATCCCACCCTTCTTAGGTACAACTTGAATTGTACTAACCCATTCACTATCAGAAATTGGGTAGATAATACCGTCTTGAAAGAGCTTGGTGATCTCTTCCCTAACTACCTCAAGTATGAGTGGATTGAGTCTTCTTTGGGGTTGTCTAACTAGTTTGGATGTCTCCTCCAGATGTATGTGATGCATGCAAAGGGCAGGGTTGATTCCTGGTATGTCATCTAGGGTCCACCCTAAGGCCTTTTTGTTTTCCTCTAACACTTGAACAAGTTTGGACTCCTCTGTTTCAATAAGTGTGGCATAGATAATGACAGGATATGAGTGATCATAGAAGAGGAATGCATATTTCAGGTGTGCAGGAAGAGGTTTCAGATCAATCTCATCTTTCACTTTTGGGCTAGATAACTCAGAAATGGAGGAAGGGACTTCAGTTTCTTCAGATTTATTTTTCTCAATGTTGTCCAAGGTGGAGCAGTAGAGATCAGAGTTGATGTGGGATTCAAGAGAGTTTTCAAGTTCCTCTAGATTGATGGAGTCTATGAATGAGAGTTCCACATCAACTTCACCATTTATGAATTTGTTAATCATGGTGCAGATTTCACAAGATCCTTTATCATTAGAACATGAAGAACATGGTGGATTGGGGTTCAATTGACTCTTAGAAGTGTCCTCAGAAGCATGGATTGATAATGTAGAGTGATCCTCATATGGGTATCGCATGGCTTGGAAAATGTTGAACTTGACCAGTTGGTCACCGAATTCCATGGATAAGATGCCTGAATAGACATAAATCTTGGTTCTCGCAGTCATGAGGAATGGTCTTCCTAGAATTAGGGGAGATCGAGAAGAGTTCGTCTCACCTTCCATGTCAAGGACATAGAAATCAGCAGGGAAGATAAGATCATTGACTCGGACAAGGACATCCTCAATTATTCCCTCAGGACTGGTTATGCTTCGATTGACTAACTGAATGACAACACCCGTTGGGTGCAAGGGACCTAGACCAAGGTTGGAGAATATGGATTTGGGCATTACATTAATTGAGGCTCCTAGGTCTATGAGTGCATCATCAAAGTTGGAACTTCTAATTTGTCATGGGACTGTAAAGGTCCCTGGATCTTTGCACTTTATGGGAATAGAATGCTGGGTGGAAACATTTTCAAAGGTCCTAAGTTGCATCTTGTGGGTACACAACTCCTTGAGAAACTTGGAATACTTAGGAATTTGTTTTATGGCATCTAAGAGGGGAATGTTGACTTCAACACGTCTAAACATGTCGAGCATTTCAGGATCAGGTTCAAAGGACTTCCTTGGTTTAGAAACGGCTTGAGGAAAAGGAATTGGATTCCTAAGTGGAATGGAAGGAGGTGATGGAATGGATTCAGATTACTTTTCAATTTTCTTTTTCTTTTCATTTTCTAGGTCAACATTCAAAGGAGGGTTTGAGGATTTATCTTGAGTCATAGCAAGTTGCTTTCCTGATCTAAGTGAAATTTCACTTACATTACCCTTGGGGTTGGGTAATGGTTGAGCTGGGAGTTGGGAAGAATTTGATTGTTGTTTCTGGCTCAGGTGGGATGCAAGTTGACCTATTTGAGTTTCAATGTTTTTAAGGCTAGAACGGGTGAAGGAGGCAAGATCTTCAACAGCACTTTCCCATGGTTGCTTGGAAGAAGAGGCTTGTCCCGAATTGGGAATGCCTTGATTTGGGTTCTTGGGAAATCGATTGTATTGGGTTGGGAATTGGGAAGGCTCATTCGGATAATGGAATCCAGGAGGAGGAATGGGAGGATTGATCCTTTGAGGTCGAGGGACAAAAGGCTAAGGTTGTTGGAAGTTACCAACACCTTGACTGTATTGAAACTGGTTTGGGTTTTGAGGAGGGAATTGAGGGGGATGAGAAATGGGATTACCATACCTAAGGCCTTGGTTATAGGAAGAAGATAAGGGATCGGAGTGAGGTTGGTTGAAGTTTCTAACAAACTGACCTGATAGTTGAGGATTGGGGTTCCGCTGAGCATATGCTGCATTGAGCTCCATTGGTCCAGATGAATCGGGTTGATCCTCCTGAAGTTGTGGACATGTGTCAGTTGGATGATATGGAGAGTTGCAGATTCCACAATTTTTGACAGGTCTAGGAAACATTGATTGCGGAGAAGACGAGGTTGGGGATTTGGTGGCCACAGCTAGTTGTCGTACAAGACCTGTAAGTTCACTCATCCACTCGGTCATCTTGTTAGGCTCAATTGATTGATTATCTTGGGCTTGTTTGACTTGAGCATGTGCTCGAGTATGGAATTGTTGTGTGTTTGCAGCCATGTTACTTATGAGATCTCTTGCATCTGCGGGAGTTTTATCAACCAGAGCACTGCCACTTGCGGCATCAATGAGATTTCTCTCCATAGCCAATAACCCCTCATAGAAGTATTGCATCAAGAGTTGGTCAAGGATTTGATGATGTGGGCAGGTTGCAACAAGATTTTTGAACCTCTCCCAGTACTCATGGAGTGATTCACTTGGGAATTGACGGATACCACTTATTTCCTTTCGGATAGAAGCAGTACGAGAAGCAGGAAAGAATTTCTCTAAGAAGAGTCGCTTCATGTCATTCCATGTGGTTATGGAACCAGGAGGAAGGTAGTAGAGCCATGACTTAGCAGTGTCAGCTAGGGAAAAAGGGAATGCTCGGAGTTTGATTTGTTCTTCAGAAACCCCTTGAGGCTTCATGGTAGAGCACACCACCTGGAACTCTTTAAGATGTAGATGCGGATCCTCACCAGCTAGCCCATGGAAATGAGGTAGAAGATGAATAAAACCCGATTTGAGTTAGAAGTCAGCCTATATGTTTGGATATTGAAAACCAAGGGGTTGGTAATTCATATCAGGGGCAGAAAGTTCTTTCAATGTTTGTTCCCTAGGATTGGCCATATCGAATTCAATTGGTAGGGCAATGATTGGTTCTTTGGTGATTTGGTTATCCCTAATGGTCCTCCTAAGTCGACAAAGAGTTCTATCAATTTCAGGGTCAAACAAATCTGAGGGATTGTTTGGGAGGATATGGGGCATTCAGAGAGATTTATAAAGGATGAGGAATGCGAGTTTTTCTTTGTATTTTTTTCAGTTTATGATTTTTAAGAGGAATACGGGTTTTTCTTGGTGTTTTTTTTCAATTTTTTTTAAAATTTTGTTTTTTTTTTTGTTTTTTTTTTACAATAACCAGAAACTAATGACTACGTAAAGCACCATCCCCGGCAACGGCGCCATTTGAAATTCACGGCCGATTGTCGCCTATCGACCGGTCAAAGTTTCGGTGCTCTGCTAATGTGTATAGCAACACCCGGGTCGAATCCTCGGCGATGATACTTTGTAATAGTCGTTTGCTTTTAGTTAATTGTATTCTGATTGGGGGGTTTGTTTGCAGAGCTTATGAAATAATTTATGGATGATGTTTGATTTAACAAATTGATGAAGATTGGGATGAGTTCATCATTAGGTTAGTTAAGCTTGTGATATCCTTGAGCTTTTCTTTATATTGCATTTAAATTAACACCCATGTCACAAGATGATGTTGATTATAATTCCTAAGTGTTAAGGCTTTAAACCAAGCCTTAACTTAACTTAAAGTTATAATCTCAATCAGATCTTATTTATGGTGGTGTATTTATGGTTCCAATAATCCATGGAAACCACATGTTAAACAAAACAAGTCATTAATCCATGACATGTTAATTCAAAGAATACTCATCGAGCAGAAGCTCTCAATCACTTAACATACCTAAATTATAACTCACCCCAATGAGAGATTTACTCAGCCATTTGGGTGTCTAATAATCTGGTTATAATGATTATGATTATAAATTAATAAGAGAAGAAAAAGAAAGGGATAATAAAAGAGTGGTACGTCGACACACACACACGAACAATGATGATAATTAAAAACGAACTTTCAATTGAATGAGGAATCTAAAGAAGGGAAGGGGATTGAACTGAATTTAAACTATTTTAAGAACATTAATATTAAAATATAGAAGGTGTAGGAGAATAAGAGATATTGAAGAAGAAACTTTCATTAAAACAGAATTACAAAATAAAGGACTTACAAAATTACAAAAACAAAGAACACAAAAGTAAGTGAAAATAAAGAGAGGAGGAAAGGTCTATCAAGTGAAAACTTTAGTATTACAGGTCCTCCCAAGCCTTTTTAAAAGCTTTGGTCATGCCAATATGATCTCCTCTCTTCTGAAATGCCAACCCCTCTCAAGTAGAGAAGGGGAGAGTATTTATAGCCCAAGGAGTGGACTGTTTGCATTCCCAATCTGTCCCTCCAATTTCATCACCAATTTTTCTATTCAGACAGCCGAATATTCAAATATCTCCTTATTCAAAGTTGTAGAAAATAATGTTGGCCGACTAATATAAAAAGTTGGAGTCATTTGGACTTAAGGATCAAAAGTTATGACCGGTTTATTAAAGAAAGTTAAACTGTCCATTTCAATCTAGTCTTTTTGAAGTCCATAATGTGAAAGGGTTTTTGAATATGCATATGCCTTCAAATCCGAATGGTTTCTTCAAAACAGTCGGCCTTATATATATCCTCTTTCACACTGCAAAATATCAGCTCGATTTAATGCTTACATCATGAGATATGTCATGCATACCATACTGATTTTAATTCTTGTCCAGAATGGTGGGCTGGACTTCAAAGCTTTATTTGGGCCCCTTGTACTTGGATTTGGGCCTTTAAATTTTTATCCAAGATGACTTGTAGTGTCCCCCAAATTATGGTGGAGAGTTAATATTTTTGGACTTCTGGATTGAGCCCAGTAAATCAATCTTAAAGGTTGGTCCAGTTTGTTCACAGATTCTTTGGTCTTGTTTGTGAGGACCATATGACCCTTCAAATGGCAGAATTGGCTCATGGTACCTTCTAATTAAATGTTATATATTTCAAGGGGAATCCTAAAAAACAAGAACCACACAATTTGGATCAGTATAGTGATATTTATTATTAAAACATTAAAATGACTCAACTGGACTACTTCTAAAAATGCTCAAAAATTATACTTAATATTAAAACATTAATATTTCACACAAATTATGCACATTTCATATAAAATCAGTAAAGGGAGTATATAATAAGTCATGAAAATATTAATAACATCAAGCATCTAATCTCACCCCGTTCTATGTTTTATTTTTTCCAGGATGCGAAGAAGTATATTATAACTGACCAGCAGGGATAATCTAAGGGATATGAATGTGGTCAATGGAGAAAATGTTTTTTTTTGTTTATTATTTTATAATGTAATGTAACGTTCATGTATGTAATCTATTTTCTAAGACTGCTAAATTTATCGGTCCTTTGGGACTTGATTCCTTGTAATTATGCCAATTTATTAAAATAATGCATCGACTCTAGGTAACTGGGTTTGAGGCGTTACAGTTGGTATCAGAGGAAGTTTAGCAACAACCTTGGAAATAGATTTAGATAATCTATAATTAGATAACATTACCCTAAGATAGACTTTGAGGATTAGTATAAAAGAACTTCCTAGCATTTTGGAAATGTATATATTTTTTGTATTTTCCAAGTAATACATCCTTGTCTCGATACGAGCAGGTAGAGGCAACTCTGGCACATATGAACCTAGGAGTGAAAACTCTGACAAGGAGTTTCGGGCATGACCTGGGGTATACTTGTTCACAACAACGAGCCTTGATACACTCTTGTTTATGAAACTCTCAGGGGATATTCTTAGGATAATTCACATTTTCATTACAACCCATTGTGAAGGATTTAGGAGTAAATACTTCCTCAAAGAAAACATTTTATGATTATACATTATATGCATAATCTTTTCAATTTACATTAGGTATTTTAAATGTTTGGAATTATGCATTGTGATTCATAAACTAACCTAGTTTTTTCATTTTTTAGAAATGGTGCCTAATAAAATGAATGAGAATTCCAGTAATATTCTTGATCGAATGATTAAGAAGGATCATATCATTCATGGTATTAAGCCAAAATTTAAAATAGAAATAGTCTCCCACATATTCTCATCATATGAAGAAATAATATCATGTGTTAATAAGATAATTAAATAAGTCTCTGAGTACTATGGCTTTGAAGGGAAGTAAGAGAATAAAAGGATGGAATAAAGAAAGATGGATAAAGGGGAGAGAGTAAAAAAGGATTTTCTCATATGTGATAATTTTGGAAAGAATCACCCTGGTAAAATCTTGAAGGGAATGGGAGTTTGTTATAAGTGTGGAGAAAAAGGACACCAAGTATGTGATTTTAAGGGTAATAAAAAGGTTTCAAATGTACAATTCTTCATCTGCAAGGAGTTGGGACATTAAACGAAGCAATGTCCAAACCATCAGAGTATACCCCAAATGCTTCTATTGGATAATAATCAAGTTATGATACAAACAAAGATGAAGAGGAATGATTATATTTCTTATGTTGTTATTAAAGTATTGTTTCATTTTAGTATTCTATTAATGATGTACATGTTATAATAATTATAGAGTATAAAAGGATTGTACTATAGTACTATTTCATTAAGGCCTTGAGATTGTGTGGAACCAAAAAAAGTAACTCAATAGCCGGTTAAATGTTTTGGAAAATATATGGTTGAGAGAAAGATAAAACATAATATGGTTCTGATACTGAGGTAGTGATTTTTGAATAATATATGATTGATTTGGATAAATTATATTGGATATTCTTGACTACCTTGAAACTGATTAATGATTTGTATATTCTATCATTATTGAAGTTTACAGCATTTTTGGATAGAAGGAGTATATCTTGTATTCTATAAGGAATAAGGGAGAATGAATGTAATCAATAATTTTTATGGTAATTCAGGGTGTTACTGTGTTTTAAAAAAATATATGATTAAGTTATTCACATGTTATTACGTGGAAAAAAGGATCTTCATTGTGTTTACCTTCCTTATAAATTTTGGACTGTAAGTTTGAACAAAAGTATTTCGGATAAGTCTAAAGGTTGGAAGGGATTAAGTTAAACATCGAATACAATTGTTTAAGGATAAGAAAACTTCTTAATATAATTTTTTTGGATTGTTATAAAAAGGGAAACCTATAGGTTGAGCAACAACCTGTCACGTCCGGCAAGGCCACGAGACTTGAACCCACAACTGAAGGGAGACAAGGGTGAATCACCTACCACTGGCCTACTTGATGTCCCGGTTTGTATAATGTAGTTTCTTTAAATAGTATGAAAAATGAATTATAAATTAATTATTATTAAAACCCTATATGATTAGGATAAATAGAATATTTTTTAATTCTATTATCTTTTAGAGTGAAAGATGAGTTTGTGGTAGGAATTAGTTGAAGGATGAAACTCTACTTGTGAAGTATAATTTTTCCTCTTATTCTATGAATAAATTAATTCTTAAACATTAGGGAAGAAATCTTAAAACCCAAAATGTGTTATACTAATACCTTATATTTTGTTGAACCGATGTTATTTTAAAGCATCATATATGGACAGCTTTGAGCCCTTAATTTTACACTTGTTTGTGATTGATGAACTCAATCACTCCCTTTAAATATTTACATTTTTCCTATAATTATGTGTCTATAATTTCCACTAATGTTCTCCTAATCGATATCATAATTTGGTGGTGACTTTTTCATTTCCCTTTCCCTCTTATTAAGACTAAATTTTATTAACCCAATTTCTGATATTTGTTTTCCACAAATGAATTTTTCTATTTTTAACCATTTATTTTCAAAGAACAATTTCAACTTTCAAGGATGAAATTTATTTAAGGAGTGAGAATTTAAAACCCCATGATTTCATAGTATTTTATCTCATTAAAGTAATTCAATAGCTTGCGCTACATGCAACACCGAGTTCGAGCACGCCACAACTTACCAAACAAGCCATTCAAAAAGTGATTATGAATAGTATTTATTGCATTTTGAATCTAATATGATATATATAATTTTAACATCCATATTATGTGTTTCTTATACATAATATAAGAACAAATTCATTTTTTCAGATAAAATAAGTATTTTTCAAAAAAAAAACAATTTTACCGCCTTTTAATGGTGAACCCTTTTTAAAACCAATATTTGACACTTTTATATATTCAATTTAATGAAATTAAATTCCTCTTTAGAAGAGGGACATAAAAATTTAGTTTGGATAAATTTTTGGTACTTTTCTGATAACTTTTATATTTTGACTCGTAGTGAAAAATACTATGTTTTAATTGAAAACAACTTTTTTAATCGAAATAATTTATAGTGTTAAATTATGCATTTGAATGGTTTTGAAGTATAATTAGATTATATTTTTATTATTTAATACAATTTATGTCATTATAAATAATTTCACATTTAAATTTGACATAAACACATGTCAATCTTTTGATAGTTTCTACTTTTTTAAAACCCGCTTTTTGGTTTTGACAACGGCAATTAATTTTAAATTAATAAATTCAACTTCTATGATTTGAATTTGATAAAATATACTTCATTTTTGAATTAATAATATCAAAATTATCTTAGGGGGAATTTTTTATATTTTTCTGAAAACTTTCAATTTTTGATGAATAGTGAAAAACACTGCGTTATTATTTAAAACCGAATTTTTATTTAAATAATTATTTATTTTATTTAAATTTATTTTAAGTAAAAATATATATATAATACCTATATAAGTTCAATGTAATTCATTGTATTCCTTTTATAATAAAATTATATATATATAATTTTATTGAACTTTTTAACCTCTTTTATCCACCTTCTAGGCACGTTGGCAAATTTGCATAAAACTTAATTTTACGGCTTCTGTGAGTTGAATTTCAAAAATCAGAGAGACATAGTTGGAATTAGTAAGAAAAAGTCGATTCAATACGATGAAAATAATTTTTTGTGAATAGTAACTTTTGACTTTTATTTACAACGGTTAAAAGTAAATAAGGTAATTAAAGGTAAAAATGATATTATAATTACCCTAACACATGTCCTAATTCTATTGGATAAGTTTAATTTGACCAAAAACAACCTTATGAATAAAATATGATCATTTAGGTCCACTTGTAATAGATTAGGACATTTATTATTATTTTATTTAAAGAAGAGTTAAAAGTGTTAAATTCAAATTTTATTAACTAAACCATTTTTAATATAGGGTTGTACATAAGATAAATTAGACTATAAATATTAATTATAAATATAAAAACATTTCCTACATAATGGTATTTTATTTATAATTTTTCTATATTAAATAATTAAATTTATTTATGACACAATGATGATGCAGTAATTACCTTATTAATGAAATATTAAAATAATTGATATTACAAATATCCAAATAAATGTAAATTGAGAGTTCCTATGAATTAAAATAGTTTTTTAAGTTAATATGACATGTTAGGGTATATTAGATAAATTTTATCGAAGTGATAAGGTTGTTATGACTTTCACAAAAACAAAATTCCAAATAGTGTCAAAATTGACATAAATTAGTTTTTGAAACAAATACTATATTATTGGTTGATATAATATTCCTAAAAAAATAAGGTTTGTCCAAAGGGCTTAAATAATATTATATATGTAATTAATTAACCACTTGAGTTTTTTTTGGAATTTTAGAGTATTTTTATTAACCATATAGTGTAAGAATACGAGAACACACAGTAAAAGTTAAACTATTTAATTAAGAGTTAAATCTAAAAGATAAGGTTAAAATGGTAACCGTAACCTATCTAAAACCTATTTTTTGAGACTATTTAGACCCATAAACACCTAATACTCTAAATAAATTCATTTTGAGCCATTATAAACCGAATATTATTGTATAATAAATTAATATTTTAATCTTTTCCAAAAGTGACCCTCACCCCTCTTATAAAAGGGCACTTCCCCTTCTCTCAAAATCACACCTCCAAAGCCATCTGTCTCGGAAAAAACCTGCACACATATCCCCAAAACTTCCCTCACATCAACCTAGATTCCTTACTTTGATCATAAATCCAACCTAAGGATCCCTTTTTATCAACTCAAAAGAAAACACCCAAAAAGAGATAATAATTTCACCACCCTCTTTCAAGTTCTTTTCTTCTTCCACTTCCTCTTTATTTGTTGTTTCCATATCAAAATAATAAATCCAGTACCTCCTACATACTATTATGTTGTTATAAATATGTTACAACCATATTAATTAATCTATCCATTCTATAAATGACAAAGTCACCATACGTGCCTACATACGGCTTATAGTCTCCACGTCGTGGTGTAGTTTCTTATTCAAACACTTCATTATTTGGATGGGTATAATAATGAGTATAACTAATGTAAATAATAAATATAACATGTTAATTATTCTTTATATATGATATACCATCCAATTACATACGATTTCATCATCAATATAATGATTTTGTCGCTCGTGCGTATGTAAGGACTATCGTCTCCATGACACGATGAAATTCATTCTCACGTTCACCATTCAACGATGATTATAAAAAGATATATTATTAATATATCATGTAATATATGAAATAATAATGTTACTAGAGATATATATATATGTACTTACATATATCTTATTCACTTACTTCTGTTCAATACGATATGAAAACGGAAACAGCGTTTATGCGTACGTACGGCCTACCGTCTCCATAAATGGTGCCTTCCATTTCATATATATATATATATATATTATAAATATTTATATTCTAAATATATATGATATATAAATATAGTTTTATATTATTAAAGTAATTAAATCATTATCTAAATGATACGATCAAGAATAACAAATTAAAACACGTACGATAAATAAAACCATTATTACCCAAAATGTTAATTTTAACATGGAAATCATTATTAAATGGGTAGTATAAAGTCATAAATGAATCACATATGATATAATAAATATGAATATGGTTTTGGTATAATTTAATAACATATTATGGTCATTATACAGGAGGTTAAACGTACCCTCGACCAAATGAAAGTGCAAGGTAAGGGTTAATTCCTCAATCTTATTATTATTCGAGATTGTTTATGGGTAAGTTTTTACTGGGACATATTTATTATCCATGTCCATGTTTCATAAAAGATTTTTCAAAAGGATTATTTTTAGGGGACTTTTTTATTAAAATATTATTTTAAATTTTTTAAATATTTATTCTTCTAAATCATTATCATTAATGACCAATTTTTCAAAATGGTTTTTTAAGGATTTATTTATATAGACATGAATGTTTTTGAAATGTTAATTCCATTAAAAAGATTCAAAGTGTTGTGGGAAACTTTGATTCAAAAATGTCTTTAAATGTATTCCTTTCTAAATTGTGTCAATTTTAAATGTTTTCATGAAAAAGGGATGTTTCTCTCAAAGAGTTTTACAAATCATTTTAATCTATGTCAACATCCTTTGATTGATTTTAAACATGTTTGAAGTTGATTTATTATGATACAAATCTTCCATATTATATTGAAGGTTTTGTGATATGTTTGACTGTGAATGTGTTATTGTTATACAATTCATGGTTTATGGATAAAGTATTGAAATTTTGTATTCTAGTTTTAATATGAATTTTTATGTTATGTTTCAACCTTTTTAGATGAGAAATGTATTGGACATAGTAAGTGAAGGGTGGAGCTTTCTATATCTCCTCGATGCATCGATAGGTCTCATGAGACAATTAGATGTGGAATTTGATGAGGCCTTTCCCAATTTGATATATGGTTTTGGCTGAGGCCTTAATCATTTTTATACATCTTGGACGAGGCCTTGATAAAATGTTTTAGAATGTATGGCATTATACACTCCCTCATTATGAAAATAATATTTATGGTTCATTTGGTTATTCGACTAGTAGAATACCCATAACTATGTTTTATTATGGCATTATTTACTCAACTCATATTTCTTCCATAAAGTGTTCAAGCTTAATATTTGTAAAGGCATGTGTTTTTAATTATTCATCATGTCTACTGTTTATGTTATCTTCCGCTAAATTGTTTACCATTACTGAGCATATGAGCTCACCCTGTTCTATGTTTTATTTTTCTCAGGATGCGAAGAAGTATATTATGACTGACCTGCAGGGATAATCTAAGGGATATGAATGTTGTCAATGGAGACAATGTTGTTGTTGTTTCTTATTTTATAATGTAATGTAACATTCATATATGTAATCTATTTTCCAAGACTGCTAAACTGATCGGTCCTTCGGGACTTGATTCCTTGTAATCATGCTAATGTATTAAAATAATGCATAGACTCTAGGTAAATGGGGTCGCGGTGTTACAGTTGGTATCAGAAGAAGTTTAGAAATAGCCTTGGAAATAGATTTAGATAAACTATTATTAGAGAACATTACCCTAAGATAGACTTTGAGGAGTAGTATATAAGAACTTCCTAAAATTTTGTTAATGTAGAAATTTTGTGTATTTTCCAAGCAATACATCCTTGTCTAGATATGAGCAGGTAGAGGCTGCTCTGGCACAGACGTACCTATGAGTGAAAACTCCGACAAGGAGTTTTGGGCATGACCTGGGGTATCCTAGTACACAAAAATGGGTCTTGCTACACTCTTGGTTATGACACTCCTGGGGGATATGCTTAGGATAATTCATATTCTCATTAAAAGCCATTATGAAGGATTTAGGAGTAAATACTTCCTTAAAGATAATATTTTATGATTATAGATTATATGCATAATATTTTCAATTTACATTAACATTAGGTATTTTAAAAGTTTGGAATTATGTCTTGTGATTCATAAACTAACCTAGTGTATTCCATTTTTTAGAAATGGCTCCTAGTAGAAGGATTGATAAATCCAGTAATACGCATGAATGAAAGATTAAGAAGGATCATATCTTTCATGGTATTAAGCCAAAATTTAAAATGGAAATTGTCTCCCACGTATTCTCATAATATGAAGAAATAATATCCTCTGTTAATAAGATAAGTAAAGATTCTCTGAGTCCTATGGATTTGAAGGGAATCAAGAGAAGAAAAGGATGGAAGAGAGAAAGATAGATAAAGGGGAGAGGGGAAAGAAGGATTTTCTCATATATGATAACTGTGGAAATAATCACCTTGGTAAATGATTGAAGGGAATGGGAGTTTTTATAAGTTTGGAGAAAAATGAAACCAAGTATGTGATTTCAAGGGTAAGAAATAGGTTTCAAATGTACAATACTTCATCTGCAAAGATTTGGTACACTACGTGAAGCAATGTCCAAATCATCAGAGTATACCCTAAATACTTTTATTGGATAATAATCAAGTTATGATATAACTGAAGATGAAGAGGAATGATTAGATTTCTTATGTTGTTATTAAAGTATTGTGTCATTTGAGTATTGTATTAATGATGTACATGTTATAAGAATTATAGATTATAAAAGGATTGTATTGTATTACTATTTCATTAAGGACTTGAGATTGTGTGGAACCAAGAAAAGTGACTAAATAGCAGGTTAATTTTTTTGGAAAATATATTGTTGAGAGAAAGATAAACCATAATATGGTTCTGATACTAAGGTATTTATTTTGGAATAATATATTATTGATTTGGATAAATTTTATTGGATATACTTGACTACCTTGAAACTGATTAATGATTTGTATATTCTATCATTGTTGGAGTTTACAACATTTTTGGATAGAAGGAGTATATCTAGTATTCTATGAGGAATAAGGGTGCATGAATGTAATCAATAATGTTTTATGATAATTCAAGGTGTTACAGTGTTTTAAAATAATACATGATGAAGGTATTCACATGTCATTATGTGGCAAAAAGGATCTTCATTTTGTTTACCTTCCTTATAAATTTTGGACTGTGAGTTTGGACAAAAGTATTTTGGATAAGTCTAAAGGTTGGAATGGATTAAGTTAAACATTGGATACTATTATTTAAGGTTAAAAAACTTCCTCATATTATTTTTTCGGATTGTTATAAAAAGGGCAACCTGGAGGTTGGGCAACAACACGTCACGCCCGGCAAGGCCGCGAGACTTGAACTCGCAACCGAAGGGCGACAAGGGTGCATCACCTACCACTGGCCTACTTGATGTCCTGTTTTGTATAATGTATTTGTTTTTAAATATTCTGAAAAATGAATTATCATTTAATTATTATTATAACCCTATACAATTAGGATAAATAGAATATTTTTGAATTCTATTATATTTTAGAGTGAAAGATGATTTTGTGGTAGAAATTAGTTGAAGGATGAAACTCTACTTGTGAAGTATATTTTTTCCTCTTATTCTATGAATAAATTAATTCTTAAAAGTTATGGAATGGATCTTAAAACCAAAAATGAGTTATACTAATATGTTATGTTTTGTTAAACTGGTGATATTTAAATCATCATAGATTGACACCTTTGAGGCCCTTAATTTTACACTTGTTTGTGATTGATGACCTCAATCACTCCCTATAAATATTTAAATTTTTCCTATAATTATGTGTTTATAATTTCCACCAATGTTCTCCTAATTGATATCATAATTTGGTGGTGACTTTTTCATTTCCCTTTCCCTCTTATTAAGAATAAATTTTATTAACCCAATTTCTAATGTGGGTTTTCCACAAAGATATTTATCTATTTTTAACCATTTATTTTCAAAGAACAATTTCTAATTGTGAGGATTCAATTTATTGAATGTGGGAGAATGTAACACCCCAAGATTTCATAGTACGTTATCTCATTAAATTAATTCAATAGCTTGCGCTACATGCAACACCGAGTGGGAGCGCGCCACAACTTACCAAACTAGTCATTCAAAAAGAGGTTATGAATAGTATTAACTAAATTTTCAATCCTGTATACTCTATAAAATTTTAACATTCATATTATGTGTTTATTAGACATAATATAAGAACAAATTCATTTTTTTCAGATAAAAGATGAATTTTTCAAAAAGTGCAATTTTACCGCCTTTTAATGGCGATCCCTTTTTAAAACCAATATTTGACACTTTTATATATTCAATTTAATGAAATTAAATTCATCTTTAGAAGTGGGACATGAAATTTTAGTTTGGATAAATTTTTGGTACTTTTTTAATAACTTTCATATTTTGACGAGTAGTGAAAAATACTATGTTTTAATTGAAAACAACTTTTTTAATTGAAATAATTTATAGGGTTAAATTATGAATTTGAATGGTTTTGAAGTATAATTAGATTATATTTTTATAATTTAATACAATTTATGTCATTATAGGTAATTTCATATTTAAATTTGACATAAACACATGTCAATCTTTTGATAGTTTTTACTTTTTTAAAACCCGCTTTTTGGTTTTGACAACGGGAATTAATTTTAAATTAATAAATGAAACTTCTATGATTTGAATTTGGTAAAATAGACTTCATTTTTTAATTCAGAATATCAAAATTATCTTTGGGTGAATTTTTGGTATTTTTCTGAAAACTTTCAATTTTTGATGAATAGTGAAAAACACTGCGTTATTATTTAAAACCAACTTTTTATTTAAATAATTATTTATTTTATTTAAATTTATTTCAAGTAAAAATATATATATAATACTTATATAATTTCAATGTAATTCATCAGAGTCCTTTTATAATAAAAATAGATATATAAAATTTTATTAAACTTTTTAACCTCTTTTACCCACCTTCTAGGCACGTTAGCAAATTTGCATAAAACTTAATTTTACAGCTTCTGTGAGTTGAATTTCAAAAATATGAGAGACACAGTTGACATCAATAATTAAAATTTGATTCAATAAGATGAAAATACTTTTTTTGTGAATAGTAACTTG
Organism: Viscum album; assembly: GCA_963277665.1. Lineage (NCBI taxonomy): Eukaryota > Viridiplantae > Streptophyta > Magnoliopsida > Santalales > Viscaceae > Viscum > Viscum album. The sequence goes on from OY728145.1 coordinate 194,233,563, forward strand.
TTACTTTTATTAACCACGGTTAAAAGTAAATAGGATAATAAAAGGTAAAAATGATATTATAATTACCCTAACACATGTCCTAATTCTATTGGATTAGTGTAATATGACCAAAAAAAACCTTATGAATAAAATATAATCCTTTATGTCCACTTGGATTAGATTAGGACATTTATTATTATTTTATTTAAAGAAGGCTTAAAAGTGTTAAATTCAAATTTTATTAACTAAACCATTTTTAATATAGGGTTATACATAAGATTAATTCAACTATAAATATTAATTAGAAATATAAAAATATTTCCTGCATAATGGTATTTTATTTATAATTTTTAGATATTAAATAATTAAATTTATTTATGACATAATGATGATGCAGTAATTACCTTATTAATGAAATATTAAAATAATTGATATTATAAATATCTAAATAAATGTAAATTGAGACTTATGATTAATTATACTAATTTTTTAGGTTAATATTACATGTTAGGGATGATTAGATAAATTTGTTTTGAAGTGATAAGGTTGATATGACTTTCACAAAAACAAAATTCCAAATAGTGTCAAAATTGACATGAATTAGTTTTTAAAAAAATACTTTATTATTGGTTGATATAATATTCCTAAAAATCTAATGTTAGGACAAAGGGTTTAAATAATATTATATATGTCATTAATTAACCACTTGAGGTTCTGTTGGAAGTTTAGAGTAAGTTTATTAACCATATAGTGTAAGAATACAAGAAGACACGGTAAAAGTTAAACTATTTAACTAAGAGTTAAATCTAAAAGATAAGGTTAAAATGGTAACCTAACCTGTCTAAAACCTATTGGTTGAGATTATTTATACCAAAAACCACCTAATTCTCTAAATAAATTCATTTTAATCCATTATAAACTGAATATGATTGTATAATAAATTAATCTTTTAATCTTTTCCTAAAGTAACCCTCATCCCTCTTATAAAAGGGCACCTCCCCTTCTCTCACAATCACTCCTACAAATCCATTTGGATCGGACAAACTCTACCCAAATATCCTCCCAACTTACCTCACATCAATCTAGAGTCCTTACTTTGATCATAAATCCAAATATAAAAAGCGCTTTTGATCAACTCAAAAGGAAACACCTGAAGAAGAGGTAATAATTTCACGAGCCTCTTTCAAGTTATTTTCTTCTTCCACTTCCTCTTTCTTTGTTTTTTCCATACCAAAATAATAAATATAGTACCTAATACATACTATGATATTATTATAAATATGGTACAACCATATTATTTATTCTATCTATCCTATAAATGAAAAAGTCACCATATGTGCGTACGTACGGCTTACCGTCTCCATGTCGTGGTGTAGTTTGTTATTCAAACACTTCATTATTTGGATCGGTATAATAATGAGTATAACTGATGTAAATAATAAAAATAACATGTTAATGATTCTGTATATATTATATATCATCCAATTACATATGATTTTACCATCAATATAATGATATTGTCGCTTGTGCGTACGTACAGATTACCGTCTCCACGACGCAATGAGATTCATTCCCACGTTCACCATTCAACGATGATTATAAAAATATGTATTATTAATAATTATGTAATATATGAAATAATAATGCTACTAGATATATATATATATATATATATATATATATATATATGTACTTACATATATCTTATTCACTTACTTCTGTTCAATACGGTATGAAAACGGAAACAGCGTTTATGCATACGTACGGCCTACCGTCTCCATAAACAGTGCCTTCCATTTCATATATCTATCTATTATAAATATTTATATTATAAATATATATGATATATAAATCTAGTTTTATATTCGGAAAGTATTTAAATCATGATCTAAATTATACGATCAAGAATAACAAGTTAAAACACGTACGATAAAGAAAGCAATTATTGCCCTAAATGATAATTTTAACATGGAAATCATTATTAAATGGGTAGTATAAAGTCATAAATGAATCACGTATGATATAATAAATATTAATATGTTTCTTTTATAATTTAATAACATACTATGGTCATTATATATGAGGTTAAGCATACCATCAACCAAAGAAAAGTGCAAGGTAAGGGTTAATTCCTCAATCTCCTTATTATTCGATATTTTTTATGGGTAAGTTTTTACTGGGACATATTTAATATCCATATCCATGTTTCATAAAATAGTTTTAAAAGGGATTATTTTTAAGCAATTTTTTTATTAAAACATAATTTTAAATTTTTTAAATATTTATTCTTCTAAATCATTCTCATTAATGTCCAAGTTTTCAAAATGGTTTTTTTAAGGATTTATTTATATAGACATGAATGTTTTTAAATTTTTAATTCCATTAAAAAGTTTCAAAGTGTTATAGGACACTTTTATTCAAAAATTTCTTTAGATGTATTCCTTTCTAAATTGTGTGACTTTTCAATGTTTTCATGAAAAATAGATATTTCTCTCAAAGAGTTTTACAAATCATTTTCATCTATATCACCATCCTTTGATGGATTTTAAACTTATTTGAAGTTGATTTATTATGATAAAAATATTCCATTTTGTATTGAAGGTTTTATGATATGTTTTACTCTGAATGTGTTATTTTTATACCATTCTTGGTTTATGGATAAAGTATTGACATTTCGTATGCTAGTTTTAATACGAATGTTTATGTTTTGTTTCAACCTTTTCATATGAGGAATGTATTGGACGCAGTAAGTGACGGGTGGAGCCTAATATAGCTCCTCGATGTATCAGTAGGTCTCATGAGAAAATTAGACATGGAATTTGCTGAGTCCTTTCCCAATTTTATATAAGGTTTTGGCTGAGGCTATAATCATTTTTAGACCTCTTGGTCGAAGCCTTGATAAAATGTTTTAGAATGTCGGGCATTATACATTCTCTCATTATGAAAATAATATTGATGGTTCATGTGGTTATTCGACTAGTAGAATACTCATAACTATGTTTTATTATGGCATTATTTACTCAACTCATATTTCTGCCATAAAGTGTTCATGTTTATTATTTGTAAAGGCGTGTGTTTTCAATTATTCACCATGCCTATTGTTTATGTTATATTCTGCTAAATTTTTTACCTTTACTGAGCATCTGAGCTCACCTCTTTCTATGTTTTATTTTTCTGAGGATGCGAAGAAGTATATTATGACTGACCTGTAGGGATAATATAAGGGATATGAATGTGGTAAATAGAGACAATGTTGTTTTTGTTTTTCATGTTATAATGTATTGTAACGTTCACGTATGTAATCTATTTTTCAGGACTGCTAAATTGATCGGTACTTCATGACTTGATTCCTTGTAATCATCCCAATGTATTAAAATAATGAATCAACTCTGGGTAACTGGGGTTGGAGCATTATAGTTGGTATCATAGGAAGTTTATCAACACCCTTGGAAATAGATTTAGATAAACTATGATTATAGAACATTACCCTAAGATAGACTTCGAGGATTAGTATAGAAGAACCTCCTAGAATTTTGGTAATTTAGAGATTTTTTGTATTTACCAAGCAATATATCCTTGTCTGGATACGAGCAGATAGAGGCGGCTCTGGCACATATGTAACTAGGAGTGAAAACTCCAACAAGGAGTTTCGGGAATGTCCCGGGGTATCCTGGTACACAATAACGGGCCTTGCTACACACTATGTTACGACACTCCCAGGAGATATGCTTAGTATAATTCACATTTTCATTACAATCCATTATGAAGGATTTAGTATTAAATTCTTCCTCAAAGAAAACATTTTATGATTATAGATTATATGCATAATCTTTTAAATTTACATTAGGTATTTTATAAGTTTGGAATTATGCATTGTGATTCATAAACTAACCTAGTTTATGCCATTTTTTGAAATGGATCCTAGTAGAAGGAATGATAATTCCAGCAATACGCATGATCGAAAGATTAAGAAGGATCATATCTTTCATGTTATTAAGCCAAAATTTAAAAGGGAAATAGTCTCCCATGTATTCTCATCATATTAAGAAATAATATCATGTGTTAATAAGATAAGTAAATAATTCTTTGAGTCCTATGGATTTAAAGGGAAGCATGAGAAGAAAAGGATGGAAGAGAGAAAGATAGATAAAGGGAAGAGGGGAAAGAAGGATTTTCCCATATGTGATAACTGTGGAAAGAATCACCTTGGTAAATGCTTGAAAGGAATGGGAGTTTGTTATAAGTGTGGAGAAAATGGACACCAAATATGTAATTGCAAGGGTAAGAAAAAGGTTTCAAATGTATAATTTTTCATCTGCAAGGAGTTGGGATACAACGTGAAGCAATGTCTAAATCATCAGAGTATACCCGAAATGTTGCTATTGGATAATAATCAAGTTATGATACAACTGAATATGATGAGGAATGATTAGATTTATTATGTTGTTATTAAAGTATTGTGTCATTTTAGTATTTTATTAATAATGTACATGTTATAAGAATTATAGAGTATAAAAGGATTGTACTGTAGTACTATTTCATCAAGGACTTGTGATTGTGTGGAACCAAGAAAAGTGACTCAATAGTAGGTTAAATTTTTTAGAAAATATATTGTTAAGAGAAAGATAAACCATAATATGGTTCTAATACTCAGGTAGTGATTTTGAAATAATATATGATTGATTTGGATAAATTATATTGGATATTTTTGACTACCTTGAAACTGATTAATGATTTTTATATTCCATCATTGTTGGAGTTTACAAAATTTTTGGATAGAAAGAGTACATCTAGTATTCTATAAGGAATAAGGGAGAATGAATGTAATCAATAAGTGTTTTATGGTAATTGAGAGTGTTATAGTGTTTTAAAAGAATACATGATGAAGGTATTCACATGTTATTACATGGCATAAAGGATCTTCATTGTGTTTACCTTCCTTATAAATTTTGGACTGTGAGTTTGGACAAAAGTATTTTGGATACGTCTAAGGTTTGGAATGGATTAAGTTAAACATTGGATACTATTGTTTTAGGTTAAAAAAACATCTTAATATTTTTTTTTATTGGTATAAAAAGGGAAACTTAGGGGTCGGGTGACAACCCGTCACGTCCGGCAAGGCCGCCAGATTTGAACCTGCAACCGAAGGGTGACAAGGGTGCATCACCTACCAATGGTCTTCTTAATGTCCTGGTTTATATAATGTATTTTTTTTAAATAGTATGAAAAATGAATTATAAATTAATTATTATTGGAACCCTATACAATTAGGATGAATAGAATATTTTTGAATTCTATTATATTTTAGAGTGAAAGATGAGTTTGTGGTAGGAATTAGTTGAAGGATTAAACTTCACTTGTGAAGTATATTTTTTCCTCTTATTCTATGAATAAATTAATTCTTAAACTTTAGGGAAGGGATCTTAAAACCAAAAGTTTGTTATCCTAATACCTTATGTTTTGTTGAACCGATGATATTTTAAATCATCATAGATTGACGGCTTTGAGGCCCTTAATTTTACACTTATTTGCGATTGATGACCTCAATCACTCCCTATAAATATTTAAGTTTTTCCTAAAATTATGTGTCTATAATTTCAACCAATGTTTTCTTAATTGATGTCATAATTTGGTGGTGACTTTTTCATTTCCCTTTCCCTTTTATTAAGACTAAATTTTATTTAACCCAATTTCTAATGTGGGTTTTCCACAAAGGTATTTTTCTATTTTTAACTATTTATTTTCAAAGAAAAATTTCAAATTGAGAGGATTCAATTTATTAAAGGAGGGGGGAATTTAATACCCCAAGATTTCATAGTACGTCATATCATTAATGTAATTCAATAGCTTCCGCTACATGCAACACCGAGTTCGAGCGCGCCACAACTTACCAAACTAGTTGTTCAAGAAGCAGTTATGAATAGTATTAACTACATTTTGAATCTTATATATTCTATATAATTTTAACATCCATATTATATGTTTCTTAGACATAATATAAGAACAAATTCATTTATTTCAGATAAAAGAATTATTTTTCAAAAAATGCAATTTTACCGCCTTTTAATGGCGAACCCTTTTTAAAACCAATATTTGACACTTTTATATTTTAAATTTAATGAAATTAAATTTTTCTTTAGAAGCAAGAAATAAAAATTTAGTTTGGATAAATTTTTGTTACTTTTCTGATAACTTTCATATTTTGACGAGTAGTGAAAAATACTATGTTTTAATTGAAAACAACTTTTTTAATATAAATAATTTATAGTGTTAAATTATGCATTTTAATTTTTTTTAAAGTATAATTAGATTATATTTTTATCATTTAATACAATGTAGGTAATTATAAGTAATTTCACATTTAAATTTGACATAAACACATGTCAATCTTTTGATAGTTTTTACTTTTTTAAAACCCACTTTTTAGTTTTGACAACGGAATTAATTTTAAATTAATAAACGTAACTTCTGTGATTTTAATTTGGTAAAATATACTTTATTTATCAATTCAGAATATCAAAATTATCTTAGAGTGAATTTTTGGTATTTTTCTAAAAACTTTCAATTTTTGATGAATAGTGAAAAACACTATGTTATTATTTAAAATCGACTTTTTATTTAAATAATTATTTATTTTATTTAAATTTATTTTAAGTCAAAATAGATATATAATACCTATATAAGTTCAATGTAATTCATTGTAGCCCTTTTATAATAAAATTAGATGTATAAAATTTTGTTGAACTTTTTAACCTCTTTTACCCACCTTCTAGGCACGTTAGCAAATTTGTATAAAACTTAATTACCACTTCTATGAGTTAAATTTCAAAAATCTTAGAGATACAGTTGTCATCAGTAAGAAAAATGTGATTCAATAAGATGAAAATAATTTTTGGTGTATAGTAACTTTTGACTTTTATTTACCACGGTTAAAAGTAAATTGGATAATTAAAGGTAAAAATGATATTATAATTACCCTAACACGTGTCCTAATTCTATTAGATAAGTGTAATTAGACCAAAAAAACATTAGTAATAAAATATTATCCTTTACATCCACTAGAATTAGATTAGGACATTTATTATTATTTTATTTAAAGAGGAGTTAAAAGTGTTAAATTCAAAGGTTTTTAACTAAACCATTTTTAATATAGGGTTATACATAAGATAAATTCAACTGTAAATTTTCATTAGAAAGATAAAAATATTTCCTATATAATGGTATTTTATTTATAATTTTTATATATAAAATAATTAAATTTATTTATGACACAAGGATAATGCAGTAATTACCTTATTAATGAAATATTAAAATAATTGATATTATAAATATCCAAATAAATGTAAATTGAGACTTATGATAAATTATATTAATTATTTTGGTTAATATGACATTTTAGGGTTGATTAGATTTTTTTTTGAAGTGATAAGGTTGTTATGACTTTCACAAAAACAAAATACCAAATAGTTTCAAAATTGACATAAATTAGTTTTTGAAACAAATGCTATATTATTGGTTGATATAATATTCTTAAAAATATAAGGTTCATCCAAAGGACTTAAATAATATTATATATTTCATTTATGAAACACTTTAGGTTCTCTTGTATGTTTAGAGTAATTTTAATAACCATATAGTGTAAGAATACAAGAAGACGTGGTAAAAGTTAAACTATTTAACTAAGAGTTAAATCTAAAAGATAAGGTTAAAATGGTAACCTTATCTTGTCTAAAACCTATTGGTTGAGATTATTTAGACTCATAACCACCTAAGTATCCAAATAAATTCATTTGGAGCCATTATAAACCGAATATTATTTTATAATAAATTAATATTTTAATCTTTTCCTAAAGTGACCATCACCCCTCTTATAAAAGGGAACTTCCACTTATCTCAAAATCACACCTTCAAAGCCATTTTCTTGGCCAAAACCTGCCCAAATATCCTCTAAACCTTTCTCACATAAACCTAGAGTCCTTAATTCTAACATAAAGCCAACCTAAGGAACCCTTTTGATCAACTCAAAAGGAAACACGCGAAGAAGAGGTAATAATTTCACCACCCTCTTTCAAGTTCTTTTCTTCTTCCACTTTCTCTTTATTTGTTGTTACCATACCAAAATAATAACTCCAGTACCTCCTACATACTCTGATGTTATTATAAATATGGTATAACCATATTCATTATTCTATCTATCCTATAAATTACAAAGTCACCATACGTGTGTAAGTACGGCTTACCGTCTCCATGTCGTGGTGTAGTTTGTTATTCAAACACTTAATTATTTGGATGGGTATAATAATGAGTATAACTGATGTAAATAATAAATATAACATGTTAATGATTATGTATATATGATATAACATCCAATTACATATGATTTCACCGTCAATATAATGATATTGTCGCTCGTGCGTAAGTACGGATTACTGTCTCCACAACGTGATGAGATTCATTCCCATGTTCACCAGTCAAAGATGATTATAAAAATTTATATTATTAATAAGTATGTAATTAATGACATAATAATTCTACTGGAAATATATATGTATGTAGGTATGTGCTTACATATAACTTATTCACTTACTTCCGTTCAATACGATATAAAAACAGAAACAGCGTTTATGCGTACGTACGGCCTACCGTCTCCATAAACGGTGCCTTCCATTTCATATATCTATCTATTATAAATATTTATATTAAAATATATATGATATATAAATTGAGGTTTATATTCTGGAATTATTTAAATCATGATCTAAATGATACGATCAATAATAACAAGTTAAAACAAGTACGATAAAGAAAGTGATTATTACCCAAATTGTTAATTTAACATAGAAATCATTATTAAATGGGTAGTATAAAGTCATAAATGAATCATGTATGATATAATAAATATAAATATGGTTCTGGTATAATTTAATAACATACTATGTTTGTTATAAAGGAGTTTAAATGTACCCTTGGCCAAAGGAAAGTGCAAGGTTAGGGTTAATTCCTCAATCACATTATTATTCGAGATTGAATATGGGTAAGTTTTTAATGGGACATATTTTTTATCCATGTCCATGTTTCATAAAATAGTTTCCAAATGTATTATTTTTAAGGGACTTTTTTATTAAAACATCATTTTAAATGTTTGAAATATTTATTCTTCTAAATCATTTTCATTAATGTCCAAGTTTTCAAAATGGTTTTTTAAGGATTTATTTATATGGACATGAATGTTTTTAAAATATTAATTCCATCAAAAAATTTCAAAGTGGTATGGGACACGTTGATTCAAAAATTTCTTTAAATTTCTTCCTTTCTAAATTGTGTGACTTTTAAATGTTTTCATGGAAAAGGGATATTTCTCTCAAAGAGTTTTACAAATCATTTTCATCTATGTCAACATCCTTTGATGGATTTTAAACATGTTTGAAGTTGATTTATTATGATACAAATCTTCCATATTGTATTGAAGGTTTTGTGTTATGTTTGACTGTTGATGTGTTATTTTTATACCATTCATGGTTTATTGATAAAGTATTGACATTTCGTATGCTAGTTTTAATATGAATGTGTATGTTATGTTTCAACCTTTTCATATGAGGAATGTATTGGACATAGTGAGTGATGGGTGGATCCCTCTATAGATCCTCAATGCATCAGTAGGTATCATGAGAAAATTATATGTGGAATTGGATGAGGCTTTTCCCAATTTGATATATGGTTTTGGCCAAGGCCTTAATCATTTTTAGACGTCTTGGCTGATGCCTTGATAAAAGTTTTCAGAATGTCTGGGATTATACATTCACTCATTATGAAAATAATATTGATGGTTCATATGGTTATTCGAGTAGTAGAATATCCATAACTATGTTTTATTATGGAATTATTTACTCATCTCATATTTCTGTCATAAATTGTTCATGTTTATTATTTTTAAAGGCATGTGTTTTCAATTATTCACCATCCCTATTGTTTATGTTATATTCTGCAAAAAGCTTTACCCTTACTGAGCATCTGAGATCACCCCTTTATATGTTTTATTTTTCCCAGGATGTGAATAAGTATATTATGAATGACCTACAGGGATAATCTAAGGGATATGAATGTGGTAAATGGAGACAATGTTGTTGTTGTTTTTCATTTTATAATGTAATGTAACGTTCATGTATGTAATCTATTTTCCAAGGCTGCTAAACTGATCGGTCCTTCGAGACTTGATTCCTTGTAATCATGCTAATGTATTAAAATAATGCACCTACTCTGGGTAACTAGGGTCTGGGCATTACAGGAATCATTTTTTTATTTAATTTAGATATAAAAACTCGGTAAACTTTCGAACATTTTTACATTAAAAACTCGTTTTCTCGTCCCGCATATGGTATTAAGTTTAAATATAATTTTACCAATTATATGAATTGAAATTGTTAAAATGGATTCCATATTTGGAATCATAAGTTCTAAATTAGTTTTTGATATCATTTTCATTTTTAGTAATAAAAAAATATCATGGTAAAAAAAAGATTTACCGCAGTATAGGTAAAATAATGAAACGGGTTAAAGTTAAAAGGTAAAAGTTTAAAATACCTAAAAACTAAAACTTTAAATGGGTGTTTGAAATGTTTCTAAACCATAAAAATCCTTTATAGCATTAATTATTAATCTAATTCATTGTAATTAATTCCACCTCAATGTGGTTGTCTTTAAATATAAAATAATCATTATTTAATCACTTAAAAAATCCTCCTTGAGTATAAATATCGCACCTCACCACCCCATTTCTCTTAAAGAGCCTTAAATATCCTAAAATATCTTATAAATCCTCTACTACACACTCTACCCATGTTCAATTACTGATATTCTCATCAAAAGATCAAATCCAAGGTCTTGAAGAGGTCCTTCAAGGAGGTGATGTTCAAGAGGTTATTTTCCCAAAACACCTCTCTTAATTTATTTTTCTATTCTATTTTCTCCTCGCCTCATTCATCCATAAAATATTGATGACTTAATAATCATGTATTTATTGTAGTTTTATGTTTCTAAATTAATATATCTTGACCATTTAATTTCTCATCTCATCTTAGTCAAAGAAATGAAACCATTGTTCAAATTATGCCGGTTTACCATCTCTATGAATAATGATTATTCATTTTCCATCACCACCTTCATGGGTGTTCATAAAAGTATAATTATGATTAAATAATATTTTAATAGGTATATTATAACATATTTAATGTTATAAAACTAATATATACTCATAATATTAAATAAAACAATATTAGTTTTTTGTGTTTGGAAAAACCACCAAAATAAACTAAACATTTATCATTAACATTTTATCAAATGAATCATCCACATAAAAAAAGAAAAATGATATATGGAAAATTTTATACTTATGAAAATGTATCAATACTATTTTATTCCACTTTTGTAGTTGTAATCCCATTTTACAAGAACATCCATAGTTTTACACAAATTAACCTATCATGAAACCACAAAACAAACACACCTGAAACCATGAAAATAATGAAATATTATTAATTATTGGGTCATAAGGTGTTATAAAATCATCACATAAGGTATTATAAATATTAATATAGTTATTTAATGAGTTAATAACATTATTTAAATCATTATACAGGAGTTTAAATTATGAAAAATTAGGGGAAGCAAGAGGTAAGAGTTTCTCGTCTCACTTTTTTTACTTCTGTGTGATATATGCCTTATTCACCAATAATTTATTTATTTATTGTGTATATAATTACATTTGATATATCATATAATTATTATAATTATCTTAATGGTATTAAATGTTTCATTTGATAATTATTTATTTTATGGTGCATATGATTCGACTGATAACAACGTATAAGGGAATTCTCAATCCAAATTCCCTTCTTTGAGATAAATATCAACTTCTTGATTATTTCATGATAATATTATATGTGAAATGACTTTTTAATATCTTAAGTTGTATTTAAACATGTTTTATGTGGATTTATAGTGGATACACACAATCTATTGATTTTATTTATGCTCACTTCAATGATATGATATTTTTAAAGGAATTTCTTTTAAAATCCTCTTTTAAAGTTACTTTTTCAAAAAGAATGTTTTTATTACATATACAAAATGAAATAAATTTCATGGTTTCATATCACCTTAATATTTTGAATCTTAGTTTACAATTTTATATGGTTTCTTTAAAATAAAATGTTTTCCATTGTACGTGTGTTGTTTTTCAAAATGAGTGATTTCAAAATGAAAGGTTTATTTTCTTCAAGGAGTGTTTTTATAATGAACGCTTTCATTATTTATGTTTATGTTAAAGTTATTAGTAATTGATTATAATTATGGGTGGTTACATGATAAACCAATTATGGGTGGTTATGTGATAAGCCAATGATTGGTGGTTCTATGATAAACCAATGATGGGTGGTTATGTTATAACCTCTAATGCATTGGGTAATCTGGAGATGGAAGTTGACCATATTGGTTATTCCATTTATAGGAAGGGTTGATCCCCATTATAACTCATGGGTGAGACCATTATATATTATATGAAGGTTTGATCCCCATTATAGTTCATGGGTGAGCCTGATATAGATTATGAGAAGGTTGATCCCCTTTATAACTCTTCAATACATTGGGTAATGATTATATTGGAAGTAGCACATGAGTCTCAGCCCAGTTGGTGAGGACTCGGCAAGTGCATCCAAGATACCAGACATCAAATCTAGGTGGAGACATATTTTTGGTGGTTACTATAGCAGTGTTGTAGAAGGTACTATAGCAGGCACTGTAGCGGGTACTGTTCGGTACTGTAGCAGCCGGAACTATTCATCCATCTGGGCCTCCAGACCACTGGTTTGGGCCACGGATCCTGTAAGGCCTTCGGTCCACCCAAGGCCTTCGGGCCAATTGTATCTCATAGACTTCAGGACACCTTAAGGCCTTTGGGACACCCCAAGGCCTTCGGGCCACCTGATTATGCAGACGTACCAGTCAGACTTCAAGGGACAAGGCTTCGGATAAGGATCCAGGGCTGGCGCATTCACTAGAGAAAAGCTAACTGGAATTGGAAGAACAAGAGGGTATGGCTTTACCATCAGTACTGGGCCTATGAAACTTTGTATAGGACAACCAACTGACTAGTCCTGTGAAGGTGTAGTACTGATCATCATGACATATGCTGGGGAGGAGAAGTTCCAAGTTGTCTTGTCTGGGTGATTCCCTCTAAGACCTACAGGTCATGTAATTGTCTCTAAGACTTCGGGGCTTGTAATGGTTCCAAATCATCCCTTGAAAGTTTTATTATCAAAATAATAAAAAAATGAAGTCCTTCGGGCCATTAAGCAGATTATATCGGAAGTAGGTTGTATAGTTATTTCATTTAAAATGTGTTTTAAAGGGGTTTTATGAATGAAATTCTCTAAGTTTCCAAAAAGGGGTTTTCTTTTTCTTGTTATGGGTTTTAATGATTTTCTTTGTCTTATAAGTTTGTGTGTGTTCATATAAAAATAAATCATTTCATTTTATTTAAGAACTTTGAGATAAAGGTAAAGATTTCATGGGATTTCATGTTTTTCACTAGACTAATGAAGTTCCTCTTTTTATATCCCTTACTGAGCTTTTTTTCTCATCCCAGGTTTTAAAAAAAAATTCATAGGGTTTAAGTAAGAGTAGGGACAAGGATGAGATCAAGGGGGAAATTGTGAAGACTTTTCATGAAGATAAAACATGTTTTATTTTAAAGCCTTTTGAAAAAATAGATATTGTCTAGAAGTGTCTTCTTATAATGTATGGGTTTACTATGCAATATTTTTTCCTAATTCTATAAAGATATAAATAGAAAAGATTATTGGGAATGTAATAATGTGAATTCTAGTTTAAAATTCACTAGAATATGTAATGTTTAAGGCTGGGTCCTTATAGTTCGTGCACAGTTTGGACAAACCATGTGGTCAAACTGTGAGACCTGTTTTAAAGGGGGTGCTCTTCTGACAATTGCACCACATGGTTAGTTCATGGTTAATCAAAACTATGCGGCCTAACCATTAAATTCATTTAAAGGGGTTAAATCACAAATCTTCTTCTCCCTTTTATTTTTTTTCTTCTTCCTCCTTTCTTCTCCCATTCATGCTCACAACATCCCATTTCTTCCTCCTCTAGGCTATGGCCTCCTTCCTTCATACGGGCTCTGATTCAAGATCTGTTGGTGGTGTTAGATAGATATTGGTAAGACTATAAATTCTCTTACTTCTATTATTATTTTATTTTTCTGTTTGGAAAGATATTTCCATGCGAGCTCATATGCCCTATTTCTAGGGTTTTTGTTATATTATTTGATTTCTTTTGATATGGATCAAATTGAAGGTCAACTTTCAATGAGTAAATTTCTGAGAGTTTAATGTGGATGATGCCTTGATTTATCCTTAAACATACTTTTGTTATGGGGTGTGTTCTTAAATATGCATGTGTGCAATGTCCGGGTGAAACCCTTAATAGATTAATTTTTTTAAAATTTTAATAAATGTTGTGAGTAGTCTATGGGCATGCTCTTGCTTCTTTAAATGTTTTGAGCTGGGTATGGGGCTTATAGTTGATTAGGAAGGTTATTTTGGTTGTTTAAATTTATTTAATTATATTTTGATATGACTGAATTGGTTCCATGGGAATGTATTGGGAATGGCTTAGATTACTTAGGGTGATGTTGATCATCAGGGCTGAGATGAATTTGTTCATCAAGCTGAGGGAATGGCCTGAGATATGTGAGGTGGTGTTGAACATCAGAATTGAGGTGATATGATCTTCGGGTTGAGTTGATGATGATGACCATGCCGCAGTTGAGAGATGTGGTTTTCATGTGACAACGAGGTTTTTAGATGGTGTAGCTCAGGTATTGTTGGTGATTTATGCCATCATTGTTTTTCGACGTTGTCGTAGGAGTCATGTGCACACAGTTAATACTCAGTGAGGTGGAATTAACCACTCATTGTGGGTGGAGGCCTCCATATTTATATCAACTTATGGGATGGAATTAACCATCATTTATGGTGGAGGTGATCACCATAGAAAGCCACAGGAGATGGTGTTTGAGACCATCGGTTGGGGAATGAGGCTCACCGCTTATATTTTAGGTGATGGACCAGGATTATTGAAGGACATATCTCACCATGCCTTGGATGTTTTTTTGTTGAGCCAACAGTGATTTATTATATATAGGAGGATGGGTATCATTGTACCTCGGGATATAGGGTTGTTGAGCTGACACTGACTTTTTAAATGGAGGTATGCGGGACTTGGGACTTATTGATGGGAATGTTGATGGGATGTTGGTTACTCAATTGATGGCACATGAGGTGTCATATGGCATGAGGTGTCGATGATATATTCATGGGAGGAGACTGAGGATTCTATGGGTATGATATCCTTGTGTGGATGCTTGGGCATTAAGTCACGGGTCCTCACTAGTGAAAGTATATTTTTGATGTCATGTATTTAGAGACGTAATGGCATTGGCCGAAGTAGGTAAATGCTCACATTTGGCTGTTGAGCACAAGTGGAGTGAGTTATTTATTTTTATGTGTAAGTTGATGTTATTTATTTATGTATGATTTCACTGTATAATTATGGATGTAAGACAAGCACATATTGGTGGTGGCCTACTGAGTTCATACTCACACCCTGCACAGGCCCCTCGGAACACCTGTAGACTTTATCTCTTTGAGATAAGATAAGGGACCAGGCTTGTAGTTAGGAACATAGTGAGTAGTTACTTGGGATGGATGGAAGTGGACCATGTGGTTATGTTGCATTGAGCAAGATTTCCCCTTTTTTATTTTTTCATACTTATTATACATACCTATATAGTCATCCATAGTCAACCTTTCATGTTGTCTTGTTTGACTGTTGTGACATGTATTCTTACTTACAAATGGTATAATGCCTCGGGCTTGTTATTATCATTGTTGTTTAATTATGTTTCTGATGATCTTGATCTATTGTTTCCATTGCGATATATATATAAGGACCATTATTATTATCATCACCATAGAGTAGTCTCCCCAATATCACCATTTAGAATCTTACTGCTAGTCGTTAGCCTTTGGTGTATAGGGAGGTGTGCCTAAGGCCCAGTGGCCTCTAGCCCAGAGCACAGGTGTTAAGTGGATGTTGGGTTGGGGTGCTAAAACCACACTTTGATACACTTCTATCGTCTCTCTAAAAATCGTCATTTGACCATGTGTCATCATTGATGATGTGTTTTTCATCACTAATGAGTCACACATATCACTGCAAATGAGGCAACTGACCACATTGGAGATCCATTGTAAACGTTGCATTCACCGTCGCTAGAAATCCATACATGATGCCTCAAACACAAAAACCCACCACATTAGAGATCTATCATCAACACTTTGTTCGCCATCAGTGATGAGTCTCACATGCTACCACAAATGCAGAAACCCATCACATTGGAGATCCATCATTAATATTGCATTCACCATCATTGACAAGCCACACATGTTACTTCAAACGTGACAACCCACCACATAGGAGATCCACAATCAATGCTATGTTCTCCATATTTGAAGAGATGCACATGCAACCACAAACACAATAACCCACCACATTGAAGATGCACCATCAACGTTGTGTCTGCCATCATTGATGATCCACACATGCTACTGCAAACAGGGGATCCCCCTTATGCCTCATAGTGGACTACATTTTGAGAAACTCCACCAACAAAAAATATGTCATTGAATCCTTTAATATCAACATCAAGTCTATATCTTCAATTAATGGAGTCAACATTACTTTATTATCACAATTATTGTTGAGAAAAACTCTCCATTAATGTTGATAAAAATTATTCTATTAATGTTGAGAAAATTTCTACATTAATTAATTTTTCTCTCTCTAATAAACAGGATAAACCCTATCACTCTATCTCTCTTCAACCCATAAAATAAGGAGATAACATATAACAAACTCAATTAGAAAGAAAACTGGTTGGTGTTAAACCAACCATTATCTGATATAGAAAAATATTACAATTCTCTTTTACAAGTTTGATAAAAAACTGATAGCTCCTCCTACAAAATATATTCAAACACTGAAGTCTTCATCAAACACTATCTTACCAAACAAGAATATAACCAATAACATATTTCTCCCCTTATAGTAGTGGTCATCACATAATCTAGAGCACCTTCAAAAATTAACAGTTCCCCCATCTTCCTCCTATCACATCACCTTGATCTTTGATTTTTAATTATTTTTTCACCAGTGACACTCTCTAAACAAAAAGAATTATGTTTAAGACCTGAAACACCTCTCTCAATCCTTTTAAGCTTTCAAACCCTATTTTTCCTCATGCATGTCTCATTGATCCGCTCTAAACCTTTCATAATTCCTACATCAAAATGCAAGACCAAACCATCATCTATGATATCTTTGTTAGGGGAGATTTCCTATCTAAGGAAGAAAATCACTTGAAATGGAATTATGATAAACACGATGAAATAATGGAAGTGAAAAACAACATAAAAACACATAATTGTTTTATCTTGGAAAACCCCTCTAATGATGAGAATTAAAAAAATTCAGGGTATCTCCAGAAAATACAAGTAAATGTTTGAATTTGAATTTTCAAGTAGAATGTTGAAGAACCTTTTTGAAAAATATTTTTCACTCATGACCCACTACCAAAAAATGGGGTAAGGGAAGCACCACGTTTTATCAGCGCTAAACAGAAAGAATTTATAAGGGGGGATTTATCAGGGCTAGCTAAAAGCACTGATAAATTTATCCTTTATCAGCGCTAAAAAAACATGTTGATAAAGGGTACACATTTATCAGTGCTTTTATTAGCGCTGATAAAGGATACATTTATCAGCACTATTTTTAACACTGATAAAAGTTTTTAATAGTAATTTATATTCAATTATTATATTTATATTCAAAAATAATGTTTATTTGTATAAATTAAATAAAAAACACATGTTTATAATTAATATATTTTTTTTAATAATTCAAATATATATATATATAATGTTTTAAAAAAAGTATTTCTAAGATTAAAATTAAATATATATGTGTTTCCAATGAATTGGGTTGATAAATATATTGATCATGTGTTCATATATGTTATGTATCATTATGAATGTTCATTTATACATTATACTCTTCTTATTATTCATGTTGTCCATTGATGGCGCATTTTTTTATGTATATTTTACTAGATGTATATGATTAATTTAGGAAAGGTTTGACTACACATGTATCAATTTTAGACAATACAATCTCATATAGGCTTGACATGTGTAAGTTTTCCTTCATCGCTCGTGTTTTGTTAATGAAAGGGTCGAAACCCTGGAAAATTGCAGATCTGGTCACCAGACTTGCATCTATTTAGCGATTTGAAGATTTTAAATGTGTTTCTATTAGGAGTGGTTTATTTCCCATACTATTTCCCTTGGCTGATCTTAAATGGAAAGCATGGATTTAAGGTTCACTTAACCTTAGGCCAAGTACTCTGAGAATTTATGATTGGAAGATAAATTTCAATTTAGACGATTTTAGGGATACTTGTGCACAGGTTTTGGTTAGAATTCATAGACTCAATTGGGTTTTGTGGAATCCTTAAATTCTTTATGATATTTCATTCATGATTGGCATCCCAATTAGGATGGATAATGCTACTGAAATGGTAAGTTTTGGGAATTATGTGTGAGTCCTTGTGGAAGTGGATTTAAGTGCTACACTTATTGATAAGGTGATCCTGTCAACCCCGCAAGATGAAATTTCTCTTAAGATTGAATTTGAAAAAAAAACTTATTTTGTGATTCTTGCAGAAGTATTGGTCACTTGAAATCTATGTGTATAAGTGATTTATTTTGCACCAATTGTCATTTTAGAGAACATGACTTGCAACATTGTAGGAAGAAAGGAAATCAGACGAATGATCAATTCATTGTGAAACAAACTCAAAATCAGGAGACTGATAAAGGTGGCTCTGTTACTATTCTTATTCCCCCAACTTTATGGGCTTTTGTTGGGGAAGGGTCTTACATGCCAAAAGAGACTCATCTTTTCAATTCTTTGGATAATATATTCCCTGATCTCCCTACTCTTGGAATTGTTTCGCCTCCTAGAGAGTACCTTGCTAATGTTGTATCTACCCATGTGAATGTTAAGGGTCCATTATCTTGGGCTGATTTAGCATATGAACCCCATCTTTCTATTAGAGGAATTTCATTTAAGGATGCCCTATTCAAATATATTAATGAAGAACATACTGATGTGGAATATTAAGATACACAAACTTCCATGGAACTTGAAGCACAGGCATATATTGATTTTAATTTTTGGCAAGAGAAAAGAATAATTTCTTCAAACAGAAAAAGAAAATTGAAGATGGTTGCTGCCACTTTAGGGAAAACTAAGGATAATAGGACACTCTCCCCAAGACCTCAAATTTAAGGCAATGATTCTCTTATTTTAGGGAAAGATCATGTTGCAGATTTTTTTTCTCAAACTTCTATGATTTCTAAACTCAATGTACCAAAGGTTATGTCAGACCCTGTGTTGCCATCCACTCAAGTAAACACCTCCAAACACGCTTATTATCCTTTAGCAGGTGCTATTGAGGGTCCAATCTATTTGGAAAATGAATTGGAAAGTGTACAGACTGCATGTAGTAAGCTAGATGCTGGTAAGATTATCCCTCCTGTAGATGTTGTGATATCAATTTCTTCGAAGGAGACTATGGGGTTTGATTCATACAATCTCACTGTGAGTAGCATTCCTTACAGAATGGAATTTGATCCTGTTACATCTCTTTTGAAGGTCTCTTCCATTGTTAAAAGCAGACAAGATAAGGAGGATATTTCTCCTCCCTTGGTTCCTATCAGTGTTAAAGATATTGAGTTTGTGGTTACACAGGCTAGTGATTATGCTTCTAAAATAGAGGTACATGGTGGTTCATATACTAAGACCCCCATTATGGCTAAGAAGAAAGCTTTTTTTCCTTCTCTGGTCACAGACATGGTGCATCATGTGAAAAGTAAACCAGATCCTAAAGTAACTACTCATAATTTGTTATGAACCAACCTGGGTCGACCCTGAACCGATCACCTGATCCGGTCCGTGACATGGCCCGAGAGGTGTTCCTAATCCCCATGGGCTGGCGACAAGTGCCAGAGCATCAAAAGAGACTGTGGGAACGATTTCTCCCATTACAAAAAAATAAAGCAGCAAAAATAATACAAAGCAGTGCAGAATAAATGAATCAAATAAAATGACTAAATAGAAACAAGAAAAAAAAGCTAACCGAACTTGACGTCCGAACTAAATCTATGTGACCCTGTGGGTCACTCTCCGACTCAATGATCAAGCATCACCCAAGTTGAGCGCACTCAAGTTGTAGCCTGCACAAACACTAAAAACATAAAATAACTATAGGTGTGAGTATTAAAACTCAGTAGGCTAGCCCGATATCTATTCCCAATGAACTACCTTTAAAATAAAAGAAACATCATTTCAAGTTTGAACTACAATTTAAAAAGGTAAGTTTTTATAAGTATTTTAATCAAAAGAAAAGTATGAACTATTTCACTTAACCATTTTCAAATCTAGTTTCATTGCATTAGTGTCAATGGAATTTTAGAAAGGGAAATTGATGTTTATATTTTCAAATTTTTACAAAGAGGATTAAACAAATTTCATTTAAAAACCATTTTTAGAAACCTAATCAAAACCATTTTACCATTTTCCAAGGAAAAAAATATACAAAATGCACAAAAGAAATCACACAGCAAGAGAAATGTAGGTATACATATAAGAATCATAATCACTACTGCAAGAAACAAAAGCCAAATAGACATGGGTGAACCTAGGAGATCAAGAATAAACCAGAAGACACCAATACATGAGACCTCATTCCTGTTGACATGTCACACACGATGAAATAAAAACGCCCAATACGCTCGACCATCCTTTCTCAGGAAGGTTGAGGGAAAATCCCAAAGTAAGAAACCCAATATATCCACCTACTATGGGTCACTGGTCAGTAGCATAACCTACCAGTGCAGCACTCATTCTCAGAATATTCTCTCAATATACCAGATTCTCATGTCTCAAGTATTTCGAAAACAGGTGAGTCAACTGATGCCATCCGAGCATCCAATCACATACATACATATATATATATATATATATATATATATATATATATATATATAATAATGCACAACAGGAATCACCCCGAGCCACTCCAAGGACTAATCTCATACCATTTATCAAAGAACATAAGGAGTCTAACATTAGACACTCTCATAATGGATCATGAGGATTCCTTAGTAAGGAAATACCATCCATTATACACACGTAAGTATGGCATGAGAAACATCCACAGAGGTTTTCATAATAAACAAATTTTCACTAATTTTCACAAAGCGGACAAATGGGCCTTAAACCATTTCTTTTTTATAAACCAGAATTTATCATTAACACAAAATCCATATTATTTAAAATGGGAACACATTTTTATAAAAGTTTCAAATGATCGTTAATCGACAATTAATTTTCAAACACCCTAAAATTCAACGCCCATTTATTTATAAAACTAAAACCCACTTTGGAAACCAAATACACACTTCTTTTAAACATAAAACAAATTGAAAAAATTCCACAAAACCCATGATCACAATTTCCTAAGTAAAATATTTATTAACAATTCCAAACCAACCTTTGCATGATAAACAATGAAACCAAGGATTATACTTCAATATTTATAAATTAAATAAGGTGCGGAAAGCATGAAATAAATGAATCTTGAATTAAAAGGGAAGGGAAAAGGGAAAACCTACCTCTAGGTAAAAGCGGGATGACAACGCAACCTCAAAACCAAGGCACAATGACAACGCTCACTCAGAAACGCCTCATGCGAGTCCTAAAAAGTCAAACTGGCCCAAAACAACACTTAATTAATAAAACCCCTAATCAAACCAAGGTAATATATATATATATATATATATATATAAATGAGAATAAAACAAAAGGGTATACCAATGGGGGGTTGTGACTGGAAATATACCACTGGAGGGCTGGTCAGAGCAACACCAACAGTGTTGGCGTCGAAACAAGGCAACGCCAGCAAGGCGGGATGTTGTGCTCACAAGCAGAGTGTGCATCGGCAGGGTACGCGCCATCAGGGGCGTGCTCTGGTAAGGGAGAAGACCGTTCGGTCGGGGAAAAGTTGTCGGGCCAGTGAAGGGGGGTGCAGGTCGGCTGGAGAGGGTGCGTATCGGTCGGAGGTCATCGCGCCGGAACAGCGGAGGGCGTCCGTGTGACTGGATGTGGTCCGATCGAGGACTATGAGCGAGGGCTGTCAGACAGTGGCGATATGAGGTAGTCGATGGGCAGGGTGCGGGTGAGCCAGGCAGTGGCGGGTAGTGTGCAGGTGAGCTGGACGGGAGCCAGGGTGTTGGGCAGTTGCGGTGCAAGGCGGCGCTACAAGGGGGAGCCCGAAGGTCGATCGGCTGGAGCAGGGAGGTCCGAGGAGGCAGGCCGGGGTTGCGGTGTCGATGAGAAGGAGGGAGGCGGCAGGGGTGCTTGTCGGGGGAGGACCGTGCAGCCGTAGGCAGGCCACACTGATGTTGGGTCGCGCCGAGATGAGGGGGTGCGTGTCGGGTAGCAGAAGAGCCGGGGGTCGGCACTGGTTGGGTCGAGACCGGAGGAGCGGGGTGCGCATGCAGGGGAGAGGAGGTGGCTTTCGGGCTGCTGCAAAGGTGGTGCTGGAGCGGGGCAGAGGCGCTGCCTGGGGTGAGGCGGGAGCGCTGGCTATGGAGGCCAGTGGTTGTGCGCGCTGGAGGACGAGCAGGGAACTGGGGCGCCGGCGGCGGGCTGTTGTGCTGAAGGAGGGCGAGCAGGAGGGGTCTTGCACGGAAGAAGAACAGGATGCGGAGGGGGACACCTGGGTGGAAAATAAGGAAAAGAAAAAATAAAGGAAGGGAAAAAAGAATAAAATCAACTAAAAGTAAAAATTAATTAAAAATAATACTAATATTATTATTAATACAAATAATAGTAATAATAATAATAATAATAATAATATTATTATTATTATTATTATTATTATTATTAATAACCTTAATAATAAAATAAAAATAATAAATGAATTAATATTATTTTAATAATAATAAAAATAACAAAAAGGCCACGCAGTTGCATGGGCGAAGCCGCGTGACGTCGCGCTCCACCTATGCGTCCAACAACATCAAACCCAAAACGTGCATTTATTTTAATGAAAACTTGGAAACATTGTCTGGGACTCACCTCGGACGCCAGTAAAAATATTTAAAGGCAGAAAAAAATTAAAATAAAGTAATATCATGGGTTGGGGTGTGACATAATTCATTTGGGTTGCTTGCTTCAGGTAGTAGTGATGAGGATGGTCAATCGAATGTTTGGGCTTCGTCTACGGATGAAACGCCGGATGTTGTTGATATTGGGATTCCAAATGATGGAGGTGGTCCTTGGATGCATGTCAAAACTTGGAGAAGAGGTCGACACCCGTGCGGCTGGGTAAAAGTGCCTCGCACTACAACATATGTACTCGTTCACAGGCTGACTGACTGCCTTTAACTTTGTGATGTTCTTTTGTTCCGCTATTGTACTCTTCTTTTAATATTCAATAAAGGAGCTATTTGCCTCACCTTTAAAAAAATTAAATTAAATTTTAATTATATATAAATACTTTTTAAATATATTTATTTTCAATTATAATTATAATTATATATATTTATTTAAATAATTATAAAATTATAATAAATATATACATATATTATAATTTTATAAATAAATATATACATAAATATATTTATAATTATATAAAAATATTTATAAAAATATTTATTTATAGTTATAATTATAACTATAAATATATTTATTTGTAGTTATAATTATAACTATAAATATATATATATATCTGTAAATAATTATAAAATTATAATAAATATATTTATTATACTACTTATAAAGTTATAAATATATAATTAAATAAATATATACAAATATTTATAATTATAATTCCTAAATCAACATTGATATATTTAAATAATTAAAAAATTACATTAATTATATTAATTATATATATTTATATACAAATATATATAAATAAATACAAATAGTTCTAAATATAATTCTAAATAAATGTAGATATATTTAAATAATTAAATAATTATTATAAATATATTAATTATATATATTTATAAAATTATAAATATATTTGTTATAATTTTATAATTATTTATATATATTTATATTTATATTTATAATTACAACTATAAATAATTTATTTATTATAATTTTTAATTATAAATAAATATTTATTTATTTGTTAGTTATAAATATAAATAAATATTTATTTATTTAAATAATTATTATTTCCTAAAAAATATATTTATTATTTTTATATATAATGTTATATATAATTAATTAAATATATTTCTAAATATATTTATAAATATATAAAAATGTTGAGAAATAAATATAAATATTTATAGTTATAGTTATAAATAAATACAGATATATTTAAATAATTATAAAATTATTATAAATATATTAAATATATATATTAATAAAATTATAAATGTTAAAAATATTAATTTGTTATAATTTTATAATTATTTAAATATATATATATATATATATATTCATTTATAATTATAATTATAAATAAATAATATTCATATAAATAATTATAAAATTAGAATAAATATAGTTATATACATCTATAATCTTACAAATATATATAATTAATATATTTATTATATATATTTCTAAGATTATAAATATAATAAGTATATTTCTTATAATTTTATAATTATTTAAATTATAATTTTATAAATATAAATATATATTTATCATGTATATAATTTTATAAATATATATAAGAATATTTATAAATTATTAACATTATATCTTTATCAGCGCTTTCTATTTTAACATTGATAAAATATACCTTTATCAGCACTTTTTAGTTAGCGTTGATAAAAGGTTCGCCGAGTTTTATAAAGAAACCCTAACTTTCTTCTCCTTCCTCACGCCCCTCAAGCTATCGCGGAAGT
The DNA here is from genome assembly GCA_963277665.1 of Viscum album. Lineage (NCBI taxonomy): Eukaryota > Viridiplantae > Streptophyta > Magnoliopsida > Santalales > Viscaceae > Viscum > Viscum album. Next base: position 194,258,675 of record OY728145.1, read on the forward strand.
CGGTCACTGCCACCACTGTCGCCGCCACCACCACCTTCTCCTCCTCCTCTCCCATTGACTCCTCTACCGCAAACTCACCTTCCTTTTGTGCCTCTCCTCCATTGTGTGCCTCTCCTCCACTGCACGACTCTCCTCCACCGTGCGACTCTCCTCTACCGTGCGACTCTCCTCCACCAGAGGACTCCTCTGTTGCACGCCTCTCCTCCACTGCCGACTCCTTCACCTCTGTGATTCCCTCCACTGCAAACCTAGCTTCCCCGTGTGCCTCTCCTCTGTCATTCACCTCCCCTCCGTCGAAGGACACCTCTATCGCGCATCTATCCTCCGCTGTGAATGCACTTATGTCGCACACTGAACCATACCTCCACAGTGAGTTTTCTCCTCTTTCTCATCTGTTTCTCATATTATTACATTTTGATATTAATGTTTATGTTGTGAATTGTACGGGATAAATGCCTCACTAAAAATCATGGTCGTTGGTGGTCTTTTTTTGCACACTAAATAAATTGCATGTTGGTTTTCCTTGTTTGTGTACGAAATGAATTGCATGTTGGTTTTCCTTGCTCCTTGTTTCCATTTTTACTGTTGCGTGATTTCACCTTGGGTGATACACTTGAGTTTTAATATTATGATTTAAGGGTTTTGGGTCTTGGATTATTGGTAAGAGTCCCATGCCCATGCATCATTCTAGACATGAAAGATTAACATGACATATTATTTTCTATGCGTGATTTCACTGAAAATGAAGGTTTAGTTGTATGAAGTATCTACAACAACCATTTTTATCTCCATACATCTTTTTCACCCACTTATTTATTAAATAATGTTTCTACATAAAATAATTTTCCAAGGATAGTAGTATCCTCAAGTACTTGTAATATATATTCTCCCTACTGATCTACTTTCTTATCTAGATTTTTCATTGTTTGATGGATATTAAACATCACCTCTACTCCACTAACTCTAAAGAATAACTCCACACTTTGAACTTATATCAATTACCTGAAATTTATGGGTATGGTCCTCACAAGATTTTAAGAACCTTATCTTTTTCCATATCCATCAAAAGAAAGTCCACTGGGAATTTTAACTTGTCCACCTTGAAAATAAAATCCTCAAGAAAAACCAGTAGACTCCAAAATGTAGTATTTACAAGTTAAATCATAACTCGAGTTGGATTAATCTCTCTCAATCCCTAGATTTTAAATATAAATTAAGACATTACTTTCATGATAACTCATAATCCACTCAAATACTGATCAAACTGATTAGTCCCAATATTAATCAGAATGCAAAAGTTAATGAGATTACATTACTTCTTCAATAGAATTCTTCATACAAATATATAACAATACCCCATCAATTTTATGGTACCCAATTACATTGGATTTATCTTTTTATAAACCATTTCATTCATAAATTTTTTATAGGTAGACATGTTCACTATATCCTCAAGAAATTCTATGTTAATTTATTATTTCTTAATTAACTTTAAAAATTTCTCTCATTTTCAATTCTACTCTCATATCCTTTCACTATCTTGAAAGGGTAGTAGTGGTTGATATTTTAGTGTTTCTTCCTCACTAACCAACCACTCATCTTCTATTTCTTTTCCATTCTTCATTGATCTTATTACCTTTCTTTCTCAAATGTTTCTTTAGCCTACTTTATGCTCCTTTTAGCTTATATCTTCTAATATCTTTCCCAATTTTCAGCACTATCATAGGTTTTTTTGAAACTTTTCAAGGTTTAAGTTTCAGGGAAGGTGTTCCAAACCCCCATAGGGGAGAAGGGGAAATTCCTACCAGGTGTTATCTATCAGGTCTTATAGTGGGAGATGGAGGGACAAATATTTTTCAATGGGTTGGATGGGTGTGGTTGATCTTCCAATTCTTTGGGCATGTAGGGTTCTTCTATCACCAAGAGATAATTATATAAAAATACACCTTTTTGGGTAGGCATGTGGCTGCATAGGACTTGAGAAGTGGAATTTTTTGAGCGCTCTCAATCTAGTAGTTGGGTTCATACTTATAGATTTTCTTAGCTACATTTATAAAGGAAGGAACCAATAGTACTTCATGTGAGATACATATACATTGTTCTTGGGGTGTACAACCAATTGATTTGGTGTGAGCAAATGATCATTGGGATAATGTAGTTTTTTTTTGTAAACTGAAACATGTGTGTTTCATGGTTGTGAGTGTGGTTACTGACTATGGAACATATCTATTGGGACTTTGGTGTTGTGGTAAAGGATAATTTATATAACCATACAATGGAAGCATGGATAAGGGATATCCAATGGTGGGGATAATGGTATTAAATTCTTATGGAAATTATTATTATTACACCAACCTTTGGAATAATGTGATGGAATCATACAACACTAATTGATTTGTGATAAATCGAGGTGTTTTCTATGTATCTTTTATAAAGTACCTATCTTGGGATCTATGTATTTGTGAAAATGCATAAGTGGGTATTTTAAAATGATTCAAGTGTTTTGAAATGTTTCTTATAGGGTTGTCACTCATTTTAAATGATTAATATTATTGGTTCATGAAGTTGACTTGAATGTTTAAAAAATGGAATTGTGGTTTTGTGAAAGAGTGTTTGGAACTGATTGATTTATTTTAAAAAGGGTGTTTTATTTTAAAGAGGAATTTGTGTAAATGGTTGGTTTTTTTAATGGGATTTCAAGTGTGATTTTTTAAATATATTTCAAAGGACATTTGAACTATAGTTTTTCCATAATATTTTAAGTTTATATTTTTATAGAATTAAGAAAAGCATTATATTATATCAATATTTTTTGTATTTATTTTGTTAAATATTAATATCACCGAATCAAATAGGATGGATATGAATAAAGAATGGATGGATGCCAATTGTTTGACAAAAGAGTATGGAGATGGAGTGAAACAGTTCATCAAGTTTGAAAAATATCATGCACATGAACCTTCTCAAATCCTTTGTTTGTGTTTACGTTGTTGTTATTCAAGATAAGTTAGTCTAGAGGAGTTATAAGAACACTTGATATGTCATGGAATAGATCAAAGTTATAAATGCTGGAATAAACATGGGGAAAAAGAGAATGTAGCTATTGGTTGGGATAATAATGTGTTTTATGGATCATCTGATATGATTACAAGTGTGGACAATGAATAAGACTATATCGAGGATGAGATTACATATGTGAATGATGAGGACAGTTGAAGATGAACTTTGTGATTTCCCAAAATTGTTTGAGCGGTTAAAGAGTTGTGAAAATATGCCTTTGTATAGTGGTTACACTAAATATACAGCATTGTTATCCATACTGAAGCTGTATAATTTGAAAGAAGGAAACAGATGGAGTCACACCAGTTTTACAGAATTACTTTCTCTCTTGAATGACATGATCCTAGAAGATAATGAGCTCCTGATCCGAATATATGATGCCAAATGAATTCTATGCTCCATGGGCATGATCTCTGAAAGAATACATGCCTTCTTGAATGACTGTATACTATTTTGAAAGGACCAAAAATCACTTAGAGAATGTACAAAGTATGGTTCTTCTCAATACAATAAAGATTATTTTGCTCCTATTAAAGTTGTATGGTACTTTCCAATCATTACAAGGTTTAAGTTCCTATATGGAAGTGAGGAGACTATAGGGAAATTGACATGGCACGTAGATAGAAGAAACAAAGATGGGAAACTACGTCACCTAACATACGCTCCTCAGTGAAAGAGAATTGATCATGAGTATCGTGATTTTGGAAACGAGCTGAGAAACCTTCATATTGTCTTATCTATAGATGGAGTGAATCCTTTTGGTTTTCAAAGTAGAACTCATAGTAAATGGCTGGTTATGTTGGTAAATTATAACTTTCCACCATAGTAATGCATGAAATGAAAACACATCATGTTATCTATGTTTATATTAGGACCGAAACAATCAAGTAATGATGTTGATGTTTATTTGGCTCCATTGATCTAGGATTTGAAATTATTGTGGGATTTAGGTGTTACATTGTATGATGCTTGTAGAAATAAATATTTCACTTTGAGATCCATGTTCTATGGGAAGATAAATTAATTTCATGCTTATGGAAATTTTTCAAAAATATAGAATTAAAGGAACTCGTGGGTGTCCCATCTGTGAACAAGGTACATAGTCAATTAGGTTGAAACATTCATCAAAAACCATGTTTCAAGGAAATTGCATATTTCTACCCTGATGACATAAGTACCGATCTTGGACGACATCATTATATGGAAGTTCAGAAGAACATACAACATTGTCTCCACTAATAGGTGATCAAATTTTTAAGAAATTAAAATATGTGAACACTACTTTTGGTAAACAATTTTTAAAAAACCTTATGAAAACCAGTTGGAAGAAGAGATCGGTTTTTTTTTTGAATTATCATACTGGAATTGTCTATACATCAGACACTTTCTTGATGTTATTCATGTTGAAAATAATGTATGTGATAGTTTCATCAGCACTGTAATAACCTGGATTTTCTTATACCTTTTCCTTTTTGAAAATCCAGTGTTTAGAATGTTCTGGGAGGCAATGGTGGCTCATTTCAAGAGTTTTCCAAATTATAAATTTTTTTGTGTCGGCATGTCAGTGCGTCGGCATCTGTGAGTTAAGGGGTTTCAGCATCAGGGATTCAAGGGGAATTGGCATCGGTATATCAAGGGTGTCAGTGTTGGTGAGTCAAAGGCGTCGGTATCAGTGGGTTAGGGCATCGTTAGGTTAGGGCATCGATAGGTCAGTGTGTCAGTTGGTTGAGAGGTCGGTGAGTCAGGGGCCTCAGCATCGGTAGGTCATTGCATCGGTAGCTCACCCATCGGTGGATCAATGTTAGTAGGTCATCATGTTGGTATCTCACCCATCAGTGGCTCAGCATCAGTGACTCACCCATCGGTGACTCATTTCCAGTTTTCCAGTTTTCCAGTTTTTCCCAGTTTTTCCTATTTCACCCCTATTACATGTTTATCTCTGTGATATGGTAACTTATCAACTCACAGCTATGAACTGGTCTATATCCACCATTTTCTAAGGGAATTATTAATTTCCCCATATCTTGTAACATCCCACCGGCCTTGTAACCACCAAACCACATGGTCAAACCATGATCTGATTTTTAAGTACTTTGAAATCATCTCCCTGATTTTTAAGATATCACCCTTTCATAAACTAAGATCACTTCTTTCCTTATTCCTTTTCATTTCTCATGGTACATCTAGAACCTTTCTCCTTAGGCGATTCATGTTCTTGTGCTAGAACCCCTCCTACTGAGTCCCTCTTAAAGATCTTTCCTGCGACTCACACGATCTCCTATTCTTGGCGCAAGGAGGAACTTCGATCCTTTGATCATCCAAGTATGAATTTATTTTACTTCTATTTAATCTGTGTATCATGTGGGTGGGTATTCTAATTAATCCTTATGAGTAACATCTAGACATTTTTCTTAAAATTATAAATAAACAATAAGATAATTTGATCAAAAGATAACTCAGGTGAGTAAAATAATGAGCAGGGAGTTGTTCGATGTTGATCACCTATTTTAATTATTATCTTTGATTCTATTGTGGTTTCCAAATCTATATGGCTTCTAAAAATCATGACTGTTGGTGGTCTTTTCTTGAAAACTGGTATTTTATTTTGGTTGGGATGATTTGATAAATGGTTGTAACATGAAGACTGTTTAGTCAATTATACTCAGCTAATTGAAATGGATTCCCTAGGATGAAAACCCTTGTGTGATCACCCATGTTTATCAAGTGGACTTAAAGAACAGTGTCTATCAAATCTGAATATGTCATGTTGATAGGTGTAGTTGAGTGATGTGTTCTGCTAAGTTTTGTAACCTTGCATGAGTTGTGTGATGCTTCTATTGGGAGCATGGTTGTGGGTTAATAATAGTTTCCATGGGATTTGTGTGTGGGGTAGTACAGGGGGGTGTTGGTATCTCAGTATGAGATATTTATTGATTGTGGAATGGATGAACTTGTAGGTAGCTGAACTGCCTTTTTTTGTTTGTGGTCATGAAGCGGTGTCAGGAAGTGGGACTGTGGTGTGGTTATGGACTCATTCTGCAGTGGGACTACATTGGGGAATTGTTTGGGTAGTGAGGTCGCAGGGCTGGGTTATGAGAGAATAATGGAGAGGTACACAATTGAAGAATGGTTGTTGGAAAAGGCTAAGTAAGTGTCTAGAAATATTGGGAGGTTCATACTGTGGGACTGCGGGGTCGGTTTCAATTGTTGTTTTGATATGTTTATGGTTGGTAGTTTCTCAGTAGTGCGGGAATAGATTTCAGTGAACCCATTAATTAATAAATGGAAAGTGGTTAAATAAAAATGGGCCAGGATCAGGTTTTGTTGTGGATGGTTATGCATTTAGGGGTGGCAGTAAAGGTGGTTTGTGTGAGTTGGTTTTTCTTTGAAACTTATAGGTTGGGTTGAGTGATTTCTTACCTATATTTATACAAATTATAGTTCCTTGTGATTTCTATATGAACCCCACCCTTATTGAGCACTATGTGCCAAACATATCCATTTCATAGGGGAGGGTGTCTTTCCTAATATCTCAGTGGGAAGAAGGATGGCTAGTTGTTGACTTTCTTCCTCGTAACCTCTTCTAAATCTTGCCACTCTGGCATATTCGGGAAGGCTGTAATGGCTTGAGGCTTTCCATAGTCCAAGATTCTTCAAGAAAACGTTTGTTTGGATGAGGGGCCTAGGTGGTTGTGGGCTGGGGGGGGTTTTCCCAGGTATCTTTGGGATGAGGCCCAGGTGTCTTCGGGTGAGTGGTGTGGTTGTTGTGGCTTAGGTGTATGCGGGTGGGATTGTGTGTGGTTGTTGTATCCCAGGTTTATATAGGCGATATTGTGTTTGGTTAAGGCCCAGGTGTATGCGGGTAGTTTGCGGCAGTGGGACTACGTATGGGAAGAGTGGTAGCATCAAGATATTAGCCATTAGGGATAAACAGTCAACAAGTGGGAAAGTGGTGTGGGGTACCCAAATATTGATGTGCATATACTATTACTTTACTTGACATGCATTATTTGGTGATTGTACCTTGGTGAGGTTGATTTGGTTAGTATTCCTTGGTAGGTGCTTTGATGTTCTACTATTTTCTCATGGGGACATTAGTATGTTTCCCCCACTTGTGCATGGGTAACTTTAGTTTTTCTACTGATTATACTTGTATGCTCACCCTACGTATATAAAATTGTTTTTAGGTTTTCTAGAGGACTTAGAGAACTATGTCGGACTTTACTAGATCAAGAGTTAGGATTTTTTGTTGTTTCTTCTTAGTCTCTTTTCTTTTTGTACGTTACCTTGGAGTTTTTAGTGTACCTTATATTAGTTTCACTTTTAAACATGCATGGGGGAATGGGTTTTGGACTTGATTTTTCTTTTATTATTTGGATTTGTTTGGGATTTCCCATCTTATATCCTGATTCTTATTGAATAAAAAGGGTAATTCCTTCTATCTATGTGAGATTCTATACCATTGGTGCTAGTTTCTACTCCAGGGCCTATTGAAGGCGGTACTTGGGGGTCATTATCTCTCCTCCATCTTGAAGAAGGAAGGGTCTGGCAATTTGTTACTCCTTCCCTCATCTTGAAGAAGGCGGGTTGTGACAAAATGGTATCAGAGGCAGGTTTGGGAGTTTGAGAGATAGGATAGATTTCATAGTTAGGCACAGTGAGGATTGCAAGGGATGGTAGGGAAATAGTGTTAGGTAATCTTGGTGTGTGAGATAGCCCAGGGAAGACTGGCTAGGAAACGGGATTTTATGGGGGGTCGTGATCTGATTCAAGGACTCTGGGCCTACCGAATTACCAAGAGAGGCTACACCGATTGCAGGGTAGAGGCCCTAGGAAATGTACATGCATCATAACAACTTTTTTTCTTGTATGTCCTTGTTTTTTTGGGAATTTAAAATAAATAAAGAGTTGGAAAAATTTTAAAAGAAATTTTCTGCACTACACAGGCTTAGGAATTCCTTCTTTACTTTTCATCCATGGCACTCGGGCATCACCCCCATGTGATATGAGTATTCAAGGCCTGACAGGTTGACCTAAATGATCAGCAAAGTGTCGATCGATAGGAGGATGATGACCACTGGAAGAAGATGCTTCATGCCTTCCAAAGATAGGCTCTAGGAAAATACAAGGGTAGCATCTCGGATATGGAGATATAGAGTTAGCTTGAGGAGCTGGTGATCAGATTCAGCTTGATCTAATCTCCGATAGAGTACTGGGTTCCTCTGGTAGTGATCAAGATATGAGGAGCAGTGCGTCAGTGGTGGGTGCTTTACCTCAGGGAGAGGAATGAAACTTAGATTTCATGGGCTGACTTTTAGAGGGAGTTTCGAGTGGAATTCCTTTCTTCCACGATGAAGGCTGAGAAGAGGTAGGAACTACTCTCCCTATAGAAGAGGAGTATGTCGGTGAGGCAAATTAGGATCAAGTTCAAGGATCTCCTACACTTCACACCGAATCTCTTCCCAGATGAGGAGTCCCAAGAGAGACACTTAGAGGAGGCACTTTGTCCTTATCTTCAGTATGTTGTTACTCCCTTAACTCTACCAATGTACTTAGAGGTTCATAAGAAGTATGAAGTAGTGAATAGGATTCACACGCTGGGAGGTGTGCCACGAGAGGAGAGCTAGTTGAGTTTTTCAAAGGGAAAGGCTGTCAGTGGTAGATCTCTAGTGTGAGGGCCTTCCAGGTTTCGGACAGTGGGGAGTAAGCCTCAAAAGTTTCGGTTCTGATCTCTGGGTCCTTTCCCTTTCCTCATAGGCCTGAGACCAAGTTGCTTTATTTATGTAGGCCATGGTCATCTTCAGAACCAGTGCCCGGTTTGAGCATTGTATAGTGGGGGTGGTCAGGCTCAGTGCCCACCTTAGTAGTAGCAGTTTTCAGTCAGGCCCTTCCAGCAGTAGAAGTAGTGAGCTCCCGCTCCACTGAGGGTAGATGGTGCTAGGGGAGGTCGACCCCAGGGTTCTCCTCAGGGACCTCGACTAGGGAATGGTCAGGGGGTAGTTGAAAACAGAGAGGTAGAGGATCTGGGAGTGGGTAGTTTTATGCCGCAGAGGTAGCAGTCCCAATGGGGCCAGAGGTTGTTCGAGGTACGATCAGTCTGTTTGGTACTATTGCGTGTGCTTTGTTTGATTCAGGCACCTTACAATCCTTTATTTCACCAGGTCTATCCTATGATCTCAGACTAGATGTAGAGAGACTTTCTATACCCCTGGTATTGAGTATTCCAGTTGGAGTTCATACCAATCTGTTTGATGTTTTTCGAGGATGTAGACTAATTTTGGGGATGAATTGGTCCAGTGGGGATCTTCTTCTGCTATAGATACAGCCATACGATGGCATCATAGGCATCGAATGGTTGTTTTTTTTCATGTTGTTATCAACTACTTCTAGAGAAGGGTTGTGTTCTTAGATATGGGTGGCCAGCGCGTAGCTTTATTTGGAAAGAAGAGTTGTCAGGAGGGCAGCTGGTGTGTGGAGCCTCTTCTTTCTTTATTGGACGAGCTGTTAGTGGGATCAGTAGATAAAAATATGGTGGAAGTTCTGGGGGTTTTCATTGAGTTTATGGATGTCTTACCTAATGAGGTTTTGACTCTACCCCCTTGACTTGATGTTGAGATCAGGATAGACTTGCAACCTGGTGCCCATTTTATTTCGATGGATCCCTATCAGATGGTGCCTTCTGAGTTGTGGGAGTTGCAGATTCAGGTTGATGACCCAATGAAGAAGGGTTTTATCCGGGCAAGTGTGTCATTGTGGGGTTCTCTAGTCTTGTTCACAAAGAAGGCGAACAGTAGCCTAAGACTGTGTATAGACTACCGGAAACTGAATCTGGTGACGGTCAAGAACCGTTACCCCCTTCCAAGGATTGATGATCTTTTTGACCAGTTAAAGGGGGTGGGTTGGATCTCTAAGATTGACATGTGGTCTAGATATCACCAATTGAGGGTAAAGGAGGGTGACATCCCAAAGACTGCTTTCAAGTGTAGGTATGGGCACTTCGAGTTCATGGTCATTCCCTTCGGTGTCACGAATGCACCAGCTGTGTTCATGGGACTCGTGAACTCTATTTTCTATGAGTACCTGGACCGGTTTTCTATCATGTTCATCGATGACATCCTGATCTACTCAAGGTCAAAGGATAAGCATGTTGGGAATTTTAAGACTATCTTGTAGGTCTTTTGACACCACCAAATCTATAGAAAGTTATCCAAGTGCAAGTTCTGGACACAAGTGGTGCACTTACTTAGACACGTAGTGTCTCAACAAGGGATAACAATGGACTCATCAAAGGTTGAAGTAGTTGTTTCTTTGGTAGAACCCATAAATATGAAAGAGGTTTGTATTTTCCTAGGTCCAGTAGGCTATTATCGTAGGTTCATACCATACTTCTCTGGATTTTTAGCTCCTTTTATAGATTTGTTTAGAAAGGACCAGGCTTTCGTATAGAGTGAGCAGTGCCAGGCAGCTTTCAGCTATCTGAAAGGGAATCTGGTCAGTTCCCCAGTACTTAGGTTTCCAGAGGAAGGGGTGTTATTTGAGGTGTTTTGTGATGCTTTCGGCTTGGTATTGGGATGTCTGTTGATGGAGCATCAAGGAGTAATATCTTATGGGTCTAGTCAGTTATGTCATAATGAACATAATTATGTTTCCATGATATAGAGCTTGAAGCGGTCATGTTTGCACTAAAGTTATGGTGGAATTACCTCATCGGGGAGCGCTTTTTGGTCTTCACAGATCACAAGAGCTTGAGGTATATCTTCTCCCAGTGAGACATAAACTTGCGATAGTAAAGGTGGATGGAGTTCCTCCAGGATTATGACTTCGAGATCTACTACACCCCAGGAAAGGGGAATGTGGTGGATGATTCCTTGAGTAGGAAGTCACAAAAAGAGGCAGTTCAGAAATCTATGAATGTTTGGAAGGAAATAGAGGAGTTGGTTGCTTTGTGCCTGGACGTTGGGGAGGAAAGTGGTAGAGTCTATCTGTTTCAACTGAAAGTGTAGTCCTCCTTTGTGTGGGAGGTAAAAAGGTCTCATTGGGGAGACTTATAGGATGAGGTGATATGTGATCGTGTTGTCTAAGGTGATTCTCTGGAGGGATGGTCATAGGATAGCTGAAATTGGATATTATTCCATGGGAAGTTGTTTTCTCTAGTGGTAATACATGAGGGAGTCCTCTATAAGTTCCATAGATCACCCCTGGCAGGGCATCCAGGAGTTTCTAAGATGTATCAAGGCCTGAGGGAACAGTTTTGGTGGCCTGGGGTGAAACGGGCAGTGGCAGAGTTTGTGGAAAGATGCCTAGTGTGTCAGCAGATGAAGGTCGATCATCATGTTTCTAGTGGTAAGTTGCAGCCTTTAGACGCTCCTAAGTAGAAGTGGAACAAAATCTTGATGGATTTCATCATAGGTTTACCCAAATCTTAGGGAGGATGTGATGCTCTTTGGGTAGTTGTGGATCGATTGAAGAAATCAGCTCACTTCTTGGCAATCAAGGAGTTGAGCGCAGTGGATGCCTTAGAAAAGAGGTATGTGGATTAGGTAGTGTGGCTCCATGGAGTTCCAAGATACATCATCTCGGATTGAGACACATGGTCTCCCTCACGAGTCTGGAGGGGATTTCATCATGTCTTCGGCACCCAGTTATGCCTTAGCACTATTTTCCACTCTCATACTGATGGGAAGATAGAGAGAACCATCCAGATATTGGAGGACATGTTGCGGGCGTGTGTCTTGGACTTAAAAGGGTCGTGGGTGTGACACTTTCCCCTACTAGAGTTTTCTTACAATAATAGATATCACTCTACCATTGGAATGGCTCCGTTTGAAGCCTTGTATAGAAGGTGGTTTTTTTCACCAGTATACTAGAAAAAGGTAGGGGAATCATCCCTTCTTGGACTAGAGGTAGTGCAGAGCACAACAGAGAAGTTTCATCTTGTGCATGAGAGGATGAAGGTGGCTCAGGACCGGCATAAGTTGTATTCTGATCATAGGAGGAGTCCTTTGGAGTTTGAGGTTGGGGACCATGTGTTCATAAAGGTCTTCCCTTGGCGTGGATAGCAGAGGTTTGGCAGAAGGAGAAATCTTTCTCCTAGGTTCATCGGACCTTTCGAAGTGTTGGGACAAGTTTACAAGGTGGAATATCATTTGGTGTTGCCGCCGTGGTTGGAGAAGATCCATGACATCTTTCATGTATCTTAGCTCCATTGGTATCTACATGATGACTCCCACATCCTTGACTAGAGAGAGTTGAATATCGAGGACGATGTGACATTTGTGGAGCGATCAGTAAGAATCGAAGGGTCATGAGGAGAAGGCGTTGCATGGGTGAACCATTCCTTTGGTTTTTGTGTTATGGAGGCATGGTGGCCTCGAGAAGAGTACATGAGAACGATAAGCACAGATGCATGCCTAGTACCCAAAGTTATTCTGAGTTTTTACCTTGTGTTTTCTGTGTGCCTTGCTTATGATATAATGTTTGACCTCACTTGTTTTATGATAAGTTGTTTCCATAATCTCTATTTTTTTATAAAAATTCATAACTATGGGGAGAGAAGAATTTGATCCCTAATCAAGATGCATTAATGTGGATGTGATTAAACCCATGCGGGTGAGTCGGTGTCACCCAAAGCTGATAATATCTTGACATGGAGGAAGTATCTCCCTAATCCATATGTATGGACACTGTGACCTTGGTGTATGTGTGATTGTTTGGGGAAGTGTGGGGACTTAGTGTTGCACAATTGTTCAGGAGATATATGTCAAGGAGGTGTCCTTGGATTTCAAGGTTTTCACTCGAGATTTAGAACAACCCAAAGTGGTTTACTCCTGAGAGGTATCTTAAGGGATGGTTGTTCGTACCTATTCTCTTCTGTGTTAGTTTTAAATTATTGAGGACGATAAAAGTTTTAGAGGTATCTAATGTAATAACCTAGATTTCCCTAAGCCCCTTCCTTTGTGAAAATCCAGTGTTTAGGGTGTTCTGGAAGGAAACGGTGTCTCATTTCAAGAGTTTACCAAATTTCTAAAAAAAATGTGTCGGCATGTTAGTGTGTCAGCATGTCAGTGCATCAACATGTCAATGTGTCAGCATGTCAGTGTGTTGGCATGTCAGTGCGTCAACATGTCAGTGCGTCGGCATCGGTGAGTCAAGGGGTGTCGGCATCGGTAGATCAAGGGAATTGGTGTCAGTGATTCAAAGGTGTCGGTATCGGTAGGTCATGGCATTGGTAGGTCAAGGAGTCGATAGGTCAGGGTGTCGGTAGGTCGAGATGTCAATGAGTCAGGGTGTCAGCATTGGTAGGTTGTCGTGTAGGTAGCTCACCTATTAGTGGCTTAGCATCGGTAGGTCATCGCATCAGTAGCTCACCCATCGGTGGCTCAGCGACTGAAGGGAATTATTAATTTCCCCATATCTTGTAACATCCCACTAGCCTTGCAACTATCGAACTGTGTGGTCAAACCATGATCTGATTTTCAGGTACTTTAAAATTGTCTCCCTGATTTTTAGGATCTCGCCCTTTCATAAACTGAGATCTCTTCTTTCCTTATTCCTTTTCATTTCTCGTGGTGCATCTAGAGCCTTCCTCCTCAAACAAGTCGTTCGCCTGTGCTAGAGCTCCTCCTGTTCTATCCCTCTTGAAGATCTTTCTTGTGACTCGCATGATCCCCTATTCTTAGCACAAGGAGGAACTTCGATCTTTTGATCATCCAAGTAGGGATTTCTTTTGCTTCTCTTTAATTTTTGTATCATGCGGGGTGGGTATGCTAAGTAATCCTTGTTAGGAATGTCTGAACACTTTTCTTAAAACAAGAAATAAATAATAAGTAAATTTGATCAAAAGATAACTTGGGTGAGTAAAATAGTAGACAGGGAGTGGTTTGATGTTGATCACCTATTTTAATTGTTATCTTTGATTCTATTGTGGTTGCCATAGCTATATGACTTCTGAAAATCACAGTCTTTGGTGGTCTTTTCTTGTGCACTGGTATTCTGTTTTGGTTGGGATGCTTTGATAAATGGTTGTAACATAAAGATTGTTTAATCACTTATACTCAGCTAATTAAAATGGATTCCCCATGATGAAAACACTTATGTGATCACCCATATTTATCAAGTGGACTTAATGTAACACCCAAATCTTCCACATTACACTTCTCTTTGAATAATACAGTAGCGTGTGTTGTACGCAACTTTGAGTTCTAACACACACCACAACCAATCAAACTAGCCGTTATGAATATTAATACCCACTTTTTGAAATTTTATAAATTTTATATTTCAAAATGGACTTCATTTTTGGATTCAAAATATCAAAATTATCCTAGGGTGAATTTTTGGTATTTTTTTGAAAACTTTCAATTTTTGATGAATAGTGAAAAAACGTTGAGTTATAGTTTAAAACTGAATTTTTATTTAAATGATTATTTATTTTATTTAAATTTATTTTAGGTCAAAATAGATACATAATACCTATATAAGTTCAATATAATTCATTGGAGTCAATTTATAATAATTTTATATATATAAAAATTTTATTGAACTTTTCACCGTCTTTTACCCATCTCCTAAGAGAATTTGCAAATTCACATAAAACTTAATTTTACCACTTCTTTGAGTGGAATTTAGAAAATCCCAAAGACACGGTTAATATCAAGTAGTAAAATTTGGTTCAATAAGATAAAAATAATTTTTGGTGAATAGTAACTTTTTACTTTTATTTACCACGGTTAAAAGTAAATAGGGTAATTAAGGGTAAAAATGATATTATTATTACCCTAAAACATGTCCTAATTATATTGTACAAGTGTATCTCGACCAAAAAAACATTAGGAATAAAATATTATCATTTAGGTCCACTTGGATTAGAATAGGACATTTATTATTATTTAATTCAAAGAAGATTTAAAAGAGTTAAAATCAAAGTTTAACAACTAAAACATTTTTAATATAGGTTTATACATAAGATAAATTCGATTATAAATACTAATTATAAATCTAAAAAAATTTCACACATAATGGTATTTTATTTATAATTTTTAGACATTAAATAATTTAATTTATTTATGACACAATGATGATGTAGTAATTACCGTATTAATGAATGATTAAGATAATTGATATTATAAATACCCAAATAAATGTAATTTGAGACTTTTTATGAATTCCAATAATTTTATATATTAATATGACATATTATAATTGGTTATATGAATTTTTTTTGAAGTAATAATGCTTTTATGAATTTATCAAAAACAAAATACCAAATAGTGTCAAAATTGACATAAAAGTGTTTTTAAAAAACATATTATATTATTAATTGATATTTTATTCCTAAAGATCTAAGGTTCTGTGAAAGGGATTAAATCATGACATGTGTATAATTAATAGACCACTTGGGGGTCGATTGGATGTTTATAGTACGTTTATTAACCATATAATATAAAAATACAAAGAGACATGGTAAATGTCAAACTAATTAACTAAGAGTTAAAACTAAAATATAAGGTTAATAAAGTGACCCAAACCTATCTAAAACCTATTGGTTGAGTGGATTTAGACCCATACCCACCTTATCCTCAAATTAAATCTATTTGGAGCCATTATAAACTGAATATTGATTTATTATAAAATTATATTTTATGTTTTTTCTGAGGTGCCCCTCACCCCACTTATAAAAGGGCACTCCCCCTTCACTATAATTCACACCATTTAATCCATTTGTCTCGGTCAACCCATTCCCAAATACCCTCTCATCTATCATAACTTCAAACTATAGGCCTTATTTTGATCAAAAATCCAACCTAAGGAGCCCTTTTCATCAAATCAAAAGGAAGAACCCGAAGAAGAGGTAATGATTTCACCACCCTCTTTCAAGTTCCTTTCTTCTTCCACTTCCTTTTTCTTTGTTGTTTCCATTCTAAAAAAATAACTCCAATATATTCTATATACTGTGATGTTATTATAATTATGGTACAACTAAATTCATTATTCTATCCACCCTTTGAATTACATGTCACCATATGTGTGTACGTACGGCTTACCGTCTCCACGTTGTGGTGTAATTGTTATTCAATACATTATTATTTGGATGGGTATAATAATGATGTGTATTTGATGTAAATAATAAATATAACATGATAAGGATTCTTTATATATGATATACCATCCAATTATATATTATTTTAATATCAAAAGAATGATATTTTCGCTTGTGCGTACGTATGGATTACCGTCTCCACGACGCGATGAGATTTATTTCCAAGTTCACCATTCATCGACGATTATAAAAATATATCTTACTAATAAGTATGTAATATATGAAATAATAATGATACTGGAGATATATATATTTATATATATAAGTATTTATGTACTTACATATATCTTATTCTCTTAATTCCATTCAATACTATATGAAAACGGAAACAGCGTTTATGCATACGTACGGACTACCGTATCCATAAACGGTGTTTTCTATTTCATATATATGTCTATTATACATATTTATATTCTAAATATATATGATATATAAATCATGTTTTATATTATGGATGTATTTAAATCATGATCTAAGTGATACAATCAAGAGTAACAAGTTAAAACACGTACGATAAAGAAAGTGATTATTACCTGAAATATTAATATAACGTGGAAATTATTATTAAATAGGTATTATAAAGTCATAAATGAATAATTTATGATATCATAAATATTAATATGGTTCTGTTATAATTTAATAACATACTATAGTCTTCATAGAGGAGGTTAAACGTACCCTTGACTAAAGGAAAGTGCAAGGTAAGGGGTTTTCATATCACTCCTTATTCCCGTGAGATTCGTACCATATTGCCACTATTACCTTTTGTGTGGTGTATGTACTGCCCATAATTGTATTCATTGTGTAATAAAATTTAATTTATGTGTATTTATATATTCATTGTATGATACCTCTTTCATGGGGTGTATGTTTCGTAAGTTACCAAATTGGTAAGGGGTTTTCATCTCTCTCCTTATTCCCGTGAGATTCATGCCATATTGCCACTATTACCTTTTGTGTGGTGTATGTACTACCCATAATTGTATTCATTGTGTAATAAACTTTAATTTATGTTTATTTACATATTCATTGTATGATACCTCTTTCATGGGGTGTATGTTTTGTAAGTTACCAAATTGGTAAGGGGTTTTCATCTCACTCCTTATTACCGTGAGATTCATACCATATTTCCACTATTACCTTTTTTGTGGTGTATGTACTGCCCATAATTTTATTCATTGTGTAATACACTTTAATTTATGTGTATTTACATATTCATTGTATGATACCTATTTCATGGGGTGTATGTTTCGTAAGTTACCAAATTGTTAAAGGGGTTTTCATCTCACTCCTTATTCCCGTGAGATTCATGTCATATTGATACTATTACCATTTGTGTGGTGTATATACTGCCCATAATTGTATTAATTGTGTAATACAATTTAATTTATGTGTATTTACATATTCATTGTATGATACTTCTTTAATGGGGTGTATGTTTCGTAAGTTACCAAATTGGTAAGGGTTATTTCCTCAATCTCATTATTATCCGAGATTGTTCATGTGTAAGTGTTTTCTGGGACATACTTATCATAGATACCCATATTACAAAAAAATGTTTTCAAAAGGAATATTTTAAGGTTTTATGGGAGGGTCTATTTAACTATATCATCATTTTAAATGTTTTAAAGATTTATCTTTCTAAACCCTTTTAATTAATATCCATTTTTTCAAAACTATTTTAAGGATTTATTTTTGTGGACATGAATGTTTTGAAATGATAATTCTTTTTAAAAGTTTCAAGGTGGTATAGGACACTTTGATTCAAAAATTTCTTTAAATGTATTCCTTTATAAATTATGTGACTCTTAAATGATTTCAAAATAGAAAGAGATATTTCTCTAAAAAGGGTTTTGATTTCATCTATGTCAATATCCTTTGATGGATTTTAAGTTTATTTGAAGTTGATTTATTATGATACGAAACTTCCATATTGTATTGAAGGTTTTTGATATGTTTGAATGTGGATGTTCTATTTTTATACCATTAATGGTTAATGGTTAAAGTTTTTACATTTCGTATCCTAGTTCTTATAAGAATTTTTATGATATGTTTAATCCTTTTCATATGAGGAATGTATTGGACTTAGTAAGTGACGGGTGGAGCCCGCTATAGCTCCTCGATGCATAGGTAGGTCTCATGAGACAACTAGACGTGGAATTGGACGAGACCCTTTCCCAATTTGATATATGGTTTTGGGCAAGGCCTTAATCATTTTTAAACGTCTTGGTCGAGGCCTTGAAAAAATGTTTCAGAATGTCCGGCATTATACATTCCCTCATTATGGAAATAATATTGATGGTTTATGTGGTCATTTGACTAGTAGAATACCCATGCTTATGTTTTATTATGGCATTATTTACTTAGCTCATATTCTTGCCATAAAAGTATTCATGTTTATTATTGGTAAAGTCATGTGGTTTCAATTATTCACCATGATTAATATTTATGTCATTTTCTGTTGTATTACTTACCCTTACTGAGCATTTGAGCTCACCCCTTTCTTATGTTTCATTTTACTAGGATTCCAAGAAGTGTATTATGATTGATATGTAGGGTTAATCTAAAAGGAATAATGGTGTTCTCAAAGAACTATTCACGCTGTGTTTTATGTTTGAAATTGTATTGTAATCTTAATGTATGTAATCTATTTCCAAGACTTCTAAACTGATCGGTCCTTCGGGACATGATTTCCTTGTAATCATGCCAATGTATTAAAATAATGCACCGACTCTAGGTAAATGGGGTCGAGGTGTTACAATTGGTATCAGAGGAAGTTTAGAAATAACCTTGGAAACTAGATTTAGATAAAATGTGATTAGAGAACATTGTCGTAAGATAGACTTTGAAGATTATTATAGAATAACTTCCTAGAATTTTGGTAATGTAAAGGTTTTGTGAGTTTTCCAAGAAAATACATCCCTGTCTGGATATGAGTAGTTAGAGGTGGATCTGGAAAAAATGTACCTAGGGATAAAACCCAAAAACACCGCTTTGAGCTAGACTCGAACAGGAACTAGTGCACGACAATGGACCTTGCTGCACTCTTGGTTACGACACTCCTGGGGGATATGCTTAGGATAATTCTTGTTTTCTTTAAAAATCACTATGAAGGGTTTATAAGTATATACCTCCTCAAAGAAAACTTTTTTGTGATTATGGATTATATCCATAAACTGTTCAATTTACGTTAGGTATTTTACATGTTTGGAATTATGAATTGTGATTCATAAACTGACCTAGTGTATGCCATTGTATAAAAATGGAACCCAATAGAAGGAATGTGAACTCTAGAAATACGTATGATCCAAATAGTAAGAAGGATCATTTCTTTCACGGTATTAAACCAACATTTAGAAGGGAAATAGTCTCCCATGTATTCTCAATATATGAAGAAAAAGTATCATGTGTTAATAAGATAAGTAAAGAATTCTCTGAGTCCTATGGCTTTGTAGGGAAGCAGGAGAAGAAAATGATGGAAGAGAGAAAAATGGATAAAGGGAAGAGGGAAAAGAAGAATTTTCCCATATGTGATAACTATTGGAAGAAACACCCTGGAACTTTCCTGAAGGGAATGGGAGGTTGTTATAAGTGTGGAGAAAAAGGACACCAAGTACGTGACTGCAAGGTTCAGAAAAAGGTTTCAAATGTACAATGCTTCGTCTGTAAAGAGTTGGGACACTATGCGAACCAATGTCAAAATCATCAGAGTATGACCCAAATGATGCTATTGGATAATAATCAAGTTATGATACTACCTCATATGAAGAAGAATGACTAGTGTTCTTATGTTTTTGTTATAGGATTATTTCATTTGAGTGTTGTATTAGCAATATACTGGTTATATGAATTATAGAGATAAATAAGGATTGTACTGCAGTACTATTTTATTGAGGATTTGAGATTATATGGTTCTAAGAAAAGTGAATTAATAGTAAGCTACACTTTTTTTAAAATACATGGTTGAAGGAAAGGTAATCCTTAATATGGTCCTGATAATGAGGTAGTGTTTTTGGAATAAGAGATGGTTGATTTTGGTAATTCAGGATGTTGCGGTGTTGTAAAAGAATACATGATGAAGGCATTCAAATGTTATTACCTGGAAAAAAGGATCCTCATTATGTTTAACTTCCTTATAAATTTTGTACTGAGAGTTTGGATATAAGTATTTCAGATAATTCCAAAGGCTGGAATGGATTAAGTTTGAAATTGGATACTATTGTTAAGGTTATTTTTGGATTGCCATAAAAAGGACAACCCGGAGGTCGGGCAGCAACCCATCACGTCCGGCAAGGCTGCGAGACTTGAACCCACAACCGAAGGGAGACAACGGTGTATCACCTATCACTAACTCACGTGATGTCCAGGATTGAATAATGTAGTTTCTTTTTTTTAAAGGTTATGATATATGAATTATAAATTAATTATATTTGGAACCCTATACGATTAGGATAAATAGAGTATTTTTGAGTTGTATTATGTTTTGGGGTGAAAGATGAGTTTGTGGTAGAAATTTATTAATGGATAAAACTTTAATTATAAATTCAGTATATCTCCTTATAATCTTATACAATCTCATAAATAAATTCCTCAACATTAAGAAAAAGAACTTATAACAAAAATGTTGTCCTAGATGGTACCTTAGATCATCACAAATTTATGGATTTTTGATTGTTAGCCTTTTCATAGACATGTTCTCTACCACTCTTCATCAGATATTGATGGTTATATTTCTCTTCCATATCCATGTTTTCCTACATGGAACCCTAGTATGAGTTATTTTTGGTAACCTTCATACTTACCACTCTTTATTTTAAATAGAGGCCTCATTAATCCATTTTTCGATGTGGGATTTCAACTAAGATATTTTGAAATGCCAACACCAAGTTTCCAATACCGAGCATAAATTGCGAGGACACAATTTATTGAAGGAGGGGAGAATGTAACACCAAAAGCTTCCATAGTACGCTTCTCTTTGAAAAATACAGTAGCCTGTATTGTACGCAACTTTGAGTTCTAACACACACTAACCAATCAAACTAGCCGTTGTGAATAGTAATACCCACTTTTTGAAATTTTATAAATTTTATCTTTCAAAATGGACTTTATTTTTGGATTTGGAATATCAAAATTATCCTAGGGTAAATTTTTGGTATTTTCTGAAAACTTTCAATTTTTGATGAATAGTGAAAAAACACTGAGTTATAGTTTAAAACCGAATTTTTATTTAAATAATTATTTATTTTATTTAAATTTATTTTAGGTCAAAATAGATACATAATACCTATATAAGTTCAATATAATTCATTGGAGTTGGTTTATAATAATTTTAGATATATAAAAATTTTATTGAACTTTTCACCGTCTTTTACCCATCTCCTAGGAGAATTTACAAATTCACATAAAACTTAATTTTACCGCTTCTGTGAGTGGAATTTCAAAAATCTGAGAGATACGGTTAATATCAAGGAGTAAAATGTGGTTCAATAGGATAAAAATAATTTTTGGTGAATAGTAAATTTTTGCTTTTATTTACCACTATTAAAAGTAAATAGAGTAATTAAGGGTAAAAATGATATTATTATTACCCTAACACATGTCCTAATTATATTGGACAAGTGTATCACGACCAAAAACAACCTTAGGAATAAAATATTATCATTTACGTCCACTTGGATTAGATTAGGACATTTATTATTATTTAATTCAAAGAAGAGTTCAAAGAGTTAAAATAAAAGTTTAATAACTAAAACATTTTTAATATAGGTTTATACATAAGATAAATTCGATTATAAATATTCATTAGAAATATAAAAATATTTAATACATAATGGTATTTTATTTATAATTTTTAGACATTAAATAATTTAATTTATTTATGACACAATGATGATGCATTAATTACCGTATTAATGAATGATTAAGATAATTGATATTATAAATACCCAAATAAATGTAATTTTGAGACTTTTTATGAATTAAAATAATTTTATAGGTTAATTTGACATATTAGTATTGGTTATATGAATTTTTTTTCTAATTAATAATGCTTTTATGAATTTATCAAATACAAAATACCAAATAGTGTCAAAATTGACATAAAAGAGTTTTTAAAACAAATATTATATTATTAATTTATATTTTATTCCTAAAAATCTAAGGTTCGGACAAAGGACTTAAATAATGATAGTTGTATAATTAATGGACTACTTGGGGGTCTATTGGATGTTTATAGTACGTTTATTAACCATATAATATAAAAATAAAAAGAGACATGGTAAATGTCAAACTAATTAACTAAGAGTTAAAACTAAAATATAAGGTTAATAAAGTAACCCAAACCTGTATAAAACCTATTTTTTGAGTGGATTTCGACCCATCCCCACCTTATAATATAAATAAATCAATTTGGAGCCATTATAAACCGAATATGAATTTATTATAAGATAATATTTTATGTTTTTTCTAAGGTGCCCCTCACCCCACTTATAAAAGGGCACTCCCCCTTCACTATAATTTACACCTTCTAAGCCATTTGGCTTGGCCAAACCCTACCCAAATACCCTCTCAACTATCCCCCATTCAACCTAGAGGCCTTAGTTTGATCATAAATCCAACCTAAGTATCCCCTTTGATCAAATCAAAAGGAAGAACCCGAAGAAGAGATAATGATTTCACCACCCTCTTTCAAATTCCTTTCTTCTTCCACTTCCTTTTTCTTTGTTGTTTCCATTCTAAAATAATAAATCCAGTATATTCTATATACTGTGATGTTATTATAATTATGGTATAACCAAATTCATTATTTTATCCACCCTTTGAATGACATGTCACCATACGTGTGTACGCACGGCTTACCGTCTCCACATCGTGGTGTAATTGTTATTCAATACATTATTATTTGATGGGTATCATAATGATTTTTATTTGATGTAAATAATAAATATAACATGATAAGTATTCTTTATATATTATATAAAATCCAATTATATATTATATTAATATCAAAATAATCATATTTTCGCTCGTGCGTACGTACGGATTACCGTCTCCACGACGCGATGAGATTCATTTCCAAGTTCAACATTCATCAACGATTATAAAAATATATGTTGCTAATAAGTATGTAATATATGACATAATAATTTTACTGGAGATATATATATATATATTTATATATATAATTATTTATGTACTTACATATATCTTATTCACTTACTTCCGTTCAATACTATATGAAAACGGAAACAGTGTTTATGCGTACGTACGGACTATAGTCTCCATAAACGGTGTTTTATATTTCATATATATGTCTATTATACATATTTATATTATAAATATATATGATATATAAATCATGTTTTATATTTTGGATATATTTAAATCATGATCTAAGTGATACAATCAAGAGTAACAAGTTAAAACACATACGATAAAGAAAGCGATTATTACCCGAAATATTAATATAACATGGAAATTATTATTAAATGGGTAGTATAAAGTCATAAATGAATAATTTATGATATCATAAATATTAATATGGTTCTTTTATAATTTAATAACATACTATAGTCTTCATACAGGAGGTTAAACGTACCCTCGACTAAAGGAAAGTGCAAGGTAAGGGGTTTTCATATCACTCCTTATTCCCGTGAGATTCGTACCATATTGCAACAATTACCTTTTGTGTGGTGTATGTACTGAAAATAATTGTATTAATTGTGTAATATACTTTAATTTATGTGTATTTACATATTCATTGTATGATACCTCTTTCATGGGGTGTATGTTTCGTAAGTTACCAAATTGGTAAGGGGTTTTCATCTCACTCCTTATTCCCATGAGATTCATGTCATATTGCCACTATTACCTTTTGTGTGGTGTATGTACTGACCATAATTGTATTCATTGTGTAATAAATTTTAATTTATGTGTATTTACATATTCATTGTATGATACCTCTTTCATGGGGTGTATGTTTCGTAAGTTACCAAATTGGTAAGGGGTTTTCATCTCACTCCTTATTCCCGTTAGATTTGTACCATATTTCCATTATTACCTTTTGTGTGGTGTATATACTGCCCATAATTATATTCATTGTATAATACACTTTAATTTATGTGTATTTACATATTAATTTTATGATACCTCTTTAATGGGGTGTATGTTTCGTAAGTTACCAAATTGGTAAGGGGTTTTCATCTCACTCCTTATTCCTGTGAGATTCATGCCATATTGCCACTATTACCTTTTGTGTGGTGTATGTACTGCCCATAATTGTATTCATTGTATAATACACTTTAATTTATGTGTATTTACATATTCATTGTATGATACTTCTTTCATGGGGTGTATGTTTCGTAAGTTACCAAATTGGTAAGGGTTATTTCCTCAATTTCATTATTATCTGAGATTGTTCATGTGTAAGTGTTTTCGGGGACATACTTATCATAGATACCCATATTTCAAAAAAAAATGTTTTCAAAAGGAATATTTTAAGGTTTTATGAGAGGGAATATTTAACTAGATCGTCATTTTAAATGTTTTAAAGATTTATCTTTTTAAACCCTTTTAATTAATGTCCATTTTTTCAAAATGATTTTAATGATTTATTTATATGGACGTGAATTTTTTGAAATGATAATTCTTTTTAAAAGTTTCAAAGTGGTATGGAACCTTTGATTTAAAAATTTCTTTAAATTTCTTCCTTTCTAAATTATGTGACTCTTAAATGATTTCAAAATTGAAAGAGATATTTCTCTAAAAAGGGTTTTGATTTCATCTATGTCAACATCCTTTGATGGATTTTAAGTTTATTTGAAGTTGATTTATTATGATACAAAACTTCCATATTGTATTGAAGGTTTTGTGATATGTCTGACTGTGAATTTTCTATTTTTATACCAATCATGTTTAATGGTTAAAGTGTTGACATTTCATATCCTATTTCTTATACGAATGTTTATGATATGTTTAATCCTTCTCATATGAGGAATGTATTGGACTTAGTAAGTGATGGGTGGAGCCCGCTATAGCTCCTCAATGTATCGGTAGGTCTCATGAGACAACTAGACGTGGAATTGGCCAAGGCCCTTTCCCAATTTGATATATGGTTTTGGACGAGGCCTTAATCATTTTTAGACGTCTTGGTCGAGGCCTTGACAAAATGTTTCAGAATGTCTGGCATTATACATTCCCTCATTATGGAAATAATATTAATGGTTCATGTGGTCATTCAACTGGTAGAATGCTCATGTTTATGTTTTATTATAGCATTATTTACTCATATCATATTCTTTCCATAAAAGTATTCATTTTTATTATTGGTAAAGGCATGTGGTTTCAATTATTCACCATGATTGATATTTATGTCATTTTCCATTGTATTACTTACCCTTACTGAGTGTTTGAGCTCACCCCTTTCTTATGTTTCATTTTCCTAGGATTCCAAGAAGTGTATTATGATTGATATGCAGGGTTAAGCTAAGGGGAATAATGGAATTCTCAAAGAACTATTCATGCTATGTTTTATGTTTGAAATTGTAATTTAATCTTAATGTATGTAATATATTTCCAAGACTACTAAACCAATCGGTCCTTCAGGTCATGATTTCCTTGTAATCATGCCAATGTTTTAAAATAATGCATCAACTCTGGGTAACTGGGGTCGGGGAGTTACACTTAAAGAACAGTGTCTATCAAATATGAATATGTCTAGTTGATAGGTGTGGCTGAGTGTTGTGTACTATTGAGTTTTGTAACCTTGCGTGAGTTGTGTGGTGCTACTATTGGGAGAAAGGTTGTGGGTTAATAGTAGTTGTCATGGGATTTTTGTGTGGAAAAGTACAGGGGGTGTGTTGGTATCTTAGTTTGAGAGATTGATTGATTGTGGAATGGATGAACTTGTAGGAAGTTAAACTACCTTTTGTTGTGTTGTGGTCACAAAGAGACATCAGGCAGTGGTACTGCTATGTGGTTATAGACTCGTTCTGTAGTGGGATTGCATTGGAAAATTGTTTGGTCAGCGGGGCTACGGGGATGGGTTGTGAGAGAAGGATGGTGTGTTACACTTTTGAAGAATGATTTTTAGAAAAGGATGAGCAGGTGTCTAGAAAGATTGGGGGTTCATACAGTGGAACTACAGGACTGGTTTCAATTATTGTTTTGATATGGTTATGGTTGGTAGTTTCTCGGTAGTTCTAGAATAGATTTTAGTGAACACCTTACTTAATAAATGGCAAGTGGTTAAATAAAAAGGGGTTAGGCTCATGTTTTTTTGTGGCTGGTTGTGCATTTAGGGGTGGCAGCAAAGGTGTTTTGTGTGAGTTGGTTGTTGTTCGGAACCCATAGGTTGGGATGAGTGTTTTCTTACCTATATTTATACAAATTGTTGTTCCTTGTGATTTCTATACACACCCCACCCTTGTTGAGTACTATGTGTCCAACACCTCTATTTCATGGGGGAGGGTGTCTTTGCCAACATCCTGGTGGGAGGAAGGATGGCTGGTTGCTGACTTTCTTCCTCACACCCTCTTTCGGATCTTGCCGCTCGGGCATATCCAGGTAGACTATAATGTCTTGAGGCTTACCATAGTCCAAGAACTACTACAAAACAAGGTTTTATCAGTGCTAGAAACCACTTTTAACAGTGCTAGAAAATCGCTATTAATCGCAGTGAAGATAAGGGGGTCCCCTTTATCAGTGCTAAATAAAAGCACTGATAAAAGTAAAAAAAATAAAAAGAATATATAATCCTGGTATCTTTTAATAACGTTTGACCCCTGCTTTTATCAACGTTTTCCCCCCTTTTATCAGTGCTAGGTAGATCCCCCTCCCTCTAACTGCACGCTCCAGTTTGCTCGCGCAACACCCTCCCTTTAAAAGCGCTTTCTCCCTCTCGCGTGCGACCCTGCTTTCACTAGAACTCAAACCCCAGACCTTCCCCCTTGCACGCCTGCACCTTTACCACTAAGCCATTTAGTTTTTTTCATTTAATGATATATCTATTTATATATATATAGTTATATTTATTCATATATTAATATAGACTCATATTAATATAAATATATTTAGTTATATTAATATATATATATATATATTCATATATATATATATTTATTCGTATGTTAATATATATTTTTATATTTTTAGTTATAATTTTTTATTCGTATATTTATTTTTATATTAATATACATTTATAAGATTAGTTTTAATACATTTATAAAATATGTTTTCTTATGTGTGTTTATAAATAAATAAATCATACATAAACACATACATGTATACAACACACACAGATATATATATATATATATATATATATACGAATAAATACATATATATGTGTAACTGAAAAATCCATAGAATGTTAAAATGACCATAACTTCTAATCTATAAGTCTATTTCAACTCTACAACTAATAAAATCAAAGAACATGAAATGATATTCGATATAATATGTGTTACAGGCCTAACGGACATCTATATTAGAAGTTATAGCTGTTTGAATGTTAAAAAATTGGGATATCCCAACTAAAAACTTAGTTTTGGAGGCCTTCTGAGCCTTTTTTGGCCTAGAAAATCGTGATAGAAGATTTTCTTGAGTCACTAGTGCATAGATCTCATCGCAGGCTTTGATTTGATATGTTGTTGACCTCAAACAGACACCCGGATCAAAAGTTATGGCTGTTTGAAGTTAGAGTTTCATTTTCAACTTATTTTTTATCTTTTATTAATTTTTTTTATATTCAAATTGTTATTAAATGAATATTAATCAATAAAAATTACAAAATTATTAATTAAAAATATTTTTAAAAGTATTTTATAAGCCTCTTTTACTAAATATCTTATACATTAATTTTAAATTTCCATTTATCCTTTTCTAAAACATATTTAAAATATATATTTTTTATATATATCAATATAAAATAGATTTATATATTTATATATTAATATATGATTTTTAATGTCTTTTTTTTGAAATTTACCCTTTATCATTGCTTTTATAAAATCACTGATAAAGGGAGGTCTTTATCAGCGCTTTTATAAAAGTGCTGATAAAGAGGGTCACCTTTAACAGCACTAGTAAAAAATGCTGATAAAGGGGTACTTTTATCAGTGCTAAAAAAAGCACTGATAAAGGGGCACTTTTATCAGCGCTTTTTTAGCTTTGTTAAAAGTAACCCTTTATCAGTTCTTTTCTTAGTGCTGATAAAGGTACCCCTTTATTAGCGCTTTTTTACTAGCGGTGTTAAAGGGGTAGCACTTCCCTTGCCCTGTTTTGTAGTAGTAAAGATTCTTCGGGCCAAGGTTTGTTTTGGATGAGGGGCCTAGGTGGTTACAGGTCGGGGTTTGTTTTCCCAAGTATCTTCAGGATGAGGCCCAGGTGTCTTTGGGCGAGTGGTGTGGTTGTTGTGGCCTAGGTGTATGCTGTTGAGTCAATAAGGTTTTCCTTATGAATTTTTCATTCCTTCTTGTTTTGAAAATCACAAACACCTTATACTTAAGAAAATCAATATTTTACTTCCATAAGGAAAATTTTCTTCTTTAAGGAAATTTACCATAACCTAGATTTTCTTATACATATTAATATTTTTATTAAGTACAAAAACCGGATTCATACCCAAAACCCCGGAATCTTATAATGTTAAGAAGTGGAGTATTCTGTTTTTAGGATCTTAATTCTAGATGAGAACTATAATGAATTTCCACTCTGAATTCTAGATACGAACTTTCATGAGTTCGACTCCAAACTCTTATGAAGTTCGACTCCGAACTTTCAGGAGTTCGACTCCAAACTCTTATGAAGTTCGACTCCGAACTTTCATGAGTTAGACTCCGAACTCTTATGAAGTTCGACTTCGAACTTTCATGAGTTAGACTACAAACTCTTATGAAGTTCGACTCCAAACTTTCATGAGTTCGACTCTGAACTCTTATGAATTTCGATTCCGAACTTTCATGAGTTTGACTCTGAACTCTTATGAAGTTCGACTCCGAACTTTCATGAGTTCGAATCCGAACTCTTATGAAGTTTGAATTTGAACTTTTACTAGTTCGACTTCGAACTATGCAAGTTCAGATTCTGAACTCTGGTGAAACCAGACTCCGAATTTCCTTAGAAATTCAGACTCTGGACTTCTACAGACTTCAAGTTCTGAATTCCTATAAAACAGAATCCGAACATCTTTTTATTACACTCCGAATTTCATTTTGATTAGACTCCAAAATTTTATTTACTTACATTCCAAATTCTAGTTTTTCTTGTGCGTACATTTTTTTCATTGTAAAACGATGTCGTTCTTTCATTTACACATGTTTTGTTATAAAACAATGTCGTCCATTCTGTTTCTAATTAACCGTTGGTTTAGTGACACGTGTACAGGTCCCTCCGATATTCAAGGAAAATATGACCGTTGGAGGAGGGATCTGACCATTGGAAATTTTCCTATAAATAAAATCTCATTTGAAAGAGCTCAATAAGAAGTTGATCACTCTAGAGACCATACGCTGTTAAGGTGATTTATAGAGAGAAGCTTTTCTTGATGAGACGGTTATGCCATTTTTGGAATTTCTCACAGGAGGCCCGCGCAAACTAAACATAAGTCGCGCCTAGGGTAAACCCGCCATCCTGAGTGCAACGGTGCCCTCGGATTTCTGATTTGAGTAACCATTTAAGAGTTATTCTACTTTTTCAGTAAAACTGCTTACGTCCGTTAATTTAAGCTTAACAAAACTTTGGAAAATTATTCCGGGCACACCGGGCCTTAGAATCAGGTGTCGTCTAAAACCGCGCACTCACAAAATTCCAAAAAAATTATGAAAAAAATTTCCTTGAAATTTCTAGGTCTTTACATTACTCCCACATCAGGGCTTTACCTCCCTATAAAGCTTCAACACACACTAGGGGAAACAAAAAGTGGTACAGAGCACGCATCTGAGCCTTCCGCTCCCATGTGCTCTCCTGGAGGTTCCTGTGCTGCCTGGGGTTTCCTTTTCGCCAACCAAGGAAAACCCATCCCATCGTTGTAAGTAAACCACAACATTTTTCCCTAATACTATCAATCCGTGTATGAACTGTGATTGCCCAGTCCATACCCAAACTAACGTCGTAAGGTCTCGACGCTGTCACCAAGAGGTTCCAACCGAAACTCTTGCCTCAAGGGTCAGATCACACCTATCGGCGTAAGTGTGTTTATCGAGTCTCCTCTCAATGGTATCTCCACACGTAAGGGTCAAGTCAACGGTTTTAACCGAAAACTCTAGGTCTAGGACAAGATTCGTGGAAGGAAGGAATGATTAGTACCTATGTCTATTGATATGGCAGCTCGTAGTAGACACAGACCGTACCTCAAATCATTATTAGAGCCCATGGGTCACACTCTGTGACCGCATGCATCTATTCTCTTCCCCTACCCTCCAGCTCCCTGAGCCTGGCGGGGATTACAAAGATGGGTGGTTGTAACATGTTGAAATGTACACCACCTCATGCTGCACTATTAGCTCTGATTCCATGTCTGCTACTCTGTAGATTCATTTGTCCTTAACACTTCCTCTTCTTGAAACATTTAACACGCCCAAGTCTCCGAGGTTGGCGCCAGTTTCCAGCTTTCCCACTGCTAACCTTCACTGACTGCATCCATTCAGCAAAGAATTCTCAACCACAAAGATTCTTTCTAGCACCCTAGACTAAGTAGAAATGCATTGGCTCAGATATCCTTAAACACACCACGCTCAGAGGTCCGAGCTCTATAGCACTGATCGAATCATATTCATCGAGTACCCAGAATGATCAGTACGCCTCGATGAATACTCAACTACTGAAACATCGTCATACCGAAGCTGTATAAGCTCTAGAAAACTCTCATCCACCTCCTTAAGCCAGTCCTCAGCCGCCTGTGAGTCAGGTTCACCTCAGAACTTGAGGGTATCTGATTTTGGAACATGTGTAAGGCAGTAAGCCTACATGTGTCATCTACCGGTACCGCCGATTGTAATTTCTGGCCAACAGGTAGTGATGTATAGATAACACACTACCTGAAGGCACTATCTCAGGCATCGGTCCATGTACCGTAGCCTCATCACTATGCGGACCATCCTCATGGTCATTCACTGGAAAACACTAGTAGCCAAGACCACCATCCACTCTACTTATGTCTCAGCTTGGCAGAAAACTCTAGAAATCACCTCCAGCCAGTGCTCTGCTGTATGGGAATCCGCCTCGCCTCGTAACCTCGGAGGTCGCTGCTGCTAGAACTTGTGCAATGCGCTCTGCTAGCGTGCACAGTTCGCTAGTAAGGCTGGTGGCATCTGCTTCCCAATAGGTGGTGGTGGTGCTGGTACACCACCCGAGGGTGCCAATATAGTAAAAAGGGCCCCGCACCTGAGCCTCGACGCTCGGTGGGCCGTCATCGAGTACTCTCTCAGAACTCCAACTGACTATCTGCGTGGAGACATCCTGAAAAAATGCGACACAGTCAACGATTTATACCTGGTGAGCTAACCTGGTTTGAGCTGACTTTAAAACTTTTGGAAACACACACACAATCAGTGTTTTCGTGCACTAAGTCGGAAATCAGTAGTCAGGGTCCTGGTGTATGGATACGTCGGCCGCCGCACCAACACTGGACTCCCTGAACTGAAGACCACACTCGGTACCCTTAACACTATTGCTTCACAGAAAGGAATGATTAGAGTTCTGTGTTCTGCGGTAGAACCGACTCCTCTGATACCAATTTGTCACGACCCGTCCTCAGGGCCCGTTTCGTGACTACCCCAAGCCCGCCTTCCATAGTCCAGGGGCTGGCGACTAGCACCAAAGGCGTAAATCCCAATAACTGGGAAGGCATTGCCTTTATAAAAGTAAACAAAACACCACAGAGTACAAGCGGAAATAAAACACTAAGTACAAAAGAAAGTGCTGAAAAGTAAATGGGCCAGAATACAAACCCAACTGAAATTACAGCTACAACTGAACGAAAGTACAACAGAAAGATACAAACAGCTGGAAGAAAGGAAGCATCTCCTAGGTCGTCCTCCTCGGATCCTACCTGAAGGGTAGGTACAGATAGCGCAGCTCCTGGATCGTCCACCACGGATCCTACATAAAGGGTAGGTACAGATAGCCTCCACAATGCTCTCGCCTGTCAACCTCCTCCGAGTGTCGTCTCGCTGTGAATTCTACCTCCAGATACTGACTCTTCATGTGGTCCACCTCTGGGTACCGTCCAGTCCTCGAACGCTCGGCCTCTGTCAGCGCTGCCCGTTGTTTGCAACCAACACAACGAGGTGCAGCATAGCCCGTGCAGGGGTGAGTATACGATACTCAGTAGGGACCCCGAGACCCTCAAGGTCTCACTAAAACGAACAAGTATAACCACAAAGAAGATCACCATAGATAACCTCTACTTAGGTATATGCCCATACATATACCTAAGTTATCAAGTAACCCATCTCAATCATGAAAAAACACAAAGTTTATGAAATCAACGGATAACCACTACCCAGGTATATGCCCATACATATACCTAAGTTATCAAGTGACCCATCTCAGTCATGAGGGAACACAAGGATCATAGACACAGCTCAAACCAGGATTTTCAATATCGAAACCGTAACTACTGAAGAGCCCCGTCTCTAGAGTGTACAGTGGTCCTGTCACGACTCCAAGGTACTGCTCACTAACCTAAGACTACTGAGGTACTCCTCCTATCGAGTACCGCGGGTCAGCCACCCAAACACAGTAGTGCTTCCCACCGGGGTATGCCACCCAAACACGGTAGTGCACACCCCCTAATAGCCTGCAGAGGTACTCTCCGGATGAGTATCGCGGGTCTGCACTATCACACAGTAGTGATACGTCCGCCATGGGTCTGCACCCAAACAAAGTAGTGCTTCGTCCACTGGGCTAGTCGACTCACTCCAAGTCGAGTCGGTCAAGCAGCCGTCAAGTCTCAGCCGGCTACATGGTCTCCGTACTCCAAACGCTCGTCTCCGAAAGAGTCTGCTCCACGAGCTACAGGTCGATACTCCAAGTATCTCAAAGTACCACTAATAAGTATCTCAAAGGACCGCCTCGTCATAGGGGTCTCAATGCAACAGACGGCGCATCAATCGGATGCCTGGTCTATGAGTTATTAGCCTTTCGTCCCAGGGGCCCGGTTGGTTTCGTGTGCGAACCAACCCGGACGTATCTCAACTGTACCCCGAACTCTCATAGGGTATACTCATAGGGACCGTTTCTTCACGTGATCACTAACGCTGCTGACAGCTCGTCAAACGGACGTCCGGTCTAAAAGTTATCAGCTTTTCCCTTCCAGGGGCCCGGTTGGATTTCGGGTACAATCCAACCCGACCACTATCCACCTGCAACCAAAACTCAGTCGAAGTATGTCAAAAGTTCCGTCTCATCAAGAGGAATCCAACACAAGTTGACGTCACGTCAATCGGACGTCCGGTCCTTAAGTTATAAGCATTTCCGGTCCGAGGTCCCGGTTGGTTTCGGATTCGAACCAACCCGGTCGTACATCAAATGACACGGGTTAACCAAACTGGTCACACCATTGCGATCCATACGGAAAAACACACAATATGGACTACCCATTGGTCCAAAACGGATAGCCGGAGAAAAAGTTTCATTTAACCGCAACACACTCGAACCGGGCCTCGTGGGGCCCGTGCCTCGACCTCGACTTAAATATCAAAAATTGGTCTTGAAACATCCGTCTTAATTCCAGGGTCACAACGTCACAGATGGTTCGTCATTATGACACTGTATGAGAGAGATGTGTCTGATACAAGATCCCGTAATAATATTAATAATATTATTATTCGGTGTTTCGTGGCCCCAAGACACGAACCAGAATGTAGTATCCAACATTAGACTTGAATCGACCGTATTAATGATAGGATTACATCTCCACTGACGGCAAGCCAGTCGGATGTCGCACACAGGAGTTGTGGCGGGTCGAAGATTTAATAATAATAATATATTATTATTATTTGAGCGTTTCGGGTAACCGATCCAAAAACCCGAAAAATACATTCAATATTGGACTCAGAATGTCCGTCTCGGAATCTGGGTCGCACTGCCGCTGATGGTTCGTGAAATCGAGGTCGCACGAGGAAGATACCATCAAAAATGTATTTTATCATCAAAATTAATAATAACAATATTTTATTATTATTATTAATTAATTATTTGCTTATTTTTATTCTCCAAATTCAATCCACGCCCCAAATGTTCCTTGTTGGGTGCCGAACTCAATTTGCATCATTTAATTCCTTTCTTTTTATTATTATTTCACCAACATAAACTTTCTCTCTCCAATCTATCGATCCCTTCACGTTTTAGCGCCTCCAAACCCTACCCGCCAGGCCTTCACGCTGGCTGGATCCTCCGCTGAATATTCCGCATCCGGCTACCGCCGTCCCAGCCTCCTGCTCGCGTCGTCGCACCACCGCACCGCCTTACACGCGCCACGAGATCCTTCCGCACTCCATTCCGACTTCGATTTAACTCGGAAAAAAGATACGAACGCATATCCATGTTCATTGGGTCGAGATCTTCGCGTCCGTATGCCGTGCTCAATGAAACATCGATGTTTTGACGCGCTTAATTATTCGGCGTGAATGAACGCACGGAGAATGTGCGAAGAATGAAATATAAAAGGGTCATGGACTATGTCCGAATTGATGGCCATGTTTGTCTGGCCATATCTTTGAGAATCAAGAACACAAGTAATCGGAAAATAAATATTTATCACACTTCAAGATTTTCAATCTCAAGAAAAACAAGAAGGAAAATAATTCAATCAATTGTTTATCGATCCGTGAATTAATTTATTTAATTCGCATTCATCTTGAGAAATTAAATCGGGGTATGGAATCCACAAAGATAAATCCTATAAATAAACGCTCAAGATCGAGGGTATAAACCACATAAATGATAAATATACAATATTCCCCTACCTCTCAAAGACGTCACACGTCGTCGATCCGCGGAAGACGAACGTCGCGGTAGATGGCGTTGTGAAGAACGGCGTCGCGGAGAAGAGAAAGGAAGGCACGTCGTTCTTCGTCGGCGGCATTCTTCGTCGAAGAAGAACACTTCCTTCTCTATTTCTCAAGAGCTCCCCAATGTTCCAACACAACAAACCCAAAATAAAATAATAGCTAAGCTATTATTTTATTCACCCAAGCCACTCAAAATTCAAACAACTTAAATTAATTATAAGTGTTGGAAATTTTAATTGGGTAGAAGGTGGAGAGGCTCCACTCCAATAAATGGGGGAGTTGTCATGCATTAAACAAGGGGTGGGTAAGGGGGGAGTTTATGAGAGTTAAAAGTGAGTTAAGGGAATGTGAAAGGTTGGGGCTCGTGTGGGACCCACCTCACATGGGTAGTTAGAAACTAGTGGGTCCCACCCCAACTCCCTCACTTAGGATATAACCAGTTAGATATAAATAAAAATTGTTCCCCAATTTTTATTCACTTCTAATTTAATCCACAAAATTTAACATCTCATCTTGCACAAACGCAATTGCAGTAAAGGTCACCTTAAGCAGTTACCAGTATTGCGAGTTCATCGGTGCCCTCGGATTTCAATTCCAAGCACCGGTTCAAAAGATAGAAAAACCCACATGTACGTTTACTGAACATACCCGAAAAAAAGTTTGTAAAATTATTATCAGTCACCCTTAACCTGTGTCGGTCGAGGTTAGACTCTGCCTAAGTGAAACACATCCCAACGAACCCAACGGTACTCTCGGATTTTCAATCCGAGTTACCATTTGGAAGTTATGAATTTTACAATAAAATAATTGTCACATAATTATTTTATTTGAGGCCAAAAAACTAACTTTTTCTCGTAGCACGTGTAAGGCGGTGCGGCGGTGCGACGATGCGAGCAGGAGGCTGGGACGGCGGTAGCCGGATGCGGCATATTCAGTGGAGGATCCAGCCAGCGTGAAGGCCTGGAGGGTAGGGTTTGGAGGCACTAAAATGTGAATGGATTGATAGATTGGAGAGAGAAAGTTTATGTTGGTCAAATAATAATAAAAAGAAAGGAATTAAATGATGCAAATTGAGTTCTGCGCCCAACAAGGAGCATTTGGGGCGTGGATTAAATTTGGAGAATAAAAATAAGCAAATAATTAATTAATAATAATAATAAAATATTATTATTATTAATTTTGATGACAAAACACCTTTTTGACGGTATCTTCCTCGTGCGACCTTGGTTTCACGAACTGTCACCGGCAGTGCGACCCAGATTTTGAGACGGACATTCCGAGTCCAATATTGAATGTATTTTTCGGGTTTTTGGATCGGGTACCCGAAACGCTCAAATAATAATAATATATTATTATTATTAAATCTTCAACCCGCCACAACTCCTGTGTGCGACGTCCGACTGACTTGCCGTCAGTGGCGATGTAATCCTGTCATTAATACGGTCGATTCAAGTCTAATGTTGGATACTAAATTCTGGTTCGTGTCTCGGGGCCACGAAACACCGAATAATAATATTATTAATATTATTACAGGATCTTGTATCGGACATATCTCTCTCATACAGTGTCGTAATGACGAACCGTCTGCGACATTGTGACCCTGGAATTAAGATGGATGTTTCAAGACCAATTTTTGATATTTAAGTCAAGGTCGAGGCTCGGGCCCCACGAGGCCCGGTTTGCGCGTGTTGCGGTTAAATGAAACTTTTTCACCGGCTATCCGTTTTGGACCAATGGGTAGTCCATCTCGTGTGTTTTCCGTATGGATCGCAATGGTGTGACCGGTTTGGTTAACCGGTGTCATTTGATGTACGACCGGGTTGCTTCGAACTCGAAACCAACCGGGCCCTCGGAGCGAAAATGCTTATAACTTAAGGATCGGACGTCCGATTGACGTGCCGTAAACTTTGTTGGATTCCTCTTGATGAGACGGAACTTTTGGCATACTTCACCAGAGTTTTGGTTGCAGGTGGATAGTGGCTGGGTTGGATTGTACCCGAAATACAACCGGGCCCCTGGAAGGGAAAAGCTGATAACTTTCAGACCGGACGTCCGTTTGACGAACCGTCAGCGGAGTTAGTGATCACGTGGAGAAACGGTCCCAATGAGTATACCCTATGAGAGTTCAGGGTACAGTTGAGATACAGTCGGGTTGGTTCGCACACGAAACCAACCGGGCCCCTGGGACGAAAAGGCTAATAACTCACAGACCAGGCGTCTGATTGACGCGCCGTCTGTTGCATTGAGACCCCTATGACGAGGAGGTCCTTTGAGATACTTCTTCGTGGGACTTTGAGATACTTGGAGTATCGACCTGTAGCTCATGGAGCGGACTCTCCCAGAGACGAGCGTTCGGAGTACGGAGACCGTGTAGCCGGCTGAGACCTGACGGCTGATTGACCAACTCGACTTGGAGTGAGTCGACTAGCCCAGTGGACGGAGCACTACTTTGTTTGGGTGAAAACCCATGGCGGACGAAGCACTACTGTGTGACAGTGCAGACCTACAGTACTCGTCCGGAGAGTACCTCTGCGGGCTATTAGGGGGTGTGCACTACTTTGTTTGGGTGGCATACCCTGGCAGGAAGCACTACTGTGTTTGGGTGGATGACCCGTAGTACTCGACAGGAGGAGTACCTCAACAGTCTTAGGTTAGTGAGCAGTACCTCGGAGTTGTGACAGGACCATTGTACACTCAAGAGACAGGGCTCTTCAGCAGTTATGGTTTCGATATTGAAAATCCTGGTTTGAGCTGAGTCTATGATCCTTGTGTTCCCTCATGAATGAGATGGGTCACTTGATAACTTAGGTATATGTATGGGAATATACCTGGGTAGTGTTTATCCGTTGATTTCATAAACTTTGTGTTTTCTCATGATTGAGATGGGTTACTTGATAACTTAGGTATATGTATGGGCATATACCTAAGTAGAGGTTATCTATGGTGATCTTCTTTGTGGTTATCCTTGTTGGTTTTAGTGAGACCTTGAGGGTCTCGGGGTCCCTACTGAGTATCGTATACTCACCCCTGCATGGGCTATGCCCACACCTCGTTGTGTTGGTTGCAGACGACGGGCAACGCTGGCAGAGGCCGAGTGTTCGAGGACTGGACGGTACCCGGAGGTGGACCACACGACGAGTCAGTATCCGGAGGTGGACTTCACAGCGAGACGACACTCGGAGGAGGTTGACAGGAGAGAGCGTTGTGGAGGCTATCTGTACCTACCCTTTAGGTAGGATCTGTGGTGGACGATCCAGGAGCTGCGCTATCTGTACCTATCCTTCAGGTAGGATCCGAGAAGGACGACCCAGGAGCTGCTTCCTTTCTTCCATCTGTTTGTCTCTTTCTGTTGTACTTTCGTTCAGTTGTAGATGTACTTTCAGTTGGGTTTGTATTCTGGCCCATTTACTTTTCAGCACTTTCTTTTGTACTTAGTGTTTTACTTCTGCTTGTACTTTGTGGTGTTTTGTTTACTTTTATAAAGGCAATGTCTTCCCAGTTATCGGGATTTATGCCTTTGGTGCTAGTCGCCAGCCCCTGGCCTATGGAAGGCGGGCTTGGGGTAGTCACGGCACGGGACCCGAGGACGGGTCGTGACACCTACAATTGGTATCAGAGGAGGTCTCTGAAATACTTATACTCACATATAAGTTTTTCATGCTCATTTTTTCATTGTTCTTCATCCTTTCTTAGAAATATAGTTTCATTCCGAATTGTCATTCCGATTTGTCATTATGAATTGTTTATTCCGAATTCGTTCATTCTGAACTTTGTGGTTACAAACTTTTCCTACTAACAAGTTTGGTTTCCAAAGCTTTTCTTAGAGATGGCAGGAATCAACATTGGATCTATTGACAATCTAAATCCTACAAGACCACCAATCTTTGATGTGAATGATTATGAGTACTCGAGATATCATATGAAGACTTTCGTTATAAATACTGGAGTGGATAACTTTGTTATGCATACTGGTGATTATAAAATTCCTGATAAGGAAGTAAGAACTTTCACTAACCAGGAAAAGCAAGAATATCAACTCAATTATAAGGTATGCAATACTTTACTATGTTCAATGACTAGAAATATATATAGCCAAATTTCTTCTTGTGAAGCAGCTAATTGTATCTAGAAGAAGTTAGAGGTTACACATTTTGGTACATCCAAAGTGATTGAAACTAGGAGAGCTATGCTTAGAGATGAATATCATGGATTCAATTTTCCATATGGAGAACCAATATGTAAAGTTCAATAGAGATTTATGACTATAGTGAACAGTCTTCAGTATATGGGAGAGAAAGGGTTAGATTATGAAGCTCTTGTGGATAAGATAATTGATATTATGCCTAATGAGTGGGAATCAAAAAGAACAGTTATTGATGAGAATAGGAAGGTTACTCAAATTTTGTTAGATGAAATTTTTGGAACTCTTCTCCAACATGAAATAAGAATGAAGAGAGATGATGACAACATCAAAAAGAAGAATGGAAATGGTACTATTGCTTTTACAACAACATCAAATAATTTGAAAGCTAAGACTCCTGAGATAGTAACCAGATCCAAGTCTAAGAAAGTTATTATCCAATCCGAATCTATTGAAAGTGAAGTCTCAGAGAATGAGTTAGTAAATCTTGCTCGAAGAATGAACAAGATAGATGGATAGAGAAATTTCAAATCCAAGTATATGAAAAAGGAAAGGAAAGATAGGAAATATGGAGAAGTTACTTGTTATGAATTCAATAGAGTTGAACATATTAGACCGGATTGACCTTTTTTGAAAAAGAAAGAAAGAAAAGAAAGGCATTCTGAAAGGAACAGAA
Organism: Viscum album; assembly: GCA_963277665.1. Taxonomy (NCBI): domain Eukaryota; kingdom Viridiplantae; phylum Streptophyta; class Magnoliopsida; order Santalales; family Viscaceae; genus Viscum; species Viscum album. Next base: position 194,298,664 of record OY728145.1, read on the forward strand.
AGAAGTATTATAAATCCAAATCTAATAAAGTTCTGAAAGCTAATGACACCTGGAGTTCCATTGGTGGTGACTCTTCAGATGAATCTTCTGATTATGAATCTTTAGGATAGAAGAATCTTGGTCTTATAGCCATATTACCTATTAACCATCATTGCTTCATGGCTAAGGTACACAATTATGAATCATTGACCAATGTTTCTTTAAATTATAATGATAGAAAATATTATAGCTCTTCTAATGAAGAATCATCTTCTGATAAATAAAATACTTCACCTACCTATGAAGAAGTTTCTAGGTTTTCTGAACTTCTTGATATTGAGAATTCCAAACTCAATAAAAAACTTGATAAGGCAAACTCTAGGAATACTATACTTACAAAAGAAATATCAGATCTTTCTAAAGATATCGATAGGAAAAATGCTGATTTTATAAGTATTTCAAAGAGTCTTGAGGAAGTAAGTTCTAAGAAGAACAAACTTTCTAAAGAGTTAGAAAAAGTAATTTCTAAGAAAAGTGTTTTCGATCCTAGCTCTAGTTCTAAATCTAATGATTTTGAAGATAAAAACTTGGTTATAAAACTCAAGTCCAAAATTGTTTCCTTAAAGAAGTGTTTATCAAACTTTACCCATGGTAAAGAAAATTTTGATAAAATGTATTCACAAATATGACCTTTAAGAAAAAAATACAGATTTGGTTATACCCATGCAAAATCAACTTTTAGTAATAACTACTTTGTTCCACAAAGTGCCCCATTTTGTACCAAGTGTCAATGTGGTGGTCACTAGGCAAATAATTGCTCTTTAAACAAAACCCAATCTCTAGGTTTTCATAAAGCTTACTTTTCTAAGAAGATGTGGGTGCCCAAAATTTTGTTATCTGGAAATCTCGAATCCAAACAAGTTTGGATTCCGAAATTCTAATTCTTTTCTTTTTTTCAGGAAGATAAAGGAAGTACCAATAACAATACATGGTACATGGATAGTGGATGTTCCCAGCACATGAATGGTAACAAAATCTATTTTAAAAATATTATCAAGTGGAAAGGAGGAAAGGTAACTTTCGGAGATAATGCTCAGGAAGAAATTGTTGGTATAGGTAATATTGTTCTTCTTGGTAAAACTTTGATTTCAAATGTTTTATTTGTTAAAGGTCTTAAGCACAACCTCATTAGCATAATTCAGTTATGTGATGAAGGTTACCTTGTGAATTTTAGGAATGATAAATTCTTAGTTCACAATTCCAAGGAAGAATTTATTCTCTCAGCCAATAGGCAAGAGAATGTTTACACTTTAAACTTAGAAGACCTTAAGAGCCAAGACCTACCTTGCCTTAGTGAAATGGAAGATCATTCTTGGTTATGGCATAGAATATTAGGTCAATGTAACCTTAGGAACTTATGTAAACTGTCTAAGAAGAAACTAGTTAAGGATCTACCGGAGCTTAGATTTGATTCTTATAAAGTTTGTGATTCTTGTAAATATGGAAAGCAACATAAATATAGTTTTAAATCAATCGGTGAAGTCTCAACAACTGATGCATTACAGTTAGTGCACATGGATCTTTTTGGTCCAACACAAACTGGAAGCATTGGAGGCAAATACTATGTGTTTTTTTTAGTTGATGATTATACTAGATTCACATGGGTCTATTTTCTAGCAAAGAAGTCTGAAGCTTTTTCTTATTTCAAAAGTTTTAGAGCCCAAGTTAAAAATGAGAAAAATATTCCACTAAAAACTATTCATAGTGATCATGGAGGAGAATTTCAAAATTCTGATTTTGAAACTTTTTTGTAGTAGAAAAGGTATTACTCACAACTTTTCAGCACCTATAACTCCTCAACAAAACAGTGTAGTTGAAAGAAGAAATAGAATTCTTCAAGAGATAACTAGAACCATGTTTAGTGAATATTCTATAGCTAGACATTTCTGGGCTGAAGCTGTAAGTACTGCTTGTTATACTATAAATCGAGTTTTGATTAGACCTTTTCTTAATAAAACTCCTTATGAGTTATGGAATGGTAGAAAACCTAGAATTTCCTACTTCAAGGTTTTTGGATGCAAGGTATTCATCTTGAATACTAAAGGAAATCTATACAAATTTGCACCAAAATCTGATAAAGGAATTTTCTTAGGATACTCCACAACTTCTAAGGCTTATAGATTTTTCAATAAAAACACTTGTACTGTTGAGGAAACAGTGCATGTAAAATTTGATGAATCTAATCCTTTTGTTTTTAAACCATCCCATCCTATATCCTCAGATGTTTTTTCAAAAACTGATTATCAACCTTTGATAGAATATCCTTCTGATAAGGAAAATGATCAAGAAGATATTTCTGAAACATTTACCCCAGAAGACTTTCTACCCTATGTTGATGAAAAGGTCTTACAAAACCCAAATCAGGTGTTTCTTAAGAATCATCCCAGTGATAGTATCATTGGTGATGTAAATCAACCTGTAAGGACTAGAAGTTCCTTGATAAATGAAGTAGAACATCTAGCATTCCTTTCCCAATTAGAACCAAAAAGCACTAATGAAGCTTTAGGTGATGATGATTGGATCAAAGCCATGAAAGATTAACTAAATGAATTTGAAAGGAATAAAGTCTGGACCTTGGTTGAAAGACCTAAGGAAACTTATGTTATTGGATTAAAATGGGTCTTTAGAAACAAATGTGATGAAAATGGAGTCATTGTAAAAAATAAAGCTAGACTAGTTGCTAAAGGCTATAATCAGCAAGAGGGAATAGACTATGAAGAAACCTATGTTCCAGTAGCTAGACTTGAATCTATTCGTATCTTACTTGCCTTTGCAGCATTCTTCAATTTTAAACTTTTTCAAATGGATGTGAAATGTGTTTTCCTTAATGGTTATGTTCAAGAGGAATTTTCTGTTGAACAACCTCCTGGTTTTGAAGACACAAAACATCCTGATCATGTTTTTAGACTTACCAAAGCTTTGTATGGCCTTAAACAAGCCCCACGAGCCTGGTATGATAGAATTACAGGATTTTTTCTACAAAATAACTATGTTAAGGGAAATGCAGATCCAAATATGTTTATAAAGAAAGATAAGAAAAATGTTTTGATTGTTCAAATTTATGTTGATGACATCATATTTGGTTCAACTCAGCAATCTTTAACTGATTCTTTTACAAGTCTAATGAAATCTGAGTTTGAAATGAGTATGATGGGTGAGTTAACATTTTTCCTTGGTTTTAAAAATTCTCAAAAACCAGAAGGAACCTATATATCTCAATATAAGTATATTAAAGATCTTCTTAAAAATTATGGATATGACAACACTAAGAGTATAAGTACTCCCATCGGTACCTCAATCTCTTTAGATCTTGATGAAGCTAGGAAACTAGTAGATCAAACATCTTTTAGAGGTATGATAGGAAGCCTACTATACTTGACAGCTAGTCGATCATACTTGATGTTTTCAGTATGCTTATGTGCGAGATATCAATCCAATCCTAAGGAATCTCACTTAAAGGTGGTAAAAAGAATTTTTCACTACTTAAAGGGAACCAGGGATCTAGGATTATTTTATACTTCTGGAAATGGTTTTGTTTTAAAAATATTTTTGGATGCTGACTTTGGTGAATGTAGAATGGATAGAAAGAGTAAATTTGGAACTTGCCATTTCTTAAGAGATTCATTAGTTTCTTGGTCCTGTAAGAAGCAACATTCTGTAGCACTTTCCACTACTGAAGCTGAATATGTAGCAGCTGGAAGTTTTTGTGCTCAAGTGTTGTGGATGCAATACACACTCACAGATTATGGCTTGAGTTTTACTAAGACTCAAATTTTGTGTGATAACACAAGTTCCATTTCCCTCAGTAATAACCCTACACATAACTCATGTGCAAAGCACATAGATATTAGGCATCACTTTCTTAGGGATCACACACTTAAAGGAGATATCATTCTTCAGTTTATCGGAACGCAAGATCAACTTGCTGATATTTTTATAAAATCTTCACCCTCTTATAGATTTGAATACATTAAACAGAAGTTAGGAATGATAACCGTAAAGTAATCCTTCTTCATTAACTTTCTATTAAACTCTCCTTACATTAATAAACTCTTTTTGATAGGGGGAGTACATTTGCTTGATAGTGTAATCAAATTTTTCGTAACAAGTTTTTGGAAATTCTCAAAATAAAAATTTCCAGAATGGAAATTCTCGGAATGGATATTTCTGGAATGGAAATTCTCAGAATGTATATTTCCGAAATGGAAATTTTCGGAATGGATATTTCCAGAATGGAATTTCTCAGAATGGAAATTTCCGAAAACTAGAACTTTCTTAATGAGATTTTCATACTGGAACTTTCGTAATGAGATTTTCGTACTGGAACTTTCGTAATGAGATTTTCATACTGGAACTTTCGTAATGAGATTTTTGTACTGGAACTTTCGTAATGAGATTTTCGTAATGAAATTTCGTAATGAGTTTTTTTTCGTAATGAGTTTTTTCATTTTTAAATTCATTTCTTCAAGAAGAATATTATCAATTACGAACAATCTATCTAGCCAATCTGAAAGGTATGATTTCCTTACTTAAGTTTTCGTAATCATATTTTTCTTGCTGGTATTTTCCTGTTTTTTTTTAAAAAAAATTCAGATTCTAGTTTTCCTTAAATCCGAATGTTTTTCTTAAAACCTCAAAAGATCAGAGTCAAGTTTTTCCTTGCGGGATTTTCCTCAACCGTCAGATCAAATCAAAAAGTTTTTCAACCGTGAGATGGTTTTTGGAAGACCAAAGGTCACATGCATCGCCTATATAAAGGGGGCCCCAAGACTCGTCCCACATCAGTTTTTCAAATCTTTCGTGTCTCGAAGCCCTACTGCTCTTCTTAAGACCAGTTTCGATCTTTGCAAAGCCGTTCTAAATCCTTCATAACTCTTCACTCCGAATGTTTGTTGAAGCTACATCTCAAGATATGTCGACTTCAAAACCAATCTCTAAGTGGTTAGTCTTCAGGTAAAGGTTAGTGCGTCCGGATTTCTTCAAGTTCTATTCTCTTATAACCAAAAATATCATATTGAATGGCTGGGAAGATGTATGCTTGTATAAGTCAGAGAAACAGGATTCGGTTTACACCGATTTTCTGATCAAGTTATATGAGTCTGTTTCCTTCCAGATAGAAGATGGCAGAGACTGGTTTTTGTTTAAGTCTTATGGTAAGACTTACAAGTTATCTTACACCAAGGCCGCGAGCTTGGTTGGTTTAGCCTATGAAGGGGAAGCTGAGTTTTGCTCACATAAGCTTCCAGATGATCAAGGAAGTTTAGACAAGGTGAAGGCTTTAAATTTCCTTGGACTTAAGGATTCTACAACTGCTAAGATTGCTCATCTCACTTCGAACAATAAGATTCTACAGCTCTGGGTACAAGTTTTTCTCGTACCAAGAAGAGGCAACAAGGATAATTTGAAGAAAAGTGATATTTATGTCTTAGATTTCTTGGTAAATCTAAAAAAGATAAATTTGATGAGACATGTCTTGATTACGATCAAGAACATCAAAGAAGGGAACTTAAGAGCTTAAATAATTATGTACCCTGCCTTACTATCTAAGTTGATAGTTCGGTGCTTAGAATCCTTCAAGGTTGCATGCAAGTCAAAAGTCTGGAATTGTAAGATTATGCTGGTTAGTGATGATACCTTGAAGAGGATGAAGATGGGTTTTTCCAGTGAGTCCGGAGAATTTTACCCTCTATCTGTGGAATAAGTTGAGGCAGCTCAGAAAGATGCACAGACTCTGGAACCATCCAAAAAGGCAAGGAAGAAGAGAAATATTAAGGAAGTGGTTGATGATGAAGGAATTCCCAAGTCTAAGGAAACTCAGTCTGCTCCCCCCATCCGAAGAAGTAGAAAACATATACAGATGAAGTGGCAGCCAAGTGGAGGGAAGACAAGGAAAAGAGTAAAGAAGGGGATCCATAATTCATATTGGACCCTGCAGAGGCTAAGGCCTTAAAATAGAAAGCTGCGGATGTGTTAGAAAAACAGGCAAAAGAAAAGAAAATGAAAAAGAAGATTTCTGAAGATGAACTGGTGCAATATCTTTTGAGAGATACTGAAATAGCTTCTGAAATGCTTCCCGTTCCAGAAACTTTCCTTACAGAACCTTCTTTACTAGAAACTCCAGCTAAGAACTATGTCACTCTGGAAAAATCCAAGGGTAAAGAGGTAGTTGAAGAAGTTGAAAAGGAAGCTGCTGAATAAGTAGAGGAAGAGGTTGAAGAAGAAGAATAATAAGAAGAGGGAAGTGAAGATTTGGATGCCTTGATCAAGAAAGTTGAAGATTATAAAGAGAAGGTAGAATCCGCAAAAATAGACACTCCGAGAAAGGGAGAAGAAGCTGAGAAAGATGAGGTTGAGGAAGAACAGCAAGAAAATATTTTGTTTGATGAGGAAGAATCCTATGAGAAAAAATTTCTTTAGGAAGGACAAGAAAAGGAGAAACCAGATAAAGACCAGATTATTCAAGTTTCTGAATCCAAGTAAGTATCTCCTGATGAGGAACCAATTCCGAAATTCGATAAGGGGAATCAAGTCCTGATGGATACACCAACAAAGGAAGTCTTCAGGAAGAAGGAGGTTGGTGGTTCTTCTAAGAGGAAACTAGTGAAAATTGAAGAAGAACAATCTCTAAGAGAATTATCTGATTTGGAGTCATCAGCTCATGGACATGATTTTGTGGTTGAATCTCTGAAGAAGTTGGTGGACACCATTCTGATTTTTCCAACTATATATTCAAGATGCCAGATGTTGTAACAAAGTATGAATCAGAAATCGGATTCCTTATCCATGGTCATGGATAAGTGTATAAAGATTGAGGATGACCATAAAAGTTTTCTTATCAATTATGATGTGCATAGAAAGTCTTGCAGCAAAATAACTCTATGTTCTAAGAGAGTTGAAGAAGACTTGGTCGTCTTTGATAATTTTCAGAATGAGGTGAAAGATGCTTTTGACACAGAGGATAAAAAGATTAAGAATCTTTAAGATGAGCTGATTATTGAGTAGAGTTATTAGAGTCAACAAGTGAAGGAACTAAATGACAAGGAAAATTCTCTGGATAAAAATCTTATAAATGATAGAAATATTCGGATTGATCTTGAGAAAAGACTCATAAAGCAAGATGAATTAATAAAGATACAGAAAGAAGCCATGGAGGCTCAGGTAGAAGCTTTAAAATTCCAAGAATAAAAGACAAAAGCCTTGGAGAGGCAAGTCGAGGAAGATCAAAGAGACCTGAAGAAGCTTAAAACTTTGTTAAAGAAGATGCTCCCAAAGGAAAAGGAAGACAAATAAATCCACTCTAATCTTTTGTTGTATTTTTCTTTCCTTGTAAAATTTTTGACAACTCTAATGAAATGTTGTTTGGTTGCTTTTATATTGTAGTGTTATTACTAATCTTTCAGGTACCATATTTTCCATTCCCATACATTCTTTTTGAAAATAAAAAAGGGGGAGAAGGAAAAATAACTACTTAAAAAGGGAGAAAGACTTAAAATGAAGAAGGAAAAAATTCTAAGTGAAATATCATTAAAGTAAGGGGGAGTTTTTCATTACGAAGTTTTTCATTTCCATAATAATGAAAACTCCACTCTGGAAATTCATAATACAATCCTTAGACTTTCAATGCCTAAGGGGGAGTTAGTTGTATTCACTTTCGTCCATGAACAAAGGGATATAAGTTTTAATTTCAAAGTCTAATGAAATTTTTCAAAGTCCTTATATTCTTTTTCGTAAGGATGTTTGTGCTTTCCAAAAAGGGGGAGATTGTTTAGTCAATAAGGTTTTCCTTATGACTTTTCCATTCCTTCTTATTTTGAGAATCACAAACACCTTATACTTAATCAAATCAATATTTTACTTCCATAAGGAAAATTTTCTTCTTTAAGGAAATTTACCCTAACCTATATTTTCTTATACATATTTATATTTTTATTAAGTACAAAAATCGGATTCATACCCAAAACCCCGGAATCTTATAATGTCAAGAAGTGGAGTATTCTGTTTTTTAGGATCTGAATTCTGGATGAGAACCGTAATGAAGTTCCACTCCAAATTCTGGATACGAACTTTCATGAGTTCGACTCCGAACTCTTATGAAGTTCGACTCCGAACTTTCAGGAGTTCAACTCCGAACTCTTATGAAGTTCGACTCCGAACTTTCATGAGTTCGACTCCGAACTCTTATGAAATTCGACTCTGAAATTTCATGAGTTCGACTTCGAACTCTTATGAAGTTCGACTCCGAACTTTCATGAGTTCGACTCTGAACTCTTATGAATTTTGATTCTGAACTTTCATGAGTTCGACTTTGAAATCTTATGATGTTCGACTCCAAACTTTCATGAGTTTGACTCCAAACTCTTATGAAGTTTGACTTCGAACTTTTACTAGTTTGACTTAGAACTCTACAAGTTCAGATTCTAAACTCTGGTGAAACCAGACTCCAAATTTCTTTAGAAATTCAGACTCCGGACTTCTACAGACTTCAGGTTTCGAATTCCTATAAAATAGAATCCGAACATCTTTTTATTAGACTCTGAATTTCATTTTGATTAGACTCTGAACTTTTATTTACTTACATTCTAAATTCTAGTTTTTCTTGTGCTTACATTTGTTTCATTGTAAAACGATGACGTGCTTTCAGTTACACATGTTTTGTTATAAAACGATGTCATCCATTCTGTTTCTAATTAACCATTGGTTTAGTGACATGTGTACAGGTCCCTCCGATATTCAAGGAAAATATGACCGTTGGAGGAGGGAGCTGACCGTTGGAAATTTTCCTATAAATAGGAGCTCATTTGAAAGATCTCAATAAGAAGTTGATCACTCGAGAGACCACACACTGTTAAGGTGATTTCTAGAGAGAGAATATTTTCATGCTTTGTGCATACTGAACTGCTCGTTCAGATTGCTTTGTGTGACTCAGAATGTTGGTGATTACATTCGAGGGCTTCCGGGGATAGGAAGACATAGGTGCCGACTACCTTGAAGTTTGAGGGCTTCCTTGCTAAGGAAGACAGAAGTTCCAACTACCTTGAAGTTGAGGGCTTGAGGGGATAGAAAGACAGAGACTCTGATCTTCGTATCGAGGGCTTACCCTGGTGTGGGTAAGATATACTTTCTTGAAAGTATAAATCAAGGGACCTTTATCCAAGGTTGTTGGATACCATTCTCTTTGGGTTAAAAGACTTATACCTTGTTACTTGTAGTTTTTACTACTTGTGTTTTCCGTTGTATTTTTTTTTTGTAAGGAAATTATAATTCTATTATATTTCCTTACACTTATACTCTGATTAGTTTAAATTCTATATTCTGTAAGGTAGAATCTCATATTGTAAACTTTGGTTCCAATTCTACAATTGGTGATTAGAGGTGTTGTGAATTTTCTTAGTTTAACTTTGTTAAACTTAGATTTTTTCCTTGTCTAAGAATTTTTTTTAAGTGTACAATTCACCCCCCCCCCTCTTGTATATTGAGCATATACATCTATATTTAGATCCTACATATGCGATTGGGATTGTGTGTTGTTGTTGTGGCCTAGGTGTATGCGGGCAGGATTGTGTGTGGTTGAGGCCCAGGTGTGTGCAGGAAGGTTGTGGCAGTGGGACTACGTATGGGAAGAGTGGTAGGGTCAAGACGTTATCCATTAGGGACAAGAAGTTGACCAGTGGGAAAGTGGTGCAAGGTACCCAAATATCAATGTGCATATACTATTACTTTACTTGACTTGTGTTACTTAGTGAGTGTGCCTTGGTGAGGCTGGGTTGGTTAGTATTCCTTGGTAGGTTCTTTGAGGCTCTACTATTTTCTCATGAGGGCATTAGTTTGTTTCCCCCACTTGTGCATGGGTAGCTTTAGTTTTTCTACTGAGTATACTTGTATGCTCACCCTACGTATATAAAACTTTTTTTAGGTTTCCCAGAGGACTTAGAGGACCATGCTGGACTTTACTATCTCGGGCATCAAAATTTGTTATTGTTTCTATTTATAATCTTTTCTTTTGGTACTTTACCTTGGGGTTTTCATTGTACCTTATATCAGTTTCACTTTTAAACATGCATTTGAGAATGTATTTTGGCCTTGCTTTTTCTTTTAGTATTTGGAGTTGTTTGAGATTTACCATCTTGTCTCCCGATTCTTCTTCAATAAAAAGGGTAATGCCTTCCATATGTGTGAGATTATATACCCTTGGTGCTAGTCACCACTCTAGGGCATATTGAAGGCGGGACTCAGGGGTCATTATCTCTCCTTTATCTTGAAGAAGGAAGGGTCTAGAAGTTTTTTGTTCCTTCCTTCATCTTGAATAAGACGGATTGTGACAGGCACGTTGCTAAATACACCTAGAAAAACAAAGGATGGAATTAAGGCTAGGTTAGACATGGTTGAGATGGGAGTACGATAAGCGTTGGCACCCGTAAAGGGTAAAAAATGAACTTTTCTTCCTCTAGCTTCTTACACTTTTTCCAGGCAAGGGAGATATCAGTTTTTCAACTTCTTGAATGATGTAAAAGTTCCATAGGGGTATTCATCGAATATCAAGAACATCATATCAATGATCGATTTAAAGTTAAAGGGTGTGAAATCACATGACTACCACATTTTGATGCAAGATCTAATTATTATATCTTTATATTGCATTTTCCCCAAGAATGGATGTTATATATTAACAAATATTTGTTTCTTCTTTAAAGCTATATGCAACAAAGTTATAGACCTGAAGAAATTGCTAAGTATGGAAAGAGAAATTGTCATCATATTATGTGAATTGGAAATGTTTTTCCTCCGACATTCTTTGATATGATGGTTCACTTGGTGAGAGAGATTTGGTTATGTGTTCATGTACACTATAGATAGATGTACCCCATTGAATAGTATATGAAGATTTTGAAAGGGTGTGTCAAAAATCAAAGTTGTTCATAGGGTTGTATTGAAGAGCAATATATTTTTGAGGAAGCCATTGAATTCTATACTGAATACCTATCTGGTGTGGAAAGAATTGGTCTACTGAAATCTTGTCACACTGGGAAGCTTTCGGGTGAAGGAATTTCTAAAAGAGTGGTTGTCACTATCAATATTATAGATCAGGAGCAAGCCCACCTTTATGTTTTGTATAACAGTTTGGAGGTTGAACCATATGTCGAAACACACAAAGAAATTCTTAGTCATTTGAATCCAACAAGGTATGAAAAATGGATATCAAATACACGTAATCGACAATTTATAGGATGGTTTTGGGACCATATATTTTTAAGGAGTCAGATGAAAATACAGACTCAATTTCAGAATGACTTCGATGTCTATCCAAAGGACCAAGTTTGTATGTATTGTATTATAATGTTTATGTAATTAATAGTTATACATTCTATAATAATGAACATGATGAAGATAGTACCATGCAGAATAGTAGAGTTACACTTGTGGATGAAGCGATGCATGTTTCCGATGCTAAGGACATAAATCCAATTTATGAAAATATGTCATACTTTGGCATCATCAAAAAAATATGGGAGTTGGATTATATGAAATTTTAAGTGTAGGTTTTTCAATGCAAGTGGTTTGATAATAGGAGTGTTGTTAAAATAGATGAGTTGAGATTCATGAAAGTTGATTTCAGTAAGTAAGGGTACAAAGATGAACCATTTATAATTGTATCATAGGCAGTACAAGTATTTTATATTCTAGATACCACAAACTAAAACTGGTCAATTATTCTGTTATCGACTAAAACCACTGAAGAGTCAGATGAAAATTAAATGGAGGATAACCATTTCATTGGGACTTCTCAATCATTTCACAATGGTCCCAATGTAGAAATCATTTTGTATGTTATAGGAGACCACAATGAAAGGATTTGGATAGTCGATAGAGGGGTCAAATCCATTCATCCTTTAAAAAAATAGTTCAATAATCATGTTAAATTTTTTTGTAATATACATCGTATTACCTTATGTTATTATTTGTTCGCTGCTACTTTTATGTAATCTAAATTAAATGTTAAACCACTTCTACATATAATGACTTTTTCATGTGATGATGCTTCCAATCTCGAGGCACAATAGGTCTCTTAACCTACTGTTTCTCGTAGTGCAGAGGCACAACAAGTCTCTCAACATGCTGCTACTTGAAGTGTAGAGGAACAATAGGTCTCTCAACCTACTGTTGCTCACATTATAGAGGACCAATAGGTTTCTCAACCTATATTTGCTTCTCCCTGTGCAGAGGTACAACCACCATCTGCACATGTCAATACTAGTGCTCTAGAGGAACATATTGATGATGTTGAAACTGAGGAAATGGTAGGCAATGAAATACTGGTGGCGTAGAAAAAATAGGACCTCCATAGTTTGACGGTGTTAGAAAAAAATTCTTAAGGTAAAAGTTAAAGGCCTCAAATATGAGGTCAGATAGAATAAGTGGGGCCAGCATGTTGACCCCAACAATGCCATGTTTAGTAGTTATATTAGAATCCTCACTCGGAAACGCATATTGATTGATGTATTGTCATGGAACCATGTTGTCATCGGGCTTAATAAAATTATTTGTGGAGATATTACGGTAACATTATGATATCATTTATTTAATTTACTAAAAAATAAAATAATGAAACATTGACTTACTCTTCATCATCACTTGTAGAGTGCATTTATAGTAGATGACTCACATAAGGACTATGTATTAAGGGTTTCTGGAAGGATTCATAGAGTATTTCACACAATTTTAATGAGAGATTATCTTAAAGATGTTTAAGGGAAAATAAACCCGCACCCACCTCCTCTTTATGCACACCTAATAACCCAAGGAGCGTGGGATGCGTTTACTAGTCGTCGTGCAGAGTAGTCTTTTCAAGTACATTGTTTTTTGTAATACGTTGTTTGAAGATATGTGTATTCATCACTTTGATTGATAGTTTTTTATTTATGAAACAACAACTGAGTGATGAAAATAAGGAATGAACAGAAAAACCACCATACCCCTACCATAAAGCAAGGATGGGGTATGCTTCACTTGAAAAAAAATTGGTACGTATTTTAAATATACTGTAAAAATTTTATGTGACATAAAACAACACCATAACTATATTACTCTGTTTATATCTAGATTGATGAATCCAAATATAAAGTAACTTCCATCCCACACTATGTCCTACGGAAGGAGGTGCGTGTAAATAAAGATGAGATACTAATAGATGAAAACAAACAAAAAGTATGAGAAATATGTGTATGACATAATAAATATTTGTTTTGATTTAAACCGATATTACATAACAATGATTACTTATTTTCTTATATTTTTTATCTAACATAGTTATATGAATCAGAAATATCCAAACCAGATGTAGACATACTTTCAGTGGCCTTGAAGTAGCTAGAAAAGTATGACCGTGTCAGAGGTGCGGGTTTTGGGGTGACACCCCGAACATTTTTTGAGAAAAAAATAGGTGGATAAAAGTGAAGAAATGAAAATGGTGAGAGAAAGAGTAGCTATCCTTGAAGAACAAATGTAATGGTAGAGAGAGATCATAACAAATTTTATGTTGGGGGGAAAAGAGAAGAAACAAATCAAGAATAACCAGCGCGTGAAGATCCCCCCCCCCACCATCTTTGAGGCGAGTCATTCCCCTCAAAAACATGTCTTAGTTGAGGTAATAAATGTTCTAATAATTGTTTCTATAAATTTTGAATCAGATAGACACTGATACCTTTCCTGTACTGATATTCTACAGGGTGAAAATGATTGTGATTTATATTTATCAACACCCACTCATCGCCTTATAGTGAGGGGTACAGTGTTCAATATCCAGAACATCATGATACACAACAGAACAATTCCAAAAGGTCATGTTAAATTGTTGATTAACATATCCCATGATCCGAGTTTCAAGCAACTTGTTCCAATTGATGATGAAGATATTCATAAGGTCGAACATTCTCTTGAAACATCCATTGGATGGTCATCATAGATTGTAAAAAACATATTGATAAGAAGGTATTCATTTCCAATTTATTTTTCAAGATAAATCTTTAACATTTAATAAAAAAATGTCTAAACTAATGAATGTTATTATAGATAGACACAGGGAAGGGGGTGAAAAGAAATAACAGCTCAAAACCATCTTAATGATCAACCAACTGATCGAAACGATCTACTGAAAGCACCTTAAACCCACCCGTTCTATATCTGCATTTATTATCATTGCAGGCTCATGTGAATATGAACTTGAAAGATGGTGGTACTCACACAATTGTTTTTGATGAACATATGTATAGCGGGGAAGATCCAGATTTCATTAGTGTTGACAATGTAAGTGAAATCCTAGAGTATGATTGGCTAGGCGGCTTAGTTTTAAATGTATATATGAGGTATGTTTTCATGATTTGATTTTCCAAAAGATGATATACTATGATAATTATGACTAAATAAATTTCATATTTTTTTCAGGCGTATATATGAAAAACAATTAAATGTATTTCCCCATGAACAAAAATTTGGACTCGTTAGTCCTCACGTCACCTCTAAATAACAAAAAAAATAGAATCCAATAAAGAGGGTGAAATAGTGGTAGGCCTGCTCAAATCGTTTAACAGTAAAATTACGGATGACAGACTCTTATTAATATCAATAATGTAGGGGTAAAACTCTACAATTTAATCATATCAAATATATTTTAATTTCTTTCATTACTTTTTTTTGTTCTTAGGCAGCATTAGATGCTCATTGCGGTCAATTTGGATACTCCAAAGATTTATTTCCTAGATTAAATGCATGGATATCCAACAAATTGACCACATATTATGGTGTTTGTCAATTTTTAATACACTACATCCAACATTTTAGAACTAAACATCTAGTTATATAATTTATATTATCTTTTAATGATGATTCTGTTATGATAGGGCGGTGCGTGAATATCATCTAAATCATGGAATGAGGCCAAGGGAAAAGGACAAGAAACATCAAAAGTACTATGACCAGATAAATATCAGGGTATATATAATAATATTTCACTATCCAAACACATAAAAGAATTACTTATTTTTCTCAATGTTTTTGCAGTGTTTGAAACAAACAAACGGAAATATTGTGGTTATTATGTTTGTAAATTTATGAAGGAGATCGTATTCCATGAACAAACCAGCATCCCTGAAGATGTATTTTCGAAAATAATTACTATTTCATTTTAAATATTTATTAATCCTTTGTGTATTTATATTTTTTTAGTATTACCATGATTGTTGAAAAGACTCAAATAAACAAGATGATATAGATTCATTTAGAAATGAATAGGCAACATTCCTGATGGAAGAATGTATACAAATATCATGATTGTTGAAAAGACTCAAAGTGTCTATTTTTATTTAAAGCCATCGGTTTTTCCTCTGCTCTTCCCTTCCGGTTACCACGTTTCCAAACCCACTATGGTTTGGTGCTCTGGTTTTCTCGAGGAGTTTTGGGATGTGTAGGTTGAATCGTGTCGGTGTCCCAAGAGCTCGACAGGGTTCGCGGTGGATTCGAGAGTCAAGGTTGGTGTTTCCGGGTGAGGAAGAGCTTCTTCATGGAGACCCCACCGCTTCAAACTCTGTTCTGGCTTCTTTCTCCCTCTTCGCTCTCCCTATCGGTCTGTTTTGGTGGCTTCAAGAGGCTTTGGGATGTGTTGTTTTTTCGATCGATGGTTTTCCAGGAGGCGTGCCTTCAATCTGTGATGTAGTTTTTTCATACATTTTTTGTAGTTTATTTCGATGGAATGGGTTTGTTCAACGCTGTTATGCTTGCTGTTCAATTTTTTTAGGGATGTTGGGTCTCTAAAGGTCATGGCGTTGTCAAGTTCTCGTTGATGGCTAGGGTTTGTTTCATTTTTGTGCATGATGTTTGTCTCGTATGGTTTGATCCCGAAGGAGGTTCAGGTTTTTTGATCTTGGTTAAATTTGAAGGTGAATTTTTGATTTGATGATAGCAAGGTTGTTCGGTTTCTATGTGGTTTGCTGTTCAGATTTGGTCCTCTATAATGATGACTCTGATGTTGCTTGTGTTGGATATGATGAATCCATTCTGTGGTTTTGTGAACGATGTTTCTGTGATCTCAAAACTTTCTGGTGTGGTGTTAGCGAGGGTAAAAGATGATGGTGCGGTGACCAAGGAGCTGATGGATCGACATTTGGTGTGGATGGCGACAGCGTGATGATGACGATGTTGTTGTAATGATGTGACGATGCCCGTTTCCTGGGCGGCAGCAAGATTTATGCGATTTGCCTATTTTTGAATTTTGAATATGGGGCCTGGTTTTAATTTTGAATCTACAAGGTGTGATCGGTTTTGTATGGTTCCCACTTTTCCATCAAAGTGGCTTTATCATGAAAATAACAAAAAAATGATTTTGAGTAACAATAAATTTAGCAAAAAGAACAAGTGGCATATTGAAAACCAAGCAAACGCATTCGGATTGTTTTGATACTTTAGGAAAATAATCCACCAATAATTTTTTATGTGTAGGAATTAACCACACCTCAATCTGACGAACAGTGTGACCGATATAACTAAAAGTGTCCGTTATCAGTTTAAAATTGACATTTTAGCTCAAAACGTGTCACTCACTGAAAACTAAGCAAACTCTCTCCTATTGTTTTCATAATTTAGAAAAATGATTCTTAAGTTATTTTTGATGTTTATGAAGTAGTATCACGTCAAACTGATGCATGATGCAACTGGTATGACTCAAAATGCGTGTTTCCAGTTTGAAATGACATTTTAGTAAAAAGACACAACTAACATACTAAAAACTAATAAAACGCATTCCTATTATTTTGATACTTTAAGAAAATGATCTATAAGTCATTTTTGACCTGTAAGAATCAATCACACCTCAATCTAACACACAGTGCGACCGATATGACTCAAAGTGTCTCTTTTTATTTAAAATTGACATTAATTTTAGTAAAAAAGCACAATTGACATACTGAAAACTGAGAAAACGCATTTGGATTGTTTTGATAATTTAGAAAAATAATCCATGAGTCATTTGTAACGTGTAGGAATCAACCCACCTCAATAAAACACACAATGTGACAGGTATAAATCCAAATGTGTCTTTTTATTTAAAATTGAAATTAATTTAAGTAAAAATAACAAGTGATATACTGAAAACTAAGCAAACTCATCCAAATTGTTTTGATACTTTAGAAAAATGATCCATGAGTCATTTTTTATGTGTAGGAATCAACCGCACCTCAATCTGACACACGGTGTGACCGGTATGACTAAAAGTGTGTTATCAATTTAAATTTTACATTTTAACTCAAAACGTGTCACTCGCTGAAAACCAAGAAAACACTTTCTTATTTTCTTCATAATTTGGGATAGTGATTCGTAAGTCCTTTGTGACGTGTATGAAGTATTCTCACATCAAACCGATGCATGATGCGACCGATATGACTCAAAAAGTGTCTTTCCAATTTGAAATGATATTTTAGTAAAAAAACACAAATGACATACTGAAAACCAAGAAAAATAATTTGGATTATTTTTATACTTTAGAACAATAATACATGATTCATTTGTAACGTGTAGGAATCAACCACATCTTAATCTAACGAATGATGTGACCGGTATAAATCCAAATGTTTTTTTATTTAAAATTGACATTAATTTAAGTAAAAATGAACAATTGACATACTGAAAATCAAGTGAATGCATTCACATTGTTTTGATACTTTAATAAAATGATCCATAAGTCATTTATAATGTGTAGGAATCAATTTCACCTCAATCTAACGCACGGTGTGACCAACATGACTAAAAGTATCTGTTATGAGTTTAAAATTGACATTTTAGCTCAAAACGTTTCACTCACTGAAAACCAAGCAAACACCCTCTGATTGTCTTCATAATTTAGGGGAGCGATTCGTAAGTTCTTTGTGATGTGTATGAAGTAGTATCACCTCAAACTGGCATACAATACGATTGGTGTGACTCAAAGTGCGTGTTTCTAGTTTGAAATGATATTTTAATAATAAAACACAACTAACATACTAAAAAATGAGAAAATGTATTCTGATTGTTTTGATACTTTAGATAAATGATCTATGAGTCATTTGTGATGTATAGGAATCAACCACACCTCAATATGATGAATGATGTGACCGGTATAAATCCAAATGTGTTTTTATTTAAAATTGACATTAATTTAAGTAAAAAAGAACAAATGACATACTGAAAATCGAGCGAACACATTTTCATTGTTTTGATACTTTAAGACAATGATCCATAAGTCATTTATGATGTGTAGGAATCAACTGCACCTCAATCTGATGCACAGTGTGACCAGTATGACTAAAAGTGACTGTTATTAGTTTAAAATTGACATTTTAGCTCAAAACATTTCACTCACTGAAAACCAAGAAATCACCCTCTAATTGTCTTTATAATTTAGGAGAGCGATTCGTAAGTCCTTTGTGACATGTATGAAGTAGTATCACCTCAAACCGACGCACGATGTGACTGGTATGACTCAAAGTATAAGGACCCAGCCTTAAAACATTACATAATCTTGAATTAAATTAATAATTCACATAGAGGATCTCTTTAGGTTTAGAGTTTTAGAGAATTAGGACATAACTATTACATTACATCTCAAAAATTACAAAGTAGACACTTCTACTCAGTTTCCATTTTTTCATAAATTAAAAACTCTTGGAAAAAAGAGTCGTGTCTAGTTCCATGTTTTAGACAGCATGACTTTTCCTTGATCTCATCCTTGACCCTATTCATCTTTAAGTCCTGTGAAAAACATTTCAAAACTTGGGATGAGCATAAAAAGATCAGTAAGGGTTATAAAATAAGGAAAGGAAACATTAACCCATCAATAAATACAAATCAATGAAACCATACTTTTTAATCATAACATACCTCATGAAATCATAAGATTTATGAATAACACACAGAAATCATAAATCATAAAGGTAACTTATAGAATTCATAACATACTTACATTGTAGATTTCACAACTACGTAGTGAGTTACGTTTGGAATACCCATCATAGTATATTCCCTAAATCTCTTAGGAGAAACATTAACGTTTACCTCTGTCACGTTACCCAATGTATTGGAGAGCTATCTCGAGCTCACCCGCCCTAGGTTTATCACGGAACCACCCGTATACGTAAACGATGCCCAATAACCATAAAATATTCATAACACATAAAACAATCATAAAGGAAAGATAAAATTTTCACATTGCAATTACAATATATCATTTCAAGATATTGACATAATCAATGCTTTATCAAACCATTTTCAAAACCATTTAAAAATTTTAATAAAGAGATTTTTGAATCAAAGTGTCTCATACCACTTTTAAGCATTTGAAAGAAAATTTAATTTCAAAACATTCATGTTCATATAAATAAATACTTAAAACCATTTTTAAAACATGGACATTAATGAGAAATATTTAGAAGAATAAATCTTTAAAACATTTAAAATGATATTTTAGTTAAAGAGTTCCTAACCAAATGAGAGACGCTTGAATACAAATAATTGAGGAATAACATTAATCAAAACTTTATAATATCATGAAAATGAAGGGATTCATGATATAATATGCCAAAGGACAGTATTAACATCATATAAAAGTGAATTGGTGCATAACAACAATAAAGTCTCAATGGAATGTAAATTGAGATGAAATCCCTTATAAAAATTGTATCCTTAGATTAAGGATAAATCAATTACATAATAATGTGTGAAAAATATAAATACACTTAGTATAATTGGATATTCAGTGTAAATCAATCATAGTACATTCACACATGTTCTTTTTAAAACAAAACCAATGACTTGGATGTTTAACTCAATGAATGGAAATTGAGTTAAG
Organism: Viscum album; assembly: GCA_963277665.1. Classification (NCBI taxonomy): domain Eukaryota; kingdom Viridiplantae; phylum Streptophyta; class Magnoliopsida; order Santalales; family Viscaceae; genus Viscum; species Viscum album. The sequence continues at coordinate 194,318,570 of OY728145.1, forward strand.
ATTACCCTTATCAAGTTCATATCAATGACATGAGAATTTATCAATGGAGTGATTATGTGTATCAAAAGTATATCCACACAAAGGGGATTGGAAATTACAACATAAATAAATAAGCAGTGATTCCACACATAATCATAGCATGACATAATTAAGAATTAGAAGATTAACCCAAGGAATGGAAATTGGGTTAAAAAGTTCCCTTACCGATTTGGTAACTTACGAAACATGCACCACATAAAAGAAGGATCATAAAATGAAGATGTAAATACCCATAAATTAAAGTATATTACACAAATAATACAATAATGGGCAGTACATACACCACACAAAAGGAAATAGTGGCAAATATAGCATGAATCTCACGGGAATAAAAAGTGAGATGAAAACCCCTTACCTCGTGTCCGACTTGACTCATTTGTTCCTTGTTCTTCCTGAATAATAAACATAAGTTAATTTATACTTTCTTCAGAACCTTTTTAAAGTTTATTATTCCTTTTATATCACTTATTACCTTGCAATAACAATTATTTAATTATTTGAGTTCATATCGGGCATTTTGTCGGTGTTGGGAATTTGAGTTAAAAATGAACTTATTATAATTACAATTTGTCTATGTGGTCAAAAGTACATTATCTTCATAATTATATTCATGATTTAGATATCATATCATATATATCTAGTATATATGTATTTATAATAGTCCATAACATTTGGACATAAGAAATGAAATGCACCGTTCATGGAGATGGTAAGTTGTACGTACGCATGAACACTACTTTCATTTCTTTTTTTTCATTTTTAAAGAAATGAAAACTTAATGATACATATGTATATTATAATTCTAGTATAATATCATATTTTATATATGTTACATAATTTCATTAACACCATCATTTATATGTTCAATGTATGGTATGAACGAGTCATATCACTTTGAGGGGGTGGTAGTCTGCACTTCCTCAAATGAAATTATCATATTTACACAACATAAAAAGCATAAACGTGTGTTATAAATGAGAATTACAGAAGAATATTGATAAAATAAAATAAAATATATATCATATATAATTACAGTGTCATCATAATGGTCACCATGAGAGGCGGTTGGAGATATTTGAATAATCATCGTTTCGTGAGGCAGTAGTTCGTCGTCCACAGAAACGGTATATTCGTATCCATTATATGGATGTGTGTGGAAGTGTAGTTCGAATACTTCTCATAACAACAATCTAGTATATTGAGGATACTGGTGTTGTTATAAAAGAAACGAGTAAAGAGAGTTTAGGGGGTTGGATAAGTAAAAGAAAAGAAAAGAACTTAAGAGAAGACGTTACCTTTAAATCAGGTATCTCCCTTTGGTTTGAACCAAAAGGTTTACTTGAAGTGTCTTCTACCTAAGGTAAGGCTTCTGGGTGGAAGATATGGATTTTGAGAGCTTATATGGGCCGAGGTTGGACGAGCCAAGGGGATTGAGAGGTGTGAGTAATGGGTTAGAGGTGAGGGCTTTTTATAGGGGGGAGGGGCGCTTTAGGAAAGTTTGAAAATATTATTTTATTATATAATGATTTTTGGTTTCTATGTTGTACCTCTCGTACCTCTCGTGGTTTAATTTTCATGATCACAATCACTCTCTTGTTTATCTAATCCTGTTTTAAGTGTTTTTGGATGATAGGCATGATTTTAGGTGGCCAAGGAAATGGGCCAAGAAAGAAAGAAGGCAAAGTGGACTGATTTCAGTCCTACCGGCCAACCGGTGGAAGACCACCGGCCAGCCGATGGAGGCCTGGACAGAAGGCATCCCTCTGTCCAGACCACCGGCCAACCGGTGTCCCACCACCGGCCAGCCGGTGGCACCCAGAAGAATAGTGTTTGCTACTGCCTCAGCACCGGCCAACCGGTGGCCTCCTCACCGGCCAGCCGGTGGTGCCTGAGCCCAAAGGCCTCTCCATTTTGCAAGCACCGGCCAACCGGTGGCTCTGCACCGGTCAGCCGGTGGAGCCAGTCAAACTAGCCGTTGGGCTTTGACCAGACCTGTCCACTTGCCTCCCAACGGCTCCGAAGGCCTCTCCAACGGCTCCGAAGACCCCCAAAGGCCATTTGAGGGTTCCCCCTCTATAAATAAAGGACTAGGAAGCCCCGGAAAATCAAGGAAGCCCACGGACACATTTTTGATCATTTGGCGAACCTCCGGTGCATTCCCTCAAGGAACCCTCACTTGCTCCAACTCATTTCCACATCCAAGGAGCACCACCATAGAAGCTTGGGAGAGCTCTTCTTCAACTCCAATCAATCCTTTGGCGCCCAAGGCTTCTCCCATTACGGTTTTTCTTGTTTTATTTATTTTGAGCATCAAATTGGGTTTGTGCCTACAAACCCCATCTCTTTCTCTCATCCTCTCTTTTGGGTTCTCACACCACCTTCAAGGTGTGAAGAGGTTAGTCAAGCCTTCCCTTTTAAAAGGCTTGAATCAAAGGTGAGCTAGCCTTCACCTGTAAGAAGGCTAGTGGGTTCTTGCTCAACCATTGAAAGCAAGTGGGTTCTTGCATAACCATTAAAAGCAAGCTGTAATAGGTTCTAGACTAACCTTAAAGTCTAGTGGGTTTCTTGCTAAAACCATTAAAAAGCAAGCGGTAGTAAATCTCTCAACGGTTGAGTTGGGAGCGGAGACGTAGGCTTGGGTTTAATCCGAACTCCGTTATCAAGTTGCGTGTCTTGCCTCTTTTATTTCCGCTGCACTTTAACTTTGATTTTAAATTGTTAATTATTTTTTAAAAGGCAATTCACCCCCCCCCCCTCTTGCCATCACTCTCCTTTCTTTCTCCGCCCAACATTCTAAAGGTCCAAAACTTATTAAAGTCGTAAATAAGATGACACTTGTTCGAAATAAAATAATTCAATAAGAATTGGACAGGTTTTGGATATTTTTTTAATCTTTATAATCTTATTTATTTAAATCATTCATTAATGAGGTAAACACTGCATCATTATTGTGTCATAAATAATTTTATGTATTTGATGTCTAAAAATTATAAATAAAATACCATGATGTAGAAAAAAAATTAGCTTTCTAATGAATATTTATAGTCAAATATGTCAATTATATAACCCCACGTTAAAATTGTTTTAGCAAAACAATACATGTTTAGGATATTTTTATTTTTACTTTAAATAAAAAGTTATTAATGTCATTGTCTTACCCAAATGGCTTTCAAAGGCCAAAAATCTCACCCAAGGATTGTATTGGTCGCCCATGACTCGTCCAATGATGTTAGGACAAGTGTTAAGGTAATTTTATATTATTATAATATTATTTTTACCTTGAATTACCCTATTTACCTTTAACCGCGGTAAATAAAAGTTAAAAGTTATTATTCGCCAAAAATTATTTTCATCTTATTGAACCACATTTTACTTACTAAGAACAACCATATATGTCGGATTTTCGAAATTCAATTCACAGAATTGGTAAAATTTCATTTAAATGAAGAAGTCGGTTTTTTTAACTACTACTCAGTGTTTTCACTATTCATCAAAAATTGAAATTTTTCAAAAAAATACCAAAAAATCAACATAAGCTATATTTGATATTCCGAATTCAAAAATGATGTCTATTTTACCAAATTCAAAAACATAGAAGTTGCATTAATTAATTTAAAACTAATTCTCGTTGTCAAAACAAAAAGCGTGTTTTTAAGAAATAATAACTATCAAAAAGATTGACACTTGTTTATGTCCAATTTTAAAGTGAAATTACTTCTAATGACCAACATTAGATTAAATGGTAAAAATATAAAGGGGGAGACGAGATTCAGAATTGCACACTTACCCGATCCCCGTTCTGGGTAAGAATTAAAGGAATACCGTTCCATGGGAGATCAACACATGTGATGAAAGAAATTGGAGACCGGATCGGTCACTTCCTAGAGTGGGATTGCTCGGACCCCATACAATGGGGACCCTGGGTTCGAATAAAGGCTGAGATCGATGTGTCTGAACCCTTAATGCGAGGTATGTTCCTGAAAATTGATGATTCCAACACCTGGATCTCGTTCGAATTCGAAAAACTACCAATCTTCTGCTTCCTTTGCGGACGTATCGGCCACATTGAGAAAGTGTGCGGGGCAAAGCCAGAGAATTCCACCGAAAATATTACCCTACAATACGGTTCATGGCTCCGGGCCAAAGCACACAGAGAGGCATTTATTCCTGAGGCGGAAAGACAAATAGATCGGGACCGTCTCATTGCATCCCATCTAAGGCGACCGGAATCTGGATAACCTTCTATTATAAGGATGGGACCCCCTGTCTTCCCTAAAGAATCCCCAGCTGAGTTTAGTGGAAATGGAAACGCCTCCCAAGAGATTATCGGAAGATGCAATGATGGGGCCCGGCAAGACAGTCGCCTGATTCAGGGTATCACAAATTCCGACTTCGCTTTAACTGCACCGAATTTAACGTTCCTTACTTCAACTGAGCCGCTACCTAAACCAAAAGAACCTCCAGAGAAACTTCCGAGACAGAAACATGTTTCCTTGGATCCGCCTGAAGCTGAGCAGAGTCCAAATCGGATCCCAACTGATGCCCTTCTGCAAGCTGATTCTCGGATGACTGAGGCCTCACCTTCAGGACAGGTTACTCGTAGAACCTGGAGAAGGGCACGCGGCGGTGGTAAAAGCGATTGCCCAGGGAATCCCAAACCAGGAGATCTGAAACGGCAAAGCGATTCCTGTGGTATGCACACCAGTCCTCCCAAAAGGAGGAAAGCATCAGGTACGTCATTTACCCCACAAGAGACAAAGGCGGAGGCGGGTCAGGCCCGGCCCCGCCTAGAGCAATGATCGCTTTATGCTGGAACTGCCGTGGGCTTGGCAACCCACGAACGGTTCGTATGTTCCAGCGCTATTGCGCTCAAAGTCGCCCTGATATGGTTTTCCTGTTCGAAACCATATTGGAAAACAAGGACATCACAAATATTGCCCTAAAGTGCGGTTTCCAGGGTTGTTTCCCGGTCCCCCGACAGGGTCACTCAGGGGGATTGTGTCTGCTCTGGAAGGATAATATCGATGTTAGGCTCCTGTCTTTTTCCCAGCGCCATGTGGCTGCTTCCATTGGTGATCCCCACAACCCCACCTGGACGTTTGTGGGCTTCTATGGCTGGCCCTCCCAGTCTGAAAAGTGGAAATCTTGGGATCTTCTTTGCAAACTTCGTCGTGATCTGCCAAGCCCCATTCTGTTTGGAGGGGACTTTAACGAGATCCTGTTCCAGAAGGAAAAAATTGGTGGAGCTATGCGCTCCTCCACGTCTATGTCTGATTTTAATGATGCGATCCTTAAGGCAGAGCTGATGGACCTGGGTTACACGGGTAATCCCTTTACATGGTTCCGAGGCAGATATGATGGAACTCGAATCGCTGAACGTCTGGATAGATTCTTTGGCTCAATGGACTGGATGAGCCTCTTCAAAAAAAAAAATAGATTAAAAGGCAGTTTTAAATTAAAATACAGTATTTTTCACTATTCATTAAAAAATGAATTTTATCAGAAAAATACCAAAAATTTACCCAAAGTAAATTTTGATGTCCCGATTATAGAGAAGAATTTTATTTTGTCAAACGGAACATATAAGAGTGACCAAAACTAGATTTAAAGATGATTCGCCATTAAAAGACTATATATCGACCTTTTAATGAATATTAGAGTATTTATGCTTAAAATCGGATTCATTCACATTTTAAGCTTCTAACTTTTATTGGATAAATATAAAAACATTTAACATGTATAATCATATTGTAGTTAGTCATGTTAATTCCCGCCAATACAACGGCCATGTGTTAACTACCATTTAAAATAATTATATTATTATATTATTTTTCGGTATAACTTAACGTTGTGTGTAACGTAAGATTTCAAAGAAATCTGTTGTTGCGTATCAGGTACGTCATCAAACATGACATCCCCTTTAAAGTAAAATTAATATTTAATTCACAAATATTAATAAATATGAAAATTTCATATTCTTTATTCACCTGGGATGTTACACAAAGTGCGTGTTTCCGGTTTGAAATGATATTTTAGTAAAAAAAACACAACTGACACTAAAACCTAAGCAAATGCATTCAGATTGTTTTGATACTTTAGAACAATGATCTATGAGAGTCATTTGTGACGTGTAGGAATCAATCACACCTCAATCCGACGAACGATGTGAGTGGTATAAATCCAAATGTGTCATTTAAATTTGATATTAATTTTAGTAAAAGAATAAGGGACATACTCAAAACCAAGCAAACTCATTTGGATTATTTTGATATTTTAGAACAACGATCTGTAACTCATTTGTGACGTGTAGTAATCAACCCCACCTCAATACGACGCACGATGTGGTCTGTATAACTCCAAATGTGTCTTTTATTAAAAATTGACATCTTATTAATGTATTTTTTCATATTAATATTTAATTTATTTCTTTATTGTATTACTAACATAATATTTGTTTTCTTATATAGGTAGAACTTTTTGCTTGAGTTTGGATGATTTGTTCAGTAACTAATACCATGGGTGGATATTTTTGAGAGAGGATCACGAATGTCAAAGGATGAAACGTTAATATTTTTAACTGTTTGTTGGATAATTGTAAATGTAATTATATAAAACATCGTTTGAAATGTATATAGTATTGTTTGTCAAACTCTTGTGTGCGCTGCTTTGTTCTTGTATGTAATGCTTTATTTTGTGTGCGTTGTGCATGTGTTGTTTTGTGCAGGTGGTATGTGCATTGTGCAGGTGATGGTGGGTATGGTTTTATATAAACAACACATCACAGATAGCTAGGCTTTTATCGTCGCTATTTCGAGCGCTGATAAAAGCTCCCTTTATTAGCATTATTTCGAGTATTGATAAAAGCTCACTTTATGAGCGCTATTTTTACCGCTGATAAATAAGAACTTTTATCAACGTTTTTTTAGCACGGATAAAGAACCCCCTTTATCATCGTTTTTTTAGCGTTGATAAAGGGGACCCCTTTTATCTTCGTTGCGATTAACAATGTTTTTCTACCATTGTTAAAATCGGTTTCTAGTGCTTTTAAAAGCAATATCTGTAGTAGTGACCGTCAAAAGAATGGTGAAATTGATATCCATCAAAGATCTTGTGACAATCTTGCAGATTTATTTACAATGACATTATCAATTACAAATTTTGAAAAATTGATTTATATAATTAGGATGCAAAGACCGAAAGGTCTATCGTGACTTTAAGAATCAAGCTTTTCTCATGAGGTTTCCCTTTTTTTCCTTGGAAGTGTTGTAAATTATTAAGGATATTTATAATTCATGACAATTGTTGGTTATCCCCATGAGTTATAATTTTCAATGAGACATTTCATTATTACTTATGATCTTCCTCCCAAAGTCATAATTAAATAAAAATATTAATTGATGCCCTAAATGCACAACTGAATGACTTAATCAGGATTATTCCATTTAAGTTTTCTAATAAGGTTTTTTTCATGAGACAACATATCATATAATTGAATTAGCATTTATTTATTTTCCCAACGGAGTTCGTTTCAAGTATTTATTATATGAGATTCCATGAAATTATTACATGAAGGTGGAGTGTTATATATTTATTCTATGTGGGTGTCACATGTCCGCATTTATGAAGACTCTTCATTTCTCAAATCCTTCCTAATGGCCAAACTTTTGATTCAATCAACCTTTGGAATTTCACCCATGGATTATATAAGGTAGGGATTAATCACAATTATTAGATCAAATGACTTGTAGCCTGTATATGGGAATAACAACTTTGGTCATTTAGATTTTCTCTAATTCTTCTATGCGTTTTTTATGAATAGATTTGTCGGCCATTCGTTCCCAGTCTTCTAGAAGGCCGCTTGGGCCATCTGGAAGCCATTATTCACAACACAATTTTTAAATCTAGAAAGAACAAGGAAGCTGAAAAGGTATAATGACAATACATGAACAATTCAGGAGCGAAAAAATCAGAAAATGACAAATGAAGGACCGCTCAATGAATTGAGGACATAAGAAGCTTATCCTTAAACGTAATTATAAGATAGTTTTCGTCCTCCAACGTCATTCTCCCAACAGAAAAGCAGTGCTGAGAACGAATGGAAAGATCGAAGCGGGTCTGAGCCCTAATTTGGAACGAGGTCACCTGTTTGCCCTTCGCACACCGATCATGTTCATCTTCTCCGCCATTTCAATCATATTTACAAACTGCAACTATTTACAATCCCGCTCGACCAGTAACTGGATCCAAAGTAAAAACTACCAGCACTGATCCGTCTCCCATCTCCGGGGAGTGGATCTCGAAAATCCAGACGAAACAGAAAGGCCGGAGAGGGATCCGAACGGCCTGAGCCTAGAGAACAGCTCCCGATCGTAATCCGCGCGCTTCACCGAATCCGATAGCGTGGAATACGCCGAGTAGATCTTCATAAACTCTCCGGCAGAGAAGTCCTTCAGATCATCCCCGGCCACGTCCGGGTGACAACTCCGGGCAAGCCGCCGGTACGCCGACTTGATCTCCGCAGCGGTGGCCTCGATCGTGACCCCAAGGATGTCGTAGAGAGAATCGGGGGAGTGAGTAGGCCTGGGAGGGCAGAAGGAAGAGGAAGCAGTCGAGGAGGAGGCTCTGTCCGCAGACGCTGCAGCTGCGGCACTCGGTGGACGTAAGATGAGGCGCGGAGCATCCATGTGAGACGATCTGAAATCGCAGACGCCGGGAGGGAATGGAAGGCGCGATGAGGCGGGAGCGAAGGAGATCATTGTGGGTAGCGTAGTAGTGGTGCGGATTTGCAGTTATAGTGGACAGAGGGACGCTCGGGCCCCGGTGGAAGGGCGACGGTTCAGAGGGCTTATCCCGCCGCGTCGTCGGTGGCTCGGAGCTGACGTGGGAATCAGCCTTATCCTCACCGCTAGTGGGGCAGCATCGTAAACGCGGAAGGACGGACGTGAGATCGGCTGAGCCAGGGTTCCTTAAGTGGGCTGCGCCCTGCAAGATTAGTTCATTTTTTAATTAAAACAAATTAAATATTTTAAAAACCAATTAAAATCTAAGAGTATTTTAAAATATATAAAATATTTAATGACTTTAAAAACATTTAAAAAACAATATATATATATATGGAAGAGTTTATGTAATTATACGTTGAGTACACACATATATATATTAGTTGTGTGCATACTTACATACATATATTCAAACATAAATATCCACATGCATACATCTATATATTATTATATCTAAAATCTACACTGAAATCATCTAGTGTAAAATTTCCACCACAAATCTCTAGCGTAAATTTTACATCGAAGATTTCTAGTTGAATTTTTACTATGAAGATTTACAATTATACATCTATATAAGTATATACAAATATAAGTGTATACACGCACAAATACATACATAGATATGAATATATATATATATATATATATATATATAATATTTATAATTATATTTTGATTCAAGTGCATACATACATCCATATATTATTATATAAATTATCTCCCGCACTGAGTGTCTTTTCCTAGGTCTTCCTAGGGTTTGGTAGTTCTTCGGGTGTTCTTGCAGGGACGAGGTCTTGGCGAAGGCCTGCTTCCTAGATCGGCGTTTGCAACGATTGCTCTTTCTCAACAGCATAGGTTGTTTACCTCGGCACGCTCCTCGTTCGTGGCCTCTCCCCAACGGTGCATCTGCAATCTACACCTTGCAGTTTCCCAATCACGTCATGTGGATCCAATCACAACCTATGGATCTCGAGCGGCTTGAGGTTTTCCAATCCAGATCTGCTTGAGGTTTCCCAATCGACGGCGCATCTGAGATCTACGGCTTGTGGTTTTCTAATCACGGTTGTTTACCTCGGCCCACTTCTCTCCCAATCTACGTCTTGTGGTTTTCCAATCGCGACCTGTGTATCTAGATCAAACTCTCCTCGATTCGCTCCCCTCACCGACACTGTTTTCTCACAGAGGTCATTTGCGGATTCTCCTCCTTCTGTAGATCGACGAGATCATCTACGGATTGACGTGGTATTTGGTGGCTCCTCCACCGCCGACCCCCCTCCTTCTGCATCCCACGACTCGTCTGAGATTGATTCGTCGTAGAGGACACTGATCGCAGAGGTCTTTGCCCGTGATTGTTTTTTGCTTGCAGTGGTTTTTTGCTCGCACAGGCCTTGGCTCGTGAAGCTATTTGCTCGCTGAGGTTTCTGCCTGTGGTGGTCCTTTTGCTCGCGGTAGTCTTTGCTCGCAATGGTTTTTGCTCACGGCGACCTTGGCTCGCAGAGTGCTATGCTCGAGGAGGGCTTAGCTCATGGAGGTTTCTGCTCGCGAAGGTCTTTGTTTGTGGAGATCTTTATTCGTGGTAGTCTTTGTCTGCGGTGATTTTTTTTGAAGGCCTTGTCTCGCAGAGTGCATGTCATGACCCAACCCAAGCCAGGCTTGGACCGCAACTACCCCAATCCCACCTCCATAGGTCAGAGGTTGGCGACTAGCGCCAAAGGCATAACAGCTCGGGGAGACCTTTGTCTAAACACATGTGCACACACACGTAGCCAACTCGATGCAAAAGTGCAGAAGGAAAAGAAATAAAAGATGCAACTGCTATAAGGTAAAGTAAACATGCTTTTTATTTTATATTTAAATGGAATTCCCCGGTGTGGCCTTTTTGAACCCTCCACACAGAGAAACCCTCCTCCCCCACGAAGGGGTAGTACCCGCAGGTAGCTCCCCAGCCGGGGAAGGAGCCGTTACCATCCGAGATGGTAGAGCGTCCCGAGGGTAACAACCCGACAGCGATGGACCGACACAGCAATCCGTCAGCAATTGGGTCGCGCCTCATTTTACCCGCCCAGAAGAATCCGAGCGACCCAGCAAGGCGGGTGGATCCCGGGGGAGAGGCCCGACCCCCGAAAGCGGACTTCCTAGGTTTCAAACCCTTCACCTCCCAAAGAACGATCGTGTTGGGCAACTCACCTTCACCATCGCACCACCACCGAAGTGGTAAGTAAACATGCTTGAACCTCTAGACAGTACAAAGTACGGTAGTGAAAATTATAAGGTAAAAAGGGGAAAAACACACGCCCAAACCAGGAATAAGTCCAACGGTAGATATGCTCATTCAAAAAAACTCAAATGAGAGAGTAAAGAGATCTCAATCTCACAACTCAGCCCAAGAAAGTGAGTAGCCATCAGTTCCAAGGTAACAGTCGTCTACGATGTCCCACACTTCATCGTAACTACCTAGGAGGCACAAGTTAAGGGGGCTCAAATCACCACACCTTGATACTATCTGCTTTAGGCGACACTAACTCGCTCGCACAGTTTTGGGTTGCATTACAAGGATGCATCTCGGTGGGGAAAACGCCCCTCTTTCTCATGAGTCCTTAGGTAAGCCAAACCACACCTCGTCACTGTGCTGCATAGGCGAGGGTCCGGCTCTAGTAGTCATCGAGGAACACCACTTCATAGCCCCGTTGGAGGGTAAACTCGGCACTATCGTCGGGGAATGCCACTTCCCAGCCCCGCTGGAGGGTAAGCCCGAAACTGTCGTCGGGGAACGCCACTGCCCAACCCAGCTAGAGGGTAAGCCCGATACTGTCATCGGGGAACGCCACTGCTCACCCCAACTGAAGGGTAAGCCCGATACTGCTCTGGTGGGTCTGTCTGTACATTGTCATCATCGGGTGTCGTCTCTATGCATGCCAATCCGAAACATTCACATCGTATCTTGAAGGCCGCTTCTGAGGGAACCACTACGTTCTATGCAGAAAAACACTCAGGACGGGCATCTCGCGGACCGAAATCTGAGTTCAAACAAAAGAGATACAGAGGTTTAAAGGTCGCTTAGTTGAGCTCAAGAAGTACACAGCATGTTAGGGGACTCACAGGATATGTGGCCTCTCTTCGCCGCCCAACCATGTCTCTGGTCAAACATGAGTTTTATCCCATGTAGGGGAACAAGCCGTGTGGGTGGACTACACGACGTGTCCTGTATATCTAGGGACCGACCATGTCTGCTGGCCGTGTGTCCCTCACACGGGACATCCCACACGGGGAAGTGGTACACAAAATGTCAAGATAGTACACGCCGTGCCATCGCTTTGGTTTCCCAAACCCTAGTGCCGCTGCTGAGGGAGGCCTACACCGTGTATTCTTTACTGAACACGACGTGTAGTCGGAAATTTCACAAAGATTCCAAATTTGCGCCAAATCCTCACACACGCTTTGAATCGGCCTTCACCGCGGTCAACATCGTCTGGAAATGCTCCAAAATTGCTAGATTTGGATGAAGAACACGGAAATGATTCACCGTTCATCGCGAATCGGTCCTGATCGTGGACGGGGTTTTGGCCAGATCTTCTGAGTGCCGTTGCGATTTCATTTCTCATCAGATCATCACGAAACCTCCAAATTCTTTATTGTCGTGTCATGATGTTTCCAAAACTATGCCTCGCTCACTATTTCGTCATCATTTGATGAATCCGCCTCAAATCCGTCTCGTCCTAGGCGCCCAAACAAGCTCGGGTTGTCCGACAATTTCTCGAACCGTGATCCACATGGATGCGATGGTGACAATCGCAGAGAAAGGAGGGGGAAAGGCACCAAAACCAAAAGGGGTTAGATCATTGGCAAAGTGTTCTTGACCGACCGATCGTCGTTGTGCAATTTGGGTTAGAACAACCAAAAGAGAATTGAAAACCGATACTCGGGTTCATGCAAAGTTCAAATCCAAAGGCGCAAGTCCATGGAAGGAGATTCAACATGCTCAACTTTTAATTCAAGGTGTAAAACGCAAATAATGAGTCCTACCTGGATTCAATCTCTCTCCATTGTTGTAGAACACGTTTTTTGATGAATGAGGGGAAAGATCAATTGTGCCTAGATTCGCCTGAGTTTGATGTTCGTCGTCATTCTTCGTCATCGTTTTTCGTCATCGTTGGCCAACAGAAGGAGATGATGAGAGAGGAGGTGGGGAGTCATCATTGGAAAAGGAATTATGAGGCCAAATTCCCAAATTCCAAATTTATATCATAGAAATTAGGTTAAGTGACTTTTAATTAATTAATTAAATTTATTTATTTATTTCACTTAAAACCTTCCGCCAACGAGCGAGGGCCCCAGACTCCCCGCGCCAACTTACATTATATAGCACCTAAAGGTAAACACTACATTCCAGACCCAACCGTGATATCAGATTTCCGATCTGATCAACTGTTTGAGAGTTATCATATTTTCTTTAATTAAATGTGCATGCATAATATAAAATATATTTAATATTTTTATAAAATCAATTCCGGGCACACCGGGTCTCAGAATCACACGCCGTCTCAGCGCCTGACTTTGGGATAATATTCAAAAATATTTCAAAGTCTTATTAGGAAAAAAATGAGTGTCTACATCATTCAATCCTTCAATATTTTCATCCCCAAAAAGCAAAACTAAACAAACAACTCAGGATATTGAGCCCACTTCTGGCTCTCCCACTCCCAGGAACTCTCCTACACATTTTCGTGCTGCCACAACACGCAAACCAGAGGAATGGTTCGTCCCCACAGGGTCTGCTCCTGTCGGTCCTCGATCGCCATCGGGTGCTCTACAAAGGTGGCTCCATCCTCAATGTCCAACTCACCATAGTCAATAACGTGCATGGGGTCATGCACATATCTCTTCAGCTGCGACACGTGGAAGATGTCATGCACCCACTCTAGCTGTGGGGGTAAGGCGAGGCGGTAGGCAACTTTGACGATCCTTGGCACGATCTTGAACGGCTCGATGAACCCCACGTATAGATTTCTTCCATGACCAAACCTCTGCATTCCACATCGTAGGGAGACTCTCAATAAGACACAGTATCCCAGCTCGAACTCTAAGGGCCTACAACGGTGGTCTGTGTAGGACTTCTATCTGCTATGGGCTGTCATCATCCGCTCACGAGTGACCTGCACCTTCTCCGTCATCGCCTGCATCAACTCTGGGCCCATGATAGAGGACTCTCCAATATCTTTCCAACACAAGGGCGACCTGTAGGGTCTCATGTATAGGGCCTTAAAAGGTTCCATGCTGATAGTGGAGTGGTATCTATTATTGTACGTGAACTCCACCAAAGGCAGGTGATCCTCCTAGCTCCGGTTGAAATCTAGCACGCATGCTCTCAACATATCCTCTAGAACCTGGATAGTGTGCTCGGTCTGCTCATCAGTCTAGGGGTGGAAGGATGTACTCATTTGTAGCTGGGTCCCGAATGCTTACTGTAGGATCCTCTACAATCACGACGTAAACCACACGTCTCAATCAAAGAAAATCGTCAAGGGTACCCCGTGAAGTTGAATGATCTCCCACACGTACAAGTACCCCAAAATCCATCGAACTCTACTCCCTGATGGCAAGGAAGTGTGCCAACTTCGTGAGTCGGTCGACTACTACCCAGATAACATCATGGTTCTTCACTTTGCGTGAAAGCTCGGTGACGAAGTCCATGGATATGCTGCCCCATTTCCATTTCGAGATATCAAGAGGCTGTAACAACCCTGCTGGTACCTGGTGCTTGACCTTCACCCGCTGACAGGTAAGGCATCAGGAGACGAACTCAAATACACTCTGTTTCATGCCGGACCACCAAAAATTCCGCTGAAGGTCCTTGTACATATTTCCCACACCAAGATGTATAGTTAAGGGAGAGGTGTGGAACTCCCATATCACTTCCTCCCACTGTGCAACTGGAACTAATGTTCTCCCTTGGAAAAGGATCCCATGATTCCCTCCTTCAAAATATACATATGGTGCGTCGCCCATGGATGTATGATCATGAAGAACCTCACAGTCAATGTCTCCCAGCTGAGAATCCTTCACGTGCTCGAGGAGTATAGGAGTCAACACCATCAAATGAAGGAAAACTATACCTTCTTGCTCCTTCAGGGTGAGCTGCAGGGAAGACAATTTCTCTGAAGCTTCCCACACAAGGTGATCCTGGGACTTCCAGCTAAGGGAATCCGGTACAATGTTTCCCTTCCCAAAATTATAAACGATCTCAAAGTCATAGTCTTGTAGGAACTCTAACCAACACCTCTGCCTCAGGTTCATGTCTCTCTGAGTGAAGACGTACCTGATACTCTAGTGGTCTGAGTAAACCACAAAGCACTCTCATAGAAGGTAGTGTCGCCACATCCTCAAAATGAAAACTACTACTGCCAGCTCCAGGTCATGAGTTGCATAATTCTTCTCATGGGGCCTCAACTGCCTTGACCCATATATGATAACCACCTGTCATTGCATCATCATGCAACCGAGCCCATCTCCTGAGGTGTCACAATAAACCATGAACTCAACTCCATCTTCTGGTAGCCACAAAACTGGAGCACTTGTCAGCCTCTGCCTCAACTCCTTGAAGGCCTTCGAACACTGCTCATACCAGGTAAATGATTGTCCCTTCCATGTCAGAGTAGTCAAAGGGGCTGCGATCCTGGAGAAGCCTGCTAAAAATCTACGATAGTACCCCACCAAGCTAAGAAAACTCTGTACCGCTGATACGTTCTAGGGTGGCTCCCAAGAAAGAACTGCTCCGACCTTCACTGAATCCATGGATAAACCCTACTCAGAAATGAAATTCCTAAGAAAGTGAACCTGTCATATCCAGAACTGGAATTTCGAGAGCTTGCTGTAAAGCTGGTGCTCTCAAAGCAAATCAAGGACCCTCTTCAAGTGCTCTGAATGCTCCTCCTCTTTAGCAAAGTAGATGAGTATGTCATCAATGAAGAGAATGAAAAACTAATCCAAGTATGGTTGGAAGATTTGGTTCATCAAATACATGAAGATGGTGGGGGAATTCGTTATATCGAAGGTCATCAATAGAAACTCGTAGTGCCCATAGATACACCGAAAGGATAACTTCGGGATATCAGTCTCACGAATCTGTAGCTGGTAGTAGCCAGATCTGAGATCAATCTTGGAGAACCATATCACTCCTTGTAGCTGATCGAAGAGGTCGTCTATCCTAGTCCAGAGGTATGTGTTCTTTATCGTGGCCTGGTTTAGGCGACAATAATCTACATAGAGTTGTAATCTCCCGTCTGACTTCTTTACAAACAAAACTGAAGCCGCCCAGGGAGATACACTGGGTCTGATGAAGCCTTTCTCATGAAGGTCCTCCAACAAAAACCTCATCTCACAGAGCTCAGTGGGAACCATACAATATTTTGTGTAAGATATCGAGGCAGTCCCTGGCTACAAGTCGATGAAAAACTCCAACTCCCACCTCAGATATAGTTCCAGAACGTCCTCGAGAAAGATGTTCATATAATCCTCCACAACTGATGGGATCCAGAAACCTAAAGAGTATACTACTACAAGGTTCATACTCACTAGATAGTGGGTGATAGGTTGTGACCTCTTGCTCACAGTGCCCATTGGTTCCGCGACGAGTTCTCTCTCACCGAAAAAGGAGAACCTCGTCCCATTAGTATGAAGGCATTTGACTGATCTGCGGTGACATTCAATCTGGGCTCAAACCATGGAAATCCAATCCATGCCCAAGATGACATCGTAGGGGTCCATCGTGAAGAACAGTAGGTCCCATGTGTACCTCTCTCCTCCAAGCGACAACCTGCACTGCCGACAGATGGAAGATACATAGGAAGCATTCCCTATAGGAACCCCAAAGCGTAGCTTCTGTGATAGTGTCTCTACCAAGAGCTCCAGCTCCTGCACAAAGAGTCAAGAGATAAATGAGTGACTAGTGCATGTGTCTACTAGTACTGAGACAATAGTAGAGTAAACAAAAATTGTATCTTGAATCATCTCGTGTGCTGTTGGATTATGAACATCTATAGCCTGCAGCTGTCCGCGGCCCCGACTACCAGCTCCCTAAGCTTGACGTCGGCCGCCTGGTGGTGGTGGTGGTGGGAGTACCTCATATCACCATCCCCCACCTGCAGATCCTCCCGCTCCTCTCCCAGCTCTGCCTCCCTATCCCCACCTGGGAGACCCCTGGTCATGACGCTGCCTCTACCGTGGCGATCTGTCTACTGCATGCCTGGGATGCTCGGTACGCTTGGTCAGGTAGTCCTAGGCCATGTGACCATACCCATCACAAGTATAACATCATCCCTCCACAAGTTTCCCTTGGGCTCTACTCTGTCTTATACTTGTATGTCCACACCCCTAAGTCTGCTCACGGAAGGGTATCCTATCCCGAGATCTCTAGCGCCTACCTTCTACTAAAGAAGACTCATCTCTGCCACACCTACCGCCAGTTCCAGCTACCTGGCATCCCTCTTCCTGGAATCTCTCCATCACAATTACTCACTCCAAAACCCCATAATAGATGGGTATTCATAGGAACACTACTCTGGATCAAATCTCTCTACGAAGCCCCTTCTCTAACTTTCGTGCACAGAAGTAGCCATCTCTGACCATATCCAGGGAGTAGTGGGTAAGATCAGTAAACCTCGATGCGTAATTTTCCACCATCTTTCCACCCTGTTATAATTCCAGAAGCTCCTAGATCTAGACGAAGCACAAAAATTAGGGGTAGTATTCCTCGTGAAAGAGCTATTGAAAGTCATCCCATGTGAGCATCACCTCATCACGTGTCTAGGTAACTAAGCTGCACCAGCACCTAACTTCACCATGAATAAGGCTGGCTGCTAATGATACCCTCTGGTTCTTTGGGTTCTGCACTAGTCAAAACACACGAAAAACCGACTCTAGCCAGTCTTCTGCCGCCTGAGGATCTGGCTCCCCATGAAACCGCAGTGGTCTCTATTGTTGAAATTCGTGAAGTGTGCTCAATTGGTGCATGACCTCAGCCTGTCCTGCTGGTACCAACTGCTGCACAACGGGTGGAGGTGATACTACCTATCCACCCAGAGGAAGGGGGTTGCATGACGGGCCCTGAACTAAGGCCTCATCGCTCATCAGGCCATTGTCATGAACTGGAATAGGAATCCTAGCTAGCTGTTGTCACTGAGGCATCCTGAAAATGGTTAAGGAGTACCGTGATTAGATGAGCACATATATTTCAAAAAATAACGGGGAGATGAATCAAGAAGAACAATAAAAGACTCAAATCCTATATGATGCATGTACCATTGTTTCCAACAACTAATGCCTAAGGGTGCTGAGTTGACAAATGGGTAATTAGGATCATGGTGAATGGCTACATCGGTCGCCGCACCAACACTGGACTCTACTGACTGAGAGCCGCTCTCGGGACACTTCAAAATCATTTCCTTAATCCCAACCAATCCTTTTAAAGGGTAACGTCCGAACAATGCCCCAAGGAATGAAACTCATCTGATACCACTTTGTCACGACCCGACCTAATCCAAGCTCGAGCAACAACTACCCCAATCTCACCTCTATAGGCCAGGGGTTGGTGACTAGCGCCGAAGGTATAACAACTCAGGGAGGCCTTTTCCTAAGCACCTGTACACACACACATAGCCAACTCGATGCAAAAGTGAAGTGGGAAAAGAAATAAAATATGAAACTGCTATAAGGTAAAGTAAACATGCATGAACCTCTAGACAGTATAAAGTAAAGTAGTGAAAAATGTAGGGTAAAATGGGGCAAAACACATGCCCAAACAAATAACAAGTCCAACAGTAGATATTCTCATTCAAAGAAACCCAAACAAGAGAGTAAGGGGATCTCTATCTCACAGATCAACCCAAGAAAGTGAGTAGCCATCGGTTCCAAGGTAAAAACCATCTACGATGTCCCACACTTCATTGTAACTGCCTAGGAGGAACAAGTCAAAGGGGATCAAATCACCACCCTTGATACTATCCGATTTGGGCGGTGCTGACTCACCCGCACGATTTTGGGTCGCGTCACAAGGATGCCTTTCGGTGGGGAAAGAACCTTTATTTCTCATGAGTCCTTAGGTACACCAAATCAAACCTCACCATTGTACTACACATGTGAGGGTTATGCTCTGGTAGTCATCAAGGAACACCACTTCCTAGCCCCGCTGGAGGGTAAACTCGGCACTATCGTCGGGGAATGCCACTTCCCAGCCCCGCTGGAGGGTAATCCTGGTACTGTCGTTGAGGAATTCCACTGCCCAACCCAACTGGAGGGTAATCCCAATATTTTCATCAGGGAACGCCTCTACCTAGCCCAGCTGGATGGTAAGCCCGATATTGCTCTGGTGAGTCTGTCTGTACATTGTCGTCATCAGGTGTCGTCTCTGTGCATTTTAATCCGGAACATTCATATCATATCTCAAAAGCCACTTTTGAGGGAACCATCACGTTTTACGTGAAAAAACACTCAGTATAGGCATCTCGCAGGATGAAATCCAAGTTCAAACAAAAGAGATACAAACTTTTAAAGGTCATTAGTTGAGACCAAGAAGTAAACAACGTGTTAGGGGACTCACATGGCGTGTGGCCCCTCTTCGTCGCCCAGCCATGTCTCTGGTAAAACACGGGTTTTATCTCATGTAGGGGAACACGCTGTGTGGGTGGACTACATGGTGTGTCCTATATATCCGGGGACCGGATGTGTCTGCTGGCCGTGTGTCCTTCACACGGGACATCCCACATAGGGAAGCGGTACACAATGTGTCAAGATAGTACACGCCGTGCCATCACTTTGGTTTCCCAAAACCTAGCGCCACCACTGAGGGAGGGTTATATGGTGTGTGTTCTTCGTTGAACATGGCGTGTAATAAATAATCTCACTAGGATTCTAAATATGCACCGAATCCTCGCACACGCTTCGAATCAGACTTCGCTGCGATCAACATTTCCTGGAAACACTCCAAAATTTATGGATTTGGCCAAAGAACACGGAAACGATTCGCCGTTCATCGCGAATCAGTCCCAATCATGGATGAGGGTTTGGATAGATCTCCTGAGTACCATCACGGTTTTGTTTCTCATCAGATCATCACAAAACGTCCATATTCTTCATCGTCGTGTCATGCTATTTCCAAAACTATGCCTCACTCGCAATTTCTTTATCATTTGACAAATCCAACTCGAATATGTCTCTTCATGGGTGCTTGAATGAGCTAGGGTTTCCCGAAAATCTGTCATACCATGATCCACAAGGATGCGTTGTTGTCCAAGCGTTCTTGGATGACCGATCATCATTGTTTAATTCGGGTTAAAACAACCAAAAGAGAATTGGAAACTAGTAATCGAGCTCATGTAAAGTTAAAATCCAAAGGTGCAAGTAGAAAGAAGGAGATTCAACATGATCAACTTTTAAGTCAAGGCATAAAATGAAAAGAACGATTCCTACCTAGATTCAATCGCTCTCTGTTGATGTAGAATGCGTTCTTTGATGAAGGAGGGAAAATATCTGTTACGCCTCGATCTGCCTGAGTTCAAAGTTCGCCATCATTCTTCGTCGTCGTTGGCCAATGGAAGGAGAGGATGAGAGAGGAGGCGGGGAGTCATTATTGGAAAAGGAATTATGAGGCCAAATTCCCAAATTATGAATTTATATCAAGGAAATTAGGTTGAGTGACTTTTAATTAATTAATTAAATTAATTAATTTATTTCACTTAAAACCTTCCGCCAACTAGAGAGGGGCCTAAAATCCCCACACTAACTTACTTTATGTCGCACATAGGGTAAAAACCACATTCCGAACCCAACCGTGGTCTTGGATTTTTAATCCGATCAATTGCTTGAGAGTTATCCTATTTTCTTTAATTAACTGCATGTGCGTAATATAAAATACATTTAATATTTTTATTAAATCAATTCCGGGCACACTGGGCCTTGGAATCGCATGACGTCTTAGATCCTGACTCTGGGATAATATTTAAAAATATTTCAAAGACTTATTAGGAAAAAAATGAGTGTCTAAAGTGAAAGGCTCGCAGAGATCTTAACTTATAGAGGTTTTTTCTCATGGAGGTCATCTAAGGACCAATGAGACTATAGATAATTAATTGTTTTCTCAATGGAAACACCAATCTCTTCTAGAAAAGAAAAAAAATTCCATACCATAATAATAAGGAATGAAGAATCCTTTCTAGTTCGTTGTATAAATCTTCTTGCTATAGGAAAATTTATCTCAAAAGGCCTGTCAAATTGTCTTCCCTAAAGAACACATTGCAATAAAAATAGTGTTTTGATGATGGAGTCGACATACAAGGGATCAAACCTGGATGTCTAATTTTTGAGTTCTTCAATATAAAATATAAACACAAGGTCATACTCGGAAGGCCTTGGACCTTTGACAACCAACAGATCATAATAGAGGATCTGAAAAATAATGAGGATGTGCTAAAAATGAACCTTTCTAATTCACCTTTTTGGGTTCATATTTTGGGCATCCCCTACTGGTTCAGATCTGAGCACATCATGAGAGAATGCAGATCACGCATAGGTGTCTTTATGGAATGGGATTAATCAGAACCTATTCTATGGGGTCCTTACATGTGGATAAGGGTATCAATTGATTTGGTTTTACCTCTCCTAAGGGGTACCTTTATATCAATGAAGAACTCAAAACCCTAGATTGGTTTTGAGTATGAAAAGATACTAGTCTTCTGCTTCTTCTGTGGATGCATCAGAAACACGGAGAAGGAGTGAACCTCAAAGACAACCAATGGGAAACGTAATGGTTTCATGCATTATGGTCCTAGGCTCCGCACAAAAAATCATGGGAAAACATTTATTCTAGAATATAAAAACATAAGTATAGAGATAAACTTTAAAAGAACCTAATAAAGCAAACCACCAATGACCAAGAAAGGACTATTTTACTAGGGTCACTGCAATTTCCTACAGATTATTAAGGTACAGTTAATCTAATGGAAGTGGTAAACCCAACCCCTCAAGCTGACCCTCAGGGATCTGGGAGCGCCATTGTCATCCTAAATAAAGGCCCCGTGGAAATGAAAACCTTTCCGACATCCCTACCCTGACTGACAGATGGTATTCTTAAAACACCATCCAGCCCAAAGCACATCTTCACAGACCCTCCAGACCTGGTTCCTCCTCCATGCTTTGAACCTCCAGACTGAGTCCCTACCCTAGACATTGAACTCTTACGACCCATCTCCTAGGCTGAAGATGAAATGTAGGGGTTGAAATTGACTGGTGCTAAAGAACATAGGAAGTGGAGAAGGATAATTAGAGGGAACCCAAGAATTGAACCCCTGTTTCAAAACACTATTGGAATAAGCGAACCAAAAAATCAACTCTGGGAAGCGAGAACCTCCCAAAAAGATGGAAGTCTATAGATAATGGATTGTTTTTTGAAATTTTAGAGGCGGAGGCAGGTCTAACCCAACCCCACCTAGCCCAATGAAAATCTTATGCTAGAACCGCTGTGGGATTGGAAACACACACACAATTCATATGCTCTGGAATAGAAGTTCTCTAAGTCACCCTAGTGTGTTTTTTTTCTAAAACCTTGCTTGAAAGTAAGGACATGCACAACATTGACTCCAAAGTGGGTTTTGAGGGATTCTTTTCAGTCTTGCACCATGACCATGCCGATGGTCTCCACCTTCTATAGAAGGAGGGAGTTGACATTAGAATTAAGAGCTTCTTTCCAAACCATAACACCACCTCTGTTCACTAGTCTGACATTCCTGTTAGGTTATTTGTTGGTTTCTATGGTTGACCCTCTCAAAATGATAAACAAAAGTCATGGGACCTCCTTAAAACAATTAGGAATGGAATCCCAAGACATTTTCTCAGGGGATGAGATTTTAATGAGATCATGTTCCAAAGCAAAAAGAGAGGAGGTACCAAAAGGCCCTCGAACCATATGGGAGACTTCATATAGTGTAATGACTCAGGTTTTTTCTAGTTTTATTTTTATAAATTAATTAGAAAAATTCCAAGAACAAGCGCTAAGACAACGTGTGATTTTGAGGACTAGTGTGCATGGAACAATTCATTGAAAAATGTTATGTTTTTAATAGTACGTGAAATCAGTTTTCCTGAAAAAGTGGAATAAATTCTAAATGGGTGCTCAGATTAGAAATCTAAGGGAATTTTTTCATTTAGAACAATGACTTTACCTTAGGCAGGGCCTAACCTTGGCCGACGTGGGCCGTCTATGAAAGATAGTTTTTAGACGTAAACTTTATTAAAATAATTTAATAAAAAATATTTTTGATATAGTGTTGGTTTCCCTTTTTATATTTCGGGTATCCAGGGTTACGACATAACCCTGTAAATCCTCTAAGGCAAGGAGAATGAACTCTCTCCGATAAACGACGATAAACCAGAGAATGGATCAAAGATTGTCATGCCAACAGAGTTGGGAGATCTCATCAATGACTACGACCTACCGTTCTATTTCAAAAAAGGATCTAAACTCCATGTAGAACATTGTTTTATTTATGATCTTTCCCTGATTCTGAATTCAACGATGAACACAAACCAACCCAAAAACATGTTTGTTTGTGGTTCGATCGCTTGTGGGATGAGTGTTAGGTTTGTGGAGATTTAATGGGAGATAGATCTGTGTGATTATTTTATTCTTATTTAATACTTATAATAAGGATGAATAGAGGATAAAAAAATAAAGGCCATGATTCTTCCTTCATGCATTATTTTTCTTCTTCTCTCCCCAGTTATTGGCGTTCTTCATCGTTGGACCCATGTGGTCACGGATCGACTTGCCGGGAGGCTCCAAACATGATCAGAACCCTAGAGTGATGGAAAGATGAATTAAAAACCAAGTTAATGAAGAAAATAACTTGAGAATTGCATAACTAGTCACATTTCAAAAAAATGGACTATCGGAGAAGAACTGGCGACCCGCGAAAGTAGGTGGGCCGATGGCTGGTGCAGGCGGCTCGACCATGTAGGATGATGCGGCTCGGCCACAAGGCATGAGGGGGATGTGGCGAGGAGGCTGCATACATGGCAGGGAGGTGGAACATGGCTTAGTTCTGAGTTGGAGGAGCCCGCAGCGGCAAGGTCATGAGGCATGAGGAGTGGCGGGCCGACTGAGTGGAACAGGACACGACACCGTGTCAACACGAGAGGCATGCGGTCGGGGCGGACTACGTGCAGCACTCCAAGCCGGCCCGAAGTGTGGGCTAGACCAAGGGGAGAGGTGATGGTTCAGACTAGACTGAACCGGGCTGGGTCAGGTCGGTTCGGCCAGACCAGGTCAGGTCAGCCGGCGGGTCGGGTCCGGCTGGTCAGATCAGACTTGGGCCAGACCTTTTTACGAAAATAGCCATAACTTTAAAACTATATGTCCGTTTGATGAGCCATTTGAGGCATTGGGACCCTTGCGACATGAAGTTCCTTTTGAGATACTCTAAATGAGTTTTTTTGTGGAAGTGTTCATATATCCTAATGGCTTGAGGAGTAGGTTCTCCTAGAATAATCATGCTATGAGCAGAATCCTAATGGCTGGTTGTGACCTTGAGACTATGTGACTTGAGCCTACATTAATTTATGAGACCATGTGTCTTACCAAGACTATGTGTCTTATCGATACTGTGTGTCTTTTTGAGAATAAGTGTCTCATGGAGACCGTGTGTCTTATCGAGACTAGGTGTCTCATTGAGACTATGTGTCTTATGAAGCATGACTGATAATCCTGTTATTTATACTATAGACTTATAACCATGTGAGATGACTATGCATTCCTTTGTGGTATTCTATGTGGTATCTTACATATGGAATTATTTATGTTATAATTCATGTATTTATTTTGCGGTATACTTCATATATTTATTAGTAGTATTCCTTTGTGGTTTCAGGGTGTCCTATTGAGTATTGTTTTACTCACCCATCCATGGGCTTCGCCTGCACGTGTCGTGTCTTGTGTAGACGATAAACACTTTGACAGAGTCCTAGGTGGACCAGGACCAAGTGGTACTTAGAGAGATCAAACAGAAGAGGTGTTCTCCTATAGCTTCAGACATCTGTCCTACACCTACCCTTTAGGTAGAGGTTTTCATGGATGAGTTTCAAGAACTTGTAATTTCACTTTACCAGACTCCTTTCTTTTGGATGGGATTATATTATGTATCTGCTTACTTTCCAGTTTTCTACTATCGTAATCTTAGTATATTCATGCATTGTTTACTTAGTGTTTTACATTTCAACATCCTTGGGCTTGGAGATGCGTGAATGTGTAAAGGTAATTAGGAAAATGCCTCCCATTTGTGAGATATGCCTACTCAGTGCTAGTCACCAACCCTTGGCCTATTGGAGGCAGGCTTAAGGTATTCATGACACGGGCCCCTATGGGACAGGTCATGAAAAAGTGGTATGAGAGGAAATTTGGTTCTACTAAAGGACTCAGAGTCTGTGAGTTTGGTTTGGGGAAATAGTGTCAAGTGTTTTGAGTTTGGATTTCAGGCCAGGGAATCTAGTGTTGGTGCGGCGACTGACATATCCATACACCAGGGCTCTGGACAACTACTTTTCAACTCGGTACAAGAAAACATTGGTTTTAGGGGAAAAATGGTACATGCATCATATAGGATTTGGGTGTGTTCTCATGTCCTTTTTGTGTCAGCTCACCGGGTATACTCTATTGACCATGATACATCTTGTTCTATTTCAGGATGCCTCCATGTAGATAGAAATCTAGGATTCTTTTGCGTGATCACAAGGATGATCCGCCTATTGATGAGGTATCGATATAGGGGCTTATACCAGAGATAGAACCTCAAGGTTCTTTTCCAGTGATACCACCACCCATCGAGAACCAGTTACTACCAGCACTACCGGTCGAGGATTCATACAGGATGAGTGCATTGCATGAGTTCCATAGGTAGCAACCTCCTAGGTTTTAGGGCGAGACAGACCCTCGGGTAGTTTAATATTGGATGAAGGTAGTTTACATGTGTCTTCCACCTTATGAGGATGCCTTCTAACCAGATGTCAGTCCTAGTTGCGAGTCTTATTTAGGTATTATCTAGGCGATGGTGGAGCTTAGTGACCGAGACACATGATGAGGTGACTCTCTCTTGGGCAGACTTCGAGTGTCTCTTCATAGAAGAGTTATTTCCAGCTACGTTGCGATCAGTGTGAATCCAGGAGCTCCTGCATCCATAGTAGGGTAGTCAGACTATGGCGGAGTACTCAACGGGGTTTACTGATCTTTATCACAACTCCATAGATATGGTGAAATACCTGTTCTTCAGGGATTGGACCTTTGAGAAGGGGTTACACCAGGAGATCAGGCCTTCCATGATATCAATTAGCATTCCTATATATGATGGGGTACTAGAGCGAGCATTGTTAGTGGACAACTTTCTGGCGGAGCATACACCAGTAGTGGGAGCTACCAGCAAGCACCGGGTAGCTGAGTCTTTAGTGGTAGGTGGCCGACAATAGTTATATGGACCCAAGAGGGCCAAGCACTCTAGGGGATGACCCCAAGACACATGATTAGTGGTGCAGGGATCTCAGGGAAGAGAAATTTATCTTAAGGATATGCCATGTTACTCATGCATTTGTTGGGGACATATGGCTCGAGATTTCCCAAATCATTGTACGGATGATCAGGAGACGGTTGAGGGACTACTGAGGAAGAGGAGGCATGAGCAGGGTGGTATGAAGGGTGACGGATGTGGAAGGGGAGCAGGCAGGACAACAGGAGGTGGGAGGAGGTTTGATGTATTACCACCACTACCCCCGGGATGTCCACGCCAGGATCAGGGAGCTGGTGGTCAGGGACGAGGACAACTACAGGTGATGGAGAATTACGACCTCGAGACTCCAGGGATGATTAGAGGTACCATATATGTATTTTCCACCCTATCTTCTATTTTTATAGACACACATTCCAATCATTCCTTTCTTTCTACGAACCTTGTTTGGGGTTATAAGATTCTAGTTGAACCATTAACTCAACCCTTATGTTTAGAGACTCATACGGGAGGTGATTCAATGATAACACACTAGTGTCAACAGTGTGAGATTAATCTTAGAGGTGAGAGTATTGGTTGGGATATTTTGGTAGCGGCATTGAGGCCTTATGAATTCATTCTAGATATGGACCGATTATCCATAGTCCATGCTCAGATTAAATATTTTAGGTGCAGAGTGTGGTGTGTCTGTGGTGATGGGACTAGGTTTTCCTTTGTTTCCGAAAAGGAAACACATGTATCACATGATTTACTTACTCATAGGATGGTGAAACCAATTACTCATCAATTGGATAGCCTCACCCTCAGTACAGTGGATTATAGGAGTCCTTAGTTTCCTACAGTGGTGGTAGAGTATGAGGGTGTTTTCCCTGAGGATGTTCCTGGATTACCTCCCTACAGGGAGGTAGAATTCTGTAGTGATCTATACCCTGGGGTGACACCAATATCTACACCTGCATATCGAATGGACCCCACAGATTTTCATGAGTTGAGGGTATAGTTGGAGGACTTGTAGAGGAAGGGCTTTGTGAGACCCAATGTTTCACCCCGGGCAACCCTAGTTTTATTTTCCAAGAAGGCATACGAGAGTTTTAGGTTATGTGTAGACTTTTGGCGCCTGAACCAGGTGACCGTGAAGAATAGGTACCCACTAACTAGGATCAATGACCTATTCAATCAATTTAATGGGTCGTGGTGGTTCTCAAAGATTGAACTTAGATCAGGCTATCATCAGTTACAGGTATGAGATGAGGATGTACTGAAGATGACCTTCAGATGTCAATACAACCACTATGAGTACTTGGAGATTCCATTTGGCATGACGAATGACCCAACAGTGTTCATGAGACTCATGAATAGGATATTTCATCCTTACTTAGACTGGATCATGGTTATCTTCATTGATGGCACCCTAGTTGACTCGACGTATGAGGAGGAGCACAAGAGACACTTGAGGATGGTCCTGGACACACTCCAAGAGCACTAACTCTATGTGAAGCTCTCAAAGTTTTAGTTCTGGATAAAAGAGGTCCATTTTACGGGACACATCATTTCAAAGGCTAGAGTTTCGGTAGATATAGTGAAGATTGAGGTAGTGCTTGATTGGGATCCACCCAAGAGTGTTACTGAGGTACAAATTTTCCTTGGTTTGACTGGGTACTATTGAAGGTTTGTACCCAAATTTTCCAAAGTAGAAACACCCTTTATGGCTTTGACATTGAAGGTAAAACCTTTCATGTGGATAGAGAAGTTCCAGGAGAGTTCTCAATAGTTGAGAAAAATTGACAAGCGCTCCCATCTTGAGATTTCCAAAGGAGGGTGTCGAGTACATAATATTCTGTGATGCATCAGGAACCAGTTTTGGTTGTGTCCTGATGTAGAGGCAAGTGGTGATTGCCTATGGTTCACACCGATTGAGACATCATGAGCATAACTATGTGACCCATGAAATTTATCTAGTGGCAGTAGTCTTTGCATTGAAGATGTGGAGACACTACCTAATAGACGAGCAATTTATTATCTACTACGACCAAAAGAGTCTCAAGTATATCATCTCTCAGAAGTATCTGAACTTGAGACAGATACAATGATTAAATTTCCTATAAGAATATGACTTTGAGATTGTGTATAATCCTGGAAAGGGGAACATGGTGGAAGATTCTCTCAGTAGGAGATTGAGTCCACAACTACTGAACAAGGCATCAGAGTAGTTGGCCTCATTGTATATATCCTTTATGGATGGGGGTGGAGCAACTTACCTCTAGTCGATGTTTGTCACCCCTCCACTCTTACATCAAGTCATAAAGGCATAACTTGGGGATGAAAAATGCGAGACCTTATGTGCTCAGGTGTCTACAGGGAATACCCCTGATGGATATTCAAAAGGTGGGGGGTAGTTGTTCTTTTCATAGGACACACAGTGTTACCGGTGGAGTTACGGGAGGAGGTCTTGAGGGAGTTCTATATACCCCCTTTGACGATACATCTGGGTGTGTAGAAGATGTATTGGGACCTATAATATTAGTTATGGTGGTCGGGGATGACGAAGGTAGTGACATAGTTCATTTCTAGATGCCTAACTTGTTATCAAGTGAAGGATGAGCACTAGGTTCCAACGGGCTTGACCCAACCCCTTGAGGTTCTAGAGTGGAAGTGGGATGAGATATCGATGGACTTCGTGATAGGTTTACCATGAACATCTAGGAGACACGATTCCATCTGGGTGATCATTGATCGACTCATCAATTCGGATCACTTCCTACCTATCTAGAAGTAGAGTTAAGTAGAAAACCTAGGACACCTCTACGTGTAGGAGATAATTCGACTCCATGGAGTTCCGTATATGATAGTCTTATATCATGATTCTCCTTTTAATTTTCGGTTGTGGAAGGGATTTTATGAGGAGTTTGGGACTCAACTGCGCTTGATCATAGATTTTCACCCACAAACGGATGACCAAATTGAGCGGACCATCTAGGTTCTGGAGGACATGCTACATTATTGAATCCTAGATTTTTCCTGTAGTTGGGAGGATCACCTACCTATGGTGGATTTGCATACAAAAATAGCTACCATTCCACCATTGGTATGGTACCATTAAAGGCCTTGTATGAGTGACCCTGTAAGTCACCACTTTGTTGGAAAGACCCAGGAGAGTCAGTACTCATGGGCCCGGAGTTGGTGTAGGTGACTACATAGAAGGTGCAGGTCATCCAAGAGCAGAAACAAACTGTATAGAGCCCTCATAAGTCTTATTCTTATCGGTGACAGAGGCCTTTGGAGTATAAGGAGGGATACCATGTGTTCCTTCATATCTCTCCTCAGCACGGGATACAAAGATTTGGCCGGGGCGACAAGCTATCTCTGAGGTTCATCAACCCTTTCCTGATTCTATGTAGAGTTGGCGAGCTGGAGTACTACTTGGCTCTACCTCCATAGTTAGAGCAGGTTCACGACATCCTCCATGTGTCACAGCTGAGTAGATACATGTATGATCCATCACACATCATTGACTAGGGTGAGTTGGACCTTGATAATGGGGCGAATTTTTCTGAGTACTCGGTGAAGATTGAGGATCGATAGGAGAGGATTCTTTGCGAGTGGTCGATTCCTATGGTGCAAATTCAGTGGCAGTATGAGAATCTCTAGGAGAGAACATGGGAGTGGGAGGCTCAAATTCGTGCTCAATACCCTCATTTGTTTGTATAGCCCATTTTTTGGATTTCAGGGACGTAAATCCCTAAGGTGGGGAGAATTTGATGACTATAATTTTCTCCAGTTTTATTTTTATAAATTAATTGGAAAAATTATGAGACCAGGCACTGAGACAACATGTGATTCCAAGGCTCGGTGTGCTTGGAACAATTCATTGAAAATGTTAAGTTTTTAATAGTATGTGTGAGAGATTTTCCTAAAAAAGTGGAATAAATTATAAAAGGGTGCCCAGATCAGAAATCTGAGGGCACCGTTACATTTAGAGTAGTGAATTTAACTTAGGGCCTAACCTTAGCTGAAATGGGCTGTCTATGAAAGATAGTTTTTAGATGTAAACGTACTTAAAATAATTTAATAAAAATTATCTTTGACACAATGTTGGTTTCCATTTTTATATTGCCTATTTTCAGGAATCTAGGGTTACAACATAACCCTGGAAATCCTCTAAGGCAAGGAGAAGAAACTCTCTCTGACGAACGATGACTAATCAGAGAACGGATCGAACATCGTCGCGCAAACAGAGTTAGGAGATCTCATTAATGATGAAAACTTACCATTATTTGTAAATAAAGGATCCAAAATCTAGGTAGGATGTTTTTTTCTTTTTGATCTCTCCCCGATTTTGAATTCAACAATGAACATGAACCAATCCATGAACAGGTTGATATGGGGTTCGATTGTTTGGGGGATGGGTGTTAGGTTTGTGGGGATTTAATGAGAGATAGATTTGTGTGATTTTTTTATTCTTCGCTAATCCTTATAATAAATACAAATCAAGGCCAACACGAAAAAATTCCATGATCCATCCTTCATGCATTCTTGTGCTTCTTCCCTTCTCCATTCTTGGCATTCTTCACCGTTGGACCTGCGTGGGCGCGACTCAACTTGCCGGGAGGATCTAAATGCGATCGGACCCCCGAAGTGATGGAAATATGAATAAAATACCAAGTCAATGAAGAATGCAACTTGAAGATCACAAAAATGGCCCTGTTTTAAAAAATGTACCATTAGAGAAGAACGGGCAGGCTGGCGGCCGACGATGCACGACGGTGCGATGCGTTGGTGCCACGTGGAGGGTGGCTCGACCATATAGGAGGTTGTGGGGTGTGAGGGGCACATAGTGAGGAGGCTCTGTATGTAGTGGGGAGGTGGAACATGACTCAATTCCACATTGGAGGATCCCATGGTGGTGAGGCTGCGAGACAGACAGAGTGGCGGGATGACCACGTGGAATGCGGCATGACACTGCGTCAACACGGGAGGCACGTGGTTGAGGAAGACCATGTGTGGCGCAGCAAGTCGGCCCACAGTGTGGCCTAGACTAAGGAATCTGGTCTGGGTCGGTCCAGGTTTGGTGGGTCGAATCGGACCCGGACCGGACCCGAGCCGGGCTTTTTTACTAAAACATCCCTAACTTTCAAACCGTGTGTCTATTTGACGATCTGTTTGCAGCATTGGGACCCTTGTGGCATGATAGTCCTTTTCAGATACTCTAAGTGAGTTTTTTTTAAGTTTTCATGCAAACTAATGTCTTGAGTAATAGTTTCTCCTGAAAAAAGCACACTAAAAGTGAAATCTCAATGGTTGGATGTGACCTTGAGACTATGTGACTTGAGACTACGTGAATTTTTGAAACTACGTGTCTTATTAAGACTGTGTGTCTTATCAAGACTAAGTGTCTCATGGAGACTATTTTTCTTGTCGAGACTAGGTGTCTCACTGAGAATATGTATCTTATGAATCATGACTGATAATCCTGTTGTTCGTACTACAAACTTATACCTATGTGAGGTGACTATATATTTGTTTGTGGTATTCTATGTGGTGTCTTTCTTGTGGAATTATTTATGGTATACTTTGTGTATTTATTTTTTGGTATAATTTATGTATTTATCAGTGGTATTTTTTTGTGGTTTCGGTGTGTCCTACTGAGTATTGTTTTACACACCCCTAAACGGGCTTCGCCTACACGTGTTGTGTCTTGTGAAAACAATCGACACTTTGACGGAGTCCTAGGTGGACCAGGACCAACTGGTGCTTAGAGAGATCAGATAGAAGATGTGTGATCCTATGGATTCATACAACCATTTTACACCTACCCTTTAGGTAGGGTTTTCTGTGGATGAGTTTCAAGAACTTGTACTTTCACTTTACTAGACTGCTTTCTTTTGGGTGGGCTTGTATTCTAGCCCTGATTACTTTCCAGTTTTCTACTGTCATACTCTTTGGTTGGTATCTTAGTATATGAATTCATTGTTTACTTCGTGTTTTATATTTCAGCATCCTTGGACTTGAATATGTGTGCATGTGTACAAGTACATAGACAAATGCTTCCAATTTGTGGGATATGCCTACTCAGTGCTAGCCACCAACCCCTAGCTTATTGGAGGCGGGCTTGGGGTAGTCATGAAACGGGACCCTCTAGGACGGGTTGTGACATGTAGGCAGTCTAATGCACAAGTGTCTCTGACTTGGGACACGTAGGTATCCCCTTCACATGGCACTATGCCTACTCAGAGAACACACACATCAAAGAGAGACTAGATAGATTCTTAGCATATTTCGACTGGCTCACAATTTTCAACCTCTTTCAAGTCTCCCACCTCACCCTATCCATGTCATACCACTACTCGATTCTCATTCACTTTAATATTAACTACAAAAATCCAAGATGTGAGATACCTTTTATTTTTGAAAGCTACTAGACAGGGGAAAAGGGATGTGAAGAAGTAATCAAAGTAGGATAGACTACGAGTGGAACCAACATTAATGATAAAATACACCAAGTTGTGTCAAAACTTAAAAAATGGATTGGTTAGTGGTTTCACCAACTAGACCAATATTGTGACAACATTGAAAAAAGGTTCTCCAAACTCCACTCTCTCCCACCTTCATTTACGATCATTTAAAATATTTCACCATTGGAGACTAAATTCGATGAAACCCTCATAATAAAATAAATCTACTGGTCTATGCATGATCACAACACTCATATCAAATAGGGGGACTTCAATACACATTACTTCCACTATAAAGCTTCTAGAAGGAATTGTAAAAACCTTATTTCATGTCTTACCTCTCCTGATGAAATTATTGTCTCGAATAAAGAGGAGATCCATGGACTTGTCCTTCAATTTTTTCAGGATCTTTACACAGCTGGTGAGACCACCATTTCCACCAAGGTTGCCTCTTATATTATGCCTGTTGTTATAGAGGCGATGAACAAAAATCTCACACAGGATATTATTGATGAGGAAATCCTTTTGGACCTTAATCAAATCCACTCCACCAAATCCCTAGGCCCTAACAGATTCCACACCCTCTTCTTTAAAAACTTCTGACACATTGTGGGGCCAAATGTGTCAAGATTGATAAAGGACCTATGGAATAGGAAGGTCAAATTTTCCTCCATCAACAAAAACCTCATCACTCTCATTCCTAAAACCCATAATCCCTCTCATGTTTCTGGGTTTTGAACAATTAGTCTATGAAATGTCACCTATAAAATCTTCTCTAAGCTTCTGGTTAACCACCTTCTCACCTTTCTTCCTTCCATTGTCTTCGAAAATAAAAGTTCCTTTGTCCCCAATGGGATTATCTTGGATGAAGCGATTATTTACCATGAAAATTTTCACTCTATGAAGACCCATAATGTAGCCAAATGTGGCATCATGGATTGGAATCTAGACATGTCGAAAGCTTTCAACAGAGTGGAATAGCCTTTCATCCGATTCATACTGAGAAAAATGGGCTTCTTCCTAAAATGGTCAACATCATTATGAAATGTGTTACCTTCATCTTGTTCAAGATCTGCATTAATGGAGGACTTTCATAGAGCTTCTCACCCTCTAGGGGGTCTGTGCTAGGGTGAACCCCTTTCCACTTCCCTATTCATTTTAATGGCTTATGTTTTATCTAATCTTATTTCAACAACAACTAAGGATAATTTAGTTCATGGAGCAAAGACCTATCATTGGGGGCCTCCCATCTCTCATTTCTTCTTTGCTAATGATTATCTTCTTTTCTCCAGGTCCACTTTGGAAGAATGAAAGGGTATTTTCCTTCTTGTCCACATCTATGAGAATGCTTCAGGAAAACTTATCAATCCCTTTAAATCATAAATTTCTTTCATCACGGGCGTGCCCCTGAATAGAAAGGCTGATACCCAATAGGCGTCTGGCTTCCAAATGGTTGATAAACACCAAAAGTACCTTGGGATTCCTATGGTCCTCTGTCGTTCCAAAAAATAAGTTTTCTATAGCATCTTGGAAAGGGTGGATAAAATAATTCAAGGTTGGAGTTACAAAAGAGTCTACAAATCAGGAAAAGAAATTCTCATCAAATTAGTTTCCCAATCCATCTACCCTTATTTTATGATTCTCTTCAAGATCCACAATTTCATCATCAATCATATCCACTCTCTACTTCAATTTTTTTGATGGGGTCTCAATGAAGGAAAAAACATGGCTCACTGAATCACTTGGGATAAACTCTGCAAACCCAAGCCTCATGAGGGAATGGGGTTCAGAGACCTATGCTTCTTCAATGATGTGCGTCTCACCAAAAAAGGATTTTGGTTTATTCAACAACCTCTTTCTATCTATGTGAAGGTTATCAAGGCTAAATAATTCCCATATAATGATTTTTCAGCACCCCATGAGGTCCCTACCCCAGTTTCCTCTGGCATAGCCTATTGGGAGCATGCGTGACCCTCCTGAGGAGTCTTTACTAGAGAATTGTAAATAAATCCTCCATTAATATTTGGAAGGAATCATGGATGGTTTATGGAAATGGTATTAAAGAAAATACCCCCACCCTTGAAGGTATCAGTGATGTAAAGGCCCTCTCCATTTTTAATGAGGAAGGAAGCAGATGGTGCCCTGAGAAAATCTCCTCCTGGTTCAACGAGAGGGATAGGAAAATTATTATTAGTATCTCGGTTGCTAGAGATTTGGGTCCTGATTGTTTATGATGAAGTGGGGAAAACACTGGTACTTACACTATTAAATCTAGGTAGGCACTTTCTTTAACTGCTCTGACTCCGGAAGTGGAGGCTCTCTGGAAATCCATCTAGCGCCTACGTATTCTCCCAAATGATCACCTTTTTTGGTGGAAAGTCTGCATCGAGATCCTTCCTTATCTAGGATTCCTTGCCTCTCTCCACGTGTATGACAACTCAACATGCCCTATCTTCATGTCCATTCCTGAATATTCCATTCACACCATTTCCCACTACCTTGGAACAAGGAACATCTAGCTCACCTTTAACCCTCATGCTGACAACCTCCTAGATATGGCTCCTGATCTTGTGACTCTTCTCGCAAAATAGTATTCACACCTCATCTCCAAGGACCTGAATTTCAATTGTACAGTTGCATGGATCATTTGGGTGAGAAGAAATGACATTATTATCCAAGAAATTCCCCTTTTGGGTTGAGAACACATCCCACTAGTTATTAGCATGGAACCACAACGAGAATATGTTTGATGACCCCCTCTCAAGCATGATCCCTGTACATGGAAACAACCCATTGGTGGAACTCTAAAAATTAACATGGATGCATCACCATAAAACAAAGGCATCATAGGTTTCATCTCCATCATTCAGGACTCTCATGGGCTGATCATTGTAGCTTTTCACTCTTCATTCTTAGCATCACTCTTACTCGTAGTCACCAAAGCTCAACTAATTGTTCTTGGCATGAAATTATCTTTAGAACAAGGGTGGAAATCCATCACTTTGAAATTAGATTTCCTCACTATCATCTATTCTATATCTTCTCTAGAGGTTGGTCTATAGCCTTTTGGCCTTTTGATCTTGAAGATCTAGTCACTTCAGCTCTGCTTTTTGACTTGGTCCTTCCCCTTTACCAAAAGGGAAGGTAATATGGCAGCTCATCATTTTGCTACTCGAGGCCTCTCATGACCCACATGTTTGGTTGGATTTTTCCCCAATTGGATGTCTTCTCTTATTTTACCTGATCTTTAATCTCTTAATATACGAGTTTCTCTTTTTTCTTCAAAAAAAAATATATATTATTATATCTACATTTTTCACTGGAAATGTTCAGTGTAAATTTTTTATTGGAGATAAAAAATCATAAATTTATATAAGTATATAAAAATATAAGTATATACATGCATAGGTACATACATATATATAAGTACACTACTACAAGTACATACATATACATATAAGTACATACATAGATACATGCATGAATATAGATTAATGTAATTATTTACAGATACATATAAATATAAGTATATGCATAATTATATATACATGTATACATACATACATACATATATAAGTATATATAAATATAAATATTTAAATTTATATTTTAAAACAAATACATACATACATTAATATATTGTTATATTTAAAATCGACATTGGAAATATTCTATGTAACTAAGATATTTTCAGGGGCAGTTTATTTTTTGCACTAAAGATTTACAATTATACATCTATATAAGTAAATAAAAATATAAGTTTATACATGCATACATACATACATATATAAGTATATACAAATATAAATATTTATAAGTATGCTTTACTATAAGTACATACATACACCTATATATGTGTATGTATACTGATGTATATGTTTGTACATGTGCATGTATAAACTTATAATTGTACATAATTTTATATATGTATATTTGTATATAATTGTATTAATATATATTTATGTACTTATATTAATAAAGTTTTATGTATGCATTCATGTACTTATATTTAAACATATGTATGTAAGTATGCATGTATATGCTTATATTAGTTAGTATGTATAAATGCATGCATGTGTGTATATGTGTGTGTGTTTACGTATGTAGGTAGATAATTCACATACATTGTTTATGTATGTAAACACTCATTATTTTTTATATTTTTATATACACATATATATAGTATGTACTTATATTAATATATAATTAATATAATATATATAAAAGTTATATATAATATAATACATATAATGGTTACTATTATAATAAATATTTTCATTTTATAACTAAGAACATTTTAAAATAAAATAATATTTTATATATATCTAAAAATTATTTAAATATATCCCTTTTAATACATTTTTATTTCATGTTTTTATTTATCTTTGTTTTAAAAAGTATATATATATGCACACACATATAACAAAATAACCTCACCCAATTTACTTTCCCCCATAAATTTATAATAATTATTTTCATAAATACATAAATCAGTTTCCTTTTTTTATTAGTTTATAATTAAAATTGGAAAACATATTTTGAATCATTTTTGTTTTAGATGTTTTATTATAATTTTTATAGGTTATTTTGGTCCACCTATTTGATTTTATTAAAAACCATCCCCATTATCGCATCCTCCTCTACATTACACTAGGTATTGTTTCCTTTCATTCACCTGAGAATTGATCCTCAATTATCAAGTGTGGAATTGAGAGGATAAAAATCCTCTTGAAAGTGATTTAAACCTTTATATATTAGAGAAAAAATAGAATTAATTTGAGAAATGGATAGATATTGTCTTGAACATATAATTCTTGTTTTTAGTTGGATCCATCCTACACAAGTATATTCAAAATCCTTGATTCTTCATTTACTCATAGATACTATTATGATAATGTATCCCGTAACCATTCATGGATGTTTAAAAACTAAGGTTATATGCTTTTTGGAGCGACTTTACTCATTCATTCGCAAAGATGAACTAAAAAGAGTTATTAGGTTTCAACATTTGTTTGATAAATTTGGTTCATTAAGAGTTTAAAAACTCACCCCCATTTCCTTAACAAACACAAATTTTTTACGATGTAATATACTCTTGGTGTTTCTTTCATAAATATGCTAAAATTTCTTACATTGAACTTAGATATGCAAAGTTATCACCTTTTAATTTTCAGAATAAAACAACTTTTATGGTTGAGTGGGAACCTAAAAAATTCCAACACTTAAAAAATAGTTACACCTTAGAAAAATCAAAAGGCACCAAACATCATAGTGCACAAGACACACATTCAAATTAAAAAAATTTCAAAACCATCACACGTCATTATCATCATGGATTGCGAGACCCTCAAGAAGCACACCCTATAAACCACTCACCACCATCATCATCCCTACCCATTGTCAGTGAAGAACCAAAAAAAGTCAACAAAATCACTATATAGAGTCACAACTAGGATGGAAACTCGACCACTGGAAAATACCATCACCATTGAGATAAAACAAACCAACAATGGAACACCCCTTCCATTAAGGATCACCAACAACAGGCATCGAACGAGAAAACTAGAAATGATTGAGATATCATGAGAAAAGACCAGATTCATCAAACCCGAACCAATAAAAAAACCATCTTCCATATTGATCCACATGAAAATCCCACCACATCTCAAACAACACCATCCAAAACCTCACCAAGAACCAACGCACCGGGCCGACCTGGATTGGTGAGAATGAACAAGAGGAAAGAGCAGAGTTTGGAGAGGGCATGCCTATATAGGGAGTGGAGACCTTTGACTGAACCACATACCACTTTCTTCAAAACCATACTCAGGAAAATTGAGACCATCAGGCTATAAAATCAGTAGTAGGTGAGAAGGATTGAAGAACCACTTATAAAGTCAACAAACCAGAAGAAAGCAATGACAAGGTTGAAACACCAAAGCACCACTGGACCATTCGATTCAACCAGAGACTAAATCCAAGGATGAACCCAACTGCAACGAACCCTCGACAACGAAAGAATCCCCCAAAACCATCCCAAGACACCAAAAATTACTTCATACTGACCATGGGAGAGGTCCATCATAACGAAATGGGTAGAAAGATTAGAGGAGGTTGAACGATCCAGAGAGAAAAAGATGACGAGCAAAGAAACCACCAAAAACCCAAACCATAGGATCTTATTTGAGACAAACCAGTGTGGGGTTTTATCATAAATATTAAGGCGATAAGAGTGGTGGTAGCAGCGGTTAGGGGACATGACATGATGGGGAATATCCAGCTGACATGGAACCAGTGAAACTAAGTAGCTGTAGGAATATGCATGATAAAAAAACAAGGAGGATAAGAAACAACGTCTCAGATGGATATGAAGGGAACAAAATAAAGAATAATACCTAAAAATTATGATAAAACAACAAAAAGGACGAGCAGAGGAAAAGGAGAAGTCAAAGAAGAAGGAAGTGAGTTGGAAAACCCTATAGGATGAGAGCGAGATCTCCGTTTGATAAGGCCTCCCTACAAAATTATCACATGTTAAGTTGAGGTCCCATTATTGGTGAATTTTTGAGATGAAAATTAAACATACCCATGATGAAATTTTATACTCAAACTCCTTTAAAATACCCTTTATTGGTGGATCTATCAAATTATAGCTAAATCTAACAAAGTACACAATTATTATGATGCTTAAACCAAATACATCACATAGCTATGTCTAAGACCAATATGTAATGATTTTCTATTATAAGTATTACTATATACCGTTTCCAACATTGGTTGACTATTAAGATGTATAACTACCAAGAACATTTTCTTAGGCCACAGTAATAGATCTGATAAGTGATATCCAAGCCATTCTAATTCTTTTCTAGTTACCGCTAAAGCAAAAAAATCAAAAGAAATTATGGATACTATTATAAAAGATTGTTTCTTTGATCCCCAAGGGATCAAACCACCACCCAATGTAAAAAACTCAACCACTCATAGAAGAGTGATATTAAATATTTTTATCCAACTTGAATTGAAAAAACCTTCCAACACCCTTGGATTTCCACTATAATATTTATAACAACCCATGGTACCCTATATATATATAAATAATCTTTCAAAAACATAAAATTGATCATAAACTAGATTTTTTTATGGATTCTCAACTTTACAACAACATATTCAATATCTATCCCTGTACTAGTCATAACATACATGAGACACCTAATAGACCTTTTATATCCTAGTTGACCAGTTGCTGTACTAAGATTTGGTAGTATCCAACCCCCCAAAGCATATGGCTTAAAAATCGATAAATAATAAAAATATTCAGTCATATTAAAACATTTTCAATGTAATGAGATTAATGATGATATTAGGAAAGTAACATGAAATTTTTATTCCTAATAATTTTAATTTAAAAAAAATATTAGCTTCACCCAATTTTTTCACACCAAAATTTCTGAAGAACCTTTGTGATAATTTGTTTTAACAAAGTTTTTGTATTTATTGACAACTAAAATTTTTTGTATAATTTTTTTTTGTTTTTCAGGATGGGACCAAGTCCATCAGAATGAATTTTTGTAAAAAATTTGAAAGTTTATGAATGTTCAAACCCAAACACAAAGGGGGAGAAAAGTTTTGTATTTGTGAAGATTTTTTTTGAACATAGGTTTCCAAACATAGAAGATTAGAATAAAAAGCACCAAACTCAGAATTTCTAAATTAGTAGCACCAGTCATAAGAGTCTTTCAAAATATGAAGTAGTTGATAAGATGAAACATTGGTCTCAGATCCATCGGTATGAAGTTTAGATTCATCAGACTCGATATTTTTTAGAAATTCTAAAGTTTCAGCATGAGGAATTCAGAATGATGCGGATGAGGTTTGTTAAGGAAAGCGAAGTAAGGTGTTAAAATGTTCTCAAAATTTCTAATCCAAATTCAGAAAATGCTTTAACCTTATTA
Organism: Viscum album; assembly: GCA_963277665.1. Taxonomy (NCBI): domain Eukaryota; kingdom Viridiplantae; phylum Streptophyta; class Magnoliopsida; order Santalales; family Viscaceae; genus Viscum; species Viscum album. Next base: position 194,359,333 of record OY728145.1, read on the forward strand.
AATTTCTTATAAATCATGAAAACTATCATGATGAAATCTATTGAAGAAATAGAGGAATCATAAAGATTGCATCAGTTCCATAAAAACAAGACAAATCTTACCAATGATCTATGACACTGGTTTGATCTTCATAATGAGAAAGTGGAAGACTGATGAAGTTTTAAGGAGTTCAAAGTTTCCATGTGAAGTCTTTATCAGATGAAGAGCATCATAATGAGAATTCCATCATTATAATTTTTATCAATGTGAATAAATTTGAGATGATGAAGATGATGGTTTTCAGTCAGAACCTATAAATAAAATATATAGATCATCATATCTAGAGGAATCATAGGCAAAAATTTTTGGTTGCTAGAAGTTTGTTTTTTACATAATTAGAATAAAAAAGGTTCTATAGGTACCAATCCATCGAATGCTGTGTTCATCAAGTAAATCAAATTTATTCTGATAATGAAAGTCAATGTGACTAACTCTTATAAGGAAATTCAATTTAAAATAAGCTGTAATAGTTTCATCCTAATGAGGTAAAAATGTTCCATTGGACTAAAGCTGAGGTAGGAAGGAAGATCAAAGCCAGGAAAGAAGATACAATCAGATTTACCTAATCTGACTGAAGAAAAGCAAGGAAGTCTAAAATGGATGAATATGAAAATGTCTCAAGAAGATTCCATAATATTTATAAAGAGTTGAAGTGGTGAAACTTGAAATTTAATTATGTGTAAATCTTGATGTTTTTGAATTTGAGGAATTGGAGAGAGTTTTCAAGTTTCCCAACTTTTCCATTTTGGGTTACCTATAAATAGTTTCTCAGTATATTAATACTTTGCAACTTTTTATGTAAGCAGAAAAGGTGAAATGCTGAATAATTCGAGTGAAAGTTCTTTCTGGATAGAGATCTCATTAGAAAATTGGGAATCTGTTATTTTTTTACCAGAATGAGAAACATCATTTTGATAATATTTTATTGAGTTTATCGTACTGAGGAATATTAGAATGAGTTTTTAAGAGAGTTTGAGAAGTGTAGATTGAGAAAGAGAAGATTGAATTGATATGATCATACTGAGTCAATCAAACTAGGTTCATAGGACTGAAGTACATTGAATTCAAGGTTATTGGACCCATGAACTTCTGTGGATAAAATTGAACAAATTCATTTTACTTTTGTTTTGGATCAATTGTTTTATAAGAAAATTTTTTAAACTGATGGGAGTCATTATAATATTTCCTATCGAGAGATATTATGTGTCTATGGGGAGTTGACATAAGTTGTATTCACTTTTTCCTAATAATGAATTTCTATAGCCCCACAGGAGTGGTTATGATAAGGATGTAGGTTCTCACATAGATATTGAACCTTGTAAATATCATGTTATTTACTCTCTTTCCTATTTTTTCATGCATAAGTATTTAAAAAAATATGATAAGGATATGAATCTTAATAGGTTGCAGGGGATAATTTTTAAAAGGTTTTTATACTTGTCAAAAGTGAACAATTGATTCAACTCCCCATTCTCAGTTGTTATTCGATCCTTTATAACTTCAGTTTATAAATAAAATATACTTTAACTCATTCACTAGATTCATATTAGTTCTAAAAATTGACATGGCATCAACATATAAATAAATCACAACACTATAATTATCATAGAACCTTTTAATCTGGGTTAACTACAAACCCATTTGAAAAAATTACTTCATTAAGTTTCTCATGCCATTATTTTGGATCTTGTTTTAAATCATATAGGTAACATACAAATTTATAAACCTTTATTTATTTTCTAGGTACTATAATCCTTATAATTGATACATATATATTTCTTTATTAATTCACCATTTAAGAATTCCATTTTAGTTTCCATTTGATGAATTTATAAATGATATATGGAAGCTAAGATGAGGAGTATTCTAATAGAAGAAGTTTCATCCATAGGAGTGTAGGTATTGAAATAATTGATTCCTTATTTTTGATTAAATCCTTTATCTACCATTATTCCTTCAAATTTCTCAAATGTATCATCAACTTCTCTTTTTATTCTAAATACCCATTTCCAACATTTTAGCTGTAAACTTTGTGCAAGGTCAACTAACATCAATGTATTGTTAATGGTTATAGAGTCCATTTCATTATTTATAGATTCTTTTCAAAGAGATGCATTTGAAGATGACATAGATTATTTCTATGTTTTTGGATCAGAATATATATTTAGTAAAAATAAAGTTTGTGCAAAAATATTATCATTAGTTCCTTAAAACACATATATATAGAAATTAGATCAACATGTTTTTGGTATTTGAGGTCATTTAAATTTATAATCCGTCTCGACAAAATATTTTTAAAATACAAATTTATTTAAACCAGAGTCCTCAATATGTATATCTTTAATAAAAGAGGTAAAACACGATTCATTAAAGAAAACATCTCTTAATTCAAAAAATATTTTAAAAAATACTAAATCATTATATTATACATCCATGAATTTATACGATTTGGAAGGCCCCACATATCCTTAGAATATGAAATCAATGCCTCCTTTACCCAATTTATTCCTATTAGGTCCAATCACTCTTATAATTGATGTAAATATGCCCTTAAAGCCATATATATATATATATATATATGATATAATTGACACACATTTTATGAGACAATATAAAATTTCATATGGCATGACATCCAAATTGTAAAGGAATATTCTATGCCTTGTGGGTATGAAGTGTCCTATTTAATTGGTGAAGGATTGTATTTATTATCAAACATATTTGAGAATCATTAAAGTCCACCGAGGTGTTATTGAAACTATTTATAATGTTTTTGAGAAGAGTTATGAAGCTTTGAGATGAATTCAAGATGTTTTGTGGTTATTTTAAGAGAATATGGAATTATGTATAAGAGTTAAAATTAGAAAAGTAATGAGTTCATAAGTTTGTTTCCAGAATTTGTAGGGTTCACATTGTAATTATTGAGGTTGGTTAAATTGAGAAAATAGTAATGTATTAGACTTTGTAAGTTTTTACTAGAATTTTATATGGTCGAGTATGGTGTTTGTATAGTTTTTCAAAAATTTCTAAGGTTTATCTTGAACTTATTAATATTTCTTCAATTGAGAAATATTTAATAGAAAACTTTTTAAGGTTGTTTATTGTTTTTTATAATCTTGACTCAAATGAAAAAAATGGGAAAGAAAATTTTTATAGGGTTACTTTTTCATCTTTGTAATTTTGATTCAAAAAATCATAAGGTTGAGACTTTATAAGGTTGTAACTTCATAAGGTCATACACTAGGACTTCATAAGGTTGTATCCTTTGTGAGAAATCAAATTCGTAAGGTTCTATTTAGTACATTGTAAGGTGCACCATAGTAAACATTGTAAGGTTCAATACTTAGTGAAAATATGATATTTTAAGAGTATGAAAAATATGAGAAACTCTAGAATGAAATATTTTGAGGTAATTTAAATTTGATGATGTTGGATTTGTTCATTTAAGAGAAATAAAAATAGTGATTATTTCTCTATTGGTTTAAATTTTTCAAGCCCTTTTGTTTTGAAAAATATATATGGAGATCAAAGCTATATATATTATTGGGAAACCTATTGGGATGATGATTTGTTGGTATTAAGTTCATAAATCACATATTAATCATTGTGTTGTGATTAAAGATGAGTTTTCAAGTGTTTGAGTAATAAAGTGTTGTTATGCCATGAGGGGATGGTTCTGTTCATGAGTAGGTTGAAGAAGATATCAGTTGAATCTATTTGAGTGGAACAAAGATGAAATCACTATTGGGTACTTATAGAATTTGAAAATACATATATCTGTGATTTATTTTAAATGATGATTAAAGATAATGGTTTTCCTGAGCATTATCTAGAAACATAAATGAGGAGAATATAGAATAAGGGAATTTATGAAATTTTATTAGATACAATGGATAAATTAAGAAGATAATATTTGGACATTGTGGGATAACTTTTGATAACTAGTCCAAAAAACTGATACAATCACTGGATGGTAGAACATAAGTTCCCCATAAATTTATATTCACCTGTTATTCATCACTTCATAAATTTGACTATCAGTTATTTTGATTCTATCTTAGAGAACTAGAATTAGGAATCTTACCACCCCTAATCACTATTTTCAACACACTCACCACAAACAATTTAAAACATACTCAAAAAAGAATATCATTAGGAAAAATAAAATGGTTAGACAAGATTACATGGTTTTAATTTTCATCCTATGTCCATGAGTGAATACTAAAAACTCTTTATATTACTAAAAGTACAAGGGTAGGAATCACTATCACTAAAAATCCATTGATTTCACTTCAATAAAAAGATGTATGGTACAATCTCCATAAATAGAAGTTGTCCCTACCTCTCTCTTATAGAGGCTCTCAACTGGTAAATCGGTTGCACCACCATATGAGAATCATGATAAATTATCTATTGAATTCACTATTCTATAATAGTCAACACTGACTTAACCACTACATTTAGTAGACTGTTCATTGCTCTCATTCAATAAACACTGACCATCCTACTCAACCCATTAGAAGTGCATTCTCTTCTGGTAAACACACTTGCATGCTAAAGGTTGATGCTGCTGTTAATATGACATGAACAATGAAAACTATCAGATCTTGAAATTTTGGTGAGTTAAATCTAGTGACTTGAAGAATCTTTAAAATCCCAAAAATCTCCCACTTGAAAATTACTTTGAGAAATCTCTTCAGCAGCCTCCAATAATTTGAGAAAACCACATCCTCCTTCCACATGAAAGAAATTTTAACCTTTTATTATTCAGTCAAGTCTCACCAAGGAATAATTCTACCTTAGGCTCTCTTAGACTAATAGATTCATAAAAAAATTAGTCATATTTTCATATCCTATGATAATTCATAGCTCTAACACCTTTTTTTACTAGATTCCAAATGAAATGGAATTTTTTTTCAACGTGTTTCATTCATAAATAAAATAAAAAATTCATGGCAGGTGGACACAACTTTGACTATTGAAGAATAAAATTCATCCTTATAATACTTTCTTATCTCCTTAAACAAGGAAATCAAATAGATAAACTCCTTTCTAGATTATGTAGCTGCAATATATTCAGCTTCCATCATAGGCAAAGTAACCATTGACTGTAGATTGTACATCTAGTTGAACTTTATTCCACTAAATGTTAAAATAAAACTTTTTATGATTTTTTGAGTGTCAAAATAATTAGTAAAATAAACATTAACAAGTTCTTATAGAGGATCAATTTCCCCGCAACACAATTTCATATCTACCAATCCCTTTAAGTATCGAGCGATCAATTTCAAAGCTTCCCAATGATCCTTCCTAGGGTTATACATGAACTAAATTACAAATCCTATTATAAAGGAAATATCTATCCACATACATATCATTTCATACATCAAGATTCCAAATGTTAAAGCATACACAACTTTCTATATGTATTAAACCACATCTTCTATTAAGGGTGCCTATGCCTTGGATAATTTGGAGTGCCCAAAAATTGGGTTTCTGATAGATATAAATTCTATCATCCAAAATTTTTTGATGATATTTTGAATATATTCTTTCTAGGATAACACTAGAGTACCAAATTTTTGATCCCATTCAATCCTCATTCCCAAGATTTTCTTTTCATGGAAAACATCTTTCATTTCAAATATCCCAACTAACCTCACCTTCAGCTCTTGAATCCATTGAATCTATGGACCTACAAGTAACATGTCATCCATATAGATAAAAAGTAAAATATAAGTCCCATAAATCCAATACTTCTAATAATAATAGTTATCAGAGTCACTCCTCATGAATCCTTCTTCAATCATGGAAGCACTAAACCTCTGGTTCCACTATCAAAGTTCCTATTTAAATCCATAGATACTTTGCTTCAATTTATAAACAAGGACTTCCTTCAAATTATCTTTAAATCCCTTGGGATGTACCATGTAAATATCCTCCTATAAGCCACCATGAAGAAATGAAGTTTTGATGTCCATCTTCTCTATGTAAAAACCATGAGAAGAAACAATTCTTAGAAATGTTCAGATGGTAGTATGTTCAACTACCAATGAAAATATTATAGAGAAATAAATTCATTCCTTATATTAGAATCCTTTCACCACCAACCTTGCCTTGTATCTTCTACTTCTTCAAGATTACCTTCAAATGATGAACCCATTTGTTCTTGAATGATAATTTCCCCTCTGGATGTTCAGTTAGCTTCTAAGTTCTATTGAATGTTAAGGAATCCATTTCTTCCTTCATGGATGACTCCCACTACTTCAAATCACAAAGTGTTGTTGCCTCTTCAAGACATTTGGGTTCCCTAGTATCCATTCAAAGTATAAAGTTTGGGTGGGCCCCATACCACTGGAATGGTCATTTTACTCTAGAATATCTTCTTATAAAAGTTTCTATACATTATATAACTTCAATTTTTGATTTTTGAACTTTTAGTAATCCTTATGATTGCTTTACTATCAAAGATTTCTATCAGGATTCTACAGTCCTTGATAATTATGACATGTCTATTTTTGGCCAATTTTTTGTTGACATATGGAATCAATGGTATTTGTGATCTTCCAATTCTTTTATCTAGATCAAATTTTACTTTAGTAGTTTATCTCTTTCCCTCAAATTCTGATTCAGTAAAGTTCCTTCATACCCATATAATATTTTTATTAAATATTATTTCTTAACTTCAGATGATATTCTATTAAACATCATTCCATAGTTGGTATCCAATTCATCATTTCTATAGCCTATAAGAAAATAATATTTGGACTTTACCTCTAGTTTATCTATATACTTTGCATCAAAAAGAGCATAAGAAATGCAACCAAAGACTTTGAGGTGCGATACTTCTAGTAACTCATCAGACCATAACTCTTCTAATATACTTTTTCCCATTGTAGAGGTTAGATATCTATTGACCAAGTATGTTTCCATTCTGATTTCTTCTACCCATATGGATTTGGTCATTCTAGAGTTCTCAAACATACATATAGTCTTATTTTTCAAAGTTTGATTCATCCTATATTCCCCTCCATTTTCTATAGAGTTTTGGATACTATTTTCTCAATATTGATCCTCTTATTTCTAAAAAAGTTCTAGAAATTGTCACCATTATACTCTCTACCATCACTAGATCTAATGAATTTCAATTTTCCTCTAATTTCCAACTCCACCATGGCTTTCCACTATACATAGTTACTAAATATATCGGATTTATTTTTAAGAAAATAAACTCATACCTTCTCATGTAATTATCAATTAATTTGAAAAAGTAACGCAATACACTACAAGATTGGACTGAGGAAGGTCTCTAGACATATGTGTGGACTAATTCCATCTTCTAGACTCTAGGATTTTATCCATTCAAATTTAATGAAACCCAATTTTTCTTTCTAAGAGCATATCTCTAATAACTTTCGATAGTTGTATGATCAAGCTTCATAATTAATTTACCTAATAGAACCTTCATTTTCTTCTCACATAGGTGACTAAGTTTACAATAGCAGACCTCTGGATCTTCTGAGAATGAAATTATAGCCATTTCACTTCCATTTGAATTTATAATCAAGTAAAGTGTTCCATCCTTTACTCCATATGTCATAACCATGGATCCCTGGTGCACTTTTTAAAATCCATTGGAAAATATTCTATTAAAATAATTTTCATCTAATTGCCTTATAAAGATTATATTCTTCTGAAGACTTAGTATATGTCTCATTCGCTTTAGTGAAAAACTCCCATTCTGTATCCAAATGTTAACATCACCCTTTCCAATAATATACAAAGCTTCACCATCTGCTGGATGAACTATCTCAAAGCTTATGAATGCATAATTCACCATGAATTCATGATCTACCATTGAATGGAAAGATACACTAAATTCAACCACCCATGAATCCATTGGATTATGAACAATAATTAATATATTATCAACTCTATCCACTAAAATAACAAGATTTGAACTTTCAAAAGATATCCTTTCGATGACTTCCTTTTGATTTCTATAATTCATCTAGAGATGTACTTGCTTATTGTAATGATAATAGGTAAGTCATGGACCAGTTATATTTCCACAACTCTTATCCTAAACTTCTCTTTTAATTATCATTGATTCTTTCTCTAAGTTGGGAATCCCCTTATATCAGTTATAAGAGCATTACTAAATGGTACTTGGACCTATCATCTCTATAGATCTTTATTGAGGATCAAATTTCATATTTCTTCAAACACCATATCATCCTTTCTGTAAGAATTAATCACCATAGAAACCATGCTATCCCAAGATTCTGGTAAATATGAAAGCAATAAGATTTCCCATACATCATCTGTGAAAGCTACTTTCACTACTTTGAGACAAAATCTAATCACGTTGAAATCATTCACATGATTATCCACCAACTATCCTTCTAATAACCTCTGAAGTTACAAAGGATATAATAACAATTGAGAATGGGGGGGGGGGGGTTGAATCATTTGTTCACTTTTTACGAGTTTAAATTTTTTTAGAAACTTAACCCCTGAAACCTATTAAGATTTATTTTCTTATAAAATTTTAGTAAATAATCATGCATGAAAAAGTAGAAAATAAAATAAAGAAAACAAGATTTACAAGGTTCGACCTTAGTGTGAGAACCTACATTATTTCCATATCCACTCTCGTGGGTCTATGGAAATTCACTATAATTAAGAAGTGAATACAACTTGTTCCAACTCCCATTAGATGACTTCTATCTCCTAATATGAAAGATTATACCAACTCCCATCAGTTTACGAAGTTTCTTAAAAAACAATTAATCCAAAATAATAATAATAAAGACTTTGTTCAAATTTCTCCACAAAAGTTCAGTTCGAATCCTTAGTTCGATTCGGATAAGTATAATTTTCTCAATCTTATTAACTCAATACGATTCTCACTTACTCAATATTTACTTCTCAAAATATTCTTAGAAAATCAGCCTAATCTTCTTCAATTTGATCAAATCAATATGATCTTCTCAATATGTTGTTTCTTAATATGGTTGAAAAAATAATAAGAGTCTAATACTTTAAAGATATCTATTTACTATAGGAAATTTCACTTCTAATTATTCAGTGCTCCACCTTTTTTGATTACGTGAAAATTTATGAAGTATGAATGATCTGAGAAACTATTTATAGGAGACTTATAAAAACAAGAGTGGGAAACATGAAAACTTTCCCCGCTTCCTCAAAATTCAAAAACTCTGAAAAACACCCACTTTTAAACTTTAACTTTGAATTCTTCAATCATTTTCATATTTCTATGAGATTTATGAAAAATTAAATTTCAAGTTTGACCTTTTCAACTCTTCATAAAAATTCTGGAATATTATTTTTTGAATATTCTTCATAATTAGACTTCTAAAAATTTCTAAACTTTATTCAGTCTGATGTAACTTCCTCAACTTCAATAAGATGTATATTCCTTAGATTCAATAATATGGATCTTCCTCAGATTCATCTTCCTATTCTCATTATGATCTACCTTTCTTTCTCAGTTTATTATTACATGGCTTTATTTCTAAGATCATTACGATATTACATTCTTTCTCAGCTCATTACGATCCTACTTTCTTTATCATCTCATTATGATCCACCTTTCTTTATCAACTCATTATGATCTTCCTTTCTTTATTAGCTCATTACGATCTTTCTATCTTATTCAGAGTTATTATGATTGACTTTCCTTCTCAGATTCAGTTCAATCATATTTCCTTCTCAGAGTTAGTCTGATGGAATATTTATAATGATGTAATTCTCATTATGTTGTAATTATAATTATGTTGGAATTCTGCACTTTAAAACTTTGAAATTCTTCAAACTTCATCATATTTACACATTCTGACTTCTAAAAACTTCTGATTTTGGTACTTATAGATTTGATATGTGTCCAGATTTTTGGAACTGATACAATTATTATGATTCCTCTATTTATTCAAAATCTTTTATCATGATAGTTTCACGATTTTTGATAACTCCATAATCAACAAAGCATCGTATGATTTTTTTTAGAAATTATAAAAACTTTTTAACTCCTAAATTCACAGTCTTTTTTCAAAAATCTTCAACAATAATACAACTTATCCACTCAGTAAATTCTATATTTCTAGAAAATTCCAAGTCTGATAGATCTTGAACTTCATACTAATGGACCTGATACTGATGGTGCATTCGATCAACATCTTTATCTTTCTGAACACCTTTGTGTCTGGTGATACTTGTTCCAATACTCTGCATATGGTTCTTCTTAGTTCGATCATATGAGTCTAGAAAAAAACTTTCTTAAAAGAAAAACTTTTCTACCCCTTTATGTTTGGGTTCAAAATTTCAGAAACTTTCAAATTTACGACAGAGATCATTATGATGGACTGGGTCCGATCCTAAATAACAAAAACATTATTTTAAAAAAAAGTTTAGTTGTCAAAAAATAAATAAAAATTGTTAACACAAAAACATCACAAAGGTTCTTCAACCTTATGTTAAATAAAAGTCTCAACAGTAACACTTTTTTAAGGTTGTCAGTTTTTCTTACATGTCTGTTAGGGCCACTATAATTCCTACTATGGTCTTGTTCTCTCAAATAATGAACACCACATTCCATGCCAAATTCATCCTCACTAATTCAACTATCTTTATGTACAAAATTTCTCATTCCACTTTATTCATCTTTCTGGGCTTCTCTACACCTAATGGAAGTTTGTGATTCATATGGATGGGATGGTATTATATTTTTATTCTCCAGAATCTATAGTTAGTTTTATTTAATTGACTAATCCAAACCTTACCTTCCTTCATTATCATATCTCCTGATGATAGTAAAAAAAACTGAGTTCAATATGACTTTAAAGCAAGGGAGAATTTTACCTGAGTTTTCAAGTGTGTCTAACTATTATTTGATACCAATTATTGGGAAGAAGGTTGAAAAAAATACTAATATAATCACATAATAGTAAAACCTAAGTTCACTAAATATTTATATCCATCGGTATTTCAGCACTATAGAATTTCAACTATCGGTACTTCCCCTTATATTTTAGAGAACTATAATTTGGAAGCTTATTTCACTCTAATCACAATTTCCAAGATGCACTCCATGAACACTAAAAAACATTCTCACAAAATAAGACTAATAAGAAAAAGTAAATGGACTCACAAGATTATGTGATTTGAACTTTCATCCTATGTATATGGTAGAACACTAAAAACTATTTAAATTACCAGAAGTATAAGGGTAGGAATCACTCAATATAAAAAAAATTATTACACTTCAATATAAAATCATATAGTAAAATCATCCAAAAAGAGGTTGGTCCACATCTCTTTAATTGAGATCCTCGACTGGTAAATCGGTTTCACCGCTATCCAAGAATCATGATCAACTATTTATTGACTTCACTGTTTTATAATATCCAACACCTAATAAAACAATACAACTGGTAGAATATTCATTTCTCCTATTTGGTAAATTTTGTCCAACCTAATTAACCCATCATAAGTGTGTGGTCTTCCGATAAACATAATCGTATGCTCAAGGTTTCTATTGTCGCTGATATAACAAGGATAAAGAAAAATACCAGAGCCTAAACTTACAGTGAGTTAAATCCTATGACTTATAGAAGATTCACAATCCCAACAAGCACACCCAAATGAAATATTAATTGATTAAACACACTGAGGATCTCATTTTACCATTCAGTTATGATAATTATTTAAAAGATGAGTTGGAATTATATTTTCATTATTAAATAAATTTTAGAATATTAATAATGCCTGAATAAAGGGAGAATGCTTAGAGAGGGACTGTATAATTTCTGAGTTTAATAAAAAGAGTAAAAAATAGAGCCTAAATATGATGTTCAATAGAGAGTATAAAAATTTTCATAAGACCAAACATTCAATAATTTGAGATTGAGAAGAACATTGAGAAGAAGTTCAATAATTGGTACTACAATTTTTGAGAAAGGACTATGAATTTGAGTTTATCATCTGATATTAGATGTTGAAGTTCTTTATTGCATGATTATATTCTATTATGATATTCTTGAAGTCTTGAAGTGAAATATCTTTAAAATTAAAATAAGTAACCAAAATTTTCAAGTGATATTACTCAAACTGTTCAAATAACATTATAAACAACCAAATACTATAACTCTAGCAGGACGTTGTGTATGTATTAGAAAAAAAGGCTATAGGATGATATATAGCCTACCCACATGTAATTGATCATAAAATTCTATTTTCAAATATGTGGACTGAGATAGAAACTAGACATAGTAAGGAGTATGCACCCACATGAGGACCAAACCTTTTAAAAATCAATTTTTCCTTGTTTTGTTTCATTTTTATTTTATTTGAGAAAGGTTAAGTTAATTAATTGAGTTAATCATGTATTAACTAAAAAAGGATAATTTTATATAGAAATAAATTGTAAAATATTTTCACTACTGATTTTGTAACATCCTCACATGTATCATTATGAATAGTAACCACACCGATTCGCCATGTGACATCAGGCATGCCAACCTGAATACCAGAGGCTCTCAGCTAATAGTTGGGGTCTAAGGAGGTACCATGGGGAGGAAATAACCCATTTATCAGAGTGCATAATAATAAATAAATAACTAATAACCATCATAACATAGTACACAAAATAATAAATAAACTAAACATGCTAATAAAAAATGGAATTCATTCATATAACATGCATGACTGATCACCCACTGGGATGATCACATATATAGAATAAATAAAAGAAAATAAATAAATACTAAAATTAAAGTACAAGAGGCTCCACTACAATCCTAGATCCTCATCTCATCCCGATATTTGAAACCTACTCAAGCTGCTTCTGCTCGATCATGAAATTCTGGGACTTAGCCCAACCTAAACCCGCAACAAGTGTGAGATGCTTGGGTACCCAAGTGTAGTGGTAGTCTGAGTAGGGTGTGAGTATATAACTCAGTAGGGAATCACAAACTTGGTCCCATACATTATTGGTAATGTTGTGATATGTGCATGTGACATACCTAGGGTAAATAATAAACTACTGAAAATAAATAAATAAAACTAATGATAATACCTACTTTGACCATATATTGTAATGTCTACAAGCACATCATGTAGACTGTACTAACCATCACAAACTCATAGTGGTACCAAATCCTTCCATGGAACTAATAACTAGTGTAGATCCTTATTTTTGTGACCTATATTGACAATACCTTCTTTGGACATCGCTAAGGCGACTCTGAGCATGATGCGATGACCATGCCTCATAATACAACAGACTCGGGTCTCCTTAGTATACATATCAATTATTACAGACCACCATATGAGAGTTTTCTTAGGCCAATAATAGTCTATAAGTAACATAGATACGGGGAATAATCATATAAATCTACCTCCTAGTATTCCATATCAACCCCAGTCTCTAACTCCATAAAATCCCCACTGATATCTACAAAAAGCTCCCATACAAGAGTTTTCTCATCCAAGGGAATAACCCACAAGTATCACATATCTCTCCTATGGGATTTTTCTCATCCAAACATAACATGATAAAAACTACCCTTAGGGAATTTCTATACAAACATAAAATCACCCCAAGGGAGTATAATGGGTCCCGACATAAAATTAAAAATCACCAGGGTTAATCGAATTCCAAAACCCATCATCTTTATCCATCCCAAGTCACACACTCTCACTAGGGTCAATACATTATTGGGGAACCCTATGTAGCTCCTAGGTGTCATCACGAATCGAACACCTCATAAGGTTCCCTCAATCCCAACTAATCCCTCGGGTCAACACCCATCACAAGGGTGATGGCCTTAATCCCACCCCTTATCCAAAATACTCTAGGTCACCCCGAACACCCAACCTTCCCATTAATCTCATTAGGGTTTACCCATCCTAGGTATCCATGTCTCATAGGGTAAGAACACCCCAAAATCATCTTAGTTGCACAAATGTGCAAGGAACCACTTGGGTCTCACATGGCCAACCTATAGGCCATTTATCTTAGACCATCACTAAACTCTATGTGAAGGTACCCAAGTGATCCTACTCTTATGGCCACTACCTCATGTTCACTAAATAATATCGAGTGTATGTACACTGGGGTTTGTACATCACAAGACACATTATTATCATCAAAACCTTGACTATTGGTGGATGAGGAAAACCATTCATTTACAAGGTTCATTAGGGCTTTGTAACTTTTTGAATCACAATTGGGATTTTTTTATTTCAAAAGGGAGATTCATTTTAGATTAAACATTTGAATTAAATTAAACAATCTAATCATCACATTTCTCCAAAACATTGCCTCAGTGAAAAGGCCACATGTTCATGCATCATGACAACATGTATAATACCACATGGTGAGTATCGAAGACCACCTACCTCAATTTAAGCACATTCCCTTCTTAAAGTCTCCATACAGTAGCTTCACCTAGGCTCTCTAAGAATAGACCAGGCTTGTTTTACCATCTACCATAGCTATGAGGCCATAAAATTCATCACAAATAATATAATTTAATTAATTATAATCATTTATAATTATGTAAAAAATTATAATTTAATTAACCATTTAATTTGAATTTTTATTTTTCTAAAAACTCATCAGAAAGACACTATTCTAGAACCACAACCAAATACACACTAAAAACTCATGGCGTTCCCCTAACCTCAATCGGGGGAAAATCTCTAATACAAATCGCTGATTATATAATCAATTTCATTTTAATTTGATGGAAAAAAGATAAATTAATATAGTGATGTACCTTCATTAGAATGAAGTGAAATGATTGGTAGAAATCATCTTAGGTTTTCCTCTACGATGTATGAGAAAAATATCCATCCATATCATCTAATTTTACCATGATCCAATGGAATTTGAATCAAACCCTAAACTAGGGAAGAGAAAAATTAAAATAGAGGGAGGGTTGATCTATTAATACCACTAGATTTGAATAAGTATCTCAAAAAATCAGAAGAAGTCCAGGAAAACCATCCCTTGATCAAGGAAAAATAGGGATAGTAAGGGGGTGGGAGAGTGACCCTTGCCTACATGAGAGAAAACAAAGGGAAGAAGAGGTCTGGAACCCTTAAAAATTCAAGGGTGGGGGGGGAGAGAGAGTAAAGTTTCTCCCTTTTAACCCTAATATAGACAATATAGGGCCACCAATTACCCGTTGGAACCTGTAGTGGTACCATACCACTATCGACCCTGCCATCTAGTTGGTTGGATGGTACCAACTAGCTGATGGCTGTAGACTACAACCCAACTAGACTAAATCCCCTATGCAACCCTCCCACTACTCTAAACCACTCAATAAACTTTATTACAACTATAAAACCCCCCTTATAGGGGTTCCATCCTTCAAAATTAAATTCCAAATACTGTTTAAAAAATAAACCCTTCACTAATTGGAAAATTTAAATTCCTATTGAATTTCACTACATGTCCATACTCACAGGAATTAGAAACTCCCCACAATAACACTTATCATCCTTAAGAATTCTCTATGGTCATCCAACCAAACATCCCAATCTATCTCAATTTCCAAATTCCTATTCAAATAGTCATGTTTCATCGTTAAATTCCTAACATGACTCTAAAGTTAAACTCTAAAATAAGGACATTAAACCATTGAAACACGATCCATTATTCAAATCCATTTCTGAAAAACTGAGACAACACTCCAAAACAACTATATATCATGATTCACCTATATGTTTTTATCTAATTAGTCATCTGTACTATGATTATACTGAACATAGGAATTATGATACCCAATTCTAAATCTTGGTGCCTCTCCACTATCAGAATTGACCGACGAAATCCATTCTTAGTGTCCCACTGACCTTCTTGGCATGGTCTGGACACACCATACCTCAACCCACACGAGAGCACTCATAACATGCCAATATCAACTCTCAATTATCATTTACAATCCAACACGTATGTGCCTCTACCATCCATACATAACATGATCATGCTATCTTTTCATCAAAAACACCTGGACAAATCCTCAAAAGAAACTAATCATATCCAAAACAATTCAACCAATGTGGTTTCCAGATCAGTGCATCCAATTACACACAAGATCACAAGTCAAACCTCCTCAGACTGAATTTTCATAAAAATGATGAGCTTCAACCACCAAAAAACATCCAATTTACCCATTCATAATGCTTTTATACCTGGTGGCATTCCATGATCATTCAAATATTCCCACCAAAGTCTGTATCCAACCTCCAGTGATGCTCTATGATTGAAATACCAACTAGACACATCTACTGTTGTGCCCCACCATGCCACAAGAACTAATTTACCTCTGACCCGATCATGTTTGGATCATATCAATTCATCTAGAGATCAAATCCAACACTTAGAATCTATTCAATACCATACCTGAATTCATATATGGAATTCATCAAGTAATATAGATAAAATCCAATTCATTCACCCACTGATATTATAATTCCATAACAACCATCCATAGAATATTCTCAAGCATCCATGACCACTCATGCACGCTGGTCATATCACCTTGACCGACATCATGCTCCCCGCTATATGAGTAACATTATTTTCAAATCTCTATATCAATTCCTAATATTTATGGACCACGCCTCATACATTGTCAAACATGATGAGTGGATATGGATGAATCTCTCATGTATGAGTGTAAATAAGAAATACCAAATTACCACATGTTCTAGATTCATAGGAATGTCACCCATGAAAATATTCAAAATCAAATTTGTGGAGAGGGTCAAGCCCTAAAATGGGAAGTGGTGCACTCCCCACTATATTAATTTCTTTATCAATCATCTAAAATATAACCTAATGGATCCCATATCACATGCATGTTTCTCCTCCCAAGCCATGATCACCATATTTTCAATACATACCCAGGATCAACCTGGATCGACTGTGTCACCATACCCCGATCTAATTTCCAAATTACCTCTACCCTCATGGGAAATTTACCATTTTTATCCAAACATCTACCACTATGCCCACCCACATTCAAGAGTTCTATTGATCCTCAGCCCACACATGACCACCACTTATTGAAAATTCATCATGTTCCATGCATGACAATGTGCATCACATTAGTCTCCCTAAAACATAATGAGAATATACTCCCATACCACATGATCACCAAAACCTGACCCATGCTTCAATGAGTCATATTACTCCCAGACTATGTTATATGCCTAATTCAATAGCTAACTATAACTTTTCATGTTTTTTTCACCCAACCAAATCATTCCAAAGTCCCTCATACAAAAAGGGTTCTATAATTTCACCTATGTTAGGGATCACCACCTAAAAATACTAATTATTACCCAACTTTAGGTCATTTCTAGACAACTAGGAGTACCTTGGTCACTCCTTTTCAAAATTAGACACTTTATCTTTTCCATAGTTACTCACATGATCACCCTAGCATTTTTATAAACCCACTAGCTCCAACCATGCTCCCAGTGTATAAAAATGCCTCTATTAATGATAGGTTTAGGAACTTGAATAGTACCACCCTTGGAAATCAGATTGGATACCATGATGCTATAATTTCCTCACATCCTAACGTGATAACACATGAAGGAGAATTATCATATTACCCAAATGCATAACCATACCCATACAATGCACTCGATAAAACATCTCATGAATCAATATCAAGGAAAACACTTACCCTGGCCAAAACCCCTCACTTGGGTTTCCCTCCAACAGTACCATACACTAACTGACTAAGGTCTAATTCAAGTCTAGAGGTCTCTAGGTCTCCAACCTAGTCCAGGCACATGAGATAAGTCTCAAGAAAGGTCAAAATCATGGGACATCATCCAGCTCCCATCTCAAACAAACCATGACATCCAATATTCATAACTACCCACTCATGGGACTCATATACATAATCATCAAACCTCACATTCCATAACTTACACCCATAAGGGTGCTGATTCTCATTTATAATTCATATAAAAAACTGTTCCCCCATCAAGAATCACGACCTCATTAGTTAGGGTCTATATAAACAGCTGTTCTAGTCAAGACGATCCCTATTAAGTGAACCATAATCACTGGATCGATTAGGTATAATTACATTCTAATATATATGGGAGAACACTACATAGGTTGTCACTGAAACTTTAATTAACTGAACCTAAATGCTAATGACCGACAAGAGGTGTAAAACTAAGGCATCATGTTTCTATACTAACCCATCAGTACATTTCACCTCTTGTGCATATAGAACTGCATCATTGTCAACATAAATGAGAATCTCACCATATATCCACTTGAACTTCTATTATAAATGAGTATAAATACATTCCAGTCTAGTTGTGTAGATGCAACACCTTGATATTTTTTTTCAAATATTTATCTCTAAATAATTTCATTTCTTTGATAGCTTGCATTGCACACAAAAATGAGTTTAAATGAACTGTGAAAAATTATGAAAATATTTTGTGTCCTTTATTGACAATCCATTGGATGGTACAAATAATAATAACTCAATTATGAAAAATATATGGTCTATACATTTATAAAATAAATTCATGGTTAGAAATAGAAACAATTTTTTTTAAAAATAAAAGTGATGTTTTTATGTTGGTTAATAATTTTAATGAAATTTATATAATATTTACTTGATCAAATGTTTTTAACATTGAATAAATATTTTTATAATCATAGGATAATAATAAATTTAGTTTTATGCCTAAAAATGTATTTTTCCTAAAATGAAATTTTTGTCACATTTTACACAATTACTTTAAAATTAATTTATTACATTTATAGGTATTGAATTAGATAAAATTAATTACATATTTAGAATAATGAGGATCAAATTTGGAAATTAGGCACCTCTTTTTTGGTCAATATGAATAGTAAACATGGTAAAATTTATCACCTTAGTAAAGGATAAATTGGGTTAATATAGGGTAAAACTAAGTGATAAAGCCATAATTATTCATCCTAATTCTCATTGGATGAATAAAACTAGAATATTAACAGATAATGTTATAATTGAGTTATTTAATAGAAACTTTTCCATGAAAATTATTTATATATTATTTAAACTAAAGGAAGTGACAAAATGTCACTCTCTTAGTTTTAAATATCATTTATGTGTTCACATAGGGGTAAAAATTAGTTACGAACGAATATTAAAAGTAATTTTTCACCTAATAAAATTTTAATAATTATGATAATCTATTTATAATTTTTTAGAATTAAATAATTACCTTAAATAATTACACAAAATTGATGTGGTAATTATTAAATCAATAGAAAAATAAAATAAATGATATTAAAAATATTAAAAGTAACATAATTTGATATATTTAAGATGATAAATGAAATATCTATATGAACATGAATTTTTTAGGATATAAGAAAATATTTTTTTTTTCAAATTTGAATTGTTGTCTTGATTTTTTTTAAATTCAAAGTAACGAATAGTATCAAAATTGACAATAATGTTATTTTAGGGGATTAATATTTTATTAAATTATATAAAACCATAAAAATATTAAATAATAAAAAGGAGATAATATATGGTCAATAATTTCATTCCCTATGCATTTATAGGTCATTTTAAGCATTTTTCTCTATAGTAGTCTTACTATATTTTAATCTTTTGAGAAATTTCAAAAGTTCCCCTCACCTCAATTACAAAAGGGAATTTCATCCTTCACTTCATTACACCACTTTCATCTGTTAGGATAAACCATACTCTACTGAATTATTTTCTCAATTTCCCTAAACATATTCTAGAGGTTTTTTTCTTTTTAAAAGAATAATCCTAGATCCCTTTAGAAGATATCTAAAGGAGTTGTTTTGGAGAAGAGGTAATCGCTCTAACCGATCAATTTCTAGATTGTTTATTTTTAAGTCTTTGTTGAGGTATATTTTTCTTCCATATCCATGTGTTTTAAATTTTTTTTTCAAATTTTTCTTAATATTCTAATATAATTGTTTAAAATAATTTTTACCCATGTTTTACTTTTTAAAAAACTTTTTGAAAGTAATATTTTTGTTATTTTCTAAATGAGGTTATTTGTGACTTTTATAACAAAAATATAGAAGGAACGTTTTTTTAACTTTTATAGAATTAGTATATTTTATTTATTTCATGAATCCTTAATGATTTATAGCTGGATTTACAATATTATAAGGTTAATTTCAAATAAAATGTTTTCTGGTATAATTACGTGACTTAAAAAAAAGATTTCAAAATGGAAAAGATATTTTCCTCAATAATTATTTCATGTGATATTTTAAAATCATTTTCCATCTATGATGAAATTATTTAATTTTTATTATTATTTACAAGGGATATTATCCAAGGATACCATAATTATTATTTCTTTTCTTGGTTTATGTTTATGATGACATGATTTTTTTGAAACCTATTTTTTCCATGGGTTATTCTATGATGTAATGTTTATGAAACCCATTTATTTTCATGGGTTCTGATATGATGAATTTTTTATGTTCTTGTGTAATAAATATGTATGGATTTAATTATGTGATGTGTGGGACCTATATGTCCCTCAAATTCATTGGGTAAATAATGATATCTCATGAGATAAACATGACTGGAATGAGGAGTGAACCCAGTTCAGTAAGGGAACTTGCCCACCATGATAGTCTTGGGAGTGAACCTTGACTACTATGATGGTTTGGGGAGTGAACCAATTCCACTATGATAGTCTTGTAAAACATCCTTGACTAATAAGTAAATTATTTTCAATGATTATTTATATGCCACAATTCCATGTATTATGCTAATGTTACTCTCCCATGGATCACGTTCATTTATGATTCATGTCTTATGAACTATCAAGATTTATTCCATGACTCAAGATTATATTTTTTGATATGTAGGGTATAATATTAAAATTTCATGTTATTGTTATTATTACCTTATATTAATGTTATTATTACATAATCATTTATATCTCCCTTTTTTACCTTTACTAACCACATGATCTCACCCTTTTCTTATGTTTCCTTACCCAAGGATATGAATAATAATATTAAGTATTATATGTTAAAAATTGAGCTAGTTATGAATAAATAAGTGGGTGATGATATTGATATTTTATAAACTAGTTGTTTATGTTTCCAAGTTTCCAAATGAACTATACCTTTACAATCCTATGACACATGTTTGTGTAATTTAATGAATATTAATATAAAATGATGTAATATATATGTATGAATATAGTTGGTATTATAGGATAGGTTTAGTTAACCTTTGGAAACTAGGATGAGAAAAAGTTTGGCATAATTCTAAATACAGGATAAAATCATAATGTTTTGATAATGATTATGAATGATCTAGGTTAAACCTAAGGTTTAATAAAATAAGGTTTCATGATTTATACATTATATAAATGATTTTTCATGATTATATGGTTTTCCACTATGATTATTTTCTCTCACACTATGATTTTTGGTTTTTGTCAATGGATATAACCTGAAGGAGTCGTGTTAATACTGAATGTAATGGACAATTCAATGGTTGTCCTCCCAAGTAGTCAAATGTTATGGAAGATATAATATATAATCTTACTATTATTCTCACGTAACATTCTTAGGCTATCATGTTGAGTTTCAAAATGACCAAAGTATGAAACAAAATAATATTGAATCATTCATGAGGAAACATACAACTTCTTTTAATGGATATATTTATCCACTAGTGGTTGAGTGATGGATCATCACCATTGAAAAAATATTTTCAATTCTTCAATTCTTGGGACATGAAAGAGTTGTCCTAACTATTTATCATCTGGAAGGAGAATCATAAAAATGGTGTAATCTTATCAAGAACAAAAGGAAATAATAAGAAATTGAATCCATGGAATGTGATGAGTTTAAGGGGATATTCATCAACAATTACTTCCCTCATATTTTATGTACAAATATGGAGAAGTAATTTCTTGAGATGAAACAAAAGGATGAAGAATCAATTGGTACCTATGAGGAAAATTTTACAAGGATTTAAAGGTATGACTCTGGTTTAATTATCAACCCTAAAAGTAATATTGATTGATTATTTGGTGGCCTAACATTGAGTCTATGAAAGGAATTAGATATAAGATACTTTAGTACCTATGAATAAATTGTTCTATGTGTTCTCAAGGTGGATATGTATATTTAAGTTACTAATAAATCTCATGGTTTTTATAAGAAAAGAAAAATGGAATTCAAAGTAAATTATAAAAACCATGGAGAAAATAAGAAGTGTTTTGCTTTATTCTCAAAGTGTAGAAGGAAACATGGGGGAAATTATCGTAATGGGATCGATAAATGTTTCAAGTGTATAAAGGAAGGTCATCGAACAATCAAATTCTGAAGTGATGGGAAGAAGTTATCTAATGACGAGAATAGAGAAAATGATCCATAAAATTTACCACCCATGCTCCAATGTTACAATTAAAAGGACTATGGGAATTATACCAATCAGTGAATGAATCTGAAGGTTTTTATGATCATAATAAACAAACTCTTAATCCCAAATAAAAATAAAAACATCATGCAATCATGAATTCTGAAGTGGAAACAATAATGTTGTGGTAAATGGTACACTTATCATCCACTCTAAAACAACTAATGTATTATTTTATTCTAGATCCATCCACTCTTTTATTTATAAAGAATTTTATAAGGATATCACTATATCACCTCAACAATTTGATGTTGAGTTATATATGAAGACTTCTAATGTCACAATGGTCACATCTCAAGTTTATAGTTCTTCTTTGATTGAAGTTTTTGATAAAGCGATTCCTAAAAATATTGTGATTCTCCCTTTAGTTGAAATTGATATGATTCTTGGTATGGATTGGATTTCTTTATATAGATCCAATATTAATTTCTAAGGAAGGGAAGTCACATTTCATATTATGAATGAACCTATAATCATTTATCAATATAAGGATGAATATGAACTTCTAATGGAAATAGATTCCATATTGTGGGTATTAATTCATATACACAAAGGTTATATATCTTAAATGTTTAGGGAGAAACCCATCATTAAGGATACACCCATTTTACGGGAGTTTTTTGATGTCTTTACTAAAGAATATATAGGCCTTTGACCAAATTGCGAAGTTGAGTTTTCAATAGAACTCATGCCTAGTGCTATGCCTAATTCAAAGAATCCTTATAGAATGTCCCAATTGAGTTGTATGAATTGAAGAAGAAAATCTAGGATAATCTTGATAAGGTATTCATACTTCATAGTGAATTAACTTGGGGTAAACATATTATATTTGTTAATAAGGAATACGTGTCAATACATCTTTGCACTGATTATCACAAGCTTAAAAAAATTACAATCAAGAATAAGTATCCTCTCCCCCATATTGATGAATTAATTAAATGAAGCTCAATACTTTACCAAGATTGATATTCATTTTGGCTATCATCAATTGAGGGTTAAGAAGAAGGATATACCCAAGATGATATTCCATACAAGGTATAGACACTATGAATTTATATTGATTTATTTTGGTCTTACTAATTCCCCTACTATCTTTATGGTCTTAATGAATAGAGTCTTTAGAGATTATATTGACCAGTTTGTGGTAGTCTTTATATATGATATTCTTATATATTAAAGGAATAAGGAATAACATGAATATCACTTGAGGATTAGGTTGAAGACCCCAAGGAAGGATAATATTTATGAAAAATTTACCAAGTGTGAATTTTGGATTTAGAAAGTTTCATTTTTGGATTATATAATCTCAAATGAGGGTATATCAGTAGATCCATAAAAGATATAAATTATTGAGAAATGGACCATACAAACCATGGTGACTGAAATCCATAGTTTTCTTGGGTTGAGTGGATGTTATCAACGTTTTTTGAAAGATTTTTCATGATTTTATAATCCACTCACCAATTTGACTCAAAAAAGAGTTAAGTTCATATAGATAGAGTAATGAATTTAAAGGACCATAAGTTCACCTATGCTCACACTACCCTAGAGCGGAGAAAGGTTTGTGATATATAATGATGTATCAAATAAGGGACTGGGATGTGTTCTCATGAAAAATGATACGATGATAGCTTATGTAACGATCTAAAGTTTTATCTATAGAAAACCCCTTATTATAATTATGGTATAAACACTTAGAGAACAAAATAAAATATTTATAAATGATGAATGGATGAAATAAGAAGTATTTCTAGAAGTCAATGAACCCATACCGATGAAATAGTAACTTGACCTTAGGAATATTAATATGACCCTTATGAATAGTAAATCAGCCAAATGAATAGTAAAATCACCCATAAAAGTATAAATAAAATTTAGGGATCTTATAAGTGAAAATATGATATAATTATATCATATTATAAGTAATTAAATATTTTAAAAATTATTAATTAAGTGTTGGTATTTTTATAGGTCATAAATATTTAATTGCAATTTTATGATTAATTTAATAATTTAAAAGAAAATTATTTTCATAAAATGTATTCATAAATTAATATTTTGATGTCTTATTATTTTAAGATAATTTTATGAGACCTTAAGCAATTTTTCAAAGTGATATAAAATCAGTTATAATTTTAAAATCTATATTTTCCAAGTAAATGATGATTTTAATTAAAAATATATATATGCATATTTATAAAATTATTTTTATAAAATGGAGTTTATATTTGAATTCCAATCATCTAAAAAAATTTAGAGTGATTTTTTTGGGATTTTTTTTGAAATACTTGAATTTATGATGAATAGTAAAATACGATAATTTTTGATAAATGCTGAATTTTTGAGTCATTGTTGATGTAAGGATGATGTAAGAACCTTAATCTCAAAACATACTTCATTATTTTAATATATTTAGATATAATTCTCAAACTATTCATAGTCTTGAGCCAAAATAATAAACTAATTGGTATAATATTGAGAAAACACCTCTCTCCTCCACTATAAATACCACCCCTCACACCCTCTTCTCCTCACACCTCTCAAGATTTGAACATTACCAAAATTATTCCCAATAATCTTCCCTAGTAGATAACCAATTTCCAGGATCTTTTGGTCTCATTAAAAGACCAATCCCAGGTTCCTTGAGGAGGATATCAATAGAAGAATTCAAGAGGTAAATCCTCTCTCTCTTTGTTTTAATTTCCTTTCAATTTCATTTATTTTATTATTCTATCCTCACCTCCCTTCACCCAAATGGAATTATAAATATATTACCTTACATATAATATAATTATATCATGTTAATGTAAGATACATCATTAAACCCCTCCCTCCCTTTCCTGGTCTCTCTCATACTAAAAATGAAATCGTCGCCCGTGATGTGTCAATTTACTGAAGTCATTGATGATGCACTTTCATTTTCATTTAATACATTAATGGATGTTAATAAAACCATTAAATGGTTGAAAAATATTTTAATTTTTATTTTAAAACCCATTTTATTTTCTGGAACTAACTTATATAAAAAAAAATGATAAAATAAAACGAGTTCGTTGTAATAAAAAAACCGCCAAAATTAACCTAAAACGATCATCATTAATTTTTATCTAACGATTCATCCTCATTACATATAAATAAATTATTTATAAGAAGTTTTAAAATTATATAATATCATTACTAACATATAATAAAAATTCTAGATATTTATTCTCATTTACATGAACTTTCATTCATATATACAAGTGAACCGATCGTGAAAACCATGAAAGCGAATGGTCCCAAATGATGAAATTAAACTCTATAACTCATAAAAAGGCCCATAAATAAAATTAATAAAACCAAAATGAATCATATTCATGTATAAAATGTTTTGGAATTGTTAATTAATGAATCTAATGTGATTATATAGGACATTAAAGTGAAGAAAGTGTTCGAACACGAGGTAAGGGGAAATCTTGAACCCAAATATTATTCTTTGGGTTTTCCCATTTCACCCCAATTTTAGTATGGATAATTCCTTAAATATAATATATTCACAATTATCTTGTCTTTATTGGGATATAAATTTTTTCTAATTGAGTTTATGACAAATAAATTTTTTTCAAAAAGAACTCTTCTTTCAAAAAAACACACCTTTTACTTCTCAAGATTGTTTCATCATCTCTCTAGATTGATGATTCATATATCAAGTATGTTATTACCACTTTTATTTGGGAACCAAATTTTTATGAATTTATTCTTATGAAATGAAACCCATTCCTTTAAATGGATTATTTTATGTCTAATATTGATAAATATTCTATGTTTCATGCATGATAATGTAAATGTTATGATGTGACAGGTGCACTCGAAATTATACAGCACAAAGTAAATGTTATGATGTGATGGGTGTGACCAGAATTATATAGGTCTATGATGAATTGGGTAATGTGATGTATCTCATGAGTAAATTGAAATATGTGTGAACATGATTCTATATTTTTTTAAAACTATGTGTTGTAGTTAACCACTAAGACATGATGTTTTATTTTTATGCATTGCCACATTCCATACCTTTATATAATACTTACTCTCACTATTATGATCATATTACTAAGTTATGATGAAAATAATTATTCTCACCCCATGTTATATTGTTTCATGTTCTTATCTATCTTTTTACAAGGATTTTAACGCACCCCTTTTTGATGTATATACTCAGGTGATTAATTGTACTAAGGAGAATTGAAGGGACAATAAGGATATAGAGAAGAAGAAATTAAATAATTGTTTATGTTTTATCTTGTAAATTTTTTGTATGGTCTTAGTTTGCCCAAGATACCAAACCTTTGGATCCTAGTCATGTAATGTTTTTATGTTGTTTTTATTTAAAATGATGTAATAGTAATGTAAGAAAAAGCAAGGTCACTATAGTTGGTATCAGAGAAAAGTTTAGTTAATTTGGGAATTAGGATTAGAGAAACTTAGTGAAAACCCATAGTATGAGTATAAGTATAATTAAGCACCTAAGAAGCTCTGTTTTAAAATATGCTGAATATATGGATCCTATAATATATGCATTTAGAGTTAAATTTAAAAAGGGATAAATCATTGATGACTTATTGACTTATATTTTGTTCTAACCTTTTATATTTTAGGAAATGGTGGGAAATATGAGAAACAAGGAAAAAAACCCATGCGAGGGAGAATGCAGTGATTTCACGAATGACATCCCCAATGCTTTGGGAGGTGGAGTTAAAAATTTCATGGTGATTCTTACCAAATTGTCTCAAGTTATGAACAATAACCTAAATAATTTGGAATGTCCAACTTCTACTAAGAGGAAGAAACTAGAAATTGTGTGTTTTATACAGCAACGACCACTGACGTTTAGTGTATCTTCCGATCCACTAGTTACAGAACATTGGGTAAACTCTATGGAGAATATTTTTTCTGTTCTTCACTGTTCTGAGATGGAGAAGGCGAATCTTACTGTTTATCGTCTAGATGGAGAGGCTGATCAATGGTGGGATTTGATTAAGAGTACCAAGTTGAAGGATGAAATTGAAGATATAGAGTGGGAAGACTTTAAGATAATGTTTCTTAACAAGAATTTCCCTAGAAATATTCATATAAATACAAATAGAGAATTCATAGAGATGAGGAAAAAGGAAGGAGAATCTATCACGACCTACGAAGTAAATTTTAAAAGGCTTGTAGGGTATTCTTAGGGTTTTGTTATCAAAAATGATAGAAAAATTGATAGATTCTTTAGTGTTTTAAAACCAAACCTTCAAAAGGATCTAGAAATTTGAGACTTTGGGATTTATGAAATTTTTTTTTGATGTGATATCAAAGTGGAGATGGATTTTGTAGAATTTTCCCATGGATATGGTGATAAGAAATGAAAGATGAAGTTTCAAGTCAGAGGATATAATGAGAAAGGTGGAAAGAAAACTCAACCACCCACATGTCAAAAATGTGGGAAGAAGCATCATGGGAACTGTCTTAAAGGGATGGGGAAATTATTCAAGTGTGGGAGAGAAGGAAACCAAGATCATGAATTTCAAAATGATATAAGGAAACATAAAATTGTGGTGGAGGAAATGAGAGAACCACCCATGGTCTAATGCTAAAACTATATGGAACAAGGGAACTATGCAAGCCAGTGAACTAAACCTCAAGTTCTCAAGGGTAATAAATGTCCTCATCCAACAAAGACAAAGGAGGAAGGTAAGCCTTATTCCATCACTACTGATGAAGTGGAGCAAGAAAACGAAGTCATACAAGGTACACTTCCTATTCACTCAAGAATGGAAAAAGCCTTATTTGAATATGGTTCTATGCATTCCTTTATATCTTGTAAGTTTTCTAGAACTATTGAATTGAATCCCCAAAACCTTGAAGCTGAGATATCTATAAAAACACCAAGTGGTTCAATCATTACAACCAAAGTGTTGGACTCTTCTCCTATTGGCATATGTGGGAATATTTTTTCAGCAAATCTCATAATACTTCCCTTGGTGGAATTTGATTCTATTTTGGGGATGGATTCACTCTCATTATATTGAAAAAATATCAACTATCAGGAAAAGGAAATATATTTTCATATTCCAAACCATCCCATGCTTCTCTAAAAATGAAAAGAAGATCATGAATCTCCTTTTGAAAATACTTCAACGGTGTGGGTGTTGATTCCATGTGAAGAAGCATACCTCACTCAAATGGTTGAGTTAAAAGAAGATATCAACCCAATGGAAATTCCCATAGTGAGGGAATACAATGATGTATTTCCTAAAGATTTACCCAGACTCCCCCCAGATCATGAGGTATAGTTATCAATAGAGGTCATACCCGGAGCCACTCCTATCTCAAAGTTTCGCTATAGGATGTTTCCTATCGAATTGGAGGAGTTAAAGAATTAGCTGCAAGAGAATTTGGACAAAGGGTTTATATGCCCTAATGCATCACCTTGGGGTGCACCAATACTCTTTGTCAAGAAGAATGATGGATCAATGCGGTTGTGTATTGATTATCATGAACTCAACAAGATCACCATAAAGAACAAGTATCATCTTCCATGTATTGATAACTTGTTTGATCAGCTACGAGGAGTTAAGTACTTCTCAAATGTGGATATTTATTTTGGATATCATCAGCTAAAGTTTAAGAAAGAATATATCCAGAATACTACCTTCTGTACAAGGTATAGGCACTATGAGATTTTTCTGATTCCCTTAGGACTTACTAATTCCCCTATAATCTTCATAGATTTTATGAATAGAGTCTTTAGAAATTACCTTGAATTTTTTTAGTAGTTTTTATCAATGATATTCATATATACTCCAAGAGAAAGGTGGAACATGAATAACATCTATGAATTTTTTTGGTGAAATTAAGAAAGGATAAATTGTACTCCAAGTTCATCAAGTGCGCCTTTTGGATGCAACAAGTCACATTCTTGGTATATGTGATCAAAAGTGCGGGAATTTTTGTGGATCCTTAAAAAAAAGGAAATTATGCAACGAACCAAAACCTCTAGTGTCACAAAAATATCCAATTTTATTAGATTAGTAGGGTACTATCGATGTTTTTTGAGAAATTTATAATGATTTTCAAGCCCACTAACTATGTTGAAAAGGAATGGGGTAAAGTATGTCTGGACTGAAGAATGTGAGGAAATCTTTAAGGATCTAAAGAGAAGGTTTGTCACTGCACCTGTACTCACATTATTGAAAATTAGAGAAATTTTTGTGATATGAAGTGATGATTCAAAGAAATTCTTGGGTAGTGTACTCATGAAAAATTATAATATGATAGCCTAGTCCACACGTTAGTTGAATATCTATGAGCAGAACTACCCGACACATGATCTGGAGCTAGCAGCTGTGATTTTTGCCTCAAAAATCCAACAACACTACCTATATGGTGATAAGTGTGACATATATACCGATCAAAAGATCCTAAAGTATATATTCACACAAAAGGACCTCAACATGCATCAAAGGATATGGTTATAGCTAATAAAAGAAAACAATTTCTCTATTCACTATCATCCTGGCTAGGAAAACAAGGTAGCTTATGCTATTAGCAGAAAAGAACCTGCTACTCTATCCTTATTGCGGATTGAGAGAGACCCTATCTTCTTGGACATGAAAAGGATGGATTTGGAAATCATAATTTTAGGGAATAAATCCTACATTTCCCAAATTATTTCCTAAATATATATTCAAGAAAATATTAAGGAGGCATAAAGGGATCATCTAGAGTTACAAAGAAGGTGAATGCAGTAAAGGAAGGGAAACTGCAAGAGTTCCATATCAATGATGATGGTGTGATTCGGTTTTGAATGAGGATTTGTGTGCATTAATCACCTTGTATAAAGAAGGATCTATTGGAAAATTCACTTAGATCAACTTTCTTTATCCATCCTAGGAGTACCAAGATGCACCGTGATCTTTGAGAACACTTCTGGTGGAACAACAACAAAAAGAAGATTGCAGAGTATATCTCAAGGTTCTTGATACATCATCAAGTTAAATCCAAGCAATAGAAGTCTAAAGGGATGATGCAACCATTTTATATACCCATGTAGAAATGGGATTATGTCACTATGGACTTTGTCATGGGTCTCCCGAAGACATCCAAATGAAATAATGTGGTATGGGTTATGGTGGACTAACTCACCAAGGCTTCCAAATTTATTTCTATTTAGGAAGATCTATCACTTGAACATCTTGCTAAGATATATGTGAAGGAAGTGGTGATACTACATGGAGTTCCACTCTCGATTGTCTCTGATTATAATCCTAAGTTTACATATAAATTATGGAGGAGTCTTCAACATGCTTTGAGTAATGAATTAAATTTTAGCACGTCCTATCACCCCCAAACGGATGGCCAATCTGAAAGTAATATTCAGATGCTCGAAGATATTCTAAGAGCATTCTATTTAGAATTAAAATGTGGATGGGATCAATATATCCCATTGGTTGAGTTCTTATATAACAATATCTTTTACTCGAGTATTCAGATGGTTCTATATGAAGATCTGTATGGAAAGTGATGTATAACTCTAACCTGTTGGGATGAAGTCAGTGAAAGAAAGTTTCTTGGACCTAATCTTGTGTAAGAAATGATATAGAATGTTCAATCCATCCAGAAACATATCAAAGCTTCTTATATTACAAAAAAGAGATATTTTGACAACCATGGAAGGGACTTAGAGTTCTATATTGGGGATAAAGTCTTCATTCGAATATTACCATGGAATAGAGTCATGTGGTTTGGAAAGAAAGAGAAGTTAAGCCCAAGGTACATTGGTCCCTTTTAGATCCTTGATCACATCAGAGTCATGGCCTATCATCTTACACTTCCACCAAATATGTCTCAAGTTTATGATTTGTTTCACGTATCACTCCTAAGGATGTACATATGAGATCCCTCCCATGTACTTAACTCAGAGGTGGTATAGTAGGAAGATGATATCTCTTATGAGGAGAAACCATTAAAGATTATAGAATGGAGATATAAGGTTATATGAAACAAGACAACCCACCTTTTCAAAGTTTTATATAGGAACCATGAATATGAATAAGTAACTTGGGAACTGGAGGAGGTGATGAAGGATAAGTACCCTCACCTAATTATGTAAAAAAAATTCTGAGGGAAAAATTTCAAAAGGGAGGAAGAATGAAATGACCCAAAGTTTTATCTATAGAAATAACATCTTATAATTATGGTATAAACACATAGAGAACACAATACAAGCTTTATAAATTACGAATGAATGAAATAAGAAGTATTTATATAAGTTAAGGAACCTATACCGATGAAATAGTAACTTGACCTTAGGAATAGTAATATGACCCTTATGAATAGTAAACTAGCCAAATGAATAGTATAATCACCCATTAAAGTATAAATAAAATTTATTAATCTTATAATTGAAAATATGATATAATTATATCATAGTATAAGTAAGTAAATATTTTAAAAATTATTAATCAAGTGTTGGTATTTTTATAAGTCATAAATATTTAGTTAAACTTTTATGATTAATTTAATAATTTAAAAGAAAATTTGTTTTCATAAAATGTATTCATAAATTAACATTTTTATGTATTATTATTTTAAGATAATTTTAAGAGACCTTAAGTAATTTTTTAAAGTGTTATAAAATCAGTTATAATTTTACAATCTGTATTTTCCAAGTAAATAATGATTTTAATTAAAAATTAAATTGATTATATTTATAAAATTATTTTCATAAAATAGATTTAATTTTATAATTAAAAATTTCAAAAAATAGTTAGGGTGAATTTTCAGGATTTTTCTAAAATACTCGAATTTTTTTTATGAATAGTAAAATACGATAATTTTCGATAAATATTAAACACATTAATTTTTGAGTCATTGTTGATGTAAGGCTGATGTAATCATATTAATATTAAACCATCCCTAATTAGTTTAATATATTTAGAGATTATTCTCAAACTATTCATAGTCTTGAGCCAAAATAATAAACTAATGGATATAATATTGGGAAAACACCCCTCTCCTCCACTATAAATACCTCCCCTCACACCCTCTTCTCCTCACACCTCTCAAGATTTGATGCTTGACTACATTATTCCTAATTATCTTCCCTAGTCCATTCACCATTCCCAAGAGATCTTGGTCTCATAAAAAGACCAAACCTAGGTGTCGTGAGGAGGATATCAAGAGGAGAATTTAAGAGGTAAATCCTCCCTTCTCTCTTTAAATTTCCATTCAATTTATTTTCTTTTATTATTCTCCCCTCACCCACATTCATCAAAATGTAATGATAAAAATATAATGGAATTATATAATGTTAATGGAAGATACATCATTAAAATATTTCCTCCCTCCCTCTCCCTCTCTCTCTCTCTTATTCTAAAAATGAAATTGTCTCCTATGATGTGTCAATTTACAGACATCATGGGCGATGCAATTTCATTTTACTTTAACAAATTAAAGTATGTTAATAAAACTATTAAATTTTTGAAAACATATTTTAATATTTATGTTAAAAACCATTTTATATTTTTGAACTAACTTATATACATAATAATAAATGATAAAACAAAACAAGTTCATTGTGATCGAAAAACTGCCAAAATTAACCTAAAATGATCATTATTAATTTTTATCTAATGATTAATCCTCATTACATATAAATAAATTATTTATAAGAACATTTAAAATTTTATAATATCATTTATAACATATAATAACAATTCTGGATATTTATCCGCATTTTACACGAACTTTCATTCATGTATACAAGTGAACCGATCATGAAAACCATGGAAGCGAATGGTCCTGAACAATGAAATTAAACTCTATAATTCATATAAAGGACCATAAATGAACTTAATAAAACCATAATGAATCATATTCATGTATAAAATTTTCTTTAATTGTTAATGAATGAATCTAATGTGATTATATAGGACATTAAAGTGAAGAAAGCATTCATACATGAGGTAAGGGAAAATCTCGAACCCAAATCTCTTTTTTTTGGGTTTTACCTATTTAACCCTAATTTTAGTATGGATAATTAATTGAATATTATTTGTTCATAATTATATTTTATTTAATGGGATATAAATGTTTTCTACTTGAGTTTATGAAAAACACAATGTTTTCCAAAAGAACCATTCTTCAAAAAAAAAACACACCTTTTACTTCTCAAGATTGCTTCATCCTCACTCAAGATTAATGATTTATATATCAAGTATGTTATTAATTATTTCATTTGGTAACCCAATTTTTATGAATGCATGATTATGAAATGAAAACCATTACTTTTAATTTGTTATTTTAGGTCCAATATTGATATATGTTCTATGTGGAATGCATGATAATGCAAATGTTATGATGTGATGGGTGCGCCCAGAATTATATAGTGCAAAGTAAATGTTAAGATGTTATGGGTTCACCCAGAATTATATAGTGTAAAGTAAATGTTATGATGTGATGGGTACAACCAAAATTATATAGTACTCCAATGAATTGGGTAATGTGATATATCTTATTAGTAAAGTAAAATATGTGTGAACATGATGCTAGATTTTTTCACAACTATGTCTGGTATTTAACCACTAAGACATGATATTTCAATTTTTATGCATTGCGACATTCCATACCTTTATCTAATGATTCCTATAAATATTATGATCATATGTCTATGTTATGATCATAATTATTATACTCACCCCATGTTATATTGTTTTATGTTCTTATCTATCTTCTTACTAGACTTTTATCTCACCCCTTTTTTATGTATATCCTTAGGTGATTACTTGTAATAAGGAAAATTCAAGGGCCATAAGAAGCTAGAGAAGAAGGAGATAAATAAATGTTTATGTTTTATCTTGTAAAAGTTATGTATGGTACTAGATTTACCAAGATACTTAACCTTTGGATCTTGGTCATGTAATTATTTTATGTTTTTATCTTTAAAATTATGTAATAGTAATGTAAGAAAAAGTAGGGTCGCTATAACTTATGCCTCATGACAATTAAAGGTCCATAAGACAAATTATCCAACTCATGATTTAGAGTTATCTATTGTAATTTTTTCATTAAATATATGGAGTAATTATATCTAGATAGAAAGGTGTGACATATATATTGATAAAAAATGTTTAAATTATATTTTCACTCAAAAATAGATGAACATGCACCAAAGAAGATGGTTATATTTGATTAATTATTATGAATTCTCAATACATTACCACTAAGGGAAAGCGAACAATGTGAAAGATGCTTTGATCCAAAAGGATCATGCTAGATTATCTATGATGATGATCACAAAAGAGATAATATTTATGGATTTACAAAGGATGGATATGGAAATATTAATGGAAGGGGTAAATATTATCTAGCTTAGGAATTGTGTATGTGTCCCACCCATACCATATTTGAAGAAGGTTCTATGGATGTGGTTCATAGTTCATCATTATCTATTAATCTTGGAAGTACAGAGATGTATAAAGATCTAAAATAGTATTTCTGGTGGGATGTAATGAAGAGAGATATTGAGTTCTTGGTTTTCCAACAAGTTAAGGTTAAGAGACAGAAGTCTAAGGAGATGTTACAACCCTTAACTATATCTGAATAGAAATGGGAAAAAATAACTATGTATTTTGTCGTCATAATTATCAAAACATATAAAGTCTATAATACTATATGAGTTATAGTCGACCAACTTATGAATTCAGCACATTCCATTGTGATTAGAGAATATTAATATCTTGATCATCTTTCCAGAATATATATTAAGAAAGTTGTTAGATTTCATGGAGTAACACTTTATATTATATCAGATTGGGATTTGAGGTTTACCATGAAGTTTTAGAAAATTATTCAGTAGGATCTGGATATAGAGTTAAGTTTTAGTACTTCTTATCATCCTTAGATATATATTCATTCTAAGAGGACCATTAAAACTCTAGAAGACATGTTGAGAGCTTACTCTAAGGATTTGAAAGGTGGTTGGGACTAACACATTAATTTGGTAGAATTTTCTTATAATAATATCTTCTACACCAACATTTAGATGGATACTTATGAATCCCTTTATGGTAAGAATTTAATAACTCCAACATTCTAGAATGGGATTGGAGAAAGAAATATATTGGGACCTGATCTAGATGAGAAGATTACAGAGAAGGTTAGATCCATTCAATAACACATAAAAGAAGATCAGATTTGATAAAAAAATTATGATAGTAACTATTGGAAAGATCAAGAGTTTGAAGTGGGTTAAAATTTATTCCTATGAATATCTCCTTGAAACAGAGTGATGAGATTTGGAAAGAAGGTAAAGATAAGTCCTAGGACAATTAGACATTTTAAAATTCTTGAGCGTATCAGTATGGTAGATTATCGATTCGTGATTCCACCAAATCTCTCTAAAGTTCATGATGTGTTCCATTTATATTTATTAAGGAAGCACATATATAATCCTTCACATATACTAAACTCATAGGTAGTACCACTAAAACAAGATATTTCTTACGAATAACAACCAATAGTGATTTTGGATCATAGAGACAAAGTTCTATGAAACAAGACCACTTTCCAGGTTAAAGTTTATTTGGAAAACTAACAATTTTTGGAAGTTATGTGGGAACATTAAGATGTGATTATGTAGAGGCATCCTCATATTTTTTTGTTCGAGTGAAAAATTTTGAGGCTGAAATTCATTTTAAGGGGGGTAGATGTAACACCCTAATATTTGTATGAAATATTTCTCTTTAAATAATTTGATTTCTTCGATAGCTTGCATTGTACTCAACAACGAGTTTAAAATAATTGGATAAAATTAATAAAACATTACATGTACTTTATTTCCTATACATTAGATTGGTAGGTATGAATATTAATAACTAAATCATGAAAAATACATGGTTTATACATTAATAAAATAAATTCATGATTATAATTAAAAACAAAAAATTATTTTAAAACAAAATAGATTTTATTATATTGGTTAATGATTTTAATTAAATGTATATATAATTTAATTTATAATTTTTTTGAACATTCAACAAATATTTTTCTAAGCATAGGATAATAAATAATATATTTTTATGCCAAAAAATGTATTTTTTTCTTCTAAACAACAATTTTTCCACATTTTATACACTTAATTTCAAATTAATTTATGCCATTTATAGGTATTTAATTAGATGAAATAAATTACATATTTATAATAAGGAGTATTGAATTTGGTAATTAGGCTGCTTTTATTTTTGTTTAATATGAATAGTAACCATGGTAAAATTTATCACCCTGATAAAGGGTAAATTAGGTTAATCTAGGTAAAAACTAGTTGATAAGGCCATAATTATTCATCCTAATTATTATTGGATGAATGAAATTAAACTTTTAATTCCTAAGGTTTTAAATTTATTTATTTAATGGACACTTTTCCATGAAAATTAATTATATATTATTTATACCAAAGGAAGTGAAAAAATGTTGCACTCTTAGTTTTAAATATCATTTATGTGTTCACATAGAGATAAAAGTTTGTTATAAACTAATAAAAATAATAATTTTTTAAATAATCAAATTATAATCATGATGGTAATTTATTTATAGTTTTTTTGAATTAAATAATTACCTTAAGTAATAACACAACGTTGATGCAGTAATTATTCAACTAACAAAAAAATAAAATAAATGAAATTAAAAATATGAAAATTAACATAATTTGAGATATTTAAGGTTGTCCATAAATTATCTATATGATCATTTCACGTTTAGTATATAGTAAAATTGTTTGTTCGAATTTGACTTGTTGTCTAATTTTTTTAAAGTTAAAGTAATTAATAGTATCAAAATCGACAATAATGATATTTTATGGGATTAATATTTTATTAAATTATTTAAAAATAATAAAAATATTAAATAAGTAAAAAGGGGATAATATATGGTAAAAAATGTCATCCCCAATTCATTTACAGACCATTTGGAATAATTTTTCTATAGAATGGTCTTATTTTATTTTAATCTTTTGTGAAATTCCAAAAGTACCCCTCACCTCAATTATAAAAGGGAACTTCATCCTTCACTTAATTACACTACATTGAGCCTTTTAGCTTGACCATGATATACCAAATTATCTCCTCAATTTCCCTAGACACATTCTAGAGGTTCTTTTCTTATTAAAAGACAAACCCTAGAGCCCTTTAGAGGATATTTAAAGGAGTCATTTCAAAGGAGAGGTAATCATTCTAATCGATCACTTTCTTTTTCTAATCTTCTTTAACTCATATAAATATATTATATTCATCATAAAATAATCTCCTTAATATGATTAAATGTTATTATTGTTATGTAAACACCATTATACACCATTTTCCCCATCAAATAAGAAGTC
This sequence comes from Viscum album, assembly GCA_963277665.1. Taxonomy (NCBI): domain Eukaryota; kingdom Viridiplantae; phylum Streptophyta; class Magnoliopsida; order Santalales; family Viscaceae; genus Viscum; species Viscum album. The sequence continues at coordinate 194,397,268 of OY728145.1, forward strand.
AATGTATCGCTAATGCATACGTACGACATACCGTCTCCATACAGTGATACAATTAATTTTTCATCACCATATTTTATGGATGAGAATTTTGGAGGGTTTAATGTTTATATATTATATTTATGAATATCCTTAGTTTTGTGAACTAAATCGACTGTATCTTCTTCGACCAGTGTTGGGGTGTCTCTAAACAAGATGTGATAGTTGCACCTCCCAATATAATAGACCCAGGTATCCCCGATATACATATAAAGTATTATAAACCTCTTATATGGGAGTTTTATCAGAATTGGTATAGCCTAAAAGAAGTAAAAACTTTGGGAATGATTATATAAATCTCTATCCCAGTATAAATATTCAACTATATGCTACAAATCCCTAGAAACCCCACAAATAGTATCACAAGACTCCCCTATATAAGTTTTCTTATCCAAGGGAATAAACCACTAGTATTATAGATGCCCCATATGGGAGTTTTCTTAGTCATATATCATATGATAAACACCAAAACTAGGTCACTACTATATAAAAAAAATTACCTCGAGGGTGTATACTGGGTCTTAATATAAAAGAAGAATGAACTAGGTTTTTTTGAATGCCTAAACTAGTCATCTATTTCCATACCAAGGCACACCCTATAACTAGGGTCAATACATCACCAAGGAACCATTTGGGGTCCCCTAGGACTCATCATGGCCTGAACACCTAATAAGTTTCCCTCAATCCCAACTCATCTCTTAGGTCAACACCCATCACTAGGGTGACGACCTTAATCCCACCCCTTATCCAAAACACTCTAGGTCGGCCAGAGTACCTAACCTTTACATTATTCTCTTAAAGGACTACACCTCTATGATTTCTTTATCTTAGTTTGGAATAAAACCCCTGGTCATATCAATTTCAAAAGTGTGTAAGGCATCAATTAGGCCTCATATGGATAATCTGTAGGAAATTTAACCAAGCCCATCATAAACCCAACCCGAAGGTCCACAATGGATCCCACTCCTTGGGTCACTGTATCATGTTCACTAAATAACATTAAGTGTATTCACACTAGGATCTATACATAAAAATACACATTATGATGATCAAGGCCTCAACCATTAGTGGCCGAGTTAAACCAACTAGTGCCAAGGTTCATCTGGGACTTGACACTTTGTACAACCTAATCAAGGGATTTTTTTGTCAAAATGAAAATTCATTTTAGATTAACATTTAAATAAAAAAATTATTCATCAATTTTCTCCCAGACAATTCCTTAATGGAATGACCACACATTTATACACCATAAAAACATGTATAATACCATAGAGTGAGTACTAAAGATCAACTACCTCAATTGAAGTTGATTCCCTTTTTTAAGTCTCATTCCAGCAGCTTCTCCTAGGATCTCTAAGACCCAAACAAGATTGTATGACCACCAACCATAGACATGTGGCCCTAGATCCCATAAAAAATCATATAATTTAACTAATTATAATAATTTATAATAAATTAAACAATTAAAATTTAATTAACCATTTAATTTAAATTGTATTTTTTGTAAAAAACTCATCGAAAAGCCTCACCATGTTAGATGTGTAACCAAATACATTCTAATGACCCATTGAGGACCCCCCATCCTCAATCAAGGAAAAATATATAATTAAAATAACTAATTTCATAATCAATTTCATTTAAATTTTAGGAAAAAACTAAAAGAAATTAATATGAATACACACCTTCATCATGCGATAATGAGAAGTCATCATATCTAGTCCTCCTCTACAAGGGGTGAGTGAAATACCCATCCATATTATATGATTCCACCATGATCTGGTGGATTAAGAATCAAACCCTATACTGAGGAAAATAAAAATTAGAATAAATGGAGTATGGGATCTATGATGATCACTGAAGTCGAAGACATACCTTTAAATACTGAAAGGAGCCCAAGAAAATAATTCCTTTTATCAAGGGAAAAGATGGAGAAGAAGTGGGAGAGGCCCCTCGACATGCAAGAGGAAACAAGGGGAAAATAGGGCCGACCCACTTAAAAATTAGATGGGTAAAGAATAAAGTTTCCCCTTTCAATCCCACCAACTAGCTGGTGGGTTGGTATTGGCTTGCCGGTAGATGTATACTACTACCTGGATAGCCTCACTCCCTTTTAAATCCCTCCTACTGCTCTCAAACACCATCCAACTTTAATTCCAAGTATAAAACACCCCGTTTTAGGGGTTATAACATTTGGAATTTAATTGTGAATCCTAGTTTAAAAACTTATCCCTCCAATAATTTCAAAATTCAAATTCCTCTTGAATTTTATGACCCATTCATACTCACAGGCATTAAAAATTTAACCCCCCTTCTAATCGGTTCACTCATTCCTGGGGTACATCAGCTAGTATAAGATCCTCCAAGTTACCTCTTTCAAATCTAGTGTATTGTGAGTTTATAAAATCTAAATTCTATTAATAGTAGGGGTGTTACTATCTTCTATTGAAGGAATAATCATGGTTAGAAGAATAATATGCTACCCTATATTCTATATCCGGCCTATAAGTTATTAATGCTATAATTATGGGACTTCAATATTTTGAAATAGATACTCCTATATCATTTTCTGATAAGATAAATCCAAAATCTAATGGTAAATAAAGAAATCCAATTATAATTTCTCTATTGTAAAAAGTGTATTTTAAATTAATTAGGGTTCAAACCAAAAAATATACATGAGATAGTAAGAAAGAAACTATGATGGGAATAAAAAGTTAAACAGGAAAATATTTTAGTACAAATAAGATAACTTGAAGAAATAAAAATGGGTTAAGAAGAAACAATTGATGACTATTTTACGAGTAAATAAAATAATTAACAATATCAAAGTTTATGGTAAAAAATGGTAGGATTAAAAAAACGTGAAGAAATTGATATTGAATTTTATTGATAGGGTTGATCCCAAGATATTTACTCTTAAATAAAAATAATATCTTACAATTTATGATCAACATAATATTTTTATTGCATATTAAATGATAATAACTCCAATATTAAAGAAGAAATATGAAATGGATTTTTAATACATGAAAAAACTCATAATTCAAGAATAATAAGCTAAATATTATAGTGACTTTGATGATGAATAGGAAAAAGATAATGACTAAAGAAGAATCATGTCCCTGATCTCCAATAATTTTAGAAAATGAAATGAAAAATATAAAGTTAAGATGCTTCTCAAATGTTTCAAATGTGGTGGAACTAGACACTTTTCTACAAAACTACTGAAAGAATAATACTGGTAAATATAAGGTAATCAAACAAAGTGAAAAACCTTAAAATAATTACTGGATTAAAAATTCAAAATATTTGAACAAATATGGTGATAAAAGAAAGAATTTTCCTAGAATAAAAAGAATAAGTATGATGAGTGAAGAGAAAGAGTATGATCTATCTTCAAAAAGTCAATAATAAGATAAATATGTTGATAAATTCATAAATTTCATGGTGTATGTAGTGAATAATGAATAATACTAAATTACTGAGGTAGAAGAAGTTAAGATAACCAATATATAACATATACTGAAATCAGAACTGGAATAATGTCTTGAGTAAAATACTAAACTCAAGAAATAATTCAGAATTTTGAAGAAAGAAGATAGAAATAAAACTAAATCTACTGATGATCTTATTAATAAGTAATCTATGCACATTGATGAAATATAAAATCTCAAGATAAAATATGTAAAGTAAATAAAGGCATTGAAATATATTCAAGAGAAACTCATACTGAAAGAAGAAGAACTTATAAAGTCATAATAAAAATGTATTTAAGAAGAAAAGTATTTGAAGAATATGAGTTATAAATTATATACATCAATAGAAGTTAAAGCTGAGACATTAATAACAACTGAAAAAGTTAACTTAAAATAACAGGTTAAATATTTATCCTCTAAATCTAAAAATAAACCTGTTATTACTAACACCATAGGTAAAAATTATAAATTTGGTCATGTGTGTACAAAGAAAAATAGTGATAAACACTTTTTAAAATCAAAGGAAGTAAGGAGTGTATTAATATGAACATCCTTCCCAAGAAAAAAGAAAGCTTAACATATGGTTGTTTAATAGAAACAAAATTCTAGAAAAAATTTCTTTTATTATGAAATAACAAGATTGAGTGGATATTACTGGTACTATGGAATTTATGCTTATAAGAATTATTAATTTTAAAACAATATTTTCTTACCATGGATAAGGAAATAATTTGGGGGGAGAAATTCTGATAAAATTAAAATAGGAGAACAAAGAAAGCAATCCATGTCAAAAAATGCATTTAATATGTCAACAGAGAACATGTATAAATGTTTGGAAGAGTATGATTACGGTGTGAAAAATAGGACCACTATTATATAAAATTCATGGATAATATTTTAGGACATATTCACTATAATGAAAAAAGAAAAGAAAATTTAGATATTAAAGTAGGAATAAAAGTCTCTCATTGTAGAAGTTTCTTTGAAAGCATGCAAGAAAGAAAAGCCATGGATTCTTGATAGGGGTTTTTACTCATATATTAATTGTGATATAAGGGTTATAAATGATTTTTAAGAACATGAAAAAATATTTATAACATTTTTAACGATATTTCACTCAAAATTAATGGGGTTGGAATTGCTTAAATTAAATCTCAAAGACTGAAATGTAATGAATTTATCAATTTTTAATTCAAAAAACACAAGATTTTGAGTGTGATCCAATTATGTGATGATGTAATTGAATTATTTTTCAAGAAATATTTATAAATAATAAAAAACATAAAGGTTGGAAGAATTATTACCAAATATTAGAGGATAATTTTGTTCCAAATTAGTGATCCAATAAATACATGCTATATGAGTGCCAAATACAAGAATAAGTTACTGAATATAAGGATTTTACACCCATCCCAAATAAACTTGAGTAAAATATCAAAACATTAAGTAGTTAGAGACTTACCATAGATGAATAGAGAAAGAAAATCTATTTTTAAAACATGTAAAAAATGGAAAATGGTCTAAACTACTCATAAGAGTGTATAGATTCAATCCACAATGAAACTATAGTTAATTAATACTGACTTGTTTGGACCTGTGAGAAAAATTTATACTTATGGTGATTTTTTTTCATTACATTAATTAATTCTTTCATCTGATTGACTAATGTTATGTTCATCAAACAAAAATCTAAGGCAATTGATATGTTCAAAATATATAGAAGTAATAAGAAGTTGGGTGTTTATATCCAAAAGTTGATATCTAAAAATGGTAGGGTGTAAACTTGTAAATATTTTGAAAACTATATTTCATGACATAGAATCAAGCATCAATATAGTAAAAACTACACTCCCCAACAGAATAGAATAACTAAGAGAAAAAATAAAAGTATTACTGAGATGGGAATAACTTTTCTGAACGAGCATAATATATCTAAATTATTTTAGAGTGAAGCTAGTTATACTATTATTCATGTTCAAAATAGGTGTTTTTTAAGGCCTGTGACACATATAACACATATGATATAGATAAATTATAGATTTTAGGAAAAAAATTTGAAGAATAAGTTGGAAACATACAAAATTCTATTAAAGCCAATTTAGAAGAATCCAATAATAAATATGAATTTATTGAGAAATAAATCATGAGACATCAGATATTGAAGAGGCATATTGATTTATGAAACATAATTAGAAATCAAGAAGGTCCTATTCAAACAAGAATAAGGATTAGGCTTGAAAATAAAACTAATCTCATATCATAGGTCGATCGATAATTTTTAGAATAAGTAATTGATTGTGAGGAGTGGATTGAAGATATGAAATAATAACTTGATCACATTGAGAAGAACTTCACTTGGTAACCTATGCCAATACCTAAACATAAAAATGTGATCAACATAAAATGGGTTTTTATAAACAAATTGAATGAGAAAGGTTAAGTGAAAAGAAATAAGTCCATACTAGTTTGTAAGGTTTATTCACCAATGCAAAGTATTTATTTTAAAGATAATTTTCCCTTGTGGAAGGGTAGAAAACTATGAGAATGTTTATTATAGTTTCTGGTCAAATACATTACCAATTATATCAAATAGATGTAAAGTTATACTTCTTAAATAGTGATATATAAGAATAAGTGTTTGTTGAATAAATTGATGGTTACATTTTGAACAGGGATTTTAGGATGGTTTTTTAACTAAAAAAGGCTTTGTATAGATTAAAACAGGATCTTAGATTTTAATATTCTAAGTTGGATGACTTTCTAAAAAAATGAAATTCACTAAAGGAGAGATTGATAACATCCTTTATGTGGAATAACAATCTATAAGTACTCTCATAATCATAATTTATGTTGATGATATTATATTTTTGTTGATAAGGATATCTCCAAAGAGTAATTTATTGAGTAAATTAAAATAAATTTGGAGATGTTTATTCTAGGTGAAATTAATTACTTTCTAAAAATATAGTTTTCTCAAAAATATGATCTCATAATTTTAACCTAAGAGAAATAGGCAAGATATTTTTTGAAAAAGTTTATCATGGAGGATTCAAAATAGGTTTTAACACTAATATCAATTTTAATAAAGATGATAAATGATGATATTGAAGGAAATGTTAATAAAAAATAATTCATAAGAATTATTGGAGTCCTAATTTATCTAATAAATTTAAGTATAGAAATAGTGTACGCAATAACTATTTTTGAAATATTTAAGAGTGATAAGAAAGTCTCTCATATGTGGGATGATAAAATAATTTTGAAATATGTCAAAGGTTATAAAGGCTCTGATACAATATCCTAGAGTTGGTTATTACTTTATTAAATTAGTATTAGATACAATTGATCACATCCTAGAGGACTAAATAGTTTCGTGGTATTGGTAAACTAGATAAATGCTTGAATATCACATTATATATGAAAACATAAAATAAAAATAGTATTTTCTCTGAGAAAATCATTATTCTATCTAGAATATCCTTGGTTATCAATCATAGTACACTTCCTTAAAACCTTGGTAAAGTAAATATAAGAAAGGGTTGAGCTCAAATCCTTATTAAGGGAATGAATACAAAAAAATATACTATTTAATAAATAAGGCATAATCAATATATAAATGAAAATAACTGAAAACACATACAAGTTAGTCAATAATTTGAGAACAAGAATAATATGGTAGGAATTAATGATGATAAAATAATTCCATATAAATAATCACATGATCATGAAACTTATCCATGGATACCAAAACTATTCAAATGATCACATGGACATCAATAACTAATTTCATAATAATATAATTCATAATGCTAGACATCTAAAACTTACCGCTGAGGCCTAATTCCAAGACTTCAACCTAAATGGGAAAGACATCAACGAAATACCCAACCTTTTTTGTATCATGAGACCCACTGATGCATCGAGGGTCAAAATAATTCTAATCCTCACCCATCACTTAATATTTCCAATGCATTCATTATATGAATAAACAATACAACTTAATCAAGATACTTTAATAATATAAAACTATTTGTATAGAAATAACTATCATACAAAACTTTCTTAGTCAAATTGATCATAAACCATCTCGAGAAATAATAAGGATTGTACCATCACAAAAAATTCCTAGTATAGAATATATAATATAAAGGGTTTTTATCATTCATGATAGTAAATTCTAGAAAAAGATCATTAAAAACATTCTTGAGGAAAATCCCCTTTTCATTTTGAAGTTCACTTTTAAAAAATAAAAAGTTCTAGAATATTAGGAAATATATTTTCCATGAAAATTATCATGGGTACTTTTAAAGTAAGTTTCAAATAATTGGGTGGTCATGATGGTAGAAAACTCTGTTTATAGTGTAATCGTTAAAAACAAATATTCTTTTCACACATTTAGTAAAACGTACCTTATTTGGAAAATGACAAGATGATTCATTTTAAACCTTTTTATATAAAGTAAAAAATGGTTAAATTTTTTTTTAATAAATAATTATATATTATTAAAAAATTTCTTGAAATTTTTTTAAAGAAAATATTGACATGGAATAAAAAAATTCCCAATTGAGTAGAAAAATAAAGTCGGTTTTCCTTAAAAACATTAATTTGCTATTTTTGAGTTCTAAAGAAGGTAAAAATAGATATAATACTTGATAACCCCATAAATTAATTGATTAAAAAAATATATTGGTTTTAATATAGAAATATAAAATAATTCCTCTAATGGAATCATAAATGTAAATAATCCAGAATAAGGATGAGATTGTGAAATAAACCCTTATCACTTTGGTAACTTTTGAATCATAACCCCCATGAAATAAATAACTTCAAATAGATCATTAAAATACATTAATATCATTTAAATAATTATATACTATATAAAAGGGTATGTATATACCCCACAATAAATAAACAAGCGATGAATAAGGTATATGTCTCATAAAAACAAAAGTGAAACAAGAAACCCTTAGCTCAAGTCCAAATTTCTTCATAAGAGTTATAAATTACTATATAATAAATATATATTTATTATATATTTATATATTTTAGAACCATAATAAAATATATCATTCTATATATTATTGACTTATAACACTTTATCAACCATTTATTAACAATTCTTTATTAAAATCTTTGTTTTGGGAGATAAATGCTTAATTTTTCATGTATGTTTCGGTTCAGTAGTTTTAGTACTTGTATCTTGATTATGGATCCATAATATCCAGAATATTAATCAAGATATTAATATTATATATATTCATTATATATATATATATATTTATATTCATTATAAAATATAGATATAGAAAAATGAATTACATCATTCATGGAGACAATAGGTCGTACGTATGCATGAACATTGTTTCCATTTTCAAAAGATAGAATGAAATGAAGGTAAATGATAATTAAAATTTCTATAATAATAATAATATTACAAATAAAAAATATTTTTTTAAATCCATAATTATAACCATCAAGGTATAGTGGTGATGAAAAACGAATTACACTACTACATGGAGACGGTAAGTCATACATATGCATGAGCGATGTTTTCACTTTTATAGGATATAAATAAGGTGAATAATGGTTGTTAAACCATCATAATAACAATTAAATATATTTTATATAGTTAATTAATTATTTTATAATTCATACTAGGGATTTATAGGTGGTAGAAGAGAAAATAAAATTGAAAATTCTCGGTTAAGAGTTATACCTCTTCATTGAGAAAACTCTTTTGTATTACACCTTAATCCTTAAAGGGATGGTATTTTGGATATACCAGAAGATCTAGGAAATTGGGAAGGAATATAGTAAGTTATTATGGCATGTATTTACAAATATAAAAGTCTCATGAATTGTGGAGAAGAAAGGAGGGGTGGTATCCTTTTATAGTGGAGGGGAGGGACACACTTGGAATTACTTAAAATATTAAATAATATATATATATATATCATAATCATGTTAAGTGGAACCAATCCACCCCAAATTCAAAAAACAGAAGTGATAAGGTTGAAGTAAATTCAACCAATCACATTGGGTCAAGGTTTGGATACATTTTAAGCCTTGTCTTCTAGTTAAATTACTTTAAATACATTTTATCCTTAACCGTGATAATTTAATTTTTTTACCATAATAAATTAATTATATAACCAAAAATAAAAGGGTCCCTATATTTTTTTTTTGGAAATTATGATTAAAAATTAGAATTCCATTTTATCAGATTTAATTTCTACAAGGGGATGAAACATTTTTTAAAATAGTAATGTAAAACTCATGAAAAATATTTTAAGGAAAACACCCAATTTAAGAGTAAAAATAATTTTTCCTTGAAATAAAGAAATAAATTGGTTACATGAATTTTATTTCTTAAATAATAAAAAATTTAGGTTTTTATACTTTTTCATCAAGAAAAAAATGAATGTAATCTTCCAACCAATCCGTTAAATTTAAAGACTCAAAAATAACTTTTAATTTGAATGAAATATAACTCGTCTTTCACAAAAGTAAAGCTTGGATTAAAAATTCAAAATAATGATTTAAAATAATTTTTTTAAATATTTAAGAAAATTTTTTTTTGAACAACACTCATCCAATAGGATAAAAGAATTTTTGAGAGATATTTTAATGTTTTACCCTATGGTTTTAATCTAATTTTACCACTTTTACTGAGGTGAAAAATATTAACTATGGTTAATATTAACAATGAAAAAAAATTAATTTGATCACATTAAATTATTAAATTATTATTATTCCAAATACAGAATACATTTTATAAAATTCAATTTGTAGAAGTGAAAGAAATTAATTTAATATAAAAACACAAAAGGCAAGGAAAAACCATTTTTTTAGAGAAATATGCTCTTAAGTCAAAAAATAAACTTATACCAAAATAAGGTATACCATGGATTAAAATATAATTAATTATATTATTTATAATTAAGTAAGTATTTTTTAATTTGGTACTGAACTCAAATCATCATGGTTATTTTTCAATAAAAAAATGTCAGTTTTACAAAAATCAGTATTTTTCATTATTCACTAAAAAATCAATCATTTAAGAGAAATACCAAAATGTATATAAGATCGTATATTTTTATAGGGATATATATATATATATATATATATTATTTTCTTATTTTAGACTTGGTGGCCAAGTCATGTTTGGAGATGGAGAGACTTTTTTGGAGAAAATGACCTAAAGTTTAGGGATGTATGCTCATTTGAGTTAATGGAGTCCATGTATTAATGGGACTAAGTGCTAATATGGGTTATTGACAAGTTGAGAAGCTTTTAAAAGAGGTTAGTTTTGTTTTAAAGGAAAATGGGGTGAAAAATCAACTACATAACATTTATACGTCGTGTAAAGGGATTACACGTCGTGTAATTGTTCATAGATTTTAATAAAATAAATTTAAGGCAACGATTTTTTGGATAATTATATTGAAAAAATTTACACATTGTGTAACCACATTAAATACCATCTAAATGTATGACCTATAGTTCTAAACATGATATGTATTTGAAATCAATTCGATTTTACTGCATCTCCTCTCCAATCAAACCTAGGGCATTCTCCAAGTGATTTTAGAGTACCAACCTCCCTTCTAAACATTATGTTTGAGTTTTCAAACCTTCGTAAGTTACTTTGGTTAGGTTTCTTCATTATCTCCCTTGGTTCTCCAACTGTTGTGTTGAATTACTTTGACCAATTTCATTTTTGGTTTTTATATTGATCAATTTTTATCTAGGAACCTCTTTGCTATCTTCCGCACCTTCTATCTCATGTGCGTTTTCCATTGGAAGCATTGTGTTCTTTGCTGGTTAAGGAATGGTGTCTAAATATCATAACTATGATTTAATAAATTCCATTTTATGAAATATCATGATCAGACCAACAAAAAATTTGTGCCTAAATTGAATAAATAACAATGGGATTATTCCTTGAATTCCTTTGTTTTAATTAGCATCTGACCTGGCTTATAACTACCCATTGGGTTAGAAAACCTTTGAATATAATTGAATTAGCTAATGGATTAAATCATGTATATAATGACATGTTACCTAGGGTGATTTTTTGTTATATAATCCCTAAATTGTGGTTTATTTATTATTTATATAATTTTTAATCAATTTTGAATTAAATTTTAATGTGGCATATGAAAGAATAATGAAAATTCATATAATCAACCATTGTGATATACGATGTGATATTGTGATATCCATTTTGTATGAAAGGAATTGTGTTCCATGCTAATATACTTATATAATGGGGTAGGCCCAAGAACTTGCACACATATATGCTAAAATGATGACAGTGAATGAGATTGGCTCAGTACCATGCTGTAATGATTATAGGGATTTGATCCAAAAATAATGTATTGCTTATAGGGATTTGACTTAGAAATGATGTAATGATTATAGGGATTTGACTCAGAAATGTTTTAATGCTTATAGGTATTTGAACCAGATTGATTGTTATGATGATACCATGGTTATATGGTGGTGGGTGGCATGGTTTTAAGAAATGCTCATAGATATTCTGATATGGCACCAAAGTATGTTATCTTACCTTCGTTATATGGTTGTGGTTGGCATGGTAATAAGACATGCTCCATGATATTCCATCATGGCACAGAATAAGGTTATCTTACCTTGGTTATATGTTTGTGGTTGGCATGGTTCTAAGACATGCGTAGAGATATTCCTACATGGAGTTGAAGCATTTTATGGTTGTATTTTATTAATTGTTGAATTAATTAATACACATATTTATCACTTTATTGCATATAATTCCTATTAGACTAGTTTTGTCTATACATGGTGGTGTCAACCTATTGAGTTATACTCACACCCTTTTTAGGCCGACGTTTGGTACCTGATCAAATTATGTGGATGCAGGTTTGGGTATGGTCAAGGGACATTTCCGTTGATTGCTTGTTTGATATTGGGATGAAGTTTGTATATGGGACCAGTGTGGGGTTCAAAACCCAAGACTTTGAGTCTGTTATTACTTTATTTTATTTCTCTAGTATGACATTTAGTTATATTCCATCATGTCATTACATTATTCCTTATTATTTATTGGATTATTCAATTGGATTTTGTTGTTGTCTTTTGTAATGTATTTATTATGATTAATTATATTTTATTATGAATTGTTCCACTACTATGACACTTCATACCAGGGTTATAGTCTCCCCACTATAAAATTCACACCTCTTCTACTAGTCGACAACCTATGGAATATGAGGAGGCTTTCTTGAGGTCTCATAACCAACCATTTATGGCCACATGATGGAGTGCCATATCGGGGGATGTTACAAATTGGTATCAAAGGATTAGGTTTTCATTTCCTTTTTCCTTAAAATTTAAAAAATGTATAAACGATACTAGGATGTGTTGAGACTTGGTAATGATATTGTGCATGAGAGTAGCTAATCCATGTATGAAGGAAAATCTGAGTACCCAGGGATGTGTTTTTTTTTGATGTGTGCTTGTTAGAGTTACTTTTATTTCAGCTTGGGTGATTCACATGTTGTGTGAGGTTATTGTTTTATGATGTTATTATTTCTTTAGTTTTGTACTCATGGACTGGTATGGAAGAATATGAGAATACATGCATCATAATAGGCACATAGGGATGTATTGACATGCATTGTTCATAATAGGGGCATACCTATTTTATCATATGATATATAATTTCCTATTAAAATAAGATATGAGATATCTGTTTCAGTGGATAAATGAAATGAGTTGTCATTTCATTCTAAAATACTTGTAATCCATATCTAGAAAGACTAAGAGTTAGTGGTTCTCAGTTGTAGTCACCTTTTGGGTTGATTTTTTAGCAATCTAGTTCTCCATGGTGTGCATTTATCTTGTAGCGAAAATGTCTCCTTGTTGTCTTTGACTTGAGCACCAGGAAAGTGGAAATCAACATGATCTTAATGAATCTGAACCATAACTTCCTATAGTTCATGAGACGAATATGGATGTTCATCTTTGTGATAGCTTCATGAGGGTCATGCAATCCATGGAAAGGAAGACTGTTCATGCCATTCCTTCAATGTATGAGTTGAAAAGAGAGTTTTAGATCCAGCATCTGCCTATGTTTACTAAGTAAGGGAGACACTAGGAAGCTGAGTTATGAATTGATTCAGTCTAGAAAATATTCAAGCAACTCAAGACACCCACAGATATGAGGGTGAAGCTTATTGTGTATATAATTTGTGGACCTGGAAAGCATTGGTAGGATATTATAGAGGAAGATGGGTAGCAAGATGAGATATCATGTAAAGAATTTGAGATGATGCTCTTGAGCCATTTATTTCCCAAAACCCTAATGGATGAAAAATCTTTTGAGTTCATGCATCTGATATAGGAGGGTTTTTCATTGTTGGACTATGTAGGAAATTTTACCGACTTATAGTGTGTTGTAATATCTTTGGTAGATGATGAGATCTCTAGGGTGAGAGGTTTCTAGGATGGTATTTACTATGAGATCGGGTTGCAGGTAAATGTTTTCTATTTAAAAATATTTTAAGATGTGATGAATCAGGCACTCATCACACAAGGGAATCTGAAAGAGGCCCCGAGCAGCGATTATGCTGTTTCAGTAAGGCAATCTATAAGTTCATCTTTGAGTGGTAAGAAGTGCCGTTATGAAAGTTTTTACCAAAGTAATAGTGGATAGAGAAGTTAGGTTAGTAGATAACCATATCAAGATCGCGTTCCATTCCAGTGATATTAGTATGGAAATTCTGGTCACAAGCGCTCACAATTTCCTTATCCCACAGTTGAGTTTCATATCTACAGTAGACTAGGTCATCATCAGAGGTTCTATTTAATCTTTTTGTAGAAAACTAGTGGAAGATGATAAGGAAATGAACCATAATTGGGAAGGGGCTCAACTACCCCTAAATAGATTAATAGTTGGAGTTATATAGGTCTTATAGGCCAAGGAAGGGGACATGGTACCCCAGTGCATGAGAAAAAAATACTAAGGGAAATAGATCAGGGTAGTCAGACTGGATCCCAGGGAGGAGGGAAAAATAAGTTGCATATTATATAGACTACTCCAGCTAACAAGGATGCAAGAATATCTACCATTAGAGGTGCAATTCTTATATCATCTACCTTAGACTGTGTTTTGTTTGATACAAGAGAATGGCATTCTTTTCTATCTACTCATTTTACAAATGGATTAGTCTTGGATGTGGAAATATTAGATGGTGTTTTAAACATTAAAACACCATTGGGAGTTCAGTCAGATACTGTTAAATGTTGTAAGGTGTTTTCTCTAGAGATTGTTGGTTACCATTTGTTTTTGTAACCGTTCGTGCTATAAATGACAGGATTCAACTTTATTCTTGGTTTGGATTGGTTAGTTCTATACCAGGATCATATCGACTATTACAAGAGTATATTTACTTTCATATACCCATAAAGAAGTAACTATTCTCACTAGGGTGAGTGGGATCTTCAGGATAGTCATGCAGGACCAATTTAGTGTAGATTGGATTTTATCACAACTCAAATAACTAGTCTTTCTCTAGATAATAGCGGAATGCAGTAGGATTACTTTCCTATAGTGGTAGACCATTTTTGTGATGTTTCCCCTATTAAGTTCTATGGATTATCACCTAAGTGAGAGATTGAGTTTATGATCAATTTGGTTCTGGGAGTAGATATATTTTTTATCCCACCTTACCAAATGGAACTAGGATAGCTTCATGAGTTTAAATTTCAGTTGGAAGATCTAGAATCTAAAGGCATCATACAATCGAGTACATCTCCTTAGGGTTATGTAATTCTCTTTACCAAAAAGGTTGATGGATCATTGCACTTACGTGTGAATTATTAGAGTTTAAACCAGATTAAGGTCAATGTCATGACCCTTCTTAGAGGGGCCCATGCCGTGACTACCCCAAGCCCACCTCTGATAGTATAGGGGATGGTGACTTGCATCATGTAGGAATTTCCCACAAACGGGAGGCATTAGGCTAAAGTACCTATACACACATACACGTCTCCAAGAAAAACAATGATGAAGTGTAAAAAGACTAATAGAATGAATGCATAACATTAATATCCCACAAACAGAGTACAACAAGATGTAAAGGGAAAGTAAATTGGTCAAAATACAAGCCCACCACAAAGAGTCTGTAACACAATTCTAACTGAAACTATGGAAGTACAATTTTCTCCAAGGGATATGACTATGTCAAAGGTACACTCTCCATAAAAACCTTGGTCTTGAAATATATATCTATTCTTATCCCACTTGAGGTCCTCCTAAGACACCGTCAAAAGGGATGCCATCACCATAGGACATGACACATGTCGGAAAAGTCCATGCAGGGGTGACTATCAAAATACTCAGTAGGACACCTCAAAATCACTAAAAATGAATCAAAAAGTATATTCAAATCAATACAATACATAAAAATTTATAAAAAATAGAAGATAATAAGAATGAACCCAGATATACTCAGGAGAGACTCCACACCATCAGATTGTCATAACTAACTTTCATCCACATGATTCTTCTTGAAGAAAAGCTTGTTCTAGGATAACTTACTCCATGAGACATGATATCATCGAAGACACTCGATGAAGAGGTATAGCTCATTTGGGCCTCGCTCAAAGAGAACACACTATTCAATGAAGACTATGATACATAGAGAGGGGGTTATGCCCAGAACCACTGGGGGACACCACAAACCCAATATGGATCAACCCGCCATGTAGGGGATCCTATGCTAATGATTCCACAAAACCTACTCATGCAACCCGCTAGATAGAGGATCAACGCCCTACTCATTGAGGTTACACCGATTCCAAAAAGTCCACTAAGGATGATAGAGGATCACACTCCAATATCATGGATGTAAACCACAACTATATTTGAGACTCAACCTCTAGAGGGGATTACAATCTAGTGATGTGAATGTAATATCACACTGTAACCTCAAGGAAAGGGCCAGGGGAACGCACTCAACCTATAATGAGCCGAAATAAAAACCCACCATTGGTATAAAAATGACCATATCAATTTTAGGGTCACAACACTATAGATGACTCATCAATTGGATGATTTGTTTAGAAGTTAGGATTATTTGAACAAAGCTTCCCACATACCTGCTGGGGACGGTAGACCTACCACTGCGGTAGGTCCACCTACCACCGTGGTCAGTCTACCTACCTCTATGGATGATCCACCTATGTTGTGGAGTTCCCTCCTATGGATTGAACATCGTGGTCATTCCACCCACTATTACAGTCAATCACCGCAATGGACTGCCTACAGACTAACCGCACAGTTGTTGCGCTCATGATAGCTTGAGCTGCCGTGACACCACTGCCAACCGCCTCGATCGATCATCGCGGTCAATCGATGGAGTCGAACATAATGGGGATCCACACTAATTTACCCAGATTTGACCTAGGAATGATCCAGGTCTGACCCAACCCAAATTCGGCCCGCTATCCCGACCTAGATCCAACCCATTAACCCGACCCAGATCCGACCCACTGGCTCAACCCAAACCTGACCTGCTGGTTTGACCGGGATCCGACCTACTGGTCTGACCTAGATCTGACCCGTTCCATGTATGATGCTACTATCCCACATCCTCTTCCACCTCATCCACGTCCGACACCGTAGTCTTACTCGGCCACCCACCGCATCCGCCTCCTTCAGCCCTACCAGCTTCACCGCGCCCGCTGCAGACCGCCGCCGCGTGCCATTGTAATCCTTCACCGCTGCTGTTGCATAACTATGGACCTTTCTGTGGACCACTACAACTCCTAAGATGTTTGATAAATGAAAATGTCCTAGATCTGAGACCCTTGGGTCCTGATATACACTGATCCAACCTCGATTGTCGATTTTCCTCAAATCCGAGGGTCCGCTCGAGTTCAGAACCACTTAGAAAAATCGATCCGAGACCTTGAGGATCCAACAACAAAGAATGCGAAGAACGAAGGGAGAAATGAAAATAAACAAAGTTTTATCATGATTGGAAAAGTATTCTTGGCCAAAGATCAAGAATAGGGGATTTCGGATTATAAAAACAAATTAAATAAATTCCGATAAACCTATAAAATAATCCCATCCTGTAAATACGATCAATTCACGGGCTAATATGTTTATGGATGAGTCTGTTTTCATCATAGGAATAAATAATGGGAAGATAAAAAATTAAATCTCATTCCCTACCTTGATTCATATCATTCACCGATAAAGAACACTCATTACGTTGTCAACGTTGGTGAGATCTACCAAAATCAGAGTTCTCCGATCATTGATATGAGGTTTCATCATCATTCATCAGAAAGATCCTTTAGAGTTACTTTATACAATGTCTCCAGATAATTATAGGGTTATAAGGCTAACACTTGATCTCTAAAAAAAGGTTTATTGAAGGATAAACCACCTCACTGCATCAACAACTGAATTGAAATAATTTTATTAAATAATTTTTATTTGTTTTGTGCCTGTGATAAATTTTTCACAAACAACCCATGCCAAATAAATTTATTAAATAATTTTTATTTGTTTTGCGCCTGTGATAAATTTTTCACAAACAACCCATGCCAACCAAAGTTTGGTCACAATAAGGGTAAAGATTCTATTACGAAATCAATGGTGCCATTAAATTTCTAATTCAGGAAACTGTTTAAGAGTTATTTTACTTTTTTAGGAAAACTATGCATGAGTGCTATTAAATATTTTAATAATTTTTAATTTTTTATAGGAACACCGTGAATCAAAATCACACTCCATCTCAGTTACTGGTCTCAAAAATAAACTATATAATATCTAAAAATAATATATGGAAAATCTGAGACATTACAATCAAGAACTGATATCCTCTTTCATGCATTGACAATATTTTGATTAGTTGAGAGGTGACAAGATCTTCTCCAAGTTTGATTTGAGATTAGAATATCATCAGTTAAGGGAGAGACTATCATACATACCTTAGAATGATATTAGGAGTAGATATGGTTTGTATGGATTCGTAGTGGTGCCATTTGGGTTGACTAATACACCTACAATATTCATACACTTAATAAATAAGATCTTTCATCCTTTCTTAGATTGGTGGTTTTCATCGATGATATATTAGTGTACTCCTAGTTAGTATATGACCATGCCAAACATCTTGACATCATCCTAAGCACATTAAGAGAGCATCAAATTTATTACAAGATAACTAAATGCAGTTTTTGGATAAAAAAAGTTCTCTTCTTGGGCCATGAAATCTCAGAGGTTGGAGTGTCTATGGACCCAGAGAAATTCACATCTATTATATCTTGGGAACAACCCAAGAATGTCTTCAAAGTATGAATATTTTTGGTATTTTTAGGTTATTAATAGCATTTTATATAATATTTCTTCTTTTTAGAAGCACCAATGTTTGGGATGACCAAGAAAGGGGTGAAGTTTGTTTGGTCTGATGCTTGTGAGAGAGATTTTCAAGAGCTAAAAGGCAGGATGAACTCATCACCTATCCTCACATTACCTATAATGGGTAAAGCATATACCTTGTACTATGAAGCATCCAAAGTTGTACTTGGACTAGTTCTAATGCAGGAGTATTGTTTGGTTTCTTATAGATCTAGGCGGATGAGACCGCATGAGATGAATTACCATACTCATGAACTAGAGTTATAATCAGTGGTACATGACCTGAGATGTTAGAGACACTATCTCTTGGGTGAGTAGTTTGTGGTATTCAAGGATCAAAAGATACTCAATTATATATTTTCTTAGTGAGAACATAAACTTTGGAAGAGGAGGTGGGTTAAGTATCTGCAGTCTATAAACTTTGAATTGGATTGTACACTAGGAAAGGGAAACATCATTACAAAAACTTTGAGCCAGAAGGCACATAAATAGGTAGAATGAGAGTCTTGTGATGAGTGGTGGATACTGGACTTTTTTGCAGACATGCATCTAGATGTTTAGGAATATCAAGGCCGAGTAAATGTAACTTTGAAATTAGTTATACGCATTATTTTGGATAAAATTAGGATAGGGAAGTTATCTAATCCAGAGGGATCAGTTTTGAGAGACAAATTATATGGTGGGGGGACACCATCAGAATGGTATCTTGGTAGTGGGAATTATATTATTTTCTGTGGATGATTATGGGTTCCTATTGGTTTTCATGAGGAGATGATGAGGGAGTTTCATGATTATAAATGGGCGGTACACCCTAGTTTAACAAAGATGTATCATGATCTCCATAGATAGTACTGGTGGTTAGGAATGAATAAGTATGTGACAAGCTTTGTGGATAGATGCTTCACTTGTGAGTAGGTGAAAGCTAAGAATCAGAGTCCAGCTAGGCTTTTGTATCCTTTACCCATCCCAGAGTTAAAATAGAATGATTTTATGATGTATTTTGGGACATGAATACCCAGGATGACCTGTAAGAGTGATGATGTATGGGTTTTTTGGGTCAAAACACTAAGGTAGGAAATTTATTACCTATTAGGGAAACATTTATAGTTGAAGATCTAGGAAACCTTTATATGCGTGATGTGGTTCAGTTGAACAGTGTTATGTGGAGTATCTTTCTAGACAGAGTTCCTCATTTCACATCATATTTATTGAAGTGTCTTAAGAAAACCCTGGGAATATGAGTTAATTTAAGAATATTCTATCATCTATAGACTAATGGTCAATCTAAGTGGACTATTCAGGTTCTGGAGGATATATAATGAGCTTGTGTTTTGGATTTTGCTGGTTCATGGGAGAAAAAATGGAAATCATAGAGTTTTTATATAATAATAGCTTCTAGGAATTGATCCAAATGGAACCTTTTAAGGATTTGTATGAAATTCCATGTCGTTCACCTCTTTGTTGGTTGGAGGTAGGTGATTCAGCACTTGTTAGGCCTAATATCATGTAGGAGACATCTGAATAGGTTCAGTTGATCAGAAAGTGGTTGGTGACCATGTAGTGAAGGCATAAATCAAATTCTAACCATGAGAGATGACCTTTGGAATTCTAGGTTGGTCAACATGTTTTACTTTGGGTTTCACCTATGTTGGGACAATATTGTATCAGGAAATAAGGAAAGCTAGGTTTTTTTGGCCATTTGAAATAGTGTCAAGGGTTGATCCAGTGGCATACCACCTAGTCCTTACACAATGCTACAATTCCATTCACAAAGTGTTCCACATGTCTCAACTATGAAGATATGATCCAGACCTTTCCCATGTGATATAAGTAGCAGACATTAAGCTTTTTTCTAATGCATCCTTTGAGGAGAATCTGATACGGGTTGTAAATCATAGTAAGAAACAACCTTAGGGTTATAATATAATATAAGTCCCCAGCCTTAAACCTTACTTAATATTGAGTTATTACAAGATTACACATTGAGGATCTTTTCAGGTTTAGAGTTTTAGAGAGTTAGATCATGAAACTTGCATTACATTCCACATTTAAACAAAGTGGTTACATAAAAGACAATATTCATTCTTCCCATCAACGGAAACATATTGAAAATATAACATGGATTCTTTCTTGACACATCCTTGACACTATCATCACATAATGTACCTTTCCCTTGACCTGTGAAAAACATTTCAAAAACTTGGGATGAGAATAAAAAGCTCAGTAAGGGTTATGAAAATATGAAAAGGAAACATGAGTTCATATATACATAATAATGAAATCATACTTTACCCATAAAGCATAGGCACTTTGACATACCTCACCAAATCATGAATAAATCATAGAAATCATAAGACATAAAAGGTTACTTGAGGCATTCATAACTTTCTTACGTAGGGAGTAACCCTCTTGGTTACGTTTGGAATACCCATCATAGTATATTCCCTAAATATCTTCAGAGAAACCTTAACGTTTCACTCCTTCGCGTTACCCAATGCATTGGAGAGCTATATCGGGCTCACCCGCCCTTAGTTTATCACGGAACCACCCGTTTTCATAACAATGCCCAAGAACCATAACATAAACGCATCACATAAAACATGCATAAAGGAAACATAAAATTTCCACATTTCAATCTTAATATAACATTTTAGTATATTGAAATAATGAATCCGTTCAAAAAGAAACCTTTTCCAAAACCATATAAAACATTTAATAAGGAGAATTTTGAATCAAAGTGTCCCATACCACCTTGAAGCTTTTAACATTTTAAACCATTAATATCCATATAAATAAATCCTTAAAACCATTTTGAAAACATGGATATTAATAAGAACAAATCATTAAAACATTTAAAGAGATATTTTGGTCAAAGGGTTTTTACCAAAATTAGAGACACTTGAATAAAATAATTGAGGAATAACATTTAATCAGAACTTTATAATATCATGAGAATAAATAGATTCATGATATAATATTCTAAAGGACAGTATATACACCATATAAGAGTGAATTGGTGCATAACAACAATGAATTCTCAATAGGGATGTAAAATGTGATGAAATCCCTTATAAAGAAGGTATCCTTAAATTAAGGATAAATCAATCTCAAAATTATGTGTGACAAATATAAATACACCCAATATAATTGGATATTAAGTGTAAAACAATAAAAGGTAATTTACACATATTCAAAGGATTACATGTTCAATAACTACATTTTGAACCCAAAGAAATCGAAATTGGGTTAAAACGTTCCCTTGGTAAAATTCGACAGCCTAACGGCGTCACTTCAAAAATTCATAAAATGAGTTGATGAGAGATAAAAAGGGAATCTCATAACTTGGACATAAAACTTACATCAATCAGGATATAGAAGAACATATCCCAACATATAGTATTTGAATTAAAAGACATAACAAATGTAGTCTTTTAAAATGAGGAGGGTGAAAGGTTCCCTTACCGACTTGGGTATCTTTCGAAACATACACCTTGTGAAAGAAGGACAATACAAAATTTATGTAAATAATCATAAAAGAAAGTATATTACAAAATGAGTAAAATAATGGGTAGTACATACACCACTCAAAATAAATTATGGCAAATGTAACATAAATCTCACGGGAATAAAAGTGAGATGAAAAATCCCTTACGAAAACTCGACAGCCTAACGGCGCCACTTAAAACTTCCAAAATGGATTGATGAGAGGAAATAGGGTCCATAATCACATCAAAATAAAGTTTACAGAAAGAGGAATATAAAATAACATCCCCCAACATAACAAAGAGGAGCTTAAAAGAAGTGACATAAAGGAGAGTACTTAAAAAGAAAGAGAGAGGTTAGATCTCTTACGAAAATTCGGCAGCCTAACGGCGCCACTCAAAACTTCCAAAATGGATTGATGAGAGAGAATAGGGTCTATAATCACATGAACATAAAAATTACAGTAAGTGTAATATAAAATAACATCCCAATAACAATAGATATGAGCTTTAGAGGGAATTACATAAAAGAGTGTACTTAAAAAGAAAGAGAGAAGTAAGATCCCTTACCTCGGGTCCGACTTGACTCGATCATTCTTTAACGTCCTGAATAATAAACTTGAGTTAATTTATACTTTATTAAGAACCTTTTTCTAGTTCATTATTCCTTTTAGATCACTTATTGTCATGTTATAAACATTATGTAATCATTTAAGTTAATAATGTTTGTTTTGTCGATATTTGGTTCTTAAGTCGAAAGTGGACTTCTTACAATTACATGTTGTTCGTGTGGTCAAAGGTTCTTTATATCCAGAATTACATTCCTGATTTGGATAGCATATATATCATATATATCCAGCATATTCATGTATTTATAATATTACATAATCATTTAGAGGTAAGAAATGAAATGCACCGTTCATGGAGACGGTAAGCCGTACGTACGCATGAACGCTACTTTCATTTCTATCTCATAATTTAATGGAAAGAAATAATAATGATTTATAGGTATATAATAATTCCAGTATAACATCATATATAATAACATTAAATCCATCCTTTATACATCCCACGTATGGCATTAACGAATCACATCACTTTGAGGGGGCGGTAGTCCGCACTTCCTAAAATGAAGACATCGCGTATACCCATAATGGAAGCCATAAAGGTAAGCCAAAAATGAAAAATACATAAGATTAAGAAAAACAAAAACATATTATATATCATATATAAATATAGTGACATCTTAATGGCCACCTTTGAAGGTGTTAAATGAGTATTGAACAATCATCGTTTCGGGAGGCAGAATTTCGCCATCCACGGAAACCGTATGTTATTTAACCATTTGATGTAGTTGTGTGAGAGTGTAGCTCAAATAAATCTTATAAAAACATAATAGTATATTGAAGATACTGGTTTTGTTACAAAAGAAGTAAATAAAAAGAGTTTATGGGGTTGGAGAAGCAAAATAAAACAAATGAACATGAGAGAATGAATTACCTTTAAAAGTGTAACTCCTTTTGATTTGAGCCTAAAGGCTTCCTTTGAAGGGATTATGCCCAAAGGTAATCCTATAGGATGAGGAGATAGGTGTGGAGAGAGTAATTGGGCAGGGGATGGCCGAGACAAAGGCTTGAGGAGTGTGTAAAATGAGGTAGAGGTGGGGGCCTTTTATAAGAGGAGAGGAGGGGCACTTTTGGAAATCATGAAACTATTATTTTATTTTCAAAAGTGTTTCGAATTTATAAGGTCCCACTTTGATATAATTCAAAGCTAAGGTGATAAGGGTTCGAAATAAACTCATCCAATAGGTTTTGGACATGTGTAGGTCTTAGATATTACATTATCTTTCCATTTTATTTAAATCGTTAAATAATGAGGTCATCGCTGCATCATCATGATGTCATAAATAAATTTATTTATTTAATGTAAAAAAATTATAAAAAACTACTATGATGTAGGAAATTTTTTTATCTTTCCAATGACTATTTATAATCAAAATTATGACTTGTATAACCCCATGTAAAAATTGTTTTAGTAAAACATCTCATGTTTGTCTCATTTTTACTTTAACTTTAAATAAAAAGATATTAATGTCCTTTTCCAACCAAAGTGGCTTCATGGGGTCCCCAAGTTGACCCATGGGTTGTCTTTGTCGGCCATGACACATCCAATGAGGTTAGGACATGTGTCAAGTTCATTTCATATTATTAAAACATTATTTTTACTTAAACTACACTAATTACCTCTAATCGCGATTAAAAACTTAATAAGTTACTGTTCACCAAAAAATTATTTTAATCCCATTGAACCACATTTTACTTCTTAATGACAACCATGTATGTCTGATTTTTGAAATTCAAAACACAGAGGTGGCAAAATTTCATTTAAACGGAAAATCAGTTTTTATAAGTACCACTTAGTGGTTTTACTATTCATCAAAAATTGAAGTTTTTCAGAAAATTATCAAAAATTCACCCTAAGCTATATTTGATATTCAGAATTCAAAAATGAAGTCTATTTTAAAAAATTCAAAACATATAAGTCACATTAATTAATTTAATAATTAATTCCCGCTGTCATGACAAATAGCGTGTTTTTATAAAACAATAAGTATCAAAAGTTTGACACTAGTTTAAGTCCGATTTCAAGGTGAAATTAATTCCAACGACCACTATTGGATTTAATGGTAAAAAATATATTCTAATTTCACTTTAAAACTAATTAAAAAGATAATCTAATCATATAAATAAATTATATTAAAAAGAGGTTTTGAATTAAAATACAACATTTTACACTATTCATTAAAAAAAATGAACTTTATCGGAAAGATACCAAAGATTTACACAAAGTAAATTTTGATGTCCCAATTCTTAAGAAGAGTTTTATTTGGTCCAATAGAATGTATAAGAGTGAAAAAAACTATATTTAATGACAGTTCACCATCAAAAGGTGATAAGTGAACCTTTAGTGAAAACTAGGGCATATACGCCTAAAATTGAATTCTTTCCGTATTTTAAGCCTTTATCTTTTATTGGATAAGTGTAAAAACATTTAAAAACATGTATAATCATATTTTAGTTATTTATATCCATTCCCGCCAATACAATGGCTACATGTTTACTACCTTTTAAAATAATATTATTTTATTATTAGAGTGCAACGTAAGATTCCCAAGAAACTCGTTGTTGCGTGTTGGGTACGCCATCGAGCATAGCGTCCCCTTTAAAGTCATATTAATATTTTATTCACAAATATGGACAAATATGAAAATGTCATATTCTTTATTTACCTGGGGTGTTACATCCTTCCCCCCTTTTGGGAATTGCGTCCTCGCAATTTTTAAAATTGAGCTTGGAAACATCCTTGAAAATCCCACATCGGAACAAGAGTCGGTAAAACAATCACTTTAAAATAAAGAAAGATAAGTACAGAGGTCACCCGAGTTAACCCATACTAGGACTCCATGTAGAAAAACATGGACATGGAGTAGAAAACATAGGGTCATGTTCTGATGGAGAGTGATAGAAAACATGTTTAGGAGAAAGTTAACAATAAGAAAATCACAAACTTGTGACGGGTTAAACGGTGTTGGGTTCCCCAGTAGGAAAAGTTAATAGACAACTTTTTTTGTTTTAAGTTAATTTTTATTGAGGAATTTATTCATAAGGAAACATAATCACTTATCATGTTGACTTTCAACTTTTATTAGATTCCTTACACAAACTCATATTTTCTCCAAAAGACGAGTATTTAGGGAGACTTGTTCGCATTAAGAGTACTATAATCAACTTCTATAGAATCACCTAATCCACAAAAGAGAACTATATACATACCATGTCTTTAGGCTTTAACCAAAACCAAAACCAGAAAGGTTAGTACAAGGTCTGATAATCCAAAAAAAAGGATAACCCTTTATAAAAATAAAATCTATTCTTAATCTCAAAATTTGTCCAACAAAACCCAAAGTTCAACGAGGACCATTCGATAACCAATTTGTCCATAAAATTTTTCAAATTAAACCAATATAATATTGAAACCCAAATATTTTAAGGATTTAGTCACATAGTCTTCCAAGTTAAATCATAACATTTATCTCCAAACAACATCAGTTGCTCCTAAAGTCTCGTATTGAAAAGTAATTAACCTAATCACATATCCTCCATGATAGGTTAATCATTTTCATAAATAACCCAAAATCAACTTACTCTTAATTCATAAAATCATATAACTAGAAAGAATCAGTAAAACTTACCAAGGACTTCACGTAGTCCAGTGGTAGGCGATAAATAGCAGTCGCACTTTGGTTGTGGGTTCGATTCCCAAAGATTTGTCCGACACGACGGGTTGTCACACGGTCTGCGTGTTGTCCTTTTTCCAAACTATATAATTCTCAAATCATTCCCCAAAAGGGATAAAATCATCAAAAATAACCATAACATAATTTAACCTGAATTTTATCTCATGCCTTTCACTTCCATCATAACATATAGTAACCCATAATTACCTCAAAAGTAAGGATCATATAAACCCTAATGGTTACCTTAATAATTATTACCTGAATTTCCACATCGAGTTGGCCATCTCGTACATGATGCATTAGAGAACTCACCAAGGTTGAAGTGGTTGATCAGGACTCCTTGATAGTTGGTTTAGAACAACCATGAGATTCCTAATTGAATCCCCCATCTCATCTAGTCTCTTAATTAGAGAACCACCACAGTTTCCTTCAAAACCATTGTCACTTTGGTGCCTACTAGATCCATCCATTTACTAAAACCAAAAAGGTCAGTGTGAGTATATCAACATAACCATCATGTACTAAAGATGAAGATAAACACTAAGATATACTTACTCATTCACTTTATCTAAAACTAGGACTCTTTCTGAAATCCTATCCATTATGGTACTTTCACTTATGATTAAAGAATACCCTAACCTCTAAAGTTATCTAAACGGACCTCTGATACCAACTATAAGGCCTCAACCTTAAACCTTACTTAATCTTGAGTTATTACAAGATTACACATTGAGGATCTTTTCAGGTTTAGAGTTTTAGATAATTAGATCATGAAACTTGCATTACATTCCACATTTAAACAAAGTGGTTACATAAAAGACAGTATTCATTCTTCCCATCAACGGAAACATATTGAAAATATAACATGGATTCTTTCTTGACACATCCTTGACACTATCATCACATCATGTACCTTTCCCTTGACTTGTGAAAAACATTTCAAAAACTTGGGATGAGCATAAAAAGCTCAGTAAGGGTTATGAAAATATGGAAAGGAAACATGAGTTCATATATACAGAAGAATGAAATCATACTTTACCCATAAAGCATAGGCACTTTAACATACCTCACAAAATCATGAATAAATCATAGAAATCATAAGACATAAAAGGTTACTTGAGGAATTCATAACTTTATTACGTAGGGAGTAACCCTCTTGGTTATGTTTGGAATACCCATCACAGTATATTCCCTAAATCTCTTCAGATAAACCTTAACGTTTCACTACTTCACGTTACCCAATGCATTGGAGAGCTATATCGGGCTCACCCGCCCTTAGTTTATCACGGAACCACCCGTTTTCATAACAATGCCCAAGAACCATGACATAAACGTATCACATAAAGCATGCATAAAGGAAACATAACATTTCCACATTTCAATCTCAATATAACATTTTAGTATATTGAAATAATGAATCCGTTCAAAAAGAAACCATTTCCAAAACCATATAAAACATTTAATAAGGAGAATTTTGAATCAAAGTGTCCCATACCACCTTGAAGCTTTTAACATTTTAAACCATTAATATCCATATAAATAAATCCTTAAAACCATTTTGAAAACATGGATATTAATAAGAACAAATCATTAAAACATTTAAAGCGATATTTTGGTCAAAGGGTTTTTACCAAAATTAGAGACACTTGAATACAATAATTGAGGAATAACATTTAATCAGAACTTTATAATATCATGAGAATAAATGGATTCATGATATAATATTCCAAAGGATAGTATATACACCATATAAGAGTGAATTGGTGCATAACAACAATGAAGTCTCAATAGGGATGTAAAATGTGATGAAATCCCTTATAAAGAAGGTATCCTTAAATTAAGGATAAATCAATCTCAAAATTATGTGTGACAAATATAAATACACCCAATATAATTGGATATTAAGTGTAAAACAATAAAAGGTCATTCACACATATTCAAAGTATGACATGTTCAATAACTACATGTTGAACCCAAAGAAATCGAAATTGGGTTAAATCATTCCCTTGGTAAAATTCGACAGCCTAACGGCGTCACTTCAAACATTCAGAAAATGGGTTGATGAGAGATAAAAAGGGAATATCATCACTTGGACATAAAATTTACATCAATCAGGATATATAAGAACATATCCCAACATATAGTATTTGAATTAAAAGACATAACAAACGAAGTCTTTTAAAATGAGGAGGGTGAAAGGTTCCCTTACCGACTTGGGTATCTTTCGAAACATACACCTCGTGAAAGAAGGACAATACAAAATTGATGTAAATACTCATAAAATAAAGTATATTACACAATGAGTAAAATAATGGGTAGTACATACACCACTCAAAAGAAATTATGGAAAATGTAGCATAAATCTCATGGGAATAAAAGTGAGATGAAAAATCCCTTACAAAAACTCGACAGCCTAACGGCGCCACTTAAAATATCCAAAATGGATTGATGAGAGGAAATAGGGTCTATCATCACATCAAAATAAAGTTTACAGAAATAGGAATATAAAATAACATCCCCGAACATAACAAAGAAGAGCTTAAAAGAAGTGACATAAAGGAGAGTACTTAAAAAGAAAGAGAGAGGCTAGATCTCTTAAGAAAATTCGGCAGCCTAACAGCCCCACTCAAAACTTCCAAAATGGATTGATGAGAGATAATATGGTCTCTCATCACATGAAAATAAAAATTACAGTAAGTGTAATATAAAATAACATCCCAATAACAAGAGAGATGAGCTTTAGAGGGAATGACATAAAAGAGTGTACTTAAAAAGAAAGAGAGAAGTAAGATCCCTTACCTCGGGTCCGACTTGACTCGATCGTTCTTTAACATCCTGAATAATAAACTTGAGTTAATTTACAATTTATTAATAACCTTTTTCTAGTTCATTATTCTTTTTATATCACTTATTGTCATGTTATAAACATTATATAATCATTTAAGTTAATAATGTTTATTTTGTCGATATTTGGTTCTTAAGTCGAAAGTGGACTTCTTACAATTACATGTTGTTCGTGTGGTCAAAGGTTCTTTATATCCAGAATTACATTCCTGATTTGGATAGCATATATATCATATATATCCATCATATTAATGTATTTATAATATTACATAATCATTTAGAGGTAAGAAATGAAATGCACCGTTCATGGAGACGGTAAGCCGTACGTACGCATGAACGCTACTTTCATTTCTATCTCATACTTTAATGGAAATAAATAATAATGATATAGAGGTATATAATAATTCTAGTATAACATCATATATAATAACATTAAATCCATCCTTTATACGTCCCACTTATGACATTAACGAATCACATCACTTTGAGGGGGCGGTAGTCCGC
Source organism: Viscum album (assembly GCA_963277665.1). Taxonomy (NCBI): domain Eukaryota; kingdom Viridiplantae; phylum Streptophyta; class Magnoliopsida; order Santalales; family Viscaceae; genus Viscum; species Viscum album. Next base: position 194,427,328 of record OY728145.1, read on the forward strand.
ACTTCCTAAAATGAAGATATCACGTATACCCATAATGGAAGCCATAAAGGTAATCCACAAATGAAAAATACAGAAGCTTAAGGAAAACATAAAAATATTATATATCATATATAAAAATAGTGACATATTAATGTCCACCTTTTAAGGTGTTAAATGAGTATTGAACAATCATCGTTTCGGGAGGCAGAATTTCGCCATCCACGGAAACCGTATGTTCTTTAACCATTTGATGTAGTTGTGTGAGAGTGTAGCTCAAATAAATATTATAAAAACATTCTAGTATATTGAATATATTGATTTTTTTTACAAAATAAGTAAATAAAAATAGTTTAGGGGGTTGGAGAATAAAAATAAAACAAATGAACATGAGAGAATGAATTACCTTTAAAAGTGTAACTCCTTTTGATTTGAGCCTAAAGGCTTTCTTTGAAAGGATTCTGCCCAAATGGAATCCTCTAGGATGAGGAGAGGGGTGTGGAGAGAGTAAATGGGCTGGGGATGGCCGAGCCAAAGGCTTGAGGAGTGTGTGAAATGAGGTAGAGGGGGGGGGGGCTTTTATAAGAGGAGAGGAGGGGCAATTTTGGAAATCATGAAACTATTATTTTATTTTCAAAAGTGTTTCGAATTTATAAGGTCCCAAATTGATAAAATTCAAAGATAAGGTGATAAGGGTTCGAAATACACTGATCCAGTAGGTTTTGGACATGTGTAGGTCTTAGATATTACATTATCTTTCCATTTTATTTAAATCGTTAAATAATGAGGTCATCACTGTATCATCATGATGTCATAAATACATTTATTTATTTAATGTCAAAAAATTATAAAAAAATACTATGATGTAGGAAATATTTTTATCTTTCCAATGACTATTTATAATCAAAATGATGACTTGTATAACCCCATGTAAAAACTGTTTTAGTAAAACATCTCATGTTTGTCTCATTTTTACTTTAACTTGAAATAAAAAGATATTAATGTCCTTTTCCAACCAAAGTGGCTTCATGGGGTCCCCAATTTGACCCATGGGTTGTCTTGGTCTGCCATGACACATAAAATGAGGTTAGGACATGTGTCAAGTTCATTTCATATTATTAAAACATTATTTTTACTTAAACTACACTAATTACCTCTAATCGCGATTAAAAACTTAATAAGTTACTATTCACCAAAAAATTATTTTAATCCCATTGAACCAAATTTTAATTATTAATGACAACCATGTATGTTGGATTTTTTAAATTCAAAACACAAAGGTGGAAAAGTTTCATTTAAACGGAAAATCAGTTTTTATAAGTACCACTTAGTGGTTTTACTATTCATCAAAAATTGAAGTTTTTTAGAAAATTATCAAAAATTCACCCTAAGATATATTTGATATTCTGAATTCAAAAATGAAGTCTATTTTAAAAAATTCAAAACATATAAGTCACATTAATTAATTTAATAATTAATTCCCGCTGTCATGACAAATAGCGTGTTTTTATGAAACAATAAGTATCAAAAGTTTGACACTAGTTTAAGTCCGATTTCAAGGTGAAATTAATTCCAACGACCACTATTGGATTTAATGGTAAAAAATATATTCTAATTTCACTTTAAAAACAATTAAAAAGATAATCTAATCATATAAATAAATTAGATTAAAAAGAAGTTTTGAATTAAAATACAACATTTTACACTATTCATTAAAACAAATTAACTTTATCGGAAAGATACCAAAGATTTACACAAAGTAAATTTTGATGTCCCGATTCTTAAGAAGAGTTTTATTTGGTCCAATAGAATGTATAAGAGTGAAAAAAACTATATTTAATGACGGTTCTCCATCAATAGTTGATAAGTGAACCTTTAGTGAAAACTAGGGCATATACGCCTAAAATTGAATTCTTTCCGTATTTTAAGCATTTATATTTTATTGGATAAATGTAAAAACATTTAAAAACATGTATAATCATATTTTAGTTATTTCTATCCATTCCCGCAAATACAACGACTACATGTTAACTACCATTTAAAATAATATTATTTTATTATTAGAGTGCAATGTAAGATTCCCAAGAAACTCGTTGTTGCGTGTTGGGTACGCCATCGAGCATAGCGTCCCCTTTAAAGTCATATAAATATTTTATTCATAAATATGGATAAATATGAAAATGTCATATTCTTTATTTACCTGGGGTGTTACATATACCATTAGTTTTAGTGTAGTGGTGGCATAGAAAGGTTTAGGAGGAGACCTAAGAGAGGGAGTCTGATATGCGAATACGGTGGACAAACTTTTTCATTGGGACCTCATAATGATTCTTGGAGTAGATCGAGGATAATCTATTATAAGGTGGGGAGGTCATAAGATATTTTACATTTCTAGGAATGTCTCTCTCTAATTTTTTCGTTTTATCCTTGGTGGATGATTCTTATTTGGATACAAAGATACTTTGTTAAAGAAAATGACCTAAATTTCAGGGATGTATTCTATTTTGAGTGAATGGAGTCCAGGTATAAATGGGAATAAGCGTTAATATGTATTCTTGGTGAGTTGAAAATCTTTAAAAGTAGTTCAATTTATTTAAAAGGAAAATGAGATGAAAAGTCAACTAGTGAAAATTTACATGTCGTGTAAATGAATTACACATTCTATAATTGTTCTTGTTTTTTAATAAAATAAATCTGAAGCAATTGTTTTTTGGAAAATTCCATTAAATACATTTACATGATGTGTAACCACATTACACACATTGTAAATTCCATACCTATGGTTTTAAACATTATACATGACTGAAATTTATTCTATTTCATTGTAGATCCTCTCCTCTCGAACCTAGGTAATTCTCCAAGTGATTTTTGAGTACCAACCTTTCTTTTAGATGTTTGGTTTGTGTTTTCAGTCCCGGTTAAGTTACTTTGGTTAGTTTTCTTCCTTATTTACATTGGTTCTTTGACCGTTGTGTTAAAATAATTTGACCAATTATGTTTTTGGTTTTTATCTTGATCAATTTTGATCTATGGACCTCTTTTCAATCTTACAAAACTTTCTTCTCATGAGATTTTTCTATTAGAAGCATTGTTTTCTTCACTAGTTAAGGTAGGGGGTCTAAATCTCAACATATGGTTTGATCATTGTAAAATTTTGAAATATCATGATTGTGTGAATGAAATGTAATCCCAAATTCAATAAATAACAATGGGATTATTCCTTTAATTCCTTTGTTTCAATTGGAATATGACCTATATTATAGTTACCCATTGGGTGAGAAAACCTTTGAATATAATTGAATTGGAAAATAGTTTAAAGTATGTTTAGCATGAAATGTGACCTAGGGTGATTTATTGTTATAGAATCCCTAAATTATAGCTTATTTCTTATTGATATAATTATTAATCAACTATAAATTTAATTACAAAGTGTCTTATGAAAGAATAATGGTAGTTATCATAATTAACCATTTAGATATAGGTTATGATATTGTGATATCCATTCTCTATGATAGTAATTGTGTTCCATGCTGAGATTCTTATATAATGGTACAGGCCTAGGAACTTGCACACATATATGATATAATGATTATATTGAGTGGGATCATCCCAGTCCCATGTTTTAATTCTAATAGGGATTTGAACTAGAAATTATGTAATTATTATAGGGATTTGACCCGTAAATTATATAATGATTATAAGTATTTGACCTGGAAATGTTTTAATGCTTATAGGGCTTTGACCTGGATTTATTGTTGTGATGATACCATTGTTATATGGTGGTCGTTGGAATGGTCATAAGACATGACCAATGATATTCCAGCATGGCTCCAAACAAGGTTATCTTACCTTGGTTATATGGTTGTAGTTGGCGTGGACATAAGACATTCTCAGAGATATTTTGGTATGGAATTGAAGAAGGTTATATTACCTTGGTTATATCGTTTTGGTTGGTATGGTCGTAATACATGCTCAGAGATATTCTGACATGGAGCCAAAGCAGGTTATGGTTGTATTTTATTAATTGTTTAATTAATTAATACTCCTATTTATCACTTTATTGCATACACTTTCTATCAAACTAGTTTTTTAGACACGATGGTGTTGAACTACTGAGTTATAATCACACCCTATTCCGGAAGCCATTTGGAACTCAAGTAGATTATGTAGATGTAGTTTTGGAAAAGGGGAAGGAACCTTTCTATTGATTTCTTGTTTTCTCTTAGGCTGAAGTTTTGATATGGGACTGGTGTGGGGTTCAGGACCCAGGACTTTGATCCATATAATCCTTTATTGTATTGTTCTATCATGGCATTTGGTTACATTACATCATATCATTACATTATTCCTTATTATCTATTGGATTATTTAGTTGGATTTTATTGTTGTCTTCAGCAATGTATTTACTCTAAATAATTTTGTTTTAATATGAATTATTATACTGCCATAACACTTCATACCAGGGGGTATAGTTTCCCCACTATACAATTCACACCTTCAATGCTAGTCGATAGCCTTTTCCTTAAGGGTAGGCACACATTGAGGTCTCATAACCAACCATTTTTGGTTACATGAGAGAGTTCCATATTGGGGGAATTTACACCATAATATAATTTTAATATGATGATTTAAAATATTACATCCCTTACATAAAATAAAATTTCTAAAATTGGTTGAAATTTTAATATTTTATCATAAAAGGCAATACAACCATTTTTAAAGAAAATGAATTTTTGAAGTATAAAAAGATTTTACTGAAAATTGAGTAATTATTTATCAATATATTTTATTTATATAAAAACTTTATATATAATTTTAAAATTTGGTCATTCCTATTCATACTACCAGTTTTAATGGCTAGGTTATGATAGTTATGTTTAAATAATAATATTTTAATAGTATATTATAGTTTGTTTAACCTTGCTGTTTCATGTGATGTAAGCCATCAAAGAAATATAATTTATTTAAAAGGAAATATATTCTAAAATTTTTATGGTATTAAATTATACACCCCTTAAATAAATCATTCCATCATAATTTTATCTCGTCCATAAAAGGTTCAACCTTTGTTAAAAAAATCATATAAAGGGATAATAAAACTTCTTTTGAAAAGGTAAAGTGGAAAACATAAAGGTTACCTGAAATATCAAATATTTAGGTTCCCCAGATAAGGATAAATTTTTTGGAAAGTTAAAATATGTACATGGATGATAAAACTATCATCCAAGGACTAATAGAGAGTGAAAAATAATATGGTAATGAGAAATTTAATGACCACAAAATCATAAATCAGCGAGGAGTGAAAAGACCATCAATTAATTGGAAATGGAGGTAAAAGGATAAATTTTTTATTTCAAGATATTTTTACTATATTTGAGGAATTACATTACCATATATACTAAGAACACAAGGAAATATACTTTTATGACAAGTACAATTTCATCTTTTAATAATTTTCCACCACATTCTCATATTATGATCCAAATGATGAGTATTCAAGATCATTTTTCAGTCCTGATGCACTAAAATAAACTTCTATTATATCACATAATCTATAGAATAATAACAAGTCATTCATCATATATTTACTAAAATAATTGGTTATCACAATGTGAAAGAATACCGAAAATGAATAAACCTTCATATGATGAAATAAAATATAAATCCCAAAAATTCAACAATAAAAAGAGGTTTAACATAAATAATTCCATGAATAAATAACCCTATATCCCAAAAAATCTCAATAACCTCAACATTAAATAAATTTTTAACTTCAATGGTTATCTCATACCATTTATCTTACACCTCAAAAATGTAATAAAAGTTTCCCAAAATAAATCTTTATATTAAACCTAAATTTTATATATACCATGACCTAATAAAACTTCTCCCAATATATAATTAATCTCCTCAAAATCCTAAAAATTAAAAATTATTTTATCCTATATTTTTATAAAGATCAACCTAGCTATCATATCTTGATAACTTCAATTTCTAATAATCTCACATATTAAAAGTGTATATACCCTAATCATATAATCCCCAAAACATGTTAATCACTTCCATAAATACCTCGAATCACCATAAAGTCCCAATAAAAATGTATATGCTTCCAAATATTAACTTAATGTTTATTCCTCAAATTATTTTTACCTTAATCATATAATATTCCCAATATAGAAAACTTGTTTAAAAATAATAATAATCACTTAGTCACCAAATAACTTTTCAATCACATCGTTATTTATATGATAAAAAATATATTCCCAAAATCTACTAACTCTTTTTCCCTAATCAACTATATTATATAAACATCAGTGATCATATTATCCCTAAATTTTATCAATAAATTTAAACTTATCTCCACAAAATATGAAATCATTATTCCTAAAATAAAATTTTCATAAAACATATACAAATCAAAAAGCATTTGATTCCTATAAATATATTTGAAAATGCTTTAATTCATCTTAAACATATATCATATGAAACTTAAAAGGGGGTATACAAGAATTTAAACTTATGATAAACTTTATAATTATTAACCTAAGTCACTTTAGGTTTATCCCATATCCCTATGGCATATAATAGGTTTATATAGTTTTATTTATCTCATTCATCATAATGGTTCTTAAAGAAAATGTGAATTAACCCTATCATATCCCCCAAGTGTATAAAACTAGGTGCACAGTATGGGTGCACTCACCATGAAACAGAACAATGGTCAAGATATATTCAACCAAATCTTTTAAGTGTTATTACCTCTAGATGCATCTATAAAAAACCTCCTCCACTTATAGTATCTAGATAGGAATGTATTTATATAAAAAACGTATAATATCAAAACTTTTGGATGTTATAATATACTTAGAATTATAATCAATGTCTATTGTAGGGTTATGTTATCTAATATATTTTTTACTAAATATAGTTTCCAAGGTTTCCACTAAACTTCCTCTAATACCAACTGTAAAGACCCCTTCAAAAGTAGCCCAAATTTAGTTTCTAACTTATTACATTGGTAGTATATACAAGTGATCTCATCCCAGAGGACCAAATAGTATAATAGTATTGTAAAACTAGTTACATTCTTGAACCTCACATTAAATTTGAAAACATAAAATAGAAAATAATATTTTCTTTTAGAACATCATTATTATCTCTATAATATCTTTTCTTATCAATCATAGCAAACTTTCTAGAAACCTAGGGAAAAGAAATAAAGGAAATGGGTAAACTTATATGATCAATAAGGGAATGTGTATAGTGGAATATATCATAGAATAAATAAGGAATAATTAATATGGTAAGGTAAATAACTAAAAACACATGCCTTTAACCAATAACTTAAGGGAAAGATTAATATAACATGAATAAATAATGATCAAATAATGACATATAAATAATCACATGATCTTGAAACTTATCCATAGATATCATAACTATTTGAGTAATATCATAAACATCAATAAATAATTTTATAACAATGGAATACATAATTCCAAACATCTAAAACATACCACCTTGGCCTCATGCCAAGAAATCTAACATAAATGTGTCAGGCCTTAGCCAAATACCCAACCCATTTTATATCATGAGACCTATAGATTCATCAAGTGGATATATAATTACAATATCCACCCATAACTTAATAAGTATAATACATTTATCATATTAATAAACAATACACCACAATCTACACACCTTAATAATCAAGAACTATCCATATATGAAGAACTAGCATAGGGAATGACAACAATTTCCCAATACAGCTGACTGTAAACTTTCCTGAGAGATAATAAGGATGATATCATTACAATATATCCATATTTTATCATAAAAAATAAATGTTTGTTGATGTTGATGATTAAAAATTATATAAAAAGATTATTAAAAACATTCTTGAAGAAAATACACCTTTTCATTTTGAAATTAACTTTTAAAAAGTAAAAATTACAAGAATATTAGGATTTTTTTAATTGAAAATAATCATGGAAACTTATAAAGGAATATTTAATGCATTAGGGGGTTATTATTATAAGAAATTCCATTCATGCCATAATAATTAAAAAAAATATTTATTTCACACCTTTAGTAAAATGTACCTTATTTGAAAAATAAAAAAATATTCATTTTATTTTTTTTATAGAAAGTAAAATATGGGTAAAAAACGATTTTAAAAAACCATTGTATAATATTAAAACATTATTTGAATTTTTTTAAATAAAATATGTATATGGAAGAAAAAAATTTCCGACCAAGAATAAAAACATAGCCAGTTTTCCTTAAAAACATTCATTTGGTATTTTTGAGTTCCAAAGGAGGTAAAAAAGAAAATAAAACTTTAAAAACCTATAAATAAACATATTATAATAAAATATATTTATTTTAATGTAAAAATACCAAATAATTCCTCAAATTAAAACTTCAACATAAACAATGCTGAATAATGATGGGATCGTGAAATAAACCCTTACCGCTTTGGTAACTTTTGAATCATAACCACCATGAAAGAGATAAATTCAAATTAAACTTTAAATACCATGAATATAAAGTAAATTATGATCTTAAATATCATAAGAGGAATTATATACATCACATAAAAGAAACAAGTGGAGCATAAGTTATATGTCTCACAAAAACAAAAGTGAGATGAGAAACCCTTACCTCAAGTCCGAATTCCTTTGTAAGTATTCAAACCTCCAGCATAATAAATATAGATTTATTATATATATATTTCAGAACCATAATAATATATATAAAAACACATGAAATATACTTATAAAATTTTATCACCATTTTATTAATAAATTTTTATTAAAATCACTGTTTCAGGTGATAACTGCTTCATTTTTCACGTATGTTTTGGTTCAGTAGTTGTGGTTATTATATCTTGATTATGTTTACATACTATCCAGAATATAAATAATTATATAAATATATTATATATTCATTATATATATATATATATATATATATATATTCATCATAAAATATAGAGATAGAAAAATTAATTACACCGTTCATAGAGACTGTAGACTGTACGAACACATGAATATTGTTTCCATTTTTCAATGGATGGAATGTAATAAAGATAAATGATAACCAACCTTAATATAGTAATAATAATATATAAAATAAAATATATATTTATTAAATACATAATTATAACCATCCAAGTAAAGTGATGATGAAAAATGTATTATACCGCTACGTGGAGACGTTAAGCTATACATATGCATGTGTGATGTTTTCTCTTTCTATAGGATGGAAAAAATGTGTATAATGGTTGTTAAATCATAATAATAACAATTAATTATATTTAATATAATGAAATAATTATTTTATAATGGATACCATGGATTTATAAGTGTTATAAAAGGAAATAAAACCGAAAATTCTCACTTAAGTGTTACACCTCTTTGTTGAGAAACCTCTTTTGGATTACAACTTAACCCTCAAAGGGATGATCTTTTGGATAGAAAAGAAAATATAGGATGTTGGTAAGGAATATAAAAAGGTATTATGTCCAGTATTTGATAATCTATAAGGCTCATAAAGTGTGGAGAATAGAGGATAGGTAGTATCCTTTTATTGGGGAGGGAATGGACACACTTGGAATTACTTAAAAGATTAAATTATATATATATATATATCATAATCATGTAAATTGGAACTAAGGAACAAAAAATTAAAATATGAGATGTGATAAGGTATAAATAAACTTAAACATTCATATTTTGGAAAGTTTTGGATACATTTTAAGCCTTTTATTTTAATTAAATCACTTTAAATCCATATTATCATTCACCATGATAATTTAATGTTTTACCATGATAACTTAACTATTGGAACAAAAAAATGGGAATTCTATTTTTTTTGAAAATTATGATTCAAAATTTGGAATCCATTTTATAATATTTAATTTCTATAGGAAAAATAAATTACTTTTAAAATAATAACACAAAACGCATGAAAAATAGTTTTTAGGAAAATACCCGATTTTAGAGTAAAAATCATTTTACCTTAAAATAAAGTAATAATTTGGTTTACATAATTTTTTTTATTTAAATAAAAAATGAATAGTGATTTTTAGACTTTTTAATCAAGAAAAAATACAATTTACCAACTATTCTATTAAATGAAAAGACAAAAAAATAGTTTTTAATTTAAATAAAACCTAACTTAGCTTTCAAAAATGTCAAGCATGGGTACCAAATTCAAAATAATGGTTTAAAAATAAAATTTTAACTCCTTAATAATTAATATGGTCAAAAAACACTAAAAAATAAGATAAAGTCATTTTTAGAGAGATTTTGATATTTCAACCTATGGTTTAACCCATTTTACCTCTTTTGGTGAGGTGAAAAATATTCTCTATGATTACCATTCCTAATAACCAAAAATAAAGTTGAAGTTATTATATTATATTAATTATTCATATAAAAAATAGATAATATATTTTATAAATTTTAATTTATATAAGTGGAAAAATTTATTTAAGATAAAAATGGAAAATCACAATAAAAAACCATTTAAAAAAAATGCATTTTTAGGTCAAAAAATGAACTTATACCAAAATTAGGTATAACGAGGATTAAAATTTAATTAATTATATAATTTATAATTAAATATGGATTATTTTAATTTATTATTAAATTCAAATCATTTTGTTTATTTTTCAATTATAAGAAATGATAGTTTTTAAAAAATTAGTATTTTTCACTATTTATTGAAAAATCAGTTTTTTAAGAAAAATAACAAAATTTAAATCTAAGATAATTTTGATATAATGACTTAAAAAATTATATCCACCTATTAAATAAAATTTTTATAAGTGGTATAAATAATAATATTTTCTCACAAAAGGCATTAAACACCTTTTTTGAAGAAAATGTATTTTTGAATCATAAAATGATTTTACTAATAATTGAGTACTTATATATCAATATTTTTTATTTATATAAAAAATTTATATGTAATTTTTAAAATTTGGTTATTCATAGTTATACAGATGATTTTAATGTCTATGTTATAATGGTCATGTTGAAATAATAATATTTTTATAGTATATTGCATTTTATTTAAACTGAGTGTTGCGTGTGATGCAAGATATCAAAGAAATCAAATTTATTTAAAAAGGAATATATTATAAAATACCAGAGTTTTATAAAGGTACAATTAACTATTTTAACACCATGATATTTTAGAAAATATTCCTTTTTTAAATAATTATATTTCATCAATGGATTGCATTACACGTAACACCAAGTTTAAACAAACCACGATACACTAATAAAATATTATTATTTAACACGATAGTTATAAACTAGAAATTAATTTTGTGGGTATTAATATGATTAAATAATTTGTTAAATACATATATAAATTTTCTAATCAATATAAATGTATTGATAAATATTTGGTAAAGAATTGTTTAATTTTTAGTAAAGTCATTTTAATATTCAAAAATATGTTTTCTCCAAAAATGGGTTTTCTTATAAGTGAATATTATAATTGATTTCTGAAAGTTTAAGAAAATTTATTTTAAAAAATTAATTTCATTTTTGAATTAATAATGTGAAAATAATTTTAGGATAATTTTTTAAGAATTTTCTGAAAATATAAAATTTTCGATGAACAGTGAAAAATACTGATTTTTATTGAAAACTGTATTTTTCATTTAAAGTATTTAAAAAGTGAAACAATATTTTGGTTATTATTAAATTGTTTTATTTCCTTTTTATTTTAAATAATTCAATTATGTTTTTTGAAATTTGTTTTATTATTGAATTTATTATAATAACATTTTACATTTAAAATGGGCATTTTTCTAAAAAACTATTTTTCGTTACGATTTTAGGATTTAATTTTAAATTAAATTCTGAAAATTATGTGATTTGAATTTTTCAAAATGGGTTAATTATTTGGAATCAGGAGGTCCAAATTTAGTAAATGTGTCTCTTTTTTTTTGGACAATATGAATTATAAACTTAGTAATTTTTTTAACACGGTAAACGGTAAATCAGGTTATTAAAGGTTAAAAATAAAATGATAATAACTATTAAATGACCCAAAACTTATCTAAATATTATTGGATAACTAAATACAGACCATATTCATCCAAGGGTATAATTTATGACATTTTTAAGCTACCTGGATAAGATTATGACATTTATAATATTTTATTTAATGAAAAGTCAAACATGCCACACTCTTATTTCCAATAAGTTTAATATTTTTAATATATGATTATCATAAGGATAGGTTCATATATAAATATTATTTTTAAATATAAATGATTTATATTCATCATGGTAATTTATTTTTAATTTTTTTGAAGAAATAATTACCTTAAATGCTTTCACAATGCTGATTTGGTAATTATTTAATTAATGGAAAAATCAGATAAATGACATTATAAATATTAAAATTATTATAATTTGAGATAATTTAGTCCATCCAAAAATTTTATATATGAAAATTACATGTTGGGTATGTAAGTGGTTCAAATTCTAAGTGTTTTATTTATTTGATTAAAATTAAAGTAATGAATACTTTCAAAATTGATATTAATGATATTTTATGTAAATAATATTCTATTAAATTATTTAAAAATCATAAAAATATTAAGTAAGGATAAATGGGATAGGGTATGGCCTAAAATATCATAATTTTTTGATTTATTGTCCAATTTAATCCTTATAAGTAAAAAATTACACACTTTTAATATAGAAAGATTTTTTATCGTAGTCAAAATTAAAATACGTTAACTAAGGGTTAATCAAAATGATAAGGTTAAAAATTACACCAAAAATGTATAAATAAATTGGTTGATGGGATTATAACCTTATCCTACCTTCTATTTGAATACATTTCCATTTTAAGGTATTTTTATTGATATTGAATTTATTATAAATTAATATTTTGTGAAATTCCCAAGGTGACCCTCACCTAAATTATAAAAGGACACCTCCTCCATCACTTCATTATACCACATTGAGCCTTCTAGGTTGACCATTTTAATGATATGAAAACCCTGCTTTTATTACAAACTTAAACATGATTTATTACTTAAACTATTCACTTGATACAACATGGATGATCGAGAGGTCTAGTGTCTTTGGGGCTTAGGATCATTACATAACAACTCAAAACATGAAATAAAACATCTTTATTGAAAACTTCCTTTTAATGACTACTAAATTCCCTCGTACTTAGCATTGCATGGGATAACCTGAGGACATGCATAAGAAAAGGGGTGAGATATAAAGCCCAGTAATGGAATAAACATGTAATACACTAGGATTACAATACATGTTAGATAATAGGCATATAAATAGAGCACAAGAGAAACATGAACATAAAGGCATGATAAAGCATAATAATCATTACATGTAAATGTGGAAACAACACTTAACATGGAATTAGCATGAGCCTAGGCTCATTGCACATGGAGCATGAGTAAATCCTCATTGCACATGAAGCACGAGTAAACCCTCGTTGCACTTTAATTAGCATGAGTCAACACTCATTTCACATGACGTATCATGATACTATACTTTACCCAATGCATTGGAGTGCTATAAGGGCGCACCATTATTAAACATTTCATTTCATGCATAAGTGTGCCACATGGATCATAAAACATGGATTCATAAAACATAATCATTTATTCCATGATAAAGGAGTGTAGAATTCATACATGAAACTTTATAATCGATAAGTAAATGTGCATAAAGGTGAATACCCTTTATGGAGAAATGGGCATGGTATTCACTACACAATGGCATTGGCTTAGAAAATCGGTGCGATTTCGACAGCATAACAACATGACATAAGAATTCATAAAAAGGGTTGATGATAGATAAAGGGGTTCCTCATCATATTTAAATGTAATGGAGAGTAATGAGGTCATATATATACATTTCCCAACAATTTTAATGTAATTTAGATTCATGATACAAAAGTATTGCTTGAATGTAAATGAGGAGAGAGAAGTTCCTTTCAGAATTTCGGCATAGTAACGGGTGTACATGGGAGACATTTAATGAGAGAGAAAGGGGTATATCATCATTAAAACATAAATAGGGAAGTATGAGGGAGGTTTGAAACCATACCCAAATATTCATAATTGAAATTAAAATGGAAAAACAACTTAAAGAAAATTGGACAAAAATGAGAAAGGAAGAAAAAACCCTTACTTGGAAGTGTGCTTCCAAAGGCTTGAGAGAGGCCTGAGAGAGGATTTTTGGGAGCTTGGGGAACCTTGGGAGGATCCTACAGATAGTAGGGCAGAGGTTGGACGAACTTCAAAGGCTTTGAGTGAGGAGGAAGTTGGAGCTTGGGCGGGTTTATATAGGAAAGGTGAGTGAATTCTTTATTATTTAGGTTTGGGACCCCTTACATTAAACTAATCCAAACCACAAATCATCTCCTGGTTTTTGCCCATGGTTTTTGGTAAAGGGAAGAGGAAAACAATATTTTATAAGTCCAAAGTCCAAACTTCTTAAAATAATGGGGTTGCTTATGTGGAGGTGAGTCACACTCCCATTGAAAATAATTTAAAAAGACAAGATGTTTAATAAGTCTTGAGGGGTCCATTAATGCTTTGAAAAGTAAGTCAAACAAACCCAAAATCACATTATTTTAATGTTAAAACATATATTAAACGAAAATAAATCTTATAGTATTTTATTACATCACTATTGGGTCATTATGATGTCATAAAACACATTATATATTTAAACGGTATTTAATTTTTACCCAAAAATTTGACTGTCTCAGAAAATTATGAAAAATTCACCGTTGGATAATTTCGATGTCCTGATCCTAGAAATAACATTTATTTTATCTAAACAATTTTCTAAATATGTTAATTTTCACTTTTTAAATTAAAAACGACATTTATCGAAAATTCACGGGTTTTGACAAAAATGACTTTCAAACCTTAATAAAAATTATAACTTCATTAATAAAATTATAAGATCATTTATATTTAATAAAAAATAATTTAATAATAATAATAATAATATTTTATTAAAATATTATTTAATTCAAAAATACCTTATTTTAATAAAATAGAATTCTTAATTAAATAATAACTAAAAACACTATTTGTACTTTAAAAACTATTTACAATGTATCAATGATGACAAGAAATTATATTAATTATTATATACAAAAATAATGTACATGAGCATAGTACTAGAGATTTGTTACATAACCTCTTAAAACAGCCGCATAAGACCTAAGGGTAAGGTGTGCGATGGTGAGAGACTCTTGGGGTGGCTCAACTAACATCGCTCGAGTGGTAATATCTATCAACTTCCACTTTTCCCGTAGACGGTCCCGTTGGAGCTTGACATGATGAAGCACAGCTTGGGTTTGGTCAAGAGCGAATCCCAAGGACACCACCTCTTTTCCGAGCTCTGAAAAATGGGCTTCTTATGGAGAAATTCTACTAGATGAGTCCATCGCTTCCTTTGTCTGAGTAAATTGGGTTCGTTAAAGCCTTATATTTATACTAATCTTGTGATTACTATTCAACAGATATAAAAGTAACTGTCACAATTTTTAACATAAAACCAAATAATTTAAAATTTTATATAAACATTTTACATAAAGAGACACTTAATTAGATCAAGAGGGATTTCCATTAATGAAACTTTGGGTCGTTACAATATTCCCCCCTTAAGAAATTTCACCCTCGAAATTTCCTTTTCCCACACTAAAACAGATGTGGGTAACTCAGCTTCATCATTTCCTCTGATTCCCAAGTCACTTATTCAAACTTTTGGTTTCACCACAACACCTTGACGAGGGTCATCATCTTATTTCGTAGAATTTTTTCTCTTCGATCTAAGATCTTCACTAGATGCTCCTCATAAGAAAGATCATCCTCTAACTATACCACCTCAGAAGAGAGTACATGTGAAGTGTCTGGTATGTACTTCCTTAAGAGGGATATGTGAAAGACATCATGTACTTTGGCCATGGTAGGTGGAAGTGCTAGTCGATAGGCCACAACCCTGAAATGATCAAGAATCTCGAAGGGGACGATGTACCTTGGACTAACCCCCCTTTCTTTCCAAACCTCATGACCTTCTTCCACAGAGATATATGTAGAAAAACCATGTCTCCAACTTTAAACTCAAGGTCTCGTCGAAAATTATCTAAATAACTCTTCTGTCGACTCTGGGATGCCTTGATATGCTGTTGAATGGTTTTTACCTTCTCCACCATTTTTTCGACCATTTCTGGTCCAAACACCTTACATTCACCAACCTCATCCCAACATGCTGGTGTTCTGCACCTTTTCCCATACAGGGCTTCATAAGGTGCCATTTGGATGCTCGAGTGGAAACTGTTATTATAAGAGAACTCAACCAGAGGAATATGTTGATCCCATTCTCCTTTAAAGTCCATTGAGCACTATCTCAACATGTCATCAAGTGTTTGGATAGTCTTCTCGGATTGGCCATCATTTTGAGGATGATAGGTCGTATTGAAGTTCAGTTCAATATTCAGAGCATGTTGAAGACTCTTCCAAAAATTAGAGGTGAATCTTGGATCTCGGTCAGACACAATAGATAGTGTCACTCCATGCAACCTTACCACTTCTCTAATACATATCCATGCCAGTTGATCCAATGAGAAATACTTCTGAATAGAAATTAAGTGTGTAGTCTTTGTAAGATGATCCACCACAACCCATAATGCATTGTAGCCTTTGGATGTCCTTGGAAGTCCGGTGACAAAGTCCATGGTGATGTTCTCCCATTTCCATTCTAGTATGGGAAATGGTTGCATCATCCCCTTAGACTTATGCCTATATTCCTTCACTTTCTAGCACACCAGGCACTTTGATGTATATTCAGCGATCTCCTTTTTCATATTATCCCACTAAAAGTTTTCTCGGAGATCTCGATACATCTTTGTGCTCCCTAGATGAATAGAGAAATTTGAACTATGTGCATCATCAAAAAGTTCCTTCTTCAACTCCGGACTTGATGGAACACATAGTCTTTTCCCAAATCACACAATTCATTCTTCATTAACATTAAACTCCGAGGATTTCCCTTTTCGATAGATTATAATTTTTCTTGAATTCCCACATTATCCTTTTGAGAATCCTTTAACCTTTCCAAAAGAGATGGTTGAGCAATCATTTGTGAAAGGATTCATGATGTTCCCTTCTTTATGATTCCCATGTCCATCTTTATCAAGTCTAAGAAGATTGTATCCTTCTAAATTCTCATCATTTATAGAATCGCTGGGTCCTTTCTACTTAGCGCATCTATCACCTTGTTTGTTTTCACAGGGTGGTAATGTATTGAATAGTCATAATCCTTGATGAGCTCTATCCATCTTCTCTGGTTCATATTAATCTCTTTATGTGTGAATATATATTTAAGACTCTTGTGGTCAGTATATATCTCACATTTCTCCCCATAGAGATAATGCTGCCAGATTTTCAAGGAAAAGATCACAACCACCAACTCCAGATCATGCATTGGATAGTTTCGCTCATGGATTTTCAACTGCCTTGAGGCATAGGATATAACTTTATCATTCTGCATCAGCACACAGCCTAAGCCCTTCTTCGAGGCATCACCGAATACCACAAAAACCTCCCCACTTGTGGGTAAAGTGAGAACGGGCGTAGTGATAAGCCTCCTTTTCAAATCCTTGAAGCTTTATTCGCATTCATCACTCCAAGAAAACTTTACTCCCTTTCGGGTTATCTTGATAAGAGGGTTGGACAATTGTGAGAAATTTCTCACAAATCTTCGATAATATCCAGCTAACCCCAAGAAGCTACGGATATCTGTTACCGATGTTGGCCTCAGCCATCCCTCAATTGCATCTGTTTTGGATGGATCTACAGATATCCCATTGCTTGTGATTATATGGCCCAAAAATGAGACCTCCTTCAACCAGAACTCACACTTGATATACTGTTCATAGATCTTCTCCTTGCGCAAAGTCTCTAGTATAGTTCTTAAATTCTCCTCATGATCCTCCTTGGTTTTGGAGTATATTAGAATATCATCTATAAAGACTACCACAAATTTGTTGAGGTAATCTCTAAAGACTCTATTCATAAAGTCCATGAATATTTCTGGAGCATTAGTGAGTCCGAAAGGCATTACTATGAATTCAAAGTGACCGTATCTTGTACGAAAAGTAGTCTTGGGGACATCTTCCTTCTTTACCATTACTTGATAATATCCCGACCGCAAATCTACCTTGGAGAATTATTGTGCTCCACACAACTGATCAAACAAGTCATCAATTCATGGGAGAGGATACTTGTTCTTTATAGTGATTTTTTTGAGCTCACGATAATCGATGCAAAGGATCATTGACCCATCCTTCTTCTTGAGGAAGAGGACTAGTGCACCCCATGGTGAATCACTTGGGCGTATAAACCCTTTATCCAGATTCTCCTGTAGTTGTTTCTTTAGCTCTTCAAGCTCCATGACAGCCATTCTATATGGAGTCTTGGATATTGGTAGATCCCCTGGTATAAGTTAATTTGAGAATTCAACATCTCTTCTAGGAGGAAGACCATGCAGTTCCTCGGGAAACACTTCATCAAATTCCCTCACAATAGGCATTTATTCAAGGATGGTTTCTTCCTTGGACTCAATCGTCTGAGCCAGATACGCGTGCTCATAGGGTAGTAATATCCATGCTTGAGATGATGGAGCTAAAGGAGATTCATCTTCCTCCTTACATTTGTAAATAATTAGGGGTTGATTCTCCATATGGAGTGTGATTTCCCTCTCCCGACAATTTATGTTGGCTCTATATAAGAAAATCCAATCCATGACAATAATTGCATAAAATTCCACCAGAGGGAGTATGAAGAGGTTCGTCGGGAAATTCAATCCAAATATTATAAAAGGGGAGGACTTATATTCATGGGATGCAATGATTTCCCCATTTTCCGTACTCACTGACATCTTCACTTCCAAGATTTGTGGTGGTGCTGGGATTGTTCTACTAAAATTTCGAGATATAAAAGAATGCGTAGAACCTGAATCAAAAAGTAAGTTCGCTATTCTTGAATGAATAACTATCATACCTGTCTCCAATTCGTTTTTGGGGTTCACTTCGGAAGAAGTGATGGAAAAGATATTCCTTGCTGCCTTGGAAGTTGTTGGTTGCCTCTGAAAACCATTGGATTAGGGCACTGATTTGAAAAATGGCCTAGTTCTTTGTAGTTGTAGCAATGAACAATGTGTTGAGGTTCGAACAGAGCATTCCTCTCCTCTATCGCAGCTGCAGGTCTTTCTTGCTGACAGTTAACAGCTAGGTTCCCTTCTCTTCCACACCTAAAGCATTTCCTCGTCCCCTTTAGGTAATTTCCAGGGTGCTTATTTTCGCACTTTTGGCAAGTGTGGTGCTTGATCTTCTTATCACCGTTGGATTTATCCATCAGACCGCCAACATTGAAGTCCACCTTATGCTTCTTATCCCCATGATACCCCTGTGATTCCCCGATCTCTATTATGACCTTGAGGGCACATCGAACAATTTCTTCATAGCTGTCAAAGTCATGGATCACTAATGATTTTCACAGGCTAGGCTTCAACCCACCAAAGAAGTGGTCAACCTTACATTTGGGGGTAACGACAAATCCAGAAGCGTATCGTGCAAGCCTTGTGAAGTTTTCCTCGTACGCTCCAACAAATTCTTAATTTTTTTGATTAAGGTAAAGAAAGTCCCTTTCCATCTTAAGCCGGAGGGTGCGTGGAAAATATTTATCGAAAAAAATCTTCTGGAAATCCTTCCATTCAAACTCCTCGATCTCCTCCTCAGGCTTCGTATTTTTGATCAACGTCCACCATTGATCAGCTTCACCCTCCATATGATAAGGCTCCAGGAGAACCTTCTCTTGTTCAGAACATTTAAGGATGGATAAGATCTTTTCAATGGAGTTTATCCATTGTTAAGCGATCGTGGGATCAGATGATCCACTAAAAGTAGGAGGCCTTTGTCTCATGAAGCTCTCGATAGAGACTTATTCCTTCTTAGGGGGGTTTGGACGTTCCTCTTGACCCGTGTTTCTATTCAAATCTTGATTTATCTGAGAGAGAAACGTGAAAAAGTTTGCGATTCCCGCTCCCATTGGATTGGGCATCTCATTAGTACAGTCATCACACTGATATTCACATCGGTTATTAGCCTGAGTCCTCCTATTACCGACCATTGGCTGGAATAAAAGGATAGTTAGGGGTAACACATAAAGGGTAATCCAAAGACAAAAGTTGATGACTTATAAATAAACTTTTATTTCTTTAACTCATGAGTCTATAGCCTTGAATCTAGGATTTTCATGATCTACTTTCTAACATATATTCTTATGGGTATTTTTCTTAATTACCTTAATAAGGGTTCATAATAAGATTGTGAATTTATCAAAACATATCCCCCGGGAGTGTCATAACCAAGAGTGCATTAAGGCCTGTTATCGTGCACCAGTTCTCGTTCGAGTCTAGCTCAAAGCAGTGTTTTCGGGTTTTACCCCTAGGATACATCTGTGCCAGAGCCACCTCTACCTGCTCATATCTAGACAGGGATGTATTTATTTGATAAACCACTAACTTGGTACTTTCCAAAACTTAGGGATGTTTTTATTATACTTAGTCTTTTATCTAAGTCTTTACTAGGGTTTTCTAATCCTAATCCTAAAAATAACTAAACCTATCCTCTGATACCAACTATGAAAACCCGGCTTTTATTACAAACTTAAACATGATTTATTACATAAACTATTCACTTGATACAACATGGATGATTGAGAGGTCTAGTGTCTTTGGGGATTAGGATCATTACATAACAACTTAAAACATAAAATACAATATCTTTATTGAAAACTTCCTTTACATGACTACTACATTCCCTCTTACTTAGCATTTCATGGGATAACCTGAGTACATGCATAAGAAAAGGGGTGAGCTATAAAGCCTAGTAAGGGAATAAACATGGAATACATGAGTACAATACATGTTAGACAATAGGCATATCAATAGAGCACAAGAGAAACATGAACATAAAGGCATGATAAAGCATAATAATCATAACATGGAAATGTGGAAACAACACTTAACATGGAATTAGCATGAGCCAAGGCTCATTGCACATGGAGCATGAGTAAAGGGGAGAGGAAAAAAATATTTTGTAAGGCCAAAGTCCAAACTTCTTAAAATAATGGGGTTGCTTATGTGGATGTGAGTCACACTCCCATGGAAAATAATTTAAAAAGACAAGATGTTTAATAAGTCTTGAGGGGTCCATTAATGCTTTGAAAAGTAAGCCAAACAAACCCAAAATGACATTATTTTAATGGTAAAACATATATTAGCCGAACATAAAGCTTATAGTATTTTATTACATCACTATTGGGTCATTATGATGTCATAAAGTACATTATATATTTAAACGGTATTTAATTTTTACCCAAAAATTTGATTGTCTCAAAAAATTATGAAAAATTCACCATTGGATAATTTCGAAGTCCTGATTCCAGAAATAACATTTATTTTATCTAAATAATTTTCTAAATATTTTAATTTTTACTTTTTAAATTAAAAACGACATTTATAGAAAATTCACGGGTTTTGACAAAAATGGATTTCAAACCTTAATAAAAATTACAATTGCATTCATAAAATTATAAGATCATTTATATTTAATAAAAATTAATTTAATAATAATAATAATATTTTATTAAAATATTAGTTAATTAAAAAATCCCATAATTTTATAAAATAGAATTCTTAATTAAATAATAACTAAAAAAACTATTTGTACTTTAAAAACTATTTACAATGTATCAATGATGACAAGAAAGTATATTCATTATTATATAAAAAAATAATGTACATGAACATAGTACTAGAGATTTGTTACATAACCCCTTAAAAAAGCCTCATAAGACCTAAGGGTAAGGTGTGCGATGGTGATAGACTCTTGGGGTGGCTCAGATAACATTGCTCAAGTGATAATCTCTATCAACTTCCACTTTTCCCATAGATGGTCCCGTTCGAGCTTGACATGATGATGCTTAGCTTGGGATTGGTCAAGAGCGAAGCCCAAGGATGCCACCTCTTTTCTGAGCTCCGACAAATGGGATTCGTATGAAGAAATCCTACTGGATGAGGCCATCACTTCCTTTGTCGAAGTAAATTGGGTTCGTTAAAGCTTTATATTTATACAAATCTTGTGATCACTATTCAACGACTATAAAAGTAACGGTCACAATTCTTAACATAAAACCAAAGAAGTTGACATTTTATATAAAATTTTTACATAAAGAGACACTTAATTAGATCAAGAGGGATTTACATTAATGAAACTTTGGCTCGTTACAAATGACCCAAACTTTTATAAATAAAATCCCCATTATAATTTAATTAAAGGCCCTATTATGTATTATGGTCATAAAATAAATATGAACTTCTTTGGTTTTATTATATCCTATCAGAATTAAAAGTCTATTAAGAATCAAAATCATTGATAATATATATATTTAATAGTGATCATATGATTTATATAAATAAAGGGTTTTGAAAATATAAATAAATAAAGTGATGACCTTGACCAGTAAGATCATACCCTATGAAGTTGTTGGAAAAAAATCCCTCAAGGTAACATTGTATTATTTTTGGGTTGATTGTATTTGTTTAAAAACCAAATTTACAAGGTATGTTGTGGATATCTAGAGAGATTCTTGACACTATATATTGAAAAAGATCTAGGATAAAGGAATGAATTACTTGGAAGTATTATAGAAAATTTCATACACAAGGTGACATTGTTTCCCTGTGTTTTCCACATTTTTGGGGTCCAAAATTTGGAGTTTTTCTAGCATCACAAAAAGTGGATTTCCTTAAAGGAATTTTTAAAATATATAAAATGCATGATTTACATGAAGATGGGATCTATGAAGGGTGTTTCATGAGGGAGGTAATATTCTGATGGTGAGATCCGTGAGTATGATGAGCTACGCGAATGAGGAAAGTGAGAAGCATCGTAGTGACGTGAAGAGTTTTAGTGGTAATCTCCATGATTAAGATGAGCATTGTGAATGAGAAATTTTCTTATAGATTTACAAAAAAGGGAGCCTCACAGTAGAAAATAGGGAGAATCATTAAATGGTGATGATGTGGCTAAAAAGTTATAGAATAAGTGGAACCAACTATAAATAGGCCTATACCGCCTTTAGAAAAGTAGAAAGACTTAAAGAAAATCACAAGGCTTAAAAATTATGAAGGTGGTTTGTGAATGTGTTTCAAGAGAAAAAGTTCATGAAGGCTATAAAAACCAACCGAATGTTCTAATCATCAACAAAGTAAGGGAATTAATAAAGGGTAAGTAAGCTTCGCGAAATAAATGGGCTTCGTGAAGGCTAGTTGAGCTTTGTAAAAAAGGTTTTCTTCACAAAGGCTAAGTGAGATTCATGAAAGAGATGCTTTGTGAAGGTAGAGATCATCAAAATTTTTATTCAAAAGTCATTTCCTAGTAAATCTATGGTAAATTGGTATTCATCTGTTGGATGAAATTGGAACTTCAACAAAGCATATACCTACAATTAAGAATGCATGAATTCATGAAAATGAAGGTACCTACAAGTATATAAACTATGAGTGGATCCCTTCTAAGAGAAGTGAGAAAAGGAAGAGGAAGAAGATGATCCTTTGCACATCCAATGATCCATAGAAAGAGACATAGGGTGATATCCATGGGAAAGTAGTGAGATAACCCTAAACCTTGTAAAGGTAGTGAGCCTAAGTATGGATGAGATCTAACATAAACCACCATTCTTGACAGTGAGCCTTAGTGGATTTGGCACAATCATAACATTACCATTGTATGCTCCTTGGATGTAGCCCAATGATTGTGAACCAAGTAATAATTGCTGTGTCTCATGCATGATTTAATTTCTGCTCATACATTACTAAAGAAAAGAGTGAGAAGAGTGTTTTGTTTAATGATGAAACAAGATATGAAGGGCTAGTAGTTTAAATCGGTCATACCCTTATTCACCCCCTCTCGGGGTATTTAACCTAGTTGGGATAACAAAGGTCCATATATTAGATATTCTAAGGGAGATTTCATCACCAAGATTTACCCTTGACCAAGCCCAAGCTGAGATCTAAAAACTAAAGCATGAGTGAAACCATTTACAGGATAAGTTCAAGATCATTGACATCACGACCCAAACCATATATTCCCAATCACCCCATGAAAATATCACCGTCAAACATCTTACCCTTAGGGAGTTTTATAGTGTAATGGAGTTCTATGTATCAAGAACACAAAAATATGAATATTTATATTATATTTTCAATAGAATAATGGATATATTTATATCTTATTATAAATGTTTTTTATTTTTATTAGATTAAACACAAATTATATTTTTTGGTAATATGTAATTTTAATTAAGACATTACTTTTGATGAATTAATGATTTTTTTTGAAATAAATGATATTTTAATAAGAAATTATTATTAAATAATATTTATTACGTATAGTTGATAATATAATTTTAAAAATATTTTTTTACAATTATTTTGATAAAATAAATATTATATTTGGGATCATAATTTTTGAAATTATCCAATGGTTATTTTTTTTATAATTTTCTGAGATATTCGTATTTTCAGGTAAAAATTAAATATGGTATAAATACACGGTGTGCATTATGACATAATAATGACCCAAAAATGATTTCATAAATTCCATAAAGGGTATCCAAGACCAAATATATATTTAAACTTTAAAATAATTTTATTTTTAGGTTATTTGATTAATTTTATAAAGCCTTTGTGAATCATCCAAAACCTATATTATATATTAAGGATTTAAAATCAATTATTTATGAACATGAATCACTTCCACATAACCAAGGGTAATATTTTAATTAGTTCATAAATTTTAATTATAAAATAATTAAAATCACTCCTATTTGGTAGAAAACATGATAAAAACAATAATAAGGTTATTAGTTTTGATTATTTTATTATATAGTGTCCAAAACCTAAGTTTGATAAATGATAAAGAAATAATTTTCATTTTCATATATAAATCCACCCAATATCCACTTAATCTTCACTAAAAAACCTTTTATAACATCCTTAATCTTCCCTCACCTCTCTAGAGTTCTTCTAAGGTTCCCCTAATCTTTGAAGAAGGTCCTCCCAAGCTATTGGAATCACCCTCTCAAGATAAGGGGTCCTTTCCTTATCCCCTTTATTCAAGAATATTATTTATTTTATACCTTTTACATCCAATTACTAATGTTGGGATATGTTTTTAATAATCACTCTTACTGTCAATTTGATTTTCAAATGACGATAGACCACTTTGTATCTCATTAAATCTTTTTATGGATCCTTTAGTAGCGTTGTTATGCTGCCGAAATTTCATTGTGTTTTTTCAATGCCAAACATTTTTATTGTGAATACCATCACTATTTCCACTCAAGGGTATTCACCTTGACATACCTACAATCCTTTTATTGGGGAATTCTGTGAATTTATTATAAACTCCTTGATCACGGAATTAAATGTGATAAAATATGATCTTATGTTGAATGATTTATGTGGCGTAGTTATGCATGAACATGATATGAAAAAAATGAATGCACCCATTATTATATAGCACTCCAATAAATTGGGTAATGTTCTAGTCTCATGAGGCATGATTCAAGGGTTTATAGAGTGAATATAATCCATCATAGTATTTTTTCTGCTATGCTATGATGTCTTGTTTGTTCTCCTTAACCAATGTTATGATGCCATGTTTAAAGTTGTTTCCACTTTCCCATGTTTCCTTTATGTCACCATAGGATGAAATGCCTTATTTTTCATGTTTATGATTCTCACCCCTCTTATGTCCCATTTAAATGACTATTGTCTCACATGTAATACTTTATTCATGTTATTATTTTTTTATTCCCTTACAAGGATTTATAGATCACCCCTTTCTTATATATGTCCCAAGGTTATCCCATGCAGTTTTATAGGACTGATGATTTCTAAGAGAATATTAAGAAATTTTTAAATATTTTTTTGTATCCCATGTTCAATATGTGATGATATGTACCTAATTACCAAAGACACTAGACTTGATGATCTTATGAGTTGTATTATGTCTATTCTTATGTAACAATTCATGAATTAATGTGTAGTAATGACAAGGGTTGTCATAGTTTGTATCATAGCAAAGTTTAGTTATTTTTGGGATTAAGATAAGGAAAATTTAGATAAATATTTATGGATAAAACTAAACATAAAAAGAATTCCCTAAATTTTGATAAATTATAGAGTAAGTGTTTTACAATAAAATACATCCTTGTCTGTATACTACAAGTATATGTGGATCTGGAATAGATGTACCTAGGGTAAAAACCTGAAAACACTGCATTGAGCTAGACTCGATTTGGAACTCGTGCATGAAAATGGGCCTTTCCGTACACATATTTTGAAAATCCCAAGGTATATGATTTAGTAAATTCAAAATATCATTATGAACCATTTTTAAAATTACTCATCACTAATTATCCCTTTATTCTAGACAATGGATGGAAATATGAGAAACTGAGTAAAAAACCAATGTGAAGGGAAATGAAATGATTTCCCAAAAAATATGCCCAAATTTATAGGAGTTGGAATTATGAAATTTGTAAAAATACTCTCATAGATGACTAAGTTTTTGAATAAAAACTTAAATTAGGAAGAAAACCCTAATCCCCCTAAGAAAGAATAATCTACAATTGAGACCTTTATGTGAAAAAGGCCTCTAGATCTCAATAGATTATCCGATCCATTAATAACGGAACAATGGATCAAATCCATTGAGAATATCTTCACCATCTTTGAATGTTTTGAGAAAGAGAAGGTTATACTGGATGTTTATCATATGAAGGGAGAAGCTGACCAGTTTTGTACATTGATCAAGAATACAAATCTTGAGGAAGAGATCAAAGAGATTGGGTGGAAGGAATTTCATATTTTTTTCAAAAAATATTTTACTTGCACTTTATAAATTAAAATGGAAAGATATTTTCTTAACATCAAGGAAAAATAAAACAAATCCATCAATGAATATAAGTATAACTTCACAATACTTTCACAATACACCTCCAACTTTATCATTACCCTCGAATGAAAAGTTTCTGCTTCATTGGCGGGATAAAATTGAGCCTATGAAAATCCTTGGTGATATAAGACTTTGATATCTATAAGGAAATTATTCGATGTGAACTCAATGTAAAAATAGAGATAATAAAATCTAAAGGATCTCATAGGGATTAAAAGCAGATAGTGCAGTTTAAATTTGGAAATGTGATGGAGAAATCTAATAGTGGTAATAAATTTGAACTTCCCACTTGTAAAAAGTGTGTAAAGAATCACCCCAGAAATTTCCTGAAGGGGATGAGGAAATGTTTTAGGTGTGGTAAGGAATGGTACCTATCTAGTGATTTATGATATGAGAAACCCACTAATGTAATGTAAGTGTGGAATTATCCATTCCACCCTCAACATATTGTCCAATGTTTCAAATTCAAAGAACAAGGTCACTTTTCAGAACAATGATCCAATCTAGTGGTGGTTGGAGACAATCAGCACCAAAAACATTGAAGGTAGTAAGGAAGAGATTATTCCATTACAACCACTAAGGTGGATCCCAAAAATGAAGTGGTGAAAGGAATACTAGTTATTTATCCAAGAATAGTGAGTTCACTTTTTGATTCTGGTTCTATACATTCCTTTATATCACACAATTTTACTATGACTATTCAAACATTGCCACAAATCCTAGAAGTAGATCTATTAGTGAATAAGGAAAAAGGGGAAATTATTACATCCCAATTATATAACTCCTCCCCTAGATAAATTTATGGAAGTAACTTCTTATAAAACCTTATGATACTTCCTTTAGTGGAATTTGATGAAATTTTGGGTATAGATTGGGTTTACTTATATATATCCAACATAAATTTCCATGATAAGGAAATCACTCTATGTATCGTGAATCTTACTCTAACTATATACAAGTAAAAGTAGGAGGATGAATATTTTTTAACATAAAAATATCAATAATGGATAATATTTCCCTAAGAGTATGTGTATCTAGATCAAATGATTGAGTTTAAGGAAAATATCATCCTTAAAGAGATTCCCATAGTGAGGGAATACACTGACGTGTTTCCCAAAGAATTGTATGGTCTTCCTCTTGGATTATAGGTTAAATTTTCAACCGGGATTCTACCTGGGGGTTTTCTAATATCCAAGATTCTATATATAATGGATGTTGTGAATATTTTGGAGCTAAATAAATAACTACAGGATAATCAATATAAATGGTTCATATGACCAATTTCTTCACTGTGGGGTGCACTAGTCCTGTTGATAAAAAAAGGTTGGGTCAATTCCCCTTTGTATTGATTATAGTGATCTAAAAAAGATCACAATAAAGAATAAGTATCCTCTACCATGGATTGATAAGTTGTTCGATCAGCTATGTGGAGACCATTACTTCTCCAAGGTAGATATTTGGTTGGGTTATTATCAAGTAAGGGTGAAGGAGGAGGACATACCTAAGAGTGCTTTACATAAAAGTCATGTGCACTATGAGTTCATAGTAATTCCATTAAAAATAACTAATTATCCAACAATATTTTTGGAATGAATGAATATACACTTTATATATTACCTCGATAAATTTATAGTAGTTTTTATAGATGATATTATAATATACTCCCAAATCAAGGAGAAGCATGCAGAGTATTTGAGTACTATGATAAGGACCTTATGAAAGGAGAATATTTATGAAAAGTATATAAATTGTGAGTTCTGGTTAAAGGAAGTCTCATTCTTGGGGAATATTATCACAAGTAATGTGATATATGTGGATCCTTCTAAGACAGAAGAAAATTAAGGATGGTTGAGGCCATCATCTGTGACAGGTATCTATAGTTTCTTGAATTTTTAGGGTATTATCAACAATTTGGGATAAATTTATCTTGATCTGGAAATCCTTTAACCAAAACAACTTAGAAGGGAGTCAATTTTGTTTAGAATAATGAACATGAAGATATATTTAAGGAGTTTAAAAAGATTCATATCACTGCACCTATACTTACGCTACCCATAGGTGGAGAACGTTTTGTGGTATGCAGTGATGATTTGAAGAAGAGATTGAGATCTTTACTAATGCAGAATGACATATGGATGGAATATTCCTAAATGTAATTGAATTTTCATGAACAAAACTACCCAACATGTGATTTTTATATTTATATAGTAATATTCATGTTGAAAATTTGGAGACATTATATATTTGGGGATAAGTGTGAAATATTCATGGATTATAAGATACTTAAGTATATATTCGCACAAAAAGTGCTAAATATAAACTAGTAAAGATGGTTAGAGTTGATTTTGGACTATGTATGCTTAATATACTACCATCTTGGTAAATAAAATAAAGTGGAAGATTATCTATGTAGAAAGGATCTAGAAATTTTATCATTGATGAGAATTGAGTAAGATCTGATCTTCATAGACATGCAAATGATGGACATGAGAATCATAAAGGAAGAAACATAATCAATACTTTCACAAATTATTACTCAATAATATGTTATAGAGAAGATAAAGTATTCTCAATGAGATGATGTGTAAATTCAGAATAAGGTGGAAGCTATAAAAAAAAAAGAAATCCTTAGAGTTAAAAATTAATGAAGAAGGAGTTGTAAGATTTGGGTCATGACCATGTATACCATAAAATCCAGAGTTAAATAAGGAACTATTGGATGATTCAGATAGCTTGAGATTCTACATCCATCCAAGGATTATAAATATGTATTAATATCTATAATAGAACTCTGTATGAATATGTAGATTGTGGTATATACATCAAGGTATTTTGTATGTCAACAAGTGAATGCTGAAAAGAAAAAAATACCAGGGGATGATTCAACCATTACCTGTACTTAAATGGAAATGTGAAAACATAACCATGGAATTTTTCACTAGTCCTTTGAAGAAATCAAGTGGAAATAATTATATATGGTGTTTGGTGGATCGTCTTATAAAGATTATGTTTAATTTGAGATGACTTATCACTTGATCAAATTATAAGGATATACATTAGAGAAGTGGTGAGGCTTTAATAAAATCCATTGTATCAAATTGAGATCCAAGTTTTTATTATAAGTTCTAGAAGTGTCTACAAAATGATCTAAATACTGAGTTAAACTTTAGAACATATTATCATCCTCAAACTAATGGCCATTCTGAGTGGACAATCCAGAAACTTGAAGAAATGTTGAGATAATGCTCAATGGAATTCAAAGGAGGATGAGATCAACATATATCTCTGGTTGAGTTCTTATAAAATAATAGTTTCCACTCAAGAATCCAAATGAATCTCCATGAATCCATTTATGAAAGGATGTGAAGAACACCTACATACTGGGATGCAATTGGTGATTGGAAACTACTGTGATTAGAAATGGTCTAGGAAATGGTGAAAAAGTTTAATATCATTCATCATCACATAAATACTGCTTAGAGTCCACAAAAAAGTTATGATGACAATCTTCGATGAGGCCTAGAGTTGGATGTTAGAGATAATGTAATCCTCTGCATATCTCCATGGAAGAAATTCTTGATATTTGGGAAGAATGGAAAGCTTAGTCCAAGATAAATTGATCTCTTTGAGATCTTTAACTGCATCAGAGTGATGTCCTATTGACTATCACTTAAACCTAAATTATCTCAATTAAATTATTTGATCAATGTATCCATATTGAGGAAGTACATAAAATACCCCTTACACGTTCTTAATCTAGAGGTAGTGCCTTTCTAGAATGATCTTTCATATACAGGGAAGCCGATGAAGATCGTAGATCATAAAGACAAAGTTCTATGAAGTAAGACAATACACCAAGTCAAAGTGATATGGAGAAGCCATAAGTTTAAATAAGTGACATGGGAACCATAGGATGTGATGAAATAAAATTACCCTCATATGTTTTAGTGTGTGAAATGAAAATTTCTAGGGTGAAATTTCTAAAGGGGGGAAGATTGTCATGACCAAAAATTTTATAAATAAAATTCCCTTTGTGGTTGAATTAAATTCCCTATTATGTATTATGGTTATAGAAAACACATGAAATTATTTGGTTTTATTTAAAAGACTATTAATAATCATAACCATTGATAATATAAACATTTAACAATTATCATATGATTGGTATAAATATAGGGTTTTAATAAATCCAATTGACATAGACAAAGGAAGTCATGACCTCGACCAGTCAGATCATACCATATAAATTTAATTAATCAGAGCTTCAAATGAAGATAAAATCACTAGTATTTTACCTTGAACAATCCCAAGATGATATCCAATAACTAAATTATAAGAGAAACTATTTATGAGAGAAGTTCAAGATCATTGAGATCACGACCCAAACCATGTACGCCAAACCACCCCATTAAAATATCACTACCGAACACATCAACCTTAGGAAGTTTGATGGTGTAATAAAGGGTTATGTATCAATAACCTAATAATATTAATATTTATATTGTATTTTCAATTGAATAATGGTTATATTTACTTTTTATTACTATTACATTATAGATTATTTTGATTTTGATTCGATAAAACACAGATTATACTTTTGGGTAATATTTAATTTCAATTAAGACATTCCTTTTGATGAATTAATTAATTTTTAAAATAAATTATGTTTTAATAAAATATTATTATTAAATAATATTTATTAATTATATATGATAATATAATTTTATGAAGACACAAATAATTTTTATAAGGGTTTGAAAACTGTTA
Source organism: Viscum album (assembly GCA_963277665.1). Lineage (NCBI taxonomy): Eukaryota > Viridiplantae > Streptophyta > Magnoliopsida > Santalales > Viscaceae > Viscum > Viscum album. The sequence goes on from OY728145.1 coordinate 194,459,191, forward strand.
TTGTCAAGAAACCCCAAACTTATCAATAAATGTCAATTTTTGTTTGAAAAGTAAAAATTCACATATTTAAAAAATTATTTTGATAAAATAAAATTGTTTTTTAATCAAAATATCTAAATTATCCAATGGTTAATTTTTTATAATTTTATGAGATAGTCAAATTTTTGGGTAAAAAGTAAATACTTTATAAATATACTGTGTGTATTATGACATCATATTGACCCAAACATGATGTAATAAATGTTATAAAAGGTATATAAGATCAAATATATGTTTAAACTTTAAAATAATGTGATTTTTAGGTTATTTTATTACTTTTATAAAGCCTTTATGAATCCTCCAAAACATATATTATATATTAAGGTTTTAAAATACTTTATTCATGAACATGATTCACTTCCACACCCCAAGGGTAATATTTTAATAATTTCATACCTTTTCATTATAAAATAAATAAAAACACTATTCTTTAGAATAAACCATGGTAAAAAACCCTAAAAAGTTCTCCTTTTTAGTTATTTTATTATAAAGAGTTCAAAACCTAAGTTTGAGAAATAATAAATAACTCTCATATATTTTCCAACATAAACCAACCAAATATCCACTTCCTCTTCACTAAAAAAATAATGGATCACATCCTTACTATGTCCTACCCTCTCTTGAGTATTCTCAAGGTTTTCCCAAGATTTCAAGAAGCTCCTCCTAAGCATTTGGAATCACTTTCTCAAGGTAAGGTATCCTTTCCTTATCCTCTTTGTTGAATAATCTTCTTCCTTTTATGCCTATTATTTACAATTCATAATGTTTGGATATGTTTCTACAAATATATATTTCTTTATATTTATTTTCCAAATGATGAGAGTCCCATTTCGTTCTCATTAAAACATTTTAGGAATATTTAAGTACTTCTATAATGCTGTGGAAATTTCACTATGATTTTTCCAAGAAAAACCTCTGTATTGTGAATACCATCACTATTTCCACTCAATGGTATTTTCCTACACATAAACATAATCCTTTTATTTTGGAATTATAAGTATTTTTTCCACAATAATTGATCATATAATTAAATGTGATGAAGTATGATCATACGTTGAATAATCTATGCGGCACACTTATGAATGTACAAGTCATGAAAGTGATGGGTTTGCCTAGAATTATATAGTGATCCAATGAATTGGATAATATTTTATTATCATGGGATGTCATGTAATGGATTAGGGATTAAAACTAATCCATAATGATACTTCTTCCATAATGTTATGATGTATTGGTGGTCATACTTGACCTATGTTTATGATGTCATGATTAAAGTTATTGCCACTTTCCCATGTTACCTTTATATTACCATGATATACAGTGACTGTTTCTCATGTTATGATTATAACCTCTTTTATGTCACAATTAAATTTATATTTTATTACATGTAATATCTTATTCATGTTATTCTTTATTTATTCCCTTATTGGGATTTATAGATCACCCCTTTCTTCTATACATCCCAAGGTTATCCCATGCAGTTTTAGAGGAATGATGATTTCTAAGAGCATGTTAAGGAAGTTTTCAATAATTTTGTTGCATCCCATGTTGAAGATGCTATTATATGTACCTAATTCCCAAATACACTATACTTCATGATCTTTTGGTTTGTATTATTTGTATTATTTTGTAAAAAATCATTAATTAATGTGTAATAATGACAAGGGTTTACAGAACCACGCTATTCCAAATTATCTTCTCCAATTACCTACCCACATTCTATTGGTTATAGTATTCCAAAAAGACTAACCATATAACCCTTTAGAGAAGATCTAAAGGATTCATTTCGAAGAAGAGGTAATCACTCTAACAAATCACTTTATTTCTTATACTCTTATTTACCTAATCTTAATTTATAACATTCATCATAAAATAATAAATTCCATATCCTATATATGATAAAATGTTATAATGAGCATGAAAACACCATTATACACCCTCTTTCCCATCAAATAAGAAGTGAAAGTATCACTCGTGCATACATACGACTTACTGTCTCCACAAAGAGATACAATTAATTTTTCATCACCATATTTTATGAATGGGTATTATGAAAGGATTATGTTTAAATATATATATATATAGGATATTTATGACATTATTTTACTTTTTTAATGAAAATATTCTATCTACCATCTTATCATCCAATCTTTTGGGAAACAATAACATTGCTCATGCATATGTGTGGACTACCATCTCTATGATATGATGTGATTCGTTTTTCATTTATATTCCATAATTATGGTAATTAGGATGAATTTTATTAATATATATGATATATATTATATAATAAAAATTATGGAATGGTGAATTATTATTTACCTTTATTTCATTCCATTATTCAAAAAATGGGAACAACGTTTGTGCGTACGTACGACCTACCATCTCCATGAATGGTGTAATTAATTTTTATATCTCAATTTTTTGTGAATAATTTTAAATATATATATGAGTTTATATGATGTTTATATAATTAATAAAATTATATAAATGATAGCACATGATCAAAGTATGAGGACTAGGACTATTGAATAGAAACATACTTGGAAAATGAAGCAGTTATCACAAAAAAGTGATTTTAATAAAAAAGTATTAATAAAATGGTGATAAGATGTTATAAATAAATCATATTTGGTATGATAAATATATATTTATGTAATAAATGTATAATAAATCCATATTTATTATACATGATAGGTTTGAATGTGAATAAGGAAAGGAAAGACTTGAGGTAAAGGGTTTCTAGTCTCACTTTTATTTATGGGATACCTAGGCCACATTCACCAATTCATTCCTTTTGTGTTGTGTATATACTTACCTTTGAAGTGTTATATCATGAAATTTATTACATTCATGATATTTAAAGTTTCTTTTAGAGTTATTATTTTATGGAGCTTATGATACAAATTTTACTAAAGTGGCAAGTGGTTTATTTCACAATCTCTTCATTATCTGGGATTGTTTATGTTTATGTACCCACTATGAAATATTTTTTTTCCATGTCCATGTTTTCTAAAAATATTCTAAAACATGTTTCTATTGTGTTTCTAGAATTTTTAAATTCATTTTTACCATTTTTTAAATTTTTTTTAAAATGAATCTTCCTTTTGTTTTCCAAACAAGGTACCTTGTGATTTTTCTGATAAAAATAAGAATGGAATGTTTTTTAACTTATACATTTTGATAATATTTACCTACCATCCTGAAAACTTAATTATTTTAATCTTTATTTACAATATTACAAAGTTATTTTCAATAATTATTTTTCCTTTATAACTGTGTGTATTTCAAAAATAATTATTTCAAAATGAAAAGTATATTTTCATTAATAATTATTTCAAGTAATATTTTAAAATAATTTTTTATTTAAAATAATTTTTTTATTTTAATTATTATTTACTAGTGATATGATCCAAGGATATTATCCTTATTCTTTATTTGGTTGGTTTATTTTTATTATGGAATTCTGTTTATGAAACCTGTTTCTTTTCCATGAGTCATGCTATGATTAAATCTTTATCAAAATCATTTATTTTCATGGGTTTTGATATGATGAATGATATATATTCTTATAGAACAAATATTTGTGGTTTTAGTTTTGTGATAAGTGGGAACTATATCTCTATACAATGCATGGGGTAATGAATTATATCTCATGAGATAGTTAGGGGAAAAAATTTGATGTGCTTGATCCGTTATAGGAAACAAGTCGATGTTCTTGATTCATTATGGGAAGCAAGTGTTGATTTATGATACTCTGGTCTTGGTAGTTAACCTTGAAATATGAAATGATTTCTATTCTTATGACGATTCAACACATTTTTATAACATGAGCTTATGGATCATGATTATTTTATGTTGATTTATCACTCTTGTAGGCCATATTTTCTAAAATGAATGCGTTTTATGCCATGAAACATGTTTATGTTATATGGAAGGTTGGGTACGAAATCTCTAATTTATGTTCATGATCTCAAAAAATTATTATTATTTTATTATTTCATAGGAAAATTGACTGATATCTCCCATGTTTACCCCGAATGAACATCTGAGATCACCCTTTTTATGTTTTATTTTTCCCAGGTTATGCAAAAAGATGTAAAATAAATTATTTATAGAGGGATTTTACATGGATGATGTTGAAAAACTATTATGAAATAATAAAAGTAGGTTATAATGGGAGATAATTTTTATCCTTATGAACCAGTTGTTTATGAATCCAAGTCATTAAGTGTTTGTCCTGATTCTCTAAAACCCCTAAACTAATGGGTAACAATATATGTAAGAGATATAATATTTTGTTTTGATGTTGTATATTTTTGATGTAAAAAATTTGGTCACATTTATTGGTATCAAATCCAAAAATTTAAAGTTTTTGTTTTTAGCACCGAATCCAGAAGTATATGATTTGGGGCTGTTAAAATTGGCATTAGAGTAGGGTTTAGATAAATTTTGAAATTTGTATTTTTTCATGAGAAGTTATCTTAAGAGTTAAGGATACCATCATGGATACATAATACCATAAGTTTAGAGTCCTAAAACCCCCTTTTTTAGGTTTTAAGTTCTGTAATTCTCATGTGATTAATGAAATTTTCAGAGACAATTATTTTTTAGGTAATTATAGGTTATTAGAGTTTGGGATGAAAAATTAAAGGTATGATATAACCTTTATGGTTAAAATATTTATTGACTACAGAATATATTATTTCTATTTTTGGGGATGTTTCTCACAATTTTTGGAATTTTATAAGAATTATAGTTAAAAAAAGGATAACCCATAGGATGAGTGATAACCTGTCATGTCTGGAAAGTCTATGAGGATTGAACCCACTTCCAAAAGGCAACAAGGGTGCAACGCCTACCACTAGAATACGTATATTCCTGGTTAGTATAAGATTTTTTTAATTATTTAAACTATACAATAGATAAAAGTTAAGTTCATTTTGGGAATATATGTTTTATCGTATATATATTTGAGATTATAAATTGATTTGGAGTTAAGTGATTAATTATATATCAAAAGATATTCACTATTTTTATAACTCTATATGATTAAGGTAAATATAATATTATAAAATTTTATTTAATGAATAAAGTTTGAATTTTCTTTTGGATTCATATATGATTTTATTATAGATTTATGGTGGTTCATATTATTTATATAAATGTTAGCATATCTTAGAGATTATATGTTTATGGTGTGTATATTTTGAGAGATAAATGTTAAATTATCTTAGAAGAATATGCAGTTAAATAATTATAATTTTTGGGTTTCATATTAGTCTAAAATATTTTGATTATTTTTAAGGATAGTTATTTATTGAATGATCTAAGTTTAACTTTCGGTATTACTGTTTAATTTTAGATATTAAATTAGTTTTCCTTATATTAAGGTTTATTAGTTTTCGGAATCATCCTATAGTGTACTATATTTTTGTTAATGACTAAAGATAGGAGGAATATATTGATATTATTTATTGGATTATGTGATCCACTATAAGTTTATTTTAGTTATTCAATCATGAAACAATCATCCTAAATACTCATCATTTGATAAAAAATATGATATTGTGGTGGAAATTTATTAGAGGATGAAAGACTAGTTTTCAAGTAAGTATATTTCCTTATGTTATTATTATAGATGGTAAAGGAATGAATTAACTCAATAAAATTGATCTTAAGACAAAAATGTTATCTTATTACCTTTAATTCCAATGAATTGATGCACTTTTCTACATTTTTGGATTAAGGTTTTGTGATCGTTAACTTTCTCAAGATCATTCACTTTCTAGTGATCAATGATCTATAAACATTAGTCTTCTACCATGCCCATATTTTAACCTCCCAATAATTTTTTCCTAATTGTAAACCTAATAATTTTAATCCTAGATTACCTTCACACTTTCATTTCCCTCTTTGTAAGAGGATGTTTTATTGATCCTTTTTATGATGTGATATTTCAATAAAGGTATTTTGAAAAATAAAACCTTGGTTACTGAGACTAATTTCAAATTGTGAGGTAACAATTTATTATAGGGGGGAGAATGTAACACCATAATATTTCAATTAATATTTATATTTAAATAATTTTATTTCTTTAATGGCTTGAGTTACATGCAACACCGAGTTTAAAAAAACCGCGATACACCATAAAAATATTATTATTTAATGTGATAGTTATAACTTAGCTATTAATTTGGTGGGTATGGATATTATTAAATAAATTATGAAAAATATATATAAATTTCCTAATAAATATAAATGTATTTATTAATTTTTAGTAAATAATCATTCACTTTTTAGTAAAGTCATTTTATTCTTTAAAAATATGCTTTCTTTAAAAATGGTTTTTTTCTTTTGAGTGAATATAATATTTAATTTATAAAAGTTTTAGAAAGTTTATTTGAAAAAATTAATTCAATTTTTTAATTAATAATTTCAAAATTATCTTAGTATAAATTTTTGATAATTTTATGAAAATATTGATTTTTTAATAAATAGTGAAAAATACCAATTTTTATTGAAAATTGTATATTCCATTTGAAGTAATTTCAAAGTAAAATTATATTTTTTAAAATTTTATTAGTTCATTTTGATTTAAAATAATTCAATTATTATTTTTGAAATGGATTTTATACTTGAATTTAGTATAAAAACATTTTATATTTAAAATGGGCATTTTTTCAAAAAAATGTTTTTAGCTGCGTTTTTCTGGTTTAATTTTAAATTAAATTATGAATTTTTTGTTATTATAATTTTTAAAAATGGATTCAATATTTTTAATAAATATTTAAAAATTAATTAATTTTTTGCATTTTATTTTTGGAAAATGTGAATAGTGAACTTTGTAATTTTTATTACCACAGTAATGAGTAAATCATGTAATTAAGGGTTACAAATAAAATGATAAGAATTTTTAAATGACCCAAACACTTACCTAAATATTATTGTATAATTATATATATACCATAATCATAAAAGGGTCAAATTTATAATATTTTTAATTTACTTAGATAATATTATGACCTTTATAATATTTTATTTAATGAAAAGTCAGACATGACACACTCTTATTTTTAGTAAGTGTAATATTTTTAATATATGTATATATAGTTTATAGGTTATAATATAAATATTAATTTTAAATCTCAAAGATTTATCTTCATCATGGTAATTTTTCTTAAATTTTAGTGAAGAAATAATCACCTTAAATGCTTGCACAATGCAAATGAAATAATTTTTTAATTACTGGAAAAATAAAATAAATGATATTAAAAATATTAAAAGTAATATAATTTGAGATAAATAAGATCATAAAATACTTTTATATATGAAAATTAAATTTTAGTGATGTAAGTGGTTCAAATTCTAAATTTTTTATTGATTTTATTAAAATGAAAGTAACGAATATGTCTACTAATGATATTTTATGAAAATAATATTTTATTAAATTATTTTTAAATCATAAAAATATTAAATATGGATAAATGGGAAAAGTTATGGTCTAAAATATCATAAATGTTCCATTTATGATCCAATTTACACCTTATAAGTAAACATTACACCCGTTGTTACTGTAGTTAAAATTAAAATTGGTTAAACAAGGGTTAATAAAAAAGATAAGGTTTAAAATTACACTAAAACATGTATAAGATATATTTTTTGAAGTTATTTAAACCCAATACCACATTATCTTTAGACCCTTTTCCATTTTTAGGTATTTTTATTGAGATTGAATTTATTATAAATTAATCTTTTGAGAAATTCAAATAGTTCCCCTCACATCAATTATAAAAGGAAACCTCCTCCCTCACTTCATTACACTAGATTTATTCTTCTAGATCAAACATTCTATGAAAATTTATATTATACACCACCCTATACATATTATATAGTTTATTTTCTTCCCAAAAGAGAAACCTTGGTTCCATTTATAGGATATCTATATGAGAAGTTTGGAAGAAGAGTTAATCGCTCTAACCAATCACTTTCTTTTTTATAATCTTATTTAACTACTTTAGATAAATTATATTAACGATAAAATAATAAATTAAGTATCCTAAATATTTTAAAACTATATTATTATTATTAAAAAACTTTTATACACCATCATTCCATTCAAATAAGAAGTGAAAGCATCGCTCGTGTGTACGTACGACTTACTGTGACCACGTAGTGATACAATTAATTTTTAATCACCATATTTTATGGATGATTATTTTTATGGGTTTAATGTTTATATATGATATTTATGAAGTAATTATACTTCTTTAATGATAATATTATGTCTAAATTCTAATCATACAGTCTTGTTGGAAATGATAACGCCGCTCATGCGTACGTATGGACTACCATCTCTATAATGCAATGTGATTAAGTTGTTATTTTTATTCCAAATGTATGGTAATAAGGTTTAATTTTATTAATATATATGATATATATAATATAATAGTAATTTTTTAATTGTGAATTATTATTTACCTTTCTTTTATTCCATCAGTCAAAAAATGGAAACAACCTTTGTGCGTATGTATGACCTATCATCTCTATGAATGGTGTAATTCATTTTTATATCTCTAATTTTTTTTGAATAATTATAAATATATATATAATGAATATATATAATTTTTATACTATTATTAACATACTGAAAATGATGGGACATGATCATAGTATAAGGACCTGGACTACTAAATGGAAACATTCTTGGAAAACGAAGCAGTTATCACCCAGAACAATGATTTAAATAAAAAATTATTAATAAATAAGTAATGATATGTTATAAATACATAATACATGATATTATAGTTACATGTTTATGTAATAAATTTATAATAAATCCTTATTTATTATACATGATTTTTTAACATGAACAAGGAAAGGAGAGACTTGAGGAAAGATATTTTTAGTCTCACTTTTTTCTAAGAGTCTTATTCCATATTCGCTACTTGTTTATTTTTTTGTGGTGTATATATTTTCCTTTTACATGTTATATCATGAAAATACTTGTTTTCATGATATTTAATGTTCCATTTAATGTTATTATTTCATAGTTCTTATGATACGAATGTTACCAATGTAGTAAGGGGTTTATTTCATGATATATTTCTTATTCAGGATTATTTATAATTAATCCCCTTCGGGAAATATTTATCTTACATGTCCATATTTTATAAAATATTTTCAAAAATGGTTTTTAATATTATTATAGAATTTTTTAAATTTATTTTTTACCATTATTTACTTATTAAAAAATGATTTAAAAGGAATATTTCTGTCATTTTCCAAACAAGGTACTTTGTGACTTGTTAAATAAAAATAAAAAATGAATGTGTTTTTAAATTATACTAAATGAAAGGATTTTCCTACAATAATGATACCTTAATTATTTTATTCTTACCTTATAAGCATATAATTTTCGTTTTAAATAAATTTTTTCCTTTATAACTTCGTGACTTTTAAAAAAAATTATTTCAAAATAGAAAGTGTATTTTCCTCCAGAATTATTTCAAGAAATATTTAAAAATCATTTTGTATTTAAGATAAAATTATTTTATGTTACTTATTATTTACTGGGGATATGATCCAAGTATACCATTATTATTATTTCTTGAGTTGGTATATGTTTATTATGGCATACTATTTATTAAACTTGTTTTTTTCCATGGGTTATGCTATAAATAAATATTTATGAAGCCCATTTTTTTGTGGGTTCTAATACGATGAATGATATTTATTCTTATGGAACACATATATATGGTTTTCATTATGTGACATAAGAGTCTTATATCTCCATCCAATGAATTAGGTAATTAATTATATCATATGAGATAGCTAAGGGAAGCAAATCAATGTGCTTGATTTGTTATGGAAAATAGGTTAATATGCTTGATCTGTTATAGGAAACAAGTCAATGTGCTTGATCTATTATGGGAAAAAAGTTGATGTGATTGATCCATTATGGGAAACATGTTTTGATTATTGATATGATGGTATTGTTAATTAACCCTAAAAATTTGAAATTTCTTTTATACTTATGATGATGCCACACTTTTATGACACGAGCTTATGGTTCATGATTGTTTTATGATGATTTCTCACTCTTATGGCCCAATTTTTATGAAATGAAAGTGTTTTATGCCATGAATCATGTTTATGATATATGAAAATATGGTTATGATCTTTTTATTTTATGTTCATGATATCACACCCTTATTCTTATCGTATGCTTTCAGATGATCATAGATTGTTATCTACTATATTTACCCTGACTGAGAATCTAGCACACCCTTCTTATGTTTTATTTTTCCTAGGTTATGAGGAAAGATCTTAAATGAAATATGTCTATAAGGAATTCACATGGATGATGTTTATGAGATATTATGAAATAAAAAAAATCTAGGTATAGTTGGAGGTAATGTTGATCTTTATGATCCAATTGTTTATGAATCTAATTTATTAAGTGTTTCTCCAAATTCTCTTAAACTTTAAGCATAAAAGGTCCTTAGGTATATAAATGATATAATGTTTCCTTTTGACATTGTATGTTTTTGATGGAAAAAATTGGGTTTCATTTATCGATATCAAATCTAGAAATGTAACATTTTTGTTTTTTACGCCAAATTTGAAAGTGAAAGATTTAAGGATGCTACAACTATGGCCTTCTGTATAGAAAAATACCAGACTTGATCTTGTAGGGACAAAAAATGAATAATGGGCTAGATATTTTACTAAAATAAATTCAAAATCTGGTGGATCATTATTTCTTAGTGAAATTTATGTAATTTTTCACCAAAAGAAGAATAAATTAGTCTCATTGACTATAAATGATGAAAAATTTATCTCAAATACACATGCTTGTACATAGATGTTATGGATGTAAACATAACTAAAATATATTAAATTCAATAATGAGAATCCACCAAAAAATTCTTGTGATAATTATAGTGATATTGATCTATCAAATATTTTAGTATAACAGTCATTATTGAATCATATTGATACTATATCTCATTTTATTAAAGAGATGTTGGAAAATGGTGATGTGAAACATGAATACATTTTCAACAAAGATAAAATTGTAGATATTTTAAAAAAGGAAATTCTAAGAGAGCGATTTAAGGTTTTGTGGCTGAAAATTCATGGTTATACTTCTCCTATCACTTAAGGATATGTGTAAGTAACCCCTATAAGGATTTAAATTATGTTGTCAAAGGGGGAGAGAAATTTCGTAAATCTTATGAAAAAACCATGGTACTCTTCTTTGATGGGGAGGGTGGGGGGTTCATTATCTCTTTGTGATCTAAAGCTATGGTTATTACTAAATGGGGAAAAGTTAAAGTGTGTATTTTGGGGGATAAAGTTTAATTCACTTAGAAAATATATTATCATAACTAAGAGATTTAATTATCTTAAAAAAATTACCTTATCTAGTAGTGTGATGTCAAAACACTTCTCATTTGAGAAAGCATATGATTTAATGATTATGGTATACATTATTAATTTCATGATTAGAATTCAGAAGAGTTAAAATAGTTTAAGTTAAAAGAACAAAGTGGGATATTGAAGTTACTATGTAACTATTGAAGGATTTTATTTTTTATCAACCATGTTTTAGAATCCTTAGAAGACGATGATATGTTTTTGAACCTATTTATAATGTGTTTGAGAAGATATGAGAATCGCTGAGAGGAATTCTAGATGTTATTTTATTATTTGAACATAATCTATAATTATGTGTATGATTTTAAATTGGAAAAGTTATGAGTTCATAATTTTTTTTCTAGATTTATAAGGTCAACCTTGTAATTTAAAAGGTTGATCCAATTGAGAAAATTGGATTTTCTTGGACTTTATAAGATTTTCCTGACATTTCATAAAGTTAAGTCTAGATTTCCTTATATTGTTTCTAAACTTTATAAGGTTCATCTTGTTCTTTGTAATGTATATACTATCTTGAAATATGGGAAATGAAACTTCATAAGGTTGTTTCCTAATTTTCTAAGGTTGACACAAAGGAGAAAAATAGAAAATGAAATATTTATAAAGCTCTTTTTTTATATTCATATGGTTGAATATTAACAATATTAGGTTAAGACATTATAAGGTTGAAAATTTTTAAGGTTTAAAATTGAGAATTCATATGGTTTAATCCTTTATGAAAAATATACTTCATAAGGTTCACTATAGTACAACATATAGTATACTATAGTGAACTTCATAGGTTTCAAAACTTTGTGAAAATGTGAGATTTTAGAAGTATGAAAAATAAAATAAATTATAGAATGAAATATTCCAAGGTAATTTAAATAAAATGATTCGAAATATTTTATTTATTGATTAAAAAATCTCAAATGAATTGTGTTTCAAGATGATTCTTATTATAAATAAAAGTTGTGACCTCTCCTTTATTGATTTCACATTTTCAAACCCATTTTTTTTGAAAAAACATCTATCTTGACCAAATATGGATGAATTATTGAGAAATTAATTATGATGATGTTATACTAATATCAAGTATATAGATCACATGAAAATAATTATACTATGATTTAATACGAGTTTTCATGTTTTTAAGTTATTGAGTGTTATTGTGTTAGGAAGAGATGTTTCACATTTTGAGAAAGATGAAGAAGACATAAAATAAAGTTGTTCTAATGTAATAATGAATAAATAACTACATGGAACTTATAAAATTCATAAATACATATATTTCGGATTTATTTTGAATGGTGATAAATAGTGAAGGTTTTCCTAAGTATCATCTATCAGTTGAAATGAAGAGAAAATAGAAGAATGGTATTTCATAAATTTCATAGGATAAAATGACTAAATGAAGAATAGAATATGTTAGTATTGTGGGAGTACACCCACATGCTTAGTTTATTAAGAAAATTAATCAAGGATCTTATTATACCATTAAGTCATGGGAATTCTCTACAAAATGAGCTAGAGTTCAATTTTTATAATTAAATGAATTCTGAAAAATTAAAAATTCCTAAATAATGGGATCAGTCTGGGGGAGATACCATATCATTAATATAATTAAGAAAAATAGAGAAAAACCAATACTAATGATGAAGTTCTATATAGTGGATAAAAACATGCATATTCCCGAGGATTCATTGATTTAAGATTGAGAAGAAGATTGATAAGAATATAAATAACTAATAATTCATGTTTTGAGAAAGGATGACCAATCTGATTTTATCATCAGATATCAGAGCTTAATGTTCTTAAAGAGGTGATCATATTATATTCTTATATTCTTGAAGGCTTGAAGAGTAATTTCAATAATAATTACAGCAGTTCCCAAAATTATTAAGTGATCTTACTCAAACTATTCAGATCACATTGTAAATTGTGGGATGCTATTACTACAGTAGGATTCTATGTATGTCTTATGAAACACAAGGCTATAATATGATACATCAGATATCCAATTTTAATTAGTTATAAAATTATAGGGGAAAATATGTGGATCAAGATAAAAATAGGATGTATAAAGAAGTAGGTACCCACAATTGGACTAAACATAGTAAAAATAACTTACGAATTGTTTTGATTCATTTTCATTTAAATCAGGTAAGGATGGGTTAATATATTGAGTAGATTAGGTATTTACTCGAAATATAGGTTAATTTCAAAGAGTAATAAATTATAAAATAACTTCACCCCTAATTGAACCCCCTTTCTCAGTGGTGCACCCATTCATGGGGTACACCTGGGTATATCATTTCTTACGATATAGTGATGTCATAACTACTACTTAGGATTTTCATAGAGTACAAAATGAGATGGTTTTATGGATGGAATCATACTCTATAATTCATGTAGTTGTCTTATGATACAAAAAATAAATCAAAAGTTGAACGGTTAACATTTGAATATATACTACTTTGGTTATCATTAATAACACACTTCATGATATGAAATGTATGGGAGTAATATCAATTGAATATTTAAATAGTTTTAATTTTCATGACACTTTGGTATGAAATTACACATGCCTTATACCAATCTATCATAATATATCTTCCTCCTCTTTAACTTTACTCCGTGAGATACTAGCATATCATGGGATTGAGTAGGGTCCTTCCCAAGTGATTGGTGATTCCATTCAAAATGTGAACACACTATAGAGAAGAGAGTTAGATGGATGCTTTTGAAGTGATCTTCCTTAAATATATTATTGACGGAAGTGGTATTAGATCTAATAGTGAAAGGTAGACATTGTTATTAATTTTTTTATACATGGTTTTGGGTTTGAAGCATGGTTATTCATGGGTTTAAGAGTTTCTTATTGTTTACACTATGTTGATCAAGTTTTAATCAATCCTTAGAAACTAAACTATGGTATTAGAGGTTTAATATGTGTTTTGATTCTTTAAATAATTTATAAAATGAAGAAATATGTATATCACATAGATATTATATTGCATGTCATTAAAAATGATTGAAAATTTGAACTATGTATAGCCTTACAATAAAATATATCATTGGATGTGATATGGTCACACTATATAATATGGGATATCATAGGTGGCGACATAACACATTCCTTTGGTTTTTTTGAAATATTTTAGTGTATGATATGGGAAGTTATAGGATACAAAAATAGTGTTTTATACAATAAAAAAAAAGAAACATATTGCCTTAGTGATATCAGTGCATGTCATAAAATACAATTGGAAAAGCACTGTAGGAGATATCACAACCGTAGATTTTCAATTGTAAAATATGGTTGATAATCCAGCAAGCTGCAGATTATGATATAAAAATATCATATAATACAGTATCATATATATATATATATATATATATATATATATATTTTCAATTATAAATTTAATTGAATGATTTATAAAATGTTTTTTATTAAGGGAAATTGTATTTTGGGATTTTTATTAAATTTATAAATTAATTAATTATATATTTTTTGTAATGAATTATTAAATGTTTATGAAATTTTTACTAAATAAATATTATATAATATTAAATTTTAATATTAAATTAACCTTTGAAATTATATGACATGAATTATAATTTGGATATAAATTATTTATATGGATATTATGAGTGAAACTTATAATGTCTTTATAAGTAAAAAATAAGGAAAAAATATGAAAGTGTTTATATTTAAAATTTTGAATTCTTTATAATTATTTAATTTTAATTATGAAAATTAAGAATACTTTATTTGAGGAATTTTTAAAGCATATCAGAAGGAGTTTTGATAACTGATATGATCATGATTTAAATTATAAATATATGATATTATGAATATTTACATAATTTATAAATAATATATATATATATATATAATGTTTATATTCCAGTTATCATATTTTTATAGTAAATTCCTTATAAGGGATAATATGGAATTGTTAATTTTATATATAAATATAAAATGGTTTTATTTTTTTGATTATGGAATGTCCATAATACATGGGTAAATTATAAAGTGTTTATAGTTAGATTTATTTATGAATTGCTCATAAATTATTTATTTCATGTATATATATATATATATGAATTTATTCATTTATTTAGTTTATCCTCTCTTTATTCATGAATATAAATCTTATATCATGAATGGATGAATTCTTTAGTTTAAATGGTTAAACTGATCCTATAAATTATCATACATGCATTTAAGGAGTTACATGCTAGGTTTGATAATTGATTTAGTTTAATTATACTTTAAATTTGTCTTGCACTTGGTTGTGAGATTTAATTTAAATTTTGATTATATTTTATACATATTATGTGTAAAAATCATGATGAAATCGAGGTCTCTATTTAGTAAAGTCTCCATTGGTAGAGGGACTTTGGGCTAGACTGCTCCCAGACCTTGAGGCTTATGGCTTGTCTAGAAAAGTGGGGGTTGGCTATCTATCATCCAAGCTTACCTTTATTTGTTGTTTTTGGTTTCATATGATTATAATACATTATATTAAAGGGTTTAATGTACCTTATTCATGAGATACATTTGGATATGTATGCAAATCTTTGGATTTGAACTTGAGTTTGTAACACAAGATGTGATTTGTGTAATAAGGTACACATCAATATAGTTTGAATATATTAATTCAGTAGAAGTAATAGTATTACAAAGTAATTCATTAGAGGAATACATATATATAAAGATAATAAATGGGATAAAATACTCAAATTTATTCTCATTTAAAATACTAAGTGTTATATTCTTTCCAAACTGGACATATATCAAGACCTTGATCATCCAACCAGAAATTACTTTCTAAATATGGGTACCTTTTGTATTATAATATATAAAGAAAAAAATTAATGAGGTGAGCCTAACCATGGTGCATCATTTTTGAAATTTTCTTTGGGTTACACTTATCTAGGAAATCATAACCATTAGGATACCAGATTAATAGAGTTATGTTAATCCATATGATGGGTTATGGTAAAGTGTTATCCACTCAACCAACTAAGAGTCATATGGGATATGATTGACATGATTATCTAATAAATATTTTCATGACATATTTACATGATTAAATGGAATAAATCATGATGAATTATGGATCTTAGACCATTAATGGATATGATATTTTTGAAAAGTATTAGTAGGAGAACATTTAATAAAATTCCTTATTAAATGAATATAAAGAAGAACACTCATCTGAAAAAATATTATGTTATCAATAAATATCATCATCATCATCCAAATTTACCATGATATCAATTCTAGATAAAGAAGAAGCTTAATGTAATCAACTTCTTTTACTAGTACAAAAATTAAGGGTTTTTCTTAAGAAAGAAATAAAATTAGAAATGTTAGAGTAATACTTTCCCAGGTAAATAAATTTTAAATTTGTTTAATAAGTGAATATAGACACTTGATAATCATAAAAGGATTCACCAAGGGTTTAAAAATCATTAGATGAAAAATTACCTATAGAACATTAGTTTCTACTCATTATTCAATATGATTGGATATGTTAATGACTTGGAGTAATTGAAGGTTTCATTTAAGTTTTATTTAGGATACGGAATTAATTCCTTAATCATTGTTCAAATTTTCATGAAAATGTGAATGATTTTAATAAATTTCTACTCTATTTTCACAAAGTGTTGTGGATAGATGAACTAGGGGATGTAATGTCCCTGCCCTGATGTTTTATTGATAGTAAAAGTAGTTTTAAGTTAAAACCAGAATAAGAAAAGTTAGTTAGAGATTCCAAAAATCTTTCTTCATAGTATCCAACCAAGGTAATAGAAATCTAAAGGTTAAATAAATAAGGGTGGTCTATGTTTCTATATGATGTAATTTTTGTAGAAACCCAAAGGATTTTGAGGAAATCCATGTAATTTTTATATTAGTAATCAAAATTAAAAAAAATCAAATTTTCATTTTTAAGGGTATATGATACCAAATATATATTTTACATTGGTTGTAAATGTATTGGAGTTCAAAATAAGAATAAATAAAACTTTTAGTTTATATTTAAATTATGAAGAAAAGGGTTGTTGAACCATGAATTTAAATTTCAATAAATATATCAAGCTTAGATAGATCTCAAAAAAGGATGTATATAGTTATAATATTTCTCTTATTTGATAACAGGAATTGTTTATTAATAAAGTATTGTTATGAAAAATTTGAGATGATGGATTCAAGAAACATGATGTATGATTTTATTGGATTATATAATATCTGTAGAGAATAATATAAGGATAAAAATGTTTTATCCATGATAAAAGAGTTTATCTATATGTTCATTAAAATACGATGGATTTTATCCCACTACTATAACAACCCTGCTCTTTATTACACACTAAAACATGATTTATTACATAAACTTCACTTGATACAACATAGAATATCGATAGGTCTAGTGAATTTTGGGCTTATGATCATTAAATAACAACTTAAAACATGAAATAAGACATATTTATTGAAAACTTCCTTTACACGACCACTACATTCTCTCGTACTTAGCATTGCATGGGATAACCTGAGGACATACATAAGAAAAGGGTGATCCATAAAGCCCAATAAGGGAATAAATGTGGAATTAAAATGAGGAATATAATACATATTATACAATAGGAATATCAATGGATCCCAAGAGAAACATGAACATAAAGTCATGATAAAGCATGATAATCTTAACATGGAGATGTGGCAACAACACTTAACATCGAATTAGCATGAGCCAAGGATCATTGCACATAGAGCATGACTAAACCGTCATTGCACATGAAGCATGAGTAAAACCTCATTGAACTTAAATTAGCATGTGTCAACACCCATTTCACATGAAGTATCATGATACTAAACTTTACCCAATGCATTGGAGCGCTATCTTGGCACACCCTTCTTAAATATTTCATTTCATGCATAAGTGTGCCACATGGATCATACAACATGGAATAAATCATAATAATTTATTCCATGATAAAGGGATGAGGAATAAATACATGAATCTTTATAATCAATAAGTAAATATTCATAAATTTGAATACCATTGAGAGAGAAATGGTCATAGTATTTACTACACAATGACATTGGCTTGGAAATTCATAGTGCAATTTCGGTAGCATGACGACGAGAAATAAGAACTCATAAAAAATGGTTTATGAGAGAGAAATGGGTGTCACATAATATTTACTTGAAATGGACAGTAAGGGGGTCATATAGATACATTTACCAACAAATTTAATGAAATTTAGATGCATAATATAAAATAATTACTTGGAAGTAAATGAGGAGAGAGAAACCCCTCACAGAATTTTGGCATGGTAACAAGTGTAAATGGGAGGAATTAATGAGAGATAAAGGGGTATCCTATCATACAAACATAAATAGGGAAGTATGGGGGAGGTGATAAATCATACCCCAACATTTATAATTGAAAATAATAGGGCATAACAATATTAAAAAACTTGGATAAAAAGAGAAAGGTGGGAATCCCTTACTTGGAAGTGTGATCCCAAAGGATTAGGTTAGGATTGAGAGAGGCTTCTTGGGAGCTTGGGGCACCTTGGGAGGATTATAGAGAGAGGATGGAATATTTTGGATAAACTAAAAAGGATTTTAGTGAAGTGGAAGTGGGATCTTGGGTGCGTTTATATAGGAAAGTAGAAGGAATTCTTTATTATTTTGGTTTGGGACACCACACATTAAACCAGTCAAAACCACAAACCTGCCCATGGTTTTTGCCCATGGTTTTTTCCAAAGGGGAGTGAAAAAAAATATTTTATAAGGCCAATGTACTAAATTCTTAAAATAATAGGTTTTCTTTTGTGGAGGTGAGTCACACTCTTAAGGAAAGCAATTCAAAAAGACAAAATGTTTTATAAGCCTTGAAGGGTCCACTAAAGCTTTTTAAAATAAATAAAACAAACCTAAAATCACATTATTTTAATTCTAAAACATATATTTTTAGAATATAATGTTTATAGTATTTTATTACATCACTATTAGTTCATTATGATGTCATAAAACTCATTATATATTTAAACGGTATTCAATTTTTACCTAAAGATTTGACTATCTCAGAAAATTATGAAAAATTCACTGTTGGATTATTTTGACATACTGATTCAAAAAATAATATTCATTTTATCTAAATAATTTTCTAAATATGTGAATTTTTTACTTTTAAAATAAAAACCGACATTTATAAATAATTCATGGGTTTTGACAAAAACAGCTTTCAAACCTTAATAAAAATTACAATTACATTCATAAAATTATACGATCATTTATATTTAATAAAATGTAATTTAATAATAACAATAAAAAAATTATTTAATTAAAAAATACATTAATTCATAAAAATAGATTTCTTAGTTGAATATTAACTAAAAATACTATTTTTGCTTTAAAAACTCTTTACAAAGTAGCAATAATAAAATGAATGTATAATATTTATACAAAAAATAATTTACATAGTCATAGTGCTAGGGACTTGTTAAATAACCCCTTAAAACACCCGCATAATACCTTAGGGTATAGTGTGTGATGGTGACTGAATCTTGGGGTGGATCAGATAACTTTTCTCGAGTGGTAATCTCTATCAACTTCACATCTCTTGTAGGCGGTTTCGCTCAAGCTTAACATATTCAAGATCGGATTGGGCTTGGTCAAGAGAGAATCCCAATGATGCCACCTCCTTTATGATATACAATAAATGGTATTCATATGGGGAAAGTCTACTAGATGAGGCCATCGCTTCCTTTGTCTGAGTAAATTAGATTTGTTAAAGCCCTATATTTATACTAATCATGTGATCACTATTTAACGACTATATTAGAAATGGTCACAATTCTTAACGGTATTTTAAAATCCAAAAAACATAGAACCAAATAAGTGCATACATTTTAAATAACCATAATAATACATTTAAATAGACCAAGAGGAATTTTCATTAATGAATTTTTTGGTCGTTACAATCTTCTCCCCTTAAGAAATTGCACCCTTGAAATTTCCTTTTCCAACACTAAAACAGATGTGGGTAACTCTACTTCATCTGTTCCTCCAATTCCCACATCGCTTCTTCAAACTTTTGGTTTTTCCACAACACCTTGACGAGGGGAATTGTATTATTTCGTAGAACTTTTTCTCTCTGATCTAAGATATTCACTGGTTTCTCCTCATAAGAAAGATCATCCACTAAATATACTACCTTTAAAGAGAGTACATGTGAAGGGTCTGGTATGTAATTCCTTTAGAGGGATACATGAAAGACATCATGCACTTTGGCCATGGTAGGTGGAAGTGCTAGTAGATAGGCCACAACCCTGACACGATCAAGAATCTTGAAGGGGCCGATGTACCTGAGACTTAACTTCCCTTTCTTTCCAAACCTCTTGACCTTATTCCACCGAGATATGTGTAGAAATAACATGTCTCAAACTTTAAACTCAAGGTCTTGTCGACGGTTATCTACATAAATTTTCTATCGACTCTCGACTTCCTTGATATGCTGCTGAATATTTTTCACCTTCTCCACAATTTCTTCGACCGTTTCTTGTCCTAATAGCTTACGCTCACCAAATTTATCCTAACATGCCAGTGTTTTGCACACCTTCATGTATAGGGCTTCATAAGGTTTCATTCGGATGCTTGAGTGGAAACTGTTATTGTAGGAGAATTAAACTATAGGAAGATGTTGATCCCAACCTCCTTTAAATTCCATTGAATATGATCTTAACATATCTTCTAGTGTCTAAATAGTTTTCTCAGATTGACTTTTAGTTTGAGGATTATAGGTTGTATTGGAGTTTAGTTCATTATCTAGAGCATGTTGAAGACTCTTCCAAAACATAGAGGTGAATCATGGATCTCGATCAGATACAATCGATAGTGGTACCTCATGCATCCTTACCACATCTCTGATGAACATCCATTCCAGTTGATCCAATGAGAAATCCTCCCGAATTTCAATGAAGTGTATAGACTTTGTAAGACGATCCACAACAACCCAGATTTCATTGTTTCCTTTGGATGTCTTCGGAAGTCTGATGACAAAGTCTATGGTGATGTTCTACCATTTCCATGCTGGTATAGGCAATGGTTGAATCATCCCCTTATACTTTTGCCTCTCTTCCTTCACTTACTGACACACCATGCACTTGATGTATACTCAGTGATATCCTTATTCATATTATCCCACAAATAATTATCTCAGAGATCTCGATACATCTTTGTGTTTCCTAGGTGAATAGAGAAATTTGAACTATGTTCATCATCTAAAATTTCCTTCTTCAGCTCCAGACTTGATGCAACACATAGTATTTTATGAAATCTCACAATTCCTTCTTCATTAACATTTAACTCTGAGGATTTCCATTTTCTGATAGCTTTCACTTTCATCTGAATTTCTACATCATCCTTTCTAGAATCCTTTAACCTTTTCAAAAGAGATGGTTGAGCATTCATTTGTGAAAGGATTGATGATGTTCCCTTCTTTATGACTCCCGTTTCCATCTTCATCAAATTTAAGAAGATTGTATCCTTTTCTATTCTCATCAATGATAGAATATCTGGGTCCTTTCTACTTAGAGCATCCGCCACCTTGTTCGCTTTCCCAGGGTGGTAATGGATTGAGGAGTCATAGTATTTGATCAGCTCTGACTATCTTCATTGGCACATGTTCAGCTCTTTCTGTGTGAATAAATACTTGAGGCTTTTTTGGTCCATATATATTTCACACTTCTACCCAATGAGATAATGTCGCAAAATTTTTAAAGCGAAGATCACCGCAGTCAACTCCAGATCATGTGTTGGATAGTTCTGCTCGTGAACTTTCAATTTCCTTGAAGCATAAGTAATGAATTTTTCATTTTGCATCAACACACAGCCCATGACCTTATTTGAAGCATCACTGAATATCACAAAAAGATATCTACTTGTGGGTAAAGAGAGCACAAGTATAGTGATAATACTCCTTTTCAACTCCTTAAAGCTTTCTTCTCATTCATCACTCCAAGAAAACTTTACTCCCTTCTGAGTTAGCTTGGTAAGAGGGTTGGAAAATCATGAGAAATTTCTCAAAAATCGTCGATAATATCTAGATAACCCCCAGAAGATATGGATATCTATTACCTATGTTGGCATCAACCATCCCTCTATTACAGTTTTCTTGGAGGGATCCACAGATATCCAATTACTTGTGATGATATGGCCCAAGAATGAGGCATCCTTCAACCAGAACTCACACTTGTTGTACTTTTCCTAGAGCTTCTCCTTTCGCAAGGTCTCTAGTACATTTCTTAGATTCTCCTCATGATCCTACTTGGTTTTGAAGTATATTAGAATATCATCTATAAAGACTACCAAAACTTTTTCAAGGTAATCTCTAAAGAATCTATTCATCAAGTCCATGAATATTTATAGATCATTAGTGAGTCCGAAAGGCATTACTATGAATTCATAGTTCCCGTATCTTGTAGAAAAATCAATCTTGGGGATATCTTTCCTTAACCCTTACTTGATAATATCCTGAATGAAAATATGACTTGGAGAGGTATTGTGATCCACTTAGCTGATCGAACGATTCATCAATTCGTGGGAGAGGATAATTTTTCTTTATCGTGATTTTATTAAGCTCACAATAATCAATTGAAAGGAGCATTAACCCATCCTTCTTCTTGATGAAGAGGACCGGTGCACCCCATGGTGAAGCACTTGGGCATATAAAACCTTTATCCAGATTCTCCTATAGTTGTTTCTTCATCTCCTAAAGCTCCAAAAAATGAATTCTATATGGATTTTGGGATATTGGAAATTCCCCAGGTATAAGATCAATTGATAATTCAACATCTCTTCTTTGAGGAAGAGCAGGAAATTCCTTGGGAAACACTTCAATGAATTCCCTCAGAATAGGCATGTATTATAGGATGGTTGCCTCCTTATACTCAATCATCTAAGACAGATACACATGCTCATAGTTAAGTAATATCCACACTTGAGATGATGGAGCTAAAGAAGATTCATTTCCTCCTTTTATTTGTACAAAATCGGGGGGTCAATTCTGCACATGGAGAGTGATTTCCCTCTCATGGAACTTTATGTTGGCTTTATATAGGGAAAGCCAATACATGCCAAGAATTGCATCAAATTCCACCATAGAGAGTATTATGAGGTTTAATGAGAGGTTAAATCCATAAATTATGATAGGGGAGGTGTTATATTCATGGGATGAAATGATTTCCCCATTTTTCATACTCACAGACATCTTTACTTCCATGATTTGTGGTGGTGTTGGGATTATTCTACTAAACTTTCAGGATATAAAATAATGCGTAGAAATTAAATCAAAAAGTTCATTCAATATTCTTGAATGAATAACTAGCATACCTATCACCACATCATTTTCAGGCTTCACTTCAGTGGTAGTGATGGAAAAAGCTCACCCTTGCTGCCTTGGAGGATCATGGTTGCCTCTGAAAACCCTTGGATTAGGGAACTGATTTTCAAGATGCCCTGGTTATTTGTAGTTGAAGCAATGAACAACACGTTGAGATTCAAATGGAGTATTCCTCTCCTCTGTCGTAGCTGTAGGTTTTTCTTGTCGGTAGTTAATGTCTAGGTGTCCTTATCTTCCACACCTAAAGCATTTCCTCACCCCCTTCAGGAAATTTACGGGGTGATTCTTTCCGCACCTTTGGAAAGTAGGGTGCTGTATTTTCTTAGAACTATTAGATATATCCATCAGACTTCAATTATTTAAGTCAAAATTACTTCTCTTATCCCCATGATACCCCTGAGGTTCACTGATCTCTATTTCAACCATGAGGGAACATCAGACAATTTCCTTATAATGATCAAAGTTGCAGATCTCTAGGGCTTTGCACAGGTTAGGTTTCAGCAGACCAAAGAAGTGGTAAACCTTGCATTTGGGGGTAACGACAAAGTCGGAAGTGTATCATGCAAGCCTTGTAAAGCTTACCTCATTCGCTCTGATAGATTTTTTGTCTTTTTTCTTGAGGGCTAGGAAATTCCTTCCATCTTAAGCCAGTGGGTGCACGGAAAATATTTATTAAAAAACATCTTCCGGAAATCATTCCATTCCAAAACCTCGATCTCCTCCCCAGGATTCATTTTTTTGATCAACGTACACCATTGATCAACTTCACCCTCTATACGTTAAGAATCCAAAAGAACCTTCTCTTGTTTTTAACATTTATGGATAAAGAAGATCTTTTCAATGTAGATGATCCATTGTTTGGTGACTGAGGGATCAGATGATCCATTAAAGGTAGGAGGTATTTGTCTCATGAAGATCTCGATAATGAATTGTTCTTTCTTCGGGGGGGGGGGGTTAACGTTCCTCTTGACCCATGTTTCAATTAAATGGTTGATTTAACTAAGATATTATCATGAAAAAGTTCCCAATTGCTTCTCCCTTCGGATTGGGCATCTAATTAGAAAAATCATCACATTGGTCTCCACATCAGTTGTTAGCCTGAGTCCTCCTATTATCGGCCATTAGCTGGAATAAAATGAAAGTTAGGGGTAACACATAAAGGGTAATCCAAGGACAAAAAAGGTTAATTATAAATAATTTTTATTTCCTTAACTTATGAATCTATAGGCTTGAATCTATGTTATCCATGATCATATATTCTTAGGGTATTTTTTTATTCCCTTAATAATGGTTCATAATAAGCTTGTGAATTTACCAATGCATATACCCTGAGAGTGTTGTAACCAAGTGTGTAACAAGTCCCGTTGTTGTGTACCAGGATACCCTAGGTCAAGCCTAAAACTCCTTTGTGAGGTTTTCACCCCTAAGTACATCTGTTCCAGAGCCTCCTCTACCTGATCGTATCCAGAGAGGGATGTATTTTCTTGATAAACCACTTACTCAATACCCAAAAAAACTTAGGGATGTTTTTATTATACTTATTATTATCCCTAAGGATTCACTATGATTTTCTAATCATAATACCAAACATAACTAAACCTATACTCTGATACCAACTATAAAAACCCTGCTCTTTATTAAAAACTAAAAAATTATTTATTACATAAACTTCACTTGATACAACATTGAATATTGAGAGGTATAGTGTGTTTGGAGCTGAGGATAATTAAATAACAACTTGAAACATGAAATAAAACATATTTATTGAAAAATTCCTTTACATGACCACTACATTCCCTCATACATAGCAATCCCTGAGATAAAATGAGGAAATTCATAAGAAATGTGTGAGCTATAAACCTAGTAAGGGAATAAACATGGAATAACACGAGGAATACAATACATGTTATAAAATAGGAATATTATTGAATCAAAAGAGAAACATTAACATAAATGCATGATAAAATATGATAATCATAACATGGAGATGTGGCAACAACACTTAACATGGAATTAACAATAGCCAAGGCTCAATGCACATGGAGCATGAGTAAACCCTCATTGCACATGAAGAATGAGTAAACCCTTGTTGAACTTTAATTATCATGAGTAAACACCCATTTCACATGACGTATCATGATACTAAACTTTACCCAATGCATTGGAGTGCTATCAGGGAACACCCTTCTTAAACATTTCATCTCATGCGTAGTGTGCCACATGGATCATACAACATGGAATCAATCATCATCATTTATTACATGATAAAGGGATATGGAATGCATAAATTAAGCTTCATAATCAATAAGTAAATATTAATAAAGGTGAATACCCTTGATAGAGGAATGAACATGGTATTCACTACACAATGACATTGGCTTGGAAATTCATAGTGCAATTTCGGCAGCATAACGACGTGAAAGAAGAAATAATAAAAAATAGTTGACGAGAGAGAAAGGGGTGTCTCATAATATTTACATGAAATTTACAGTAAGAGGGTAATATAGATACATTTACCAACAAAAATTATGGAACTTAGATGTATAATACAAAATTATTACTTGGATGTAATTGAAGAGAGAGAAATCCCTCAGGGAATTTTGGTTTGGTAATGACTGTACATGGGAGGAATTAATGAGAGATAAAGGGGTATAATGTAACGCCCCGAACCCAGTTACCCAGAGTCGGTGCATTATTACATAACATTGGCATGATCACAAGAAAGATCAAATCTCGAAAGACCGATTGGTTTAGTAGCCTTGGAAACACTAGATATATTCATAAGTTTTACATTACATCATAAAATGAAAAACTACTACAACAACATAATGTTTCCACAATCCACACTATTAACCCCTCATAAAATCCCTGCAGGTCATTCATAACTTACTTCTTCACATCCTGGGAAAAATAAAACATAGAAAAGGGGTGAGCTCAAATGCCCAGTAAGGATAACAATATAGCGGAAACTTTCATAAATAAGAATAAACATTTAAGGCAATGTATAACTAAAACAAAAGCCTTTTAAATATGAACTTTCAACATGGTATGGCATAAATAAAATGAAATAATGCCATTTACTTATTCACATGGATATTCTACTAATCGAATAATCACATGCAAAAATCAATAACCACTTTCATAATGTTGGAATGCATAATGCCAGACTATCATAACCACATAGCCAAGGCCTCGTGCCAAGAATACAAATAAGATTTTGTCAAGGCCTTGTTCCAAGACACTAGTTTGTCTCATGAGACCTACTGATGCATCAAGGAGCTATAGCGGGCTCCACCCGTCACATATTAAGTCCAATACATTCCCATATGAAAAGGTTTAAACATAACATAAACATTCGTATTAAAACTAGCATACGAAATGTCAATACTTTCACCATAAACTATGAATGGTATAAAAATAGCACATCCACAGTCAAACATATCACAAAAACATCAATACAATATAGAAGTTTTGTATCATAATAAATCAACTTCAAATAATCTTAAAATCCATCAAAGGATGTTGACATAGATGAAATCAAAATTATTTTAAAAGAAATATCTCCTTTTATTTTGAAATAATTTAAGATCCATATAAAATAAAACATTTTCTTTGAAAATATTCTTATAAGCTTGTAAGGGAAGCTTTGAAGATTTTATAACGGCGGAAAATAGCTGCACCCACCGTATAAGTTAAAAAAAAACATTCTTACCTTAATTCTGTCGAAAAGGTTAAAAAGGACCTTGTTTTGAAAACGATCAAAAGATTCCTTTATAAACCACTTATAAAAGTCAAAAAGGGTATAAATGACTTTAACTCATATTCTAGTAAATATTAAAAAATGTTTTGAAATACATTTTTAAGAAACATGGATGTGGATGATAAAGAGATCCCAGTAGATTATTACGTATAAACAACCTCAGATAATGAAGAGATTGTAAAGTAAACCCTTACCTTGTACTTTTCCTTGGTTGGGGTAGGTTAACCTCCTGTATAATGGTGAAATAGTTGTTATTAAATTATACAAGAATCATATATAATAATATGATATCATATATGATCTTTTAACATTGATTTGTTAATAATATCTTAGAATTATCGTCGTTTCGGGAGTTAACTTACTCATTTTCTTTTATATGTTTTGTTATATAAGCCATGGTTGTTGTATCTTATTCATATACAGAATGATATCTAGTCCTTAAACATCATTTTTAAATCATCAAATGATAATTATACTTGAATGGATACGATGGAGAATGAATCTCATCGCGTTCGTGGAGACGGTAGTCCGTACGTACGCACGAGCGACAATATCATTCTTTTGATATTAAAATAATATATAAATGGATGGTATATCATATATACAGAATAATTAACATGTTATATTTATTATTTACATGAGTTACACATCATTATTATACCCATCCAAATAATATTATATTGAATAACAATTACACCACGACGTGGAGACGGTAGTCTGTACGTACGCACGTATGGTGACATGTTATTCAAAGGGTGGATAGAATACTGAATATGGTTGTACCATATTTATAATAACATCACAGTATATGTGAGATACTGGAGTTATTATTTTAGAATGGTAATAACAAAGGAAGAAGAAGTGGAAGAAGAAATGAACTTGGAGAAGGGTGGTGAAGTCATTACCTCTTCTTCGGGTTCTTCCTTTTGATTTGATCAAAAGGTCTCCTTAGATTGGCTTTCTGATCAAACTAAGGCCTCTAGGTTGTAGTGAGGGATGTTGGTAGAGTATTTGGGCAGAGTTTGGCCGAACCAAAAGGCTTTGAAGGTGTGAAGAAATGAGAAGGAGGAGTTCCCTTTTATAAGAGGGGTGAGGGGCACCTTTGGAAAAGCTAGAAATATTAATTTATAATAAATTCATATTCGGTTTCTAATGGCTCCAAATCTTATTATTCAAGGGTTAAGGTGGGGATAGGTCGAAAACCACTCAACCAATAGAATTTAGACAGGTTTCGGTACTTATATTAACCTTATCTTTAAGTATTAACTCTAAGTTAATTAGTTTCACTTTTACAATGTCTCTTTGTATTTTTATATAATATGGTTAATAAACTTACTATATACATCCAAGCGACCCCCAAGTGGTACATTAATGATGAACCTATCATGATATAAGTCTCTTGCCCGAACCTTAGATTTTTAGGAATTTAATATCAATTAATAATATAATATTTGTTTTAAGAACTCTTTTATGTCAATTTTGACACTATTCAATAGTTGATTTTTGTGAAACTCATAACAGATTGATTACTTCGAAAAAAGTAAATTAAATAAATCCTAATATATCATATTATCCTAGAAAATTAGTTTAATTAATTAAAAGTTTCATATTATATTTATTTGGGTATTTATAATATCAATTATTTTAATTTTTCACTATTATAGTAATTACTACATCATCATTGTGTCATAAATAAAATAAATTATTTAATGTCTAAAAATTATAAATAAAATATCATTATGTAGTAAATCTTTTTATATTTCTAATTAATATTTATAATCTAAAATCCAACATATATAACCCTATGTAACAATTGTTTTTCTAAAAGATATATGCTTGTGTCATTTTTGTATTCATTTTAACTTAATTAAAATAAAGTGTCATTATCACTTACAAGTGGATCCATGGGGTCCCAAAATAGATCCAAAGATTCCCATGGTCGACCATGTATCAACCAATAGGGTTAAGACACGTTTTAGGGTAATTTATTATTATAATATTATTTTTTAACCCTTATTTACCGGATTTACCCTTAACCATGGTAAATAAAATATTTACCGCAGTAATTATTCAAAATGTCTAAAAATAAAAGTTACCTATTTACACAATTTGAACATCCTGATTCCAAATATGGAATCCATTTTCCTAAATTCAAAACACAGAAGTGGCAGAAATTAATTTAAAATTAATTCTCGCTGTCAAAACAAAAAGCGTGTTTTTAAGAGATAATAACTATCAAAAGATTGACACTCGTTTATGTTCGGTTTAATTGTAAAATTATGTCCAATGACCAACATTATATTAAATGGTAAAAATATATTCTAAATATACTTTAAAACCACTCAAATTCATAATTTATCACTATTAATTATTTTGATTAAAAAAGTTATTTTTAATTAAAACTTAGTAATTTTCACTATTCATCAAAATATGAAAGTTATCCGAAATGTACCAAAATTTCACCTTAGGCTAAATTCGATATTACGAATCCAAAAATGAAGTCCATTTTAAAATATAAAATATATATAATTTCAAAAAGTAGGTATTACTATTCATAACGGCTAGTTTGATTAGTTATGGTGTGTTAGAACTCGGTGTTGCGTACAACACACGCTATCACATTATTCAAAGAGAAGCGTACCGTAGAAGCTTGGGATGTTACATTCTCCCCTCCTTCAAATAATTGCGTCCTCAAAATTTCTAGGGTATTACTGCATAAAAAGACTCGGGTGGTTCTTCATCATAAGTTCCTCGGGTTCCCACGTTGCCTCTTCCATCTTATGGTTTCTCCACAAAACCTTTACCAGACGCGTCGTCCGGTTTCTCAGCACTTGTTCTCTCGTATCAAGAATCTTGACGGGCTCTTCACAATAAGACAGATCGGGTTCCAGTTCTAATTCCTCATAGGTGAGTACATGCGTCGGATCAGGCATGTATTTCCTCAATAGAGATACGTAGAACACATCGTGAACTTTGGAGAGACTTGGCGGCATTGCCAATCGGTAAGCTACAACCCCAATTCGTTCTAGAATTTCGAAAGGTCCGATGTTCCTGTGACTCAATTTACCTTTCTTACCAAAACGTATGACTCCCTTCCACGGAGATACCTTCAGAAAAACATGATCACCGACTTGAAATTCCAAATCATTCCTTCGATTATCGGCATAGCTCTTCTGCCTACTTTGAGCTGCTTTGATGTGATTTTGGATTACTTTCACCTTTTCCACCGTTTCCTCCACCAGTTCTGGGCCTACAAGTTTTCTTTCACCAACGTCATCCCAACAGGTTGGTGTACGACATCTCTTTCCGTATAACGCTTCATATGGTGCCATCTGAATACTCGAATGGAAGCTATTGTTATAGGAAAATTCTACCAAAGGTAAATATTGATCCCACATACCCTGAAAGTCAAGTGAGCAAGATCTCAACATGTCTTCTAAGGTTTGAATAGTCCGTTCTGATTGTCCGTCTGTCTGAGGGTGGTAAGCAGTGCTCAAATGAAGTTCAGTATCCAGGGATTTCTGAAGACTTTTCCAGAATCTTGAAGTAAAACGGGGATCACGATCAGAAACAATCGATAGGGGTACTCCATGAAGTCTCACAACTTCATTAATATATAGTCTTGCTAGACGTTCCAGGGGTAGATCTTCTCTTATAGCAAGAAAATGTGCTGTCTTGGTAAGACGATCAACAATAACCCATATTGCATCGTTCCTTCTAGGAGTCTTTGGTAGCCCCATGACAAAGTCCATCGTAACATTGTCCCATTTCCACTCCGGTATGGGAAGAGGTTGCATAACTCCTCCAGGCTGTTGCCTTCCAGCTTTCACTTGTTGACAAACCATACATCTTGACACAAAATCGGCAATCTCCCTCTTCATGTTGTCCCACCAAAAATGTTCCTTCAAATCTCTATACATTTTGGTGCTCCCAGGGTGTATAGAGAAATTGGAACTATGAGCATCATCCAGCAATTCCCTTTTTAGATCAGGTATATTGGGAACACAAAGTCTCTTCCCGAATTTCAAAATTCCATCTTCATACACAAAGTCTCTCAATCTCCCATCATTCACAGCTTTAATCTTCTTTTGGAATTCTTCATCATCGGTCTGAGAACTCTTAATCCTTTCTAGTAAAGATGGTTTGGCAACCATTTGAAAAAGCATTGATGTTTCACCTTCCCTGGTTATTCCCATGTCCATCTTCACTAGATCCATGAAAATTGGATCCCTTTAAATTCTCATATTGTTCAAAACTCCATGGTCTTTTCTACTCAAAGCATCTGCCACCTTGTTTGCCTTCCCTGGGTGGTAGTGTATCGTACAATCATAATCCTTGAGTAATTCAAGCCATCTCCTTTGCCTCATGTTGAGTTCTTTTTGTGAGAAAATATACTTCAAACTCTTGTGATCAGTATAAATCTCACATTTTTCACCATAGAGGTAGTGCCTCCATATCTTCAAAGCAAAGATCACTGCTGCTAACTCGAGATCATGAGTAGGATAGTTTTGTTCATGAATTTTCAACTGTCGTGATGCATAGGAAATAACTCTATCATTCTGCATAAGGACACAGCCAAGTCCTTTCTTCGATGCATCACTATAAATAACGAACCCATCATTCCCCGATGGTAGAGTCAATATAGGAGCATTGACTAATCTTCTCTTCAGTTCTTCGAAACATTCTTCACACTCTTTTGTCCAAACAAATTTAACCCCTTTACGTGTGAGCTTCGTTAATGGGTTAGCCAATCGGGCAAAATTCTGGACGAAACGTCAATAATAACCTGCCAAACCTATAAAACTACGTACCTCAGTTATACTCGTAGGTGCTGGCCATTCTTGTATTGCCTTGGTCTTAGAAGGATCAACATAGATTCCATCTTTAGAGACAATATGGCCAAGAAAAGAAATCTCCTGAAGCCAGAATTCACACTTGCTAAACTTCCCATATAATTCATGCCTCCTCAAAGTCTTCAAGATAATGTGCAAGTGATTTTCATGATCTTCGTAGGTTTTGGAGTATACCAAGATATCATCAATAAATACCACCACAAATTCATCGAGATACTCCTTGAAAACTCTATTCATTAGATCCATGAATACAGAGGGTGCATTAGTCAATCCAAACGGCATTACAGTAAACTCGTAATGCCCGTACCTGGTTCGAAATGCTGTTTTCGGAATGTCTTCCTTCTTCACACACAACTGATGGTATCCAGATCGAAGGTCAATCTTTGAAAAGTATTGAGCTCCATGAAGTTGGTCAAATAAATCATCAATAC
This sequence comes from Viscum album, assembly GCA_963277665.1. NCBI lineage: Eukaryota > Viridiplantae > Streptophyta > Magnoliopsida > Santalales > Viscaceae > Viscum > Viscum album. The sequence continues at coordinate 194,492,123 of OY728145.1, forward strand.
GAGGTAGGGGATACTTGTTCTTTATCGTTATAGCATTGATCTCCCTGTAGTCGATACATAACCTCATAGATCCATCTTTCTTTTTAACAAAAAGAACAGGGGCTCCCCATGGAGAAACACTAGGGCGAATAAATCCCTTATTACTCAATTCCTCTAGTTGTTTCTTTAGTTCGACTAACTCTACAGTGGCCATTCTATAAGGGGTCTTCGATATAGGCCTTGATCCAGGAATCAAATCAATAGAAAACTCAAATTCTCGTTCTGGAGGATGTCCAGGTAAATCTTCCGGAAATACATCTACAAATTCTTTCACAACAGGTACATCCTCTATTTGAACATTCCTTTCCTCACCGACAGTTATTTCATTCTCTTCCTCCCCAATAATTGAATTAAGTTGAGCTACTGGGGGTGGATCTAAATAAGAATTAGGTGGTGACGATTTTGCTCTAAAAATAAGGTGCTCCTTATCATTATCATCAAGAATCGTAACCTCTTTCTTCTTACAATAAATCTTCGCATCATAGTCCGAAAGCCAGTCTATACCGAGGATTATATCAAACTCAATCATAGGTATGACGATGAAATCATCAGATAAAGAAAATTTATGTGCTCTAATGGGGACTGATTCACAAAACTTTGTTGCAACGATACTTCCCTTAGGAGTTTTAACTGAAAACTCCCTTATTAAATCAAATTGGAAATATCTAATTTTCTTAGCAAACTGGGAAGATATGAAACAATGCGATGATCCAGAATCAAATAATGCATTTTCTAAACTTGAGGAAACCATTAAATTACCTGCCACCACGTCTTTCGGAGCTTCTACCTCAGCAGTAGTGATAGCATAAGCCTGGCCTTGATCCCTTGGCCTTTTCTGAGGTAAGTTCTCCTGACGCTTAGGACATGAATTTGCATAATGCCCCATCTCCCTGCAATTGTAGCACTAAACGTTGGTAGCTTCCTTCTTCCCCTTGCAATCATGAGCTTGGTGGCCTTTTTCACCACACTTGTAACAGACTCCCATTCCCTTCAAGAAAGTACCAGGATGTTTCTTCCCGCATTTACCACAAGATGGATATTCAACCTTTCCCTTCTTCCCCTTATTTCCATTCCCAGATTGATCAGCAGGTCTCTTCTTCTCTTGCTTTGCTTTAAAGTCATAAGACTTAGAGAATTCCTTTTCGGTCTTGATAGCACATGAGACAATGTCTTCGTACGATGAAAAGGATTGTGAGACTAACGCTCGACGGAGAAATGGTTTTAACCCATCAAAGAAACGATCAATCTTACTTCTTGGGTTACAAATATAATCACCAGCGTACCTCGCTAACCTTGTAAAGTTAGCCTCATACTTTGTGACATTCTCATCCTCCTTTTGTCTCAGACTCAGAAATTGCCTTTCCATATCTGCTCGATGGTCGCGAGGGAAGTATTTTTCTAAAAACAGATCTTTGAACTCCCTCCATTCCATATTTGATACTTCATCATCTTCCTTCATATTTTGAATCAATGACCACCATTGATCAGCATCTCCAGTGAGGCGGTAAACTGCCATGATAACTTTTTCCCTTTCACTACTCCCCAAAGCCTGAAATATTTTCTCTAGGGAAAATATCCATTGCTCAGCTACTAAGGGATTTGTATTCCCATTGAACGTTGGTGGTTGTTGCCTCATGAATCGATCTAACATTGATCCTCCACGCTGCGGATCAGGGTGCTCCATACGGGTAAGGTTATTATTCATAACCTGAGTAAGTTTCCCCAGTATGGTGATTAGCTGATCCGCACCAGTTGCATCACCAGCCCCACTATAATTATCTTGAGCAGGAGGGAAATCCCTACATGGAGTGCGTGCATTGATACAGTTTCCATTTCTTCCACTAGGCGCCATTTCTAAACAATGGCATAAACTAGATCAGTTTATGAATCAAAATACATAATCCCATACTTATAAAACACTTAACATAAATTGAACTATTTATGGATATAATCCATAATCATAAGAATGTTTTCTTTGAGGAAGTATATACTCATAATCCCTTCAAAATGATTTGTAAATAAAATGAGAGTTATCCTAAGCATATCCCCCGGGAGTGTCGTAACCAAGAGTGCAGCAAGGCCCGTTGTCGTGCACCAGTTCCCGTTCGAGTCTAGCTCAAAGCGGTGTTTTCGGGTTTTACCCCTAGGTACATCTGTGCCAGAGTCGCCTCTACCTGCTCGTATCCAGACAGGGATGTATTTCTTGGAAAACTCACAAAATCTCTACAATACCAAAATTCTAGGAAGTTCTTCTATACTAATCCTCAAAGTTCATCTTAGGTCTACGTGCTCTAATCAGAGTTTATCTAAATCTAGCTTCCAAGGTTTGTACTAAACTTCCTCTGATACCAACTGTAACACCCCGACCCCAGTTACCCAGAGTCGGTGCATTATTACATAACATTGGAATGATCACAAGAAAGATCAAATCTCAAAAGACCGATTGGTTTAGTAGCCTTGGAAACACTAGATATATTCATAAGTTTTACATTACATCATAAAATGAAAAACTACTACAACAACATAATGTTTCCACAATCCACACTATTAACCCCTCATAAAATCCCTGCAGGTCATTCATAACTTACTTCTTCACATCCTGGGAAAAATAAAACATAGAAAAGGGGTGAGCTCAAATGCCCAGTAAGGATAACAATATAGCGGAAACTTTCATAAATAAGAATAAACATTTAAGGCAATGTATAACTAAAACAAAAGCCTTTTAAATATGAACTTTCAACATGGTATGGCATAAATAAAATGAAATAATGCCATTTACTTATTCACATGGATATTCTACTAATCGAATAATCACATGCAAAAATCAATAACCACTTTCATAATGTTGGAATGCATAATGCCAGACTATCATAACCACATAGCCAAGGCCTCGTGCCAAGACTACAAATAAGATTTTGTCAAGTCCTTGTGCCAAGACACTAGTTTGTCTCATGAGACCTACCGATGCATCGAGGAGCTATAGCGGGCTCCACCCGTCACATATTAAGTCCAATGCATTCCCATATGAAAAGGTTTAAACATAACATAAACATTCGTATTAAAACTAGCATATGAAATGTCAATACTTTCACCATAAACTATGAATGGTATAAAAATAGCACATCCACAGTCAAACATATCACAAAACCTTCAATAAAATATAGAAGTTTTGTATCATAATAAATCAACTTCAAATAATCTTAAAATCCATCAAAGGATGTTGACATAGATGAAATCAAAATTATTTTAAAAGAAATATCTCCTTTTATTTTGAAATCATTTAAGATCCATATAAAATAAGACATTTTCTTTGAAAATATTCTTATAAGCTTGTAAGGGAAGCTTTGAAGATTTTATAACGGCGGAAAATAGCTGCACCCGCCGTATAAGTTAAAAAAAACATTCTTACCTTAATTCTGTCGAAAAGGTTAAAAAGGACCTTGTTTTGAAAACGATCAAAAGATTCCTTTATAAACCACTTATAAAAGTCAAAAAGGGTATAAATGACTTTAACTCATATTCTAGTAAATAGTAAAAAATGTTTTGAAATACATTTTTAAGAAACATGGATGTGGATGATAAAGAGATCCCAGTAGATTATTACGTATAAACAACCTCGGATAATGAAGAGATTGTAAAGTAAACCCTTACCTTGTACTTTTCCTTGGTTGGGGTAGGTTAACCTCCTGTATAATGGTGAAATAGTTGTTATTAAATTATACAAGAATCATATATAATAATATGATATCATATATGATCTTTTAACATTGATTTGTTAATAATATCTTAGAATTATCGTCGTTTCGGGAGTTAACTTACTCATTTTCTTTTATATGTTTTATTACATAAGCCATGGTTGTTGTATCTTATTCATATCCAGAATGATATCTAGTCCTTAAACATCATTTTTAAATCATCAAATGATAATTATACTTGAATGGATACGATGGAGAATGAATCTCATCGCGTTCGTGGAGACGGTAGTCCGTACGTACGCACGAGCGACAATATCATTCTTTTGATATTAAGATAATATATAAATGGATGGTATATCATATATACAGAATCATTAACATGTTATATTTATTATTTACATGAGTTACACATCATTATTATACCCATCCAAATAATATTATATTGAATAACAATTACACCACGACGTGGAGACGGTAGTCCGTACGTACGCACGTATGGTAACATGTTATTCAAAGGGTGGATAGAATACTGAATATGGTTGTACCATATTTATAATAACATCACAGTATATGTGAGATACTGGAGTTATTATTTTAGAATGGTAAGAACAAAGGAAGAAGAAGTGGAAGAAGAAATGAACTTGGAGAAGGGTGGTGAAATCATTACCTCTTCTTCGGGTTCTTCCTTTTGATTTGATCAAAAGGGCTTCTTAGGTTGGCTTTATGATCAAACTAAGGCCTCTAGGTTGTATTGAGGGATGTTGGGAGAGTATTTGGGCAGAGTTTGTCCGAACCAAAAGGCTTTGAAGGTGTGAAGAAATGAGAAGGAGGAGTTCCCTTTTATAAGAGGGGTGAGGGGCACCTTTGGAAAAGCTAGAAATATTAATTTATAATAAATTCATATTCGGTTTCTAATGGATCCAAATCTTATTATTCAAGGGTTAAGGTGGGGATAGGTCGAAAACCACTCAACCAATATAATTTATACAGGTTTGGGTACTTATATTAACCTTATCTTTAAGTATTAAATCTAAGTTAATTAGTTTCACTTTTACAATGTCTCTTTGTATTTTTATATAATATGGTTAATAAACTTACTATATACATCTAAGAGACCCCCAAGTGGTACATTAATGATGAACCTATCATGATATAAGTCGCTTGGCTGAACCTTAGATTTTTATGAATTTAATATCAATTAATAATATAATATTTGTTTTAAGAACTCTTTTATGTCAATTTTGACACTATTCAATAGTTGATTTTTGTGAAACTCATAACAGATTGATTACTTCGAAAAAAGTAAATTAAATCAATCCTAATATATCATATTATCCTAGAAAATTAGTTTAATTAATTAAAAGTTTCATATTATATTTATTTGGGTATTTATAATATCAATTATTTTAATTTTTCACTATTATAGTAATTACTGCATCATCATTGTGTCATAAATAAAATAAATTATTTAATGTCTAAAAATTATAAATAAAATATCATTATGTAGGAAATCTTTTTATATTTCTAATTAATATTTATAATCTAAAATCCAACATATATAACCCTATTTAACAATTGTGTTTCTAAAAGATATATGCTTGTGTCATTTTTGTATTCATTTTAACTTAATTAAAATAAAGTGTCATTATCACTTACAAGTGGATCCATGGGGTCCCAAAATAGATCCAAAGATTCCCATGGTCGACCATGTATCAACCAATAGGGTTAAGACACGTTTTAGGGTAATTTATTATTATAATATTATTTTTTAACCCTTATTTACCGGATTTACCCTTAACCATGGTAAATAAAATATTTACCGCAGTAATTATTCAAAATGTCTAAAAATAAAAGTTACCTATTTACACAATTTGAACATCCTGATTCCAAATATGGAATCCATTTTCCTAAATTCAAAACACAGAAGTGGCAGAAATTAATTTAAAATTAATTCTCACTGTCAAAACAAAAAGCGTGTTTTTAAGAGATAATAACTATCAAAAGATTGACACTCGTTTATGTTCGGTTTAATTGTAAAATTATGTCCAATGACCAACATTATATTAAATGGTAAAACTATATTCTAAATATACTTTAAAACCACTCAAATTCATAATTTATCACTATTAATTATTTTGATTAAAAAAGTTGTTTTTAATTAAAACTTAGTAATTTTCACTATTCATCAAAATATGAAAGTTATCCGAAATGTACCAAAATTTCACCTTAGGCTAAATTCGATATTCCGAATCCAAAAATGAAGTCCATTTTCAAATATAAAATATATATAATTTCAAAAAGTAGGTATTACTATTCATAACGGCTAGTTTGATTAGTTATGGTGTGTTAGAACTCGGTGTTGCGTACAACACACGCTATCACATTATTCAAAGAGAAGCGTACCGTAGAAGCTTGGGGTGTTACATATAAAATCATCCAAAAATAAATAGAGAAGAATGGGGGAGCTGAAAAATAATACCCCAACATTTATAATTGAAAATAAAAGGGCATTACAATATTAAGAAACTTGGATAAAAAGAGAAAGGTAGGAATCCCTTACTTGGAAGTGTGATCCCAAAGGCTTGGGAGAGGATTGAGAGAGGATTATTGGGAGATTGGGGAACCTTGAGAGGATTATAGAGATATAAGGGAAGAAGTTTTATGAAATAAAAAGGATTTTAGTGAATAGGAAGTGGGAACTTGGGTGGGTTTATATAGGAAAGGAGTGGAAATTCTTTATTATTTAGGTTTGAGACACCACACATTAAACTAGTCAAAACCACAGACTAGCCCATGGTTTTTACACATGATTTTTGCCAAAGGGGATCTTAAAATAATATTTTATAATTCCAATGTCTAAAGTTCTTAAAATAATAGGGTTTCTTATTTGGAGGTGAGTCACACTCTTAAGGAAAACAATTTAAAAAGAAAAAATGTTTTATAACCCTTGAAGGGTTAGCTTTGTAAGATAAATCCAAAAAACCCAAAATCACATTATTTTAATGGTAAAACATATATTGGAAGAAAACAATGTTTATAGTATTTTATTACATCACTATTGGGTCATTATGATGTCGTAAAACACATTATATATTTAAACAGTATTCAATTTTTACCTAAAAATTCGACTGCTCAGAAAATTATGAAAAATTCACTGTTGGATAATTTATAATTCCTGATTCCAAAAATAATATTAATTTTATCTAAATAATTTTATAAATATGTGAATTTTTACTTTTAAAATAAAAATCGACATTTATCGAAAATTCATAGGTTTTGATAAAAACAGCTTTCAAACCATAATAAAAATTACAATTGCATTCATAAAATTATATGATCATTTACATTTAATAAAAATTAATTTAATAATAAAAATAAAAAAATTATTTAATTAAAAAATAAATTAATTCATCAAAACAGATTACCTAGTTGAATATTAACTAAAAATACTATTTGTGCTTTAAAAACTCTTTACAAAGTAACAATAATAAAATGAATGTATAATATTTATACAAAAAATAATTTACATAGTCATAGTTCTAGGGTATTGTTAAATAACCCCTTAAAACACTCTTATAAGACCTTATGGTAAGGTGCGCGATGGTGACAGACTCTTGGGGTGGCTCAGATAACATTGCTCAAGTGGTAATCTCTATCAACTTCCACTTCTCTCATAGGCGGTTTCGCTTGATCTTAACATATTCAAGCTCAGCTTGGGATTGGTCAAGATCAAATACCAATAACTCCACCTCCTTTCTGATCTTCGATAAATAAGATTTGTATGGGGAATGTCTACTAGATGAGGCCATCGCTTCCTTTGTCTGAGTAAATTGGATTTGTTAAAGTCCTATATTTATATTAATCATGTGATCACTGTTCAACGACTATATTAGCAATGATAAAAATTCTTAACAGTATTTTAAAATACAAAAAATAGAACCAAATAAGTGCATACATTTTATATAACCATACGAAGACATTTAAATAGACCAAGAGGAGTTTTCATTAATGATTTTTTGGGTCATTATAACCACATTCTAGTGGTATATTTTGAATAATAAAGTATTATTTTTCAAAATAATTATCCAGTACACATAGAATACCATATGTAATATAGATAAAATAGTTTATTACAAAAATATTTCTACTATCACAAAGAAGTTTTTGTATCTTAGAATTATATTTTGAAAATAATGTTATGTCAAGTGACTAGTGGGGGTGTGTTTGTACTTTGATAAATTCATTATTAACAAATCAAATATTATTACAGTCAAAATAAAAATTGAATGCTACTTGATATCCTAAATTGTTTAGTTTATATTATTAAAAGAGTAATATAAAAAGTTATGTTAGTTACTATAATATTTCAAGGAAATGTTTGATGGAAAGGGTTCCAAGAATGATGATGATAAAGTTATAAATATTTCTAAGTCGAAAAAAGAAGGTATTAACATAATAACATTGGATGTTGTAAATTTAAGAAGTTTGAATACTTTGTTCAAGTATTTTAACATTAGGAATATGATTGATATGTTTTATTATTATTTAAACATTATTACTTCATATATGTTACACACTAAAGAAGTTTAGTGTGAGGATTTTATAAGATGGTCACATAGAGATTTGGTAGGCATTATATAGAGATGTAATGATAAATATTTAGAAGTATATCATATGTGATATGATAAGACATGATTTTATGTATGATTTTTTTAGTATTCTTAAGAGAGTTTAAGAATATAAAATGTATCATGTTATAAAAAATAAAATTATACTTTATCATTCTTTCATGTTGGTTTCATATACTCATGAAGTGAAATTATAATTTACCTCTCAAAACATGTTAAGTTTGATTTATCCCTAAATGATGTTCATCATGGATTATTATAGTTTGTAAAGAAATATGAAGGTCAATATGAGTAATATTATTCTATAGGGATACTGAATATACTCATTAGACACAAAATGGGATTTGTGCGTTTGATGTCCCATAAAGCACACCCCACAGAGTTTCATAATCTATGTATTTGGTATTTTAGGGATGCATGGTTCATTGTTAGACTTATACATACCTAAGGTTTATAAGAAAATTCACATGAAAACCTTCATACTTTTAAACCTTTACAAGCCTTTAGGCTTAGTTAATTAGGGGTTGTTGGGTATGCTGCCGATCATGTTATTAGTTAGAGCTTAGAAAAAATGAGATTTATTCTCATGTATTATGAGTATTATATCTAGTACATCAATTTATATAGACAAAATAATTGTTTGACCATACCCATATATTACATATGGTGTGATTTTCTATTTGAGTGAGGGGCATGTGATCTGATCATCGATAAAGTTGAATGAAATGTGACGTATTAATTGACCTAGTCAATCTATACTTAGAGAATAAAGAACATTTGAGTAACTATATAGGATTGAAATAATATATGTATCATGGATACTCAATGTCTTAGAAAATGGGATAATATGAAATCTCATGATTTCATATGATTCAGCTAGTAGACATAGTTATAGAGATACACGTATTTGATGAAGATCACACCAGATCCCTTTATAGCTTGAGTAACACTAATGATTTTCTAGAGGCTACTCATGAAGGGTTTTAAGGGATATATTATTGATTAATATAGTATCCTAAATGATATAAAAATTTAACAACAAGGATCTCTAGGAATGAAAGTGTAATCTTATGTAAGCTGTAAAATAGAGAATATGCATACCTGATGTGGTTTTGTTTTTTTTTCAATTTTCCACTTCAATTACAGTAAATTAATGTGTTTTTAGTCAAAACTATTTTTTTGATGGAGTATTATTAATTATTTGATGAATTTGTTTTGAAATTTTAATTCTATTAAATAATATTTGGAGATGAGAATTTTGTGAATTGGTTTACTTGATTATTGTTTAAATATTTAAATCTTTGAATTCATTGATTTTTTGTTTGCTTTTCCTTTTTAGTTATTAATTATTTTATTCTTTGGATATTTTATTCTGAATTTTTATTTTTAATTTTAAGTATTGTGTTTTCAATTTATTATAGGTGCCTTGTAGTTTTAATCTTTTGATGTTCCATTTTCCAATTATTATTTAGTGTTTTTTAAATAATTTTTCAATTATTTATAATTAATTTTGTTTTTATTTTAAAATTTTATTTTATTATGTTCACATATTTTCTAATTATAATTTTTTTCAATTATTTTATTTTATAACTCTATAATTGTTTATTTTATTTTTTATTTTCTATGGTGTAAGTTAATTTTTCATCAAATTTACATTATATATTTTAAATATATGCATAAGTTATTCTTGGAAATAGCTAAGTAAGATAATTTTTTCCCATATGTAAATTTTCTATGTTCACTATTGGAGAATTTTTGTTTTTGATAATTTGTTTTTCTGTGTTAGAGAATTATGACAGTAGGCCCATTTGTGAAATATCCATGTAAGATAATTCTTACCAGAAAATAATTTCCCATTAGATGTAGAAAAAATTTAATTAGAATTTCCACATGTGTAATAGAATTTAGGTTGCTGGTCATAAAATAATTTCTACATTATATAATTTATATTTTGAAGATATCTATAAAATCTATGATTTTCCCCAACTAAAACAAGATGAGGGCAAGCTAAGCTTGGACCGAATCCAAATCAAGACTCAAAGAAGGGATTTCTAGGAAAATAAATTCAAGAAAAGATAATGAAAATGGGTTAAAATGTAAGACTATCCTAAGAATTGTTGAGGCTAAAGAAACCTTGAATTGAATAGAGTTTTGATGGAGGGAAACTCATTATGCTCCAGTGCTATAACTATGAGGAAAAAGTTGAGTTCATAACACCCATTCACGTGTTTCAATAGGAGATAATGATGTGGATCAACATGAGATTGAAGGTTCAGTTGTGAATACTTTAAATAAGTTTTATAGGGAAAAAATAAATGAAGTTATCTTGGAATACTACCATGTGCATTATGATATTGAAGCACTTATGTTCATTAATTTGTTTCAAGGAAAATTTATCATCACTTGATAGTCACCAGAAGAAGAGATAAAAATACTTGGAGCTAATGACACCTGGAAACAATGTGTTTTGATATTTTCCATGTTAAATAGAAAGTAAAATAATAAATAAATAAATCTTTTTTTAATTAAATTGAGGTAGACACCAATTTTGGATACACATCCAGAACAGAGACATCCGAAATGAAGAGAATAGAGAGTGGAACCAAGAGATTTTTAGGAGAGTTTGAAGATAACCTATGACTGATCATGTTGATGAAGAAGTAGGATGGAGTTTATTCATGAACCTCAATGTTGTCTATCTAAATTTATAGTGTATAAAGCTAGTATATTCTCATGGTTAAATCTTTCTTATTTTTATCTATTTTATTTCAAAATTGTAATTATCTATAGAATATAGATCTTTATAATGAGATCGCTTATTAAAGTATAATTATTATTTCACTTTTTTATTGTTTTTATTGAATTTTGAGAATGATAAATTTATAATTTGAGTGAGAAGATATCTAAATATATATTTTTAGTTCAAGTCGAGTAGGATTTTGAAACAGATTCTTTCATTTTAAATTACTTAGTCCTTGATTAATACAATAGGTGTCGATAGTATCATTATACTTGGAATTAGTTGAGTGAATTAATCAGATATAATGGAAAAAGAATCTAAAATATATATTTTGGTTATATAATTCAATTTAATGATATAAATGAGATGTAAGATTAGATATTTCAATCAATTTATTGAGATATTTATAGTTTTTAAATCTATTTAAAATGACAAGGAAAGACTGATCCATAATAATTGCAGTTAGACTATTTCTTCTTCTTCATATTCAATTCACCACTACTTTTTTCAATTTTTTATTTATTATTTTTTCTACTCAGAATTTATTTGTTCTTAGAATTTAGAATAATTTCTTTTATATTTTTATAAATATGCACAAAGAATATCAAAAAACTTTTAATAAAACATAAAAATAAAATAATAGTTATAATAATAACCAAGATAGAGAAACTCCTATAGGTAAGTGTTATTGGGATACACTATTGGGCACTACTATAATGTATTATTTAGGGATAAAAACTTAAAATAGGTAAAAAAATAAAAAAACTAGTCTTTAATACCTTTCACCATAGATATCCACTGTTGTATGTTCTTCATCCACGTGTTTGATTTATATCTCTCAAGGGGTAGTGAAATGAAATACGTCCTCTATTTTGTATCCACATACCATACTAAATCACTTTTCCCATGAGTGGAAATATCTAATCACTGATATCATGCCAGTTACACAAAAAAGTTAATATAAGAAGAGGAAGAGACCAATGAGATCGAGGGAGTATCATCCAAGAGTTCACACAAACACACACACACCACCTCAGTGGAAGTGTAATATATATATATATATATAGGCATTGAGACATTATTGATCCTTTCATGTCCTTTACTCAAATGTTATATAACATTTGATAAAGTCATCGATTATGAACACTTCATTATCTACAACTGAATTGATTCCCACTGATTTCATTACATAAAATTATTCATGATATCTTAGATAGAGTATTTATCGAATGTTAACATTTAACATTCTACTTCCCATGAAAATTAAGTGAAAAAATATCACCATATCAATTTATAGGATATAATAAAATATTCAAGTGTGATATATCCTAATCACATAAAATGTGATTAATGATTTAAGGAATATCTAATTCAATCTAAAACTTGAACTAAATCCCTAGAGACATTTTTTCATTCCACATTATATTATATCTTATACAATTACTTGATAAAAAATATCCAAAACTCATTTCTAGATCTTCCAAAACTGTAACCCTACAATACTTTTTAGCATTGATAGAATCTATGAATCACCAGGTCAACAAATGTAAGCAAAGAGAATCCTCTTGTAAAACATGAATGATACTCAAGCTACATAAGGATTTAAAGTGATCTCAATCAAACACATGTGTATTTATACTTGTGACCACTAGATATATCATATGAAATATTATATTTTTATATTATCCCTTTATCCTAGTCATCGAGTGAACATCAAACATAGAGTATGTCATCCACACACATCCAACTGATACGTTCTTAATTATCTGGGTATAGACCAACAAGGTTGATCATTACATTAAATTTGATTCACTTTTATGGATTAACACATCATATAACCCTCACCCAAATAGATAAACATATCATATATACTATCTATGTATGGTTTGAAACCTCCTAAATTTATCTCAATTGAAGTCCCAAATGTCATACTTGTTATATGAGAAGAAAGATCCCATCTTGGTTAAGCTCCAACCATCAACATGATCAAAAATATTCCCAAATACCCTATATATATCTAATACTCAAGGGTTGTGTAAGAAAAATTTAAAAGTTTGGAGGTTTATATGTTATGTATCTTACAAACCTAAGGTAGTAGGGGTTCTAAACACAAACCATTCTTTAACGTCCCAACCCAGGAGCCACTTAATGGTGCTTTAATCTAGTGGATAAAATTTCACCAAGTGTGCCTCCCCGTATGCCATAGAATGATAACTATTAGTGAGGGTATAAGGTGGTATAGTGGGGAGACTATAAACTCATGTTCAGAGCCACACAATTGTAAAAGAGATGAAGAAATAACGAAATCATACTATAAATCAACAAAAAAAGATAAACATATAGAAGAAAATAGTAATAATTAGTATCAAAATTAGTTCCATATAAAATATGATGAACATGTGATATCTCTATACAAAATGGTAGGAAATACATGGCAACAAGCATCCCATACAGTACATGTATCAAAAGTAAAAAAAGTAAAAAAAAAATAACTATCTCTAGATTGCATCATGAACCTTGGTCAGTTCTCTACACCCATACTCCTAAGTAATAATCAAATGAAGCATCATAAGTGGTCACTTTCCCCAATCCCTACCTACATCCATGAAGTTTTTTCTGGTACCCAATGATGTCCCGAGAAGGGTGTGAGAAAACACTCAATAGTCCACTACCAATGGTTTCTATAATAAGTATAATTTGTGTATAAATAATGAAGTAGTGTGAAGTATATCATATTTATAACAGTAATAAAATTAAAGTGTCAAATGAATATGTGATCCTATGCAGCCAAACATGGATAACTATGAATGATAATCAAGATCCCATAAACAAGAGGCAACCGTAATCAAGAAACCAGAAATCATGATAAAGCATCCACAACGGCCTATGCCGTGTAATCCAGAGTCAGACCCCAAGGTTCAGATAAAAGGTATAAAGACCAAGGAATCCTCATAATGTCAATCCTAAAAGGGTTATATTCAATTTATAAACGACCAAGACTTCCTCCTAAATTCCATGAAGAATATCTATTTCAACTCTATAAAGTATTGGGTGGATCCCAAAGAACATGTCGATGGTGATTCCTAGAAATCCAGATCCAATGAGTTTCAATGTCCTTGGCATCCAAAAGTAAATGGGATCCATGGATTAGAAGTGTCCATGGAATCCTATGGAATTAGGATCATTGGAGTAGAAATGGCCAAGGAATCCACTACCATAATCAACATTCATAGAGTAGAAATGTCCAGGGCATCCAATGGAATCCAGATCCAAGAAGTAGAAATGCACAAGGCATCCAATACCATTATCAATTCATAATCTCATTTCAGAACCATTTCATTATCATTCGTATACCATAATTTCATCCAACCCATTCCACATTTTACCATTTAAAAATTTAACCATTTAATCATAGGTATTCACATGAAAATGAGGAATAAAAATTCTCCTATAGCTCATTAAATTCTCATAAAGTATCCCTCTAACAAAGGTAAGATCACACACAACCAAAATGGTGGTATAACATTGGGAAAATATGTGAACACACCTCATGGGTGGTCCAGGTTGAGGTAAATTACCTAAATCCCTACAATGGAACTAAGTAGTCACCACAACAAGTTCTAAATAATTTATTCAATACATTCGATCAATTTTAGGGGAAATTCTAGAAGGTTTAATATCAAACACAATGAAAAAAAGGTATATAACACACCAAAATTTAAGGGAAAGGTGTATAAAACCTACCATATAATTGTGGTAGAACACTTATCCAATATTAACTCCTAACTTAATATAGATTGGAAGAAATATGAAGAATAGATGATTATCCTAGAAATAGGGAATATCATCTTGCACCAAAATAACTTCATCGATACAAAAAAAATGAAGAATGGTACAGTAGGAATGTAGAACATACCGACACAGATCTAACGAAATGAATGGTGTTTCAATCCAATTATAGATGGATAATCAATTTCTAAGCCTAATATTTGAGTTTCAATAGGAGAGAATGAGACTGAGAAAATGTTTTAGGTTAATATAATTTTTAAGATCAAATTGATAATTTCACCTAAAAAAATAGGTAGCATTGTTTGGAAGCACAGTTGGAAAAATGTATTCCAACCATCCAACCTTCAATTTCCAATAGAGGAACCCACATGGTTCATTCGCATGGTTTGAAAAACCATGTGCAAGGTATATGTTGTTCCTCTGTTAAAATATATAGAGCCCCCACATGAGCATGTATCCTTAGTTTCATAGTTTCCTCAAATTGTGTGGCCTTGGTCAGAAGCCTGGAGCACCCCGCATGGTTAATCCTAACCATATAACCTGTTTTACATGGTTTCTACTAACCATGAGGCCCAACTTCCTTTTCCAAAAAACTAGGCCTCTAGGTTCTGAACCAGCCCATACACCCTTGAAACGCCCATGATATCATTAGGCACTCATACTAGAAAAAACAAATAATTAAAAAAAAATTAATAAAATCCAAAACTCATAGGAAAACCAAGGATCTTACAATCATAACCCCTTAAATTAATTCTTCTCCTAATTTATCTTACAAGGGTGGTAAATCATCTACAGAGAATAACTCCATCCACTGAGCACATACGTGAGCCTCCCCCTCCCATGTCTCATCTTGTACATGGATGTGTTTACATAGCACTCGTACTAGAGGAACTAACTATCCTCAAAGAACCTTCATGCTCCTATCAATTATATGAATAGGATTCTCCTTAGAGGATGAATCAACATGCAACTGAACCTCATATTAATGAAGAGTATGAGATGGGTCTGAGTGATAATGGAATAGATGAGATACCTGGAAGATGTCATGCATTGATCATTACCCTTGTGGTAACCGAAACTGATAGGCTAACAGCCCAACTCTCTCCAAAATCTTGAACAACCTCACATATAATAGTGAAATATTACCCTATATCCTAATTCGTCTGTGCCAAAACCTCAGTAGGACACGTAAAAAGGCTAAATCCCAAACCATGAACTTCAGTGGTTATTTATGATGATTGGATTTAGTTTTACATCTATACTATGCAGTAGCCATCCACTTTCTAATCAACTAGACCTGCTCCAAAGTCTCCTAGTCGAGATGCGGTCCAAGAAGCACTACCTATCCTACCTCTAACCATAATAGAGGTGATCTACATGGAATACCATAAAAATCCTCATAAAGTGACATCTCTATAGTTGTCATGACCCATCCTCGGGGCCCGTGCCGTGACTACCCCAAGCTCACCTTCTATAGGCTAGGGGATGGCGACTAGCACCAAAGGCATAAATCCCGATAAAAAGGGAATACATTGACTTTATAAAAGTAACAAAAAAAATAGAGTACGAAAGTGAAGTAAGCACTAAGAAAAACTGAGTACAAAAGTAAGTGCTAAAAAGTAAATGGGCCAGTATACAAACCCAACTGATAGTACAATACAACCAAAAGGAAAGTACAACAGCAGTAAAGTAAAGCCGAAACCACTAAGTTGTTCTCTGGGAATCCCACCTGAAGGGTGGATATAGGTAGTCTCCTCGGCACCTCGGGTCTGTCTGTCTGATCCGTGTACGTCTCACTAGGCAGTCCACCTCTGGGTTCTGTCTAGCTCCACAAGACTCCTCCACGATCAGCGCTGTTCGTCGTCTGCATCCAACACAACGTAGTGAGGGAATAGCCCGTGCAGGGGTGAGTATACGATACTTAGTAGGGACCTCGAGACCCCCTAAGGTCTCCTAGAATCCAAAAAGGATAAACCACAAGGAAAGAAGAAAACATGAAGCATCAACCCACTCTACTTAGGTATATGCCCATACATATACCTAAGTCATCAATCCCAGTTCAGCTTCTACTCTCGAACCCAAGCACAACCCAGTCCACAAAGGAAGGAAGTCAACCACACCATTGGTAAAGATTGAAGTCAAGACTCAGCTCACATAGGTACACATCTTTGTATAGCGATAAAGATGATCAGATGTAGTTACTGATTCTTTTAAGCTGTCGGACCCACACTGGATACAAGACCAGTTATTCTGTCAGAACCACACAGGATACAAGTACAGAGGCCAAAACTTCCGGACCCACATAGGATACAAGAACAGTAGTCATCACCGTCGAACCCACGGAGGATTCCAGTACGGTAGTCATCGCTGTCGAACCCACAGAGGATTCCAGTACAATAGTCGATGCAGTCGCAGCCAACTCTAGGGTTCCCGCACACATCACACATGATTCTGGGAGGGTCCGATCCTTGAGAAAGGTGGTCAATACATCAACTGTCATGAAGTCTAGAGTTTATGTATCCCCAATTTCCTTCTCGTAAAAAGAAACCTAACATGATAGACGGTGCGTCAATCGGACGCCCGGTTGGTTTTTAAGCTAAAACCAACCTGACCGTGCTCCAACTGTGTCCAAACCTCATGTGGAGTGTGCCAAAAGAACCGTCTCATCAAAAGAATTCAATGTAGTTGATGACACGTCAATCAGACGTCCGGTCCTTATGTTATAAGCGTTTCCGCTCTAAGGTCCCGGTTAGTTCTGGGTTTGAACCAACCCAGCTATACCCAAACTTTTCCAAAACCTCGATTGTAATATACCAAAATGACCGTCTCGATCCAAGGATACCTACACAACTGACGATGCATTGATCGGAGGTCCGTAACTAAAGTTATGGCCAAAAGATAGAAAAATGGTCTGAAGTGGGGGGGGGGGGGGGTTGGGCCTGGTCCGACCCGTCCCAACCCACCCTGGGTCGGCCCGAACCAGATCGACCCGACCCGGGTCCAGGTCCGGCCCGGCTGGGCGCGACCCGGTCTGCGAGACCCACCCTGGCTTGGCCGGGGGGTGGGTGTGCTGGCTCGGCCAGCAGGCCGAGCACGGGGGGGGGGGGGGGGGGGGGTTCCATGAACTCGGTGCCATGATGGAGCCGCTGGTCTTCCTGAATCCCACGTGGCTGTGGGATCCGCTACTCGCCGCCAAGGTCTTTCGTGGGCCACTAGATTCATTCCAGTGGTCCGTTTTTGCTTTCGTCTACGCCTGCGATCATCTCGGGATCCAAACTCCACTGTGAAGGCTCCAAATCGCCGTTGTGGTCCCATTTCATCATCGCCAAACACCCCACGCATCAGGAACAAAATAGCGGCGGGTCCAGACTTTTTTATTTGTCCGTACCCACCGCGTTAGTGGTTCAAATCATCACCCAACAATTAAATGCCATGTTCGAGAGTATAAAACACATATATGGAGATTAAAAAAAATTCCCCTACCTCAAAGTTATTGTCATACGTCGTCGATCTGCAGATGACGAGCATCGCGGTAGACGGGCATTGCGAAAGAACGGTGTTGTTCCGTCAACAATAGAAGAAGTGTCATTTTCATAGGCAACGTAGGCTCCTTGGTGTCGAGGTGCATCCGAGGAAGATGCATCATTGGAAGAAGTTTCTTCACGTTCTTCTCTGGGGGTGTTCTTCATTGAAGAATGACATTCTTCTTCGATGAAGGATCACCTCTCCTTTAATTCCCCAGAGTCTTTTCACAAAAGTGATTTTCCAAAAGAAAAAAGAATTAAGAGGCTACCAATTAATATAATTTTCATGCAATTCATATTAATTCCAAAACGGTGCCAATTAATTTTAACGCTGACATTAAATAAAATATTTGGCACATTTAATGGGAAGAGGGAGGTGGGAAGGATCCACCATTAATGAGGAGTTGTCCAAGGAAAAAGCAGAGAATTAATGGGGAGTTGAAGGTTGGGGCTCATATGGGCCCCACCTCACAAACATCCACTCTAGGGAGAAAAATAAAAAACTCACAAAATAAAATTGTGTACCATACAATTTTGTTTAGTTTAAGATTAAACCCCAAAAATTAGCTTTTGACCCACATAAAACGCAACTATGTTAAAATTCCCCTTAAGCGAATACCAGTGCTGCGAGTTCATTGATGCCCTCAGATTTCAATTCCAAGCACCAATTCAAAAGATAGAAAAACCCACTCGTATATTTACTGAACGTACCTAAAAAAAACTTAAACAATTGATTCTGGGCACACTAGACCTCAGAATCAGGTGCCGTCAGAAGCCATAGACTCGTAAAATTTCAAAGTATTTTTTTAAAAAAAATTTATTGAAATTTCCAGGTCTTTACATTACTCCCACCTCAGGGATTTACATCCCCGTAAAGCTACAACATACACTAGGGAAACAAAAAGGGGTACTGAGCATGCATCTGAGCCTCCTGATCCCATGTGCTCTCCTAAAGGTTCCCGTGCTTCCAGAGAACGTGCACCAGAGGAATCGAATGATCACGAAGGACCCGCTCCTGTTGATCCTTGATCTCTACCAGAACCTCTGAGAATGTCTCCCCGTCGTCGATGTCCAGCTCCCCATGATCGATGATGTGGGTTGGGTCAGGCACGTATCTCCTCAGATGAGATACGTGGAAGATGTCATGCAACTGGTGCAACTGAGGTGGAAGGGACCAGTGGTAAGCCACCTCGCCTACTCTGAAGAGGACCTGGAAAGGCCCGATGAAGCATAGAGATAACTTGCCGCCCCGACCAAATCTCCATAATCCACGTCGAGGCAAGACTCGTAAGAAAACGTAGTCTCCATACTGGAACTCCAGTGGTCTCCATCTCCTATCAGCATAGGACTTCTTTCTGCTCTGTGCAGTCGTCATCCGCTCCTGGATGATCTACACCTTCTCCGTCGTAGCCTGAACCATCTCTGGTCCTACAAGTGCTGACTCCCCAGGGTCAGTCCAGCACAGAGGTGATCTGCATGGTCGGCCGTACAATGCCTCGTAAGGTGCCATCCCAATGGTGGAGTGGTAGTTATTGTTGTACACAAACTCCACCAAGGGTAGGTGATCCTCTCAGCTACGACCAAAGTCAAGGACCCATGCACGGAGCATGTCCTCAAGAGTCTGAATGGTCCTCTTTGTCTGGCCATCTGTCTGAGGATGAAAGGAGGTGCTCAGGTGTAGCTGCGTCCCAAATGCCTCCTGCAAACCCTTCCAATGTTGGGAAGTAAAGAGAGCGTCTCGATCAGAGACGATAGACGATAGCACACCATGAAGCCATACGATATCCTAAACGTAGAGGCATCCCAAGCTATCTACGGAGCCCTTCTCTCTAATCGGTAAGAAGTGGGCCGACTTGGTGAGTCGGTCTACGATCACCCAGATAGAGTCGTGACCTTTGGATGTACATGGAATCCCCATCCTGAAATCCATGGATATCCCATCCCAATTCCACTCCGAAACCTCTAAGGGCTGTTCCAAGCCTGCTGGTACCTAGTGATCTACCTTCACTTGTTGGCAAATGAGGCATCGTGAAATGAACTCTGCTACAACCTTCTTCATACCTGACCACTAGTGCTGTCATCTGCGGTCTTGATACATCTTCACCACTCCAGGATGTAACGCTAGAGGGGAAGTGTGAAACTCCCTCAGCACTTCCTCATATAGTGAAACTGGTACCATGGTACGCCCCCTGAAGAGGATGACATGCTCTCCTCCTTCAGAAAATCCATCAGGAGCCTGCCCTGTGGAAATATGAGCACGTCGCATATGACAGTCAAAGTCCCCATACTGTTCTTCTCTGACTCGCTGAAGGAGTGGAGGAGTGACTGTGAGAGACTGTAGAAAGGCTGCTCCATCTCTATCCACAAAGGATATCTGCAACACATCTAGCTGCTCTGTCGGCTCTCCTAGTAGCTGAATGCCCGTTCTCTTACTGAGAGCATCAACCACAAAGTTCCCCTTACCAGGAGTATAGACTATCTCAAATTCATGGTCCTAGAGGAACTCGATCCATCACCGTTGTCTTAGGTTCAGGTCCTTCTGCGAGAAAATGTACCTGTGACTCTGGTGGTCATAGTAGACTGTAAAGAACTCGCCTATCAGATAGTGCCGCCACA
This sequence comes from Viscum album, assembly GCA_963277665.1. NCBI lineage: Eukaryota > Viridiplantae > Streptophyta > Magnoliopsida > Santalales > Viscaceae > Viscum > Viscum album. Next base: position 194,513,154 of record OY728145.1, read on the forward strand.
TCTTCAGGGAAAAGACCATTGCTACTAACTACAAGTCATGGTTAGCATAGTTCTGCTCGTGCTACCTCAATTGATGTGAAACTTAAGAGATCACCGCCTTCTCCTTCATCAGAACACACCCGAGTCTGGTCCCTGATGCGTCACAGTAAACTACATACCCTATTACCTCCTCCGGTAGCCTCAAGATGGGTGCACTGGTCAATCTCCACCTCAGCCCTTGAAAGCTCTGCTGGTATCTATCTAACCACACAAAGGGTTTCCCCTTCTTCTTAAAAGATGAAAGTAGTGCTGCAACTCTAGAGAAGTCTGGCACAAATCTCTGATAGTACCCAGCCAGACCCAGGAAGCTCCGCACCTCCATCACGCTCCTGGGTGGATCCCAAGCAAGCACTGCCTCAATCTTCGCTGGATCCACTGCAACTCCTACCTCTGAGATGACGTGTCCCAAGAAGTGAACCTCTCAAATCCATAACTGGCACTTCGAGAGCTTACCATAAAGATGGTTCTCTCGGAGTGTATCTAGTACAACCCATAAGTGGTAGGTGTGCTCCTCCTCAGTAGTTGAGTAAATTAGTATGTCTTCAATGAAGACTATGAAAAACCGATCGAGGTAAGGCTAGAGGATCCTGTTCATGAGACTCATGAACACTACTGGAGAATTGGTTATGCTAAAGGTCATAACTAAGAACTCGTAGTGTCCATACCGACACTTGAAGGCCGTCTTATTCACATCCTCGTCTCGAACTCTGAGTTGGTGATAGACTGACCTGGGGTCTATCTTTGAGAACCATCGTGCTCCCTTGAGCTGATCAAAGAGGTATTCAATCCTCTAAAGTGGGTACTTGTTCCTTATGGTCACATGATTCAGGTGACGGTAGTTGACACACAGTCGTAAGCTCCCATCTGCCTTCTTGAAGAACAAAATCGGAGAATCCCAGGGTGAAACACTGGGTCAGATGAATCCTTTTCCCTGGAAGTCCTCCAGCTGTACCCACAGATCATGAAGCTCGGCGAGATCCATCCGATATTATGGAGTAGATATTGGTGCTATCCCCAGGTATAGGTCTCTTTAGAAGTATACCTCTCTTCGAGGAGGTAGTCTTGGAACGTTGTCAGGAAAAACATATACATACTGATCCACCACTATAGGAAAACTCGGACTACGCACGTCAACTGCTCCGAGGATGAGACTAGCCAACTGATGTGTGATCAGCTACCTCCTCCTATATGTAAGTCCATCCTGTGCTGCAAAGGATTCCTTATCACCGGTGAAGGTGAAACTGGTCCCATCCGTGTGGATACACCGCACTTCGCGCCTAATACAGTCAATCTGAGCATGGACTGTAGATAACTAGTCCATACCCAAGATGACTTCATAAGGACTCGACGCCGCTACAAGAAGTTCCCAACCAAATCTCTTGCCTCCTTTAGTAAGCTCACACTACTAGCACCAGTGCGTAATCATCGATTCTGCTCCCGTAGGAGTCTCTAGCCGTGAGGATCGAGCCAACGGCTCTGTCGGAATCTTCGAGCTCCAAAAAAGGGCAGCGGTAATAAAAGAATGAATCGCACCTGTGTCTATAAGAACTGCAGAAAGGGTGGAATAGACACAGATAGTACCTCAAATCATCTCAGGTGCACCATGGTTGTAAGCCTCCAATGCCTGGAGCTGAGCCTACCTCTGTCCGCCAGCTCCCTGTGGTCGGGGTGGATATCCTAGTGGTGGTGGTGGTAGAGACTCGAAACATCATCCACCAACCGCTGATCGACCAACTCCTTTTCCTCGTCCGCCTGTTCCCTACAGACCACCACGGTCGAACCTCTGCCTCTACCCGGGAGGTGCCTCCACTGTCTGCTGCTCATCTGCATGGCAGGTCAGGCAGTTCCAAGCCATGTGACCCTGCCCACCGCATGCATAGCACTGCCTGCTCCTCGTAAGGATGGATCTATTTTGTGTGACCCGCACAACCGAACCTGACTCCTGAGGTCACCCACTTGATGGTATAGTCTTCTTAGACCCCTATGACATTTGTCTACTGACGGCTACAGAAGACTCCACTACGTGTCACCCTGCCGTGGGTCTTGCTACTAGTGGTTGCTCAGCGAGAACGTTCTCCACTAAAAGGGCTCTCTCCAGCACCCCTTCCTGTGTCGGGATGCTGAGGGGAATCGTCGAAGCCCTAATATTGTGCCTCAGTCCCTGCTTGAAGGTCCAGGCCCTGAAAAACGGGTCCCGTACCATATATGTGGAGTAGCGTGAGAGGTCAGAAAATCTTGCCGAGTACTGAGCTACTGTCATACTGCCCTGCTGTAGATGAAGTAACTCCTGGATGCACACCGCACAGAGGGTGGATAGAACAAAATCTGAGAGGAAGAGACTCTCGAAGTCTGTCCAAAGTAGATATGCCTCATTGTGAACCTAGAGCATCAAGATCCACCATCTAACTACTGCTCTGTGAAAGAGACTCGCGACAAGGATCACCATGAGGTTGGATGGTGTCCCTACAAATCTAAAGACTTTAACGATAGCCTCCAACCAATCCTCGGCTGCCTGAGGGTCCTTCTCTCCGCGGAACCTGGGCAGCCTCTATCGCTGAAACTCATACAACGCACTCAAGCGGGGTGAACTCTCTGCTGGAGGGGCTGATAGTATCAGTGGCTCAGCGGGTAGTGGTACCACTTGTGCCTCCACTGTTATGGGTCCCTACACCGAGGCCTCATTGCTCTGTGGGATGCCATCTCGCACGTAACTCAGAACCCTAGCTGGCTACCTTTGTGGGGCCATCCTGAAAAGAAACAAGTGCGCCACGGTCAAAAAGTATACTTGGTGAGCTGAAAGAAAGTAATCAAAAAGAAGTTTTTTGAAAGGAAACACACACAAAAACAGTGTTTTCGTGCACTGAGTCGGAAATCAGAGGTCAGGGTCCTGATGTATGGATATGTCGGCCGCCGCACCAACACTGGACTCCCTAGACTGAAAAACCACACTCAATACTCTTAAAAATATTGCTTCATAGAAGGGAAGGATCAGAGTTCTGAGTTCTACGGTAGAACCAACCTCCCTCTGATACCAATTTGTCCCGACCCGTCCTCAGGGCCTGTGCCGTGACTACCCCTAGCCAGCCTTCCATATGCCAGGGGCTGGAGACTAGCATCAAAGGTGTAAATCCTGATAAAAAGGGAAGACAATGCCTTTATAAAAGTAAAAAACACAACAAAGTACGCAAGTGAAGTAATCACTAAGAAAAACTGAGTACAAAAGTAAGTGATGAAAAGTAAATGGGCCAGTATACAAACACAACTGATAGTACAATACAAATGAAAGGAAAGTACAACAGTAGTAAAGCAAAGTGACAACCACTGAGTCGTCCTCCAAGAATCCCACATGAAGAGTTGGTACAGATAGTCTCCTCGGCACCTTGGGTCCATCTGTCTGCTCCGTGTATGCCTCACTAGGTATTCCACCTCCAGCTACCATCCAGCTCTACAAGACTCCTCCACGATCAGAGCTGTCCATCGTCTGCATACAACACAATGTAGTGTGGGCATAGCCCATGCAGGGGTGAGTATAAGATACTCAGTAGGGATCCTGAGACCCCTGAAGGTCTCCAAGAATCCACAAAGGATAAACCACAAGGAAAGGTGCAAACACGAAGCATCAACCCACTCTAATTAGGTATATGCCCATAAATATACCTAAGTCATCAATCCCAGTTCATCTCCTACTCTCGAGCCCAAGCACAACCCAGTCCACACAGGAAGGAAGTCAACCACACCATTGGTAAAGATTAAAATCAATACTCAGCTCACACAGGTACGCATCTTCATATAGTGATAAAGATGATCATATGTAGTCACTGATTCATCTAAGCTGTCAGACCCACACAGGATACAAGCCTAGCTAAGCTGTCAGACCCACAGAGGATGCAAGACCAGCTACTCTGTGAGACCCACACAGGATACAAGTACAGAGGTCAAAACTGCTAGACCCACATAGGATAAAAGAATAGTAGTCATCACCGTTGAACCCACAGAGGATTCCAATACGGTAGTCGTTGCTGTCGAACCCATGGAGGATTCCAGTACAGTAGTCGATGCAGTCACATCCATCTCTAGGGTTCCCAGACACAACACACTTGATTTTTGGAGAGTCCGCTCCTCGAGCAAGGGGGGTCGATACATCAACTATCACGAAGTCCAGAGTTGATGTATCCCCAATTTCCTTCTCGTAAAAATAAACCCAAAGTGACAGACGGTGCGTCAATCGGACGCCCGGTATGAGAGTTATTGACTTTTCCGTTCGAGGGACTTGGTTGGTTTTTAAGCTAAAACCAACCCAACCATGCTCCAGCTATGTCCAAACAACAAGTGGAGTATTAAAAAAGAACCATCTCATCAAAGGAATTCGACGTAGTTTAAGGCACATTAATCGGACGTCCGGTCCTTAAGTTATAAGCGCTTCCGCTTCAAGGGCCCGGTTGGTTTTGGGTTCGAACCAACCCGGCCATACCCAAACTTTGCCTAAACCTCGATTATAATATACTAAAACGACCGTTTCGATCCAAATATTCTTACACAACTGACAGTATGTTGATCGGAGGTCCAAAGCTCAAGTTATGGGTAAAAGACCGAAAAATGGTCCGAAATGGGGGGTCTGGGCCCTGTCTGACCCGACCCAACGCACCCTGGGTCGGCCTGAACCGGGTCCGGGTCCGGCCCGATAGGGTGCGGCCTGACCCGGATGGGCGTGGCCCAGGCCGACCGACACAACCCGGTCCGCGAGACCCACTCCGGCCCGGCCAGGGGGGTGTGCTGGATCGGCCAGCTAGCCAAGCAGGGGGGGGGGGTCCGCGAATATGGCGCCAGGATGGCGCCACTGGTCTCCCAGGATCCCGCGCAGCTGCAGGATCCTCTTCTAGCCACTGCGGATGGTGCCACGGAGGGCTCCTGCCGGTGGTGCACCAGGGCACCACCGCGCCGACGACCCGCGCCGCCGCGGTCTTCCACGGGCCAGTGAAGTCATTCCGGTGGTCTGTTTTTGCTTCCGTCTGCACCTGCGATCGTCTCGGGATCCAAACTCCACTGGGAAGGCCCCAAATCACCGTTGTAGTCCCGTTTCATCATTTCCAAACACCCTGTGCATCAAGAACAAAATAGAGGTGGGTCCGGACTTGTTCATTAGTCCTTACCCACCACGTTAGTGGTTCAAATCATCACCCAACAATTAAACGCCATGTTCGAGAGTATAAAACACATATATGGAGATTACAAAAAAATTCCCCTACCTCAAAGTTGTTGTCGTACGTCGTCGATCCACAGAAGACGAGCGTTGCGGTAGACGAGCGTCACAAAAGAACGATGTCTTTCTGTCAACGATGGAGGAAGGGTCGTTGTCGTAGGCGACGTAGGCTCCTTGATGTCGAGGTGCATCTGAGGAAGATGCGTTGTTGGAAGAAGTTTCTTCACGTTCTTTGTCGGGGGTTTTCTTCGTTGAAGAACGTTGTTCTTCGTCGATGAAGGATCAACTCTCCTTTAATTCCCCAGAGTCTTTTCACAAAAGTGATTTTCCAAAAAAAAGAATTAAGAGGATCCCAATTAATAGAATTGTCATGCAATTCATATTAATTCCAAAGAGGTGCCAATTAATTTTAACGCTGACACTAAATAAAATATTTGGAAAATTTAATGGGAAGAGGGAGGTGGGAAGACTCCACCATTAATGAGGAGTTGTCAAAGAAAATAGTAGGGATTTAATGGGGAGTCGAAGGTTGGGGATCGTGTGGGCCCCACCTCACAAGCATCGACTCTAGGGAGAAAAATAACCAACTCACAAAATAAAATTTTGTACCACACAATTTTGTTTATTTTAATATTAAACCCCAAAAATTAACTTTCGACCCACATAAAATGCAACTGCGGTAAAAGTCCCCTAAAGTGAATACCGGCGCTGTGAGTTCATCGGTGCCCTCAGATTTCAATTATGAGTACGACTTCAAAAGATAGAAAACCCCACTCATAAGTTTACTGAACATACCCAAACAAAACTTCAACAATTGATTCGTTTCACGTCGGGCCCTGGAATCAGGTGCCGTCAGAAGCCACAGACTCATAAAATTTCAAAGTATTTAAAAAAAAATTCTTTGAAATTTCAGGGTCTTTAAAATAGTATCTTGATATCTATTGTTACAGGTGAACTCAACCAGGGGTATATGCCTCTCCTAAGATCCCGTAAAAACAAGGACGCATTCTCTAAGCATGTTCTCTAGAACTTGGATCATGCGCTCTAATGGACAACAATTTGTGGGTTGCATGCTTAACTCATATGAACCTATTTTCCCATATCCCTCTGAAAGTTTTTATAGAATCAAGATGTAAACTTGACATCCCTATCTAGTACCACAGTGTGAGAAACCTCATAAAGGCACACTATCTAATGGATATACAATCTCCCAAGCTCATCTACAGAGAGGGTCTACCTGATAGGTAAGAAATTATAAATCTTTCTGAGCCTATCCACAAAACCACACAACATCACTACCTCAAGAATAACTCTATAACCTGGTCATGGAATCCATTGAAACATTATCCCACTTCCACTAAGTAATAGACAATTGTTGTAAAATTATAGTTGGTTGTTAGTTTTATGCCTTTACCTACTGATAGGTGGAGCACCTAGTGAAAAAATAAGTTACCTCTCATTTCATCCCTGATCACCAATACCGGTGACACCAGTCTCAGTGAATATTTGTAATTTCAGGATGTATTACCCATACCCAGGCATAAAATTCCTATATGACCTCCTCACTTATGTCTGTTGGAACCCAAATTCATCCTTGTATCAGTAGAATTTTATCGCTGCTAATAGTCTAACTAAGAGGTGGGTTTTATATACCATAGTCTCCTGTAGGACTAATACCTCATCATCTGAAAGCCACCTCATCCTCACTCTATCTGTAAGTGTTTAATTATCTACTATATATGAGAGAAAAATATTCATTTTACTATCCTACACCATAAATTACCTCTCTAAAAACAAGTCCATAAGTTTTCACTTGCTATGGGACTCTTGAACTACCTGTATCTGAGTCCTCCTACTCAGTGAATCGATAACAACATTTACCTTTCTGGGCATATAGGTAAGCTCGAATTCAAATGACTGTAGGTACTCAAACCAACTTAATTGCATCAAATTCAAGTAATGTAGTGTAAATATGTACTTTAGGATTTTTTGGTCTGTGTCTGCCAAAAAAATTATCTCATAGTAAATAATGCCTTCAACAATGTAAGACATGTACAACAACAGCTAACTCGAGATCATGTATTCCGTAATTCCTCTTGTGTGGCCTCAACCAATGAGACCTGAAAACCATGAATCACTCTTACTAAATAATAACTACTCTTATACCAATACATGATGTATCAAAATATACTGAATATCTTCTACCCATCTCTTGAGGAATTAGGAAAAGTGTTGAAGTCAGTCTCTCTTTCAGCTCCTAAAAGGCTATCTCATAGGTATATGAACATAAAAATTTCACACCCATCTTAGTAAATCTTGTAAGAGGTGATTCTAATCATGAAAAGTCCTAAATTAAATTATTTTAATAATTGGGTAGCCCTAAGAAACTCTGAATATTAAAGACTTTATTGGGATGCTCCTAGGAAACTACACCTCACACCTTCTCTGGGTAAAATAAAACTTTGGTCTCTAAGATAATACAACTCAAGAAGTTAATATTATCCATCCAGAAGTGGAATGTTGTGAGCTTATAATATAACTACTTATCTCTTAGATCATCCAATATGATCCCAATATTTTTGGGATGGTCATTTTTATTTTGATAATAGACCAAAATATCATCCATGAATACCACCAAAAACAAATCTAGATATAGATATAAAACCTGGTTATTCAGTTCCATGAAAGTCATTGGCGCATTTTTAAGATAGAATAAAAGAACTAAATACTCTAATAGACCATATCTTCTATTAAAATATATATGAGGTATTTCTACTAGTTGAACACACACCTGGTGATAACCTAATATTAGATTAATTTTTGAGAAAACCCAAACTCCATGAAGCCAGTTGAATTGATCATCTATACGAGGTAAGGTATACTAGTTATAAAATGTCAACTAGTTCAATTTATTATAATCCACACTTATCCTGAGTTTTTTGTCTACCTTTTTTGAAAAAAGGACCAATGAACCTCACATAGAAGTACTGGGTCATATAAAACCCTTTTTCTATAACTACTCTAGCTACCTCTTGAGCTTCTGTAACTCTATAGAAGGCATCCTATAAGGAGGAATAGATACTAGTGAAACTCCTAGAACTAGATCGATGGAGAAATTTACCTCTCTCTTATAAGGTAAACTAGAAAAGTTTTCTGGTAATACATCCCTAAAATGATCTACTATTATAGGGAATTCATTTTGTCACATCCCCTGATCATATGGATATAAATATAAAATATGGGATGTCTTCCCGCCCAACCCAAGATGCTTTGTTCCAGCTCTACTTACCTAAACATCCCATCCAACCTTGTGAATAATAATATCACCCTCTGGTGATGTGAAGGTCACCCTTCAGTTATAGTAATCTATATGGGAATGATAAGAAACTAGCCAGAACATCTTAAGTATGACTTCAAACCCTATAATCTCAAGGAAAAAATTCCATACAAAGATATACCCACCTAACTTTAGGGTTAATTCTCTAAACTAGTTTATATCCTCCAATCTAATCCCCAAAGGAGTATAAAGTGTCATAACAACATCAGAGAACTAAAATATGAGCCCAAGGATCTCTGTAATAGGTAAAAATATGAATAAATGAGAATTAAATGTATTAAAAAGAGTAGATATTAGAGTAGAGGCTACCAAGATCTTACCTCTTACCATAAAAAGCCTAACACTATGCTCCCCAGGTGTAGGCTGTAGAGAATATATCCGGACTAAACCACAAACCTATTAAACAAACTCACTACCTAATGTAGGACCACTATACTATCACAATAAAATTGGTGCCTTTTTTCCTCATCCATGACCACCACCTCACCTGAAATGACCAACACAACCCTAGATCCCAGCCTAACATGAAGCTGTGAATCCTTCTCTTAAACTTGGAGTTAGATTCAAATCCCTTCTAATGACTATTGGAGGGAAGGTCATGCAGAAACACTATACATGGACCATCATGCCTCATGCTCAACAGTCGATTGGTCTCTATCAAAATGGTTCCTCATATGTCCCAATATCCCATACTAGATGATAGAATAAAGAACTACCATCACTCACACTCTAGATTATATTATCCTTATAAGAATCCTAAAAATTACAATTCCTGCTAGTTATTGCAGAACCATTAGGTCAAGAAGCTGCACTTCCCTACTTTAGGCCTCCATATTCCTTTAGATTATGTTCATTAATTGGCACCTGATTCACTATCTTTGTAATAGGTTTTAGACAAAACACATTTACCTCTGATGCAACAACATTATTGATACCTTCCTCAAAGTGTCTCACCCTCGATGGCTAATCAACAAGATAAATCAACAAAAAATGATGAAGCTCTATGAAGAGTGTAGAATACTCCAAACGGTCATCCCACCCTACTACAGATGCATAAACTCACTCTCCCACTCAGCCCTAAGAGTATTGGGAAATAATTAATCATAAAAACTAGATTATAAATCCCTCTAAACCATATCTAAAATTAAATTATCCTAGTGAAAATAATACCATGAGTTCTTAGCTACTCCCCAAAGTATATATGTCATGACCTTCATAGTCCTCTCATGAGGTGTATCCAGATACTTGAAAGTAGATAAAGTAGACTCAATCCACAACTCAACTGCCTAGGGATTTACATACCCAAAAATTAGAGAGGATTATACTTCTATAACACACACGTCAACTCTTCCATAGTCATAGAAGTTTGTGGGGATCCCTGAAAGGTCTTCATATGGCATAGGAAACCCTAATTGAACTGGGCATTAACACCTGTATCTTTTATAACCACTAGTGCTACAAATGGAACTATGGGAGGTTATATTGGTAGGTCGTGGCATACTACCTCCAGATCATGGTTTTCTCCACCCACCTATTGTATGAATGGAGGTCTTCATGGATTAATGTCTCTAAAATTCCTATAACACACCTCAAAAAATATAGATTATGATAAGATCATAGATAAAAATATAGGATAGGTTTAATCCTTCCTATAAATAAGCCACACCCCTTTACATGATCCTAAATCTAGGACTGGGTATAAAAGAACTACCATAAGAAGAACCAGAGACACTTCCTACTAACCACTATAAATATGGGTCTAGGTCAAGCTCTCTATTTCAAAGCACATGTCTTAGTATATGGACTGCCAGGTTAAATTGAAAATCTATTTATCGATGACCTTTCAATCTCAGAATTTTAATTTCATTTAATTTCATATTTTTATTACCATTGTGTTTAAATATTTGAAATAAATGGATCAATACTTCCAACCTATAAGGGACCATACACCTTAAAAACCAAAATATTGTGTCCATTTAATCCCAAACATAACACATCCTAGTCCATGCGAGCAATGGTACATGACTCAAAATTCCATAATTAATTGTTTAGGGTGGATTATATATCCTAAGTAGGAAAACACTATTTAGGTTATGGAAGGAACTATAATTACAAAATACTTTTCTCATTACCCTATAAAAAATGTCATCAAATCAATGATATATCATGAAAGGCACACATAATAATGTAGTCAATCAATGCATTCTATATAGAATGGAATAATGCATGGCATATTAATCCTATAAGGTTCCTAAAATAATGCATTAGATGGAATTACCTCATCTCCTCAAGCCATAGATAAAATCCCTAATCATAAGGAACCTCAAACATAAAGTGCATAACCCAATGGTGAATTTAAATCAACTATAACAAACAAAATACAAAACATCAATTTACTAGTCCATAAAATTTGGATTTTTCCTGTATGTGGGTAATCTACTCCCAGGAACAGCTCATTACCAAATTCCAATTCATTCTTAATCTCTTATCTATTATCTAAAAAATGGAAAGACAAATAGAAAATAAAAGGTATTTGATACCACATTGTATTGTCCCAACTCGGGAGACACTAAATGGTTCCTAAAACCAGTGGGTCACATGGCCTCAAGTGCACCTCCCTATATGCCAGTGGGTACTGACCAGAAGCGAGGGTCTAAGGTGGTATAGTGGGGAGACTATACCCTCATGATTATATTCACATAGCAATGAAAAAAATGAAAAAAATAGAAGAATCATAATATAAATCAACAAAAAAAGATAAAAATCTAAAGGATAATAGTCATAATCAATATATAAAGTAGTTTTATATACAATATGATGAACATGTCATGTATCTATAAAAAATGGATGGAAATACCTGGAAACTAGAATCCCATATAGTACAAGTATCAAAAGTAAAAAAGTACATAAATAAATATATCTAGATTGCATCACAATCCTAACTCAGTCATGTACTCCCCTAATCCTAAGGCATAATAAAATCAAGAATCATAAATTGGGCACTTTCCCCAGTCCCTGACTACATCCATGAAGTTTTTTTGGGTACCCAAAAACATCCCAAATAGGGTGTGGTATAACTCTCAGTAGTACACCACCCATGATGTCTATAAAAAGTCCAGTCTGTGTATAAAAAATGAAGCAGTGTGCAATATATCACACGTATAATAGAAATAAAAGTAAAGTATCAAATGTAGATGTGATCATATCCATCCAAACATTGCTCTTTGTAAATATTAATCAAGCTCCCATAAACATGGGGAACATTAATAAAGAAACTATAAATCATTATAAACCATCCATAATGTCCTATTCCATTTAAACTAGTGTCTGACACTAAAGACTGAATCCAAGGTATGAAGACCAATGCCACCTCATTGTGTACGGCCTAAAAGGGTAAGATATAGGGTATAAATGATCAAGGCATCCTCATAAAGTCAATGGAGAATCTCGATGGAAACTTTGTAAAGACACGGGTGGAGCCCAGGGAACATGTCCAAGGAGCATGTCTAAGGAAATTCAAATCAAGACAAATCTATGGAGTAGAAATTTACTTGGAATCCAAATTAAACTGGATCCTTGGCTTAGAAATGATAGGTTTTGGACACAACAGAAGTGTGTAATGGGTCGTGCCCAATATTTCTTATTATCATGATCGATGATTAATCTAATATTTGATACAACATTGACTGTTGTGATCAATTAAATTAAATCAATTAATATATATAAGGTATAAAACACTAAAATGAGAGAGAGAACCATCACATATTATTTACAATTAATTTACTTAATTAAAGAATTTCATTGTTGGAATTCTTTCTTTGTTGATGGATCTGAAAAAATATATGCATTGTTCCTTCATTGATCTGTATCATTCCAAAGATAATTACCTCTAGAAGTGATCCATATGTGTTCCACAAATATCTGAATGTTGTCTTTGGAATCTTGGTGTGCTAGCACGAAAGATCCTATCTATTGCATTATCCACCTTTTATCACCTCAAGAATCACTTCCAATGTGTTATCTTCAATATCTCTTGAATTAAGATTGGGAGGTGGTGGAAGATAACTCTCCATTATTAGGATCATTGTTGGAGAAGGACTCTCTCTAGGAATTGAGAGGATTCTATAAATCTATTGTGTAAAACCAAACAAATTACTTAGCTCTCAAAGAAAATAATATAATTGGGTTTATATATCACTAGGGTAGAAATAAATAATTTCAAAAGTTCCCTTTATTATTTATTTAATCCTTATGGAACCCCATTTAAAATAATAATAATAATATTATTTCTCAACATGTGATTAACATAAAAATTAAATTAAATATTATTTAATCAAATAATATTCAATATTTATTATTTCTCACCAAACCATTAAAATCGGTCCTATATTCCTCCAAAATATTTATTAGGCATTTAACAATGACTATTTATTTATTAAATAAATATCATTTAATTATTTCCAATAAATAAATAAATATTATATTCACTAAATAGAAAATAAATATTTATTAAATATTTTGCTCACATTATATTCTCTCGAATAACTGGTGAAAGAATATATGCGATCAACCAAAATTGATTAATTTTTAAACTGTGTGTGGGAATAATATTTATTCTACTTGTGAAATAATAAATAAAAATAATATTATTTCACTGAGATTCTAGATACACTTAGTGTGGAACCCTCTAGGCATCTTTCACAGTGGCATTTGGAGAACTAGCCTAAAGATCAAGGTTATCATCTAGAAGCATGATAATACACCCATAGAGAAATAAGTTAATTATTAAATGACATAATAACTCATACAGATGATTAATATGTAATATAACCCCTTTATCATGATATCTCTAATCAAGAAGGTTGCATTCCAGTGCCATCAACCTATGTGCTCGATGTCTCTTTCTATGACTTCCTGGAAATTGAACTTGCCGATAGAACACCATGGCCATGGATTTATTTAGGATATATAATTTCCATCAAAGGTACTAAGATATCAACTTACCTTTAAGAATATAAGGTAAAAATTCTTTCTCGCATTATTCAATATTGCAATATTACTCATGACACACCCAAAATATCCTACTCACTGTGAACATCTATTGTCTCTGTTTTCATCAATAAATCAAAGTATATGACTCATAATACTCATTAATAATAATATTAAAGTATAAGGATCAATACATAAGTCCGTAGATAGAAACATCCATCAACACATATAAATGTGGATTTCGTACTAGTGGGTTTCATGCCTATAATACCCTATTGGATATTACTAAAGGCCTACACCATGAGAAGGTAAATCAAAGTCATATGATTCTATATACATGATAGAATGTATCATTTATTTCCATAAAATAAAATAATCTAGTTATAAAACATATATTTAATAATAGTGTTGTAGTACTTCTGGGTTATCATCATAGTAGAGAACATCTTTGAACTTTTAGTGTGATAGCTACTCTTAGGAAATTATCTCATACTATGTTTCACAGAATAACAATCATGATGTTATAAGAAGTTTATTAATATTAAAAACTATGAATAAATGTTATCATAAAGTATAGATAAGTTAGTTCTAGGGAACCAACTCTAATAGAATCCCACTTTCACTAGAGCCAATTACTAACAACCTTCTGCCCTCTAGCTCTCACATGATACTCATGTTTCTACTAAGTTAGTCTTTTAGTAAAGTTATCTTCCTCGTTATATTCCATGGGTAATATTCTTAAAGTAACTTTAAACCTCTGATAAAAATACCTCAACATGTGATTATTTTGGAGTACGTGCTTTGTTCGTTGGTTAGAACTTGGAAATTTTTCAATAGCCACCACTTTAGTATTATCATAATAAAATATGATATGGTCTTTACTAATAGGTTACACATCAATATCCTTGAAAAATATCCATATCCAAATTAATTCCTTGGCTACATCAGAAGCCACTATATATTCAGACTCCACTATAGAATCAATGAAAATTGACTTCTTTGAACTCTTCCAACTCACAGATCCTCCATTAAGACATTAAAAATATCCAAACCGTGACTTTAAATCATTATAATACCTTTGAAAACTATCATTAATATAACCTATGATGACTAGATCCTCTCCTACTATCCACACCAGTAAAATATCATTAGTTCTTAGACACTTAAGAATATCCATAACAACAGACCAATGGTGTTCTCTTAGATCTTCTTGATGTCTTCATACCATGCTCAATGCATAGACAAATCAATTCTAGTACATAACATGACATACATGATTGATCCTATCACAAAAGAATATGGTAGCTTACTCATTCTATCTTTCTACTATTGTTTCTAAACACATTTTACTAGAAAGATGTAAACCATGGGACACTGGAACCAATCTCCTCTTTGATAATTCCTTACTAAAACTATTTAGTATCTGGTCAATATATTTACTTTGACTTAATCCAAGTAGCCAATTGGATCTATCCAAAATGACCTTGATCCCTAGAATATTGGATTCTTCACTTAAGTACTTCATGGTGAAATATTTTTTAACCAGTCCTTAATAGATAGTAAGAAGGGTATGCTGTTTCTAATAAGTAACATGTAATCAAAATATACTACTAGTATAATGACTGCATTCCACTAAACCTCTTATAAACACATGACTAAAATTAATTCTTGATGAAACCAAATTATTTTATGGATTCATCGAATCGAATGTTCCATGACCTGAATGCTTGCTTTAATCCATAAATGGACCTCTACAACTTAAAAATCCTTTTTTCATTACCTAGAGTCACATACCCTTGTGGTTGTGTCATATATACATCTTCCTAAAGGTTCCTATTAATTAATTTATTTCTGAAATCCATCTTCCAAATCTCATAGTCATGATAAGTTGGTATAATTATGATTAATTTAAACATGGAAAATAGTGAAAATGATTCATCGTCATCAATTAATTGACACTGTTTAAACCCTTTATCAACTATACTTACTTTTTAGGTACATAATTTTCCTTCCTTGTATAGTTTTCTCTTGAATACCCATTTACACTCAACAAGATTTACTTCAATTGGTGCAACGACAAAAACCAAAATACAAGGAATCCATTTTAGAATACATGGATTTTTCTATCTTACAGCTTATGAGCTATCTATGGACTCTTTGTAGGAGAGAGTTTCAAAATTGTTAACCAATAACGAGTCACTATATTTGATGTCTATAAAACCATATCTCTTTGGTTATCTTTCCTCTCTTACACTCCTACACTATACTTATGTTTTGAAAACTACTTCTTCCATGGGGACCTATGGAATCTATTCTAGTTCCAAATCTTCTGTATCTTGAGTATCAACTTAATTGAAGTCAATATTTATCCTACAATCCATTTCAAGGATACAATCCCTCTTAAGAAAGATGGATTGTCTGGATATAATAACTTTGTTTTGTCTGAGGGATTGTATAAGCAAGATCTCTTTATTTCCTTGGGATACCCTATAAATATAAACTTTTTTCCTCATCTTTCTAGTTTTTTTCTCAATAAGTCCTTAAAAAGGCCTCGTAACTCCATACACATATATGCGACAAAAAGGTTTCTTTCCACTACATAATTTGAATGGAATTCCATTTTCTACTTTAGTTGGTACTCTATTTAATGTGTATTACACAATTTGTAATGAATATCCCTAAGAGGAGATCAGTATGAATCTTTATTGAGATTAAAATGTATAATAAGGTATGTATCC
Source organism: Viscum album (assembly GCA_963277665.1). Lineage (NCBI taxonomy): Eukaryota > Viridiplantae > Streptophyta > Magnoliopsida > Santalales > Viscaceae > Viscum > Viscum album. The sequence goes on from OY728145.1 coordinate 194,529,457, forward strand.
TCCTTTAACTAACACCATTCCACTATGGTGTTTAAGGTGAAGTGAGTTGAGATATAATCCCAAACTCCCATAGAAAGTCTATAAACTCTTGGTTAAGATTTTCACCATCTTGATCCAATCAAAGCTTATTAATCTTCTTTCCATACATATTCTCTATTTCATTCTTGAATTATTTTAATTTATCAAAGGACTTAGACTTATACCTCATCAAGAAGATATATCGATATTTACTCAATTCATGAGTAAAAGTTATGATGTAAGAATATCCACCTATAAATGTTATTGGAAATGGTCCACAAACTTTAGTGTGTTCCAATCCTAGAATCTTTGTGGTACTTTCACCCTACCCATGATTGGTGGTTTAGGCATTTTCCTTGTAAACCAGTATGACATCTTTAATGTGGATTTAGCTCAGATGAGTCTAAATAACAATCTTGATAGATATTTTTCAAAATCTTCTCATTTACATGACCATGATGGTGATTCCATAGTTGAGTGTTATATGAGTCATGTGAACATGATTCATTATCAATTTACAATACTTGGTTTTTGTAATTTAATACATAAATACCATTATTTAGATTTTCCATACCCTAATAGATGTTTTCCTTATAAAAACACAAATTTTATTTCCAAAGTTTAAAGTAAACCCATATTCATCTAGACATGATACATAAATTATGTTCTTGGTGACCATCAATACATAATAATAATATTTTAAAACCAAAATCATTCTCATTAGAAATGAAATGTGTTAGTCACCAATGGCTAGGGAAACCGACCTCAAACCATTAGCAACTCTCATATCCTCCCCACCTCTAGAAATATTTTGAAATATACTTGGTTCATATATTTTGATATAGATATGAGAACCACAATATGTATCTAACAACCAATGCATATATATTAAAATATTACACTCTATATCAAAAAAACCTTTATCTTACCATTTATTTTGGGTATAGTTCCTATTCCAGTGGCCTATCTTTCCACATTAAGATAATACTACCCACTTTGCCTTGCCGTTCCTTTAGATCATCCTCTTCTTGGAAGGAATGTGCTTTGGAGCATTAGACTTGTTATGAGTCTTGGGACCATTTTCCTTGTTCTTCTATTTCTTTTTCACCATAAAGACTATGAGTTTATTACAACCCATGTCCTTATCCACTTAGTAAATCAAAGTAAGAATTTCTAAAAGACTCTTCTGATTATTTTTTATATTGTAATTAACAATAAAAGTGGAGAAGGTAATGGGTAGTGATGGAAGTATGATATATATACGAAAATATTCCTGGAATTTAATCCCTATGATGTATAAGCATTCAATGTATCCAATAAGATTGAAAATATGAGGCTTAACTAGAACATATTCTCTAGGATTAGTTGTAAACAACGTATTGGAGATCTCTTACCTCTCTTGTCTAGCCTTATATTGAGAGAGATCCTCAAGGTGAGACACCATGCTATACACATCCATGTACTCATGTTGCTTTAAAATCTCATTGTTCATGGATGATAACATGAAACATTGAATATCTATAGCATCATACAAATTTTTCTCATAGAGAGATAATTATTCATCACTAGCCTCTTTAAATGACACTTTAGGAATATATTCTTCCAGCACATATAATTTTCTTTCATGGTGAAGGATAATGAGTAAGAGCCTTTTCCACTCTTGGAAATTTGATCCAAAGAGAAGGTTATCCTTCTCAATTATGGATCATAGAGAAATAATTGAATTAATTTTAATTCTATTTCTACATATAATATGGGCATCATTTTATAACTTTATCTGATAAAATTTAGACAATAAATAAATATTATATTTATTAGTATCCCACTATTTTATCAAAACCTAATAGTCCTCTCCAATGGATTTAGAATATCATATTTATTTAAAATTCTAGTGCTAAGGATCCATATTCGCCTTCTCATTACCCCAACCTTGGTTGGTTAAGAAACTTGAATGGTTTTAGGCAGACATTCCAAATGAAAACTACATTAACTCACAGTTCCTTGATATATTGAGTGGACTCACCAATCCTAAAATCCTTAAATTGGATTTCCTCAACTCTTACCTCTTAGTTACACAAATTCATACTTTGGTAGTCAAACTTTTATGTGAACTAAGTCAAATCAACCCAAAAATTTAAGTTAGAATACCCTGATAATTGAAAGCACCCCAACTTTGGCTGGTCAAGCACTTTTAACTATGGTTCAATTTTAACTAAAGTAGTGGAAGACTATACAGACTTAATATATATTATTGAGTTATTTTATCCTTTTATTAAAAAATTTGCAATTATTATCTCTATCACATGATTATTAATATAATGTGAATTTACTTAAGTGATTAACCACATATTAGATAATATTTATGCATAAGACAATTTATTTCAGTTCTATATTGAATGTTCACTAATTTCATTAATTCCTATGATCGCAAAAAAAAATCCATAATGAAATAACCATGAAGCTTGATAGAAATAAAATAATTAAATGGTACGATCATGAGATTTTACTAATGGTTAGTTTATCTAGCCATTGATAAATAAACTGTTGACTTATAAGAAAAAAATATTGAACAAATTAAGGTTTGTGTTATAGCTTTCCAACTATCCACCTATGTATCTCTCTCGGATTGGTTTCACCTCAGCTCCAAAATTGAACTGCCTCCACTAGCTTGGGAGCTCCATCCATTACATATGATTTTAATCACACATAGGTGTGGGGAAAATAGTTTACATAATAGAAACCATGGGAATGCATTCCCTTACATAATAAGAGGATAAAAGGAATAGAGACTAACAATTTTACTTAATAATAAATTAAATGAAACCAATCACATACTAATGTTTGGTCTATTCTCATGATAATCCATATGCATGTGACAAATTATGCATTTAATAAAACTTGTATTAATTTTATAATTGTTTTATTTAAGATAAATCATGATCAGATAAATTAATTATCTTCTTTAATTAATCAATTATTTTATCATAATTTTCACACCAATTTCCTTGAGGTTCTCATCCATAATAATTTTAATAAAATTAAATAAATTTATTTAAAATTAACTATGTACATAAATTTACCTTGGAGGAAACACAGTGAATACCCATCCGAATCTACCCAACATGTACTATACTCATATACTATTTACTCTTGTGATCTGTGGCATACACGACTTATGACGTACTTTCATGATGTGTACTATTAACTTAATTATTACATGAATTAAATGATTTTTTGATCATGTGTTATACTTCAATGCACATATAGTAACAACTATAATACGAATCATACATGATATGATGATCTGAAAATTAAAAAGATATTAATTAAACATATATATATATATATAAATATTAAAACCCGTCACATGACATGTCCTATAAACTTAATGACCACACATAATCACATGTCGATAAGGTTTACAGAGTATAATAAATAAATTTTAAATCTGCATAATTCGGTATAAGTACACGTCATGTATAATAGAGCTATAAATTGTGTAAATCTATCACCATTTATCTGAGGCACATTACTAGGGAATCAACATGTAAACCATGCCTTGTAAAATTGGAGTGAATGATGTGTATAAGTGACTACATAGTATGTGGTCTCCATGTTACATGGTCACCATTCAGGTAGGCTGTGTATGACAATACACATCTCATCTGTGACTCAAAGGGTTACATGCTATGTATATGGGATAAACAGTGTGTACTCTAGCTGAACATGCACTAGGATAGCCCAGTCAACACGTGGTGAAAGAAATAAATACACCACATGTCATCAAAACAAGCTATTTGAATTAATTTATGAATCAATTCCTGATGCATTGAACCCAAGTACATGATGTGTAACTCTAGTTACATGAAGTGTACTCTTGTGATATCTGGATAGAATCCTTGACACCTTCAGATGAGTTCATCAATTTTATTTAATTCATAAAATTAACCATTTTTATTAGATCTACGAGAAATGAACGAGGAATAAGAATATATCTATGTTCATATTAAAATAACTATTAAAATTTAATTGAAAACTTAATGAAGATGTGTAAATCAATCAATGATGTTTAAATAAATATAAATAATTATGTGACCCTATGATACCACCAATAGGTTCTGAGCACAACAGAAGCTCACGATGGGTCATGACCAAATTTTCTTTTTTTTCATGACCGATAATTAATTCGATATTTTACACAATGTTGAATGTCATGATCAACAAAATTAAATAAAAAATATAGATACAGAATGAAACATTGAAAACAAAGAGAAGATCATCACACATTATTTATAATTAATTCAATTAATTAAAGAATTAACTTCTTGGAATTATTTATTCATTGATGGATCTGACAATAGTTCTGTGTTGTTCCATCATTGCATTTAGGAATCAAGAGAATATTACCTCTAGTGGTGATCCACACATGTTCCAAAAATCTCCAAAAATCTCCATAGGAATCTCCAGGTGCTATCATGGAAGATCTTATTTCTTGTATTGTATGCCTTTGATCTCCTTGATAACCACTTCCAAATAGTTCTCCTTAATCTCTGTTGAGTTGAGATAGGGAGGTGGAGGAAGAACACTCTCTATTTTTGGGAGCGTTTTTAGAGAAGTGAGCTCTATAAGGCTTGAGAGGATTCTATAAATCCATTGTGCACAACCAAAAGAATGAATTAGCTCTTAGAGAAAATAATATAATTGGGTTTATATATCACTAGGGTTAGATATAAATAATTTCATAGGTGAGATTTATTATTTATTTAATATTAGTGGAACCCCATGTCAAATAATAATAATATTATTATTTCTTGACAGACACTTAACTTTCAAATTAAATTAAATATTATTTAATCAAAAAATATTCGATATTTATTATTTCTCATTAGACCATTAGACTCAGTCCACCATTCCTACACAATATTTATCGGTCCTTGAATAATGAATAATTATTTATTAAATAAATATCACTTCATTATTCACCAATAAATAAATAGATATTATATTAAATAAATATCAAATAAATATTTATTAAATGTTTTTCTCACATTATATTCTCTCGAATAACTGGTGGAAAAATACATGCGATCAAGAAAACATGAAGAATTATTAAACCATGTGCTGGAATAATATTTACTCTATTTATTAAATAATAAATTATAATAATATTATTTAACTAAGATTCTGGATACACTTAGTGTGTGACCCTCTAGGCCTCTTTCTTTGTGGCATTATGCAAACCAGCCTAAAGTACAAGGTTATAGTATAGAAACATGACAAGGAACCCATATAGAAATAAGTTAATTCCAAAATGACATAATACCTCATAAGTACAATTACTGTGTAATATAATCCCTTTATCATGATATCTCTAATTAAGTTGATTGCATGTTGGTGACATCAACCTATGTGATTTATGTGAATTTCTTTGACTTCCTAGAAATTATAATTGACTATAGAAAACCATTTTCATAGATTTATTAAGGATATATGATTTCTATCAAAGGTCTTAAGACATAAACTTCCATTAAAGAACAAAAGGGAAAAATACTTTCTTGCATTATTCATCAATGAAATATTACTCGTGATGCACCCAACATATCCTACCTCGCCATGAATATCTATTATCATGGTTTTCGGCAATACATCAAAGTATGTGACTCATAATATTCATTAATAATATTCTTAAAATCTATGTATCAATACACACATATGAAAATAGGAACATCCAATGACTTATATAAATGTGGATTTCCTACTGGCGGGTCTCATTCTCATAATATCCTACTAGATATTACCAAGCACATACACTATGAGAAGGCACCTCCAAGTATTATGAGTCTCTACCCCTAATATCCTATATCATTTTTTCACTCAAATGATATCATATGACTATAGAACATATATTTAATAATATTTTCGTAACACTTTTGGGTTCTCATCATAGTAGGGAACTGCTATGAACTTTTAGTGTGAGAGCTACTCTTAAGACATTATCATATACTATGTTACACCGATAAACAATCATGATGTGATAAAGAGTTTATTAATATTCAAAACTATGAATAAAAGTTATCTTAATGTACAAAAAATTTTGTTCTAGGGAAAAAAATCCAATATAAATGTCCATGGAATCCTATAGAATCAAGATCCTAGGAGTAGAAACGTACAAGGCATCTGCTACCATAATCAGGATCCATAGGGTAGAAATTTCCATGACATCTAATGGAATAAGGACCCAAGAAATATAAATGTACTAGAAATCCACTACCATTATCAATTCATCATCTCATTTTAAATCCCATTTCAATATCATTCACATACCATGATTTCATTCGACCCATTCCACATTTTCCCATTTAACAATTTAACCATTTAATAATAGGTATTCATATACAAAGGAGGGATAAAACTTCCACTATAAATCATTCAATTTTTGTCAATTATCCTCTAAAAAAGGTGAGCTCACACACACTATATGGGGTGGTATAACATGGGGAATATGAGTGAACACACCTTATGAGTGGTCTAGGTTGAGGTGAACAACTTCTAATCATACAATGGAACTAAGTGGGAACCTCAATTGGTTCCAAATAATTTATTCAAGACATTCAATCAATTTTTGGGGAAACTTCTTAAGGTCTGACAATTGGCACAATATCAACATGGTATATAAAACACCATACTTTAAGGTAAAGGTATAAACCACATATTGTATACCCATGGTAGAACATGAGTATAGTATCGAATCCTAACTCAATCCATATTAGAAGAAATCAAAATAAAGAATGATTATCATAGAAATAGGTCACATCAACTTGCACCAAAATAACTCCATATATATGAAGGGAAAATAGGAATAAAATAAGAGGAATATAGAACTTACCAACATAGATCGAATGATATGAACGATGTTTGAATTTGATTCTAGATGGATAATCAAGAGACAAACCTAGGATTTGAGATTCAATAGGATAATTGAGATACCCTATACGCTATAAGAAAAGTATGATAAAAGGTTATAGGTTAATTTAATTTTTAAGTTAAAATTGATAATTTCAACCAAAAACACTAGTTTTCACAGTTTGGATTCACAATTAGGAAAATTGTGCACCAACTATATGACCTTTACTATCCAAAGGAGGACCTTGCATGGTTTATCTGAACAGTTTGGGAAACTATGCACAAATAATGATTTTTGACTCTGCTAAAATCTATAGTGCCACTACATGGGTGTGAGGCCCAAGTTTAACAATTTCCACACACTGTGAGGCATTAGTCAAAGGCATGAAACACCCCACATGGTTACTCCTAATCGTGCATCCTAGGTTGCACAATTTATTCTAACCATGTGGCCCAACTGATATTTAAAAGAACCAGGCCTTAGGGATCAAAACTAGCCCAAAACATCCCCAAAAATACCATTACCTCATTTGGAACTTATAGTATTTCAAAGAAAGAATTAAACTAAAATTAAAAAGATTCATACCACACAGGAAAACCTAAAATCTTATACATTCGTGCGTAGTATATAAAATACATAGTTTATGACACTCCATGTGGTATAATTTATGGATTATCCAGCTCAAAAAAACCATTTTATTTTTCATGATCATATTCCACATCTCTATACAAGAATCATACTCATGTTAATATTAACATTTAGTCATAACCTATAATACTACATGAAGAACATCAGTTAGAAATAACTCAAAGGTATACTCTGAGAGGTTAATTATAATAACACTTCATGAGATTTATATCAATATATACATATATGCATCCAACATGAAATAATGATAAAGTGGATTTTTCATTTTGTATAACATGATACATTTTATATTCTAAAATTACTTTAATAATACTTAACAAAACCTTATATAAGCACCTATACAACATATCATATATGATAGAATACCAGATCAACCTTAAGTTTTCCACAATTTTATGGGATTCTATAAAATCATTACATCTCTATGAAATTCCTACCATATATCTATGTTACCACCTAATAAAACCCTCCCACAATAATCTTTATTTATTAACATCTATAGAGTAAGAAAATTTGAATAATGGTGAGATTTATTAATCATATTCCTATTGTGGAAATCCTTGAACATAATCAAACACCTTAACTCTACAACAAAAAATGTTATAATGTTAATGAATTCTATTATCTCTATAGAAATATTTATAAGAACATCATCACTATTTTTTTTTAACTATTTCCAACAAAATTTTCACCAAAATATAATTTAACTATTTACATTATTACTACTCAAACCCTTCTTAAAATCTTTTAGGATATAAAATGATATTCACTTTTAACATTGACCATCTTAATCCTTTATTTGATATATTTTAACTTCTTTTGGTCCAAAAATACTCCCATTATCCTCTTAGACACTAAATGTTTTTCAAAATATTATTATAAGATAAAAAAGAATTTTTTTCTTGGAAATAAGTTTTATTTCCTATTAGTAGGAAATTTTAATAAATAAAAAGCAACATCCCTATCTCATATGGTATTATAAGTGTTTGGAGGAATTTTCTTAAAAATATGATTATTATTTATAAACATTCCACTAAAGATGGTGAAATCTAAATTCCTTATATTTTAATAGACAAATGGATAATTTTTTTAATCCTGGATAAAACATTTTTATCCTTATATTCTTCTCAAAATGGGTTATATAATATAATGGATCATAAAGCATGTGTATTAAACCAATCATCTCATTTTTCATAATAACTCTTTATTAGTAAGAAACATTTCTTAACATATAATTGAATTGAGATGAAAATACAAATCCTTTAACTAGATCCATATGATATTGATATATTCCTTTATATTCAAATATTTAATGTAACAACTCTTTTCTTCATTGCTTGAATAAAAATTACAAGACTTAATAATTATTCCATTGATTTTGGACTTATTTATACTTCTAACATTTTTATAGTGTACACATAGCCTTCAAAACCAAAGAATTAATTTCTAAAACATTGATACCAGAAATTACATGGATTTTCTCAAACCACTTTATGTATCCTAGACAATTATATCATATGGAAACAATTTCCTCCTTACTGAAATCCACCTTTCAATGACCTTTGAATTTCTAATTGAAGAAACATTTTTGGTATCTCCATCCAACTTTTCTTCTTCTAGTTTGAAATTTTAACCACTTATATTGTTAATTCATGTAAAATCCTACCCCAAGTTCTAGTCAACAGTGCCCTGAGACGATGGTACACATTGTAGGTTCCGAGTGCAGTAGAAGCACATTGGTGGGTTTACCCAACTTTAATTTTTGTCATTAACAACGATCAATCTGAGATTCTTCATAATGATAAAATTCAAGATCTTCATAATAGAATGAATAATGAAATAAAAGAGGGGAGTCCCAAAACCCTGGAAAGGATCATCACACATTAGTTATAATTAATTTAATTAAAAGAAAAGAATTACCTTGATGAAATTTTCTCTTCATTGATGTTTCTGGTCATGATCCATTGTGATCATTCGTTGCGTCATAGAATACAAGTGTAGGATTCCTCTAGAGGTGATCCAGACGTGCTGCATGTATCTTTGGATTTCGCTAAAGGGATCTCTGTGTGCTAGCACAGAAGAACCTCCGCTTGCAATGTCCGCCTTCGATCACCTTGAGAGCTGCCTCCAAAGTGATCCCCTTGATCTGGTGGAGGAGGATCTCTATTGTAACTTGAGAGAATTCTTTGTCGAAAACAAATTATCTCTTGGCTTGAGTAATTTTTCAGATCCTTTGTTCACAACAATAGAGAATGTCTAGGTTAATGGTAATAATGTAATTAGGAGTTTATTACTTAGAATAATAAAATGAATTAATTACTCGAAATAATTTATTCATTTCATTTAATTATTAGTAAGACCCCATGTCTAATAATAACAATTAACTATTATTATCACTTAACATGCACTTAGAGAATTAAAAATAATATTATTTATTTAAATAAATAATATTATTTCACACAAATACCCAGAAAAACTACACAGTGTGTATATTAATATACACAACATATACTTTTGTTTTTATATTTTCTTTATATCCTCAACCACATTTATTAGAACTTGAATAATGAATATTTATTTCTAAAATAAATATCACTGCATTTCTCACTAATAAATATATTATTTCACCCATAATATATTTTCTCGAATTAATAGTGTCAAAATAAATGTGATCACGAATCCTTGAATAAATATTAAACCAAAACCAGGAATGATCTTTATTCAACTTATTAAATGAATTTTTAACTGAGATACTTGGACACACTTAGTATATGAATATCTAGGCCTCTTTCTTAGTGTAATTAGGAAGAGCTTTCCTAATGTCCAAGGTTAGTATCTACAAAAATTCCAAGGCAACCATAGATAAATAAGTTAATGTTGTAATGATGTGTCACCTCCTACGAACACTTACCGTGTAATGTAATCCCTTTTTCTCGATATCTCAAATCAAGTGGGTTGCATGCTAGTACCATCAACCCATGTGTTCGATTATTCTTTATTTAAATTCATGAAATTTAACTCTCCCATTCCTCACCATGGAAATGGGATTATTTAGGCTATATTAATTCCATAAATTAGCCTAAGATATCAACTTCTGTTATGGAACAAAAGGGAAAAATCCTTTCTCACATTATCTATTAATGCAATATTACTAGTGACCCACCCAACATATCCTACCTCGCAGCTAAGAGTGTGTCATAACATTTTTAATCAATATATCTAAGTGTGAAAATTATAATACAAATTAATAATAACCTTAAATTCTAAGGTCCAATACACACATCTGCAGATAGGAACATCCAATGACACTATGAAATATAGATTTCATACTAGAATGTCTCGTTATCATAATATCCTCCTAGATATTACCAAGGGCACAAACCATGAGAAGGTTCCTTAAAGTTTTATGAGTCCTCACCATTAATGGCCTATATTATCTATGTCCCTTAAATAACATCATTTGGCCATAGAACATATATTCAAGAATAGTGTTATGGCACTTCTAGTTTCTCATCATAGTAGGGATCTGCTATGGAACTTTGGAGAAATAGATATCCTTAAAACATTATCACATGAATTGTCACACAAAATAACAATCAAGATGTGATAAGGTATTTATTAATGAGTAAAGTAAAAAGTAGTGGGTTTTAGGCCACCAACTCCAACAAACTCCCACTTAGACTAGATCCAACTGCTAACAACATTTAATCCACTAGATCTCACATGATATTCATGCTTATACTGAGATAGGAATTTAGTAATAGGGTCCACCATGTTCTCTTCTGTGGACACTCTTCTCACTGAAACTTCACCCCTTTGATAGAAATCCCTCAAGAGGTGATATTTACAGAGAATGTTCTTTGTCTATTGATGTGACCTTGGTTATTTTACAAGATCCACCACTATAGTGTTATCACAGTACAATGTTATAGGATATTTACTACTAGGCACCACATCAAGCTCTTGGACAAATTTCTGAATCTAGACAACTTCCTTGGATACATCAAAAGCCGCTATATATTCAGACTCCATTATAGAATCGGAAAAAACTGGCTGCTTTGAACTCTTCTAGCTTATAACCCCTACATTGAGAGAAAAACATATCCTAATTGAGACTTCATATTGTTATAATCTTTCTGAAAACTAGCATCAACATACCCTATGATAACAGGATTCTTGTCTCATCCATACACTGGGAACATATCCTTAGTTCTTCTCAGATACTTAAGTATAATCTTAATAGTAGTCCAATGCTATTCTCTTGGATATTATTGATATCTGCCTACCATGATGAGTGCATAAGAAACACAAATCCTGGTAAATAACATGGCATACATGATGGATCATATAGCCAAAGTGTATGGTATCTTACTCATCCTATATTTCTCCTGTTGTATTTGAGGAAAAAATTTCTTTGAAAGATGTAGGCCATGTGACACTGGAACCAATCCCCTCTTGGATTGTTCCATACTAAATCTCTTTAGTATTTGATCAATGTGTGGACCCTAACTTAGTCTAAGCAGCCTCTTCGATTTATCACAATTGATCACGATTCCTAGAATGTAGGCTGCTTCACCTAAGTCTTTTATGGAGAAACACTTGTTCAACCAGTCCTTAACTGACTGTAAGACTATTACATCATTTTCGATAAGTAATATGTCATAAACATATACTACTAGGATAACAACTGCATTAGAATTAAACTGTTTATAAAAACATGGATCACATTCATTCTTAATGAAACCAAATTCCTTTATGGCTTAATCAAATCTAATGTTCCATGACCTGGATTCTTTATTTAATCCATAAATGGATTTCAGCAACTTGAAAACCTGTTTGGCTTAACCTGGTGTCACAAACCCTTCTGGTTCTCTAAGATAGACATCTTCCTAAATATTACCATTAAGGAATTATATTTTGACATACATTTTCCAAATCTCATAGTCATGGTAAGATGCTATGGAAAGTATGATTCTTATGGATTTAAACATGGAAATTGGAGAGAAGGTTTCACCATAGTCAATTCCTTGATGCTGTCTGAATCCTTTACCCACTATCCTTTCTTTATAGGTGATAACTTCACCTTACATGTCCAGATTTCTCTTGAATACCCATTTTCATCCAACATGCTTTACATCAACTCGCTCATCAACCAAAATCCAGATTTAGTTCTGATACATGGAATCCATCTCATAATTCATATATTATAGCCATATTGCAGCTTCTAAGATCTCTAATACTTCCTTATAGGAGAGAGGTTCATCATTGTCCAATAATAAGGATCAACCATCCTTGGGGACTAGGAAACCAAATCTCTCTAGTTCCCTTACCTCTCTTGATCTCCTACTCAATACTTGTGTTTCTGGAACCTCTTCCATTGGAACCTGTAGAACTTGTTCCTATACCAACACTTGTGTGACTTGATCATTAACTTCTTTGAAGTAAATATTTCTACCACTATCCTTTTTTATTATGTTCTCCATCTCAAGAAATATGACTTTTCTAGAAACAATCACTTTCTTGTCTGAAGGGTTATATAGGTAATATCCTCTCATTTATTTGGGATATCCTATAAAGATACACCTTGTGCCCCAAGGTTATAGTTTGTTTCCCAAGAAGGCCTTAAAAAATTACTCACATCCCCATACACATGTGTGTGGAAAAATCGGTTTCTTTCTATTCCATAGCTCGGAGGGAATTCCATTTTTCACCTTAGTTGGTACTCAGTTGAATGTGTTTGCTACAGTTTGTGATTAATATACCCAAAAGGATAATAGAAGATCTATATGACTCATCATCAACCTCACCATGTCCAGCAAGGTGCATTTCTTCCTTTCACTAACACCATTCCACTGTGGTGTATTAGGAGAAGTGAGTTGAGATAGAATCCCATACTCCTATAAAAGGTCGATGAACTATTGGTTTAGATATTCTCTACCTCAATATGATTGAAGCTTCTTTATCTTATTACCAATATGATTCTGTACTTCATTCTTTAATTCCTTAAATTTATCTAAGGACTCTTACTTATACCTCATTAATTAGATATATCCATATCTACTCAAATCATTAGTAAAATCAATGAAGTAAGAATATCCACCTCTAGCTTCTATTAGAAATGGTCCACACACATCCATATGCACCAATCCTAGAAGCTATGTGGTCATTTCACCCAATCTACCGAAAGTCGGCTTGGTCATTTTGCCTTTCAATCAAGCATGACATCTATCGAGTGGTTTTAGATCAATAGAGTCTAAATAACCATCTTGGAAGATCTTTTTCAAGTGCTTCTCATTTACATTACCAAGACAGTGATTCCACAACTAGGTGTTGTATGAGTCATGTGAGTTTTTTTCGTTATCTATCACCAACACTTGGTTTTCGTAATTTAATATATAAAAACTGTTATTTAAATGTTACATACCATAACATATGTTGTTCTTATAAAAGAAACGACCCTTATTTCAAAACATGAAAATAAATCCATCCATATCTAAAAAATGGTACAAAAAATGATGTTCTTAGTAATACTAGGCACATAATAACAGTTATGTAAAACCAAAAGCATCCCAATTGGAAGTGAGAGATAGTAATCACTAAGGGCTAATGTAGCCAGCCTCGTGCCATTGGCAGCTTAAAGATCCACCTCTCCTCTAGAAATATTTCTAAATCTAATTTGTTTCTATATTTGAATAAAAATGTGATCCCCAAAAGCTATATATAATACCCAATGTTTAGAAATGGAATGATTACACTCAATAATGAATGCACCTTTAGCATCCCCACACTTCTAGGTGAAGTTCCTCTTCTAGTGTATTGGACTTACACATGAAAAACATACCTTCTCCCATTCATTTCCCTACCTATGAATCTTCCCCATCTTATAGTAACAATGCTTGGGGGCTTCAGACCATTTATAAATCCTTGATCCCTTTTTTCTTGTCCTTCCTTTTCTTATTGACCAAAAGAACTATGGATTTTTCACACCCCATGTCCTTATCTACCTGGTGAATTAAGGTCATAAGTTTCAAGAGACTCTTCTCATTGTTTATCATGTTTTAGTTGAAAATAAATATATATAAGGTCTTGGGGAGTGATGATAGGATGTGATCTATACACAACTCATCTAGGAACTTAATCCTTAAGATGTCCAAGTGTTCAATGTGGCTAATAATCTTGACTTCATGAGGCCAAGATGGCACAAATTCACCAATCTTAGTTGTCAAAGAAGAATTAGATATCTAATATCTCTCTTATCTCACCTTCTCTTGATAGAGATTCTTAAGGTGAGACATTATTCTATATGCGTCCATGTTTTCATGTTACTTCAAGAGCTCATTAGACATGGTTGATAGCATGAAACATTAGAAAATTGTGGAATCATCTATATGTTTCATATATATATACAATTCCTTATCACTGGCCTCTTTTCCATGCACAACTAGAATGATATCCTCCAACACATACAATTTCATCCTATGGTGAAGGATGATGCGTAAATGCCACTACCCCTCTTGGAAATTGGTGCTGGTGAGAAGGTTTTCCTTCTCGAGTATGGTTCACAATGATATGTTTGTAGTCCTTTTTATTGTCATTTATACAAATTAATATGAGAAAATTTTTATTACTTTGTCATGATAAAACTGAGACAAATAAATAAATTAATACTTATTAGTCTCCCACTATTTCATCGAAATCCAATAGCCCTCACTATTGACTTTAGAATATTCTATAGCCTAAATATTCTAGTGTAAATGATCTTTATTTTCCTTTTTATTACCCCAACTAGGGTTGGTCAATCAACTTGAAGGGTTTTTGATCATCATTCCAAATGCCAACTACATTAACTCGCAACTCCTTGATTCGTTGAGTGGACTCCCCAATCTAGAAATCTTTTTATTTTGGATTTCCTAAACCTTTTTCTCTTGGTCACACTAGGACCTAATGTGGCAGTCAACCCAAAAACTTGAATTAGAATTCCCTGATAATTGAAAGCACCCCAACTAGGGTTGGTCAAGAACTTTGAACTATGGTTCGATTCTAACCAATATTATAGAAGACTATACCAACTTAATATTTCTTTGAGGGATTTTATCCTTATATGGAATTACCATTTTATTATATTTGATTACATACTTGTTCATATTAAGTGGGATATAATTAAGTGATTAACCATTTCTAAGATAATATTTATGCATAAGTCAATCTTAATTTAGTTCTATCTTGCATGCTTGTTTAATTTATTAATTATGTGATCGCGAAAACACACCCACAATAAATAAACCATGAAACTGATGGAAATAAAATAAATTGTATGATCATGATCTTTTTCTATTGGTTATTTTATATAGGGGTTGAAAAACTAACCCAAGACCTAGGGTAGGAACACCTTAAACCTTTTGGGTTCGTGTTTACAACTTTCCAACTATCCACCTTTGTATCTCCTTGGGTTGGTTTCACCTCGACTCCTAACTTAGACCGCCTCCACTAGCTTGGGAGATCCATTAATTACATATGATTATATCTCACATGCAGGTATAGGGTAAATGGGGTTTTACATAAAAGAAACCTTGGGCACACAATACCTACATATTAATGAGGAGAAGGCTCACAAGCCATCAAATTTATTTTTAATAAATAAATTAAAAGAAACCATCCACATAAAAATGTCTTGGTCTAGCTCATGATCAACCATACATGCAACGATATTTATGCATAAATAAAGATAAAATTTAATTATTTAATTGTTATTATTTAAGATAAATCATGCTTGAATAAATTGAATATATTTAATTAATCAATCCTTTAAACTTAAACCATTTTCTGAATTTCCTTGAGATTCTCATACATCATAATTTTAAAAAAATAAATTCATTTAACATTATATTTGTACATAAATTATACCTTGGATACAACCCAATGAATTCCGGTTCATAGATACCCAATGAGTATAAATGAACATTACACTAATGTTAAATTAAAAACATATATATAAAACACCTATCACGTGTTGTGCCTCAGCTTTACGCCCACACCATGGTTCACATCTCAAGGGTTTGTATAATATAGTAATAAATTTTAATAAATATGTATAATTTGGATGAGTACACAACATTTATTTCTGATTACACATCGTGTACTATCGTTCACCGTCTATCAAAAGTAAATTCCTGGGGATACAATGTGTATATGTACTTTAGAAATCTTCATAGTACACAACATGTCCAGAGGTCCACCCGTCGTGTAGTGTCCTCGTTACACGGTCTCCATCTGGGAAAGCCATGTATGGGGTACACGGTCCAACCCTAACCCAAAGGGACTACATGCCGTGTCCTGTGGTCCACATGGCGTGTAATATGGAAACCATGTGCCATATGTTTGTGGTCAACACACAGAGTTATTTAAGACTTAGATAAACTCCAACACATGACTTGGTTTGGCGGAATAGTCTCGATGCATTGAACCTTTAATACACAACATGTACTATCAAATACATGACATGTATTCTGGTGTTTTATGGCCATGAACATTTTTTATATCCAGATGAGATCTTCTATTTTATTTTAATAAAAATTAAAAGAAAAAATAGTTTCTGTAAGTGAAATAGAAACAAAAGGGGAGGAAAAAATCTCGAGATTCAGATATCCAAAATGATTAAATTGAATTGAAACTACTAAATTATTAAATGCGTAAATCATCAATGAAAAACTAAATAATTATAATCAATGATATGAATGTTCTTATACCACTTGTAGGTTCTGGGTGCAATGGAAGCACAGGGTTGGGTTTATACAACTTTAATTTTTGTCGTCAACAATGATCAATCTAAGATCTGTCATGATGATAAAACACCGGATCTTCAGAATAGAATGAAGAACAAAAGAAAAGAGGGAAGTCCCATAACTATGGTGAGGGTAATCATATGTTGGTTATAATTAATTTAATTAAAAGAAAATAATTACCTTTATGGAATTCTATCTTCATTGATCTTTCTGGTCACGATCCAATGTGATCCATCGTTGCATCGTATAAGACAAGTATAGGATTACTCTATAAGTGATCCACACATGCTCCAAGTATCTTCGGATGTCACCAAAGGGATATTTGGTTTCTATCATGAAATAGCCACTTCTTGTAATGTATGCCTTCAATCTCCATGAGATCCACTTCCAAAGCGCTCTCCTTGATCCGGTGGAGAAGGATCTCTCTTGTAACTTGAGAGCGTTCTTGGTGGAAAAAGAATTCTCTATTATCTTGGGAGAGTTTTTAGATCCATTGTGCACAAAAATAGAGAATGTAAAGGTTAATGAGAATAATGTAATTGGTATTTTGTTACTGAGAATAATAAAATGAATTAATTACCCAAAAGAATTTATTCATTTCATTTAATTCTTAGTAAGACCCTATGTCTAATAATAACAGTTGACTATTATTATCACTTGAAATGAACCCAAAGAATTACACATAATATTATTTAATTAAATAAATAATATTATTTCTCACAAATCCTCAGAAAAACAACACTACATCTATATTAATATACACAATGTGTACTCTTGTTTTTCCACTTTCTTTATTTCCTCCACCACATTTATTAGACCTTGAATAATGACTATTTATTTCTCAAATAAATATCACTACATTACTCACTAATAAATATATTATTTCACCCAGAATATATTCTATTTAATAACTCATGTCGAAATAAATGTGATCATCGATCCTTGAATAATTATTAAACCACAATAGGGAATAGTATTTATTCAACTTGTTAAATCAATATTTAACTGAGATACTTGGACACACTTAGTGTGTGACCCTCTAGGAATCTTTCTTAGTGGAATTAGGTGGATCTTTCCTAAAGTACTAGGTTAGCATCTATCAACATGCCACTATACCCATAGAGTAAGAAGTTAATGCTGCAATGACGTGTAACCTCCTACGAACACTTACCGTGTAATATAATCCATTTATCTCGATATCTAGAATCAAGCGGGTTACATGCTAGTGCCATCAAACCATGTTCTTGATTATTATTTATTTGACTTCTTGGAATTGATCTAGCTCATTCCTCACCACATACATAGATTTATTTAGGATATATTAATTCTATCAAAGGACCTGAGATATCAACTTCTGTTATGGAACAAAAGGGAAAAGTCCTTTCTCACATTATCCATTAATGAAATATTACTCGTGGCACACCCAACATATCCTACCTCACTGTGAATAGTGTGTCATCACGGTTTTCATCAATACATCTAAGTGCGTGAGTTGTAATACCCATTAATAATAACCTTAAAGTCTAAGGACCAATATGCACGTATGCAGATAGTAACATCCAATGACACTATGAAATGTGGATTTCCTACTGGAGGGTCTTGTTATCCTAATACCCTCCTAGATATTAACAAGGTCACACACCATGAGAAGGTGCCTGAAAGTTTTATGAGTCCTCACCCCTAATGGCCTATATTATTTGTGTCTCTCAAATAACATCAACCGAACATAGAATATATATTCAAGAATAGTGTTATAGAACTTCTAGGTTCTCATCATAGCATGGATCCTCTATTTACCTTTTTTGCAACAACTATCCTCATGAAATTATCACATGAATTGTCACAAAAAAGAACAATCAAGATGTGATAAGGTATTTATTAATGAATAAAGTCCAAAGTAGTTGGTTCTAGGCCAGCAACTCCAACACATATGACCTCAAGCACATATCCATAAACAATAAAGGATTCCGACTAGCAGTGATGGCCAAGGGTGTGTTAGTGGAGAGACTATGCCCTCATATATCCAAGTATAAATAACGATAAACAATAAATAATAAATAAAAAAATCATAATAATAACTAGACAAGAACCAAAGTAATTAAACAATCCAAGATGAATAAATAACCAATAGGAAGCTAAATAAAAATAATAGATAGAGAAATATGATCATGATGTAATGTTTCTATACAAAAATGTGGGCATAAGGGAAGAGTAGACACAAATCATATACTATATTCTATAAAAAAATGGAAAAAGGCCAAAAAATACTACACAACATCTCAAACATATACTTGGTCCTCTTCCCCCAAACTCTATCCTAAGCAGCAGGTAAATCAAGCATTAAAAGAATAACACTTCCCTTTATCCATACCTATGATCATAAAATCTACTTAGGTACCAAACGGTACCCAATCAGGATGTGAGATATAATCTCCATAGGTCGAAATCCATGGTGTCTAGGCCGTTCCATTTAATGCAGTTTGTAATGAGATTGTTCCATATATAAATTAGAGTAGATTATTGAATAAATAAAACATGTAAAATTTGGTATAAGTTCCTAAATGGACACCTATCCCATACCATATGCTTTGGCTTAATCCAGAAGTCTAATTAAGGTTCTAGTGAAGGGCATAATAAGTATAAATGGGCCATTAAAATATTAACCAACTAAGGTAAAATAAGAAATCCCAGAGCATGTGCTTTAACTTGGAGGTCACATTGTAATTTCATTATATAAGCATTCTAAAAATATAAATATGGAACATTTGAAAAGAATTAGACATGCATTTCATAAACTCATCAAATCCATTGGTGAAGTCCTGAGCCCATCTAAACAGAATCCCAAGGGCCACTAAGGGTGTCACCAAATATTCCAATACCTCAAAGTCTATAAAATACAACCCATACAATGTTCTTTGTGTCACTAAAGGTATGGTGACTCTAATCCCATACCAAGTATGTCACATAGGGGACCAGGTATTACCTAAGGAATTACATAACCATATTCCTAAATGGGTCTATCCTTGGTTGCTCCCCTAGGGAACCAATATCGCTCATGAGTTTTAATAACCACCTAGAGAGCTCGTACCTTACAATCCAAAGTATCACTCCTGGCGCATCAAGTAAATCCAACCGAGCATAGTATGTCCATCCATGGAATCCTTAATTAGGGACCCGTGTTATCTCATGGCCCATGGAAAGTGAGCCATATCAATAAGTTCATATCTCAAGGCAAATCATTTAAATAATTTCATTCCATTAAATAAACATCTCAGGAAAAAAGATAACAATCTATTCATGTACCATAATTAAAAATATATAAAAAGGAACAGTTCATTAAGCACATTCATAAACTCTAGGCTACACAATATGGTCACTAGGAAACATGAATTAAGTATACACAATGGAATAAAAGCATAGGCACAAGTCATTAACAGTCCTTTAATCACATGTAATCCATGACATGTCAATAACCCAACTTTTCAAGATCAGAAAGCATAGAATATTAATCAAGACAATAAATTTTAAAATAAGATACAAGAATAAGCAATGTATAGACACAAGGAACATGGAATGAAATAAATGTAATAAAAGCATATGGTATAAAGCGAGGTATTCATATAACTTTCATTGATCAATTAAATGTGAGGCATATGGAATTTAAAGTAAGTATCAACATGAATTTAAATACAAGGTAAGAGAAATTAAGCTCAAGATCCAATATCACAGTCAACCACTCATCTGAATTCAATTAATAATCTAAGAAATTTAATCATAATTAAACTCACATGAGGTAATTAACAACTTAAGGCCTAGGAAATAGTCTATTTAAAGAGGGAATGTAAATACCCAACCCTAGTTTCACAGAGCTGGTACCTTATTACATTACATTGGCATAATTGCAAGAAAGTTGTATCATGAAGGAACGGATAGTTTAGTATATTTGGAAATCTAGATACATACATAGGTTCAACATTAAAACTTGAAATAAAATACAACATATAGGTTTTATTGGGAACATTCACAACTATAAGTTTATCCCTGGAAGTCATTCATAATAAAATTGTTCATGTCTTGAGAAAATGAAACATAAGAAAGAGGTGAGATCAAATGCTCAATAAGGGTAAATAATAAAGAATAAGATATCATAAACATAAACATTATTAATTTTTAATAATAAAAAAACATTCCTTTAAAAATAATAAACTTGAACACATTATGGTAGGAATATGAGATGAGTAAATATTTCCATAATAAAACATAATCATGGGTATTCTACTAGTCAAATAACCTCATGAACTATAAATTTATAGCTTCATAATGAGGGAAATGCATATGAAGGACATTATAAAACATACCATCAAGGCCTCATCCAATACATCTAAAAATTATTAAGGCCTTGGCCAAAACCATATCTAAAAATGGGAAAGGCCTCATCCAAGTACACATCTATTTGTCTCATGAGACCGATTGATGCATATAGGTACTATAATGAGCCCCACCAATCACATAATAAGTCCAATACATTCCTCATATGAAATGGTATAAACATAAAAAATATATAAATTCATATTGAAACCAACATATGAAACATAAATAACTTCCCCAAACATTAAATATAAACACCACCTATTCATAGTAAAATAGTGAATGGTTTTAAGATAACACATCCATAGTAAAACTAATCATAAACCATTAAATTAAATATAGTAGATGATATCATAAGAAATAATCCCACTAATACATAATAATCAATATAAGTGTTGAAACATATGAAGACACTATTATGAAATCATCGAGTAATTGTTGAGATAAATACATTTTTACTATGAAAATAAGAGTTCTTTTGAAAATATAATTATATAAAACTAGAAGTTAAGTAAGATAGTATTTTCATAATAAAATAATTGATTTTACAAAAACAATGTTTGCTAAAAATAGACTATATATTTCCCTTGAAAATGGGTAAGAATTTGAGAAATTCCCTTGAATTGAGATTGTATTTAAGGAAGAATTCTTGAAAGATCATTTTAAAACATATAAATCCCCATAAATGAAGGTATGATTTTGGTTATAAAACAAACACACATACATATATATATATATAACATTAAAACATAAAATATAAGGATTATATATAAATGAATAAGAATTTAATTGAGATAAGTATATAATAAAAGTAACCAGAATGAAAATGGAGGTTTGGGTGGAAAACCCTTACCTTAAATCTGAAGGTATTACTCACTTGATTTTAACAACCTAAATAATTAAATTTAGGTTCATAAATCAATGATTAAAAAACCGACTCTTCATGTAATTGATTTATTTTAACCTTATTAGGTTCATTCATGGCCTTTTGATTGGTTAAGATATTCAATTTCATTGTTTGGGAGTGTTTCCTTCCTTGGTTTTCATGATCAGTTTACTTTTATTCACATATGGATAAACATGTAGAATGACAATGGTTATCTAGAATAGAAGTTTTATGTTATTAGTGAATAAAAAAATATTACATGTTTATAAAATTCATTTGGTTATTGGGAATGAATATGAATCATTATATAAAACTTTAATGACAATTGTTTGTGTCAATTTGCGGGATTTCATCACAACGAAATCATTTTGATTTATAAATTAATATCATGTATAAAAAAGGATTAAAAAACATTAAATAATTTATAATACATATATTATTGTCTGGTTTAACCATAAAAATTGTTTCATGACCAGAATTGAAGATGATAATCCAAATTGAAAACCCGTCGTCCTTGAATGTGATAAATTAACACATCTCGAATGGTATTTTCATTTATTGTATGAAAGAAGAGGAAATGAGAGATGATGAAGAATTATTCCTTTATCATAAAAAAATTCCAGTACATGTAAGGTATTTGAGTCATCATAACATTTTTATTAAAGGATACGAGGAAAGAAAAGAAAAAAAGGAACTGGAAATAAAATAAATGAAAAGTGGAATTTAGATCTTGAAGTAATCTTCCTTAAGAGCCTCTTTAGGGAAGAGGTTTTGGTAGTTTTATGATATAAAGGGTTGCTAGAAATGGGGAAGGGTATTGGGAGGATATTTGAGAACAATTTAGACAAGGCACAAGGCTTTAGAGGAGTGAAGATAAGGGGGAGTGAGGGGGGATTTTATAGTGGAAGAGAGGAGGGTTTTCCCATTATTTAAATCATTATTTTATTATTTTACCAAAGAAAACCAATATTATTGATTATTGGGACTAAGAATAGTAATATGTGCGTGTGATTTCTAAATGAAATGATAATAATAACCTGAGAAAACAATAAAAATATGTACCTTAGTTATGTTCATTAGAGTAGGACATTCTTGCACAACCTTTGTCTTCATATGATCAACAGATATTCCATCTTTAGAGAAAATGTATCTAAGAAAGAAAACTGATTGAATCCAAAATTCACAATTTCTAAACTTCCCATATAATTCATTTTTTTACAGAGTCTTTAGAATAATGCATACATGATTTTCATGATCTTTATATCTTTTGGAGTATACTAAGATATCATCAATAAATAGCACCACAAAGTCATCAAGATATTCCTTGAAAACTTTATTTATTAGATCCATAAAAACAGTGGGTGAATTAGTCAGTCCAAAAGGCATTACTATAAACTCATAATTCCCATAACTAGTTCAAAATGATTTATTTGGAATATATTCCTTCCTCACATGTAACTGATGATATCCAGATAAAAGATCAATCTTCAAAAAATATTTGGCTCCATGAAGTTGATCAAATAAATCATCAATGCGAGGTAGGGGATACTTGTTCTTTATGGTTATAGAATTGATATCCCTGTAGTCAATTCAGAACCTCATAGATCCATATTTATTCTTAACTAAAAGAACATGGGATCCCCATGGATAAAATACCAGGGGGAATAAATTATTTATCACTCAATTCCTCTAGTTATTTCTTCAGTTACACTAATTGCACAGTGGATATTCTATAAGGGGTCTTTGATATGGGTCATGAATCAGAAATTAAGTCAATAGAAAACTCAATTTCCCACTTTGGAGGATGTCCAGGTAAATCCTCTGGAAACACATCAACATATTCTTGTATAATAGGCACATACTCTATTTGAAAATTCTTTTACTCACCCATAGTTATTGCATTCCATTCCTCCCCAATAATTGAATTTAGTAGAGCTACTAGGGGTGGATCTAAACGAGAATCATATAGTGATGTTTCTTCTTTAAAGATAAGGGATTCCACATCATCCTAAAAAATTGTAACCTCCTTCTTCTTACAATAAATTTTCACATTATGGTTTGAAATCCAATACATACCAAGAATTTTATCCAAGTAAATTACGGGTACGATAAAAAAATTAGTAGATAAAGAACATTTATATTCCGTAATGGGGACTTCCTGACAAAACTTTGTTGCAATGATACTTCCCTTATGAGTTTTGACTGACAAATACTTTATTAAATCAAATTGGAAATATCTAATTTTCTTGGAAAACTAGGAAGATATGAATGAATACGATGATCCAGAATCAAATAAAGCATTGGATATGTTTGAGGAAAAAATTAAAGTACCTTCCACCATGTCATTTGGAACTTCAATATCAGTATTTGTGATCGCATAAGCTTGTCCCTGATCCCTTGTCCTTTTCTAAGGAATTTTTCCTCGATTCTTTGGAAAATCATTATCATAGTGTCCTATATCCCTATAATTATAGTATTGAACATTAATATCTTCTTTATTCCCCTTGAAAACACTATAATGATGACCTTTCTATCAACACTTGTAGCACACCCCTTTTCCTTTTAAAGAGGCACCGTGATGTTTCCTTCCACAATTTTCACCAAGTATAAAGTCAAATCTCCCCTTCTTCCCCAATTCCTTATTTCCTTTTCCTGAGTTTTCAAAAGAACTATTATTCTCTTGATTTTATTTAAATTCATAAGACTTAGAGAACTCATTTTTCATCTTGACAGTAAATGAGACTATATCTTTGTATGATGAAAAAGTTTGGTACACCAGCGCCCGCTGAAGGATTGTATTTAGGCCATCAAAGAATAGATCAATCTTTCTCCTCAGATTAAATATATAGCCCACATAATTCATTTCAAACCTTGTGAATTTAGCTTTATACTTTTCAACATTCTCATCTTCTTTTTTCCTCAAATTCAGAAACTACCTTTCCATATGTGCTCTCTACTCACGAGGAAAGTATTTCTCTAAGAAAAGTTCTTTAAATTCACTACATTATATGTTTTATATCACTTACTCCTCCTTTGTGTTTTGAATTAGTGACCAACATTGATCAGCATCACCCGACAGATGATAAACTACCAAGAAAACCTTATTCCTTTCATTACTTCCCAAGGAAAGAAATATCTTATCTAAGGAACTTATCCATTAATCTTTTAAAAATGGGTTTGTAGTCCCATTAAGTGATGGAGGGTGTTGTTACACAAATAGATCAAACATAGATCCTCCATGTTGTAGATCGAGATGCTCCATACGGGTAAAGTTATTGTTCATAAGCCGAGTAATTTTTCCCTATATAGTTATAAGTTTATCCTCACTAGTCGTAGCTCCAGAGACAACATCATTATCTTACACTGGAGGGAAATCCTTACATGGTATATGCACGTTCATTTGGTTTCCATTCCTTCCACTAGGTTCCTTTTCGAAATTACGTTATACACTAGATTAGGTGATGAATTATAATGTATAATCTCAACATAGAATAATACTTCACATGAATTAAAATTCTATACATTGCTAATATCATAATCATAAACATGGTTTCTTTGAGGGAAAATTTACATTTCAATCCAGCATAATGGATTGTAAATAAAATTTAAATTATTCTAAGCATATCCCTTGGGAGTGTCATACTAGGTGAATAGTAAGGCCCATTTTCGGGTATCAGGATACCCTAATCCAAGTCTAAAACTCCTTGTCGGATTTTTCACTCCTAGGTACATCTGTTCTAGAACCATGTCCAATTGTAGTATCCAGACATAGATTTATTTTCTAGAAATATCCGCATAATCTATTTCTTACCAAAAATTCCACGATGTTCTTGTATGTTTATCCTCAAAGACTAACTTAGGGTCTTGTTCCTTAATCTACATTTTCTAAATCTAGTTTCTAAGTTTTATAATAAACTTTCTTTGATACCAACTGTAATGACATAACCCCAGTTTCCCAGTGCTGGTGCCTTATTACATTACATTGGTATAATTACAAGAAAGTTTTATCCCAAAGGAAGGAATATTTTAGTAGATTTGGAAATCTAGATACATATATAGGTTCAACATTAAAACTTGAAATGAAATACAACATATATGTTTTATTAGGAACATTCACAACTATAACTTTATCCCTGCAGGTAATTCATAATAAAATTATTCATGTCCTGAGAAAATGAAACATAAGAAAGGGGTGAACTCAAATGCTCAGTAAGGGTAAACAATAAAACAGAAGATTTCATAAACATAAACATTAGGAATGGTGAATAATTGAAAACACATGCCTTTAAAAATAATAAAATTGAACACATTATGGCTGAAATATGAGATGAGTCAATATTTATACAATAAAATACAATCATGGGTATTTTACTAGTTGAATAACCACATGGAATACATATTTATAGCTTCATAATGAGGGAAATACATAGGCTGGACTTTCTAAAACATACCGTCAAGGCCTTGACCAAGACATCTAAAAATGATTAAGGCCTCCGCTAAAACCATATCTCAAATTGGGAAAGGTCTCAACCAAGTCCATATCTATTTGTCTCATGAGACCTACCGATGCATCGAGGAGCTATATCAGGCCCCACCCATCACATAATAAGTCTAATACATTCCTCATATAAATGGGGATAAACATAAACAATATATATATTCATATTGAAACTAACATATGAAACGTAAATAACTTCCCCGAACATAAGCATAAACACTAACCATTTGGAGTAAAATGGTGAATGATTTTAAGATAGAATATCTATAGTCAAACTAATCATAAAACATTAAATTAAATATGATATATTATTTCATAAATATTAATCCCAATAATATATAATATTCAATAATAGTGTTGAAATAGATGAATACACTCTTATGAAATTATCGAGTAATTCTTGAGATAAATACAATTTTACTCTGAAAAGAAGAGTTCTTTTGAAAAAATATTTTTGTAAAACCAGAATTGAAGTAAGATTGTATTTTCATAATAAGATAAGTAATTTTAGAAAAATAATGGTTGGTAAAAACATATTATAGAGTGCCCTTGAAAATAGGTAAGAATTTGAGAAATTCCCTTGAATTGGGATTGTATTTGAGGTAGAATTTTTGGAAGATCCTTTTAAAAAATAAAACTCCCCATAAATGAAGGTATGATTCTGATTGGAAAAAATATATAGAAAATTAACACAGATATTATGAGGATTACATATGAATGAATAATAAATTAATTGAGGTAAGTAGATAATAAAAGTAACCCGAATGAAAATGGAGGTTCTGGTGGAAAACCCTTACATTAAGTCCGAAGTTATTCCTCACTTGATCTTAAAAACCTGAATAATAAAATCTTGGTTCAAATATTAATTATTCATGAAACTAATATACATTTAATAGATTTATTATAACCTTATTAGGTTTATTCATGGCCTTTTTATGGGATAAGAGATTCAATTTCATTGTTTGGGAGTGTTGCCTTCCTTGGTTTTCATGATCGGTTTACTTATATTCACATATGGATAAAATTATAGAATTAGAATGGTTATCCAGAATAGAAGTTGTATGTTATTAGTGAATAACCATAATATTACATGGTTATAAAATTCATTTGGTCATTGGGAGTGAAGATAAATCATTTTATAAAACTTTAATGACAATTGTTTGTGTTAATTAGCGGGTTTTGATCACAACGAACTCATTTTGATTTATAAATTAATATCATGTGTAAAAATGGATTAAATAAAATTAAATAAGTTATAATAAATATATTATAGTATTTTTTAACCATAAAAATGGTTTCATGACCAGAATTAAAGATGGTAATAGAGATTGAAAACCCTTTATCCTTGAATGTGATAAATTAACACATCTCAGATGGTGTTTCCATTTCTAGTATAAAAGAAGGGGTGAGAAGAGATGATGAAAAATTATTACTTTATCATAAAAAAATTATAGTACATGTAAGTTTATAGAGTCATAAGAACATTTGGATGAAAGGAGGCAAGGAAAGAAAAGGAAAATAAAGGAACTTGAAATAAAAGAAATGAAAAGAGGAATTTACCACTTGAAGTAATCTTCCTTGAGAGCCTCTTTAAGGAAGAGGTTTTGTTTATTTTATGAGACCAAGGGATTATAGATGTGGGGGAGGATATTGGGATGATAATTTAGAATAATTTAGAAAAGGAACAATTCTTGATAGTAGTAAATATAAGGGGGAGTGAGGGGGGATTTTGTAGTGGAGGAGAGGAGGGTTTTCCCATTATTTTTCTCATTATTTATTATTTTTCCAAAGAAAACCGATAGTATTGATTCTTGTGACCAAGAATAGTTATATGTGCATGTGAGTTTGAACCATGTGTGCTTAAATCATCCATCAATATAGTAATAGTGAATTTAACTGATAATGTATATATATGGTAAATTCCTATATTTTACTATTCATCAAAAAATTCTAGTATTTTAGAAAAATCCAAAAAATTCACCCTAACCATTTTTAAACATGTAGAATTTGAAAATAAAATCTATTTTTTGAAAATAAATTTCTAAATATTATTAATTTAATTTTTAAAAATAATCATAATTTATTCGACATATAATAATTTTAAAACTATAATTCATTTTATATCACCCTGAAAAATTAATGAGGATCTCATTATCTTATAACATTAAGACAATAAAATAATAATATGATTTAATATTCATGAGGTTCATATTATTATTCATAGGGTTCATATCACTATTCATAAGGGTGTGTTACTATTCACCGAAAATTAAGTTTTCTTTATCAAACTCTAAATATCTTACTAAACGCAACTGTGTATGTCAGTTTCTTGAAATTCAAATCACAGAGGTGGAAAAATTATATTTACTGGCTATGTTATTACAAAGTGGAGTTTTTTAGAGACTCGGTGTTTCATGCATTCAATATTAAACTTATTTTAAAAAATCTTGGGGTATTAAAGGGAACACCAAAAAAGAAGGCCAATTACATGGTGAACGACCCTTGGATGTGTTTCTCTATAAGGTAATGTCACACTAGGTATGAAAAACCACTTTGAATAATTTATTTAACAATAATGTAGCCTCACCAGATTATTCTGGCGAGCGGCACAATGTCATGACATCTAAAATGAAATGAAATGAATAGAATGAGCATAAAACCCCTACATCAAGGTAGTAGTGCCCAACTTATCTATTAACAAGCCTTGATTCAACCTAATATAGAATAAATCAATGGAATTATCAAATTCCCTAAAAATAGGGTAAAATATATTGCACTAAAATATCACAATGGATGGAAGTGAAAACTATAAATAGAGGATTGAAGATCTAATAGATTATTGAGGACTTTACAATGCCTCTAATAATGAAGGAATTTGGGTCATGGAATCTCTAAGATGACATTCCTTTTAAGGGTTCCCCCTCTTCCCTTGAAAGGGGGGTTATACAAAATCAATAAAAAAAGAAGGCCTTCAGGCCATTCATAGGGGAGGAGAAGACCACACACCAAAGGGGAGAAGAAAATCCTGATGGAAAAAGGAGGGGGAAAGAAATTTTGTTAAAACATTTCATTAAGGGTAGATTGATAATTTCACCTTAAAATACATTATGCATGGTTTGGAAAAACTTTGTTCCAAATGTGTTCCATTCATTACTATAGGAGGAAACCTGGCATGGTGAGACACATAGTTTGACTAACCGAGAGAAAACTGCACGAAACCTATCTGCCCAAAAATTGTAGGAGGTCGCATGACCATGTGCCCTAGGTTGCATGGTTACAGAACAACTATACAGCCTATATGTTCCCACTATTAGTTACAACATGGTTTAGGAAAACTAAGTGGGCCAGCTAGCGTAGGTTTCTTTAATAGTGCAACCCAGTCCACTTGTTACCATTTTAAGGATCCATGCTATGAATGAGCCTCAAACACCCCCAAGACCTCTTTTAACCTGTTAAACATATTTAATAGAGAAGTTTTATGGAATTTAAACAAAAAAAGTAATGGTGTGTATCTTTGGATAAGTCCAGGACATTATAACATCCCATATAAAAACTCATCCCTGAGTTTCCCTTTTGAGGGCGGCAGAACATTTTCTAAGAAATGTTCCAGCAACTATTCACATAAATCGACCTCCCAATCCCATGTCTCATCCTATACACATCCATTCTTTCATATCACCTAGACCAAAAGGACCGAAATATCTAAGAGAAATTTCATTCTACTATTAATGTTAAGAATTGGATTCTCCTCAAAGGACACATCCATCTCCAGCTAGATATCCTCTGGATCAAAAGAATTAGATGGGTCTAGATGATACTGTAAAAGATATGATATGTGGAAGACATTATATTTGGCATGGTATTTTTGAGGTAATAGAAACCAACTGACCCAACCCTCTCCACTATCTTGAAATGCATGACATACTATGTCACAATAACTTTCCCTATCTCATAATTCATTTATGTCCTAATCTTAGTGATACATGCATGAAGAATTGATGTCCCACCTTGAACTCTAGAGGTGTACAGTGATGATTGGTATAAGACTTCAACTTATACTGATCTATATCCTTATGCTTTTTGAAATAGATGGATTTTTTTGAAGTCTCTAGAATGATATAAGGAACTGGTATAGTTTCATCACCTTCCTCAATCTAACACAGAGGTGAAAAAAAAACAGTCTGCCATAGAGGTCCTCATACAGAGCTATTTGAATCATTTCCTAAAAAACTTTATTATAGGAAAACTCAAACAGAGGAATAAAATTTTCCCAGTAACCTTCATAGTCAAGTATACAATCCCAAATCATATCCTCTAACACCCTTATGGTCCAATTGGACTGCCTGTTGGTCTGAGGGTGATATGCATTACTCAAGAGATCCTAAGTATCGAGCTCCTTCTGAAACCCTTACCATAACCATGATGCGAATGGGGAATCTTGGTCTAAAACATTAGAATAGGGAACACCATGAAGTCACACTATCTCTTATATGGAAATCCCTCCTAACTCATTAATTGATAAGGATTCCCAGATTAGTAGGAAGTGCATGACTTTGGCCAGTCTATCGATGATCACCCATACTGTATCGTTTCCTTAAGGAGATCTCGGTAATCCTATCATGAAATCCATAGTGACATCATTTCATTTACACTTAGGAATATAGAGATGATATACAAGTATAACAGGTCTCTAGTGCTTTTGCTTCACCTAATGATAGGTTGAGCACCAAGTGATGAAGCCTACTGTTTGCCTCTTCATACCTGGAAACCAGTACTGACGATGTATATCTCTATAAATCATGGAAATCCCAAGATTAACTACCCAAATGGAAGAATGAGATTCTATAAAAAACTTTTCCTGTACATTCGAAGGCACCCATACATGACCATAGTAGAGTATAGTTTTACTGCCATCAAAAACCCAACCATAAGGTGGGTTCTCTCCTGTAACACTCTCCCTTAGAATGAGACCCTCTAAATATGATAACTTCCACATCCTAACCTATTTCAGAAGAGAATATGTCACTACTAGAGATGCTAGAACTAGCTTCCTGTGTTATTCCTAAAACTCAATATACATTTCTGAAAACAAATCCATCAACTTCCACACACTACTTTCCTCCTTGATTGCTTGTATTTACTTTTTCTGGATCAAGGCATCAGCTATGGAGTTACCCTTTCCAGGTGTGTAAGCAAGATGAATATTAAATGAATGTAGGTATTCAACCCACCCTCACTACCTCATATTCAATTCCCACTAAGTGGAGATTTATTTGACACTTTTATGGCCCATGTAAATGATGAACCACTCACCCAACAATTAGTTCCTTAAAAAATGAAGAGCATGAACCACACCTACTATATCAAGGCCATGCGTAGGATAGATCCAATAATAAGTCTTCAGCTGATGTTATCTATGACCTACATCCTGATCACCCTGTATCAGAATTGAACCCATATCAATACTTGAAGTATTATAATAGATTGTATAAATTCTAATTGGGCTTGGAGGAATCATAGTTAGTGCTGAGGTGATTCTTCCCTTTAACTCCTAAAAATCAATCTTAGAAGCTTCAGACCATAGGAACGACACACCCATATTAGTTAGGGATGTAAGTGGTGCTTCTTAGTGGGAGAATTTCTGAATTAATTTCCTATAATATCCAACTATACCTAAGAATCTGAATATATCAAACACATTATTGGGATTCTCCCAGAAAACCATGGTGGTCACCTTCTCTGGATCAACTGTTATGCCTGCCTCAGATATGATGTGACCCAGGAAGTGAAATTTTATGGTCCAAAAGTTGCATTTGGTGAGGTTTCCATATAGTTGGTTATCTCTCAGTGTAATCAGTATGATCTCAAGATGATTAGAATGGTCATGTACGGTGTGATAGTACACTACGATGTCATCTATGAAGACTACACAATGGAATCAAGATATGGGTGGAAAGCTTGATCTATTAGAGATGTGAAGACTTATGGCATGTTCGTTAGACTGAATGAAATAAACAAATACTTGTAAAATCCATACATTCTCTAAAATTATGTACATGGTATGTCTGATGTTCTCACACACACCTGATGATATCCTGACCTCAAATCAATCTTAGAGAAAACAATTTCTCCTTAGAGCTGGTTGAAGATGTCATCGATGTGAGGAAAGGGATAACAATTGTTCACTTTAATCTGATTTAAACATCTATAATACATGAACAATCTAAGGGTACCATCCTCCTTCTTGGATAACAGGAATGGTAAACCCCATGACGATGTTCGGGGTCTAATAAAACCTTTATCCTGGACACCTTCAATATTCCTTTTGAGTTCCTAGAGCTCTATTGGCACTATCCTATATGGTAGAATGGACACTGGTACCACACTTGGAACTTTATCTATGGTGAACTTCACCTATCTACCAGGAGTTAAGATAGAAATAATCCGGGAAAACATCCCTGAATATATCTGCAATATGAGGGAACTCTACTAACTACATTCCCTGATTGCTCATAAAGAGACTTGCTAACATAGCTTTCACTCTACCAAGACCAGTTCTCTTGTGTCTAGCTAGATATAACTAGATATCCCATTCACCCTTGTATACATACGTGTTACCCATAGATGATATGATATACATTTGATGAAAATAAAAATCCACCAGGGTATGATAAGACATGATCCAATCCATACTGACAATGATATCAAATCCTATCATCTCAAGGATAGAGAAACTCAATAAGAAAGATCACCCACCTGCCTCAAGGGGGAACTCCTAAAACTGATGTATTACTTATGTCCTAACCCTTAATGGTGGGCCAATGGACATTATGCCAAAAAAATACACAATTACAAGACCAAGAATTTCCACAATAGTAGAAGATATACAAGAGTGTGATTCACCTATTTCAAAAAGGGTAGAAACTAAAGTTAAGGATACTATAATAGAACCTATAACTGTATATGGTCCCAGAATATAATCCTATATATCTGGATTCACTTTATACATATGGACTAAACTTTGGCCCCAAGATGCTGCCTAACTAGCCTGGGCAGATCCACTCTACTGATGCGCTGAAGCTCTGGGGCCTGAATACCTTAGCCACAACTATTACCACCTCATCCTGATTGAATGATAGAAGACCAAATTATAGCCTAACATGGTGTCTCGTATCCTATACCTGATATAGGTTCTGGTATAGATTCCTTTCCACTGGATGCTGGAGCAAAAGACTGGCAGAATCGTTGAAAATGACCCATCACGCCAAAAGCTTGGCACACGATCGATTTCCTCAAGAACTAAGGCTTATTATTGCCTATACTGCCACACTGGTGACACACTATAGGTATTCCAATATGTTTCACCTATATTGAACCATCCCCACTTGAACCCTTGAAACAACGGCTCTTATTTCCATAAGAACCGTCACCTTTCTTCAGAACTGAACCACCCTTGTTCGCATTACCAACTTCTCTAAGATTTCATTTTGTGATCATGGCCTAGTTCACTATATCTTTAATGATATTAAAACAATAGAAATTCACTTATGATCATATATTATGTCAAAGGTTTTTCTCAAAATTTTTTATAGTCATCAACTCTTCATTGGCTAGAGATGGAGTGAAATGTTGAAGGTCGGTGAAGCGAGATGAATACTCGAGCATAATCATAGATCCCTGATGAAGGTGCATGAAATCCCTAGATCAATTTGACCTCAAGGTTTGTGGGAAGAAGTAGTCATAAAAATTAATCTGTAAGTCTGCTCAGACCATACCTCATTAATGCTCTGACTAAGGGATGACATCCCACCAACGCTTGGTGGAGTCACGCAACATGTAGGTAGCAAGCTTAAACCTCGTCTCTAGAGGTTCCCCAAGATGATCGAAGATAGACACCATGAATTCTAACCAAGAATCTACATCATGAGGCCTTCCATACACCAAAAAGGTGGAAGGATTCTATTAATGGAAGTCTTGAGTTAGCTCTGCCATAGTCGGGGCAAGCTGGGGAACACCCTGAATAGACTACATAAACCAGAGGAATATTTTACGAAGCTAAGGATAAATTCCTAAAAGATGATTAATATAAGGTACCTTAGGTGGAACTATAGGTGGTATAATGGGTGTATTAGGGCCCACCACATCTGGAGTGTCATCATTGCCACTCTTGTTTCACACAATACGAGGACATCATAGTGGCATAACTCTATAATTTCCAATACCACTCCTCAAAAGGGATGTATAACAGAGAAAAATAGATAAGGAAAGTAGATAAAGAAGGATGAGTACAAAGACTGTTTATATACATGTCAGAATCCTTAGATTGCTCCAAAATCCAGGTCTATATAGGAAGAAGAAGGTCACTGAAGAGGCTCAAGAGACACAACTGACAACCCATTTAAACGGTAGGGTTGGGGTCATGGTCTCACATTTCTTATATAGGCTGTCCATTTCATTTTAAATGGTGGAATTAATTTTAATCTGTGTTTTCATTTAATCCCATTTTTAATTGGGATGAATTAGTTGGATCACCATTCCAATTCATAAGGGCCCATACACCTCATGAGTTGAAATTGGCATCCACTCAATCCAAACCATTACATATTCCTGCAAATCACATTGGCAAACTTCTATAATTTTAAAAAAAATGCATGACATAACTCAAAAAACATGGAACAACCAACAATCACATGAAAATAGATGATTCATATTGAATTGTAAATATGGCATGACATAATTCATGAAATTTATATCCTATTATGGCTAGTATGATGCATGCTTTTAATATTACATCATTTTATTAGGTTGTAATATAAGAAACAATTATTACAATAATACCTATATTTTAACACCATAATCACGTGTATAACTCAATGGTGAAGTTGCATCAACTATAAATGGCATGATCAATAACTGAAGATTCCCACCCTAGGTAATTTGTCTTTCCCTTATACACGGGTTAGCTATATACAAACATAGGGTCTATTCCAAAATCCATTTTCCTAGTATTCTATCTAAACCAAAATTGTATGAAAAAAGAAAAAAATTCCTACAATACCACTTTTAGCGTCCTACACTGAGTGCCACACAACAGTGCCCTAAGATGGTGGGCCACATGACCTCAAGTGCATATCCCCAAATTCTAGATACTTCCAAAAATCAGCAAGGTCCTAGATTGTGTATGTGGGGAGACTATTCACTCATATATTTGAGTATTCACAATGTTAAAAAATAAATAATAAATAGAGTAAGATTAAGAATAAGAAGAAAAACAGAAGTAATGAAACAAGACAAGAAAAATAAATAACCAAGAAGAAGTTAAATAATGATTATAGATACAAAAAATATGATCATGATGTCATGTGTCTATAAAAAATGAGAGCACAGGAAAAAATGGATACATAGACTATAATGCATGCTATATAAAAAAAAAGGGCAAAAAGTGTATCTTTATGGTATATCCAAAGGAAATAAGGGGATATTACCTATATGAATTCTCATTAAGAAAATATTATATTAGAAATACATGAAATATTCCACGAGGGAGAGAAAATCTCTAAAATAGATAGTGAGAGTGAGATATACTTCGATGAAGTTGAGTCTTAAGGTATACAAAATTTGATGGATGAATATATTCCACAAATCCCCAAGGAATAAGAATCTGCTCTGGAAACACATGTATTGCGTAGGAGTACAAGAGATTTTAGAGAACTAGAACGTTATGGTTTTCTAGTCACTGTGGATGGTGAATCATTATTAGTTGATTGTAATGATCCTGTAAACTAAAATTAATCACTAAGTACCCCAAATATTTATAAGTGGAAAGAATCCATAAATTCAGAAATGGATTCCATGTACCATAAGAAAATTTGGATTTTGGTTGATTCTATAGTAGATGTTAAGCCCCTTGGTTATAAATGGGAAATCAATAAGAAAATGGACATGGCAGGAAAAGTTAGTACATAAAAGGCATGATTGGTTGAAAAAGGGCTTAAATAGTGTCAAACCATTTACTATATTTTTTTTTCACCAGTTTCAATATTGATATACATTAGAATTCTACATTCCATTGAGACATACCATGACTATGAGATTTGAAAAATAGATGTCAAAATATCCTTGATAAATGAGAACCTTTAGGAAGATATCTATATGATACATCCTAAAGGGTTTGTGACTCTGAAGGATGCCATTAAGATATAAAAATTTGAAAAATCCATTTACAGATTAAAGTAAGCATCTCACTCATAGACCATTCATTTTGATGAAGCCAAAAATGGAATTTGGTTTCATAAGGAATGAGTGTGAGTCTTGTTTCTACAAATGGTTTAATGTGAGTGTAGTCATTTTATTAATATCATATATTGAAAAAATATTACTTATTTTAAATGAAATACCAGTATTACACTCCGTTAAGGTGTGGTTGAATAAAAGATTCTATATAAAGGACTTGGGAGAGGTATAATATATTATTGGGATCAAAATACATCATGATAGATCGAGGTTCCTTGGCATAATCAAAGTACATACATTGAAAAGAAACTGAAGAGATTTAACATGGGAAAATATAAGAAGAGATTGTTTCTAGTGTCACATGGAATTCATATTTCTATGAAAATGTTTCCTTATAATCATGAGGGAATAATTTGAATGGAAAAGATTCCATATGAACCGGAAATTGATTCATTCATCTATGCTATGATATGTACTAGAATAAATGTTTCCGACACATTATGTGTGGTAATAAGATATCAAGAAAATCTAGGTGACCTCCATTGGATTGTAGTCAAGACTATCCTTAATTATCTAAGTAATACCAATGATATTTTACTGGTTTATGGAGGAGATGATGAAATAGTTATCTGAGGATATGAAGATGATAGTTTCTAAACTGATCATGATGACATGAAGTCACAAACAATATGCATCTACACATTTAATGGAGGTGTTGCGAGATGGAAGAGATCAAAGTAAGCTATGTTCATATATTCAACAGTAGATTCTAAGTATATTGTGAATTATGATGTAGATAGAGAAGAAGTATATATGAGAAACTTCATCCAAGAGCTTGAAGTTGTACATAACAGTAAAGATCCCATAACACTCTACTATGATAATACTAAAACAACAAATCTTGCAAAAGAGATAAGGTCACATCAATAGATGAAGCACATACTTTGTAAGTATCATCTCTTGAGGTATTTATCTTAGTGAGGTGAGGTTTTAGTGATCATTATTTCGATAGAAGACAACATAGTGGAACCATTGACTAAAGCCTTAACTTGGTGAAAAAATGACTATTATGTGAGGTCTAGTAGACTGAAATTCATAGGTAGTTGGATTTAGTCCAAGTGGGAGTTTTTTGGAGTTAGTGTCCAAGGAACAACTGTTTTTACATTAAAAATGTGTATATTCGATGTATTGAATATTAATTAAACATCTTATTACATATTTTCCATTATTACAAATGGATTTAATGTAATAATGGCCTACATTATTTGTCGTATTGAAAAGATCATAATAGTTTCTTGTTGTGATGAGAACCTTGAAGTTCTATGAAAATAGTATTAATATAGTTACATGGTTGGATAACATACTATTATTGGAAATATTGTATTTATACCATCAAGTAAAAGTAATCCTAAAAGGACAAGTCTTCCTCTCATTATTTTTTCACATGGTAATCTCATGGATGCAAGATTTTTAGGTCTTAAAGGGACCTAGATACCCTGAACAGGGGGGGGGGGGGGTTAATTAGGGTATGTATATTCTTTTCAAAATTCTTCCTACCCCAATGTTTCTTGATCTCTTTATTATAAGGGGCACTTTTTTTTTTACTATTTAGTGTTTATATTTATCTGGTTCTTTCAAAATTTATATGATGATGCATGGAAAGTGAAGTAGGAAAGAAAACACAAGCACATATATATTTTTACTTGGTTCACCCCCATTGGGATATTTACAAGGAGAATACAATGACAATGTGCCAATGTACCAAATGCACTATGTATCAATAAAAAATTAAATGGTTTAGGCTAGGTCACTTCTATTCCCATGCTCACTCCCTTTACAATGTTTAATGACAACTCACTACTTTCCCAAGGGTCACTCCCTAACTCTCTTTTGATGGATTAGTTCCAGTGAAAAGGACCACCTTATTCCTTTTCCTTTTCTCAATACACTAGAAAGGATCCACACAAAGTTTATTGAATTTTAGGTCCCTTCATTATCAATAATTAATGCATCCTCAACTGTAGGTAGATTATTTATTGAAGTACCTATTTTTCACATAATATTGGTTTGAGGAATTTTATTTCACCAACTATTTTAGTCCCTTTGTTAACATCCTTTATTCTTCCATGTATTACCTTTAATCCTTTGAAAACTTCTTTGCACCGCATGGTGTGAGTGCTTTACAGACCACACTTGCTTCATAGATGGTTGGTGCCTCACGGACTACTTATTCTATGTGGTCCATTCTCCTTTGCGAGCTTCTGAGCCCCAAAAAACCCATTATCAAACTGTTCACATGAACTCCTTCACCCTTCATGGAATCCTCCCTTGTTAACTTATTAACTTCACAGAATCCTCCCTCAAAAACTCTTCTCCTTTGCAGAATTCTACCTTCAGAACTACTTCGGACTTCCCCAAATTATTTCTAGAGTGATGATATTTTCTAATGAAAATTTATCTACTTAATAATAAAATTATGGATCTTTATATATAAAAATATATCTAAAAAACCTGCTAATCCGAATTATCCAGGACTTTTTTGCAGTACATCCTTCAAGGTGAACTATGCTATGTGGTTTTCATAGTGCTGTAATCATTTATGGTGGAAGATGTCTTTTGTGAAGGAAAAACCCTTTTTAGATACCTAAATCACCACCTATTAAAAAAAGTTAAGCCTCCCACTAATGGTTTCCATCCTATTCATCAAAAACCTTATGTGAACTAATTTCTAAACGTGGTCCGCATAGCGTGCTTCACAGTCCGCACAACACTGCTCTGTAGAAATATTCTTCTACCAATTTCCTCCACCATTACATGTACCTAATTTATGGTCCACATAGTGTAACTAATATATTATGAGGTCCAAGAAATCAATGATTTGTGTTATATTAAATTCACTTCATGGTTCACGAATTACAATCCATAAGCTCCTTTGCAGAAAACCTTCATTTTCTATAAAAAACACCTGGTTTTGAGGAAAAAAATTTGGTAAACACTAGGAAACAGCACCACCTTAAATATTTGATTCATAAACACCAACCATACTAATTCTCAGTCATCTATATTTTTCAACAAACAAAATCAACCCAAAAATACTGTAATATTACCTTAATGTATTTCTTCCAAACAATACCCCCTTTGGGTTTGTTATCAACTCTTTACTTTTGATACCTATGTAAAGTTTCTTCCATCTTCTTACAACATTTTCTTCATGCGATACATACAATGATAAAATATTTACTTAACACACACTCTAAGACCACATGATACATTCTCAGCATGACAAAAAAGTGTATAATGAAACGTTCATCAATAAATCAGTTCATTCCAAAACCACTCATCTGCTTTTATCATGAACCCTATCTGTCATGATATATAATGATTGATCATTCACCTTTAGAATCATTAGATTTAAAAACCCCTAATTAATTTCTACGACTACCATATTCTCCCATTATCTTGATTACAAAATTATTTTCCCCTTTTATATCCACAATTTACCCCAATTTTCAATGATCCTAAAGGTTACTTTGTTGTGTTATGTAACAGGTTAAAGAAAAAATATCAACATATTAGAGAAAAAAATAATAACTCAGGGAGAGGGGGTCCCAAATCCACACATTTTCAAGTGTGGGGAGTTGACTAAACTCTAAGATCTAGTCAATGTCATTCAAATTCTTCTTTATGTAATGACTTTGTTAGAATGTCCACAACCTCTAGTTCTGTAGGCATATAGTCCAACTGCACAATATCTTACTCCACCTTATCCTTTATAAAATTATACTTGATTTAAATGTGATTCTTGATTGAGTGATGTTTTATATTTTTACTAATATTTATAACATTTAAAATATCACAATGGATTCCAATCATAGACTTTACTTCAACTCACATATCCACAAGTTGCTGCTTCATCCAAAAATAACTGTGTGAAATATTGAGTGATTGAAAAATATTCATCTTCAACATTTCTCAATGAAATGAAATATTTTTTATTATTCATACAAGAAAATTATAATCCTACAAGATAGAATGCACCACCAGATGTTGAATTTCTATCATTCGTTGATCCATCCCAATCTGTATTGGTATATCCCAATAATGGTTGCTGAGATTGTCATTATACAAAAAACCAAAATCCACTGTGGCCTTGATATAAAAAAGTATTATTTTCATTATGAGAATTTGTATTTCCTTGGGATTACTTTGATATATTTCCATGATTAACTTTTACACACTAGTTATTTTTTGTTTTGAATCACTATATCATATTCATCCATCTTGTTATAAAAGACCCATTAAGTCCCGATGACATTCTTATCTATTAGACTCAAAATAGTTCCCATGTCTGGTTATTTTCAATTTGGTCAAGATATTTATGCATAACCTATACTTATTTTTCATATCCAACAAATTCATCAAAACATTTAGTCTCTACCTGAGACAGGAAGGATTCTTGTTGTAACAAATTCATTTTTTGTGTTTGAACTGGTTCTGACTGATCACCAGTGATATTTTTACTATCTATTTCAGATTGTATCTTTGGATTTTGTGATAATATATATCTTAAATCATCATTTTAATTATCAGTTTCTTATTATAAATCATCATTTTTAACTTATACCTCCTTGAGTTTCTTATGTCCTCATCACTTTCATCAGACAACTGGTCACTCTGTTATTGAAGATTATGATCACTCTCTACTATAGTGAAATCATTAATTTCATCTACTTTTCCCAGCTTCTTATCGAAACATTGTTGATATTATCTACTAGATTTTTGGTATCTTGAAAATATTCAACTGATACCATATTTTTAGAAGAATATAGATAATCATGAAATACATGAATTTTGGTGCTTCTCCCAAAACCCATCTTCTCTCAGTGGACAACTAACACCTGAACTGGGGCATGATACTAATGGTTATATATTCAATGAAATTTAGAACCACTAGTTAATCCAAGTATATATTTGATAGATATTCAGTTTCAAATAAGTCTCTATATCATATTATATCCCTTTTCCACAACACACAATGTTCATACACATATTTGAACAATATAATTCTTGTGTAACACCACTTATTGAATCTGATATCATATGTGAATTTAAATTGTTCATATTATTATCTTCACTTGTATGGCCATTAAACTTTATCACATGTGACATTTAATCACAAAAACCCCATGGATTGTATCTCCCCTATATTCATACACAACTTCCAATTGATACTATAAACATTTAATGCATGGTGAGAGGGGTACCTCTAGAATCATCAAGAAGAGGATTGTGGTTGATCATGATTGATCAAACATTTAACAATTTCTTGCAAAGAATTGTAAGGTTTTTATTCTTATATCAACTTACCAATAAGAATTAACTATTATGGAAATATGAATAAGCATTATTTTCTCACATGCTGAGTCTTGTTCTGGTATTTAGGTTCTGTATGCTTGATCTTTTCCAAAATTTTGGGTTTACTTCCATTAGTAGAAATTTCCTACTTTGATGCTTTACCAATATGAAAATTTTCTTGTATCTTTATTTGATCAGGAATCCTTCCACTTTTCATATTCTATTATTAATTCCTTTATTAGAGGGTTCTTTCTCTTACCTTAAATTCTCACCATGGGGAATGACATGAAAATTTTTCAGTTCATTATTTATTCATTTTTCCTTTATCAGTTATTCAATTCACCACACTTTTTCTTGCTGGTGGTGTGTCCTCCACTAAATGTACATTCTTATTACTCACAAGTGGATTAGATACTCCCTTTTTCTTCCAGGTTAATTCACATTCATTAAAAGAGAGTTTTTTTGAGTTTAATAGAGGAGTTTTTTGATACACCTTTTGTCAAGGCCCTGGTGGTTTCTCTGAGATTTTCAAACAATTTTTTGACTTATCACTTTTTCTTCTAGTTTAGGATTTCTCATCATACACCCCTAAAGTTTGGGATATACTTTGGAGTTATTTTTCATTACCTACTTTCTTCATACTACAATATCTTAAAAAATTAATGTGATTAGAATATATAAAACATATCCCGTTAAAAACATACCCTGTGTCATCATTTCTTGTCTTAGATGTTGATACATCCAGATTTATTCTTCTTCTAACATTTATTCCTCAGGATTATTGACACATAATCATGGTGTGTCCTTATATTCCTTAATAAACTGATCTGATGGATTTTTTTTCTTATGAGAGGCCTTCCTTTTAGACTTTTCAAGAAGATTTTTCTTATTCTTAGATTTAGAAATATTCCTTCCATCACAATATGAAATATAGTCCAAGGATTCATAAAAAAGACATGAAGTATAACCATGAATCCCATAGAAATATTACATGATTTAGTTAATTCCTATAAAATCCTTTTTAGGATAGTATTTAACACTTAAATTATTTTTCATATTTCATAACTATTCACAAATCTCTTCCTATCATCCATAGGAGAAGGATAATCATATCCAATATTGGGTTTTCCCAAAATGGATGTTCTTTGGGATAAGGAAATATTTTAAAGTTTTTTTCCATTGAAGTCATATATTTCCTTTTCATTTCATTATCACCTGCCATAGAATTATAAAATATTAAGTGGAAACCATCATTCAATATGGCTTAACTTTGGAATTAGATTGCTCCACTTCTATCTTGAATGATTCTACCTCTTATCCCAATTGTTGAATCTTATTTTACCTTGACTGAAGTTAATAATTATGTTATATTATGAGAGTATTCACAATAGTTATCTCATCTTATAATTTTTGGGAGATCTTAATTATCATGGAAGATTACTCATGTTATATAGACTTTTTATGACTAGAAAATTCATTATATTATGAATTTTATTGTTGTAGATTTTGGTTCTTTAGAAGAATTTCAAATCATTTTGTATTAAGATTATCATTTTTGGATTTCAAATTATGAATTTTATTTGAGACTAGAGTCTTTACCATTTTATTGCCTTTTTTTTCAATTATTCATCTTGGGAATAATTTTTATCTCTCATATCTATCTACAATTTAACAATATTTTAATCTAAACCTCTTAACATGAGGAATTTAATATCCTACACATTAATACAAATAAA
This sequence comes from Viscum album, assembly GCA_963277665.1. Classification (NCBI taxonomy): domain Eukaryota; kingdom Viridiplantae; phylum Streptophyta; class Magnoliopsida; order Santalales; family Viscaceae; genus Viscum; species Viscum album. Next base: position 194,573,885 of record OY728145.1, read on the forward strand.
TTTACATTTAATTTATTCATCCAAATTTTTATCTGATTCCTTTATTACAGGGAAACCTTAAACTCTTTTCCTTCTTGGAGTTTCTTTATTGTTAGTAGTTTCAATATCTCAAGGAATATCCTGTTCTTCACTCTTTCCTACAGTATCACTAAACGAGTAAATATTTTCACTGTATGATTAATCCAAACCATTCATTAGAACACTATTTGTTTCCTTTAACTAAATCACACTCTTTTCATATACACATCAACACTTAGGAATTCCACTAGACTTCCAATTCTTCTTTGAAGTTCATCCATTTTCCATGGAGAATTGAGATAGAAGAAAACCAAAACTTTAAATTCAAAAACCGACTGAACCAAGTCATATAAAAAAAATTTGATAAAAGAAACCAATTCTATGATACCTATTATTAAGTCCAAATTGGGCTTAGATACCCTAGGGGGGGGGGTGAATCAGGGTATGAATATTCTTTTTGAAAGTCTTTATTACCCATTGGATCTTGAGCTCTTTATTATAAGGGTCACTTTGTTTGACCTTTAGTGTTTATATTTATCTTATCCATTAAAAATTTATCTGATGATGATTCATGGAAATTAAATTAGGAAAACAACACAAGGGAATATAGATTTTTGATTAGTTTACCCTCATTGGGATACATCCAAGGAGAATACAGTGGTAATGTTATGATGTACCAAATCCACTTAGTCTCACTACCAAATTACGAGGTTTGGGATATATCACTTATATACATAGGATCACTTCCTTTATAATGTTTTGGGTTATCTCACTACTTTCCCAAGGGTCACTCTTAACTCTCTTTCGATGAATAACTACCAGTAGAAAGGATGACCTTCTTCCTATTGTTTTTCTCACTACTCTAGAAATGATCCAAACACAGTTTATAGACTTTTAGTTTCATTCATTATCAATAATGAATACAACCTCAAATATAGGTACATGCTCTATTGAAGTCCATATTTTCCACAAATTGTTGTTTTATAAATTTTTTTTTCACAAAAATTTTTAGTCCCTCTATGAAATTCTTTTCTTATTCAACAAAATACCTTGAACCCTCTAGAAACTGATTTTCATCATGTGGTATGAGTACTTTGTATACCACCCCTGCTTTATGGATGGATGGAGCCTTGCAGACCATTTGTACTACACGCTCCCTTTTCCTTTGCAAGCTATCGATCCCCACAAAACCCTTTCATAAACAGTTTTCATAAACTTCTTCACCCTTCATGAAATCCTCCCTAATAAACTACTTAACTTCACAAAATCCTCCCTCATGAACTCTTCTTCTTTTCATAATTCTTCATCATGAACTCCTTCAGACTTCCCCAAATTCATCCAAAAGTGATGATATTTTCTTATTAAATTCACTCTTGTTAATGATTTAATTAGGGGTATTTATATTGGAAAATAGATATAAAATACCCAATAATCCAAATTACCAAAAACTTTGATGCAGTACATCCTTCACCACAAACTTTTCTATGCGGTCTACAAAGTGTTCTAATCATTTGAAGTGGACGATGTATTCCATGAATGAAAAAACTTTTGTGGATCCTTAAATCACTACCTATTAACCAGAAAAAATCAAACTCCCACAATTTCTTTTCCCTACTACTGGAAATCTGACCTTTCCCAACGCTTCTATACCCCCTTTCCCAATGGTTTGGACAAACCGTTGGGAAATCCCACTTTGTGGCCACTTTTCCCAATGGTTTTCCAAAACCGTTGGGAAAGGGTAGTCTTTCCCAACGGTTTTGCTAAACCATTGGGAAAGGTCCACTTTGTGGCCACTTTTCTCAACGGTTTGGCCAAACCATTGGGAGAGGTCCCCAATATATCAACATCACTTCCAGAATCTAGGGTCCTATACCAACAGTTGTCAAAACCGTTTGTATAGGTCTATACCAAAGTTTTTGACAACCGTTGGTATAGGTCCTTTGATTTTTTATCAGATCTTCTTAATGAGAAAATTCTATAAATCAAAATTTAAAATAATTATGATAATGCATATATATATTTATGAAATTATGTTCACAAAAGTAATGTTAGGTTAGTGGTTAGGTCATTCAATGATAAACTGGAGGTCCTGGGATCAAATCCCAGTGAATGTTTTTTTTTGGAAATACATATACCAATGGTTTTATAGAACCGTTGGTATAGATTTTCCTATTACTTATACCAACGGGTTTCAAAACCATTAGTATATACCTATCCCCAGAGCCTACTTGCCAACAGTCCTCCAAACCATTGGTATAGGCTATACCAACGGTTTGGAGGCCTATACCAACGGTTCCAAACCGTTGGTATATGTTAGTTTTCCAGTAGTGCATCCTATGAACTATGAACCTCCAACAATCTAATATCAATATGAAGTCCACATTGTCCACTTCATAGTCCACATAACCTTGCTATGTGAAAATATTCCTTTTCTAATTTTCCTTTTCCATTCCGCATACCTCATTTACGGTTTTCATAGCATTGTTGAGATACTATGTGGTCTGAGAACTCAATGATTTTCCCAACAATCTCCACCTTTGGGTGTGTTGTCAACTCTTTACATTTTGATACCTCTTTATAGCTTCTTCCATCTTCTACCAGAATTTTCTTATTACGATACAAATTGTGATCAATGATCTACCCAAGACACACTCTAAGACCATATTATCCATGCTCGGTTTGAGAAACAAGATTATAATGAAATTTTCATCAATTAGTCACTTCATTTCAAAAAAATCAGCTGATTTCATCACAAACTCTATCTGTCGTGATATATAACATTTGATTGATCACCTTTAACATCATCATATTTATACCCCCCTTAATTCATGGCTCCCTTTATCAGATTCTCCCCCTATATCTATTAAGAAATTATTATCCCCTTTTATATCCAAAATTTCTCCCCTTTTGTCAATAAAATTGAATGTTACTTCATTGTGGTCTAAAATAGGTTAAAGAACACATATAAACATATCATGGAAAAACACAACATACCTTAGGGTTTGGGGGTCCCAAATCTGCACATTTTAAAGTGTGGGGATTTGACTGAACTCTAATATATATTCGATAAAGTTCAATTGATTATTTGGGTAAGTACTTTGTTAGAATTTCAAAAACCTATAGTTCTGTAGGCATATACTACAACTTCACAAGATCTTACTCCACCTTCTCCTTGGTAACATGATACTTGATTTTAATGTACATTTTTATTGAGTGATGGACTAGATTTTTTCTAATATTTATAAAATTTAAATTATCACAATTGATTCTGATCAAATACTTCACTTTAACTCCCATATCATTAAGTTGCTACTTCATCCACACTAACCATGTGAAAGCTTGAGCGACCGCAATATAGCCATATTTTACATCTCATAATGAAATGGAGTCTTGTTTATTACTCATAAAAGAAATGCATAATCCAAAAAAGATAGAATGCACCACTTGATGCTGATTTTCTATCATCTGCTGATCTATCCCAATATGCATATGTATATACCAATAATTCTTATTGAAATTTTTTGTTATACATCAAACCAAAATCCACCATGCCCTTGATATACTGAATTATTATTTACTACAATCAAGTGGATTTTCTTGGGATTTCATTGATATATTGATACTTGGAATGTGGAAAAAACAATATCAGGTCTTATTACTATCAAGTAAAATAGACTTCCAATGATTTACCTATATTTTGTGATATTAAATACATTGCCTTCATCATCTGATGATAGTTTCATCTGGGTATCCACTAGAGTCATATTATCTTTGGAATTATCTATTCAAAATATTGTAAAAACCTTCTTAGAATATTTAAATTTATAAATTAATGCTCAATACACTCCTTATGTCACCTGTAAACCTATTAAAAACATTAGTTTAATAATCATTGACATCTCAAAATCATTTTTAATGAATTGTTATAACTTTCTACATTGTTATTCCTTTGATTCACTAAATATAATGTCATTTACATACACAAAAACCATCATCCTTTGATTTTTTCATTATTTCCATATAGATTATAATCAACTCCTCCATGTATAAAACTGAGTTTCTTTAAAAACTTTTAAAGTCATGAATACCATGATCTCGGTTCTTGTTTCATCCCATATAGTACCTTCCTCAGTTGAAAAACTCTATTATCATATTCATGAATGAGAAAACCATTTGGATTATCAATATAAACCTCCTATTCTAGAACCCCATTCAGAAATGATGACTTAATACCCTTTTGGAAAACTTTATACCTTCTTTTCACTGTTATGACTAAGAATAATCTGATTTTTTCTATCCTTGCAACAAGTGAAAATGTTTCATCAACTTCAATACCCTCTATCTGGGTGTACCCTTTACACACTAGTTGTTATTTGTTTCAAATCACTATATCATATTAATTCATCTAGTATGAAATTACCATTTAGACTAGATGACATTCTTATCTGTAGGCCATAAAAAAATATACCTTTTATTATTCTTCACAATTTGGTCAAAATATTTATTAATAGATTGGAACCAATTCTCATGTCCAGCTGATTCATCAAAACATTCAGGTTGTACATGAGATAGGAAGGAATTTTATTGAAATAAATTCCTTCTTTGTGTTTGAATTGGTGCTTCCTGATCACCAATGATGTTCTATCTATCAATTTTAGCTCAAAAATTTGGATTTTGTACTGATATAGAATTGACCTCCTCCTTTTAATTATTAGTATCTTCTTATAAATCATCATTTTCCACTTCTACTCCCATGATTTTCTTAACTCCTCATCATATTCATCAGAAAAATGGTCACTGTGTTGTTAAAGATTATGATCATTCACTACTACAGTAACATCATTAATTTCAACTACTTTTCCTAGCTTCTTTTTGAAACATTGTTGATATTATATCCTAGATTATTGGTATCCTAAAAATTATCAGCCGATACCATATTTTTATAATAAAATAGTTAATCATGAAATACACAAATATTGCAACTTCTACAATAATCCATCTTATCTTAGTGGAAAACTAACACCTAAACTAGGGAATGATACCATTGGTTATATATTCAATGAAACTTATAAAAATTTGATCATCCAAGTTTATATTTGATATATCTTTAGTTTCAAAGCAAAATCTTCATCATCTCATCTCCTTTTTCCACAACACAAAACCTTCAGATACATATTTGAACAATATAATTGTTATGTAACACCACTTGTTTAATCTGATATCACATGTGAATTTCAATTGTTCATATTATTCTCTTCATATATATCTCCATTCAAATTATATAATAATTCCCTTTCAGCACACACACCCCAAGGATTGTATCTCCCCATTAGTCTTGCACAACTTCGAGTAGAAATTAGAAACATTTCATTCATGTGTAGTGGGTTACCTATAGAATCCTCAAGAATAGGATTGTGGTCCATCCAGATTGATCATCCCTTTGACACTTTCTTGCAAATAAATGTACTATTTTTATGATTATTCCAACTACCCAAAAAATTTAACTATTCTAGGTATATGACTAAGTATTATTTATCCACATTCTGATTCCTCTTCTGATATTTTGGTTTTGTAATCTTGGCATTAAAATTTGGGGTTTACACCCATTAGTGGAAATTTCCTTCTTTGATGCTCTACCAATATTCCATTTTTCATGTCTCTTTATTTGATCAGAAATCCTTCCACTTGTAAACTTTTATTTCTCCTTCCCCCATCGGAGGTATCTTCCTCTTACCTTCACTTCTCACTAGGGATAATGACATATAAATTTTTAAAGTCATTCTTTATTCATTTTTATTTTATCATTTATCCCAGTCACCACACTATTCTATGCTCGCAGCAAATCCTCTACCGAACATACATTCTTCTTACTCACAACTAGAGTAACTACTCCCTTTATATTCCTGGTTTATTCATATTCTTTCAAAGAGAGTTGTTGTGAGTGTAACATATGAGTTGTTCGATACACCTTTTGTTGACCCCCTTGTGTTTCCTCTGAGACTTTAAACCTATTTTTCAACTTATTAATTTTTCTTCTAGTTTAGGATTTCTATTTATACACCATAGGAGTTGGGGATCTACTTTCAAGTTTCTTTTCCTTCCCTAATTTCTTCTTGCTGAAATATATTACAAATTTCCCATTATTATAACATATAACACATTCCCATTAAAAACATACCCTATGTCATTATTTATTGGATAAGATGTTGATGCATCCAGATTTAATCTTCTTATAACATTGATTCCTTATGATTCTCAACAAATACTCATGGTGTGTCCCTATTTTACACTATAATAACATCTTATTGATGATTTATTCCGAGAGACATTCATTTCAAACATTTCAAGAATCTTTTTCTTATTCTTAGATTTATAAATATTCCTGAATTTAAAATTTGAAATGTAGTGTTAGTATTTAGAGAAAAATCTTTTAGTATGACCATGAATCCCATATAAAAATCACATGATGTCATTACTTCATGTAAAATACCTTTTAGGTATATATTTAGAACCTAAAGTTTTCTTTTAATTTTTGGAACTATTCACAGATCTCTTACTATCATCCATTAGAGAGGGATAATCATATCCAATAATAGTTTTTTTCAAACTAGATGGCCTTTAGGAAGAGGTAATACATTCATGTTTTTTATTTGAAGTATCATATATTCTTTTTTATTTCATTATCACCTGCCATTGGATAATCAAATAGTAAGTGAAAATCATCCTTCAATTTTGGTTTCACTTTGGAATTTGATATCTTAATTATTTATTGAATGATTCTACCTCTTATCCTAATTATTGAATCTTATTATCCCTATAATAAACTTGAAAACTATGTTCTATTATGTGAATTTTACCACTAGTTATCTCATCTTCTAATTCTTAGGATATATTATCTATCACGTCAGCTTACTCCTTTTATTTAGATTTTTCTGAGTAGAAAAATCATTACAACATGCATTTTCCTACTATAGATTTTGGTTCCCCAAAACTAGTTCAGATTTTTCTATAGAAAGATCATAATTTTTTAGATTTCAAATTTTGAATTTTATCTAAGTCTAGAGTCTTTAACATTTCATTAGCTTTCAGTTTTTGCAATTATTCAACTTGGGAATAATATTTATCTCTCATATCTATGGACACTTCCACGAGACTTTTATCAAAACCTATTATTTTTTTGACTTCAAATTCATTAACTTGACTCCAAATAAATTTACATTTAATTTCTTCATCCAATTTTTGATATAATTCCTTTTTAAAATAAAAAATTCCAATTTTTTACTTCTTGTGATTTCTTCATCATTAGTAGTTTCAACACATCTTGGAATATTATGTTCTTAACACATTCTTACAGGATCATTGAATGAGTAAATATTTTCACTGTATGATTAATCCAAACCATTTTTAGTACACTATTTGTTTCCTTTAACTTAATCAAACTCTTTCCATATACAATTCTACACTTAGTAACTCCACTAAACTTCTTCTTATTCTTTTAAGTTCTTCCATTTTCCATGGAACATCGAGATAGAAGAAAACTAAAACTTTGACTTCAAAAATCAGCTGAACCAAGTCATCTAAAACAAATCCGATTAAAGAAACCAATGCTATGATACTGATTGTTAGGTCTAAAAGGGGCCTAGATACCATGGGGGGAATCAATGTATAGATCTTCCTATTGAAATTACTCCTTCCCCACTAGATCTTGACCTCTTTAGTATAAGAGTCACTTTTTTTTTCTCTTTTGTGTTTATATTTGTCTTATCCATTCAAACTTTATCTGATGATGAGGCACAAAAAGTAAATTAGGAAAGAAAACACAAGAAAATAGATATTTTTACTTAGTTCACCCTCATTGGGATACATCCAAGGAGAATACAATGGTAATTTTCTGATGTACCAAATCCACTATGGCTCATTGCCAAATTACATGTTTCAGGCTAGATCACTTATATAGAAAGGATCGCTGCCACTACAATGTTTAAGGATATTTTACTACATTCCCAAGGGTCACTCCATAACTCTATTTTGATGAATCACTAATGGTGGAAATTATGACCTTATTATTATTCCTTTTCTCACTACTCTGGAAAGGATCCATATATAATTTATAGACTTGTAGGTCTATTCATTATCAATAATGAATAAATCCTCAACTGTTGGTAGATTCTCTATTGAAGTATCCCTCTTCCACATACTATTGGTTTTGGAAAATTGATTTCAAAAACTATTTTATTCCCTATGTGAACTTCCTTAATGATTTTATAAAATACCTTGAATCCTCATAAACTACAAAAATTCACAGAATGCTCCATGAACTCTTATTCTTTGTGGAATTCTTCTTCTCGAACTATTATAGACTTCCCCAAATTCATCCAGGAGTGATGATATTTTCTAACGAAATTCAATCTACTTAATGATCTGATTAGGGGTATTTATATAGTAAAATAGATCCAAAATACCCAAAATTCTGAATTACCAAAAAATTTAATGCGATACCGACTTCACCATGAACTGTGATATGCAGTCCGTATAGTGCGCCGATCCTTTATGGCGGATGATGTCTTCCATTAATGAAAAACCCATTGAACCTCCATAAATCACCACCTATTAAACATTAACAACGAGCCTCCCATAAATAGTTTTTCTCTTATGAACTATGGACCTCCTTCGTACTGATTTCACTACGCAGTCCGTGTAGCGCATTTCACTGTCCACATAACATTACTATACAAAAATATTCCTTTTATAATTTTACTTTTCCATTAATTTTACTTCTTTTACGGTCTTTATAGTTCATATATGATACTATGCAGTCTATGAGATCCATTATTCACAGTCCATGAACTGCACTTCTCCATCCTCGAACTACTCTTAAGAGACTCCTTTGCAGAAACCTTCTTTTTCCATAAAACAAACTCTCAATTTTGAGGATAAAAATTTTGGAAGACACTGGTAAGTTGAACCATCTTAAATATATTATTTTCCAACGCTGACCATACGGATTCTCGGTCATCTGACCTTGTTAAAAAACACAATCAACCCAAAAATACTGCAATGTAACCTTTATAGATTTTTCCCAATAGAGATTATAAGAACATACCAACCAGTAGAAATTATGATTGTTTGAATTTTCATAGTTATTTATGTTTGTGAGCATGTTTAGTGGTAATTAGACTTTAAGATTATGAATATTTCAATTAATGACTCATGAAATTATATTTTATGATGAAAACTATCACGACATAAGTTCACAGCGACGTAGGGTATGTTATGTGTGTCATGATTGGCAAGTCATTAATGGATATGTCGAGGAAGTATTTTTCCCTTACATATTTATAGAAGATGATATTTCAGACCTTTGATTGGAATATAACTATGACCCTACATTCCATGTCCATGGCGTAACAACATGTTTCTTCCAAATATTCAAAGAAAGATGTATCAAGCATATATGTTGTTGTCATGGATGTGCAACCTCCTTAATGAGATATTTTCATAGGGGAATATATTATACAGTGAGTGTTCATTTGTGGTTTTCATTATTGAATCATTATATTTTTTCTTTTCTTCACCTTGAACCATTTCTAGACAGTAATCTTGGACTTTAGGTAAGGCCACCTAATGCCAATGAGAAATAATCCTAGAGGTTCACACTATAAGTGTTTCCATCGATCTTGATTAAATTCTATTTGAATTTAATTAATGGAATACATATTATTCTCAAGACTATGGAGTAATTTTATTCATGGTTTATTGATTACATAAATTAACGAAATATTTATTCACCAAACAGTGAATAAAATATATTTCTTTATTTTATTGAATATTTAATAATTTTTTATTTACTAGTTTTTAGATAAAATATTTATTTAAGAGAATAAAATATTTTATTTTGGCATTCAATAAAGTATAGAAGAGTTAAAACATACCAAGACTGAGTCTAATGAAAAATATTAATAACATTTCGGTTAAATAATATTTGTTATTGCGCATGTTGGTTCATGACATAAAATAATTATAATATTATTTTATTATGTGGAATGGGGTTTACGAAAGTTTATTATATTATTTCATGAATAAAATTAAATTCAATAATAATTTGACCAAAAACCTAGCTCGATAAATAAATAGTTATGTCTATTGTATATAGAATTGGTCAGTGCAATCAAAATAGATAATTATTGCACACAAAATATTCTCTCTCGACTCCTCCTCCTCTCTCCCTCTCAAGAATGAGGAATGCAAGAGAGATTTATTTAAGACCAAAGAATTTGCAGTCAAGAATGAATAATGAAAGTCATTTGATTTTCCATTCTAGCACCCAAAGATCAAGTTATATTTCTCAAAGATCATAGGAGCTTGTGTGGATCAACGCTAGAAGTATTTTATCCGTGGATCCTCACAACATAACAAAGGGAATTCGAAAGGGTCTTTTTGGATGATCAATATTTATCAATAAAGAAAGCTCTTAATCCCATGAATTAATTTATTCTGATATTGAATAAATTAAATATAAATTTTAAATGCAAGATCTCGTCTCATGGGTTTGATTAATGATAATTAAAATAAATTTTAATATATCTCCCACCAATGTACACTTACACTCCGCCCAGAACCAACACATCTTGAGAGAGGTTTTAGGAAAAAGGTTATATAATGTTTAAAGAGGGTAAGAAAATAATAATTTCAATAAAATCCAAAAGGAACCAAAATAGGTTTCCATAAAAAATTATTTTTTATAAAAACTATAGAAGTTTAAAAATATTTCATCAAGCAGTTTTTGAAATGATGTAATAAAACAGAGGTTCCATTTTACCAACTCTTCTAAATAAATGAAATTAAGACAGGAACCTTTAAAACATGTGTATCCCCATCAATAGAAGGGTAATTAAACTAGTTATATTTTTTGGGACATATATATAGAGTATAAAATAATTTAATAAAAATAGTAGAGAGAGAAAAAGTGGTAAATAGATAGAAAATACAATCCAAAGAAAACTGGGTGGTTCAGAGAGATCCCATATATTATGTCCATATTTGTCATCCAATATCACTTAACCTATATTATAATCAAATTATATTTTGAAATACATTATTTGGAACCTTATTAAAATATATTTTATTTATTTTCAATATTTTATGTTTTTTAGAGTAATTTTATTGGGATATCATTTTAGTTTCTATTGTCCTAAGGTCCTTTATTTCACGGTTCCAAGATCAAATTAATTTGTGGATAATTTCTGAAGTTCTTGTAGAATTGGATTGAAAACTCATAATAGAAATGAATTTATATTAATATCCTTCCATAAATTTAAATGGTTCCAAATATCCATAGTTGTTCTGATATATAGATAATCCATTTAGTATAAACATTATATTTATACAATTAGTTCATTTATGCAATTTTACTAACCAACATGAAGTAATTTTTTTTATTTAATTAATACATTAAAAATATAAAATAATTTATAATATTCTTATTATCATTTTATTAAACCATAATATTATTTCTATAACCATCCTTTAAGTTCATAGAGAACAATGAAGCATGTTTTTCATGGAGGTGGGGAAGCGACCATATTATGAACAAAAGTTTTTTTTTAGAAAGAAATGAAAATATATTAAATTACCATAATAACATTATAGTATATTTATGATTTTAGATTCATTATTCCTTGATGAATGGAATTTGTTTTGGAGGATTAGGAGTAAGAAAAATTAAATGGCATGGTTGAGGGAATTACCTTCTACATTAGATATCTATTCTTAGGCTTCCTCTTAATCCACATTGGGTAGATATTTTGATGATAAAAAAGGATTATAAGGACATGAAGGAGATAGGGGGAGATAATTTGGTAGATCTTTTCTAAGGTAGGAAATTTATAATGTGTGAGGAGAAGGGGTTATGGGGGTAATATTTATAATGGGAGGTGAAGTGTGTTTTTTAAATATTATTTTCATTAGATTATTATTTTTTCTTAGGAAATTCAATAGTGGTGAATATTACGACTATATAAATTAAATGGTTCATATTAACCTAAAATAATGGTTTCATACACCACACCTTATGAAATTAATCATTTATTTAATTTATAATGTTAAATATTGTATTTTGCAGCATTTCAAAATTCACAAAAAATCAACTATTTTAAAAAATACCAAATATTCACCCTAATAATTTTTCTATGTGTATATTATAATAATAAAATTAATTTTATGGAAATAATTTTCAAAATATAATAAATTTAATATTTAAATAAATTCCTTAGTTATTTGAAAAAATACCAATTTTAATATTATGATCATTTTTATGACCTTTTGAAAAAAATATTTACCTTCGCATAAAATTAAATTTTTATTATAATAAAACATAATTTTTTTTTAAAAACACACTTTAGAAAAATAAAGTTTATTTAAAAACATTATATTTTTTTATAAAAAAGATAATAATACATATATGTTTAAAAAAACTTCAAACACATATTTATCATTTTAAAAACACACTTTTGTTTATATGTTGATTTAAATATGTCATATTTTCATTTTATAAGATACCTAAATATTAGTTTACACTTCCATAAATGAGGATACTATTTCAACGGTCATGATACTATTCCTACTGGTCAGTTTACAATTCCAAAAGTCAGATTACTATTCCAACAGTTAGATTTGTAACGGTAATGTGGGTTACCTATTTTATATAAATACCACATATTTAATTTATTCTTCATTTAGTTTTATTTTCTCTCAAGTTTATTTATATTTTAGTTTTCAAAAATAATATTTCAATACTAATATTACAGTTCATTTCTAATATTGTGATTGTGATTTTGATTTTTCTAGGGGATCAAGCAGATCTGAATTTTCAAATTATAAGTATCTTTTTTTTTCTATTTTTCTCCATTGTAAAACTTTAAATTATTATGAACATTTTTATTATCTAAATATATTGTTCAAATTAATATAATATTTTTTTGGGTTTTATCTTGTGATTTATATATTTTATATAACACAACATTACTAAATATGGTACGTATATATAAGAAGGGAAATTCCATTAATAAAAACACATTCCTGGGGACCATGCAACCTGATATTGCAGTTAGGATCAAGTTTCATGATTTATCTTCTCAAAATATCTATTAACATACTATAAACCCCATTAGTATCCCTAAATTAGACTTAAATGATACCATGGCTTCTTGAGAGTAAATATGAGGATTCCTCATTGAAAAATTATATCTTTATCTTTAGTTTTGGTCTAATAGACATTGGGTAGGTTTGGTAGGATCTAATGAATCCATTGATTCATCTATTTTCATCCATGTATTTCTTTCTCCTTTTATGTATTTATTCTATCAAATTATACCAATGGTATGGAAATTATTGGTTGGCCTATAAGGTATCGTTAATTCCCTAGGGGTCTTTATAAAACAAAAAATTTATAAAACTCAACAGATGAAACTAATTAATTAAAATGAGTATAGAATCAGTCTAAAATCCTTCCACAGAGAAAGTGAAATTAGTTTGATTAGGTTTTAAAAATATTTTATTTTATTAAATTAATGAAATATGAATTAAAAATGGGGTTTGATTGATTTTGAGAAAGTAAAAGGTAAAGAATATTGACTGATTGGTTTGAATATAGATTTTGAAAAACGTTCATAAGTTTTGTATTTTTAGGGTTCAGGTGTAATTCGATTTTATAAAATTGGTTAATTAATTCAAGATTGGTTTTGGAGTCAAGATGATGGGGATCCAATTGTCATGGTATCCTCTCCTAAAAGAGGAAATACCCTATTTACCTTGGTCTGATAATTTAGGGTTTTACAGAGGCAAGTTTGTTTCGATATAATATTTAAACCTAATTTACCATAAAGTTGACAATGGTCATTCCTTATTTATGGTTTTCAGTTTTTTAATTTTAAGGTTTATTTAGGATTCAATTATTAATTGTCATTATAAATGGAAAACAAAGGGATTATAAGTTGAATATTACATTGTAGAAAACCAAATACATTAATGAAATAAAATTAATCAAATGCACTTTCCACCTTTTATTACATAAACCCATAACAATGTAGGTTTACCCATAATTTAATGTTAGGATAATATAAAAGGATAAAAAAATAATGCATTCAGAAATGGAGTTGAACTCAAGGAGGGGCCTGCACAACCCAATTTCTTGCTCCAATATTTGGTATATAGATATTTCCACAGTAGTAGGATATCCCTCCTTCTATAGGATCTATATAGGCTCCAATATTAATTAATATCATTAATATTTGGTCTAAAGGAGGTCTAAGGCATGTCCCATGTCAACTATTATTTCAAATATTGAAGATACACAAGATATGGGAACTTAAATCCCATCTTGAAAAGTTACGTGATGCGTAATGTGTTTACACAATGCATAATTTCTTAAAATATTTCCTTTACTTCACAACATGTACTTTTTTCCATATCTTGGACCAGTATAGGATGTGTAATGATTTAAACATCATGTAATGTCATTTTTTATAATCTGAAAGCATCATTTGTTCTTATTTCCTTAGTTTTATTCCCTAAAAGTGACATTACATGACATATAAATCATTACACGACGTGTGATCCTTTTCCAAGATTCTTTGTATCCCACCATAAAACATAAACAAATTAAACTGTTCACAAAACTGGAAATTGTAATCTATAAAATATATAAATCAATACATTAAAATACCATAAAATATATACATGATATACATATTTCAATTATGGATTTCAGATCATGAATAGAAGAATAACGATTTTTAATTATCATTATTATGGTTTAGTGGATTGAATCATTATTATTAACATTGGAAAAAGGGTTTTGAATAACAAGGTTATCTTCATCTAAGGTAGATTTAACTTATCCAATCTATTGATTATGATTAATTTTTATGTGATTTTATTCCATTTATTTACATTGATTATTTATCAAATTATTGATTTTAAATTATTCAATAAATTGGTATTTCCAAGATTTGGTAGAGTTTATTAATTTTTTGTTTTTATGTAAACCATAGGATTTCATTTAAAAATAATGTTTTGTGAAATCCATGTTTTTGGTCATCTTGAACTAGTTTAGTTAAATACTTTGTATTAACAAGTTGTTTGTGAAAACTATATTTAGAAATTAATATTGTTTTATAAATTGACTTGTTTGGGTAATAGATATGATCAGGAAGTGTAGGGAATTAATGGAAGGGATAGGTAATTATGATGGATGGGAGGTTCCATCATGTGTATAAAATGGTCATGGTGAGCCATGATATTTTGTAAACACTTGGTTTGGTCAAAATCCATAGTGGGTTTATACCATTATCAAAAGAAATATTTTTTTTAAATTCCATTTCATTGGTCTTTCCATTGTAGTTTATTATATATATATTCTATGAATACTTATTTGGTTGAAACATGGAAGGGTTACCTTTCTAGGGGGAAATAAAAAGTTGTATCATTTTGAGAAACTTATTTTCTTTCTTTATAATGGATAATCAATTGTTTTTTCTAAAATGTGACAACATATTTTCAATGATGTTGGTTATATTATTGGGAATAGATCTTATACGGGATTGTATGAGAGTCTTTTAGAATCTTACTCTGTATTTTTATACTCAACTGAACCAAAACTTTTTGATACACATATATACATGTTATGTTTTGGTGCAGATAAGAGAAAGGATACAATGTTTATAAGAAATGGATACTAGGGTCTATGTTTATGGTATACATGAATGTGTTTGGTCATATGTTGCAGGAGGAGTTTTATCATCATCAATGGGTAAGTACCATTTTCTTAATTTTCATGTATTTTTGGGATCATGATAGTTTTATTTCCACTACACTATATATATTTTTAGTATCTTTTAAATGGTTTTTAAAGTTGGTTTTTTATATTTTTAGATATAATTTTTAATCCATGTCTGATATAGATATTTGTATATTTTTTTTGTTAAAATCATTACCCAATGATTGTGTTTATCACTGAACACTAGTTACTAGACTCTGGTGATTAAGGAACATGCATGAGACCTTTTGGAAATAATGGATTGGGTCTTAGGTTGTAGGATCCCATGTTATAGTTGTCACATTTTCCATAAAATTGTTCCTTCAGTTATGGTTTTTGAATGAAAACCATAAGGATTTACTCACTGAGGTATTTTTAATCCTCATTTACTTCTTCTTCCATTTATTTCACGCCATTATATTTTTGGGAAAGTAAATTTTTATTCTCAATTATATTATATTTTACAACTTTCTTTCATTTTACATATATAAATAATTTATTCATGGATTTATTATATTCCTCATCATCTTATAACTTCTTGGTTCACTTTTCAATATGGTGACCAGCCATTAAACATTGATGTTTGTGGAAATGAGTTTTTATAAAAACAAATTATTGAAAATTTTAGTGATAATAAATTAAATAATTTACTCACATTGTGATAAATATATTTATTTATATAATATTTAGAATTTATCATTCATTTTAAAATTTGATGAAAATTCTATTTTTTCCCTTTTATAGTTCACTATAGTATTTAAAACATAAATATTTTTATTTGAATTATTTAAACTTTTAATTTTTTTAATGTGTTCCTGACTTAATGGAATAAAAATTTCATTCCGAACATACAATCTAAATCATACATTATAATGGACTTAATAGACTATGAAATCAAATATGGACTCGACTCACAATATTGGACATTACTTTAGTATTTGGGCCATAAATTCTCCACCATTTCAGGGATTTGAACCAAATTTGGATAAGATATTGAGGACAAAATTTTGAAAAAATCATTATTCTATAAGGATAAATGATTGATGCGTTTTGGAGGTCAAACAAGCCGTAAACATTGTCTTAAAATATTTGGACGAATTTCCCCATTCACACTTGAAACCATTTGTAACCTAGCTTCCCCTCCACTCTGTAAATATGTATTTTTCTCATTTGAAGTGGTTGCGACGTGTATTATGAGATTGTGAATAGAGAATAAGTGGTTACATATCATTTAAATTCATAATTGGAGGAGGGAAGCTACCAAGCTAGGATTTCCCCCAAAATGCTCTTTTTTCCTCTTCTTTGTTGTAATGTTGTTTTTATTTCAATAAACTCTTAGTTTAATTTAAGTTTATTCTTTTATTTTCAATTTTCATCTTCTATTAATATTACTATTTGGCATGGAAATAAATAGTAAAAACATTATTGGGTTATACCCTTTCAAAAACCTTTGCAAATGCAAAACCATTCTACGATGACTACACCACCCATGAAAGGGTAATTCTTTTTAGTAATCGATATAACTCTAACCTTCTTCATTTAACTATTTTAAATAAATGGGATACTTTAACTCACATAGTAGGATTTATGAATTTATTTTTTAAATTAGAAGATACTAATCAATAAATTGAACAACATACATAAAACTTGTGAGGTTGAGTAATGTGTGAACTGTTAGAGCTCTAACTTAATTGGTAAAAGAAAAACAAACATAATTAATTTGTAGAGTTAAAATATAATCCCCAATATCAATTCATCATCATTCCCAGAATTTATATGTTCCCTAATTTACCACTAACCATGACCTAGTATTGGAATAACAATCAATGCAGGGTGCTATGATTTCATGTTCCGAAGCTAGCCTATGGTTCAATTCATTTCATCATTGTGGATAAGTTACATTCTGTAGGTTTAGAGGGTTATAAAATTAGGGGATAATAATTTAGTGGAGATTAATATAAATTATAATTATTAATAAGTAATTAAACAGGTATAGTCAGATTGGTTATGGGTTTTAAAATAGTTAAAAAAAACATCTTCTCGTTGTGTTTTTTAATCAAATTTCAATTTCAAAAAAGAACAAAAAAATACTATCTTCTTCTAGAAAACATATTATTATTATTTTATAAAAATAAAACCCCCATCCTTCTAAGTTTTTTTATTCCTTTTTATTTTATTTTTAAAATACATTTAATAAGTTTTTAAATTACTTACTCCTTTGAGAGATGACCTTGTTCTACCACTCTACAGAACCTAAGTACCCAAAATCACACTTTATTTAAGAGTAACTATGTTAATGACTTTAAAATTTTATAAATTAATAAACCTATTATTCTTTGGGAGAATCCTCAATTGTGATATTATTAATTTCCTTTGAAACTAATTCTATATAAGTATCATTTTTCATAGGATCATCTTCATTAGTCTTTATTTAATATAAAATAAGAATTATATTAATACAATCCAATGAAATTATCTTTGGATCAATTTCCTCCATCCCCAAACCTTATGATTAAAGTGAGGTAGAAATATTTTCAAGATCTGTTTCAAAATATTGAAATTTTTGAGGGTTTCTCTATATCTCTTCATGTCCTCCACTATAAAATTCTCCCTATCAAATAATAAATCAAAATATTCATTCAGGTAAATACTCAAGTACTTATATTTATTATACATAACTTGATGCATTTATTCAATAAACATTGTGTTGTATTCAAAGGTGTAAAAAAACTTCTCCTAAAGGGAGTTTTAAGATTTACATAATATAAAAATAATGTAGATTTTATTTAACAAATATTACTATAAATTATTTATTACTTTAACTTCAGCACAAGACTCCTTATGATCTATTTCTAAGAGATAATGACAACCTATATTGATTGTAATTCCATGAATGAATGTTTTTCACATATCCATGATTAATGATGAAAATCATTATTTCATATGATTTTTCTGAAGTTATAATTTTTTTCCATTGAAGATCAAAATTCTATAATTATTCACTACTCATGACATGTCTTCCAAATAAATAAAACAACTTCAAACAAATCCACCCTCTCCAGTATTATTTTTTAATCAAAATAATATTTAATGATGAATGATTTAAATTAAATTTATAAATTTTATATCAGAATATAAAAATTTAAATCTATATAATTATTATTACAAGTCATATTGTTAATAAAATATCACCTTATTCTTGAAAAATGCATTTATTGAAAAATCATTTTTTGACATGATTCAAGAGTTTATTTTTAAACTAAATTATACCAATTTTGCAATTTGAATTTTATAAAATGGTGGAATTTTTTTATTATCATAATTAATATTATGCAATAATTTTAACTTATTTTTTTGTCATAATGAATATTAAAAATAATAAAAATTAATTACCTTGGTTATGGTTAAAACTGGATTTTTTGTGTTACATACGCCTGTGTTAAAATTAATTTTCCACAAAAATTGAATTTTTATATGATAAGTAATATTTTATGTTGATAATTAGTGGCTATAAATTATCTAATAATTCTAATTTTATTTTATACTCAATGGATAAATTAATTTGGTTCAAAAACTAGTTACCATGGTGAAAAATAAAATGGAAAAAGAGAGTAAAGTAGGGGGAAAAGGAAATAAAATGTTTGAAAAATGTTTCTTTTTAGTGGTAGAGGTATGGATTGACCATATATTCCATCCACACCATTATTCATCAATTTTAGAGGCACTTGGGTTGATATTGACTTCCCATCATTGAATTTTTTTGGGTATCTACAAAAATGACACTCCTACTTAATTATAAAGGGCACCCCATCCCCTAACTTATTCACACCTATCAAAAGATATTGATCGAAAAAACATAAAAAATATCTTCCCAAAATTCTTTTAAACATTCTATATCTAATGGTATTCCCAAAAGAACAGCCCTAGGGTCTTTAATAAGAGATCCAAAGGAGGATATCCTAAGTGAATATAATTATCTTCACTAAGATCTTTCATTTTACTTTTTATTTTATCAAAATAAATTATCTTTTAAAATTTGAAATTTAATAACAAAATTATATCCAATATAATTATATTCTTATGTTAATGGAATAATATTATCCTTCCAACTCTCTATCAAATGGGAAATAAATCCATTGCTCGTGTGTATGGAGAACTACCTCATTGCGAACCGATATAATTTGTTTCCCATCACCGACTCAAATGGATAGTCATAATGAATAAAATATTGAATATATATATAATAAATATGGAATGATTTTAATTCTGTAAAATTAATATTTCATTCACTTCTTTACCCTTACCCATTAAGGGAATGATATCATCGCTTATGTGTACATATGACCTACCAACTCCATGAAGCTATGTGATTCATTTTCTATATCCAAATTTCATGTATGGTTATAAAAAGGGTATCTAGTGAATAAATGTGATTTTCATCATATTAAATTCATTATGTATATTATTTATATATATACTATATACAATAATCAGAATATCCATGACAAAACATGCTTGTGAAAACAAAGCAGTTAACACTCAAAATAATGTTAATAATGAAATGTTTTTATGGAACAGGTGGTAAGATGTAATAATAGGATAATATATGATATTATAAACATTAATATGGTTCAGGTATAAATTAATAAAAATATCAAAACCATTTTATAGGAGTAAAAATTATGTCCATCTAAAGGGAATCGTTAGGTAAGGGGTTTCATAACTCAATTTATTTTCATTGCGTTATATTACTTCTTCCTTGTTTTGGATATTATAATATTTTTTGTACAATGATTTTTTATTATTAATGTTTCAATTAAAGTATATTATTTCCTAATTTTACAATTGAAAAGTTACCAAAGAGGTGAGAATCTATTTTAGAATATCACTTTCTTTTGGAAATGCTTTTTTTCATTGAATTAATCTTTTAATTTATACTTAATAATCTCTAATAATATTATTATCCACTATAAATTTAATGAGTTTCCATATTTTATTCAAAATTTTCCAATATTTGGAAATTTATTAAATAAAATAAATTTTTAAAAGAAATACCAATTTTTTCTCTCTTTTAATCAGATATACTTTTCTTCAATGTCAATGTTTTTAAAAATTGTTTCACAAAAGTACTTTTATTTAATAAAATTATTTATTAAGGAAATTTTATGTTATCATTGAATTTAAAAAGGGGTTTAAAGGAATATTTATACAATTTTTAGAAAGGCACATTTTTTATTTTCTTTAAAAAAAGTCAAAAGGAATGTTTTTTAACATATACGAAGATAACAGACGTCCGCACTAATGTAGCTATTTTATGAAATTCGGATCCCCATACATGTTTTAAATAGTTTTAAAAAGATAACTATTTTTCAAATTTTATTTTAAGATATAACTTCCACCCCATTTACTATTCTAAATGACACGATTTTATCTCAAAATCTATATTATCACACATTGATTTTATAATTTATAATTTTTTCTTGAAGCATTCACTTTCATGTGACCATTGAGAATTAAATTTTCTTTTAAATATAAAAATTATTTATCATGGATATTCTTGTTACTTTAACTATATCTCATTTCCACATATGGTGTTTTACTTTTAAAGTTATTTGATTGATTGGGGAAATATTGTTTATTCTGTATTCTTTACTCAGTAAATTTATTTATTGATAAGGAATATTTATTATGAATATAATTTATCA
Source organism: Viscum album (assembly GCA_963277665.1). NCBI lineage: Eukaryota > Viridiplantae > Streptophyta > Magnoliopsida > Santalales > Viscaceae > Viscum > Viscum album. The sequence goes on from OY728145.1 coordinate 194,595,422, forward strand.
TCCAATAGATAAAGAATGTATTGGGAATGTAGTAATGAGTGGGGCCTATAATTATATATCCCCACGATGCATCGACAGGTCCCATGATGCAAATTAGTTGACCGAATTAAATACATTTTTATCCACAGTTTTAAACTGTCTCGGTGAATGGTATTTTATAGTATAGATATCATGATGTTTAAGATCATGAAATATAATATTGATCATTTCCTTAATTAATATATTTTTTATTATCCATAAGATAATTACATTTATATTATCCATGTATGCATTTTGTTCCATAGTTGTTGATTAAATGCCATGTAAAATGTGTATCATGTATGTATCTGGTTCTTGATGACTAATATAATTATTAGTTATTTAGGATTAGAACACTTTTATCTATTATAATGTAATAAAGTAACCGCCAGATCTGGGTTACTGGAGTTTGGGTTTTGGTAACAAATACCCCATCTAATGATATTTTTTTTGTGATTAGTTAAAACTAAACTCTCTTTCTCATTATATATAGAAGTGATAGATCATATGTTGACATAATGTTTTTTACCTAGAATAACCTCACCAGGATATGTATAAGGAGAATACTGTTAGTGATGTGTTTTTGTACCAAAATCCATGAAGGTACAATAATTATTTATATTTTCAAAACAGTATCACTATCAATCTAGATTTATAACTAAAAAAAGAATGATAAATCATTAGTCCTGTAACAAACAGATATTTTATGATAAGTTTTCTTTTTAATTTACTTGATTTTATGTGTTTTATTATATAACAAGATTATCTTGTGCTATACGCAACACCGTATTAGCTTACAGTATACGCAACACTATTCTTAGATTGTGTTACACACAATTTTAAGCTCATTTGATAATAGAAATTCTACACAACATTGTGTGTATATATATACATATTCAATTTATAAATTAAATATGGTTGGATTATGTTATATGAAACAACAAAGGAGTCTTGCACAACATGCAACCCTAACTTGGCTTTCATTACACGCAATTGCGACCTTCTTTGATAGCGTGTGTAGTACGCAATACCGGGTTTCACAAAATAACGATATATTGCTATAATATTATTATGTACTAGTAGTTATGAATAGTATTTACTAAATTTTGAATTTTATAATATTATTATTCATCTTACATATTTTCTAGAACATGGTATGAGAACAAAATAAATTTTTCATGTAAAATAAGTATTTTTCAAAAAATGCAGTTTTGTCACCTTTTGATGGTGCACCCACTTTAAATATAGTTTTTCATATGGTTATAAGTTAAATTTGACAAAATAATATTCTTCCTTGGATTAAGGATATAAAAAATTAATTTGTATAAAGTTTTGATATTTTTCTGATAACTTATATATATTAATGGATAGTAAAAACACGCTATATTTTAATTAAAAACAAATTTCTTCATCGTAATAATTTATATGGTTAAATTATAATATTTAATGGTTTTAACATATAAATAGAATATATTTTTACTATTTAATATAACTTATTTCATTAGCATTGATTTTACCTTGAATTCGTAGGTTAAATCAATTCAATCTTTTGCAATGTTTTAAACAAAAACCCGTTTTCTTTCAACAATGAGATTAATTTTAATTTACTTTCTACAACTTTTGTGTATTGAATTTGGAAAAATGGATTCCATATTTTGAATCATTGGGTCCAAATTATGTAAATAAGCTACTTTTTATTTTTGGGCGTTATGAATAGTAACTACGATAAATTTTATTTACCATAGTTAAAGGTAAATCGGTTAATTAAGGGTAAATATAAGATTATAAAATTACCCTAAAACCTGCCAAAATTCTATTTGATGGATAAAAGTCGACCCATATCACCTAAGAGTTGGATGATATTCATTTTATGGACTTTTTACAATAAAAATAATTTAATTATTTTTAAAACCAAAGAAAGTGACAACATGTCACTCTCTTTAATCTTATAAGTATATTAATTTTAATTTAGTGATAAACTTCATGAAACTTCAAACATGAATAGTCTCCATAAATTTAATAAAATAATATACATCATATAAATTTATTTATAATTTTTAGGAATTAAATAATTATCATTAATTATGACACGATAGTGATGTAGAAATTGTTTATCTAGTGAAAAATCAAGAATATAGTTTTTATTAAAATAATAGTGACCATAAAAGGCACAAAACCCTGACCAAAACTTATTTGTAATGTAATTTAAACCATAATCATCCAATGGTAGAATATTTGACCATTTGGAGTCTTATAAAAGCGATTATGACACTTATATTATTTTATATTAAATGATACCAAAGTTGTCACCTTCATAATTTAATAAATATAAAAATTTAAATATTGTGATTTTAAGATGATAAATTCAATTAAAAGTATCATTGTGAAAGTTAATAGATTTATCTTCATCACAGGATTTTATTTTTAATTTTTATGAAACAAATAAGTATATAAAATAATGATACAAAAATGTTGTAGTAATTATTTTATTAAGAGATAAACCAAATAAATGGTTATAAAAATAATAAAATAAATATTATATGAACTATTTAATGTTCTCCACTAATTTTCTAGATACATATTACCATTTATGAATCTATTAGAGCTTTTATTTCGAACATACCTTCTATATATATTTTATTGAAATTCAAATAAATGAAGAGTGTCAAAATCGACACTATTATTATTGTATAAAAATAACATATTATAAAATTGTTTAAAAATTACAAAAATATTTACAAATTATAAATTTAAATTTATATGGTCGAAAATTTTATAATGTATACAATTATGGACAATTCACAAAAAATAAGTAATTATTTGTTATAATTTAAAATTTATAATGTTATTACCACAAATAAAATTTAATTGCTTAAATAAGGATAAATCAAGTTGATAAGGTTTAAAATAAATTCCTACCATGTCTAAATTTTATTAGTTGATGAGATTAAAACCCTATATCATATAATATTCTAATATGTGTCATTTTTGGAGGTTTTCTTAAGTGGGTTTAGATTTATTATAAATTAATATTTTTAAGATTTCCAAAGGTGCCCCTCTCCTCCCTTATAAAAGGGCACCTCCTCCCTCTCATCTTTACACAAATTTGATCCTTAAAGCTTGTCCAAACCCTGACCATTTCCCTTCTCACCTTCCATAGAAATATTCTCGAGGTACTGGTCTTCTTTAAAGACCAATTTTAGTGCCCTAAGAGGAGGTTTCAAAGAGGCGTGTCGAAGAAGAGGTAATATCCATTACCGATTCTTTCAAATTTATTTATTCTTATACTTCCTCTTATTTAGTTGTTTCATTATAAAGTAATAACATCAGTATCACTCATGTAATGGTATGTTATTATAAATATGAAACAACCCTATTTCACCTTCTATCCATCCTATAGAAAACAAAATCACCGTGCGTGCATACGTACGGAATACCGTATCCACGCCGTGGTGTAATCTATTTTTCCACCACCGCTTTACTTGGATGGGTATAATGGTGTAAAGAATAAATTCATATTATTATTATAACATCATACTGATTCTAAGATATTAGATCATTCACTTCAATTCGATTCAATAAATATGGGAACGATATCATCACTCGTGCGTACGTACAGATTACCGTCTCCACGACGCGATGAGATTCATTTTCCATGTTAACAATTCAAGAATGATTATAAAGTATATATAATAAGTAATCATGAAATATATGAAATAATAATTATACTGGATTTATATATATATATTTATTTCATATACTTAATTCCATTCAATTCAATAAGGAAACGAAAACAGTGTTCATGCGTACGTACGGCCTACCATCTCCATGAACAGTGTATTTCTTTCCATTTATCGATCTATTATATATATGTATATTCTGAATATATATTATATATAAATCATGTTTTATATTCTGGAATTAAGTAATCATTATCTAAGTAATCATGTGAATAATTACAAGTCAAAACACAGACGACAAATGAAACAATTTTACACAAAACGCTCTTTAACATGGAATTTACAAAAGAACGGGTAATATAAAGTCATAATTGAACCATATATGATATCGTAACAATGAATATGATTCTGAAATAAGTAAATAACATTATTTAAATCATTATACAGGAGGTTCAGATACATACGAAGCATATCAGACCTAAGGTAAGGGATAATTTTTCAAATCTCATTTTTATCCGAGATTGCTTATTCGTAAGTATTTTCTGGGGTCATTTCTATCATCCATGTCCATGTTTTATAAAAGTGTTTTCATGTATTTTAAAGTAATTTTTACCCATTTTTTACTTTTACTACATGGTATGTAAGGAATCTTTCTTTTGCTTACGTTATGAGGTACTTTTTTGACTTTTCCTGCAAAAGTACGAGAAGAATGTTTTTTTAACTTATACGACATGAAAGGATTTTTACAGTTTTATAAAGCCTTATTTTCATGAAGCTTCCTCCAAAAGATTTCATGACTATTTTCAACAAAATATACTTCTTTTAAAATTGAATGGCATTTTTTGAAAATAAAATTATTTTCAAGAAGAAAGGATATTTTCCTCAAGAATTCATTTCAAGTGCTTTATCAAAACCATTTTCCATATAAGATGAAATTATTTCATACGTGTATGTTTCAAGTATAATGTCTCTATGATTTACATGGTTACACTTTTCTTATTATGAAATGATATCCATTTTTTTATATGGATTATGTGATGATGGGATGATGTTTATGAAACCCATTTTATTTTTTGGGTTATTATGAATGATGTATGTTTATTTTGTGGCACAAGTAAGAATGATTTCATTATGAGATGGGTGGGACCTATATATCCCTCCAATGCATTGGGTAAAGATTTATATCTCATAAGATAGACATGGCTGGAATGGAGAGTTAAACCAGTTCAGTAATACAGGACTGGAACGAGGAGTGAACTCGATTCAGAAAGGGACTTTGTCCACTAAGATGGTCTTGGCAGCAATGCCTTGGCTACTATGGAAATCATATTATGTGATTAATGGTTTCCACAATTAAATGTTTTATTCCCATGCTAATTTATCATGATTAATGTTTCTTCATGATCTATGCCTTACGTACTGCCATGTTTTATGTCATTGCTCAAGATTTTGATGTTTAGATTTTATGCTCAGGTTTTTTACATTCAAATGTCTAAGGATTGTTTTTTGTTCTCTATGCTTACCCTTACTGAGAATTTGAGCTCACCCTTTATATGTTTTCTTTTCCCCAGGATTGAAAGAAAGGTTTTAGGTATGAAAACAAAAGGGGAAGATCATTAATGGAGATGTTGAATATCTTTCACCACGATTAGAAGATTATATTCCGAGTTTCCAAAGACACTAAACTATTACTATACTTGTGTGACTATTTTTGTTATGTATTAAGTATTCCGCAAAAGTAATATAATGTCCATGTACGTCAAGATTCGGGTCTCTATAGTTGGTATCAGAGGAAAGGTTTAGTAAACCTTTGGAAAATAGGATGCGAAAACGTTTGTGAGATCCCTAGAGGTATTTCTAAGGTATGTCTAGGGATGTCCCTAAGGATAAGTATACATATAGGATATAGTACTAGAACTATGGTAACAATATTATAATTTAACCTAAGAAGTTAGATATTGAGGGTACTCCCAATTTACTATGTTGTTTTCCCTAGCATGATTTTTTCCTCTCACACTATTCTTTTTGGGTTTTAGAAAATGGCTGGAAACAGGAAGATTCATGATAATGGAGGATACGATGGACAATGGAATGATATTCTTCATGAGCAACCAAATGAAACGGGATTTGGAAGTCCAAACATCGTTATTATGCCTAATCAGCAATCTCATAATATGATCAATAATCTCAACTTTGGTAAGTTTCCTGACTCAGATAATAAGAGAAAGATGGAGTTTCATGATGATCATAGAGGAAAGAAAGTTCAATTTCCCTCATGTAAATCATGTGGGAAGAGGCATCAGGGAGATTGTTTCCAAGGAACTGGAAGATGCTTTGGGTGTGGAAAAGAAGGACACAAATCCAGTAAGTGCAAAGGAAAAGGTTCAGTTAACACCATGGACAAGGATAATGGTATTTCTATGACATCAACAATGATTATATGTTTTAAATGTGGAATGTATGAGAATTATTCAAACCAATGCCCTAAGTGAAAATCTCATGAAGATAATCAGCATGGTCATATGATTAGAATTTATGTGGATGATGATGAAGAGACTGCAAATAAAATATGAGATGAAAGAAATGATAAAGCTCAATCAGTGGTTTAAGAAGTTAGTGGAATGATTGTATGTTTATAAAGAATAATGTATGGTACTATGGAATAAAGAATCATCTAAGGATTGTTACACTATTTTTTTTCCTAAAGTATTTGAAAGTATATGTTGAATGGTACTAGTAACAATGGAAGGTTATTCAGATATTTTTGGAAAGTAGATGATATGCGCATAATGAAGGGATACAAAGATAATGAGATGTTTGATTGTATTCATGAGCTCATGACTGATATAAGGACTAAGTTATATTATGGTTTGATTATATAGATTTTTTTGGGATTTTGGTATGTAGAAAGAGTTACCTTTTGAAAGTATTCATGTTTTCACTAAGGTTCTATGGTAATTTATGTTTCAAGAGAATATATGACTAAGGTATTAATGTGTTTGGAATACAACCAACAAGATATATCTTATGATATATGTGGGATAAATTCTTGTATTCACATTCTTGGTAGATAACCTTTCTAGTAATTGTTTTCTTTATACTATGATCTTGGACCAAAGTATTTTAGATAAGCCTAAAGATTGGAATGGATTATGTTGGAAATAAGTTAGTATTGTTTAAGGATAGAACATTTTTCAATATTATTGATGGGATGTTATAGTAATGTAATTTTAGAAAAAGGACAACCTGCAGGATGGGCGACAACCCATCACGTCGGACAAGGCTATGGGAATCGAACCCACAACCGAAGTGCGACTGGCCTTTATCGCCTACCACTGGCCTACAGGAAGTCCCTGGTTAGTGGAAATTTGTTTTCTTTTATTAAGCAGTATGATAAATAAAGTATAAGTCCATTTTTGGAACCATATACGATTAATCTCACCATAAGACAGACTTATAAATTTTTCTAACCTTTTGTTTGAAACAGATGGAATGACCCATCATTCTATCACATGATCTGATAACACTTCACAAATAAAAAATTCAACTTCATTTCTTTAAGAGATGAAGTGGAAATTGTTCAATTCACGAACAACAGTGAGATTGTACCAAAATCATGTAAGTATTTTTTTTAATTCATCAAATTTTGGAAAATGATCTTGAAAACCAAAAATGTTGTCCTAGTATCCGATGAATCAGATGGTACCTTAGATCATCACAAATCTATGGGTTTGTGATTATTGACTTTTTCATAGCCATGTTCTCTACCACTCTCCATCAGAACATGAAGGTTAGGTTTCTCTTCCATATCCATATTTTCACCTATGTTCTCATATGTGGAAACCCAGTGATTAGTTAATTTGGGTAACCGTTACGTTTCATACTTTAGTTTTTAAAGTTAAGTTTTGGTATTTCATTTTACGATGTGGGTCTCAATTAAAGAAAATTTTAAGTATAAAACCATGTATAACCTCGACGAATTTCGAGGGCGAAATTCATTTTAAGGGGGGTAGAATGTAACAACCTGATATTTTATGATAATTTTTCTTTTTAATTTATTTGATGTCATGAGTTTTATGCTATAACAAGATTATCTTGTGCTATACGCAACACCGTATTAGCTTGCAGTATACGCAACACTATTCCTAGATTGTGTTACACATAATTTCAAGCTCGTTTGATAATAGTCATTCTACGCAACATTGAGTCTATATATATACATATTCAATGTATAAATGAAATATGGTTGGATTCTGTTATATAAAACAACAAAGGAGTCTTGCACAACATGCAACCCTAACTTGGCTTTCATTACATGCAATCACGACCTTCCTCGATAGCGTGTGTAGTACGCAATACTGGGTTTCACAAAACAACGATATATTGCTATAATATTACTATGGACTTGCAGTTATGAATAGTATTAACTAAATATTGAATTTTATAACATTATTATTCATCTTACATATTTTCTAGAACATGGTTTGAGAACAAAATAAATTTTTCGGGTAAAATAAGTATTTTTCAAAAAATGCAGTTTTATCGCCTTTTGATGGTGCACCCACTTTAAATCTAGTTTTTGACCTGGTTATAAGTTAAATTTGACAAAATAAAATTATTCCTTGGATTCAGGATATAAAAATTTAATTTGGATAAAGTTTTGATATTTTTCTGATAACTTTCATATTTTAATGAATAGTAAAAACACGCTATATTTTAATTAAAAACAACTTTCTTCATAGTAATAATTTATATGGTTAAATTATAATATTAAATGGTTTTAACATATAAATAGAATATATTTTTACTATTTAATATAAAGTATGTCATTATCATTGATTTTACCTTGAATTCGTAGGTTAAATCAATTCAATCTTTTGCAATGTTTTAAACAAAAACCCATTTTCTTTCGACAACGGGATTAATTTTAATTTAATTTCTGCAAATTTTGTGTATTGAATTTGGAAAAATGGATTCCATATTTGGAATAAGTGGGTCCAAATTATGTTAATAAGCTACTTTTTATTTTTGGGCATTATGAATAGAAACTACGGTAAATTTTATTTACCATAGTTAAAGGTAAATCAGTTAATTAAGGGTAAATATAAGATTATAAAATTACCCTAACACCTGCCAAAATTCTATTGGATGGATAAAAGTCAACCCATATCACCTAAGGGTTGGTTGAGATTCATTTTATGTACTTTTTACAATAAAAATAATTTAATTATTATTAAAACCAAAGAAAGTGACAACATGTCACTCTCTTTAATCTTATAAGTATATTAATTTTAATTTAGTGATAAACTTCATGAAACTTTGAACATGAATAGTCTCTAGAAATATAATAAAATTATATACATCATATGAATTTATTTATAATTTTTAGGGATTAAATAATTATCATTAATTGTGACACAATAGTGATGCAGAAATTGTTTATCTAGTGAAAAATCAAGAATATAGATTTTATTAAACTAATAGTGACCATAAAAGGCACAAAAACCTGACAAAAACTTATTTTTCATGTACATTTAAACCATAATCATCCAATGGTCGAATATTTGACCATTTGGAGCCTTATAAAAGCGATTATGACACTTATATTAATTTATTTTAAATGATACCAAAGTTGTCACCTTTATAATTTAATAAATATACCACTTTAAATATTGGGATTTTAAGATGATAAATTCAAGTAAAAGTATTATTGTGAAATTTAATAGATTTATATTTATCATAGGATTTTATTTTTAATTTTTATTAAACAAATAAGTATATTAAATAATTATACAAAAATGTTGTAGTAATTATTTTATTAAGAGATAAACCAAATAAATGGTTTTAAAAATAAAAAAATAAATATTATATGAACTATTTAATGTGGTCCAATAATTTTATAGACACTTATGAACTTTTTTGAATCTATTAGAGCTTTTATTTCGAAAATATTATCTGAATATATTTTATCTAAATTCAAATAAATGAAGAGTGTTAAAATTGACACTATTGTTATTTTATAAAAATAACATATTATAAAATTGTTTAAAAATTAAAAAAATATTTAAAAATTATAAATTTAAATTTATATGTTCTAAAATTTTATAAAGTAACTAATTATGGACAATTCACAACAAATAAGTAATTATTTTTTATAATTTAAAATTTAGAATGTTATTACCACAAATAAAATTAAATTGATTAAATAAGGATAAATCAAGTTGATAATGTTTAAAATAAATTCCTACCATGTATAAATTTTATTGGTTGATTATATTACAACCCTATGTCATCTAATATTATAATATGAGTTATTTTTTGAGGTTTTTTTAAGTGGGGCTTGATTTATTATAAATTAATATTTTTAAGATTTCCAAAGGTGCCCCTCTCCTTCCTTATAAAAGGGAACCTCCTCCCACTCATATTTGCACAACTTTGAGCCTTAAATCTCAGCCAAACCCTTCCCATTTACCTTCTCAACTTCCATAGAAATATTCTTGAGGTCCTTTTCTTCTTCAAAGACCAATTTTAGTGCCCTAAGAGGAGGTTTCAAAGAGGCCTGTCGAAGAAGAGGTAATATCCGTTACCGATTCTTTCAAATTTATTTTTTCTTCTACTTACTCTTATTTAGTTGTTTCATTATTAAGTAATAACATAATTATAACTCATATAATTTTATGTTATTATAAATATGAAAAACCCTATTTTACCTTCTATCCATCCTACGGAAAACAAAATCACCGCGCGTGTGTACGTACAGAATACCGTCTCCACGCCGTGGTGTAATCTGTTTTTCCACCACCACCTTACTTGGATGGGTATAATGGTGTGAAGAATAAATACATATGATTATTATAACATCATACTGATTCTAAGATATTATATAAGTCACCCCAATTCGATTCAATAAATATGGGAACGATATCATCGCTCGTGCATACGTACGGATTACCGTCTCCACGACGCGATGAGATTCATTTTCCATGTTAAAAATTCAAGAATGATTATAAAGTATATATAATAAGTAATAATGAAATATATGACATAATAATGCTACTGTATTTATGTATATATATATTTATGTCATATACTTAATTCCATTCAATTCAATAAGGAAACGAAAATAGCGTTCATGCATACGTACGACCTACCGTCTCCATGAACGGTGTATTTATTTAAATTTATTGATCTATTATATATATGTATATTATGAATATATTTTATATATAAATCATGTTTTATATTCTGGAATTAATTAATCATGATCTAAGTAATTATGTGAATAATTACAAGTCAAAACACGGACGACAAATGAAACGATTTTACCCAAAACGCTCTTTAACATGGAATTTACAAAAGAGCGGGTAATATAAAGTCATAAGTGAACCATATATGATATCATAACAATGAATATGATTCTTTAATAAGTCAATGAAATTATTTAAATCATTATACAGGAGGTTCGGCTACATACGAAGTATATCAGACCTAAGGTAAGGGATAATTTTGCAAATCTCATTTTTATCCGAGATTGCTTATTCATAAGTATTTACTGGGGTTATTTCTATAATCCATGTCCACGTTTTATAAAAGTGTTTTCATGTATTTTTAAAGTCTTTTTTACCCATTTTTACTTTTACTACATGGTATGTAAGGAATCTTTCTTTTGTTTACATTACGAGGTACTTTTTTGACTTTTCCGGCAAAAGGACGAAAAGAATGTTTTTTTAACTTATATGACATGAAAGGATTTTTACAGTTTTATAAAGACTTATTTTCATGAAGCTTCCTCAAAAATATTTCATGAATATTCTCAAAAAAATATCCTTCTTTTAAAATTTCATGGCATTTTGTGAAAAGAAAATGATTTTCAAGAAGAAATGATATTTTCCTCAAGAATTCATTTCAAGTGCTTTATCGAAACCATTTTCCATCTAAGATGACATTATTTCATAAGTGTATGTTTCAAGTATAATGTATCTATGATTTACATGGTTTCAATTTTCTTATTATGAAATGATATCCATTTTTTTATATGGATTATGTGATGATGGGATGATGTTTATGAAGCCCATTTTATTCGTTGGGTAATTATGAATGATGTATGTTTATTTTGTGGCACAAGTAAGAATGATTTCATTATGATATGGGTGGTACCTATATCTCCCTCCAATGCATTGGGTAAAGATTTATATCTCATGAGATAGAAATTTATGGAATGAAAAATTAAACCGGTTCAGTAATACAGGACTGGAACGAGGAGTTAACTCGATTCAGAAAGGGACTTTGTCCACTAAGATGGTCTTGACAGCAATGCCTTGGCTACTATGGAAATCATATCATGTGATTAATGGTTTCCAAAATAACATGTTTTATTACCATTATAATTTATCATGATTAATGTTTCTTCATGATCTATGCCTTACGTACTGCCATGTTTTATGTCATTGCTCAAGATTTTGATGTTTAGATTTTATGCTCATGTTTTTTACATTCAAATGTCTAAGGATTGTTTTATGTTCTCTATGATTACCCTTACTGAGCGTTTGATCTCACCGTTTATATGTTTTCTTTTCCCCAGGATTTAAAGAAATGTTTTAGGTAAGAAAAAAAAGGGTAACATCATTAATGGAGATGTTGAAGATCTTTCACCACGATTAGAAGACTATATTCCGAGTTTCAAAAGACACTAAACTATTACGATCCTTGTGTGTCTTTTTTTGTTATGTATTAAGTATTCTGCAAAAGTAATGTAATGTCCATGTACGTAAAGCTTCAGGTCTCTAAAAGTTCCTCCCTAAAGAATAACTCACTACTCCCTTAAGTTAAAAAGTTTAATATTCATACATAAAAATAAGAGATTATGTGTTGTAGGTAAGTTTGAAAAGACTCCCCAATGTACTAGATGGGGTTTCATGTTACCATAGGCATGCCTTCCCATACGTCAAATGTTGCTAATTAGTAGTGAGGGTCTAAGGTGTTACCATGAGGAGACTATACCCACATATTAGATTAAATTATCTAATAGATATAACTAAGTAATATACACAATAATAATCAAAATACACAAGTCGAATAAAAAATCATTCTACAAAAAATGAAATTCAATCATACAAGCACTTAACCTAAGAGATATTATAATGAGATGATCACATATACAAGATAAATAAACAAAATAAATAAAATTAAGGGATTATATACTACCATCTTTGAGACCCAATCCATCCCTGTATCCAATCCTATTCAAGCTACACTAGCTTGATCATACAATATTGGGCCTCTTCCATAATTGAACTCATGATCATGAGGTTTTCTGGGGTACTAAAGTTTTGAGTATTCCCATGTAGGGTGTGAGTAAAAATCACCAAGACACCACCAATTATTTACTTAATATAACCAACAAATAAAATGTATAAACATGTGATATGATGAGAATGATAAAAAAGTGTGGACTCATAATAAAATGACCAGTGTTAATCCTCAAGTTATAAAGTGAATATCATATCAATTATAACCACTTTAGATAGTGTTGTATGTCTATAATCAAATAGAATAACACTCATGAGAAACCATTTATAATCTCTTAACCTTATCAAAATATCTCCCAAGGGGACTAATTATTACCTATGAACCTATATCAGAATACATACATACAAGGGAGACCAGTCTTTCCTAGAACCAATTCCAAAATAACATATACCCACTAGAACCATTTCCTATAAAAAATGTCATATGAAATACACCTTGGGGTTGCATCATGATATGGAACCCCATGAATCATAAACATGAGGGGTCTCATCCCTTATCCATAATAGTTACTAGGAAATCATTACCCTAGGGGATTGGCGTAAAAATATCATGGGTTATGGAAAAAGCTATTTAATTCCCATAAGGATATAATATATTAGTAACCAAATGTATTCTTTAGAGAGAAATGTTTTAATCTATCCATCACTTGTGTAAAAATAAATCAAATAACAATATTTTAAAGAGTATAAAGTAAGTGAATTTGGATTTGGTGAGATTTAGATGGGAGAGAAATGATTGTATTTAAGCTAGGTAATCCCCTTTTATGATTATATCATGGTTTTTAAAAATAATTATTTTGTTTTTTATTAAAATAACTAAATGAATGGAGTAAAAATTGTTTCTCTTGTTCACCTATATTTTAAATTTAGCAGTGTGTGAAAATCTAGACCGTCCATCTTTGAATTAATTTCAAAATACCAAATATGGTATTGAATTTTCCCAAATATTCAAATTATTCCATCATTCTTCCCCCACATTTTTAGTAATAACTAAATAAACCCTTTAATTAACCATTTTTAAATATCAACCAATTGGAACAAACAATAGAATAAATCAAGAAATGGTAAAATAAATATTTAAATAAAAAAAATTTAATATTTAAGAATAAAATAAAACATATTAGTGTTTAATTTAAATTCTATAATTTATTAAATTGAAAACTATAAAATTAAAATGACAATAATTTTGTTGAAAAATGGTTTATGATGAAAATAAATAAATAGAAAAGGTAAAAATAAATGGACAGGTCTGTGACCTCCTCCCCCATTTGGCAGTGATTTATCATTCTCCCTAGTAAGTGGGTCTATCTTTTTTTGGTGCTTTAATGACCCTTTATAAAGGGGGTGTTCCTCTTTATACAGGTAAGGAAGGAGTTACTTTACTCCCTATTCCTTTATGCAACCCTAAGACTTGACGGTTTAAAAAATAAATCCCCTAAAACCCAATAGTGAAGGATAGGAAGAACCCACAGATGTGTGGTGACTAGATCCACATGGGGGGGGGGGGCTCTGGTGGGCATGGGCTATGAATTGTGGTGGAGATTAGGGGACATGGTAGGTGGAGCTCAAGGTAGTTGAGGCTTGAAAGAGAGGTGCTTGTGTGGGGTGACTAGCTGATGTCTCAACTTCTCCTCCCATCATATGACCTTTACATTGGTTAGAGGAGTATCATTGGGGATCCTAGTGATCAGACTTCGATGATGTGAATGGAGGTAGTGGCATCGAGTGTGTGAAATGGTGGATCTGAGCATTGGATTAGATCATTGGAGAATCACGTTGAACTATATGTGGAAGATTTCTATTACTATGACCTTTGAAGTGGGTGGAGGAGATTGAACCATGATTCATGGGGTTCATTCAAAGTTCCCGATGGTGGATGGTAATGCCAAGTGGTGAAGCTGTGGTGGAGCAAGGTGGTGATGAAGCTCATTCATGGTGGGTGGGAGGGAGCTCCAATGACTGGTGTATAGGAATGGAGGGTCCTACTTCTTCCTGTAACTTTAATAGTGTCCATAGGAGCTTGATGGTGGCGATCATGGGTGATCGGGAGCATGATAGTGGTGAAGGTAGGATGACAATGGTAGAGCAAGACAAGTGGATGAAAGTGGCTGGGGAAAACTAGGTGGCAGTGCTATCGAGGCAGTAGTGAATAGAAGTATGTGGTGAGGCATGATGGAAATGGGTGAGGTAAGGGGGTAAAATGACATCATTTGATCCATAGGGTGGATAGAAGTCTTCAGAGGACTCGGAGTGGAGGTGGAATGATAGAGAGTGATCAGTAGTGACATGGTGCATCATATCCACAACAGAGTACAAAAACACCCATGTCCTACATCAAAATGTGGACAAAGGAAGAAATACCAAATAATGATAGATGAGGGATCTATCCTTTAGACACCTAATATAGGGATGGTATCCCAATTGACACAATCACACCCTACGAGCATGACACATGCAGCCACGTAGTCCATAAAGCCTACTCAGAACCCATGGGGCTTGACCACCCCTTGGATACGCACTAGATTTCACCAATTGTGTGATTATGGGGATTCTGCATCCTCCACAGGATATCCTAGATGGATTTCCCTTGTGGGATTGATATGTGACAGTATATACTTAGTTGAATTCATGATCGGGTCTTGTCCTAATATTTAGAAAAAAAATCATTGAAAGAATTAGAAAAATATTCAAAAAAGATCATAAAAATTTTATAATAACAAGATTAAAATTCAAAATTAACCTCCTTTTAATCTTTAAAAAAACGTTTTATTTATATAATTAAAAATTTTCATTATTTAATAAAACATCGAAAAATATGGATTTTAACGTTGAAAAACACTTAAAACCATTGAAATCTGAATAAAAATATGCACTTAATTTTATTCCTTCAAATACCCCGACAATTAAACCATGATTATCCAAAAGAATTAAATCTCAAAAAGGATTTTAAATATGGATCCTGTGTTATCAATATTAAAATAACATCAAAAAATTTTAAATGTTAAATAAAATTCTCAAAAATACACAAAAAATATCAATTTAATTTCTCAATTTTTAAAGAAAAAATTGAATCAAGAATTTTAATTTTCCCCATTTGATTTTTTTTAAATTATCTTATCATTAATTAAAGTCCTTTAATTAATATTTGTTAAGCATTAAAAATCATGATTTACCTCACTTGGATATTTTCACTCATCTCTCTTGATAAAATTCAAGTATACCTATGCCTATATCTTGAGAACATTGTCCTTATCCACATGACTGTAAAGGAACTACTTTCTCCACTTTATATTATGTTATAGTTTTATTTTTCAAATAACCTTGTCCTTTTTCCTTTTTCTAGAGTTATGATTTAGAAAAAACCTCACATCCACAACCTAACCACATATGATAAAAATCTTAGTTCTATTAATGGTGATATTTGGTTTCCATCAAATAAAAACCCATTTTTATCATTTTTTTTCTATTCTAATCATTTCTATATTTTAATTCAAGAGGTAAAAACAAGATGGTATAATGAATGAATTAAAAATCTCACTTAATTCCCATAATAATCACCCCCACACTTTTCCTTTGAATTTTATTTCAACCCATCCACCAAGAATCCCTTAATCTGCACAGTTGAATATTAAAACGTCATGCAATTACTAAGAGGAGGGTAGGGATGGATAAAAAATGGCTTGGAACATGGATCATTACTATAGAGGTCTTTCATGGTCTATTTGGATAAATAAGGATTGATTTAAAGGTGGTATTCAAAGGACAAATGGTTTATCAATAGATTATTAAATCATTTTAAATGTGTTTCTTCATAGTCATATCATTGACAAGTTCGAATTCAAGTTCTAGATGGGGACATGTCCCAAGGTCACTCAAGAAATACGATTAAGCATAAATAAGATGTAATTTGTCTAGAAATAATCTTAGCGATAGACATATGATTTAGTAATTTCACTTAAGGCATGATTAACAACAAAAAATAAATTCACATAAATTTCAAAAATTCAAAGCATGAAGAATGGTTGGGAAATTTCATTAACTTGAATTAATTAATTCTCTTGAATCATGAGTCCTAATTTTAATACCCTTGATTCAATTTAATAATTTCATTATATATTTCATTCATTCAATTTCATTAAGATCTAAAAAATAGAATCATAGTATTCTTAAGAAACTCATGTCTCCTAGATAGGTAAAGTAAAAAATAAATTCAAGTTTGGGCCTAAAAATTTAACTTTAAATATAAAATTATGTTGTTTAGAAAAAAATGTAGATATGTTAAAATATAATCATTAAAAAGTGAACTACCTTATTAAATAAAGTCTTGGTCCTATTCCTCCACTTATTGGGGCTTCCTTATATGTCCTTTATTGAAAATCAAAACAAATCATACCAGTGTAAGAACTATTCTATTAAAGCTCAAAGGTGTAATGTATGAGGTAATTGGATCATAAATCCTATTAAAATAGTAAAACTAGATTTTCATCCTGAAATATCCTTGGGTCAATTTCATTGGATAAACCTCACCTCATGAGAATAAATCAGTAGATGGGTTGGAGAGGTTTTAACACCTCCACTTGTTCTTGAGGTACACTTCCATTAAACCTTTTCAACCTTCACCCATTTAAAGTGAATGGGTTTTCTCTCTCCCCTTTCTTGATTTTCATGCCAGTAAATTGATAGAAATTAGTAATATTAAAAAGGTATTTCCCACCTATAATGAATATTACATGGAATTAACATCAATATAGTATTGTATAAAAGAACTTGGAATCTAGCATTAAAGGTCTTTGGTTGAATCGGTTTTTCATGTGCCACCCTGGTTCTTTCTTTGTAAATTTTTGAGTTTTAAAAATGTTATATTATAATGTCTTCTAGATCCTATAAATGATTTTTTTCTCTTTCTCATTACTTTATAAATCTAAATCCACCTTTTTTATAGCCCTATATGCTTGGTGCACTAATTCCACTGGTAGATGTAAACTTTTTCCATTAATCAACCAGTAGGGGAACATACCTATAGGTGTCTTGTATGTTATTTGGTATTCCCATAAAGTGTCTTCAATCCTTTTTCTCCCATATTGTCAGTTTGGTTTGACTATTTTATCCAAAATACCATTAATCTCCCAATTGGACACTTTATATTGGCCATTTGTTTGGGGGTGGTGAGGTGTAGACGTTTTGTGGTGCACCCCATAATTTTTTAAGCATAGAATCAATTATTATATTCAAATGAATGTGTACATTGGATATTGATGATGGATCTTGGAATTCTAAACCTAAAAAAAATGTTGACCCTGACAAAAATAACACATGACTTTGGCATCGTCAATCTTGGTGACTTTGGATTCCACCCACTTAGATACATAATAAAAAACAAGTAAAATGTAAGATTTCCTAAAATATATGGGAAATGGACTCATAAAATCAATGCCCCAAACTTTAAATATTTCAAAAAATGATGGATTTTTGGGGAATCTCTTGTCTTTTTGAAATGTTTCTAGAAAATTAACACTTTTCACTTTTTTACAATAATTATGAGCATATTTAAACAAGGTAGTCCAATATATTCCAGGTTTCTAAAAATTTTCTAGCCATTCTATGAGGTCAAAAGTGGACTCCACCAGTAAGTATATGAGAAAATTAAAATATAGATTCTATTAAAATTTCTAGAAAGTATATTCTTATGACTTGGTCATTAAAAATTTATAGATAAAGGGACCCTCCCAGATATAAAATCTAGATTCAGCTTTGAGTTTATGCTTCTGATGAGAGTTAAGGGGACAAGGTAACTGATATGTGGAAACATAATGTACTTTTTCAGCATACCATGGTACTTCCCCTTCTATGATGTAGAGCTGGTCTCCGAGTATGTGGTCATTGAGTTGGACCAACTTTGGAATTTATATTTCAGAAGTGTTGGGTAGCCTACTAATGTGATATTCCACTTGGTTATCATCTCCCTTTTTATCTTTTAACTCAAATTTAAACTCCCATAATAGTATTATATATCTCACCTACCTTGGTTTGACATCAAACTTATTCCTCAAGTACTTAGGTGCTGTATGATCAGAAAATAAAACTACTTTAGTTCCAAGTAAATATGAACCAAATTTACCTAATTCAAATACATCACTAAGAAACTCCTTTTTAGTTATTCTGTAACTAATCTGAGGGGAATCTAGGGTTCTTGAAAGATAAGTTATAACTTGGGGTTTCCCTTCAATACTTTGGTAAAAAACAGCTCCTATAGTTTGGTTTGATGTATCACAAAGAAAGTCAAATAAGTGTTCCCAATTTGGTGGATGCATTATTGGTGGGGTAATCAAATTTTTTTCCATAACATAAAATGGATTCTTGAAATTATCATTACAAACAAAGTGATCCTTTTTAAAAAGAAATCATGAAAGTGGAAGAGAAATATTAATTAAATGATTGATGAATATTCAATAAAATTCCACATAACAATGAAATGATATGATGTGCCTCACATAGGCGCAGCATAGATAAGAATTTAAATCTTCAATTTTAGATTTAACCACCTCAATGTCCTTTTTTAAATAATATGTCCTAGCACTATTACTTTTTGAACCATGAAGATCAAAAGAATTTTCGTAAAATAGTAAATTCATTGATAAATACCTCTAGGATGTCTTTAATGTGATCAGAGAAAACACTTAACATAAATCAATAGAATGTAACTGGGGTAATGAATAATCTAAAAGGATTCATCTTGTAAGAAAATGTCCCAAAAGTATCGGTGAAGGTTGTCTAATCTTGGTCTTCTAGAGCAGTTAGTACCTAAAAATAACTATAAAATCCATCCCAAAAGTAGTAACATGTCCTATCTTCCAGTGTTTCAATAATTTAATCAATGAATGATATTGGAAAATGATCTTTTTGTGTGACTTGGTTCATCATTATATAATAAATGCATACCAATAAACTATTTTTGACTCTCAAGAGAATTAATTCCTTATTCTCATTTTCCACAATGGTTAACCATATTTTCTTGGTAACCAAATGGATGGGGATACCTGATGGGAGTTAGAAATTGGTTAAATGATTTTGGATACCAACAATCTTTAATTTATTTCTTTACAAATTCCTTTATGGTGGGTTTAGTCTTCTCTTGAGATATATAACAGGTCAAGAGTTCTCTTCTAAAACGATTCTATGTTAGACTAATTTGGGTTTGATCCCAATTATATCTCCTAAAATCCATCCTATGTCTCTTTCATTTCTTTTTAGAAGTTCAATCAATGTTTTCTATTGGGTCCCAAATATATTATTGGAAATGATCACTAGAAACTTTTTTCCATCCAATAAATACGCATGTTTTAAATCACATGGAATGGGATTTAATTTAAGAATCAGTGGATGTTCTATATATGATAATGAATTCAAATTTCATATTTAAAAAAATTTAATTTTATTGAAAAAATGTATCATATAATTTTCATCCAAAACAATTATCCATGAATTCAGAGGAGATTTATTTTTGAGGTAAAAAGACAGAATTTTCATATTTTGGAGTACTCTCTCCTTCTATGGTGTGATTTTTTAAGTATAAGAATTCTCAAAGAATACCTGAATATTTAATGGGATTAACAACTTCATTTTATAAAATTTAAAAGTGGGAATTATTGTTTGGAGGGTTTAGTTTTTATTAAAGAACATTTAATTTCACCTTTATATCTGCAAGCTCCATGGTTAGGGTTCATTCTTGAACATTTATGATTGATTTGCCTATTTTTTAGAATTGTATTCTCTAAAATAATGGGTGAATTCCTTGGTGCATTGTATTCCTCCATGGTGAGTATGTAAAAGTCTATTGTAAAAATTAGTTCTTGAAATCCTACTAGCACATATTCAATAAATCAATTTGAAAAAATAGTGGATTGGTTTTCTAGTTATATAACTACTCATGTTGGTTTTAGTTCACCAATTTTTAAATATGAAAAGATAGAGTTAGACATAAAATTAATGGAAGAACCAAGATCAAATAGTGCATCAAAAAAATTTCAAAAAACCCATAGTATAATGAATAGAAAATGTCCATAGTTATTGAAATGTTTTGGGTAATGGTGGAGTGATCATGGACGAGACACTCATTCCAAAGTTGATTCTTTCATCCCCATCATTATTCTTTCTCTCGGTGCATATTTATTTGAGAAGTTTTTTATATTTTGGTATTTAGTGTATTTACCCTAGAAAATGAATGTTGATTTCAACTTTCCAGAAGGTTTCCAGGATGTCTCTTTGAATTTTTTATTCTTCAACCTTTGATGACTGAATGCATAAGGGAATGGTACCTTGTTATCTTTTTTCTCCCTTTGTTGTCTATGAACTTGTTTTTTTGGTTTCTTCTTTGGATGGATGGGTTTATATTCAGGTTATTTTTTAGAATAATCCAACTGACTTGGTTTAGGTTGTGGAATCTATTTATTGCTTTGAGTCATGATTTTACTAACATTATATTTAGGATTTGGGATTGTTTGGGTTAACAAATTTCCTAGAGTCTTTATTAGAATATATAAAACAATATTAACTAGTTGGGTAAATATTTGAAGTTTTGTTTTATCCCCTCAACATCATATTGTAGTTGTTGGTTCTTAGTCTCTGGCACACTAGTTGATGGTTTCTCAAAATTATTTTATTAAAAATGGGGTGTTTGAAAGGCTTATTATTGCTAGCTGGGATAATTGTAGTTTTACTATAATTAATGCCAAGTTTTGATATTTCTACTGGAGGGGTGGATAATTAGAAAATGGAAGGTCTATCTTGGTTTTGTTAACATATGAATATTTTTTGGGATTTCCCTTCTCTTAATTGTTAATTTTATGGAAATTTATTTTTCTAGAATTCATCTGAAAAAATATCTATACCTTGTATCTTAGTACATTGGTTAGTATAATGATTGGGTGTTGAAAAAAATCCACTTACCTACCGTGGATATAGTTTCTCATTTACATTCTTTACAAACGTTTGTCTCCCTAGTCTTATCAATTTTCAAATTTTAGTTTCAAGGAGAGGTGATGAGTCCAAAGTCCATACCTTATGTATACCTCTTGTAACAATGCCTCTTGTTCCAAATTATTGTGAATTTTGATCTATCTTATAAATGATATTCCAGGATCCTATAGGTTATTTTTTAATCATTGATACTCTATAGGATGCATCCAAAAGTTTCCTATCTTTGTCTAGAAATACATGGTTGAAGAAGACCAGGAAGTGGTGATCCACTAATATTTGATGCGGGAAGCTTTCAAAAATCTTGTTTACTCATTCCCATTACTCTTAAATAATCTCAACAATAGCTGGTCAAATGGAATATATTTCCTTTCTAATTTCTATTCTCTAAGAGGTTGGGAAGAACCTATGCATGATATTTTATTGGAGATCATCCCAGTCTTAGATCTCTTTGAGTTGTATGGTATACAACCACTCCTTATCTACTCCCTTAAGTGAAAAGGGGAATACCTTACATTTGAATTTATCCTCATTTACTCCTCTTGGTTTGAAACTTGAACAAACATAGTTGAATTATTGAATGTGTTGATTAGGATCTTCACCTAGAAGGCCATGAAATTTAGGTAGCATAAGAATCATGTTAACACGTAACTCAAAATAATTTTTTCTGTGTAGTCAAGGTTAAAAAAATTTGTTGGTTGGTAAATTGTGGGGGAAAAAAGGTCCCTTAAAGTTTTTTTATGGGTAAAATGTCATAATGGGTGGTTCTGAATGAAAACTTGATTATTCTAAATTAATTTCTTCAAAAAAATTCAGGATCAATATTACCAGTCCTAGTTAACATATTTCTCTCTATATAAGGGTAAAAATTTAGTAGTTCCTCATTAGAGGTCATAGTCATGAAAATTTAATGCATTAGAATTAAACTAGATCCCCTGTAATGGTTCCAGTTTTGACTTGCACCTATCAGAGTGTGTGAAAAAAATCAATTTAAT
The DNA here is from genome assembly GCA_963277665.1 of Viscum album. Taxonomy (NCBI): domain Eukaryota; kingdom Viridiplantae; phylum Streptophyta; class Magnoliopsida; order Santalales; family Viscaceae; genus Viscum; species Viscum album. The sequence goes on from OY728145.1 coordinate 194,618,396, forward strand.
TCCACTAAGGGTATAATATAATTATAACCAAAAGTTATATCCAGAGAGTAGTGTTTTAATCTAGATATAAATTGTATAAAAAGAAATCCATGAACAAGATTTTAATTACTATAAGGAAATATAATTTTGATTTGGTGAGATTTAGATGAGAGAGAGGTGATTGGATTTAGGCTAGGTTATTCACTTTTGTGATTATATAATGGGTTTTAAAAATAAATCTTTTTTTTATTAAAATAATTAATTAAATGGAGTAAAAATTGTTTCTCTAATTTACCTCTAATATAAATTTATCGAAGTCTGGAAATCAAAATGGGCCATCTTTGTATTAATTCAGAAATACCAAATCTAGAATTAATTTCCCCAAATATTCAAACTAGTCCATATGTCTTGCCTCACATGTTTAGTAATAATGAAATCAATCTTTCACTTAACCTTTTTTAAATATCAAACAATCGGAACTATCAATAAAATAAATCTAGTAAAGTTATAAGAAAAATTAAATCAATTAAATTTAATATTTAAGAATAAAATTAAACACAATCATATTTTATTTAAATTCCAATATCTATTTAATGGGTAACTATTAAATTAAATGGAAAATAAATCTGTTGAAAATATGAAATTCAAAACTCAAACATCACAATTATGGGGTCCCCTTCCCTTCACCTAATCATAATGTCTTCTAGACCTCTATTCATTGGGGTCAATAATGAATAAGTAAAATGGTTCATGATGAATAAAAATAAAATCAAAATGGAAAAGGAAAGGGATAGGTCTACAAACTCCCCCTCTTTTATAAGTTTTACCTCTTTCTTCTTAGAAATTGGGTCTATCTTCTTCTGGTGCTTCGATGCCCCTTTGTAGAGGGTGTGTTCCTCTTTATATAAGTGAGGAGAGAGTGAATCACCTACCTTTACCTTCATGGAACCCCAAGAATTAGTGGGATTAACAATTAAAACCCCAAAGGCCTTCTGGGGAAGGAGATGAAACACCTGATGATGAAGGTGTTAAGGATGCATGTGGACCAGATGCACATGGGGGGGGGGGGGGGGTGGGGGTTGGCATTCGGTGTGCATGGGCTCTAACCTGGGGTGGTGAGAAGGGTGCATGGAAGGTAGAGCTCAGGGAAATAGAGGATTATGACTGTGGTGCATGCATGGGGTGTCTAGAGGCTACCTCTGCTTCTCCTCCCCTCCTAAAACCTTCTTAGTTCCTAGAGGAGGATTTTCAGGGATCTTAGGGATTGAACTTTGGTGGTGTGAATGAAGGCAGTGACATCAGGTGTGTGAAGTAGTGGATCTATGTCGAAGAGTGGAGATTAAGAGTAGCAAAATGGCTTGTATGTGGGGGATTTATATTCCTATGAACTTCACAGTGGAATGAAGATCTCTAATTGAGCTTCATGGGGTTTTTCCAAGGTGTCTGATAGTGGATGGAAACGCTGATAGGTGAAGCTGTGATGGAGTGAGGTGGGGATGAAACTTGTGCATGGTGAGTGGTATGGAGCTCCAGTGAGCGATATGAGGTAATAGTGGATCCTCCTCCTTCCTACATCTTTAAAAGTGGCTGGAGGATCTTACATGTGGTGATCATGGGTAATCGAGAGCTCACCTGTGGTGAAGGGAGGATGACAGTGGTGGAGCGGGACGTGTGGATGATAGTGACAGGGTGACAAAAGGTGATGATGTTGTGGAGGATTTAGAGAATGACATTAGGTGGCGAGGCTTGGTGGAAGTGAGAGAGGGATGAAAAAAAGGAAACATCGTTCAATCAAAGGAAAGGCTGAGTGAATTTAGGGGTGTGGGAGCGGAGGCCAAAAGGAGAGGGTGATCAGCAGTGGTGGGGTTTGGAGGAGCCATGATGGAGAGCGATAATGCCCGTGTCCCAAATCAAAATTTAAAAATGGGTGGGACTCACATATAATTTTGGATGTAGGATCCATATATCATATTCCTACTATAGGGATGAGCTCCATATTGAAACACACACACACACACCTATAACCGAGACACACACAACCACACAAGAATTCGGGCCTACTATTCACTTGTGAGACTTGGCCAACCATGGGCCACACACAGGATTTCACCACCTGTGTAATGCTAGGGCTCTTGAATCCCTCCCTAGATGGCTTGGTTGGATTCCTATTGTGGGATGGCTGTGTGGTGGTCCATCCATGGTTAAAGTCCTTCTCAGGTATTGGCATAATTTTTAGACAAAAATAATTGAAAGAGTTTGAAAAATATTCAACAATGATTATTCAAATTTTATAATAACAAGATTCAAATTAAAAATGAATTTTCTTTTACTATTTAATTTTTTTTCATTATATAATTAAAATTTTTCATTATTTAATGAAACATTCAAAATCATTGATTTTAAGATTGAAAAACACATAAAACCATTATAATTTGAATAAACATATACCCTTAATTTTGGTATGTTAGTGATGTATCCCACCTCAACACATGATAACACATACATTCAGGGTCACAACTCAACTAGAATGTCATATAGAATACACCCAAGAGGTATAAAATCTTCAAAACATTTATATCATACACATAGGGGAATAATCTCTCTATAAAACCACATATGGAATACACCCGGTTACGAAAATCACATAAAAAATCATATATCACACACCCACATGGATGCATCCCCTACTCGGAATAGTTACTCAACCACCATTACCTTGTGATCATGTCCCACCTAATGTCTGATAAAACATATCACATACAGATAGGGGAATAATACACCTTAGAACATCATGTAGAATAAACACACAGACACAGACACACACACACACACACACAAAACTGGGGTATACCCTCTTCCAAGAACCTCATGTCACATACACCACGGGGAAAACTCTCCCCAAACCCAGAACAAAATTTCTATGTTATCCACTTAAGCAAATAGTCTAGACTCTTAACTTGGGGCCTAACCCATGTCTCATAGAATATCTCCTCATCCACCCATCCTCATAGGTTGTTTCCTTAAAGACCATCCATATCATACATGCACATCATGTCAAACCTATCGACACATCACCTCAAATGAACACTACTACAAAATATCCCTTTAACAACACTAGAAATGGCCTTTATCAGCCCTAGAAAACCACCGAATACATGAGCGAGGTCGAAAGCCCTGGTCTTTTAAGAGGGCTTTCATTTAGTGCCACTAAATACACCATGTATCAACACTTATAAAAACACTGATAAAGGGTATTTTATCAGTAATTATATAAGAACTGATAAGATACCTTTTAGCAATGATAATAGAAGCATTGATAAAATAGGCCTTTATTAGTGATTTTAAAAGAATTGATAAAGGGCCATACGAGAGTGTTCTATAATAGAAAAATGATACTCCATAAATACACAAAATATTAAAAAAACAAGTCCCAATATAGGATTTAAAATAAATGAAATTTACAACATAAACACAATAAAAACAATATATTTTATATAATGAAAACATTTGTCTATATAATTACATAAATATAAATTATTACATACATTAAAAAACCTCAATGTTCCGTTTTCGTTTAATCCATATATCACTCATGATATTGCCAAAAAAACCACCCCTGTTCGATAAAAATAAGTAACTTGTATAGGAATACAATTCTTATGTAAGTAATAATATAAAGAAATAAATTAACAAAAAGTGTTAATTTTACTTAAACCAATGTCAATTTTAAATAAAAAGATGCACTTGGAGTCATAATAGTCACACTGTGCATCAGATTAAGGTTTGGATAATTCCAACATGCCTCAAATGATATTTGGATCATTTTACAAAAGTATCAAGACAATATGAATGTTTTTTCTTGGTTTTCAGTACGTCCATTGTCTTTTTTACTAAAATGTCAATTTAAACTGGAAAAAATGAAATATTGAGTCATTCTGATCACATCATGTATCTTTTTGATGTTAGATACATTCTTACACATCAAAAATATCTTTTTAATATTTTTACTAAATTATCAAGAAAATCCAAGCATGTTTGATCAGTTTTTTTTGTGAGTGACACTTTTTAAACAAAATTTTCAATTTTAAATTGATAATGAATACTTTGAGTCATACCAGGCACATCATGTATCAGATTGAGGTGAGACTGATTCTTATACGTTACAAATTACTTATGGATAGTTTTTATAAAGTATCAAAACGATTTGAATGTGTTCGCTCAGTTTGGATTTGGAAAATTTTCCATTTTACTAAAATTAATGACAATTTTAAATAAAAAGACGCACTTTGAGTAATAATGGTCACACCAAGTGTCATATTGAGGTACGACTGATTCATATGCATCTCAAATGAGTTTTGGATCATTCTAATAAAGTATGAAAACAATATAAATGTATTTTCTCCGTTTTGAGTTTTTCACTTTTCCTTTTTACTAAAATGTAATTTGAAAATTCAAACACACACTATGATTCATACCGATCACATTGTGTATCAGATTCAGATGAGGATGATTACTAGAAATCAAAAATGACTAACGGATCATTTTACTAAAATATTTAATCAATATGAATGCATTTGCTCAGTTTTGAGTAGTTTAGTTAATCGTTTTACTAAAATTGATGTCAATTTCATATAAAAACATGCACATAGAGTCATACCCGTAACACCATGTGTCAGATTGAGACGTGGATGATTCATGAACATCTCAAATCATATATAGATCATTATACTAAAGTATAAAAACAATCTGAATGCGTTTTCTTAATTTTGAGAAGGTCTGTTTGTTTTTTTTCAAAAATTGATGTTGATTTTAAATAAAGATACACTTAGAGTCATACTGGTCACATAATGCATCAAATTGAGGTGCAAATGATTCTTACAAAATTTTTCTAAAGTATCAAAAAAATCTGAATGCATTTTCTCAGTTTTGAGTATGTCCCTTGTTTTTTGACTAAAATTTCATTTTAAACATAAAACACACACTTTGAATCATATAGATCACATCATGTATCGGTTTTATGTGAAAAATATTACAACATTTCACAAATGATTAATGAATTGATACCCTAATTTATCAAGAAAATCTGAGTGTGTTTTCTTGGCTCATTTCTAAATTCTAGAAACTCATAATAAATTTTATTCCACTAAGGAGAATCTACTAGATAACTTAGGTTACCATATTTGATTCTTGTATATGCATGTCATGTTAATTGTCTCACAGTTTCTTGACATCCATATAGTCTTATAAGACATGAAATGATAGGATAATACCATACATATTTTGAAGGACTTGATTCATTTTTCTTATATCGATCTAAGCGACACTTAGGGAATTTTATGAGTGATTCATAGTCCTCACGAAACAATATGCAATCATTTGGGAAAGCATGTATTTTTTAGAGATTATACACATTGAACGTAACATTCATTTAAAATCATATGTTCATCATGGTATTTTATTTTCTTTTGGTAGCATATCATTCTGGAGACCAAGTAGTTTTATAAAGTTGGTGTCACTCCATCCGCTACCAGTTTTCAGATTATATAACTTCAATATAGCTGAAAATGTTATATATTTAGTATAACTCATATACAATGGTTTCTTGGAAAAACTATTTAACTCCTAAAAAAACTTTGGAAAAGCATTAAGGTCATATTCAATAGCCATTTTCATTTCTTCCATGTGATCTCCATTATCATTTATAAAGGTAATCATATATAATGATTCATAAACTACAGTATCATCCCAATCGGTGTCCACATTAAGTTTTACCCATGTTTAGTCCATAATATATATCTTTGATCTATTCTATGACAAATTAAATGTTCTTACAACTCTTCTGGACTAATTTTTCTTGAATAACAACAACGTATACACAAATATAGGATTTTAAAAGGGTTTTCTGCATGCTCTCTTAAAAATTTGATGAAATCATTACCTCTATATTCATAATTGTTTTTCAAACAGTTAGAGTGAAACCATTTTCTATTCATATCCATTTTATTGGCTTTATAAAATATTTATTTTGTACAATATATAAATAAATACACATAATATATTCATTATTAAAGGCAGAAGTTATTGAAAATTATAATAAGTAAAACCAAACTTTTGAGTGTTTCAAATAATTTCTATATATTGAAGAAAATGGGTAATTAGACTTAAGAAAATAATTACTCCACTATGGAAGGTGTTATCAAATGAATTCATTTAAAGATGAAAGTATACAACTCATCCTCATCACCTCATCTGTCAGAAATTTATCACTACATTTTCTTGTTTGACACATCCTTCAACTCTTATGAATGTGCACCTATGTTGCTTGAAATGATCTAAGAAGTAGTAATCCATGGTATGAATAATTATCAGAGTATTAAAAGGAACATAAAATATATGGGGATGAGTTTCAATCAACAAATTATAATAATTTTTGTTCAGGAGATTAAGGTGATGAGAATGGTAGTTTTCTATAAAAGAGATAGGGGATGAGTCTCAAGAAACAAATTGAAATAATTTATAATAAATAGAATTTGATAAATTCTATTCTATTTTTTAGAACATGTGATTTAGAAACTTAAAGAAATTATTACATTTAAAATGAATGGTATATCAAATATTTGAAAACATCTCAAGACTCATGGGATGTCATATCACCACACCGACCTATCACAAGGATTCTAGGGAGGTTGTCACATCAGATATACCCACATAAAGGATTATAGTGAGGTCGTATAATACACATTGACCCATACTTGAGATTCTAGGGAGGTCCATAAAGAACTTTTACAAAAGAAATAATACACATTAACAAGATATATCACAAACAAGGGAGAAAAACACACCAACCCTTGGAACGGCTATCCCACACACATTTAAACACACACACACACACACATATATATATATATATCATGGAATTTATTATTAATATAATTAAAGAAATGCACATTTAAATATATATTTTAATGAAAATAAATATAATCTCTTCCTAATGTAGAAATACATAACCATAATTTTTGAATTAATAATTATAAAATCACCCTTATGTTATATGTTCTAAAAATGAATATATATATATATATATATATATATATATATATATATTCCCACAGGGTCCAGCTCAGTTGGTAGAGGCTTTGTAGGGTCCCGGTGAGGTTTTATATTTGAGTCTTGCCGAGTTATTCTTTTTTGGTGTAGAGTAAGGTTTTCATTGTATTTATCCCCCTCCATGAACTATTATAATTATATATATATGTATATATATCTTGTAACATCCCAGTTCCAGAAGCCACCCAGAGGCACCCCATACCCGGTTGGTCACATGGCCTCAAGCGCATTTACCCAAATGCTAGAGGCTACCGACTAGTAGTGAGGGCCTTGGGTGTGATAGTGGGGAAAATATGCCATCATTGGCAGAGTTCACAGTGGAAAAGAGAAACAATAAACAATAACGGAAGCAGTAGACAATACATACACAAGTTAACAATGGAAGACTAAATATGATAAATAGTAGGAGCTCATATATATAGAAATGATGTATGATACATATATGTCTAGGAAAGCAGCCAAAACAGTCACAATGCGGAATACAGTACTAAACCAATGTACAAAAGAAAAACAGGAAAGGAAATCCTCTACATCTCAAGCCTTGACTTGGTCCTATGCTCTCCAACTCCAATGCAATCCATTACCTGAAGTCGAAGGGCGCTTGCCCTTGTCTATACCTACATCAATATAATCTATTAGGGCCCAAAAGCATGGCTCAAACAGGGTGTGAGACTAAATCTTATTAGGAAACCACCCGAAGATCTACTCCTAATAGTCAGTGAGCATATGGAAGGTAATAGTACAGTAAGAAGTAAACATTAAACAGTAAATAGGATGATACACACGGTAAACAATCCACAGATCAACAAGAAGCAGTGAAGAAACAGCTAACCACAAACTGGAATTCCTCTAGGAAGTACTCACATAAATCCCCTCTAGTACTATCCAAGAAGTACCAACAACCCTTTGGGAAGTACACTCAGCCTAACCCCTCTGGTTTGGTCATACAAAATTATAAGACTCTCTGAGGAAGAACGCTGAGTCAATTACCCTTATAGTCTATGGTAGTCAGGGACTCTCTGAGGATGATCATGCAGTCAATTCCCCTTATAGCCTCAAGGTCTAGAGACTCTCCGAGGAATCTCACTTGGTCAATTCCTCTTATAGCCTTATGTCTTCCATAGACTCTCTGAGGAAGCTCACTCAGTCAATTCCTCCAATAGCCTCGAATGATTTAAGGAAAATCACACAAAACGAAGATTCTCTACGGAATCTCACTCTGTCTATCCTCCTGTAGTCTATAAATCTCAATACTCTCTGAGGAAGCTCACTCGGTCTATCCTCCTGTAGTCTATAATATCCAAGACCCTCTGGGAAGCTCACTAAGTCTATCCCATATATTCTATAATGTCGAAGACTCTCTGAGGAAGCTCACTCGGTCTATACCCTTATAGTCTATAACACCAGGTTATCAAGGCCCTGTGCCAGTCAGTGCATAATAATGAAATAAGGACAAAGTAAACCTATAGAGCTACATGGCTAAAGAATCTATAGAATACAAGCATGTTAGGGAATGACACTCCATCCTACGGTCACAAGGCATGGAAAACAAGTATAACGACCAAAGGTTGAACAAGAACAAAAGGTCGTAAATAGAACAAGGCATGGGAAAACCATCCAAGCATAGAAATTATACTTATAAATTTCCAAATTACATCTACAAAATCATAGAATCAAGGAAGGAAAAGGAACTGGCGAAAACAGTAAACACACAATACCCCGTTCAAGTGTATTGGTGGAAAATTGCACATAAACTCAAAGACTTCGAAAGGAAAGGCAAAAACCACCTACCTTGATGCTAGGAGATCGATATACTTAAACCGTGAGGCTTGAATCTTATTAGAACATCATAGATCTATGAAAATGCACAAACCGTTAAACCCATGATAATTTTCAAAAGAGGAGGGATTGGAAAACGATTCTCTAGAAGAAGGAAGAGCTTACCACTGCGGTTCCAACGCAATCGATGACGGTCGATTCAGAGAACAGATAGAGTATCGGGGGATCAGAGGTGATCCAAAGCTGTACAGGATGACCTCGATTGAATAAGCTAGAGATGATGATGGTTCTGGGGTTAAGACGTGACCCCAGTCTATTTAATGAAAAAAATAAAGTACACGACGTGTAATTTTGGAGTACACAACGTGTACTGGGCTTTTCCATAATCCACTTTAAGTGTCCTCCTCATCACCCCTACATGGTTGTGTGTGTGTCCCAGACACAACCAGCAAACAGCCTCGAGCGACAAGGGGGTGCATGACGTGTACTTCAAAAATTTTTAAAAACTCCTCTTTTCTTAAAAACTCCAAAAAAAGGAAAAACATACCTGAAATGAAGGTCAGGGTTCTTAAAAACTTCCCCACTTAAAGAAATTTGTCCCCAAATTTCCCTAGTGAGGCGTGGAAGAAGAAACCCTGAACAACTCTGGTCACTGCGATCGTATATCGGCCTCGCTCTCCCAAGTCTCATTCTGTACTCGTTCATGCTTCCATAGCACCCATACCAGAGGAATATACCAGCCACAGAGAACAGTCGTACTATGATCGAAAATATGGATAGGATTCTCCTAAAACAATGCATCCGCTTCGAGATCAACATCCTCAGGTTGAAAGACATGATACAAGACTGAAAAGTAACGTTGGAGCTGAGAAATGTGGAAGACGTCATGCATAGCCCGATACCTTTGAGGTAACTGCAACCAATAGGAAACCGGCCCAACTCTCTCCAACACCTAAAATGGCCTGACATACTGTGATGAAAGCTTACCCTATATATGAATCCTCTTGTGTCCCAACCTCGGTGCGACACGTAGGAAAACCTGATCCCCAACCTCAAACTCCAGAGGTCATCTCCACTGATCTGCATAAGACTTCTGTCGAGACTGTTCCCTAGACATCCTCTTCTGAATCAACTCTATCTACTCTGAGCTCTCTTGAATAAGATGAGGTCCTAGAAAAGTCTTCTTTCCTACCTCTAGCCAACATAAGGGTAATCATCCTGGCCTACCATACAAATCCTCGTAAGGTGCCATCTGAATAGTTTCTTGAAAACTATTGTTGTAGGCAAACTCCACCAGAGGTATATGATTCTCCGAAGAACCTACAAAATCCATAATGAAAGCTCAGAGCATATCCTCAAGCACCTGGATCATGTGATCGGACTGGCCATCTGTCTGGGGATGGTATGTTGTACTCAAAAGTACATATGTACCCAAGGCCTTCTGAAGCCCCTTCCAGAACTGATAAGTAAAACATGCATCCGTGTCTGAAACAATAGAGTGTGGAACTACATGTAGATGTATAGTCTATCGGATGTACAACTGTCCCAGATCATCAACAATGAAGGTATCCTTGATCAGCAAGAAGTGAGAAACCTTCGCGAGTCTGTCAATGACAACCCAAACAACATCATTACCTCGAGGTGACCTCAGGAAACCGGTTATGAAGTCCAAAGCGATATCATTCCACTTCCACTCCAGAATGGGTAACTGCGGCAAAAGACCTACTAGTCGCTGATGCTCCACTTTCACCTACATACAAGTGGAACATCTCAAGAAGAAACCATAAACATACCTATTCATACCTGGCCACCAATACTGATGGTGTAGATCACAATACATCTTGGTGACTCTAAGATGAACTGCCCAAACTGAGGAATGAAAGTCCCACACCAGCTTCTCAAATATGTCTGCTAGCACCCATACGCATCCCTGGAAATGTAAGATCTCATCCTCGCCCACTATCCATCTAGAAAGAGGGTACTCTCCTGACACACTCTCCCACAAGACTAGGCCTTCTGAGTCCGATAGCTGCCTCATTCGTAGCCGATCAAGAAGTGTAGAGTTAACAACTACAGGAGATAGAAATGTCTGCCCCTGTCTGTCATGCACCTCCAAATCCATCTCAAAGAACAGATCTATAAGATTCCACTCACTACTGGCCTCCTTAAATGTCTGTATCTGAGTTCTCCTACTCAAAAATCAACCACTACATTTCCCTTTCTAGGTGTTTAGGCAAGATCAAAGTCGAAGGACTGAAGATACTCGACCCACCTGTGCTGTCTCAGATTCAGATCACGCTAAGTGAAGATGTACTTGAGACTTTTGTGGTTGGTGAAGACCAAAAAATGCTCTCCCAAAATATAATGTCTCCAATAGAGTCAGGCATGAACAACAGATGCCAACTCTAGATCGTGCGTCAGGTAGTTCCTCTCATGTGGCCTCAACCACCGAGACCCGTACGCAATGACTCCATTTCCCTGCACAAGCACAACTCCCAGCCCGATACCTGAAGCATCACAATAAACAGTATAGCTCTTTCCCAGCTCTGGAAAGACTAGTATCAGTGCTGAAGGCAACCTCCCTTTCAGATCCTGAAAGGCTGATTCACAAGAATCTGACCATAAGAACTTCACACCCTTCTTAGTCAGACCTATCAGTTGTGCTACAAAGCATGAAAAATCCTGTAGAAAGCATCTGTAGTATCTAGCCAACCATTGAAAACTCCGAACCTCAAAGAAGTTCTTCAACTATTCCTAGGAAACTACTTCCCTCACTTTCTTTGGGTCTACTGATACTCCTATCTCTGAGATAACATGGCCCAAGAAGTGAATATGATCCATCCAAAAGTGGCATTTCAAGAGCTTAACTTATAACTGATGCTCTCTTAGTGTAATCAGAATGATCTCAAGATGTGTGTCATGGCCGTGTCGAGTGTGAGAGTACACCAAGATATCTCCCACAAAAACCACCATGAAGGAATCCAAGTATGGATGGAACACTCGGTTCATCAGTGCCATGAAAACTGCAGGCGCGTTTGTGAGACCGAATGACATAAACATATACTCGTATAGAACATAACTGCTCTGGAAAGCTGTAAGAGGTATATCAGATGGTCTAACATGCAAATGATGATAACTGGACCTCAAGTCAACCTTCGAGAACACTCAGGCTCCTCGAAGATGATCAAATAGATCATCGATCCTTGGAAAGGGATATCGGTTCTTTACCATCAACTGGTTTAGCTTCTGATAATCCACACACATCCTCAGGGTACCTTCTGCCTTGTTAGCAAACATGATAGGTGAACCCCAAGGAGAAGTACTGAGTTGGATGAAACCCTTTTCTTGCAACTACTCAAACTGATTCTTGAACTCCTATAACTGAGGTGTATCCATCTTATATGGATTAATGGACACAGGTGCCGCTCCTGGCATGAGATCAATAGAAAATTCTACCTCACGCTCTAGAGGAAAACCTAAAAAGTCTTCTGGAAAGACATCCTTGAAGAGATCCACCACTGGAGGAAAGTCGAACTGTGAAGTCCCCTGGTCATCCAGATAAAGACCAACAATATGGGCTATAACTCCTCATAGACCATGATGCTCGAGTCCTGATTGACTCACTTGGACATCCCACTCACCCCGATGAAGAAAATACCCACCCTCTGGGGATATAAATCTCACCCTATGGTGATAAAAGTCAATGAATGCCTGAAAGGGAACCAAACAGTCCATTTTTAGAATGACATCATAGCTCGTCGTCTGTAGGAAATAGAGGTCCCATAAAAGTGACACCCTGAAACCTCAAGAGGGAACTCTCTACACTAACGTACGCTAACTTCTCTAGTCCCCAATGGTGTGTCTATAGTCAAGGTGTCGGTAGAAGGAAAGATGCAGAGACCAAGACTCTCCACAACAGTGATAGATATAAACCTATGAGAATCCCCTGTATCAAAAAGAGTTGAAGATAAAACTGGGGCCACTAAGATCGTACGTCGGACTGTAGAAGGTCTGGGATCCTTCTCTTGATGGGTTTGCTCCATAGTGAAATTATGGCATGTACCACTACCCTGCGACCCGGGCTGACCACTTTGAGATGATCCACTCTACTGTCTCTGATAGCCTGGTGACTGACCACCATGACTGCGACCTCCACCTTGTCCTGAACGGTCGGAAGAACTATAGTTCCTAGAGTGGTGAGAAACTGGCGATGCATCTCTTGAATGCGGGGTCATAGAAGAACCCCTGCTACCAGCTGTAGGTGAGAAAATCTGACAAAAAATCTGAATATGGACCATCTTTCTGCAATATCGACACTCCATTGGGTCTCTATGGCACTGAGACCTAGTATCCCGCTCCTCCCACATTGGTAGCATACTACCTGGCTGCCCGAAGATACATTCCGCCTACTATAATCTCCTCAAGCAGACTCCCTACGGCGCTTCCTTCTATCAGTAGGAGGAACACTAGCTATGGAGGTCAAACTACCCTGGCTCACTGCTCTAGAATCCCTTAGATTGTGCTCCGTGATCAGCGCTTGATTGACGATAAGGGATATCGAAATCAACCTAAAGATGTTCACTTGGGAACAAATATCCTACCTGAGACCATCCTAAAACGTCCTAGCCAGGAACAACTCATAACCTATTGGGATAGGCATGAAATGATGTAGCTCCATGAGACAAGAGGAATACTCCATCACAAAAAGAGTACCCTGCTCCAGACTCATAAACTCCCAGGCTCGATCGGCCCTCAAAGTCTCTGGGTAGAAGTAATCATAGAAGATGCGCCGAAACTCATCCTAAGTCATACCGTACTGGTGTCCTAAACATGAGATCACCTCCCACCACCTCTTGGTGGAGTCTTGGAGCATATAGGTAGCGAGATTCAACTTCTTCTCTAGAGGTATCTCTAGATGTTTGATGATTGTCAGTGTGACCTCTAGCCATGACTCTAAAGCCTGCGGTCCTCCATCCCCTGAGAAAGTAGGAGGATGCTGCTTCTGAAAAACTCACGTCAACTCTGCCATCAACGGGGAAGGGGGTGGCGCCCCCTGGAAGGTCTACATCACCCTAAAAAATTCTTCCCTAAGCTATGCATCGGTTCTTGCAACTGGTATAACTACGGGTGCCAAGGCTGGCACAATATGAGGATATGTAGGATATCCCTGATCGACCATATTCGGTGTCTGATCACCGTCTGTTAGCTGATGTACAACCAGAGGACATCTCAGTGGCATAACTATGAAAGGTCAAAAGCATACCTTAGATCAAGATTATCAAATACTGAGAACACAAGAGTACAAGAGGGGAACAGAACAAGGAAACATTCAAGTTTTACAAAACATGACTACATGATGTGTATAAAGACTACACGACATGTTCTTTTAAGCCATTCACATGGGCGTGTACTTCTTCCAAAACTGATCATGTAACACCCCAACAACACGGCGCATTGTCCCCACACATGATGTGTACTTGAACTCTATTCCTTTCCCAAGTCTCCTTACACGGATAACCCACATGGTCCTCTTAATCCTAGACTACACAGCATGTTCACTAAGGACACGGTGTGTACTAGACAAGGTTTCAACGACCTGTGATGTTAGTTACACGGCCTGTGTACCCAGGTTACACTACACAACATGTTCTAAACAAACAAATCATGTGATAAGAAAGGACAAAACCGACCCATGTTGTTCATTAGATGGTCATCTTGTACGGTTCACTCTTACACGACGTGCTCTCTGAGAACACGGCGTGTACTTGAAGGTTTTCCCTGACCCATGTTGTTCGTGACATAGCTGGGTACTTAGTTTACCAGACATGACATGTGACAAAAGGACATGGTGTGTAAAGTCAAATTTTCATCCATCTATGTCATTAGTCACATGGGTAGACACACGGTCACTACAACACGGTGTGTACTTACCGTACACGGCGTGTTCCTGAATATTTTTCCACACCCCATGTTTCTGCCCACAAAGTTAGTGACATGGTTTAAAAACTACACAATGTGTATGCATAAAGTACACGCCGTGTATTCTGGGTTTTTCCATGCAGTAACTTAGAAACTACTATGAATCCCATAAAACAAATAAAACAAGAGTTAAGGTGCCAAATTCCAATCCATTGGGGCCCATACTCCCTGTGAATCAGATCTTGGCATCTTATACAAGTTTTAACAAGGAAAATAGGAAATGATCCACCAAATTCCGGTCCATGAGGGCCCATAACACCTCAAGAACCAAAGTTTGGCATCCATTTAATCAAATTACTATACAAAAAATTCTCTATCAAACAGAAGAGATTCTATCAAAGCGTCTTTAAAAAAAACATGCATAATCTACACAATGTATATCACAACAACATGCAATCGCTAATGCATCCTAGATGACATGGAAAGAATGCATGACATGTGATTTCTAACAAGTGATTATATGAATCATGAGATGACATACCCTCATCTCCTTGGGTTGCGACAGAATTAGAACTTCAATAACAACAATGGTAACAACACAAATCATGTGAATCACCCAACGGTGAAATAAAATCAACTGCAAAAGTGAAAACTAGTAAAACCGCAATAAACGAGGTAGTATGGATTTTACCTGTACATGTGTTAGCTACTACTGAGCATATCTTATTAACAAGTTACTAGTCCATCCTATCCCTGACTATAGGCTCCAAACAGTAAGTCAAGAGAAACTAATTCCTCTGATACCACTTTGTAATGTCTCGGTTCCAGAATCCACCCAGAGGCACCCCGTACCCGGTTGGTCATATGGCCTCAAGCACATTTACCCAAATGCCAGAGGTTGCCGACTAGTAGCGAGGGTCTTGGGTGTGATAATGGGGAAATTATTCCCTCATTGGAAGAATATAGAGTAGAAAAGAGAAATAATAAACAATAACGAAAGCAGTAGAAAATCCATACACAAGTGAAAAGCGGAAGACTAAATATGATAAATAACAGGAGCTAATATATATAGAAATGATGAATGATACATATATGTCTAGGAAAGTATCCAAACAAGTCACAATTCTGAATACATTACTAAACAAAAGTATAAAATAAAAACAGGAAGGCAACTCCACAGCATCGTAAGCCTTGACTTGGTCCTATGCTCTACAGCTCCAATTCAATCAAGTACCTGAAGTCCAAGGGCACTTTACCTTGTCTATACCTGTAGCAATATAATCTGTTTGGGCCCAAAAGCATTTCCCAAAGAGGGTGTGAGACTAAATCCTTGTAGGAAACCACCTGAAGATCTATTCCTAATAGTGAGTGAGCATATGGAAGGTAATAGTACAATAAGTAGTAAACAATAAACAGTAAACAGGATGATACACAAAGTAAAAAATCCACAGATCGACAAGTAGCTGTGAAGCAACAACTAACAACAAACTGGAATCCCTCTAAGAAGTACTCACAACCATCCCATCCGGTCCTATCCAAGAATTACCAACAAACCTCTGGGAAGTACACTCATCCTAACCCCTCTGGTTTGGCCATACGAAATTATAAGACTCTCTGAGGAAGAACGCTTTGTCAATTACCCTTATAGTCTAAGGTAGTCAGGGAATCTCTGAGGATGATCAAGTGGTCAATTACCCTTATAGACCCAAGGTATAGAGACTCTCTTAGGATGATCACTCGGTTAATTCCTCTTATAGCCTCAGGTCTATCACAAACTCTCTTAGGAAGCTCACTCAGTCAATTCCTCCTATAGTCTGGAATGGTTTAAGGAAAATCACACAAAACGAAGACTCTTTGAGGAAGCTCACTCGGTCTATCATCCTATAGTCTATTAATCTGAAGACTCTCTGAGGAAGCTCACTCAGTCTATCCTTCTATATTCTATAATATCCAAGACCCTCTGGGAAGCTTACTTGGTCAATCCCCTATAGTCTATAATGTTCAAGACTCTCTGAGGAAGCTCACTCGGTCTATCCCCTTATAGTCTATAGCACCAAGTTATCATGGCCTCGTGACAGTTAGTGCATAATAATGCTATAAGGACAAAGTAAAACTACAGAGCAACTTGGATAACCAGTCTATAACATGAAATCTTTTCAGGGAACAACACTCCATCCTACGATCACAAGGCATGGAAAACAGGTATAATGACCAAAGACTGAACAAGACCAAAAGGTCATAAACATAACAAGGCATGGGAAAAACATCCAAGCATAGAAATTATCCTTATACATAGCCAAATTACCTATACACAAGTATACAAGTAGGGCAGGAAAAACAAAAGGGGAAGAACAGTAAACACGCAATACCCTGTTCAAGGGTATTGGTGGAAAATTGCACATAAACTCAAAGACTTTGAGAGAAAAGGCACAAACCAGCTACATTGATGCTAGGAGATTGATATACTTGAGCATCAAGTCTTGAATCTCTTTATAACATTGTAGATCTATGAAAACACACAAAAATTTCAACCCATGATAACTTGCAAAAGAGGAGGGATAGGAAAATGATGCTCTAGAAAAAGGAAGAGCTTACCGCTGCAGTTCCAATGCAATTGACAATAGTCGATTCAGAGAAAAAATAGGGGCTCGGGGGCTCGGAGGAGATCCATGACCGTACGGGATCCCCTCGGTCGAAGAAGCTGGAGAAGAAGACAGTTCTGGGGTTAATATGTGACCCCGGTCCATTTAATGAAAAAAAAAGAATCTACACGACATGTACTTTTGGAGTACACGACGTGTACTAGGCTTTTCTATACTCCGCTTTAAGCATCCTCCTCATCACGCCTACATAGCTGTGTGTGTGGCCCGGACACGGCAAGCACACGTCCTCGAGCGGCAAGGGAGTACATGACGTGTACTCATAAATTACATGACTTATACTTCAAAAATTTCCAAAAACTCCTATTTTCTCAAAAACTCTAGAAAAATGAAAAACATACCTGAAACAAAGGTCTGGGTTCTTACATATCTTTATATAATAAACTGAAATTGAAAAAAATATATGTAACCCTTAAAGTAGAATATCACAACATAGTAAAATAAATACAACCCCATACTAATTTTGAAAATGGAGATACATTGAAAATAAATAAATATGGCATCACCCTTACTAAGGTTTCTATTAAAGTAGAAGAAAAAAATTATCAAAAAATAAAATTTTAAGTAACATACTTTACACCACATTATTAAAACAAAATTTAAATAAATAAATTCCCTTACTTGAATTTCATTAAATCAGATTCTATTATTTCCTTGCATCATCAAGAGACTAAGAATTAGTTTTCTAAATCAATATGCTTGTTCGTTTAAGGTTTTTATATCCAAAACCTCCATTGTTTATAATGTGTAATAAATATTTATTTAATTGGTTTATCTATGAAATAGAGGTGATACTCTAAAATTTCGAAGAAAATTGATTCAAAATAATAATTTTAAAATCCCAAAACAGGATATTCAAATCAGTAGTGAATAAAACAACATATCATAAACAAATAATTCTATTTGTAATCTAAATGAAAAATAGTATACAATGACCAGGCCACAAATAAATCATGAAATCATCGGAATATAAATAAAAATGTTACAAAAAATACACAAAGAAAATCACAAGGACCAACTCCCTAGGTTGAAGAAAATCCTCTTTAGAAACCCTAACTATAAACAAACACCATATGTTGGATGATATTAGAGCAAATATAGATAGCCGAGTGGTGTGATTCGAGCTTTGATTCACTAAGGGGGAGTGTCGAAAATGGGTGGCTTCCATGAAAAGCTTTTGATATCACAACAGGTTTGAAAATGGTTAGGGTTTTTAAATAGATCCATAATCTTTTATGAGTGGTTAAAAATAAATGATGATAGAAAGTCCTTTTCTCAGTACTTAAGTAATAAGAGATGATAAAAATAATATTTATCTATTCTAATGTTTTAGCACTAATAAACATTGATTTTATTAATGCTGATAAAGCCCCATCTTTATCAGTGCGAAGAAAGTGTTGGTAGAGACCTACCTTCATCAACCCTTATTACTTAAGCGCTGATGAAAGATTTATAATTATAATTAAAAATAAAAAATTGTAAATATAAATATATATACTTAATAAATAAATATATTTATAAGTATAAATATAGTGAATATATTTCTTTTTAAATATATTTATTATAATTTTATAATTATATAAATATTTTTTAAAAATAATATTTATATCTAATTATAAGTGTATGTATATATATATGTTAAAAATGAGAGAAATTGAATAAATTAAAGTTATGTTCACTTTAATAATATTGAAAAAATTGATAAGTTTTGTGTGTGTGTTTTGCATATAAAAATGCATTAATTACGTATATGTGACATTAATATAGCACACATTTGATCTATGTTAAATTAAATAATCAAATGATATTCAATTATATGTCCATTACACTATGAATTTAATCAGTAATTTTAATTCATATTAATTTTTAATTATAAACGATTATTCTCTAAATATGTGACTATTTAATGTAAAGCACATATATATTATTTAATATATAAATCATATTTATATACATTAACATAAATCTATATATTTAATATATACAATTTATTAACATTAATTATCAAAATTATCTAATTAATAAAATGTTTAATATTTAAAAATGTACAATAAATTTATTCATTTTTATCAATAATTACTAAATTAATAAAATTTATAATTATTTTAATAAACTAAAGTTTTATGTTTTATTTATTTATTTATTTGATTTTACTTATTTGGACCTTTAACCATGCTAACAATAAAGTGCGGATAAAGGGTACCCTTTACCAGTTCTAAAAATAAATTACTGATAAAGGGTACCCTTTATCAGCACTAAAAAAAGCCCTGATAAAGGGTACCCTTTATCTACCATAAAAATAAAGCACTGATAAATATTCAAATTATCAGTGCTAAAAAAGTTCTAATAAAAGTTAAAATTTATCAGCGCTTTCTTTAGTACTGATAAAGATGACATTTATCAGCGCTTTTTTATAGCACTGATAAATACCAGTGTTGTTAAATGATAGTTTTGTAGTAGTGGAATGGGTATCCACCAAGCTCTCCCTGACTGATCTGAGTCTACTTTCATTGGATCTAATCCATCCCAAAATTCCATAGTGTTCTCACAACCTATAGGATTTATCCAACCCTACTCTCAATAGGTAGGTCTAAATACTTATCCCATTTTTTAATCATACCTTGTCCCATTAACCGGGGGCTGTCCCAAGCTAACTTGTGCTAAGAATTTTGGAATACGCAAGAAACATCATCCAAATTATTCTGAATACCCATATTTAGGTATCATCTCACACCCCCTTAGGGGATCTCTCAACCTATATCATAGAAGAAAGTCTCCCATAACACCCCATCAATCCCTAGAGAACTTATATCACCCATTTGACTCACCAATAGTACAATCCATATTGTCAAGGGTGTTTCCCCATTATGCATGAGACACATGATCACCTCACCCATCACCACAAGGCTCAATCATCTCATTACAACCCAACTGTCTCTATGATATGGACCAAATCTATGTAAATCTTACCTCAAGCCTAAGTAACTATCTCATTCCTTTCATAAATCCAATCAGTATCTTGTTCCCCCTGGGGATATATTCACTGGGAGACTTTATTCTCTATAAAAATCAATGAAGCACCTACTCCGAACCTAGGAGGATCAATCTAACCTTTATAGAAAAGCCATTAGTTTTTAGTGGTTGATGCATCACACTAGTGTCAATGATCAATTATGGCCTAAGACATTCCATTCATTCCATATGAGATAAATAACACTATTTATTTTAAGTTCACAAGTTGATCTCCCATTAGTGGCATGAGCATAAATCCCAAGGATATATATAAAAATACATCTACATTAGGAGATGTTCAAGGGACACCTACCTCATATTGAGTTATTATCATTAATAAAATCCCAACCACCATCATCTAAGAACTTCTAGGACTCGTACAAGCTAATACAATATTTTAAGCTCATATCTAAAGATATAAAATCCAAATAATTAATTATAACCAATCATAAATAATTATTAAATTTAATTCAAAAGGTATTATTATGGGGGTATTTTTCATGAATATGAACTCATTATTTCCTATTTTACTAAGAAAAAAGCATAATTCACACCCTAGGGTTGCTCTCAAAATGAGTACACTTATATAAACTGATTTTTTGTTATAATTATTTATTATCAAATAATATAATACTAAATGAAAACTATAATAATGGGGGTTCTAGAAAATGCATATGAAAAATATATATATAATATAAAAATATAGAAAACTAAAAAATAATACATAAAGTTATTAGTAATAAATAAGACAACTTCTCCTAGTATTTTGTAGTGATGTTATCATTGTTATTTAATGATATAATCTCATTATCATTTTAAATTGATAGATTAAAAACAATAAATCTTCACTATTCTATTCAAAGGATTACCACCCCACATAGAGACCTAGGAATTTGGGATAATACTCTCTCAAACTCTGGACATGATACCTCTTCACCACACATAATCAATATAATTCAACTCCACCATATATATAATTATAATGGTTATGGGGATGAATAAAGATGAATGAGAAGAAAAAGTTGAAAACATATAAAATGGAGTAATTTTATACTATAATAGGATTAACTACTTCCAAAAAATGAAACACGTACTACCCCCTCCCTAGGCATAATAGCCAAGTTAGTTCCCTATTTTCGTGTAGATTAGAATCACAGAGGAAGAAAGAAAAGAGAAAACAACATAGAAGAAGAATATAAAGAAATAAAACTAACACACACACACACACACACACACACACATATATATATATACATAAATTTATAGGATTACAATAAAAAATATACCTGCCTAACTAATGAAAATTCATATCCTTTTGAAAGGATGTGGAAGTATAAATTTATAAGGATGAGGGGTGGCTCATTTCCACTCTAAATATGTCATCTGATATACGGTGTATTTTTGCTCATAAAATGGCACAATATTGGAAATTGGTATATAATAAGGTTTTTACTTCATATATTATATATCCAACCACAAAATTTAGGCTTAATTTGACACATTTATAAAATGGTACGACTGAATTACTAATGTATACTTTTCTACCCTGACACAAAAGTTGAATTTATATTCTCTAATTTACCATGAATTTATGTTCTTGAAAATGGATAAATCTAGAGTGTCCTTGGTAAATAAATTGTTCTTCGGACTCTCATATATTTGTATAAATTTTTTAGCTCATTTATAATGTTAATTTATGAGATATGGTCCCAATAATAAAGATCAATAAAACTATGAATAGATTTAGAGGCCTCATTTGTAAGCTTTATTTGGGACTCCTAATTTTGTATTCAACCATTGATCCTATTGAAGGAAATATATATGAACAATATTGTAATATTACAGAAAGTAATTTTTTAATTTGGATCATTTTATAAAATGCTATGATTGAAATACCAAACTGATATAAAAAACAAAATTTAAACCTTTTTCACAATAAGATCCAAAATATTCCTAAAACCTAAAACTAATAAAATTACCCTTAATGAAAATAATTGGTGGGATTAAAAAAATTAATTAAAGAATAAAATATAAGAAAATGGTACCTTCATCAATACCTGTGATGACCCAGACTCTCAGGGTCCTTTCCTTTGCCAAAAATCCGGATCTTAAAGGGGTAGCGTCTCAGCATAAGGCCGATCGATGCGACCGGTCGGTGAGACCGACCAGCGCGACAGATCAGCAAGACCGACCAGCGCGACCGATCGGCGAGACCTATCAGTGCGACCGATCGGTGAGACCGATCAGCGTCACCCAACCTTGTTGGGGATTTTCCAGTTGCGCTCCTTTTGCGCAAATTGGGGTTTAAACCCTATTTTGACCTGTTTTAAAGCCCGGTAATGCCCATAAATGTTTTAATTAAATATTTAATGAATTAACCTGGTGTGTGCGTCTGTTTAAACCCCTATAATAATGTGTGGGGCCGCGTGGTCAACCCACGACCCCTACTCCTTACGCGGTTTCACGTTCTTATCTCAACCATCCCCGACCCTTATAAACTAAAGGGTTAGCCATGGTTTCTTCTTTTCTCGATCACTGCCGGGAGTACCCTTCATTCACAAACATATTTTAGTTCAGTCGAGCCACATCGCTATATGTGAAGTTCCACGCCCGACCTTAGCGTCGATCGTTGATAACAGGTAGGGAATTTCTCCTTCGTCTCTCCCTTTTTGTGTATCATGCGGGGTGGGAATGATTTTGTTTCTGTAGAATTGGATAAACCCAAACCTTAATGAAGATAATGAATGAACTCTAATGAAGGGGGAGGTCTGTGATCGATGATGATGCTCTGTTTTATGATCTTCCATAATTATATTTTTTCTGAATTGTGCGGGATTATGCCTACTGAAAATCATGGCCGTTGGTGGTCTTTATCTGTATACTAATGAACCCCTCGTGATGATTTAAATGTCTTGTTTTGTAGTTGTGAAATATTACTGTGAAAAGTAATCGGTTAATTACTTACATTCAGATAAGAAAATTGAAAGCACTAGGATCAATTCCCTTCTCTGATAACCCCGGTTAAAGCAAACAGAAATTGGAATCATGGAGTGTGTTAAATCGTATATATCTGAAAATACCGGCATGGGCCTGCTTTTCTAGGTGGTAGTGGTTTGATTGTTCTTCCTTCATGGTCCATTTGTTGAGTGATGTGGGTGGGGATGGGATCCCCTATTATTATAGTCTCAGTGGTTGTGAGAATTGGGGATGAGATCCCCTGTGTTATGCTTTCAGTGGTTGTGAATTTTAAGACCGGGTGGTTACCTTGTTCATATCACGAATTGGGGTGGGATCCTCTGTTGATGAGAAACCATCTGGGGGGACACGGGGCAGTGTCTCAGGGTTTTTCTTTGGTTCTAGTACATCGAGGGATCTCACTTATCACATTGTTGTTATGACATTACAAGAGAACCGGGTGTGGATATTGTAGTTGATGCTTGACGTTTGGTTGGATATTTTTCCCTTGGATTGTGCTTATGGTGTTAGTTGCCCAGTAGTTGCAGAAAAATCATTTAGGAATTATTACTGAACATGTAAACCAGGATGGGACAAATGGGTTTTGGTTTGGCGTGGGTTGTGACTTGAACGTAGTGCTGTTTGTGTTCTTTAGGTGGGCTGAAGAAAAACCTAAACTTTGGGTGAGTGCTTGTTACCTATACATATACTTATAGTTTTGTGTTTCTTATTCTCTCCCCACCCAAGTTGAGAACTTAGTGCCGAACACCCCCATTTCATGGGGGAGGGTGTTTTTCCCAACACTTCGATTAGTGGCTGGTTATTAGATCCTTTTCTTCTCCCTTTCGTGGATATCCCAAGTATCTTCGGGCACGCTGTGATGGCCTGAGATCCATTACTAGGCCAAGAATCTTTGGGCGGGGTAGTATGGTGGTTATGGCCTAGGTGTGTGCGGCCAGGTAGTTTCCCAAGTATCTTTGGGATGAGGCCGAGGTGTTTTCGGGCATGGAGGAGGATCTTCTTGCCCATGTGTCTTCAGGCGTGGCTGTGGTTGTTCTGGACTATGTGTTTTCAAGCATGGTTATGTGTGATATTTGTGGCCCAGGTGTGTGTGGGCAGGATTCGGAAGTGGGACTATGTGAGGTTGTGGCCTAGGTGTGTGTGGGTGGGTGTGTCAGTGGGACTCTAGTGAGAATGGTGGGATTGGTTCGATGCATATGATGTCTTCAATAACCTGTGAGAAAGTGGAGCGGGGTACCCAAACATCGATGTGATCTTATTATATACATTACTAGACTTGCGTTATTTGGGGAGTGTACCTTGGTGAGGATTGGGTGGATAGTTTACCTTGTTAGGTGTTTGGTTTACTCTTTTTTCTCACGGGACTTAGTACGTTCCCCCACTTGTGCATGAGAGTCTTTGGTTTTCCCTACTGAGTATACTTGTATGATCACCCTACGTATATAAAACTGCTTTCAGGTTTCTAGGAGGACTTCGGGGATCATGCAGGACCGTACTAGCTCGGACCTTTGGGGCAGTTACAGTGGCTGTTTTCCTTTCTTTGGGTACTTTACCTTTGTAGTCACTTGTACTTTGTGGTATTTACTTTTGGAACATGAATATGGGAATGGTTGTTTTGTCTTTACTTTTACTTTCAACTTTTGGTGTTGTTGGGATTTACCATTCTATCTCCCAATCCTATTAAAAGATAAAGGGTAATGCCTTCCATTTAGTATGTGATTCTATACCCTTGGTGCTAGTTGCCACTCAGAGACCTGTTGAAGGCGGGTCTCGGGGGTCATTATCTCTCCTTCAACTTAAAGAAGGAAGGGCCTGGCAATCTTCTGACCCTTCCCTCCTTCTGGTGAAGGCGGGCCATGACAGAATGGTATCATAGGAAAGGTTGAGAGATAGGATGGTGTCTGGAGTTAGGCACAGTGAGGATTGCATGGGATGGTAGGGAAACAGTGTTGGGTGACCTTGGTGCATGAATTAGGCCAGGGAAGACCAGCTAGGACACAGGATTTTAGGGCCCCCCGTGATCCGATGCAAGGACTCTGGACCTACCGAATGACCAAGTGAGGCCACACAGATTGTAGGGTAGAGACCCTAGGAAAGGTACATGAATCATAATGACTTGTGTTATCATGTTTCTGGGGTGTCTTGGGAATTTAGAATAAACAAAAATTTTAAGAAGTTTTAAAGAAAATATTCTACACTACTTGGGCTTAGGCATTCCTTTTTTACCTTGCAGTTATGGAACCTGTAAGGCGACCACGTGTCATACAGGCGATCGAGGCCCCGGAGACTACCTTGGCTGATCGGCAGAGAGCTGATTGAGAGGAGGAGGACGACCAGTGGCAGAAGACACTTCGGGCCTTCCAACGACAGACCCTTGAGATTTATGATGGAAGAACCTCTGACATGAAGACAGAGAGATGGCTAGAGGAGCTGGGCATGGACAACTACACGCGCAGAGGCAGCAGTTCCAGCAGGGCTGGAGGTTGTTCGAGGTACGATCAGATTTTTCAGTACCTTTTCTTTTTCCTTGTTCGATACCGAAGCTTCGCACTCCTATGTTGCACCCAGTCTAGCCCGTTCCTTAGGTCTAGATGCCGAGAGACTTACCGTGCCCCTGGTGCTGAGCACACAAGTCGGAGGTTAGACTGATTTGTTATTTGTTTGTCGAGGATTCATATTGATGATAGGGCCACATCAGTCAGTTAGGGATCTTCTTCTGCTACAGATACAACCATACGATGTCATCCTAGGAATCGACCGACTATTATCTGTGTGTGCCATCATTGACTGCTTCTGAGGAAGGGTTCTGTTCTCAGACTTGGGCGGCCAATGTGTTACCTTCACCAGCGAGCAGAGTAGTCAGAAGGGCAGTAGGCGAGAGGAACCCCTCCTCTCCTTGTTATCTGAGCTGTCAGTGGAGGCAGTAGATGCTGAGATGGTGGAAGTGCCAGAGATCGTCCGTGAGTTTGTGGACGTCTTCCCTGAGGAGGTGACGACTCTAACCCCTTGATGTGATATCAAGTTCGTGATAGACCTGCAGCCCAACGCTCGTCTAATTTAGATGGATCCTTACCAGATGACACCTTTAGAGCTACGGGAGATGCGGATTTAGATTGAATATCTGATGAAGAGGGGTTATGTTCGGACAAGTGCATCACCATGGGGTGCTCCAGTCTTGTTCGTAAAGAATGTAGATGGTGGTCTCAGGTTGTGCATAGACTACAGGAGGCTAAATTAGGTGATGATCAAGAATCGCTATCCTCTTCTGAGGGTAGACGATCTTTTCGACCAGCTGAAAGGGGCAGGATGGTTCTCGAAGATCGACCTGTAGTCTGGGTACCACCAACTGAGAGTGAATGATAGTGACATCCCTAAGACGACTTTCAGGTGCAGATATGGACACTTCGAGTTCGTAGTCATGCCCTTCGATGTTACGAACGCCCCAACTGTGTTTATGGGGCTTATGAACTATATCTTTTGGGAGTACCTGGATCGGTTCATAGTTGTGTTCATCGACAACATCCTGATCTATTCGAGATCAGAGAAGGACCATGCGGAGCACCTAAGGACAGTTTTGGAGGTCCTCCGACAACATCATCTCTATGGGAAGTTGTTGAAATGAAAATTCTGGACATGAGAAGTGCACTTCCTTGGGCACGTGGTGTCCAAGAAGGGGGTAGCGGTGGACCCATCAAAGGTTGAGGCAATTGTTTCTTGGGAAACACCCAAGAATGTGGCAGAGGTCCGTAGTTTCCTCAGGCTGGTGGGTTACTATCAGAGGTTCATTCCCAACTTCTCCTGAGTATCATCCCCTTTGACAGCCCTGACCAAGAAAGACCAAGTCTTCGTGTGGATTGAGCAGTGTGAGTCAGCCTTTAGCTATCATAAGGAGAAGTTGGTTAGTGCCCCAATGCTGATATTACCAGAAGAAGGGGCGGTGTGTGAGGTGTTCTGTGATGCTTCAGGGCAGGGCCTGGGATGTGTGTTGATGTAGAAACAAGGGGTGATATCTTATGGGTCTAGGAAGCTACTCCCTCATGAGCATAATTATGCCACCCATGACTTGGAGATTACAACGGTCGTTTTTGCACTGAAGTTATGGCAGCACTACTGTAACGACCCGAAATTTTGAATAAATCTTGTTTCCTAATTTTATGTGTTATTTTATTTTATTTTTATACTCAAAAAAAATGTTTCATTTGATAACATGATTATAATTAAAATGAGACCGTTGGGTTTAGAGGGTTATATGACCATTGGTCAATATGACTGCTGGAAACTAAACGTTTTGATTATTGTCTCTAAATACAAGTAATCTTGGTTAATTATTATAGAAAAAAGATTTGATGGCCTCACCCAGTAGTCTTCGACCGATCGAAGCCCATCTAACAGAACTTGGGAAGGAGGTAGCACCACTGGGCTTTGCTCTGGACCAAACCCAAGCTGAACATCATCGTGTGAAGCTAGAACGGAATCTCCTTCGTGAGAAGTTCAAACTAATAGAAATTACTACTCGTGCGATGTTGGCCGAGCCTCCCTTGGATTCTCTCACCTTAGCACACCTTACACTTAGGTCCTATGCTGGTGTGATAAGGGGCTATGTAAGGAGACCATAACTGCATTGTGTAATCCTTTGTTTTAAATAAAAATTGCGATTTATTCTTATAATGATGTTTAAGACTTTTTAAATGTCCGGATAAATATAGTATGCATATTTTTGGTGAATTTTAGAGAAAGGATATTTTAAAAAATGTTTATGTAAACCTTGAATAATTAAAAATGTGTAATGATTTTCAAAAAATGGTCTTCTACAATTATGTTAAGTACGAAATTTAGAGTCTAATAAGATCAACTTAATTTTTGATGAATAGTAAATTATGAATAGTGATTTTATGATTAGGATTAGTAATGTGTCAAAATGGATTAGTAATCTCACTTAAATAAAGTATTAATATAATCTAGGCACCTTGATTAAGTAATGTGATTCAATAAAATGGTTAAATAATGGTTTCATAAATTATTATTCAAGTATTAGTTTTTTCGAGTGAATAGTGTTTTTAATTAGAAATTAAATTAAAAATATTTAAAAAAATTATTTTTATGAAATGGATTTCATTTTTGAACTCAGAGAACCGATATTATGTTATCATAATTTTTGGGGTTTTTTCTGAAAAAATGAATTTTCGGTGAATAGTGTATTTATTTAAAAAATAAATTAAAAATATTTAGAAAATTATTTTTATAAAATGGAGTTCATTTTTGAAATCAGAGCATTGATATTTGGTTAAGGTGAAATTTTGGGATTATTCTGAGAAAGTTGAATTTTCGATGAATAGTGAAAATACAGTTTTTAAGTTACGGGTGTTTAATGACATCATTAAATGATGTATTAAGTATGTAATCAATATGGTCGACTTATGAATAGTAAGATAAGGTATGAGGTGTACCAAGTGGCCAATACCATGGGAAAATACCATGGGAAAGCCCATGGTTTTTCCAAAACAACTAATGAGGTGTCCCTTGGCCATTAATGCCTTGTCCCCTCAATTTCCTTATAAATACCAAGCCATCCTCTCATCCATTCGACTCCCCACTCTCCCCCAATGCTGTTCTGGTCTCATTACCTCCCAATGAGTCCTCCCAAGGTTCCCCCAAGCCCTCAAGGTCCCAACCTTTTAGTTTTAAGAGTTACGTTTTAAGGTAAGGGATTCGATCTCTCTCTTTCTTTTCAAGAAATCTCTTTATGTAATTTCTTTTATGCTCCATGTTCTTATGTTAAAGGTTGTTCTTTTATACTCCTCTTACTGCCCTTTTCATGTTCACATAATGAGAGATCCCCTATTACTCTCATTATTTCGTTTTATGACGTTCTAAGTGGCATCGTTAGGCTGCCGAAATTTTTGTAACAGATTCTTTCTCCCTTCTCATTTTTCAAGATCTATTTTCATGTAAAGTATTTCAAGTTTCTTTTTTATTATGTTGGGGTATGATCTATAAATTTATCATACTGATCTTTTATGTTCATATGATGAGAGACCCCATTTTATCTCTTCAATTCAGTATTTTTACGTTTTAAGTGCCGTCGTTAGGCTGCTGAATTTTTAAGTGGCTCTTCACCCTTATTGTTTTGAAGTTCTACTTTCATGTCAATTCTTTCAAGTTACTTTTTGTTATGTTTGTGTATGATCTCTATATCTATAATACTGATCTTTTATTACCATATTATGAGAGACCCCATTTTATCTCTTCAATTCAATATTTTTATGTTTTAAGTGGTGCCGTTAGGTTGCCGAATTTTTAAGTGGTTCTTCACCCTTCTCGTTTTGAAGTTCTACTTTCATGTCAATTATTTCAAGTTCCTTTTTTGTTATGTTGGGGTATGATCTCTATATCTATCATACTGATATTTTATGACCATATGATGAGAGACCCCATTTGATCTCTTCAATTCATTATTTTGAAGTTTAAGTGGCGTCGTTAGGCTGCTGAATTTTTAAGTGGTCCTTGCACCTTTCTCCCTTTTCAAAGTTATAATTCCATGTCAAGTCTTGAAAGTTACTTTTTATTATGTTGGGGTATGATCTCTATATCTATCATACTTATCTTTTATGTTCATATGATGAGAGACCCTATTTGATCTCATCAATTCATTTTTGGTTGAAGTTTATGTAATGCTGTTAGGCTGCCGAATTTTCATAAGAGAAATCTTATTTTTGTCTTCCTTTCATGTTCTTCATTTCATATAGTATATTTTAAAATTTCATTACCATGTTTTTAAATCCCTTATATTCTGTCCCTCTACTGTTTTATGGGTCATTTATGAATGTTTGACCCATGTCCCCTCTCTTTTCAATGTTTTCTAAAAACCTTGTAACATAGCCGTTATGCTGCAGAATTTTCATCTCAAAATGTCTCTCTCTTTTTTCTAAAGATATTTTATTTTATTAAGTGAATACTCAAAGCTCTACCTTCTATATGGGTATTCACATATATAACAATATGTTCTATTTTAAATTCTGGGATTTACATACATGAAACCCACTTTCCCTTTTCGTGGGTTTAAAGTGACGTAAAGATCATGTCTTTAAAGCAGTTTTTAAAATGTTATGATTATGAAATGAAACCCATTTATTTTATGCTATATGGGTCTTTTATGAAATGTTTGATGATGATATATGTGTCTCACATGATAATAAAGGAAACTTTAAGGGTGCGCCCTGATAGCGCTCCAATGTATTGGGTAATGATGTAAGCACTAGAGATTACAATTTTTATGATACCTTGGTGAATAACCTTGGTAATTTTCAAATGACACCTTGGAGATGGACCTTGGTGATATGTTCATGATTGTATATGTTAAATGATGTAGCCACATATTCAAGTTATGAAAATGTTATTTTTATTATGATATGCCTCATGATTTCATTCTCATGCCTTAAAGTTCTTTTTCATGACATAGTTGATGTATCTCAAGTTCACATGTTAAATGTTTCCCTTGTTTCCCTTACTAGGCATTCTGCTCACCCTTTCATTTGATGTATGTCACCAGGTTATGAGATGCAGTAATGAACCTAGGATGAACATGAGGAGAAGCATTTCAAGTGTTTAAGAAGAATGTTTTATGTTTTCATGTTTTAAGTTCCTGGTTTCCAAGACGCTAAAACTTAAAGATCCTCAGTTTTGTATAATGTAATGAAAGTTTATGTGATAAAAAGACGGGATGCTATAGTTGGTATCAAAGGATGGTTTAGTTATTTGTGGAAATTAGGATATGAAAACTTTAGGAAGAAGCCTATAGAAATGTTAAAATATAGGAAATATTCCTGGTATTTTGGTGAGTATTGAGTAAGGGGTTGCCAAACAAATACATCCCTGTCTGGATACGAGAAGGTAGAGGTGGCTCTGGCACAGATGTACATAGGGGTAAAACCCGAAAACACAGCTTTGAGCTAGACTCGAACGGGAACTGGTACACGACAACGGGCCTTACTGCACTCTTGGTTACGACACTCCCGGGGGATATGCTTTGGTAAATTAATAAGCTTAGTATGAACCATTGTTAAAGGAATAAAGATAAAATAAAATAAAGATTCACATAAGAATATATGATCATGGATAACCTAGATGGGAACCTAGGGGATCACAAGTTAGGGTATACTTTTTTTCTACAAGTTATCCTTATATGCTTTCGGTTCCTTTTCATGATTATTGTCTAAGTATTTAAGCCCCTAATTATAGTTTCTTTTCTTAGTTAATGGTAGAACATGTCCCAATAACCAATGTGATAGGAAATGCGATGATTGTAGTATTAATATGACATAGATGATTAGGGGATTAAAATATGATTATTATTTTGGAATACGTCCACTATTTTTGGAACCCTATTTGATCGAGGTAAATATATTACTACTGTATTTTATTTGAGGAATAAAGGTTGAAATATATTTTGATGAATCGATGAATTTAAGGTGGACTTATAGTAATTTAGGTTACTTATGGAAATGATTAACCTATCTTAGGTAAAATATGTTTAGGTTAGATACTTTTTTTATAAGATGTTAGGAGTGGTTGATGTTGTTTGGAGATGAACAATGAAGTTTATTTTGGAAGACTATGTTATCAAATCCTTCTTGTATTTGGGTTTCAATCTTAGTTTGGTTTATTTTGAGGAATTTTAAGGACCGTTATTTATGGAATGGTATATGATGAACTTTGAGTAGTACCATGGAACTTTGAAGATTTAAAAGTAGTTTCCATTCCTATGGGATTCTTTCTTTTTGAAGAGTTGTTTTACCTTAACCTTTCTATTTTTGGGATAATGTTTAAAGATAGAAGAAATAGATAGTTAATCTTTTGTGGATTATGTGATTCTCTAGAAGATGATTCTTGTGTTTTGATGAGACCAAGTAGTTTTGAATGCTCATCGTTTGGAGAAAAGATTAGTTTTGGTAGAAACTTATTAAAGGATGAAACTCTACATGAAGATAGGTATATTTTCTTATGTTTTTGTTTTATGTTGTAAATGAATTCCTCAAAATTATGAAAAGGAACGTAAAACAAAAACATTGTTGGTTTACGTTTCGTACTAGGTAATCAAAGACCGTTTACACACATCATAAGTTTGGGATTTTCTTATGGTTAACTTTCTCCTAATCGTGTTTTCTATCACTCTCTCTCAAAACTTGACCCTTTGTTTTTCTTCCATGTCCATGTTTTCCTACATGGAATCCTAGTGTGGGTTAACTCGGGTGACCTTTGTACTTCCCTTTCTTTCTTTTAAAGTAATAATTTTAATGACTCCTTTTCCGATGTGGGACTTTCAATGAAATTTCAAAACCCAATTTTAAAAATTGCGAGGATGCAATTTCTTAAGGGGGGAAGAATGTAACGACCTGAAATTTTGAATAAATCTTGTTTCCTAATTTTATGTGTTATTTTATTTTATTTTTATACTCAACAAAAATGTTTCATTTGATAACATTATTATAATTAAAATGAGACCGTTGGGTTTAGACGGTTATATGACCATTGGTCAATATGACCACTGGAAACTAAATGTTTTGATTATTGTCTCTAAATACAAGTAATCTTGGTTAATTATTATAGAAAGAAGATTTTATGGCCTCACCCAGTAGTCTTGGACCGATCGAAGCCCATATAACAGAACTTGAGAAGGAGGTAGAACCACTGGTCTTTGCTCTGGACCAAACCCAAGCTGAACTTCATTGTGTGAAGCTAGAACGGAATCGCCTTCGTGAGAAGTTCAAACTAATAGAAATTACTACTCATGCGATGTTGTCCGAGCCTCCCTTGGATTCTCTCACCTTAGCACACCTTACACTTAGGTCCTATGCTGGTGTGATAAGGGGCTATGTAAGGAGACCATAACTACCTTGTGTAATCCTTTGTTTTAAATGAAAATTGGGATTTCTTCTTATAATGATGTTTATGACTTTTTAAATGTCCGGATAAATATAGTATGCATATTTTTGGTGAATTTTAGAGTAAGGATATTTTAAAAAATGTTTATGTAAACCTTGAATAATTAAAAATGTGTAATGATTTTCAAAAAATGGTCTTCTACAATTATATTCAGTATGAAATTTAGAGTCTAATAAGATCAACTTAATTTTTGATGAATAGTAAATTATGAATAGTGATTTTATGATTAGGATTAGTAATGTGTCCAAATGGATTAGTAATCTCACTTAAAGAAAGTATTAATATAATCTAGGCACCTTGATTAAGTAATGTGATTCAATAAAATGGTTAAATAACGGTTTCATAAATTATTATTCAAGTATTAGTTTTTTTGAGTGAATAGTGTTTTTTAATTAAAAATTAAATTAAAAATATTTAAAAAAATTATTTTTATAAAATGGATTTCATTTTTGAACTCAGAGCACCGATATTATGTTATGGTAATTTTTGGGGTTTTTTTCTGAAAAAATGAATTTTTGGTAAATAGTGTATTTATTTAAAAAATAAATTAAAAATATTTAGAAAATTATTTTTATAAAATGGATTTCATTTTTGAAATCAGAGCATTGATATTTGGTTAAGGTGAAATTTTGGGATTATTCTGAGAAAGTTAAATTTTCGATGAATAGTGAAAATACTGTTTTTAAGTTACGGGTGTTTAATGACATCATTAAATGATGTATTAAATATTTAATCAATATGGTCGACTTATGAATAGTAATATAAGGTATGAGGTGTCCCAAGTGGCCAATACCATGGGCAAATACCAAGGGCAAGCCCATGGTTTTTCCAAAACCACTAATGAGGTGTCCCTTGACCATTAATGCCTTGTCCCCTCACTTTCCCTATAAATACCAAGCCATCCTCTCATCCATTCGACTCCCCACTCTCCCCCAACGAAGTTCAGGTTTCATTATTTCCAAAGGAGTCCTCCCAAGGTTCCCCCAAGCCCTCAAGGTCCCAACCTTTGAGTTTTAAGAGTTACGTTTTAAGGTAAGGGATTCGATCTCTCTCTTTCTTTTCAAGAAATCTCTTTTATGTAATTTCTTCTATGCTCCATGTTCTTATGTTAAAGGGTGTTCTTTTATACTCCTATTACTGCCCTTTTCATGTTCCCATAATGATAGATCCCCTATTACTCTCATTATTTCGTTTTATGAAGTTTTAAGTGGCGTCGTTAGGCTGCCGAAATTTTTGTAACGGATTCTTTCTCCCTTCTCATTTTTCAAGATCTATTTTCATTTAAAGTATTTCATGTTCCTTTTTATTGTGTTGGGGTATGATCTATAAATTTATCATAATGATCTTTTATGATCATATTATGAGAGACCCCGTTATATCTCTTCAATTCAGTATTTTGAAGTTTTAAGTGCCGCTGTTAGGCTGCCGAATTTTTAAGTGGCTCTTCACCCTTCTCGTTTTGAAGTTCTACTTTCATGTCAATTCTTTCAAGTTCCTTTTTGTTATGTTGGGGTATGATCTTTATATCTATCATACTGATATTTTATGACCATATGATGAGATACCCCATTTTATCTCTTCAATTCAGTATTTTGAAGTTTTAAGTGGCGCCGTTAGGTTGCCGAATTTTTAAGTGGTTCTTCACCCTTCTCGTTTTGAAGTTCTACTTTCATGTCAATTCTTTCAAGTTACTTTTTGTTATTTTGGAGTATGATCTCTATATCTATCATACTGATCTTTTATGACCATATGATGAGAGACCCCATTTGATCTCTTCAATTCATTATTTTGAAGTTTAAGTGGCGTCGTTAGGCTACTGAATTTTTAAGTGGTCCTTGCACCTTTCTCCCTTTTCAAAGTTCTAATTCCATGTCAAGTCTTGCAAGTTCATTTTTATTATGTTGGGGTATGATCTCTATATCTATCATACTGATCTTTTATGTTAATATTATGAGAGACCCTATTTGATCTCATCAATTCATTTTTGGTTGAAGTTTATGTAACGCTGTTAGGATGCCGAATTTTCATAAGAGAAATCTTATTTTTGTCTTCCTTTCATGTTCTTCATTTCATATAGTATATTTTCAAATTTCATTACCATGTTCTTATATCCCTTATATTCTGTCCCTCTACTGTTTTATGGTTCATTTATGAATGTTTGACCCATGTCCCCTCTCTTTTCAATGTTTTCTAAAAACCTTGTAACATAGCCGTTATGCTGCAGAATTTTCGTCTCAAAATGTCTCTCTCTTTTTTCTAAAGATATTTTATTTTATTAAGTGAATACTCAAAGATCTACCTTCTATATGGGTATTCAAATATATACCAAGATGTTCTATTTTAAATTCTGGGATTTACATACATGAAACCCGCTTTCCCTTTTCGTGGGTTTAAAGTGACGTAAAGATCATGTCTTTAAAGCAGTTTTTAAAATGTTATGATTATGAAATGAAACCCATTAATTTTATGCTATATGGGTCATTTATGAAATTTTTGATGATGATATATGTGGAATACATGATAATAAAGGCAAATTTAAGGCTGCGCCCTGATAGCGCTCCAATGCATTGGGTAATGATGTAACCACTAGAGATTACAATTTTCACGATACCTTGGTGAATAACCTTGGTAATTTTAAAATGACACCTTGGGGATGGACCTTAGTGATATGTTCATGATTTTCTATGTTAAATGATGTAGCCACATCTTCAAGTTATGAAAATGTTATTTTTATTATGATATGCCTCATGATTTCATTCTCATACCTTAAAGTTCTTTTTCATGACATAGTTGATGTATCTCAAGTTCACATGTTGAATGTTTCCCTTGTTTCCCTTACTGGGCCTTCTACTCACCCTTTCATTTGATGTATGTCCCCAGGTTATGATATGCAGTAATGAACCTAGGATTAACATGAGGACAAGCCTTTCAAGTGTTTAATAAGAATGTTTTATGTTTTCATGTTTTAAGTTCCTGGTTTCCAAGACACTAAACCTTAAAGATCCTTAGTTTTGTATAATGTAATGAAAGTTTATGTGATAAAAAGGCGGGATGCTATAACTACCTCATCATAGAACACTTTGTGGTCTTCACAGATCACAAAATCATGAGGTATATCTTCTCCCAACAGGACCTAAACTTGCGGCAGCGAAGGTGGATGGAGTTCCTCTAGGATTATGACTTCGAGATCTCCT
The DNA here is from genome assembly GCA_963277665.1 of Viscum album. Classification (NCBI taxonomy): domain Eukaryota; kingdom Viridiplantae; phylum Streptophyta; class Magnoliopsida; order Santalales; family Viscaceae; genus Viscum; species Viscum album. The sequence continues at coordinate 194,654,964 of OY728145.1, forward strand.
ACACTTCAGGGAAGGGGAATGTAGTGGCTGATGCCTTGAGCAGAAGATCACGGAAGGATGCGGTCCAAGAGTCGGCAGACACCTGGAAGGCGATGGGGGAGTTAGCTACCTTACACCTGGATGCAAGGATGGATAGCGATAGAGGTTGCCTGTATCAGATGACAGTGCAGTCTTATTTGTTGTAGCAAGTGGAGGAGTCTCAGTGGGGAGACCTAGAGTGCGAAGTGATGTGTGACCGGGTTGACCAGAGGAATTCTTCGAAAGGGTGGACAGAGGATGGTCAGAACCAGATGTTTTTCCAGGGAAGGTTGTTTGTTCCAGAAGTGATGCGTGGCAAGGTTCTCAGTGAGTTCCACAACTCACCCCTGGCGGTACACCCATGAGTTTCTAAAATGTTTCAGGGATTGAAGAGACAGTTTTGGTGGCCTGATGTGAAGCTAGTAGTGGCAGAGTTTATTGCCAAGTACTTAGTGTGTCAGCAAGTGATGGCTGAACACTAAGTTCTAGGTGGCCTACTACAGTCTCTATATGTCCTCGAGTGGAAGTGGGGTGACATCTCGATGGATTTCATCATGAGACTACCCACGGTCCAAGGGGGATACGACGCCATCTGGGTGGTAGTGGACCGGTTGACGAAATTGGCTCACTTTCTAGCAATCAGGGAGTCGAGTGTAGTGGATGATTTGGCACGAAGGTATGTGAGTGAGGTGGTGATATTTCATGGAGTTCTGAGGTCTATAGTCTCAGATAGGGATTCACGATTTACCTCACGAGTCTGGAGAGGATTACAGCATGCTTTTGGCACCTAGCTTCATCTTATCACTGCTTTTCCATCCCCAGACAGATGGACAGACAGAGCGCACCATCCAGACCTTAGAGGATATGCTGTGGGCGTGTGTTATGGTCTCAGGAGGATCATGGGTGTGACACTTTCCTCTAGTATAGATCTCCTACAATAATAGCCATCACTCTACCATTGGCATGGCCCCGTTTGAAGCCTTGTACGGGAGGCCATGCTTCTCACCTGTGTGTTGGACTGAAGTGGGAGAGGCGGGAATCCTTGGCCTGGAGGTGGTGCAGACCACGACCGAGAAGGTTCAACTCATATGGGAAAGGATGAAGGCAGCCCAGGACCGACACAAGTCGTATGCTGATACCAGGAGGAGGCCTTTGGAGTTTGAGGTTGGGGACCACGTGTTCTTGGAGGTCTCCCCTCAGCATGGACAACGGAGGTTCGAAAAGGGGAGTAAACTTTCTCCCAGGTTCATCGGACCCTTCGAAGTGTTGCGGTAGGTCGGCGAAGTGGTTTATCAGCTAGAGTTACCACCGCCTCTACTGAGGATACATGATGTATTCCATGTGTCCCAGCTCCATCGGTATCTACACGACGATTCACACATCCTCGGCTGGGGAGAGATGGACATCGAGGATGACGTGACTTTTGTGGAGATACTAGTGATGATCGAGGATCGCAAGGAGAAGATGATTCATGGGCAAAACATTCCCTTGGTTCGTGTGTTATAGAGACATGGTGGGCTTGAGGAGAGTATGTGGGAGAGGGAAGCACAGATGCGTGCCCATTACCCAGAGTTGTTTTGAGTTTGTGATGTTTTGTTTGTTATGCCTGTTGTGGTAGAACGTTTTACCTTGTTGGCTATGAAATACTGGTTTTCTTTCCTCTGAATGTGTGTGAAAATTCCTGGCTACAGAGAGGGGAGGGCCCGACCCGTAATCAAGGCGCATTAAGGTGGATGCGATTAAACCCGTGCAGGTGAGTCAGTGCCGCCCAAAGCGGATAATATATTGACATGGGGAAGGAGACTCCCCAACCCACATGGCTGGGCTGTCGGCATGGTATGTTTCTTGGATCTTGACAGAAAGGCATTCTTAGTTAACAATGAGGTCCAATCTTGAGAGGTATCTTTCGAGGTGGTTGTTCAGACCTGCCCTTTTCTTCTGGGTTGTTTAAATTCTCGAGGGCGAGAATGGTTTGAGAGGTATCTAATGTGATGACCCAGACTCTCAGGGTCCCTTCCTTTGCCAAAAAGCCGGATCCTAAAGGGGTAGCGTCTCAGCGTAAGGCCGATCGATGCGACTGATCGGCGAGACTGCTTGGTGCGACCGTTCAGCGAGACCAATCGGTGTGACCGGCCAGTGAGACCGATCGGCATCACCCAGCCTTGTCGGGGTTTTTCCAGTCGCGCTCTTTTTGCGTAAATTGGGTTTTAAACCCTATTTTGACCTGTTTTAAAGCTCGGTAATGCCCATAAATGTTTTAATTAAATATTTAATGAATTAACCTGGTGTGTGCGTCCATTTAAACCCCTTTAATTACGTGTGGGGCCGTGTGGTCAACCCACAACCCCCGATCCTTATGCGGTTTCACGTTCTTATCTCAACCGTCCCCGACCCTTATAAAATAAAGGGTTAGCCATGGTTTCTTCTTTTCTCGATCACCGCTGGGAGTACCCTTCGTTCACGAACAGATTTTAGTTCAGGAGAGCCACATCGCTATACGTGAAGTTCCACGCCTGGCCTTAGAATCGATCATTGATAGAAGGTAGGGAATTTATCCTTCGTCTCTTTCTTTTTGTGTATCATGCGGGGTGGGCATGCTTTTGTTTCTGTAGAATTGGATAAACTCAAACCTTAATGAAGATAATGAATGAACTCTAATGAAGGGGGAGGGCTGTGATCGATGATGCTGCTCTGTTTTATGATCTTTTATAATTATATGATTTCTGAATTGTGCGGGCTTACGCCTACTGAAAATCATGACCATTGGTGGTCCTTCTCTATATACTAATGAACCCATCGTGATGTTTTAAATGGATTGTTTTGTAGTTGTGAACTCCTTCTATGAAAATTAAATCATTTAATTACTTACATTCGGCTAAGAAAATTGAAAGCACCAAGATCAATTCCCTTCTGTGATAACCCCGGTTAAAGCACACAGAAATTGGAATCATATGGAGTGTGTTAAATCTTATAAATCTGAAAATATAGGCATGGGCCTGCTTTGCTTGGTGGTAGTGGTTTGATTGTTCTTCCTTCATGGGCCGTTTTCTGGGTGATGTGGGTGGGGATGGGATCCCCTGTTATTATACTCTCGGTGGTTGTGAGAATTGGGGATGGGATTTCCTGTGTTATGCTTTCAGTGGTTGTGAAGTTTAAGACCAGGTGGTTACCTTGTTTACATCACGAATTGGGGTGGGATCCTCTGTTGATGAGAAACCATCTGGGGGGACATGGGGCAGTGTCTCGGGGTTTTTCTTTTGTTCCAGTACTTTGAGGGATCTCACTTATCCCATTGTTGTTATGACTTTACAAGAGAACCGGGGGTAGATGTTGTAGTTGATGCTTGATGTTTGGCTGGATCTTTTTCCGTTGGATTGTGCTTATAGTGTTAGTTTCCCAGTAGTTGAAGAAAACTCATTTAGGAATTATTACTGAACATGTAAACCAGGATGGGACAAATGGGATTTGGTTTGGCGTGGGTTGTTACTTGGACGTAGTGCTATTTGTGTTCTTTAGGCGGGCTGAAGAAAAACCTAAACTTTGGGTGAGTTCTTGTTACCTATACATATACTTGTAGTTTTTTGTTTCTTATTCCCGCCCCACCCAAGTTGAGAACATAGTGCCGAACACCCCCATTTCATGGGGGAGGGTGTTTTTCCCAACACTACCATTAGTGACTGGTTATTAGTTCGTTTTCTGATCCCTTTCCTGGATAGCCCAAGTATCTTTGGGAAGGCTGTGATGACCTAAGGTCCATTACTAGCCCAAGAACCTTCGGGCGGGGTAGTGTGGTGGTTATGGCCCAGGTGTGTGAGGGCAGGTAGTTTCCCAAGTATCTTCAGGATGAGGCCCAGGTGTCTTCGGGCGTGGCAGAGGATCTTCTAGCCCAGGTGTCTTCGGGCGTGGTGGTGGTTGTTCTGGCCTAGGTGTTTGCAAGTGTGGTTACGTGTGACAGTTGTGGCCAAGGTGTGTGCGGGTGGGATTTGCAGTGGGAATGCGTGAGGTTGTGGCCCAGGTGTGTGCGGGCGGGCATGGCAGTGGGACTGCGGTGAGAATTGTGGGATTGGTTCGATGCGTAGGATTTCTTCAATAACCAGTGGGAAAGTGGCATGGGGTACCCAAACATCGATGTGCTCTTATTATACACATTACTTGACTTGCGTTATTTGGGGAGTGTGACTTGGTGAGGATTGGGTGGATAGTTTACATTGTTAGGTGTTTGGTTTACTCTTTTTTTCACAGGACTTAGTTCATTCCCCCACTTGTGCATGAGAGTCTGTGGATTTCCCTTCTGAGTATACTTTTATGCTCACCCTACGTATGTAAAACTTCTTTCAGGTATCTAGGAGGACTTCGGGGATCGCGCGGGACCGTACTAGCTCGGACCTTTGGGGAAGTTGCAGTTTCTATTTTCCTTTCTTTGGGTACTTTACCTTTGTAGTCACTTGTACTTTGTGGTATTTACTTTTGAAACATGCATATGGGAATGGTTATTTTGGATTTACTTTTACTTTCAGATTTTGTTGTTGTTGGGATTTACCATTCTATCTCCCTATCCTATTAAAAGATAAAGGGTAATGCCTTCCATTCAGTATGTGATTCTATACCCTTGGTGCTAGTCACCACTCAAGGACATATTGAAGGCGGGTCTCGGGGGTCATTATCTCTCCTTAAACTTAAAGAAGGAAGTGCCTGGATATCTTCTGACCCTTCCCTCCTTCTGGTGAAGGCGGGCCGTGACAATACCACACACTTAAAATTTTCACTCCTAGTAAATAATCATATATCCATATAAAAACCCACACCTAAATAAAAAGTGAAAAAATTTTCATATATAGAAAACAATTACCTTTCATTTTCTTCCCTGAAATTTAAATCCATTTAACCTAAAAAATCCATCAACGACCCAGTCACAACTTACCCCACATTGAAGTTAATTCCTATATTCACTGAAGATAAATTTAATCCAGATTTATGATCATACATGTAAAATGCATGTATCACTATAGGCTTGTGAAAATTCACTTTTCTCATTTCTAGTATCCATGAAATTTTTTTTAGTGTGATTTGGTGGATTATGGTTGGTGGGTAAAAGTGTTTAAAAATTAAAGGGATGAAAATTGGAGGTTAAATTATTAAGTAAAATCATATGTATATTCAAGTGAAAACCCAGGAAATAAACCTCACTTAATTCCCCTAAAAAATGTAAACTACCACACCCCCTTTTTTAATATCATGTTCTATGAGTTAAATAATGATTTAAATTATGGATTTAATTTTAATCCGCCCATTTTAATTTCTTTACCTTTTTGATTTATTTTCATACAGGAAGAGATGAAAAATAAATATAGTCATTGAATGAAAAAGCAATCAGGAAAAATAAAAAATGAAATATCATATGTATTTTTGTTATTTTTTGTCTTTTATTAATTTTTTAAAGTGAAAAGGATGATATAAATGAATCATAAATGATGATAATTACTCATTCACATACTCTCTCTCCACTACCCAAAATATCTATAAACACCTCACACCACCCTACAATGAAGAGTTTCACAAATAACACATAGGAAATACCCTCCCACCATACTTAGATTTAAAATATCCATGAATAAATATTAAAAGTGAAAATAGGTAAGGGAAAATCCTATTTTAATGTAGCATAAACCTATAATAAAATTCATGGATTATAAGGTCTAAACAAGGGTATATTTAAAGGGAGTTCTCAAGTTAAAATTGTGAGTATCTAAATAAGTGTCGCAATCATTTCATATACATTTCAAAAACTTTAACGACTTGAAAGATAAACAATAAAATGTTTTAGTTAAAAAATAAATTACATGTTTATTATAAGAAAGTGTGTGTATTTCCCTTGGAATGTGTGTTCTGTTTAGTAATCACTCTTTTTGGACAGTTTCTAATGGATTTATTTATTTAATCAGAAACACCCAATGATTCTATATCCAAAGGGTCATACTTTCCAAAGGTAGGTGTTCCTTAGGTATTTTGGCCTATGAACCTCGAGAACTCTCATTGGTTGAGAGGATGGAAGGTCGTGCTCATCACACCCTTTTGGGAGGTATTTCTTCCTACTATATGACTCTCTCCAAGATTTAATATATCTTCATGAATCCTTTCTTAATTCACTAAGTATAACATGAGTTTCCCTTGTAATTTAGTAGTAAATTGTTAACATGAATGGAAATTAGAATCATCTGCATGTATTCAAGGTTCTTCAATGATTGAGATATCTATTTGTATTTGAGGTTATCCATCAATTTTATCCTCTTATATAATAATTCTAGATTATTTTGTTGTAATTACAAAGATGTTGATTTTTAAGACACTTAGTAAGTTGATCTGTAATTTATTTTCATCTTGGTTGACAAGAGTTACTCTAGAGTTTATCATCATTCAGGAAGACAAAAGTTGTTTTGATGTAGGTATCAAACCCATAGATGGGATTCCTACGTATCCTTGTGAAAGGAATAAAAAACCACATATTTTTTTGATGATTAATGGTGCAAATCATACCTTTTAAGTACATGTGATAAGGACCCAACCATGCCGTTTAACATCATGTGTCAAGGAAATCTAGGTGGAAGGTTCTTAGTCAATGTTTAGTGTGGGATTTATACTAAAGAAACCCAAGGATCCTAGAAAGGATATGAGTTTCCAAGTTGGATTAGGCCCTGCTGAGAATGTGGCCTAGAGAGAACATGTTTGATTGGGAGTGTTGGGTTTGAACCTCAGTGATGATTCCTACGTATCCCACTTGGATGGAAATCAAAGACAACGTAGTTCGGTATGTCTCAAAGGGGGGTATGACCCTTTGAGAGGGTTATGTTGGGGCTTACTCCTAAATAGGATTTCGTTTTTATAGGGTCCATGAGAGATGTCTTAACTCATGGATATTTAGGGAGGATTAATTTGGGGCATAATTTTAAGAAGGATTCCCAGATTAAGGGAATTAGGGTTGGATTCCGAAGAAGGATGTCCAATGAGCTTAATCCCTTGGTAAAGGCTTCCTTCATATCCCACTTATGGTAGGAATTTGATTTCTCATAGTTCATTCTTTCAAGTGGATTGTATGGGTGTTATGATCATAAAAAATCCTTAATCCCATGTGAGTCATGCTCGGTGTGAGAAAAAAGAGGATTTGAAAGATTGAACAAACTACACACTTTTCCTCATCTACTGGTGGAAAAGGCTGAGACTGCAGCGAAAGAAGCCAAGGAGATGGTGGATGATGGCATAGAGTAATAAACCTTTCAATGTGAAAAGAAGGTGAAGGTCATTAGGTTCATCCCAAATGGATAGGGTTTTTTTCAAGAGGGATTCCCAAAAATTGGGTTCTTAGCAAGGGAGGATCTAATACTATATGAAAGGGAAAAGCAAGTGTGATGCTTTTCCTCCTTGCTAAGAACCTAAGGCTCCAGATCTCAGAGATGAGAGGGGAAAGATAGAGTCCTATATCTAGAATATGAAATCAATAACTCCACAACACTATCCCTAGGTTAAGGGTCTATGTGACCATGGATATCCAGATTCATAGACACTCTAAGGATCATTACCCTCTGGTAAGATGAGTGTGGGAAACCCCTGACCATAGATATCAGAATCAAAATGGGAGACATGTAGATGTGAATTTCCCAAAGGTTTGGAAGATCAGGAGGTTTTGGTGGATGTTTCAACAAGATCCCTTTCAGGTAAGGGAGCCAATGATGGAGAATCCCTCCGATGAGTGGCTTTAAAGGAGGCTTCATGAAAGGATTTTGTAGGTTGAAGGGATGGGTGAATGTTAAGGAAGGGTGGTCAAGTGGGTGGAGCATAGGTATGGGGCACGTAGGTAAACTTGGGAAACCAGATGTAACCTTAAGTGATGAACAACCTGGATGGATAAACTTGGTTGATGATTGGTTTGACCCATGGAGAGTCTCTACAGGCACTCCCAGAAGTGAGGTGCGTAAGTTCCTCTTTGAGGAATGAAGGGAGTTCAAGTGTTCTTGAATCAGAGAGGTTGGGTGACTAAGTTACATAAGTTTTATTTATTTTTAATACTGAATGGACATAAGTCCTATTATCCTCCTTTAACTCCCTCACCTTATGTGTTAAGAAACTACCTTGGATATTTTGGAATATTTGGGGGAATAATTAAAGTGACTAGAGAAGAAATCGATCTTTAAGGAAACTTGTCCATATAAATGAAGACCAGATGGGTCTATTTATTGGTAGATATTTTACCTTATGTGAGGGAGACTTGGAGCACAAGTGATGAGGTGGCACCCTAGTGATGGGGCATGCAAGTACTTGCATGCCACCGATGATTCAGGTTGCCTTAGGCAAACCAAATATTGATCCTTGGAAAAACTTCATATTATCCATCTATGTTCTCATCCTTTTTACAAGGCATTTCCCTTTGTCACCTTTTAATCAATGTGATGGAAAATTTTTTCAATAGGAATTTAGGTGAAACAACTTCTCCATACCTTAGGGGTTGCGCCCCCAAACCTCTGATCGAGATCAGTGTTGGGATACGGTCTTGACCCTTTGGGCTGGTTCCTTCACTACCATCATTACCCCCCATGAAAAATTCAGAGTCCCGCAACAAACGTTTCTAGCTCGGTTGAGGACGTTTTGTGTAGATGTGCATGGAACAGATTTGATAGTTTCTACAAAAGCCCCCCCATAGAATTATATTCATTCAGAATTAAAAAAATCTGATTCTAAGGTAAAATTAGGGTACTTTTACACATTCCATCATCATTTTATTGTTTTTGGAGCTATTTCATGTTTGGAAGGATGCTCTATTTTTTCACTAAGCCATGGGTCCTAGAAAGCATAGTTCAACTACATCTTGGGTCATATGGAAAACTCTACAAACTTTTTGTCTTTTTATGTCACCACCCTAATTTTTTTCTAAGATCAATATGGACATGACTTAGTGGGTGAAACTTGGATTTTTCTTAGGCTTCCCTTTTTTAGGGTTTTATCCCATTTTTTTTTCATTTTATCTTTTTATCACTTGATATTTCCTAAACCATAAAAAGTATAGGTCTAGCGAGTAGAGACTCAACTTTTTTCCATACTCCCCTTTGCATGTTTTTAATCTAGTGAGTACTATGTCTCTTTTTGTGAGTAGTTTAAATTTATGCATGACTCAATAATAAGGATAATGTTTTAGGTCGAACAAATTCAACCATTAATTTTCAAATTAGATTTCCAAAAAGTATTTATGGATAGGAAGGTCCCAACATTGTTTGAAATACTTACAAGGAGAATATGGAGTCTTGATTTTTATGGTCACAAAATCTAAAACTTGAAGTATAAGAATAGAGGATGTATCTTCCAAGAAAAAAGTTACAACTACTTGAAAAACTCTTCATGGAGGATGTGTTATGTAGGGTCAACTAGGGAATGTTCTATATATCCAAACAGTGACATATTTTTACTAATAAGACCATTATGTGGTCAGATTTTATATAAGGCCAACTGGGGCACGTAATGCATAGTCATGTCAAGGAAGTCTCAATAATTCTGAAATTCTATTACTGATAAACAAATGGGTTTATGATTTGGATGTCTCGAGACTACCGTGGGTGGATTTTTCGGGGAAATATATCTAAGAATAAAAATGGGTCATCTGTACCAAAATTGGCCATGAATGAGAAGCCCCTCCAACACGAATTTGATGTGTGAAGGAAGGTACATTTTTTAGAAATGGGATTTATAATATCAATATTGTGTGGATTAAATTTATACAAAAAATAAATTAAGGGATTTAATGTTGTTCTGTTTAAAATAATATAGCATGGACATTATGTTGTGTAGTTTAAAGTCGTTCAATAAGGACATTAAGAGAATTTATTTTATGCAGTTTAAATTTATACAATAAGGACATTATCCTATTCTGTTAAAAGTTATACAACATGAAAATTATAGTATTTTATGTTGTGTAGTTTAAAGTCACACAACAAGGACATTAATGGATTTTATGTTGTGAAGTTTAACATCATACAACAAAGACATTAAGGGATTTTATATTTTGCAGTTTAAATTCATGCAATAAGGACATGTAGTTTTTTTGAGAAGATCATGCAGTTTATCATCATGTGATGAGGAAAGATGTTTTGTCTTTAAAGGTCTTATATCCAGAACCATTGATATCCCCAAATAGTAATTTAGATATCTTATTTATGCATATAAGTTCTTTCAAAATTCCTAACCCCACATGAGCTGTACTCGGTGTGATAAATAAGGGGTGGTAAAAATTATTTTTACAACAAAAATATAAAACAAGTGAAATATAAGGTTCTAATGAAAGAGTGGTGGTTGAGTCAGGATATAGGGCCTAGGTGTCACTATGCATCTTTCAAGGGGAAAGAATCATGGGAAATGTATTTCTTGAAACTGTTCCCCATATCATTAAGTTTTTACATGGGGAAGAGAGATTTTTTATGATTTATAAGATGATGGTTGAGCCTAAAGTAGGATGTCTAGGCATCAACATATATCTCATTAAAATGAGAATCAACTTAGAAGTCCTGGAAGAGGTCCTTATGAAAATTTGATTTGAGCATAGGTAAAATAAAGGGGGATTTATTTTATGAAATTACATCTAGACCCAAGATAAAAGATCTAGGTATCACTAAATATCTTGTGGGGATGAGAATCAAGCCAAACATAGTTCTTAAATTCTCATGCAGTTTAACATCTTATGATATGTACAAAGATGAACCTATGTTAAAATACAAAGATATTGTGTCTAGTCTAGGGTTAAAACACAAGCATCACTACGTATATCATTTGAGAAAGAATCAAGCCACACATAGTTATTAAAACATTCCTTATACATGTTTTATTCATACACTAAGAGAACGAAGGGGCTTTTTTTGTGTGGCTATGCCCAAGATTGAAGATATGGGTGTCTCTATGTATCTTATTGGAATAAGATTCAAGCCATATATAGTTATTGAAAGGCTCGTTCCCCACACCAATAGAGTTTTATGTGAGAGATAAGGGCTTTTGATACATTCCAAAATAATAGTTAAGTTCAATTCAAAGGATTATATGGGAATCAAAACATGTATCCTAAAATTGAGCTCTATATTGGTTCAGTTCATATATTGGAAATGGGGAAATGAATCTATTTATGGTTTTGGCTAGGACTAAGATTTTAGATCTGGGCGTCACTGCACATCTCATTGAAATGGGAATCAAGCCACATGTAGTTCTTGATGAATCATGCAGTTTAATGTCTTGATGTGAGGATGTAAGTCACTTGATGTGAAGGAAACATTGAAATTGGACAAGAGATCAATACCCAAGTCTCACTACTTATCTTTCTAGGGGTAAAAATAAATCTACAAATTGTTCTTAAATAAAGGTCCTTATGAAGATCTGACTCAAACATATGGAGAAATGGGGCTAAAGTGCCACTAAATAGGGGCAATGATGTGTGCAATGCTTGAATGTGGAAGCTACTCATACTTTTAAGGGCCACAAGGAACAATAATTTGTGGTATCTTGGGGGATTTCTTTACATCAAATGTGGGAGACATTAATTGTGCAGTTTAATGTCGTGCAGCAAGGACAAATGATTTTGTGTAGTTTAAATTCATGCGGAAAGGACGAAGGTGCTACACTGTTTAAAATCGTGCAACATATATGTGTATGGTGCTATGTAGTTTAACATTATATGGATAAGAATATGGTTTCTATGTAGTTTAATATCATGAAAATAATACATGATCTATGTGATTACACAAAGTATTTCTTAAATAACCTTTCGTTGTTTGGAGTCGTAATTAGTTCCACATCCATTGATATTAGTTAGTAATCTTCCTTAGAGTGGACCTTATGTATGGATTAAGGTTATTCCCACTTTTTCTCAGGATTTGGAGGCTTCTTTACTAGTATCATCAGAGTCCTAAGGACTAAAACTGATTCTCCTTGAAGAAATGAATGGATGTGAACTTTATTTTTAGAAGCTTGTGTTATTCTATTCTGATAGAATTTCAAGTGATTCATGGTATGAAATATCTTTTTGTATAATCGTTCATGATCATATATTCACTTTCTGGACTGCTTATATATAGATAACTAGTCATATATGACAGCTCGGTGTTAAGGAAATTGAACTTTAATGAGAAGAAATAATTCTGTTACGTATACCAATGAGTATGGTGTTTATTGTGTAGAAGTATGGGTAGTAGTCTTGTAAGACCATAAAGCATTAAAGGGTTTATAATACCAAGATTTTTTATCTTTATCTACCATATTCTGGTGTATATTTGATAGGGTATTTTTAAAACCCTCTATCAGTCCATTGACTGCTGTATAATAGCAGGATAGATGGTTGGATTTGATATTAGGTTCCAGATATAACTTCCCTACCTTAGCAGAATAGAAATTAGTAATGTTGTTCATCAATATGGTACAAGGGACACCAAATCTGGTGATGATATTAGCTTTGAAAAATATAAAAATTCTTTTTTATGTGAACTCTTTAAGAGGTATTACCTCATCCCACTTGGAGAAGAAATTGGTAGTAGTAAGAATGTACTTGAACTGCTTATCTATAGTTAGAGGATAAGGTTCCACTACATCCATTCCCCATGTAGAAAATGAACAAGAGTATTTAGCTATATATAAAAAATCTTGCGGTTGATGAATGAAGTTGGAATGAACTTGGAAGGGATGACACTTCTTCGTGAAATTTATGAAATCCTATGTCATCGAAGTCCGGAAGTATCCAAGACTTCAAATTCGATCAGAAAGCCTATACCCAGACTGGTGGGTACCATAGGCTCCTACATGTACTTATTTCATGATAACTACAGTTTCATCCCCATCAATTCATCTAAAAATAATTCCATCAATGCCTCATATATAGTGAATCTTCTGGTGATTTTGGCCATCAAAAAGAGTGAAATTAACTACTTGTCATCAGAATTTCTCTTTTCTAGATCTATTAAATGGAAGTACTCTATATTAGAGATATTATATGATTGGTGTAATCCATCCCATGGTAGGACCAAATGGTTTTGTAATGAGACCAATTTCATTGATTTAATCTATTATGATTAGAATAAAAGGTGAAACCACATGAAGATGGGAAATTTTAATGATAGTCTCATCCCAATTTTGATCTTATAGGGATGTAATTGAATTTTCCAATGCATCATCTTGGGAATTTTGTGACCATAGGACATAAAAAAATGTTTGTTCTAAGGGGAATTATTCCATTAACCTTCATACATAATCACATAGGGGGATTAGTTTTTCTTTTCTAATGGTGAAATCTCCATTGATCTATTTGATTACCAATTATGAATCACCCTCACTTCTGGGTCATCCACTGGTACTTGGATTGCTAATTCCAAGCATGCAATGAGAGCTTGATATTCTTACTTATTGTTTGTACCACCTTCTGATAACAGGAAAGAGTATTGAAATGCCCACTTTTATGGGGGAGATAAGTACAATTCCAAACCCAACTTTGTTAAGATTAGGTCTTCAATTATCACCCGTTTTGGACTTATGGAAGCACCATCAATGTATATTTCCCATGTTCTGGGACTATCCTATGAAGAGAATATTTATTCATTAAGAAGTTTAGTATTCAAGGATGTTTCTTCTGTAGATTGCTGTTCAGAAAGAATTTTTTCCAAGGATTGAGATTTTACTAATTTCTAAGGAACAAAATATATGTCAAACTACTGTAGAATAATTTCCCACCATTCAAGATGTCTTGTCAACATAGGACTGCTGAGGATAAATTTGAGTGGGTTATTATGAGAGACCAAGTGGACCTCGTGATGGTGCAGGTAGTGCCTTAGTTTATGAACTAAAAATATTAATGATAGAATTATCTTATCAATATTTTAATATCAATTCTCTACATCAATCATGGTTCTATTGAGATAATAAAGGCTTTTTTCATTCCCAACACCATTCATCAATCAAAGGAAGGCACTTAGTGATTGCTCCAAGGATATCACATTAAGGATGAGAGGTTTTCCCACAATAGATGGAATCAATACCTATAAACTCAAGAGGTATTTCTTGAGGTTATCAAATGATTCTTAGTAGTCATTAGTACATTGATATATGACCCCCTTCTTCATCAATTTGGTGAAGGGAACACACTTACCTGCCATATTGGCTATGAAGCGTCGGGTGTAGAGCAAGCTTACTTGAAGTACACTCAACTATTTCTTGGTTTAAGGAGATGATATTACAAGGATAGATTTATTATTCTTAGGATCAACTTAGATTCTATGATGGAGTACAAAAAAACTGGGAAATGTTCCCAAGGTTACCTCAAAAGAACATTCTAATGGTTTTATCTTCAGATTATGCCATCAAAGATTGTTGAATATGGTCTCCAAATAATCCAAGTGGTCAAAACATTATCTGGATTTAACCACTATATCATCAATATAACATTCATGGAATTTCACCAGGAAGGGTTCGAATATGCGGTACATTTCACGTTGATATGTCGCACCACCATTCTTCAATCCAAAGGGAATTACCTGATAGAAAAATACACCTTGAGGGGATTTGAAGACTTTAGATTCCACATATTTTTGGGATATTCAGATTTTATTATACCCATATTGAAAATACAAGAAGGAGAGAGATTCATAGCCACCTGTTTCATTAATAAAAATTTCTGTGATTGGAACCAAGAATTCATATTTGGGACAATGCTTGTTGAGATCTCTGAAATCAATACATACTCTAATTTCCAGGTTCTTCTTTTTAACTATGAGAATTTTTTATAACCACATTATATATTTCACCTCTATAATGAAATCAGATTTTATAATCTTGTTGACTTCAGCCTCAATATTGTAGGTGTGAGTCGGGTGTGTTCTTTTTGCTACCTGCTTATATCCCCAATGTTCTTTTGGAAAACCCAGATGATGGGTGGACACATTGGGGTCAAGTACTAGAATTTATAAGTAATTACAAGAAAAAAAATCCCAATGTTTCTTCAAAAAGTATGTATGCACCTCTTTCTCTTTAGAAGTAATGGTAACAATAATTATATTGGGGCATAGATCTTACTTTTTACCCATATTTATTTATATGAGTTCATCCACTGTGGTGGAGACACCTTCCTCAAATACTGGAGGGGAATCCTTGAGGTATTCCCCTTCTTCCACATCCTCATGTGACAATTCCTCTACCTATAATAAAATAATGGATTGGAGGATAATATATGAATCAAGACTTTCATATTTAGGAGAGGAGTTGGTATTTGGAGATCTTAATGAATAGTAAACCATTTCTGACCCAACTAATGATGGAGGGTCTTTTTAAATCATTGAAGGGAAAACAATGGGTTGAGAATCAGTATCCCTGTATTTCTACATTAATGCAAAAAATTCTTATAGCCTGAATAATGAAGTAGAGGATTGTTGAAGACCAGGGGATGGAATAAAGGCATTTTTATTGAGGCCTTCATTAATGCTTGGAGAGTTGATGATTTATTCTATACTATCAGGTTCAATTGAAACAACTAAAATTACGGAAGTTACTAAATGAGTACCTTGATTTGGATCTAACCTTTAAATTTGATTGATAGGTAGCACGTAATCTATAATGAGATTCTTGAATGGATTAGTTGGGATATTTTCCAGACCATTCAAAGAATTTATTCTTGTTACATCATTTTCCATGGAATGTTTTCCCTTTATTTGATTGAACCGCGCATCAATGTACTGTGAATTATTAGTTTTGAATGGGTACGTATCACGATGAAATGTACCAATTTGACTATTGACACAATATTTGAGACATTGATGGTATGATGAAGGAATAACTGTGTGTTGATGTATCCACGGTCTCCCTAATAAAATTTTGAAATATGTGTCCTGTCGGACAACCAGGAACTTTGAATCAGATATAAGATCCTCAAATTGTGTTCTGAGAATAATCTCATTGAGTGGTTCTTCCTCATTCTTTTGATTACCGTGTAACATCAATGTGGAGGGAGAAAAATGGGATTCAATGATGTCAAATTAGTGAAGTGTTCAGATGGGAATGAGGTTGACCCCTGGGCCATTATCAATGAAGGCTCATTGGATGTCAATATCATTAATCCTAGAAGATATGTACGAGGTCCTGAGTTGTCCTAATACAAAACCATCCCCATCTTGTTCTGTAAAAGATATTATTGCATGAAATTATACTGGATCATTCTCTATACAGTAATCCTATATAACAACAACCTTAGTGTTAAACTCTTGAGGGATTGACAATGCCTCAATAAGTGCTTCCCAGAGCTCCTTTGACAGATTCAGAGCATCTAAGATGGATATCTTGGCAGGAACCTAAGCCAGTTGCTTCAACATATTATACTTTTGATCCAGAGGAACTTCTATAAAACCAGCCTTAAACAACACTATTATTTATCAACACTATAAGAAAACACTAATAAATGGAATATATATCAGCGCTAAAGAAAGAACTGATAAATTTAACCTTTTATTAGTGCTTTTATTTTAGCGTTGATAAAGGATATCCTTTTTCAGAACTTTATTCTTAGCACTGATAAAGGGTACACTTTATCAGAACTATATGTTTAGCACTGATAAATATTTCATTCATCAACACATTTTTAGCGCTATTAAAAGGAAATAATTAAATAAATAAAAAATAAAAAATGTGTGTATTAAAAAAATATTTGAAATTTTATTAATTAAATAATTATTGATAAAAATGAATTGATTGAATATACATTTTTAAAAATTAAACATTTTATTATAACCTTAAAATATATTTTTGATTAATAAAAACACTTTTAGGGAAAAGTTAGAAACCAATCCATTACACAGATAGACAGTCAATCAACATGATAAAAAATAGAAGAATCTATGAATTGTAATTTAATTCTTATAGAGACTTTACCTCTGAGCAGAGTGCATTGGATGCCAGGATCCTTCTTATACCAATCATCATTGAGGAGGTTTTTATAGTTGTAAACCATCTTGTCCCAAGTTTGGATGAGCTCTTCCACAATAATCTTCTACCCATTGAATCCACACGCCAAAATTTCAATTTGTTTATTAATTAGATAATTATGATAATTAATGTTATTTAATTGTATATATTAAATATATAGATATATATTAATTTATATAAATATGATTTATATATTGAAAAATATTTATACGCTTTACATTAAATTTTTATATATTTATTGAATAATGGTATATAATTAAAAGTTAATATGAATTAAATATATTGACTAATTTCAAAATACTCAACATATAATTAAATGTTGTTTGATTTTTCAATTTAATATAGATCAAATGTGTGTTATATTGATTTCAAATATACATTATTAATGCATTTTTATATACAATATGCACACCCACATAACTTAACCATTTTTTCAATATTGTTAAAGTGTACGTATATTCTTAATTTATTCAATTTCACTCATTTTTTACATATATGCATTCACTCAAAATTAGATATTCGTTAATAATGTTAAAAATATAATTATAAAAAAATATCTATAAATAAATATGTATAAATAAATATATTTATAAATATACATTCACTATATTTATACTATTATATATTTATAATTATAAATAAATAGGTTTTTTTAAAATTATTTATATAGTTATAAATAAATAATTATGTATATATAAATAATTATTAAATTTATAATAAATTTACTTAAATAATGAATATATTTACAATTTTATATATATACATATTTATTATATATATATATGTATAATTATATAAATATATATAAGGATATAAATAATTATTTTTATAAATATTTATATAATTATAAATATATAATTATAAAATTTTAATTACTATATTTAAAAAAGAATATATTTACTATATTTATATTTATATATATTTATTAAGTATTTATAAATATTTACATTCATTTTATTTATAATTATAATTATAAATCCTTGAACATCGCTTCAATAATAAACACTTTTAAAATAATATTTATCAGTGATTTTTTCACGTTGATAAAGATGAGGATTTATCAATGCTAAAAAAAGCGCTGATCAAATGAACATTTATCAGTGCTATATGCTTAGCGCTGATAAAAGGGATCTTTGTCAGTGCATATTGGTAAGCACTGATAAAAGTTTCCCAATCTATTTTAAAAACCCTAACCATTTAGGAACCTATCACGTTATAGAAGATTTTTATGGAGGCCACCCAATACTTGCGCTCTTCCTTAGTGAATCGAAGGTCGAATATCACCACTCGATAGCCTCTGAACATATCATCCAATATCTGAAGAGGGTCTCAGACTTTCTTCAACCTAGTGAGGTAGGGTTTTGGATTTTCTTTTTGTATTTTTGGTTTCATTTTGAATTTCTTCTTCTATGATATGTTTATGATCTGTGGTTTATGATATGTTGTTTATGATTTGTTTTTGATCTATAATTTAGGGAATGATTTGTGGTATTTTGTTTGTATTGACTACTGATGTATGAATCGTTGTTTATATCTGACACTGAACCTTGGATTTATTCATTGTTGTTTTACCACTTTTTTTTATATCTTGTTACTAAACAATTTTTTCATATTTGTATAAAAATGTGTAGAAACTTTCATGTATATTCTGGTTTATTTACTTCTGATTTGTGGCACATTGGTGGTTCCCTAATGATTATATATATGCTGACACCTTTTATGGACACGTCAGTGAACATGCAGCTTAAAATTCTATTTTTTAGGAACCAAGTTAGTGGAGTGATGTTTGTTACTCTATTGGTTATATGTTTCATAATATCTAGTTTCTCTTAGAATTTACTATGGTCCTTAATCTTATTATGGATAAGACTCAAATGGTCCATCCCCAATTAAGCACATGAGGTTTTATCACATCATGCATTCACTTTTTGAATCATTATGGTGCCCTTAGTTCACGTTATGTTTGAATATGAGGTTTTTATCTATTTAATATTTCTTATAGAATATATGTGAGTGAGTTTTTATACCAGCGTGACATGTATGTGTGTCTATATTGATACTGTAGGATCTAAATATGATGTAGATGCTCAATATACAAGAGGGGGGGGGGGGGTTAATTGTATACTTTAAAAAAATCATTTGGAACTTTTAAAGCTGGTATAAACCTTCCTATTGTTTAACAATGTTAAACAAGGTAAATTCATAATACCTCTTAGTTCTACAAAATTTCTAGATTCTGGAAATATGGTTCAAGAAATGAAAATTAAGAGAAGTTTACAATGAAAAAGATTCTACCTTAATGTGTATAGAATCATACTAATCAGAGTACAAGTATAAGAAAGTATAAGATAATTATACTTATTAATCAAAATTTAGTGGAAAACAAACTTGAAACAATACAAGTAACAAGTATGAAATATTGTAACCCAAAGAGTAGGGTATCCAACAACCTTGGATAAATTTCCCTTGATTTATACTTTCAAAAAAGTCTGTCTTACCCACACTAGGGTAAGCCCTTGATAGGAATATTAGAGTCTGTCTTGCTATCCCCATAATCCCTCGAACTTCAATATAGTCGACACCTCTATCTTCCTTATCAAGAAAGTACTCAAACATTAAGGTAGTCAGAACCTCTGTTTTCTTATCCTTGAAGTCCCTCGATTGTATACAACAACAATCAAAGTCGCATGAAGCAATATGTACAAGATGTTCAGTACTCACAAAGCATGAGAGTCTCTCTCTAGAAATCACTTCAGCAGCATGTAATCTCTAGAGTCGTAGAACAATCATCAAAAGTCCTGAGATCATTCAAATGAGCTCCTATTTATAGGCACATATTCAACAGTCGACTCCCTTCTCCAATGGTAATATTTTTTCTTGAATTTTGGAGGGACCTATACATGTGTCACTCAAACAACGGTTGGTTAGAAATAGAATACATGAAATAATTTTATAACTATAAGATGGGTAAGTAAAATATGGTTGCTCAAACAAATTAATTTTTCAGAGTCTAAGTAAAAATAAAGTTCATAGTCTAAGTGGAAAAAATTCAGAGTCTATATTATATGGATTTTAATATTCTATTTTACAAGGAATTAGGAATCCTAATTCTATAGACCTCAGAGTCCGAATTCTAAGGAATTTAGAGTTGGAATTCTAAGGAATTCGGAACCTGAATTCTATGGAATTCAGAGTCTGAATTCCGAGGAATTCGGAGTCTGAATTTCAGGGAATTCAGAGTCTGAATTTTAGAGAATTTGAACTCTGGATTTTAGAGAATCCAGAGTCTGAATTTTAGAGAATTTAAAGTCTGAATTTCAGAGAATTCGGAACCTGAATTCTAAGAAATTCGAAACTAGAATTCTAAGGAATTCTAAGTTGGAATTCTAAGGAATTCAGAGTTTTAATTTTAGAGAATTTAGAGCCTGAATTTTATAGAATTTAGAGTCTGAATTTTAGAGAATTTAGAATCTAAATTCGGATCCTAAGAACAAAATACTCTATATCTATGTATTGATAGAATTTTGAGGTTTTTGACGTGAAACAAAATTTTTCACTTCGGAAAAAAAGGCTATATTTATAGGGACTAAAATATGAACAATGAAAAATAGTTAAGGATACATTTCCTTGGGGAAGGAAGAGTTTCCTTATTAAGGAAAAACTTTAGAGAAATAAAATTTTTCTTAAGATAGAGTGTCTGTGATTTTCAAAACATTGAGGAATGGAAAAGTCATAAGGAAACCTTATTGACTCAATAATCTCCCCCTTTTTGGAAAGAAAAAACAAAATAACTAAAAAGAAAATAAGGACTTTGAAATTTCTATGATCTTACAAAAAAATTATCTCCCTTTACTTATGGATCATAGTGAATACAACTAACTCCCCCTTAGGATTTAAAAACCCTAAGGATCATATTCTTGATTTCCTGAATGAGATTTTAAATTTTCTTGCATACAAAAATCTTCATGATAAAAAATACCCATTGGATGAACTCCCCCTAAATTAGTGAAATTTATTCTTAGTATTCTTTTTGACATTCCTTTATCCCCATTTTTTATTTTAAAAAAGGAATAAATGGAATGGAAAAGAAATTTGGTACCTGAAATATTAGTACTAAACAAAAAAAAAATGAAGTGAAACAAGAATTTCATTAATATTGGAAGAATTTATACAATAGGAAAATACAATAAAATATAGGATTTGGAAACAATTATCCTTCCTTATCCTTTGGTATCAGCTTATTCAAAATAATCCTCAGCTTCTTGAGTTCCTTGTGATCATCTTTCATGCTTTTGAGAAGTTGATCACGATCTTCACTTTTCTTCTCTAAGGATTGTATCTTTTCGTCCTGATCCCCAAGATTCTCTGCCTGGGATTTCAAGACTTCTTCCAGCTTAACAAGCTTCTCTTCTATCTCAATTACAGGATCCCTTTCTCTCTTCCAATTCATGGCCATAGAGTTAAGCTTTCCATTCAAATCCTTAACTTCTTGCTTTTAAGAAGTCTATTCAAGAGATGACTTTTCCTCAAAACTATTAGTGAGATCCTTGATCTTCACATCTTCGGTGTCAAAAGCATCCTTGAATCTATCTTGAAATTCATCAAAGATTATCATATCTACTATTGTCTTCCTTGACCAGCTTTTCATCTTCTTGCAAGATCTTTTATGAGCCTCATAACCAATGAGAAAGGTCTTGAATTCTTCCTCGAGACTGACACATTTATCCATCACCATGGATGTTGAATCCAATTTTTGATTTAACGAATGCTAAAGCATCTAGAATCTCGAGTCTATACTAGGAAATAAGGAAATAGTTCCAACAAGCCTTTTCAAAGTCTGAACCGCAAAGTCATGTCCAAGAGAATATGATTCAGAATCTGAGACTTTGGTTGGTGAAGATTCTTTGTCAATCTTTACAGCCTTCCTTTTTTATGAAGCACCAAGTTCTTTCTTCTTTTTCACAGATTTTCTAGGTGTATCAACTACCACCTATTTTCCCTTATCATCTTTAGGAATGATTTCTTCTTGATTATGAGATTCATGTTCATTATCTGATTGCTAATTTTTTTTATCTTCATCAACTTCTTCCTTCTTGGCTTCTGCCTCAACACCCCCTGGGTGAATGAAATCATGATTGTTACTTTCATTTTCATAAAACTTATTTAATTCTTCCTCACCCTTCTCATGTTTTCCTGGGGTAGAAAGTTTTGAAGAATTGGATTAATAAGTTCGGATTGATAATTTCTCATAAGGACTTTCCTTCTCATGAAAATCCTCTACCTTCTTTATCAAATCCTCAATATCACCACTTCATTCTTCTTCTTCTTCTTCCACTTTTTCTTCCTGCACTATTTCTTCCTCTTGATGTCGTTTTGGAATCACTGACTTCTTTCCCAGAGTCTTTGGAAAAGGTTCTATCAAAAATGATTCTGGTACCAGAATTTGTTTAGAGGATTTTTCAGTATCCTTGATAAGAGATTGAATGACTTCAGCTTCCAAAAATTTCTTCCTTTACTTCTTTTATTTTTCTTTCTTTTCAAGATTCTCACTATCATTTTCCTTCAATGCTTTTTCCTGAGCATGGTCCAGGCCAAACTTAGGCTCCCCTTCCTTCATTTACTTCTTATATTCTTTCCACTTAGCCACTTTTTCATCAGGTTATACTTTTTGATTCTTTGGCTTTGGAGGTGCTGACTGAGTTTCCTTAGCCACATGGGTTTTCCTTTCTTTTCAGGATCCTTGGCCTTACTATTCCTTCCACCCTTCTTAGAGGTTTTAACCACTAACAGCTTTTTTTAAAGAGCTTAAAATTCTTCTTCCAACAAATCATAAAATTCTCCGGATTGACTATTAAAGCCAATCTTCATCCTCCTTAGAGTATCATCACTCAAAAGCATCACCTTACAATTTCTTGGCTTAGAACTACAAGGAATTTTGAAATACTGAAGACTAAGAACAATTATATTTGAAAGAATGGCTGGATACATGATAATATGAGACTTCATATTTCCATTCTTTATATTCTCAATCATAAACAAGATATTCTTAACCAGTTTTATCTTTCTTTGGTTCACCAGAAAATCCAGAAAATAAATATCACTTTTATTTAGGGTATCTTTGTCCCCTTTTCTCAGAATTAGAAAACCTTGAACCCATATCTGAATAATTCAAAGATTTGTAGAGATATGAATAATGTTTGTAGTCATTACCTCTAAAAGAACAAGACAAGCTAGAGCCTTTTTCTTGTAAAAAGATCCTATTACATCAGGTAGCTTATATGAGAAAAACTCTGCTTCTTCTTCATAAGGAATTCCTATCAGGTTTTCTTCCATGTTATAAGAAAGAGAGTATATCTTTCCATAGCTCTTGAAAGAAAATTTATCTATTCCTCCTTCATTGAAAAAACCAAGTATCTCAGAGAATTCAACCAGAAATTCTGGGTACACCAGATCCCGTGCTCTGGGTTTTGATATACATACACTCTCCCAAATATTCAGCTTGATATTCTTAGAAACAATGGAATCATACTTGGCATAAAACTTCAGATCAACTATCCTTTCTCGGTAGATATGACACTCAGATATTTCCTTAACATTTGACATTTATTTTTGAGAAGAGGCTTCAGCAGACATTTAGAAGTAAGGAAACTTTAAAAATATGGAACTACTTTAAAAATAGAGGAAGCGCTTCAGCACATGAAGTCTTGGAAATCGATGTGGGACAACCATCGGGGGGTCCTTTATATAGGAAATAGAGGAAAAGATTCACCTTACATGATTGATCCAACAATTGAAAACATCATGAGAAGATCTAATGGTTGAGATGATATCCGAAGAAGGATTTTAATATATTCTTATCTTTTGAGGTTTTCAAGAAAAACATTTGGATTTAAGGAAAAGAGAATCCAAAGAGTTTAAAAACAAATGTAAATACCAGCAAGGAAAAATTATTATAAAGACTCAGGAAGGGAAACATACCTTTCAGAATGCTAGGAAGATTATTCTTAATAAGGAAAATTCTTCTTGAATAACTTTAGATTATGAAATTTTGATTACAAAAAAATTTTAGACTATGAATATTGTGACTATGAAAATTTTGACTATGAAAATTTTGAATAAGAAAATTTTGACTACAAAAATTTTGACTACGAAAATTTTAACCATGAAAATTATGACTACAAAAATTTGACTATGAAATTTTTGACTACAAAAATTTTGAATATGAAAATTTGGACTACAAAAATTTGACTACGAAAATATTAGATTACAAGAAAATGTACTCCACCTATGAAAATGATTTTATTACTGTAAGAAGATAGGTTTCAATAAGAAGTTAATATGGAAGATTACTTTATGGTTATAATTCCTAACTTCTGTTTTATGTATTCAAATCTATCGGATGGTAATGATTTTGTGAAAATATCAGCAAGTTGATCTTGCATTCTGATAAATTGAATAATGATATCTTTTTTGTGTGTGTGCAATCTCTAAGAAAGTGATTCCTAATATCTACGAGTTTTTCACAAGAGTGATGTGAAGGGTTTTTACTTAAGGAAATGGCACTAGTATTATCACACAAAATTTATGTTTTGGTAAAACTCATGCCATAGTCTGTGAGTGTGTGTTGCATCCACAAAACTCGGGCACAACAACTTCTATCTGCTACATATTCATATTCAGCAATGGAAAGTGCTACTGAGTATTTATTTTTTTATGACCAAGAAACTAATGAATCTCTTAATAAATGACAAGTTTTAGATGTACTCTTCCTATCCATTCTATATCCACCAATGTTAGCATTCAAAAAACTTTTTAAAAAAAAATCATTTCCAGAAGTATAAAAGAGTCCTAAAACCATGGTTCACTTTAAGTAATGAAAAATACTTTTCACTATCTTTAAATGAGATTCCTTAGGATTGGATTGATATCTTACACATAAGAATACCAAGAACATTATGTCTGGATGACTAGATATAAATTAAAGTACACTTCCGATCAAACCTCTAAAAGATGTTTGGTCTACTAGTTTATAATCTTCATCAAGATAAAGTGAATTTGAGGTACCAATGTGAGTACTTATACTCTTAGTATTTTCATATCCATAATTTTAAGAAGATATTTAATATAAATATGTTGGGATATATATATTCCTTCTGGTTTTTTGGAAATTTGAAAACCAATGAAAAATGTTAAGTCACCCATCATCCTCATTTTGAACGCAGATTTCATTAGATCCACAAAGGAATTATTTAAATATTGCTGGGATGAACCAAATATAATGTCATCAACATAGATTTTAACAATAAAAACATTTTTCTTATATTTCATTATAAAAATATTTGGATTAACATTTACCTTAACATAATTATTTTGAAGAAAAAAACCTATATGTCTATCATACTAGGATCTTGGGGATTGTTTAAGTCTATATAAAGTTTTGGTAAGTTTAAAAACATGTTCATGATGTTTTATATCTTTAAAACTAGGAGGTTGTTGAACAAAAACTTCTTATTGAACATAACCATTAAGAAAATCACATTTAACATCCATTTAAAAACGTTTGAAATTAAATAATGTTGCCAAGGAAAGTAGAATATCAACAGATTCAAGTCTAGCTACCGGAGAATAGGTTTATTCATAGTCTATTACTTCTTGTTGATTATAGGCTTTACC
The DNA here is from genome assembly GCA_963277665.1 of Viscum album. Lineage (NCBI taxonomy): Eukaryota > Viridiplantae > Streptophyta > Magnoliopsida > Santalales > Viscaceae > Viscum > Viscum album. The sequence goes on from OY728145.1 coordinate 194,680,632, forward strand.
AACCAAACTATCTTTATTTCTTTCTATGATTCCGTTTTCATCACACTTATTTATGAAGAACCATTTTACTCCAATAACAGAAGTTTCCTTAGGTCTTTCAACCAAGGTCTAAACATTATTACTTTCGAATTAATTTAGCTCATATTGCATAGATTTTATCCAATTATAATCACCTAAAGCTTCATCAGTGCTTTTTGGTTCTAATTGGGAAATGAATTATAGATGTTCTAATTTATTTCTTAAGGAACTTCTAGTCCTTACGGATTGATTTACATCACCAATGATACTATCACTAAGATGATCCTTAATAAACAACTGATTTGGGTTTGGTAAAACCTGTTCATCAACATTGGGTAGGAAATATTCTGGGGTAAATGCTTTGGAAATATTTTCTTGATCATTTTCCTTATCAGAAGGATATTCTATCATGGGTTGATAATCAATTTTTGAAAATAGATCCGAGGATGTAGGTTGAGGTTGTTTAAATAAAAGGATTAGTTTCATCAAATTTAACATGTACTGTTTCTTAAATAGTACAAGTATTTTTATTGAAAACTCTATATGCCTTAGAAGTTGTAGAGTAGCCTAAGAAAATTTATTCATCATATTTTGGTGTGACTTTGTGTATATTATCTTTAGTATTCAGAATGAATATCTTGAAACCAAAAATCTTGAAGTAGAAAAGTCTAGGTTTTCTACTATTCCATAACTCATAAGGAGTTTTATTAAGAAAAGGTCTAATCAAAACATGATTTATAGTATAACAAGCAGTACTTACAGCTTCAACCCAAAACTGTTTGGCTACTGAATATTCACTCAACATGGTTCTTGTTATCTCTTGAAGAATCCTATTTCTTCTTTCAACAGCATCATTTTGTTGAGGTGTTCTTGGTGCTGATAAGTTTTGAGTAATTCCTTTTCTACTAAATTTTTTTTCAAAATCATAATTCTGAAATTCTTCTCCATGATCACTATGAATAGTTATCAATGTAAGGTTTTTCTCATTTTTAAATTGGGCTCTAAAACTTTTTAAATAAGAAAAATCTTCGTATTTATTTTCTAGAAAATAGAACCATGTAAATATAGTGTAATCATCAACTAAGACTAATACATAATATTTTCCTCCAATGCTTCTAGTTTATGTTGGACCAAAAATATCCATATGCATTAACTATAATGCATCAGTAGTTGAGACATCACTAATTTATTTGAAACTTGACTTATGTTTCTTTTCATATTGACATGGGTCACAAACTTTGTAAGAATCAAATCTAAGCACCGGTAGATCCTTAACTTGTCTTTTCTTAGAGATTTTTCACAGGTTCGTAAGATTACAGTGTCCTAACCTTCTATTCCATAACCACAAATGATCTTGTATTGCACTAAGACAAGGTAGATCATGGATCCTAAGGTATTCTAAGTTTAGTCTGTATACATTCTCTTTCCTATGGGAAGAAAGAATAAACTCTTCCTTGTAATTGCGTAATAAACACTTGTCATTACTAAAATTCACAAGGTAACCTTCATCACATAATTTACTTATGCTAATAAGGTTGTGCATAATACCCTTAACAAATAAAACTTTTGAAATCAAAGTTTTTCCAAGAAGAATAATATTACCTATACCAATAATTTATTCCTATGCATTATCTCTGAATTTTACTTTTCAACCCTTCGTATTGATAATATTTTCAAATAATTTTTTGTTACCAGTCATATGCCAGGATCATCCACTATCCATGTATCGTGTATTGTTGTTAGTACTTTCTTTACTTTCCTGAAAATAATAGTGGTAGACTTTTGGAACCCAAAATTTCTTGGATCCAGAAACTTTAGAAAGAAAATTTTTAGGAATCCACATTTTCTTTGAAAAATAAGCTTTATGAAAACCTAAAGATTGAGTGTTGTTTAAGGAACAATTTTTTCCCAATACCCACCACACCAACACTTAGTGCATAATGGAGCACTTTGAGGAACAAAATAATTATTACTAAAAACCGATTTTGAATTAGTATATCCAAATCGAGAATTATTATTTAGAGGTCGAATTTGAAAATACATCTTATCAAAGTTTTCCTTACCTAAGGTAAAGTTTAAAAAACACTTCCTCAAGAAAAATATTTCAGAATTTAGCTTAATAACTAAGTTTTTATCCTAAAAAACGTTAGTTTTAGCACAAGAGTTAGTCTCAAAAATTTTTTTCTTAAAAATTACTTTTTCTATATCCTTAGAAAGTTTTTCCTTCTCAGAATTAACTTCCTCAAGGGTTTTTTAAATACTTTCAAAATCATAAATTTTTTTATTAAGATATTTAGAAAGATCTGATATTTTCTTAATAAGAATAAAAATCTTAGAATTTTCCTTATCAAGCTTTTTATTGACTTTAGAATTTTCATTCTCAAGGAGCTTAGCAAACCTAGACACTTCTTCATAATTAGGTAAAGTATTATCTTCATCAGAAGAATATTCCTCATCCGGGGATTCATAATATTTACTATCACTATAATTATCATTCAAAGATACATTGGTGATGGATACAACATTGTGTACCTTAGATATTAAACAATGATTTTCATTAGGTGGCTTGGCTAATATACCAAGATTCTTTTGATCAGAAGATTCGTACTCTGAGGATTCTTCAGAAGAGTCACCACCATTAGAATACCAGGTGTCATTGGATTTCAAAACCTTCTTATATTTATACTTGTAGTAATTATTTCTATTACTCTTAGAATGATTTTCCTATCTGTATTTTCTCTTAAGCATAGGACAATATGGCATTATATGACCTGATATTTTGCATTCATAGCAAGTAACTTCAGATTCTTTATTATCCTTTCTTTCTTTTCTTCATATATCTATACTGAAAGTCTTTCTTCCCAACTATATTTTTTATCCTTCGAGTAATATTATCAAGTTCATTCATAGAATGTTCACTTTCACTTGATTCAGATTAAATAACAGTCATCTTAGATTTGGATCTTGTACCTCTCTTAGGAGTCTTGGATTTCATATGATTTGAAGTAGTTGTAAAAGAAACACTTCCATTCCCATTATTCTTCTTATTTTCATCAGCATATCTTTTCATTCTAGTCTCATGTTGAATAAGAGTTCCAAAAATCTCTTCAAAATAAATCTATGAGACTTTCCTATCCTCATCAATAGATGTCCTCTTTGATTCCCACTCACTAGTCATGATATCTATTATCTTTTCCACAAGTGCCTCATCATCTAAACCTTTTTCACCCATATATTGTAGACTATTAACAATGGTCATAAAACTCTATTGTACATTTCACACTGGTTCTCTATAAGGAAATAGAAATCCAAGATATTCTACTCTAATCATAGCTCTTCTAGTTTCTATAACTTTAGAATTTATAAAAAGAGTAACCTCCAATTTATTCCAAATAAAATTTTTAGTTTCACAAGAAGAAATCTGGATATATATATTCCTAGTCATATAACACAACAAAGTATTGCGTACCTTGTAGTTAAGTTGATATTATGACTTTTCTTGATTAGTAAAATTTATGACTTCCTTATCATAAATCTTGTAATCTCTAGTAATAATTACAAAGTAATCCACTCTAGTATTAATGAAAAAAGTCTTCATACGATCTCTCCAATATTCATAATCATTACCATCAAATATAGGTGGTATAGTAGGATTAATATTGTCAATAAAACCAACATTAATTCCTTCCATCTCAAATAAAATATCTTTCCATGGAATCTTGTTAGTAATAAAATTCTGTAAACAAGGATACAAATATCCTAAGCAAGGAAAAATAGAACAAAGGAAAACTTGAGCAAGAAATATTAGGCCCCAGCCTTAAACCTTACTTAATCTTGAGTTATTACAAGATTACACATTGAGGATCTTTTCGGGTTTAGAGTTTTAGAGAATTAGATCATAAAACTTGCATTACATTCCACATATAAACAAAGTGGTTACATAAAGATAGTATTCTTCTTTCCCATCAATGGAAACACATTTAAAATAAAACTTGGATTCTTTCTTGACACTTCCTTGACACTATCATCATATCATGTACCTTTCCCTTGACCTGTGAAAAACATTTCAAAAAACTTGGGATGAGCATAAAAAGCTCAGTAAGGGATATAAAAATATGGAAAGGAAACATGAGTACATATATACATTAGAATGAAATCATACTTTACCCATAGAACATAAGCACTTTAACATACCTCATCAAATCTTGAATAAATCATAGTAATCATAAGACATAAAGGTAACTTGAGGCATTCATAACATTCTTACGTAGGGAGTAACCCTCTTGGTTACGTTTGGAATACCCATCATAGTATATTATCTAAATATCTTCAGAGAAACCTTAACGTTACACTCCTTTACGTTACCCAATGCATTGGAGAGCTATATCGGGCTCACCCACCCTTAGTTTATCACAGAACCACCCGTCTTCATAATAATTCCCAAGAACCTCAACATAATCGTATCACATAAAACATGCATAAAGGAAACATAACATTTCCACCTTTCAATCACAAGATATCAGTACAACACATTGATATAAATACATTATAAAAACCATTTGCAATACCAAAATAAATGAAAAGTAAAACATGGTATTTATTTTTCTTTAAAAAAGGTATTGCTTGTAGAGGAAGCCGAAACTGAAATAATGGTCACGGTGGCAGAGAAGTCATTGTCGCCGCATACGTACGACAAAAACATTTCCTTTTGTCTTTTAGTAAAATGCTTCGTATAAAAAATATTCCTTTTGGATAAACTTAAAAGTCAAAGGGGTTTATACCCCGTATAAAATAAGGTTGTGTATAAAACAAAATATGCCTCAATGAAAGGAGATTGAGACGAAGTCCCATACCTCGGGTCTGACTTGAATCGATCGTTCTTTAATGTTCTGAATAATAAACCTGAGTTAATTTATACTTGCTTAAGAAACTTTTTCAGGTTCATTTTTCCTTTTATATCACTTATTTCCATGTCATTAACACTATGTAATTATTTAAGTTAATAACGTTCGTTTTAACGATCATTGGTACTTGAGTCAAAAATAAACCCTTTATAATTACAAGTTGTTCATGTATCCATTATATCCAGAATTATAATCATGATGTATATATCATATATATCCAGTATATAAATGCATTTTATAATATTACATAATCATTTATAGGTAATAAATGAAATGCACCGTTCATGGAGACGGTAAGCCGTACGTACGCATGAACGCTACTTTCATTTCTATTTCATATTTTATAGAATGGAATCATAATTATATAAAGGTATATTATAATTCCAGTATAATATCATATATAATATCATAGTTCCATCATTTATATGTCCCATATATGGTATTTAACAAATCAAATCACTTTGAGGGGGCGGTAGTCCGCACTTCCTTAAATGAAGATATCACGTTTACCCATAATGGAAACCATAAAGGTATGCCCAAAATGAAAAATAAATAAGATTAAGGAAAACATAAACATATTATATATCATATATAAATATAGTGACATCCTAATGGCCACCTTTTAAGGTGTTAAAAGAATGTTGAACAATCATTGTTTCGGGAGGCATAATTTCACCATCCACGGAAACAGTATGTCCTTTAACCATTAGATGTAGGTGTGTGTAAGTGTAGCTAGAATCCTTCTTATAACAACATCCTAGTATATTGAGGATACTGGAGTTGTTACAAAATAAAAGAATAAAAAGATTTTAGGGGGTTGGAGAAGCAAAATCAAACAAAAGGACTCAAAAGAAGACATTACCTTAAAATCAGGTAACTCTCTTAGATTTGAGCTCAAAGGATTCCTTGGGAAGACTTCTGCCCCAAGTGAGGCTTCAAGGAGTAATAGAAGGATGTGTATAGCCAAAATGGGCAGGTTTTGGTCAAGCCAAAGGCTTTGGGAGTGTGGGTAAGGAGGTAGAGGTGGGGGCCTTTTATAAGAGGAGAGGAGGGGCACTCTTGGAAGGTAAAGAAAAGTCACTTTATTTTAAAATGGTATTTGGATTTAAGAGGTCCCACATTGATGTGTTTCTAGGATAAGGTGATAAGGGTTCAAAATTCACCCATCCAATAGGTTTTGGCCATGTGTAGGTCATAGATTTTACATTATCAATTCATTTTATTTAAATCCTTTGTTAATGAGGTAATCGCTACATCATCATGATGTCATAAATAATTTAATTTATTTAAAGTCTAAAAATTATAAAAAAAAATACGATGATGTAGGAAATATTTTTATATTTCCAATTACTATTTATAATAAAAAGTCTTATCTTTATAACCCCATGTAAAAATTGTTTTAGTAAAACATCTCATGTTTGTGTCATTTTTACTTTTACATAAAATAAAAAGTTATTTATGTCATTTCCCAACCAAAGTGGCTCCATGGGGTCCCCAAGTTGACCCATGGATTGTATTGGTCGCCCATGACACATCCAATGAGGGTAGGACATGTTTCAAGCTCATCTCATTTTATTAAAGCATTATTTTTACCTTAAACTATACTAATTACCTCTAATCGCGATTAAGAACTTAAGAGTTACTATTCACCAAAAAATTATTTTAATCTCATTGAACCACATTTTACTTCTTAATGAAAACCATGTATGTCAGATTTTTGAAATTCAAAACACAGAAGTGGTAAAATTTCATTTAAACGAAAAATCAGTTTTTATAAGTACCACTTAGTGGTTTCACTATTCATCAAAAATTGAAGTTTTTCAGAAAAATACCAAAAATTCACCCTAAGAGATATTTGATATTTCGAATTCAAAAATGAAGTCTATTTTACAAAATTCAAAAAATATAAGTCACATTAATTAATTTAATAATTAATTCCCGCTGTCATGACAAATAGCGTGTTTTTATGAAACAATAAGTATCAAAAGATTGACACCAGTTTAAGTCCAATTTCAAAGTGAAATTGATTCCAATGACCACCATTGGATTAAATTGTAAAAATATATTCTAATTTCACTTCAAAACCAATTCAAAAGATAATATAATCATATAAATAAATTAGATAAAAAAGCAGTTTTGATATAAAATGCAGTATTTTCACTATTCATTAAAAAATGAACATTGTCTGAAAAATACCAAAAATTCACAAAAAGTAAATTTTGATGTCCCAATCATAAAGAATAAGTTTATTTTGACAAACATAGCTTATAAAATTGTCAAAAGATAGATTTAAAAATGGTTTTCCATCAAAAGGAAGTAAAACAATATTTTAAAAATATTAGTGTATTCCATGCTTAAGATTGGATTTATTTTCATTTTAAGCCTCTAAAACACTATCTAATTCATTAATAGACATAGATAAAAATATATATTACTCATTACTTACTTGGGATGTTACATCCTTCCCCCCTTTTGAAAATTGCATCTCCGCAATTTATTTACTTATCAAATAAATGGGGGTACTTATCCCTCATTGCATTTTCAGATTCCCATGTTGCCTCTTCCATCATGTTGGTTTTCCACAAAAACTTTACCTGATTAATCACCTTATTCCGTAACACTTTCTCCCTGTGGTCAAGAATCTGGACCGGTTGTTCCTCATAAGATAGGTTCTCTTCCAGCTGAACTACCTCTGAACTCAAAACATGAGATGGATCTGGCATATACTTTCTCAACATCGAAACGTGAAAAACATTGTGTACCTGAGATAAACTCGGAGGTAAAGCCACCCGGTATGCAACTGATCCAACTCTCTCCAGAATTTTATATGGTCCAATAAACCTTGGACTCATCTTTCCTTTATTACCAAATCTCATCACACTTTACCAAGGAGAAACCTTGAGAAAAACATGATCACCTACCTCGAAAGATAGATCCTTCCTCCGGTTATCCGCATAACTCTTCTGACTACTATGAGCTGTTCTCATATGCTTCTGAATCAGATGAACTTTTTCTGCCATCTCTTCTACCAATTCTGGTCCCATCAACTTCCTTTCACCCACTTCATCCCAGAAAGCTGGAGTTTGACACCGCTTCCCATATAATGCCTCAAATGGTACCATCTGTATACTGGAATGAAAACTGTTATTATATGAAAATTCAACCAAAGAGAGATGTTGACCCCAACTTCCCTGATAATCCATAGAGCAAGAATGTAGCATATCCTCCAAGGTCTGAATTGTTCGTTCTGACTGCCCATCTTATTAAGGATGAAATGATGTACTAAAATTTAATTCAGTACCCAACGAATTATGAAGGCCTTTCTAAAAGTTAGAAGTGAAACTAGGATCACGGTCAGATACAATGGAGAGGGGAACTCCATGTAACCTGCCTATCTCTTTAAGATACAAACGGGAAAGTTTATCTAGGGAAAAAGTATCTCGTATAGCAAGGAAATGAGCAGATTTAGTCAAGCGATCAACAATAACCCAGATTGCATTATTACCTCGAGATGTCTTCGGTAATCCCACAAAAAAGTCCATGGATATATTCTCCCATTTCCACTCTGGAACTGGTAAAGGCTGAAGCATCCCTTTCGGTAACTGCCACTCTTCTTTAACCTGTTGACATGTCAAACACGTCACAGTAAAATCAGCAATATCTCTTTTCATTCCATCCCACCAGTAATACTCCCGCAGATCTCTGTACATCTTAGTACTACTAGGATGAACTAAAAACGGAGAACTATGAGCTTCTCATAACAACTCTCTCTTCCACTATGAATAACAAGGCACACACAATCTCTTCCCAAATCTCAAAACAAAATCATTATCAATGTTGAATTCTGGCAACTTACCTTTCTAAACTAGCTCTACCTTTTTCTGCAACTCACTGTCTTGCTTCTGTGCTTGCTTGATTCTATCTGATAGAGATTCTCTCACTGATACCTGAAACAAAACAGAAGAACTTCCTGCACCAACAACTTCTATGCCAAAGTTCATCAAATCCTTAACCAAAGGATCACGTTCCAAACGCAACATTGCTAATGAAGCATTACTTTTTCGACTCAAAGCATCAGCCACTTTATTTGCTTTTCCCGGATGGTAATGAATTGTACAATCACAATCCTTGATTAATTCCATCCATCTCCTCTGTCTCATGTTTAACTCTTTCTGAGTGAATATATACTTTAAACTTTTGTGATCAGTATATATTTCACACTTTACTCCATACATGATGCCTCCAAATTTTTAAAGTGAAAACAACAGCAGCTAATTCCAAATCATGTGTAGGGTAATTTACCTCATGAGTTTTCAACTGTCGTGAAGCATAAGCAATTACCTGATCATTCTGCATTAGGATGCAACCAAGTCCTTTCAATGAAGCATCACTGTATATAACAAACTCACCATTCCTGGAAGGTAGTTCCAAAACTGGAGCATTCACCAATCTTCTTTTCAATTCCTGAAAACAATCATCACATTTTTTTGTCCAGATAAACTTAACACCCTTCCGAGTTAGCTTAGACATTGGACTAGATAACCGTGAAAAATTTCTAACAAACCTTCGGTAATATCCTGCCAAACCAAGGAAGCTACGAATCTCAGTTACATTTGTGGGTCTTGGCCATTCTTCAACAACCTTTGTTTTTGCAGGATCAACAGTTATCCCATCTTTAGAAACAATATGACCAAGGAAAGAAATTTGTTGCAACCAAAACTCACACTTGCTGAATTTTCCATACAGTTTCTTTTCTTTTAAGGTTTTCAAGATAAACCTTAAATGTATTTCATGCTCCTCTTTACTTTTATAAAACACCAAAATATCATCAATGAAAACCACCACAAACTTATCCAAGAACTCTTGGAAAATTCTATTCATTAAGTCCATGAATACAGCAGGTGCATTGGTTAGCCCAAAAGGCATTACTAGAAATTCATAATGGCCATATCTTTTACGAAACGCGGTCTTCGGAACATCTTCTTCCTTTACCTTTAGCTGATGGTACCCCGATCTCAGGTCAATCTTTGAAAAAAACTGAGCTCCCTGGAGCTGATCAAACAAGTCATCAATATGAGGCAAAGGATATTTGTTCTTAACCGTGATGTTATTCAAGGCTTTATAATCAATGAAAAGTCTCATTGAACCATCTTTCTTTTTAAAAAATAAAACAGAAGCACCCCATGGTGATGTTCTAGGTCGAATGAAACCTTTCTCTAATAAATCTTGCAATTTCTCCTTCAAATCTAAAAGTTAAATTTGAGCCATTCGATAAGGGGGTTTTGAAATTGGCTTAGAATCAGGAACTAAGTCAACAGTAAACTCAACTTCCTGATCTGTTATTATTCCAGGAAACTCATCAGGAAAAACATCAGGATACTCATTTACCAGTGGCACATCATTAATCTGAACAGTTCCTTTATTTTCAACGATGTGTGCAAGGTAGAATTCATTTTCATCTTTTACAAGTTTCTTGGACTCTTGATAAGTTATCAACAGTAAGGGTTCATTCTTGTACACAAACTAAAAGTCTTTCTGAAAAGAAACTTCTTTAGCTCTACAGTCAATCTTAGCATGGTAAATAGAGAGCCAATCCATACCCAAGATAACATCAAACTCTACTAGAGGTAGAACAATAAGGTTTTCAAGTAGGTTCTTTCCACAGATAAGGATAGGAAGATTCTTATAAATTCTTTTTTCCTCAACATTTCCCCCAGGTGTTTTTACCAAAAGTCCAGGAGTCATTTCTTGAGATGGTATTCCCATTTTACTAGAAAAGGTTTTAGAGATGAAAGAATGTGTAGACCCCGAATCAAACAACACACTGGCATAATCTGAAAAAACAAACAAAGTACCTGATACAACTTCATTTGATTTCCCGACATCTGCTGAAGTAGTTTCAAAGGATTTCACCACCCCTTTCTGCTTGTAGTCTAACTGCTTCCCATCACCCAAGATATTTGTCGGACACTCGTTTGCATAGTGACCCATCTCATTGCACTTATAACATTTCACTAACTAGAAATCAAATTTGGTCTTACCATCACCCTGATATTTTCCAGTGCAATCACGAGCCTTATGTCCCATCTTACCACATCGGTAGCACTTTCCAGAATTCAGAAGACATTCCCCAACATGACTTTTGCCACATTTATCACAAACTGGAAACTTAGTTTTCTTACCGTCAGACTTTTTTGAAGAATTCTCACCTTTCTCCTACCACCTCAGTCTCTTCTTCTGTTGGTTGTTATAGAACACTTGATCATCGGCAAACTCCATTTACACCTTCTAAGCACATCAAACAAGCTTTTCATAACTTCAAACTCACGATAAGCTAATTCCCTTCGATATTTTGGCTTTAATCCTGAGTAAAAACGATTGATTTTACTATCAAGGTCTCGGATAAAATTTGGAGCATACCTTGCCAATCGAGTGAACCTTTCTTCATAGGCAGCCACTGAGTCTTCCTCTTGCCTCAATTCCAAGAATTGATTTTCAATCCTAAGTCGAATAGCCTTAGGAAAATACTTCTCAAGAAACATACCTTTGAATTCATCCCAGTCGAGAGCATCAATCTCATCAGCATCCCTGATATTTTTAACCATCGACCACCACTGATCTGCTTCACCCTCCAAACGATAAATAACAAGACTAACCTTTTGATTGTCTGAACACCCCATGACATCGAAAATCTTCTCCAGTTCTTTAATCCACCCTTCATCTAGCACAAGGTCATATGATCCTCTGAATGATGGGGGATGTTGCCTCATGAAATGTTCCACCACTGACATGTTCCTCTTTGGTTAGTCTGGCTGATATCGTTTATGGATACCACCACCATTTATCACTTGAGTCAACTACGCCATTACTGCAACAAACTATTCATTTTCAATTCCGACCATCTCAGGATGCTGATTCGGAAGGTTATTTCCTTCTTCATGCCTTCCTAGCACTGCTTCCTTGTTTCCTCTGTGGAAAACCATTCTGAACAAACATGTCTTAGATGAAGCAACATGGTAATCTTCAAATGATATATCATTTCAATTTTACCATAAAAAAATATTTCTGGATAATCATTTAATAGAATTCTAACTCCTAAAGTTATCTAAACCGACCTTTGATACCAACTATAAGGCCCCAACCTTAAACCTTACTTAATCTTGAGTTATTACAAGATTACACATTGAGGATCTTTTCGGGTTTAGAGTTTTAGAGAATTAGATCACAAAACTCACACTACATTCCACATATAAACAAAGTGGTTATATAAATATATTATTCTTCTTTCCCATCAATGGAAACATATTTAAAATAAAACATGGATTCTTTCTTAACACTTCCTTGACACTATCATCATATCATGTACCTTTCCCTTGACCTGTGAAAAACATATCAAAAAACTTGGGATGAGCATAAAAAGATCAGTAAGGGATATAAAAATATGGAAAGGAAACATGAGTACATATATACATAAGAATGAAATCATACTTTACCCATAAAACATAAGCACTTTAACATACCTCATCAAATCATGAATAAATCATAGTAATCATAAGACATAAGGGTAACTTGAGGAATTCATAACATTCTTACGTAGGGAGAAACCCTCTTGGTTATGTTTGGAATACCCATCACAGTATATTCCCTAAATCTCTTCGGAGAAACCTTAACGTTACACTCCTTCGCGTTACCCAATGCATTGGAGAGCTATATCGGGCTCACTCGCCTTTAGTTTATCACGGAACCACCCGTCTTCATAATAATTCCCAAGAACCACAACATAATCGTATCACATAAAACATGCATAAAGGAAACATAACATTTCCACCTTTCAATCACAAGATATCAATACAACACATTGATATAAAAACATTATGAAAACCATTTTCAATACCAAAATAAAAGAAAACTAAAACATGGTATTTATTTTTCTTTTAAAAAAAGGTATGTCTTGTAGAGGAAGCCGAAACTCAAATAATGGTCACGGTGGCGGAGAAGTCGTTGTCGTCGCATACGTACGACAAAAACATTCCCTTTTTTCGTTTAGTAAAATTCTTCGTATAAAAAAGATTCCTTTTGGATAAACGTAAAAGTCAAAGGCGTTTATACCCCTTATAAAAGAAGGTTGTGTATAAAACAAAATATGCCTCAATGAAAGGAGATTAAGACGAAGTCCCATACCTCGGGTCCGACTTGACTCGATCGTTCATTAATGCCTTGAATAATAAACTTGAGTTAATTTATACTTTCTTAAGAACCTTTTTCAAGTCCATTAATCCTTTTATATCACTTATTTCCATGTCATTAACATTATGTAATTATTTAAGTTAATAACAGTCGTTTTAACGATCATTGGTACTTGAGTCAAAAATAAACCCTTTATAATTACAAGTTGTTCATGTATCCATTATATCCAGAATTATAATCATGATATATATATATTATATATCAAGTATATACATGCGTTTTATAATATTACATAATCATTTAGAGGTAGGAAATGAAATGCACCGTTCATGGAGACGGTAAGATGTACGTACGCATGAACGCTACTTTCATTTCTATTTCGTATTTTATAGAATGGAATCATAATGATATAAAGGTATATTATAATTCTAGTATAATATCATATATAATATCATAGTTCCATCCTTTATACGTCCCACATATGGTATTTAAGTAATCAAATCACTTTTAGGGGGCAGTAGTCCGCACTTCCTTAAATGAAGATATCGCGTTTACCCATAATGGAAACCATAAAGGTATTCCCAAAATGAAAAATACAGAAGCTTAAGGAAACCAGAAACATAATATATAGCATATATAAATATAGTGACATCCTAATGGCCACCTTTGAAGGTATTAAAAGAATTTTGAACAATCATCGTTTTGGGAGGCATAAATTCACCATCCACGGAAACAGTATGTCCTTTAACCATTAGATGTAGGTGTGTGTAAGTGTAGCTTGAATCCTTCTTATAACAACATCCTAGTATATGGAGGATACTGTAGTTGTTACAAAACAAAAGTATAAAAAGAGTTTTGGGGGTTGGAGAAGCAAAATCAAACAAAAGGACTCAAAAAAAGACATTACCTTAAAATCAGGTAACTCTCTTAGATTTGAGCTCAAAGGATTCCTTAGGAAGACTTATGCCCAAAGTGAGACTTCAAGGAGTAATAGAGGGATGTGGAGAGCCAAAATGGGTAGGATTTGTCCGACAAAAAGGCTTTGGGAGTGTGGGTAAGGAGGTAGAGGTGGGGGCCTTTTATAAGAGGAGAGGAGGGGCACTCTTGGAAGGTAAAGAAAAGTCACTTTATTTTAAAATGGTATTCGGATTTAAGAGGTCCCACATTGATGTGTTTCGAGGATATGGTGATAAGGGTTCAAAATCCACCCATCCAATAGGTTTTGGCCATGTTTAGGCCATATATTTTACATTATCATTTCATTTTATTTAAATTCTTTATTAATGAGGTAATCACTGCATCATCATGATGTCATAAATAATTTAATTTATTTAAAGTATAAAAATTATAAAAAAATACTATGATGTAGGAAATAGTTTTAGCTTTCTAATGACTATTTATAATAAAAAATGGGATCTTTATTACCCCATGTAAAAATTGGTTTAGTAAAACATCTCATGTTTGTGTCTTTTTTACTTTTACATTAAATAAAAAGTTATTTATGTCATTTCCCAACCAAAGTGGCTCCATGGGGTCCCCAAGTTGACCCATGGATTGTATTGGTCGTCCCTGAAACATCCAATGAGGGTAGGACATGTTTCAAGCTCATCTAATTTTATTAAATCATTATTTTTACCTTAAACTACACTAATTACCTCTAATTGCGATTAAGAACTTAAGAGTTACTATTCACCAAAAAATTATTTTAATCTCATTGAACCAAATTTTACTTCTTAATGAAAACCATGTATTTCAGATTTTTGAAATTGAAAACACATAAGTGGTAAAATTTCATTTAAACGAAAAATCAGTTTTTTTAAGTACCACTTAGTGGTTTCACTATTCATCAAAATTGAAGTTTTTCAGAAAAATACCAAATATTCACCCTAAGCTATATTTGATATTCCGAATTCAAAAATGAAGTATATTTTACAAAATTCAAAACATATAAGTCACATTAATTAATTTAATAATTAATTCCCGCTGTCATGACAAATAGCGTGTTTTTATGAAACAATAAGTATCAAAAGATTGACACCAGTTTAAGTCCAATTTCAAAGTGAAATTGATTCCAATGACCAACATTGGATTAAATGGTAAAAATATATTCTAATTTAACTTCAAAACCAATTCAAAATATCATCTAATCATATAAATAAATTATATTAAAAAGCAGTTTTGATGTAAAATGCAGTATTTTTCACTATTCATTAAAAAATGAACATTGTCTGAAAAATACCAAAAATTCACACAAAGTAAATTTTGATGTCCCAATAATAAAGAATAAGTTTATTTTGACAAACATAGCTTATAAAATTGTCAAAAGATAGATTTAAACATGGTTTTCCATCTAAATGTAGTAAAACAATCTTTTAAAAATATTAGTGTATTCCATGTTTAAGATTGGATTTATTTTCATTTTAAGCCTCTAAAACACTTTCTAATTCATTAATAGACATAGATAAAAATATCTATTAATCATTACTTACTTGGGATGTTACAATAAAACTTATATGTGAATATAAGTATTTCACATACCTGCTCTGATACCAATTGTAGGATCGAAATATGATATAGATCCTTAATATACCAGAGGGGGGGGGGGGGTGAATTGTTTACTTTAAAAAAATCATTTGGAACATTTAAAGATGGTATAAACCTTTATATTGTTTAACAATGTTAAACTAGATAAATTCACAAGACCTCTTAATTCTACAAACTTGATAGATTCTGGAAATATGGTTCCAGAAATGAAACTTAAGATAAGTTTACAAGGATAAAGATTATAACTTAAAGTGTATATAATCTTACTAATTAGAGTACAAGTACAAGAAAGTATAATATAGTTATACTTTCCTTATTAATCAAAATGCAGTGGAAAACAAACTTGAAACAATACAAGTAACAAGTATGAAATCTTTTAACCCAAAGAGTAGGGTATCCAACCACCTTAGATAAAGGTCCCTTGATTTATACTTTTAGGAAAGTCTTTCTTACCCACACCAGGGTAATCCCTCAAACTTCAAAGTAGTTGAAACCTCTGTCTTACTTATCAAGGAAGTCCTCAAACTTTAAGATAGTCACCACCTCTGTTTTCCTATCCCCATAAGCCCTTGATTATACACAACAACACTTAGAGTCACATGAATCAATTTGAACAAGTTCTTCAGTATGCACAATGCATGAGAGTCTCTCTCTATAGAAATCACTTCAGCATCATGTAATCTCTAGAGTCATAGAACAATCATCAAAAGTACTGATCTCATTTAAATGAGATCCTATTTATTGGCACATCTCCAACGGTCGGCTCCCTCTTCCAAGAGTCATTTTTTTTCTTGAATTTTAGAGGGACCTATACACGTGTCACTCAAACAACAGTTGGTTAGAAACAGAATACACAACATCATTTTATAACTATAACAATGGTAAGTAAGATATGGTTTCTCAACCAAATTCGTTTTTTGGAGTCTAAGGAAAAATAAAGTTTGGAGTCTAAGTGGAAAACATTAAAAGTCTATATTACATGGATATTTGGACTCTATTTTCCAAGGAATTCGGAATCAAAATTATATTGACTTAGGAGTCTGAATTCTAAAGAATTCGGAGTCTAAATTATAAGGAATTTAGAGTCTGAATTCTAATGAATTCAGAGTTTGAATTCTAAGGAATTTGAAACCTGAATTATAATTAATTAGGAACCTAAATTCTGAGTAATTCGGAGTCTGAATTCTGAGAAATTCAAAGACTGAATTTTAGAGAATTTCGAGTCTAAATTTCAGAGAATTCAGAGTCCAAATTTCAGAGAATTCAGAGTCTGAATTTCAGAGAATTAAGAGTCTGAATATTAGAGAATTTAGAACCTGAATTATAAGGAATTCAGAACCTGAATTTTGAGAAATTCAGGGAGTCTGAATTTCAGATAATTTGGAATCTAAATTCAGATCCTGAAAACAAAATACTCTATATCTAAGTATTTATAGAAATTCGAGGTTTTATATGTGAAACCAAAATTTTCACTTAGACAAAAAAGGTTAGATTTAGAGAGACTAAAATATGAAAAATGATAAATAGGTAAGGATAAATTTCCTTGGGGAGGAAAAGTTTCCTTATTAAGGAAAAACATCAGGGAAATAAAATTTTCCTTAAGATAGAGTGTTTGTGATTTTCAAAAAATTAAGGAATGGAAAATTCGTAAGGAAACCTTATTGCCTCAATAGCTATTGCATCATCTATTTCCATATTTGTTTGTCTAATAGGTATGCCTATATTGGGTAATGATGATTTTGGGTCTTCATGTCCATTGACCCCAAGGTTCATGCTAGAATTTTGTTCGACCTTTAGTACTAATTGTTTCTATTAGGGGGGACCACCTCCCATTTATGGGTTTTTACACCCAAAGTTTAAACCATTATTTAGTGACTTTGAGGTGTGTTAAAGTTCGTAAGATGATCTGACCTGATGTTGTTTTGGAGATTTAGGATCGGGTCATTACACTATCCATATTCTAGTTTACACTTATAAAGTTTAGTGATAATATCATTTATTATTGGCCTTTATCTCCCTCTATATTTTCAAATTAAAATAGCCTTTTTATTAGATTTGGAATATATAGGCGCTTAGATATTATAGTAGAAATGATCCACATTTCCCCTATTATAAATGTCTACTAAATTTAATTTTGATAATGACTTTCTTATGTGTATTTATTTATATATTGTATAAAATTAAAATTTTATGGACATCAATTGAGATTTTTCTATTATTTATGAGTCATTTGATATGAATACCTTTGTAAAAGATGATGGAGATCATATCGAATAAATGACAATGGTAATTTAAAATGACATTTATGATTATACATAGCTACTTGGTGAGTTAAAATAATTGTTCTAAGAAACCACTGTATACTAGTTGTATTAAATACATTACATTTTCAACAGTTTTAGAGATATATAATTTGAAAGATGGAAATGGATAGAGTGATACCAGATTTACAGAACTAATTAGTCTTCTGAAAGCTATGCTACCAGAAGAAAATGAACTACCCTGCCGAACATTTGACACTAAACAAATGTTACGTTCAATGGGAATGATTTCTACAAAAATACATTCTTGTCCAAATGATTTCGTATTTTTTTTAAGGACCATGAATCACTCATAAAATTAAATAGGTATGGTGAATATCGATACAAGAAAAATGAATCAAATCCTTTGAAATATGTATGGTACCTTCCTACCATTACATGGATTAGAAGACTATATAGAGCATGTCCTATTGAAGATGGTGGTTGGTACCATGTGTCTTCTGGACAAGGAGATGAGTGGCCTCTTAGTTGACCTCCTTGGAATAGGGGATGTATTGGTGAATGAATTACTGGGATAAAATCCCAAAAATATTGAAGTTAGTGGTTGGTACCAACTCATTCTGGACCACTGATCATTGTTTACCACAAGACTAGGGGTTATTATTGATTTGGAGGGCCTGTCGGGTAGCCTCCATGGTTGGAATGGTATCGTGTTGACGGTACTCTCAAAACAACGTGTTAGATACTCAGTGTTGAAGATTCAAAGTCGATGATGGTGTCCTTAGAGCAGATGAGGATCCATCTTGAGCAGCAGTTGGGGCATTCACAAGTTTAAACTTGAAAGAATCCATTTTGAATGAATGGAGTTCTTGGAAGAAAGTGCTTGTATATAAGATAAATACAAACAATGAACTACAACAAAGAAACATCTTTTGGATGGACACATGCATGATTGATTTCCTTTTTCGGGCCATATTTTATCAATTGATAATGGCCTAAAAAATCGGTAACACTATCATCTTGGTTAAGGATTAATGTTGGGTTCACAATTTTTTGTTTCCTTTAGAATGTGTGTTCAGGTTTGGAATCACTATTTTCAGATGGTTTCCAACCTACTTGTTTATGGAATTGGAAACACCCAATGGTTTTGTATCCAAAGTGACCTACTTTCCAAAGGTAGGTGTTCTTTAGGTATTTTTTCCTATAACCCTTAAGAACTCTCATTGGTTGAGAGAATGGGAGTTGGTGATCATCACACCCTTTTAGAGGGAATTTTTTCCTACTCCTGGACTCTCTCATATATTTATGATATGTTCATGAATCCTTTATTAATTAAAAACTTATTACATGAGTTTCCCTTTTAATTTTTCAATCAATTTTTAGAATGTATATAAATTAGAATCATCTGTATGTATTTGAGGTCATTAATTGATGGAAATATTAGTATGTATTTGAAGTTCTCCATAAATGTTATCCTCTTATATACTACTTAGAGATTATTTAGTCGTAATTTTGAAGATGATGGTTCTTAAGACACTATGTGAGGTGCTATGGAATTTATTTTCATTCAGGTAGAGAAGATTTACTCAAGAGTTTATCGTCATTTAGGGAGACAGAAGTTATTTTGATTTTGGGATCAAACCCATAGATGGAATTTATACATATCATTGTGAAAGGAATAATAACCCATATAGTTTAGTTCCACTTAATGGGATACATAATAACTTTTAATGTTGTGTGATAAATAGTCGACCATACAGTTTAACATCAGGTGAAAATGAAATATAGGTTTAAGGTCCCTAGTCAATGTTTGCTGAGAGACTTATACCAAAGAAGACCAAGGAACCTATAAAGGATATTAGTTTCCTAGTTGGATTATACCCTACTGGGAATGTGGCCCAGAGAAAACAAGGTTGATTTGGAGTGTTGGGTTTGAACCTTATGAAGGTTTCCTATGTATCCCACTTGGATGTGAATCAAAGCTCATGTAGTTCAGTAAGTCTCACAGGGGAGTATGGCCCTTTGAGAGGATTAAGTAGGGGATTAACCCTAAAGAGGATTCCCTTGAAATAGGGTCCATGAGATATGTCTTAACTCATATAGATTTAGGGTTAATTAATTCAAGGCTTAATCCTAAGGAGGATTCCTAGATTAAGGGAATTAAAGTTGGATTCCTAAGGAGGACGTACAATGAATTCGAGCCCTAGATAAAGGGTTCCTACATATCCCAATTATGGTGGGAATTAGAGTTATGATAGTTCATTATTTTAGGTGGATTGTATGGGTTTTATGATCATAAAAAATCTCTAAGACCATAGGAGTCATACTTGGAGTGAGAAACAAGAGGATATGAAAGATTTAACAAACCGCACACACCTTCTACTCCACTGATGGAATAGGATGGGCCTATGGTGTAAGAGGCCAGGATGATGGTGGATGAGGGTGTGAAGCAATGAAACATTCAATGTGAAATGAAGGTGAATGTCATTATGTCTGGCCCAAAAGGCTAGGGGCTTATTATAAGAGGGATTCCCCAAAATTGATCACTTAGAAAGGGAGGATGTAATCCCATCTGGAATAGAAAATAAAGTGTGATACTTATCCTCCCTAATAGGAACCGGAGGCTCTAGATCTCAAATATAAGAGGGGACGGATAGAGTCCTATCTCCAGAATCCAAAAATCCGGAACTCCGAAACACTATCCCTAGGTTAAGGGTTTATGTGACCATGGATATCCATATCCCTAGATACTCTGAGGATCATTACCCAATGGTAAGATGATTTTGGGAAACCCTTGACCACAAATATCCAAATCCAAATGGGAGACAGAATGATGTGACTTTACAAAAGGTTTGGAATATTAGGAGGTATTGGTGGAAGTTTCAACATGATCCCTTTCAGGAAAGGATCCAATGAAATGTAATTCCTTCCATGAGTGGATTTATATGAGGCTTCATGAAAATATTTTTTAGGCTGAACGGATGTGAGAACATCAAAGAAGAGTGCTCAAGTGGGTGGCGTGCAGGTATGTCTCACACAAGTAAGCTTGGGAGACCTGATTTCACCTTATGTGTCCAAAAACATAGATGGATAAACTTGGTTGAAGCTTGGTTAAAGCCTTCAAGAGTCTCTGCAGGTATTCCCAGAAGTGAGGTGCGCAAGTTCCTCCTTGAGTAATGAAGGGCACAAAAGTGTTCTTGAATCAGGGAGGTTGGGCGATTGAGTCACATAAGTGTTATTTATTTTTAACATGGAATGGACTTAATTCCAATTATACTCTTTAATTCTATCAACTTATGTGTTAAGAAACTACCTTGGAGTTTTCAGAAGACTGGGGTGAAGCACTAGGGACACCCGAGTAGAAATCATACTTTAGGGAAATTTTTCCACACAAAAGAAGACCCCATGGGTCTATTTATAGGAAAATATGTTTCCTTGGATGAATAAGACTTGGTGTGCAAGTGACTATAGAGAAAGTTTTTAGTGTACAAGTACTTGAGTGCTTCCAGTGGTATGGGTTAACTTAGGAAAACTCAATTTTGATACTTTTCAAATTTTGATATTCTCCATCTATTTTCTATTCCTTTTTCTAAGGCTTTTTCCCTTGGTCATTTTTACCTATGTGATGGAACAATGTTTCAAAAGAGGGTATTAGAAATAACAAGTGAAAATTGTTTAGAATAAATCCCCAGAATGGAAAAATAATTTGAGGCAGTTATTCATGGACATGGATTTTAAAAATTGTTCAACCTCATAAAAATGTTTGAAAATCAATTTTCATGAAAAAAATTTCACATCAACAATCATTTCAAATTCCATTCTTTAAAAAATAAATAAAACTCTCTCAAAACAATTCAAGAGTGAAGAACTATAATGAATATTCATAAAATCTCAAAGTTCCTTAAAAGATGAAAAGAAAAAAGAAAAAACCACCATGTAGGTTGAGACACTCCTAAAATAAAATTTAAATAATATTTATTTTTTATCAACAAATTAAAAATATAAGGGTAGTAAAACCAAATAGAAAGAAATATATAACTTGTGTTTACTTATGAATTGGAAACCTTGAGTTCAGTTCCTAATTAACACATCCTTAAACCAACAATAAATACAACAAAAAAGATAAATTTATTGAAAAACTTGAAATAAAAAAATAAGAAGGGAAAAGAGGATAGATTTGGGATTAATTCCCCCATATAGGTGATATTATTTTATTTCCCATAGTCAACCAGTGACAAAATTTTATCCCTTATTTGATGGTGTATGGTGTTTCTTTCTCCAAAACAAAAAAAATATTATTTCTCCCAACATCTATAAGTTTATAGCAAGAGAGGGAACCCCCAAAGTAAGGAACAAGATATGTTTTGACCTCTTTTATAACACCCCAAATACAATAACATAGATTTAGTTCTTACATTTTTACCTTGGTACATGATATAGTAGATCACACCATGAATGATCCATCAATTTAGCAATTTTAGAAAACTATATACACACTTGATTCCTATATTACATTAAAAATATAAAAACATATATTAAGAAACATTCTTCCATATTTTAAATAGGTTAAACTGTCCTTAATCATATCCAGGAAAAATGAAAGAAAACAATTGGTGAGATCATATGCCCAATGAGGGTTACATATGATAAATTATATCATGAGTAAACAAGGAATAAACAATATTGAAAAGTGGATAATCAAAGCACCTGATATTGAATCAACAACTTGAGTTCAAATTAAACCAAGGATAATATCAACCTAGAAATTATATAGATAATGGAAACTGAATTCTCAATAAAAGAAATGAATAAATCTAGGCACTCATGATACTTCCATTACGGTTTCAACAAATTTATCATGAATATTACTGTCAAGGACTTATCCAAGACACTTTTATTGAATAGGTCGGTATACACCAATTACTCAACTAATTTGGATACATATTTTGTCTCATTATATCTTTCAATGAATTGCAGAGATATATTTAACTTGGCCCCATCCAATACTTTCAAGTCCTAAGAATTCATAATATATATATTGATGAAAACAATTCATAATCAAAATACCTTATAAATCAAAATGTATTCTTATTGAATTAAGTGTATGAAATATTTCCCTGATCAATGAAATTACTTTTTTAATAGAATTCCTCCAAATGATACCGTATAAATAAATGGTATATGACTAAGACAATATCAAAGTAGTAGATATGATCTATGAAAATTAAAATATTATAATATAGGATAAAATATTATCTAAAGGAATGTGATCTTGAGAAAGGTAATGAACAAAAAAAAATAAATAATTAAAGGATGAAAAAGTACATCAATTCATCAGAAATTAAGGTTTTGTGGAAAACCAAAGTATTTTTTAAATAGAAAATAAAATAGAATCCAAACATCAACAAAATAACTACATTGTAATGTTATATAAAAATGAATTTATAAGTCACTTACAAAATTATTTTCAATACTTTAATAAAATAATACCCATTTATTTACATATTTAAAATAAAAATTCCCACAATATTGAGAAAAATATTTTATTTGAAAATAACCATGGAAACCTATAAAAGAATCTTAAAATTAAAGAAGGGTTATCAAGACAGGAAACTTCATTCATGTAGTATATGTTAATAGAGAACATTATTTTCAAATTTTGTAAAAAGTTAATAAAATGAATTGTTTAGAAATTTTATAAAGATATTCCTTTTAAAAAATTGTAAATGAAGTAAAATTTAGTAGAAAAAAAAAATTTAATGTATAGTTAATAAATCAATTTTTTTGAAGAAATAAAAAATAAACTTGTAAACCTCAAAAATAACCATATTAGATGATAATATATGGGGTTTAAGATATTAGGATCATATAACTTTCCTAAAATAAATATTAACATAAACAATATTGAAATAAAATGATATTCTAACATAAATACCTTATGACTTTAATAAATTTTGAATCAAAACCCCTTAAAAGAGTAGACATGAATTGAAACTTTAAAAACAATTAATAAAGAAAAATTAATGATATAATATATAAAAGGGGGATCATTTATAGCATATAAGTGAAATTAGATGCAAAATATAAATATGTCTCATTAAAGTGGAATGAGACAAAATTACCATTACCTTCTGTCTCCACTAAGTCATGCATGTTTGATCCTCCTTTATAATGAATTTAAATTTATCAACTATTTTATTTATATTTTTTCCATATAAATTAAATTTTCGCAGTCATTTTATAATGATTTGAAATCCATTCATTGAATAGTTCTTGCTTACATCAACCACTTAAGGTTTTTCAATTAATTTCTCAAAACTACTTCTCTATATTTTCGTTAGTTAAAGGAGTTAATAAATGGTCCAATATTGTAAATAATTTTAATAATATAATTTATATAATTTTAATTCGTTAAGTATGATTTTATAATCAACTAATCATGTTGGTAATATAAAAATTTATCACATAGCTTCTTTGTGGCGATTATCTATACATGCACAGAAGCGACATTATCATTTTCCAATGGATGGAAGGGTAATATGGTAGATGATATATTATATTTAAATAATAATAATTATGTAATAAATATCATATATATTCAATATTTCAACATTTATAACAATAAATGTAAAGAAGACATGGAAAATGAATTACACTGCTACTTGGAGATGATAAATAGCGTGTATGTGCAATAATTGTTTTCATTTTCCATAGGATTGGAAGGAGGTGGAAAATTGTTCTCCCATAATCATAATAAAAATTCAGGATATTTTTTGTATTATAGGAATTAATTTAGGATGGGTATAATAAATTTATAGGAAGTAGAAAAATAAATAAAACTCGAAAGAGTTGGATAAGTTGATTACCAATTATTTGAGAGACCTCCTTTGGCTAACATATTAATCCTTATTAGGATTATTTTATGGTAAGAAAAAGATCTAAAAAATAAAGTGAAGGAATATAGAAATTTTTTTAGGAATGTATTATTCAAGCTAGAAGGATCAATGTTTATGAATAAGGGAGGATAAGAGGTAACCTTTTATAAGTGAGGGAAGGGGTGCACATGAAATTTCTTAAAATATTCAAATAATATATATATTAATTTTTTTGTGATTGTGGAACCAAATTTTCATATATTAGAATATGACAAGGTTAAGGCTTAAAAAGAACCAAACAATGAGGTTAACTGTAGTGTTTTGTTTTATATTGATGCATTATCATTTTATTTTATCCCCTTTAACTCATTTTACCCTTAACTGAAGTAATAAATATTGACCATGGATACTATTCATTACCTAATGAAAAATTATTTTAGAAAAATATTTTTTATGTGATAAATATTGTTTTACAAAAAACTCAAGTACAATGTTGATTCCAGTAAGATGAATTAGATTATGTTAAATCAAAGTAGCCTTATTTTTATATTTTTATATACATTATATTAATTCTTAAATATATATTTTTTATATTAAAAATGTTTCATAAAAATTCAATTTATTCTTATACAATTATAATTTAAAAAAGTGGTAGTTTTTATAAAATTGGTATTTTTCACTATACACACAAAAATCGACATTTTAAGAAAAAATATCAAAACTTCAACCAAATTATATTATTAAAAGATGATTTAAAGAATTATATCTATTTTTTAAAATAAAACTCTTAAAAGTGGCATAAATTAGTTATAATATCCACACACAAAAATGAAATAAAGGCCATTTTTAAATAAAATGTATTTTTGAATCATAAAATGAAATTATCCCCATTATTTTATTAATAAGGATAATTAAATTAATGATAATTAATTCAGTTGAATAAATAATATACTTATTTCACTAGAATAATTTATCAATAAAAATAAAAAATACATTGCATAAATGAAAAAAAATTTATGAAAAATATATATTTTACCTAAAAAATATATATTTTACCTAAAAAATATTTTATCATCATTACTAACCAATTGATCTTACAATTTAAAAAGTTTATTTTAGAAAACACTTTTTAGGGAAAGAGAGTAACCAAAAAAATAAAATGAATCACAAAGTATCAAACCACATAAGTAATAACCTAAATATTTCAGAAAAGTTTTAAAATATTTTAATCAATCACCCTATGTAAACACCATGTGTTAGAGGATACCTTCATGTCTAGATCATCTTTGATGAGACACTAAAATTAGTATGCCATATTATCTAAGGTATGAATATATTAAAATAGATTTATTTCCTCATTTTGATTCCATGTGACAATATCCGATCTTGTTTATTGATCAAATCAGTTTTCACATCAATATGATCAAGTCAGACCAATCTATCAGCATCTTCCTTTGAAATGTTTATTTTGAAATATTTCTCTAACATCTCTTCCTTAGAATGTGGGATAAGATCTTGTTCAATATCCTCATTATGTTCATCCTTTTGTAAACCATAAAATAACTTATGTTTTGAAAACACATTAGGATCTTCTAACCTTCTATCTTTAGTCTCCTCGGCCTTATCATTAACAACCTCAACCTCATCCCCATGAGATTTTGCTGGAACCCCTGAAATTCCATATTCCAAAACTGCTACAAGATCCATCCTTTCCTCCACCCCAATTTTACTGAGTTTTTCAGCTGATTTGGTGAATTTTTTTTTGGAAGGGTGGAGTAGTATTTGGGTTTCTTAGTATTTTTTATTTTTGTTAAATGTAAAATTTTAAGAAATAATATTACATTTCTTCCCCTTCCTTGATCCATTACCAAAATCCATTATCATATGTTGATCTTTCACACACTCTAAATTTGATAAGGTGTATATTTCTTTGTCACTAAAAAGACGCTGGTAGGAATGAAATAAGTTAGAGTAAACATGTTTTTCTCCCTTTAAAGGAATGATATTTTTTCCTTTTATATTTAGTTGATTATAAAACATCATCATCAACCTTTCCCATGGTCTAATCTCCAAACAAATGAAACCTATTGTGAACATCAACTCCTTTTCTTACAATCTTCTTGGAATAAAAAATAGTGGGTGATAAGATTATAATAAATGACACATTGAAAGTGATATGTCTAGGCCCATCTTTCTCAATGAGGACTGGATCAAAGCACCCTAGATGAAGACTAGATTAAGAACCAATACCTTGAGCTATAGAGATCACACCGGACCCTTCACCAAAATTCAAGTGATATTGAGAGGAAAAAACCACTACAATAGGGATCTTGGACTTGGACATAACCTTGGCCATAACATTTGAGCATGCATCTAACTAAGTTCCCTCAACCCTCAAACCACTAGAGTGAGTGATAGGAGAGGCCACTCCTAAAATGACATTGTCTGTATAAGATTTATTCTAATTATTTTCATTTTATATTATTGTAGAGAGAATTCTCCCATCCAAAAATTCAATTTCCTTCAAGAGAGGGGCTTTGTTAGCACAGTTATCCTCTAGAGTAAAGAGGTGACTAGGGAGACTTGGTACAGATGAGAAAAGAGGTATATAGGTGTTCATGTGGTTAATTTGATGAGATTTTGGGATATGACTATGATGTACCTGGGATCCAAATACTTCTGACTGAGGATTAAAATAATAATTCCCAACGAAACAAATCGAATCAGCATCGTCCATTTGAGAAACTGATGAAGCAGGGGGACCTTCTCGTGTTCACCAGTGAAAATCCTATTGAATATGTCATAACTATGATCATGTCACACAATGGCCAGTCCATGTTTCAAACACCACCAATTTTTGACATAAAAAACCCACTCTAACTTCAATTAGGACACCCTCAACTATGGTATTAGACACATACACTTCATTGAAAATGCATGAGTAAATGGGATGGAGGATTGGGACATATTTTCAAAGCATAGAAAACAACCATCCATATTACAAATCATTCAAAGGATGGGTGGATTTTTGAAAGGTATTGGCAGTACTGAAAAATTAACCCATATTTCCCTAGATTTAGGGTCCATCTACATATGGAATTCATATATCCATTTCAATTACAAGAAATTTGATCTATCAATGAGCACCAGGGATTAAGACCAGGCTAAAGCAAGTTCATCTTCATCATCGAATCATATCATCATGTGATGAGATTCCATAAGAACTAAAAATACATGATCCTTAAAGCCATAAGAGATTTTGAAAAAACCATCTAATTTATCCATTAATTGATGACTCTAGACCAAATGAGAAATCGTTGAGAGACAAAAGAGGTTAGAAGCCTAAAAAACTACTATAGGGAGAGAGTAAGATGGGGGATATTTTATTTGAGTGATAGGATATTAGGGATTAGAAAAATAGTGCTAAAATTAGAAAGGTAAGAAGGATTTGTTAATGGGATAAAGGGATTATAGTGATATGGAAACAAAGGAAGGTCCTACCTTGGCACTGGGGGGGGGGGTGGCTAGAGTAGCCCTCTCCACGAGGAAAGTGTCTCTAGGACCCAATTCTAGCCATTTGATTATCAATATATGATTAATTATTAATATTATTATTTAAAAATTTCTATATTAATTTCATAATATAAATATTCCTATTCATACCTTCGAGATGAATGGCTATGTTATATTGATCGCATATAAATAATATTATTTTGATGTCTGTTTGAGCCTGGGGTTGCATGTGGTGTATTCTATTGAACATGGTATTATTATAATATAACCAAAAACCCTATAGTATTGCATTCATTACTATTTAGAGAAATTGGGCCCTCACAATTTTAATTATTTTTTTAAAATTTAATATATCATAACATTTTAATAAAAAAGGTGATAGATATAATCATGAAATTTCATTTATACTATTTAGCCCAAGTAATTGTTTTATTTTTTTTGAATGAGTTAATATTTGTTTAGTGAATTTGAGATGAGGTGCTGATGATTGGAGGGTCGTTTTTGATTTATTTAATTGCATTGTATGCGATGATTGATAAATTATCCTTGGATATCTATTTATTGTTAAAATACTATTAAATGTTGTTGAGATGTGCTAAGGAATGAATATAAACACAAAAACATTGATGAGGAATTTCATAATTCTCTGAAGAATGGTTTTTGAATTCCATACAATATTTTTATATTTCACGATGAGTATAATTTTGAGAAGGCATGAAATTACACATTAAGAATTTAAGAATAATTTTTATAATAGTTTAGTAAAGAATATAGCTGGAGCCAAACAATCTAAGAGGCCAACTCAACCACACTTGTGGGAGAATGGTCCATCGTATTGGAGCCATCCCACATGAGAGGTATGATGTGGAAGGAAGGTGTAGAGACTTAGATCCCACATGGGTATTCTTGATATTTTACTGGTGGTTCACAAGATGTGCATGGTGCACAAAGGGTAGTGCACACCATGTGTATGTGGGTGTGGTGTTCTAGAGAGGATTCAGTTACTTGAATCCAATAGATGAATACACAACTTTTTTTATAAATGATCAACTATCCATGGGATCTTTTGATGCAAGAAAATGGGATCAAAGAAACTATAGCAGTGTTTACAGATATAACACCCACTATTTTATCATTTCATCTCTACTATTCGATCAAATCAAGGAGTATCATCTTCATCATAATACAAATACAAGAGAAAATTAAAAGTAAATACATGAAGACTGTAAATTAACCACACATTTTATGATTTATTATAACTAGGTGGATAAACCACATGCCTTACCTCTTATTGATCACACCTTATTTTAAATCAAACCTGACCAGAAGGATCGATTGCATGATCTGACTATAGATAGACCATAATAATTACTTTGATCAACCTTGCTCAGTCAAACTAATCACAAGAGTTTAGATGGGTCGATCACATGTTGTTTGTTGAAGCGACCATATGAAAATTTCTAAACTAACCAAATAAATAGATGAATATCAATCATGAGACTATATTGATCCATTATACCAATTAATGAATCGACCATGCATAAAAATAAAGTTTCTCAACATAATAGAAAATAGAGTATATGTTACTTACATGAGAGAGGGGATGGATGAGTTTGAATTACCGAGGCATGCATGAAGATGATCTTGTATACATGTGAATCAAGTGACAATGGGAACACATGAAATTATGTCGATGATTCTGTCGAGATGAGTTGAGTTCTCTTTAATCATGAGGATTTAGATTCTTTCATGATATGTGATCCATGGGTGTTCATACCATGTTAAGAGGAATACCAAAATAATTCTAGTATTTAATGAATAATGTTAGGTAGTTTGATACAACAAAAAATGAATGGGTAGTTGGGACATAAATGGGTTTTCCCAAGACACTCACACTCTATAATTAATGCATACCATATGTATGTGTATTACGCATGAATAATGAACTAACTCTCAATGATTTTAGTAATTTAATACTAAAAGAAGAAGCTACATGAAGATGAATGCATGATAAATGTTTGATGCATGACTTAAATGATTAATTCATATAGATTAACTACACAAGGTTAGAAAATAATAATAACATGGCTATTAATTAACTTCATGAAGAAGAAAATAGAGCACATGAATTCCTTGGATATTTAATATAAATAATTATGGAAATATTTTGATAATACTTATAATGGAATTAATGTGTAATTATTATGGTTTATTAATCCTAAAATAATATGTATAATAATGAGTAGTTTTGTATGTGATGATGTATTTAAGTTGAGAATTTAGTGAATATTATCATGATACATGAATCATGATTCATGAAGCACTTTATGAGGAAAAATTATAGGATATTAGTCATAAATTAATATATAGAATAAATGCGGAAAGTTTTTGGGATTCATTGACTACATTAAATGGAGTTAAAATACCCACTGTCAATGATCTTGGTGATTCCATAGACTATGAAAATAATTTCTATGATAATTATGAGGATAATATTCATGATTTTATATTTATGAATATAAATTTAAATTTTATGCAATTAAGAGTTTGTGGAATAAGTAACTCTTGTAAATATTACATGACCATATAAGAGAAATTAGTATAGAAAATTATAAAAAAAAGAGATCCAAATACAAGATTTCATGATTTAAACAAACCTAAGTATTCAAAGATTGAGAGAATTATATGAGAAGAGTTTTAAGGACAATAGACTTGTTTAATATAGATATTGGAGATATTAAAGAATTTTACCTGAGAAAACCTGATTCTAAAGGCTTATGGAGGAACACTGTCATCCAAATGGTTGAAGATATTTCTAGTTGTGGATCATCCATAAATAAGTAAAGAATTATTACCTTGGATTCCATATTGGAATGTTTTTAAGTAAAGAGACATTTATCAATGTGTAGATAGGGATATATTGAAATTGGTTATAAAAATTGTTGAAGATAATGGTGAATCAACATTAGGGAGAATATCCAACATGGAAAGGAGTGGGATATTTGGAAAAAAATTGTAAATACTATTTGCTGACCTCATTCATTTTATTATTACACATGAAGTGAGGATGTGAGGAATTACTGATAGTATTGAGAAATATTAAAAGTTAAATAGGTTTAACTAAATATAATTCATAAAAATAAATCACTAATTCACCACCGATCAGTTGTCTATCTATTCCTTAGTATCTACAATTGGTATTTGAGGGATGGTTTTTTCAATGAACTACATCATGTAGGGTTTAAAAAATTAGTTGAAATTTTAATTTTCATTCTCAATATTGTTGGGGGGGGGGGGTAATTGATCCAATGATAGGATGCTATATAATTTTTATGGCTACTTAGTTTTTCCTGGGATAGGGTTTTTACCCTAGGGTAGGAGTTTGGTTGGATTTTATGCCATTTGTATTTTAATGGAATAATTATTATTTAATATTTAATTAATTAATTATTAATTTATTCACATAAATTCAAAAGTTGATATATTTTGAATAGATAATAGGGTTGAGATTATGACTCCATAGTTGAGCATGGAATGTGGGGGTTATTCAGAGGCACAATATAACCTCATCACGAGTGTTGAGGCTAGGCCCAATCCCCTTGTTCTTTTATTTTCATTTTATTTTTGTCTTACTTTTGATTTTTTTAAATATTATTTATCGCTCTAATTTTGTTTTTGAATATGAGGGTCCCTCCTTTGGTATTCAAAAGGAAGAGAGAGAATATGAAGTGGAAGAGGGAGGAGGTGTCATCATTTCATTTGATCAAACCTAGATCATGGTGTAGTGGCCAATAGGTCCAAATACGGTCTTGAAGCTTCAATGATTAATTCCCTGAGGTAGGCCTATTTTTATCTTTTTGCAGGAAATCCCCATATATTTGTTTCTTCTGATTTTTAATTCATTATATGGATTTTTGGAAGCCGATGTAATGTCCTTGACCAGAAGCCACTAAACGGTTCCCCAAGATGATCTGTCACATGGACTAAAGGATGCCTCCCTATAATATAGAGGCAACCGACTAGAAGTGAGGGCCTAGGGTGTGTCTGGTGCATTAATACTGGTGCGATAACACCCTCCTAGGGTGTGTCTTTGGGTAGAGTATTCCCTTATTTCAGAGTGAAAAAAGTGGTGTAATATCAATAGTCAATTAAAGAAGTAGTAAATCAACCAGAGAGAACTAAAATCATTCAAGATAGTTGTAACACTCCAAGCTTCCATGGTACACTTCTATTTTTATAATACAGCAGCGTGTGTTATACGCAACTTCAATTTCTAACACACACCACAACCAATCAAATAAGCCGTTATGAATAGTAATACCTACTTTTTGAAATTTTATGAATTTCATCTTTCAAAATGGACTTCATTTTTTGATTTGGAATATCGAATTTAGCTTAGGGTGAAATTTTGGAACGTTTCGGATAACTTTTATATTTTGATGAATAGTGAAAATTACTAAATTTTAATTAAAAACAACTTTTTTAATAAAAATAATTAATAGTGATAATATATACTATTGAGTGGTTTTAAAGTATTATTATAATATAATTTTACCATTTTATCCAATGGTGGTCATTAGAATTAATTTCACATTGAAATTGGACATAAACAATTGTCAATATTTTGATTGATATTGTTTCTTAGAAACACGCTATTTGTTTTGACAACGGGAATTAATTATAAAATTAATTAATGCAACTTATATGTTTGGAATTTTGTAAAATAGACACCATTTTTGAATTCAGAATATCAATTATAGCTTAGGGTGAATTTTTGGTATTTTTCTGAAAAACTTCAATTTTTGATGAATAGTGAAACCACTAAGTGGTAGTTTAAAAACTAATTTTTCGTGTAAATGAAACATTACCACTTCTGTGATTTGATTTTCAAAAATCCGACATACATGGTTGTCATTAGGAAGTAAAATTTGGTTCAATAGAATTAAAATAATTTTTTTGGTGAATAGTAACTTTTAAGTTTTATTAATCGCGATTAAAGGTAATTAGGGAAATTTAAGGTAAAAATGATATTTTAAAAATTTTAAAATATCTCGACACTTGTCCTACCCTTATTGGATGAGTCATGGACGACCAAGAAAATCCATGGGTCAACTTGGGGAATCCATGGAGCCACTTGGGTAAGAAAATGACATTAATAACTTTTTATTTAAAGTAAAAATAAAATTATCACAAACATGTGTTGTTTTACTAAAACAATTATTAAATGGGGTTATATAAGTTAAAGTTTTGACTATAAATATTCATTGGAAAGATAAAAAGATTTACTACATCATGTTAATTTTTTTATAATATTTAGACATTAAATAAATTAATTTTTTTATGACACAATGATGATGCAGCGATTACCTCATTAATTAACGATTTAAATAAAATGAAAAGATAATGTAAACTTTAATACTTACACTTGTCAAAAACCTATTAGATGAGTATATTTATAACCCTTATCACCTTATACTCGAAATATATCATTATGGGACCTTTAAAATCCGAAAAACATTTCATAATAATGTAACATTTCATGACTTTCCAAGAGTGCCCCTCCTCTCCTCTTATAAAAGGCCCCCACCTCTACCACCTTATTCACACCTTCAAAGCCATTTGGCTCGAGAAAACACTGCCAAAATAGTCTCCCAATGTCCCTCTATTACTAATAGAAGCCTCACTTTGGGCAGAATGCTTCCCAAGAAAGCCTTTGGCTCAAATCAAAAAGAGGTACCTGATTTAAAGGTAATGTCTTCACTTGTGTTCTTTGGTTTTATTTTTCTTCTCCAACCCCCTAAAATCTTTTTATTCATTTCTTTTGTAAAGAAAACAGTATATAAAATATACGAGGATGTTTTTATGATAATTATTTTATTTACACTTACACACACCTTCGTCTAATGGTTAAAGAACATACTGTTTCTGTGGGTGGCGAAATACTGCCTCACGAAACGATGATTGTTCAATATTCTTTTAACACATCTCATGGTGGACATTAAGATGTAACTATATTTATTTATGATATATATAATTTTTATGTTTTCCTTATTATTATGTATTTTTCATTTATGGTATGCCTTTATGATTTCCATTATGGGTAAACGCGATAATTTAATTTTAGGAAGTGCAGACTACCGCCCCCTCAAAGTGATTTGAATCGTTAATGCCATATATGGGATGTATAAAGGATGAAGTAAATGATATTATATATGATATTATAATGGAATTATAATATACCTTTATATCATTATGAATTCATTCCATTAAATATCAAATAGAAATAAAAGTAGTGTTCATGCGTACGTACGGCTTACCGTCTCTATGAACGGTGCATTTCATTTCTTACCTCTAAATGTTATGTAATATTATGAATGAATGTATATACTTGATATATATGATATATATGATATCTAAATCATGAATATAATTCTGGATATAATGTATATTTTACCACATGAACAACTTGTAATTATAAGAAGTTTATTTTTGACTCAAGTACCAATGATCATCAAAACAACCGTTATTAACATAAATAATTACATAATGTTCATAACATGGTAATAAGTGATATAAAAGTAATAATTAACTTGAAAAAGTTTCTTAAGAAAGTATAAATAAACTCTTGTTTATTATTCATGAAATTAAAGAACGATCG
This sequence comes from Viscum album, assembly GCA_963277665.1. NCBI lineage: Eukaryota > Viridiplantae > Streptophyta > Magnoliopsida > Santalales > Viscaceae > Viscum > Viscum album. Next base: position 194,715,592 of record OY728145.1, read on the forward strand.
AGTCAAGTCGGACAAGAGGTAAGAGAACTTCTTAACCCAATTTCCGTTCTTTGGGTTAATCTTCTACTTTCAAATTATGACATGATATTATTATGTCCTATCTTGTATTTTTACTTTCATTATGTGTACATATAATGAATAAACATAGTAGATCTATTTTATTTTAAAAAATGATCTTTGTAAGGACTTCGTCTCAATCTCCTTTCATTGAGGCATATTTTGTTTTGTACACAACTTTCTTTTATACTATGTATAAACCCCTTTGACTTTTATGTTTATTCAAAAGGAATATTTTTATACGAAGCATTTTACTAAATTAAAAAAAGGAATGTTTTTTTATCATACATATGCGGTGACAACGACTTCTCTGCCTCCGTTACCATTATTTGAGTTTCAGCTTCCTATACAAGACAGAACATTTTTGAAATGAAAAATAAATACAAAGTTTTAATTTTATTTTATTTTGGTATTGAAAATGGTTTTGAAAGTGTTTTTATTATATCAATGTTTTGTATTGATATCTTGGGATTGAAATGTGGAAATTTTATGTTTCCTTTATGCATGTTTTATGTGATACGATTATGTTATGGTTTATGATATGTTTAAACCTGTTCATATGAGGAATGCATTGGACTTAATAAGTGACAGGTGGAGCCCGCTATAGCTCCTTGATGCATCGGTAGGTCTCATGATACAAACTAGTGTCTTGGAATGAGGCCTTGAAAAAATATTATTTGTAGTCTTGGCACGAGACCTTGGCTACGTGGTTATGATAGTCTGGAATTATGCATTCCATCATTATGAAAGTGGTTATTGATATTGCATGTAATTATTCAACCAGTAGAATATACATTTGAATAAGTAAATAGAATTATTTCATTCTACTTTTTCCATATTATGATGAAGTTCAAGTTTAAAAGGCTTTTGTTTAGTTATACATTGCCTTAAATGTTTATGTTCATTTATGAAAGCTTCTGCTATATTGTTATCCTTAATGAGCATCTGAGATCACCCCTTCCAATGTTTTAATTTTTTCCAGGATGTGAAGAAGTATATTATGAATGACCTGCAGGGTTAGTATGAGGGGATATGAAGACAAGATGTTGTCGTAGTTTTGTTTTACTTTATGATATAATGTAAGACTTATGAATGTATCTAGTGTTTCCAAGGATACTAAACTAATCGTTCTTTAGAGACATGATCTTTTGTGATCATGCCAATGTTACACAATAATGCACCGGCTCTGGGTAACTGGGGTCAGGGCATTACAGTTGGTATCAGAGGAAGTTTAGTACTATCCTTGGAAGCTAGATTTAGATAAACTCTGATTAGAGTACATAGACCTAAGATAAAATTTGAGGAGTAGTGTAGAAGAACTTCCTAGAATTTTGATATTATAGAGATTTTGTGAGTTTTCCAAGGAATAAATCCCAGTATGGATACAAGTAGGTAGAGGAGGATATGGCACAGTTGTACCAACGGGTCAAACCCGAAAACACCACTTTGAGCTAGACTCGAACGTGAATTGGTGCACGATAACGGGCCTTGCTGCACTCTTGGTTATGACACTCTCAGGGGATATGCTTAGGATAATTCTCATTTTCTTTATAAACCATTATGAAGGGTTTATGAGTATATAATTTCTCAAAGAAAACATTTTTATGATTATAGTTCAATTTATGTTTAGTGTTTTACAAGTATGGAATTATGTATTTTGATTCATAAACTAATCTAGTTTATGCCATTGTTTAGAAATGGCACCTATTGGGAGGAATGGAAACTGTATCAATGAACGCACTCCAGGTAGGGATTTCCCTCCTGCTCAAGATAATTACAGTGGAGGTAGAGATACAACTGGTGCTGATCAACTTATCACCATACTGGAACAACTCACTCAGGTTATGAATAATAACCTTACTCGTATGGAGCACCCTGATCCGCAACATGGAGGATCAATGTTAGACCTCTTCATGAGGAAACAACCACCAAAATTTAATGGGGGTAGTTATCCAATAGTATCTGAGCAATGGATAAACTCCTTAGAGAAAATATTCCATGCCTTGGGGAGTAGTGAAAGGGAGAAGGTTGTCATGGCAGTTTACCGCCTCACTGGAGATGTCCATCAATGGTGGTCATTGATTCAAAACACAAAGGAACATGATAAAGTATCAAATATGGAATGGAGGGAGTTCAAAGAGCTTTTCTTAGAAAAATACTTTCCTCGTGACCATTGAGAAGATATGGAAAGGCAATTTTGGAGTCTCAGAAAAAAGGAGGATGAGAATGTCGCAAATTATGAGGCTAACTTTACAAGGTTAGTGAGGTATGCTGCAGATTATATACGTAACCAAAGAAGTAAGATTGATCATTACTTTGATGGGTTGAAACCATTTCTCCATCGAGCCTTAGTCTCACAATATTTCTCATCGTACAAAGATATTGTCTCATGTGCTATCAAGATAGAAAAGGAATTTTCTAAATCTTATGATAATAAAGTAAAGTAAGAGAAGAAGAGAATAGTGGAACAAGAGACAGATAAAGGGAAAAAGGGAAAGAGGGATTTTCCATTATGCAATAATTATGGGAAGAATAACCCCGGTACTTGCCTAAAAGGAATGGGAGTTTGTTACAAATGTGGAGAAAAAGGTCACTAGGCTCGTGATTGCAAGGGAAAGAAAGAGGCTATCAATGTTGAATGCTACAATTATAGAGAAATGGGGCATTATGCAAATGAATGTCCTAAGCGTCAGGGAACCTTAACTCAGAAAAGGCCAAGGGATCAAGGCCACTCTTATGCTGTTACTACAGTTGAATTGGAATAATTAATGTATTGGTGCTTTTGGACTCAAGGATTATATTCTGGTTATAAGAATAATGTGATATATATAAGGACTGTACTGTAGTACTTTTCATTTTCATTAAGATTTTAATATGATGACGGTAATCATATTTTTTGTATGTGACAATAAGAGAAACTTCACATTGTTTGGGGAATCTAATGTTACAATTGATTTTGGAATTTAGAGACCTTTAGAGAAAGTCTAGATAGAGGTATTTTGGATAACTATAAAGGTTGGAATGAATTAAGTTTAACTTTGGATAGTATTCTTTAAGGTTAAAACATTTCTGAAGATTATTATTTTTAGAATATTATAATACTATAGTTTTAGGAAAAGGACAACCTGCAGGTTGGGGGATAACCCGTCGCGTCAGAAAAAGCTGTAGGAATCGAACCCACAACCATAGTGCGACATACCTTTATTACCTACCACTAGCCTATAAGAAGTCCCTGGTTATTACAAAATAGTTTTCCTGATCTAAATGGTATGTGTTAATATTTGGAACCTTGTACGATTAGGATAAATATAATATTTTTGAGTTCTATTATGTTTTTTAGTGAAAGATGGGTTTGTGGTAAAAATTTATTAAAGAATGAAAGTCTACATGACAAGTATGTATATTTCCTTACATTCTTAGTAAATCTCCTAAATAAATTACTCAACTTTATAAAAGGCAACTTAAAACAAAAACGTTGTCGGTTAACTTTTCCTACTATGGAATCAATGATCATTTAACCAATCACAAGTTTTTGATTTTCTTGTAGTTAAACTTTATCCTAATCCTGTTTTCTACAACTCTCCATCAGACCTTGATGGTTTGTTTTTCCTCCATATCCATATTTTCATAAAATCCTAGTATGGGCTATCTTGGGTGACCTTTATACTTCTCTTTCTTTATTTTAAAGTTATATTTTTATTAACCCTATTTCCGATGTGGGTTTTCCACAAAGGTATTTCCTATTTTCAACCTTTTATTTTCAATGAAAGGTTTCAAATGCAAGGACAGAATTTATTGAAGGAGGGGAGAATGTAACACCCCAAGCTTCCATGGTACGCTTCTCTTTTAATAATACAGTAGCGTGTGTTGCACGCAACTTCGAGTTCTAACACACACCACAACCAATCAAAGTAGCCGTTATGAATAGTAATACCTACTTTTTGAAATTTTATGAATTTTATCTTTCAAAATGGACTTCATTTTTGGATTCAGAATATCAAATTTAGCCTAGGGTGAAATTTTGGAACTTTTCGGATAACTTTTATATTATGATGAATAGTGAAAATTACTAAATTTCAATTAAAAACAACTTTTTTAATAAAAAATAATTAATTGTGATAAATTATACTATTGAGTGGTTTTAAATTATAATTAGAATATAAATTTACCATTTTATCCAATGGTGGTTATTAGAATTAATTTCACATTGAAATTGGACATAAACAATTGTCAATCTTTTGATTGATATTGTTTCTTAAAAACACTTTATTTGTTTTGAAAACAAGAATTAATTATAAAATTAATTAATGCAACTTATATGTTTGAATTTTTTTTAAAATAGTAACCATTTTTGAATTTAGAATATCAATTATAGCTTAGGGTGAATTTTTGGTATTTTCCTGAAAAACTTCAATTTTTGATGAATAGTGAAACCACTAAGTGGTAGTTTAAAAACTAATTTTTCATGTAAATGAAACATTACCACTTCTGTGATTTGATTTTCAAAACTCCGACAAACATGGTTGTCATTAGGAAGTAAAATGTGGTTCAATGGGATTAAAATAATTTTTTTTGGTGAATAGTAACTTCTAAGTTTTATTAATCGCGATTAAAGGTAATCAATGAAATTTAAGGTAAAAATGATATTATAAAAATATAAAACTATCTTGAAACTTGTACTAACCTTATTTGATGAGTCATGGACGACCAAGACAATCCATGGGTCAACATGGGGACCCCATGGAGCCACTTGGGTAAGAAAATGACATTAATAACGTTTTATTTAAAGTAAAAGTAAAACTGTCACAAACATGTGTTGTTTTACTAAAACAATTATTACATGGGGTTATATAAGTTAGATTTTTGACTATAAATATTCATTGGAAGGATAAATAGATTTCCTACATCATGGTAATTTTTTTTATAATTTTTATACATTAAATAAATTAAATTTTTTATGACACAATGACGATGCAACGATTACCTCATTAATTAACTATTTAAATAAAATGAAAATATAATGTAAACTATAATACTTAAACTTGTCAAAAAACTTTTGGATGAGTATATTTAGAACCCTTATTACCTTATCATCGAAATATATCATTTTGGGACCTTTAAAATCCGAAAATCATTTCATAATAATGTAACATTTCATGACTTTCCAAGAGTGCCCCTCCTCTCCTCTTAAAAAAGGCCCCCACCTCTACCACCTTATTCACACCTTAAAAGCCATTTGAATTGACCAACCTCTACCCAAATAATATCTCAACTTACCTCTCTTACTCCTAGAAGCCTCACATTGGGCATAAGTCTTCCCAAGGAAGCATTTGGCTCAAATCAAAAAGAGTTACCCCATTTAAAGGTAATGTCTTCACTTGTGTTCTTTTGTTTTATTTTGCTTCTCCAACCCCCTGAAATAATTTTATTACTTTATTTTGTAAGGACACCAGTATATAACATATACTAGGATATTGGTATGATAAGTATTTGATTTACACTTACACCCACCTCCGTCTAATGGTTAAAGAACATACTGTTTCTGTGGGTGGTGAAATATTGCCTCACAAAATGATGATTGTTCAATATTCTTTTAACACCTCTCATGGTGGCCATTAAGATGTAACTATATTTATTTATGATATATATCATGTTTATTTTTTCCTTATTCTTCTTTATTTTTTTATTTATGGCATGCCTTTATGACTTCCATTATGGGTAAACGTGATAATTTCATTTTAGGAAGTGCAGACTACCGCCCCCTCAAAGTGATTTGAATAGTTAATGCCATATATGGTATGTATAAAGGATGGAGTAAATGATATTATATATGGTATTATACTGGAATTATAATACAACTTTATATAATTATTATTTCATTCGATTAAATATGAAATAGAAATGAAAGTAGCATTCATGCGTACGTACGGCTTACCGTCTCCATGAAAGGTGCATTTCATTTCTTACCTCTAAATGTTACATAATATTATGAATGAATGTATATAATGGATATATTTGATATATATGATATCTAAATAATGAATATAATTCTGGATATAATGGATATTTTACCACATGAACAACTTGTAATTATAAGAAGTTTATTTTTGACTCAAGTACCAAAGATCGAAAAAACGACCGTTATTAACATAAATAATTACATAATGTGCATAACATGGTAATAAGTGATATAAAAGGAATAATGAACTTCAAAAATGTTCTTAATCAAGTAGAAATTAACTCTAGTTTATTATTCAGGAAATTAAAGAACAATCGAGTCAAGTCGGACATGAGGTAAGGGAACTTCATAACCCAATTTCCGTTCTCTGGGTTAATGTTCCAGTTTCAAATTATGTCATGATATTATTATGTCCTATCTTGTATTTTTACTTTCTTTATGTGTACATATAGTAAATACACATAATATATCTATTTTATTTAAAAAAATTATCTCTGTAAGGACTTCGTCTCAATCTCCTTTCATTGAGGCATATTTTGTTTTATACACAACTTTCTTTTATACTGTGTATAAAAACCTTTGACTCTTATGTTTATTCAAAAGGAATCTTTTTATAAGAAGTGTTTTACTAAACTAAAAAAAGGAATATTTTTTTTCGTATGTATGCGGTAACAATGACTTCTCTGCCACCGTGACCATTATTTGAGTTTCAGCTTCCTCTACAAGCCATAACTTTTTTTAAATTTAAAATAAATACAAAGTTTTAAAATTCTTTTATTTTGGTATTGAAAATGGTTTTGAAAGTGTTTTTATTATATCAATGTGTTGTATTGATATGTTGTGATTGAAATATGGAAATGTTATGTTTTATTTATTCATGTTTTATGTGATACTATTATGTTATGGTTTATGATATATTTAAACCTGTTCATATGAGGAATTCATTGGACTTAATAAGTGACGGGTGGAGCCCGCTATAGCTCCTCGATGCATCAGTAGGTCTCATGAGACAAACTAGTGTCTTGGCATGAGGCCTTGACAAAATTTTATTTGTAGTCTTGGCACGAGGCCTTGGCTACGTGGTTATGATAGTCTGGAATTTTGCATTCCATCATTATGAAAGTTGTTATTGATATTACATGTGATTATTTGACCATTAGAATATCCATGTGAATAATTAAATGGAATTATTTCATTATACTTTTTCCATATTATTCTGAAGTTCAAGTTTAAAAGGCTTTTGTTTAGTTATACATTGCCTTAAATGTTTATGTTTATTTATGAAAGCTTCCGATATATTGTTATCCTTACTGAGCATTTGAGCTCACCCCTTCCAATGTTTTAATTTTTCCAGGATGTGAAGAAGTATATTATGAATGACCTGTAGGGATAGTATGAGGGGATATGAATAAAATATGTTGTTGTAGTTTTTTTTTACTTTATGATATAATGTAAGACTTATTAATGTATCTAGTGTTTCCAAGGCTTCTAAACTAATCGGTCTTTCGAGACTTGATCTTTTGTGACCATGCCAATGTTACGCAATAATGCACTGACTCTGGGTAACTGGGGTCGGGGTGTTACAATATTAATAAATAATGAATTACAAAGGTAATATCATATAAAAAATGATGTGTCATTTCATATCTCTACAAATCATGAAAATAGGTATACAAAAATCCAGTATAATAGAAGTATAAAAAGTAAAAAGAAAAAGAAAAAAAAGAAACTATCCCAACTTGAATCACGAGCATAGATCGGTACTATTCTCTCCTGATCCTATACAATGATCACATCCTTTATCATATAGTGAGAACATTCCCCTATCCCTAACTGTATCCATGATTTCCATCAAGGTACCCAACAACAACCCAAACATGGTATGAGATAACACTCATTAGGCCACCACCAACAGTGTCTATAACAAATCTAGTATATGTATAATAAGCTAAATCTTTTTACAATATATAAAAAAGTTATGTAAGTAATAAAATAAAAGTTACCAATGAATATATGATAAAACCGAGTGATATTGTTCTTCGAAAAAAAGACTCCTTGAAATAATTGTCAAGCTCCCATAAAAATGGAAGCTATAAATAGATATTACAAGTGTGATATAGTCCAGTTTAACCACTATAATTCTATAACCATACTAGGTATTTCTATAAAGAATCCCAAAATATCCACAACATCCTTATTGTGTAATCAATTATATATATTTTATCCATCATAGCCACACTGGATAATCAAAAGTGTCCATAGTGGCCATGCCATGTAATAAAAAGTGCCAGAACATGAAGGGTCATATCCATGGTATAAAAGAACAAATAATCCACATAAATTACCAAGATCATATCGATGGAAACTCAATAATTACTTGGTTGGTGTCTAAGGAGAATTTCAATAGACCATATCCAAAGAGAGTCCAATAAAGCTATATCCAAGGGGTAGTAAGGCTCGAGGCATCCTATGAAATAAAAATGTATTAGGTATCCAATTCCATACTCAAGACCCATGGAGTATAAATACCCAAATTTTCCCATTCAATCAGTATCCAAGGAGTAAAAAATATTAATTCCTCTTATACCACAATCAATTCATCATCCAATTCATAACCATTCAAAATCAACAAGTTTATCCAACCCATCTTCACATTTTTTGTATTTAAACATTTGAATCATTTAACTATCATGTATCACATGGAAAATAGGCCATATCCTTATTCAATTAGTTCAATCCCATTAATTCATTTAATTTAAAAATTAATAGGTAAAATAAGGTGATAAAATCCTTAAAAAAATCAATAAAAAATCAATAAATATCCCACTAAAATTGGTGATCTTATATGCACCAAATGGGGTGTTATAACATAGGGAAGATACAATAGAACACCCCATGTGTGTACTAGGCTAAGGTGAATGACCTCAAAATATCAAAAAGTTACTCAAAGATAAAACTAAAACGTTCCATTTCATTTAGTCAAAGAATTCAATTAATATTATGGGAAACATTTGAAAGTTCAGAATTTGGTATTATGAAAACTAGCTATATAAAACACAAATCTTGAAGAGAAAGGTATATAACACCTAATATATATTCTTAGTGGAAACCTAACCAAATATCAACCTCTGATTCGGTCTAGATTAGGAGGAAAATGAATAACAAATGAAATTCCTAGAAAATGAGAATATTATCTTATAACAAAATAACTCCACTAATACCAAGACAAATGAAGAATGAAACATGATGATTAAAGAACTACCATGTGGATCCAATGAGACAAAATTGTTCGATTATGAGTCCGAATGGTGAATCAGGAAGAAAGATTATGATTTTGGGATTCAAAGATGATCCCTAGTTAATTCTATTTCCTATAATAAATAGAGGGAAAGGGTTTAGTGTTTAATAAAATTTAAGGATGAAAAATTAATTTCCTCTAAAATTTCTTGGCCGCATGGTTTGGACGCATGGTTGGACAAACCGTGAACCAACCACATACCCTTCACTATCCCAGGCTACATAGTTTCTTCAAATTGTGTGTCCTCCTATAGCCCACCTACATTGTTACTTCTAACTGTGAAAATTCGGCCACACAGTTTCTCCTAACCATGCAGCTCAACTATTTTATATTTAAGTTTATCTCTAGGATTTGAACAAGCCCCAAACACCCCTAAAACTCCATGATATCATTAAAAATTCACATTAGCTTAAAAAAATTATTTAATATGAAACAAATATCAATAAATCGATGTAAAACCCGAGATCTTACAATCTTATCCCTTCAAGAAAATCATCCCTGAATTTACCTTCCAAGGTTGGTTAAGAATCACTTGGAAATAACTTAATACACTAAAAACGTATGTTGTCCTCCCACTCCCAAGTCTCATATAGTAAATGGTCATTCTTCCATAACACCCATACTCTAGAAACCATCTGGCCTCGAAGAAACTTCATTCCCTTTCCAATGATATGAACATGATTCTACTCAAAGGACACATCAATATGTAACTCAACCTCATCTAGATATAGATTGTTTAATGAGTCTGAGTGATAATGGCATAGATGAGATATATGGAAGATGCTGTGCATTTCCCGATACCTTTGAGGCAACTGAAAACAATAATCTACCAGCCTGACTCTATCTAAAATCTTAAACAACCCAGAAGATCATGGTGAAATCTTATCCTGTCTCATAATCAATCTATTCCCCAGCCTTGGTGCGATACGTAAAAATACCTGATCACTGACCTTGAACTCTAGAGGTTGTCGATGATGTCAGTGAAAGATCTCTATCTAGATGATGTAAGAGACATTTTATTTCTATTCAATTAGACCTTCTCAGAAGTCTTCTTTAGGAGATTCAGTCCCCATGAAACTGCCTCTCCTACCTCTAACTAGCACAGTGTTGATTTCCAATTCCTACTATAAAAATTCTCATATGGTTCCATCCTTTTAGTCACCTAATAGTTATTTTTTTTTCAAAATAAACTAGGGGTATTTTCCTCTCCCAAGATCCCCCAAAATTCAGGACACGTGCTTCTAGAATTTCCTCAAGTACCCGAATCATGTTCTCTAATTGTACATTAGTTTAAGGATGGAATTTCTTACTCAGAAGAACCTCTTTACCCAATAAATTATGAAAAATATACCATAATCAAGTGTTAAACTAGGAATCCCTATCCGATACCATGGTCTAAGGAACATTGTGATGTTATACTACCTCATAGTTATAAAGTCTCCCAAGATTATGCAATAATAATTTCTCCCTGATAAGTAAGAAATTATCAAACTTCATGAGACTTTCTACAATAACCTATAAATCATCACTACTTCAAGGGGATCTTGGAAAATCAATCACAAAATCAATCACTACATCATCCCATTTCCCCTCAGGAATATATAACAACTATAAAAGAAAAATTGGTCATTGATGTTCCTCCTTTACCTACGGACATGTGGAACACCTCGTGAAAAAACTAGCTACCTCACATTTCAACCCCAAACACTAGTATTAGAAATGTAAATCATGATACATCTTGGTAACACTAGGATGTACATACCAATATGAATCATGGAACTCCCACATCAACTCCCTATATATGTGCACTATAGTGGAAATGTGACCATGTATACATAGAATTTGATCGTTGCCAATAGTCCAACTTGGAGGTGGGTCCTCACTCAATACACTCTCCCATAGGACTATGCCCTCTGATTTAGACAAATATCTCATCCTTACACTATCTAGAATAGTGGATGTCACTGCTAAGTATGGGATAAAATTCTGGCCAAGTATATCATTTACCTCTAAGTGCATATCTGAAAAAAAGTCCATAAGATTCAACTCACAACTAGCCTTGTGAACTGCCTATATCTAAGTCCTCCTACTCTGTGCATCGACAACTACATTTCCATTTCTAGGAGCATAGGAAAGATCGAATTCAAAATAATTTAGGTAGTAAAACCACTTTCACTACCTTTTATTCAATTCAAATAGTGTAAATATATAGTTCAGGTTTTTGTTGTTTGTGTGCACCACAAAACACTCTCCCAGTACATGATGTCTCCAACAATGCAAATCATAATAAACTATAACTAACTCAAGATTGTGCATTTGGTAATTCCTCTCATTTTTCCTAAGTTTAAGAGACCCATACACCATGAATAAATCCCCCTACATCATAATTGATCCTATCCGGATACTTAATGAATCACAGTACAAAATGTATCTCTTTCCCAACTCTGGCTGAATTAGGATAAACACTAAAGTCAGTCTCCCATTCGGATCCTAAAAGGCTATCTCAGAGGTATACGGCAATATAAACTTCACACCATTCTTATTAAATCCCATAATTAATCCTATCCTGATACCTAATGCATCACAGTATATAATGTATCTCATTCCCAACTCTAGCTGAATTAGGATAGACACTAATCTCAGTGTCCCATTCAGCTTCTAAAGGGCTATCTCAGAGGTATATTACCATATAAACATCACACCATTCTTAGTAAATCCCATAATCAGTGATTCTAAGAGTGAGAAGTCCTTTGTGATCTTATAATATAACTGATTATCTCTAAGTGTACCCAAAATGATCTCAAGATGTTTGGCATGGCCATTTCAATTGTGATAATACACTAAGATATTATCCATACATACCACCATAAATAAATATAGATAAAAATGGAAAACATGGATCATTATATTCATGAAAACCAATGGAATGTAAATGATACAAAAAATCAAAACTAGATTCTATTATATCAAACAAATGGACTATATCCACATCTCAATAGCTTATGGACCGCCATCCCAAAAAAATTTGGGTGGATGCTGTAGTTACATGTCATCTTTTCCATAGACAAGGAAAGATACATGCATCTATGAAAAGTATGTATATAATGTATAAAACCATTTTAGTATTGGGACTCAGAACCCATATCTGGTACAACTATTGGCTCCACATTTTACACTATAGGAGTATATATTGGCAGTTCATAGCCCACCACCTCCGGAGCATGGCCGTTACCACCTTCCCCACGTATGAATGGAGGTTGTCGTGGTGGCATGTCACTATAATTCCAAACAAATTTTTTATAAAATATAGATAATGAAAAGATCACAGATAAAACCATATTACATGTCCAAGCCTTTATAAAAAAAGTCACACCCCTCTACCTACTCCTAAAGTCAATACTGGGTAAAAATAAATAGTTGTAAAAATCACTAGAGGCACTGCCTACTACACACTCTATAACCAAGTCTTTGTCAAGTAATCTATTTACACAATTTCCATTCCATTTAAATTCATAGTTATTCAAATTTTTCTTTTAATGGTTGAACAAAATTGGTTACCACATTTGATCCATGATGGCCCATACAACTCATTAACCAAAGTGTGGAGTCAACATAATCTATACCATAAAACGTTCCAGTCCATGTGACCAATTTCCCATGACTCAATATACCATAATTTGATGCTTAGGGTGTATGATTTAGGGTATTTAGGAAGAAAATATTTATGTCACAATTGGAACTATAAGTGCCAATCATGTTTCTTAATTCCCTAAAGAATGAATAATTAGATCACATATTCATCATATATGGAACATAACATAATCATCCAGTCAAGCAATGTATCCTATATGGCATAACATAATTCATGTAATGTGAAACTTGAAAGGTGACTAAAATGATACATGAGATGGTATATCATCATATAATCATGAAATGATAAAATACATTCCTCAATAATAGCAATAATAACATCAAAATTCATGTGAATTAGCCAATGGTGGAATTTAATTAACTATAATAGGAAAAATCCAAAAACAACAATTTTTGTTCCAAGCAATTTGGATTTTTCATGTACTTGGGTTATCTACTCACATGAATAGCCTATTGTAAAATTATAACACTTCCTAATCCCTGTATATTTTATAAAATTATTAAAGAAACTAGAAAAGAAAAACCTATGATACCAATTTGTAACATCCCGACTCGGGAGCCACTAAACAATGCCTCAAGGTGGTGGGTCACATGGCCTCATGTATGAATCTGCATATGCCAGAGATTTATGACTAACAGTGAGGGGATAGGGTGTGTCTATGGGGAGACTATTACCTTATATAAAAGTTAAACATAGTGGTGTAATATCAATAGTCAATATCAGAAGCAGTAAGACAAACAGACTGAGGGTAACTCACCTAGTATAGTAATAAATAAGTAATGCTAAAGGAAATCTCATATAAAAAAATGATGTTTCAGGTCATGTATCAATTAATTATGAAAAATATGTATATACATCGAGTATAATATATGTATCAAAATTAAAAAAGGGAAAAAAACTATCCCACCTAGAATCATGAGCATAGCTTAATCCTATGCTGCCCTGCTCCTATGCAATGATCATTTTAAGAATTTTATAGTGGGTACTTTCCCAAGTCCCTACCTACATCAAAGAAAACTTTATTGGTAACCAATGACAGCCCAAATAGGGTGTGATATAAAACTCAATTGGAAACTACAAATAGTTTCTATAAAAAATCAAGTTTGTGTATAACAAGCTAAAGAAGTGTGAAATATATACAACATGTATAGAAGTACTAAAATAAAAGTTCCCAAGGAATATGTGATAAAATAAATTGATACTTTCCATCCAAATAAGTATCCATGAAAACAATTTTCAAGCTCACATAAATAAGGCTAACTATAAATAGATACAAAAACATGATACAGTTCTATCTAACCACTAGAATCTGATACCCATACTAAGGCTATCTGTAAAACATTCCAAAATATCTACAATAACCATACTGTGTAATCAAGTATATATATATCATCAATCAAATACACTACATATAATAAAAAGTGTTCACAATTTTCATTCCATGTAAAAAAAGTTCTATACCATGATGTTTTGGATCCAAGGTATAAAAGACGAAGGGATCCACATTGACTCACAGGAGTATTTTGATGGAAAATCTGTAAATTTGTTTTGGAGTCTAAGGAGAATTTTAATATACCATGTCCAAAGAGTGTACAATAAAACTATATCCAATGGTTAGTAAGGCCTAAGGAATCCTTTGGAATCAGGATTCCAGAAGTAAATAAGTCCTTGGAATCCACTACCATTATCAAGACCCATGGAGTAGAAATCCTATGGAATAATGATTCAAGGAGTAGAAAAGTAAAAGGAATACTCTATCATAATAAATTCATTATCCAATTCAAAACCATTCAAAATCCACGAGTTCATCCAACCCATATTCACATTTTCTTTTTTAAAATTTCAATCATTTAAACATCATGTATGATAGGAAACGAATGAAATATATTTGTCCTATTAGTTCAATCCAATTCATTAGTTTAATTTAAAAATTATAAAATAAAACAAGGTGGTCAAAACCTTAAAAAATTTATTAAATCCTCATTAAATCTCCCAATAAATTTAGCATGCTCACACACACCCAAAAGGGTGGTATAAAATTGGGAAGATACATGGGAACACCCCATGGGTGGACTAGGATGAGGTGAAAGACCTCCAACTATCATAAATGCTCTTAAAGGGAAACAAAATAGGTTCTATTTCATTAAATCAAAACATTCAATCCATTTTAGGTGAAATTTTTTAAATTCCAACATGAGGCATAATGAAAACTGGATATATAAAACACCAAATTTATGGGGGTAGTTAAAAAACACCTACTGTAGGTCTATAATAGAACACTCATCCAATATCAACTTCTGATTTTGTACAAATCAAGAGGAAAACAAATAATGGATGAAAAAAATGAAAATTGGGCATATTAGATTGCACATAAATAACTCCATCGATACCAAGATAAATTAATAATGAAACAAGAAGATTGAAGAACTTATCAACATATATCCAATGAGACAAACAATGTTCAATTATGAGTTTGGATATTGAATAAGTAAAAAAATATTATGATTTGGGATTACAAGGAGATATGGATGAAAATATATCCACTACAATGAAAAGAGGAAAAAGGGTTTAGGTTTTATTATCATTTCGGTTAAAAAAGTAATTTCTCCTAAAAATCCAGGGTCAAACAGTTTGGTCGCATGTTTGGTGAAACCACACTCGATCCATACACCCTTCACTATCTCAAGGGGGAACCTCACATTATCGTGGTATAATATTAGACAAACCATGCACCGTCCGTGAACTATTTCTCTGCTAAAAACTACAGAGCCCCCATATGGACGTGCACCCCAAGTAACATGGTTTCCTAAAATCGTGATGTTTCTTGTAACCCACTGATCATTGTAGAACGATTACATATAACCATGCGGCTTGGGTTTCAAGGTTTCTACTAATTTTTCATCCCAACCATTTTTCTAAGAAATTAGGTGTTGCACTTCTAACGTTCTGTAGACACCCCTGAAACTCTCATTATCTCATTACGAATTAACATTATGTGAAAACTAATAATTTAATATAAAAAATAAAAATATCCACACCTAAAAGGAAAAAAATAGTTTCTTACAACCCCCAGGGGGTTTATCTATTAATTTTTGGGGAAATAATGGGTTTTAGGTAGTTTTGAGGGTTTTATGGTTAGTAAAACCTATATATACGGTGTGTAGTTATGAGAAAACATACTTTGTGTTCTTACTTTTAGGTGTGGTGATGAAAAAGGGACCAAATGGTGTGTAGTATTGGTGGACAAGCCATTTAGGGGTGGTTTGGGTTATATCCGTGTATTTAGCTAGAAACCCCGCATTTGGGGCACAAGGCCATGTGGGGAAGGTGTCTAAAGCTCATGTGATGTACTTGACCAATGGACTTGTATTATAGTTTTCTTGACACCATGTGGATGACATGACTGGCTACATAGATATGTATTCCATGTGGGAGTACATATATTTTAATAGAGGAAGACACTTTGTACTTTGGGGGGTATACACCATATAGGCTAGAGATATATTTCTTGGGTTAATGTGTAGGGGAAAATTCCTTGTACATAATGTACATCCTATATATTTCTCTATTTTAGGAATTTTTCCTATTTTATCAACCTAGATTTAGAAATTAACCCTCAAGTAGTTTATTTGAGTTTTTTTGATATAGATCATTATGGTGTAATCATTTCACCATTTAAATTCCCTAGGTATTGTAACATCCTAGGTAAATAAAGAATAAATAATTTTCATATTTATTAATATTTACTAATTAAATATTAATTTTACTTTAAATGGGTTTCTATGTTCGATAGCGTACCCGATACACAAAAAAGAGTTTCTTTGAAATCTTACGTCGCACACTAGTAATAAGACAATATTATTTTAAATGGTAGATAACACGTAGCCGTTGTATTGGTGGGAATGAATAAAAATAACGAAAATATGATTATATATGTTTTTTAAATGTTTTTAAACTTATCCAATAAAAGATAAAGGCTTAAAATATGAAAAGAATTCAATTTTAGGCATATGTACTCTAACATTCACTAAAGGTCGACTTATCACCTTTTGATGGAGAACCGTCTATAAATATAGTTTTGGTCACTCTTATAAATTCTATTGGACCAAATAAAATTCTTGTTTAGAATCGGGACATCAAAATTTACTTTGTGTAAATTTTTGGTATTTTTCCGATAATGTTCATTTTTTAACGAATAGTAAAAAATGTTGTATTTTAATTCAAAACCTCTTTTTAATATAATTTATTTATATGATTATATTATCTTTTGAATTTGTTTTAAAGTTAAATTTGAATATATTTTTACCATTTAATCCAATAGTGGCCATTGGAATTAATTTCACTTTGAAACTGGACTTAAACTAGTGTTAATATTTTGATACTTATTGTTTCATAAAAACACGCTATTTGTTCTGACAGTGGGAATTAATTATTAAATTAATTATTGTAACTTACATGTTTTGAATTTTGAAAAATAGACATCATTTTTGAATTTGGAATATCAAATATATCTTAGGGTGAAGTTTTGGTATATTTCTGGAAAACATCAATTTTTGATGAACAGTGAAACCACTAAGTGGTACTTAAAAAACCGATTTTTCGTATAAATGAAATTTTACCACCTCTGTGTTTTGAATTTAAAAAATCCGAAATACATGGTTGTCATTAGGAAGTAAAATGTGGTTCAATGGGATTAAAATAATTTTTTTTGGTGAATAGTAACTTTTAAGTTTTTAATCGCGATTAGAGGTAATTAGTGTAATTTAAGGTAAAAATAATGTTTTAATAATATGAAATGACCTAGACACATGTACTACCCTTATTGTATGTGTCATGGACGACCACGAAAATCCATGGGTCAACTTGGGGACCCCATGGAGCCACTTTGGTAGGAAAATGACATTAAAAACTTTTTATATAAAGTTAAAATTAAAATGTCACAAATATGAGTTTTTTTACTAAAAAAAATTAAAATGGGGTTATACAAGTCATATTTTAGACTATAAATATTAATTATAAATCTAAAAGGATTTATTACATCATTATAGTTTGTTTACAATTTTTAGACATTAAATAAATTAAATTATTTATGACACCGTGATGATGCAACGATTACCTCATTATATAACAATTTAAATAAAATGAAAAGATAATATAACCTCTAAGACCTAAACATGTCAAAAACCTATTGGATGAGTATATTTCGAACCCTTATCACCTTACCCTCAAAATAAATCAATGTGGGATCTTCAAAATCCGAAACTCATTTGAAAATAAAGTAACATTTATAACTTTCCAAGAGTGCCCCTCCTTTCCTCTTATAAAAGGCCCCCACCTCTACCATATTACCCACACCTCTCAAGCCTTTGTCTCAGCCAACCCCTGCTCATTTTGTCTCTAAAAATCCCTCTCTTACTCCTAGAAGCCTCACTTTTGGCAGAAGTCTTCCCAAGGAAGCCTTTGAGCTCAAATCAAAGAGAGTTACCCGATTTTAAGGTAATGTCTTCACTTGTGTTCTTTTGTTTTCTTTTGCTTCTCCAACCACCTAAACTCTTTTTATTCATTTCTTTTGTAAAAAATCCAGTATATTTAATATAATAGGATGTTTTTATAAGAAGGACTTGATCTACACTTACAAACACCTACATTTAATGGTTAAAGAACATACTATTTATGTGGATGGTGAATTTCTGCCTCATGAAACGATGATTGTTCAATATTCTTTTAACACCTTCAAATGTGGCCATTAATATTTCACTATATTTATATATGATATATAATATGTTTAGGTTTTACTTAAGCTTATGTATTTTTAATTTAGGGCAAACCTTTATGGTTTCCATTATGGGTAAACACGATATCTTCATTTTAGGAAGTGTGGACTACCGCCCCCTCAAAGTGATTTGATTCGTTAATACCATATGTGGTATGTATAAAGGATATATTTAATGATATTATATATGATACCATACTTTAATTATAATAATATTATGTATCATTATGTTTTAATTCCATTAAATAAGAAATAGAAATGGAAGTAGCGTTCATGCGTACGTATGGCTTACCGTCTCCATGAACGATGCATTTCATTTCTTACCTCTAAATGTTATGTAATATTATAAATGCATGTATATAGTGGATATATATGATATATATTATATCTACGTAATGAATATAATTCTGAAAATAATATATATTTTACCACATGAAAAACTTGTAATTATAAAGAGTTTATTTTTGACTCAAGTAGCAATGATCTACAAAACAAACATTATTAACTTAAATAATTACATAGTGTTCATAAAATGGTAATAAGTGATATAAAAGGAATAATGAACTTGAAAAAGGTTTTTAAGCAAGTAGAAATTAACCCAATTTTATTATTAAGGAGGTTAAAGAATGATCGAGTCAAGTCGGACCCGAGGTATGGGACATCGTCTCAATCTCCTTTCATTGAGGCATATTTTGTTTTATACAAAACTTTCTTTTATACAGTGTATAAACCCCTTTGACTTTTATGATTATTCAAAAGGAATATTTTTATACGAATCGTTTACTAAATGAAAAAAGGGAATGTTTTTTTTGTCGTATGTATGCGGCGACAACGACTTCTCCACTGTCGTGACCATTATTTGAGTTTCGGCTTCCTCTACAAGCCATAAAATTTTTTTAATGAAAAATAAATACCATGTTTTACTTTTATTTTATTTTGATATTGAAATTGGTTTTGATAATGTTTTTATTATATTAATATGTTATTGATATCTTGTTATTGAAATGTGGAAATGTTATGTTTCCTTTATGCATGTTTTATGTGATACGATTATGTTATGGTTCTTGGGCATTGTTATGAAGACGGGTGGTTCTGTGATAAACTAAGGGTGGGTGAGCCTGATATACCTCTCCAATGCATTGGGTAATGTGAAGGAGTTAAACATTAAGGTTTCTCTGAAGAGATTTAGGGAATATACTGTGATGGGTATTCCAAATGTACTCAAGAGGGTTACTCCCTACGTAAGAATGTTATGAATGACTCAAGTTTCCTTTATGTCTTATGATTTCTATGATTTATTCATGATTTGATGAGGTATGTTAAAGTTCTTATGTTTTATGGGAAAAGTATGATTTCATTCTTATGTATATATGTACTCATGTTTCCATTCCATATTTTTTTTATAAACCTTACTGAGCTTTTTATGCTCATCCCAAGTTTTTGAAATGTTTTTCACAGGTCAAGGGAATGGTACATGATATGATGATAGTGTCAAGGATGTGTCAAGATAGAATCCATGTTTTATTTTAAATATGTTTCCATTGATGGGAGAAATGAATACTATCTTTTATTGTAAACAATTTGTTTAAATGTGGGATGTAATTCATGTTTTATGATCCAATTATCTAAAACTCTAAACCTGAAAAGATCCTCAAGGTGTATTCTCGAAATTTCTCTAGATTATGTAATGTTTAAGGCTGGGGCCTTATAGTTGGTATCAGAGGTCAGTTTAGACAACTTTAGGAGTTATAATTCTATTAAATGATTATCCAAAATTATTTTTTTATGGTATGATTGAAATTATATAGAATTTAAATATTACCATGTTACTTCACCTAAGATATTTTTGTGTTAAGAATGGTTTTTCGTAGAGGAAACAGAACAGATTTTCTAGGAAGGCATACAGAGGAAATGACCTTTCAAAACAGTATCCTGAGATGGTCAGAATCAGAACTAAACAGTTTGTTGGAGTGATGGCTCAGTTGACTCAGGTGATAAATCATGGTTGTGTTTACTGACGATATTTTGGTGTTTTCTAAAAGCAAATAGGAGCATGAAAGACATTCATGGGTTATTTTACAAACCTTAAAAGAAAGGAAATTGTATGGGAAATTAAGCAAGTGTGAGTTTTGGTTGCAAAAAATTTCTTTCTTTGGTCATATTGTTTCTAAATATGGGATAACTGTTGATCATGAAAAAACAAAGGTTGTTGAAGAATGGCCAAGAACCACAAATGTAACTGAGATTCATAGCTTCCTTGGTTTGGTAGGCTATTACCGAAGGTTTGTTAGAATTTTTTTACGGTTATCTAGTCCAATGACTAAGCTAACTCAGAAGGGTGTTAAGTTTATCTAGAAAAAAGAATGTGATGATTGTTTTTAGGAACTGAAAAGAAGATTGGTGAATGCTCCAGTTTTGGAACTACCTTCCAGGAATGGTGAGTTTGTTATCTACAGTGATGCTTCATTGAAAGGACATGGTTGCGTCCTAATGCAGAATGATCAGGTAACTGCTTATGCTTCACGATAGTTGAAAACTCATTAGGTAAATTATCCTACACATGATTTGGAATTAGCTTCTGTTGTTTTCGCTTTAAAAATTTGAAGCCATCATTTGTATGGAGTAAAGTGTGAAATATATACTGATCACAAAAGTTTAAAGTATATATTCACTCAGAAAGAATTTAACATGAGACAGAAGAGATGGCTAGAATTAATCAAGGATTATGATTGTATAATTCATTACCATCCGGGGAAAGCAAATAAAGTGGCTGATGCTTTGAGTCAAAAAGGTAATGATTCATTAACAATGTTGCGTTTGGAACATGATCCTTTGGTTAAGGATTTGATGAAATTTGGCATAAAAGTTGTTGGTGCAGGATGTCCTTCTGTTTTGTTTCAGGTATCAGTGAAATCTTTTCTATCAGACAAAATCAAGCAAGCACAAAAGCAAGACAGTGAGTTGCAGAAAAAGGTAGAGCTGGTTCAGAAGGGTAAGTTTCCTGAATTTAATATTGACAATGATTGTGTTTTGAGGTTTGGTAAGAGATTATGTGTATCTTGTGATTCACAGTTGAAGAATGAGTTGTTATGTGAGGCTCATAGTTCCCCGTTTTAAGTTCATCCTAGCAGTACTAATATGTACAGAGATCTATGGGAGTATTACTGGTGGGATGGAATGAAAAGAGATATTGTTGATTTTACTGTAAAGTGTTTGACTTGTCAGTAGGTTAAAGCAGGGCGATAGTTACCGAAAGGGATGCTTTAGCCTTTACCAGTGCCAGAGTGAAAATGGAAAAAATGTATCCATGGACTTTGTTGTGGGATTACCAAGGACATCTCGAGGTAATAATGCAATCTGGGTTAATGTTGATCGATTAACTAAATGTGCTCATTTCCTTCCTATTCGAGATACTTTATCTCTAGATCAACTTTCTCGATTGTACCTTAAAGATATAGTCGGGTTGCATGGAGTTCCCCTCTCCATTGTATCTGATCGTGATCCCAGGCTTACTTCTATCTTTTGGGAAGGCCTTCAAAAGTCATTGGGTACTGAATTAAATTTTAGTACAAATTTTCATCCGCAATCAGATGGATAGTCCGAACGAACAATTAAGACTTTGGAAGATATGATATGTTCTTGTCCGATGGATTATCAGGGAAGTTGGTACCAACATCTTTCTTTGGTTGAGTTTTCATATAATAACAGTTTTCATTCCAGTATACAGATGACACCATTTGAGGCGTTATATGGGAAGCGGCGTCGAACTCCAGCTTTTTGGGATGAAGTGGGTGAAAGGAAGTTGATGGGACCAGAATTGGTAGAAGAGTTGGCAGAAAAAGTTCATTTGATTCAGAAACACATGAGAACAGCTCAGAGCAGACAGCAAAGTTATGCAGAAAACAGGAGGAAGGATCTATCTTTTGAGGTAGGTGATCTTGTTTTTCTCAAAGTTTCACTGTGGAAAAGTGTGATGGGATTTGGTAAGAAAGGAAAGATGAGTCCAAGGTTCATTGGGCCATATGAAATTTTGGAGAGAGTTGGATCAGTTGCATACTGAGTGGCTTTACCTCTGAGTTTATCTCAGGTACATAATGTTTTCCATGTTTCAATGTTGAGCAAGTATATGCCAAATCCATCTCATGTTTTGAGCCCAGAGGTAGTTCAATTGGACGAGAATCTCTCTTATGATGAAAAGCCAGTCTAGATTCATGACCAAAGGGAGAAAGTGTTGTGAAATAAGGTAATTCACCAGGTAAAGGTTTTGTAGAAAAACCATATGTTTGAAGAGGCAACCTGGGAATCTAAAAATCCTATGAGGGATAAATACCCCCACTTATTTTGATAAGTGAATAAAATTGCGAGGACACAATTCCCAAAAGGGAGAAGGATGTAAAATCACAGGTAAATAAAGAATAAATAATATTCATATTTATTAATATTTATGAATTAAATATTAATTTTACTTTAAAAAGGTTTCTATGTTCGATAGCGTACCTGATACGCAACAAGGAGTTTCTTTGAAATCTTACGTTTCACACTAGTAATAAAAAAATATTATTTTAAATGATAGTTAACACATAGCCGTTATATTGGCGGGAATGAATAGAAATAACTAAAATATTATTATATATTTTTTTAAATGTTTTTACATTTATCCATTAAAATATAAAGGCTTAAAATACGAAAAGAATTCAATTTTAGGCATATATACTCTAACACTCACTAAAGGTCGACTTATCGCCTTTTGATGGCGAACCGTCTGTAAATTTAGTTTTGGTCACTCTTATACATTCTATTGGACCAAATAAAATTCTTCTTTAGAATCGGGACATCAAAATTTACTTTGTGTAAATTTTTGGTATTTTTCCGATAAAGTTCATTTTTTAATGAATAGTAAAAAATGTTGTATTTTAATTCAAAACATATTTTTAATCTAATTTATTTATGTAATTAGATTATATTTTTAATTGGTTTTAAAGTGAAATTAGAATATATTTTTACCATTTAATCCAATAGTGGTGGTTGGAATTAATTTCACTTTGAAATTGGACTTAAACTAGTGTCAATCTCATGATACTTATTGTTTCATAAAAACACGCTATTTGTTCTGACTGTGGAAATTAATTATTAAATTAATTATTTTAACTTACATGTTTTGAATTTTGTAAAATAGAAATCATTTTTTAATTTGGAATATCAAATATATCTTAGGGTGAAGTTTTGGTATTTTTCTGAAAAACTTCAATTTTTGACGAATAGTGAAACCACTAAGTGGCACTTAAAAAACTGATTTTTCGTTTAAATGAAAATTTACCACCTCTGTGTTTTGAATTTAAAAAATCCAACATACATGGTTGTCATTAGGAAGTAAAATTTGGTTCAATGGAATTAAAATATTTTTTTGGTGAATAGTAACTTTTAAGTTTTTAATCGCGATTAGAGGTAATTAGTGTAATTTAAGGTAAAATTAATGTTTTAATAACATAAAATGACCTAGAAACATGTCCTACCATGATTGGATGTGTCATGGCAGACTGAGACAATCCATGGGTGAACTTGGGGACCCCATGGAGCCACTTTGGTAGGAAAATGACATTAAAAACTTTTTATTTAAAGTTAAAATTAAAATGTCACAAACATGAGTTGTTTTACTAAAATAAATTTTAAATGGGGTTATACAAGTAATATTTTAGACTATAAATATTCATTATAAAGATAAATCTATTTCCTACATTATGATATTTTTTTATAATTTTTAGATATTAAATATATTAAATTATTAATGACACCATGATGATGCGACGATTACCTCATTATTTAACTATTTAAATAAAATGAAAAGATAATATAACATCTAAGACCTACCCATGTCAAAAACCTATTGGATGAGTATAGTTTGAACACCTGTCACCTTATACTCAAAATAAATCAATCTGTGACCTTTTAAATCTGAAAGTCATTTGAAAATAAAGTACATTTTATACCTTTCCAAGAATTCCCCTCCTATCCTTTTATAAAAGGCCCCCACATCTACCACCTTACCCACACCTCTCAAGCCTTTGTCTCAGGCAATCCCTGATCATTTTGTCTCTACACACCCCTCTATTACTCCTAGAAGCCTCACTTTGGGATGAAGTCTTCCCAAGGAAGCCTTTGAGATCAAATCAAAGAGAGTTACCCGATTTTAAGGTAATGTCTTCACTTGTGTTATTTTGTTTTATTTTGCTTCTCCAACCCCCTAAACTCTTTTTATTAATTTCTTTTGTAACAAATCAAGTATCTTCAATATACTAGTATGTTGTTATAATAATAATTAGAGCTACACTTACACACACCTACATCTAATGGTTAAAGAACATACTGTTTCTGTGGATGGTGAATTTCTGCCTCACGAAACAGTGATTGTTCAATATTCTTTTAACACCTTCAAAGGTGGACAGTAAGATGTTACTATATTTATATATGATATATAATATGTTTATGTTTTACTTAAGCTTCTTTATTTTTCATTTATGGCATACCTTGATGGTTTCCATTATGGGTAAATGCGATATTTTCATTTTAGGAAGCGCAGACTACCGCCCCCTCAAAGTGATTTGATTCGTTAATACCATATGTGGTACGTATAAAGGATAGATTTAATGATATTATATGTTATACCGTACTGTAATTATAATACTATTTTGTATCATTATGTTTTAATTCCATTAAATAAGAAATAGAAATGTAAGTAGCATTCATGCTTACGTACGGCTTACCGTCTCCATGAACGGTGCATTTCATTTCTTACCACTAAATGTTATGTAATATTATAAATGCATGTTTATAATGGATATATATGATATATATGATATCTTCATAATGAATATAATTCTGGATATAATATATATTTTACCACATGAACAACTTGTAATTATAAAGAGTTTATTTTTGACTCAAGTAGAAATGATCTAAAAAATGACCATTATTAAATTAAATAATTACATAGTTTTCATAACAAGGTAATAAGTGATATAAAAGGAATAATAAACTTGAAAAAGGTTCTTAAGAAAGTATAAATTAACTCAATTTTATTATTAATGAGGTTAAAGAATGATCGAGTCAAGTCGGACCCGAGGTATGAGACATCGTCTCAATCACCTTTCATTGTGGCATATTTTTTTATACACAACTTTATTTTATACGATGTATAAACCCCTTTGACTTTTATGATTATTCAAAAGGAGTATTTTTATACGAAGCATTTACTAAACAAAAAAAGGGAATGTTTTTTTGTCGTACGTATGCGGCGACAACGACTTCTCCACCACTGTGACCATTATTTGAGTTTCGGCTTCCTCTATGAGCCATAACCTTTTTTTAATGAAAAATAAATACCATGTTTTACTTTCCTTTTATTTTGGTATTAAAAATAGTTTTGATAATTTTTTTATTATATTAATGTTTTATTGATATCTTGTGATTGAAATGTGGAAATGTTATGTTTCCTTTATGCATGTTTTATGTGATATGATTATGTTATGGTTCTTGGGCATTGTTATGAAGACGGGTGGTTCCGTGATAATCTAAGGGTGGGTGAGCCCAATATAGCGCTCCATTGCATTGGGTAACATGAAGGAGTTAAACGTTAAGGTTTCTCCGAAGAGATCTTGGGAATATACTGTGATGGGTATTCCAAACGTAACCAAGAGGGTTACTGCCTACGTAAGAATGTTATGAATGCCTGAAGTTACCTTTATATCTTATGATTTATATTATTTATTCCTGATTTGATGAGGTATGTAAAAGTGATTATGTTTTATGGGAAAAGTATGATTTCATTCGTATGTATATATGTACTCATGTTTCCTTTCTATATTTTTTTTATAACCCTTATTGAGCTTTTTATGCTCATCCCATGTTTTTAAAATGTTTTTCACAGGTCAAGGGAATGGTACATGATATGATGATAGTGTTAAGTAAGTTTCAAGAAAGAATCGATGTTTTATTTTGAATATGTTTCTGTTTATGGGAAAAATGAATACTATCTTTTATTGTAACCACTTTGTTTAAATGTGGGATGTAATGCATGTTTTATGATCTATTTCTCTAAAACTCAAAACCTAAAAAGATCCTCAAGGTGTATTATTGAAATATCTCAATATTAAGTAATGTTTAAGGCTTGGTCCTTATAGGTATGGAGTTTTGGATTTGGAATTTTCAAGATTATTTATTTAAGGTTTTGATTTATAATCCTTTAGTAGGGTTTTATGTGAGAAAAAAGACTTGTGTGAGGGTAGTGATCTTGGTGATTTTGCTATCTTGAGTATTATAAGGAAGTCAATTTTGGATTACCTTGGATATTTCCTTACGATAAGATCCAATGATGTATTGTATTGAGTTTTCTTGCTATATTTTATGACGTTTGAGTGATTTAGGTTCTAGAATACTCAATTGTGGTTTTCAATTTGGTGTTTAAGGATCGGTTTTATTGGAAACTTCTTGTTGGGTGGTCATCATGGGGTATTGGGTATGGCTATGAGCTATAGAGGAGATGTTGTAATGGGTATAAGGTACTTTTTATGGATGAAATATGTGTTAGGTAATACCCAAGGATGGGTTGTATACTGGGGAGTCTGACTGAGGTTTTATTGTAATGAGATATACCAAATTGTTTTTCTTATTATGAGGAGTAACCTTTAGGTTATCCATATATTGATTTCATTATGAGGAATATTAAGAATTAACTTTTAGGCATTCTAGTGCTTTTGGATGCCAATTTGAATGTGTTGTTGATTGAGGATAAGTAGGAGGTAATTTGTGGATTCTTAGAGATAATTTCTCTTGATGGAATTGGATTAAGGTTTGAATGAGATAGGGGAACCCCTAGTAGGTTGTTGAATTTTTACTATGTCTTTATGGTCATTTGGGTTTTTTTATGAGAATGGTCTAAGAGATTTAGTGCATCATGGGATCCCCTTGTAAGATGTCCCTTTATAGTGCATATTTGTGTACCATGGGAGTCCCATTTTATTTAACCTAAGGAGGGCTAGTGAGATACCATTGTGGATGTTAGATGGATTATGAGATCCAGGGGGCTGGGATATCCCCATGATTTTTTATTTGAGATTTTAACTACATTTACCGTTCATATTTTTGAATGATGGGTTTGAGAGTAAGGTCAACCCATGTCCTGTAGGCCTTTAGCAGATATTTTTAAGGAAGTTACTACTTAGAAACTATTTGAGTAAGACACCCTTATGATATCTTAGATTGTTTATTTTCCTTGATATATTATTTGGTTCTCTCCACTATGGGATGGAAAGTTTTAGATGTGTCTAGGGAGTTAATGGGAAGATCAGGAGGAGGGAAACCCCACCCTAGGCCTAAGGATGTATTACACTAGATATGGATTTGGATTCTATGGTCCATAAAAATAGTTTGACATAGGACATAGGTTTAGATTTTCCATCATTATTTTTATGGATCCAACGAGTTCTTCCAGACTAATTTATTCCACATAGGTTCCCTTATAGCCATTACAGTACTTATCCCCAGTTCAGACCATTCTAGAGGAGTCTTAGAGCTTGGTAGATGTTTGTTATTATGTGGATGCCTACGGTTATTGCTAGGGGTCCAACGTTCATGCATGTTTCATTTTAGATTTCATGGATCTCTTGTATATATTTTGAGGAAACACATTATGTCATGTGGTGGTGTGAGGCATGTGTTATAACTCCTATATAATGGGATATAGTGGGTGTAGATTTACCTTTAGTGTTAGTCTAGAACTCACAATTGGCTGTTTTATTTATTTTTTAATATTCCCTTTTATGTAGCTATTGTTTTATAACAGATGTTATTAATTTTTAATAGGTTGGGAATATAACATGTGAATGAACATATTAGGATATAACATTATAGGTTCACTAATAGAGGAAACTTAATAAGAATTATTTATTACCCTTACAAATGAACCTTGATGTGAGTTCATATTTTATATCATCTTCTAGGTTCGATGATAGGTTGCAAAGTGGATCAAGAATAGGACCAATGTTTCTTTTTCAAGTGGATCTTCACATGTAGAGTCTTAGGATTAGTCTAGGGTGGCTTGAGATTCATGGAAATTGGATATGTGGTATGGATCAGAGTTGGAAGAGGTTCCTTCTACATCTATTTTCAATTTTTTTTTATTTTTTATATGTGATAGAATCAATTAGAGATAAATTATTTGTTTTAGTATGCTTTGAGTCTATATAACTATATACAGAATTTAATTTATTATAGAATGCACATGTTTTAGTTTTTTTTATTATGAATACTCATATTTTTATTTAGGTGTATGATCTTGGTTTATTTTAAACTATTATTTCAATTTTACTAGAGGGAACAGTCTCCCCAATATACTTTTTAATCCCTCAAAACTGTTTGATTTTCTCTGGTGTATAATGAGTCATGATTGAGGCCTTGTGGTGAGCTAGATTGGGTGATGTGTCAGGTAAACCTTGGTTAGTTCGTTAAATTTGTAATGCCCTGACCCCAAAAACCTAGAGCCGGTGCATTATTTTAATACATTGTTAGGATTACAAGGAATCAAGTCCCAAAGGACTGATCAGTTCAGTATTATTGGAAACAAGATACATAAATAAGTTCAACATTACAACTTGAAAAGAAATACAACAATAATTCATTCTATTAGAAACATCTAAGCCTCCTAGATTATGCCTGCATGTCACTTATAACCAACTTCTTCATATACTGATAAAATGAATCAGAAGAAAGGGGTGAGCTCAAATGCTCAGTAAGAGTAAGAAATACATCGAAAGATAACATAAATAGTAGGCATGAAGAATAATTCAAAACACACGCCTTTATAAATAATAAACATGAAAACTTTATGGCAGGAATATGAGATGAGTAAATAATGCCTTAATAAAACATAATCATGGGTATTCTACCAGTTGAATAACCATATGAACCATGAATATTATTTTCATAATGAGGGAATGTGTAATTCCGGACACTCTAAAACATTTTTTCAAGGCCTCAACAAAGACGTCTAAAAATAATTAATGCCTTGGCCAAAACTATATATCAAATTGGGAAAGGCCTCATCCAATTCCACGTCTAATTGTCTCATGAGACATACCGATGCACCAAGGAACTATAGCAGGCTCCACCCAGCACTTAATAAGACCAATACATTCCTCATATGAAAAGGTTGAAACATAACATAAACATTCATATTAAAACTAGCATACGAAATGTCAATAGTTTAACCATAAACCATGAATGGTATAAAAATAACACATCCACAGTCAAATATATCACAAAAATTTCAATACAATATGGAAGATTTGTATCATAGTAAATCAACTTCAAACAAGTTTAAAATCCATCAAAGGATGTTGGCATTGATGAAGATGATTTGTAAAACTCTTTGACAGAAATATACCTTTTTCATGAAAACATTTAAAAGTCATACATTTCTAAAGGAATTAATTTAAAAGAGATTTTTGAATCAAAGTGTCCCATACCACTTTGAAACTTTTGAAAATAATTATCATTTCAAAACATTCTTGTCCATATAATTAAATCCTTAAAATCATTTTAAAAACATGGACAATAGTTAAAAGGATTTAGAAAGATAAATATTTAAAACATTTAAAATGACGATCTTTTTAAATATACCCTCCCATAAAACCTTAAAATATTCCTTTTGAAAACGTTTTTCTGAAATAGGGGTATCGATGATAAATATGTCCCAATAAATACTTGCACATAAACAATCTCGGATAATAATGAGATTGAGAAAATAACCCTTACCGATTTGGTAACTTACAAAACATACACCCCATGAAAGAAGTATCATATAATGAAGATGTAAATACCCATAAATTAAATTATATTACACACATAATACAATAACGGGAAGTATATACACCACACAGTAGGAAATTGTGGCAATATAGTTTAAATCTACCGAGAATAAGAAGTAAGATGAAAACCCCTTACAATGTAATTTTCCTTGGTCAAGGGAATGTTTACCTCCTATATAATAGTTAAATCACTATTATTAAATTATAAAAGAACTACATACATAAATATGATATCATATATGATATTATAATATTGCTTTGTTAATAATATTTTAGTAGTATCATTGTTTCAGGTGTAAACTGATTTGTTTTCATTTGTATGTTTTATTACATAAGTCATGTTTTTTATGGATAGGATGTATTTGATTCACATCCAAAAAGATATTATGTTTGTAAATATTATTTTTAATAATCAAATGGAAATTATTATTGAATGATTACGATGGGGAATGAATCTCAATGAGTTCGTGGAGACGGTAATCCGTACGTACGCACAAACACTACTTCCATTTTTTTTTATTTTAAAAGGAAAGAAAACCAAATGATACATAGGTATTTTATTATTCCAATGTAATATAATATTTTATATATTTTACGTATGTTAATTAACACCATCCTTTATATGTTCCATGTATGGTATGAATGAGTCAAATCACTTTGAGGGGGCGGTAGTCCGCACTTACTCAAAGGAAATTATCATATATATACAACATGAAAAGAATAAGGGTATGCTATTAAATAGAATTACAGAAGATTATAGATTAAATTAATATCATAAATATCATATATAATTATAGTTCCATCATAATGGCCACCATAATAGGTGGTAGTAGATTATTGAACAATCATAGTTTCGTGGGGCACTAGTTCTCCGTCCACAAAAACATTATGTTCTATAACCATTAGATAGAGGTGTGTGTTAGTTTAGTTCAAATAATTCTCATAACAACAACCTAGTATATTTAGGAAACTGTTTTTGTTATAAAATAAAGGAATTAAGAGATTTTACGGGGTTGGAGAAGTAAAATAATGGAAAAGAACTTAAGAGGAGATGTTACCTTTAAATCAGGTAACTCCCTTTGGTTTGAATCAAAAGGCTTCCTTAAAGTTCCTTCTGTCTAAAGTAAGGATTCTAATAGGAATAGAGGGATTTAAGTATCTTAGTTGGAAAGAGGTTAGACGAGCCAAGGGGCTTGAGAGGTGTGAGAGATGTGTTATAATTGAGGTATTTTTATAAGTGGGAGGAGGGGATCTTTAGGAAAGTTTGAAAATATTATTTTATTATATAATTATTCTCAGTTTCTAAAGGTCCAAAACTCATTAAATTTCGGTTTAAGATATTTTATGGGGTTGGAGAAGTAAAATAAGAGAAAACAACTTAAGAGGAGATGTTACCTTTAAATCAGGTAACTATCTTTGGTTTGAATCAAAAGGCTTACTTGATGTGCTTTCTGCCTAAGAATAGGCTTCTAAGAGGAATATAGGGATGTAAGGATCTTGGTTGGGTAGAGGTTGGACAATCCAAGGGTCTTGAGGGGGATGAGATATGCGTTAGAAGTGAGGGATTTTTATAAGTGGGTGGAGGGGATCTTTAGGAAAGTTTGAAAACATTATTTGATTATATATTTATTTTCTGTTTTAAAGGTCGAAAACTCATTAAAGTCAAAAATAAGAGGACTCATGTTAAAAATAAAATCACCCAATAAGAATTTGAAAGGTTTTGGATATTGTTTTAATTTTTATAATCTTATTTATGTAAATCATTTATTAATGAGGTAAACACTTCATCATTATTGTGGTATAAATAATTTTATTTATCTGATGTCTAAAAATTATTAAAAAAATATCATGATGTAGGAGATATTTTTATATTTCAAATTAATATTTATAGTTGAAAATATAACTTATATAACTCTATGTAAAAATTGTTTTACTAAAAGATATATGGTTATGCCATTTTTGTCTTTACTTTAAAATAATTAATATAAAGTGTCATTATCACTCTCAAGTGGCTCCATGGGGTCCCAAAATCGACCCAAGGATGACCATGGTCAGATATGTATTAATAAATAGGAATGAGATATATGTTAGGGTAATTTAATATTATTATAATATCATTTGTTTACCATTATTTACCAGATTTACCCCTTTAACCACAGTAAATAAAATATTTATTAAAGTAAATATTGATAATGTTTAAAAATAAAAGTTACTTATTTACACAATTTGGAACTTCTGATTCCAAAAATGGAATCCATTTTTTCAAATTCAAAACACATAAGTGGCAGAAATTAAATTAAAATTAATTCCCATTGTCAAAACAAAGAGCGTGTTTTTTAAGAAATAATAACTATCAAAAGATTGACACCTGTTTGTGTCCAATTTCAAAGAGAAATTACTTCCAAAAACAAAAATTAGATAAAATGGTAAAAATATAATCTAATTATAACTTAAAACCATTCAAATATATAACTTAACACTATAAATTATTTTATTTAAAAAAGTTGTTTTCAATTAAAATTTATTATTTTTCACTACTCATCAAAATAAGAAAGTTATCAAAAAAATGCCAAAATTTTATCCAAACTAAATTTTTATGCCCCTATTCTAAATAAGAAGTTTAGTTTGTCAAATTGAACATAAAAAAAGTTTCACATATTGTATTTAAAAATGGTTCACCATTAAAAGGCGGGAAAATTTCATTTTTTGAAAAATACTTCTTTTATCAGAAAAATTGAATTTGTTCTTATATTATGTCTAAAAAACACATAATATGGATTCTAAAATTATATGAAGTATATAAAATTTAAAATATAGTTAATAATATTCATAACTGATTTTTGAATGACTAGTTTGATAAGTCGTGGTGCACTCAAACTCGGTGTTGCATGTAGCGCAATCTATTGAATTACTTTAAAGAAAATAACTTACTATGAAATCTCGGGGTGTTACATTCTTTCCCCCTTTTGGAAATTGTGTCCTCAAAATTTTTAAAATTGGGCTTGGGAACATCATTGAAAGTCACACATCAGAGAAAGAGTCAATAAAACTATTAGTTTAAAAGAATAAAAGAAAAGTACAAAGGTCACTTGAGATAACCCATACTAGGATTCCATGTATGAAAACATGGAGATGAAAGATAAAATAAGTGTCAAGTTCTGATGGAGAGTGATATAATACATGATTAGAAGAAATTTAACAACAAGAAAACCACAAACTTGTGATAGGATAAACGGTCATTAGTTTCCCAGTAGGAAAAGTAAACGGATAACATTTTTTTTGTTTTAAGTTCCATTTCATAAAGTTGAGGAATTTATTTATGATATTTAATATAAACATAAAGATAAATACTTACTTTTTAAGTAGAGTTTCATCCTTTAATAAATTTCTACAATTAACTTATATTTATTTTCAAATGATGAGTATTCAAGATAACTTGGTCATAGATGAAGCGCTATAATCAACTTCTATAGTATCATATTATCCAAAAAGTATAAACTATATATTTACCTTGTCATTAGAGATTAACCAAAACCAAAATGGTTAGTACAAAATTAGATGATCCCCAAAAAGGATAATCCTTTATAGAAATAAATACTAATCTTAATTTCTAAAATTAAACCAACAATACCTAAAGTTTAATAAATACCATTCAATAAAAAATTGTACTTAAAATCTTTCAATATAATATAAACTAATATTGAAACCCAAAACTTAGAAGAATTTGATTACATAGTCTTCCACGTTAAATTGTATCTCCAGATAACATCGAAAACTCTTAAAGTCACATAT
The DNA here is from genome assembly GCA_963277665.1 of Viscum album. Classification (NCBI taxonomy): domain Eukaryota; kingdom Viridiplantae; phylum Streptophyta; class Magnoliopsida; order Santalales; family Viscaceae; genus Viscum; species Viscum album. The sequence continues at coordinate 194,749,984 of OY728145.1, forward strand.
TTAAAAGTAATTAACCTAATCACATATTCTATATGATAGGTTTAGAATTTACATAAATAACCCAAATCAATATAAATCCACAATAAAAACATAGATAAAAATCAACCATTACTACTCAAATGAAATCCTGTAGTATTATATTTTTTTAGGTATATAGTGTTCCCAACAGAGTGAATGTATTCCTATATAACATATATCAATTAATCACCAAATCATTTTCCTATACCAAGGATATCCATTTGATAATACATAAGATCCCAAATATACTTATTATTGATCAATAAAATCATTTAACTAAAAATAATTAGTCACACTAACCATGGACTTCACGTAGTCCAGTGGTAGGCGATAAATCTCAATCTCACTCTGGTTGTGGGTTAGATTTCCACAGCTTTGTCCAACGTGATGGATTATCACATGGTTTTCATATTTTCTTTTTTCAAAAAATATATTTTATAACATTCCCAAAATGAGATAAATTACTCAAAACAACCATAACATAATTTCACCACAAATGTTATCTCATACCTCTCATTTTCATCCCAAAATTTAATAACTTATAATTACGAAAAATTCAAGGATCATATAAACCAAAATGGTTATTTATAACTATATAAAAAATAGAAAATACAATTCTTCCTAAAATAGAATTTTCACACAACAAACTACAGGGTTAGAAATTCAAGAGAATATTCTTCCAAAGTATTCCCATCAACAAAGAGCACTAATACTTTTAAAAATTTTTCCATCTATTTATTTCCACATAGGTTCTTCCTTCAACAAGATGTTATCCTATAGAATAGGGAATTCACTCGGGTAATTACAAGCCCCCCCTACATTTACAGAAAATTACTATAAATGGATTCTTGGGATCATTTTTATTTTATTCCATAGTACTCTTCATTTTTTCTGGGAAATTATTTACTTTATGTCCTTCTTTCCCACACATAAAGAATTTATTTGTTCCATTGAGACACTTTCCCAGGTGTCTCCTTCCAAAATTCCTATATGATAGAAATTGAGCATTTTTTTCTCCATGGTCTCCACTACTGGAGCTCTTATGATTCACCACCTTTCTCTTCTTTGTTGAGTCTGGGAGTTGGTTAATATATATGTTGTTGATCATATTTTTGGAAAACTGATTTGGCATGAACAAGATATCTTTTACAAATATAAAAATTCCATTTCTTTGCTCATTTCCACCACCATTTCCACCTTGTACATCATGTTCAATGTTTCTATGGATTCCTTATAATTCAGCCATTAACTAACACAAGAAAGAATAGTGTGAGTAATAAAATCATTTAGAGAATATCATAACACATTATTTTCAATCTAAAACACCTTAATATTAACCAAGGTTATTTATTATCATTTTATATCAAAATCCTACAATTCATTTTGTAAAGAATATTTGAATTATCCTAAGCATATCCCCTAGGAGTGTCGTAACCAAGAGTGCCACAAGGCCCATTGTCGTGTACCAGGATACCCCGGGTCAAGCTCAAAACTCCTTGTCAGAGTTTTCACTCTTATGTACATCTGTTCCAGAGCTGCCTCTACCTGCTCATATACAGAAATGGATGTATTTATTGGAAAATACACAAAATCTCTACATTACCAAAATTCTAGGAAGTTCTTATATACTAATCCTCGAATTCTATCTTAGGGTAACATTCTCTAATAAGAGTTTTTCTAAATATTATTTCCATGGTTTGTACTAACTTTCCTCTGATACCAACTGTAATGTCCCGAACCTAGAAACCTAGAGCTGATTCATTATTTTAATACATTGTCTTGATTACAAAGAATCAAGTCATGAAGGACCAATTAGTTTAGTATTCTTGGAAAAAAGATACTTACATAAGTTCAACATTACAACTTGAAAAGAAATACAACACTAATTTATTCCCTTAGAAACATCCAAGCCTCCTAGATTATGTCTGCAAGTCACTCATAACATACTTCTTCATATCCTGGGAAAATGATACATAAGAAAGGGGTTAGATCAAATGCTCAGTAAGAGTAAGCAATATAGTATAAGATAACATAAACACTAGGCATGGTGAATAATTAAAAACACATGCCTTTAAAAATAATAAACATGAACACTTTATGGAAGGAATATGAGCTGAGTAAATAATTCCATAATAAAACATAATCAAGGGTATTTCACTTGTAGAATAACCACATGAACCATCTGTATTATTTTCATAATGAGGTAATGTATAATGCCGGACACTCTGAAACATTTTTTCAAGGCCTCAGCTAAGACGTCTAAAAATGATTATGGCCTCGACCAAAACCATAGATCAAATTGGGAAAGGCCTTATCCAATTCCATGTCTAATTTTGTCATGATACCTACTAATGCACTGAGGATCTATAGCGGGCTCCACCCGTCACTTACTAAGTCCAATAAATTCCTCATATGAAAAGGTTGAAAAATAACATAAACATTCGTATTAAAACTAGCATACGAAATGTCAATACTTTAACCATAAACCATGAATGGTATAAAAATAACACATCCACAGTCAAATATATAACAAAAATTTCAATACAATATGGAAGATTTGTATCAGAATAAGTCAACTTCAAACAAGTTTTAAATCCATCAAAATATGTTGACATAGATTAAAATGATTTGTAAAACTCTTTGAGATAAATATCCCTTTTTTATGAAAACATTTAAAATTCACACATTTATAAAGGATATAATTTAAAATAGATTTTTAAATAAAATTTCCCCATACCACTTTTAAACTTTTGAAAATAATTAACATTTCAAAGAATTCTTGTCTATATAAAAATATCCTTAAAATCATTATGAAAAAATGAACATTAATTAAAAGGATTTAGAAAGATAAATCTTTAAAACATTTAAAATGATTATATAGTTAAATAGATTCTCCCATAAAAACATAAAATATTCCTTTTGAAAACATTTTTATGAAATATTGGTATTGTAGATAAATATGACACAGTAAATACTTGCACATAAACAATCTTGGATAACAATGAGAATGAGGAAATAACCCTTACCGATTTTGTAAGTTACGAAACATACACCCCATGAAGGAAGTATCATACAATGAAGATGTAAATAACCATAAATTAATGTATATTACATAAATAATACAATCATGGATAGTACATGCATCACAAAAAAGGAAATAGTTGCAATATAGCATGAATCTCACGGGAATAAGAAGTGAGATGAAAACCGCTTACCTTGTACTTTTCCTTAGTCAAGGGTACATTAACCTCCTATATAATGGTTAAATCATTGTTATTAAATTATAAAAGAACTAAATACATAAATATGATATTAAATATGATCTTATAATATTGATTTGTTAATAATATTTTAGTAGCATCATTGTTTCGGGTGTTAATTGATTCGTTTTCATTTATATGTTTGGTTACGTAAGTCATGTTTGTTATGGATAGGATGTGTTTGATTCACATCCAGAATGGTATTATGTTATTAAATATTATTTTTAATAATCAAATGAAAATTATTCATGAATGGTTACGATGGGGAATGAATCTCATTGCGTTTGTGGAGATGGTAATCCATACGTACGCACGAACGCTACTTCCATTTTTTTATTTTTAAAGGAAAGAAAACCAAATGATACATAAGTATTTTATTATAACAGTATAATATAAAATTTTATATATGTTATATAATTTCATTAACAACATCCTTTATATGTTCCATGTATGGTATGAACGAGTCATATCACTTGAGGGGGAGGTTGTCCGCACTTCCTCAAAGGAAATCATTGTATATATACAACATGAAAAGAATAAGGGTATGATATAAAAGAGAATTATAGAAGCTTATAGGTTAAATAAATATCATAAATATCATACATAATTATAGTTCCATCATAATGTCCACCATAAGAGGTGGTGGTAGAAGATTGAACAATCATCGTTTCGTGAGACACTAGTTCTCCGTCCACAGAAACATTATGTTCTATACCCATTAGATGGAGGTGTGTGTAAGTGTAGTTAAAATAATTCTCATAAAAACAACCTAGTATATTGGGGACACTTGTGTTGTTATAAAAGAAAGGAATTAAGATATTTTACGGGGATGGAGAAGTAAAATAAAAGGAAAGAACTTAAGAGGAGATGCTACCTTTAAATCAGGTAACTACATTTGGTTTGAATCAAAATGCTTCCTTGAAGTTCCTTCTACCTAAGATTTTGATTCTAAGAGGAATAGAGGGATGTAAGTATCTTAGTTGGGTAGAGTTTGGATGATACAAGGGTCTTGAGAGGTGTGAGATATGGGTTAGAAGTGAGGGCTTTTTATAAGTGTGTGGAGGGGCTATTTAGGAATGTTTGAAAACATTATTTTATTATATAATTATTTTTAGTTTCTAAATGTACAAAACTCCTTAAAGTCAAATATAAGATGACTCATGTTCAAAATAAAATCATCCAATAATAATTTTATAGGTTTTGGATATTTTTTTTAATTTTTATAATCTTATTTATTTAAATCATTTATTTATGATGTAAACAATGCATCATTATTTTGGTATAAATAATTTTATTTATCTGATGTATAAAAATTATAAAAAAATACCATGATGTAGGAAATATTTGTATATTTCAAATTAATATTTATAGTTTAAAAGATTACTTATATAACTCTATGTAATTTTTTTTACTAAAAGATATATGAGTATGCCATTTTTGTCTTTACTTTAAAATAATTAATATAAAGTGTCATCATCACTCTCATGTGGCTCCATGGGGTCCCGAAATCGACCCAAAAATGCCTATTTTCGTATATGTATCAAACAATAGGAATAAGACACAAGTTAGGGTAATTTAATATTATTATAATATTATTTGTTTACCATTATTTACCAGATTTACCCCTTTTACCACGGTAAATAAAATATTTACTGAAGTAAATATTCATAATGTTTAAAAATAAAAGTTACTTATTTACACAATTTGGACCTCCTAATTCCAAATATGGAATCAATTTTTCCAAATTTGAAACACATAAGTGGCAGAAATTAATTTAATTTTAATTCTCGTTGTCAAAACAAAGAGCGTGTTTTTAAGAAATAATAACTATCAAAAGATTGACTCTTGTTTGTGTCCAATTTCAAAGTGAAATTACTTCCAATGACCAAAATTAGATTAATTGGTAAACATATAATCTAATTATACTTAAAAATCCTTCCAATTTATAATTTAACACTATAAAATTATTTTAATTAAAAAAGTTGTTTTTAATTAAAATTTAGTAATTTTTACTATTCATCAAAATATGATAGTTATCAGAAAAATAGAAAAATATTTTCCAAAATAAATTTTTATGTTCGTATTCTAAATAATAAGTTTATTTTGTCAAATTGAATATAAAAAAGTGTAAAATATTGTATTTAAAAAGGGTTCTCCATTAAAAGGTGGTAAAACTGCATTTTTTTGAAAAATACTTCTTTTATCTGAAAAATTTAACTTGTTCTTATATTATGTCTAAAAAACACATAATATGGATTCTAAAATTATATATAGTATATAAAATTCAAAATTAATTTAATACTTCTCATAACCACTTTTTTAACGACTAGTTTGGTATGTCGTGGTGCACTCAAACTCGGTGTTGTGTGTAGCACAAGCTATTGAATTACTTTAAAGGAAATAAATTACTATTAAATCTTGGGGTGTTACAAAAGTTTCCTTTAAATATCCAAGTAATGTTTCTGAGAAGTAAAGAATCTCAATTCTTTGAATAAGCAAGGAGTGCCTCTATTTTTTTTTTTCAGAAACTACTACAGTTGGAGGAATAATATTCTACCTTACCTCCTTTCACTTTCTCTTGAAGTTATAGATTATTCCACAATGATATTTTAACCTATTTCTAAATATACTTCTTTGACCCATGGAAATAAGATAAATTTAGAGATGGATGTAAATACATAAGTTTTTTTGATTTTATTGTTGAAAAATGTTTACACAAAAGTTACAGGTCTTGAAGTAACTAAATAAATCTGGGATAAATTGAGGAGAAACTATGTGGGAAACATTAAATTAAAGGACTCCAAAGATCATGTTTTAAGGATCATTTTTAAGGATATAAAAAGAACTACGATGAGAATATTGAAGACTATTTCACAATAACTACTATAACAACTACCTATATCCCTAAAACTGTATCTATGATAAGACTTGTTTGTGGATATATAGAACCTATAACCATGATCAATAACTGATTGGGGGTATACAATTCATATATCAATAATAATTATGGGATATAGACATGGGAAATATTTGTGGATATATTATACCTATAGCTATGGGAATGATGCACCGATCCACGATCTTGAAGTGTTATTTTCAAGGGAATTTCGAATGGATATAATCAATTTGTGTAGGTAATGTTTTTACACTATAAGAGCATGAGAAAATTTTGATCCAACCAAATTTTATATATCCATGAGATTAGGGATCCCATGGCAATATCACCCTTTGGTAATAGGTTTATCCATTGGCATTAGTTCCCATGGCTATAGGACTACTCGGTCAACACCTATAGCCTTAAACATAAGGGTTGTGGCTATAGGTTAGTTCATGTGGAAAAAAATATTATATATATAATTAATTAAATGAATATATATATATATATATATATATATATGTGCATGCATGTTTGTGTTTATATATATTCATAAAATATATCACAATGTAGTGGTAGGGCCCATGTTTTGTACAAAGCAAACCTGAGATCAAAACTAACTGGGATCAATTTTTTTACATCCATTGCGTTGGTTATTTGTCCCATGGATATAGGATGATCTAAATGGCCCAAAAATTTCCAAATATATCCTTAGATATAGTCCTAGAAAGTAAATGTTTCTATAACTGATCCACATAGACTAGGCTCATTTATTGGATTGGGTTCCACATAGAAATACCCTATAGCCAGGGACATTACCTATGAATCTATATCTGTCCATAGCTATAGATTCTAGGATATAGTTATTCCAATACAATCCATGGGATCTATGCCTGTGGTTATAGGATCTATCCATGGTAATGGACCATGTCTATAACCTGATTTTCTACTTGTGAAGGGTAAATGAGATAGTGAACAATATTTTAGGGTTTGATGAGAATCTTTATGATTCCACCTTTGTTAAAAATATGATGATCAATTTTGTGGATCCGTTCGATTAAAAAATATCAGGATTAGAAGATAGAGAATAATTTAAAGTTGATTAGATACATAATATTATTATTTTATATAATATGAAAAGGGTTTATACTTTTAAAAATAAGATAAAAGAAAAATTGTATTTTGAATACATAAGAAAAAGAAACGTTAATGTATAGGAGGTTTCTGAACCAAGTGATTTAGATGATGATTAAAATTAGGAATAAATTAAATAGAATATTTCTCTCATATTAAAGAGATTCAAGAAGGGAAACTTGGAATGAAAAGGTAAGAACATATCATGATGATTTAATTGTGTTGATATTGGTCATATTATAAAATATTTTCCAAAGAAGTTGGTTGGATAGTTTGGCTTCGATAAGGATGAAGAGAGACCCCAAAGATAGAAAATAGATAAGTAGAATTAACTTTTTTTTATAACAAGAGAAGAAGATTTATGAGTAATAAATAGAAATTTGACTCATCCTTCTATTCGAAAAATGAATTCACTATCTTTCACATGTAAATAAAGAATCAAATTCATCCAATAGTGAAGATGAAGAGAAAAGAAAATAACTTGAGAGGGAGATAAAATAAAAACTATAATCATGTATATAATAAATATAATATCTCAAGAATTAAAATGGGATGAGTTAAATTACATATACAAGGAAACTAAAGAAAATTAAGGGATTATAAAAATAAGGAAGCATCTAATTATGATGAGATCCAAAAATATAAGTTGTATAATGTTTGGACTGAAAATATGGTTAGTGATTTTCAAGAAAGCATGGATGAAAAAGTGGAATAGGTTTTTTGAAACACAAGTAATTTTTTTCATAATTGAACATGAGTTAACAAATAATGGATTAGTCTTCCCCAATGCAACTGAAGTTAAATGGTAATCTTCTCAAGATAATGATAATTATGATCTAAGAGTGAAATGTAAATCCACACCTAATCAGAATCATAATTGATTTTATATTTATAATAATGAAGGTCTTAGAAGAAAATATGAGGATATTTGGGTCCATGAAAATGAGAGGAAAAAATACCCTCTAATGGATGGAATAAGTGATCTAATAAAACCCCCACCCCAAGGAAAAATATGGTTCAAGATGAAACATGACAACAATAAATTTTTTTCTGAAAAAATATGGAACCAAATAAAAAGAATACAATCCAGTGGTTTGTGCTAGTTTTATGAAAGATATTTACATAAAGAAGTTTCTTATTGATTTAATATGCCAATAATAGAAAGAAAAATTCAATAACCAAAGGGGAGTTTTAGAAATAACAATAGGATTGACTATCAAAGAGAGAATAATGTGAAAAATAATGCAATGAATCTATCCACTCATATTTAGAGAGTGTGTGGAAGATGTATAGAATATAGTAAATAAGTTGTGGTATTAATGATAAAACTAAAAGGATACATAAATTATTGTTAAATATGGAATACTTATTAGTAATAGGGAAAATATCAACCATTTCATGTCTAGAAGTCAAATGACAATCCCAAATATACTAAGTATATCTAGGTGTGCTTGCTAATTTCGATTGATCAATTGAATAATTCCAAGGAAAACGATGAAGATGAGATATAATCTAGGGAAGAAATGAATAAAGTGGTCACAAAAAAGATATAGAAGCTCTGAATAAGATATCCCCAAATGGGAACTTGAAAATTCAAGAAAAATGTGAGTGGTGGGAACAAACTTGGAATATCTCAAATCATTGAATGAATTTTTTATCTCTCCCAAAGGAAATAATTAAGATAATGGCCAAAATATAAGGCAATAAAATTTACCAAATATCTAAATAAAATAATCTATTCTCAGATAAATCTGTGAATAATAAAGATAGAACATCCCAGCATAATAATGGGTACACAAAGAAGGTTAGGTTGAGAAGAATTTCATGGCACGTTTTCTACCTCTGAAGCACAATGAGGACCCTTATTATTCTATATTTTTGTTTATTTATGCTAACATGTGTGTAATTAAAGGATAAGTCTGAGGATGTCACTTCAGGATAGCTTGAATATATTTCCACTCATAGATCCTACTAACTATGTAAAATGAAATAAGAAGAAATCATCTATTTAGGGGGAGTAACATTGAGAAGAATTTTTAATTATCAAATTTTTGTGAATATGGAAATTCTAGAAAAATTTCACAACTAAAGGATTGAGGTATGAAAATCACACTCATAATCCTCACACTTCATTGGTTCAAAAAACTTTTATAGGGAGAGTGTTGATTGATGAAAATGATGAAAAAAATTAATAATTACAAATCTTACACTTGAATTTTTTTATGTGTTTATTGAAGTGTATAGGATTACATATTTTTTGAATAATCACTTTTATATATCCCCATTTGAGAAAGAAGTAATTTGTGAGTATGATATCATATACATGGTAGTTTATGGATGAAATAAAAAACCATGGTTACATCTATCTTGTTTTCTATATAGGGTTTGTATACGTAGACTAATAGTCGACCAATTAAAGGCTGTCTGATAAGATAAACACGTCGTATCATCCATATGTTAGAAATAATGGGGAATAGAATCCTAAGTTCCTTGAAAGGAATAAGAAGAGATGAGAAGTACCTTATATTACCCTTTTTAGTTCATTATCAATAATGGGAGAAATAAATAAGCACACATATTAACTTTTTAAAGTGTGTGTTGTTATTGAAAATGACATGCAATGGGGAATATTTTTGATCCCAAGTATGTGTTGCATTTATTTTCAATGATTCAATATGTGTTTGGTGACTTTAAGATGAGGTGATGATTCTTATAGGATTGATATAGTTTTACTTACTATAATTAGATTTCATGTTTGATAATTTTTATTGGGATATATGATGATTTCTAACTACTCTTAAACGATGATGACATGTGATAAAGAATGTATATTAGTCTATAGAATTAGTGAGAAATTTGAGAAGTATTTTAAGAATTATTTGATAATTCCATGAAATATTTTGATATTGCGCGACTAGTATCATTTTAAGAAGGCCAGTAATTATTTTTTAATAATATAATAAATCTTTTTTATAAGAGTTCATTAAACAAATATAGCCATCCCCACGAAACCCAAGAGGATTTCTCAACCACACATGTAGGAACATGATCACCACATAGGATCCATTCCACATGGATAACTTAATATGAAATGAGGGAATTAAAATAGAGTTCCTATATAGGTAGGCATGAGCACACAAAAAGTGGTGTTTAGGAGGTTCTTGGTGCATGTAGGGTGATGTGCACCATGGACATATGGGTGTGATGATCCAAAGTGGATCCTACTACTCATATTGAGTAAGTAAATTGATGAATTTGTATATAAAGGATAAAGAATCCATGGAATCTATTGATGTGGGACAAGGTAAGAATTGAAAATGTATTAGTTTTTAAAAAATGCAGATAGAGCACCATCTGTATAATAATTTCATATATGTCACTTGATAAAGTTGATGAGTGTTGTATTCATCAAGATCTGTCTACAAGTATACATATGAAGAGACAACATAAAGGATTCAGATTTACCACACCTAATTTTTGATTGACTGTGACCCAAAGGATCGACTGTATGATCATGTTATGGATCAACCATATGATTTATTTGGATTAACAAAGATTATTCTAACTGACTGCATGAGTTTAGATGGATTGGACACATGTTTTTTCTCATAGAAATAACATTAACATTGCTAAAATGACCGAATTAATAGGTTAACGTTGACTAAAATTTTATCTTGAACTACCCCACTAATTGATGAATTAACCATGAATAGATATGACGCTTTTATTTTCAATGGAAAATATATTATTAATTAGTTTCATGATATACAGGATGAGGGAGTTCAAATTATCGAGGTATGCATGCAAATGCCCATGTTTTTAGGTGAATCGAGTGATGACGTGAATACACGACATTTAGTTGATGAAGCCACCAAGATGGGATATGTTTTCATTAAACCCGAGTAGTTCAGTGGTTTCATTTAATATAATCAATGGGTGTTTATAACATATGAAGATGAATAATTGAATTGTTTAGGTATTTATTGAGAAAGGTAAGTTGTTTGATACTACATGAATTTAATGGGTAGCTGTGACATCAATGGTTCGTCCCAAGCCATTCCCTATCCATAATTCAAATATATCATAGTTATGTGTATTACATGTAATGAATAAAGAAACACCCAATCCTTTAAATAATTTATGAATGAATGAATAATATTTATAAAGGTGAATACATACTATAGGTTTGAATGATTTATGAAATTTTTAATTCACATGGATTGAATGCACAAGTTGAGTAAATAATTAGAACACAATAATTAATTAACTACATAAAGAATATTTTCAAAATAATTGAATTCCATGGATATTTAATATAAATAATTATTAAAGTATTTGGAGAATAATTATCATGGAATTCAAGTGTAATTATTTTAGGTTATAATTTATGAAATAATACCCATAATAATTAAGTGTTTTATTAGAAATGATAAATTTAGGCTAAGATTTGAGTGATAATTATCCCAACACATGAATCACAATTAGTGTAACATTTGGCCACTATAATTTTTTGGATATTAAATATTAATTGATATCCAAAATAAATAATGAAAGATTTTGGGATTCCTCGACTGAATTAAAATGAGGGAAAATACATTTTTTTAATGGTCATGGAGTTTCCATGAAATATAGAAATAATTTCTATGATAAATATGAGTATAATATTCTTTATATTATTATTTTGAATTTAAATAGAATTTTTATGTGATTAAGAGTGTGTGGAAAAAGGAACTTTTGTGAATATTTCAATACCATATGAGATAAGTTTGTATATAGAAGTATCAAAAAAATTAAGAGAGTTGAATCCAGGAGTCCCGATAGTAAACACACATGAGTATTCAAATATTGAGTTAACTAGATAATTCTAGATATGAGTGGAGTTTCAAGGATAATATACTTATTTCATGTAGTTGTTTAAGATCATTAATAATTGTACATGAGAAAACATAATCCTTTAGGATTGTGGAGAAATACCTTCATCAATAAGGTTAAAGATATTTCTAGTTTTGGATCATCCTTGAGTAAGTTAAGATGTATTCTAGTGTATTTTGTATGTAGAGAAAACATAGTGGATTATATGTTGTGAAACAATTATTAAATAAAGGTATAGTGGAACCTATGAAGATAGGTTCAATTTGTTCTCGGTAGTTATAATTTTTAGAGATAGTATAGAATCCATATTGGGGATAATAACCAACCTTGAAAAGAGTAGGGTTTTAGTATGAACATTCTAAATAATGTGTGTTAACCTATTTAATATTATTATTGGATATAAAGTGAATCTAACAGTAATTATTGTGTATGTAACACCCTGACCCTAGAATCCTGGAGCTGGTACATTATTTTAATATATTGGCATGATTAAAAGGAATCAAATATCGAAGGAATTTATAGTTTAGTATTTTTCAAAAGACAGATACATACACAAGTTTAGCATTACAACTTGAGAGTAAATTCAATATATAAGTTTTATTGGGAACATCCACCACTCTAAGATTGTCCCTACAATTCTGTCGTAAAAAACATCTCCATTTCCTGAAAAAGATGAAAAAAAGAAATGGGTGAGATCAGATTCCCAGTAAGGGTAAGAAATATAGAGGAAGATAACATAAACATAAACATTAGACAAGGTGAATAACAAAAATCACATTCGTTTCAAAAACAAACATGAACATTATATGGAAAGAATATGAGATGAGTAAATATTTCCATAATAAAACATAATCATGGGTATTATACTAGTCGATTAACCACATGAGCTACGAATTTCTAGCTTCATAATGAGGGAAATACATATGACAGAAATTATAAATCATACCATCTAGGCCTCGACCAAGACGTCTAAAAATAATTAAATCCGTGACCAAAATCATATATCAAATAGGGAAAGACCTAAGAAAAGTCCACATCTATTTGTTTCATGAGACCTACCGATGCATCGAGGGGCTACAAAATGCCACACCCATCACATAATAAGTCCAATGCTTTCCTTATATGAACAGTTATAAACGTAAACAACATATTCATTCATATTTAAACTAATATATGAAATGTAAACAACTTTCCCCGAACATTAAGCATAAACACTAACCATTCATAGTAAATTGGAAAATGGTTTTAAGATACCACATCCATAGTAAAAAAAATCCCTTAAATAAAACATATTGGATGATATCATAGGAGATAAACCTTAATTAAGTATAAGATTCCACAATTTGTTTTGATGTAGATGAAGATACTTTTAAATGATACCATTGAAAAATACATGAGGGAAATAATCCTTAAACATTCCAAAGTGTACCATACCCCCTTGAAACATTCAAATAATAATCCCTTATAATATGATGAGAATAAAGAGACTCTTTATATGATATTCCAAATGGTAGTACGTACACCACAATAAATAAATAATTGGTGAACAAGGCATATATCTCATAAAAGTTAATGTGAAATGAGAAAAATCCTTTTTACTTTTGAAGGAAGAGTTATTTTGAAAAATAATATATATTTTCCATGAAATCAGATTGTAAGAATGGATATCCAATAAAATAAAAGACTAGGAAATTTAAATTATATTTTAGGAATAAATTATGTACCACTGAAGTGAAATCATGTAAAAATTGTTCTTAAGATTATTTAGAAATAAAAAGTTTTTTAGCATTTTAAAGAAAGTATTAAAGATAATTTTAAAGAGGAAAGTCACATTTGTTTTGTTAAATCTAAAAATGATCCAATATAATTTTTCATGAAAAAATGAGTGTTTTTATAAAAATAATTGTGGCTTAAAACAGATTTTGGTGTACAATTGAAGACAAATACGAACTTGAAAATATTTCATGAATCGTGTTTGTTTATCGACATAAATTTTTTGAACGATCCTTTTAAAACATGTAAATCCACATAAAATAAAGAAGGATTATTTATGGTAAACTTATATAAGAAATTAAAATATAATTTATGTACAGTACATAAGAATAAATAATAATTTAATTTATGTAAGTAGAGAATAAGAGTAACCCAAATGAAAATAGAGGTTCAGGTAGAATTCTCTTACCACTTTGTAATCAATCGATTCGTATAACAAAAAATTAATAATATTCAAATGATAAATTGAATAAAATGAAAATAAATATATTAATTATATTTTACATCAATGGGAAGTATACATACACCATACACAAGTATTAGTAGTGAATACGGAAAATCTCACAAAAATGAAAGTGAGATGAAGAAACCCTTACCTTAAGTCCAATGGTGTTATTCACTTGGTGATAAAGTCCTGGATAATCAAATTAAATTCATTAATTAAGATTTAAAGAAACTATATACATGTAATTTATTTATGATAACCTTATTAAGTTCATTCATGGCCTTTTTGATGGGTTACGATGTTCAATTTCATTGTTCAGGTCTGTTTGTTTCATGATCGATATACTTATATATATGAACAAGGAATCATGTATAATGAGTATTGTTGTCCAGAAATGAAGTTATATGTTATTATTGAACATAAATAAGGTTAAATTGTTGTAAATTTAATTTTTTTACATGGAGTGATGATGAATCATTATATAAATTATTTAATGGTAATCATTTGGGCTTATTGGTGGTTTTTGAACACTACAAACTCATTTTTCTTTATAAATAAAATCCATGGGTTGAAAAAGTTTCCAGAACTAGAGATGATACACAATACATAAATTATAGTCTGGTTAAACCATATTAATGGTTTCATGACCATAATTTAAGACGGTAATAGAAATTGAAAACCCATTGTCGTTGAATGTGGTAAATTAGCACATCTCAGATAGTGTTTTCATTTTTAGTATAAAAGAATGGGAAAGGATAGATGATGAGGAATTAATAATTTATCATGAAAACATTATATTACATGTAATATACTGGCGTAATCAAAAAATTTGCAATAATTTATGAGAGGAAATAAAGAAAAAGGAACTTAAAAAAAAGTTAAAAATTCCCTTACGAAAATTTGGCTGCATAATGACATCTCTTAAAACTTTATAAAATATTTTGATGAGAGAAAAAGGGTATATCATCATTATTACATAATATGTAATTTAAGGGATATATGGAATGGAATATCCCAAGATAATTCAATTTAAATTAAAATACAATAATATAATACGAAAAAATAGATAGATTTTGAGACGAAAATTCTACAGCATAACGACTATGCAACATGGTTTTAGAAAACAATAAAAAAGAGAGGGGACATGGGGAAACCATTAATAAAATAATCATAAAATAGTATAGGGAAAAAATAATAAGGAAAAAATAACATGTTATGAAATATTTAAATACATACTACATAAAAGAGAACTTGAATGGAAAGAAATGAAAATAGGTCCTTCCCTCTTGAAGTAATCTTGCTTGAGAGCCTCTTTATGGGAGAGGTTTAGACTTTTTGTAAAGACCAAGAGCTCTTGGACGTGGATTTTGAGTAATTAAGGGTATTTTGATTTCTCTTAGACAAGGCACAAGGCTTGAGAGGATTTAAGAGAAGAGGAAGTGTGTGTGTGTGGGGGGGGGGGTTATAGTGGAGTAGAGGAGTAAATTTTGAATATTTTATTCTTTATTTTATTAGTTCTCTCCAAACAACCAATAGTGTTGTTTAATGTGACCCCTAATAGTAATTAGTCATGTGAGTTTGAAAAAAGTGGACTTACATCAATCATGATGTCATAAATAGTGTATTTAATGGATACTTTTTGGATACGGTATTTTACCGTATTTCACTATTCATAAAAAATTCAAGTTTTTCAGAAAAATACCAAAAATTCACTCATACCATTCTTATATGTGTAGAATTAAAAACAATTTCCCATTTTTTCAAAAAAAATTTCTAAATATTTTAAATTTAATTTTTAAATAAAAGCCTAATTTATTAAAAAAACAACATGAATACAATATCTCATTTTATAACACCTTGAAAAATTAATCAAGGTCACATAAAATTACCTTATAACCATAAGATAATAAAATAAAAATTTATGATTACATTTTATGAAAATAAATTTCAATATTAAATTATTAAATTAATCATAAATTTGTAAATAAAATATTTATGACATACAAATTACCAATACTTATACTATGATCATTTTTTCACTTTTAAGATGTCAAAATTGTATTTACACATTAATGGGTGATGTTTCTATTTTTATTAACAATTTGATATTAATTAATATTTATAAGGGTATATTAATGTTCATAAGGAAATTTTACTAATCACCAAAAATTATGTTTGTCTTATCAGACTCTAAATATCTTACTAAACACAACCGTGTATGTCAGTTTTTAGAAATTCAAATCACAGAGGTGGAATGATTATATCTACTTGGCTAGGTTATAACAAATTTGGGTTTTTAGAGACTTAGTGTTCCATGCATTATATAATAAATCTATTTGTAAATTCTAGGGGGGGGGGGTTAAATTATCCCCTCCTTACAAAAATTTCATCCCCGAAACTTGAAATTGAACTTCAAAAGTTAATGACTGATACTTGAAAATTCCCGTATGGGAAACCCAAATCAAGAACATGGTTAAAATATCCTATTAATAAGAGGAAATGGAAATTCATCTATTAGTACAAAACAATGAATCCTAGTTGGATGACATGGTCATGGAAAAAAAACCATCAAACAGTGACATTAAACTCTAAAAACCATTCAAGGATCAACTTAAACCATTTCGTAAATGGTTAAAAATTCTAAAATATAATGATTCAACACATTATAATGAAGTTATCTAAATTTATGTGATGAACTTATCATTAATCATTAATCAAGAAAAGAAAGTATAAAATTCACATTCCACACATGTAATAACTTCATCATGTATCCTCTTGAAATATGGTAATAACTTGAATTACCGTAAAAACCACATTGGAAACATGCATTCTTCCATATTCAGTAAGTAAGATACATGTTATTAGATATATTACTTAAATCCAAAAGTGTTGTAAACTCAATCTATGATATCTTAGATCACTTCTCAAAAAGTTAATAATAAGTTCCAAGGTAGTCAGTACTTATTAGAATCAATCATTTCTTCATCATTATCTCAACATTAGATATATATTAAGGGCTATCTTTACATCAATCATTTTTTTTTCAAAAAAGTTTAACTTTATAATGAATTACTTTTCCTTTGTACCATTAATCGTAAAAACTCAAATACTTAATGAAATAATACTTCTATACAATCCTTATATATCTCATAATTCTTAAAACTAGTACATTGTTGAAAAAATATTCAAAAGAACTGATTCTTGAGTAGGCATATTTATCATTCTACTTCATCTGCGGTAGCATCATAACTTGATAATTATCCAAAATCAACATTTGGGGTATATTCCTTTGATGCTTGGGACATTGATTCATATAGTGTCTCATCTCATTTCAGCTGAACCATTGTATATAGGAAAATTCTTTCCTTGTATTTCAATTTTGAGCATGGTGGAATTTTTCTCCAGATCTAAAGAAAACTACTTTTCCTCTTAAGCATATACCAAGGTGTTTCCTTCCATAATTATCACATGTGGTAAAATACATCTTTCTCTTCTTCCCTTTATCCATGCTTTTCACTACCATCCTCTTCTTATTTTTCTTCTCTTCAAATCCATAGGATTCAGAGAAGTCATTAAATACCTTGTCAACACATGGTATTTGTTTCTTCATATTATGAGGATACTTGGTAGAAAATCTTCCCTTGAAATAATGGATTAAGACCATAAGATATATTATCCTTCTTTATCTTCACATCACATGCATTGGTGAAGTTATCATTCATTCTACTAGTAATCATTTCTCATAAATTACATATTATATATTACCTCATAAAATTATTAACTATCTATATCTCTAAACATTGTATAACACACATCATAAATTTATGCATAAAAAATCCTAAAACCATATACTTTGGTTACTTTGGGGCACAAATCAATCATAATTGTTTGTAATAATCTTATTAATTTACCAAAGCATATCCCCTGGGAGTGTCAAACCAAGAGTGAAACAAGTCCCATTGTCGTGAACAAGTCCCTGTTCATGTCTAGCTCAATGTGGTGTTTTTGGGTTTTATTCCTTGATACATCTATGCCAGAGCCACCTCTACTTGTTCGTATCCAAATATGGATGTATTTTCTTAGTAAACCACTTAATCTATTCATTACAAAAATTCTAGGATTTCCTTGTATTCTTATCCCCAAAGTCTATCTTAGTAGTTTTTTCACTAATCTACTTTTTCTATATCTAGTTTATATGTTTTATACTAAACTTTTTTTGATACCAACTATAACACCCCAACCCCAGAAGCCTAGAGCTGGTGCATTATTTTATTACATTGGCATGATTACAAGGAATAAAATCCCAAATTATTGAGTAGTTTATTAGTTTTTTAAATCTAGATACATTCATAATTTCAACATTACAAAATGAAAAGAAATTAAACATATAAGTTTTATTGGGAACATCCACCACTCAAAGATTATCCCAACAAGTCAGTCATAAAAAACTTTTTCATGTCCTGAAAATAAAACCTAAGGGGTGAGCTCAGATGCTCAATAAGGGTAATAAAAACAATAGATGATATCATAAACATAAACATTAGACATGTTGAATAGCTAAAAACACATTCATTTTAAAAATAAACACAAATATTATATGGAAGGAATATGAGATGAGTAAATATTTCTATATTAAAACATAATCATGGGTATTCTAATAGCCAAATAACCACATGAAATATGAATTTCTAGCTTCATAATGAGGGAAATAAATATGTTAGAAATTTTAAAACATATCATCTAGGCCTTGGTCAAGATGTCTAAAAATGATTAAGGCCTTGACCAAAACCATATATCAAATTAGGAAAGGCCTTGGCCAAGTCCATGTCTATTTGTCTCATGAGACCTACCGGTGCATCGAGGGGCTATATCGGACCCCACCCATCACATAATAAGTCGAATTAATTCATAATATGAATGGGGATAAACATAA
The DNA here is from genome assembly GCA_963277665.1 of Viscum album. NCBI lineage: Eukaryota > Viridiplantae > Streptophyta > Magnoliopsida > Santalales > Viscaceae > Viscum > Viscum album. The sequence goes on from OY728145.1 coordinate 194,769,294, forward strand.
ACAACATATAAATTCATATTAAAACTAATATATGAAATGTAAATAACTTTCTGAAAACATTAAGCATAAACACTAACCATTCAGAAAAAATTGGTGAATGGTTTTAATATACCACATACACTGTCAAAATAATAATAATAAATTAAATAAAACATGGTGTATGATATCATAGAATATTAAGCTCAATGAATTCGAATATTCAAAAATGTTTTTTACATAAATGAACATACTTTTAAATGAGACAATTGAAAAATCCTTAAGGGAAATAATCCTTAAACATTCCAAAGTGTCTCATACCACCATGAAGAATTATAATAATAATACCTCAGAATATCATGATATTAAAGAGACTATTAATATGATATAACAAAGGGTATTACATACACCACATGAAATAAATAATAGGTTAACAAGTCTTATATCTCATAAAAGTTAATGTGATATGAGAAAAATCCTTTTTACTTTTGAAGGAAGATTTATTTTGGAAAATCATTAAACTTTTACCTAAAATAAGATTATAATCTTGAATATACAATAAAATAATACACTAGGACAATGAAATTATATTTTAGGCATAAATTATGAACCAATGAAGTGAAATATTGTAAAAAGAGTTCTTAATATTATTTAGAAATAAATCATTTTAGAGCATTTTGAAGAAAGTATTAAAGAGATTTGCAAAGAGGAAAGGAAAATTTTTTCTATTAAATACAGAAATTATCCAAGAAATGTTTTCATGATAAAATGAGTGTTTTTATAAAAATAATGGTGGCATAAAATAGATTCTCACAAACACTGGAAAACAGGTAAGAATTTGAAAATATCACTTGAATCGGGTTTGTTTATTAAGATAAATTTTTTAAATGATCCTTTTGAAAAATGTAAATCCCCATAAAATAAAGAGGTATTATGGATGTTAAAAATAAATAGTAAATAAAAATATAATTTATGTGGATTACATAAGAATAAAAAATAATTTAATTGAGGTAAGCATAAAATAAGAGTAACCCAAATGAAAATGGAAGTTCGGGTCAAAATCCTTTACCACTTCGTAATCAATCGATTCGTATACCACAAAATTAATAATATTAAAATGATTAATTGAATACCATGAAAATAAATATATTAATGATATTTTACATTAATGGGTATTATACATACACCATACTCAAGTATTAGTATTGAACACAGAAAATCTCACAAAAATAGAAGTGAGATAAAGAAACCCTTACCGTAAGCTGATGGTGTCCTTCACTTGGTCTTAGTACCACAAATAACCAAATATAATTCATCAATTAAGATTTAAAGAACCTATTATACAATCAATTTATTTATTATATCCTTATTAAGTTCATTAATGTCCTTTTTGATGGGTTAAGAGGTTCAATTTCATTGTTCGAGTCTGTTTGTTTCATGATTGGTATACTTAAATACATGAATGGATAACCATGTAAAATGAGGATTTTTTTCCAGAATTGAAGTTATATGTTATTAGTGAAAATCCATAAGTTTACATGGTTTTAAAATTCATTTGGTTACTTGGAGTGTGGATGATCATTATATATATTATTTAAGGATAACCATTTGGGTTAATTGGCAGTTTTTGAACACCACAAACTCATTTATCATTATAAATAAAAAACATGTGTAAAAAAAGATTAATGAACAATAAATGATACATAATACATAAATTATAGTCTTGTTTAACCATATGAATGGTTTCAGGACAATAATTAAAGATGATAATAGACATTGAAAATCCATCATCCTTTAATGTGGTAAATTAGCACATCTCAGATGGTGTATTCATTTTTAGTATAAAATAATGGGAAATAAGAGAAGATGAAGAATTATTAATTTGTCATGAAACATTTATAGTAAATTTAAGACAATGGATTCATCACAATATTTTGAAGAAAGGAGGGGATGAAAGAAAAAGAAAAGAACTCAAAATAAAATAAAATTTGAAAAAATCCCTTATGAAAATTCGGCAGCCTAACATCATCACTTAAAATTTCATAAAATATTTTAATGAGAGAAAAAGGGTATCTCATCATTATTACATAATCTGAAAAGTAAGGGGGATATTAAATGAAATATACCAACATAATCCAATTTAAATGAAAGGCAATAACATAATAAGACAAAAGAGAGAGATTTTGAGATGAAACTTCTACAGCATAACAGCTATTCAATATGGTTTTAGAAAACATTAAAAATAGATAGGATAGGGGAAAAAATTCATAAATTAATCATAAAATATTATAGGGATATAATAATATGGAATTAATTACATGGTATGAAAGCTTGAAATACATACCACATAAAAGAGAACTTGAATAGAAGGAAATGAAAAGAGGTGTTTAGCTCTTGATGTAATCTTCCTTGAGAGCCACCTTAGGGTAGTGAGCATGGATGGTTATTTGGGAAGATCTTATATAAGGAATAAGGCCTGAGATTAGTTAATATAATACAAAGTGGGGGGCGTTTTATAGTAGGGAAGAGGAGTAAAATTTGAATTTTTTATTCATTATTTTATCAATTCCATCAAGACAACAAATAGTGTTGTTTTATGTGACCCCTAATAGTAATAAGTGCATTTTAGTTCAAACCAAGTGGCCTTAAATCACTAAATATGTCATAAATAGTGTCTTTAATTGATAATTTGTATATACAATATTTTACCGTTTTTCACTATTTATCGAAAATTCATGTTTTTCATTAAAAACAGAAAATTCACCCTAACCATTATTCGACTTGTAGAATAAAAAATGTACTCCATTTTTTGAAAATAATTTTATAAATAATTTTAATTTAATTTTTAAATAAAATCATAATTTATTCAAAAAATACAACATTAAAACTATAACTCATTTTATAACACCTTGAAAAATTAATCAAGGTCCCAAAAAATTTCCTTATAAGCATAAGAAAATAAAATAACATTTTATGATTACATTTTATGAAAATAATTTTCCATTTTAAATTATTAAATTTATCATAAAATTATTATTAAAATATTTATGACATACAAAAATACAAATACTTATACTATGATCATTTTTCACTTTTAAGATGTCTAAATTGTATTTATATATTCATGGGTGAAGTTTATATTTTTTTGGCCAATTTACTATTCATTACAATTCTTAAGGGTTTGTTACTGCTCATAAGGGTATGTTACTATTCACTAAAAAGTAATTTTGTCTTATCAAACTCTAAATATCATACTAAACGCAACCATGTATGTCACTCTTTTGAAATTCAAATCCTAGAGGCGAAAAATTTATGTTTAATTGGATAGGTTATAACAAATTGGTGTTTGTGGAGACTCAGGGTTCCATGAATTCCATAATAAAATCTATTTTTAAATTATTGGGGAGTTATAGTATAGGTTGAGAACTCTAACAAGTTCAAGTGGTTGATTTAGAGAGAAGTAATAAAAAGGGACCACTAATTCACCCTCCTCTTAGTGGTCCATTTAGTACTTGGTATCTACTTATTTGATATGACCTTGAAACTTATTATCCATTCACCTCTATAAGACTCATACTTGTAAATAAGTTTATGAAAACATTCCATGGTAGATGAGAGTTACTTTATATATTTAACACCATAGATTTATCTTTAGTTACTTGAGTATGAAATATTAGTTTACCATTGGGATAAAAAACCTGACAAAATTTACATACTTGATTTTCTCTCATTCTATATGAAAAAATTCATCATTTAATGTGAATCTATAGGATCTTGATGTATTATTTATTTCAGAAGCATTGAAATCTAATTTTAATTTACTATAAGATCTATAAAATGATGGAAATATATTACTTCTTTATAAAATTGAAATTGTTGTCATAAGATAAAATAATAAAGAACATGAATAAACATTCATAAAAAATTAATCTCTAAAATCTTAATAGTAATGAAATATCAAATCAAAACTCCAAAAATATTCTTAATTAAATTTGAACCTATAGATCATAATTTTTTTATTACTTATTTTTCTAAAATCAACTCATTTTTTATCTGAAAACAATCTTTATCACTAAAATATTTATATTCACTAATTACATATTCCAAAATGAACGTTTTCCTAGATAAACTACAAAAAATGAAGTAAAATTCACTAGGGATTATCTTTTTATATCACATATTAACCTTAATTATAATTTATACATTATTTAATAAATATATCCAAAAATATAACAAAAATTTTTAGGTTGTTTTATACCATTCAATATATGCTTCAAAAATTCACATTTTCTAAATTTTACATACAAATAAGAATTATTAGAACAATCCTTTGATGTTTCCTATTATTCCTCATAACGATCTACCATTGATAAGTACTACTATATCATAATAATATATTCTACAAATTAAACATTATTACCCTAAATTCAAATCCTTCAATGTTATATTCATCAACAAGGGCTATTATTTTATTGTATTTTTTATTAGAGATATAAATTGATATTCCATCAATAGAGAAAATATTAAAAATAAAAGAAACTTTTTAAAATTAATATCCACAGCTACCAAAATTTCGTATATAATATATTTTCCTCAAGATTGATTCTCAATCAATTATCTAAGTATTCATAATCATTATGTTATTTAAATATATCATCGATAAATACCTCAAAAAATTATTAGGGTTATTTTTAATGCTTGCAGAATTTGATTGAAAAGTCCCCCATCACCTTATAGTTTAATCATGATACATTAATAGATTCTTTCTTGAATATTCAATTATGATCTGGATGAACTTTTTCAATACACTTGTTAAAAACTCTAATTCCATTTAAGAATTTACCCATGTGCTTCTTACCATGTTATTGAACACTAGGATATTGAATCCTTTTGAAAATTTAGGAAACTCAAATTTTCAATTATTGTTAGTAAATTCAATTATATAAAAATTGTTTATTAGAGGTTGAAATAATTGGTTATGTATAATCATAATATCCTTTAGTCTATCTGCTCTCATGTTTGGTTTCTCAAAACCATTAAGGATATTAATCTTGACCAAATTTCTATTGGCTAAAAATTCAATGATCTACTCATCTCCAACAACCATTGTATTAATACATTTAATAAGGTAATCCCTAAATTTACCATGAGTGTAGATTACCTTCTTTACTCTATGTCCCATACCTAAAAAATGGCCCCCAATTAGTTAGGCCAAATTCATTATGAATATTGAGTAATGAAATAAAATTCCCAAAAAAGTTCTCAAATACTCTAAGGTATTATCATAATTATTATGTATCAAGTATTCTACCAAAATAAAGTTCCATTGGTTCCTACTAAACTTCCTTTGAAATTAATTGTAATAATCAGACTATAGTAAACTATCACAAGTGCTTAATTTCTTTTATTGGTACAAGATACCAGGGATCACAACATGCCAGATTGATTAGTTTAGTAGTTTTGGAATATTTGATATATAATTGATTCTAATATTATATTAGAAATATAATAACATAGTATAATAAATATTATTTCACCCATTAAGTCAAATAAAATATCATTCTTCATAACCTAGAGAAAGGAAAACAAAGGGTGATCTTAGATGCTCAATAAGAGTTATATACAGTAGATAATATCATGAGTAAATAATGAATAAGAAATATAACAGAGTGGATAATCAAAACACATGAAATTCAGTCAAAAAATAGAGTTCAAAGTACATCCATAGAAAATATTAATATAGAAACAACAGGGATAATGGTAATTGGATTATCAATAAAAGAAATAAATAAGTCTGATTATTCTTGATATTTCCATCTAGGCCTCTACTATGTTATCAAGAATTATACCATTAAGGGATTAGACATGAAACTTCCATAGAATGGGTAGGTATACACCATTTACCCAACTAATACAAGAACCTATTTTGTATCATGAGATCCTTAAATTCATGTAGGGGGTATCTATAACTAGGAACCTACCATCACTTGAATTTCATATTCATTCCTCATATATTGAATGATAAATATATTTCATTCTCAAAATGCCTTATAGGTCAAAATTTATATGTATTGAATCAAGAATTCAGAATATTTACCTCGTTAATGAAAGTTATTTCTTAATAAAATTCTCTCAAATATTACTTTATAAAGAAATGTTAAAGTGAATGAGATCATGAGAAAGTTAATAACCAAAAAACCATGAATTAATAAAGGATGAAAGAAGAACATTAATCCATTATAAAGGAAGGTTTTGTGGTACAACCGACACTTTTTTTAAATAGAATATAATGTAGAAAAAAAATAAAAAAAATAACTTCTTTCTAAATTTATGTAATAATTAAGTTATAAATCAATTTCCAAATTATTATAACTCAATTAATAAAATAATACCCCATTTTTGATACATTTTAAATAAAAATTAAAAAATTATAGTTAAAAATATTTTCATTGAAAATGATCATGGAAAAATTCAATGGATTATTAGATCTAAATAATGGTCGTGATGGTGGGAAACTTGGTTCATGTTGTATATGTTAAAAAAACATTTTTTTCACACTTTTTTAAAAAGATAAGAAAACAGCTTGTTTTGAAAAGTTTAATATATAATACTTTTAGAACTATGAAAATAAATTCAAAGGTAGTGAACATGAACTTTTAAAAAAATTTCATTTATAGTTACTAGCTTCAATAAAACAATTTTAAGATCATTGATATAGAAAACAAAGATTCCCGACTGAAAAGAAGAAATAAGGTCAGTATACCATACATGTAACTTGTTGATTCTAAATCCATGAAGAGAATAAATTTAAAATAAATATATAAAAACCATTTATAACCATATAATTATATGTTTTTGGGGTTTAATATATTAATATTCTATAAATGATCAAAAAATATTTGTACATAAAAAATTCTGAAATAAAATGAGATTGCAACAAAAATCCATTACGAATTTAATGAATTTGGAATAAAATATCCTTAAAAGATTAAAAAATAAGTGAAAACTTAGTTAAAATGAATAAATATGAATTTATTAAATAATATTCCAAAGGGTAGTGTATATACCCTAAAAATAAAATTAGATGCATAATATAAACAAGTCTCATTGAAGTGGAAAAGATAAACAATTACACCTATATTGGTTCTATACTTTTTCATACATGTTTTATACTCATCTATAATGAATTTAAATTATTTTAAATACTTTAATAAGTTAAATTTTCATCTATATTTAATTTTCTATGTTCCTTTTATAAAAATTTAAAATCCATTCATTGAATAGTTCTTGCTTAGATCAACCACTTAAGGTTGTTCAATTAATTTCTCCAAAATTACTTTGGTATGATTAAAGGATTTATAATGTGGTTCCATCATGTATATAATTTAAATAATTTCATTAATATAATTTTTCTTAATTATACACAACTTTATAATCAACCATTCTTGATGGTAATAGAAATACAGATCATATCGCTTCACGGAGGTGGTGGTCTACACATACAGATGGGCGATGTTATCATTTTCCAAAAAATGGAAGGGTAAGAAGGTAAATGATATATTATATTTCTATAATAATAATTATTTCCTAAATATTAAATATATTAATTAATTCCACATTTATAACCATCCAAGTAAACCAATAATGAAAAAAATGAATTACACTACTTCGTGGAGCCGATAAGCCGTACGTAGGCACGAGTGATTTTTTTCCTAGGATATAGAAGGTGACAAGGGTTGCTGATGCAGTGCCTATTATAGGGAGTCGGGAGGAGGGGAGTGTTTTTGGTCCCTTGGACCCAAACATTATCCAACCCCCATCCTATCTAATGGATGCATCTACAAGGGAAAACAAGCGGTTCCCCAGTGAGCTTAGCAAGCAGTTTGGGCTGAAGCCTCCCACTGAAGGCCTGAGGGTTGAGATAAGGAACCTATTTAATAGTCTAGTGGATCAAGATCAAGTAATGTTACAGGAGGAGGATGATTCAGGTATCGATATCTCTAGCCAAATATCAGTGGATAGCTGGGATCGTTTCCAAGGGAAAAGTCCTCACAGCCCTAGAAGGAAGAAGAGGCTCAAAGTAAAGAACGACTCCAAAAAATGCATTGTGGTTCTAGGGAAAACCAAAGGGAATTAAAGAATATTCTTACCTGCAAAAATCAATGGAAACTAGGTTGGCCAAGAATGTTTGACGCCAAGAAATCAAGGCCCCTCAATACATAGATAACGATGATCTAAGAAGAGAAACAAAGGTAATAGAAGAAGAGGTAGGGAATGGATGAATCTCATATCTCACTCCAAGGAAGAAATTATTGAGAAAGACATGAGGCCAAATTCAACAATTGAGGAAATTTATAGAATTTATGAAATAATGTTACAAGTTGAGGCCACTGAGGATCATGAAGTGTGGATCAACAAGAAAGATCGAATAATTGCTCGGGGTTTCAATCAAGGAAAAATATCTCTGGAAGAATTCATTCAAACAATGGATAAGATGATCTTTCATCTTGCAAAACTTCTTAGGGAGGATCCAAACACACTAGTTAGCACTTTGCACTGGGAATTATATAGAGTGGCTGATTCAAATAACCTTAGTCTGGTGTTTAACAATTTTTTGAGCTCCATTAGCATGTAGTGGTCTTGTTTTTCCGAACGATGGTTTCCCACTTGTCATTAAAGTGGATTTTTAATAAAAATTTATATTTGGGGGTGGATGGAGAGGAAGGTAGGAAGTTTTTTTTAGAGGTTTCTTCTAATATTGATGGATCAACGTTTAATAATAAGGGAGGATAATAGGTTCACTTTTATAAGTGAGGGAAGGGACACACATAGCATTACTTAAAATATTTAAATAATATAAAGCCATAATATTGTTAAAGTGGCACCAACTTTCTATAGATTCGAAGATGATATGGTTAAGTTTAAAATACAACAAAATAATGAGGTTTCATGTTGTAGAGACTCTATTTTTTCATTTTAATACTTGAAACTATACTTGGAAACATTTTCCGAGCCATGTGATGAGACGACGTATGATTCCGAGGCCCGATGAGCCTGAAAATAATTTTTTAAAAACATTAAATATATTTTCTATCATGTGTGAATTTTTTTTAATAAATAATGAAGTATATTCTAAATGGATTCCCAGATCATAAATCTAAGACCACATTTGAATCTGGAGCACAATTTTCACCCTGGGCACAATATAAATTTGGTTAACATCGGATGTTTGTATGAGGAAACCATTGGTGGGTACATTAAGTTGATTAATTAATTAAATAAATAAATTAATTAATTTAATGAATTTTTTCTCTATAAATATTATTATATTGAAACTCTCTTAGGTCATCCACATAATCCTAGGATCATTTATTATAGGATTCCACTGATCTTCATTAGCGAATCAAGATCAGATGGCGAAAATAACCAGATTAAAGTGAATCGAGGACCAAGAAATGAAACCGATCCTATCCATCATTGGAAACTATTTTATTCACCATTAATCAATATGAATTGAGGAAGTTCATTCTATTTATTGGGTTTCTCCCTTTTTTTAATTGTTCAAGCATGGATTAAATTATCTACTATGATTTTTGGTGTTTTCTATCTTTTTCATGAGCCTCAAAAATTGGTGATTTTTTATTTTATCTGGTTAAAAATTTAAAAGAATGGTTATCACATAGTTTATGGGATCATTAGAAATAAAACCTTTTCAGTGAAATATTCACTTCATTATCATGCATATCCCCTCTCCATTCATTGTGTTCTTCACCTTTGGAATATGGGGTAATGGTTAAAATTTTCCAGGGTGAGTTTCAGCTCAATAGAACCCCATAATTCATTATGGTATCATGAAAAACCCACAGACTTATGGATTATGGATGGATCAAGGTTAAGGTGGGGGTAACGTGATACCATTTTGGATTAGGGACCTGGTGAGGCAGCAAGAAGCGCGATGAGCGACAGGCGGCATGAGGGCCTTGTGTGGGTGAACTAGATCCAGTTTCTAGCTAATTGATGGATGGAATCGATGTATAGAGGTGATTGGCACTATATTTTTGTGTTAAAAATGTGTATTTGGAGGAATAATATATAAATTTAAAATCTACAGGGAGATCTAGAGTTTCTACAAAAAATTGTGACTACAAGCCAGGTATTCTGGAGAAAACATGACCTTACACACCGTTTATTTCATGATAATATTCTTTCCCTTATATATACTTTGTTTTTACACAGATTTTGGCCCTTAAGTAGTCTATCCTATGTGTTTTTCTACATAAAATTTGATGGTTTCCTTTATAGTTGATTTTGAGATATAATTCATGATGTTTTGAGTATGATGATTATTTTGGAGGCTCTTGTAAATGAAAGTGATCAGGTAGGATCATCCGAGAGAGGTTGAGGTTGGAAACACCCCTATCATACTGGTACATGGGTCCTCTATACAAATTTATCTATAGAGTGGTATCTCTATGATGGAATAGGGTGAAAGTCCTCTATATATAGAGTGGTACCCCCAGATAGGATAAGGTTGAGTTGTACCACTATAATATACTAGGGCACAGGTCCTCTATCTACTCAGTGGTACCCCCAGGACAGAATAGGGTGTCTTTCCTTTATCAACTGAGTGGTACCCCCTTGAAGGACTAGGGCATGATTCCTATACCTAATGAGTGGTACCACTTAATAACTAGGGAGTGTGTACTCTACCTATAGTCTGGTACCCACTTGTGAACTAGGGAGTGGGTCCTCCACATGAAGATTATTCCCCCTCAACTATGCAGCACAATGGAAAGTTGTGGATCATCAACATAGTTACTTCTATAGAATTACATGCAAGATGCTTGGCATCGATGATGGACCTTTGGAAATATTGTATGACTCTTTTAGTGAGCTTGGATATGAGGTGTATATCCCATTTCTCTATCATCTTGGTTTCTTATATGATCTTTTATATCTTTGTTTTTGGGTTTCGTTTCCCTCTTGTTTTGGGTAGAGATGACTAATTCGATCGTGGTTCATATTATTCCCTATTTAGTTCTTGGAGTGTGTGGCTGGGTATGTATATACTCACCCCTACATGGGATTCACCCTCACAGTCCATGTCTTATGAAGACAATGGAATGGTAAATGGTGATTTTAAAGGACCATAAGGATCCCCATGTACAATTTGATTTCATATAGTCATTGGGTCTTAGAGATCTAAAGACTGACTCTCTTAGCATTTATTTTCATGTTTTTTTTCCATGTTGGGACAAATTTTTTGGATGGATGTGTATTTTTTACCTTTCATTTTGATTTTTTTATTTTTTTTGTATTCCCTATATTTTATTACATGCATGGTTTTTACACAAGAGGTTACTGTCTTTTATCATTAATCCTCCTAACTTCTGTATGGAGATGGTCGAGTTCATGCATATAGGCACTTTTAGAAAAGGACTCCCATTTCAGATATACCTTTCACTGATTACTTCCATCCCCTAATAATATAGAGGCTGGCTTGGGGTAGTTGCTTCTCAACCTTCCACTGGACAGGTGGTCCTCAGTGGGTCGGGTCATGAGATATTGGAATCAATGGTGGATTGACCTCTGGACACTGTATGGAGTTTTTAACATTATAAGGTTTGGTTGGGAATATATGGAAACAATGTCAAAGTGTATTAAGTGTTGATTTAAGGCCATAAAACCTAGTTTTGGTGTGGCAGTCAACATATCCATTCACCAAGAATCTGACTACCTTCTTGTAAAATATAAATACACAGAAATTGGTTACTGATAACCTGGGTACATGCATCATATAACATTGATCCCTTTGATTATCATTCTTGATTTTCTTCCACATGCATATATTCATACATGACTGTGGTACATCTTGAATAAATTTTCAAGATTCCTATGTGTAGACATAAATCCTAGTTATCTATTCAGGATTGTGAAGACCATCCTATGATTAACGAGGACTCATTTCATGGTCTATCTAGAAAGATGTTTTCTCCAGGAAGGTAGTTATAAATACAACCTCGGATTGAGCATCTGATTATACCATAATAGAAGGCTGAGTATGTGTATAGGATTAATAAAATCCATGAGTTCTAGCACTATAGGGTACTATGGTTTGATGGTGAGAGATATCCCTAAGTAGTGGAGTATTGTCTTATGTAGGTGATTCATGTTTTCAGGATTTTGGGGAACCTGACTGATCATATGGTTGTGCTGGTAGCCAATATATTCCACAGAGAAGCTAAGAATTATTGGAATTTAGTCACAAAAATGCATGATGAGTCTAAACTATCATAGTATTACTTATATTTTCAAGTTGATTTAGAGTAATACCCCTCATGCATATTCTCTATTCAAATTCAAGACTTTTAGAGATATATAAAGAAGGGATGAAAGATGAAGTGTATTATTTGTGGTTTACTGACCTTAGACAACACTTCCTTGACATGATTCTGGATGGTTACTTCCAATAATGAATGTTTGAGTAGGGTCTCCTCAGATACAACTGTTCCAGTGTGGTACCCCTGTGTAATCCCACATATTATAAAGTGTTAGACCAAGTGTTGGTGTTAGAGATCTCTCTATATGAGGAACAACTTGCAGCTAAATAAGGTAATGGGTGTCATGGGGATGATTATTTTGTAGCAGCTAGAAGGTGCTAGTTGGTAGGGTCTTGACATAGTATACCTCCTCATGATCAGACGTGGGAACATGGTAATGAGTCCTATGAACTATGATGAAGACCATGAAAGACAAAGAGGAGTGATTTTATTCATGTGATGAGTGAGGTAACAAGAAATGTAATTTCATGAGACAACATTCCAAGGAGGGTATGAAGATAGTATATGGACCACCATAGTAGAGGTATCACCATGACCATGGATCTCACAGGCATGACCCGGTTAGACCCCAGAGAGGTGGAGTTGGCAAAGAAGTAGTTGGAGCTCTTAGAGGAGGAGTTTCTGGTGATGTATGATGTTATAAAATCTATTCACTAGCACCACTAGAAGGCCCATTCCAGGTCCATAGAGTTGGTTGTCAAGGTCATGGTAGCTGTAGGATATGGAGGTTTATGACTTGAAAACTCTTGAAATGATTAGAGGTATGATATGTGTTTATTATTCTCTTACTTTAGTATCATTAGAGATAAGTGTAAGATATTATTTCACCACCTTACTCTAAGTGAGATATCTGGGGATCCCAGTAGAGAATTTATACCAACAACATTTATTTTAGGTTCCTATAGGGATACATTCTCCGACATCATATTTCTTTCACCGTAGATGAGTTAGATTCTTTCGATTATATGGGATGATATTATAATTTTTAGAAAAGAGGTATATCATGGTGGAGCAAGTGGGATTATAAATAGTAATATTCATCTAATCACCCATCATATAGTGAGTTAATACCTCGGTGTAGTTGGCTATTTAGGTTTCTGGGTTACTTTACTTATGGAGGATTATATGGATGTATTCCCCAATGATATTATAAGACCAAATTTGATGCAGTAGATGATCTTTTTCATTTACTTACACCTCGATACTACTATAATATCTTCTATGACATATTTGATGCCCCTACTGAGCTCTGGGAGCTGAGGGTGAAGTTGGAGGACCTTCAAGAGAAGGGTTTTATCATACCCAGTGTATCCCCATGGGAAGCTCTAGTGTTTTTTATGTAAAATGAAGATATTATATTGACTCTTTTTGTTGATTTTGATCTTATGAATTAGGATATTATAAATAAGAATTAACCTTTCTTAGGACTAAAGATCATTTTTAACTATTTCAAGGATTGATACGGTTCTCAAAGATTGATATCAGGGTCAAAAATCACTAGTTGAGGGTTCACAAGGATGGAATTACAAAGATTGAATTTTGATGTCACTATAGACACTATGAGTTACTAGTGATTCCTTTAAGTGTGAATATTGAACCCATTATGTTTATGGTTATGATGAACCTTATTTTCCAATAATACTTGGACCGATTTGTTTCTTTCTTCATTGGCCACATACTTGTGTTCTGTAATTTAGAGGTGGAGCATGCATAATACTTGAGGATGGTCATATACTTTCTTAGGGAGAACTATCTTTATAGTAAGATCTCAAAGTACCAGATCTGGATCTATGAGGTTCATATTCTGGGTCATTTTATTTTTGAGCATGTATTAGCCATTCACATAAAGAAGATTGATGCTGTGCTTTCTTGAGATCCACTCAAGATCATGTTAGAGGTGAAAAGTTTTCATGGATTGGTAGGGAAGAATAAGAGGTTCATAGTGGACTTCTATATGATTTTATCCCCTTTGAACACCCTAGAACAAATAGGGAATACATTTACATGGATTGTTTCATACCAGAGACCCTTTGAGATGTTGGAATGAGGATGGAGAGTGATCCTATTTTGAGACTACAATTGGTGGGGGTGAAGTATATTATCTACTGAGATGCCTCTAGAGAAAAAATAGGATGCACCTTGTTACAACGGTTGACAATGATCACATATGGGTTGAGGCAGTTAAGTCCCCATGAGTAGAATGATGTGACACTTGACCTAGATTTGGAAGCAGTAGTCTTCTCTCTCAGGATGTTGAGGCACTATCTTCTAGGAGAGCACTTTGTTGTTTACTCATACCATTAGAGTATGAGGTATGTATTCATGTATAAATACTTAAACTTGGGATATATTTACTCATTAAAATTCCTATTTAACTATGAATTTAAGATAATATATACTCTCGGGGAGGGCTACATGGAGGTAGATTCCCCTAGAAAGAAGTCCCCCTCTCACTTGGAAGAGGAGGTATCTGAGCTGTTGGCTCCCTTAATGCTGACCTTGGTGGAGGAGAGGGGTGTAGCATATCTTCAGTCTGAATCCTCCATTTCTCTAGCATGATAGGGAGTCTCAATTTGTAGACATTAATTATGAGGTATAATTTGACCAGATATCCTCTGGTGATTCATGATATGGATTCAATGAAGGAGGTAATCATGTCAACCTTTTCTAAGGATGAACGGAGGTTCTAGTTACGACATGAGAGGAGGTGATGATATAATTTCACACTTATCCTTTGGATCTATATCCCTATATATGGAATATGTATAAATACCATAAGTAGTTGTTTTGATGGTTTCCCATGAGGCATGAAAGATGATTTCATATATTTGTGTCTCACATATCAGCAAGTGATGGTCGAGAACCAGGTTCAAATAGGTTTGTTACAACCTATTGAGATTCAAAAGTGGAAAATATATGAAATATACATGGAATTTGTGATAGGGATTTGATAGATAGTGAGAATACATGGTGGCATCTGGGTGATAGTTGACCAATTTACCATGTTGGTGCACTGAATTTATATTAGGGAATATATTTTTTTTGTAGAGTTTTGGGTAGTTTTTTATAGAATAGATCATATGCATTCATGGGTATCCCTTAACAATTGTATTTAACTGTGTTGCATGGTTCATGTCATGGTTGTGGAGATACTTGTAAGAGGAATTCATGACCAAGTTGAGGATGTGTATAGATTTTATCCCCTAGTTAAATGGGAAGAACAAGTAGACTATCTAGGTGCTGGAGGAGATTCTAAGGGATTGCGTGTTAGAATCCATCTAGATCTTGGATGACCACTTACCTTTGTTAGATTCTTTTTATAATAATAGAGATCAAAATAATTTTAGCATGGAACCTTTTTATTCCCTATACGAAAGGCCTTGAAGGCCACCCTTATGAATTAAAACCAGAGAGGAATATCTTGTTGATTTGAAGATGGTATTGAAGATGAACAGAAAGGTAAAGGTAATCCATGAGAGGATTAAAAAAACCATAGGAGAAAAAAATATTATACTGATCAATTTAGTATTCCCTTGGAGTTTGAGTAAGGAAGCCATATTTTTCTGAGAGTCTCCCCATAATGAGGATTGTGGATATTTGGTCGGGGAGGCAGGATATACAACGATTCATTAGGCTATTCAATATCTTATAGAGGGTTAGAGAGGTAGCTTACCACCTCTCCTTACTGCTATAGTTTGAGAAGGTGATAGACATCGTCCATGTATTACAGCTAAGGAGATAGTTTCATGATCCAACACATGCTATTGACATTAAAGTGCTAGACATTGAGGATGGAACCACCTTCAAAAAGTACCCTGTGGCGATCGAGGATCATTAGGAGAGGAACCTACGTGGATGAACAACTACCTTGGATTTTGTGTTACTGTAGAAAGGGATCATGAAGTAGAGCTCTTGGGATATGTGGTCCCAAATATGGTGTTAATTTTCTCACTTTGTTCCTTAGTTTGTGATTTTAGGGGATGAGAAGCTTTAAGGATGGAATAATTTAGAGAGTATATTTTTTCCTTGTATGAATTTGAAATATGCTAAGAAATATTTTAAGCGTGAGATACTGAGACGATGTACAATTCCAAGGCCCGATGTGCCATAAATTAATTTTAAATAAATATTAAATATAATTTTTATCATGTAAACTTTGTTTTTTATAAATAATGAAATATCTCTTGAACATTTTCCCAAATAAAAAATCTGAGTCCATTTTGAATCTAGAGTGTGAGGTTTACCCTAGGCACGACCTAAAGTTGGTTAGAACCAAATGTTCGAATGAGGTAGCTGCCGGAAGGTAAATTTAGTGAAATAATTAATTAATTATTTTAATCAATTAATTTAATTCCCCAAAAACATTCCTATATAAATATGCTATTATATAACATCTGTATGGTTATCCACATAACCTGGAGATTGTTGAGAGTAGGATTACACTGTTCTTCATTGGATAATTGAGATTAGATGATGAATGTAATTCCATTACCCTAGAAAGCCAGAAGCCGGTGCATTATAATGTATTTGAAATATGAGAACCAATTACCATCAAGAATTTCACAAGATAGTTCAAAAATAAGGGTAGAAACACATTTGGAAAACTTATTCATCTCATGAGAACCTTCTGATGCATCAAGGAGCTATATAAAGTCCGGGCTCCTCCCATTATTGTGATTCTAAAGAATTTCTCATATTGAATAACCAAAATAAATTATATTCCTTATCAAATAACTATATTGAATGAGTAATATAGATCTATCAATAATCCCCATATAGGAAATAATATAATACCATGAAAATATTGAGATTCATGATATATAAAATCAAAAGGTAGAATATACAACATATTAAAGGAACTAGGTGCATAACATTATAATACGCCTAAAAAATTGAGACGAAATCCATTACCGTATGTCCGATACTCTCTGTACGTGTCTGAAACTCCTGTATAATGGTTTTAAACATATTATTAACTTATATTGGAATCATAATAATATTTATAATATAATATATGTTTCTTTTATGACTTTATATTACACATTTATTAATAATTCCAAGATAATGCAACATTTAGGTAACAATCGCTTGGTTTATCGTACGTGTTTTGCCTTGTCATTCTTGATCATATTACTTAGATAATGATTTAATTACTCACATAATTTATAATGTGAATTATATATCATATATATTTATAATATAAATATAAATATAATATATAGATATATGAAATGTAACACACTATTCATAGAGACGGTAGGCCGTGCGTACGCATGAATGCTCTTTCTGTTTTTTATTGTATTGAATTGAGGTAAGTCAATGACACACACACACATATATATTATTAAATTATAATTATTATTTCATATATTTAATAATTAATAATATATATATATATATATTATAATCATTCTTGGATGGTGGACGTGGAAGTTGAATCTCATCGCGTCGTGGAGACGGTAAGCCATACGTACGCACGAGAGACAATACCATTTTATTAATAGTTAAATGGTACATAATTTGATGGAATACAAATTAAAAAGAAATAATATCATGTTATATTTATTATATAAGTCATTTATATTCATTATTATACCTATCGAAAAAAATTATAGATGAAAAATAGTTTAAACCATGGCGTGGAGACGGTAAGCCATACACATGCATGCATAATAATATTGTTTTTCATAGGATGGTTTAAAGGAGGAATATGGTTGTCACCTAATCCTAAAAAAAATCAGCATATATTATATTCTGGATTTATTATTTTAGTTTGGTAACTACTTAGGAAGTAGAATTATAAAAAGAAAGAACTTTGCAAGAGTTTGAAAAATGATTACGTCTTTTTCGAATATCTCATTTTGATTTCAACAAAAGGAATCCTTATGTTGTATTTTTTCTAAAAGTGTTTATTCTAGGATGAAGTGAGGGATGTTGTGAGAGGAAATGCATAGGGGTTGTCTGAGAAAAAGGGCTTTGTAGGTGTGAATTAAAGAAAAGATGAAGTTCCATTTTATAACAGAGGTGAGGGGCACTTTTTGAAGATCTTAAAATATTAATTTATTATAAATTTATTTATAGTCTCTAACAACTAAAAAGTAATTTATTTAGAGTATAAGATGAGTATGGGTTGAAATCCTCTCAACCAATAGGTTTTAGACATATTTTGGTCATACAATTAATCTTATCTTTTAGTCTTAACCCTTAGTTAAATAATTTAACTCTTATAATGATTTCTTGTATTTTTACAAGATGTGGTTAATTTAGTTACTATAAAATTACTAAAGAACCTCCGGTTAATAATTATTTAGATTTTTAACATTATATAATTCATTTTTCAGAATAATATATTTTTAGGATTTTATATCATTTATTAAAAATAGTAATTTTTTTTAAAATCATTTATGTCAATATTGACACTATTTAGTAATTGATTTTTTGTTATATTAATAACTACTTGGTTTATTAAAAAAATGAAATAAATAAAATATAAAATATCATAGTCATCCTAAAAATTCATGGATGTCCTAAAAAATTTCAAATTAAATTTATTTTAATATTTATATTATCATTTATTTGATTCTTTCATTAATAAGGAAAATACAACATCATTAGAGCGCCATAAATAAATTTAATTATTTAATATCTAAAAATTAATAATAAAACACCATGATGTAGGAAATATTTTTATATTTCTAATGAATATTTATAGTTGAATAGATCACTTATATTAATCGAATTAAAATTGTTCTAGTAATAAGATATATTATTATTTATATTTCCCTTTATGTTAAATTAAATATTATAAAAGCTCATTATCACACACAAGTGGTTCCGTGGGGTCCTAAAATCGACCTTAGGATGATAATGGTTAGACATATATCATCTTACAGAATTAGTACATGTGTTAGGGTAGTTTTATAATATTATTTTTACACTTATTTACTCGATTTACCCTTTAACCATGGAAAATAAAAATAATTACTGAAGTTACTATTGATAATGTTCGAAAATAAAAGGTTCCAATTTAAAAACATTATACCTTATAATTCAAAATATGGAATACATTTTTTCAAAATTCAAAACATATAACTAGAAGAAGTTAATTTAAAATTAATTCATGTTGTTAAAACCAAAAAGGGGATTTTTGAGGAGTAAAATCTATCAAAAGATTGACATGTATTTATGTAAAATTTTGATGTAAAATTACTTACATTGACCAAAATTATATTAGTTAGTAAAAAAATAATCTAATAAAATCTAAAAAAATTAAAATATAATCCAAATATATAAATAAATTTGGGAAAAATGAAGTTTTTAATTAAAATGCAGTATTTTCACTATTCATTATAAATTGAAACTTTCTTGAAAATTACCAAAATTTCACCCTAAGATAATTTTGATATTCTGAATTCAAAAATGAAGCTTATTTTGGAAAATAATATTTATAAAATTTCAAAATGTGGTTAATACTATTCATAACTGCTTTTTAAATGGCTAGTTTTATAGGCCATGGTGTGCTTGATCT
The DNA here is from genome assembly GCA_963277665.1 of Viscum album. Classification (NCBI taxonomy): domain Eukaryota; kingdom Viridiplantae; phylum Streptophyta; class Magnoliopsida; order Santalales; family Viscaceae; genus Viscum; species Viscum album. The sequence continues at coordinate 194,789,139 of OY728145.1, forward strand.
CCGGGTAGCGTACAACACAAGCCACTGAATTATTAAAAATAAGCATACCAAGGAAGCTTGTGGTGTCAAATTATTCCCTTTTTAAAAAATATTTCATCCGTAAAATATCAAGAATACAACGACATAAAAAATATTCAGTTGGTTCTTCATCATATGTTCTTCAGGTTACCATGTTGCCTCTTCCATTTTATGGTTTCTCCAAAGATGTTTTACTTGATGAGTCACTCGATTCCACAAAATTTATTCTATGGTATAAAGAATCTTGATAGAATCTTCTCAATAAGAGGGATTAGGTTCCAGTTATATTTCTTCATAGGTGAGTACATGCATTGGTTCTGGAATGTATTTTCTTAATAGTGATATGTGGAACACATCATTAACTTTTGAGATAATTGGAATCATTTTCAATTAGTAGGATACATTTTCTATTCATTATAGAATTTAGAAAGGACTAATGTACCTGAGAGCTAATTTAACCTTCTTACCGAATCATTTAATACCCTTCCCTGGAGATATCTTCAAAAATACATGATCTCCTACATTAAATTCCAAATCCTTCTTTCAGTTATTAGCACATATCTTTTTCCTATTTTGAGATTTTTTTGATATGGGTTTAGATCATATTCACATTTTACATTTATTCTTCAACACGTTCTATATCTATAAGTTTTCTTTCACCAACATCATTCCAAGAAGTTGGTGTATGAAATCTTTTTCCATATAATGATTTAGATGGTGACATATGAATACTTGAATGGAAGTTATTGTTATAGGAAAATTATAATTGAGAAAAATACTTACCCCACATACCTTTAAAGTCATGTGAGAAGGATATTAACATGTATTCTAATGTTTGAATATTCGTTTCTGATTGTCCATCAGTTTGAGGGTGGTATGCAGTGCTCAAATGAAGTTTATTGTCTAAGGAATTCTGAAGGCTTTTCTAGAATCTTGATGTAAAATGGGGATCACCATCAGAAATAATCAATCGGGGTTCACCATGAAGTATTAAAACATTATTAATATTTAGTTTTTCTAAATTTTAAAGTGGTAAATCTTCTCTTATAGAAACAAATATACTGACTTGGTTATATGATCAACAATAAACCATATAACATCATTGCTTATAGGAGTATTTAGTAGACCCATGAAACATTCCATCCTAATATAATCCCATTTCCACACTGGTATAGGAAGAGGTCACATGAATCCTATAGGATGCTGTATTCTTGCCTTTACATTTTGATAAGCCAAACATTTCGACACATAATCAAAAATCTCCCTATTCATGTTGTCCCACAAAAAATGTTCACTCAAATATATATCCATCTTAGTGCCACATGGATGTATAGAGAAATTGGATCCATTATAATCATCCAATAATTCCCTTTTTATCTCATGTATAACAGTAACACAAATACTCATCCCAAATTTGAAAATTCCATCTTCAAATATGAAATCAATCCATAACCAATCATTCAGTGCGTTAATTTTCTTTTGAAAGTACTCGTTATCTATCTGAGAAATTTTTATCATTTTTATTAATGATGGTTTCGAAACCATTTGAAAAAGTAGTGATGTTTCAACCTCCATGATAATTCCCATATCTATATTTACTAGTTCCATGAATACAATATCCCTTTCCAACTCTTATCTTGTTCAGAACTCTAAGGTCCTTTTTGATCAAGGCATCATCAACCATATTTTCCTTCATTGGGTGGTAGTGTATTGTGTAATCTTAATCCTTGAGTAGCTCTTGAAATCTACATTGTCTCATTTTGAGTTCTTTATATGATGAAATATATTTTAAACTCTTGTGATCAGTATATATTTCACATTTTTCACCATAGAGATAGTGTCTCCCTTTATTCAGAGAAAATATTATTGTAGCTAACTCAAGATCATTAGTTGTCTAGTTTGTTTCATGAGTTTTTAATTGGCTTGATGCATATGCAATAACCCTATCATTCTGCATAAGGACACAACCAAGTTATTGCCTTGATGCATCAATATAAATAAAAAACCCATTATTACCACATGGTAAATTAAAGATAGAATAATTGAATAATCTTCTATTAAATTCATCAAAACATTCTTCAAAATATTTTTTCCAAATGAATTTAACCCCTTTACGTGGGATCTTGGTTAATGGGTTAGCCAATTGGGAAACATTCTGGATGAAACGCCTATAATAACCTGTTAAACCAATAAAACTGCATAACTTGGTTATAATTTCCAGTACTAGCCATTCTTGAATTTCCTTTGTCATTGAAGGAGAAATATTGATTCCATCCTTGGATACAATATGGAAAATGAAAGAAATTACTTGAATCCATAATTCACACTTTCTAAATTTACCGTATAATTATTCTCTCATGAGACTCTCATGAATGATTCACAAGTTATTCCCATGATCTTGAAATATTTTAGAATATATCAGAATATTGTCAATGAATACCCAAAAAAATCATCAAGATATTCCTTGAATACTATATTCATAAGATCCATAAAAATTGAAGGTGCATTAGTCAATCCAAATGGAAGTACTGTAAATTCGTAATGACTATACCTCATCTGAAATGTTGTTTTTAGAATGTCTTACTTCTTCCATCATAATTGATGATATCCAGAATGAAGATAAATCATTAAAAATAATTGAGCTCATTAAATTTGATAAAATAAATCATTGATACGAGGTAGAAGATACATGTTATTTACTATAATGGCATTAATTTCCTAATAATCAATACATAGTATCATGGATCTATCATTCTTCTTGAAAAAGAGAACAATGGATCCCCACAGAGAAACACTTGGGTGAATAAATCCCTTTTAATCCAAGTCTTAAAGTTGTTTTTTAGCTCTAATAATTCCACAATGTCCACTCTATAGTGAGTTTTTGATATTGACCATGCATAAAATATTAAATCTATAAAAAACTCAACTTCACGCTCTGGTGGGCGTCCTTGTAAATGTTTATGAAAAAAATAAATGTATTCTTTTATAATAGGTACATAATAAATTTTACGATTACCTCTTTTATCCCCCAATGTTATTTTCCCTTCGTCCTTAACAATCTTATTTAGTAAAGTTTCTAAGGGTGTATTTTGATAAGAATCTGGTGATGAAGTTTCTACACTAAAGATAAATAATTCTATATCCTCCTCAAAAATCATAACTCCCTTCTTCTTGAAATAGATTTTTTCATCATAAATCATAAACTTTTGTTACTTTGGGTGAATTATCATAAGTCTATCCCCAATGTCAAAATTAAGGTATGTTATCTAATCTATGTTTTCTAAATATATTTTTGAAGGTTTCTTTTCTAAAATTCCTTTGATACCAACTATAATGCCCCAAAACCAGATAACCAGAAGCTGGTGCATTATTACATTTCATTGGAATTATTACAAGGATGTAAATCCAGAAGTAATTTATATTTTAGAAATCTTGGAAATACATATTACATACATGATACCCATAATTCATTTAGAAAACAAAATATAAAATGCAACACAATAACTAAAATAAACTTCATCCTTGAAATCTTAATCAAAGTTATCTTCTTCATAACTTGGGGAGAGAAACATAATAAGGGTGATCTCAAATGGTTAGTAAGGGTATGTATAGTGTAAGAAACACTTAATCATTATGGAAAGGTAAATATCTAAGAACACTTTCGATTTACAAAAATAGATAAGGAAAAACTAATATGGAAAGTAATAAATTGAATAATTTTCCATAAGTCAATAAATTTATAACGAAATACTTTCATAGAAATGTGGACAAAAAATCTCATGAATAAATAATAACTAAAATTAAATGAGGGAAATACTTTATTTAAGGATTCCATGTCTCCTGGACATGAAAACCTATTACCATCCAGGCCATTCATAAGATGATTTAAAACTAAGGGTAGAAACCCATTTGGACAACTTATTCACCCCATGAGAATATATCTATGCATCGAGGATCTATATAAAGTCTGAGCTCCACCCTTAATTTCTAGTCCAAATTATTTTTCATATTGAGAAACCAAAATAAATAATATTCCTTATCAAATAACCCTATATAATTAGTAATATGGATATATCAATAATCCACCTAAAGGAAATAATATAATACCATTAAAATAATGAGATTCGTGATATAGAAATTTAAAATGTATAATATATAGTATATAAAAGGAACTAGGTGTATAACATTATATTATGCCTAAAACAATTGAGAGGAAATCCCTTACCTTAAGTCTGATACTCTCTGTATGTGTCCAAAACTAATTTATAATGGTTTTAAACATATTATTAACTTATATAAAAATTATAATAATATTTATGATATCATATATGATTATTTTATGACTTTATATTAACTTTTTTTTAAAAATTCGAAGGTAATGTAACATTTTGGGTAATAATCGCTTTGTTTATCTTATGCATTCTGACTAGTTATTCTTGATCTTATTACTCAGATCATGATTTAAATACTTCCAAAATTTATATTATGATTTATATATCCTATATATTCAAAATATAAATATATATTATTGATAGATATATGAAGTGGAATACACCATTCATGGTGAAAATAGGCTGTACATATGCATAAATGTTGTTTCATTTTTCTTATCGCATTGAATGAAAGTAAGTGAATGAAATATATGTACACACACACACATAGATATATATATATATATATATACATATAATTAAAATAGAATTATCATGTCATATATTTCATAATTATTAATAATATATATTTTTTATAATCATTCTTGGATGGTGGACATGGAAGATGAATCTCATCGCGTCGTGGAGATAGTAAGCTGTACGTATGCACGAGCGATGATATCATTTTCTTAATGGTTAGATGGTATGGAATTTTATGGAATAAAAATTTTACAGAAATAATATCATTTTATATTTATGATTTAATTCATTTATATTCGTCATTATACTCATTGAAATAAAGTATAGATGAAAAACAGTTTACACCACGGTATGGAGACGGTAGGCCATACGTACACACGCATGGTGATATTGTTTTTCATAAGATGGATAAAAGGAGGAATATGGTTATCCCATTACAATATAAACATATCATAATATATTATATGATGGATTTAATATTTTATTACGGTAACAACTTAGGAAATAAAATTACAAGAAGAAAAAAGTTTGAAAGGGTTTGATAAAATAATTACCCCTTTTTTGAGTATCTCTTTTTGATTTGCACAAAAGGAATCCTTATGTTAGATTTATACCTAACCTGTTTCCCCTAGGATGAAGTGAAGGAAGTTGGGAGAGGAAATGGTCATGGTTTTGATGAGAAAAAATGCTTGGGAGGTTTTAATTAAAGAGGAGGATATGTTCCCTTTTATAAGAGAGGTGAGGGGTAATTTTGGAAGATCATAAAATATAAATTTATTATAAATTTATTTTTGGTTTATAATGGCTCAAAAGTGATTTATTTCAAGTATAATATGATGAGGAGTCTAAATAATCTCAACCTATAAGTTTGAGGCAAGTTCAAGTCATAAAACTAACCTTTTTTTAACTTTAACCCTTTGTTAAATAATTTAACTTTTACCAAGTATTCTTGTGTTTTTACTCCATATAGTTAATTTAGTTACTATAAAAGTCCAATAAAACTACAAATAGATAATTATTGATATTTTTAACACTATATATTTCATTTTTCCAAATCATATATTTTTATAATTGTTATATCATATAATAAAATAGTATTTGTTTCAAAAACTCATTTTTGTCAAATTTGACACTATTTAGTAATTGATTTTTGTTAAAGTAATAAAACTCGATTCCTTTAAACCAAATGAATAAAGTAAAATATAACATGTAATAATCATCTAGAAATTTTTTTATGGAAAAAAAACTTTCAAATTAAATTTATTTTAATACTTACGATATCATTTATTTGATTCATTCATTAATAAGGCAAATATGGCATCATTATTATCTCATAAATAAATTTAGTTATTTATTGTGTAAAATTAAAAATAAAATATCATGATTTGGATTTGTTTTTATATCTCTGATAAATATTTATATTTTAATATCTCCCTTATATAACTCTAATAAAAATTGTTTTAGTAATAAGATACATGTTTGTGTTACATTTCTCTTTACTTTAAATTAAATATTATAAAAGATCATTATTACACCCAAATGGTTTCATTGGGTCCTATAATAAACCTAAGGATGATCATGGTCAGACATACATCATCAAATAGGATTGGGACCCGTGTTAGGGTAGTTTTATATTATTATAATATTATTTTTTACCCTTATTTACTTAATTTACCCTTAAACCATGGTAAATAGTTTTTTTACTAGAGTTACTATTCATAATGTCAAAAAATAAAAGGTACCTATTTAAACAATTTGGATCTTATGATTCCAAATATTGAATCAATTTTTTCAAATTCAAATCATATAATTGTAAGAAATTAATTTAAAATTAATTCCTGTTGTCAAAAGCAGAAAGCAGGTTTTTAAGAAGTAAAATCTATGAAAAGATTGACATGTGTTTATGTTCAATTTCAATGTGAAATTACTTACAATAAACATAATTGGGTTAAATGATAAAATAATAATTTAATCACAATTTAAAACCATTGAAAAATATAATTTAACTATATAACTAAATTATATGAAAATGTATTTTCGAATTGAAATGCTGTATTTTCACTATTAATTAAAAATTAATACTTTTTAGAAATTACAAACATTTCACCCTAAGATAATTTTTATATTTATAATTAAAAAATGAAGTCCATTTTGAAAAATAAAATTTATAAAATTTCAAAATTGGGTTAATACTATTCATAATTGCTTTTTAAACGGCTAGCTTGATAGGTCGTGGTGTGCTTGAACTTGGGGTTTTATACAACGCAAGCCATTGAATTTTTAAAAAGAAGTGTACCATGGAATCTTGGGGTGTTATAATGAATGACATTCATATCAAGGTGAATTTATGTGAAACAAACATAATAGATCTTATCAATTTTTAAAAACTACTTTCATCACCAATGATCCATTTTAATTGAGGTAGGGAATGTTATTTGTTGGATTTATTTCCTTTTTGAGTAAAACAAGCATAGATTAAATTATATTAATTGATTTATATAGTCTTACATCCTTTTCAATAGCCCTATAATTTTTTTATTCTTTATTTTATCTATTTGAACCCCTTGTTATATTGTTATCAACCTATTTATTTGATTATTTTACAAGAAAACATAGAGAATGAAGGATTCAATTCATTCTTGTGCCTTCCCCCCCGTTTGTTAGTTATATTCATCATCATTGGCCTATGGGGACTCTGTTTGAATTTTTTGGGGTTGTTTGACCATGATCAAACCCCTAGATTCATTTCTATAGAATGAATGACATGTGGTTTGATGTATTACAGATAGATCAAGGAATGGTGTGGGATATGGGTGATCCCACTATGGTTCGGAGTCCTGTTGTGGTAGTAGGAGGCACTACGAGTGAAAGGAGTTATGAGGGTTTGTGTAGGAAGAAAAGAAAATTGATTTTCAACTAAAAAGTTCCAAAATTGATGGCCAGTGGTGATTAACATGATTTTTAGGTGGTCAATTGGAAAACATGTTGGCGGGTGATCCGGATCTGAAAACCGCATAGAGATCCAATGTTTCTACAAAAAACATGACTACTCACCGTGTAGTTTTTAAGAAAACATGTAGTGTACCTATGATTCAATGAAACTAGATATTTTTGCTGGAGATAAGTATAAAAGACTAGGTGGGACCCCTTTCTTCCATGTGACCCAATTTTAGTGGGCCAACATGTACTCCAGGAGTAAACAACCAAGTACATGTCTAGACACATAGACATGACCTAAAAGACATGGTCATGACCAAGATTACACATGAAGGCCATGGGTGCCAAGACACGCCATGAAGTCCCCTTACACACCATTTAGTACAATATGACCTAAAATCCATGTATTGGGGAGGATATGGCTAGGATTCCATGTGAGGTCACATGCTGTGTGACATTCCTTACATGACATGTACATATTGATAATATTATATCTCTCATATATCCTTTATTTTGACTCAAATTTGGGACAATGAGTAGCTTATCCTGAGTGTTTTCCACATAGAATGACATAGACACCTTTGTAGTGGATTTTGAGATATATTATAAGATATTCCGAGCATGAATCTTTTTTAGGTGGTGAAAAACAATGGCAGTGATCAGGAATGATCATTAGAGGGATGTTATGGTTGGAAATACCCCTATCATACTAGAGCGTAATTCCGCATACACCTCTATCTACAAAGTTTTACCCCCATGACGGACTAGGGAATGAGTCCTATAACTATTGGGTATTACACACTTGATGGAACATGGTGTAGGTCCTCTATCTACCGAGTGATACCCCTTAAAGGATAGTGCAAAATTTCCTCTATCTATGGATTTGTACCCCCTGGTGGACTAGGGGACATGTCCTCTATGTACTGAGTGGTACCCCCTGATGGATTAGGGTACAAGTCGTATATTTATTGAGTGGTACCCATAACATACTAGGATTTTGGTCATAAACCAAAAGAGTGGTACCCCCTAATGAACCAGGGAATGGATTCTATACTTGGATATTGTTCCCCCTAGACTATAAATCACAATGTAAAGGTGTGGGTCCTCTACGATGTTACTTCTTTGGAGAGTTATGTGTGATGCTGGGCATTGATGATGATACTTTTAAACTTCACAAAATAATTTTCCTAAGCTATCATGTGAGATATAAATCCCCTTTGTCACTCAAACGGGTCTCTTATATAACATATATATCTTTATTGTTGGGTTTGATTTATATCTTGATTTGGGTTGAACAGATAAATTATATCATGTTTACTATTTCTCCCCTCCAGTTTTTGGGGCATCCAACTGTGTATGTATATAATCACATTCAAAAGAGATTTTACAACCTGTGTTATGTCTTATGTAGAGAATGAATAGGTCAATAGTTATTTCATAGGAGTATAGGGATACTCAAGTGTAGGTTGATGGTGTAAGGTGGTCAGGGATTAATGATCTGGATCCAAGATCTCTCAAAATTTCCTTATTTTTCGTCAGGTTGGGACAACATTTCTGGGTGGGCTTGTATTTTTCCGCTTTAATTTTGGTTTACATTATTATAATATTTTATATTCTAGAGATATTATTACAAGAACTGTTTTTACTATAGATGATACTATATTTTATCATTATTCTTATTCACTTATGCATGGAGATAGTTGGGTGCATTCGTACATGTAATTTTGGAAAAGGCCTCCCATTTAGTAATACCTTTTAGAGCTTTTCCCTAGCCCATAGCCTATGGAGGTAAGCTTAGGGTAGTTTAAACTTGACCTTTCACTGTCCAGGCTAGACCTAGTGGGTTGGGTCATTAAAAATAAATTTTTATGTTATTTTTAATCATTATAATTTTATTTTAAACCCTATTAACTCATTGGACCCTTAACCGAGGTGATAAAAAATCTCTAGGGTTACTATTCATTATGGAAAAAATTTAATTTGACCTACTACATAATATTAATTATTATAATTCAAAATATTTAATCCATTTTACATTATTCACCTACTAGAACTAGTACAAATTAATTTTAATATATGTTCACAAAACCGAATGAAAACCATTTTTTAAAAAAATTCTTATTTTAATCATAAAAATTCTTTCACCAAAAAATCAAGTATAATATTGATTCAAATAGAATTAGATATATTCTTTAAAAATAAATGAGTCTTAATTTTCTTTCAGTCTAATGAAAAAAATATAAATGTGCCTTTTAAATAGTTGATTAATAGAAAATAAATGAAAATAGTTTTTATTTAAACAAGCACATTACTTATATTTCTAAAATGTAATGCATATATTCCTAAGTTGAAAGTAATATAAACATATGAATTATATTACTTCTTAAATATATATTTGTTTTATAAAATAGATTTTATTGACATTAAAATTAGCCTTATATTATTATAATGTCATAAAAGTGATATTATTTTCAAAATCAGAATTTTTCACTATTCACTAAAAAAATAAATATTTTTAGTATTATAAAAATTAGGTTAAATAATCTGAGATGTTTGGGGGAATCATGCTATAACAGATTAAAATATCTACCCCTTCATATCTAATTAAATCATTAAGATAAACACTCTTCTTTCCTTCTCCCATAACACTGTATGAATAGAAATGCAATCATGCTCGAGATGGAAATATTTTACTTTGTTCACCCTCATAGGGATATATACAGGGAGCATAAAACTATGGAGTTACAATGTAAAAAATACTCAAAGGATCACTGCCAAAATACAAGGTTTGAGGTAGATCACTTTTATGCCCAGGATCACTGCCTTTACAAAGCTTATGGATAACTCACTACACCTCAAGGGTCACTCCCCTCTATTTCTATAGCTCATTTCTAGTGGAATGTATCACCTTATTCTTCTTTATTTTCTCACTAATCTGGAAAGGTTTCACACTAGGTTTATGGGCATGTAGGTACCTTCATTTTCCATAATGAATACATCCTCAGTTTTAGATAGATGCATTGATGATGTCCCAATTTCATCTAGTTGATGAATATCACTTTACCACAAGTTTACTAGAGAACCACTTTTCAGTAATTGCATGATAATCACTACCTTTATGAAGAAAAACTCTTTAGAGAAGCTCAAATATCCTTCTCGAAGCAACCTTCTTTCATAAATATTATTTAGCATTTGTGAGGCACAAAACTTTCATTAATCTCACTTAGCCTTCACAAACTCCATTACTTTCACAATTTTTACAATTTTAGGTAGGATTTTATAGACTTTGATAACTTTCTTTAATTGCTAACTATTTCTCAAGAAACACCTTCTTGGATCACATTAAAAAATCCTAATCCTTAGAATCTTTGTAATGTATCTCTTATTTTCTAAAGTGGTTAGATTCTTATTTATAAGTGTTTTCTCCAATTCCAGAAGCATCCATCCACATGATCACCATTACATGATGCTCTCCCATTTTGTTCCCGATTATCCCTATCTTCATGAAGCACCATGGGAGTTTCCCATTAAAAAATCTCTCAATCAGATATTACAATCAAATCATAATTCATTTATGATGCTAATTTGCGATGACCCATACTTTCACAAAACAACCTTTGTGAAACCCATTATTTTTAAAAATCATGCCTCTTCAATATTTTTCAAGGCCTTCAAGTAAATCCATATTTCAAGAAACTATCCATACTATAAAATTTTGACCCCTATAATTTGTGAAATATTAGAAAACAATGTCCCATTATGAAAACAATTTTGTATACTACTTCTAGGGCATCCATTACTTTTTCTTGGATCATTTTCAACCTTCCTAGTTAATAATATCTCAGAACCTCAAAATATATCCATGGATAATTTCTTTTTTTAACAAACATAATCAACCGAAAATACTGAAATGTTAATTTGAGTTATTTTTCCTAACATTTAGAGAAATATCAATAATTCATACTAAGAAAATCATGAAATGGAAATTTAATAAACAATATCCATTTTTTCAATTTTTTATAACATTCAAAGTAGTAAATTACAATATCCGCACCAAAAATGAAACAAAACCCATTTTTGAATTTTTTTAAGCATAAAATGATTTTATTATCATTAATTGAAAAATAATCATATTTAAATGAATGTTAATTAATTAAATTGAATAAATAATATACTTAATTCATTTAAATCATTTATCAATTGTAATAAAAATACATTTTAAATATAAAATTAGTTTTTTAAGAACATCTCTTTTACCTAGAAAAGTTCAACACATATTTCATGATACAATTATTCATATTCATACATTCAATTCCAATGACTATATCATTAATATCATATTTAAATAATATTTTTTGGCCATTCATTTAAACTTGTGGATGTCTGTGGTGTACGCTATAGAATATATTTTTCTTTTAATTTAAAATTTAATCCCCAATTATGAAACCCAATATATAACACACAAAGAGAGAAAGATATAGAAAAAGAAGTATAAAGGGTGTGGTAAAATAAATCATAGGGTCTCCCCATTAACTTTCATGGTTACCTCATCCATGTGATATAAAATTTGATATAAGGGAGGTAGTTGCTTCACCGTGGTCTCCTCAAGAATTTTTATTGATCAAAAACCACTCTAAAAAATAGCTCTATTTTATCTTACATTATGGTTGCATTAATTTTTTCCTTAGTGGCCAAAGAAATTTTATTTTCATCTGTATATAAAAAGAGAGAACATGGAGGGTGAAAAGAAATTTCAAGTAGTGTAAAATTAAAATAAATATATTCTAATGAAGGTTCCACCCCCTTATGAAGTTCGGCCTTTCATTCATTATCACGAATGCATTCCTTATAAAATCTGTTTATAAGAGAGGGTGGTGTGTGATTTTGAGTGAATCCTAAAATAAATCGATTTATTCTTGAAATAATAGAGGATAAATCTTCAATTTTCCTATAATAAATTACTTCATCTATATTATGAAATTATAAAGAATTATAGTTTTCTTTCTAACTAGACCATCGAATTTTAATTTTTCATGAAATTAATTCCTAAATGTTTGTTTCCAAAAAAAAATCATCTTGGTTATCGGTAATTTCATAAAACTAATTATATTATAATTCATCTTATAGAAATTGGTTTAAAAAAATGATATGCAATGAAGTTATATTTTTTTAGTTTTTGAAATTTATGATTATTTGTGTTTTTTAATAATTTTTTAGAAGTGTTTTTGCCTCCCAAAAAATGAAATATAATTGAATATATTTATCCTTAATCCCAACATAATATTTTCCTTATTTCTTTATAATGAAACACAATGGACAATCTAGGGTTGATCTCACATAGAGACAGCTTCAACAAACTGACTTTTAATTTTTGATATTTATTATATAGAAATATACTATGAAATGAAAAATAAAACAATGGGGGTTTTAGAAAATTCATATAGTATACATATATATGATACAACAATTATTGAAAAACCCAAAAGAAGACAAAATTAGGTTAGTAAGAAAGAATACTACTGATCTTATAAGTTCATATTTATATTATCATTGTTCTTTAAAAATATTATCTAATTATCCTATTTAATAAAATGATAAATTCCTATCACTCCAATCCCTCACAATAAAATGATATTATCCCACGGTGAGACCTCTATATGTGGGAAAATAATATCTAAACCAATGGATAGGATAAATCTTCCCAACACATCATCATCATAATTCTAATCCATTGTATGTAAGATTATAATAATGGAGGAGAGTAATTAAGATGAATGATAAAAAGAATATGAAAGTAGATAAAAATGAGAGATCATAAACCATCATCTTTTTAACCAGTACCAAAATCATAGAATAAAATATAGAAAAGATTTTAGGCTTAAAAAATCAAATAGACACTACTCCATCCCTTTGAAAAGTATCCAAAGATAATTCCCCATTTATATGGGTACAAGAATCATAGAAGAGAAAATAAAAGAGTAAATGAGAGATAAGATTAATAGAAAGAGAAAAGGATAATATGTATAAAAATTTCGAAGAGTAAAATAGAAAAATTTTCCTCCTTATCTATGAAATATTCGAAACTCTTTCAAAGGATGTGTAAGTATAAATTTATAAGTATGAGGGCTGGATTATTTTCATTCCAAACATGTATTCCAAAATATAGATCCCTTTTGGACAATTTAATGGTCTAATAATAAAAAGTGTTATTCAGTAAAGTCATTTATTTATTTATTTTATTTCTAAAAACAAAATTTATGCTTCATTCTATATGTGAATAGAATGATATGATTGAATTACTAAAGTAAATCACTTACCTTTCAAGTCTCATTTAATTTATATTCTTCGATTTACCATGCATTAATGGAAATTAAAATGGAATAATATTTAGCATATATAATTAAATAAATTATTCATTTTACATTTATATATTCTAATACAAAATTTTAGATTGTAATGGATAGTAGTTTGTGAAATTTGGGCGTAATAATAAAATTTGAATAAAGAATACATAGATTTATAGGACCTACTTCAAAGATTCATTTGGAAATAATATTATTAGATACAAATATTTGTTTGATTGGATGAATTTTATCCCATTATTCATGTAATTTTAAGAAAAAGAATTTTAAAATTTGGATATGTGTATAAAAATTAATTATGACAATGACAAATTCATTAAAAAATATAAAATTAATCCATTTTAATAATAAAGTATAAAATATTCCCAAATCCTAAAAATTGAAAATTACCTATAAAATAATTACGGGAATTAAAATAATTAATGACATAATAAATTGTATGAATATATAATCTTCGTTACATAATTTGATAAAATATTCCCAAACATCACCTTGTCATTAGAGCTTGACCAAAATCACCTAGAAGGTCCATGAAGTACCCTTGACACCATTCTGAGAAAAAACATTAACACTTGATATTTATTCATTAGTTAGTTTCATTATATTTAATCAAATACCCTAGAATAATTCATATTATGACATAAATTAAACAATGTGATGAAAAGTAATGTGTAACTTTCCTAAAGGTATGTACTATATTAAATTTATAAAAATTATACACCATTATGAGACAATTCAACCATGATGTGCTGGAATAATCAGTCAAAAAACTTTGCAGAACCACTTACAATCCATGAAAGAATAAGAAAATGTATAATGAAGGTTTATTATTACCAATAATATCCATAAAAATCCAATTAAACAACCCTTAAACAAGGGTAATTTATGGATAAGAAACAAGGAAGGAGATCTTTTAAGATCCCCCTAGATCAGTAGTGCGAGGGAGGAATGACTGTGGGAGATAGATTAAAACACAATAATGTAAAAAAGGTATTTTTCAAATTTAAAATAAACCCTGATAATTATCATGGTTTGGCCACATAGGTATCCAAACCATGAACTAATAATATAACCTAAACTATCTCGATCCATGCCCCTCTCTTGTTTTGGTCGTCGAGTTCGCCAAACCATATGCTAACCGTGTAACTAACTCTAATAAATTTTAGCACTACACATGATAACTTCAAACAATTATTTATAAGTATTTATAATATATACCCCTAAATCATAGATGAAAAATAATTTCATGCGTCACTCACATGGTTTCTTCCAACAGTGTAGTAATCATGTGACAGTGGAAAACCATTTCTAATGATCCAGACATCAATCCAATGCACCTAAAATTAACCCAAGCACCTAAAACACCTATCAGACCTCATCCTTGTCCAAAAAATCTCCTTGAGATTCTCCACTCCAGAAATTAAAATTAAAATTATGATTCTGAAAACATTCCCTACTATGAGACCTATTCAAAACACCTATGAATATCAAAAATCATATTAACAAGAGTTTTTATAATCTCCCCACCTGAACACTTTTCATCTGGGAAAATTATTAGGGGTTCTCCAACCACCAATATTTACCAAACTTGGTAATAAATTCATGATAAAATTGAAGCATTCTCTCCTTTAATACCGAATGATCTTATACTGTGAAACATTAAAGATCAAGTCACATTACACCCCAAAAAACGAGCCACCAACTCATCAGCATTTCCAATATAGATATTGTATTCAACTACACTCGTATATCCCAAGACAACAATATAACACACCAATATTTTATTATATTGTTCTATATAAATAATGTTTTTCTTTGGTATACTGAGATACCCAAAATACTGATTTAAAACGAACCACAATATAGTATTGACATATTATTATTTAATAAGACAATTACCGCCTTACCATTGGATTAGACAGTATGAATAAGAGTAAATTGATTACAATAATTTTTTTGCTTACAAATACATAAAAATAATTCATTAATTATAAATTGAGCAGAAATTTAAATACCAATTATTTGAAAGTAAAAGCGATGGTTTTGTAAAAAATTTAGTTTATACATGAAATTGGTTTTTTATTTAAATAAATTAAATTATTCATTATTGGTGAATTATTTTAATATATAAATATATATATATATATATTCAATATTTCTTAACATTCATCTAATGTTTTTTATAGGCATGTGATATTAATATATCCTTGGTTATACTTAAAAATTTATTTTTCTAAAAAGATTTTTCATCACATATTGCCAACTTATTTTAAAATAAATTCCCAACACTTATAGAAATTTAATCTTGAAGAAATGGATCACATATTTAGAATTATGACATCAAAATTTAGTAAATAGAACCCTTTTATTTTTATTCATCATTAATATTAACTTTTGTAAATATTTGTCACCTTAGTAAGGGTAAAATAGGTAAAATAGGTTTAAAACTTTTGGATAAGGATTAAATATTTATCTAAAACATGAATTTATCATATTGGAAGATTGGAGTTTTTTAATTTATATACGTGTTTTGAAAATATTTCCACTTGGGTCCATTTTCCTTTAATTATGTTTTTTATATGAATTTAAGAAAATTATAAATAAAAAATATGACACTCTTATATTTAATATCTCTAATATTTTTACTTTAGAATAAAAAATAGATATGTTTTGTTCTAAATATTTATTTTAATGTTAAATTAATTTTTTTCATAGTATTTTTTAATTTTTTTTGTGATTTAATGATTACTTTAAATTTTAATGAAATGCCGACGGAGTGTTTATTCAATTAATAGAAAAATAAAATAAATTATTTCAAAAATATTAGAAGTAATACAATTTGGATGAATTATTGTGTTCTCTAAAATTTATATAAAAATATAACATTTTAGGTAAGTGTTAATGTTTTATATTTAAATTCATTTTCTTTTAAGTTGTTTTTAATGTTAATATAAATAAAGAGTTTTAAAAATGATATTATTGTTTTTTATAATGAACAATATTTTGTTAATTGATTTAAAATTAATAAAAATAATATCATTAACCAAGTAGAAGGGATATAGTTTTAAACATCAACCATGTTGAATTTATGTAACACTTTTCCCTTTATGGTTACATTATTTAGCCTTATGGAATAAAAAACATTGATATCACAGTAATTGTGAAAAGGGTTCATTGGGGGTTAATACCAAAATATAAGGTTGAAAACATAACAAAACTTGTCTAATTTTTTTATATGGTATTATTTAAACTCATACTTATCATAGTCTCTAATTATATTAATTTGGATCCATTTTCCTTGAAAATTTGTTTATATTAATTTAATACTATAAGTAACTCCAGAGAACAACTCTTCTCACTTATAAAAGGGCACCTATTCTCATCCCTACCTAATACCTTTTAAGACTTATATCTATGAAAATATCTACCATAATACCTTCCTATATTCCTTCACTATTTCCTAGAGACTTTATTATTTCCAAAATACCATCCCTTCCTCTCTTAAGGTGTAAGGAAAAATAGGATTGCCAACAAAAAAGTAAAAATATTAATAGAAAAGTTTCATGTTTATTTATTCATTTAAATCATATAAATACATTGTAACCATTATAAAAATAATTAATTTATTATATTATAGATTCTCATATTTTATTATGAGAATGAAAAAACCATTATCCATCTTCATCCCATCTGTTGGAAAATGATAACGCAGCTTGTGCGTACATGTGGACTACCACCTCCAAGCAACGAGGTGATTCATTTTTCATTTCCTTAATAAATTATTTGTAATAAGGATAAATTTAATGAATATATACGATAAATGTTATATAATAATTATTAAGGAAAGATGAATTATAATTTACCTTTGTTTCAATCCATCCATTGAAAATTGAAAATAGTGTTCCTGCATACATATAATCTACTATCTTCATGAACAATGCAATTCATTTTCCTATATCAATTTTTTATAGATGAATGTATATATATATATATATAATTAATTAATATATATGATATTTATATCATTATTATAATTCTTAATATTATAGAACCATGATCAATTTATATGGAATTGAACTACTGAACCGGAATCCTCATGAAAAATGAAAAAAATAACATCCAAAATTGACTATTTTAATTAGAAATTACTAATAAAGGGGTGTTAAAATGTTATATATGGATCGTAAATTATTTTATAAGTATTTATGTGACTATGTTATGTAATTATAATAAATCAAAATTTATTATAAATTATTTTACAGTGATTTTGGATCAATTTTTACACGAGTTAAGGGTTTTATGTTACAATATCATTTTTTACCATGATTGCCTATGATTAAGAATATAATGGTGGAATTTAATTTTATACCTCTCAATAATTCTCATGTATATTAATCTCCAATTTTTATTTCAAAATATTATATATTTTTCTTTCATTTTTTTCTCCTTAAGTATTCAAGATACTAAAATAATTGTTTTTAAGGTAAACTGACTTTATTTATTTATTCAGTCAAAAATAATTTTTTATTCCATGTCCATGTTTTCTAAAAAAACTTTTAGGAATGTTTTTAATACTCTCCTTTGATTTTTGGAATTTATTTTTATTCATGTTTTAATTTTTAATTTTTTTTAAAACAAATATTCATGTCGCTTTTCAAGTGAGGTAAATTTGGATTTTTAATGAAAATGTGATTGAAATATTTCTTTAACATATAAAACATGAATAGAATTTATCATTATCATGACTACTAACTTTTTTGAAGGTTTCTTTATTCATTTCCATTATTAATTTGAAATATATTTTTTTTTCAAAATATTTTGAAAAAATTCAGATTTTAAATAAGCGATTTCAATGTGAAAAGTTTATTTTCCTCCATGAATATTCCAAGAGACTTTTTCAATGAATTTTCATTTTAGATGAAATCCTTTGATATTACTTATGCATTATATAAGATATTTTCCAATAATGACTTATTATTTCTCTAGATGGTGTATGATCATGCTGATTAGTTGTTTATGGAAATCATTTATTTTCCATGTGTTATGTTATAATGAATTGTTGAGATGTTTATGAAACACATTTCCTTTCCATGGGTAATGATATATGGTGTATGATTTATGATCTTGTGGAACACATATGAATGGATTTTTTTATGTTATTTATGGGCCTAGAAATACATATCCTTCCAATTCTTTGGGTAAAGATAGATATCTTCTGACATAAAACATATTAGAGTGGAGAGTGAACCCTATTTTGTAAGGGACATTGTCCACTGTTTTAGTATTGAGAGTGAACCTTGACTAATATGTAGGAATGAGGAGTAAATCCAATCAACAATGTTTATCTTGCAAGTGACCCTTACCTACCAATTAAATTATTTTCTATTCTTTTTTTAAGACACATGATTATGTCTTATTCCAATGTTATTTTATCACCAATAAAGTTCATTGATTACTTTATGATTCATATCTTATGAGATACTGAGATTTATGAAACGACTTAATATTTTGATATTTGATATACATGGTATGATATTCAAATGTTATGGCTCTGTTCTTACAACTTTATACTCATGTTATGTTTGAGTGATCATTGATATCTCCCTTGTTAACCTTAGTAAGCATCCAATATCACCCTTTATTATGTTTAATTTTTGAACGGTATGAAAAAAGTTTTAAGTATGACATGTCTAAAAAGAGAGCTATTTATGAAGAGATTAGTGGAAGATGATATAGGTCACATATGAACTATTTGTTTATGTATCTAATATTCTAAATATGCTAAAACAATTCAATTCTAATGGGTATTTTAATGTTATGTAATGAATATTCATCTAAGATGATATATTATTAATGTATGAAATGTATAGGCCGCTATAGTCAGTATCAAATCAAGGATTATTTACCATTGGAAACATGGATGATAATTGTTTTTGAGAACCCCTAGGATAATCCAATGTATAACATAATAGCTTATGTTATTATAAATAATGGAGTGTGATTTTCTTAGTAAAACATATATGTCTGGAAACTATTTGGGGATATAGTTTTAGAACACATGAATCTATGGGTAATAACCCCAAAAGAGTTGGTTGAGTATATCTTGACTATCATTTTGGCACACAATGAGTGTTCCATTACTTTGCACCTAGTTTCATATTATCAGAGGGATATTCTTAGGTTAATTAAAATTTTCATTATGAACCATCATGATGGATTTGAATTGATGATGAACATTAATGACCTGGGTTAAACCTAAGGTGTCATAGATTGTAAATAAGGTATTTTGATTTAGACATATGATAGTTTTTTAATGATTATGTCCTTACCCAATATGATTATTCTTGCTTACACTATGTTTTATAGATTTATTCAATTTATAGAATCCAAAGTAACCATGTAAATGATGACCATGAAAGACAATTTACTGATTGTCCTCTTGAGAAACCAAATGTTTTGAGATATATAACAGTAATTTTTTTATGATTACACTACTTTCTCGGGGTATTAATCGTGATGAACTTACTAATGAGAAATGGAGGGGACACAATTATGTTGAACCCTTAATTATTCAATACACACCTTATTTTAGATATCCCACTAACCTACTAGTTACTAAGTAATGGTTCCATACCACTTATAAGATATTTTCCACTATACATTGTTCAAATCACAAAAAATTTATTTTAGTTGATTATTATTTCTAAATATAAGCATATCAATGGTTGTCACTTATTAATACTATGATAGAACATAAAGAAATTGAATCCAAGGAATGTGATGAGTTTAAGATATTATTTTTCAATAAGTACTTTCCTTGTTTTATTTATATAAAAATGGAGAAGAAATTTCAAGAGCTTAAGAATATATATAACAAATTCATTTAAACCTATGAGGTTAATTTTACAAGACTTGAAAGGTAATATTCTGGTATTATCTTCCAACCTAAAAGTAAGGTTGATCTTTTCTTCAATGAATTTAAACTACGTATTTTAATGGAGTTATCCATTAGTTACTTCCATTGCTATGGATAAATCATTTGATATACTATCAATGTGGAAATATAGATTGGATTTACCCATAAATCTCATGGGTCTGATAAGAAAATATAGTTTGAATTCAAATGACATTTTAAAGACCATAGAGATAAGAATATGATATTTCCTTTATTATAAAAATTTGAAGGGAAACATATAGTAAATTATATTAAGAGAACTGGTAAATGTTGTATTTATGTAATGAAATTTCATCAGGAAATCAAATACTAAAATTATGGGAAGAAAATGTTAGCTAATAATATAGATTAAACTCCATAGAATACAATTCATATACTCCAGTGTTTAAAATACAAGGATTATCATAATTTTTATATCCATTGATCTAATTTGAAGGTTAATTATGATGATCAACATCTTTATCCTATTATGTCCATAAAAAAGGGAAATATCATGTGATCACTATTGATGATGTGGGATATAATAATTATTTGGTGAAAAGAAAACTTAATATACACTCTAAAACAACCAATTTCTTATTTGATTGTGGATCTACCCACACTTTTATATCTAAATTTTTTTCTTTATGTACTATAATATCACCTTAATTATTAGATGTTTAATTAATAGTAAAACCAATTAATGGTATAATGGTCACATATCAAATCTATGATTTTTTCCTAGTTTATGTTTGTTCGAATTTATTTCCTAAAAAACTCATTATTCCCCTATAGTTGAATTTAATATTATATTTTGCATGGATTGAATTTATTTACATTAAACAAAAATCAATTTTCAATTAAGGGACATCAAGTTTCCTATTAAAAACTAACCTATGAAATTATATCAGTGTTATGATAAATATGAACTTATGATAGAAATCATCTGCACTATATGGGTCATGATTCCTTTTCAAATAGGGTTTTTATCTTAGATGGTTGGGGAGAAAATAAACATATATGCTATGCCTTATTTGAAATTGATTTTGATGTATTTTTGAAAGATTTTTCTTATATTCCATAAAATAATAAAGTTTATTTTTCAATAGAACTCATACATGGTTAAAAAATCTATTTTAAATAATCCATATAGAATGAAAATTATTGAGTTACATAAATTTAAGAAGTAACTCTAAGAGAATCTTTAAAAGGGATTCATTCAACAAAGTGTGACACCTTGGGTTGAAAATTTTATTTTTGTAAAGAAGAATGATGGATTGATGTAAATTAACATTGATTTTGGGGAATTGAACAACATCAAAATCAAGAATAAGCATCATCTTACCTATAATGAGGATTTTTGATCAACCATTTAGAATTAAATAATTTTCCAAGAATGTCCTTCAATCAAGATATCATAAATTGAGGTTAAAGAAGGAGGATATACCCAAGATAACATTCTATACAATGTATGAACACTATGAATTTATAGTGATACTATTTACTCCTTCTAATTCACTCTCTATACTCATGAAATTAATGAATGGAGTCTTTTGAGATCAACTTTATTACTTTGTGGTAGTTTATATAGGTGATATTATTATATCTTAAAAGGGTAATGAAGAGTAGGGATATTACCTAAGGATTGTAGTATAGACCCTTAGGAAAGAAAATTTATATGAAAAATTTACCTAGTGTGGATTTTTGATGAATATATTTTCATTTTCCGGATATATAATATCAAGAGAGGTTATATCAGTGGATCCATCAAAGAATTAAGTTGATTAATGTTGGACTATACCAACCACAATGAATAATATCTAATGCTTTCTTCATTTTGGTGAATATTATTTATTCATTGTTGATATTATATCTTGAATGTGTAATCTAATCACCATGTTAACTCGTAAGGGATCTAAGTTCCTTTAGACAGATGAATGTGAGGAAAATTTCAAGTAACTAAAGATAAGATTAGTCAACATACCTATATTTAAACTAAACTATAATGGATACGGGTTTTTGATGTTTACTTATTCATTAAATAAGGGACTAAGATTTTAAATCATTTATAATGACATGGTGTGAGATTATGGCTTACAACAATTAAAGGTTATGGATAAAAATTACATAAATCATTATTTAAAGTTAACTAAGGAAATTTATTCATTAAAGATATTAAGGTACTTAAATTATGGAGAACAGTGTGATATATATACTAATCATAAATGTTTAGATCGTATATTCACTCATAAATAGATGAATACACACTAATTTTTTTATTTTATTAATGATTTTTACTGCTCAATACTTTATCAACTCAGGAAATATTACAGGGTGGATGATTATTTGTGTCAAAAAATAACGATGGATTATCTATAATGAGGATTAAAAAAATATTTCTATATTTTAAAAGGATTGCTGTAGAAATCTTAAAGGAATGAGAAAATATTATCATTCTCAAATGAGTGTTCAACCATATATCCATGCGAGGATTAAAGAGGTAAGGAATGAATATGTGGAACTGGAAAATAATTTGGAAAGATTTTCTTTAGTTCAACCTTGATTGTGAGGTAATGATAAGGTTTATGAAATGAGTATACATCCTGTAAACAATAGACTTGAATAAGGATCTATTGAAAAAATATCATTCTTCAACATTCACAATTTATCATAGAAGTATGAATATTTATAGATATCTTAAAGATTAAATATGGTGGTATATCATTTAGAGGGATATTATAGAGCATGTAACTTGGTTATTAGTATGTCAAAAAAAATGTCTGAGAGATAGAAGTCTAAGGGGACTTTATATTAATTAACCATAAGAGAATGGAAATGGGAAAAAATCACCATGGATTTTGTATTGTGATCTCAAAAATATCTAAAGGTAATAAATATATTAGGGTTATTGTCAATTTATTTATGAATTAAAAAAACTTTATTTCTATCATATAAGATTTATATTTTTACTAGAATGTTAGAATATACACAAATGAAGTGGTAAGGTTTCATAAAGTACCTCATTCTATTATATTTGATTAGGAACCAAGGTTTACCTCAATGTTCTAGAAAAATATTGATCCAAAAACCATATTTAGAGTTTTGTTTAGTATTTCTTATCATACTCAGGTAGTTGGTTAGTTTGAGAGAACAATTAAAACCCTAGAAGATATTTTGATATCTTTTTCTATGGATTTTAAAGGCAGTTTGGATTAAAACCTTCCACTAATTGAGTTTTCTTAAAACAATATATTTTAATAAAATATTTAGATAACTCTTTATAAATCCCTCTATAGAAAGAAGTTTATAAATTCATTGTGTTGGGATTAAGTTGGAGAAATAAATTTATTTGGACATATGATTACTGAGTAAATGGTAGAGAAAGGTATATCCATTCTGTGATACATCAAGGAATTTCAGATTCGATATAAAATTTATTTTGAAAATAACTGGTAAAATATATTATTCAAATTTGGTGAGAAGTTATTACTATAAATTTCTAAGTGGAAAAAAGTTATGAGATTTTAGATAAAGGAAATAGGAGTATAAAGACCTTAAAATTTCATACATAGATACAACATATTTTTAGATGAATATTAGTCACATAACATAATGATATAGACTATAATCATATTCATCATGTGCCTATGAAAAAATGGATATATAAAAATTTGGTTCATAAAAGTTCTATATCTTCTCCCACTAAGATCTTCATAAATAACACCCTTTATTGAAATATCATTCTTAGTACCTTTCTTCATAAGATGGGTAAATAAAACAAAAAGAAAGGGTGATATAAGATGTTTATTAAGGGAGAAAGGGTTATTTTAATGATTTCTTGATAAAAACATTAACATAATGGTTTGAGAACACAATCATAAAATTTCAAAATCACACTATAACATAATAGGATACTGGAAGCAGTTTAAACCACTTACAAATGGTTTTTCAATAGTTTTAAAAAAACAAATAAATTTTTAGTCAGAATCCAACTCATGATGGCTCACTCAATTATACATGATTTTTGAGAAGTGTCACAGAATGCATTCTAGTGGTGGTTATTATTTTTGTGGTGATTTCTCATATCAAAACTGCTGAGGGTTTTATGACCATTTAAATCTCTATGAATTTTTTACCATGTATATTGGTGGTTTAAATCACTAGTAATATTTTTTACTATATATAGAGGATTTATAAACTTCTTTTATATATAATTTCTATTAAAGTAAAAATTTTAGAAACTTTATCCCAAGAAAAAGTATAGTAATTTGATGAAAAAATTACCATAAACAAATAAAAAAGAAATAATATTCATATAATAAAATTACAAAACCTAGAATTTCAAATGATTAAAACCATTAAAAAAAGTCCTGAAGGTAGTGACTATTGAATGAAAAAAAATACAATCATATTAATATTCGGGAAACCATAACAGACTAATTGTAAATGGAGTTTTAGTTAAAGAATAATCAAAATTATAGAAAAATGTGAGCCAGACTCTAACATATACATTTATAGAATTAGAAATGATTTATATTATATAATGAATTATAATTTGAATTGAGATAAAAAATACCAACATGAATAGTGTTAATTTAGGATTAACCAAGTTTTTGATATAAGTAAAAAAACTCCGGTTTATAGTGGTAGAAACCCATATCAATAAAGATAAATTCAAATATAAGAAAATTTCAATAATTAAATGGTCAATAAGAAAATGAATTTATTTTAAATATCATAATTCATGATCAAGTAACAATGAATGAAAGAACTTATCACAACATGAAAATCCACCACTTAAATCAATAAAAAGGAAGTGCCTCTAAAATCAACTCACCACAACCTCAACATGTTTCCACTTCATCCATTTCCTTAATATATACACATTAAATTGTATTACCACATCAATACATATCACCACATAATCACATAACCCCACCATATATATGGAACCCCAAACTTCATTTTACAACATCTCAAACTTTGTATCTTCATGGAAAACCAATCTAAAATTTCCGGAAAACAACCTCATAAATCTTTACCACATCATAACCAAACAACTTCCTAAACACTACAAATAAAAAACTAACATGAAATAAATTACTTTTATAAGTTTACCATAACATGTCTTCCACACAACAAGAAAATAATGAACTTCTCTCCCATTCCATTCTTCCATCGATCTCTAAATGTTACCACAAACACACTTTCATTAAGGAAAACACACAACACCCCTAAAATAATAATAAAAAAAATTATAACATAATAAAAAATGGTTAAAAACTAAAACATATACACCCAATACTTATAACCACTTAATTATATGGTCTAACCTAACTCTACCTCCTAAAATGATCCTATTAAAATACATGGTTTCATCATAATAATCATATGTTTCTCATACCAAATCTAATATAAAATTTAATAAAACCAAAAAATTCATCAAAATATAATGGAAGACATTACATGGAATCATATAAAAATTAACCCAAGAGAGACTAAGAATGATGAGTATAAGGGAAACTTCCAAATAAAAAAATCAAAATAAACCAGGCATATAGACTTCATGCAATGTAAGAAAAATATATATATCCACTATATTAGACCACACTATGGTTTCTCAATCCCCATATCATTGTGTTAGTCTATCAGAGGTGTAGTTACACAACACCCAGATCGATTCCAAATTCATCCCCCATCAACACCTGATAAACTATGACCGAAAAAATATCATTCTCTATAACCACTCCCTGCTACCGAAAGTTGTATAATAATTTTATTGATAATTAAGCAGTGTTGTATATTAATATTTAAACATACAAACAATAAAATATTCCATAATAAATTATTATGAGCTTGTTTGATTTACTTTCTCAC
Source organism: Viscum album (assembly GCA_963277665.1). Taxonomy (NCBI): domain Eukaryota; kingdom Viridiplantae; phylum Streptophyta; class Magnoliopsida; order Santalales; family Viscaceae; genus Viscum; species Viscum album. Next base: position 194,815,898 of record OY728145.1, read on the forward strand.
TCAAACTATCCATCGATTCAATATCACGAAGGACACATCCATTTATCTTCTAATATGATTTAACCAATTCTTTTTGAAGAGAAATGACCTTCTCATCCTGTATTTTTATATGATCCCCATGTTACTTGATTGCACTCCCTTATTGTTGAATTGTGATTTGAATTGAAATAAAAAACCTATGAGAATATAGAGTTAGGAAATAAATAAAACTAGAATTATATTATTCTGTAGTCCCCCATAACTTATCAATGTTATCACACATTAATGGTATCAAACCCATCCGGTGCACACAACCAAAATTCTCCATCCCAAGAATCTGAAAAAATCAATCTTCATTGGATAGGAAGAAGGATTTTATGGGATTGACATCCCAAAGTTCTTTTATTTTTTATATATAAATCAAATACCAGTCACATTTAAAGAAAAACATATTTAATAAGTTAAAACTAAAAATAATTTACCACAACGAAAAATGAATTCATACCCTAACTTATTTAGAAGGATCATTCACATAACTCCCATATGTTTTTTATGAACATCTAATCAAAGTTTTTTTTGGGAGACATGGTGCCATAATTTATTTAACTAAATAAAGAAGATATAAAATATTAATTTAATATATGAAATAGATAATATTATCTTATAAATATTTAAACTAATGAAAATACTACCACATTAAATCTATTTCTTAAGAAACTATTTGGAACCACAGTGTGGGTGGTGATTTGTTTATCTCGACTTGAAACATTTTTTTCTTGAAACATCCTAAAATAAATAACATGTATATTAATAGTAATTTATGAAATTTTATATCTTTTTCATATGCATGTATATATGTATAATGAGATTAATATAATAATATATTTATAATACCATGTGATTCTCATGGTGATTGTTATTGAAAAAACCATCTAATCCTCTCTAGGTACCCCATCCGACACCTTATAATAATATATTCATTTCGATAGTAAAACTATTTCTATATTTTATAAAAAAAAAATTATCAGTATAAATTTTTTTCAACAACTTTATTAAACTTGAAATATTTACCTATAACCATCAACATAAAATATCCTCATGAAGAAATAGGAGTGACCACCTATTACCATAATGTAGAGTCACCACATGTTGAACCTTTTGAATTAGGACATAATGTTCTAGATGTTGATGGGTGAAAACAGAGGGTGTTCTAGACATTGATTAAATACTGATGGGGTATTTGGAGGGCATCCAAATGCTATCTAAAGGGATACCGATCGATCATTATGTGTCTTTGTGGTCATGGGAACATCAAACGAGAGTAAACTAAGATCAGTGAAATGATTCTTCCTTAAAAAAGTAAAAATATCTTCAAAACACATATTTAAAAATAATTATGCATAAAATAAATTTAGATTTGATAATAGATTAACAGTTCAAAAAAAAAATAGAATATACATAGGTATGATAACGAATGAATGCACATACAAACCACTATAACATTTAGTTTTCAAAAATTAAAAAAAATAATGGTTAAAAATAAATTTGAATATGATATTAGATCCCTAGTACTGTAAATTAATAACATATAACATAGGTGGTTCATAAGTTAATAGATGAATTCATATACAATATTTTTTTCTTAAACTATATCATTATTATTCTCTATCATTACATAATATACTTTATCCACCCTAGAAAGACTTATATTTGCAATATCATAATGGGAAAATATGTAAGTTACTTAATATTGATGGGATTCAATTTTAGAGGTCAAATATTTTACTTCATCAGCGATATTATACAAGCATCTTTATTTTATGTGAATGAATACACTCCACCATTCATCCAAGAAATATTCCACATAATATGCCTATTTCACTTATAATGAGAATGTATAAAAATTATGTAATTCATGATCACCAACAACCATCAGATGAGATAATTTCACCGAAGTAAAGTTTAAGGAATTAATTTTAAAAACATGGGTAACATCGACCCACTCTCATTTGAATAAAACCACTAAACATTTTCTATGTGAGTTTAATTTGATAATAAATTTCAAATATATATACTATCCCAATTCAAAAAATATGATTATTAAACTATTCTTAAATTTTAAACCCTCCTCCTAATCAAAAATATGAAATTTAAATCCATTCACATTTTTAGTGTCAAACTTTCGAGCATGTCTTAGAGGACCTCATGACCGAAACTTGAAATCCTATGACAATAGAGCCCAAGTATCATTACTAATGATCTATAAAAATTAATATACATTTTTCATATTTACAAAATATATATGTCAACCTAATATCCATATTGATTGAAATATTTATGAACTTACAAGATGTGGAAACCATTCTACAATCAATTTATAGACATATTTTTTTATATTATTCCCATTTCAGGTTTGAATTATCATTAATCTCTTTTTTTGTATCCTATACACTTTGAAAAATGGATATGAAATTTCACTATTTAGTTTTGTATATTTATGTGCCAATAATAAATCAATTTCTGTCAGTGTAATATTTGAGATTCTCTCAACTTGTTGTCCAATAGTATGAAAGATTTTTGATTTCCCAGGTTGTTAATATTGAGTCGATATTTCATTAACATGTACAACTTGATATAATATTTTCTCAATATCATCATAGTTTCTAGAAAAAAGGTACGAAACTCATATACAAAATAGCCTTTAGAAAAAGAGCCTTCAGGTATAGATTTATTTTTCACATATGATTTAAAATGACCATGGTATCTTAGTAATATAATAAATAAAACATAAATATGTATTTAATGAAGTGAAAAATTATTTTTACTGAAGATGAAAACAAATAAATAATGTAACTATCATTTGGATACATTCAATGATAATGTATGAGACATCATAATTTAGCTTCTACTACCAAATAAATAGTTTAATTCATTATGATGTAATATATTATGAAGTAAAGATCATATCCATTGAACAAAGTGTTAATAAAAATCTACCCTGTATTTTTTCAAGCTTATCTAGTTGTATGTTTTTCTCACACAGTTTTTCTAATAATGTGAAAAATTATATTAAAACCACAGTCACAATTTTTGGTGATAATGTATGCAGTTCCAATGGTAGTAATTGTTGTAAGAAAATATGTGAATCATGATGTTTAAATCAATTTTACCTATGATTATTTAAGTTGAATCACATTAAGATGTTACTTGAATACCCATGTGATACTTTTTCATGTTATAAAATTTGAAGGGATGTATCTTTATATTAATTTTTCATTATAATTTTTTTCAGAAAAAACATTAAATTTTCATTTTCCCATAGATCACACTTTATATTAATTGTTTGTTAGTCCTTCTTAGAATTGAGATGGTCCACCAATTTCCCATTCTCATTAAGTAATTTGAAGATCAAATTTTCACAAAAATTCATCACAATTTTCATAAAATAAATATTATGATGAAAAAAATAAATTCACAATATGTTAGTTCGAAGATTGTACTTTTTTACCATCGTTCCATTCCAATTTCAATTGATGATGCACTTAGAACTCATTTACCACTATAATTTAAATGTTACACCTTCCCAAATTCTATTTCAACATTTACTAGTTGTCCCAATATTTTATAACATGTCAACAAATTTGAAGGTGGTATACGATCAATAATCCCATTGAATCTTCACTTATTTAACAGATATCTATGAGATTCATTGAGAAATATACAATGACACAAGGAGAGCCATTTCTTACTATAAGGTAGTCATTTAGGTGTAAAATAAAAGTTACAAATAATAAAATCCATGATCATGTTTGTTTTCCAAACAAATAAGTTTCCAAGTCTAGGAAAGTCAATAATAGACCACATTAGAGTGGTGTGATTTTTGGAAATGGTTCTAGAAGATTCATCATTTGTCTTAACACTGTTTCTCCATAACTCTTAGAATTATTCAATTTGAGGTTATAAGTATAAATTAATATAATTTCTAGGGATTATTTTTCCAAAATAATCATGAAAATGAAAAAACACATTTTTTTCATACATATCCCTGGTGGTAGATTGTATGGGATCAAAACAATCGAAAAATGCTATAACTGTTACTAAATTTCCCAAATGGGCTGAATCCATTGAAAACCAATATCAATTAAACATTCATAGGATTAGATAAGAAATATGGATATAATGAATATAATTTCATCCATGATTATGAATATTTTGGATGTTGATTTAACCCTGAGAGGACCAGTTTGGGATAAACCGAACACTGAGCGGGGGGGGGGGGGGGGGGTGAATCAGTGTAGGGGACTTTTCAAACCAATTCCAACTTTTATCCATGTACCTGTTGACCTGTTAGGATTTTAATTCTCTTATTCTCTTTTCCTTGTCGCATGCAATAATAGAAAGCAGTAAAAATATGCACATGATATTTTTACAGGGTTCACCACTCAATAAGAGTAGCTACATCCTTTCCATGCCTGGATATGACCAGTGCATGGATTCTCCAGTATGATGTAATATGCAATTACTGTGGAATGGCTAAGAAAACAATCCTCTAGACAGTGTAAGTCACTACACTTTAGAGGGGGGTGGGAAACAATCCTCTTCTTTCAACTGGTGATGACCTAGCCCAACTTGCAGCCTCTAGCTGGTTCTTTATACTACCTATGGAGACAGTCTTCTTCCTTCTTCAAAAGGTAGGTTTTTCTCTTGGTCTTAGTTAGTGATCTTCACTTTATTACTTCCAAAGCAGTAGGCAAGAAATTATTCTTTATTTCTTTCTATTCTTCTCTAGTGAAACACTAACTGCACTAGACTTCTTCTTTCTTATTCTTAGTGAAATAAACAACTGCACTAAAACTTTCTCTTCTTCACATGTTATCGTTTAGCGCAAAACCATCAGCACCGAGCTCTTATTCTTATTCTTATTGCTAGAATCATAGGTTCACTTTGTGATTGTAAAAGAAATTAAGTATAGATCAACTTAGCATCATCACAGTTAAACAGAATCTGGTAAGAACTTCTAGAACAACTCACATCTTGCACGCCAATCCTTACTTGCATGCCTCCCTGCTTGCACGCTGCCTGCTTGCGAACCTCACTGCTTTCTCACCACCTGCTTGCATTCCTACCCACTACTTGCGCGCCACCATTGAGAATAGCTCACAACTTGTGTGCCACATTTGGATTATACACAAGAAACTTCTTGAAATCACATCCCTGCTTGCACTCCTCTAGCAACTTGCACGAAGAGACTTGCACGACAAAACTTGCGCTGAAAAAATTTCATGGAAAAACTTGCGCGGAAAAACTTGCGTGGCACCATACTTGTGAGCATTATAAATAACTCTCAGCTTGCGCACCACTTCAGCTTGCATTCCGCCCTCTACTACTTGCGAGATCAGAGCACCCTCTACTACTTGCGTGCCCAGAGATCAAATTTTCTCTTAAGTGTTGAGCATCAAAAAATAAGGAGTATAGTCGTCTATTTATAGGTATTTTGGTGACTTTAATGACACATAAACTTGTGCACCGCTCCATCACTTGCGTGCTGCTCCATCACTTTCACACCCTTCTATCACTAGCACGACACATTCTTTTCATTGTTATATTTTGATATGATGATGTTGGAATATGACTATTGCGAAACATAAACTTGCACGCCAATTATACTTGCACGCCACACTTGCACTTCACTTATACTTCCATGCCACACTTGAGCACCCCTTTTTGACTTGCGTGCCAATATTTAACTTGAGTGCCACTTTATTTCCTTTGTCATATTTTGACGTTGTGATCTTTAAATATGACTTGCGCGCCACTTATACTTGCGTGCCACTTAAACTGTGATTTTATGATGCCTCCATATTATCCATTTCTTTTTCATTTCTCTATTCACTGCTTCCCATAACCATTCTTCAGCTTTTATCATGAACTCCACTATCATGATATATAGCCTTGGATAGACCAGATTTAGCATCGCCAGAATTACAATGAGAAGTACTGAAACATCCCTATCTTCGAGTAGTATCATTCCTTCAAATCAAAATGTTATATGATTGGCATCTTCATTTCTCGCACATTCCTTCATAAGGCTTGTATCACAAGTTCCCATAACTTATGACATTTTTGAAATACATAGAAGAAAAGCATTGTCTAGTTTATGTCCATTCTTTTTGGAATAGGAATTACAAAGTACCTTTTCATTCTCACTTCAAATCCTCAATTCCTTTTAGAGTGTTAATTAAAAAGAACTCCAATAATATCTCTTCATCCATAAGTGGAGGCTTTAAGATTATTCAAATAAATTCAGTGTTTCAGACATTGTATCACCTTTGATACATGAATTGGGGACTTTAATAACTGTGCAAAAATCATCTGATTTCAAGGAAATGCGTAACACATGACCTTCTTAGAATGACAAGCCCTTCCACAATCTCTCTTATTCTTAAAAAATCATTCTACAAATCATGAAAATCATATGATTCTATTCTTTAAGTAAGTTCTTGCATGGTTCTCATGCAATCATGAAGATTTGCATGGTCTTCCTCAAATTCTATTTCTTCTACAATCATCCTTAGATGGATGATACCTCACCATTCTTCATTATTGTAAACAATGTGTCACCATTGACACAAGTTATTCAAACTAAGGATCAGTGCATTAATCATCTGAATTGATCTTCTTAGAGAATTTCTCAAGTATGAGATCCAATGCTATAATTCCATAACAATTCTCTAGGAAACCTCACTTCAGCCAATACACACTAATTTTTTAGTCCTTCATCATCTTCTTCTTCATTTTGACCAGTATTTTCAACTGTTGACAACAAATACAATATTCATACACAAAGTGGTCCAAAAAAACCCACCACTGTTATTATCTATAAAATGAAACTTCATGTTTTCAATGGTTTTTAGTGACATGAATAATCATTACAATCAAGGTTTTAAAGGTAAGTAATGCCAAACCTTTTCAGGTGTGTTATTTATCTTCATATTCATAGTAGTATGTTGATTTAGACTTCCAACATCTCCTATTGATTGCAATTTAGAAGATGATTTTTTACAATCATGTTTACTTGAATCCTCTCCCCAATAAATCATACAATGATTGGGACAAATAAGTATTTTTGTATAATTTTGACAATGATTGTTAACAGTTTTTTTTCATATCATAAAATGACTCATGGATCCTATCTTTAATAAATTCATCAAACAATAATTCCAATATCATGTAAATCACATTATTTTTAATTCTGCATAAGCATTTGATATGATATAAATTTGGTAGAATGGGATATTTGGATATTTCAAACATCTACTATAGAAATATATTTTTTCCATTATTTACAAAATCATGAAATACATTTTTCTACTCGTTGAAGTTTTCTATTAAATTATTTACTACAACATCAAGAGGAGGATATAATGACATGTTAGTATCTTTATCTTGTTGTCCTATAGTTCCAAAAATTCATTTTTCAAGTTAAACTTTTTATCACCATAAAATGGTTGTTCTAATATATTTGATGTGGGTTTTGATGCCTTTAAATGAAAAAAGAATCATTTATTAGGTTTTTTCTCATTTTCCATTATCTATTAATTTGTGAGATCAGTATTTTGATTTAAATCATGGCTCTAACTTTTTGTAACGTTCAATTCTTCATGCCAAATCTAGTAAAAATATTGATCAGGGAATCAATTCAATATCAATTGTTCGCAAAATTCATGTCTCTTCAACTATTTTCCAAAATTATATTCAGGGTTTTAAAATATTATTTTCCCAGCAACAAATTTATTGGAAATGGAAATATCTAAACACTTTCCCAAACCCTTACCATACTGAAGTGTGTTCTTTAGTAATGCGATCCATCTTTTATCAATATATGAAAAAGTGCATACACTTTGTAAATAAAACTAAAACACACAATAAATTTTATGTCATTTTAAAATAATTAATAATTTATTCCAAGTAGAAAATATAAAAAATTATTTATTCATGTTAATTAGATTACATTACTAAAAACCATCAATTTTCTTAGATTTTAATTAGATTTTATATAATCCATAAGAAATTAAAAGTTGTATATAAGTATGTTTAATGAATTAAAAATATGAAATTATAAATATAGTATGAAATAAAAAATTATCAAACAAATAAACAAACATATAATCGGGGATGATGAAGAGGTGTGTTAGTAGGTGACAGAGGTTTTAGAGGAGGATAAGGTAGTAAGTAAGACCACTAGGTTGAGGGAGAGGGCTCAGGAGTGGAAGTGGGTGTTTAGTGGCTTGGAAGAGAGGGCTTGGTGGGTAGGAAAATGGGAGAAAAGGGAAATGGGACAAGTGAATAGGGATTGAGGAGGGGAAACAAGGTCTCATAGAGGGAACTATGAGAGATACATAGTTTTGGGACTAGTGGCGTAGGGAGGATCAACGAGGGACCGAGGTGGTCTTGGGAAGAAGCCTTAGAGAGGGATTAGGGAGCATCACTAAGGGCTCAATAAGGATTGATAAAATAAGGAATTGGAGAAGTGGAAATTTCATTTAGTGAGGTAAGATGAGGGGTAAAGGGGAGCATTTAGTGGGATTGAGGAGGGGTGGGGGATTAGGGAGTGGAAAAAGGGAAAGGAGGGATTAGTTAGGAGCAGGGATAAGGGGATCGGAGAGAGGTAGTGAGGGGGAAATGGAGTCTTAGTTGGGAAAAGTGGAAAGGGAAATCAGGTAGTGGTAGCAAGATCAGATGAGGAGTAGTGGCTAGGGGGGAAGGGGGATCAGTCGGGAGTGGGTTCTAGGGGGATCATGGAGTGGCAGTGAGGGGAACATGATAGTAATGGTGGGGGATCTGGTCCATGAGGGAGGGGGGGGCTTGAGATCCGGTAGTTATAATGTAACCAACAACATTGGTTATATGGTTATAACATAACCACCATCACATAATAAAAACCATATATATTTGTTCCACATGATCATAAAAAATTCATCATATCAACACATCATAACTTGTTCAAAGAAAATAGTTTTCAGAAATATTTAATCAATTCAATATAAGATAACCACTGGAAAATAAATGGGTTATATAAAAATATCATAAACATAAGAATTAACTAACTAGAGAAAAATATGAATGTAATTATTGGATTATATACCCAGTGAATAATAACTTAAATTATATATGCTATATTAGGTGGAAAATTATTTTAAAAAATTACTTGGAACATTTATTGAGGAAAATATCCTTTTGACATTTTTTTAAATAATCATTTCCCAATTATCAAGGAAATATTTTCTTTTAAAATAATTTGGAAAACATGAAATGGAATCATTAAAACATTTATTATTCATGATGTGAGGAAATTTCATTAATTTTGTTTACGTAAAAATAAAACATTCCATTCACACTTCTATAGAAAAATAAAAAATTACCACATTTAGAGAAAAGAAGATTCCTTGTAAAAAAAATTTAAAAATTAAAAAATGTATAAAAATGTATTTAAATAATCATAGTTTATTAATAAAAACATTCTTTAATTTTTTTTATAAAACATAGATATGGAAGAAAAAGTCTTTTTGACTAAATAGAAGAATAAAGTCGATGTCCCTTAATAAAAAATATCTCATATATTCCTAAATTATGTTGAGGAAAATGAAACAAAAGAATTTAATATCAATAAATAAACATTCTAGAATAATATTAATGAATTTTTAAGAAGTATATTATAATATTTTATCATTGGAAACATAGTCTTCAACAATCCTGATAAACAATGAGATTGTGACACAATACACTTACCAATTTTGGAATTTTTTAATCATATTGAAAATAAAGTATAGAAACTTATATATATTTTCATATACCATAATTTTCTTTCCAATAATAATAAAATATATTCATGGATAGTATATACACCACAAAAAAAGAAGTGTTGTATAAGGCATGGGTCCCACATAAATAAAAGTGAGACAAAAATCCCATACCTTAGGTATAAATTCTTTCATATGCATTGGATTATCATATTTAATAAACATATAATTATTATTAATCTATTAAATAACCATAATAATATATATCATTGCATATATTATTTACTTATAACCTTTTATCACCCATTTGTTAACACTTCTATATTAAAATCACTATTCCTGGTGATATCTGCTTTATTTTTTTATGTATGTTATCATTTGGTAGTTTTGGTCCATGTATTTTGATCAGGGTTCCATAATATAAATAATTATATAAATATAATATATATTCACTATATAAATTTTTATTTTCATTCATAAAATATAGAGATATAAAAAAGAATTAATCCATTCATAGAGATGGTAGGTCGTGCGTTCAGATGTATACTACTTCCATTTTTCAACAGATGAAGAGAAAGAAAGGTAAATTATAAATCACCATTTAAAAAATAATAATTATTCCATATATATGACATATAATCATTTAATACAACCCTATTTTCATCCATTTAAAAAATAAATGAAAAAAATCACTTTGATTTGTGGAGGTGGTAGTCTATACGTACGCATGATTGATGTTATTGTTTTCCTATATTTGGAAGGTAAAAAAGGTTGGTTTAAATTTTCATTATAGAAGTATAATTATGTGATAATTATAATATATAAAAAAGAAACCATGAAAACATTCATCCATAAAATATGGTGATGGAAAATTAATTCTCTTGGTACATGGAGATAGTTAGTCGTACGTACACACAAGTGATACTTTTGCTTTCCATTTGATGGATAAAGGGAGAATAAAGGCGGTCTCATAATCGTTATTAAATTTATTTATATTAAGTATACTTAATTTATTATTTTATAAAAAATATTATAGATTTATAGGTGGTAAAATAATATTTAAAAAGAAAGTGATCGGTTAAGGTAATTACATCTTCTTGGAAATAACTCATTTATACATCATCTTAAGGGATCTAGGCATGGTATTATAGGAATAGTAAAGCCTCAATAATGTGTCTAAATATGTTTATAATAGAATATTTTAGAGTTTTGTTGATATAGAGGGTTTAAAGTGGTGTGAATAAGTGAAAGGAAGGGTACCCTTTTATAATTTAGGGAAGGGGAGGTCTTAAAATTTCTTTAAATATTATATTAAATTAAATTATTTTTAAGTTAAAATGAATCCAAATTTAAAATTTTATAATATAATATGAGGATGAATCACAATAATGTCATGTAAAGACCCGTAAATTTCAAGGAAATTTTTTTCTTAATTTTCTTTGGAATTTTTCAAGAACGCAGTTTCTGACGGTACCTGATTCTGAGGCCCGGTGTGCCCGGAATCATTTTCCGTAGTTTTGGCTCGGGTACGTTCAGTGAACGGACGAGCGGGTTTTTCTAACTTTTGAACCGGTGCCCGGAATCGAATTCTGAGTGCACCGATGAAATCGCAGCGCCGGGTTTTGCCTAGAAACGCCTCTTCCGGAGTTGCGTTTGCTCAGGTGTGGTTTTTAAATTTTGGGACTTAAGGTTAAGAAATAAAATAAAGTTGTTACGACAACTTTATTTTTATTTCACTTGAAAGCCACATTAAGCTGGTTAAGCTTAGTTGAAGCGGATAGGGTGCAACTGAAATATCCTATCCTCTTGATAGGATATTTATGGGTGGGGCCCGCACGAGCCCCGCCGTTTCTTCCGCTAAGTAACGCACCCGCGAAAACCCGTCAAAGAAACTGAAAGTCAACTGACGCGGTTTCTTAGTTTCTTAACAGACCATTAAATTGGGTTGTTTCTTTCGTCCAATTAATTGGGCGGTTTCTTTGGTAAATTAATTCTTGGAATTAATTGTTCGTTTCTTTTTTTTTATCGTTGCTTGTGCGTTAATAAAATAAGATTACTCTTATTTTATTTTGGGTGGAAGCTTGTGGCGTGGGGAGAATTTGGAGGAGAGCGTTCTTCTTCGGCGAAGAACGCGAAGAACGCCGGCCTCCGGCGAAGAACGCCGAAACCGCGGAAATCAACGACGCTTCTTCCGTGACGTTTCTTCCGCGACGATCGTTCCTTTCCAAGCGACGTTCTCCCTTCGAACGCACCTCGACGACAACGGAATCAACGACGTTTCTCCGGCGACGTTTCTTCCGCGACGATCGTCCTCTTCCGCGACGAACTCGCGAGCGACAACGCTCGAGGTAGGGGTTTTAAACCTTTTTAAAGTTGTTGATCTTTCCTTCGATCTTGAAGGTTCTTTTTTTTTGTCGGCCCTTGTTTCCGAATCTTTTTATTTATTTTTAAAAAGATTGTGATGGATTATCGTTCTAGAAAGGCCAATTGTTATCAATCTAATGCGAGGGGGGTCGGGCCGCACAAACACGGCCGAACCCCCCCCCTCCTTTATTCTTGTTGTTTCTTGCGGATGGAGCGAGATGGCGTGGTGCCGTCGCACCACGCGGGAATCGTACGGAAACTATTGAGCGGCGCCGTCGCACCGCGCTGTGGAACGAAATCAAACAAGATCGAGACGCCTTCGCGCCACGCCGAGAAGTCGTTCAAGCACGCGACGTCGTCGCGCCGCGCCAAAGAGGCCGCAGATTAAATTAATTTTATTTTTTTCTTGAGCGCAGATTGACGGGCGACGACAAACGAGGCCGCAAGTTAATTTTGAGGCCTCCGCAGTGAAGGTCGAGTCCCGGGATGACCGTAGGCGCAGACGGGAAGCAAATCGGACCACCGGAGCGTCTCCGGTGGCCCGCGGAAGCCGGCGGCCGGAGGCGGCGGCACCCCGCGGGTGTCCAGGGTGGCACCCCGCAGGTGCCGCGGGGTTGTCTGGCGACACCCCGCGGGTGTCCAGGGTGGCACCCCGCGGGTGCCGCGGGGTTGTCTGGCGACACCCCGCGGGTGTCCAGGGTGGCACCCCGCGGGTGCCGCGGGGTTGTCAGGCGGCACCCCGCGGGTGTCCAGCGCGACACCCCGCGGGTGCCGCGGGGTTGTCAGGCGGCACCCGGCGGGTGTCCAGCGCGACACCCCGCGGGTGCCGCGGGGTTGTCAGGCGGCACCCCGCGGGTGTCCAGCGCGACACCCCGCGGGTGCCGCGGGGCTGTCAGGCGGCACCCCGCGGGTGTCCAGCGCGACACCCCGCGGGTGCCGCGGGGTTGTCAGGCCGCTCGGCCGAGCCGAGCCGGACCGGCCCTGGCCGGGTGGGGCCGGGCCAACCGGGTCGGACCCGGTTCGGGCCGACCCAGGGGGGGGGGTCGGGCCGGGTCGGCCCGGACCCGGACCCCCCCCGTTTTCGGACCATTTCGGTCAAATTCACATATCTTGAGCTCCGGACGTCCGAATGACGTACCGTCAGCTTTGTTGAATTCCTCTCAGTGAGACGGAACTTTTGGCTTACTCTGCTCGAGGTTTGGATGCCGACGGAGTACGGTCGGGTCGGTTCGTACACGAAACCAACCGGGCCCCTGGAACGAAAAAGCCAATAACTCACAGACCGGGCGTCCGATTGACGCGCCGTCTGTTTCGTTGACTTCCTCTTGATGAGACGGAACTTTTGACATACTCCGCCCGAGTTTTGGATGCAGTCGGAGTATGGCCGGATTGGATTGTACCCGAAATCCAACCGGGCCCCTGGAACGGAAAAGCTGATATCTTTCAGCCAGGACGTCCGTTCGACGAACCGTCAGCGGCGTTGGTGATTGCGTTGAGTAACGGTCCCTTTGAGTATACCCTATGGGAGTTCAGGGTATAGTTGTGATACGGCCGGGATTGGTTCGCACACGAAACCAACCGGGCCCCTGGGACGAAAAGGCTAATAACTCACAGACCGGGCGTCCGATTGACGCGCCGTCTGTTGCGTTGAGACCCCTATGATGAGGCGGTCCTTTGAGACACTTCTTTGTGGGACTTTGTGATACTTGTAGTATCGACCAGTAGCTCGTGGAGCGGACCCTCCCGGAGACGAGCGTGCAGAGTACGGAGACCGTGTAGCCGACTGAGACCTGACGACTGCTTGACCGACTCGACTTGGAGTGAGTCGACTAGCCCAGTGGACGGAGCGCCCGGTATTTGGCAGCAGACCCACGGCGGACGGAGCGCCTGGTAGTTGGCAGCAAACCCGCGGTACTCGACAGGGGGAGTACCTCAGTAGGCTATTTGGGTGAGCGCCCGGTATTTGGCGACAGACCCTCAGCGGACGGAGCGCCCGGTAGTTGGCCGCAAACCCGTAGTACTCGACCGGAGGAGTACCTCAGCAGTCTTAGGTTAGTGAGCAGTACCTCAGAGTCGTGACAGGACCACTGTACACTCTAGAGACGGAGCTCCTCAGTAGTTACGGTTTCGATAATGAAAATCCTGGTTTGAGCTGAGTCAATGAATCTTTGCGTTTCCTCATGATTGAGATGGGTCGCTTGATAACTTAGGTATATGTATGGGCATATACCTGGGTGATGGTTATCCGTTGATTTCATGATTTTTGTGTATCCTTGTGATTGGATGGGTTACTTGATGACTTAGGTATATGTATGGGCATATACCTAAGTAGAGTCTGATGTTACTTCGTGATTGCTGTCTTTACTTTGTGGATATCCATGTTGGATTTAGTGAGACCTTAAGGGTCTCGGGGTCCCTACTGAGTAGCTTATACTCACCCCTGCACGGGCTATGCCCGCACTTTGTTGTGTTGGTTGCAGACGACGGACAGCGCAGATCGCAGTTGAGGCTTGCGGAGCAGGTCGGTACCCGGAGGAGGACCACTGGGCGGACGTACCCGGAGTAGACGACAGGACCCGAGGAGTAGAGGAGCTATTTGTACCTACCCTTCAGGTAGGATCCGTGGTGGACGATCCAGGAGCTGAGCCATCTGTACCTACCCTTCAGGTAGGAATCGAGGAGGACGACCCAGGAGCCGCTTCGTTCTTCCAGCTGCTGTTTTTCCCTTTCGAGTTGTACTTTACAGTTGGGCTTGTATTTCCGGCCCTTTTACTTTTCTTCGCTTGTGTTTACTTTTCCGCTTGCTTACTCTGTGGTGTTTGTTTGCTTTTGTAATGGCAATGCCTTCCCAGTTATCGGGATTTACGCCATTGGTGCTAGTCGCCAGCCCCTGGCCTATGGAAGGCGGGCTTGGGGTAGTCACGGCACGGGCCCCGAGGTCAGGTCGTGACAGATTGGTATCAGAGGTGGTCGGTTCTACCGCCGATTCTGATCTTTCTTTCTGTGAAGCAATAGTGTTAAGGGTACCGAGTATGGTTTTCAGTTCAGGGAGTCCAGTGTTGGTGCGGGCGGCCGACGTATCCATATACCAGGACCCTGACAACTGAATTCCGACTTTGTGCACGAAAACACTGATTGCGTGTGTGTTTCCAAAGTTTAAAAATGTCAGCTCAAACCAGGTCAGCTCACCAGGTTTAATCGTTTGACCGTGTTACGATGTTTCTTTCAGGATGCCTTTTCTCGGACGACCAGCTTTAGCCCAGAGGGATGTGCGTACTGACAGCCTGCCGACCGACGAGGCTTCGGTTCAGGGCCCTCTTGCAGTCGAGGCACCAGCAGAGGCACCAGCGGTACTACCATACGTTGGGCCACCGATGCCACCAGCCTCAGCAGTAGGCGATGCACGACGCTTGAGTGCGCTGCATGAGTTCCAGCGCCAGAGGCCACCCAGGTTCAGGGGAGAGACGGACCCGCAGGCGGCTGAGGATTGGCTGGAGGCTGTGGTGGGAGTCTTCAGGCTAGTGGAGACGCCATCGGACTTTATGGCGATCTTTGCGGCTAGCCTTCTTCAGGCAGCAGCAGGCAGGTGGTGGAGCCACTTGTTCCAGTTTTTCCGTGGGATGGCCTTCTCTTGGGAAGACTTCGAGACCTCCTTCAGGTTGGAGTATGTGCCAGTAGCTCTACACCCCGAGCGTGTTCGGGAGCTGTTGCCTTTGTCGCGTGCTTCTCGATCAGAAGCCGAGTCATCTGTGGGCAGTAGACAGATAATGCAGAGGCCTAGAAAGACCAGACCAGCAGTTGGGCGATCTCGGGTTTTAGGACCAGTGGTGCAGGGCACCCGGAGTGGGAACAGAGCTAGCCGTGCAAGGAGCAGGTTGTGTTACTCATGCCGCGGAAAGGGTCATCTGGCACGTGACTGTCCGACTTCCGATCCGCAGGCTTTGGGGGAGCCACCGAGATAGAGGCAGCGACAAATGCTTGAGAAACAGTAGAACTCTTGGAGCAGGTGGACAGGAGCGGAACTAGTGGATACGTCTCTTGTACTTCTAGTTCCATGTTTGACGTTGTATTCGTGTCTTTGTATTATGAGCTGCAATAATAAAGAAGACACTTATCTCTTGTGATGTTTGCCTTCCTGTCCTCTTTTGTGATGTTACTGAGTGGTCCCGGTTAAACTGTTGACTTGACCCTCACTTTCGAGATTTCAACTGGAGCAGACCCAGTGACCTCACACTGATGCCGACAGTGTGACTCGACCCTTGGAGGCGAGAGTGACAGTTGGATCTCTTAGTAGTTACGTCGAGGCCTTACGACGTCATCCATGGCATGAATGCATCCTTCATGCTAGGATTGACTGTATTAGGCAATGGGCGTGGTTCATCTAGAGAGGGGATGAGACCAGGTTTCTCTTTTCGGCAAAGGAGAAATTTTAGAAGCTCTTCCAGATCATATGCAAAGGAGGTGCAGTTCATCCAGGAGCGGATGAAGACTGCACAGTGCAGTAAGAAACAGGAAACCAGTGCCCGTCTTAGAGACTCGGGTGTGTTAAATGTTTCAAGAAGAGGAAGCTTAAAGGACAGATGAATCTGCGGAGTAGAAGACGTGGAAGTGGGGCCTTGAGAGCAGCAGGTGGTGGTGTACATCTCAATATGTTACAACCACCCGCCTTTGAAATCCCCGCCAGGCTCAGGGAGCAGGAGGGCTGGGAAGGAGAGTAGCTGCATGCGGTCTAGTAGTGTGACCCAGGGGTTCTAAGAATGATTCAGGGTACGGGCTATGTCTACTATGAGCTTCCATATCTTTAGACATAGGTACCAATCATTCTTTCCTTCCACGAATCTTGTCCCATACCTAGAGGTTCCAGGTAAGCTGTTGACTTGACCCTCACGTCTGGAGATACCTTTGGGAGGAGACTCGATAATCACACTTACGCCGACAGTGTGATCTGACCACGAGGTGAGAGTTTCGGTTGGAATCTCTTGGTGACAGCGTCGAGGCCTTGCGACGTTGGTCTGGTTATGGATCGAATTCACAGATCATACCCAGGTTGACTGTTTTAGGCAAAAAGGTTGTGGTTTATCTACAACGTTGGGATAGGTTTTCCTTGGTCAGCGAAAAGGAAACCCTGGGCAGCTCAAGATAAACTCATGCACAGGAGGGTGTAGCCGATCATTCTTGGGTCGACCCACCTTACCTTCGTGGCAGCAGGAGTTTTGAGTTTCAGTTCTAATCAGAAATGGAGACCTATGGAGTTCGAGGATGACGACCACGTCTTCTTACGGGTCTCACCTCGACGAGGTTTACGGAGATGTGGCCTGGGAGGCAAGTTATCTCCGAGGTTCAACGGACCTATCTAGGTCCTCAGCTGGGTAGGCGAGGTGGTTTACCGCTTGGCCCATCCACTTCAGTTGCACTAGGTGCACGACGTTTTCCACGTATCCCAACTGAGGAGTTACGTGCTCGACCCCCCTTCACATATCATCGACCATGAGGAGCTAGACGGTGGCGATGAGTGTCTTATACGGAGGTTCCTGTGGGGATCGACGATCGACAGGAGCGGATCCTAGGAGGATGGTCGATTCCTCTTGTGCACTTTCTTTGGCAGTGCGGGAACCTCCAGGTGAGCACATGGGAGCGGAAGGCTCAGATGCGTGCTCAGTACCGCTTAGTTTCCCTAAGTCTGTGGTGAAGCTTTACGGGGACGTAAAGCCCTGTGGTGGGAGTAATGTAAAGACCCGTAAATTTCAAGGAAAATTTTTTCTTAATTTTCTTTGGAATTTTACAAGAACGCAGTTTCTGACGGCACCTGATTCCGAGGCCCGGTGTGCCCGGAATCATTTTCCGAAGTTTTGGCTCGGGTACGTTCAGTGAACGGACGAGCGGGTTTTTCTAACTTTTGAACCGGTGCCCGGAATCGAATTCTGAGGGCACCGATGAAATCGCAGCGCCGGGTTTTGCCTAGAAACGCCTCTTCCGGAGTTGCGTTTGCTCAGGTGTGGTTTTTAAATTTTGGGACTTAAGGTTAAGAAATAAAATAAAGTTGTTACGACAACTTTATTTTTATTTCACTTGAAAGCCACATTAAGCTGGTTAAGCTTAGTTGAAGCGGATAGGGTGCAACTGAAATATCCTATCCTCTTGATAGGATATTTGTGGGTGGGGCCCGCACGAGCCCCGCCGTTTCTTCCGCTAAGTAACGCACCCGCGAAAACCCGTCAAAGAAACTGAAAGTCAACTGACGCGGTTTCTTAGTTTCTTAACAGACCATTAAATTGGGCTGTTTCTTTCGTCCAATTAATTGGGCGGTTTCTTTGGTAAATTAATTCTTGGAATTAATTGTTCGTTTCTTTTTTTTTATCGTTGCTTGTGCGTTAATAAAATAAGATTACTCTTATTTTATTTTGGGTGGAAGCTTGTGGCGTGGGGAGAATTTGGAGGAGAGCGTTCTTCTTCGGCGAAGAACGCGAAGAACGCCGGCCTCCGGCGAAGAACGCCGAAACCGCGGAAATCAACGACGCTTCTTCCGTGACGTTTCTTCCGCGACGATCGTTCCTTTCCAAGCGACGTTCTCCCTTCGGACGCACCTCGACGACAACGGAATCAACGACTTTTCTCCGGCAACGTTTCTTCCGCGACGATCGTCCTCTTCCGCGACGAACTCGCGAGCGACAACGCTTGAGGTAGGGGTTTTAAACCTTTTTAAAGTTGTTGATCTTTCCTTCGATCTTGAAGGTTCTTTTTTTTGTCGGCCCTTGTTTCCGAATCTTTTTATTTATTTTTAAAAAGATTGTGATGGATTATCGTTCTAGAAAGGCCGATTGTTATCAATCTAATGCGAGGGGGGTCGGGCCGCACAAACACGGCCGAACCCCCCCCTCCTTTATTCTTGTTGTTTCTTGCGGATGGAGCGAGATGGCGTGGTGTCGTCGCACCACGCGGGAATCGTACGGAAACTATTGAGCGGCGCCGTCGCGCCGCGCTGTGGAACGAAATCAAACAAGATCGAGACGCCTTCGCGCCACGCCGAGAAGTCGTTCAAGCACGCGACGTCGTCGCGCCGCGCCAAAGAGGCCGCAGATTAAATTAATTTTATTTTGTTCTTGAGCGCAGATTGACGGGCGACGACAAACGAGGCCGCAAGTTAATTTTGAGGCCTCCACAGTGAAGGTCGGGTCCCGGGATGACCGTAGGCGCAGACGGGAAGCAAATCGGACCACCGGAGCGTCTCCGGGGGCCCGCGGAAGCCGGCGGCGGCACCCCGCGGGTGTCCAGGGTGGCACCCCGCGGGTGCCGCGGGGTTGTCTGGCGACACCCCGCGGGTGTCCAGGGTGGCACCCCGCGGGTGCCACAGGGTTGTCTGGCGACACCCCGCGGGTGTCCAGGGTGGCACCCCGCGGGTGCCGCGGGGTTGTCAGGCGGCACCCCGCGGGTGTCCAGCGCGACACCCCGCGGGTGCCGCGGGGTTCTCAGGCGGCACCCCGCGGGTGTCCAGCGCGACACCCCGCGGGTTCCGCGGGGTTGTCAGGCGGCACCCCGCGGGTGTCCAGCGCGACACCCCGCGGGTGCCGCAGGGCTGTCAGGCGGCACCCCGCGGGTGTCCAGCGCGACACCCCGCGGGTGCCGCGGGGTTGTCAGGCCGCTCGGCCAAGCCGAGCCGGACCGGCCCAGGGCGGGCGGGGCCGGGCCAACCGGGTCGGACCCGGTTCGGGCCGACCCAGGGGGGGTCGGGCCGGGTCGGCCCGGACCCGGACCCCCCCCGTTTTCGGACCATTTCGGTCAAATTCACATATCTTGAGCTCCGGACGTCCGAATGACGTACCGTCAGCTTTGTTGAATTCCTCTCAGTGAGACGGAACTTTTGGCTTACTCTGCTCGAGGTTTGGATGCCGACGGAGTACGGTCGGGTCGGTTCGTACACGAAACCAACCGGGCCCCTGGAACGAAAAAGCCAATAACTCACAGACCGGGCGTCCGATTGACGCGCCGTCTGTTTCGTTGACTTCCTCTTGATGAGACGGAACTTTTGACATACTCCGCCCGAGTTTTGGATGCAGTCAGAGTATGGCCGGATTGGATTGTACCCGAAATCCAACCGGGCCCCTGGAACGGAAAAGCTGATATCTTTCAGCCAGGACGTCCGTTCGACGAACCGTCATCGGCGTTGGTGATTGCGTTGAGTAACGGTCCCTTTGAGTATACCCTATGGGAGTTCAGGGTATAGTTGTGATACGGCCGGGATTGGTTCGCACACGAAACCAACCGGGCCCCTGGGACGAAAAGGCTAATAACTCACAGACCGGGCGTCCGATTGACGCGCCGTCTGTTGCGTTGAGACCCCTATGATGAGGCGGTCCTTTGAGACACTTCTTTGTGGGACTTTGTGATACTTGGAGTATCGACCAGTAGCTCGTGGATCGGACCCTCCCGGAGACGAGCGTGCAGAGTACGGAGACCGTGTAGCCGACTGAGACCTGACGACTGCTTGACCGACTCGACTTGGAGTGAGTCGACTAGCCCAGTGGACGGAGCGCCCGGTATTTGGCGGCAGACCCACGGCGGACGGAGCGCCTGGTAGTTGGCAGCAAACCCGCGGTACTCGACAGGAGGAGTACCTCAGTAGGCTATTTGGGTGAGCGCCCGGTATTTGGCGACAGACCCTCAGCGGACGGAGCGCCCGGTAGTTGGCCGCAAACCCGCTGTACTCGACAGGAGGAGTACCTCAGCAGTCTTAGGTTAGTGAGCAGTACCTCGGAGTCGTGACAGGACCACTGTACACTCTAGAGACGGAGCTCCTCAGTAGTTACGGTTTCGATAATGAAAATCCTGGTTTGAGCTGAGTCAATGAATCTTTGTGTTTCCTCATGATTGAGATGGGTCGCTTGATAACTTAGGTATATGTATGGGCATATACCTGGGTGATGGTTATCCGTTGATTTCATGATTTTTGTGTATCCTTGTGATTGGATGGGTTACTTGATGACTTAGGTATATGTATGGGCATATACCTAAGTAGAGTCTGATGTTACTTCGTGATTGTTGTCTTTACTTTGTGGATATCCATGTTGGATTTAGTGAGACCTTAAGGGTCTCGGGGTCCCTACTGAGTAGCTTATACTCACCCCTGCACGGGCTATGCCCGCACTTCGTTGTGTTGGTTGCAGACGACGGACAGCGTAGATCGCAGTTGAGGCTTGCGGAGCAGGTCGGTACCCGGAGGAGGACCACTGGGCGGACGTACCCGGAGTAGACGACAGGACCCGAGGAGTAGAGGAGCTATCTGTACCTACCCTTCAGGTAGGATCCGTGGTGGACGATCCAGGAGCTGAGCCATTTGTACCTACCCTTCAGGTAGGAATCGAGGAGGACGACCCAGGAGCCGCTTCGTTCTTCCAGCTGCTGTTTTTCCCTTTTGATTTGTACTTTACAGTTGGGCTTGTATTTCCGGCCCTTTTACTTTTCTTCGCTTGTGTTTACTTTTCCGCTTGCTTACTCTGTGGTGTTTGTTTGCTTTTGTAATGGCAATGCCTTCCCAGTTATCGGGATTTACGCCATTGGTGCTAGTCGCCAGCCCCTGGCCTATGGAAGGCGGGCTTGGGGTAGTCACGGCACGGGCCCCGAGGTCGGGTCGTGACATGTCATATAATTAAATTTTTACAAGTTTGGTTCAAATTTGTACCCTTATCTTATTGTTTTAACCCTTCACTAGCCCTTTTGAAAATACCATGATATTAACATTTTCTACCATTTAATGGTTAATAAAATTACTATAAAATGATAAAATAACCAAAAAATAGAGAATTATTTATGTTTATAACCTTATAAAATCAATTTTTATTAATTTTATAGATTTTAATAAAATATTATTTATTATAAAATATCATTAATACCATTTTAACATTATTCATTTAATTTGACATTAAAAACAAAAATAAAAAAAAGATTTATAATATAATGACTTAAAATCTCCATTATATTTCATATAGATCTATAAAATTCATGGTATATATAAAATCATACAAATTAAATCCCTTTTTAAATTTTAAAATCATTTATTTTAATTTTTTTTGTTTATTTAATAAATATTGTATTAGCATTGAAAAAGAATTTAAGGTTATTATATAATTTATAAAAATTATAAATAAATTTATATAATGATAATTATTTCATTAATCTCATAATAGACATTTATATTCATTAATAACTTTTTTTTATTATGTGGACATATAAGAGATATTTAAAATTAAGAGAGTTACATTTTGTAAATTTCATCGATTTAAATATTATATAGGCCAGTTTTCCTAAAAAAGTATCCATTAAACAACTAAATTTAGAGCCTATTGTGATTTAATTGTAATTAAATTCATAAAATAATAATTAGTATGAAAAATTATAGCCTTATCACTTAGTTTTAACCTAGATTAACCTGATTCACCCTTTACCGAGGTGATAAATTTTACCCTGATTACTATTCATATTAAAAACAATAAAAGAGTAATATTTAAAAAAATAACCTAATGATTAAAAAAATATAATAAATTTTATCTAATTCAACATCTAAGATTTGTCAAAATTAATTTTAAAATAAGTATGAAAAATACGATGAAAACCGCTTTTAAAAAAAACACAATTTTTAACCATAAAACCAGATTCATTCTTATCCCATGCATATAAAAATATCATATTAATGTTAAAAAATATTATTTGAGTATATGAAATATAAATTTAATTAAAATAATTCAACAATATTTAAAATTTTCAATTATTAATTTAAGAACATATCTCACATGTAAAAACAGTTTTTAGGAAAATATATTTTTACGTTTAAAAAAGTTATTATACTAAAATCAAACATAAAATTGATTCCAATAAATTAAATGGTATTTTTAAAAAATATAATATAATTAATTTTAATTTTAAAATATTTAAAAAGACATAACTTTGTACATACCAAAAATAAAAATACACTTTTCAATACAAAATTGTATCTTTCAATATTCACAGGAAAATCAATCTTTATAGAAAATTATCAAAAATTCATATAAACATAGTATTAATATGAATATTTAAAATATTATGTTAATTTTTTAAAATTTATAAAATCTATAGAAATTAATCATAATATTTTTTTAAAAAATAAATAAAAAATTCTTTTTAAAGAAAACATATTTTTGGAAGAAAAAAATGACTTTTCTAAAAATTGTGTTTTTATTTACTATGAATTTACCAATACAATTATATATATTTAATAAGGAATTTATTCCTATACCAACCTAAAAATTTAATTGCTATAATATAACTCTCACATTAAATAGTATTTTAATAGTATATCACGGTCCATTTAAACTCAGTTTTTCATTTAACATTAGCTGTCTAAGAAATTTAATTTATTGAAAAAAATATTTTATTAAATATCAGGGTATTAAAATGAGACCTATTTATATTTGACCCTTTTATTTTCTCAATCAATTAGAAATGGTAGCTTATCACTTCAAGCTTCCACTGAACCTATCTCAGGTTCATGATGTGTTCCATTTATCTATCTTGAGGAAGTACATACTTGATCTATCATATATACTAAGATCCGAGGTCATACCATTGGAGAATGATATTTCATATGAAGAGAATAATGTATAAATATTGTAATTTAGAGATAATTTTCTAAATAAGAGGACTACCCACCTGGTTAAATTTTTATGTAGGAATCATAAATTTGAAGAACGTACATAGGAACCCGAGGATGTGATAAAACATAGACTTCCTATTTTTTTGTGTTAGAGTGGTGAAATTTTGATGGAAAAATAATTTTAATGGGGTTATAATATATCACCCAAATATTTCATGATATTGTTCTTTATTAACATATATTATTTCATTAATGGATTTGAATACATGTAACATCATGTTAAAACAAACCAAGATAAACTATTGAAATATTACTATTTAATGAGACTATTACTTCCTAGAAATTGTATTGACTATTATGAAGAGGTCTAAATAAATTCTAAAATCTTAAGCTTTACACATGTATAAATTGAATTCATTTTTATAAATTCAATATAATATAAAATAAAATAAAAAATTGAAAGTAAAAGAGTTGTTTTTCTATAAAACTGTTTTTATGTAAGTAATGATTTTTTTCTTAATAAATTAAATTAATCTCTAATGGTGAATTATTTTAATGAAATATATATATTATATATTCAATAATTTTTTAACATTTATATAATATTTTATATAGGCATGAATAAAAAAATTTAATTTTATGCTTAAAATATTATTTGTTCTGAAAAATAGTTTTCATCATGTTTTGAACACTTATTTTAAAATGATTTTCTCCCAGTTCTAATATTTGAATCTTGATAAATGGATCAAATATTTGGAATCATGAAATTCATTTTTTTTGAATACATCAATTTTAATTTTTTCTTTATAAATTGCTTCCCTGATAAACTTTGGTAACCTCAGTTAGGGAATTAAGGGAAAAATATTATTAAAAATTTTGGATAAGGATTTAAAACTTCTTTAAAACTTTAAATTATCATCTTGGATGACTATATTTCAAACATTTCCATCAATTTATTGAATATACGGCCACTTTGTGCCATTTTCTTTGATTATTACCTTTATATTAATTTAAGAATAAAATAAATACAAAATGTCACTCTATGGACTTTAATATCTAAAATATTTTTACTGAAAGATTAAATGAGGATAAGTTTAGCACTAAATGTTTATTTTTAATGTGAATTATATTTTTACTAGTGTAACATTTTTTAATTTTTAGTGATTGAATCATCGTCATCAACATAACCATTTTTAATCAAAAAATCATATACAAAGAGGGAGATAACCAGTATCTACGGGGCCTAAAATAACGAAGGCCAATGTCATCAACCCAAATTGAGTTCACCCCATCAGGTTTAAAATGAAAAACATGAAAAAGACAACTAAACATGATACTAGGGGTCGTTATAGAGGCCAAGTGATCTACCACTTTATTTCCCTCCCTCCACATGTGAGTGACTCTAGTGCTACTATTAAGGAGTGATTTTCATTTTGTAATTATGTATAATATTGACTAGGTGTTATACCTTTACCTTGAAAGGCATCGTGAGTAACCATGCAGTCGATCTCCATATGGGAGATGTAAAGCGACCTCTTCCTACAAATAGTGATACCTGTAATAAACAAATTTTTTTTACCTGCATAGAATTTCTATTACCATAATGTGCTGAGAATTCCATGGCCACACTACCCCTAGAGTCCCAGACCATGCCGCCACCGTGGATTACACCCAGCATGCAAGAACCATCAATATTCAATTGGAGGCCAACTTTAGGAGGAATCCCCTAAACCAAGTTCCCCCTTTTCCCGACAGATGACCACAGAGCCGTGTTTTAAGGCACATAAAACTTGCGAAGAGAGGGGGTTTGCTTCCATTCATCATTAGTGCCACAAAAATCGACGAGAACACATCTTACTCTAGTGATAATAGATCTCCCTATAGATGTGATCCTCTTGAACCTGGCCCTGTTCCTTACTTTCCATACACACCAACAACCCTTGTTGAAGATGATGGATCTCACCATCCTTTCCTTTCCTAATCTTTCCTCTCCTGGAACTATCACTCTATGAAGGATCCAATGTTCGATGCATTGGTGGAGTACCCTATAAATTCCCTGAAGGCTCCCCATACCTAGAGGTCCTAGTCACTCTCAAAGAAGATATGGGATATTATCTCTTCACATTTATGCATGCAATACTGGTAGCAAGAATCCATGATAATTCAAAGTATATTGATGTAATCGTTGGCTGGTAGGGAATGGTTCTAGATTCTCCATGTTAGAAAATTAAATTTCACATGGATACTCTTAAAACAATCCATACCATACCCACCTCTATGCTATCCTTGAGGAGATCTTATCCTATAAAAATCCATCGCATTGAACTTACCTGAGGTGGAGGAGGTGAAGATGCACAGATCCAAATCTGATCTCATGATAACAGAGTCAAACACCTCCTACTTCTCTACATCCAGAATAGTGCTGAAAAATGTGGGTAATGAATCACCTCCTTGTAAGTGATCGTAGGGGCCAAGCAACCTAGATAACAATAAGTCATTCCTGACTAGTTGTGGTATAAGAACTGGATGTTCCCCTCCCCAGTAATCCACTGTGATCCATGGAGGATGGTCAAAATAAAATTGCTAATAGAGGACTAGAGTAGATACCCAATTACCTTAGATGATTCAATATTGAACCCGTTTCTACAAGTCATCATCTTACCCCACAATGTTTTCTCTTTAATTACCTCCCATTCCAGTTTTTCATGCATGTAGTGTATAGTGTTTGCAAGGCTTTTAACATTGATCACTCCCTCTAAAATTGGATGATCCATCTTTTCCCAAGAAACCCATTGTATATTCCCCTCCAAATATGCATACCAAATGAAATGGGCCAAAAGTCTATCAATGGTTCTGATAACACCTTTCACCACATTGGTGGGGGAATGGGCATGTACCGGAATGGTCGAGAGGATGCTATTCAAAAGAGTAATACGACCACCAAAGGATAAAAAATGGTTCTTCTAATTGAGAATGTTCCAGGTAATCTTTCTCAAAATGGGATCAAAATCATTGTTTCACATTATTCCTAGAGACATGGGGGTGTCAAGATACTCCATGGGAAACAAAGTATGCCTCATAACCAAGCTATATCCCATATCTGTCACCCTGATTGAATTACATGCCTGAGCCACATCGAAGAAAATCTTCTCATTATTGATTTGTTGAACACTCCAACAGTAGTACATAATAAGGATCATAATAGTCCCCTAAATAGAATTCCTTCCCGCAATGATGATGATGAGTGTATCATCCGCAAAAATTAAATGTGATATACATGGGAGTCTCAACCTCCTTTGTTAAGGAAGAACATTCCCATTAGATATGCCTCTATTAATCATCCTACTTAAGGAATCCTGCATAATAATGAAAATACTCAGGGATAATATTCACTTTGATGAAGGACTAGAACTATCTTGAAGAAGCCGTGAGTTCACCCCACAAATGACAAGGCCATCCCAGCCAAACTGAAGCACCTGAACATAATATCACATGACCATCTTGAGAAACCCATATTCTTCAGGACCCTCTTAATAAATCACCACTCGACTCTTTCATAAGAATTATTCATATCGATCTTGGTGGCCATATTAGATCCACAGACCTTGGTATTAACATCTCTCAGCATCTCCTGGACCAACTCTATAGCTCCCTCAATAGAGAAGTCTTTCACAAAACCATGTTGTTCCTTAGAGATCGACCGAGGAAGATTCCCAGCCAGTCTCCTATTAATGATGCTCACTGTTATTTTATATGTAAAGTTACATATACTCATAGTCTGATAATAAATAAGGGATGATGGGTCCTTGATCTTTGGTAAAAGGAAAACATTATTGGTAAACGCAATATGCGGTAGGCTACCCCCTCTGAAGAAATACTGGATGACATTGATTATTTCTCCCTTCCCCACATCCCTGGAGCTCCTGTAGAAAGAACCATGTAATCCCTTGGGACCTGCGGCACTCTCATGACTGAGATTCACCATATCCCTAAGAATATACTCCTCCACCTCCAGAATTCCCTCCACCAATTCATTATCCTGAGGATATAAAAGATGTGGAATCCCCTCCCAAAGCCCTTCCCCCCATAGGATAACACTGTAGCAGGTTCAGATTGAGTCCTAAAAGAAGGTCCTCTAAGTATGAAAATGCCAAGCCTCAAACCACTTCCCTATCATTAGTGAAGGATCTATCTTCTAAATCTAGGTTTGCTTGGACCATACTCAACCTAACCCTTATACACGCATTAACAAAATATGTATTCATATTTCCCTCCTTAAGTTATTTTATTCTCGAACAATCCCTCTCCCTACTTTCATGTGCGAGGACCATAACCACAAAATATTTCTTTCACTCAGAGAGATCATAAATGATTTCATCATCCCAAACCTCCTCAATACTAGACTTATGTCGATCGATATTCTGGTTGAGCACTTCCATCTCTTGGTCCTAGGGGGGATCCTCCTAGCCCATGAATGGAATGCCTGCTTGAGATGCCTCAACTTTCAGTGCAATTCTCTCTAAGAGTTCCCCTGGATCAGTTCCTCCCAAATTATCCTCACCATCTGGTGATAACTAGGAATACTCAACTAGTGGATCATATACCTGAAACTCGATTGCGGGCCTCCCTCCTATTCAGAGAAAGTAGGAACATAGAATTGTCAGAGATGTTGCGAGTCAATTTCCCAACCTTTGCCTTTGGAAACATAGACTTCTCTTATACATTGGCTAAGCACCGGTCAAGTTGGCTCTAGAAACAACTACCACCCCTCTAGTTATTACACCATGTGAAGGGGTCACCTGAATACCCCAAATCCATCATCCCATTTCTATCCATAAATTGACCGAAGGCCCTGCTATTCATCCTTGGAAAATCTCCTCTCCCATTCTTATCCTTAGGGGAAGCTACAATATTAAAATTTCCACCCACCACCCATGGCTGATTCCCTCGGTCAAAATAATTCTGGTCACTCCAAAAACACTCCCTTTTCCATGCATTGTGGATTCCATATAAAATGGAAACAAATAGAGTGTCTCCACTGCATGACACCCTCTTCATTAAATACCGATCTCCTTCTTGGCTTAACTCCACTAAAACATCCATGTTTTAGAAAATGAAAATAAACTTATTGATTGGATCGACATGAATAGATGCATGTAGATTCACCTTGCACGTGAAATCATTGATCTTCACAGAGTTCTGATTGTGCTCGAGGATCACAACCACATTGACCTTGTGTTTCTTATATTCTAAGACAATAAAATCAGTTTTTATTGTCACCCGGACTCCTCAAGAGTTCTAGATGAGGATGGGATTCCTGGAAAAAATATTTTCCCAGCTTTGGCCCATGTAAAAAAAATATCATTCACTAGGGAAGCATATCACTCCCAATCCTGTGGCTTCTTTAAGGATGACCTCATGTCCACTTCTGAACAAGTACAAACAGGAAGTGATGTTGAAGGTATAAGCCTCGATTCACACTTAGAGGAATTTACTTTCACCTACATAGGGGGAGAACAAGCCATATCATCCAATTTCCAGACTTCTTGAACACTCGGTGGGGTGCACTAAAAGTAAGGAAAACACTGACCAACAACCCATCCTCTGTAGGGGGCCAAGTTTCATGATATTCTGCTTCTGCAAGGAAACCAGATTAGTCCAACAACCTATGTCCAATAAGAAGATCCACTCTAAGAAGACTGTCTCCCTATCATTTATCCTCCTTGGGAAGTTTCTCATCATATGAACTTGGAACTGGTAGTGCTAAAGGGGAGCCCCGAGAAAAAGAATCCAGCAAAATCAGAGAAATCTTCATAAGATTATCCTACAAAGCACCTTTCAAGGTCATCTGGAGATACAAAAATGATCATGACGAGGGCACCAGGGGAACCATTAGATTAACATGCGTCCCATAGGGAACCAGAGATGAAATTGGGGAATCCTATTGGATGGGAAAGGAAGGGACACACTCTTTACTAATTGTAAGCATAGGGGGAGCGATGCAGGGGCCAAAAGATATGGAAGAAACTATGTTCACTAGCTGAACCAGGGCTGATATAGAATCTCCACCAGCAAATGAAGATGAACCTCTTGGAGGGTGAAATATACCAGCTTGAGGCCGCACTCCATGATGTCATTTCCTACAGTTCTGCACCAAATTCCCTTATATAAGAAACTCTAAACAATACATGGGAAAAACTAGATAAACTATATCCTGATCCAAGATGAAGGAACCCTTCACCTTTAGGTAAAATTTCTCTAGGATAGGAAAAGAGAGATCTAATTCTATGTAGATCATAGATGCTATCATCTCCTCACCTTTATGAGTGCATGAGTCCAAGCAAAGAAAACCCCCCAGTGAATTGCCGATGACCCTAAGGAATGTACTATTCTGAGAAGGGAGAGGCATAATAGGAAGATATACGCAAACTATAGCATAAGGGACTTCCTTACCCCTATGAACCTCCTTCAATAATCGAGAGAGGTTGAAGCACCATCAACCCAAGACATGAGGAGTATTACACTAGGCCTAGACGAAATCATCCTCTGAATCTAGCACTAATAAGAAAAAGAATCTATGAAGCACCGATATGAGAACATCTACTTACAACCCCCATGAGTCCAAAAATCATTAGAAAATAGGAATAGAAGGATTATAAGGACCGAAACATGCCACCATCAACCATTCATGGCTAGAAATCACCTCGTTTAACACTGAGGATATATCTGAAAATGAAACATGTGAGCCCTCCCAAACAACCGAGTGAGAGAAAGGATCGAACCCCAGAAAGCACGGATCCAAAACCCCTAAAACGAAACCTCAAAGTGATTATTTAAAAGAAAAAATGGAAACCAAAAATAAGGAGGCAGATCAAGAGACCCCCCTAGTGAGGAGAAGATCAACCATCCAGAGCCACAACCCTTGCATAAAATGTCTACAAAGATAGAGGAACCACTAGAGGGTAAGAAAACAAGACAGAAAGTGGAGGAAGAATTTGAAATTACCGAGTTGCGTGAGGCATGTTCTTTTTTCAGGAATCCATTCCCAACATCCATTTCTCATGATTGAATAATTATCTATAAATGCTTACACAATGCTGACACAATATTTATTCAATTAATAAAAAATTAAAATTAATGATTTTAAAATACTAAAATAAATAAATTTTTTATGAATTATTGTGTTCGTTTTTTATATAAATATAAAATATCATGGAAATGTGAAATTTTGATATTTTAATTCACTTTATATCATATTTTTTTAAATTGAAATTAAATTAAAAGTTCTAATATAGATATTAATGATATTTTATAATAAAAAATATTTTATTAATTGATTTAAAATTTATTTATTCCTATAATTAGACAAATGAATTTGATATGATTGAAAATATAAACCATGTTCTATTTATGGGTCAATTTTTCTTATATTGTAACATTATTGACACTTAAATAATAAAAAAACATTAATATCATGATAATTATCAAAGAGGTTAACAAGGCTTAAAACAAATAGATAACTGTGAAAACATAACCAAGACTTATCAAACATTTATTAGATTAGAGGAGTTCAATTCATACTTATATTAGATTAAAATTATATCAATTTAGATCCATTTTCCCCTGAAAATCAATATATATTAATTTAATTTTTATATGATTCCTACCCATCACTTATAAATGGGAACAAATTATCTTATTTTACTCAGACGTTTTGAGCCTTCTATATCATAAAATATCTACTATAATACCTTATTATATTATCTCACTATATTATTTTTCTTTAGTATTACCAAAAGACCACCCCTTTAATACTTAATGTGTATACCAAAAGAGGATTCTCAACAAAGAGGTATAACTCTTAACTGAGAGTTTTCAAGTTTATTTTATCTTCAAACTTGTATAAATTCATGATATCAATTCTTAAAATATTTAATTCAAAATATTATGTATGATTAATTGTTATTATTTTAATTAAAGAACCATTATCCACTATCTTCCTATCCATTGGAAAATGATAATGTTGTTTGTACATATGTGTGGACTACTACCTCCACAAAGCGATACGATTCATTTTTCATTTCCATGCTATGTGGATGGTCATAAAGATATATTTAATTAATATATATGGTAAATATTATATAATAATTATTCTTTTAATATTTATTATTATTTACCTTTCTCTCATTCTATTCACCAAAAAGTGAAGAAATGTTCATCTGTACATATGACCTTTTATCTCCATGAATGGTAATTCATTTTTCAATCTCAAACTTTTATAAATGAATCCACATATATAAATATATATCAATAATTAATACATATGATATTTAAATCAAGAATAACATTTTTTATATGATTTAACTGTGGTTAAATCACAAGGTTCATAACTATTGAACTAAAATCATTGTGAAAAATGAAACAATTAACAAAGTAAATGATCATTTTGATAAAGAATTGTTAATAAATGGATGTTAAAGTTTTATAAGTGGATTATATATGATATTATGATTGTTCAAATGAAACTATAATATAATTATAATAAATTTAAATTTATTATGAATGATTTTAATGTGATTTAGAAGTAATTCATGCTTAAGGTAGGATTTTTATATTACAATCTCATTATTTACTAAGATTTTTTTATGATTAAGATTATAATGATAAACATTAATGATATAATGCTCCATAATTATCAATAATTTATCTTCCTATATATATATTTCTATATATTAAATGTTTTCCTTTTATTTTCCTCTATTAATTTAATCAAGATTCCAATAGAATCTTTTTAAGGAAATCTCAATTTTTTTCTCTGTTTGGTCAAAATAACACTACTAAAAAACGATTCTAAACCAACACATTCATTCTAATGGTTTTGATGAACCGTTGGAATAGATTTTCTAAACCTACTATTTTAATAAAACCGTAGGTATATCCTCCATCAAATTGAATTCTATCAGGATCATCCGTGTGCCCCCCCGCAAACCCTCCACTCCCCTGAAAATCCTCTTCCCTGAAAACAGTCCCCACCACTAATAATCCTCGATTATCCATGGTGCTAATCCCCAATTCCAAATCTCTTCTCCCCCACCAACCCTCTTCTCCCCCGATTCCTCTCTCATCCATTGCACTCATCCCACTAAAATCTGAAACCCTATCTCGATGCTCCGATTCCTTCCGATTCCATCGTTCCATTTTGGGATTTTGCACTCATCCCACTCAAAGTCGAAATTGTGCCTCAACGCTCTAGTTACTTCCTATTATTCCATTCCATCTTGGGCTTTCATCCACCCTATTAATGCTCAAAGCCCAGTTTATAGTGTCATCTTCATGGTTTATGGTTGGATCACTAAGGTTGGGTCCCTAATTCATTTTATCTTAATTCCTTGTAGGTTTCTCCTTCCCTATTGTGGTTTGGTCGAACCCTGGTTCAAGGGGTTGACCAGATTTTTGTGGTTTCATTGGTGTTTAGGGTTCATGGCAGTTTCTTATTGGTTGTTTGTCCATCCTCCCACAGACTGGATGCATTCCGGCTCTTGTGTTAGTGGTTTTGTATAGATGTCTGTATTGTGCCTTAACTGAACTCCCTATCACCCAAAATGTGGTATGTCTTTTGGATGCAATTTCAGTTATTGATCTCGAACCCATATGCTGGTGTTTAAGATGATACATTGGATTCCTAAATAAACTGTACATGTTTTTCAGGATTTATTAATTTTAGTTTCTTATGCATTTTTCATATTTCTAGCATGGAAGATACTTCATATGGGATTTTATACCCTTATGAAGGATCTAATAATTGTTATTAGAATTATTTAAACCCCAACATTTGTATCATAGACATACCATGAATTTTATTTATAAATACTTGAGATGAAGAAGAAAACAAAAAGATAACATTATTTTCAGTTTTATAGAAAGTTCAAATTACCTTTATGTATTCTGGATCTACATAATGGTTATCAGTTTTACCAAGACTCCGAATGGTCTACATAAGTGACATATCCACTTACCCTTTTATAATGCAGTCTATGTAAGGATAAGCCAGTATTTTCCTTACACAGAACAATATGTATAATGATCATTTTGTTTTACCCTTGTCAAGCTAATTGTAGTTACCCTTATGTAGAATATTTTTTCATAAATGTAAATGAAATTACCCTTAAGAAGAATGATTCTATGTAAAATTAAATTTTATATTACCTTTTCAATAAATGATGAATTTTATTGAGTTTGAAACATTAATCGTAATTCACTAAGTGTTTTGTGGAACCTATTATACAACCATTGAAACATACTCTATTCTTGATGAATCATTACAAATCTCAATTCACTCTTACAGTCAACATAAACTGACATACACTGGTCCTCATTCACACAAACACTCAACATTAGTGTGACCTTTACATAGGATTGACAGACCTCCAACACTTATTTCCCAACGGTTTAAAAAAACCATTGGGATAAAGACCCTTTACCAACGGTTCTAGTAAACCATTGGTATAAGGTGTTATATGTTGGATTTTCTCAATGGTTTTGTTAAACAGTTGGGAAAGAAAAATTTTACTTATGGTTTTTATTAACCATAGGGAAAACGTACACCAAATTTAGGGATCCTCATCCCGGGTGAACCGTCCCCGACCTCCACCTCCAGAACCCCCCCCCCCCCCCCGAAATCTCGATCTCCTCCCAACCTCTTCCTCCCCCTCCTTGACCCCTCCCTCTCCTCTAGTGGAATTACCCTTCCCCTCTCAGCTCCCTCTCTGCCGACGACATCCCCCTCCCCTCTCGGCTCCCGGTGATGTTCCCCCCTCCCCTCCTGTCTCCCACTCCTGGCGATATCCCCCTCCCCTTTGTCTCAATATCATCCTCCGACTTCCCCCGACCCCCTCTCTAGTCGTTAACGAAACCCCCCATGGCCGAACACCCCACAGGATGTCCCCCCCTCTCGACTCCCTCTCCTCCTTCCAGGGTTCATGATCGGTATTTCTAGGTAAGAACTAGTCTTCTTTTTTTATAAATGAGGCAACAAGGAATGCATTGTTATTTTCATAGTTAGGATAACTATTCATATTAATCATTAATTTTCTAGAGTTTTGGTTAGTAACCAACTCATGGTGTGGTGAATTATTCGGTAAATTGTGAATTTTTTCAAAATAGAGTCTTCCAGAAATTTAGGGTAAGATTCACTGGTTGTATTCCATTCATTAGAACAATGCATTCAAAAAAAGTTCATTATTTTTTATAAACATCATATTTAACTCTATATACTTTTATTAGACCTTATATTGTGTTGGATATTTTTTTTAATCATGATATATATGTGATGAGGTTGTATCGTCATTAAGATGTGCAATGATGTGGGTTAATTGGAGGTGAGTGATGCTGTATGAGATTTTATGGGTTATGGTGAGGAGTTTCTTTCCCTTTAATTGATTTTTTCATAAAACATAAGTTGGTGCTGCATATACTATGTGTTTGGAATTGGTAAAGTAAAATTTTGGTCTCAGATTTCCGAGTTGGTTATTTGGATGGTATTCTATATCAAAAGTGGGTATATCTCTATTGACTATGGGTGTATTTTCCAATTTACCAATGTATTTATTAAAATGACTATGCAATACAAATTTCCCACAATATGGAAGCACCACATAAATCATAGATAGACACTACACAGCACAAGACACCCATGGGAGACACCCCTTGACATCTACAGATAGTTAAGTGGACATTAACTTAGGAACTGAAGTCGATTGGAACTCAAGCCTTGAGAAATTCACATTGTTGGTAGAAAAGACACAAACACATTTGTTCTTAGTATAGTATAATGAAATGGGTTATACCCTCATGACCAAGTGGACCATCTAGTTCATGGACTGGTTCCCAACTGGGTTCAAGAGTGGGATCAAATACTAAACATTGATTATGGTCCCTATGAGGTTCTTTCTATAGTGAAGAGTGTCATGTGAAAAATCTTCAACTCCACTAATGTGGAATATGTGCATATTCAATTAAACACTACATTCCAAGAATTATTCATGTGGACAAGCCCCATGGCAACATGGTAAGAACTAAAAACATAAATAATAATGCCAAATACATGCAACATTTTTAAATAAATATCTCAAGTGTAAATCTAAAAACCAAGAATAATAAGACCTCATTCCTTGTATCGAACAACACCAAACTAAGTTGAAACTCAAGAAAAATTGATCATATAACATTAAAAGGAAGAGTAATTCTTAATTAATAGGAATGTACTATTTGATAGTATCATTTTGAAACATTGATCTATTTCCCCTTTGCTTGCAGGAACATGATTTGACCCATGGGGTGCTGTGGTACTTATATGTTGGGCGGTGATAGGTATAGTCACAGGAGACAGGTATGTTTCAATTTAGTTTTTATTTGATTTTCTTTATTTTATTGGTCACATAGATCTTTGACTGCTTTCTATGGACAATGGGTAGTTATATTCTACGAAGGGGGCCAGAAGGAGTTCAGATTGATTCAGTCAACCAGCTTTGATCCGAGGTAAGATTCTATGGTTACTACTAGTCTCACACCTCATGTATTCGGGGATTTAGTGTTTTTGACTCCATATTATGTTTTCGGTATGGCGTTGGATTGTTTCGTGTTGGTTCGTGTGGATTTGGTTCTCTGCTGCCAATCTAGGTAAGGATTTAATGATATTGGTTGGTTTCTCACTGGTTATGTAGTGTCCTTCATGTGTTTTATAGTTCTTAATATCCTTTGTGTAGTGCGTTGATCCCTGCTCATTGGTTTCGAGTCTCCAAGTCAAGGGAGACTCGCCTGCGTGTGCATAGGTAAGTAAGTATATGTATGTGTATTCCCCCGTTACGTTTATAGTCACCCATGGCAGTGATAATTCATATATGGGGCTAGGTGAGCCCATGTATATATATATATATATATATATATAAATGCATACGTAGGTGATTGGAGTCTCCTATATTCATATAAGAATATGTGCAAGGATCCCCTTGCACATGATCATGGCCATGCGAGTGTGTGCATAGGGATTAGGTGTCCTTGCATGTGTGTGAAGGTGCGTATACCCAGTGGAGGAGCAGCATCTTTTAGTTAGAAATCTCCAAGAGCTGAAGTGGATGGCTTGGTTTCACCTTGAGGTAGAGTCCCTCTCGTAGCCTCTTTAATTTAATAATTCTTTAAATTGAATTTAGCTTCTTTCATAATTCTGCTTAATTATATTGAATTGCATATCTTAAATAAGTTTTCTTTAATATGTTTTTTTCATTTGATAAATAAAGTCATGTTTTTGTAATAAAACCACTTTTAAAAACAATGAATATAAAATATATATCTTTATCATACCACAATCCCAAATCAAGAGTCTATTTTTTTGTAACATAAGATCGGTTTCTATAATGTGAAGGACACCTACATAGGATTTATTTAGAATCCTGGCTGGAAGATGTTGCCCTGCGGCTGTTGCTGTACTGGGCCAACATGTCACGGTCACTCCGTGGTCACGCCACGGTTACGCCGCAGTCACACCGCAGATACGCCGCGGTCACGCCACGGTCACGCCGCGATCACGCCGCGATCACGCTGCGATAATGCCATGATTTGGATCTACTCCAGGACGACACCTTGCGGTGGTTCTTAGTCCTATCAAAATTCTATGTATGATACTTAGATAGAGTTTTAGATACATTACCCACCCATAGTTAATGAGGTGGGAGGCGATGACTGGAATGTTTCCCTGCTTCCTCCCGCTCCCTTCGCTCCTGGCTGGAAGATTCTGCCCCGCAGATGTCATTGGACCAGGACAACACACCACGGTCACGCTGCGGTCAAACCGTGGTCATGCCATGATTTGGACCTGCTTTAGGAAAACACCTCGCGGTGGTTTTTAGTCCTATTAGAATTCTATGTATGATACCTAGATAGAGTTTTAGATACCTTACCCACCGATAGTTAATGGGGAGGGAGGTGACGTCCGGAATGTTTCCCTGATTCCTCCTACTCCCTTCACTCCTGGCCGAAAGATGCTGCCCCGCAGATGTCGCCAGACTGGGCCAACACGCAGCGGTCACTCTGCAGTCACGCCGCGGTCAAGCCGTGGTCATGCCGCGGTAATGTCGTGATTTGGTCCTACTCCAGGACGACACCCCGTAGAGGTTTGTAGTCCTGTCGGAATTCGATGTATGATACCTAGATAGAGTTTTAGATTCATTACCCACCCATAGTTAATGGGGAGGGAGGCAATGGCTGGAATGTTGCCCCGCCTCCTCCTGCTCGCTTTGCTCCTGGCCAGAAGATGCTGCCCCGTGGATGTCACTGGACCGGGCCAACACGTCGTGGTCATGCCGTAGTAACATCGTGGTAATTCCATGATTTGGACCTACTCCAGGAAGACACCCTGCAGTGGTTCATAGTCCTATTGAAATTAGATGTATGATACCTAGATAGAGTTTTAGATACATTACCCACCCTCCTTCATGGACCCCGGATAGCCCCACCACCCTCCTCCTTGGACCCCAGACAGCCCCTCAGACAAGCCCCCACCCTCCTCCATGGACCCTGGATAGGCCCCCAACCCTCCTCCCTAGACCCCAGATCCCAATCTAATCTCTCTTCAAGATTCACCCTAAATCCCAACAAAAAAGAGACTTTTAGAGCTTCAGAAGAAGATGAGAGACGAGTGAAAACCCTAATCGAAAAGAGGAAGCAAGAAGAGGATTAGACTCACCCGAATCCTCAATCCACACTTGACGATACTCAAAACTCCCAAGTGACGTGTATGAGTCAACCCCACCTCAAACCAAGGAACTGTGTGACCGGTACCACTAAAAGTGTATTACTTTTAATTGAAATGGACATAATTTTAAATGAAAACATCAACTAACATACAAAAACTGACCAAATGGATTCGAATTGTGTTGATACTTTAGCATAATGTTCCATGAGTCATTCGTGATGTGTACGAGTAAACCCCACCTCAATCCGAGGTGCGGTGTGGCCGGCACCACTCAAAGTGTCTCCCTTTGGTTTCAAAATGACATCATTTTAAGTAAATACAACAACTGACATATGGAAAACTGACCAAAGACAATCAGATTCTGTTGAAACATTAGGAAAATGAACCATGGGTTATTTGTGACGTGTAAGAGTCAAGCCCGCCTCAATCAGAGGTACAGTGTGGCCGACGCCACTCAAGGTGTCTCTCTTTTGTTTAAAATAGACATCATCTTAAGTGAAAACAAAAACTGACTTACGGAAAACAGACCAAAAGAATTCAGATTCTGTTATAACTTTAAGAAAAAGATCCATGGGTCATATGCGACATGTACGAGTCAACCCCGCCTTAATCTGAGGTACACTGTGGCCGGTACCACTCAAAGTGTCTCTCTTTTGTTTAAAATGAACATCATTTTAAGTGAAGACAACAACTGACATACGTAAAACTGACCAAACACATTAATATTCAGTTGAAAATTTAAGAAAATTATCCATGGGTCATATGTGAAGTTTAAGAGTCAACCCCACCTCAAACCGAGCTGCAGTGTGGCCGACACCACTCAAAGTGTCTCTCTTTTGTTTTAAGAGGACATCATTTTAAGTGAATACAACAACTGACATACGGAAAAATGACCAAAGGCATTCAGATTCTATTGAAACTTTAGGAAAATGATCCATGGGTCATATGTGACTTGTAATAGTCAACTCTGCCTCAATCCGAGGGATGGTGTGGATGAAACCACTCAAACTGTCTCATTTTTTTTGAAATGGACATGATTTTAAATGAAAACAACAACTGGAATACATAAAACCAACCAAACGCATTTGGATTGTGTTGATACTTTAGGAAAACGATCCATGGGTCATTTGTGATGTGTACGATTCAACCTCACCTCAATCCAAGGTGCGGTGTGGCCGACACCACTCAATGTGTCTCTCTTTTGTTTAAAATGGACATCATTTTAACTGAAAACAACAACTGACATACCAAAAAATGACCAAACGCATTAAGATTCTGTCGAAACTTTAGGACAACGATCCATGAGTCATATGTTACATGTACGAGTAAACCCCGCCTCAATCTGAAGCACAGTGTGGCCGACACCCCTCAAAGTGTCTCTCTTTTGTTTAAAATGAACATTATTTTAAGTGAAAACAAAAATTGACATATGGAAAACCGAAAAAATGAATTTGGATACTGTAAAAAATTTAAGGAAAAGATCCATGGGTCATATGTGATGTGTATGAGTCAACCCTACCTCAATACGAGGCTCGGTGTGGTCAACACCACTCAAAGTGTCACTCTTGTTGGGACCAAGTTGGATGGAGAAGGAAGTTTGAAGAGTTATCCTTTGCAGAGTGATTGTATTTTGTTGTCAAAGAAGATAAATCAATTCAATTTGTAAAAGGGCTATAAACTATGATGATGCTTTTCTGATTTGTATATTACAAATATCATAAGTTTGGAGAACTTTTGATGCAATCCTTATGATGTATAGGGGGAGTAATGAAGTTTTTTTTCAATGGAAAGAAAGTGTCATGCAAGTCAAGAGTGGCGCGCAAGTCAAAAGTGGCGCATAAGTATTGGCGTGCAAGTATATGTGGTGCGCAAGTCATAATTCAGGATCATTACATCAAAATTTTATAAAGGAAATAAAATGGCGCGCAAGTTAAAGATTGGCACGCAAGTCAAAAAGTGGCACACAAGTATAAGTGGCGTGAAAGTGTGGCGCGCAAGTATAAGTTGAGTGCAAGTTTATGTTGCACGCAAGTCATATTTCAACATCATCATATCAAAATATTACAAAGTAAAGAAAGCGGCACACAAGTGATCGAACAACGTGCAACTGATGAAGCGGCGTGCAAGTGATGGAGCGGTGTGCAAGTATTGGCGCACAAGTCAATAGCGCGCAAGTCACAAAAATTCCTATAAATAGATGACTCACCTCCTCATTTTTCTATGCTCAACACTTAAGAGAAAAATTGAGCTCTGAGTGCACAAGTAGTAGAGAGTGCTTTTCCCCGCATGTGTTGCCGTGCAAGTGTTTGCA
Source organism: Viscum album (assembly GCA_963277665.1). Lineage (NCBI taxonomy): Eukaryota > Viridiplantae > Streptophyta > Magnoliopsida > Santalales > Viscaceae > Viscum > Viscum album. The sequence goes on from OY728145.1 coordinate 194,856,724, forward strand.
CGCAAGTGTTTCCGTGCAAGTGTTATCGTGCAAGTGTTGCCGCACAAGTGTTGTCGCGCAAGTGTTGCGACACAAGTGTTGCCGTGCATGTCTTCCGCACATGTCTTACTGCGTAATTTGAGTTGCGCACGTAAGTGCATAAGAAGAGGAATGCAAGTTGTAGGCGCGCAAGTATAGGGCATGCAAGTGGAAGTGGGCGCACAGGGTGTTTTGCTCCTGGGGTTCCTTCCAGCTTCTGGGTAGGAAAGTGAAGATCTGTAATTCAATGAATACAACTGTTCAATTGTAAAGAAGCACTAAAATATTGTAATTCCTCATTTGTGCTAAGAGGGTGCACATGCACTTGCAGAGTGTTTTCTAAGTGCTACACGAGTGTAAGGGTATATCCTACTTGTTGTATTCTACATCAAAGGATTGTTTTCATGTGGATTTTGTGGTATTGGATTATTTCCATACCATACCAAGGACGTAGCTACTCTTGTTGAGTAGTGAACCTTGTAAATCTTGTGTTCCTGTGATTGTGTGTGTTTAGCAGGAAAAAAAAATCTTTAACAGGAGGCGAAGGTTGTTTCAAAAAGAAGGAAACATAAATAGAAATAGATATCACTGATTCACACCCTCCCCCACTCAGTGATACTTGGATCCTAACTGGGAACTTCAATTGGTATCAGAGCACAGGTTGCCTTCATTTATTCTTTGTTTAAGTGGTTGAAGAGAAGTTGTGATGGAGAATCTAAATTGTGTGAAAAGTAAGGGGATTCCAATTTTTGATGGAAAGAACTATCACATCTGGAAGGAAAGAATTATGCCTTATCTTATGTTTCTTGGATATGAAGTTCTTTAAACTACAATAGATGGATTTCCTGCTATTGATGACAAGGTTCCTCTTACTTCTGATGATAATAGGAATCTTGAGAATGACGGAAGAGCTAAAAATGTGTTACTCTCATCTCTTTCTGAGAGTGAATTTTGAAGAGTGAAAGGTGTTTCTACAGCCAAAGGAATCTGGGACAAAATGATGAACATCTATGAAGGAAATACAAAATTGAATAAGGCTAAACTACAAATCTGGAGACTAAAGTATGAATACTTGAAAATGGGAGAATCTGAATCTGTTGGGGATTTATTTACCAGGATAAATGACATTGTCAGTACAATCAGATGTCTTGGTGAAACTTTGGAAGATTCTACAGTTGTTGAAAAGTTCTTAAGAATTCTTCCCGAAAATTTTGATGCTAAAGTTTCATCACTGGAGGACAGAGATCCTGAAACATTATCTCTGGATGATTTGCATAGCACTCTCATAACTGATGAAATGAGAAGGGAGAAGACTATGAAGAGAAAATCAAAAGATGATAGAGAAATGTCTTTCAAAGCTATAAAGAAACAGAAGTCAATGAAAGTTATTATTGAAGATAAAGCTGTTGAATCAGACTCTGAAAACAAGGTATGTCAAAATTTTGATGAAATAATTTCCATTTTTTCTAAAAATGTTAAAAGTGGAATAGGGAAATACAAAGGGAAACTCCCTTTGAAATGTTTGAATGTGGAGCTGTTGGACACTTTGCGGCTAATTGTCCTCAAAAAGGGAAAGATGAAGATAGTGATGAAGAAGACAGAAGACCAAGAAGGTCATGGAAGAAACAGGGTGTGAAAGATAAATATTCTGGAAGAGGTAAAGATAAAAAGTTCTTCAAATCAAAAAGAAGAAGCTTGTTTTCAAAAAGTGAAGAAGATGATGATAGTGAGAATGGATCTGAAAAATCTGTGGCTGAGAAAGCTAGAGAGAGTACCTTTTTTGCAACAGTGAATAATGATGATTACGATATCAGTAGTACTAAAGAAGAAGAAACTCAACATGAAAAATATCTAAAAGAAGAGCTGAAGGAATGTTTGAGAAAGATAAGAAGGCTTGAGAAGGAAAAAAAGAAGTTGATAAAAGAAAATTCCACATTAAACAATGAAGAAATTTATCATGATGAGAAAATCAATATGGAAAAGGAGATTGATGATCTGAATAATTCTATTTAGAATGAAAATAATCACAAATGATCATCTTGAAGTAAAGCTGAAAGAAAAAGAATAAGATCTCGAACTTGTCCAACCAAAACTTTATCAAGCTAAAGAAATTAATGTCAGTTTCAAACAATCTGTCTCAGAAGTCTGTGAATGTTCTAGTAAGAATGAACCAAATGAGGATCTACAAAATTTATCTGTAAATTTTTAATGGAATGATGGAACTAGTTCTGATAAGAACAAGGCTGGAAAGGTCATATATGTGGCCAAAGTCATCAATATTGAAAAAACAGAAGTGCATAAAAATCTTGAGTCAAAGAAGTCTTCTAATACCACTGGTACTGATAAATCTGAGTCAAAGAAGAGAGTTACAAATGTAATCATAAAGGTTCATGATCCATAGAGTTCTATTAATAAGGTCATTGAGAAGCGTGTTCACAACTCTAATCAGCATAGAATTTTCAGAGGAAAATATTCTTTCTATGGTTACTGCTGTTATTGTGGTGGATTCGGACACATGGAAAATATGTGTTGTTTCAACCAACAACAGTACAACTATTCCACAAGTTTTGAAAGACAAGGATTGAGGAGGATTCAACCCTTTCAAAATAGAAAGTCTCCAAATAAATTTTAGCAGATATCTTAGAAGACTGGTGTGAAAGTTTTAGAATAAGTTCCAACCACTGGAAACTATTTGTGAAAGATGTGATCGACCTGGACATCTTTCCAAGGGCTGCCTTAGTGTGTTACCAGAGCAACAAAAGATTATTAATAATTCTCAAAATCTAGACTTTTTAAAAGAAAAAAGGGACAGGTCTGATTAGTTCGAAAAGAAAGAGTGCATGGTTGTCTGGCCAGAACACATTGACCTGGCTAGGATGTTGGAGGAAGCACAACTGGAAGTGAAGGAAAAGGAAGAACAAAAATCTCTTGTTTTCAAAACTACTTTGAAAGCTACAAAAGGAGAACATCCATGGAATCTTGATAGTGAGTGTTCCTCTCATATGACAGTAGACTTAAAACTGCTAAAAATGTGAAAGACTTCAATGAAGGAACATTGAATTTTGGAAATGATGAATCTCTAAGGATTGAAGGTGTTGGATCGGTCATCATTGGAAAAGAAAAGATCAAATCCAGAAAAAAACTATATGTTGATGGGCTGAAACACAACCTTCTTAGTGTGTCATAACTCTGTGATGAGGGCAACAAAGTTATCTTCAGTAAAGATGGATTTGTTGTGAAAAGTGAAAATGATGGGAATATAGTTACAAGGGGCTCACGTACTAAAGGGAACTTGTTCCATGTTGGTGAAGTGCAGAACTCCAGTTACATGGGTGTAGTGGATGAAAATCAGTTATGGAATAAAAGGCATGGACATATGTGTCAGAGAAATATGTGCAAGTTATCAATGTGAGACAGTGTCTGAGATATGCCAGATTTATCAAGAAGAAGAGATTGGTGCAACACTATGTGTGAAAAAGGGAAGATTATAAACTCTTTTCATAAGAGACTTAAAATTCATTCAAAACAACCCTTGGAACTTATACATTCTAATTTATGTGGACCAATGAGCAAGAAATCAAAAAATGGAGATAAGTAATTCATTACATTCATTGACCACTTTTCTCACATTACATGTGTTATGTACATGAGACATAAGTCAGATGCTCTGAAAATGTTTAAGAGTTTCAGGAGGAAAGCAGAAAAGGAATGTGAGTATTCAGTAAAGAAGTTGAGAACTGATAATGGTGGTGAGTATAAGAATGAATATTTTGAATGTTATCTTGAGAATCATGGAATTCGGCATGAGTTCAATTCACCATACACACCTCAACAAAATGGGGTTGCTGAAAGAAAGAATCGAAGTTTGGTGGAAATGGGGAGAACTATGTGGCTTGAGCATAGTCTTTCTCATTATTATTGGAGGCAATCCATGGGCACTGCTATGTATATTCAGAAATGATGCTTCTTTATACCAAACTCAAATATAACTCCTTATGAAATGTTCTATGGAAAAACTCCAAGTCTGAAACACTTAAGAGTTTTTGGGAGTCCACACATTATAAAGAAGAATGGTGGAAACCTTGGAAAGTTTGAGAAAATAGGAGATGATGGAATTTTTCTTGGATATGATCCAGAAGGAAGAGGATATAGATGCCTCAACAAAGAAACAAGAAGAAATATTGATTCATCAAATGTAAAATTTTTTGAAAATGTTGATAAAGAAAATACATCATTTGTTGATGTGGAAGTTGAGCAGGATAGGGAATATTTTGTTAACAATTCTGATAATGTTGCAGACAGTGTGAATCCTACTCAAAAAGATGAATCCGACTCAGAAATATCAATTGATGAATATGGAGTTCAAACAACTCATCCTATGTTGAGGAAGCAAGTGGAGGTTCATAACATTATTGGAGATAAAAATCAGAGGGTTCAAACAAGAAGAACAATGAATACTATATCACATACATCTCTTTATTTGAATGTTAAACCAAATGATGTAAATGAAGCATTTGAGTATCCTGAATGGGTTCATGAAATGAATTAAGAGCTTTATCAGATATAGAAGAATGATACATGGGAACTTGTACCTAATCTTGACAATAAGAACATTATTGGTACAAAGTGGGTTTTTGGAACAAACTGAATGAAGAAGGTAAATTAATAAGAAACAAAGCATGATTGGTTTGAAAAGGGTATTCAAAAATTGATGGCATTTATTTTGATGAAATCTTTACTCCAGTGGAAGGATTAGAAACAATCAGAATCTTTCTAGCTATTTTTGTACAACAGGGTTACAAAATCATTCAAATGGATGTAAAATATTAATTCTTAAATGGTGACCTTGATGAGGAAGTTTATATTTATCAACCTTGTGGATTTGTTATTGGAAATAATGAAAGTTATGTGTTCAGGTTGAAGAAGGCTTTGTATGGGATAAAACAAGCTCCGAGAGCATTATATTCTAAATTAGATACTTTCTTAAAGAAGATGAACTTTAAGAAAGGGAGAGTTGATAGCAATCTCTACATCAAGGAATGTCAGGAGTTTTTACTGATCATTATTGTTTATGTCGATGATATTATATTTGCTGGAAATGATGAAAGATCATGTGAAAAATTTGCTGAGGAGATGAAGATGTTATTTGAGATGTCCATGCTAGGAGAAATGAAGTAATTTCTTGGGATACAAATTTCACAAAAGAAGAATCACGTTTCTCTGTCTCAAGAAAAGTATGCTAAGGAACCTTTAAAGAAATATGGCATGGAAAATTCGAAATTAGTTTCCACACCAATTCCAGTGGGAACCAAGTTTTCTAAAGATGGAGAAGGCAAGGAAGTTGATCCGAAAGAGTTTAGAAAGATGATTGGATGTCTATTGTATTTGACTGCCTCAAGGCCCGACATCGTCTATGCTGTCACATTATGTACAAGATTTCATAGTGCTCCTAAAGAATCAAATTTGATTACTGGAAAAAGAATTATTAAATATATAAAAGGCATAAGAAATTTTGGAATCAGGTATGATGGATCAGGAAAGATTGATCTATTCAGGTATTCTGATGCTGATTGGGCAGGAAATGTTGATGATCGAAGATCCACATCTGGATGAGTTTTCTTTCTGGGGAAAATTTGTGTTAGTCGACATACCAAGAAACAGAATTCAGTAACTCTTAGCACAACTGAAGCTGAGTATGTTTCTGTTACTCAAGCTGCAACTCAACTAATGTGGATGAATACTCAGTTAGAAGATATACTTGTTGAAGTAAAGCTACCATTTCTCTTGGGTTGTGATAATCAGAGTGAAATCAATCTTACAAGAAATCCAGTACAACATTCTCATTCGAAACACATTGATATAAAGTACCACTTCATCAAAGAGCAGGTGGAGAAGAATGAATTGAGGCTGTAGTATGTTACTACATCTAAAAAAGTTGCTGATATATTCAAAAATCCATTATCGAAGGAACTATTTTCAAAATTGAGGTTGAACATGGGTGTCCAACCTCCCTATCATCAAGGTTAAGGTACGTGTTTCTATCCCCAATCTCATATTTCCTTTGGATGGTGTTGTCAAGTGGGAGAATTGTTTCATAAATCTATCCTTATAGATGCATGTATAAAGGGGTAGTTGTGGGTAAGATGTGAATCCATCATGTATGTTTTTGATCTATTCTAACCATTTTTTGGAGTGGTTCTAGGAAAGAATGTTGTTTTTTTCAGGAAAGTTGAAGAAGTAAAGAATACTGAAATAGAAGCTTGAATGATGTGAAACAATGCTGAAGTAACAGCTTGAAAGATGTTCTGATGAAGGCTGAGGAGGTACGCTCATGAGATTTTAAAAAATACTGAAGTAATAGATTGAAAGTTGTTCTGAAGAAGATTGAGGAGGTACGCTCATGAGATTTCATAGTCACTATTTTTGGACAGCATGGTTTTGGCTGTTAATAATTCTTGTTTCCTACAATGAGCTAGCTCACATAGGCTTAGAATTGTTGATAAGTAATCCATTGCTTAAAGGATACAAAGTTCAATGATTTATGAATCATGGTTGACAACAAAATCCAAAGGGGGAGATTGTTGGGACCATGTTGGATGGAGAAGGAAGTTTGAAGAGTTAACCTTTGCAGAGTGATTGTATTTTTTTATCAAAGAAGATAAATCAATTGACTTTGTAAAAGGACCGTAAACTATGACGATGCTTTACTGATTTTTATTTCACAAATATAATAAGATTGGAGAACTTGTGAGGAAATCCTTATGAAGTATAGTGGGAGTAAAGAAGTGTTTTGGCAAAGGAAAGAAAGTGGCACACAAGTAAAGAGTGGAACACAAGTCAAAAGTGGCGCGCAAGTATTGGTGCACAAGTATATGTGGTGCACAAGTCATAATTCAGGATCATCACATCAAAATTTGACAAAGTAAATAAAATGGTGCGCAAGTTAAATATTGGCGCACAATTCAAAATGTGGCACACAAGTATAAGTGGCATGCAAGTGTGGCGCGCAAGTATAAGTGGCAAAAAAATTTATGTTGCGCACAAGTCATATTTCAACATCATCATATCAAAATATTAATAAGGAAAAAAAGCAGCGCGCATGTGATTGAATGGCGCGCAAGTGATGAAGCGGTGCGCAAGTGATGGAGTGGTGCACAAGTATTGGCACGCAAGTCTACGGCGTGCAAGTCACACAAATGCCTATAAATAGACAACTCGCCTCCCCATTTTTTATGCTCAACACTTCAGAGAAAATTTGATCTCTGAGAACGTAAGTAGTAGAGAGTTCTATACTGTGGAAGTGTTTCCGCGCAAGTGTTGCCGCACAAGTGTTGCTGCGCAAGTTTTTCCGCGCAAGTGTTACCGCGCAAGTGTTGTCGCGCAAGTGTTGTCGTGCAAGTGTTTCCACGCAAGTGTTGCCGCGCAAGTCTGCCGCGCAAGTCTTGCCGCGCAAGTTGAGGCGTGCAAGTAAGTGTGCAATAAGAGGCACCCAAGTTATTGGTGTGCAAGTATAGGGCGCGCAAGTGGAAGTGGGCGTGCAAGCTGGTTTTTTCCAGGGGCTCCTTCCAGCTTCTGGGTATGAAAGTGAAGATCTTTACTTCAGAGAATACAACTGTTCAATTGTAAAGAAGCACTGAAATATTGTAATTCCCTATTTGTTCTAAGAGGGTGCAGAGGTGCTTGAAAATTGTTTTCCAAGTGCTACACGAGTGTAAGGGTATATCCTACTGGTTTTATTCCACATCAAAGGATTGTTTTGTAGTGGATTGTGTGGTACTGGATTATTTCCATACCATACCAAGGACGTAGGTACTCTTGTTGACTAGTGAACCTTGTAAATCTTGTGTTCCTGTGATTGTGTGTGTTCAGCAGGGAAGAAACCCTTTAACAGGAGGTGAAGGTTGTTTCAAAAAGAAGGAAACATAAAATGAAATAGATATCACTAATTCACCCCCTCCCTCTCTCAGTGATACTTGGATCCTGACTGGGAACTTCAACTCTTTTGTTTAAAATGGACATCATTTTAAGTGAAAACAGAAACTAACATATGAGAAACAGACCAAACACATTCATATTCTACCGAAACTTTAGGAAAATGATTCATGGGTCATATGTGACGTGTAAGAGGCAACCCCACCTCAATACAAGGTGCAATGTTGCTGGTATCTCTCTAACTGTCTCTTTTTAGTTTAAAATGGATATCATTTTAAGCAAAAACAATTGGCATGCAGAAAACTGATCAAACTTATTCAGATTGTGTTGATACTTTATCACAATGATCCATGGGTCGTATGTGACATGTACGAGTCAAACTCGCCTCAATACGTGGTGTGGTGTGGCCAACACCACTCAAAGTGTCTCATGTTTATTTTAAATGTAAAACATTTTAAGTGAAAACAACAACTGACATACGGAAAATCGACCAAATGCATTCAGGTAACATGTTCTATTAGTATCAGAAGAGATCTCAATAACACTCGTCGAAGGAAAAATATCTACATCACACCATTTATAGACCTTGAGAAATATTTCTACCTGTTTCACACATCATATGTCATTCCACCATTAGTAGTGTGCTCCCTTCCCCAGATGGGAGGGTACTTTCTATTTTTTTGCATATGACTATTTTTTTTATCATTCACGATATTTGGTCCTATAAGATTATCCTCGACTCGACTTTACATGGCTTTGACTTTACTATCAATGTCTTCTTCTGGTAACATGTATCATGTATTCTAAATCGAACCATCAAAATGGGCTTAACCTTTGGATGTCTTAACTTCATAATCCTTATCATGGATATTTCTATTTAAGGAGGATTTTATGGGTATTTTAAAATACATTTTTCACCACTTTTCCATTATATGTTATGTTATATAGTGTCATCCATATTGAATTTACTAAAACTATGTGATATCTTAGTCCCCACCTCAGAGGATAATCCTTGTATGACATTGGCCTCCCACCACACTGCCCTCTAGGAAAATGTATGGCTTGATTCCCACTATACATGATACATAGTGATGTCTAGACATCATGTCCCAGACCAACACAATTTTCATTCCATCCTAGATCATAGGGGTTGTGACACACTCAAGTCAAGTCCCTGCCCAGCCTAATTCTCATATGATGACCCTTCCTCTGAGTATGAGCTATATCTATGTGAGAGGTTCACCTGTTCATTCTTGGATGATAAAGACATACTAAATTCACATAAGTAATTATTTACCAGCATAGCATTTCCCATCTTTATGTACATGATCATGATCTTTATAGAAATATGCTAGTCCAAACACCATGACCTTAAAAGCTATGCACTCATACCCGAGGAGTTCTTAATAATCCCTAGTCTATGAAAACATGCTAAGTTCATTTTCCCCTTATTTATTTATTTTCCATCTATCCCCTTGTTCCTTACAAAAATACCTTAAACATTACACCCCAACACTCTAGGATATATGACCTTAAGGTTTATCCCCCTTTGGTTAAAGTTATGAGACCATAAACTAAGCTGTTTTTGGATTATCCTTGATCTTACTAGTAAATCATACCTAGATCCCATTTTTGTATACCCTGTACATATTCTTGAAGGTGTAACCCTAAGAGTACTTGAATAATTCCTGAGTATTTTCTCCCTTGTAACTTCCTTCCCCTGGTCCATATCCACTGAGTGGTGCCTGAATCAAGGAGTCACCACTAGACCTTAGGTACGTATTCCCATACACAAGTGGATAATGATTAACAATGAGGTTCTAGGGCTGCACCATTAGAAGACTATACCACATATCAGAGTGCACAAAAATAGATGAAAATAAACCAATCAACATCCATGGTATAAACACCAGAGCACACATGATAATACATCACTGAATTAAAATTAAATACATAAAAACTAACAGACACGGGTCACCCACCAGATTGACCCCATATACAAAAAAAGAATATAAAAGGAAAAGAGACTCCAATATATCCTCGAGTCTCACATAATCTCAATCACCAAACCTTCTGAACAGCTCTATCATTATCATGTAACAGTGATCCTTTACCCAATATGATCCTATATGCAAGTAACAATTCTTCTCAGGGACCAAAGTGTCAGGACCTCCTGAGCATGATGAGAGTACAACATAGTACGAAACCACTAATATATTTTGATAAATGACTAGTAAATGTGTGTTTATACATGTGATATTCTTAGATAAATAAATTTATAAACTATTTAATATAAATAAATAAATCACTATTTATCCTCAGTCTCTAATGTGACACTAATGATCGACCACACCTACCTCATCTAGTGCTGAAGTGTCTCTAAGAATGTCGTGAAAACGTTCCAACTAGTATATCATTTAAAACCAATTCCCATCCTCTTAGGGAAATCCAATATCAAAGTAGTATGTTCAATCACTATTTCCTAGTGTAATGGCCCAAGGAAATATTGTAGCAAGACCACAACCAATTCCCAGGAATCCTAAGAAATCAAATACTATCACGTACAACGGTAAATTCCTAGATGTCATGGGAAGTCAAACATCATCTAGTATCAGTCAATTATAATGCTCCTATGGAAATAGAGTTTCAATGTCCATAGAGTCGATGACAACTCCTTTGGTTATGCCTCACCAGCTCCTCTAAAACATTCTATTTTTATCGGAGCTTCATGTTGTTATCTCCGCTTCAATTCTAGATCAACCATTCATTTTCTACTCTTGAGGGTTTGGACTAATCCAAAAACGTTGCAAGATGAGATCATGTTGCCATGATGTTAGAACCAGGACTGATAAACCAAGATGCTCATAGTTTTTTCATTGATCAGGACTCGCTTGGTGTTCCCCACTACAATCTAGGTCGTTTGTGGGTTGTTCATGCGTTATGAAACTTAAATTTGGGTATGTAACTACGGATTTTGTGACATGATTGTCCGGGATGATTTTGGGTTCCCCGGAGGCTGGCGGCTGAGTTTGTAGAAGCTGGTTCTTGGATCAAGAGTTGGATGATTTGGGTGATGCTTACGAGCATGGAGGAGTATGGATCTAGTTAGTCGAGTGTGTTCCAGATTTTCTGAAAAGCTCTAGATTATCTTTTGTTTGTGCTTCTTGGAGGCTATCAGTAGTGTATACTGAACTGGGGCTGAAGTAGGTGGAGGCTAATTTTGATTGATCTTCACTATTGCAGGTTCAGTTCCACTTCAAAAAGTGGGGGTATTAGTGCTACTTCAGTTCATGTGAGGGTGACACTACTTTTTTTCTTGGGATTGAGTTAATTGATGCTCGTGAATGAATGTTCAATGCTAAAATTGTGCCCATTAGTCAGCTGTTTTTTTAGGGGGATAATGTTTCATCCAACGCTGGTTCACTACAGATCACGGGGAAAAGAGAAGCAACTAAGTTCGTAATTAGTGATCTGAAATTAGTTTCATATCCACCCAGATCTAACCATACTAGTGGGTTTGGTATGATGTTGTGTCATTAATCATGCTCGGCCCACTAGATCACTCCCTCTCCTGCTAGGTGTTCTAAATTTTATGATAGGAGTTCTTACAATTTATCATTTGTTTATCTGTTCTGAATTTTATGTTATTTTTTAGTTTTTTTAATAGGGCAACATTTTGATCAGTGGACTTGGGGAATCAAATTCGCTAGGTTGGCCCTGATTGTAGGTTTCAGGTTTGGAGTGTTTTTTCTGTTTTTCTAGTGTGTTTTTGTTTGATTGAAGGTTGCATTGTTTTTGCACCGTGTTTTCTATTTTTTGTAGTGTATTTTCTGTGTGAAATGTGTTTGATAGCAGGTTCTGTGCCTGAAATTGAGTGGGGGGTCTATACAAACGGTTTCAAAACCATTGGTATACCACTATATAATTTCTACAGCCTGGAATAGGCCTATGGTTCAGAACTGTTGGCACATATTTATGCCAAACTCTATCCCAACAGTTCAAGCTGAACCGTTGGAACAATATAAATCCATCACCTGTGGAAATCATTGGTAGAAAGATATACCAAAGTTTTAAACTATTGGAATATAGATATCCCAAAAGGTTAAAACCGTTGGCATAAATTTATCCCAACGGTTCATAATGAACCATGGGAATATTGAAATCTGACCCCCTATACCAACGATTCAATGTGAACCGTTGGTATAGGGATACCGCAACGGCCCACTTTCCAACAGTGAATGAAACCGTTGGGAAAAGTTAGATTTCCAATAGTGTAATTTCTATCTTCCATGTCCATGTTTCTTGAAAAATATTTAAATAGTGTTTTTTAATATTATAAAATTGTCTTTTAAATTCATATTTATTCATGTTTGAAATTTGAAAATGTATTTAAATGAAATCCTCATTTCATTTTCGGAATGAGTTAATTTTGAATTTCTACCAAAAATGTGAATGAAATATTTGTTTTAACACATACAACATGAGAATAATTTCCCACCATTATAATTGAGAAATGATTTTAATATTCCTTTAAAATATTTCAAGGTTAACTTGAAAAATAAAATCCACAATATTTTGTAATGTTTTTAATTTTAAATATGTTATTTTAAATTGAAAATTTTATTGTAATCATGAAATATCCCATGTTATCTTTTAACGATATTTTTTATATGATTAAAACCTTTGATATTATTTATGATTTAATAAGGATATGGTAAAATTATTAAAACCTTATTATTTATCATGATGTTTAATGATTATTATGAATATATGTTTATGAAAATTGTTTATTTTTTTTGGGTTATACTGTGATAAATTGTTGAGATGTTGGTGAAACTTATTACCTTTATGTGGGTTATGATATATGATGAATGATTTTGGATCTTATGGAAAACATATGAATATCTTATAGTTATGTGATTGGGGGAACCCGAATTATATATCTCTCAAATGAATTGGTTAATGATGGATATATGATGAGATAATAAGGAATAGAAAGGAGAGTGAACCCAGTTCAGTAAGGGACTCTGTATAGTATAATAGATTTTGGACTGAAACATAACTAATATAATGAAATGAGGACTATAGTCAATCCACTATGATAGTTTTGGTAGAGATCCTTGTATACTAAAGGAGTGATTTTATATGATTTTTTATATGCAATTTTTTTTGTCTTATTCTACTGTTATGCTCTCATGGATCATGTTATTGGATTCCTTTATTATTCATGTCCTCTTAACTACCCATGATATTCAATGACTCAGGATTGTGATCCTTGATATACAGGGCATGGTTTTCAAATGTTAAGATCATGTTATCATACCCCTATACGCAAGTTAAATTTAAATAATCATTGGTATCTCCCTTGTTTAACCTTAATGAGGATATAATCTCACAATTTCTTCTCTTTCCTTTATCCTTTTTATAAAGAAAGGTCTTAATTAAGATATTTCAAAAAAGGGTTTTATTTTTAAATAGACCAATGATAGATGATGTAGATATCTTATTAACTTCTCGTTTATGTATCCAAGTTTCCAAAGACACTAAATCTATAAAATTCTAGCATGGATTGTAATATTATGTAAATAATATTCATTTAATAATAAGTATTATTTGTATATGAAAATTTTATTTTTTTATAGACAAAGTCTCATAAATAAATAATCATCATTATTATATTGAAAAAGGATGGGAGAGAGGTTGAAGAGCTCTCATGGAGACAATGATATGGTCTAGGGTTCTTCTCTAATCTTGGATTTTCCCATTATTTAGAGTTTGATATGCTCTCTAGGGGGTATCTCTTATCTTAGGCCGACCCATGGAAACCACATTAGTGCTTGATGACCATGGATTGATCATGAATGTTGAAAATGCTAGCAAGAGATATTTTTAATATTTAAATACCTTCAATCCGGGGATTATAATATGTAAAGTTAATATTGCACATGTTAAAGCCAATGAGGATACCATTGATGATATGTTTAAGATTTTTGATTTTTGACTCCTACTCAATCAACAATGCCGATTGGGGATATAATGTTAAAGGTTTATGATCTTACAGAAAGAATCATTTCATTTTATGGATTCACAAAATACATGTGTATTCCATTCAAAAATGGTTTTTATATTATTTTTAAGAATAAGGAGTTAAAACATAGGTCCTAGTGATTTTGTTATGTTTCTATAAATCTGGGAATGGCCACCATCTAGTAGTGGTATTTTCAACTCAATCCTTTCTCTATTATGAACACCATAGTTCAAATATGGATTAAAATTATTTGATTGAACTTTATCTTATGAAATCCTTATATATTTATTGATATCTCATCAGGTGTGGGTATTCCCATCAAGATGGATATAATATTGGAAATGGATATGTTTGTCTTTTATGATAGGATATTTATTAAAATTCCCCTTGATTCAACTTTGGTAGATCAGGTTTTACATTCAACATCAAAAAATTATATTTATTTTCATATTAATTATGATAAATTACCTCCAATTTATGTGGATTTTCATCCTATTGGATATCTTCTAGAAAATTTCCTTTATAATGATATTTACTCATTTTGTTATTTATAGGGTTATAACTAGATAGTATAAAGGAATATTCAAAATTGAAACGTAGGGATGGATCCACCACCTATCATTATTAGAGGAATAAAAAAAGTCAAACTTTTGGAAATTTGAATGGTACCGAAGTGCATGACTGGTTTCTAGGAAATGCTATTGTTGGTTCTGGTCATAATTTTCCGGTTCATGATATATAGATGAGTGGCACTGTCAAACTCTACTAATAGGGCTCTCACTATCAGGATGAGGGGATGTAGAAAATTGGTTAAAATCCCTCTAAAATGGATGGGCCAGAGGCACATATCTATAGGTCCTCTGATCATGTAGAGCATAAGTTATAATCATTATTAGGTCGAACCCTTCACTAAGGATGGCATAATGTCTCCATTTAGTCTCGAGATTCTCATGGGATGTTGGTAGATTGGGGGAGGGGGGTAATGATGCAAAATACATAATTTTTTTTTTGAATATGATTCTTCAAGTTCGTGTATTATAGAAAAAATTAACAATCAATGGAGTTCAAATAACATTTAGAGAAATTGGAAATACATGGTGAATGATGAATCTATAAGGAAAAGCTCATACCAGGATTCTATTGAAAAAGGTAAGGTAATAGAAAATGAATTATTTTCATCATCCATTATGAATACATCAAGAACATAGAAGGATTTCTCATATAGGAATCCCACCATGAAAACTAGATCCACCTCTAGTGGGAGAAATGATCAAGGTAATTAATTTTATCCATTAGAAGATGAATCTAGCTGGAATTTTGATAGTTATAATCCTACTGAATTTTATTACTAATGTTATTCTTATATTTTTTCTTAAATGAGGGAAGGTTATATTTTTTGACTTTATTTATATCCTCTTCCATGTTTGTATTTTTCTATTTTATAAAGAGGTTGGGCCTCAAATTTTCAAAAAAATCATCCTTAGTATTATGGTGGTCACTACCATAAGACTTTACTGATATATGATGCTCTTGAGCCATGGTGATCCCCAAAATAAGAATCAAATGATTAAAAAGAATTACTAGTATCCCATTGACACAATTAGTGTGGTTTCCACCTTATTGGACCTAATTTCAGACCAAAAACATTGGTTATCAGTCCTTTGGATGAATTTTTAAAAAAATTCACTGGATCACTCACCAATATTCTATCTCATCACTAGATCATGATGAATTTATCCCTAGAGGAATAATAGGTTCGTCCATATATCCACACCAAATCCCGATCCTAAAAATTGGTGTAATTACATAGTTTAATCCTCAACAACCTATACCTGCCTTCATGATCTCACAAGATCACCAATGAACCTCTGATCTGAATGACACTTAGATTGCATAAATTATAACCCTAACAAAATGACAATATCTATAATATATCCAACACCACATCTAAATCCTAAATATTATATTCAATGAGGAACCATATCACATCATATGTTTCCTACACATTAGCATCCCACTTCAATCTTGACCATCCGATGAATGGTCTCATGCATCCACCACCCTTTTGATCCAAGGTTCATACCACCATAACCAATTCTATTCTCTATACCATAATAGTATCCTTATAATATCCCCAAACTAAAAACACACTATATACATCCCACACTCCATCTATTATTTCATATAATAACTATATGTGGTTTTCCCACTCATATCTGAGTGCTAACACTAATCATCAATCAATACCTTTTACTAACTCATCAAGAATTTAATTCTCTATATTTTCCAATCCTTAACCAAAATATTGGTATCACCCTAAAATATAAAATTGTGTTCTCCCCACCATAAAATTTTCTTTATACCTTCCTCATGAAAAACATTTTACATATTCCCATCATCACACACATGTACCTGTTCTCCTTGACAACCAATAGAAAGACACAAATTCAGATAATCCATACCACAATAATATAATTTATTTACAATTTAACCTCTATCAGAGAGGTTTCAATTCTCATCCTCATCAAAACCACGAGCCACCATGCCCTTACTCACCTCGTTGAATACATGAGACCTCAACCCACACATGAATTCTCAGCTATCTATGAACAAATGGGAACCCAATATAACTAGTGATCACTTTTCCTTACACCTTGTGTTTTTTTCATAATAAAATTACCTTATAACTCTTTTATTTCTAGGGAAGAGTGAATATTCAAGAACCCTTTCATAAACTCTTTGTATCAATTCAACTGAATCCCTTATGAACCCATTGGGTGAATGTTCTCACACAACCTAATCTTATAATCAGACCCACGCTCCCACAAGTTACACATCACTGAACCAAGGAACAAATGCATAAAAAACTAACCATGTCCCACAACAATTTAGTATGATAAATCTATAATCAATTAAATTAGTTCTCTTCAAAAATTATGAGGTGTCTCACCTATGCCAATGGAAACTACAAAATAACTAATAACTCAGGAATCAGTCAAGAAACCAGAAGAATATAATATCCATCCTAGACACAACTATATAGGATTATGATCCACTATATCTTTGTAAATTTTATCAAAATTCAATTTAGCATGGAATCCAACTGATTCAACCTACCAAAACCAAACATTTGTACCATAATCACTCATTGTGATTCACACAAAAAAGTCACAACACCTTACATGAATTTACTCTACACTCACTAGGGTATTCAAATTCTCAAGTAAACTCATCTATTGAAACACAAACTCTAGTGTTCTATAAAATTAATACTAGGAATAAAATTCCACATCAACCACCCACTCTTGGGCACCAATCCTCACCAAGAATCCACATACCACACTATCCCACAAAACATGGTTACATCTACAAAACTATCATTACATAATCCTATAGTGATTCTTATGTGGAAAAGGAGTAGTTTCTTGGTTTGGATTAGTACAAATATACCATTATATTTGAAGACACTATATAGTTTTCTATAGACACTTTATATAACTAAAACTATTTTCTCAAAAGTCGCACCAAGTCATACGATGCCTATAACAACCCACTAAGGTCCACTATACATCCATTATACAAAAAGACTATATAACCATAATCAAGGAACATCCATTCATAATATATGCATGACAAATCATAAAAAAATATAAAGTATTATAGATGAGTGGAATTTTACAAAAAAGTTATATATGAATAGTCCATATAAGTTATTGTTGAAACTTTAAATAACTGAACCCATTTCTTTAGTGATATCAATCACATGCTAGAATAAACATTTCATGTTAATCATATAGGAAACATATGATTGATAAACACCCACCTCTTTCCACTATGTTCTATGTTCTAAAAATATAAATAATAATCTGAAAAAATATCATATTTGAATACATATCACAATCATACCAAAGATAAACAACGACAACAATCCTATATCCCTAGAATCTTGGACCTCCTATCAAAAAATATGTTTGTGATGAACCATTCTATGTTCCATTAAATGATCTATCACATATCTATTTACTATATAAAAAATAATAAATAAAAAATCCCAAAAGTTTCTATGATGCCTCTTTGTGACTCCCTCTAGTCTGAGACTGCTTAACAATTTCTTATCCAGATTTTTAAAAAAACTCTGGTGTGTTTCCCCATATGGTAGAGGCAACAGACTATCAGTGAGGGTCTATGGTGTTAACATAGAGAGACTATAAAATCATATAAATGTAATGAAAAAATATAAATAAAAACCATGATATTAACCAGACTATGTAGAGTGAAATAAAAAATAATCAATCTATAAAAGATAAAATCAATACTAGAATTTTTACCTATACCCATGGTTAAAAATAATGGGTATATCCCAAAAAATCCATGAGTATAGGCTATACCCACAATTCTATAAACTCTTGGCAACCAAGACCAAGGTATAGACTGATACCCATAGTTTGGTCACACTTTGGGTATTAGTGTCCTATACCCATGGTTTTTAAATTGTTGGTATAGTCATTTTGTATTTGCATACCTATACCAATAGTTTACCATACCATAGGTGTGTTAGAACCATGGTCATCAATGAATGAATTGGAGTATGATTTTTGTTTGTTGTCAATCCTCAGAGGAAGTTCAGAATGTGTGCCAGTAGAGTACTCATATAGGCCAAGCAGATAACAGTATTGAAGGTGGCACCATTTTCCAGTGTTATCCAAATTTCTGTACCTCAAAACTGTCAAAAGGGGAAAGAAATGATTTTTGGGAAAGAGACATGTGTGCTGTATATGTGTCCTATAAGTGAATTGCACGCCGAGAAAGTACTTGTGCACCGGTGCTTAGGAGGATTGGAAAGTTGCGCGCCATATGTTTTTGTAGATCATAACTTCAAAATATTGCAAAGGAAAGAGGGTCATGCATGTATTGGGTTGTTCATGCAAGTGAGTAGCGCGACAGAGTCTAGGGAGGTTGGAGTTGTACGTTGGAACTTACGCACTGAGAGGAGGCTTGCGTGCCACCACACAGGGTGTCCAGTTTTCCTATAAATAGAGGACCAACCCTCCTCATTTGTAAAGAAGTTTGAGACTTAGAGAAGTTCAGTGCTCCCATCACGCAGGTGAAGTGGTCGTGCAAGTGGTGGTGGGTCGCACAAGTCTAAGTTACGTGACAGTTGTCCTTTGCATGCCAAAACAAGTTTGGGTGAAAATGATTGTGGGTAACGCAAGTTTGAAGTTATAGAAGTGAGTGTCACGTAAGTTGTTGAGTTGGACTTATGCGCCAGTTATAACTTGCGCTCCGTATTTGAAACTTGCGCGCTAGCTTGGGGAAGCGCACCAGGTGTTGTTGAATTTCACCTTCCTTTTTGAAGCTGCACGAAAGCTGGGAGATCTCCCAGTACCCTCAGTACAAAGTGAGATTCATCTACTTGTGAGAATTGGACTTCGACAGAGCATCTATATAAAATAGAGGATGCATTCTTTTGAAATGATAAAGAGACCTTCATGTCTATAAACTGAGTGAGACTTCACCAAAGGCAGTGAGCCAGGGGGAGTCAATCGGAGGGACCTGAGGGACACAGTGAGCTATCGCTGAACCTTTATAAAGGCAGTGAGCATGGGACAAATGACTGTGCCCGAACCATTGTAATCCACAACTCGTGAAGAATAGTGGAATTTGGTACGACCGACAACTTGTCGGTGTATTCTCCTTAGACGTATCCCTTAATGGTGAACCATTTAAAAAGTGTTGTGTCATCTCTCTACATGTGATTGTTTTCTTTCTGTTCATATTCATCACATAGGTTTAACAAGTTCCTACCAATGTGGAAACAAATTCCATATCTTTAGAAGAAAAAGTTGTCACCCTGATTCAACCCTCCCCTCTCAAGGTGTCTCGGGGTCCTACAGGGTGTAGACCTACACATATGGTTTGGAAAACCTTGGTAGTAAGTCATTTATTAAAAACTAACTGCTAGGATTTGACCCCATCACCTTCCCCTTATAGTCCAGTGACTTTAACACTACTCTATCACACATTTTATGTTCTTATAAAAAAAATATATATTTATATTAAAATATATATTTAATTTTTAATATTAAATTTTTTATTTGTATTTTTATTTTTATTAAAAAGAAATTGGTCCACCTATACCAATTGTCTATAAACCATTAGTATAAGAATCTTTTATGTGTATACCTATACCCATGGTTTTCCAAACCGTGGGTATATGTCATTTATTAAAAAATTACCTATTGGGATTTGATCCCAACACCTCCCCCCTAATAGTCCAATGACTTTTTCTATATATAAAAAATAAATATTTATATGAATATTATTTTATAAATAAAATTATATATATTAATTTTTTTGGTTTTTATGAAAATATAATTGGTCAACCTATACCCACGGTTTCGTAAAACCATGGGTATATGTCAAATTATTTTTTATATAAAAAACCCACTGCAATAGTTTAAAAAAACTGTGGGTATAACCAAACCTATATCCATAGTTTTAGAGAATTGTGGGTATAGTGATTCCCCAAAAAAATTCCCACAAAACCTACACCAATGGGTTTAGGAGAACTGTGGGTATAGGTCTTTCCCCTGATATTTTCCCCGCAAAACCTATACCCATTGTTATCCTAAAACTATGGATATATATTTGTTTTATAGTAGTGAATACTCATACATGCACTTCTTTCAAACATCCACCCACTAGGTAGATCACATAAAAAATGTAAATAAATTTAAAAAATAAAATTCATGTAGGATTTACTACCATCCTTAAGACCCACTCCATCCAAATCTCCAATCATTGTCATGATACTCTAGCCTGAAAATCCAATAATACAACTATACCCTACATAACCTACAATCATGATGTCTGCTCGGGTGCCAAATTTCCAGGGACACTTGACTTGGTGTGAGTAAAACTTAGTAGGACACCACCAATAGTATCCCCTAACATTACAAGTAAATATACTGTATGCACATTTGATCAACTTAAAATGATACAAATGTGTAGGAACACAACAGAATAACCATCGTCAATCCTCGAGTTCTAAAGTGAAACCTTAGATTGACTATACCTTGTTTATTCACTGCCATATGTCATTGAGTATATAGAATACCACCCAATGGGAACAAAATCAAACCAAAAAATATTCTAATAATTTCACCCAAGGTTCCAACTCCTACCCCACAACCTGCATTATAATACATACACCCAGGATATCCACATTATTCCTAAAATTAGTTCCAAGATATCATCCACCTAGGGGGACATCATCCTACCTTGAATCTTATTTAAAACACACCCATGTTGTTTTATATATCCCTAAAATCTCATGAGTCCTACACTTGGGGGATATCATCCCCTACTTGCAATATTTATTGGTCCATCATTACCCCAAGGGTTTTATCCCCCCATTCGTTCTTGATAAAAAATGAATCCAGGGCCTTTGTGAACCCAAAACCTCATATAACAAACAATTAGGAGGAATAAAACCTTAGATCCTCATATATAATACAAACGAAGGAATAATGTATTCCTATAATATCATATAGCATTCAGACTGGCTGATAGTCACCTGTAATATCCTATATCATACACTCGGGGTGTCACATACCATATCTACAAAAGTTACTAGGTTATTATTACCTAGGGGTCATGTCCTTCCTAGTTCCTTATAACGCATATCATATACACCAAGGGACATCATCCTATATAAAATATCATGTATCATATATATGTATACCATGGTAATAACCTCTTCTCTAATCCTCAAACCATATACACCCAATGGAAAACACTCCCTGGGCTCGATGCACACCACCTTGGTCAGCCTCTCCAGAATATAACCTAGAATCCTCAATCATGGTATAACCCATGTCTTTTTGCACATATCCTTATCCACCCATAATCATAATTCCCCCCCCCCAATACTATCCTAGTTGAACAATATTATCATTCTAAACCCATCATCAACCAAACCTATCTCGTATAAGCATCCACCAAGGTCTCATAGACCCGTCTCAGTATCCACTCATTGGATCTATGCCTTACAGAACACCCATGGTGTTATCATAAATCATATGAAATTTCCAATACTATCCTCAATAGGGAAGTATAAAACCTCATACCATAGAAGAATTCCTCTCATCACACCTCATAAATCACTAGAGGAATTTTACCACTCATGTCACTCATCAATAGTTTAATCAACCCTAAAAAGGGTGCTTCCTCATGATGCATGAGACACACAATCACCTCACCCATAGACATATATCCTAATACTTTCATTACAACCATCCTAACCTGAAAAGAAACACCCAGGTATGTAAATATCACCTCAAGAGTGAGGACCAATCCCGTTCCTCTCATAAATATAAGAGTAATATCTAACCCCTTAGTGTCATAGATTTAGGGTGACTCCATTCTCCACAAACATCTCTAGAGAACCTACCCATAACATAGGTGGTTCAAGACACCCTTTATATAAAATACCTCGACCATAAATGGCTAAGGAATCACACCGGTTTTAAGGTTCCATTATATCCAAACACACTACATTCACTCCATGGTAGAAAAAATAAATCTATTCTTTTTAAATTCACAGGTTTATCACTGATTATTTGAGTGACTACATATCACAATCCATACAAAAATTATCGAATTAGAGAAATTTCAAGGGACCACATTCCTCATGTAGAGTTATTACCTTTAATAAAATCTTATCCACCATCATCTATGCTCATCCAAGTCACATACAATATCATACCATCTCTTTAACTCCTATTTCAATCCATAACATCTAAATAATTAATTATTACCCATCATAATAAATTGATCCTTTTAATTCAAAAGGAATAATTTCTTAAAATCTCACTAAGGATCACCACAACATGAAAACTTTAACAATGAAACCTATAAGGTCCTAGGAATACCACCAACATTATTATGAGAAAAATCTCTAACACCCACCATCAATTTATTCGTTAATATCATCCAATTTAATAAAAAACATAGAAAAATTCCTGTGATGATGAACCTACACCTTAATAGAGATAAAAGAATTTCCATCATACACATGGTATGTCCCCAATACATTCAATGATATTTACCTTCATTATTATATGATTCCACTATGCTCTGGTGGAATAGTCTCTCAAAACCCTAGGTGAAACTAGTTGAAATCAAAGGATGAAAAGAGAGAGAAATCATGGGGAGATAAACAGATATAATTTCCATGGAACACACAAGAAAATCCCCCCAACCAAGGTAAATCTAAGGATATAAATCAAGGGAGGATATCCTTTGATCTCCATTACGATTAGACACATGATAGAGAGAGGATAGAAGGGGAAATGTTAAAAAACAAGAGAGGAAAAATATTCTTATAACCATTTTAAGATGACTTGGGAAGTGGCAGAGTATGGATACAAAACGATCCAAATAATGTGGTAAATGACTACCCTAAACTATATCATGATTCAAACCCTTATAATTTGGCCATATGGTTTACCAAACCATTTATAGACCATTCCAATCACTTTGATAAATTACACCATTGTGCATGGTTTCCTCGTAGGATTTTCCGTAACCATTTACAAACCATGAAAAATAATATCAGATGAAAAATCACCCTCAATGTTTCCTCACAAGGTTTCCCTCAATAATTTGGTGACCATGCAATTAGGTAATACCCATATAAAAATTATAACCTTAATATGAAGCTCATGATATTCAATCGAGAACCCAAATCACTTAATAGGCCTTGATCTATATCCATAAACATCTCCTTGAGATTATCCATTCTTGGAATTATGATCTAAATCTCAATTCTCAAAATGTCACCTACTCTGGGACTAAAAATTAAAATTCTCTATGAATTTCACAAACTATAATGTCATATGATTTTATAGATTACACCTCCATTAGTGTGGAAATATTCTCCAACTTCACCAACATAATGACCTCATCTGAATTTTAATAAGAATGGTTCTCCATAATTTCCGCTAACATCTTCATATTTATTATCTATTAAGCCCCTATCTTTTAATCACCACATCTCCACATAAGAAGTTAATTATATGATTCTATATAAATTATTTATAATTTCCTTCATCAACGTCTTAATTCCTCTTATAAAATCATAAGAAAATATATCCAAATCCATATTTGAATATATAAATAAAAAACATCCCATTGAAATATAAAAATTTCCCAATTTAAATAGTAAATTTGAAATTGAGAGAAACTATTAGATCAATATAATTTTAAAATAATGAAAAAATAATGTAATAATACCTTTAAAAACATACATTCCTTAAAAAACATGGCATAAAAAACTAATTATCTTATTTTTTATGTCAATACTAAAATTTTAAAAAAATAATGATAAACACATTACGATGGAAATAGAATCATTTTGATGTAACAATATTTTTTGGGACTTAATTTTCAATGTAATATCTTTATTTTAACACACATTATTGATGATTTAATCTTATATAAGAAATCAAAACTTAAAAATTTACTAATGTGTCATGATTAATATATTAACAGTTATCGAAATTTTTTTAACAACCATTACGAATGCTAGATGACTATTGTAGGGAAATAAATTGACCAAAATGTCAATCCCTACAAAAAAATTATCATGGAATAATTTAGGATCAATTATAATATGTTTTTCACCATCAAAACCAAAATATATTCAACTTACTCAAACATTTTAAGGATATATAACTCAAATATCTATTTATTTTATCATTTTTGATAATATAGTTTTCAATAAACACACACCAAAACACTCTCAAATTCTTTTATATTAAAAAATGAAATATAATCCCTTAAAATATATACCAGACTTTTTAGGAAATTATTCTTTTGAGTGTTCTTTATTTTTTACATGGATCTTCCTTAAAAAGTACAATAATTTCTTTTATTAAATAATTTTCCTTTTTCTCTTATAGATTCATTTCTTCACCAAATCATTTAACATATTTAAAAAAATATCATTATGTGTCCCAATATTCCATTTCAAGGACTTGATTGTTTTGAAAATGAAACATAACTCAATTTTTTGTTTTAGTCTTGGGACATACCTATAGGTAAAATATTAAATTTACCTCATCATATGAACACAAAAACATTTTATGGAAATTCCATTAATTTGTAATGCAATTTTTTCCCCAAGCCTAGTTTTTTTTAATTTCAAATCATATTATGTTTTTTACATTATGTTAAATTTATAGTTAAATAAATATGAATCTTGAAGCTTAGATAGTGATGTGATAACCCTAGTTTTTTATGTTTTTTGTGTGAAATATTTTAATGTTTTATTTAAGATGAAATATGAATACTTCATAGAAATTTGGGCATAATAGGTCATAAAAAATAATACTTTAAGTATAAAAGTATTATTTTTAACCCACTTGTGTGTTTTCACCATAATTATAATTTTCCTTTGAATAAAATCCATAAATTGGAAATCCAAGGCCACTTTAAGTCTATAATGGTGGTTTTACTTTATAAATTCAATTTTTTATTGAAATCAGTTAGGGCGGAGGGGGGGGGGGGGGTGTTATTACAAGTGGAATTATAATTAATTAATTAATTAATCAGATTAATTATTTAAAACCTAATGCTAAATAAGATCATTTATACCCCCCACTAGGGTTATCCACATGGAAACCATAAATGGATGGGGAGTAAGAGGAGTGGATTGTAGGGAAGATAAAGTTCTTTGATGATTACATCAAAAAATGAATCCTTGTATTCAATGTAGATAAATTGATGATGATTATACAATATTTTATTTTAGATATGTCTTTTTGATTTTATACATGATTTTTGATGTTTAATTTTTTCTTAAATTCTAATCTCCTGAGATTTGAAATTTTGGGTGGAAATTATCTTATATTTTATTTTTTGTTTGATTTCCTATGGTCCGGTTTGGTGTTTGTACACAGGTGTCCACGAAATTAACCACCTTTCCATATATTAGGGCCACTATATTTAGTTTGTTACATGGTGAAAAGGGAGGCTTGGATGATATCAGATTATAGAGAGGCACCATGGGGGTGATCGATGAAGGTAAGTAGTTTGGAAGAGTGGAAGAAGAATATTGAAAAGGCCACAAGGGTTCTTAAATCCCAACACATAGGGGTTTCTATGAGGTTCAATGATAAGGTTTCATTGGTAGTAAGTGGAACTATGTCCTTATATATAAGAAATCCAACAATGAAGGAACAATGGTGACCTTAAAAATTATACTATTCTTAAGAAACAAGAGTAAATGGTTTTGGCTGGGGTTCCTCCCATATTTTCTGATTTTAAAAAATTAAATAAATTAAATTATATTAATTAAAAAAGGAATATTCGGGGAGAGATAATTATTTGAGTGAGAAACCCATCCCCACATGAACTCCCCCCATCAAACCTATTTTGAAAATATATTATAAAAATATAACAATGTTTTTGTTGTTATTATTATTGAAGTTTTTGTTTAATAATTTCTTCTTATTATGATGTCAGATTGATGATCCCTAAATAGATACATGATCTAGGAAACTATAAGAATGACCCATGATATATATTTGGTACCTAAATTTTACTTATTCCATGAGTGACATGTTGGATTGGTATTTCCCGATCTATTTTTGATGATGTTGGGTCAAATGCTTGTGGCCCATGCTGTGTAATAGGAAGAAACTCTTAGAATTATGATTGATTGTAACAGAGCTAATTGTCTAACACCAATAGGGAACTAAAATATTATGGTCTTTGGAATGAATACTAAATCTTCCTAGAGTTTGGAGACAAAGGTATTATAGCTTCGTAGACTTCTTACTATAGGTCACTGTGGAATCTTGGACTTGGGGGGTTATGACACTGTAGTAGTGAAGACTTCCATGAACCTTTCACTATATCATAGTGTACTTTCTATGTGGTTGGTGGAATAATGATTTTTCATCCTTATTATCATGTTTTTGGTCTAGGGTTTCTATGTGTGTTAAAAAATTTGATATATCCTTTTAATTGTTCTCCTAGATTTCTTAGTGAATTGATTCTGCCTCTCCATGGAAGCAGGGATTATTCCAAAAAAAAAAATTCTATATGTCCCAATATCTTGTTCTTAATCTAATTAAAATAGAGTTGATAGAGTGGGATCTTCTGTATTGACATGATCTTGGAGTTGTGAGACTTATATTGGAAAGCAACATTACATTCAATATCAAAAAGGAGAAGATAAATATTGGATTGATAAAATATTCCATAAATATATAGGGTAATACTTCAACATAAAATAAAGTGTATGCTGTGAAATGGTGTTCATTCTAAAATGATTGAAGGTATTCTTGTTGTAGACCATGTCAAAGAATTCAACACCATCATTAGTTCATTTAAAATGGTGGATATTTCACATGATGATGAGGTATTTTCACTGGATTTATAGTCTTCATTACTTGACAGTTGGGAAGAAACTACTATAGCTATGAGAAGTTGGTTGGGGAATAAAAATATAGTTATAAAGAATGTGTAGGACTTGATCCTCAGTGAGGATGTTTGAAGGGGAGAATCATAAAAATTATCTAGTTATGCTCTGAATTTTGAAATAAGATGAAGCTATGTGAAACAAGACAAATATAAAATAAGATCATAGTTTAAATAAAATATCCAAGATAAAGAAAATAAATCTAGTCTTATATACTGTGTTTTTTGGGAAGATAAGAAAAGTCAATAAGGTATGAAGAGATAAATATAAGGAACCTAAAACCAACACATCAAACACGATAGTTGAAGTAATGGATGATGTGTTGCTTATAAGTGTGGAAATACTCATAGAGTCTCTGATTTTAGACTCCGGGGAATCTTTCCATTCTACATCAGATACGTGTTTTTAAAAAAATTTCTTTTTCGAGACTTTGGCATGGTACATCTTACAAATGATGAATCCTTGAAAGTTTTGGGGAATTGTGATGCATATATCAATAAAAATAGAGGGATTTTTTTGTTATAGAAATTGTTATGAATATACATGGTTTAAGAAGAAATTTTATTTCTGTTTGGTAGCTTAATTATGTAGGAATCAATAACATGTTTACTAGTGGTTCCAATATGTTTACCAAGGGAGATATGATTATAGATCGAGGAGAAAATATGGGTACCCTGTAAGATATGACATAGACACGAATAGTCATGATTTCATTATGAAAAAATGTTGGGGATTCACAATTATGGAACTACTTGTTAGGACACATGAGTGAAAATGGGATAAAGGTGCTGGAGACAAAATGAATGCAACCTAAGCTGAAGTTTGTGAATGTTGGTTTAGGTAAAGATTACATACTTAGAAAGCACAAGAAGGTATCATTGAAAAAAGGAGGAAGAACACTGAAGACTGGGAAGTTATAATTGGTGTACATAGATGTATGGGGCCTACCATAGTACATTCTCATTGAGGGTTATAGGTTTATGTGATATTTATTGATGAATCAATAAGGATGGTCTGGGTTTAATTTGTGAAAAGATAATTATACATGTTTAATATGATCCAGAAGTTGAAAACTGTTGTGGAGAATGAGTCAGGATCGTGGTTGAAATTCATGAGTTTTGAAAATGAAGGGGAGTATAGTAGTTAAGAGTTTAAGTAATTATATTCTAATAATTGAATTCATTGGGAGAAGTCTATTTTAGGTACACAACAAAAAAATGTGTAAATGATAGGATGAATAGGATATCGAATGAACATTCTAATATTATGAGATTGTACTCGGGGATACCCAAAGACTTATGGGAAGAGGCAATGAACTTGGAATCATATCTCATTAAAATGAGTTCATATATAACAATGGTAGAATATCTTACTAAGGATGACTAGTCTATAATGATAGTAATAATATCACATTTATGAGTCTTTGGTTATTTGAATATGTAAATTTAGATGCCAATTCAAGGGAAAATATTTTTTCTAAGACCAAACCATGTCACATTATTGGATACTATAATGAGGAAATTGGTTACTGCTTTGGGGATGATTGCAACATGATGATCATCACACTCCAAAATTTTGTATTTATAAAATATGACTCGTACAAGGATCTCAAAGAAGCTGAAGATGAAAATGGGAACAAATAACCAGAGTGTAAAGAGTATGTGGTTCTTGAATGAGTGCCTAATCATGTGGTGACAAAACTATTGAAGCATACTCATCTAGTGGAATTGAGGAGATCAATAAGTATTAGAATTATTATGAAGAGTTATTAAGCATATTTATGTTATTTATTATTCACTAATAGTTTATAACCATAATGTATGAAGAGGCTATGTAGTTGAAATAGTCAAGAAAGTGGGAGATATCTATGGTGGGGGAAATTTCATCATTTCTTGATAACAACACATTGGACTTGACACCTTTGGGATAAGGAAAGAAATAATTGCAGAAAATATGGGTATTTCAGGTCAAGGAAGAACATGATGGAAAGAGTATTCGCTAAGCAAGGTTGGTGGTGAATGTTTTTCAACAAGGTATGAGTGGATCACCTATTGTGAAGCTTACTACTATCCAGGTTGTTATCAGCATTATGAAAACTGAATACTTTTATCTTGAGCAACTTGATGTGATGATGGATTTTATACATGGATATATGGATGGGGGAATCTATATGCATATGCTAAAAGGATACATTGAGTCTGAGAAGTAAAACCTAGTGTGAAAACTCTATAATATCTAGTATGGTTTTAGGAAACAACATAGATAGTGGAATAGAAATTTTGATGCATTCATGACTATAAATTCATACAAACAGAGTGTCTTGGATAAATGATGCTATATAAAATCTTTTGGTGATGAATATATTATATTTCTTATATTTTTTGATGGAATTATCATTGACGTATAATGTATACAGAGGATTTATGTGCTCAAAAGGAAGCTGGTTGAGGCGTTTGAGATGAAAGAACTTATAGAAGATGCCAAGATTTTAGGGATGAATATCAAGAGAGACCATGTAGTAAGAAAATTTATGTAATCACATATTGACTACATTGTAATTTTTTTAAAAATAATTAGTATGTTAGAAGAGAATCCAGTTTCTCTTCCCCTAGAAGGAAATTTTAAATTATCAAACCAGAAATCCATGAAGATGAAAAAAGAGGTTGAGTACACGTAAAATGTTTCATACAAATAATCTATTTGAACTTTGATGTATTATATGGTTTGTACTCGACCTAAACTTTCTCATACAATGGTATTATTGATAAGGTACATGGATAACCTTTTCAAGCAACGTTGGTAATCTGTAAAGTGGATACTGAGGTATCGAAAGGTAATTAAGGAAGTATCTATATGCATTGGAAAAGTAAATTCATTGCAAGGGTTTGTGAATTATGACCTTATAGGTGACGTAGATATTAATATTACCAAAAGTTATGTATTTATTTATGGAGGAACTTCATTAGTAAGGATATCAAAATTAATGAAGGTTTTGGATCTATCCACATTAGAGTTAAAATATATTTCTATAAAAAATGTAAAGGTGATGGTTTGGATGAATAACTTATTGGATAATTTGGCAAGAAAGAAAGAGGAAAACTTAGTTAAAGCTAGTGTTTGTTTCCCATATAAGAGCACATTTAATTAAAGTATAATTTTATCAGTAGATTGATTCTAGAAGAGTAACTGACATCGTAGAATATCTGTGGAACAAAAAATCCAATAGATATATTGATGAAAATGATGGTAATATAGAAATTGAGGCACTATTGTTCCTCTATTTTTCTGTAATGATGAATAGAAGATGAGATATAGAATATAGGTGGATAAAATGGGGGAAAAAAAAGAAAAAACTAGTATTTCATGAATCACCAGCTTGAAATTAATGTTTTGAAGGGAAATTATGCATTGGTCAATATAGTAACTTGGACATGGGTGGCCACATACTGTATCAGTGCATATTTCTATCCACCTTTCATTGTAGCATAAATCACTTTCTGTGTGGTCAGTAGAATAGTGATTCATCCTCCTTATCATCACATTTTTGGTACAGGGTTTATATGTGTCTGGTAAAATTCAATATCTCTTTATAATTATGATTTTTTATTTCATAGTGAAGTGATTCAACCTCTATATGGACGTTCGGATTATTTCCAAACCATGTAGATATTTTTGTCCCAATATCTTCTTCTTATTCTTTTATTTTTCCCTTTTACTCTTCTTTCAATCATTTTTTTCTTTATTTCTCCGACCATTTTCTACAACATTTCACTTCCTATAATGTAGTGTCTCATGTGTTTAATACAATGAAATGTATAATTTTCATCTGATAAACATTTTATATATATTAATTTTATATCTTGATATTTTTACACATACGTCACAATAGTTTAGACTGTTCAGAAAATTGAGGTCATTTTCTAGGTGTGATTGGATGATTTTGGTTTAAGATTTTTAGGGATTATAACAGGGAACAATCATGATGATCAATGTTTTATTAGGTGTTGTAATCCATTAAAATAATGTTATGATAGATAAAGGATCCCCTATCCGCTTTTAGTATAAATTTTGGTAGTCCTCCTCATACTCAGGGTGTATTTTCGCCAGATTATACTGGAGTCGTAACTCCCTTATAATTGATAAGGTGTTTATCCATTACAAAATATAGATAGGGTTTGATATTCCCCTATATTATTGGGGTTTTGGTCCTCTATCAATAGGATCAATAATCCATCAAATGATGTCTTATTCCATAGAAAGGTACATATCCTCCATTATAGTTTCAGAGTGGGTATATTGGGTTATTGGATTTGGGTAGTTCATGCTCTTGGAGAGGCATTCTAATTTCTCTTATAGTTGGAATATTAGAGTGGGATTTTATTCTCTGTCACATGTTTGGCCCTTTACATGATATCTATGTGGTTATGACATTATGGATCAACAACCCCTTATTTAGAATCTATTATTGCTAAATTTTTCAGTTACCCATGGGTTTTTAGTATGAAAAAATAATATTAGGGGTTAAAACAATAGGGTACACTACACAGTTAACCAACACGCATACATTAGTGAGGAGTGGGTCCTCCTTCAAGATAATTAGTGGTTGTGTGGATGAAAGGTGGTGTAAAATGGATACTTTGATACTTGTGATTTATCTTGAAATCATTTGTTTCCTTCAAGATGAGATATATAACTAGTTAATAGCTTTAAAATTGGAGAGTTTTTTGATTAATAGAGCATTCCTGAGTTTCTTATGAGGAACATTATTTGATGACTAAAATTGACATGATTGAGAATTATAAATGTCTATAATAATTCTAGTAATAGATAATATCTAGAACAATTCATTCCTACCTATTGATTACTCATTTGTACTAAGAATTTTGAGTTGAGGGTTTTATATAGTTTTTCTTTCTGGGTTTTTAGCATCCTATTGAGATTGTTTATTCTCACCCATGAATGGGACTTGGTCACACTCATGATATGTCTATATAGATATCATACAGACCAAGTATAGTCATAGCGTAAGAGATGTTTATGTGTCTTTTTCAGAGTTGAATCCTAGAAAACATGGGGGCTTTGGTGATGGTAGTTCTCGGTGGTTTCAAGTTGTGTTGGTAGCAAGTGGGATTAATGTTTGGAGGAAACTTGTAACAATGAAAACTTCATCTTGAATGATTATGTTGGTTTCCATTTTTAGATGTTGGGTGTGTATCTTCCCCTTTTCATTTTAGTTTATGTATATTTAATCTATGTATATATTAGTGGCTTTCTCATACATGTGTTATATACAATTCAGTGCTCATATATATACTTGTTATTTTTATTCATTGGAAATATGTATTTATTTTATGTTGATATAAGATACGGCCTCCCATATTTCTAGTTATGCCTACTTAGTGCTAGTCACCATCCCCTGAACTATTATTGTATGTCTTAGAATTTCACACTTGACTTACTATTGACCTGGGTGGGCCCCTAGTTGGGTGGGTCATGTAAAAGTGGTATCTGAATAGGTTTGTTTTGGTGATGGAGTTTATAGTTTGGATTCATGTGAGGAATAGGTTGGGAATATAGGTAAATGATGTTAAATGAGTCTTAGGTTCAGTTTCATAACCAGGGAGGCCGGTGTGGGTGTGGTATCCAATGTATCATTTCATTGTTTATTGATAAGCTGTAAGTCAATACATATCTTTAAGGAATAATTGTGGGGTACAAGAAATTTGGTACAAGCATCATATATTGGTTATCTATAATTTTTCATGTACTTCTTATGCATGATTATCCAAATACTCTTGATTCCATATGGGTTTATCCAATGAAACGAAGGATGATACCCACTAATCAAAAGATTATACAATGTGATAGGGTCCATAAGATCATATTCCTATGTTTAGGATTCTCTTCACTAACAAATGATCCGTGATGAGTTTCTTCGGAGAGTTGATTGAGAGGTGTGTTTTCCACATGATACGATAAAATTTCTATCATTTGTGTTTAGTGCATATTTTCCTCATTTGGAAGATTTCTTTCTCATCAAAATAGATAATATTATTCTTGAGATTGTTAGTATATATGTATTCCAGTAGTAGGGTCCTCATGGTATTTTGAGGTGAGTCTAATACTTAGGTCATAGGGGATCAAATGGAGTATTGGACTCGCATTAAAATGTAGTTTTTTTAATTTTACTGACCATATATTCGTTCTTTTATTGAGATTCCTATAAAAATAAATGATCCATTAGTGGAAAATTGGTTTCTTGAACTCAATATATGAATTATCTACCTTTATTGGAGTTTGAGCCCCTATTTATGATAGAATTTATTTGTGGTTATTAGGACCCTCTAAAACACATCTTAACTAGGTTCAAGAATTCATTGAAGCCCGTATACATCATAAGTTTTCCCAAGATATGTTTGGCCATGGAATTTATCATCATCATTGGTTATATAAGAGACTCAAGAGGACAAAATATTTCTTTTTCATTTTTTTTGTGTTTACATATAATACCACCTATACTAGAGAAACCAAAGTGAGGTTTAGTATATGGGAATTCTTGGTAGAGAAAACCCTTGTATTTGGGAGTAGGATTTAATTTTTTTGATAACATATAGAGTGGAATAATAGATTTAATTACATTAAATTGGTTTCATTGAGAGTCTATAAATCCCTATTATAGTTCTAATTTTCTATAAATAAACTGTTTTGATAAATATAAAATGGTATTAAAACAGTCAAAGATTCATGATGCACTGACCCACTCCTATGAACGCTAATTTTGGATAGTTCCTATCAATCATAGAGTGATGATAGATATAGAATAAAAAATATGTTTATGATAGATAAATATAGTTTGGAATTAGAAAGTAAAATTCATAATGTGATTTTCATCCTTTGTTTATGGATCCGTTCACTGGATGATGCATGCACTAGTTCAAAATTACATATCAGGCATTTAAGATATGGAAATTTCAGTTGAACCTCATATTAGAATTTGGTCATCTAAAGACCCACTAAAAATGGATAAAATATTTCAATGGTACATATCTCAATATATATTTGTCTTTTAGTGATTTTTCTACATGGTGAAGTATGGTTGAGTAAGTCAGTTTAGGTCCACCCCTAGTAGTGAGGGGGATTATATTAGGTGTAATAAGAGAATCCCACCCTATAGTTATATTCAATTAACCTAATAGATTGTAAGAATATATTTATATTATATTTTCACGTATGAGATATCCACTTCCTAAGAATGTTGAGGAATGCATGGGTACATTTGAACGGTGACCCACAATTAAACCTCATTGAGAGGATTCCTTTTGAAACTACTTTAATTATTGAGGATCTTGTTTTTTATTTAAAAAATTCTACAGTCTTACCTTGAGAGTGTTAGCAATATAGAAACCTGTAGTACATTGATTTCAAAATTCATGGAGTATAGTATCCTCGAAAAGTTAAATTCATAGTGTTTTATGAGATCAAGTGGAACTATAGAATCTTGGTAGTTGGGTCTTATTATAGGGAATTATATGTTTAGGTGATAGAGGAGGTTCATGATAATCTAGATTTTGGTTTTTTGGTTATTAGGGTAGGTGTTATACTAGGGTCTAGAACCAATAGAGAAATTTATTCTAAATGGACAAGAAAATACGTTTTGGATTGTGGAAGATCGTGTCAATCAATATACATTGGTGTGATATTTGGATTTTTGAATAGATTTGTGTTGTCCTATAGGTGCTTATAGAAAACATTTTCTAATGTACGATGAAAATGTAACCAGGCAATCTTCGATAGTTGATACAGACCTGTTAGAGATCCTAATGTTGGTAAAGGATTCCCATGGATGTTCAAGATTGTGAAAGAAGGACCACGATACCTCTATAGTGTGAGCTTATGACATTGATGTTTGTGACTTGTAGGTAGGGACGATGAAGAAACAAATGTGGTACTAGAGGATCATACTATCATGAAAATATTATGACATTAGTTTGAAAGATTTGTGAAATGATCAATGATGGAGTGTATATAATATCATTTTTCCTTAGAGAAAAACCATCAATGATGATAATTTTAGGTGGGGAGTAAATATATCTAACAAAATATAACCTTTCAAATAAACCATTATGATAAGTATGTTGATGTTTTGTGGATTTGTTTTGTTCCTTATAGAGAGACAACATTCATGCAATAAAAGGTCTTGGGTTTTAAGGTCTGTAGAGATTCCCTTAGAGTGAAGGCTTGTTTCTACTTAGGTCTTTCTTTATGATGAGATAGATATGATATATTTTGTGATGAAGAGGATCCTTGCTTCTTGTATAGGTTTATATCAAGTTAACTTAGATATAGAGACTTCTAATCTAAAGTAAGTTCTTATGAAAGTGGGTTTTCCTTAAGAGGTTATTTCCTGATATTTCTTATTTAGCAGCTCTTTTTCTTATTTTCAATAATATAATGTGGGTTTAAATTGGAAGATAAGAGTTTAGCATGATGTTTCTTGTTTTAAACCTAAATCAATCTTGAGTTTTAGAGTCCGGAATCATCCCCTGAGTTAAAATTTTAAATTTACCTTTGTAGATGGAATGAGAATTGTTTTGATGGGTTCGTTGATCTTAGAAGGTAGTATTTCTCCCCAAGATGATTTTTTGATAATTTAAGATAATTTTTAGTATTAATGGTTTTTTAATATTTTTTATAAAATAAATAGTAATCTAGGAGCTCTAATGGCGATGCAGTGACTGTAATTTTTGATTGATAAAGTTTTTGAATATCTTTTAGTTATACTTTAGATATAATGTTGTTATATTATAGATCTATGTGTAACACCCCAAGGATTAAAAAATAAATTTAATATAGATTTTAATGCACAAAAAAATGATTCTCTTTGAAACAACAATTTTTTATTATAATTATTTAAGCAAAATAGTTATAACCTAGACATTAAACATAATTTTACTTTTTCTATGATTTGAATTTCAAAAAACAAACATACATGGTTATGATCCGTAGGATATTTAAAGTCTCATAGCATCAAAATAATTTTTTAGTGAATAGTATCTTAATTCTTATGAATGGTAATATCACCCTTATGAATAGTAACCTCACCCATGGAAGTATAAATACAATTTAGGCACCATAAAAATGAAATTATGATATAATGTAAATATTTTAAAAATTAGTAATTAAGTGTTGTGATTTTTGTGAGTAATAAATATTTAATTAAAATTTTATAATTAAATACTGACTTAAAAGAAAAATAATTGTCATAAAAATTATTTATAAATACGTTTTTTTCTTATGATTTTAGGATAATTTTATGAGATGTTAGTTAATTTTTGGATGTGTTATCAAATCAATTATAAATTTAACACAATATTTTATGAGTAAATAATTATTTTAATTAAAAATTAAATTACTATTATTTATAAAATTATTTTCATAAAATGGATTTCATTTTTAGATTCTACATATTGAAAAATGGTTAGGTTAATTTTTTTTGGATTTTTATGAAATACTTGAATTTTAAGTGAATAGTAAAATACGATAATTTACAATATATATACATTATATGATAAATACACTACTCATTGAGTCATGGATGATGTATTTACCCTTGGTTAGAATTCACATGAACGTATTAATATATTTAGTCACAGTAATCAAAAGTATTTATTTTTTTGAACAAAATAAGAAAATAATGAATAAAATAATTAGAAATCACCCCTCTCCTCCACTATAAAACCACCCTCACCCCCTCTTCACCTCACTCCTATAAAAATTTAATATTGTAAAATTTCTAACCAAATAATCTTACTAATTCTCTCTCCATGAATAGGATCTCTTGTTCGTACCAAAATACCAGAACCCCTTTCCTTAAGGAGGTTATCACGGAGGATAATTCAAGAGGTAAATCCTCTTCATTTTTAATTTAATTTCATTTTAGTTCTTTTTATTTTAGTACTATATAATGAACTTATATTTCAAAATTATCATGATAAATTTAGTATCATCTATATACTAGAATTATATCATGGTAATGTAACATATTTCATCTCACTCCCTCAATCTCCATTTTAAAAATGAAATCATAATCTGAGAGGTGCTGAATTACAACCTTTGTGGACGATGAACACTACTTATTTAATTTATCCTTCAAGGCTGGTCATGAAACCATTTTTATTGTTGAAACATATTATAAAATATTTATTATATATTATTTATGTTTCTGTAGCTATTGTATATACATAATATTAAATAACATAGAAAAACTAGTTTATTGTGATCGAAATACTGCTAAAATTAAGCTAAATGATTATCATTAACATGTCATATAATGATTAATTCTAATATATAGAAAATAATAATAAATAATACCAATTAATTTTTTTTCATTAATAACATTTTACTCCAATTCTGGGGAAATGTTTTTATTTTACACGAGCTTTATCACAAATATGCATGTATGCGAAGCGTGAAAACAATGAAACAAATCCTCAATATGAATAAAATGGTATCTTATAACTCATAAAAAATGTCATAAATGAACTTAACAAAATTATAATAAATAAAATAAATTTATATGGGGTTTTTAATTAATTTATTAATTGATTTCATTTTATTATCCAAGATGTTATGGTCAATTGAAGAACACATTCAGACATAAGGTAAGTGTTTTCTACTCGAACCTCCAATTTGTTTCAGGTTACTATTTTTATTGTATTTAACCAAATTAAATTATTAATTATTATTTAATCCACATAAATTATTTTTTAATTTTCTATATATATTTACCGATCATAATCATTCGTTATTTTATGGGGAGTTACAAGTTTTAAACAGATCTTTTAAAATTCTTCCCGACAAACATGCCTCATTCAAGGGAGCTTCTCAAGTTCATACATATTTTAATGTTCACTCTATAATATGTTTTCAGACACCATTGTGTTTATAAAATCACTCATTTGTTTTTATAAAAAATATATATTATTTGACTTAGGAGTTTATAAAAATATTTTTTCAGAGAACTCTTATTTTCAAAGTAAAAGAGTATTTATCTCAAGTATTACTCGATGATTTTATAAGTGTATTTTCATATATTTAAAAACTCTTATTGATTATTATGTTTAATTAGGATTGATATTTTATGACATCATCTACCATATTTTATGTTTTATGATTAGTTTTACTTGGGTTGTGCTATCTTGATACCATTCACCATATTACTCTTAACGATTATTGTTTATGTTTACTAATTGGGGAAAGTTATTTACATTTAATATGTTAGTTTCAATATTAATATATATGTTTATAATGTTTATTCCATTTCATTTGAGGACTGTATTGGTCTTAGTATGTGATGGTTGGGTCCTGTTATATCCCCTCAATGAATTGGTAGGTCTCATGAGACAAACTATCTTGGGTTTTTTCCCATTATGTACGGTGTCTTGGCCAAGGCCTTGATGGTATGCTTATGATGTCCGATATTATGAATTCCCTCATTATGAAGCTAGTAATTATTTTTCCCTATGATTATAGAACATAACCCAAATATATACTTTGAGGATAATAATAAAATAACATCATAGAATTTTGTTAAGGAAGATATTATGTGGGTATTATTAGAAATACGACCCTATCTTGATAATAAAAGTGGATGTGGTTTAGGAACATATGTACCTAGGAGTAACAATTACCACAAGGTGTTCTAGGAGAGACTGGCTCGGGGTAACCTAGTACACAAAAATGGGACCTACCGTAAACCTGGTTTGACACTCCAAGGGAATATTTTTAGGATAAGTCATGTTTTCTTTACAAACCATTACAAATGAATTAAATTTAAATATATACCTAAATAAATCATACATATGATTATGAGATTAAAAATGTATAATATTTCAATTTATGTTAAGTTTATTTTCTTGTTTGATATTATACATTGTGATTCATAACCAAATTTAGTGTATGACATAATTTAGTATTGGAACCCAGTAAAAGGGATTGAAACTAAATGAACGCATTTATCCCATGTAGGGATTTCCAACCTATGCAAGATAATGATGTCAGTATTAGAGATGAAACAGGTTACATCCAACTTATAACTATATGGGGACAACTAACTCAGGTTATGAATAATAACCTTACCTGAATAGAGCATCCTGATCCACAACATGGAGGTACAATGTTCTAAATCTTTATGAATAAAAAACCTCCATCATTCAATGGGACTGAAAAACCATTTATAGTAGAGCAATGGATAAGTTCCTTGGAGAAGATATTTCTTGTAGTAGGAAGTAATGAAATAAAGAAGGCTATCATGGCAGTTTATCATCTCTCAAGAGATTTAGATAAGTGGAGTTTATTAATTCATAACAAAAAGAAGGAGGATGAAATCTCAAATATAATGTGGAATGATTCTAAATAAATTTTCCTAGAAAAATATTTTCCTTCTGAACAATGAGTGGATATAGAAAGGTAATTCTAGAGTTTAATATAGAAGTAGTATGTAAATGTTTCCAAGTATTAAGCCAACATTAAAATATTATCAAGTCATTATTCGGGCTGTATACATAATCCGAAGAGAAAGGTGGATTAATTCATTGATGGTTTAAAACCATTCCTATGAAGGGAACTGGTGTCCAAAAAATTCTCATCATATGAAAATATAGTCTTTTGTTCTATCAAGATAGAAAAATAATTCTCTGTCTTATGACTTTACATGAATGAATGAGAAGAAGAGGGCCACTGAACACTCCGGAAAAGGAAATAAAAAATAGGGTAATAACGGACGAATTTATTATCCATATTGTGTAATTGTGGGGTAAAACACCCTGGTACATGTCTGGACGATATGGTTATTTCTTAAAACTATGGAGGAAAATTCCACCAAACCCGTGATTATAAGTGAAGAAAATAAGATACCAATGTTCAATGCTACAATTGCAGAGATATGAGACATTATGAAAATGATTTTCCAAAGCTACAAGGAAACTTTCTCCAAAGAAGGTCAAGGGAGAAATGTTGAGCTTATGTGGTCACAACTACTGATTTTGAAGTTCCTAATGATGTGGTGGGGGGTACTTTAATAATTTCCTCAAACATAGAAAAAGCTTTATTTGATTTTGGATCATCGTATTCTTTTATATATTCATAGTTTTCCAAGTAAATCATATATTTAAATTTTGATTTAACAAAGGTGTTGTTTATAAAAAATCTTAAGGGAATTATCACTGCAATAATTATGTATTGATATATCCCCTTTATCACATGTAAACATGCTTTAGTTACTGACCTTATCATCATAACTGTGATTGATTTTGATATAATACTCTACATGTATTGTCTTTCAAATTCTGATGCAAAAATATATTTAATGAAGAAGAAAGCTACAATTTTTAGAATGATATAGAATTCCTTGTATTTAGAAATGAAACCTCACCATATGATTTTTATCTAGATCCACCCCCAATAGCTCTAATGAATTCAATTATTGGGGAAGATGAGAATGAAATATCTATGTGTGAGGAAAGAAATATACAAGTTAGGATGTACCTTTTGTGAAAGAATATAATAATGTATTTCTAAAGGATTTACCTAGACATCCTCCAGAGTGGGATGTTGAGTTCTTTATTGATTTAATTCTTAGTTCAAGACATATATGAAGGAGTCCTTATAGAATTGCCACTGTGTAATTAGTGGATCTAAAAAACAACTATAGGAATTTATAGATAAAGGATTTATTATCTATAATGTTTCTCTATGGTGAGCCCCTATTCTCTTGGTCAAGAATAAATATGGGTCTATGAGGTTGTGTATTGATTATAGGGAAATCAATGCTATTCTGATAAAGAACAAGTATCATCTTCCTTGAATTGATGATTTATTTTATCAAATTCATGGATCAGAATATTTTTCAAAGATTTACCTTTGATATAGATATCATCAATTTCATATTAGGAAGGAAGATATTCCAAATATAGTATTTTGAACCTTGTTAGGGCATTACGAGTTTACAGTAATGCATTTTGGACTGATTAATGAACCATATTCTTTTATGGGTATAATGAATAAATTTCTTAGGGAATATTTTGATGACTATGTTGTGGTATTTATTGATGATATATTGGTATAATCAAATATCTATGAAGATCATGATAATCACTTGCGCATTTTTCATATGACTCTTATAAGAAACAAGTTATATGGGATGTTTAGCAAGTGTGAATTCTGGCTTCAAATAGTTTCTTTTCTTGGCAATATTATCTATAAGGATGGAATCTAAGTTGATATTGTGAAGAAAAAGAATGTTTAGGAATAGACTACACCAATGAACATAACCTAAGCACATAGTTTTATTGTTTTATGAGGTTATTATCAGTGTTTCTTTCATAACATCACCTGATTAACTAACCCGTTAACCAATCTTACTTGCAAAGGGGAAAAGTTCATATGGATACAAGAACGTGAAGAATGTTTTGAAGAATTTAATAATAGATTATTAAATTATCTAATCTTGATAACACAATCAGAAAAAGGTGTATTTTTGATTTATAGTGATGTATCAAAGAATGGGCTTGGTTGTGTCATTTTGTCTATAGATATAGTTATTTCCTATGCATCAAAAAAGTTAAAAGCTCATGAATAGAACTATCCAACTCATGATATTGAGTTAGAAGTTTTAATATTATCTCTAAATATATGGAGACATTATCTCTAATGTGAAATATGTGAGATATATATAGATTATAAGTG
The DNA here is from genome assembly GCA_963277665.1 of Viscum album. Lineage (NCBI taxonomy): Eukaryota > Viridiplantae > Streptophyta > Magnoliopsida > Santalales > Viscaceae > Viscum > Viscum album. The sequence continues at coordinate 194,898,936 of OY728145.1, forward strand.
CTTTAAATATATATTTTCATAGAAAGAACTCATCATGAGGAAAATGAGGTTCTTCAAGATACTCAAGGATTATGATTTTTCAGTAAACTACCTCGTAGGGAAAGAAAATAATGTAGAATATGCTTTGATTAGGAAGTATCATAGAGTGTTGAACAAAATAATGATTGAAAAGGACTATGTGTACATGGATCTAGAAAAGATGGATATGAGAATTATCAAGGAAGGTGAAACATCATTACTTTTTCAGCTGGTAGCCCAACAATTTTTAATGGAATGAATTAAAAGTTTTCAATGTTATGATGAAAACCTTAAAAAGAAAATTAATTATTTGAATGATGGGAATATTACAAACATCATGTATGAGGATAAAATTATGAAATTTTGGAGGAGGCTACATGTTACCTTTATACTTGAGAAAAAATGGAGTCGTTAGATGATTCCCATTTCTCAAATTTCTCTATAAACCCTAGCTGCACGAAGATGTATAAAGATCTGAAGGATCCTTTCTGGTTGGATAATATAAAGAAGAAAATAGTTTATTTGTATCAATATGTATAGTTTTTTCATAGGTGAAGGATGAAATACAATATTCTAGTGGTGTTATGCAACCCATTCTAATTCTTACATGGAAATGGGATTAAATCACTAAGTAATTTGTCACTATATTACCAAAACCCCCAATAATGAATGATGAAATATGAGTGATTGTTGATCGACATTCCAAATCTGCACATTTTCTTCTCTATAAGGGAGGATTTGTAACTAGACTACTAAATGTAGCTCTATATTAATGAACTTTTAAGACTTTATGGGGAACCTCTATCAATTGTGTCTGATAGTAACCCATGATTTATATAAATATTATGGAGAAGTCTCCATAAATCTTTGGATATTAAGATTTATTTGTGTACTAATTATCACCCTCAAACTGAAGGGTTGTCAGAAAGGAAGATCCAAACTTTAGAAGACATTTTGAGATTATGCTCACATGATTTTCAAGGTCTGTGGGATCGATATTTACATTTGGGAGAGTTTTTCTATAATAATAGCTTCCATTAAAGTATTAAAATTACACAATATGTCACAATTTACGGAAAGAGATTTTGTACACCAAGTTGTTGGGATGAAGTTGGTGAAAGGACGTTTGTGAGACCAGAGCTTTTGGAGGAAACAATGGAAAAGGTAAAGTCTATTCAAACATATATCAAAGTATATCAAAGAAGGTAAAAGAGATATGTTGATTATTGAAGGAATGATTTATAATTTCAAGTTGGAGAACATATTTTCATGAAATTATCTCTAAGGATGGGTATTATATGATTTTGGAAGAAAGGGAAATTGATCCCCATGTACATTGGTCCTTTAGAAATTATTGTGAGTGTTGGAGCTTTGGCATATCATTTGGCATTGCCACCTTTCTTTTTAAGGAACACAATGTGATCCATGTCTCATTGTTAAGGAATTACATTACATACCCAATATATGTCCTCACCAATAATGAAATAAATTTGGAAGATGATTTATCTTATTGTGAAGAGCCTATATGAGTTTTGGACACTAAAGAATAAGTGTTGAGGAATCAGATGTCTCGGGTGGTAAAGGCCCTTTGAAAAAGAATAAAAAATTAAAGAGGTGACATGGTATCTTGAGGAGATTTTGATAAATACCTACCCAAATCTTTTTATGAGGTAACATTCTGGTAATTTTGAGGATGAATGTTTTTGTAAGAGTGATGAATGTAACACCTGAAGGATTTAAAAATTTATTTAATATAGAATTAAATACACAAAACACTTTTTCTCTACGAAACAATACTTTTTTATTATATTTATTTAAAAAATATAGTTATAACTTACCCATTAAACATAATTCTTCCATTTCTTTGATTTTAATTTTAAAAAACAAACAAACACGGTTGTGATAAGTATGATTTTTAGAGTATGGTAGGATCAACTTAATTTTTTGGTGAATAATAACTTGACCATTATGAATATTACTCTGAACTTTATGAATTTTAACCTCACCAAGGAAATTATAAATAAAATTTAGGTGCCTTATAAATAAAATTATGATACAATGTGAATATTTTAAAAATAAATAATTATGTCTTGGTATTTTTGTGAGTAATAAATATTTAATTAAAATTTTATAATTAATAAATAGATTCAAAAGAAAATTAATTTTTATAAAATATATTCATAAATCAAAATGTTTTTATTTTTGATTTTATTATAATTTTATGAGATAATAGCTCTTTTTTTGAATGTGTTATAAAATTAGTTATAAATTTAAAATTTCATTTCTCTAGTAAATACTAATTTTAATGAAGAATTAAATTTATCATATTTATATAATTATTTTCATAAAATGGTGTTAAATTTTAAATTATACATGTTTAAAGAAGGTTTGGGTGAATTTTTTGGATTTTCCTAAAATACTTGAATTTTTATTGAATAGTAAAATATGGTAACAAACCTTATAAATACATTATAAGCTAAATAAACTATTCATTGAGTGATGGATGATATAATAACCCTAGGTTATAAATCACATGCACTTATTACTATATTTTGTCATAATAATAAACCCTATTTGTTGTCTTGGACAGAATAATAGTATTACGAATATAATAATGAGAAATCACCCCTCTCCTTCACAATAAAATCACCCTCACCCCCTAATATCCACACTCCTAGAAGAATTCAATCTTGTAAATGTTCTAAAGAAATACTCATCCATAGTTTCTACCCATGTCTATGACATCTTGTCATTAACATAATACCAAAACCCTTTTCCTTAAGGAGGATCTCGGGGAGGATAATTCAAGAGGTAAATCCTCTCCGTTTTTCTTTTAATTTTGATTTCAATTATTTTTCAATTATTATTCTATCCTCACCTCAACTGTAAAAATGATCAGGATTACTCTATAATAATATATATACTAGAATTATATCATATTAATGTAATATATTTCGTCAAACTCCTTTCTATCTCTCTATCTATTTTAAAAATGAAATCATCGTCCGAGAGGTACTGATTTACAACCTTCGGGGATGACAAAATTTCCTCCTCTAATTTCTCCTTCAAGGTTGGTAAGGAAAAAATATTTACAGTTGTAACAAATTATAAAATATTTATTATATATTATGTATATTTCTAGAACCATCATATATACATAATATTAAATAATATAAAAAACCTAGTTCACTGTGATCGAAAAAATATAAAATTAAGCCAAATGATTATCATTAACATGTCATATAATGATTCATTATCATATATAGAAAAAAATAATAAATTATACCAATTAAACTTTTTTTTCATTAATAACATTTAATTATAATTCTGGATAATTATACCCATTTTAAATGAACTTCATTACTAATATGAAAGTATACCAAGCGTAAAAACAATGACAAAAATGCTCTAGAGCAATAAAATTGCAACTTATAACTCATAAAAAAGAACAAAATTGAAATTAATAAAATTATAATAAAAAAATACATGTATATGAGGTTATTAATTGATTAATTAATGGATTTAATTTGATTATTTGAGATATTATGGTCAAATTTAGAACACGTGTATCCCATGTTGGAATTTCCCACATATCGAAGATAATGATCTCGTTATTGGAGCTGCGACTGGTGCTGAGAAAATTTTAACTATATCTGGACAACTAAATGAGGTTATGAATAATAACCTTACCAATATGGATCGTTCAATTCCCCAACCTGGAGGGGCAATTTTAGACCTATTTATGCGATAACAGCCTCTATCGTTCAATGAGACTGAAAACCCCTTTATAGCGGAGAAGTGGATAAGTTCCTTGGAGAAGATATTTCTTACTTTGATATGTAATGAAATAGAGAATCTTATCATGTAATTTTATCATCTCTCTGGAGATGCAGACTAGTGGTGGTTAATAATTCCAAACAAAAAGGTGGAGGAAGAAATCTCAAATATGTAGTGGAATGATTTTAAGGAAATTTACCAAGAAAAATATTTTCCTCACAAACAATGATTGGATATAGAGAGGTAATTATTTAGTCAAATACAAAAAGAGTATGGGAATGTTTCAAAGATGAATCCTACATTACATGAATAGAAATGCATTTTTCGTATTATATACATAATCCAAATATAATGGTGGATCAATTATTTTGTGGTTTAAAACCATTCCTTTGAAGGGAAATGTTCTCCAAAAATTTCTCATCATATGAAGATACAATCCTATATTCTATCAAGACAAAAAATAGTTTTCTTGGTCTTATGACTTTAAATGGATGAATGTTAAGAATATAGCTACTTAAAACTCTAGAAAAGGAAATATGAAATGGGTAAGAAGGAAAGAATTGATTTTCCATCTAGTGATAATTATGGGAAAAACACCCCGGTACATTCCTGAAGGTTATGGTTGTTTGTTAGAAGTGTGGAGGAAAAGGACACAAAGGCTATGATTGTAAGGGAAAGAAAGAATCTACCAATTTTCAATGCTAAAATTTCAAAGATACGGGACATTATTCAAATGAGTTTCCTAATCATAAATAAAACTTTCTCCAAATATGGCCAAGTGGGCATAACCAAGCTTTTTTTGTCACGAATGATGAATTTGATGTTCCAAATGGTGTGGTGGTAGGTACTTTAATCATTTCCTAAAACTTAGACAAATATTTATTTTATTTTTTTCCATCTCATTCTTTTATATCATCCTATATTTCAATGTAAATTATAAATTTTTCTTTGTATTTAATAAAGGATTTTTCAGTCAAAACTCTAAAGGGATGAATCATTGCAACAATAATGTGTTGATATATCCCCTTTGTGACACATAAACATGTTTTAGTTAATGAAATTATCTTCATACCCATGATTTATTTTGATATAATACACATTATGTATTGTCTTCCAAATTATGTTATGAAAATATTTTGCAAGAAGGAATTTACAATTTTTAGAATTATGTAGAATATATTATCTTTAGAGAAGAAATCCCACCATACGATTCTTATCAAGATCTTCTCCTGGTAGATCTTTCGAATTCAGTTCTTGGGGAATATAAGAACGCAATATCTATGTGTAAGGAAAGAAATATTCATACTTAGGATGTACCTATTGTGAGTGAATATATCGATTTATTTCTTGAGGATTTACATGGACACCCTCCAGAATAGGATGATGTGTTATCTATTGATTTAATTCATGGTTCAAGACCTATATAAAAGACTCTTAAAGAATGGCAGAATGTAATTAGTGGATATTAAGTAACAGATAGAGGAATTGAGTGATAAAGGACTTATTCTCTATAGTGTTTCTATATGGAGAGACCCTATTTTCTTCTTCAAGAAGAAATATGGGTCCATGAGGCAATGTATTAACTATAGGGAAATCAATGATATTATGATAAAGAACTAGTATCCTTTTCCTCATATTAATGATTTATTTTATAAAGTTCATGGATCCTAATATTTTTTGAAGATTGACCTTTGATTTGGATATCATCTATTGTATATGAGGAAGGAAGATATTCCAAAGATAGTATTTAGAAATATGTAAGGGCATTAAAAGTTTATAGTAATGCCTTTTGGAATAACTAATGAACCCTATGCTTTCATGGATATAATGAATAGAGTTTTCAAGGTATATCTTGATGAATTTTTTATGGTATTTATTGATGATAAATTGGTATACTGCAAAATCTATAAAGATCAAGAAAATTACTGATGCATTGTTCTAGAGACTCTTAGAAGAAATAAGTTGTATGGGAAGTTTATAAAGTGTGAATTTTGGCTTCAAACAGTTTCTTTTATTGGCCATATTATCTCTAAGGATTGAATATTTGTCGATCCTTCAAAGAAAAAGGAATTTCAGGAGCGAAATACACCAAAGAACATAACCTAAGTACGTTGTTTTTTCTGTTTTGAGAGGTTATTATCAGCATTTCGTTCAAAACTTCACCCGATTAGTTAACCTATTAACCAATATTACTCGTAAAGGGATAATGTTCATATGGATAAAATAATATGAATAATGTTTTGAAGAATTGTAGAATAGATTAGTGAATTCTCCATTCTTTACTCTACCATCAAGAAAAGTGGATTTATGATTTATATTTATCTATCAATGATTGGACTTAGTTGTGTCATTATGAAGAATTATTGGGTTATTGCATATGCATCAAGAAAGTGAAGAATTCATGAATATAACTACCCAACTCATGATATTGAGTTATAATTTGTAATGCTTTCTCAAAATAAATGGAGACATTATATCTATGGTTAAATAAGTGAGATATATACAGATCTGAAGAGCTTGAAATATATTTTCTCATAAGAAGAACTCAACATCTGGAAAATGAGGTGGCTCAAGATACTCAGGGATTATGATTTTTCAATACACAAACACACATGGAAGGAAAATAAGTCAGCAGATTCTTTGAGTAGGAAGGATCATGGAGTTCTAAAAAAATGATGATTGATAAGGACCATGTGTACATGGATCTAAAAAAGATGGATATGGGAATTATCAAGGTAAAACATCATTAACTTTTTAACTGCTTGACCAACCATTTTTATTGGAAATAATTGAAAGTTCCCAGTGTGATGACGATAACCTTCAAAATAAAATTAAAGTTTTGAATGATGGGAAGTTTTCCAAATTCATGTGTGAGGATGTAATTATGAAATTTGGGAGGAGGATATGTGTTACCTTTATACCCGAGTGAAAAAGGGAGTTATTGGATAACTCCCAATGCTAAAACATCTCTATACACACTGGTAGCACTAAGATGTATAATGATCCAAACAAAAATTTCTGGTTGGATAATATGAATAGATAAATTATTGATTATGTGTAAATATTTCTTGTTTGTTCACAAGTGAAGGATAAAAGATAACATCCTTGTGCTGTCATGAAACCCCTTCCTATTTCCACAAGTAAATGGGGTGAAATAACTAAATATTTTATCACTATATTACCAAAAATCCCAATAATGAATTGTGTAATATGGGTGATTGTTGACCGAATTACAAAATCTGTATATTTACTCTATATCAGAGAGGATCTATAACTAGACTACGTTTCAAAACTCTATATTAATGACGTTTTAAGACTTCATAGAGCACTTTTATCAATTGGGTATCATAGTGACCCAACATTTATATAAAACTTCTGAAAAAGTCTTCAAAAATATTTGGATATCTAGATTCACTTGAGTACGACTTATCACCTGAAAACTAATGAACAATCCAAAAGGAAGATACAAACTTTATATGATGTGTTGATATCATGCTCACTTGATATTCAAGGAATGTGGGATCAGTATTTACATTTTACAGAGTTTACTATGATAATAGTATCTATTCAAGTATTCAAATGACAGAAAATAAATAATTGTATGGAAATAGATTTCGTACACCAACTTGTAGGGATGAATTTGGTGAAAGGAAGTTTGTGGGTCTAGATCGTTTGAAAGAATCAACAGCAAAGGAAAAGACTATACAAGCCCTTATCAAAGCACCTCATAGCAGGTAAAAGAGATATTCTGAAAATTTAGGGAATGGTTTATAATTTAAAGTGGCCGATCATGTTTTCTTGAAATAATCTTTATGGAAGGATGTTATAAGATTTGGGAAGAAAGGAAAACTAAGCCCCATGTACATTATACCTTTTGTAATTTTGAAGATAGTTGGAGCTACAACTTATCATTTGGAAATTACACCATGACTTTTTTATTGTAAATAACGTGTTCCACTTCTCATTGTTAAGGAATTACATTCCATACCCAACGTTTGTCCTCACCTCTAAAGAAATATATATGGAACCTAATTTATCTTTTTGTGAAGAGCCTATCAAAATTTTTCACTGTAAATAGTATGTTTGGAGGAATCAGATGGCTCATTCATTAAAGTTACATTGAAAAAAATCATAAACTACAGAGGTGACATGGGATCTTGAGGTGATTATGATGAAGACCTACCCAAATATTTTTATGAGGTAACATTCTTGATGTAATGAAAAGAAACTAAGTCTATATGAAACAATAAATTATTATTATTATTATTATTTAAACAAGATAGTTATAAAATACCCAATAAATATTATTTTTTTCACTTATTTGATTTTGAATTTCGAAAAAACGAACATACACAGTTGTGATAAGTAAGATATTTAGATTGTAGTAGGATCGGCTTAATTTTGTTGGGAAAAGAAACTTTACCTTTATGAATATTAATATGGCCCTTATGAATTATAGCCTCACCCATGAGATTATAAATAAAACTTATTCACCTTATAAATAAAATTATGATATAATGTGAATATTTTAAAAATTAATAATTATGTGTTGGAATTTTTTTGGTAATAAATATTTAATTAAAATTTTATAATTCATGAATTGATTCAAAGTAAAAATAAATTTTCATAAAATTTATTCATAAATCAATTTTTATTGTCTTATAATTTTAGGATTATTTTATGAGATGTTAGTAAATTTATGATTGTGTTATAAAATTAGTTATAAATTTAAAACTGTATTTCTCAAGTAAATGATAATTTTAATTAAAAATTAAATTTATCATATTTATAAAATTATTTTCATAAAATAGAGTTAATTTTTAAGTTCTAAACATTAAAAAATGGTTAGGGTAATTTTTTTTGGATTTATCTCAATTACTTGATTTTTTGGTGAATAATAAAATACGATAATTTATTGTATAAATTCACTATAAGACAAAAAAAATATTACTTGTATCATGATTGATGTAATACCCATTGGTTCAAATGAACATGAACATATTACTTTGTTTACCCATAAGAATCAACATTATTTCCTGTGTTGAGAAAAATAATAAAATAATGAAAAAAATAATGAGAAATCTCCCCTCTTCACTATAAAACCACCCTCACCCCTCTTCTCCCCACTCCTATATACCTTAAAGATTATAAAATTTATTCCCAAATACTATTCCCTATTATATATACCAAATCCAAAATCTATTTTTCTTACACAAATACCAAAACCCTTTCCTTAAGGAGGTTCTCAAGGAGGATAATTTAACAGGCAAATCCTTTTCCTTTTTCTTTTAATTTAAATTTAAATATTTTTCTTTTTTTATTATATACTCACCCGAAATGAAAAAATGGTCATTATAAATTTAGTATCATCTATATTTTATAATCATATCATGATAATGGAACATATTTCATAGAAATCCTCTCACTCTATTTTAAAAAATAAATCATCACCAGGGAGGCACCAATTTACCTCTTTTGTGGACGACAAACTTTTGTTATTTAATTTCTAGTTCATGTATGGTCATAAAACCATAGTTATGGTTGAAATAAATTATAAAATATGTATTATTTATTATTTATAATTCTAGAACCATTTTTTATTCATAATATAAAATAATAGAAAAAAACTAGTTCATTGTGATCGTAAAACTTTAAATTAAGTTAAACGATTACCATTGACATGTTATCCAATGATTAATTATCATATATGTAAAATAATAATAAATAATAACAATTCAAATTATTTTTGTTCATTAGTAACATTTAATTTCAGTTCTAAATAATTATACCCATTTTACATGAACATCATTACTTATATACATGTATACGAAGTGTGAAAACCAAGGAAACAAACGCTACTGAGTAATAAAATAATATCGTTAACTCATAAATAAAGCCATAAATGAACTTAATAAAATTATAATAAATCAAATAAATGTATAGAAGATTATTAATTAGTCTATTTATTTATTTAATATGTTTATCTAGGATTTTAAGGTCAAGTGAAGAACACATTCTAACATAAGGTATGGGTTTTCTACCCAAACCACCAATTTATTTTGGGTTACCGTTTTCTCTCTTTACCCTATTTAAATTATTAATTATTATTATTTACTCCTAATAAATTATGTGTTAATTCTCTATATATATTTACCGATAATAATAATTCTTAATTTATGTGTATTTACATGTTTATAAAGGATCTTTCTCAAATTCTTCCTGATAAACAAGCCTAATTCAAGGGAACCTCTCAGATTATTTCCAATTTTTATATGAACTTTATAATGTGTTTTATGCAACCATTATTTTTCTAAAATCACAAATTTTATTATAGAAAAACTATATTATTTATCTTCTGGTTTTAGAAAAACAATTTTCCAAAAGAAATCTTATTTGAAAAGTAAAGGAGCATTTCTCTCAACTTTTACTCTATAATTTTATAATAGTATTTCCATATATCTGAAAACTCTTTTTGATTATTAGTTTTAATTTGGATTAATATTTTATGATATCATATCCCAAAATTTATGGTTTATGATTAGTTTTACTGAGGATGTTCTATCTTGATACCATTCACCGTATTACTCCAAATGGGTAGTGTTTATGTTAACTGATTGGGGAAAGTTATTTACATTTCATGTGTTAGTTATAATATGAATTTATATGTTGATTAATTTTTCATCCTTTCATATGAAGAATTTATTGGACTTAGTAACCAATGCGAGGGGCCCACTATATCCCCACGATGCATCATTATTTGTCATGCGACAAACTAGCATGGGTTTTTACCCATTATGTATAGTATCTTGGTTGAGGCCTTGATAATATGATTATGATGTCCGACATAATGAATTATATAATTATGAAGCTAGTAATTTTTTGTACGTGTTATTATTATACTAGTAGAATATCCATTGTAAGGTTTTATTATGGAATTATTAATTTTTAGTTCTGACTTGTTTTTCTCAAGATTATGTAGCACATGTACTTTTAATTATTCGCCATGCTTTATATTTACGATTCCACAGTATTACTTACCCTTAATGAGAATCTGAGCTCACTGATTTATTATGTTTAATTTATCCCTAGGATGAAAATATTTATATTATGAATGACATGCTTGGATAATCTAAAAGTTTATTAGTGTTTCCAATATAGTTACTATGTTGTACTTTATTTCAAGTTGTAATGAAACTATTATTCATGTATGTAGTTTTCAAATGATTAAAAAATGTTATCCCCTTGGGTATATGAATTCATTATTTATATGAAAATTTAATAAAATAAGGAACTAGCTTTAGGAAACTAGGGTTGTGAAATTTACACTGTCGATGTGATGAGGCATCAAAAAATATTTTAGGTATTAAAATATTAATTTTAGCTCATGAATATTTTTTCATAATAATTATAATTTCACTTTGGAATCAATCATTGGATCAGAAAAATGAGCCAAAATTATGTCTAGAATGGTGGGTATTTGTGACGGACACCATTTCTAGTATTTTCATTAGAATTAAATAGGGTGTATCACTGATGGAATTATACTTAATTAATTTATTAAATCTAACACCCTATAAAATACCATCTCTAACTACCTCATATAGTTTTATAAGTAATGAAACCCTAGATTGAGTGATATGAAGAGGAAGGGACCATGTGGAAGATGAATTTATTCTATGATGATGTCAATGAATAGAGCACCATCTTTGATGCGGATGTAACAAAAAATTCAAAATCAAGGAAAATTAAATATTTTTTTGGATGTTTTTCTAAGACATTTTATGCCATATTTTAGTGTTTTTAATTTTATCATGAATTTTAATGTCTAAGGATTTTAATTTTCTTGTAGAAATTGGCCCCTATTTTCTTCTTGGTTTGATTTCACATGATGTTTTTCAGTGTTTCGACAGGGGTGGGTGAGTCACGCAGCTGTTTTCTGCATCTTAGGGCTACCAATCATGGATAATGATGTGGTGTAAAGGGGAACTTAGGATGAAAAAAACTCATGAGGAAGAAATACTTGGGATGGTGGTGAAGGTACGTAGACCTATAGAGTGAATGAGTCTAACAAAATAGGTAATGAGGGGGATATAAAAATTATGTTTGTGGGTAAATGAATGGGATTATGGTGGTGTTTCTTTGGTAGTTTTGGACATATGTATTTCCTAGTAGGGAATCAAACGACCTTATGGGCTATTGCTACACTTAGGGACTGAGAGTTGGGGGGTGTCTTTTAGGGTTCTTCTCCTATATTACCTAATTTTAAAAAATAATGTTAATAATAGTAAATAAAAAATAATGGGGGGAGGTGATTATAGAGGGTTGTACCACACATGAATTCTTCCCCCCACCAACCTATATAGAAGAATATAATATATTAATTATTTTTTTATTATTAGTAATAATAATAATAATAGTATTGATAATTTATTTTGTTATATCTACTTATCGGGATGTTGGATTAAGAATTCATCTACAAAATCATGATCTAGAAAATGTGTCAAATGATTCAAGACCAATATTTGGTACTTAAATCTATCTTGTGGCATGATCCATGGGTTTTTATTCTAATATATCACATTTTTGATACAGTGAAATGCATAATTTTCATTCAATGTCCATTTTTTTGTAAATAAAGAGCCTATCTTGAATAGTTTTCCTCAACGATCACATCAGTTATTTTATTTTTCCATCCAAATCCATTTGTGAGGAGATATTTATAGATTTTTGTTTTATCTATATAGATCCAATAATGAGGATAAAACATTTTTTCCTTCATTTTTTATTATTTTTGATAATCCACCTTTCGAAGGGGGAGGTGGACCTAGGATTAAACATTTTGATTTGTGAATTTTTGAGGCTGATAATCCCATAAGAATCAAGTTGTGACATGTTGAAGGGCCCCTATATTCTTTTATTCTAGATTTCAGTAACCCACTTATACTCAGGGTGAAGGTACTCAATATTGGATGGGGGTTAGTACTAACTATCCACAAATTAGGTTTGTCTGTCCCACACACAATGGATAGGGTTCGGTACTCCCCCGCATGCTCAAGGTGTGTGTCGTATATCCATGGGGTCGTTACTCTATCAACCAATGTATTATACTATGATGATATGTAGGAATTCAACTATAGTCCAAGAGAGGTTTTATTGGCTTGTTGTATTTGGGTAGTTTGGACTATTAGAGCTACATTTTGATTTCTACTATAGCTCACCTAACTTAGAGATATTCTCTCTTATGTGTTGGGTTCTTCCATATAAATTATATATGTGTGGTTATATTCTATAAAATTATAACCCCTTTTACAAAATATAGTGTTGTTCATTGTTTGGGTTCCTCATGGTTCTATAGTTTAGAAGTGAGGTATTATTCTTGTGAATGATAGGGTGTGGTACACCCTTAATTGATGTTCATACTTTAGGATGGAGGGGGAACTCATTCGATGATTCTAGTTTTTTGTTAAATAAAGGTTCTGGAGAATAGATACTTTGATACATGTGATTTCTCAGGTACTACTAGGTTGTATTGCAGACATGACATGTGGCTGGATAATGAATTTATACTTTGTTGTTTCTTTGGTTCTTTTTGATTTCTCATGTCATTTTAGTTGAAAAATTTAAATATTATTGATGAGATAAATGGGGATTCTTTATGAACTTGATAATTCTAGTGGTGGGTAATATCTGGATCCTTTATTACCATATTATTGGTCACTCCATTTTACAATGGATTTTTATTTTTCCATTTTCTTTGGATTTCCATTATTGTTTCAGGGTTTGATATTGAATATGTTTATACTAATATCTACATTGGTCTTGGTCCCACAAAAGATGTGTCTATTTCGATAATGTACAAGTTGGGTATAGTATTGGTAAACACAGAGTTAGTGTGGCTTGTTCAGAGCTAATGCCTAGAGAAATTGGGGGTATCATTATTGTTGGAGAGTGTTTGTATCAAGAGGTATTGAAAGTAGATAATGTTCATTTCTTGAGAAATTTTGTGGTAAGTACATCTTCCTCATGATGATTTATGTAGGTTCTATTGTGTCTGGTGTTTCTTTTATTGTTAATGTTGTGTGAATATGTGATGGGTGAGTTGAAGGTGAGAAGTTTATATTCTTGTAAAATTGTTATGGATTCATTTATTGACATTACGTTTCATGCTCGAATAATTCTATTTGCAAATTGTGATGATTGTGGAGATGTCATTATATTTTTAATACATGTTATGAGGAGTGTAAAATGTTTTCAATAAGTGTATTTCCATTAAATGAAGTGAGGTTAACATTAATTTTTTGGAATTTTATGATAATTGTCTAGGAATTATATTATTTAGTTATAATTTTTCTAAGTATATGAAATCACCTCCCAGGAAATTGTGGCCTACAATACGAGTAAAGAGGAAACTCAAACAAACAATATTGGACAAAAAACCCTTGCACATGGGGGAGCTGGCTCGTAGTTCCACATAGAATAAGAAGTAATAGGTGGGATACATAAGGGATGCATAAGAATATGAGAAATGATTAGTGTCTCAACCATGAAGGGAGATAATTAAGAATGATTTCGTACTTATAGGAATGATAAATATCATGATCACGTTTCTTGCACAAGTGTATACAACACAAACTCAGATATGGGAATGCTTCATACTTTTTAAGCTTATATTTGATATTACCAAAACCTTTAGTAACATTATTAATGATACTGTAACAAGGCTAAAATCACAATGGTTTTATTTGAAATTATTTTTGGATATTGATTCAGTGAATATAAATGGTTCTTTGAGGTGGTGTTTCCTATAAATATCATGGGACCTATCCAAGATGAGCTACTGCCGATGTAGATTGGATCTAAAAAAATGCACCATAACATTCTGTTTCATTAAGGACAGAGTCCCCTGATGATTTTTCATATGCAAGGGAGAGGGGATTCCTTGGTACTTCAACTTGTGATTATCATAGTTAAACAGATTTATGATAAAATAGTTTTAAAAATACCTTTAGGTTTACATAAACTACTTTGAGATTCCAAACTAGATCTTATAGAAAGAAGAACCAATGTTTTTAACTTCATGAAGAACACATTATAAGTGATAAAATTGTATGAAGTATTTATAAATAATATAATAATATTGGTTTGTTCTTATTGGATATTTTAGGTACCCCTTACTACCGAAGTGAACATAGAGAGTGTAAAAATAGTGGTTCCATTATTATATCAACTTTCATGAAGAAACCATGAAGAAATCGAAACAATTATGTCTATGTGAACATGCACATGTGAAAAAATAAACAATTTAAAATCAAACAAAAAGGAATATAAAATATTAATAATAATATTCCTTTTATTATTTTGGGGTTTTCTCAAGAATAACATGAATTTTACCACACATATATGAGGATTGATAAATTAAGATAAATGTGAATTGAATCATTAATGTTCATTCTTGTATAAAATTATAGTGAAGAATTTATGTGAACTACTTGAACACATATTATTGAGGCTAATATTTCAATCACAAGAAAGAATAATAGTATGTATATAGTTACACTGAATAATTAAGGAAAAGATGGCGAGCGCGAGGCGAGACGACGTCGACGACGATGGAGCTCGGGTTCCAAACCCTAGCGCATGAACACTGCTGATTTTCCCCCCCTCCCTGGCGGTGGGCGGGGGGAGGATGTTCTTCCGCGTTTCACGAACAAGCGAGAGAATTTTGTACCCTTCTCTAACCCTAAATTTCTGCCTGATTTCCCTCCGATTTCCTTGAGTCCAAAGGTCCCGGATTTACATCTTGGGATTCCTCAAGTATCGATTTCTCTCCCGGAGTTCTCGACGGCATCGAATCTCCTTAACCTGACTCTGGTGGCTTGTTTTCATCACCGAAGACCATCAGTTGACTAATTTGACAGGTTCGTGTTCAGTAAGTGGGATTTGCAGGATCGTGCCGTCGTGGGGTTGCTGGACAAGAATCAACTGATGATTCGTTTTGCCTCGGAGGAAGATCTTGTTTGCGCTTGGTCGCGGGCTCCGCGTCGATGTGGTGGATGTCGCTTCTTTCTGCTTCGATGGACGTTCGATCTGTGTTTGAATCATGATTCACCTTCAGCTGCGTTGTGGGTTAGTCTTCCTCATCTCCCGCTTCCGTTTCAAAACCCATCCATTATACGTATGCTTGGGAATTTGGTTGGGCGGTTCCTCTACTCGGACGCGCGAACGTCTTCGGTATGTCACCCGGTCAATCCGCGGATCTGTGTGGAGGTTGACGTATCTAAACCGCCTGTTGAGTGGATTTGGATCACGATCGGTGAGGAACTCCGATGGAAGCAAGCGGTGGTCTTTGAGTCATGGGAGGATTTCTGTCCAGGGTGCCAGCGGCTGGGTCATCGGGATGGGCAGTGTCATGGTGGTGTTGTTTCAGGGCTGATGGAGTGCAGTGGTAAGGATGCTAGAAATGGGAGGAGGACTGGTGCTTCTCACGATGGCGTGGGTGAAGTAGGGCCGCGACATGCAGTGGGGCCTCGTCAGGACTGTGCTCGTGAGGTGAATGGTGACGGTGATGGCATGGGTGGAGTGCGGGCGAATCCTTCAGTGGTTCTTTCTCAGGTCTGTGCTCATACAGCCGGTCCTTCTGAAAGTGGGGTGAGCCTGCATTCTGCAGTGATGCGTGATGTGGGTGCCTCCAACGCTGGGATTGAGGGGAGCAGAATCAGCCCGGGAGCTGCTATTGCTGTCAAGGCTACTGATTTTCCGATGGAGGCTGTATATGCTGTAAGTGCTGTAGGGGTGATTGACAGCATGAAGGAGGATGGGAGGAGGTTGGGCTCAGAGGGCCGGAAGCAATCCAATGATGTGCTCTCTCCTATAGAGTCCAGGAGGCAATTGCATGCTGCTGTTCCTCCAAATGAGGTTCAGACTGATAACAGGTTCCAAGTCATGGCGAATGAAGAGGATTTGAATGGGGAGATCACACTGGATGCTAGTCAGGAGATGCAAATTGTCCCGGTTGATACAGAAAAGGCTATAAATGATGAACAAGTCTTTGAGGGACAGCCGCACTGCTTGGAGATGGTGGACTGTAACAGTGTGAATGCTGCTCGGGAGGTTGCTGTTGGCTCTTATGGTGTGGTGTCTGGGAATTGGGCTGATGCTTTGGAAAGTGATAAAGAAAATGGGAAGGGCATGCTGTCATATAGTGATGTTCTAAAAGATGGGAAGGGAAAGCGTGGACAGGTGATCCCTGTCACTCCAAGTCGAAAGCCGAGGAAGGATTACTCCACGTTGCCGAAGCCAATATCTACTCGGTCCTCTTTAAAGCAATCACCAAAAGAGATGATCTCGTTGGAGAAGCTGAATCTCCGAAGGAAGTATGCCAAGATCCTCAAGCAATATGAAAGTTCAGAATGGGAATCAGCCACGGCGGAGGATGTCTATCCGGGAGGTGGGAATGGGTTTGATATGTATGACATGTGATGACTTTTACTTTGTAGCGCGCTCTTTATGCACTTTTTGTTTATTTTAATAAATAGTCAGGGGTTTGCCTCTGGCCACCTTCCTTGGTATATATAGTTACACTGAAGCAACTAATAAGTTACGAGTGATCATAATCAGTTGATAAATATAAGAAATTAGTTAAGGTACATGAATTGGTATATGAGAAAGTGTGATTAAACGATATTGTGGAGGAATATAAATAGGTCATAATGTAGTGGATTTAACCTTGAATAAATGTTATGTTATATTGGTTGGAGTTGAGAGTAGTTGAATTATTTCAGTCAAATATAGAAGAAAACGTCTCTTAATTGGAGCTAAGAGTAGGAGAGGATGAATGTGGGGTATAACCAACTGATCTTAAATAATTAGATTACTTGGGTGTATAAAAAACAGACTAAAGGATAATTACTTTGGGGTATTACTAGTTTCTTCCTAAATTGTTTTAGTTGATAATAATATTATAGTGGAGAATCCATGTTGAGGGGTTTAACCAATATGGTAAGGAGTATGTCATTACACTAAACCTTATAAATACCAAGTGATGTACACTCTCTAATCATTCCTATATATGAATTGAAATTGTTAGATATCAAAAAGATGAAAAAGAAACTTAAAAAGTTCAAGTGTTTTAATTTGAAAGTAAGATAATTCAAAAAACTAGTGTACCACTGATCCACCCCCTCTTTATGAAAATTAATCCGCCTTGGGGATCTATAATTGGTATCAGAGTAAAGGTCCCCTCTAATGATCCAAGAGAGTAATTATGATGTACATATTTTAAGAAATGAGTGATCTATGTTTGATGGAAGTTTATTTCCATGCTTAGAAAAATATAAATAAGAGACATGTAATGAATCTAAATAAGTATCTTACTATTAATAGATAAACACATCCCCCTAAAGGTAATATGAATAGTATAACATTAAATAATTGTCTTGATTATGATTCTTATGATATGTCCTCCTCTAGCTATTATGATTATGTATCACTTAGAGATCTTCATTCCTTATAAAAATAAATTATGAATAATGTTACCTGAGAACTTGTAAAATGTATTTTTTGAGGTTTGAAGGTAATTTTCTATGATAAAACATACATAGAAGAAGAAGTTAAACTACTAGAGGATACACTACGAAATAAGTTTAGAAATTAAATCACACTCACTGACCTAGTAGAATAAACGGATAAGTAAATTATTTATACCCTAGAATAATTTCATATTTATTATTAACAGAAATTTGTTTTTTAGATAGTGTTTTTTAAGAATTCCATGAACATGACAAAGTTCACC
Organism: Viscum album; assembly: GCA_963277665.1. Lineage (NCBI taxonomy): Eukaryota > Viridiplantae > Streptophyta > Magnoliopsida > Santalales > Viscaceae > Viscum > Viscum album. Next base: position 194,917,522 of record OY728145.1, read on the forward strand.
AAGTCTATATGGTTTTAAAAAAGAAGCTGAATAAGAGGATAAAGAAAACAACTTAAGGGAGTTAGAAAATTATTTAAAATAATTAGATATAATTAATGAATATAAAGTAATAAAGTGTATGAAATATTGGGATGGAAAAATAAGAATAGTTGATGATGATAAAAATTCCCTCAACATGAAGAGTTTAAATATAGAAGTTATATCAAAAAATCAGGAATCACTATAAGATAAAACTTCCCACACTATTAGAAAAAAATAAACGAACAATATATATTTAATTAAATTTCTTCATATAAATAAAAGAATTAGATCATTCTCAAATAATATGGAAATATATTCTACGAAGAAGGTATCTATTAATCCTAAAAATAACTTATGTTCCAATTTTGTTCTAGTTACTGATATAGGTTTTAAAAAAACTCTGGGAAATTAGGGATCATGGAAAATTCAAATAAACTCACCACATCAAGGGTGTATGTGAAAGTATCATGAAGACATGATCGACAATAAGTTTACCAAAAAGTGTTGGTTACCTCAAAGGTTATAATTCCCACATTTAATGAAATATAAGTAGACTAAACAATAAAATAAGAGAATAAGGTTCACTGACTATTGTCAGTGTTGCTAGAAATTTGGGCTCAAGGCATTAAAATATTTAAAAAAACTGAAAATTCATGAAAATAACTAATGGAATATATTTAGATGGAGAAAATAAAATATAATACTTGCAATTGAGAAGATAAATCCATAAAAAATAAAGGTGGCAAGTAATCCTTGGAATGTAAAAAAAATAAGAAGAATGATTAACAAAATGTTTCCAAGAATAATAATGATAGATTTATTCCTACACACAATGTAAATTGGAATAATTAATGATGATCACTAACCCTAGGAAAAAATTCATAGTTTAAAGAGTTATAAAAATAACAAGTCTCTACCGAGAATGCATATCAAGGTGTAATATTAAATGTCTGAGTGTTTTTCTTGGGTTATGAAAGATATGTGAACAAAGACTACTCTTATTGTAAAACACATCATTTCTAGTAAAAATTCAGGAATCAAGGGAGGTTCATGGTGAATATATTAGATCATGTTTTCATAGATAGAATGTTGTGACCAGAAATTCATCCAAGATACCAAGAAAAAAATATGAATGCCCAAAATAAGTAAGTGGAAGATCTAAACAGAAGGGCCACACAACTATGAAATTAATGACACGGCTCCCTAGAGAAATTACCAATGATGATAATGGTAATAGGATTTAATAGAAAAATAACGTTATATTTTGTGAAGATTCAAAGAAGACAAAAAATTTCAAAAAATTATTAATATTTGTTTGAGTAAATCTGCTAAAATAATATAATAACTTAGAGGTAGTAGAAATTTATTTTAAATATAAAGGACATAATGTTTATACAAAATATAAAGTGTAATAATCTATTCCATAAAAAGTTGAGTATAATTTTAATAGGGTTATTCTAAAATAATGACCTAGGTTGAGATGCAGTTCTCAGCCTGAATGTTACTCCTCATGACTAATAAGGTTCCTCATTTCTTCATATTATTTTTTTGAGTTTCAATATAACAAGGAGATAGTTGAAGGAGAAATTTGAGGTTTTAACTGGTAGAAAACATGAAGTGATTGTTCTTCATAGATACGTCTATTATCCATGAAATGGAATAAAATATTTCATTCATTATGGGGGGAGAAACCCTGAGATGAATCTATCATTTCACTAAATTCCAGTGAATCTGGAAATTGTAGACAATTCAAAACCTGATGATGAGGTATGAAAATCACACTTTCATCCCTCATTATTAATTGTATTAGTGATATTAATGAAGGGTAGTTCTTGGTTGATGATTTTATGAGATAAAGGGAGTTATATGTTCTATACATGAACTTTTTGATCTATTTTATAAAGTGGGTGTAGGATTTATCATTATATTGACTAATATAATTACTTATATTCAGTTAATTTAGAATTGATAATTTCATAGAAGTATTTCACATGAAAAGTTTTTTATTGGCTTCATGAAAAAACTTGGTTGTATATATATTATTTTATACACAATATTATCCCATGTATACATGGAGTAGATTAACTAAAGGCTCATAAATAATAGAATCATGTGTGATTATCCCTCTACTATAAGTGATCAATAAATTTTCATATAAGGGATAAGATCACGTTTTTAAGAAGAAATATGAGGTGATAAGACCCCTAATTACCCTTTTAATTTGTTTTCTAATAAGGGGGAGAAATTTTAAGCAAACATATTGAATTTTAAATATATTAAGATATATTGAAAAAAATACAAAGGTGAAGATTTATGGGCCTAGTATTTGATTTATTATCAATGATTTGTTAATAAGTGTTTGGTTGGTAGATGGCGAGAAGTAGTGATTCCTAGAAATTATTATGGATTCAAATAATGACATTGGATACCTTGCTTTAGCATTTCTCCTTGAAAATTTTATATAATTTTTGAAATGATCTTTAAATTTTAATAACATGTTATAATCAGTGAACAATGTTGACAACAATTGACATCTATAATTTTAAGGTGATGTTATGATTATTGGTTTTCCATTTGATGGGAATTGACAAGGAATTCTTTTTCATACTAAAAATATTTCTATGTATTTGAATTGGCCTCCAAAAAAGTGTTAAACAACACCATCTTAGAGCCATATCAACCCAAAATTGTGGAAGTAGTATGTCAACCATACAAGGGAGAAAGCTTGCAGGCCCGCATGATGGAATAGGTAATGGGTGGAATATAGAAGGCCTAAAAAATTGCACGGGAGCAGAGTTGTGGTAATGCTGTGTGGGGAGACACAAAAAAGGAGAAGAAAGTAGGCATGTGATAATTCTAGTTGGTGTCAAGAGTGGATGTCATACTAATATCTACTAATCTAGGGGGAGACATTTGAATAAAAGGAAGTGGTAGACTGAAGTGAACTTTGATATGGGATGAGAGCATTGCATGAAATATTCAACCATATTAAGTGATACACATATTTTAGATGTTATATAATCACTCCCTTATGATTTTTATGATATTTTGAGCTCATCATATATATCCTTGAACTTTTTTTAAGCTATATGTTGAAATTATTCATGTGAGGAGAAGACATGAACGTACTAAGATCGATACAACTATCTATATGAAACAATTAGGCTATGAACCAGCACACATGCATGTTATGATTTTAATGATTCTGATTTCATGAAGAACATGATTTAACTTATTTAAAATGAATTTAAAGAGATATTTTACATATCTAAGACACAATAATTCATTAATTATTATATAAATAATGAATCAAAAAATTACATCCCATGAAATAGGGGAAAAGGCAAAAACAAACATAACATAAGTTTCCACATTTTTTATCTTATATTTGAGTTTACCAAAACCATTGATAGTATTACTATTAAATATATGACATAGTTTAAATAACATATATTTGGTAGGGAAATATTTTTTGTGTTTGGGTCTGTGAATATGAGCAGTGTAAGGTAGTTTCACTGCCTATAAATATCGAGGAACCCATCCAATATTATTTACATTTGATATAGAGAGGATATCTAATATCATAACCATAGATATATTATAATTTCCTAAGGGAATATTTCTAAGAATATTTTTTTATTTTAGGTAAATAAGATTCCTTGAACCTTTGAATTATGATTATCACACTCTAAGAGATTTACCAAGAACTGGTTCCATGACTCCCTTTGGGTTTTCTCAATCGTCCTTTGGATACTATACTAGATATAGTATGAAGAATAAGTAGTGTATTCCACTCCATAAAGAGTATAGTTTGTATGATAATGTAGTGATACGGATTTATAAATTATATACCCATATTTTTCTTCACAATGTGGCTGTTTTAGACACCACATACTACTTGTGTGAAAGTGGAGAGTACATAGATAGTTTCTTGAGAGACACCATTCTTATATCCACTTTCATTAATAAACAAAGAAAAAAAATGAAACAAGGAAGTACATTAACACATGTACACATGAAATCATAAAAAATTTAAAATAAAATAATAAGTTATATAAAATATTGAGAATAATATTTGTTATGTGCGTTTGATATTTTCTTGAGAAAACCATGTGTTATACCACAAAATAATGAGGATTGATAAGTCAAGAAGAAAGTGAATTGAATTTTTTAGGTATATTCTTGAATAAAATAATATTTAAGAATTTGTGTGCACTTCTTGAACACATATTAGTGATTCCATGAATTTAATCAAAAGGAATAATAATTGTTAGCAAATAGAGTCACTGGGGTAACTAATTACATACATGTCATAAAAATCAATTGACATAAACCAAAAATCTGCAAAGCTACTTAAAAAGGTACATGATAAAGTGTGATTTAGTGAGCTTTTGGAAGAATATCATTACAAAATCCTGTATTAGATCAATCCCTAAATAAGGTTTTAAGTCTCTAAGTTATATATTGGAGTAGAGGATGTATTTTAGTTGAATTTAGAAGTATAAGTCTCTAAGTTAATGTTGAGAGTAAGATCATACAATTAAGGGGTATAAACAAATTAGGAAGAAGAGTTTTATTACTATGGGGTATAACAATAATCAACTGAAGGATTTATTAATAGTGGGTACAACAATTGTTTTACTAAACCATTCTAATTAAAAGAAATATTATAATTAACAATCTATGTGGGGGGGGGGGATAACTAACATGGTAATGAGTAGGTATTTGTAAAGAAACTTATAAATATTATGCAATATTTTATATCTTATAATTCCAAAAATACCAAGTGAGATTGTGAGATATCACTAAGTGGATTGATAAAATTAACAAGTTCAATAGGTTTAATTCAAAAGTAAAAGAATTCATAAAACTAGTGTACCGCTGATTCACCCCCTCTTAGTGGAAGCTAATATGGATTAGTGATCTACATGTTCCCCTTTTTGGATATTTGAAATCTATCTTCCCCCATTGAATTATGGATACTGTAATAGATATCTACGTAGATCATAATAATTTCATTATAAATTTGTTTTACATAATACAATACTCATATATATACTGTTGATTATTTTTATGCATTGGATATATATATATATATATATGTTGGAGGTTGATATAGGATAAGGACTCCCATATTATGATTTGTACCTTCTCAATGCTATTCAATATCCCCTAGATTCTTAAATATGGTTTTTAGGTGGAATGTATGACTTACTACTAGATACCATGGGGCCCTAATGAATTTCTTAATTTCATCAACAAAATTAACATCTCCTAAATTTTCTACTTTCTCCATAATTATCTTCATGGCTTCATGTGATAAAATATTTTTAGGAAATGTTTTACTGTACATGTTTTCTATTAGTTCTTCAATGTTGAAATCATCATTAAACTTAACTTTTTCATTCTTCTTATATAATATTATTCCTTTAGTATTTTACTTCAATTTCTTAGTGATTATATAATAAAACTCATCATCATCATAAACATCCATAATTAAGATTTCACATGTTCTATTCAGAAACAAAATATTTTATGATTTAAAGTTAATTCATTTAAATTATTCACAACATAATTAACATCAAGAGGATTATTTCTCTTTATTATCTAAACATACCTTTCTTTAGGACTTATTTTTCCTCTCTAAAGATAAATATTAAAATTGAAAATTCATTCTTTATTCATAAATACTCTAAAATAAAATAAATGTCTTTTATATGTTTATTTTGAATATTGATAAAAATTCTATCAAGAATATATATGTTTTTGTTTTAAATAATAACATGTCTAGAAGCATTCATTCTTTGATAATTAATTTTTAGTGTGTATAAAATATTACATCATATATCCATGGGGTTTCCAAAACATTATATGGATTATTTTTTAACATATATAATTTTTAAATCTACATTTTAAGAAAAAGTAGTTTATTTAACTTATTGAATTTTCAAATAAATATTATACCTACTTCCTATTGGGTTATGATGTACTCACATATTCAATAAACCAAATATCTTTCATTCGTTTAGAGTAAGGCATTCAAAAATTATTTCAATACTATAATTTATTATTTTCTAAGATTTTATTTTTTTATAGACTTAAAGAATTATATGGAACATATTAGGTGTTTTTAAAATTTATTTCAATTTATTCAATGTATTTATAGCATCAAGTAACATAAAATATCAATCTATCGTACCATTATCCTTATATATGACCTTTAGTTCAATCTATTTATCAGTGAAACCAATTTATTTAGTTTTAAATTTCAACATTATATACTCTTAAATTCACAAACTTTAATCTATTTTAAATTAAACATCATCTATTTTTTGAACTTCAATGTTATTCTTCAAATTTTCAATCATTACTGCGAGAATATAATTTTGTTCAATGATAAATTTAAGTTTAGTATCTAGAAATCGTTCTATGAATCTTTTATTAACATTTATACAAGTTATTGTTTCAACACAATCCTAGCTCGAGCCCCCATAATTTTATTCAAAATGTGAAATGAGAGCTATTTGATTATGATAATATTATTTTCCTTTTTAATTCATATTAATAAATTTATTCTATTACATTTTTATGAGAAATACTTATTTTCATCCATGAAAATATCTTTTTATTGTGGATATTTTTCTCTTTTCTATAATTATATTATTTTCTAGATTTATTCTTAAACAGAGACTCATCTTCATTCTCTTTCTCAAAATCAACGTCTTCATCTTCATTAAGTCTTTACTTTGGATAGTATATAGTAGAGTATCCAATAAATCATATAATAAACATTTAAAATTTAGTTATCCTTTGGGTTTAACTTTTATTTTTCTGAATTTATTTGGATATATAGATAATATCTCTTCATGTTTCTTTTCATTATCCACATTTTCTTTAGAAACACCAATAAAAACAATTTTTCTCTACTTTATATTTAGATTTTCCATAGAATTAGAGTAAGTATCCTTTTAATTTTAATTATCATTTAAAAAAAATAAAACATATTTCTCTGTATGAAATTTTTATATTATAAAAATTGTATGGATGAAGTTAATTCAAATTTCAAACTTCAAGAGAAAAATTTTTATCATCAAAACAATTAGAATGTATTCTAAAAAACTAATCAATAACTGTAGATTGATTTTTCTCTTATCTAAATCCCATAATATTTTACCTAATATCATTTAATCTTATGAATAATTCTTCAAAAGACACATCATTAATATCTTCACATATTTGAGTCTTCCCCTCTAATGTTTTAGTTTTTTTGCTTCACATTGGAGTTTCTATCATATATATTATTAAAATTATTTAATATATCTCAATTTGAGTTCAATACCATCACCTTAATGAACTATATCTATGACATAGGTTTAAATATTTAATTCCTATCCTTTCCATAATGTTCAATGTTATTCTTTATAGTTATAGATGTCATTGGTTATTTATTAAAAGGTGAAAACTCAATCAAATAAATATTGAGGACTTATATACCTAGAGTTTAATGGTAGGTATTATTATAATTTTCCAAGAATACTATCATTTACCATTAAAAATATAAATTCATTTACTATTAAAAAATAGGATTATCCATAATTATTTATGAAATATTAGAAACAATATAGAGATAACTCAAATAATATTTAAATCTATTCAATTTAATATAAAAAATATTGAACCTAATATCCTAAACTGGTCTTATAATCACATATATATTAAAATTTGATAGGTTGAATTATATTGAAACCATGAATCTCTAATATAATTTAAATTACCAATAATGATTCATTATTAACATTGAGAAAGGGGGTTGAATAAATATGGTATTTTTTTTATTTTTCTCAAAGTATGGTAATAAAATGTTTGAGTGATTGGATCTATTTAAACCTAATTAAATCACACAATGTATGAAATCAATAAAAAAATAAAATTATGCACAAAATACTTTTCTATGGTTTATCTCCCATTTTTGAAGGCTAGATCCTAGTTGTGTTTGGTGAAGTATAAAGTATCTTGATATAATTATTTTATTAATTAAATTACAATATGGTGGTATTTTATATTTAATCCCTAATATTGATATTTTTATGCATCTATAATTCACTAAAATCCAACTTAAATAATGCGAACCCATCCCACTTTATTTTTATTTGGTGTATAACCGGTGGATGAATACAGTACTCTTTAATATTCATTAAATTGACAACCAGTAACTAATGGATTAACTTATAGAATGACTGATTTAATTAAGATCATCAAAAATAGTAACTGATATAATCTTTCCACCAATACAAATATGAATTAATATATAAAATAATGGTTTTAACAACTTTTCTTTAACCTTGTAACTCTTATTTAGATTTTATTGAGTATTATTCTTCTTATTTACTATATTAGATCAAGATGATCATATCAGAACTCTCACCAAACATAATAACCATTTATTTATATATCCAATAACATGGTTATCTTATTTATGCTCAACATTATTCTCATGTTGATCATATTAGTATATGTTGTCTCAATATGAAAACTTCAATATGGGAGAGGGTGAATTTATGTTTTTATAAACAAATTTTGTTTTCCAAATCAAGTACGTGTAGTTCATAATTTATAGTTTCTAAACTATTCAGAGTAACAAGGATAATAAAAGTTGAAAAAACATTCTATTTGAATGATAAAATATAAAAAAATAATGGAAATTAAATATAATAAGTAAAAATATAAATTAAAACCAATAACAACAAAATAATGAGGTTCCGGATGATAGTACATATATCGTAAAAAAGATATTATTAAAGGATATTCATGTTTCTATACCTAAAACATATTAAATTTTAATTTAAAATGGAAGGAGGATCAATAAATATATCTAAAGGAAACATGCTATAAAACTCTAGAATATCCTTAACAAAAAGGATTATAAGAAACATGCCTTATCCCTAAAATTGTTCAATAATGGTTTTTAGTTATAATATCTTACCTTAAATCTATCCATCAATTAGAAGATTTGAATTGTATAATTCACTATCACCAAGAATTATTAAAATAAAAAGGTTATAATATTATTTATTAACCATATAACTCTATGACTGCGAGATTAATGGAATTATATGATTACAATATGACACATAGAGACTTTATATTGAAAAATCACATAATTAGATGCTATATGATCACATCAAAAACTAAAATAATTAGAAGAAATAAAACACCAAGGTAGTGTATAAGTCTTGAAATTTAACCCTTTACTGTGATAAAACATATATTCTTGGAATCCATAATCCATAATTTATAATCATTTAGAATAACAAACTAATACATGAAATCTTTGAAAAATTTAGACATTATTTTAAATTCTAATAAACTCGAAATATTCAACATGATATTTTTATCACTCAAATGTACAATTCACATAACAAATCTATATAAACATGAATTTTTCGAGTTAGATAAGCCAAAAAATGTGATTTGTAAGATAACACTTCACAAAATAGAAATAAAAAAACTTTGAGTATGTGATAGTAATATAACATGTGTATTATGATTCATATAAACAATGGATCTAGAATAATTAGTTATAGGAAAATGAATAAATAACATCTATTTTCCTGATATTGAAATACATGATTAAAAAGAATATAAATAATTCAATAAATTAAATGTTCTTATATGTTGCTAACTCCCCATAGAAATATAAAAGTTATATTGAAAAACTTAATTCTTTTCTGTTGTTAATTATATTTGTCCTCATACATTGATTTTATACCCTTTGAAAAATTTATTCCCCTATAAAATTTACTATTATTTCCCCACCTTATTTTTTATACTCATTCTCCCTTCGGGGGTTTTCCAAAATAAAAAGATAAGGGAGTGATGAAAATAATAGGTAAGTTAATTTAATATAGGTAAAAGGAACCAAAAAATATTAAACTCAATCCACATGCACTGTATAAGAAAAAATATAAACTATATTATATGATTCAAATTATAAAAATAAAAAAAACAAGGAAGAATATATCAGAGAATATATGTGCTGTGTAAGAATAACTAAACATTTGTGGGTCCTCATGAGTAACATCATATGATAATCAATTAAATCAGCTTATAGAAGATAACATATGTTATACTCATTGTAATGAACAATAATTTTATCAATGAAATTTCAATTTATATAATTAGGTCATATAGTATAAATCATAAATATCACATTGGTAAACCACCAAATATTATTCTCAAAAATAAATAATTAATGAAATAAGTGGTATTCATAGAAATTAAGGAATCTATACCATTGGAATAGTAACCTGACCATTGAAATAATAATATGACTATTAGGGCTAGTAATCTATCCATTAAAATATTAACCTCACCTATGAAAGTATAAATTATATTTAGTTATCTTATAAATGAAAATTTGATATATTCATATCATGGTATAATCAAATAAATGTTTTAAAAATGAGAAATTAAGTGTCAGTATTTTTGTCAAACATAAATGTTTATTTAAAATTCCTTAATTAATTTAATGATTTAATAGAAAATTTCTTTTCATAAAATATATTCATAAATTCATATTTTTTTTCTTATATTTGTTTTATGATTTTATGATACATTAGATAATTTTTCAAAGTGTCATAAAATCAGTTATAATATTAAAATCAATTTTTTTTTATTAAATGATGATTTTAATTATAAATTAAATTTACCATATTTAGAAAAATATTTTCTTAAAATATATTCCAATTTTGGAATATATATATATCTAAAAATGTTTATGGTTAATGTTTTGGGATTTATCTAAAGTAGTTGAATTTTTGGTGAATAGTAAAATACGGTAATTTATGGTATTTAGCATTATATGCCAAATACATGAATTTTTAGCCATGGTTTATATATATATATGATTTAAGAACCATTATATATGACTATAATTCATTATTTTATGTTTTTAGTGATAATTATCAACATTATTGATATTCTTAATCCAAGGTAATAATCAAATGGATTAAATAATTAACAAAACCCCTCTCGCCCCACTACAAAAACCACCCCTTATCCTCACACATAAAAAGCCTTAAATCTTATCTAAATTATTCCCAATTCCATTATACATACTCTTCCCCAAGTCTAAGATCTTATGGTCTCAACATAAGACCAACCCCAAGTTCCTTAAGAAGGTTCTCTAGAAGAAAATATTCAAGAGGTAAAATCCTACGCCTTTCTATTTTAAATTCTTTCCTTCTTCTACCTCATCCTTTCCTTATCTATCCAATTGTACATTATAACTCCAATATCATCAATATAATATAATGATATTGATTTAAAATAATATATATCATCAAATATCTTCCCTTATCAATTTATTATAAAAATAAAAACATCATCCCTGAGGTGTCGATTCACCACCTTCATCGACAATGAGTTTTCATTTTCAATTACTGCCTTCAAGGAAAGTCATAAAACATATATTATGGTTAAATAATATTGAAATATTTATGTTATATCTTGATTCATGTTATGGAACACACACACACACACACACACATATATATTCATAATAATAAAAAATAAAAAAACTAGTTAATAATGATCGAAAAGCAACAAAAATAAACTTAAAGTTTATCCTTAAGGTTCTATCTAATGAATAATCATCATAAAAAAATAAAAAAGATATATAGGACCATTTTAAATTACTTAGGTTTTTAAATATAATATATTTCCACTCCAAGATCTGTTCTTCCATTTGAGAGGAATGCACATAATTAAACTCAAGGGAACCGATCATAAAACCATGAAACGAATGCTCCCAGAATAGAAATATTAAATACTATAACTCATCTAAATGAATGTAAATAAATTTAATAAAATTATAATAAATACAATATATATATAATTTTTTATAAAATAATTTTTAATTTATCTAATTTTATTATCCTAGATATTTAGTGCATGTGTAGAACACTTTCAGACATAAGGTAATAGATCTCTCTAGACCCCCATTGTTTCCTTTGGTTCATGCTCTCTATCTATTTACAAAAATTTATTTATTAATAATTATTATAAAAATACTCTAAATTATTTTTATATGTTCTAAAATAATGTATCCAGATCAATTTATCATTATTTTATGGGAACATACATATGTTAAAAGGTTTCCATTTTTATTCCTCTTGATAAGCAAGCCCAATTAAACGGAACTTCCCAATGTATTACCACTTTTCATGTACACAAAAAATCTATTTTAATCCACCATTATTTTATAAAATAACTAATTTCATAAAAAAATATTTGGTTCATTTTTATTATTTATACAAACAGTTTTTCTTGTGTCCTCTTTAAAGACTCTTTATTATTTTCACTTCAACCGCACCAATGTGGCTCATTTCAAATGTTTCATAAACACTATTTATAAAGGTTTTCACTTAAATTGGACATAATTTATCATAATATATACCTATTTTCCCACATTAATGGCTATGTATGATTTAAATCCATTATTTCATGGGAAAAACTGTGATATTCCCTTTAGTTATTCCTTTTAACATGATTACAATACCCATTTATTTCTATGGGTAACCCTTATGTTTATTTCTTATGTTTGATTCTTCATGTGGAACACATATTCATGAACATGTTATTATGGGTGCCCCAAAATATTACTCCAATGAATTATGTAATTTTTAGTCTCATTATACATCATGTTTGAGATTAGGGAGTAAACCTTGTCCATTATGGGACATTTTCACGTGGTATAGTATTGGTAGTTATCCTTGTCTCATGTTTATTAAATGTTTTATGTTTCTGTCACATTTCATATATTTCCAAGATCATATGATTCCATGTTCTATAAGATATTCTTCTAAATGTTTATTCATGTTCCATTCATATTTTGTTATCTTGTTATACCTTTTACTAATGTGATATGCTTTATTCCAATGTTTATTCACTTTCAGGGATTTTTAACTCATCACTTTTGTCTATGTATTCCCCAAGTTATCCTATGAAGATATAGAATCTCAAATGAAGTTATGAGATAATTATGGAATATTAATTTAAATATTTTATATTCTAGATCCATGATTTTAATTTTATTTTCTTAATCTTCCAATGACACTAGAATTTATATATATATATATATTAGTTTTTATTTGATGGTTAATTATGATTAAAATAACATAATAATACAGTTAAAAGGATTGGGTATCTTTAGTTGGTATTAAAGAATAATATTTTTATTTTTGGGGATTTTTAATAGATAAATTTATTAAGAACCCTAAGGATAATTCTATCATCATGGATAACCAAGATTCAAACTTTGGAAATCACAATTTAGGATATAATTGTTATTTGAAAGTTTATCCTTCTTTGTTCAAAGTTTCATTTTTAATATTATTATTAGATAAGTATTCAATACCCTGAATTTTCCTTTATTTTTATTAGTTAATGGGTAGAAATAGAAGAACCAATTCTGACAATAAATTTTATTGGCAATTTGACTATCTCTCTAATGAAATGCTAAATCTAATGGGAATGAAAGATTATAACTTCATCAAAGTAATTTATCAAATGGTTCATCTTATGAATAATAATAAGAATCATGTGTAACACCCACATTCTTCTAATAAAGAGAAAGTTTCAGTTGGATCCTTTATGTGATAGAGTCCTACTATCTTTTGGGTATCTTATGATCTACTTATCATGGAATAATGGATTAAATCCATTAAAAAGATATTATATTTCCTTTAATGATAATAATTAGAGAATGTTGTGTTGGAAGTTTATCATTTGTATGGGGAAGCTGATCAGTTGTGGAAATTGATAAAACAACAAAGCAATGAAGAGGAAATTGATTCCATGGAATGTGAAGGATTTACGAAAATATTTTTTCAATAAATATTTCCCCTGAACAATCCTTCTTAATATGGAGAGGGATTTCTTTAGACCAAAGAAGAAATAAGACTAGTCTATTGTTCCATTAATGTTGATGTGGAGATTAGAGACACTCAGGGGGCTTATGGGACCATAGATAAAAGTATAAAATGGTGTTTATTAGTGGAGTATCAGCACATAAATCCCATGGTGGAAAGAAAACAAACAACATCCCATGGGTCAAAACTATAGGAAGAATAATCCTGATAATTGTCTAAAGGGAGCTAGGAGATGATTCAAATGTGGAAGAGAGGGGATTAAGGATAATTGTTTCTAAAGGGGTATGAATAATATGACAAATGTGGAATAATAAAGTTAGTTTATGGAAAACACTCTGCCTATAGTGCAGTGTTTCAAATACATGGAACATGGTCATTATTCAATCCAATTCTCTAAGACAAGGGTTATCCGAGGTAGTAAACAACAAAAACCTCTAAGGAAATATGGAATGAAAAATTTTATCGGTACTACTAAGGTGGAGGAAAAAAATTATGTGGTGATAAGTATTCTAGTTATTCATTCAAGAATATTGAACATAATTTTTGATTATATTTCTACACATTCTTTCATATCCGACATTCTTAGTAGAACTATTCAAAACAACACCTTAAAATATTGAGGTTGAGTTTTTAATGAGAACTGAAAATGGGGTAATTACTACATCAAAATTATATAACTCCTTCCCAGTCAATTTTTTTTGTATTTTATATCCTAGAAAATCTTATCTTACTTACTTTGATGGATCTTGATGCTCTATTGAGAATGGATTGGCTACCATTTTATGAATACAACATCAACTATTAGGGAAGATATGTCAATCTTCACATTCTAAGGATTCTATAATTATGTACAAATGTAATGTGGATTATGAATATTATTTATAATTATCATCTATAGTTTGGATATTATTTCCTTAAGATCAATCATATCTTGATCAAATGATTTATATAATGGCGAGGATCATGCCTGATGACATTCTCATTATGAGGGACAACACTAATGCGTTCCCCAGAGAAACTCCAAGTATTCCTTCTGAATGAGAGGTTGAGTTCTCAATTTAACTTATTCTTGTATGTCGACCTATATCAATGATTACTTATATAATGTCTATCATTGATATGGAAGAACATAAGAAGTAGTTACAATTGAATATGAAAAAGGGTTTTATATGCTCGGGTGCTTCACCATGGGGTGCACCAGTCCTCTTCATCAAGGAGAAGTATGGATCAATTCACCTCTTCCATGATTATCATGATCTCAAAAAAATATTGGTAAATAACAAGAATCCCTTACCATGGATAAATGACTTGTTCGATCAACTACAAGGGGCCATGTGTTTTTATAATGTCGAGTATCGGTCTGGATATCACTAATTAGAGGTTCAAAAGGAATATATTCCCAAGACTACCTTTTGAACGAGGTATAGATATAATGAGTTCCAAGTAATGCTCTTAAAACTCACTAATTCTCTAAAAATAATCATCGATTAATGAATAGAGTTTTTATAGATTGCCTTGAAAAATTTATTATCATCTTTATTAATGATATTATGATATACTCCAAGATAAAAGTGGAACTTGAGAAGCATTTTAATACTATGGTAAGGACATTGTGAAGGGATTATCATTATAAAAAGTACATTAAATGCAAGTTAGGGTTGGAAAATGTATCATTATTGGGGAATATTATCACCAGCGGAGGAATATATATAGAATCTTCCAATTCAAAGGAAATAAATTAGTGGATGAAGAAAACATATATAATGGAGATCCATGGTCTCCTTGGATCATTTTGGTATTACTAATGGGTTTTTAAGAACTTATCACAATTTTAAAACCCAGTAACCATGAATACTCAAAATGGAGTAATGATTTTCAAGACTAGTGAATGTGAAGATTTCTTTAAATAATATAAAAAGAGGCTTATCACTATTCCAGTACTCACCCTACCAATAAGTAGGGGTATATTTATAGTATATAGTGATGCATAAAAGAAGTAATTTGGTAGCGTATAGGTGAAAAATGTGAAAGTGATATCCTACAAATCATATTAGTAGAAGGTTTATAAATAAAACAACCCCACACATTTTCTAGAGTTGGCGGCTATATTCTGCATGTTGAAAATCTAGAGGCATTACCTATATAGGGTGATGTGTGGGATATATACTGAATGTAAGATCCTCAAATATATATTCAAATAGAATGATATTGATATGCGATAATGAAGATGGTAAGATCTCATCAAGGATTTTGACTTATCAATCCACTACCATCCTAGTAATGAAAATAAATTAGTATTTACTATAAGAAGAAATGATCCTACAAAATTATTATTGATGATAATTGATAAGGATCCAATCCTATTATACTTACAAAGGATGTAAATGGAAATCCTTACGGAAAAAAAAACATCAATTCTTTCTCAAATGATTTCTAAATTATCCATTTTTGAGAAAATAAAGGATTTCTCTTTGGTGGTGGTGTAGTGGTGAAGGATAGGGGCATATCCATTTCATTCTTTGGGAAGTACAGGTTTTGAATCCAAGGTGTCCTATTTTTGGGAGAACTATACCGACGGATTGAGGAGTCAAACCATCGTCTCGAAGGTCATCACTATTCAGGACGCTCATCCAAATTGGCTGGAAACAACTCCATCTTGACCGGGGATCCCTCCATAGTGATACCTTCGTGGGGAGTGGGATTTTTGGTGTGGAGGGTTTGAAAAGGCCACACCAAGAAAATTCCTTTTTAGGATAAAGAAAATAATGTATGATCAAAGAAATTATGTTTAAATTTTGAAAAGTTGGAAGATATAAAAAAGGATAAATCCACAGAGTTTAAAATTGATGATGAAGAAGTCAAAAGATTTGTCTCATGACTATGTGTACTATCCGATATAGAAATAAATTAATATCTTCTGAAAGATGAACATATTATGAACCTAGAAAGCACAATGATGTATCGAGATCTATGAGAGAAATATTGGTGGGAGAATACGAAGAAGGATATATCTGAATATACATTAATGTGCCTGGTATGTCAGCAAGTGAAGGCGGACATGAAAAATTCTAAGGGGGTGATTTAACCCCTACCCATACCAACATGGAAAAAGGAAAGAATCACTATGGAATTTTTAATTATACATTCAAAGAAATGGGATGTTGTCGATTGCCTTTTGAGGATATATAACTTTATTTATAATTAAGATGATTTATCACTTGACCACCTTGCAAGGATTACATTACTGTTGTGGTGAGGTTCTATGGAGTACCAAAATCGATAATATCCATTAATGATTCAATATTTACCTCCATGTTTTTGAAAATTCTCCAACATACTTTAAAAAATTATATAAACATCAATACGGCTTCTCACCCTCAAAATGATGGAAAATATGAACAAATTATTCATACATTGGTTGACATATTGAGATAATTTTATATGGACTTAATGGGAGGATGAGACAAACATCTACCACTACTAGAGTTCTCTTACTACAATATTTTCACATAATAATATAAATGGCCCCATATGAAGCACTTTATGAGAAAATATTCATAACACCTACATGATGGGATGAAGTAAGTGAACGTAATCTACTGGGACCTAAAATGGTTGAAGAAATGCTAAAAAAGGTGAAAAACATTTAGAAGCAAATAAAGGCCGCCCATTATCGATAGAATATGTTTATAGATAATCATTCATGAACCCTAGATTTTATGATTGGATACATTAATTCCTCCTCATATCTCCATGTAAGAGAGTCATGATGTTTTTGAATAAATGATGGCTAAGTCCTGGGTATATCGTCTCCATTGAGATTCTTGATTCCATTGAAGCTATGGAATATAGACTACCACTTCCTCTTACCATTAATCAAGTGAATGATATATTAAATGTGTCCCTATTAAGGAGTTAAATTCCAGATCCCTTGCATGAACCAAATCCATAGGTGGTATAACTGGAAATTGATCTCTTATATATGGAGCATACAGTGATGTTCTTGGGTCATAGAGATAAATTTCTACACAAATGATAAATTATGTGTTGGTATAGGTACATAATGTTTTTAAAAATGATAAATTAAGTGTTGGTATTTTTAAGAAACATAAATGTTTATTTATAATTTTAAAATTAATATAATTACATAAAAAAATATATTTTCATAAAATATACCCAAAAATTTATTTTTTGTATTATGATTATAAGATTATTTTATGAGGTCTTAAATAATTTTTGAAAGTGTTAAAAAATCTGTTTTAATATTAAACTCAGTATTTCATGAATATATTATGATTTTAATTTAAAAGTAAATTTATAGTATTTAGAAAATTATTTCCTTAAAATGTAGTCAATGTTTTAAATCTAAACATTTAAAAATGGTTAGGGAGAATTATTTATATTTTTCTAAGATAATTAAATCTTTGGTGAATAGTGAAATATAATAATTTACAGTATATAGCATTACAAGTGAAATACATGAATGTTTGAGTCATGGTTGATGTAAGAACCATTATATAGAAATATCCATTATTATTTAATATATTTATTGATAATAAAAAATACTATTTATATTCTTAATCCAAAATAATAATCATTTGAATAAAATAATTAAAAACACCCCTCTCCTCCCATTATATATAACACCCCTCACCACCCCTTATCCTAACACAATAAAAGACTTGAGGGGTGTCTAAATTATTACCAATTAACATATCAAGCCTGCTATCCACACATAGGATCATCCGGTCTAAAAAATATTCCAAACCTATGATCCTTAAAAACGTTCTCAAGGAGACAATATTAAAGAGCTAAAATCCTCCACCTTTCTCTTTAAAATTATTTATTTATTCTACCTCAACCTTTCCCCCACTATCCAAAGTTACATGATAACAAAGAAATAATATATATACCATAATTATATTTTAATTTATGAATATCCATCATCAAATCTATTCTCATCTCTTTTTTTTAAAATGAAAAAACATCTGTGATGTATCAATTCATCGCCTTTGTGAAAAAAATTGTTTTTTCCATTACCAACTTCAAGGCTGGTCATAAACCATTATTATGGTTAAATAATATTTAATAATTTATATTATATCTTTTTTCATGTTTTGGAACTAATATATATAGATAATATTAAATATTAAAAGAAACTAGTTCGTGATGATCGAAAAACCACTAAAATAAACTAAACATTTATCATTAACATTATATATAATAAATAATCCTCATACAAGAAATAAAAATGAAATATGGTACAATATAAAATTATTTAGGTGAATAAATATCGCATAATTCCACTTCTAGTGTTTTCTTCCATTTGACAATAACTCCCTCAATTAAATTCAGGGGAACTGATCATAAAATCATAAAACAAATGCTTCTAGAACAATATAATTTATCATTATAACTCATAAAAATCACTATAAATTAACTTAATACAATTATATTAAATAAAAAATATATATAAGAGGTTCTAAATTAGTTAATTAATAGATCTAATTTTATTATACATGATATTAAGTTCAACTGGAGAACACTTTCAGACATAAGGTAAGAGATCTCTCCAAACTCCTATTTTTTCCTTTCGGTTACGCTCTCTCTCTCTTTGAACGGTTATTTTTATTAACTATTCTTATTTTAATATTATAAATTAAATATATATGTTCCCAAATTATTTATTCAGATCAATTCACCCTTATTATATGGGTAAATACATATTTTCAATGGTTTCCATTCTAATTTATCCTAATAAGGAAGACCTATTAAATGAGACATTCCAATTTCTTAACCCTTTTCAAGATCACTCAATAAACCATTATATTCCACCATTAAGTTAATAAAATCACTAATTTAATCATGAAAAAATATATTGGTTCATTTATGGTTTTATACAATCCATTTTTTCTTTATTCCCTTTAAAAAATAATTAATATTTTCCCTTGAACCACATTAAAGAGAATCATTTTTAAGGTTTCTTAAAATCAATTTTTTACATTTTTTAACTTGAATTGGATATAATTTATCGATATATATGAATAGTTTTGCGGATTAATTCCCAACTATGAATTAAATCCATTATTTTATGGACACTATTATAATATTACATTTGGTTAAGCCTTATGACATGATTACGATACCCATTTCTTTTTCTGGATAATCATTATGATTATTCCTTATGTTTGATTATTCATGTGAGACACATATGCTTGAACATGTTTTGATGGTGTTCCTAGATAGTGCTATAATTCATTGGGTAATTTTTTTATCTCACGATACTTCATGTATGATATTAGGGAGTACACCTAATCAATTATGGGACATTCTCCACCATATGATATAGTCTTGGTAGTCGGTCTTGACTCGTGTAATGTTACATGTTTCTGTCTCAATTCCTATGTTGACATGATAATATGAATCCATATTATCTATGATATGACTCTATATTTTATTCATGTTCCATTGATATTATTTTATCATTTTATTATTTTGACTCATGTGTTATGATTTATTCCAATGTTTATTCCCTTACAAGGATTTTTAGATCATACATTTTGTTTATGTATTTCCTAGGATATACTATACAATTATAGGAGATAAAAAGATGTTAAAATCTAATTATATAATATTAATATAAATATTTTATATTATAGATCAATTATATTAATTTCATATTCTTAATTTCCCATAGACACTAGAAATTACGATTATTAGTTTATATTTGATGGTTGATTTTTCTTAAAATCATGTAATAATATCTATAAAAGGTTATGGTCACTATACTCACAAAGTATCATCAATATGAAAGTCGTATTTAGGAATGACTCACTATGTACACATTTATATCCTATTCAATATATTATATAATAAATTCTATATATTCATTAAGAGTTGGTACAATTATATATAAAAAATATTTTCCCCCTTTTTGCATGAATTTTTCAATTATAGGAGAATGATTAATAATAAATGGAATATGAAAACATAAAACTGATCATACCCATTTTCTATTTAATTTATTCAAATCTTTCATAATATAAAGGTTTAGTAAATTTATCAGCAATCTGATTATTAGTTTTGATAAATTTATTGACAATATCCCATTTTTTGTATGTGATCCAAAAGGAACTGATGTCCTATATCTATGTATTTTTTTCAGGAGTGATGTTTTGTATTCCTAGATAAAAAATTACATTGGTATTTTAAAAAATATTCAATGTTTTGGTGAAATTTATTAGTAAATTAGTGATTTTGTGTTACATCCACCATAATTGGGTGTAACAACTTCTAGCAGCTATATGATCATCTTTGTAAATGGAAAGTGAATCTTAATATTCCTTCTTATTGAACCAATAAACTAAATCCCCTCATAATAAATGAAAATTTTAATAAGTTCTCTACCTATCCATTCTACAACCTCTAAAATATACATCAAAATAATTCTTAAGAATAAACTCGAATTTAGAATATTAAAATAATCAAAGTTCCAAAGTTTATTTAAGTTAATAGGAGATATATTTTACTTCAAGATTATCATTATTAATTAGTGTCAATAGATCTCAATGGTGATTATGTGATATGGATTGGATGATTTAGATAGAACTCATAGACACAAAATGGTTTTGTCAAGGTTCACACATACTTATTAATTAGTGTAGAGTCCTTGGTTTGTAGTGGTTATGATCCCACTACCCACATTTGAATTTAATAACAAAGGAAAAAATATTTACCAATATGATTTCCACAAAATAAAATTTCACATTGAAAAACAACCATCTATATGATAAACAATAATCACATACAAAACCTCAGGTGCCTCTAAAATTTAGTCTAGGAGTTTACCCTATTTTCCCCCTTAATAGCCTACCAAATCCTTCTTGAAATGATTTACAATTATCTTAAAGTTTCCCCTTTTTTTCACAAAAACATATATCTAGGAGGTCCACCACATATTCGTAGATTTAATTTATATTGAGGTTTTATTCCTTCAGCTACGTTAGGAACAAAAAATCCAAAAGATATAGTAGAACAAATCCTAATGATCACAGAGTATCTTATAATATATTTTATACAACATGATTGGTAAATTGCGATGTGACATATTGAATTTTTATTTCACCTACATTTCCAATAACAACACATAGTAGTGGGGGATAAGTATTGTGGTGTGGTAGACTACAAATCTAAAAATCTAAAACATCATAAAAACATTTTCTCTTAGTTTATAACAGAGGGATATATCAAAACATTTCATGGACTTCTTAAGTTCACCCAACATTTTAGTGCAGACCACTCCTTCATGACATGACACCACTTTAATCCCAAACCAGCATGAAACTGAATTCTCCATGACTAATATTCATAGTGAAAAATAATCCTTATAAATCCTCAAATGTACCATTACAATTACATCGGTCGAGATATGGTGTTTTTCTTTTATCTTTAAAATAATTCATTTATAATGTTAGATTAACTTCATAGAGGTGGATTACAATATAATATTAATTAATTCCTCCATCAACATTATCATTGTGTATCTAAAATAGTTAGAGTGTGATTTTATCTCACATAATGTTAATCTATTTATATGAAAGATTAACACATGAAATTTCATCCTCAGATAAGATACATTAAATTATCCTATTATATTAATTCAATTATCCTACAATGTAACTTCCACCATTCATTTCATGGTTTTTTAATCAATATAAAAATTCTATTCCTATAGTTATAGTGAAACACCACTCATCTTCAATGACCTTAAAACTAATTCCTGAGCATGTTTGAAAAGAATAAAATATTAGAATATCCCCAAATAATTAATAAGTTATCTCAAGAAAAAATTCACACCACACCTCTAATATGAAGATCATCTAAACACCACGCCGTAAGATAGAACTGTGTATGTGAAATAACTTCTCCCTTTAGTGTAAAATCAATACCATTTAAACTATATATCAACTTAGATGATCTTAGATCCCCTTTATCAATTCAATTCACAAGGGTTTATCAATATCATTAAGGGATCATCAATATCACCCATTATATTTGTTCTAAAAATAAAATCAAACACATGAGAATATGATATATTCTTCAAACATATTATTTAGAAACATAAACTCCTACTGATTTGGAAGACTTCTCAACTCATATCCCCTTGATGATCAATAAAATATGAAACAATAATTACTCCTCCTTTTTAAAGAGGGTTTATTGAGATATCTATAAATTTATTTTAGTTTAGATATATTCGAATTAAAGTTCACCATGATCCACATTATCCTTGATGAAGTGGTACTTTATGCCAATATGTTTCAACATAGAATATTTCATGGAATTTATTATGAAGTTGATTACAGTATTACTATAACACCCAATCAAACATGAGTATGATACATAATTCCTCACATCTTCTATTCATGACTTCATACATATCATTTGTGTTGTGTCCTATGACACCACAATATACTGAACATCCATTGATCTAAAACTGAATGAAATATACTTCTTAGAGTTCCATGAAACACATATTCATCCCATAAATAAATCTACTCTAAAGGCATACCTTTTTTATCATCAATGTATCCTATAAAATATAAATACGTATATATATAAATATATAATGATTTATTTTTTTCATACCTCGGGCTAAAATCAAGAGTTAGTTTGATTTAGTGAAAGATTTATTTTTCTTTTATAAGATGGAACTCCTTTGAGTTGATTTTGAATCATACAAAAAGATTAATTTTAATCCCAATGTTCAATATTATCACTTTAAAAAAGAGTATGCTTCTAATGATATTTTATAACAATAATTGATTTTACTCCTTACATCTTCCTATAGGGATAAATTAGTCCTATGAGATATAATAGAAGAAATTTATCTTGATTTCTCCATTCCTAACCTTTCCATGAAGTCATGAACACAAATATATTGTTGGATAAATATAAAAGTCACTACACAATTTACTTACATTCCCAAATTAATTTTCACGTCACCAATCATTGTCATATAAAATAGGTTCCCCATTTTTGGTATAATTTTTTCCACAAGTTCCTTTTTTATTTAATGTAATAATTATTTCACCAATATAACAAATCACAGGGAGTGATATTGTCTCATATCCCTTAAAATAAATATGTGAAACCACTTTTATTTTCTTAAATTTCTTTCTCTTTAATCCACTATATATATTTATATACCCTTATAAGGTTCT
The DNA here is from genome assembly GCA_963277665.1 of Viscum album. Classification (NCBI taxonomy): domain Eukaryota; kingdom Viridiplantae; phylum Streptophyta; class Magnoliopsida; order Santalales; family Viscaceae; genus Viscum; species Viscum album. The sequence goes on from OY728145.1 coordinate 194,941,697, forward strand.
TGTTTGAGACCATATGGTTCCTTCTACATCTTTTATAATAAATAACCATCATCGTTAATGATTAATTATTCCAGTTGTTCAATGTTTACCTCTTCCTCATTTTATCCATTATAGAATAATGACTTCATATTAATTTTGAAAACATTTTAATTTTATTGAGCATAAATTGAGTGAAAATATTTAGATCTTTTCAGGCTTTGTGAATAGGGAAAATGTCACATCAAAATTAAGACCCTCAATTATAGAGTATTTTTATCAAACAATATGTGCTTATTTCCATTCTAATTAACTATTATCATAGATCTATATCACACAACCCACTTTATCTTGATAAATTTTTTAATTTTTTAGATGTGAATCTAATTCAAAAGTGAACTTCTTCTAAATTTGACTAATACCTTCTTCCATTGTTGAATAAAAATGATCACGTTGTAAGTATTCATCAACACTATTTGGTAAACCAAAATAATCAAGTTGGTATGAATATAAATTTTCAGACTTATTTGCGTTTTTACCCAATTTCCATTGTCTTAAAGAATATTTTATGCTCAACATGTATTATTTTTTATTTATAACTAATAATTTTCTAAAATTGAGCCTTATGCACTGTTATTTTAAAAATCAACCTAATAGATTTAAAAATATGATCACTCTTATAGAATAATCTCCTAAAGTAAAACATATTTACCTCCTTAAACATCATCAAAATTTTGTGATAATTGTGAATAATTGGTATTTAAAAAAAATCATATCAAAGTTATTGATATGTTCCCCATCTTCTTTACATGTAATTGAAAACCTCTTCTATTGGGTATATACCCAAGAAATATAATTTCTCCAGTTATCTCATCAAACTCGGCAAAATATTTTCCTTTAATATTTATATATAATAAAATATATAGAATTTTTAAATTATTCAATAATGGGTTCTTTTTAAACCATAAATATTATAGTGTATTGTCCAAACTGGGTCATAGTATAAAAGGATTCAGAATATTGATTGTCTTAGTTTTACATTGTATTTAAAAATGTTTTTAAGTGTCATGCTTCAATAGGATTGTGCATCCCAGGCGCAATATGATTTTATTATTCATGTCGGTAAATCAATTATGATATGGTGTGTATGGAGAGATTTATTCATTTATTTTTCTATTCATCATAGGATATAACTTGAAATATTTATTCTTGTATTTTGATCAATTAATATATTAGAATATTTTGTTGATATACTATCATGAACCATCCTGGATACCTCAATTCCATGATACTCAAGCTAACATTGAAATTGACTGAAGGGAATTCCTAATCCTCACAGTTTGGGGGTGATCACATAGTATCATAAAAGATAAAAGTGGGAACAAATGTTCTTCAAAAAAATAAAACACAAAATATTCAAGTCTATATGGTCAACACTCCAAAGGGAGAAAGTATTGGAGAAAAATATTGTATAACATGAAAAAATGAAATACATCATCAAATTAATCAAAAACTAGAAAGATAAAACATATACATACGAAATGAAACTTCACTCCAAGCCCAAAGGATCATGAACATCTATCACCTCCAAGAGGCGCTTTACCTTTCCTTTAAACTTTTGTAATAAAATCTAAAAATTCTCAAAGGAAAAGGTAGGGTGTGAGATATAAATCCCAGTAGGGTCACACCAAGTGTTCCATAAAAGATTCCATTATAATAAACCAAATCATTATTTCAAATTAAATAATGAACGATGTGGAATGTTATATAATTTTAATTTAAATAAAAACATACTTCTTTTCAAAGGATGATAAAACATCTCAAACATGTATTTACTAAATTATTTATATAAAATGGTTTATATAAATCAAATAGTACAAAGAAAATGGTTTTAAAATCAGAGGAATATATATAGTCAAATAAATAACAACAAGAACCATGGTCATTTTCCCTACAATATGTCAGTTCTTTGCTATAAGATCCTCACACATCTCATATTAGTGATCATGATAAGTACGTGTAAAAATTTCCATTAGGATGATACTAAATAATCATTATCAATATCCCATCGAGGATAAAATATGATGAACTAGATATATATTAGAGTTTTAATCATCAATCCATTCCTATGGAATCATCATCTTAGAATTATTTTCCTAAATAACCCACTAACTACCTAGGCCTTCCTGTTCTCAATCAATCGATAGAAAAAGTTATAATATTCTCATTTCAAATCAATTAATCATTTTCAATTCAATTACCCAATTTCTAGTTTCAATATTCCAATTCAATTTCAAAATCAAAATATGGTGTTTTCATCAGTTCATGTATTTACATTACAAAAACAATAATAAGTTTTCATCATTTAAATTTAAACCATTTTCTCAAATGAAAACTGAAATCATTTCATTAATTACATCATTTTCAAAATATACCCCAAATTCCAATTCCTTTAGAATTCGGTTTTCCTCCAAAAATACAAGCTATTTCAAATACCAATTTCAAATCATATCAAATTGGGGTTTCATAAATAAATATAAATAAATTTAAAAAAAACCATGAAAAACATTATTTTAATTACATGGAAAATATTTAATTGAACCAACTACAATTACTTATGGAATCAAATATCACCAACCGCAATGGGTTCCATCAGCAGAGAACAAATAAATTAGAGATCAAGAAACACAACCTAGAATTAAGATCCCAATAAATAGATTTTATATCCATCTAACACATGATTATACATGAAAATATAGGGAGGATTGAAGATATATTTGGATATATTAAATGAGATGATATCCACTCACCATATATGGATCAGATTTTCCACCATCACATTGATTCACCCAAGGACGAGTTTGGAGGAACCACACATACTTCTTGGGGTCCTTATCAACTCTAGAAATCATGTATATCTGAGTGGGGTTATAGAGACCCAAAACATGACACACATGGATGTTACATTACTTTTGTGGAATACTTAATACATAACAAAAATATATACCCAAGGACTGTAATAGTTTAGTGTCTTTTGAAACTCAGAACAAAATCTTCTAATCATGGTGAAAGATCTTCAACATCTCGCATAAAGATATCCCCATTTTGATTTCTTACCAAAAAACTTTATTTATATTATGGGGAAAAGAAAACATATAAAGGGTGAGTTCAAATGCTCAGTAAGGTTAATCATAGAGAAAATAAAACAAACCACATATATTTGAACTTAAAAACATGAATATAAAGTTTAAAAATAAAAATCTTGAGTTGTAAAATAAATCTTGGTAGTACGTAACACATAGATCATAAAGGAACATTAATCATGATAAAATATCATGGGGATAAAACATGTATTTCTAGAAAACCATTCATCACATGATATAATTTCCATAGTATCCTAGGCATTTCTTCCAAGACCATCATAGTGGACAAAGTCCATTACTGAACCAGGTTTACTTGCCATTCCAGCCCTGTATCACTGAACCTGATTTACTTGTCGTTCCAGCCATGTATATCTCATGTGATATAAATATTTACCCAATTCATTGGAGTTATATATAGGTCCCACTGTTCTCATAATGAAATCATTCTTTTGTGTGCCAAAAAATAAACATAAACCATTCATCATAACCCAATGAATAAAATGGGTTTCATATACGTCATCCCATCATAACATAATCCATATAAAACAATGGATATAATTTCATCATAAACAAAATAAAACCATGTAAATAATAGGTACATTATAAATAATGCATATCCATATTAAATAATGTCATCTTAGATGGAAAATAGTTTGGATAAAACACTTGAAATGAATTCTTGAAGAAAATATCCTTTATTTTTAAAAATCATTTTCTTTTATCAAAATGTCGTGTGATTTTAAAAGATGAGAATTTTCATGAAAATAATAATGAAATATTGTAGAGTAACCTTCATGGAAATAAGTTATTATGAAACTGTTAAAATCCATTCACGCTCTATATGTTAAAAAAACATTCTTCTTGTAATTTTGTATGAAAAGTCAAAAAGTACCTCGTATGGTAAAAAAAAGAAAGATTCCTTACATACTATATAGTAGAAGTAAAAAGGGGGTAAACATGACTTTAAACATACATTGATGAATAATAAGAAATTTATGAAACCATTTTCATCAAACACAGACATGGATGATAAATATAACCCCAGTAAATACATACAAATAAACAATCTCAGATAAGAATGAGATTGGAATAATTATCCCTTACCTTATGTCTAATTTCTTCCATATGTGTCCGAGACTCTTGTATATTGGGGTTAAAAATATTATTAACTTATAATAGAACCATAATAATATTTATGATATCATATATGATTCTCTTACGACTTTATATTACACTTTCATTTGTCAATTCTAGGTTAAAGCAGCGTTTTGGGTAAAATCTTTTCATTTATCGTACGTGTTTTGACTTGTAATTATTCATATGATTACTTGGATCATGATTAATTACATCCAAAATGTAAAAAATGATTTATATAATATATATATTCAGAATATATATATAATAGATCGATAAATGGAATGAAATACACCGTTCATGGAGACGGTAGTCCATACGTACGCATGAACGCTGTTTTCGTTTCCTTATTAAATTGAATGGAAGTAAATGACATATATATATATATACTTAAATAAAGTAGAATTATTATGTCATACATTTTATGATTACTTATTATATATACATTATAATCATTCTTTAATGGTTAACATGGAGAATGAATCTCATCGCGTCGTGGAGACGGTAATCCATACGTACGTCCAAGTGATGATATCATTCGCATAATTATTAAATGGAATTGGAGTGGATGATATAATATCTCATAATTAGAGTTCTGTTATAATAATCATATATAGTTATTATTTCCACCATTATACCCATCCAAGTAAGGTGGTGGTGGAAAAACAGATTACACCACAGCGTGGAGACGGTATTCCGTACATACGCACGCCTGGTGATTTTGTTTTTCATAGAATAGATAGAAGGTGAAATAGGGTTGTTTCATATTTATAATAACATATAAGTATATTAGTTATACCGAAGTTATTAACTTATAATGAAACAACTAAATATGAGGAAGTAGAAGAATAAATAAATTTGAGAGAATCGGTATAGGATATTACCTCTTCTTCGACACGCCTCTTCTAAACCTCCTCTTAGGGCACTAAATATGGTCTTTAAAGAAAACCAGGAACTCTAGTATGTTTATAGTGAAGTGGAGAAGAGAAATGGACAGGGTTTGGCCAAGATTGGAGGCTCAAAATATTGTGAAGTGGAGAGGGAGTAGGTTCCCTTTTATAAGAGAGGAGAGGGGCACTTTTGGAAACCTCCAAAATACTAATTTACAATAAACTCAAACCCCACCTAAAAACCTTAAAAATGAATCAACATCAAAGATTTAATGAGATAGGTTTGTAATCTCATCATCGAATAAAATTTAGAAATCTTATCATTTTATTTTAAACCTTATCATTTTGATTTATCCTTATTTAATCTATTTAATTTTATTTGTGGTAATAATGTTATAAATTTTAAATGGTTATAAATACTTACATATGTGTTGTTAATTATACATAATATGATACTTTATGACATGGTTGACCATATAAATTTTAATTTTTAATTTTTAAATTTTTTTGTGATTTTTAAACAATTTAATAATATGTTATTTTTATAAAATATAAATAGTGTCAATTTTGTCACTATTCATTTATTTTAATTTAAATAAAATAAACACATTAAATCATTCATATAATATTTATTTTAATATTTTAAAAACCATTTATTTGATATTTCAATCAATAAAATAATTTCTATATCACTAATGTGTCACCATTAATGATAATTATTTAATCCTTAAAAATTATAAATAAATTCACATGATGTAGATAAATATTTTAGATTTCTGGTGACTATTTATGTTCAAATTTTTATGAAATTTATCACTGAATTAAAATTATTAAACTTATAAGATATAAGAGAGTGACATGTTGTCACTTTATTTGGTTTTAATAATAATTACATCATTTTCATGGTCAAGAGTCCATGAAATGAATCTATTCTGACCCTTAGGTGATACGGGTCGACTTTAATTCATCCAATAGAATTTTCGTAGGTGTTATAGTAATTTTATAATCTTATTTTGACCCTTAATTACACGATTTGCCTTTAACTGTAGTAAATAAAATTTACCAGAGTTACTATTCATAATTTCTAAAGATAAAAAGTAGCCTATTAACATAATTTGGACCTAATGATTCTAAATATGGAATCCATTTTTACAATTTAAAATCACAAAAGTTTCAGTCTTTATTTTAATATTAATCCCACTGTTGAGAAAATGGGTTCTGAAAGTTAAAACATTGCAAAAGATTGAAATATTGTTACCTGTGAATTCAATGTAAAATTAATGATAATGACATACATAATATTAAATGGTGTTTATATATTAAAACCATTCAATATTATAATTTAACCATATAAATTATCTTGATGAAAAAAGTTATTTTTAATTAAAATTTAGCATATTTTTACTATTCATCAAAATATAATGGTTATCATAATCTTGTAAAAACTTTATCCAATGTAAATTTTTATATCTTGATTCTAAATAATAAGTTTACTTTTTCAAATTGAACTTATAAACTTGTCAAAAATTAGATTTACAGTTGTTACTCCATCAAAAGGCGGCAAAACTGCATTTTTTTAAAAATACTTATTTTACCCAAAAAAATTATTTTGTTCTCATACTATGTTATATATAATGTGTAAGATGAATGATAATGTAATAAAATTCAAAATGTGGTTAATACTATTCATAACAGCTTGTTCATAATAATAATATTACAATATATCGTTGTTTAGTGAAACTCTGTATTGCGTACAACACACACTATTGAGGAAGGTCGCTCTTGAGTGAAACACAAGCAAAGAATAGTGTTTGAATATAATACAAGCTAATACAGTGTTGTGTATAGCACAAACTAATTTTGGTGTAGCATACAACACATGACATCAATGAAATTAAAAAGAATATTTCTCATAAAATCTCGGGGTGTTACGTTCTATCCCACTAAAAATTAATTTCACCCTCGAAATTCATTGGGGTTATAAATGGTTTAATATTTGAAATTTTCTTTCATATAAACCCACATCGTAAAAAGGAAAACTAAAAATTAATTTTAAAAACTAAAGTATAAAATGTAACAGTTACCCAAACTAACTCATCAATGGGATTCCACATAGAAGAACTTAGGTCAAAATATGGATATGGAAGAGGAATATGACCATAAAGTTCTAATGGAGAGTGGTAGAGAACATGGATTTGAAAAATACAACAATCACAGATCCATAAATTTGTGATGATCTAAGGCACCATCTAATTCATCGAATATGAGGGTACTCAGATTTTTTTTTTCAAGATCATTTCCCTAAAGTTGATAAATTTTTTCATAAGTAGAAATACTTAATTAATTTTTCTGTAATATCAATGTTGGTAATTCCATGAAAAATTTCCACATCATCTATTATTTAATGAAATGATGTTGAATTTTTAATTCTTTAAGTTTTAGCAGATCATGCGATAGAATGGTAGGTCATTCAACTTGTCTGTATCAAAAAAATGTTAACACAAGTTATTAAATATACATAAGTCCATATATGGTGAGATTAATGATATATGGTTCCTAAAACGAACTTATATTTCATCTATCATACTGATTAATAAAATAAAACTAATTTCTACTAACCAAGGACGTCCTGTAGGCCAATGGTAGGCGGTAAAGGCCTGTCGCACATTGGTTGTGGGTTCGATTCCCGCAAACATGTCCAATGCGACGGGTTATCGCCTGTCCAACGTGTTTTCCTTTTTCTAAAACTATACTATTATAACATTTCAGAAAAAATATCAAAATGTTCTAGCCTAAAACAATACTATCTGATTTATAACTTAATCCATTCCATTCTTTCGGATTTTCCAAAATACTTCTTTCCAATCTCATATTATACATAAAATGATTACTAAAAAGGTCATCTACTAAGCATGTGAATACCATCATTTATCCCCCATATATCATAAGATATATCTTATTGTTGGTCACATTCTAAACATGTGAATACCTTAATCATGTATTCTCTTAAAAAATGAATACCCATTTAACCTTAGTGAAAACATGAATGCTATCAAAATTTAATTATTTCCACATACCAAAATCCCAAAATTTCTATATATTCATACTATGATTTAACTTTGTCCTTATATCAGTCATGAGCTCATTAATATTATCAAACTTTTTATTTTATCCTTATCCATTCATTATGCACATATCATATAATTTACAAAAAAATTTCAATCCCTTTTCATGGTTACCGGTACCATAAAATTATTAAAAACCACAGTAAACAAATACATAGATTTTCCAATATTCCACGATTCTATAAATGAGATTCCACAACATTATTTTGGAATCTCGTTAAATAAACTCTTAAAAATTCCACCACATCGTTGTCATATTCAACATCACCAATAGTGATCGCATGTGACTTCCCTTTGTCATTTGACTTAAGAGGTTATTGATGTTGATCATCATTAACCCTTGGATTAGGGCATTGGTTAGCATAATGCCCCATTTCCTGGAACTTGAAGCATTGAAGTGTTAGTGGTGTGTTCTCTGTAGTCTTTTATCTATTCACATAATTAGTTATAGTTTTCTCATTACTTCAACACTCAGCTGCTCGATGAATTTCTTTTCCACACTTAAAACATTTTCTGGCCCCTTTAAGACAATCTCCACCATGCTTCTTTCCACACTTTGAGCATAAAGATACATTATTCTTCTTTTCACCATTTTTTTAAGATTTTTCCTTGAACTCCATCATTTTATTCATGTTAAAACCATGTGATAGATATGTAACACCAACTTCATGTTCTACCTTGATAGCACAACCCACAATTTCTTCATGGCTACTAAATTCTCTTATAGATAATTCCTTTTTAAGACTTGGTTTTAAGCAACTGAAGAATCGATCAACTTTACTTTCAGGTTAGATGATAAAACCAGATGCATACTTTGAAAGCCTTGTCAAATTCGCCTCATATATACCAACAGATTTATCATCCATTTTCTTAAGCTGAAGGAACTCCTTTTACATCTTTGTTTGAAGAATACAAGGTAAGTACTTATTGAAAAACATGTTCTTGAACTCATCCCATTCCATGGATTAAATTTCATATTGGGGCCTTATATTATTAATTAGACTCCACCACTGGTCTGCTTCACCTTCTAAATGGTAAACAACCAAAATGAATTTTTCATGTTCTGAACAGTGAAGTACAGAAAATATCTTCTCAATGGTTCTGATCTATTGTTCAGCAACAAGTGGATCAGAAAACCCATTGAAATAAGGTGGATGTTGCCTCATGAAAAACTCAATAGAATATTGTTCCTTTATCTACTTATTTGGATGTCCAGAATGATTCATAGCTTGTGTAAGTATAACAATAAGATTTTTCAGTCTATTTCCCATAACCTTTGGTTGTTCAGAAGGACAATCATTGCATTGCCCAGTGCATTGATCATTAACATGGTTCCTTCAGGTTCCAACCATTATCTAAAACCCAAAATGAATAGTGTGAGAGGAAAAAATCATACTAGGAAAAGAACATAATCTAGGGGGGTAATTTAAATCTGTAACATATTAGGTTTATACTAGGTTATTCATGATCGTTATCATAATTCTAGGATTTTAACCTACACTTATACTTAACCTTAGGGACATCCATAGACATACCTTTGAAATATCTCTAGGGATCTCACTAAAGTCTTCGCTTCTTAGTTTCCAAAGGTTAAAAATACATTTCATCTGATACCAACTATAGAGACCCAAAACATAACATAAATGGACATTAAATTATTTTTTCTAAAAACTTAATACATAAAAAAATAGACACCAAAGGATCGTAATAGTTTAGTGTCTTTGGAAACTTGGAAAAAAATCTTCTAATCCTGGTGAAAGATCTTCAACATCTCCCATAATGATATTCCCATTTTGTTTTCTTACCTAAAACCTTTATTTATATCCAGGGGAAGAGAAAACATATAAAGGGTGAGCTCAAATTCTCCTTAAGGGTAAGCATGGAGAAAATAAAACAAACCATACACATTTATACTTAAAAACATGAACATAATGTTTAAACATCAAAATCTTGAGTTGTGGAATAAATCTTGGCATTATGTAAGGAATAAATCATAAAGGAACATTAATTAGGATAAAATAGCTTAGGGATGAATCCTATAATTGTGGAAAACCATTAAGCACATGATATGATTTCCATAGTATCCAAGGCATTGCTACCAAGACCATCATAGTGGAAAAAGTCCATTTCTGAACCGGGTTTACTTGTCATTCCAACCCTGTATTACTGAACCAGATTTACTTGTCATTCCATCCATGTCTATATCATGAGATATATATATTCACCCAATGAATTAGAGAGATATATAGGTCCCAACCATCTCATAATGAAATCATTCTTTCATGTGCCACAAAATAAACATAAATCATTCATCATAACCCAATGAATAAAATGGGTTTCATATACGTCATCCCATCATAACATAATCCATATAAAACAATGGATACAATTTCATAATAAAAAAAATAAAACCAACTAAATAATAGGGACATTATACATGAAGCATATCCATATTAAGGAATGTCATCTTAGATGGAAAATAGTTTGTATAAAACACTTGAAATGAATTCTTGAGGAAAATATCCTTTCTTCTTCAAAATCATTTTCTTTTCTCAAAATGCCATGTGATTTTAAAAGAAAAGAATTTTGTTGAAAATAATCTTGATATCATGTAGATTAATCTTCATGGAAATAATGCATTATGAAACCATAAAAATACATTCACGCTGTATAAGTTAAAAAAACATTCTTCTTTTACTTTTTCCAGAAAAGTCAAAAAGTACCTCATATGGTAAAAAAAAGTAAGATTCCTTCCATAATACATAGTAAATGTAAAAAAGGGGTAAACATGACTTTAAACATACATGTAAGAATAGTAAAAACTTTATAAAAACATTTTTATAAAACACGGACATGAATGGTAAATATAACCCCAGTAAATACTTATGAATAAACAATCTCAGATAAGAACGAGATTGAAATAATTATCCCTTACCTTATGTCCAATTTCTTCTATATGTGTCAGAGACTCCTATATAGTGAGTTTAAACATATTATTAACTTAAAACAAAACCATAATAATATTTATAATATCATATATTATTCACTTATGACTTTATATTAACCTTTCATTTGTCAATTCCATGTTAAAGAATCGTTTTGGGTAAAATCATTTCATTTACCATACATGTTTTGACATGTAATTATTCATATGATTACTTAGATCATGATTAATTAATTCCAGAATGTAAAAAATGATTTATATAATATATATTCATAATATATATATAATAGATCGCTAAAGGGAATGAAATACACCATTCATGGAGACGGTAGTCCGTACGTACGCATGAACGTTGTTTTCGTTTCCTTATTAAATTGAATGGAAGTAAATGACACACACACAGACACAAACACACACATATATACATAAATACGGTATCATTATTATGTCATATATTTCACGATTACTTATTATATATACTTCATAATCATTCTTGAATGTTTAACATGGATAATGAATCTCATCGCATCGTGGAGACGGAAATCCGTACGTACGCACGAGCGATGAAATCGTTCCCATAATTATTGAATGGAATTGGAGTGGATGATATAATATATCATAATTAAAATCATTTTATAATAAGAATATATAGTTATTATATCCACCATTAAACCCATCCTAGTAAGGTGATGGTGGAAAAACAGATTACACCACGGAGTGGAGATGGTATTCTGTACGTACGCACGCGCGGTGATTTCATTTTTCTTAAGATGGATAGAAGGTGAAATTGGGTTGTTTCATATTTATAATAACATATCAGTATATTAGTTATACTAATTTTATTAATTTATAATGAAAAAACTAAATAAGAGGAAGTATAAGAAGAAATAAATTTGAAAGAATCGGTAAAGGATATTACCTCTTCTTTGATGCGCCTCTTTTAAACCTCCTCTTAGGGAACTAAAGGTGGTCTTTTAAGAACACCGGGAACTCTAGTATGTTACTAGGGAAGTGTATAAGATAAATTGAAAGGGTGTTTCCGAGCTTGAAGGCTCTAAATGTTGTGAAGAGGAGAGGGAGGAGGTTCCCTTTTATAAGAGAGTAGAGGGGAACTTTTGGAAACCTTCAAAATATTAATTTACAATAAACTCAATCCCCACCTAAAAACCTCCAAGATGACTCAACTTCGAAGATGTTATGAGATAAGGTTGTAATATCATCAACCAATAAAATTTAGACATGTTTTTATTTTATTTTAAACCTTATAATTTTGATTTAACCATATTTAATCTATTTAATTTTATTTGTGGTAATATTGTTATAATTTTAAATGGTTATAAATACTTACTTATGTGTTGTTAATTGTACATAATTGGATACTTTATGACATGGTCAACCATATAAATTTTAATTTGTAATTTTTAAATATTTTTGTGATTTTTAAACAATTTAATATTATGTTATTTTTATAAAATATCAATAGTTTCAATTTTGACACTATTCATTTATTTGAATTTATATAAAATACCCACATTAAATAGTTCATATAATATTTATTTTAATATTTTTAAAACCATTTATTTGATATTTCAATCAATAAAATAATTTCTACTTCACTATTGTGTCACTATTAATGATAATTATTTATTCCTTAAAAATTCTAAATAAATTCACATGATGTAAGTAATTTTATTAGATTTCTGGTGACTATTTATGTTCAAATTATTATGAAGTTTATCACTAAATTTAAATTATTACATTTATAATATATAAGAGAGTGACATGTTGTCACTTTCTTTGGTTTTAATAATAATTACATTATTTTTATGGTCAAAAGTCCCTGAAATGAATCTATTCCGACCCTTAGGTGACATGGGTTTACTTTTATTCATTCAATAGAATTTTGGCAGGTGTTATGGTAATTTTATAATCTTATTTTTACCCTTAATTTCCCTATTTACCTTTAACTGCAGTAAATAAAATTTAGCATAGTTACTATTCATAATGCATAAAAATAAAAAGTAGCCTATTAACATAATTTGGACCTACTGATTCCAAATATAGAATATTTTTTCCCAAATTGAAAACATAGAAGTTTCGGTATTTAATTTAAAATTAATTCAACTATTGAGAAAATTGGTTCTAAAAGTTAAAACTTTGCAAAAGACTGAAATTTTTTTACCTATGAATTCAATGTAAAATTAATGATAATGACATAAATAATATTAAATGGTAAATATATATTTTATTTATACATTAAAACCATTAAATATTATAATTTAACCATATAAATTATCTTGATTAAAAAAGTTGTTTTTAATTAAAATTTAGGGTATTTTTACTATTCATCAAAATATCAAGGTTATCAGAATAAAGTCAAAATTTTATCCAACATAAATTTTTATATCCTGATTCAAAGGAATAAGTTTAATTTGTTAAATTGAACTTATAAACTTTTCAAAAACTAGATTTATTGTGGGTGCGCCATTAAAATGTGGCAAAACTGCATATTTTGAAAAATACTTATTTTTCCCACAATATTTATTTTGTTCTCATACTATGTACTATACAATGTGTAAGATGAATTGAAAATAGACAAAGTCGAAGAATAGTCCCAGAACCACAAGAGTGGATCATCACAGGTTGATTATAATTAATTTAATTATTTGAAAAGAAGTACCTTTTATGGCATTCTTTGTTCGTTGATATTTCTGATCACATTCCAATGTGATTCGTCATTATGTCCCAGAAGCCAACTATAGACTTACACTTATGGTGATCCACATGTGCACCATGTATCTCTGGATATTGCCAAAGGAATCTATAGGTGCTGGAGTGGAGAATCATTTTCTTATGTTGTCCGCATTAGATCTCCTTGATCTGATGGATGCGTGTCTCTCTCAGTCTTCAGAGCGTTCTTGCTGGAAGGAGTTCTTTCGGCCTTTAGAGAATTTTCTTGATTTTTTTTCACAATTATTAGGGAAAGGTGTTGGGGTTGTGAGGATATTTATAATTGGGGTTCAGGTTATATATTTATGACAATAAATAAATGTGTTAGGGGTTTTATTTATTTCATTAACTCTTATTGAAAACCCCCATATCTAATCATTGATTCCTTGACATGAACCCCTGTTGATTATAATAAATTTCATTTAATAAAATGATATTATTTCCTCAAAATCCCGACTGGAAACACTACACGGATTGTGATCATTAATACACGGTGTGTACTCATTTTTCATTTCCTTTCCAAAATGAAAACTACACGGCGTGTACATTCAATGTACATGGCGGGTATATCTTGTTTTCATTTTATTATTCATCTAAAAGTAAAACAATTTAGGATTCCTTGAATAATTATTAAACCACATACGAGAATAATCTTTATTCTACTTGAGATACTTGGATACACTTAGTGTGTGACCCTCTAGGCCACTTTCTCGTTGGAATTAGGTGGGCTTACCAAAAGTCCAAGATTACTTTCTAGGAATGAGTCAAGGTGCCCAAGAGAAATAAGTTATCACTGCATTGACGTGTCACCTCATATGAACACTTACCATGTAATTTAATCTATTTGTTTCAATATCTCATAAAGCAGGTTTCATGGTAGTGTCATAAACCTGTATTCTTGATCCATCATTATTTTACATCCTGAAATAAACTCTTTCTGACACCATGGCCATGGAATTTGGGTGACAGTTTTATTTTAATCAAAGGGGCCAAGATATCTAATTCCATAAATATAGAAGGGAAAAATCCTTACTTGACTTATCCATTAACAACATGTCATTCATGACACACCCAATGTACCCTATATCCCACAAACTATCTTTCTGTCAGTTTTTGTCAGCAGTTATAAGTGCGCGAGTCATGACATGAGTTATTGTTAATCTTCCAGTCTAAGGACCATTACAAATGCTCATAGATAGCAATGTACGATGACACCAAGACATGAAGAATTACTACTGGCGGGTCTGTTCACATAATCTCCCACCATGGAAATTACCAAGTGAAAACTCCATGAGAGAGAGTCTCATCTTCTTACGATTACTCACACATGATGGTCTGTATACTATGTGTCTTATCATAGTTTGTCATTCAACCATAGAACTTTATTTAGGAATATTGTTATATAATTTCAAGGTTCTCATCATAGCGGTGATCTTCCGTGACCTTATTAATGAAAAAAATATTCCAGGTCATTATTATATTATAGTGATGTAGAACAATAAACAATACGTAATAAGTGTACATTCATATAATCAAAGTATAAACATTTGGTTCTCATGACACCAACTTTAACAAACTCCCACTTGGACTGGAGCCAACTGCCTATGACTTTGAGTACACTCGACCTCACATGATGATTCTGTTTCAACTGAGTCAAAGATTTAGTCAAGGGGTCCACCATGGTGTCTTGTATGGAAATACTGATCACTACGACTTCACCTCTCTAGGAAATATCCCTTAAGAGATGATACTTCCAATGTATGTGCTTTGATTGCTAATTTGACCTTGTCTTTTTTGCAAGTGCCATAACTACAGTATTATCACCATAGAGTGTGATAGAATATTTACTATTAGGTACTACATCCATCTCTTGGATGAAGCATTACATCTATACTGCTTATTTAGTTGACTCAGAAGCTGTGATATACTTGGAATCTGCATTAGAATCTGTGACCACACCTTGCTTTGATCTCTTCCAGCTCACAACACCTCCTTTAAAAATGAATATGTATGCAGTCTATGATATCATGTCATCTTGATCCATCTGGAAAATAGCATCTACATGTCCCTTGATGACTAGTTTCTCATCTCCTCCATAAACAAAGAACATATCCTTATTATGCCTCAGATACTTAAGGATAGTCTTGACTGCACTCCATTGGAGGTCTCCAGGATCTGCTTGATATCTATCTACCACACTTAATGTATAAGAAACATCTAGCCTTGTACATAGAATAACATACATAAATGACCTAATCACGGATGTTTAAGGGATCTTTTCCATTTTATTTCTTTCCTCATGTGTCCGAGAACACATTTTTTTAGAAAGATGAATGCCATGTGACACTGGAAACAATCCCCTCTTGGACTGTTCTATATTGAATCTCTTCAGTATCTTGTCAATGTATGTACTTTGACTCAGGCCCAGTATTCTCTTGGATCTAGCATGATGGATCTTGATCCCAAGAATAGATGCTGCTACACCCTAGTCTTTATTAGTGAAGAATTTGTCCAACCATGCCTTAACTGACTGTAAGACAAGTACTTCATTTCCAATTAGTAATATATCATCAACATATACTATTATGAAAATGACTGCACTTCCTCTAAACCTTTTGTAGACACAAGGATCACATTCATTCTCAATAAACCCAAATTCAATTACGGATTCATCAAAATGAATGCTCCATGAACTTGATGCTTGATTTAATCTATAAATGTATTTTTTCAACTTGAATAAGTTGTTGGAATCATTTAGAGTCAAGAAACCCTTTAGGTTTTGTCATGTAGACATATTCTGGGATGTTCTCTTTAAAAATTCTATTTTGACATCCATTTTACAGATTTCATAGTCATGGTAAGTAGAAATGACCAATATGATTCTGATGGATTTTAGCATCACAACCGGTGAAAATGTTTCCTCATAGTCAATTCCCTGACGCTGTCTAAAACCTTTTGCAACCATTCATGCCTTATAGGTGATCACTTGTCCATTCATGTCTAGTTTCTTCTTTAATACCCATTTATTACCAATAGGATTTACATCAACTGAAGGATACCTCAAAAACCATACTTGGTATTGGTACATCGAATCTATTTTAGAATTCATTTCTTCTTGCCACTTGGCAATGTCTATGCCTTTAACTACTTCCTTGTAGGTAAGAGGATTATCATTGTCAACCAATAATGAGTCACCATCTATGGTGACAAGAAAACCATATAGTTCTGGTTCTCTCACTTCTCTCATGCTCTTACATAGTTCTTGTGTCTCTGGAATAGATTGTTCTTCCACGGGGCTTTGTGAAATCTGTTCTTGTACCAACTCATGTGTATCTTGAGCCAAGACTTCATCGAAGTCTATCTTGCTCCCACTATCTATTTTTGATATGTGATACCTCTCAAATAATATGGTGTGTATTTCCACTGTAACCTTTTTATCTCAGGGGTTGCATAGGTAATATCCCTTTGTTTCCTTGGGATATCTTATACAGGTACACGTTGTTCCTCGGGGTGTAGGTTTGTTACTTGAAGAGGCCTTAACAAATGCTTCGCTACCCCACACATGTAAATTTGATAACATGGATTTGTGTCCACTCTATAACTCATATGGAATACCATTTATCGATTTAGTTCGTACTTGGTTTAGTATGTGTGTTGTTGTTTGTAATTTATATCCCTAAAAGGATAATCGAAGACTCGCATGACTCATCATTGATCTCACCACGTCCAATAGGGTTTTGTTTCTCCTTTCACTTACACCATTCCACTGAGGCATGTAAGGAAGAGTGAGTTGAGATAGAATCCCAGAATCCTGTAATAAATCAATGAAGCCTTGACTAAGATATTCACCTCCTCTTTCTAAGTAGAGTTTCTTATTCTTCTCACCAAGCTCGTTCTCAATTTAATTCTTGTATTCTTTGAACCGATCAAAAGAATCTGACTTGTACCTCATTAAGTAAATATATCCATATATACTAAAATAATCGGTAAAATTTATGAAGTACAATAACCCACCCCTTTCTTCAACTAGAAATGGTCCACACAAATCTGTGTGAACTAATTCTAGAATCTCTTTATCCCTTTCACCTTTCCTACTAAATGGGGCTTTGGTCATTTTCCCTTGTAGACACACATGGCATACACCAAGTGGATTTAGTTCAAAATAATCTAAATAACATCCTTTTAATACCAAGACCATCCCAGTAGGAAACATTCATTTTCAAACATGAAGATGAATCCATCAGTATCTAATATTGATACTAAAATAATATATTTGGTTACAAAGGGTACATAATAACATCCTTTTAATACCAAGACCATCCCAATAGGAAATGTGAGGTGGTAGTCTCTGACAGCTATAACAGCGAATCTAGTTCCATTGGCTACTCATAGATCCACCTCACCTAGGTCAATCTTTATAAATCTACTTGGTTCTTGTATTTGGATATAGATGTGAGCAACAAAAGTAGTATCTAATATCCAATTGGTAGAATTAGATAGATTTCATTTGATAACAAATGCACCTGAACCTTCCCCTTGCTTCCTTGGCTGGGTGAGGTTTTTCGTCCACTGGCCCTTCTTGCCACATGCAAAACAAACAGCCTCCGATTCTCTAGCTTCCCCTTTGATCTTCATTTTCATGCAAGGCCTTGAAGAAACTTTGGTCTTAAAGATCTTTGTCTTCCCTTTCCTTTTATTCCCCATAAGGATAGAAGTGTTTTTACGCTTTATATCATTTTCCACTTGGCGAATGAGGATAAGAAGATTAGATAGAGACTTCTCAATGTTTTCCATGATGAAATTTACAACAAAGTTAGAGAAGCACTGTAGGGGGGATGCAAGAATGAGATCGGTACCCAGTTCTTCAGACAGTTTAAACCCTATAACCTCCAAGCGCTCAACGTAGCCAATGAGCTTGACTACATGAGGCATAGCTGGGGAACCCTCTCCAAGCTTTCTTTAAAATATAGCATTGGAGATCTAAAAACTTATCTGTATTTCTATCTCCTGGTATAGACCACATAGGTTCTCAAGCATGCTATAGGAATACATGTATTCATGAGACTTCATGAGATCATTAGAAATTGATGACAACATCAAACAATGAACGTCGAGTGCATCGTTCAAATTTTTATTATAGACCAGGAAATCTTCATCACTCACCCCTTGGGAAAGTGAATCAGAAAGTGAGGACTCCAACACATTAAAATATCATCCATGGCGTAGGATAACCTGAAGGTGCCTAAACCATTCCTGAAAGTTACTGTTGATGGGGATATTTTCTTTATCCAGAATTGATCACAAAGAAAATGTGGTTGACCAGTTTGTCATATTGATTCTACAAATTAAAAGAGAAGATTTATTAGTGCCTTTTGATTACATTTTATGAAAAATAATAAATGAATTTATTAATTCTCCCACTATTTTATCATGTCCCAACGACCCCACCATTGAACTTGGATTTCCTAGTTTCTTAGACATTATAGTGGAAATGATCCATATTCCCGTCGCATAACCCCAAAAAGGGTTGGTAAAGAAATTTAAAGGTATTTAGGTAGGCAGGGTGTTGCCAACAGTGAGCTTACAGTTCCTTGATCTGTTGAGTAGACTCCCTAATATTTAAATCCTAACTTGTATTTTGTCAATACTTGCCTTTATTTTACAACAATTCAAACAAGGGATACTCCTCTTGATGTAAAATGTTTAAGTCAACCTAAAACTTTCATAAGAGCTTCCTTTATAAAAGTAAGTGTCGCAACAAGGTTTGGTCAAACACATAGTTTTATTGAGTCTTTCCCTAAATCAAGTAATGGAAGGCTTGGACTGACTTAATATGGTATTTGAGGGATTTTAATCCTTTATGGGTAGTTTCGTATTATCATATGCTTGTTAATATTATGTGATGCTTTATTAAGTGATTAACCATGTTCTAATAATGGTTACGCATAGTCCGATTTTTATTTTATTCCATATTTTCATTCCTGTTTATTTCATTAAGTCTGTGACCGAGATAACACATACATAATAAATAAACCATGTAATTAGAAAGATATAAAATAAGATAGCATGATCATGATATTATATTGGTTAGCTTATCTGGTGGTTTTGATAAACTAACCCTGGCCTAGGGGAAAACACCTTGAACCCGATGGTTCGTGTTTTGTAGCTCCCACCTATCCACATTTGAATATTCTTGGGTTGGTTTTGCCTCACCTTCAGGTTTTGAACCATCTTCTCTAGCTTGGGATATCTTCCATTACATGGGGTTTATATTAAAGAAACCATGGGAACACATTCCCTAAAGTGTATTGGAAGAAGGGTTGTAGTCCAACAAATTTAAATAAAATAAATTTAAATGAAACCATACACACACAAAGAGTATTTGGTCTAGATCATGATCATCCATAGCATGTAATGACATTTACACATATTTAGTATTCAAATTCTTTTAATAGTTATTTTATTCAGGATAAGTTGTGCTTGGATTCAATTAATTGTGATCTTATAATTAATTAATTATTTTTCTTAAATTACTTTCTAAATTTCCATGAGATTATTCTCATCCATATTCCTTGTACATGTCTTTGAACTTTGGAGGAAACCTGGTGAGATTCCATTTCTGGAAAGTACATGACATGTATGCTATATTACACAACATGTATTTGTTTTCACCCTTTATCCAAAGTACATGCCAGGGGATTTGGTGTGTTTTATGTACTTTGGAAATTTTGGAGTACATGGCATGTAGATTAATATAACATGTCATGTACTTCCTTGTTACGCTGTTACCGGGCTTGAAATCCCATGTACGCGGTTACATGGCTTCTCCTTGTACATGGTTTCACCTAGTTCGGATTGAACTACATGGCGTGTTGATTCAATATACACACCGTGAATTCCGTTTTCCACACACTGTTTAGTTCTGGTCAACACGGTGTATTAAAAAAACTTAGTTATGCTCAAATCACACAGTTTGGTTTGGCGGACCAGTACCGGTTCGTTGAACCTAAGTACATAGCGTGTATATTTCACTACATGTCGTGTATTCCTGTGTTGTACAAATATAATGAGTGGCTCCTCCAGATAATTTCCTGGTTTTTATTTTAATCAATATTAATATTAAAAGGTCGTTTCCGTGATGTGAATTGAGAAATAAAAGAGGAAGAGAATATCTCACACATTTAGTTTTATAGAATTATTTATCTTGAATTTAATAAAATGTAAATGTATAAATTATCAAGGAAACTTAATTAACTATAATCAACATTGTGACCGATCTGATACCACTTGAAGGTCCCAGGAGTAGTGGAAGCTCGTGGGTGGATGTCCCCACTTGACTTTTTGTCATTAGCAATGATCAATCCGAGATCAATATGACGATAAATTCCAGACTCCACAGATCGAATCACAGAAATAGACAAAGAAGAAGAATAGTCCTGGAACCACAAAGGAGGATCATTAGAGGTTTATTATAATTAATTTAATTAATTGAAAATAAGTACCTTTTATGGTGTTTTATCTTCGTTGATATTTATGATCACATTCCGAAGTGATTCTTCATTGCGTCATAGAATCCGAGTGTATACTTCCTCTAGTGTTGGTCCACGCACGCACCACATATCATTGGACATCTCTAAAGGAATATCTGGGTGTTATAATGAAGAAGAATTTTCTTGTGTTGTCTGCCTTAGATCGCCGTGATCTGATAAAGGAGGATCTCTCTCAGTCTTGAGAGTGTTCTTGGAAGAAGGAGTTATTTCGGACTTGAGAGAATTCTACAGAATTTTTGTACACAATGATTAGGGAATAATGGTGGGATTGTGAGGATATTTATAATAGGGTTTGAGGTTATAGATTTATAACAATAAATAAATGTGTTTGTCATTTTATTTATTTCATTAACTCTTATTGAAAACCCCCATGTTGAATTATTAATTCCTTGACATGCACCCATGTTGATTATAAGAAATAGAATTTAATAAAATGATATTATTTCCTCAAAATCCTAACTAGAAAAACTACACATCATGTAATCATTAATACATGGAATTTACTCATTTTTTATTTCCATTCCAAAATGAAAACTACACTGTGTGTACATTCAATGTACACGACATGTATATCTTGTTTTCATTTTATTCTTCCTCCAACATTAAAATGATTTAGGATTACTTGAATAATTATTAAACCACATATGAGAATAATATTTATTCTACTTGAGATGATTGGATACACTTAGCGTGTGACCCTCTAGGCCTCTTTCTCATTGGCATTAGGCGGTCTTTCCAAAAGTCTAAGATTTCTGTCTAGCAATGGGTTGAGGAACCTAAGAGAAAAAAGTTGATGTTTCATTGATGTGTTAGCTCATATGAATACTTACCATGTAATTTAATCCCTTTGTCTCAATATCTGATCAAGAAGGTATCAGGGTAGTGTCATAAACCTATATGCTTGATCCTCTATTCTTTGAGTTCCAGAAATAAAGTCATCGTGACACCATGACCATGGAATTTGGGCGACAGTTCTATTTCAATTAAAGGGACTGAGATATCTACTTCCATAAATAATTAAGGGATAAATCCTTCCTCAACTTATCCATTAAAAAAAATTCATTCTTGACGCACCCAACGTACCATACTTCCCACCAACTATCTTCGTGACTGTTTTTGTCAGCAAATCTAAGTGTGCGAGTCATGACATGAGTTAATGATAATTTTCCAGTATATGGACCATTACACACGATCATATATAGCAATGTCTGATGACACCAAGACATGAAGAATTACTACTGGAGGGTTTGTTCTCATAATCTTCCATCTTGGGGATTACCAAGTGCGAAGTCCATGAGAGATAGTCTCGTATTATTATGAGTACTCACACATGATGGTCTGTATACTATATGTCCTATCATAGTATATCATCCTACTATAGAACTTTATTTAATAATATTTTTATATAATTTAAAGGTTCTCATCATAGTGGGGATCTGCCATGACTTTATTAATGCAACAAATATTCCAGGACATTATTATATTATAGTCCTGAAAAACAATGAATAATAAATAATAAGTTTACATTCATGTAATAAAAGTATAAACAGTTGGTTCCCAGGACACCAACTCTAACAAATTCCTCACTAGACATAAGAATATTCAAATCTCAATAACATTACATGGATGATCCCAGGTCATAATAACATCCACCTTCTTAGGATAAACTATGTTACCATTTTCTAAGTCCACTTTTCCCATGAACATCACTTACTGAATCCATAAATCACATTTTGATATCTTGGGATAATGTTAGTGATTTATAAATGTTTCCAGATCTAATTGCAGATGATGCACATGATCCTCCTCAGACCCAAAGTAAACTAGGATGTCATCAACTAATACCAACATGAAGATATCAAGATATAGAAATAATATCCGATTTATAAAATCCATAAATACTATAAGATAATTGGTAAGACACAACAACATTAATAGATTCCTATAATTTACATAACTTATCCGTAAGTTGGTTTTTATAATATTCAATTCCTTTATTCTTAATTGGGGATAATTAGATTGCAGGTCAATCATAAAAACCACTTATCCCCTTTTAACTAGTCAAACATATCATCAATCAGTGGTAACAAATACATGTTCTTTATAGTAACTCATTTTAGTTTCTAGTAATCGACACATATGAAAATAGTTCCATCATATTTCTAAGAAAAGCGAAATGGAACTTCCCAAGGTGAAAAAATATAGTATTTAAAGACTTTCTCTAACAGTTAATCCTGATGAGTCTTCAATGCTTTCATTTTAACTGGTGTTATATGGTAACAATTAATAGATACTGGTTGAGTACCATACACTAAATCAATATAAAACTCTAACTATCTCACTACTGGAAAAATAGAGAAATCATAAAGAATGAAGTTGGGAAACTCAATAAAAACTAGAGGGATATCGTCACTCAAATATTAGCACTCTAAATAAAGGGTAAACACTAATATTACCTTAATTAACTGTAGATAAGAAGGTTAATATCTACTTGATATAGAATCCCACTCTCCTTGAAATATATGACACACACTATTAGGAACATTAAAGGAGATAACCAAATATAACTATCAATTCAATACTTATTGGTAATGATTCAATACATCCTGCAAATGAAATAAATAGGTTTCATTTCAAGACCATAAAATACCATATATGCTTTATCTTTGAGAAATATAAAACACAAGAAGTCACTAAAGATGATATAAACAAATGAGATGCACCTATATCAAAAAAAGGAGTCACTAAAGATGATGTTGAAGTGAGGATAACTCTCATAGTAACTGGACCGAATCAATTCCTCTAGAGACTATTCAACTGCATGAAGAAGCATCATTTGAGATGACTATGGCTAGAACCCCATTATTTTTGAAGCATATGATTTCAAAACAATACTGTTATGTTTTTATGAGCCCATGAAACTTTGTGGGGATTCAAATATATACTTGAATTTATTCTACAGTCTTGTAAATACATAGAATTTGCAGATCATTGGTGCCTCAGTGAAAACCCATTTTCAAATGTGCATGCTTTCCACACTAAAAGAATGTTTGAGGGGAATTTAGAGGCACTGTAGGAGGTATATAGTACACCTACTATCGATATACACCATGATAATCATCACTCTTATCCTTACCTTTAAAGAAACTCATCAAATTCGCATCGGTAGTAAAAGGAGATCCCTTTATCCTTGAATTATCATATTAGTTGAGCTAAACCATCAACACCCTATCAGATATGTCAGTATAAGAAGTGATATTAAACTAGAAAATTTGAGAAAGAATATCCACTTGAAGAAACATATAAATCCATAAAGTCTAAATATTCCCATTTGACACAATCTCAAGTGCATGCATCATAAGCTCAACAAAGTAATTTGTATAATCATTCATGGTTCTGTCCACCTGTTTGAGTTTGAAAAACTCCATAGCCTGAGCCAGTACCATATAATCTGGATAAAACTAACAAGTGAAAGAAACTCAGAAGTCATTCCACTCTAAAATAGCCAACATATTTTCCATCCCCATATATTCACACCATCTCCTTCTAGGCCCCTCTAGCTTCAATGTGTCACATTTCAACTTAATCAAAAATAGGTATTTCCTAGAAATCAAATAGAATGCATGTATTTCTCAACCAATCCCCCTCCTCTTGAGGATCATTTGAGTCTTATAACAATGGTGGATTCTGAAGAAGGAACTTTTATACGTGATTATGAGACTCATCCCTCAAAGGTTCCACAATAGGATCCAAAATGGAGAAGGGCACAGGTGCCTATCCCAAAGCATGAAAAACACACTCTATAATCTAAAAAAGATTATATTCTATTGGAGGATCCACTCACTATGATTTACCAACAACTTCCTCCTAGGACCTATCTACACATCTTCTTTGAGGGATGAAACTAAAAAACATCAAAAAAAATCATTAAATACATTATGAGATTACATAGATCAAAAACTCAAATAATAGAAAGGGGAAAAATTTATCCCATCACATAAGATATCTAGATTTCAATTTAAACCTATTTAAATCAAAATCATGGGAAATATTACAATTATATCAAAGGATTCATCAATATACCTTTCCCAAACTACTCATTGTGACCGAAGTCTCATTATAATGAGATCTATCTATAAAATCACTCGTAACTTCCTCCTAAGTACTGAAAAGATAACCCAAACTATATATTGACATCAAGGAAAGATGATCAACCTCTACCTCCAATACCACTTTTTCATGAACCAGCCCATATAACCTAGTACTCTAACATCTAATCTGGCACTCACAAAGCCTAAAGGGCTTTCCCAATATTTATGGGTTAATGGATAGTACCTGACCTCATACAATATAAAATAGGGAAAAACTTTACCTAAAATAGTGAAAGATAAAAGATAAAATTCACCATGATCAACACTCAAAGGGAGAAATTACCATTAATCAAACAAGTATAATAGAACCCAAATTAGTACATCATCAATGTAATCAATAATATGAAATAAAAAACTCAAATACCCAAAAAGAAAACCTTACTCCAATACCAATGAATCAAGAACATCCACCTCCTCTAATAGGTTCTTTCACTTTTTTTTCGGAACCAATATAAGAAAATCTACAGATGCCTTAAGAAAAATGTAGGGTGTGAGTTATAAATCTCAGCAGGGTATCACCAAGTGTACTATTACAGGTTTGATAATAATAAACCAAATTATGAATTCAATTTAAATAAAATAGGTCTTGGAATGAGAGGACATTTTCATATTTTAAAAAAATATTCTTCTTTTCATTAGACAAAAAAAATTCCACACATGAATTAAATAATTTTTTTATATAAAAAAGTTTATATAAATCATCTATAATAAATAAAACATCTCTAAAATCAATGTCATATATATAATAAAAACAATAACAACAAGAACAAAGGTCATATGACCTGTAGTACATTAGTTCCTAGATATAGGATCCTCTCACTTATCTAATTAGTGATTATGAAAAGTATTTGTACACATATCCCATAGGCTCAGGTTGAATAGGACTTATCAATATCCCATCAGGGGTATGATATATAGAATAAATTTTTTATATTTTTAATCATAGATGAATTAATGGGGAATCATCATCATAGTGTGATCTCCCCACAATAATGAACTAATTACCCTGGCCCACATCTGCTAAATCAATCAATAAAAAAGGGAAAATCATCTCACTTAAAATCAATTAATAATTTACAATTCAATTTCCAAATTCTTAGTTTCAATGTTCCAATTCAATTTCAAAACCAAAACATAATGTTTTAATCAGTTAAATAATTTTCAATACAAAACCAATCATTGGATTTAATCATTTCATTTTAATACATCTTCTTAAATCAAATATCAAATCACTTCATCAATTCCATTATTTTCAAAATATACCCCAAATTCCAATTCTATTAGAATAGGGTTGGGGGGGTGGTTACCCTAAAATCCAAATAATTAAAAATTCCAATTCTAAGTCATTTAAAATTTTAATTTATAATTAAATTGAAATATATTTCAATTAAAATCAAGAAAATAAAGGTGTTAATTAAATGAAAAATATCATACAGTACCACCTACCTTTAATCACATAATCAAATACCATGACGTATAACAGGATCCACCAATGAATAACGAAGGAATCATAGATCAAGAAACACAACCTAGAATCATTATCTGATTAAATGAATATTACATCCATAAAACATGTGATGATCCATCAAACTCTTTGGTTGAAGTAATGAGTGATCAATAGAGATTAAATGATAGGAGATCCACTCTATTGAGAGGGGTCAGATCTTCCACCAGCAGTTGGATTTTCCAAAGAAGGGGTTTGAAGGATCCAAATTTCTTCTAGGGAGCCTTATCAACCATGGAAACTGGGTATGGACAAGGTGGGTAGGTTTGGAAACATAAACTAAGGCTTGTGATATTTTAAAACCATTTTCAAGAATATTAAAAACCGGTGTGCATGGTTTTCTGTATAGGGTCGCATGGTCAGAAAAACCATACAGATTAACCGTGCACCCTTACGCCAGGGTAAATAATTTATTCCAGGTGGGAACACAATTTATACAACCGTTATCAAACTATAGAAACCATCACTAGCCAGGATTTCACAGTTCTCACTGGAGGGGTGCATGTTTAGGGAAACTCATTCCCCAACCATGCAAAAAACCAGAAAACATCCAACGTCTTTCTTATTTAACCCAAACAACTCATAAAAATATTCCGACCTAAGAATGATTAAACCATGTTCTACAATTATCTAAAAATAATTAATGGTATGTTACACATACCATATCTTAATATCAATAGTACTTTTAATGTGTTTATATCTCTTAAATGATTTTTATTTACATAAAATAAAATAGATATAATTTATAAAATTAAACTCATCTGAAAAATCCTTTAATTAATTATCCTTATTGGCTGACTTGAATATGGTTAGCGGACACACATCTTATTTTATTACCTCAAGAGGATTCATGGTTTCTATTAACACTGTCTTTTGAATCTTATTCATTAACTTCTTCTTATGATATATTGCACATGTGTTGAGTCTTCCAAATTTTATCTTTTCTATATTTATTATACTATCATGAATTTAAATATTTACTATATTATTCTTCCCTAAATGAAAATGTCTTCTATTATAAATATATTTTTTCACATTTGTATTCATGATACAAAAATTTGAATGAACATAAATTTGTAACAAGTTGTCATCTGTTAACTACCCTTTCAATACAATCATTCCATCCTTCACACACATCATGAAAAATTTATTCATTTTAAATATAAAATAATTTCCATTATCATAAAGTTGAGAAATAATAAAAATATTATGATGTATCTCATTGATAAAGAGAACATCACTAGATTTATTTTTTCAATTCACAGTGTATCCAAATCCTTTAACATTGGGTGTTACATTTGTTTTTGAAAGATAATGATTCTCCATAAAATCATTAGATGTCATTCAATACATATTTTTTGATCATCATAATTGATGATCAAAAAATTAAAGTATCACAACTTCTCTCTTTTTTTCTTTATAAACCACCTTAACCACCATTTAATTCAATTTATTTTTACTCTGCTTAAATTATTTGGAACCTTGACTTTTTTTAGATGATATAGTATAAAGGTAATATATTTTTAGCGGTGTTTCTAGGTTTATTTAACATTTGAAAAGTTTCCTCAAGAGAGTAAAATTAATTTTGTAATTTTACCATCTCAACTACATGTAGTCTTGGATGTCCTTTTGGAATTTCAAATTTACTCCCACCCAATTTAACACCTATCTTTGATTAAGGGAGTGAGGTATTATTACAACACATATACAATCTATTTCTATATACTCCTTATCCACAACATTTTCATTCAACAGAGAATATCAAAATTTTGAAAACTAATTGTATAATATATTTTTTCAGGTTTATTTCAAACATGATATTCATTATTATTTTTCAATCTTTGGATTCTTATAAGAAATGTTATTTACTTTATCCGTTCCCTTTGACTTGTTCTTAGTGTTCATTTATTTGCCCACCTCTTTTCCCTTGAACATTTTGACACTTTTTACAAACATGGTATTTATTGTATCTTTCTTTATAGGTGATTTAATAACCCTATTATTTTATTTACCACAACTACCACCAATGTAATTTTTAAGACTAATTGTCGAAAATAATTAGAACCATGAAACAATATTTAAGATGATTTGTTACATTAGAAAATTTCTACATTATTTAGGAACTTCATACATATTCATTTACTGGATTTTTTGTCCCATTGTATTAAAATTTTATAAAGAATTTTTACATTATACTAGATTTATCTCAAGATATTTAACGTAAAAATTATTTACAATATTATTTTTGTGGTAATATCAATAATTTTTTCTTTTTTATGTAATAATTACGCTAAGATATATTATTTTTCAGTTTAATTCGATCTACATCTCCACAATATTTTTAGTTTTTAACATATAAAGGTACTTCCTTAAATAGTCAAAACACCATGAATCAAGTCACCCATATATGGTATAAATTTTACTATATTTCCAAAAGATAAAATAGATTAGATACCAAACGATTAAATAGTTTAGTAGTCAGTGAGAATAGAAACATATATACTCTCAAATTACACTTGAAAATAATGATATACAACTTAAAATTATTTTGAAAATATTATTTTTTAGTATTTCACTAAAATAATTAATATGTCCCTTCTATGTATCCCAGGGAAAATAAAATAATATAAAAGGTATGCTTATATGTCATTAATAGAAATCATACAAAAAAATATATTATAAAACAAATAAAGCATGCATATTATGGTAGAGATAAAAAATAATCAAATATTCTAGACAACTAATATCATAAAAGGGTAATATATCCATGTGTGACATAGAAAATAAATAATAATATTTAAAATAATATATAGAATCATAATGATAGAATACATAATGTTGAAAATTATAATCTTACCTCTAAGTCCTTATGCAGAGATATATTACATAAATACATAAGATGCACAACAAATACACAAATTAGGTTGTCTCATTAGACCCAACGATTCATATAGGGAATATAATGACCCATTACCATAACTTACTAAGTCCAATTCATTAATTACATGAAATAAATGAATAATAATTAAATACATAATCATCCTAAGAATTTTTATTGAAAACCTAACTTATAAAATGTTATTATTTCCCGAAGTAAATAACTAGAGAAACATGGTCAGAAGGAATCAAAAGTAATATTATGTATAGTATCATCATCTTATATCAATAAAAAGTATAATATTTAGAAAATTATTTTGGAAAATATGAAAATACATTTAAAATATTAGTCAAATATTTCATAATAAAAATACCATTTTCATTTTGAAATAACCTTTTTAAAATTTTTATATTTCAAGAATATTGGGGAAAAATTGATTTTAAATGAACCATAATATTTTTTAAATTAACTTTTAAGTTAATAATAATCATAACAGTGGAAAAGTATGTTTGTGTGGTAAATGTTAAAAAATATTGCATTCACTCCATTGGTAAAAAGAACCTCATTCAGAAAATGAAAATAAGATCCCATTTAAAGAATTATATAGAATGTATATAATGGGAAACAATAACTCCAAAAATTTGGAGATAATATTAAATATATTCTTGAAAACACATAAATGAAAATAGGGACATCGAAGAAAAATATTCTTGGTCAAATAGAAGAACAAAGTCGTGTTTCCTTAAAAACATTATTCAGAAATTTTGAGTACTTAATCAGAGGAAAATTAAACAATTTTTTTATTTCCATAAGTAAAGATTATATAAAAAATATTCTTGTTCTAAGATAAAAATATCATGTAATTTTTCAAACATAAACATAAACATAAATAATCATGTATAAGGATGAGATTTTAAAATACACAGTTAACTCAGGTCCAAATTTCTTTATATGTTATTTTAAACTCATGTATAATAAAATTTGAATATATTAAAATTATATAATATAATAATATTCATACTTATAAAACAATACATTGTTTTATAATAACATATTACCAAAATTTCATTAATAATCTTTCAATATCTCCATCATCATAATTTCATGTAATAACTACTATATTTTCTATACAAGTCTTGATTCAATAGTTATTTTTACTACATCTTGATCATGATTCCATAATTTATATAATTTTAATCATGACATAAATATTATATATACTCATTATATCCATATTTATTTCCATATATAAATGTTATATATAGAGAAATGAATTACATCGTTCATGGAGGTGGTAGTCTGTACGTACGCATGAACATTGTTTTCTTTTTCTTATAAAAATATGAAAATAATATAAATAATATTTTATCATAAAATAATAATAATTATATCATAAATATCATATATATATATATATATATATTAAATATATATTTATATCTATCAACTTGACATTTTTATGGAAAAAGACTCATATCGCTCTCTGGAGGCGGTGGTCCACATGTACACATGAGAGATAATTTAATTTATTATCTGATGGATTAGAGGTGGAAAATTGTTTTCCAATAATCATAATAACATCTTTTTATTTTGGTCATATAATTTTAATTATTTTAGTATTGATACATTAGATTTATAGTAACTATAAGATGAAATATATTTTAAAAGAGGCAGGTAAGGTAGTTACCTCTTTTTTGAGTGACCTCCTTTAGATTATACTTAAGACTTACTAGGATGGAATTAGGGTAATAAATGAAGCTAAATAATTAAAGTATTAATCTAGAAATATTTTTTTGGGTATTTATTGGCTATGATATTGTAACAGCCCAAGATTTTATAAAAAAATATTTCATTAATGTCTTGTGTTGTATGCTACACCAAAAGGAGCTTGCACAACACACATCCTTGACTTGACTTGCATTACACGCAATCGCGACCTTCCTCGATAGCGTGTGTAGTACGCAATACCGAGTTTCACTAAACAATGATATGCTATAAAAATATTATTAAAACTAGCCGTTATGAATAGTAATAACCACTTTTTGAAATCCAGTAAATCTTATTTTTCAAAATGAACTTTATTTTTGGATTCGGAGTATCGAATTTAGCCTAAGGTGAAATTTTGGTACTTTTCGGATAACTTTCATATTCTGATGAATAGTGAAAATTACTAAATTATAATTAAAAACAACTTTTTTAATCGAAATAATTAATAGTGATAAATCATTAATTTGAGTGGTTTTAAAGTATATTTAGAATATATTTTTACAATTTAATACAATGTTGGTCATTGGATGTAATTTCACATTTAAACTAGACATAAACAAGTGTCAATCTTTTGATAGATATTGTTTCTTAAAAAAACACGCTATTTGTTTTAACAGCGGGATTTAATTATAAAATTAATTAATGGAACTTTTATGTTATGAATTTGGTAAAATAGACTTCATTTTTGAATTCGGAATATGAAATATAGCTTGGGATGAAATTTTGGCATTGTTCTGAAAAACATCAATTTTTGATGAATAGTGAAACTACTAAGTGGTAGGTTAAAAACTGAATTTTGCATAAAACATAATTTTACCGCTTCTGTGAATGGAATTTCGAAAATCCGAGAGACACGGTTAATATCAAGGACTAAAATGTGGTTCAATGAGATGAAAATAATTTTTTGGTGAATAGTAACTTTTTACTTTTTTTACCACGGTTAATAGTAAATAAGGTAACTAAGGGTAAATATGATATTAATATTACCCTAACACATGTCCTAATTCTATTGGACAAGTGTAATTCGACCAAAAACAAACTTAGGAATAAAATATGACCATTTAGGCCCACTTGGATTAGATTAGGACATTTATTATTAATTTATTTAAAGAAAGGTTAAAATAGTTAAAATCAAAGTTTAATAAGTAAATCATTTTTAATATGGGGTTATACATAAGATAAATTCGATTGTAAATATTCATTAGAAAGCTAAAAAGAGTTCCTACATGATGGTATTTTATTTGTAATTTTTAGACATCAAATAATTTAATTTATTTATGACACAACGATGATGCAGTAATTATCTTATTAATGAAATATTGACATAATTGATGTTATAAACACCAAAATAAATGTAATTTGATATTTTTTATGAATTACACTAATTTTATAGGTTACTATGATATATTAATGGTGATTTAATCAACTTGGTTCGAACATTTAATTCTGTTATGACTTTCACAAAAATCATATATCAAATAGTGTCAAAATTGACACAAAATAGTTTTTAAATCAAATATTATATTATTAATTGTTATTGTATTCCTAAAAATCTAAGGTTCTGCCAAATGACTTAGATAAGGATATATATATTAATAATAAACAATTTGGGGTTCGTTTGGCATGTTATAGTAAGTGTATTAACCATATAGTGAAAGAAAACAAAAAGACATGGTAAAAGTTAAATTATTTAACTTAGAGTTAAATCTAATTGATAAGGTTAAAATAATATCCTAAACTTGTCTAAATTATATTGGTTGATAGGATTTCGACCCATCCCCACTTTAGCTTCGAAATAATACCCTTTGGAACCATTATAAACCGATTTTGACTTTAATATAAAATAATATTTTGAGATATTCCTAAGGTGCCCCTCTCCTCCCCTATAAAAGGACACCTCCTCCCCCTCCTCCTCACACCAATTTGAGCACTCAAGCTCGGCCAAACCCTGCCAAAATCTCTTCTCCACTTCCCTAGCAACATCCTAGAGGTTCTGGTCTTCCTCAAAGACCAATTCTAGTGCCCTAAGAGGAGGTCTCAAAGAGGCACTTCAAAGAAGAGGTAATTACCGTTACCAATTCTTTCATCTTTATTTCTTCTTCCACTTCTTCTTATTAGGATGTTTCATTATGAAGTAATAACATCAGTATCACTCATATACTGATATGTTATTATAAGTATGAAGCAACCCTATTTCACCATCTATCCATCCTACGGAAAAAGAAATCACCGCGCGTGCGTACGTACGGAATACCGTCTCCACGCCGTGGTGTAATCTATTTTCCACCACCACGTTACATGGATGGGTATAATGGTGTAAAGAATAAATATACATAGTTATTACAACATCATATTGATTCTGATATATTGTATAATCCACTCCAATTCAATTCAATATTTATAGAAATGATATCATCGCACGTGCGTACGTACGGACTACCGTCTCCACGACGCGATGAGATTCATTCTCCATGTTAACCATTTAAGAATGATTATAAAGTATATATAAGAAATAATAATGAAATATATGACATTATAAAGCTACTGGATTTATGTATATATATACATATGTATGTCATCTACTTACTTCCATTTCAAGACAATAAGGAAAGGAAAACATCGTTCATGCGTACGTACGGACTACCGTCTCCATGAACGGTGTTTTTCATTTTATTTATCTACCTATTATATATATATATATATACTGAATATATATGATATATAAATCATATTTTATATTCTGGAAGTAAGTAAATCATGATATAAGTAATAATGATGTCAAGAACAACAAGTCAAAACACCTACGATAAATAAAACGATTTTACCCAAAACGCTTCTTTAACATGGAATTTACAAAAGAACGGGTAATATAATGTCATAAGTGAACCATATATGATATCATAACAATGAATATGATTCTGTAATAAGTCAATAACATGATTTAAATCATTATACAGGAGGTTCGGACACGTACAAGCAAGTCGGACCTAAGGTAAGGGAAAATATCACAATCTCATTTTTATTCGAGATTGTTTATTCGTAAGTATTTACTGGGGTGTATTTTATCATCCACATCCATGTTCCCTCAATATGTAATATTGTTTCCATCCACTTGCAATAGTTTAAATCCAATTTTACCCTTAGGTGAGTTTTTAGTAAAGAATATGAAAGGAATCTTTTGTCGTTTTTCCGTACGAGGTACTTTTTGACTTTTCCGACAAAAGTACGAAGAATGTTTTTTTAACTTATACGGCACGAACGGATTTTTACGGTTTTATAAAGCCTTATTTTCATGAACCTTCCTCCAAAATATTTCATGACTATTTTCAATAAAATCTTTTTCTTTTAAAATTGCATGATGTTTTGTGAAAAGAAATTGATTTTGAAGAAAAAAGGATATTTTCCTCAAGAATTCAATTCAAGTGTTTTATCAAAATTATTTTTCATCTAAGATAATAAAGGGTTCTGTTTCTATCCATATTTTTACATTGATTTGACTATGTTGTGATGGAATTATATTTATGAATTCCTTTATCTTATATGAATGGTTTTATGATGTCATGTTGTTTAAGAATCCCATTTTTATTACACGGGTTATGCAATGATGTATGATTTATGATTTTGTGGCACACATAAGAAAGGATTCATTAAGAGATGGGTGGGACCTATATCTCCCTCCAATGCATTGGGTAAAGATTTTATATCTCATGAGATAGACATGGCTGGAATGGTAGGTTATACCGGTTCAGTGAAACAGGACTGAAACGAGGATTACTCGATTCAGAAAGGGACTTTGTCCACTAAGATAGTCTTGGCAATGAGTCTTCACTAACAAGAAATGATCCTCTATGATTATGTGTGTATGCCACAATGAGTAATGTTTAATGTTATGATTTAATTTCACTACTATGATTTATCCCATGTTATGAAGTTATGCTCTCTTTTGCAGGTTAAGATTTCCAAAAATGTTATGTTCTTATGAAAATTATGTGATTGATATTTCCTTTGTTTACCCTTACTGAGCATTTGAGCTCACCCTTTTATGTTTTCTTTTCCCCAGGATATAAAGAAAGGTTTTAGGTAAAAAAAAATGGAAGATCTTTACGAGAGATATTGAAGATCTTTCCCCACGATTAGAAGATTTTATTCCGAGTTTCCAAAGACACTAAACTATTACGATCCTTGTGTGTGTGTTTTTGTGATGTACTAAGTATTCCGCAAATGTAATGTAATGTCAATGTACGTCAGGATATGGGTCTCTACAGTTGGTATCAGAGGAAAGGTTTAGTCAACCTTTGGAAACTAGGATGCGAAAACGTTAGTGAGATCCCTAGAGATATTTCTAAGGTATGTCTAGGGATGTCCCTAGGGATAAGTATACGTATAGGTTATAGTAATAGAATTACGCTAACGATCATAGAATTAAACCTAAGATGTTGGATATTGAAGGTACTCCCCCTTTATTATGTTGTTTTCCCTAGCATGATTTTTGCCTCTCACACTATTCTTTTTGGGTTTTAGACGATGGCTGGAACCCGAAGGAACCGTGTTGATCAATGCAATGGACAATGCAATGATTGCCCTCCTGAACAAACAAATGTTATGGGAGATGGAGTGCAAAATATTATTGCTATACTTACTCAAGCTATGAATCATTCTGGACTTCCAAATGAGCAGAGAAGGGAACAATATTCTATTGAGTCCTTCATGAGGCAACGTCCACCTTCTTTCAGTGGGTCTTCTGATCCACTTGTGGCTGAACAATGGATCAGTACTACTGAAAAGATATTTTCAGTTCTTCAATGTTCTGAACATGATAAAGTCATCTTAGCAGTATATCGTTTGGAAGGTGAAGCTGATCAATGGTGGAATCTTATCAAGAATACGAGGCCAAGGGATGAAATTGAGTCCATGGAATGGGACGAGTTCAAGAACTTTTTTTTCAGTAAGTACTTCCCTCTTATTCTTCGAACAAAGATGGAAAAGGAGTTTATTGAGCTGAAGCAGAATGATGATGAATCTGTTGGTATATACGAAGCGAATTTTACAAGACTTGCAAGGTATGCATCTGGCATTATCATCCAACCTGAAAGTAAAGTTGATCGATTTTTCAGTGGCTTAAAACCAAGTCTTCGAAGGGCATTAGCTATAAGAGACTTCAGTAGCTATGAAGAAATTGTGCGTTGTGCTATCAAGGTAGAAATGGAAGTTGGTGTTACATATCCATCTCATGGTTTTGACAAGAAACGAAAGATGGAGTTCAAGGAGAAATCCCAGAATAATGGTGAAAAGAAGTTGAATGTTTCCTTATGCACAAAGTGTGGAAAGAAGCATGGTGGAGATTGTCTTAAAGGGACTAGAAAATGTTTTAAGTGTGGAAAAGAAGGTCATCGAGCAGCTGAGTGTCGAAGTAATGGAAAAAGGTTTTCTAATGATGT
This sequence comes from Viscum album, assembly GCA_963277665.1. NCBI lineage: Eukaryota > Viridiplantae > Streptophyta > Magnoliopsida > Santalales > Viscaceae > Viscum > Viscum album. The sequence continues at coordinate 194,978,927 of OY728145.1, forward strand.
GAATAAAGCAAACACTGCAGAGAACGCACTACCAACACTTCAATGCTTCAAGTGCAAAGAAATGGGGCATTATGCTAATAATTGCCCTAATCCAAGGGTTAGTGATGATCAACATGAGCAACCACTTAAGGAAAAGGACAAAGGGAAGTCACATGCGATCACTATTGGCGATGTTGAATATGACAATGATGTGGTGGAATGATTAAGTGTTTATGTAATGGGATTCCAAAATAATGTTTTATCATGGAGTATTGGAATATTTATGTATTGGTCTAATGTGGTATTCAAAGTGATTGAGATATTATGCGCATAATGAAGGGAAAATGAGAAAATTAATTGTTTAACAGTATTCATGAGCTCATGATTGATATAAGGACTAAGTGATATCATGGTTTGAGTATATAGAATTTTGAGGATTTTGGTATGTGGAAAGTGTTAACTTTTAACTGCACTCATGTTTTCACTAAGGTATTCAAGAGAATACACGATTAAGGACTTTGAGTGTTTGGAATGTGACCAACAAGACATATCTTATGATATGTGGGGATCAACGACAGTATTAAATCTCTGGTAATCGATGTCACTATATTATGAGAGTGGACTGCAGTATTATGTATAAGCCTAAAGATTAGACTGGATTATGTTGGACATAAGTTAGTATTGTTTAAGGATAGAAGATTTTCGATATTATTGATGGGATGTTATAGTAACGTAGTTTTAGAAAAAGGACAACCTGCAGGACGGGCGACAACCCATCGCTTCGGACAAGGCTGTAGGAATCGAACCCACAACCAAAGTGCGACTGGCCTTTATCGCCTACCACTGGCCTACAGGAAGTCCCTGTTTAGTAGAAACTAGTTTTAATATATTAAGCAGTATGATATATGAAGTATAAGTCCATTTTAAGAACCATATATGATTAATCTCACTATAGAATGACTTATGTATATTTAATAACTTTTGCTAACCTTTTGTTTGAGACAGATGGAATGAACAGTCATTCTATCACATGATCTGCTAACACTTCACAAATAACAAATTCAACTTCATTTATTTAAGAGATGAAGTGGAAATTGTTCAAGGCACGAACAACAGTGATATTGTATCTAAATAAAGTAAGTATTTATTCTAATTCAAATTTTCAACTTTAGGGAAATGATCTTGAAATCCAAAAATGTTGTCCTAGTGATCTTATACCTGATGAATCAGATGGTACCTTAGATCGTCACAAATTTATGGATTTGTGATTACTGGATTTTCCATAGCCATGTTCTCTACCACTCTCCATCAGAACATGATGGTTAGATTTCTCTTCCATATCCATATTTTCACCTATGTGGAAAACCAGTGATTAGTTTATTTGGGTAATCGTTACATTTCATATTTTAGTTTTTAAAGCCAAGTTTTGGTATTCCCTTTTACGATGTGGTTTTCTATTAAAGAAACTTTCAAATAGTAAACCATTTATAACCCCGACGAATTTCGAGGGCGAAATTCATTTTAAGGGGGGTAGAATGTAACAGCCCAAGATTTTATAAAAAAATATTTCATTAATGTCTTGTGTTGTACGCTACACCAAAAGGAGCTTGCACAACACACATCCTTGACTTGACTTGCATTACACGCAATCGCGACCTTCCTCGATAGCGTGTGTAGTACGCAATACCGAGTTTCACTAAACAATGATATGCTATAAAAATATTATTAAAACTAGCCATTATGAATAGTAATAACCACTTTTTGAAATCTAGTAAATCTTATTTTTCAAAATGAACTTTATTTTTGGATTCGGAGTATCGAATTTAGCCTAAGGTGAAATTTTGGTACTTTTCGGATAACTTTCATATTCTGATGAATAGTGAAATTTACTAAATTATAATTAAAAACAACTTTTTTAATCGAAATAATTAATAGTGATAAATCATTAATTTGAGTGGTTTTAAAGTATATTTAGAATATATTTTTACAATTTAATACAATGTTGGTCATTGGATGTAATTTCACATTTAAACTAGACATAAACAAGTGTCAATCTTTTGATAGATATTGTTTCTTAAAAAAACACGCTATTTGTTTTAACAGCGGGATTTAATTATAAAATTAATTAATGGAACTTTTATGTTATGAATTTGGTAAAATAGACTTCATTTTTGAATTCGGAATATGAAATATAGCTTGGGATGAAATTTTGGCATTATTCTGAAAAACATCAATTTTTGATGAATAGTGAAACTACTAAGTGGTAGGTTAAAAACTGAATTTTGCATAAAACATAATTTTACCGCTTCTGTGAATGGAATTTCGAAAATCCGAGAGACACGGTTAATATCAAGGACTAAAATGTGATTCAATGAGATGAAAATAATTTTTTGGTGAATAGTAACTTTTTACTTTTTTTACCACGGTTAATAGTAAATAAGGTAACTAAGGGTAAATATGATATTAATATTACCCTAACACATGTCCTAATTCTATTGGACAAGTGTAATTAGACCAAAAACAAACTTAGGAATAAAATATGACCATTTAGGCCCACCTGGATTAGATTAGGACATTTATTATTAATTTATTTAAAGAAAGGTTAAAATAGTTAAAATCAATGTTTAATAAGTAAATCATTTTTAATATGGGGTTATACATAAGATAAATTCGATTGTAAATATTCATTAGAAAGCTAAAACGATTTCCTACATGATGGTATTTTATTTGTAATTTGTAGACATCAAATAATTTAATTTATTTATGACACAACGGTGATGTAGTAATTATCTTATTAATGAAATATTGACATAATTGATGTTATAAACACAAAAATAAATGTAATTTGATATTTTTTATGAATTACACTAATTTTATATGTTACTATGATATATTAATGGTGATTTAATCAACTTGGTTCGAAAATTTAATTCTGTTATGACTTTCACAAAAATCATATATCAAATAGTGTCAAAATTGACACAAAATAGTTTTTAAATCAAATATTATATTATTAATTGTTATTGTATTCCTAAAAATCTAAGGTTCTGCCAAATGACTTAGATAAGGATATATATATTAATAATAAACAATTTGGGGTTCGTTTGGCATGTTATAGTAAGTGTATTAACCATATAGTGAAAGAAAACAAAAAGACATGGTAAAAGTTAAATTATTTAACTTAGAGTTAAATCTAATTGATAAGGTTAAAATAATATCCTAAACTTGTCTAAATTCTATTGGTTGATAGGATTTCGACCCATACCCACTTTAGCTTCGAAATAATACCCTTTGGAACCATTATAAACCGATTTTGACTTTAATATAAAATAATATTTTGAGATATTCCTAAGGTGCCCCTCTCCTCCCCTATAAAAGGACACCTCCTCCCCCTCCTCCTCACACCAATTTGAGCACTCAAGCTCGGCCAAACCCTGCCAAAATCTCTTCTCCACTTCCCTAGAAACATCCTAGAGGTTCTGGTCTTCCTCAAAGACCAATTCTAGTGCCCTAAGAGGAGGTCTCAAAGAGGCACTTCAAAGAAGAGGTAATTACCGTTACCAATTCTTTCATCTTTATTTCTTCTTCCACTTCTTCTTATTAGGATGTTTCATTATGAAGTAATAACATCAGTATCACTCATATACTGATATGTTATTATAAGTATGAAACAACCCTATTTCACCATCTATCCATCCTACGGAAAAAGAAATCACCGCGCGTGCGTACGTAAGGAATACCGTCTCCACGCCGTGGTGTAATCTATTTTCCACCACCACCTTACATGGATGGGTATAATGGTGTAAAGAATAACTATACATAGTTATTACAACATCATATTGATTCTGATATATTGTATAATCCACTCCAATTCAATTCAATATTTATAGAAATGATATCATCGCTCGTGCGTACATACGGACTACCGTCTCCACGACGCGATGAGATTCATTCTCCATGTTAACCATTTAAGAATGATTATAAAGTATATATAAGAAATAATAATGAAATATATGACATTATAAAGCTACTGGATTTATGTATATATATACATATGTATGTCATCTACTTACTTCCATTTCAAGACAATATGGAAAGGAAAACATCGTTCATGCGTACGTACGGACTACCGTCTCCATGAACGGTGTTTTTCATTTTATTTATCTACCTATTATATATATATATATATACTGAATATATATGATATATAAATCATATTTTATATTCTGGAAGTATGTAAATCATGATATAAGTAATAATGATGTCAAGAACAACAAGTCAAAACACCTACGATAAATAAAACGATTTTACCCAAAACGCTTCTTTAACATGGAATTTACAAAAGAACGGGTAATATAATGTCATAAGTGAACCATATATGATATCATAACAATGAATATGATTCTGTAATAAGTCAATAACATGATTTAAATCATTATACAGGAGGTTCGGACACGTACAAGCAAGTCGGACCTAAGGTAAGGGAAAATATCACAATCTCATTTTTATTCGAGATTGTTTATTCGTAAGTATTTACTGGGGTGTATTTTATCATCCACATCCATGTTCCCTCAATATGTAATATTGTTTCCATCCACTTGCAATAGTTTAAATCCAATTTTACCCTTAGGTGAGTTTTTAGTAAAGAATATGAAAGGAATCTTTTGTCGTTTTTCCGTACGAGGTACTTTTTGACTTTTCCGACAAAAGTACGAAGAATGTTTTTTTTAACTTATACGGCATGAACGGATTTTTACGGTTTTATAAAGCCTTATTTTCATGAACCTTCCTCCAAAATATTTCATGACTATTTTCAATAAAATCTTTTTCTTTTAAAATTGCATGATGTTTTGTGAAAAGAAATTGATTTTTAAGAAAAAAGGATATTTTCCTCAAGAATTCAATTCAAGTGTTTTATCAAAATTATTTTTCATCTAAGATAATAAAGGGTTCTGTTTCTATCCATATTTTTACATTGATTTGACTATGTTGTGATGGAATTATATTTATGAATTCCTTTATCTTATATGAATGGTTTTATGATGTCATGTTGTTTAAGAATCCCATTTTTATTACATGGGTTATGCAATGATGTATGATTTATGATTTTGTGGCACACATAAGAAAGGATTCATTAAGAGATGGGTGGGACCTATATCTCCCTCCAATGCATTGGGTAAAGATTTTATATCTCATGAGATAGACATGGCTGGAATGGTAGGTTATACCAGTTCAGTGAAACAGGACTGAAACGAGGATTACTCGATTCAGAAAGGGACTTTGTCCACTAAGATAGTCTTGGCAATGAGTCTTGACTAACAAGAAATGATCCTCTATGATTATGTGTGTATTCCACAATGAGTAATGTTTAAAGTTATGATTTCATTTCACTACTATGATTTATCCCATGTTATGAAGTTATGCTCTCTTTTGCAGGTTAAGATTTCCAAAAATGTTATGTTCTTATGAAAATTATGTGATTGATATTTCCTTTGTTTACCCTTACTGAGCATTTGAGCTCACCCTTTTATGTTTTCTTTTCCCCAGGATATAAAGAAAGGTTTTAGGTAAAAAAAAATGGAAGATCTTTACGAGAGATATTGAAGATCTTTCCCCACGATTAGAAGATTTTATTCCGAGTTTCCAAAGACACTAAACTATTACGATCCTTGTGTGTGTGTTTTTGTTATGTACTAAGTATTCCGCAAATGTAATGTAATGTCAATGTACGTCAGGATACGGGTCTCTACAGATATAGTGATTAACGTTTGTGAATAAAGTAGGAGAAGTTGTCCACTTTTATAAGTAAAGGGAGGGACAAACATATAATTACTTAAAATAAATAAATAATATAATGTCATTTTCCTGTTAAATTGGAATAAATGGACATGGATTATATGGTTAGATAATATATGGTTAAAATATCTAAATCCAATAATATCCAGGCATGTTTATTTTACATTTGTTAACTTATCTCATAATTTAAACCCCCTATTAACCTATTTAAAATTTTATTGATGTGATAAATTTTTAAGAAGGTTACTATTCCTAATGGACTAAAATTAATATAAATTTATTAAATATTATTAATTATGATAATTAAAAATATGGAATAAATTTTACATGATTCAATTATTAGAATTGGAAGAAATTCGTTTTAATATAAGTGAGTAAAATAGAACAAAAATGTTTTTTAGAAGAATTTTTTTAAGAATTAAAATGAATTCTTGAGAAAATATTTTAAAATATTTAATACATTTTAATTAATTTTATTTATTAAATAAAAATCTTCTTTTTTATTTCAAGTAAAACTAAAACTAAAAGCAACCTTTTTATGGGACATAAACTAAAATAGTTTATATTTGAACAAAAGCATTAATTTGATTTCAAAAACATTAAACATATATTTTTCTATGAATTATTTTAATTATTAAATATATATTTGGTATATAAAAAGGTTTTTATAATCATTAAAGTTATTATTATACCATTACAATGTCATAAAATTGAATGTTTTTGTAAATTCTTTATTTCACACTATTAATCCAAAAATATACTTTTTATAAAAAATATAAAAAAAATCACCCATAGATAATTCTAACTTGATCAATTAATAAATGCAATTAATTTATTCAAATTCCATTTATAAATTTTTGAAATCTAGGTTTGAATCTCATTCTTTAATTAAGATATTCACATTATACTATAGTGTCTTTGGAAAGAAAAACATATTATAATTGAAGCCTAGGAGTTAAATTTTTCCCTCTAAAAATATCATCCATGAAATTTTAGAAATACTACATAATGAAAAATTATGGGTAGTTCTTCATGATAAATTATTCATGTTCCTTAATCACCTCATTGATCATATGATTTTTCTAAAGTGCCTTTACTAGCTGAGTCATATGATTCCTCAACACTTGTTCTCTAGTGTCAAGAAAATGGATGGGATATTCACAGTAAGACAAATCATGTTCTAATTATATTTCCTCAAAGGTGGTCACATGAATTGTGTCTAAAATTTACTTCCTCAATAAATATATATGGAAGACATCATTAACTTTGGAGAGGCTGGGTGACATTCCTAAACTATACACCACTACTCTAATTGTTTCCTGAATTTAAAAAGGATTCATGTTACCAAGATTTATTTTCAATTTATTTCTAAACCTTATAAATACATTCCATAGAGACAATTTATAGAACGCATTATTTCACTCATGAAATTAAAAATACCTCTTTTAAATTTATCAATATAACATTTTCATATAATTTTTGTTTCTTTAATATGTTTCTATACAGTCTTCACTTTCAATATTGTATCCTCCAAGAGATATGTTCCTAAAATCATCCTTCCATAGAATTCATACCGATGAGTTGGAGTATAATACCTCTTACCATACAATGCTTCATAATATTTTATTTAAGAACTTTAATCAAAACTATTATTATTTGAAAATTCTTCTAAAAGTAAATTGTGATCCAACATACCCTGAAACTAAATTGATTATGACATCAACATATATTATAATACCTATATTTTCCTTTTAAATTTAAAAATTGTTTGGCAATGACAGATATAACTTCCCGGTTTTAGAATCCACCCAGAGGCGCCCCGTACCCAGTTGGTCACATGGCCTCAAGCGCATTTCCCCAAAAGCTAGAGGTTTCCGACTAATTGTGAGGGCCTTGGGTGTGATAGTGGGGAAACTATGCCCTCATTGGAAGAGTACACAACATAAGTAAACAACACACAATAGAGAAAGCAGTAAATATCCAATAGTAGAAAACATTGGAAGACTTAAAAAGAAACAACTAGAGAATAAATATATATAAATGGTGCATGATATATATATGTATAGGAAATTAGCCAAAGAAGTCACAATACTGAATACAGTAATAAAACAAAGTAAAAAAGGAAAACAGATGAGCAACTCCTCAGCATCACAATCCTCGACTTGGTCCTATGCTCTCCAGCTCCAATATAATCAAGTACTAGAAGTCGAAGGGAATATTACCTTGTCTATACCTACAGAAATATAATCTGTTTGGGACCAAAAGCATGGCCCAAATAGGGTGTGAGACTAAATCCCAGTAGGAAACCACCTGAAGATCTGTGCATAACATTTAGTGAGTATAAGTCAGGTAAAAGTACAGAATGTAGTAAACTAGGAAGCATTGAGCAGTAAACAAATCCACGGTTTAAGCATTCAAAACACCACATAGCATGCAACACCAAAAAAGATAACACAACAGGTAACCCTTTGTGAAGTACTCAGAGCCTATCCCCTCTGGTCCTACCTATCAAGTATAAGAAACCCTCTCAGAAAAATGCATAGTCTCACCCATTTGGTTCAGCTAATGTATAGACTCTCTAACGAAGCACGGACAGTAAATTCCCCCTATAGTCTCATACCTCTCCGAATGCTTACCCTATTTCCTAATCCTCTTTTGTCCCACCCTCGGTGTGACACATAGAAAAACCTGATCCCCGACCTCTAACTCCAGAGGTCATCTCTGCTGATCTGCATAAGACTTCTGATGATACTGTGAAGCAGCCATCCTCTTCCAAATCATCTCTATCTGCTCTGTGGTCTCCTGGCCAAGATGAGGTCCTAGCAAAGTTTCCGCTCTTGCCTCCAGCCAACATAAAGATGATAGGCATAGCCTACCGTACAAAGACTCATAAGGTTCCATCTGAATAGTCTCTTGAAAATTATTATTATAGGAAAACTCCAAAAGAGGTATATGCTTCTTCCAAGAACCTCCAAAATCCAGAATGCATGCTCGGAACATATCCTCAATCAGCTGAATCGTACGCTCGGACTGTCCATCTGTCTGGGGATGGTAAGTTGTACTCAAAAGTACTTCTGTGCCCAAAGACTTTGAAGCCCCTGCTAGACCCAAAAGGTAAAATGAGCATCACTTTCTGAAACAATGGAGTGTGGAACTCCATGAAAATGTACAATCTCCCAGATGTACAACTGCCCCATATCATAAACAATGAAGGTCTCCTTGATTGAAAAGAAGTGAGAAATCGTAGTGAGCTTATCGATTAAAACCCAAACTGCATCATTCCCCCAAGGTTACCTCATTAAACCGGTCACAAAGTCCATCGTGATGCCATTCCACTTACACTCAGGAATGGGTAACTGCTGTAAAAGACCTACTAGTCACTGATGCTCCGCCTTCACCTGCTGACAAGTGGAACACCTCATGACGAAACCAACAACATCCCTCTTCATACCTGGACACCAATAAGGACGATGTAGATCATGATACATCTTGGTGATGCCAGGTTTAACTGCCCAAACTGAGGAATTAAAGTCCTACCTCATCTCCTCACGTATATCTTCTGGTAGCCATATGCGTCTCTAGAATCGCAGGATTTCATCCTTGCCTGTGGTCCACCCATGAATAGGGTCCTCTCCTGAAAAACTCTCCCTTAGGACTAGGCCTTCAGAATCTGATAGATGCCTCATTCATACCCGATCAAGAAGTGTAGAGGTAATAGAAATAGAATAAATAATAGTCTTCCCCTGTCTGTCATGCACCTCAAAATGCATCTTAGAGAATAGATCCATAAGCTGCCACTCACTGCTGGCCTCCCGTACTATATGTATCTGAGTCCTCTTACTCAATGCATCTACCACTGCATTTCCTTTCCCCAGTGTGTAGGAAAGCTCAAAGTCAAAAGACGGAAGGTACTCAACCCACCTTTGCTGTCTCAAAACTAGATCACACTGAGTGAATATGTACTTGAAACTCTTATGGTCGGTGAAAACCACAAAGTGCTCTCCCAGAAGATAATTTCTCCAACAGCGTTGGGCATGAACAAAAACTACTAACTGGAGATCGTGCATCGGGTAACTCATCTCATGTGGCCTCAATTGCCAAGACTTGTATGCAATGACTCCATATCACTATATAAGAATAGATCCCAGCCTGATACCTGATGCATCGTAGTTAACAGTATAGCTCTTTCCTGACTCTATAAAGTCAAGTATTAGTACTGAAGTCTACCTCCATTTCAGCTCTTGAAAGGCTAACTCGCAAGAATCTAACCATAAGAATTTCGTACCCTTCCTGGCCATAATTTTCAGTGGTGCTGATAAGAATGAAAAGTTCTGTATGAAACATCTTTAGTATCCATCTAGCCCTAGAAAACTCCTCACCACAAAGATGATCTTTGGCTGCTCCTAGGAAACTACAACTCTCACTTTCTCAGGGTCTACTAATACTCATGACTCTAAGATAACATGACCTAATAACTGAATCTGATCGATCAAAAAGTGGAATTTTGAGAGCTTAGCATATAACTGAGGCTCCCTCAGTGTACTCAAAATGATCTCAAGGTGGGTAGCATGGTTGTATAGAGTGTGAGAGTAAACCAAGATATCATCCACGAAAACAGCCACGAAGGAATCCAAGTATGGATGGAACACTCAGTTCATCAAAGCCATGAAAACTGCAGGCACGTTCAAGAGACCAAACGACATAAACATATACTTATATAGACCATACCAGCTCCGGAAGGTTGTGAGTGGTATATCAGATGGTTTAACTCACAACTGATGGTAACCAAACCTCAAGACAATATTTGAGAACACCTGGGCTCCTTGGAGCTGATCAAAGAGATCATCAATCCTGGGAAAGGGATATCGGTTCTTTACCGTCAACTAGTTCAGCTTACGATAATCCACACAAAGCCTAAGGGTTCCATCTACCTTCTTCGGAAACATGACAGTCGAACCGCAAGGTGAAGTACTGGGTCAGACGAAAACCTTGGCCTACAACTCCTCCAACTGTTTCATGAGCTCTTGCAACTCTGGTGTATCCATCCTATATGGAGGAATAGACATTGGTGCCACCTCTAGCACAAGATCAATAGAAAATTCTACCTCACACTCTGGAGTCAAACCTAAAATGTCCTCTAGAAAGACATCTCTGAAATGATCCACTACTGGAGGAAAGTCTAAGTGTGAAGACCCTTGGTCATCCTGATAAAGACTAGCAATATGGGTTGTAATTTCTCCCAACCCATGATGCTCTGGACCCGATCTTCTTTCCTAGACATCCCACTCGACCTTATGAAGAAAATATCCACCCTCTGGTGATATAAAACTCACCCTGTGGTGATAACAATTGATGACTTCCTGGAAGGGAACTAGATAGTCCATTCCGAGAATGAAATCATAGCCTATAATCTCTAGAATATAAATATCCCAAAGGAAGTGACACCCACAAACCTCAAGATGACACTCCTTTCACGGACGTACACCCGATGTTCTTATCCCCAATGGAGTGTCTAGTATCAAAACATCAGCAGAAGAAAAGATACAGTGCCCAAGGATCTTCACAACAGAAATAGATATAAAGCTATGCATGGAACCAGTATTGAAAAGAGATTAAGATAAAACCAAGGCAACTAGGAACGTACCTCGAACTATAGAGGGGCTGGGATCCTGCTCCTAATGGTTCTACTCCACTGCAAATGTCTGTCCAACTCTGCGGCTATGTGACCCTGCCTGACTACTCTGGGTCGATCCACCCTGCTATCACTGGTGGCCTGGTGACTGACCACCGTGGCCACGACATCCACCTTGGCCTGAAAGTCCAGAAGAACTCCAGTTCCCTGACTAGTGAGAAAATGGTGGAGCTACTCCTCTACGAGGAGTCATAGATGAACCCATGTCACCAGATGCTGGTAAAAATATCTGATAGAAACATTTAAGGTGTCCAAACTTGCCACAATATTGGCACTCCACCGGGTCCCTCTCGCATTGTGGCCCCATATTCCCACTTCTTTCGCACTGGTAGTACACCACCTGGCTACTCGAACATGCATCCCGCCTACTTGGATCTCCCCATGGTGTCTCCCTGTGGCGCTCCTGGCTATCAGCTGGTGGAGCACTAACTCTGGATGACAAGCCACCCCAACTCAAAACCCTAGATTCCCTCAGTTTATACTCTATGATCAGTGCATGGTTAACGATGAAAGCGATGGAAGTCAACCTGAAGATATTCACCAGAGATTAGATGTCATGTCAGAGGCCATCCTAGAACTTCCTTGCTAGGAATAACCCATCTTCTCCCAAGAAGGGTGTGAAATGATGAAGATCGGTGAAACGAGAGGAATAATCAATAACTGATAGGGTATCCTGCTCAAGACTCATAAACTACCAGGCCCGGTTGTCCCTCCGGGTCACTGGATTGAAGTAGTCATAGAAGATGCACTTGAACTTTTCCAAAGCCATAACCTACTGATGACCCACCTGTGAGATCACATCCCACCATCTCTTGGAAGAATAGGTAGTGAGAATGACTCTCCTCTCTGTAGGCATCTCCAAATGCCCAAAGATCGTCAGCTTGGCATCGAGCCATGACTCAACAGCCTGACGTCCTCCTTCCCCTAAGAATGTGGGAGGATGCTGTAGCTAGAAGACCCATGTCAAATCAGCCATTGACAAGGCAGGGGGCAGCACTCCCTGAAAAGTTTGCATCATTCTCATGAATCATTCCTTGAACTGTGCATTAGAACAAGTAATAGTTATAACAGTTGGTGCCAAGACTGGCACAACATAACGATCTGTAGGTGGTCCCTGATCAGCCATGTTCGGTGTCTGATCACCGCCTAGCAACTGGCGTGCAACATGAGGATGTCTCGGTGGCCTGACTCTACAAGGTCAAGTGCACACCTTAGATTAGAATTATCAAGGACTGAAAAAGGAGTTTAATAAGAGAAAAAGAGGAAGAAAACATTCAATTATTACAAAACATGACTACACGGCGTGTACACTACCTACACGGAGTGTTCCCTGAAGTCATTCACATGGGTGTGTACCTTTACCTAAATTGGTCGTGTAACATCCCAAACACACGAAGTGGTATAAAAACACATGGCATGTACTTGAATCCTCTTCCCCTACCTAGTTCCTTCTACATGGTTAAGCCACAAGGCTCAAACTACACGGTGTGTTCTTGACAGAAACGGTGTGTATGTGAAAGGATAACACCGACCCATGTTTTTCATGACACAGTCGGGTACCTGGGTCAGACTACAAGGCATGTTCAAGGAGGAAACAGTGTCTATAAGAAGATAATCCACCAACCATTGTTGTTAGCTACATGGCTGGGTTCCTAGGATTATTCTACACAGTGTGTTCAATGCGGACACAGTGTGTTTCCACAAAACTTTTCCCATCCTGTGTCTCTGTCCACACGACCAACGACACTGTAAGAGACTTCACATCTTGTATATAAATTACATAGTGTGTACTTAAGAAAAATTGTTTCTTCCCAAACAGAAGAGCAAATGGCATGTAATTAACATTAAACATCGTGTATTCTAGGTTTTTCGGGACATTAAGCCTCAAAAACTAATCCAGAACCCATAAAACACTGAAACAAGCATTGAAAGTGCCAAATTACGATCTGTGAGGGCCCATGATCCCCATGAATCAAAGTTTGGCATCTCAAAAAAGTAATAAAAATTGTAAACAAGTCAATGATCCACCAAATTCTGATCCATGAGGGCCCATAACACCTCAAGAACCAAAGTTCATCATTCATTCAAACAAAACCTTACACAACAAAATCTATAACAAGAAGTAGATATTTTTATCAAGGCATCTATCCCAACAACATGCATATTATACGCAACATATATCACAACAACAAGCAATTGATAATGCACCCAAGATGGCATGGAAATAATTCATGAAATGTGATTTCTAGCAATTGTCTATATGATGCAAGATATGGAATACCCTCATCTCATCAGGTTTCAACTGAAATAGAACCTCAATAAAATCAACGGTAATCGCACAAAACATGTAAAACACCCAACTATGAAAATATAATCAACCATAACATTGAAAAACCTGAAAAATTGCAATAATAAGGTAGGTTGGATTTTCCCCGTACATGGGTTAGCTACTCCTGGGCACATATTATTACCAAGTACCTATTACATCCTATCCCTAGCTATAGGCCCCAAACAGTAAGTCAAGAGAAAAGAACATGCCCCTTAATACAACTTTATAGCATCCTGGTTCCGGAAGCCACCCAGAGGCACCCCATACCTAGTTTTTCACATGACCTCAAGAGAATTTCCCCGAACGGCAGATGCTTCCGACTAACAGTGAGGGCCTTGGTTGTGATAGTAGGGAAACTATTCCCTCATTGTCAGAGTACACATCATAAGTAAACATCACAAAATAGCGGAAGCAGTAAATATCCAACAGTAGTAAATAGCAGAACACTGATAAAGAAACAATTGGAGAATAAATATTTATAAATGATGCATGATACATATATGTCTATGAAAGTAGGTAAACAAGTCACAACGCTGAATATAGTACTAAACCAAAGTAAAAAAAGGAAAACTGATAAGAAACTCCTCAGCATCGCACACCTCGGCTTGGTTCCATACTCTCCAGCTCCAATGCAATCAAGTACCTGAAGTCGAAGGGCACTTTAAAATGTCTATACCAACTAAAATATAATTTTCTTGGGCCCAAAAGTATGGCCCAAATAGGGTGTGAGACTAAATCCCATTAGGCAACCACCTGAATATCAGGGCCTAATAGTCGGTGAGTATACGACAGGTAAAAGTACAGAAAGCTGTAAAAAAGGAATCACTTAGCAGAAAATAATCCACAGTTTAACCCTTCAAAACACCACATAGAATTCAATAGAAAAATAGATAACACAACAGGTAACCCTCTGGGAAGTACTCAGAGCCTATCCCCTCTGGTCCAACCTATCAAATATAAGCAACCCTCTAGGTATCACACACAGTCTAACCCCTTTGGTTCGGATAAATTATAGACTCTCTGAGGAAGAACTCACAGTCAATTCCCCTATAGTCTCATACCATACTAAAGGTTCTCTGGAGAATCACTCAACGTCAATTCCCCATGTGTCCCACGTCGAGGAACTACAGACACTCTGGGGAATCAATCAATGTCAATTACCCATGTGGTCTTGCATCGTAATTGTAAATACACTCTGAAGAAGCCCTCAACGTCAATTATCCCTATGGTCTATACACCAGGTTCTCACGGCCCTATGTAATTCAAAAAGCATAGCATCGCGTAACAGGGAAGGTAAACATCAAGAACTACTTGGCTAGCATTCCACAACATAACAGTATATCAGAGCAATAGTCACACCATCCTATAATACTAGGCATGGATTAGAAACAACATGATAACAGGAAAACTAGACCCAATGGTCAAAAGTAGGAAAAACATGCATGGGAAATACAACCGAAGCACAACTAATTACACTATTCACAAACAATAAACTCTACTCAGGAATACAAGCAAACCAGGCAAACAACAGGGAAAAAACTGTAAACACGCAATACCCCGTTCAAGGGTATTGGGGGAATTTTCACATAATACACAAATTATTTCTATATAAAGGCACAAACCACCTACCTCGGGGTTATGTGATCAATATACTTGAACCTTGAAGCTTGAATCTTCTTATAACATCATAGATCCATGAAAACACATTAAAAGTTCAACCCACGATAACTTGGAAAAGAAGATGAATTGGAAAACGATGCTCTAGAATATGGAAGAGCTTACCACTATGATTATAACACAATTGATGGTGGTCAATTCGGAGGACTGATGCGCCATTGGGGGGCATAGGGAAATATTGGCACCGTATGGGTGCTCCAAGACGTTTCAGCTGAAGAAGAAGACACCCCTATCCATTAGACGTGACCCCGGTCCATTTATTGAAAAAAATACATGACGTGTACTTTTGAAGTAAACGATGTGTACATTCCCTTTTGTACTATGCTTTAGGAAGCCTCCTTGTCACCCCACATGATCGTGTGTGAGGCCATGACATGGCCACTACACAGCCTCCTGTGACAACGAATTACATTGTGTGTACTCATAAAGTACACGATGTGTACTTCAAAATTTTTCAGAAACTCCTCTTTTCTCAAAAACTCAAGAAAATAGAAAAACATACCTGAAAAGAAGATATGGTTTCTTACAATAGAACATTCTCAAATATAACTCAATACTGAGAGCCTCTCAAATTCATTAGTACATAGATGCACGAGGAATTGAATTGGTAGATCTTCCCTAATAGTGTGGGAATTTTTGGTATTGGTAAGGAGATAAAAAAATAACACATATGGATTCATTATTTCTAGGAGTATTCTAAATACTGTAAAAAAAATTCATAGTAATATCAGAGATAGTCTTGGTAAAAGAGGAGTTGATGTGTCTAGTTTACAATTGATAGTTAGTGACCATAGGGACCACATTTTTAGTAGAGACTATTGGCACTACGAGTTGTTGGTAGAAGGTGATATTCATGATTGAAACAAGTTTATTTCAAGAAACCGTTCTACTAGAATACTTCGGTTGGTTTCCCAATTTAGATTTTGGTTATGTACTTTCCCCTGTACGTTATAGTTTATGTACTAGTTATCAATATAGATCTTAAAAATTGTCTCAAGAATGATTTTTATATAGGTTATAGATTATATATATTACACTAGTTATTTTTCTGCATTCGAGATATGTATCTATTTTTGGTTGATATATGCTAAGGCCTCCCATATTTTGAGCTATACCTACTTAGTGATAGTCATCAATACCAGGCCTATTGGAGGAATGCTTGGGATGAAAAACTTGAATATTTATGACCAGGGTGGGGCCCTAGTGGGTTGGCCATGTACGAGTGGTATCCAAGAAAGTTTCTTTCTAGGGATAGATTTCAGAATTAGCATTCATGTAAGGAATATTTTTAGAATATATGGAAGTAATGTTAAAGTGGTATATATTTTGGTTACCAGATCATAGATTCCAGTGTAGGTGTGGTGGCTGATGTGTCATTTCCCCATGTTTCGAAGAAGATATTATTAAATCTATATATTTTAGGAATAATTGTGGGGTATAGTAAATTTATTACATGCATCATATTATGGATGTTTATAATATTTTATGTCTTTATTATTCTAGATCATTTTGAAATGATCTAATACTTGTGGGTTCGCCCTATCAAATGATGTACGATAACCCCTAGTAACTAGCATTTACACTGTAGAAAGATAGTTATGAGCCTATGCCTATGTTTTGGCCTCTCAACACTAACTAATAAGAAATGAGTTGTTTCATACAAGAAAATATTAAGATTTTAATTATCCAAATTATCTAAGGTAGTTTATCTCCATTGAGTTTTTTGAATATTTTACTTATAGAGAATCTGGTGGTTCTTTCAGTGCTACATAAAAAAACATATTGAATGGGTATTTTATATTTATTTAAAAGTATATTCCTCATAGGATTATGAAGTGATTATGATTAACACGTGATAAAGCATCAACATGTGTCTTTGACTCATGTTTCAATGTAGATTTATTCTTTTACTGACCATATATTTGTTCATGAATTAAAAATCCTATTCAGAATAATGATCCGTTAATAGAAAATATGTTTCTTAAACTCAAGACATAAATTCTCAACTATGATTGTATTTTGATCCCTTATTTATGATAGAGTTAATCTAAGGGTTTTCAGATCCTCTATTGGAATTCTTTGAAATTTTTCAGTACACATCAAGGCCCCAAAATCTCATAATGTGTTCCATAAATTTTTTTTTTGTCTAATTGTAAAAAATCATTGGTTTGGGTAGATACTCTAGTAGATGTACTCTTTCCTTTTCAATTTTATACAGTGTTTAAATATGGAACCCCCTATAATAGAAACCACCAACTGGGATTTCTTGGTTGTTTATTCTTTATAGAGAGACACCTTGTATTTGGGTGTAGGATAACATTTGTTTTTTATGACATTCGGTGACGCAAGTTAGATAGAACTACACGTAGGAGGTAGCATTGAGACCCCAATATGCCCTATTTTAGACATAAATGCTTATCAAGAATCTATTTTGGGTAAGATATAATGGTGTGAGAGATGTCATGGATGGAAGATGCATTGATCCACTCCCATGAACACCACATTTGAATAGTTCCAATCATGAATAAGTGATTAAAGAAATATATATGAAAATATTTATGTGATAGATTGATATAGTCTGGTATTAAAGTGTAAAATTTAGAGTTTGATTTGTATCATTTTTTAAGGACCCCCATAATAGATGAAACAAGTTCAATTTCTTATTTCTATATCAGATTTTTGGGAGTAAGAAATTTTAGTGGAACTTTAGGTTAGAATTTGTTTATCCAAAAATCATCCAAAATAGAAATCATATTTTAGTGGTAATTATTATAGTATGTATTTTGGTCCCAGTTCTAGTTATAAGCATCGGGGCATGATTTTGTAAGTGAGGTGAGGTGTACCCATAATGGTGAGTGGGATTCCCTCAGGCATGTCATGTATAACCCACAATTGAGTAGTTGAATTAGTAAACCTCATATACATTAGAGTTTTTTTTATCCTCTAGGTGTATGAATGAGAAATCCCTTTTATTTTAATTTTGATTAATGTATAGATACATTAAAAGGGTGAACCCTGGTTAAAATTCATCAATAGGAAAATATATATATATCATAATTAATTCTAGTCAATTATGATCATATATTATTATGTGGGATAATGAATACCCTTTAGGAATTTAAGTCTGTGTGGTGTGAATCCTCACATGGTAATAATATTAGGAGGATCCTATTTGAAAGTAAAAAATTCTTCTAGTCTTACCTTGAGATTGTCATCTATGTAGTATCCTCTTGTAGAGTGAGTCAAAAATTCATGGAGTAGTGTTGGGATCATAAATTTAAATCCATATTGTAAGATTATATCAAGTTGTTCCATGTAATATTGGTTGTTGATTCATTTAGTAGGGGCCTTTGTGTCCTGATGATAGTGATTTCCTCTTTTGTTCATATAAAATTTGATTATAAGAATATTGAGTGGAGTTATCCATTGTATAAAATTCCCCTTGGTGTGGTATTTATAGAGGATTCTTGTGTGTGCCTATAGAATGATAAATCTTTCTATACAATGTAGTATGATGTTTTCTTGGGAGATAAATTTTGGTCACCCAGGAAGGTGTTATTTGAGGGTATAGAAAAAATAGAGTAGGGTATTATAAATTTTCAAGGCCATACAATTTGGATTCTTTCATATCGGGACACCTAATAAGAAGTGCCTTTATAATTTTCTATTTTAAGAGGTTAAATTTGATCTCGATATGCTCGTTGGTAGTTTTTGTGGAAGAGTGATGATTACATAACCATACTATCTTTGATAGTGGTTTTGTACATATTAAAGATTATAATTTAGATATAGGATTCTTATGTATGATTAATATTGGGAAATAAGGCCCATGAAACCAATATAGAAATATATTAAGACATCGATGTATGTGAATTGTTGTTATGGGATGATGAAGAAACTAATGTGGTAGTATATGATTATAATATCATGAAACTCTTCTAGTGTTAGTATGAAATACTTGTGAAATTATCAATGGTGGAGTGTGGAAAATATAGGTTGTCTTTATTTGAAAACAATCAAGGAATCCTATTAAAGGAGTGAAGGGAAGAAATACCACTAGAGATAACCTTGGAAAAGAACCATTCTAAAAAGGATATTGATGGTTCCTGGTTTTGTTTTGTTCCTTGGGGAGAGCCAACCTTCGGTCAAGGAAAGGTCTAGGATATTGAGGTTGGGAGAGACTAACATAGTGTGGTGGAATGTTTCTACTTAGGATATTTCTTCATGACAATTTATAGATGATAAATTTAGTGATGAAGGATATTATTCCTTCTTGGATGGGGGTATATCAAGTTCCCTTTGATATAAGGACTTCAAATATAAAAGATGTTCAGGTGATGATGGGATTTCCTTCAGATGTTTTTCATGATATTTATTTTTTTGAAGGTATTTATGTTACCTTTTCAATGCATAATGAGGGATTTAAAGTGGAAAGGATGTAATTACAAAGGTTTTTCTTGGATGTGACTTAACTCAATTTTAAATTTTATAGTATCAAGACCTCCCCTAAGGTAAAATGGAAAATTTACCTTATAGATGGACTAAATTTGTTTATTGTTCCATTGATCTTAAAATGTTGTGTTTACCCCCATGTTTAGTTTTTGATAATTTAATAAGTTTCTTAATTTCATGGGATTATTAAAATTTATTCTAAAAAAAATAGTAATCCAGGAGCTCAAATGGGGATGTGGTGACCCCAATGTTTATTGTTTGTTTATTTGAATACTTTGAAGCTGTATTTTGGATGAAATGTTTTGTTTTCGAAGAATTGATGGCCTGACAAGTCTTCAAATATAATATTTGAAGTATTTGGATATTATTTTTTGTCTATTCCTATGTTTTCATGAGTATTATTTTTTCGTTTCAAAATTATTCCTTGAATGGGATATACATTAGTACTATTGAGTTTTGAATAGTGGGTTTACCAAAGGAACACAATTTCTTGAGTTCTCATTAGGATTTCTAGGGGTTTTTATATTCAAGACTATTATTAATTAATTGAACCTATGTACCACTACGAGATCATCTCTAACTCCATCCAGTAAGGTTAGTCATAAGGAAACCTAAATGGACTGAGAGGGAAAGGAGGGGATTGTGGGG
Organism: Viscum album; assembly: GCA_963277665.1. Classification (NCBI taxonomy): domain Eukaryota; kingdom Viridiplantae; phylum Streptophyta; class Magnoliopsida; order Santalales; family Viscaceae; genus Viscum; species Viscum album. The sequence continues at coordinate 194,999,500 of OY728145.1, forward strand.
AAGATGAAGGTATTAAATAAAAAGATTTATGAAAGTAACCTTGTCATTGAGGAAGTTGAAATAATGGAAACTCACTATATAAGAATAATTCAATGTAATTTTTTGTAATTTTTTATATTTTATTCTTGAATGTTGAGGCTTCATTTTTTTTGAGATTTTGATCATCTGGAATTTTAATTTTAGAATAGAATTTATACCCTATTTTCTTCATAGTTTGATTTCCCATGGTGTTTTTTGGAGTTTCAATGTGGTTTAATGAGTCATGCACCTCCTTGGTATGGCTTAGGGCCACTTAACATGTATAGTGATATGTGAGAAATGGGAGCCTTGGATGATGGTTTTAAATGGGGAGGAACTATTTGGGTGTCCGAATAAGGGAAGTTAGTTGGTGAAGTGCACAAGGATACCAAAAAATTTCACGATGAGCATTGAACACCAGAGCACTGTGGGTTTACTATAATTATGAATGTGGTGCCTTATAGGTAGTGGTTGGACTAGTGGACAACCATGTTGGGTAGCCAATATCCTGATGGGACACTACTATGATTAGGGTGTTAGAGGCATGGGTTCTTTTTGGGTTATGACACCATATTACTTAATTTTAAATAATAAAGTTAATAATAATAAATAAATAATATCATAGAGGGGGATAATTGGATAGAGAAAACTTACCATGTGAATTCTTCCCCTACTATCCTATATATTAAAATATATTATATTAATTATAAGTATTTTATTATTTTTCATTATAATATTATTGAATATTATTTTTCAGTGATATCTTACTGTTATGTTGTCGGATTAAAGATACATAAATGGAATTATGATATAGAAAATGAAATAAATGATTCAAAAACAATATTTAGTACCTAAATTTGACTCATGACATGATCCCTAGGTCCTTTAATGTAATATATCACATGTTTTATATGATAAAATTATTTATTTTTATTTAATGTTCATTCTTTATAAACAATGAGATTATATTGATGATTTTTCCATGAAGATCACATCATTGATATCCATTTCACTATACAAGGCCATTTATGAGGAGTTATAGATAGATTTTACTTTTAACTTCATAGGAATACCATTGGGGTTTAGAAATTGTGATTAGAGAATTCATTTGGCCGGTACTCTCCTAGAGGTATGTTGTTCTAGGGAATATGTCCCCTGTATTATTTTATAGCTTGTTTTGATACTCCCCCACATAGGCAGGGTGTATTTACTCTAGATTGGATTAGGGTCAGTACTCACTCACAACTAATGTAGTATAGGTCCCCACACACTCTGGATATTGTTCAATACTCCCATAATGCTTGAGGCATGGGTAATATATCCATGTGGTAGGTACCCCCTCGACGAATGAATTATTACACGATGAGATTTGGGTAATCCAATATTGTTCTAGAGTGGTTATATTTGGTTTTCGGTTTTCGTTAGTTTGTAATCTTGGAGCAATATGTTGATTTCTCCTGTAGATCACCCGATAGAGCTATATTGTCTCATATGTATCAGTTTCTCCCCTTTACATCATATACGAGGGATTGAGGTGTTAGGGGTCAAAAACCACTTGTAATAAATCTATTCTAAGTTACAGAGAGGGTTACCCATCTGTTTCTAGTATGATGACATGGTATTAACTGTGAAAACGACAGGCTGTGGTAACCTCAATTGATGTACATGATTCAGTGAGGAGTGCGTCCTCCTTCAGGGTTACTAGAGGTTGTGTGGAATAAAGGTGGTACCGAATAGATACATTAATACTTTTGATTTTAGAGGAACTATTGGGATGCCTTTTAAACATGATGTGTAGTGGGATAAAGATTTTTTACTTTATGGTATTTTTAATTCTTTGAGAACTCATTAGTTGTTCATGACATGAAACCTTTAATTATTAGAGCTGTGAAAAATAGTAATTATATGTGTTCTAGATAATTATTATTGTAAATAATATCTGGATTTATTATTTCTTCCTATTAGTTACTCCTCTATACTAGAGATTTAGGGATATCAGTTTATTTTTTTTTTCATTGTGGTTATGGGGTTTCCCACTGAGTATATTTATAATCCCCTCTATATGGGAATTGGGCCCACACATTATGTGTATGTGAAGATGGAATAAATATTGGATATGGTCTTGGTAGAAAAGGATTTGGTGCAGATTATTCAGAGATAACACTGAGTGACCATGGGGGTTATGATGTCAGCAGAGCATGGGGTACCAAGAGGTGTTGTTAGTTGGTGACATTCATTTTTAGAGCCATCTTGTAGTCAGTATATTTTCATATTGACTACTTATTATGGTTTACGTTTGGGATATTTGGCATGTATATTTACATATTTCAATATGATTTATATAATGGATATCTTTTTGAATCTTATCAGTTGTCTCATCCTTGTTTTATATATAGTTCAATGTTCATATATATGTTGTTGTTTATTTTTTTCGCATGGTGACATGTCTGTATTGCAGGTTGATAAAGGCTAAGGACTCCCATGTTGTGAGTTATTCCGAATTAGTGATAAAAACAAACCCTAACCTATAGGGGAACGACTTGGGGTAGAACACTTGAGTTATTTCTAAACATAGTAGGGACCCAATGGGTTGTGTTGTATCATCCATAAATGTAAAATCTTATAATTTTTCAAATTTCTACATAATTATCCTTATAGGTTTATCTCACATAATATTTTTACGTAAATCTATCTCTTACTTGTTGTTAAATATGCATTCCATATTAAACTCATCATCAGATTCAATTTTTTTCTTCATTTTATATAATATTACAAATTAATTATTTTGATTCACTTTCTTAGATATTATATAATCTCGCTCATTAATATCATAAATTTTTATTTAATATTTCACGTGTTCTATATAGACATTAAAATCTATTTTAATTCAAACTTACAATATTCAAATTCCCAAAAAACTATTTAATATTAGTATGATTATTTTTCATTAATGGATAAATGCCCCTTTCCATAGTATTTACTTCTCCTTCTTAAAAATATATATTATAATAGGAAAAATATTATTTATTCATAAATATTTTACAACAGAAGTAATATTATTCAATAAATCTCTTAGTATTGAAAAAAATCCTATATATAATATGTGTGTTTTTATTTTCAATCCAAACATGTATAAAATCAATCATTCTTAGTAAAGATATTTTTTAATAGTGTATAACTTGTAATTTGTTTTTTATTAAACGTTTTTTACCTCCTTTTTTCTATAATTTTTAAACATAAATTGTTAGTAATTTTTTTTATATTTTATAATTTTTAAATAAACATTATAACTCCTCGACATTCGGTTACAATGACATCACCTATTAGGTAAATATAATACCTTTCATTTCTTCAGAGTGAGGTCTTCAAAATTTAATACACTCCACTAATTACATATTTTACAAGATTCTCTTTTTAGTAGCCTTTAATGTTTCAATAGTACCTATAAGGATTTTTTAAAACATATAAGAATTTATTCAAAATAGTTTTTTTCATCAAGTAACACAATCCAAACCTTTATCACCTCAATATTCTTAGATTAAAACTTTCCATCAATCTATTTATCGATCAAATAAAGTTATATTGTTAGATATTTTGAAATTATATGTTATTAAATATAATGAATTTATTTTCATTAAAATTGAACCTCATATATTTTACCTACCTCAATTTTATTCATCAAATTTTCAATCATTACTTAGATAACATATATTTTCAAGGTTGAATTTATTTTTGACTTATTGTAAAATCATTATACATTATTAATTATATTTATTACGATAGAATTTGAAAACATACCCACAACTTGAAACATATTAATTTTATTCAATAAATTTAATGAGAGTTGTTTCATTCTCACAAGTTTTGTATCTTTTGAATTTATATTAATCAATGTTCTCATTTTCATTTTTTTACAAAAGTTTTATTTTTAAACAAAAAAAATATCTTCTTCTTTGGGATATTTTTTATCATTAATATAATTACAATAATTTGTAGATTTATTCTTATAGGAAGACTAATATTCATGCTCTGTATCAAAATTAGCTTCATGTTCTGCAATAATTATCTTCCAAGGAAATTCAATAGTAATGTTCCCAATGATTTCATATAAAACCCCATTAGAAGTATATTTTCCCTTTCATTTTACATTCATATTATTGAATTTATTCTAAAAAAGAGATAAATTATCTCTATATTCATTAATTTTATACATAAATTATTTTAAAATATCTATTAACCCATATTCCGTCCCATTAATATTTTTCTTTTTTCCTAGCCTTAAATATATTATTATTTTCATTTTTAATGATATTTTTAAAAATAGAAAAGTTATTTATTTTTTATGGAATTAAGGCATTGTGTAAAACATAAATATGAGGTTTATTATAACATCTAACTTCAAGATAGAAGACTTTAATATCAAACCTATCATGAATTATTCTTGTAAAATACATAAGAAAATTAGACTACTTTATCTTTTCTCTAATTTCACTAATATTACATTTAATCAAATTGAATAATATAAACAATTTATCAATAGAATCAGAAAAAAATTATTCACATCTTTCAGTCTTCCTCTGTAGTTTTTTATTTTTTCCTTTGACAAAAGAGTCTATCTCATAAATATTCTGAAGACTATAATATATCTTAAGTGAAATTAATTACCATCACCATAGTAACTTCTTTGTATTAGGGTGTTAGGACCAAAAGAGGCCTAGATACTCTAATAGGGGAGTGAATCATGGTATGGATATTCTATTTCAAAATTCTTCCTTCCCCACTGGATATTGACCTCTATATTATAAGGGTCACATTTTTTACTCTTATGTTGTCAAATTTTATCTTTCTCTTTCTTTATTTATCTGATAATGAAACTTTGGATGCAATATAGGGAAGCAGGTGGGCAGATAGATATATTTTTACACGGTTCAACTTCATTGGGCTACGTCAAAAGAGAATACAATGGGGATGTACCACTGTACCAAATCCACTAATTCTCACTACCAATTTACATTGTTCGAGATATATCACTTTTATTCCCAGGCTCACCGCCTTTACAAAGCTTAGGGTCAGCTCACAGATTTCCCAAGGGTCACTCCATATCTCTCTCTTTGGATCAATATAGGTGGAGAGGATCACTTTCTTACCCTTCCATTGCACAATGCTATAGAAGGGATCCACTCACATTTTATGGACTTGTAGGTCCCTTTATTATCACAAATGAATACATATTCCTTAGTATGTAGATGCTATATTGAATTCCAAATTTCACATAATGATGAATCTGACTTTTCACCAGATGTACTAGGAAATATTCTAACTTTTGTAAAGCCCAAGAATGACCGGAGATCTTCTCTATTACAAGTTCTCATGTGTGTTCAAATCACATCCGCAAAACCCCCTTCTTCAAAAAAAAACTTGTATGACTCACACCCTTATACACCCAAACCAATATTGGTGTGAAACTATCAACCGATGTGATTTTATTAGATTGGTGTGCAAGTGTCACTAAACCACTTGCACGAAACTCCCTTTGCCAGCTCAGAACATGGGCCACTCTCACTCTTTTACACCCAAACAAATATTAGCACACAACTATCAATGGGTGCACAACTTCTGAATATCTTTATACTTGCGTGACTAAACCACAACTCGCGTACCCAAACCACCGACGTGGATGGAGCTCTAATTTTATCTACATGTTGATATTCACTAAAAATGAGGAGGGGGTAGTCCTCTATTTATAATAATTTTGGACACCCTGAGTGAGAGTGCGTAAGTTTCCTCCCGACGCGCAAGTACAACCGCCCTAGTCTCTATCACCCTAGTCACCTTGCATGCCCAAACCAAAATGTGGGCAACCCTCTTTACTTTTCCATATTTTTATGTTCGGATCTTGAAAAACATATGGAACAAAACATTCCAAGACTCCAAGACACTAGCACATAGGTCTCTTTTCCAAAAACACTTTTCTCCATTTTTCAGTTTTGAGGCCCAAGAATTTGGAAAACACTGGAAAATGGTGCAACCCGGTATATTCTCTTTTTGTATTTCCTTCAGATAATCCATTCCTATTTTGAGTTCTTCAATCATTCATGGATGGTTGACAACATCCCTTGATCTCAACAAATCTCCATGAAAACCCTCAATTGTCAAAAATTTGATCATCGTGGTCTGCTTTGTCAACAAACACAGTATGGAGGTCAACTTTGTTAACAAAACAAATCACCACAAAAATTCCTCAGTGATACCTTGAGGGATTTTTTCCAAATATAGGGTGAGGTCAAGGTTGAATTTTTGACCTTTCCATGATAGTCAATATTATTGTTCATAGATGTATACATCGTTAGTTCATTATTAATGGGTAAAAACATAATCAACGAAATATCATGAAATTATATTCCTAGAGACAATGGGTAGACACCCATATATTCTTCCATGAACACCATGTATTCCAATCAAAAATGGAAATTACTTTTCTATAGAATGAATTAGGGTAATCCATATATCATTCATTAATATTGGAGAGAATATAGAGATTAATCAAATAATATTTAAATCCATTAAATAATATAAAATAAATATAGAACCCAATATAATAGACTATTTTTATTTTCACTTAAGGATCAAAATTAGATAGATCCAATTATAGGTAAATCATGAATCTCTAATACCAATTGATATTTTTCATAAGGATTCAAGATTAATACCACTAAGGGGGTTGAATCAATATTATATATTTGTAAACATTTTTTTCAAACTAAAACATTATACTTGTTTTCATTTTTGAATCCATTTCATCCTACTTAACTCAGACATTGTATGAAAAATTATGAATAATAAAATTTGGGGGAATTTTTTTATAAGGTTAATGTCCTAGTTTTGAGGGATACATCTTTGTTTTGTGTGGTAAAGTATATGTCATCAGGATATAATTATTTTATAATTTACATTATATTAGGGTGGATATTTACCTTTAAACACTAACATTAATACAACAATAAATGAATATTTCACAATAATCTTACTTAAATATGGGAACCTCTCCCACTATTTTAGTTTTGGTGTACACTAGTGGATAAATACAATACTCCATTATATTATTTAAATTAGAAACTAGTAAAAAATAGATTCCATATATGATGGTATGATTTGATTAATACAATCTAAAATAGTAACCAACATCTTCTTTACACAAATCCATATATGAATGAACACGTAAAATAACAGATTCAATAAATTTTATTCAACCTTTTAACTCTTATTCAGATTTGGTTGACTATTCTTCTTCTTCATTACTGTATTAAATCAATAGACTATATTAAAAACTCTTCCCAAATATAGAAAAAAACAATTATATAGAGGCTCACATGGTGCTCTCATATATTCTCTATATTTTTCTAAAGATCACCAAAGTTGACATTTTTATCTCAGTTTTGATGCTTGATCTGGGGAGTGAGGTTCATAAGTTACATATTGTAAACTATTTATAGTAACAATGATAATAAAATATTAAAAATATACTATTTTAAAGATTAAACATAACCAAATAATTTCAAATAAATAGAACGTGTAATAATATAAATATAAACCACACATAACTAATTGATGATGTTTTCTTTAACAATTCATTTACCAGAAAAAATATTATTAAAGGATATCCATGTATCTATCCCTAAAACTTATTAAAATTTAACCTAATATGGTGAGAGGATCAATTAATAGATCTAAATAATACATTTTCAAAAACACTATAACTTCCCTGATAAAAAGGTTCATGATCAATATTATTATACCCAAAAATATTCAACAAAGGTTGGTTGTTGTGATCTCTTACCCTAGATCTTCGCTATTTTTATAAGATTAGAATCAGTTAAGTCTCTACCACCAAGACTTATTAAAAACAATTTTTTAGGTAGTATTTCTTAACTCCATAACACATTGAACGCAAGATAACTAGAGTGAGACTATTAAAACATGACACTTATAGATTTTATATTAAAAACCCTAAAATTTATAATCTCAAAGAAAAAACTAAAAAATTAAATAATTAAAAGCAATCAGACACTTAAAGAGTGTATAAATCAGGAACATAAACACTTTAGTGTGATCCAATATCTATTCCAAAAATTCAAAATCTCCAATTTATATAAATTGAGTGTAACAAAATTATAATGGTAATATATTCATACTTCATGCACACTAGTAACTTTTAGAAAATTTGAAATCTCCAACATGATAGTTTTATCATTCAAATTGATAATTAACATAATTATGTTCTAGAAACATGAATGTATAGAATCAATATATTATATCAGGAACATGTGACTCAAAAGATAAAACTACACAAAAACAAAAATAACAAAAACAACATGTATATGAAATTCATTTAAAGATTCTATTGTGATTCATCAAAACAATGGATATTGAAGAAGTCATTAAAGGGAAATGACTCAGAAAGTGACTCATTTTTTGTAATTAAAAAAACGATTAACATGATTATATATAAATGAATCAATCCATGTTCATATATAGTGCTGAATACCTATAGAAATATACAAGGTATAATGGAAACATTTCTTTCTTACTATAGATTACTATTCTTCCCTGAATATTTTTCATTCTCCCCCTTTGTAATATTTCTCACTATTTAAAATTTGTTATACTTTCTTCCCTTCTTTGATATAGTATTATATACATTTTGAATTATGAAAAATAAAAATAAGTATATATTTGAAAATAAAAATAAATGTAGTTTATTAGGGGTAAAATGCATGATATAAGATTAAACTCAATCCACATTCATAATATAGGAAAAAATGAAACCGCAAATAAAATATTCAAAGTTGAATTACAACATTACCAAGGGAGAATGGATTAGAGAATACAAGATCTACATAAGAATAATAAAAAACATGGGGGTCCCTATTAGTAACTTCATAATATAATTAGTTAGATCACCTTATAAGAGATAACTTATGTTATGCTCATAAATTATCATGATTATAAAACATGTACTCTTGGAAGATGCACTAGATATGCCTTTACCTTTTTTTGAATATTTTATAAAATAAAAGTATTACATGTATTAAGAGTTGGTATATATATGTGTAATCTCTCACTATTGAGGAGTTTTTTAATACGAAGATATTGATTAATAGGAAACAAAATAGGAACTCTTAACACGAATCATATATATGTTATTTTAAATGTATTGAAATATTTTATATTGTGATGTTTTAGAAAATATATATCCAAAATAATTCTTATTCCTAATAAATTAAATAATGATATATAATTCTTGTGTGTGATCCCAAAGGAATTGATGAATTGTATCTTTATCTTTTGACTGTAATTGACGTACTGGTTTTTTAGAGAAACAATTACATTGGTACTGTAAAAGAGAATCAATGTTTGAGTGAAACTCAATCTGAAATCAATAAATGTGTTCTTCATACCCAAAAATTGGATACAACAACTTCAATTTTCTAAATAATTATCTTTGAAATTGGAATTTTTTACCTAATGTTTCCTTTTATTAGACAAAGAAATTTTAGAGTATCCAAAAAAAGGAAAAATATAGTAATTACTCTTCTTATCCATTCTAGAACCTCTTAAATCAACATCCAAATAATTTCTAATATTAAACCCATAAGTATAATAATAAAATATTCTATGTTCCAAAGTTCCTTTAAGTTAATATAAATTTATGTTAATATCTTTATGATAAGTCTCTTTTAGATTAACTTAAAATATTAAACACAATTGTACAAAGTTGAAAATATCTGATAAACATTTTTTGAAGTAACGTAAACTTCTAACTAGCCCTCTATAATTTTTTTGATCTTCCGATTTCCTAGATTAATCAGTATAAACCTTATAAAAGGTACATACCAAAGTAATTATACTAGAAGCATTATAAAAAAATTGATAAATCTATGTCATAATAATATTGAGTTGAGATGGTTCCTTATTTGTTTTGAGTTATTTGGAAACACATAAAGAAATTAATTTCGTCTATAATATTCATCTCAAATATACTTTTCAAATTTCCAATAAACTATATACAAGTTATTATTTGGTATATTTTGAAAATAATATCATCTACATAGATAAGTACACTTGTATCATCGTTAAAAAATATTCTTGGTTAAAATAGAGGGATTTAACACTCCTTTAATATATTATTTTTGTAATAGACGTCTATGTAATATATCTTATCATTCTTTGAAAGTTTTCTTATGTCATTAAAGTTTCTCAGTATGTCTAGTTTTTTATTTTTTATTTTTAAAATAATGAGGTTGATCCTCATAAACCTCCCTCCAAATATAATTGTGTGGGGCCTAGGAGAGAGTATACCATTATTGGAGAAGGGGTGAACACAAGATTGATGAAAACAAAAACTCTCAAACAATATCATTTCCATAAAATATTATTGTGAATGGACTCTATAATTGATTAATATGAATAAATCATAATTGTAATTATGTGATGAAGATTGATTTAGTGAGAAATAGACACTAGAACAAAAGGGTTTTTAAAAGTATTAACCATTCATATTATTAAGTGGATAATAATTGGTGTTCATTGGTTAGGATCCCAATAAAAATATTCCAATTTATTATCAAAGTAATAAGGTTTTACCAATAATATTTTATTGAAATCAAATTACATGATGAGAAACAAGTGTCTATAATTTTAATGATATTTTCTTCCCATACTTCTGGGGCCACAAAACTTTGGAACTAGTGTGCACCCTTGTTTTTCTCCCCAATATCCTACCAAATACATATTATAATGATGTATAATTATATCATAGAATTCACCTTTTTCTAATCAAACATATAAACTATAGGGTCACCAAATATTTATAGATTTAAACTATACAAAGGCATCATTCTGTCAATTATAGAAGTAATAAAAAATTTGAAAGATATATGAGACCAAATCCCAAATATCATAGATTATATTATAATGTCTTTGATATAGTGAGACAATTGAATTTCAATGTGACATATTGATGTTTTTTGAAACTAATAATTCGTCAATATTTCCCTAACAAAATCATCATGGCGAGGACTAAGTAATTCCCAACCACATGGCTCAAATATCAAAAACCAATAAATCTTAAAAAAATTCTCCTAGGTTATAATAGATTGGTTTCAAAAATTTCATTGTGACCTTATTCACTTCACCACACATTATAGTGTGAACCATTATGTCATAACCCAATACAACATTACCCCAAAACCAAAACGATGCTAAATTCTATCCGAATAGTCTTAATGGTATAATAAACTCCTTAGATGTCCTCAAATTGACCCTTATGGTGAATCTCATCCAACTATGGTGTGGTTGTTTTCTCTTTAGAATAATTCCTTTATCATGTATGATTAAATTTATTAATCAGTATTATCATGTAAGATTTGATCATTCCTCCATCATCACAATCATAATGAAACTACAATAGTTATAGTGTAATTACTTATCACAACAGATTAATCCACTTCTATGGAATATTGACTCAAGAAACTTCCTTCTCAGATAAAATATATTCTCTTATCTTGTGATATTAATTAATTTTTTTTATAATGTGATCATCTACATTCATCCCATGGGGTTTTATGAAAAAAAAACCACATTCCTCAAATTCACATTAATCTTTAATAAACTTTAATGATATTAAAACTTATCCCTGAGCATTATTAAAATGGATAAAACATGAAAACATCCCGAAATAAATAACAAATTTTCCCTAGAAATAAGTTATAAGACACATAAAATGTTAAGTAAATCTAAAAACCAAACCATAATAAAAAACTATGTTTGTGATAGAACTCATCCCCTTGGTCGAAGATCAATATCATTTTAACCATGTCTCCTTTGAGATCAAACCATCTTCCACATCACCAATTCACCTTTTTTATTTTATCAATACCTAAAAGGGATTTTAAATATCCACCTTTTTATTTTTTGGAAACATTAAACTCAATACATAAATAGAAGTTATCTTCTTAAAACTTTAGCTACCAATACTTCGATATTCCCTTCATTTGGAAGACTTATCAACTCCTATCTCTTAGATGATCACAAAAATGGAAAATAGAGTCACCCCCACATTTAATAAGTGGTTTTATCAAGATATGTATAAATTTATTTGAATTTTATAAAAATTACAATAAAATCTCAGCACGGTCCACCTTATACTTAATAAAGTGGAACTCGATGCCAATTTGATTCTACCTCAAATTTAGTATTGAATTAATTTTGAATTGGATTAAACTCTCCATGCCACACCCAATATCCAATGAATATAAAAAACAAACCCTCAGGTATTCTACATGGTCTTTCATGTATATAATTTGAGCAGTTTCTTATAGGTCCACAATATAACAAAATTCTGTTGAACTAAATCTAAAACAATTATTCTTCTTGGAGTTCCGAGAAATGCATCTTCCTCTGATAAAGAATTTAAATAAAAAAGTATACTTTCAATATTTATCATATCATATATAATTTTCATTGAAATGTATATAAAAGTATAATTATGTATTTTATTTCCTTCTTCAAACAAGAATAAATAGTTCATTTGATGCATTTCAATATTTTTTTTCATACAAAAGTTTTTACTCTCATTTCCATTAGAATCATTAACCAAGTGTACTTACAAACATAATGTTGAGTCTTGACACATTGAAAGAGATTAGTATTCCATTGGCACTTCAAAAATCCTTTTGATTTATAATGCTTCCATATTCATCTATGGATAACCTAATGTCAAGTTTTGTAGCAGTGAAAACTTATTTCATTTATTTATTCCAAACCATTTTAAATATTCATCAATACACTTCTCTTAATAGAGAAATATAAAATCTACAACAGTGGTGAATTACGTAACCAAAAGTAAATTCTTTTCACTAATCATTTTCATCACAAAGAGGTTTCTCATTTTTTTTGAAAATTCCTTAAAATTTACTTCTATATTTCAAGAATAAACTATGTCATCAGAATATACAATCACAATAAGTGAGATTCTTCATCTCCATTAGAAATAAATATTTTAATCCAATTCAACTTTCTCAAATTTTTTACTCTTTAAGCTACTGTATTGATTTTAATACACTACCAAAGGTTATTGTTTGAGGCCAAATGATGTCTTCTTTATATTGAACATTAAAAACAATCACCTTTAGGGATAAACCCTTCTGTTCATTCAATGCTATCATATTCATAACTTTATTCACTATAGGATTATGGATTCATTTAGATTTGATTTTTTTCATTATTTTTGGAGCCTATATTTCAAAAATGATTAATATCCATTAGAACCTTGATAGTGGATAAAATTTCACATTAAAATAAATACCCTCAATTTGAGAATATTCTTTGTAAACCAGATGCGTTTTTTTCCTACCACTTCATATTCATCATGGATAATATATCACAAAACCCATTTTATCATGATCACTTTTTTGTTATAGGGATGTAACATGAATTATTATATATTTTTTCTTCTCTATATTATTAATAACTACTTCCATCACTAAAACCCAATACTCATGTTGTAAGTTTTCATCACCACTCTTTTTTAAAATTATAAAATCAAAATTGTATGATTAAAAAATTGGAAACTTCTCCAGGTTTGTACACCATTTCCGTTGTATCTATGAATACTTTTAGGCACAAGATATATTATTCTTCTATAGAACTTATAATTTTCATGATATGAACTATACTCATTGCCTAAATTTTCAAAATCATCATAAGTGTTTTAAAAATATAATCACTCATCTAGAATTCTCTCATATTATACATTTTTTTGAGATCCTTTAACAACGTCAAAATGTAGAGATAATTATAAGTAATTATGATTTTATAACACATATACATAAGGTTTTTGACACGTTCCTTATCTTATTTTTTTTCTTTAGTTATTTCTTCCACTATGCATATACACAAGAAATATTCATTCTTTGGTGCTCTCATCAAACTTACCTAAATGTTTTCTTTTAATATTTACATAGTATGAGTTATAGAAACACTTTAAATTCATAAATCATAGATTCTTTTTGAACCATAAATCATATGGTGTATTGACTAATTTGGGTCAGAGTAAACATTGGCTTAGAATATAGACAGTAATGGTTGTGGATTGTCTCAAAAAAATATGTTGATGTTGCATGATCTGAAAGAATTATTCTTCCCTTGTTCACTAGGATTCACATATTTTTCTCAGTAAATCCATATTTCTGGGGTTTATTATAAAGGCCGAGAAATTACCTATTATTTTTTAATTATATCAAATTATTATGACATTGTGAAAATTGACGTCATGTGATTTTGAGGCCCGGAGATCCGGGAACGGAATTTTGAACATCTTTTAAGGTACGTTCAATAATCATGAAGGAAAGAATCTATATATTTTGAACCGATGCTTCGATTAAAAATTCAAGGGAACCGTTTAATTTTTAACATCGAGATTCACTTAAGAGAAGTTTAACTTTGTCTGTAAAGGGTCGTATGAAATTTTTTTTTTTAAATTTTGGGAAACAATTAATAACATTAAAACAACTATAAGTTATTTTATTATTTCTTCAACCATTGAGTGGCAGATGGCAGAACTGTAGTGGAAAAACAAAAATTAAATAAGAGGCATTTAATGATACGTCCCTTTGGATGTGTAACCGCAACGTTCATGGATTAAAGGTTCATTAATTGCGGTTCATTAATTAACCATATTAATGAATGTAATGTGGTGTAATTTCTTTTCTTTAATCAAACCTTTGGCAAAGGAATTGAGAACCCACAGGAGGAACCTATGAGAAAACACCAATGAATTTCCTCTCCAATTAAGAACGGCGTATAAACAATGACCATTGGGGGGAAAATATATGGGGATTGATGAACAATGGAGAACAGCTTCGAATGCAGATTCATTCCATCATCTACAATGGATTCCACCTAATCCAGGTAGAGGGTTTATGTGTTTTATGTTTCCTCTCATTCCATTCTTGTAAAATACAACAAACTTGGACCAACTGACTAACAGGTTGATCCGCGTCTCCTTCGTTCTTATGGGTGGTTGTTTCAGGGTCTTAATTTGGGGAATTTTTCTTTCCGATTTATGGTTGTTATTACACAATGTTAGTACACTAACGTGAACGGTGCGAGCCAATCTGAAAAAGAACTACACCCCTATAATAAATTAATTATATGCATTCTTTGCGCGAGAATAGGAAACAAGTATGGAAGATGAAGTTTAGAGCCTTATAGTGAAGACGGAGACCTAGGAGGCATGTAGGCATAGACGAGAATGAAAACTGACAACCAGAGGATCTTCATTGGCCCACAAGAGAAACCATCGGCATAGCAGCGCCAACGACTAGTGTTGACAGCCATTAGATCTTGTCGCATGGTAGAGTGGAACCCGTAGGTGACACAATGGAAGGAGATGTCCCATAGTGCCATCCAGGAAGAAGATAGGCCTGCTCGATTAGACCAAAGGCCGACTCCAACTGGCCATTTCAGAAGGGGAGGCGGTGCCCTGCTGGTGCTGCCAGCTAGCTAAACCAGACACACCACATCTAGTCGGTGCATCCCGAAACCGGCCCACATCCATGAAGTCTAGGTTTTAAAGGCAGTCCAAAGCCATGAGCTAGGCTGGACCTACCAACCAGGCCAGACACCTATCAAACTCGGGCCCGACCAGTTCTCTTTCTCTAAATTAGTCGTATCTCACAAACCAGGCGTCCAATTAATGCATCATCTGTGGTGTGAGGACCCTCGAGATGGGGTAGGACTTTTTAGATACTCCACATGAGTTTTTGAAGATACGGGTTTATGGATGGGTTGGATCAGAATTGAATGAAACCGGGCCCTATTTACCCTCTTTCCTATATCTTACAAACCCGGGGGTCCGATTGATTCATCGTCTTCCACATTGGAACCCTTATTACAAGGAAGTCCTTCGGGTTACTTCTTTGTGATACTTTGTGATTGTTGAAATATGACCAGTCACATGAGGAGAACATTCTTGGGAACTAAAGCACACCAAGTGCAGGAATCATGTGGCTGACTGTCAAATGAAGAGAGGCGCTCTATGGATCGATATGAGAGAGACCCTTTGTGGATCAAAAATAGTGCTACCCAGTGTGGATGGGAATTAGTGCAACCCTACATGGATTGACAATAATGTGACCCTATGTGTATCAATAGTAGTGATACCCTATATGGATCCACATTAGAGCAACCATGTGTGGATCGATAGTAGTGTGACCCTGTGTGGATCGAGAGTAGAGTGACCTTGTGTGGAGCGACAGTAGAACAACGCTATGTGTATCAGCAGTTTAGTGACCATTCGTGGATCATATGCAGAACCACTCAATAGAATAAAATGATATAGCTAAAGAATAATCATATTTATTCATTTTCTCTAAGTTGTATACATGGTTTGAGCTATATTTTACTTATTTCTTTGTGATTGATATCATGCTTTTTGTTTTTTCATTTGGGTAATTCTGAGAGACCTTCGGGGGTCTTGGGGTCCCTACTGAGTATTTTTATACTTACTCCTACACAGGATTCGCCTACACATTGTTTTGTCTTGTGAATACGATGAAAATATTGACTGAGACTCGAGGAGATAGGGCTAGATAGTGCTCAGAGGTGATTGAAAGATGTGGTAAGTTGTAGTGACAGCAGACGACGAGTTGTACCTACCCTTCATGTTGGATCCTTAGTGGATGTCCTCCGGAGCTTGTTATTTTCTTTTTTGATATACTTTCTTTCCATATGGTCTTGTATAATGACCCCCTTACCTTCAGTACTTACTTTTACTCTCAGTGGGGGTTTTTAGTAGTGGTTATACATTCCCTTTTTCTGTTGTGTTTCACTTGTATGTAGTGTGTACCTAGTCTCTGTCTGTACAGAATTAAAGTAAATGCCTTTAATTTTTGGTATTATGCCTTTCCAATTCTAGTATCTAACTCCTAGCCTATGGATGTCGGGCTTGGGGTAGTCACGACATGGGCCTCGAGGGATGGGTCATGAAAAAGTTGTATCAAAGGGTAGTCAGTTATAACAGAAGAACTAAGAGTCTGTGTTTTTCAATGGATCAATTATTTTAAGATTCTTCAGTTCATATTATAGTTTGGGGAGTCAAATATAGGTAAAAAAGCTAACATATCCATACACTAGGACCTTGAGTCCTGATTTCCGACTCGACACACGAAAAAACTATTTGCGTGTGTTTTGATTTTTTTCTTTTGGTCTATTTTGAGTTAGCTAACCAGGTATTACTTATTGACCATGGCACATATGTTTATTTACAATATTTCCCCACATATACAACCAACTAGGATTCTAGTTATATATCATGATGATGACACGCTGAGGGATGATGATTCGGTGCAAGGCCCTCTTACTACGATAGCTAATTTGAGTGGTGCACCAGTAGCACCACCACCCATAGGGCAGCAGTTTCCCCAACCCCACCTGCGGACTATGATTGAAAAAAAGTGCATTACACATTTTCCATAGGAATATGACTTTGAGGTATAGAGGTGAGATAGATCCATAGGAATCTGAGGACTGGCTAGAGGGTGTGGAATGAGTTTTTTCATTTCGTCGAGTCACCAGCATACCAGATTATGATCCTAGCTGCTAGTCACTTTCAGGGAACAATAGTGAGATGGTGGATCTTGATTCTCCAAAATCACAAGGATATGACTCTATCTAGGATAGAATTCTAGAGATTATTTATGGAGGTGTTCATATTTGTGACAGTACTCTCTATGCCTATCCAGGAGTTATTGCACATACAGTAGGGCAACATGACAGTGGCCCAATACTTGACGATATTCACTAACCTCTCTCACTACACCATGTACATGGTATGTGACCATTTCTTTAGGTCCCAGACCATTGAACAGGGTTTTTGAAGGGAGATAAGATCATCAGCGATATCTCTCAACATCCTAACACAGGATGGAGTGCTAGAGCGAGAACTATTGGTGGAGAGGTTTCTAGTTCAGTAGGCACCAATGGTGAGAGCCACCATCGGATGATAGACAACAGATTCATCTGAAGTAGGCATTATGTAGATGAATTAGAGGTACAAGCAGTCCAGAATATCCAGAGGATGACCCCATGAAATAGGGTCATAGGTGTGGAGCTGAAGACGTACATGAGGTCAATAGAGGAGCAGGTTGTGCTACTCATGCGGGAGGCAAGGTCACATAGATCGCAACTGTCCAACCCACTATACTGATGATAAACAGATGATGGAGGGACCTTCGACGTAGTGACAGATGTTCTAACGAGGAGGTTCATAGGGTGGAAGATGTGGTAGAGGAGTAGGTCATGCTGTAGGTGGTGGATGATGGTTTGACGTACTACCGCCACCACCCCCAGGTGGTCCACCCCGACCCTAGCGAGCTGGTGCACAAGATGAGCTAACTTCAGGTAGCAGAGGCCAATGACCATGAAACTCCAGAATTGTTTCAAGGTACAATTTGTGTCTATTACACTTGAGCTATAGTTATTATAGACTGCGGTTCCAATCACTCTTTTATTACAATGACTCTCGTTCAGTGCTTGGATATTATGATGGAGTCGTTGGCTCAATCATTACGTTTAGATATTTCTACGAGAGAGGATTAGATGATTACACAACAGTGTAGGTAGTGTGAGCTTACTTTATGAGGAGAGAGATTCAGCAGGGATCTCCTAGTAGTTGCATTTAGGCCTTACGATGTCATCTTGGATATGGACTGGCTATCCATAGTCCATGCTCAGATCTACTGTTTTAGGTGAAAAGTGTGGTGTGTCTATGAGAATGTGACTGAGTTTTCTTTCACTAGTGATAAGGAAACCTTTGGGGCATAGGATGTAATTTAACTAAGGAGGTTAAAAAATATCACTCATCTGTTGGATAGCCTCTCCCTTGGTGTGGTGGATGAGAGGAGTATGAGCTATCATGTTGTGGTGGGCCAGTCTGCGAACATCTTCCTGGAAGATGTTCCGGGTCTACCTCCTCATAGAGAGGTAGAATTCTACATAAATCAATACCCCAACATGACACTGATATCTATGACATCATATCAAATGGATCCCATGGAGCTTTGTCTGTTTAGGGAATAGTTGGAGGGCTTCTAGAGGAAGGGGTTCATAAGACCTAGTGTCTCTCCATGGGCAGCCCTGATTTTGTTCGCCATGAAGGTAAATGGGATTTTAAGGATTTGTTTGGACAATTGGCTCCTGAACCAGGTGACAGCGAAAAAAAATTATCTTCTGATGCAGATTGATGATGTATTTGACCAGATGAAGGGAGCATGGTGGTTTTCAAATATAGACTGTATATTAGGCTATCATCAGCTTCAAGTGCGGGATGGGGACGTACCGAAGACTGCCTTCAGATTCCGATATAGAAAATATGAGTTCCTAGTGATTCCTTTCAGTGTGAACAATGTTATGGAAGTGTTCATGGGACTCATGAATAGGATCATCCATCCTTACCTATATCACTTCAGGGTGGTCTTCATTGAAGACATCTTGGTATACTCGGTGTTGGAGGAGGAGCATACCACGCATCTGCTGATAGTTTTTGATACAATTTATGAGAACCAGCTTTATAGAAATATCTAAAAGTTCTAGTTCTAGATACAAGAAATCCACATTATAGGGCATGTTATTTTGGAGGCTGTAGTTGCAGTATTTCTGGTGAAGTTAGAGGTAGTTCTTGCTTGGGATCCACCCAGGAGAATGATTGAGGCACATAGTTTCCTGTGGTTGGCTGGGTACTACCAGATATTATTACTTGATATTTCCAAGGTAGAATCACCCTTTTTAGATTTGATAAATAAGGTAAAACCCTTTATATGGATGAAGAGATTCTATCAGAGTTTCCAGGATTTGAGGTGGATACTGACGATTAACTCTATATTAAGGCCACCAAAAGAGGCCGTTGGGTAAGTAGTCTACCGCGACATATCAGGGACCAGACTGGGATGTGTCCTGATGAAGGAGTGAGTGATCGCCTACATATCACAAAAACTGATTCAATGTGAGAATAACTATGTGACCCATGACCCGGAGTTAGAAGAAGTGGTATTTTCATTGAAGATGTGATGATACTACTTGATGGGAGAACGATTTACCGTCTACTCCAATTATAAGTGTCTGAGGTATATCTTCTCACAAAAGGACATGAACCTGAGACAACAACGATGGATGGAGTTTCTCCAGGACTATGAATTTTTGATAGTATGCACTCTTGGGAAGGGAAACATAGTAGTAGGTGCACTCAGCAGGAGGTTGAGTCTAAACCCGCTGAGTGAGGAGACATAGTAGTTAGCCGCATTGCAGACATCCTTTATGTATATTAAATGAGAAACTTACCTCCAGTCTATGACTATCACTCCGGTAATCCTTCAGAATGTTCGGGAGGCATATCTTGGGGAAGTTGACTATGAGTCTATATGTGCCCAGATATATTTAAGAGAGGCTCCTAAAGAATATTTGATATGTAGGAAGAACACCATCTTTTTTAGAGGATGCACCAAGGTACCAATCATGTTTCAAGGGTAGGTGTTGAGTAAATTCCATACATCCCCTTTGTCAGTATATCCTGGTGTGGTGAAGATGTACTAGGACCTCCAACATTAGGACTGGTGGCTAGGGATAAAGAAAGCAGTGGAAGAGTTTGTTTCATGATGCCTCACTTGTAACCAAGTGAAGGTCAAGCACCAGCTTAGCACAACAACTTGAAGTATCGGAATGGAAGTGGGATGGTATCTCAATGAACTTCATGACGAGGTTACCTTGTACATCCAAGGGTCACAACTCTATCTGGATGATCATTGACCGACTCACCCAGTCGGCCTATTTTCTACCCATTCGAGAGCAGGGGTCAGTAGAGGCCTTGGGACACCGCTACATCCATGGGACAGTATGAATTCATGAGATTCCATCAACAATCATTTTAGATCATGATGATAGTTTTATATATTGGTTGTGGACTAGGTTACAGGAGGATTTTAGGACTTAGCTATGCTTGAACACCATCTTTCAACCTCAGACAGATGGTTAGAAAAATAAGACCATACATACACTTGAGGACATTATTTTTGCTCACATCCATGATCCTGACCACAGTTGGGAGGACCACCTACCACTGGTGGAGTTTTCATACAACAACAGTTATCACTCCACGGTGGGTATGGAACTGTTTGTGACCTTGTACCGGTGACCTGGTAGATCTCCTCAATGTTGGAAAGACCTTGGGGGTCTTCTCTTATGGGTCCAAAGATGGTACATGCTACCATTGAGAAGGTTCATATCATCTAGGAGTAGAAGAAGACTGCACATAGCAGGAAGAAGTCTTATGCCGACAGGAGACGAAGACCATTGGAGTTCAAGGAGGGATACCATGTTTTCCTTAGGGTCTCACCCCAATGAGGATTTTAGATATTTTTATGGGGCATATAGGTATCTATGAGGTTCATCGGACCATTCCAGATTTTTAGTAGAGTTAGCGAGGTGGTGTACTACCTAGATCTTCCCCCAAAGATGCACCAAGTGCATACTGTTTTCCATGTGTCGCAAATGAGGTGATACGTGCAAGATCCATCAAACGTCATCGACTGGGGAGAGATAATAATTGATGATGGGGTGACGTTCGTGGAGTTCCCGATGGACATAGGGGATAAAAAGGAGAAGGTCCTATTGGGGTGTTCGATTCCTCTGGTGCGAGTTTAGTTACAGCATGAGAACCTCTAGGAGAGCACATGGTAGAGGGAGGCTTAGATTCATGCTTAGTACACCCTTTTTTTTCTTATCCTTTGTTATAGATTTTGGGGACATAAATCCTTAAGGTGGGGAGAATGTAAAGACTTTGAAATGTTGCATATTTTTTTTAATTATATATAATTATTACGAGGCTGCTAAAATTTGTGTCACGTGATTTCGAGGCCTAGAGAGCTCGAAACAGAATTTTGAACTTATTTAATGTATGTTCAGTAAATCCGTGGGAAGGAATTTATATCTTTTGAACCAGTACTCGAATTAAAAATATGAGGGCACCGTTGAATACATAGCGCCAAGATTCTTTTAGGCCAAGCTTAACTTTGGCAGACAAGCGTTGAAAAAAAAAGATAATTTTTAGACATTCGGAATAATAATAATAATAAAATAAATATAAGTTATTTTATTCTTTCTATAACTGTTGAGTGGTGAATGGTTGGATAGTAGTGTAATGAAGGGAATTAAAAAGATACATTTAATGACACGTCCCTTTGGATGTGTAACCACAATGTTTTTGGATTAATGGTTCATTAATTTTGGTTCATTAATTTACTATATTAATGAATGCAATGTGGTGTAGTTTCTTTTGTTTAATCAATACTTTGGTATGTGAAATGAGAACCCATTATAGGAACCTCTAATGAAACACTGAGGACATTCCTATCCAATGAATAATTGTGGAAGAATGACGACCATTGGGGGAAATGATTTGGGGATTGACAAGAAACGACGAACGACTTCGAATGCGGATTCCTTCCATCATTCAAAATGGATTCCACCGAATCTAGGTAGGGGGTTTACATGTTTTATGTTTCCTCCCATTCTGTTCTTGGAAAAAACAATGAACGTAGAACAACTGACTAACGGGTTGATCCGCGTCTCATTTTTTCTTATGTGTGGTTATTACGGGGTCTTAATTTGGGGAATTGTTCTTTATGATTCGTGATTTTTATCACCCTATTTAGAACAAAAACGCGGAGGGTGTGGTACAATATGAACAAGTTCCAAACCCCCCGCCATTCTTGGTTTATGTACATTCATTTTGCATAACTGGGCAATGAGTTGGAAAGGAAAATTTAAGAGCCTCGCAGTGAAGGCGATGACTCCGGAGGCCCATAGACACAAACGAGAAATAAAAAGGACTATGAGAGAATCTCTAGTGGCCTTCAAAAGCAACCGCTAGTGTGTCACCACTACTGTAGCATCATCAACAGTTGGTGGCGGCGGCCAGCTGAGCCGACCACTTGGAGGAGTGGCGCCCGCAGGCACCGCAGTAGCAGGAGGTGTGACCAACTGGGCCGTGGTGGGTGGAATGACGCGACATCGCTGCACTGTGCTGGAAGAAGATCATCCCGAATGGGCCGATCTATTAGACCAAAGGCCAGCTCCAACATGCTGTTTGGGAGGGGGAAAGTGCCTCGCAGGCACCACTAGCTGGCCGAACCTGACACACTGCCTCCATTCGGTACGTCCAGCAACTAACCTGCAACCACATAGGCTGGGTTTTCTAGGTAGATTGGACTAGAAAGTCGGGACGGGTCCACCAACTAGGCTAGACCCGCAAGCTGGTCCGGACCCACTAGCTGGGCTGAACCCCTACTGGAACCAAACCCGCCTGATCTTATTTCACTAAATTGGCTGCATCTCACGAACTGTGTGTCCGATTGATACACTTTAAGTGGCGTGAGGACCCTTGTGACAAGGAGGTTCTTTTTAGATACTCCACTTGTGTTTTGGAAGAATATGGAGTACAAAATGGTTGGATAGGACTCCAATGCAACTGGGACTTATTTACCTTTTTACCTATATCTTACAGACCGGGCGTCTGACTGATTCATCGTCTATCACATTGGAACACCTATGACAAGGTGTTCTTCTAGGTTACTTCTTTGTGAGACATTGTGGTGGTTGAAATAAAAATAGTTTCTTGTGAATGGGTTTCTAGTGAACTCAAGTGCACTAAGTGCAAGAATACTATGGCTTGATGTCAAGAGAAGAGATAACCTCTGTGGATCGGTATGAGAGTAACCCTTCATGGATCGACAGTAGAGAGACCCTGTGTGGATCTACCGTAGTGCAACCTTTTTTGGATCGACAGTAGTGCGACTCTATGTGGATTTACAGTAAGGAGACACTATTTGGATCGATAGTAGAGAGACACTATGTGGATCAACAGTTCAGTGACCCTTCATGGATCAGAAACAGAACCTCTCAACAGAATAAAATGATCTAGCTAAAGACTAATCGTCTTTATTCATGATCTCTAACTTGTATAGCTAGTGTGAGATGTCTTTTACTTAGTTATTTTTTATTCAGATCATTCTTTCTTTCCTTTGTGTAATTATTAGTGACATTTGGGGGTCTTGGGGTCCCTACTGAGTTTTGTTATACTACCCCATGCATGGGCTTCTCCTTCATCTTATTATGTATTGTGCAGACGACAGACAGCTTGACTGAGACTCGAGAAGCCAGGGCTAGACGTTGCTCGAATGTGATTGACAGACGTGGTGAGCAGCTGTGATGGAAGACTAAAAGTTTTAACTACCCTTTAGGTAGGATCCTTGGTGGACAACCTACAGAGCATGTTTTTTCCTTTTTACTATACATAATTCCCAATAGGGATTTTATACTATCCCCTTTACATTCAGTACTTACTTTTACTCTTAGTGGTGGTTATTAATTATGGTTATACATTCCCTTATTCTATTGTGTTATTATTTTATGCAGTGTGTACCTAGTCTGTGCGTGTACAGGTTTAAAGGCATTGTCTTCCCTTTTTTGGGTGATGCATTTCTGGTGCTCGTTGCCAACCCCTGGCCTATGGAAGGCGGGATTGGGGGTAGTTACAGCATGATCCTTGGGGGATGGGGTGTGACATTTATAGAGATCTATATTCATGTATTATCCTATGCTATGAAATATATACCTGGAAATATTCATTTTTATATTCAGATACATTATCTGATAAAAATATTTTTATTACATAACAGGTTCGATTCTCAACAATAATTTGAATGAATTTAAATATACCAAGATCTTTTGATTCACTCAATAAACAAATTATATAATCCATTCCATAAAATCATAAAAAATCATTAAATACTTATCTTCTTTGGTTGAACTATATAATATTCATTGAAAAATAATTGATTATATTCGTTCAATAGGTTTATTTGTTTCAATTTATACAATCATTTGGCTATTATTTACCATCTATCCCTTATAATATGTGTCACGACCTGTCCCTCGGGGCTTGTGCCGTGACTACCCCATGCCCGCCATCCATAGGCCAGGGCTCGCGACTAGCACCGAAAGGTGTACTCCCTAAAACTGGGAAGAAATTTCCTTTATAGCCTGTAAACACACACAACCAAGCACACAACAAGATACGAACAACAAGTAAACTGTATAACAAAAGAGTGAGAACTGAAAGGAAAATGGGCTAGAATACAATCCCAAATGTAAAGTACTAGAAAAATGAAATGTACAGGAATAAATTAAAATAACTCTTGTGAACACCCACTAAGGATTCTACCTAAAAGGCATGTACAGCTCTCGATCAGGTCATCTCTGCGGTACGCCTCATCTAATATCCACCTCCGAGCTACCTCCAGTCCTGGTACACTTGTCCTCAATCAGTGCTATCCATCTTCTGCACTAGACACAACAGGGTGCAGGCATTGCCCATGTAGGGGTGAGTATATCAATAGTCAGTAGGGTCCCCCGAGACCCTCAAGGTCTCACAAAATCCACAAAGGAAAAACCGCCAAGAAAGGAAACAAATGATAACCCTACTAAGGTATATGCCGAAACAAATACCTAAGTTATCAAGTAAACCCAACTCAATCATGAGGAAAACACATAGTCCTACTTCCAAGGCCAAAGCTCACCTGTTTCACAAAGGATGGAATACCGTGAAGGTAAGTAACACATAGGTACACCACATAGAAGGATACCACCAAGGTATTTGCACAAAGGAAAGTTCCACCCAGGTACAAACTCAGTTCACATCAGGTCTTTAGTACAGTAGTAGAGATGATTAGATGTAAATACTAAATCATCTTACTCTGTTAAGAGGAAGACCCATACATGATCGCTCGGTGCTGACTCACACAAGATCACTTAGTGCTGACCCACACTGGATCACTAGGTGCTAACCCACACCAGATCGCTCGATGCTGACCCACAAGAGATCGCTAGGTGCTGACCTGTAGAGACCAGAAGCTTGGTGTACATTGACATTACATTACATTTGTGGAATACTTAGTACATAACAAAAACACACACACAAGGATCGTAATAGTTTAGTGTCTTTGGAAACTCGGAATAAAATCTTCTAATCCTGGTGAAAGATCTTCAACATCTCCCATAAAGATCTTCTTTTTTTTTATACCTAAAGCCTTTCTTTATATCCTGGGGAAAAGTAAACATAAAAGGGAGAGATAAAATGATCAGTAAGGGTAAACAAAAGAAATATCAATCACATCATATACATAAGAACATAACTTTTGGAAATCTTAACCTGTAAAAGAGATCATAATTTCATAACCTGGGATAACTCATGGCAGTGAAATGTAATAACAATAATCATAACATAAAACATGAAACTTTGTGGCACAGACAAATAATCATAGAAAATCATTTCTTGTTAGTCAAGACTCATTGCCAAGACTATCTTAGTGGACAAAGTCCCTTTCTGAACCGAGTCACCCTCGTTTCAGTCCTGTTTCACTGAACTGGTATAACCTACCATTCCAGCCATGTCTATCTCATGAGATATAAAATCTTTACCCAATGCATTGGAGGGAGATATAGTTCCCACCAATATCACAATAAAACCATTCTTATGTGTGCCACAAAATCGTAAATCATACATCATTGCATAACCCATGTAATAAAAATGGGAATCTCAAACATCATGACATCATAAAACAATTCATATAAGATAAAGGAATTCATAAAAATATTTCCATCACAACATAATAAAATCCATGTAATAATAGGGATAGAAACAGAACCCTTTATTATATTAGATGGAAAATAATTTTGATAAAACACTTGAACTCCATTCTTGAGGAAAATATCCTTTCTACTTGAAGAACACTTTTCCTTTCTTAACATGTCGTACAATTATAAAATAAAAGAATTTGATTAAAAATAAACATGAAAAATTGTAAAGGAAGATTCTTGGAAATAATGTTTTAAAAATCTATTCACACCGTATAAGTTAAAAAAACATTCTTCCCATACTTTTGTCGGAAAAGTCAAAAAGTACCTCGTACAAAAAACGACAAAAGATTCCTTTCATATCTTTTAATAAAAACCCACCGAAGGGTAAAATTGGATTTAAAAAATTTTAGGTGGATGGAAATAATATTACATATTCAGGAAACATGGATGTGGATGATAAAATACACCCCAGTAAATACCAAAGTATAAACAATCTCGGATAAAAATGAGATTGTGATTTTTTCCTTACCTTAGGTCCGATTTTCTTCATAGGTGTCCGAACTTCCTCTTCTTTGAAGCGCCTCTTTGAGACCTCCTCTTAGGGAACTAAAATTTGTCTTTGAGGAAGACCAGAACCTCTAGGATGTTTCAAGGGAAGTTTATAAGAGAATTTGGCAGGGGTTGGCCGTGCTTGAAGGCTCAAAGTTGTGTGAGGAAGAGAGGGAGGAGGTTCCCTTTTATAAGGGAGGAGAGGGGCTCCATTGGAAAAACTAAAAATATTATTTTATTATAAAGTGAAGTTTGGTTTTAAATAGCTCCAAATTGATTTATGTAGAGTCTAAGGTGGGGATGGGTCGAAATCCTTGCATCCAATAGAATTTAGACAAGTTTAGGTTCCTATTTTAACCTTATCATTTAGATTTAACATTAAGTTAAATAATTTTACTTTTACCGTGTCTTCTTGTGTTCTTACACTATAAGGTTAATAAATATACTATAAGAAGACAAACGAACCCCAAGTTGTTTATTATTAATATATATAACCTTATCTAAGTCAGTTGGCCGAACCTTAGTTTTTTTGGAATAAAATAACAATTAATAATATAATATTTGTTTTAAAAATAATTTTATGTCAATTTTGACACTATTTAGTAATTGATTTTTGTGAAACTCATAACAGAATGATAAGTTCGAAAGAAATTAATTTAATCAATACTAACATGTAATATTAACCAAGAAAATTAGTGGAATTCATAAAAAGTCAAAAATTATATTAATTTGGGTATTTATAACATCAATTATGTCAGTATTTCATTAATAAGATAATTACTGCATAATCGTTGTGTCATAACTAAATTAAATTATTTAATGTTTAAAAATTACAAATAAAATACCATTATGTAGGAAATATTTTTAGATTTCTAATGAATATTCATAGTCGAATTTATCTTATGTATAACCCCATATTAAAAATGATTTAGTAAATAAACTTTGATTTTAACTCTTTTAACCCTTCTTTAAATAAATTAATAAAAAATGTCCTAATCTAATCCAAGTGGGCCTAAATGGTCATATTTTATTCCTAAGTTTGTTTTTAGTCGAATTACACTTGTACAATAGAATTAGGACATGTTTTAGGCTAATAATATCATTTCTACCCTTAATTACCCTATTTACTTTTAACCGTGGTAAAAAAAGTAAAAAGTTACTATTCACCAAAAATTATTTTCATCTCATTGAACCACATTTTACTTACTAACATCAACCGTGTCTCTCGTATTTTTGAAATTCCACTCACAGAAGCGGTAAAATTAAGTTTTATGAAAAATTCAGTTTTTTTTAACTACCACTTAGTGGTTTCACTATTCATCAAAAATTGAAAGTTTTCAGAAAAATACCAAAAATTAGGCCTAAGCTATATTTGATATTATGAACTCAAAAATGATGTCTATTTTACCAAATTCAAAACATATCAGTTGCATTAACTAATTTAAAAATTAATTCCGTCATCAAAACAAATAGCGTGTTTTTAAGAGATAATAACTATCAAAAGATTGACACTTGTTTATAACTGGTTTAAATGTGAAATTAAATCTAATGACCAACATTGTATTAAATTGTAAAAATATATTCTAAATATACTTTAAAACCACTCAAATTAATAATTTATCACTATTAATTTTTTTGATTGAAAAAGTTGTTTTTAATTAAAATTTAGTAATTTTCACTATTCATCAAAATATGAAAGTTATCCGAAAATCACCAAAATTTCACCCTAAGCAAATTTCGATATTCCGAATCCAAAAATGAAGTCCATTTTGAAAAATAAAATTTAAAAAATTTCAAAAAGTGGTTGTTACTATTCATAACGGCTATTTTTAATAATATTTTAATAGCATATTGTTGTTTAGCGAAACTTGGTGTTGCGTACAACACACGCTATCATGGAAGGTCGCGATTACGTGTAATTCAAGATAGGTCAGAAATGTGTGTTGTGAAAGCTCCTTTTGGTGTAGCATATAACACAAGACATTAATGAAATTAAAAAGAATATTTTTCATAAAATCTCGGGGTGTTACATTCTACCCCCCTTAAAGGAATTTCGCCCTCGAAATTCGTCGGGGTTATAAGTGGTTTACTACTCGAAAGTTTCTTTAATAGAAACCCATATCGTAAAAAGGAATACCAAAACCAATCTTTAAAAACAAAAGTATGAAACGTAACGGTTACCCAAATAAACTAATCACTGGGTTTCCACATAGGTGAAAATATGGATATGGAAGAAAAATCAAACCATCATGTTCTGATGGAGAGTGGTAGAGAACATGGCTATGGAAAATCCAACAATCACAAATCCATAAATTTCTGATGATCTATGGTACCATATGATTAATCAGATAAAAGAGCACTAGGAAAACATTTTTGGTTTTCAAGATCGTTTCCCTAAAGTTGGAGAATTTGAATTAGAATAAATACTTACTTTAGTTTGGAACAATATCACTGTTGTTCGTGCCTTGAACAATTTCCACTTCATCTCATAAATAAATGAAGTTGAATTTGTTATTTGTGAAGTGTTAGCAGATCATGTGATAGAATGACGGGTTATTCCATCTGTCTCAAACAAAAGGTTAGCAAAAGCTATTAAACATACATAAGTCATTCTATAGTGAGATTAATCATATATGGTTCCTAAAATGGACTTATAATTCATATATCATACTGATTAATATAATAAAACTAGTTTCTACTAAATAGGGACTTCGTGTAGGCTAGTGGTAGGCGATAAAGTCCAGTCACACTTCAGTTGTGGGTTCGATTCCCACAGCCTTGTCCGACGCAATGGGCTGTCGCTCGTCCTGCAGGTTGTCCTTTTTCTAAAGCTATATTACTATAACATCCCATAAATAATATCGAAAAACGTTATATCCTAACTTATGTCCAACATAATCCATTCTAATCTTTAGGCTTATCTAAAATACTTCGGTCCAAGCTCATAGTATAAAGAAAATGATTACTTGAAATGTCACAGAACAATCACGTGAATGCCATCATTTATCCCCCATATATCATAAGATATATATCTTGTTGGTCAAATTACAAACATGTGAATAGCTTAATCATGTATTCTCTTGAAAAATGAATACCCATTAAACCTTAGTGAAAACATTAATGTTATCAAAAGTTTACTCTTTCCACATACCAAAATCCAAAAATTCTATATACTCAAACCATGATATAACCTTCTCCTTATATCAGTCATGAGCTCATGAATACTATCAAACATTTAATTTTCTCCTTATCCCTTCATTATGCGCATATCATCTTCATTCCAAAAATATCTCAATCACTTTGAATACCACATTAGACCAATACATAAATATTCCAATACTCCATGATACAACATTATTTTGGAATCCCATTACATAAACACTTAATCATTCCACCACATCGTTGTCATATTCAACATCGCCAATAGTGATCGCATGTGACTTCCCTTTGTCCTTTGCCTTAAGCATTTGCTCATGTCGATCATCACTAACCCTTGGATTAGGGCATTTATTAGCATAATGCCCCATTTCCTTGCACTTGAAGCATTGAAGTGTTGGTGGTGTGTTCTCTGCAGTGTTTTCTTTATTCACATAATTAGAAACCCATTTTCCATTACTTCGACACTCAGCTGCTCGATGACCTTCTTTTCCACACTTAAAACATTTTCTAGTCCCTTTAAGACAATCTCCACCATGCTTCTTTGCACACTTTGAGCTTAAGAAAACATTCATCTTCTTTTCACCATTATTCTGAGATTTCTCCTTGAACTCCATCGTTCATTTCTTGTCAAAACCATGAGATGGATATGTAACACCAACTTCCATTTCTACCTTGATAGCACAACGCACAATTTCTTCATAGATAATGAAGTATCTTATAGATAATGCCCTTCTAAGACTTGGTTTTAAGCCACTAAAAAATCGATCAACTTTTCTTTCAGGTTGGATGATAATGCCAGATGCATACCTTTAAAGTCTTGTAAAATTCGATTCGTATATACCAACAGATTCATCATCCTTCTGCTTCAGCTCAAGAAACTCCTTCTCCATCTTTGTTCGAAGAATACGAGGGAAGTACTTACTGAAAAACAAGTTCTTGAACTCGTCCCATTCCATGGACTCAATTTCATCTCTTGGCCTCGTATTCTTGATAAGATTCCGCCATTGATCAGCTTCACCTTCCAAACGATATACTACTACGATGAATTTATCATGTTTAGAACATTGAAGACCTGAAAATATCTTTTCAGTGGTACTGATCCATTGTTCAGCAACAAGTGGATCGGAAGACCCACTGAAAGAAGGTGGACGTTGCCTCATGAAGGACTCAATAGAATATTGTTCCCTTCTCTGCTCATTTGGAAGTCCATAATGATTCATAGCTTGTGTAAGTATATCAATAAGCTTTTTCACTCCATCTCCCATAACACTTGTTTGTTCAGGAGGAAAATCATTGCATTGTCCATTACATTGATCAACACGGTTCCATCGAGCTCCAGCCATCGTCTAAAACCCAAAATAATAGTGTGAGAGGCAAAAATCATGCTAGGGAAAACAACATAATAAAGGGGGAGTACCCTCAATATCTAAAATCTTAGGTTAAATTCTAAGATCTTTAGCACAATTCTAGGACTATAACCTACACGTATACTTAACCTTAGAGACATCCCTAGACATACCTTAGAAATATCTCTAGGGATCTCACTAAAGTTCTCGCATCCTAGTTTCCAAAGGTTGACTAAACCTTTCCTTTGATACCAACTGTAGAGACCTGAAGCGTGATGTACATTGACCTTACATTACATTTGCGGAATACTTAGTACATAACAAAAATACACACACAAGGATCGTAATAGTTTAGTGTCTTTGGAAACTCGGAATAAAATCTTCTAATCCTGGTGAAAGATCTTCAACATCTCCCATAAAGATCTTCTTTTTTTATACCTAAAGCCTTTGTTTATATCCTGGGGAAAAGTAAACATAAAATGGTGAGATCAAATGCTCAGTAAGGGTAAACAAAAGAAATATCAATCACATCATATACATAAGAACATAACTTTTGGAAATCTTAACATGTAAAAGAGATCATAATTTCATAACCTGGGATAACTCATGGCAGTGAAATGTAATCACAATAATCATAACTTAAATAATGAAACTTTGTGGAATACACACATACTCATAGAGAATCATTTCTTTTTAGTCAAGACTCATTGCCAAGACTATCTTAGTGGACAAAGTCCCTTTCTGAACCGAGTCACCCTCGTTTCAGTCCTGTTTCACTGAACCGGTATAACCTACCATTCCAGCCATGTCTATCTCATGAGATATAAAATCTTTACCCAATGAATTGGAGGGAGATATAGGTCCCACCCATATCATAATTAAACCATTCTTATGTGTGCCACAAAATAGTAAATCATACATCATTGCATAACCCATGTAATAAAAATGGGAATCTTAAACATCATGAAATCATAAAAAAATTCATATAAGATAAAGGAATTCATAAAAATATTTCCATCACAACATAATCAAATCCATGTAATAATTGTGATAGAAACAGAACCCTTTGTTATCTTAGATGGAAAATAATTTTGATAAAACACTTGAACTCCATTCTTGAGGAAAATATCGTTTCTGCTTCAAAAACACTTTTCCTTTCTTAACATGTCGTACGATTATAAACTAAACGAATTTGATTAAAAATAAACTTGAAAACTTGTAATGGAAGATTCTTGGAAATAATGTTTTAAAAATATATTCATGCCGTATAAGTTAATAAAAACATTCTTCCCATACTTTTGTCGGAAAAGTCAAAAAGTACCTCGTACGAAAAATGACAAAAGATTTTTTTCATATCTTTTAATAAAAACTCACCGAAGTGTAAAATTGGATTTAAAAAATTTTAGGTGGATGGAAATAATCTTATATATTGAGGAAACATGGATGTGGATGATAAAATACACCCCAGTAAATAACAAATTATAAACAATCTCGGATAAAAATGAGATTGTGATTTTTCCCTTACCTTAGGTCCGATTTTCTTCGTAGGTGTCCGAACCTCCTCTTCTTTGAAGCGCCCCTTTGAGACCTCCTCTTAGGGCACTAAAATTGGTCTTTGAGGAAGACCAAAACCTCTAGGATGTTTCTAGGGAAGTGGAGAAGAGAATTTTGCAGGGGTTGGCCGAGCTTGAAGGCTCAAAGTTGTGTGAGGAAGAGAGGGAGGAGGTGCCCTTTTATAAGGGAGGAGAGGGGCTCCTTTGAAAAAAACTAAAAATATTATTTTATTATAAAGTCAAGTTCGGTTTTAAATAGCCCCAAATTGATTTATTTCTAGGCTAAGGTGGGGATGGGTTGAAATCCTCTCATCCAATAGAATTTAGACAAGTTGAGGTTCCTATTTTAACCTTATCATTTAGATTTAACATTAAGTTAAATAATTTTACTTTTACCGTGTCTTCTTTTGTTCTTACACTATAAGGTTAATAAACATACTATAAGAAGACAAACGAACCCCAAGATGTTTATTATTAATATATATAAAGTTATCTAAGTCATTTGGCTGAACCTTAGATTTTTAGGAATAAAATAACAATTAAAAATATAATATTTGTTTTAAAAACGATTTTATGTCAATTTTGACACTATTTAGTAATTGATTTTTGTGAAAATCATAACAGAATGATAAGTTCGACAAAAATTAATTAAAGCAATACTAACATGTCATATTAAGCTATAAAATTAGTGGAATTCATAAAAAGTCTCAAATTATATTTATTTGGGTATTTATAACATCAATTATGTCAATATTTCATTAATAAGATAATTACTGCATAATCGTTGTGTCATAAATTAATTAATTTATTTAATGTCTAAAAATTACAAATAAAATACCATTATGTAGGAAATATTTTTATATTTCTAATAAATATTTATAGTCGAATTTATCTTATGTATAACCCCATATTAAAAATGTTTTAGTAAATAAACTTTGATTTTAACTCTTTTAACCCTTCTTTAAATAAATTAATAATAAATGTCCTAATCTAATCCAAGTGGGCCTAAATGGTCATATTTTATTCCTAAGTTTGTTTTTAGTCGAATTAAACTTGTCCAATAGAATTAGGACTTGTGTTATGGTAATAATATCATTTCTACCCTTAATTACTCTATTTACTTTTAACCGTGGTAAAAAAAGTAAAAAGTTACTATTCACCAAAAATTATTTTCATCTCATTGAACCACATTTTACTTACTGACATCAACCGTGTCTCTAGGATTTTTGAAATTCCACTCACAGAAGCTGTAAAATTATGTTTTATGAAAAATTCAGTTTTTTTAACTACCACTTAGTGGTTTCCCTATTCATCAAAAATTGAAAGTATTCAGAAAAATACCAAAAATTAGGCCGAAGCTATATTTGATATTATGAACTCAAAAATGATGTCTATTTTACCAAATTCAAAACATATCAGCTGAATTAACTATTTTAAAAATTAATTCCCTTCATCAAAACAAATAGCGTGTTTTAAGAGATAATGACTATCAAAAGATTGACACTTGTTTATAATTGGTTTAAATGTGAAATTACATCCAATGACCAACATTGTATTAAATTGTAAAAATATATTATAAATATACTTTAAAACCACTGAAATTAATAATTTATCACTATTAATTTTTTTGATTGAAAAAGATGTTTTTAATTAAAATTTAGTAATTTTCACTATTCATCAAAATATGAAAGTTATCCGAAAATCACCAAAATTTCACCCTAAGCTAATTTCGATATTCCGAATCCAAAAATGAAGTCTATTTTGAAAAATAAAATTTACAAAATTTCAAAAGGAGGTTGTTACTATTCATAACGGCTAGTTTTAATAATATTTTAATAGCATATCGTTGTTTAGGGAAACTTGGTGTTGCGTACAACACACGCTATCTTGGAAGGTTGCGATTGCGTGTAATTCATGCCAGGTCATAGATGTGTGTTGTGAAAACTCCTTTTGGTGTAGCGTATAACACAAGACATTAATGAAATTAAAAAGAATATTTCTCATAAAATCTTGGGGTGTTACATGACCCACACAGGATCACTCAGTGCTGACCCACAGATGATTGCTAGGTGCTAACCCACACACGATCTCTCAGTGCTGACCCACACAGGATCAGTCGGTGCTGACCCACATAGGATTGCTAAGTGCTGACCCACATAGGATCGCTCTTCATTCTTCAGGTCACAGCCAGCTACAGGGTTCCCGTGTTAAGCTCAATCGTCTCCGAGAGGGTATGCTCCTCAAGATACTGGTTGATACTCCAACTTCCATGAATTCCCATGTAGAAGTATCCCAAAGTACCACCACGTCAAAGGGGTATCAACGCAATAGACGGCACGTCAATCGGTTTCCCGGTCTGTAAGTTATTAGCCTTTTAGTCTTGAGGGCCCGGTTGGATTCGTGCTCGATCCAAACCGACCATGCTTCAACTTTATCCAAATCTCTAGTGGTGTATTCTCAAAGGGATCATCTCGCTCAAAGATTTCCCATGCCGCTAATGGCTCATTAAATGGTCGTTTGGTGCCGATGTTATGGCCAAAAGAACGTAAATGGGTCGTAGTGGGTCCGGGTCCAGTCTGTCCCAGCCCGACCTAGCCTGGGCCAACTCCGCTTGGGTCGACCCGGTCCGAACCTCTGGGCCTGGAAAAGACTTTGCGAGGTGTCTTGGCCGGGTGGCGCGGGGGCCGCAGGGCGGCGGGGGTGGCAAAGACGTGGTGCGGGGCAGCACGACGGGGCTGCGGATGGTGGTGCCATGGGGCGGCATGGCTGGGACGTGGATGGTGGACCCACAGGGCAGTGCGATGGGGCCACAGGTGGTTCTATGGGGCCATAGGCAGTGTGGTGGGGCCGTGAGTATGCAGAGCCGTGGGAGGGCGCGGGGTACCATGGGCGGCGGAGCGCCGCGGGGCGACACGACGTTGTGCCTGCGCCGGTAGCCAGTTGGACTGGCCGCTCGTCACTCGTCACCTTCGTCGCAATTCTCGAGTTCCACCGGTGCCAACTGCCAGCACCTATCGCCGTCACCATCGTGAAGAACACAACAATAAAGAATAACAGTGGTGGGTTCGAGCCATATTGGTTTATCCTGCACCCTCCACGTTAGGGTGGTAGCAAGAGACTCAACAAGATCATGAATCAAGAATCTTCAAACTTTACAATTTCATACGAATCATGGATCAACTCGTTTAGGTTGATCCGCATTTTCCATGCTTTCCCAAAATGAGGAATTTCATGAATTCAATAACAAACCATACTTCGTTCGTTTGATTTTCAATGAAGATTTTTTGCGGGGATGGAGATGATGTTGTTCTAAATAGACGGACGTCAGTGATGTCGGTGTTTCCTCGATCGTCGGTTAGTTGACATTGAAGACGTTCCACATCAACGAATGTCCCAAGAAAGAAGTCGGAGTCAAAGTTGGCATTTTTCGTTGGAGAGCTTTCACCCAAGGATCTTTCCTCCCAGTTCCACCAAAATGAAGAGGTACCCCAAATAATAGATTATGTTATCTATTAAGTTGTTGGAATAATTTTCAAATTTGTTTAATTAATTAATGGAGTTGATAATATTAATTAAAGGGGGTGACACCATTAAAGTGGGGAAGCTCAATATATTTCTCCCCATTAAGAGGGGAGTTCAAGGGGGTTTAAGTCTTAGGTGGTTCCCACTACCATAACCCACAGGGGAGGTTAGGATCGGGTGGTCCCCACGACCATAACCTATGTTGAGAGGTTTTAGCTCAGGTGGTCCCCACCTCTCAACATCTACATGGGAGTTCCAAAGAAAAATAAAATAAAATGATAAAAAAATTTATTTTATTTTATTTTTTCACATTAATCCCAAAAAATTAACTTTCACCCTCGACCAATTGTGGTCGAGGTGAAAGTATTCTTAAGAGAATATTGGAATTACGAGTTCAACAGTACCCTCAGATTTCAATTCTGAGAATCGGTTCAAAATTTACAAAAATGCACTCATGTGTTTTCTAAACGTACCCAAAAGAAGTTCAAAAATTAAATCCAGGCACACTGGGACTCAAAATCACACACTGACAATTTTTGTGGACTCGTAAAATTCTTATATATTAAAAAAACATTACATGGAAATTTTGGGTCTTTCCATTCTCCCCACCTCAGGACTTTACATCCCCATAAGCCACCACTAAAATCTAGGAAAACAAGTGGGGGTACTATGCACAAATCTAAGCCTCCCGCTCCCATGTGCTCTCCGGGTGGTTCTAGTGCTGCCAACGAATGTGTACTAAAGGTATCTACATACCAAAAAGGTCTCACTCCTGTTAGTCATCAATCTATATTGGAATCTCCGTAAAATTCTCCCCATCGTTGACATCCAGCATGCCATGGACGATGATGTTAGAAGGGTTATGCACTTATCTCTTTAGTTGGGATACATGGAGGACATCATGAACTCGGTGCAACTAAGGTGGAAGATCAAAGTGTTAATCCACCTCTCCAATTGTACTGGGGACCTAGAAAGGTCTAATGAACCTCAGAGATAACTAGCCACCTCGACCGAATCTCCTTAAACCTTATTGAGGTGAGACACGTAGAAATACATGGTCAAAATCCTCGAACTCCAGAGGTCTCCGTCTCTTGTCGGCATAAGTCTTCTGAATGCTCTGTGCAGTCTTCATCCTCTCCTAGATGGTCCTCACATTCTCTGTGGTTTCCCATACTATCACTGGTCCCACTAGTGCTGACTCCCCTAGGTCAGTCCAGCACAAAGGTGATCTACAAGGTTACATTTACAACACCTCAAAAGGTGTCATCCCAATGGTAGTGTGATAGATATTGTTTTATGAAAATACTACCAAAGTCAAGTGATCCT
This sequence comes from Viscum album, assembly GCA_963277665.1. Taxonomy (NCBI): domain Eukaryota; kingdom Viridiplantae; phylum Streptophyta; class Magnoliopsida; order Santalales; family Viscaceae; genus Viscum; species Viscum album. Next base: position 195,037,724 of record OY728145.1, read on the forward strand.
CCCATCTTCGACCGAAGTCGAGGACGCAAGAACGTAGCATGTCCTCTAGGGTCTGAATGGTCTGCTCAGTCTGACCATCCGTCTGAGGATGGTATACGATGCTCAAACAAAGCTACATCCTGAAAGCCTCATGCAACCCCTTCCATAGACGCGACGTTAAATGTGTATCATGATCAGATACAATCATTGAGGGTACTCTATGTAGCCGCACAGTCTCCTACACAGAGAGGTGACCCAAGGTTTCTACTGAACCCTGCCCCCTGATCGGTAGGAAGTGGGCCGACTTGGTGAGCCAGTCAAAAATCACCCAGATAGAGTCATTACCACTGGATGTACATGGATTTCCTATCCCAAAGTAAATGGATAACGCATCCCACATCTACTATGGGACCTCTAAAGGCTGAACCAAGCCTGCTGTTACCTGATGCTCTGCCTTCAATTGCTGACATGTGAGGCATCGAGAGACAAATTCTACTACTAATTTCTTCCTTCCAAGCCACCAGTACTATCGTCAGAGATCATGGTATGTCTTCTCCACTTCTGGATATACCACTATAGGGGATGTGTAGAACTCCATCATCACTTCCTCCCGAAGTGACACTAGTACCATGGTACGTCCTCTGAAAATTATGGCGTTCTTCCCACCATCAGAAAATCCATCAGTTGCTTGTCCTGTGGATATCTGAGCGCATCGAGCCTCACAGTCATCATCCCCACACTACGCCTCCATGACTCAATAAAGTAGTGGGGGAGTGACTTTAAGATACTGAAAAAAAATTCTCTATCTCTATCCACAATGAATATCTGCAAAGCAGCCAGCTACTCCATTGCTACACCTTATAGTTATATACTGGACCTCCTTCAGAGTGCATCTGCTACAACGTCCCCCTTACCAGTAGTATAGACTATCACAAAGTCATAGTTTTGGAGGAACTCAGGCCAACGTCACTATCTCAGGTTCAGGTCACCGTAAGAGAAGATATATCGCAGACTCTTGTGATTAGAGTAGAATGTAAAATGTTCGCCCATCAGAAAGTGTCGCCACATCTTCAAGGCGATGACCATTGGTGCTAACTCTAGGTCATGGGTAGTGTAGTTATAGTCAAGTTATCTTATCTGTCGAGAACCATATGTGATCACTGCTCACTCCTGCATCAGGACACATCCTATCCCCGTCCCTGATGCGTCGCAGTAGAATATGTAACCTATGCACTCCTCTGGAATCCTTAAGATGGGGGCACTAGTCAGCTTGTTCCGCAGCTACTAAAAAATCTTCTGGAATCTCTCCGACCACATGAAGGGTTTCCCCCTTTCCGTCAATGCTCGTAGTGGTGCTGCAACTCTGGAAAAATCTGCCACAAATCTCTGGTAGTAACCAACCAAACCCAGAAAACTATGTACCTCCATCACACTCTTGGGTGGCTCCCAAGAAAGTAACACCTCAATCTTCATTGGATCCACTACAAATTCAGCCTCTGATATGACATGTCCCAGAAAGTGAACCTCGCGGATCCAAAACTGGAACTTCGAGTGGTTACCATAAAGATGGTGCTCTCAGAGTGTGTCCAGTACTACCTACAAATGATAGGCATGCCCCTCCTTAGTAGCCGAGTATATCATAATTTCTTCAATGAAGACTACTACAAAGCGATAAATGTATTGATGAAAGATCAGGTTCATGAATCCCATGAACACTAATGGAGCATTGGTCATTTCAAATGGAATAACCAAGAACTCTTAATGGTTATACCGACATTTTAAAGCCGTATTATACACATCCTCATCTCATACTTTGAGTTGGGGATAACCTGATCTGAGGTCTGTCTTCGAGAACCACTATTCTCCCTTTAGCTGATTGAATAGGTTGTCAATCATCATAAGTGGGTACTTATTCTTCATTGTCACTTGATTCAGGCACCAATAGCTGACACAAAGTCTCAAGCTCCCATACGCCTTATTGGAGAACAAAATTGGGGCTGCCCAAAGAGAAAGACAGGGTCAGATGAATCCCTTCTACTAAAAGTCCTCTAGTTGTGCTTGTATCTCACGAAGCTTCATGGGAGCCATCCGATACGCCCGTGTAGATATCGGTGCCATACTGGGGTACAAGTCATTGTAACCATCCACCTCTCTACGAGGAGGTAGAACCAGAACATCATTAGGGAAGACATCCATGTAATGGTCCACCACTAAAGGATAACTCAAACTCTCCACATCAACTACTCCGAGGGTAAGTCAAGCCAACTGATGAGTGATCGGCTAAACTCTCCTCCAGGTAAGTCCATCTTGTGCTGCAATGGCTCCCTTCTCACCAGTGAAGGTAAACCTGGTCCAATCCGTGCGGACACACCGCACTTTGTGCCTAATACAGCCAATCTTATCATGGATTGTAGAAAACCAATCCATACCCAAGATAACATCGTAAGGCCTCGATGCTGCTACTAGGAGATCCCAGCCGAATCTCTCACCTCCTAGAGTAAGATCACACTGCCGGTACCTGTGCATTGTCGTCGAATCCACTCTCGTAGGAGTCTCTATCTTTACGGAATGAGCCAATAGCTCCATCGAAATCTCTGATCTCCAAATCAGGGAAGTGGAAATAAATGAATGACTGACACCTATGTCTATAAGTACTTCATCTAAGGTGGAATAGACACATATCGTGCGTCGAATCATCTTCGGAGCACCGTGATCGTAGGCCTCAACTGCATGGAGCTGAGCTTGCCCCTGTCCTCCTACTCCCTATGGTCAGGGTGGACCACCTAGTGGTGGTGGTGGTGGTGGTGGTGGTGGTGGTGGTAACATCTCGAATCATAACCCACCTCCAGCTGCAAGGCCAGCTCCTCTTCCATGTCCTTTTCCTCCCTTATGACCTCCTCAGTCGAATATATGTCTCTTCTTGGGTGGTCCTTCAACAGTCAGCTGATCTTCTGCTTGGAGATTCGGACAGTGACAAGCCATGTGACCTTACCCACCTCCTGTGAAACACTTCCCACTCCTGGAATTAACGGCTCTACCTCGGGTTCCTTACAAAACCAAATATGAATCATGCGGCCATCCACCTGTAGGTCTGGTCCTCTTGGACCTTTCTGTAATTTGTCTGCTGCTAGTTGCTAAGGACTTCGCAACATGATGACTGGTAGTGGGTCTCACTACTGGTAACTATTCAGCAAGGAAAATCTCCACTAAAAGGGTTCTCTCTAACACCCCCTCCTACGTCAGGATGCTGGCTGAGATCATCGAAGCCTTGATCTCCCACCTGAGTCCCTGATCGAAGGTTAGGGCCCTAAAGAATGGGCCCCGTACCATATCTGTGAAGTAGAGTGAGAGGGAAGTGAACCTTGCTGAGTACTAATCCACAATCATGTTTCCCTACTACATATGAATAAGCTCCTGTATTCACACTGCGTGAAGTGTCGCTGGGACAAACTCTACCCGAAACACACTCTTAAAGTCTACCCAGAGAAGCATCACCTCATCAGGAACCTAGATCATCAAGCTCCACCATCTTCCTACTACTACCTATAGAAGACTGGAAGAAAAGATCACTATGAGATCGGTTGGTGTCCCTACCAGTCGAAATACTCTTACCAAATCCTCCATCCAATCCTCAGCTACCTAGGGGTCTGTCTCTCTCCTAAACCTTAGTTTCCTCTGGAACTGTAACTCTTGCAACACACTCAAGTGGCGTGCACTCTCTGAAGTAGGAGCTGGTGGCATCAGTGGCCCAATGGGTAATGGTACTGTTGGTGCCTCCTATGGTGCCTCTACGAGAAGAGGGACCTACACCAAGGCCTCATTGGTCAGTGGGATATCATTGTGTACAACTCTCGGAATCCTAGATGGCTGTCTTCGTGGAAGCATCCTGAAGAGTAACAGGCGTGCCACAATCAAAAATTTATACCTGGTGAGCTGACTCAAAGATATGTCAAAGAAAACTCTTCAAAACACACACACACAATCAGTGTTTTTTTGCACTGAGTTAGAAATCAGAAGTCAGGGTCATAGTGTATGGATACATCAACCACCGCACCAATACTAGATTCCCTAAACTAATAACCACACTCACAACACTTAACACTGTTTCCATTAAAACTAAAAGTCAAAGTCTTATGTTCTATGGTAGAATCGACTCCTCTGATACAAATTTTTCATAACCTATCCCCTGGGGCTCGTGCCGTGACTACCCCAATCTCTCCTTCCAAAGTCCAGGGGCTGGTGACTAGAAACCAAAGGCGTATTCCCTAACACTGGGAAGGAATTGCCTTTATAACCTATAAACACACACAACCAAGCACACAACATGATATGAACAATAAGTAAACTGAATAAATAAGAGTGCATACTGAAAGTAAAAGGGGCCAGAGTACAAGCCCAACTATAGAGTACATGAAAACTAAAAAGTAAAAGAATAAATGAAAACAACTCTTGTGAACACCTTCCAAGGATTCTACCTGAAGGGTAGGTACAACTCTCGATTAGGCCGTCTCTGCGGTACGCCTTGTCTAATGTACACCTCTGAGCTACCTTTAGTCCTGGTACCCTTGTCCTTAGTCAGCGCTATCCGTCTTCTACACAAGACACAATATGGTGTGGGCATAACCTGTGTAGTGGTGGGTATAATGATACTAATTAGGGACCATGCGACACTCAAGGTCTCGCAAAATCCACAAAAGATAAAACACCAAGAAAGGAAACAAATACTAAACCTACTTAGGTATATACCCATACATATACCTAAGATATCAAGTACACCCATCTAAATCATGAGGAAAACATAGTGTCAAACTTCAAATCCCAAAGCTTATCTATTACACAAAGGAAGGAATACCGTGATGGTAAGTACCACACATGTACCCCACATAGAAGGATACCACCAAGGTATTTCCACAAAGGAAATCACTTATCAGGTATGAACTCAGCTGACACCAGGTATAAATTAAGTAAAATAGTAAAGAATATAAGATGTAACTACTGAATCTTCATACTCTATTAAGAGGCAGAACCACATAGGATCACTCGGTGCAGACCCATACAGGATCGCTCGGTGCTGACCCACACATTATCGCTAGGTGCTGACCCACACTAGATCACTCGGTGCTGACCCACATAAGATCGCTCGGTGCTTACCCACACAGGATCGCTCGGTGCTGACCCACACAGGATCGCTATGTGCTGACCCACACATGATCTCTCTTCATTCTTCACATCACATCCAGCAACAAGATTCCCACGCTAAGCTCGCTTGTCTCTAGGAGGGTCCACTCCTTAAGCTAATGGTCAATAATATAAATTCCATGAAGTCGCATGAAGAAGTATCCCAAAGGACCACCATGTCATAGGGGTCTCAATGCAATAGACGATGTGTCAATCGGTATCCCGATCTGTAAGTTATTAGCCTTTTAGTACCGAGGGTCCGGTTGGATTCGTTCCCGATACAACACGACCGTACTCCAACTTTATCCAAATATCTAGTTGGGTATACTCAAAGGGACCTTTTCACTCCAAGATCTCTAGAACCACTAATATTTCGTCAAATGGTCATTCAGTGCAAATGTTATGGACAAAAGAGCGTAAATGGTTCGTAGTGGGTCCGGGTCTGGTCTGACCCGGTCAGATTGACCCAACTCGACCTGTCTTGGGCTGACCCAGTTTAGGTCGACCTGGCCCGACCAGTGCTGGGCAGCCAGAAGGCATAGAGGCCACGGGTCCATGAGGTCGGCAAAGCCACGAGGCAGCATGGTGGGGACGGGGGCGGCGAGGCGGGGCCACAGACGGTGGAGTGCCGCGAGGCGCGGGGTTCCGTGGGTGGCGAAGCACCACAGGGTAGCCCAGCACCGAGCTGTGAGCAGTAGCTGGCTTGACTGACCGCCCTTCGTTTGTCGCCTTCTTCGCAAATCATGAGTTTCATTGGTGCTAACCGCCAGCACTGGTCATTATCCCCATTTCGAAGAACACAAAAATAATGAAGAACGACGGAGGGGTCGGGCCATGTTTGTTGGACCGAACCCTCCATGTTAGGGCAGTAGCAAGCGACTCAACAAGATCATGAATCAAGAATCATCAAACTTTACAATTTCATATGAATCGTGTATCAACTCATTTAGGTTGATCCACGTTCTACATGATTTCCAAGAACATGGAATTTCATGAATTTAATAACAAACCCAAGCTTGTTAATTTCATTCATTGAAGATTGTCCACAGAGAAGGAGAAGATGTCATTGGGAATAGATGGACGTCGGTGACGTCGACATTTCCTCGATCATCAGTTCATTGAAGTTGAAGATTTTCCTCATTAATGAATTTCCTGAGGAAGAAGTCAGAGTTTAAGTCGGTGTTCTTCGATGGCGTTCTTCATTGGAGAGCTTTCTCCAAAGGCTCCTTCCTCCCAATTCCACCAAAATGAAGAGGTAGGCCAAATAATAGATTATGTTATCTATTAAGTTGTTGGCATAATATTAAAATTTGTATAATTAATTAACTGAGTTGATAAAATTAATTAAAGTGGCGGCACCATTAATGTGGGGAAGCTCAAGAGGTTTCTCCCCCAAAAGAGGGGAGTTCAAGGGGGTTTAAGTCTTGGGTGGTCCCCACCAGCATAACCCGCATGGGACGTTAGGCTCGGTTGGTCCCCATCACCATACCCTATGTTTATAGGTTTTAATTCAGGTAGTCCCCACATGTCAACATGCACATGGGAGTTCCAAAGAAAAATAAAATAAAATGTTACACATTTTTATTTTATTTTATTTTTCACAAAAAACCCAAAAAATTAACTTTCACCCTCGACTAACTGTCGTCGATATGAAAGTCTTCTTAAGATAATATCGGCACTACGAGTTCAATAGTTCCCTCAGATTTCAATTCCAAGCACCAATTCAGAATTTACAAAAACCCACACGCCTGTTTACTAAATGTACAATAAACAAAGTTCAGAATTGCATTCGAGGCACATCGGGACTCAGAATCACGCGCCGTCAATTTTCGCAGACTCCTAAAATTTCTATATATTAAAAAACATAACATAGAAATTTAGGGTCTTTAAAATATGTAACACATATATTGGGTCAGTCACATGATAGTACATATAGATCTCTCATAGCATTTTTCTTGGAAATCCTGACGATATTATTCTACCCCAAATGACCAATTATTCAATTCCAAGTATAGTTCTACTCATTTATAATGATAATACACTAATTTAAATTTACATAAATTTAAAAAAGTTTTTATATATTCACCTTCATTTCAATGTAGTTATGTGATCATTCAAACTATTTATGAGACAATCATTATTTTGAAATATCACCTTATTCCAATTTTAAAAATGGTGGGAAATACTAGGAATATTGTATACAAAATCATTAATAAAGAAAACATAATTGGATTTCTTCTTACCAATAATGTTGTATCCAAATTCATTTATATTTTTTGATCCTATGCTTTGAAAGGAGACCAATTATCCATTGTATAGTTGTATATATTTTAAGAGATTTTCATTGGTAGTTATATGTGATGATCAACCACTATCAAGTATCATGAATTATCCAATTTTTAGATTTATAATCCACATCAAATACCATTGCATACCATTGATTATTAATCTTCTTAAAATATTTTGAACCTTGATTTTACTTTAGATGCTCTATTATAATGGTAAATAATATTTTGGTGGTGTGTCTTGGTTGTTACCACCTCCCAAAAGCATCCTCAAGAGAATCAAAGTAATTTTGTAACTGTATCATCCATTTTAGATGTTCTCTTCAATTATTTTTTGAATTTCATATTTACTCATCCAAAACTCAATACCTCTAAATTATTAATAAATTGAGGGATTATTCTAGAAAACCTATGATTTGTGTCTATATATTCCCTATCACCTACAATTTTATTCAAAGAAAAATCCAATTGAATAGAAAGCCAGTTATTCAAAATAATCTTTTTAGGTTTCTTTAATATTTGATATTCTTGGATTTCTTTAATATTCTCATGATTATGTAGTTTATTATTTACCTTAACCATTCTCTTAGGATTTTCCTCAGTGTTTTTTCCTTCCATGCCTATATTCTATTGAAATTTCCAACACTATTTTGAATTATGGTAGTTAGTGTATCTTTATTTATAGGTGATGTAATAACCTTATTAATTCCCTTATTACCTATAATGCTTCTAGAATTGGAAACCCAAGTGTAAAAATTAATTTTTCTTAGAACCATGAAACTATATTTGAGATTCCTAGAAGAATTATAAAATTTATACACTATTTTAAATCTATATGCAACTTCATTTACTGAATTTTTGAACATTATAGATTTAAATTTTATAAGGAATTGTCAATTTTTTCTCAATTTATTTTACCTAATCCTTATTAGAAATAATATTTGTAGTTGTAATATCAAAAATATTTTCTCTTGCTTCAATAATTTAATTGAGGTCTCCGATATTTCATTTTAAACACAATCTCTATATTCATAATGTCTTTAGTTATCACATTATCAAGGTATTTTATTAATGAATTATAATACCCAATATATAGTAACCCATATTTTTTTTGTTTTACTACATGGGACCAATATACATGGGATCACATCCCAAAGGATTAAATAGTTTAGTTGTCTTGATATACTAGATACAAACATTATTCTAATATTACACCTAAAAATATGAAATATAACTTAAAATTGTTACGATAAAATTATGATTTATCATAGTATATCCCTAAAATAATTCATAGATCCATTATTGGAATCTTGGAGAAAGTAAAATATAATAAAGGGTTAGATCAAATTCATAGTAGGTGAAATCAGAAAACAAAATGTTTCACAGTATAAATAAAGAATGAATAATATGACAAAGATAAATTATAATAAAACATTTTATATAAATAATATCATTAATGTGAAATATAACCACATATGACAAAACAACATATATATTTATATGGATAATAATAAGTATTTTTAAATAAATTGAATATATAATGTGAATCATTATAATATTACATCTAGGGCCTCATTATAAGAAATATTAAATAAATATGTAATGTATACACCCAATATATAAAATAATTTATCTCATTATAAATACCATTGAAATGTAACACCCCAAGCTTTCATGATACGCTTCTCTTTCAATAATGCAATATCTTGCATTGTACGCAAGTTCGAGATTCTAACACACCGCGACCAATCAAAGTAGCAGTTATGAATAGTAATACCCAGTTTTTAAAATTATATGAATTTTATATTTCAAAATGGACTTCATTTTTGTATTCATAATATCGAAATTATCCTAAGTTGATTTTTTTGTAATTTTCTGAGAACTTCCAATTTTCTATGAATAGAGAAAATACTTAAAAACAACTCTTTTAATCAAAATAATTTATAGTGATAAATTATACTATTGAGTGTTTTTAAAGTATAATTAGAATATATTTTTACCATTTTATCCAATGGTGGTCATTATAATTAATTTTACTTTGAAATTTGACATAAACAATTGTTAATCTTTTGATATATATTATTTCTTAAAAACAGGCTATTTGTTTTGACATCGAGAATTAATTATTAAATTAATTAAACCAACTTATTCGTTCTGAATTTTGTAAAATAGACATCATTTTTGAATTAGTAATATCAAATATAGCTTAGGGTTAATTTTTGGTATTTTTCTAAAAAACATCAATTTTTGATGAATAGTAAAACCACTAAGTGGTAGTTTAAAAACTAATTTTGTGTGTAAATAAAACATTACCACTTCTGTGATTTGATTTTCAAAAATCCGACATACATGGTTGTCATTAGGAAGTAAAATGTGGTTTAAATGGGATTAAAATAATTTTTTGGTGAATAGTGACGTTTAAGTTTTATTAATCGCGATTAAAGGTAATTAGTGAAATTTAAGGTAAAAATGATATTATAAATATATTAAAATATCTTGACACTTGTCCTACTCTTATTGGATGATTCATATCCGACCAATACAATCCATGGGTCAACTTGGGAACCCCATGGAGCCACTTGGGTAAGAAAATGACATTAATAACTTTTTATTTAAAGTAAAAATAAAATTATCTCAAACATGTGTTTTTTTACTAAAAAAATTATTACCTGAGGTTATATAAGTTAAATTTCTTACTATAAATATTCATTGGAAATATAAAAATATTTCCTACATCATGGTAATTTTTTTATAATTTTTAGACATTATATAAATTAAATGTTTTAATGTCACCATGATGATGCAGTGATTTCCTCAATAATTAACGATTTTAATAAAATGGAAGGATAATGTAAAATACTATACATAAAATTGTCAAAAACTTATTGGATGAATATATTTCGAACCCTTATCACCTTATCCTCGAATTATATCATTGTGGGACCTTTAATATCCTAAAATCATTTCATAATAATGTAACATTTCATGAGTTTCCAAGAGTGCCCCTCCTCTCCTCTTATAAAATGCCCCCACCACTACCACCTTATTCACACCTTCCAAGACATTTTTATCGCCCAACCTCTACCCAAATACTCTCTCAACTTCCCTCTATTACTCCTAGAAGACTCACTTTGGGCAGATGTCTTCCCAAGGAAGACTTTGGCTCAAATCAAAAAGAGTTACCTGATTTTAAGGTAATGTCTTCTCTTATGTTCTTTTGTTTTATTTTGATTCTCCAACCCCATAAAATATTTTTATTACTTTCTTTTGTAAATACAACAGTATATAAAATATACTAGGATATTTTTATGATAAGGATTTTATTTACATTTACACACACCTCCGTCTAATGGTTAATGAACATACTGTTTCTGTGGGTGGCGAAATACTACCTCACGAAACGATGATTGTTCAATATTATTTTATAACCTCTAATGGTGGCCATTATGATGAAACTATTTCTATATATGATATATATTATGTTTATTTTTTTTTTATTCTTCTGTATTGCTCATTTATGGAATACCTTTATGATTTCCATTATGGGTAAACGCGATAATTTCATTTTAGGAAGTGCGGACTACCGCCCCCTCCAAGTCATTTGAATCGTTAATGACATATGTGGGATGTATAAAGGATGGATTAAATAATATTATATATTATATTATTCTGGAATTATAATATACCTTTATATCATTATGATTTCATTTCATTAAATATGAAATTGAAATGAAAGTATTGTTCATGCGTACGTACGGCCTACCGTCTCCATGAACGGTGCAATTCATTTCTTACCTCTTACCTCAAAATGTTACGTAATATTATGAATGAATGTATATACTGGATATATATGATATATGTGATATCTACATCATGAATATAATTCTAGATATAATGGATATTTTACCACATGAACAACTTTTAATTATAAGAAGTTTATTTTTGACTCAAGTACCAAAGATCGACAAAACAACCGTTATTAACTTAAAAAATTACATGATGTTCATAACATGGTAATACATCATATTAAAGGAATAATGAACTTGAAAAATGTTCTTAAGAAATTAGAAATTAACTCTAGTTTATTATTCAGGAGGTTAAAGAACGATCGAGTCAAGTCAGACACAAGGTAAGGGAACTTCTTAACCCAATTTCTGTTCTTTGGGTTAACCTCCTACTTTCTAATTATGTCATGTTATTATTATGTCCTATATTTTATTTATAATTTATTTATGTTTAATTATAGTGAATACACATAATATATCAATTTTATTTAAAAAATGATCTTTGTAAGGACTTCGTCTCAATCTCCTTTCATTGAGGCATATTTTATTTTATACACAACTTTCATTTATACGGTGTATAAACCCCTTTGACTTTTACTTTTATTCAAAAGGAATATTTTTTATATGAAGTGTTTTACTAAAAGAAAAAAGGGAATGTTTTTTTGGTCGTACGTATGCTGCGATAACGACTTCTCTGCCGCTGTGACCATTTTTTTAGTTTCGGCTTCCTCTACAAGCCATAGATTTTTCTAAATGGAAAATAAATACCATGTTTTAGTATTCTTTTATTTTGGTATTGAAAATGGTTTTGAAAGTGTTTTTATTATATCAATGTGTTGTATTGATATCTTGTGATTGAAAATTGAAAATTTTATGTTTCCTTTATGCATGTTTTATGTGATATGATTATGTTATGGTTTATGATATGTTTAAACCTGTTCATATGAGGAATGCATTTGACTTAATAAGTGACGGGTGGAGCCCAACATAGCTCCTCGATGAATCGGTAGGTCTCATGAGACATACTAGTGTCTTGGAATGAGTTCTTGACAAAATATTATTTGTAGTCTTGGAACGAGGCCTTGGCTGCGGGGTTATGATAGTCTGGCATTATGTATTCCATCATTATGAAAGTGGTTATTGATATTTCATGTGATTATTCAACTAGTAGAATATCCATGTGAATAATTAAATGGAATTATTTCATTTTATTTTTTCCATATTATGCTGATGTTCAAGTTTAAAAGGCTTTTCTTTTAGTTATACATTGCCTTAAATGTTAATGTTTATTTATGAAATCTTCCACTATATTTTTATCCTTACTGAGCATCTTAGCTCACCCCTTCCGATGTTTTAATTTTTCCAGGATGTGAAGAAGTATATTATGAATGACCTTTAGGGATAGTATGAGGGGATGTGAAGACAAGATGTTGTTGTAGTTTTGTTTTACTTTATGTTGTAATGTAAGACATATGAATGTATCTAGTGTTTCCAAGGCTACTAAAATAATTGGACTTTCGAGACATGATATTTTGTGATCATGCCAATGTTATGCAATAATGCACAGACTCGGGGTAATTGGGGTCGGGGCGTTACAGTTGGTATCAGAGGCAGTATAGTACTAGCTTTTGAAGCTAGATTTAGATAAACTCTGATTAGAGGACATATCCCAAAGATAGACTTTGAGGATTAGTATAGAAGAAATTCCAAGAATTTTTGTGTTATAGAGATTTTGTGAGTTCTCCGAGCAATAAATCCCTTCCTGGATACGATTTGGTAGAGGCGGCTCTGGCATAGATGTACCTAGGGGTAAAACCTGAAAACACCGCTTTGAGCTAGACTCGAACGGGAACTGATGCACGACAATGGGCCTTGCTGCACTCTTGGTTACGACACTCCTGGGGGATATGCTATGGATAATTCCCATTTTCTTTACAAACCATTATGAACGGTTTATGAGTATATAATTCCTCAAAGAAAACATTTTTATGAATATAGTTCAATTTATGTTAAGTGTTTTAAAAGTATGGAATTATGTATTTTGATTCATAAACTTATATAGTTTATGACATTGTTTAGAAATGGCGCCTAGTGGGAGGAATGGAAACTGTATCAATGAACACACTACATGTAGGGATTTACCTCGTACTCAAGATAATTATAATGGAGTTGGTGATACAACCGGTGCTGATCATCTTATCACCGTACTGGGACAACTCACTCAGGTTATGAATAATAACCTTAATCGTATGGAGCACCCTGATCCGCAACGTGGATGATCAATGTTAGACCGCTTCATGAGGTAACAACCACCAACATTTAATAGGGGTACAAATCCATTAGTATCTAAGCAATGGATAAACTCCTTAGAGAAAATATTCTATGCCTTAGAGAGTAGCGAAAGGGAGATGGTTGTCATGGCAGTTTACCACCTCACTGGAGATGCCAATCAATGGTGGTCGCTGATTCAAAACACAAAGGAAGATGAATAAGTATCAATAATGGAATGGATGGAGTTCAAAGAGATTTTCTTAGAAAAATACTTCCCTCGTGACCATCGAGCAGATATGGAAAGGCAATTTCTGAGTCTGAGACAAAAGGAGGATGAGAATGTCGCAAAGTATGAGGCAAAATTTACAAGGTTAACAAGCCATGCAGAAGATTATATACATAACCCAAGAAGTAAGATTGATTGTTTCTTTGATTGGTTAAAACCATTTCTCTGTCGATCACTAGTCTCACAAACCTTCTCGTCGTACGAAGACATTGTCTCAAGTCATATCAAGACAGAAAATGAATTCTCTAAATCTTATGACAATAAAGTAAATCAAGAGAAGAAGAGAACGGTGGAACAATAGACAGATAAAGGGAAAAAGGGAAAGATGGATTTTCCATTATGCGATAATTATGGGAAGAATCACCCTGATACTTGCCTAAAAGGAATGGAAGTTTGTTGTAAATGTAGAGAAAAAGGTCACCAGGATCATGATTGCAAGGGAAAGAAAGAGGCTATCAATGTTGAATGCTAGAATTGTAGGGAAATGGGGCATTATGCAAATAAATATCCTAAGCGTCAAGGAAACTTACCTCAGAAAAGGCCAAGGGATCAGGGACAATCTTATGATGTTACTACAGTTGAAGTGGAATAATTAATGTATTAGTGCTTTTGAACTCAAGGATTATATTCCGGTTATAAGAATAATGTGATATATATAAGGATTGTACTGCAGCACTTGTTGTTTTCATTAAGGTTTTAATATTATGAAGGTAATCATATTTTTGTATGTGACAAAAAGAGAAACTTTACTTTGTTTGAGGGATTTGATGATACAATTGATTTTGAAATTTAGATACCTTTTAGAGAATGTCTGGATAGAGGTATTTTGGATAACAATAAATATTGGAATGGATTAACTTTATCTATGGATATTATTTTTTATGTTTAAAACATTTATGGAGATTATTTTTGGAATATTATAATAATATATTTTTAGGAAAAGGACAACCTGCAGGTCGGGGGATAACTCATCGCGTCAGACAAAGCCGTAGGAATCGAACCCACAACCTTAGTACGACATGACTTTATTAGCTACCACTAGCCTACATGAAGTCCCTGGTTATTACAAAATAGTTTTTCTAATCTAAATGGTATGTGTTAATATTTGGAACCTTGTACGATTAGGATAAATATAATATTTTTGAGTTCTATTATCTTTTTGAGTGAAAGATGGGTTTGTTGTAAAAATTTATTAAAGAATGAATGTCTACATGACAAGTTTGTATATTTCCTTACGTTCATAGTAAATATCCGAAATAAATTCCTCAACTTTATGAAATGTAACCTAAAAAAAAGACGTTGTCGATTAACTTTTCCTACTGGGGAATCAATGATCGTTTAACCAATCACAAGTTTGTGATTTTCTTGTCGTTAAACTTTCTCTTAATCATGTTTTCTACAAATCTCCATCAGACCATGATGGTTTGTTTTTCCTCCCTATCCATGTTTTCATAGAATCATAGTATGGGCTATCTCGGGTGACCTTTGTACTTCTCTTTCTTTCTTTTAATGTTATATTAATATTAACCCTATTTCTGATGTGGGTTTTCCACAAAGGTATTTTCTATTTTCAACCTTTTATTTTCGAAGAACATTTTCAAATTATGAGGACGCAATTTATTGAATGAGTGGAGAATGTAACACCCCAAGCTTTCACGATACGCTTCTCTTTAAATAATGAAATAGCTTGCATTGTACACAAGTTTGAGATTCTAACACACCGCAACCAATCAAAGTAGCAGTTATGAATATTAATACCCACATTTTGAAATTATATAAATTTTATATTTAAAAATGGACTTAATTTTTGTTTTCTGAATATCAAAATTATCCTAAGCTGATTTTTTGTAATTTTTTTGAAACTTCCAATTTTCTATGAATAGAGAAAATACTTAAAAACAACTATTTTAATAAAAATAATTTATAGTAATAAATTATACAATAGAGTGGTTTTAAAGTATAATTATAATATATTTTTACCATTTTATCCAATTGTGGTCATTGGAATTAATTTCACTTTGAAATTGGACATAAAAAATTGTCAATCATTTGATATATATTGCTTCTTAAAAACACGCTATTTTTTCTGACAGTGGGAATTAATTATTAAATTAATAAAACCAAGTTTTATGTTTTGAATTTTTTAAAATAAAAATCATTTTTGAATTAGGAATATCAAATATATCTTAGGGTAAATTTTTGGTATTTTCTAAAAAACATCAATTTTTGATGAATAGTGAAACCACTAAGTGGTAGTTTAAAAACTATTTTTTCATGTAAATGAAACATTACCACTTCTGTTATTTGATTTTCAAAAATCCGACATACATGGTTGTCATTAGGAAGTAAAATTTGGTTCAATGGGATTGAAATAATTTTTTGGTGAATAGTAACGTTTAAGTTTTATTAATCGCGATTAAAGGTAATTTGTGAAATTTAAGGTAAAAAATTATATTATAAAAACAGGAAAATATCTTGACACTTGTCCTACCCTTATTTGATGAGTCATTACTGACCATGAAAATCCATGGGTCAACTTGGGGACCCCGTGGAGCCACTTGGGTAAGAAAATGACATTAATAACTTCTTATTGAAAGTAAAAATAAAATTGCCACAAACATGTGTTGTTTTACTAAAACAATTATTACACGGGGTTATGAAAGTTAATATTTTTACATTAAATATTAATTAGAATGATAAAAATATTTCCTACATCAGGGTAATTTTTTATAATTTTTAAACATTATATAAATTAAATATTTTATGACACCATGATGATGCAGTGATTACCTCATTAATTAACGATTTTAATAAAATGGAAGAATAATGTAAAATAAAATATTTACACTTGTCAAAAACCTATTTTATGAGTATATTTAGAACCCTTATCACCTTATCCTCTAACTATATCATTGTGGGACCTTTAAAATTCAAAGATCATTTCATAATAATGTAACATTTCATGAGTTTCCAAGAGTGCCCCTCCTCTCCTCTTATAAAAGGCCCCCACCACTACCACATTATTCACACCATCCAAGCCATTTTGATTGGACAACTTCTGCCCTAATACTCTCTCAACTTCCATCTCTTACTCCAAGAAGCCTCACTTTGGGCAGAAGTCTTTCCAAGGAAGCCGTTGGCTCAAATCAAAAAGAGTTACCCGATTTTAAGGTAATGTCTTCTCTTATGTTCTTTTGGTTTATTTTGCTTATCCAACCCCTTAAAATCTTTTTATTACTTTCTTTTGTAACAAAAGAATTATCTAAAATATACTAGTATGGTTTTATGATAATTATTTGATTTACACTTACACACACCTCCGTCTAATGTTTAAAGAACATACTGTTTCTGTGGGTGGCGAAATACTGCCTCACGAAACGATGATTGTTCAATATTCTTTTAACACCTCTAATGGTGGCCATTATGATGAAAATATTTCTATATATGATATATATTATGTTTATGTTTTCCTTATTCTTCTGTATTTCTCATTTATGACATGACTTTATGATTTCTATTTTGGGTAAACACGATAATGTCATTTTAGGAAGTGCGGACTACCACCCCCTCAAAGAGATTTGAATCGTTAATGCCATATATGGGATGTATAAAGGATGGAGTTAATGATATTATTTATGATATTATACTAGAATTATAATATACCTTTATATCATTATTATTTCATTTCATTAAATATGAAATAGAAATGAAAGTAGCGTTCATGCGTACGTACGACTTACCGTCTCCATGAACGGTGCAATCCATTTCTTACCTCTTACCTCTAAATGTTATGTAATATTATGAATTAATGTATATAATGGATATATAGGATATATATTATATCTAAATCATGAATATAATTTGGGATATAATGGATATTTTACCACATGAACAACTTGTAATTATAAGAAGTTTATTTTTGACTCAAGTACCAAAGATCGGAAAAACAACCATTATTAACTTAAATAATTACATGATGTTCATAACATAATAATACGTCAAATAAAAGGAATAATTATCTTGAAAAAGGTTCTTAAGAAAGTAGAAATTAACTCTAGTTTATTATTCAGTAAGTTAAAGAATGATCGAGTCAATTCAGACACAAGGTAAGGGAACTTCTTAACCCAATTTCTGTTCTTTGGGTTAACCTCCTACTTTCTAATTATTTCATGATATTATTATGTCCTATCTTGTATTTATACTTTCATTATGTGTAATTATAGTTAATACACATAATAGATCTATTTTATTTAAAAATTTATCTTTGTAAGGACTTCATCTCAATCTCCTTTCACTGAGGCATATTTTATTTTATACACAACTTTCTTTTATATGGTGTATAAAACCCTTTGACTTTAACTTTTATTCAAAAGGAATCTTTTTTATATGAATAATTTTACTAAACAACAAAAGGGAATGTTATTTTTGGTTGTACGTATGTGGCGACAACGACTTCTTCTCCGTCGTGACCACTATTTTAGTTTCGGCTTCCTCTACACGCCATAGCTTTTTTCAAATGAAAAATAAATACCATGTTTTACTATTCTTTTATTTTGGTATTGAAAATGGTTTTGAAAGTGTTTTTATTATATCAATGTGTTGTATTGATATATTTTGATTGAAATGTGGAAATTTTATGTTTCTTTTATGCATGATTTATGTGATACGATTATGTTATGGTTTATGATATGTTTAAACCTGTTCATATGAGGAATACATTTGACTTAATAAGTGACTTGTAGAGCCCGCTATAGCTCCTTGATGCATCAGTAGGTCTCATGAGACAAACTAGTGTCTTGGAACGAGGCCTTGGCAAAATATTATTTGTAGTTTTGGCACGAGGCCTTGGCAGCGTGGTTATGATAGTCTGGCATTATGTATTCCATCATTATGAAAGTGGTTATTGATATTGCATGTGATTATTCAACTAGTAGAATATCCATGTGAATAAGTAAATGACATTATTTCATTTTATTTTTTTCCATATTATGCTGATGTTAATGTTTAAAAGGATTTTATTTTAGTTATACATTGCCTTATATGTTAATGTTTATTTATGAAAGATTCCTCTATATTTTTATCCTTACTGAGCATCTGAGATCACCCCTTCCAATGTTTTAATTTTTCCAGGATGTGAAGAAGTATATTATGAATGACCTGTAGGGATAGTATGAGGGGGTGTGAATACAAGATGTTGTTGTAGTTTTGTTTTACTTCATGATGTAGTGTATGAATTATGAATGTATCTAGTGTTTCCAAGGCTACTAAACTAATCGGTTTTTAGAGACTTGATGTTTTCTGATCATGCCAATGTTACGCAATAATGCACCGACTCTAGGTAACTGGGGTTGGGGCGTTTCATGAAAAGTGGGGTTATAATGGATTCACCCATCACTTAATAAGTCTAGTGAATTCATCATATAAAATAAATGAATAAAAATTCAATACATAATTAACATATGAATTTTTATTGGAAAAATAGCATAAGAAATGTTAATATTTTACCCAATATATTAAAGTGAAACATGATAATAAGACATATAGAGTGATATGTTGGATGGTATCATGAGATTATATTTCTTTTAAATCATAATATTCATCAAATGGTGTTGAAATAAATGGAAATATTTTTAAAATATTAGTTTAACATTTACTAGGAAAGTACTATTTTCATTTTGAAATCAAATATTTAATATCTATTTTTTTTCCAAATATTTGGAATTTTTTATTTAAAATTACACATGTAAACTTTTAAATTAATATTCAAGTTACAAAATCATCATGAATGTGGGAAAAATCATTTGTAAGATATGTTTTAAAACAAATATTATATTCAAACTATTGGTAAAATGTTCCTCATTTGGAAAATGAAAATATGATTCATTTAAAAAAATAAAGAAACAAAAGCATCAGTGAAATTGAATTTAATAAATCATTATAGAATATTAAAAAAATTCTTGAAAGTATTTTTTTTAAAAAATTAACCTGAATGAAAATGATTCCTGATAAAATAAAAAATAAAATTTGATTTTACATAAAAATATTATTTTGTAATTTTGGGTGCATATTGAGGGGAAAATTAAAAGAAAAATTGAAATTTAAAAAAATAACAGAATAATAATAAAATATATGGGGTTTAAGATAAAAATATCTTATAGTTTCTCCAATAAAAGTTTATTTGTATAATGTCCTGAATATGGATGAGATTGTGAAATAAACATTCACATATAGCCCAAATTTCCTTGTAATAGATTTTAACCTCCTATATAATAAAATTTAAATTATTATAACTTGGTAACATATTCATATTCATATTTATAATACCATAAATGTTTTATATATAACATATTTTCTCCTTTTAATTAATAATATTTTATTATCATCATAGTTTTTAGTGTAAAGTTCATTATTGTTCATATATGATTAAATTTGTCTGCTATTGTTTTTTCATTTTGATCATGGTTCCATAATATATATAATGTTATTCCGGATAAATATATTTTATATTATAAATATATACATATTTATATCTATACATTAATAGTAAAAATAAAAAAAATTTATTGAACCATTAATAGTGATGGTAGAATGTACATACACACGAATATTATTTTCATTTTCTAAAAAAATATGGAAAGAAAGAAAAATAATATTTCATAATTAAATAATCATAATAATATCATAAATTTTAGGGACTCTTTTTTTCCATATAATACTTGGGAATATTTTTGGAGCTTGGCGCTCAGACGGGACAAGTTTTCAAGGTCTAGTGATCTGAAAATTAATTTTATAAAAAATAACAAATATATTTTTATTATGTGTGAACTTGTTACCTAAAAATTGGAATATATCCTGAATAGAGTCTCTAATAGAAATCTATGACTACTGTTAAATTGACAGCATGAGGTTTACCCTAGGTGCGACCTAAGGTTTTTCGGTGATAGTCGTTCAGATGGCATCACTTTTAGGATTGAATTGGATAAATTAATTAACTTAATTAATTTATTTAACTACCCTAACCAAAATAAAACACAAATATAGGATCAGATGGGAAATCAGAGACCATCATTGAGATTGAAACATGATTTTTACCCTAAGAGCGATATAATGTTGGTCGGTTTGGGATGTTCGGTAAAGGAATTTGTTAGCAGGTGAGTTTAATTAAAAAATAATAATTTATTTATATAATTTTAATTAAATAACGTAAACCATTTTACTCTATATGTAATATTCAATGGAAAATTTATATCCTTAGATGCATATCTCTAAGATAACTGAGAGGAGCTTCCACCTATTCATTGTTGGTGTATTGAGACAAGACGATGACCAGTGAGAAGATCGAGGTGAATCAATAGGCAGTAGATGAATTAGTTCACCTTCACTAATAACAGATACATTCTTCACCAATAAAAAATCCATAATCAAGTTCGGACTTTTCAATTTTAGTTTACACCTCTTTTTATTAAAATATTGATCATTGATTTTGTCTACCTTTGATATATGATTTTTTTCACACAAACTGAACATTATTAATTATTATTATAACTATTTCATTCACCATTATAATATAAATGGACCTAAGACAACCCAAATGATGGTTGAAAATCATTCCCCAATTTTTTTTATCAAGATACTCCCACCGTTATTAGATTGTTTATCACCGGAGTTTATTTTGATACATTGTTCAGTTTGATGCCCAATAAATAATAGTTTTACAACCAATCCTTAATGAAATAGATTTATTTGAGAGATATGAATTCAGGATCGATAGACCGATCGAGGCGTGAAACCGTTTTTTGGGTTATCATAATTGGATCGTAGGTTGAATTGAGGGTTTTCTTATGAGGTTTAGGGACATGGAGGTTCGATTATCAGATAACATTTTTCAAGAAGATTGGGTGGTCGGGATCCACCCACCACTAATGGATCGAGCTGAGGGCTAGGTTTGATGGTGTGGTGAAGCAGTGGTCGAGGTTTGAGGAAATGGACATGGTGGTAGTGTGTCTTCTTGTGGTTCAAGAAGCAATGTCGAGGCATGTGATGGAGGTAGCACGCCACGTGTCTAAGGCAGCCCGTGAAGATTGATGTAGGAGCATGGAGTTCTATGATAGATCATGCACTGGAAGGGGAAGAGAATCATGATTCTAGAGGTGTGAAACCCATGGGGATGAAGTGGTGGATTGAGGGAGAAAAGAAAAATAATAATAATTTGACAAGGAAAAAAAGTATGGGAAAATCGGGTGGTGGGGCATGAGAACCTTGTGGATAAAAGGGTGGACTCATGAATTCCTCTCCCATTGAATTTTTAGATAATAAAAATAGTTTTAAATAATAATAATATAAAATATTATTATTATTAGTTTCTTAAAAAATATTGTTTAATCGAAACTTCTCCATGAGGTATCTGATTAACGAACCATTAGTGGCAACATGACCCCAAAATTGAGATGGACTTTTTAAGACCAATAAGAGATAAATTTTCATACTTGTGGCTCAGGTTAATGAAATGACCATTATCATCATCATCATCATCATCATAATTATTATTATTAATGTGAAATCTTGTATCTGACGTATCATCTTCATACGACATCAGAATGATGAACAATCGATGATGTTGAGACCTTAATATTTAAGTGGTCATTTTGACACAAATATCAGATATTTAATTTGTGTTCTTGGATAAAGACCACGAATCACCATTCATGCGTTATGTGTTGAAATGTGAATTTTTCACTGGGTTCCCAATTTGGGATTGTGAATAGCCTTTCATGAGTTCTTTCCCACAAGGATCATAATAGTGTGATATGTTTTTCCAAATGGGAAAATTTTTATAGTCATATCAAATCAATTATTTTTTTCCCTTGGACTAATGAAGAGCCTCATGCATTTGTCAATGTTTTGGACAAGTCACAATAAGCATTACCCTTACATGCCATGTCATAGTACATGGATTGAGAGCTATGTGTAGGAGGAAACATGACTATGAATTGGAGTGGGACCACATAGTATGTGGGTCTCCCAACATACCGTGTAACCCATGGAACATTTTTTAGAAAACATAAATATTTCACATCTCCTTTGTTTGGACTTGGATTTTGTCTCATTATCATTCCATCCAAATTATTTTTCCACATGGAATGTGATTTTTCCCTCCATTGTGGATTTTGGGATACTATGTGGAATGTTTTGGTCATGGTGCTTATTTAAAAAATTATTGATGATGACAGTGATCATGAAGGATCATCTGATACTTCCGAGTTAACACTGCAGTAGTGCTCGGTAGTGGAGTCCTGGATGATTATTGAGTTAACCCTCAAGTAGATCTGGGTAGTGGAGTCTTTGATGCTTACTAAGTTGGCTCTATATTAGCATTGGGAAGTGGAGTCTAAGATGCTTAAGATGAGGAACCTAAAGTTGATCTCAGAAGTGAATTCATTGACTCTTACCGATTTAACCTTCAGGTAGAGTTTGCTAGTGGAGTACTTTATGATTAATGAGTTTACCCTCTATTAGATCTAGATTGTCGAGTCCTCAATAACTAATGAGTCAACCCTCCATTGGATCTAAGAAATGGAGTTCTCGATTACTATCAAAGTGGACCACCGATGGTGTATTAGGGTATGAGTCCCCCACTTCGAGTTTGTTCCCCCTTGACTGTGTGACACAAGGAAGGGACATTTTTTGACTTGTAATGATAATTATTGGAAGACGCATGAAAATTTGGGCTTCCTTGATGGAATTTTGGAGATGTTGGAAACAATTTTTCATGGGAATATTTATGAGATGAGGATCCCCTTACTCTCTTGTCTGGGCTTCTTTGACTAAACACATATATATTCTTCTATAACAACACCTTATATTTGGTTACCCTCACTCAATGAGTGGTGAAGGCATGAATTATATACCACATGGATTATGTTTTCAGATTATCATGGTTGGACCAGTCTACTCTTCTATTATAGTTAGTGAAATCTCTATGTGTTGTTCATCTACTCACAATATTGATCCCCTTGTGTTTGGATGAGGTTGTTTTCATTATTGGTTTGGGTTGAGATGCTATCTTTGACTATTTCTTTCAAGTAATTTCTTTCCATTCCTATTTTATCTTTTACTTCTTGACCTTCATATTTTGGGATGTCCTACTGGGTATGTATATAATCACCCCTTCATGGGAATTTCTCACACATATTGTATCTTATGTAAATGATAGATAGGTCAGTGGTGACTTCATAGGACTATAGGAATACCTGGTACTTTAGACCACATATAGTGGTTGAAAATTGGGATGAAGGAGCTAGGATATACAAATAGTTTAATTTTATAGTTTTGTTAGGTTGATACATTTTTTGTTTGAGCCTATATTTTTTCATTTAATTTTAATTTTGTAATATCTTAATCTTAGACACCATATAGGTTAGACATACTTTGTTTACATTCTAGCTGTGTTGTAGCTTTTACTATTTACCTATACACCTCTACATTGATATGGCTATTTGTGTGCACACATGTACATTGGAAAAGGCCTTCTCGAGATATTTATGCCTTCGTCGCTTGTCTTCACAACTTGAACTCTGGAGGCAGGCTTGGGGTAAGTATGGCTCAAGCCATGTATTGGGTCAGGTCATGATATATTGGTATCATAGCAAGTCCATTTCTTGGAAAAATGTTCCGAATTGTACCCTTTGGGTATTTGATTGAGATTTAGGGAAATAGTGTCAAAGTGTCTCGTGTGTGGCTCTCAGTCCAAGGAATCTAGTGATGGTGATGGTGATCGATGAATCCATTCACTAGGATCTTGACTACCTGCTAATCATCCCATCATACTGAC
The DNA here is from genome assembly GCA_963277665.1 of Viscum album. Classification (NCBI taxonomy): domain Eukaryota; kingdom Viridiplantae; phylum Streptophyta; class Magnoliopsida; order Santalales; family Viscaceae; genus Viscum; species Viscum album. The sequence continues at coordinate 195,062,339 of OY728145.1, forward strand.
ACATTGGTTATATAAATAAATGGTACTTGAATCATATAGGATAAATTTTTTGACCCTACTTCTTGATTGATCTCCCCATTGTTATTATATATATATATTCTCATATGACCGCGGTACCTCTCAATAACATTTGAGATGACTCCATGATGAAAGTGATCTAGGTTATTGACTTATCGTTAATGATTATGATCTGATGAGTGATGAGACCTTAGTTTAGGTTCCATGCTCTGAGATTCTTCATTCAAGAATGAAGGTAGTATCCCCCTGCCTATCTAGTAGTAGTTGGCACCATTATAGTAGGATGTGGATGCGCACAATCCTAGCATTCCATATGAGTTCCAGCACTAGAGGATATAGAGGTTCCATAATGATCTAACTACCCAAGAAGAAGAGGTTTGGCTTGAGTTGTTGATCCAATGTTTCAAACTCGTACAGATCCCAAAAGATCTTATGGTTGGACTCACAAAAAGTTCTCTTCACAATGAAGTAGTTGGTTCCTATGGTACTAGTAGATGATACACCTACATTGAGTGAACATTGTAGGTTTAGGAGAGAGAGATCACATGGGTTTCTTGTTGAAATAGACTCCTTTATCAGGTGTTTGAGGTAATTCATGATCCTATGGTTTGGATATCCCCCTTGGTTAGGATCCCTTTAGATGAAAATCCTCATGGTGATACCTCTCTAGGACGAAATTTGGAATTAGTAGAGTCTTATGATAGATATGTTTTAGCATGGAATTAGATATAAAAGCAAGAGGGAAACTTCCACCACTGAGATGTTTCCCTATTATAAGATTCAAAACTATATATGGGAGTTGGTACCTTCCCAAAAAGGATAGTATCGAAGTGTGGTGGAGGAGTTCCTTTGAATTGTGTTTTTAGGACGTGTGGATGTGATGGGTTGTTAGAGATGACAAGAAAGGAAAAGGATGATCTTTTAGTATATGGTGATTCTAGACGGTCGACTTGAGTGTGGTTCACAACAAGACTTATAACACTAATTTTTCAACTGTATTTTTTAACAAAGAGTTGAAATCCACATTTCCTAGTGCATATCTCTTGTTTGAGACATAACAATAATAGAGGAGGAAATTTTTTCTCAACCCTTATATTGGTCTAGAATAATGGATCAGTGATCCCCCCTTTCTATGGATGGAGTGACTTGACTCAACAAGGATATTGAGAGAATCAAAAGAAATCATTCTGTAGTGGTAGTGGGACCCTACGATGTTTTCCTCAATACGGTATGGTGGTTCACTATCCATTCTAAGATGATTTCTACAAGTGGATATGGAAGTTTATTTGGGTTGTGGGATGGAGTTTTCCTTCTTGATGAGGAGTGGTCCTCAGACGGAGGAGGATGGGCTCATTCAATGGTGGTTACCACTGATTCCCCAGTTGGAAACTATTACCATTGGACAAGTGGTTTTTGTGAGCTCTAAACATCCTGCAAGGATGGTGGTTGTTGGTTTCATCTTTCCCGAGGATGTATCAGGTTTTCCTACCCACAAAGAGTTTTCTTTATGTATGGTATTAAAATAAAAATGTCTTGATATCTCTACTAACATATCAGGTAAACCCATGTAGTTGTGAGAGCTTTAGATGCAGTTATAGGATTCTACAGAGTATGGGATTCATAATACCCAGTGTGTTTTCATGGGAAGACCCATATTGTTTACCTAAGGGGTGGGGGAGAGCTTGAGGTCAGATGTGGTTTGACATCACTCAAATCAGATGAATATCTTGGAGGAGTATCCACCCCAGAAAATTGATGACCTATTCTCCTAGTTGATGAAGGCGACATTGATATTTGAGATTTAATTTCAGATAAGTTATCACCTAATCATGGTTCAAGAGGTGGATATACCAAGCATTGTTTCTGAGAGCTGATACAGTTTTTGAGCTCTTAGTGATACCCATTGGTGTGTTGATTTCCCCAGTATATTTAGAAATACTCATGAGCTATATCGTTAACATTTATGGGGACATTTAATGGGATTATTTTTTGATGTTACCCTCATATCCCCATTAATGAATTTTAAGCTTACGATAGAAAGGAAGATACCGATAGATACGCTTTGGAAGTCCTAGACATATGAAAACTCTCATGGAGTTAGTTCTAGTTTCAAATGAAAACATATTGGGAAATCTATTCTTATAATGTGAGTGATAGTGGACCCAACAGAGGTTGAGGTAACATGATATTGAGGGCCACCCAAGTTGTGGTCAAGGAAGTTGATGCTCAAAACATGTTTTTTATAATTTTGTTTTTTTGAGGTGATAATGAAGTTGACCTATTTATAGTTGACCCTTATGGGTGAGGATGATATAGAATACCTATAATTGATAGTTTTTACCCCTAATCATCCTCACAATGTTATGGAGGAAAAAATTGGTGATATTGAATGAGAGATATTTTTTGACCAATATCCTTAGGATTTTCAGATGATGGATTTTCTGAAGAAGGTAATCACATCATCCTTTTTCATGGATAAACATTAATCCAAGTCATGCTATGAGAGAAGGAAATTAGGGAGTACACATTTATCCTTTAGTTGTATATTATGATGTAGTTATGATGTATGGAAGAGATGAAAGTGGGCTCAGTATACCCACCTTTCTAATTACTTCATACTTCTCAAGGATGAAAATATATGAAGGTGGGAATAACAAAGAGACTCTAGTTTTTCAATGTATCTCACAAACCAACCAGGGTTGGCCCTATACTGATCAACTGATCCATCCCACAATATGGCCTGAAGAGAGTTACTGATCCCCACAGGTTGATAACTAGTGTTGGGCATCTATACTAAACAAGTGGGAATGATTTGGCTCAAAAATGAAAGAAAAATAAATAAATAAAATCTAAAAAATGAAAACAAAAAATAGCAGCAGTGAGAAAATAAAATAATTCATTCCTCCAACTAACCACATGGGTCACAACCGACCTCAAACCAATGACTCACTATGACAACTAAATCCATGAAAATCAAAACACCCGAAGATATAAAAAGATAAAACTATAGGTGTGATTATTAAAACTTAGTAGGGTGCCCAAAAAATATATTCCAATATGAATTTTCTTTTAAAAAATGATCCATAAATTTTAAGTTTGAAATATAATGTATAACACTAGGTTATCACACATTTTATTCTTAAAAAATCACAATCCATTTCCCTTTCTCAATTAAAAACCAGACTCCCTTTTTAAGAAGCAGGAATATACATGTTAAAGGAGGTGATGTTTACACTAAAAAAGAGGAAAAAGTTTAATTTTTTTAAAAAAACATATCTTCATACAAACTTGATATTATTTTATCACTTTCAGTAAGACTCTACACTACAAAAAGAAATAATATCAACAAACAAGAAACATGGGCAATGTAAAAACACCACAGAAGAGTAACTAACGAGCACATGCATCTCAATCATCTGTCATAGATAATTAAGTACCATAAAACATTGAACACCATGAGAGATCATGAATTATCTAGAACATACTATACATGTGATTCGTCCCGAAAGAATACCCTACCCAATGACGTAAAAATTCCCAAATGATCGATAATAACCCTACATGTCTTTACTGAGGGGCCCAATCCCATAACAATGATATCAAAATAACCTCTACTATGGGATAATTTCCAGTGCATAATCTAGACTAGTGCAGAAATCATTCACCAAAAATTTATTGCCAATACTAGGTTCCCATGTTCAAACTGAAATGAGGGTGATACAATAATGTCAAAATAGTTCCTAGTCACAAGTACATTCATCACACATAATCAACACACACCACAAGGTCACCCATGGTCACCCTAAGGAACTAGTCCCTTACCTTTATAATATTCAATATCAAGGGTTTCCAACATGGAAGTCCTCCTAGAACATACATCATAACCAAGGATAGGAGTCCATATAAGGAGAATTTTTAAGATAACCATTTTTAAAATGAATGAAAACCAAGCCTTAAGAAACCATTAAACACAATACCATTTCTAAAAAACCAACTCACACCAAATCATTCAAAAATAATCAAATAAACACCACTTCCAATCTCAAAACCGTTTGTAACCCCATTTAAGAAATCCAGTTGAAACCAAACACATTTTCAACCCAAACCATATTATCAAAACATGGTTTACTTGCAAAGTCCAAATGGGAAAATCGACAAAAAAAATTTATGTACTTTTAATAAATAGTTCCTTGAAATTGGCATATAAAGAAAGAATCAATAAATTTCACAATAAATATTTATTCTAAAAACTATACATTACAAACTAACATTAAATAAAGGTGCAAAAATCAAGAAATCAATAATTATTTAAATTTGAAGGCTAATTTATAGGGAAACCTACCTCAAACATGCCTCTTATTAATGATGACCTCTTGAATCGAACCTTCACGTTTACAAACTCATGCATTTATACATACATACATTCATACATACATACATACAGACACACACACACACACACATATATATTCTCTAGCTGCATTGCACATATTCCCCGTTCCATGAGGGAATATGTACAAAGAGGATATATATATATATACCTTATAGTATTAATATACATGTAGGTGTTCTTGACACCTGCAACTCAAAACGACCACAGCGAGGTCCAAAGCACTCTATAAACATTATCGACAGCTTAATAATAAAAAATCCCCAAAAATAAAAAAATCCAAACAAAGGAACCAAGATTTGATTGGAGAATAAATGAAACATTGAAGAAAAAAATTCCAAATACTACTCAAAACACCAAAAAAAACATTCCAATTTAAAAATAGTTCTAACTTGACCGCTTTAATAAACCACTCAAGGAACCAAAATCAACCATACCACATGATAAAAAAACTTATCCATCCATTTCAAAAATCAAGGAAAATCTTCCAAAAATATTTCATGAAAACTCTTTGAGTTGTTAAAAGACAACCGAAACACACAACAGTCAACTAACATGATAAACCATTCTATAAAAACACCAAGTTTTGAGAATCCAACCAACACAAGACAAAAAATTTACATAAAATGTTTCTATTGGAAAACACCACCTAAAATATCCAACATAACCATTTAAAAGAAAGTGTCCTGTCTTCCAAATCAATTAGCAAAGAATTCACATGATCATAAATAGTGAGGCATTATAAAACCTATTTTTAATCAAATTTTCATATAAGAAAACACCACCATAAATTAACTATGAATGTAAAAAAGGTGTTAAACATGTTTGAAAAATTAAATAATAAAAATTAAGCATCATATGGATTGAAATTGGATGAAAGGGCATGTAAACACCTACTAGTCAAATGTGAAAGTGAAAAAATACTTGAAGATAGAGAATTAGGAATCTAAGAATAAATCGCTAACCCTATAATCGAAGAAACATGAGACAACACATAAACCCTAACATCAGGGTTTGGACAAAGGAGGGAAACCCAAAAATTTGATAAAAAATTCCCCTGTCGATGGGGGTTTGTGTCCAGAAAAATGTGATTTTGGAGGGGTAGGTCATGGATGAGGAGGGAGGTGAAAATAAGAATAGTGAAGTAGGGGTTTGTGACACATCAGGAGTAGGGAAATCAGGCCACTAAAAGTAGGGCACAACTGAAGGTCAGCCACTAGAAGTAGTGTGCGCTGGGTGGTAGAGCAAGCTGGAAGAATGGTGCACTGGTAGGGGGAGGTCTGGCTGGGTTGGTGGCACACTATAGGGAAGACTATGGGAGGTGGATCTGCACTATGGGAGAAGCAGGGGGTGTGTTCCATGGGTAGGGTAGGGGGAGGGTAGAATTATGTTTTAAAAAAAGATAACAAAATTATAAATAATAATAATAATATTTATAATAATAATATTATTATTAATATTAATAATCATTTTTGAAAAATTATTTTGTTCTTAATTTATTTTATTTTTAATTTATTTTTTTATTTTTTTTTGATGTAGAGATAACCACACGGTTTGGCCGCACTGTCTGTATAGCCGTGTGCCAACCGTGCACTGGATAAAAACTCACCTGAAACGTGTGTCCAGGGGTGGGGTGTGGCATTATCTCCACCATAGACACTTTCTACCCCCCAAAAGTCACCAAGTCAATATATAACCAATGCCTGAGTCCGTACCCCAAAATAATTGAAAGAAAAAATCAAGAACCTTTGGTTGATGATTCACTCCACAAGTCACAACAGACCAATCTCGAAGAAAACCCAAAATAAAATGACGGGAGAACAATGGAGGGTTATCCCCAACATAATAAGTCGACTAACATGGAAGCTTTAAAACCCAAACACACCACTCTGAGGAGGGGCTAATTCAGGAAGTCCCAACCCAAACTAACCGACTTCACTACATTAGTTGAACATGACTGCTGATACTTAAATGAAAAACCACTTAAAGGCCACCCGGCATACCCAGGCACCAGAAAAGGAACTCCCTATACAAAAACTATCAAAACTAAGAATTTCCTATGCCAATATAAAACCCCCAACACATCAAACTCCCTTAGTTTGAGTGAGACAATGCCTCCACAAAAATCTGGAACTCTCGAACCCCAAAAATTCACATCTACAAATGATCATTGATAAAACCAGGAATATCCCACACAATGAATAATACACTTTCAATAAAAACAAATGATTATATATTCCATATTCAGAATAATTAAACTATTAAAATAACCAAATAACAAGTTCATCACACTATCACTATAAAATATAAATTTACAATAGTATGAAAATAAGAAAAAGGAAACACTGAATGTATATATTCCAAGATGAAAAATAAATATCCTAGAAGAGTTATAAAATGAATCTAACACCTTGAATGTTCATGAGCTTCACCCTGAGGTTTAAGTCTGGGGCTTTGATGGGTGAAGCATCTCCTACCTCACAGTCAGGCGTGAGCATCCTTCGGTTACAACTCCCTATTCAAGAAACACTTCCTACAAGACCTTTCATGATGACCCGAATAACCACATTGACTTCATGACATTAGAGGGATGTAACAAGATGACAAACACTCTAGGAACACGTTCCTTTAGCTTACACCACTTTACATATAGGGATACCTTACAGACAAAAAGAGGTGTTAAATTGCAAACCATCACTGACTGTACCCCAGGAACCATCTCTTTAAGGTGGTCAATGTAAACTTCTACTAACTGCTGAACCTACCAATCTTCCCACAACATTGTCACTTTTCCCATATTTACCTCCTCAGGTATAAACCCTCAAAAAAAGGTTGCCTCAGAAATTTCCCATGTCACATAAACTTTAATGAATATGGGACAATGAACATCCAATGATCCTAAACTGGACAATCGAATGACCCCAAAATAGCACGAACCCTGATAGCCTCAGTAGTTCCCAACACCCTAAATACACGCTCTACTTCTTATATCCATATATCTACCTCTAATGGACCTCCAACACAGTAAAACATAAGAAACACCCAAGAAAACTCAATAACTGGGCCTGAATCATTATAACTTTGAGGGACCATAATGGGTGTTTCATTCTAAACGACATGAAAATTAAAAACCAAAACCCACATAAATTTGTAGTACAATTAAAAGAAACATGCTGATCCAAAACTACTGGCTCAAAAACTAAACAAATACAGACACAACCAAAAAAAATTCTTTGAAAATACACCATTATTGTTTTAATTCAGAGACTAACATCTTCTAAGGCCACTTTAAAAATACCAAACCCCACTTTTTAAACCAAATTCAATTTCTAAAATCATTTCGCCTTTTCAAAATCACATTAGAAAACAAATAACAAGCCTTTAAGTTCAAATATACACTCATGCAATCCCATGAACCATTTCACATGTGTTTATCCACTTCCATCCATATGTGTCAACACGAACTTCCCAAACAGAATCTCACATGTGAAAATGTTCACAATGATCACCCAAGGTTTTTCTAAAACCATTTCTTTAGCACATCTAATAATTTACAAAATTTTGAAATCCAATACTCTTTTAATATTAAAACCCACTTTACTAACATAAATCCCTTTAAAGGAAGAAATTTTAATTTCAATACCATTTTCATTTTCAGAAACACCCTTACACTAACCAAAACCACGATATGGCACAACATACCCCAAACTACCAGAGGGATGGAATAATATTTATATCTAACTCAGCGACATTATAGTGGGCCATTTCCCAAGTAGGTCATAATGCTAATAGGAACATGAACCATGCACTTAGACTTAACATGGGTCACCACTCCATGTGGGATCAAAACGTGACATTGGATCACCTCCGTTGTCATAACTTAATGAAAAATAAGAAAAAAAGACTCGAATATCGGACTACCCCTTCTAAATTTAGGATCAGTGCAATAAAGAGTTCGTGAAGCTCTTACTGCACCTACCTCCAGAGTCCCAATAGTTCTAATCTCCATCTACCAGAAACCCCAAATAATAATGTCCTCCTCTGATACCAATTTTTCATAAACCAACCCAGGTCGACTATGAACTGGTTACCCGAACCAGCCCTCAACATAGCCTGAAGTGCGTTCCCAATCCTAACATGCTGGAAACTAGTGCCAAGATTCAAAATTAAATATAAGGGAATGATATTTCCCATAAATGAAAGAAATATAAATTCATAAAATTTTAATAATGAAAATGAGAATTAGAAGCGGTGTCAAAATAAAACTATACATACCCCCATTGGATCCCACAAGCCACCACCAACCTTAAACAAACGTCACACTACTATGACCGAATCAGAGAAATGAGCATCATACGGTGCTAAAAACAAATATAAAACTACAGGTGTGAGTATTTAAACTCCATAGGCATTCCAAAAAATATATTCCCACATGGATTTCAATTACATAAAAGATCCATCAATTTAACGTTTTAAATACAATGTATGAAACTATGTTTTCAAACATTTTATTCTTAAAACAAATCACACTTCATTTCCCTTTCTAAATTAAAATCCAAATTATGTTTTTAAGAAGCAGACATTGGAATTTTAAAGGAGGTAATGTTTAAACTATAAAGAGGGAAGGAAGTGTAAATTATTTCAAAACATTCTTCCTAAACCCTTGAAACTGTTTTATCACTTTTATCAAGAGGATACACTACATAAGGAAACAATATCAACATATTTATGACAAAAAAATGGTAAAACACCACAAATGAGTAACCAACCAACAAATGCTTCTCAATCATCTTATATAGATAACTAAGTATCAGAAAACATGGGAGAACCTAGGATCAATTGAATTATCTAGAACATACTATACAAATGACTCTTCCAGAAGGCATGCCCTACCCGATGATGTCACAACACCCAATTCTCGATCTTCCGCCAACCTAGACTGACTGAGGGGCCCAATCCCATATCAATTATAACAAGATAACCCATTTTTATGAGACACTATCTAGAGAATAATCTAAACTAGTTCAACAATCGTTCACCCATGATTTTCTTACTACGCTAGGTTACCATATTTAGAATAATATGAAGTGAGCCAACAATTTCAAACAAGTACCTAGTCCCAAGTACATTAATCACACATAGTCAACACACACCACATGGTCACCCCAAGTCACCCCAAGGAAATAGTCCCTTGACTTTAAAATATTAAATATCAATAGTTTCTTATACGGTCGACCTACCAGAACACACAACATAAATAAAGAAATGGGAGAATCCAAGGATATTTTTATGATAACTAATTTTTGAAAAATTCCATATAGGTCTTAAGAAAACATTTAACATTGATCCATTTTCAATGAACCAACACACACAAAATCATTTCCAAAGAATCAAATAAACACCACTTCAAATGTCACACCCATTTAGAACCCAATTTAATCAATTCATTTGAACCCAAATAAATTTTCATCCCAAAACATCTTCAAAAACCATAGTTTAGTAAGTAATTAAAACTGGGAAAATCGACAAACAATTGCTATCTACATTTAATAAACAATTCCATGAAATTCATCTACAAAAAATAAATAAATCAATTTCATAATAAAAATTTATTCTAAAAATTATACATTAGTAAATAAAATTAAATAAATATGTGGAAATAAAGAAATCAATAATTATTTAAATTTAAAGTCTAATACATATGGAAACCTACCTAAAATTTGATGTTTTTTGACGATTACCACTTGAACCGACCCTTCATGATTAAACACAGATGAATCTATTCATATATATAAATGAAGCTAGCTACATTTCAGAAATTTCCTATTATATGAGTGTATATGTAGAGAGAGGGCATATATATATGCCTTACCCTATGCATATACATGTAGGAATTCTTGAAAACAACATATTGAAACCACTGTAGCAAGTTTAAACACACTCTATAAACATTATCGACAACTGAAAAATCACAAAACTCAAAAAATAAAAAGAATCCAGACAAAAAAACCAAGATACAATTCAAGAACCAATGATGTATTCAAGAAAAATTAGGCCAAATACTTCTCAAAACACCCAAAAAACATTTCTGTTATAAAACAGGTCAAACATTGAAAACTAAATTTGAAATCACATTATGAAACCACTCAAGGGACCAAAATCAACTATACCACATGATAATAAAACCTAAAAATACCTTTCACAAATTAAGGAAAATATTCCATAAACATTTCACGAAAATTATTTGAGTCGTTAAAAGGAATTCAAAACACACATCGCTCCACCAACATAATAAAACATTTCATTAAAACACCATGTTTAACAATTAGAACCAATACAATAAAAAAAGTCCCTTAAAATGGTTTTGTAGGAAAACACCAACTTAAATATCCCACAAAACCATTTGAAAGAAAGCAGAATTTGTTCAAACTCAATCGGAAATACATACACATGAGCATAAATTGAGAGATTTTCTAAAACATATTTTTAATCAAATCATACAATAATAATGTAATACGATAAATTAAATACGAATGTAATAAAGGTGTGAAACATGATTTAAAAATTTAATAATAAAATTGAATCATTGTATGTAATAAAATTGGAAGAAAGGGTGTATAAACACATACCGGTCGAGTGAGAAAGGGATGAAACCCTTAAATATAGAAGATTATGCCTCTAAGAATGAACCACACAGCCTAGAATCGAAGAAACATAATCTAACACATAAAACCCAATGTTAGGGTTCATCCAAAAGAGGGAACCCCTAAAAGTTGACAGACAACACAAGGATGGGGGGGTTTGTTGTCAAGAAAATGGTGCTTCCGGCGGGGGAGGTCACGACCGGGAAGGGAATTGGTCAATCATAATCCTTTAGTAGTTCTATCCACCACATTATATTTTTGTTGATATATTTATATGAGAATATGTATTTCAATTTTTTTTCATCTGTATATATTTCATGTATTTCACCATAAAGGTAATGAATACAAATATTTAATTAAAATATTATAGATTCCAAAATAAGATCGTGGGATGTATTACTCTATTCCTGAATCATTAACTACCTGGATCCATAGGAAACAACTCAATCATTCTATATAAGGACCCATAAAATTTCTTACATGGATGCATTAATATATATCACAAATCCATCCATTCTTGATGGCAAGTTCAATATCAATGCATTGAAAAATATCCAATTGTATTCTTCAAAATATTCTATTCATTATTATGACTATATTAACATCACTCCTTTACATGTCAACTTGGTTAATGGGATATCTAATAAATATTTTTTTTGAACAAAGAATCATTGGTAGACTTTTAATATTAGAAAACAATGTCCCTTACCTATATATTTCATCATTGTCCATTCTATCCTATCATTTTTCTTTGAAGGATCTGGTGATCTTCCATCTTTCGAGTCCACGAGGCCATGAATAGAAAATTTATAAATCTAGAATTCAAATTTTCTAAATTTTTCTACATAACATAATATTTCTAATAATCCTAATAATGATTCAAAAATTAATACTATTCATGTCACGACATTTAGAGAATACTAATATATCATCAATAAATGATACAATGAAATTATTTTGATAATCCTTGAATACTCTATTACTCAGATTTAGAAAAATAGATGGTGCATTTTTTAATCCAAATGGAATGATAATAAATTCATAAGTTATATACCTTGTATAAAATGTAATCATTGTAATATATTGATTATTCTCATGTAGTTTATGATACCCAAAATGAAGATAAATATTTGAAAAATATAGATCTCCATAAATTTGATAATATTGTCCATCAATGTGGGATAGAGTATAAATTTTCTTTATAGTAATGGAATTTATTTCCTTATAATCAATACACAACCTTATAGACCCATATTTATTCTTAAAAAAATATTAGGGTATCCCCATTGTGAAAAACTAGTGTGTATAAATTCCTAATCATAGGAGTAAGGTAGTTATTTCTTCAGTTAAATAAAATCCAATGTTTATATCCTATAGGGAGCCTTTGATACAGGTCTTGAATTAGGGATGTGATCAATGTAAAAATCAAACTCATGATCTTTTGGATGTCAAGGTAGTTATTTTGAAAACACATAAACTTAATTCTACCCAGAATTTATATCCTATATTCTAATGATACCTTCTCATTAATTGGTTGTGTCTTCTCTTCTTATCTAATAATTTCATTAAGGAGAGCTACTAGTGGTGGATCCAAAAATGATTTAGATGACGTATTCTCCCCTATAAAGATAGAAGATTCCATATATACATAAAATACCATATTCTCTTTCTACCAATAATAAATTTTCATATTATAATTTTAAATCTAATCTCTAATAATGATTATATCCAATTTAACCATATTTAATATAATCAAGTTTTTATATAGGGAATATCTATGTGTCATTATAAGAATAGACTGGCATATCCTTATTTTCCAAAGATTACCATTGGTTCTATTGATTAATAACAACCTTCTTAAGGTGATATGTAAACATATAATTTTCATGAAAAATTTTTAGGATATAAATGTGTGAAAGTATCTGAAATCAAATAACGACTTAGCTAAATTTGATTTTATGATCAAATTATCTACCACCACGTCTTTATGAACTTCAACCTTAGCTCTTCTGATCCCATAATCTTAACCTTTATCTCGTGGCATTTTTAAGGAAAAATTCCTTTGATTATTTTGGAATTCATTTGAATTGTACCTCATATCATTTCAATAGAATCATTGAACATTGGAATCTTCTTTCATTCCCTTTCGATAATAAGTTTGGTTCATTTTTTCACCACCCCTGATGAAAAATCCTATTCCCATCAAGAATGTTCCCTGGTGATTCATTACATATTTAATAACAGATTAAAATCACCCCTTCCTTTATTCCATTTTATCATATTTATTTTTTTTAGAGATCTCAAGAACCTGTTTTTTTTCTTCTTTTCCTGAAAAAACATAATCCATGGATAATTCTTTCTCTTTCATGATGGGTCTTAATACTATATCCAGATATACAAAAAAATTATAAGAAACTAATTACCTTTAAATGATAGGATTTAACACATCAAATAATTTATCAATATTCGTTATTGTATTATATACATAATATAAAACATGTGTTTTTAAATTGGCAATGTAATATTTATATTTGACAACATTGTCTCCTTCCATTTTTCTTAGATTGATGATTTCCTCTGCATACCAACTCATTGCTAATGAGGTAATTATTTTTTAATTAATATTGCCATTAAAATATTCTAATCCATAATATATATTTCGTCCACCCCCCTAATGCTATTGATCAATGACCATCATTGTTCAACATATCCTTTAAGATAATAAAATTCCATGATAAACTTATCTCTTTACACACTTCCCCATGAATGAAATATCTTATACATGGACTTGATTCCTTGTTTAGATATTGATATATTAGTATTGACATTGAATTATGGAGGTTTCTATCAAATTAATTAGTCCAACATTAATACACTATGTTTGGGATTAGCGGCCTGCTCCATACGAGCAATGTTATTTTTCATAAGTTGAGTTAGATACCCCAAAATAGTTATAATTTATTATCCTCTAGATCCAACTCTTTCTACTGCTTAATTATATTACCTAAAAGTTAAGTCACAATATATATTTCATGAATTGATATGGGTTTTACCCCTTTTTTTAGGATCCATTATTAAAAAAGGTATATATTTTATTTTTTCATAACATTATGAATTTTAATTCATGATATATAACTCCAAATCAGGTGTATCACTTAACATAAATTGAATATATATGCATGGATAAAATTATAATCATAATAATTTTATCTTTCGGAAAATATTAATGTCATAAAATTACTTCCTAATATTTTAGAATTGTTCAAAGGGAGCATGTGAATCTACTAAATCATATCCACTGAGAGAGTGTAGGTATCTTTTTATTCATATAACCACTCATAATGCCTTGGTGATGATTGAGTTAATACCCAATTTCACCATTCAGATTAGTTACCCATAGGTTTATGTATTCCACAACCACATACACTTTACAGTATCTATACATGGATGAATTGTTTTGCCAAATCCACAAATATATATTTTTCTAAAACTTTTTGATGTTATCGTATACTTTGAATTTTCCTTAGAGTATTTCATAGGGTTTTGTTATCTAATATACATTTTCTCTAGTCTAGTTCCAAATATTTATAATTTTCATCATATAATACCAACTATAAAACCTCTAATCCAGTAACTGAGAGATGGTGGTTATTTTACTACATTTGAAGTGAATACAAAAAATTACAACCAAATGGTCAAATATTTTTTCAGTCTTGGGAGACTAGATACATATATGTTCTAAAATTACACATGAAAAAATGAAATAAAATTTAAAAAACATAACAATAATTTGTTAATTATTCTAATATATAATTTAAATCATTCAATAATCCATATCTAGTATTCCACGGAAAGGGAATCAAAAACAATTGTGAGCTAAAATGCTCAGTAAAAGAATTACTAAAAGAAAAACTATCATAGAATAAATAGAGAATGAATAATATGGAAAAAATAATTATTAATTTAATATTAAATATAACTAATGTAATAAAATGGGAATAATTACAAGAATTTCATAACAAATTAAATAATCACATGGATAAAAACAACCAGTTTAACAATTATATAATGGATAATGTTAGACCTCATAATATTATCTCCATGACCTTGTTTTGAGACATATTATATGAACATGCAAGACTTACACGTAATAACCTAAGTAATTTTTCTCACAAGACCTACTAATGAATCAGTGGGAAATGATTGTACTCTAACATCACATAATAATTATAATTCATTCATCATATGAATACATTGAATAATAATTCAATACATAATCCCTATAAACATTCATATTGAAATATTAATATAAGAAATGATAATATTTCCCACTATAAATCATTACATTAAAATTATAATTACACATCAATAGAAATATGGTGGATGGAATCATTATATTATATCCCTATCAGTGAATAATTTTCATCTATTTACGTAGAAATAATGGAAAACACATTTAAAGGACCAGTGTAACATTTCCTGAAAAAAATATTCATTTTATTTTGTAACCACTTTTTTAAAACCTAAATATCTCTCAAATATTTGAGAAAAAATTTATTTGAAATATAACATAAAAACATATAAAGTAATGTTAATTGAAAATAATAGTTAAGTTTATAAGGAATTTTTTTCCTACAGTAAAAATTAAAATAAATATTCAATTCAGACCATTGGTAAAACGTATCCCCTTAAGAAAATGAATAGAAGATTAATTTTAATTATTATATATAATTTAAAAAATGAGTAAAAATGGATTTAATAAATAATTATATTGTAGAAAAAACTTTTTAATAAATTTGAATTCAAATATATACATAGAAGAAAATGATTCCTGCTTGAATAAAAATAAAAATTCCACTTTCCTTAAAAATATTAATTCAAAGTTTTGAGTACTTAGTTATAATAATATTAAAGGAAATATTGTAATAAAAAAGAATAATTAGAAAATAAAAAATATTATACAGATTTTTTAAATACATCATTATATCCTACTATGTGTGGTATTGATGGTAAATGAATCATATTACTACATGGAGGTAGTGGTCCACATGCACAAATGGGAGATACTTTCATTTTCCATTTGATGTAAAAGAGGTGGAAAATAATTTTCCCATAATCATAATAATATATTGGTATAGTTACTATACTATATTAATTCTGTTATGTTGGGTACAATATATTTAGAGGAAGTAGAAGATAGAATAAACATTGAACTAGTCGGGTAAGAAAATTACAGATCCTTTGAAGAAACTCCTTTGGATTATATTTTAAAACTTAATATACATATATTAGGTTAAGAAACAAATATTAATAATGATGGTATGTAATATAAGATGTTTTTGGGTAGGGAGTGTCTAAGCTACAATAATCAATGTTTGTGTATAATGGAGGAGAAGTGGTTCCCTTTGATAAGTTAGAGGAGGGATACTAATGAAATTACATAAAAGATTTTGATAATATAAATTAATTTTCTTATAAATGTGGAACCATACATATTGAAATTCTAATTTAAGATAGTATAATGAAGAAACATATTCAACCAATATGATTTATACAATTTTAATTGGTATTTTTAACCCCTATAAACTAGTTAAACATAGATAGGTCCTTCATCATGGTTGTTACATAGAGTGGAGGTGTTGTTCGTGATCCGAGGGGATCAATGATTCTTATGTTCACTTCCTAATTTGGAAGTTGTAAATATCATCATTAGTAAGATCATTAGATATTACCATGTCTTTGCATGTGTAGTTAAGAAAATATATATCTTTCCATGGTTGAAATGGATTCCCCAAAAATACTAAATTCCCTACATAGAGTTGTTTATGTTCCCTATACAATATACTATAATATCCATAGGTACATGAGATTTATCAATAACCTCATGTAAGTCCAACACAATTGGAAATAGGGGAAAACGTATTTTATGTGCTTGCATTGAGGGCTACCAATGATGGGCATTTTACCTGCTTCTCACTCACGACATCTTCTACCCCATAGTGTACAAACATAGTTAGAGGGAATGACCATAGGCTCTACTATTTCAGACTCCTATAGTATTCTATGATTCCCTATGTTTGTTCCTTGTTTATATTGTAATTTCAGCCTTTTTTGAAAATAAAATTGGAATTATTACTTGAATGAAAACATTACTATGATTTTAAAAATATTTCAAATATATTTCGATGTTCAAAATTATATCTTTATTTTCACTATATTTCTTATTAAATATATATTTTTCTTAAAAAACATTTTTTAATATTCAATTTTTTCCTTATATCATTATTATATTAAAAAGTAATAGTTTTTACAAAATCGGTAATATTCATTATTCACTCAAAAATAAAAAATTTCTAAATATATCAAAAAATCAACCTCAAATAATTTTTTAATGATTAATTTAAAAATAAAAATAATTTCATAAAATTAAATTTATTAAATTCATGAATTTAGGTTTAAATAATATTCTTGAATAAATATATGTGAGTTGTCTAATTGTTTATTTAGGAAAAAAATATTACTATAATTGAAGCTTTAGTGTTACAGTAACCACTCTCAATAACAATGATTTATTTACTATTTTGAGTATAATATTATCTTTTAATCACATAGTGAGCTTCAATCAATGATGAAAATATGTTAGTGTGTCATCATACCTAATTTATTTTTTGTTTTTCCCATCTTATTCTTATTCTTCTACACTCAATAAATCTTTGGATTATTTTAATTTTTCTAAAAAAGTTGTTTTCATATTATTCTTAGAGTTGTATTATTCTCTATCACCTTCTTCATCACAATATGAGTCATAATGTTTTGAGAAAATATTTTTATTATTTTTTATATTTTGTTTTATTTTCCGTTGAAAAATAACCCTTCAATGTGACCATTGATTTTTTTTTTCTTCCTAGATGATATTTTAGATTCGTCATAATTCTTAAATTATTCTATATTCTTAGAAAATCATACTAAAAAAATTCAAAATAAGTCAATAATTAAATCATATATATTTTATCTTGACTCCATATTTACCATTTTCTCATTGTATTCATTTTGATAATAAAGTGATCAGTTCTTCAAAATACATGGCATCTTGTTTTATATTTGTTTACTCCTGATGTGGCTTATTTTACTCAAAATTATTTGAGCCTTTTATATAATTTAATTTGTTCTCCTCCTCTATTATCCATTCTATCCTTATGGAAGTACATTTTCTTATCTCACAGGTGATAAAAACATTACTGAGATTTTTTATAATCCACTCATCAGTGAAATTATCATAAAGGGATGATATCTTCATAATATATATGTTTAGAGGAATCTCAAAAGCTTTTTCATGATTCTAGAATCGTCAATAATTTCACTATAGCATTGATTCAAGCTTATCATTGTTTTCACTTGAATGTATAATTCATCCAAAAATTCATATTCTACATTTACGATATCTTTGAATTATGCTTTATAGGTTTGTAAATGATATCATTTCACTCTCTTTTCTTCTTCATATATATCATAGTGTTTCATCAAAATATTGTGTATTGTCTTAATTCTAAAAACATGTGTCAAATATTTCAATGAGAGTGATGAAATTAATTCATTACATTCTCTACCATCAGGTATGATTTTCTACCTTTAAATGTATTTTCCATTCCATATTTTGGAAAACAAACACCATTTTTGGTGGTATCAAGAATGTATATGCTAAGTGATATAAGATACAATACCGACCTCTCTATTAATATATATAATATATTTCCACTTAACATGAGGACTCCTTTAATGTTGGTGGTTTTCATTATGTCCATGGATCTTATTGATCAAATATACGAGTAATTTATTAAAAAATAAAATATAGGGGAACCAAATATGGAACCATTTTAATAATGATTAGACACCAATTGATTTGTATCTGATGATCAAGGCATAAAAAATGATCTTTAGGAAACTATGCTTTGACACTTATTATGGGACCCAATGGAGAGTATAACACCACTCAGGGGGAGTAAATGTTTAGAAAAAATAATAACTCTATAACTATGTGATTATTATCAGTTGTTATTATGAATAGATATATAAGGGGATGATGTGATGAAATGATATTGATCCCAAAAAAACATACATAGCCACAACAGTTTTTTAAAAGCTTCACTCACAATTTTTATCAGGTTTCTAATAAATGATGTGAAATGGTTCTGATCCCACTACCCATATTATAATTTATTATCAAATTAAAAAAATAAATGATCTACAGTATTATCTTGAATTTTAATTACAATATGAACAACAATGATCAAATTTTTAATAATATTTAATTCAAATTATTTGGGTGCCTTTGAAATTTTGAATTTTCATTCAACCTTATTATTCTATTTAATAACATAACAAATCCTTCTTAAAATTTTAGATGATTCTCTTAGTCTCCTCTTTTCATCATGTACATATCTCTCTAAAGGCCACCACATATTTATTTATTTAACGTGTGTTGTAGCATTATTCTTCTTACAATAGTGTAACCATGAAATCCAAAATACATGGAAGAAAAAATCCCAATGATCAAATTATATATAATAATAAATTTGATTGAATTTTCTTCATGACTGGTCAATTATGATATAACAAATTCAATTTTTCCAAAAATAACAATCTATCAATATTTCCCTATCAAAACCATTACGACACTGAACAAGTAATGCAACATGGATATCATCAAATTTTAAAAACTAATAAATATTAATAATAATACTACTTATTTTATAGTAAGTTTATTTCTAAAACTGCATAATTATATTCTTAATTTCCCTACACATTGTTGTGTGAATAACTTCTTCACAAGACGGAGACACTTTATCCCAAACAGGTGAAACATTAAATTATACTAGTATAGTACGAAAAACTCATCAAAATCCCTAGAAACCTTTACATAAACCTTTATGGAATACCCAGTCCAAATATGGATTGGTCTTTACCATTTTATAATAATTCCTTTCATATGATATATTATTTTATTCCTTAGTCTTTTCCAGTAAGACTAACCCATGCATCCACTGTAATCATCACAGTGAAATTGAAATAGATATGAAATTATTTATTCTCATTCCAAATTAAAATAATTATTTAAAATGTTAACTCAAGACACCACATTCTCATGTAAGATATTTTTAACTCTTACATGATATTAGTTCTACTATGTCTTAACATGATCAATTTCATTCAATTCATAGTTTTCTCATTGATAATTGAATTTAATTCTTTTCATTATTTTGTATCTCAAATCAAATTCAATGATATTATAAATCATCCAATAGTATTTTTATAATGGATACAAGATAGAGACCAAATAACAAAGAATGAATTGTCTCATGAAGATAATCACATCATACCTCCAATACAATATTCATCTAAATAGTTTATCATAGGATGAAACGATGATTGTGAGAGAACACCACGGTTTAGTGTAAAATTGATTCAATTTCAATAATGTATCAATTGAGATAAAATCACATCCCAATTTCTCAATTCACTTCATGAGGGTTCATCAATTTCTATGTGGGCTCTTCAAACCCAAAATAATGAGAATATCAGCAACAATTTATATAGTGTAAAATTTAGATAATTGGTGAAGGATAATAAAATATTTGGTTATTTATGTGTAAATACTATAGAATTTTTTTATCCATATTCTATGTATAATTAATTCTTATAAACCATTATAAAAATACTGTACTAATTCCAAACCATGGTTATATTTTTGTCAAATTTATTTTTGAAGACCCATTTAATTTCCTTTATTGGAATAATTTTAGGTTATGCAACAAAGGTCCAGACCATGTTCTTTTAAAATTTATTATGATCTTATTGTATAGTAATTATATAACTATCATAACCCAAGGTATAATCGATTGTTTTCTGTTCAAATTTATATAGAATGAAACATTATCACATTCATTCCATAAATATATTTTCGTCTTAACTAGATGATCTAAATTAGTAATGATATTTTCAAAAGGATGAGTCCATAAAATTGTATACTTTCTAGGTAAAATGGTATGTTGTTACACATCAACTGGATGGTTATACTCATTAATATTTTATAATGAACTATATATTTATGGGTTCTAAATCCCTAAGGGAATATGACTTGTTACTTTACTGATCTATTCATTTGGATAATCATGAATCAAATTGGGATATACATTATTTAGAAATTTATAAATAGTCTTTCGATTAGTGATTTCCATTGGGTTTTGGAATGGTGTTAAAGTAGTGTCCATGGGTTAGTCTAATATAAAGTAGATGGAATCAGCCATTTATGATGTAAAGGGAAATTCATGCAGAAAATAATTGTCTGTGGGGTGCATTAAGGATATGAATGGGATATACAAATGAGGGGATACTACTTTGGAGGGTTATTTTCATAAAAATATATATAAAATAATGAATATATCGAGGAAAAGGGGATAAAATTTTCTTTAAAGGGGATTCATGGTGAGAACCCTTTGTTTACATTGTAAACTAGAGAGAGTATCCACATTTTATAGGGAATTTAATGCAATTTCACCGATGGTCAATTTTTGGAACCCATCTAACTTCATTTTTTGGCCCTTTAATATAGTGGGAAATCCCCTTTGTCTCTCAATATCTCCCCACATTCACAATTTAATCAAAATTAGTTATAGGAGACTCATCATTATAATTTTAGGTAAAGTTACACCATTTTCCACCAATTCTTCCCCCATTTCATACTTTTACATGGTTTATTTATCTAGGGTCTTTGAGGGGAGATTTCCATGGAGCATGGTGAAATTATCACACATGATCTGGATTTAAAGTGAAGCTTGTAGAGGACATGCACAGAGGGCCTATTCACATTGTGATTCATCATTTTATATAAGTCTTGGGAAGGTATTAAGATTTGGACACCCAAAATGATAATTGTTTCATAATCATGAGTTTTATCTATACTCAGGGACTCGGAGGAGGTCAATATAAGAACAAAATGGTTTATGATCATTGGATGATATAGGCATTCTTTACATCACGGATTCTATTTTTTAGTTGGTGATTATATGTTATGTGTGAGATATACATATATAATCTACTTTTTTATTGCATGAATTACTGATATAACCATAAGCATAAAAGAAATTTTCATCAGCTTAATAATCATGTTGGACCATATAGCTTATTAAATGGTTTAATAAAATCACCATGACCGAAAAAATGGAGATGGACCTTCTTATAGATTGTTTAAAGTGGTTTTTTGGTTTTTAAAGTAAAATGGTTTCCTTGTTAAAATGTGATTTTAAAATATGTTTTGACATAAATAGCTTTTAGGGGAAAATAGTAACTTAGTAAGTGGGTTTTGAAATGCTATTTAAAAAAGGGTTTTTGAAGTATTTCTTTGATATATTTTGGACTAATTCCTTGTGGAGTATGTTGAAATGTGATTCATTTTCTAGATATCAGGGAACGTGTAATTTTATTATGCTTATAATAAAAATATTTAATGGTTTGGTTGAGTTTTTTGGTTCGTTTTATCCCAACCTAACAATTCCCTATTTTCTTAAAGATTTTGGAAATTTTTTATTATTCCTTATAATGACCTATATATTATATTAGTGTGTGATTATACATGTGATTTTTTTTGATTAATGATATATTTTATATGGAATCAAAGTGGTAGGTTGATCTAGATAGATGTGATAGAACCCTTATAGGGTGAGATCTGAGGATATATCTTGAGTGACTAGTACCCTACCATTTTGTTAGTGAGTTAGTGAGGATGGATATGTTAACTTTTTATTATTTAATACATGTAATGATTGTGTTCATATGGATAGATATGGGTTACAGTGGAGGATAGGGTCTTGAGGCCTTTCATTTATAAGAGAGATATTTTTTAGTTGGTCTTCCGTGAGATGAATTACTTAATAGATACGATGGATGATACCTCCATGAGTGATATGGTTTTCTTTAGAGTTATAGGACATCCATGAGTGATATGGCTAGACTTGATTTAACAACAATAGGGTATTCATGAGTGATATGACTGGGCCAGGGATGTGAGATCGGATGGTGGGACCACGATGAGTGAGATGGGGTTTGAGTTATGATGTGTTGTGGGTCATGGATATATTTTCCAACCTTGAGTGAGAATGTAGTAGTTATTTGTTGATGTATCCTCTATTTATTTAGAAGGGTTGGATGAATATTTTATGTGAGATCAAAAATTTTCTGGAACTATACCTTGGGTCCTTAAGTATAGGTTTATAAATTTATCAGATCCCCTACCAAGCATCATCGAGTAATGGTCGTGATTGCGTTACACAATGAATTCCTTTATATAAGGAGTTAAAGAAGGCATATTTAGGTTTTTTGGTGTATTTCATGGGATTCAAACCACTATATATATTTATTTTGTAAACACAAACTTTTTCATATATGAACTCGATGTTTTTTAGGAATTGGGTATTTATACTGGGTCGTTGGACTCACCCATACCCATGTATAAAGATTGGTTTTTGATGTATGTGGGAATATATTATTACTTCCCCTCAGGTATAGGATATCTTAAAGTTGGTAATGTTCTTCAATCAACAAATTGTGGAGGTTGAGGAATCTGTATAATGGTACATGAGTTGGGATGAAGGTTTTGAATTTTTCTTTTTAGTTATCATTAAGAATGTATATCACAATGTAATTTTTGGTTATATACAATACCATGTTTTTATATTATTACTATTTTATATACTTTCACATTTTTTATATAGTGTTCAACATTATATTCTAGAATTAGGGGGCCTTTCAACTACCTATTTTAGGTATATGGGTATTTTGGGATGTCTGATGTACATTTGGATCATGAATTTTATTATAGTACTTTAGCATAACCTTTGGGATTATTTTTTTGGGAATAATCTCAACATGAATATATTAGGCCCACAGATCTAGTTGGTAGGCTCTAATGTATAGGGAGTAATACTGAATGTCTTTTTTTGACCCCAAATATGGTGGTGTTTTAGAGGTATGGTATGGGGAATTAAAAATTCGTATCAGTGATTGTTGGAATGGTAAATTGCTCAACAGAGATAGAGATATATTTTCTGGATCCATGAGGTAGATCAAGAACATTGTGGGCCATAATGACAGTGGTCAAAATCCATGTTTCCAAGGCATATCCAATTTGTGCACATGGAACTTTAGGATGAATGTGGAATTGGATTACATTGAGAATCCCATAGTGGGATGGATGGCACTCAAGACGATTCATTAGTCTTGACTTGTAACACCTGAAGTTTTTCTAAAAAAAATTGAAATTCATGGAACTTTGATTTAAGTAGATATATTTTTAACTAGCCTTTAAAACATAACTTTTCCACTTCTATGTTTTGAATTTCAAGAAACTGTCTTCTACAATTGTGTCCAGTATGTTATTTGGACTTTATTGGAACCAACTTGTTATTTGGTGAATAGTAACATACCCTTATGAATAGTAATATGACCCTAATGAATAGTAAGTTGTATTATTATTTTATTTTATTAAGTCTTCAATATAATAGCATCTAGGTTAATTTTTCATTGTGATATAGAAGTACTTACATAATTAGAATTGTTAGTTTTTGAATTAAGTATGATTTTATTTAAAAATTAAATTAATAATATTTGGACAAGTCTTTTCAAAAAAATGACATCATTTTTTAAATCTAAACATTGATAAATTGTTAGGGTGAATTTTGGGAATTTTTCTGAAATTGTTGATTTTTCGGTGAATAGTAAAAATACAGTTTTTAGTTTCGTTGTGTTAATGACATCATTAATGATATAATAATGATGTCATAAATCTGGTAGAATTGTGTATAGTTAAATAATATTTGAGGTTTCCCAAGTGACTTATACCATGGGAAAATACCATGGTCAAGCCCATGGTTTTGCAAATACCACCCATGAGGTGTCCCTTGAAAATTATTATAATATTCCCTTACTATCCATATAAATACCAACACATTCCTTCATTAACATCATTCAAAATTCCTCCTCAACGAATATATGACCTCCTTACCTTCATAGAAGTTCTCCCAAGGTTTTCTAAATCCCCCAAGGTCCCAACCTTCATGTTCAAATGGTTACTATACAAGGTAAGGAAATTCTCAATTTCTTTCTTTTTCTATTCAAGTTCTCTTTTATGTGGTATAACTTTCAATTTTACATACCATGTTCTTGTTTCCTTCTTATTATTTATCTAATATATATTATGATTAATCTCTGGATAGTTGACCCTTGTCCCCTCAATTTTTAATATTTTATAAAACAATGTTGCGTAGCCGTTAGGCTGCCGAATTTTTGTAAGAGATTTCTCACTTTTTTTATTTGGAGATCCTTCCCGATTATTTATTCATATATCCTTACCCAAGAGGCATGAAATATTTTGAAATAATTTATATTCTGGATTTTATCATGTTTATTGAAAATTACTCATCACTATTCTTCTCCTCTCCTACTTATTTGAGGAATAAGAACATTGTCTGTGATGTGTCGAATTGCCGACATCGTGGACGATGTGATTTCACTTTACATTAATTCTTCCAATTCGGGCCATGAAACCATTTATATGGTTGAAACAGATTATAATATATGTTTAATTACCCACCCATGGTTCTATAATTCTTTTTTACTCATGCTTCTAATTTATAAAACGAAATGAGGTCGTTATTATCAAAGAACCACTAAAATGATCTACACGAACATCATTAATGTTTTAACTTATGAATCATTGCCATATTAAACATAAAAATGATAAATGGTATAAATTATGGTACATGAAATATGTAAATACCTTTCCATTATAATTTTGGAAGTTCACTTCCAATCGACATGAACATCCACTATGAACCAATCATGGAAATCATGTTAAAAACTCACCAAAAAACAGTTCAAGGAGCAAAATACAAACAATTAAATGGTGAAATGATGTCATGAAATGATAATATAAGATTTTATAAACATGAAAATGTTTCTATAAACTACTAATAACACTCTTTTAACCATTATACAGGATGTTTAAAAACGTTTGATGTAAGACAGAACCAAGGTAAGGGAATTCTTAATCCGATTTCAATTCTTTGGGTTAACCTTCTACTGCATTATTTATGTGCTATTTAAATTGTTTGTGTGATGGGTTATATTTATATTATGTTTTATTATGTTTTTTAAAGTATATATACAAACTCAATCTACTATATTAAGTCTCTCTTGAATTGTATGATATTTATAAGGGGCTTCTCAAAAAAAATCCTCTTTTTAAATTCAGTCTTATGAAATTCAAATGTAATATTTTTATAGAATTATTCATGTTGTATAATTATGTTTTGGTTGTTGGGAATTATTTATGATTAAGGGTGGGGACTATATCTCCCTCCAATTCATTGGGTATGAGTAAGTTTGAGGTCGGTCGTATGGTTACTCCAAGTGTAACTGCGATGGTTACCCAAAGTAAGGTAGCCGTGAGGGTTACAAAATATAAGGTTGACAAGAATGGTTACAAGATTATGTAAGTAATGCCCCAAGATAACTTTATGATTATATTTATGTTCTAATTTTTTTTTGTATATTTTTTGAATCTCATGTTACACATAGTAAGTATATATGGGTGACAATAATGTCTTTTGAAAATGCCTTCATACGTTATGAGTATTCATGGACTAATGTGATCTTTCCTTCTTTTACATCCCTTACTGAGCTTTTGTGCTCATACCAAGTGTTTTTAAATGATTTTCACTATTTAATGGATGTGTAAGACAAGAATGGAATCCATGTTAAATTTTGATTAATTTTTAAGGAGTCATGTTTTTTGTGTTAATGTTTAATATTTTGAAGAAAATGGAAACTGTTTTTATGGTATCCACTATGTAATAATGTGTAATGTTATGAATGTATTGTCATAATTCACTAAAGCTATAAACATGAAAAGATACTCAATGTAAAAGGAAGTTTTTTCTTGACTAATTTCTAGATTATGTATATAATAAGGCTGGGTCCTTATAGTTGTTATCAGAGGATGGTTTAGATAACTTTTGGGGTTAGGGTGATGTTAATAGAATACCATAAATTATTTTCACTCTATGTTTAATTTGAAATGTTTTAGCATTTAAAGATTACCATGTTGCTTCATCTAAGACATGTTTGTTCAGAATGGTCTTTTGCAGAAGGAATAGGGATGCTGAAGAGGATAGGCTCCGACAGAATGACATCCTTCCAGAATTATAGCCTGGAATGGTAGGGATTGGAACCGAGCAGTTTGTGACAGTAATGGATCAGCTAACACAAGAAATAAATGGTGGTGGCATCTATGGAATAGAACCAATAGAGGTCCCACAATGGAACATGACAGTAGTGTAACATTTTATGAGACAACATCCTCCTGCATTCAATTGATCTTCTGACCGAGTAGCAGCTGAAGGATGCGTCAAATCCCTGGAAAAGATATTCAACGTTATGGGATGTTCAAAAAATAAAAAGGTAAGTCTTTCCATTTATCATTTTTAAGGGGAATATGATCAGTGGTGGTCAATGGTAAGTAATATCAAGGGAAAAGAGGATTTTTATGCCATAGAGTAGGATGAATTTAAAAGTATTTTCCTTGAAAAATATTTTCTTAAGGTGGTGCGACATAGAATGGAGAAGAAATTCCTTGAATTGAAATAGAAGGAGGAAGATTCAGTGGCTGTGTATGAAGAAAACTTCACCTGTCTGGTGAGGTATGCTCCAAATCTTATTCTAGATCTTGATAGCAAAATCTATTTCTTTTACTCAGGACTGAATCTAAGGTATCTAAGGGCGTTGTCCTCCCATGAATTTAAAAGTTATGAGAAGCTTGTTAGATTTTCTGAAAGGGTAGATATGGAGTTTTGCTAATGATCTTGTTCAGAAGAAGAGGTCTAGTTGGAAAGCAATGGGTATGAATCAACCAAATAAATCTGATGGTAAGAAAATAAAATTTCAAGTTTGTGAAAAGGGTGGAAAGAAGCACCCTGGGGAATAAATTAGAAAAACTGGGAAGTGTTTTAAATGTTTTAAGATTGGACATATATTCTGATATTGAAATGAAAATGATCCTAATAATAATCATGATAAGTAGACTGTAACGTGATTTAAATGTGGTGAGATGGGTCATTATGTAAATTCCTACCCAAAGAGAGATCTGAATGATGCAAAGAATCCATACTAGAAGTAGAAAGGTGTAGTGAGATCATTTGCGACTACATCAGCAGATGTCAGGCCATCCAACGAAGTTGTATTAGGTACTTTGTTTGTTCACTTAGATTTTGCAAAAGTTTTGTTTGATACGGGGTCTACACATTCCTTCATCTCTGAGAATTTTTTTGGTAGATTGGAAATATCACCTCAACAAATGAGACCAAAAATTGTTGTTAAAACACCAGGGTGAAATGTTATAGTATAGAGGAATTATAAGAATCTTTCTATTATGGTCTGTGGAAAGACATTACCTGCAAACCTTTTTGTTTTACCCTTAGTTGAGTTTGATGTTATTCTAGGAATGGAGTGGCATTATGATTATCATGCAAAGATTGAATGTAGAGCTAAAGAAGTTTTTTTAGAAAGAGTTTTAGTTTGTATACATGAATGGACCCATAAAATTGATAACATATCAGGAAGCTAATAATCTAATGAATTATGAAAATGAAATTTATCTTTCTCATATTGTTGAAAATAAGGGAACTATTCAGATTAATGATGTGCCAGTGGTGAATGAATACCATGATATTTTTCCAGATAAGTTACCTGGTTTCATACCTGATCGAGAAGTCAAATTCACAATTGACTTAGTTCCTGATACTAATCCAATTTCAAAACCCCCATATCGTATGGCTCCATTAGAACTTCTTGAATTGAAAAATCAGTTGCAGGATTTTCTTGACAAAGGCTTCATTCGTCCTAGCACTTCACCACAGGGTGCCCCTATTTTGTTTGTTAAAAAGAAATATGGTTCAATGAGACTTTTCATTGATTATATAGATTTGAATAACATCACTATTAAAAACAAGCATCATTTTCCTCATATCAATGAATTGTTTGATTAGCTCCAGAGTGCTCAGTACTTTTTGAAGATTGACTTGAGATCTGGATACCATCAGCTGAAGGTGAAGGAGGATGACATCCCGAAAACAACCTTTCATACTAGATATGGTAATTATGAATTTGTTTTTATGACATTTGGGTTAACTAATACAACTACTATATTAATGAATCTTATGAATAAAGTATTTCATATGTTCTTGGATATGTTTTTGGTTGTATTACTTGATGAAATTCTGGTTTTTTCAAATATAAAGTGGAGAATGAAAAACATTTAAGGGTTGTTTTGAAAAATTTTAAAGAAAAGAAACTGTATAGAAAATTCAGCAAGTGTTATTTTTGGTTGCAACATATTTACTTTCTTGGGAACATTGTAAATAATGATGGAATAACATTTGATCCTACCAAAAAAAGTAGTTGATGAATGGACAAGACCCACAAATGTTACCGAGATTCGTAGTTTTCTTGGGTTAGCAGGTTATTACAGACAGTTTGTTAAGAATGTTGCACGGTAATCTATCCTGATAATTAAGTTAACACGAAAAGGGGTTAAATTTGTTTGGAAAGATGAATGTGATGCGTGTTTTCAGGAACTAAAGAAGATATTGATGAATAATCTAGTTTTGGGATTACTATACCGAAATAGTGAGTTTGTCATCTACAATGATGATTCTTTGAAGAGAAATGGTTGTGATTTGATGCAGAATGTTCAGGTAATTGCCTATGCTTTGAGACAACTTAAACCTCCTGAGAAAACTTATCCCACACATGATTGGGAATTGGCAGCTGTGGTTTTTTCTTTGAAAATTTGGATGCATCATCTATATGGAACCAAATGTCAAATATATATTGACCATTAAAGTCAAAAGTATATATTCACTCAGAAGGAATAAAACATGAGGTAGAGAAGATGGCTTGAACTGATAAAGGATTATGACTGCACGATCAATTACCATCCTGGAAAAGCAAACAAAGTAGTAGATGCCTTAAGTTGGAAACATCATTCATCATTAACCATGTTATGTTTATAACATGATCCCTTGATTAATGATTTGATGAATTTTGGATTAAAATTTGTTGGTGCAGGGAATACCACTATTTTGTTTCAGGTGTTAGTGCAGTCTTCATTGTCAGACAGAATTAAGAAAGCATAGAAGTAAGCCCCTGAGCTATAGAAAAAGGTAGAATTGGTTAAAATGGGTAAGTTTCCAGAATTTAACATTGAAAAAGATTTTGTTTTAAGATTTGGGAAAAGGTTTTGTGTGCTTAGTAATTCTCAGTTGAAGAAATTTTTGTTTTGAAAAGTTTATTGTTCTCCATTTTCTATTCATCCTGGCAGTACTAAGATGTACAGAGACCTTCAGGAGTATTATTGGTGGGATGGAATTAAAATAGATATTAGTGATTTTACCATGAAATATTTGATGTGTCAACAGGTTAAAGCAGAGTGGCAGTTACCGAAGGGGATGATTCATCCTTTTCCAGTGCTAGAGTGGAAATGAGAGAATGTATCCATAGACTTTGTGGGGGGACTACCAAAGACTTCTCGAGGAAACAATGCGATTTGGGTTTTTATTGATCGACTAACAAAGTATGCACATTTTATTTTTATTCAATATACAATGACTTTGGATCAGCTTTCTCGATTGTACCTCAAAGAGATTTGTCAGGATACATGGAGTTCCTCTTTCTATTGTATCTTACTGAGATCATAGGTTCACTTCTAACTTTTGGAAGGGACTTAGTAGTTGTTGGGCCCAAAGTTAAATTTCAGCACAGATTTTCATCCTCAATCAGATGGGCAGTCAGAACGAGTGATTTAAACTTTCTAGGATATGCGTCGAGCTTGTTCAATAGACTATGAGGGAAGTTGGGATCAACATTTTTCTTTAGTTGAGTTTTCTTATAATAACAGTTTTCAGTCCAGTATTCAGATGGCACCTTTTGAGGCCTTGTATGGGAAGCGGTGTCGGACTCTAGCATTTTGGGATGAGGTAGGTGAAAAAAAGTTGATGGGGCCAGATTTTTCAGAAGAAGTGGCTGAGAAAGTGAGGATGATCCAGCAACACAGGAGGACTGCTCACAGCAGGTAGAAAGGTTATACTGATAATAGAAGGAAAGACTTATCTTTCGAGGTAGGTGACCATGTTTTCCTTAAAATCTATCCTTAGAATAGTGTGATGCATTTTGGTATGAAAGGGAATCTAAGTCCATGGTTCATCAGTCATTTTGAAATCTTGGAGAAAGTTGGAACAATGGCATATCACATAGCATTTCCTCCGAGCTTGTTTCAGGTACACAATGTTATTCCTGATTTGATATTGAGAAAGTATGTGCTAGATTCATCACATGTATTGATCCCAAAACCAATTCAGCTGGGAGAGAACATTTCTTATGAATAGAAACCAGTTCAGATTCTTGTTCAAAGGGAATAGGTATTACGGAATACGTTAATCCACCATGTAAAGGTTTTGTGGAGAAACCACAGGGTTGAAGAAGAAACATGGGAGTCAGAAAATGTAATGGGGGAAAAGTACCCTCAGTTGTTTAATAACTAAATAAAATGGTGAGGACGCAATTTACAGAAGGTGGGGATAATGTATCAACCCATGTTTTCCAAAAATAAATGGAAATTCTTGGAAGTTTGTTTTAAGTAGATATATTTTTAACTAGCCTTTATAACATAACTTTTCCACTTCTATATTTTGAATTTCAAGAAACCGTCATCTACAATTGTGTTCAGTATGTTATTTAGAGTCTATTGTAACCAAATTGTCTTTTGGTGAATAAAAACATAACCTTATGAATAGTAATATGAATAGTAGTATGACCCTAATGAATAATAAGTTGTATTATTATTTTATTTTATTAAGGATTTAAGATAATAGTATCTAGGTGAATTTTTCATTGTGATATAGAAGTAGTTATAGAATTAGAATTGTTAATTTTTGAATTAAGTATTCTTTTAGTTAAAAATTAAATTAATAATATTTAAAAAATTATTTCCAAAAAATGGACTTCATTTTTGAAATCTACCAGTCGATAAATGGTTAGGGTGAATTTTGGAAAGTTTTCTAAAATAGTTGATTTTTCGGTGAATAATAAAAAATACAGTTTTTAGATTCATTGTGTTAATGACATCGTCAATGATATAATAATGATATCACAAATCTGGTCGACTTGTCTATAGTTAAATAATATGTGAGGTGTCCCATGTGCCTTATACCATGGGAAAGCCCATGGTTTTGCAAATACCACTCATGAGGTGTCCCTTGAAATTTATTAAAATAATCCCTTACTTACTCTATAAATACCAACCCATTACTTCATTAAATTCATTCAAACTTCCTCCTCAATGAAGCTATGGACTCCATACCTTTATAGTAGTCCTCCCATGTTTCCCTCAAGCCCCCAAAGTCCCAAACATCATGTTCTAAGGGTTACTCTACAAGGTAAAGAAATTCTCAATTTCTTTCTTTTTCCATTCAAGTTCTCTTTTATGTGGTATAACATTCAATTTTCCAAAACATGTTCTTGTTTCATTATTATTCTTGATCTAATCTATATTATGATTCATTTCTGGATGGTTGAATATTGTCCCCACTCTTTTTAATATTTTCTAAAACAATGTTGCCTAGCTGTTAGGCTCCCGAATTTTTGTAAGAGATTTCTCATATTTTCTTTTATTTTGAGATCCTTCGTGATTGTTTCGTCATATCTCCTTACCCAAGAGGCATGAAATCTACATAAATCATGTATATTCTAGATTTTATCATGTTTATTGAAAAATTCCACATCATTATTCTTCTCCTCTCCCACTTATTTAAGGAATAAAAACATTGTTCGCGATGTGTCGAATTACCGACATCATGGAGGATGTAATTTCATTTTCCATTAATTATTCCAAGTATGGTCATTAAACCATTTATATGATTGAACTAGGTTATAGTATATGTTTTATGACTCACCCATGGTTCTATAATTATTTTTCACTCATACTTCTAATTTATAAAATGAAGTGAGGTCGTTATTATCAAAGAACCACTAAAATGATTTAAATGAACATCATTAATGTTTTAACTTATGAATCATCCTCATATTAAACATCAAAATGATAAATGGTATAAATTATGGTACTAGAAATATTTAAATTCCTTTCCACTCAAATTCTGGAATTTCACTTCCAATCGACAAGAACATCCACCATGAACCAATCATGGAAATCATGTTAAAAACTCACCCAAAAACAGTGCAAGGAGAAAAATACTAACAATTAAAGGGTAAAATGATGTAATGAAATTATAATATAAGATGTTATAAACATGAAAATTTTTCTTAAAACTACAAATAAAACTATTTTAACCATTATAAAATATGTTTAATAAAGTTTTAAGTAAGACATACCCGAGGTAAGGGAATTCTTAACCCGATTTCCATTCTTTGAGTTAACCTTCTAATGCATTATTTATATGCTATTTAAATTGTTTGTGTGATGGTTTCTGTTTATATTATGTTTTATTATGTGTATTTACAGCATATATACATACTTCATCCACTCTATTAAGTCTCTCTTAAATTGTATGATATTTATAAGCGGTTTTCATTAAAAGTCATCTTTTTAAATTCAGTTTATAAAATTCCAAAGTAATGTTTTTTTGGAATTATTCATGTTGTATGATTTTGTTTTGGTTCTTGGAAATTATTTATGATGAAGTGTGTGACCTATATCTCCATAAAATGCATTGGGTATTAGTAAGTTGGAGGTCGGTCGTATGGTTACTCCAAGTGTAACAACGATGGTTACACAAAGTAAGGTAGCCGTGAGGGTTTCAAATTATAAGGTAGCCAAGAATGGTTACAAGATTATGTAAGTAATTCCCAAAGATACCTTTATCATTATATTTATGTTCTCATGATTTGTGTGGATCTTGTGTGAATCTCATGTTACACATAGTAAGTATATATGGGTGACAAGAATGAATTTTAAAAATGATTTCATACGTTACGAGTATTCATGGACTAATGTGATATTTTTCTTCTTTTCCATCCCTTACTCAGATTTTGTGCTCATCACATGTTTTTTTAAATGATTTTCACAGGTTAATGGATGTGTAAGACAAGAAATGAAGCCATGTTAAATTTTGAATAATTGTCAAGGAGTCTTGTTTTATGTTTTAATGTTTTATATTTTGAAAAAAATGGAAATTGTTTTTATGGTATCCACTCTGTAATAATGTGTATTATTATGAATTAATTGTATTAATTCTATAAATCCATAAACTTGAAAAGATCCTCAATGTGAAAGGATGATTTTTTTTTGACTAAATTCAAAATTATGTATGTAATAAGGCCATGTCCTTATATGACTAAGAGATTATGAATCATTTAATCATCCTGATTGTTTTTTCTATGGTAATAATACACTAGCATATGGGTGATGTTTTTTTGTGTGGGTTATCATCAAAATCTATCATTAATTGTATACTAATATAATATAGAATATTTTTTCTTGAATATATTTTAATTAGTGATTTTATTAAAATGGATGTGATAGTTTTGTTTGATTGATTATTATGTTTTTGTTTTTCCTTTATAGGGAAATATTTTTTGGATGTGTCGTTTTTTATGTTTTTTAGAAGAAACCATAGTTATGATAGGTAAACTAATTTTTTGGAATTAGGTGTGTGTAAAAGTGTGTTTTTAATTTGAATTTACTTGAAATGGGTCCTGGAGAAAATGATTTTAAATGGTTTGGGATGTTGTGGTGTGTAAAAATATGAGGAAAATGGATTTAGAAATTAGATTTCAAAATGGTTTTAGAAATGAGAACAATTTTTGGTAAAGGGACTATCCAGGCATAATTTTGTTTTATTTTGGTTTTTGATGAAAATCCTTGGGTGAACAAGGGTATTTTTGAAAATAATCAAAACATTTGTGTGTGTGAAATGTTTTAAATAGGTATTGAAATAAGTGAAATATACCTCTATAAACCATGTTGTGCCCAAGTGAGTATTAAATTTGTTGTTAATGGGTTTAATATGTGTATAGTGTGGTGATGATAATTCATGGATGATTTCATTGGATTCATGATAAAGCCATTATATTTCATGCTTTATAAACAATTCATGTAAGTTCTTATGATGCATTAGGATGGGATGATCGACCAAATGATGTTTGAGCTTGTAAGACCCTAGAGCACCCTGAGGGGGGAGGGGTGAATCAGAGTGTCATCTTTTTCTTCAAATGATTCTGATCATATCCCCATGGTGATAAGAACCTGTTAAACCTATATGATGGAAATTTGCAGTTATAAAACACAAAAATGTTGAAATAGAAACACATCCCAATTGTTTTACTTGGCTCACCACTAAGGGATAGTCAGAGAATAACATGTCATCAGTGTATTGGTCATACCAAAATCCACTAAGATTCACAATGTATTATGGACTAAAAAAATTTATGCATAGTCACTCCATACCAAGAACACTACCTCGACATGATATTTATGGATAACACACTACCTACCTCAAATCACTTCAATCAACTACCCCTTTTTTCACTATGGTGGGTTAACTCTTACTTATCTTCTCGACTTGAAGGTAAATATATTAGATTAGAAATTTAAATCCTTGTCCCTGATTATCATGACACTTTTAATACACCATATTTGTGTATTGATGCAGCTAGAAGAACTATTCACTAAAAGAAGATGTTCAACCCTTTTTTTGGAAAAGATTCTAGTCTTTATGAAACCTCCTAATTATTAAAAAGACACTTTATCCTTCTTGAACCCTCTACCTTCCTCAAATCTTCTAGACTTGGCATCGCTCTCATCCTTCTTGATGATATAAATAATCATGAATCTTTCATCCTTCACAAAACCCCATTTTTAGAAATTCCTTAATTTCAAATAGTCTAAACCATACTTTTCCTGAAGCTTGAGTTTGAAAAGTGTTATATATTTTCAAAATTATTTCCTTAAAGATTCATATTCATAAAATTATAGTGTTTCATAAATTATCTAAATTCACTCAGTATCTTCTAATGATTATAGGACTAATATTTATAGGCATTGCCTTTTGTGAATCTTGACAGCCCACCACAACCTTTTTCTGAATCTCTCCATTAAAGATTGTGAAGAACCATTTCATTGTGAAGCATTAGAGAAATTATTTTATTCACAAAGCTTCTCAATTTAACATAGATTACTATTATCAAATCATGGCTTAGTTATTTTTGTGATGTCTCTTCCATGAACCTTTAGAACCTCACAACACTTTATTACATCGTGAAGCTACACATCTTCGCTAAATACAAATATTTGAAAAATCAATATTGTTAAGAAATATTTTAAGATTAATTTCTAGAATATAAATCTATCTTGAGCCAATAACACTCTACTCATCCATTACTAGACCCTATTTTGGCATGGATAAAGAAAACTGAAGACCAGATCAACACCCTGGAGAAATCTAATGAAACCAGCAGATCTCGAATCTGATCTTGGACAAGGAAACATGATCAAAATCTATGAATAAGGGGTCGAGAGATCGTCTAGATGAAACATGAAGCATATTATCACTATTATAAAACAATTAATAGGTGTAAGTTTATTATATTTTAAGGGTAAAGTGGTGAATTCCCCAAAGAATTATAGGGTCACATAGTTGGACAAATCATGTGCCCACTATGCATGGAGGGACCCCACATGGTTTGGCCACACTGTTTGAGAAACTATGCACCAACCATGTTGTACGAATTTAATAAAAGGTGAAAACCATTTTCACCAATGTGAGGCCCTAAGTGAATTGTTTGGGAAAATCATGTTCCCTACTTTCCCCTATGAAAATCCCCAAATGGTTAGGTGAAAATATAGAGACTGGCTTACACAATTTTTACAATTTGTGTGGCCTTGTTATTTTCTCCCCCGTTTGGGGTTCCAGGCAATGGAAAATCCTCAGACACCACTAAAAAAATAATAATGACATTAATAAATAATTAATAAAAAATTTAAAGGATCCATATGAAAAAAACATGGTTTTTAAAGTATTTCCCCCTTAAATAAACTCATCCCCGAGTTTACCTTCCAAGGGTGGTGAAACAAAATATGAGAAGAACTTCGGCTACTCAGCATGTACGTAAAAATCCTGATCCCATGTTTCATCTTGTAAATGGTCAAGTTATCGTAAAAAATTATATTAAAGTGATATATTGGAATTTGAGATACTTCCTTCATAGATCAATGATACCAATAGGATACTCCTCAAACGAAGAATAAAAATCTATCCGAACCTCCTTGGGATAAAAAATATGAGATGACTCAGTATGATAATGAAAAATATATGAAATGTGTAAGATATCATTCTTGGAATAATACCTATAAGGTTGTATCAACAGGTAGCTTTCTGTATAAACCTATCTAAAACAACTTACATTCAGACTTACCAATTTGTTAAATTCCCTTGCATCTATATCCCTAAATTCCCAAGACTATGTAGAATCTGTAAAAAACAAAATCCGTGACATAAAACTCTATATGACATGGAATACGATCAAGATATGATTTATTTATCATCTAATTAGTATAAATACAATTCCTATTCAGCTGAACCTACTCTAAATTCTACTGCACGAGACAAGGACCCAACACCATTGACTATCCTTACTCTAACCAACAAAAAGATTAATTGAATTGCCTACCGTACAAGGCCTTATACGAATCCATCTGAATCATCATATAAAAGCTATTATTATTGGTTAAAAAGATAATAGGGATATTTTTCTCCAATGAACTTATCAAATCAAGGATTCATGAGTGGAGTAATTCCTCTTACACCTATATCTTCTATTCTAACTGGACATTGTTTTGAGGGTGAATTTTTGTGCTCAAGAGAACCTATGTAAACGTAGCTCTCTATAACCCCTATAAGAACCATGCTATGAAATGTGAATACCTATCTAAGATGATCGTATAAGGTTCCCTAGGTAGCTATATGATCTTATAGACATACAGTCTTCCTAGATCATCAATTGATAATGTCTCTCGGATGGGAAGGAAGTGGGATACCTTTTGGAGTCAATCAACGACTACCCATATTGTGTAACTAACATGAGGAAACCTCAGTAAGCTAATAAAAAATCCATATAAACATTTATCATTTCCATTATGGGACTGGAAAAAAATGTAATAAATTTGTAGTATATTGGTGCTCTGTCTTCAACTGCTGAAAGATGGAACACCTATTAAAAAACATTCTATATGATGTTTAATACCAGGCCATTAATACCGGCGATGCATATCTCAATACATCTTCGAGATTCCTAGATGAACTACCAACGGAGAAATTCAAGGCTGTCACATAAGTTCCTCTCTCATATCTATAGGAGACCACACATGCCCATGTATACAAAGGATTACATTCTTATCTAAAAACAATCAAGAGTGGGTCCTCACTTAAAATACTCTCTCAGATAACCACTCCTTTTGGATCTGAAAATTGCATGCTCTTAACCATATCATAGAGTGAAGAGATATCTATGATAGAGTTAAGAGTTAAATGATCATGAATCTCATAAAAATTTATATACATATAAGAAAATGGGTCCAGCAATTTCCATTCGATAGTGGGTTATTTTAAAACATGTGCCTGAGTCTTCTGGCTTAGTGCATCATCTATTAAATTTACCTTTATAAGTGTATAAAAATCTCAAAATCATAATAATTAAGATATTCAACACATATTTACTCTCTAATATTCCATTCATGCTTTATAGGGACATATTGTTTTCTCTTGTGGTCTGTATAGATCACCAAGAACTCACCCACCAGATAGTGTATCCAGAAGCATAAGGCATGGAAAAAAACTACAAACTCAAGATCGTGCATTGGATACTTATGCCCATGAGGTCTCAACTAACTAGACTCATACACAATTACACTATTCTCCTACATCATTACTACATCCATGATGATTCCTGATGCATTATTGGACAATATGTTGCCTTTTCATCCTCTAAAAGAATCAAAATTGGTGTGTCATCTCCCTAAAGTATTTCTCAAACACTTATAACCACAGGTGCTTCACAACTTTATTTGAAATGATATTAAGAGGAGAAAAAAGGCATGATAATTCCTATATAAAATTCCTATAATATCCATACAACCC
This sequence comes from Viscum album, assembly GCA_963277665.1. Lineage (NCBI taxonomy): Eukaryota > Viridiplantae > Streptophyta > Magnoliopsida > Santalales > Viscaceae > Viscum > Viscum album. Next base: position 195,101,647 of record OY728145.1, read on the forward strand.
TAAGAAACTGCTTATATCCAAAACATTCTTGGGTGGAACCCAAGAAACCTAAAAAATCACATTCTCTAGTGTCAATTGATTCTTTTTCTGGGATAATATAACACAAAAAGTGATATTTGTCGATCTGAAAGTGGAACATAACAATATTATCATAAAGATGATAATATATCAGTGTATTTAAAATGATATCATGATTTCTATCATGAACACTATGTGTATTTGATTACACCAAGATTCTATCCATGAAAAAGGAATCGAGATAGGTATAGACAACCCTATAAATCAAATCCATGAAAATTATGGGTCTGTTCATAAGACTGAACAACATAAATAAATAGTCATACAAACTATACTGACTTCATAAATCCTTACATGGTATATTTGAAGGTGTTACTCAAACCTGATGATTTCTCAATCTCATGTTGATATCAGAGATGACACTAGATACTCAGAGATTTCAAATAGATCATCTATTCAAGGAAGCTGATACGAGTTCTTAATTGTATGATAGTTCAACCATCATTAATAAATACATAAATTAAGGTTCACATCCATGTTTTTTGTGAAAACCATGGGTGTAATGGAATCCTTTAAACTCATGTAAAAAATATGTCCCATAAGAAGGGATAACTACCTACCTCCAGGGGAGAGTCTCTACACTGGTGTATTCCCGCTGAACGAACCACCAATGTTGTTTCAAGGGTCATCACACCACAAAGCACTAAATTTAAAGCACAATTCCTTACATGGTAAATAAAGAGATAAGTTATTGAGATGATCTATTATCAAATAACATAGACACAATCGTAGATTATACTAGAATAGTACTACATTAATTTTATAGTCTTGCACTCTGATACTTGGGTATCAGCTATAAATCATGAAACTGAAATGATCCAAGAACCTTTGGTAATATTAGACCACCCATGGTAGGTCCACTGTTTTGACACAAAAAATCTAAAGCCTTGATAGCAAGGACATGACCTCTTCCTTAGTCTGTCCCACTGGTTCTACTATAACTCCCTTCCTGACAGGGTGAAACTTAAATTGTACCTGATGGTGGAGCTCATGTGGTTCTTCTTTCACTATAAGTAGGTGAGAAGGTCCAACATATTCTCTAAAGATGCCCCATACAACATCATGCCTAACAATACAGAGGGTATCTATCATAATGAGTCTTTAGATACCCCTGACATCCACACTAATCACATATAATGAATCTACCAGTGTAGATACTCTAGATTCCATGAATCTAATAAGAAACATCAAGGATATGCTTCCTTCCTATTGAATAACTGCTACCTCCCATTGAAATAAACCTCTATGACCTATAACATTCAATTATCTTAGGTTGTTATGAAGGATAAGAGCCTGGTTAATAGTCTAAATAAACATTAGTATGAAAAATGCATTCTATCAAAAGAGGAATCCTTACTTGACCCCATCCTTGAAATGTCACACTAGAGATTGATCATCACCATCTAGAAGTGGTGTAGAGAGTTGAAACTCTATAAAACAAAAATAAATGTCAATTATATACATAGAACCATGCTTCAGGTGCATGAAATTTCTAGCTCAATCATCTCTCAATGTATGATTGAAAAAGTAACCAAGGAAAGGAAATCTATAAGTCAGCTCAAAACATACCCAGATGACAGCCAACGCGGGCAATCACATCCCCCCAATGCTTGGCTGAATCACAAATAATTTAGGTTTCAAGCATGAACCTGTAATATAGAGGTGTTTTTAGATGGTCAAATATAAATAGAGTGGCCTCGAGCAAAGACCTAGCATCCCGAGGAGTTCCATACTTCAAAAATATGGAGGATACTACTGGTGAAACTCATGAGTCAAATCATCCATAGTAGGTTTAGGTCCTGGAGACCCTACATGGAATGAATTTGACATAGAAGTTCCTCAAAATGTTGAGTGTTAGTTCCCATTTCAAGTATAGAAGACGGTGCATCTAGTGTCACTCAAGGTGGTAGGACTGGCGGTTCAGGGCCCACTATCCCTGAAGCATGGTCATCGCCACCCTCCTAGTGCTTGATTCAAGGATTTTGTTGTAGAATGACACTAGAAATTCCAATAAAACTACTTAGATCAATATTTGGATGAATATTGAATCACTAAAGTATCCACATCATAAGAGTAAGGGATCAACAACCAATTTTATACCCCAACTACCCATCTATAAGGATAAGGTAATGGTAAGTGTTGGAATTTAATTTATTGGGTTTTAGTAGGTGAAGGGTAAAAATCACTTTTAATCTTTATTTAATTCCATCCATTCAATGTTATATATGATATTTTCATTTAGCATTAATTTTAACTTATACACATATTTCAAGGATCTATTTAATGGATCATGATTACCTCCTAGTAATGTCCCATACATATTATAACTAAAATATACACCCATTTAATTTCATTCAACCCCCTCTATATTTGGTCTCAATATGTAATTGGTAATATTCGATTACTTGACTTAGTTAATTAACCCTTCCGATTCCTGAGGCCCCATAAAGATCATGAATTTAAACCAGTAATAAATCAATTTTAGCCAAATCCTAGCTCATGTATTGAAAGGTACATAGATGACATGGGTAGACAATAACTATTCAATATTCCACCAACAACTTATAAAGGGAAAACAATTTAAATTAATTTTGACACTTTAAACAACCAACTAACTTACCTTGAAGATTATGTTAATAGCACATATATATATAGAATCCATGTCTCACTCAACAATCACAATAAACAAAGCGATGATAGTAGTGAAATTCACCAAGATGGCATGAAATAAGCCTGGAATGTGAATTATAGGAACCTTTAATGATGAAATAATCAATGAAAGTCACTGTATTATGCCATTTTAAATATATATAAATCATATAAAATTTCCACACTCTTGTGAATCACCCAATGTTGAAAGTATATCAAATTTAATAAGTGAAATACAAAACAACATTTCCCATTCCTAAGAAATGTTGTATTTATGCTGAGAAAGGGTTATCTACTACTAGAAATGAATTATAAAGAATTCACATCATACTCCTAATCTCCTATCAATATTACCCAATAATCAGACAAAATAAAAGAAAAAGGGCTCTAATTACACTTTTTTATGTCTCATCCCTGGTGCAAATCAAAGGTGCCCCAAATATGTGGCCACGTGGACTCAAGAATGCCTCCCCATTTTCCATAGGTTTCTGAATAGTAGTGTTATTATAGGGAATGTACATGTGTAGATTATTCCCTCATGTGAGAGTGGATAATAGTGATATAATAACAAACTGGTAGTGAAAGAACATTGAATAAAAACTGGTAGAGAAAATAAAATATTGAAATCCCTCAATAATAATCAACTTTTAAGACAAAGAGTATCATATAAAAAATATGTTGATATAATTTCAGATCTCTATAAAGCAGGAAAACATGGATATAAATCACTAGTAAATAGTAACAAACATGCAAAACATAAATAATAAAAACGGAAAAAACTATCCAAGTATCCAGAACTCAGAAGTCATTTGCTTCTCAGATCCATCCTAAGATGGAAATCAAGTCATGTGTCTAAGGAAGGATGCATCCCCCAATAAACACCTATATACTTATAATTTTCTTAGGTACCATTTATGCCATAGACATGGTGTGAGGTAAATATTATTAGGCCACCTTCAATAGAATCTATACAATTGATCCTGTAAATAGAAACTATAACAATGTGTAGGTATTTATATAAGTAAAGGAAATACAGTAATTTAAACAACCTATTCATACTTCATCCCCAGATAATGTATGAAAATGTATCATTTAATTAACTATGTTCTAGTTTATAATAAATTTTAATCATTCTATATATGATAGATATAACATAAGGGGACACAAGGTTCAAAAATGACATCTTATAGTGATGATAATAATTTATAGGATCAGAGTTAATAACCAAGACATCCATGAAATCAATGGTCAATCTAACAAATTGAAATAATATGTACTCTAGAAAAGGTATACGGGTTTCATCTAAGGGGAATTATCCAAGGAATTACACCATAAATGAATAAAAATTATTCTAAGGATATCCTCCAAGGTATGGATGGGTTTTTCATGAATGGATCAACTGGGGGGAATCCATGGAACCATGTTTCTAATGAAATAAATATAGATCCAAGGAGTGTATCCAAGTAATCCAAATATCCTAGAGATATTGAAGGGATCATATGTCATCATACTGGGCATTCTCTAGTAGACAAGGAAAATGTTTGAAGGTGGGTATCCCCCTTATAAACTGGTTCCTGAAATTATAATGGAATCTTTTACGTGCTTAAGGCATTCCCTTAGGAATCCAAGGGTATATCAATCCCGAACAACCGTAAAAAGGTAAAAACGTCCATATGAAATAGGCACCATATACAAAATTCATTATTTAATTTAGGTCATGTAATACTCATGAATTATTATAATTAAAAATGTTTATTCCATTACCTTTCAAACTAGGTGATGAGGCTAAATATGGAATGAAACCATGTCTTACTTTAATCCATATTCTATTATTATGCTAATTTCATCACCTTTAATAATCCAGACATGGAAGGAAAAGTAAATGAAAACATTTATTACTTTTATTCCATATTCAATTATCAGTTTCATTACTTTACATTTCATAAGCATGACAATGTGTCTAAGGGAAGTAAACCAATTAAAATTAAATTATAATTAACTATGTCAAGTGATATATATAAATATACTTTCCATTTAACAATTTAATGATTCATTCATTAATTATACTACTAATCTTATAAGGGTCAAGTGATAAATCTATATAATATACATGTTCTAGAAAAAATCATTTCATAACTCATTTTATTTAAAAAGGACATACAATTAGCAGGGTCAAATTATAGCACACTAAAACGTTAACACAAATAGTCCTATCAAGCCACTAAAAGAATAACAAGGAAAATCCGTACTTGGGGTGGTCAGAATTTAGTTCATAACCTCCAATGACATGAATTAGATATACATAAGGGGATCTTAAACACTGCTTCAAACATTACAAGCATGGAATATGAATTGATTAAGAAATGATCAACCAAACCGTCATGCGCACAATGAATTTTTTTTGAATTGGTTATACTATGAGGGGTGAGTAATATAACACCATCCTCTATCCTATATCACTCTCCTTTTCAAGTATCACTCCTTAGTGTGGCCTTGAGTAGGAAAAAATTGAAGAATGGATCGATTCCTTAGAGGAGTCCAATGACACCAATTGATCTTAAATCTGATATTATATGATGAAATGAAATAAAAATATATAAAGAGGGATTTGGGAGATCATTGGGGAGGAAAATACGCTCTTTGATCACTAGAAAGTAACACAAATAATAAATCAGTAAGTTTATGATAATTTTAAAGAAAAAATGGAAACTTCTCCAATGAATTTAAAGGCTTTATGGTATGGCTGCACTGTTGGCCAAATCATGACTACACCATCTTCCCCCAATTTCTAAAGAGAGGCCGCACTTAGTTAGGCCACATAGTTTGAGAAATCATGAACCAAATTTGTTGTATGGATCTACTAAAAATTTCATACCTTCCATGAGGGAATGCCTCCCTGGGTGCACGGTTAGGGAAAACTATGCACCCTACTTGCCACACTGAAAATCCCTACATAGTTATTGGAAATAGTCCATACTGTATCACATGGTATCTACTAATCATGTGTACTAGTTCTTTTCTACACCAATCAATGTTCTAAGAACCTAACATACCTTAGACACCCTCAAAACCTTCATGAACTTATTTGGCATCCATAATAGGAATGAACAAATTAATTAGAGTGAAATTTAAAGGAATAATACCTCATAAGGAAATTGGGATCTTATAGTTAGATCATATTTATTTTTAGGTTCTCTTATCTAGATTAGGAGTATAAAATTTAAATCATACCTAAATCACTGTACTTGTATCCTAATTCTGGTTCATCTCCTCAACTGAATTGTATAAACTGAACTAGTAGGATATGCTCTTTTAGTGTGTTCCTTAAATTTTGGTACTCATACTTCAAATGAACATACATATGGTTCCCCCATTGTAAATTTAGCTACTTTTGAAACATTTAAGCCTTTTTGATAGTTTAACTTCTAGTATTATAGTCCCATGATCACCCACATATATGTTATTTTATATTTGTGAATTATTAGTACTCTGATCAACCAGAATTTAAATTGTCGATTGTACTTCCACTTCATACTCAACCAAGTTCCATTTTTTTCATATAATTTTATCATCAAATAAAATATCACCACTACTAATTTTTTTCTATCAATATACCATAATAGAAAAATTAAATTTTCATCTTTTTAGCCAAGGAAAAACATATTTTAGATTTATATTGATGTTTATCATGGAAATTATAATTTACAAGTACATAGGATAAAATATCCTAAACTATAAAATGTTAAACATATGGTTATTTTATAGACCATATATCATATGAATGTTCTTGCCCAACTGTGGATGCATGAATTCTGTTTATAAGATAAATAGTCATTTTTAGTGCATCTATTCAAATAACCTTAGGAATTCATGATTGAAACATCATAATTTTATTAATATCAATCAATTTCAGATTAATCAATTCAACTACACTATAATATTATGGTGTTTTTATTATAATTTTATGATTTTTATTCCTTTACTTTTTTCTGAAATTCAAAAATTTGTCACTCGTGTACTCACCACCATTATCTATTTGGAATCACAACTTCTTTTCCCCACATTCCCTCTTTATAAACATATTCCCCTAAGTAAAAAAAATAAAATAAATCAGACATAAGTTATTATAAGTTAATACAATCTTTCCAAGTACCTTTATCAATTTAGTTGATAATTTATAATCCAACAATGTAGCACTATATGCTGATAATACCCTAAAAATTTGATAGTAAAAGCTCTAAATTTTGATTCCTTGGCTTCAGACCATCTAATGTTTAAGATTCTATTTCTTATTTCCAAAAAAAAATAACACTTTCCAACACCTATATAATGGAGATTCAATATCCCAATTTCTTTTAGAACATTCAACTTTATATAATTGAGGTTTATGAACCCAAAATTCCATAAATATAGATTATAAGAAATTTTTATTCTACAAATTACCATCCCATTATAATTTTTTGAGATATAAAGGGTACCGTCATTTACTCCTTGTGAAACTATCTTTAATCCTTGGGTAACTTTTCATACCCCATTATCAAAGATATTCCCAATTCCCAAATAAGTACGTCATCTAACATAATTTAAATTTTTTCTAAGTCCAGGAATATAATTAACTTCAATTAACTTCAAGAATCCTCTATCCATTATTCAGATGTTGAAATATCCTTTTCCAACAACGTTCAGGGCATCACCATATATTATATAGGCTTTCCAAAACATCTATGATACATAATTGACAATTTATCTATAATCACCCATTGAATGATATGATTCTCCAGATTCAATCAAACAAACTTCTGCTAGAGTATTTAAACTCATAGATGAATTCTTATTTCTTACATTGTAATAATAAAATCTAAACTATCTAAGGTTGATGTATTTTTTATTTTTTCCTTCTGACACTTGTAATACCTATTCAAAGTTACATTCCTGTCACATTTATATTATGTTTTACTGGGACCATTGTAGAGACCCGAATCTTGACGTACATGAACATTACATTACTTTTGCGGAATACTTAGTACATATCAAAAAAACACACACACAAGGACCGTAATAGTTTAGTGTCTTTGGAAACTCGGAATATAATCTTCTAATCCTGGTGAAAGATCATCAATATCTCCCATAAAGATCTTCCTTTTTTTACCTAAAACCTTTATTTATATACTGGGGAAAATAAAACATAAAATGGTGAGCTCAAATGCTCAGTAAGGGTAAACAAAAGAAAAATCAATCACATCATATTCATAAGAACATAACCTTTTGGAAATCTTAACCTGCAAAAGAGATCATAATTTCATAACATGGAATAAATAATAGTAGTGAAATGAAATCCCAATAATCATAACTTAAAACATGAAACTTTGTGGCATACACACATAATAATAGGGAATCATTTCTTGTTAGTAAAAAATCATTTCCAAGACTATCTTAGTGGACAAAGTCCCTTTCTGAACCGAGTCACCCTCGTTTCAGTCCTGTTTCACTGAACTGGTATAACCTACCATTCCAGCCATGTCTATATCATGAGATATAAAATCTTTACCCAATTTATTGGAGGGAGATATAGGTTCCACCCATCTCATAATGATACCATTCTTATGTGTGCCACAAAATCATAAATCATACATCATTGCATAACCCATGTAATAAAAATGGGAATCTTAAACATCGTGACATCATAAAACAATTCATATAATATAAAGGAATTAATAAAAATAATTCTATCACAACATAATCAAATCAATGTAATAATAGGGATATAAACAGAACCCTATATTATCATAGATGGAAAATAATTTTGATAAAATAATTGAACTCCATTCTTGAGGAAAATATCCTTTCAAATTCAAAAACATTTTACTTTCTTAACATGTCATACAATTTTAAACTAAAAGAAGTTGATTAAAAATAAACTTAAAATTTTTTAAAGGAATCTTCTTGGAAAAAAGGTTTTAAAAATCCATTCAAGCTGTATAAGTTAAAAAAAACATTCTTCTCGTACTTTTGTCGGAAAATTCAAAAAATATCTCGTACGAAAAACGACAAAAGATTCCTTTCATATATTTTACTAAAAACTCACCAAAGGGTAAAATTGGATTTAAACAATTGTAGGTGGATGGAAATAATATTACATATTGAGGAAACATGGATGTGGATGATAAAATACACTCCAGTAAATACTAAAGTATAAACAACCTCGGATAAAAATGATATTGTGATATTTCCCTTACCTTAGGTCTGATTTGCTTCATAAGTGTCTGAACCTCCACTTCTTTGAAGTGCTTCTTTGAGACCTCCTTTTAGGGAACTAAAATTGGTCTTTGAAGAAGACCAGAACCTCTAGGATGATACTAGGGAAGTGGAGAAGAGATTTTGGCAGGGGTTGGCCGAGCTTGAGTGCTCAAATTGGTGTGAGGAGGAGAGGGAGGAGGTTCCCTTTTATAAGGGAGGAGAGGGGAACCTTAGGAATATCTCAAAATATTATTTTATATTAAGGTCAAATTCGGTTTATAATGGTTCAAAATGGTCTTATTTTGAAGATAAAGTGGGGATGGGTCGGAATCCTTTCATCCAATAGGATTTAGAGAAGTTTAGGTTATTATTTTAACCTTATCAATTAGATTTAACTCGAAGTTAAATAATTAACTTTTACCGTGTCTTTTTGTTTTCTTACACTGTATGGTTAATAAACTTACAATATCAAGCCAAACGAACCCCAAGTTGTTTATTATAAATATATATATCCTTATCTAAGTCATTTGGCCGAACCTTATATTTTTAGGAATTAAATAACACTTAATAATATAATATTTGTTTTAAAAACTAATTTATGTGAATTTTGACACTATTTGGTACATGATTTTTATGAAATTTTGAACAGAATGATAAGTTCTAAAAAAGTTACTTAAATCAACAATAACATGTCATATTAACCTATAAAATTATTTTAAGTCATAAAAAGTCTCAAATTACATTTATTTGGGCATTTATAACATAAATTATGTTAATATTTTCTTAAAAAGGTAATTACTGCATCATCGTTGTGTCATAAATAAATTAAAATATTTAAAGTATAAAAATTACAACTAAAATACCATTATGTAGTAAATATTTTTATCTTCTTAATGAATATTTATAGTCGAAATTATATTATGTATAACCCTATATTAAAAATGTTTTAGTAAATAATTTTTGATTTTAACTCTTTTAACTCTTCTTTGAATTAAATAATAATAAATGTCCTAATCTAATCCAAGTGGGCCTAAATGATAATATTTTACACTTAAGGTTGTTTTTGGTCGAGATACACTTGTCCAATAGGATTAGGACATGTGTTAGGGTAATATTAATATCATTTTTACCCTTAATTATCCTACTTACTTTTAACAGTGGTAAATAAAAGTAAAAAGTTACTATTCACCAAAGATTATTTTCATCTCATTGAACCACATTTTATTCCTTGATATTAACCATGTCTCTTGGATTTTCCAAATTCCATTCACAGAAGCGGTAAAATTAAGGTTTATGCAAAATTCAGGTTTTAACCTACCACTTAGTGGTTTCACTATTCATCAAAAATTGAAGTTTTTCAGAAAAAAGCCAAAATTTCACCCTAAGATATAATTGATATTCCGAATTCAAAAATGATTTCTATTTTACAAAATTCCCAACATATAAGTTGAATTAATTAATTTTATAATTAATTTCCGCTGTCACAACAAATAGCGTGTTTTTAAGAGATAATAACTATCAAAATATTAACACTTGTTTATGTCTGGTGTAAATGTGAAATTACATCCAATGACCAACATTGTATTGAATTGTAAAAATATATTCTAAATATAATTTAAAACCACTCAAATTAATAATTTATCACTATTAATTATTTCTATTAAAAAGGTTGTTTTTAATTAAAATTTAGTAATTTTCACTATTCATCAGAATATGAAAGTTATCCGAAAAGTACCAAAATTTCACCTTAGGCTAAATTAGATACTCCGAATCCAAAAATTAATTCCATTTTTAGAGATAAAATTTATAAAATTTTAAAATGTGGTTATTACTATTCATTACGGCTAGTTTTAATAATATTTTAATAGCATATCGTTGTTTAGTGAAACTCGGTATTGCGTACTACACACGCTATCGAGGAAGGTCGCGATTGCGTGTAATACAAGGAAAGTCAAGGATGAGTGTTGTGAAATCTCCTTTTGGTGTAGCATACAACACAAGGCATTAGTGAAATTAAAAAGAATATTTTTCATAAAATTTCAGGGTGTTACATTCTACCCCCCTTAAAATGAATTTCACCCTCGAAATTCATCGGGGATATAAATGGTTTACTATTCGAAAGTTTCTTTAATAGAAAACCACATCGTAAAGAGGAATACCAAAACCAATCTTTAAAAACAAAAGTATGAAATGTAACGGTTACCCAATTAAACTAATCACTGGGTTTCCACATAGGTGAAAATATGGATATAGAAGAGAAATCTAACCATCATGTTTTGATGGAGAGTGGTAGAGAACATGGCTATGGAAAAGCCAGCAATCACAAAGCCATAAATTTGTGATGATCTAGGGTACCATCTGATTCATCGGATATAAAGGCACTAGGAAAACATTTTTGGTTTTCAAGATCATTTCCCTAAAGTTGAAAATTTGAATTAGAATAAATACTTACTTTATTTTGGTACAATCTCACTATTGTTCGTGCCTTGAACAATTTCCACTTCATCTCTTAAATAAATGAAGTTGAATTTGTTATTCGTGAAGTGTTAGCAGATCATGTGATAGAATGACAGGTCATTCCATCTGTCTTAAACAAAAGGGTAGAAAACATTATATACATAAGTCGATCTATAGTGAGATTAATAATATATGGTTCCTAAAATGGACTTATACTTCATATATCATACTTCTTAATATAATAAAACTAGTTTCTAATAAACATGGACTTCCTGTAGGCCAGTGGTAGGCGATAAAGGCCAGTCGCACTTCGGTTTTGGGTTCGATTCCCACCGCCTTGTCCGAAGCGATGGGCTGTCGCCCGTCCTATAGGTTGTCCTTTTTCTAAAGCTATATTACTATAATATCTCATCAATAATATCGAAAAACGTTTTATCCCAACTTATGTCCAACATAATCCATTCTAATCTCTAGGCTTATCTAAAATACTTCGGTCCAAGCTCATAGTATAAAGAAAATGATTACTTGAAATGTCACAGAATAATCACGTGAATGCCATTATTTATCCCCCATATATCATAAGATTTGTCAAATTACAAACATATGAATACCTTAATCATGTATTCTCTTGAAGAATGAATACCCATTGAACCTTAGTGAAAATATGAATGCAGTTAAAAGTTAACTGTTTCCACATACCAAAATCTAAAAATTCTATATACTCAAACCATGATATAACCTTCTCCTTATATCAGTCATGAGCTCATGAATATAATCAAACACCTCATTATCTTATTATTCCTTCATTATGCACATATCATCTACTTTCCAAAAAACATCTTAATAACATTTCATGGTTACTAGTACCATTAATCATACACTTTAAAAACTTAGGAAAGACAATAGTGTAACAATCCTTAGATGTCTCTTTATTCCATAGTACCATGAGATTACTTATACAACATTACACTTGATAAACATGTAATCATTCCACTACCTTCTTAAACCATTGAACGAGATTCAACAATTCTTTCATCTCACATATCATTTGTAGTCTCTTCATCATCATCAACATAAATACTTCCCATATGACCATACTGATTATCTTCATGAGACTTTCCATTAGGGCATTGGTTTGCATAATGCCCGTACATTCCACATTTAAAACATTTAACCATTGTTGATGTCGTAGCAATACCATAATCGTCATCCATGTTGTTAACTGAACCTTTTCCTTTGCACTTACTTGCTTTGTGTCCTTCTTTTCCACACCCAAATCATCTTCCAGTTCCTTTGAAACATTCTCCTTGATGCCTCTTCCCACATGATTTACATAGGGGAAATTGAACTTTCTTTCCTCTATGATCATCATGAAACTCCATCTTTCTCTTATTAGCCGAGTCAGGAAACTTGCCAAATTTTACTTTATTGATCATATAATGAGATTGCTTATTCGGCATAATAATGATGTTTGGACTTCCAAATCCCAGTTCATTATGAAGAATATCATTCCATTGTCCATCATATCCTCCATTATCGTGAATCATCTTGTTTCCATCCATTTTCTAAAACCCAAAAAAGAATAGTGTGAGATGCAAAAATCATTCTAGGGAAAACAACATAATAAAGGTGGATTATCCTCAATATCTAACATCTTAGGTTAAATTCTATGATCGTTACTGTAGTTCTAGGACTGTATCCTATACGTATACTTATCCTTAGGTACATCCCTAGACATACCTTTTAAATATCTCTAGGTATCTCACTAAAGTTGTCACATCCTAGTTTCCAAAGGTTGACTAAACCTTTCCTTTGATACCAATTGTAGAGGCCCGAATCATGACGTACATGAACATTACATTACTTTTTCGGAATACTTAGTACATAACAAAAAAACACACACACAAGGACCATAATAGTTTAGTGTCTTTGGAAACTCGAAATATAATCTTCTAATCCTGGTGAAAGATCTTCTATATCTCCCATAAAGATCTTCCTTTTTTTTTACCTAAAACCTTTATTTATATCCTGGGGAAAAGAAAACATAAAAGGGTGAGCTCAAATGCTCAGTAAGGTTAAACAAAAGAAAAATCAATCACATCATATTCATAAGAACATAACCTTTTGGAAATCTTAACCTGCAAAAGAGATCATAATTTCATAACATGGAATAAATAATAGTAGTGAAATGAAATCCCAAAAATCATAACTTAAAACAAGAAACTTTGTGGAATACACACATAATCATAGAGAATAATTTCTTGTTAGTCAAGACTCATTTCTAAGACTATCTTAGTGGACAAAGTCCCTTTCTGAACTTAGTCACCCTCATTTCAGTCATGTTTCACTGAACCGGTATAACCTACCATTCCAGCCATGTCTATCTCATGAGATATAAAATCTTTACCCAATGCATTGGAGGGAGATATAGGTCCCACCCATCTCATAATGATACCATTCTTATGTGTTCCACAAAATCATAAATCATACATCATTGCATAACCCATGTAATAAAAATGGGAATCTTAAACATCGTGACATCATAAAACAATTCATATAATATAAAGGAATTCATAAAAATAATTCAATCACAACATAATCGAATCAATGTAATAATAGGGATATAAACAGAACCCTATATTATCATAGATGGAAAATAATTTTGATAAAATAATTGAACTCCATTCTTGAGGAAAATATCCTTTCAAATTCAAAAACATTTTCCTTTCTTAACATGTCATACAATTTTAAACTAAAAGAAGTTGATTAAAAATAAACTTGAAAATTTTTAAAGGAAGATTCTTGGAAAAAATGTTTTAAAAATCCATTCAAGCTGTATAAGTTAAAAAAAACATTCTTCTCGTACTTTTGTCAGAAAAGTCAAAAAATATCTCGTACGAAAAACGACAAAAGATTCCTTTCATATCTTTTACTAAAAACTCACCAAAGGGTAAAATTGGATTTAAACAATTGTCGGTGGATGGAAATAATATTACATATTGAGGAAACATGGATGTGGATGTTAAAATACACCCCAGTAAATACTAAACTATAAACAACCTCAGATAAAAATGAGATTGTGATATTTCCCTTACCTTAGGTCTGATTTTCTTCGTAAGTGTCTGAAACCTCCTCTTCTTTGAAGTGCTTCTTTGAGATCTCCTTTTAGGGCACTAAAATGGGTCTTTGAAGAAGACCAGAACCTCTAGGATGATACTAGGGAAGTGGAGAAGATATTTTGCAGGGGTTGGCCGAGCTTGAGTGCTCAAATTGGTGTGAGGAGGAGAGGGAGGAGGTGCCCTTTTATAAGGGAGGAGAGGGGCACCTTAGGAATATCTCAAAATATTATTATATATTAAGGTCAAATTCGGTTTATAATGGTTCCAAATGGTCTTATTTCGAAGATAAAGTGGGGATGGGTCGAAATCCTCTGATCCAATAGGATTTAGACAAGTTTAGATTATTATTTTAACCTTATCAATTAGATTTAACTCTAAGTTAAATAATTTAACTTTTACCGTGTCTTTTTGTTTTCTTACACTATATGGTTAATAAATATACAATATCAAGCCAAACGAACCCCAAGTTGTTTATTATTAATATATCTATCCTTATCTAAGTAATTTTTCCGAACCTTAGATTTTTAGGAATTAAATAACAATTAATAATATAATATTTGTTTTAAAAACTAATTTATGTGAATTTTGACAATATTTGGTACATGATTTTTATGAAATTTTTAACAGAATGATAAGTTCGAACCAAGTTAATTAAATCAACAATAACATGTATTATTAACCTAGAAAATTAGTTTAATTCATAAAAAGTCTCAAATTACATTTATTTGGGCATTTATAACATCAATTATGTTAATATTTTCTTAAAAAGGTAATTACTGCATCATCGTTGTGTCATAAATAAATTAAAATATTTAAAGTATAAAAATTACAAATAAAATACCATTATGTATTAAATCGTTTTAGCTTCTTAATGAATATTTATAGTTGAAATTATATTATGTATAACCCTATATTAAAAATGTTTTAGTAAATAAACATTGATTTTAACTCTTTTAACTCTTCCTTGAATTAAATAATAATAAATGTCCTAATATAATCCAAGTGGGCCTAAATGATAATATTTTACAATTAAGGTTGTTTTTGGTCGAGATACACTTGTCCAATAGGATTGGGACATGTGTTAGGGTAATATTAATATCATTTTTACCCTTAATTATCCTATTTACTTTTAACCGTGGTAAATAAAAGTAAAAATTACTATTCACCAAAAATTATTTTCATCTCATTGAAACACATTTTAGTCCTTGATATTAACCGTGTATCTCGGATTTTTGAAATTCCATTCACATAAGCGGTAAAATTAAGTTTTATGCAAAATTCAGTTTTTAACCTACCACTTAGTGGTTTCACTATTCATCAAAAATTGAAGTTTTTCAGAAAAATGCAAAAATTTCACCCTAAGCTATAATTGATATTCAGAATTAAAAAATGATTTCTATTTTACAAAATTCCCAACATATAAGTTGCATTAATTAATTTTATAATTAATTTCCGCTGTCACAACAAATAGCGTGTTTTTAAGAGATAATAACTATCAAAAGATTAACACTTTTTTATGTCTGGTGTAAATGTGAAATTACATCCAATGACCAACATTGTATTGAATTGTAAAAATATATTCTAAATATCCTTTAAAACCACTCAAATTAATAATTTATCACTATTAATTATTTCGATTAAAAAATTTGTTTTTAATTAAAATTTAGTAATTTTCACTATTCATCAGAATATGAAAGTTATCCGAAAAGAACCAAAATTTCACCTTAGGCTAAATTCGATACTCCGAATCCAAAAATGAAGTCCATTTTGAGAGATAAAATTTCTAAAATTTTAAAAGGTGGTTATTACTATTCATTACCGCTAGTTTTAATAATATTTTAATAGCATATCGTTGTTTAGTGAAACTCGGTATTGCGTACTACACATGCTATCGAGGAAGGTCGCGATTGCGTGTAATACAAGGAAAGTCAAGGATTCGTATTGTGCAAGCTATTTTTGGTGTAGCGTACAACACAAGACATTAGTGAAATTAAAAAGAATATTTTTCATAAACATTCGGGGTGTTACAACCATCATGCATACTACAAATAATATCACAATAATTTTATACAATTGTTTTATTTTTTTATTCACAATGGGGCGACCTTACCCTTACAACAACATTAAGGGAACTATGGTTTAGAATACAAACCTACCTCTGACTTAATTCATCATTCAAGACCACATTTTAGATATCATCAAATACTAGACCTTGTTATCCACTGGGGTTATTAACTAAAGTAACCATAACATCCTAGCTATCCAGAATGAAAAATAATTGTAATAATACCCATACACCATCGGAAAATTTTATATTATTAGTTTGAGATAAACGTGAATTAGGATAAAGTTATTCACAAGATATACCACTGGTCTTCCTTCCCACAACCTTAATTCAAAAAACCACTTAATCATGGAAACATTGTTGGGGGCCCTCAGTTATGTATATATATATATATATATCCATAAATTCCTTGAGTAATTCCACTGTGGTTTTCATATCTTGAATGTTGAATGAAATATTTATTATTGAAAATATTCTTAATAGTTATAACACATTCCTATCAAAGTGTTCCATTTCACATTTCTTTATTAGAACTGACCATACCCTGAAAAATTATATGAACAATTACTTATGAATAAGATGATTTTCAAGATACAATACCAAAAAAGAAAAAATCCATCCCTTTGGATTTATTGATTTGAATATTTCCTTCTCCTGTCAATATGTCTCTTCTACCACCTATGGGAGAAACCTAGAGGAAAACCTACTTTTTATAACATTTTATTAATAACAACTACTCAAAAAATTAATTACTTGTACTGTTGATAAAAGTTTCAGACATATGATCCTATAATAAAAGAAATTCATATACAGATCAGTGTAGTTAAAAACTAAACCTGAAATTTTTTTATTCCCCTTAACTATGTGTAATGGAAGTAAGATATCACCTTACCCAGCTCTCTAGGTCTACCTTGCACCCAAATCAGTAAAAAATAAATGTAAAAGAAATTCAACCAATGGTAACACATGTACCAAATTTACATTACTAATTCAATGAACATAAGAGATTATCATAATTTAGACTTTTATAAAAAATAAATGAGATGAACCATTGTGAATTATTTATATTAACATAAGTATTGAAATTACAATAAAATAATAATTTTTTTTGTAATATTTCATTAAAAAATGATCAATACTCTATTAAAATCTAATACAATAAATATTTCATTGTCAAACTATGCATTCCCCAGATCCAATATTCATGATTGATACCGACATCCTTTAATAGTAAACATAATCAATTATTCTGATCACACAACCTTTCCAATTCATGGAGAGACACCCATATATAATGTCATTGTTGATTTCCCATGGCACTGCTGAGTTCAACCACTCACCATGACAAAAATTTCTATATTATTATTTATAAATAAATAATTATAAATGGTTTTCCAATATTATAGAATTCCCTTAATTTTATCATAAGAAACAAGCATCTAATGATCTAAGCACTGCTGAATAGATGAACTGATTTTTCCTTTGCATCAATACCAACTACCTACCACTAACGATAATTTTATTGAATGTAAATCCAATTCTTTATCTTCTAATTCTCTAAGATTCTGATGTAATAAAAAATTCTTCAAATCCTAAAATATTATTTATTTTATCAAGACCATAACAATTTAGATATTTAATATTTAAAGGTAAATAATTTTTCAAATAAGATTGTTGATTCACCCCCTCTGAGTTTCCATTTCATCCGAGGGATCTATAATTAGTAGTAGATCCAAGATCCCATCAAAACTCCAAGAATGATTTTTTCTCCAGAAATTTTGGATCATAATTTTATTAATAATAAATGAGTAACAATTTTCATTGGGATAGAATAAAATATTATGTGTAATAATATTATTCCCTATCTCCATTAACTTTTACTAGACATTTGATATACTGGTATTATAATTTTTCAAAAAATTTATTAATATTATTTAATGATAAATTTTGAAAATAGGTATATAAATATGGATGGAAAAGAACATAATTATATCATGATGTATCTATGAATGAAATTATATTTCAAAAGAATGGGTATTTAGGCATCTAATTAAATTTTTTAAAAATTGAGAAATATCTATGAGGGAAATAACAAAGTCAATGAAGGAAAATTACATGTTTAGAGGATAATGCTTGAAGACATAGAAATGGATAATGATAAGAATATGTATGATTATTTCATAAGGGTAAATGAAATAATAAGTAATATTTCGGGATTTGGTGAGAATAAAGGGGATTCAATCACTTTGGATAATATTTTGAGAAAGTTCATTAAATGATTTGTTTCAAATATTTCTTATATGAATGGAAGGGAATATATGAACATCATAGAACTTCAAAAGAACCCTATATCCTTTTTAATAATTAATAGTATAGTTTTAAAAAATAAATATAGATATTTAATGACCTTTGATTCTATGTGAAATGGGAAAGTTAAATAAGAAGAACATGTTTAATCCAGTAATTTAGATAATGAGGAAGATGATAATTATTTTGACCAAATCATGGATATTATATCAAAGAGATAAAAGAAGGGAAAATGAATGGTAATTGGTAACAAAATTTTAAGATGTTTTAATTGCGGTGTTATTTTTCATACTTAAATAAATTTTTTAATGAATTAGGTTAACAATCTAAATTAGTTGAGGAAGATGAGAAAACAAAAAATAAAAAGAATAAAATTAATAAGTAGTTTAGTTGAAAAAGAATAAAATTTTTGATCAAGAAAGATAAATAATAATCATCCAATGTTTTAGATAATTAATCCACTTTTTTCCAATTTTATTAAAGTATCTGATTCATCAAACAATGGTGATAATGAAGAATAAGGTAAATTACATATGGTTGTGATGAAAGAGAAAATTAAATTCTTCATGGAATATATACAACACCTAATGAAATAATTGAAGAATATTGAAAATGAAAACAAAAGAAATTACCATTGAGAAGGAAGATTATTTCAAGATGGATGTAACATAGATTGATGTTATCAAGAAACACAATATTAGAGATTCCTGACTTGAAAAAATTATCATATATCTCAAGGAGGATGTTTCTGCAAAGGAAGAATAACTGGACAAGACATAATAAATATTTATAGTATAGTATGAGTTGAACAAGGCTAGAGAATATTTTAGAAATACTAATATCTTGTATGGATAACATTCATAGAACAATTAGATTATGAGTTCATGTGAATAAGTTACTCTTCACTTAATCAGTTTCAAAAAATTCCAATTTAATCTAATAACATCGATGTAACAACATAAATTAAAAATGTTTATAACAAGATCAATTAAATGAAATATTAATCATTGTGGTAAGGATGTCATAATTCATGGGAACCACTTACCTTGAGACAAAAAAAGCCTTACTTTTAAAAAGAATAGTAGAAACAAAAATCTAGATTGATCTTGAACCAATTCGAAAGATAAAAGTTTCAAGGTATTTTCTAGTGTTGTGGCAAGCATAGAAAAAAATATTATTCATTCTAGTTTAATATGTCTCTAAATAGAAATAGGAAATAACCAAAGAGAACATTCAATTTGAATTAAAAGAAAAAATCACAGAGGAGATATCATGTGATTGGATTTATAACAATGTTTTCTACTGAAAAAATGTTTCTTGACAATGTATGTGTAAGATGAAATATATAAGCACAAAAGGATATAGTGTACATGAAATGTTTAGAAGGATAAGTTACCTATTATATAAAAGTCAACATATTTTAAAATTAAAATTGTTTTATGTCATGTAAAAATTCTAAAATGGTATATAATGTCAAAAAATAGTGTCTAGTTGATTGACCAAATAAATTTAAATTGGATAAACAATTTAAGTAAACTGAAAATATTACATGGTCTAAAGGAAAGGATGAATCTTCATAATTCGAGGTGAAAATTTATGATAAGTTATCCATAAGTAGTAAATTGAACATTTAAAAGAGTAAGGAGGACAAATATATTCTACATAATGAATAATTTCAAGGGAATAAATAAGATAATCAAATATATTAGACTCAAAATAGAAATAAGTTTTGAAATAAATCTTCCCATGTTGTGATTCGATAAAAAGAATATTCTAGCCCGAGAGGAATCACTAATCATAAATGTTGTTTCTAATACATAAAATACTTCCAATTTATAGTATATTTTTATTTTTTAATTATGCTAACTTTTGTAGAATTAAATTAGTATGTTTAAGGGATACAAAAAATATAAAATAAGGAAGATGGGTTTTTTCAAATATTTCTTCTAAAAATAAGTCTTTGTGATCAATTATATGAGGTTGAATCTTATTTTGTATTTTTTCAAGTAAATAAAATAAATCATTGAAATCCTAAAGATTGAGTTATAAAAATCAAACTTAATAACCTTGATCATGAATATGTAAAAAATATTTATTTAAGGATAATGTTATTTATTAAAATCTTGAGTTAATGGGGGAGTTACATAACTTATACCCGAACTATTTTGATAGTATTTTGGGATGTGTGTAGGTAAGATGTTTTTTTAAATGAACCTATTTTATTAATCCCCTATTTAAGAAATGTGAATATTTTGAGAAAGATATAAAATTTATGGGAATATATAGATATCCTTTAAAACTTTGATTATATCGCTATTTATTAATTTTTTCAATAAGTTCAATATGTGTGTAGTGTAGTGATTATGATACATGTACTATTGTTATGGATTTGTAAGGATGGAATTATATTTCATTCCTGATAATGCATCCATTTTTTCTATATGATTCAATGAGATGGGTTGAATGACTACATGATTCATGATATATTTTTAGGGTCTATGGTAAAGGAATATTGAGGATAATTTCTTGAATAACTTTATTGGAGAATTCAAATATTAAGTGTCATTTTATCTAAATATATTGGGATGGTTATTAAATGTTTATTATTTTTTCTTATTGGGTTTTGAGGAATTATCATTAAGCTACAAACCTGATGAGGAGATTTTTAATTTTTCTGAGATATTTTGAGAAGAAGAAACTTCTATGAGTGTGGAAATTCTTTGTGATAATCCATTATGAATGGATCTTCTATGAGTTTCTATCTTCTGAAGCACATGTCTTCTATAATAATAACTACATCTATCTTCCACGTGAATGGTGAACATTAATGAGGAATTTAGGAAAATAATATTCCATGAGTTTTATCTTCCATGAGTTTTAGTATTTACCATGTGTAATGATGAAGATTGAATGAGTAAGGATATAATACATCTAATCCCACACATTTGTATTAATTAATTATTGTATTAAAAATAAATTCAAATGGTGAAATTGTTATGCCTGAGTGAGTATTGAATTTGTTTTCAATAGGTTATTTTTTTTTTGAAATTTGGTGATCGTTTGAGTTGGTGTCCAAGAATCAAATATTTTTAATTTAGACTGAATCTACATTCAAATAATTAAATAAAAATATAAATTTATTATTAATATTTTTTAAAGATCCGTTTTGATTTAATTTAACAATTCCCTAGAGTATTTTTCTCTGAAAATGGGAATACATTTCCCCACTGTGATAAGAACCTTTAAATGACATGATGATATTATTAAACCTTAATCTATGATTGAATTAAATTATATGATGGGGAACATAGTATGCTGACATCAAAGTGCGAGTACTCATAAGAAAACAAATCTCTATCTCATAAAGTTTGTACATATTAATCTTCATGATGGGAATATATGAGAATTCCATCACCTGTAGGAATCCCACATGTTTATACACCATGGGATATTCCATTATATACATGTGAGTAATTATCCTTATACTTTAATATTATTATTAATACATGTCATGACTCATGAAATTTTATGATTATTCATAGACCATGAGGAAGTATGTTTACGTTGAAGACAAGTGTGTTGGGTGTGTCATGAATGATATGTTATTAATGAATAAGTCAAGGAAGGATTTTTCCAATCCATATTTACGTAATATTTTATTCTATACCCTTGATTGGAAAAGAACCATCAGAATAAATTTCATGTCCAAGGTCATGTAGACAAGTTCATTCCCAACAATCAATGAAATAAAAGTTAAGTATTAAAGTTTATGACACTATTATGCAACCTTTTGATAAGATATGATGAAAAATAGATTATATTACATAGTGAGAATTCATATGTGATTTTCTTCATTATTCTATATCATTTTTATATTTTGGTTCCTTAACCCATTTCAAGATGGTTATACTAGAATTTAGATAAGGTTATCAAATTCCATATTGGTTGGGGCCTAGAGACTCACGAACAAAATGTTTCCTTTGATCTTAGTTAATTTTTATTTATATTTCACAATTATAAAAAATATTATTCTATAGATCAGGAGTTACAATTTAACCATATTTTATTATATTATTAAAAATATTAAATAAATATTTATTCAAAATTTAATTTCTTAATTACATGAATATATAATATTTATTAATATATTAGTATTCACACCATATTAAATAATCACTTATTTATTAATTAAATAATTTATTTTGTTATACATATATTATATAAATATTTATTCACCATTTTTTGAATAAAATATTCAGTTATTTGTTGAATGAATAAATATTTATTGATATTATTTATTTTGGTATTCGATAAATGCTGAGGAGGAAAAGAAGACAAAGATTTGGTTTGATGACAAATATTAATTTGTAAGTGTGTAAAATAATATATATTATTGTGCCAGATAATGCATATAATATGATTAAATAAAAGTAATATTATTACATGAAATGGGGTCTCATATGGGTTTAATTAATTATTAATGATCCCTATGCAATTAATAAAATATTAAACCCTAACCTAGGTCTATAAATAGACTATTTATAATTCTTATAATACATTTATCTAAATATCCTCCTCCTCCTACCATCAACTCATGAAACAGAAGAACAATATACATTTATTCAATCCCAAAAAATAACTTAAAGAAAACAAAAGGTTAATAACACAACATAATCAATCATCCACAATGAAACTCAACGATTCATAAACATTGTTCATAGATAAAAGGTGAACATGTAGATCACTCCTTTTGTTGTTGGAATGTGGGTCCTCATGGTGAAATGATGCTATACAGATCCAGTTGGAATGATCAACATCTTCATTGAAGACATGTCTCATGACTTATGTATTCCATCTTATAATATGTTAAATTTATTTGAAGTTAACATGAAAATTTATTTGATTATTACTCAAAAACTTCTTTGTCATTATTCATTCAAAAAAAATTAAATATTAATGAATATTACATCTTATACCATAAAACAATGATCCATATAATATAAAAAATATGAGTAATCCATTATCTTAACACGCACTTCTACTTCACTCGAACCTTCAATTGGAATCTAAGGGATCACCTTCAAATTTATAATTATTTATTTGATCATTAATCATTACACAATTAAATGAAAAATATCATATAATGTTTTATTCGTTGTTTATATAAATTTCAAGACACCTTATTCATACTCTTAATTTTTCTATTAAATAAATAAAATCAGTATATAATTAGACAATATCACATATAAAGAACCCATAGTGAGTTCTAAGAACTATAGATAGATAACATAAGGTTACATGCCATGTAACCATTTTTCAAACATCTTGTATCATTATTTATAACACTAGACACATTTGTGGACTCTGGGTCATAATCTAATTGATACATGATGAGTGTACTAAATACACCACAAGTTGACGATCCAAGTAGGCACATGGATTTTTTAGACTGCACACCATGAAGATATCATAAAAACCAAGTCTTCCTCTTGTTTTCCAAATGTAAAACCGAACAAAAAGATGTGTTAGGTAATTAATACAACTAGTACTCACCGATGAATTCACATGGTGACACTGATCAATGGTTATCTTCAATAAAAATAAAATTTTTCCAAGATAAAAATGAACATTCACATTGAATATATTAAAATTACAAATTAATGGTACCTATCACTAAAATTCATGTTACATAATTGGTGTAACATCATAAATATAATAGAAACATTTAAGATAATTTAAAAAGAATATAATTTTATTTTATGTATGAAGAATTCAAATACATGAATGAAAATACAGATAATTCAAATTCTGATCATTATGCTAATTAATGTTGGAGTTGAGGCCATGAGATCCTCATATGAATAAGTAAAAGAAAAACCTATATAATAAATAATATATTATAGTTAACACATAATACATATCACTCACATAACAAACTTATACTTACAAAACAAATACTGAATAATGATTATGTGACTATATGATTTTTTTGATACATATAAACAAAATAAATTATATTATAAATTTAGTCAATTAATATTCAATTAAAATATAAATGATATTAGAAAATGATACAGTTCAAACATCACCAACTTTCAATTCATTCATGTTGACTTCCTTCAAAGTAATTCCTCCATTGAATTACTTGAAGGGGTTAAAATCCCTATATGTAAGCTCTAATTCAACTCCTAGTGGAAGAGAAAGCTCATAGTAATATTTCTCAACTGATGTTAAAATTAGAAATAAGGATAATAAAATGAAAAAGTAATAATGTGAATGGAAAATATTAAATATAAATATTAACATTAGAGGAAGAAGATTTCATACATACAGTGAAAAATAATATTAGTGTTTAAATAAGAATATACTATGTGAACAATTTAAATATTTCTTATATATAATATACCTATATGTAATGTACATATATTTTTGATAAAATAATAAGTAAAATCTCTATGTTTATTTTTTAAAATATATAAAATATTATGTATTTTATAAAAGGTTCTATAATATATAAACATTATTAAATATACTCTTTAATCTCAAAGATTCATGCATTATTGATTTAATTTATGATTATTCAACATCTATATACATTTGTAATCATTATGTTGATGAAATATATCTAATACAGAAAAGATAAAACATCTCACTATTCAAATATATGCATTGTGATTCTATTCTATATACATTAAAAATTTTCTTCTATCATATTGGTTTTGATATAGAAATGTAATACAATAGAAAATTAAAAATACTACATTTTAATGTGAAGCTAAATAAGAATACAGAAATCTATATAGATTTTTCAAAATATGTTTCTCAATTCTATGTATTATAACATATATAATTGTAACAAAAATTACTAAAAAATTCTACTCATTATTCAAATGAATTATCAAACTATAGAAAATATAAAATAGATTCTTATAATGAATAATTTTAATCCAAGAACTATAAATGATAATTTCCAAAATAAACCAAATTTAGAATATGCAACTGTAATAGGAAAAAAAATTCAAGGACAAAACCATTCACAGTAAAATATTTTTATGATCCATTTGCAAAAAGAACTTTTGAAATTAAATCTGGGTAAACAATTTTTTTCTATGGATGTGAAATATATATATAAAACTTAAATACTATTAAAAAATGTTGAAATAAAATATGGGTAAACTCAAATGTACATTTATCTGCCTAATAAAAAGCAAACCCAATTTCTTATCATCCAATAAAATGATTCCTCGGTTTAAAAAAAATAAATTTCATTGACATAAAAATTACAACATCTGAAATAGATAACACGATGATTTAACAACATTAGAAATCCAAAATTCATTGAATGGATCACCTGAACAGTGCCCATATGCATCCCTTGAGTATCTACATGAACTCTCTAATGATTCTCCATCATCTCCCATTGAAGTGTATTTGATCAATTTGGGGCTACCAAGTCTTTATAAGGCATGAAAGTCAAATAACCTCCAAATTTAGTGTACCAATAAACAAATGGAAGATGGATTTGATCATGGGATGAGATATGTTGGAATAAAGTAAAGAGACAAAATTTTATGAAAATTTTCTCAACTGATGAACATGCAATATTATGAACATACCAGCCACTCCAAGACTTTGTTTAATAGTAAGGGTGATAACTTATGTGTGTGAAATATTAAACATAGTAGAAACTAGCCACTCCAGGACATAGTAGAAACCACCCACTCTAGGTCATAGTTTATGAAATATTTATCACCTCACGAACATGAAAGATTATGAACATACCAACCACTCCAATACATAGTTTAGAGGTAAGGGTTGTGAATAATGTTTGTGAAATATAAAACAATGTATAACATACCACACATTCTAGGAAAAATTTTATAGGTAAGGGTTGTAACCTATGTTTGTGGAATATTAAATAGAGTAGAAACCAACCACTCTAGGACATTGTAGAAACCAGCCACTCCGGTAGATACCATACAGTCCCGAATATAGCTTGTGAAATTCTTCTCAACTCACCAACATGAAATATTATGACCATACGAGACACAATAAGACATAGATTAGAGGTAAGGGTTGTAACCTGTGTCTGTGTAATATTAGAAACAGTACAAACTAGCCACTCCAGGGAACAATAGAAAACATCCATTCCCAGACATAGTAGAAACCTTCCACTCTAGTAGAATCCAGCCAATCTAGTAGAATCCGACCACTCTAGGACAAATTTTATGACACCAAACAAATCCTGGAAATTTGTTCTTGATGAAACATAAAATTAAAAATGGGACAATCGCATCACCTAATAATCAAGAGTAGAGAATTAATTATTTATTTCTTCTATGCCGGACATTGTTAGAAAGACAACCCCTCATGAGTGGTTTCTTTATAACTGATTAATGACCCTTGAATTACCCACCAACCCAGATTTAGTGAATACATATCCAAGAAAATAATCATTGACATTCCATGGCATCAAGATTTTGTGAGTAAAATCAAATGCACAAGAAGAATGTTCTAGTATTTGGGTGACTATAGAATAATTACAGGAAAAAACATTCAAAAAACATATATGCAGCTATACTGATGATCCATACACAAGTTAATAAAATCCAAAAAAGCTTGTTAAATGAAAAACACATTTCAATATACACAAATATAAAAAAATGTTAAAAAAATAATGCACAAAGATAATAGATTATAGAAACCTAAATAATAATCAACTCACAGATTACAAAAAATGTGAAACTTAATAATGATGATTTTGAAAAATAATTATGAAAGGAATAACATATTATAGGAATTTAAAAAAATTAATACAATCATTATAAAATATAATAAAAAAAATTATAATTTAATTTTTGGAGGGTAGTTTGATGTTTGTACCAAAATCTAAATAGAATTTTATTTGAATATATTTCCATTCACCTTTTGGGGGTCAAAAGATGCCTGAAATGGATACTTCACATCAAGAAGGAATAGGTGAATCATTTCATGTGCCTTCTATCTCAAACATAAATTTATATCTCTGTGGATGTTTAATAACATGATAATTGTTTATCAACCGCAACTTTCACAAATAACTTGGGAACGAAAATATCAAAACATAATCACATCATGATCAACTATAAAAACATAGTCTTCCATTAATAAATATATATATATATCTTTATCACCTGGTTAAGATAGTACAGAACAGAACGGTAGTCCTGTGAGCTGAAAACTGTTGAATACCTTTTGAGTTAACAATTTTCAGGGAAACATGGTACTACGCAAACCACATATTCATGCCATTATATATTTTATAATCACCGATGAAATGGAATACTATTCTTTTATGTCTATGAGATAAGTGAATGGTATAAGCAACCTCAACTGAAGCATCTAGAATGTTATCAGTATATAGGAAAAAGTGGTTGGGAGAGTTGTTCGAGATTGAAGGAAGAAACTCTAGAGAAGGAAGTTTCTTGAATGCATTGGCATTGGAGGAATATTCATCATTCAATCATAGAGAAAGATATTGGATGCATCTAGAAATTGAATTTTCTGAAAATTTCTTATTTCTCAACTCTTCCAATTTTGATTCCTTAAATATATTTGCATGCTTCTCCATCTAAAATAAACATGAAAATATATTGGCATGGAAGGTAGGAATAAATAAATTCTTCCATGAACATATACATCTGTACATATGTATGAATAAAGAGTAAGGGGAGGGGCATGTGGGAGGGAAAAGAGAGTGTTTCAGATAATGAAATTCCAATTTCCCTTAATAAATAAAGGAATCTAACAGTTATCATCAATCAACGTTAAGTTATCAAAAAAGTGACATCAATATATAAAAATCAATATAGAGACATGAAGGTGATGTCAATAGTCCAGGAGACTTTAATGGCTACAAGAGGTAAAATAAATTGAAACATGATATTATCTTCAAGAAATAATGAAATGAATATAGTAAAAGGATAAGATCATGAACCATTAATTCAAATAGATCAAAAGATATCCATCCTAGTTTCCTAGTCATGAATATCATGAATAAATCCATCGCATGGAGATATGAAAAGATAAAAGTGATAACCCACATGGAAAATTGATTGAGATTACATATAATGAAGTGTAGGATTTCTAGTTTCCTAATTTAATTGAACCATCACTTTACCATGAATGAAATAATTATTTGAGGAGATCCATTTTTATAAAATCAATATAATTCGAACATAAAAAACATAAAGGAAAAAATCTCAGTAAGTTGATAGAAAAATGCATATAAAACATTACTAACCTTCAATTGGTGGTACAATTTACCCATTTTTGTGGCCTCTTTGTATAATTAATATAATGACCCATACTTTATATACATTGTTATTAATTCATAATTAAAGCACACTTATTACAACATATAAAAAAACCATGAATGGAATGTATAGGTATAGTGCATTTAGAAACTGGGAAACATAAACAACTGGTTCCTAAATCATCTACATTGTCTCCCATTTTTCCATCATATCTAGAGTCCCTTTTGGAATATTCTACTTAGTACTCGTCTTCCTGGACTGGGGAAAGAAATCATACAAAAGGGTGAGCTCAAATGCTCAGTAAGAGTAAACAAAAGAAATATCAATCACATCATATTCATAAGAACATAAAAGTTTGGAAAACTTAACCTACAAAAGAGATCATAATATCATAACATTGGATAAATAATAGTGGTGAAATGTAATCCCAAATAATCATCACTTAAAACATGAAACTTTTTGGCATACACACATAATCATAGACAATCATTTCTTATTATTCAAGACTCATTTCCATGACTATCTTAGCGGATAAAGTCCATTTCTGAACCGAGTTCACTCCTCGTTTCAGTGTTGTATCACTGAACTGGTTTAACCTGCCGTTCCAGCCATGTCTATATAATGAGATATAAATCATTACCCAATGCATTGGAGGGAGATTTAGGTCCCACAAATCTCATAATGAAACCATTTTTATGTGTGCCACAAAACCATAAATCATACATCATAACACAACCCATGTAATAAAAATGGGATTCTTAAACATCATGCCAACATAAAATAATCCATATAGATAAAATGACTTCATAAAAATAATTCCATCATAACATAATCAAATCAATTTAAAAATAGTGATAGAAACAAAACCCTATATTATCATAGATGGAAAATTATTTTGATAAAACGCTTGAACTCCATTCTTGAGGAAAATATCCTTTCTACTTAAAAAACATTTTCCTTTCTTAACATGTCATATAATTTTAAAATAAAAGAAGTTGATAAAAAATAAACTTGAAAACTTGTAAATTAAGCTTCATGGAAATAATGTTCTAAAAATCCATACATGCCATATAAATTTAAAAAACATTCTTCTCGTACTTTGGCCGGAAAAGTCAAAAAGTACCTCGTACAAAAAATGACAAAATATTCATTTCATATCTTTTTCTAAAAACTCACCGAAGGGTAAAATTGAGTTTAAACAATTTTAGTAGGATATGAATAATATTACATATTTTTTAAACATGGATGTGGATGATAAATATTCCCTAGTAAATTCTGATGTATAAACAATCTCGGATAAAAATGAGATTGTGAGATTTTCCCTTACCTTAGGTCCGATTTTCTACGTAAGTGTCTAAAACTCCTGTAAAATGATTTAAATAATGTCATTGAATTATTCCAGAATCATAATAATTGTTATGATATCATATGTGGTTATATTCTTATCTTCTTATTAGTAATATTTCATTGCTACTTGTTATTCGGGTGTTTATTACATTTTGTTCTTATGCGTGTTTTGTCGAATAAATTCTTATTATTCGCTTTAGGTTATAGATAACTTATTTAAATAATGTTATTAGTGTAATATATATCATATTTATTCATTAAATTTATTTATATAATCATTATGCAATGAAGATCATGCAGAACGAGTCGCATCACATCGTGGAGACGGAATTCCGTACGTATGCACGAGCGATGATATCGTTCCCATGATCGTGGAATTGTATTTAAGTGTATGTATACTATTAAAGAATCAATATAACTTTAAATTAATCATATATAGTTATTCTCTACACCATTATACCCATCCAAGTAAGGTGGTGGTGGAAAATAGATTACACCACGGCGTGGAGACGGTAGGCCGTACGTTTTCACGCGCGGTGATTTCATTTTCTGTAGGATGGATAGACGGTTAAATAGGGTTGTTTCATACTTATAATGACATATCAGTATATGAGTTATACTGATGTTATTACTTCATAATGAAACAACTAAAGAAGAATAAGTAGAAGAAGAAAAAAGTTGAATGAATCGGTAATGGACATTACCTCTTCTTTGAAGCGCCTCTTCTTAACCTCCTCCTAGGTCACTATAGATGGTATTTTAAGAAGACTAGTACCTCTAGGATGTTTCTAGGGAAGTGGAGAATAGACATTTTCAGGGGTTGGCCGAGCTGGAAGGCTCAGTGTGGTGTGAGGAAGAGAGTGAGGAGGTTCCCTTTTATAAGGGAGGAGATGAGTACCTTTGTAAAAACTAAAAATATTATTTTATTATAAAGTCATATTCTATTTTCAATAGTTCCAAATTGATTTATTTAAAATCTAAGGTGGGGAGGGGTCTAAATTATCTCTTCCAATATAATTTGGACATGTTTAGGTAACTATTTTAACCTTATCATTTAGATTTATCTTTAAGTTCAATAATATTACTTTTACAATGTCTTCTTTTTTTCTTACACTATAAGGTCAATAAACATACTATAACAATCCAAAAAACATCAAGTTGTTTATTATTAATATATATAAACTTATCTAAGACATTTTTCAATAACTTAGATTTTTAGGAATAAACTGACAATTAATAATATAATATTTTTTAAAAAACTATTTTATGTGAATTTTGACACTATTTGGAAATTGATTTTTCTGAAATTTGCAACAGCATTATTAGTTCGAACATAGTTAATTAAATACATACTAACATGTCATAGTAACCTATAAAATTAATGGAATTAATAAAAATTCTCAAATTATAGTTATTTTAGTATTTATAACATCAATTATGTTAATATTTCATTAATAAGATAATTACTGCATCATCATTGTGTCATAAATAAATTAAATTATTTAGTGTCTAAAAATTATAAATAAAATACCATTATGTAGTAAATATTCTTAGATTTTTAATTAATATTTATAGTCGAATGTATCTTATGTATAACCCTATATTAAAAATGTTTTAGTTATTAAACTTTGATTTTAACTATTTTAACTCTTCTTTAAATAAAATAATATTAAATGTCTTAATCTAATCCAAGTGGACATAAAGGGTATTATTTTATCCCTAACGTTATTTTTGGTCGAATTACACTTATCCAATAGAATTAGGACATGTGTTAGGGTAATAATAATATAATTTTTACCCTTAATTACCCTATTTACATTTAACCGTGGTAAATAAAAGTAAAAAGTTACTATTCACCAAATATTATTTTCATCTCATTGAACCACATTTTACTTACTGACATGGACCATGTATCTCGTATTTTTGAAATTCCATTCACAAAAGTGGTAAAATTAAGTTTTGTCTAAATTTGTAAATTCTCCTAGGAGGTGAGTAAAAGACGGTCAAAAGTTCAGTAAAAATTTTTTATATCTAAAATTATTATAAAATGACTCTAATGAATTACATTGAACTTATATAGGTATTATGTATCAAATATTACTTAATAAATTTAAATAAAATAAATAATTATTTAAATAAAAAGTCGTTTTTTAAATAGTAACCCAGTGTTTTCACTATTCATCAAAAATTGAAAGTTTTTAGAAAAATACCAAAATTTCACCCTAGGCTAATTTCGATATTCAAAATCCAAAAATGAATTCCATTTTGAAAAATTAAATTTATAAAATTTCTAAAAGTTTTTATTACTATTCATAATGGCTAGTTTTTATAATATTTTAATATCATATCGTTGTTTAGTGAAACTCGGTATTGCGTACAACGCAAGCTGTCAAGGAAGGCCACGATTGTGTGTAAAGCAAGCCAAGCTATTGTTGTGTGTAGTGAAATATTCCTTTGATGATGTATAAAAAGAAAATATTTCTCATAAAAATCTCGGGTGTTACATTCTACCCCCCATAAAATGAATTTCTCCCTCGAAATTCTTCACTTCATAACAAACAGATGAGGATACCTCTCCCTCATCATATCCTCAAGCTCCCATGTAGCTTCTTCTAATTGGTGGTTCATCCATACATCTTTTACCAAGCAAGTGGTCTTGTTTTGTAGAACTTTTTCACTACGATCCAGAATCTCTATCGCCTATTCTTCATAAGAAAGATCTTTCTCCAACGGTATAACTTCTGAGCTGAGTACATGTGAAGGATATGGTATGTACTTTATCAGGAGAGATATATGGAACACATCATGAACTTGAGAGAGATTTGGTGGAAGCACCAATCGGTAAGCTACCTTCCCAACACAATCCAGTATTTTGAAAGGACTGATATACCTAGGGCTCAGCTTTCCCTTCTTTCCAAATCTCATTACTCTCTTCCATGGAGATATTTGTAAGAACAATTTATGGCCCACTTCATACTCTAGGTCTTTTCTTCGGTTATCGGCATAACTTTTTTGTCGACTCTGAGCTGCTCTTATGTGTTGTTGAATAGATCGGACCTTTTCTGCTATCTCATCAACAAGATCAGGTCCTAATAACTTTCTTTCCCCAACTTCATCCCAGCAAGATGGAGTTCATCATTTCTTTCCATAGAGAGATTCATAAGGAGCCATATGAATACTGGAGTGAAAGCTATTATTATAAGAAAATCCCACCAAAGGTAGGTGTTGATCCCAACCACCATTGAATTCCATAGAGCATGCTCTTAACATGTCATCTAGAGTTTGAATTGTTCTCTCAGACTGACCGTCTGTCTGAGGATGATAAGCAGTGCTGAAGCTCAACTCTGTATCCAGAGTATGCTGAAGGCTTTTCCAAAACTTCGAGGTAAACCTCTGTTCCCGATCAGATATATTGGAATGTGGTACTCAATGCAATCTTAAAAATGGAAAGTGGTACTCAATGCAATCTTAAAACTTCCTTTACATATATCCTGGCAATATGATCAAGAGATAAATCCTATCTAATAGCAATGAAGTGTGCCGACTTCATAAGACGATCAAATATAACCTAGATAGCATTATTTCCTTTCGATGTTGTAGGGAATCTAGTGACAAAGTCCATAGTGATGTTTTCCCATTTCCATTCGGGTATGGGTAATGGTTGTAACAACCCCTTAGACTTCTATCTCCCAGTTTTAACTTGCTGACAAACCAAGCATCGAGAGACATATTCAACAACATCTCTTTTAATTCCATCCCACCAGAAGTACTCTTTCAGGTCTCTATACATCTTCGTGCTTCCAGAATGAATAGAGAATGAAGAACTATGAGCCTCATCCAGCAGCTCCTTCTTTAATTCTGGGATGGGAGGAACACAAACACGATTCCTGAACCTTATTATCCAATCATTATCAAGGTTGAATTCAGGAACATTTCTCAACTTCTTTTGTAACTCTACATATTCTTTTTGCACCTCTTTAATCTTCACATGTATAGATGGTTGAAAATTCATTTGAGAAAGATAATATTTTTCCGCTTCCATTATAATTCCAAGATCCATCCTTTGGAAATCCATAAATATTTGATCTTTTTTTATCCTCATCATGGATAAGCTAGCATGGTCTTCTCGACTTAATGTGTCTTCCACCTTGTTTTCTTTCCCTGGGTGGTAATGAATTGAGCAGTCATAATCCTTAATCAAATCCAACCATATTCTTTGGTGCATATTCAGCTCCTTTTGTGTGAAAATATACTTTAAAATTTTATGATCAGTATAAATATCACACCTTTCACCATAAAGATAAGGCCTCCAAATCTTTAATGTAATGATTACCGTAGCTAACTCGAAATCATGAGTTGGGTAATTTTGCTCATGGATTTTCAACTGTCGTGAGGCATAAGCTATTACCATATCATTTTTCATAAGGACATACCATAGACCCTTCTTGGATGCATCACTGTAGATTAAAAAACTTTCTCCACTACAAGGAATTGTGGGTACAGGTGCACTGGATAACCTTATTTTCAACTCCTTGAAATTCTCTTCGCATTCCTCCGTCCACACGAACTTAACTCCTTTTCGAGTAAACTGGGGAGTGGAAAAGATAATCATGAAAATTCTTTCAAAAAATGTTGATAATATCCAGCCAAACCAAGAAAAATTCAGATCTCAGTACTGTTGTTAGTCTCGACCATCTTTTGAAAACCTCTATTTTTTCTGGTTCTACGGAAATTCCCTCTTTTGAGATTATGTGACCCAAAAATGAAACTTTTTGAAGCCAAAATTCACACTTGGTAAATTTGGTATAAAGATTCTCCTTTCTCAGGGTCTTCAATACAATTCTCAAGTGATCTTCATCTTCTTCCTTGATCTTTGAATAGATAAGAATATCATCTATAAAGACTACCACAAACTGATCAAGATAGTCTCTAAAGACTATATTCATCAGATCCATGAAGATATCAGGGGAATTAGTAAGACCAAATGGCATCACTATAAATTCATAGTGTGTATACCTTGTATGGAAAGCCGTCTTTGGTATATCCTCCCTTTTGATCCTTAATTGATGATACCCTGAACAATGATCAATCTTGGAAAATTATTGAGCTCCACGTAGTTGATCAAATATGTCACCAATGTGTGGGAGAGGATATTTGTTCTTGATAGTTATCTTGTTAAGTTCTCGATAATCAATTCAGAGTCTCATTGACCCATCTTTCTTCATAACAAACAGAACAGGTTCTCCCCAAGGTGACGCACTAGGGCATATGAATTCCTTATCAACATTCCATTTTTGTTTCTTCTTCAATTCCTGAAACTCAATTGGGGCCATTCTATAAGGTGTCTTTGAAATAGGCAAAGCACCCGGTACGAGTTCTATTGAAAACTCAACTTCACAATTTGGTGGAAGACCCAGAAATCTATCTGGAAAGATATCATCAAACTATCGTACAATGGGAATATTATTAACCATGAGTTTCTCTCCAACCATTTGAGATAAATAACATTCATTTATTGGAATCAAGACCCATAAGATGGAAGAAATTTCCACTAGAAGGTTATGTTCATCCTTGCATTGATAGATGATCATAGATTGATCTGGAATATGAAATGTGACTTCCATTATTTTGACATTGATATGAGCTCCATATAAAGAAAGCCAATCCATTACAAGAATCACATCAAATTCCACTATAGGAAGGATCACAAGATTTTCAAGAAGAAATTTCCCACAAATTTCAATCGAAGAAGAATTATAAACTTTTGATGTGACTATTGTGCCATTAGGGGTTGTCACAGCTAACTCAACATCCAATTGTTGAGGTAATAGGGCGATACCCTTAGAAAATTCTTCAGAAATAAAAGAGTGGGTGGATCCAGAATCAAATAAAACATTTTCTACTTTAGAGTGGATGGTATGTGTACCTTTCACCACTTCGTTATCGTACTCCACATCATTGATATAAATTGCAAGTGACTTTCCTTTGTCTTTATCCTTAAGAGTTTGTTGACATAGATCATCATCAACAACCCTTGGATTAGGGCATTGATTAGCATAATTCCCCATTTCCTTGCACTTGTAACATTGAAGTATAGGATGTGCACTTTGTGTAGCCTTTTATTTGTTCGTATCACTAGACATCTTCTTCCCATCATTGCAGAATTCAAGTGCCCGATGAACTTACTTTCCACATTTGAAACATTTACTGGTCCCTTTAAGACAACTCCCTACATATTTCTTTCCAAACTTTGAGCATAAGAAAAAACTCATCTTCTTTTTAGTGTGCTCTTTAGATTTTCCTCTGAATTCCATTTTCCTATTATTATCAAACCCATATGACTGATGGGTTACTCTAATCTCCATCTCAACCTTGAGAGCACATCAAACGATTTCTTCATAGCTATTGAAGTCCCTTATGGATAACGCCCTTTGAAGACTTGGTTTTAAGCCACTAAATAATCGATTGATGTTACTCTCAGGTTGGATAATAATCTCAGAAGCTTACCTTGCATGTATTGTAAAATTTTCTTCTTAGGTACCAATAGATTCATCATCCTTTTTCTTCAGTTCAAGAAACTCCTTCTCCATCATTATTCGAAGAATATGAGGGAAGTACTTAATGAAAAATAAGATCTTGAACTCGTCCCATTCCATGGATTCAATTTCATCCCTTTGCCTCATATTATTGATAAGATTCCACCATTGATCAGCTTCACCATCCAAACGATATACTACTAAGATAACTTTATCATGCTCATAACATTGAAGAACTGAAAATATCTTTTCAGTAGTACTGATCCATTGTTCAATAACTAATGGATCAGTAGACCCACTGAAAGAAGGTGGACACTGCCTCATAATGGATTCAACAGAATGTTTCTCCTTACTTTGCTCATTTGGAAGTCCTACATGATTCATAGCTTGAGAAAGTTGTGTGAGCATGGCTACAAGATTTTGTATTCCAGCTCCCATAACGTTTTGTTTCTCAGGGGGACAATCATTGCATTGGCCGTCACATTCTGCATTAACATGGTTCCTTCTGGTTCAATCCATTGACTAAAACCAAGAAGAATAGTGTGACAAACACTAATTGTAATAGGAAACCCACATAATCAAGAATAAATTTCACACTTAGGTGTTATCATAGGTTATTCATGGCCATTTTTAAAACACTAAGATTGTGTTCTATGCTTAGAATTATCCTTAGGGTTCTTACTAAGCCTTTCACAACCGAGTTTCCAAAGGCTGACTATACCTTTCCCCTAATACTGACTATAATGACCCATACTTTACATACATTGTTATTACTTCATAATTGAAGCACACTTATTACAATATATAACAAAACCATGAAAGGACCGTATAGGTATAGTGTCTTTAGAAACTGGGAAACACAAACAACTGGTTCATAAATCATCTACATTGTCTCCCATTTATTTCATCATATCTAGAGTCCCTTTTGGCATATTCTACTTAGTACTCTTCTTCCTAACCTGTGGAAAGAAATCATACAAAAGGGTGATCTCAAATGCTTAGTAAGGGTAAACAAAAGAAATATCAATCACATCATATTCATAAGAACATATCATTTTGGAAAACATAACCTGCAAAATAGATCATAATATCATAACATGGGATAAATCATAGTGGTGAAATGTAATCCCAAATAATCATAACATAAAACATGAAACTTTGTGCCATACACACACAATCATAGAGAATCATTTCTTATTAGTCAAGACTCATTGCAAAGACTATCATAGCGGACAAAGTCCACTTTTGAACCGAGTTCACTCCTCGTTTTAGTCCCGTATCACTGAACCGGTTTAACCTGATGTTCCATCCATGTTTATATCATGAGATATAAATGTTTACCCAATTAATTAGAGGAAGATATAGGTCCCACCCATCTCATAATGAAACCATTCTTATGTGTTCCACAAAATCATAAATCATACATCATAACATAACCCATGTAATAAAAATGGGATTCTTAAACATCATGCCAACATAACATAATCCATATAAAATAAAACAACTTCATAAAAATAATTCCATAATAACATCATCAAATCAATGTAAAAATATGGATAGAAACAAAACCCTATATTTTCTTAGATGGAAAATAATTTTGATAAAACGCTTGAACTCCATTCTTGGGGAAAATATCCTTTCTACCTAAATTTTTTTTTCCTTCCTTAACATGTCATATAATTTTAAACTAAAATAAGTTGATAAAAAAATTAACTTGAAAACCTGTAAAGTAAGATTCATGGAAATAATGTTCTAAAAATACATTCATGCCGTATAAGTTAAATAACAGTCTTCTCATACTTTGGCAGGAAAAGTCAAAAAGTACCTCATATGAAAAATGACAAAAGATTCCTTTCATATCTTTTTCTAAAAACTCACCGAAGGTTAAAATTGGATTTAAACAATATTATTAGGAGAGAAATAATATTAAATATTGAGGAAACATGGATGTGGATGATAAATATTCCCCAGTAAATTCGGAAGTATAAACAATCTCGGATAAAAATGAGATTGTGAGATTTTCCCTTACCTTAGGTCCGATTTGCTTCGTAAGTGTCCGAACCTCCTGTATAATGATTTAAATAATGTCATTGACTTATTCTAGAATCATTATTATTGTTATGATATCATATATGGTCATATTGTTAGCTTCTTATTAGTAATATTTCATTGCTACTTGTTATTCGAGTGTTTATTACTTTTTGTTCTTATGCGTGTTTTGTCGAGTAAATGCTTATTCTTATCATTAGGTTATAGATACCTAATTTATAGAATGTTATTAGTGTAATATATATCATATTTATTCATTCAATTCATTTATATAATCATTATGCAATGAAGATCATATAGAACAAGTCGCATCACATCGTGGAGACAGTATCCCGTACGTATGCACGAGCGATGATATCGTTCCCATGATCTTGGAATTTATTGAAGTGTATGTATACTATTTCAGAATAAATATCACTTTAAAATATTCACATATAGTTATTATATACACCATTATACCCATCCAAGTAAGGTGGTGGTGGAAAATAGATTACACTATGGCGTAGAGACGGTAGGCCGTACGTTCGCACGCACGGTGATTTCATTTTCCATAGGATGGATAGAAGGTGAAATAGGGTTGTTTCATAATTATAATAACATATCAGTATATGATTGATACTTATGTTATTACTTCATAATGAAACAACTAAATAAGAATATGTAGATGAAGAAATAAATTTGGAAGAATCGGTAACAGACATTACCTCTACTTTGAAGCACCTCTTCTTAAC
Organism: Viscum album; assembly: GCA_963277665.1. NCBI lineage: Eukaryota > Viridiplantae > Streptophyta > Magnoliopsida > Santalales > Viscaceae > Viscum > Viscum album. Next base: position 195,141,517 of record OY728145.1, read on the forward strand.
CTCCACATAGGGCACTAAATATGGTCTTTTAAGAAGACCAGAACCTCTAAGATGTTTCTAGGGAAGTGTAGAAGAGAAGGTTTCACAGTTTTTCCATGCTTTAAGGCTCAATGTGGTGTGAGAAAGAGAGGGATGGGGTGCCCTTTTATAAGGGAGGAGAGGGGCACCTTTGGAAAAACAAAAAATATTATTTTATTATAAAGTCATATTATGTTTTCAATAGATCCAAATTGATTTATTTTGAAGATAAGGTAGGTATGGGTCGAAATACTATCATCCAATAGAATTTGGACAAGTTTAGGTTACTATTTCAAACTTATCATTTAGATTGAAATTTAAGTTCAATAATTTTACTTTTACCGCGTCTTCTTGTTTTCTTACACTATAAGGTTAATAAACATACTATAACAAGCCAAAAGAACCTCAAGTTGTTTATTATTAATATATATAATCTTATCTAAGTCATTTGGCCGAACCTTATATTTTTAAGAATAAAATTACAATTATTTATATAATATTTATTTTAAATACTATTTTATGTCAATTTTGACACTATTTGGTAACTGATTTTTGTGAAAATAAAAACAGGATTATTAGTTCGAGAAAAGTTAATTAAATTCATAATAACATGTCATATTAATTTATAATTTTTTTTTAATTCATAAAAAGTATCAAATGACATTTATTTTAGTATTTATAACATCAATTATGTTAATATTTCATTAATAAGATAATTACTGCATCACCATTGTGTCATAAATAAATTAAATTATTTAATGTCTAAAAATTATAAATAAACTACCATTATGTAGGAAATATTATTATCTTTATAATGAATATTTATAGATGAATTTATCTTATGTATATCCCAATATTAAAAATGTTTTATTTATTAAACGTTGATTTTAACTATTTTAGCTCTTCTATAAATAAAATAATACTAAATGTATTAATCTAATCCTTGTGGACCTAAAAGGTAATATTTTATCCCTAATGTTGTCTATGGTTGAATTAAACTTATCTAATAGAATTGGGACACGTGTTAGGGTAATAATAATATCATTTTACTCTTAATTACCCTATTTACTTTTAACCGTTGTATATAAAAGTAAAACTTTACTATTCACCAAAAATTATTTTCATCTCATTGAACCACATTTTACTTACTTAAATCAACCGTGTCTCTTGGATTTTTGAAATTCCATTCACAAAAGCGGTAAAATTATGTTTTATGTAAATTTGAAAATTCTCCTAGGAGGTGAGTATAAGACGGTCAAAAGTTCAATAACAAAATTTTTTTATCTAAAATTATTATTAAATGAATCCAATGAATTACATTGAAATTATATATGTATTATGTATCAATTTTGACCTAAAATAAATTTAAATAAAATAAATTATTATTTAAATAAAAATTTGGTTTTTAAATATTAACCCAGTGTTTTCACTATTCATAAAAAATTGCATGTTTTTAGAAAAATACCAAAATTTCACCCTAGGCTAATTTCGATATTCCAAATCCATAAATAAATTCCATTTTGAAAAATAAAATTTATTAAATTTTAAAAGGTGGTTATTTCTATTCATAACGGCTAGTTTTAATAATATTTTAATAGCATATCGTTGTATAGTGAAACTCGGTATTGCGTACAACGCAAACTATTGAAGAAGGCCACGATTGCGTGTAAAGAAAGCCAAGCTAGTGTTGTGTGTAGTGAAAGATTCCTTTGATGATATATAAAAACAAAATATTTCTCATAAAAATATTTGGTTTTACAATGAAGGTACTATAGAAAAAGACATAATAATGCATAATATATATCATATAAAAAACAGTAAGTGTAAGATAGTAATGAAATGTAATATATTAGAAAATACGATTTCTGATAATTGATCCAAAGCCTCTCTATACCAAAAACATTTCCTGTGAAAACCTAAGTGATGAAAAAATGGAGATTTCAGTGTCTGAACATGATACGAATAAGGTTATTACATTAGGTATAGTAAATGATGCTCTCATATTTGGACAACTTATAGGAGTAACAACTGGTTCTTGAACGGATGATAGTGATTCATTACTTTCTTTAGAATTCTCTTTATAACATCATCTACAACATGAAAGGTTTCAGGTTTTTCAGATTCTTTCTAATGTGAGCCTAATAACATTAAATTGAAAAACTTCATATGGGAGTGATTCATTACCACAATATTGCATTGAAGTTGCTCCAAAAATTACTTCTATCTATTCTTTATTTTTCTACAAAGATCTCAATATAGATCTTGGGAAGAAACAATAATATTTATTATTATTTTCTTCATAAATTCATGTTGAACATTACTTGTCTAGAACAAACTAATTGTCATTTTACTAATTGACTATAGCATCCATTTTACAACAAGGTGTTGGAGATAAAATATAAATGTTGAAATTTATCTGCAATCAGATGGTCAGATAAAGTGAATAAGAATTAATTAAAAATTCAAAATGAATAATTCATGCCACTTCCATTGTTTGGAGAATAAGCATCATGAATCCGATAGATAATCTATGTGAAGGAATCTATGATATCAGATTTAGTGTCTGAAGTTGCGCCTGAATAAAACCTCTAGTGGCCACTTTCACAATCACCAGCAAATCTAAGTGGATGTACCTCATATATCACTGCAAAAAATCAAATCATTGGGGACGAAATTCAAGATTAGATTAATCTACACCAATGATCAAGGAAGGGTAAATAGATAGATGAGTGAAGATCCATTGGAATGAAACAACATAATAAATTAGGGATAAAAAAGGAGTCAGTGGTCATTGTGGGCCAGAGTACTCTATCAACCCAAATAATGGATAAACATATGACCACCATTGTCAAATACAACATCGTAATAATATTTGGGCAACAATAATAAAACTTATAATTAGTATAATATCAGAGTTACACAGGAGTAACAACCACAATACATAGAAAAGAAACATATTAACATAGGGGGAAGAAGATTAGAAAGGGGAATAAAAAATGTTATATAGGGATTTGAAGGAACCTGTCTCGGAGTAGACCTATTATAGATCATTGGATGTTTATAATATCTGATGATAAAATGTTCTAAATAATTTTTGACCAAATAATAGAAGTACATCATTAATTATTGAAATAGAAAAGAAGAAATATTAAAATAGATTACGAGAAATCTATATATATATAGTGAAATTTAAAGGTGAATATTGGAGAAAAGTTTGATAGAGGAGATAAGTAGATCAAAATACTGTATGAGTGATGTGTCTAGTAATGGGATGAAGCTTTACAATACAAAAATCTAGACCCATCGTCGAGATCTATGAATGAACACAAATATGTAATTTCGAATATATGGTTTGTTTGTGGTTGCTAGAGCTTACATCAGGTTTTGTAGGTGACGAAGATTGAATTAAGACATGCTTTAAGAGAATGAGGCAATAGGTTCCAGAGGTGATAGAGTTCACATGACTTTCTGTGGGAGAAGAAGTAGGAAACAATAGTCATAGGTGAGGTAGATTTTCTCATTGTATGTGGGTGAGGATTTCTAGTGGATTCAGTGAGGAGGAGGAAACGTCGACATCTGGAGGTGAGGTAGTGGCGAGGTATTCTACGGGTAGAGAATTAGGCATGGAAACCCTAATAGGGAGGGAAGATTAGTGATAGTGAGGGTGGGGTAATGAGATCACGTTTTATGGAAACTCTGTAATGGAATCCATATAACTTGATGTGAATTCTGTGTATCCTTCATAGACACCATGTACATCATAAATTTCAATTATATGTACACACCAATACCCTAGTCATGTATTAGTGGACTTATTGCGAAGAGAGTTACACGTCCCGTGGCTAGAATTAAAATTCCATGTACATTAATTGTTTACATGGAGATATTAAATATAATGAATTACTCTGTTACACCTCATCATCCTCAGTTCCATGTATCATTAAACTGAATGTACATATTGATCCTTAGCTTTTATTTTATATTAAATTATTAATTATTTTCCCATAATATTCAAAACTAAAATTTATATACGATCATTGCATACTAAAGTCACGATGAATTACCATTTATAAGAAATTTAATATTTATGTGTTCCATGTAGCATAAATTCAGTAGAACATTCCATGATTTTACAATAGATATCATGAACACAATATGTTGAATGACTGCATTGTATACAATTAGAACCATAATGAGTAGTTCTTGTATATACGCATTGAGTTTCTTCATTCTAAAAATCTATATACTATTTTATTAAATATTAGATAAATTAAAATTATTAATTTTATTGAAAGTCACTGTGAATGGGAATATCTAGGAAAATTGTATTGAATAAGAGAAAATGAATTAATTGACTAATAATATAATTAATCAGATTATTTTGTGCAATGTGTAGTCTTATTGAAAAATGATTGAAATGAATGCTAGAATGATGTTTAAATTTTTGGTCATTAAATGGGTATGATTGATTACATAATTTATTTATTTATTTTATTTTCCTCTTTGAATGATTTATTTTAGGGATACAAAGCAGGTATCACATAAATAAATGTTTTAATATAAAAGGAGGTAATTAAAATAATGGAAATATGCATAAATATTTTATCAGTGCACGGTTAATCACTTTTGAAAAATACACCAAATATTAACAATACATGTAAAAGATAAAATAGGAAAATTTATAAATAATAAAAAACTCCCTAAAGTTAAAATTAATTAATTCTGTTTTCAATTATCTGAATTAAGACAAAACTTAGTTAAAGTGTTGGTTCAATCCATAGGCAGGAAAACTTTTAATTATTGGAAAATCATAGCTAATATGATTGGTTTATTTGACCTTACTTTTATTTAATTTAACAACCATAATCTATTCAATACAAATTTAGAGTATAGTGTTGAGGAACTCTATGTTAGGATATTAGGATTGTAGACTCCACTCAATAACACAAGGAACTTCATGCGTGAAGTTAGTAAGAATTCCTATATGGACACCTTCTTATGGTTTTCATTTCTATATTCTGGATCATAAGGAGGGAAATATGTATCCTTTCTATTATAATTTCTAATGCTATATGGACATTCAATGTTTAATGGTGACTTCCATTGATACATTTAAATTATTTGAGACTTAATAAAAATTAAATTATAATTATTAGGTCTCAAAAAAATATCAATCAAGAAAAGTACTAACTATTTTATATATTATTTTAAAATAATGTAATATTAGATAACCACCATATCCATTTAGTAAATTCTAGATAAAGACAATATCCTCACTAGAAATGACTTCCATAAATGGTTCATACACTTATGAGTAATTTAGTGCAATGAAAATAAATCCTACATACTAGAATCCCCAAACCATGATCCACTTAGTAAGTATATGATGGTTGAGGAGTTTTTTATATATGATAACTCCCCAGGAAACTCATTTTATGTTCAATGATTAATAATTCCATCCATTTAAAATGAACTCATAAAGTCACATGAAAGTATGGATGCCTATTGAAGGATATAATATCACCATGTTCTATATCATAAGAGAGAAATACATAGACACTTTTTGATCTCCAAAGAACTATTCATGAGTAGTTTTTGTGAAGGTGCACCAGTTGGGTCTTATGTATTCAAACTTATTAGCTACATTGAGTGGATAGATATGATAGGGTTTAACATTCCTATGGAAATACACACCTATATCATTATTTGATCACTCCATTAGTGCTTCCTTTTTTTTGGTTTTTAGTTTTAATATGAACAACATAAATAAGTCTCTGCCAGATATTCTCTATCAACTTTTCCATATTGAAAAGGATTTGAAGTGTAAAAATACTTTTATCCTTATGGTGATTAAAATTAAAGACAGTGAATATAGATCAAAGACTAATTCAAAGTACAAATATTCTTCAGAATTGTCTTCTAAGAACAATAGGCTCAATATTCTAGAAATGGAACTTGGTGTTGTCTATTTTACATGTTAAAATATGGGAAAATATAAGAAAAACTATAGCCAAACTAAGAATAAAGGGGAATATTTAGGTGAATTTATTATCAAGTGAACTATTTCCATTTCAAGAAATTGGGTATGAGATAAAACATGTTGGGATCACATATATGTTCCAATAAAAGAAAAAAGAAGACTATAGACAATTCATTTAGGTGAGGTATACTGTTGAGGTGTCAATAGATCCAAACATTCTTTCTCAGCTGTTGGAGACTTCCACCTCATGTTGTCGACTAGAATGACCATAGTTTTGAAATATTATTAGTATGTGTTCTTAGTTACCAAAAATATTATTACTATATCAAGAATAGGTTCATAGTGATTTATTTTATATTTTGTAAATTAATATTTCTTATTTTACAAAGAAATATTTTGCATAGTGAAATATTTTAATAATGTTATTTATCTATTGGATTACACAATCTAAATACTAAAAAACCATAATGAAGATAACTCACATGACTCAAACCATACTAAACTATGATATTACAGGATAGGTCATGTAAATGAAAATTATTTTACCAAATTACACAAATCTAGATATTTGTATTCATTTGAACTAAAACCACATGGTGGATTTCATGCATGTTTACAAAGAAAAATTAAAAAAATACCAATTTAGTGAAATGATTAAATGACCAATGATATTCTTGATTTGGTTTATATAGATGTGTTTAGATCATTTCAAGTTGAACCTAGGGGTGGGTAATCATACTTCATAACTTTTACTAACAACATTAGTGGATATGGATACATTTATTTAATAAGGTATATGTCATATTCCTTTGAAATCATCAATTAATGTAATAAAGGAGTCGATAAAGAACTTCATACGAAGATTACAGAACTATACACAAACCATGGTATATAATATCTTAATCAATAATTAATTTATAATTTATAGGATTGATATTTTATCCCTACCAATTCCTCCTTATACACCAAAATGGAATGGTGTAAATGAATATAAGAACCACACCCAGTATGTCATGGTCATATTAATGATGATTTATGCGATATCTCTATTAAACATTTAGGGATACACATTATAGAAAGTATCACATATACTAAATCGAGTGACAACTTAATAAGAAACTTGTATTCCATATTATCTTTGGTATGGAAATAAACTGACATTATCACATATATGAGTGTGTGATGTGAAGCATATATTGAGGAAATTTCAAGGATAAAAAATATAAACCCTAAGGCACTAAGTGTATCTTTAAAGTGTATCATAAGGAATATAAATAATATGACCTATATAATCCTTTATATAAGAATGTTATTATAAATATACATCCAACCATTCATGAAATGGATCAAATCTCCAAAGGATATAGTGAAATTCAGTATATTTCGATGAAGTCTAAAATCTAGATACACAGGAGTTGATAAATGAATAGATTCTAAAAATAATCATGGAAAATAAATTTTTTGAGAGACAATTACTAAGTATGAGTATGAGAGAGTTTGGATAACCATAAGGATATGGTTTATATTCACCATGTATGGTGACTCATTATTAGTTGATAATAATGATCCTATAACCATCAATGAAGCAGTAAGTGGCACAAATGATTCCAAATGTAAATAAGTAATGATTTCTTAATCTAATTCCTTATACCCAAACCAAGTATAGGTTTTGATATAACCTCTAGTGGATGTATATATCATAGGTTGTACATGGGTGTTTGAGAAGAAACTATATATGGATGGAATAGGGCATACCTATAAGGCATGATTGCTTGAAAAAGAGTTTAAACAGTAGTAAGGCATAGAATATGTAGAAACATTTTAACCAATTTCTATGATAAAAGAAATCTGAATTCAGAATTCTATATTACCTTACCATGACTAGGAGATTTAGAAGATGGATTTCAAAACAACATTCTTAAATGAAAACCTTTAAGAAGATTTCTATATGAAACAACCTGAGGGATTTTTTACTCTAAAATATTCCAACAAAGAATTCAAGTTCCATATATATATTTATAGATTAAAGTAAGAATTCATGACATGTAATATTTGGTTTAATGAATCCATAATGGAATTTGATTTCATATGGAATGAATGTGATCATTGTGTCTAGAAGCAGTTTAGCAGGAATATTGTAATTTTTATGATAGTTTATTTTAATGAAATACGACTCATTGGAAATTAAAAACTTGTCTTACAATATATTAAAGACTATTTAAATACATGACACTCCATGAATGACTTATTTGAAGAGGAATATATTAATGGGATCAATATATATCATGATTGATTCAAGAGACTTCTTGGAATAAGTCAATGTACATATATTGACAAGATGCAGAAGATATTTAGTATTGAATAATCAATGGGGGTATTGTTTCCAATGTTACATGGAATTCATATTTGAAAAAAAAAATCCTCAGATATATGAGAAAATATAGAGGATATAAAATATTCCATATGATTTAACCATTAGGTTAGTCATGCATGTTATTCAATGTATAAGGATAGATGTTTCCGACTCCTTAAGCTTGGTAGAAAGACATAAATCCGATCCAGGTGACCACAATCTGTTAATAATCAAGAATATCCTCAATTATATGAGGCATACAAGCAGTATGTTCATGGTTTATGGGAATGATGAGGAACTTGTCGTCAAGGGAGATGAATATTCTATTTTCGATACATATCATGATGTTCTGAAATTTCTATCAGGATATTTCTTTACTCTTAATGGAGGTTCTATAAGCTTGAAGATCTCAATGTATGTTGTCACTGTCGATTATAAAATTTATTATTATTATATTGTGGATTTTGAGGATTCGAAAGAAGTAGTTTTGATATGAAATTTTTCCTAAGATATTTATGTGGTTTCTAGAAATAATCATCCTATCACACTCTATTGTGATATTAAAATAGTAGTGTATATGAAAAAAATACCTGGACACATCAATGGATAAATCAAATACTTCAGAATTATCATATTTGGAAGAATATTTTGCATATAGGTGATGTCAATGTGAGAAACATTTCTATGAAATCAAATGTGGTGGAAAACCTAACAGAATCCTTAACATATACTACTGGAAAACTAACCTTTACCAACGGTTTGAAACCGTTGGTATAGGCCTCCAAACCGTTGGTATATCCTATACCAACGGTTTGGAGAACCGTAGCCAAGTAAGCCGTTGGGATAGGTCTATATCAACGGTTTTTCAAAAACCGTTGGTATAGACCTATACCAACGTTTTTGGAAACCATTGGTATAGGTAATATGAAATCTAGTTGACAACTAATAAATTTTCATCACATGTGATTATTGTATTTTAGGAGTGTAAATGGGTATATAAAAATGATGAGGAGACTGGAAAAAAATAATTTTGAGATTGTATAAAAATAAGAATCTTCTGTGAGTAAGGATATTACATGTTAGCATCGACCATGCTAAACTCTCATGTGTTTATTGAGATACTAAAGCATAGATCATCCATAAGAAGACCTCTAAAAATCTTCTATGAAAATGAGGACCTAACATGAGGAAAACATGGAATCGATATTTTATGGATATGATATATTATGAGTTTGTGGAATGACCATTAATGAATATGAAGCATCCATGATTAAGAATAATTACAGATCATTCATGATGAAGGATATTCCATGCAGAATAGATTTTATAAAAGACCTCCACGGATCTTCCAGGAGGATGAACTGTTTGTGTTTCTTTTTTTGAATCATTTATTTTCCATGATATAAAGGTAATAGAGCCATGTCAATTTGATCGTGCCGAGCGGCACCCATCCTGAGTTTATTCAAACCCAAATGGTATATTCATTAACCTTTACATTACTTTCATATAAATCAAGTGAAGAAGAAAAATAAATTAAGGCCACAATATCAACAGTTCATCATAACATAATTTATTTCTGAAATGCCCACACTACCACACATGATATAAGATGTTGTGTAAATAAAAGCGGCATGAATTATTATGGTATTTAAATTAAGATAAATGTATTTATATTATTTGATGACCAAATGAATAGGTTTCAATATTACATGAATCATTAAAAGGGGATTTTAGAATCTGGTGGTTTACAAACCATGTGAGGAAGAATTAAAATGTGGTAATGAACATAAGATGAACATCATAGTATACACATCAATGTATTTTGATAATCATATTGATGGATACATGCATGAAATTTCACATACACGTATGTAAATAAGTAAAATGAGGAATAATTTGTATGGGAATGATTCATGTTATATTTCAGGAATTATGAGGATGAAATTACAGGGAAAAAATGTCAAGAATAAATAATGCAAGGTCAAGTATTTTAGGTATTCAAGTTGAGTTTCAATTTGAAATTCAAAGAATACTCTTAGGGAATTTTAATGATAATGTTGAATGAGCTTAAATGAGAATTCAAAATAGATAAATGTACTTATGTCTTGAATTAAAAGATTACATACATTCAAGGATAATAGAGATATGATAATTAAAATAGTTAAATAATAACTATAATAATTAAAGAAATTTAATATTCATTATTATATGAATAGAAATATGTATGCAAGTGATTAAGTGGTGTGGATAAAGGAACACAGAACATTGATATTTCTTGAGATAACTCAATACACACATTATCATAAAGAGAATAATAAGATAAAATTTTAGATATCCAATAACCTAAATATTTGAAAATATGAGTAACATCTAGATCTCTTGAATTTTTAAGAAAGTCTCCAGACTAACACAACTACGTCATTTCTTGGGGGCAGTATATATGCAGGACTATGGATCGATCTTCCCATAGAGGAAGATCATATATCCATGTGTCACAGTAGAAACCAAAGAGAGGTAGAAGATTTTTTTTCTGAATCAACATTAACGAATCTCAGTCTCTTCCAAAGGATTTTGGACTCTGTGGGCACATAATGAATTCTGTGTTCAGAGGGATTTTTTGAAAGGGAGAACAAAGTAATTTATGTTAATTGGTTTGGAATATCCTTAGTTATAATTATTTATTGAAGATACTGAAGAATTTATTTAGGGGGATACAAACATGGAAATTAGTAAGTTTTCATGTTAAAACTTATAAGTAGATTGTTCAAGAGTATTTCATTTAATAACATTACATGAGGTAGGGACTATGGGTAATTATTCAATTCATCAAAAATCTCATTAAAAGTGAGAATTCTTAATTAAGAGGTAAAAAATTATTATAAGGGAAAATACTAATTTCTCCTCTCATACTGGTCCATACAACCCAAGGCATTATAAGTAGTGTATGCATGAATTTTTTTGGTTGCAGGGATCTAGATTCGTGATTGTGCTCTTGGATTATTTGATATGGATACTTTGAAACAACCAAATTATGTTTGAAGGTGTGTTTATCTTGGTTTGGAGTTGATGGAAAAAATAATTTTATGTGTAGAAAAAGTTTGTTTTGTTTATTTGTAATGAAAAAAAAGAGACATGGGTGTTTAGATTATGCATTGGATGATTATTCCATGGTTCTTTTTGGATATACAGTTATAGAAGGATTGTGAAATGGATTTATTGATGTTTGGATCAAGTATTTGGTTTTGTTTTGGTGTGTTTGAGTATTAGATCCTATGAGGTGTGTTTTGATGATTTTGTTCCTCAAACCACTTGGTGTGTGTATCCCATAAGTGATTCCATTGGTTAGTAGAACCATTAAATTAAACCATATGTTGGTATCCACATTTAATGTTATAGAGCACCATAATTCTTGGGATGGATCTATTTTTTACGTTTTGGTGTTTTAGGATCGACGAGTGCAGTCGAGAAATACCTTGGAGTTAGTGAACAATGTTTCATGACTGGTATTTAGGTGTGAAATATGTTGTCATGTAGAGTTATTATGCATGTTAATAGATACTATTTGGTTATTGGAGATAGAATGATTCAAATTAGTGAATAAACATTATGGATACTCATATGGTGGGGAGCATAAAATAAGTTGTGGGTGAGTGACCCTCATGTCAGAAGGGTTATGGGAATAATGGAACTGGTTATTGGAAGGTTGGGATGGTAGTGAGTGAATATTAATTATTTTAGAATTTAGTTATGGTGTGGGATGGAGCCTGTATATTAGAAACAAGACTAGAGAAGTGTTTGTGGTCACCAAGAGTGTACCAGATTAGGGTTTCATCAGGGATTTAGGGTGTATTGTTGTTAGGTCCACAAGGAAGAATACCCTGAGAGGGGGGGGGGGTGAATCAGGGTATGACTAATTAAAAATTAACTCCTGTTCTGATCTTGTTTCGCTGTTAAACAAAACACTCTTCTCTATCTTTCCTGTTGCACAAAGTAAACAGAAAGTAAAGCATGCACATGACATAGCAATTTTAATTGGTTCACCGCAAAGGTCTACATCCAAGGAGCATACGCCGACAAGTTGCCGGTCGTACCAATTCCACTAAACTTCACTAGCTGTGGATTACAATGTTCGGGCTAGATCACTTCTATGCTCAGGCTCACTGCCTATACAAAGTTTAGGGTCAGCTCACTGCTTTCTCAAGGGTCACTCCCTGTTTCTCTCTCTCTGGCTCACTGCCTTAGGAGAGGATCACCTTCTTCCTCTTCCTAAGCTCACTGCTCTTGGAAGGAATCCACTCACAGTTTATAGACCTGTAGGTCTCTTCATTTGCAGGAATGAATGCATCTTCATCTATGTGTAGATGCTCTGTTGAAGTAAAACATTCACCCGTATATGAATATCTCTTTTCACCGAAGGTATCGGGCAACGTACCAGCTTCCACGCAGTCCGAGAAGCACCGCTGGAACAAAACCTTACTTGGCGCGCAAGTCAATCTCGGTGCGCAAGTATCGGCGTGCAAGTCACAACGGGCGCGCAAGTCCTCCTCATAAACTTGCATGACTCAAGCTTCCTCAACTCCAAAATTGTGCGACTCTCTTCCCTTTACGCCCAAACCAATATTGGCGCGCAACTGCAAACCGGCGCGCAACTTCTAACACCGGCGCACAACTTCAACCTCTGGTGCGCAAGTCCTACCTGCATGACCACACACACCACCTGCGCGACCACCACACCTGTGCGACGGGACCTATGATTTCTCAAAGAGTTGAACTCCGGTAAAGAATGAGGAGGGGTGGTCCAGTATTTATAGGAAATCTAACCACCCTGTGCGACGGCGCGCAAGTCATCTGCGCGACCAGTTTTGGCGCGCAGGTCCCCTGTCATTTTAGACACTTGCGCGACCAACTCCCAAACTTGCGCGATCCTTTTCCTTAGCCATATTTTGATCTTCTGAACTTGAAAAACATATGGTGCACATGTTCCCTATACTCCAAGTCCACGGCGCGCAAGTCCCTTTTCCAAAAACACTTTTCTTCTTTTGCCGATTTTCAGGCCCTAAAATTTGGCAAACACTGGAAAACGGAACCACCTTGTATCTGTTCTTTTGTACCGCCTCCAGATAATCCATTCCATTTATCAATGTTCTTTAATAAAACATGGATCGTTGACCTCAGCTCTTGAACTCGACATTCCACCATGAAATCCTCTTTGTCAACAAATTTGTATGTCATTGTTTTGCTTTGTCAATAATCACAACTCAGATGTCCACTTTTTCAACAAACACAATCATCTCAAAAATGCTTCAATGTTATATTGAGGTATTTTTCCCCAACAATCTTCCCCTTTGGGTTTGTTGACAACTCTTTCAAAACAAAGATATGTCGTTGATTCTTCAGCCTCCATTCTCCTCATTGCGATTCTGATAGCGATCAAGAATTTTCTCAACACATACTCTAAGCCCACATGAGCAATGCATGTCATGAGAAACAAGAGTAAATGAAAATTTCATCAATGAATCACTTTATCTCTGACATCCACTGTTGACACTAAACTGATACCATATGTTGATGGACTTTTTGGAAGACGAATGTTTGGTTTGGAAATATTCTTACCACTTTCCAACACCACTCTTCTGCTTTTATCACGATCTTCAGCTGTCGTGATATCTATTCTATTATCTATCACTTCTAGAATCGTCAGATTTAATACGCCCCCCTTTCTGCTCATAGCTTCAACACCTCTTTAGCCATATTTCCTGTTTTGTCCAAGCTAAGATCTGGCTAAGCACGTTCAACTAGCTTCAACTCCCCCTATCTGGCTGCTCCACCTGTCAGCTTCTCCCCATATCATTCATGATTTATCAAATCACCACATTGTCTCCCCCTTGAACAATCACTATTTTCTCCCCCTTTGTCAACGAACCCAAAGGCAGTCCTTTGCAGTCTATAACAGAGTAGGGAACAAATCAGCACATTAGAGAAAAACACATCATACCTCGGGGAGAGGGGGAGAAGTCCCACATCCACACTATTTCAAGTGCGGGGAATCGACTGAACTCCCAGAGCCAGTCGATGCCTCTCAAAAGCTTTCTTGGGTAAGGCCTTTGTCAGAATGTCTGCAACCTGTAGCTCTGTAGGCACATACTCCAACTTCACAATGACCTTCTCAACCTTCTCCTTGATGAAATGATATTTGATCTCAATGTGCTTTGTCCTGGAATGATGGACAGGTTTTTTTGCTAAGATTTATAGCACTTGAGTTGTCACAATGGATTTCAATCGGAGACTTCACTTCAATTCCCATATCTTCAAGCTGCTGCTTCATCCACAATAACTGTGTGCATGCCTGAGTGGCTGCAATATACTCATCTTCTGCAGTGCTTAATGAATTGCAATCCTGCTTCTTGCTCAACCAAGCAATACATAGTCCGCCAAGATAAAATGAACCTCCAGATGTTGATTTCCTGTCATCTGCTGAACCGACCCTGTCTGCATCAGTATATCCCAATAATTCTGTCTGAGACTTGTCGTTATATGTCAGCCCGAAGTCCACTGTGCCCTTTATATACCGAAGTATTCTTTTCACTGCAAGCATGTGACTTTCCTTAGGATTACTCTGATATCTCGCTGCTTGGCATGTGGCGAAAACAATATCAGGCCTTGTCGCGGTCAAGTACAACAGACTTCCGATAATTTGCCTATATTCTGTGATATTAACTGCCTTTCCATCCTCATATTTTGATAATCTCATCCGGGTAGCAACCAGAGTCTTCATTTCCTTGGAATTTTCCATTCCAAACCTTCTTAGAACCTCCTTGGCATATTTGGATTGAGAAATAAAAGTTCCATTACTTCCTTGTGTCACCTGTAAACCAAGGAAAAATGTTAGCTCTCCAATCATTGACATTTCAAACTCATTTTTCATGAATTCGGAGAACTGTCTGCATTGAGCTTCATCTGATCCGCCAAATATTATGTCATCAACATAAACCAGCACCATCATCCGTTGATTACTTTCATTACTAAAATAGAGATTGTAATCAACTCCTCCACGCTGAAAACCAAGCTTCTTAAAATACTGATCAAGCCTTGAGTACCATGCTCGTGGTGCTTGTTTCAGCCCATACAATGACTTCTTCAGCCTGCAAACTTTGTTCTCATCCTCATGAATAAGAAAACCATCTGGCTGCTCAATGTACACCTCTTCTTCCAGAACCCCATTCAAGAACGCGAATTTGACATCCATCTGGAACACTATAAACATTCTTTGCACTGCTATGGACAAGAATAATCTGATTGTATCTAGCCTTGAAACAGGTGCAAATGTCTCATCAACATCTATTCCTTCGATCTGGGAGTACCCCTTGCACACTAGTTGTGCTTTGTTTCGAATCACATTTCCATATTCATTCATCTTGTTGCGATAGACCCATTTAGTCCCAATGACATTTTTGTCTGCTGGTCTTGAAACAATCTCCCACGTCTGGTTCTTCTCAATCTGATCAAGCTCTTCATTCATAGCTTGAACCCAGTTTTCATCTTCAGCTACATCGGAAAAACATTTCGGCTCCACCTGAGATAAAAACGATGTCTGCTGTAATGACTTCATTCTTCGAGTCTGAACTGGTGCTGTCTGGTCACCAATGATATTCTGCCTATCAATTTCAGCTCGACTCTTTGGTTTCCTTGCAGATATAGACTTGACACATTCTTGTTCATCATCAATATCTTCTTCTGAGTCAGCCTCTGCAACTTCTTCCCCCCAGTGTTTCTTTCCTCATCATCACTTTCATCCACGAACTGTTCACTAGATCGTTGAGTATTCTATTCATTTTCAACTATAGTGACATCATTTCTCTCAATGATTTTTCCCAGCCTCTTGTTGAAGCATTTATATGCTTTACTTTTCCCTGAGTAGCCAAGGAATATCCCTTCATCTCCTCGTGCCTCAAACTTCTTATGATTTTCGTTGTTGAGAATGAAAAACTTACTTCCAAAGATTCGAAAGTATTTCAACGTTGGCTTCTTTCCGTACCATAGTTCATACAGAGTCTTCCCTTGCTTTGGACACAACATAGACCTGTTTGAAACATAGACCGATGTTAAAATGGCTTCCTTCCAAAATATCTCTGGTAGGTCCTTATCGATAAGCATTGTTCTGGCCATGTTGTTGATGATCCGATTTCTTCTTTCAACCACTCCATTCTGTTGGGGAGTTCTTACTAATGATACTTGATGCCTTATCCCATGTTTCTTGAGATAGTTTTCAACCTGACTGTTTGTAAATTCTGTACCGTTGTCAGTACGAAATTTTAGGATTTTCTGCCCAAGCATCTTTTCTGATTCCCTCCTATACTTCTTTATACGACTGAACACCTCTGTCTTATGGGTAATGATGAATACCCAGGACATTCTGATATAATCATCAATGAAAAGAGCATAGTACCTTTTCCCATTTATATCTCATGGTTAAATAGGTACACAAACATCAGCATGAACCAATTCGAGCACTCTAGTTGATTTCTGTTCTTTTGGCCTATATGTCTTTATAATGATCTTCCCTTTTTGGAAAGCATCACACGTTTGAGTGCGATCACGTGATAGTTTGGGAAGGTCTCTAGAAGCATCACATTTTACGAGATCCTCCATAGATGGTTGGCATAGATGAGCAAGTCTCTTATGCCACAGCTGGGTTTCTTCCTCTCTGGATAAAAGACAAGTACCTTCTTCCCCACCTACAAGGTAGAGATTTCTCTTTGACCTTTTTCCCTGCAGAACAGCCACTCCATCTTTTCCTTTCACAACACACATCTTCTTGGTAAATTGGATAGAGTTCCCAGAGTCACATAGTTGACTGACACTGAGTAAGTTATGACTGAGACCCTCTACTACCAAGACATCAGCACGTCTCATCTCTTTTCCCCCAAACTTGGCTTTCCCTGAGCAAACAATCTTCAGGCCTTCATCATTTACAAATCTCACAACTCCTTCTTTGTCATATTTGATGCCTGTAAAAAGATCCTTATTAACCTTCATGTGGGATGTGCAACCACTATCAAGGATCCAAACACCAGATCGATCTGATGCTTTAAGGGCAATCTCCGCCACCACAGCCTTATCATTTTTCTTCTTCTTGGTCCATACTTTTTCTTTCACACTTGGCATGGATTGAGACTTCTGTTCTTTCTCAGAGTATGATGGACCACCCTCATCTTGCATAGCTGCAAATCTATTCGGAACTTTTAACTCACTTGTTGGTTTATTGATCTGCTACTTGCGAACATTTTGATTCTGCTTTGGCACATTTCTCTGAATAGTTGAAGTGCAATACCTAGCCATGTGTCCAAATCCTCCGCACCAAAAACAGTGTCCTTCAAAATGTGTTCTAGAAAACCGTTCTCTGTTTGGCTTCCATCTCTGTTCATGTTCTCTTCTATATCTCTTGTCTATGGAACACACATACTGTGAATGTCCCATTTTCCCACAGCAATAACACCTGATATAGGATGCATTCCATCGTGATATTTCATCACTATGATTTTCCCTTTGAGATTTATGAATATTCTGATTCTGTTTTGTGCCCAAATCAACCTTCACTTTCAGGATGAGTGATTGCGGTCTGACTGTAATTGTCGAAAATTTTTGTTCTTGACTAAGCCAAGAAACGACCTTAACATTTGATCTCAATTGCTGCTTCTTTCCTACTGAACTGCTGGGCTCCTCTTTCATCTTCTCTGTCTTCTGAATGGCCTGCTTTTCGGATATCACATTGGGGGTCAAGAGTTTATATTGATCCTTAAGTTTTTGTCACATACTGACCACTTATTCTTCAAAATCTTTGATACGTCTAACCTGATCTTTTCATGTGTTAGTCAAACAATCAATTTCTTTCTTTTGTTCCTCAACATTAAGCTTATACTCAACAATATTTTCTGAGTTCTCTGGTGTTGAGGATTTTAGTCTTTCAATTTCTTCTAACAGCTCAGACTTTTCTTCATCCTGTTGTTGCATATAGAGTTTGGCATCATGAACCACTTTATTGGCTTTCTTCGTTTTGGCTCTCAAAATGTCTATCTCCTTAAGAGCTGCTTCCAATTCGGCTTCCATATCAACTCTCCCTTCAATTTCTTCATCTTCTTTAGCATCAAATTCTTCTCCCTTTTGAGAACTACCAACAATCACCACCAAGGCATTTACCCCACGATCTCTGCAATTTTCAATTTCCTCAACCTCTTCATCCTCAGACTCATCTGAACTTTCAAGTTCTTGTGAGAGAAGATTCTTTTTTCTTGAAGAAATTTCTCCTGAATTGCTTCTTCCCTTTCACAAAAGCTGAATTTTTCTTCTCGGTAATTTCAACTTCATCATCATCATCATCATCTTAAAACTTCTTTGGGAATCTTGCTGTAAGATGACCAACCTTTCCACATCGAAAACATGCTAGTGGAAGTTTACCTTTAAATTTTTCTCTTCCTCTTTGTAGATTTGAAGAACGAAATGAAATCAACTCATCTGTCTCTTCTTCTTCATTAGAATATTAAATGGTGAGATTCTTCATGGCCTTATATGCCACCTCTTTAGACTTCCCATTTTCCACAGCCTCATTATCATCGTTACTCATTTCATATGCAACCAAGGTACTATGCAAATTGTCCAATGTCAGCTCTTTTGGATCTTTATCTTCTAGTACTGAAACTTTCGGATTGAACCGAGGTGGAAGTTTCCTCAAGATGCGCTTTACAATCTTTATGTCTTCAATGACTTCTCCAAGACCTCGCATATATTCATCAACAATGTTTACCCTGTCAAAGAATGCATCAATAGACTCATTCGGGTTCATTTTCAGATCTTCATATTTGTTCCACAACACCTGCAGCTTTTCCTCTCTGACTTTTGTGTCCCCTTCATATATATTCAAATGCTTTTCCCACATGGCATGTGACGTTTTGCATGACATCACCTTCGTGTAGATGGGATTGGAAAGGGCTCCCCCTAAGGCATTGATTGCTTTGGAATCAGCATCCAACTCTCTATGCTCAGCTTCTGATAAAGCACCACTATTAATATCAGCTGTGATAACATGCATAGCTGCTGAAAACACATCCATTCCCAAGGATCAGAAATAGTGTTGCATCCGATTCTTCCTGTTAGGGCCAATAGGGGCCTATATACCCTGAGAGGGGGGGTGAATCAGGGTATGGATATTCTTTTTCGAAATACTTCATGCCCCACTGGATCATAACCACTTTATTACAAGGGTCACTTTGTTTGCTCTTGTTCAATTGTTATGATCAGTTCTTCTCTACTTTGCCTGATGCTGATGATTTAAATGCAACTCAGGGAAGTAAGTAGGCAGACAAAAATATTTTTACTTGGTTCACACGCACTGGGCTATGTCCAAGGAGCATATGCCGACAAGTTGCCGATCGTACCAATTCCACTAAAACTTCACTAGCTGTGGATTGCAATGTTCGGGATAGATCACTTTTATGCCCAGGCTCACTGCATTAACAAGTTTAGGGTCAGATCACTGCTTTCCCAAGGGTCACTCCCTATTTCTCTCTCTCTGGCTCACTGCCGGTGGAGAGGATCACCTTCTTCTTTTTCCTAAGCTCACTTCTCTTGGAAGGAATCCACTCACAGTTTATAGACCTGTAGGTCTCTTCATTTGCATGAATGAATGCATCTTCCTCTGTGTGTAGATGCTCTGTTGAAGTAAAACTTTCACCCGTAGATGAATATCTATTTGCACCGAAGGTGTCGGGCAACGTACCGGCTTCCACGCAGTCCGAGAAGCACCGCTGGAACAAACCCTTACTTGGCGCGCAAGTCAATCCCGGCGCGCAAGTATCGGCGCGCAAGTCACAACGGGCGTGCAAGTCCTCCTCAGACACCTGCGCGAATCAAGCTTCCTCAACTCCAAACTTGCTCGACTCTCTTCCTTTTACACCCAAACCGATATTGGCGCGCAACTAACAACCAGCGCGTAACTTCTAACACCGGCGCACAACTTCAACCACTGGCGTGCAACTTCACCTGCGCGACCACACACACCACCTGCGCGACCACCACACCTGCGCGATGGGAGCTCTGATTTCACAAAGTGCTGAAATCCTTTAAGAATGAGGAGGGGTGGTCCAGTATTTATAGGCAATCTGACCACCCTGCGTGACGGCGCGCAAGTCACCTGTGCGACCCAGTTTCGGTACGCAAGTCCCCTGTCATTTTAGACACTTGCGCGACCAACTCCCAAACTTGCGCGATCCTTTTCCTTAGACATATTTTGATCTTCTGAACTTCAAAAACATATGGCGCGCAAGTTCCAAATAATCCAAGTCCACGGTGCGCAAGTCCCTTTTCCAAAAACACTTTTCTTCATTTTCCGATTTTCAGGCCCTAAAATTTGGCAAACACTGGAAAACGTCGCCACCTTGTATCTGTTCTTTTGTACATCCTCCAGATAACCCATTCCTTTTATCTAAGTTCTTTAATCAAACATGGATCGTTGACCTCAGCTCTTGAACTCGACATTCCACCATGAAATCCTCTTTGTCAACAAATTTGTATGTCATTGTTTTTCTTTGTCAACAATCACAACTCAGATGTCCACTTTGTCAACAAACACTATCACCTCAAAAATGATTCAATGATACCTTGAGGGATTTTTTCCCAACAATCTCTCCCTTTGGGTTTGTTGACAACTCTTCCAAAACAATGATATGTCGTTGATTCTTCAGCCTCCATTCGCCTCATTGCGATTCGGATAGCGATCAAGGATTTACTCAACACATACTCTAAGCCCACATGAGTAATGATCGGCATGAGAAACAAGAGTAAATGAAAAGTTCATCAATGAATCACTTTATCTCTGACATCCACTGATGAGACCAAACTGATACCAATTTGTACTAAACTGATACCAATTGTTGATGGATTTGTTGGAAGACCAATGTTTGGTTTGGAAATAGTTTTACCACTTTCCAACACCACTCTTCTGCTTTTATCACGATCCTCAGCTGTCGTGATATCTATTCTTTGATCGATCACTTCTAGCATCGTCAGATTTAATACACTCCCCCTATCTCATTGCTCCCCCTTTCTCATTACTCCCCCTTTATGGCTGCTCCACCTGTCAGCTTCTCCCCATATCAATTATGATTTATCAAATCTCCGCACTATCTCCCCCTTGAACAATCACTATTGTCTCCTCCTTTAACAAACACTTTTCTCCCCCTTTGTCAACGAACCCAAATGACACTCCTTTATAGTCTGGAACATAGTAGATAACACATATCAGCATATTAGGGAAAAACACATCATACCTCGGGGAGAGGGGGGGGGGGTCCCACATCCACACTATTTCAAGTGCGGGGAATCGCCTGAACTCCCAGAGCCAGTCGATGCCTCTCAAAAGCTTCCTTGGGTAAGGCCTTTGTCAGAATGTCTGCAACCTGTAGCTCTGCAGGCACATACTCCAACTTCACAATCCCTTGCTCCACTTTCTACTTGATAAAATGCTATCTGATCTCAATGTTCTTTGTCCTTGAGTGATGGATGAGATTTTTTCCGAGATTGATAGCACTTGAGTTACTATACTAGATTCTGATCGGAGACTTCAATTCAACTCCCATATCTTCAAGCTGCTGCTTCATCCATAATAACTGTGTGCACGCTTGAGTGGCCGCAATATACTCAGCTTCCACGGTGCTCAATGAAATGCAATCTTGCTTCTTACTTAGCCAAGAAATACACAATCCACCAAGATAGAATGCACCACCTGACGTTGATTTTTTATCATCTGCTGAACTGGCCCAGTCTGCATCAGTATATCCCAATAACTCTGTCTAAGATTTATCAGTATATGTCAAGCCGAAATCCACGGTGCCCTGGATATACCGAAGTATTCTTTTCACTGAAATCATGTGGATTTACATGGGATTACTCTTATATCTCTCTTCTTGGAATGTGGTGAAAACAATATCAGGCCTTATTGCGGTTAAGTACAACAGAATTCCAATTATTTTCCTGTATTCTGTGATATTAACTTCCGTGCCATTATCATCTTTTGATAATTTTATCCGGGTAGCAACCGGAGTCTTCATCTCCTTTGAATTTTCCATTCCAAATCATTTCCAAACCTCCTTGGCATATTTGGATTGAGAAATGAATGTGTCATTCCTGCCTTGTGTAACCTGTAAACCAAGGAAAAACATCAGCTCACTAATCATAGACATTTCGAACTCATGTTTCATGAATTTAAAAGATTTTCTCCACTATGATTCATCTGATCTTCCAAATATTATGTCTTCTTCCTTGACCAGCCTCATCATCCTTTGATTACTGTCATTGCTGAAATAGGGTTTGTAATCAACTCCTCCAAGCTGAAAACCAAGATTCTTCAAGTACTGATCAAGCCTTGAGTACCATGCCCATGGTACTTGTTTCAGCCTACAAACTTTGTTCTCATACTCATGAACGTGAAAACCATCTGGATGCTCAATATACACTTCCTCTTCCAGAACACCATTTAAGAATACAGATTTGAAATCCATCTGGAACACTTTGAACTTCCTTTGCACGGTGATGGCTAGGAATAATCTTATTGTCTCCAGCCTTGCAACCGGTGCGGATGTCTCATAAACTTCTATTCGTTCGATCTGGGAGTACCCCTTGCACACTAGGCGTGCTTTGTTTTGAATCATAGTTCCATATTCATTCATCTTGTTGCGATAGACCCATTTAGTCCCAATGACATTCTTGTCTGCTGGTTTCGAAAAAAAATATCCCACGTCTAGTTGTTCTCAATTTGATCAAGCTCTTCATTCATGGATTGAACCTAGTTTTCATCTTCAGCTGCATCGGAAAAACATTTCAGCTCCACCATCAGTATCTTCTTCTGAATCAACTTTAGTGCCTTTAACACTCCCTGGGTCTCTTACCACTTCCTTAATTTCAAAAGAAAACTTTTCACTGTGTCATTGTTCATTGTTCAATAAAGTCATTTCTTTGAACATCTTCTGTCAAATTTTTGTTGACACACCTTTGATTTTCTCTCGCAGCTTCTTGGTATCCTGAAAGTAGTCAGCTAATACCACATTGTTAGAATCAAATAGATAATCATGAAATCATGTGTGTTACTGCTTGGCCTCCAGTCATTCTTCATGAAAATAAACATTCATCCTTCATATCTCATTGTGATCTTGCATCTGTTTAGGATATAGAATGATCCCCCTGTGTTATGGAACTCTTCCATCTGTTAGGCCCACAACCATTCTTTTCCTCATGTATCATTTATTCTCATATTCCAATCAGAATTGAGTCATTAACAAAATATCTAAGCCTACTGAGTTGGCACTCAGTGTTGGAAACAAGAGACAAAGTCAATAACACAATCACTTCCTGTAGTGCTCTTTTCCTACCTTTCATCATCAACTTTGATACCTGATTTGAGTAAATCAAAACACTGAAGCATATCACATCTCCACTATTAATCTTTAGATTCCACTTCCCCTTGGATCGTATCTCCCTAAAACCTGAAACACATGAATCATCAGTTAATAGCATTTATATACATAGGGAGAGGGGGAATTATTCTGGACTCCTCAAGATGAGGATTGTGGTTGATCCTGATGGGTCAACCCTTTGATTCTTTCTTGTAGAGCATCACACTCTTTCCTTGCTTCTTCTAGTTGCCTTGCCAACTTCAACTAATCTGGCCATATGACTAAGCATTCTTTACCCATATTCGGAGCCTTTCTCTGAAATGTAGATTCTACAGACTTAGTCTTTTTCACCATATAGGGTTTAAACCCACTAGTAGACATTTCTATCTTTGATGTTCTACCGAAATTCCATTTTCTTTGATTATTTTTCTGAGTAGGAACCACTCTGTTTGGAATCATCCCTTTCTTATTCTCCCATCTAAGGGGTCTTCCTCTTTCCTTCACTTCTCGTTGAGAAAAATGAAATGAAGATTTTTCAATGCATTCTTTGTTCGTCATTCTCTTATCAGATGTCTCAGTCACCACACTCTTTTTCGGTGGTGGTGAGTCCTCTATTGAACGTCCATTCTTCTTACTCACAGCTATAGCATTTCCTCCCTTTTTCTTCCATATTTTTTCATGTTCATTCTTAGAGGGCGGTTGTGAGTGTGACTGAGGAGGTGACTGATACACTTCTTGTTCAGCTCCCTGTGATTCCCCTAAGGCTCTATGCCTATTTTCCAATTTACCACTTTGTCTTCCAGTGTACGATTTCTCATTAGACACCATTGGAGTGAGGAATCTCCTTTGACGTTCCTTTTCCTTCCCTGCCTTCTTCCTGCTGCAATTTCTTGCCAAATGCCCAAAATCAGAACTTATGAAACATCTTCCATCAAAGACATACCACATTTTGTCACTTCTCTGCTGAGATGTTGATGCAACTTGAGATCCTCTTTTGATATTGGGCTCCTGAGCTTCCTAACACATACTCATTGTGTGTCCCTTTCTTCCACAGAAATAGCATCTGATGAATGTTTTCCTCGGAGAGACTCTCCTCTCAAATTTCTCCTGATGCTTCCTCTTCTTCTCAGATTTATTACAGTTTCTATTTTCACATACTGAAATGTAT
Source organism: Viscum album (assembly GCA_963277665.1). Taxonomy (NCBI): domain Eukaryota; kingdom Viridiplantae; phylum Streptophyta; class Magnoliopsida; order Santalales; family Viscaceae; genus Viscum; species Viscum album. The sequence continues at coordinate 195,166,479 of OY728145.1, forward strand.
TCCAGAGCCTCTGAACAGAATCTTGATGTGTGGCCATGAATCCCACAGAAATAACACATGTCACCAATACTTTTTGTAACTGTCCTCTTAGGCCTACCTCCAGCACCTATAGGATTTATTTCACATCTGGAACTGTTCGCAGCTCTCTTTCTATCATGAACGGAAGGGGATTCATCAAACCCAATACCAGTTTTTCCCAAACTGTATGGTCTTTGAGCTGAGAAAATTTGTCCCTGCCTCTTTTCAGAAATAGCAAATTTTCTTTTCATTTCATCATCACCAGTCGAAGGATGATCAAATAACAAGTGCAGTGCATCCTTCAACTTGGGCTTATCTTTGGATTTAGACTTCTCTATTTCCTGCTTAACTGATTCTAGCTCTTCTACCAACTTTTGAATCTTCATATCCCTTGATTTATGTTGGACATCAAGTTCTTCCTTGAGAAGCTTCCCTCTACTCACCTCATCTTCCAGTTCATGCTTCAGCTTATCAACCATGTCATTTTGCTCCATTACCTTCAATTTTTCTTGAGTGACATAGTCAGAGCAACATGCATTCTCTTGTTGTAGACTTTGATTCTTCTGAACTTTTGTAGACAACTGTGCTGCTAGATCATTATTTCTGGCTTTAAGATTTTGTGCTTCATCTGACTTTTGACTCTCTTCATAATCACCAGCCTTTTGTTTTCCTTTCATTCTATCCATATTCTGCAGCTCTTCATCATGTGAATAATTCTTCTCTGTTAGGTCAGTAACTATATCAATAAGCCTTTGATTTAAGACTTTTAGCTTGTTGAACTCAATCTCCAATCCCTTGATCCGGATATCTTCAGATTTGGCTTCTTCGGTGTTTCCAATGTCACTTGGAAAATTAGGTTCTTCGATGCTTTTGAATTGATCTTTCACTTTTCTATTCAAGCCATCGATCTCCCTTTTCTGTTCTTCAATCTTAATCTTATACTCACTAACCGATTCTAAGTTATCTCGTGTTGATAACTTGAGTTTCTAAATTTCTTCCATCAACTCAGACTTCTCTTCTTCCTGCTGCTGCATATAGAGTTTGGCATCGTGAACATCTTTTTGGATTTCATTGTTTTTACTCTCCAAACATCTATCTCCTCAAGAGCAGCCTCCAACTCATCTCGCATATCTATTCTTCCTTCAATTTCTTCTTCTGTTTCAGCATCACTCTAATGCTCATGTACTTCACTCATTCCAACATCATGATTGAGCGAATCAATCCTTTCCCTATCAGATTCATCCAGACCTTCCTTCAGTAAACTGTTTGATTCTTTTAATTGAATCACACTTTTTCCATACATACTTCCACACTGAGGAATACAACCTGACTTCTGCTTCTTCTTGGAAGTTTTTCCTTTCGCCATGTCTCACCGAGATAAGGGAAGAATAATTCTTTAAGCACACAGATCGACTACACCAAGTCGGAGCAAAAAAATCTGATAAAAGAAACCTTCCATCTGATACCAATTGTTAGGGCCAATAGGGGCCTATATACCCTGAGAGGGGGGGTGAATCAGGGTATGGATATTCTTTTTCGAAATACTTCCTGCCCCACTGGATCTTGACCACTTTATTACAAGGGTCACTTTGTTTTCTCTTGTTCAATTGTTATGATCGGTTCTTCTCTAGTTTTCCTGATGATGATGCTTTAAATGCAACTCAGGGAAGTAAGTAGGTGGACACAAATATTTTTACTTGGTTCACCCGCACTGGGTTACGTCCAAGGAGCATACGCCGACAAGTTGCCGGTCGTACCAATTACACTAAAACTTCACTAGCTGTGGATTACAATGTTCGGGCTAGATCACTTCTATGCCCAGGCTCACTGCCTTTACAAGTTTAGGGTCAGCTCACTGCTTTCCCAAGGGTTACTCCCTGTTTCTCTCTCTCTGGATCACTGCCGGTGGAGAGGATCACCTTCTTCCTTTTCTTAAGCTCACTGCTCTTGGAAGGAATCCACTCACAGTTTATAGACCTGTAGGTCTCTTCATTCGCATGAATGAATGCATCTTCCTCTGTGTGTAGATGCTCTGTTGAAGTACAACTTTCACTCGTAGATGAATATCTCTTTGCACCGAAGGTTTCGGGAAACGTACCAGCTTCCACGCAGTCCGAGAAGCACTGCTGGAACAAAACCTTACTTGGTGCGCAAGTCAATCTCGGCGCGCAAGTATCGGCGCGCAAGTCACAACGGGCGCGCAAGTCCTCCTCATACACTTGCGCGACTCAAGCTTCCTCAACTCCAAACTTGCGTGACTCTCTTCCTTTTATGCCCAAACCAATATTGGCATGCAACTTACAACCAGCGCGCAACTTCTAACACCGGTGCACAACTTCAACCACTAGCGCGCAACTTCACCTGCGCGACCACACACACCACCTGCGCGACCACCACACCTGCGCGATGGGAGCTCTGATTTCTCAAAGTGTTGAACTCCGTTAAGAATGAGGAGGGGTGGTCCAGTATTTATAGGCAATCTGACCACCCTGCACAAAGGCGTGCAAGTCACCTACGCGACCCAGTTTCGGCGTGCATGTCCCCTGTCATTTTAGACACTTGCGCGACCAACTCCCAAACTTGCGCGATCCTTTTCCTTAGACATATTTTGATCTTCTGAACTTGAAAAAAATATGGCGCGCAAGTTCCAAATAATCCAAGTCCATGGTGCGCAAGTCCCTTTTCCAAAAACACTATTCTTCATTTTCCGATTTTCAGGCCCTAAAATTTGGCAAACACTGGAAAACGTCGCCACCTTGTATCTGTTCTTTTGTACCGCCTCCAGATAATCCATTCCTTTTATCGACGTTCTTGAATCAAACATGGATCGTTGACCTCAGCTCTTGAACTCGACATTCCACCATGAAATCCTCTTTTTCAAAAAAATTTTATGTCATTGTTTTTATTTTTCAACAATCACAACTCAGATGTCCACTTTGTCAACAAACACAATCACCTCAAAAATGCTACAATGATACCTTGAGGGATTTTTGCCCAACACTTCCATATCTGAAAATTGTAGTCGTCGAAGATCGGAATCCCTTTATGATTGGTAACCTCCATTGAGAGAAGAACAACTTTCAACCCTTTCCTCAGATACCAATTGTTAGGTCCACAAGGCTGAATACCCTGAGAGGGGGGGTGAATCAGGGTATGACTAATTAAAAATTAACGCCCGTTCTGATCTTGTTTCTCTGTTAAGAAAAACACTCTTCTCTCTCTTTCCTTTTGCACAAAGTAAATAGAACGAAAAGCATGCACAAGACAAAGAAATTTTACTTGGTTCACCGCAAAGGGATACGTCCAAGGAGCATACGCCGACAAGTTGCCGGGCGTACCAATTCCACTAAACTTCACTAGCTGTGGATTACAATGTTCGGGCTAGATCACTTCTATGCCCAGGCTCACTGCCTATACAATGTTTAGGGTCAGCTCACTGCTTTCCCAAGGGTCACTCCCTGTTTCTCTCTCTCTGGATCACTGCCGGAGGAGAGGATCACCTTCTTCCTCTTCCTAAGCTCACTGCTGTTGGATGGAATCCACTCACAGTTTATAGACCTGTAGGTCTCTTCATTTTCATGAATGAATGCAACTTCCTCTGTGTGTAGATGCTCTGTTGAAGTAAAACTTTCACCCGTAGATGAATATATCTTTGCACCGAAGGTATCGGGCAACGTACCAGCTTCCACGCAGTCCGAGAAGCACCGCTGGAACAAAACCTTACTTGGCGCGCAAGTCAATCTCGGCGCGCAAGCATCGGCGTGCAAGTAACAACGGGCGCGCAAGTCCTCCTCATACACTTGCGCAACTCAAGCTTCCTCAACTCCAAACTTGTGAGACTCTCTTCCTTTTATGCCCAAACCAATATTGGCACGCAACTGCCAACCGGCGCACAAATTCTAACACTGGTGCACAACTTCAACCTCTGGCGCGCAAGTTCTACCTGCGCGACCACACACACCACCTGCGCGACCACCACACCTGCACAACGGGAGCTTTGATTTCTCAAAGAGTTGAACTCCAGTAAAGAATGAGGAGGGGTGGTCCAGTATTTATAGGCAATCTGACCACCCTGCGTGATGGCGCGCAAGTCACCTGCGCGACCAGTTTCGGCGCGCAAGTCCACTGTCATTTTAGACACTTGCGCGACCTACTCCCAAACATGCGTGATCCTTTTCCTTAGCCATATTTTGATCTTCTGAACTTGAAAAACATATGGCGCGCAAGTTCCCTATACTCCAAGTCCACGGCGCGCAAGTCCCTTTGCCAAAAACACTTTTCTTCATTTGCCGATTTTCAGGCCCTAAAATTTGGCAAACACTGGAAAAAGTCGCCACCTTGTATCTGTTCTTTTGTACAGCCTCCAGATAACCCATTCCTTTTATCTAAGTTCTTTAATCAAACATGGATCGTTGAACTCAGCTCTTGAACTCGACATTCCACCATGAAATCCTCTTTTTCAACAAATTTGTATGTCATTGTTTTGCTTTGTCAACAATCACAACTCAGATGTCCACTTTGTCAACAAACACAATCACCTCAAAAATGCTTCAATGATATCTTGAGGGATTTTTTCCCAAAAATTGTGATAATTGAATGGTTTGGTTGAGGATCCCACAATGGGAATTACACTAGCATTCAAGGTCAAACATTGATGTGGGCATTGGGAATTTTCATGATGTCTCTAATTGTTTGGAATCCTTTTATAGAATGCTATACTAAGTGAATATATTGGAACATGGTTGAAATATTTTCATAATCATATCAGTTTTTGGAAAATTTAGTGTATTTGTGGTTGGTTTTTAGATTTATGAAGTAGAAATATATTTGGTCACCACAGGTGTTTCATTGTATTTTAGTCATGAATCGATTAATGAGGTGGGTTAGAGTTCATGATTGTATGAATTTAATGAATATTTGAGGATGCGAAGTGTTACTGTAGGGAGTTTATAAAGACTTAATTCATTGCTATTTACGAATTCTTTAAGGAATTTATTTTTTGGTTAGTGGTTAGTTTTGAGAATAGGGACTTAGATTGAGAATTTGATGTTGTGGACAACCATTAATTGTGTTTTAGATGTAGTTTTAAGTTTTTGGGACGGCTAGGGGGATTTGGAGTATTTTAATGGATTTTATGGGGTCTAGGATACCAGAAAGAAGTATCAATAGGCTATTCACAATGAGAAAGTTAATTCAATCCATGAATGGTTATTTGTGGGGGGAATTGAAGACATGAATAGTGTAATTAGGTGAGAGGATACCAACAAACATGAATCATGGTTTAAAACTATGGTTAAAAAAATAAATGCATTAAGGTATTGGGTATCCTCTCTACTATAAATGGGTTTAATGGTGTCCACCCCCTTTTCATGTTGTGGACCAGTGCTAATAGTATCATTTTTTAATTAATTTCTTTTTATTTCATTGTGGTAAAATTTTTAGAAACCTCATGGGTTCCTTTCATTTTGGTTTCTCAAATAAAGGGGGGGGGGGAGTTCACCTTTGGATATCAATTTCTCCCACTTGTCCCTTTGTTGTATATCATTAATATGAGTTTCATAACATCGATTCTTGGTATGGTATCCTATATTCTCCATTATTCTTCCCCCTTTTGTACCTCTGATTTGGATTTGTCGACTATGGTTTTGGAAGGAATATTTCAAGAGATCATCGTAAAAAAATCATTCAAGATGGGCCTTTCAAGTATAGTTCATCAAGGATGTTCCAAATGGGAATATCCAAGCTATTTTTCATCATTTTTCGTAAGTTATGGGTTTGTGACATGAGTATGCGACACCATGTCACTACAGGAATCAATGTCATGGGGATATTTAGTGCTTTTAGACTATAAGGAGGTTAGTACCCATATAGGATGGATTATGATCCTTGATTGTGGTAGTTTGAATTTTCATTTTAATTATCTTGTTTAATTTGTGATTATATTTTATGTGAAACATACATACTATCTTTATTCTTATTTCATGACCGTATGACTATCACATATGGTTGGTATGGGCTTGTGTCAACATAATTGTCAACATAAACTGTATAACATGATAAATAGTTTGATGGTGGTGTTTTGGTCTCTTAGACCACAAGAGGGTGATTTCATATTTTCCAAAATCTTATGTGATTGTTTATATTCTTATTTGTGATGTCCTATTAACAATGTTGATACATGATGATGTATGTGGTTTGTGTTGCGAAATGATGTTAGTTTTCTGGTATCAAAGTGATTGGTTGATACAAATTGTTGTTATAGAAACCATACATGATTGAGATTGTTGTTAATATGGGTTGATATGTAAGCCTACTTCCTAAGTGACTAGTGATCTATTTTTGAGTTGGTGAGATGGGGAGATGGGATACATACCATGTGTGTTATTTTCTCAACATTTTAGTTGTATGATGGTGGCATGCAATGAATTCTAATGGGGGAGAGGGTCCTAAGTTTGTTACCTTTCTATGAGTGGGAGAGCATAGTGGGACTACTTTGAGATCATCTACTTAACATATATGATGGTTGGGTAAACCCTGAGTGACATGGTTGGCTTGAGCATGATCAGACATCTATGAGTTTAGTGTTTGTACTGAATGGAATGATGTTAGGTTAGTCACAAGGGAGATGACTTGACCCAAGATGTAAGATCAGACTGTGGGACAACCATGAGTGATATGGGTTTGAATTGTGAGGTGTTGTGGGTTATGGATAGATTAACCTCCCTTAAGAGAGAATGGAATGCTCAGTTGGTGATCTTGCAACCCTTGATTTTGAGTTGATAGTCAAATAATTGATTTGAGATCTGACACAATATGACACCAGAAACTCGGTCGTTGGGTATATCTTGGGAACTTGGTTGGAAACCCTACCGATCCTAATTTGATATGGGTTAGGAATATGGTATGCATTGAACTTCTTCCAACATAGATCCAAATCATGTAAGGTTAGGTGTCATGGTTTCATGGATGACATAGTAAAATCGGACTTGTAAGATTGTACGTGCATTATTATTTTTGTTTCTTGGTGGGTGTGCTTCATGGGAATAATAGCACGCTTTATATGTATTTAATTCATACCCAATTTGTAAATACCCAATGTTTTATCAATGGAAATTAACATCTTATAATTATGTCATATATTCACATGAAATCAGAACAAAATCGACTACTAAGTAATCTATGACCATTAAACATAATATTGTCACTCCAGTGATTTGAATTTGAAAAATCTGACATGCACTATTGTGATCCGTAAGATGTTTAGATTCCAATAAGACAAACATTATTTTTTGGCAAATAACATCCTACCATTATGAATAGTAACATGCCCTTATGAATGGTAATATGACCCTTATGAATATTAAATCGTTCAAAAGAATAGTAACCACACCCATGAATGTATAAATAATATTTATACATCATATAAGTGATAATATGACCATAGTAAATGTATTAGTATTTTTGTATGTCTTAAATAATTAATTACATTTAATTTATTAATTTAAAATAAAATTTATTTTCCTAATAGGTTTTAAAAAATTACAAATTTTATGTATTTGGGTTTTATGATAATTTTTTAAGACCTTATGTATTTTTTGAAAGAATTATAAAATCAGTTATAGTTTAAAATATATATTTTCATGTAAATTAAGATTGGAATTAAAAAATAAATTAATCATATTGAGAAAATTATTTTTGAAAAATGGATTTATTTTTTTGATTCTACATGTCGAAAAATAGTTGGGGTGAATTTCTAGGATATTTCTAAAATACTTGATTTTTTATGAATAGTAAAATATTCTAATTTACAGTATATATACAAGGAATGTTAGGGCAGAGCCATTTTATTAAGTAAAAGAAAATATATAAAGTAGAAGGTTGGGGTCACCCAAACAACAATGCCCTCATTCCAAGTCAAAAATCATAATCATGTTGATAAGAGTAATCATAATCACCAAACCAGTCAGAATCAAAATCAATGGGGCCATGAGACCTGGTAACCATAGTCGGCTTCAGATAGGAGTAATATTTTCTACATCTCACTTTCCTTAGAGGAATAGGTCTTAAAATTTCATCATCCACAACAACATTTTTCCCTTTGGACAATACCTGACTATCAGATGATTTCTTTGGGGAATCATCCTCAATATTATCCCATTTTCCATGGATGCCCTAGGTTTCCCTTAACTTATTGATTTCATCTTGAATCCTTGAAATATTCCCATCATCACTCGGATTTTCTTGGCCCTCAAATGAAGGATTCGATCCAGGTATGGGGTCTCCCTCAGTCGCTTCTGGCACTAACATAAAGGCCATCTCCCCTGACCCATGGGACTCCTGTGACAATCCATTACCCGCATTTCCAGTGGGTTGTCCATCACCAGGTGGGACTACATTGATTTGTGAGGCCTGCTTCCTCATTATCTTCCTAAAAGAACCCTCATGGTTCCCTTTTGAAGAACAAAATGAGCAAATAGCATTTCTGTGACATTTATCTTTAACCTGGCCAATAGTTTGGCACTCTGCCCAAAAGTTAGGAAGTCTTTCATACTCCACTTTAAGAAGAATATCATCATCTAATGCCAATAAAACAACATTATTGATCATGCTAGAGCTCAAATCAACCTCCACAAGTACCCTAGAATAATGCCCAAATTTAGCAATCTTTGTATTCCTATCCATTTTGATCGGAATTCCCACAGAAGAGGAAATATCAAATAAGATCTTAGGATGACACAAAATCAAATTAAGACCAATAATTTTGATCCATACTTGAACTCTATTATTCTTTATTTCAAAGGGATTAAAACGAAAATCCCAATCATGAAAACATATCATACCTGTTTTCAAGGCAATTGAGCTGCTCCCCCAAGCCCTTCGCTTTAGGTCCTCATAGGGAAAAATAATGTGAAAGAAACCACGACCTAAGGGAATACATCTACATACAGAAAACCCCCATATAGAGACCAACTTCCGAACTAAATCATCAAGTTTCCAGGACATTACTCCAGTGGGAAGAATAAGACTAGCGATTATGGAGAATTCACATAATTTAAATTAGTCAATAATCGCTGCTCGATTAGCAGTCACACGTGCAATGTCACATTTCTTGACCATTTGATCCGAAGTGACATACTTTACCTGTGAAAAATACCTCTAGTTGAGAATGTTATATTGGGACTTTCTAGTCTTCATGTTTCCCAATTTTTCAGGGAAACCCCTAGGTGGGTGCATCGTCGCCTCTCCAACAACTACAGCTCCCAGAGTACTATCACCGACCAACGCTCGTCTCTAAACCTATGATTTCCTTATGGTATTATCAATTAAATTTCCATCTACATCTAAATCATGCTCTGCCTCATCCACCATATTAGACCTGGCCACACCACCCGTGCCTCCATCATCAGACATCAACAAAAATTCTACTCCATGCGCGCCGCCCGCACCAGTATTCACAGGTATGGGTCTTCCCACACGACTCGCTTTGCCAGCATTGGCTAATGCCATCTTGCTCACCCCTTTGAAGATTTCCGTCATGACACCAGCACCGTTCGTCGATGATTTACTCACATCAGACACCACCTTCAATGTACCACCATCCGCACCAGTCTCTACCGTCGTAAAACAACGATCTACAGTTGATCCTGGCAACACCGCTTCATTCACCCTACTGGAACCGAGATCCCTGCCACCACAATATTTGTATCCATAAAAATGTCCATGAGGAAGATCACACCCCATAAAACCCTAATCCATAACGGAAATAGGAGAGAGAATGTCTCGACCATCCTGCCTCCTTATAATTATATAATATGAATTGAAAATCTAATTTACAGTATATATACATAATATGTTAAATACACTATTTATTGAGTCATGGATAATGAAATAACCCTGAGTTAGAATTACCATGAACATATTACTGATATTGTTTCACTTGAATAATTACTATTTATTGTCTTATGTAAAAATAATAAACCAATGATTAAAATATTAAGAAAACCATCCTCCCCTCCACTATAAAAACCGCCCACACTCCCATCTTATCTTTAATCCTATCAAACCTTTTCCTTTCACTAAATTCTACCCAAATATATCCCCTAAATCCTTCCCCACTCCCATCATCCATTGGTCTCTTCAAAAGACCAAATCCTCTCCCCTTAAGAGGATCTCAAGGAAGATTAATTCAAGAGGTAAATTCCTATTTTCTATTCTTTCATTATTTTTCCATGTTCCTTTGATCTATTTTGATTCCTAACCTCATCTCATCAAGATTGTATGAAAAATAAAGTACCATAATTTTACATGAATTTTATTATTCTAATGGTATAATTCATTATCATCTCCTATTTATCCTCCTTTTCTATGAATGAAATGAAAACATGGTCTGAGATGTGTTAATTTATCACATTCATAGACGAGGGGTTATCAATTTCTATTACCCTATTCAATTCTGGTCATGAAACCATTTTTATGGGTGAACCGGACTATTAAACATGTATTTTATCATATTTTCAGTTTTTGAACCATTTTTCTCACATGATGTAAAATAATGATACAAAATAAGTTAATTAAGAACAAAATTGCCAAATTACTCCAAGCATTTTTCATTAATGTTTTATATAATGATTCACCATCACTCCAAATAACCAAATAAATTTTATAACCATGTAATATTTTTTATTTTCACTAATTTCATATAAATATATCTTTGGATAGCCATTCTCAAAATACATGTTTATCTGAACATGAATATAAGTGAACTGACCGTTAAAACCATGGAAGGAAACGCTCCCAAACAATGAAATTGAACATCTTAACTCATCAAAAAGGACATGGATGAAATTAATAAGGTTATAATAAATAGATAAAATATAGTTTTGGTTCTGTAATTTTTAATTAATGAACCTAATTTGATTATTCAAGTCACTAATATCAAGCATAGAAAACCATCAAACTTAAGGTAACAGATCCTCTCTTTCTCACATTTATTCAAGAATATACTATATGTTATATCTTTTATGTGTAGTTACTAATGATGGGTTATGAATTCTCACCTACCCTATACTTCCCTAAGTATGTATAAAATAATATAAACTTCATTATCTCTCATTAAGCCCTCTTAAGTACACTCGGTACCACGCTGATATTCTGTAAGGGATTCTACCAAAAACTCCATTATTACATATAGTTATTCTTACTCTATTTTTACCCAAATGAAATCCAATATTATGTTTATATACATCTTTAAATTAATATTTATATGTTAAAACTCATTTTCCAAGGTCGATTCATCTTCTTTTTTGGGTATACAAATGTGTTTTAAAGAGGGGAGATGCCAGAGCAAGGGAACCATAAAGAAAAAGGTGGAAATACTAAACTTGCTATTCCTGAGGGAACCCCAAATCTCAGAGAAACGTAGAATAATCTGAGTCAATATGAAGATATGGGGCATAGTGAGTCATTTCATTTTGTGATAAATCTAAATAGAAGAACAATGAGAATGAATTGCAAGTTGTTTTGCCGAAAAATTTTGAGGAGGTCATGAAATCATCTACTTCAATATCTTTTTCTGATTTTGATATACCTTTACCTAGGTGATTTATTTGAAAAGGGGGTATTGTTCATGTATCGAATAATCAGGATGTAATAGAAAAATGGGCAATGATTTGTAAATTTTCTATCATTGCATGAGTGCTAATATCTTAGGGAGATAAACTATAGAAATTTCATGAGTCAACTAGAAGAATTACGGAAGTATATAGTTTTGATGACTTGAAAATGACTGTCATGGGTTGTGGGTATTATCATGTGGTGTTTCCATATAATTAATGCAAAGAAACACATTGATCATGGGAACTATATCACTAAATCATGGAATACTAAAAATCTAGAAATGTGATAGGAACATTGTTCCCAATAATGTCAGGAATACATTCACCCAAATTTGGATTCATATATATTATCTTAATTGGTTATACTAGAATCCTCAGATCCTCTAGGATATTGTATCAACTGCTGGAAATCCTATTAAGATGGACAAACAAACTGACAATTTACAGTTTGGACATTATGCTAGAATTTTGGTGGAGGTGGATACGCCCAACATCTTGGTGGAAGAGGTGGTTCACACCACAATGGATGACAACATTAAGCTTGATATTCACTAGGAAATAAAGTTAAAATTATGTAATGGTTATATGATTTTTGGACACTTAATATCTGAATGCAAAAGGTCTATTGAATGATATTATTATAAGATTAAAAGATATGATGTTTCTGTTTCCGAGATGAATAAAAAGAAAGAGGCTCTTGATCAATGTTATGATGTGGCACATCCAGATACATCTGCTAAGGATAATTTTGGAACTATGGATCCTAATTCATTGAAACAGAAAACTATGTCAAATGGGGATGAATGTTCATTTCTACTTTCTACGGGTGTAAATAGGGTTGATGTGTCTGCTCCTCAGAAGGCATGTTTTCCCACTGAAAAAATCCATATTTTGGATAATATCTGTGCTCCTTGCAATGAAGTGATTAATGAATAGTAGCCTAGGGCACACACATCACCTATTTGTTCTAATTAGAAATCTGTAATCATAGTTGAAAAGGTATATAATTTGATCCCAGGTGATTCTGGAGTCATTCAAGATATTCTGCCTGTGGATCATTCTGCTGGTCTTCTGCAACTTACAGTAGGATCTCTGGATGGGGAACAAGCTAGCACAGTGGTAGAATAGGAGTCCGCAGTGCATTATGTTGAACCCATTCTAGATCATTGTGAATCCAGAATGGAAAATCCACAAGTTTGAAGTTCTTCTGGTAAGATAGTGGCCATCAGTTTTTCCTCCTTACCTGCTATGTTGGAGTTAGATTCAAAATGGTAGCATTCAAATTCTCTTGGAAGAGAACCCATTCAACATCTTCAAAATGATGAAATTAGTGAGGAAATGGGGGGATTCTCATAAGTATATGTATCCAAGGATTCTAGGAGAAGAGCTGTCATAGGAAAATAGTGTGATCATGGGATATTTAGAATCAGTTCACACACTTGACTGGTGTTTTCTGGGCCAAAGAACCTAAGAAAAAATAGGTACTTAAGAAGGATATGGATATATCCAAAGAAGACACTGAGGAGGAGCTCTTGAAAAAAAATAAGAAGGTTCCTAACCATATAAAAAATTCTAAAAAAGGAAGCAACAAAGGGAAATGAAAGAAATGTAAAGGTTAGTGAATGTGCCACTGAATGCCCCCCCAAACACGGGGAAAACCCTTAGAAGAAATGGGGATTTTTTACTTGAACTATCAAGGTCTAGGGAATTCCCTAATGGACCAAGCCCTTATACATTTCATTATGGCCAACAATGCCATGCTTGATTCCATTTCTGAACCCAAACTTATTTTTGATAATTGGATAGGATTTATGTAGGGATCCCTGGTGTATAAATTTTTCTCATGATACTCTAATGAAAATAATATGGATAATTTTTGGGTGTTAAGGAATGATACTACTAACATTATCTCATATAGTGAGTTATCCCATTGAATTTTAATCTCTTGCAGCGTTGATAATTATTAGATTTATATCTCGTTTGTGTATGATTCTAATTCATATATTAGAGGAATGGAATTAGCAGATAAGCTGAAGGTAATATATGAGAATATCGATAAAAAATTGGTCATCATTGTTGACTTTAACACTATTTTGAAGCCGGAGGAAACAACTGTAGATAATTTTAATCAGAATGCATCTTTGGAATTTTTTGTGCATTGACCAATGTAATTTGTCTGGGTATCAGCGGTATGAGATGATTTTACAAGGAGTAGATACACCTGGAAGGGGAAGAAAGAATGAAATATTTATATATTTTTTGTTAAAATGTATGATCAATGTGCGGCTCATGGGATTTCAGGGTTCACACTTCTCATGAATCACTCTAATCACAACATGATTACTATAGAAATTAACAAAAAATTGAGAAGGTCTGTTCCTATCCCTTTTCGGTTTAACAATGACTAGATTTTAATTCTTGGTTGTTGGGAAAATATGTTAGATTCTTGGAAAATTGAGTTTCTTGGCAGCCCATTACAATGGTTGGAAGGGAAATTAAAACATACTATGGTCCTTCTCAAGTAATGAATCAAAAAATCATTATCTATGGTTGATTTTGAAATTAAGGCTATAGAGGAGGCTCTTTCATGTTGTGAGATCAGGAATTAGCATCTGAATATCCATCCAGGGAGGAAATAAATGCTCATAACCAGCTAGATGAACTTTTAATGGTCAAAGAGAGGCTAAAAATCCACAGAATGTTAAATGGTTAAACAAGGGCGATTGAAACACAAAATTATTTCATAGGCTACACAAAGAGAAGAGGGCCCGAGAAAGATAAAAGGAAATCAACATTAATGGTCAACTTCAAACTTCTTAAAATTATATTTCCTAGGCTATTGTAGATTACTTTAAGGGGTTATATGCTAATGATAGGCAGTTATCCCACAAAAAATGGTTTACAACATCAGTCATTGCATTGAGGACTAGAATAATCAAGATCTTACCACTCCTCCCCTCAAGGAGGAAATTAAAGCAGTTGTGTTCTCTCTTAATATGGATAGTTCTCCTGATCCAAATGGGATTACGAACAAATATTTCATGTTTCATTGGGATTTCATGTAAGATGATATATCTCAAGAAATTAGGGAATTATTCCCTTCTTCTTATATGTCTTATGGGATGAATTAATGCTTTATTGAACTGATACCAAAGAAGAAAAATGCTATTGATATTCAGGATTTCCGGCAATTTTCACTGAGAAACAAAATTACTAAGGTCATTAGTAAGATCACTATGAATAGTATGGGACAGTTGGTTAGTGGAATGATTACTCAAAATCAGACTGGATTTGTTCCTAGAAGAAACATTCCAAAACTCTATCTTTGGAGCTTCAAAAAGTGTTAACTTTATGAGGAGGAAAGTAAGAGATGTGAACTTTGCAGTCAACATTGACATATCGAAGGCATTTTATACACTAAGATGGAGCATTTTTTTATGTCCTCAAAAGGTCTGGGTTCTCAAATTAATTTATCAAGTTGACTAGTATCATTATCAGCTCATCAAGGCTTTCCAGTCATATTATTGGGGTACCTAGAGGCTTCTTCCAGTTCATTAGAGGTGTGAGACAAGAAGATATTCTCCCAAAATTTTTATTTTCTATTGATGAAGATTATATGAGGAGGTGTATCAATGAACCTTTTCATTTTGGATTTTATAATCAAATTAGGGTCAGAAAGAATGACTTTTCGCCTTCACACTTACTCTACGTTGCTGAAATTATTTTGTTTGGATGAGCTTCAAAGAAAAAAACTTCATATATCAAGGTGTTATTTACCCATTATGAAGAGGTGGCTGGACAAGCCATTAGTTGGAACAAATCCCCTATTATTTTTAGTACTGGAATCACGGTTGGAAAGAAAATAAAGATCATCCAAATTCTGGGAGTGAAAATAGAGACTCATCATTTACAATCTCTTGGGGTTCCTCTATTCTGGGGAAAAGTTGAAAATAATTATCGGGAAGGAATTTACTCTGGAATTGTTAATAAACTTTCTAGCTGGAAGGGAATTTCCATGTCTCTGGCTAAGAGGGTGTGTCTTGTTAACTTAGTGAATACATCAAGGTCTATTTATTCCTTATCATTGTATATTTTTCCCAGAGGTCTTATCCTAGAGCTCAAATTAATGGTAAGGAACATTATATGGAGTGGTTATATCCATGAAATGAAGTTGGTAACTGTTTCCTAGAAAGATTGTATCAATCAAGTTTATCTGGGAGTCCTTGGGGTCAAAGATTTAAGGATTTTTAATGATAGTCTCATTGATAAATTCACATGGAGTTTAATTTCAAATGAGTCCACTAATGGAATCTTGATCAAAAGATTTAAGGGGAGTTTTCTGAATGGATATAAATACTTTCATGGTTCATCTATGTGGGAATTTATAAAACATGCCTTTAATAAAATAATGCTTGATACGAAGTGGTTGGTTTGTGAGAACTCTAACCTCAATTTCTAGAATATCACATGGATTTATTAGTATCTACAAGATAGCATGATAAATCAATCTTAAATAAGGAACCTATCCATTTCTGATTTTAAATCACAATGGAAAAGATTTATTAGTATAGTCCCCTGTCAAATTGGGCATGAAATTAAAACTCACACATTCAAGGATTAAAAAACTCTGATATGGAAACCGAGCAGGAATTGTATTTTTAATATCAAGGAGTTCAATAAGATTAAACGTGGAGGTTCCACTCACCTTTCATCTTGGATTAAGGTTTTTTGGGTTTCCTTCATTCAGTCATCCCGATTCATCCTAATATGGAGAATATAGAAAAATAGACTCCCTACTTGGGTTCAGATCAAGAAGGCTAGACATAAGATTGATTCTTCTTGTTACCTGTGTATGTGCGCAGCAAAAAATTCACAAAATCTATTTGTGAAGTGTAGGTATGCACAGAAGCTTTGGTCTTATGAAGGTTCCATGTTTGGGCTGGATTTGAGCTCAAGCATATAGGTTCATGGCCTACTATTAGTGCTGTCCAATGTTAGACAAAATGAGAAAATACAAAACCTTCTTCTGGTGGTGGCTGCTGAAATTGTTATGGCTTTATGTCATGTGCACAATTCCATACTTTTTTAGAATAAGAAGATTCTTATACATACTGGAATGATTTCCCTAAATTGGGAAGTGTGTGCAGCTTATATGTTGAAAACTATTGGGATGAATAAAAGTTTAGTTGATTTGAATATCCTCAGATTTTTAGGTGTGCCCAATCACCCTTAGTAACCCAAAACACTCAAATACATCTGATATATATCTTCGATAGTCTCTTAGCTCAATTTAAATGATGATGGGGATGAATCTAGTGCTCTAGAGCCTTCTAGGTGTGGTGGTATCTTTTTCATTTATCGTGGTCTGGTGAAAGGATTCTTTTCCCATTACACTGTTGTTGGGGTGGCCTATGAATTTGAACTAGGGGATATGGTTTATGTATTCAGGTATGCTATTCAATTTAAATAAAACTTGATTTGGATTGAATCATATTCTCAAATTGTGTTGTAATCATTGAAAACAAGAGAAAGGGATGTGCCATGGAGAATTCTACATCATTGGATTGAGTTCCTTAAAAAGGTCACTCAACTCAATCTAGTAATCTCACATTCCTATAGGGAATAAAACCAAGTTGGAGATCCTCTGGAAAATAAATAAATCATGGAGAATATTATGATGTGGTCCTTCATAGCCCCAAGTTAATGTGCTCTATTGGTGGAGGTGGACATGTGTGGTGTCATGTATTCCCATTTCTGTAATAGTTCCTTGTACGCATGACTTCTCTATCTCTTTTTAAATAAATATTTTTGGTATGGATTTGATCAGAGCATGGACTTTTGGGTATACATGATATTAAATGATTCCCTCCTCAATACTTCCCGATAAGCGAACCCATCTTAAGAGATCTTCTTAAATTCCTACCAAATTTCAAGTACAAGACACAATTTGTTTTTATGAAACCATTATATTTATAAAACCACTATTTTTATCATGAAAATATTCTTTATTAACTTCTATTTTAATATAAAATATTATGCCTCTTATTGTTTTAAATGATCCTTTATATTTTCGTTAAACCACACTAAAATGTTGTAAATTTACTTTCTCTAAAAAATCTTTTACATGTAATCACTTAAATATGGCATCACATATTATTACATATTCCTATTATAACTTATTAATTTTTATGCTTGATCTCATTCCATTTTTTTAGGGACACTTGTATGATACACCCATTAAATTAGGCTTTATGGCTTGATTGTGATACCCATTTCGTTCTATGGGTTTTCTTTATGTTTATGTTTGATATATTATGTATGATTATATATGTGGAAAGAATATTCCTGAATATGTTATGGTGGGTGAACTAATATAGTACTCTAATTCATTGGGCAAATTTGGGTCTCATGAGATGTTATGTGCAATAATCTTGGTTGTTAGCCTTGACTTGTAATACAATGTGAAATGATCATGGTGGTTAACCTTTACTTGTGGTACTCTATGTGGAATGAGCCTTTAATCATGCTAAATTGTTTTTATATGTTTCTATCACATTATTATGACTCAATGTTTATATTAACCCATGTTTATATGTTATGATTTCACATGCTCCATGCATTTTTATATCATTATTCCTTGCCTTCTAACTTATTTTCTAAATAATTCACACAATTATTTTTTCCCTTATGGGGATTTTAGCTTATCCCTTAGTTCATGTTATCCCCAAGTTAACCTATGAATATTTATGAGAATAATGGAAGTTAGGAGCTCTTTATGAATTTTAAATAATGAAATGTCTTATTTAGTACCATGTTTTCAGTTTTATGTACCCAGTCTTCCAAGACACGAGGATTCACGATCCATGGATTGTAATATGATGGTTTATTATGACAAAAATCCTATAGTGACATTTGTAAATTTCTAGGGTCACTATAGTTGGTATTAGAGGGAGATTTAGTTATTTTGGAGATTGGGAGATGAGAAATTTTGTAGGAACCTTAAAGATAATACTAAATATAAGAAAAAATCCCTAAATTTTGGTAAGTATAGAGTATGTGGTTTATCAATAAAATGCATCTCTATCTATATACAAACTGGTAGAGGTGGATCAAGTAAAAATGTATCTAGGGGTAAAACCTGGAAACACCTTTTTGAGCTAGACTCGATCGGGAACTACTGCACATCAATTGGCCTTGCTACACTCTTTGTTTGACACTCTCAAGGTTATTATTTTTTCAATTAATGATATTAGTATAAACCATAATTATGGGAATAAAGAATGTCTCATAATAATATATGTTAAGAAATAGATTAAGGATAACCTTGATTTAACCCTAAGAAATCATAAGATATGATATACATCTCCTTTACAAGATTATCCATTTTTGTTCAATGTTTTTTTATTCTTAATAGATAAGTATTCAAGGCCTCTAATTGTACATTATTCTTCTTAGTTAATGGTGAAAAGTAGAAGAACATGTTACAATAATCTATGTGATAGGGAATTTGAATATTTTCATAATGATAAGGAAAATATAATGGAAGAGGGTGATCAAACATTCATGATAGTACTTGATCAAATGGATCATGTTAGTAATAATAACATGAATCACATGAAACACCCTCCTCCCCCAAGGAATGATAAAGTTTCAATAGAATAATTAATTTAGAAAATTCCTCCAATTCTTAGTGGATTCTTAAATACCATCTTCGTAGAAAAGCGGATTATCTCCGTTGAAAATATATTCTCTGTACCCCAGTGCTCAGAAGAAGAGAAAGTTGTGTTGTTTGTTTATCATTTTTATAGGGAATATTTTTAGTGGTGAGAACATATCATGAATATGAACCCTAAAAGGAAATTGATTCCATGGTTTTTGAGTAATTCAAGATAATTTGTTTCAATAAGTATTTTGGGCGAACCCTCCATCTCAAGATGGAAAGGGAGTTCCTTAGAGTCAAGAAGGAGGAAGATCATTCAACAGGGGTGTATGAAACAAACTTTACAAGGCTTACAAGGTATTCCTATAACTTTTTCATGAACATTGAAATAAATACGAATCACTTCTTTAGTGGACTAATGTCGAGCCTACAAAAACTATTGGTGATTCGAGACTTAGATTACTATGAGGATATTGTATGTTGTTCCCTTATGTTTGAAATAGAAATTAGAGACTCTCAGTGTTATCATAATACCAATGATAAAATAAAGAAGAATTAATCTAATGTGGTTGGTTATGAAAATAAATTCCCTGATGTAATGAATCCCAATCATCCCGTGTGTAAGAATTATTGGAAAACACATCCAGGGAGGGAAACAGGAATTGATTCAAATGTGGAATGATGGGACATCTAGATAAATATTTCCAAGGGATATTAAAAAACCCAATAATTTTGAAGAATAAAGGAAGGTTCAGATCAACACTCAACCATAGGTGCAGTGTTATAACTATACGGAACATGGTCATTATGTGAACAATTTCCCTAAGCTAACATTTGTCGGAGGAAATCAACAAAAACCTCTAAGGAAAAAAGGAAGGGATTATGCTATCACTACAACTGAGGTTGAGATGGAAGAAAATGTAGTGAAAGATATTCTAGTTATTCAATCAAGAATATATAATGTACTATTTGGTTTTGGTTCTACACATTCTTTCATATCTTGTAAGTTTAGTAGAACTATTCAAACACCAAATCAAAATTTGGAGGATATTTTATTTTTGAGAACAAAAAATGGGGAAGTTATTGAGTCCAAGGTTTATAAATCCTCTCTATCAAATGATTGTGGACTGAAACTCACAAAATATCATGTCATACTTCCTTTAATGGAGTCCTATTTTTTCTTGGGCATGGATTGGATATCATTATACCAAGCCAAGATCAACTGTTGGAAAAGGGTGATCACTCTTCATACCTCGAAGAATCCTATAATTATTTATAGGTGAAAATAGTAAGATTAATCTCCTTTAGAATAATTTTATCAAGTTTTGATATTAATTCCTTATGATAAAGAATTTCTAGATCAAATAATTGAGATAAATGAGAGAATCATGCTTGAAGACATGCTCATCATGAGGGATTACACTAGCGTGTTCCCTGAAGAGTTTCCTAATAGTTCTCAAGACTTGGATGTTTAGTTCTAAATTGAACATATTATTAGATCTCTTCTTATATCAAAGACACCATATATAATGTAAATTATAGAGCTGGAGGATCTGAAAAAGCAGTTATAGGAGAATCTGGAGAAGGGCTTTATATGTTTGAGTGCTTCACCGTGGGGTGCACCAGTCACCCTCCTCAAGAAAAAAGGTGGCTCAATGCACCTCTGTAATAATTATCATGATATCAATAAAATCACAATAAAGAAATATTATCCCCTACCATGGATATATGAATTTTTTGACAGTGTTGTTGGGCCATTTATTTCTCTAAGGTTGAACACTAATTGGGATATCACCAATTAAAGGTGAGGAAGAAAGATATTTCCCAAGACTGCCTTTCGAACAAGGTATGGACACTATGAGTTCATAGTGATTACCTTTTGACTCACTAATGTTATAGAAATTTACATGGATTTAAGGAATATAGTCTTTAGAGATTACCATGAAAATTTCTCTGTAGTCTTTCTTGATGATATTCTCATATACTCCAAGAGAAAAGAGAAACATGAAGAAAATTTGAATACTATGCCCAAGATTTTTCGAAGGGAGAAGATATATGTAATGTATAGTAAATATTATTTCTAGATGGAGGAAGTATCATTATTTGGGAATTTTATCACCAAAAAAGGAATATATGTAGACCCATCCAATATAAATGCAATTAAAGAGTGGACCAAGCCATCATCTGTAACAGATATATGTAGCTTCCTTGGTCAATATAGTTATAATAGAATATCTGTGAAGAAATTATCATGATTTTCATACCTAATGACCAAGTAGATACAGATGGGGTTGAAGTTCATTTGGACTTAAGAATGTGAAGACTTCTCTATGGAGTTGAAAAAGTCTTATCACTGCGCTAATTATCAAACTCCCAATGAGTGGAGAACTCTTATTGGTATACAGTGATGATTCAAAGAAGGGACTAGGTTGTTTTGTAATTAAAAATGATATTATTATATACTATACTTTAAGGTAGTTTCAAATCCATGAGAAAAAATATCATACCCATGATCTGGAGTTGGTTGTTGTGATCTCTTCCTTGAAAATCTGGCAGCATTATCTCTATGGGGAGATGTTTGAGATATATACTAATCACAAGAGTCTCTAAATATATATTCAAATAAAAATATCTTAATTTTCTCCAATGAAGATTTATAAAACTCATCAATTATTATTATTTCTCATTCCACTACCATCCCAATAAGGCAAGAATGTTGGAACATTCTCTAAGTAGAAAGGATCCAGAATCTTTATCAAAGATAAGAATTTAAAAGTAGCCAATATTCTTATATTTTTAGAGGATAAACATGGGAATAATTAAGGGAGGAACATCATCAATCATTTCTCATATCATTTCTCAACCATCCCTCATGGAGAAAATAAATGATGCTTAAAGAAAAGATGTGGAAATTTAGAAAAGGGTGTAAGCCATTAGAAATGGGAAATCTTCTAAGTTTATGATTGTTGAGAAATTGGTTGTTATATTTGGGTCACAATAATGTGTACCATAAGATACATAAATAAAGAAGGATCTTTTGAATGGAACGCATAAATCAACCTTTTATATTCTCCCAGGGAGCACAAAGATGTATCGAGATCTCTAATAGAACTTTCAGTTGGACAATAAAAATAAGGATATTGTTGAGTATACATCAATGTACCTTGTATGTCAACAAGTGAAGGCTGAAAGAAAAAGGTTTAATGGGATTATGAAACCACTACCCATACCAACATGGACGTGGAAGGAAATCACCATGGACTTTTTCATGGGACTTCAAGGACATCTAGTTAAAACAATGCTATATGGGTCATTGTGGATCGTCTTTCAAAGACAACTCACTTTTTCACAATTCGAGATGACTTATCATTGGATCAAATTTCATAGATATATATCAATGAAGTGGTAATTATTCATGGGGTACCACTCTATAATGCATCCGATAGAGACTAGAGATTCACCTTGATGTTATGGAGAAGTCTTCAACATGATCAAAGCACTGAATTAAACTTCAGTACGACTTATAATCCTCAAGATGATGTCCTATCTGAGAAAACTGTTCAGACACTAAAATATATATTTATAGAATGTTCTATGGACTTTATAAGAGGATAAGACCAACATCTTAAACTGGTTGAATTCTCCTACAACAAAAGTTTCCGTTCGAGAATTTGGATGGATCCATTCAAATCCCTTTATGGGAAAAGGTGTATAACACCAGCATTTTTGGATGGATTTGGTGAGTATAACCTGTTGAGATATGAAATGGTCGAAGAAATAGTGAAGAAGGGGAAAACCATTCAACAACACATCAAGGAAGCCCAAATTTGAGAAAATAGTTATGCAAATAGTTATTGATGATACCTTGAGTTAAGAGTTGGATACATGGTATTTCTATGCATATCTCCATGGAAGAAGGTCATTAGTGTTTTGAATAAAGGAAAGTTATGTCCCATGTACATCATCCAGTTCAAGATTTTTGATCATGTTAGGCCTATGGCCTATAGAATGGAACTCACACTTACCATGTCTAAAGTACATGATGTCTTCCATGTATCCCTATGAAGTAAGTACATACAGGATCCTTCACATGTACTCTCTTCATAGGTGGAACATTTGGGGAATGATCATTTGCATGAGGAGCAACCAGTGGAGTTCTTGGAATGTAGAGATAAAGTTCAATTAAACAAGACTACTCATCTGGTCAAAATACTATGGTGGAAACATAAGTACTAAGAGGAAATATGAGAACTAGAGGAGGAAAAAAAATTACCCACATCATTTTATGGATTAAAATTTAAAATGAAATTTCGAGGGTGAAATTTCATAGGTGGAAATAATGTAATGACCCAAAGTTTTATCAATGGAAATTACCTTCTTATAATTATTTCATATAATCACATGAAATCACAATACAATGAACTACTAAGAACTATGAGTCCTTTAAACATAATATTGTCACTCATGTGATTTTAATTTCGGAAATCTGACACACACTATTACGACCTATAATAGGATTGGAGTCTGATAAGACAACCGTAATTTTTTGGTGAATAGTAACCCACCCTTATGAATATTAACCTACACTTTTGAATGGTTATATGGCCATTATGAATATTAAATCATTTAATAATATAGTAACCTCTCCCATTAATGTCTAATTAAAATTTAGGCATCTTATAAGTGATAATATGTTCATTGTAAATGTATTGGAATTTTTGCAAGTCATAAATAATCAAAAAAATAATAATTAATTAATTTAAAATAAAATTTATTTTCCGAAAAGGTGTTCATAAATTAACAATTGTATGTACTATAGTTTTAAAATAATTTTATAAGACCTTAGGTAATTTTTGAAAACATTATAAAATCAGTTATAGTTTTAAAATCTGTAGTTTTCTAGTAAATTATGATTTTAATTGAAAATTAAATTAATCATATTTATAAAATTATTTTTTTATAATGGATTTAATTTAAGGATTCAATGCATTGAAAAATGGTAAGGTTTATTCTTTTGGTATTTTCCTAAAATACAAATATTTTGGATGAATACTAAAATATGGTAATTTACCTTATATATACATTATTTTTTAAATAAACTATTTATTGAGTCATGGATGATGTAAGAACCTTGTATTTTAACTCCCATGAACATATTATAGTTTTTAGTCACACAAATAATTTCAATTTATTGTCTTATTGAAAAATAATAAACTAATGATTAAAATATTATGAAAACCCTCCTCCCCTCCACTATAAAAACCACCCACACTCCCCTCTTATCTTCACTACTCTCATGCATTGTGCCTTCCCTAAATTCTGACCAAATATCTACCTAATATCTTCTCCCACATCCAAAATCCATTCGTTTCCTCAAGAGACTAAATCCTCTCTCTTTAAGAGGCTCTCAATGAAGATTAAATGAAGAGGTAAATTCCTGTTTTCTTTTCTTTCATTTCATTTTCATGTTCCATTGTCCTCTTTTCATTCCTAACCTATCCACATAAAAATGGTATAAAAATATAGCAAAATACATGTAATTGAATTTTTTTAGGATAATGGGATAATTCATTATCACCTCTTCTTTCCCCTCATTTTAGATTAAAGAACTGAAAACACCATCTCAGATATGTTAATTTATCACATTCAATGATGACTGATTATCAATTTCTGTTAACATTTTCAATTATGGTCATGAAACCTTTTTTATGGATAAAACATACTATTAAATATTTATTTTAACTTATTTTATGTTCTCGAATCCTTTTTCTCACATGATGTAAAATAATAATAAAAAAACAATTTAATTATGAGAAAAATCACCAAATTAATCAAATCATTTATCATTAATGTTTTATATAATGATTCACCATCACTCCAAATAAAAAATGAATTTAATAAATAAGTAATCTTTTGGATGTTAAATAATTTATATAACATCAATTCTGGAAAACCATTCTTATCATACAAGTTTATCGAAACATGAATATATGTGAACTGATCATTAAAACCAAGGAAGAAAACACTCCCAAATAATGAAATTGAACCTCTGAAGTAATAAAAACGAAAATAAATGAAGATGATAAGGATATAATAAATAAATAAAATTCAATGGAGGTTATGGAATTATTAATTAATTAATCTAATTTGATTATTCAGGTTATTAAGATCAAGAGAAGAACACCATCAGACTTAAGATAAGGGATTTAATCTTTCTAACATTTTTTCAAGAATATCCTCTACGTTATGTCATTTTACGCTGGCTGTGGTCTTTCTTCTTCGCTCGAGGCTGAGATGCTTGGTGTCATCCATGCTGTTGATTTTGCCATTCCAAGAGGCTGGAGAAAGCTCTGGATTGAAAGTGACTCCACAACCATCATTCAGGCCATATGGAACGACGACACTCATCTTGCTTGGCCGCTTACCACTCTCTGGATGAAGTGTCTGAACTCGCTTCACGGGCTAGATTATTTTGCTACTCATGCTTACCGTGAAGCGAATTCTATTGCTGATGCTCTCGCCAACAAAGGTATTCAGCAGAGCATGACTTGGCTTGACAATCTTCCAGCTGACTTATTGCCTCTCTTTGAGAGAGACTGTAACAAAATCCCATCTTTCCGAACTTTGTAATCCTCTTGCTTTCTTATATATCTTGTGCTTTGGTCTTTTGACAGAAGCATTACCTTTAAAAAAAAACTAATTTTGGGGTATGATTTCTCACATCCACCATACTTCCATCATGAGTTATAAATTTTTAGGAACCCCTTACTATCTCATTAATCTCTCTTATGTATACTTGGGACCATGCTAATATTCTTTACGAGATTCTACTCAAACAACCATTATTCATTTGGGTTACTATGACTCTTTTTTCACCCAAATGAAATACTATATTATGTTTATTTAATTCTTGTAACTGATTTTATTTTGTCCAAACTAATTTACCATGTTCAATTCATCATTCTCATTCTAGGATATACAAGTTTTTAAATGATTTCCTCTATAATACTTCCCGATAAGCGAACCTGTTTTAAGGGAAATTCCTATATTTTTACCCAATTTAAGTAAAATATACTATCTGTTTATATGATACAATTATATTTATAAAACCACACTTTTTTCATGAAAACATTCTTGGTTCACTTCTTGTTTTATATAAATGATTATGCCCTTTTTTGTTTTAAATAATCTTTTATATTTTTATTGAACTGCACTAAAATGTTTTAATTTTAAAGTTTCATATAAACTATTTTACATGTTATAACTTAAATTTGGAATTCAATATTTTGATATATTTATATTATACCTTATGAATGACTATTATCGCTCTAAATAATTTTTTCATGGGCACTTGTATGATATCCCATTAAGTTATGCTTTATGGATTGATTATGACACCCATTTCTTTCAATGGGGTTCTTTATAGTTACCTGTGATTTATTATGTATAATTCTATATTTGGAAAACAATTCATGAACATGTTATGGTGGGTATGAAAATATAGTTCTCCAATGAATTAAATAATTTTGAGTCTCAAGAGATGTTATGGGAAACGGTCTTGGCGGTGAGCCTTGACTCATGCTACCATGTTAAACAGTCTTAATGGTTAACCTTGACTTGTGATCCTCTATGTGCAATGATCCTTGACTAATTCTAGAGTCATGATTTATATTACTTCCACATAATTATGAATCTATGTTTATATGAACCCATGTTTATATGTTATGATTTTACATTCTCCATGCATTTTTTAAAACATTATGCCATACCTTATAACCCATGTGCTAATTCTTTCTTACTATGCTTTTCCCTTACTGGGATTTTACCTCATACCACTATTCATTTTATACATAGGTTTCCCTATGATAAATTATTATCTCATTGAAGGTTAGGATCTCTTTATTAAAAATAAATAAATAAATGTTTTATTTAGTCCCATTTTTTTAGTTTTATGTACCTAGTCTTCCAAGACATTAGACTTCACGATCATTGGCTAGTAATATGAGGTTTTATTATGATTCAAATAATTTATTGATATGTGTAAAAGGATAGGGTAACTATATTCTTGATCAAGACAACCCTTAGTATCAATGAGTCATTGAGAATCCTTATCGAGTCATTGGACTCAACCCCTACCAGGGCACACATCTTGAGATTAAATTTATGCGAGGATAAATCCATGTTCCCCCCATTTATATGTTGTCCTGGAGGTGGAAATGTGGTTCAATCAAAAAGATATAAAGGATTAGGAATTGACATGATCATAGGTGAGTTATGTTGGATGCAGTGTATTTTAGTTTAATGTTATCATTCCATATGCACTGGCCATTGTGCTGTTTGTTAATATATAATTCCATGTTTTCTATTTTTACCATGTTTTGAATTGTTTCACCATGTAAAGAGTTTATTTATTTCTATTATAGACTATGGGGGTCCCACTGGCCCTAAATGTTATATCTATAGTTATTTCTACATACCCAAACTAAAGTTTAGTCTGCAGAATTTTTTGTGGAATTTGAGCATAACCCTTAAGATTTTTTAGTGTGAATAGTTTTCCCATAACTATGTTAGTCCCTCTCTACAAGTAATCTACCAATTGATATGGGTAGGCATAGATGGGTTCATCTGTTGACCCCTTCTCAGACGACATTTGAATGATTTCGGATGGGTTATTAAATAATTTCTTCCAAAATTACTATCACTATTGTATGTTGTTCAATTACCATAATTAAATCATTTGGGGATTAAAAATACAGTCCTTATTATTTCAAAAATTTGAACATTTTAACTTTACATAATAATCAAATTCATCAAAATTAAAATGTAGTTTTTATTAAATGGTATGTACATATCTATGGAAAAGGATAAGCCTTTCTCAAAAACGAGTAATGAAGAAAAATGCATTCAAAAAATTTCAGGTCAAATATATAACGATTATCTGTAGTATTCCAAATGAATAAATTTCATCAAAATACTATAAAGTAAATGAATATGAGTTTCCTTTTGTTCCATAATTCATATGGAATTCACTTCAAAATGAGTAAATTAAAACTCGATTTCCCATTTAATAGTTAGAATTAAGGGATTTAACATATAGATTCTTAGATACAGATTATTCTCAAAAAATTGATCATGTATTTTCCTGGAGTGTTCTATTTCTCATTTTCCTTACCAATTCAATTATATAGTTCTAGGTGCCAAAAAAATTATGTGTAATTCCTCTAACTCAATAAAATTTTCAAATGAAATATTTTCAAATTCTTCTTCATGATCACTCTAGAGAGTGATAATGGGAAGGTTTTTATGACATTAAAATAGACCATAACCCCTATAAAAAGGGTAATAAAATGACATGGAAAAATAAATTTCATGGATGTTTTCAAAACTAATTTTAAATAATTCAGAAAATAATTTCATTAGTGGTTTTTAAAAAACCTCCTTTAATTACAATTTTATTTTTTAAATTTATTTTTACTGGTTAATTTTCAAAATACGAAGTTAAATATAATTTTCTAAATTTTTATTTATTTTTATGTGACACTTTTAAATAAATATTCTAAATTAAAAATAAAAAAATTTAAAATTTAAAATTAATAAAAATTAGATAATAATATACAGAAAATAAATTGGATAAAATTTATTACTATTTCAAGAGAATTTTAAATTTTAACTTCAACATCAAACGACCATAAATTTTGATCCAAGTGTCTATTTAGGCTCTCTGAGATATAAAATAAAATAATTCAAAGATAAATACACCATATTAATTGAGGGAACTCAGTTGAGTTTTTTAGGTAAAGAAGAACACATTATGACTCCAAAAGTGAGTTTTTTGTTTGGATACAATAATTATTAAACATTCAATGTGATTTAATCTTTATTTAAGAGTTTCTTCATATACTTATTGGTGTTACTAAGATTTTATTCCTTGGATTTACATTCATATTGATATGATGGTGTTGCAATTGTTGTCGTTTTCTCTATTTTCATGATTTATTATATATATATATATGAATTTCTATACATTGATGTATATATTTATTTCTAATTTATTTACATTTAATAATATTTATTTTAAATATACTTAATTGAATCTATGAATGGTTACTTTTATGTATTTATTCATATTTGTATATATTTATATATATATATAAATATTTATATGTGTTTATGTTCATATATTTTTATATATTATTTGGGTATATATATATATTCATATTTTATTATGTTTATATATATATTTATAATAATATATAGTAATATATATGTGTATCATTATATATTTATGTAATATAAATATGTGTTTAAATATATTTGTGTAAAATTCATTTTATTTATATATATTTATATATATTTATATCAATTTATGTATATATATATATTTATATATATGATGTAGATTTAATATATATATAGTTATATATTGTGTTGGCTGGTGTGTGTCTGTCACTATGATTGAATTTATATAAATTCGTGAATATATATATATATGGTTGAAATTTATTTGTGTTACATTCTCATTGACACAATAATCCTTGTGGTTGTAAGTAAGAAAATTTAATAATTTGTAGAGGTTAAAAAAGAAGATAATATTTGTTGTTCATGTAACTACAATGGGAATGCATACGATTGATGCCACTAGAAATAGATTTGTACCAAATCAAACAAACATGGATATCTTCTAGAAAATTTGAAGGTTAAAAAATCCATCAATGAGATGAGATTTTGTAGAGTAGATAATGATTGGTATATATCAATGGGAAAGGATATCCAAGTGTAAATAAGGGTCGTATCAACAATGACCTAATAAAGGTTGTACATTAATGAAATTGTTCATGATAAATCTATTTTAATTATGAAGGATATGGTTTTGACTGCTATAGGTTCAAAAAAAAAACGGAAAGGGATGGGTAGAGACTATTTTTTACCCTGTTAAATGTGACTCCAAATCTATAAGTTCTAATACTAGAGTAGATGGAAGTGGGGATTGGTCTAGTCAGGATACTTCATGTCAATTTTCCCTCATTAAGGCATATTTTATTATTGTGAATCTATTTTATTTTATATGGTCTTCATAATTTTCGTTTTGCATTTAATATCATTATTACTTAATAATTAATGGTATTGAAGGATCCAAATTGAATTATTTCAACCAAGTGTATTTTAATTTAAAGGTATACATAGATAAAAACTTTCATAACTAAATTTCTTAGCACAGGGTTATATTACATCTATCTCATACTTGGTATTCTAATATTATGTGTGTAATTTATTTTTATTATGTTAGGTTGTATTTACACATGTTTCATGTGTCATTATAGTTGATAAAAATAATCTATTCATTGATTAATTCTCAATTCAGTGTTATGATCATAGTAAGGGTTTATTTCATAATCACGTTCTAATTAAGACTTTTTATTTTAGTATTTCAGTTGAAGAATAGAATTTTATCATTGTATAATAAACCCATTTTAATTTCTTATACTCTACCTTTAAAATATAATTTAATGTATTCATAACATTTTTCACTCTTTGGTACTTAAAATAGTTGAGAAAATGATAAAAAAATATATGACTTCATTTCTCTATTTGGTTGGAAATCCATTTCCTTCCAAAACCATGTCTTCCAAAAATGTTTTTAAGATTTTTTGAATGAGTTATTAATGAATTTTTTACCCTTTTTTAATTTTTTTTAAAAATGTTTTGAAATTAATATTCTTGTCATTTTCAAAATAAATCCTATTTGTATTTCACCGAAAATGTGTAAGGAAATGTTTTTAAACATACTCAACATTTTATATAATTTCCTGTCATCATGACCACACAATGTTTTAAAACATAATTTAAGGGTTTTATGGTATGTTTTCAAAGAAATTTATTTTAAAAATATTTGTTTAACTTTTAGTTTTAAAAATATTTTCAAAGTAAATAGGTTATTTTCCATATAAATGTTTTTAATGATTATTTTGGAATTTGTATTTATCAATGACCTAACCCCAATATGGTACTGTGATTTACTGGGGATATGTTGCGTATCTAGCATACTTATAACTTATTTGTATGTTTTATGATTATTTAAACAAAATAATTTATTGAAATTCAATTTCTCGAATAATTTTTTTATAGTTATAAACATTCCAATGAAAAAATTCACTCTCATATGATCAATGTACGATTAATTTATCTTAGATATCCATATTATATGAATCATGGATATTATTATTTCCTAAAATGTATATCATTTTAACAAATGGTGTTTTTTTTAGATATCGAAATTATTTTATCATGGATATGATTATATCATAATCTTTATAATTTTTTTACATATGGTGTTTAAATTAAAACATATTTTAATAAGTGTTGAATATTGATAAATCCTTAATATTTACTAAATATTGATATTTGTTGATAATAAATAATTATTCATCAATTATATTGATAATTATACATATTAATAATTTTTTGGACCTACAGTGAAGGGTGTGTCCAAAATTATATATCCCCTTGATACATCGGTAGTCTCGTAAGGAGAATTAGTAAGCCAGCATTTAATATCTTTCTACCTATGGTTTCAAATAATCTTTTGATAGTTATTAACTGTAGTGGTATCATGTACTTGAGATCATGATATCTAATAATTACTAATTTAATTCAGTAAAAACTTATTTGTTATTATCTATGAGATTTTCGTAATGATATTATCTTAGGATGCCTTCAATTATCACTTTATTGGATAAATGAAATGTGTTTCAGTTATTTAAATTTCCATATTTATTATTCCTTATCTTATTTTCCATGATATTTTCACAATGATATTATATATGTATGAATGTCACTATCGGTTTATTGACAAAATGGATTTTTTTGGTAATTTACCTTCTTATATTGATTATGATAGTCACGTTATTTAAATTTCATGTGTGTTCATTTATTTACATATCCATGTTGATTATTTTTATTGATTCCTGATAGCTTCCAATGTAATTAAACAGTAATGAGTATTTGTGATCACCCTTATTTTTTTCTTTTATCAGGAACCCATGAAGTGTGCTATGTTTGTGTACAAGGATAATCTTGAGTGAATAATGATATTCTAGAAAAAACGTTAAGTTATAATTTGTGTTTTTTAATGTAATATGATAATCAAGTATTTATTTAGTTTACCAATACTAATAAACTATTCAGAACTTTAGGGAGTTATTCGTTGTATCTTATGCCAATTTAATAAGGTATGACACCAAATTTGGGTTACTAGATTCAGGTTCATTAGATAATGTTAAGTAGAAACCGTTGAAACTAGATATAGGAAAACATAGATTAGGGAATACATCCCTATGATAGAATTTGAGGATAAGTATAGAAGAATACCATAAAGTTTAGTTAAGGGTGATATTATGTGTTCTTCCCTATAATATAACCTTTTTTTGAGAATATAAGTGGACATGGTTCTAGAACAGATGTACCAAGGGTTAATAACTCCGCAAAGGGTTCATTAGTCCTATCTCAATCAGCACCCGGTGCATGAAAATTGTCCATACTATTCATTGGTGTTGAAAATCCTAAGGGATATTATTTGGATAATTCAAATTTTCTTCACAAACTATTATAAAGGATTTAAATAGATTATGATAATGAATAAACTAGGCTAAACCTAAGGTGTCTTATACTGAAACTATTGTGTAATTATTTTGATATACTATTAAGGATTTCGTATGAATATGTGTTTTCTCACAATTGTTGTTGTTTCTCAGACTATTATTTTTGGTTTAAATTAATGGATGAAAAACGAAGGGATCAAGTTAAAATTGAACATGAAAGATAATGTAGTTATTATACGAAAAACATGGGACGGCGATAGTAGTTAAAAATATTATGATTATTCCAAATCAGTTATCCTAAAATATGATTAACAACATATACCTTAATAAACTCTTTGACTCACTAATAAAGATAAGGGTGGAGTTTTATAAGAGCTTGAGTGGTTTAGACCGTAGATGAATGAAGGACCAATTTCCATCGTGTGATAAATGTGGAATGTTTCACATAAGAATGTTCCTTAAAGGAAAGGAAAACTGTATTACTTCTGGAAAAGA
Organism: Viscum album; assembly: GCA_963277665.1. Lineage (NCBI taxonomy): Eukaryota > Viridiplantae > Streptophyta > Magnoliopsida > Santalales > Viscaceae > Viscum > Viscum album. The sequence continues at coordinate 195,199,865 of OY728145.1, forward strand.
ATGAAATAAAGATATAAATTACTAAGGGAAAATAAAGTGTATTATGGAGGGAAATATAGTTCCTCATAGGGATACATTTTTAGTTTATTGTCTTCAATTTATGCATCTTGGGAATTATCCATGTCAATGACATATTCTAAAGGATAACTTCTATACCAAGAAAGGAATTATGTTGAAATAAAATAATATATGTATTTATGTATGAATAATGAATTATTTAATTTTCAAAGTACTTTTACCAAAGGTATTTTGGTTATAATAATTTTGAATCTTCTTATGATTATAAAAAATTTTGGAAGCATTTTTGTCTTCATTAGCATAAGAGTTATAGAAACCATAATGGGTTATGAGTTTAATGTTTATCATTATTTGAATGTATTAAAAAATATTTTTTAGGTTTTATGTGATAGAAGTTTACAAAGAAATAGGATATGTTTTTGGAAAACATTATTGGAAAAACAATATATTAATTCAGTATGTGAAAATTTTATTTGAGGAATAATATATTTCCATTCTTTTTAACTTATGATTTAAGGTACTGGTAACCGTTAAGGTTTATCTTATCTTTGATGTTATCGTAATTAGGGGTCATCATAATTTAGGAATGTTAAATGAATTATATTAATAAAGTTTATAAAAAATGGAAAATCTGATATCAGGTGACAACTCATTGCATATATCAAAGTATGAAGGGCTTGAACCCACAATTGTAGGATGATAAGGGTTAATCACCTACCACTGACATATGTGATGTTCTGGTTAACATGTCCTTTTTTAGTTAAACAATTTGGAGAATAAATGTTAGTGATGAACCAATGGTGTTACTATTTGGGTTTATTGATTAATGTATTACATCAAACAGATTTTTCCAACCATATTAGTATTGTAAAAAATTTAGAGACCGAAATAATGACATGTCACTCTTTTATGGATCTTATAGCCCATTAAAAATTAATTTTAGTTCTACTAGAATAAAAATTTATTCTTATTAACTATAAATATGATGAATAAAATGGTGTTTTAAATAATCACATATTTATGGATTTTTGGTCCTTAAATTTCCATTAACCATTCAATCTTTTGTGACTAAAGACAAATATAATTCTGGATTGAGATTAAGAAATAGATAAAATACATTTCTTTATATTTAATCTCTTTGATATCTTGAGGAAAACACAAGCTGGAGTCTAAATGAAATATAATATACTATATCTTTATAACATTGCCATTAAATATGTTGGTATGAATAGTAAAAATTAAATTAGAAAAATTATACATTTTAAAAATGATAAAAATCCACTGTTTATCTATTGATTATTAATAAAAAAAGAACCATTTAAGAGAAAAGGAAATATTTTTTGAAAAACAATATTATTTCAAAAAATGGTTTAGTTACCCATTTCTCACAATATATAAAATTATATTTTTACCAATTTTAGAAAGCATATTTTTTAAAATTAAATTAAATATTTAAATCATTATAAAAAATTTATATTAAGGTGAATTTCATGTATTTTTCAGAAACATTTCTTTTTTTGATGAATAGTGAAATATACTTATTTTTATTAAAAACATCCTTATCGTTTAAATAATTTTCAAGTTTAAATTAAATTTTTAATTGGATTTAATGTAAAATTAGATAAATTATATTAAAATTTTCCTAATTTAGTTCATTATTATCAATTTAATATTGAATTTCATTTTTAAAACCTTCTATAATTAGGATAATTTTTGTCACAGACTGTCCTCGGGGCCCATGCCATGACTACCCCAAGCCCGCCTTCTATAGGCCAGGGGCTGGTGACTAGCACCAAAGGCATAAATCCCGATATAAATGGAAGGTGTTTCCTTTATGATAGTAACAAACACAACATAGTACAAAACTGAAGCAAGCACTAAGTAAACTGATTACAAAGGTAACTGCTGAAAAGTAAATGGGCCAGTATTCAAACCCAACTAAAAGTACAGTACAAATAAAAAGTAAAGTACAATATCAGTAAATTAATGTAGGAACACCAAGTCATCCTCTGGGAATTCCACCCGAAGGGTGGGTACATATGGTCTCCTCGGCACCTCGGGTCTGTCTGTCTGCTCCTTGCACGCCTCACTAGGTGGTCCACCTCCGGGTACCGTCCAGCTCCACAAGACACCTCCCTGATCAGTGTTGTCCGCTGTCTTCATCCAACACAACGTAGTGTGGGAAAATCCCGTGAAGGGGTGAGTATACGATACTCAGTTGGGACCCTGAGACCCCCGAAGGTCTCCTAGAATCCACAAAGGATAAGCCACAAAGGAAAGATAAAATCAAGAAGTTTCAAAAACCCTAATTAGGTATATTCCCATAAATATACCTATGTTATCAATATCAGTTAGGTTCCACTCTCGATCCCAAGCACAACTTAGTCCAAATAGGAAAGATAGCCAATCACATCAAAGATAATGATTGAAAGTAAAGACTCGGCTCACACTGGTATACATCTTTCATATAGCAGTAGAGATGATCATATGTAGTCACTGATTCATCTAAGATGCCAGACCCACATAGGATATAAGACCAGCTAAGAAGTCGGACCCACATAGGATATAGACCAGCTACTCTGTCAGCCCACTCAGGATACAAGTACAGAGGTCAAACTGCTGGACCCACGTAGGATACAAGAATAATAGTCATCTCTGTCTAACCAACAGAGGATCCCAGTACAGATGTCATCGCCGTCTAACCCACATATGATCCTAGTATGGAAGTCATCATCATCGAACCCATAGAGTATCTTAGTATGGATGTCATCATCGTCGAACAAATGGAGGATCCTAGTACGGTAGACGTCGTCATCGAACCCATGGAGGATCCCGGTACGATAGTCGATGCAGTCGCAGCCAGCTCTAGTGTTCCCACACACGACACGCTTGATTCTGGGAGGGTCTTCTCTTCAACACAAGGGGTCGAAACATCAACTAACATGAAGCCCAAATTTGATGTATCCCAAAGTTCCGTCTCGTCAAAAAAAACCCAACATGATAGACGCTGCGTCAATCTGACGCCCGGTCTGAGAGTTATTGGTTTTCCATTCAAGGGGCCCGATTGGTTTTTAATCTAAAACCAACCCAACCATACTCTAACTATGTTCAAACCTCAAGAGGATTATTCCAAAAGAACCATCTCATCAAAAGGAATTCAACGTAGTTGACGACACGCCAATCAGAAGTCCAGTCCTTATGTTATGAGCATTTCCCCTCCAAGGGACCGGTTGGTTTTGGGTTCGAACCCACCCGACCGTACAGAAACGTTTCCAAAACCTTGAGTGAAATATACCAAAATGACCATCTTGATCCAAGGATTCCTACGCAACTGACGGTGCGCCTATTGGAGGTTTTTAGTTAAGTTATGGGAAAATAATGAAAAACAGTCCGGAATGGGGGGTCTGGGCCCGGTTCGACCCGGCCAAACGCACCCTGGGTCGACACGACCTGGGTCCGGGTCCGACCCAGTAAGACGCAGCCCGGGCCGGCTGGGCACGACCCTGTCCACCGAACCCACCCCAGCCCGGCCGAGGGGGGGGGGGGTGTTGGCTCAACCAGCTGGTCGAGCGGGGGGTGCATCCTCCATTTCTGCGGATGCAGCCCCAGAATGATGCCAGGGGTCTCCCCAGATCCCGCACAGCCATGGGATCCGTAGCTCATTGCTGTGGGATCTTCCAATCGCCGTCGCGACCGTTGCCACCCCCTCCATGCAGCCGGATGGTGCCGGCTGCTGCCTCTGGCCACCGGGGTCTTCCGTGGCCCACTGGAGTCATTCTGCTGGTCCTTGTTTCCTCCCGTCTGCGCCTACGGTCGTCTTGGTATCCGAAAATCACTACAAAGTATCTAAATTGCTGTTATGGTATCATTTTATTGTCGCCAACATCCCGCGCATCGAGAACAAAATATCAGTGGGTCCGGACTTTTTCGTTAGTCCGTACCCACAATTTTAGTGGTTCAAAACATCATCAAACAATTAAACTCCATGTTCGAGAGTATAATCCACAAAAAGAAAATATACAAATTCCCTTACCATGTAGTTGATTTCATTCGTCGTCGAGCCACATAAGACGAGCATCATGGTAGATGGGCGTCGTGGAATAACAGTGTCGTTCCACCAACAATAGAGGAAGGGTAGTTGTTGTAGGTGACGTAGGCTCCTTGATGTCGAGGTGCATCTGAGGAGGATGCATTGTTCGAAGAAGATTCTTCGCATTCTTCACCGGGGGTGTTCTTCGTTGAACAACAGTGTTCTTCGTCTATGAAGTATCCCCTCTCCTTTAATTCCCCAAAGTCTCTTCTAAAAGTTGTTTTCCAACAAAAAGAAAAAGAGGCTCCCAATTAATAGAATTTTCATGCAATTCATATTAATTCTAAAGTAGTTCCAATTAATTTAACGCTGATATTAGATTTATAGGTTGGCACATTTAAATAGATGAGGGAGGTAGGAAGGCTCCAACATAATGAATATGTGGAGTTTTCAAAGTAATAAAAGAGGGTTATTAATGGGGAGTTATGGGGAGATGAGAGTTGGGCTCATGTGGGACCCACATCACAAATATCCACACTTGGGAGGAAATAACCAATTCACAAATAAAATTGTGTACCACAAAATTTTATTTAGTTTAATATTAAACCCCAAAGATTAATTTTCAACCCGCATAAAATGAAACTGCGGTAAAGGTCCCCTTAAGAAAATACCAGTGCTGTGAGTTCATCGGTGCCCTCAGATTTTAATTCCAAGCACCACTTCAAATGATAAAAATACCCGCTCGTTCATTCAATGAACATTGTAACGCCCCGACCCCAGTTACCCAGAGTCGGTGCATTATTACATAACATTGGCATGATAATAAGAAAGATCAAATCTCGAAAGACCGGTTGGTTTAGTAGCCTTGGAAACACTAGATATATTCATAAAATTTTACATTACATTTCAAAGTGAAAAACTACTACAACAACAAAGTCTTCATATCCACACTATTAACCCCTCATAATATCCCTGCAAGTCAATCATAATTTACTTCTTCACTACCTGGGAAAAATAAAACATAGAAAAGGGGTGAGCTCAAATGCCCAGTAAGGATAACAATATAGCGGAACATTCAAAATAAGCATAAACATTTAAGGCAATGAATTACTAAAACAAAAGCCTTTTAAACATGAGCTTCAACATGGTATGGCATAAATAAAATGAAATAATGCCATTTACTTACTCACATGGATATTCTACTAATCTAATAATCACATGCAAAAATCAATAACCACTTTCATAATGTTGGAATGCATAATGCCAGACTATCATAACCACATAGCCAAGGCCTCGTGCCAAGACTACAAATAAGATTTTGTCAAGGCCTTGTGCCAAGACACTAGTTTGTCTCATGAGACCTACCGATGCATCGAGGAGCTATAGCGGGCTCCACCCGTCACTTATTAAGTCCAATGCATTCCCATATGAAAAGGTTTAAACATAACATAAACATTCGTATTAAAACTAGCATAAGAAATGTCAATACTTTCACCATAAACTATGAATGGTATAAAAATAGCACATCCACAGTCAAACATATCACAAAACCTTCAATACAATATAGAAGTTTTGTATCATAATAAATCAACTTCAAATAATCTTAAAATCCATCAAAGGATGTTGACATAGATGAAATCAAAATTCTTTTAAAAGAAATATCTCCTTCTATTTTGAAATCATTTAAGATCCATATAAAATAAAACATTTTCTTTGAAAATATTCTTATAATCTTGTAAGGGAAATCTTTGAAGATTTTATAACGGTGTAAAATAACCGCACCCGCCGTATAAGTTAAAAAAAAACATTCTTACCTCAATTCTGTCGAAAAGGTTAAAAAGGACCTTGTTTTGAAAATGACGGAAAGATTCCTTTATAAACCTCTTATAAAAAGTCAAACAAGGGTATAAATGACTTTAACCCATATTCTTGTAAATAGTAAAAATGTTTTGAAATACATTTTTAAGAAACATAGATGTGGATGATAAAGATATCCCAGTAGATTATTACGTATAAACAACCTCGGATAATGAAGAGATTGTGAAATAAACCCTTACCTTGTACTTTTCCTTGGTTGGGGTAGGTTAACCTCCTGCATAATGGTGAAATAATTGTTATTAAATTATAAAAGAATCATATACATTAATATGATATCATATATGATCTTTTAATATTGATTTGATAATATCTTAGTATTATCGTCGTTTCGTGTGTTAACTTACTCATTTTCTTTTATATGTTTTGTTACATAAGTCATGTTTGTTGTATCTTATTCATATCCAGAATGATATCAAGTCCTTAAACATCATTTTTAAATCATTAAATGATAATTATACTTGAATGGATACGATGGAGAATGAATCTCATCACGTTCGTGGAGACGGTAGTCCGTACGTACGCACGAACGCTACTTCCATTTAATTTTTATTTTAAAAGAATCGAATCCAAATGATACATAGTTATATTACTATTCCAGTATAATATAATATTTTATATATGTTACTTAAGTTCATTAACACCATCCTTTATACGTTCCATGTGTGGTATGAACGAGTCATATCATTTTAAGGGGGCGGTAGTCCGCACTTCCTCAAATGAAATTATCGTATGTATATACAACATGAAACGAATAATGGTATGAAATAGAATGGAATTACAGAATCTTATATAAAATATATATATCATTAATATCATATTTAATTACAGTTCCATCATAATGGCCACCATGAGAGGCGGTAAGATGTATTTGAACAATCATCGTTTCCTGAGGCGTTAGTTTTCCATCCACAGAATCATTATGTTAATCATCCATTAGATGGAGTTGTGTGTATGTGTAGTTTGAATCCTTCTTATAACAACATCCTAGTATATTTAGGATACTGGTGTTGTTACAAAAGAAAGGAAATAAAAAGAGTTTGGGGGTTGGAGAAGCAAAATAAATGAAAATAATTTAAGAGAAATCGTTACCTTTAATTTAGGTAACTCACTTTGGTTGGAACCAAAGGACTTCTTGAAATGCTTTCTGCCTAAGGGTAAGCTTCAAGGAGGAGGAGAGGGATTTGGGGAGCTTAGTTGGGCAGAGTTTGGACGATCCAAGTGGCTTGAGAGGTGTGAGGAATGAGTAGAAGTGGTCTCCTTTTATAAGGGAGAGGAGGGGCTCTTTAGGAAAGTGTGAAAGTATTACTTTATAATATATTTGTATTCGGTTTATAATGGACCAAAAAACATTGAGGTAGAAGATAAGATGACTCATATTCTAAATAACATCAACCAATAAGAATTGGACAGGTTTTAGATAATATTTTAATCATTATAATCTTATTTATTTAAATGATTTATTAATGAGGTAAACATTTCATCATTATTGTGTCATTAATAATTTAAATTATATGATGTCTAAAAATTATAAATAAAATATCATTATGTAGTAAATCTTTTTATCTTTCTAATGAATATTTATAATCGAAAATCCAACATGTATAACCCTATGTAAAAATTGTTCTTCTAAAAGATGTAAGCTTATGCCATTTTTATTTTTATTTTAACTTTATTAATATAATGTGTCATTATCACTTACAAGTGGATCCATGGGGTCCCAAAACAGACCCAAAGATGCCCATGGTCGACCATGTATCAACCAATAGGGTTAAGACACGTTTTAGGGTAATTTAGTATTATTATAATATTATTTTTTAACCCTTATTTACCGGATTTACCCTTTAACCATGGTAAATAAAATATTTACCGCAGTAATTATTCAAAATGTGTAAAAATAAAAGTTACCTATTTACATAATTTGGACATCCTGATTCAAAATATGGAATCCATTTTCCTAAATTCAAAACACAGAAGTGGTAGAAATTAATTTAAAATTAATTCCCGTTGTCAAAACAAAAAGCGTGTTTTTAAGAGGTAATAACTATCAAAAGATTGACACTTGTTTATGTTCGGTTTAATTGTAAAATTATGTCCAATGACCAACATTATATTAAATGGTAAAAATATATTCTAAATATACTTTAAAACCACTCAAATTCACAATTTATCACTATTAATTATTTTGATTAAAAAAGTTGTTTTTAATTAAAATTTAGTAATTTTCACTATTCATCAAAATATGAAAGTTATCCGAAATGTACCAAAATTTCACCCTAGGCTAATTTTGATATTCCGAATCCAAAAATGAAGTCCATTTTCAAATATAAAATATATATAATTTTAAAAAGTAGGTATTAGTATTCACAACGGCTAGTTTAATTAGTTGTGGTGTGTGTTAGAACTCGAGGTTGCGTACAACACACGCTATCGCATTATTCGAAGGGAAACGTACCGTGGAAGCTTGGGGTGTTACATTCTCCCCTCCTTCAAATAATTGCGTCCTCGCAATTTCTAGAATACTTATTACATGAAAAGACTCGGGTGGTTCTTCATTATAAGTTCCTCGGGTTCCCACGTTGCCTCTTCCATCTTATGGTTTCTCCACAAAACTTTTACCAGACGCGTCGTCCGGTTTCTCAGTACTTGTTCTCTTGTATCAAGAATCCTGACGGGCTCTTCACAATAGGAAAGATCAGGTTCCAGTTCCAATTCCTCATAGGTGAGTACATGCGTTGGGTCAGGCATGTATTTTCTCAACAGAGATACGTGGAACACATCGTGATCTTTGGAGAGACTTGGCGGCATTGCCAATCGGTAAGCTACAGCCCCAATTCGTTCTAGAATTTCGAAAGGTCCGATGTACCTGGGACTCAATTTACCTTTCATACCAAAACGTATGACTCCCTTCCATGGAGATACCTTTAGGAAAACATGATCACCGACCTGAAATTCCAAATCCTTCCTTCGATTATCGGCATAGCTCTTCTGCCTACTTTGAGCTGCTTTGATGTGATTTTGGATTACCTTCACCTTTTCCACCGTTTCCTCCACCAGTTCTGGGCCTACAAGTTTTCTTTCACCAACGTCATCCCAACAGGTTGGTGTACGACATCTCTTTCCGTATAACGCTTCATATGGTGCCATCTGAATACTCGAATGGAAGCTATTGTTATAGGAAAATTCTACTAGTGGTAAATATTGATCCCAAATACCCTGAAAATCAAGTGAGCAAGATCTCAACATGTCTTCTAAGGTCTGAATAGTCCGTTCTGATTGTCCGTCTGTCTGAGGGTGGTAAGCAGTGCTCAAATGAAGTTCAGTATCCAGGGATTTTTGAAGACTTTTCCAAAATCTTGAAGTAAAACGGGGATCACGATCAGAAACAATCGATAGGGGAACTCCATGAAGTCTCACAACATCATTAATGTATAGTCTTGCTAGACGTTCCAGGGGTAGATCTTCTCTTATAGCAAGAAAATGTGTTGACTTGGTAAGACGATCAACAATAACCCATATTGCATCGTTCCTTCTAGGAGTCTTTGGTAGCCCCATAACAAATTCCATCGTAATATTGTCCCATTTCCACTCCGGTATGGGAAGAGGTTGCATGACTCCTCCAGGCTGTTGCCTTCCAGCTTTCACTTGTTGACAAACCATACATCTTGACACAAAATCAGCAATCTCCCTCTTCATGTTGTCCCACCAAAAATGTTCCTTCAAATCTCTATACATTTTGGTGCTCCCAGGGTGTATAGAGAAATTGGAACTATGAGCGTCATCCAGCAATTCCCTTTTTAGATCAGGTATATTGGGAACACAAAGTCTCTTCCCGAATTTCAAAATTCCATCTTCATACACAAAGTCTCTCAGTCTCCCATCATTCACAGCTTTAATCTTCTTCTGAAATTCTTCATCATCGGTCTGGGAACTCTTAATCCTTTCTAGTAAAGATGGTTTGGCAACCATTTGAAAAAGCATTGATGTTTCACCTTCCCTGGTTATTCCCATGTCCATCTTCTCTAGATCCATGAAAATTGGATCCCTTTCAATTCTCATCATGTTCAGAACTCCATGGTCTTTTCTGCTCAAAGCATCTGCTACTTTGTTTGCTTTCCCCGGGTGGTAGTGTATCGTGCAATCATAATCCTTGAGTAATTCAAGCCATCTCCTTTGCCTCATGTTGAGTTCTTTTTGTGAGAAAATATACTTCAGACTCTTGTGATCAGTATAAATCTCACATTTTTCACCATAGAGGTAGTGCCTCCATATCTTCAAAGCAAAGATCACAGCTGCTAACTCAATATCATGAGTAGGATAGTTTTGTTCATGAATTTTCAACTGTCGTGATGCATAGTCAATAACTCTATCATTCTGCATAAGGACACAACCAAGTCCTTTCTTTGATGCATCACTATAAATAACGAACCCATCATTCCCCGATGGTAGAGTCAATATAGGAGCATTGACTAATCTTCTCTTCAGTTCTTCGAAAAATTCTTCACACTCTTTTGTCCAAACAAATTTAACCCCTTTACGTGTGAGCTTCGTTAATGGGTTATCCAATCGGGCAAAATTCTGGACGAAACGTCGATAATAACCTGCCAAGCCAATAAAACTACGTACCTCAGTTATACTCGTAGGTGCTGGCAATTCTTGGATTGCTTTGGTCTTAGAAGGATCAACAGAGATTCCATATTTAGAGACAATATGGCCAAGAAAAGAAATCTCCTGAAGCCAGAATTCACACTTGCTAAACTTTCCATATAATTCATGCCTCCTCAGAGTCTTCAAGATAATGCGTAAGTGATTTTCATGATCTTCGTAGGTTTTGGAGTATACCAAGATATCATCAATAAATACCACCACAAATTCATCGAGATACTCCTTGAAAACTCTATTCATCAGATCCATGAATACAGAGGGTGCATTAGTCAATCCAAACGGCATTACAGTAAACTCGTAATGCCCGTACCTGGTTCGAAATGCTGTCTTCGGAATGTCTTCCTTCTTTACACACAACTGATGGTATCCAGATCGAAGGTCAATCTTTGAAAAGTATTGAGCTCCATGCAGTTGGTCAAATAAATCATCAATACGAGGTAGGGGATACTTGTTCTTTATCGTTATAGCATTGATCTCCCTGTAATCGATACATAACCTCATAGATCCATCTTTCTTTTTAACAAAAAGAACAGGGGCTCCCCATGGAGAAACACTAGGGCGAATAAATCCCTTATTACTCAATTCCTCTAGTTGTTTCTTTAGTTCGACTAACTCTACAGTGGCCATTCTATAAGGGGTCTTCGATATAGGCCTTGATCCAGGAATCAAATCAATGGAAAACTCAACTTCTCGTTCTGGAGGATGTCCAGGTAAATCTTCCGGAAATACATCTACAAATTCTTTCACAACAGGTACATCCTCTATTTGAACATTACTTTCCTCACCGACAGTTATTTCATTCTCTTCCTCCCCAATAATTGAATTAAGTTGAGCTACTGGGGGTGGATCTAAATAAGAATTAGGTGGTGACGATTCTGCTCTAAAAATATGGTGTTCCTTATCATTATCATCAAGAATCGTAACCTATTTCTTCTTACAATAAATCTTCGCATCATAGTCCGAAAGCCAGTCCATACCGAGGATTATATCAAACTCAATCATAGGTATGACGATGAGATCAGCAGATAAAGAAAATTTATGTGCTCTAATGGGGACTGATTCACAAAACTTTGTTGCAACAATACTTCCCTTAAGAGTTTTGACTGACAACTCCCTTATTAAATCAAATTGGAAATATCTAATTTTCTTAGCAAACTGTGAAGATATGAAACAATGCGATGATCCAGAATCAAATAATGCATTTGCTTAACTTGAGGAAACCATTAAATTACCTGCCACCACGTCTTTCGGAGCTTCTACCTTAGCAGTAGTGATAGCATAAGCCTGGCCTTGATCCCTTGGCCTTTTCTGAGGTAAGTTCTCCTGACGCTTAGGACATGCATTTGCATAATGCCCCATCTCCCTGCAATTGTAGCACTGAACGTTGGTAGCTTCCTTCTTCCCCTTGCAATCATGAGCTTGGTGGCCTTTTTCACCACACTTGTAACAGACTCCCATTCCCTTCAGGCAAGCACTGGGGTGTTTCTTCCCGCATTTACCACAAGATGGATATTCAACCTTTCCCTTCTTCCCCTTATTTCCATTCCCAGATTGATCAGCAGGTCTCTTCTTCTCTTGCTTTGCTTTAAAGTCATAAGACTTAGAGAATTCCTTTTCGGTCTTGATAGCACATGAGACAATGTCTTCGTACGATGAAAAGGATTGTGAGACTAATGCTCGACGGAGAAATGGTTTTAACCCATCAAATAAACGATCAATCTTACTTCTTGGGTTGCGTATATAATCTCCAGCATACCTCGCTAACCTTGTAAAGTTAGCCTCATACTTTGTGACATTATCATCCTCCTTTTGTCTCAGACTTAGAAATTGCCTTTCCATATCCGCTCGATGGTCGCGAGGGAAGTATTTTTCTAAAAACAGATCTTTGAACTCCCTCCATTCCATATTTGATACTTCATCACCTTCCTTCATGTTTTGAATCAATGACCACCATTGATCAGCATCTCCAGTGAGGTGGTAAACTGCCATGATAACTTTTTCCCTTTCACTGCTCCCCAAAGCCTGAAATATTTTCTCTAGGGAAAATATCCATTGCTCAGCTACTAATGGATTTGTATTCCCGTTGAAAGTTGGTGGTTGTTGCCTCATGAATCGATCTAACATTGATCCTCCACGCTGCGGATCAGGGTGCTCCATACGGGTAAGGTTATTATTCATAACATGAGTAAGTTGTCCCAGTATGGTGATTAGCTGATCGGCACCAGTTGCATCACCAGCCCCACTATAATTATCTTGAGCAGGAGGGAAATCCCTACATAGAGTGCGTGCATTGATACGGTTTCCATTTCTTCCACTAGGCGCCATTTCTAAACAATGGCATAAACTAGATCAGTTTATGAATCAAAATACATAATCCCATACTTATAAAACACTTAACATAAATTGAACTATTTATGGATATAATCCATAATCATAAAAATGTTTTCTTTGAGGAAGTATATACTCATAAACCCTTCATAATGATTTGTAAAGAAAATGAGAGTTATCCTAAGCATATCCCCCGGGAGTGTCATAACCAAGAGTGCAGCACGGCCCGTTGTCGTGCACCAGTTCCCGTTCGAGTCTAGCTCAAAGCGGTGTTTTTGGGTTTTACCCCTAGGTACATCTGTGCCAGAGCCGCCTCTACCTTCTCGTATCCAGACAGGGATGTATTGCTCGGAAAACTCACAAAATCTCTACAATACCAAAATTCTAGGAAGTTCTTCTATACTAATCCTCAAAGTTCATCTTAGGTCTACGTGCTCTAATCAGAGTTTATCTAAATCTAGCTTCCAAGGTTTGTACTAAACTTCCTCTGATACCAACTGTAACGCCCCGACCCCAGTTACCCAGAGTCGGTGCATTATTACATAACATTGTCATGATCACAAGAAAGATCAAATCTCGAAAGACCGATTGGTTTAGTATCCTTGGAAACACTAGATATATTCATAAAGTTTTACATTACATTTCAAAGTGAAAAACTACTACAACAACAAAGTCTTCATATCCACACTATTAACCCCTCATAATATCCCTGCAAGTCAATCATAATTTACTTCTTCACTACTTGGGAAAAATAAAACATAGAAAAGGGGTGAGCTCAAATGCCCAGTAAGGATAACAATATAGCGGAACATTCAAAATAAGCATAAACATTTAAGGCAATGAATTACTAAAACAAAAGCCTTTTAAACATGAACTTCAACATGGTATGGCATAAATAAAATGAAATAATTCCATTTACTTACTCACATGGATATTCTACTAATCTAATAATCACATGCAAAAATCAATAACCACTTTCATAATGTTGGAATGCATAATGCCAGACTATCATAACCACATAGCCAAGGCCTCGTGCCAAGACTACAAATAAGATTTTGTCAAGGCCTTATTCCAAGACACTAGTTTGTCTCATGAGACCTACCGATGCATCGAGGAGCTATAGCGGGCTCCACCCGTCACTTATTAAGTCCAATGCATTCCCATATGAAAAGGTTTAAACATAACATAAACATTCGTATTAAAACTAGCATACGAAATGTCAATACTTTCACCATAAACTATGAATGGTATAAAAATAGCACATCCACAGTCAAACAGATCACAAAACCTTCAATACAATATAGAAGTTTTGTATCATAATAAATCAACTTCAAATAATCTTAAAATCCATCAAAGGATGTTGACATAGATGAAATCAAAATTCTTTTAAAAGAAATATCTCCTTTTATTTTGAAACCATTTAAGATCCATATAAAATAAAACATTTTCTTTGAAAATATTCTTATAAGCTTGTAAGGGAAAGCTTTGAAGATTTTATAACGGCGTAAAATAACCGCACCCGCCGTATAAGTTAAAAAAACATTCTTACCTCAATTCTGTCGAAAAGGTTAAAAAGGACCTTGTTTTGAAAACGACGGAAAGATTCCTTTATAAACCTCTTATAAAAAGTCAAACAAGGGTATAAATGACTTTAACCCATATTATTGTAAATAGTAAAAATGTTTTGAAATACATTTTTAAGAAACATAGATGTGGATGATAAAGATATCCCAGTAGATTATTACGTATAAACAACCTCGGATAATGAAGAGATTGTGAAATAAACCCTTACCTTGTACTTTTCCTTGGTTGGGGTAGGTTAACCTCCTGTATAATGGTGAAATAATTGTTATTAAATTATAAAAGAATCATATACATTAATATGATATCATATATGATCTTTTAATATTGATTTGATAATATCTTAGTATTATCGTCGTTTCGTGTGTTAACTTACTCATTTTCTTTTATATGTTTTGTTACATAAGTCATGTTTGTTGTATCTTATTCATATCCAGAATGATATCAAGTCCTTAAACATCATTTTTAAATCATTAAATGATAATTATACTTGAATGGATACGATGGAGAATGAATCTCATCGCGTTCGTGGAGACGGTAGTCCGTACGTACGCACGAACGCTACTTCCATTTAATTTTTATTTTAAAAGAATTGAATCCAAATGATACATAGGTATATTACTATTCCAGTATAATATAATATTTTATATATGTTACTTAAGTTCATTAACACCATCCTTTATACGTTCCATGTGTGGTATGAACGAGTCATATCATTTTAAGGGGGCGGTAGTCCGCACTTCCTCAAATGAAATTATCGTATGTATATACAACATGAAACGAATAATGGTATGAAATAGAATGGAATTACAGAAGCTTATATAAAATATATATATCATTAATATCATATTTAATTACAGTTCCATCATAATGGCCACCATGAGAGGCGGTAAGATGTATTTGAACAATCATCGTTTCGTGAGGCGTTAGTTTGCCATCAACAGAAACATTATGTTCATCATCCATTAGATGGAGTTGTGTGTATGTGTAGTTTGAATCCTTCTTATAACAACATCCTAGTATATTGAGGATACTGGTGTTGTTACAAAAGAAAGGAAATAAAAAGAGTTTGGGGGTTGGAGAAGCAAAATAAATGAAAATAATTTAAGAGAAATCGTTACCTTTAATTTAGGTAACTCACTTTGGTTGGAACCAAAGGACTTCTTGAAATGCTTTCTGCCTAAGGGTAAGCTTCAAGGAGGAGGAGAGGGATGTGGGGAGCTTATTTGGGCAGAGTTTGGACGAGCCAAGTGGCTTGAGAGGTGTGAGGAATGAGTAGAAGTGGTCTCCTTTTATAAGGGAGAGGAGGGGCTCTTTAGGAAAGTGTGAAAGTATTACTTTATAATATATTTGTATTCGGTTTATAATGGTCCAAAAATCATTGAGGTCGAACATAAGATGACTCATATTCTAAATAACATCAACCAATAAGAATTGGACAGGTTTTAGATAATATTTTAATCATTATAATCTTATTAATTTAAATGATTTATTAATGAGGTAAACATTGCATCATTATTGTGTAATTAATAATTTAAATTATTTGATGTCTAAAAATTATAAATAAAATATAATTATGTAGGAAATCTTTTTATCTTTCTAATTAATATTTATAATCGAAAATCCAACATGTATAACCCTATGTAAAAATTGTTCTTCTAAAAGATGTAAGCTTATGCCATTTTTATTTTTATTTTAACTTTATTAATATAATGTGTCATTATCACTTACAAGTGGATCCATGGGGTCCCAAAACAGACCCAAAAATGCCCATGGTCGACCATGTATCAACCAATAGGGTTAGGACACGTTTTAGGGTAATTTAGTATTATTATAATATTATTTTTTTAACCCTTATTTACCGGATTTACCCTTTAACCATGGTAAATAAAATATTTACCGCAGTAATTATTCTAAATGTGTAAAAATAAAAGTTACCTATTTAAATAATTTGGACATCCTGATTCCAAATATGGAATCCATTTTCCTAAATTCAAAACACAGAAGTGGCAGAAATTAATTTAAAATTAATTCCCGCTGTCAAAACAAAAAGCGTGTTTTTAAGAGGTAATAACTATCAAAAGATTGACACTTGTTTATGTTCCGTTTAATTGTAAAATTATGTCCAATGACCAACATTATATTAAATGGTAAAAATATATTCTAAATATACTTTAAAACCACTCAAATTCAAAATTTATCACTATTAATTATTTTGATTAAAAAAGTTGTTTTTAATTAAAATTTAGTAATTTTCACTATTCATCAAAATATGAAAGTTATCCGAAATGTACCAAAATTTCACCCTAGGCTAATTTTGATATTCCGAATCCAAAAATGAAGTCCATTTTCAAATATAAAATATATATAATTTCAAAAAGTAGGTATTAGTATTCACAACGGCTAGTTTAATTAGTTGTGGTGTGTGTTAGAACTCGAGGTTGCGTACAACACACGCTATCGCATTATTCGAAGGGAAACGTACCGTGGAAGCTTGGGGTGTTACAAACATACCCAAGCTAATCTTAGGAAATTGATTCCTGGAAAACAGGGCGTCGGAATCAGGTGCCGTTAGAAGACACATACTCATAAAATTTCAATGTATTTAAAAAAAATTCCTTGAAATTCCCAGGTCTTTACATTACTCCCACCTCAGGTATTTACGTCCCTATAAAGAAACAACATACACTAGGGAAATAAAAAGGGTTACTGAGCATGAATCTGTGCCTCCCGCTCTCATGTTCTCTTTTGAAGGTTCCCGTGTTGCCAGAGAACGTGCATCAGAGAAATCAACCATCCATGAAGGACCCACTCATGTCGATCCTCGATCTCCAGTGGAACCTATGATAATTTAGCCCCGTTGTCAATAACCAGCTCCCTGTGATCGGTGATGTGGGTTAGGTTGTGCACGTATCTCCTCAGCTGAGATACGTTGAAGACGTCATGCACCTGGTGAAACTGAGGTGGAAGGGCCAGGTGGTAAACCACCTCGCCTACTCTGTTGATGACCTAGAAAGGCCTGGTGAAGCGTGGAGATAACTTGTCACCCCGACCAAATCTCCGTATTCTACGATGAGGTGAGAGTCGTAAGAAAACCTGGTCGCTATCCTTAAACTCCAGTGGTCTCCACCTCTTATTAGCATATGACTTCTTTCTGCTCTGTACAGTTCTCATCCGCTCCTGGATGTTCTGCACCTTCTCCATCATATCCTGAACCATCTCTGTTCCTACAAGTTCTGACTCCATAGGGTCAGTATAGCACAGAGGTGATCTGCATGGTCGTTCGTATAGTGCCTCGTAAGGTTCCATCCCGATGGTAGAGTGGTAGCTGTTGTTGTATGCAAACTCCACCAAGGGTAAGTGATCCTCCCAGCTATGACCAAAGTCAAGGACACATGCACGAAGCATGTCCTTGAGAGTCCAAATGGTCCTCTCTATCTGGCCATCCATCTGAGGATTAAAGGAAGTGCTCAGGCGTAGCTGCGTCCCAAATGCATCCTGGAACCCCTTCCAAAGTTGGGAAGTAAAGTGAGCATCTCGATCGGAGACAATAGATGATGAAACACCATGAAGTCGTACGATCTTCTGAACATAAAGGCGTCCCAAGCTCTCTACCGATCCCTGCTCTCTGATCGGAAGGAAGTGGGCCGACTTGGTGAGTCGGTCTACGATCTCCTAGATGGAGTCGTACCCTCTGGATTTACATGGAATCCCCGTCATGAAATCCATGGAGATCCAGTCCCAGTTTCACTTCAGAACCTCTAAGGGATGTACCAAGCCTGCTGGTACCTGGTGCTCTACCTTCACTTGCTGGCAAGTGAGACATCGTGAAATGAACTTTGCTATAACCTTCTTCATACCTGACCACCAGATCTATTATATGAGGTCCTGGTACATCTTCGCCACTCCTTAGTTTACCGCTAGAGGAGAAGTGTGAAACTCCCTCAGCACTTCCTCCTGCAGTGAAACTGGTACCATGGTTCGTCCCCTGAAGAGGATGATGTGCTCTCCTCCTTCAGAAAATCCATCAGGCGCCTGCCCTCTAGAAATATGAGCATGTTGCATCTCTCAGTCAACGTCCCCACGTTCTGCCTCTCTGACTTGCTGAAGGAGTGGAGGAGTGACTGTGAGAGACTATAGAAAAGCTACTCCATCTCTATCCACAAAGGATATCTGCAATGTGGCTAGCTGCTCTATCACCTCTCCTAGTAGCTGAATACCTGATCTCCTACTGAGATAATCAGCCACAACGTTCCCCTTCCCATGAGTATAGAATATTTCAAAGTCATAGTCCTGGAGGAACTTGATCCATCACCGTTGTCTCAGGTTTAGGTCATTCTGTGAGAAAATGTAACTGAGACTCTGGTGGTCAGAGTAGACTATAAAGCGCTCGACCATTAGATAGCGCCGCCACATCTTCAGGGAGAATACCACTACTGCTAACTCCCTGTCATGGGTAGCGTAGTTCTGCTCGTGCTGCCTCAACTTCCATGAACCATAAGCGATCACCATTGGCTCCTGTATCAGGACACACTCGAGACTGGTCCTTGATGCGTCATAGTAAACTACTAACCCTAGGCCCTACTCAGATAGCCTCAAGATGGGCGCATTGGCCAATCTCTATCTCAGCTCTTGAAATCTCTGCGGGAATATATCTGACAACATAAATGGTTTCCCATTATTCCTCAAAGCTAAAAGCGGTGCTACAAATCTAGAGAAGTATGGCACAAATCTCCAATAGTACCTAGCCAGTCCCATAAAACTCTGAACCTCCATTACACTCCGGGGTGGCTCCCAAGCAAGTACTTCCTCGATCTTCGTAGAATCCACCACAACTCCCGCCTCCGAGATGACGTGCCCCATAAAGTGAACCTCTCTAATCTAGAACTAACACTTCAAGAGCTTACCATAAATCTGGGGCTCTTGGAGTGTGTCCAGTATAACCTACAAGTGGTAGGTGTGATCCTCCTTAGTAGATGAGTAAATCAGTATGTCGTTAATGAAGACTACGACAAACTGATTGAGGTAAGGATGGAAAATCATGTTCACGAGACTCATGAACACTACATGAGTTTTGGTTATGCTAAAGATCCTAACTAAGAACTTGTAGTGGCCATACCAACACTTGAAGTTCTTCTTCTACACATCCTCGTCTCAAACTCTGAGTTGGTGATAGCCTGACCTAAGGTCTATCTTCGAGAACCATCATGCTCCCTTAAGCTGATCGAAGAGGCCATCAATCCTTGGAAGTGGCTACTTGTTCCTTATGGTGACCTAATTCAGGAAACGGCAGTCGACACATAGTCGTAATCTCCCATCCACCTTCTTGGAAAAAAAAATCAGAGAAGCCCAGGGTGAAACACTGGGTCGGATGAATCCTTTTCCCTGAAAGTCCTCCAACTGTACCCGCAGCTCACGAAGCTCGGCGGGAGCCATCCGATATGTTATAGTAGATATCGGTATTGTCCCCGATACAAGTCTATGAATAATTATACCTCTCTTAGAGGAGGAAGTCCCAGAACATTGTCATGAAAAACGTCCGCATACTGATCCACCACAATAGGAAAACTCAGACTCTGCACATCAACTTCTCCAAGGATGAGACTAGACAACTGATGTGTGATTGGATGCCTCCTCCTCTGTGTAAGTCCATCCTGCACTGCAAAGGCTTCCTTCTCACTGGTGAACTTGAACTTGGTCCCATCTGTGCGGATACACCGCACTTCACACTTAATACAGTCGATCTGAGCATGGACTTTAGATAACCAGTCCATCCACATGATGATGTCGTAACGCCTCAACGCCGCTACAAGAAGATCCCAGATGAAACTATCACCTCCTAGAGTAAGCTCAAACAGGTGGAACCAGTGTGTAATCATCGAGTCTACTCCCGTAAGAGTCTCTAGCTGTAAGGATTAAGCCAACGGCTTCGTCAGAATCTATGATCTCCAAAAAATGGCAGCGACAATGAAATAATGAATCACACCTGTGTCTATAAGAACTACAGCAAGGGTGGAGTAGACACAGATAGTACCTCGAATCATCTCAGGTGTACCATGGTCGTAAGCCTCCGCTTCTTAGAGCTGAGCCTGCCTCTGCCCGCCAGCTCCCTATGGTCGGGGAGGACCTCCTGGTGGTGGTGGTGGTAGGGCCTCGCAATTTCGTCCACCACCCGCTGCTCGGACAGATCCTCTGCCTCATCTGCCTGCTCCCAGCGGACCGCCACGGCCGATCCTCTACCTCTTCCTTGGAGGTCCCTCCACTTTCTGCTGCTCATCTGAATGGCAGGTCGGGCAGTCCCAAGCTATGTGACCCTGCCCGACGCATGCATAGCACTACCTTCTCCTCGTAAGGATGGCTCTGTTTTGTGTGCCCCACACAACCAAACATGAATCCTGAGGTCACCCTCTTGATGGCCTGGTCCGTTTGGACCCCTATGATATCTGTCTACTGTCGGCTGTAGAAGACTCCTCTACGTGTATCCCTGTGGTGGGTCTCGCTGCTGGTGGCTGGTCAGCGAGAAATCTCTCCACTAAAAGGATCGCTCCAGCACCCCTTCCTGTGTCTGGATGTTTAGGGGAATCGTCGAAGCCTTGATCTTGTTCTTCAGTCCCTGCTCGAAGGTCCGGGTGCTGAAGAACGGGTCCCGTACCATATCCATGGAGTAGCTTGAGAGGTCAATAAATCTTTCTAAGTACTGAGCTACTGTCATACTGCCATACTAAAGATGAAGTTACTCTTGAATGCGCACTACACGAAGAGTGGCGGGAACAAAATCCGAGCAGAAGAGACTCTCGAAGTCCGTCCAAAGTAGATACTCCACATCGTGCACCTGGAGAATCAATCTCCAACATCTACCAGCTGATTCATATAGGAGACTCGTAGCAAGGATCACCATGATATCAGATGATGTCCCTACCAATCTGAATACTCTGACGATAGCCTCCAGCCAATCATCGGCTGCCTGAGGGTCCGTCTCTCTGCGGAACCTGGGCGGCCTCTGTCGCTAAAACTCATGCAACGCGTTCAGGCGGCGTGCACTCTCTGCTGCTGGGGCTGGTAGCATCAGTGGATCAGCGGGTAGTGGTGTTGTTGGTGCCTCTGCTATAATGGGGCCCTGCACTGAGGCCTCGTCACTCGGTGGGATGCCATCTCGCACGTCACTCAGAAACCCAGATGGATGCCTTCATTGAGCCATCTTGAAAAGAAACAGGTGCGCCACAATCAGACAATATACCTGGTTAGCTAACACAAAGTAATCACAAAGAATACTTTTGAAACACACACTCGCAATCAGTTTTTTCGTGCACTGAGTCAAAAATCAGAGGTCAGGGCCTTGGTGAATGGATACATCAACCGCCGCACCAACACTGGACTCCCTGGACTAATAACCACACTTAATACTCTAAACACTATTACTTCACAGAAAGAAAATTATCATATTACTGAGTTCTACGGTAGAACCAACCTTCCTCTGATAATAATTTTTCATGACCCGTCCTCGGGGCCCGTGTCGTGGCTACCCCAAGCCCGCATTCCATAGGCCATGGGCTGGCGACTAGCACCAAAGGCATAAATCCCGATATAAAGGGAAGGAGTTGCCTTTATGATAGTAACAAACACAACCGAGTACACAACAGAAGCAAGAACTGAGTAATATGATAACAAAGGTAAATGCTGAAAATTAAATGGGCTAGTATACAAACCGAACTAAAAGTATAGTACAACTGAAAAGGAAAGTACAACTGCACTAAACTAAAGCAGGAACACTGAGTCGTCCTCCGGGAATTCCACCTGAAGTGTTGGTACAAATGGTCTGCTCGGCACCTCGGGTCCGTCCGTCCGCTCCATGCACCCCTCACTAGGTGGTCTACCTCTGGGAACCATCCAGATCCACAAGACTCCTCCACAATTAGTCTTGTCCGCTTTCTGCATCCAACACAATGTTTTGCGGGCATAGCCTGTGAAGGAGTTAGTATACGATAATCAGTAGGGACCCCGAGGCCCCCTAATGTCTCCCAGAATCCACAAAGGATAAACCACAATGGAAAGGTACAATCACGAAATATCAACAAACCCTACTTAGGTATATTCCCATACATATACCTAAGTTATGAATCTCAGTTTGGCTCCAACTCTCGAGACCAAGAATAACTCAGTCCACACAGGAAATATAGTCAATCACATAAAAGATAATGATTGAAAGTCAAGACTCAGCTAACACAGGTATACATCTTTCATATTACGGTAGAGATGATCAGATATAGTCACTGATATATCTAAGTTGTCAGACCCACATAGGATACAAGACCAGCTAAGTTGTCAAACCCACATAGGATACAAGACCAGCTACTCTGTCAGACCCACTCAGGATACAAGTACTGAGGTCAAACTGCGGGACCCACGTAGGATACAAGAATAGTAGTCATCGATGTCGAACCCACAGAGGATCCTAGTACATATGTCATCGCCATCAAACCTATAGAGGATCCTATTACAGAAGTCATTATCATCGAATCCATGGAGGATCCTAGTACAGAAGTCATCAACGTTGAACCCATAGAAGATCCTAGTACAGTAGACGTCGTCATCGAACCCACGGAGGATCCCGGTACGGTAGTCGATGCAGTCACAACCAGCTCTAGGGTTCCTGCACGCAGCACGCTTGATTCCAAGAGGGTCCGCTCCCTAAGACAAGGGGTTCATACATCAACTAACACGATGTCCAAAGTTGATGTATCCCGAAGTTCCGTCTTGTCAAAAGAAACCCAACGCGACAGATGGTGCATCAATCAGATGCTCGGTCTGAGAGTTATTGCCTTTTCTATTCCAGGGGCCCAGTTGGTTTTTAAGATAAAACCAACCTGAACATACTCCAGGTTCATTGAAACATCAAGAGGATTATTCAAAAAGAACCATCTCATAAAAAGTAATTCAACGTAGTTGACGACACGTCAATCAGAAATCTGGTCCTTATGTTATGAGTGTTTCCGCTCCAATGGCCATGTTGGTTTCGGGTTCGAACCCACCCACCCATACCCAAACATCACTTAAACCTAGAGTATAATATATCTAAATGATTGTCTTGATCCAAGTATTTCCATGAAACTGACGGTGCGTCGATCTATGTTTTGTAGCTCATGTTATGGGCAAAATACCGAAAGACTATCTAAAATGGGGGGTCAAGGCCCGGTCCGACCCGGCCCAACCCACCCTAGGTCGACCCACACCAGGTAAACACGACCTGGGT
Organism: Viscum album; assembly: GCA_963277665.1. Lineage (NCBI taxonomy): Eukaryota > Viridiplantae > Streptophyta > Magnoliopsida > Santalales > Viscaceae > Viscum > Viscum album. Next base: position 195,223,612 of record OY728145.1, read on the forward strand.
CTGGGTCCGGCCTGGCTGGGCACGACCCAGCCCGAATGGCGCAGCCCGGTCCACGTGACCCGCCCAGCACGGCCGAGGGGGGGGGGGGGGGCTGGCTCGGCCAGTTGGCTGAGTGGGGGGGGGGGGGTGACCCTCGTTTCAGCGAATGCGGTGCTAGGATAGCGCCGCAGGTCTCCCTAGATCCCGTGTAGCTGCGGGATCTTCCGCTCACCTCCGTGGTCGTTGCTAGCCGCCAGGGTCTTCTGTGAGCCTCCAGAGTCATTCTGGTGGTCCGTTGTTGCGCCTGTCTGTGTCTGCGGTCATCTTGGGATCCAAACTTCACTGTGAAGGCTCTAAATCGCTGTTGTTGTCCTCTTTCATCATTGCTAACATCCCAAACATCAATAAAAAAATGTACACGGGTCTAGACTTGTTCGTTAGTCCGTACCCACCACGTTAGTGGTTAAAAACATCATCTAACAATTAAACGCCATGTTCGAGAGTATAATTTATATAAATAAAATATACAAATTAACCTACCACATAGTTGAAATCATTTGTCATCGAGCCATGGAAGATGAGCATCGTGGTAGACGGGCGTCGTGGAAGACAAGAATCGCAGTAGACGAGCGTCGCTAAAGAATGGTGTCATTCCACCAACGATGGAAGAAGGTTCATTGTCGTAGGTGACATTGGATCCTTGACGTTGAGGTGTGTCCGAGGAGGATGCGTCGTTGCAAGAAGTTTCTTCGTGTTCTTCGCTGGGGGTGTTCTTCGTTGAATAACGATGTTCTTAGTCGATGAAGGATCCCCTCTCCTTTAATTCCCCATAGTCTCTTCCAAAAGAGGTTTTCCAACGAAAAGAAAAAGAGGCTCTCAATTAATAGAATTGTCATGCAAATCAAATTAATTCCAAAGAGGTGCCAATTAATTTAACACTGATATTAAATTGACAGGTTGGCACATTTAAACGGATGAGGGAGGTATGAAGGCTCCACCATAATGAATATGTGGAGTTGTCAAAGTAATAAAAGAGGGTTATTAATGGGGAGTTATGGGGAGATGAAGGTTGGGCTAGTGTGGGTCCCACCTCACAAATATCCACACTTGGGAGGAAATAACCAATTCACAAATAAAATTGTGTACCACACAATTTTATTTAGTTTAAGATTAAACCCCCAAAAATTAACATTCGACCAACATAAAATGAAACTATAGTAAAGGTCCCCTTAAGCAAATACTAGTGCTGCGAGTTCATTAGTGCCCTCAGATTTCAATTCTGAGCGCCGCTTCAAAAGATAGAAAAACCTGCTCGTTCGTTCACTGAACATACACGAGCTAAACTTCAGAAATTGATTCTGGGCACACTGGGTCTCAGAATCAGGTTCCGTCAGAAGCCACAGACTCATAAAATTTCAAAGTATTTTAAAAATAAAATTTCCTTGAAATTTCTGGGTTTTTAAAATTTTTTTTTAGAAATCTGTTTTTTCATCATTTTTACTAGTATAATTTTAAATTGAATTTATCCAATTCAATAAATTAAATTTTGAAAATATAATTCCATATATATATATTTTGCATAATATATATATTATAATAAGTTAAATTTTATTTTTTAACATAATTAATAGTGGACATAGTAAATATTAATTACCATAGTTAAAGTAAAAATGGGTTTACTAGGGGTTAAACTAAAAAGATAAGGGTGAAAATTACCTAAAAACATGTATACAATCTCTTTATGACTATATTTTTAATTTACTATGTATAAATATAACTAATAATCTAATTTTGTTTTTTACTATTTTGGAATTTAAAAAACCTGGGTACATCTTTTTATTTTCAAAAATTCTCGGGGTACTACAAATCTCAATAATAAAAGGATACCCACTCTCCTCTCTTCATAACACCATTATTTTTTTTTTCACTAGACCAATACCTGAAGTAATAAATTCTAAAATTCCATTAAATAATCCTATAAGATGTTATTTTTCTGAAAATATATTATACTAATAGTTTTGGATAATCATAAAGAGGTGGTTTGAGAAGATGTAAAATTAGAAACTTTTAATTTTTGTACTTTTTATCGTTCCACCACTAGATATTATTCATATATGATTGTATAATGAAATTAGTACCTACTATTTACTAATGTGTTATTATCTTAAGTTCATGACCGATAGACAACCATTCTTCCTTTAAATGGGAAATAATAACATCACTCCAGTGTAAGGAGACCTACAGCCTCACGGACTAATGTGACAAATTTTCTATCAACACATCTCATGGTTGGGTATGATGTTATATTTAAATTATATATAATATTTTTATCACATAATTATACCCATATTTTTAATATATCATATATAAATGTTTTAATTTCCATTCCATAGTGGACACAATAATATCGCTCATGGGTACAACGGACTACCATCTCATTAAATGTTGTGATCTATATTTCCGTAATGCTTTCATGATGGGTAATAAGGAAACATTAAATCAATATTTTTAATAAAAAAGAAATAATTATGATATTCATAAAAAAATTAATTATTAAAATATAATAAACTATTTTTTTCTTTTCTTTTCACTCACTAAAATATGGTAACATCGTTCGTGTACGTATAGACTAATACATTCAATGAATCGATGAGACTCTATTTCCATCACCAAACCATATGGATGATATATATATTATCATAGTTAAAAAGTTAATATTCTACATATTATATTATTATCATCATTAAAAGATATAATACAACTTATATCATTTCCATAATGATATATTAAAAATATAATTGTTACTCACGCATACGTACTACTAACCGTCTCCATGATCGTTACATAATCTATTTCCAAAAAAATGATTAGTATTAAAAGTATAATTTATGAATAAATTTTAAAATTATGCCTTTATTAATATTCTATTTATGTTTAAATAATTACATCTTAGAACAATTGTCAAACTAACAAATTCATTTTTGACATATACATCAGATATCGTCGAAACAGCCAACATTGACTTAATTGATTAAGTAATTGTATATAACATATAAGTTAGTTAAATAAATGGACTAATAGTATTCTATGTAGTTATTAAAAACATAAATAGTGAATATAAATTAATCATTTTTGAAGATATAGAATGAAATAGATGGGTTATACTCAATGTAAGGAACATCGTCCCAATTTACCTTTATTGAGGCATATTTTATTATTTTTCACCTAATTTATTTTATTTTATGTTTATAATTTCCATTTTAAATTTAATATAATGGTTCTATAATAATTAATTTTATTTTATGTTAAAATTTGATTTATTTTATTCAATTGGATTTTACTTGAAATTTAAGTGGTATATAATTTCAAAACTCAATTTATTTTCATTGGGTTATATTACTTCTTGGGAATATTTGATATTCTTATATAATATGTGTAATGAAATTTAATTATCTTATGTTGTATTTATGATTATTTTATATGAATTTATAGTTGATACATATAATATATTCATTTATTAATTTTCACATCAATGTTATGATCCATGTAAGGGTTTATTTCACAATCTCACTATTATCGAGATTATTTACTCTAAAATTTTAGTTAAAGGAAATTGTTTGATAAATATATAATATACCCATTTAAGTTTCTTATTATCTAGTTATTCATGATATTTTCAAGTAATAAAAACATATGTTACATTCTTTGGCACTTAAAACTATTGTTTATATTTTTTTTATGAAAATTCAAATTCCTTTCTCACTTTGGTCTGAAATCTATTTTGTTCCGAAACTATGTTTTAGAAAATAAAAAATATTTTTAACCTTTTAAAAAGGATTTATTAATTAAATCTTTTTAAATCTTTATTTTTTTATTTTTTATTAAATTGAATCTCCATTCAAATTACAAAATAAGTCTTATCTTTTTTTATAAAAAATGTGAAAAAAATATTTGTTTTAACATACTTGGATTTTATATAATTTATTATAGTTATGATCTATCAATGTTTTAAAAAATAAGTTATATGATTCAAATTTTATATTGAAATATATTTATTTTAATTTTTTTTGTGAAATTATAGTTTTAAAATTATTTTCAATGTAAAAAAGTTTATTTTACTTAAGAATGTTTTAAGGTTGTTTTTATTGAATGTCTACTCATCAAGGATATCAACCATTTATTTTACTTATGATACAATTGGGATATGTGGTACTAATATCATAATTATTCATTATTTATATGTTTTATGATAATTCTAACAAAATAAATTACTTATATTCATGTGTTTGATTCATTTTTATAGCTGTTAACTTTCCTTTGAAAACATTCACTATCTTGCGCTCATTGTAAAATTCATTTCCATTAAATATTGATATTATTTTAAACATGGATACCATTATATCGAAAAAAACACATTATTTTTATGTATTATTTTTATTTTAAATATGTCTATTGTTTGTATCATGGATATTATTATTTCTAAAAACCATCTACCATTTTTTAATACAGTTTTTACATTGAAAGTTATTTTATTAAATTGTAAATATTGATAAATTTATATTATTTAGTTAATACAGTTATTTATTGAAAAGGGATATCGATTCATGAATTAAATTTATTATCTGATATATGAGAAACGATTTGGACCTATAAGGATGGGTGTGGCCCATAATATTATATCCCCTTGATGCATAATTAGTCTCATGAGGTGAATCAATAAGCTTTCATTAAAAGGGATTCCACTTAGGGTTTTAAACTATCATTCAAAAGGTCTTAATGGTATTAATATCATGTGGTGGGAATATGATGTCAAATAATTTATCATTTCTTTAATTAATAATTCATCCATTATTATCAATGTGATTTTCCCAATGACAATATATTTCATTTCCTATAATTCTCAATTTATTGACTAAATGGAATGTCTATTTAATTATTTACCTTTCCATAATGATTATTCATTACAAATTATCAATTTTTTTTATTAAATCTTCCAAATAGTCATAACCACATATTTAAAGATATAGGGATTAGTTTAAAATATTGTTTTATTATGTACCGTATCTTAAATAATATAATAATACATATCAAACCCATGAAATAAAAATATAATAATAATTTTTATGGGGGTTTCGAATTGATTTAATAATATATATTATTTTAAGAGATTGTATACTTATATGTATTAATGAGCACAATCTTGTTCTACTCATCCCTCACAAAATTTATTGAAATCCTATATACATATATAGTTAAATATTTTATTTATGGATAAATTTTAACAACAATCCAGTAAATAAATATTTATTAGATAATAAATAAATATTTATGATCTATAAAACATGAATAAAATTATTTATTGGTATTAAGAATAATATTAATTCAATTTATTGAATTCATATATAATTTAATTAAGATTAGTGAAAACACTTAATGTGTGACCCTTCAAGATTTTTTCCCATTGGAACAAGGTGGGTCTACATAAAGTACAAGATTACAAGATATAAATGGGTTATGAAACAAAATAGAAAGAACGGAATTTCACCACATAAATACACACATACAAACACTCATTGTGTAATATAATACCTTCAACACAATATCTCATCTAGTAGGTTGGGAATATGTTTCATCAACCAATAGTTTTGGTACATCTTTATTTAATTATCTAAAATCTACATGTTGTAATACTACAAACTTGGAATTTAATGTGATTGTTTCATTTCAATCAAAGGGTTAAGATATCAGCTTCCATAAAGTTAGATGGGGAAAATCATTCCTTGAATTCTTAATTAATAACACATCACTCATGATGCACCCAATGTGTCTAAATTATTCATGAAAAATTGTCGACATGGTCTAAGAAATACAAATAATTTCATGAGTTGTAATATTCATTAATAAAAATGTTAATGTCAAATGAATATTTCACAGAGTTACGGATAAAAATATCTGATGACTAAAAAGCATGCAAGAGTCCTACTGGTGGTTCTATTTTCAAAATATCCCATCCTGGTGATTACCATGTATGAACATCATGAGAAGAAGTTTCATCTTATTATGATTTACTATCAATTTACTTTCAAACTTCTATGATTCCCATCATCAAATTTTATCTATGAGTAAAAATATATTTAATAATATCCTCATGGAATTTTAAGTTTATCATCATAGAAGGAACTTATATAAACATATCAATGTGATAGATACGCTAGTACTTTATTACATTAAATTCATACAAAAAATTAACATTATATTATAGTATGTTTTATTCATATTCAAATCCTGGAATATTCATATAATCTAAATTATAAACAATTGGTTCTAGAAGATGAACTCTATGAAACTCCCAATTGGACTAGATATAGCTGCCTATGAATTTAAATTAGCTAGACCTCACATTATGATCTTGATTATACTAAATTAAGGATTATTTAAAGAGTTCCCTATATCATCTTCCATTGATATTATACTCAGTACGATTTCAATTCCTCGAGAACAATCCCTCAAAAGAGATTATTTTGAAGTATTTTCTTTGTGTGTATATATAACCTTGGATCCTTTACAAGAGCCATAACTATAGTAATATCAAAAATAGTGTGTGACATGATGTTCTATACTAGGTATCATGTTAATATATTATAGAAATTTCCATATCTATAATAATTTTTAGCTATCTCTGAATCCAATATATACTCGGACTCTACTAGAGAACAAGAGACAATGGACTTCTTTGAGCTCTTCCAGATCACAACACCTCCATTCCTAGTGAAGATGTATCTTGTCTAGGATTTTAGATCATCCTGATCTATTTAAAAACTATAATATTCTTAACCTCATATGACTAGTTTACCATCAACTCCATTGATTAGGAATAAATCATTAAATATTCTTAGATACTATAGTATAGTCATGAATTCCATACAATGGTGGTCACCTGTGTCATATTGACATATTCTTACCATACTCAGGAAATAGTTGACATCAATCCTAGTATATAACATGACATGCATGACTGAACAAATCACAGATGTGTATTGATTCCATTCCATCATATTTATTTCCTTATGTTCCAAAGGACACATTTTTATAGAAAGGTCAATTCTATATAACATTGACAATAATACATTATTGGATTCATCTATATAGAACCTCTTCATTAAATTTCCAATATATGAACCAAGACTAAGGGGAAGTTTCCTCTTAGACCTATCAATATTGAACCTCATCCTAGGAAGGAATTATTATTTACCAATTCCATTCATTATAAGGTATTTATTCAACAATGATTTAATGTTTTGTAAGACTGGTATTTCGTTTCCAATAAGTAATATATCATTGACTTATATTATTATAAAAATGATATATTTACCACTAAACTTCTTATAGAAACCCGGCTCACATTCATTATTTCCTCAACCAAATTCTATTTTGGATTCATAAAATTGAATGTTCCAATACCTGGATGCTTTAATTACATTATGAATGAGTCTTTTCGTATTTTATACCTTATTGTAATACATTAGAGTCACAAACCCTAAGGTTTGTCTCATATAGAAATTTTTATAAGGTTCACATTAATCATGTATAATTTTAAATACATTTTCCAATATCATAGTCATGAAAAACTAAAGTGGATAGTTTAATTATAATGGATTTCAAAATTCCAACTTGTGAAAATGTTTGATCAATTTAAATTATTTGATATTATTTAAACCCTTTTTCAACCAATCCTACCTTATAATTACTGGATTTCTTATCGATTCCTATTATCTTCTTCAAAAATAATTTAAAAACACAAAGATTTACATCCATAGTAGGATATACCAAAATAAAGGATTAGTTTTGGTACATAGAATCCATTTCTGAATTCAGGACATCTTCCACTTAGAAACTTATTTTACACTTACTACTTCCTTTTAGGTATAAGGATCATTATTATCAACAAATAATGAGTCACCAAAGGAAATTACTTGAAAACCATATAGTTTTGGTTCTCTAACATATTGTATAATCCTACAAAGTATCTGTATCTCTGGTACTTATTCTTCACTGGGGATTCATGGAATCTATTCCTGGCCAACTCATGTGTATTGTGAGCTTAAGATTTATCAAATTTGAATTATTTTATCCAAGGGGAATTTACGTGAAATTTATTAAGTGTTTAATACTTTCATAACTCAATTTCTTTTCATTTAGTTATATTACTTCTTATGCGTCTTTGATATTCTAATATAAAGTTTGTAATGAAATTTTGTTATCTAATGTTGTATTTATTATTAATTTATATGAATTTATAGTTGATACAAATAATATATTCATTGATTAATTTTCACTTCAATGTTATGATCCTTATAAGGGTTTATTTCAGAGAATCATTATAATTGAGATTGTTTACTATAAAATATTAGTTAACGGAAATTGTTTGATCATTTTCTAATAAACCAATTTCATTTCCTTATCCTTTTGTTATTCATGATATATTCAAGTAATAGAAAAATATTTTACACGCTTTGGCACTTAAAACAATTGTTTAAATGTTTTTATGAAAATTCAAATTCTTTTCCCTCTTTGATCAGAATACCATTTTGTTAGAAAAAAAGTTTAAAGAAATGAAAAATATTTTTATACTTTTCCAAATGATTTATTAATTTAATATTTAGCCAATTTTATTATTTTTATTTTTTTTGAATGGAATCATCTTTCCATTTTTAAAAAAATCCTTATTTATATTTTTATAAAAAATGTGAAAATAATATTTGTTTTAACATAATTGGATTATATATAATTTCTTATCGTTATGGCCTCTAAATGGTTTAAAAAATATTTTTTATGTTTCAAATTTTATTTTGAAATATATTTATTTTCATTTTTTGTGAAATTATAGTTTTAAAATTATTTTCAATGTAAATATGTTATTTTCCTTAAGAATGTTTTAAGGAATTGTTTTTTTGGTATTTCTACTCATCAATGATATAAAACATTTTTTTAAATATGATCCATTAGGGATATGATGTATTGATATTATCTTTACTCATTATTTTGATTTTGTATGATAATTCTAACAAAATAACTTATTGATATTCACATGGTTGCTCTATTGTTTTATAGCAATTAACTTTCCGTTGAAAACATTCATTATCTTATGATCATTGTACATTTCATTTCCATTAAATATAGATATTATTTGAAACATGGATACAATTATATCAAAAAAATGTTATTTTTGTGTATGATTTTTCTCTTAAATATCAGTATTTTTTGTCTTGTGGATATGATTATTTCTTAAACCATTTACTATTTTTTCATTGGGTTTTTACTTTGAATGTTATTTGATTAAATTGTAAATTTTGATATATTTATATTTTTTAGTCAATATTGACATTTTTTTATAAGGAATATTGATTCATGAATTAAATTTATTATTTGATATATGAGAAATGATTTGGATCTACAATGATGGGTTTTTCCCATAATTATATATCCCCTTGATACATAAGTGGTCTCATGGGGTGAATCAATAAGCTTGCATTAAAAGGGCTTCCACCTATGGTTTTAAACTATCTTTTGAAATGTCTTGATGGTATTAATATCATATAGTGGGAATCTGATGTCTAATAATTTATCATTTTATTAATTATTAATTGAATCATTATTATCTATGAGATTTTCACCATGACAATATATCTCATTTCATTTAATTCTCAATTTAGTGACTAAATGGAAGGTATTTTTATTTATTTACCATTCTATATTGATTATGCATTCAAAATTAACAATTTTTTTGAGTAACCCTACCAAATAGACATAACCAAATATTTATAGACCTTGAGGTTATTTTTAAATATTATTTTATTATGCACCAAATATTAAATAATATAATAATACTTATCCAACCCATGTCATAAAATTGTAATAATACTATTTTATGGGTATTTCTAAATGATGCAATAATAAATATTATTTTAGAAGATTGTAAATTAATATTTATCAATAAACGTAGTACTGTTCTACTCACCCCTTACAACTTTTATCGAATTCCTATATTTATATTTACATAAATATTTTATTTACATTCCACTAAATAAATATTTATTAGATAATAAATAAATATTTATGGTCTATAAAACTTGAATAAAATTATTTTCTGGTATGGATAATAATATTTATCCCTTAATTATATTAAAATATAATTTAATTAAGATAAGTGAAATCACTTAGTGTGAAACCCTTAAGGATTATTTCCCATTGTAATTAGGTGGGTTTACCTAATGTACAAGATTACTAGATAAAATGAGTCAACAAACAAAATAGAAATAATTGAATTTCACCACCTAAATACACACATACAAAACTCACTGTATAATATAATACCTTCATCACAATACTTTATCTTGAAGGTTGTACATATGTTTCATCAACCTATATAGCTGATACATATTTCTTTGACTATCTATAATATACAAGTTTTTATACTGTAAACATGGAATTTAAGGTGATGGTTTGATTTCAATCAAAGGGTTGAGATATCAGCTTTCATATTTTTAGAAAAGGAAAATATTTCCTCAAATTCCTAATTAATAACACATCACTCATGATGAACCCAATGTATCTAACTTATTCATGAACCATTATCAGCATGGTAAGATAAATACATATTATTTCATGAGTTGTAATATTCATTAATAATAATGTTAATTTTAAAGGACCGTTTTACACAGTTATTGATAAGAATATCTGATGACCACAAGGCATGCAGAATTTTCACTGGTGGTTCTATTCTCATAATATCCCAAATTAAAGATTACCATGTGAGATCTTCATAAGAAGAAGTATCGTACACTTATAATTACATTCAATTGAGTTTTAAAATTTTATGATTCCAATCGTCACATTTTATATTGGAGTAGAAATATATTTAAGAATATCTTCATGGAATTTCAAGATTCTCATCATAAAGGAAACTTCTATGACCTTATCAATGTGATAGATACCCTAGTACTTTTGTAATAAATTTATACAAAAAATGAACCATATATAATGATTTATTTTATTAATATTAAAATATTGCAACATTCATGTAATCTAAATAATAAATAGTTGGTTCTAGAACAGGAAATCTAAGAAACCCCAAATGGACTAGATAAAACTGCCAATGAATTTCAATTAGGTAGACCTCACACAATGATCATGTTTATTTACAGTTAAGGATTAATTAAATAGGTCCACGATATCATCTTCCATGGATATTCTACTCAATCTCATTTCACCTTCTTGAGAATAATCCCTAAAAAGAGATACTTAAGAAGTATTTTATTTGTCTATGGATGTAACCTTGTATCCTTTACAAGAGCCACCACTATAGTACTATCACAATAGAGCGTGAAATGATGTTTTCTATTAGGTACCACATTAACATCTTATATGATGATCTATATCTATACTACTTTTTAGCTATCTCTGAGTCCAATATATACTCAGACTCTACTAGAGAACAGGTGACAATAGTCTTTTTTGAGCTCTTCCAGGTCTTGTCACCTTCATTCATAGTGTAGATGTATCTTGTCTATGATTGCAGATCATCATGATCTATTTGAAAACTAAAATTTTCATATACTTTGATGAATAGTTCATCATCTCCACTATTGATTAAGAATATATCCTTAATACTTCTTTGATACATACGGATAGTCTGGAATTCCATCTAATGGAGGTCACCTGGGTCATCTTGATATCTTCCTACCATAGTCAGGCCATAATGGACATATATCCTAGTATACAACATAACATGCATGACTCACCCAATCACATATTTGTATTGATTCCATGCCATCGTCTTTATTTCCTGATGTTCTAAAGGGCACATTTTTATATAAAGTTTAATTATATATAGCCTTGGAAACAATCCATTCTTGGATTTTCCATATACAACATCTTCAACAACATGTCAATATATGTACCATGAATTAGGAAATATGGCCTCTTGGACCTATCATGATTAAACCTAATCCTAGGAAGGTATTCTTATTTACCAAGTTCATTCATTATAAGGGATTTATTAAACCATGATTTAATATTTTGTAAGACTGATATTTTATTTCCAATAAGTAATATGTCATTGACTTATACTATTATGAAAATGATCACTTTCCCACTAAACATATTATAGACACATGGATCACATTCATTATTTACTCAACTAAATTCTATTTTGGCTTCATTAAATTGAATGTTCCAATAAATGGATTCTTTAATTAATTTATAAATGGGTCTTTTCATCTTTCATTAATTATTGTAATACATTTGAGTCACAAAACCTTAGGGTTGTCACATATGGATATTTTTAGAAGGTTCACATTAATTAAGTCTTTTTTAAAATAAATTTTACAAATAACATAGTTATAGAAAGATGAAGTGGATAGTTGAATTATTATGGATTTCAAAATTGCAATAAGTGAAAATGTTTGATTAATTTCAATTATTTGATAGTGTTTAAACCCTTTTGCAACCAATCCTCCATTAGAATTATTTACTTGACTATACATGTCTAGTATCTACTTCAATAACCATTTAAAAATTCCAATATTTACATCCATAAGAGGATATACCAAAATACATGATTGATTTTGTTATATAGAATCCATTTCTAAATTCATGACTTCTTTCCACCTAGAAACTTAGTTTACACTTACCACTTCCTTGTAGGTCTAAGGAACATTATTATCAAAAAATAATGAGTCATGAAAGGAAATTAAATTAAACCCATATAGTTTTGTTTCTCTAACCTCTCTTATAATCCTATAAAGTATTTGCATCTCTAGTACTTCTTCTTCCCTAGGGCTTTGTAGAATCTATTCTTAGCCAACTCATGTGTATCGTGAGCATCGGATTTATCGATGTCTATCTCACAGCCACGATCTCTTTTAGAGATATGATCCTTATCAATGGATGTGGTATGTACATCAACCAAAACCATTTATCCTGATAATTGTATATAAAATATCCCCTTGTTCCACTGGGATATACCATAAAGGTAAAATATGTGCCTCAGGGTTCATGTTTTTACCTGGAGAGGATTTAACAAATTATTCTGATCATAACACATGTATGTATGATAAAAAATTTTTCTTTATAATCCACAATTTATATGGAATAATATCTGACTCTTTGGTAGTAACTTGGTTTAGAATGTATGATGTTGTCTGTTATTTGTATCCCCAATAGGATAATAAAAGACTTGCATGAATAAAAATTTAACTCACCATATCCAAAAAGGATTTATTTGTCCTTTAACTTTTAGTATTTTACTGAGGTTTATAAGGATGAGTTAGTTGAGATAGAATCACAAACTCCCATAAATAATGAGTTAAGGATTGATTACGTAATTATACACCACGTTCAAAATGAAGTTTATTAATCTTCTTACCAATCCTATTCCCAAATTCATTTTAATATTCCTTGAATGGATCAAATTTATCCATCGTATACATCATTAAGTAGAGATAACCAAATCTACTTAAATAATTATTAAAATTTAGGAAGTATTTATACCCACCTATTTTTTCAACTAGATATGGTCCAAACAATGTGGTATGAATTAATTAAAGAATCACTTTGACTCTTTCACCTTTAACAATAAATTTTTCTTTAGACATTTTTACTTGTAAACATGCACAACACACACCAAGTGATTATATTTCATAATAATATAAATATAAACCATTGTTTAATTTAGTAAAATTATTTAATTTTATATAAAATATCTAGTAATTATCTAGTTGGTTGTTTTATGATTTATGTGAATATGTTCCATTATCTGTTTCTATTATTTTCATTGTCCAATCCACCTCATATATTCCATTATTTAAATATTCCTTATGATAAAAAATGCTATGTTTGTAAAAGAAGACTTTTTTGCTTCCAAAAGGTGAAAATAAATCCATTTTTATCAAGTCTGGATATGAAATTAATGTTCTAATTAATGGATGAAACAAAATAACACCCATTTCAAACCAAGTTCATTCGAGTAACCCAGATGAGTTTGTAGTCCTTCATTTCCACAACAACAAGTTTAGATCTCTTATATACTCATAGATATACCACCTCATTAAATCTGCTCGAAATTATATGGATCCTGTATTTAAATACATATGTGGGAACCAAAATATATTTCTAATTTCCAATTTAATGAAATATAAAAATTTCACCCAATAACAAACACACATGAAGAATCCCTTTCTTTTTTTACATTGGTGCAGGTTCTTCTTCTAGTGGAAATTATTTTAATATATAAAATAAAAATAATGATTTTTCTTCCCTATCTATTGATCCTTATCTTCATGGAAGGGAATTATGATGGAGATTTAGATTTGGATAAATTCAAAAGTCCTTTCCTTTTTCTCACCATAAGGATGTAAGGTTTTTCATTCTTTTTATCCTTATCAATTTGGTGAATCAATTTGAGAATATCTTGAAGATACTTCTCAACTTTTTCCATTTTAAATTTATTAAAAAAAACTAGAGAATCTCTAAGGGAGTGATACAAGAATTCTATAATTTCAAAATTCATCAAGTAGTTTAAACACTTGAACCCTTAGGTAATCAATATAGCCATTGAACTAGACAATGTTTGGTCCAGATGGCACAACCTCTCAATGAATAAATATATTGAGTTCCTTAGATATATTAAAACATTTACATCTTTCTATATCCTGGTATATACCATTAATACTATCTATCATGCTATAGGAATCAATATTTTTATGAGACTTTATGAGTTCAATTAAAACAGATGAAATCATTAATCATTTAAGGTTGACTACATTGTTAAAATGTATATTATAAATTGTGAAAACTTCATCATTTTCCTCCTTAATATGAGGATTAGGCAATGTGGAATCTAGTACATAAGATCTATATTTATATCTCCACACAATGTGGAGGTGTATGAACCTTTCATGGATATTAATACTAGTGAAAAGATTTTATTTATCAAATATAGATCACATAGATAATGTGGAGGATAAAATCTACATTATTCTATAATTATAAAAATAGAAGAATATATTTACTTTTATTGATTATAAATTCTGCGAGTCACAATGAATTTAATTTTATTAATTATACCTCAATTTTATTGATTCCCATTGACCTAATCCATTGAACTCAGAATGTATCAAGACAATAGAGATTCAAGTAGAAAGGATCCATATTTCCTTTATTATAATTCAAATTAAAAATGAAGAGTACATTAAATTATTTAGTTTTATGACCTTGCTAATAGTGGAATTTTTATTCCATAATCCCTTAATTAGACTCCCTAATCATGAAATCATAAAGAGGATTTCTTCATAATTTTCCCAAAATTTTTATTGGACATATGTATTATGTTAAAAAAAATACATATTTGGTTAATTTAACCCACTGTCTTTGTTAAGACTTCCTGATAATTAAAAATTCCCTAACATAAACTAAATTTAAGTCATAACTATATTTTCATCTTAATTCAGACAATGGAAGGATTATTTTGACATAATATTATATTGGAGTTTTTTATATATTATATTTAATGTTTATCTTGTTTTTTCCTTTACTTGTCTTTTTAATATTAAGTGGGTCATACTTAAGTGATTATACATTTTTGATAAAACCTTTATAAAAAATACAATTATTTAAATTCAATATTTTCAAATTAGTTCATTTATTCATGTGTTCATGATCATACATCCGTAAAATAACTAAAACATAAGACATAAATAAATATTTAAATAAATAAGTTACCCTATCATGATATTATTTAACTATTGACATATTGAGAGGATAATAAATCAGCTGATGACCTAGGAAGAAAACACTTTGTATCAATCTTGGAATGATTTGAACAATTTCACCAACACAAAAGTATATAACTTGGGTAGGTTTCATATCAAATCCACCTTTAACTAATAGAATGTTCTTTGGAATACCTAATTTAATAAATTTATTTTTAACTCACATATAGGTGTGGGGATCGAAAGGGTTGGATAAGATGAATTATATAAAAAACATTAGAATCAAAGGTACTACATAAAAAAGGAGGAAATGATGACACATAGGAAAAAATATTTATTTAAATATTTAATTAGTTAAATAAATTTTAAATATATTCAATTAAATTATATTAACACATAAATACGTCTTGGTCATGATAATGATCAGTTATACAAATTAAACAGTTTCAAAAAAGTACAGAGACTAACATTTATTTACAATCATTAATTATTATTAAGATAAATAAACATTAATAAATTATTTAATTAATTCCCTTTTTTATTAATGTCCATCCAACATTTCTTGATGATAGCAATCATAAACTCATTGATCAAAAAGAAATGACATTATGAATAAATAAAAATAATTATAATAAATTAATGGAGAATTTAGTAATTATTGGAAGAATGTATTAATTTTTCAAAAACATTAGGTTCCAATATTTTTAATAAAGATTTAATAACTATATTAATAATTTAATGCATTTTCATTTACTTCCTATATATAGAGACTCCTCGATGATTAATTACGAGATACTTGAAAAGTATCTTGGTTTCTTTGTACCGGGGATAAACATCTGGGGCTTTAGTGTGTGCCTTAGCTAGACTACATGGTGTGTACAATCTAGTTACATGTTGTGCATCTTTATTTACCTATTTCCTCAAAAATCATTGAGGGAATTTAAATGTTCTTATAAAAAGGATCCATATGTTGTGTACTCCCACTACACACCAAGTTTTCTACTATCTATGTGTCTATTTAACTCGTCTAATGGCTGGATGTGTATATCAAATGCATGAATTAATGAGCTACATTCCATGTATGTTGGGTACAACTCAGGGTTTTCATTAATGCTTCATATTTCAGTCACACATGGTATTTGACCATGTATTTTTCTGTGAATTTCATTACTAAACCATATAGTCCACACAACATGTAAGATGGATAGACACTGTATAATCCAAAAATCCATATTCCAGGTTGGCCCGGTCAACATGAGTTGTTCCGTAAATGCATTGTGTGTAGTTATTTCTTGGAGCATCATGAATCCCATGACATGACTAGGTGTAGTGAACTTGGGTACATGGTGTTTACTCTAACTACACATTTGTAATCCTATGTTATCTCACCGGAATCCTTGACACATCTCAATGAACTCCTTGTTTCTTCTTTATTTGATTTTAGTCATTTAAGAAAATTAGTCCTTAATTAATGATATTAAAATTTAAAAATAATTTTATTTAAAAAACATATAAAAAGATAAATATTATGGAAACTAAATATATATATACACTATTTCATATCATGACAAAAATCAAGTAAATAATTATATATTTAAAACATGGTAGGTCGGGTACTAGAAAATTAAATTCATAAATAATTTAAATGAGTTCGTAAGAAATAATACCTTATATGATGATCATTATATGATGAAGATATTGATAACCAGAACCCCTTTTTAGATTACCTTAATTATGATTATTGGATCTATGTTTGGAATCCCTATACCTGTGATCCATACATACACATATGATCTATGAATAATCGCCAATGGTATGTCGAGTGCTAGCATGAAAGATCAATAATCTTCTATTGTTCATGTAGATAAATCATCTTGTGTTGTTCATCTTGATCAATAAAGATCCTTCTTCTTCTAGTTCTTGATTGGAGTAAATAAAGAAGTATTGGAGACGAACATCCATTGGGTGTAACTATTATCAATTCTAAATTCTCAATTTTTCAATTAACTCTAAAAATTGCCATAATTGTTAATTTATAGATCCAGGGTTCATGTTAAAAAATTATTTAATGGTATATGAAATATTAAATAATATAATAATCGTTATTGATCCCCATGTAATATAATAATAATAATATTTTTATTATTTTTATGGTGTGGGTTAGCTAGCACAATGATTAATATTATTTTATCAACTTGTAAATTAATATTTGCCCCTAGAAAAATCTTGGTATGTTCTAACTTCATATAATTTATTGAGTACTAGAATATATATTTAATTAAATATTTTATCCAAAATCTACTGAATAATTATTTTTATAAAATTCTATAAATATTTGTGATTTATAAAAAATTAATAAAATCATTCTTAGAACATGAAAATAAAATTAATCCCATAAACTAAATTCAATAAAATTTTAATCAAGATTAGTAGAAACACATAGTGTGTGTCCTTCTTGTATTTCTTCTCATTAAAATTAGGCAGGCCTTCCCAAATTCAAAGTATACTATATAGAAATAGGTTAAAGAAACCCAAACAAAATCTTACTATCATAATGCTAATAACCACACGCGAACAATTTCTCTGTAATATAATTCTTTTTTTCAAGGTATATCATCATGAAGGTTTCATATTTGTGTCATCAACCTAAATTATTGAAAATTATTTCTTAAAATATTTAAAATAAGAACTTAATTATACCATGTCCATGAAATTTAATGTGATGGCTCCATTTTAATTAAATATTCAAGATATCATGTCCCATAAATATGGATACGAGAAATAATTTCTAGAATTTTTCATTAATAGAACATCACTTGTTATGAACCCAACAGATCTTAATTCTCCATGAATTGTTATCATCTTGGTTTATGAAATACATTTAAATGCGGCGGCTGAGGGTTCGTCTTAGTGTTGCTTCTCATTGGAGGATCGGTGGTTGGATCTATGCGAAATGGAGTTGGCATCATTTCTTATGTGGCTGAGTCACTTCTTGGTGGAAGTACAATAGTCAGATCGGCACAGAACGACATTGCCTTCATTACTTGTATGAAAGCATTGCTTCTGGGTGGATGTTTGGCAATCGACTCGGTGCAGAATGATTTCCAATGACGTCATGTAATTACTTCTCATCTATGTTCTGGAAGTTGGCCTGATTTTCTCTATTCGATAGTAACGAGGCATGGGGTGTCCCCGTTCTGGGTTCAGGTTGCTCAGCTTGTCTAGTGCGCCAAGAGACAGTGTCAGTTGGTTTCTCGACTAAATTCAGGATTACTTCCAGTAATCTTTCGATGCAACTCAGGTCTTGATCTTAGTGCTTTAGAGGGGGTAGGCCTTAGTTCTCAGATGCTGTGAGTTTTTCAAGAATTTCATTTTTTTCCATATGTGAATTTGTTCTATAGATCATGTTTTTGTGGTTTGGGTGCGACATCGCTGCTCCTTCTCATTCTTGTCTTCATGAGGCTTATGCTGGAACCTAATAATGGTGCATCAGAGGTTCTGATCGTAGTAGATCCATGTCCAAAAGGGCATTTCTATTTCAAGAAGACCCATTTTCATTCATTGGTGGTGGTTCCTAGGCATGGGGTTGGGACATCCAGTCCTTGGTGATGATGTATTGAACTCATGTTCTTTGGATTGTCTTCCCATCATTGTGGTTGTGATTGAGGGGTAGAGGTCGACATGGTTGGTCAAGGATGATCTATTTTTAGTGATTTTTCTGGTTTTTTATTATCCAAATAGTTAATGAGTTTATATGGTCTGTTGGTATGGTGATGCCCCTTGATTCGACAATGCAGATCAGGCCCCAAAGGAGTTTCCATAGCTAGTTGTTCTCTGTTGCAGAGCATTATGGATTTGGATGCTGAGATGGTATGACTTTTTTCATTGGACCGGGCTTGTGCTTTGACACAAGACACTTGATTTCCATTCAACCTTTCACTGGTGAAGAGCTTTTCATGATCATTTTATAAGGGGTAGCTACATGTAGTCAGTTTTGTTTGTCTTGATAAACCTTCTGGTTGTGATTTTTCCTAATTTGATGATGTTTGTTTAGGTTTCCCACCTTCTTCCTTTAAAATAAGTTCCTTGCATTAAATAAAAAATTTGGAGGCCTTCAAGCCTTTGGATGATTACATTAATAAATAATAATATCAAAATATTAAGGATATTACACATGCTAATAAATAGGGATATCTTATGGCACCAAATCATGGGAAATTTATAATAGTATGTCTTTTATCATGACCCCCCATCTAGAATATTACAAACTGTGAAATTCATGAGAATAATTATCATCTACTTGCAAGAACACTCACTTGACTATCAATATTCTATGTGTTCCATCATAGTATGTTATCTGATCGTAGAACTATATTTAATAATATCATCATGGAATTTCAAAGCTCAAATCGTTGAAGGATCTTCTAAAACCATGTCATTTACATAGATATCCTAAGATATTATTACATTAATGTCATGAAGAAAAATGAATAATATGTTATGAAATGCTTTATTGATTTTCAAATAATCAAATATATATGCAATAAAAAGTATAAATATTTGATTATAGAAAAACTCCACCAACATGTGAAATGAAAAATATGAAATTCTAAATTAAATTATATCTATTTTATTGGTCTTTATTCATATTCAAATATTTGCAAAGAATGTAAATTTCGAATATATTCCTATTGTATGAGATTTTTTTTAATTTTTTAGGACACATTTCCCAGTCCTCCAAAAACCATATTTTTGTTTTTTTCAATTGAAATCATAACAATGCTACAACTATTTAAAAGAATCCATATGGTATATACTCAATTGAATAATAGGAATTGAAAAAATAAATCTTAGAGAATGTTGATAAGAGATTCATTCTGCTGAGTGAATCAACTTTTGGTACACCAGTTTTTTTGTTAAGATGGAATATGGATAGATGTGACTCTATATTGGTTATTTGGAACATAAGAAGATCAAAATCAAGAATAAGTATCATCTTCCCCATATTGATGGAATATTTGATAAAGTTCATATAGCTAGATAATTTTCCAAGATGTACCTTCATTCAACCCCATCAATTGAGGACCATAAAAAGGATATACCCAAGAAAACATTCCATAAAAGGTATGGAGACTAATAATTTATAGTGATTCCATTTGTATTTGTTAACTCCCCTTCTATAATTCTAGATCTAATGAATATAGACTTTAAATATTACCTTGATCATTTTTTGGTATTATTTATAAATGATATTAATATATATTAAACATCAAAATAAGAGAATGAAGACCACTTGATAATTGTACTAAAGACCATCATGATAGAGAAGATATGCACAGAATTCAAAAAAAGTATATTTTGTTTAAAAAATTTAATTTTTGGTTTATATAATTTATATTGATTGTTTATCGGTGGATCCATCAAATAAAAAACTTATTGAACACTTTTAAAATTATCTAGTGTGATTTAGATCCGTAGTTTTCTTTTTTTAGATTGATAATATATATTATTTATAGAGAATTTCTCATTATTGTATAATCTTACCACTAAGTTAACTCTTAAAGAATACATGTTCTATTAGAAAGACGATTGTGATGAAAATTTCAAGGAACTTAAGTTAAGGTTTTTCAGTAGACCTATGATTAAACTACCTTGAAGTGGAGATGCGTTTATGAACTATAATGCTAAATATAAGAATGTTTTTTTAATACTCATTTACAATGATATATCTATAGATTACACCACATTATAATTAATGGTTTATGAGAATAATTACAGAACTTATGATTTATAATTATCATTAGTAATCATTATAATAAATATATCTTTATTAAGAAAGGTTTTATATATATACAAATTGTAAAAGATTGAAGTATATATTCACATTGAAAGAGTATAATATGCTGCATAGAAGATGGTTGGAGTTGATTAATTATTTTTCATACTCAATACATTACCTCCTAAGTGTTTGGTCGGAAAAACGGGGAATGATGGCAAGAGGGGGGGTGAATTGCCTTTTAAAAAATGATTAACAAATTAAAAATCAAAGTTGAAATGCAGCGGAAAGTAAAGAGGAAAGACACACAAAATTGTTAACGGAGTTCGGCCAAAACCCGGCCTACGTCTCCGCTCCCAACTCAACCGTTGAGAGATTCCTACCGCTTGCTTTTCAATGGTTTTAGCAAGAAACCCACTAGGATTTGAGGTAGCACTAGGACCTATTACAGCTTGCTTTTATTGGTTTAGCAAGAACCCACTTGCTTTCAATGGTTTAGCAAGAACCCACTATCCTTCTTACAGGTGAAGGATAGCTCACCTATGTCTCAAGCTATTTAAAGGAAAGCTTGACAACCTTCTCACACCTTAGTGGTGATGTGAAACCCAAAAGAAGGAGGGATAGAAAAGAGTTTGGGGTTTGTAGGCACAAACCCAAATTGAAGATAAAAATAAATAAAGAATGAAAAACCGTAATGGAGGAAGACTTGGGCGCCTTTGATTGGATATGGAGATGTTTGAAGGCCGCTTCCAAGCTTCTTGGGTGGAGCTCCTTGGATGTGGAAGTTGTTGGAGCACTTGGGGTTCCCTTGGAGGAAGTCGCCGGAGGTTGGCCAATTGATCCAAAATATGTCCGTTGGCTTCGTATATGTTCCGGTAGGTGTCCGGGGCTTCCTTGGCCTTTATTTATAGGCATGGAACCCTTGGGGAGGCTTCGGAGCCGTTGGAGAGGCTAAAAGAGCCGTTGGGAGCCAAGTGGGCCAGCCTGGTCAAACTACAACGGCTAGTTTGACTGGCTCCACCGGCTGGCCGGTACAGTCCCACCGGTTGGCCGGTGTTTGCAAAAAGTCATTGGATTCCTGTCCAGGGGCCACCGGTTGACCGGTGCCAGAGCCACCGGCTGGCCGGTGGTGAGGCAGTAGCTGGCACTATTCTGCTGGGTGCCACCGGCTGGCCGGTGCTGAGGCCACCGGCTGGCCGGTGGGGAGGCAGTGGCTCCCTCTTGAGTGCAGGTGCCACCGGCTGGCCGCTGGTGTGCCACCGGCTGGCCGGTGGTCTGGATTTCAGTCCATTTGCCAGCTTACTTGGGCCAACTTCTTGGCAACCTTGTGCCTATCATCCACAATACTTAAAAACAATGTTAGATAAATAAGAAAGGTGATTGTGATCATGAAAATCAAACAACGAGGGGAACGAGATGTACAACAATCTCCCCCTATTTTGATGATCACAATCACCAAAACAATTAAAGTAAAATACTGAAATTAAAGACATTCTTAAAGAGTAATTTGAAAATAAATCAAAGCATGATAAAAAAGGATTCTCCCCCAATCAATCAAGAAATTTCTCCCCCTTTGTGATTATCAAAATAGCTCGGGGCATAAAACTTGATTGAGGGAAAAATTGAAAATCAATATTTTAAACCAATTGAAAAAGATATCAATTGTTGAAAATTTTGAAAAGAAAATTGAATAACAGTTTGAATTGAAAGTTTTTGAATCAAAAACCAATTGAAAGATTTGAATGAAAATTTTGAAACCAAGAGTTGAAATTGAAAGTTGGAATCGAAAGTTTTGACAAAAACAAAGAAGCTTAAAAGATCCTAACTCCCCCTAAATAAAAACAAAAAATTACCGGGGAGAGGGATTTTGAAAAGAGATGATTTTAGGCCCGGAGAGACTCGCTAAGAGGGATTTTTCAATCCACACTTGTCTCATGGCGGGTCTTCTCCTATAAAACTCGTCCGAATAGAAAATAGTCTTTGGCCTACCGTACCGGGCATTTTTGCAATTACACTCATAAATGAGGTGCCCGGGTTTTTTGCAATAATTACAAAATTTAAAATCGGAGCTCCCCCTTACAAAAATAGTGGGTGCATGGGAGGAGGAGGCTATATTGGTATATCCTAGCCCTTGGGTGGTTCTATATATTCGTTGGGAACCTAGGAGATTGTTCAAATTTTGTTCACCTTGGGTGAACTTGGCTAGGGTCTCCCTTAGGTCTTTGATGGTTGATTCCAAAGAATCAACATCGGGAAAATTTTGGATTTTAAGGGTGAGTTCCTCCTTCTCTTTGAGAAGTTGGTCTTTTTCGGAGGAGAGTTTTTTGAAATTCTTTTTCAAAGAAACAAATTTTGAAGAGAGTTCATGAAAACCATTTTCAAGTTGATCTCTAGCAAATTGGAGATCCTCATAAGACAAATGATTCAAAGAATTTGAATTTGAAGAGGAAGAGGAGGAGTCGGAAGAAGTTACCTCATGGAATGCCATTAGGCATTTGTTACCGTTGTCGCTCGAGGAGGAGGAGGAGGATGATGAAGAGGAGGTGTCACTCCATGTCGCCTTGAGGACCTTTTTCTTTCCTTTTTCCTTGGCCCGTTTTTTGTTGAGTGGGCAATCGGGCTTGTAATGGCCCTTTTCGCCGCACCCGTAGCATTTTACCTTGGGCTCGGATCTTGCGGTGGGTTCTTTCTTTCGGTGCTTGCGGGATTTCTTCTTCTTCTTGTGCTTCTTCATGAACTTGTGCATTTGGCGGGCGAGATTTTCCATTTCCGAGTCGCCGCTTGATGATGAGGAAGATGAGGAAGGAGATGAGGAAGAAGATGAGGTGGAGCTTACTTCCTTTTGTACTTTGAGGGCGATGTTCTTTGGAGCTTTGATAGGTGTGCCCTCCTTTTGTGCTTGCCTCCTCATCGTGATCTCATAAGTCATGAGAGATCCGATGAGCTCCTCTACCGGCATATTTTTGATGTCTTTTGCTTCTTGAATCGCCGTGACCTTCGGTGCCCATTTGCTTGGTAGGATCCATAGGATCTTCTTCACCATAGTTTCAGCTGAAACATCATCACCAAGGGACTTTCTCCCATTGCACACGTCAGTAAATCGTGTAAACATTTCAGAAATAGACTCATTTGGATGCATTGAAAAAGATTCAAAATCCTGTCTATACATATCTAATCTAGTATCCTTGACTTTATTAGTGCCTTCATGGGTCACTTCTAAAAGCTTCCAAATTTCATGTGCGGAGGTGCAAGTGGATACACGATTAAATTCATTTCTATCTAACCCGCAATGAAGAGCATTCATGGCTTTGCCATCAAGCTCAAAATTTTTAATATCGGCGGGGGTCCATTTGGATTCGTCGGGGGAAGAGAGAGTGTAACCTTGCATGACTATTTTAAAAATGGGATATCCTATACTTCTCAAAAAGGTGGTCATGCGGGTTTTCCAATAATTATAGTCGGTCCCATCAAAAAATGGAGCCCGACCCAATGAGTAGCCCTCGGGGGCGAAAGAAGTTGATGCCATCTAAATGGATCTTAAATTTGAAACCGGGTTAGGGATTTATCCAAAGTTCCCTTTGATACCAATTGTTTGGTCGGAAAAACGGGGAATGATGGCAAGAGGGGGGGTGAATTGCCTTTTAAAAAATGATTAACAAATTAAAAATCAAAGTTGAAATGCAGCGGAAAGTAAAGATGCAAGACACACGAAATTGTTAACGGAGTTCGGCCAAAACCCGGCCTACGTCTCCGCTCCCAACTCAACCGTTGAGAGATTCCTACTGCTTGCTTTTCAATGGTTTTAGCAAGAAACACACTAGGCTTTGAGGTAGCACTAGGACCTATTACAGCTTGCTTTTATTGGTTTAGCAAGAACCCACTTGCTTTCAATGGTTTAGCAAGAACCCACTATCCTTCTTACAGGTGAAGGATAGCTCACCTATATCTCAAGCTATTTAAAGGAAAGCTTGACAACCTTCTCACACCTTAGTGGTGATGTGAAACCCAAAAGAAGGAGGGATAGAAAAGAGTTTGGGGTTTGTAGGCACAAACCCAAATTGAAGCTCAAAATAAATAAAGAATGAAAAACCGTAATGGAGGAAGACTTGGGCGCCTTTGATTGGATATGGAGATGTTTGAAGGCCGCTTCCAAGCTTCTTGGGTGGAGCTCCTTGGATGTGGAAGTTGTTGGAGCACTTGGGGTTCCCTTGGAGGAAGTCGCCGGAGGTTGGCCAATTGATCCAAAATATGTCCGTTGGCTTCGTATATGTTCCGGTAGGTGTCTGGGGATTCCTTGGCCTTTATTTATAGGCATGGAACCCTTGGGGAGGCTTCGGAGCCGTTGGAGAGGCTAAAAGAGCCATTGGGAGCCAAGTGGGCCAGCCTGGTCAAACTGCAACGGCTAGTTTGACTGGCTCCACCGGCTGGCCGGTACAGTCCCACCGGTTGGCCGGTGTTTGCAAAAAGTCATTGGATTCCTGTCCAGGGGCCACCGGTTGACCGGTGCCAGAGCCACCGGCTGGCCGGTGGTGAGGCAGTAGCTGGCACTATTCTGCTGGGTGCCACCGGCCAGCCGGTGCTGAGGCCACCGGCTGGCCGGTGGGGAGGCAGTGGCTCCCTCTTGAGTGCAGGTGCCACCGGCTGGCCGCTGGTGTGCCACCGGCTGGCCGGTGGTCTGGATTTCAGTCCATTTGCAAGCTTACTTGGGCCAACTTCTTGGCAACCTTGTTCCTATCATCCACAATACTTAAAAACAATGTTAGATAAATAAGAAAGGTGATTGTGATCATGAAAATCAAACAACGAGGGGAACGAGATGTACAACACTAAGATGGGAGCAAGGTGGATAATCATTTAAGATGAAAGGATCATGATATATTATCTATGATGAAGATAAAAAATATCCAACCTTTCTAGATTTTTTAAATATGGTTGGGAGAAACACCTTCCTCTAGCTATGTTTTCTTACACCAATAACTTCCACTCAATCATTTACATGGATCCTTATAAAGACGTTAATGTAAGGAAGTGTAGAACTCTAATGTTATCGAATGAAATTGGAGAAATAATACTGTTGGTACTGGAGTTATCTAAGGATATAGTAGGGAAGGTTCAATACATTCATATTCACATCAAGGATGATCATTTTTGACCAAAATGTTATGTTGTCAATCATTAGTGAGATCTAAAATTCTATGTTTATGAGATGGAAATCTTAGTAATTTATATGTTAGATAAGGTGATGAGAATCAAAATGAATGTAAAGATGCTTGCTTTGTATTTTTTTCCATTCAATATCATTGATCTAGTAGGAATGGTAGCTTATCATTGAGAATTTCCAACTAATCTCTCTCATGTTCACGTTATATTCTATGTATCTCTCTTGAGTAAGTACACAACTTATTATTCACATGTATGGAAGTAATAGGATATAACTCTATAGAATGATTTTATTATGATTAAAAACCCTTATAAATCTTGGATCACAAAGATAAATTCCAATGGGATAATACTTCTAACTAGGATAATGTTCTCTAGAGGAATTATAAATTTAAAGAAGTGACTTACGAAACCAAGGATGCGATGAAGAAAAGATATCCTCATTTGTATATATTAGAGTGATGAAATTTAAAGGGTAAAATTAATTTTAATAGGGATATAATTTAACACCCCAATATTTTATAATAACTTCTATTTATTTTATATCATTCCTTACTTGGAACACCCAGTTTAAACAGACCACATTATACCATTTAAATACTACTTTTTAAACACGATCATTATAACAAAGTCCTTAAAATTGGTGGTATGAATATGAATAACCACATCATAAAAAATATTTGTAATTGTTTTAGAAAACTAAAACATATTGACAATCAGGTACTCAATTTTTAGTAATATATTTATATAATAAAAAAATAAATATTTTCTCACAAATGATTGTTTTCATTTTTATGAGATAATAAAATAAGTAATTTCTTCAAATTTGGTAAAATTAAATTTGAATAATGAAATCAATTTTTTAAATAATAATTTCAAAATTATAATAGAGTGATGTTTTGAGAATTTTCTTAGAAGATTTATTTTTTCAATGAATAGTGAAAAAAACTGATTTTATTGAAAACAATATTTTCATTTTATGAATTTTCAAAGTTCTATTTTAATTAAAAAATATTTAAAAGTAATATTAGTTCATTTATATTATTAATGATAGAAATACGTTTACATGAGTAAATTTTATGTTGTATTTTGGTAAAGAAAAGTATTTTTTCATAAGAAAATATATTTTCTGTAAAACCACTGTTCATCAAAATTTTCAGGTTTAATTTTAAATTAAATTATACAACTTCTGGGAATTGAATTTAATTAAACGGTTACCATATTTTGGATCATAATAAATTATATAATTTAAAAAGTAAACCTTAATCTTTTCATTGTGAAAAGTAACTATATTAAATATTTTTCACCTCGGTAAAATAGGTAAAATTGTATAAAAACCATTGGGTAAAATTTTAGAATAAACTTAAAACGTACCTTTATCCTATTAGATGAGAGTTTTTATACCAAAAGTGTCACTATGTATATAAATAATATATCTAAAATAATTATTTTGAATTAGGTAAACCTATCTGTTATTTTTTTAAGATAAGTTATATTATATTCAAATTTAAAACTATTTTGGGTCTTTGCATTTAATGGAATCATTGGAAGAGTACATTCATTTTAAGATTTATAAAAAATTATAAATATGATAATTAGTTTATTATATGACTAAAAAAATTCATGGAAATCAATTAATTTCCTTAAATCATGGTAAAATGTTTTTACTCTTAAATAAAGTATTGTCCAAAAAATTATTATCCTTGTGTTTTTTGACCTTATATTAAAAGGAATGTATACAACCAATAAAAATTAAATCTGATAAATTGCAATCCATGTTTAAAACAAATATTTCAAAATATGGTTAGAAATGACATTTTATTTTCAGTCATATAATTATGTTATTATGGTAAAATTTTAAATTTTTAGAGTTATCATTAAAATGGGTTTAAAGTTGTTTAACAAAAACACAAGGATTAAAATGCATAAAATACATTAAAAAAGTTTTTTGGTTGAGTTTATTTAAACCCTCTCATGTCTTATATTTTAATTATTGATTAATGTGTTCATATTTATGTGATTATGATATATATATTATTTAATATTCTATGTAATTCCAAGTGTGTCATTTCCCTCACTTATTAATGGATACGACCTCTCTTATGTTCTCCAAACATCTTGAGTATTTTATATTGACCATGGAATTCCATAATACCTTCTTAGATTCCTTAACTAGATTATAGATATTCTATTATTTCCTAAGGACAAACCTTTCAAGTATTAAGGTTTAAGGAAAAGGTGGTTTCTCAATGAAGAGGAGGCCCGAATGCATAAGAAATAAGATAGTACCTATCCTAAAGGATTTATGTTTCAGTTCCATTATAATTGGGATTGTTTATTATTTCATTTACATTATAGGAAATTTTATGATCCTTATTTGAAAAATTTATTTTAATATTTCTCTCCTATTGTTATTTTTGTAAAACAATATTTTTCTATTTATTTTATACTCTTTAAGAACTCACGATACCAAAAAACATTTTTAAGAAAAATTATATGTTTTACAGTTTGGTTGATAATATTTTTCTTCCATGTATATTTTTTCTTTAAAATATTTCCATGAATTATTTTTATACTCTCCTATAGTTTTTAAATAAAATTTAAACCATCATTCAATTATTCTAAAAATGTTTTAATGAATCTTCTTATTGTTTTTTGAATGAGGTATATTTGATTTTTTTACCTAAAATGTAAAAGGAATTTATGTTTTTAACGTACAAATCACGAATGGAATTTCACATTGTCATGTATTCTCAATTATTTGAATCATAATTTAAAATCTTCCATGTTAAATTTCAATGAAAATATTTTCTTTAATATTTAGTAAATTTCTAGATTTTAAACAAGTTATTTTAATGTGAAAATAGTATTTTCCGAAAGAAGTATTCTAGTGATCATTTAAATGAATTTTTATCTTTGGTAACATCAATTGATGTTGATTATGATTTAGAGTTTATATGATCCAATGATATCTATTTTATTATTTATGTAGCCTTTTTGTGATTATGATAATGATATACATTAGGAAGTAAACTATTTTCCAATGGTTTTAGTATAATCAAATGTAGAAATGATTATGAAATCTATTTCCTTTCAATGGGTTATGATATGATGAACGATTTATGATTATATGGAATACATATATGTTATTTTCATTATATGACATGTGGGTATTGAATTATATATCCCTTTAATGAATTGTGTAAAGATGGATATCTCATGAGATAATAAGGATTGGAAATTAGAGTGAACCCAGTTCAATGTGGGACTTCTTTTACTATGATTTTATTACGTGTTAATACTAACTAAGGTTAAAATTGTTTTGGGAGATAACCCAATGCATTGTTATTATATTGGTAGTTATAATTGTCTACTAAGGAAATAATTTCATACGCTTATGTTCATGACAAACAATTATGTATTATGATAATTTTATTCTTTAATTGATCATATTATTTGATTTATTTATGATTTATGTGTTATGAAATACAATTTTTTATACCATGACTCAATATTATTTTATTGGATATGAAGGTTATGATTTTCCAATATTATACTCGGGTTTTTGTACCCTTATGACCATGTTTTGTTTAAGGGATCATTTTTATCTCCCTTACTTAGCCTTACATAGAATACGAACTCACCTTTTTTATGTTTCCTTTCCCATGGTTATAAAAAACGTTTTTATGTATGATATGTAAATGAAGGGTTTTAGCTATGAATAAATTTGTGGTCGATGATTTAGATCTATTTTTGAACCAATTATTTATATATAAGAGCTTCCAAATACACTAAACCCATATGATTATGTTGTGGATCTTTATGTTATCTATTAAATATTTATATAATAAAATGTTATATTTATGTATGAAAAGTATGGGTTTATATAATATTTATTAATTCCATGTGTTTGAATATTCAAGTAATAAAATGTAAATTCGTTCCATGGAATTAACCCCAACAGAGTCCCACATTCACTGGATCCAAATACTAAAAACATTAATCCGCTATCTATCACATGATATTAATCCTTTTCTTGAGATAAGTATTTATTTAGTGGGATAATAAAGTTCTCGTATATGGTTAGATCACTAGGGGCGAATCAATGATCCCATTTTTATGAATTATTTATTTTTAATTAAATCACTACAATAAGTTAATATGTGAATATTTTCAATTGAAAATCTTATAGTTTCACGTAAATACTATAGAAAGTAAATAGAACATGAAATAATGTTTTTACATTTTTCAGACCCACTGTGAGAACCTACCCCTTGTTGTGATTATTCAAACCCCCCAATCACATATTCTATAATATAATTAAAATATCCAACACCAAGGATATTCACATTCCCACAAGTAAATATTCCCAATATATAATCATTATAGAGTCCCACTGTGAAATATATATTCTCACTTCCAAGAAAAAATGTTCAAATCAAAAAAAGAAAGTTCCCATTTTGATCCAATTTTACTCTATACCAATTGATATATATCATTATCCATGAGAATCACAGATCAATACATTCACAATAATTTAAGATCTTCAATGTTAGATAATCCAGACCCAAAAAAACCCATCTAGACTAGTTCTATTTACTCTTTAATGAATATATGTTCTTCAATACATAGAATACTTGGGATCTACAACAACTTTCTCCATTCCAAAAAAATTACTAACTTTTTTCACTTTTCTAATCTATATTAATATCCTATCAATCTTATGCTTTGTGAAACTTCATTACATGACTACATCAAAATTTTTCAAATGGTATTAATTTATTGAAAAAATTTTTAATTCTTCATTGGAAAATATTAAAAACATAAAAGAATCAACTAATTTTCATAATAACTTACTATATAATATTTTTTTTAATAAAAATATTATATTTACATGATCCATGAAAAATTTTATATCCATATTCAACTATATTAAAGTATACCACATACAATCACATCATAAAAAATATTTTTTCAAAACAAAATCCTTCCAAGTATACATTGTGAAAATGTTCCTCCTCATAGAGGGCCTCTCAAACTAATTCATCGTAAATAGAAAATGATTTGTGAATAATACTTCTTTATAAGGGGATTATTATTCATGTAAAGAGATATTGAGACCAAATAAAGTAATCTAATATCTAATTAAACTCATCGCACTGTAAGTAACATCAAACAATGAAACCAACGGGGGTATTTTTAGAATAATGTAAATGAGCCTATTGGATAGATCTTTAAATAATATAGATTATAAAATATTTCTCATATAAATATTAAAATAACATAATCTGTATATAAAATATAATTATTCACACTAAATTTATTTGTGGATCCTATAAAACCCAACATGTTCACAATGTGTTCATAAAATACAAAAATATACTAACTTTTTGTTCACAAATATCATGAATGCATGCATCACAATGAATTCATCATGTATTACATGCACCATGTACTACCCATCACATAACATCTTTATCCAGATACCACATACATATTTACTACCACATAATAATTTGTTCATGGTAACTTGAAATACTACATTCTCCTTGAAAAATTGTATGATTTTTAACATAGTATTTATCCACTCTAAAATCATTCACTATGGAACATGTTCACATAAATAATTTGACAACTACATATGTAAACATCATATATTTATCAATTTTCTCTTCATTATTGAAATAACATCTTTAATATCACATGATTGTCCACTTTCATTATGTTTCAGTAATGCACATTCTCATGGATTCATCACATACTATTTTCATAAACATTAATAACATAGTCACCTCATATATCAGTTTCATATACTAAACAATTATAGAATTCATACTCGAATTTTTTCCCTTAATATTTTTTTCTTCATTCCCAGAGCATCCTTATATTTCTCATGGTGTATTTGTAGTTTGTTTATTGTGCTTTGTGAAATCATTGGCTTTCCAAAAACCCTCTATGAAAACACTAAGAACTTTGTTGGGGGAAATGATTCGAATGATATCATTTAGTTCATATACATGTTCCCGTGTTTAAACATGAATAATTCCTACACAGTGCTTGTACCACATAAAAATTCATCTCACACATATGATCATATATGGCCAGAATAATTATGGGAAAATACCTCATTGAAATACCACATGTTATCATTTTACCCTACATGGTTGTACTTAGACTTGTGCCACCCCATGCACCATATCTATGCATTGAGATACACTCCATCATCCATTCATCTTACCCATACATCCACTAACTATGAACCTCTATATCCCTTATAATGCATCCACTTTTCAATCACATCCCCATCCTAGTGTAGAATAATGCTTCAATGGTTCTGGCTAGAGTGGGTCTATAATTTTTAATTTTTTTTTTAAATTCCTTTTATCAAATATAACATATCAAATATCCGTATAGCCATCAAATATTCTAAAACCATAAACTCAAAATTACTTTGTGTAACCATTAGAATTATAATCCAAAATTATATCATATTGAATATTTAATCTCTCATTTATTTGACTATTGTAATCATTGCATTTGAATTCTACTTTCACAAGACATTCATTTAGATGTAATATTAGTCCTCAAATAATCTGAATTATTCTTTTTACAATCTTAGTCATGTGAATACATTATTCAAGAATCATTTAATATAAATAAGCTCCATCATCATCTTAATTTATTCCCTTTCTCGTTTATGTATGAGAAACACCACATATGTAACACCCTGAGATTTTATGAGAAATATTATTAATTTATTTTTTGTCTTGGGTTGTACGCTACACCAAGATTATCTTGTGCTATACCCAACATCGTATTAGCTTGTAGTATACACAACACTATTCTTGGCTCGTGTTACATTCAAAAGAAACCTCACTCAATAGATTGCGTTGTACGCAATACTGAGTTTCACTAAACAAAGATATGTTATTAAAATATTACATAAACTAGCCGTTTTGAATAGTAATACCAACTGTTTGAAATTTAATAAATTTTATCTTTCAAAATGGGCTTCATTTTTGGATTTAGAATATCGAAATTAGCCTTGGGTAAATTTTTGATGAATATTGAAAACACTGAGTTATTGGTAAAAACCTAGTTTTTATTTAAATAATCATTTATTATATTTAAATTTATTTTAGGTCAAAATAGATACATAATACCTATATAAGTTCAATGTAATTCATTGGAGACATTTTATAATAATTTTAGATATATAAATATTTTATTGAACTTTTTACCGTCTTTTACCCACCTCCTAGAAGCATTTGCAAATTTACATAAAACTTAATTTTACTTCTTATGTGAGTTGAATTTTAAAAATTAGAGAGACACGGTAGATATCATTAAGTAAAATGTGGTTCAATGAGATGAAAATAATTTTTGGTAAATAGTAACTTTAAACTTTTATTAACCACGGTTAAAAGTAAACAGGGTAATTAAGGGTAAAAATGATATTATTATTACCCTAACACATGTCATAATTCTATTGGATAAGTGTAATTCGACCAAAAACAACCTTAGGAATAAAATATTACCCTTTATATCCACTTGTATTTGATGAAGACATTTATTATTAATTTATTTAAAGTAGCGTTAAAATAGTTAAAATCAAAGTTTAATAACTAAAACATTTTAATATAGAATTATACACAAGATAAATTCGACTATAAATATTCCTTAGAATTCTAAAAAAATTTCCTACATAATAGTATTTTATTTATAGTTTTTAGACATTAAATAATTTAATTTATTTATGATACAATGATGATGCGGTAATTACCTTACTAATGAAATATTAACATACTTGATATTATAAATACACAAATAAATGTAATTTGAGTCTTTTTATGAATTAAAAAAACTTTATAGGTTAATATGACATATTATTGTTGGTTATGTGAATTGTTTTCTAAGTAATAAGGCTTTTATGAATTTATAAAAATAAAAGTACCAAATAGTATCAAAATTGAAATAAAATAGTTTTTAAAACAAATATTTTATTATTAATTGATATAATGGTCCTAAATATCTTGGGTTCGGCCAAAAAACTTATATAATAATATATATGACATTAATGAACCAATTGGGGTTCTATTGGCAGTTTATAGTTTGTTTATTATCCATATAATGTAAGAATACAAGAAGACATGGTAAAAGTTAAATTATTTTACTTCGAGTTAAATCTAAAAGATAAGGTTAAAATGGTAACCTTAACTTATTGAAACCCTATTGGTTGAGAGGATTTAGACCCATTCACACCCTAGCTTAGAAATAAGTCCCTTTGGAGACATTGTAAACCGAATATGAAGTCATTATAAAATAGTATTTTAAGTTTTTTCTTAGGTGCCCCTCACCCCTCTTATAAAAGGGTACTCCCCTTCTCTCTAATTCACACCTCCAAATCCATTTGAATAGGAAACAATCTACAAAAATACCATCTAAACTATCCTCCCTTAATTCTAGAATCCTTACATTAGTCATAAATCCATCCTAAGGATCCATTTTGATCAAATATAAAGGAAGAACCGAAAGAAGAGGTAAATACCTCACCACCTATTTCAAGTTCCTTTCTTCTTCAACTTCCTTCTTATTTGTTGTATCTATTATAAAATAATAACTTCAGTATCTTATATATACATTGATTTTATAAAAAAAATTGTACAACCGTATTAGTTATTTCATCCATCCTATCAATGAAAAAATCACCACACCTGCGTATGTACAACTTACCGTCTCCACGTCGTGGTGTAATTTTTTATTCAAACATTTCATCATTTGGATGGATATAATAAAGAGTATAAATGATATAAATAATAAATATAACATTATTATGATTCTTTATATATGATATACCATCCAATTATATATGATTTTAATATCAAAAAAATGATATTGTCGCTCGTGCGTACGTACAGACTAACATCTCCACGAACACGATGAGATTCATTCTCCATGTTAACCATTCAAGAGTGATTATAAAGTATATATAATAAATAATAATGAATGATATGAAATAATAATGATACTTTATTTATTTACATATACGTTTCATTTACATAATTCCATTCAATTCAATAGGAAAAAAACAGCATTCAGGCGTACGTACGAACTACCGTCTCCATGAACGGGGTATTTCATTCCATTTATCGATCTATCATATATATTTATATGCTGAAAATATATTATATATAAATAATTTTTTACATTCTGGAATTATGTAAATCAGGATATAACTAATAATATCAAGAACAACAAGTCGAAACACGTATGATAAATGAAACGATTTTACCCAAAATGTTGCTTTACCAAGGAATTTAAAAAAGAACGGTTAATATAAAGTCCTGTGTGAATCATATATGATATCATAAATATTATCATGGTTATGTTAGATGTTAATAATACGTTTAAACCCACTATAAAGGAGTCTCAAGAACACATGGAAGAAATTTTACATAAGGTGAGGGATAATTTTTCAAATCTCATTTTTATCCGAGATTGCTTATAAGTAAGTATTTACTGGGGTTATATTTTTCATCCATGTCTATAAAAATGCCTTTAATAAAGTGTTTAATATTCTTTCATTTATTTTTAACGTCATTTTTACCCTTATTTGACTTTTATATTGTGTTATGGAAGGAATCATTCTTTTTTTACCATATGAGGAACTTTTTGACTTTTCCTGTAAACGTACGATGATAATGTTTTTTTATCTTATACAGTATGAAAGGATTTTTACGGTATCATAATGCATAATTTTCATGAAGATTACTCTATAAGATTTCATTATTATTTTCAAAAAAATCATTTTCTTTAAAATTGAATGTCATTTTGTGAAAACAAAATGATTTTGAAGAAGAAATGACATTTTCCTAAAGAATTCATTTCATGTGTTTTGTCAAAACTATTTTGCATCTAAGATAACATTATTTAGTATGATTATGTTTCAAGTATAATGTCTCTATTATTTACATGGATTGATTCTTCTTATGATTAAATGAAATTCATTTATTTTATATGGATTATGTTATGATGGAATGAT
This sequence comes from Viscum album, assembly GCA_963277665.1. Classification (NCBI taxonomy): domain Eukaryota; kingdom Viridiplantae; phylum Streptophyta; class Magnoliopsida; order Santalales; family Viscaceae; genus Viscum; species Viscum album. The sequence continues at coordinate 195,260,339 of OY728145.1, forward strand.
GTTTATGAAAAACATTTTATTCTTTGGGTTATGAGGAATTATTTATGTTTATTTTCTGGCAAAAGTAAGAATGATTTCAGTATGAGATAGGTGGGATCTATATCTCCCACCAATGAATTGGGTAATGATTTATATCTCATGAGATAGACATGGCTGGAAGAACAAGTTAATCCATTTCAGTGATATAGGACTGGAACGAGGAGTGAACTCGATTCAGTAAGGGACTTTGTCCACTATGATGGTCTTGGCAGCAATACCTTGGATACTATGGAAGTTATATCATGTGATTAATATTTTTTCACAATTACATGTTTTATTCCCATGATATTTTACCATGATTTATGTTCCTCTATAATAAATTCCTTAATTACATCCATGTTTTATGTCATTGCTCAAGATTTTGATGGTTTGATTTTATGTTCAAGTTTTTGCATTAAAATGTTTATTGAATGTTTTATGATCTCTATGATTACCTTACTGAGCATTTGAGATCACCCTTTTTATGTTTTCTTTTCCCCAGGATATAAATAATGTTTTTTGGTAAGAAAACAAAAGGGGACGATCTTTATGGGATATGTTGAAGATCATTCACCATGATTAGAAGATTATGTTTTGAGTTTCCAAAGCCACTAAAATATTACACTCATTGGGTTTTTGTTTTTTTATGTATTAAGTATTCCTCAAAAGTAATGTAATGTCCATGTACATCAAGCTTGGGTCTCTATAGTTGGTATCAGAGGAAAGGTTTAGTTATCCTTTGGAAACTAGGATGCGAAAACTTTAGTGAAATCCCTAGAGATATTTCTAAGGTATGTCTAGGGATGTATCTAAGGTTATGTATAATTATAGGTTATAGTCCTAGAATTACAGTAATTATATTAGAATTAAACTTTAGATGTTAGAATATTGAAAGTACTCCCCTTTATTATGTAGTTTCCTAGTATGATTTTTTGCCTATCACACTATTCTTTTTGGGTTTTAGACGATGGATGGAACTCAAAGGAACCCTGTTTATCAATGTAATGGATGATGCAATGATTTTCATCCTGAACAAACCAATGTTCTGGGAGATGGAGTGAAAAACCTTATTGCTATACTTACACAAGTTATCAATCATTCTGGACTTTCAAATTAGCAGAGAAGGGAACAATATTTTATTGAGTCCTTCATGAGGAAACGCCCCCCTTCTTTTAGTGGGTGTTTTAATCCACGTGTTGCTGAACAATGGATCAATACCATTGAAAAAATATTTTCCATAATTTGTTGTTCAGAGCATGAAAAAGTCATATTTTCTGTTTACCGTTTAGAAGGTGAAGCAGACCAGTAGTGGAATCTAATTAAAAATACAAGGCCCCAAGATGAAATTGAATCCATGGAATGGGATGAGTTCAAGAACCTATTTTTCAATAATTAGTTCTCTCTTATTCTTCAAACAATGATGGAAAAGGAGTTCCTTGATATTAAGCAAAAAAATGATGAATCTGTTGGTATATACGAGGTGAATTTTACAAGGCTAGCAAGGTATGTATCTGGATTTATCATCTTACCTGAAAGTAAAGTTGACCGATTCTTCAATGGCTTAAAATCAAGTCTTCGAAGGACATTATCTATAAGATACTTCAGTACCTATGAAGAAATTTTTCATTGTGCTATTAATGTATAACTAGAAGTTGGTCTAACAAATCCGTCTCATGGTTTTGACAAGAAATTAAAGATGGAGTTCAAGGAAAAACTCAAAACTATGGTGAAAAGAAGACAAATGTTTCGTTATTCTCAAAGTGAGGAAACAAGCATGGTGGAGATTATCTGAAAGGGACTAGAAAAAGATTTAAGTGTGGAAAAGAAGGTCATTGAGCAGCTGAATGCCGATGTAATGGGAAAAAGGTAGCTAATGATGTGAATAGAGAAAATACTACAGAGAACGGACCACCAACACTCCAATGCTTCAAGTTCAAGGAAGTGGGGCATTATGATAACCAATGACCTAATCCAAGGGTTAATGATGATTGACATCAACATCCTCTCAAGGCAAACGACAAAGGGAAGTCACATGTGATCACTATTTGTGATGTTGAGTATTACAATGAATTAGTGGAATGATTAAGTGTTTATGTAAAAGGATTCAAAAATAGTGTTGTGGAATCTAATTTTTAATATCGTGGAATATTGGAATATCTATCTATAGGTTTTTTGTGGTTTTCAATAATTATATGGTACCGGTAACCATGAAAAGTGATTTAAATATTTTCTAAAAGTAGATGATATGTGCATAATTAATGGATAAATAGATAATGAAATGTTTGATAGTATTAATGAGCTCATGATTGTTATAAGGACAAAGTGATATCATGGTTTGAGTATATAAAAATTTTGGGAATTTGATATGTGGAAAGAGTTATCTTTTGACAGAATTCATGTTTTCACAAAAATTCTATGATTATTCATCTTTTAAAAGAATACATGATTAAGGTATTTACATGTTTGGAATGTGACTAATAATAAGATATATCTTATGATATATATGGGATAAAAGAAGGTATTCACACGCTCCCTAGATGATATTTTTAGTAATCAGACAGAAGTATTTTCGAGAAGCTAAAGGTTGGAATGAATTAATTTAGACATCAGATAGTATTGCTTAAGGCTATAACTTTTTGATTTTATTTCTTGAAATGTTATAATGGTATAGTTTTAGAAAAATGACAACTCTTAGGATGGGTGATAACCCGTCACGCCGGACAAGGATACAGGAATTGAACCCACAACTGAAGTGAAACAGACCTTTATCACTTACTAATGGCCTACAGGAAGTCCCTCCATAGTATAAATTATTTTTAATTTATTAAGTGGTATTCTATATGAAGTATATGTCCATTTTAGGAACCATATATAAATAATCTCACCATAGATGGACTTATGTATATTTAATAAATTTTTCTAACCTTTTGTTTGAGACAGATGGAATGACCTATCATTCTATCACATGATCTTCTAACACTTCATGAATGAAAAATTCAACCTAATGTATTTAATATATGAAGTGGAAATTGTTCAAGGAATGACCAAAAGTGATATTGTACAAAAATAACTTAAGTATTTCTTCTAATTCCAATGGTTTCAACGTTAGAGAAATGATCTTGAAAACCAAAAATGTTGTCCTAGATGGTACATTAGATCATCACAAATTTATGGCTTTGTAATTTTTGTTTTTTTCATAGCAATGTTCTTTATGACTCTCCACCAGAACTTGATGTTTATATTTCTCTTCCATATCTATATTTTCACCTATGTTCTTCTATGTGGAAACCGAGTGTTGAGTTACTTTGGGTAACCGTTTCATTTCATACATTAGTTTTAAAAACTAAGTTTTAGTATTCCTTTTTATGATGTGGTTTTCTATGAAGGAATATTTCAAGTAGTAAACCATTTATAACCCCGACAAATTTTGTGGGAGAAATTCATTTTAAGGGGGTATAATGTAACACCCCAAGATTTTATGAGAAATATTATTAATTTCTTTGATGTCTTGTGTGGTACGCTAAAACAAGATTACCTTGCGCTATACGCAACACCGTATTATCTTTTAGTATACGCAACACTACTATTGGCTTGTGTTACACACAAGAGCAACCTTCCTCGATAGCTTGCGTTTTACGCAATGCCGAGTTTTACTAAACAACGATATTTTATTAAAATAATATATAAACTAGCCGTTATGAATAGTAATACCCACTTTTTGAAATTTTATAAATTTTATTTTTCAAAATGGGCTTCAGTTTTGGATTTGGAATATCGAAATTATCCTAGGGTGAATTTTTGGTATTTTTCTGAAAACTATCAATTTTTGATGAATAGTGAAAACACAAAGTTATTGGTTAAAACCAAATTTTTATTTAAATAATATTTTATTTTATTTAAATTTATTTCAGGTAAAAATATATGAATAATACCTATATATGTTCAACGTAATTCATTGGAGATATTTTAAAATAATTTTATATATAAAAATATTTTATTGAACTTTTTACCGTCTTTTACCCACCACATAGGAGCATTTGAAAATTTACATAAAACATAATTTTAACACTTATTTAAGTTTAATTTCAAAAATCCTAGAGACACGGTTGATATTAGAATGTAAAATTTGGTTCAATGAGATGAAAATAATTTTTTGTGAATAGTAACTTTTAATATTTATTTACCACGGTTAAAAGTAAACAGGGTAATTAAGGGTAAAAATGATATTATTATTACCCTACAACATGTCCTAATTATGTTGGATAAGTGTAATTCTCCCAAAAACAACCTTAGGAATAAAATATTACCTTTTAGGTCCACTTGGATTAGATTATGACATTTGTTATTATTTTATTTAATTAAGAGTTAAAATAGTTAAAATCATAGTTTAATAACTAAAACATTTGTAATATAGGGTTATATATAAGATGAATTCGACTATAAATATTCATTAGAAATCTAAAAGGTTTCCTAAATAATGGTACTTTATTTATATTTTTTATTCATTAAATAATTTAATTTATTTATTACACAATGATGATATAGTAATTACCTTATTAATGAAATATTAACATAATTGATATTATAAATACTCAAATAAATGTAATTTGAGAATTTTTTTGAATTAAACTAATTTTATAGGTTCATATAACAAATTAAGGTTGGTTAGGTGAATTGTATTCAAAGTAATAATGCTGTTATGAATTTAGAAAAAACAAAATACCAAATAGTGTCAAAATTGACATAAAAACATTTTTAAAACAAATATTATATTATTAAGTGGTATAATGGACCTAAAAATCTAAGTTTCAGCCAAAAGACTTATAAAATTATATATATGACATTAATGAACCAATTTGGGTTCTATTGGAAGTTTATAGTAAATTTATTAACCATATACTGTAAGAATACAAGAAGACACGATAAAAGTTAAATTATTTAACTTAGAGTTAAATCTAATTGATATGGTTAAAATAGTAACCTAAACATGTCTAAAACCTATTAGTTGAGGGGATTTAGACCCATCCCCACCCTATCCTAGAAATAAGTCACTTTTGAGCCATTATAAACAGAATATTAATTTATTATAAAATAATATTTTAAGTTTTTTCCTAAGGGACCCCTCACCCCTCTTATAAAATGGAACTCCCCCTTCTCTCTAATTCAGACCTCCAAATCAATTTGGATCGGCCAAAAGCTTCCCAAATACCCTCTAAAATGTCCTCCCTTCATACTAGAGGCATTACCTTTGTCAGAAAGCTAGCCTAAGGATCACTTTTTATCAAATCAAAATGAAGAACCCGAAGAAGAGGTAAATATCTCACCACCTATTTCAAGTTCCTTTCTTATTCCACATCCTCTTAATTTTTTGTTTCCACTATAAAATAATAAATCCAGTATCTTCTATATACTGTTATGTTATTATAAAATTTTTACTACAATAGTAGTTATTTTATCCATCCTATGAATGAAAAATTCAACACACGTGTGTATGTACGGCTTAACGTCTCCACATCGTGGTGTAGTTTGTTATTCAAACATTTCATCATTTGGATGGGTATAATAATAATTATTAATGATATAAATAATAAATATAACATTATTATGATTCTTTATATACGATATACCATCCAATTATATACTATTTTAATATCAATGGAATGATATTGTCACTCATGTGTACGTACGGATTACCGTCTCCACGAATGCGATGATATTCATTTTCCATGTTAACCATTCAAGAGTGATTATGAATAATATATAATAAGTAATCATAAAATATATGAAATAATAATGATACTAGATTTATGTACATATACTTTTCATTTACTTAATTCCTTTTAATTCAACTGTGAAACGAAAACTGCGTTCATGCGTACGTACGACCAACCGTCTCCATGAACAATGTATTTCATTCCATTAATCAATCTATCATATATATTTATATATTGAATATATATTATATATAAATAAAGTTTTACATTCTTGAATTAGATAAATCAGGATATAATTAATAATATCAAGAACAACAAGTCTAAACACGTACGATAAATGAAACGATTTTACCCAAAACGATGCTTTAACATGAAATTTACAAAAGAATGGGTAATATAAAGTCCTAAGTGAATCATATATGATAACATAAATATTATTATGGTTCTATTAGAAGTTAATAATATGTTTAAACCCAATATACATGAGTCTTGTACATATACGAAATAAATTGGACATAAGGTAAGGGATAATTTCTCAAATCTCATTTTTATCTGAGATTTCTTATACGTAAGTATTTAGTGGAGTTATATTTTTCATCCATGTCCATAAAAATGTTTTTAATAGAGTGTTTAATATTATTACATGTATGATTAAAGTCATTTTTACCCCTCTTTGACTTTTAAATTGTGTTATGGAAGGAATATTTCTTTTTTTACCATTCGAGGAACTTTTTGACTTTTCTGGCAAAAGTACAAGGAGGATGTTTTTTAACTTATACTGCATGAATGGATTTTTATGGTATCATAACGCCTAATTTTCATGAATCTTCCCCTATAAGATATCACGACTATTTTCAACAAAATAATTTTCTTTTAAAATTGAATGGAATTTTGTGAATAGAAAATTATTTTGAATAAGAAATGATATTTTCCTCAAGAATTCATTTCAAGTGTTTTGTCAAAACTATTTTCAATATAAGATGAAATTATTTAGTATGATTATGTTTAAAGTATAATATCTCTATTATTTACATGGTTTGATTCTTCTTATGATGAAATTATATCCCTGTGTTTTATATGGATTATGTTATGATGGGATGATGTTTATGAAACCCATTTTATTCTTTGGGTTATGATGAATGATTTATGTAAATTTTGTGGCACAAGTAATAATGATTTAATTGTGAGATGGGTGAGAACTATATCTCCCTCAAATTCATAGGGTAATTATTTATATCTAATGTGATAAAAATGGATGGAATGGAAAGTTAATCCAGTTCAGGGATACAGGACTGGAACGAGGAGTGAACATGATTCAGTAAGGGACTTTGTCCACTAGGATTGTCTTGGAAGCAATGCCATGGCTACTATGGAAATCATATCATGTGATAAATGTTTTTCCACAATTACATGTTTTATTCCCATGTTATTATATCATGATTTATTTTCCTCTATGACATATGCCTTACGTACTTCCATGTTTTATGTCATTGCTCAAGATTTTGATGTTTAGATTTTATGTCCATGTTTTTGAATTCAAATTTTTTGGGATTTTTTATGTTATCTATATTTAACCTTACTAAGAATTTGAGCTCACCCTTTTTATGTTTTCTTTTCCCCAGGATATAAATAATGGTTTTAGGTAAGAAAGAAAAAGGGGAAGATCTTTATGGGAGATGTTGAAGATCTTTAACCATGATTAGAAGATTATGTTCTGAGTTTCCAAAGACACTTAACTATTACGGTCCTTGCATGTCTGCTTTTTCTTTATGTATTAAGTATTCCACAAAAGTAATGTAATTTCCATGTACGTCATTCTTTGGTCCCTACAATATATCTTCTAAACACATATTGACAAGTCTATTATGATTAAAGTGTTAATTATTGTCAAGTATCCCCACTATCACCTTGCTTTACTTATTTTCTAATTTATATTTAATAAAAAAACTTTAATCCATCAATATGTTCATAGTTCTATCATGACGTCTATAATATTTATTGATATTAAACTACATCACCCCCTTAATTTACTCCCTTTTCTTATTTATGAATGAACATCACCTCTTTTGCTCCAAAAACATATTAACAACTCTAAAATGATGACAAATATCCATATTGAAGAAAAATATTGTCAACACATGGGACCTTCAATATACCCATTTATGATTATTATAAATACCAAGAAATATTCATATCAATATGTGTTATTTTATCTTATCATCCTTATTCAAAATAAATGCAATAAAAATATAATATAATGTCTTCTAAACGTCTACTATATATTATGAATTTTAAGACAACTTATTCTCCAAACTTTTTATCGAAATTATACATCTATTCAAATTATTGTGTAAATAATGACACCAAAACTATCATAGAAATGATACACTATCCATTAAACTATATCTATACAATGGATAACTTTGTGTAAAAAATAGTTAATGAACCTATACCTCAACGTTTTCCATTAATCTATTCAGTATGTGATACCACTTTAACTTTATCATTATCGGCGTTATACACATAGATTTATCCTGAAAATTATAACATGTAATCATATGCACTAAATAAATTTAAAAAATAAAAGTTTAATATTTCTCATTTGAATTATATTTTCCATTAAAAACCTCTCCCCTTTATAATTTTTTATCATAATCACAATGACTATAGAATAGTGTGATTGGTATACCTAAAATTCTATCATTTTGTTTGTTATTTAGTTTATATACTCATAAAAAAGGAATTTTCTATAAATGATTCATACATATATATATCCCCATCAAGGGTCACAATCCAATTTTTATCATGGAAGTTAGAGAAATATATTATTATCTCCTCTTCTTTCTATACACCATCCACTTAATTTATTAATATCCCCTTTTAATTCATCTATTTTAAATACCTTTCATGTTTGTAAAAAAAATAAGCAATGGAATAAGGAGGAAACTCTTAGTTCCATATTAAAAAAATCATGACAGAGAGTCATATCTCAACCAAGACCATTAATTACTTTCAATATTTTCATGGATTGAATTAGTCATACTTCCTTTATTATTATGTTCTTTCTTAAGTTTCTTGGTCACTTTATTTCATTATATTATTTCTTTGTTTGGATTAGACTTCTTCACATCAACCATAATGGAAAATCGATTATGTATCCCAACATTGTATTTTTCTTAAAATCTTATGGAACTAGTAATATAGTCACAAAGACCTTCATAAATGTTTTTTATTGGTTGTAACTTCCACATATATTCTTTTATAGATTTGAGTCATCATTTTTAGACAACATTGAAGTTATTATACATTGTTAGATCATTGAGGGTGGGATGAATTAAGGATTAATTTTTTATGAATTATTTATTTTTAAATTCAACATATTTGATTAGTTTAGAGCATGATCCAAGGAATTATAATCCTCATAGCATATCTCAAAATTTTAAAAATTAATTAAAACAAGTAAAAATATTATTTACATGGTATGACCTTGATGTGGGGAACTACTTCTTATTTTGATTGGTTGTACTTCCCAATCATAGATTCTACACTCTAATCAAAACTGGTTATGATAAATTTATTCCCAATACCATTAGAATATATTCACACTATGATCATATTTCTGTGTCCCAGATGAATTTACATCTTTTCACTGTCGCATAAAATCTTTTTGAAGTAAAAGAAGAAAGATTATCTTTTTTTCTTGGGAATTGTTTTATAACCCTTGATATAGATCTTCTACCACAGAAATTATGGATCAAATAATATATATATATATGATCACATATATAGGAGTATAATGTATTGTAATTTGGATCATAATAAATTATCATGATTAGAGGCATCTAATATTCAATTATTATATCACACTCAATACACTGAATTCCTGGTATTTACAAAGTCTTACTAAATTCTATAAAAAACTCATAACATTAGTCTATTTCCTCTCTAGATTATTCTCTTCTCAATATTGTTATTTACATAACTTCTTCACAAAAATAATTTTCAATTTTACATGCACATTTGATTCATAAAAAATATTTTTAATTCCTTTTCCTTTATTAATTTATTAATGGAAAATGAAACTACTTTGAATAACAACATACTACGCATGATTTTTTTCCCTAAAAAAATTTATTTTCATAAAATTCACACATCATTACATTCACATTAAAATAATTTAAAAGTTATATTTTAACATATAAAAACCATTTATAGTATACCTTTTGAAAATAATGCTTCTTATAGGGGCCATCACAAACTAATGACTCGCAAAGGGACAATGTTTCATGATAGAATAGTGATTCATGAATTGATTCTTCTTTATATAGGGAAACAAAGAGTCTTGAAAAAGTAATCAAATATCACATTTAAATTATCCCTTTATCATTAAAATATAATAATTAAACAAATGAGGTAATTATAGGCTAATTTAAATTATCTTAATGGATAGAACTTCTGATAATTATTATTGTCAACTCCTTGTCACATGAAAGTGAAAATAGTGGCACATATATTTTGAATAGAATACTGCACAATCAGCTTATTCAAGGATCATATAAAACCGATAATATTCATATAATGTTCATTTTATTCTAAAGCTTCACAAATATAATCCAAAAACTCATTGTATTCATGAATCACATAAAATTTATCTTCTATTCTATGTAATGCATAGTGGACATCATATAACATAATCTACCACATTGAAAATGAAATGTTATTATAATATACTTATTCTCTCATTCTATCTTCACATACAATTTGTTTATCTAAAAAATGTTTTCATATTACTATAGTATTTCTCTCTAAAAAATGCTTTGGTGTGGCATATGTTTGTATAGTGAGTGTACAAATATCATATGTGGACATATTTCCTTTATCTATTTTCCTCACTTCCATAAGATCAAGTTTGATATTAAATTATTTTTAATTTCCATGGAGTTTCAAAATCTCACATTCACATGGTGTCTTCCTGTGATATTTTTTTAAACTAGAATCACATATTATCTTTTAAATTATCTTCCCCATTGAATAACCACATGATTTCATACCACTATGAATGTTGGTTATCTAGACCGGATTTCCATTCGCACCTAATTTATTCTATATCCAAAACACATTTATGTATGTTCTTAACCAATGATACCATTCTATATAAATATCTATATATTTCATCTTCTATCCACTTATTAAGCTCAACCCTAACCTAGTGTAACAAACTGCTTTAAGGGTTTCATCTACAAAGGTTAGACAATTTTTAAGCTTTTTATATTATATTTAATTTTATATAAACAAAATCTGAACCATCCATATATTAATCAAATCCTCAAATAATCAACATAAAATTACATTGAGTAACCATTAGAATTATCATTCAAAAGTGGCCCATATTAAATAGTTAGTCTCCATTTTATTTTATTGATATAGTCAGTTCATATAGGTTTGATTGGAATATGGAATTAATTCACACTTAATATTATTTATCCAATTGTATAATTTGATATTTTACAATAATAAACATATAATTACACACATCAATAATCCTTTAATGATAATAAGTACTATCATACCCTTACATTACTCCATTTCTCATTTATGTACGATAATTACCCCATCTCTTCCAAACACATATTGACAACTCTATCTTGATGGCAACGTTCCTTATTGGCATAACACTCTGTCATCACCTTACATGACTCATTTTACTATATAGGTATGAGAATCTAAAAATCATATCCAAAATCATATTGATAAAATTATCATGATGAAGATTTTTCTTATTTAAATGATTCTCCATCAACACCTTATATTACTCTTTTACATATTTATGTATGAGCAACACCACATCTCTTCTAAACAAAAACTGACAAATTGATCTGGGTGAAAGTGATCACTACTGACAAAAAATACATATATTGACTATTTAATATCCCCTTTTATTTTTATTGGTAACACTCTAAAATACTCAAGATAATATGTTTACATTTTTCATAACCCCATTATTGATGAAAAAATCAATGAAAATATAAGGGAAGGTATTCTAATCTTTTAACAGCTTATAATAATTTTAAGATACCTTTTTATACAACATTTTATTATATATTATTTCATGATTCAAATTATTATGAAAAGAATGACCTCACATATTACTTGGAAATGATCATTCATCTAGCTAACTCTTAGTCTTATTGGGCTAACATAATGAAGCAAAATAGATTTAATTATCCAAAACATTAAAGCTATCAAATAAAATATTGTACATGTGATATTGCTTTAACTTTATCATTGTTTTGGTAATAAAAATAGTGTCATGGAAACAAGTATAACATATAAACATATTTATGAGAAATATTAGAAACATTAGAATCCAGAATTTTAACTTTGGTTTTTCTTTCCAAATAACCATTACTACCCTTTAAAAATAAATTCATCATAATCCAATCTTGATTAGAAAATTTTTATTGGTATCCCTAAAATTCCAACTTTCATAGATTCTATGTAGTAACTAAATTATTAGAAAATAACTTTTTATGAAAACATTTTCCACATTTAATATCCCATGCACTGGATTCACTCTATTTTTTATCATTACATTTCGAGTGTTCCAAGATTAACCCCTATCTTATTGTATAAATTCTAAAACACTTGTCAAGATCCCATTTTAATTTTACTCCTTTAATTCCCTAAATACTTGTATAAATAAAATAAATAAGGGAATAATGAAGAACCTCTTAATACCTCAGTAAAAATAGAAAGGATGAGATTCAACTCTCAACTAATATCATCTATTCCTTCCAGTATCATCATTGGTGGATTTATTTGTGATTATTTTATTATTAAATTCCTTAATAGGTTGTGTTTTTCTTTTATACCAATTAAATAGTTACATAAGTGGAGTTTTATTATTTACTTTATCCATTATGGAAAATGAATTATAAAGTGCGTAGATTATTAATTTCATCAATTCATCTTGGATGGTAAGATAGTAACACAACCATTCATACTAGATCCAGTTTGATTTCACCATTCAAAAATATTAAATTTTTTATTTGATTCATCATTTTTACCTAACCTTGAAGTGACCATATATTGTTAGATAATTTAGACTGGGGGTGGGGGGGGGGGGTAAATCACTGATCCTTATTTATAATTATTTATTCGAAATTCAACATATTTGGTCATTTGAGATCTCTTTTCTATTAATTATAAGTCTCAAAACAACACCTGAATAATTTAGAATATAAATAGTATATTACACAACTAGTTTTTTTTATATTTGAAATATATTTGAGAAGATACACCTTATTATGATTGATTAAACCCCTCAATCATGAAAACCCCACTATAATATCAAATTATTAGACCATGTATCATCATAATCACATCAGTATATAGTACCATTATACTTATATTATAAAGTATCACTGGAGATTTTATGTTTTTTATTCACAATAATGTTTTTTTTTCAAACCATGATAATAAATATCGCATTTTCTCCTAGTTAAAATTTCCCCACTTGATATAGATGTTCCTCCCAAAAGACACCTAGATCAGATAATCAATAAGTAATTAGTTATTTAAGTTATCTTATACTTGATAATCATGATAAAAATTATGGAATTTACTTAGTTTCTTATTATATTCAATTATTAGATATTCATCAATACACTAAACTCTCAGGATCAAGAAGATCTCTTTTCTTTCTATGGAAAAAATCATAGTATAATTCTCCTTTTATATTTATTAACCTCTCCAAAATATTTTTCCTCACACAACTGCTTCATTTGGTTTCGTCTTACATTTATTAATGGTATTTATTTGTGAATGATATTTATAATTATTCTTCAGATAATACTTCTAACCCATAAAACTGAACTGTTTCCTATAACAACTTAACAAAAAATATTTTTTTTCATGAAAAAAATATATTTGAATGTTCTTCACAAATCATTCCCCCCACATTCACCTATATATAATATTATCACATCCACACAAAACAAAATAAATATTTTCACTTAGAAAAAATCCCTCACAATGTACTTTCTATAATTCCCTAGTCCGAATAGACCATTGGGGAGGGGGTGAATTAGTAGTGTTATTTTATAAACTCTCTATATTAATTTACCCTCTTAAACCTATTAAATTTTAAATTCACCAAATATATTATCTCCACTACCCGTGAAATTAAACATAGTATAAATAAGGATCAAAACACAAAGATTTACTAGGTTAAGAAAAAAAAGAAAACTCTTTTTCATTATTAGCTAGTCATCCAAATCATGGATTCTATAATATCTGTATAAGTTGTTAAAAAAGTACCATTATAGTCTTATCAATATAGATTACCACTGTTTCATATATCTTATAGTACTAATGGGAGAAATAACTCTCCCCTAAAAGCATGATCCACCAAAGAATTTTTTCATTTTTCTACAGCCTCTTCTTCACAAATTCATAATGATATTCCACTATGAACTAACTAGATGAAAAATCATACTTATGAAAGAAATTAAGTGTTTCCCCCCAAATATTATTTATAACATGGATTCCTAACTTTATCATCTTTAAAAATTATTATATAAACTAGCACACCTCTGAAATTAGAATAATCGAAAACCATTGGTCTTATTCTTTATGAAATGATTATTAATTTCAAGTCATGCTTCTCCCATTGATACTCTTAATGTATTGGGCTCTCAAAAATCTATTATACTCAATATCTGTGAGTTCTAAAAATATTCACATACATATTCCTTCCACTTTTCTATTTATATATATTCAAAAAATAATGTCATGAATAATATTTTTGAAAATGTAATTTTAGAAATTCTAAAATTTTCGTAATTAATAAATAAAATATTTTAAATAAGTTAATGGATTATTGTTTTATCTCCTCATTCAAACTCATTTTAATTCTCAATCGATATCCATATTTAAATCCTGTAATATTTTGGATCATTATTCTTTTTCAATCTCTATAAGGACCACATCTAATATTTATTTTAGTGCCAAGAAATGAATTATTTCAAAAAATAACATTTCTTACCCTGCATTCCCTTTTTAAAAAGGTGGGTAGCCTCTTCCTCAATGTTTATTGATGTTGGATCCTTGACCAAAATGGTGTGATGGGATGTCAGTTCTTCTTTACATGGATTCCTTATTGTAGCTCGTCACCTAATGTGGGTCTAATACATAGATTTAAGTCATGTTTAGGGAATGTATTCCCTGTTCCATATCGAGGTAAACTATAGTTAATTATATTGATTTTGTATCAATAAGGAAGAAAACTTCAGGGAGAGGTAATGGTAACATCAAGCATGTCTAGTCCTTGGGTGTGTTAGGAACTTGTAACATTTTATCTTTTTGATGTTATAAGCATCTCATATAAGGAATCCTTGGTGTGTAACCCAAGGTATATCGTGTTATCTAGATGGTAGTTGATGCTCTGGGTGTAAATATTCAAAGTATTTTACCCCAGGAATCCCATGATTATTTTTTTGGGTTAGGTATATGGATCAGGTAAAAACTTTAACATATTTTTCATATTTTCATTGGTTCAACTACTTTTTGGGATATATGGTGGAGTTTTTCTCTATGAGGTAAGATTACACACTTGGATTATGATGTTTATCCCCAAAGATAAATGATTTTATACTAGGATTTTATGGAGTGTGTCCTAGATAGGGGGAATATTTCACACTAGATGGTTCTGAGATTGAACCTCTAGGTGGTGTCCTAAATAAACAGTTTGAGAGGCATGGATTAAACCCACATAGGTTAATGAAAAATTTTATGTTCATGTGGCTATATTTGTCCATATAATATAACATCATGCAATACGAACACTTGGGTCATGGATGGAGCATCTATGAGGGGACGGTTTGGGGATTCTGCATGGAAGATACATAGGTTTCACTATTCAAAAGAAATTATGTGAAAGGGTATTATGCATGGGAGATTTCCAGGTGCCTTTATAGAGAATCAATAATGTGGTTGGGGCATATTCATGGAAGCTCCTTAGGCACTTCTGGGAAAAATATTGATAGGATCATATCATAATAAACATATTATTCATCTCATTCCCATCGCATGTATAATCCATTGATTATTTCAATGGGAATCCCATGTTCGGTGCATAAGGTAGGACAACAACTTATTATTAGGAGAAATGGAATTTTACGTGGGGATTATGCATTGAGATAGCAATTTTTTATTCCATATTTTTTGGTAAAGTGCTTATCCCACAATCCTGAAATAGGCTAAGGTTACAATTTAACATCATGTTAATGTTTTTGGTGTGCAATTATGATACGTATAAATAATCATCCTTTATTTATCATTTGTGGTTAATATGGAATCCTTTATTCCTAGAATATGGTATGGTTATAATTTAACTTATTGTAAAAGTACATGGTGTGAAAGAATTATGAATTCATATACTTATACTTTCTTCCTCATGTATGGTTAGGAGGGAATCCCACTTTCCTAGTATAGAGAAAGGTTATAGTTTAATATCTTGTGAATTGATGTTTTTTGTGGGGTATTATACATTGAGTTTCCCATATGTTATTCCTCATTTTTTGTTATGAGAGTGTCTCATCCCACAGATGGGTTGCAATAATATGGTTGGAGATTAAAAATTAGGAGGAGGACCATGAAGGATTCTTCAGAGCATCATGGATACATGTGGGGATATCACTCAAGGTTATCCTATTCATCTTCCTCATGCTAGGTCAAGAGGGAATCTCAACACGATAAGGGTTTGAGGGATATTATTGGGGATAAAACCTAAGGAGGATTCCTATTGTTGAAAAATGGTTGTTATATAATGAACATTTCTGGAGAAATATTTTTATTCACACATAAGTCATCTCATAATTTTTTAAAAGAGTTATCCAATGTTTTTTATATAGGGTGCACTATAGTTTATCATCTTGTAGTGAGGAATATGGTTTTCAAATCAGGGTCATGGCATGATTAATCTTAAACTGGGTGTATAAGGCATGTAATTTGTGTCAAATGCCGAATCCTATGTTTTTCATAAATGGTATACTATTGTTTAACGTCACGTAGAGAAGAATAAGGGTTCATCTCATGATCATGTCATGTGGAATATTTTGTTTTAAGAAAATAGAATCTCATGTGTTCCAAGGGTGTCATCTTATGTTTTTCATACATGGCATACGACATTTTAACGTCATATAGTGATGAAAAAGGGGGTAATCTGAGGATCATGGAATGAGGCATCTTACTCTAAACGCATAAGGAATCTTATGTGTGTGTCAAAAGATGCATCCTTTGTTTTTTCATATAGGGTATACTATAGTTTAATGTAATGTAGAGAAGACTACTAGGTGTAAGATTCCTTGAAATGGATGGTATGGAATTTACACAAGAGCAACCCTTTTTTTTACCTAGAAAAAGAGTTCGGTGGTGGGGTTTTAGTAGTTACAGTAGGAGTGTTTCAACTCATTGTAATCATGGAATCCAAGATTAGAATATAAACAAATGATATAAGAAAGTTTCCAAGAAGATAATGTTGACTCAAATTATTTTAGGGAATATAGAGGAGTGTCTCAAATCATGGTATTATGTGGGGTGAACATTGGGAAATGTATAGGGTGAAACCAAATATATCATCGACCTAGATATTAATGTTCTTGGTGAAACTCTACTGTTTTCATTAGGGTTAGTGACAGTAGTAAAGGGTATGTGTGAGATGCACAGAACTACATCTCGACACTGATACTATGCAGGGTTGCAGTGATATAGACCCCAGGGTATGAACCAGTGGGCTTATGTCCAAAAATTATGTGATGAAACTACAAATTTGGTAGTATACCTATGTGTTAGGTCATACCACCATTAACTACGTTATGCATCTATTTAGTTCCATAAAAAAGATATTTTTATGAGGAATGTCCAATAAATAGGATTTGGAAAACAACATTTTCACAACACTACAGTTACACACAAATACTATTGTGAGAAATAATGTACTTTTTATAAGATTTTCATCCCATAGTATAAAGTTTAAAAAACATTATTAGAAAAATTCCATACATTGAATGAATTCACTGAAGAAAATTTATTAAATTTGATTACTTGGGGTTACGTGAACCTTTAATATATAAGTTATACAAGAGATAGATTCGGTGTAGAGGTCTCTCCCACCAATTTATGGATCGATTCCATATTTATAGTCATTTTCAATATTTATGCATCCTGTATCTTTTGGCTGTGACACAAAAAATTTAAGAGTTGTGCAGAACCACCTTTTTTGTTGCTGGCTCACATATCCATGGTGATTCTGTTTAATTTAATTTTTCATATGAAACATAGTTATGTGGCCAAGATGGAGTTGACTGGATGTTGGGATTGTTTTTTGGATTTCCATACTTTTCTGTAGAATTTCACATGATGGTCATTTCCAGAAGTCGAACTTCAAACGACATCAAATATTGATCCATAAGTTCGTTTGGGAATGATTACCAGTTAAATCAAATCCTGCAAAATTAAATATAATAATGTTCTAAGATTTATCAGTATTTAGTCGACTATTTTATTCATTCTTTCAATGCTAAAAATCACTTAATTTTAGACTATTGAATTATACATGTGGATAAATATATGGAATGGATCTTTATTTTTTGTTGTAGTTCTCATCTCATCACCCATCATCTTCCTCGATTATTTTTCCTTCAATCTTGGATATTATCTTGATCATATGATCTTTCATGATGATTGAATTGAAGAGGAATATGCCAAAATAATGGTTTGAATTATTCTTCTTTATCTTATAATTCTATAAATATCAGTTTTCATATTTTTCACAAACAAAAATATCACGCATGCTAGATTTAACATTGTATGTGCACTCAAATATCATACAAGAAGATAAAAAACACAAACCCAACAAAATTATATTACATATAATGAAATTTCATTTGGGGATTCACCAAATATCATACACAATAAGAAATATTTTATGTGTGAATGGATATCCAAAATATAGATAGAAAAGTTCTTTATCATACAGATCATCATACGGTTTTGAAGAAAAGTCTTACACAACTTCACCAAATTTCATAGGCATAGAATAAATGCATTATGATGTTTTTCCATTTCCATTTTCTTAAGCTCATAAGATATTATCAGTATTATGGGAAACTCTAGTAACTTCACTGCAAAAAAATATGTGACAAGAAGCACCACCCTTTATTAGTGCCGGCTAAAAAGAGCTAATAGTGATAGCCTTTATCAGACCTAAAAAAGAACTGAAAAATTGCATATTTATAAAAAATATCATTATAAAACATTTATTAATATGTAAATATATTTATATTGATAAAAATATAATATATTTTATTAAAATTGAATTATATATGACAAAATATACCTTTACAATTGATATATAAGATATTTAATTTAAAATGACATATAAAATGAAAATTATATATTAATAAAAATATTATTACTTATAGAAATATATATATATATAATTTTATTAAATATTATTTATATAATAATATTTTATTTTAAATAATATTTTTATGTCTTATATTTAGTGAAAAAATGTTAAATAATTTAACTAAAACTTAATATAAATTAAAAATATTGTCTGATTAATATTAATATACATTTAATAACTTTTTTGTTTTATCAATATCATTTCTTCCATTATAAATATACATATAATAATGAAAATTTAATTATTATATAAAAAATGACTTAATATGTTACACAAAATATGTTTTAAAATAATTTCACATATATATATTTATGAAATTAAATCTATTTTATAAATAAAAATATATGAAAAAATAATAAATTGTTAATATTATCATATTTGTTTTTTATTTATTAATATTTAATATTTAATGTATTTTTTTAATTATAATATTTTATTCCTTTTTTTCTTATATTTTACATATATACTATTTATTAATCTTAAAAAGTGTATATATATAATTAATTAATTTTTGTTTGTTTTTATATTTTTAATATTTTTAATATTTTTTTAATATTTATTAATATTTATTAATTTTCATTTAATATGTTTTTAATGTAGTGGTAATTTAAATATATTATACTTCTGTATATTAATTTCACAAACACATATTTGAAATTAATTGAGAAACACAAACACATTTCTATAGGTCATTATTGAACATGGAGGGGATGAGGAATAATGACCCACATGCAGACGAACCCCTCGCTGGCAAACCCGAGACCACAACCATGCTCATTTTCCGATGTTGTCACCAGAAGATCACTAGAGGTACCTGTTGCTGGCCTTAAATACAATAGAGTTCTGGATCTTGAAGTCAATCCAAAGTATTTTCGACACCGCGGGCAGCCTGCGATTTCTCTTTCAGCTTTGGAGGTGAGTTCTCTTACCTCTATTTTACACCGTGTTTTGGTTGGTAAATTTCCTATTCATAGTCCTTATCTGAGTTTTCTTAGAAGAGCATTAGAAGGGATTGGGTTTTTATATTTCAGCATCGATCTAGTTAGCTCGCACATAAATATCTTCCACTTTTCTGGTGAGGATGACTATTATAGACTTTGGTCTAGAAAATCTTGGATTTTTGGTGGTTACCCAATAAAAGTTCTGAAATGGTCCCCAAATTTTGACCCATTCAAGGAATCCCCAATTGTTACACTCTGGGTTTGTCTTCCAGGCCTACCCCTGCACTTGTTCAAACAACCTGCCCTCTTCCCAATTTCTAATCTCATTGGAACCCCATTAAAGATGAAATTGGACACTAGGAATCTCTCAAGGCCTTTAGTTGCACGAATCTGTATTGAGACTGATGTTTCTAGGGAATTGCCTTCTCAAATCTTGATCTAGAAAGGTGAAACCGGTTTTTTTTAGGATCTTGTTTATAAAAATTTACCTTCTTACTACCAATGTTCCCTTAGACTATGACATGCCTCAGAGAAATGTGGAACCAAATATTCTTTTCATAAAAATAAAAATAATATTTGGATAGAGAAAGGCAAGATAAATCAACCACTTCCTTCAATATCTACTTCTAGCAGATTGCAAGATGGGGCCCAGGCCTCCCCCAAGGAGGCTCCACCTCCGGTTGTGGAATCAAATAACTATTACTGTTCACCCCTACCTAATGAGGATGTGCCGATAGTGAAAATACAAGATAATACTCAAGAGGATGAAAATGGAAGGTGTGAACCATCTAAAAATAGTGATTCACCTCATGAGGAAGAAGATAAAACTACTCATATTGAGGAAGATTATTTGCGAGAAATGGCCAAGATGGGGAAAAACCAATAGTTTATGTTGATGGGTTCATCACCCCTTACCCCAGAAGAACAAGGAAACGCAAAGACTACTATCAACTTAAAAGAACCATATTCACAAATTCTTTTGATATATCAAGACGAGAAGTCTCTAATATTTACACAACTCTACATGTAGAGGCCCAACAACATGATAAAGGGGAAAATTTGCATAATTTTCCTTGTTGTGAAGATCCTAAATCTATGGAGATGCTTTGAGATGAAATCCTATATCAAACTTTTAGAAGAGGTGAGATTTCAAAGGATACTTACTTAGCCACCAAGTTGGATATATTCATTGAAATAATGAAGAAGAAGTTTAAAAAATCTCCCTAAATCATTTTATTTGTCGGGTGAATTCTTGAAGACCTTGATTATGGGAGTCTATTACTGTCTTTCTCTGGTCTGATCTTTGGAATTTTTTCTAATATGTTTTTACTGTTTTTTATCTAGAAACTGTGGATTTCTGCTTCTCTATCTGACTCTATCTGGCTGGAACCTGTTCACATTGTACCAATTTAAATGGACTAGTTCCAGCTCTATTTTTGTTGATAGGCTTGATTCTGATACTTGTTTACTTGGTCATTGCACAATATCTTCAGTAGCGACTCTTCCTTGCGGAAGAGCTGTCCTAGAATCACATAAAGAATAGAATTTTTGCTCTCCATCATAATCTGAAATTTGAGTTTCCTGGACTTTTGAGGATCTGCCTACCATGACAGAATGAAGAGGATATCACTCATCTTGAGGTCTAGAATTATGAAGTTTCATCTGCATAATTACAAAAGATATTTTCATGCGGTTCCAATGCTTGGCTTGGAAAAAGGAATTCAGGAATACACATTCCAGCATTTTTTGTTGTCTTTTCATACTATTGTTACATCTAATTTTCTATGATGACTAGGCATTTTCATGAAAAGGATAGAAGGCTCATCGTCCATTTTATTGAATTTATAATCAACCTTTCCCTATAATTTGTTTTGTGGATCTTCATGGAATGGAGGCGGTGATTTCTTCTACATTGTGCTAAAAAATCGGAGCTGTAGTGTGGGTGAGTTCTGACTGGAAAGGTGAGATATTGGGCGGATGCACTGGTGAGTCTTATCTCTATTAATGTTGCACTCTCCCATGCCCTCATAGGGATGATCCAGAGGTTCCACTGTCATTTCTTTTCATTGATTCTCTTGTTTGTACAAGTCCATTGTACCTCGTGTATTCATCTGACATTTTTACTTTTATTTTATAAATTTTGGAGAGCAAGGGTTTACTCATGCTCCGAGCATTTAAAAAAACACACACACATTTCTATAATTTAATTATTTTTTAATATAATTTATTTATTAATAATCTTAATTATTATTCAATATTTTTTAAATTTATTCATTTTAAAATTTTCATTGTTTAACATTTGGATAATTTTATCACTTTTTATGATTTATTTATACATTTTAATTCATTAAAGATTAGTTTTTTCAAATAGATGTATTTAATATATGAAATATGTATTCATTATCATTTTAACATATATTTATTTTAATTTTTTATACATAATCTATATAATTAATAAAACTTAATCATTTTCAAATTTACTCATTATTATAAATAAATAAATAATTAATAAATTTATTTTATTTTTGTGTAATTTATTAATTTTAAATTATTATATGTTTAATATTATTGTAATATAATCCATTTTTAATATTTATATATAAATTTTAATTATTTAACATGTAAAGTTTTTTATATGATTTTAATTTTTATAATTCATATATGTATTCATTTTTTTAAAAAAATTAAATAATTAATAACCATGATTAACTCATTAAATATTTTATTTTTATAATATTTTTGAAATTAAATTTCAGTCATTTTCAAAATTCATTCAATTAATATTATTTGTGAATTGATAAGGCCAACTATTTTTTAATTTTTATTAATATTATCATTTTTTAATATTAATTCATGTAATATTTTTATAATTTAATAATTTTTTATTTTTTATATGTAATTATTTATCAATAAATTGGATATTGTTAATAAATAAATATATTCATATTGATATGTAAATATATTTCTTCCATAAATATGATTTTTATACAAAATGTGTATTTACATTCAATAAGTGATATATCTAGTGAAAAAAATTATAATTAAAAATTAATATGAATTAATAATATTGAATAATATATATATGGAATAATAAACGTTACATGTTTCAAAATTTAACAATTTTTTTATTCAAAATAACATATTTCAAACTTATGTTACACACGCACAAATTAATTTGACATAAATATATAGTTTATTAATGAAATTTTTTAAACATAATGTTTAGATAATTTATTCAAATTTTAATATTCATTTCACAATTTTATTTAGTAAAATAATATATTTAATATATTATGTTTTTCATTAGAAAATTTTATTTATTTTTATATTATTGTTGAATATATATTATTTATTACTATTTAATATTTTTTTATAACTTATTCTTTTTTAATGTTATATTTTCGTTTGTAATAATAATTAATATTTAATATTTCCTAATTTTATTAATTCTTTTTTTGAAATTTTTTAAATTAATTACCATTTAATGTTTTAATATTATTTATTCACCTATAATGTTACCTATTTTCCACTTTCATTTATAATTTATTTGTTTTAAATATTTATCTACACAAATATATTGGTTAACATTTTATGTTTTTACTATGTATTCATATTTATTATAATACATATTATATTTTACTTTTTTTAATAGTATTTATAATTAATAAAACTTATACATTTTTAATATTCTTGAAGTCTCTTCATTTTTAATAATTCCTTTTCACCCATTTTTTATATTCATGCATTTAAGATTATTTTTTAATTAATAATGCTAAATATTTTATACACTTTCTTAAATATATTAATTTTAATAAATATTTGTTTAATATTTATGTATTTTATTTTAAACAGTTTTTTATGAGCACTTTCGAAAAAACTCTTCTAAATTTGGGGTTTATAAGTTCTCTTTAGCATTGATGAAGACACATTTTATCAGTGATTATTATTTTAGAACTGATAAAACAAATATTTATCCACACTTTTACAAATGTGTGGAGAAAAAAATTACCAATCTTATAAATTATTCATGAAGAGTACCCATTTCTTTACACAATTCATGATTTCATGGAAGTCGAACTCCGCCACTGCTCCCCGTCACACTTCTTGGATGAATAAACTCTCTCAAAACCTAAGGTAGATGATTATTTTACTCCTCTTAATAGATATTTCTTTATTTAATCATTTTTAGATATTCTCTCGTGTTCCATGCTACCCTGAATCCCCAACCATTATGTGGCCCCATAATAGTGTTCTCATCCAATAAACACCACTTTTATCTTCCATCTATAATTTCATCACCACATTTGCAACACCTGGAAATCATCATACTTCACTAGTAATCTAGTTTAGTGTAGACGAATTATCTGTTGTCCCTCATCTGATCCTTTTAATCCAAAATAGACAAGGAAGTAATTTCCGGCAGAATCAATATCGAAGAAGATTGAGGAAAATTTAAAATAACAATTTTATTTTTTATTTAATTGGTTATGTTTTTTAATAATATATGAAGGTCAAGCATCAGTTGATGCTCACCTATAAATTTTTAATGTTATATTAATATATCATAGTTTCTTTATGTCATATGAGTTTTTCCAATCACTATAATGAGAGATGGAACCCCAACCACATCAATCATTCACATGACCATTCACAATAGGTAATCTAGTTTAGTGTCCCCTCTAAGATATGTGTTAGATTTTATTTCATCTATCACTATTTGGAGAACTCATTGCATGTGGATTTTCAATTCATCTCACTTCACTTGGATTTTCATTCAGATTTCTATAGTTTACAAATTTTAACTTATAGTAGTTTCTTCCCCCTTCTATCCCCAATTATAATTCCTTCCACATTAATTCCATCCTCAGTCACAATTAGTAAATATTGATATTAATTTTTAGTTTTTTATTTCTCTTGGACCTATCTTAATGCCATTTACATTACTTTTCTTTTAGTATTCATCCAAACTAGGTGAATTGTTGAAATTTAAGTCATTCATCAAAATTTGTTTTTCATTTTTTTTAGTATTTTGAGAACCCCAACATAAGACTTCAATTATTTGTATTTATATTAAATATTTTCATGAAACAATGGGTTTTGAAGACCATGCGACCAGGCCTAGTAAATGTTTTCATCATCTGAAAATATTTCATCATCATCGGATCATAAGAACCCCAATACTGAAACACCAAATTTCCCACACGACCCTACATGAAAGGTAATCCAATATGGTGTCCCCATTAAGAAATGGGCTGGATTTCATTTTTTCCACATGCATATGGAGAACTCAAAGTATGTAAATTACTATGTTAACTTAATTGAGATTATTTTTAATTTAGTGTGCCCCCATTTTGTAATGATTCACTCGTAGTAGTTACTTCTCCCTGCTGACCACAATTGGGATTCCTTAAACATTTATTCCAACCATTATACCAAATAGTATTCTTTAATATTTATTTTATTTTTATTATTTCTATTTCCTCCTCCTAACAAAATTTTTATTTTTGTTATTTGATCCACCCTCAAAGCCATATAAATTGTTTAAATTTTAAGAATTAAAAAAACCATAATTAGATTGTTCTTCATTTTTTCCAAAGCATGAGAACCCCAACCTATTAACTTTAGTTTATTGGATTTAAATTCAATATATTATTAATATATTGGGTTATTAATAATAGGTGATTAGGACCTACAAACAATTTTATCATAAAACAAAAGATCATTAATATCGACTCCTAAGAACCCTATCATTGAAACACCACATCGTTCGCATGACCCTTATAGAAAGGTAATCCAGTTTGCTTTCATCACTGATATATGGGTTGGATTTGATTTCTGCCACCTTCATCTTGAGAACTCATATAATTAAAATTTTCATGTTTACTTAATTCACTTTGTTTTTAATTTAGAGTACCTTATTCTATAAATATTAACCCATAGTAGTTTGATTCCCCTTGATTTTCCCCTTGACGATTCCTTCCATCGAAATCATATGGTTCTTATTATTATAGATCCATTTATTCATGTGTCTTAAATGAATTTTTCAATAATGTTCCAATAATTATTCCATATTTTAAGGAGTATATAATACTTCCAAAAATAAATGTTGTTATTTCAGGTTTTCCTTGTGTAAGACGATAACATGATAATAATCATTACCAATAATGCTAAAATTTTGGGTTCCTCTTATTACAAGTACCTATAAGTTTTACATTTTTTGTTGAATTCATTATGTTTACTTATTTAATTTACATAGAAAAAACAATATTCTTGATCCTTATAGGTTGTACATGGATAATAAATGGTTTTATGTATATCATATAAAATATATTACAAGGGTCACATTAAATAATTTATAAAGTTTTCAATATAGAATTAACATGACACTTTTGAACACATTTATACATGGTAATATTTTTTATTCTTGATAAATTCATCCAAAAGTGATAAATGAATATTTATTTTTTCATGGAATAGATCAAATCTATAAATGTTTAACCAAAAATGGGGGAAATTTAATGAACATGTTGATTAGGATGATACATATATTTATGAATCATTTAATATTAATACTAGTGTAAATGATGGTGGATATCATATAAAAGAAATGAAAATGGAAATTAAAGATGACATTTGTGATTGTACAAAGTTGTTTTAGAGGTTTAATAGTTGTGTGAGGAGACAATTTTATACCTGTTGTACTAAATAAAAAACATTTTTTTCTTTATTGAAGTTATATAATTTGAAATATGGTAGTGGATGGAGTGACAATATATTTACATAACTACATGGTCTATTGAATGATATGATACCGAAATAAAATGACCTTCCATTAAAAATATATGATACTAAAAAAATATTATATTCAGTGGGTTTATTATTTGAATATATATATATATATGATTTGATATTGTTTCTAAAGGAACTTTATTCAATCAGAAAATACCACAGGTATGGTGTGGATCTATTCAAAAATGATTAATCATGTAATTCCAAAGTATTATGGAACATTACTCTCTTTATAAGGTTTACAAGATTACACATATATAAAAAACCTCTTGAAAATTAACATGGAACAATGATTCAAGAATTGAAGATATGAAACTATATCACCCAGTGGACTCTCCAAAATGGAATAATATTTATTTTTTTTCCTTATAATACCACACTTTTTTAAAAGAGAAAATTATGTTTGATAGCATATGTGATACAGAACACCAAACCCAAATAGACAACGATTATTTAAATATGAAAATTTCAACCATTATATTAAATTTAAAAAAATGATTAAGATTAACTACTTTATGAAATATATATAATTTATAAATGTATTGATGAATTATTAGTAAATAGCCTATCTGTTCTTTGTAATGTCTCATTTTTCTTAAAATATGTTTTCTTCAAAAATGATATTTATTTCCTTTTGTGAAAACGGTATTATAATTATTTTCTAGAAAATTTTGGAAATGTACTGGATAAAATGAAATAAATTTTTTATATCCTCATATCAAAATTACCATAGGGTGAAATTTTTGTCTTTTTAGAAAATTTATATTTTTTAGTGATTATTAAAAATAACATTTTTATATAAAATTTGAATTTCTTTTGAGGAATTATGTAATTTAAAATCTCATTATTCTTTTAATTTTATTTAAAATTAAATTAATAATAATTGATTTATTTTTAATTCCAATAATTACATTTAAATCATCCATATTCCAAATTTTAGAATAAGTTTACTTTTATACTTAAAAACACATTTTCTTGAAAACTTTATAAAATGGATAATGTTTGTTTATTAGAATTAATTAAAATAAAACCATATTAAAAATAATTCAAATGATATTTTTGTAAAATATATCCATGTTTATTCATTTAAATTCTTATTATAAATATTACTAGTTATATAGTTAAAGTAAAATTATCTTTTCATTGAAACATTCATTTTTCATAAAACCACATTCCATCATGCTTATATGTTTTATATAATATTTAATTCATAAAACTATATAAATAGATTTTGATAAAAGTTATTCCACATTTTTAATCAGAATAATTAATATTATAAATAATTTTAAATTAAGTTTTGAACAATATGAATAGTAACCATAGTAAATATTTTTTAGCACAGTAAAAGAATATAAGTTATTTTAGGGTAAAAATAATTTATCAGGGAATAGAAAAAAATTTAACTATAACAGAATATATTTATATATTCATTTCAATATAATAAATAATATATTTTTGTTACTTTACCAATTTTTAAATAACAATTTAGATAAAAATTATATTTTTTATACGTTAAAACATAAATTTTATTTTGGATAAAATATCTTTTTAAAGAATATTTTTTTATAAGTTAAAAATGTTTTTCAAATAATTTATATTTTAATAAATAATTATTACTAAATGTTATATATTAAATATAAATTATAATATAATTTTATGATGTGAAAATGTAAATTTTATTAGGGTCCAAAACCTATTATTGTAAAAAACTAAATATTTCTTAATAAATGTTGATTCTATTTTAAAAGTGAAAATTAAAATATTTATAAAATTATTTCGACATAATAAAGATTAATTTTTTATAATCACATCAATGTTTTTTCAATGGGAAATTTCCCATAATATTCTAACATGGTCAAATTTTCGGGTAAAAATTAAATATGGTATAAATATATGGTATGCGTTATGACATCATAATAACCCAAAAGTGAGTTAATAAATGATATAAACGATATCCAAGACCAAATATATTATTTAAAATTTATGGTAATTTTATTTTGATGTTATTTGTTTAATTATATAAATCCTTTATGAATCATTCGAAACCTATATTATATTTTATGTTATCAAAAATTGTTTATTTATGAACATGTCTCGCTTCTAAATGACCAATTGTAATATTTTATTGTTTTAGGACCCTGTACTTTTATAATAACGAAGAAAACCCTTTATGTAGATTAAATAACAAAAACCCATGGTATGGTTTGGGTTGTTGATTATTTTTTTTGTACAAATTCCATAACATAAGTTTGAGAAATAATTAAAAACTTACCAATCTTTTGTTATATAAACCCACCCTATATCACATTAATTTTCAATAAAGAACCATGTATAATGTTATTTCTCTTACCTCACCTCTATATAGTCCTTCCAAGGTGCCCCAACCTCTTAATAAGCTCTTGCCAAGATTTTGGAATCACCCTCTCAAGTAAGGGATCTCCCTCTCTATTATTTATTCTAGCACCTCGTTTATGTTGTTGCCATTAGATTCCAATTTTTTATTATTTGTGTGTAATTTTATACATCCATATTACTTACCATTATTATGTAGAGGTTTTAATACCCCATTTCACTCTCATTAATCCTTTCCATGAACATTTATGTACACCTGTTATGCTACCAAAATTATCTTGTGATTTTACATACCAAATGGAAGGTACTACCACATATTGTTTTCAATGACGAACCTTAATTATATTTAGTAATTTAGAATATAAAGTGTTTATTTTATCATGACCTTATAAATCTCTATATACTATCAAATTTATTTCTAAACAATGGCAGATCATTTATCCCCTCTTAGTATAGTATTAACCGAAGCCGTCACTATGCTTGAATCCTTCCATTATCCTCTTTATCCAATACACTTATTCATTTAATCCCTTCAATTTTCAATTCATAATGTCAAGGGAAGTTTTTCAACATTTATATTACTACCCATTTTATTTTTAAATTATGTGACACCACTTTCTCTCTCATTAGACCATTTTCTGAATGATCAAGTACTATCGTTATGCTGTTGAAATTTCACTATAATATTTTCATGAAAAATATTTGTATTAGGAATACCAATGATAATTACAATCAAGTGTATTACACCATAAATAACTATGTTTTTTATTGGGTACATTCATGTATATATTCCACATTCCTAGATCGTGGAATTAAATGTGATGAAATATTATTTTTTTGAATGATCTATGTTGCACACTAATACGTGTACATGATATGAAAGTGATGGGTGCACCCAAAATTATATAGAGGACCAATGCATTCGGTAATGTTTTAATCTAATGATACATCATTCAAGGGATTAAGGAGTGAACATAATCCATCATTATAGCTTTTCCACCATGTTGTTATTTTTTTGGGGTTATCCTCCCCCAATGTTTATGATTTCATATTTAAAGTTGTTCCCATATTTTAATTTTTTCATTTATGTTACCATGTTATTCTATGAATCATTATTCATAATTATAATTATAACACATTTAATGTTCCATTCAAGTTTCCATTGTTTAACATGTAATACTTTTTCATGTTATTCTTCTTTTATATTACCTTACTGGGATTTATAGATCACCCATTTTTATGTACATTCCTAGGTTATCATATGATGTATTAGAGGGCCAATGATTTCAAAGATCATGTGAAAGATTGTTTAAATAAATTTTTTGTATCTCATGTTATGCTATACAAATAATTCTCAAAGCCAAGGACTTATCGATCATTTGGATTTTATTATGTATATTCTAATATAATAAATAAATAAATAATGTGTAATAAAGACACATGATGACATAATTATGAATTTGGAAATGATCGAAATAACCTCTATCATGAAATATCAATATATATAGTAAATCATTTTATTTTACAAAGTATTACTCACAGTACATGGCCAGTTATGTCTATAAATTATAAATTTTCCCCATGGATATGTATGAAGTGAAAATACATCTGGCTATATCTACATATATCTATAACAAAACAACCAGATAATGGGATTGGTGTCTATTTGGATCCATTAAATAAATATATGAAATTTAAGTGGGATACATGTGTTACATTGTATTATTATCATTGGAGTAATGAATTCAAATTGAGATCCATTTTGTACGAGATGAAAAATTTGTTTCCAACCTATAGAATTTTTTTATGCGATAACACTAAAGGAATATTAGGGTGTCCCATTTATAAGGAATTCACACACTAGGGTTAGTTGAAAAATTCTTTTAGTACTATGTTTTTAGGAAATAAGAAAATTTTAACCTAGTGGAATTAATAAGAATCTTGAAATACATCATTTGATGGGAATAAATAATATAGTATAAAGTTGTCTTCACTAATAGTTAATCATCTTTTTAAGAAAGTAAATGATATTAAAACTATTTTTGCTAATCCATTTTTAGAAATCCTTTCTAAATAAGGTTTGAAAAAGAGATTAGTTTTCTTTTAATTACCACACTTGCATTTTTAATGTGAAAAGTTTTCATGATTTCATTCTTGTAGAGAAAAAATGTGACAATTTTATTAGCACATTAAAAATTTAAGAGATAAATAAAATTTAGAATTCAGGCTAGGTTAGAAATGATTGATATTGAGATTAGGGAAGAGTTGGAATGGGTGAAGGACGAAAGAAGAAATTTTTTTCATCCATCATCTTACAATCTATTCATAAAAAAAATCAAAATTTCAACTTTATAAATTGTGTAAGAGTATTAGAGGGCTATTCATTAAATATCAATAATTTTTTAATTAATAGTTTGATGTTATTGGGTATTAAGTCACATGAATGTCTTTTTTTCTGTAATATTTGATTTATATTAATTTATTTTTTAATCTTTATATAAATATATTACATATATTTACTATACTTTTCTTCTTTTTCAATTCCATATGTAGTAAATTTACAGACCTAGTGAGGTTGCCAAACATAAACAAGAAGGTGAAGCCTTTTTAAGTGAATTGGATATGTTATTTCCACCATAATTTATTGAAATAATTCTCTATATAAGGGTATACTTGTAAATATAGGTTTAAACATGTGGCCATATCCATTATAGATGGATTTACCACATTGAATTATATATAATGATTTTCAAAGGGTATGTCAAGAATCGAACTCTTACAGAATGTTGTATTATAGGGTAGTATATTATTAAATAATTTATTGAATTATTTACTAATTACCAATAATATATTGATACAATTAGTCTCTGAAAATATCATTATAGTGGAAGACTTATGGGTGAAGGAATTTTCTGAAGAAATATTATTGCATGTACCACCATATAGTGGGATCGAGATCACATGTAAATTATATATAATAGGAAGATGTTTCTCAATATAAAAACACCCATATGATAATTATTAAATACTTTTATCCATCAAGGGATTAAGTATGGATATCAAATTCCCATAATCACTAGTATATAATATGGTTCCGAGAATATTTACATAAGGAGTTTTCTGAAAATCCTAATTCAATTGTCAAATGACTTTTATGGTTAGTCAAGGTATAAAATGTGAATTTTATATCTTAGGATGGTTTTTTAAAAAATATTTATAAGTAATTTAAAAATGAATAATATTAAAATAGTCCAATAAAATAAATAAATAAATTTTTGTGGTAGAAGCGAGGCACGTATGGATTTCCATGGAAAAAATATGATTTATGAAAATATGTCATATTTTGACATCATCAAAGTGATATATAAGTTGGGTTATAGAACATTTCAAGTGATAATTTTCCATTATAAATGTTTTCAAAATAGAAGTCTAGTTTAATTATATAAATTAGGCTTTGTGAAGGTAATTTTTTGTGAATAAGGGTATAATGATGAGATGTTCCTAATGGAATCACAAGCATTGCCTGTTTTGTTTGTCCTAGATCCAAAAAAACAATAATTAGTCATTTTTTGTAGACTAATATTACACATTTAAAATTAAAATTAAAATTTTTTGACCCATAATTGGTAGATCATAGTTATTTTATAGTCGTCCCAATCAGGTTAGTTTCTTATATGTTATATGGGTCTCTATGGAGGGGACTTGGATACACATTAGAGGATAAAAATCCATTAAACCTTTAAGGATAAAAAAGAAATTTTGATAAAATGTATGATGTGTTTTTAATATAATATTACATTCCTCATAATATTATTTATTCTATACTACATTTTCTTAATTGAAATTACATGATTAACCACACATATAGATAATGACTTCTTTACATGATGGTCTTACCAATCCAAAGGAAGAACAAACTGTCGATGATGAAACTATTTTTTTAAGGGATTAATAACATGTAGATTAATAAATAATGGTTCAGAATCCCTTGGTTAACTATAATTATAAATTCAAGGAGAAAATTTATAAAATTTGAGGTTGTATGTAATCAATATGTCCAACCAATTAACGCCATGAAGTCAATGTTCACTAGTTATTAGGGTCACAATGATAATAAATGAGCTGATTATTTTAGATACATGGAATAATGAATTGTGAGTATTTAAGGCAACTATTTGAGAATATATTAGGGTAATGTTATGATATACATTCTCTTTTTTACCAAAAAATTATAGAATAAAACATTTATTTACTCTCATTATACCATACAATGTTTTTTTATTTCAGAGGATTTTTGTGAGAAATATGTCTTAATTGTCACTAGAAAGGCTCAAAGAGGCATATATACACTTATTATAAAGCATAATCTTAGTTATGTTGAGGATAAATTAATTTCACACACACCACATATGTATTCACACATTATAAACCCTGAAACACAAACATATCTCACAAGTTTATGTGATGTTAAATCATTTTGGGTGTATTGTAATTGATAAAATTTTATTCAAAATCACTTATTTTATCCATGTTGATTTAAAATTATTAATTTTAGAAACAAAAAGGAGTCATTGAAATAATAATCTTGCTTAAAAACCCATGTATACATACTTTGAACAAATGATGGGGGAACACTTAAATTGAGAATAAAATGATTTGTATTTTAAATCCACATTAAATGTTTTATGAGATATAAAACAATTTATGTTCCATTTTTTATATGTTGATTGATAAATTGAAATCCAAAACCACTTCAATCCCACATCATGTTCTATGAAATGAATATTACGTAAATAAAGAGGATTAACTATTAGATTAAAACACACAAGAAGTATTATAGTCACATGTAAGTATGAAATAATAGATTTTTTATGCTATAAAATCATATTACATAAAAATATATATTAATTATCACATGGTTTTTTATATATTTTAGGTATAAGAATAAACGTAGACTATACCTGAAGATATTCTACTTTCATTATATTTGAATAGAACAAAACAATATGACTGTGTTAATGGTGAAGGGAATGTCACCATGAATGTATTTCAAGAAGATAAATACACAAGAAGATACACGAGATATGATGAAATTAATACAAGAATAGATCAATTCATTAAGAGATATTATTTTTCAGTATTGTTTAATAGACCAATGCATACGAAATCATCAAATAACACCCATAGTGGAACACCTATCAGTACATCAAGGGATACATGAACCCACTAACTTTGAGGCTATCCATTCCCCTAAAATCCTTACCATACCCAAGGCAATCAATTTTTTTAAATCTCTTTATCATAAATGTGAACGTATCATATTTTTATAACATTATATTAATATAATTTTACATGATGAAATTTTATACGATTTATATCTATCAACACCCACACATAACCTTATTTTGAGGGGTACAATGTAAAATATCCTAGCAGACATTATAAACAATAAAAAATATAATAATATAGAATGATAGTTGGATTGATTTAGATCATGAGATGGGTGTTGAGCTTCCTATTCTTCTTGGTAATCTATATTTTTCCACTGTCGATAATGCTTTTTGAACTACCATAAGATGATCAACTAATCTTATAAAGATATATGATGCATGTCCTTAAATTTTTTTATCAAATGGAAAAAACTAAAATTTGAGAAAAAAGTTTTTGAAATGGGGTATGGTATTATAGATTGGAAAAATGATGGTGAAGTGGAAGTTTAGATCAATATAATCTAGTGGATTAACCAATAAATCAGAAGTAATTTCCAATAGTATATTCACCCCTCAATTTTGACTACCAAATATATAAACGTTAAATATTCATACATATTTGACATTCAATTAAGTAAAATTATCCTATATTAGATCTGAAGGATAAATATTTGGAAATTCCATTATAAATGAAATTAGATTTTAGGCAATAAATTAGATTATCAAGTTTGAATGGTAGAGAGTATTATCTTTAATGACATTCCTAAAGTAAATTTTCCTAATTATTCTATCTAAAAAATGATATAATTTTTTCATTGGAGGAAATAATTATCCATATTCTCTATATCCATATATATATATATATTACTACTATGTAATTTAAATATGATGTAAAGAGTCATTATGACTCATTAATCCCACTTTGATTTCTAAAGAAAATGTTTACTTGGAATTAGAATAAATTGAATATAAAAAATATTGATTAAGTGGGGAATATGAAAATAAAATAACTGAAGATAAAAACGTTGTAACTCCTATAATGCAGGAGTAAAATTCTACAATCCAATCATATAAAATATATTATTATTTTTTCAATTCATATTTGTTTTTTTTTCAAAGCACTAGATTCTCATAAGAATCAATTTGGATACCTGGAATATTTATTTTTTAGATCCAAATCAAGATTTTCAATCAAAATGAACACATATGGTGTCTATTGTGTGTTTTAAATGAATGAAAATAAACATTTTATAAATAAAAATAAATTATATATTTTTGTTTGTGTTCAAATGAGAATATTTTTATGATATGTAAATATATAAATATAATCTAAATCATGGTATGAGGAAATTGACAAGACATAAGAGGCCTAAATTTTTTTTGAAATATAATTAATTAAGGTATATATAATACAATTTAACATTCAAAAAATATTTAAAAAAATACTTATTTGGGTCAACATTTGTAATGTTTTTTAAGAAAAATAATTACAACGATTATGGAAATTACATTAATAGATATATAAAATATATCATATAACATCAACAAACCAAAGTCACTAAAATTATTATTTTTAGGTAATTTAAATTTCATTTAAAATATTTATTAATTATTTTTTCTCTCTATTATCATAGTAGTACCAAGTCATCCAACATTATACATACTAAAAGGAAGAAGTAAATTTTATTGAAGATGAGTGGGTAGAGTGTAGGAGGTCATAATGTTTTCAAACATCAAGTTGAGGTGATTACCTATTATTTTTGTGATCAGGTAATGTTTATGACCATATAGATACATTTGAGATTTGTATCATTCTTAATTTAATTAATTAATATTATATTTAAAAAATTAAAATTCATGTAGTATTGAAATAATATTACTTATATTTTTATTATAATCTTATGTTTTCAATTTCTAAAATTCTAAATGAGGTATTAACTATAACATGAAGAATTTGTTTTTAAATATACGAGTTTCATTTTATAAAAAAATACCTTCCACATTTTAGAAAACAAATAAAATGAGCTCATATTTCCTTCAAAATTTAGGATAATGATCCATAGTTCATTTTTAATGCGTAAGAATAGATCGAACATCAATCTGGCACAAAATGTTGTCAATATGACTTAAAGTGAGTGTTTTTAATATATAAGTATCATTTTACTTTAAAATGTGCATAAAATTACCAAAAAATAAAATAAAATGAGATCTAATTGGAATTAATCTTTAGTAAAAACAATCAATAATTTATTATTGATGTTCAGAAATCAACCACAGATTAATCTGACACACGATAGGCTTGTCATGATTGAAAGTGTATGTTTTCAATATAAAAGTTTCATTTTAGTTCTAAATCCAATAAATATTTCCAAAATTGAGAAAATGATAATGGAATATTTTTTAATCTTTATAAAAATGATCTATAATTTACTATTGATATTTAGGGATTGAGTGCACATTAATCATTCACAGGATGTCAGTGGTAGGATTCTAAATGTGTGTTGCAAATAGAAAATTATTTTTTTTATAAAATGAGCATCACATAAGAAAAATTTATAAAATGAACTCATATAATTTTTAAACTTTATTATAATGAGTAATAATACAATTTTTTGTAAATGAGTCGACCAGACATCAATCGGACACACGATGTGGTTATTATGACTCAAAGTGTGTGTTTTTAATATAAGCATCATTTTACTTTAAAACATTCATCACATAGCCCAAATCAAACATATTAACTCATATTGTTTTAAGAAATCATAGAAAAAATACATGATTCATTTATGATGTGTAAGAATTTACCATATTTCAATTAGATACACGATGTGGTCTTCATGAATTGAAGTAACTATTTTCAATATAAATCTGTCATTTTATTTTAAAATTCATATCATTTAATAAAAATAATGAAAAATTCTCAGATAGTTTTCAAACCATATTTTAACATATCATAGAATTTTTTTATGGGAAGGAATCAACCACACAAAAATCTGACACATGATGTGCACAACGTGACTCGAAGTGTTTGGTTTCAATATAAAAGTATTGTTTTAGCTTAAATAGTGTAAAACATTGTAAAAACAATGAAAACAAGATCACAATGTTTTCAAACACTAGTAAAATTATCCATAACATATTTTTGATGTGTAGGGATTTACCATATATCAAGTTAACCTGTGATTTAATCATTATGAATCGAGGTGCATGTTCTCAAAATAAAATATCCTTTTTACTTTAAAATTATTATCATGTATACAAAACTAAGAAAACAACATCACATTATTTTGAAACCAAAATAAAATGACCTAAAATTCATTTATGATGTGTAATAATTGAACATATATAAATCAAACAAACAATGTGGTAGGTATGACTTGAAGCAACATTTATCAATTTGAAAGTTTAATTTTTGTTTAAAATATACTTCACATATACTAAGCTGATAAAAATAGGTCAAAGTGTTTTCAATCATTAGGAAAATGATCCATAATAATCTCTGACAGATAGGAATTGACACCAAGTCAATTCGATACAATACATTAGTGTATTACCTACAGTGCATGTTTTTAATATAGATGATTAATTTTAGTTTAATGATACAAAAATTAACACTTATTTAAGTAATTATGAAAATTAATAAATGATAATATCATTCATTTTTTTTGTAATTAACTTTATAATTTATATATATTTTTAATTAATATTATAGCAAATAATTCATAATATAGTTATTAACTAAAAGTATAATGAATAATTAAGATAAAATTAGAAATATAATTTATCATATATGGATTGTATAACATTAAAAATATAATTAATTATTTTTTATATACTATTAATAAAATAGAAATTGGATATATTGTTGGGAAAATATTTTTTATAGAGGCTGACGACTATAAGAATTTGTATTGTTTCTTAGTTTGAATTTTATTATTAATTTTATATATGATATTAATGTAAATTTTTTTTGTGTAAATTTTGAATTTGAAATGATGTTGCATTGTAATATTTGTATTCCTATCTAGTTTTCTATATGTTTTTCTTCTAATTAATATATTTTCTGATTTGGTTGTTTTTTATTGGGATCAAGGAGGACATTAGCTTTATGGTAGCAACTATGACCTTTATCACTGGCATCCAAACATTGATATAGGTAGCCATTATTACTACTTAAGAAAGCTCTAATAAAGGGACCCTTTCTTAGTGAAAAAGCAGAAGCACTAATGAAGGTCATCATTATCAATGCTTGTTTAGCATCGATAAAGAGGTCCATTATCATCACATTCTCTAAAATTGATAAAGGATGCATCCTTTAAAAAATAGTTCGATTTTTAGTTCTTTTAAGTACTAGAATGCGAGTGCCGATAGAGACACACATTATGAGGTCTTCTTATTTTAGTGCAAATAAAACCTTATTTACTAGCATTTTTTAGAAATTGTCGATACAAACTATTTAAATTAAAATACAAATATATTTAATGAATATATATTACAAATTAAAAAATTAAATATTTAAAAAACATTATTATGGATCATTCAATTTTAAATTCAGGAATGTTAAAAGTGAGTGAAATTACATAATTAAGAATGAATAAACATAAAAATATTAAAAAGTGGACACGTTGTATTAATTATATAAATTATTCATAAAAATAAAAACAAATATATATTATAATTATATTTTATTCATATTAAAAACATTAAATGTTAATGAGTAAATAAGTATAAATAAATTTTTTAAATTAATAAATTATAAAAAAAATGTAAAACATAATCAACAATATAAGATAATAATTAATATTAAAAAAATTATGTAGTAATGAACAAAATTTATAAATAAAATCAATGAATAAATTGAATATAATATAAAAAAATAATAATATTATAAATGAAATGGGAATATTAACATTGAATAAATTATAACGAAAATTAAACAATGATAGATAATATATATTAAATACAAAATATAAAAATGAAATAAAATTTATAGAATAAAAATGTATTATATTTAATATATTATGATACTAAATGAAATTATAAAATGTATATTAAAAAATAAATAAATTACATAAATTTTATGTGTATAGAATTGAATTATTTCTGTTAATATGTGTGTAAAATTAATATGTTTGTGAATATATATATAAATCAAGATTTTCCTATAAGTTAAACTGAATAAGAAAATAATGACTTTATATAACATGTAATGTATATTACTCGATATAAAAATTAGTCGATATTTATAACTAACAACTATTTTAAATTATAAACCATTTTTCACTATATATATTACTTATTTAATATAAATACATATTTAATTTTGAAATAAAATTTATGGATACATTATATATTGAAATACATATATATATATATCAATATAAATATTTTCTCATATTAAAAATATTCATGATTAATTATGTATAACTAATATAAAAATTGAAAGAAAATTATAAAAGTAATAAAGGAATAAATATTAAAAGTGACTAAATTATAGAAAAAGTAAAATTCACTTAATATTTTTAATGAATACATATTATTAAATGAATTAATTTTAAAAATAAATGAAATTTAATTAATAAATTAATAGATTAAAAAAGTATTAAAAGAATTTATAAGAGTTATTAATTATTTAATTTTTAATAAAAATTAGAAATGAATACATAAAATGAACTTGAATACATATATTAATTATGAAAATTAAAATTTTATTTAAAACATCAAAAGTTAATCAATAAATATGTATAAATAAGTATTAAAAATGAAAAAAATACAAAAATATTAAACAAATAATATCTAAAAATGATTAAATTTACAAAAATATTTAAAAACTGATAAATGAAGTAATTAG
The DNA here is from genome assembly GCA_963277665.1 of Viscum album. Classification (NCBI taxonomy): domain Eukaryota; kingdom Viridiplantae; phylum Streptophyta; class Magnoliopsida; order Santalales; family Viscaceae; genus Viscum; species Viscum album. The sequence goes on from OY728145.1 coordinate 195,300,685, forward strand.
TTATAAAAATGGTTAAATTTAAAAAAATAATATTTTTTATTAATTATATAGATTATGAAAAAAATAAAATGAATATATGATAAAGTGATAATGAATACATACTAATTATATAAATTAAAACCATATTTAGAACATTAAATGTTAATGAATAAAAATGTATCAATAAATATTTAAAATGGATAAAATTAAAGAAATTTTAAAAAATGAAATATTAAAAACGAATTTATCTAAAAAATAATAAAAAATAATTAAGATTATTAATGAGTAAATGAAATTAAAATTTTAATGAAGTATAGAAATATGTATGTGATTTTTTATTTTAATTATGTATATGTTTTTCCCAAATTAATGTAACACATGTTTTATATATATATATTAAATTTTTCTTAAAAACATATTTAATTTTAAATAATTAATATCAATAAATATTGAAAATGAATGAAAATAAAAAATAATAAACAAATAAAAATTACAATTGAGTTAATTTAAAAAATTATATTCATATATATATAAATTAAATTGTAATAAATGAATATATTAAAAATAAGTATAAAAAATGAATAAAATTTAATAATTAAAACATAATATTTTAAATATTAAATATTTAAAAATAAAAAACTAAACCAAGAATATAAAAAATTTATTATTTGTGCAGAACTTTGTCTCTATAAAATTAAATTAATTTCATATATATACATGTGAAATTAATATGTGACATGTTAAGTGTAACATATGTAGTAATTTTTTAAATTAATAATTAATGAATAATTATGCGATGTATATTTCAAATTAAAAAAATGAAATTGATAAAAAAATTATTAAATTTTATTTAATATTATTTATTTAATATTTTTATTTAATAATAATTTTTAGAAAAATTATAAATTATTTTTCCATAAATATATGACACATAATTTTGATTTATAAAATATCTAAAAATTTGAATTCTAGAAGATGGGGAACCGTCTATAAGTAAGGTTGTATGAGGCGACATAGAAAAACCCAAGCGTGGAGGCATGGCTTGACCTCCTGAGAAAAGGGAAGACCACAAGAATAACATTGGGGACCAGAGATCTACCACCTACTGCTTGATAGAAGAGGTGTTTTGTTTTGGAAATGGAATACCTCAGATTGAGTTGGGTGGTTAGCCGAAACCTACAGCGGAGGAAGTCCCCCGCTAGATGTCGGGGCTAGCGGTTAAGAAAACATATCTTTTCTTGGCGTAGTGGTCAATGGATATGTGGGTCGATAGTAAAGAATCATGGGGCTGAACAGGCATCACAAAGGGGTGTATGACTTGGGTGGCGATGGTAGCTTGGGACGACGACCAAGATATTTTCAGAAAATAAGTTAATATAATGAGAAGACAGATAGAACCTTGATGCATCACTTGAATTTACTATCCAAAATGGTCTGATGCATCCCCATCTTGATGGTGTAGGGTTGTCAGTGGAAGTATCTATCATGGATTTCACAATGGTGTGGGGAAAATGGAACATAAATTTATGATTTCCCCACTTCCCCGATGTTGGGAGAACTTTAGATAATTTCATGGATGGAAAAATAATTAACAACATTAATGATCTCATCATCGCTTATTTATAAATTGGAAACGTTGAGAATTTCAGCGATTCAGTCAAAAAAATCTTGGTTCAGCGAAAAAAATAAGAATCTTGGTGAGGGACACACCAATTTTTTCTCACCATTTCGGTCAAAGAACACATTGGTTCCACTGAAAAAACACAGTTCTTGGTCAAGGACATACCATTTAAAATTTAAAAAAAATCTATTTATTTTAATAAATAATTTGAATAAAATTATAATAGTGAAATTTTGAATAAAATTACCGCACTATTATTATTAATATTAATTCTCCAGATCTCAAGCGAGTCATTATACATAATAAATGTATCTATCTATTTAAAAATTTAGTTAGTACCAATATCTCAAAGTCTATCAGATTTATAAATTTTTGAAACATTAAACTTATTAACCATTAAGATAAACCATAGATTTTATATATATAATGAATATTTCATCCAATCTCTCATTTATATCACATTTATGGCCATGTGCTTATATCCTTTTCTTGAACTCTCTAAATAGTAAACCCATTAACTCTTGTAATAAGTGGAAAAACATCTATGTTTACATTGGAAATATATTATAATTTTCTTTCATTATTAGAGAACATCACTCATTGAGTCTTAAATTTTTTAAAGAGTTTGTAACTCAACGTCTAGTCATAATAGACGATATTGATACAAAAGAATCAGGGTTATAATTGTCATTATCAACAATCTTCTTTGTAAATTTTTCACCCATTAGAAACATTTATTAGGATCTATATAAAGGAAGTGTTGGGTTTCTATTACTGAAATGATTTATTATTTCTATTATAACCCCATATTTTTATTAGTTGCATGTATAGACTCCCTTGATAGAGCTTTTCTAAATAGATCCACAATGTTTTTACACGATCTCACGTAAACAATTGTAATGGTACAATCTTGTAACAATTGTCACAAAACAATCATGTGTTAAACTTATATGTCTAGACATTCCATTTTACATGAAACTCTATGACCTGGATAATGTTTCTTCACTATCACAACTGATAGAGATTGGAGGCTTCAGACTAGGCCATATTCAAATATCTAATAATAGATTCTTAATCCATTCATCTTCCTTTAAATATGCCTATAAGGTGATAAACTCTGACTCCATGGTCAAATATGAAATACATGTTTGTTTCATACTCGCCCAAGAAACAGGAAAACCTACAAGAGTAAACAACCATCAAGAAGTGGATTAGTTATCACAAATACTTATAATATAGGTTTCATCGGTGTATCCTTCTAATATAACTCGATAATCCTTATAGTATAAAATTAAATCTTTTGTATTTCTTAAGAATCCATAAACCCTCGTTACACATCTCCAATGATCCACACTAGGATTACTAGTATATCTACTAATTTTATATACTACAAAAGAAATATAAGGTCTAGTGAATTGCATATCATGCATTAAAAAACCAATTACACTAGTATTCTCAAGTTGTGAAACAACTCTACCTATATATATAATAAGATTAACAATCGAATAAAATTGAGTAATGGAAACTTTGAAACAAAGATAATAAAATTTATTTAAAAATATTTCTATGTATTGAGACTGACTTAATGAATAACCCCCACTATTTTTTCTAACCTTTAATAACGAGAATAATATCAATATTCCAAGGTCATTAATTTTAAACATAAAAGATAAGTAATTATTTGTCTCAATTATACAAATCATTTTGGTTCAAAAAATTAACATATCATACACATATTGATAGATAATACCTCCATATTATTTTTTAAACATTAAATAAATACATTTATAAGAATTATTATGAGAAAATCCATTAGATAAAATAATTGGATTGAATTTCTCATGCCATTACTTAAGTTATGGTTTAAGACCATGATGTGATTTATCTAGTTTACATCATTTTTTCATTACATAGTAAAACAAATCCTTCAGGTTGTTCCATGTAAATAATTTCATTTAAATCCCCATTTTAAGAAACGTTTTCATAGGCATTTGATGAACATACAAATTATTTACATGGAACAACATGAAGGGTTTGAAACCCTTATTGAAGTAATTCAAGCTACGGGGATAAGTATTGAAATAATCAGTCCCTTCTTTTTGTCTGAAACCTTTAGAAACCAATATTTCTTTACAATATTGAATTTTACCATTGGACTCATATTTATTTCTGAAAACCTATTTTCTACAAATTTGTTTTTAACATATTGGTAAATCTACAATTACTCAAGTATTATTCCCCATAATGGAATCTATTTCATCATTAATTAATTATTTCTTGACAGAAAAATCTCTAGAAGTCATAGCCTCTTTATAGATCTTTGGGTCATCTTTTATTATTAACACCATAGGAAAATTATTCAAAAAATGATTATTTTGATCCCCTTAAATATGAAAAATTATAGAATTAGGAGAAATAAATGATTCATATAGATGTTCCCCCTTTCTACTTCTTGTACTCTGTTAATTTAATCTCGAGAATCCTTGTTAATATTAACTTTTGAATTTGAACTAGATAGAATACATGAGTTCAGATTTAGAGTAATAATTTCATCCACTTTATCTTTATAAATATTATTTTCAAAAAACTATACATTCATGGATTCAATTATTATATTAGCTTCCAAATCCATAATTCTATATGATTTTCTATTTTCGACATAGAAAAAAAACCTTCAATAACTCTAGGAATAATTTTAATCATTTTAGGATTAGAAAATCTATAATAAGATAGAAATCCCAAAACTTTGAAATAAGAAATATTAGGTCTTCTACCTCTCCGAATTTTATATGGGGAAAACTGAGTTTTCTTAGAGGCAATTCTATTATGAATACGACTTCAAGTCAATAAAGCTTCACCCCAAAAATTTAATAGTTTTTTAGATTTATTAATCATGAAATTTACCATTTCTACCAATGTGTGATTTTTTTATTTCAGCTAATCCATTTTTATAAGGTATATAAGGAGAATTATTTGGTGAATTATTCCATTTTCACAACATAATTAATAAAACACATTCACAGAGTATTTTCCACATCTATCTGAGTATAAAACCATAATATTTTTGTTTTTTGGTTTAAAAATCATTCTTTATACTTCTTAAACATTGTACAAAATTCATCGTTTTTTTTCAAGAAGATAAAAATGTAAAAATCTACTATAATCATAAAAAAATATAAAAATATATATTTTTCCTCTTAGGGTTAATAATCAATTTAATTAAAAAATATCAGAAGGTACTTAATATAATATATAATTATTTCATTCAACACTATGAAAATGTTTCTTAACTTTTTTAGATTCTATAAATGTTTCAAATTTATCATAATCATTTCCAAAGTCAATAAAGTTTATCTTCTTCATTACATTTAATGAATTATAATTAATATATTCTAAATTATCATGCCATAAATTAGATGATTCAATCTAGAATAATATTAAATCATATTATTAATATAAAGTTTATACATTTCATAATTATATTACACTTCACCCACAAACACTCTAGCCTTTTATATTATAAACATTTCGAATTCGAATGAAACAAATCCATTCTTACGCAGAAGATCGATGGAAACTAAGTTCTTTCGATTTTTAGGGACATACAACACATTTAGAAGTGTCAAATTCATCCCAAAAGTATTGTCTATCTCCATGCTACCTTGTCTTCTAACATTGATGCATGCATTGATTCCAGGATATACTTTCTTCAGGATAGTAAAATCATCAAATGTTTTAAACATCGAATGATCCATGCACACATGCACCATTTCTCTAGAATCTAGCCGTAATCACATATTCATAGATGTCATATTGACATTGGATATCATTGTGACTATATTTTTTTAGACATAATATTTGTAGTGGGTTTGTAAACTTTCTTTCCATAGATTAATTACTTTAAAAAAATCCCATGTTTTCCACAAACAAAGTATTATCTTTTCTTCTTGGAAGGATTTAATTTCATCTTGAATTGTTTACTTTTCTTCTTGATATGTAAGAAATAGTTTGGTTGTGTCTTTCCCTCAATGATATTAATATTGGAATTAAATTGTGAATCTATGAACACGACTCATAACATGTATTATACTTTAATATGAATAATCCTTCATAATTGCTCTAAGGAAAAATCATCACACTTTTTGATGAGTGATTTAGTAAAATATTTTTTCATAGGTTGCAATTTTAAAATAATTTCATCTACTTAAAAAATTCATGGTACATTAATTTTAAGGGATAAATGTTTAATTACTAAAACATAAAAATAATGAAATTTCTCGAAAACTAGAATGTTAGAAACTCTCTTCTATTTTAGATACTTTTCTATAAGAAATTTATTGGTACCTTCTTCTTACTCTTTGTATTTGAATTTTAGTTCTTCCAAAATCTATTTAGCAGTCTTTATTTGGTAGAAATATACATATTGATGATTTTTTGATGCATTGAGGATATGTCTCCGATTAAAAACATCATAATATTCTCGTTGCATCTTCATTTACCTAATCTACTCGATCGAAATCACTTCAATGGTATTTCCACTAGATATTTAAGAGGGATCTTTGTGAAATTAAAGAACATTCAGTTACCGAATGTATGAAATATTCAATACTGTAAGAAGAAACTTCATCTTGTCCTATCACCAGAAATGTTTTCTCCATTGAAATGGTCATGTTTGTCCATGTCTTGGTTCATGAATTTAAGGGATTCTCAATCTATCTTCTAGGTTCTTTCATCAGTATCAAACCATTTTGATAGTTAGAAAATAATTAGGTTAAATGAGAGGACAGATAAAACCTTTATGCATGAATTGGATTCATTGTCTAAAAGGGTTTGATCCACCCCTACATTTATGGTATAGGATTATCGATGGAAGTATCCTTCGAGGAATGCACCAATGTTTGGGGAAAATCAAAGAGTAATTTTTGATTTTCCTCTCTGCATTGATGTTGGGAGATCTTTTGAGAATTCTTTAGATTGAAAAATTAATTAACACATATATGATCTCATCATATGTTATTTATAAATCAGAATTGGTAAGAATTGAACTGTTTCAGTCAAAGAAGACAATAGTTTGACTGATACAATACATCTATTGGTTAAGGAAACACTAGTTCGATCTCACCATTTTGGCCAGAGAACACATTAGTTTAACTGAAAGGAAAAATATCTTGGTGAGGAACACACCAGTTCAAATTGGAAAAAATAATCAATTTATTTTAATAAATAATTTAAACAAATTATAACAATAAAGTATTTTGGGTAAAATTATAAAATAATTTTAGTTGGATGAAGGGTTATTTGTTTCACACTATAGGGAAACTGGGATAGAGGATGGTTTCTTGACTACGACCAGGTCTCGACCAGGAAATTGAAGATTCAATAGGACACTCAAAACCATTTGTCCTTTTAGTATTCTTGATGATATTTGGATACGGGCCTTCGGTCCCTGATAATTTTTACTAGGCCTTATGATTATGTTGTTACCCCTGAGATATTCTTATTTTTTTACTGGTCATTTTTTCCATATGATTTGGGTCTATTAACTTGTAATGGGTCTCAATATCCCTGTTAAATAGGGCTTCACTATTATTTTATTCATATGAATGCACCCATTTTTATGGAATATCTGACATTAAAAATCATCTCTAATAGGTGATACTTAATTACTGAGATAACTCCTCTGTGGATTGAAATAGTCTCCTACAACCGCCTTGCTACACTACAAAAGGTCAAAATGCTTATCTACATGGGGGAACTCTTATTTATGATACCCCAGAAACTTTATCCATTATCCAAGCCATGCTCCCACATATATACACCTACCCTGAAATTGCACTTATATGCACCTTCATAGCTACCCTCACCCACCCCCATATCATGTTCAACCATCTGTAGTGCAGTTGGGTGCTTTAAGGGTTTAGGATAGAGGTGCTAGATAATTTTTTAATATTCTTCTATAATATTCCATTTTCCATAAATGACATCTCAAATATCCATATATTAATAAATTAACCTGAAAAATCAATATATAATTATTTTAGGTCACCATTGGAATTGTAATTCCAATGTCTCCCGTATTATGTATTTAATATATCCCTTATCTAACTGGTGTAATCAGTTCCTCCAACATCCATTACCACTTTACATTCATTCAAACTCAATATTAGTTATCCAATCATTTAATTTTATCTTTTCTCATATTATTCATCTAAATAAATTATTCAATTATAAATTAACAAAAGGAAGATCCATCATCAACTTACATTCCACCTTTTACCATTTTATTTTTAAACATACTATCATCTCTACCAACACATTCTAACAAATATATCATGATGAAAGTATTGATTATTAATAGGAATATCTTTTATCACATTAATTTAATCCTTTTCCCATTTAAGTATGAGAAACACATCATATTAAAAAATCTATCATGATAACAATGTAAAATTTTAAAAGGTACCCCATCATCACCTTACTTTACTCATTTTGTCATTTATGTTTGAGAAACACCTCATATATTGAAAAAACAAATTAACAGCTCTAGTAGGATAAAAATGTTCCTTTTGTTAAAACAAATACAATCCACACTCATCACACTGAATCCCACATTTATGATTATTGTTAATACTGTTAAATAATAATTTGAATATGTGTTATTTATTTATACTCCCCACTTTTGACAATAAATTCAAAGGAAATTTAAGTTAAGATGTTATCGTCATCAACCACCATTTAAGACTTTCAAGACAACTTATTCACTAATATTTTACTCTAAATTACAACATGATTTAAATTTTAGAGCAAATAATGTCATAACATGTGTCATTTCAATGATCCATAAACCATTAATGTATAACTATATTTATGTTAACCAGTGTATAAAATATTTTGAACAAACCTATGTATCATAGATTCCTTTTAACCTATTCATCATGTGATAACACTTTAATATTCTCATTTAAGTGGATTCTCACTGAGAATTATCTGAAAAATTAATACCTATAAAAATCTCAAAAAATACATTAGATACATTTAAGTGAAAGATTTCCATTTTTGTTTTTTAACTTATTAAATATCACCCACTTTTGAAATAGATTTATCATAATCACAAAACTATTAGAAAAGTGTGATCAGTATACCTCAGATTACAATTTTGGTTTATGCTGGTAAATTTACATATTTATTCAAAATAGATTTTCAATAATAGATTTTTTATATATATGAACCCCTCAAGGGATGTACTATATATTCCATCATGGCAGTTTAAATTTCTAGGATGATCAAAACATTTTTCTGTATAATTTCTACAACACTTATCAAACTTCCCCTTTGAACTCATCTTTATTAATTTCATGAATGTTCATATAAATAAATGAAATAATGATATAAATAGGGACCTCTTAGATTATTATTAAGAACATTAAAGATGAGACCCACATCTCATACAATATCACTCATTACTTTCAATATCATAATGGGTAGAATTATTCATACTTATTTTCTTATTATGAGCCTTCATAGGTTCCATGTCCATTTTCTTCCATTTAACTTTTTCCTTCTATAGAGTTTCCATCTTAACATAAATCCTCGAGGAAAGTTAATTAACCTATATATACCCATATATTTCATACATAATCATCACAAAATTTTAGATTAATATTTATTACATTATATTATAATCCATGCTATAACTATAAAGGATAAGTTTTTTTAGAAAAAGATACAAAATATTATTATTTTGGGAATGATATTTAACATAACCCATTAATATATTCTTACAAAATATTAATTTTAATCATATCCTAATTAAAACCATTCTTCACAATTGATGTAATGAAAAACAATATAGAGTAAAATAAGATGATCTCTAAGGGTAATCATGAGAGATATCCATTGATAACTATAGAAATTAATAAGTGAAGAATAAGTTTTTTAGAACATGAGGTTTACATTTGAAAACTATTCATAACATATCATATATCATAATCTTTAATAATGACATAAATATTTGTAAATAAGACATGAATCATAATGGAATAAAATAAGACGAGACATGAAAAAATAGAATTGAAATAAGGTATACATTTGTGGAATACACATAAGAATACAAAATCTTTTCCTTAGTGAAAGTTCATTTGCAAGACTATCATAGTATATTGGGTTCAATTCCTATTCCATAATATCCTTAATAAAGACCCTCTAACTATATTATCATATTATATTTTATTCACTCAATATTATATCATATCTTTATTAAAGGTTCACTCCCAATTCTATCATAGTGGAAAATGTTCCATACTTAACAATATTCACTCCGTATTCCAATCCCTATTATATCCTGAGATATCTTTAGGAACCCCATCCATTAAAGGGATATATAATTCCAGGACCACCCATAACTTGATCATAATCTATTAATATATATTTCACAATATCAATAATAATTAATTATTTAATAAAACTTATAAAAGAAATGGGATTCATATATATTTCATCATTTCATCAGAGTATAACTTGTTCAAAAGAAATGGGTTTCACAAATGATTCATCACAACTTAATTAAATTGTGGGAAAGAAACAATTTTCATAGAATAATCACTAAATCATCACCCTTTCAAGTCATCTATATAAATATATTGAATGGTATTATTTGATAATATCTTTAGTAGAGAATAATTTACATCATGGATCTTAACATAGATTAGAAATTTCTCTAAAATATCCCTGTAATGTTTCATGAGGAAGACACTCTTTTAGTTTTTTAATAAATTTTTTAAAATATAAACAATTCCAAAATATGAATGAAAATAGTTTCTTTGAAAATAAACTTGGAAACATTTAAAGGAATATTCAAAGAATTAATCTGTAATGTTGGTAGGAAATTTCATTTTGTTTTTGTATGTGAAAATAAAGATTCCTTTCATGTTTTCGATCAAAATTCAATATTAACTCATTTAAGAAGTAACATAATGCTTCCATTTATACAAATTTTTAAAAATTAAAACGTTGGTAAAAATGAATTGAAATTACCACTAGATTTTACTTATTAAGCATTGATTTTTTTTAGAACCATGACATTGAATAAAATGATTCCATATCTAATTGTAAAATATAGTCAGTTTTACCTAAAACAATTTTTTATATATTCTATGTTCTTAATAATAGTAAAATGAAAGGAAATATTTTTATTATAGATAAATAATTATAAAAGAATATAAATTATGTAATTATTGAGACCTAGGTCTCAAAATTTCATTATAAAAAACTAAATCATAAATATTCCCAATAAATAATGAGATTATAAGTTAAATCCCATACCGGACTGGTATCAGTCAAATGAAAACTCCATGAAGGAGAGAATAGTATATGGATTTTTAAATCCATAAACATTTCATGGAAATAATCATAAAATACCTTATGGAGTATTATATACACCACACGAGGTAAATATGTGGTGAAAATGGAATGTGTTTTATTGAACTAAATGTGAAACGAGAATCATTTACCTCAAATTAATTTCTTTCCAAGAGTTCTCTAACCTTATGTAGAAATTTTTTTGTTTATTGTAATTATATGCCAAATTTTAATACATTATTATAATTTCAAATGTTTTTAGTTATAAAGTTAATACAAAAATTTATTTACAATTTTTTATAAAATTCGTCATCTTTAGATGTCAAACATTTCAATTTTCCTGAGAACTTCAGTGGGATAGATTCATTAATATCACATTTAACGTAGTTATTTAATATAAAAAATTCTTATCATGAAATAAATATAGAATTATTTAATTATAAATTTTTATTCATCCATAAAATTTAAAGAGAGAAAAATGAATTACACCATTCATGGAGACTATAGTCTTTACATAGGCATGAATGTTGTTTCCAATTTTTAATGGATGGAATGTTAGAAGGGTAGATAACAATTTGCCTCTATAGATTCATATTAACATTAGAAATAACGTATATATGTATAAAATCCATCATTTTTACCATTCATATAAATTGATAATCAAACAAATTTACACCGCTATGTGGAGATAACAAGTCGTACGTGCGTACGAACGATGTTTTTTCTTTTTATAAGATGGAAATAAGGTGTATAAAGGTTGTTATGTTATAATAATAACAATTAAGTATATTTAATATGCTGAAGTAATAATTTTATAATCAATAACATGGATTTAGAGGTGGTAGAATAATAAATACAATTGAAAATACTCATCCTAGAGTTATTCCTCTTCATTTATATTCCTTTGTTGAATTACATCTTAATCCTTGAATGAATGGTATTTTGGAGAGACTATAATATCTAGGGATGTGGTGAAAAATTATAGTATGCAATTAGGGTGTTTATTTTCCAATATATAGGGCTCAAACATTTCGAATAATGATGAAGAGGATATACCCTTTTATTAGTGAGGGGAGGGGAAATCCTGGAATTACATAAATAATTAAATTAATATAAATTAATTTTCACATAAAAATGGATCCAAATTTTAATAATTAAAATTTAAGATAAGTATGAGTCAAAATCATATTATAAAATAAATTTTGAACAACTTCAGTGCTTGTTTTACCCTTATTTATTTATTTAAACCCTTAATTAACCCCCTTTTCAACTACCATGATATCAATGTTTTTTACCAGTTAGGGGTAAATAAAGTTAATATAAATGGGAAATTGACTCATAAATAGACCATGTTTTTTATTTTAAACCATATAAAATTAACTTGGACATTGACATGATTTTTTGTTTTTAAAATCATTTAATAAATTACAATTTATAATTATTTATCATCAATATCTTTTATGGAAATATATAAAATATTATAATATAATATTTTTATATCCCAATAAAATGTTTCCAAAATGATATTTATTTGATAATAAGTAATATATGGTCATAATATAGTCATCCAATCAATTTTGTACAGTTTATATATCATTTAAACCTTATATTTAAGTTTAATCTCCAATTTAACCAATTTTAACCTTAACTATGATAATGGCCTTTAAATATTAAAGGGTTATAAATTTAATTATAAGGTGAAAATTGGATAATAAATGGACAATGGATGAAAATTTAGGCAATTAAAAATCCGAATTGTCAAATTAAAATATTTTTTTTTTTTTAAATAATCCCTCAAATTATATTTAACATAAATTACTATTATTAACATTTTAACAACTATTCACATAAATTGACTTTGAAAACAACATGAAAATTATGGAATTTGAATATAATCCTTTAAAAAATATATAATATGTTATATAAATCATAAAAAACCATTGGAAACATTACATTAAATAATATTACTTTTTAGTTTTTCAAATCATTTACTAGATTTCGTTAGCTTTTTCCTTAAAGTTTTGTTTTCATTTCAGAAGCATTTATGGTAATTATTTTATCTCTAAAAATTAAAAATAAATTTAAATGAAAAAAAAATTCATTAATATTTAAAGTAAAAATTTATAAATCCAACTAATTTGTTTTTATTGATGCCACAAAATATTATAGATATTAACAAAAGAAAGTTATATTCTTAACATTATCATTTACATTAATATTATAATGTTTTAAAAGGGAAATTTTGTTAAAAACATATGTTTTTAAATTTAGGACTATTACTAGACAAATAGACTCAATATATTAAATAAATTAATGTTTTTAAATGAATTTTCATCATTACCAAATTAGTTTTATCCCTAATTAACCCGTTGCACCTTTACTTTGGTAATAAAAATTCCTTATGACTAATATTCATAATGACAAACAATTAAAGGGAATTGTTTACAAAATTTGTAAATATTGATTATAAATATGGAATATATTTTTCAAAATTCAATTTTCTTAGGAGGTATAAACTAATAAAACATAAAAACTAAAAATGAAATGAAAAAGGTTTTTTAGAAAAGTTTTATTCTATATAAAAAAATATTTTTATACCAATTTTTGGGAATACAATTTATTTTAATAAACATAATTTGATTATTAATAATTAAAAATATATAATATTTCATTTCAATCATTTGAAAAAAATTAATTTTTTACAATTTATGGAAGAGAAATAATGTTTTAATACAAATCAATCTTTCTAACTATTCATTAGAAGTTCAATATTTTTCCAAACAAATATCAAAAATTCAATCTAAGAAAATTTTGATATCCTAATTTGAAAAATGATATTATTTTTATAAAACACAATCATTAATATTTATTTAAATTAATTATAATATTAACTCATAAAAATTAATAAAAACCCATTTTTGAGGAAAACTTATTTCGAAGAAAAAAATACTTCACTAAAATCGAGTGTTAATTTATGAATAATTTATCAATAAATTGTTATTTGTTATATACTCTATATATTTCATAATTTAGATAATTATATTCATAATTTACAATAAAAATATTATGTTATAAGGACTATAAAATAATAATATTTCATGGTTTGTTAAGGCTTTCTGTTTTGTGTTTTATATGCTATCAAACATAGTGTTCTATTAAAATACCATGTTGTAACATTCACCCCAAAAATTTAATATATTCCACTCTCAAAATTTTTACATTTCCCTTTAGTTAAGTGTTTTATATTTTTTAATTACTTTATTTGAAACCCATGTCATAAAAAAGGTTAATAAAAACTCCTCTTGAAAATAGGAAAAGTAAAATACAAATGTAATTTGTAATAACATATAAATATGTTTCAAAAGAGAAGAACATTGGTGGGAAATAATAATATTGTACTGGAGAGAAAACATAATAGCCAAATAATTATAGAAATTGATAGAGAACATCGATCAGAAGAACTGGAATGATCATGATAGTATTAATGACCAAAACATCATAAATAAATTAGGTGTGAAAAATACCATTTGTTCATCAGAATGGTGGTAATATGATAACATTATTGTTTCAAGAACATTTTTCTAGTGTTGAGGAGATCCTTTACCAAAAGAAAAAATTTATAATTTATTCAATTTCCCCCACAATATCATTTTATCTCTCTAAAATATAAGTATTCAAGATGAACTTTTCATGAATGATGTGATAAAACAGACCAAGATACCCTCTCAAAATCGTACCCAACCTGAACTATCACATACCTAAATGATATTACCAATCCCCACAGGCTGACAACTAACTCCTCAGAATCTAAAACAATCATTTGGAATGATTTTCCCAACCATATGAAGATAACATGACATACATTTATCGATGATGTAAAGAAACAAACGAAGAGTAAAAAATTAGACATTTGTTATATAAAACAATTAGAAGAAGCAAACCAACTCAAAAGTAGCTAAAAAATCTCCAAGATACAAGTGAAAAAAAACAGACCAAAAAAATAAAAAAAATACTCCATGGGATGGCATGGGAAAACTCCCCCCATATCACCACTATCTACCCAAACACTACTGATAGAAACCTCTCCACCTCACTGTGAAATCTTGACATTCCCTATATCAAATGACATAACAAGGTATTCACAACACTAAATGGGTACAAAAGGTGTCAGATAAATAGGTTTTGTAGGATCCCACCCAAGATTTCCATATAAGGTCTTTTTACAGCAATCTAAACACTCTAAAAATTATATAAAATAAATAATGATAATTAGTTGAATAGTTTTTATATCATAAGAAATGTAAATTTTTCCCCTCTTACCCAAATTAAAGAAATTAGGAAAAACATTTTTAAATCATTTCATATATATTAATGCAGTAAAATAAAATCCAACATCACATATTATATCAAATACAATTAAAAAAAGCACATGTAACATCATTCCAAGGATCATAAAAGGTCAAGATTTATTAAACACACATACCCAGACATAGAAAATAGTACACATCAAGTATATACATGTTTTCATCAAATATAGAGAGAATAGGATCACCCTAGTAAGTGAATCTCGCAACAGGTTTGATAAGTCCCTATAACAATAGTTTTAGGATGTAAGGGAACACCTAATTAATGATCCTTCTAATAGTTTCAATGGGTAATTAATATTACTACACCTTCAACCTATGTACCAAAAGCATCCCACATGATACATTTTCCAAATTATTTCATCAAAATCACTCATTGAAAACCTTTTCATAAAAATATTTTGGAGAAGATGTGAAAATACCATTTGTTTTACCAAAAATAAGTTAAAAAAATATTTTCCCTAAAAAATCTATTTCTACACACATAATTCAATCATACTAGTTCATTTATAAAACTCTTTATAAATCCACAGAAATATAGTTCATCCATTATTTTCTAGAGATGGAACAACCTATCTCAATCATGGGTCACACACACCCACAACAGAATCCACCAATCCGAAGGAAGAAAAAGACTATAATGGAGGTCGCAAAATCAATTATCACATCTCAAAATCAATTCAATAAGCAAAAAAGTCATTAGATAAAATAACGAAACATGTACCTCAAGAAAATCACACGATGCACCCCAACCAAAAAAAAGTTCATCATCTAGAGGAAGATAACACAATAGAACTAGAAGGGATCAAGAAAATTACCATCACAGATCAATAGATCAATAAATATAGAGAAATAGTTATATCATTATCAATGTGAATGATGATACAAAGTGATTTCTTAGATAGAGGGAAAAAACTCAATCCACACATTAATAAATCATTAAACTAATGATCCAAAAGTATAGTAGACCCCCAACATCATCTAGGAGAGATCTCAAGTCTCAAGATAGAAGATTCATTCCAAATGAAAAATTAATCAATCATATAATGCCTAAAAAATCACTAATATTGAAACACTAATTTTTTTAAACTAGTTCATGATATGAATTTCTCAAATAATAAAACATGTCAAAAAACGCATCACTTCAGATTAAAAATGAAGACATCGACTATTTCATGATGTAAATTAAATTCATAGAATATAAACATTTCATTCCATGAAAAAATTTAGAATATATACCCTGAAAAGTTTTCACATCTTGTAAACCATTCATGATGAGAAAATATATTGCAGACAGTAAACAGTCTTGATTTAGAAGAAAGAACCCAAAAAACATCTGGCATTCTCCAAAATCAGGGAGAACCATACAAATACATTGACACATTTACACCTAGACTTCATTATTTATAACAAAGAAACATCTCTGAACATTATATTCATTTCTATAGGAGTTCTAACTTTCCTCATGAGACCCAAAACACACTGAAATAAGTAGGAATAATAATAGAAATATGATGAATACATAAAAGTGGTTGACCTGATGTTACAAAGACCACATTATAAGAATTTCTATCATTGTGATTATATGTGGAAGAATTGTGTTATGAAATAGGTGGGACACTATTCCTAGATCAATGACTCATGCTCCCAAGTATCATGAGAATATGATCTATGACACTATTATACTAGGACCAATTGGATTTGTTTACAAAATTAGACTCTCAAATCAGAATAAAAAATCTCCACTAGATTCTATACAACATAAACATCTTCATCCAACTCGGTATCTTCCCAACTAAGAATGTGATAGGATTCAAGATTTTACATCCTAAGATACGATATGGGGAAAACAACATGAATACTGCTCAATTAAACTATCAACACTAATAGATAAGAAACATACACATGCCACTCAGTGACCTCAAATATTCCAACATATCTCATATCCAAATTCCCTTTTGTCCAAGTGACGATGAACCAATCAAGGAGAAAGGTTCAATAAAACATGATCACCAATGGAAAACTCCAAAGGAAGATGTTGATGATCTATATAGGATTTATCTAAAATTCGGGATATAGTAAGATATAAACATATATCCATAATCCATTCTGATTTTTCCTAAATGAGACTCATTGATATAAAAGATGTGTTGCCCAACTATTCCCAAAAAGAGTTAAATTCACCAGAAACCATACAAATCCAAGAATAAATCCATTATGATCAACGAAAGATAAATTTTTATACAAGAAAAATCATCCAGTACTTGATTGATATCCCACGGTCAACTAAAATCTAAGACACAGGCATGTAAAAAATCCTCCATGATCTAAATAGAATACCATATCTTACCATTTTTAAGGTAGGTTGTACTCAACATGACCTAAGTCCACATCACCACCTGGATAATCGTCTAGACCCATGAGGTAATCCTTGTTTCCCTTTTGGAAATAATTATATATGTAACTTTGTGAAACCTCAGAATCTCTTATATATATAGGTTACCTAGGTCTTTAACATTTATGGTACCCTTAATCAGAAAAAGGTGAGCCAACTCAATAAACTAATAAATCCCCACCTATATAGAATTCTTCTCTTAGGGAGTCTATGGTAATCTAATAACATAGTTCATAGACACCTTATCCCATTACCAAACCTATATCAGAAGAAAATAGAGAAAATTAGAACATTTTAGATGCTTTACCTTTTTTGTTGGTAGGTGTAACATGGGGACACACAATCCACAATGTCAATGATTTATATACATCCATCAAAATTGTTGTCTCATGTCATAATGAACCAATAGAATAGACTCAAGAAGAGATAGGGATAAATAAACACTGGCCAAAACCATTCTTGAAACATCCTACAGAGAATCCATGTTAAACAATGTGAATATTCCCATAAGTATCCAATCCCCCTAGGATTTTAGGACACCATGTGATCGTACATTTTCATTAAGATAATACACAAACACTTTCACCTTCCCGATGGAATAGGTTTTGTTAAAGTTAAATGTATGAAGGTATCACACCCACCACATATTCCAAAGATTCAATTATTTCTGACAAATCATATAGCTAAAACTCTTATAGTAAGAGAAGACCGTGAACCTGTACCTAAAAAGATAGTATCACTAAAATATAAGTAGAAACACAAACTCAAAATTCAGTGAATCAGGTGTGGGGTAATTACTCTCAGTTAGTAGAAGTTGTAGAGAGTTTTAACCCACAATATGATAATCCTATATAATCCTGAAACCCAAACCAACACCATAAGAATCATAGAAAACCACATATTCTTTACTAGGCTCTGTTAAAATTATATTTTGAGATAATTCCAAATTAATTTCACAACATTGAAAGAATAATAACACTTTGAATCATATCTCAATTTCACCCCTTTCATGGAATGAACGGTCAAAGGTGATGATAACTTTGAAAAATAATTGATGAACCATCATTAGTACATATAAAGACAAATGAAACTATAAATTTTAAAGATGTTATGTGGATATTCCCCTGAAAAGATTGACTTGAAATTCTCATGATCAACCAATAATCCATGATCGTAAATATCTTGTTCTAATAAATTCAGTACTTAGATACAAAGACTACACTTATAAATATTTCTATACAAACAGGTATTCCTCATGGTTTCTATAACCATACTACAAATGGTTATTATACTCTTGATCGGATCACAAAAAAATAAAATATGACCCATGAACACCACCAAAAAAGTGGAAAGATAATCATAGAATATCCAATTCATTAAAAAAATTAAAACTATAAGATAAATAGTATAGGTGAACGGAATAAAAAGATATTCATAATGGTCATACCTACTCTTTAATGAAATTTTGGTATATCCGACCACCAAACTCCAATATTTTGATTACCTAATCAAATATTGATCTTTCAAAAAACACATTTCCCATATTAAATGGTCAAACTAATCATCCAACTAGGGAAACAATTATTATTCTTATTCATTACTTGGTTCCACTTTCAATAGTTCAAAAAAAAGTGTGAACCATATGGCTTCTTGGAAAAGAGAACATGGGCTGCCTAAGGGAAAACCAGGGAAAGAAATTCCTTTTCCATCAGATCACCCAAAAAATACATGATATCTTAAACTCAGATGGTTCATTGTGATAATAGGGTATCAAAATCAGTTATATAACCAACACCAGGAAAATGATAAACTCTTCCTCACACTCTGGATGAAGTCTGGAGAGTTCATATAGGTCAGAAGGTCCTGCAAGACCAATCATCAAATCCCACGTTCTTTGAGACCCCTGAGAGCTCGCAATGGTAGAAAAGAACAAAATCCATTGCTGATATAAATCAATATCATCACAATGATAAATAAGACAATCCATCTAGATGATTATATAAAATAGTTTCCTTTTGAGAAAAAGGAAATCTGAGACTAAATCTTCATTAACTAAGAATAGTGAACAAGGTCACTAAAACTCCTTATACTTCCTCTTTTCAAGAGGTGTTTCCAGCTCGATAAAAAAAATGACTTACATTGGAAATTTAAGAATATCTACAAAATGACCTCATATAAATGAGTGAGAAGAACCTATATCAAATAAAGACATTTCTACCAGCGTTGAAAAAAACATGATACCTTTAACTATCCTAGGACTCGAATATAAGTCCTCCAAAAACCTATCTAACACATAAAAGAGCTTCACTCTTGATACCTCTATTAATATCCTTATAGTCTTTTAAACATCATAATTTTTAGTAGTAGCCTTTGGATATGATGACCCTTCACCAAAATGTGGTGTATACATAGTTTGACAGAAATGTTGTAGATAGTTGTAGCACAAAAATGGTCACACATATTTGTAGGTGAAAAATAAAAATGTCAGGTGTCCTAAACCATTCCAAACTGATAAAAGTTCATATGCACACTACTGGGAGAAAAAGAAGGTTTATGGGAGCCTATTTACTAAGAACCACTTCTGCCACACCAACAATGATCATGAAACATCCTCTCCTTTTTATTTAGACCACTAAATAATTAACTAGGTACAAGAGAAGGGGAAAATAGAGAAACATTCTTTCCATATCCATCTACGCCATCATTTTCCTATCCACTATATCTACATAATTTGAAACATTCTACATAAATACATATAATCTCATATCAGATCACAAAATCTATTGGTACTTTTGAGACCTTGGTTTATTATTCTCTATAACCTATAGAGAAAAATGAATTTTCTCTTTGAACTGGTTGGTATATGAGAAGAACAAAAAATATCCCTAATTTAAGGAGTGGAACTCCAGGGAATCCACTATCACAAGAGAATATGAATAGAACTACTCAAGGAATAGAGTCTTGAATACCATTTATTCTAAGCCATCATTTCTGTACACTTGTATCATGTAATCCCAAGATCACATTATACGACCCTAGAGTCTTAACATCACACAATTTACCTTAATAATCTTTGGTGTATCCATAATGTCAATTTTATGATAAATATTTTTAATCCATTCCGTTTCCTCTTGTGGTTAATTTATACCCTTCATGTGATAATTCCCATGATCGATCTGTTTCTCACACAACTCCTGGATGTGCTTCAAAAACATTGCTCTGGACTTGTAGTAAATTTTGTTGTCAATGTGAAATTCTCACATGATATCCTAGACATGATGTTATTGTAGAGTTGAACTCCATTGAGTTGAATCCGCTGCACTCTTCTAATGAACCTATAGAAGATGTCTTTGAGGGATAATACTGTATACCAAAATTGAAGAAACGATCATAAAATAATATAATCTGAGTATAAAACTAAAAAAACATAAGAATTTTTTTTGATTAAGATAAAGAACTCCAAAAGGATACGCACATCCCAATATCCCATTGTAATTTGAGTCTAGTCACTGCTAGAGATGGTTAGGCCCTCACCACAACCTACCTCTCAAGTCTCGAAAATACTATCTTCAGTATACCTACTTCCCAAAACAGATCATAATCTACTTTGAAACCAAAAATTGATTAAATTGACTCGGATACCCTCTCAAACTGGTACCTGACCCATATTTTCAGATACTAAATGGGTGTTCCCAATCCTCAGAGACTGACAACTACTAGCTGGGCATCAACAACAACTAGGGGGAAAAGTTTCATCTAATTTGAAGTAGACACCATTACATAAATATACATTATGGGAAGAAATAATTAATTTTTTTAAAAAGAAATATATTTCATATAAAAAAATGAGATGAAATAAGTTATATTACTCAAAATTAACTATATAGTCTTTATGATACAAGTCCAACATTGATGGAAAAATCCTAAAAGAACTACTATAGGTCATAGAGTGGGAAAAATCCCACCATCTGAACACCACCTACCTAGACATAGTGCATAGAAACCTCACCTCATAACTAGGGAACATTTATTTTTCTTGCATTGAATGACATAACAAGGTCTATGAACTATAAAATGGTTTCATATGGTGTTAGATAAATAGGCTCTATAGGATACCCCCAAGGGGTTTCATATCTTGTTTTTGTACAAAAATCTGAATTTTCATAAATATAAAGAAAAATAATAATAATTAGTTAAAAAAATATCTTTTTAAATCATGGTAAAACATTTTCCCCATTTTTAACAATTTTAAACAATGAAGTTGAAATATTTTAAAATAATTTAATATATATCAAAGTAGTAAAATTAATCCATTATCTAATGTCATGTCAAATCCAACACAAACCAAATCATAGGTAACATCACACCAAGTATCACAACAAGTCATGCTAGCTAGGACACTCATACCCATGCATATGAAATTGAGTGGATCTTGTATATAGAAATATGGATCAAATTCGTAGAGTAGGGGAACACCCTAGTAAATAAACCTACCAATAGGTAAAAACAATCTCTTGAATAATAAGGGTTGGGATAGGAGGAATCCACCACGAGTTAATCCCATAACAATATAATTGGGAGAGGCCTATTACAACACCTTCTACCTAAGAAACCATGGTTTTTTATTTCCTATATTTTCCAAACTATTTCATCAAAATAAGGATTAGAAAACCATTTCACTAATAAATTTCACAATTCTTTGAAAATACCTCATGCTCTACCAAAAAAATAGAAAACCATCATTCCTCAAATACCTATTTTCACACAAAAAATTCAATCTATATATATTTTTTATAAGATTTTTTATAAAACCAAAGCAATTAATTTCATTAAAAAATTTGTATAAAAGCAGAAACACTTTCCTTAAACATTGGTTGCACACACCCATAGTAGGATCCACCAACATGATAGAATGAAAAGAAAACAACATAAGTCATATAATTAATCCTTATATATCATAATAAATTTGAAAATAAAATTTCTGGTAGAGAAGCTATCATAACTGTTACATCAAGAAACTCGTATGACACACCAAAACTAAAAAAATATTTCATCCTTCAGAGGAAGACCTCACAAAAGATCTAAAAGGGATCAAGAGAATTATCATCCCATACCAAAAGATACATAGGTGTAGTGAAACGATGCTACTGTGATCAACTATAATAAATAAGTAGAAGGATATCATACCCAGATTGATGTACGATAATAAGAATGATGATTCATCATTGAAAGAACAATTCGAAAGGAGAAGAGATCCCCAAAATCACTTGGAAGAGATCCCAGGTCATGGGAGAAAACTGGACTTTGAATGAAAAATTAATCTCATGTACAACATCCTAAAAAATCCAGTCCTAAAATATTCACTACAGAAAATCATTTCATGTTGTGAATTTGTTAATTATCAATTAATACTAAAAAACATATCGCCTCATATTAAGAGTCATGACTTCCATTATTTCATGACATGAACCTAATTCATGGTCTGTAAACAATTCATTCCATGAAACAATTCAAGGAATATTCACTATAATGGCTTCACATCATGTAAACCATTCATTATGTGAAAATGTCTTATAGGTAGTAAACAATCCAAACTCTAAGGAAAGAACCATAACAATATCCAATGTTATATAAACTCAATGATAAACCTTCAAATACATTGACACATTTATACTTAGTATCCATCAATTCCAAAAAACACATATCCCTGAACATTAGGTCATTTTCTTCAATAACACTCTTCGTCCTTAGGAAACCCAAAACATTGCAAAACTAGGTGGGAAACAAGTAGAGAGATGAAATATATCTGAATGTTGATATTGTGATGTTCCAAATGAATAACTAAAATCATTTTTTGATTGAACATGAGGTATATAAAATTTTGAAAATATATTCTTCCCATATTTATACAATAGAAAAAACAAAAAATGGTTAGAATAAGTAAATATAATACCTAAAATGAATAAACCATTATATAAAGAGATAATAAATTAATATTAAAAGCTCAATTGTAATCCCAATTTTCAAAAGAAAAATTCTTCCACAAATATCTATCTTTAGAATTATTTTAAATTTTATTGGGTAATATTGAATCCCAAATATTTGAATGAATCGATCAAATATTCTTCCAATAAAAACTAAACATTTATTTAAAAATTAGATCAATCACATTTAAAGTATTATAATATATATACATATTCATTTTTTATATATTCTTTAAAATATACTAATGATTTATGAAAATAAATTTATAATCCAATACTTTATGCTTCAATAAAAAAATTAAACTTTTATTCATCACATTACATCCCATATTACCCAAAATTATATCTATTTATAATAATCCTATACTTTCCCAAAAATACTAAACTTCTTCAAAAATAACATTATGTATATAAAAACCAAATCACATTCCAATTCCATGTTTGTCAATAGTATAATTCATATATTACTATGATTTTATGACTATTTATCCAAACTAAAAATTAATAAGTCACCATAAAACAAATATTAAAGGTTATCTTTCTCTTAATCATGTGTTCTCCAAAAAAATCACATTACCAAAAAATGATTTTTTTAGTAATTAGTGCCATTAAACATATGATTTTAAATCTATAAAAACCTCAATGTAGAATAATGTTAAGAAGTTTTAGGATTATTATATTTATAATATAATTTATATAACAATTCTACAATATAATTATAAAATCACAATGTATATAAACTTCAATACATTCACATTAATGATTGGAATAACATAATTCCTTCATCAAAATTGGACTTAACACATTGATTAGGGCATTGGAACTGATATTTATGATATTACACATACATTAGAAAATAAAATATAAATGGTATATTATGATGAAATTAATTTAACTCCATAAAAATCATCATTTTTTGAAAACATTACTTGATCCATGATATTATATTTCACACATAATTAATATTCCCATTCTACTAAGATAATTTCCTGACTGCTTTTCCTGAAAATATTAACCTGTAGTAAGGTGAATCTTATTCTTGATATGGTCTTATTAAAAATCTATTATTCTTTTATTAAGTGTGTTAGAGAAATCAATAATGTTCATTTTTTTAATATTATAATGATATAGGTGATTAAAAATTATAAAATATTTTCACTTTATAGCTCTCAATTCATTTGTATTCTCAGGATGAAATTAATTCCAATGTTCATCAAATTATGTGCTAACACGTGTCCTATTACTACACCTTCTACCTAAGTAACCAAGGTTTTTTATTTCCTATATTTTCCAAACTATTTCTTCAAAATAAGTATTGGAAAACCATTTCACTAATAAATTTCACAATTCATTGAAAATACCTCATGCTCTAACAAAAAAATTAAAAACCATAATTCCTTAAATACCTATTTTCACACAAAAAATTCAATCTATATAGATTATTTATAATATTATTTATAAAATCAAAGGAATAAATTTCATAAAAAAATTTGGATAAAAGAATAAACACTTTCCTTAAACATTGGTTGCACACACCCATAGTAGGATCCACCAATATGATGGAATGAAATGAAAACAACATAAGTCATAGAATTAATCCTTATATATCATAATAAATTTGAAAATAAAAAGTCCGGTAGAGAAGATAGCATAACTCTTACATCAAGAAACTCGCATGACACACCAAAACTAAAAAAATATGTCATCCTTCAGTGGAAGACCTCACAAAAGATCTAAAAGGGATCAAGATAATTATCATCACATACCAAAAGATACATAGGTGTAGTGAAATGATGCTACTGTGATCAACTATAACAAATAAGTAGAAGGATATCATACCCATATTGATGCACGATAATAAGAATGATGATCAATCATTGAAAGAACAATTTTAAAGGAGAAGAGATCCCCAAAATCACTTGGAATAGATCCCTGGTCATGGGAGAAAAATTAACTTTGAATGAAAAATTAATCTTCCGTACAACATCCTAAAAAATCTAGTCCTAAAATATTCACTACAGAAAATAGTTTCATGTTGTGAATTTGTTAATTATCAAATAATACTAAAAAACATATTGCCTCATATTAAGAGTCATGACTTCCATTATCTCATTACATGAACCTAATTCATGGTCTTTAAACAATTCATTCCATGAAATAATTCAGAGAATATTCACTATAATGGCTTCACATCATGTAAACCATTCATTATGTGAAAATGTCTTATAGGTAGTAAACAAATGAAACTCTAAGGAAAGAACCCTAACTATATCCAATGTTATATAAACTCAGTGATAAACCTTGAAATACATTGACACATTTATACTTAGTATCCATCAATTCCAAAAAACACATATCCCTGAATAGTAGGTCATTTTCTTCAATAACACTCTTCATCCTTAGGATACCCAAAACATTGCAAAAGTAGGTGGGAAACAGATAGAGAGATGAAATATATCTGAATGTTGATATTGGGATGTTGCAACTGAATAACTAAAATCATTTTTTGATTGACCATGAGGTATATAAAATTTTGAAAATATATTCTTCCCATCATTATACATTATAAAAAACTAAAATGGTTAGAATAAGTAAATATAATAACTAAAATGAATAAACGATTAAAGAAAGAGATAATAAATTAATATTAAAAGCTCAACTGTAATCCCAATTTTCAAAAGAAAAATTATTCCACAAATAACTATCTTTAAAATTATTTTAAATTTTATTGGGTAATATTGAATCCCAAATATTTGAATGAATCGATCAAATATTCTTCCAATAAAAACTAATCATTTATTTAAAAATTAGGACAATCACACATAAAGTATAAATATATATATATATATACATATATATATATATATATATTCATTTTTCATATATTCTTTAAAATATACTAATGATTTCTGAAAATAAATTTATAATCAAATACTTTATGCTTCTATAAAAAAATTAAACTTGTATTCATCAAATTACATCCCATATTGCCCATAATTATATCTATTTATAATAATCCTATACTTTCCCAAAAATAATAATTTTCATCAAAAATAACATTAAGTATATAAAAAATAAATCACATTCCAATTCCATGTTTATGAATAGTATTATTCATATATTCCTATGATTGTATCACTATTTATCCAAACTAAACATTAATAACTCATCCTAAAACAAATATTAAAGGTTATCTTTCTCCTAATCATGTGTTCTCCAAAAATATCACATTACCAAAAAATCAATTTTTTTGGTAATCGGTACCATTAAACATATGATTTTAAATCCATAAAAACCTCAATGTAGAATAATGCTAAGAAGTTTTAGGATTCTTATATTTATAATATAATTTATATAAAAATTCTAAAACATAATTCTAAAATCATAATGTATATAAACTTAAATACATTCACATTAATTATTGGAATAACATAATTACTTCATCAAAATAGGACTTAACACATTGATTAAGACATTGGAACTGATATTTATGATATTACACATACATTAGAAAATAAAATATAAATGGGATATTATGATGAAATTAATTTAACTCCATAAAAATCATCATTTTTCCGAAAACATTACTTGGTCCATGATATTATATTTCACACATAATTAATCATCCCATTCTACTAAGATAATTTCGTGACTACTTTTCCTGAAAATATTAACCTGTAAGAAGGTCAATCTTATTCCTGCTATGGTCTTCCTAAAAATCTATTATTATTTTATGAAGTGTGTTAGAGAAATCAATAATGTTAATATTTTTAATCATATAATTAAATAGGTGATTAAAAATTATAAAATATTTTCACTTTATAGCTCTCAATTCATTTGGATTCTCAGGATGAAATTAAGTACAATGTTCATCAAATTATGTTCTAACATGTGTCCTATTACTACACCTTCTACCTAAGTAACCAACGTTTTTTATTTCCAATATTTTCCAAACTATTTCATCAAAATAAGGATTGAAAAACCATTTCCCTAATAAATTCCACAATTCTTTGAAAATACCTCATGCTCTACCAAAAAATGGAAAACCATCATTCCTTAAATACCTATTTTCACACAAAAAATTCAACCTATATAGATTTTTTATAAGATTTTTTATAAAACCAAAGCAATAAATTTCATAAAAAAAAGTGGATAAAAGCAGAACACTTTCCTTAAACATTGGTTTCACACACCCATAGTCGGATCCACCAAAATGATGGAATGAAAAGAAAACAACATAAGTCATAGAATTAATCCTTATATATCATAATAAATTTGAAAATAAAATGTCTAGTAGAGAAGATAGAATAACTCTTACATCAAGAAACTCGCATTACAGACCAAAACTAAAAAAATATTAAATACTTCAGAGGAAGACCTCACAAAAGTTCTAAAAGGGATCATGAGAATTATCATCACATACAAAAAGATACATAGGTGTAGTGAAACAATGCTACTGTGATCAACGATAATAAATAAGTAGAAGGATATCATACCAAGATTGATGCAAGATAATTGGAATCATGATCAATCATTGAAAGAACAATTCGAAAGGAGAATAGATTCCCAAAATCACTTGGAAGAGATCCCAGGTCATGGGAGAAAACTGAACTTTGAATGAAAAATTAATCTCTCGTACAATATCCTAAAAAATTTAGTCCTAAAATATTCACTACAGAAAATCATTTCTTGTTGTGAATTTGTTAATTATCAAATAATACTAAAAAAAATATCGCCTCATATTAAGAGTCATGACTTCCATTATTTCATGACATGAACCTAATTCATGGTCTGTAAACAATTCATTCCATGAAACAATTCAAGGAATATTCACTATAATGGATTCAAATCATGTAAACCATTCATTATGTGAAAATTTCTTATAGGTAGTATACAATACAAACTCTAAGGAAAGAACCCTAACCATATCCAATGTTATATAAACTCAGTGATAACCCTTCAAATACATTGACACATTTATTCTTAGTATCCATCAATTCCAAAAAAACACATATCCCTGAACATTATGTCATTTTCTTCAATAATACTATTCATCCTTAGGAAACACAAAACATTGAAAAACTAGGTGGGAAACAGACAGAGAGATGCAATATATCTGAATGTTGATTTTGGGATGTTGCAACTAAATAACTAAAATCATTTTTTGATTGACCATGAGGTATATAAAATTTTGAAAATATATTCTTCCTATCTTTATACATTAGAAAAAACCAAAATGGTTAGAATAAGTAAATATAATACCTAAAATTAATAAAACATTATATATAGAGATAATAAATTAATATTAAAATCTCAATTGTAATCCAAATTTTCAAAAGAAAAATTATTCCACAAATAACAATCTTTAAAATTATTTTAAATTTTATTGGGTAATATTGAATCCCAAATATTTGAATGAATAGATCAAATATTATTCCAATAAAAACTAAACATTTATTTAAAACATAGATCAATCACACTTAATGTATTATAATATATATATATATATATTCATTTTTCATATATTCTTTAAAATATACTAACGATTTCTGAAAATAAATTTATAATCCAATACTTTATCATTCTATAAAAAAAATTAAACTTTTATTCATCACATTACATCCCATATTACCCAAAATTATATCTATATATAATAATCCTTACTTTCCCAAAAATACTAAACTTCTTCAAAAATAACATTAAGTATATAAAAACCAAATCACATTCCAATTCCATGTTTATCAATAGTATTATTCATATATTCCTATGATTGTATCACTATTTATCCAAACCAAACATTAATAACTCATCATAAAACAAATATTAAAGGTTATCTTACTCTTAATCATGTGTTCTCCAAAAATATCACATTACAAAAAAATCAATTTTTTTGGTAATCGGTACCATTAAACATATGATTTTAAATCCACAAAAACCTCAATGTAGCATAATGCTAAGAAGTTTTAGGATTCTTATATTTATAATATCATTTATATAACAATTCTATAACATAATTCTAAAATATTAATGTATATAAACTTCAATACATTCACATTAATGATTGGAATAACATAATTCCTTCGTCAAAATAGGACTAAACACTTTGATTAGGGAATTGGAACTGATATTTATGATATTACACATAAATTAGAAAATAAAATATAAATGGTATTTCATTATGAAATTAATTTAACTCCATAAAAATCATCATTTTTTCGAAAACATTACTTGATCCATGATATTATATTTCAGACATATTTAACCTTCCCATTCTACTAAGATAATTTCCTGACTGCTTTTCCGGAAAATATTAACCTATAAGAAGTTTAATCTTATTCCTGCTATGGTCTTCCTAAAAATCTATTATTCTTTTATTAAGTGTGTTAGATAAATCAATAATGTTCATATTTTTAATCATATAATGAAATAGGTGATTAAAAATTATAAAATATTTTCACCTTATAGCTCTCAATTAATTTGGATTCTCAGGATGAAATTAATTCCAATGTTCATCAAATTATGTGCTAACACGTGTCCAATTATTCCATATAATGCCTAAAACTAAAACATACAGTGTGAGAAGTAATATTCACAGTGAGGAATCAAATAATTATAAACAATAATTCATAAGATGTATAAATTATAACAACTTATTTTCAATATATAACACCTTAGTTTTAACCTTGGATATATTTGGTTATCATCATTTCAAATTCTTCGAAATGGTTTATAATAAAAAATGATAGTTAAACCAATAATATCCCTGAGAGTGTCAACAATAAGGGAGCACTCACTGTACACCTGATTGATAGATAAGATAAAATCTAGACAACACTTTTCTAGATTATTACCCATATATGAATTTATACAAAAAAATTATCCAGTTGAAGTTTATATAAATGGATGAATTTCTAGAAAAAAAACGTTACCCCTATATTACCAAAAAATTAGGATTTTATCTTATACATAGTCTTATTTATATGTTTTTGAAATTTTTTTCTATATTAATCTATAATTATTAATTAATCCATACTCTAACACCAACTATAGGGACACATAATTTTCATACATAAATACCACATCAATTTTGAAGAATATTTAATACACATCATTACCACCTATTCTAGAACCATAAACATTTTGTTTCATTTGATACTAGACACCCAATATACTTATTTCATGAATGATATTAATCATATACCATAGTGATATTCCCACGTAGTAATCTTCTTAAATGTATCCTACCCAAAATCTTTTTAAATAAAATTGGGATAGGAAACATAGGAACAGGTGATCTCAAATCCTCATTAAGGGTAAACTTGGGAGATATCAATCGATGATTATAGGAAATCATAATATAATACTAAGGGTATGAGAACATGATATAAACATTTTAGAACTATTCATAACATTAGATATATCATAATCATGAATCTTGACCTAAATGTTATTATTTCATAAGACATGAATCATAATGAAATTAAATAACGTAATCTATGAAAGCATAAAATTTTCATAAGACATAAGTTTTTGGCATGCACATAAGTATAAAAAATAATTTCTTTAATCAAGGGTCATTTCCAAGACTATCATAGTTGATTGGATTCAATCATTATTCCATCAAACCCATAGTCAAGTATCATTGTCCAAACAATAATATTGTATTCGATTCACTCCCTATTCCTTCATATCCTTAGTCAAGATTCACTCACAAGACCTTCATAGTGGAAAACGTACCTTACTAAACTGGATTTACTCACTATTCTAGTCCTTATTATGTCATCAGATATCCATCTTTAAAAAATTCATTAGATTGATATATAATCCCACGACCACCAATCACATATTAATAATACATTTATATGTATGCCACATTATCATAAATATTCGTAGTAGTATAAATAATGAAAGGTAAAATATTTTCATATATATTTTTTCATTTTATTAAGGCAAAAATCATGTAAAACAAAAGGGTTTCATAAATATTTCATCATAACTTCATTAATCCAAGAAAATGAAATAGGTTTTGTAGAATCTTCCTCAAATCATCACCATTAAAATCCATACAAACAAAAACAATTGAGGGGTATCATTAAATCCTATCGAAATTAAATAATAGTTAACATCATAAATGTTGTCATAGATGAAAAATACCATTAATAGGTCACTAGAACATTTAATAATGAATATTACCTTTTCATTTTGAGACATATTTTTTAAAATATAAAAAATTTCAAATATTATGGAAAACCTAATATTTGAATATAACCTAGGAAACATATAAATTAAGATTAAAATAATTTAGTGGTTATGATATTGATAATTTCATTCACAACATGCACGTTAAAACAATTATTCCTTTAAATGTTTTGATAAAAATTAAAAATTTAATTATTCAGAAAACGACAAAAAGATTATATTTAAACCATTTTGTAAAAAATCATAAGTTTTTTAAAAGAATTTAAAAAACCATTATATATAATTAAATACTTATTGAAAATAATTTACAAAACATGGACATTCTAAAAAAATATTCTTGAATGAAGAGTAAAATATAGTAAGCTTTTTCATAAAACAATATTCCAATATCTTGAGTAGTGAATAGGGGGAAATAAAAGGAAAAAATATATTCCAAATAAAAAACATATGAGAAAGAATTTATGGATTATTAATACATTGGTGATAAAATTTCATTATTGGAAACTAAATCATAAACAATCTCAATAAACAATGAGATTGTAAAATAAATCCCATAATGGTCTGGTGAATTTAAAATAAAAACCTATAAAAGATAGAATATTAAATGAAATTTTTGATAACAAAAATTTCCATGGAAATAATCATATAAAACATTGATGGGTAGTATTTACACAACACAATGGAAACAAGTGATAAAATGGTATGTTTCCCACAGAAATAAAAATGAGAAGAGAATCATTTACCTCATGTTCCACTTGCTTTGAAGGTTATATTACCTAATGTATAAAAAATTTGAATTTATTATAATTCTACACCAAATTCATGTAAATACTTATAATATCATAATTTATGCACTTATAAATTTTCAAAATCCATTTATTAATAATTCTTTATTGGAATCGTAGTAGTCAAACTCACGAGTAGACACATAAACTAATTTAAGATTATAAGAACACTTGAAATAACTAGTCTAATCAGTTCCAAAAAATATTTTATAAAGACATAGTAGTGAAACTTTATACCTAGTAGTGAACTATAGTTAAACTAATATACTCATAGTATATATGTGCAGACTCCTCACAACATATGCTTTATCAAAAAAACAAAATGGAAATTAAAATACACACATCGAATAATCGAACATGTTGAAGTAGAATCTTATGATT
This sequence comes from Viscum album, assembly GCA_963277665.1. Classification (NCBI taxonomy): domain Eukaryota; kingdom Viridiplantae; phylum Streptophyta; class Magnoliopsida; order Santalales; family Viscaceae; genus Viscum; species Viscum album. Next base: position 195,333,750 of record OY728145.1, read on the forward strand.
CAATGAAATTAGTATATGATTTTATTTCTCTAGAATCTAATTAGTCTCTATATAATCTTTTTCTTTCATACCTATATTTAAATAGTCATTTACATGTGTCAACTATTTTTTTTTTCAAAATAATCTCAGTTTGATTGTTCTTTCACACAAACATTGATCATGGTTCCATCATATGTATAATTTAAGTCAATATATAAATATAATATAACTATAAAAAATATATTTATATTCATTCATAAATTTTAGATAGAGAAATATTTTAATTACATTATTCATGCAGATGGTTGGTCATACGTATGCATAATAGTTGTTTCCGTTTTTCAACGAATGGAAAAAACGAAAGGTAAATTATAATTAATATTTCTTGAATCATATTAGTATAATAAATATCATATATATATATATATATATTAATCCATCAATATAACCATCCATGTATAGTGATGTTGAAAAATGAATTGCATCCCTTGTTGATACTATATTTCGTACAAACGCACAAGTAATGTTTTTTCTTTCTATATGATGGAAAGAGGGTGGATAATGGTCGTTTCATAATCACAATATCAATATATTATATTAAATATATGGAATTAATTATTTATAATGTATTCCATGTATATTTGTTAGGTTTAAGAATTAATAAAATTGAAAATGATGGGTTAAGAGTTATACAAAATCATTGATAAACCACTTTTGGATTACACATTAAGCATTAAAATAATTGTCTTTCAGAATGTATAGAAGATCTAAGATATGGTCAAGGAATATAATATGAAATTAGGGTATGTATTGGACTAGTAATAAGGATAAAACACTATTAATAATGATAAATATAACATTCTATTTTATAAGCGAGGAGATGGAAAATATTGGAATTTATTAAATAAATAAATTAACAAAAATTAATTTTCAGAAAAAATAGATACATATTGAAATAATTATAACGTAATATAAGGATGAGTCTAGATACTATAATCCAATAAAAAATGGAAAATTTTAGGTGATTATTTTGACCTAATCTCAATTTTTAACCATTATTAACACTTTAAATATTTGATATTATATCAATTGTTTTACCCTTTAGGGGTTAAGAGAGTTACTATAAAATTAAAATTGAACCATAAATGAAACATAGATTATATTTTCATCTATATAGTGTTAAAATATATGAATATAGATTCTTCCAGAATTTAGAATCATTTAGAAAAATATCATTGATTATAAAATATCACCATTTTTATTAATCAAAATAAATAGAGTATTATAATATAATATTTTTACAACTAATGTAAAATGGTTCTAAAATTATATCTATTAGAATATAAAGAATATATGGTATTAATATAATCATGAATTTTTATTTTTTTAGTTCACATATCCTTTCAAACCATATATGTTTTTTTAACCCCTTAGTCAACCAATTTTAACTTTTACCATGGTAATGATTTTTTCATTATTAAAGGGTTAAAATTTAACTTATAATGTAAAAATTGGATCCTAAATTGAAAATGGATGATATTTCGAACAATTTTTCATCCTAATTATCTATTTTCAATATTTTTATATTTTTTTAAATTTGACATAAAATACTTTTAATGCCTCTTTAAGAACTAATCACATAATTTGACATTGAAATCAACATTAAAGAAATGGAATTAAAATATAAACCTAAATACATCTCCAATATGTTATATTTATATTCCCAATTTTTGGTACACTATGTAAAACCCTAAAAATATTACATTTAGACATTTTAAAATTTTTTACTTAAAATATTATAGATATTAAATTTTAGAAAGTGATGTTTTATACATTATTTTTACTTAAATATTTTAATGGTAAACAAGAAAGTTAAATGGAAATAGAATCTAATATTTTATTTATAATTATTATTATTGATAAAATATACACATTTATGGAAATAAATACATGTTTTTGAATGAATTTTAACCCTTATAAAATTATTTTTAGCTCTATTTAATCCATTTTACATTTACCATGTTGATAAAATTTACTTTGGTTAATATTACTAATGGAAAAAGGGGTCTGATTACCAATTTTTTAACTAATAAATCAGAATTTTGAATTAATTTTTCTAGATTAATTTTTTTTGTGGTTATAATTAATTCAATATAGAAACACTAAGCAAAATTAAAAAAAAATCATTAAAATTAATTTTTATCTATAAAAATATTTTGATACCAAATTCAACCACATATATGATTCGAAGGAACTTAATTGGATTATTAATAATATAATAAAGGTAATGTTTTGATTAATATATTTTAAAAAAAATCAACTTGGTGAAATTTTCAAACAAAAATAAAATTATCCATAAAATCATCATTTTTCACTATTCACTAGAAAATCTATCTTTTTCAAAAAAACCCAAAAAATCAACCGAAGATAATTTTCATATTATGATTTAAAAATTTATATTCTTTTAATAAATTTATTTTTTTAATTTTTATAATTTAACAATAATTATTAATATAAAAATAAATAAAAAATATTTTTGAAGAAAATGAATTTTGATGAATAAAATTAATAAATTGAAAATTTATTCCGCATTTCATAAGATATTTTCAATGATTTTCATGATTTTACACTATGTATTTTTTAATTTGGTAACTTATTATTTTACTCACCAATTGAAAATATATAATTATTTTTATAAAATAATAATATATTTTTTGTTTGTAAAATATTGATTTTCTGTATCGAACTTAGTTTTCAATTATAATCTTGGTGCATGCATAATCATTTCCATCATTACTTCTTGAGTTTGTAAGATAGTCATATATTCCATTACACTATTTCATGTTTCAATTTTCCTTCCAAAAAACTCTCTTATATAATTGGGTTATCATGTTCTGATGACCTTGATGTGACTATATATTGATAGATCACCTAGGGTGAATCAGTTATACCTTTTTATAAGTTATTTATTTATAGTCAAACCAACATGATCTATTATGTCCTAGATCCGGTCAAATTTAAGTCTAATATCCAAAATTTAATATTCAAGAATGTAAATAACATTAGAAACAATATGTTTTGCATTAATAGGGAATGATGTGATAATCCAAACCGTATTATGATTGGTTAAACCCAAAAACCAAGAATCTCCTCTATAATAATAATTTATTTCCATAGGGATATTCCCAATCCCATCTTTGTTGAGCCCAACCATACTTTTCTTCCAAATTACCATGGGAATTTACAATTTCTTGATGCCTAAAAAATGTTTAAACCACAAAAAGAAAGATCACATTTCCTTATAGTTCTTTATGTGACACCTAATATATGTCTTCAACCCTGAGACTCATTAATCAAATGATGTCTATATTATTAATTCTTCAGGGAATATATAGTTAGATAATATAGATCTAGAAAATCAGCCTTGTTCAGTTTTTATAATCTTCAATAATTAGATCTTCCCCAATACTTATGATTCCCTTTCTCTATAAGATCTATTTTCTTTCTATAAAAAAATTCATCATCTTCTCTTTCCCTTCTTAATTATTCTCTTCTCAATATTATTCTTCACATAACTAATTCACATGATTTCCTCTCACTTTTCCTTGTGAAATTTCTTTGCAAAAAATATTTTTAATTATTTTTCACATAATATTTTGTATGTGTAGAACTCAACAACTTCCCATAACAAATTAATACATAATATTTTTTTCAATGAATTATTATATTTTTGAAGGATTTTATTTTTATTTAATCCATATTAACCTTTATATAATATTATCACATGAATGAACAACAAAAATAATTTTTTTACAAAATAATCCTTCATCATGTACCTTGAAAATTAATAATTCACATTGGTGTGATTATCAATCTAAGTATTCCTAAAGTTCGATTTATTAATTAAGTAATAGTTATTTGTGAATGGATTATGCTTCATATAGGGAAATAATGAGACCAAATAATGGACTTTAATCAATCATATATATCCTACCATTCTCATTAACAACTAATAATAAAACCAAATGAGGTATTTATATCATAATATAAATAATATTAGTGGTTTAACATTTTATAATTTTTATTTACTACCCATGCTAACATGACATTGAAAATAATAGTGTATATGATTCACATAAATTTATTTTCACTCATATCTATTATAGCACATTTGATAGAGAGGTTGTTAAAATATTGTCTGTTGAATATAATCCTTTAAAACTTTTCCTTCACAAACTCACTACATTCATGCATTGCATATTATTTATCATGTATTTCATGTGTTACAGATTACCTAACAAATATCATCTTCATCGGCATATCACATGAATATTCACTATCACAAGAATATTATTTTATGGTGGATTCACATAATATAGTCTTATCCAAAAATTGTATCCTTGTTGACATACTGTCTCTCTATGATAAAATATTTCAAGTATCATATTTGAATAGTGAGTTAACATACTTCTTATAAGAACATCCTGCATTCATTAATTTTTTCGTTATTACCAAAATCTCTTATTTGATCTCACGTGATTGTTCTATTTTTTTTTGGAATTTCATGATGTCTCTTTTTCATGGAGTCTTAACATATTTTTTTTATACTAACATCACATACATAACTTGGGAATTATCTTCTCATAATTTACATCTTCAAATCCCCTACATGATTTTTTTTGATGTTTATTAAAATTTAAATGCATTAGAAGCATGTACACATGCATGACTGATACATGAGAAACACACAAACACACAAACAGAAATATATATATATATAACATGGTATTTTATATATGATCTTACATTTAATATGATCATATAATGCATGTATTATTTCATATATGTTATTCTTGAAATATAAACATAAATGTATATGATATATATTTATTAGTATTATTTCTCTTGAATGGATTAATTAGTTATAATCCATTTATGAGTGTATTAATGTATTTATATTTGTTTATTGAAACAATTGGAGGAATTATACTCTGACTGAAATACACACATATGATGGATTAGAGGATCTTCATGCATCATCAATATAAGAGGATGAAATAATAATGTTGGTAATATGGTTATGTGATAATTATGTAGCCCCAGAAGAACTTATCTTCCACCCAAATCCCTATTTATCTCCATGAGAAGGTGTGACCACCCCTTCTAAGTTCATGTATCCTCAAAAAGTGTTCATAAATCCATTTACTAATTCCCTCATTAGAAATTAGGCGATTTAGTTCACTAATTTTAGTGATATTCTTCAATAACATCCTTCGAAGAAATAATATATCTTTGGTTGATTATTGTTTCCTAGGGACTACGTTTTTTCATTATACATACACATTATTGTTCTTGAAGTTAGATATATAATGGTTTTGGGTTTCCTTCATCAGTATATGATCATAATACGATCACACAATACCCATCAGTGGTATCAAAGTGAGTTTCTTAAACATTTTAACATATTTAAATCACCATCTTCTAAAGAAAATTATAGAATAGAGTTTTCTGTAAAACTAGAGAAGCATTATATACCCTTAAGTAACTTATGTAAACAAAAATTTTATTTACACTTAAATAAGTCAATTATGTAAGCGTAGAATCAGTATTAACATTACACAAATAGGATGTGTAAAGGTAGTTCCCATACTCTATTTGGATGCATGAAGGAATATATGTAGTTACCCATATACAATTCATTTCCTAAATATAGTAACCCATATGTGATACCATTACATAGATGTTATGTGTAAGGCTATCCATTTTGTTTCCTTTATGCAAATTTCTTTTATAAATGTAAAACCCTTAATTAAACGGCTTTACAAATGGGTCTCCATATTTTTAATCTTACATATAATGTTATTAGAACTACATAAATGTAATAGATGTTTATATTTATGTGAAATATTAAATAATCTTAAAACCATTACACAAAAGTATTATGTAAATGTAATACCTTTACACAATGGAGCTACATAATGTTAATCTACATATTACCATTATAAAGCGACGCTAAATTGATCTATGTAAAGGTATGTTTTAAGTTACCTTTACCCATGAATTTTAAAACATTGGTTAACCTTAAAAACATCCGCATAAGGAGAAAAGGGTGATATCCTTATGTAGATAGAGGTTCAACAAAAGTGTAAAAAAATTGTTCATTTTTTAGCATAGATAATGGGTTTTTAGGGTTTATAAAATGTTTACAAATCATAATAAAAGGTATTTTGAGAATATATAATTTAAAAGGGTTATATAAATTAAATAATTAATTATAAATTTGTTATAAATAATAAAATAAATGTTTATGAGACATGTTTCCCAAATAGTAAATGTTAATATTTAAAATACTTTTTAATAAATTATATGGAAAATATTATAATATAGAAAAAAAGTGTTTTTTAAAAAATAAAAAAAAAATAAATTATTAAGGTTTATAAAAAAGGAAATAATGAAAATATATAACAACATTTTATTTATTATTTTGAATTAATCAAACCTAATTAATATATAATTGTTTTAATTGAAGGACCCTTCTTTGGATATTATTTTAGCCATATCAACTGGTTTTTTTATATGATCATGGTTTAAAAAAATATCTATATAATATTTAGATTATGTAATTTTTTTTCGTAATACAAATTGAATTATAAATTATTTATAATTCAAATAATTTAATCTAAATTTTTTATAATGGTTAATATTAAAGTGTTCATATTCAAATAAAAAATTGTTTAAATTAATAAATACCTAATGTCAATAATGAAAAATCTAAAATTATTAAATAGTTTAAAGTTTTATTTTTTATGAATTTTTCATAATTTTTTTCTCATCTTTAAATATTTTATTTTTTCATTAGTTTAAATTTTTTTACCTATTTTATTCATAATTATATATTATTTATATTCTAAATGTCTGTATGCCAAAATCTTCTGTGATAAATTTCTTCTAAGATAGAGTCCTGCATTATCATGCTAGGAAATACTCTTTGAATTTAGTTTCTCATCTACTCTAACACTAGTTTGAAATTGTTTTTATGAAATGTAATTTAGTGGTTAAAGATAGTTATTATATAATAGTTGTTAGAGTTATGATGAATTGGATTCTCTCTCGAGTAAAGAATCCCTAGGTAAAGAGACTTTGGGTCAAATATTAACCTACCTAGAGGATTAATCGATGTTTAGACTGGCGAATGAGGATAATTATTCATAACTCTATTCTTACCCATGTATATAGTATCAATCTAATATAATTATATGCCTTTAGATAAAGTGTTCATGTTACTTATAGATCTAATAAATTTATATATGTATAAATGTGTTTTACATATATTTTTGGGTATGTAACAGAAAATTTTTGGTCGAATAATGTGTTACAAATCAATATTGTTTGAGTAAATTTGTTTGGTGGAGGGAATAATATTCAAAACTAATATCACTTTGGGCATGTCTGTATAAAATTGAACAACATGAGACAAAAGTTTTAGATTAAAATCATATTCAAATCATAATTGTTGAATACCTTCAAAATAAGAACTTCTCACATCTTCAGTAATTCAACCAAGTAGGTTCTTACTTCAAAGTGTGCCCATGGATTTTCTTGTTTAAGACATGAAGGTAATGGGTGAAAATTGATTTTTCATTTTGTATGTTCTTCATTCCCAAGGTTCCACTGGGGTTTCCTTTGTTAATCTATTTTTGATGTTTGTTCTCGTTACACCAAGATGGGAAAACCATGAGAAAGAAACTAGAGAATAGGGTTGACTGACTCCATATGTTCTATTTGGATAAATTATTATCAACTCAAATAACAAAGCATCACAACTATTATTATTGAGATGATTCACTTCTAAATGATTAAGAGATGAATGGAAAAACCTAACAGAATCCTTTTTTAGTGAAATATGAATATTGGTTCACTAAATGGATATGATGTTTTGGTTCATCAATTTTAGTTAGAGTACTATCAATCAAAGTCTTTATTGAATAGATATAAGACATTATATTCGTCTTAGAAATGGTTATATTGTATATAAATGTATCATTACCATAAAACTAAAATTTATAATAAAACATGAAATGAGAATCTCAAGGTAACAAATTCCTAATATTTTTATCCTAAGAAATATTATTTAGAAATATTAATAGTCTATTTTCCTTAGAAGAGTTTCTTTCCAAGTAACCATGTGTTGATGTTTTCAAAAAAGTTAATCTAGATTCTTATGGATACATTGATTGATTCATTTATGGTTTCAATGGAACTAGTTGTTAATTAACCTAGGGAATAATAGTCTTTTATTATCAATTATATTTTTTATGTTAATGATATTAAATAATATTCAATATGTTTTTAGAGACTGAATAATTTATATAATGATTATTAAGGTTATGGAATTCATTTAGTTTTCATCAATTTACGCATTCTATAAAAATTATTTAATTCAAATAAAAGTTTATATGATATTCTCAAAGTTTTGAGAATAAATGATCTATTCATGTGATGTCTATGTTCTAGTACTTTAGAAAGAGTACATAGTAGAAAATTTTAATATTAGAAAGGAAAATATTATAAAATATTTCATTAAGAATAAATTTAAGGTTATTTTGAAAATTAGTGTTCTTATAAATTGTATGTAATGATTCCATAATATGGGGTTATATAGAATACCTAAATGGGTTTTTGAACATCATAGAATATTGATTTATGGTTTTAATGTTATCTAAATTAATTATTTGGTTTTCTAGGATTTTTGTTATAGTGTGTATGTTTTATAGGTGTTATAAATATACAAGATTTCCAAATACTAGAAATAATTAAAAGATAATTCATTTTTCATTTAATTGATGGAGTAAATAGTTTTTACATCAGAAATTTGAATTTAATATTTTTATCAAGTTTAAATGATTCTATGTAAAACGTGTGCATATTCACCTCATTTTCCTTATGTAATAATTGCAATTTTATCATTATAAATATTTGTTGTGAATAATTATGAGATGGTTAATTACATACACATGGTTTATGATTCATTAATCTCTATAACATATTTTGAGAATAAAATTGGGATAAAATTGTTTATCCAGGATAAAGATTTTATCCGAATTCTTATTAAAATATGATGGAATATGTTCCTTCTATCTATAGAAAAGATATTTTAATAAAATTTTATTTTCAAAAATGAAACACAAAACTCATGGTATACCATATATGATACAAATAAAATATGTTATTTATTTGATTTTTCAATTAAAAAGAAATAAATATTACTTCCTAACACACAATGTAGTTTGTGTTGTGCTTTAGAAATTTATTCTAAGAAGAATATAGTGTCTATGAAACTAGTGGTAGTATGTAATAAATTATATATGTTCATAGTTAATAAATAATTTTTTCACTAGATTTAGATTAATTTATTAATTCCATTATATCCCAAATAGATAGAATATTTGATAGTGAAGAAAAATATTAATTGGTACATTTTTTTTCTGTGAAAGAGTGAATTTCAGTGATAACAAAAATATTATACGGGTTTGAAATTAAAACTTGTTCTTTGATTTATTTCCTAAAATTTTTAGGATATGTAATGATAAATAAATATAAATATTTCTATTTTTTATTATGATAGAGTGAATTACACCTCATATATGAAAAGTTGTTTTAGAATATAACTGTGACAAAAATATAGATAGTAACATTTAGTTACATTGAGAAATTTAAATTAAATAGATATCTCAAATGTGTTTATGAAATAATGGATAATAAAAAATTTAAAGAGTTTCATCAAGTTACCATAACAACTGGACTCCACTATTCCCTAAAGGTTTATACCAGCCAATACATAATGTGTATCACTTGGTGGCCTCAAAGTATTTTGGGTATAGTGGTAAATAGAAACGTAAAAATTACATTAGTTACTATAAATAAGTGGATATAACTTTATCCTAATAGAGTATAGGGTATACTAGTAAAGTAATAATGTAAATAGTTACATTATTTGAAAAATATTTTGAGGAAATAGTTTTATTGCAATGGTTAAAATGATGATTATTTTGTAATTAGAAATATTTATAAGTAGACAACATAATATAATATTATACAATTTGATCATATAATTTTATAGAGTATGAATATAATTTCAAATAATTTCACTAAAGGAAAATGAATCCTATGTCTTACCTTTATTAAAACTAGAATGCTTCTTAAAAATCCCTAACAAAAAGGTTAGTTAGATTACTTCATCAGATGTTCTGATATAGATGTGAAGTAAATTAAATATAGATGTAATGTTCAAAAAAAGTTTCTCTTAAAAAATCATTTATAATATCTCAATATTTAGGATATAATGTTTGTAAACTTAGCAAATAATTTTAATAGAGGAAATCAATATTTATCATTCATTTATGTGTGGTGAAACATTACATTAAATGAAAGTATTCATGATAAATATCCCCTCAAGGAAAAAGTTTAATTTTTCCTTAACCGATGGCCATCATGGATTATAATGCGTTGTTATGATATGTAAAGGATAACATGAATAGATTATTATATCCATTGCAAAGAGTTTTCTAAGAGATATAAAAAATTGATTTTTAAGGTTTTAAGTAGATACTTAATACTTGGATTGATCCACTAAAGTATGTCTTATAGAATATTATATAGTCATAGATATACTTATGGTTGTATGATTATGATCAATACATATTACATAAGGTTTGAGAGATACCTTTTATAGGAACCTTCATACTTTGATACCCTACTTATACTAGTCAACATATTAACTATTATACTATGAGGGTGATTGGATATGTTGTTGGTTACACTGTAGGTTGGAGTGAAAGCAAGATATAATTTGTACACATATATTATAAGAATATATATTTGTCTCTAGATTGTATAAGATTGAGGAAATTCTAGTACATGATTATTTTTTCAAATACGATGTGTTATATTACTTGGATAAGTGAAGTGTAATGTTATTATTAGTTAAATGTATGATATGTGGTGTATCCATCCACTTGTTTTGTATTTTATTAGAGATTCAATAAATTATTCCCTACCAATACTAGTTTAAAATAATTAATGTCTACTTGTCTACCCATGTCATTGGAAATGGGATTATATAGGATAAATAAGATATATATGATATATTTAAAAGTGAAAAGGTTTACATAGAAAAATAAGTATGTTTGTTATAGATCACAGAAGACCCCTTAGTAACTTGAGTTGCACTAATATTTTTCTAGATTCCTACTTTTCATAAATATTTCAAATTTGTATTTCAAATTTGTTTTCAACACTTCTATGCCCCATAGGGTCACACAGTAAGGCCCTTCGAAAGAATAAAATTTTAGAAAAAATGTTTCTTTAAAATGAATATATTTTGATGAAAACCATATATTAATGTTTTGGATATAGTTTTACAATGAAGAAGGATAAATTTGGTGTTTTAATATTGATATTTCCTTAAAAAATACAATAAATTATTTTTACAATCAATTTATTAAGAAAAATTGGTATCATAATATAATTTATTGGAATGAAATAACCTATATAAATCCAAAAACAAATAGTTTTGTATGGCTAGGATCAATTCTATAAATTCAAAGATTTAATTATTGAGCGACTAAATTGATGAAACCGACATGAATTTTGTTTGATCAGAGATATTTTGATAAAGACATTATATTTCCCAATAAGAAATCATATGACGTTTTAGTCATTGAAATATTAACGTCTTTCTATATGGGGGGCTTGTTGTGTGACCAAACATTAAAATTTTCATTAGGATGATCTATCAAATACCATTGAAAAACAGCTTATAGGATCATACAATATGTGTTTCTAGAATCCTAATTTAATAATATTAAAATATAAAAGGTTAGAAAAATTATTATTCCTTTATTATGGTTTAGTAATTATTTAGTAATGGTTCATTTTCATGATTTAATAATATATTATTACGATGATTTAATATGTTAGATAAATAAAAATATTTATTTATTTTAAGAATTAGTGAATATACTATTTTTTATATTTATTAGTGAATAATTCATAATATTTATTTTTAAATAAATATTTATTTTTTGAGGTGCGGTAAATACCAATCAATATTAAAATATGGATTTTAATGGTTTATTTATAAGTGATATATTAAATATAATTTAAATTATTATCAATTTATTTATCCACAGGTTTACTGAATATCATGTAAATATTAGTATAATTTATATTATTATTTGGAATGGGGTTATATAGGGAATAAGGTATTGGATATGGGCCTATGTGTGATTTATAAATCTATATTTTGTTTATAAATTCATGATCATGTCACATTCCCAGGTTAGATGCTAATAGTGAAAGATAAATCTAGATATAATTATATCATTCCCTAGAGTGAATTATCTAAAGAACATGCTCAATAATTAGAGCACTCATCCTCATACATTCTCTTAAGCCTTCAAAAAAATTGAAATAATATTCTATACATGAATAGATTCCAAGTGAGATCATTGATGAATGATGAAAGCGATTATAATATCCCACAACTAGAACCTGATAATTCTACAATTACGTTCTGAGATTTTAAAGAATGTATGGATCACTAGTTGAGGGATTAAACTATGGGATCCTATGACACAATTATGGTACGATTTGAGTGGTCTACAAATTCATCAATGGAAAAATAATTAAATTAAATAGTAATTTTCAATATATGTATAATATAATTATAAATTATATGTGATGATCCAACATCCGTGATTCTAGCATTCCTAATTTCAACTAATATTTGATAGAATTTTGTTGGTAAATACATTCTTCATCATGTACATCTTCAATTATTCATTGATTAAGAAAAAAATAAATGTTGTATTTTAGAAAATAGGTTATTACTATAATCAAAAACCTTCAAGTGGTATTAGATAGGTCACATTCATAATTATTTATAAATATTTTATTCATAATATACAGTTGTTGCAAGTTTTATTTCTTGTTTATTCATTATTTATATTAATTCATCAAAATAATATCTTCCATTATTCATTCATTCTCATTTAAATAATAAAAGCACAAATCAACATGAATATAACATGAACACTCCATTAAGAAATCTAAGGGTTTTGGATGGATAAAAAAAGAGTACCAGACATATAGCCCAAATGTATACATTGTGTACCCATGTTTAATTCAACAAGATGACATGAGTTAAAATAGTTGGTCATGTATTAACTACCTGAATAATTCATTTAATAAATACCACATATAGATCGAACCAGTATGGAATGTGATTTTATAGGACTATATGTTGTGTAACTTACTTACATGCCATGTTGTCCATGTGATTTCTTAAAGGAAAAAGAGGCAGGTCCAAACCATGTCATGTATTTACTACATGACATAGGGACTAGAAAATCATGATACATCAAGGAAACATGGAATTTAGTTTTCTTATAAACCATTTAACTTATAAAAATTTGTCAACGACAATCATATCGTGTCTATAGGCAACTGTGGTAAACATGGATAGAGTAGGTCCCACTTTGTGTAGTCTTAGTGAATGCCTTGTAATCTATTGTACCTTGTTGTGTTAATTTTAAATGGAGGGAAGAATTAGTAATATAATTAAAACTATAAACATAAATTCCATATATAATTTATTTAACATTATATGTTGTTGGGTAAGATTATTAATTATATGTTAAATTAATTTCCATGTTAAATTCTGAACTACCATTAGTGTATATTCTTACTTGTAGTGTACTTAGTATACATTAATAGAATCTTGTTATGTGTAATTTACCTATGATTATGGATCATTTATTGAAAAAATAATTCTTTTGAATTATATTCCTTGAAATTTAAGATGAATTCTATTTGAATAAATATTATAAAGACCATGTAGAGTATTTTTAATGGGTATATGTCGTTTCCAACATGTAAAATTGTGTAATTTGTTAATTTTAAATAAAAATAATTTATTTAATTTATTTAAAATTATAGATAATGTAAAATTTTAGATGTCTTGGATTTAATTATGTTAAATTAATGAAATTAATTAGTGAGATAATTAATTGGATTAATGTGAATAGTTTATCTTAATTAAAGAATGAATTGTAGTAAAATATAATTTTTTTGAAAATGTATATTTTTTACTTATGTATGCATCATCATGGTCTTATAAATTACATTTTTAAGTTATTTTTTCTTTTAAATGTATCCTTATTAACATTAATTAATGTTTTTAGGTTAACCCCTTGTCACATTATATAAGGGACTGTGTGCCCACAATTTCCATTTATGTAAATGCATTTTTACCATGCCTTTTGTTTCCACTCATTTGCATGTGAGTAATCCAATATAAAGGATGCAGTTCAAAGTTTTTTTAGTTGGTTAAAGTTTACTACTCTGTTAAAAGCAAACCAAGAGGTTTATAGGATCACATGTGGAATACTAAATATTAAACTTGTGTAGGTTCCAACAATTATTCCCCTTGGGGTAGAGTTGGTTTATCATCTTCTAGATAAACCAATTAGTGAAACAATATCATGATAAAACAATTTTATTTATTTATTAACATTTTTTCAATGGTTCAATATTTAATTAATGGATAAAAATCAAAATAAATAAATGAATTACCATGTCATGCAATAGGGAACTAATTAATTATATTATGAATAATTTTATCATGTCATGATAAATAACTTAAATAAATAAACTTAATATTATCAAACTTGTAATCAAGATAAAATGGATTATTGTTTAATAAATATAAAATCCATAAAATTAAATTTTAATTTGATATAGCCTTCTACTATATGGTTTGTATTCAAACCTTTTTTCAACGTTCTGGACCAAAATTTTTTGGTGTGCTTTAAATTATTATGGAATTTATAAAATTAGTTTTGGGTTGAGTTAAAATAATTTATATTAAAGGTTGATCACCTATATGATACTTTATTCAACTAGAATAAAAAGTTGAGTAAAGAGTTTTCTAGCACTTCTTTCCATCACAGAGTCTAACGAATGAAAATGGAAATATGTTGAACAAAAAGTGATTCATCCTTTGAAGAAACATTAAATATCGACAAAGGCATGAACACAGATTTCATTGAGCATGGACTATGCAGATTACATGATGGTCACGCAGGTATACCTGCACGGCACATTTTGGGAAAACAGGTGACCTGCACGCCCTATGTAATTTTCACCCAGGATCATCAGCATCCTATAAATTCCCCTAGTGGGCCCCCCATTTCGGGACGAAAAATCCTGAAACTCATATTTCATCTCTCAGCACCCTAGTCTCTTCTTGAAGTCTTCCAAACACTTATAAGGAAATTTATTACCTAGAATGGAAGATCTAAAGAGGGGTAACAAGGCCTAAGTGTTGAAATTCATCAACACCTATGTGACTAAGTGTCTAACCCTTTTGGGAAATGGTCACACTTGCATGCTGCCTTTTCCCTTCAACAGAACCTGCGCGCCACTCTTTTGGAAACCCTTAGGGAAAATAATAATAAAGTCTTGAGCCAAGCCTCACTCAAGTATTACCCTATGGGTTAACCGGCGTGCAAGTACCCAAGTGTTGCACTGGTATACCTACGCGACCAGGACCTACGCACCCAAACATGACCTGCGCGCCTACCTCTTTTTGGGTGTCCCTCTTCTCCATTCATCTCTTTTCTTCAAATTTATATCTCCTCTTCAAGATTTAGACTTCATAATCCTATTCAAATCCATTTATGGAATGATTCATTGGTTTTCTTCCTTATCTGAAAGGAATTCTATGGAACATCCCTCAAAACCGAGTGATTTACATATCTTCATGTCACTATAGTGAGAGATTTCATTCATTCAACCTCATCCTTTAAGATGAGAAGATATTTTACCTTGGAATTCTTTTCAGGAGTAATCCCCAATAATAATTCCCCTAATCTGGGCCTCCTTTTCAGTATTAATCCCTAGTCTGATTTCACTAATTTGGGAATCCTCCTTCAAAGTAAGCCCCAAGTTCCCAAATATGGTAATCCTCCTTAGGAGTAAGTCCCAAATCCCAAATTCCATTAACCTAGGTCTCCTTCTTAGGAGTAAGCCCCTGTTTTCAATTCCTTTTAACCTAGTACTCCCTCTTAAGAAGAAGCCCGAGTCATAATTTCTCTTAACCAATCTTATTTTCTTTTGATTTGGGCATCCACCATAGGTGTAAGCCCCAAGTCCCACCCTAATTTGGGAATCTTCTTTAGGAGTAATCCCCATGTTAGAATGTCCAAACCTCCATAAATGAACATATACCTTTAAGAACCCTGTTTCTAGACTACTTCTCTAAAATAAGTCCCGATCATTATCTATTTGGGTAATCATACATACATAAGCCCCATATCATTCATTATGACTTCATCTTTCGTGGAAAAAATTGTCAGGTTTACTGATACCTCTTGTTTCTCACACCGATCATGAATCACATGTGCTTAGAGTGCAAAAGTATCCACGACACATCTCTTTGGGCCATTAATCATACGTAGGCCCCACAATTCCCAACCAAACTATGTGGAATTTGATCTATACCTTAAAAGTGGAGTATATAGGAAGCCTTTCTGAGGTTCAATACCATCACTCATTAATTCTCATCTGTCCCATATGACATTAAACTATATCTTAATTCTCAAACTATGTGGGTTCTAATTCCTATTCTAACAAGGATACGTTGGTAGCCCATCTGCCGGTACGATCCCAACTCTGAAATACTCCATGTACTTCTGAACGACAATAATCTTCATGTTCCCCTCTGAGTGGATTTAAAACTAGTATGGTTATCATAATGACCAAGAGATCTTTATACTCTTTGGAATGATACCATTGAATAAGATTCTCTAATAAATTTAGACGATTCTCTATCGATGAAGAACCTAAAATACATATAAAATATTCCCTAAATCCCTTACATATTAATCATTGATTGTCAGATCTCAAGGAAAGCTCATTTTCATACATGGTAGTGTAATAAGGATTCATGACCATAACATAAATCTATAAAGAGTGTCCTGGAGTATAAAATAATTCCCCCAAAAAGGTGTGATGAGTCCAACCTCCCATCCTCTTGACCAATGCAAATTTTTAAACCTCATCGGTCCAAAACTAATGAGAACCTACCTTTGGAAAGTATGTCCAAATGGATGTAGAATCATTGGATGTTTCTGGTTCTATGAACAAACCTGTTATAATCTGATTGGAATGTTTGAACCTTAAGCAAACAAGGTCATCCCCATTTCCAGAGAAAAAAAGAGTTATATAGGATTTTAGGATAGGGGAGTCTCATCAATGAATTAAATAGCAACGAGCTAATGCACTCTGAAAGTTACGCCTTCTTAAATACCTTTAAATAGATTTTAAGACATCAGTTTTGGGTTATGATAAGGTACATATGGATCATTGACATAAGAATAAATATGTGAACTGATATTATGAACTTAATAGTAAGGGAGATTTTTTTTCAATAAAATAGTGTGAAATGAACAAACTAATAATTTAATATCTATTTATCTAATTTATATAATCTAGGTAGTGTAATAAAATTGTCATCTTAATTATTAAATAATTGGGAAACCAAATGAATTTAACTATATCACTATAATCGATTAAAAATATTCATAAAATGATCATTGATTTCAATTTCTAGGAATGGTATAGGAACTTGAGCATTTTTATACACCATAACTCATTTGTTACCCAGTTGTGGCATCAACATTTTAGTCACGTAAATTAGAAGTAATGGATAAAGATTTATAAAGATGATAATTTAGAATCTTTTTATATAAAACCACATGAAATATGTCATACCTTTTTACAAGAAAAAATTAATGAAAACAAATTTGGTGGAAAATGTTAAAGGGACAGATATATTATAGAATTAATATACACTAATGTGTATGACTCCTTTTAGAAATTTAAAATTTTATATATTTACCCAGTTGTGGCATCCCCATATTATTTACGTAAATGAAAAACCTCTAACAAAGATTTCTAAAGATGGTAATTTGGAAACTTTTGAGATAATACCTCATGAAATATGTCATACCTAATTACAAGGAAGGATTAATGAAAATAAATTTGGTGTAAAATGTGAAAGGGACACATAGATTCTAGTATTAGTATACACTGATGTGTATGGACCTTTTTTATTAGAAACTAGACCAAAAAATTCTAAATTCATTACTTTTTATGGATGAATTGAGTCGATATGGATATATTTAATTGATGGTTTTTAAGTATGAATTTTTTGAGAAATTTTAATAAATCAAGAATGATGTATAGAATTAATCATGAAATAATATAAAGAATCATCAATCTGTGAAAGGTGGGGAATATATTTTCCTAGAATTTAGAGACATTTTATGGGAATTTGGGATTCTATAAAAACTCAATCCTACTTATAAACCATACAGTAATGGAGATAGAAAAGGTAGGGAACCTACTCTACATAACATTGTATGTTCAATGATGAGTCATATAGTTCATTCATTATCCTTTTGGGGAAATTAATTTTAAACTACGTTACACATTTTTCTAAGAGTTTGAACAAAGGCAGTGAGTAAAATATTATATGAATTATTTAATGGAAAGAAATATGTGTTATCACACACTCATGTATGGTGTGAAAAT
The DNA here is from genome assembly GCA_963277665.1 of Viscum album. NCBI lineage: Eukaryota > Viridiplantae > Streptophyta > Magnoliopsida > Santalales > Viscaceae > Viscum > Viscum album. The sequence goes on from OY728145.1 coordinate 195,352,386, forward strand.
TTTATATTAATGTCTAATAAAGAATAAAAATATCACCCAGAGGCACTAAAGGCTACTTTATATGGTATTCCCATTAAATATGTTATTTATAAAACATAATAACTACGTAGAATCATTATAGGTATTACAAAATTAGAATGATATGGGTTTATTTGTCACTGTGGATGTTGACTCCTTATTGATGTAAAATGATGATCATCATTCCTATAATGAGGATTTAGAGGGAGTATAACCTATATGAGGGTGATAAGTCATGAATTATTAGATGTATTCAATGTATTAGAACAAATTTTGGGATATATTCAATCAACTACATTAAGTATAACCCATTGGGAGGAAATTGGTATTGAAGAGAAGGATAAACATGGATGGTAAAGTGAATACCTATAACAAAATGTATTGTGGATTAAAGGTGTCAAAACCTTAGATAATTGACTATGAATAATCATTTTTTTAGTTTCTATGATTAAATTGATCAGAATTAAATTCACTAGAACATATTTTCAGGACAACAGTATTTTATAAATGGATTATAAAATTGCCTTCAATGATGAGAACCTTTACGAAGATATGTATATAACATAGGTAAAATAAATTTCAAATCCATGTAATTCTAAAAGAAAATTAATGTTTTGTTGTTCTATTAATGGATTGAAGTAAGCATCTATTCCATTGAACATTCAGTTTGGTGAATATCTGAAATTGTTTTGTATCATTAAGAATCGTTGTTAGCCATTTTTTAATAAGATGTTTAGGGGGAGTATTACCATAACCCCAGTAGTATATGTTGATAAAATATTAATTATTGTAAATAATATCCCGGTTTTATAATCAGTTAAGGACTAGTTGGACAAGTTATTTTTTGTAATGAAATTAGGTTATGTCACGTACATTATAGAGATCAATATTATTCATTATAGATAAAATATTATTCTTATAGTTAGAAAAATTACACAAAGTGACTAGATAATAAATAGATTTAGTATTGAATAATCAAAGATGTTATTTTTTCTAGTGTCACATTATATACATCTTTTCATGAAAAGGATTCTTAAAACACAACTTGAAAAAAATAATATATAAGATCCCATACTATTATATGTTTGGAAGAATCATGTATGTCATGTTATGTATAAGGATTCATGTTACCTATTCCTTAAATATGGTAGGAAGATATCATACTTATCAAGGTGAATAAAAATGGTCTGTTTTTAAGGTAATCCTTAAGCATATGAGTCAAACAAAGAATATTTTTCATGTCTATAGAGAAGATGAGGCGATAGTCATCAGTGTTTATACATACTCTACATTTAAAATAAATTTGAATGATATCAATTCATATTTAGTATATATAATCAATATCAATAAAGGAGTTGTGGGATATAAGATTTTATAGAGATATGTTGTCTCTAATTCTATCATGAAGTATGATCATATAAAATATTATTATATTGAAAAATAAGTTGTTTGGATATTATTTTCCCCTTTTTTAATGTGTTGACTAGTATTAAATATCCTATAATAGTATATTGTGATAAAACTATAGTGATGGATCTCTAAATGGATCCAAGGTCCCACTAATGGAAGAAATAATATACATTCGACTTATCACCTCTTCTGGTATTTTTCATAGAGGGTTGAAGTTATAGTGAGAATAGTTTCCATTGAAAATAATGTGGATGACCCAAACTAAATACATGTCTCAGGAGAACCATTAGTATCATATGAGAGACAAAAAATTGAAAATTACTAACAGTTGGATCTAGTGAAAGTGTATGTATGTTGGATTTGGTTCCCTAGAACCAACTTCTAAGAAATTTAGGATTATATGAATTAATTGTCTTAAATATAAATAATATTCCAATTAGACAATGATTATTCGTTTATGTGACATAGTATGTGATAAAGACTTAAGATTAATAGTTGAATTTAAAGGTCATAATAATTATCCACTATGATGAGAAATTATAACATCCATGCTATGTTTTTAAGTTTATTTTACATCACTGTATGATAAAATTTTATAGTTTACAAATTATACATGATATTAGGGTTAGATTCACATAAGACTTCCATAAACTCTCTCATATTGTATGCCTCAGGTGATTTCTTATGTAGAATATTATTAGAACATGGCCACTAGTTCGAAATTAAAATTTATATATATCATTATATATTCATATATAAATATTAATTATTGGTCCTGGAATTTTATTATTATTATTAATGAATATAATTTTTCATGTTGTTTGATGTATAGATGATAACCATGATTCCATATGTTCAAAAAAATGATGGATTCCTTGAGTGTTTCAAGATTCATATTATATTATTAAATCATGCGGGAAATTATATATACTTTATATTCTTTAAAACAATTTAGTGACTCATTAAAATTTATGGGAATTAAACAACATAAATAAATATATGACCACGGTTTTCTATGGGTATGTTCAATTTTAAGAAGTCAAATAAAGAGTAATTGAGCACATATGTTTATGAAACCATCGTGTAACCTGATTTACTAGAGATATCCCTACAATGGAATTATATTATAACATTAGTGTTCATTTGTAGTTGTATTCCATTTTCATGTTAACTTATTTTTCTGTAGGTTCCTTGGTTTTTTTGAGAAATTGACATTTAACATTAGGTGGTTTCACATATTTATACTAAGAAAGATGTGTTTATTGTCACACAATATGTGTGTTAATGATATTAGTGAAATTCAATTTGATTTTAATGAGGTAGAATAAATATTATTCCTACTTTTTGGTTTAATAATTCTCCAAGCTTTTGTGATTCCCAATATTTAATCATGAGTTATTTAGTAGAATAAATATAAAATTTAAATAATAATAAATATTTAATTGAAAAATTCAGAGAATATAATATGTATTATATTTATTGATGAATAATGCAGTAATATCTATTTAATTAAAAAATCATTATTCAAGGTTCAGAAAATACGGAGAAGGATAAAAAGTCACAGTTTAATTGTCCAAAAATGAATGATATATTAAATAACATTTAAATAAATATTATTTATTTTATTTTAAAAATTATATTATTTAATCTCTAGGTGGTTTTCATGTAATGTAAATAGTAATATTTTTGATTATTATTAGAAATGATATTTTATAGGGAATAAGGGATTTTATACGTACCTATTTACATTTAAGAGACCTAACATAATATTATAAATACCTGTTTATATCATATTCCCCTAATAGATTCTGGATTTTCATAATAATCATAGATAAAATTTTCCAAACCCATGAGAAAATCCTCACAAGAAAACCCTAATGAATTAGAGTGTTGATCCACCTCATTTCTATAAATCATTTTAGAGAACACAAACAATATTGTTTTTGTGGAGATTCTTACAATGATCAAGGAAAAATGATAGAATCTGTCAGAATTAAATTTTCTAGAAACAAGTTATTATATGATGAAATTCCAATATTTTTGAGTGTGGGTGGATCGGCAAAAGATGGATTATACCCTTGGCTCCCATTAAATAATGATAGAAAAATGAGACAGTTCTACATATTTTTCAATGAATAGCGATTTAAAAGAAACAAAAATTCTCAAACTATCTAAAAATTATTTATAACTTATATTTTATGCTAATTCCTTATTAGTTATATAATTCTTACAGCTAGTTAATCATAGATTTAATTCCATTGGTCATAAATTTCTACATTGTTTACATCTTTGATTATTTATTTAATGTTATAAATATCCTTGTTAGATATGATTAAATAGGTATTTTAATAGTTCCCAAAAATGGCAAAGGTACACAGCACCTTTCCTCATGAGATCTAAAATTAACAACATCTTTTTAATGGATACTTGATATGGAATCAAATTATTAATTTTTTTATCATAATGTTTATTTTATCTAATAATGTACTTCCTCATAATTCAACCAGATTGAGTTAATATTTGTGAGATTTTACCCCATTTTTGATTCTGAGGTTTCTTATCATATTCACCTAAATCACATTCTATGACATTTAATTTGTAAAATTTAGGGTAATGTGTCCACCCCCATTATAGTTAAAAAAACCTTAGTGGGTTCTTTTCTTTTCCTTTTCAATTTCCCCATTTCAACCCCTATCATATAATAGAAACTATTACATTGAAGACTTCATCATCTTCCACATTATAAAGATCATTCAATTGTGAAACTACATCATTTTTTATTTTAATATTTCTTGTGGATTTAGAATACTATTCATAGAATATTTTCTTGATAATTGTAAGTTTTATTGTTTCATAAGAAATGATAATATTATGATGTTTAACCAAGATAAAATCATTTATATATTATAAAGAGGAAATTTTTGGTATCTAGAAATATTTTTATAAAATTTTTCATAATTGCGAAATCATTATTTTTTTCTAATTTCCCAGATATTGATATTAATCTCATTGACATTAACATTTCCTTCATAAGTTCTATATAATTTTTATCAAATTTCATTGGTTGTTTGAATTCTCATGGCATGTGTGTATACCTTTTCTAAAAGATACATTAAAATGGAATTTTGAGACTCTCCATCTACTTTTATATTTATCAATCAGAAAGGGATATTAGAGTACACTCAGCGAAGGGTGAAACGTCCACTTTAGCTACAAAAATTATTTTTAGGGAAATAGATATATAGGAGGGAAAATCATATTATTCCCACTTTGATATTTTTTTTAGAAAATGAGGGGACACCCCATCTATTAAATGAATTTATTTTCTATATTATAAGAAAATATTGGACTTAACATAGAGAACTCATCATTACTCTTATACAAATTGAAGTTCCCAAACATGGTTTAGATCACTAATAATGTGGGGGAGAATTAAAGATACCTTATGATGAATTATTTCTTATCAATTCTACCTCTTTAATAAATTAATATCTTGATCATATCAATTATAATTATCATAGACTCACCTACATATTATAGAAATTAATTAACATGAGTCTCATTTTTACAAGGTTCGGAAATGTGGTAAGAACCTACTACATACTATGATAGGTTCAACACCCCAATCAAAAATTCTCAACTATTATAAAAAGTGGTTATAATAGGGATATTACCAATAGAATCAGTATAATGTCCCACTATAATCTAGTTAAAAATTCCCAGTTGATAGAAATACTTCTCACTACCCAATACAAAATGTTTAAACCAAAATATGCTAGTTAACATTTTTCTCAGGTTTTGTTCTACACTATTTGAAATAGATTCACTTCCATGATACTCCTAGATAAACTATTTTGTGATAAAATGTTCATAAGATTAAATTTATGCTTATTAAGATATGAAGAATTTATTATTCTCAATTTTTTCTAATCACCAATGATCAAATCATCATCAATGCACCGAATTCCCAGGCTCAATAATGTCTCTTTTTTCATTGAAACACTACCAGATTTAGTCCCTTTCCTCTCTCTAATATTTTCTTATAAATATTATTTTTAACGAAAATGATTTTTAGGGATTATTATTACACTTCATCAAATTTTTTATTCACGAATATATTTTTAATTATTCATCATGTAATACTTTATATGTGTAAAAATCCACTACTTTTCATAATAAAATAGCACATAAGTTTTTTTTGTCCTGAAAATAATTTATTTTCATGATATTATGGTATAATTCTTCAAAAACCTCAATATTTCATACTATATTTTCATTTAAATAATCATTATATAAATTATAAAATCATATGAAAAAGGACTATAAACACTTAAGTCTTTAAAAGAATGTTTTTCATTAAAAGTGGGTTTTGATTATATATATATTTTTTATTTAAAAGAAAAGTTTATTAATTTTAGAGTTTTAATTTGATAAAATGAAGTCAATTTGGGGTTTACTTTTAAGAAATTATGATATGTTTCTTTTTTTCAAAAATAATTCATTTTTAGGCAAATAGTAAAAAATACTATTTTTACTAATACTATAGGTTTTTTAAATTTATCACGAATATAGTATTGATTATAAAATTAAAAATATTTTTATTAGAATAAAAAATTATATTAAGAGAAAAACTATTTATTTAAAAACACAATGTTTATTTAATGACACTCATGTTTAATGTTTGGTAAACAAAAGTAATATTTTACACAAAAAATATTTTTTTATTCATTTTTATTGTTTACATTAGTTTTAATCACTTACAAAAATTAAATATAAAAAATGGATTTCTTATTTTTACTAACATGTTAATTTTAAATAACATAGTAACTTTCTTTTTATTAATAAAGGTATGATTACTATGATTAAATTTAATAACCATGATAATGGGGGATGTGCAATTCTCAAGTAATTGTTTTATTAATATTGTGTATGTTTCATATAATAAATTTCATTGATCTATTTTATATAATTTTTTATGTTACTTTTTCACATATATTAAAATATATTACCAATAATTTAATTTTATATTAATGTTATATATGATTTGGAACACTTAATGGTGAAATATCTTTTTTCCTCCAAATTTATTTTTTTTATATATTAAATGTTTTAAATATTTTTTTGTAATAGATATAAATTGAATTATATTATATGAAGATTTAATTTATGTTTACAAAATAAATATTTTGTAATTGGTGTTTCCATAAATTTTAAATAAAATATAAATTACATTGTTAATAACTAGGTACCTAGGTAAAAATAAAAATGGTAAAATGTAAAAAAATCAATGGCTAAAAGGAAAGAAACATGTTTAAAACATGTTTTAAAATTAATAGTATATTATTTATCAACAATATATCATCCTAAATTCATTATTTTGAATGGTTGGATTCATTGAAACTTGAATAGTGTCATTTTATCAAAGAATAAGTAATAGTTATTTATAAAAATTCCATTTTCTTAACATATAAAAACAGACCACTTCCACTACATTTATCCACCCATTACAATGCCTTGACTCAAACAAAACTCTACCATTGTCCCAGATAAACTCTCTCAACATTTTCTAGAATCATTGGTTTTATAAAAATACAAACCTAAGGAGGCATAAGGTATTACCTGAGGGAGAATATCCAAAGAGAGCGGTAATGTTCTCAACTGGGCTCTCTTAATTATTTTATTATTCTAACAAGTAATACCTTATATATCCCTTATTTTATGAACAAAATCAGTATTAATAATAATAATATATTTTTTTATCATAATTTAATATCCATTTTATACCTTCCTCCAAAATAATTTAAAAAAATAATGGTGTCGCCATGCGTAGGTGCATGCTACCACCACCATGAATGACACGCTTAATTATTCATCAAAAAAATAATATCTGGTTATAAAAGAATATTTTAATGACTAATATAATATTTATATCATTATTGATACTCTTATGTTTTGAAACATTCCTTATCTTTCTCCCTATCTATTGAAAATGAATGCGTCGAACATCCATATGTGAGGACCACCACCTCCATGATAGTGTTGCATTTAATTTTTCAATCTATTATTTTTTTATTTATATAAATCTATTATAAAAAAATAACACTCTTTAAAAAATATAAATAAAATAATTATAATTATTAAATAATTAAATTATGACAAAATAGACACTTTCATATCCATACAAACCTATATGATTTGGTTTGTTTTTCTTTCAGTAAGTTCAACCCCCCTTACTTGAACAATTATATAAATTTTTATCATGGATGGATATGGAAACATAACTAATTGTGTTATTTGGCATTTAAGATATATTAATTTTTGGTTTATGGGTTTTAAATGAAAATATTATTATTTAAATTTTTATTAATACTAATATTTATTCTTAAAAATGTCCCTACCAAGATCACAAACAACTTTACCATTACAAATCATAAATAAAATACTTCTGAAATAAAATTAGATAATTATAAATCACTATAGAACATCTATTAAATTTATATTATTTATTTATAAATTATGAACTATTAATCTATGAATAATAATTAGTTCCACCATTACCAAAATACTACTAAATAGAAATCAACACTAATAATATCATATTATAAAAATAGAATATAACTGACTAAAATATTTGAAATTAGTGATTATAAATTATGTTTATAAAATTTTTAAGGTATTAATATTGTTCTAAAATATGTCTTTAATATATTTATTTTGGTTATATAGGAGGTTAGATCATTATTGACTACACAAGATTAAATGTAATAGATATGAAAAACTCAATTATTATTCATTGAGTTATGATTGTTCTTATTGAAATTATTTCATATAATTTTGGTAAATTATATTATTTTCTTTTATAGTGTGATATTACCATTTTTTATAAATTATTTACATTTTTACCACATAAAACACATTTTTTATTCCTCCCGCTTATTGAATTATGATATCCATATGAAATTTTGTTAGTTAAAATTTTCATTATTCTGGTTAAATTTATTTTCATTAAGTATAATTTCTTTTTTTAAAAAATTTATTCTATTTAATAAATCATGATATATTTCAAATATCTTATCTATTTTATATGATTATTTTAACTATAAAATTTATTCTTTATGAATACATTCCCCATAAAATTGTAATGTTTTAAAAGAAAAAATAACATATCCATTAAGGATAGTTTTTTACTCAATTTTCATTTTCGTTATTCTAAGGAATTTTTGCATTTTTTATTTTGAAATCCCAAAATTTATTTACTCATGTAACCTTTATAGTTCCTCCTCTAACTATTCAATGTTAAGTTTTAATATATCTTTTTATGATGAGGGTTTTCAACATAGGTATTTTAAAATATTAAAATGTTTCCTCAACCTTTCAAAACCTAATATTTTGTCTTCCACTCTAAATTTCCTTTGAAAAATAATTATTTATATTAACAAGGATTTACTTTTAGAGAAAATTTTTAAAATTTAACTTTTTTAAAAAACAATCACTTCACATTTTGAGTAATTTCTTTTGAATGTGATATGATACATTATCTTTTATGAAAATAGTAAAAATATTTTTTACTATGTTATTGATTAATTTATATGTTCTCTTTGTATATAAAAGAATTATTTATTTGATAATTATTTTCATATATAAAACAAAAAATATAATTAAAAATATCATTTGGGGAGATTGAATTTTGGATATCAACTGCTTACATTCTTGAGGTAAATGTTTTGTGATTCCATCGAGAAATTTTGTGAAAACCAATTTTATTTCTGAAAATTCATTATGATGTGATGAATGATGATTTTAAAGAGGCATAAATAAATAGGGATGATTGAAAAGTGTGTCGTATATCTCCCACCAATTCATTACTTAATTTTATTTATCTCACAAGAATATGAATTTGTGCATGGGTGTAATTGAAGATATCCTATGCTCACATGATTATGCTTGTGTATAATTTCACTTAAGCTATGCTAAAATGTTTTTTGTGTGAAATTAAAGTTAAGTTATTCTCACATTATTATGTGTGGGTGTAAGTGTAGTTATGTTATAGACATAATATTATGAAAAGGGAATAATAGTAGTTATGATATGATCATAAGATTGTGTGCGAGTATAATTATTGTTAAACTATGATCCCAAGATTGTGCATGTGTGCAATTAAAATTAAGCTACGATCACAAGTCTGTTCATGTATATAATTTCTGAAAAGATATGTTCACATTGATATTTTCTCCAATTATTAAATTTTCACTACATTTCATATTTATAATATGTTTCAGTTACAGGGCACATTTCTATGTGATAATCTAATGACTTCATTCCATGGATCATGTTTATTATCTCCCAATATTATACCACGGTACAAGTTTGTTTATTTGATATTTAATTTCATTATTTATTTAATTATGGATAAATCTTATTTTTACATGTTATTTTTAATGAGATATTTTTCCCCTGATAATTTTTTTGCCTGCTTATGATTTAAATCTTGATGATATTTTGATACATTTTAACTTAAAATGCAAATAAGCACACCCCATTCTTTTGATTAAATTTACATGCTTATGAATATTAGTATAACCTATGAGTAATCTAGAAGGGAGTATAGTGTGGTACTATTTTGGATAATTGTTCAAAAGCATCCTAAAATAAGTTACTTATGTTGCTGATCCTAAAAGATAATAAACCATGATTTTTTAAGAACCCCATTTTTTTAGAGGTATAAAAAATTTCTATTTCCACGTTAATTCCTTAATTTTATCCAAATTGAATATCCAATGATTTTATGGGTGTTTTGGTGTTTTATGAGATTGTACAGATCCTATACACCTAGATTTTGTAAGAAATAGGTGGGTCACATGTTTAGTAGAAACTGTATCACCCAGTCTGCATGGTTTAGTTTAACCAAGAGGAGTAGAAATTTTCTCTATCTAGGGTCAGGAGATTTTTTCTAACAATGATGGATAGGCTTTAAGTCCATGTTAGCATTGCAAACTTATTCACATTGGGATTTTCAATAGGTCGTGCATGGTAAGTCAAACCATCTACTAAGCTCATGTGAGGGGTGTCTTAGGGTAGTAATTATTGCAATTTTAGTTCATGATTTGGCTAACCATGTAGATAAAATATGAAACCTAATAAAAATGGAAAAATGAATATATTCTCTCTACATTCTATTTATTCCCTCTTAATTTTTATTTCTTCCTCCAAGAATATTATCCACATCACCATTGGAGAGAGATTTTCACGTCATTGATAGGCATTAATAATTATCTTCTATAAGGACTCCGATCAATCCATATTCAGTCACATTAGATTCATACTGGTAAGATCAAATATCCACTAGCACCATTTTTCATTCATCTTCCCATCGACAGAGTTAATTTTTTGACAGATCGTATACCCAATTTTCATGTAGTATGTCTATTTTCTCGATTTCATCCTTTATATTCCAAATTAAAGGCTAAAAATAGACAGATATTCTACTAAAAATAATATTTAGGTAGTATTATGACTTTACATTAAATTATTCATGTATGTTTATGCATTGTTGTGTTGCGCAATGGTTATTCCAAGAAATTATAATTAAACAAAATTATTATTAAATTTAATGGATAGGGTTGACCTATATGACTCATGTGACATATTTGTATATCATCAGATGTTAAACACCTTGAATTTGAAAACCCCTAGGGTTTGTTGTTAATTTAGAAAAAACCATCATTTGTGGCCTATAAATTTGATTAACCTTTTAAGGTGTGTTATTTAACCCCGTATTTTGGGATTTTAAATGAATTGATTGAAATAAAAATTTAATGGAATGAATGATGGAATGTAAGACCACTTTATTATTCCTTTGGAAATTTTAACTTCTCACTTATGATTGATATGTTATTTCAAATGAAAATTATTAATTAAGATGAATGAGAGAATTCATCGGATTCTTGGCCTTCTAATCCTAGTCTAGAATTTGTGTCACATTTTCAGGGGAGTAATGTTATTATAAAAATGTGATTTCCAATTTAATTAAATTTGATCTTAAATGGTATTTTTAGCCTTTGAGGCCAAGATCAATCCTATTTCCCTATTGAGGGTGAAATATTGGTTTCAACATGGAATGCAATAAATGGAATCATCAAGGTTAATTAATTAAAATAATTTTAAATGAATATATTATTCTCCAATTGTGACACATAGAGTCACTTATAAATTCTATGGTCAACTCACATGGTTTCTTGATTTTATATCCCACAAGTGACACTTTGACTCAATTTTTGACCTAACAAGGAAGAGCCGAAGGTCATATCATTATATATTCCATGACTGATACATGGACTCTATTTGTAGACATCCAAGGAAGAACCCAATGGGTATATTATAGTATATGCAACTGAGTAATGACTCAGAAATAATTTTAAGGTGATGGTTCATGTTATGCCTTGAGTGGTACCTAGGTTCCAATTTTGGAATACTAAGGAATGGAAAAAATATTTCTAGTAAAAGGAATTAATTATATGATGTGTCTACCAAGCCAAGAACAAGAAAGGATTCATTCAGATCATTAATTTTTTTGATGAAATTATTATAAATATATTACTTCGATATAATTCATAGGGGACACTTGGGCTTTGATCTAAGTCATGATACTTTGTTATAATTAAATCATCATGTATTTTTTATACATATATATTCCAGCTTAGGCCGAAGCATGTAGGATGGGAAATATGTTTCATGGGAACCCATACATGTGTTGATTATTATTTTCCATATTTCATTTAAAACTCTTACTATTACCTAAACACTGATAATTATATATTCATGTAATGGATGGAATTATACACTGTTGATGTCGGCCTACTGAGTATATCTCGCACCCTATTCAAACCGTCGTTGGGTACCTGAACAAAATTCATGAATTTAGTTATGGACAAGGTAAAGATAATTATTATGGATTCTTTATTACCTTGCTATAGTGGTGTACAGAGGAAAAGTAATGAACCTCTTTTGTAAATGCTAATATAATTATCCTTTTTTTATTTTGATCTTTCTTATATAGAATGTTGTATATTAAAGTTCCCCTAATCCCCCTATATTCTATTTTTTCTATATTATTCCTTGATCATCTTTTTGTAGATGACATTTATGGATTTTATTACTTGGTTTTTTATATGATAGATGATTAATCTTTCGTTGTTCAATTATCTTTTCAGTATACTTAATTGATTGATATGATTATAAAACATTACTATACACTAATCATGATTGTATAATATCCCCAATGGTTCACCATAGACTCTTATAACTAGTTGGTTGCCTCTAGAATATGTTTATGATTTCATGAGGTCATGTGGACAATAGATTTCATTTACTTTTGAGTGAACTTGTTCTAGGATGCCTTATAGTTGTATAAGATGTGTTACTTTTCTTTTACCATCTTTTCCTTACTAATTGGGATTTTAAAAAGAAGAAACATGATATTTAAGAATTTTGTCATGAGCCTCTAACTAGGACTATCTAACCCACGTATAGTGAAAATACAAATTTTCTAGGATGGAAATTTTGTTGTAGAATATGATTATTACAATTTCTTTGATTTTACAGTTTGGTGATGAACTAGATGTTTAATTTTTCTTATGACTATAGAATTTTAACCTTGGGTGATATGGAAAGGAACATATGATTCTTGCATCATAAGAGGTACTTGAGGATTTAAATGGAATGCATATTATATTCCATGTTTATATTTCCAAATTAATTTATTTTATCTTTTTTTGGTGCCTTTAATAATATTTCTATGAAATTATGATTCTATTCCATGTATTAATTGAATAAATAATTTTCCGTGATTAAATGGATTCCACATTTCAATTTATAATGTGTATGGGACTTTGTAAATTGGAAATGGTAATCTGTAAAACCCAATCATTTAAAAATATATTATATATAAATGAGTGTGACCTGAAAATAAATTGTATTCTAAAAATAAAATTTTACTAGAAAATGGGCATGCCAATTTCAACTAAAAGGGTTTATTCCTCTATAACATGTAATTAAAACACTATATACTGGGATTATTGACATATAAAAATGAATCTAAACTTGACTTGACCACATTAGTGGGATTTATAAAGATTCTATTGTGGTATTTATGATCTGTTCATCACCTAGACCTAGTTTTTGGAGTAGGAAGAGGGTCTTGAATCTTATATTGGGTGGATTATACTTTTCCTATTCTTATATTTGTGTTGATAGTTCATATAAAATATAATATTGCGGTTCATGTTTGGAATTTTTAAATAAATAAAACCAAAAAATCTTTGATGCATGATCCAAGAGGGTGGAGAAGACCATGTTATGAATTATGTAAGCCCTAGGTGAAAATTGGAGCCTATAGTAGTGCCACATGAGGCACATCCATTTATACTTAATATTGGTGATGATTCCTAGTTTCGAGAGGGTTTCCTATTCCCTATTCAGACTGCTCAGAGATTCTTAAGACCCTCCCTGAAAATGGTATAGTTGTTGTTAGAGTTTTATCCATAGAATATTCCCACATAATTAGTGGATGGAAATCCATGGGCTGTTAATTCCCAGATAGATTCCATGTTATTGATTTTAATGCATCTTGAGACGTCTTATAAGAGGAGAGTAATTATTTCTATGTATATACATATAGATTCTTTAAATAGATAGTGGGATTTTCTTACATAGCTGTTAGTTCATCATTAAATGTATTGGAGTTATTTTTATAAGTTAATTTATGATTATTTATATCTAGAGACATTTATGCCTAAAAGGCGTTGTCATGGGTGCTCTAAAATGACTATTGGTTTTTGGGAACTTAGGTGCTGAAGAGTTCCTAACCAGGGTCATCTCTCAAATGAGTAAGTGAATTAAAACAACATCTTAAAGGTATTATAAAAGTAAAATAAAAGAGAATAAAAACACTATTTTAAAGGATGGGGTTGTTTATCATTTATAAATCTAGAAAAAATTTCCTGGAAGAATATCACATTTTTTTAGTTTTTTTTAAATGAAGTTTGATTAAAATGACACAATAAGAAGGTGTTTTTTAGAAAATATTTAAAATTTGTAATCAATATAACTCTATCATTTAATTTACATATTAATCATTATCATTTAAATTAATACCCACTTAATTATGATCCCCTAATTTGTCAACCCTCAAACCCTACAAGAGTTAACTTAACCTCAAAGATGAAATTACTTAAACCCTAGGCTATCTTTGGAACACTTAATCATAGCACTTTATTTTATTGATGTTATAAGGTTAGCATATGGTCAATGTTTAAGTATATCACATATCAATTTTGGATATGAGGATTAATTTATTTTAGGGATTATATTTAAATTCCACAAACTTATCCTGTGTGGTCGTGTATTACCGATTAAAATCGAGCTCTCACAATTCACAAAATACTCGACATTGCATGTTTTTGTGTTAATTTCTCCACTGATTGATTAGTTTCTTCTAATTTAAAAACTCAAATAATATATCATATGAATTTAATTATATTATCTCGCCAATTCAAAATAATTAAATGAAGAGGTTAGAAGATATATTGATCATTAAGAAAACTACTCTTTCATGGGTGGTGTGGTCATCATAGAGACATTTTTCATGGGAAAAAGATTGAAAAGGTAGAACCCAATATCATCTCCACTCTTTAGTTACAGAAAAATGAGGATGATAAAATGATTTAAAGATAAAATAATATTAATTGAAGAAAAATTCAAGATAAAGGCATGAAATCAAAGAAATACAAAGAGGAGGTGGCGGAGGAGATCCTTTTTGGAAGAGATGGTTGCCCAAGTCCTTTCTCCTTACAAGAGTTTTGAGGGGATCCCAAGAGAAAAAATTTCATAAAAACCTTCCAAATTCATCATAAAACCTTCTCAAAGAGTAAAAATAACAATTTATAGAATGGTGGGGTGGCTAGTTTTGAAGTGGTTTCAAGTGTAAATGGGGAATCTCTGTTAAATATTATAAGCCCGCTTGCACCACCCATTTGACCATAAAAACACATGAACCAACTATTATTCTAGGAGTATAATTTATGTGAAATTGGTTTTTCTATCTCCTTCCACACTTAGGGGTCAATCCATGCGCGGATGTATATTTTGTGGCTTAAATACAGAACCCATGTTCAATCTCACGTGTCTAGACCAACATTGAATTAATGGCCCATTGACTCCATCTAAATGAACTCTTTAGATCTAGTTTCCTCAATAAAAGTTGTAGAAATGTACATGAGGGACACTATTACAAAATTTTACATTCAGTTAAGTCATATTAAAATATATGTGTGTGAAATACTACAGTGTATTTTAAAAGAGTAAAACATGTATTTTCATCAAATTTTCTAATGAATGATCAAATCCAAAGTATTTCAAAATTGAAAATATTTATCACAATGCGATGAAATTATGTCATTTATTATCAATAAAATATTCAATAAAATATTTTCTTATCATATCCCCCACACTTACCCTTTTCCACTCTTGGGAAAACCTTATATCAAGAAAACAACAATACCAAATCAAAACTAATTTTAAAACACATTTTCCTGAGATCCAACAATTCCACACCAAGAAACAAAATATTTCATTCCTCATAAAAACCATTATTTAAAGCTCTCTATTTATATCATTCATTATATTTCAACATCATTTATCCTCCCATGCACAAAACACTTACCTCACTTTAATTTTCTCTTATCACAGAAATGTTATTTTTTTAGAAATGTCTTTCTCATCCTAACTCATAAAAGGGTCACCATAGGATTGATAAATTCTGACATCAGCACCCGATGTGATTCAGGGATATATGTTTATCATGAGGACTTTTAAGGGTTGTTCTATGGATTTCAGTTGGTAGGATTTAGAAGTGAAAAATTCTGAAGCTGAATGAAGAGGGCTTGACACTTTTTAAAGAAAAATTTCATTAATCTAATTTTCACTTAAATATGGAATCCTCCTCAATCCCCATAGAATCAATTAATATTCATCATCATGACAAATAAATGAATTTTCACACCATTCCAAATTTCAGTAGTAAAAATTTCAATCTTCTGAAACGTGGTTTTCTTGAAAGCTCCCGATAGGCACAACTTCCTTCTTTTATATGAAACTCCCGAAAGGAAAAAACATCACACATAATTAATTATATAGAAAAGTAACAACTTTCAACATAATGATTTTTTTCATCATCAAACACATCTCTTATGAATTTTATTTTCCACTCAATTTATCACATAATGTGATAGCACAACACAAGACTTCTTGCACCACATTTAAATTCAAATAGATTAGGAAATTTCAATTCAAGAGTTGGTCGGATAGCGAAATGTGGTCTGTAATGTGGCTAACCTAGCAGGATGTTCATGAAATCTAATGGACAAAAGGATTAAATGTTCAAGGTAGGCCATTATATAAAGGATTCCTTGAAATAGGGTCTTTAATACCAAACAAATTCCTCAATCATTTAAACATAAGTACTTCAAACCCTCGTGTTTTGACAATAATAAATAAAATTATGGTTAAATAAAACATGGTTTGGTTCTCTCAAGAAGTGAGGTAAATGTAAAGAATATGAAAATAATGTTTCAGAAGCCTCATATAAAAGAGATTTAAAATATAAAGACAATGAGATATGGAATTTTATTCAAAATTAAGAGTACATTTCATGAAAAAACTAAACATTTTAACATAAAATAAAGTCATTTTCAACATTCATTTATGCTTAGATTTAAGGGATAAATTGTTTCACTTATTGATATGGATTTAAAAAATGGTGATGAGAATAATTTCAACTCAAATATTTCAAAAAACACAAACAAATTTAAAAATAAACACACAAAATTGAAAAAAATACACAATTGTTTTTTAAAATAATTGAAAACTAAGAGAACACTTGAAATTACTAAACTAAAACGCTCATTATCACACACTTAAAATATTGATTTATCCTAAATTTGAAACCATTAGATGATATAAGTACATGAAATGTATAATTTTAATTAGGAAAAATAATAAAAAATGATTGGGTTAGTAACATGCTTATATGCTCAAGTGATGATGGAGTCATGCAGTGTGATGAAATACACTGCATCAGTAGAAAGTCCCTCAATGTATTTCTTCAAACATTTCCCATTTACTGTAAAGATATTTCATGTGTCCTCTAGTGGGATCTCCACATGCATCAACTTCATTCGTGAACTATAGAGAATGGCTTTCTCTGAAACATGCAACTCCTCTTTTTGGATCACACTGTCATGAGATGCTTTTGATCTCTCCTTACAAAGCATTTAGTTCTCATATAAATACAATTGAATCTCCTCATGCTCTTGAATTTGAAACATACTTTGCATTCCTGCTTATTCCAAATCCATGTTGCATTTCTTTATATCCCACTATGCCTGATGCTCAACTTCCATGAGGTGATGACACACCTTCCCAAAAACAATCTGAAATGGTGACATACCAATGAGTGTCTTGTATGTTGTCGTATAATCCCAAAGCGCATCATCCAAGAAATTTCTCCAATATTTCCTATTTGGATACAGAATTTTCTCTAAAAAAAAATTCTACTCCCTATTTGAAACCTCAGCCTGGCCGTTTTTTTGAGAGTGGTATGGTGTTGACATTTTGTGTGTCACCCCATACATCCAAAGGAAGGAGAACAAATTCCGATTGGAAATGTGGGTCCCTTGGTCACTGATGATGACCTTCAGTAATCCAAACCTATAAAACATTTGTGATTTTATAAATTATACAACAACATGAGAATCATCAGTCCTGGTGTCCTTATACTCCACCCATTTTCTCACATAATCAATAACAACCAAAATATACAAAAACTAAAATGAACTAGAAAAATGACACATAAAATCAATTCCCCATACATAAAAAATCTCACAGAATAATATGGGTTATTAGGGAATATCATTTATCCTAGAAATATTACTAGTGTATTGGAAATGTGAGCATGACTTATATGACACATGAGAATCTTAGAATAAACTAGGAAAAAACAATTCGGAGTCCCAAAATTTCCTAGATGTCTGTTGGGGTCCAATGTGTCCACCACAGGCAACTGTATGACAGAATTGTAGAACGGGCTCAAACTCGTGATCAAGAACACAAAACCTAATAACATGGTCACTACACATTCTTCAGAGGTTAGGGTCATCCCGCACATAAAACCTAGACACACTCTTTAATTTTTGGACATTTTTTTCTAAAACTTTGTAGGGATTTCAAAGGCAACACATTAGTTCACTAAATCAGCATACCAAGGATATGTAACTGAGATGGAATAAAGACGCTCATCATGGAATGTGTCCCCATGTGGTACTTGGTCCAAGGTTTCACCCTCTAGTGTGTGACTAAGCCTACTCTTGTGGTCCACCACTAGATTTTCCAACCACTTCTTGTCCTTCATCTAAATGTCAAATTCCTGAAGAAGGAGAATCTATAAGATTATCCTGTTATTTGAATCTGATTTCTTCAATAGGTACCTCAGAGCTGCATGGTCAGAGAAAACAACTACTTTAAGGCACAATAAATATGAATGGAATTTTTGTATAAAAATATGACAACAAGAAACTAATTTTATATGGTTGTGTAGTTTGATTGGGAAGAATCCAATGTCCTTGATACATATGCAATCACATGTGAACGTCCCTCCACCCTCTGAGATAAAACAGCTCCAACCAAAATATTGGAGTAGTCACACCTAATCTCAAAAGGAATCTCCCAATGTGGGGGATTTATGATTGGTGGAGTGGTTAGAAAATTCTTTAGCTCATCAAAGGATGTCCTGCAAGAATCATTAAACTCAAAATCCCAATCCTTTTGAAGTAAACATGGCTTAGGAAGTGAAATCTTACTAAAATATTTGATTAAGTGCCGATAAAATCATACATTCCCTATAAAAGATATAAAATCACACCCACATTAAGGTTAAGGTATGGATGAAATAATATCTACCTTATGTCTATCAATATCTATCTCGTGTTTTGACACTACATTCCCTAAGACAATGCTATGCTCTACCATTAAATGGCTCTTTTGAAACTTTAAGACCAGATTCATCTCAATAAACTGATTTAACACCATTCTTTAACTAATTATACATTCATACAATGGGGATCCATACAATATAAAATCATCCATGAATACCACCATGAAGGTCTCAATAAAATTAGAAAAATATACTCACCATGCATCTCTTGAAGGTACTTGTGGTGTTACAATGTCCAAATGGAATCCTTCGGAAGGAAAACGTACCAAATTAAAAAGTGAATATTTTCTTCTACTAGTCCACCAGAGCAAAAGGAATCAAAAAAATATCTAGAAAACCAATCCAAGAACAATAGTGGGTTTTCCCAGCTATTCTATTAAGCATCTGATCAATAAATGGGAGGGGGAAATGGTTCTTGCAAGTGGACTAATTTAGTTTTCAATAATCAATACACACACACCAACAGTTTTTCACCCTCATTAGGACTAACTCATATTTCTCATTTTTAGTGATAGTAACACCACTTTTCTTAGAAACAACCTAAATTAGACTCACCCACTGGGAATCTGAAATGAATTAAATTATACATGCATCAAACAATTTCCTAATCACTTTTTTAACAACATCCAAAAGGGTTGGATTGAGTCCCTATTGTGGCTACCTAACTATTTTAGCCCCATCCTCTAAAAGAATACTATGCATGAAAATGGAGTGGCTAATACCTGATATGTCACCCAAGGTCCACCCAATTTTCCTGATGTTCTCCCTCGAAAGGTTCAAAAGTTTTTCTTCTTGTTCAAAAGAGATATTGTTGGCAAATATAATTGGTAATTTTTCACCACTTAATAAGTATTATTATTTTATATTTTTTGGTAATGGCTTTAGTTCCATTTTGGGGGTGATGTATGGATTGATAAATTGAAGGAATAGAAATATGTGCACAATTAACATCAGTATTAGAATATACATCATCAAAATTAGAGATTAAATCATCAAATTCATCAGCTACTCCACAGCCATGTCACAATCATATTTAACATGATCAAAATCAAAATATTAAACCATTTCTAAATAAAATATAAGAGTTTATTTTTCATTTGAAATAGGTGTGGAAGTATTCTTAGACAACAAAGTATAACAAATGATCATAATATCCCTAGGCATATGACAATAAAATTTGATGGGGTTTTATTTGGTGGTTCAAAATGGTAGATAAAAATTGTTGAATGGTCCTCTAAGGGGTACTTCATGGAGTCCATAACATTAAATATCCCAACTTCATCTCCAAAATCCATGTAAAGTGGACACTCATTGAAATTTATGATAGTTTTTTTTAGTTTTGAGGAAGGTTCTACCTAAGATAATGGGATTATATGAATTTATCTGATCATCCTCTATGTTAAGCATGTAGAAATATGCTCGAAAGATCGCGTCTCTTACCTGGACACGTCCATCCTCAAGGACTCCGGCTAGATATGTTATAGCTCTATTTGTCCACTACACCACTACTCTCATCAGTTTCAACCTACCAGCCTATAATGAAGAGAATATTGAGTGAGTCATCCCATTTATGGAATCTCCCAAATCACAATGAGTTTCAGAAAATTTCAACTCCCCTATGGTGCATGGGCTAGTGAATACCCCTAGATCCTTGCACATTATTGGCATGGCTAGAGTTGGTGTAATGAGTTATGACAAATTCATTCAAAAAATGATCCTCTCATTTCCCTTGATACCTCTTTGATTGGTATAATGTTATATTAAAATTTTTTCATACCTTGGGATTTTATTGATGGATTCATATAAAGTGATATTGATCTCCAGACACTTTAATGTGTCCAAAACGTCTTTTTTTCTTCACCTATTCAGAAATATTCATTATTTGTAAAAATATATTTGGAAATGGAAGTGGTTTAGGAGTAACATCATCAATATTTTTCTTACTTTTATCTTTCTCCTTGGTTTTATCATCGGCTATTGTTGAATGGGGCTTCTCCAGAGTAAAGGTGTATCCCAGTGGAATGATAGGTGCAGATGTATCTGTTGTTTTATTCCCACTTCTTGATGTGATGGCACTAAAATTCACCTTGGTATTTGGAGTAGGTTGGGAAGGAAAATTTCCAAAGTTCTTACTCACTAGTTCATGGAGGGTAGAAGCAATCTAGCTCATTTGTGTCTTCAACTCCCTCAGCTCCGAACCTTGACTCTTCAGCTCATTCTATTGATTAAGAATAAGTTTCTTCAAATGGTCATCAGGGTTAGAATATAACTTGGGTGTGGGATTCTATTGTTGTTGTCTTGTTGATGCTTGGGCTCAAATTTCCATTGGGGTTGTTAGAAATCATGTTGGTAAGGCGGAGGCTACTAGATGTTTTGTTCAAAAGGGGCCATTATTGTTTTCGAGAGCAATAAATCATGTCTCATTGATCCTTCCAGACATGGTTGTATGCTGGAGAAAAAGAATAAAACTACTTTTAGGTATATGTCTGTTGTTGTTTCTAATATGGCCTCCAGGGAAATACTGTTGTGCAATTATTTATCTCTTGTAGTTGCGGACAATAGTCAGTTGGGTTACTTGTCTTCGTGAAAATTCCACGTGGCCTTGAAAGAGGGGGTTGGGGTGTGTTTTTAGAAAAACAACCTACCTCACCATAGAGGTCAATTCTTCCAACTTGGAATCAATTAAATGACTCTCAAGAGAAGTAGGACTTACCTGATATACTCCCCTGACATGTGTTGTTCCTCGATTGCCAAATTGTTTGGAGTTTTGGGAAAAATTGCCAATCAATGCACGTGTAACTAATAGTGTCTTTTCCACCAATTCTCCTCTAACTACAACATCCACTATGCTTCACTCCATAGATTTAATTTATTCCTAGAAGTATTAGATGAGGAGTTTATCACTAATTTGGTGATGTGGGAAGATTTTGCACAACTTCTTGAATCTCTCCCTATACTCATACATTGCCCCCCTTGTGCTTTCTTGATCCCTGAGATCTCATTATGAATATAAATGGTCATTGATGCTGGAAAAAATATCTACAAGAAAATACATTTCAAATAATTCCAACAAGTTACATATTCTGGTTATAAATTATACATCCAATCTTTCATAGCTCCCTTAAGTGAGAATGAGAATTCTCTTAGCTTGATTTGATCTAGAGAATCATTTCCTAGTCTTAAGGTTGATAAAACCACGTTATATTCTTTCAAATTTTTATTTGGATCCTGACCAGATACTCCCTACAACTTTGGGAGAAGATGAACTAACCTAGATTTCATTTTAAAGTCTCATTCGAGATTTGGGTATGCAATGAAATTTGGTTGATAGTTAATATCAGGTGAAACAAATTCTCAAATAGTTCTATTACATTATTTTACATTATTTTAATCCATTGGTTCTTGGGTTATTTTTGAGTTTGAATTTCATCCAATTACAATGTTCTGGTATTTGAGGAATTCTCCAACTGGTTGAATGTTGAAACTTCCCGTAGACTAGGAATATCTGATTTGAGCCTGAAGGCTACGTTTAATCTCAGGGTCAAGATCTAAAATATCCTATGGATTAGTTCATTTCATAAATAAAATAAAAATAAAAAGAAGGAAATTTTACCATAGTAAAATTAAATTGAGAAGTATGAGGTGATGTTCCAAAAATAAGAAAAAGAAAATAAAAGAAGAAGAAAAAAATCATATTGGGTAATGAAAAATGAAAGAAGAGAAGAAGAAAAAAATATATAAAATAAAATAAATACCTCGAATTGGTTGAAATAATTACTTTCCTCCCTAGAAATGGAACCAATTTGAAATGTGCTGTCGTGGGAGCCCAAAATGATGTGTGGTTTTTGGGTACTTAGGTGCAATAGAGTGGCTAACCAAAGTCATCTCTCAAAATGAGGAAATGAATTAAAAAAACTTCTTGAGGGTATTTTAAAAATAAAATAAAAGAGAATAAAAACACTACTTGAAAGGATGGGAGTTTTTTTATCATTTAAAAATCTATAATAAGTTTACTAGAAGAATTTTGTAATTTTTATATTTTTTTAATGAAGTTTGATTAAAATGACACAAAAAGAAGATATTTTTTAGAAAATATTTAAAAGGAATAATCGATCTAAATCTACCTCTTCATTTACATGTTAATAATTATCATTTAAATTAATCCCAACTTAATTATGATCCCATAATTTTCTAACCCTTGAACACTGCATGATTTTACTTAACCTCAAAGATAAAATTACTTAAACCCAAGGCTAGCTTCGGAACACGCAATCACAGAAACCCACTTTGATTGACGTTCTAAGGATAGATTATGGTCAGTGGATAATTATATCACATATCTATTATGGATATGAAGATTAATTTACTTTATCGATTATATTTTAACTCTACAAACTTATCATGTGAGGTCATGTATTATCGATTAAGATTGTGCTCTCACAATTCACACAATACTCGACCTTGAGGGGTTTTTTTGTAAATTGTTCAATTTCATGGTTAGTTTCTTCTAATATAAATACTCTATTAATAGGTCATATAATGTGAATTATGATACCTCGATGATTTAAAATAATTAAACGAATATAGTGTATGATAGATTGATCACTAAGAGAAATACTATTCTATAGGCGGTGTGGTCATCATGGAGATATTTTTCCTGAGAAAATGATTGAAAGGGTAGAACCAAATATCATCTACACTTTTAAAATATAGCCCCAAAAGGAAGATAAGAGAATGAAAATGAAAAAACACAAAAGATTAATTTAAGAAAAATTTTAGATACAAGCATGAAAGAAAAGAAATCCAAAGATTTGGTGGGAGAGGAGAGCCTTTTTGGAAGAGATGTCTTCAAAAAGAAATACTCCTTCTAATAGTTGTGAGGGGATCCCAAGAGACAACCTTTTAGAAAAAAATTCCAAATTCCTTGACAAACCATCCCAAAGACTGAAAACCCCAATATATAGAGTGGTGGGAAGGCTAGGATCAATGTGGTTTCAAGTGTGAATGGGGAATCTCGACCAAATATTTGAATCCATATTTTACATACTATTTGACCTTCAAAACACAAGAACCATCTGTTATTCTAGAAGGATAATTTGTTAGAAATTGGGTTATATATCTCCTCTCAAAATTGGCACCCAACCATGTGTGGATGTAAATATTGTGGCCCAAATACAGAACCCATGTTCAATCTCAGGTTTCCATCCCACCATTGATTTAATGGTCACTTACTCCATCCAAATTGACTCTTTAGCTCTAGTTTCCTAAATAAAAGTTATAGAAAATTAAATAAGTAACACTATTATATTATTTTATTTTCAAAAATGTTATATTAAAATATTTATGGTTGAAATACTATAGTGCATTTTATAACTGTAAAACTGGAATTTTTATCAAATTTTCAAATGAATGATCTAATCCTAAATATTTCATAAATGAAGATATTTACAACAACGTGAGGAAATTATGTCATTTATTATCAATAAAATATTCAAAAAATAGTGTTTTATTAAGGGACTATAGAGCTAGAGATTTTATGAACATGGAAAATGGTTCCTTATAAGTCATGGATTATTATTCCCACTTTACATATCTCTATCTATTCACACCAATTTAGTTTGTTTATCAGTTATCTATATCCTTTCGAATTGAGGATTGTGTAGTTTGTGCATTCAATTTTTTTTATCACATTAATTTTTTTAATACTTATGATCAGTTATCCAATAATATAATTTAATCTATTCCAATATTAACTATATAAAAACATTATTATAGAATACTTCAATGTAAGTAAACTACATCATCTCTTTACCCCTTTTCACATTTATATAAGAGAAATACCTCATCACTTCTAATAACATATGAACATATCTATCATAATGATAATAATTTTATTGATAGGTAGATCCAATATAAAAATACTTTTTCCCTTTAATAATTTATGTACGAGAAACCCCTCTTCTCTTCCAAATATATATTTAGAGCACTATCATGATGAAAATATTCCTTTTTGCAGGAAGATCCTTTATCACATTAATTTAACCATTTTATCATTTGTCTATTATTAGTAACTCATCTCTTCCAAACACATATTGATATCTCCATCATAATGAAATTTTTTCTTATTGAAAACAAATACATTACATACTCATTATCTGAATTCCACCTTATTCCCTTTTATAGAAACTCGTTTTACTGTGACATCAACCCTTTGTGAAAAATACCATAATAAGTGGTACATTCAAAGTATATACATTATCCCTTAAGGTGACATTGAATCTTTATCTGGGAGTGCCATTATTTTATTTTCACTATTGAGTGAGATAAAATCTTTTGAATTAGGCACCACATCATGCTGCTAAATGTATCAAAAATTATTCTTTAGAGGAATCAGAAGATACAATATAGTGAAGATATATTATAAAATCAGTGACCATAGGCTTCATCAAGATATTACAGGCCATATATTATGTATTAAGTTAGAATATATATAATGAATATTATTTTAGAACAGTCTAGTATAGTTGGATGAAATAATTTTTATATTCTCTTTTCACTAGCTCCTTAACTCCTATGTAAACCAGGCACATATCATTAGTGCACGTCAAATAATGTAGTATAATATTTACTGTTATCCAATACAACATACATGGGTCTTTATGATATATTCCTACCATGATCTATATGTATGAAACATCAATCTCGAAATATAGCATGGAATACACTATATAACCTATCATTGAAAAGTACAGGATTCTACTCATTCTCTCTCTTTCCCCTTGTTTTAATGAAAAAGTATCATAGAAAGATGTATTATATTTGGCACAAAAAAAATGAATTCTTAGATTTATCCATATTAAATCAATTTATAACCTTCTCAATGTATATACCATGACTTGGTCTTAATACCATATTAGATCTATCAAAAATGATCTTGTTCCCTAAAATATAGGCATCTTCACCTCAGTATTTCATGGGGAATATTTTTCCAACCACAACCTAACTAAAAATTAGACTCGTATCTCATTTCATATCAATAATATACCATCAAATAATATTAGGAAAACTAATTCACTCCCATTAAACCGCTTATATAAATAGGGATCACATTCATTTTTTATGAAACTGAATTCTTACAGGGCATCATAAAAATGAATGTTCCATGACCTTAATTATTTCTTCCAACTAATAAAATTTATATCTAAAACATACATACCTTATTAGTATTTTTTGAATCATTAGTCCTTCTGGTTAAGTGATATAAATATCTTCAAAGAGTTCCCATTAAGGAATGATATTTTTACAACCATTTACCATAATGGGTTGAATTATAATATATTTCTGCATAGTATCTTGTGAAATGGTTTTGTTGTTATTTATTATTTGAATTTTATTGAATCCTTTATCAATCAGTCTTAATATGAAGGTACTTACTTTAAAATCCATGTATAAATTGTTCTATAATACCCATTTTACTGGGTGGTCAACGAAAAACATATACTTGCTTATGGTAGAAGTAGTTTATTTTAGAAATAGTGGATTGTTGACACTTTATAACTTATTTGGTACTTACTTATTCCTTATGGGAAATGGGTTAATTGTTATTAACAAATAATTAGTATCCATATTTGTAACGAACTAAAAATTTATGAATAAATTTTCCATTCTTTTAATGTCTTATGGATATAGAAAACACATGAACTTTTTTTATTGGGTTTAAATAACCATTTAGTATGATTACCATTGATAATATAGTCATTGAATAGTGATCACAGGACTAGTATATATATTGGGTTTGAACAAATCCTTTTAAAATAGAATAAGGAAGTGGTGGCCTCGACAAGTAGGATTATTCTCTTTAAAGCCCATTTATCAGATCTTTAAAGGAATTTATTATTTCTTGGATTTTCCCTAGACCAATCCAAAACCAAGATCCAACCACTTAAGCATGAGAAAAACTATCTATGGGATATGTTCAAGCTCATCAAGATCATGACCCAAACCATGTTCACCAAATAGCCCTATGACAGCCTCACCATCGCACACCATAATCTTAGGGAATATGCTGGTGTAATAAAGGGATATGTAACAAGACCATTCCATTAGGATTATGTGTATTCTTTCTGGATCTAATAAATAATATACATTCATTTTATTTTTTCTACTTTGTAAAGAACAAATGTTATTTTAGTTAATATTTAAATTAAATTGGGAAATATTTTTGATGAAATAATGGATTTTTTAACTAAATAATATTTTATTAAAATATTACTACTAAATTAATTTATTATTAAATATAAATTATTTTACATTTTTTATGAATATAATTATAATTTTTATTAAGGTTGGAAAACTATTTTTGTCAAAACCCAAGAAATTTCAATAAATGTAATGTTTTTTTAATGTGAAATTTTACATATTTAAAAAATTGTTAAGATAAAATAATTATTTTTTTGGAATCGGGATGTTGAAATTATCCAACAGTGAATTTTTCATAATTTTCTTAGACAATCGAAATTTTGTTTAAAAATTAAATACCTTGTAAATATATAATATGTTTTATGACATCATAATGACCCAATAGTGAAGTAATAAAAAAGTATAAAAGGGATATTCGAGCAATATATGTGTTACTATTAAAATATTTCTATTTTAGTTTTGTTTGATTAAATTTACAATGCCTTAGTAAACTCTCAAAAACTTATGAAATATTTTAACATTTTAAAATTGTTTCCTCGAGAGTGTGACTCACATCCACATAAGAAAGACTAATATTTTAATAAGGTAGGCCTTTGGACATATAAAATAATTTTTTCCACTCCCCTTTGGAAAAAACCATTGGAAAAAACATGGGATGGTTTATAGTTCTTAATAGTTAATTATATAGATTTCAAAACCTATGTTTGTGAAATATTAAAGAATTCCCCTCTCATTTCTTATATAAATCCACCCAGATCCCTCTTCTCTTTACTCCAAATAATTGGATCACATTACTAATCTTCCCTCCTCTCTTTATATTCCTCCCAAGGTGCCACAATTTCTCAAGAATCCCATTTTCATTCTCTTGAACTCACACACTCATGTAATACATAGCTTCCTTTCACAATTTTTTTCAAGTTTCATTATGTTGTTATACCCAGTTATTTTCAATTAAATATGCCAGGGTATGATTTCTCACCTCCCCTGTACTTACCGACTTATGTATGAATGATGAGAGACCTCTTTCTCTCTCATTCATCCCTCTCATGTACACTTGTTACCATACCGACACTTCCTAAGAGTTATTCCATTTCCCTTATCTGTTCAAGTTTCATTATGACGTTGCGCCATCTATTTCAAAATTACATATGTTGATATATGTATCTATATGACCCTTTTAAATTCCATTTCATGTACCATGTTCTTTAATCGTAGAAGAACTTATGATGTTGAATGATTCAATGTTATATGATCTATCTGACACACAAATGCATGAAATGAAAAGTTTATAAATGGTGCCCGTTGATAGTGCTCCAATGCATTGAGTAATGTTTAGTATCATGATATTCCATGTAAAACGACGGTTTAATCATGATAATTCACATGAAATAAGGGTTTCCTCTTGCTAATTCTTGTGAAATGGGGGTTTCCTCATGCTAATCCATGTCTAATGTGCCTTGGCTCATGTTAATACCATGTTTATGTTGTTGCCACATTTCCATGTTATGATAATCATGCTATATCATGCCTTTATGTTCATATTTCTCTTGTGCTCCATTGATATGACTATTTAATAAATTTTACTATATTCTTCATGTTATACCATGTTTACTCCCTTACTATGCTTTATATTGCACCCTTTTCTTATGTATGTCCTCAGATTATCCCATGAAATGCTAAGTTAGAAGGAATGTTGTGGTCATGTAAAATAAGTTTTCAAGAAAGATATTGTATTTTTTTGTTTTATGTTTTTATATAATGTTCCTAATTTTCCAAGACACTAGACCTCTTGATCCACTGAGTTTTCTTAAGTAAAATTTTATGAAATAAATCATGTTTATGTGTGTAATTAATAGCATAGTTTTTATAGTTCATATCAGAGGATAGGTTTAGTTATTTTTGGGATTAGGATTAGAAAATCCTAGTGAAAGCCTTCGGTATAAGAGTAAGTATAATAAAAACAAACTTAAATTTTTTTTGAGTATAGAGTAAGTTGTTTATCAAAAAATATATTCATTTCATGATGTTAATAATAAGTGGTTGATCTGGTAGAGATGAATCTAGTGGAAAAACCTAAAAACACTTCTTTGATCTAGACTCGAATAAGAACAATTGCCTGAAAACGGGCCCTGTTGGACTATTGGTTCGACACTCCAATGGGATATGGTTTTGAAAAATCAAAATAATTTTATGAAACATTATTAGGGGAATAAAAAAATGCCTCTATGAATATATTTTGGGATGTCTATCATGGATAACATAGATTGAAGCATAAGCATTTATAAGTTAAAGAAATAAATGTAATTTATAAATTATTCCTTTTTTCATTGGATTCCCTATTATGTGTTACCCCTAAATTTCCTTTTATTCTAGCGAATATCTAGTAATAGGTGGACTCAGGCTAACAACCAATTTGAATATCAATGTGATGACTATTCTAATGAGATTCCAAGCCTGATGGGAGTGGGAATCAAAAACTTCTTCATGATACTATCTCACTTAATCATGTTTTTGATAGAAACCTAGGTCATGAGGAAATCCCAACACCCCCACCCTCCCCAATAAAGAACAATCCACAATCCAGAGCTTCATGACACAAAGGTCTCCTGCCTTTAATGGATCGTCTGATCCCTCAATCACCAAATAATGGATCAACACAATTGAGAAGATCTTCTCCATCCTTCAATGTTCCAAAAAAGAGAAGGTTCTTCTAGATTCTTATCGTATGGAGGGTGAAACTGATCAATGGTGGACTTTGATAAAAAATATGAATCCTGAAGAAGAGATCGAGGTGTTGGGATAGAAGGATTTCTAGAAATGTTTTTTGATAAATATTTTCCTCGCACCCTCTGAATTAAGATGGAAAGGGACTTCTTTTCCCTAAAAAAGACGATGAATCCATCAGATCATATGAGGAAAACATTATAAGGATTTCACGATAAGCCTATGGATTTTTTGTTACCCCTAAATTAAAGGGTGACCGCTTCTTTAGTGGGCCAAAACCTAGCCTACAGAATGCCCTAGCGATCCTTGACCTTGATAGCTATGAGGAAATTGTCTGATGTGACCTCATTGTTTAAATAGAGATCAGCGAATCTTAAGGGTATCATGGGGATAATAAGTGTAAATTAGAATTTAATTCTAGCAGTATGATGGATAAATCCAATGCTTCTAGGAGATTCCAGCACCCCTCTTGCCAAAGGTGTGGAAAGAACCACACCATAAATTGCCTGAAAGGCATTAGGAAATGCTTTAGGTGTGTAATAAAAGAGAAAATGGACATTAATTTCTGAACAGAAAAGGTTTTTACTTTTACACAGGATAAGATCTCTCCATTCGACTATCAACACACTATTCATTTCTTCAACTGCAAAGAACTATGGAACCTTGCAAACAAGTTCCCTAAGCCATGGGTTATTAGAGGCAACCAAAAACCTCCAAGGAAGAAAGGACAATATTTTTAGATCATTACCGAAAAAAAAATACTAAAAATAAATTGGGGATAGGTACGCTAGTTATTCATTCAATACTAGCTAACATAATTTTTTATTTTGGTTCTATGCATTATTTTATATCATAAATGTTATGTAGAACAATCCCAATACCACCATAGATCATGATAGTAGAGATATATGTGAGAATGGAAAATGGGTAAATTGTTTCATCCCTTGAATATAACTCCTCCCTTATCACAATTTGTGGATTGAAACTCCTGGAGAACCTCATCATACTCCCTCTACTATAATTTTATATAATTCAAAGCATGGATTGGCTTTCCCTATATAGAGACAACATAAATTTCTATGATAGGGAAATCAATCTCCATATGGCATATTAATCCACGATTATATACAAGTGAATAGAGGAAAAAGAAACTTCTTTATCTCCATCATCTCAAGCGTCAATATCATTGCCCTATGAGCATGTGTATCTTTCATAGATGACTGATTCTACAGAAGGAACAATCCTCAAATACATGCCTATTGTGATGGAATTTTCTTAAATGCTTCCCTAGGAATTTATTGTCCTTCCTCCAAGAAGAGATGTTGAATTCTTAGTTGATCTTATACCTGGGGATTTTCTATTATCCAAGACACCATATCGAATGGATATTATGAAGCGTGAGGAGCTAAATAAACAACTATAAGAGAATATGAATAAAGGTTTTATACACCCATGAGCTTCACCCTGCAGTGCACTAGTTCTTTTATTCAAGAAGAAGGATGGGTCAATGCGCCTTTGTAATGATTATCATGTGATCAAGAAAACCACGGTAAAGAAAAAGTATCATATAACAGGAATTGATGAATTCTTAGTTCAGCTAGGTGGAGAACAATACTTCTCCAAGGTGGATATACAGTTAGGATATTACTAATTAAGGGTGATGAAAGAGGATATCCCCATGAATGTCTTTCTTACAAGTTAAGGGAACTATGAATTCAATGTAATGCCTTTCGAACTCACTAATTCTCTAGTAATCATCATGTAAATGATGAATAGAGTCTTTAGAGATTACCTTGGCATATTTGTGATACTATTTATTGAAAATATTTTAATATAATCAAAAACCAAGGAGGATCATGAGGAAAACATAATAACTCTATTAGAGAACTTTTGAAAGGATAAGATCTATGAAAAGTACAGCAAGTGTGAGTTCTGGTCGAAGGAAGTCTCATTTTTAAGTCATGTCATCAAAAGAAATGGGATATATTTGGATCACTCCAAGACAAATTCAATTGAGGGATGAGAGAGGCCAACATCTGTGACGAATCTCCATAAATTACATGGGTTTGCTGAATATTATCACCGATTTGTGAGAAATTTCACATGATTTTCAAACCCTCTTACCAAGATAATAGGTAAGGGATTCTAGTTTGTTTGGAATGAAGAATTCAAAGATAGCTTCAAAGAGTTTAAAATAGGCTTATCTTTGAGCTCGTTCTCACACTACCCACAAGTGGAGAACTTTTTGTGGTATTTAGTGATGCATCAAAGAAGATCATGGGCTGTGTGTTGATGAAAAATGACAATGGAATTGCCTATGATTCATGGAAATTGAAAGTTCATGACCAAAACTATCCAACACATGATTTGGAGTTGGATATAGTAATCTATGCAATAAAAATTTGGTAACATTACCTATTTGGGAGAAGTGTGAAATATATATGGATTAGAAAATCCTCAAGTATATATTCACATTGAAAGAGTTGAACATGCACAAAAAAATATGGATAGAGCTAATCAAAGACTATGACTGCTCAATTCACCACCATCTAGGGAAAGTGAATAAAGTGGAAGATTCCCTATGTAGAAAGGACCAAATAATTCTATCAATGATGAGGATTTAAAATAACCCAATCATCTAATATTTGATGAAGATGGACATGGGAATAATAAAGAAGGGAAAATCATCAATCTTTTCAAAAATAATTCCGAAACTGTCTCTCTTGGAAAGGATAAATAATGCTCAAAAGGATGTTGTAGGAATTTGAAGAAAGTGTAAAATATCAGAAAAGGTATGTCCTCAGAGTTTAATTCCAATGTAGTAGGAATTGTGAGATTTGGTACAAGACTATGCATTCCATCAAATCCAGATTTAACGAATGACCTATTGGATGATGAACATAGTTCAAATTTCTCCATTCACCCAGAAAACACAAAGACGAATCGAGATACCCGAGAGAATTATTTGTGGTATTACATGAAGAAGGATTTCTCTAAGTATACATAAAAGTGGCTGGTATTTCATCAAGTGACGGTTGAGAGACATAAGTCTAACGGGATGATACAACTATTACCCATACCAACATAGAAATGGGATAACATTACCATGACTTTGTCACCGGACATTCGAATACATCCAAATGAAACATTCCAATCTCAGTTGTTGTGGATTTTCTTAAAAATACTACACACTTCATTTTAATTTCAGAGGATTTTTCATTGGATCAACTAGAATAGATATACATCACAACAGTTTTAAGGAAACATGGAGTACCACATTCGATTATATCCGATAGAGATCAGTGATTTATCTCTATGTTCTAGAAGAGTCTCTAACATGCTCTGGATACTTAACTGAACTTCAGTATGGATTATCATCATTAAATTGATATCCAAACTAAGTGGACTATACAAACACTTGAGGACCTATCGATAGCATTCTAAATGGACTTCGAAGGAGGATTGGATCAACATCTTCTTCCAATTTGGTTCTCTTACATGAACAACATCTAATCAGGCATCCAAATGGATGATTATGAACCCCTTTAGGGAAATAGGTGCGTCACACTATAATTTTGGGTTGAATATGGGGAGTTAAAACTCCTGGTATAGCAACCCTACTCTTTATTACACACTAAAACATGATTTATTACATAAAATTGACTTGATACAACATAGGATATCGAGAGATTTATTGTATATGGGGATTATTATTATATATAACTACTTTAAAAATGAAATACAACTTATTTATTGAAAACATACTTTACATGACCACTACATTCCCTCGTACATAGCATTGTATGGGATAACCTGAGGGCATGAATAAGAAAAGGGTGAGTTATAAAGCCCAGTAAGGGAATAAACATGGAATAACATGAGGAATACAATACATGTTATAAAATATGAATATCACTGGAGAACTAGAGAAACATTAACATAATGGAATGATAAATAATGATAATCATAAAATGGAAATGTGGCAACAACACTTAACATGGAATTTTCTTGAGCCAAGGCTCATTGCAGATGGAGCAAGAGTAAACTCTCATTCCACATGAAGCACGTGTAAACCCTTTTTTCACATTACGTATCATGATTCAACACTCATTTCACATGACTTATCATGATAATATACTTTTCCCAATGCATTGGAGCACTATCAGGGTGCACCTTTCTTAAATATTTCATTTCATGCATAAATGTGCCACATGGATCATATAGCATGGAATCAATCATCATCATAAGTTATTCCATGTTTAATTAATGTGGAATAAATACATGAAAGTACCATTAAAAATTTATATGAACATATAGGCTAATACCATTGATAGAGAAATGGGTATAGTATTCACTACACAATTATATTGGCTTGGAAAAACAGGGTGCCATTTCGATAGCATAATGGTGTTACATAAGGATTCATGAAAATGGTTGATGAAAGATAAATGGGAGTCTCGTAGAATTTACATGATATGTACTGTAAGGGGGTCATATAGATACATTTCTCAACAAACATAACAGAATTTAGATGCATAATACCAATTAATTACATGGATGTAAAAGTGGAGAGAGAAATCCCTCTCAGAATTACGGCATGGTAACATATTCACATGAGAGGAATTAATGATAGAGAAATGGGTCTCCCATAATCCATACATAAAGAGGGATGTATTGGGTAGGTGCTAAATTATACCCCAACATTTTTAATTGAAAACAAAAGGGTATGAGCACTTAAATAAAATTGGACAAAACTATGAAAGGAAGAAATCCCTTACATGGAAGTGTGAACACAAAGGCTTGGGAGAGGCATGAGAGAGGATTATTGGGAGTTTGGGGTGGCTTGGGAGGATTATATAGAAATTATAGTTGATTTTGGACATACTCCAAAGGCTTTGAGTGAATATTAAGTTGGATCTTGGGTGGGTTTATATAGGAAAGGAGAGGGAATTCTTTATTATTTAGGATTGGGACACCACACATTAAACTAATCAAAAACACAATCCATACCATGGTTTAAGCTCATGGTTTATTCCAAAGGGGAGTGGAAATAATATTTTATAAGGCCAATGTCCGAAATTCTTAAAATAATAGTGTGGATTATGTGGAGGTGAGTCACACTCTCAAGAAAATTCATTTAAAATTTGATAATGTTTTATAACTATTGGAGGGTCCACTAATGTTTTGTAAAATAATTCAAACAAACCAAAAATCATATTATTTTAATTTTAAAACATATATTTTATGAAAAAATAATTTATTGTATTTTATTACATCACTATTGGTTCATTATGATGTCATAAAACATTACATATTTAAACAGTATTTAATTTTTACCCAAATATTCGACTATCTTGGCAAATTATGAAAAATTCACTGTTGGAAAATTTTGACATTCTAAATCCAAAAATATTATTCATTTAATCTAAATAATTTTCAAAATTTGTGAATTTTTTCTTTTAAAATAATGAAAGGAATTTATCAAAAAGTCATGGGTTTTGATAAAAAATACTTTCAAAAGATAATAAAAATTACAATTGTATTCATAAAAATCATATGCCCATTTATATTTAATAAAAAGTAATTTAATAATATTTCATTAAAATATTATTTAATTTAAAAATCCATTAATTCATCAAAATATATTTCTTAGATGAAAATTAAGAAAAAGTACTATTTGCACTTTAAAAACTATTTACGAAGGAACAATAATAAAATGAATGTATATTCATTGTTATATACAAGAATAATGAAAATAATCATAGTCCTAAGGTCCTCTTACAGAACACCTTATATCACCTTCATAAGACTGAAGGGTACAATGTGCGATAGTGACATACTCTTGGGGTGGCTCAGATAACATCGCTTGGGTGGTAATATCTACTAACTTCCACCTCTCCTATAGTCGGTTCCACTCATGATTAACATGTTCAAGCTCGTCTTAAGATTGGTTAAGATTGAAGACCAATGAAACCACCTCCTTTCCAAGCTCCAACAAATGGGATTTGTACTGATCAAGTCTACTGGATGAATCCATCACCTCCTTTGTTTGAGTAAATTGGATTTGTTAAATCCTTCTATTTATATTAATCATGTGATCACTATTCAACGACTATATTATTAATGATCAAAATTCGTAATGGTATTATAAAATCCAAAATCCTAAAACCAATTATGTTTACATTTATATTAAAAAATTATATAATGTTTTATTTAATCAGATCTAGAGGAATTTTCATTAATGAATGTTTTGGGTCGTTACAATCTCCCCCCTTTAAGAAATATTTCCCTCAAAATTTCATTTTCACACACTAAAATAGATGTGGGTAACTCTACTTTATCATTTCCTCTGATTCCCATGTTGCTTATTCAAACTTGTTATTTCTCCAAAACACCTTGATGAGGGACATTGTCCTACTTCGTAGAACGTTTTCTCTATAATCTATGGTCTTCACTGGTTCCTCCTCATAAGAAATATCATCATCTAACTATACCACCTCTAAAGAGAGTACATGTGAAGGGTATGGTATGTACTTCTTTAAGAGGGATACATGAAATACATCATTTACTTTGTCCATGGTAGGTGGAAGTGCTTGTCTATAGGCCGCAACCCCAACACGATCTTGAATATAGAAGGGATCTATATACCTATGGCTTAGCTTGCCTTTCATTCCAAACCTTCTGACGATCATCCATGGGGATATTCATTCAAATACCATGTCTCCAAATTTAAAATCATGGTCTCATCGACAGTTATCTACATAACTCTTATGTCGACTCTAGGCTGCCTTGAAATGCTTTGAATGGTTTTCAATTTCTCCACCATTTCATTGACCACTTCTATCCCAAGAAGCTTACGCTCGCCTATTTCATCCCAACACACTGGTGTTCTGCACCTTTTCCCTTAAGGGATTTATATGGTTCCATTTTGATGATTGAGTGGAAACTATTATTATAGGAGAATTAAACTAGAGGAAGATGTTGATCCCATCCTCCTATAAATTCCATTGAGCATGCTATCAACATATACTCAACTGTTTGGATATCCTACTCATATTATCCATCAGTTTGAGGATGATAAGTTGTACTGATGTTTAGCTCAGTACCAAGAGCTAGTTAAAGAATCTCCCATAACATAGAGGTGAATCTAAGATCTCAATTGGATATAATTGATAGTGGTACTCCATGCAGCCTTACAAATTACATGATATGCATCCAAACCAGTTGATCCAATGAGAAATCGTCCCGAATTTCAAAAATGTGTGTAGACTTTGTAAGATGATCCATAACAACCCAAATTTCATTGTTACCATCGGATTTATTTGGATGTCCAGTGACGATGTCCATTGTGATGTTCTCCAATTTCCATGCTAGTATGGGTAATGGTTTCATGAACTCCATATACTTATCTCCCTCATCCTTCACTTGCTAACATACCAGGAACATTGATGTATACTTAGTGATATCCTTCTTCATATTATATCACCAATAATTTTCTCAGAGATATCGATAAAACTTTTGGTTTCCTTGGTGAATAGGGAAATTTAAACTCTTTGCATCATCCAAAAGTTCATTCTTCAGCTCCGAACATGATGGAGCACATATTATTTTCCCAAATCTCACAATTCCTTCTTCATTAACATTTAACTCCAAGGATTTCCATTTTTTGATAGATTCTACTTTCTTCTGAATTCGCACATCATCCTTTTGAGCATCCTTTAACCTTTCCAAATGATACTGTTGAGCAATCATTTGTGAAAGGATTGATGATGTTCCATTCATTATGATTCCCATTTCCATCTTCATAAAATCTAAGAATATTGGATCCTTCGAAATTATCTTCGGTGATAAAATCATTTGGTCCTTTCTACATAGATCATTTTCCAACATGTTCTCTTTTCTAGGGTGGTAATGGATTGAGCAGTCATAGTATTTTATCATCTCTATACATCTTCATCGGTACATGTTCAACTCTTTATATGTAACTATATACTTGAGGATTTTGTGGTTTTCATATATTTCACACTTCTCCCCAAAGAGATAATTCCACAAAAATTTTAAAACGAAGATCACCGCAGCCTACTACAGATCTTGTGTTGGATAATTCTTCTCCTGAACATTCAATTTCATTGAAGCATATGCAATGAATTTTTCATTTTGCATCAATAGACATCCCATTACCTTTTTTGAAGCATCACTGAATACCAAAAAATGTTCTCCACATATGGGTAAAGTGAGCATGGGTACTGTGATAAGACTTCTTTTTTAACTCCTTGATGCTTTCTTCGCATTCATTACTCCAAGAAAACTTTACTCCCTTCTGAGTTAGCTTAGTAAGAGGTTTTTATAATTGTGAGAAATTTCTAACAAATCATCTATAATATCCAGCTAACCCAAAAAAGCTATGGATATCCATTACTGATGTTGGCCTGACACATCCCTCAATTGCATATATTTTGGAGGTATCCAAATATATCCCATTTATTGGGATGATATGGCCCAAGATTGAGACATCCATCAACCATAACTCACACTTCCTATACTTTGCATTGATGTTCTCCTTCCACAAGGCCTCCAGTAAAATTCATATATGCTCTTTGTGATTCTCCTTGGTTTTGAATTATATTAGAATATCATCTATAAACACTACCACAAATTTGTCGAGGTAATCCTTAATGACTCTATTCATCAAGTCCATGAAGATTGTTGGAGCATTAGTGAGTCCGAAAGGAATTAAAATGAATTAATAGTGCTCATATCCTATACAAAAAGAAGTCCTAGGGATATCGTTCTTCTTCACCCTTACATGATAATATATTGACCACTAATCCACCATAGAGAATTATTGAGCTCCTCACAACTGATCAAAAAATTCATTAATTTGTGGGATTGGATACTTGTTCTTTATCGTGATTTTGATAAGCTTACGAGAATCAACGCAAAGGAACATTGACCTGTCCTTCTTCTTGAAGAAGAGGAATGGTGCACCCCATGGTGAAGCACTTGGGCATAAAAATCCTTTTTCTAGATTATCCAGTAGTGGTTTCATTAGCTCCTCAAGCTCCACAACATCAATTCTATACAGATTATGGGATATTGGAAACACCCCAGGTATAAGATCAATTGAGAATTCAACATCTCTTCTAGGAGGAAGACCAGGCAATTCCTCGGGAAACACTTCAGAAAATTCCCACACAATAGGCATGTCTTCAAGGATGGTTGCCTCCTTAGACTCAATCATCTGAGCAAGATACACGTGCTCAAAGTTTAGTAATATCCACGCTTGAGATGATAAAGCTAATGAAGATTCGTCATCCTCCTTGAACTTTTATAGAATCGGGGGTTGGCCCTCCACATGGAGAGTGATTTCTCTCTCATGGAAATTTATGTTGGATCTATATACGGAAAGACAATCCATGCCAAGAATTGTTTCAAATTCCACCCTAAGGAGTATGATGAGGTTCACTATGAAATTCAATCCACATATTATGACTGAGGAGGAGTTATATTAATGAGATACAATTACTTCCCCATTTGTTGTACTCACCGACATCTTCACTTCCATGATTTTTTGTGGTGCTGGGATTGTTCTGATAAACATTATGGATATACAAGAATGCGTAAAACCATAATCAAAAAGTATATTCGCTATTATTGAACGAATAACTATCTTACCTATCACAACTTTGTTTTTGGGGTTCACTTAGGAAGTATTGATGGAAAATGCTCTCCCTGGTTTCCTTGGAGGTTGTTGGTTGCCTCCAAAAACCATTGGCTAAGGGAACTAGTTATCAAATTTTCCCAGTTCTTTGTAGTTGAAGAAATGAACAA
The DNA here is from genome assembly GCA_963277665.1 of Viscum album. Classification (NCBI taxonomy): domain Eukaryota; kingdom Viridiplantae; phylum Streptophyta; class Magnoliopsida; order Santalales; family Viscaceae; genus Viscum; species Viscum album. The sequence goes on from OY728145.1 coordinate 195,392,614, forward strand.
CGCGTTGAGGGTCGAGCGGGACATTCCTCTACTATGTCGCTGCCACGAGTTTTTCTTGCCGACAGTTAATAGCAAGGATCCCTTTTCTTCCACACCTAAAGCATTTCATCATCCCCTTTAGGCAATTTCTAAGGTGATTATTTCTTCACCATTGGAATGTGGGGTGTTGGTTCTTCTTAACACCATTGGATTTTTCAATCGGACCACCAGCATTGATATCCACCTTACACTTCTTATCCCCATGATATCCCTGAGATTTTCTGATCTCTATTTCGTCCTTGAGGGCACTTCAGAAAATTTCCTCAGAGCTATCGAAGTCACGAATCGCTAGCGCTTTCCGCAGGCTAGGTTTCATCACACCAAAGAAGATGTCAACCTTGCATTCAATGGTAATGACAAATCTAGAGGCATATTGTGTAGGCTTTGTGAAGTTCTCCACATATGATCCGACAGAATTGTCGTCTTTCTTCTTGAGGGCATGGAATTCCCTTTCCATATTAAGTAGGAGGGTGTGTGGAAAATATTTATCGAAATAAATCTTCCAAAAATCCTTCCATTCTAATGCCTTGTTCTCTTCCTCAGGCTACGTATTTGTTTTTCAATGTTGACCATTGATTAGCATCACCCTCCTTATGATAAGAATCCAGGAGAACATTCTCTATTTATAAACATTTAAGAATGTAGAAGACCTTTTCAATAGAGTTGATCCATTGTTCAGCGACTGAGGGATCAGATGATCCATTAAACATAAGAGGCCTTTAAATCATGAAGCTCTCGATAGAGACTTATTATTTCTTGGGGGGTGAATGTTTCTCTCGACCTATGTTTCTATTAAAATCTTGAGTTAAATGAGAGAGAAGTGTGACCATGTTCACGATTCTTCCACCCATCAGATAGGTCATCTCATTAGCACAGTCATCACATTGATCTTCACATCGGTTGTCAGCCCATGTACTCCTATTACCAGCCATTGGATGGAATAAAAGGAAAATTATGGGTAACACATAAAGGTTAATCCAAAGACAAAACTGATGAATTATAAATAACTTTTATTTCTTTAACTTATGAATATATAGGCTTCAATTTATTCTATTCACGATCTAATTTATAACATATATTCATAAAGGATTTCTTTAATTCCCTTAATAAGGGTTCATACTAAGCTTGTAAATTTACCATGGCATATCCACTGGGAGTGTCGTAATCAAGAGTGCAGAAAGGACCTTTTTCGTGTACTAGGACTCACCGGGTCAAGCCCAAAACTCTTTATTGGGGTTTCCACTCATAGGTACATCTGTGCCAGATCCGCCTCTACCTATTTGTAGCCAGACAGGGATGTATTTTCTTGATAAAAAACTTACTCTATACTCAAAAAAACATAGGGATGTTTTAATACTATGTCTTGTCTCTATGGTTTTAATCGGGTTTTCAAAAAATTCCTAAAAATAACTAAACCGATCCTCGGATACCAACTATAATAACCCTTCTCTTTGTTACACACTAAAACATGATTTATTACATAAAATTCACTTGATACAACATAAAAGATCAACAGGTATAGTGTCCTTGGGTATTAGGATTATACATAAAAACATAATACATGAAATACAACATCTTTATTGAAAACATCATTTACATTACCACTATATTCCCTCATACATAGCATTGCATGGGATAACCTGAGGACATGCATAAGAAAAGGGTGAGCTATAAAGCATAGTAAGGGAATAAACATGGAATAACATGAGGAATACAATACATGTTATATAATAGGCATATCACTGGAGCACAAGAGAAACATGAACATAAAGGCATGATAAATTAGGATAATCATAACATGGAAATGTGGCAAAAACACTTAACATGGAATTAGCTTGGGCCAAGGCTCATTGCACATAGAGCATGAGTAAACCCTCATTGAACATGAAGCACAATTAAACCCTCATTTTACATGAATTATAATGATTAAATAATCATTTCACATGACGTATCATATATTATACTTTTCCCAATTCAATGGAACGCTATTAGGGCACACCCTTCTTAAACATTTCATTTCATGCATAAGCGTGCCACATGGATAAGAAAACATGGAATAAATCAACATCATAAGTTATTCCATGATTATGTAATGTGGAATAAATACATGAAAGTACCATTCAAAAATATATATGTTAATAACGTTCAATACCCTTGATAGGGACATGGGTATGGTATTCACTACACAATGATCATGGTTTGGAAAAACACTGTTCAATTTCGGCAGCATAATGACGTGAAAAAAGGATTCATAAAAATGGTTGATGAAAGACAAATGGGTGTGTCACAATATTTACATGAAATGGAAAGTAAGGGGGTCATATAGATACATTTCCCAACAAATATAATGGAATTTAGATTCCTAATACAAAATACTTACTTGGATGTAAAAGAGGAGAGAGAAATCCCTCACAGAAATTCGGCATGGTAACGGGTGTACATGAGAGAAATTAATGAGATAGAAAGTGGTATTTCATCACCCAAACATAAATAGGTTAGTATGGGGTAGATGAGAAATCATACCTCAACATTTGTAATTGAAAACTAAATTGCATAACAACGTAAAGAAAGTTCGATGAAAATGAGAAAGGAAGAAAACCCTTGAATAGAAGTGTGATCCCAAAGGCATCGAAGAGGCTTGACAGAGGCTTAATGGGAGCTTGGGGTGCCTTGGTCGGATTATTGGGAGAGGATGGAAGAGTTTGGATGAACTAAAAAGGCTTTGAGTGAAGAGGATGTGGGAGCATTGGATGGTTTATATAGGAAAGGAGAGCGAATTATTTTTTATTTAGGTTTGGGACACCTCACATTAAACTAATCAAAACCCCGAACTAGCCCATGGTTTTTGCCCATGTTTTTTGAAAAAGGGGAGTGTAAAAGAATATTTTATAAGGTTAATGGCCTAAATTCTTAAAATAATATGGTGGTTATGTGGAGGTGAGTAACACTCTCAAGGAAATTCATTTAAAAACTAGAAATGTTTTATAACTCTTGGAGGGTCCACTAATGTATTGTAAAATAAATCAAACAAATATAAAATCAAATTATATAATTTAAAAACATATATTGACCTAGAATATCATTTATAGTATTTTATTACATCACTATTTTGACATTATTATGTCATAAAAAACATTATATATTTAAACAGTATTTAATTTTTACCAAAAAAATTGACTGTATTGGAAGATTATGAAAAATTCACCATTAGATAATTTTGACATTTTGATTCCAAAAATTAATATTCATTTTTTCTAAATAATTCTTTAAATATGTGAATTTTTACTTTTAAAATAAAAAACAGTCATTTATCGAAAAATCATGGATTTGGATAAAAATAGATTTGAAACATTAATAAAAATTATAATTGTATTCATAAAAATTATATAACCATTTATATTTAATAAAAATCAATTTAATAATATTTTATTAAAAAATTATTTAATTTAAAAATCCAATAATTCATCAAAATAGATTTCTATATTGAATGTTAAGTAAAAATACTATTTCGGCTTTAAAAATTATTTAAGAATTAACAAAAAAAATGAATGTATATTAATTATTATATACAGAAATAATGCACATAATCATAGTGCTATGGTATTGTTACAAACCCCCGTATGAAACCTGCAAAAGATCGAAGGGTAAGGTGTGTGATGGTGACAAACTCTTGGGGTGGATCACGTAACATCACTCGGGTGGTAATCTCTATTAACTTCTATTTCTCTTGTAGTTTGTTCCTATCAAGCTTAACATGTTCAAGCTCGACATCGGATTGGTCATGAGGGAAGACCAATGACACAACCTCCATTCCGAGCTCTGAAAATGGGATTCGTATGGAGAAAGTCTACTGGATTATTCCATCACTTCCTTTGTCTGAGTAATTTGGATTTTTTAAAGCCCTATATTTATACTAATCATGTGATCACTGTTCAACAGCTATAGTATACACAATCACAATTCTTAACGGTATTTTAAAATCCAAAAACATAAAACCGATCAAGTTTAGAATTATATAAACAATTAAAATAATGATAATTTTAATGTGATCATGACTTATTTTCATTAATGAATATTTTGGGTCATTACTCCTAGGTCCACAAATGGTCGTAGAAATGGTAGATAAGGTTAAGACAATCTAGCCATTGATTAAAGCTTCTCAGAGTCGATAAAAGGGCTATGCTGATAATCATCGATGAGGCCAAGTGTTTAATGTTAGAGACATGTTATTCCTCTGTATATCACTATGGAAGAGAGTGATGAGATTTTTCAAGAAGGTAAATCTTAGTCCAAGAAACATCATCCACTTTGAGATCCTTGATCGTAGTGGAGAAGTGACATATCGACTAGCATTCCACTGAACCTATCCCAAGAACATGATGTATTCCATGAATCACTCTTGGGAAAGTACATACCTGACTAATTTCATGTACTGAATCCAGAGGTAGTACCATTGGATAATGACCTCTTCTGTGAATAGAATATGGTAAAGATATTAGATCATAATGAAAAATTTAAATAAAATAAGACAATTCACCTCATAAGTGTTGTGGAGAAACAAAAAGTATGAGGAAGCAATGTGGGAATTGGGGGAAGTGATGAGGCAGACATCCCCATATCTATTTTAGTGTGGGAGAAGAAAATTTTGAGGGAGAAATTTATGAAGGGGGGAATTTTGTAACAACCCAAACATTCATGAATAAAATTACCTTTATTTTAATGCCTTATTGGTAAACAAAACACATGTACTTTTTGGGTTTAAATAAACATTAAATTTGAATACCATTGGGAAAATAGATGTTGAACATTGATCACATGACTCGTATAAATATAGGATTTTGAGAATTCATTTTGACAAGGACAATGTAAGTGATGACCTCGATATATAAGATTGTTCCCTTTGAAGCCCATTTATAAGATCATTCAAGGGACATAGAATTTTTGGGATTTTCCCTAGACCAATCCCATGTTGAGATCCAACAACTCAATAATGAGCGAAACCATTTATATCAGAAGTTCAAGCTAATCAAGATCACGACCCAAACCATGTTTAACGAATGACCCCATGAAGGTCCCACAATCGCACACTATACTCTTAGAGAATATACTGGAGTAATAATATGATATGTAATAAGAACATAGTTTTATGATTATGTTCATTGTTTTTTAGAATAAATAATATACACTCATTGTTTTATTGTTACTTGGTACATCACAAATAGTATTTTTATTTAAAATTTTAAATTAATTTAAGAAATTTATTTTGATGGATTAATAATTTTTTTAATTAAATAATATTTTAATAAAATATTATTACACAATTAATTTTTTATTAAACATAAATGATTTTTTAATTTTTATGAATACAATTGAAATTTTTATTAAGCATTGAAAATTGTTTTTTTCAAAACCTATGAATTTTAAATAAATGTCAATTTTAATTTTAAAAGTGAAAGTTCATATATTTTAAAAAAAAATTAGATAAAATGAATATTATTTTTGGAATCAAGATGTCTAAATTATCCAATGGTTATTTTTTTAATAATTTTCTAAGATAATAAATTTCATTGAGTAAAAATTAAATACCTTATAATTATATAATGTGTTTTATGACATCATAATGCCCCAATAGTGACGTAATAAAATACTATAAAAGGTATATTCGACCAACATATTTGTTACCATTAAAAAAAATATTTTATATTATTTGATTAATTTTACAATGCCTTAGTGGACCCTCAAAGAAAAAAATTTATCTTTTGAAAATGATTTCCATGAGTGTGTAACTCCACTCCACATAAGCAACACCAATATATTAATATCATTGGAATTTGGAATTATAAAATAATCTTTTTTACTCTCTATTGGAAAACCCCATGGGAAAAAACCAAGGGATAGTTTGTGGTTTTGAATATTTAATTTTATAGATTCAAAAATCTAATTTTGGGAAATACTAAAACATTCACCTCTCATTTCAAATATAAACCCACCCAAAATCCCATTTTTCTTCACTAAAAATCCTTATATGATGTCCCTACTCTTCCCTCCACTATCAATAATCCTCCCAAGGTTCCCCAATCTTAAAATAATTCTCTATTCAAGATCCTAAAGTCACACATTCAAGTAAAGGATTTCTTCCTTTCTCATTTTTGTCCAAGTTTCATTATCTTATTATACTGTTTTATTTTCAATTAAAAAAGTGGGGTTATAATTTCCCACCTCTCACACACTACCATCCTTATTTGGAATATTTGAGAGTCCTCTTTCTCTCTCATTAATACCTCCCATGTACACCGGATACCATTCCAAAATTTGGTAAGAGTTATCCCATTTATCATATTTCTTCAAGTATATTTATTATGTTATGCCTTTTATTTCCAAATTAAATGTGTTGGTAAGTGTATCTATATAAACACCTTACTTTACATTTCATTTAAATATGATGATATGCCCTTTTCTCTCCCATCAAACATTTTTATGAAGTTTTATGTAACATTGTTATGCTGTAGAAATTGCATAGTGATTTTTCAAGACAAATTCATCATGTAATGAATACTATACCAATTTATAAATCAAGGGTATTAACTGTTATGCACATATTGAATGGTAATTACATGTATGTATTCCACATTCCTAAATTGGAATAATTTATTTTGGTGAATGATTCCATGTTATATGATCCATGAGCACATTTAAATGTGAAATGAAATGTTTATTAAGGGTGTGCCCGGATAGCACTCCAATGCATTGGGTAATGTTTAGTATCATGATACGCTATGTGTAATAAGTTTTTACTCTTGAAAAGTTATATTAAATGGGGTTTTACTCATTCTAATTCATGTGAAATGAGTTTTTACTCATGCTAATTATAGAGCAATGGGGGTTTACTCATGTTAATCCATGTGCGTTGACAATTGGATCATGCTAATATCATGTTGTATATTGTTGCCACATTTTCATGTTATTATAATCACGACATATCATGACATTATGTTCATGTGTTTTCCTGTGCTTCGTTGATATTCCCATTGGCTAACAAGTAATTCATTATTCATGTTATTCTTTTTTTAATCACTTAATGGGCTTTATAACTCTTTCTTTTCGAATGTATGTCCTTAGGTTATCCCATGAAATGCAAATTATGAAAGAATGTTGTGGTCATGTAATTAAATTTTTCAATAAATATGTTGTATTTCATGTTTTAATTTGTTATGTAATGTTCCTAATTTCTCAATATACTTGACCTCTCGATCCTCAGAGTTCTCAAAAGTAAAAGTTTATGTGATAAATAATGTTTAAGTGTTTCATAAAGAGAGTGATTGTCATAATATTCGGTGACTATAATAGTATATCTCTCTATTTATCTAACCTTTTTGGTGATCCTAAGTGGTAATGTTCTCTCTAGAACAATTTATCCTAGGGGATTTATGGATTTTTTTATCTTTCCAAATCTTGTGTATCTTGAGCCTTAATATTATAAAAGTATATCTTTCTCCCACTATATCTTTTAGATACATACATATTTTAATGAAAAAGTTTAATATCTTTCATCCCAGATTTTGTTATCCAAGATGTTTTACAAATAATATCCTTTATTTTCCTTAGGATATCCCATAATGATATACTTACTATAGTGGGGTGTATGTTTTTTTCCATAGATAAAATTTAAGAACATCATATATTAAAACTTATATTTATGAAAAAAGGCTTCTTCCTTTTATTAAATATCATATAGAAACAGATTTTATGATATATTTAGAACTGATTTTAGAATTTTCACTCTAAAATGTAATTTTTATCCCTAAAATAGTAAAATAAGACTCTCACAACCCATCATAGATCATAACATGTCCAAAAAGGTACAATTCCTCCTTTCACTAACACCCTTCCACTTTGTTGTACAACAATTTTTTAGTTGATATAAAATCTCAAACTACAATTGATAATCCTTTAACTCTTGGTTAAGATATTATCTTTTAGTTTCTAATAATATTTTTTTTATCTTCTCTACAAGATGATTATTTACTTAATTTTTATATTCCTCAAATTATGAAAAGGAGTAATAATTTTTCATCATCAAGGAGACATGACTATGTCTAATAAGGTCATTAGTAAATTATAGTATTCAAGAGTATCCACTCTATACTACAACTAGAAAAGGTCCACAAGAATTTGAATCACATAATTCATGAATATTTTTTCCCATTCACCCTTTCCACTATATAGACATTTAGTCGTCTTACTATACAATAAATCTTCACATATATCTTGTTAATTATTATAATAAATGAATATAAATAAACATTTTAATATATCTATTTCAAAAATTTATAATTTACACAAAAAATAGTGATTCTATAATCACGTGTGATATGAATCATGGAACTTGATTTTTGAACAATGTTTAATAATTGTTTTTTGTATTCTTGTATAAAAAATCCATTATTATGTTATTCTATACTAAAACATATTGTATCATTTTAAAAGTTACAAATCAAATTTCTAGAATTGAAAATAAATCCATCCATATCTAAAATAGGCACATATACAGTTTTTTGGTTACATTAGATTTATAACTATAATAATTTAAAACTATATTCAATCTATAAGAACCCATCATTAAAATTTACATAATCTAATTAATTCTACTATATTTCACTTTCTTACCTTCCAATAATCTTTTAATTTTATAGTTTAATATAATTAGGTCATAATTAATATATAACAACCCAAAAAAATACAATGTATATTCTACTAAAATATTATGCATTTTTTCACAATACAATAGTCGTAAAAAACAAAATATCTTTTAATGAAAAATCTTCAAAACATTCTTCTTAGCATATTCTTTTCACTTAACCAATTTTAACCCCTATAAATAAAACTTTAAATCATTGGATGAGAAATAAAATATTAGTGATGTTTGTAAAATAATGAAATAAACCATTTATCTATTAATACTTATAATCACATGAAACAAATAATACTCACCTATAAAAGTAACATATACTTTCTTTGTGAAAACATGAGGTTTACATAGAACATAGAAACAATAAAAACCCATTTAGGTAACCTGGGGTATAATTTTATTATCATAATTACTTACAATTTTTACCTTTATCGCTACCATATGATTTGTAACCCTCACAACTACCATAAAATGTGACCCTCACAACCACCTTATGACGCAATTATCACAGTTACACATAAAATTACCATTATAGTCAACATCAAACATATGTAGTACATTGCAGGTCTATAAATTATCAAACCCATTTTGTTTTTATAATGAAACCAACCTTCATCGTAAAAACTTCCCAAAAACTAGAACATAATCACCAAACATGAATACTTTCATCATAAAAACCTTCCTTGAGGAAACTCAATTAACTCAAAACAATACTTTTCATATACAAATAAAAAAAATGAAAATAATCATGTAATATAGTAAATAATAATTTAAAATAATAAGTCTTCTTGAAATCTGGAAAATCATTTCATGTCATATAATTAAAAAAACATTATTTTTTGAATTTTGTAAAAAGAGACATTAAAGAGGATTTTAAGATGAAAGTTCCTTAACTCAGGATTGGATTCATTAAAATTTTTTCAAACCACGTGTATAATGGATTAATGTTTTTAATTAATTTTTTAAATAATTATTTTTATTTTTATAAAAGTTTCATTATATTATTATAACATATTTATACCAATGTTTTAACAATATATTGTTATTTTCATTGTTTTAGGTGTGTTCATTTCAAGGTTTTTCAGTCAGTTAATTTTGGATTTTCATGTGTGATGGAAATAATACACTTAAAGAGATAATTTATATATATATATAGGTCCTTATAAAAAATTATAACTGAATTTAAACTTTACATGAATGTGGTTATGGGAATTGTAAACTGATCATCCATGATGGTGGTGAATTGACACACCATGTTTGATGATTTCATCTTTAAGAATAAAATGGAAAAATAAGAGATTTGATGATGGATATAACCATAAAAAATAATATTTTACTATATATATATATATGATATTGGATTAATCATTCAACTTTTTATAGGGTAGATGATAAAGAATAAGTGGGAAAGCATTTCAAAGATTAGGAGTAATTTATCTCTAGAATATCTCTCCTTGAGAATCACCTTAGGCAACTAGAATTGAAATTTTATTATGAGAACTTCAACATTATAATGTTTCAAGGGATGATGGGAAAAGAATTGTTTAGAGGATATTTTAGAAATAATGAACAAGGTGATAATCACATGTGAAGGAATTGATCCATTTTTATAAATATGGTGAGGGGAAATTTAGGAATTATATAAAATATTAAAATATAATAAGTCTAATATAGGGTTAAAGACATCTAGAATGCCTAAAAGGATCAGGGGATTACATTTTAGATACAAGATTATATTATTTGGCCATTAAAAGATTTTTTTAATTTCAAATTATTTAATAAAATATTTAATTTATGAAATATAATTTTTTATAAATTTTAATACTATTCAAAACATTGAATTTAATAACATAAAAAACATTAAAATTTAAATAACTTATATTATTATATATTATTTATGCAATATTTATCTAGATAATTAATTTATAATCTTAATTTATCTTATATTGTATTTATTTTAGAATTTTTAATATAATGTTTTTTTATTTTTCCATTAAATTAAAAATTCTTGCAACATCGTTGTGCAAGAATTTATGTTATTTATATGTTTCCTTAAAATAAAAAAAATTATCAAGGTTAATATAAATATTTTATCATTTCATAAACTATTTATGGTTAAAAAAATGTTCTATAAGTCCTTATATTAAAAAGTTATACTAATTTAAAACTATAGTGTAAACAACTGGACATTATTTTAAATAAAATATAATAAAGAGATTAAAGAAATAGAAGAGGATCCAAATTGTCCCAAATTAGAATCAAAATAATATTATGTTTGAAATAGTTATCCAAAAATATTTATTCAAATATTTGGTTCATTTAGATATTATTAAAATTTTAGTGAAATTCATTTTACTGTTTTTGCTTGTTCTTGAAGAAGCACATAATCAGCATTTCATTATCATTAAAGTTAATACTTTTATATATAAAATTAAAAATAAATTAATATCTTAATAATAAATTAAATAGTTTTATTTTACTCATTTATATTATTTCAGTATGTGGGTTTAATCATATAAATATTAAGAAAATTGCTTTAATATGTTAATTTGACGTTTCTTGGCTATCACAAACATTTCCCAAGCATTGCATAAGAATTTGTATAAGATTCATGTTATATAACTTTAAAATTAAAAAATAGTAGTATAAAAACTAAATTATCCATAATAATTAAAAAATCGATCAAATAATTGTCAGTACTCAATTAATATCTATAAAGAACAAAAGTTTACTTTTCCAATGCTGTGTAGGCACAAAGTCGGCACTAACAATAATTTTTATACTTATCATCAAGTAAATTAAATTTTAAATTGTCTTAATTATTTTTATAAAATATTTCTATTATAATATAATAGTTTAGTAATTACATAAGTCTATAAATTCTATATTATAATTATGTCTTAATGATGTAATAAAAATAAAATATTTTTTAAAAAAAGTATTTTTTACTATTCGCCAAAAAAAACTTTTCCATAAAATTATCAAAAAATAATAAAAATAAAATTTTAACATAATTAACTAAAAATAAAATTAGTTTTCTAAAATAATAATTCTATTATTTTCAAATTAATCTTTTAAAAATAATCATATATGAAATCAGTTTAATAAAATAATTTACTTTAAAAAATGTTTATTTTTAAAATTACATAACATAGTGAATTTAAATATTTAATTTAACAATAATAAAATGAAAATAAATTACTATACTTGAACATGGGTTGTTACATCCCACACCCCCTTTTAAATATTGTGTCCTTGGAATTTATTTAGTTATTAAACAAATGGTGATACCTTTCCCCCATAAAATCATTAGATTAGCATGTTGTTTATTCAAACATGTGGTTTCTCCTCAAAATGATAACTGGGTGAATTACCTTGTTCCACAATTCTAGAACACTATGATAAATAATTTGAATAGGTTTCTCTTAATACGAACTGATCATTTCCAACTGAACTATTTGTGTGATCAAAACATGATATGAATTTCAGACATACTTTCATAACATCAAAACATGAAAAATAAATTGTGTATCTGGGATAAACTCAAAGGCAAGGCTATTTTGAAGACAACTATTCAAACATTCTCCCAGATTTGAAAAATTTCTAATAAACCCTGGACATATCATTATTTTTTACCAAAATTAATTACACTTTTTCATGGAAATATTTTAAGGAAAATTTAATCATCTACCTCAAAAGATATTCCTTTTCTTATGTTATATTCATACCTTTTTGGACTACTATGAGTTTTCCTCATATGTTGCTAGATAATCATCACTTTATCATCCACATCCTCTAATAAAACTGGTCCCATGAATTTTCTTTCCACAAATTCATCCCAAAAATCTAGAGTTCAATACAACTTTTCTTATAATTCCTCAAAACCTTCCATCTATATATTAGATAGAAAGTTATTATTATAATAAAAATCAAATAAAGAAATATGTTTATCCTAACTTCCCTAGTAATCCATTGAAAAATATTTAAGTATATCTTCCAATGTCTAAATAGTTCACTCCAAATTTCCATTAAATTTAAAATTAAAAATAGTGTTGAAATTTAATTCATTTCCCAATGAATTATAAAGGCCATTACAAAAGTTATAAGTGGGAAAGGGATCATGATCTGATAAAATAGGGAAAGGAACTCCATTATACCTCACTATATCTTTCAGAAACAATTTATAAAGTTGATCTAGAGAAATATTGTCTCGAATTGGAGGAATATTTTCCTATTTATCCAGTTGATCAACAATAATAAAAATGACATTGTATCCTCTGGTAGTGTTTTCCAGTCTCAACACAAAATCTATGGATACATTTTCCCATTTCTACTCGATTAGTAAAAAACCTAGAAGTATCCCTTCTGGTTGTTTTCTCTCTACTTTATCCTATTGACAATTAAAAAATTTCATCATAAAATCAATAATATCCCTTTTTATTCCATCACAATAGTATTATTCTCGAAGGTTTGTATACATATGACTAATGCGATGATGATCTAAAAATAGGCAAGTATAAGATTCAATTTAAAATTATTTCTTCTATTGGGAATCACATGGCATGAATAATCTCTTTCCAAATATAAACACAAAATGTTTATCAATATTAAATTCTAGAAACATACCCTTCTTAACAAATTATACCTTTTTCTATAACACACATTCTTACTTCTGATAATTCTTAATTTTATCTAAAATATATGATCACACTGAAACCTGAAACAAGATAAAAGAATTTCTTAATCAAAGGGTCATGTTCTATATATAACATGGTAAATGTTGCATGGTGTTTTCAACTCAAGTCATTCGCTACATTGTTATATTTTTCTTTATAGTAATTGATCATTCAATAACAATCCTTTCTTAGTTCCATTCATCTTCACTTACTCAAGTTCAATTAAATAACAGTAAATATATACATTAAACTTTAATTGTCAATATATATTTCACATTGTCATCCTTATAATTTATTTCTCCAAATTTTAAGAGAAAAATCAACTAATTATAAACCATGAGAATTATCATATTAATCATGAGGTATCGGTTTTCTTGAATCATAAGAAACGACCTGATCATTCTTCATTAGAACACAACCAATTCCCTTCAACAATGAATCATTGTAGAGGAAACAATCACCATTTCTAGAAGATCGGGTCAAAGAAAGAGCATTTACCAAATATCATTTTCATTTATTGAAAACAAACAGCACATGATTATACCAAAATAAATTTAACACCTTTTCATGTTAAATTATTTAGTAGTCTAGATAATTATAAATGTTTTCAATAAATCACTAGTAATAGCTTTCAACTTATTGAAATCATCGATTCTCTATAACATTTTTGGTCTTGGCCATTCATTAACAACTATTTTTTGCTTGTGATCAACTATTAAGACATCCTTATATAAAATTTTCCTAATGAAAGAAAGACGATGTAACTGAAACCATTTTTTATAAATTTCCCATATAACTTATATTAATTAATAGTTTTTTGAAAATTATTATATGTTTTTAATGATCCACATGTCGTGCTGAATATAACAAAATATCAATAATAAAAAAACCACAAACATGTCATAAATTGTCGGAATTTTCTATTCATAAGGTCTATAAAAAATAGGGAAATTTTCCAAACCGAATGGAATAAAAATAGACTCATAATTCTTATATCATGTATGAAATATGGTTTTGGTAATTTCATCCTCCTTCACCTAAAGATGATGGTACCCAGATCTCAAGTCGATCTCGGAAAAATATTGTGCCCCAGAAGTTGATAAAATAATTCATTGATATGAGGCCATGAATAGTCATTCTTAATAGTAATGTTATTCAACGATCTATAATATATGAAAAAAATCAGGGTAACATATATATTTTTAACAAATAGAAAACTATAACCCCATGATGAAGTTCAAGGATGTATTAAAACTTTATGAGGAAACTTTTGTAACTAATTATTAAATTATAGAAGCTCCACTTGATCCATTCATTTAGGTCACCTTTAGAATGGATTATAATTAAGAACTAAGTAAATAATAAATTCAAATTTCTGATCAGGTATAGCACCCAAAAACTCATAATGAAAAACATTTAGGTATATGTTTTCCATTGTCACATCATTAATCTGAACAGTTCCACTATTTTTCAAAATATGTACAATATAAAATTCATTTCAATATTTTAATAGTTTCTGAGCTTCCTGATATATTATCAATTGAATGTGTTCATTCTTTTAGAAAAACAAAAACACATTCTGGAAAAAAACATTTTGATCTCTATAACCAATCTTATTATGAAAAAAAGATATTCTATCTATATCCAAAATAACGTAAAACTCTACGATTGAAAAACAACAAGTTTTATAGGTAATTTTTTTACAAAAAAACAATAGGAATATTCTTATAATTTTTTTATTTAATAAACCTAGTATTTTTAACACAAGTTTTTATTTCATCTCATAAGGTGAAATTTACAATTTTCCGTACAATACAACATAAATAAAGGAATGTGTATACCCAATATCAAACAAGTCACCAGAATCTTCTATATAAAAAATGTACTTGATACCACATAATTGAATGACCCAATATCTTCGGTAGTATTCTAAAAGTATTTTACAACACCTTGTTTCATATAGTCTAGCAGTTTCCCATTATTAAGATCCTTCTTTGGGAAGGTATGTAAAAAATTCACAATCTCACCATATTGAAAAAATTTTACATTTTTCTTTTCATAAGTAAACAGTACATCATTTTCATTTAAATGTTTGTATATATGTCAAAACTTACCTCATAAAAAACACTTCCCATGTTTGTTAAGTCATTCCACATGGTGATTTTTATCACAATTTCCACAAAATAGAAATTGTATTCTCTTACCTTATGATCTCATTTATAAATTCTTACCCAATTATTTCCATCTGGAACTTTTATTTTTCATATTTTGAAAGTAAAAAATCATCGCTAAAAATATATATATTTCTACCCTCTCTTCGCTTTGAAAAAGTTTCTCATAACATTTTAATTCACATTAATCCAATTCCCTTCAATATCTTGATTTTAATCCTTGGTAAAAAATGATTGATTTTACTATTAAGAGCTTGAATAAGATTTGCAGTATACAATTCCAATAGAATGAATTTTTCCTCTTATAGAGCCACGGAATATTCATATTTTTATTTTAATTTCTATAATTTTTTTTCATTCTAATTCAAGCCACCATAGAAAAATATTTCTAATGGAAACTATTATTAAATTCATCTCATTCCAAGGAATAAATTTCTTATCTTTACCTAATACTATTGAACATTGACCAAAATAGGTCATATTAGAAATAAAACCAATAAATTTAATGTGTATCATTTTGGTTATCTAAACACGCCATGAAATCGAATACCCTTTCAAGGTATTTCATCCACCCTTTATTGAGTACGAGGACATATGTTCTACTGAAATAAATAGTGTGTTTCCTCATAAAATGTTTCAGCATTACCATGTTCCTTGTTGGTTTATCTAGCCATTTGTTTTTATGTTTTACACATCCATTTATGGCATATATCAACTAATATCGTCCGATCACAAACTAATTGGTTCCAATTTTCACTATTCCTAGTTATGAATTCTAAGAGATATCATCCTACCAGTGCCTTCCTACTACAGCTTAAATTTTTATTCTATATAAAACAATTATAAATAGACATAAATTTTATTGATAAACATGGTAATATTCAAATTCTATATCATATTAAATTAACCATAATGTAAAAAAATCATTATGGTATTCTGTTAACATCGTCCCAACCCCTAAACTTATCTTAACCATGCTCAAATACCAACTACAGTGACCCAGTTTTAAATATTACATAATATAGATAATAATTAATACACAACAACCGACAAACATAAACATACAATGATATTAAAACAATACCCATTTTTCCATAATACAAAGGTCTTCAAAAAAACATGATTTATTTTGAAGAAAAATATTTACAACATTCAACTTGGATTATTATTTTCTCTTAACCAACCATAAACTCTGTAAATGATATTTTAAAACATGGTATGACCACAAAAATTTCATTAAGGGACACAAAACTGTGTAAATAATCCATTAGTCCATAAATACTTACAATCACATGAAAGATATAAATCTCACCCTAAAAAGTAATATATACTAACATTGTTAAAAACATGTGGTTTCCGTAAAACAAATCACGCATAATCAATCCATTTAGGAAACGCGGTGAATAATTTTCATACCATAATTAATTATGATTTTTACCCTCATGACTAACATATTTTTTGTAACACTTACAACAAACTTACAATTTATCCCTTGCGGCTACCTTATAATGTAACTATCATTGTTACATTTTGAATAACCATAACAGTAATATTCCAACATACCTAATGCATTGTAGGGATATCATGGAACCATACATATTTGAATAATAATTTAACCAGCCTTCAAAATAAATAATCCCTATGAATAATAACATAATCATAAAACATGAGTGATTTCATCCAAAAAACATTCCTTGAAGAAAATCTTTTAATTCAATGGAATATTGTGTATAAAGAAATGGGATTTTTTTTAAAAAAATCATTTAATCTAGTAAATTTTACATCTAAATTATAATTATTCATGAAATTGTGAAATAATGCTCATGTTATATATTTTAAAAAACTCTTTTTTCAGTTTTGTGAAAAGAGACATTAAATAGGGTTTTAAAAGGAATGTCTCTTAACATGAGTCTGTATTCAATGAAATTTGTTAAAACATAATTTATAATTGTTTAAATAGGGTTAAATATTTATTAAAAAATTATATTCATGTTTATAATACCTTAAATTATATTCTTATAACGTATTTCCACCTATTTATTAATATTATTTTGTAATTTTCATTATTCCGGGTGCGTTTGTTTCAACGTTTCATGATCGGTTCATTTTGGATTTTCTTGTATAATTGAAATAATACTCTAGAGGAGGGAATATATATACACGTTTTTTTAATCAATTATATGTGAATTTAAACTTTCCATGAATGCAGTAATTGGAAATGAAAACTTATAGTCCAAGATGGGGGTGAATTAACACACCGTAGATGGTGATTTCCTTTTTAAGAATAAAAGGAGAAAAGGCGTGATTTTATGATGGATATACCATTAACATAAATACGTAAAGTATATATATAATACTATAGTTATCAATAACATTTTGATATGGGGTGCATATATAGTATAAGTGATAAAGAATTTAAAATAGAAAGAGGAATATACCTCTCGAATATTTCTCCTTGAAATCACCATTAAGCACATGGAATTGGTATTTTCATGATATAATAAATACTAGAATATGGGAATGGATGAGTATAAAAGAATTTTTCTGATTATAGTCGATAAAATAGGTTCAAGGTGATGAAATTAAGTGAAGTAGTGTGTCCATTTTAATAAATGTGGTGAGGGGTAATTTAGGAATTATGAAAAATATTAAAATATAATAAGTCTAATATAGGGGTAAAGACATAGAAAAGGCCCAAAAACTCATGG
The DNA here is from genome assembly GCA_963277665.1 of Viscum album. Lineage (NCBI taxonomy): Eukaryota > Viridiplantae > Streptophyta > Magnoliopsida > Santalales > Viscaceae > Viscum > Viscum album. Next base: position 195,410,897 of record OY728145.1, read on the forward strand.
GATTACATTTTTGACAGAATATTATCCCATTTTTTTATTCAATATTTTTCTGATTTTTTAATAATTAAATAAAATATTTTCTTCATGATATATAATTTTTGTCAAATTTAACAATATTCATAACCATGACTTTTAAAACATCCAAACAAATTTTAAAATCCAAATAAAATATTTTATTATATATTATAATTGTAATATTTATCTAAAAAATTCATTTATTAGCTTCAGTATCTCAGTTTATATTTAATTTAATATTTTTAATATCATGTATATGATTTTTATTAAATTAATAATTACCACATCATTGTTGTGAAAGACTTTAAATTATTTATTTTTTTCCTAAAAAATATACTAAATTATCATTATAAAGATAAATATTTTATATTTCTCAAAAAATAAGGTCTAAATAATATTTTCAAAAACTGTATACTAAAAAGATATACTAATTGAAAACGATAGTGTAAAGAACATGACTTTCATTTAATTAAAATATTAAAAAGGACTTAAAGTGATCCATTTAATTCCAAAAGTGTCCCAAATTTTAATAAAAATTATATTATAGTTGTAACATACCCATCCAAAAGGATTCATATAAAGTTTTAGTTCATTTAATGGTTATTATAATTTTAATTAAAATCATTTCATTGATGTTTCTTCAACTTACACTTGCAATGCATTAGCGTTACATAAGCATTAGAGTTAATTATTTCATATATACAAATTAAAAATAAATTTCTATCATAAAAAAACTAATTAGGTTCAATATAATATTTTATATTTTTTTATTATGATAATTTAATCATATCCATCTCAAGAAAACTTCTTGAATTTGTTAATTTTACTTTTCTTTCCTTGTGTAAGCATTGAACTGGAATTTGGATAATATTCATGTTATATAAATATAAAATAATAAAATTTTTGAAAAAGAAATCAATTATACCTAATAATTAATACAAAAATAAACTAAAGACTTTTATATCTCAATTATTATCTATAAGAAACCATATTTGATTTTATTAATACTGCATTGGAACTACATCGACAATAATAAATATTTTTATAGTTATCGTGAAATAAATTGTCATTAACATGGTATGAATTATTTCTGTTCAATAGTTCGATTATAATTTCATAATTTAGTCATTAAATTATTGAAATAAAGTTTATATCGTTATTATGTCTCAATGATGTAAGAAAAATACAGTGTTTTAAAAGAATATATTATTTTTTTAATATTTACAAATAATATAATTTTTTCATAAAGTTATCAAAACATCATAGTAAGATAATTTCAACATTGTAAATTCAAAAATTAAATTAGTTTTTTCAAATTATAATTATATAATTTGAAAATTAATCTTTTAAAAATTACCATATAATAAATCATCTTAATAAATTTATTTTCATTAAAGAATTTTTTTTAATAATTACATAACATGATGAACTTAACTATTATATTCAATAATTTTAATATTAAAACAAATTATTCTCATTGAACCTGTGTTTTTACACAATACCTCTAGTAAAGTACGTTTGTTGTCGCTAATATCTAGTACTTGATGTCATACCCTGTTGGAACCTCAAAGATTCATCAAACGTTTGGGAACCTTCCAAAATCTACTCGGTTCCGGAATTTGAAAAATAATGTTCAAAAAATATATATACATGATACCCAATTTTTATAAACATAGATGCTACATTCAATAATAAATGCACCCAAAGATTCCCTATGCTTCTTCATTAAGGTGTTGTTGTTCCTCATGTGTCCCTTTTTGCCACACGAAAACAAACATTATCTTATTCTTTATCCTACCTCTAAATCCTCATCCTCTGGTTCAAATGGTGTGAAGAATCTATAGACATGGTTTTAATATTTGGCCATTTCACCTGTATTTTTGTCTTTTTTACCATAAGAAAAAATTGACTGGATGTGACACACCAAGTCCCTTCCTAGGATTGAAGTATAATGGGTGTACCGCCCAAAACCCCCAACCACTATACAAAAGGCACGTTAGTAGAATTGAGTTGGAAAATCCCCAAATAAGGGATGCCTTGGTTTATATCAACCAACAATAGACTCTTATCTCTTATGTATAATAACTACTAGTAAAAAAATATTATATAAATTAATTGATGAACTATATATAACAAAATCATGTGAAAACAATACAACTACTATTCCAATTAGTAAAATACCAGACAAACTATACACCTAAAAATATTATAAAACATAATATATATATGTATATGTATAGAACTAGAAATTTCCTCCACACAACAAGTACCTTTATAATAATCTCCAATTTCAATTGTCACCACCACTAGTAAGGACGAAGATTCTGCATTTTTCACCACCAAGATTCACATGGCATTGACTATAAATGAGCAAAAACATATTTAGATCTACCAAGAATACTTCAACAAGTGTTTCATATGTACAAACATAAAACATGTGGAAATAATGCTCATAAAGGGGTGATTATAAACATACTTAGTAACACTCCTAAAAAACCCAATGGAAAGACTAAGTTAAACCATTAACTCAGAACCCCTAGTTCAAGCTAGAAACTAAGAGGAAAATATGGAAGGTTAATCTACGTACAATACACAACTAAATATCTCAATTATGTAAGTAAGATACTTATAAACTATGAAAAAATTATATAAAGATATACAATATGATCAAATAAATGATTTTGGAAAAGTGAAGATTCCACAAATCCTAAATTTTATAGCCTTCTACAAACCATATCTCAAATAAAATGCATACCGCAGTAATGAGTCATAAATCTTGATGAAATATGTGATTCTCACCATTTCCAACTACCACACCACCATGAAAATCCATAAAGGGAATCATGCTCATTACCAAAGTATGCATATCTATTAGAGGAATACCATAACATTTATTCCATTAGTACCATATAACTGATCAACTATTTAAACCACTAATTATAATCAACCCATGTAACCTCATAGGTACTTTGGTGGATGATCACAAACTATAAGTAATGAGTAGTGATATTGATTTGAGTGGAGGTTCCCATGACCCATACAAACACTTTAGGAAAGAGGTTATCAACTCTATAGATAGAGGGAAATCTTTCCTTTGTTTGTGAGTGGGATAATGACCCTATCGGATTGGTATGTAAATGATATTTATCCTTCATATAATTTTCCCAACCTATTCACTCCTAAGACACATAATTAGTTCTATACAAAACCTCAAGTGAAGCTACCCAAATTTTGAAGGCCTCTATTTAGAGGAGTGGGTCTATTTGTATAACATGAGGATACTACCCCTAATTCAAGAGTAGAAATAATATAGGAAATCATAACAATATGATCCATTATATAAAGTCACATCAAGCATCATGAAAAGTTGGAAAATAATCCCAAACATATAGGAATGTTGCAACATGATGAAGGTCATAGAGTATACATTAGAAGCCTCAGAATAATACAAAAGGAAAAAAATAAAAAACTATTTTCTTGGATGCACCATGTATCACTATGCACACTACAATCTTGACATGTCAAATCACTTATATATCGCATCTACCATTCACTTTTCCTAACTTGAAAACACGAAGAACACTCAAATACCAATAATAGAAGAATTAGATTGTCATAAAAACTCATAAGGCCACCAGAAATGATGTATTTAAGATATATTTTCTGAGTGGAGAAATGTTTATGATGATGAGATAAAAATAGATTTCAAATTAATAATAAATAAACCATTGACCTAGTGGATCCAAGATAGAATCCGATGTCAACACAAACATGCGTAAACAAATGTACAAATGTCTTTGATCACTTTTCTTAATGATTCCAATCTAGATATCACTTCATCTCCAAATAAATTTTATGAGAAATGTAAAACCCTACAACTCAACGGGGTAATAAAATGGTTCCTAAATTATATGATTTGATCTAAAAATCTATATAATCCCCAAATGGTATCCTCATGATTTAAAGGAGAAAGACCATGATACCCCAAACTTGGTAGGGATCACGACCCTAAACAACGATACCAAGGAGAACTTCCAAGTGTATAATTGTATATATAAATATAATTATAAATGGGTACTTGAAAAAAAAATCACCGACCAATGGATGGAGTCTGATGAATCCCACAACCATGACAAATAGTATCATCAATAATTAAAAAAAAATTTATACATGAGTTAATATGTATATCAATCGATGGGAAATCAAATACATTTACTTAGAGTTCAATATTCAGTTAATTTAATTAATTCTCATTAATGAATATTTTATATAAGTTCTTTCCAATATATCATTTAAAAAAATTTCTCAAAAAAACTATTAATCCAATTCTCATCAAAAAATCATTTATGATATTTCATAAGTATTAGGACACTTATTTAGAATTTATGGAACTAATTAGTCATTATTCAAGAACAATTAATTCTTATATTTGGAACATCAATTTCCTTTCAACTTTGATAGGTTGGAATGCCTCTAACAGTTTCCTAATTCATATTCAATACTTTCCAATAGACTATATAATGCAAATGATAAGGCCCATCAGACTTAAATCATATGTAAAAATCAATTATTAATTAAACACAAATAAAAATTCATCATATTTATATGAAAAATATTATATATATATACATTTAAACGCAACATTAGTTAAGGGGAGAACTCAATACCAGTGACTTTAAACATAGAAGAGCTCAAACAACCAAGAATCACCACCCAAATGGATCCCAATAAACCCAGAACCCTGAAGAAGGTTTAACACCATTACATTTGGGTTCCTATACCACCCTGTGAATTTAGAATGTATTTTTATGTTAAAATAATATTCATGATAGAGTTTACCACACACAACAATGAGATTAAATGAACCATGATATACTATGAGAATATTATTTTTTAAATATGATATTTTTAAACTAGCCATTGGTTTGGTGGGTATGAATAAGAGTAACCAAATTCTTATATATATTTAGAAATTTTTTCCAAATTTAATTTGTTTGGATTAGTTTTTAAGAGATAATTTCTTAATTTTATATGGTAAAAATTAAATTACATAAGGTTAAGAATATTTATGGTTTAAAATTGTAGTTTTTCATAAAAGAGGTGTTTCCTTAAATTTGGTATTTTTATTTTAAAACATCATTTTTAGAATTTAAAATTTTAATTTGATGAAATTAATTTTATTTTTTGTTGTATCTTATAAAAAATATTTATGGGGGAATTTGTTTTGTTTTATTTATAAATAGTTGATTTTTGGGTGAATAATGAAAAAAAAACTGATTTTTAAAATTGTGTCACTTTTATGACATTATCATGATATAATAATGACTTTAATGTTAATGAAATTTTTTAATAGATCATATATATTTTTAGTAAGTAATACAATTCATATAAAAATATAATATTGAACATAAAAATCTATGTTTTACATTTTATAAATCTATGTTTCGTTTTTTTTAAATTAAGGATATTTTCCGTGCTTCTCTTTTCATCAATTTTTCTCGGGGTTCATTTATATTTTTATATTTTCTTAAATTTAAAAAATCATATTTTTTTAAATAATTTAAATAATCTAATGGGAATAAATGTTTTAAATTATTTTCGTGTAATATCTTTTTTATGCTTAAAATGGATATTTGTCTAAAACAGATTTTATTGCATTTTATGAATGTATATTAAATGTAAAACTTACAAATTCTGGTAATTGAATCATAAAAAAAACATTCCATATTTTTAATCCACGTTTTATAATTTTTTTTAGTCCCATTTCATTTTTGGATTGAATAAATATTAACTGTGCAAAAATTTTATCACCCCATTAAAGGGTAAAATGTGTTCATCAGGGTTAAAACTATTGGATAAGGTCTCAAAATATATCCAGAAGTTTAATTTATTTCATTGTATGAGTTTTTTCTACCAAAATCATTATATATTATAAAATATTGAAATTTATTTCTATTTTCCCTGATAAGGACCATTATATTATTTTATGCAAAGATTATGTAAAAAATGTCAGTCAAATTTATTTTAATATTTAAAATATATTTTCATTACTATAAATTTTTTATTAATCGTTATATATTAATATATTGAAAATGAATCATTTATTTATATTTTTTATTATGTTTAATTTTTAGTCATGGTATATTTTTTGAAAACTCTTACACATCGCTAATGCAACCCTTGTTCGAATCATTGAAAAATCACAGTAAATAGTTATAAAATATTAAAAGTTTTGTATTTTGGTAATGTTAAATTATTTCAATACTTCTATCAATCCAAATTAAAGTTTTTAATTTTTTTAAATATTAAAATTCAAACTCCATGTTAATATTGATGTTTTTAAATTGAAACTATGTCGGTTGTCAAAAAAATGACCTAAATGATATTTTATATTAAATTATATTTTATTATTCATTCAAAAAATCTATAATAAATTATTTTAATTTTTAAAATAATTTGGAAATGGTCAATAATGTAATCCATTTTCAAATTATGATCAACATTCCCCTTTTCAATTCAAAAATTAATGCATAAATACTAAGTATCTTATTGCCATGGTATGTGTAAAATGGGTTAACAAGTTACCAATTGAAGAGAAGGATTAAAGAAATTAAAAAAAATATCTAAATAAATTTTTTTCATTATATTGATACCATATAATAACCCCATAGATATTGACCCAAATTTGATCCACCTTACTGTTAATGTGATATTATATAATTTTTTTTAGAATAATTACATGTGTACCACTCATATCAATATCAAAGGGAACCACCTTTCCACTATTCTCCACACATATTTTTCTCTTTTCACAATAATAATATATCCTAAAACGTTAGTATATGTGTCCATGAGGTTTTTTTATTTCAAAAATATCTATAATATATTCCTTAAGATTCTTTTAAAGGGAAAATAATAGGAATAATAAGTATATGTTACTACCAACCGTTTTCATGGATCATTCTTCTTAAACCTCGTCCCAAATGATCTAAAACCATATTAATATATTATAATAATTAAAATTATTACAATGATATGTTTTTATATTAGTTTTTTAAAAAATTTCTATCTCTTACCCATCTGTTGGAAATTGATGACGTTGCTCATATGTAAGTGTAGAGTATCACCTCCATGAAGTGGAGTGATTTTGTTTTCATTTACACTTTACATGGATTGTTATAATGAAATATTTCAGGAATATATATGGTATATAATATATATTTATGACTATTTAATGTTTAATTATTATTTACCATTTTTAACACTATCCTTGTAAAAGAAAAATCATTACTCATGTGTACATATGGACTATCATCACTACATAATGATGTAATTAATTTTTTAACACCACCATTTTTGGATGGATATAAATTTGTATATAATGGTTTAGTATTTTATTTAATAAATTCCCAATATTTTTGATATGATGAATCCATGAATGAGGTGAATGTTCTAAGACCATCGAACCAAATCATGGATGGAAAAGAGAATATTTTCCACATAAATTTTCATTTTAATAAATAAATATTAATAAAATATTACTTCGAAAATATATGAGAATCATATCTCATAAGATAAAAGTTAATATGGATTTGTTATAAATTTATAATAATAATTTCTTATTATACATGAGGTTAATATGAAGTGTGAATAGATTTTTGAGCTTAGGTAAGTGTTTATTATATCAAATTTATTTCAGTAAATAATATTCCATATTTATTGCCAATTTATTTTTTGTAGTGTATGTGGAGAATATGAATTTATTTTATAATTTTATTAATGATTATTATGTAGATTTAAATATATATATATATATATATATCTTCTATTTCATGAGTTTTTTTCTCAATGATTATCGAATCAATAAGGGTTCTTCATCTCAATATTATTTTATTGAGACATGTTCCATGATATGAAAATATTTTTAATTATATGGTATACATATTTACCCTTTTATATTATTTAACATAAATATATTTACATTAATTTTTTTAATTTTTTATTTAATTTTATTTATTTCAAGGCTATGGGATTTAAAGGTTATGAAATAGGTAACAGTTTATATTAGAATTTCATTTTCTTTTAGGATTCTCAACATAAAATTTCAATTGAGGGAAATTATATAATAATTATATTTTAAACCCCATATAATTTATTCTCATATTGTTATTTCTACTTTTTCATGTATTTTCCCAATCCTATAATATTTGGTACTTAAAATTATTAAGAAAATGTTTTTAAGAAAATACATCATTGTTTCCAATATTTGGTCACCAATATTTAGTCTACATGACAATGTTGTTAAAAATAATTTATAAAAGTTTTTCTCTATGGTTAATTTTTTTATAGAGAATTTTTTTCTACAATTTAATTTGTTAGTAAATTATTAAATTTAATGTTTCAAATGTTTTTTATATGATTATTTATTTAATTTTTATACTATGTTGTAATAATATCAAAATTTTAATGTTTACCGAATTAATTTATTTTTTCACCTCCATGACCATTATTTTATTTAAAGCTTATTTCATATGATTAAATGGTCATTTTAAATGAAAATATTTTTTTCAATACTATAATAATTTTTTGTTTTAAAATATAAAAAAAAGATAAAGATAATTTCAATATTTTCGAAGAAATATTAAAATTATTGTTTAAAGTTATATTTAATTCATTTTAACACCCTTTAATTAATTTAATGCTTCACTAGGGGCAGGTTTTTAGGAAAATATCCATTATATTTTCCTTGATTTTTTATAATGATGGTTTTTTTCTAATGAATTTATGAAAATTTTTACCTTCCCATAATCTAATTAATATATGTTGAAATAAGTATTGTTTTTACGACATCATCCACATTAATTCTTTAGATATATTACGAATAAGTGATAATGTAATTTTTATGAAAACTAAATTTTTTCCATATATTATGCTATAGTGAATCTATACTTTTTTATGATCTTTTGGAAAACTTATTTATGGTATCTATTGTGTGATGTGTAGTCTCAGAGTGATATAGCACCCCAATGCATTGGGTAAAGATTTATATCTAATGAGATGATATGAAAGGGAATGGGGAGTAATCCATATTTAGTAAGGGGCTCTATCTGCTATCACATACTCAAAAATATGCATTGAATAAGGAAATTATTTTATGATGTTTAAACCCAATACACTATGGGACTATGTATCATTTGATAGTCATAGCAGAAAACTATAAATAATTAAATTATGGAATGATGGATGAAACCAATCCACTATGGGACTTTTTTCATAATAATTGTATTCAAATTGATCCTTCATGGATGATAGTTTATATACACTCTTTATACTCACCTACCCTATTATAAAAAATTATTATTCGATGACACTTAATTTATGATCTATGACTTATTTGGTATAATCTTCCTAATTTATCATCATTTTATAATACCCTTATTACTATCTAATTCTTATATATTATATTGATTGATATCACCCATGTTTACCCTTATTGAACACATGATATCACCTTTTATTATATTTCCATTTCACTAGGTTATGATGAATGATTTTATATAGGATAATACATGAATGTTTTTAGGTGTGGATAATGTTTGTGTATATGTAGAAGTTTTCACATGGAAAAAAGAAAATTTGAGTATAAAGAGAAAAATACCACTATAATGATAGAGACATTATATTTTTACATATAAGGTTTTCTCTAACTCTATAAAACTCTAAACATAAAAGTTACTTAGTATGTATGTGAATGAGTATTTAATATTGATATTTTAATTATGGTTGGTTAAAGATATATCAATTTATATTCTATTAAAGATGGTATGCAAAAATTATGTTTTTAGATTCATATCAGTGCGTACAAGTTTCATGCAATCTCAATTTGTATTTTAGTAGGGCTTAGATAACTTTAAATGCCAGGAAGATATCATATTAGGATAATTAATGAGTTAATTATACCATTATGGGGTTTTCTGTTTATGGATGATCATATGTTTAAGCCATAAATACTCTTTTTATGATTCAAGTGATGCTGCTTTAAGGAAATTAATAATTTTTTTTGAAACATAATAGATGATTGAGGTATATGTATTTATTAGTATTAAAATTTGATTTATTGTGAATTAATTCATGAATAATTTTAATGGGGATAAATGTTAAATAGAACACCCATCCATTAGGGTTAATAAATTTTTTTATAATAAGGTAATAATGATTTATGGGAATAAAAGGGTTATCAATTTTTCGGAATATATGTTCAGATTACCTTCATATTGATAATTTATTTGATGAATTTTTTATTAAAGTTATTTTTTAGTAACTACAATATATTGGGAAACATATATGATTAAGTTAAAAAGAATTTAATATTTAAGGATATAATTTTATCTAAGGAATAAAGATTTATTTTACATGTGGATGAATAATTTTTTAGGGTCTTATGGTGATTCACATTATTTTATGAAATGATTAATAGATTTTAGAGAATAAAATATTAGGGTATATACAATTTTGTTACCTGAATTTGTCAATTATTAATTTAATTTCGGTATAAATTTAATGTTTATAATGAAAAAATATGTGATCAAAACAGTCTGATGATTTGTTTTTAAATTTGGTTAGACATATTTTGGATGATTTTAAGGATAATTATTTATGTAATGATTTATGTTAAACATTGGGTGTTATTTATTAGGGATTTGTAGATCAATGAAGAATTATTTATATTTGAAATTTTCTTAACATCTGGTAATACTTTTTGATCATTTTAGTGGTATGAAATGAAAGGATATTTTTCCACCCTTTTTGGATCATTTGTTATATTAAAAATTAATGTTAATTATTTAGGAATGAAAAATTCATTATAGTTATTTATCTTATGACATGATGTTGAGGTTGGAAACTGCTCGAAAAACAAAAAAGGATGAAATTATGGGAATAAATAAAGTTAGTATATTCTCTCAGATTGTCTATATAGATGGTAAATATTTCCTTGAAAAAAATAAAGACAAAATTGGATTAACTGAATCCTTTGTAAAAATATTACTTAGCTATGAATGTATTCTTTATGAAACCCATTTATATGTATGATTATAATAATGATAAAATAATGGTTTTATAATTAGTTTAGAAAAAATAAGATCACAAATATTAAAATAGAAATTAAATCCCTTTTTAAAATGAAATTTAATATATGTGGATTAAAAGGTAATTTTTCCACCAATGTATATTTATCATACTCTCCTTATATTTTATTTTATAATTTTTTTAAACCCTTTTTATCAAACATGAGATAAAAGTTTTTGGATGAAACTTCTTTAAGGGAGTAGAATGTAACACCCAAAGATTATTTCCTGCATGAATGGCTTGAATGCCTTCATTTTTTATTCATTTTTTATAATAACGATGTTAAGGGTTTGGGGGAACCCGTAAATAGACCATAGGCTTCATGAAATAACAATACTTGTAGGTATTAAATAAAATATTCCTAGATGAAGACTACTTGAAATTGTCTCTATGCTGCATTTACATCATGATCCACACTCCACTTTCACATGATTGGTGGGCTAGTTATCCTTTGCTGGGATGAAAAGGCCTGGTAAAGGTATACAATATAGTCCCTCCCATTATTCGAAGTCTGATTATCTTTTCTCTAGTGAATTATCCTACTTTAAATCCTCATCTAGGGCATTTCTCCTTGTAAGTCAGTTTGGTACATTTACAATTCATGTGGCCTGAATGCCTTGAGGTATCCAAAACTCCTTTGATATGGCTCTAAGGCCTTGGGGTGGCCCGGAAGCCTTACTTTCCTGATGGTATTGGGTGATTATAAGGCCTTGAAGGGCCCAATGTCCAAACCGGTGGCCCGAAGGTCCAAACATGTGAATAGTTCCTACTGCTATAGTAATTAGTTTAATATTACTGTTATAACCTAGTTATTCCCTTATCAAGTATAAATATGAGTAATAACATTGTGAAATATTTTTTAAAATTTTTTATTATGTAAATTTATTTATTAGTGAATATGAAATAATCGGTCAATTTTTAATGATAAGTATTAAATTACATATGGTTAATAATATTTAATGATTCAAAGGGTCTCATTTCAATCAATGTAGGTTTCATTTATATGTTTTATTTTTATTTTAAAACAAAAAGTTATGAAATTTTTAATTTTAATTTGATTATATATATTTAATTTTTTTAATCATCAAATCAAAATTATCTAAGAGTAATTTTTTGGGATTTTTCAGAATTTTTTTTATTTTCGAAAGGATCATAAAAATTATTGATTTTTTAAATTATGTCACTTACATGACATTATAGTGATATAATAATGGCTTGTAATTTTTCAAAACAAGCTTGAAATATGAAATATATATCATTAAAAAGTTTTATAATTCATTTAAAAATATAATGTTAAACTTAGAAACTAATGTTCGATATATAGTACATCTAAGGGATGTTTTTCTTCAAATAAAAACATTTTTTAGTACATCTCATGTTTTATTTTTTTAATAATATTCCCCTCAATTTTGGATTTATTTTAAGTTATAATAAATCTATTTTTATATAACATAAATTAATTAATTCAATGGAAAGAATCATCTTAAAAATATTTTGAAAAAAAATCACTTAACATGCTTCAAACATTCATTTTTCTATAGAAAATGTTCATTGAATATTTGTGAAATGATATTAGAAGTAAACATTACCAATTTTATAAATTGACTCAAATAAAATTTATTACATATTTGGAATGATAATTTTATAATTTTGTGACAATTTTCAATTCATATTTGGTCATACAAAATATTATATGTGGTAAAGGTTTACCACCTCGGTAATGGGTAAAATGGGTTAATAACAGGTGCAAATATTATTTGAGGTCTCAAAATCTCTCCAAAGATTGAATTTATTCAATTTTATTTGATTATTTCTAAAAAAATGTCATACATTAAAAACTATGGAAATTTGTTGTCATTATCCATTGACAGTGACATTATTATTATTTTAAGTAAAGAATAAGTACAAAATTTCCCCTTGTATCATTTAGTTTATCTAATAAATTTTCATAAGATTTAAAATATGCTATAAAATGGTAATAAAATTTTATTTATGAGTTGAATATATTATATAATTTATAATAATTTATTTAAAGATTTTTTATTTGTATAACAACCTTAAATTCTTATGAATTCCTAATGCAATGCTTCGACATGTTGGTGAAAAGACAAAGTAAATAATTTTTAAGTATTAAAACTAATGTGTTTTAGATAATTTAAAATCCTTCATGATTTTAATATAAAAAAGGTAATAAATGGTTTAAATATTTATAATTTAACTCCCTAATCATATTTATGTTTTTTAATTCAAATAATTTCAATAGTCCTAAAAATGACTTTAAGGAAATATTATGTTAAATAGTATTCATTTAACAAGTTTTGAAAGTTAAACAAATATCACCATTTCTAAAATTGATGGAAAATGGTCTACAATTTTTATCATTTTGACACTAATTATCCACTCTCACTTTTTTCATGACATTATTGAACCTTAATGATTAAGTATCATGGTACCAAGGAAAGGGTTAATAGGGTTTATAAGGGGTTAAACTAATGTGGTAAGGGTTAACATAACATAATAACATGTCTAAATCTTGTTGGTAGAATGGATTTAAAACCTATCACAACATAAATTTTTAATTGAAACAATTTTGAGTCACTTTTATAGGACAATGACATGATGACATTTTAATGTTTATACTAATTAGCAGTGTGCCACTTAACTCACCTGTAAAAGGGAGAATCCCATCATAGGTTATATATACCACATGAGCCCGTTATCAAAACTGGTATTAACCCAAATAATCTACAAACATCTTTATCAAATTCCTCATCATTCTTTTATTTCTAAAAGTATTTTATAAGTATCCTTAAGGAGATTTTCAAAAGAAGATACCCAAAAACGGAGAATATGTTTTTATTGACATTTTTCATGTTTTTTCTAATAAACCTAACTATAAATATTCTATAAATATATTTACATTTTGTAACAATTATATATACATAAATGATATTTTTTTATGTCAATTTTATTTCCATTTTATATCTCCTTCCCATCCATTGGAAAATGATAATATCCCACGGGTGTATGTGTAGAGTACCACCTCCATGAAATGATATGATTTGTTTTATATTTCCAATTTAAATGAATATACATAAGGATATATTTAATTAATATATATTATAAAATTATTATTATGTAAAAGTTTAATAATTTTTATCTTTTCCCCATTATATCCATCAAAAAGTAGAAACATCACACATGAGTACCTAAAAACTACGATCTCCAAAACGTAGGTTAATTCAGTTTTCATAACCACCCTCTATGGATTGATATAAAAGTGTATATAGTTAACAATTATGATATTTATTAAATGATTAATATTTATTTGAGGATGAAACCATGACCAATGTCCATGGAGTTGAATCTTCAAACTGAAACATGCATAACAAACTGGCCAATCCTCACTAGAATGTTCATTTTAATGAAGAAGTATTAACAAAAGAGTAATTATAAATTATAATTTAATAATATATAGTAAGTTAAGTATAAAAATTTATATATTATAAATCTATAAGAAACCTAATATTATAATACATGATGTAAAGATCCTATAAAATTATATTCAGGACCTGAGGTAAGGGTTTCTCGTCTTAATTTTTTTGGGAGACATGTGGCATATTAATTTTTTTTATTTTTTTTATTGAAATTATGAACCCTAAATGAAATTCAGGATTTTTTAATTAAGATTTTTTGTATTTAAAAATAAATACAAGGTCATAATATTTTGATTTTGGGATTACCAAAACAATTAGTGTTCTTCATCACAATATTGATTCATTGAGATATGTTTCATTTTATGAACCTATCTTGGTTTATATGTGTATATTATTCATGTTTTATATTTTATGTCCTGAATATATTTATATTCATCATATTTAATTTTTCATTTAAATTTATTTCTTTCAACGGGGTTATGATTCAAAAGGTACCATGGTGGTATGATTTTATGTTAGAATATCATTTTCTCATTATTATTTATGTAAAATATCCATTGATATAAATTATGTGATTCTTATACATTAAAACCAATATATTTTCTTATCCTGTGGTTATTTTTGTGTTTATTAATAAATGGTATCATAATTTTCACTTTTCGACTCATAATTATTGAGAAATGTTTTTCAAGAAAATCTGAATTTTTTTTATATTTTTAGCTACGAATCGTTATATTACATATCTATATTATTATAAATGTTTTATAAAATATTAATATATAATTTAATGTTATAGAAACTATATTTGAACAACCTTTCAATTTATTTATAAAATATTAAAATTAATCTTTTAAAAAGTGTTACATAAAATTCATTTTCCACTTTATATACCAATGTGTGAAAATAATCCTTATTTTAATGTTTACTAAATTAATAGATCTTATTGACAACATTACCATTCATTTATTTGAAGATTACTTTATAATTTTCAATGGAAATCTTTAAAGATATAATTTTTCTTAATATTATAATAATATTTAGTTTTAATGATACTGATAGAAAATTATATTTTCCATATTCTCAAAGAAATAATAAATTAAATTTTATTGGAATATATCATTATTGCCAACAAAATTTAAGGGTGTTTATATTAGCTTGGGGTATGATGTTATGATAAATATAGGTTAGTTCTTTAGATAGATTAATATAATGTTTTTAAGGATGATTTTACGAAACTCATTAGTTTACCATGGTTTAATTTAGATATGATGAAATAAGTAATGTTTATATGATACCACCCACTTACTTTTTCTGTGTGTCATATGAATATGTGATGATGAAATTTTTATGAATCCCATTTATTTTTACATGGGTTACGCTATGATGAAATGATGATTTTTTAATGACATTGTTGTATAATTATGTATGATTTCCACTATGTGATGGGTGGGACCATAATTATATAGACCACTAATGAATAGGGTAAGGATTGATATATCGCGAGATAATATGAACTAGAATGGGGAGTGAACCTAATTCAATATGAGATTATATCCTCTATGATAGTCTTGGAAGTGATCCTGAAATAAGGAAAAAATGATATGTAGATTTAACCCAATCTACTATGAGACTATATCCACTATGATAATATTGAAAGGGATCCTTGAACAAGAAAATAATGGTATTGGGAGTGAACTGAATCCGCTATGGGACTCTAACCACAATGATTTTCAAAAAAGTGAGACTTGACTAAGGAAATAATCATCTATTTTTTTTTATGATCAAAACATATGTTTAATGGCTATGATATACTTCTATGGATTATTATTTATTATTGGAGATTACAAAATCTTCTGACTCAAGTTTATTGTTATTGAAAATTTTTATGAAATAAATCTTGATTTATGATCTTTGATAGATTTGGTATGAATTTTATAATCTCTGATCATGCTCTCATGAAATTATTATTATCTTAATCATTTATATTATCATAGTATGATATCTCTCATGTTTACCCTTTTTGAGCTTTTAAGATCAACCTTTCTTTTGTTTATATTTTTATAGGTTACTAATTATGATATTATATAAGATAATACTATAAGTTTATTAGGTTTGGGGAATTGTTTTGGTGATATAAAAGTCTTTGAATGGATTAAAAAAATTATTTTATAGGTAAAAAAGTTATATGATGGGAAATACATTGGTTTTTTTTACACACAGGTTTTTTTATAACTCATTAAAATTATAAACCTAAAACGTATTGGGTATTTGTGTGAGTCGATGTTTTTTATTGATATTATTATTATTATATATAGTTAAAGATGAATCACTTCACTTGGTATAATTAATATTTTGTAAATATAATTTTTTATCATTAGATATTAGTGTATATGTTTATGGTAGTCTGATTATCAATAATAACGGACATAGAGAAGAAGTAATATAAGGCTATAATGAGGATAGAGTAACCTGAAGGAGATAATTGTAATGAATGAAAATTGAAGCACCCAATAAAAGACACGTAGATATCAAAAATCAGAAGGAAGAGCTTCTATCATCACCTGGTATGGGTGAAGGTATAGAGAGAATATAGGACGAAAATTAAGGTTGGTTCTAAGTAAAATTATGAGGATAACCTTAAAAATGATGATTAGCCTACTGGTCGGCTAGTGTCCAACACTAGCTGGTGGGTGGTGGCCCACTAGCCATCCGACGGACCCCTAAATATATATTATGCCTATTATATGGAATCTGTTTTCTCCTACTAAATAAAATTTTGACTATCTCACCACCAAAATAATAATAAAATATAGAAAATATAAGAAAAAAATATAAAGATTGATACCACAAGGAAGGGATGAGGGATTATACCTGAGTATGAAAGGGTATTTCCTACTCTATATAGGGATAGTTTGGGAAAGAAACACTATATAGAAACCACACCTCGATATTGAGTTTCAATCCTTGGTAACTCTCCAATCATAGGGGATAATCCCAATTATCATCCCAATGAAGATAAATTATAAATCTATCTATCAGGCCTTACAAATTACCATAGATGTATGAACATACCACACTATTGTGATATTTGTGAAAAAATACTAAGGATGGTTTATTTATATTTTAAAAATTCAAAGATGTTGAATAAGATGAAAATCACACCATGTAGTTGAAGAGCATTCCACATGGTGGCCTCTGAGCATGCCAAGTGGCATGTTAGGGTTGGAGTGTATTCACCTTGAAAACTCCTGTGCCAAACACATGCCTTGAGGGTGTGGGAGCATAGATCCCATGCGTGATGGGTTTCCGTAGTGGACAGTGTTGGGATAAAAATGAAACACCTAACTATGTGGCAGGTCAACCATTCTAGGATCCTAGATTAGGTCTAGTAGGATTGCACACTAGATTGATGGTATGATCCTCACTAGTGAAGTCTGTCGAGATGAATGGTTGTCAGCCTCTATACCCATATTTCACCGACTACCTTCCTCTTACAATGAATGATATTGTAGTTGACCCATTTTTTTATATTGTGTAATGAAACTAGGTTTTCCCCACCTAGGAAAGACTTCACATGAGGTGTGGCTTCCCCCTTAGTTTTTTCATATCAATCACCACTTTTAAATCTCACCTCTATCCAATAATACTTATTGTATAAGGATATGTTTACCCCGATTTACAATAGTAGGAGCTATTAAGTGTTAAAAGAAATTGGAAAAAATAAATACCAAAAGGTGGATTTTTATTCAAGGTTTTATAGAAAAATAATTATGATTTAAATATAGAAACTCAATTAGTAATGGAATAATATTATAGTTAAGAATATTCAAATAAAAACATCCATAAACATAATTTTTCTTTAATTTTCAAATTGGATAACAAATTTTTATTCATTTACTACAATATATATAATTTAATACATTAATATCATAACCATCATGGGTATTACCAAAATAATATCAATTACTAATGACAATTAAAAAATATTTTAAAAAAAATAATAAAAAATTATGTCTTACCAAATCACCAAAGAAAAAATTAAACCTCTAATAGGGAATCCATCAATTTAATTCAATACCCACACATCAAAAAAATGTGAAATAAATTAAAATAATAGTCATTCCTTGATTTTGTATCACCTTCCCTTTCAACCTTCATCGTAACCCTAGGTCCATTCGTTATCATTGTATAATTTGATCATAAATGTCACTATAGAGTCAAAACTGATCTTATGATCATAGACATTAAAATTACTCTCTCTCTACCGTCCCTATCTCTAGGGATCTCGTCAATGATTAACATGTATCTTTTGAGGGTCAATATAAAAATAGTATTTTTATAAAGAATCTACCTTGTTTTTTATTCCTTGAAAACCCTTCTTAGGGGGAAACATCACACCCCAGAATTAATGAAACCATCTGATAATTTTTCATAGGTTATTTCCTTGGGTAAATTTTTCATTGTATCCCAGGGGAGTTATGTGGGATCTAAAACACAAAATTTATTTATGTATCACACATGAAAAACAAATGTCACTACGCCCTCCCCACTTTAAGTCAACTTCATTCCAAAAAGTGAAAAAACAATTGTGTTACTCAAAAGTAATATTACCAAACTACCTAGTGTAGAAAATATCCCAGCATTCGTACACATTTCACACATATTTGGAGGTATAAGATGTATGTAAACAATATATACTACCACTCAATAATGGAAAATCCTATTTATTCACAAAATTCATTGGACCCTATCATCTCAAAGAAATACTTTAATTGAAACATTAATATTCTTCATATGAGTTTTTCTAAGACTATGCACTAAAACAATTTCCCATCCATCGGATTTTATTCCATAAGGTATTAAATGAACTAAAAAAACACTAAAATATATCCAATAATGGTTCTTCTTCTTATGATAAATATGGTTGGAGTTAATTTCTCCCTACATTTAAACAACATT
The DNA here is from genome assembly GCA_963277665.1 of Viscum album. NCBI lineage: Eukaryota > Viridiplantae > Streptophyta > Magnoliopsida > Santalales > Viscaceae > Viscum > Viscum album. The sequence goes on from OY728145.1 coordinate 195,430,435, forward strand.
AAAATAGATTATTTCATTAGAAAAATCCACCCACACTAAACTTCAAAACTAAGTCCTTTATTGGTTTCCATACTGACATTTGGTTCACCTATAGGTTACATGGTTTTTAGGATCAACATAAATTACACTTCCCTTTAATAAAAAAAAGGCAAAAACACCAATATCTTTTACTCATGAATCGAAGGTGAAATAATATTTTTCCGCAACCTCAACATCTATATGAACCCTTGATCCACTTCTTAATATTCTATAGGATTAATTCCACACTAAAATATAATATAATTGTATTTTTATCAAACTTTTTTAAAATCTATAGACGTTCACAATATGAAAATAGAAAATATCATCAAACTAATCTTTATCACACCACAACCAATCAAGTGGCCCAATCCATCACAATCCAAGGTGAATTTTACTAACCGTTTAAATTACATTACTCTATCATATTTAAATCCAAAAATAACATCTACTTGAGTTACTAAATCCCACATCCTCCTATTAAAACCTCCTTATACACCACATATAATGATTATCCATGTGATGGGTACACCAAAAAATATATACTTAACATTATTCATTGATATTTTTTCATCACATGGGAGGTATTCATTTTGTATATACATATTAATATTTAATTTGAATACCAAGAGAAGATTATTATATATTTAGGAAAGTGGGTTACATTATCTATGATTCTAAAAATCCCCTTCAGGTATATGTAGAGATAATGTCCAGTCACCCAGGACTACTATGTCAAAATCACCACTTTGGGATACTCTTAAATAGAGGAGGAGTATCGGGTCACCATTGATGATTGAAGGTGACAAACATCCCCCTATATTTTAATAAACCAACTACTCTGAATCTATATATTTATACGCCTCTACCATCATCGAATATGGATTCCTCTACATAGGAAATCAAATACCAAACATTAATACTTCATCAATATACAAAACAAATACCTCATGAATTCTGGTACTACCCCCTAAATCATGAATCATTACAATAAGAGTTTTTTGTAAACCTATAAATGCAATGGTAAGAAAATGAGAAACTATAAAAATTCATAATTGGATCCTCTAAAAAGAAATTTTGGGGAGGGATTAATTTTTATATTCTATAAATTCCACAAGGGTTTTCTTCATCACACTCAGATGTGGTTGAACACTTCCCCAATAAATAAATTTATTACATACACCAATATATCCTTGAGGTTTAACCATGAGTCACCCTTCATAATAATTCATAAATTCTTCTACATTCGTTAGACATAAATTTTTCATCCATGCAGATAGTGCACTGAGGTATCCATTACATTAAACCTAGAGAAGGATTCAATATTGATAACTATATCCACTTACCACATGATCCAGGAGTGAATTCCCACAAAACAAAGTTACCAGAAACTTTTCATAAAGTAACATATTGGTTTATATGATCATATAAAGTTGGAAAATTATAAAAATTATGATCCATTACTTGCTAAACCCATACATAAATATAAATCACTCACCTAATTAGAAGGGGTGATATAAATATGGACTCTATCAGTGGAAACTCTCTAGTTGAAAAGTTTTTAGCTAGAGGTTACACCTGATTCTTCAAATACTAAAAATATGATTTAGAAAATAATAACAGGGACTAGCACCAATAATTATGAGGCTCCTTGAAAGGTGGATAAAAATCATACCCCAAACTGTATACATCAATGTAAGATGATAGTAATATTATCCAGATGAAAAATCATAACTCTAACTTTCAACACTACTTTCGGGATAATATCTAACCAAAGCTGGTGATTGTGGTAGAGGATTGATGTGTTTTACAACTTTGAGTACTCTCACACCACCCAATACTCTACTAAAAAAATATCACGATAGTCAAAATGGATGGTGATAAGCAGGTTCCTAATCTTATCAAAATCCCCAATGTGAAGTCTATCAAAAACCCTACTAAGGATTTATTTATGTTAAAATTTAACTGGATTCCATAGTCAGGGTCTGTCTCCATATCAAATTTCCCACCTATAAATACTCACTCAATAGATCTCCAACATATGTGGTGTTGTGTGTAAACACCACCATGACTCAGTAAATATTCCTATAAAGTAACATGTAGAACCAATGATATCAAACAAATACAATGAAATTCATATCTAGGGAACTCCTCATGAGATATCAAATCCTTGTTACATACTCAGAAACTATCATACTTCCCAATGGATTATTCAACATTCCTTAACAAAACTACATCTTGGAAAGGAGCTCATAATCATACCATAGTAGTGTCTCCCCATTATGAGTCTGATGAAAACATCATACCCTAATGGCCCACTGTGTGGTATATGATGATCTGTATGAAAATTAGTATTTGTCCTATTAAATTCCAAGACAGTTGGTAACGCATGTTTGAGACTCCATCCAAACATCTATCGCTTAAGGATCAAAACCCCTTACAAATCCATGAGGCATATGTCATAGGAATACACATAATAAATCTAACACACATGTGATATGATCCTAATAAATGAGAACTACCTCCCACTATATAAGAATTATATACACTATGTTTAAAGTGGATATCTCCAAAGTGAATATCAAAACCAACACCTTCCCAATTGATAATAGGATGTGAGAGGCCCATCTAAATACATGATCACATTAAGAACTTGAATATTTTAACAATAATATTTTCTATGGGATAAACCCTTCATCGTATAGGATGATACCAAAACTATTAGATCATATCTGGATGAGATGACATAGGAAGTGTATAGACAACCTTAACTAACCACTATATGAGGCATATAAAAATTTATTTATACCTCAAAATGATTATTTAGAGCTCTGGAATGACTAGTGGGTTATCATAGTTATGGATAAAGGATACGTAGATTTCAAAACCTTCTCTAGTCTCCTAATTTTAATAGATAAACTCAAGACCCCTTTAACATTGATGACATAAATTCTCAAACCATGTCTCACAATACTATAAAATATACTCATTTCCCCAAAGGGAACCCCTCTTTAATACCTCTTTAAAATTATATGAATTACCGGGGCTTCTCCTAGTCTAGTAATATGCAGAGAGTGCTACCCTAATCCCATCTCCAATAGGGGATATACTGGTGACTAGCACCATGTATGAAAATCATACAATATTGGAGGTTGTAGCTTATTTCCTCCTATAATAGAAAGATATTTCCATTAAATAATAACAATTAGTAAGACTAATATACTATAAATATGTAATTGAACTATATATGTCACAATCATGTGAAAATTACTAAAAACACCACACAATTTAAGAAAATAACAAAAAAATGCATGAAAAGACATTAAAATTGAAAGATATAAGAATGTTAAAACCTCCTCGATATAGAATATATTAACATAATGATCTCCAAACACCATCGTCACTAACACCAGATTGGAAAAAATGAAATATAATTAACCACCATAAATAACTAGAATTTCTATTACAACAAGACACACTAGATCCACATCTACCAGGACAATCTTTTCTTGGTGATCTATATGCATAGTCAAAATAAGTGTGGGAATAAGAACTGTATAGGGTAGGGTCTAATAATACCCATATATATGTCTTGAAAATTACAATGGTTGTAATAAATAAATCCATCTCCTCAAAACCATTGGTTCAAGAGAAAAAACATGATGAAAACATGAATGGATAATCCATGTATTCTATGAAACCAGAAATATAATGGATCGAAAGAAGTTCTAAACCAACTCAACTAAAATCCTATTAAGTTATACCTTATGAGAAAACATAGGACCATGGAACATTAATGAGTCCACAAAACCAAAATTCTATTTCCACATATCACTATAATATATTCATTATTTAGAGGTGATTTACTAAACCACTGCAAAAAAATAACATAATCTACAATGGTATTTTTATAAACCACTACTAGATTTTATGTTTTTATTAAAAAACAAACTTTTCCACATGCCCCACCCATTCCCCTCATTTTAACATTCCTCCCCCAACATCTCCCCCCCCCCCCCGACCCCAAATCCTAGCACACCGGCACTTCATAGCCCTCTGTCGTTCCCCTCCTTCTCCCCTGAGATCCCCTACACCATCGACCCTGAACCCTAGCACCACCCCCCTTTCCAATGTTCTAGATCCCTCTACCCTTGACATTGAACCTTAGATCCACCCCCTTAATAGTTCTCCTAAACCCTCCACTGCATCCCCCACTTCGCCCCTTATCTCCCCTTCACACCGAACCCCAAACCCTATCACCACCATGATTCCCACCTTACCGGTGCTCAAGAATCACTTGATCCCTTAAATCCCATGTCCCCTGATCCCTTGACGTCACTATTATCCCAGTACCCTGAACCGTCTTAGCTTCCATTTCTGTTGATTGAGTTTTCATCCTTACCAATGCCCTCTCCCTATCACTTCCTTCGCTTGAACCCATGCCAGAGTTGAGTTTAATTTATAATGTGATGTTTAATGGTGAATTTTTCAAGAAAATAATTTAGATGGATTCCCAAATTTTCAAAAGGGGAACTATATTTTCTTATGTCTTGTCTACTTTCAATTAAAGTTGTACTATTCTCCTTTCTGATGGACATGATCGTTATCATTCAACTTTATATGAAAATTCTTATTAAAAACATTCTTGATTAATTTATTTGATACATAATATGAGCAAACCATTTTATGTATGTGTTCTAACTAACTATTACATAAATTATCAATCTCTCTTCAATATTTCTTTCTAATTTCTCATGAAATATTTGAATATTATACTGTTAATATCCATTGTTGATGTGTGAGGTTTGAAATTTTTTTATGGAAGTATCACAATTTACATTATTTGATTCATTGTTTTCATGATAACCTATTTATTGGAGAGGTATTCTTATGTTACTTTTTCCTGCATTACCTTCACCTAGTGTTGAAGTTTTAATGATTTATAATTATTATATGAATTTAATGATTTTTTTGTATGGTATTTTTTCTTGATTGTCATAGATTTGTCTTTATAATTCATCAACATATTAGGTTTAGAATCTTAATAACAACTCTGACTGTAACCTGTGAATTTAATGGATTTTCCAAATTTGTTCTTTTACCACTTTCATTTTATATTGAACTTGGTTCAATGTTCCAGTTTCCAATGATGATCCAATCTTTTTATAATGTGATTCAATTTAGTGAGATTTTTATCATATGAAATTTATGGGTTTATGGGTTTTACATAACATATTGAAAACCTATAACACTAATTACTTATGGTAAGTGATATTTATAATGGTATAGTTAATATCACTTCTTGAAAACAAATAATATAAATTCACCATTGAAAAATAACCACTCCTTTACATACCGATGGGGTAAAAACCATTTTGAAAAAAGAAAAATTATCACTTTATATACTAAAAATTATGATTTTGAACTTATTAAAATAAAAAATATTCTTTACTTTAATACCATTCTTTCTAATCCTTTTTTCATAAATCAAATTTTGATCCACCACTTTGTATGGTGTTAGTTTATATAATAGTGGAATATACTGATATAAATTTATATGAAGTATTTCTAAGGAGGTTGATGATTTCTTAAAAAAATTATATAGGGATAAATATAGTTGAAGAAGGATTTTATCATTTGATTTTTTTAGAAAACACTTATATAAATTTTCACTCAAATTAAATGGAACTTTATGGGAGACTATGATTATCCATAAGAAATGGTTTTAATGTTGTTATGGTTCTTACCCATGATGGAATATGTTTAACCCTTGTAAAGATCAAGTGAAATTGATAGGTGGTTGGGTCTATAAAGGGTGTGATGTATTTATTGGGTGATAAAAAATATAATGAAAAAGGATGTGGTCTTTATATTATTTTTTAAAATTGATCTATTTTTCTTATAGGTTTATGAGATGGGGTTGTATAGATTACAAAATAACCACATGTTCTTCAATGGATGAATTTATTAATTTGTGTGAATTCAAAAAATTTGGCAACACATGATCACCATATAACTTGGGTATAATTTTATAAAAGTAAAAAAAAAATAAATGGTTTATTGTTTAACCCCTTATTTAATCCTAATTCCTTATAAATCATAAATAAATATAAAATAATTAATGATGAAATTTTTTCATAAATTGTTTGAAACAGATTTGAATTTATTTATATTATTATCCATTTACTATTTATATGTTGGCATACACATATCACACATTGAGTGTATCATTTATTAAAATTATTATTTTCAAGACATTATGAGTTTGTGGTTAGGAATATATTGATCATGGTGTGATTTGATCCATTAATTCATTTTCTAGGAAATGGTGTACATAAAAGGAAACCCAATATAAAATTGATATTTTTATTATTATTGTATTTTGGTCACTGATGACCATATTTCTCAATTTTTGGGAACTACTCACTAGACAACACCCCTTTATATTCTAATATATTATCTATTCATTCAATGGATTTAAATTTTAATTAAAACGTCAATATTTTTAATTCCAAATAATTAAACATTACCATATTTTACAATTATCTATTTTCCTACTTAATAATACTTCTGTGTTTTAATTTTTTTTAAAAATTTTTAGGAACATTGTGATATATATTGATAAATTATGTATTATATTACTGAGGAACACACCTCTGTATAAAAAGAGTTTGGAGGAGTTTTTAAATTTTATAATTTCCATACAATCCATTGATGGTAGAATAATATATCCATGTCCTAAATGTAAATTTAGAAGATTTTTGAAGAGATATGAAGTTTATTAAAACTTGATATTATAGAAATTCCATACTCAATATTTTTTTCGGAATTGGCATGGAGAATCAAACATTATAGAATGTTTGAGAACTAATGTTTATCGATATAATGAACTCCAAAATTTGTCGAGAATGGATAATGGAATGAAAAACATTATAAATGATTCATTCATAATCACAAGACACTAACATAAGCATCAAATCATATAAGAACAAGTAGTTTACGGTGATACAAATAGTAACTTAACAGGTGATGTTTTTGAGACTATAGGACAACCAGATCATGATTTTTACATTTCATCATATCCTCCTCTTGGTTCTATAAGGATAATGTATCAGAACACGTATCTGGGCAGATAAATGCTTTTCATGGATTAGTTGATGGTGGAAATCAATAGTTTTATAGTGTATTTTTAAAATATTCAAAACCTTCTTTTTAATGAGGTTTTACTATATCAGATTCCAATATAGAATTAAAAATATAGTGATGTCCATAATATTAGAATTTTTGAATGATGAATTTCCTGAAGCAAGGATCCCATATTATTTTTATGATATGAATCAAATTTGTTATCAAAATTTGAATGAATTATACCAAAAAATACATGTGTGTCCTAATGATTGTATGGTTTATTGCAGAGGGGATTCAAGTAGACAGAATTAAAAAAATATATAATTCTTAAAGATGGCATTCAACAAGTGATGTTGGATTTCTTAGTTAATGTACTACTATGTTGATTAAGAAAAGGAACACACCAACAAAGGGTTTTCATTAAATTACTTTAAATCCTTTATTAAAAATATTATTGATGTCATCAAAAACCACCAAACACATGAAGTGGATTTCTAAAGAGAATAAAAATAACTGGTTAATATGATATCCAATAGATTAAAAACAATGGAAAACATTTGATTCATTATATCCAAATTTCTTATTTGATATTTAGAATGTTCTATTGGGATTGGTTTCTGATCAATTCAACCCATTTGGGACTATGAGAACTAGTTATAGCATTTGGCTAGTTATTTCGATCCCTTACAATCTACCTCTTTATATGTGTACACAACAAATTTATTTTAATAGTTAGATGATTGTTCTTGAAAAAAATGGATAGAAATTATATTTATGTATACTGGTATTCTCAAATTGAAAAATTACAGGTGTTTTGATGAAAAGATGTTGAGTCTTATGATGCATCTTATAGAAATATGTTTAAAATTCACGATTCTGTAATATGAACCATTAGTTACTTCCCTATATTTTTTAATTTATATTATTGAAACACTTACATGGGCTTGTCTTTTCCTATTTGTAACTTTGATTTTGATCCCAAAAGACTACCTCATAATAAAAAATGGTTCTTCGTATTTCATCAACTATTTCTCAATGCATCTCAATGATTTTGGTTAAACAAGTAAATTTTCAATGGTTATATTGATCGTAGAACTCATCTAATGTTTTTTACAGGTTCTGAAATATTGAAACAATATAAAAATATAGAAACTAAATTTGGGAAGGTGACTCATTTGAATTATAGTGCACAATGAGTTTGAATATCATCGTCAAGTGAAATAAGAGTGTAATAATGGAATAAAAAAGTATATTCTTCAAAATTTAGTATTGGGAATTTAATTTTTTGTAGAATAATCTTGATGTTATGCATATTGGGAATAAGTTTTGTGACAATTTTATATTCGCTTTTCTCAATGAACATTGAAAATAAAAGGACCGTCTTAATATTAAGAAATATGTACAAATAATGAACAGAAAGAATGACCTCTTGGTATATGTGAAGGGAAGGTATGATTTGACATTTTTACAATGAAAAATATCTATAAAGATACAATACATCCAATTTTAAAAACATGTGAAGGTATATGATGGGTATTGAAGTTACATCTCAATGTGGGATGACTTAAAGAATCATAAATTGCATGGATTGATAATTCACAATTCACATATTTTTTATAATAGTTACTACCATTAGCATTTCGTACATTATTATAGGAAAAGGTTACTAATACTATACTCCAATTTTGAGAATTATTTAGAAAAAAATGTGTGAAATCTCTATAACCATTTTATTTTGAGAACCTTCTGGAGAGATTTTTGTTGACACTTTGTGTAATAGAGATAATCATTCCTTCATCATTTTTTACTATCATGATGTATTTAACTATGTATTTTGTTGAGTAAGCAGAAATTATGAGGCCCCGTACATTATTAATGAATATAACCAATTGATTGGTACTTTATTTGTATTTGTTTTAATTTAAGTACAAAATTCATGTAACTTCATTAAATACACATTTATGTTTTTTTATTTTATTTTACAAATATCATCAGAATTTTAAATCATAAGTGAAATGTAAATCTCAACATGAATGTTCTCTTTCTGAAAGCTATTTGGAAAAGGAGTGTCTTAACTTTTGTTTTATATACTTGGATAATATTGTGACAATATTCAATCAAGTTGGATGTGTTAATGACACATCGACTCAATTTCAACAACATAGAAAATCAAAAATATTTCCTACTATTGGTCGATTAGTTGGGAGGAGCTGACATGTTATAGAGGTTGAAATGAAATTTCTAAATGTACAAAGATATGGTCTTATGAATTGTCAAATTTTAGATCCATTTAGTAAGGATTTTAGGATAAAAACAAATATATGAATGAGTGGCCGAACACGAAATGAGGAAGTTATAACAAAATCTATTCATAAAGAACTCGTAGGATGGTTTGAACAGTGAATTAGTTCATAAATATTACATTAAATATGGATATTAGGTTTAAAAGTATAATTTTTAAATATAATAATGTATATTACTTTATTTAGGTCATGAATACTAATGCTCGAGAGGAGTTGTTAGAATATTTGATGTTTTGTTCTTGAAGTCCTCTTAAACAAGAAAGAAAGTTCAATGCTTACAATGTGGATGGATTTAAATTTCATACAGTTTATTTGGATGAGGGTTTGAAAACAAAAAATAGAGGTATATTAACATTTTTTAATATTTTATACTATGGAAAGGTGATTGATATTATCGAATTTAACTAACACATACATTTTTTAATTGTTTTTTTCAAATAAACTTTTGTCAATATTATCAGGGGTTTTAAAAGAGATTACTTGACATTTACTTCTATGAATGTCTCTTTATTGATGGATGGTTATAACTATGTATTACATGATCTATATTTCTTTTCATCACATGAGAAAATCATATATTGTTTCGAAGATTTCATAGATGAAGGGTGGAGTGTAGTTGCTGACGTAAAATAAAGAGACTTGTATGATATGGGTGATAAAGTGGAATATTATACCTCTGAAATTTAATCCCATCAAAAAACAACAATAATACTTATTAATACATCATGATATTGAAAATATTAGTTATATAGGGGTGGATGAAGTTGATAAATTAATGATATATAAGAAAAATGGAATGATTGAAGGATAAAATGATTGTATGTGCCTTCATCTATTCATTTATCAACCACTTTTGTAGCTTTACCCCTAGATTCTGGTATGTAACCCTTACTTGATTACTTTCATGGTTATGATGTTTAAGGGTGATGAATGGGATAATTGATAAAACCTTGGAAGCAGTATTGATGTAAAATGGGAGTTTCAATGACAACACATGATTTTTATAACCATGCGGTGAAATCGTGTGTAATTGGTCCCTCAGGAGGTAGTGGCTCTAGCATTGTTGGAGCACTGTTAGGTAGACTGTGTAAGGAAATCGTTTGATGGTCTGCCTAGGTATTAGATAACACATATTTAGTGCACGTTTATTCTAACCGTGTGAATGGACCGTGCTAATTTTTTATGTGACATCCTAAAAAAGTACATCTCACAAATTTTTCCTTTTAGTGGGTATTTGTTTCTTCTAAGTAGCTATAAATTTTTATTACTCTTCATTGACGATATGATAACCTCTCCCAATCATTTTAGAGGTGATCCGAAGGCTTTACTTGGTGAATTAATGCCGAATTCTTGAGGTATGTGATCGTTCTTCTTCATTCTCAATTGGTTTCTTAGATCTACTTAGATATCTTCTCTTCTTCCCTCTGTTTCTTATATGTCCACCCATTTTGGGTATATCTATTTGTGTTTATTCCAAATATGGTGATATTTGGTCGTGTTAATTCTAGGATATGAGATTTAATGTGGGTTAATCAACCTAGTTTTTCTTAGGCATTTTTTGTTCGTTCTGGTTTCTATAAAAACCTTTGAGCTGGGATTATTGTTTCTCAAATCCACTTAGTAGAACTAAATGGATTTCATTCAAATTGAATGTGTGGTGTGAATTTATTTGGGTTTTTTTATTGAACACATTTTGGGAACCTTCTTGAGTTAAGCTTGTGAAATCTGTAAAATTGTGTGTTTGAGTGAAGTGAATTTGCCATTGGTTTTAAAATATAGATTTTAAAAAGGGGATTTTTCTAGATTTTTGGAACATGAATTTAATTGGATGTTTTCAATAAGATGAAATTTTTATTGAAATGAAAAGTTTCAATGAAATTTTTTTGCTATGGTTTTTAATAAATGTTCATTTTTATTGGAATGGTTCGTTTTGGAAATGGAAATGTTTGGCATAAATGGTGTTGGTTTGAGGTCATGATTAATGGGCCCTTATTAAGGGATGATTACCATTGGGGTACAAGGTATGTGGCCCTAGATGGGGGCGTGTGTCTTTGGAACGCAAGGTAAATAGGATGAGAGACCACTCATGAATATGGAATTGTCAAACAATGTGTCCATGTGTGGGTGTGTTGTGAACTATCGAAATGGGTATGCCAAATGATAAGAATAATGGGTTTTAAATCATTGATTAGTTATTTTTTTAGAAAACTAATGGGCTGGAAATTGTTATCATATGGTTTTGCTTTCACTTCATTGTTAACGGTTTTTTGGAATTATTTATATTTTTTTATAAACTGTTTTGGTAAATTGTTTTATACAAAAAAAATTACATAAATGTGGTTAAACATTAGATCATAGTGGTGTGAGTAGGGAAGTCATTGGGGAAAAACTGTTGAGTTTTATACTCACCCTTGATTTTTCAATTTGGTTCTTTTGCAGATGCTATTTTTCAGGGCAAGGGCAAAGGTAATGTTTTACACATTTTCAGCACTATCTCATGACATTTCGGTTGTTCGGTGATGGGGGAACTTGGAGCTTGTGGAGTATGGAGTCTTGTAGTATCTTGATATTCTATTGTAGTTTATCCATTAATTACTTTGATACCGGTCTGTTCTTCTTCTGTTGTGCACTTTGATGTGGTTTTGCGATATATGAAGTATTTTAGTTTTCTTTCTTATGTTCATGTATCATTTAGTGAATGGTTTGGTTATGGTTGGTAGTTTTATTGGTTTTTTTATTAAAGGGTAAATCATCCCCCACTTCTATTTGAAAACCTTCGGCATTTATTTCCACCCTTTAGCATCTTGGGGATGTCACTTAAGGCCATGTAATAACTCATTTTACTCTTGATCGAATGAGAATTAGCAAGTCATTACAAATGGTATCAGTTTGTTCCTTCCTATGTGGTACACATGTTATCAGCATGTTTGGTCCTTACATAACAAGTGCCATTATTTTTCTTGTTCATAGAGTTGGAATTCATTATTTTCTATTACTTGGGTTGAAATATTAGACAGGAGTAGGATTTTCAGAACATGAAATTTATATTATAAAAGTACATAACTAACCCATTTATGTTTAATTTTCAAAAATCATGTTAAATGTTTTAAAAAATAGTCAAAAATGGAAAAAGGATGTTTTGGAAAACAATATTTTGATAGTTATGTGATAGAATATGAAATGGAAAGCCATAAGTTTCTATAAAGTGAGTTTAAAGAAGTTTGTTTTTGGTTTAGAAAATGCCACTTGGTAGATGTTGTCGAAACCAACATGAAGAAGTGGTGAAGAATTTGGTTTCACATGAACCACAGGTGAACCAAGATCTGGTTTAGATTATCGTCCAAGATTTTCAAGCTATGGATACAGGGAACTGGAGGAATAATCCAAGACATGTGGATCATACCATACAACACATAAAGCAGAATCCACCGAAATTTCAAGGTGATGTTGAACACAAAAAGTTAGAGGTGTGGCTTAGTTGGATGAATCATATATCCAAATTCATCAGCACACTAACAGATTTGAAAATCAAGATAGAAACATGCATTCTTGAGGATCTTTCATGCTTGTGGTGGGATTTAGAAGTGCATGATAAATTTGATGAAGGCCTTACATGGGTGGATTTTGAGGAATCGTTCAAAAAACAATTTTATCCTCACACGTTCAAGATCATGAAAATGATAGAATTCTTCATCATGAAATAAGAAATCCCCTATATCACATGGTATATAGATAAGTTCATAAATTTGGTCCATATTGTAGCAGAAGTTGCAGAAAGTGCATACTTAAAGGATCATATCTTTGAATCAGGGCTACGATAGGAGATTCGATCGAAGATTACAGTACTATGTATTATGAATTATACAGAGATAGTAAACAGAGCAATTGTGGCTGAACATGATATCTCAGGGTTTATGGGAGGAGGTATGATGATTCCCATAGGGAATGCTAGGAACTCAAAAATTGGGAGTATGTGCAAAATGGACACCTATTTCGAAGGAGGAAGTGGAAATAAGACGTCTAGATCAGTGAACTGTCCTCCATGACCCAAGAGCAAAGTATGTTACTTTTATTGTGGTTCGATCAACCACATAAATTAGGAGTGTATGTCACAACAAAGATCTTGTAATAATTTCAACAAGATAGGGAATCTTTCGTGATATTGTCACAGAGATCCAAATTCAGGTGCTCGAGACACTTCTCAGGCGTTGCAAGCATCATATGCTTTAATAGGATCATAACATTAGAGTTAGTCTTATCAGTAGGGTAGAGCTAGCCATGGTGATTATACAAATACCAAGACTCCTCAACCAGGGAAATTTGAGCAAGGCAATAAGCAGAATATTACAACAATGAAGAAATTGTATGGAGTTGATTAGATGATAATCAAAGATCAGGTTGGACCATCTATGGTGAGAGGTATGATTCTATTGAATTATACCATTGTTCAATTTCTCCTTGATACTGGGGAATCATATTATTTCATTTCTTATCATGTTTTTTACTTTCTATTTTTCAAGTTAGAAATGATGCCATCTATTTTAAAACTGTATACTCTTCTTGATGAAAGGGAATGTCAAGACTTTGTGTTTTGAGCATGTGTCATAACTATTGATGAAGCTGGACTGAAATGGAACCTCTTCAATGTTGGACATGGATGACTATGATGTAATCCTATGTATGTATTGTTTTACAATATTTAAGTCTCACATCAACTATTATAGGAGAAAAGTCAGTTTCAAAACTATGGATGACATCGAGCATCTCTTCATAGGAGAAAGGATGGTAAAGAAATTTGAAAATAGTTTGTTGGAACTAATAGTGGGAATGATCTTATATCAATTGGCAGAGTATAATTTTGAATAAATTTAATAGATTGAGGAAAATAGTTTTCCAGTAGTTGTGGATCATATTCCAGATATATTTCTCAAGAACTTATCATGGTTACCTCCTTTAAGGGAAGTGGATTTTATGATTGATATCCTTCTAGAGACCAACCCCATTTCCCTTTGGTCTTATAATATGAAACCAATAGTGTTATGGGAATTGAAATTGCAATTCGAGGAACTAGAAAGAAAGGGTTTCATTTTTCCACGTACATCTCCATGGGAAGCGTTAGTTTTGTTTGTGAAGAAGGAAAATGGAATTCTTCGACTGTGTGTTGAATATCATAAGCTTAATCAAGTTATGATAAGAAATAAATATTCACTTCTATGAATTGATGATCTATTTGATCAATTAAGGGAGATCGGTGGTTCTCCAATATTGACTTGTGATCTAGATATCACCAATTGCGAGTTCGGAAGGAGGATTTTCCAAAGATAGCTTTTAGAAGAAGATATGGCAACAATGAATATTTAATTTTCCTTTTGTTCTAAAATATTCACTAGTGGTCTTCATGTATTTGTTGAATCGCATATTTTTGTCATATCTGGACTCTTTTTTGGGTGTCTGTGGATGCCATCTTGGTGTATTCAAAGACAAGGCCTAACCATGAGGAGCACCTGGAACTGGACTTACAAATCTTGAGAGATCACTGTTTGTATTCCAAATTATCAAAGTGATATTTTTTATACAAGAATTATGTTTTATTCGACATTTAATTTCTGAAAAATGTGCTTTTTTGGATTCTGAAAAGATAGTAGTTGTTATTTCATTGAAACCACCAATGAATTTATTTGAGATATGATGTTTTCTTGGTCTATCTGGTTACTAACCACGCATTTTTCATGATTTATCATGAATATTTTTTCTAATGAAATATCTGAAAAAGAAGAATTATCCATTCAAAAAGAAAAATGAATTATATAAGTCTTTTTGGGAGATGAATTTTCAGCTTACATTGGTACCTATCTTCATTTTTCTTGAATCAGGACTAGGTAATGTTGTGTACTGTGATGATTCAGGATTAGGGTTGGGTGGTGTTCTCATGAAAGGAGACCATGCGGTTTCTTATGGTTCATGTTAGTTGAGGATTCATGAGAAGAATTACCCATCTCGTGATTTGATGTTTGCTACAGTCATCCATTCCTTGAAAACATGAAGTCACTATTTCTTTGGTGATAAATTCATTTTGTTTACAAACCAAAAAATCTTGAAACACATTTTCTCACAATGAGATTTGAATCAGAGAAAAAGGAGATTTATAGAGTACCTCCTAATGTTTAACATTGAATTGATGTATACACCATGGAAAGGGAACTTGGTGGCGGATGCATTGCGTATAAATTCATATGATTTTTTGGGGAAAGAAGCTTCAGATGAAATGAAGTTTCTGTCGGTCCTAGCTGACATGCATCTAGAATGCGAAAATTGAGATGATGTTGTTATTTTCTTCATAGATACACTTGTTCAAGATTTGTTAAAAATATTTAAAGAGGCACAAACATATGATGCAGATTGTCTTGTTTTGACTTCAAAACTCAATGGTGGGGACACCATTTAGGACTAGAAACTTGATGGGAGTTCATTTTTTTCATTAGAGAATGGATGGTTATACTAATGTATTCGCATGAAAAAATTCATTTTTCTTACAACCATTTGATATGGGATGTACATCCAGATAAACAGAATATGTATAAGCCATTAAAGATGTAGGTATGATGGAGCATCATGAAAAGAATGGTGGATGAGTTCATCTTGCGATATTTAACATGTCACCAAGTTAGAGAAGAGAATCAGAAACAAGTAGGTATGTTGCAGTCTTTACATATCCCAATGTGGAAATGGGACTATATAGTATTGGATTTTGTTATAGGTCATCCAAGAATAGTTCGGAAACACAACGCCATATGGGTCATATTATATAATCCTATAAAGTCATACCATTTCATCCCTATTCGAGAAACATATACGGTGGAGGATATGTCAAAAATATGCATCTGATATGGGGTAAAGAGGAATGGTGTACCAGTTTCAACAATCCTAGATAGAGATCCAAGGTTTATATCTCATTTATAGAAATCCTTACAGTAAGCTCTTGGGAATTTGTTGATTATGAGCACAACAAACCATCCTCAGACAGATGGTAAATCCGAGTAGATGATACAGACATTGGAAGACTTGTTGAGAGCTTCTGTAATGGATTTGGGAGGCCCATGGGAGGATCATATACCTCTAGGGGAGTTTTCCTACAATAACAGCTATCAGACATCGATACATATGGCCCCGTTTGAAGCATTGTATAGAATTCCTTGTCATTCTCCAATATGTTGGGGGGAAATAGGTGAAACATCACTAGTTGGTCCAAAACATGTCCATGAAACAATGGAGAATATCCAATTGATCAAAAAGAGGACAGAGGACTCTCATTGTTCTTTGAAATCTAATTCAGATCACCATTGATGGTTGTTGTCATTTTCTGTGAGTGATCATGTTTTCTTAAGGATCTCTTTATGAAAAGGACATCATCAGTTTGGAAAGCATGGAATATTATCTCCTAGATACATTGTCCCTTTAGAGATACTAGAATGGGTCAGATAGGTGGAATATTTCATTGAATTACCACTACAGTTCAGTTCAGTTCATAATGTGTTCCATGTATATCAGATGAAAAACTATCAACATGATTTTGACAATGTGATCAAATGGGGTCATATTGACATATATCCATATGCTTCATTGATACATATCCTGGTATGGATTGTGGATAGATGACAGAATGTCTTGTGTGGAAAAATCATCAGTCTATTGCGAGTTTTCTGGTAGCGTGGTTAGATACCGGAAGAGACTAGGGAACCTAAAAAGGAAATGAAATAGTAGTTTCCAGAACACTTTCACGGCAAAAAATATTTTCTACATTACATGGGAGGAAAGACCAATAGTGGGGAGAATGTAGTACACCATTTTTTGTATATAACCCTTACCTGATTATTTTCAAGGTTATTATGTTTAAGGGTGATGAATGTGATATTTGGGAGAACTATGGAAGTATTTTTGAGGTTAAATGGATGTCGCACGGGGTGCACACAGTTTGTCGAACTGTGTGGCCAAACTGTGTGTAATTGGTACTCATGAGGTAGAGGCTCCAACATGGTTGGTGCATGGTTAGGGAGATCATGTGAGGAAACCATGCGAGGGTATTTCTATGTAGTAGCTAACACATTTTTAGTGCATTGCTTGTTTAATAGTGTGGAGGGTTTAATTGAGATCCTAAATAAGTGCATCTCATTATTTTTTTCTTTCAAGTGGGATTTTTTTCTCCTAAGTGGACACAACTCAGGATTAATCTCCATTAAAGGTAGGAGAACCCCTCCCATGTATTATGGAGGAGATTCGAAATATTCCCCTGGATAATCGAAGCCGAATTCCTAAGGTATGTGATCGTTCTTCTACGTTCATGATCAGTTTCTTAGATCTACTTAGATCTACTTCACATCTTCTTTGGATTTCTAATATAAATCCCCCTTATGGTTTGATCTACCTTTTTTGATTCCAAATATTCAGAGAGTTTTTCTTTTTCTTTCTAGGATAATAGATCTAAGGAAGGTTCTTAGAGAATCTACCTGGTTTTTCTTTTGCGTTCTTTGTTCATTGTGGTTTCCATAAAAACCTTTGAGGTAAGAGGATTATTTCTAGACTTCAATTAGTAGAACTGATTGGATTCATTTATAATTGAATGTGTGGTGTGAAATGATAATTATTTATTTATTGAACTCTTTTTGTAATTATTCTTGAGTTATGGTTGTGAAATCTTGAAAAATTGGTGTTCATTTAATGTGCTTTTTTCCTTGGTTTTAAAATATGGATTTTAAAAAAGAGATTTTTCTGGATTGCTGGCACATGAATTGGATTATATTCTTTCAATAAAATGGTATTTTTATTTGAATTAAATGTTTCATAGAAATTGGTTGTTGTTCAGTTTTCAATAAAAGTTCATTTTTATTTGAATGGATTTTTTGGAAATGGAAATGATCAGAATAAATGATGTTGGTTTGACATAAATATTAACAAGACCTTAATAAGGGATGAGTATCATTAGGGAACAAGGGACATGAACTTGGATCAGGGGTGTGTGTCATTAGGACACAAGGAAAATGGTACGAGATACCACTAATGAGTATGGAACTGTCAATCGAAGCATGCATGTGTGGGCGTGTTGTGAAATATGGAAATGGGTATGACAAATGATAAGAAGAATGGGTTTTAAATATTTGATTACTTATTTTTATGAAATAATAACTATCTAGAAATTTGTTTCATTTGGTTTTGTTTACACTTGGTTAAAAATGGTTTTTTGGAACTCGTTTATATTTACTTGTAAATTCATTTGGTAAACTATTTTATATAAATGTGGATGAATTTTCTATCCTAGTGGCATGAGTAGGGAATTCATTGGAAAAAACCTACTGAGTTTTATAATCACCCCTACTTTGGAACATCAGTTCTTTTGTAGATTCTATTTTTTGGAATAGGTTAATGGTAATGTTTCCAACATTTTTATAACTAACTCATGACATTTGGGTTATTTGGTGATAATGGAGCTTGGAGCTTGTGGAGTCTGGAGTCATATGGTCTCTTGAGATTAATTTTTAGTTTATCCATTCTTTACATTGATACTTATTTGGTCTTCCATTTTTTCACACATTGATGTGGTTTTATGATATATGAATTTGTTGAGTTTTTGTTCTTATTTTCAAGCTTCATTTAGTGAATGGTTTTTTATGGTTGGTTGGTTGGTTTATTAGTTTTTTTCATAAAGGGTAAATCACCCCCACATGTATTTGAAACCCTTCATCATTTATTGCAGCCTTTGGTGTCTAGTTTTTGTTACTTAAGGACATGTAATGAATCATTGTACTCTCAAGCCAATGAGAGTTAGTGGGTCATTACATATATTATTTGTGAAGTCATTCATTATCATATATATATATATTTTGTTTGACAGTATTGTGCATTTGTTATCATTCATTTTTTTGCATTAATATTTGAAATATATGATCTGACATTAATTTTATTTGATTAAATTTTAAGAATGCGAATGATGATTCATTTTAAAAAATTGCGTCTACCCTTAGTCGACATTCCCTCGACTATACAGACAGATGATGATCCACAATTCTCCCTCCCTATAACTTCTAAGACACCCTCCGCTTCCTCAGACACCGTCTCTCACACCCTCCATTACATCATCTCCAAGGATACCATTTATCTGCATCCCATCAGTAGCTCATCCAACATCTCCCCATTCAAAAACTATAGCATCGATGGGGCAGGTCTTCACTTCAGTTTCTTCATGGAAATATTGGTGGGTGATGGTTATAATTACAAATTTGAATATGAATAAATTTAATGCACATTTTTATACTACTAACAATTTTTTCATAAAAGATGGAAACATTGCTTATACAGTGAGAAATATGAAAATATCAGATGTTGGGATTCTAAATGGTCTAAATATGGTTATCTAATTTGATTTCTATGGGGTCTTTATGGATAATTCCATAGGATTATTTTGCCTGATTCTTGGAAAACTAGCAGCAGATCTCATTTCCTTCTAATTACAAATAATGGTGGGAGATAATTACCTATATCCTATAAAAATGATGTTTTTGATTCACAGATAAAATTAATTTTAATACATTATGTTGTTATTGAATTTCATTATGTAGTTAAATTAAAATATTTTGAAAAAAATGTCATTGTATAAACATTTTTAAACTTTTCCATTGCAGAATATATAGCAAAACATTGGAAATTGAAAATTTTGGGTAAGAAATGGACGGATTTTAAATAGAGATTATGGAAAAAAATTAAACGATACATCATTGAGTACCTAGTAACTATATGATAAGGTACCTAATAGGGTACCTAGAGTCCTATGAAATGTTTTTTTGATATCCATCATCATGAGAAGCATGTGGTATTTAATTATTATATTAATTTAATTGTACATTTATACATAAATATGAAAATAAAATGGCATTTCATGCATTAGTATTAAATTACATTTATTTTATTTCATGATTTTTTCAAGAAGAATGCATCGATTCAATCTAACAAAACTATCCCTCACACTATTTGGTCAAAGGGGTTCTCACGAAACTGATCGACTTTGGTATTATTTTCATTATTTTAAATATTTATAAAACAAAATTATCAATTTCATATATTAAATTGTTAATTTATATTTCTTTAATGTAGTCATAATATTGAGGGAACAAAGTATCCCGAACAGAACTATGGTTGGATATTCATAAAAAATCTTGTTGGAGTTATCTCAATTATACTGCCAAAGTAGTTGAGGTATGAATTAATTCTTCATTATAATAACTCATTTTCATTTTTCACTATGTTAATATATATTGTTTCAAATATTACTGATATTATATTTAAACCTAAAAATTAATGAAATATTGGATTCTAATCTTGTGCAGTCCTTCTCAGTCTCCAAGGACGACCGAGTTTTTAAAATCCCTTTGGAAGGAGAATATTGGTTGAGTGAATGGGATGGGTTTGAGACCATTAGCCTATCACATTTTTGGAAAGTCATTGGGGATTCCAGATGTATCTACTCTTGGATGTAGTCACTTTCTACCCCGATATTCTTGGAGAGAGTTTGTTTCTACACAAAGAACTATTCATGAATACGGGGTTCAGATATCTGATTTGTAGAAAGCGATGATTGATTTATATTAGAAGATGAATGGATCAATCCCTGGTGATATTACATCGATTAATGGTAGTGAGTTGTGAAATCTCACAACTTCAATATCTTTTATTTTACAGACTTTAATTTTTTTATGTTTAAATAATAAATATTGAAATATTTAATATTCAATGTAATTATCTAGTAGGTTTCGGTAGCAGGATGTAGATATGGAGATGAAGAGGTTGATGAGTAGGGTTCATCATTGGGTAGTTATTAGTAGTAACATTTATCTCTTAACCAATATAGAAAATATAACTTCCCCAATGATTTATAATTTACATATCATTTAACTGAGCATCAAGAGTAAAAAATATTTAGATCACGTTAATTTGGGGTTGAGGAGTCACAAGTCATGAAGAAATATTCACATCATTGTATTTCCAACTACCACTACATGTTCAAAATCTATCATGTAAATCTTACCAATCATTATAAAATGTTTTTAGGTTAATGGAAAACTACATTCTTTAGTTCCTTAGTACAATATCATTGATCATGTTTTTATACTACTAACTCCATGAAACCCATATAACCCATAAAAACTATTGTGGAGGACCCTACATCCTAGTTAAGTGGGTGTATACTAAATGTAGTGGAGTATCACACATCCAATATGATCTCTTCTGGTTGGTGGATACCGACTCCATAGATAGAGGATATCAATCTCCATTTATGGGAGGTACCAATCCCATCTGATCCATTGGTAGAAGAGCTCATGCCTAAATATCCCAAGGGAGTTAGTTACCAAATTATTATGGGGGAAATCTACACCCTGGCACAACCACCAAACAAGGGAGTGTTTCTAACCATGAGAATTCTCTGATCATCATGCCCAGACCCTTTCATCAGCCCTACGGAGCTAAATTTTAAAGTTTACTACCTTGAATGGTAAATTTCCTTCTATTTATGAATTCCCCACATAATTGATAAATTCTTGAAAAAATACTCAAGAAAGAATATTTATCTCCATAAATAGTCACTTAGTGAAGATGTAGGGAAAACACACCATACAGGTGAAGAACAGTTCATGTAGTAGGCTTTATGCATGCCATCTTGTGAATTGGGGTAGGAAGATATTTCCCCCCATGCATGCATATGCCCCATGTGCCCTATGTCACCTTGTGTGGTCAATTTTTTGTCATACTAACTACACCCAGCCACGCAGGCCACTCAGGATGATACTGTTGGTCACAAATTCTGAGCCAAATCGGAAGATCTGACCTTTTCACCAACATGTTTGGAGGATAAGGATGGCTTTTCCCATTTTAATGGTTCATGCACCACTGTGTTACGCCATTATTGCTTCCCTACCTAAGGAAGAACCCATGATGTGTTGCATCCCCCATTTGGTATGTTCCACCTCTTCACTTTCTATTCGTATCTCCATCAATCACATCTTATTGGTTAAGTGTACTTTTAACTATATTTTCCTATGAGTAACACTAAAAAGTGATGAATTTTAAGATAAAATTGTAACTTTTAACATTGTGTTTATATTCTTTGATTTAACATAAGAAAAGATTATTCCTATATAATAAAAGACATATTTTATTACTAATACTATAAAGAAAAAAATTAAACATTAATAAGAAATAATTCATTAATTAAATTTCAATTTTTTAGAAAAAGACACATTTTTAGTTATACTAGCCACACCGTGCATCATATTCATGTTAGGTTGATTTTTAAATGTTAAAAATGTGTTATGGATTATTTTACTAAAATATTAAATAAATCAAAATGTGTTTTCTTGGTTTTGATCATGTCACTTATTTTTTACTATAATTAATTTCAATTTCAAATAATAATAGATTTTGAGTTATATTGGTCACACCATTTGTCATATTGAGGTGTGGATGAATCATACGTATAAAAAATTACAGATGGATTATTTTTATAAAGTATTTGAACAATCTGAATGCATTTAATCAATTTTTATTATGCTAGTTTTGTATTTTTAAAGGTTATTTTAAACTAGAAACATGCATTTGGATTCATATCTGTCACATTGTGTGTCAGTTTCACATGATACTTTATCACAAATTAATTATGAATCGCCGTCCAAAATTATTAATAGAATCAAAGGGTGTTTTCATGTATTTTAGTGAGTGACACATTTGGAACTAACATGTCAATTTTAAACTAAAAATGAACACTTTTAGTCAAACCCTTCATAGTGTATATCAGATTGAGGTGTGGTTGATTCCGACCCATAAAAATGACTAATAAGTCATTTTCCTAAAGTATCATAACAATCCAAATGGGGTTTATGGGTCTCTAGTATGTCACTTGTTCTTTTTTACTTAAATTATTGTATATTTTAAATAAAAATACACACATAGAGTCATAAAGGTCACATTGTGCATCATATTGAGGTTTGGTTGACTCGACTATGTCACAAATGAATCATGGATCATTGTTCTAAATTATCAAAACAATCTGAATGTTTTTTCTCAGTTTACAGTATGTCACTTGATCTTTTTACTAAAATTAATGTCAATTTTAAATAAAAAGAGACGCTTTGATTTATACCAGCCACACCGTGGGTCAGATTGGGATTCGGTTGATTCTTACACGTAAAATATTATGTATAGATCCGTTTTATAAAGTATCAAATCAATGTTAATGTGTTTGTTTAGTTTTTTGTATGCCTAATGCATTTTTTAATAAATGTCATTTCAAACTGGAAACATGCATTTTGAGTCATACCAGTATCATCATGAAATGGTTTGATGTGAGACCACTACATACATGTCAAAAATGACTTATGAAATTATATCCAAAATTATCAAGGCAATCCGAGAGCATTTTCTTGGGTTTCAGTGTGTGAAACATTTTGAACTAAAATTTCAATTTTAAACAGAAAATGGGCACTTTTAGTCATACTGATCCTGAAGTGAGTCATATCGAGTTGTGGTTGATTCATAAATATAAAAATGAATCATTAAACATTTTCCTAATATATAAAAATAGTTTTAATTCATTTACTGATTTTTCATTTATGTCACTTATTATTTTTAATAAAATTAATGTTAATTTTAAATAAATATATATTCTTGGAATTATACCGGTCACAATATTTGTCATATTGAGATGATAAATATTCCTACAAATAAAAAATGCCTTATGTATCAATTTACTAAATTATGGAAACAATATTAATGGGTTTTCTTATTTTTGAGTCTGTCATTGGTATTTTTAATTAAAATGACATTTGAAACCAGAATCACACACTTTGAGTCATACATTTCACATCATGTATATTTTTAATGTGAGACTACTTCCTATATTCCAAAATTAAATTTTTAATTTTTTCCTAAATTATCAATATAATCATAGAAAAATTTCTTGGTTTTCAGTGAGTGGAACATTTTGAACAAAAATATCAATTTTAAACTAATAACGGACACTTTGACTCATACCAGTCACACTATGCAATAGAAAGACGTTTGGTTGATTACTACACCTCAAAAATGACCTATGGATAATTTTACTAAATTATTAAAGTAATTAAAATGTGTTTTCTTAGTTTTTAGTTGACCACTTGTTCTTTTTACTAAAATTAATGTTAGTTTCAAATAAATAGACACACATAGAGTCATACCGGTCACACCGTTCATCCAATTGAGGGGAGGTTGATTCATACTCATTGTATGTGAATGATGAATTTTTTTACTAAAGTATCAAAACAATTTGAATACATTCTCTCAGTTTTCAGTATGTCAAAAGTTTTTTTAACTAAAATTAATGTCAATTTAAATAAAAAGATATATTTGGAGTTATATATGTCACATCATGAATCATATTTAGGTGAAATTTATTTCTAAATGTCACAAATGACTCAGGGGTAATTTTCCTAATGTATCAAAATAATACGAATATCTTTTCTTGATTTTCAGTATATCACTTTCTCATTTTACTAAAATTAATGTAATTTTTGAATAAAAAGGCACACGTGGAATTATACCTATCCAATTTTAGATCAAATTTGGGTGTGGCTAATTCATACATGTAAAAACATGCTTATGGATTGTTTTTTTAATGTATCAAAACAATATGAATATTTTTTCTAGTTTTGATGATTTTAATATCCTTTTATACTAAAATTAATGTCAATTTTAAATAAAAAGAATCACTTGTAGTCATACCAGTCACATTGTGCAACCTATTGACGTGCATTTGATTCCTACATGTCAAAATATTAGTTATGGATTTTTTCCCCAAAGATTCAAGAAAATATGAATTCTTTTCCTTAGATTTCAATATGTCACTTGTTCGTTTTACTAAAATTAATTTCAATTTGAAATAAATAAACACCCTTGGAATTATATCGGTCACACTATGCATTATATCAAGGTGATTTTGATTCATACATGTCACAAATGAATTATGAATAATTTTCTTATAGAATCAAAATAATCATATTTTATTTTCTCATCTTTTAGTATGTCACATGTTCTTTTTACTAAAATAATGGTCAATTGTAAATAATGTGGAATTATTAGAGTTATAGAAGTATCACCATGCATATGATTAATGTACGGTCAATTATTACATGTCAAAAATGACTTATTAATAATTTTAATAAAGCATCAATACAATCCTAATGTGTTTTCTATGTTTTCATTATTTCACTTCTTATTTTTACTAAAATTAATGTCAATTTGATATAAATTTCTAGTCATAGAATTATACCGATCGTGCCATGAATTATTTTGAATTGGGGTTAATTCTTTCACATTTAAAACAATTTATGGATCATTTTACCAAATTTTATAAACAATCCAAATATATTTTCTCATATTTAATTATGTTACTTATTCTTTTTACTAAAATTAGTTTCACTTTTAAATAAGAAGTTATACATAGGTTTATATTGGTCACACCATGCATCCAATTGACATTTGGTTGATTCCTATAGTCCAAAAATGAATTATGGATCATTTTACAAAAGTATCAAAATAATATGAATGTGTTTTCGGGGTTTTCAATATGTCACTTTTTCTTTTTCATAAAAATAATTTAAATTTAAAATAAATTGATGCACATGGAATTATATCAGTTTCACCATACAAAATATTGTGGTTCGGTTGATCGTTACACATCAAAAATGATTCATGGATCATTTTCATAATGTATAGAAACAATTGGTATTTCTTTTCTTAGATTTCAGTAGGTCACTGGTTCTTTTTACAAAAATTATTGTCAATTTTAAATTAGAAGACACACATAGAGTTACAGCAGTCACAACATGTGTCTGATTAATGTGATGTTGATTCCAAACCGTTACAAATGACAAATATGTTGTTTTCCTAATGTATCAAAACAATCCAAATGTGTTTTCTAAGTTTTCATTAGGTCAGTTTTTGTTTTTACTTAA
Source organism: Viscum album (assembly GCA_963277665.1). Classification (NCBI taxonomy): domain Eukaryota; kingdom Viridiplantae; phylum Streptophyta; class Magnoliopsida; order Santalales; family Viscaceae; genus Viscum; species Viscum album. Next base: position 195,456,914 of record OY728145.1, read on the forward strand.
AATTAGTGTCAATTTTAAATAAAAATATAGAATTAAAATTATACCGATTATAATGTGCATATTATTGAATTTTTATTGATTCCTACATGTCATATATAACTTATGAATCATAATAATAATGTATCAAAACAATATTAATATCACTTCTATGGTTTTAGTATGTCACTTGTTCTTTTTACTAAAATTAATGTCAATTTTAAATAAATAGAAACACCATTATTTATAGTAGTCACAAAGTGTGTATGATTGAGATATGGTTAATTCTTACATATCAAAAATGGAATATGGATCATATTATTATATTATAAAAAAATGTTAATATGATTTTTGAATTTTCAGTATGTCACTAGTTATTTTTACTGAAGTTATTGGCACTTTAAAATAAGTGGGCACACTTTTAGTCATATCAATCACATCATGCATTATGTTGAGTTTTGGTAGACACTTACATGCCAATCATGACCTATGGATCATTTTCCTAAAGTATCAAGATAATAAAAATTTATTTTTTTCACTTTTCAATATGACATTTTCTTTTTTTACTAAAATAAATATCAATTTTAAATAAAAATACACTTTGAGTCATACCGGACACATTGTGTATCAAATTGACATACGGATAATTCCTTCATAATAAAAATGATATATAGACCATTTTAATAATGTATCAAAATAATAAAAATAGGTTTTCTTGGTTTTGAGTATATTTATTTTGTTTTTATTAAGATTTATGTCAATTCTAAAAAGAAAGAAGAAATTGGAATCATACCTATCACAACATGTGTCAGATTTAGGTACGTATGATTTCTATACATCCCAAAGACTAGAAAAAAACAATAACATTCAATTTTATCCCAATTTAAATTTTCATTATTCTTTAAACATTCAACACAGCAGGTTGACTCGACGTTTTTAAGCTAAAAAAACTTTCTCGTTGTTAAAATATAGGAGAGTGGAGGAAGCTCATGTAGCCATTATATCAAGAGAGGTTACCATAATTATGACATGATCTTACCCCACAATTATAGTTTTCAATGAGATTGTTTTCTATGATAAATATTATATACTCTATGCATAGTTGTTATCTTTACAAAATGAATAAATTGAAAGCATAAAAATATATGAAAAAAATGAAGTGTTAGATAAAAATGATAAAAATGTAAACTTATAATTAGTAGATGAAATAATAACCAAATTAATTAAATAAGTTTTTGAAATTAAAATTTTAAAGATGGTTTTATACATTGCTAACTCATTTCATTGTTTTCATTATCTATATTGCATCCTTGAATCCCAATCTCTCGTGATCATGAACAACTTCGAACAAACCAACCAAACTTGTACAAAGGAATCCACCTATATAAAAAATTTATGTGAGTAATAATTAAAATAAATAAATTAAATATAAATATTAAATAATTCATTTCTCATATAGAAGCAATATATTCGGGATATTGTTGTATATTCTGCAATCAGTTATGATGCCCATTCATTTTAAAGGAAATCTATATAGTACTGTGAATATGATTCTTTTCTACAGTCATAGTAGTACCATAAAAATATAAATTTACAAAGGATTAAAAAAAATTTAAATAAAATAGTAATTATATTTGAAAATACCTTTTTGGGGATTCTATTTTGTTCATGGAGTATGACATCTCTCATAAATTAACATACATAATAACAACAATATTTTCTATTTGATTGTTCCAGACACTATAGAAACATTATGAAAAATAATAATTTTTTTGATATGTGTTTTGTTAGGGAAATAATATACTATATACCTTGATACTTGTCTAGTTATAGACCTTTTCATCATCCTTGTTCTTATCCATGGCCTCATTATTTGTTTTTCATGATATTTATACAACTCCATATCATAATAAAATCCTCCTAAAAATAATATAAATTATATAACTTGAAGTTTATTTGTAAAATTTTGGATGTAGTGAATCAATTATTGATTAAAACAATCCCGTGTGGTCATTTTTTTTTAGTATCCATGCTATGAATCCCGGAACATAAAATACATGCACTGTATGTGATTCAATTATAAATAGTTTGACTTTGTACCCTTCTATACTGAAATCAACATTCCCAAATTACAATTCTTTTATTTTAACAGCACTCATGTTATCAACCAACTTTCATTGAAAAAACTGAAATTGAAATTTTTTATAATCAAACTTCCAAATTTTTTTATGATGCCAAAGTATGGCATAGTCATGTAAATTGGATTTATGTCCTTAGTACCAAAAACATGCATTTCTTCACCCACATCTGTAACTCCACTATTTTTCATGGTACATTTTTCAACCTGTTTATTTATATAGAACATATATCCATTAATTACATTACCATTTTAATATAATATATACACAATTGGTCCTCCATTTATCCATAAATGTATTTTAGAAATTGAATCTAGATTTTCATTTGAATCCTTAAAAATATAGTCCAGAAAATGTCATATAAATCATTGGTTATGCATATTGGATAAATATATTTAATCCCTAGATAGATTCAAATTCCTAATTATTTATTTGTGGTATTCAAAATATGGTGAAACCTAAATAATATTATAATAAACTTAAAGGTGGTATTACTCTTGATCTGTAATATTAATTGTGACAACATCTCTTCTAGAAATTCATTCACCCACAAGTCGCTCACCATGATGATATTTTGGTAGACCAATTATTTCCCCACCGAACAATTATTCAGTACAGAATTCAACAACTTTCTCAACAATATATCTCAAACAAATACAACCATCTATATGACTTCTATTTTTTATTCTCCATTTCAAAATCTCCATATACCTTTTAAATGGGGTACAACCATCTATAGTGTACAAGACTACATAGTCAAATTTCCCATCATGTGAATAATCCAATAACCTTTCATATCAAAGAATTTTTGTGGGAAGAACATTTACAATTCAAATAATATTATATAAATTTTTCATTGCACAGTAGAAAATTTTGTTTGGTCTATAACACTGCTTCATATAGCTTTGAACAAGAAATAGATATTTGTTATTGTATGATGGAAATTATTGGGGGAAATGAAATTTAAATCTAATGAAATTAGATCTTTCATCCAAACATGAAATTAATGTGATTTCTAACCCTGAATATTCAAATCGTTCAATGAAATGATATTCTTAATATTAGATGAATACCCCACTAGAAACATTACATCATTCAATAAGTTTCAAAATTGATAGATCTCTTTTCCTAGAAAGAGTGTAAGCTGTTTGGGAAAGAAAAGTATATTTTTCACCATTCATAGGAGATAACTCTTCTCATATTCTCATGTCAACCATGTACAACCTAGAAATAATTCCATCATTTATTTTTTAGGATCATTTATATGTGTTCCAATGATATTATCACATATATATTTTTTCAACATGCATAAGATCAAGAAAATGTCTGATGTACATACAATTCATATTTGGTAATTAAAAAAGCATATCTCTTTTTACAACCGGTTTTTGTAAGGTTTCTAAAAACCAGTTTACCAAAATTTGTGTCCACATATTTTTCATTCTCAAACAGTTGATCACATGAAAGTAGAGACAATTCTATATTTTCTTATGAACTTCTATCGAATTATTTTATCCATGATCAGTACTTATACAGTCGAGGTAGAAATCTACAATGTCATAGAAACACAGTCTTCGATGAATGTTTAAACCTAATCGTTTATGTACCTTGTTCATAAATGGGACACCCATGAGTTTCATTAATACTATATATAAATAAATTTCCATAAGTGGAGTAGTCATTTATCATCTCATACAACATGTCTCTCAGTGTGAAATATTCATTTCTATAAGTACCATAAAACATAACACAAGAATCCCACAACAATTTCAAAATCCTTGATCAATAGATCAAAATAAATATCAATATCATTACTCGGTCGTGTTGGTTCGAATATAAGAATATAAAACATGATGTATTTTCATTTCATACAAAAGCATAGTAGAATTTTATAATTTACCAACATAAATGTCCATGTAATGTGATTGCTACTTTGAAAACCAAAAGGATTCACTACATTTTTTGATAACACTAGAAGAAGGTTCCTAGGATCATTTTAAAATTTTGGATACCTATAACCGGCCATGTAATGTCATCCATATAGGTGTCTATAATTTCAGAGACCATGTCCATCATGCGTAGCTTTTTTTGGAATCATATGTTTGGATATGGACATAATTATCTTTTGGGAGCATTAATTCAAGAGAAAATATAGTTTCGTAAAAATGGATTAACTAAATCCATTGACTACTTTTAATGTTTATAGCTTCAAAACAGATGACAATGTTGTATATTTTGTGGAACTAGTATACAATGTAATCTTTTCACAATTATTTAACTTCTCAAAATTTTTGGAAAATCGTGAAGTTCATATTCAACCATCCATGTAATTTCCTTAATAAATCATTATATTCATTCAAATCTATAATCATATCATTGATATGGTCTTCTTTATTTTCAACACTCTTAATCATATTAGATGATCCATAAAATGTAGAGTTGTCATATCCCATAGCTACATTCTCTTTTTCCCATATTTATTCCAGTATTTATAACTATTACCTATTCTTTGAAAGACCAAGTGTTCTTCCCAATACCCTAGTCAAATTAGTATTTAATAATGACATCGTAAACAAAAAAATTATTTTAGAAGGGTTGTATGCAATTTAATTTTCAGACATGATGAAATATTTCACTTCATATTCTTACTCATTTGTTATATTATTGGAATCCATCAATTATTTATTCATATCAATCCTATTTAATTCTGTAAAACTATTATTTACCCAAATAAATTCCAAAAACAGGCCTTTAAAATAATGGGAACTTAATATTTAAATGACAGTTATTATGTAATTTTTTATGAGATCCATCCCTTTAAAATCTAACACCAAACCAGAAAGAATATATTATTGTAGAGGACTACCCAAATTTAAACTGTGCAAGTGATGTTGGATGCAAAGTAAGTTTAGTATTTTCCATGTGGATAAGAATTAATTCACCTTTTGTGGGATTTATGCCATGATGGATATTATATGGGTTGGATATGGTTATTAACATTACCATTCCATGGTCTTAATATCAATATACATGTCTTCATTACATAATGTTATGGTTTTACTAATTCTATAAAAAAACATAACAGATTATTTAAAAACTATATTTTATATGTCCTTTAAAACCCATATATAAAATTACACATGAAATTCCATTAGAAAGCCAACCATTTACAAAAATTCCTCTTTAAAATAACACACCATTTTTAAAATAAAACAAGTAGTTCCAAGAACTCTTTCACAAACCCACAATTACGTTTTTTAAATAATTTAAGGCAACATCATGAACCAATAGTCTTAATCCTTTAAAATGACTAAAAATCATTTATATTTATGAAGAATATTTAAAACATAAAAAATTCCCTTATTAAATTGAAACTATCATTAAATATTCTTTCAAAACATTCATGTCCTTTTATGGAATCCAGTAAGATGAGTTGAAAAACACTTGGTAGGAAACCTAAGTCCATGCCAAATATTTAAGTCATTTTGAATCTATTTAAAACCAAAAAAGTGTTTGTTGAAAACATAATAATTTTAAAGAAATATTTCAAAACACATGAATCATTTTAGAAGATCCACTTAGGAATTTTTATAAAGATATAGATCCAAATAGAAGCACTTTATAAAAGATACATGGATCCAAAATAACCAAGATTTTAGAAAATATAAATATATAAAAGGTTTACACTTCATCCAAAATATAATGGTAAACCAAAAATAAATTCATTTTCAAGAGGGGAACATTATAGTAAATATAATAAAATTACACAAAATGAATATTTTCCCTTTATTACCAATGTTTACCTATATATACCGTTATCATTTTTTAAATGAGTGACTATGGAACACCACTATAAAAGTGTGACCCTATACTTTTATATTTATCATAGAAAACTATTTCTATATAAACACTAATTTGTATATGAATGGGGTGAGCAAGGATCCTAGAATGATAACATTAAAGATTTTATACCTTTCCTTTTTCAAGACAAAAAAATTTTAGTTTTAGGGGAAATAATGTAAATAAATAATTTACATGGTGTTGTGTAAATAAAACTAAAAAAACATATATATTTCTTTAAAAGAAATATAATTTACTAAGAGACAACCATAAGAATAAATAATAATAAAATATCTAGCATCAACCATTAAGTGGTACCTACCAAGGTGCTAAAGAGATAATCTATTTTGAAAATTTAAGTGAATAAACACCCTATAATATTTTTACAATACAAATGAAACACAATAAACTCACCATTAATGGACACTTAACGAAATTAATTCTAGTAGTTGGTGTGATACCTATGATAGGGGTACTATAAATGTCGAACTATAAAATTATAACTCATGTCTCAAACATTAACACATCTCTACCTAAATATTCCCATGATGTTTTTCTAGAATCCCTACATAAATAATCAATGATGTATATTTATAAAACTATCAATTCAATATGGTATAAAATTCTATGAAGCATCCAGTTACACATCAACCCCCATAATAAAACATGATAAAATTTAAAATATATATTAGAAATAAATAAGTGCATGGAAAATAACATGTAAATAAAATAATGACATTTTTAATTAAATTAACAAAATGTCATTTTGTTCTGAAAAAATAAATTAAACCATGATTTGTTTTAAAATCAATAATAAATCATACTGAAGATATATGTCCAATTATTTCTCAATGAATTTAAAAAAATTAACCACCCTTGGATATTTCAAATAGATAAATGTGTATAGAAACAGCAATATTGGACATATTGAATTAAAAAACATCCTTTAAATGATGGTAAATAAGGATAGATAAAGACTCTCTGCACCCTAAACACACCACAAAATCCTTGTATTAGAATATAATTAACAATTTATTTGAATTTCAAGGCCATTTAGAGAAATAAAGAAAATAAATAAGACAAATGAAGGCACAAATAAGAACATACCATGTCACGAACCAGCCCGGGTCGACCCTGAACCGGTCACCCGAGCCGGTCCGCGGCAAGTCCCGAGGGGCGTTCCCGATCCCCACGGGATGGCAACAAGTGCCGGGCATTAAAATTTCAATCGTTGGGAACGATTTTAGCCCAAACTAAAAACAGGATCAAAAGAACGAATATAAACTAAACAAACAAACAAACAATAAAGACAAAAACAAAACTACACCACGACATACCTCCACGTGACCTCGCAGGTCACCACCCGACTACAACCAACGTCGCTCCCACACTGAGCGACGCAAGCCAGGAAAACCTGAACACAAGGAACCTGCAACTGAAAAGGTAAAAGATAGGCGTGAGCACAAAAGTACTCAGTAGGTGAGCCCCACAACAAAACCCAATGCACTGCTAGTAAATAAAGAATCTACCTATTCCAGGTTTGAACTACAATGTATAAAAGTAAGTTTTCATAATGCTTTACTTGAAAATCAAACACGAGACATTTCCCTTATTCCTTTTCGAAAGTTAGTTCCATTCCATTAGTTTTAAACTCATTCTGATAAGCAAAGTGTTACATTTTCAAATCTAACCCAAAGAGAATAAAGCATTTTTCATTTGAAAACCATTTTTCCCAAAGTCTAACAGTATAGGCTGTGAAATATGACTGAAGGCAAACAAGCATGGAAACAAGTGCATGTAAAGGTAAACAGGCAAGGAAAACCAAGCACAAGTAAAAATGAACCAGAAGTTATCAGCAATAACCATGGGCACACACACACACTCACACACTCACACACACACACACATACTCACACACGCACACACTCACTCCCAACTGGTCCCCCGTATGCCGACGGAAGGCACCACGCCAGAGATGGTAGAGCGCCATGGGTAAATCCCCTAAGGTTCATCTAGCTCGCGTGGGACCCTAGAACCTCGTGTCTCGGTGAAACGTGGCTTAGAAGGCCACGACCCTCAGAAAACGTGGCTTAGAAGGCCACGATCCTCAGAACACGTGGCTTAGAAGGCCACGACCCTCAGATATCATATGTTTAGTTAGTGTTGCAATCGTCAATCCAGCTAAGTGAAACAGGGACGACACCCATCCGGCTCACTAGCACACTAGTTCTAGTCCACCCACCTAGATACTCAGGGTTTCCCCGTGTGCTCAAACAAGCTTCACATTCACATAGTATATTTCTTCCTCATATCGCAGGCCAAACAAGATATCGCACACAAAAGTCACCATTTCCACACCCAACCAATATTTCAAAACTCACGCACGTCAAAATACCTTTCTGAAAATATAAATGTCATTACCAAATCATTTCGCAAAAACCCCTTTTTTGGAAACACTCAAACAAGAACATAAACAACTTTCACAACCCAGAAAGCATTATTTTTAATAACCCAACAAGGGAAAACATCTTTCTTCAACCAAGAACCACACGTAAAGTTTCCAAAAACAATTTCAAAAGGTCACACGACGTTTTCTCTAATCAAGGTTATAAGAAAACACCATTTTCCATAAACAGTACATTTACTAATTTACACATGCCAAAAAAATTTCAAAACCCAATTCAACATGTCTTTCGTTACTCAGGAAGAACCACTTAGCGACATTACTATGAAATCCCACAATTGAAACCAAGAAAACATTTTTAATGCAATGCTAGAATTAAACAGTTTTCATTATCAGCAAATCACCACACTATAAAAACTACTTAATATTATTTTCTTAAATTTACTGAAATTTAATAAAAAGACAAGGAATAAATAAATTCTTAATTTAGAGGCAAGTGCATAGGGAGACCTACCTCGGATCGGAACGAAGAATGACACGACACGAAACTCCTGTTGCGTAAAGGTCGCAGCGTATTGCGTTGTCAAACTGGTCCTAAAACAATAGGCCATTAAGCGGGCTCATTAACGGCAACATACTAATAATAATAATTATTATAATAACATAATAATAATAATAATAATAATAATAAATGTAGTGATCATGATACAACATCATAATAATAGAAAAAATAATATTAATAATATATTATTAATATTAATAATAATAATACAAAAACATAATGTAATAAAAATAATAAGAATAACATAATATAATAATAATAATAATAATAATAATAATAATATAGTATTAACAATAATAACATAATAATAATTTTAATAATGATATAGTAATATTAATGATAATATTAACATAATAATAACAATAATAATAATTAATAATAATAATATAATAATATTAATAAAATAATAATAATAATATAAAATGATAATAATAAAAATAGAAATATTAACATAATATAATAATAAAAATAACAACATAATATAATGATAATTAAAACAATAATATATTTATAATAATAATAATAATAATAATAATAATATAGAATTAATAACAATAACATAATAATGATAATTATAATAAAACGAAACAAACAAAAATAAAAAAATAAATAAAAAATAAAAAGAGAACTCACGAGTAGGGGGGAACGGGTCGGCGACGGGAGGAGCAGGCGGCGCGCCGGGCCAGGGGTCACCGGGATGGCGGTCCGGCAGGGAGCGGAGCGGCGGTCGGGCGCGGGCTGAAGGAGGGAGGCCGGGGCAGGGGGTGTGTGCCGGTGCTAGGAAAGAGGGGCGCGGCGGTTCGACGCTGGGGTGAGGCTCGGGCGAGAGGGCGGAGCGGGCTGGGAGCAGCAGGGGAGGGCCGGAAACCGGGAGGGCGGTGCGGCGAGCCGTTGCAGCTGACGACACACCGGGGTGGAGCAGGGGCTGGCCGCGCGCGGGAGCAGAGGAGGGCGGCGGGCTCGGGACGGAGTACCGGAGGGGGCCGCAACAGCCGGAGGCTGGCTGTGCGCTGGGGCGGAGCCGGCTACTGCCCGAAGGCCGGGAACAGTGGGGGAGCCGGGACAGCGGGGTGCATGGGAGACCCGCCGGACGGGAGTGGGGCTCGGCGACGGGAACAGGCGGAGGCGCGCAGGAGGGAGGCCGGCTCGACGGGAAAGCCAGGACGCCGGGACGGGAAGCGGCGTAGACGGCCGGTGAGCTGCGCCTGGGCTGAGCGGGAGAGAAACGGGGGAGAGAGAAGAGGGGGGAAAAATGGCGGCTGTAGGGGTAGGGTAGGGTTTAGGTTTACATATATATATGATAAAATAATAATAATAATTATTATAATAATAATAATAACATTACAATAATAATTTTAATAAGTATAATAATAATAATAGTAAAACATTATAATAATAATAATAAAACTTTATAATAATAATCATAACAATAAAATAATAAGTTAGCTAATTATAATAATAATTATTATAACCAAAGTATTTAGAATAATAAAACCACTAAAAAAATAATAATAATAAGAAAACACACATATATAAACACAAATATATATATAGACATATGTATATACATATACCTTTATAAAAACATATAAACATAAATACAACAAACATATATGTATATATATACATATATATACATAACATATACTCATATATAAACACATATAAAATTAAAAATAAATACAATAGTAATAACACGATTTAAATAGTGAGAGTAATAAAATGTCAACGCAAAAACATTAGTATTTAAAACGCCGGGTGAGCACATAGTCACCCTGGCTGAAAGCACGGTAACTGCTAGCGATGCGGTGACCGCGCACCGGCGCAAAACCACCAATCGAAATTAAACTCCGAAAAATTTAAATCGGGACCAAGAAAGGAGAACAAATATGGACATCCGCGGTCTGGGTGTGACAATTCTCCCCACCACAGACACTTTCTGCCCCCAGAAAGTCACCAGGCCAAAAGTCGATCAAGATTTAAGTCCATGCCCCAACGGAACTAAAGGGACCAGAGAGAACTGAGAATCTCGGGGATGACCGTACTCAGCACAGGTCACACCCTACCAATTCAAGAGAAAACTGGGGTCCGAGATTGAGGGGAGAACACGAAGGGGTTCTCCCCACCACAAGAGCTCAACTTGTGCAGAAAAGTTGACCATCTAAAAGGAAGACCCTAAAAAAAGGGGGGTCGACACGGGAACTCCCAACCAATTCAAACCAATTCTTATAGCACGATTACTACAACGCCTCCGTCGAAACCTTGAACCCACGACTAGAGTCAACAACCTTCAATACTAGGGGAAACCCACGAAAACCCTAAACCAAAACATCGAGTTAGAAACATGGCCCACTGAAATCCATGAAACACAACCACATCTGACGAGCATTGCTAAACAAAGGTCAACCCACCGAAGAGTCAAACACACCTTTCGAAAGACACACGAGTCAGAAACAACACATCCACATCATCCAGACTACTTGGATTATAATAGAGCAAGTCGATAATAACCCCCATGGTAAAACAATGAACATACAACAACGTCAAAACTTAACAGCAGAAAAACAAGTACTAAAAGGCCTTGATTGTTCCACTGCTAACACGGAACACAAAACCTGGACCAAGGCTTCACACCCCTGGGGGCTCCTGACTGTGCGCGAGCTTCACCCCGAGACTTGTGGCTGGGGCTCTGATGGCTGAAGCATCTTCTGCCTCACAGTTAGGTACTGACATTCTCCCATCACAGCTTCCTCTTCAAGCGACGCTTCTTGCAAAACTTCTCCAGATGACGCAGACAACCGCATCGATGACACGTCTTCGGAGGGTTGCGACAAGACAGCCTTAAATGGCCGAAACGACCACACTGATAGCATACCATCGAACGATCTGATGAACTGGAAGCTGGAACCATAGGGGATAACTCCTTAGGAACAGGTATCTCTGGCGCCTCTTCCTCGCCAGAGGGGGAACTCTTACGAACCACAACAGGGGACGCTGAAGTATTAACCACCCGCACACCAGAAACTAACTCAGTCAAGAAAGCTTCCTCCACCAGCTTCTCGAAACAAAGGTCTTTATAAGGGTGGACTCGCTCCTTGATCTCTGGACGAAGACCCCCAATGAAAAGAGAGGCCTTCATGAGCTCATGCGACGCTCCCTCTGGAGAAAAGGGAATCAGTTCCTTGAAATGGTCAACATACGTCTTCACCGTCCATTGACCTTGTTGAATATGCACTAGCTCCCTCTTTTCTCCAGCTTCACTTCCTCAGGTACAAACCATTGGATGAAAACAGTTTTAAAGACATCCCACGTCATTTCACCTTGCGTTGATGGTGGGGTAACCATCTTCCACTGGTCCAGGGCTAGACCCTCAAACAACTCCATAATTGCACGAACCTTAACATTATTGGGAGTTCCCAACATTCTAAAGACACGTTCCACTTCCTCGAGCCATTTCACTACTTCTAACGGACCCTGATCACCATGGAGAATAGGCAAATTCTGAGGAGGACCAAAAAAAAAAAAAAAAAAACTGGGCATGACATATCCGAATCCTTAGAGACCTTTCTGGGCGGCATTTCCTAAGCGATATATAAAACTCAAAGCCAAAACCAACATCAAATCGAAGCAACATCAATAAAAGCGCCTTCATCAAAAACAGTCAGCACAAGGACCAAACAAATACAACACAACCCAAAACAAAATCTCCTCTTTAAAATTTCCTTTTCATTTTTGATTTCAAAACCACCCTTTTTCAAGATCACTTTCCAAAAACCAACCCACTTTCAAACCAAAACTTTCCAAAACTGTTTCCCATTTAAAACCAATTTAGAAAACAAAGTCAAGCCTTTAACTTCAAATACACACACAGGTACTCCCATGACCCGTTGCACATGTCTTTATTCACATTCCATTCATACGTGCATCAACACACACTTTCCATGCATTCTCACACATGTGCAAACGTTCATAAAGGGGAACCAAGGTTTCAACCCAAATCATTCTTAACCAGTTCCGGGAAAACAACAGATTTCCAAATCAAGAGATTTCAGTTTTAGAACCCATTTCATATATTTAAAGTCCTTTAAAAGAAACCAGTCCAATTTTCAAAAAACCCTTTTTCATTTCAAACAACGTACTTACACAGACCAAAACAAAGCAGTAACCAAGATTGCATCAATCACTGAAATGAGGGACTAGTAGTCACGCTCAACCTGGCGACATGGTAGTGGTCCATGTCCCAAGTCAGCGTCGACCACTAGGAGGAATTCCAACCACGTACTCGGACTCCACATGGGTCACTACTCCATGTGAAATCGCGATGTAACGTCGGCTTGCCTCCATTATCATCTCTCAATCCATGACAAACCAGGAAAAACAAGGACACAATTCCCGAACTACCCCTGGTAACTCGAAGATCAGTGCGAGCAAGAGTTCGCGACGCTCTTCCCGTACTCACCCCTCGAGTTCCGACAGTCCTAATCTCCTTCTACCGGACAACACAAATAACAAGAACCTGCCTTTGATACCATTTTGTCATGAACCAGCCCAGGTCGACCCTGAACCGGTCACCCGAGCCGGTCCGCGGCAAGTCCCGAGGGGATTCCCGATCCCCACGGGATGGCAACAAGTGCCGGGCATTAAAATTTCAATCGTTGGGAACGATTTTATCCCAAACTAAAAACAGGATCAAGAGAACGAACATAAACTAAACAAACAAACAAACACTAAAGACACAAACAAAACTACACCACGACATACCTCCACGTGACCTCGCGGGTCACCACCCAACTACAACCAACGTCGCTCCCACACTGAGCGACGCAAGCCAGGAAAACCTGAACACAAGGAACCTGCAACTGAAAAGGTAAAAGATAGGCGTGAGCACAAAAGTACTCAGTAGGTGAGCCCCACAACAAAACCCAATGCAATGCCAGTAAATAAAGAATCTACCTATTCCAGGTTTGAACTACAATGTATAAAAGTAAGTTTTCACAATGCTTTACTTGAAAATCAAACACGAGACATTTCCCTTATTCCTTTTCGAAAGTTAATTCCATTCCATTAGTTTTAAACTCATTCTGATAAGCAAAGTGTTACATTTTCAAATCTAACCCAAAGAGAATAAAGCATCTTTCATTTGAAAACCATTTTTCCCAAAGTCTAACAGTATAGGCTGTGAAATATGACTGAAGGCAAACAAGCAGGGAAACAAGTGCATGTAAAGGTAAACAGGCAAGGAAAACCAAGCACAAGTAAAAATGAACCAGAAGTTATCAGCAATAACCATGGGAACACACACACACTCACACACTCACACACACACACACATACTCACACACGCACACACTCACTCCCAAGTGGTCCCCCGTATGCCGACGGAAGGCACCACGCCAGAGATGGTAGAGCACCATGGGTAAATCCCCTAAGGTTCATCTAGCTCGCGTGGGACCCTAGAACCTCGTGTCTCGGTGAAACGTGGCTTAGAAGGCCACGACCCTCAGAAAACGTGGCTTAGAAGGCCACGATCCTCAGAACACGTGGCTTAGAAGGCCACGACCCTCAGATATCATATGTTTAGTTAGTATTGAAATCGTCAATCCAGCTAAGTGAAACAGGGACGACACCTATCCGGCTCACTAGCACACTAGTTCTAGTCCGCCCACCTAGATACCCAGGGTTTCCCCGTGTGCTCAAACAAGGTTCACATTCACATAGTATATTTCTTCCTCATATCGCAGGCCAAACAAGATATCGCACACAAAAGTCACCATTTCCACACCCAACCAATATTTCAAAACTCACGCACGTCAAAATACCTTTCTGAAAATATAAATGTCATTACCAAATCATTTCGCAAAAACCCCTTTTTGGAAACACTCAAACAAGAACATAAACAACATTCACAACCCAGAAAGCATTATTTTTAATAACACAACAAGGGAAAACATCTTTCGTCAACCAAGAACCACACGTAAAGTTTCCAAAAACAATTTCAAAAGGTCACACGACGTTTTCTCTAATCAAGGTTATAAGAAAACACCATTTTCCATAAACAGTACATTTACTAATTTACACATGCCAAAAACATTTCAAAACCCAATTCAACATGTCTTTCGTTACTCAGGAAGAACCATTTAGCGACATTACTATGAAATCCCACAATTGAAACCAAGAAAACATTTTTAATGCAATGCTAGAATTAAACAGTTTGCATTATCAGCAAATCACCACACTATAAAAACTACTTAATATTATTTTCTTAAATTTACTGAAATTTAATAAAAATACAAGGAATAAATAAATTCTTAATTTAGAGGCAAGTGCATAGAGAGACCTACCTCGGATCGGAACGAAGAACGACACGACACGAAACTCCTGTTGCGTAAAGGTCGCAGCGTATTGCGTCGTCAAACTGGTCCTAAAACAATAGGCCATTAAGCGGGCTCATTAACGGCAACATACTAATAATAATAATTATTATAATAACGTAATAATAATAAAAAAAATGTAGTGATCATGATACAACATCATAATAATAGAAATAATAATATTATTAATATATTATTAATATTAATAATAATAATACAAAAACATAATGTAATAAAAATAATAAGAATAACATAATATAATAATAATAATAATAATAATAATAATATAGTATTAACAATAATAACATAATAATAATTTTAATAATGATATAGTAATATTAATGATAATATTAACATAATAATAATTAATAATAATAATATAATAATATTAATAAAATAATAATAATAATATAAAATGATAATAATAAAAATAGTAATATTAACATAATATAATAATAAAAATAACAACATAATATAATGATAATTAAAACAATAATATATTTATAATAATAATAATAATAATAATAATAATAATATAGAATTAATAACAATAACATAATAATGATAATTATAATAAAACGAAACAAACAAAAATAAAAGAGAGAGAACTCACGAGTAGGGGGGAACGGGTCGGCGACGGGAGGAGCAGGCGGCGCGCCGGGCCAGGGGTCGCCGGGATGGCGGTCCGGCAGGGAGCGGAGCGGCGGTCGGGCGCGGGCTGAAGGAGGGAGGCCGGGGCAGGGGGTGTGTGCCGGTGCTAGGAAGGAGGGGCGCGGCGGTCTGATGCTGGGGTGAGGCTCGGGCGAGAGGGCGGAGCGGGCTGGGAGCAGCAGGGGAGGGCCGGAAACCGGGAGGGCGGTGCGGCAAGCCGTTGCGGCTGACGGCACACCGGGGTGGAGCAGGGGCTGGCCGCGCGCGGGAGCAGAGGAGGGCGGCGGGCTCGGGACGGAGTACCAGAGGGGGCCGCAACAGCCGGAGGCTGGCTGTGCGCTGGGGCGGAGCCGGCTACTGCCCGAAGGCCGGGAACAGTGGGGGAGCCGGGACAGCGGGGTGCATGGGAGACCCGCCGGACGGGAGTGGGGCTCGGCGACGGGAACAGGCGGAGGCGCGCAGGAGGGAGGCCGGCTCGACGGGAAAGCCAGGACGCCGGGACGGGAAGCGGCGGAGACGACCGGTGAGCTGCGCCTGGGCTGAGCGGGAGAGAAACGGGGGAGAGAGAAGAGGGGGAAAAAAATGGCGGCTGTAGGGGTAGGGTAGGGTTTAGGTTTACATATATATATGATAAAATAATAATAATAATAATTATAATAATAATAATAACATTACAATAATAATTTTAATAAGTATAATAATAATAATAGTAAAACATTATAATAATAATAATAAAACATTATAATAATAATCATAACAATAAAATAATAAGTTAGCTAATTATAATAATAATTATTATAACCAAAGTATTTAGAATAATAAAACCACTAAAAAAATAATAATAATAAGAAAACACACATATATAAACACAAATATATATATAGACATATGTATATACATATACCTTTATAAAAACATATAAACATAAATACAACAAACATATATGTATATATATACATATATATACATAACATATACTCGTATATAAACACATATAAAATTAAAAATAAATACAATAGTAATAACACGATTTAAATAGTGAGAGTAATAAAATGTCAACGCAAAAACATTAGTATTTAAAACGCCGGGTGAGCACATAGTCACCCGGGCTGAAAGCACGGTAACTGCTAGCGATGCGGTGACCGCGCACCGGCGCAAACCCACCAATCGAAATTAAACTTCGAAAAATTTAAATCGGGACCAAGAAAGGAGAACAAATATGGACATCCGCGGTCGGGGTGTGACATACCATATATATGGAGATATAATGGTAGTAGTAGGTTTTGGCGATGATGGAATCAGGGTCGGCAGAGGTGGCAGAGGACGTAGAGGGTTACAACATAGCTAGGTCGGCGACGATGGAAGCAGTATTGGAGGGAGCAGAGCAAGGCAGTAGAGACAATATGCATCGACGATCGGGGGAAGTGGTGATAGGAGGAAGTGACGACAGAGGTCTGGTTCCGCAAGAGCTTGAGCACGAGTGATAACAAGGTACTAATGGGTTTCATTTATAATAAAACGAAAGTCTTTTATCACCACTTGTAGGAGAGTACTGATAATGGTGTGTTAGATCAGTGCAAAAATAAAACACCGGTTAAACTACCTTTATTAAATCTTTTTAGAAATAATAATGATATTACTTTACCAGGGCTAAAAAATGCTGAAAATGACATCTTTATCAGCACAAAAATTATAGCACTGATACAGACACAATTTATTTGAACTGCTGAAGACCGGTCTTTTTTAGCACCAAAAAAGCGCTGATATAGATCTAATGTTTATAAATATATATTATTTAAATAATTTTATAATTATAATAAATATATATTTATTATATTTTAATTATATATAATAAATTTTTTACTTATATATTTTTATAAAATTATAAATACAATATAGATATTTATTATCAATATAAATATATAAATTTTTAGTTATAATTATTAATAAATATATATTTATTTTAATAATTATAAAATTATAATAAATATCTATATTATATTCATAGTTATATAAATATATATAATTAATATTTTTAATATTTTTTTATTATTATTTAAATATATATATATATATATATATTAATTTATAATTATAGGTATAAATAAATAAATATTTATATAAATAATTATAAAATTATAATAAATATATATATTATAGTTGTAATTATATAAATATATATAATTAATATATTTATTATAAATTTATAATTACTTAAATATATCAAAATTTATTTATAATTATCAATGTAAATATTTATATATATTTATAAATATATTTATACAATTATATTTATTTATAAAATTATAAATAAAATAAATATATTTATTATAAATTTATAATTATATATATATATTTACTTATTCGTAATTATAAGTACACATAAATATTTTTATAAATATTTTTATGTTATTATAAATATATTTATACATATATTTATTTATATATGTAAATATATATATATATAATTATAATATATGTAATTATTATAAATTTATAATCATTTAAATATATATATAGTTTTAATTATAAATAAATATATTGAAAAATTATTTGTATATAATTAAAAATTTATAATTATAAATAAAATAAATATATTCATTTTTAAAATATATTTATTTTATGTTTATAAGTATTTATGATAACATAATTTTTTCATGGGTATGACATGAATCATATAACTAAGTATAGATATAATTATAAATATATATATATATATATATAGTCATTAATCTACTCAAAAGGCTTAGTCATGGGTTCAGGAGCCAAACCTGTGAGTAAAAATTTATTAATAAAATATACATGTAAACTAACGAAAGCAGTGCAAGCATGGTACAGAGAACCCAAAGTGAAAAAAATATAACTTCTTGTACATACCCCGAGATCCCATTTTCCAAGGAAATCTACCTCTCCCCTTTGGATGTCATCCCCTCTTCCAGGTCATGTGTTACAGGAGAGCATGCCCTTCATCAGATGTGGATTCATAGGATTCCTCTAATATAGAATAAGTTTGGAACATCTAGGACAATTCTCGATAGTTCATCTCTAGGATCAGGCGAATTCCTTCATTAAATTCAATTTCAAACAATTTTATAACATCTATGTAATTAGTAAATACGAGTATATTTGTATCCATCATATATAATGTAATCTCTAATTAAGAGAATAAATAGTCCACCTCTTCATTATTGGTTCTAACAATGGCCCTCTTAGCCTCCTTGTCTTTTGAAATGATAACTTTCATCTTCTTATCTTGTGCGATGGTGCATTTCTCCTTTGAAGCCTTACCAAAGTACCCATAATCATTTTTCATGAGATCATAAATACCTGATGGAAAATTCCAATTAAAATTATTTTGACCATTCACATTAATTTTTGGATGGAAATCATCGAGAAAGATTACAACGACACCCATCTGAAGACTATCCCTCCAATGTTCAATCACAGAGGATTGCATGCCACATGGTGAATAACCACCAGGGAAGATAACTATAAAGGTTCTACATCATCTTGCATTCGCATTAGACCTAGATTCTTTGAAAACTGGGATAGGTTGGCTCTCCTATGGATTACCATCTGAAATCTGTCTCTATCTACCACTTTCTTTCCTTTTTGAGCTCTGAGAAGTTTCTCTAGTTCAAAAAATAGATCAACTTCTTTTTTATTAGCATCTCCCTCAAAGGAAAATCCATCTACTAATATCTTGTACAATACTTGTTTCTCACCCATGCATCCCCCGTTGCTGGTACCTATAAGATTTCTTATACCAACACTGACATCTTCCATGGTGGGAAGAACTACATTATATGTTGGGTCTAATTAATGAACCACTATAGTTTTTAGCTTTCATATAGAATCCTCAAAAGGAGCAGCATCAATGTTTCCCTCTTATGTAGTCTCAACCAATGTTTTGGGCAGCTTCCCACTACGTGGATCAAGGCTGTCAGAGACAGTGTTCCCTGTCTAACTATCCCCAATATAAATGTTCCATGCATTTCCATTTAAGGGACCACAATAAATATCATCATTATCTCATGATATATATATTCATTAAAGATATATATCTTTAAATATATATATTTTTATTTATTTATAATTATAATTAAAAATAATATATTTAAAATATATTTATAAATAATTATAAATACAAAAAATATATTTATATTTTTAAGAAATATAATAATTTTATAATTATTTAAATATATAACTATTTATTTATAAACTTATAAACACTTTTTTGAACATTATATATATATTTGAATTACTAAAAATATATATATTATAATATATCATATATATATTAATTATAAACATGGATTTTTTAATTAATGTATTTAAATAATAAAATTTGAATATAAATATAAAAATTTTATATAAATTAATAATATTTTTTATTAAAAACATTGATCACTGCTAATTTTTGTGGTGATTAATGTTGGTGATTCCCTTTCCAGAATTTGTAGTAGTCCACACATCATAAAGAATAATTAATAAATTGAAATAATAGTCCTGCATTGATGGTGTATTACTTTCGCTTGACCCTTCATCATGACCATATGTTTGCATATCATCATCACAAAATTCGATACTTGATATCTTCACGTGTTTGATCATGACCCTATGATCTAACATTTTTTTCAACCCAAACCTGGTCTCTACACTATCAGTCTCTATAGGGTCAATGTTAATGAAAACTAAATAACCCTAGAGCAGAATTAGAATAAGGATTAAATAAAGGGATATATATGGTTTTCCATCAATCCATTAATTAGATAAATATTAATTAATCTTTCAAAATGATTCAACCACAATGGAATGTACTCTTTAATCTCAATGTGAACATAAATTATAATATATCTAGGGAAGAAACAGTATCTTGGATAAAAACATACTTTTAGATTTATCATTTGATACTCCCGGTATAATAGATGAGTAGGCTAATATTACTATTTATACTTAATGGATTACTTCAAATTATTATAACTTGAATTTTTGGAACATGATCTGGTCATGTTTAATTATCTCATAATACTATCAACCTTCCTCTACCATAAAATACCTCTCTATATTTATTTCTCTCTAGAACCTTTACCATGTATGTTATCTTTGACCATAAGGGATAGAATAGGACATTGTGTTTTTTAACTTCCTAGATGTGGATAAATTATTTTGGAGACCATCTAGATAGGAAATCCTAAATCCAAATATACACTACCACTTCTAGCATTGATTCACTAGCACAAAAACATATTTACACAACACCACCCTTTAATAGCACTAAAAAGAAATGAAAATGATACCACAATTGTTAGCTCCTTTTTTAGTGTTGTTAAAAGTGACCCCTTTATCAGCGCTTTTTTAAAAGCACTGATAAAGACCCCCTTTAAATGTGTTTTTTTACTAGAAATGGTTTATGGGATATTTCAAAAAAAAACTCATTAAAAATAATTTATAAATATATAAATATATTAATTTTGATATAAATATAATATATGTTTTTTAAATATGTTTTAGATAAGGTACATAGGAAATTACACTTCATATATAAGATATTTAGTGGAAATGGATTATAAAATAATTTTAAAATGATTATTAATTAATATTTAACTAATTATTATCGATTAATAGTCATGTAATAACATTTTTAAGATAAAAAATCAAAAAGATCATTAAAATATCTATAATAAGTTAAAAACATTACTCAAACCTCAAACGACCATAAATTTTCATTCGGGTGTTCGTATGGGCTCTAATACATATCAAATCAAATCCTCGGATGAGGTCTACAATATAGAGGGATGGACTGAGATTGATGGGCTTTTTCTTATTTTTCGCCTCCCAAAAGGCACAAAAGGCCTCTAAAATAGATTTTTTTTGTCCGGGCACCCAAATATTAGCATTCGATGTATTTTAATCCTCTATTAAGGGTGTATTTTTACCCATTGTTTAGTGTGATCTGAATTTATTCCAATGGATTGCATTTATATTGATATTATGAATTGTAAATTTTATCATTTTCACATTTTAATGTTATCTATAATAATGTATATAACAATATATATATATATATATATTATATATTAAAACATAAAAATTTAATATTATAAATTAATAATTATACATATTAAAATATTATATATCATTATAAATATATAAACCATTTATAAATAAAAAATAAAATAAATTTTATTTAAAATAAATAATATATGAATATTTATATAACTATATAATGTGTTTGTGTGTGTGTGTTTGTGTCTGTGTGTGACTGTATTAACAAACTGATATATGTTATCTATTTATTCTAATATATATATATAATATAAGTAAATAAATAAAAATATGTATAATTATATTTATAAATACACAGATAATATATATATATATATATTTATGTGTGTGTGTGTGTTTTTTTATATGTATTTATTTATAAACTGGCAAAAAAACCAATTTTTTAAATGTATTTAATTAATAATATAAATATATATTAATAAGAATAAATATATTGATTAAAAAATTTAACTAGATATATATAAATAAATAGATATAAATATTCATTAATATATGAATAAATATATAAATATATAAATATAACTATATATATTTTAATATATATATATATATTAATAAATGAATATATGTATATATATATTAATAAAACTACATATATTAATATAAATATATATAAATATATGAATAAATATAACTAAATATATAGATAAATAAATAGATATATCATAAAATAGAAAATAATCCAATATGGATGTGTGGTAATGGTGCAGGCGCATAAGGGAGAGGACTTGGGTTCGAATCTTAGTAGAGGCATGGGTATGTCGGTTGGTGAAGGGGGCTACTAGCTCTTTGAAAGGGGTGTATACCTTACACTGTTAAAGGTGAGGGGGTCACCTAAAACTGTTAAAGGGGTTTGTATCAACGATAAATGGGGTTGGGATTTTATATTTAATTTGCTTTTTAAAAAAAAAATATTTTTTGAATTTTATCAACATTTTTTAGCACTACTAAAAGGGTCGTTTATCAGTAATTTTTTAGAAATAATAAAAGGAAACCTGTTTTAACTATGCTACGATTATCAACACTTTTTGGCACTATTAAAATCATGTTCTATAGTAGTGATATTTTTATGACATGTCATGGTGGTTTATTCTCTTAATAAGGACTCTTATTCATCCCTCAATAACATTTCTAATATAGAAAAGTTTTATTATTGGGATTCCACTAATTACAGGCATTGATTAGTAGGAATGAAAGTGGTTTCCTTTTATCTGTATTGTCTAAACTCAAATGAGAGATGTGTAACCTTTTTTTCAAATGTGTGAAGTTCCCAATGGATATATTTTATTTATTATAAGTGATTCAATATTTTTTTATTACTAGAATATTTTATACATAGATAACTGATATAGATTCCATACTTGATAAAAAATCCTGTAACACAACCAAAGAGGGATATTGGTTCTACTTATTAAATATTATCACTAGATATCTTTAAATTAATAGCATTATCTTATATTTTGGACCATTTTCTATTATAATTTGGATGTGTTTTGGGATATTTGAGAAGTCATCTACAGGTAGGTTTGGGTAGGTTTTGTGTAACCATCAATTGAGTTTGTGTAAACATGACTTTTTACTTCATTTCCATGATCTGAGTAGAAATATTATAGTGTGTAAAAATTATTTTGAATCAATGTAAAAGAAAAAACATTACTTATTCTCATAAAAATGAATTCTAGAATTGGTCTATCCATTCACATTAAATAATTTATGCATATTGTTGATCCATTGGTGATATTATCACATGGTAGATTGGAACGATCAATTTCTTTTTAATGCAATAAATGAATTGGAGGATTCTTCACATAGTGGATAATAATGTTAAATGATTTATATATATGGTCACTTCATACATTTTCACATGACAATCTCTTCACACAGTCAATAACGATAGATAAATAATGTTTTCATAATGTGGTTGATTCTCAAAATTGATATATTGAGTTTTTTGCACAATGTTATAAGTAAATACTTATAAATATGTAAATATCTATTCATTATTGTTTAAATTATATGATAAATTATATTATCATACTTCATTCTAAGAAATAAAGAGAACCAGATTGGGAGAAAGAGTTAGATACTGAGAAAATGATTTTTGTATAAGAGGAAGAGAAAAATCACAAGTCCTTGTATTCAATTATCCATTCAAACAATGATATTTTTATATATTTTTTAAACAAAATTAATAATTTTTATTTTGTGGGAAATTTATACAAGAAAATTACCGAGTCTTCAGGAGGATTAAAAGGATGAATTGATAGATAATTGTTAAAGTGATTGTGAGGGGCAGTTCAAACTGAAAATATCTTCCAGATTTAACCAAGGATAGCATGCCTACTAAAGATCATGGAATTTCGAATTTTTTAATATAATGAATAATGTTCATAAGATATTATTATTTTCTTGTGTGTATATATAAGTATACATGTACTCAAGGGAAAAAATAAAGTGTGAGAACTTTAATAAATCAGTAAAATCCAATATGAGAAATTATTTAGAGATTGAAAGTTTATATCATCAAATAGATAATAACATTATAAATTTAGGGATATATAGTTTTTCTAGAGAAGAGACCCACTACTCGACATTGGAGGAGGAGGACCAAAATATTTTCAAACCTTGACTGAGTTCTGAGACTAGTAGTATTGTTCACCATTGACAACTGTTGAATTTTATAAAGGTGTTGTACATGAGTAGACCTATTGATCAATATTTTCTTATATATAGATCAATTAATAAGTGGCGTAGAAGAATGAAATGTTAAAATAGATCAATTTATCACTGGATCAAATTTGACGAAGAATCCTATTATTGGGGTTTCTAAATAGTCCATAAATATAATATTTAATTTAAAGTGTATAAATTATTACTTTTTATAATCATGTGGTCTAACCTTCTACTGAAAAGTTATAATTGGGTAATATAACCAATTATTGTTGTATCTAATTGGAGATTTAATTGTGAATCAATATTACATTGTCTAACGAACATATTAAGGAGTAGAAAATTTAGCTAAACATTGTAAATTTTATATTATTCTCTCTCTTTATTACTACTCTATATTAGGTGAGGATTTGAGATAATATTGAGTGAAATAAAATCTTTAATAGCTTCTAGTGGGTGAATTGAAAAGATAATGGATTCATAATAGAATACAAAAAATTTACCCCCTCCTAGTTGTTTATCTATACCTGGGATTTTAATGTGTTATTAGAGAAATGTTTCCCTCAAAATATCCTATGTAAAGACCCGTAAAATTCAAGGGAAATTTTTTTCTTAATTTTCTTTAGAATTTTACAAGAGAGCGGTTTCAGACGGCACCTGATTCCGAGGCCCGGAGTGCCCGGAATCAATTTCCAAAGTTTGGCTCGGATACGTTCAGTGAACGAACGAGCGGGTTTTTCTAACTTTTGATCCGGTGCTCGGAATTGAAATCCGAGGGCACCGATGGAACCGTAGCACCGGTATACGCTTAGGAACTCCTGTTCTGGAGTTGCGTTCATGCGAGTGTTGATAATAAAAATTGTGGATGTTTACTTTGTAATTACACTACAATTTTTATTATTTTACTCTAAGTGATATCTCTTGTTGGATGTTGGGTAACCACCCAACCTCCCATGGGAGGTTATGAGGGTGGTGGGGCCCACACGAACCCCACCCCCTCATATCCTCTAAAACCCCCTCAACTCCCACTTAAATTATGTTAACTTAAGTTATAAACCTATGAATTAAATGTAATGAGTTAATGAGGTGAGTTGTGTGTGGTTATTGAATTTCAAACCATTGAAATTCAAAGAGGTTGGGTTGTGTGAATAAAATAAAAAAGAGTCTTATTTTATTTTGTTAGAATTTTATCTCCTTGAGAGAGTAGGGAAGTCTTCTTCATCTTCTTCAAACTCAACGAAGAACGCGAAGAACGCCGTTCTTCAACGAAGAACTTCTCCGCCGAAGAACACGGTCCATCCGCGACGTGACATACTTCTTCCGCGTCGTCTCTTCCGCGACGGATTTCCGCGACGAACGCCATCGACAACGACTCTTCCTCCGACGTCAAAGGAATTGACACCGATATTCCACGACTACGTCAACGTGCGACTATCGAGGTAAGGGTTCTTGAGTTCGTTGTTTTCTTTTTAATTGACTTTCCTCAAGACTTGACGAAGAACGCTCAAGTACCGACGAAGAACGCCGCTCCGCTCTTCTTCGTCTTCCGTGTCAACGAGAGAGAACACCGCTTCTTCCTCGGACAACCTTCGTCGGTGAACAAGGTTTCGCCAACGACGTGCCTCTTCGGACGCACCTCTTCGTCATCGAATTTGACGAACGACGACCGCGACGCCCGACCTCCGCGACGTCGTCTTCCGCGGAACGTAGAAAAATCTTCGAACCTTATACCAAGGTAGGGGTTGTTGATTATTGTTTAATTATTCTATTCTTGATCATGAATTTTAGCAAGTTTATCGTGTGGCTTTGGATTAATTTTAAGATGCGTTATTGCTTAACGTGAGGGGGCCGGACCGCATGAACACGGCCGAACCCCCTCCATCGTTCTTGTTGTTATTTCTTGCGGGTGGAAGCAAAGTGGCGTGGTTCCGTCGCACCATGCGAATAATCATGCAATTATTTTGCGCGGCGCCGTCGCGCCACGCCGAGGAAGAATCTTCAAGAACGCGTCGCCGTCGCGCCGCGTTGAAAGGAATCAAATGCGCGGCGAAGGGGCGCGGTGCCGTCGCACCGCGCCAGACGACGAACACCGCAGCCGGTTCCGGGCCGCGGCGGGACGAGGAGACCGCGGCCGGTTCTGGGCCGCGGCGGGATGAGAAGACCGGCGGCCGGGCCGCCGGTGTCGGAAGCCGAAGAGGGGACCGGAATTTCCGGTCCCGTTGGAGAAAACCGGCCGGCCAGCTGGCCGGCCGGATGACGTTAAACCGGGGGATTTAATCCCCCGGCCAGCGTATAAAACCCCCCTCTTTAAGAGGGGGGCGGTTCCATGAAGGGGGGGGGGGGGGGGGGGGGCAGCAGCCCCCCGGTTTCTTTCTTCAAACCGGCCCCCACGTGGGGGCCGTTTTGTTGCAAAGGCACAGCACAAAGGCCGCGCCGCCTTCAATCAGCGGGGGCTTAGCCCCCCGCATGCGCAGCCTCCTCGCGGCGACAAGCCGCCGCGGCTCCCCGCGCCGCCGCGCCGCCGCCGCCCCGGGGGGGGGGGGGGGGGTCGGGCCGGGTCGGCCCGGACCCGGACCCCCCCATTTCGAACCAGTTCCGGTCTTTTGGCCATAACTTGAGCCTCGGACCTCCGATTGACGAACCGTCTGCGGAAACGCGATCCTTGGATCGAGACGGTCGTTTCGGTATATCGCACTCAAGGTTTCGGATTACATTGAGTTCGGCCGGGATGGTTCGTTCACGAAACCAACCGGGCCTTCGGAGCGGAAACGCTCATATCTTGAGCTACGGACGTCCGATTGACGTGCCGTCAGTCGCGTTATGTTCCTCTTAGTGAGACGGATCTTCTGGCATACTCCGCCCGAGGTTTGGACGCAGGTGGAGTACGGTCGGGTTGGTTTTGCCTTAAAACCAACCGGGCCCCGGAGACGAAAATGCCAATAACTCTCAGACCGGGCGTCCGATCAACGCGCCGTCTGTTGCGTTGAGTTCCTGTTGACGATACAGAACTTTTGGATACATCAACTCTGGTTTTTATGATAGTTGATGTATCAGCCTCTCAGCTCGTGGAGCGGACCCTCCGAACGAGCTTGCTGTGTGCGGGAACCCTAGTGCTGGCTGCGACTGTTACTGCTACTACTACTGCTACTGTGACTACGACGACGACTACAACACTCAGCGATCCTACGTGGAACAGTGCTTCTGAACCTATGTGAGATGAATCTTCTTTTTACCTTGAGCGGTGGAGCGCTTGGTTGTAGCAGCATATCCTTGGCAGTGGAGCGCTCAGTTGTAGCGGCAGACCTGCGATACTGGAGACGAGCGTACAGAGTACGGAGACCGTGAAACCGGCTGAGACCTGAAGACTGCTCGACCGACTCAACTTGGAGTGAGTCGACTAGCCCAGTGGACGGAGCGCCCGGTATTCGGCGGCAGACCCACGGCGGACGGAGCGCCTGGTAGTTGGCAGCAGACCCGCGGTACTCGACTGGAGGAGTACCTCTGTAGGCTATCTGGGTGAGCACCCGGTATTTGGCAGCAGACCCTCAGCGGACGGAGCGCCCGGTAGTTGGCAGCAGACCCGCGGTACTCGACAGGAGGAGTACTACAGCAGTCTTAGGATAGTGAGCAGTACCTCGGAGTCGTGACAGGACCACTGTACACTTCAGAGATGGGACTCTTCAACAGTTACGGTTTCGTTAATGAAAATCCTGGTTGAGCTGAAACCTGTTGTTTTCCTGTGTGGATTGTGTTGTGCTATCCTGTGTGGATTACGTTTTGCTTTCCTGTGTGGAATACGTTTACTTTCCTGTGTGGAGTGAGTTGTACTTGGGCTCGGAGGTTGGAGCGTATTTGAATTTGATGACTTAGGTATATGTATGGGCATATACCTAAGCAGTGACGGTTGTTACTTCGTGATTATACCTTTCTTCGTGATTTATCCATTGTGGATTTGAGAGACCTTCAGGGGTCTCGGGGTCCCTACTGAGTAGCTTATACTCACCCCTGCACGAGCTTTGCCCGCACTACGTTGTGTTGGTTGCAGACGACGGACAGCGTTGACCTTAGCTGAGGCTTGCAGAGCGGGACGGTACCCGGAGGTGGACCACTGGGCGGGACGTGCTCGGAGCAGACGGCGGGACCTGTGGAGCAGAGGAGCTATCTGTACCCACCCAACAGGTGGGATTTCCAGTGGACAGCTCGGAGTAGCGGCTTTTATTTTTCAGTTGTTGTTTTCCCTTTCGAGTTGTACTTTACTTTCAGTTTGGGTTTGTATACTGGCACTTTTACTTTTCCGCACTTTCAGTTGTACTCTGCTTTTGTTTAGTGTTTACTTTCCGCTTGTTTACTCTGTGGAGTTTGTTTACTTTACAAAGGCAATGCCTTCCCTTTTTACTGGGATTTACGCCTTGGTGCTAGTCGCCAGCTCCTGGCCTATGGAAGGCGGGCTTGGGGTAGTCACGACACGGACCCCGAGGGCGGGTCGTGACATCCTATATAGACATTGAGATATGAAGAATCTTAAAATTAGTCAATTATTTATGTGTTCCAAAATTAGATATCAAAAATTATCGAAGTTGGTGGAATAATATTTTACCCTATCATATTTAACTTTTCCCAAAAGTAAGATATATTGAAAAAATGGGATTTCCACTTATTGTTGAAGTTGATACCATGATTCAATCTTATAAATGAAAATGTAGTTAGATATAGAGACAAAAAACTCCATCTTAAGGTCCCCATAATGAAATGTCTTCAAAAAAGTAATAGTCATTCAAACAAAAAATTAAATTTAGGAAATGATAAAAAATGTTTTAAAGGAATTATCAAAGTCAAAGAAGCCATGTTAAAAGTAAAAATAAGTGAATTAAAAGACCCAAAAATGGATGATTATTAGCCTTTTGATGACTAGTTTACAAGGTTCAGTGATATTGTGAGCAACATTTGGGGATTTTTTGAGTATCTATAAGATTCCATTTTTATAAAAAAAATCATTGTATAAGTTTACTTATCCTTTTGATTCAAAATATTATCCCTAAAATAAAGATAATATTTTACCCTAGAGGAGAAAAAATATAATCATATCCTCTTAGATGAAGAAAATTATAGCTTTCAAGTAGAAATAAAATTATGAGATGTATTTTGGGGCTATTAGAGAAGGAAAAGTTAAGGAATAGATTTTGAGATGAAGTTATTTAGATGAAAAATGTGAGGAAGTTCTTAGTGAAATCATGGATCATATAAATAGATTGTTTAAAAAGGGAAATATTAAAGGTAAAAAAATACTAAAAATTTGGAATTGTGAAAGATCCAGAAACTTTTCGGATGATAGAGCAAATTATATGTGTACCAAATATGAATTTTATGTGGAAGGGGAGAACATTCAATAATTAAAAAAGGAGAAGAAGAATAATTATTATTATAGTTGGAAGAGAATTTTTATGCGAAAACATGTAAATTTCTATTCACATTTAATATCACATTATAGGGAGAAGATAATTTTCTTGATAAATTAAAAATGTATTTGATTCATTGTGTGTTGATGATGATAATGGGGATGAAAGTAGAGATTTGTAATAATAGTTGAAAGGATACATAAAAATTTTATTTTGGAGATTTGAAATATTAGAAATTAAAATAAAAAATTTATAAAGGATAAGAGCATGGATATTTATTAAAATAGATGGTTAATCAACAAATAATAAATATATTTTGATCAGACCAGAAAAAACAAGTTGAAAGAGGATGAACAAGATAATATTGTAAGTGATCTTTAAGTGAAGTGGGATTCTAGGGATAAAAAACTATAAAAAGACAAAATACATGGGACTACCTGTTCAAAATGACCTAAATAAAATTTGTTAATATTTAAATAGTAAATATGGGGTCATAGATGTGCCATCACCAGTTGAAGATAAGTATGGTATAAGGTACCATGGTAAATAAATACCTAAATAGTTAAAAACATGTATGTTATTCCTTACAGTGTAGGAGTTATAAAAAAATTAGGTTTTGATCAAGAAAATGAAAATTAAATATTTGACATTAAAGGAAGGACTAAATGATCCTAGAAGATTACTACCCCTAAGAGAAATAATGATTACATTGTACAAGGAAAGAAACAATACAAAACTAGAAAGATATATAATCAATATAAATGATCATAGTTTCAAGGGTTCATTATGTATGGTAGATGGTATGGATAAAAATCATTCAATTTTGGGATAAAATAACATTTATATAAATAATACAAGAACCATGGTAGAGTCATTATGAGCACACAAGGACAAAAAACCTTGAAGATGCATGATGTGTCCACCCAAATTAGACTTCATCTTTTAAAAGTTGTGTGCTTCAAATGTGAATAAGAGGACAAATGAGATTAGGTATGAATAGATATTCTATAAAGAGAAGGTTTTATAGTAACAAAAATCATAATTCTAAATCAGATGATCCAAGGAAAATTAATTATTTTAGACATGTGAGAATCCCAAATAAGTTGAGAAGTATAGAAAGGAAGTATAAGAATCCATTCAAACCAGTAAGAAATGAAAAATAAAATAATTAAATACGATATGGATTATATATATAAAAGAATACAATCAGTTAAATAGTAATAAGGTTTTATTCATGATAATTTTTCTATAAATTCATATTTTAAAGTGAAATAAAATAATGTAAATGTTTTGGCATGTATGGGCATGTCACAAATGATTTATGATTATATCACTTGTTTAAGAAGATTATATGAGAATGATGATACATGTTTGAGGGAATATATATTCATTAAACTCTGAGTTAGAGAAATCTAATTTCCACAAAGAATAAGTTTGAGTGGATAAATTAGAAAATTCATCATTTGAGATTCACAATAGAATGGTGAATCCAAAGAAAATATGAAAAATAGAGTTGGGAAATAAAAATAGATCTGTTTTGAGAGGAGACTCTCTAACTCAAAGATAGTCATAAATAAACAACAGATCCCCCTTTATTCCTTAAATTATTTCCTATTTATGCTAAATTATAATGAACTGAAGGATAAGTGTTGAGTGTTTTAAAAACTAGAAATAAAATAAATAATAATTCAGGCTGTATTTAATCTTCTAAGGAGAGAATGTAAAACTCCAAAATATTATTGAATGAATCTTTTAAAGTTTAATATATTATCTAGTTTTTTCTTCACACAACAATGAATTTATAACAACAATATACTATTAAATGCTACTGTTGGAATAGTAATGCGACCATTAATAATAATAATATTCCAAAAAGAATTGTAAATTCCCATATTAAAGTATAAAAAAAATTGGTCATTTTATAAATGAATATATGATTTATTTAAATCATGAAATATGTAAATAAATGTTTTCAAAATGATAAATTAATTGTTGATATTTTTGTGAAACAAAAATGTTTATTTACAAATATTAAATTAATATTATGATATAAAAGAAAATAAATTTTCATAAAATGGAATCATAAATTAATATTTTTTTCTCATTATTATAAGATAATTTTATTAGACCTTAATTTATTTTTATTGTCTTATAAAATCAGTTGTAATTTTAAAATCAGTATTTTTTGAATAAATAATGATTGTATTTAAAAATTAATTTTCTCATGACTAAAAAATTGTTTTCATAAATTTTAGTTCATTTTTTAAATCTACGTGACTAAAAATGTGTATGTTGAATTTTGGATATGTTTCTAAAATTGTTGATTTTTTGGTGAATAGTGAAATACAATAATTTAAAATATTTAATAAATGAATGAATTATTAAGTCATAGATGATGTATGGCTGTTGTAAGACCATAATATTTAAATTTAATTAATTAATTTAATATATTTATTTATAATTATAAAACTATTCATAGTCTTCTTCAAAAAAAATAAACAAATAAAGATATGTATTATAAATGGAATGTATTTCAGGTTATTCACAATACCTTATTATTTATGTCAGATTCTACATTATTTAATAGCCTTGCTGAGAATCTGATATCACCCATTTATTATGTTTTATTTTTTCCAGGATGCAATGATGTGTATTATAAATGACCTACAAGGATAATATAAGACTTTATTAGTGCTACCAAAGAAGCTGATTTATTGTTTTTCCTTTAAAATTGTAATGTAACATTTCTGTTTATATCTAACTTATGAAAAGCTGCTAAAATATTTTTTAATTTTGAATGAAATATCTTTTTCATATTAACAATTTAATTAGATAAGTCACGGGCTCTGAGATACTGGATTTGGGGCCTTTACATTTGGTATTAGATTACGTTTAATAGAAATCATGGAAACTAGAGTTGGGAACATAACCCTAAGATAGACTTTGACAATAATTATAGAAGAATATATTAGAATTTTGGTATGATAGATATTATGTGGGTCTTCATATAAATACATTCATGTCTGGATATTATTGTGTATGTGGTTCTGGAAGAGATTTACCTAGGAGTAAAAAATTGAAAAAGTGCATTGTGATTTACTCAGCATAACCTGGTACATGACAATGAGCCTTACTGCACAACTATTTTTTCACTCTCGAGGGATATGCTTAGGATAATTCAGATTTTATTTAAAAATCATTTTCTTCTCATTTAATGATACTAAAAATCCATTTATAAATGAGAAATAGATAAGTTTATTTGAGAAGATATTCCTCGATTCTGGATGTAATGAATGAAATAAGGTTATCATGGTAGTTTACAAACTATCATGAAGAAATTGAGAATACCTAATGGAATTATTTTAAGGAAATTTTGGTGAAAAAATATTTCCCTCGGGAACAGAAAGTATAAATAGAGGGAAAATTCTTGATCCTGAGGTAAAAATATGATGAAAAATTTCTAGATATGAAGACCAATTTAAAAGGATAGAAATTCATGTTATGGATTACATATGTATTCAAAATGGAAAAATTTATCAATTCATCAATGGGTTAAATCCATTCTTTCGAATGGAAATGGTCTCCCAATCATTCTCATCATAATAAGATATAGTGTCATATGCTATCGAGGGAGAGAAATATTTCACTAAGTCTTGTGAATTAATGGGAGAAAAAGAGAAGAAGAGGGTGGAAGATAAAATAATGGATAAGGGAAAAAATGGAATTTTATAACTTGTTATTCCTGTGCATGGAATCACTCTGGTGCCTATATAAAAGGAAAAGGAATTTTCTAAATGTGTGGTGAGAAATCCCATCATGCTCACTATTGAAAAGGAAAGAAAGAAGATACCAATGTTCAATGCTATAATTGTAGGGATATGGGACACTATGAAACTTAGTTCTCAATGAATCAAAGAATCATTCCTCAAAAATGTCCAAGGGATCAATGACAAGGTTTTGTGATCATAACTACTGTGGTTGAAGTTCCTAAAGATGTGGTGGAAGGTAATTTAATTGTCTCTCCAAATTTCTATCAAGATTTATTTTATTCTGGATCATTGCATCCCTTTATATGTTCTTAGTTGTCTTTAAAAATTATATATTTCTAATTTGCATTAACAAGGGGGTTTTTAGTAAATATTCTTAATAGAAACATTATTACATCAAATATGTATCGATCAGTTCCTTTTATCACATATAAATATTCTCGAATATCTAATTTTTTTTATCATACCTATAGTTTATTTTGATATAATCTTTTATATGGACTATATTTCAAAATATAATTCAAAAATTTGTTTTAAAGAGAATAATATTATGATTCATGATGAAGTTATGTAATTTCTCATCTTTATAGGGGGGACCTCTCTATCCGAGTCAAATCTGGATCCACCACCAGTAGCTCTTCTAAATGAAATTCTTGTGGAAGAAGAGAAAATGTAATCTATGAATGATTAAAGAAATATTAAAATGTAAGAATTTACTATTTTATAGGAATACATTGACTTATTTTAATAGATTTACTAAGACATCCTAGAGAGTAAGAAGTTGTCTTCTATGTTGATTTAATCATTGATTCAATGACAATATCAATGAATCATTATATAATCTCCAATGATGAATTAGTCTAGATGAATAAAAAACTAGTTGAGTTTAGTAATAATGGAATTATTCACCCTAATATTTCTCATTAGGGAACCCATGTTCTATTTTTCAAAAATAAATAGGGATCCATGAGGCCATGCATTGACTATAGATAAATCATTACTATTAAAATAATAAAAAGTATCTTATACCTCACATTAATGATTTTATTAATCAAATTCAGGGAGTTCAATACTTTTTATAGATTGGCCTTCGATCTGGATATCATAATTTTTAGGTGAGGGGGAAAGATATTCCAATGACAACATATTGAACTTGTTATGAAAATTATGAGTTTATAATAATTCTATTTCGAATTACTAATGAACCCCTTATTTTTATAGATCTAATGATTATAGTTTTTAAGGAATTTCTTGATGGTTTTTATGTAGTATTTATTAATCATATATTGATATATCAAACAAAATATAAGGACCATGAGAACCACTTTTGGATTATTATGAATATTCTTAAAGGAAAAGAGTTATATGTGATGTTTAGAAATTGTGAATTCTGACTTCAAACAGTTTCTTTTCATGGCCATATTGTCTCTATAGACAAGATTTTAGTTGATTATATAAAGAAATAGGTAGTTCAGGAATGACCTACACTGATGAACATAACTGGAGTACGTAGATTCATTGGTTTTGCTAGTTACTATAGACGTTTCAATCAAAATATTTCTCAATTAGCTAACCTATTATCCAAGATTACTCATAAAGGGGTAATGATTATTTTGAAAAACGAATGTCAATAATTATTTTATGAATTGAAGAGAAGATTAGGGAATGATCGAATCTTAACTCTACCATTGAGAGATGGTGCATTTTATATTTATAGTGATGCAACAAAGAAATGACTTGGTTGTGTCTTTATATCGAATGATATAGTTATTTCTTATTCATGAAGGAAGATAAAAAATATTTGGTTATCATTCATGTTGAAGTATTATTTTGTACAAACCAAATTATATTACACTTATATGTATAGTACTAGTAATGGATCTATCCATAGGGATAATGAGTTATTTTTGTTTAATTTATATAGTTTTTAATTAGATTAGTGATGTTTACTAAATTTAGAGTCGATTATGTTGTGTTTTGATAAAAAAGGGATTATATTTTATTTTATTAACAAATTACATGAAAGATAATGAGAAAACATAGAAATTTTGTTTTCATGAAAAGTTGTATAGAAATGTTTCTTGAATGTGTATTTTAGAGGTTGTAAATAAATAAAAATTCTTATGATGTTGTGTTGTTTATAATAATTCAGATATCTGAGATTATTTATGTAACATAACCCCCTTGGTCTGGTGAGTTTTTTAAGTCAATAGAAACCAATTTATTTGGTTTTCAAATTGATTTATGTTATTATTTTTAATTGTAGTCTATTTTAGATGATTAAAACACCCAATGGTCATGGATGATTTAAATCATAATTCCTTAAATAATCTGTAGAAATCCTATTATTGGTATGATACAAGATTTCTAGTGATATTTCAAATGAGTTAATATGGAATTATGAAAATGAAGAATAAACAACATGATTAAAACATCACAAAAAACCAATTACAAATTATAATTGTCCACCGGCCAAACACATGGGGAAATTAAATAAACATAGAGTAGCTAATAATTAAATAACTTTTAGTGCTTGAATACATTCTCTTGAAAGCCTTGGAGTGAAGTTCGTTTGAAAGGTAGCATGGAAGAACCTTCTCCCCTTTATTCTCCCCTATTTTTTCTCTCTCTTACTCTCTTCTTGGCTGTTTCAAGAGTGTTATCCCTTCGAATATCACCGAAAGGATGAAGGATGAATGACTCCCAAAATTGGAGGGATTACCACCTATTTATAGGTTTTAGTAGTACACAGCATGTACCAGGTAATACATGGCATGTATTACTGGTAAACTCATTTTGGATATCTTTTCTCTATTGATAGGTAAGATAACACGTCGTCATTGACTTTGAACATGGCGACGCCTGGTAGGTAGAGGTACACGACATGTAGCACCACCTCACACGGCATGTAATGTTGTTCACCTGCCACTAACCACTTCTAGAAGGTCCACATGTAAAGTGTAAGGTCCATAAAGGACCATTCCTACCGAAGTATAATTTTCTACAATCTAAATTATATCACCCTAACAAGTATAGTATTAGTAAGGGATCGATCCCTATAGAAAAGAAGTTATTTTTGTTTTTTTTTATCTATTTTTTCATTGGTTTAGTGAATTTTATCAAATTTAGAGTCTATTCTATTGTGTATTGATAAAAATGTGCTTCAATTTTTATTTCTAAACAAATTACTCGAAAGGTAAAATTAAAACACAGAAATTTGGTTTTGATGAAAATTTGGAGAGAAATGAGTGGGAGGTGTGGATTTTAAAGGTTGTTGTTAAATAAATTTGCATATGTGGTTGTGTTTTTCATGATAATTCACATCTCTGAGATTATTTATGTTACTAAACCCCCTTGGTCTAGTGAGTAATTTTTAAATCAATAGAAATTAATTTCTTTTCTCTAGAAATTTATTTCTCTTAGTTTAATTAATTGCATTCCATTTTGAGACGATTAAAACCCCCATTGTTCCATGATGTTTTAAATCATAATTCCTTAAAGGATCCCTCTAAATCCGATTCTAGTTCTGATATGGGATTTATAGTGATATTTATAAATATTTAATAATTAATTATGATATCAAAGAATATACAACACAGTTACAACGTCACAAATGAAAAATTACAACTCAAAATTGTCCACAACCACAACACATTAAGAATTTAGCTACTAATAGAGTAATTAGTAATTAAAGAACTGGTAGTACTTGAATATATCCTCTTGAAGACCTTATAGTGAAGGTTGTCTTGAAGGTAGAACGGAAACACCTTCTCTCCTTTCTTCTTTGCTATTCTTTCTCTCTCATCTTCTCTTCTTCGCCGTTTTGGGAGTGTTCTCCCTTGAATATCACAGAATGGATGAAGGCTGAATAAATCCTAAACATGGAGGGCCTGTCACCTATTTATAGGTTTTAGTAGTACGTAGTGTGTACTAGGTAATACATAGCATTTACTACATGTAGATGTGTTTGGGTTATCTTTTCTCCACTCTTAGGTGAGCTAAGATGCCATGTTTTACTTTTAACACATCACCTCCTGGTAGTTAGAGGCACACGGTGTCTAGTACCATCTCAAATGGTGTTTCATGTGGTGCATCGGTCACCAATTTCTTCTAGAAGGTCTACATGGTGTGTGTGGGGGCTGTATATGGTTTTTAGACTTCAGTTGGAAACATGGTTGTGTACTCTGGCTCTCAACCACCAATCTCTTCTAGAAGGGGGTACAACGCTTATATCTTGATGCACATAAAATTTAATGGTTTTGGGAAACTTGGTCATGTACTTGGCCTGTCCAATTTTTTTCGTGGTGCTGATACACAACATTTTTCCTAAAGTACATGCCCGGTGATTTTAAATTTTTTATAAATTTTCCCCAATTTGTGTCTTTGCTATGGAAATACCTAAAAACGTCATGATCACCAATAAAATTAATTTGAACCACAAAATATTGAAATTTATTAAAATAAAGTTTTAATGCATGTTAAAATATATGCAAAAGTATAAAGAAATCAGGTATATCAAACTCCTCCACACTTAGTCATTTTCTTGTCCTCAAGAAAGTGCTCAACATCTAATCAATATAATTCACACTCTAAAAGAGAATCATTTAACTAATTATAACTATAAATACTAAAACTGTAGAAAAATATTTTTAAAATTAATAATACAAATTTTATTTCCAAATATATTTTAATCATGCCACATATATAATCTAATTTAAAATTTACATCCTCTTTCATTCACATTGATTATATTTTCATACATAAACATGCCACTTGATGATTTACCTCACCACAAGATTTCACACTCCTAACTCAAGATTTATTTAATCATATTTATACTCAATATTATGTATATTCACTCTCTCCATAGGTTTTCAAGTGTTCTCAATATCCACTTTATAAATTTATATCACAAAATTCACGTGGAATTTTATCAAGGTTAAAATGTTTTTAGGGGAAAGGGTTGGTAGGTAGTGGTAAAAATTAATCTTAGGGACTGAAATAGGAGGCAGAATATTTAAACAACAATCCATGATTTTCAAAATAGATATTAATGAAAATTATCCCCCAATCAATATTTCTAAAAGGTATCATTACCACGATATTCATTTTCCAACATGGGCCCATAATCTAATAATATGTAATAAATAGTCTGGTCCCTATTTTGCATATTTCATTTTTAAAAAAATTGAGGTACCACCAATAATGAAATGGATAATAGGCTTCAGGACCCTTTTTTTCTAGATGATCAAGTGAAAAACTATCCCACACTTAAGTTCATGGTTTCTCACAAAAATGTACCATGAAAAACCATTTTCCCCTTTTTCAGAACT
Source organism: Viscum album (assembly GCA_963277665.1). Classification (NCBI taxonomy): domain Eukaryota; kingdom Viridiplantae; phylum Streptophyta; class Magnoliopsida; order Santalales; family Viscaceae; genus Viscum; species Viscum album. The sequence goes on from OY728145.1 coordinate 195,496,091, forward strand.
CAAATGAATAATCATGAAAAGTTATAAAAGAATTAGGGTAGTAAGGGAAAATAGGCTTGTAATGTGGCTTCCTATCAAGGTAGTTCATGGTTCTGAAAGGTTTACGAAGATCCTATGTAGGGTAGTTCTCAAGGACAAAGTGATGAATAAAAATCAAATGCCTCAATCTTTTTTATGTGATTCAAAAATATTCATGTTTTGAAAAGAAAAATAAGAAAATTTGGGTAGTTAGGAATATCCCAAGAATCTCTCAAGAAATAGGGTGTAATAAAAAACATGTCAAAAAGGTTTAATATATCTCATGGGAATGAGAAAAATACATGGGTGAATCAGGTAATGACATGAATACAAAACAATCAGTCTAATCAATTTAAATGTTGAAGGCTTAAAATAAAAAATCAAACAATATCAGCAATCATTTTATAATTCGTTGAAAATTAACAGAAGCATGTAACTTTTAAAATTCTCATTTATGAATTTATTATTAATAATTATAATTAGCAAAAAATAATCCACAATTTAAAATATTTCAACTATTAATGATGTCTCCTAAATCAGTTTAAGACAAAGACTAGTGTAATAAGAGGCCCACCCGTACACTTAACATAACACATGGTCCACCAAGTTCAATACCAAGGAAGAGGAGGGAAAATGGGAAAACAAGGGGTGAAAGATGCTGGGGAGTAGTGGAAGAAGCAAACCCCTAATAGAAATGAAAATGGAAAAACTAAAAAATACTCCCCTCGGATGTAGAGATTCCCATGTCGCTCAAGGGTCCATGTGATGGTCGTGGAGAGAGAAAACTTCAAGCATACATAAATGAACACATGAACAAGATATGACACACACATATATAAATATATAATGAAATAAATGTGCCTAGAAACCAGTCATGGGGTTGCCTCAGAAGAGGCATCATCTGGTTCATAAGCATCTTGCCGAGAAGGATTAGCAGCTGTAAAAAATTAGAGGCTGAGGAGTGGAACCTTGAAAAGAAGCCATAATAGTCGGAACCAGGGGACTAGTACTCGGAAGAGAAATCTCTACATTAAGGTCTAGACGGGCTACAAAAATAGGAGTAGTAAGGCCAGTTGTGGAGAGGAGAATAGAATCTATGGCCTGAGCGGTGAACGGTGGTGGAGCTAATAAATAAGCGCCTAGAGTAGAGGTAGGAGTAGAAGATTGGGGTATTGTAAGTCCATGATGATGTAAAATAAGCCCCAACATCTTATCAAGATACCCAAGATTCTTCTCCATAGTATCCTAGTGGTGCTCCAGCTCGGCAAGGCAGAGAGTGAAGGAGAGATCGACCGAGGGTGCAGAGGGTGGTAGGTAGGTAGAAGGCACAGAAGAAGAGGGGATGGTGGAAAAGGTAGGAAGTCTAGAAGAAGGGGTGTGGGGTGGGGAGGGAATATTTGTGGGTGGATGTGGTGGATTTTGAGCAGTAACACCAGTGGGAGCAGGTGGTTCATCCCTTACCCCTACAGGAGTAGGGGAATCCTACACAAGTTGGTGGTCGTCACCCCGAAGCTCAACTATCTTGATGTGGATAATCATGAGGAAGTCGAGAGGTGGAGGAGAGCCTAAGAGATCGTGGGGGAGAGAGGGCTCAAAAACCCCAAAATGGCGTTCCAAACGAGTGGTATAGAAACTGCTGCTTAGGTTTCCCTGATGGTCGTGGGTCATGGAGTGGAAAAAAGAGGCAGTTATAAAAGGGAGGTCATGGTAGTCATGTCAAATTATACAGGTCAAGAGCTCCATGTCCCACCTGGACACAATTCCCATATCCTCCCTGTGGGGAAAGAGGATGGTGCAAAAGCACCAGTGATTAAAGGAAGGGGGTCAATAATGAACGTTCTCTTCTGCGATGTGGGGGTGTACTTGTGGGCAAGTACAGCAAGCTCCTGCCAAATGGAAACAAGGATAGAGTTCTCGAGATAGGTCATGGTAGGGGTGGGAGGTAGGGAGGAAGGATGGGGGTAAAAGTCACACCCTTGGCCAAAATCAGCCTTAGTCAAGGATAAAGGGTGGCCTCCAAGCCGAAATCGAATTAGAGTAGTGATTTCGGTGGGACTCTGATGGTAGGTCGGCCCGTTGAACTCAAATTTGGAAAGAAACACCAAGAATAAATCACAGTATATTGGAGTGAAAACCTAGAGTGTGGTAGTGATATGCGTTTGGGTCAAGAGTTCTTTAACCTCCTCATAGATACCCAGACGTTGAGGTATGTCGAGGTCAAGTCATTGACTGTTCAATTGGATAGTTCTATGGTGGAATTTCCGCAACCACTCCGTCATGGGATGATCATTAGGAAAAACCAGGCATGGATGTGGTAGAGGGTGGGTAGCATCTGGTGAAGGTGGTGGTGGAACTGCGAGGGCTAGAGCTAATGGTCCCACTGCCATGATAGGGGGTGGAGTAGTAGATACTGAAGCAGGCTGAGAATTTTGGCTAGTAGTGGATGAAAGGGTTGTCTTGGTCAGGACCAATATGGGTGTGGAGGGTAGCTCAGATGGGGTGGAGCTGGAAGATGAAGCAGTGGAAGGGGCTCTCACAGCCGTAGTGGATGGGGTGGAGGCCACTATTAGGAGAACAATAGAAGAAGATTTCCCATGAACTGTCGGAGTAGTAGAGGTCGTAGATGGAGACGGTAGTAGAAGAGGATGTAGAGCGGCCAACGTGGGTGGCTGACAAATTGGGAAATCCCAAGCTATCCACTCGGCCTGTCGAAGAATCTAATGGTGAGGAGGTCACTGATCCTCAGCAGTGGAAGTGGGCCTCTACCCACTTGCAGAATCTCTATCATCCGTACCTAAAAAAGAAATGAAAACAAAACCAAACAAAAGAAGAATAAAAATAAAAAGAAGATAATATGAAAAACTAGAAAAGTAGTAAAACACGGAATGTAGATCCATGGTAAAAGGCATGTAATAGGATCTATATAAGAACTTGTGTACCTAGATAGACGCGTTGTGAGGTAATGTGGTAGGAAAAACGTAAGACACAACATGTATAATAGTTTAAACATCGTGTACAACAATATTGAATGATTCTTATGTAGTAAGCTAGACACGGCTCGACATGGACATGAAAAATGTTACATACATGTCGTGTAGATGAGATACCCACTATGTAACTATACATGGTGTGCGAGGTATGTAGATCATTCACACGGGGTCCTCCTAAGAGTTGGAGGACACAACATGAACCGAACAGATACGTCATGTATCGGTACATGGGATGGGGACTATGTCCCAAATAGACAGAGTTTGGGAAAGAAGAAAAGGGAAGGCATGATACTCGGTGTGTACCAAACTTACACGCCATGTTTTAGAGAAAAGGGAATAATGTGTGGTGTGTGGCCATATACAATAAGTACATGGTGTGTGTTTGTTGTGCAATCTGTGTGATGTGTGGGAAGCGGAATGGTCGGCTGGTCAGTTAAATTCCCTAAATGATATGAAAACTAGAAAATATGATGTGTAGAATGGTTCACCTGATGTTAGATTCACAATGATGAAGAAATCTAGACCTAAAATTTATATAAATGTTAGATTTAAAATTTTGTGGCTGAAGGGCATGAGAGAAAATAATACAGGGAGAGTGGGGAGGGGGGTTGCACAACATGGTCTCAATCCTGGTAGGGAACGACCTTTATAGAGGCTGTACATCGTACAAGGAACTACTTGTCATGTATCAATATGTTTTTTTAAGGAATTATGAATAATAAATATATAACTTATTTATTATAGTAAACTATATAATAATTAATATTAATAGTTAAAATAAAAATAAATAAATATATATATATATATAATTTACTAAAAATAATGCTATACACATAATGTGTAGGGAAACACACATCATGGTTTCTATATTTTGAAAAAGATAAGTACAACCTTTGGTTTGGTGCTTGGGGCGAGGATCAAACTGGCGATTGGTGGATCCAAACACAAGCCCTCAACCATTTCATAAAAGTTTGCACTAATTCTCAAGTTTTTGAATTATATATATTTAATGTACATGGACAATACTACATGGGAAGCGGAAACAACATGGTGTGTGGTTGTTAATTGTAATAAAAAGGATAACATAGGGATATTATCTGATTTTGAACCCAGGCCTTTTGGATCCAGGGTCGAGACTTTTCCAATATACCAACACCACCAACATGTTTTTTCATAGTTCAAAAAATCTTTATATCACTAAAAACTTGGAACACATAAAGTACGTCGAAATGTACGTCATGTGGTTTTATTAATATAAAAAATGATAGAAATGGGATGATTTTAAGGATTCAAACCAAGGTCATTTGTTAACTAGTATACGACCCTGGCTAGCCGGTCTTTCCAATTAATGGGTTTTCGTTTATTTTTGAAAACATATATAAGATTTTGAAAAATTATACACACTCCATGTAAGGAAACACAAGTATAAAAATGATTAACCCCAACCTGAAGGTAGATTAGGAGGGATTCGAACCACCGACGGCTCAGATAAACTACCATAACTTAACAATAGACACCGACATCATCCCTATTTATTAGGTTAGTTAATATATATATTTATAATATTAGTAATATAAACAAAAAAGATCAGTAAAATTGTTTTCAATAGGTGGTACACAACATATAACATTTGGGTTGCCTCCCAGGAAGCACCATTGTTTTATGTATTTGGCTCAAACTACCTACAACTTGTTACCTAAAATGAATAGTGGAGATTGCACCCACCATATCCTCCATGTAATGATAAAACATTAGGCATTGTCCATTCACCTTGAAAGATTGTCCATCTTCACCAGCAATTTCTACCACACCATGGTGGAATGTTTTGAGCACTTAGAATGGTCCCAAACATTAGGAATTAAAGTTTCCTGGAAACAATCAGATTCATGAGTTGAGGAGCAATACCTGATCATCAGGTGGGAAGGTTTTGTGGGAAATCATCTATTCATGGCTTGCTTATGTCTTTTCTTTGTACAGTTGGGCATTCTCATACTCCTCCATTTAGATCTCATCAAACTCCATCAGCTAGAACTTAAGCTTCTCTTCAGAAGCCATTAAATCAAAATTCAAGGCATTGACATCCTAATAGGCTTTATCCTCCATCTCTACTGGTAGGTGGCATAGCTTCCCATAGACAAGGTGGAACAAATACATCCCCATAGGTGTTTTGAAGGCGGTCTGGTATGCCCATAAGGAATCATCATGCTTTTTTGACCAGTCCTTCTATAAATCTCACACCATTTTCTCTACGATCTACTTTAGTACGCGATTTGATAATTCCACATGTCCACTAGATTGGGGATGATAAGGTGTTCACATGTGATGCTTTACTGCAAACTTATGTAACATATTCTTCATTAAGGAATTCTCAAAATGCATTCCCATTTTTCTGATCAACACCTGACGAACTCCAAATCAGCTAAAGATGTGTTTATTCAAAAGGAAAAAACTACCTTGGCTATGTCATGTTTTGTAGCAGTGCCTTCCACCCAAATAGAGACATAATCCACACCGAAATGTATGTATGAGTTCCCATATGATGAGGGAAATGGACCCATGAAGTAAATTCCACAAAAGTTGAAGACTTCGACCTCTAGGATGGGGTTTTGAGGAATCTCAGCTCATTGTGCTATATTACCTATTCTCTAACATTTATCACACCTGGTAAACAAGTAATGAGAAATATAGATCATGGTTGGCCAAAAAAATACTGACTATAGGATCTTTTCTATCATACGGTCTAGGCCATGATGTACTCCAATTGGTGTTGAGTGAGAGAACTCCATAACTCCTTGAAATTCCTTCTCTGGGATGCACCTACAAATCACCCCATCACCACATGATCGAAATTGTAGAGGGTCTCCCCATACGTACCTCTTGAAATTGGAGAAACTCTTCCTCCTATACTGGTAAGTGGGATTAGGGTGAATTGCCCCTATAACCAAATAATTTTCAATAACTACATACCAAGGTCAAGGTGGTCCCTCGATAAAGAAATGTTACTCATTGTGGAAGTCATCCCTAATGTCTCTATCATCCTCCTTCTCTAAATGAGGCAGTTCCAGGTGGGAGATGTGGTCATCAATAACGTTCTCAATTCCATTCTTGTCATGGATCTGCAAGTCAATATCTTGGAGGAGAAGCACCCACCGAATGAGTCGTGGATTTGCATCATTATTATATGGGGAGTACTTGTGTTCTGAATGGTTCGTATATAGAAAAACATGGGAAAGAACTAAGTAAGAATAGAACCTATCAAATGAAAACACCACCACAATAATTTCTTTTTCAATGGTGTTGTAGTTCACCTATGTATCATTCAGAGTTTAGCTGGAAAAGTAAATGGGCCAAAATCTGTGATCCAATCATTGCCCCAATACTTCACCCACTATATAGTCTCTAGCATCACATATGAATTCAAATTTTACCTCCCAATTTGGAGTAATAATCACCAGAGCTTCCACCAGTCATTTCTTTATATGCTGAAAATCTATGGCACATGTCTTTCAAACTAGATTATAGAATTCTTAGCAAATATATTGATGATTGGATGGTAAATATTTGAAAAGTTTCTGAAAAACCATCTGTATAATCTATTATTCACTAGAAAACTTCAAATGCCTCAGGCAGCAGTTGGGATGGGTAGATTTAAAATTACTTCTTTCATTGCAGGATAAACTTATATCCATTTCATAGAGAACTGGTGGCCTAATAAAATAACACTTTGTACCATAAAATGACATTGCTTCTAGTTTAAAACTAGTATATTATGCACGCACCATTCAAAAACAAGCTACAGGTTCCTCAGACAAGTGTTGAATGATATTTTGTAGAGAGAAAATTAATTTATAAAGGCCTCCAAGATTTGTTCTTCCATGTCGTGGAATATTGAAAACATACAACATTGAAAGGTGGTAGAAGCATTTCACATCCCAAAATACATTCTTAGATAAGAAAACATACTCTTGGTGAATTTGAAGGTTCTATTTTCTTGATCTTCATGGGAAATTGAGATTTTTTTATCTTGATTAACCATTGGGGAAGCATTAAAATTCATGCCCCACCAGTCATTCCATCATCTGATCTATAAAGGTAGTTGGAATTGATATCTCTGCATTGCATCGTTTAGCTTTTGGTAGTCTACACAGACTCTCCAACCGAAGACTGTCCATGTGGGGATGAGTTCATTTTTTTCATTGGCAACCACAGTGATACCCCCCTTTTTGGGTACCACATGAAGAGGACTCACCCATGGGATGTCTGAAATGTGGTTTATGATTCCAACATCTAACAACTTGATTGACTCCTTCTTCGTGACTTCTTTCATGGAAGGGTTCATCCCTCACTATGGTTGTCAAGATAGATTTTATCCTTCCTCCAGTAGTACCTTATGGATGAAAATAGTGGGACTGATTCCCGCCAGATCTATAACTATCCACCCAATGGCTTGTTTTATTTTTTGGAGAACTTTTAAGAGTGCCTATTCTTGATCTTTTGTGAGTGAAGAATTTATTATTATAGGTAAAGTGTTGTTATCACCCAGGTATTCATATTTTAGAGATGAAGGGAGAGGTTTTAGTTCAAGTTGAGATGCCATCAGGACTGAGGGAATAATTGGTTGCACCTCTCCTCACTCCAATATGTCTAGAACAACTATCCATTTCCAGCAATGAACTCCCTAGCCTTCAAGAAATCGCGACTCCTCGGATGCATCTTGGTAATCTCTGAAGAGTGGTTCATCAATGATAAAATATATTAGCAGATCATACTCCTCATAATGGAAGTTCTCATCTATTTTTATTGCCTCATAACAGTACTCATGTACTAGTAGTGATGCTTGCTTGACAACTTTGAGGACGTTGTAGGAGACTCTTTCATCACCTACTTGAAAGATTGTTTCTCCTTGGTGGACATCGATCAATGCCTTTCTAGTGGAAAAAAGGCCTTCCAAAAATCAAAGGTTCCTCCTATTCTTCCTCCATGTTATGAATGACGAAGTAGGTTGGGAGAATTAATCATCCTTCCTTCATCATCAAATCCTCGAGCTGCCCCATGGGATATTTGATGTTTCGATCTTCTAACTAGAGGCCCAATCGAGTGTAATTGAGATCATTGAGCCCTATACTCTTGATGAATCTGAAGGGCATCATGTTGATGTTGGAAGTCACCAAGAGATTTTCCAAACTCAGTGGATCTAAAGGAACATGAGATAGTTATATTACCTAGATCTTGGTGTTTTTGAGGAAGAGAGTGTTGCACCACTACCGAGGATTCCTTATTCAGTGAAATGCTTCCCATATCCTCCATCTTTTTTTATTGGATGAAATCTGTTTCATGAACGTGGTGTACATCGACATCAGAGTTAAATCTTCTACGAAAGGGATGTTGATGTGAAGATTTCAGAATACCTCAATGAATTTACCAAACTGATGGTATAGATTCCTTTTCTTAATCCTCTATATAAATCGTAAGGCTGGATAAAAAGTCTTGACCACCTCTTTCATCATACCATGTATGGAATCCTTCTCTTATGATGGTGAATTTGATGAAGAGGGGTTCTTCGTTGTTGTTTCTTCAGCTGTAGAGAGTGAATATTCTAGCCTCACCTTTCTTTGATGTTGGTGTCTAAGGTATCTCCTTCCCACATAATAAAGTTATTTCATGGGCCTCTTCTTATGGTTTCTTCTTAGTGTTACCCGGTATTGTATCGGGTTTCCTTGAAGAGATCCGGTTTTCTAATTTCCCAATTTTATTTTCTAGGATTATAATGGATGATTCCTGGTTTTTAAATCATGTTTTGGTAGATTTGATAAATTGTTTCATCATTTATTCATGTTTTTATGGGGGTTCTTTAGAAGTTTGTTGTGCAGCTGGTGGAGGTGGGGCTACCTTGGTTGTTGTGGGTGAGGGTTTTGGTACCCTTGGAGCTGGTAAGTTCCCTTCTATTTATATCTTGGATATGGGTTTTGTTACTCTTGTTGACTATATCCAGGTAGTCTCTTGGGTGGAGGATTTTTCTATTTCTGCTGGCACCCCATGTTTGTTTTTTAACTCCATGTGGGGTTCCGGTAATGAGGATACATATTCGGCCCCCAGTTCGAAGAAATGTAGATCACCTCACTTGTTTATGGCTAGGTAGTTAACCCAGGGCATTCACCAATGATGTTTTTTTCGCCACATTCATTTCATGCATGATGGTTTATTACTTGAACATGGGATACATTCTTTGGGTTCAATGCATCAATATTCTTGGATACTGCATCCAACTAGAAAGCGAGCATCATGGTGGAAACAATGTTGTGCATACCGTGTTTTTGATTTCCCTGCTCCAAGTGAAATTAGAATCTATTGGCCGACATGTCCTCCAGGAGGTCATAGAGCTCTTCAAAATATTTCTTCATTACCATTCCTCTAGCAGTAGCATCCACCACCGATTTAGTGTTCATGGTCAGGCCAACATAGAAGGCTTATACCTGCATCTAGATAGAATGTTCTTAGTGAGGTCATTTGTGTAGCATCTTCTTGAAGCGCTCCCAAGAAACATATAAGGATTCCATGTCATGATACTAGAATTTTTGGATCTCGTTTTTCAGATTCACCATCCTGGATGGAGGAATGTATTTGGACAAGAAGGCCCGGGTTAACCCCTCCCAAGTGAGGATGGACCGTTGAGGCAGTCCCTTGCCCCTGTCATTCACCTTATCCATAAATGAGAAGTCGATGAGGTGAAGAAAGATGGAATAATCTAAAACTATGTGGAAATGAAATGTGTCACAGATCTTGAGTATGTTGGAGAGAAGAGAACTTGGGTCAACACTGGGTAGACCACCGAATTGTACCAAGTTCTAAAGTAGCTGCATAATGGTCAGTTCTATTTCTAAGTGTTGGATATGAACTTATGGTTGGAATATTCCTGTATCTACCTCTTGGATAGAGGTAATAACATAATCCATAAGGGTAAGGCATGGGGGTAGTTTCTCTAGAGTAGGTGGGCAAACAAATTGGTGTGAAGGAGAAAAGTAAGGCCCCTGATCTGGCTGCAGGTATGGAATACACTCTAGTAGGAATAGTTGACCATGTTGTGGGCCTTACCCTAGAAAAAGTGGAGCTTTCTGGTTCCAATTATCATCTGGTCAAAACAGGTTTTCATCTCCATGGATAATATCTTGATCACCCTCTTCTTTATGCACTATGGGATTGTTTTGGTTGTGCTCATCCATGAGTGCACGTCATCGCCTCAAAAGTGTTCGTTCGATCTCTTGGTCAATTGGGAAAACAATCAATGAATCAGTTCTCCTAGATTGAGTGATGCGTCCACTCAAACACCTACGAATTTTCTCACTGGCAACAATGCCCAAATTTGGTTATCCTTCCTATTGAAGTATTATTTTTGACAATCCAAATAATATTACCCTAACAATATGGTACCTATAAGGGATCAATACATAGGTAGAAAGAGTTATTTTAGTTTCATTTACCTATTTTATAATTGTTTTAGTGAACTTTACTAAATTTAGAGTAGATTCTATTGTGTTTTGATAAAATGATGAATAGATAAATCCATCTTGTGATCTAGAGTTAGCAGCTATAATATTTTTTATGAATATATGGAGTCACTAGAATTATGGTGAATGATGTGAGATATATAAAGATAAAAGGAGCTTGAAATATATATTCTCACATAAAGAACTCAACATTTGTCAATGAAGATGGTTTTAGATACATAAGGATTAGGATGTTTCAATACACTATCAACCAGGGAAGGAAATTAAGGTAGCAGTGGCAATGAGTATGAGGGATCATGGATTTTTGAATAAAATGGGGATTTAAATGGATCTTGTGTTCATGGATTAGTGAAGATGGGTATGGGGATTATCATGAAAGATGAAACATCAATACATTTATAATTTATTTCAAAAACATATTTATTAGAAATTATTAAATGTTCAGAATCCAAAGGTGAAACTTTTCAATGGGAAATTAAAGCTAAAATGATGGGAAGATGGAATAATTTGTGTGTGAGGACATAATTTTGAAACATGGGAAGAGTCTTTGTGTTCTTTATATACTGAAACGAAAAATGGAATTATTGGATGATTCCCATAAATCAAATTTCACTATACACCCTAGTCACACTAATATGTATAGTTATTTAAAGGAATAATTCTGGTGGGTTAATATGAAGAGAGAAATTGTTGAATATGTATCAAGGTGTTTAGTTCGTCAATAGGTGAAGGATGAAAGACAACATCTGATAGGATTCATCCTATATCTACCTATTACTAAATTGAAATGGGATGACAATACAATGGATTTTTTCACTTGATTACCAAAGAATCCAATAAAGAATGATGTAATATTGGTAATTGTTGATCGAATAACAAAATATACACATTTTCTTACTATAAGGGAGGTTTTTTATTTTATTGACTTGTATGAATATATGTTAATTAAATTATAATACTTCATTGTGCACCTCTTTCCATTGTGTTTGATCATGATCTAATATTTTTATCGATGTTCTGAAAATGTCTACAGAAGGCACCTAAGACCAGTCATTATTTAATCACTTCTTATGACCCTCAAACTGACTAGAATAAAAAAAATTCCATTCAAATTTTAGAAGAAATTTTGTTGTCTTTATAATTTGACATTCAAGGTATATGGTATCATTATTTACCTTTGGTATAATTTTCCATTAATTATAGTTCCCATTCAAATATTCAAATGGAACCATGAGATGCATTATATATAAATATATTTCGTACTCTAACATGTTCAGTGAAGAAGGTGAGAGGAAGTTAATAGGACAAAAACATATGGAGAAAGCAAAACAAATTACAGACTATTCAAAACTATATCAAAGAAGATCAAATTAGAAACAAATTCTATGCAGATAATCGAATTACGGATTTGGAATTTCAAGTGGCGGATGATGTTTCCTTGAAAGTATCTCCATGGAAGGGTGTTATAAGATTTGGAAGGAAAGGAAAACCAATTCATTGGTACAAGAGAAATTTTCAAATCCTGGGGAGAATTAGATATGTGGATTATCATTTGGAAATTCCACCTATCCTTTCTAAAGTACACAATGTGATCCACATATCTTTGTTAAGGATTTACATTTCATACCCAATTCATTTCCCAATATATGATGTAATATAATTGGAACCCGATTTATCTTACTTTGAAGAGACTATCTATACAATGGACAATAGAGAGAGGATGTTAATGAATTAGAAAACTCAATTTGTAAATGTAATTTGTAAAATCAAAAAATTTAAGAGGTGAAATGGGAACTACAAGAATTTATGATGTTAAACTACCCAAATCAATTTATGAAGTGACATTCTGGAAATTTAGAGGATGAAATGTTTTGAATGATGGAAGAATGTAACACCCCAATATTTTATGTTATGAATCATTTAAAATTAAAAATCATTAATTTTTTATGCTTCATGAAACACTGTGTTTAAAATTGTAATATACTATCAAATATGATCATTGGAAAAGTAATAATACCATTAAAAATATTAATATGACTAATATAATAGTAACTTCACTTATGAATGTATAAATATAATTTCGATATTTATTTTAATGAAAATATGATCTGTTTACATCATGTAATATGTAAATAAATGTTTGAAAATGATAAATAAACTGTTGGTATTTATGTGAAATATAAATATATATTTACAATTTTATAATAAATATAATGATTTTAATGAAAATACATTTTCATAAAATATACTCATAAAGAACTTTTGTTGTATTATGATTACAATATAATTTTATGAAACCCTGATGAAAAATTTAAAGTGTTATAAAATTTGATATAACTTAAAAATCAATACTCTTTGAATAAATGAGGATTTTATTAAAAAATTAAATTTCTAATGATTATAAAATTATTTTCATAAAATTGAGTTCATTTTTGAAATTTACATGATAAAAATTGTGGGGGCGATTCTTTTTGATATTTCTAATGTAATTTATTTTTTTCTGAATAATGAAATACGATAATTTACTGTGTTTAATAAATACATGAATTGTTGATTCATAGATTATGTAGGGCATATGTAAGCACATAATATCAAACTATTCGTCGTTATTTTAATATATTTAATTATAATGCTCAAACTATTCATAGTCTTGTGCCAAAATAATAAATAAATGAATAAAATATTTAAAAAATACCCCATTCCTCCTCTTCTCCCCATACCTCTTAAGCCTTGATGTTTGTACAATTTAATCCCAATATACCTCCCAATATTCATCCTCACATCCAAGAGGTTCTGGAATAAAAAAAAGACAAAACAAATTTCTATAATGAGGTTCTCAAGGACAATAATTCAAGAGGAAAAATCATGTTTCACTTTCTTTATTTTATTTTCACATAATTTTCTTTTCTTATAATATGCTCACCTTCACTGTGAAAACAGGAATGATATCCGCCATATATTATATATAATATAATGTTATTATTTCAATATAAAATCCACAATCAATCCTATTATCCTCTTCCTTTTATTCTAATGATGAAAACATCATCTGTGAGGTTCTGATTTACCACCTTCGTGGACAACATGTTTTTTTTCAAGTATGCCTTCAAGGTTTATCATAAAACCATTTTATGGTTAAACCAGAATATAATATGTTTATTTCAGATTATTTAATATTTTTTAACTAGTATATATAAATGATATTTATTAATAAAATACAACTACTATGTGATGATCAAAATAATTCCAAATTAATCCAAATGATTATCTCAATCCTCTTATCTAATGATTCATCCTACCCTAATCAACCAAATGAACCGTATTACCATTTAATTTATAATCATTTTCATTAATTAAATATAATTTTAATTCTGGATAACTATTCCAATTTTACATGATTTTTAAAACATCTATACAAGTGAACAAATAATGAAAACTAAGGAAAAGAATACTCATGAATGAAGAAACTAAATTATATAACTCAACAAAAAGTATTTATAATAAATAAAAATTTTATAATAAATATATCACATGTTAAAGAAGTTTTTAAAAAAATTATTAATGAATCTAATTTTATTATCCATGATGCTATGGACAAGGGCATAATTCTTTCATACATAAGTTATGGGTTTCTTCATGAACTTCCATTTTTCATTCGGGTAACACTTTTTCTTTCTTTAACTCAAAATAAATAATAATTATTTTTATATAATTATTCTAAATTTTGTTTATATTTTCCAACCTCATTTATCCAGATCAGTTTATCATTATTTTGTGGGAGATTAAACTTTTCATAAGGATCCTTTTTCAATTACTCCTGATAAGAAATCCCAGTTAAGGGGAACTTTTCTGTTTCATACCCATTTTCAATTACACACCATAATATGTTTTAATACACCAATATTTTTCTAAAATAACTTTTTTTATCATTAAAAATATTCTTAGTTCATTTTTTGTTTTTTGTAAACAATTAATCATGTTTCTTATTTATAGACTCATATATTTTCTCTTAAATCGCACGGTAGTGGCCCATTTCTAATGTTTCTTGAATACTATTTGTACATGATTTGATTTCAGTTGGGCATCATTTATCCCTAAAAAATAATTTTATTTTCCTAAAATTTATTTTTTGGGATATATATTTTTACAATATGTTTTTAAGATAAATAAAAATGATTTTTTAAAGGAACATTTCATTGCAATTTAATAGGGAATTTCTCTTAAGAATTCCTTGATGATTTTACTAGAGCATTTTCATATAGTTCAACAACCTCTTTTGAATCTTATGCATATTGGTGATTTATCATTTATGATATCATATAATATATTTTATTAAGTGGTTTATGGTCAATTTGGATGTGGATTTACAATCTTAATATCATTCACCATATTACTCAGAATAATTAGTGATTATATTTACTGATTAGGGAAAGTTATGTATATGTTGTTTTTGTTTCACCTCATTCATATTTGGAATATATTGTACTTATTAAGTGATGGGTGGGACCTACTATATCCCCTAAATTAATCATTAGATAACATGATACAAAACATATATGGACTTGGTCAAGGCCTTGCACATTTTTTTAGATATGGATTTTGTCAATGCATTTACCATTTATTTTTAGTTGTTTTGGTCAAGGCCTCAATGGTATGTTTCAGAACTACAACACATGAATTCCCTAATTATGATATTATAAATTCCTAATACATGTGATTACTGAACAATTATAATATCCATGGTTATGTTTCTTTTTAATGTGATTATTTGTGGCATTATTTAATTAGATTTAATTCCTACGATAATATTATCAAGATTATGTTTAAATGGCATGTATTTTTAGTTATTCGACGCGCCATATTGTTTATGTTAGTTTGTGCTATTTTGGTCACCCTTATTGAGATTCTTATCGTACCCATTTATTATTTTTTATGTTTTCCATGATGTGAAGATGTGTATTACAAATGACTTGTAGGGATAATCTAGGAGTTAATTGGTGTTTCAAAAGGAGTTCATTTATTGATTTTTCCTTTCAAGTATTTATATATCTGTTATATTTGTATCTGATTTTTCCAGTGATACTAAACTATTCAGTCTTATGGGATGTGATCTCTTATTTATAGTACCAATGTATCTAAGTAAGGCCTCGAATCTGGGCTACTGAGGTTGGGGTCTTTACAGAGAAAGTGTGAGTGGATCCTTTAAGGGGGTGCACAAATAAATACATATCTTTCAATATATAAAATGTTTTGAAAAAATATATTATTTTTATAATATCTTTATTTCCCCTTGAAATTTGGGGAATAAGGGTTTTTAATTACACATACATCCCATGTTCTTAATTATATAATTCCTAGGATGAAGGGCGGATAATGGTTGATGAAATGGGTGACACAAAGGCATAGATATATACATTGTAATTGAACAATTTTTTTTGTGATATATTTTTCTTGATATAATATTTTTATTAATGAATATATATGATTAACCACTAGAATGTGTTGTTATAATTATATTACATGTATGGTTAGTTGTAGAAAGCATTGAAAACATTTGATTAAGAACACTTTTTTTCAATAAAGGATTCTCTCCATAGACTTAGATCAGTTTGACTAAAGGATATTTATTAAGGAAATAATGTTGCATAATATTTTCCATAAGTGGCATAGGAGTTTATATTAATTCCAAAAGGGGAAGTTTGTCATTTTTGGAGGCATGTAAATGTGGAAGGATGACCCTGATTTTCATTATTTCATTCTAATAGGGGGTGAAAGAGAACTATACATATTTACATTATAGGTGTGTTGTGGTATAGAATATAAAATCCATAGGGGAAAATTGAAGTCCCCATTGAATGAACAATATTAATTTTCAAAGAGTTTAATTGTTTTTGGTTCTAAAAGATGGATACTATAAATATTTTTACAGATTTCATGCTTGATAAATGTAACAACCCAAAATATCATTAATGGAAATTACTCTTGATCTAATGAAATGTCTTATTATGAAAAATAGTAATATAAAATATGCACTTCCTTGGTTTTATATTTTTGGATTTCAAAATACAATTATTAATTTTTATCATTTGTAATATAGTCATTGAACAGTGATCACATGATTTTTATAAATATAGGGCTTTAACAAATCCAATTTTCTCAGAAAAAGGAACCAATGGCCTAATATAGTAGACTTTTCCCATTCAAAGACCATTTACTGGATCTTGGAATGTACGTGGCATAATTGGGTTCTCTCTTGACCAATAACAAGCCTAGCATCAACATGTTAAGCTCCAAAAAAACTGTCTACTAGAGAAATGAAACTTGATAGAGATTACCACCCGTGCGATGTTCTCTGATCCACCCTAAGAGCCTATCACCATAAAAACCCTACCCTTAGTTAGTATGCAGTAATTATAATGGGTTATGTAAAAAAACCTTAGAACTATGATTATGTTCATTAGTTTTTGAATATAATAAAGAATATACATTCATTTTTTTATTGTTACTTTGTAAATAGTTTTTAATGTCGAAATTGAAATTTTAGTTCATATTCAATTAAGAAATCTATTTTGATGAATTAATGGATTTTTTAATTAAATAATATTTTAATAACATATTATTACTAAATTTATTTTTATTAAATATAAATGATTGTATAATATTCAGGAATACAGTTCTGATTTTTATTATGTTTTGAATGAAATTACCATCGAAACCCATGATTTTTTTACAAATATTGGATTTTATTTTAAAATAAAAAATTCAAATGTTTACAAAATTTGTTTTGAAAAAATGAATATTATTTGTGGAATTAGGATTCCAAAATTATCCAATTTTTATTTTTTCAAAAGTTTCTAAGAGAGGTCAATTTTTGGGTAAAAATTAAATACCATTTAAATATATAATATGTTCTATGACATCATAAAAAACCAATAGTGATTTAATAAAATACTATAAACATTATTATCACCCTATATATGTTTTACTATTAAAATAATTTGTTTTTAGGTTTGGATGATTTATTTTACAATGCTTTAGTGGACCCTTTAATACTTATAAAACATTTTAACATTTAAAATTGATTTCCTTGAGAGTGTGACTCACCTCCACATAATCAATCCCAATATTTTAAGAATTTCATCTAATATCTTTATAAAATATTTCTTCCAAACAGCTTTTTCAAAACCATGGGAAAAAAACATGGGATGGTTTGTGGTTTTTATTAGTTTAATGTATAGGGTACAAAACCTAAATAATAAAGAATTCCCTCTCTTTATCTATATAAAACCAAACAAGATTCCACTCCCTATTCACTAAAAGTATTTGGAGCTCGACCAGCCTATAACTCCAATCTCTATAATCGTTAAGAAACCTATGCTCTGAAGAATCCTCTCTGAAGACCCTCCCAAGCCCTTGCGATCACACATCCAAGTAATAGATTTCTTTCTTTATCATTTATGAATCTAAATTACATTGAATATGTTGGTTCGTGTATCTATATTACCCCCTTACTATCCATTTCATTTACATACTATGAGATACCTCTTTCTATCTCATCAACTATTTTTTTGAATTCTTATGTCATGTCATTATGCTGCCAAAATTGCACTATGATTCCCCAAGTCAAATTCATAGTATAGTGAATTCTATGCCCATTTATCTATCCAGGGTATTCACATTTATGCACATTTCCTTATTTTTATATAGTTTCATTTATGAATTAAAAATTCCTTTATCTTGGAATAAATGAGTCCATGTTGAATGATCTATATGTAACACTTGTGCATGAAAGGAAATGATTAAGAAGGGTGTGCCCTGATAGTGCTCCAATGCATTGGGTAAAAATTAATATCATGATACATCAAGTGAAATGAGGTTTTAGTCATGATATTTCAAGTTCAATGAGGGTTTACTTAGGCTCCATGTGCAATGATCCTTGGATCATGTTCATATAATGTAAAGTGTTGTTAAGAAATTTCCATGTTATGATAATCATGCTATATCATGCCTTTATGTTCATGTTTCTCTTATGCTTCTTTGATAGGAATATTTTTAACGTGTATTATATTCTTCATTTTATCCCTTGTTTACTCCCTAACCGGGCTTTAATAATTTCCCTTTCCTTATGCATTTCCTTAGGTTAACCCATGAAATGCTAAGTATGAGGGATTGTGGTGGTCATATAAAGAATGTTTTCAATAAATATATTGTTTTGAATTTTTAGTTGTCATGTAATGTTCTTAAGCCCGAATGACACTAGACCCCTCAATCCTCAAAGCTGTATTTAGTGAAAGGTTTTGTAATAAATCATTTTTATGTGTGTAATAAAGATTAGGGTTGCTATATTTTATATCAAAGGATAGGTTTAGTTATTTTGGGGATTAGGATTAGCAAAACCCAAGTGAAATCCTTAATAATAAGACTAAGTATAATAAGAACATTCCTAAATCTTGGTGAGTATTGATTAAGTGGTTTATCAAGAAAATACATCCCTGTCTAGATATGATCAAATTGAGGTGTCTCATACACAGATGTATCTAGTGGTAAAACCCGAAAACGCTACTTTGAGAAATACTTGAACGGGAGCTGGTGCACGAACACAGGCCTTGCTTCAATTTTGTTTATGACACTCCTAGGGAAAATTATTATGTAAATTCATGATCTTAGTATGAACCATTATTAAGGGACGAAATTACCCTATGAATATATGTGGAGAATTAGATCTTGCATAACATAGATAAGTTAACGAAATAAATGTAATTTATAATTTATCCCTTCAATTTCATGTGATTACCCTTTACATGTTTAAATTAATAAGATACTCATCCCTATGTCTATATCATATAAAGTATTACCATAATCAACAAGTGAAGGTTAGGGATATCATCTATATTTCTAATCATTCTTTTATATCCTGAGATTTTAGTATAAAAATACCAACACCACCACAAATCATGGAAGTAAAGATGTCAATGAAAACAGAAAATGAAGAAATCATTGAATCCCAAAAATATAACTCCCCCTATCACAATTTGTGGATTAGAATTTTGGAAAACCTCATCATACTCCCTATGGTGGAATTTGGTTCTCAGTATGGATTGGCTGTCTTTATATTTAGCTAACAAAAATTGTTGTGCGATGTAAATCACTCTCCATATAGGGAATCAACCCCTGATACACTATAAGTGAAAGGAGTAGGATGAATATTCTTTAGCACCATCATCTCATGTGTGGATATTACTACCCTATGAGCATGCATATTTTGATGAGATGATTGTGTTCACGGAAGTAACAATCCATAAAGACATGCCCATTGTGAGGGAATTAGATGAAGTGTTTCCCAAGGAAGTGCATAGTCTTCCTTTTAGAGGGGATGTTTAATTATCATTTGACCATATACATGGGTCATTTCAAATTTCCACGACTCCGAATAGAATGGCTATTATGAAGATTGAAGTGTAACAAACTAAAATTTCATTAATGGAAATCCCTCTTAATCTAATTAAATTTCTCTTTATGTAAAATGTTTATATAAAATTTCATCTTTTTTGGTTTTATTTAAAGAATTGTGACCATTAATAATATAGCTGTTGAATAGTGATCACATGATTAGCATAAATATAGGGCTTTAACAAATCCAATTTACCGAGACAAAGGAAGCGATGGCCTCATCCAGTAGATGTGCCCCATATGAAGCCCATTTTTTAGAGCTCAGAAAGTATGTGGCATCAATGGGCTTCTCTTTTGACCAAGACCAAGATGAGCATGAATATGTGAAGCTCAAGCGGGACTACCCATGAGAGAAATTGATGTTGATAGAGATTACCACCCGAGCAAAGCATCTTGTCTTATTAAATTGTTTTCCTTGAGAGTGTGACTCACCTCCACATAAGCAACCCAATTATTTTAATAATTTCAGACTTTAGACTTATGAAATATATTTTTTTCACTTCCCTTTTCAATAAACCATTGGTAAAAACCATGGTCTGGTTTTTGGTTTGGATTAGTTTAATGTGAGGGTCCCAAACCTAAATAATAATGATTTCCCTCACATTTCCAATATAAACATACCCATGCTCACACTTCCTCCTCACTCAATGCATTTGGAGCTCGTCCAACCTCTTACACCCCTCTCTTTAATACTCCCAAGGTGCCCCAAGCTCCCAAGAATCCTCTCTTAAGACTTTGGAATCACACTTCCAAGTATGATTGTTTTTCTTCCTTTCTAATTTTTGTCCTTTTTTAATGTTGTTATGCCCTTTAAATATAAATTATAAATGTTGGGGGTATGATTTTTCACCTCCCCCATACTTCCATATTTTTTTTGAATGATTGGAGACCCCTTTATCTCTCATTAATGCTTCCCATGTACACCTGTTACTATGCTGAAATTCAGAAAGGAATTTCTCTCTCCTCTTTTACATTCAAGAAATTGTTTTGTATAATTACTCTAAATTCCATTAAAATTATTGGAACATGTATCTATAAGACCCCCTTAATATCCATGTCATTTACATATGATGAGACACCCCTTCCTCTCTCATCAACCATTTTTATGAATTTTTACGTCATGCCGTTACACTGCTGAAATTGCACCGATTTTCCAAGCCAATGTCATTGTGTAGTGAATACCATGCCCATTTCTCTATCAAGGGTATTCAACATAATGGAAATTTACTTATTCATTATAAATTTTCATATATGAGTTCCACATTCCTTTATCATGGAATAAATGAAGACGTTTTATGAATCCATGTTATATGATCCATGTGGCACACTTATTCATGAAATGAAATGTTTAAGAAGGGTGCACCCTTCTTGCACACCAATGCATTGGGTTAAGTATATTATCATGATACTTCATGTTCAATGTGTGATGACTCATACTAATTCAAGTGAAAATAGGTTTTACTCATGCTTCATGTGCAATTAGGATTTACTAATTCCCCTAGTGCAATGAGCCTTGGCTCATGCTAATTTCATGTTAAGTACGAGGAAATGTAGTGGTCACGTAAAGGATTTTTTCAATAAAGATGTTGTTTTTCATGTTTTAAGTGATTATGTAATGATCCAAAGCCCCAAAGACACTATACCTCTCAATCTTTTATGTTGTATCAAGTGATTTTTAGGTGATAAATTATGTTTAATTGTGTAATAAAAGAGCAGGGTTGTCATAGTTGGTATCAGAGGATAGGTGTAGTTATTTTTGCGATTAGGATCAGAAAACCCTAGTAAATACTTAAGTCAATCGTAAGTATAATAAAAATATCACTATGTTTTGGTGAGTATTGATTATGTGGTTTATCAAAAAAATATATCCCTGTCTGGATACGATCAGGTAGAGGGGGCTCTGGAACAGATGTATCCTAGGGGTAAAACCCGAAAACACCGCTTTGATCTAGACTCGAATGGGAACTGGTTCACGACAACGGGTCTTGTTGCACAATTGGTTACGACACTCTTGGGGATATGATTTGGTAAATTCAAAGCTTAGTTTGAACCATTATTAAGGGAATGAAAAAATTCCCTAAGAATATATGTTAGAAAGTAGATCATGGATAACATAGACTGAAGCCAATAGATTCATATTTTTAGAAAATAGAAGGTATTTATAAGTCATCGGTTTTTTCATTGTATTAACCTTTATATGTTACCCCTAAATTTCCTTTTATTCCAGCCAATGGCTGGTAATAGGATGACTCTAGCTAACAAGCGATGTAAATATCAATGTGACGGTTTTACTAATGAGATTCCAAATCCGATGGGAGAGGGAATCACGAACTTTATCACGATTCTCTCTCAAATAACTCAATATTTGAATAGAAACATGTGTCAAGGGGAACTTTCAACCCCCCTAAGAAAGAACAAGTCACTATCGAGAGCTTCATGAGACAAAGGTCTCCTACTTTTAATGGATCATCTGAACCCTCAATCTCCGAACAATGGATCAACTCCATAGAAAAGATCTACTCCATCCTTCAATGTTCTGAACAAGAGAAGCTTCTTCTGGCTACTTATCATATGGAGGGTGAGGCTGATGAATGGTGGACATTGATCAAGAAGAATAAGCCTAAGGAAGAGATCGTGGTGTTAGAATGGGAGGATTTCTGGAAGATGTTTTTCGATAAATATTTTCCACGCACCCTCCAACTTAAGATAGAAAGTGACTTCCTTCCCCTCAAGCAATAACAGGATGAATCTTTTGGAGTGTATGAGGCAAAATTCACAAGGCTTGCATGATTAAATTGCCTGATGTGCCTTTATGGTTGAAACAGAGATCAGAGAGTCTCAGGGGTATCATGGGAATAAGTAGCGTAAGGTGGACTTCAATGCTGGTGGTCCGATGGATAAATCCAATGGTTCTAAGAAGATCCATCACCCCACTTACCAAAGGTGTGGAAAGAAGCACCCCAGAAATTTCCTGAAGGGGATGAGTAAATGCTTTAGGTGTGGAAGGGAAGGGCTCCTTGCTGTTAACTACAGATAAGAAAAACATGCAGCTGCAACATAGGAGAAGAACACTCCATTTGAACCTCAATGTGTTGTTCATTTCTTCAATTACAAAGAACCAGGGAATATTGAAAATCAGTGCCCTAAGAAAATGGTTTTCGGAGGCAACCAACAGCCTCTAAAGCAGCAAGGTGGAGCATTTTCCATCACTACTGCCGAAGTGAACCCCGACAACGAAGTGGTGATAGGTACGCTAGTTATTCAATCAATAATAGAGAATTTACTTTTTGATTCATATTCTATGCATTATTTCATATCTTTGAAGTTTGGTAGAACAATCACAGCACCACCACAAATCATTGAAGTGAAGATGTTGTTGAGTATGGAAAATGGGAAAATCATTTCATCCCATGAATATAACTCCTCCCCTGTCATAATTTGTGCATTAAACATCCTGTAGAACCTCTTCATACTCCCTATGGTGGAATTTTATGCAATTCTTTGCATGTATTAGATTTTGTTATATATATCCAACATAAATTTCCATGAGGTAAATCAATCTTTATATGGAGAATCAACCCCTGATTATTTACAAGTGCAAGGAGGAAGATGAATCTTATTTAGATGCATCATCTCAAGCGTAAATATTACTACCCTATGAGAATGCATATCTAGATCAGATGATTGAGTCTAAGGATGAAACCATCCTAGAAGACATGCCTATGGTGAGGGAATTCGCTGAAGTGTTTCCCGAGAAATTGCATGGTCTTCCACCAAGAATAGATGTGGAATTATCAATTGATCTTATACCTGGGGAGTTTCCAATATCCAAGACTCCATATAGAATGGTTGTTATGGAGCATAAGGAGATGAAGAATCAAAAACATGAGATTCTTGATAAATGGTTTATACACCCAAGTGCTTCACCATGGGGTGCACCAGTCCTCTTTGTTAAGAATAATGATGGGTCAATGGGACTTTTCATCCATTATCGTGATCTTAACAAAATCACGATAAAGAACAAGTATACACTCCCAAAAATTGATGACTTGTTCGATAAGCTATGTTGAGCACAATACTTCTTCAAGGTGGATTTGTGGTCATGATATTATCAAGTAAGGGTGAAGAAGGGAGATTTCCCCAAGAATGCTTTTCGTACAATATACGGGCACTATGAATTCATAGTAATGCATTTTGGACTCACTAATACTCCATAAATATTCATGGACTTGATGAATAGAGTCTTTAGAGATTACCTCAACAAGTTTATGGTAGTCTTCATAGATGACATTATGATATACTCCAAAACCAAGGAGGATCATGAGGAGCATCTAAGAACTATACTAGATACCTTGCAGACGGAGAATCTCTATTAAAAGTACAACAAGTGTGAGTTCTGGTTGAAAGAGGTCTCATTATTGGTTCATATCATCACAAGAAATGGTATATCTGTGGACCCCTCCAAAATAGATGTAATTGAGAGATGGTTGAGGCCAAAATCAATAAAGGATATCCATAGCTTCTTGGGGATAGTTGGATATTATCTGTGATTTGAGATAAATTTCACACGATTGACCAACCCTCTTACCAAGATAACTTGTAAGGGAGTAATTCTTTCTTGGAGTGATGAATGCGAAGAAATCTTCAAGGAGTGGAAAAAGGAGGATTATCACTGCACCCATGCTCACTTTTCCTTCAAGTGGATAACATTTTTTGGTATTCAGTGATGATTCTAAGAAGGGCATGGGATGTGTTTTGATAAAAAATGAGAAACTCAGTGCCTATGCATCAAGGAAATTGAATGTTCATGAATAGAACTCTCCAACACATGACCTCGAGTTAGTTGCAGTGATCTTGACTTTGAAAATTTGGTGGCATTATCTCCATGGGGAGAAATGTGAGACATATACTAACCATAAGATTCTCAAATATATATTCACATATAAATAGTTGAACATGTGCCAATGAATATGGTTAGAGCTGATCAAAGACAATGACTTCTCAACCCATTACCACCCTGGGAAAGAGAACAAGGTGGCGGATGCCCTAAGTAGTAAGGACCCAGTGATTCTATCATTTATGAGAATTGAAAAGGATCTAATCATCTTATATTTAATGAATATGGACTTGGGAATCATAAAGAAGGGAACATCATTATTCCTTTCACAAATGATTGCTCAATCATCAATTTTGGAAATGTTAAATGATGCTGAAAAAGATGATGTGGGAATTTAGGAAAAAGTGGAAGATCTCGGAGAAGGGAAATCTTTAGAGTTTAATGTTAATGAAGAAGGAATTGTGAGATTTGGGAAGACTATGTGTTCCATAATGTCTATAACTGAAGAAGGAACTTTTGGATGATGCACATAGTTCAAATTTATCTATTCACCCAAGAAAGGCAATGATGTATCGAGATCTTGGAGAGCATTACTGGTGGGATAATATGAAGAAGGAGATCACTGAATATACATCAATGTTCCTGGTGTGTCATCAAGTGAAGGAAGAGAGGTCTAGGGGGATGATGCATCCATTTCCCATACCATAATAGAAATGGGAGAACATCACCATGGACTTTGTCACCGAACATCCAAAGACATCCAAAGGAAGCAATGCAAGGTGGGTGGTTGTGGATCGTCTTACAAAGGCCGCACACTTCAATTCTATTAGATAGGATTTCTCATTGGATCAACTAGAATAGATATATATCAGGGAAGTGGTAAGGCTACATGGAGTACCACTATCTATTGTGTGCAATCGAGATCCAATATTCAGCTATAAGTTTTGGAAGAGTATTCTACATGCTCTGAATACTGAAGTGAACTTTATTATGACCTATCATCCTCAAACTGATGGCCAATCCAAGTGAACTATCAAAAAACGTTAGGACATGTTGAGAGCATGATCAGTGGACTTTAAAGGAGGATGGGACCAACATCTTCCTCTGGTTGAGTTCTCTTATAATAATAGTTTCCACATGAGCATCCAAATGGCACCATATGAATCCCTTTATGGGAAGAGGTATAGAACACCGGTGTTCTGGGATGATGTTGATGAGCGTATGCTTCTTGGACAAGAAATGGTCTATTAAATGGTGGAGAAGGTGAAAACCATTTAGCAGCATTTCAAAGCCGCCCAGAGTTGACAGAAGAGTTATGCAGATAACTATCGTTGAGTTCATAATTTTAAAGTTGGAGACATGGTATTTATACACATATCTTTGTGGAATAAGGTCATGATATTTGGAAAGAAAGGGAAGTTAAGTCCAAAGTACATCAGACCCTTCAAGATTATTGATCGTGTCGGGACTGTGGGCTATCAACTAACAAATCCACCTACCATGGGAAAAGTACATGATGTTTTTCTTGTAACTATCTTAAGGTAGTGCATACATGACCCTTCATATGTACTCTCCTCAGAGGTGGTATAGTTAGAGGATGGTCTTTCTTATGAGGAGCAACTAGTGAAGATCTTAGATCGTAAAACAAAGTTCTACAAAATAAGACAATGACCCTCATCAAGGAGTTATGGCCAAACCAAAAGTATAAAGAAGCAACGTGGGAATTGGAGGAAATGATGAAGTAGAGTTACCCACATCTGTTTTAGTGAGGGAAAAGGAAAATATCGAGGGAGAAATTTCATAAGGGGGGAAGATTGTAACAACCCAAAAGTTCATTAATGGAAATCCCTATTTATGTAATTAAATTTCACTTTATGTAAAATGTTTATATAAAATGTCAACTTCATTGGTTTTATGTTATGAATTGTGACCATTTCTAATATAGTCATTTAACAATGATCGCATGATTAGTATAAATATAGCACTTTATAAAATCCAATTTACACAGACAATGGAAGTGATGGACTCATCCAGTAGACATGCCCTATACGAAGCCCATTTGTCAGTGCTCAGAAAGGATTTGGAGTCATTTGGCCTCACTCTTGACCAAGTCCAAGCTGAGTTTGAATATGTTAAGCTCAAGTGGGACTGCCTATGAGAGAGATGGAAGTTGATAGAGATTACCACCTCATCAATGTTATTCGAGCCACCCCAAGAGTCTATCACCATCGCACACATCACTCTTTGGTCTTAGGTGGGTGTTATAAGGGGTTATTTAACAAGAACCTAGTACTATGGTAATGAACATTATTTTTGTATATAATAATTAATATACCTTTATTTTATTATTGTTACCTTGTAAATAGTTTTTAATACACAAATAGTATCTCTAGTTAAAATTAAACTAAAAATTCTATTTTGATTAATTAATGTATTATTGAATTAAATATTATTTTAATAAAATATTATTATTACTACTAAATTAATTTTATTTCTTAAATATAAATGATCTTTCAATTTTATGAATGTAATTGTACTTTTCTTAAGGTTTGAAAGCCATTTTTGTCAAAACCCATGAATTTTTTATAAAAGTTTGTTTTTATTTTAAAATTGAAAATTAACCTATTTAGAAAATTATTTAGAAAAAATAAATATTATTTCTAGAATCAGGAAATCAAAATTATCCAATGGTGAATTTTTCATTATTTTCTGAGACAGTCAAATTTTTGGGTAAAAATTAAATACCGTTTAAATATATAATGTGTTTTATGACATCATAATGACCCCATAATAATGTAGTAAAATTATATAAGCTTTATGTTCAGCAAACATATGTTTTACAATTAAAATAATGTGTTTTTGGGTTATTTGGAATTAGTTTACAAAGCATTAATGGACCCTTCAAGGCTTATTAAACATATTGTCTTTTTAAATTTTTTTCCTTAGGAGAGTGAATCACCTCCACATAATCAACCCCGTTATTTTAATAAGACCGGAATTTGTACTTATAAAATATTTTTTTTCCACATCCCTTTTTCCAAAAACATTGGCAAAAATAATGTGTTGGATTGTGGTTTGGATTAGTTCGATGTGAGGGTCCCAAACCTAAATAATAAAGAATTCTCTCACCTTTCCTATATAAACCCACCCAAGCTCCCACTTCCTCCTCTATCAAAGCCTTTATAGTTCATCCAACCTATGCCCTCATTTTTCTAGAATCCTCCAAAGGTGCCTCAAGATCCCATGAAGCATATCTCAAGACTCTCTCAAGCCGTTGGAAGCACACTTCCAAGTAAGGGTTTTTTCTTCCTTTCTCATTTTTTGTCCTATTTTCTTAATGTTGTTATGAACTTTTAATTTCAATTATAAATGTTTGGGTATGGTTTTTCACCTCCCCCATACTTCTCTATTTGTGTTTTAATGATCTTATACCCCTTTATCTCTCATTAATGCCTCAAATGTACACCCGTTACTATGCTGAAATTTCGAAAGGAATTTCTCTATCCTCTTTTACATTAAAGAAATTATTTTGTATCATGACTCTAAATTCCATTATGATTATTGGAACATGTATCTATATGACCCCCTTACTGTCCATTTCATGTATATATGATGAAACACCCCTTCCTCTCTCATCAACCATTTTTATGAATTTTCACGTCACGCCGTTATGCTGCTGAAATTACATCGCTTTTCCAAGCCAAATTCATTGTGTAGTGAATACCATACACATTTCTATATCAAGGGTATTAAAATTTACTTATTCATTATAAAGTTTCATATATAAATTACACATTCCATTATCATGGAATAAATTATTATGTTTTATGAATCCATGTTATATGATCCATGTGGCGCACTTATGAATGAAATGAAATGTTTAAGAAGGGTGCACCCTTATAGAACTCCAATGAATTGGGTAAAGTATAGTATCATGATACGTCATGTGAAATGGGTTTTGACTCATTCTAATTCCAGTCCAACGAGGTTTTACTCATGCTTCATGTGAAATGAGGATTTACTCATGCTCCCTGTGCAATGTAACACCCGAGATTTTTATGAGTAATATTTTGTTTTTTATATATCATCAAAGTAATCTTTCACTACACACTTGCTTGGCTTACTTTACACGCAATCACGACCTTCCTCGATAGCTTGCGTCGTACGCAATACCGAGTTTCACTAAACAACGATATGCTATTAAAATATTATTAAAACTAGCCGTTATGAATAGTAATAACCACTTTTTGAAATTTTATAAATTTTATTTTTCAAAATGGACTTCATTTTTGGATTCGGAATACCGAAATTAGCCTAGGGTGAAATTTTGGTATTTTTCTGAAAACTTTCAATTTTCGATGAATAGTGAAACCACTAAGTGGTAGGTTAAAAACTGAATTTTGCATAAAACTTAATTTTACCGCTTCTGTGAATGGAATTTCGAAAATCCAAGAGACACGGATAATATCAAGGACTAAAATGTGGTTCAATGTGATAAAAATAATTTTTTGTTGAATAGTAACTTTTTACTTTTTTTACCGCGGTTAATAGTAAATAGGGTAACTAAGGGTAAATATGATATTACTATTACCCTAAAAAATGTCCTAATTCTATTGGATAAGTGTAATTCGACCAAAAACAACCTTATGAATAAAATATGACCATTTAGGCCCACTTGGGTTAGATTAGGACATTTATTATTAATTTATTTAAAGAAGGGTTAAAATAGTTAAAATCAAAGTTTAATAAGTAAATAATTTTTAATATGTGGTTATACATAAGATAAATTAGACTATAAATATTCATTAGAAAGCTAAAAATAGTTCCTACATAATGGTATTTTATTTGTAATTTTTAGACATTAAATAATTTAATTTATTTATGACACAATGATGATGCAGTAATTATCTTATTAATAAAATATTGACATAATTGATGTTATAAACACCAAAATAAATGTAATTTGAGACTTTTTATGAATTACACTAATTTTCTAGGTTACTATGATATATTATTGTTGATTTAATCAACTTGGTTTGAACATGTAATTCTGTTATGACTTTCACAAAAATCATATATCAAATAGTGTCAAAATTGACACAAAATAGTTTTTAAATCAAATATTATATTACTAATTGTTATTTTATTCCTAAAAATCTATGGTTAGGCCACATGACTTAGAGACAGATATATATATTAATAATAAACAATTTGGTGTTCTTTTGGCATGTTATAGTAAGTGTATTAACCATATAGTGAAAGAAAACAAAAAGACATGGTAAAAGTTAAATTATTTAACTTAGAGTTAAATCTAATTGATAAGGTTACAATAATACCCTAAACTTGTATAAATCCTATTGGTTGATAGAATTTCGACCCTTACCCACTTTAGCTTCTAAATAAGACCCTTTGGAACCATTATAAACCGATTTTGACTTTAATATAAAATAATATTTTGAGATATTCCTAAGGTGCCCCTCTCCTCCCTTATAAAAGGGAACCTCCTCCCCCTCCTCCTCACACCAAATTGAGCACTCAAGCTCGGCCAAACCCTGCCATTTTCTCCTATCCACTTCCCTAGAATAATCCTAGAGGTCCTGGTCTTCTTCAAAGACCAATATTAGTTCCCTAAGTGGAGGATTCAAAGAAGCGTTCCAAAGAAGAGGTAATATCCATTACCGATCTTTTCAATTTCTTTCTTCTTCAACTTCTTCTTCTTTAGTTGTTTCATGATAAAGTAATAACATCAGTATTACTTACATACTGATATGTTATTATAAATATTAAACAACCCTAATTCACCTTCTATCCATCCTACGGAAAAATGAAATCACCGTGCGTGCGTACGTACGGAATACCGTCTCCACGATGTGAAGCGACTCATTCTACATGATCATCATAACATAATAATTATATAAATGAATTTAATGAATAAATATGATATATTTTACACTAATACCATTCTGGATATAAGGTATCTATAACCTTAAAATATGAATAAGAATTTATTCGTCAAAACACGCATAAGAACAAAAGGCAATAAAGACCCGAGTAACAAGTAACAATGAAATATTACTAACAAGAAGCTAAGAATATGACCATATATGATATCATATCAATATGTATGATTCTGTAATAAGTTAATAACATTATTTAAACCATTATACATGAGCTTCGGACATGTACAAAGCAAATCGGACCTAAGGTAAGGGAAATATCACAATCTCATTTTTATCCGAGATTGTTTATTCGTAAGTATTTAATGGGGTGTATTTTATCATCCACATCCATGTTCCTTCAATATATAATATTGTTTCCATCCACTTACAATAGTTTAAATCCAATTTTACCCTTCGGTAAGTTTTTAGTAAAAGATATTAAAGGAATATTTTGTCGTTTTCATACGAGGTACTTTTTGACTTTTCCGACAAAAGTACGGGAAGAATGTTTTTTTTAACTTATACGGCATGAATGGATTTTTAAAAAATTATTTCCAAGAAGCTTCCTTTACAAGTTATCAAGTTTATTTTTAATCAACTTCTTTTAGTTTAGAATTTTATGACATTTTAAGAAAAGAAAAGTGTTTTTGAAGAAGAAAGGATATTTTCCTCAAGAATGGAGTTCAAGGGTTTTATCAAAATTATTTTCCATCTAAGATAATAAAGGGTTTTGTTTTTATCCCTATTATTACATTGATTTGATTATGTTGTGAGGGAATTATTTTTATGAAGTCATTTACCTTATATGGTTTGTTTTATGATGTCATGATGTTTCAAGAATCCCATTTTTGTTACATGTGTTATGCGATGATGTATGTTTTATGATTATGTGGCACACATAAGAAACGATTCATTATAAGATGGGTGGGACCTATATCTCCCTCTAATGCATTGGGTAAAGATTTTATATCTCATGAGATAGACATGTCTGGAACGGAAGGTTATTTCGGTTCAGTGATACAGGACTGAAACGAGGAGTGAACTCGATTCAGAAAGGGACTTTGTCCACTAAGATAGTCTTGGCAATGAGTCATGACTAACAAGAATTGATTTTCCAAGATTATGTGTGCATGACACAATGTTTAAAGTTTCATGTTATGATTTTGGGGATCTCATTTTCACTTCTATGATTTATTCCATGTTAAGATATTATGATCTATTTTGCATGTTATGATTTTCAAAAAGATATGATATGATTTTTATTTCCTTTATTTTCCCTTGCTGAGCATTTGAGCTCACCCTTTTATGTTTTCTTTTCCCCAGGTCAGGAAGATGGATATTAAGTAAAATATGCTAAAAGGGAGCCTAGATATGATGAAATAAATGGGAGACACTGTAGAAGATTTATGAACCAGTTGTTTATGTTTCCCAGTTTCTAAAGACACTATACCTATATGGTCCTTTGTGGTTTTGTTATATGTTGTAATAAGTGTGCTTCAATTTTGAAGTATTAACAATGTATGTAAAGTATGGGTCGTTATAGTTGGTATCAGAGGAAAGGTATAGTCAACCTTTGGAAACTAGGATGTGAAAGCCTTAGTAAGAACCCTAAGGATAAGTCTAAGCATAGAACACAATCTTAGTGTTTTAGAAATGGCCATGAATACCCTAGGATAAAACCTTAAGTGTGAAATTTTATCCTTGATTATGTGGTTTTCCTATTATAATTAGTGTTGCTCACACTATTCTTCTTGGTTTTAGTCAATGGCTGGAACCCGAAGGAACCGTGTTAATGCGGAATGCGATGGGCAATGCAATGATTGTCCCCCTGAGCAACCAAACGATATGGGAACTGGAATGCAAAATCTTGTAGCCATGCTCACACAACTTTCTCAAGCTACGAATCATGCAGTACTTCCAAACGAGCAAAGGAAGGAGCAACATTCTGTTGATTCCTTCATGAGGCAGTGTCCACCTTCTTTGAGTTGGTCTACTGATCCATTAGTTGCTGAACAATGGATTAGTACTACTGAAAAGATATTTTCAGTTCTTCAATGTTCTGAACATGATAAAGTCATCCTAGAAGTGTATCGTTTGGAAGGAGATGCTGATCAATGGTAGAATATTATTAAGAATACGAGGCAAAGGGATGAAATTGAGTCTATGGAATGGGACGAGTTCAAGAACTTATTTTTCAATAAGTACGTCCCTCGTATTCTCCGAACAAATATGGAGAAAGAGTTTCTTGAACTGAAGCAAAGGGATGACGAATCTGTTGGTACCCATGAAGAAAATTTTACAAGACTTGCAAGGTACGCTTCTGGTATTATTATCCAACCTGAGAGTAAGATCGATCGATTCTTTATTGGCTTAAAACCAAGTCTTCGAAGGGCGTTAGCCATAAGGGACTTCAATAGCTACGAGGAAATCGTTCGATGTGCTCTCAAAGTCTAGATGGAGATTGGAGTAACCCATCAGTCACATGGGTTTGATAAGAAGAGGAAGATGGCATTCAAAGGAAAATCTAAAGAGCACACTGAAAAGAAGATGAACTTTCCCTTATGCTCAAAGTGTGGAAAGAAACATGGAGGGAGTTGTATTAAAGGGACAGGTAAATGTTTTAAATGTGGAAAGGAAGGTCATCGGGCATTTGAATTCCGTGATAATGGGAAGAAGATGTCTAATGATGCAAAAAAAGGAAGGGATACAAAGAATGAACCTACTACACTTCAATGTTTCAAGTGCAAGGAGATGGGGAATTATGCCAATAAATGCCCAAATCCAAGGGTTGATGATGATGGTCGACGTCAACAAAATCTTAAGGCTAAAGACAAAGGAAAGTCACATGCAATT
The DNA here is from genome assembly GCA_963277665.1 of Viscum album. Classification (NCBI taxonomy): domain Eukaryota; kingdom Viridiplantae; phylum Streptophyta; class Magnoliopsida; order Santalales; family Viscaceae; genus Viscum; species Viscum album. The sequence continues at coordinate 195,529,683 of OY728145.1, forward strand.
TCTATCAGCGATGTGGAGTACGATAACGAAGTGGTGAAAGGTACACTTACCATCCACTCTAAAGTAGGAAATGTTTTATTTGATTCTGGATCCACCCACTCTTTTATTTCTGAAAAATTTTCTAAGGGTATCACTGTATTACCTCAACAATTAGATGTTGAGTTAGCTGTGACAACACCTAATGGCACAACAGTCGCATCAAAAGTTTATAATTCTTCTCCGATCGAAGTTTGTGGTAAATTGCTTCCTGCAAATCTTGTGATCCTTCCTTTAGTGGAATTTGATGTGATTCTTGGCATGGATTGTCTTTCTCTACATGGAGCTCATATCAATTGCCAAAGAAGGGAAGTCACATTTCATATTCCAGAGAAATCTACGATCGTCTATCGATGCAAGGATGAATATAACCTTCCAGTGGAAATTTCTTCCATCTTATGGGTATTGATTCCACTAAATGAAGGTTATTTATCTCAAATGGTTGGTGAGAAACTCACGATTAAGAATATTCCCATCGTACGGGAGTTTGATGATGTCTTTCCGGAGGAATTACCGGGTCTTCCACCAAATCGTGAAGTTGAGTTTTCAATAGAACTCGTACCGGGCGCTTTGCCAATTTCAAGGACACCTTATAGAATGGCACCAATTGAGTTGAAGGAATTGAAGAAGCAACTCTAAGAGAATCTTGATAAGGGATTCATACGCCCTAGTGCGTCACCTTGGGGAGCACCTGTTCTATTTGTTAAGAAGAAAGATGGATCAATGAGACTCTGCATTGATTATCGAGAACTTAACAAGATCACTATCAAGAACAAATATCCTCTCCCACGCATTGATGACTTATTTGACCAACTACGCGGAGCTCAATACTTTTCCAAGATTGATCTTCGTTCAAGGTATCATCAATTAAGGGTCAAAAGGGAGGATATACCAAAGACGGCTTTCTGTACAAGGTATGGACACTATGAATTTATAGTGATGCCATTTGGTCTTACTAATGCCCCTTCTATCTTCATGGATCTAAAGAATAGAGTCTTTAGAGACTATCTTTATCAATTTGTGGTAGTCTTTATAGACGATATTCTTGTCTACTCAAAGAGCAAGGAGGATCATGAAGATCACTTGAGAATTATATTGAAGACCCTGAGAAAGGAGAAGCTTTATGCCAAATTTACCAAGTGTGAATATTGGCTTCAAAAAGTTGCATTTTTGGGTCACATAATCTCAAAAGAGGGGATATCTGTGGATCCAGCAAAAACAGAGGTTATCGAAAGATGGTCGAGACCAACAATAGTAACTGAGATCCGAAGTTTTCTTGGTTTGGCTGGATATTATCAACATTTTGTAAAGGATTTTTCACGATTATCTAATCCACTCACCAAGTTGACCCGGAAAGGAGTTAAGTTTGTCTGGACAGAAGAATGTGAAGAGAATTTCAAGGAGTTGAAAATAAGGTTATCCAGTGCACCTGTGCTCACACTGCCTTGTAGTGGAGAAAGGTTTTTGATCTACAGTGATGCATCCAAGAAGGGATTGGGGTGTGTTCTTATGCAAAATGATATGGTGATAGCTTATGCCTCACGACAGTTGAAATTCCATGAGCAAAATTACCCAACACATGATTTGGAGTTAGCTGCGGTAATATTTGCATTAAAGATTTGAAGGCATTACCTTTATGGTTAAAGGTGTGATATTTATACTGATCACAAAAGTTTAAAGTATATTTTCACACAAAAGGAGCTGAATATGAGTCAAAGAAGATGGTTGGAGCTGATTAAGTATTACGACTTCTCAATCCATTACCACCCTGGGAAAGCAAACAAGGTGGCAGATGCATTAAGTCGACAAGACCATGCTAGTTTATCCATGATGAGGATCACAAAGGATCCAATATTTATGGATTTACAAAGGATGGATCTTGGAATTATAATGGAAGGGGAAAAATATTATCTTTCTCAAATGAATGTTCAACCATCTATACATGTGAAGATTAAAGAGGCATAGAAAGAAGATGTCGAGTTACAAAAGAAGGTGAGAAATGTTCCTGAATTCAACCTTGATTGTGATGGGATAATAAAGATCTGGAATCGGGTTTGTGTTCCTCCCATCCCCGAATTAAAGAAGGAGCTGCTGGATGAGGCTCATAGTTCATCATTCTCTATTCTTACAGGAAGCACGAAGATGTATAGGGACCTGAAAGAGTACTTCTGGTGGGATGGCATGAAAAGAGATGTTGCTGAATATGTCTCTCAATGCTTGGTTTGTCAACAAGTTAAAGCTGAGAGACAAAAGTCTAAGGGGATGTTACAACCATTACCCATACCCGAATGGAAATGGGAAGAAATCACTATGGACTTTGTCACAGGACTTCCTAAAACATCCAAAGGAAATAATGCTATTTGGGTCATAGTTGATCGTCTTACAAAGTCTGTACACTTCATTGCTATTAGAGAGGATTTCTCTCTAGATCAGCTTGCCAGGATATATGTAAAGGAAGTGGTAAGATTTCATGGAGTACCACTTTCTATTATATCTGATCGGGATCCGAGATTTATCTCGAAGTTCTGGAGAAGTCTTCATCATACTCTAGATACATAGTTGAGTTTCAGCACTGCTTATCATCCTCAGACAGACGGTCAGTCTGAGAGAACAATTCAAACCCTAGAAGATATGTTGAGAGCTTGCTCTATGGATTTCAAAGGAGGTTGGGATCAACACCTACCTTTGGTGGATTTTTCTTATAATAATAGCTTTCACTCCAGTATTCAGATGGCTCCTTATGAAGCTCTCTATGGAAAGAAATTCAGGACTCCAACTTGCTGGGATGAAGTTGGGGAAAGAAAGCTATTAGGACCTGATCTCGTTGATGAAATGGAAGAAAAGGTCAGATCTATTCAACAACACATAAGAGCAGCTCAGAGTCGACAGAAAAGTTATGCCGACAACCGAAGAAAAGACCTAGAATTTGAAGTGGGTGATAAAGTGTTCTTACGAATATCTCCCTGGAAGAGGGTTATGAGATTTGGAAAGAATGGGAAGTTGAGCCCTAGATATATCGGTCCTTTCGAAATACTGGATCGTGTTTGAAAGGTTTCTTACCGATTGGCGCTTCCACCGAATCTCTCTCAAGTTCACGATGTGTTCCATGTATCTCTTCTGAGAAAGTACATACCTGATCCTTCACATGTACTCAGCTCAGAAGTTGTACCGCTGGAGCAAGATCTTTCTTATGAAGAACAACCGATAGAGATTCAGGATCGTAGCGAAAAAGTCCTACGAAAAAAGACCACTCAATCGGTGAAAGTTTTATGGAGGAACCACTAACTTGAAGAAGCTACATGGGAGCTTGAGGATATGATGAGGGAGAAGTATCCTCATCTGTTTGTTACAAAGTGACGAATTTCGAGGGCGAAATTCTTTTTAAGGGGGGTAGAATGTAACACCCGAGATTTTTATGAGTAATATTTTGTTTTTTACATATCATCAAAGGAATCTTTCACTACACACTTGCTTGGCTTACTTTACACGCAATCGCGACCTTCCTCGATAGCTTGCGTCGTACGCAATACCGAGTTTCACTAAACAACGATATGCTATTAAAATATTATTAAAACTAGCCTTTATGAATAGTAAAAACCACTTTTTTGAAATTTTATAAATTTTATTATTCAAAATGGACTTCATTTTTGGATTCAGAATACCGAAATTAGCCTAGGGTGACATTTTAGTATTTTTCCGAAAACTTTCAATTTTTGATGAATAGTGAAACCACTAAGTGGTAGGTTAAAAACTGAATTTTGCATAAAACATAATTTTACCGATTCTGTGAATGGAATTTCGAAAATCCAACAGACACGGTTAATATCAAGGAATAAAATGTGGTTCAATGAGATAAAAATAATTTTTTGGTGAATAGTAACTTTTTACTTTTTTTACCGCGGTTAATAGTAAATAGGGTAACTAAGGGTAAATATGATATTAATATTACCCTAAAACATGTCCTAATTCTATTAGATAAGTGTAATTCGACCAAAAACAACCTTATGAATAAAATATGACCATTTAGGCCCACTTGGGTTAGATTAGGACATTTATTATTAATTTATTTAAAGAAGGGTTAAAATAGTTAAAATAAACGCTTAATAAGTAAATCATTTTTAATATGGGGTTATACATAAGATAAATTCGACTATAAATTTTCATTAGAAAGATAAAACGATTTCCTACATAATCGTATTATATTTTTAATTTTTAGACATTAAATAAGTTAATTTATTTATGACACAATGATGATGCAGTAATTATCTTATTAATAAAATATTGACATAATTGATGTTATAAACACAAAAATAAATGTACTTTGAGACTTTTTATTAATTACACTAATTTTATAGGTTACTATGATATATTAGTGTTGATTTAATCAACTTGGTTCGAACATATAATTCTGTTATGACTTTCAAAAAAATCATATATCAAATAGTGTCAAAATTAACACAAAATAGTTTTTAAATCAAATATTATATTACTAATTGTTATTTTATTCCTAAAAATCTAAAGTTCTGCCAAATGACTTATATAAGGATATATATATTAATAATAAACCATTTGGGGTTCGTTTGGCATGTTATAGTAAGTGTATTAACCATATAGTGAAAGAAAACAAAAAGACATGGTAAAAGTTAAATTATTTAACTTAGAGTTAAATCTAATTGATAAGGTTAAAATAATACCCTAAACTTGTATAAATCCTATTGTTTGATAGTATTTCGACACTTCCCCACTTTAGCTTCGAAATAAGACCCTTTGGAACCATTATAAACCGATTTTGACTTTAATATAAAATAATATTTTGAGATATTCCTAAGGTGCCCCTCTCCTCCCTTATAAAAGGGAACCTCCTCCCCCTCCTCCTCACACCAAATTGAGCACTCAAGCTCGGCCAACCCCTGCCATTTTCTCCTCTCCACTTCCCTATAATAATCCTAGAGGTCCTGGTCTTCTTCAAAGACCAATATTAGTTCCCTAAGTGGAGTATTCAAAGAAGCGTTCCAAAGAAGAGGTAATATCCATTACCGATCTTTTCAATTTCTTTCTTCTTCAACTTCTTCTTCTTTAGTTGTTTCATGATAAAGTAATAACATAAGTATTACTTACATACTGATATGTTATTATAAATATGAAACAACCCTAATTCACCTTCTATCCATCCTACGGAAAAATGAAATCACCGCGCGTGCGTACGTACGGAATACCGTCTCCACGATGTGAAGCGACTCGTTCTACATGATCATCATTAAATAATAATTATATAAATGAATTGAATGAATAAATATGATATATGTTACACTAATACCATTCTGGATATAAGGTATCTATAACCTTAAAAGAAGAATAAGAATTTATTCGGCAAAACACGCATAAGAACAAAAGGCAATAAAGACCCGAGTAACAAGTAACAATGAAATATTACTAACAAGAAGCTAATAATATGACCATATATGATATCATATCAATATGTATGATTCTGGAATAAGTAAATAACATTATTTAAACCATTATACAGGAGCTTCGGACACATACAAAGCAAATCAGACCTAAGGTAAGGGAAATATGACAATCTCATTTTTATCCGAGATTGGTTATTCGTAAGTATTTACTGGGGTGTATTTTATCATCCACATCCATGTTACTTCAATATATAATATTGTTTCCATCCACTTACAATAGTTTAAATAAAATTTTACCCTTCGGTAAGTTTTTATTAAAATATATGAAAGGAATCTTTTGTCGTTTTCATACGAGGTACTTTTTGACTTTTCCGACAAAAGTACGGGAAGAATGTTTTTTTAACTTATACGGCATGAATGGATTTTTAAAACATTATTTCCAAGAAGATTACTTTACAATTTTTCAAGTTTATTTTTAATCAACTTCTTTTATTTTAGAATTTTATGACATTTTAAGAAAAGAAAAGTGTTTTTGAAGAAGAAAGGATATTTTCCTCAAGAATGGAGTTCAAGTGTTTTATCAAAATTATTTTCCATCTAAGATAATAAAGGGTTCTGTTTTTATCCCTATTATTACATTGATTTGATTATGTTGTGAGGGAATTATTTTTATGAAGTCATTTACCTTATATGGTTTGTTTTATGATGTCATGATGTTTCAAGAATCCCATTTTTGTTACATGTGTTATGCGATGATGTATGTTTTATGATTATGTGGCACACATAAGAAAGGATTCATTATAAGATGGGTGGGACCTATATCTCCCTCCAATTCAATGGGTAAAGATTTTATATCTCATGAGATAGACATGGCTGGAACAGAAGGTTATTTCGGTTCAGTGATACAGGACTGAAACGAGGAGTGAACTCGGTTCAGAAAGGGACTTTTTCCACTAAGATAGTCTTGGAAATGAGTCATGACTAACAAGAAATGATTTTCCATGATTATGTGTGCATGCCACAAAGTTTAAAGTTTCATGTTATGATTATGGGGATCTCATTTTCACTTCTATGATTTATTCCATGTTAAGATATTATGATCTCTTTTGCAGGTTATGATTTTCAAAAAGATATGATATGATTTTTATTTCCTTTATTTGCCCTTGCTAAGCATTTGAGCTCACCCTTTTATGTTTTCTTTTCCCCAGGTCAGGAAGATGGATATTAAGTAAAATATGCTAAAAGGGACCCTAGATATGATGAAATAAATGGGAGACACTGTAGAAGATTTATGAACCAGTTGTTTATGTTTCCCAGTTTCTAAAGACACTATACCTATACGGTCCGTTGTGGTTTTGTTATATGTTGTAAAAAGTGTGCTTCAATTTTGAATTATTAACAATGTATGTAAAGTATGGGTCGTTATATGCAAAGAGCCTTAGCTCATTCCAATTCCATGTTATGTGTTATTTCCACATTTCCATGTTATGATTATCTTTATTTATCATGCCTTTATGTTTATGATTATATTTTTATCTATTTATATGACTATTGTATAACATGTATTGTATTTCTCATGTTATTCCAGAACTATTCCCTTACTGCTCTTTATAGCTCACCCTTTTCTTATGCATGTCCTCAAGTTATCCCATGCAATGCTAAGTATGAGAGAATGTAGTTGTCATGTAAAGGAAGATTTCATTAAAGATGTTTTTTTTCATGTTTTTAGTGGTTATTTGATGATCATAATCCCCAAATACACTAGACCTCTCGATCTTCTATGTTTTATCAAGTGAAGTTTGTGTAATAAATTATGTTTAATTGTGTAATAAAATAGCAGGGTTGTCATACGAAGAGGTGAAGAAATAAGTATATGAGAATCTAGATAAAGGATTTATACACCCACGTGCTTCACCATGGGGTGCACCCATGAAGTAGGATGGGTCAATGCACATTTTCATTAATTATCATTAGCTCAACAAAATCGCGATAAATAACAAGTATCATTTTACCTGAATGGGGGACTTGTTTGATCAGCTACATGGATCACAATACATCTCCAAGGTAGATTTGGGATCAGGATATTACCAAGTAAGGGTGAAGAAGGAGGATATTTCCAAGACTTATTCTCTTACATGGTATGAGCACTATGACTTCATAGTAATGCCTTTCGGGCACACTAGTTCTCCAGAAATTTTCATGGACTTGATTAATAGATTATTTATATATTATCTCGACATATTTTTGGTAGTCTTTATAGATGAAATTATAATATACTACAAAACCATGGATAATCATGAGGTGAATCTATGAAATGTAATAGAGTCCTTGAAAAATGAGAATATCTATGAAAAGTATAGAGAGTGTAATTTATGGTTGAAGGAGGTCTCATTAATGGGCCATATCATCTCTAGTAATGGGATATAAGTGGATCCCTCCAAGACAACTGCAATTGAGGGATGCCTAAATCCAACATCAGTAATGTATATATATACCTTCCTTGGGTTAGTTGGATATTATCACCGATTTGTGAGAAAGTTTTCAAGATATTAAAAACCTCTTACAAAGATAACTTGAAGGGTGTAAAGTTTTCTTAGAATGATGAATTTGAAGAGAGCTTCAAGGAGTTGAAAAGGAGGCTTATCACTGTACACTTCCTCACTCTACCCACATGTGGAGAACATTTTGTTTTATTTAGTTATGATTCAATGAAGGGTATGGGTTGTGTGTGGATGAAAAATGAAAAATTTATTGTCTATACTTCAAGGAAAGTTAAGGTTTGAGAGAAAAACTATCCAAAAAATGATCTAGAGTCATCTATAGTGATCATCGCTTTAAAAATTTGGCGGTATTACATAATTATAGAGAAGTGTGAGATATATATGGACCACAAAAGCCTCATGTATATATATACATAGAAAGAGTTGAATATGCTCCAATGAAGATGGTTAGAGCTGATCAAAGAATATGAATTCTCAATCCATTACCACACCGAGAAAGTGAACAAGGTGGAAGACACTCAATGTACAAAGGACCCATCAATTATATAATTGATGAGAATTGAAAAGGATCTAATCTTATTTTATTTGATGAATATGGAGATGGGAATCATTAATAAGGGAACGTCATCAATCCTTTTACAAATTATTTCTCAACCATATCTTTTAGAATGGTTAAAGGATGCCCAAAAGGATGATGTGGGAATTCATGTGATGGTAGAAAATATCATAACATGTAAATCCCAAGATTTTATTGTCAATTAATAATGAATTGTGAGATTTGGGTCAAGAATTTATGTTCCATAAAATATAAAGTATAAAAAAGAACTTTTGGATGTTACACATAGGTCAAATTTGTCCATTCACCTAGGGAACACAAATATGTATCTAGATCTATGATAACATTATTGGTGGGATAACATGAAGAAGGAGATCACTGAGTATACATCAATGTGTTTGGTATGTCAGCAAGTGAAGGCTGAGAGGCAGAAGTCTAAGGTGATGATACAACCATTACCCATACTAGCATGAAAATGGGAGAACATCACCATGGACTTTGTCACCGTACATCCAAAGATGTCCAAAGGAAACAAAATGCTATTAGGGTTGTTGTGTATCCTCTTACAAAGACTACACAATTAATTTCAATTTGGTAGGATTTATCATTGGATAAACTAGCGTGGATATACATTAATGATGTGGTAGGTATATATGGTGTACCACTATGGATTGTATCTGAATGAGATCCAAAATTCCCCTTTTCGTTTCAGAAGATTCATCAACATGCTATAAATATTGAGCTGAACATCAGTACGAATTATCATCCTCAAAATGATGTCCAATATGAGTGAGCTATCCAAACACTTGAGGAAATGTTGAGAACGTGCTCAATAGTCTTCAAAGGAGTATGGGATCAACATATTCCTTTTGTTGAGTTCTTGTAAAATAACAGTTTCTACTCAGGCATCCAAATGGAACCTTATGAATCCCTTTATGGGAAGAGGTGCATAACACCGACATGTAAGGATGAAGTTGGGGTGCAGAAACTCCTAGGTCCAAAGGTGGTCAAAGAAATGGTGGAGAACATTAAGTCTATCCAGCATCACATTAAAGCTTCTCAGAGTCAAAAAAAGAGCTATGCTAATAGTCATCAATGAGTAATAGAGTTTGATTTTAGAGAAATGGTATTCCCCTGCATATCACCATGGAAGAGAGTTATGAGATTTCGGAAGAATGCAAAGCTTATTTCAAGGTACATTATCCCTTTTGAGATCCTTGATCACATTGAAGTATTTTTCAATCGACTAGCACTCCCACCAAACAAATATCAAGTACATGATGTATTCCATGTATCACTTTTGAGGAAGTACACACCTAACCCATCACATAAACTCAATCCAGATGTGGTACCAACAGAGAATGACCTCTATTATGAAGAGAAGTTGGTGAAGATATTAGATAGTTGTGAAAAAGTTCTACATATTAATATAATGTTCCTCGTGAAAGTGTTGTGGGGAAACCAGAAGTTTGAAGAAGCAATGCACAAATAAAAGGAAGTGATGAAGTAGAGTTACCCGCATCGCTTTTAGTGAGGGGGAAGGAAATTTCTATGGTGAAATTTCATAAGGGTAGAAGATTTTAATGACCTAAACTTTCATTAATGGAAATTCCTCTTGATCTAATTAAATGTATTATTATGAAAAATGGTTATATAACATATGTACTTATTTGGTTTTATGTTTTTGGGCTTCAAAATACCATTAAGAATTATTACCGTTGCTAATATAGTCATTGAACAGTGATCACATGATTAGTATAAATATTGGGCTTTAACAAATCCAATTTAATCAAACAAAAGAAGTGATGGCTTCATACATTAGAAATGCCTCAAAAAAGACCATTTTATGAGCATGTAAAGGAGGTGGTGTCATTGGGATTTGCTCTGGACCAAACCCAAGCCGATCTTCATCTTATTAAGCTAGAACTGAAACTTCTACAGGAGAAGTGGAAGTTGATTGAAATTACCACCCGAGCGACATTATCCAAGCCACCCCAAGAGTATTTCACCACTGCACACCTTACCCATAGGTCTTGTGTGGGCATTATAAGGGGTTATGTGACAATACCTTATCACTATGATTATGTGCATTATTTTTTTAATTAAAAAATAATATACATTCATTTTATTATTTTTACTTTGTAAATAGTTTTTAAAGTGATAACAGTATTTTTAGGTAATATTCAATTAAGAAATATAATTTGATAAACTACTGGATTTTTGAATTAAAGAATATTTTTATAAAATATTGTTACAAAATTAAATTTTATTAAATATAAATGATCTTATAATTTTTTTGAATACAATTGTGATTTTTATTATGTTTTGAAATCTGTTTTTATCAAAACCCCAAATTTTTCAATAATTGTCCACTTTTATTTTAAAAGTAAAAATTCACATATTTTGATAATTATTTAGATAAAAATAAAATTATTTTTGCAATCATGATTTCAAAATTATCCAATGGTTAGTTTTTCATAATTTTTTGAGACATACGATTTTTTTGGGTAAAAATTAAATACCATTTAAATATATAATATGTTTTATGACATCATAATGACCCAAGAGTGATGTAATAAAATACTATACACCTTATATTTGGAAAATATATGTTTTACCATTAAAATAATGATATTTTATGTTTGTTTTATTTATTTTAAGATGCTTTAGTGCACCCTCCAAGACTTATAAAACATTTTATCTTTTTAAATAGATTTTCTTGAGAGGTTGACTATTTTCCACATAATCAAGACTAAAATTTTAAGACGTTCATCCATTGGGCTTATAAATTTTTTTGAAACACATATACGGAAAAAAAATGGGCGAAAACCATGGTATGGATAGTGGTTTGGATTATTTTATTGTGTAGGGTTCAGAACCTAAATAATAATGAGTTCCCTCTCATTTCCTATATAAACCCACCCGAGCTGTCAATTCCTCTTCACTCAAAGGCCTTAGATATCAACCAACTTCTTACCTATACTCTATATAATCCTCAAAAGTATCCCCAAGCTTTAAATAAGCCTCTCTAAATCCCCTTCCAAGCTTTCGGGATCACTCTTCCGTGTACGGGATTTCTTCCTTTTTCATTTTTTTCCAACATTATTTATGATGTTATGCCCTTTTAATTTCAATTAAAAATGTTTCGGTACAATGTCTCACCTCCATAATACATTATTCCTTTTGTTTTAATGATGATAGACCCCTTTCTCTCTGATTAATGCCTCCCATGTACACCAATTACAATGCCAAAATTCCGTAAGGGATTTATCTCTCCTCATTTACATTCAAGATATTATTTTGTATTATGAATATAAATTACCTTAAATATGTTGGGTCATGTTACACAAAGACCCCATACTATCAATTTAATTTAAATATTTTGAGATACCCGTTTCAATATCATAATCCAATTTTATGAATTCTTATGTCATGCTATTATGCTGCTGAAATTACACCACAATTCTCCAAGTCAAAGTCATTGTGTAGTGAATCCCATACCCATTTCTCTATCAAGGATATTCACCTTTAGGAATATTTACTTATTTATATATAGTTTCATGTATTAATTCCATATTCCTTTATCATGGAATAAATTAATCCATGTTTTATGATCTACATGGAACACTTATGCTTGAAATGAACTAATTAAGAAGGTTGTTCCCTGATATTGCTCCAATGCATTGGGTACAAATTAGTATCATGATACATCAAGTGCAATGAGGTTTTACACGTGATAATTCAAGAGAAATTAGGGTTTACAAATTATCCATGTGCAATGATCCTTTTCTCGTACTAATACCATGTTAAGTGTTGTTGCCACATTTCCATGTTGTGATAATCATGCTATATCATTACTTTATGTTCATGTTTCTTTAATTCTAATTTGATATTCTTATTGCCTAAAATGTATTGTATTCTTCATTTTATGCATTTTTTACTCCATTACTAGGATTTATAGATCACACTTTTTATGCATGTTCCCAGGTTATCCCATGAAATTCTCAGTACGATGGAATGTAGTGGTCATGTAAAGGATGTTTTTAATAATGATGTTGTGTTTCATGTTTTAAGTCATTATGTAATGTTACTAAACCCCAAAGACACTATAAATCTCGATCCTCAGAGTTTTTCTTAGTGTAAGGTTATGTAATAAATTGTTCTTATGTGTGTAATAAAGATAAGGGTTGTTATAATAAAACTGACAACAACACTACCTGAGATGGAGAAAAGAAATGTAGCTTGAAGGACTTTTTTAGAAGGATTCAAAGTAAAATCATGGTGAGTGAAAAATTGAAAATTTTAAAATAAATTATGGAAATGTGTGTGATCCAGTCGATAAGGCCTAAGGTTCTAAGTTGGAGAAGATTTTGGGAATCCATTAATTGATCCTTCATAAATACAACATTGTACTATAGAAAAATCATATATATGTCATGAAACCATTAATTGGGTCTATGAAATCCTGATGTGATAATGAGTCTCTATGATCTATGTAGACATAATACTGAGCATAATGATGATTCTGAATTAGTATAAACGAAATTTCACAATCGATTCACATGGATAGTGAACTGTACATGCAGTCAATCCATTAATATTTGATAGTTTACATATATAGTTGATCCATTGGTGATATCTTCACACTATAGATTAGAATGATCAATTCATTAGTTGTAGGTTCACATAGTAGATCTGAACAGTTATTGATTTTTACAGGTGGTTAATTTATACCATCACTTATGACAGTCTCTTCACATGGTTGATCCAGACTAAGACTTTAATGACATGGATTTTCCGTAAATTATTTTTAGAAATTATAAGTTTTATTTTCAAGACTAGTTGTTGATATGACACACAATTTCATGACCTGATGTGACCCGAATAAATGTTTGAGACATATTAAATATCACCCAGACATAGATTTCCATAAAAGTGGAATAACTGCTAAATGAGGGAACATATCAAAAATAGGTTGACACCATTGAGTTTATAATACTAAATGTATCCTTGGTGCAATGAAATATTTGTTATCACTGGTCTTTTCTGGAAAATATGTCATGGGAACAAAATTAATAAAATAATAAATCAAATAATTTATTTAGTTTTTAGGATAAAGTGAACTACTTCTTATTTAAATATACGGTGATGGATTTATTATTAGGTTTTTATACTAAACCCTAGAGATCTTGAAACCATTAGAGGAGAGGCATCTTGGAAAATGTTGATGGATCGAGATCAACACGTGGATTGTTTCTCTAATGGAGTCCCTGGATCTTATCAATGGGAATAACACCACCTTTCGATGATGTGTTGGGTGAAATAGAAGAGATCCTAATAGATCATGAAATTCCCTATCAAAATGGTGTTTCATCTAGAGTTAATGTTTTTGTATGACCCCTAGCATGGTTCTAGTGTTACACCATTAGTTAAATATCACAAACCGTGTGACTTGGTCACATGTTTTGTGACCAATTCCATGAGGCTAGGCATGTACTTTGAGAAGTACATGGAAACTAGAAAAAATTACAAAACCAAGTGGCACACCATGTACTTCGATACAGACACATATAAGTGAACACATGTCAACACATAGACACTACCATAGTATATGGACATGGATATGCAAAATAGTAATGTTGTCATGTGTATCTACCCATCGTGTACTTCTTCTACATGGTGTGTATGTGGAGAATTATATTCCATGTGATGCTTTACCACATGGGTAGTCTTAGGGATAACTGGACACACTGTGTACCCCTAGTAAATTCCATAAACCCCCTTCAAGAGTGTTTCTATCTCTTCAATTCCATAATTTGAACAACTATAGTTTGATTGTATTCCCTTTTTCCTTTTTCTCTAGGGTACACTGTTAAATTACAACCTCATTAAAGGATTTTGGTCCCCTCTAGAGGTAGAGTCTCTGATTGATTTTGTGTGTCCCTATGTGAGAATGGAGTGTGATCCTCAATCATCCTTGATCATCTTATCAGTTTTTTGGAAACAACGTGACCTCACTAAGTAGAGAATTGATCCTCCATCTAGCTGCACGTATCTGTTGGGGGTTTTGGGTCACTGACCTATGATCCCCTTTGTAGTGTGTTGATAAAGATTGGTTTCATGGTGTCACTTAGTGGCTCTAGGGGTGACCCCCTATCTAAGTATCAGGGTATTCTTAGACCAGGGATCTTTTATAGTATTTACCTAATGATCTCGACCACTTCACCAAGTATCTCTGATGATATCATGGATCAGGGATTTAACTATCATGGGGTGAGCATTACTTCAGGTAGAATCTTGTGGATGGTAGTTAGTTATGATTGCATTATTATGAGGTGTATTTAATAAGTATATAGTGGTGTTTTTATTATACAATGATTGTTATATCATGTATTCGTATGACTATACTAATCGCTTCATGTATAGTGTTTTCAATGTGTCCTACTTAGTATTTTTATACTCACTCATGCATGGGATTTTCCCATATGAGCCATGTCTTATGCGGAGAATGTACCTTTTGACTGTTTCCTAGGAGGATAGGGTGTGGATGAAGCATAGCTAGAGCTTGTTAGACTAAGGTGGTTACCAAAATATTTCAATTAACATTATTCCTCTCTATGAGAATGGGAAGTATACATTACGAGTTTTTTGCGCATATACTTGGCCCCTTTTTTCCATATTCAATAATTTACTATCACACTCTTTTGTGGGGTATTAGATGCACACATGAATTTTTTCACCTATTTTATATTTCATTATTATGTGGGATTAGAGATTTGTTTGTGTGTAAATATAAATTAGGGTAATGCCTCCAATTTGTGTGATATTACTACTTGGTCGAGGTCACCAGCCCATGGCCTATTGAAGGCAGGTTTGGCGTAGTCAAGGGTCAGAACTTGGTGGTTCGGGTCATGACATAGTGGTATCAGATTCTTCATGTCTTCATTAGGTATAGGATCACTGAGGTTGGTTTGGATAAAAATTATTTAGTGTTTTTATTTTTCCTTTTAATCGAACAACTCCAGTATTGGTAAAGAAGCTGATGTATCCATACACTAGGTCTCTGGTAACCTATCTTTCAGCTCCGTACATGTAAACATTCGTAATAGGAAAAACATTTGGTACATTAATCATATAGGAGTGGTTGTGTTTTCCATGTCCATCATGTGTTAGCTCCCTATATATACTCTTTTGATTGTGGTACATCTTATGTTATTTTAGGATGCCTCCATGTAGACATTCAACTAGGATTCCATTATGTGATCATGAGGATGATTCTTCTAGTGAAGAAGAATTTATACAAAGGAATGTACTATATATTTCACCTATGGGTGGTTTAGCATATGTAACATCACCCTTTGAGTTGAATATATCACTGACAATGACATCTTTGGATGAATGAAATATGGGTGTGTTGCATGTGTTTCATATGTAGTGACCTCCCATGTTTTGTAGTGATCTACACCCCTAGGTGGATGAGTATTGGATAGAGTTATTCACTCACATTTTACACCATGTGATGATGCCTACATATAATATGGAGGTCCTCACATCGAGTCTTCTTTAGGGATATTCTAGGATATGGTGAAGCCTAGGGACTCAGTCACATAATTAGAAAAATCTCTCCTGGTCAGTCATTGAGCTCCTCTTCAGGGAGGAGCTCTATCTATCCATGTTTCAATCTATACACGTATATGAGATTATGCATATTGTACATGGTAGTATAACAATGATGAATTAATTACAATGGTTTAATGATCTCTTGTGTAACTCCGTGGATATGGTGTGAGAGAATTTATATAGTTATCAAACCATTGAGTAGGGATTACATAGACACATCAAGGATTTTGTATTAACCCTTTGCTTTCCCACCCCTGTTGGAATTCATGATGGAGCCTTGGTGGTGGAGAGATTTCTAGAAGATTAGACACTAGTAGTGGGAGAAGTAGTGGGAATCTAGTGGTTGATACCTCAGTAGGAGGCAACCGAATATATTCACAATGATCTAACAATGTCAGATGCTTTGGGAGGATATCTTAGGACATAGGGGTAGTGGTTCAAGGCTCTCAGGGTGACTTAAAATAGCCAAGGAACTTGAAGTGTTCTAATGTGATGGTCGAGGAAATCTGGATTGGGATTTTCTATCCCGTCATGAAACTGATCATGATTTTTTCAAGGGACCACTGAAATAGATATAGAGGTAGTATTAGGGTATTATATAGAGAAACAAACATGGAAGATTGTCTAGTAGTGCCTTAGGAGGTGTTCTTAGGTTCAACATATTACCATGACCCCCCAAGGTGGTCCACACCATGCTCAGGGGGCTGGTGTAAAGTGATGAGGCCAAGTACTAGATATGAAGTACTATGACCTTGAGGATCCAAGGATGAAATATGGTATGATCTATGTATTTTATATTTTAGTTTTAGTATTGATAGATACATGAGAGAATCATTAAATCCTTTCATATTCTCTGTTTTGAGACATAGATATTCTAGTTGAGCACATGGATTTACCCTTTAGGTAAAAAACTCCAACATGCAGGGAATCAATGATTACGCACTTATGAAGAAAGTGAGATATGACACTTGGAGGTGAGATTTTTGTATGTTATCTCTTCAATTATGTAATGAGTTAGTATTAAATCATCTTAGGTATAGACTGGCTATCTATAGTTCATGCCCAAATTTACTGTTTTAGTTGGGGATGTGGGGTGTCTGCAGAAAGAGAAAGAGGTCTTACTTTATGGGTGAAAGAAAGACCTTTTCAGATTAGGATGATCTCAAGAATAGGAGAGTAAAGCTGATTACTCACCAGTTTTTTAGCTTTATTCTTTTATTAGTGGATGTAATTTTCTATTTTTTTCATATAGTGGTGACCATGTATGGGGATTTCTTTCCCGAGGACGTACCTGGTTTACCTCCCCACCGAAAGCTAGACATCTTTATCGACTTCCATCCTGGGAAAGCAAATATATATACACACTATATAATATGTCTCTTTTAGATCTTCGAGACCTAAGGGTGTACTTTTAGGACTTACAGGAGAAGGTATTTTTGTGACCCAGTGTTTCCCCCCAAGCAGTCCTAGTTTTGTTCACCATGAATGTGGATGAGAGACTGAGTTTATGTGTGGAATACTGACACTTGAATTTGGTGATAGTGAAGAATAAGTATCCACTACCAAGGATCGATGAAATCTTTGATCGGTTGATAGGGGTTTGGTGGTTACTTAAGATTGAACTTGGATCAGGTTATCAATAGCTTCCAATACTAGATAAGGATATATTAAAGTCAACATTCAGATGCTGCTATAGTCAGTATGAGTACTTAGTGATGTTGTGAATCATGAAGAACACACCATCACTATTCAAAGGGCATATAGACCTATCCACTGCATGCTTTCACACTCTACATATGACCAATATTGGTAAAGAAATGAATCATCCAAAAATTGACTAAAATAATATATAATACTCATAAAAACTTGAATGATCCTTGACCTTTGTAAAATAAAAAAAGGGAAAAAATGGTGTATGAGATAGGGGTTAATGGTCACTGAAGAACATGAGATGCGCCTCTGACGACCCACAAGGTGCCACAAGATCTCAAAAACATGACCACCTTGTCTTGCAAAATCCATTTGGCTTGTCATCCTCATATTCAGTACCTGGAATGCTCATATACCATCATGTGACCCATATTGGTCACATGATGCATCTCCAAAAAATAAAATAAATACCCTCCACAACACATGAAATCTCACATGAATCTCAACCTTGGTAACATTAGAAAAGGGGTTCAAAAGAGATAAGTTGAGAGGTTCTCGCGGTCACATAAAGTAATACGACACACCCAGATCACCCATAATGCAGTCCCCCAAGACCCCATGGAATGTCATCCAAGGTCTCACATGTTTCTTATCACATGAACATGGATCCTGTAAACACACTCAGACATGTCAACATGAACATCCTTCGACATGTCTGGATAATAAAAATATTTTCCAATAATCAACAATGTTTTGATAAATGAACAAACTCTCAATCTCTGAAAATCATGCAATGTGCTCAAAGCATTCCATGGAAGAGACTCGTGAAACCTCATGGGGCCAGGCCCACGTGACGACTCCATCCTAGACTCACACCAGATACTCCATACAAACCAATGAGTATATGAGGTGGATGGGCCTATAAATCCACCACTTAGACATTAAAAATGCATGAGGACCATGAGGAATATGCACTTTAGATTATTGAATCCCATGTTCCATAATATTTGGATCTCGACCTATATAGACTTCTCAGAGTGATCATGTTACAACCAGAAATATTTCAGTTAATAAACTGTTGGAAAGCCAGAGTATTTATATGATAGGAATAAATCACTTCACATGATTATTCATAGATCACGTGAAGGGCCTCTAGTGGGTTATGCGAAATATATCTTGTAAGCCCACTGAATAATATGAGATTCAAGATAACTAACACAGAAAAAAAACCTACGTATTTGCGAATACAAGGGAGAGGACAGAAAACAAAGGAAAAAGGATTAAGTGAAATACATACTCGATTCCTCCCATGTGCTTCGGCTGTGTCATCCAAAGACATATGACTGCATAAGGACACATCACCTAGATCTTATGACACTCCTTAGACATGCCACCTGGGACATATTGAATACTCTAGAAATACTAAGATGAGTCATGAAATTCTCCCATGGACACCAATTTGATCTTGTGGACCCCTAGGTCCATCAAAAAATACTTGAGACATCCTTCAGACAAATATCTTAACTAATTTTTAAATTCCCTCTCATTTTAGATGAGGCTCATGAAATCAAATAGACATGAAAACCAATCCCTCGTGGAATTCTTGGTTGACATCAGCTGCGACATGTGATTCCATCCAGAAATGTTATCTAGGACTTTTAGTGTCTCCTAGTGGTATCAACCAAGACACGTGGCACCTCTAGGACAATTCCACAATGGCTCTTATGACACCCTCTATACATGTCAAGCCTAGTCATTCAATGGATCCTATGATGTGCCAACTGGGTCCTGCAACATCTTCTAGACATGAAGGCTTGATCACCATGGCCTCCCAAGATTGGATAGTGTTGTTTGTACCTAGCATGTAATCCTCGATCAATAGGAAACCCTTAGTGTGTAATATTTGACATAAAGGTAAATACAATTAATATCATTCCAGTCATATTTAGGATATTTAGGCCATCTCCCTCTGAGGTAGGAGATCCATATTGATCATCCATAGAGGTACCGACATATGTGTCCCTTTTCCAATGAAATGTTGTTGATCACTTTTTATCCCTTGTTTCTCAAAAATGGTCATGGATCACATGGTCTTAGGGAGTTTTAATGGTCATATCATCTAACCTATGAACCCCTACATTGTTATAGGGAAAACTCAGTGGGTAAGAACTGAAATATATATACTATGAGAACTCTAATTCCCACCATATACGAGATACGTTCGATGCCCGATTACAGCCAAAGACATGTACCAAACACCCCAAGGACTGTTATAATATAAAAGTAACCTAGCTATATTCTATGGGGATGATCATCTTCTCCAACTTGCTTCTCACCTCGAGCATGGACCACATGGGCTTATGGGGAACCAATAAACACCTCACTTGCATCATTAATCTTCTCCATCCAGGGAAACCTATGTACCCAACTATGGATAAGGGAACCATTGGGAGATTATAGGGAAGACCAAAAAAATAGTAGACCTGATGTGCATGATTGAGTAAGTCCATAAAATACAACTCAATCAGACCATCAAAGGAGATCCCATTCCATGTTCCCCATAAAAAACACAAAGTAAAAAAAATAGTGAAAATAGTATGAATATCTATAATGAAAAAAATTGGGTTATAATGCAACCTTACATTCTATTTTGCAAACCCTACACAAACAGAGAAAAATGATTGGCAGAATCTTAAAAATAATCCTCTAAAACTCGGGTTCTCATAAGTCCATACTCATTTTAATAAGTCCAAATGAGTGAAATGGTTGAATCGGGAATAAAATAAAAAAATAAATTAACCATTCATATCTTATTGAGCATATTATTCCCAAAACACTTCACTGATAGGAAAACATGTTCTTTTGTCTGTGTAATTGAAGATAATACTTCAGCAGCCTGACTCAATATGATGTCATCATCATCTTGCATTTGTTTTGGAAAAACATATACAACTACAACATACATAGCTTACAAAACAATCTCAACTACATAGAAAATCCAATGGTAGGAAGTAGATACAATGGTACGAGTGTACCTCTGATATAGTAGTATCCCAACCATGGAAATAACTTTTGAAGTCCTCCAGATGTAATAGTCGGTGAGCCTGCTTCACCCAAGGAAGATTTTTGATAAACATGAGGATATCGTCGCCACAAAAAATATCTTTGGTAGATTATCCCCAAGGATAGATAATATACACCTTCCATAACTTATTAAGGTGGACTATAATGCTGGATACAACTCCCTTAGAGTTTAAGAGCCACCATGGAGGGCTCCTGCTAATTGTCGTCACCAACACCTTCCTGCTGGTACCCCTTAGTCACCTACTAATCGTACCATATGATATAAAAGGCCCTCTGATGACCTTGCATGATCTGTAAGGAATAATCATCAAAGGATAAATGTGTTATATATCCTGGAGAGGGTGCATAGCCCTACTCTCACCGGTGATATTTTCCTATATACATAGGGAGGGAACACCTAGTAGGATCATATCCATGCTCCCTCTGAACAAGTTTGGGGGCATATTCCCATATAAAGTATGGGGGGATCATATTACTACCCCCATATAAAATACCCATTAGCATACTATGATGGAAAAAGGATTCTAGAAGTCGTAACACACCCCCTCTTCAATAGAAATACATCTTTTAGTTCATCATGAGATAGAAAATATGAAGGTTCATACCCTTACAGACACTTTTCTAAAATTACAATACAATTTAGTAACATCTAAAGAAATCCGTTGGAATATTTCAGTATTGGTGGAATTGAAGTGGAATATACATACTCATATCCATATATTTAGGACAAAAAAACTCTGGTCATCATGAACAAGTGGTTGTAGTAGAGAAAGTGTACACTCTTTCTCCCTCTCAGGAGGATTATCAGTATATTTCAATGAAGGGTGATGCATAAATTTAGGTTCATATCGATGGTCAAACCAAGGAATACCAGTTGAGAGTGGCACACTCCTCATGAAATGGGCACATGCCTATCAGAGAAGTTCAACTACATAACCCAAAGGCCCAGGATTGAGAATATATCCCGATTTAGGCCTATGCTGACTAAGTGGGAAAGGAACAAGGCTCGAAATTGTATCATATTTCTATAAATGGATCTGTCTGACATATTCTAGAAGATATTTATTATCATGCACATATTCCCACATCCTCTGAAAAATTACTTCAAAACACCATTCCAAGGAATCCTAGGGGAAGGCTCATATTATTTCCCCCATTACAGAGGACCATTGACATATTATAACAGGGAATGTATATTTGGACCAGATTATTATTCCAGAACCAAATGGGGCTAACCAAGTGAGGGAGGAACAAACCTCATGGCAGAATCATACTCCATGTAAGAAAGAATAGTGTAATATTGCAGAGGCTCTATATCGATCTCAAAATCCCTTCTTGACTAAGGCTCTCCAAGTGAGAGTTTCACATGCCTCAGGATAGGATCATATACCTATCAATAATGAGAAAACTTTTCAGCATATTTCAATATATTCTTGATAGTGGGGCTATATACCCATGGCACCAGACTATTATATATAATTTCTAGAAACCATTATACAATAGTCACATACCACTGAACAACCACAAAAGGCTGGTTGGCATATTGTGACCACGAAGCAGAATGTTGCTCATATCCCTAATCTTCTCAATGTTGGATCCCTTGAGGTTGTTCAAGGAACATTATCAACACCAAAAGGGTTTTTCATTTCTTATATCATAGCTGAAATAGAAGGTGTTCATTACCACAATATTCATTCTTGTGGTAGTGTGGAGAGGGATCGCAGGTGCTCTACTCTCGATATCCACCAAGGCCAACCTCCCCATAGTGATATCTCCCATGGAAAGGGTATTACTCCCCATTCCCATATAGCTCTGAATGGTGTGGTGTAACAAAGACTAACACCTTCATATAGAGAGGTTCTCATTAAACCGGGGTGAATCTCTCTATGGACAAAATGATTGGGTTACAATGAATCCTGTCATTCTATATTGAAATGCCTATACAAAAAAAGTAATATGACTGGAATAATAGTACAAATAATCCTTTATAACCAATGTTCTCATAATTCCATCCTCATTTTTATAAGTCCAAATAATTAGAATGGTTGAATTGGGAATAAAAGAACAAATGAATTAACCATGCATATCTTATTGAGCATATTATGCCCAAAATACTACACTAATAAGTAACCTTGTTCTTTCACCAATGTAATTCAAGATACTACATCATAAGCCCGACTAAAGATGATTTCATAATAAACTAGCATTTCTTCTGAAAAAAAATCCCCAAATTCAACTTACACAGCCCGCAAAATAATATCACGTGCACAAAAACTCCAATGGTATGTAGTAGGTATGACGGTTCGGGGCATCAACTAATATGGTACTATCCTGACCATGGAGGTTAATTATTAAGTCCTACAAATTTGATATTCGGCACCCCCATATCTCCCAGGGAAGGATGCTGATAATCATGTGGATCTCATCTCCAAAACCAATAGATCATGGAGATTATACCTAGAGAGTGACAATCTACACCTTCCATATATACGTAAGGTGGTCTAGGAAGCATGTTACAACTCCCTTTCTGTTTAGGAGCTGGAAAACAGGGATCCTAATAACTTTTTTCACCAACACCATCACGTCAGTACCCTTTAGTCACCGACTAAGCATACCATCTGATATAAAATTTCCTCTGGCGGCCATGCACGGGCTGCAAGGAAAACTAATCAGAGGACAAATGTGTTAGATATCCTGGATAGGGTGCATATCCCTACTCTCACCAATTATATTTTCCTACATACTCATGGAGGGAACAACTAGAAGGATCATATCCTTGCTAGCTCTAAACAAGTCTGGATGCATATTCTCGTAGCAAACATGGGGGGATGCTTATATTCCTATACCCATATAAAAAACCTTCAGAATAGTCTGATGGAACAAGGAGGATATAAGTGTGAACATACTCCATCTTAAATAGAATACATCTTCTAGATCATCATGGAGATAGAAAATCTATAGGCACATATCCATACACACACTTTTCTATAATACCAATACATTTTAGTAAAATTCTAAAAAATCTATTGGCATATTTCAATATTGTTGCAATTCAAGGGACATGTGCATACTTATATCCCTATATCTAGTAAAAAAGAACACTCTGACCATCATGAGCAAGTGGTTATAGTAGAGAAATCGTACAATCTTTCTTCCGCCTGGGAGGATTATCAGTATATTTTGATGAAGGGAAAGGCATAATATCGAGCTCATATCCCTGTTCCAACTAGGGTGAACCAAGTGAGAGTGTAACACACCTCGATATAGGGGCACATGACTATCAAAGAAGTTCAGAAACATACCCCCAAGGCTCAGGATTGAGCATATATCCCCATTCTGGGCTAAGATGACCTAGTGGGAATGGATCATGGATTGAGACAAGATCATATTTCTATCAATGGTTCTGCAAAGAATATTCTAGAAGATCATCAATGTGGGGAACATATTCCCATATACTATGATGAATGACTATACCAAAACAATTCATAGTCAAAATAGGGGAAGGACCATATTTCTTCTCCCATTACATATGTCCATTGGCATATTCTAATGGGAAATTAATATTTGGACTAGATTCATATTCCTGATCTAAATGGAGGGCTAACCAACTGAGAGTGGAACATGCCTCAGAGAAGACTCGTAATCCTGGCAAGAAAGACTAGTGGTATATCCCAAAGGCTCAATATCAAGCTCAAACTCCCTTCCTGACTGAGGCTCTCCATGTGAGAGTGTCACTTGCCTTAGGAAAGGCTTATATCCCTATCTATAATGAGAAAACCTATCAGCATATTTCAATATCTTCTCAACAATGGGATAATATTCCAATGTCACTTGATATTTATATATAAGTTCCATAAACTATTATACAACTAGCTTATACCCCTATACAACTATGAAATGTAGGTCGACATATTTTGAACATGATACCAAATGTTTCTCATATCCCTAATCTTCTCAATGTCAGTATCCTTGAATTTGTTTGAGGATCATTATCAACACAAAAGGGAATTTCATATCATCTATCGAAGTAGAAATAGAAGGCATTCATTACCACTATAGTCCTATTTATGGTAATGTGGACATGGATCGTATGGACTGTACTCCTAAAATCCACCAAGGATGACCTCCCCACATAAATATCTCCCCTGGAAAAGGTAGTACTCCCCTTCCCATATTGATTTGTTTGGTGAGGTGTGACAAACAATGACACCGTCTTATAGAGAGGTGCTCAAGACACTGTGGTTATGCATTTTTGGTCCCCCAAAAACTTCCAATAAAACTCCATTCCCATTAGCAGGTGACCATCAGAGCCATCTTATGTGGTCTTGACTAATGAAGGCATGTATGTCTGATGAGGAGGAGGATTAAATTAATATATGGAGATAGTTACCTAGAAACAACCTCCCCATCATGTTATTTCCCCTCACTAATTCTAGCTATAAGATCCCAAAAGAGATAAAAAAGGAGTTCCTTCATTATCTATGATAGAATCAGTGGGATACTCATAAAAAATGGAAGGAACAAGATCTCCCTTATATTGGATACCAGTGTCACCTTTAGATAATCAGGATACTCCATTTCTAGCTTGACCTATCTACTATCTTCTGGGCCAAGTATTTGAAACTGTATAATCATACTGAAAATCTACAATACACTATCGACCATTGCATTGTGAGACTTCAGCAGCTAATCTCTGAAGCAACTACAGACATCCACATTCAAGGATGGGGAATGTATAGAGAATTACACTTTTAGGCTCCCTTAGAACTTCATATCTCTTTATATAAGGTTTCTTTCAATGTTATAGAGAAACTTGCATCATTATCACCCTTGCATAGGGTATTAGTCTTCTCTAAATTGGGAGAAAGGAATCCATGGTCGGCATCACACATACCTAGAGACACACATATTCTGGTTGGGGCCCATTCAACAACCATTACTAGGAACTCCCTTAGAGACCAAAGTTGGAGGAATGCTTAGTGTGGATGATTAATACCCTTTGGGGTGCAAGATAAAACTGACCAATTGTACAAGGATTATAATAATGACCCTAGTGAAAGTTGTGCATAATCATCTTGTTGCACTGAATGACATGGCTCGAACATCATTGCACGATATTCCACTCAGAATGTCATCACCTTCAACAAGATAGATACTAATCATAATGAAAATATAGAAGGTTGGGATATAGAAAAACCTACCTAGGGATTTGGGTGACTTGAATGCACCAAATAAGGTTACATGCACCAGGAACAAGATATGGCTCTAAACCATGGAAATTACGAAAATCAATTTCCCAACTCCCTAGAAAAATGGTACTAAGGGGAAGCGTATAAACACATCTCAATCATATCCTAGCAAAAGATATGTTCCTGCCATGGAGGACCAATTTATAAAATATGAGAGTGAAATACGAGATCTTTGGCAACATAATGAGGAGATACTTAGGGGAAATATTCGCATGGGGTATCATCTAAAAGTGGAAACAAATTTTCTCCCTCCTAAAACAAATATGTCATAAAGGAAAGATTATGAGTATCATATCATTTTCATTTCTAGTAAATGAGCCCAAATGCATGAGGAAGTATAAAATGATCGTGACTTCCCTCCATTATGGTAATAAAATCTTCCTCTCCTGGATAACCAGTCAGTCTAGGGATGAGTTGAAAATTGGAAGGGTAAGAAAATTGTCCAACTCATCAACCCCCTATAGCTCTCAATGAGTGAGAGATAGTAAAGGAAGTAGTGCCCTCAGATCTCCTTCACGTCATCGAGTCCCTAGCTACATGAATGGAATCCATGGAAAGGTGATGCATGCCTATGAATCCAAAAAGGAATCCATATCCTGAATGGGTCGATGATTCCCCACCTTCACCCAACTCGGGAAATATTACCTTCTCTACCATTGATGGGAAATGTGAACCCGATTTTCATCCCATTCACTTCATGTCCCGATGTGGGCCAATGATGGGCCCTTAATATCAATAAGAGGCATCCAAGTTGTGGTGTTTTGTACAATCTCTGATAGGGCAGGCCTTCATTTCATATAATATTCTCGTATTGGGATCTATTTTCGGATGGAATGAACTTAATCATCAGTTTATTTATCAGTTTAGTTCTACGCTCAAGAAGACTAAGATCATCGACCAGAAAAACTGAAAACAATGTTAAACTAAGAGGGTGTTTGATTTCATAGAACGGTGAAAGGGTTTTACCTACTCACTCAAAATCCCTCTTTAACAAGATAAATTGCAGAAACTCTATTCCAAAAATATTTTGGATGATTTTTAGAGGACCTAATTCTAATGAAATATTCATGTTAATTCTATGAATTTGTTTAAACATCAAAATTCCTTAAAGAGTCTATTTAGCATACCAGATTCAAAGCTCGACTTATGCCAAAAGCATAGGGAAATGGCAAGGTAAAATGGAAGTTGTAGTTATCCCTCTCAACCAAGAAATTTCACCTGCCCAGATGCATGAGTAGGCCCCAAACCACCCAGCACCTCATATCGAGAATTGACAACCATACAATAACCCTCGTCCAAAAACACAAATAAATTAGGGTCATTTGAGATTTGAAGAATTGGTGAATAATGTCTAATCCTTCTGAAAAAATAAGGCTCTTTGTTATTTCATGGCATCCATGGACAACATCCTTCTCACACTTCCATAACCTTGGAATCTGGATGAGTTCAACCACATTGAATACAAACCTTTCCACAGAAGGATGTGTCATAATAACCAGAAATCTTTTGTCTTCAAATATTTTCTTTCTGGAATAATCAATTTCAAAAAATTGGTGTTGGGTAATTCCCCAGATAAAGTGGCTTGCATAATCCTAGTCCAACTGTAAGAAAAGGATGATTGGGTGAGGGTCCTAGCTAGACGTTCATGAAAATTTGACAAATGAATCATGAGGAAGATAGATGTTCGAGCCCAAACAACTCTTAGAGAACAATTTTTTAGGTCATTAGTAGCTCCATCATCTAAGAAATAGGTTTCAGATGTACCCCCAAGGGTGGTCATGACCACCATAAGAAATAGGAGGTAGAGGAGGAAGAAATGTATTTTTATCTAAAGAAAGATCTAACTCTAGAATATTTCTTCCCTAAAACATTATCAGCATGGGAACCTCCATACCAAATTAAATCCTCATTAGATTAGAATCTCATCTTTTGTACTTTCATCAAAATACACTTGATATAATATCTCTCTGGTAATGATTATACCCACGAACAAGGTTTTACTATATATAATCAGGGAACAGAAGGTCGCATGTTCCATATATTAGGATTCAGGGTGAAATGGATGTGGTCAGACTCCATATTCTATCCATATCCTCATTGGAGATATATATTCATCTGATACTCATGCAAAGCACTTTAACATGCTCAAATGAGTTCAGGAGGTTCCAAAGATCCATTCAAATGTCACCCACATCCGATTGTATTTCATTACCCTCTATATGAGGTCTAATCTGATCAACCCAGGTAACAGGGATGGTTAGAGAAACCAGTTCCACTAGCAATATATACACCCTCAATCTCTACACATGAATTGGATCCATCTGCCTTGGATGCTCCATCTCATGAATCACTTGCTTAGGAGAAACCCCATATCGAGAAGCGTCGACCTATGGTACAAAGTTAAGATGTTCTAGAATAACTATATTTGGTCCCTACACATATCTCAATCCTAGATTCACTCCATTTTCTAATATAACTCAAGCTGATACTCATCAAATTCCTCCAGAGCTGATAGAAATTATAGAAAAAATTTATTGACGCTGAGGTATATCGAGTGGAGACTATATCCTTAGGATGCCATGTTTCCATCCCATTCACTGATCATGATTTGGACGAGTCCATCCAAGGGAACATCATACCCTTATACAATTCTAACCAACACAATAATGTCAATTTTCAAAGGGTGGTGATTGATAATGGATTTGGGGTCAATATCATTCCATCCCAAACTCCCATCTATTTGGGGTATAGTGAATGGGGGATTATCCCTTAAAAATATTACCATCCAAGGGTACGATAATAATGAGTAGAGACCCTTAGGGAAGTTCAAACTCAAAGACCAATTTGGGGAGCTCACATTTAAAACTTATTGCATGGTTATCAAGCAAGATACCACATATAATGTCTTTCTTCGAAGTCCCTAGATACATTTCCACATTAAAGTACCATCAATATTCCATCAATTTTTGAAGTACCCCATCAATGGAATGGTTGTCATAATACACAGTGAAATCTCCGTATTCATGTCTTGAGGATCCATATATGTTGAAGCATATTTCTACAAGGATAGATGTAAAAACCCTATGTTGGATGATGATATATAGGTTTCACCTCAAAATATATTTGGAATCACCCATTTCAATACCTCGATCATTCTTAGTGATGATTATGTGCTCCTTATAAATATGTTCAAGGTAGAAGATCTGACCTCATTGGTCAAAACCTCTCCTTTCCTTGGAGAAAATCATCTCTAGTATCTCTATGAAACAATGTAGATATAATGGGATGGTGATACCTCTTCTAATGGACTCCCTCACATAGAATCTGAAAGAGATCCCCACAGACTTCCATCTTCACCTGAATATGTCTCCACAGACTCCAAAATGTATGAAGAGAATCTACAGAATTCCCCTCTAGCATTCATTGAAGGAGTCTCCATTACCATAGATGAGCTCAGGAAGATAAATATGGGTATATAAAAAGACCCACAACCTAACTTTATTATTACCACCATGCATCTCGAATAAAATGATATGTAGATCACAGTTCTGAAGTAGCACTGATATGTGTTTGCCTGGAATTACATAGAAATGCCCAGACTAAATCTATATGTGGCTACACACCATCACAAACTTCCTGATAGGAATCAGGGATTCATGAAATTGGAAAGAAGGATACACTCCTCTCATGCCACCAATGCATAAGAGGAAGTCAACAAGTTGATAAAATCCAACATTGTCAATGAATTTCCATACTCGAGATGGATTTCTTGACATCATCCTCTTCATGAAGAAGAATGAGTAGATTAGGATATGCATTGACTTCAGATACCGTAATAGACATTTCCCAAATGGGGCTTTCCCATTACTTATGGAAAAACTTCTAATCAATGTAACTACTCGTTTCCAGGACCTTTTCTTCATGGTTGGGCCCTTAGGGTATAATCAAATCAAGATGGCCCCGGAGTATGAAGAATCCACTGCCTTAAAATCACCTCAAGGGATCTTATACTATCAGGTAATACACTTTGTATTAATGAATGCAAGAACCACATACACCTGCACCATGCATCACATTAGTATCCATTCATGGGAGGGATATCCAAGTGTTATGTCGAAGACCCAGTCGTCAAATCCTGACAGTGATGTGATCACTTCATGGATCTCTGAGAAATATTTGACAAGATGTGGCAACACATTCTAAAGATGAATCGACTAAAATTTTCCTTCAATGTAATATCAGGAAAATTCCTTGGCATTGTGGTATGCCACCACAACATTGACATTGACCCAGAGAAGAAAAGTTCTATCCTAGAAATGTCACCCCCAAAAATCTGAAATAAACCGAGGGTACCCCAAGAGAACCTTTCCAAAATTCGATGATTCAAATCCAACTTAGCCAGTAAGGCTCTCCCCTTCACCAGTCTAATGTATAAGGGAGTCTTCTACCAATGGCACAATGAATTTCTGAAATCCATTGAATGTCTCAAGCAGTACTAGCTTCACCTACTAGTTCTGATGCCCCTAGTGGAAGGTAAACAACTCATCCTATATATCTCCACGATGTAACACTCATTAGGTGCACTCCTCATGTAGAAAAATTATTCAAGAAGTGAGAATAGTATATAATACCTCATTTGAACCATGCAATGTATTGAGACTCGATACTCTGATGTTGAGAAGAACTACCTCACACTCATTTACATAGTATAAAAGTTGAGGCACTACCTACATCACCATGAGGTCTACCTGGCCTCTCATATTTATCATCTCAAGTACATTGTTTTCCGACCCATATTTATTGGGTGATTATATCAATAGGCAGTCATTATTTTTCAATATGATATCCAGTTCATATCTCAGAAGTCAGCGAAAGGGTAGACTTGGAGGATTTCCTCACAGCACACCTTGCCCTAGAAAATACATCAGAAGACTCCGAGATCCATGAGGAAGAGGTATTTATGCCCATGAAACCCCTTGATAATGGGAGATACACTCTTATGGAACCTCTTGGAGTCTGGTCGAGAGAACAATGTAGAACCCAAAACTCAACCGGGTTGGTCTAGGGATTGTATTTGTCTCCCTATACAAAGCAGTATTCTCTACTCTTTCTCACTATTCGCAGGCTGCACTAATAATGAGGCAAAATACCAGGCTCTCATAGCTAGATTGGAACTAGCCATATAGCTTGACATAGCCTACCTGAACATCAAAGGGGATTCAAATTTAGTGATATAGAAGGCCAATGGAGAATATTCCATAAAAATAGAGGACCTACCCCCACCCCATTGGCTATGTTAGGGGGTTAATGGAGGAATTCCCCTTCGTGACCAGACTTCATTATGTCCCTTGATAACATAATTCTCATGTTGATGTATTGGAAAATGAAGACACCATTCTGGCCGACCTTGTATAGGAGGAATCAATCGTTCCTATTATAAATCAAATAATGATGTAATCATTCACCGTATGAGATATGGAAGAGATCAACTAGATAAACACCTCCCTAGAGCATGATAAACCAATGAGCATCCCTTGATGGATAGATCCCACAATCATCTATCTTCAAGATGGGACTCTCTATGAAGATCATTTCTTAAGGGAACAGATTCAGTGTTGTGCATCGAACATCACTCTACATGATGACCAAAATGAGAAAACAATGCCCTATAAGTTTGGATTTGATGGAATTATCTCCATCTACAATGCATAAGGAGAAGTTTTGGACATATAGGAGGAAGTACACATAGGTTCTTGCAGTAACCATAAATCTAGAACAAGGATCTCCCAAAAAATTATGAGGTTGGTATATTTCTGGAAAACCAAGATACAAGACTATATTGAATTTACTAATAAATTTCACAGATTCCAGATCCATGAAAAACATCATCCATCAGCCCCCAAAATTGTTGTATATGGCTAAATATTTCTGGCTATTTTCTGTTAGGGGGCTGGATTTTGTGGGGCCATATCCTCCAGCCACCTCTATGCAATTAAAGTACATATTTATTGCCACTGACTTCATTTCCAACTGGGATGAGGAGATACCCCTTAAGGAATTCCAGATGTATAATATCATCATCTTCATGAAGTCCCATATTCTCACTAGGTTCGAAGTCCCTCACACAATTTTTATGGAAAACGACACCAACTTCTATTCCTCATAGTTGAATAATTTTTACAATGAGTAAGAAATTTAGTCATATCACTCATTCCACTATCAGGTAGTCAAAAATGGACAAATAGAGGCCTTCAATAAGACAATATCAAACATACTCTAAAAGATGGTGAACAAGGTTAATAATTATTATCCGAAAAAAATCCTCCATGATTTGTGGTCCAACGGTACCACCACACATACTTCTACACATTAAATGCCATAATAATAGGTTTATGAGACCTAGGGAGTGTTTCCCATATATTTCCATATTCCTTCACTTTGATTAACCATTTTTAAATATCTCTCAAATGAGAAATAATCATGGAAAATACTCCATGAGTTGGAATACATGATTATTAGATGTTGTGCATACTAAAAACCCATAAAGTACACAAGAATCAGATTGAATGAACTTTTAGTAAAAAGGGTTTCCTCTACTCATACCTTATATGAGAACTATTGTTGGCACTTATAACCTCGATGATACTAGGAAAGATTCCCCCTAAATTGGAGCCCATGTGGGAAGAACCTTGCATCATACATAAGGTTTATCATAATGAAGACTATTAACTGACCACCATGGTTAGGTAACATTTCATACCTCCCTCCAATGTGATATTTCTCAAGAAATACTTTGCATAAGATTTTAGGAAAATGATAATCCACATCATAGTAACCTCATCATTCATCCTCACCACATGACATTAAACTACATGGAACTTCTCACCCTCACACATGATGTTAAACTCAAAATAAAATACCATCCTCGCCTCATAACGTTAAACTTATTGGAACATATCATCCTCACCTTATGATTTTATGCTTCATGGAACATGTCTTCCTCACTAGATAATGTTAAACAACAAGGTTTATGTCATTGCCGATTGACATTAAACTGTAGTGTTTCTATATAATGATGTATGGATTGATTCTCATTCACAGCGAGATACATAGGGACACCATGATCCTATATCATGGTCTAGCCACTTCATCATAAAAAATTCATGTGTTATACTACTCTTTTTTTCTACACTTTAGGTGAACCCATGCCACTCCTTATTTCTCACACCGAGTATTGCTCATATGTGATTTGGAATTATGATAGGGACTTACCCTCACAATAAAGGCATAGAGGTACACAATAGATTCATTACATTCATGAATATGATAACATAAAATACATTCCATAAGTCCTCATCGCATAGTGTTAAACTACTGATGCCCTTTATACACAACATTAAACCTCATGGTCCTAAATAAACTAGGTGTGGTTTAATATTCTTCCACATGAGATACATAGTGATGCCCAATCTTCTATATTTGTTCCCAACAATGATTTCCACACCAATTTATGTTGATCCATCAACATATTCATTGTATGATGTTAAACTACATTGAAATTCAAGATATATGTCTATATTAATTCCTACCCATACAGGATACAAAGTGACGCCTAGATCTCCAATCCTGGGCCGAGATGAAAATGTAAATAGAAATAATTCCCACCTCTACATATGGGTCATACCTATGTAAAGTATTACAATTTTCAGAACTATGTGTGGATAGATTCTCAACTTTATGAGACACATATTACATCAAAGACATTTCTTCTTCGATCCCATCCAAATCTATAACCCTTTTTGGCCCTTTGAAAAAGTCTCCCTGGAAGGGTACATGGTGTGGTTGAGACATATTTGGTCCTCAATCACATCAGATTTATTAATCGGACCACATCATTCCCCCCTACGTTAGGAACTCCACCTTATGGTCTGGTCCAAAGGAACATAAACATTTTTCATATGTCCCTATGATGTGACATTAAACTATGCCACATCTTCCATACCACCTGACATTAAACTGCATGGAACCATGTTCATACAACATGATGTTAAATTGCGTGTCATCATTTCCTTGCTGTGTGAATTTAAACTACATAGCATGATGTCCTCACCGTATGACGTTAAACTACACTGATGCAGGCACATCCCCACTTTATGACCATACATTGTGCTTACCATCTCCCATTTTTTATTCCTTATCAAAGGACAACAAGAGAATTACCTCATTCAACCAGAGCATGAACGTCTTACAAAATAATTTAAGAGAACCTCAAATCCATATACCACAATTCATGTATTGAGTATCTCTAGCTTCTTTCAACATTCCATGACCCTTAGAAATGATACCCAGATTCAAGGAACCTTTTATTAACTATGCATACATTCCCACAGATCCTTCATATGCGCATGCAGTTGTCAACCAAATGTGTCACATTGAAAAAGGACATACCAATTATCATGATCCCTCACATCATCACAAAACAATCAACACCCCAGTGTGTATGAACTTATGCTTGTATGAATGTACCATATCATTACTCATCACCTAAGAAACCCAAACCATGATTAATTTCATTTACCTTACAGGATTGAGAATATGTTGGAGGGCTTTTAACCCAGGGTATCCTAATTATCCTATTGTGTCACATCCTCCATGTCAGGTCTATGAAAGTCATGATCCAAAACTATCTGTGCTTTGGTCAAAGCTATACGACCTTAAAATCTAGCACATAATGGTTCAAAAGTTTAGAACATAAACATCTAATTGAAGAGACAAAAAACTTGTTAGGATAAAAACCCAAAAAGGGATACCTATGAAAAAGTCAAGTCTCTGCCTGATAAACTATTAATACTCAGGGTTTAGGAAAAAATTAGGGTGAAAAGATAAAAGGTGTAAATATAACGGGCTCCATAACCCTAGTAAAAGCCAGGCTATTCTTACTAGACCAAATGGTCCAGGAAAAAGTTATGGGAATATTTGTCCCATCTCCTCACTAAGACAATATGTTTTCTAGGTGGTGACCCAACATTTATGGAATTTGAACCATCTTTGGGTTTTATTTCCATCATGAACAACACTTCATGAGTTGGGGTACCTAAAATAATCATAACCTTACTTGGAACATGGAATGTATATCTATTTTCAAGGACCCTTTTCTTAACTATGCATTCATACACATGGCTCCTGCATACGTGCTTATGGTCGTCAACCAAATGCGTCACCCTAAAAAAGGAAATTCCACTTCTCATTGGCCCAAACATCATCACATCATAAATTAACACCCCGTTGTGTCTGAACCGATCCCCATATGACTTTCATAGACCATTCTCTGGATTCGATCACTCTAGATCATGATGTAAAATCCACGCACCATAATATTGAAGCAGATTCGATATCCTCAATGTTATGTAACATTGTTTCAAACACTTTCACAATGAAGAAATGTGACACTTAATTTCCTTTCCTTTTATGGAGAATATTGCAGGATTTAAAACCACATGGTATAGAGATTGAGCTTCATTTATAAACTAGCTTCCCTAGGGGGAAGGAACCCTACATGGATAGCTTCTTTCGCATATCTAACTTCATCAATTATCCATCTGAGTCTTCTCAAATCATACATATCCCTTGGAATGAAGTGGATATCACCTCTAATTTTCCATGAAACAGATTCATAAGTGCATTGAATAATGAACTATGTGCATATTCTCCTTTCCAAAAAGGAAATTCAATCCTTATGATCCTTTGAAACAGCACAACAGAACCTATCAAGACAAAGGGCATACCTGGTATGTCTGTACAATCTCATTTTCATGGAAAAAAACTCATAGGTTAAGTCATCCATACCCCAAATACTCCAATGGGTTTTCTATACCTTTTTTTCTAACCTCTTCAATATTTCAACCATAAATATATTGTAACCCTTGGAAAATATTCACATCATCAAGGAATCATTTCTTGACTTTGAATACATACTTCTGGCTCCTGTATATGCTCCTATGGTCATCTACCAAATGTGTCACTATGTAAAAAAGTTAATTTCAATCTTCATGAGAATCAACAACACCATGGTATAATCCAGCACCTAAGAGTGTTTTGGTTCATTCCTAGAATATCTACACCATATCCCTTAAATATATGGTTCAAGTTAAAAGACCATAAAATAAATAAATAGATGGTCTGAGATAAAAGAATTTAAATTGAAGAAATATATGGTTCGAGCTAAAATACATTCAAGTAAAGTAATAGATTAATTGAGCTAAATTAACATAATATAAATAAATAGATGGTTTGAGATAAGAGACCATAAACTAAAGTAAAATATGGCATGAGATAAAATTCCATAAAATAAATCAACAGATAGTCTGAGCTTGAAGACCATAATATAAATATATTGCTGGTCCAAGCTAAAAGTCCTTTAAGTAAAGAAATAGATGGTCTAAGATAAAATACTTTAATATAAGGATATAGTTGGTCCTAGCTAAATGAAATTAAACTAAAGAAATAAATGATTCGAGATAAAATAACATAAAATAAGGTAATAGATGGCCTGAGATAGAAGACATTAAACTAAAGAAATAGACGTTATGAGATAAAATAACTTAAACTAATGTAATAGGTGGTATTAGCTTAAAGAGCCTAAACAAAAGCAAATGGAAATTATCAGGAGTCCCATTACATTTTTTTATTATGATTGATCTTGTCTTAATTAATATGAAAAGCACTAATTCTTCAGCACATATTTCCCACTCAGATGATCCCTCTGTAGATTAGGAATTCATGATCATGCAATACAAATCATGGGATGGGTAACAATGGCGACTTCCAAAATAGTAGAATTGCATGATATCATACATATCAAATAATTTCAACAAAATCATCCATCTATAATACATAAATGTTGGATTGTCAACATACTATAGCTTCATGTATGAATGTAAAAGCCGAAATATGATCCAAATTCACCGTGTGTGATGTAGAAGTTGTTCGTATCTAGGATCCAATGGATGAACAACTCCACCATCAAATTATTATTTCAACTTTTCAATATTAGTGATATCCACAAAGATTCATACATCCTGATATCCTTTAACTCATTGTGTAATTTATAAATAATATATTGAACACAGAAGGTCTATCCCTAGTCTAGTCCAAATCATCCTCCCAAGAAGAAGTCCCAATTAGTGATCCACCCATACATTTGATCAGCAACTGGATACCAAATTATTAATTGATATATGTTCATGTCCTAGTTAGATACAGGATAAGTCACATCGAATTATGTCATCATGAATGTCATAAGATGGCCTTCCTCACAGTCCTCTTTAGAGATAAAGTGGCCCCCTATAGAAATGTTAGCTTGGAGGGTATTTTTATCCCTATGGATCCCAAATGAGGGTATGAAATATGACTTTGTTAGAGTGGTGGAAGTGTCCTTGATATGACCAAAACCATAAAGGGTCAAGAATTCCTAATAGAGATTGTTTGAGAATTCTGATCCCATGAATTTTAGTAGGATCTATTAATATGACCCAACTAAACAATGACAAGTAGGGTCCATTCTTGCTACCATATCCACATAACGGGCAATTACTACTCTCACATACCTCTTCGACATCTTTTTATTGGGTCGATGAGAACATTAATCCATCTGAAAATAAGTACGTGGCACATGTAAAACAAAGAAAACATAGATTCTTGACAATAATAAAGCACTACATGATACAATATCATCATGAACAACACATGACTCCACAAATGATCCGTGAACAGTATGGAGGGTTTTCGGATAGCTTAATATCTGGAAGACACATAGGGCGCCTATCCCCATCAAGTAATCACATTCATTGCATGAACCCTAAGAGACTCGGGATTTCATGTCATGAACATGGTCACATGAAAGTCAATAATTTAAAAATCCGACCAAGGTATCCCATAAAACCATCGAGGAAACCATATCCATCATATATGATGTATATAAAATTACAAAAAAAAAATCTCGGTTGACATAGATGAATGCTTGAGTAGAAACTATCCTTGTGAAATAGCTTTGGTGGAATGGGTTCATGTTGTAGATAGGGTTTGCGATTAGGGTTTGTAGTAGGGTCTCGTGGAGGGAGAAATAACAGAAGTACTATGAGAATAGGTAGGTGGTGGAATGAATTTTCCTTCACCCCCTACATATATCCATTTCGAGGAATACTAATGGTCACCTAGAAGACCAAATGTGACCTGAAGAACAGGTCCAAGACACTGTCAAAAGCTATATGATGCATTAGGTTTTCTATAAACTGAGTCCTTGTCGCCTTGAACATTTCCACTGGGGGGTGGGGTGGAATTTGTTGTCACCCACCCAATAAGAATCAAAAAAATAAAAAAAGTTGTATATACCTAGATATGTGTATTATTTTCCTTGATAATGCAAGGATGAAGTGTATGGTTGAAGATTCTTGAAGCCTCTCGGAGACCCATTATTGTGTGTTCATTTCAAGGTTACCCGAAGTCCCAATGCATGGTGCATTACTTGCGGCTAGTTTCACAGAACCCCCTTGAACAAACCTACCCACTCTTGCTAAGGCCACCCAGAAAACAATGAGGACCCACTAGACACATGGTTTTTCAGTGGAATGTTCCTGGAAAACAATCCAAAATCCTTTGAAAATAAATTGGGATGGCATTGTAAATGAAGAAACCCCTAGTGGTGGTGAAGCATATATTACAAATAATCGTTAGGAAGAATAAAATAACTTGGTGATATATAAGAAATCTTTAATGAATACCAACCCGTCACCCCATAAAACAATGGAGGTAAAGAGGAGGAGGTGAGAGGGGATCATGGCTGATGAAAGACAAGCGATGTGCACCCCGAGCAATCCAGGAGACACCGTGAAACCTAGTAAAAGACCTATGACACGTCATCATCACTGTACTAAAGTCATAGGGAGTGCCTAGACGACTCTGAAACACTCTAAGGATTAGAATATAGAAATGTAAACTACATTCTTTCACACTATCTATATAAGCCATATTTTTCAAGTGATACATCATCCAAAAATCAATAATAATGTAGATACAACTCGTACAAACTCGCTGGATTCCTGAACATTGTAAAATAAAAAGTGGAGATAAAAGGGAGGAGGTGAGAGGGTTTCTCAGTTAGTAAAAGACATGTGATGTGCCTTGGAAGACCCACAAGACACTGTAAGACTTTAGCGAGATGCCTGCCTTGTCTCATGAATTCTCTTTGGCTTGTCATCCTCGTCTTTAGGACATGGAATGCTCATAAACCCCTGTGCGACTCATATTGGTCACACGACGCATCCTAACAAATTACAATAAATACCATCGATGACTCACATGAATTCTTGCATGACACCCATCCATTATTACCTAAAAAGGAGGTCAAAAATGAGGATTAAATAGGAACTAACAGTCACTTAAGGGAACGTGATGTGCCTAGCGCACCCATAGAGCTATCTATTGATACCCTAGGACAAGTCATCGAAGGTCTCGTGAATGTATTCTACCATACACTTAAACTTTGTGAATTACCTCATACATGTCAACATTACAACATCAAACTCCTTAGAAACATATGCATAAAAAATATCCAATAATCAGAAATGATCCGATAATGGGAGAAAATCAGGATCTCTAAAAATTAGGTGACGTTCCCAAAACAGTCTGTGATAGTGACTTAGGAAACTGTAGGGTGTAGGGACCCTCAAACAGCACTATCCTGGACTCGCACCATATACGCCGCACAAACAGGAAATTATATGGGGTGGAGATTACATCAAATCCCCCACACCATCATAAATAATTCCTGAGGATCGTGAGGAATTCACATGCTAGATTCTTAACACCCTGACTCTACAGGATTCGACTCTAGACCTCTACAGACATGTTAGAGAAATCACATGACCGACCAACTTTCTCATAGGGAATATACCTGTGGGAAGCTAGAGTATTCGTGTACTAGTCATAAAGATGTTTACATGATCATTCATAGATCAAGCGAAGGGCCTCTTGTTGGTTATATGAAAGATACCCTATAAGAACATTGGATCATGTGAGATTTAATATAACTATCATAGAACAAAACTTCGGTATTCACAATACAAGGGTGAGAACCAAAATCAATGGTTGAAGGATCAAAAGAAAGACATGCTTACTTCCCCCATGTGCTTTCTGTGTGTCATCCAAAGACACGCGACAACACCAAGACACATCACCCAGATATCGTGACACTCATTCATCATGCCACCTAGGACACACGAAATACACTAGACATACCAGTAAGAGTCATATGTCTCTCCCGTGGACACCAGCATGATCTTGCAGAACCCCTGGGTCCATCACCCAGGACATGAGACATTATTCGGACACATAACCTGAATCATATATTGGCGCCCTATCTTGTTATTTGAGTATCAGAAAATTAGTTGAACACGACATCCAAGCCCTCACAATTTTCAAACTTCACATCAGCTGAGGCCTGTGATGCCCTCCAAACATGTCTTCCAGGTCTCACAGGGTCCTCTAGAGGTGTCAAACATGTCACCCAACACCACCCAAACTATGAAACACTGGCTCTTGTAACACCCTCCATATGTGTCAATACAAGTCATGCAATTGATCCCAGGATGTACCAACTGGGTCCTGCATCATCTTCCAGACAGAAAGGCTAGATCATCACGGCCTCCCAGGAGTAGGCAGTATAGTCTGTCCTCAGTTTCTAAGCCTTGATCAATAGGGAATCCTTAGTTGTGTAATCCCAATCATAAATGGAAGTAATAAGACATTGATTCCTTCAATAGTCAATATAAAAAGGCCACCTCCATCTGAGGTCCAATCTCTATATTGATTATCCATGGAGGGACTGGCATATGAGTCCCTTGTCCAAAGCAACGATGTTGATCACTTGTTCACCCTTTTTATCACAAAAGAGCATGGATCACATGGATATACTGAGTTTCCATGGTCATATCATCTACATTACAAAACCCTAAAATGGTATAGAGAAACATCAGTGTGTTAGCCCTGAAAAAGATGATCTACGAGAACTCTGATTCCCTCCATAACTGGGATATGTAGGAAACCTTCTTAAGGCCTAATCCATATTCCAAACACCCCAAATATTATTCTAATATCCAAGTACCATATCCATAGACCATGAGGCTGGTCATATTATTTCCCTTGCTTCTCACATCGATCATGGATCACAAGGGCTTAGGGGGGTGAAACGAACCCCTCACTAGTATAATAACTCTCATATATCTAGGGAAACGTTAGTGTATAAACCCTGACATTAATGGATCTACGATGACTTTGATTCTTTCCAGACTCATGATACGTAGGCCCCCACCCTCAGAGGTTAGATCTCCATGTTGATCATTATGGGAGATCCCGGTTTCTATGTCCCTTACTCAATGAAATAACATTGGTTACATGTTATCCCCTGTTTCTCACACGAAGCATGGATCACGTAATCTTAGGGAGTTGCAGTAATCAGGTAATATATACCACAAGTCTCTATAATGACACGGGAAGACCCAATATATAATTCCCAAATGAATAAAATATAAAAACTTTGATTCTCACTTTATTCAGGATACACAGGACATCCCTCCAGGACTTGAGCTTGAAAGTGTCCTATAGCACCCATATAAGTTCTTCTGTATGATGTTAGAATCTTGGAGTTAAACGAACTAAGTGGTTCTTGATTCCCCCAATAACCATGATACTTAGGGTGCATCATAATTTCTTAATCCAATCCTAATAGTTTTAATCACCTCCTCATATGAGAGCATACTTCTAAGCACTTGGTTATGTGGATTCAGCATTAATTCAACCACGTGTTACCGAAGAATGATGAAAAACCTCAGATATATATAGTCTGACTCATCTAATAGATCCAAGTATTTTTCATATAAAATAGACTTAACCAATAGCGGTTTAGTTAGGGTAACCGGTCCAATATATGGATTAAAAGAGATTCAAAAACATACTTTAAATCTATAAGAGACCCCCAAAGTAGGGAATCACTGCTGATAAAAGGGTGCAATGAGCCTGACCTCCCATCTTCTCAACCAATGTGATTCCCCAAGATTCATTGGGCTTATAAATCTAGATTACCGCCACCTTTAGAATGTAGGTTTCTACCCAGCTATGGATAAGGTAAATATTGGGAGTTTCTTGGGAATATGGAATAAATGGAAAACCCAATGTGCACGATTGAGTGAGGCCATAAAATACCCCTCAATAAAACCTTCAAGGAAGATCCACTTCCATGTTCCTCATCCAAAACCTAAGAAAACAATGACATTTACTTCTAATTATAAAAACTGTAACATACATTATGTGTTGTCCTTATCGTGTATTGTGTACATATAGTACATGTATTCCAACACATCATGTCGTAATATTACACAGTGTGTTGTTCGATGGGATAAACCATTTAGTCTTTCTGACATATGTGACCACAATACATGCCATGAATATACACTATGTGTATCACCAGAGATTCTTATGAATCGAAAAATGTTTAGAGAAACCATAAACATATATAACATTTAGATTAACATGAAAATTAATTATTTTAAGTATTTAATTACACATGTTGTGCTAAAACATAAATTGCATGTAATCCCAGGGACAAACCTATCACATAGTGTACATAGCTAGCTACATGTCATGTATTTAGTTTTTCTTTAATTAATAAATTTTATTCATGTGTTTAACTCAAAAAGAATTCCAATATCAACATGTACCCTTTTTGGATGGTTATTTTTCACATGGTGTGTATAGAAGTTATATGTCATTTACTATATTTCTATCCTATTGCACAACCTAACTATAGACTCTATGTGTATTCCACATAGGATATTATGTGTTACATGAAATTAAACAACCATATTATTATTAAATTCATATTATGAACAAAATTAGGAAATGAAAAACTCAAAAAATAATTGAGGAATTTTAACAAAAAGAATACATAAAAATGATTTAATATATTAATTATCTGATGTAACTTGAAAGTTCGAAGGTGAAGTATAAGTAGTCAGGCTCATACTGAACAATGATTTTTATCAATTCGTTTTCATTAAATCCTCATTAATGGATGAAAAAACCATCAAATATTCTAAGATATGATCTTTTCACAAATAATAATAATTTGATTTAAAATTAATAATTTCCTAAGAATGATAATTCTATTTTCGTTAATGTATTATATAGCCTTCTTATTGTACAATCGCTACTTTAAATAATATATAGTAAAATTCCACTTACAATATCCATATGTTCTCTATGAACCATGGAATATCATATATGGAACACCATGTGCTAGTATGGATAATCCAAATTTCTTTCATCATTCATCATTGATCATAAATAAATCTTATTGGTATTAAAATATTCTTTTAGTTATCTAATTAATGAGTGGGATGTGGAGGAAGATAGTTTCTCAGTCCTGGAAGTACTATTGAGAGGTTCTCAATGGGGCTGTAACAGAATTATTTTGAGAGAATTATTTATGCATAATAATTCACTTCATCCCTAGAAATTATATAGGTCGTATAATATTCAAATTATTAGATGATTAGTTGTTGAAAAAGGCTCTAAATTAATTTCATTATTCTAATTAAACCCCACATTTAATAATAAAA
Source organism: Viscum album (assembly GCA_963277665.1). Lineage (NCBI taxonomy): Eukaryota > Viridiplantae > Streptophyta > Magnoliopsida > Santalales > Viscaceae > Viscum > Viscum album. Next base: position 195,573,462 of record OY728145.1, read on the forward strand.
AAATATTATTATTTCTCATGATGTGAGCTAACTCGAGAATATTTCAATAAATTATTAGAAAATAAATAAATCAATATTTATTTAAATGATATAAAATAAAAATATCATTTACCTTAGGCCCTTAACTCGACCCAACAATCATACCTAAAATTTATCAAACATATAAACATAAATATTTTAAAAAATAAACATTATTATATAAATAATAAATTCAGTAAATAAATTAATTTTATATTTACAAACTAGTGAATTATTAAAGTCATATATATATTCCAAAATGGAATAGGTGGTGACTGAATATATACAAACCACACAACCTGAATAATTATTATTCATCAGTATAAAGAGTAATATTTACTCTAACATTAATATAAAATAATGTTTAATTAAGATTCCAAATACACTTAGCAAGTGACCATAAATTTATTTTTCTTAATGTCATTATGTGAGAAAGCATATATTACTAGACCGATGTCCGACAATATTTCCAAATACCTAAAGTGAAGGAAGCTAATGTATTAATGAAAACAACCACATACAAATTCATACTATGTAAAATATTTTCAATGTCTTGATATATCATTGGGAAGGATTCATTCTTATTTCACACACATGTATTGTTGATATAACTTTCTTTTAACAACTGAAAATAAATTTTCAAAAAACCACAATATCCATGGACTTAATTAATTATTTCCATTTTAATTAAGGGTTCTAAGATATCCTATTTCATTAAAATAGAAAGTGAAAATAATTATTTCACATATTTATTAGTATCATATCAGTTTAATCCAACAAAAATATGTTATCACACCAAAAAAACATCATCATGGTTTTCATAGATACATAAAAGTAAATTGTTCTTATTAAAAATTAATAATAACCTTAATACTATGTGTTGATAGAAACATATGAATATTAAAATATCTAATGAAATATAAAACATATAGAATTCCTCAATTCAAAATTAGATGTTAACAAATGTGAAACATCATGAGAAGAATCCTCATATACTGAAGATTATCCAACAGATGATAATATAGACACCATCTATATCATATTAAATAATTCCATTCAGACAATATGGCATATGTTTAAGAATATTGTCAAAGAAAATCTGTGTTCTCATCATAGAAGGGAACTGTTGTGACCTTTCGATGTGAAAATTATTCAAAGGACACTATCACATTAATTTTAAAAAGAATAAAATTCATCAAGTGATAATATATTTTTATTAATAGTCAATTATTTTAATATAGTAGTAATCTAATGTAAAAAAAGTATGATAGTTCGAGGGAACAAACTATAGACCACAAATCATCATTAAAAACAAACACAACCCAATGTATATTTACTTTAATACATGTATTTTCTATTTGAAATGATAACATTATTTATTATTTATTACTGAGAAAAAAACCATGTGTTAACCAATCAATCAAAGGTCATTACAATCTTATAAATTTTCTTTTCATTCATAGTAGCTTAAAATTTATATATATTTATTTGAATGTTCCAACAAATAAATGATTATTTATTAAAAAAAATTAAACTTTATTATTTCCAAATTGGATTTCTATTAAGATCATTATTAAAAAAAATTGGTTAATTAGATGTTTGAGTCTGGGGATATTGATACATGATAACAATGTAAATTTATTTAGGTAGTTTAATTTTTCTTAAACATAATTTTATTATAAGTGTGTGTATCTATATTTGGATGTTTTTATGAGTATTATATAAGAAGTATATAATATTGACTATAATTATATAAATAATAATATATATATATATAATTTTTATATATTTTTTACCAAAGTATTTATATTTGTTTTAATTTATTTTAATTATTTTTATATAACCTTACAAGTCAAAATTATATATTAGTATATTAAATAATTCTAACTATATATATAGTATTTTATAACATAGTTTCTGTAGGATTCATTTTATATTTATATATTAAAAAATATTATTAATTATTAGGATTTTTTATCTGTTGTTAATATGATAGTTTGTTTAATATTTTTATTATCGAATTATACATGCTAAAAAACACACACAAATATATATTACAACTTTAACTTATACACACACACACACACACACACACACACAAATATATATTTATAATAATTATACTTTTATATTTAATATATTATTTTATTAGGTTAATAACTTATAAGTGTTGTGTCAAGGATGATAAGTTCAAAGGCTTGATTTTTCATATTTTGAAGATTGTAAATTTATAAGGATATTTTATTCATTTTATGAGTGATGAAAAAATGATAACATTAACCCCATAAATCCACCTAAAAAAATTAAAGCGTTTAATTGATCTGAAATATTATTTTTTCACTTATGGGTGGAAGTTTTATATGAATCATATGAGATATAATTTTTGATGAATTTATTAATTAATGAAATTTATAATCTTTATTTTTTTGTTAGGGAAAATTGATGTTATATTGTAAACATATCCATAGATTGAAATTTTATCACAATAGTATTGATCTTGAGGTGATATTTTATTTAATGGTGAGATAAAATAATTATGGCGTTACGATTCATTACTGTTTCATTACTTATAAATTGTAATTACCATCCATTTAGAAAATGTTTTCACACATGGAAAAGAGACCAAAAATAATTGTTGAGATAAGGAATGTGAACAACAATTTTCATAATTGTTTATCTTATGGTAGGGATAGTAAAACCCCTAAATATCAAAAATGGAAATGATGTACTGGAAATAAATATATGGATCCATGGTGGTGAAAATACTGGGATATGATTACGAGTTACAAATTTTTTATTTAGGGTAGTGGTGGTTAGTAAAGTGGGGAATTAGAGGTAAAGGATTATACCTTGAGGTGTATCACAGATACCCAAATGGAAGTAAAATATGGGATATTAATAATACTATCTCTAAGGTGATTCTAACATAAAAAACAAAAATATTATACCAATATAGATGAATATTTAATAAATATCAGAATCATACATGCCAATGGAATGTAATGATTTAGTTTCTTTAGAAACTATATACATAATAAACTTATTTCTCAAAATATCATCAACATATATCCAAAATAATTTAATGTTAGTATCCTACAAGACATATAACACTAAAACCATCCATCGAAACTTTTGGAAGGAAATCATAATAAAGGGAAAGATTATATGCTCATTATGGGTAAACATGATAGGTATAAGAAAAAAGAGAGCATAATATTATCATAAAGTCATGTTTATATAATCAAGTGTGTATTCTCAATGTAAATTATTTATACCCAGATAATCTTATATCTTGAACTCTAAAATCAATTCAAACCTAGAAGTATGATTAATTAGGGACTCCAAATAGAAATCATCATTAAATATCCATAACAGAGTTATTTGGAATCATAAGCGTAGGAAATTGTAATATTGAAAATATAAAAATTTTATTTAGTTATACACAAAATATTAAGAGAATAGATATGATAAATCCCACTCACACATCCAAATATGAACACAGTTATTCTCAACCATGTAAATAAGTAATCTTGTGTGCATAGATTGATGTAATCATACACACACATCAAAATGTGAATATAACTATTCATAATCTAGTATATAGTTACCATCATATTCTCATGAAATATTTCTATCACATTAATCAATGCATTGGATCGTCATAATATCCCCAACCATCATATAATTCTATTCCATTCATATTTATAATATAATTTCATGAAAACATTTATCATTTCATTGTACCTTAAATAATGGAAAATAAAATAGGTTTCATCAATATTTAATCATGATAATAAAAAATAATCTCAATAATAATTAGTATGATATAATTTAATCATTTCCCAAGTGAGTCATAAGTAACATCAATGGATGTTATCATTGATTAAAATAACAAAAAAAGACTAATGGAAAATATTTTGAGAAAAATACACTTTTCCTTTTGAAATCGCTAATTTAAAATAAAAAATAAAAAATATTTATTTTTTCTTAGAAAAGAACTATGAAATATTTTAAATGATTATTCAAACCTAATAGATGTTATAAAGTTTGTAAAATTCATTCATGCGACATATGTTAAAAAAATATTTCACTCACACCTTTAAAAAAAATACATCATCCAAAAAATAAGAAGATGATTACTTTTAAACCATTTTTAGAAAAAAAAAATATTCTTAAAAATGAATTTAGTCATTTATTTTATAATATAAAATATATTCACGAATATATTTAGAAGAAAAAATGGATATGGATGGAAAAAATTCATAAATAAAGATGAAATAAGGTATATTTTCTAATGAATATTTTCTCTTTTATAGTAAGTACGAAAGAGAGGAATATGTTTCTATAATTTTAAAATTACAAGAATATCCCATTTATAATAACATATATTGGTTTTAAAGGATAACTTCCATATGATTTATTAAATTATAAATTTAGTTTGGAACCCCAAAAAATTGAAATTATATCATAAATCCCTTACCTCAAGTTGTGTTTTGTTCACAAAAATTTGATACACATGAGTAATGAATATATATTTATTATATATCTATTATAGAATTATAATCATATATATCAAATGGTATATTATTTAATTTTAATATCTTATTACCCATTTATTAAAAGTTCTTTATTAAAATCACTATCTTAGGTGACATGCTTCATTTTTCTTGTATTTTTTGTTTAGAAGTGCCAATTATTGTACTTTGATCCTAATTAAATAATCTATATAGTGATCATATTCTAATTAGTATCATATGTGATCATTATATACACTTTTATTACTATTAATGTAAGGAAATGATGAAAAAGTAATTACAACAATTCATGGAGATGATTGTTCGTACATACGCACGAGTGATGTTTCCACTATTTAAGGGATGGAATAAATGAAATTTAAAAACAAATTAAAATTTCTAGAACAATAATAATATCAAATTTATTATAAAAATCCATAATTATAACCATCAATGTTAATTGTTAATGAAAAAATAAACACATCGCATCGTGGACATGGTAGTCCACATATAAGAAAAATGGATGTTTTCTTCTTCACATATGATTGAAATGAGGTGGATAATGGATGTTACATAATCATGATAACAATTAAATATATTAAAAAATTGACGTCATTATTTTTGAATGGAAACCATAGTTTTCGAGGAGGTAGAATAAGAAATTTGGTGGAACAGAATTATTTAATATTTATATCTCTTTATTAAGAAAACTCTATTGGATCACATATTAAGACATGAAATGATTATATTTTTGAAATAATGAAATCTATAAGAAAATTATTAGATGTTGTTTCTGAATAAATTTTAAATTCACAACATCAAACCAATTTTAATATTTATAATATTGGGAAACAAGATAAACAATATTAATAAAGGGAGAATTATTAATCGAACTCATTATCAAAGAATGATAGGGTGTTTTACATACCTAATGGTCATGAATTTGGATTTCATGTTTTCTATATGTATTGAATCTTTATTTCAATTTTTTTCACATTTGGAACACATGAATATAATGAAAATTGATATAATTTTATCTATGTAATACATATTATTTGTTAGAGTATTATGTAAGAATTTATCAAATCTTATATGCTTATTTAGATACATATTTGGATAGATATTTTCTATAGAAAAATTTTATTATTTGAGGATTTTTATTTATCATATTCATGTGTATTATATACCTTAATAATAATTAACATTTAATGTATCTTATCATGTATGATGCTGGAGCTGTTTAACGGTTCTCATCTTTGTGGGTCAAGCCTAAAATCTTGTATTTATGGGGCAGAGTGGACAATAATAAAATATCCCTCCTGTAAATAGAATTAAATTGATCAATAAAAAATAATGTAGTCTTAAACATATCAACCAAAAATATGGGGTACCACCCATAGACTAATATTTTTGTCTTCTTTTAATATAATTTCATTTTAATGTATCATTTTTTCTGGAAGACATATTCAATCAATCGTAATGCGATTAATATAACTATAAGTTAAAATTTGTATGAGAAAAATTATATGATTAATATTTATATTACTTTATATTAACTGTGTATTATTATTTTTTATAAAATTTAGTTTTTTTATTAATTAAAAATGATTGTTATAGAACAAACGTGAAATATTTACTCACTCTACCGTAGTCTAACCCATTAAGCACAATAGAGTGAAATCAATTGGTACAAATATAATTCTATTCTATTAAGTTATTTTATACATTGATCATTATTCATGTAAACATAAAGTGACAGAAAAGTTATTAAATTTCTTGTGGGTATCATTAATACTGAATTTAATGGAAAACACTTTGGATTCTAGTGAACCTAGAGGACATGAATGTTGGAACTCAGGTTATCAATGATTGTTCTTATTTCATCACCTTGAGAATGTTGGATACATGATTTTGTGTTTTGGTATTCAAGTATCATTCATGAATAGTAAATTCCATTTTATTGAAAGTGTTGTGTTTTTTGTAATTAAAATTTATTAATGGGTATATGAAAATAATAAATTCCTAAAGTGATTTGGAAGAGTTTGGAAAGTATTTAGATATGTCTATATAAATAGGGGGGAAATTATGATTAAATTAATATAGTCAAATCATTAATAAATGTTACATAATAGAAAATCATCTTGAGTTAATTTGAGAGGTTCTTTTAAAAATAATACCACTAAAACAGAATAGACTCACTCATTCGATATAGGATAATATGAATGAGTAATTTGGTATATGTGATTGGTTATCATCTCATAATGGCTACTATCACACCATAGAGTAGGTGTCGATAATATAATAATTACCCCATGAATATTTTCTTTCATTATATCTAATATGATAATGTTGAACATGCTAAAAACCTATAATTCATATCAAAATGAATTTAAACATATGAATAAAAATCAATATTTTGATGATGGTCCATCATGAAATTTGAAGTCACAAAATATATTTGTTGTTTTATTTTGTAAATGGTGAAGCACATCACACTACATCCATAACATGAAAACTATAACAGGATCATGAATTCATGATATTTGATAGGATCTCATTAAAATATTCTTGGAATTGAAAATATATGTATTTCCCAGTTATATCGATTTTTAATTTGATGAGGGATCATGGTGATGAAATATATACCACACCATAGTCTTTTAAACCCTATGTGCATCACATTATAATATTGGACCTAATGTTGTACTATGGTGGTTTCCATATTGTTTCCAATAATCATATATTTAAAAATATATGGGATTAGATTAGGAAACGATGGTTTTAATTAGAGTCTTATGGATAAATTGAAGTTCTAATAAATTTGTGTCAAGTGAAAAAATCATGAGGAAAATTAAGAATGATGGAATTAATTTTTTTATAATTAAAGAAGGGTTTGAGATAATACATAGAAATTTTGATGAAAATTAACATACCTAGAAAAATATAGAATAACTATAACAATGAGGTAATTATATTGACTATCTAGATTTATTAGAGGAAATAGAAGCTTAATGAAAATACCCACTTTATTTTGGGGTTTATCATTGTTAGTATTACTTTGAGAGGTATTTATATCAATAAATTCTTATAATCTTCTATTAAGAAATGAGTAAATTGGTAGAAAGAGGGTGTGACTATAGGATTGGTAGCACACCATTCATAAATTGGTATTCGACATACATTTTGTTGTGAAATCATCTTTCATATTAACACATCTTCATAATATTCTATTTGGAGTATTATATATTTGTTAAATACATAAAAACATCTCACTTAATTCATTTTCATTCAATGATTGGTTACATTACTTTTTTTACCTTCTTGTGATAAGTTTATAACATCCCTACCAATGTAAAAATAAGATCCCTCATGTGTTGAATGTAATTCACTCCCTAATTCCCCCACCCCACTTATGGTGTGATGGTATTTTTTAGTTATAACACTATATAAAGATATAATTAGATCATGGATCTAACTATCTCCCCCTTTTGGATACAGAAATCAAAACAGACTAACAAAAAATTATATAAAATTAAACACAGTAATAATGCCAATAATAATTGATAAAAATACACAATTTTTTTTAACTCTCATAATATAAAATAATCATTACAAAAAAATCATTAAATATATACCCCTTATAACTTATAAAGATTAAATTAATTAATGGAATATTAAATTCCTATCAACTTTTTACATAATATAAGTAAAATATAATAGTAACAAAAAAACAAATTATAGAATAGAAACAGGAGAAGAAATTTGGTTTGAGCATCCTTTTCCTTATAATGATTATAAAATTCAGTTTTATCCCTATATTTTTCTATGAAATAATTCACAATTTCATCAAAAAGTAACTAAATCAATGACCACAATCTATTCCTCAACATCTTCTAGTATAATTTCAACAACAGGTAAATCTCAAATTCTTAGAATTAAATATCTGGTGATCTATATTGGAATATTCAGGAAATATGAAAAAGTATCTAAAATTATTCTACAAATATCTGTTAAATAGTACTGAAGTCTTCCAACTAGTGAAATTTTAGGTAGTCATATCCATGAATTTATTACAACTAGTGTAGTGATTATATATAAGGTTATTACAAAAAAATCTATGTTGTTATGGTAAAATTAATGGAGATAAATGAAATCTATAAATTTGAATCTTTGGTATAATGGTATTATCTTATTCATCATTACTATAACCAATAAAAATATCCACTATCTGATTGATCTTCCTGATAGATTTATCCACCATTGATTATGAGCTCATACAAGGTGAGCCTTTAACGGACTATATAACTTCATTTATAGCTTTCTCTATTTTACTTTTGAAACATCCTCCTTCTCCATCTATTCTATATCTTTTAGGGTCACTACTATAATGTTTAATCCAATAGAATATATAAAAGACTATATGTATTAACTTTTTATTACTTAGGAGATGCTCCATTCATTCTCTTTCTATAATTTTTATATAATTGAAGATTTCTTTTATATTCATAGAGTTACTTATTTATTGAAGCATATTGAATTTGTGATCCCTAATATTTTAATTTTATAATACCTCATATTGAGACTTTTAGACTTATTAATATATTTATAATATTCTATATATCATAAAATTTAATTTTAATTTTTTTGAAAGGAGGTATAGATTTTATGGTTTGACTTTCTTTATGATGTGAATAGATGAAATTTATTATTTATTCCATGACTTACTTTAACTATGTAAACTGGTTGAGTTTAGCCTCTTTGTTGAATACAATTTTGTTGAGAGTAATAAAAAATAATATTCTGTTTATGGTATAAAATTATCCAATATACACTAATAAATTAAAATCTTAGTCCTCAAACAAATAAATTTTTCCTCAAACTATTTTGTATTTCTTATAAAATTTGTTTAAAAATTATGTTTCTAGATTCTTATAAGGAAGTACTATTTTTATTCCTCTCATACACTTCACTCTGTGAAGTCAATCATAAAACAACCATTTTCTTATGATGTTTTCTAGGTTGAAACTCTAGTCTAGTTACTCCTTCAGAGGCTTTATCATGTTATTAAGGATTGTAGTCCTTAATCTATTTCATAATTCATCAACATAATCCCATATCCAAGGGTCTCGTGAGATATGTATGTATTTTATCTAACGTTATTTTTTTTAATTTATCTTCCCTAAAAATATTTTCATCTATATTATCAACAAAAAAATCTAATATCTGAAATACCCTTCATATAAATCATCTATAAATCAAATAAAAATTTGGACATCCCTTTTAAAAAGTATTGGAACTGGTTATTTTGATCATCATCATGGTAGTATTAAAATATTCCTTGAAAAAAATTAAGTTCAACATTCATGATTCATGTATCATCACATAAACATGATTGGGAAGTTATAGTGCTAGTTTAAATTGAATAAAAATAGAAAGAAATATTCTATGAAGATTTAAATAAAACATACTTTATATGTCTAAATCAAATTGACCTACTATCTTCTCTTGAATATCTTCTAAATTATATTCCTTTTTAAAAAACAATAAAACTTATCATGAAATATAAAACATGTTCCAAATGGAACTTCTTTAAAACCTCTTTTAAAGTTACCTTAATATCAGTGTTATTCACCCTCGATGTACTAAGAAAAAACTGATTAATGTACTATTTTAAATTATTCAAAAAAATCCATTATTCACTATATAAAATCATTAACCTAAAAATAGGAGTCATAAATCAATTAATAAAATTATATAATATCATAATATTATAGCTTTTGGTCATTAGGTTATCCCATCTCGATTAGGTATCTAAGCATGAGACACTTATTCATATGTGTTTCATCAAATTCCTCATATGTCGTAGATACTTTTGTTGATATAAAAGATAAATTATTATTTTAATACCTCTTATTCTTTTTATGTTAAACAACATTTTTCTTATCTTCCTCTTTTATAATATGAGAAACTTGTTGTGCTTATACATTTGATAAATCTCTTACTCTTGAATCAGACATTGATTCTATTTTTTAACTTTCCGATATCAACCAAAACAAAATAAGAAGAAATGGTATAAATGGAAGAATCTAACCAAGTTTTATTAATGTTTTATTACTAAACCCGCAATATAATAAAATAAAATAAGAAATTATAAATTATAAAATGGAATCTAAATGAAAATATTAACCTATAAAGGATATTTTGAACATTTTGAAAATAAAATTTAAAATAAACAATTCCACCCCATGAATTAAATTACTCTTCATAAGATATTAAGGTCTACATATTGAAAAACTATATGATCATGTCCCTAATTTACAATAGTTTTGTATTTTTCATTTGGTCCCTAACAAGAGATCATCATGTTTGATGTAGCCTGCATCATATCCCAAGCCATACTTTATTAGATTTCATAGTGTGTGTTATCCCTTCTGAAAATCTTTCTAAATAATATATAATGTTTTATGACTTCATATGGTATATGAGTACGAATTCATTCCCATATTCAAATTATAGAATGAATTATAGAGTTTCAATAATTTAAATAAATAACTTTTTGTTGATGCACACAACATTGGATGTCATTCCGTGTTGTGTAGTCAACCTAATTGGTATTCGTAAGTAGACAATTACACATTAGCTAAAACATATATCATTGTTAAGATTTAATTTTTTAAATTTACTGACAATTTTATTATTCAAGATAACAGATGTTCATGTATAAAAAAATATAATAATCAATATTTCCACTCCTTGTGTTCTATAAAGAATGCATTCACTGGCTGATTCTAATAATTAACAGAATTCTTCAAACATAGATTATTGAAAAAATTAATCAAATAAAATAGAGATATCATTAAATATTCATCATTCCAATAACAATATTAAAATTTTTTAACATAGACTAATCTAATTTATTAGTAAATTTATAGAAAAACAGATATTAAATATGAATAAATTACAAATAAATGTCACATTTTGATACATGATCAGGACTAAAATGATACCTTATGTCAATATTATTATTCCTTGAATTTTAAAGTTGAATATTATATATAGATATAGATAATTAATTTTTAAATATTCTAGTAATTCATTTACAATTGATACAGTAATGTCCCATGTCATTATGGGTTGGAAAATTCCTAAGGTAAATTGAACTTTTGAGTATGATGGAAGGTATGTTTGAAAAATTGGAATTCAGAGTCATGTTTTATGATTTTAAACATACTCAAGTGATTTTTTATACATGGTGTGTGGATTGAAGGGGTCTTGATGCCTCCAAGGAACTCCATTAGTGGAAGGGTTGCTGGTGCATCAAAATCTATAGTAGATCCACCGGATTATCAGTGGTGTCTAACAATAATAGTAGTTATAGATAGAATCCAAAAAACTAACTAGACTTTGGGATCTGGTTTCCCCAATTTTAATAAATGAAATTTTTTTATATTCATGGGTTTTTATTTGGAACCACCTCATGTTTCTTATAACCCAATCAAAAATAAAGGTGAAGTTTCCTTCATGGATCTCCCTTTCTCTCTGCTATTGTTCTTTCAATCATAGTGATCCTAAAGGTCTTTTTGTATGGTATAAGGTAACATATCCTATTTTGTGTCTTGGTTTCACATCATTCATTACTTAATAAACTTCATTCAATTTGGCTAGGTTTCTTATTGATTATTTCATTAGAGAATTGTGATATTTCTCATCCTTATGTGTATTTTTTGTGCTTCTCATAGTGCCTATTCCGAGATTATGAAATCAAACAAATATTCATCAGTTATCTCAAGGTGTGTAAATAAAAAAATTTAATAAGGTTTTCCTATTATTTTTTTGGAAAAAATTAGCATTAATTAATTCTTATAAATTCGTAATTTTTCATATATTATGGTTGGGGATGCGTTTGGAGTATAATGAACCTGATTTCTTGTCATTTTGACATCATTAGACCACTTGACTATTATAGATCCTATTATTCCAATTTGTGTTTTTTGTTTAAAATAAATAATTGGGAAGTATTTATTGGTTAGGGAGATTCTTGGGTAATGTTTTGTGGGTGGAATAAAACTATGATGGATTTTATGGACCGTCAGGTGAGTCTTGAAGCATTAGGATGGTTTTTTTTAAATTTTTAAATATATTCTAAATCATTATATTTAATTTTTTGTGATGTTTTATGTGATATAGGGCCTCCGGAATGGATATTTTTGTTGTAAAAGATCAAGTAATTAGTCACCAGGCTTTGATATAAATTTCAAAACTTTAGTTTGAGGTAGTGGACCTTAACCTTATTTAATTCTTTTGGTTTTTTAATTATTTTATGTTCATGTTCCTCATTAATAATAAATGCTTGAATGTCAAATATTTAGTTTGTTTTGAAAAAACATTCATGTTTTATCAATGTGGTGGGTTGATCCATAGGGAAATAAAATACCCCATGATGGTTGGGATGGGTCCAAGGGACCCAAGATGATGCTTTAATGTGGGACATGTTTCGAGGGGAAAGTTCTTAGTTGATGTGTTGTTTAGTTGTGAGATGGGTTATGTTCCCAATTATATTTTTTTGAGTGTTCTAATTTCCTATTTGACATGACCTCACTTTGATTATAGGGATGGGTCTAGATACTTGATCTTAGTACTCACAAGAACCTTCAATGTAGACTGATGTGATTTGGGCCTCTTAAGAACCTCTGGTATGGGCCAATGTGGTTTATCCCAGCCAAGAATCATTGGGATGAATCAGTGTGTTATTGGGCCTCATAAGAACTCATAGAATGAGCCAGTGTTACTGTTTTACCTCCCTTAAACCGATAGAGATGGGTTTATATTCATGATTTACCTCTCCATATACTATGGGTATGGGTTGTGTTGACTTCATGAACCTCCCTGATTGTGCAGTAATGGGTTGTACTACTTGATGAGGCTATGTCATAAGTGACATGCGAGGTCCCTGGGACACATGTTTCACCGATCACCTAAAAAAGTTTTCACCTATCATATTTATAAGGAAGGTAGTTTTTGATATATGGTATTATATATATTCTGAAATTTCACCGAATTAGGTATTGTATGGGTTCTGGGAAGATAGGGATTTCGGTATGGTGTCAAAGATGGTGTTTTTCTATGTTCATGGGTGTTAATTTATAGGTGCGATTGTTTCTTGAACATGACCACACCATATATATATATATATATATATATATATATATATATCATGGATATCCACTTGATTATAGTATCACTCAATTTCGTTGACTCACTAGGGATACCTATGGGGTCATTAGACTAACCCCATATCCACATAAATTATGTGGGTTCCAATATACCTAAGGGAATTATAATATTTTATATATGGGAATAAGTACCAAATAAAACTATAATCATGGTATAGGTCAGCTTCTCATAGAGGTAGTGGATCATGTAGGATCATATGTGAGATGATTCATGCAATATTTTATTTATTTTCAATCATTCTTTTACAAATACAAGCTAATGTGCCAATTGTTGTGTATAATGTTTGTTTTAATTTGGTTTTTTCTTCTACTATATTATGATTGTTTCATCGTATGGACTATATTTACTTTTTTTTTTTTATGGACTATGGGGGAATAGTGGGTTATTAGTTTCATGTCTACAGTTTAGTAATATTTCAACTATATGTATGGTTCTTTCTAATTTTAGGCTGAATTTTGAATGACCCCCCTTGAATTGTTTCCTAGTTAATAGTCTCCCCAAAACTATTTTAGGGACTCACTGCTAGTTGGAAAACTCGGGCATATAGGGAGATTCACATGCGGTCTTATTTTAACCCCCACTTAACCTCTATTCGGGCGGATGAAGTTGGGTAATTACAGATACCATGATTTAAATTTTTTTTGATGGATTTAAAGTTTGATCATAATAGCTACTTACTACTACACACTATTATTTCAATTATAAAAAATAATCCAAGTGTTATTTTTAAATTTTATATAATAATACATTTTCTTAGAATGCAAAACATAAAACTTTTACTTTTTCTATCAATGTTTCATCCATTACAATAGAGATCCAAATAACTCATCAAATCAAATTATTTATTTCTAGTAAATAATAACATGAGATTTATTCTTCCTTTCACATTCTAAATCATTCTTTTAATTGCAATGAAATCAATTTTTTTATGGCATACCGAATATCCTCAATATATATACACATATTAAAGGATACTTTTTCATAATGCAAATAGATAAAATATACTACAATTCATCATTACAAAAATTTTATGATTAAAAAACATATATCAAGGCCTCATCCAATATACATGTATTTCTCATCAGTGTACCCATGATATTATGTGAATTGAAACTAAATCACTTCAATTTTTATTTAGAATATTAAATAATTATTTTAAAATAACAACATTTTTTTTTGAAAAATCTAAATCCTCATAATAATCACGTTATATACCTTGAGACTCATCTCACATTCATTCTCCTTAAATTTTAAAAATCCCCAGACAAATAAAGTCAATTTATTTTATAGAATTCGTGTCATCCATATAAATATTTATAATACAAAAATGTGTTTAGGAAACCTTATTATAAATAGTGCAGGATCCATCTTTCCATTTTAAAAATTAATCTATTAAATAAACTATGAAATTCTTGTATCCCATGAATGTGGTGATTATTTCAGTCTATATTAGTATTTAAAAAGAATAAAAATATTATTTAGATTTAATTAACTCTAAAAAGTATATGGTTATTTTACATAGAAATTTTCTAAAATATAACCTTTCATTAAATCACTCTATACATCCATCAAATTTAACTTGAAAACATTATGAGAAATATATTCCAAAGTAATTTTTGTCACTTTGAACCTAACTATTTTAGAAAATACATCAACATATTGGGTAACATCCTATTGAAAATATTCTCGACCAACTACTGTGGATTTATTTCTTATAATATATCAAAACTCTTCAAGATTATTTTTAAAAATACACTTGTTTACAAGTACTCCATCATCTATAATTAAATTAACAAACTCTCATAACTTATTCTATGTAAATTAAGTCAACTCATCCTTCACAACTAGATCCCACCTTGGGTCCATTAAATATTTTGAAACATAATTTGAAACAAACTATTAAATTTAAGTAGTTCTACAAAAAAATATTCCTTATATCACTTGTTTTTTGATGTCTATAATTAATATCTCAAATTATCTTTTCAATATTATGATACATATTGTTTTTATACATTATTGGATGATTTGGATCATGCACTACATAATATTTTAAACATCTATTTAATGATTTTTTAGTGGGTATAAACTAATACAAATTAAGATATGAAAATATTTCTTCAAATCGATCCATTATAGTAGAATTCTACAAAGGATAATTCACTTTGAACATAACATGGATAGAAACTTACAGTACCATGGTTATTTTTCTATGAATATAAAAATATTTAATATCATTAGAAAAAAACAAAAAATACCTTCATAAAATGTGAAATAAAAGTTTTCCAAAATATAATTGGTGTTCAGGATAAATTACTTACACCAAAACACACAAAACTTCCCTACCTTTGGAATCCTACAATTCCATGTAATGTAAGGTGACATGATGATAATTGATCCTTGAAAATTTTAATTTGAGATATAATATCCAATGCATATAAATTATTCACATTGATAATTTGGAAATTTACATTCACTGTGAATTTTTTTTCATTTCCTGAATCATCATATTCATGATTTACAATACTTTATCATACATTAGTGTTCTTGGTTATGAGAAATTAAGTGACAATCCATTCAATATAACAAACTTTTAAACCATTTATTCTCGAACTCTATTTCATAGACCTTTCTAATTGATACTATCATTTGACTTTTTTAATTCCATATTTTATTACTATAGGTAGAAAAATATATATAGAGTTTTAATTTTGTTATCTTGAAGATATACCTAAGAATGATTGGTGAATTCATCCACTATAAAAAAGGTATACATATTCCCACTAATACTTATGATCATTTCTTTATTAAAAACCTGATGAACCGACTAGATTGGTCTAATAAAATTTACTTACCTACCCGAATTGAAAGGAATCTTATATTTATTTCCCATCAAACAAGGAACACATAATCAATTATTGCACACCATTAATTTAGGAATCTATATAACTCTCTGATTATTTATGAACATGTACATAAGTCTAAAATTGAAATTCCCTAGAAACTTGTGAAATAATATGTTATCTATTTTAAAAGAACTCAAAATAAAATATTTTACTATTTTTTCAATAAGGATAACTGTATATAAATTATCTTTATTGTTATCCAAAAACAATTCCTATTAATAAAAATTCATTTATTATTTTTGAATTTAACATGCATGTTATCATCTCACAATTAATATAAAATAATTAAGTCATTTTATGCCTATAAAATATAATTGACTATTAAAATTGGTGTAATATGAAAATAAATACTCCCTAAAACCTTTTACCATTTATTTGGAATTGTCTCCAAAAGAAGCAGGGTCTCCATCACTTCCACTGAATGTTTTCAAATCTAATTTATATCTTATCATGTTCCTTGATAACCGGATATCCATGTATCATATTGTTGTACCTCTCATTCCCCTCGTTGTTTGATTTTCATGATCACAATCACCTTATTATTTGTCTAATTTTGTTTGAAGTGTTTTTGAATGATAGGCACAAGGTTGCCAAGAAAATGGCCCAAGAAAGAATCTCAAGTGGACTGAAATTCAGTCCACCGGCCAACCGGTGTGATAGCACCGGCCAGCCGGTGGACCTGGCAGAGGCATTGCCCACTGCCAGGTTCCACCGGTCAGCCGGTGGCTCTGTCACCGGCCAGCCGGTGGCAACCTGATGCAACAGTGTTTGCTACTGTCTCCCCACCGGCCAGCCGGTGGCTCCTCCACCAGTCAGCCGGTGGACCCTGGACCAAATTCTTCTCCTCTGCCAAGGCACCGGCCAGCCGGTGGAGCTGTACCGGCCAGCCGGTAGCCCAGTCAAACTAGCCGTTGGCTTTGACCAGTCAACCATCTTTTGGCCTCCAACGGCTCCGAGGCCTTTTCCAACGGCTCCAAAGACTCCACAAGGGTTCCATGCCTATAAATAAAGGCTGAGGAAGCCCCAGACACTAACCGGAACTATACGGAAGCCCACGGACACTTTTTTGATCATTCGGCAATCCTCCGGCGAGCCACCTCAAGGAACCCCAAGTGCTCCATCCAATTCCGCATCCAAGAGCACCACCAAAGAAGCTTGGAAGCGGCCTTCAAACTCTCCTATCAATCAAAGGCGCCCAAGGCTTCTCCAATTACGGGTTTTATTGTTTTATTTATTTTGAGCTTTAAAATTGGGTTTGTGCCTACAAACCCCAAACTCTTTCTTCATCCCTCTTTCTTTTGGGTTTCACATCACCACTAAGGTGTGAAGAGGTTTCTTCAAGCTTTTCCTTTTAAAAGGCTTGTGTCACAGGTGAGCTAGCCTTCACCTGTAAGAAGGCTAGTGGGTTATTGCTCAACCATTAAAAGAATGTGGGTTTTTGCTTAACCACCAAAAGCAAGCTGTAATAGGTCCTAGTGCTACCTCAAAGCCTAGTGGGTTTCTTGCTAAAACCATTGAAAAGCAAGCGGTAGGAATCCTTCAACGGTTGAGTTGGGAGCGGAGACGTAGGCCGGGTTTTTGGCCGAACTCCGTTATCAATTGGTTTTTGATTCAAAACTTTCAATTCAAACTGTTATTCAATTTTTTCAATTTAATTTTCAAAAATTCCAATTGATTTAAAAATCTAGTTTTTCAAACTTTTTCCCTCAATCAAGTTTTATGCCCCGTGCTATTTTGATAATCACAAAGGGGGAGAAATTTCTTGATTGATTGGGGGAGAAACCTTTTTGATCATGCTTTGCTTTAAATTTCATTTTATTCATTAAAGCATGCCTTTAATTTAAGTTTTTACATTGATTGTTTTGGTGATTGTGATCATCAAAATAGGGGGAGATTGTTGTACCTCTCGTTCCCCTCGTTGTTTGATTTTCATGATCACAATCACCTTATTTTTTGTCTAACCTTGTTTTTAAGTGTTGTGAATGATAGGCAAAAGATTGCCAAAGGATTGGCCCAAGAATGGACAAGAAGTGGACTGAAATTCAGTCCACCGGCCAACCGGTGTGATAGCACCGGCCAGCCGGTGGACCTGGCAGAGGCATTGCCCACTGCCAGGTTCCACCGGTCAGCCGGTGGCTCTGTCACCGGCCAGCCGGTGGCAACCTGATGCAACAGTGTTTGCTACTGTCTCCCCACCGGCCAGCCGGTGGCTCTGGCACCGGTCAGCCGGTGATGCCTGGGCAGAAGGCCTTCTCAACATCCAAGGCACCGGCCAGCCGGTGGCCCTGCACCGGCCAGCCGGTAGCCCAGTCAAACTAGCCGTTGGCTTTGACCAGTCAACTCCCTTTTGGCCTCCAACGGCTCCGAGGCCCTTTACAATGGCTCCGAAGACTCCCCAAGGGTTCCATGCCTATAAATAAAGGCTGAGGAAGCCCCGGACACAAAACGGATCATATACAAAGCCACCGTACACATTTTCCATCAATTGGCCAACCTCCGGCGGACTTCCTTCAAGGAACCCACCTTGCTCCAACAACTTCCACATCCAAGGAGCTCCTACAAAGAAGCTTGGAAGCGGCCTTCAACATCTCCAATCAATCAAAGGCGCCCAAGCCTTCCTCAAATACGGTTTTTATTGTTTTATATATTTTGAGCTTAAAATTGGGTTTGTGCCTACAAACCCCAAACTTTTCTCATCCCCTCTTTCTTTTGGGTTTCACATCACCATTAAGGTGTGAAAAGGTTGTCAATATTTCCTTTAAATTGCTTGAGACATAGGTGAGCTATCCTTCACCTGTAAGAAGGATAGTGGGTTCTTGCTAAACCATTAAAAGCAAGTGCGTTCTTGCTCAACCATCAAAAGCAAGATGTAATAGGTCCTAGTGCTACCTCAAAGCCTAGTGGGTTTCTTGCTAAAACCACTAAAAAGCAAGCGGTAGGAATCTCTCAACGGTTGAGTTGGGAGCGGAGACGTAGGCCGGGTTTTGGCCGAACTCCGTTAACAATTTCTTGTGTGATTGCCTCTTTTATTTTCCGCTGCACATACCTTGATTTCACTTTGATTTTAAATTGTTAATCATTTTTTAAAAGGCTATTCACCCCCCATCTTGCCATCCTTCCCATTTTTCTCCGACCCAACAATTGGTATCAGAGGGAGTATTTGAATAATTCCCTAACCGGTTTCAAATTAAAGATCCTTTTTTTGATGGCTTCTACCGCTTCAACCTCTTACGCCCCCGAAGGCTTTTCTTTGGATCGTGCTCCATTCTTTGATGGAACCGATTATAGTTTTTGGAAAACCCGCATGACCACATTTCTTAAAAGTATTGGCTATCTTATTTTTAGAATTGTTATGCATGGTTTTACCCTCACTTCTTCCGATGAGTCTAAGTGGACCGCCATAGATATTAAGAATTTCGAGCTTGATGGCAAAGCCATGAATTCTCTACATTGTGGGCTAGACCGAAATGTATTTAATTGTATTTCTACTTGCTCTACTTCTTACGATCTTTGGAAATTTTTAGAACTAACCTATGAAGGTACTAGCGAGGCTCCAAAGAAAGAATCCGATCAAAAGCAAGAACCCGACGAAAAGATCATGCCCGTTAGCCCACCTCACAAGAAAAGGGCCAAGAAGAAGAAGAAGAAGGCATTAAAGAAAACTTGGAGTGATAGCTCCTCCTTCTCTTCTTTCTCCTCGAGCGACAATGGTAATAATTGCCTAATGGAAAAACATGAGGTATCGTCATCCTCTTCCTCTCCTTCCTCCTCTAGTTCTTCAAATTCTTTCAATCATTTGTCTTATGAAGAACTCCAACATGTGCGAGACCAATTAGAAAATGGTTTTCACGAACTCTCGTCAAAATTCATTTCTTTGAAAAAGAATTTCAAAAAGCTTTCCTCCGAAAAAAACCAACTTCTCAAAGAGAAGGAGGAACTCTCCCTAAAAATCCAAAATTTCCCAAATGTTGATTCTTTGGAATCAACCATCAAGGACCTTAGAGAATCCCTAGCCAAATTCACCCAAGGGGAACAAAATCTTTCAAAATTGCTTGGTTCCCAACGAATTTCAAGAACCATCCAAGGGCTAGGATATACCAATGTAGCTTCCTCCTCCCATGCACCCACTGTTTTTGTAAGGGGGAGCTCTAGTTTTAAATTTTGTAATTATTGTAAGAAATCCGGGCACCTAATTTATGAATGCGATTGCAAAAATGCCCGTTATGGTATGCCTAAATCTATTTACTTTTCTGACGAATTTTATAGGAGAAGACCCGCTATGAGACAAGTTTGGATTGAAAAATCCCTTCTGGCAAGTCTCTCCGGGACAAAATTAGTTTCGGTTCCAAAACCCGTTCCCCGATGATTTTTTGTTTTATTTAGGGGGAGAAAGTTTCTTTATTTGTTTTCAAACTTTCAATTCAAACTGTTATTCAATCTTTTAATTTCAAAAATTTCATTTGGTTTCAAATTTCAAAATTCAATTGGTTTTTGATTCAAAACTTTCAATTCAAACTGTTGTTCAAATTTTCATTTCAATTTCAAAAATCTCAATTGATTTTTCAATTCTCATATCTAGTTTTTCAAACCCTTTCCCTCAATCAAGTTTTATGCCCCGTGCTATTTTGATAATCACAAAGGGGGAGAAATTCTTGATTGATTGGGGGAGAATCCTTTTGATCATGCTTAGCATTTACTTTCTTTATCCTTTAAGCATGTCTTTCTTTTATGTATTTTACATTTCTTGTTTTGGTGATTGTGATCATCAAAATAGGGGGAGATTGTTGTACCTCTCGTTCCCCTCGTTGTTTGATTTTCATGATCACAATCACCTTATTATTTGTCTAATTTTGTTTGAAGTGTTTTTGAATGATAGGCACAAGGTTGCCAAGAAAATGGCCCAAGAAAGAATCTCAAGTGGACTGAAATTCAGTCCACCGGCCAACCGGTGTGATAGCACCGGCCAGCCGGTGGACCTGGCAGAGGCATTGCCCACTGCCAGGTTCCACCGGTCAGCCGGTGGCTCTGTCACCGGCCAGCCGGTGGCAACCTGATGCAACAGTGTTTGCTACTGTCTCCCCACCGGCCAGCCGGTGGCTCCTCCACCGGTCAGCCGGTGGAGCCTGGACCAAATTCTTCTCCTCTGCCAAGGCACCGGCCAGCCGGTGGAGCTGTACCAGCCAGCCGGTAGCCCAGTCAAACTAGCCGTTGGCTTTGACCAGTCAACCCTCTTTTGGCCTCCAACGGCTCCGAGGCCTTTTCCAACGGCTCCAAAGACTCCCCAAGGGTTCCATGCCTAAAAATAAAGGCTGAGGAAGCCCCGGACACTAACCGGAACTATACGGAAGCCCACGGACACTTTGTTGATCATTCGGCAATCCTCCGGCGAGCCACCTCAAGGAACCCCAAGTGCTCTATCCAATTCCACATCCAAGAGCACCACCAAAGAAGCTTGGAAGCGGCCTTCAAACTCTCCTATCAATCAAAGGCGCCCAAGGCTTCTCCAATTACGGGTTTTATTGTTTTATTTATTTTGAGCTTTAAAATTGGGTTTGTGCCTACAAACCCCAAACTCTTTCTTCATCCCTCTTTCTTTTGGGTTTCACATCACCACTAAGGTGTGAAGAGGTTTCTTCAAGCTTTTACTTTTAAAAGGCTTGTGTCACAGGTGAGCTAGCCTTCACCTGTAAGAAGGCTAGTGGGTTCTTGCTCAACCATTAAAAGCAAGTGGGTTCTTGCTTAACCACCAAAAGCAAGCTGTAATAGGTCCTAGTGCTACCTCAAAGCCTAGTGGGTTTCTTGCTAAAACCATTTAAAAGCAAGCGGTAGGAATCTCTCAACGGTTGAGTTGGGAGCAGAGACGTAGGCCGGGTTTTTGGCCGAACTCCGTTATCAATTCTTGTGTCTTGCCTCTTTATTTCCGCTGCACTTTCAACTTTGATTTTAATTTCTTAATCATTTTTTAAAAGGCAATTCACCCCCCCCCCCTCTTGCCATCCTTCCCATTTTTCTCCGACCCAACACATATTTCTTTATTAATAAATATTAGGCACCCTTCATGATATGATAAACTGATAAAATGGTTTGTTACCCATGAAACTTTATGAATAATTGTATTAATCATAAAATATTTGGTTATCTACCGTGTTTTATTAGTGTAAGTAAAATGGTTAGTCTCATAAAGTTATATTTAAATTATTTCCTTTTCTTTTACTTAGGGCTAATGGTGTATAAAAGAGAATCCACAAACTTCATTACCTCTCATTCTATATCTAAAATAAGTAATAGTTGAAATAATACCTTTATAACTCTTTATATTGAAATACTATAGCTATTTTAAAAATATAAATTGTAAATAATACCATGTTTTCTATTAGACATTTCTTTGTAACAAAATCGTCTTTTCATAAAAAAATATTTCTTGAAAAAATAATAGCAAAGCCTCATTCAATATTTCATATCATCTTTAATCATTTAAAGATCATTATAATCTATGAATTTACTCATTAATGCAATATCCCTTACCTTCAAATATTTTTGTGTCACATTATAATTTTATTCATGTACATTCATTTATATCATATTGAGTTTCCTATATAATGAATCAATATTAATAATATCATTTTATAATTTTTCAAAAGTTTCATTAAACTCAACTACAATAGGCTTACTATACTCAAAACCATATTTAGATTAATAATAATAATAAAACATATACAATCACCAACCTAATTTACACCTGAAACCATACAGAGATTTATATACTCATTTACATTATAATTATAACTTGAATTTGTATATTTAGCAACATTAATTGTGGACATAATTTCTCATTTATATTTTTTTTATAGTTATTTTCCATTATTTCATTTTTTTAACCTTAGGTAGTCTGGTATTATGTGACTATTCCTCATGAACTCAATATAGGTGGTTTCTATATAGCCAAAATTGGAGTTAGAATTATATTTACTATTTAATTTTTAGGTATCCATACCATTTTCCCTTTTAGGTTACTTTTTACGACCTCTCATCGTCCTCTAAATTCCGGATAATCCTTTTAAAAACTGCTCTACCTCATCATTATTACGTTCTCATGTATCATAATATGAATTATCACTAGAGAAAAATATTTTTAGATTTAAAATAAACATATTTATTGTTATAATTATTATACCCAACAATGTTCTTTATTTTTAACTTATATTTCAGTTAGGATCATGTTATATAATCCAATTTCTAGTCCTTGAAGTTATTACTTTCATAATGGTATACCTTTCATTATTTCCATTTCTTTTTAGAAGATATAATAACTCTTTCAACAATGATATCATTCTAAAACATCCCTCTAAATGTGGTAGTATCATTTACAATTCTTTAGAATATGGGGAAAATTTGATTTACCTTTTCATTTTATCCCATCTTAAATTCTTGGTACTCATCCTGTAGTATCATGATCTTTGGCCTCCTAAAATTAGAATTTCCATAGTAGGTTACTTACAAAATCCTCCAAACATAATTTTTTTCATACATGTTTAAATATGAATAAAAAAAATGCAACTAATTGCAAAATAATGATTATTTATGATCTTATAGTAAATGATATTCTTATTTGAATCAGTTCTAGTGATTGAATCTATATTTAACTCATATAATTTGAATGTTTCTACACTTGAAGACAAGTTATAAATGCTTATATTCTTTAGGTATGCTTGTATTCATTTATTATAATGTCGTTATTAATTTAAATAAAATAATAAGGGATTATATAGATTCCAATTATCATATATTCATTGACCAAACATTTTATAATGATATTCACCTTATAATTTTTAGACGTTTATATTTGTCTTGTAATGAAAATGATAAATCCAAAAGTTCCATGTGATCTAATAATTTTTTTTTTCATAGAAGATTCCAATACTATAGATCAACATGGTTTAATTAGAATAATTATTATTTTAAAGGTAGAAAAAAAAGAACACAAATATTTTTCTAGCAGTTTATATATAAAGATCTTATATTTACTCTTCCCAAAATTTATACTCCTATAGTGGTTTAGATTACAATAAATGTGGACTTTTATAGGGGTTCCCAACCAGATTAAAAATTTCTTTTTTAATGGAGTCACAAAAAATAAAACTCATTATTTATAGTGGGATTGTAGAAAAAGATAAAAAAATAAAAATCTATCGTTGAGGTATAACTTGTTTTAGGAACAACCTTAACCAATTACAAGATTATAAAAATAGATAATTATATAGAATTAAAAATTACAAATAAGTACCTAAATAAAATAATGAATCCCAATTAACTATGGAAACACATTAACACAATAATTTTATTTCATAATGGTTTTGGAGTAAGAAAATTAAAAATTTAATAGTATTGATCATGAGTTATGATTTTTTTATTCAAATTTAATCGATTTTCCTTCCTTAACTATCATAGAAAAATATATTCAATGGTCTTCCCGATAATTTTAAATGATTCCCAGTTCTCATATTGATGGTTCAAACCCACATTTTTCTAAATAATATACTTTTCAATGAAATATTTAACAAAGTAAATTTTCCATATTCCCACTACATAATGTGTTGTATCCTTGAAGTTGTATGGTAAAAAAACTTAACTATTTTTAAGAAAATTTGTAACATATTTTAGTATCTTATTATTATTTCATTTGAAAATTTAGTTTGCAAATAATTATTAGAACAATGTTCTCTACAAAAAATAATCTAATGGAATTTTTGATAAGAAATTGGTGATTTAATTATTTTTATGTTGATAATCATTATATTTCATGGCATCGACATTCATTCAATTATAAAGCCTCTATATAAATTTATTATGGTAATGAGAACGTATGGAAATATATAAAATTGCATTTTCATTTGACCTAGTGTTTCAAATTATCTTAATCTCATTAATTATATATATTTTTTCATTAACCATTATGACTTATTTGGTATAATTATTTTAACACTGCTTAAGTTCAAAAATGTTAATTCCAGATGTGTTGGTTGAAGATATTTTATAAAACCCCATAGAATGTTTTTAGATTATAACACAGCCACATACTTTTGATTCTTTGTATTTCTTACTAGAATATGAATTTTCCAAATCTCAATTTTATTTTAACATTTTTTTTATGTAAAAAATCAATAGTAAAATATATATGAACAAAACAGTAACCATTTTATTGATGTTAGATAAACATAGAAAACAAGAATTGGTGGCCAGACCAAGGATTTATAAAAATAATGGATTACAATGCTTATTAAATTATCTAAATTTAATAGTCATATATTATAATGAAAGGCATGTTATCACTGGAAATGTATTAGGTTATACTGTAGCTTCCATTTTCACCACCACTAGATAAACATACATTGAAATTAAAAAAACACCCTTTAATATAAAAATCTTTAAAACTAAACAAAAACAAAATTATCTAGATAATTGGAGAGTTATTATGATGTTTCTAAATGAATTATCATAATCATTTTCTTTCAAGTTATTTATTATCGAAGGTTTGTGAAATTAGAGTGTGGTTTTTCAGTAAGTGGGGAATTATACTATGGTTTTCCAAGTATCTATGATATAATGATTGGATAGAGATTATCCATAGTTCAATGTTTCATTAATTAGCTACTTGATTGTAGAGGATTGACCTAGTGATAATAGTTTTTAAAAATCATTGTAATAGTGGTGATGAGTAGATGGATCTCCCTAGAGTAACCTATCTAGGACAAGTGTTTTGTTGTAATAGGATGTTCAAATAGTTATGTGGACTAGTTTATATGGTGTATTATTTTCCTCCCCATCTATTATAAGTATATTATCCTTTTCATAGTTTCATGTCTACAGAGGGTGATGATTTGAATTTTAAGGTAATGACATTTCACACATGGGTAATATATTTTTGAGGATTTTCTCATAGATATTATAATGAAGAAATATGTTAGTGACTTGATAATGTGAATAATATTATGTGAATTATTTCTTATTATATATTTTCATTATTTCAATGGTGAGAATATCATTCTCTACATAATCTTAAACTCATGATAGTTTTCTCAAGTACAATCCCACATCTAGTTAGTGATCCAAGAAACCGGGCGACCATCAACCTATTTTACCCCACCAATTGAATTAAACATGGATGTGGATGTGGCTGCTGGTGCCAAAACGTTTACTAAAGCTCTAAAAGATATATTTTTTCC
This sequence comes from Viscum album, assembly GCA_963277665.1. Lineage (NCBI taxonomy): Eukaryota > Viridiplantae > Streptophyta > Magnoliopsida > Santalales > Viscaceae > Viscum > Viscum album. The sequence continues at coordinate 195,600,354 of OY728145.1, forward strand.
AATGTAGAGGCACAAATATTCTTACAGTCAGCATTAGAATTTGGGAACATGTAAAAACATTAATATTTGTGAAAAAATATTTTTTTTTGAGTAATGAGATGTCAAAGAACTTCCTTATTCGACCAATCCCCTATGGAAAAAGAAAGATAGGTTCATAACAAATATTTTTTGCAATTCAGTGATAATATTCACAATATAGATAATTTTTCATGCCAAATCCACCATCCAGATTATTTTTCTACAAATAGAACACCACAAATCCTACCCCATTTTTTGGGATGAACCTTTGGATGTTGATGTGTTGATCTTTCATTCTTACACCCATGTATTTCTTGACATCACAAAACTATAACTTCATATGGATTCCCATATGTATAGAACCCATGTAATAGAACTCAAATAAGACTCAAAATTCCTCATATTATTTTTATGTTTTCTTCATGCAACTTACCCTAATGTATAGGAAGGTTCACAAAAGATGATTTTCCTTCTCATGACCCCCATCTCCCTTTGACCCCAAACATTGTGAAAACTGATTCCCCCATTATCCAGGCCATGTCCTTATTCTAGCTCCCATGAATTTCACAACTATAATTTTTTCTCAAGTCTACTATTTTTTAAACAACATTTGGGTCACAAACCTAGTGCCTCTTTCTGAAATACAAAATTGTGTGAAAGTTGAGTTTTCAAAACCCCATACCCCCACAAAATAAGTTCATTAATGCTTTGATCACTCGCATAAAAGGTACCATACACCATAGTGTCTATTAATTTATCTCAAATCATAGTTGATGCAGTTTCCTCACCTCTTTCTTCTAAGAATAATAACCATAATTTTTGGATCCCCACATGTCACCTCACTATAGATGTGTTTTTGAATTTTTCATTCAAGAAGGATCTACTTAGTAGACACATAATCCCCGAAGGAGGAATCAAAAAAGGAAAATTATTAATTTTACCTATGAGGATTGGTAATTCCATATAATTATATCATATTTTAAAATTACCCACCTTGGTGTAAAACCCCACCACATTCGATATGTAAAACTATAAACTACATATCACAAACTTCGTAGTGGAATGATGTTATACTATGTGGCAATGCCCTTATTGGATGATGTTTAAATTTAGCCTCACCATGTGTGATGAACATAGGATGCCCCATGTGTGACTCTCATGGGATGATACCTCAGCCTCCAAGGAGCTTCCACATGCAAGACCCACACCATTCCATGTTGTCTCTCATTCCAAAGCATAAGAATCATTACCACCCAATATTAAACTAAATGAACTTGTTATATCACAAAACCGTAAACTATGCACATAAACCACATGGGTTTTGATCTTCATCTCATAATAGGGTTCATATGATGCATTTTTTAGGTTAAATCCCAATATCCCGATGCCACCATTAATTTTTTTTATCATCCCCCTAGGATGAGACAACTATGATGTGTGATTATTCACACTAGGGGTGGTATACGATATGAAAACCCAAATAAAAGTTTCCCACTAGACCTCATCATCTTCTAGTGATGCTAACCCACATACAACTAAATTCTTGATAAGTGTAGTTGTGAAATATCGAAACAAAACATTAATATTATTATTTCATCACCATAGGAAACTAAATGCATTATTGTGTCCCCATAAGACCCTAAACCTATGATCCCTCCTAACACATTAAAAACACATACCTCATGAAATAAACATGAGATTCCATTGGAAATAATAATTGTATGGATAATTACCCCTAGAAAATGTCACCAAATTTGAGACACAATATTCCTTGGATACCACACCTAAGATGCCTCAACCATGATACACCCATAAATTAAAAAAGAAGAGAAATATTTTAGATTCCCAACCCACCCAATGTCCAAAGATGTCTAGGAATGTTAAAATTCACTATCATCTCAAACTATAGGTATCTTCTTTAACAAGATAGAAGTAGTGTAATTTACTGGTGTACAATTATGGATAGTTTTGGTTACACGTTTCAAGATCACGAGTCAAATGGATGAGGGAGGCTCAGATTAGGAAATGAGATCCAATGAGGATTCTATGGAATGAGTAACTGACATCCCATTATCTCATTTTTATCGAGACGTTTACATCACCAACCATGGTGGTAAAGGCCACACACCTTTTGAAAGAGGGAATGTGGGGCCACCCTAACGGTTGAAAAAATATTCCATGGATGTGGACCACACCAAGAGATAATAAGGAATGTGTGTCTCCGCCATAATGTTCTCACCGAATGAAAGTGATAGAAAGAAAATGGTGAACCCAATGTGAACTCTTCTCATTCAATAGTGATATGATGAGTAAATATAGAAATCAAAATATTTGACATCAGTAGATCTTATAATCAGTATTAATCATCACCAAAAAATATTTTGTGTCCAATATGAGACATTTCTCCTCTTGCTAGGTGGAAATAAAAAATGTTAGGAACCCTTAGTGTTGGACATAATCAACGTAGATCTTTCCTCTACTTTGGAAAGAATAGATAACATTTGGAATGTTGGTATTACCATTATCAGACCTGCAATGATGGTTGAATTCATGTACCCCAAAATAATAAAGCAATAAAAAATGATTATTGGCCCAATGCTAATGGGGGTGGGGTAAAGAGAACCAACGGTGTATAAATATAGCACAACTACACTCCTTCCATAGTATCCACCACTTTTATAGCTCGTAGCCTCACCCTATCTCTCCCCCAGAACACATCAAGAGGAGGTTCATCAATTCCATCATTTATTACTATGAATAGGGATGGGTCATCCCAACAACATATAGTACATGTCAGCACTAAGAAAAGTATTAAAAAGACCAGTACCACCACCGTTAGGGGTCGTATAGGGGAAGACCCCAAGTTATGACAAAAAATAAATTAAGATAATCTCCTGAAATTTTTTTCATATCAAAAATAATACGCATAAGAATTTGGAGACGTTATATTTTGTCCCATTGCAATCACCTCCATGGAGAATCCTAAGATTCCATTTAATAAGCCATGACAATAACTTCAATTGGTTCTATAGGTTGACGAGTATTCAAAATATTTACTTTTCTACCGACCTTAGTCTAGAACACCTAACACTGATGCTAAGGTAATTCATAAACACTTCTAAATAGAGGGCCTCTATGTCATATTTTGTGAACCATTCAATAATTGGTTCACCAAATCAATCCCTTAATACCATTATGGGTGGGGGGGTATCTTCATATGATTACGATTGATACACACCCACCAACCTGATATGTTAGGTTGAATATCATAATCATGGGAACTAAAAAACCCATCATGGGTCAACCCATGATAAATAAATCCATTAAAATGGTCCTCTCATGAAACACCATAAAAATAAATAGAGGACCACCCCATACTTAATAATTTCCCTACCCTAAAATCCCATACTAAGGTAGGAAGGAAAGAAATCACCATGGGGCCCTACCTATTCCATCGACCATTACACACACTAAAGAAATACCTATAAAACATAGGGTAACATTCTTGAGGAACTACCAAACCAGATAACATTATACTGTGGGAATTATCATATCACAATTGATCTCTCATAATCCAAGGTTACAGGCGACATGATGGGGAAACTACTAACCTCACTTCTAGGGTAGGGGAAGATGCCCATCAATTTATTTTAGCTATCCCTAATACTGAGGTATATAGGGTTCATAAATCCATCCATAAGTACCTATATTTAAAGTATTTTCTAGCCTCCATTTAAGGTATCATTTTGAAACATTCTCTACTTTCCTCGGTGCCCCACCTCACTGACTCCACCTTAGAATTGGGAGGAGACATTAAGGTCGACATTTGAATAATTTGATGATGGTGATAAATATACTGAGCTACATATGGACGATGTATATCATGATTAAAAGGAGGCCAAAGATACCTCATCCTATATGGATATGGTCATGAATCTTGCCACACATCTATAAGAAACTCTATTGTTTCAGGGATAGTTGGACCGTGTGTTGCCTCCACTACCAGAAAGTTTGTAGTAGAGGAGGTCTATGTCACTTCATCCCATTTTTTCTCAGTCGATGGTGATTTGTGATTATGTTGATTAGGAATAACAATCCAATGTATAATGAGAAATATGAAGACTCGTGGGTGATTTTGGATAGTTTCTATATTTCATTTCAATTCCAGAACATACAGACCTTCATTTTTCATTCCAGAGTCCCTCACTGAGGACCATTTATCCTTATTCTACTAGAATATTGGGGAAACATTCAACCACCTTCAAGACTACCAAATTGGCCACATGGGAATCCATTTTCTTCTTGAGGCCATCTATCACTAATTCCAGAAGGTTCAGCTCTATGAACTCCTCGTGGATCAATGTATAAACTCATATGGGTATCTATTTCATTCTCTACTCACTAGTGTTACAATATTCACTCTAAAACAATGGATCATGCCAGAGGTGTTTCACACAATACAGACAGAAACAAGGAAATGTATAGTTCCCTCTATATCATCCTCCTACCATATGAGTAAGGATTCTCTTGCTGGACTACTGACTAATGGTGAAAGTCCCCTTTAAACCACTACCATTATGACTGTCATCTCGATCAATCCCATTTATGATCAAAGAAACCAATCTGACGAAAAGGGACATGATGGAGGAAATCCACCCTAAAGTGTGACACAATGTACGTTATAATTTATAATATATAACATCCCGTGTTAGAAAAAATTGATTTTTGTCTATTGATATCCCCTAATAGAGGTACTACTGTATTACAATTGGAATTTTAACTCCACGACATTAGATATCTATAGTCATTGAGTTATTTTATTACATTGGCATGACTAAATAGAATAAAATCCCATGACACTAATCAATTTAGTATTTTTGGAAGACCATATTACATGCATGATACCCATAATACATTAGTAAAAGAAAATACATCATGATATATAATAAACTGAAATAAATTGCATCCTTGAAAGTTTATAACAAATTTTCTTCTCCAAAACCAGAAGAAGGGAATCATAATAATGGTGAGATCAAATGATATTTAACGGTAAGTAAAACAGAAGAAATTTTGAATTAATGAGAATAATCAACATGGAAAGGTAAATAACTGATAACCCACTCCATTTCAATAAACTAAATATGGAATAATCAATTTGGTAATGTAAGAAGCTAAAAAACATGAAATTCAATCAATAAACTGAGAATTGAATGTATCTATTGATATGCCAATGAAGAAATATCCGGGATAAAGAAAAGTTGTACCTAAATGAGTTTAATTATTAATTATTGGATGTTATGATTTCTAGGTACATGTTACCTTTAACGTCAAAAACATTCATAATATAGTTTAGCATATTGGGTAAAAACCCATCTAATTTGGCCATTCAATTTGTCTCATGAGGCTGTTAGTGCATTGAAGGTCTATCTATAACCACGACCCACCCATGTCATAGCTATCCAAATAATTCATCAAATATTGAATAATCCATTTAAATCATGGAAAATGTGCATTATCAAATATTTGTATTGAATAAAATATAAATATTTATCAATAATTCACTAATTAATCAAATAATTGTCAAAGTGAACACTATATGTAAAATGGTATATGATTTAGGTTATAATAATATCCATTAAAATAGAATATTTAAATTTAAAACAAATGTATTGTACCATAAAAATTATCATAAAAAGTGATTGTTTTAAGATAAAGATAAAAATAAAAATAAAAAGAAATATTTAAAAGGTAATAATTTAACACATTCATGAGGAAAATAATATTTAAACATTCAAAAGTGTCCCAGAGAACATTGAAAATTTAGAATCATAATACCTATAAAAGAATAAAATTAATCTAATGATTTTAATACCATGAAGATAAAAGGATTAATGATATAATATATCAAAGGGAGCAGTAGATACACCATAAAAAATAAGTAAGTTGTGAATATGGAATTTATCTCACAGATGTAAAAAGTGAGAATAAATAACCTTACATTGTGTTTCCTTTTTTGTGAACTCCCTTTAACATTTTTTTATAATGGTTTCCAGGGTTTTAATAATTTATTAAAATAATATATTCATGTTTAACATTACTTTTATTTCACTTATTATCATTTTCTAAACAACTACTTAAATAATTAATCTTATATTGGGTGTTTTGACCACATTCAGTTTATGTGTCAAAAATGACTTTGGTTGGTAAAATATGATCAAAATGTTCATTATATAAATATATCAATAATAGTTTTTATTAAATAATAATAATATTTATATATCAATTATAATTTAAAACCCAATCATGTAATATGTTTCTGAAAAATGAACCAATGTTATAATCATAGAGACGATATGTCGTACGTATGCATGAGTAGCATTACTATTTTTCAATGATAGTTATAAAAAGAAGGTAAGTAACAAAATATTTTTATATAATTATAATTATAACCTAAATAAAATTTTATTCAATCATATATATTTATATATATAATTATTATTATGTGAAGGGGAACACATTGGGTCCAGGAGGGGACAATCCACACGTCCACCACCGATGTTATCACAGTTTAGTGTGTGAAAATGGAATAAAATAAAATAAAATATTATGATTAAAAAATGTAATTATGTCATTAATATCATATATATATCATTTATGTTACATATTTTTAATTAAAACAAACTTTGATATGTTCCATGTCTAGTATAAATGAATCACATAACGTTTACAGTTGATTGTCCACACTTCTACAAACGATTTTAGCATATTTACAAAAAATGGAAAAAATAAAGTTTTGTGTTACACAATAATTACATAAAATTATAGACATTATAAATATTACTTATATGACATAAAAATATTTTTTCTGTTGTAATTATCAACCAATAGAGGTAGTAAATGAAAAATGAATGACCTCATTTTGTGAGTCGGTAGTTCGTCGTACACATAAATGGTAAGTTCATTACCCATTATATGGTTGTGTTTATAAGTGTAGGTATAAAACATATAATAAAAAATATAATTGTATTTATTATATTTATATTATTATATAAGAATTTAATAATTATAATTTAAGAATTGGAGAAAGAAAAAAACTATAGAGCTTGGGGAAGAATTTTACAATTTATTCGGGTATCTACTTTTGGTTTTCACCAAATGGCTTACTTGGATAGATTAAATCCCAATTTGATTCTTGTATTTTTAGGGGAGGGATTTTTAGGATATATTTTGGAATATCTTAGTTAATCCAAAGTGTTGGAAGAGGTGTGAGGAAGGGGACGAGTGAATACCATTTAATAGTGGCGAAGGAGTGCCATTCTTGTAAATACCAAAATGTATACATTATTGGGAGGTATCCTTTACCACATGTGCCTAAAAAATGGACAAATAATGTATTAAAAGGTATTTATAGTCTATAAAAACCTCCAAAACACAAAAATAAGTAAATTTTTATAATTTTTCTCTTTAAATTCTATGTTTCCCCAATTTTATCAATTTTGTTTTTATTAAAGTAACTAGTTTTGTAACCCCAATAATTAAATCACTTAGAATAAATAAAAGGGATAATTATTAGAAAATATATACCTAGTAAATCATAAATATTATATCTAATTTATAAAATACTGATACCTTGTTTTAGAAATTAATTTTAAAATATGTACATTTAATGCGCAAAAACACTACTTTAACTCAGACCATTATAACAAAGTTACTAATATCTATGGGTTAATAAGATAATTATAAATGATCAATTAGACTATTAATATAAAAAAATTTAAATTTATTTATACTATAAAATAATGTGAAATAATATACTATTTTTATTAATTTTAAATCATTTAATAAAATATCATTTATTATAAAATAATATTAATATAAATTTTGGAATTATTTTTTAAATTTAAATAGTAAAATATCTATAAAAAATTGTAATCATAATATATCAAGTTCACATAAGTGTAAATTTAATTATTCATATTAAAAAATTGTTAAATATAATAACTAAGTCAATTTACCTCAGTTTTAACAATTATAATGTCATTTATTTTGGTTAACTATTCACTAAATAATCACTCGATTGGTGTTTTGAAAAAGATTTATGTAAATAATTCATCCATAAATATTAAATATAAAACATTATTATCAAAATAAAACATTTAAATTTAAATATGATATGTATAAATGAAAATATTATTTTACATATCAAGGATTTATAAAAATTAAAGGTAAAGAGGGTTCCCTTTTTTTCTTTTTCCTAACTTTACTTATTACATAAAGAACACTCATTTAATTTTATCAAAATGTCTCATAAAATTATAACTAAGATGGTGTATGGTCATACTATAGTAATCCAATTTATTTCGAACAATTTCTTAGGTCATTTTGTCCCTTAAGATTAAGGTTTAATCCTTGTTTAAGCATAAATTTACTTTAATAACTATAATTAATTTTTATTACTTTTCCTAATCATTTTTGACAAAAATAATTTTATCTTATTTGAATAAAAATATTATACTGATTACTACCATGTATTTAAATTTCTACAAATTCAACTCAAAGAAGTGGAAACATTAAGTTTAATGCCAATCCCACAGATAGGACAAGAAAGTGGGTTTTTAAAGAGAAAATGATCAAATGTTAATTAAGTATTTATATCTAAATTAAATATTAATATGATTATAATGAACTATAATTGATTAATAGGTATATAATTTATCTATTTTTACTTTAAATTTTTTTTAAAATATAATTTAGAATTAATAATTATTTATATAAAAAGGCAGTTTTTGCCTAAAATGTAGTATTTTTCACTATTCATCAATAAATGAAAAAATTTAGAAACATAAAAAACAAATCCTAAGATAATTTTTAAATTATTATTTCAAAAATTATATTTATTTTCAAAAATAAAATATATCAATGTGTGAGATTTAGTTTTAAAATAGGTGTGCCGTTAAAAGATTTTAAAACATAATCTTGCATGTAATGCAAGTTAACTCAGTGTTGTGTGTAGTGTACATTTAACGAGGTTTTATGTATAAATAAATATAGAAACAAAATAAAATTTATTCTAAAATTAAAATATTGTAAATTATTGTGCTTTTACATTCTCACTACTCTAATTGAATTATGTTTGGATAATATAAACTTGATCTCGACAATCAAGTGTTTGATATTGGAAAATAAACTTTTTTTGGAAAACCCACATCATAAATAGGGTTGATAAAACATATTTTTAATAAGAGAGAAAGCAAAGTAAAATATCCATATAAGTAGGTCCCCTATTAGAAAAATGTATGTGGGAAATCGAAACATGGATATAGAATAAAAAATCTGACAATCATGTTCTAAAGGAGAGTTTTAGAAAACCTATTCAGCTAAATATTAATGACCACAAATCCTTAATCCAATATTACAAAAAGTTCATTGAAATTATAAAAAATTATTATAAAAGGAATAAAATTTATTTCAATACCATTTTTCTTATAATTTAGAAATTTTTTCACTAAGTATGAATACAAATAAATATAAATTTATATTTTATAAACACAACCTTATCATTTGGTTGTTCTTTAAACTATTTCGAATTCCTTTATGAATAAAGGTTTCATCATACGGTGATGTAATACATTATCCTCTAAAACATCATACAAATATCAACATAAAAAATTTCATAAATGTATAACTTTTCCAAAATATGATGTTCCAAAACTATAGAAGTAAGTTCACCTAATTTATGAAATGGACTTATCAAATATCATTATGTGGTTTTTAATCGTCACATACCAAACATGTGAATATGGAAACAACATGAATTACCATATAAAATTAGTAAATACATGCATTCTTTTTGTTCTTTAAATAGAAAATATATTATTAGATATATTCCATAAATCCAAAATTTATGTAAACTCCATCAATGATATCATAAACCACTTTTTCAATAAATCATTACATTGTTCCAAGCTAGTCAAAACTTATCTGATTTACGTTTTCCAAACTGATCCTTTCACATTCCAAAGAACATGTTTTTAACATCAGGAAAATATTATGGGCTCTCTAACCATCAAACATGTGTTTTCCAAAAAAATTACTTTCCACTAAATAACGTTTCATGGTATCATTCATCATATGATCTCAAATCCTTAATGAAAAAGTACTGAAATAAAATCCTTATATATTTCATAAATAATGTGATTAGAACATTAGAAATAAAATACTTTTACATCATATTTATTACCTCCAAATATAGAACTAAATTATTTATTCCACTTTTTTGAATCAATAACATATGATTGACCATTACCCATAGATTATATTGTGTTATATTCTCTAGATTAATGGATCATTTGTTTGTATAGTTCCCCATCACTTTTTAGATTACCACTAAATAATAGTATTTTCCTTATTCAATTTGCATTATTTTTCCTAGTGACCCTTTTCTCCGAATATATAAAAAACTCCCAATCCTCTCAATAATTTAACTGGGTGATTATTTTAATAGTTATCACACATGTGAAAATCTTACATTCCCTTCTTCCCATTATATATCTTTTTTTATTCCACTCTCTTATTATCTTTCTTCCCACTGTAACCATAGGACATGGAGAATTATTTCTCTATTATTATAACCTATAAAACTATATCATCATGAGAATAATTTTTTGAGACACTAGCTCCATTTAGAGACTTGGATTATGTGCTTCAGATAAGTAGTAAATCATGCAATTAATGTTATGTTTATAATCTATAGAATACCTACCTAACCCTTTAATGTTATCCTCATAATTGCAACACTCTATTAATAATTATTCTTTAAGCTCTGTAAATTTCTCTTCGTCTCATTTTTTTGATCATGAGGGAAGTATTTAACAATGAATATATCCTTACAAGTTCTTCATTCAATGAGTTCCCTTTATTCTTCTTCCCTAGTATTTTATATCAATAACCACTATTGATCCACATTTCTGTTGATAAAGTAAAATAAAAAGTGAATAATTTTCCTTTACACTACTTCCCAAGGTTACAAATATCTTCTCCAAAGACTTAATAAATTCCTCAACCCCCATTTGGTCATTATTACCACTAAATTATGAGGTTTTCTTTCGCATAATGTAGTCCGACATAGGAGAATATTATTGTGGATAATGTTTCTCCATCTGGGAAAGTTTTTGTGTCATGACCTGATTAATTTATCCTAATATATTTAGAACTTTCTTAGTTACAATTCCAACTATATGGGATTTCTTAATAGGGAAACCTCTATATTGTGCAAGAGTATTGATACCATATTTCCATATAGGTTCAATTTCAAAAAAACGACACATAATGGATTACTTTATAAAATTAGGAACATTATATAATTATAAATATGGATTAACAGTTAACATAAATTGAAAAATTATTGCATAGCTAATCTTTTAATTATAAACATGTTTTCATTATGTATATCTTTACATTCTAATCGTTCATAATGCTTTGAAAAAGATATGTGAATTATCTTAAGTGTAGCCCTCAAGAGTTTCAAACTAGGAGAGCAGTAAGACTATTATTGTGTACCATGTTATGTCGAGTCAGTATCGATGCACCTTGTTAGAGTTGTTACCCCATGTTACATAATTTCAAAAACCACACTCACTTGTAGTATCTAGAAATAAATGTATTGTTATGAATACTTATATAATATCTACCTTACCAAAATTCTAGGATGTTATTCTATACATATCTTCAAATTCTATCTTAGGGTCATGTTCACTAATAAAATTTCTCTAAATCTAGTTTTCAAGGTTTATCTTGAATGTTAATTTATACCAAATATAATGCTACAACACCAGAAGCCAGGTGCTGGTGTATTATTTTATTTCATTTTCATTATTACAAGGAATAAAATCCTAAAGTACAGGTTAGTTTAGCAGTTTTGGAAAACCATATTACATTCATGATACACAAAATACACTAGGAAAAGAAAATAAAACTTGATATATAATGAAATTAAATAAACATCATCCTTTAAATAATATATAATGTCTTCTTCTTAATAACCTGGAGAAAAAAAACATAACAAGGGTGAGCTTGAATTATCTGTAAGGGTAAGTAAAAGGGAAGAAATAATGAATTTGTGAGAATAATAAACATGCTATTATAAATAACTGACACATTCCACTTCAAATATCTAGTTAATCCACAATCAATATGGAAAGGTAAGAAATTTAAACACATGCCACTTAACTAAAAACTGAGAATATAATAAATCTGTAGATATGTTAATGAAAAATATCTGATGGATAAATAATAACTAAACTTAATGAGGGAATGGATTAATTATTATATTTCATGTTTCTTTGGTACATGGTACCTTTACCTTAAATACCTTTCACAATACGGTTTAGCATATCCGGTAAAAACCCATCTAATTTGGCCAAAAAATTCATCTCATGAGACTACTGATACATCGAGGGTTTTTTTATAACTAAGACCCACCCATGTCATACTTTTCCAAATAATACCTCATATATCGAGTAATTCATTTAACTCTTAAAAAATGAGATATATCAAATATCCATATTTAATAAAATATATTGATTTATCAAAAATTTCTTAGTTAATCAAATAATTGTCCAAGTGAACACCATATGAAAAATGGTATAGAATTTAAGAAATAATAATCTCCACTGTATGATATTATGGATAGTTAAGAAAAATGTAATGTACTGTAAAAATTATCATAAGAAAGTTATTGTTTCAATAAAAATTTAACAACCAAAAAACAAGGTGAGATTAAAAATGTAATCATTAAACATAATCTTAAGGGAAATAGTCATTAAAATTTCCAAAGTGGCCCATAATAATTTATAACATTTTAATAAAAATCTCCATGAAGTAATAAAATAAAATTGTGTTTTTCAATATCATAAATAGAAATTGACTCATGATATAATATATAAAACGGGTCATTAGATACACTGCATGTATTTAATTTGGCATTAAAAATTTTATATAATTATTTGTTTTGATAAATTACAAATTCTAAATATTTAATTAAATTATGTTTTGATTAAAAACCAATTTTTTTTCTTTAACTTGTATTTTTTTTTTATTTCTAATTTTTTTTACAGTATATATATATACTATATTTTTTAAGGTAATCTAAATATAAAGTTATATTTATTAGGAAACCTATACTGAACCTCCTACCATATACAGGGGGCCCAAAGGTCAACCCACATGGGAGGTATCCATGGTAACCTACATAGATATTTGGTTCAGTATAATGCTTGCATTGAACTAACTAGACCCATGTATATATCCTACCTATACACCGTCTTATTTTGGGTATGGTTAATAGCAAGGATCTTCAAACTCTTCCTATACACCCATTTTGTTTATCAAATAACACTAGATATATTGAATTTATACACAATTTTCTCAACTGTTATTTCATTTATATTATGTTATTTCCCAATTTTAATTCTTCCAATAACTTATTTCTTCTCTAGAGTGTAGGTTTAGTCTTTTCCCATAAAAAATCTGTCTTTGTCTTGTTTCATCCATCTAAAAATATACTTTGGTTGTTCCTCTTAGGAAAAATGAACGTTTTTTGTGACTCCATAAAAAGTCAGGGGATATACCACCAGGTGTGGAAAATGTAAATATTTATTTGTATGTAATTGGGTTTTCACTCCTTATAAAAATTTAGGATATAGTCCATACTAATATATTTATGTATTAATGGATATTTAAGAGAGTAAAAGGTTCTTAGTTAATTAAACCTCTATAAAAGTTGCATATGTTATATGTTTTTCTTATGTAATAAATTTTAACACAGTTATATAACTCAGATAAATTAGAGTTGGTATAAATAAATACAAAATGAATATTCCACCCCATATACTCACTACTTCCTTAACAAGGTACCTAACTCCACAAAAAATAAGTGGTGAATATGACATTTATCTCACAAATCTAAAAAGTGAGATGAAAATCCTTTACCTTGTGTTTCATTTTGCATGAACAACCTTTAACCTCATATATAATGGTTTTAAGAGTTTTAATAACTTATTAAATAACCATATTAATGTCTATAATTACATTTACTTCACTTATTACCACTTCTTAAACAACGAGTTAAAAAATTAAATTTACATCGTGTGTTTTGAACATATTTGATTTATGTGTCAAAATGAATTTGGTAGCTCAACTATGATCAAATGGGTCTTTATATGAACATATCTAGAAAAATATTCATGAAATTATTATCATATTTATACATCAATTATACTTTTAATCCAATATTGAAATATATTTATGAAAAATATTCCAACATTAGAATCATGGAGATAGTTGGTGGTATGTACACCTAAGTAATGTTACCATTTTTTAGGGATTGTTATGGAAAGAACATAACACTATATCTTTATATAATTAACATTATATCATAAATAAAATATTATTTAATTTTATATACTTATATATATAATTCTTTTGATGTAAAAATAATCACATCGTGTCGGGGACGTGGTAGTCCATACGTCCATGACCAACATTATCACTTTTGTGTGTGTGAAAATGGTAATAGAGAAAATGATATATTATGATTCCAGAAAGGTAAATATGTAATAAATATTATATATAGGTAATTTATGTTACATAGGTTTGATTAAAATTATCCTTTATAGTTCCACATATAGTGTGAATGAATCACGTCGCACGGAGGAGGTAGTAGTGCACAATTCAAAAAACGATGTTATTGCATATACAAAAAATTGAAAACATAAATGAATGTTTTATAAAAGAATTAAATAATCAAAAATATATTATAAAAATTATATATAACATATATAAATAGTGTTTCCATTACAATTCCCAACCATGAGAGGTGGTACATTATCGCACCGCGATTCACTGTTTCATTTTCCCCCTTTTACCACAATGTTAAAATGATTTTGTATCATAAATGAAAAACATAATTAAAGTTTCACATAATGTTTGTAGTATTAATTTTTTATAACATTTAAAAAGTTAAATTTTAGTTGTTTAAATAATTACATTGTAAGTGGAGTTGATTTGGAGATCCCATGATGATGTGCAAGAAAATAGGCTAAACTTTGCCTGATTCCATGAACACTAGTGGAATCAAATGCAGACATCTATAAAATGTGAATGCAATTAGGGTGAAATTTTGTGTACTAATCCAAAACCTATATGGATAAAGATAATCTAAATGAACCCAATTACAATTCGTCCACTCAAAGTCCCTTCTGAACTAATCTATCAAGAGAATCATATCTTCCCAAAGTTAAAATTAGTGTTCTACAATATATTGATACGTTGATCTGTAGTTGTCCACATATCGCCAAATATTTTTTGGATATAGTCATGGTGTGAGTCTATAACTTTTTATTTTTCCCAAAATCAAGATAATATAGTCTGCAGGTTAAAAACCACAGGCCAATTGGTTTTTCAAAATATGGGGGCTCAAAACCAACTTCTAATTTTCTTACAAAATGATAACATGGGAAACCCATTTGTACGTTAGAACCAAGAGAAAAACCTTACCATTTTGGAGTCTCAAAGGATTCCTATCCTAATTTAAGAAGTTACGGAGGAGCTTATACTCATAGGGGGATTAAAAATGAAGATGAAATGACACACAAGTCTTATCCTCCTCTCGATGGTGAGATAAACCGTGGATAGTCATTTTGAGGGAGCTACAAATACTTGGGAGGCAGATTTGTTACTTTTTATGATACTGGTTTGGTCTAGTTTGTGTGTGAAACATTTCATTTAGTTTTATATTAGAATTCTTTTTATTTTAATGATCTGTTTTGTTTTAATCAAGTAAAACACTTTTTATCTCAACAACGATTGGGTTGAGATTTAAAGTGGGAATATTGTGTTAATCTGATTAGCAAACACAAGAATCCCAATTATCTCAAAAAAATAATATATAAGTATTATTTTTCAGATTTCACACTATTCTTGAGGTCCAAACCATGACAACACGGTTTCTGTGTCAATGAGTGGTTCGTTATGCATCATCTTAAGAGGAAATAGTTAAATAAAGGTCTTAATAACCCTAGAACAAATGATTCAATTAAACCATGTGTATTATTAAATAATGATTAAAAAACCAAGATTTGTATTGAACTTGAAATGAAATCCTTCTATCATAATTCAAAAAACACAACCTTAATTATCATTAATTAAACTATTTAATTAAGTCATTTTATTCCTAAAACTATTCTCAAAACCACCACATATTTTTGTACATTAAAAAAACTATAAACCACCAATTCTCCATGCGATATGACCTATAGTCTTCCATATAAATTAAAATCATCTTTAAATAATAAATTTTACATTCCATGACAACACAATCAAATTTTAGCATCCTTTCTGGGGGGAGTTTTGGTTTTAAATGTTTCTTCTTTTTAACGTTATGTATTTTGTATGTATTTGTTTATTTATATATTTTAATTATTTATTATTAGTGTTCTTATAAAGTCATCTTGTTTTTAGGTATTGTAAATTACAAATTCTACTCTGAATAAAGTACCTCCTTTCAAACCTGATCAGGAAAGGATACAATTTCAACAACACTGAGACACATTGATCGATTCTTTGAAAGAGGAAAAACCAAACCTTAAGACTCCTCTAGAACCCTCATCTTTAGAAACAAAAATAGAAACAAAAATTAACATGTAAAATATTGAAGAAAAAAACTATAACTTAAAAGAAGTATCCACCCTATATGTAGAGTAACAATATGCATACATCCAATCCTCAAAGGAAGAATCCAACTTTGAGTTGAGATTGGGCATCATCCACCACCTTCCAAACTTCCATGTTCTTCTTTTTTAGGACCCCCACAAACATCTCAGGGAATTTCATATATTTTACTCCACTATGTAACCCCAAAACGTGACTAAGGAACTCATTAAGTTTAGGTCCTTCCCTTTATACCTTCATGGAAAAGAAAAAGACTGGATATACACTATACCAACAACGATTGGTGGATAGATTGACTTTAAAATAATAATTAATGACATGTTTTTATCTACCCCTCAAACTACATCAATTAGAAAAAATATGTGGAATTAAGTAATCATAGGGAGACACACCTCATTAATATCAGGATATTTTTCAAAGACTTTCCTCAATATTCCCCTACCACCATATTGGTGAATAATTTCTAATTCAATAATTATATGAAGGACTTATTCCCATGGACCATGGTATGATAGATGTTGCAGCTGGTGGTGCCCTTGTTTATAAAACTCTAGCTGTTTCTTGTGAATTAATATCTATCATGGCTAAAAATGACCAAAAATATGGCGCACGAGAAATTTCACCCACTCAAGGAGTTTATAATCTAATTCATTCATCCCTAGAAAAAAGGTAGATAATAAACTTGATGTGATTTATTCCATTCTAAGGAAATTATCTCACGCACAAGGTAATTCACACTCTCCTCCCATTCCATTGAATTTTGGTATTTGTTTAGATAACACTCATTTTTCTCACCAGTTCCCAAAACATCAAGATTCATCTATGTGTTGTTTAGTATTATTCTCTGTTCTTCCATTCCAAAAAATATCCTCCCTTCATGAAATAACCATTCAATCCAAATCTAAATCTCGAGTGGCAAGCACAACACCAATAACAATAAAGAGGAAACCCAAGCTACCCAAAATACAAATGCTATAAAAAATTACAAGGTATGAAAACTTATCATCATTATCCTTTATCGAACAGTCCCCCTCCTCCCATGTCTTAAACGACAAATGAGCATATGGTGAATAAAATGGATGTCCAAAACCTAATGTTCTAATAGACCTAATAATTGGTTATTCAAGACCAAGAAACTCAAGTTGGAAAATTGAAAACACTATTAGTGATATTAATATGCAAGTTTATGGAAAACTACCGTCTGAACCTATTACCAATCCAATAGATAAAGGTTATTTTTATAAAATAACACTTCATAGTGGTATGTAAGTTTTTTTTTCAACTAATTCTACACAACTGGTAAGTCCCCCACATTAAAACTCTATTTCTCTACAAGAAAATGATTTTAATGAAGAAAAAAATAAAAATTTGTAAACAATTTGTTATTGAGAATTCCCTTAGACAATATATTACTCTTCTAATCCTCCAAATACTCTCTAAAACTAAGAATATTTTGATAATTATATTGTTAAATAAATATTAGATATACTTAAAAATATTAAATCTATCATTCCTTTATAGGATTCACATAAACAAATAAGTCAGTAAACTGAATTTCCTAAAGTTATTTTCACCTATAGATAGAGACAGAAGGGGAATTAGAGAGTACACCATCAAAGGAATGTCTTATCATTGTTCCAACCATCAATGACACCCATATCTATGGATTTGGGAACTTGCATAATGACTTGAACTATAGGGGATACCTTATTTTTATATGCAATTATATACTTGAGTTCTTCAATTAATGTAATTCCTTACATAGTGTATAAATCAATGAAGGATAAATAGATTAAACTCAAGGATATTTTCATGAAACATACCAACTCAAGAACGACACATTAATCAGAAGTGACTGAGGATCTCCACATCATAGTGAAGATTCTCATCTCCCATATAGACTTCTACATTATTAATATGGAAGATAATTGAACCAAAGGACATGAAACTCTCATTATTGGGTTTCCATTATTGAAAATAAAAAAGAATATCATCAATTCCCCCAATAGTACATTTTCCATTGATTTTGGTGGAGAAAAGGTATGTTTTAACATCCTTGCTTCTATGAGACATATTATTGAAGAGCACTCTACTCGTCTTTTCTATTCAATGGAAGTTCTCTCTAATGAAACATAGAAAACAATTTTCCCCTAGACACATACTCTGATTGATTTTCCTATTCATCACCCATAGATGATTTGAATTATGATTCCTCTTTTGAGTGTATTATGGGTCTAGAAAAGTGTATATTTTTTATTTAATTTATTAATATGTCTATTATTTGGTACCAATGGTTGTCGATGATTCTGTAAATCTCATTTCCATTGAATCTCTTTCCTTTGAGTATATAAATGATAATATAGACAGCTTCATGGACCTCAATCCCCCTTAATCCACAAGATCAGTCCAAAAAAATGGTGTTGGAATTAGAACCACATCCATATTATGTAAATTATGCATATATTGAGGTAATTGACCAATTTCCTTTCATTAATGACTATTTACTCTCTCCATAATAAAACAAAATCATTTGACCTTTTAAGAGAGTGTAAAAAGAAGATAGAATGGACATAAGAAAATATTTTTTGGATTATTGCATCTATTTTCATGAATCATATAATTTTGGATGATGAGGCTAAGACCATAAGGATTTCTCAATGCTGGTTAAATCCCACTCTCCATGGAGAGATAAAATTGAATGTTAATAAATTAATTACTATAAGGATCATTTATCTTATATCTGATAGAAAATGGTTTACCCTAGAGAAAACTATTCCTACAAAACTAGCATAACTATTTTGTCACATGAATAGAGTTAATTGGTTCCCAAACATGTGAAAAATAGTCTCTGAGATTGTATTTACTATCTTCGATGGAATCAAGTCACATGAATGGACTAACATCCTCTACCTTTTATTTAAAAATGTTAGAAATATTGGTTGTTAAGTACCATTATTGTTTCCTTGGTGGATATTCATGTTATTTCCAAAACCAAATAGCCCATGAGGAGCAATAAAATATAACATCAACCTCTCTATTCAGTCCATTTTCATGCAGAATAATGTCTTTTGGTATATTTAACAATCATGGTACTTTTCATCATTGTATGTTGACTATAATTTCAGAGTACCATGAGAATTGTATGGAAGACTTTATGGATGATTTCAATATTCATGGATCTTCCTTTGATGACTATTTGGAACACCTAGGTTCTTTCCTCTATTGTTATATTAAAAAATATCTCATATTAAATGATAAGAAATTTCATTTCTTGGTTGAATGTGGGAAAGTTCTTGTGAATTTTATTTTATGTGAGGTAATTCAAGTGGAAAATCAAAAATTTAATTAATTTCTACCCTTCCATATCTAAAATGTGTTTGTGAGGTGCGATATTTCTTTCGTCACCCTGGTTTTTACCACTTATTCATTAAATACTTTAGTAAGATAACACTTCCCTTATCTCGGTTGTTATAAAATGATGTTGTTTTTTATTTTTTTGATAAAAATTGTGACTATGATTTCAATTCACTAAAAAGAAGTCTCACGTCACCTCCCATCAACTAACCACCAAGGTGGGATCTCCCCTTCAAACTTATGTGTGATACCTCTAACTCTGTAGATGGAGAAGTTTTATCACAATGGTTTGAGATGTATCCTAATGTCATTATATATGCCTCACGTACCCTTGAACCTATATAAGAAAATTGGACGACATCCAAAAAAGAACCTCTTTCAACTATGTTTTCCTAGAAAAAATTTCATTAATAAATTTTTGGGATAAAAATAATCGTTTTTTATGATCATGCATCCCTTTAACATCTCTTAAAGAAACCTGAAGCTAGTCCTCACCTCATTTGGTGGATGCTCATCCTTCATAGGATTAACCATGATATTTGGAATAAGATAAGGGTGGAAATGTGTTAGCTGACCACATTAGTAGTATTTCTCCCCCATTGGACCGCCATGTTTACTCATCCCCCATTAGAGAATTATTTACTCTTGGGAACCTTTATGATGTAGTTAAACTTACCCCTTGGTATTGTGACATGTGAATTTTTGGTAGCATCTAGGGTCTCCACATATTTTATCACTTCACAATCTGAATGGTGTAATCATGATTCACGATGAAACATTTTGTATGATACATACATGTAGAGAATTTTTAGTGATCAGGTTTTTCAAAGGTGTGTCTCGGATCATGAGTTTCAATCTGTCATTAGGTTCTGCCACACTTTTTCATGTGGGGCCACATTGGCTCTCAATGTAGAGATCAAAAGTTACATGACTCTGTAATTTATTTCTAAACATCGTTTAGATATTCTCATTTATTTTGTAAGACATGCACAAAATTTCAATTCACAGGGAATATCTTAGAGAGGAATTAAATTCTCGCACAACCCTTGTCATTTCATAAGATCTTTGATGCATTGGCCATTGATTTCATAGGACATTTTCCAAATTCATCAAGCTGTATGCACATTTTATTAGATACTAACTATCTTTATAAATGGGTGGAATAAAAATCTACAATTAATGATGACTCTTGAGAAGTTGATGATTTTTTTTGGTCTTATATTTT
The DNA here is from genome assembly GCA_963277665.1 of Viscum album. Taxonomy (NCBI): domain Eukaryota; kingdom Viridiplantae; phylum Streptophyta; class Magnoliopsida; order Santalales; family Viscaceae; genus Viscum; species Viscum album. The sequence continues at coordinate 195,621,679 of OY728145.1, forward strand.
CAATTGGTTCGTCTTTCCTAGATTAATTATTAGTGACGAGGGATCACATTTTTTTAATTGCAACATAAAAAAATGTAAGAATGGGGGTTTTCATAAAATCTATACTTCTTATCACAACCAAACTAATTGACATTCCAAAATATAATTTGAGGATGTTTAAGAAATATTGGAAAAATAGTACAACCCAATTGGAAATATTAGATTTTATATTGGATTATGCACTTTGGGAATACTATACAACTTTTAAAACACCAATCAGAATTTCACTATACTATATTATGTTTGGAAATTCCTTTCACCTTTCTATGGATGTAGATCACTATTCATTCTAGGTTGTAAAATTATTTAATATGAATATATCAAATTTAGGTGATTATAGGATGTTGCAAATTCAACATTTGGGAGGAAATTCATAGATATTCTTATGATAACTCTCGAATTTATAATGAGTTAACCAAGCATTCCCATGACTTCCTCATCCTTCATTGTCAATTCCACTTTGGGGAAAAGGTCTTCCTTTACAATGTAAGGCTAAAGTTCCATCCATGTAAGCTTCTTTCACATTGGTTTTCCCTATAAAGTATTAATAATGATTATCCATATGGTTTTTTTGGTACAAAATAATGAAATGATGAAAACCTTCACTGTCAATGGGATGAAGCTTAATCACTTTCACAAATCCCTTCTGGAGTACTTGATAGAGGAAATCCATGTTCAAGAAGAAAAATACTAGTAAATATCACTGGGTTTTACCCTTCCTTCCCACATTCTTTTTTATTATTGTGTGGCAACTGCACACTCTAGGTGTGGGGGTTTCTATATTCCTAGATTAGTTAGGAATTTTCATCATCAATATTTTTCCCTTCTTCGCTTTTTGATTCGTTTTTTAATTTTCTACACCTTGTTGAGTTTATTAGGATTGTAATTATCTTTCTAGTTTTTCTCTTTTTTTCATACTGAATATTATTTTTACTTACCCCTCATCCCCCCTCACTTTTGTCCCAAAATATTAAATTTTAAGGCCCACATTATCATGAAAAATAATTCCAACTTAATCTTGGAAGTCAATGAAATTTCATTAGAATATTACATATTATATGTTTATTTTAACAATTAAAAAAATAGTTTCAATGATGAACGTTGGGTTTTAGCATGAACCTAACAATGAGTTGTGAGTTTTTATGAATTTTGGATGATTTCCAATGATATAAATAGTGGTATCAGTTCAAATCCTTTGGGAAGAATTATACCCTTTGTTTGATTAGTTTGTGGGAGAATTGTGTCACTTAATATCTCCATAAACATTTGAACCCACCTCTGAAGTAGGAATTTTTTTATAATAAATTGAAGGTAAATATATTTTAGATTATTTTTTATCATCTTTCCAAAATTATTTTCCCATATATTAGTTCTTTATGTGATCTTTTTCATTACATTACTAGATTGACATATGCGTTTTTACCTATTATAAGACGTTGTGTGGCCTGAAAATCATACAAAAACGTGGTTTTTGTCTTGGGAAGGTAAAAAATGAATCTTCCTCTACCTTTTATCTTAATATAATTATTATAATTAGTTTCATGATGGGATAAAACAAGGATGGAGTTATGACTGTGAGATTTGTTCAAAGTTCAAAATTAGAAACCAAAAAACAAAAATATAAACAATAATAAATGAGGGGAGTGATGAAATGTACTATATAAGAGGATATATAGGTCAGGATCATATGTTTTTACTTCAAGGAATACTTAAGTGAGTGGGTATTGAAATTTTATTGTAAATAATGTAGGGAAGGTTTGGTGTACATAATCAATTAAGAAGAAATTTATTAAAAGAAACTATATTAATGGATAGAATGTTGAAAGAATAACATGAAATTATTATCAGGTATAAAAATATAGAATCAGTTACACAATTAAATTTTGAAATATTTTCTCATATTTCTATCATGCATATCTTAGAATTTCATTTGGATACAATTTATGACACATTCTTTTCCATGATCACTAATAATAAATACTTAGTGTGATTTTAGCTTTGATCACATTGATATGAGGAATAAAAATTAAATGCTAAATATTCCTGAATTTAGGAATATATCCTTGCATGAGTTTTTGAAATGTGACTTTTCCCAGGAGTACAAATGTTTATTTTTGGGGGAGGGATCGCACAACGATTCATTTTTTCATTTTCAGCATTTTACCGCTGTGTAAAACTAATTTGTTATTATAATTTCCAAATTTAATAACAAATTTCACTTCATTTTTAAATAATTCATACTAGGATTATAACTATTAAAAAGCTAAATGTAACCTGTTTCAATAATTTAATTATTAGTGGAGGTGATTTGGAGGGCCGAGGATGAACTGGAAGAAACATGCGCCAAACTGTGCATGATCCCAAGAACACCAGTGATCTCAAATGCACACTTCTACTAAACTGTAAATCCAATTAGGCTGAACTATTGTGGGATAATCCAAAATATTTATGGATACAACTTTTTTTAAGAAACCCAAGCCCGATTCTTCTACTAAGAGCCCCATCCGAACTAATCTATTATGGGAATTGTATATGCACAATGTCAAATGTGGTGTTTTTTCTTCTATCAATATATGGTGTTATAGTTGTCCAATTGATGTCATCGTTTTTGTGGAGATATTAAATATGTGGTGATACAACTTTTTATTTTTCTTAAAAACATTATTAGACCCTATGGAGGTCTAAAACTCGGGGACAAGTGGTTTTTAGAAATCTGGGGGGCTCAAAACCACCTTCCAGTTTTTTTATTAATTGATACCATTGGAAACTCATTTTTATGTTTGAACCAGGAGAAAATATCTCCCATTTTATAATCTAGAAAGATTCATCTCTTTATCCAATAGGTTCTGGATTCCCTTATCCTCATATAGTTTTCAATGATGAATGCAAAGTTCCACATGAGCCTCTTCCTTCTCTTGATGGCGAGCTAAATGGTGGACGATCATTTTGAGGGAGCTACATATACTTGAGAGGCAGTTCTAGAACTTTTAATTCTAATATTTTTGTCTAATGTTAATTTTAAACATTTATTTTTTGTTTTATCTTAACATTGTTCTTCTTTTAATGCATTATTTTGATTTAATCAGGTGAAACACTTTAACCTCAACACAAATAGGGTTAATATTTAAAGTGTGAATATTTGGTTTCTCTGATTGGGAAACAAAAACATACTATTTATATCACACGTACATAAGATATTAGTATGATTCGGCAGGCTTCACTCAATTCTTGAGGCCCAAAACATGACAATAATATTTTTCTGTTAGGGGGTGGTTCTTTATTCATCATCGTAAGAGGTAAGAGGGGAATTGAGATATTGACAATAATCTAACAAAGTATTACATTAAACCATGTGTATTATTTTATAATTATTAAAAACTATGATGTGTAGTAAATATTAAATGATCTCATTATCTGATAATTCTTAAAATTCCACCTTCCTTTATCGACTACTAAACTCTTTGATTGATTCATTTTAATTCTATATTTTTTTCAAAACCATCCCCTCTTTTAGTAAATTTTATTGAAAAATATAACTATAAACGACCAATAATATTTGATATACAACCTTGTTTCTTCCCTATACTATAAAATCATATTTAAATCACAATAAATTTTATTTTTATTGACAAGTCGATTAGTAAAGGAAAATATAACAACATCATTTTTTGAGGCGGTAGTTCGCTATACACCTAAATAGTATGTTTTTTACCCATTATATCAAGGTTTGTGTAATTTTAGGTCAAAAACTAAGAAAAAACATTATAGCATATTGAGTATAATTTTTTTTCTAGATGATAATGGAATAAATATAATTAAAGTAGTGTAGAAATAAATAAAATAAGAGAGCTTAAGGAAGACCTTACCTCTTATTCGGGTAACTCTTTTTTGGTTTGAACATACGGCTTCCTTGTATGTACTTATGCCTAAGGTGTGGAATCTAGGTTTAGTGTAGGGATTTTTAGAAGATATTTTTCTAAAGATTGGTTGAACCAGAGTGTCTTGATAAGTGTGAGTAATGGGTAGAGTGAATTCCAATTTATAGTGGAGGAGGAGTAATATTGTTATAAATAAAAAAGGTATAAAATATTAGGAGGTCTACAATACATCATGTTCATAAAAAATAAAAAAATAATACAGTAAAGGGAAATTATGGAAGATAAAAACATCCCAAAAAAGTTATTTTGATTTTTATAGTTTTTTCCTTAACATATATGTTTCCAAATTTTTATTATTTTTAGTTTTATTAAAGTAATTAGTTTTATAACATAAGTAATTTAACCATTAATAATAAATTAAAGTGATATTAATATAAAATATTGAACAAATTAATTCTAAATACTAAAAATAATTTATAACAATTCCATGTTTTTTTAAATTGATTTTAAATCAACCACTTTTAACATGAGAAAACATTACATTAACTCAGACCATGATCATAATTGTTTTACTATCTATGGACCAATATGTAAATAATAAAATAAAAATTGGTCCATTAATAGACTATATTGGATATTTATTAACCCTTATAAGTCAATTTTTTTAAAATTGGATTTTAATTAATTTTAAATCATTTAATAAAATATCATTTAATGTAAAATTACTGTAATACCAATTTTGACATTATTTAATTAATATAAATTTAAAAATATAAGAAAATATTGGAATTAAAATATATAATGTTAAAATATTTGTAATATTATATATTCATCTGAAAAATAATTAAAGATAACAAATCAATATTTTTACATCAATTTTAGTATTTATAGTGTAATTTAGTTTATTTAATTATTAAGTAAATAATCATTGTGTTGGTGTTTCTTAGGAATCTTAAGTAACTAATTTATCACAGAAAAATAATGATAATTATTGTTGGTTGGAGTGGATACTCAATAGGGGGTGAATTGAGTTCCAATAAAAATTTATGTTAAAAATATTTCTCTTAAACTCCCCCATTTTGAAAACAAAGTTAAACAGTAGTGAATCTATACAGAGTGTAAATGTTCAATCAGTTTCTCAAAGATTTATTAGGTCTCAGTTGACTTAATATGAAGATTAAATCGACTTTTGAAACTAATTTACTGGTTTATAATAAGTATAACCACTTGCTAATTTATATATCAAGGTTTCATTAAAATAGTTTTGTATTTAAAAGTAATAGGAACGGATTATGAAATAAATATATATAGTATGCTTATGACTTAAACTAGAAAGCGCAGTAGTGGTAACCAAGAGGTTAAGTCTGAAGTTGAGACTTAGTCCTCTCAACAATTTACATAAATTGATCCACACCCTAGATCAGGGGTAAACAATAGTACACTACTATCCAGGTCCAAAGTCCTCTACCACAGTTCTACGTAGGAAGGACAAACAACAATACCCAGGCTGTCCAGGTCTTACTTGACCTCTACCACTATCCAAAGTGGGAAAAAAGGGTTATGAAGTTTGAGTGGGGATTAAAAAATCCACCAGTTTAGCTTAGGAGATAGTGTGTGTGTAAAATAAATAGGGTACACACACTACACGAAATGTAAATATAGAATCACTAAAGAAAGTGAGAAAGTGTTTAGAAAAGCTTTAGTGATTGCCAGTGCATCTCTGGATGCATTTGGTTGGTTAGAAAAACTTCTGAGTCCTTCTCTGTTTTCTGCTTAGAAAACAGAGTGTTGTTTTCTTCTTTGATTCTTGGTCCAGCTTGTCAGCTTGAGTGCATGAAGTGATTTTGGTAGTTCTTCACTCAAGGTGTATCTTCTGTTCTACCTGAAAATGAGTACCTTCACGTATGTCCAGTATTCTTGATGTATGGATATAGACCTTCACGAATGCACCATGTTTGAATGATGTTCAACCCTTTTCTTTTTCACCCGTGTGACTTCTTAGTTCGTTGATACTTTTCGTATGCACACCCAGTGTTCTCTACTTCGCATCCTGTTCAACTAGGTCTTTATCTACCCTTTTATAGGTTTCAGCTCCGAAAAATGGGAATGATTACCTTTTCCATGGGAACTAGGTACGGTTCCCTGACATGGAAACATAGATCATTAAATAACATAAACTTCATTAAAAACATCCCATGTAACAGTTAGCTTAATAAATAAATAGTATTGAGAGTATAGAGTTTGACTTGTTGGTCAATCATTAGTAGCTCATGTTGGTAAATGTGTACGGTGGTCTTTTGTGTAGCAGAACCTTCCATCGGTAGTTCTTTGAACTTGCATCGATAGCTTGTTGGTATCGGTAGCTCTAGGTATCAGTAACTCCTTCTATCGGTAGACTGACTCTATCAGTAGCATTGTAGACTGGTTCTATTAGTAGCTCTATACTTTTATCATTAGAACGTGTCAGTCAGTTCATATCAGTCACCAGTATGTGTATTAGTAGGCCGGTCGGTAGCCCATATCGGTAGCTCTTAGTGTTCTGTATCAGTAGACTGAATCTGTCGGTAGACTTGCTTACTCGTAGCTCAGTAGCTATAGGCTGTTCTATTAGTAGACTTGGTGTCTGTCGGTAGCTCTTGTACATATCGGTGACCTTTGTGTATCAGTGACTCTGTCTATCGGTAGACTAAGTCTATCGGTAGATTGAGTACCATTAGCTCTATATCAGTAGGTATACCCAGATTAGTGACTTAACACTTGTCTTTTTTTTTCAAAACATATCCGATTGGGTTAGAAGAACTTCATAACTCATATAAACATAGATAGACATGGATTAACATATCTCAAGGATTATTTTAATATTTTTATCATCTTGATCTCAGATTGAAAGAATTAATATATAGAAAAACATTAGATTGAGATTATCAAATTATATGAAAGAATAATTAGGATTATCAAAACAGGTGAGGTCAACAATCTCCCCCTTTTTGATAATCACAACTTATGATATTATTATTTTAAAATAGTGAGCAGTTGTATCAGAGGATATATCATTAAATACAATTATCTCAGAGAAACAGTATGATATAGAACATAATTGATCAGAGGAGGAAGAAAATGTGATAGTATCAGAGATAAAATTAAATGAAATAATATAAAAAGAAAAATTTAGTGGCATCAGAGAGTTAGAGAAAATGGTATCAGAGAATGAAATGTAACAGTATCAGAGGGGAAAGGCAATATATCTCTTCCTTAGATAAAAATTTCTCCCCCTTTGATACTTTCTCCCCATTATTTAGTCTTCTTTTAATATTTCTCCCCCTTTGTAAAAGCTTGGTGAAATATTTCTCCCCTTTGTGACAATTAAAAAGTGGAAAACCAAAGAGAATAGGAATAAAAATAAAAATGAGAAAAGAGATAAAAACCAGTGTCATTTCATGTTCTAGATAAGGTACAATGAAATACAAAAAATACAATGGATTACTATCAAATAGTCTAGCCAATTTTTCAATGCAAATCCTCAATTTGAGATTTTCCCTTGAGAGTAGAATATGATTCAGGTGAAGTGGTTGGAGGTGAGGGCTTAGGAATCATAGAAATGATCATTGGAGGCTGAGGCTGGTAAGGCTGGAGGGACAATCACTGGCCTAACATCAACATGTAGAAAAGGCAGGAATAGATTTTTGAAATCCATAATTATTCCTCCTCATCTCTCCATAGCAGATAAGAATTCATCCTTGTTCTCCATAAATTTGTCCAATGCTGGAGTCAATTCCATTAGCTTTATAACTTGTTCTCTGAAAACATTATTGATAGGAGGCAGCTTCATATTTTCCAACAGAAGTTTGAAGTGATTGTTGAGTTGATTCTTGGTGAAAGTCTTAGAGAAATAGGAGTCCACCTTATTTTTCACTTCTTTCTGAGAGGCAGATTCTTCTCTCATATAGTCCTGGATTATCTTCATTTTCTCTCTAGCTGAATCTCGAGTAGCAATCACAACTTTTCTCAGCTCGGATGAGCCCACAGAGCCACTGGTTGAAGCTGAACCAAGCTCGTCCTTCATCACAGCTCGAACTTGATTCAAATCCACTAAGGGTTTAGATGTAATAGAACCAACAGAGAGGGTTACTGTTTCTTTGAATTTCTTGGTCAACCCACTGATAATATATTGAAATTGAGAGTCCTGGGTTTTAACATGATCTTTTAGGGAAGTTTTAAAACCTTCAAACACTAAAACCATCTAGATTACCACACTCTAGACATAGGCCAAGTCCTTGTATGCTTGGGATTTTGAGATCATGTAAGAGTCTAAGGAAACAACAGATTCCTTTAGAGGTTCAAGATCTTCTTAAAGTCTAGAAACTTGAGCCTGGCAGTCCTTAACTTCTTCCACAATTTCTTCCATGAAGGTTGAAAAATTACTACCTAGAGAGAGTTCAAAAGATCATTCCAATGTCCTCATATCTTCAACAAAACAAAACTTCATCTCAGAAACTGATGCATTACAAGATTCTTTCAGCTCATCCCTCAAGGATTCCAGCTCAACCCTGGTGATCATATTAGTAGGTGCAAATGTAGTGGGCACTCTTTCAGATGCTAAACTGACCAGTGAGTAAGTCATGATCACTTGAACTGAAGAGACTAGAGAAAATTCCATCTTATTTATCTCTTCCACAAAATTTTCTTTAATCTTTTTCTTTAAAGTATCCACATCATGCATTCTGGCCACATATTTAGGTAGTAACTCAGTCTCCACATCATAAGTAATATTAGGTCTATTGAGAGATGCTTCCTTGTTAGAATCATGATAGTCTAAACCACAGACTACAAAACCTAGGTCTTCTGCCCAATCTTCAATTCTAGCTTCCACTGTAACACTTACAACATTGGTTTGATTCTCCCCCTAAATTGGTGCATCCTCAAGTAAAAAAATATCATTCTCAGCATTTTTAGAAGGTCCTCTTTTCTCATGAGAATATTCCACTATCAATTCTTTCTCTGCAATAGTTCAAGGGTCTTCCAAACTATGGAAGGGTATGTCAAATTCATTTGCATCCATAGAAGGCATTAAAGATTTTCTGATCACTAGACTCGGGCTCAAATTAGATGACAGAGATGCTTCACTTTCATGAACATCTTCTTCATAATCTACAGAAGCCACTTCAACATCCTCTACAGTATCTTTTTCTTTATCTAATTTATGTTGATGTTGATTTTCAGGAGTTGGGCTAGGAGGTAAGTCAGGGTCTCCTCCTTCATCAGCATAGGACTCTTCCTCTTCTGAATCATCACTGTATTTTGGCTCCTCTTCATCAGTTCTCATACCTAGATCACTCACATCCATTGGTCTTGAAGGATGATCCACATAATTGACTTTTTCATATACCTTCTCGTCATCATTGACCCATTCTCCTCTCCAATGGTTCCAATTTATCCTCATGTATTTGCACAATGTGTATCTGATACAAAAGTTATTCATTACTACTACTATCTCATCTTGAGACTCATCTACCCCTTTTACCTTAATCATCACAGAAATTAACTTATCAAAGAATTGGTCTTTTGACTTTGATTTTGGCCTATCATGTCTGCCATTTGGATCACCAGCAATTTACACAAATTAAATTTTACACAATGTCCTAAGAGATGCAGGAGATATATATCCTGATATCTCAAATTGGAAAGGTCTCCTCTCCTCGGTATCAAAACATGTTGAACAAATTTGAACAGTAATCTGTTCTCTCCATCCATTTCTGCAACAACTACTTGTCTTTGACTTCCATAACCAGTCAGCTCTTTCAAAGCAGTCTCATATTCGAAAATATCACTGGTATGTGGCATGGATCTCAAGACATATCGAAATACCCCTTTATGTAGAACTTTTAAGCAATCATCCCATTCAATAGATGAAAACTATATCTCTTTTTCCATTCACAAACGAAGTCACTCGGTTTTCATTCTCAGATTTCTCAAAAGTTACAAACTCATAAAACTATTTCACTAACATTGGAAAGTAGGGACCATTGTTTTTTGAAAAACACTCCTCCCATTTTTGATCTTCAGTCACTTCGAGTACTAAGGACTTTCTAGGCAGCAGACATTCTACACACAACTCCTTTTCAATCACAATAACTCAATTTTGCAGATGAGGATTTACTTGTCGTCTTTCTAATCTTGTCTTGCTAGCACTGCCACTTGCTTCTGGCACAGACTTTTTCTTCTTTGCTTTCGGCTCATCAGTAACATCTCTAACAAAAGGGAGATTGGTTTTTTCCATCTCGGATTCGAGGGATTTAAGGTTATCTAAGGATTCGGGAGCTAAGGTTTGAGGGTAATGTTTTTAGGGTCGGTGGATTTAGAAGTAGCTCTGACTTTAGTTTTATCATTTAGGAATCATGAAATAAATAAATAAAATGAAATAACTCAAAAACAATTCAGATTCTGGTGGCAGACAGAAGTTTAAAACAGCGCACTCATCGGTAGGGTCTATCAGTGAGAATTCATATTAGTGAGGTTACATTAGTGAGGATTCACATCAGTGAGAATTTTAAATCGGTGAAAATTTTACATCAGTGAAAATTTCACCTCATTGAGAATTTTACATCTGTGAGAATTCTACATCGGTGAGAATTTCACATCGGTGAGAATTTTACATCGGTTAGAATTTTACATTGGTGAGATTAGATACCGATCAAGGTTAAAAATACCTAACTCGTGTCTAATGTAACGTAACCTCTCCGAACAAGAAGGTTTAGTGAAAATATCGGCTAATTGATGTCAGTACTTATAAACTCAAGAGTAACATCCCCCTTTTGATAATGATCTCTCAGGAAATGGTGCCTTACATTAATGTGTTTGGTCCTAGAGTGATACAAAGTGTTCGTCGAGATTTTTATTGCACTAGTGTTTTCACAGTTCTGAGAAAGATGCTTAAAGTCATATCCATAGTCCAAAAGAGTGTGTTTCATCCAAAGAATTTGTGCACAGAAACTACCAGTAGCTATGTACTCTGCTTCGGTAGTGGACAATGCTACAAAATTCTTCTTTTTACTACACCAAGATACTAAGGATTTTCCAAATAGATGACATGTTCCTGATGTGATTTTTCTATCCAACTTGCAACCAGCAAAGTCAACATCTGAATAACTCATTAACTCAATAGGTTTTCCTTTTGGGTAAAACATACCTAAGTTTATAGTATGTTTAAGATACTTAAAAATTCTTTTAACAGCAAGGAAATGAGATTCTTTTGGATTAGCTTGAAATCTTGGACACATACACACACTAAACATAATATCTGGTCGACTAGTTGTAAGGTAAAGTATGCTTCCAATCATACCTCTATAATTGGTTTGATCCACTAGTTTTCTAGTTTCATCTGCAAGCAATTTACAAACAGTACTCATAGGAGTATGACTTTCCTTAATTATAACCAAACCAAAACATTTTAAAAGATCCTTTGTATATTTACTTTGATTAAAAATAATACCATTTTCATTTTGGAAAACTTGAAATCCAATAAAATATTAGAGTTCTCCCATTAAACTCATTTCAAATTCATTTTTCATACTCTTTGAAAAATCAGTACATAAAGAGTGTTTAGAAGATCCAAAAATAATATCATCAACATAGATTTAAACTATTAAAATATCTTTAGAAATTCTTTTAATAAAAAGTGTTGGATCATCAATCCCTTTAATAAAACTTTTTGAAATAAGAAAATTACTAAGTCTATCATACTAAGCTCTTGGAGCTTGTTTTAAACCATATAGAGCATTAGTATGTTTAAAAAATTGATTTGGAAAATAAGGATTATTAAATCCATGTGGTTGTTCAACAAAATAATCATCGACAAGAAAACCATTTAGAAAATCACTTTTAACATCCATTTGATATAACTTGAAATTCAGATGAGCATAATAGGCAGGTAAGATCCTAATGGCTTCTAATCTGGATACAAGTGAAAAGGTTTCCTCATAGTCTATAGCTTCCTCTTGACTATATCCTTGTGCAACTAGACCCAGATTTTTTTCTAACTATGTTTCCAGATTCATCAAATTTGTTTCTAAAAACCCATTTAGTGCCTATAGTTAATGTGTCCTTAGGTCTGTCAACTAATTCTCAGACATTTTTTCTTTCAAATTGATTTAACTCTTCTTGCACAGCCATTACCCAAAGTTCATCATTGATATCATCATTGACATTTTTAGGTTCTGGCTGTGAAAGAAAGGCTTGATGTTCAACCTAGTTACTTAGAGAAGCTATAGTCTATGTCCCTCTATCAAGATTACCAACAACAACATCCAAAAGACGATTCTTTAGAATCCTTGTTGATCTAGTAAAGGTAGGATAAGAAATTTCAGGTTCATATCCATGTTTGGGTTCAACAGAAGTATATTATGGAATATGTACAGAACTGGATATCTTTACAGTAGGTTCTTTAGATTTATCATTAAGGCCCAGAACACTCAAATCTTTTTCATGATTTTCAAGAGAGGTTTTAGGCTCATGCGGATCAGTTTCATCAAACAGGATTTGAACAGATTCTTCCACACATTTGGTTATTTTATTAAAGACTCTATAATCTTTTCTAGTAAAATAATATCCAAGAAAAATTCCTTCATCACTTTTAGAAGAAAACTTGTCCAGATTATCCTTTGTATTAAAAATAAAAACATTACAGCCAAATAATATAAGGTAACTAACTTTATGTTTTCTATTGTTCCATAACTCATATGGGGTCTTCTTGAGAACTGGTCTAATTAAGACTCTATTAATAATATAACAGGATGTATTCCCAGCTTCATCCCAATATTAAATAGGAAGATCATACTCATTATGCATGGTTCTAGATATTTCTTGAAGGGTTCTATTCATTCTTTCTACTACACAATTCTGTTGAGGTGTCCTAGGAGCAGAAAAGTTATGACTATAGCCATTATGTGAGCAATAAGATTCAAACTCTTGATTACCAGATTCATGACCATGATCACTTCTCAGGGTTTTAATCTTAAGTTCACTAAGATTTTCTACAAATTTGGAGTATTTAATAAAGTAAGACCAAGCTTCACTTTCATGAGCTAAGAAGTATACCCAAGTATATCTAGAAAATTCCTCTACTAGGACATAGACATAGTGCTTCCCATTTAAACTAAAAACTCTTGAAAGTCCAAAAAAGTCCATGTGAACCAACTTGAGAGGTTGAGAAGTTGAAACTTCTTTCTTTGATTTAAAAGAAACATTATGTTTCTTTCCCTTTTGACAGGGATTACAAAATTTGTCATTTGGAAATTCAAGTTTAGGTAGGTCTCTAACCAATCTTTTCCCAGTCATCTTTCTAAGTGAATAGATATTGCAGTGTCCTAATCTTCTGTGCCACATCCAAGATTCTCTATGAAAATCATTTAAACTAGTAACATTTTGTTTAGATAAAGCATTTAAATAAACAGCATAAAAATTTTCATTTCTTAAAGCAGAAAATACTAAAAAAAATTTAGAATTAAAAACATTACAGGAATAATTTTCAAATTTCACATTAAATCAATCACCACATAACTGATAAATACTTAACAGGTTATATTTAAGTCCATCAACAAATAAAACTTTAGAAATTAAAACTGAATCAGTGTTACCAATCTGGCCTAGGATGATGATTTTTCCTTTAGAATTATCACCAAATGTGACATGGACTCCATCAACCTTTATTAAGCTTTTGAAGCATGAATAATCTCCAGACTTGTGTCTTAAACATCCACTATCCAAGTACTATACCTTCTTGTGATAACTCTTCAAACATTTTTCCTACAAAACAGGTTTATATAGGAAATAATTTTGGTACCCAGATCTTCTTGGGTCCAGATAGGTTAGCAATCAAAGCTTGAGGTACACATATTTGTCTTATGGGTCTCATATAATTTACAGAATCAATAGATTTTGAAATATAAAATTTATTTGACCTATAAACATATGAATAACTGGTTGAAGCATTCAAATTTCCAAAACTAGAATAAGCAGAATTTTTTCCAGACTTAGGAAAAAATCGGGTTTTAGTGAACTGTCTTTTTCTAGGTTGGTATCCCAAACCATTAGTGTATTTATGTGAAAATTTCTTTCCTAACATTTTTGTAAGTGTGTCTTTTATATTTTTAAACTTTTCTATGTCCTTTCTATGTTTCTCATTAGAAATTTTCAATTCAGTATTTTCCTTTAATAGTTGAGCATTATTTTCGTTTTCAATATCAAAGGTACATTTAACAGTGACAGAGCATGCTGTTTCTTTAATGACTTATATTTGTCTTTAAGTTCATTACATGTTTCAGCCAGCATATTGCAGTATTCAAACATTTCATCCTCAGACATATTTCCATCATTGTCTGAATCACAGTTATTTCCAGAATTATAATCATTTAGAACAGGGGAAGCAGGTAACTTAGATGTGTTGGGCATGTATCACATGTTGGCATGATTCATCTCATAATTAGAAACTTAATATTCACTTGTGTTGTCCCGAGAAGCACTCCAAGTATCTTTCATATATTTCTTGTAATTCTTATCCTTATAATCATATTTCTTTTTGGATTTCCATTTTGGTTAGCCAGCCTTGATGTGTCCTTACCTTTTGCACTCGTAGAAGACTATATCATCCTCTTTGTCATGCTTTTTCTAATCCTTTTTCCAACGACCCTTGTTATCATACTTTCCTTTGTAGTTAGATTTTCTGAAGAATTTCTTCTTCCTATAGAACTTCTTGAATCTACTGGCTATTTAAGCTATTTCAACATCACTGTCTGAATCAGAATATTCACTGGTTGAACTCTCAATAGGTACATGTATTTTCTTTTTGTCTTTGCTCTTTGAAGTAGTAGACTTAAAAGCTACAGATTTTCTTTTGGGTGCATCATCTTCCTCCTTGTTCACCTTGAGTTCTTCTTCATACATCATTAATTTACCAATAAGCTCTTTTACATGAACTGCTCCAATGTCACATGACTCTCTGATTGAAACAGAAGTTCTCCTCCATCATTCTGGCAGACATCTCAAGATTCTCATGATTTGTTCCTTAGCTGGAACAACTTTTCCAACTGAACTCATTGTATTGACTATCTCATTAAACCTGATATACATATCAGAAATAGGTTAATCGGTTTTCATTTTAAAATTATCATATTTAATAGTATAAGTATTCAATAACATTTCTTTAACATTGGTTGTTCCTTCATGAGAAACAACCAAAGTATCCCATATTTCATAAGCTATTTTGCAAGAAGCTATTCTATTAAAATCTTCATCTCCTAAAGCAAAGTACATGGCATTCATAGATTTACAATTATTATTGTAAGATGTCTTTGTAGGTTCATACCAAGTTGTTCTTTCAATTTCTAGAATTTTATATTTAGACTCTATATCAGTCTAGATATCAAAACCCATACTTTCTAAATAAATTTTCAACTTATGTTTCCACTGGGCATAATTGGTTCCATTAATGAAAGGTGTCATGTTGGTAGCAGAACCCTATAATCTATTATCCATAGTTAGATTTTAAAAAATAGTTTTAAAGAGTTAAAATTTAGAACTAACAGAAATTTATGATATTTAAAGATACAACTAAAATCACAGTTGAAAAACAGATTATGTCAAATATCCTTTAACAAAAACAATCCTATGAATCCAAATTTTGGTCGGAGTGGATACTCAAGAGGGGGTGAATTGAGTTCCAATAAAAATTTCTGTTAAAAAATTTCTCTTAAAATCCCCCAATTTCAAAACAAAGTTAAACTTTAGTGAATCTATACAAAGTGTACATTTTCAATCAGTTTCCCAAAGATTGATTAGGTCTCAGTTGACTTAATCTGAAGATTAAATTATCTTTTGAAACTAACTTACTGGTTTACAATAAGTATAAACACTTGAAAATTTAAATATGAAAGTAGCTTTAAAATAGTTTTGTATTACAAAGTAATAGCAGTGGATTATGAAATAAATATATATATTATTCTTATGACTTAAAATAGAAATCACAGAAGAGGTAACCAAGAAGTTAAGTTTCAATCCGAGACATAGTCCTCTCAATAATTTATAGAAATTGATCCACACCTTGGATCGGTGGTAAACAACAGTACACTATTGTCAAGGTCCAAAGACCTCTACTATTGTTCTAAGTGGTAAACACAAACAACAACACACAGGCTTTACAGGCCTTACGTGACCTCTACCACTATCAACAGTGGGAAACAAAGGGTTACGAAGTTTGAGTGAGGATTTAAGAATCCTACAGTTTAGCTTAAGAGACAGTGGGTGTTTAAAATAAACAAGGTACACACACTACTTGAAATGTAAAGATATAATCACTAAAGAAAGTGAGAAAGAGTTTAGAAAAGCTTTAGTGATTGGAAGTGCAGTTCTGGACTCATTTGGTTGGTCAAAAAAATCTTCTGAGTCCTTCTCTGGTGTCTGCTCAGAAAATAGAGTGTCATTTTATTCTTTGATTCTTGGTTCATCTTGTCAGCTTGAGTAGATGAAGTGTTTTTTGTAGTTCTTCACTCATGGTGAAGCTTGTGTTCTCCTTGAAAATGAGTAGCTTCATGTATGTCCAGTGTTCTTGAAGTATGGATGTAGCCTTTCAAGAATGCACTATGTTTGAATGATGATCCACCCTTTTCTTTTTCATCTGTGTGCCTTCTTAGTTCCTTGATTCTTGTCTTATGAACAACTAGTGTTCTCTACTTATCATCCTATTCAGCTAGGTCTTTATCTTCCCTTTTATAGCTTTCAGCTCCAGCAAATGGGAATGATTACCTTTTGCATGGATATTAGGTACGGTTCCATGACATGGAAACATAGATCATCAAATAACATTAACTGCATTAAAAACATCCCATGTAACCGTTAGCTTAATAAATAAATAGTATTGAGAGTATAGAGTTTGACTGGTTGGTCAATCATTAGTATCTCATGTTGGTAAATGTGTACGGTGGTATTTTGTATAGCAGAACCTTCCATCGGTAGCTCTTTGAACTTGCATCGGTAGCTTATTGGTATCTGTAGCTATAGGTATTAGTAACTCCTTCTATCAGTAGAATTACTCTATCGGTAGCTCGGTAGACTGGTTCTATCAGTAGCTCTATACATGAAGCGGTAGACTGTGTCAGTCGGTTCATATTAGTCACCAGTATGTGTATCAGTAGGCCGGTCGGTAGCTCGTATCAATGGATCATAGGGTTCTGTATCGGTAGATTGAATCTGTGGGTAAACATTCTTACCAGTAGCTCGGTAGCTCTAGTCTGTTCTATTGGTAGACTAGGTGTCTGACGGTAGCTCTTGTACATATCAGTGACCTTTGTGTATCGGTGACTCTATCTATTGGTAGACTAAGTCTATCGGTAGACTGAGTACCAGTAGCACTATATCAGTAGTTATACCTAGATTAGTGACTTAACACTTGTCTATTTTATGCAAAACATATCTGAATGGGTTAGAAGAACTTCATAACTCATATAAACATAGATAGACATGGATTAACATATCTCAAGGATTATTTTAATATTATTATCATCTTGATGACAGATTGAAGGAATTAATATTTAGAAAAACATGAGATTGAGATTTTCAATGTATATGAAAGCATAATTGGGATTATCAAAACAGGTCAGGTCAACAATTATTATAATAAAAAATTACCAATTTATATTTCAAAATGATATGTATAACCTAACATATGATGTTTTCACATATCAAGGCTTTATAAATGTTAAACACACGAAAGGTTCTATTTTTTTATTTTCCCTTAATTAACTTATTTTATAGGGAACTTTCATTAAATATTATCCCCCTAACTCATAAAATAAGAATCCAGAATTTATATGGTCTAAATATTGGTAGCTAATGGCTTTTTGAAAAGTGTCTAGTTCATCTTGGCCCATAAGTTTAAGGTTTATAACCTTGTGAAGATAAATTTTACCATAAGAACTCTAATTAATTTTAATTACTTTTAGTAATAATGTTGGATAGAAACTAAGTTGATATTATAAGAATAAAAATATTTTACTTATTATAATCGTGTATGTAATTTTTTTAAATCATAATAATTGAAGTTGAAGAATCAAGTTTAGTGTTAATCTCGTAGTTGTAGTGAGAAAGAGGGGTTTTAAAGTGAAAATATTTAAAATATCATTAAGTCATTATATCTAAATTAAATTTAAAAATTATTACAATGAACAACATTAGATTAATTGGTAGACAGTTTATCGATTTTTATTTTTGTAAAATTCAAAATATAATGTATCATTAATAATTATTTATCAGAATTTTTTTTTTAAATAAAGTGTAATATTTTTCACTATTCATCAAATTATGAATCATGTCAAAAAAATACCAAAAAATCATACTAATATAATTTTGAAATTCCAAATTAAAAAATGATGTTTATTATGACAAAAAAATTATAAAAGTGTCAAAATTTAGTTTTAAAATAGGTGTGCTTCTAAAAGGCGTTAAACCTTGGTCTTGTGTGTAACGTAAGATAAATTAGCTTTGTGTATAGAATAAGTTTAATATGGTGTTGTTTTTAAAAAAATATAAAAAAAATTTATTCCAAAAAGAGAATATTTTAATATTTTTGGGTATTACAAAAAAATTAACAGGAAAGAATATGGTGCCTCATCAGATACCATGAAAAAACTCGAGACAACCACCATGATGATAGATTTTCACTTGGTGATTGAGGTCCAGAAGAGGTTACCCTATGAAATCATGACCAAGAAACACCTAGAGGGACACAATTACAGAGGTAACCATGTCTCTCCTGTAGAAAAACATCATGTCCTTCTTGGTTCGATACCCAGAGTTAGGGTGGGTGATCTCATACACCCAATCATGATTGGGGATAGAGGCTATAGGAAATAACTAGGTTACAATCTTCCTACCACTCCTGAGTTCAATGACATACAACCAAAGGACGGTGAAAGATTATCCTCTCAAGATAGTAAGTCATTCAAATTATTTTTTATTACCGACACATTCTAGGATCATGTGACCCACACTCTCATCACCCATATTAAGGATTTAGAGATGCGGAAATCTATAATACCTTCTGAAGGGAAGCCATATCTAGCATCAGTAAATCATTTTCACCAACCACCAATGTTTATTAATCCAAACCTCACACCATAAATGGATTTGCAGATCCTCTACAACATCTGGTCCATAGTTCCCTATAGTGTGCATTATACTTGGAACTATAGATAAATAAGAAGCCATAATGATTTGAGGCTTCATTAATACATTTGAAGGACTTTTTTTCATTTTTTATATCCAACTACCCCCAAGATATATTGTCAGTTCAAAAGATACTTGTATGTATTTTCTCAACTATTTCACCTCCATGATGAACAATATCAACATTTCTGACCATTCCAAGTAAAAATAGAGGTCATATAAGAATGATTCTAACTTCATTACATGATGGAATAGAGTCACATATACCTTTTATGTTAAAATTTTGAAAAAATAACTAATAGTGATGCACACATAAAATTTCAAAGATGAGATGGTCCCCACCCTCATTTACTTTAGATATCTAGGTAGATTTCATAAATTTTATATAAGATTTCAAAATATGGAAGAAGACTTATAGTGGATTGTCTCACCCAAATTTACCAAATATTTTAGGGTTAAGTGGTCGCTTGTTGTTTAGCTTGGGTTGTCAAATCCTCATAGACCTAAGTAGTAACCTACATACACATACATTATATGGATTGTTTTTTATAATTAAGTTTCCAAATATGGGTTCATTTTAGAAGGTTTTAAAGAATCACTAACAAATCTATGTTTATTCAAATTAATATAATGATTTTATACTAGGTTATATCATCGGGTGGATTGGAAGAATTCTATTTTTAATTATTTCAATGTGATTAAATCGAGAAGGATTCATTAAATGAATTAAAACAAACCTCATAACATACTGATTAAACACCTTCAAAAACATGTAATAATCAACTATACATTTGTAAGATCATTTTCATGATCAATCCAAGGAAAATGATCTTATTATCACATAAAAGTATGGTGAATAAATTCAATATAGAAGAGGAAGACAGAAAGTCATTGAATAAAAGAAACTATAATAAAAGAAATTAATAAACATTTAGAGAGTAATAAATAACGTCCAATCCATCCCCTTGCTACTCCCTTAGATCAACCCATAAAATATTTAGCCCTCCATTGATTACTTGTTCTCAACGGAAGCGGTAAGTATACTTACAAGGGTGGAATTGAGGGAGTAAAAACAACAAAATAATTATCACTCCACCACTGTGTGATAAATTTCACAAGGTATGGTGATGTGGATCTATTTTTACGTAGTTTTGCAACATCTTTTATTTAATCATTAAAAATTTAATTATGTATTTTGAAACTTTTTATTAAATAATGAAATATTTCTATTTTTGATACTAAATCTATTAATTGATCATTTTTATAATTAAATAAGTGTTTTTAGTTATTTTATTTAGTCATTATAATTATTCTAATTATATTAAATTAATTTTTATTTTAATAATCTCAATCTTTTTTATTTTTTCATAATTTTAAATTTTTATTAATTATTTAATATTTCATTGTTATTTTCATTAATATAATTTAGTTTATAATTTAAAACTTTACCATTTAATTTAGATTTATTAAAATAAATTAACATAACTTATGAACCGGCCCAATTATTATGATAAATAAATAAGTTAAAAATTTAAGTTAATATTTAATAAAATAATGTGCTTTTAATTATAAGTTTCATTTTAGATTTTAATTAAATAACTTAGCTTTTCTAAATCTTCAGTTAAATTTAATTATTTTACTTTTATTTTGGTAGTTATTTATTTTGTACATGTTTTAAAATTTTTTAGATATATATTTAATTAATCTTAATATTTATATTCTTAGTTAATAATCTTGTTACTTTTATTTTATAATTTTCTTGATAATATAGTTAGTTTTTAGCACAGTTAATTAATTAGTCTTTAAAATCTTAGTTAACTTCACTTTTGTTTAAATTAATTAATGTTTTATTCATTTCATTATCTATTTGAAAATAAATTTTTATTGATTTGTTCTATTGGTGAGTTAACACGCCGATGCCAAATCGCACCAATGTCAAGTCACACCGATGTCGCGTCACACCGATTCTGTGACTCACTTATCCCTTTTCACGCCAATGTTTTAAATTGTTGGTGACTCATGACTCTCTGATCAGTTTGAAACTCAATCAGTCTCACTTGCATGTTAGTTTCGGTCTCTCGGTTTTAAACAATTAGTGAATCATTGACTCATCGTTCAATTAATTTCTTTGGTGTCGCATCACACTGATTACTTATTTAGATTTTTACTAACAGTGACACTTTTGTTTAA
This sequence comes from Viscum album, assembly GCA_963277665.1. Classification (NCBI taxonomy): domain Eukaryota; kingdom Viridiplantae; phylum Streptophyta; class Magnoliopsida; order Santalales; family Viscaceae; genus Viscum; species Viscum album. Next base: position 195,642,999 of record OY728145.1, read on the forward strand.
CTATTGTTGTCTTATTTTATTTTATCTATCGGTGATTCATTGACTCACTAATCCAATCCTCCTAATGGTTTCACGTCACACATTGATACCCCTTTTTTACACTATCGGCCTCATCACTGGAACCGATCTTGTCTCCCTTACCAATTTCTCACATTGATTAACTTCCTTATTGGTAACACCTATCCCCTACTTCAGCTCACGACCACACCTTTAACCTACATCTTCCCCATATTACACTACACCATGGTCATTCCTGAACCCCAACTTCACCACCAGGTTTTCCGCCATGACCTCACACCCCAACCTCATCTACGCTCTCCACCCACAATCCCACAACCACTATCGACTCATCTCATCATCCTGTAACTTCTTATTTATGAATTAAAATTAGAACAAATAAAATCCTACTATCATTGGATCTTTAATCCATTTTCAGATTCCAAAACAAGTTCTAAAAATTATAAGACTTTTTTTTAAAAAACACACACCGCTACTGCTAGACTTTCTCTGAGGGAGTTTGCAGCGACTATTTATAAAAGAGTTTCTCCACTACTATGAGGACAATATCATGTCCGCTACTATGTAGGTGATATCCCCCATTGCATCACCACAAGTAGAGGGTCACACAGATCTGTGGTTTTCTGTTGAGCTAACTTGTCACCACCATGGGAAGAGTTGTCGTGATGGATTAGCTTTGTACCGCTGGAAGATGAGGAGTCCACTTGCTGTTGAGGCCGATCAAAGAGAAGAGCAGCGTTATTCCGGAGCCACTGAAGGGATGAGGAACTCACCGGATTGGATCTTCTCCCAAGATTCAGCGTTGTTGTTCACTAGGGAAAGCTGCCTGCTGCCTGATATGAAGCTGCCACACCAAGGAGAAGTGAACCACGAGCTGTCTGTCATTAGAGTGAGGCCACACTGCTGGCCTATACTTGCTGCACTGAAGGAGACTGAAGACCACCCCCCAGGGTTTCTGTGTTCCAAATTTGAGGAAGAAGACCGAAAAAGAAATACAGAGAAAGTTAGCTAATAAGATTAGATAAATAGAAATAATAATAAAAACATTAAATTGAATTTATAAACAGTAATAATAGAAAATTAAAACTTAATAAATGAAAATTAATAATAATATTGTATAAATTAAAAAGATATAAAACAAGTTAAATTTAAATTTAAAATTCTTAATTAAGATAAACTAATCTAATTAAGTTAAAATATTAAATAATTTAATATTTGAAATAATTATTAATTCAATTAGCATTAATAATATTAATAAAATAAATTAATAACTTAATTAAATGATTACATTGAATTAAAAAAAATTAAATGTATAATTAATAATTCTTTTAAAATTTTAAGTGTCATTTATTCTAAATAAAAAATAAATATAATATTAATAATAATAATATAACAGAATTGTTAAATAAATTAACTAAAGTAATTATATTTATAAATTACATTAAAATAAATAAATTATAATAACTAAACTGTAATTTTTAAAATAAAACTATTTATTATAATAAATTAAAATAACTATAAATTAGTAACCATAATAATTAACGTTGTGAGTAGGTTAATAATTATAATACAAAATTTTAATGAAATTTATTATTATAGTAATAATTTAATAGATTTAAATGATAACATATATAAAAAATTTTAATTATGATACGAAAATAACCAATTATGTTATCTTTTAATTAATGTAAATCTTTTATAATCAATCTTAATGTTTTAGTAATTATTTTATCTTTTATTTTAGATGATTTAATGATATTCTATTTTATACTTTCAAGTTCATACCAAAGTCAAAAACTAATCCACATTCATTCAACTAACTCTCTGGAAGTCAGTTATGAGGAAAAAACTAATGCGACGTGTGGTTCACGAAAACACACACGTGTATAGTGCAATAGGGGAAGAAAAGTTATATCAGTGGAATACACGTAGTGAAACATAGCAGATGACCATAGGTTTTAAGGTAGAGTAGTAGCAGATTTCAGGGGTACTCTCATTCATGACATGAGCACACCTTTTCGAGAGCAGACTCTGAGGAGCAGTACTGGAGTCATGCTGGAGAATAAGCAGCCTGAAGGTAGAGCATCACTTAGGGAGTTCTTCCAACTCCTTTATTTAATCTTTGTACTCCATTTTTGGTAGTTATCAATTCTATATTTCATTATGAACATAAGATGATTGCAATCTCGGGAGTTTTAAAATTTTTTGGTTTATCTGTTAAATTTTTCACTACACTTCGATTGACATCAGAATTAATCAAAGAGAACAAATCTGATGTTAAGATAAATTTTTAACACGTTTCTGTAAAAATTTTCATAGTTTCAAGTTCAATTGGAGAGATTGAACTTGATCATAATTTTTTTGATGCATTAATGTCACTATAGTTTGAGTTTTATGGTAAGTTTAACATCAACTGTATTCTTTTTTAGAATTCTAATAGATGATGTTCATTAGAGTGGCGAACTCAAAAATTCATTCTTCCGTTTGATGTGTCTTTTGGTGAGTAAAATATATCAACCAATTTATATTGTCTGATTTATAAAAATTTACTAGAGGTTTATCCTTTTATCCATCTAGTTTGGAATTCCCAATAAAACTATTGATCTTATCTATTTTGTTGTCGCTTCTTAATTTTAGTCTGTTATATTTATTTAGCTTTTCAGCTCTGTATTTTAAGATTTAGTTACTTTCTAGAAAACTTGTTACCTGATCTTGTTGAACTACATTATTTAAAAAATAATAACAATGATGATAAAAAGTAAGAATATGGTCGCTCATTCCGCTACTGACAATAGTGGAGTTTTATAAAAATAAACCCTCAGAAAACTCACTTGCCTTCTCTGTGGATCGACCCCACACCACTGTGCTAGTGTAGGTTATTAAATGTTATTTTGAGGGCCATGATGACCTCCGTTATATTTTGTTTTTGGTGTCATTTCTAGGGAAGGCATGCTCTAAGTGACTTAGGATTTTATAAAATATAAACAAATCAATTTAAACAAAACCCTAAAAAAATTTCATTAAAAAAATTGCTTCAAAAAATTTTCAGTCACATTTTCTTCTTGCACTATCTGTTTAAATACTAAATTAATTTCAACCATGTCGGTGCTTAATCTAAACACGTTAGAAATGGATTTTTATGGTCACTAGACTCATTCTTAACTTAATTGTTCTTGTTGTGGAGAATATGTGCACACTACCGGGCAGTGTGTTTATAACCTGCCACAACATGATGTTCATATTGTAGAAAATGAACACTGTGTGTCAAATCCTGAATTCCTACCTAAAAATGAATTAATTTAAACCAAATTTTATGTTAGGGAGGATGTTTGGAATTCATGGTTTAACCAAACCCTTGAAATTCAAGCTGAAAACACCCAATAAAAAGATAGAATGAATAGATTAGAAAAAATGCTCTTGAAATTACAACATATAGTTAAAAAAAAGATGAATTCAAAGAAAATGAAAAAGAAAATGTTAATAAAGGATTGGAAAATCAAATTTAATAAGAGAGTGATGATGAAACTGGACAAGAACTTATTCTCTTTGAAAAATCTGATTCTGTTGAACTAAATATAGAAATAACCAGCTCACTGAATGAAGAGAATAACATTGAATATCCCAAAATGAGTTTTAATGCTGTTGAGTTGGAAAATTTTGATGATGAATTGAAACATATTAAAAAGGAATGCCCAGTTCTCTTCATAATTCCTACTTTGGAGAAAAATCACTGTTTTAAAAATTTTGAGAATGGAGTCACTCGAGTTGAAGATATACAAGAAACTAAAAACTAGAAGGTTATAAACTCTTCATCCAACTTTTCTGAATTTGTGAACAATGAATTTGAACATAATATTGGGAACACTTTGGAAGAGAATGTTAACCTAGAAATCACAGAATCTAAAATATTTGAACCTAAACTGATAACCACTCTTCCATGTTTTGAAACTTTAAACCCAATAATTTCTGAAATGTTGTTGGATGTTGAAGTTAAGGAAATTATATTTGAAGAAAGACTAACTAATGAGTTTTTATCTTTTTATTCTCATAGTAATCACTTTTCTGAAACATTTTGCGGTTAAATTGAAAACAGTGTTGATATACATGGGGGTAAATATTTAAATTTGATCAATCTTGAACATGACTTTATTTAAGCTTAATTGAACATTTATCTCCCTAAAATTAACTTCCAGAAACATACTACAGATCTTTTTCTGGGATGTGAGCCTTTTGAACGTGAAATTGAAGTAGAGGATGAACACACACTAGATGATGGTTGTAGAATAGATTTGATTGAAGCAGTATATGTTCAATTTGTGTTAACATATGAGGGTATTTTGGAATATATTTATAACTTTTTTAGACCTAAACCTATTTGTGATAAAATAAATTATCTTCCTTGTTTGTCACTTTCTTCATCAACTTAGTTGGGGGGGGGGGAAGATCATCAAGATACTGATAGTAGTCTAGAGGGGGAATCATACCTAAGTTCCATTGTTCATAATTATGTTCAGCACTCTATTGAATCTCCTCTTGAACCTGCTAATCAGAATTTGCCCACATGCACCCTATAATGTTAATCCTTGAGTGTTGATGTTGCGAGAGATAACCATGAAAAAAATGCCAAAACCTTTGAATCACATATTACTATGATGTCCCTTCATGTGAAATCAACTCCTGATAACTCTAAAACAATTATGGAAGTGGACAACATGAGGCTCAAAACTGTTAAATGATGTTTCTTAGTGAATTTTATAAGCTATGATAGTTCTTTTGTTGTTTCCGATGCTTTCGTCATGGCGCGTGCATCCGTCTGTGGAGGACGCGCTGCTGTTTCCCCACATTCCCGCTTTCCAAGGGCAGGCGGCATTCTCTCCTTATTCAGGGACGTCTACTCCTTGATCGAAATGGGATGATGGGATGTCGGTTCTTCCTTCCGTGGATTCCTCCTCGGAAGTCATCACCTAGTCCGGGTCTCCCTCATAGATTTAATATGTTGTTCGTGAATCTCATTCCTGGTTCCATATCGTCATGGACGCCGGTTAATTACACTACATCCGTCAATACATTCCATAGGGTCTTGACATGGTAGCGACCTTCGGTCGGAGTGGACGACAACATTAGGAATGTCGGGGCATCTCTGGGTGCGTGGACATTGGGGAACCTGTATTCTTACTCATAAGAGGGCATCTCAAGGGTGCAGAACCTGAGGCGTACATCTGAGGTTTTCCTCATCTTTCTATGTTTAACATAGGGTATTCCGTGAGTTTAACGTCTTACGGAGACGGTTACGCCAAAGGCGTGTCATTCGAGGTTTTCCTCAGGCATCTCATGTTTATCACGAGGTAGGCCGCGAGTTTAACGTCTTGCGGAGATGGAATAAGGGTGATCAGAACATCCCATGGAGACAGATCAGATTGGTATATCCTTAGGAGGGAACACCTGGAAGGTTTGCCAAGGGGATGGATCAGAATTCCCAATGAGGAGGGATCTGAGGTGGTGCGCCCCATGGAGGGGAGATGTCACACCGTAATGGCTAATCTGAACACCATGGATTACCATTGGTTGGGATTGAACCTCTTGGAGGTTTCCTACGTACCTTGTATAGAGGACAGGGATCAAAACCCACGTAGTTCGAAATGGTGCCGGTAAACCGACGTGAAGTTGGACCTTGGCCCGATGAATGTCGTCAGCGAACCAACGTGAAGGTGGACCTTGGTCCGATGGGCATCGTCAGCGTACCGATGTGAAGGTGGACCTTGGTCCGATGGGCATTGTCAGCGTATCGACGGGAAGTTGGACCTTGGTCCGATGGGCATTGTCAGCGTACCGACGTGAAGGTGGACCTTGGTCCGATGGGCATTGTTAGCGTACCGACGTGAAGGTGGACCTTGGTCCGATGGGCATTGGCAGCGTACCGATGAGAAGGTGGACCTTGGTCCGATGGGCATTGTCAGCGTACCAACGTGAAGGTGGACTTTGGTCCGATGGGCATTGTCAGCGTACCGACGTGAAGGTGGACCTTGGTCCAATGAGTGGCGGGCTTGAACCTCTGGAAGGATTCCTACGTACCATGCCTTAACATGGATCAAAGACCTCGTAGTTCGGGGTGGGAATGGGTGTGCAGTTTAATGTCATGCAGGACAAGGGGGGCATACAGTTTAACGTCATGCTGGACGAGGGCGAAACTCGACGTGAATGAATGACCGAGCAATGTGGCTTGAACCTCATGGAGGCTTCCTACGTACCATGCCTTGACATGGATCAAAGACCTCGTAGTTCATATGGGAATGGGTTTCAACGGCTTACTACTGGACCAGAATGCAGTTTAACGTCATGCTGGACCGGGGTAAGACCCGACGTGAAATGACGGGTGGGCTTGAACCTCATGGAGGCTTCCTACGTACCATGCCTTGACATGGATCAAAGACCTCGTAGTTCTCTATGGATTCGCCGGTGAACCAGCGTGAAAGTAAACCAGGGGGTCCACTATTGGTGGGATTGAACCTTGTGAAGGCTTCCTACGTACCATGCCTTGACATGGATCAAAGTCCCCGTAGTTCTCTAGGATGGGTTTGTCGGTGAACCGACATGAAAGTAGACCCGGGGGTCCACTATTGGTGGGCTTGAACCTCGTGAAGGCTTCCTACGTACCATGCCTTGACATGGATCAAAGTCCTCGTAGTTCGGATGGAATGTGCAGTTTAACGTCATGCTGGACGGGAATGAGACCCGACGTGGAAGAATGAAGGGAGGGCTTGAACCTCGTGGAGGCTTCCTACGTACCATGCCTTGACATGGATCAAAGACCTCGTAGTTCAAAAGGGTGAGGGGTCAGGGTCGGTGCTCACTCTAAGCCCACGTGAGTCATGCTCGGTGTGAGAAACAAGAGGTTGCAAGGACCTGACGATCACGTCGCGAGGGGTGCGTCCGTGAGAAGCTAAAAGGGGCTTACGCGTTGGGCGGCCCATGGTGTTGGGACTTACTCCAGGTCGGAGGCCCAAAGAAAAGGATGATGATGATCTCGGGCTTGAGCCTTGAAGAGGCTTCCTACGTACCATGCCTTAACATGGATCAAATACCACGTAGTTCTTCTGATGACGGCTTACCGCCAATTGGTTGGTTTCAGCGGCTTATCGCTGGATTGGGTGTGAACGGCTTACCACTAAATTGGGTCGCAACGACTTACCGCTGGATAGGGTTGTCAACGGCTTACCGCTGCATAGGGATGTCAATGGCTTACCGCTGAAAAGGAGTGGCAACGGTGAATGGGGATTACGCTAGGAAGCTGCCTGGGTGCCGCTATGGAGCGGCACTGGTGAATGGGGCTTACGCTAGGAAGCTGCCCGGGTGCCGCTATGGAGCGGCACTGGTGAATGGGGCTTACGGTAGGAAGCTTCCCGGGTGCCGCTATGGAGCAGCACTGGTGAATGGGGCTTACGCTAGGAAGCTGCCCGGGTGCCGCTATGGAGCAGCACTGGTGAATGGGGAAAACTCTAAGAAGCTGCACGGGTGCCGCTAAGGAGCGGCAATGGTGAATGGGGCTTACGCTAGGAAGCTGCCCGGGTGCCGCTAAGGAGCGGCAATGGTGAATGGGGCTTACGCTAGGAAGCTGCCCGGGTGCCGCTAAGGAGCGGCAATGGTGAATGGGGCTTACGCTAGGAAGCTGCCCGGGTGCCGCTAAGGAGCGGAAATGGTTAATGGGGATTACGCTAGGAAGCTGCCCGGGTGCCGATATGGAGCGGCAATGGTGAATGAGGCTTATGCAAGAAGCTGCCCATAATGTCTTCCTCATGTCAGGCCATGAGGGCATCCCAACTCACTGGTGGGTTGGGGCCTTCACATATGCGCTAGTGCACAAGCGGGATTGTTCCAAGGGGCGTTGGAATCGTGCCACTATAGTCATGGCGTTAGGTGTCTTATGCTTGGAGCATAAGGCATCTCTTGTTTAATGGAAGAGGAATCCTATGTTTGGAACATAGGGATTACTACAGTTTAAAGTCATGTAGATAGGACTGTTAGCATCTCATGCTTGGAGCACAAGGCATCCTATCATTTGTTAGATAGGGGGAACTACAGTTTAGAGTCATGTAGATAGGACTGTTGGCATCTCATGCTTGGAGTATAAGGCATCTCTCGTATAGGGCAAGAGGCATCCTATGTGTGGATCATAGGGAGAATACTACAGTTTAGAGTCATGTAGGTGGGACTGTTGGCGTCTCACTCTAGGATCATAAGGCATCTCTCGTATAGGGCAAGAGGCATCCTATGTGTGGATCGTAGGGAGAATACTACAGTTTAGAGTCATGTAGGTAGGACTGTTGGCGTCTCATGCTAGGAGCATAAGGAATCTCTCGTATAGGGAAAGAGGCATCCTATGTGTGGATAATAGGGAGAATACTACAGTTTAGAGTCATGTAGGTAGGACTGTTGGCATCTCATGCTAGGAGCATGAGGCATATCTCGCTTGGAACAAGAGGCATCCTATCATTTGTTAGATAGGGAGAATACTATAGTTTAGAGTCATGTAGGTAGGACTATTGGCATCTCATGCTAGGAGCATGAGGCATCTCTCGCTTGGAACAAGAGGCATCCTATCATTTGTTAGATAGGGAGTGCTACAGTTTAAAGTCATGTAGATAGGACTGTTGGCGTCTCATGCTAGGAGCATGAGGCATCTCTCGCTTGGAACAAGAGGCATCCTATCATTTGTTAGATAGGGAGAATACTACAGTTTAGATTCATGTAGGTAGGACTATTGGAAGAAGGTGCCTAGGAATGGTTGGTGTCGGGACTTACGCAAATCAGCCCTTTCTGGTTCAACCTGGCATAGGAGCCAAGTGATTGGGTTTGGAGGAGTTGCCTGAGGAATGGTTCGACTCAAGGTACTCGGGGAATTGATGATGAGAATCTCAACTGACGACATGGAATGAAACCCAGAGGAATATGTCAACTCAAGGTGATTCATGGTGTGTGGAGGAGTATCTCAAATCATGGTGTTCCACAGTTGGAAGGTGGGAGCGCATAAGGGTGCAATGGAAAATTGCGGCATCCCGGCCCGAAAGGGTAGGTCTTCGCGAAGCAGATTCGCGGAGCATGGCCTCGCGGAGCAAAGGGCTCTCGCGGAGCAAAGGGGTCTCGCGGAGCATGGTCTCGCGAAGCAGCATCGCGGAGCAAGGGCTCGAGGAGCAAAGGGATCTCGCGGAGCTTGGTCTCGCGGAGCAGCATCGTGGAGCATAGGCTCGCGGAGCATAGACTCCTAGAGTCTCGGCTCGCGGAGCAGCCACGCGAAGGAAGCTGCTCGCGGAGCATGGCTTCGCGGATACGCAATGCGGAGCTCCGCTCGGCCGCCCAAGGGGCGAAGTGGCCGTGGCCGTCCTTCTGGAGAAGGGGGGTGAGCTGGGTATTTATAGGCATGGGCGCCGTGAAGAAGAACTTCCATGCTGCCTCAGGAGCTTCGCGGCGTGCTCGCCAACTTCAAATTAGTTCGCGGAGAGGTACCGCCTCCAGAGATTCGCGGCGGGCTCGCGAATGTCAAATGCGTTCGCCGAGAGTTACCGCCTATGGAGCTTCGCGGGACCGCGCTGCACGGGTGCTTCGCATCAGTGCTTCGTGAGGGGTCTTCACAAGGGGTCTTCGTGGCGCATCGCAAATGTCAAATGGGTTCGCGGAGCCTCTCGCCTCATTGCTTCGCGGCAGCGCTCCGCGATCACGGAGGGGGGCTTCGCGAATGGGCTTTGCGAACCAGATTTCCATCCCAACTTCAAACGTCCATAACTCCTAATCTGTAACTCCGTTCGGGCCCTACGACCTACCAAATCGAAGCTTGCGAAATGGACTACAATCTTGGATCATGTATGGAAGCATTTGGAAAATTTTGGGGACGCGTTTTCCGGGGTCTACAGTTGTGTTTAGTTTTGGGGCCCAAAATGTTCATTGTTCTGTTAAAAATATTTTGTCCAAGCACTTGTGGTGGTTCCAACTGAGGAAACCACGTCCACCTAGTGATTGTAGTTAGTTTCTAGTTGAGTCTGGCAGGGGGATATAAACCTAGAACTGCATGGGAGGCAACCCATGGTTTTTTTGTGTTAATAAATAAAAAAATTGTAATTAAATAATGTATAACTGAAGACATTAATCTTAGTGCTTCTTGGGATTCAACCCATGCCCTTTCTTTGTTTTCATTTTTCTACTGTTTAGTGTTGAATAAAGTGATTCTTTGTTGTCTTCCATATGCTCTATCTCTGCTGGATTTTTTTCTTGGTTTACATGTTCTCTATTTTTAGGATGTTGTTACTATGTCATTTAAAGAGTGTAATTCCCATGCCGAAGGAGTAATGAAAATAACATTGTTAGGGAAATATCTTACTATTAATTTTTGTTTTTTTCTTCTTATCCTTAATATTTTAGAAAAAAATATGTCGCTTGTCTTGCATTAAAATTTGGTTCTATATGTTAATTCTTTTAGAAATTCTTCTGGAACTCTATCAAATTCTGCTACATGTATTGATATTAAAATTAAAAGACTTATGCATATATTGGATATTATGATTGTATTGGAATGAAATTATGTTTTATATTAGTATGTAAATTATAATTCTTCATGTACTTCACTACTGATAACTGAATTTCATTGTTGTTAAAACCATTCCACTGTATGAAAGTAAGTGGGGGGTGCATGCTTACTGCTTGTGTTTTTTGTTGAATGTGCTTTTCTAAGGGGTGTTAGGAATGCTTGATTAATGTGTTATTGAACATCTAATTGAACCATATTTTCTAAATTTCCTTACACCCAATTATCTATACACCAACAAGTTACATACTTGGTTTGAACATTAATGGAAAATATCCTCTCGACTGAATGTTAGTGCATGTACTTGCTAATGAACCTAGTGATAAGTTATTAATTGTGGTGAACAATATTTTTTGAATTTCAAAGAGACCCTTAAAACAATTCACAAATCTTATTAATTGAAAATCCATTTTGAAACTTAATTTATTAATTGCTCTTCTCCACTTCAGAAGTCAACTTTGGGGACAATTTTTGATTTTAAGTGTGGGGGAGGGGGTCAATTCGTGCCTATGCTAAAGTATGATTAATTGGGAGATCATCAATTCCCATTGAAACATAAATCTTTTTGTTAAAAATTTTGTAAAATTTTTAAAAAAATTATTGATTTTTTTTAGCTTTATACTGTTTTCTAAATGGTTCTTTCCTATGGATAGTATATCTTCGGTAGTTAAGTTGTGCATTGATTCTGAAAATAAGGATAATGGATGATTACTGTGTGATATCTACATAGTTTTTTAGTGGATATCTTGGTTTAGGGAATATTTTTGAAAAATGATTTGGGTTACAACTTTGTTGAGTTATGATCATACCGTTGGAACTGTAAGTTTGATTTTGATTCTAAGAGGCTCATTCAACTTTTAATTATTAAAAGTAATCATCTGAATGAGACAATGTAAATGGTTTTTATAAAACTCTTTTGAAAATGGATTAGTCTAGGAATCATGGATCCCATAGGGAGTCTCTGAGACCCTAGATGATGGGTGGGTTTCTGTTAACATTAATCCCTTTGTTCACTTTGAATAAGTGCATTTCACAGTGCTTAGCAAAATTATACTTGGCTTGGGAAAAATTAAATTAATTGTCTAGGGTCAAAAACAAGTTCATTAGAGTGAAGGGAATGAGGAAATCCAAATGAATAAGGGGAGAATTTTTTTATATGGAAATCATTTAGGTTGTATCAATAATGTGATTCAAAAAAATATATTTATTTTCGGAACCTAGGTGAAAAATCAAAGTAGAAAGTTCCTCAGTTATGGACTTAATTCCATTGATAATTTACCTCATGTCATTTTTGAATTTAGAATCCGATCCTAGTTTGAAATAAATCATTAAGTAGGTTCACATTTGAGGTAGGACACCTTTCATGATGGATGGTATTTCCTTTATTGATTACCCTTGACTATTTATTCTAGGCAACACATCATTTGAAACATATTTTTTTTCAAAAAAAAGAGCATGTTGACAGTTTCTATCCTCTATTTTTTATGTGCTGAACATGTTATAGTGTGATCTAAATCATAAATACACTTTACTATTTTTCAAACATATCAAAACATGGGATTCTTTGAGGATAAGCAATTCTTATGTGTGGGGGAATTTGATGTGGCTCCATTTTTACATAGTTTTGCCACATCTTATATTTAATCTTTAACAATTTAATTATGTATTTTGACACTTTTCAATAAATAATGGAATATTTTTATTTTTAACAATAAATCTGTTAATTAATCATTTTTTATAATTAAATATGTGTTTTTAGTATTTTTATTTAGTCATTCTAATTATTCTAATTATATTAAATTACTTTTTATTTTAATAATCTCAATCTGGTTAAGTTTTTAGTAATTTTAAATTTTTATTAATTATTAACTATTAATTGTTATTTTCATTAAATTATTTTAGTTTTTAATTTAAAACATTACCCTTTAATTTAGATTTATTAAAATAAATTAACATAAATTATTAACCCGCTCAATTATTCTGATAAATAAATAACTTAAAAATTTAAGTTAATATTCAATAAAATATTGTGCTTTTAATTTTAAGTTTCATTTTGGATTTTAATTAAATGACTTAGATGTTCGAAATCATTGGTTAATTTTAATAATTTTAATTTTATTTCTGCAGTTAGTTATTTTGTATGTGTTTTAAATTTGTTTAGATATATATTTAGCTAATCATAATATTTATATTCTTAGTTAATAATCTTGTTATTTTTATTTTCTAGTGTTCTTGATAATTTAGTTAGTTTTTAGAACAGTTAATTAAATATTCTTTAACAGCTTAGTTAACTTTTCTTTTGTTTTAGTTAATTAATGTTTTATTCATTTCAATATCTGTTTAAAATTAAATTTTTATTGATTTGTTCTATCGGTGAGTTGACGCACCGATGCCGCATCACACAGATGTCGCGTCGCAGCGATGTCGCATCTCAAAAATTCTACGACTCACTGAACCCTTGTCACGCTAATGTTTTAAACTATCAGTGAGTTGTGACTCACCGATCAATTTGGAACACCATCGTTATCACATACGCATCGGTTTAAGTCCCTCAGTTTTAAACTATAGGTGATTCATTGACTCGCCGTTCAATTCATTTCTTCGGTGTCGCGTCACACTGATTACTTATTTTTATTTTAACTAACGGTGACAATTTTTTAAACTATCAGTGTCGAATTTAATTTTAACTATCAAGGGTACACTGACTCACTAATCCAATCCTATTATTGGTTTCACTACACACATCGATACACCTTTTTTTACTCTATCAGTCGCATCCATGGCACAGATCTCATCTCCCTTACGAATTTCTCACACCTATGACCTTCCTCGTTGGTAACACCCATCCCCTGCTTCAGCTCATAACCACACCGTCAACCTATGTCTTCACCGTCCTACGTAGCACCACATTCATTCCTGAACCCCTGCTTCCCCACTAGGTTTTTCACCTTGACCTCACACCCCTGCCACATCTATACTCTCAACCAACCGTCCGACAACCAAAGTCGGCTCATCTCATCAGCCTATTACTTCATATTTATTAACTAAACTCAGAAAAAATACAATCCTGCTATCATCAGATCTTTAATCCATTTTTAGATTCCAAACCCAGATCTGAAAATTCTCAGATTTGTTTTTTTTAAACACACACCGCTGCCGCCACACCATGGATAAGTGAACCACGAGCTATCGACCGTTGGAGTGAGGCCACGCTTCTGGCCTCTGTGTACAGCACCGAAGGAGACCAAAGAACCCCCCTAGGGTTTCTGTGTGCCAAATTTGGGGAAGAAGACCGAAAAAATAAAGAGAAAGTTAACTAAATAATATTAGATAAATAAAAATGATAATAAAAAAATGAAATTGAATTTATAAATATTGAAAATAAAATACTAAAACATAATAAATTACAATTAATAATAATATTAAATAAATAAAAATTCTAAAACTAGTTAAATTTAAAACTAAAATACTTAATTAAGATAAACCATTGCAATTAAGTTAAAATAATAAATAATTTAATTTTTAAAATAAAAATAAATTTAATTAACTTTAATAATATTAATAAAATTAATAAATAACTTAATTAAATGATAACATTTAATGACAAAAATAAATAAATTAAACATATAATTAATAAAACTTATAAAATGATAAATGTTAATAATTCTAAATAAATGATAAATATAAGATTAATAACAATAATATAACAGAATTATTAAATAAATTAACTAAAGTAATTAAATTTATAAATTACATTAAAATAAATAAAATATAATAACTAAATTTTAATGCTTAAAATAAAACTATTTTTTATAATAAATTAAAATAAAAAAATTATAAATAAATTAGTAACTATGATAATTAAAGTTGTGAATAGGTTAATAATTATAATAAAACTTTTTAATGAAAATTATTATTATAGTAATAATTTAAAAAATTTAAATTATAACATATTTAACAACTTTTAATTATGTAATGAAAATAAACAATTATGTTATCTTTTAATTAATGTAAATATATTATAATCTATCTTAATATTTAAGTAAATATTTTAAATTTTTTCATCCAATTTAATGATATTCTATTTTGTATTGGTAGGTTCATCCTGAAGTCAAAAACTCATCCACATTAGTTCAACTAACTCTTTGGATGTCAGTCACGAGGGAAAAACTAATGCGACATGTGGTTCCTAAAAACACACATGTGTATGGTGCAAAAGGAGAAGAAAAGTTACATTAGTGGAAGACAATTAGTGACACATAGAAAATGACCACAGGTTTTAAGTCAGAGTGGCAGCAGGTTTTAGGGGGACTCTCATTCAATCCACAAACACACCTTTTCGAGAGCAGACTCTGAGGAGCAGTACTAGAGTCATGCTGGAGACTAAGGATCCTGAAGGCCAAGCATCACTTAGGGAGTGTAGAGACCCAAGATTGACGTACATAGATGTTAAATTTGTTTTTTGGAAAACTTAATAAATAAAAAAAATAGACAACCAAGGACTGTAATAGTTTACTGTCTTTGGAAACTCAGAACATAATCTTCTAATCATGGTGAATGAGGTTTAACATCTCCCATAAAGATCTCCCCCTTTTGTTTTCTTATCTAAAACCTTTCTTTATATCCTAGGTAAAAGAAAACATAAAAATGGTGAGCTCAAATGATCAGTAAGTGTAAACATGGAGAAAATAAAACAATCCATAAACATTTGAACTTTAAAACAAGAACATAAATCATAAACATCAAAATCATGAGTAATGACATAAAACATGGAAGTACATACGACATAGGTCATAATGAACATTAATCATGATAAAATAGCATTGGAATAAAACATATAATTGTGGAAAACCATTAAGATATTGATATGATTTCTATAGTAGCCAAGGCATTACTTTCGAGATCATCATAGTGGACAAAGTCCACTACTAAACACGGTTTACTTTTCGTTCCAGCCCGGTATTACAGAACCAGATTCACTTGTCGTTCCAGCCCTGTCTATCTCATGAGATATAAATCATTACACAATTAATTAGACGGAGATATATGTCACACCCATCTCATAATGAAACCATTCTTATTTGAGCCAAAAAATCATAAATCATACATCATAGCATAACCCATGAAATAAAAATTGGATTCTTAAACATCATGTGATCATAACATAATCCATATAAAATAAAAGACATCATAAAAATAATTCCATCATAAAATAATCAAATATATGTAATAATAGGGATATAAACCTAACCATATATCATCTTAGATGGAAAATAATTTTTATAAAACACTTGAAACTAATCCTTGTGTAAAATATCATTTCTTCTTCAAAATCATTTTCTTTTCTCAAAATGCCATGCAATTTTGAAAGAAAAGAAATATTCCTTCCATAAAATATGGAAAAAAGGTAAAAATGACTATAAACATAGATGTAATAATAGTAAACATTTTTGGAAAACATTTTGATAAAAAAATGACATGGATGATAAACATAACACCAGTTAGTACTTACAAATAAAAAATCTCGGATAAGAACGAGATTGGAATAATTATCCCCTAAATTTTTTGATCGGGGGAAACATACCTATCATGAAATAATGAAAATTACATGAATATATAAATATCATATCCCATATAATAAAAAACATAAAACATTCATGGGAAGCATAAACACCATAAAAAATAAATAGATAGTGATTAGGGCATGTGTCTCGCAGAAATAAAAGTGAAAAAAAAATAATCCCTTGCCTTATGTACAATTTCTTTTGTATGTGTCTGAGACTCCAGTATAGTGGGTTTAAACATATTATTAACTTTTTAATAGAACCATAATAATATTTATGAAATCATATATTCTTCACTTATGACTTTATTTACTCATTCATTTTTCAATTCCATGTTAATGCAGTGTTTTGGATAAAATCATTTCATTTCTCTAACATATTTTCACCTGTAATTTTTCCAATGAATGCTTAGATCATGATTAATTACTTATATATGATTAATATATGATTTATATATCTCATATATTCAATATATAATTATATATAATAAATATATGAATGGATTTAAATACACTGTTCATGGAGACGGTAGGTCATACGTATGCATGAATGCTGATTTTGTTTCCTTATTATATTAAATGGATGTAAATGACACTCACACACACACACAGATATATATATATATTTATAAAGTAACATTATTATTTCATATATTTCATCATTATTTATTATATATATATACTTTATAATCATTATATAATGGTTAACATGGAGAATGAATCACATCGCATCGTGGAGACGGTAATCTGTACCTACGCATGAGCGATGATATCTTTCCCATAATTATTGAATGGAATTGGAGTGGGTGAAATAATATCTCAGAATAACCATAATATTTTAATAATTATATATATTTATTTCTTTACAGCATTATACCTATCCTAGTAAGGTGGTGGTGGAAAAAAAATTACACCACGATGTGGAGACGGTATTCCGTACTTACACACGCATAGTGATTTAGTTTTCCGTAGGATGGATAGAAAGTGAAATAGGGCTGTTTAATATTTATAATAACATATAATTATATTATTGATACTGATGTAATTACTTTATAATGAAAAAATAATAGGATGTAGAAGAAGAAATAAATTTGAAAGAATCTGTAAAGGTTATTACCTCTTCTTCGATGCGCCTCTTCTAAACCTCCTGTTATAGAACTAATGTTTGCCTTTAAAGAAGACCAGGGCCTCTAGTATGATTATAGGGAAGTGGATAATAAAAATATACTGGTTTTGGATGAGCATAAAGGCTCAAAATGTTGTAAATAAGAGAGGTAGGAGGTGCCCTTTTATAAGAGACGGGAGGGTACTTTTGGAAACTTCTAAAATATTAATATATAATAAACTCAAAAGCTACATAAAAACATCCAAATTGGAACCAATTATAAGATCATATGAGATAGGGTTGTACTCTCATCATCCAATAAAATTTAGATATGCTGGGAATTTATTTCAAACCTTATCATTTTGTTTTATCCTTATTTAATCTATTTAATTTTATTTGTGGTAATAAGATTCTAAACTCCAAATTGTTATAAATACTTTCTTATGGGTTGTTAATTGTCCATAATTGGATTATTTATGACATTTTAGAACATATAAAGTTCAATTTATTATTTTTAAATATTTTTGTGATTTTTAAACAATTTAATGATATGTTATTTTTATAAAATATCAATAGTGTCCATTTTGACACTATTCAACTTTTTGAATTTAAAAAAAATACACACAGAAGAAATATTCAAACCAAAATATTTAATAGATTAATAACATTTAATATTAATCTAAAAAAATTGTGGATAACATTAAATAGTTTATCTAATATTTATTTTAATATTTTTAAAACCATTTATTTGATATTTTAATCAATAAAATAATTTCTACATCACTATTGTGTCACCATTAATGATAATTATTTAATCCCTAAAAATTATAAATAAACTCAAATGATTTATATTAGTTTAATATATTTCTAGTGACTATTTATGTTCGATGTTTTATGAAGTTTATCACTAAATTAGAATTATTACACTTATAAGATATAAGAGAGTGACAAGTTGTAACTTTCATTGGTTTTAATAATAATTACATACTTTTCATGGTAAAAAGTCCTTGAAATTAATATATATTCCGACTATTAGGTGATATGGGTCGACTTTTATTCATAAAATATAATTTTGAAAGGTTTTACGGTAATTTTATAATCTTATTGTTTCCCTTAATTACCTGATTTTCCTTTAAGAGTAGTAAATAAAATTTACCGTAGTGACAATTCATAATTTCTAAAAAACATATCCTATTAAAATAATTTGGACCTTCTAATTCCAAATATGGAATCCATTTTTCATAATTCAAAACACAGAATTTTCAGTATATATTTTAAAATTAATTCCATTGTTGAGAAAATGGGTTTCAAAAGTTAAAACATTGCAAAAGATCGAAATGTTTTTACCTATGAATTCAATGTAAAATTAATGATAATGACTTAAAATGTATTAAATATTAAAAATATATTCTATTTATACTTTAAAACCATTAAATATTATAATTTATCCATAAAAATTATCTTGATGAAAAAAGATGTTTTTAATTAAAATTTAGCATATTTTTACTATTCATCAAAATATTATAGTTAACAGAAAAACATTTAAAATTATCCAAATTTAATTTTCATATCCTTGTTGAGATGAATAAGTTTATTTTGTCAAATTATAATTATAATTTTTTTAAAAACTAGATTTAAAGTGGGTGCGCCATCAAATGCCGACAAAATGCATTTTTTGATAAATAATTATTTAACCCCAAAAATTTATTTTGTTCTCATACCATGTTCTAGAATATGTGTAAGATTAATTATAATGTTATAAAATTAATAATTTGGTTAATACTATTCATAATGGCTCGTTTATAATAATATTATAACAATATATCATTGTTCAGTGAAACTTGGTATTGCGTACGACAAAAGCTATTGAGGAACGTCGCTCTTGCGTGCAACACAAGACAAGAATGGTGTTTTCATATACTAAAGGATAATATTGTGTCACTTATAGCAAAAGATAATCTTGGTTTAGCAAAAAATATAAGAAATCAAAGAAATAAAAAATAATTTTTCTCATAAAAACTTGGGGTGTTACATTCTACCCCCCTTAAAATGAATTTCCACCTGGAAATTCGTCTTGGTTATAAATCGTTTACTACTTTAAAGTTTCGTTCATAGAAACCCACATCATAAAAAGGAATACTAAAACTTAATTTTAAAAAGGAAAGTTATAAATATAACGGTCACCCAAAGTAACTCAACACTGGGTTTCCACATAAGAGAATATAGGTGCAAATATGGATATAGAAGAGAAATATAACCATCATGTTCTGACCAAGAGTGGTAGAGAACCTGGCTATGAAAAATCCAACAATCACAATGCTATAAATTTGTGATGATCTAAGGTACCATCTGATTAATCAGATATGAGGAAATTATGACTACATTTTTGGTTTTCAAGATCATTTCCCTACATTTCAAGAATTTGAATGAGAAGAAATAATTACATGATTTTGGTACAATCTCATCATTAGTCATTCCATGAAAAATTTCCACTTCATATCATAAATAAATGAAGTTGAATTTTTCATTCATTATGTGTTAGAAGATCATGTGAAAGAAGGATGGGTCATTCCATCTGTCTCAAAATAAATGTTAGCAAAAGTTATTAAATATACATAAGTCCATATATGGTGATATTAATTATATATGGCTCCAAAAATGGACTTATACATCATCTATCATACCGCTTAATAAAATAAAACTAATTTCTACAAACCAGAAACTTCATGTAGGCCATTGGTAGGAGATAAAGGTCTATCAAACTTTGGTTATGGGTTCGATTCCTACATTCTTGTCTGACGTGATGGGTTGTCACCCATCTTACGGGTTGTCCTTTTTCTAAAACTATACTATTATAACATTTCATAAATAATATCAAAAAGTTATAGCCTTAAACAATAATACCTGATTATATCATAGTCTATTCCAATCTTTAGACTTATCCAAAATACTTCTATCCAATCTCATAGTTTAATGAAAAAGATTACTTGAGAGGTCATCTACCATGAATGTGAATACCATCATTTATCCCTCATATATCATAAGATATATATTGTTGGTCACATTCCAAACATGTGAATACCTTAACCATGTATTCTCTTGAAGTATGAATTACCATAGAACCATAGTGAATACATGAATGCGGTCAAAAGTTAACTCTTTCCACATACCGAAATCTCAAAATATATATATACTCAAAACATTATGTCACTTTGTACTTATACCATTAATGAGATCATTAATACAATCAAACATATTATTTTATCTTTATCCCTACATTATGAACCTATCATCAACATTCCAAAAATATTTCAATAACTTTTCATGTTTATTGGTACCATACAATTATTGGAAACCACAATAAACCAATACATAGATATTCCAATATTCCACGATACTAAAAATGAGATTCCACAACACAATTTTGGAATCCTGTTACATAAACACTTAATCATTCCACCACTTCGTTTTCATATTCAACATCACCAATAGTGATCGCATGTGACTTCCCTTTGTCTTTTTCATTAAGAGGTTGTTTATTTAGATCATCGTTAATCCTTGGATTAAGTAATTGGTTAGAATAATTCCCCATTTCCTTGCAATTTTAGCATTGATGTGTTGGTGGTGAGTTCTCTGTAGTTTTTTATTTATTCACATCGTTAGCTACCTTTTTCCAATTACATCAGTACTCATCTGCTCGATGACCTTCTTTTCCACAGTTAAAACATTTTATAGTCCCTTTAAGACAATCTCCACCGTGATTTGTTCCACACTTTGAGCATAAAGAAACATTTGTCTTCTTTTCACAATTTGTTTTAGATTGTTCCTTGAACTCCATCTTTTGTTTCTTGTTAAAACCATGTGTTGGATATGTAACACCAACTTCCAGTTCTACCTTAATAGCACAACACAAAATTTCTTCATAGCTACTAAATTTCTTATGGCTAATTTTTTTCCAGTGATTGGTTTTAAGAAACTGAAGAATCGATCAACTTTACATTAAGGTAGGATGATAAAGCCAGATCCATACTTTGCAAGCCTTGTAAAATTTTCCACATATATACCAAAAGATTCATCACCCTTTTTCTT
Organism: Viscum album; assembly: GCA_963277665.1. Lineage (NCBI taxonomy): Eukaryota > Viridiplantae > Streptophyta > Magnoliopsida > Santalales > Viscaceae > Viscum > Viscum album. Next base: position 195,664,347 of record OY728145.1, read on the forward strand.
AATCTCAAGGAACTCCTTTTCCATATTTTTTCAAAGATTATGAGGGAAGTACTTATTGAAAAAAAAGTTCTTAAACTCATCCCATTCCTTGGATTCAATTTCATCATGGGGCCTTGTATTCTTAATTAGAGTCCACCACTGGACTGGTTCCCCTTCTAAACGGTAAAAAACCAAAAATAGTTTTTCATGTTATGAACAGTGAAGTATGGAAAATAACTTTTCAATGGTACTGATCCATTGTTCCACAATAAGTGGATCAGAAGACCCATTGAAAGAAGGTGGACGTTGCCTCATGGAGGACTCAATATAATATTGTTCCCTTTCTCTACTCATTTGGAAGTTCAGAATGATTCATAGTTTTTGTAAGTATAGCAATAATATTTTTCACTCCATCTCCCAAAACATTGGTCTGTTCAGAAGGACAATCATTGCATTGTCGATTAAATTTATCAACACGGTTCCTTTGTGTTCAATCCATCTTTTAAAACCCAAAATGAATAGTGTGAGAGGAAAAAATCATGTTAAGAAAAAAAAATAAAGGGGAAGTACCTTAAATATCTAAAATATTAGGTTTAATTATAAGATAATTACTGTTATTCTAGGACTATAACCTATACTTATACTTAACCTTAGAGACATCCAAAAAAATACCATAGAAATATCTCTAGGGATCTCACTAAAGTTTTCACATCCAAGTTTCCAAAGGTTAACTAAACCTTCCCTCCGATACCAACTATAGAGACCCAAGCATGATGTACATGGATGTTACATTACTTTTGTGTAAAACATAATACATAACAAAAACAGACACCCATGGATCGTAATATTTTAGTGTCTTTGGAAACTCAGAATATAATTTTCTCATCTTGGTGAAAGATCTTCAACATCTCCCATAAAGATAGTCCTCTTTTTTCCTTACCTAAAATCATTATTTATATCCCGGGGAAAAGAAAACATAAAAAGGGTGAGCTCAAATACCCAATAAGGGTTAACATAGAGAACATAAAACTATCCATAAATAATTGAACATAAAAACATGAACATAAAATCTAAACATAAAAATCATGAGTAATGACATAAAACAAGGCAGTACATATGACATAGATCATAAAGAACATTAATCATGATAAAATAGAAAGAAATAAAACATGTAATTGTGGAAAACCATTAAGCACATGATATTATTTCCATAGTATCCAAGGCATTTCTACCAATACCATCATTGTGGACAAAGTCAATTACTGAACCGGGTTCACTTGTCCTTCCAGCCCTATATTAGTGAACCAGATTCACTTTCTATTTCAGTCATGTCTATCTCATGAGATATAGATCATTACCCAATGAATTTAAGGGAGATATATGTCCCACACATATCATAATGAAACCATTCTTATATGTTCCACAAAATCATTAATCATACATCATAGCATAACACATGTAATAAAAATGGGATTTACAAACATCATGCAATCATAACATAATCCATATAAAATAAAGGACCTCATAAAAATAATTCCATCATAACATAATTAAATCAATTTAAAAATTAGGATAGAAATGTAACCGTATATCATCTTATATGTAAAATAATTTTGATTCAACAATTGAAATGAATCCTTGAAGAAAATATAATTTCTTCTTAAAAATCGTTTTCTTCTCTCAAAATGCCTTCCAATTTTAAAAAAAATAACAATTACTACCATAAGATGTGGTAAAAAAGGTAAAAATGATTATAAACATACACGGAAGAATAGTAAACATTTTATGAAAACATTTTGAGAAAACATGGACATGACGGATAAACATAACCCTAGTAAATACTTACGAATAAACAACCTCGGATAAGAATGAGATTGGAATAATTATCCCTTACCTTTTATGATCAGTAGAATCATACGTGTCATAAAATAACAAAAATTAAATTAATATGTAATTATAATACCCCCCATAATAAAAATCACAAAAAATTCATGGGAAGCATAAACACCATACAGAAGAAATAGATGTTGATTAAGTCATAAGTTTCACAGAAATAAAAGTGAGACAAAATAATCCCTTACCATATGTACAATATCATCTGTTTGAGTCAGAGACTCTTGTATAGTGAGTTTAAACATATTATTAACTTGTAACAGATCCATAATAATATTTATTATATCATATATGTTTCACTTATGACTTTATTTACCCGTTCATTTGCCAATTCCATGTTAAAGTAGTGTTTTGGGTAAAATCGTTTCATTTATCGTACGTCTTTTGACTTATTAATTTTCATATGATTTTTTATATCTTAAATAATTACTTATAGAGTGTAAAATTTTGTTTATATATCACATATTCTCAATATAAAAAATATATATAATCGATCTATAAATGGATTGAAATACACCGTTCATGGAGACGGTAGGTCGTACGTACGCATGAACGCTGTTTTAGTTTCCTTATTAAATTAAATGGAAGTTAATGACATGTATATATATATAATGTATCATTATTATGTCATATATGTAATCATTATTTATTATATATATACTTTATAATCATTCTTGAATAGTTAACATGGAGAATGAATCTCATCGCATCATGGAGACGGTAATTCGTACGTACGCACGAGCGATGATATCATTCCCATAATTATTGAATGGAATTGGAGTGGATGAAATAATATCTCAGAATTAGAATCATGTTCTAATAATCATATATAGTAATTGTTTTACACCATTATACCCATCCAAGTAAGGTGGTGGTGGGAAACAAATTACACCACGACGCGGAGAAGGTATTCTGTACGTACACATGCGTATTGATTTCATTTCCCATAGGATAGATAGAAAGATAAATAAGGTTGTTTAATATTTATAATAACATATCAGTATATGAGTGATACTTATGTTACTACTTTATAATTAAACAAATATAGAATATAAATTATAAGAAGAAATAAATTTGAAAGAATCGGTAATAGATATTATCTCTTCTTCGACATGCCTCTTCTAAACCTACTCTTATGGCACTAAAGTTGGTCTTTGAAGAATATTAGGACCTTTATTATGTTTATAGGGAAGTGAATATTAGAAATGCACAGGTTTTTTCCGATATTTAATGCTAAAAAGTTTGTGAATTAGAGAGGGAGGAGGTACCCTTTTATAAGAGAGGAGAGGGGCACGTTTGGAAACCTCTAAAATGTTAATTTATAAGAAACTCAAAAGCCACATAAAAACTACTAAAATGACTCAAATTCTAATATAAGATGATATATGGTTGTAATATCATCATCCAATAAAATTTATACATGTTTGGAATTTATTTTGAACGTTATCATTTTTTATCCTTATTAAATATATTTAATTTTATTTGTGGCAATAAGATTCTAAAGTCTAAATTGTTATAAATACTTACTTATGTGTTGTTAATTGTCTATAAGTGGATAAATTATGAAATTATAGACCATATAAATTTCCATTTATAATTTTTAAATATTTTTGTGATTTTTAAACAATTTAATAATATGTTATTTTTATAAAATATCAATAGTATAAATTTGGACACTATTCAATTATTTGAATTTATAGAAAATCCACATAGATGATATATTCAAAAAAAATATTTAATAGATTACTAAAATATAATATTAATCATAAAAAGTCGTGGAGAAATTAAAATAGTTCATATAATATTTATTTTATGATTTCTAAAACCATTTATTTGATATTTCAATCAAAAAAATAATTTCTACATCACTATTGTGTCACCATTAATGATAATTATATAAAACATAAAAATTCTAAATAAATTCACATGATGTAGATAATTTTATTATATTTCTGGAGACTATTTAATTTCTATGTTTTATAAAGTTTATCACTTTGTGAAAATTATTACAATTATAGTGACATGTTGTCACGTTCTTTGGTTTTAATAATAATTACATCATTTTCATGGTCAAAAGTCCATGAAATGAATCTATTCCGACTCTTAGGTGATATGAGTCAACTTTTATTCACCCAATAGAATTATTTAAGATGTTATTGTAATTTTATAATCTTATTTTTACCCTTTATTACCTGATTTACCTTTAACTGTAGTAAATAAAATTTACCGTAGTTACAATTCATAATGTCTAAAAATAAAAAGTAGCCTATTAACAAAATTTATACCTACTGATTCAAAATTTGGAATCCATTTTTCCAAATTCAACACACATCATTTTCAGTATTTAATTTCAAATTAATCCGCCTGTTGAGAAAACGGGGTTTAAAAGTAAAAACATTGCAAAAACTTGAAATGTTTTTACCTATGAATTCAATGTAAAATTAATGATAATGACTTAAATTATATTAAGTGGTAAAAATGTATTGTATTTATAATTTAAAACCATTAAATATTATAATTTAACCATATATATTATCTTGATGAATAAAAGGTTTTTAATTTAAATTTAGCATATTTTTACTATTCATCAAAATATGAAAGTTAACAAAAAAACTTTTAAAAATTATCCAAAGTTAATTTTTATATCCTTATTGAAATGAATAAGTTTATTTTTAAAAATTTAACTTATAAACGTTTCAAAAACTAGATTTAAAGTGGTTACACCATCCAATGGTGACAAAAGTGCATTTTTAAAAAAATATTTATTTAACCTGATTTTTTTGTTCTCATACCGTGTTCTAGAATATGTATAAGATGAATGGTAATGTTATAAAATTAAAAATGTGGTTAATAATATTCATAATGTCTAGTTCATAATAATATTATAACAATATATCATTGTTTAGTGAAACTCAGTATTGTGTAAGACACAATCTATTGAGGAAGGTCGCTCTTTCTTACAACACAACCCAAGAATTGTGTTTGAGTATACTACAATCTAATAGGGTGTTGTGTATAATACAAGCTAATCATGGTGTAGCATACAACACAAGACATCAAAGAAATTAAAAAGAATATTTCTCATAAAATCTCAAGGTTTTACAGGGAATTCTTCCTCCTCATTTCTTTAATATTATTACTTTTTTTTCAGTTGTTTTCAATAATATATTTCCTTATGAACATAAGTTTATTTCTATCTTGAGAGATTTAAACTTCGTTGGTTTATCTGTTAATATTTTCACTACTCTTCAGTTGATGTCAGAATTAATCAGTGAGATCAATTTTGATGTTAATACAGATTTTTCCCAACCTACTATAAAAAATCTCATAGTTCTAAGTTCAATTGGTGAGATTAAACTTGATCATAATATTTTGATGTGTTAATGTCACTAGAGTTGGAGTATTATGGCTATTTTAACTTCAACCGTATTCTTTTTCAAAATTTTAACAGACAATGATCTTTAAATTGGCGAACTCTAAAAGTCATACTTCTATTCGATGTGTCTTCTAGAGACGAAGATATATCAACCAATTTCTAAGGTGTTATTTAATTAAATTTAGTGGAGAGTTATCCTTTAAACCATCAAGTTTATAATTCCAAAGAAAACCATTGATCTTAGCTCCTTTTTTGTTGCTGCATAATGTTAGTCTGCTATATGTTTTTATTTTTTTAACTTTGTAGTCTAAGATTTAGTTACATTGTAAAAACCATGTTACCTCATCTTGTTTCACTACATCATTTAAAAATAAAAATAAAAATAAAAAAAATTAAGAATATGTTTACTCACTCCGCTACTGAAAATAATGGATTTTTATAAAAATAAACCCTGAGAAAATTCACCCGCCTTCTCTGTGGATCGACCCTACACCACTATGCTAGTGTAGGTTATTAAATGTAATTTTGAGGACTGTTATGAACTGTGGTCTGTTCATATGGTATGGGTAAATTTACACATTGAGGAAACAATATCAACATGATATGGCGAAAAATAGAATAAGAGGAAAAGAAGATCTTTATCATGAAACTATATTGAATTGAACAACATACATGGGAATGAAATGTGATTACAGACACAAAGAGGCATCATAACACTAAAATGAAACCAATCACAAAAGATGATAAAATACTTCAACAAAAATCACATAAATAGGAATTTTTGAAGCCTTGGATCAAGACTAAAATAGTTTCCATCACCTCAATTAATGGTGGTGGGACTATGTGTTTTTTGAATATAAAGGAAGAGTGGACTTTTCCACCCTTGAAATTCAAACAGATCCAACTTGCATCCACTGAACTGATGCATCAAAATAAGATTTTAGATGCCCGAATTTCAGTGGGTCATAGAAGACATCAATTAAGATAAGGATGTCCCTAGAGTGTTTGTAAAATTTTATCCAAAATGTATATTTGTTTTGCATGATATGTGTAAAATGGTGGGCTCTTTTTCTGGGTCTCAGAATCTGGCCCCGAATTTTATCACCAAATTAGGCCGCATGGAAATCCCTTGAGTACTCCGAATTATCTCTTGTAACCATTGGATGAAAGGATTACCTTTATTTCCTATATATTCTGTTCAATTTTCTGAATTATTGGTCTTGGATCGTGGCCGTTATAGTCTCTTTATTGGGCAGTTTTCTAGTTTACTTTTCCCATAATGTTGTTGGATCAAGGCCAACATTGGTGGTAATCTAATGTGAATATTCAAGTTCTCCAAAATCATGAATTTATTCTTTATATCATTGGATACCTGAAATTAAAATAAAAAAATATAATCAATAACATTTTGTTTTTTAGGAGGTGTTTAAATATGTACCCAGTACTAGCACACTTTAACAAATAATTACAATCATAATGTGAAATGATATTCAATGTGTAAAATGCACTAGAATGGTGTTTATGAATAATGAATCACATGAATTTTATATATATTAACAATGAATATTACACTCATTTAGTGTCTAATCACAACCCCCATCTTGAGATTTTCTGATCCCAAGAAAAATATATGAAATTTGAATTCCCTTTTCAAAAAACATTTTAAAACAAAATGATCACAAAAAACACTTATAAGAAACAATTATGAAACCCATAAAATTTTTTAAATACAATATTGTTTCATAAGAAAATCCCAATCCCAATCCCATTCTTTTGTTCAAATTCATCACCATATTTTATCCCATGTCAATTAAACATGTTGATGTGTTGTGCATCACAATAGACACGGGGGTTCATCTTTATTCAACAGAGAAATAATGGAAGTTCTAGGTGGAATCACATTTCAATTTTAAGATGAGTATTCAATTATATATATATATATGCAATTTATTTTTTCAGGTTAATTGAAATTGCACTCAATAGAGTCAACCCATGTAGATAGACTTTTCCGATGACTCCCAGGCTCAAAGACCTTAGGGAAACATGTGAAGCCCACATACTCGAGTATCATCTCGAGTTAACTTGGTAAAAAAATTCAAATTACAAAAAATATAGAAAAAATTACAAATAGAGTTCCAAAAAACTATGGAGTCACGATACCCAAGGGCCTAAAGCCACACATTAAGTCATTTTATTTCTCAACACACAAATTTATTATTTTATTTTTCTGAACTCTTTTTTATTACTCGTATTAAAACTAAAATGATCACCAAACATATGATATTAATTTTGGGGACCAAATGAACTCAACCTAATACCCTACTATCCAAATGACTTGTATTGTAAATTTCTTTTATTTGGATGAAAATATAGGTGATGAAATATCACATTAGACACCCACACTTTCCAAAATTTATTCTCATGAAATTATAAATGGATTCAAATTAGAAATAGGGAATGCTAAATTATTTGATTTACAATGTAAATGTGTTCAATTTATATTATCATGTTCAAGGTTAAATAATTGTTTCCTTCCATGCATTTTTTTTTGCACACAAAATTAATTTTTTTTCTTTCTTTTAACCCTCAACATAGAATGAACCTTTACCTTGTGTTTAATGAGAATAAATTATAGAAGAACATAAAAGAGAGGAGTTCAAAAAGGAAATTGAAAATTAGAACCATGGAATTAAGTCACCCGGTGGTTGAAGTCAACATTCATGCTGCTCTAATTCTACCATTTGATGTCTATGTCACTCGTAGAGTTCAATAGTGGAACAAGAAGAAATAAACAAACAAAACAATATATATATATATATATATTTATATAATAAAAAAAATAAAATATAAGTACATTTAACCTATTAGATAATAATTAATCACTGTAATCCATAGGTTAGTGGAATGTGTGTGACCTTGTATCCCTTCGGTCCTAGGTTTGAGTCCCCAGAGCTTCATAAGTTGTGATGGGGGTTTCCACACAACTTAAGACATGTACCTTTAATTTTTATTTTATTTATTATTCTATTATTTTTCTTTTAACATACAAACACATAAAAATAAAATAAATTAATGATACATTGTATTATTTTTAAATTTCTGGGTAAGGAATTACTTAGGGATCACACCACATGACATTGATGAATATGGTGCTCCTATTTCATACCCATCCATACTCATAATAAAAGAACATGTCAGCAATATAAGGTAATATCATATTCAAAGTTTATTTATTGAGTAATTTTTTTAAATATCAAAATTATTGATTAATTCAATTTGATAAATAATGATGATTCACAATGATTGGAAACATGAAAACCATAGGTTTCCTCCCATGCATTGTATTTGTTTAATGTCGTTAGCTCGACATGAATCCCCACAAATTACCCAATATTAACATTTAGAATCTTAAGGACCCCATATTTATCCACTTATAATATATTTTGATTTATTCGTTTTATATAGTTTTTTCAGATACAAACCTATGTTCTATAATGAGTTAAAAAATCCAAGTAATAACAGAAATGGTTGATCCAGTTTCCTATGTAGTCTTGTTTAAGATATTAATGATCATTTCAAATTGTTTTTTTAATAGAATAATGAACACCAACTAAAATTTCATGGTTATACCTTATGAAGGGATACTTGAATGGTGATGGAAAGAAAATAATTTTGAGCTCTTTTTGGATAGGACATTCAAACAGAGATTTAGATTTGGAATTAAACTCAGTTTTATTTTCCAAATTTATCAACAAAATTGGTTCCTTATGAATAGAATATTTAACCAATAAATTGGAATGATTAGTGTTCAGAATTAGTATTGAATCAATTTTTGTGATTTATCCCAATTTTTTGTGATTGGTTTTTCTAAAAAATCATCAATGGATCTATAAAAGTGGAACTCAATCCATCTTATAAAATTTTCCACTTGTGAATAAAAAAATCAGTTTCCTCTTGAATTAGACACCCATCAAAAATTTCTTGATCCTATTCATCTACCCCAAATCCAATGTTTTTGTCTTTAATAAATTCATGAGAGATTTGTGGGAAACTAGACACTTCACATAATGTTACAGAAGGTACAGTTTGTGTTAGGAAGGGTTCCTTACATGTTTTACTGCTTTATAGTTCTAATCACAATGATTAATCCTCAAATTAATCATCTTAATTTTTTTCCATAGTTTTTCAAGTAATGGATGTGGATTTGGATGGATAATGGGACGATACAAATCATCTATTCCTAGTGGATTATTAAGTTCTTCAAATTGCACAAGAGGGTTTTTAGATTAGATTTGTAGGGATTGAAAATCATTATATGTTGGAATGCTTTGTGGATCATAAGAGCTAAATCATTATGTTTCATTAGATTGTTGATGATCCCACCAGTAAAAATTTGGATGGTCATTTTACATCATACATGGAGTTGGTTGATCAAAGTAGGGGTAGGTTCCCCATGTTTGGATTTGTTAGAAATTTCCTTCCATATGAGTGAAGGTTTGAGAATAGAGAAGTGGGATAAAAAAATCCTAGTGTCTAATATAACTTATTTAGTTCCCATGAAATGACACCAAAATTTGGTCTCTCCCAAATTTACCCAAGATTTTAGGGTTAAACAGACGCTCGTAGTTTTGATTGGGTTGTAGAATCCTCAGAGACCTAAAAAATAACCCACAAACACATACATTCTATGGATTGCTTTGTTTCTATGAAGTTGACAACTTTGGGTTGATTTTAGATGTGTATAAGGGATTACTAAAAAATCAAAGTTAATTCAAATTAAGACAATGAGTTGATCTTTGGTTATCAATTAGGGTGGAATAGAATATGGCATACACTTTCATGGATTCACAAATAATGCCTAATACCAATCATTTCATTGTTCACAATGTTAATTTTTCATAATTAATGAACATGGCCAACTCTTTCATGGATTCACAAGTCCAAGGGTATTTCATCTATGACTTGGAAAATAAAACTTGATGTTTTCAGAATATAGGACACCTCGAGAGGCTAATCATACAAACTATGCCAACTACTAACCTTATAAAAAAATCATCGGGCATATGATCAGGGAGTTTTTTATCTTAAATTATCAGATCTTAGACTATATAGAATATATCCACATTGAAATGGGCGACGTCCTAGCACAAGTGGAACATGTCTCTGTTGACACTGAGAGGGACAATAAGGACATCAATGAAGAATAGAAGGTTTGTGGACATGGTATGCGTAATTATGATGACCTAATGGACCATAAAATGTTCTCTTACATCCACAACAATATTTATTCCTTTTGGGTAAAACCATTTCCCCATTCAGTAACCACACCTACTAAAAAACCGCATATGCATCATAGACTTCCAAATCAAAAACTAATATGTCTTGATGAAACTCATGAAATTAGATTCCCTCCTCTATTATGAAGCTTGATACATTCTCAATGAAATAAATCCTTCAATATTGGGTTATGCATCATGTATCTAGACCATACAAGAATATTCCACTGATAAGGAATAATATTCTAATTTTAGTTCCTTCAGGGTTGACATATCATTTCATTGTCTTTGAAAATGATGTATTCCATGAAACCTCATTAGATACCATTATCTAATTTTTGTGAGGAAATGTCATGAATCATAAATCCGGAAAAAAAATCAATACTTTGGAGAAGATAATTCATTCTTCTGATAACAGGTAACAAGCCTCTTGTAAGGGTCAACATACACAGTCTTCACGGGCTGGATCGTCAGGTACACATCCACAACTGACCATATTGTTTGATCGTTCAGATCAAGAAAAAAACAAAAATCTAAACTAATATTGGATAGATCTCAGTCTCGTCCATATTATGCTCATACTACGTTTTACGCTCAATAGAGGAAACCATATATCCCCAACCATGCACAAATTCCACAACATGTAACACCCATTGTGCTCTCTAGTAATGATACAATCAACATGAATAAATTTTTCACCTGTATGGAAGTATAAAGTAATAAATCACCTCACTAAAATAAAATTCAGTATCTCATGACTTGATGTTATATGACTATTAAAGGAGATGTGTGATGCCTTAATCATGTAACTAAAGAGCCCTCTCTAGTTTCTGACTAAGGAACCTCCCTCCAGTGCCTATTGTGGAGGGGAATCTGAATGGTATAAATTAAAATCAATCATTTATTTCTATAAATAAGATGGAGGTTCCACTATTTGGGTGCACATACACCTACTATATGACAAATGAAAGTTCAAAAACCTGGCGATTCTTCATTTTTTAGTGGATAGTATCTCTAATATTGTCCTCATCCCAACCAGAATACTCCACAAGTTTGTGTTTATAGAAACAAATTTGAATCCATCCAACCATATAATCAAGTTTTATGAAAAGGGTGAGTAGAAGCCACATGAAAATATTTGGATGAGGAGTGAATTATTTGATTTGGTAACAAGCAATTAGTTTTGATAGATAGGATAGATACTAACTACAATACACTGTTGGTAAGGGCCTTGAAGTTTCTGCATGTAGTAATCCCTTCTCTATACCATTTGTGCCTCAAAAATCCCTTCAACAGTCGATTAAGGGTACTCTTTATTGTTTATTCTCCCCTCAACTCTTTCGAAACCCACTACCATGATGATGGGTATTTAAAAAAGAGGAAAATAAACTCTAGATTGATAGGTTTGAGATTATTAATAGTCCCAATGACATGATTTCTACTTCAATGGGTTATTGGGTGGATTTGAAAGACATCTTAATCTTTTGAATCATTGGTTATAGTCCATAACCCCAGATCATGGGTGATATTTCATATTCCCTTCGAAGAAGGAGTTAATGAATATTACCTCACACTCCTAAAATGTATAGGACCAATTAATTAAAAAATCACCAATACATATTTCATACCAAGAGGCTCTTTCTAGAGACACTGATCTACAACACCACTAAATGTTCCAAAAATAATGTCTCAATTGAAAAATGATGTCTTACGCTTATATCCTTGATATCAAAGGTGGATCTTTTATTCATAAACCAAATAATAGTGGGTCGTCATATTTTACCACCATGGTCTCTATAGCACAAGAATACATAAATGTGGAATACACCCCCGACCAGAGTAGATAGTGATGATGAAGGGGATTTGGATGATTCCCCTTGACATGTAAATAGGGTTTTTCCACTATTGTCAATGAGATGACCTATGTAAACCTCATGAATAAGATAGATCTTAGTCTAGTACCGATCAATGTAGTCATATCTCAATAGTATGTGTAACATTATTTAGTTATATTGAAACAACACTGAGATATATTCACCAAGACCTATAAAGGAATTACAAGGCTCAACTCATAGATTATTATTCATCATCATGGAAACCCAATGGGCCATCGTGCTTTCAAATAAACTCCTAGGAAAATGCACCCCTCCCATGGTGAAATGGTTGAGGCTTAATTTGATAATCTTATCAAGACCAACTTCATCGGGGAGGTATAGTACCCCAGGTTATAGGCCAACATTGTACTAATCGGGATGAAGAACGGGAAAATCACTGTTAGAATTGAGTTAAGATATCTCAACCACCACTACATAAATGATGAATCTCCTCTTCTGATGATAGAGTTAATGATTGAGAAAATAGCAGTTTTCTAAGACCTATCCTTCTTGGAAGGGGAACAAATATATAATAAAATATTTATGGGCCCTGAAGATGAAGAATCCACCACCTTTAGAGCACATTAGGGAACCATATACTACCAATTTATAGTAAATTTTTTTTTCATACATATATATCTCATATTAAAAGATTAATATTCAATATATGAAATAATCATACACACCCAAATTTTATGGGTATTTCCTAGAAACTTGGACACGTAAAAAACAGGTCCACAATTGAACTCTGTTGTCTCCCACTAATTTCTTTATAGGTATAACCATTCTAAGAAATATCACACATAAGACCTTTCATCATAACCTAGGGAAAGGAAATTGAGGAAAGGGTGACAATATATTCTCAGTAAATGTAAACAAGGTGGACATCAATATAAGAAGCATATGAGGATATAAAAACATTGGTGTAATATTTGAATACAATAAACTTCATATGAAATATCATAATCTTGATAAATTTCATAATTCTTGTAATGTTATCATAAATTATCATAAATGAGTGAAATAATTTGATATTTGGGAAAAACCTTTGAAGAAAACATATATTTTTGGCATACAAATAATCATATACAATTATTTACTTAATAGTAAAGGCTCTATACCAAAACTATCATAGTGGGATGGGTTTACTCTCTAAAACATCATAGTAGTCATGGTACACTCCTAAGACCTTGGTAGTGGAAATATTACCTTACTAAAATTGGCTCAATATCCATTCTAGACCAATTTATCTCATGAGGTACCAAATTTAACCAATTCATTAGAGGGATATATAATTTTGATCCCACCGATCTCATAGTGAAAGTAATTCCTATGTATTCTATAAAATTAAAAAAATAATCATATCATAAATGTTGAAAATAAAATAGTTTTCATAAAAATCTCATCATAGCATACCTCATGGAAGGGAAATGGATTTAATAAATATTTCATCAATTCATCACAATATACCCCATGAAAAAGAAACATGTTTCAAAAACATAACCCAGGGAAACAATATGGGTTCCATAAAAATATTTTCAATATAATAATAATGTTTCATAGAAAATAGATAAGTACATAATCATATGATTATATCCCTAATAAATTTTAAGTAACATCAAAGGATGTCTTCTTATATGGAAAATAATTTTAAAAGATCCCATGGAAGATTCCATGAGGAAATTATCCTTTCCACATTGAAATCACTTATTAAAAATCTAAAAATTACCCAAATATTAAATATAATATTTTGGTAAAAATATCATTTGAAAATTCTAAATGATTCTTGAAATAAATAATTGGTGATAATTATGGGAAATATCTTTCATGTCGAATATATTAATATAAAAATTCCTTTAGAATTTTCCATAAAAGGTCACAAGTGCCCTATTTAAAAAATGAAAATAACATTAGTTTAAAAATATTTTTAGAAAATTAAAATATGGGTAAAATTTTATTAAATAAATAAAAAATTAATTTTCATGAATTTCCTTAAAAACATTTTTAGAACACATGTACATGGAAGAAAAATGATTTTTAACCAAAGAGAAAAATAACGTAGATTTATTAAAACATTATTATAGTATCCTGATTACATAATGATAAGAAAATGAAATGGAATCCTCTATTATGTATAAATAATCCAGGTATAAGAAAAATCATGTGTTTATTGAGAGATATATAATAATATTTCATCATCGCAAACTTAACTATCAACAATTTTAATGAACAATGAGATTGTAACAATAATACTTTTCCACTGTAGTAGCTTTGAATCATAATACCCTTGAAATAAATAAACTTTTAGGGATATTTATATCAGATATATTTTATGATAAAAATACTAAAATACATTAAATTTAATTATATAAATGACATAATAATATAATTGGTGAAGAAGGAATTTTCCCACTCAAATTAAAGTGAGACGAAAATTCCTTACCATAAGTCTCGAATTTCATAAAAAATGGTCAAAAATATTGTATATTAAATATTGGTTTATTATAAATTTATTATACATACATAATAATATTTATCATATCATATATAATTTACTGAAAACCATTTATCACCCATTTATTAAAAAATCATTGTTAAAATCACTATTTATGATAATAAATGTTTTGTTTTTCACGTATGTTTTGGTTCCATAGTTTTGGTCCTTATATATTGATCATATTTATATAATAATAAGTTTGTTTATCATAATATAAATATCATATATACGCATTATATATGTATTTATAGTAATCTATTAATGTTATAGATAGAAAATTAACTACACTATTCTGAGAGATGGCAGGACATACGTACGAATGAACATTACTTTCATTTTTCAAATGGGGGAAAGGAATAAATTTAAATAATAATTTAAATTTCCAGAATAATTGTTATATCATATATATCTTATATGTTCATTAAATATTTCCCTATTATTATCCTTTTCAAAATTTAATTAAAACTGTATCATAACACTTCGATACACGTGATTGATGTTATCATTTTTTAATGGATCAGAAGGTAAGAAAGTACCTATGATATTATAATTAAAAAAGTATAATTATGTCATTAGAATAATATATATAATTTTAATTCATAATTATATCCATCCATGAGAGGTGGTGATCTAAAATGAATTACATCAATATGTGAGGTGTTTATCCTTCACAAACACAGTCGACGTTTTCATTTATCAATTGATCGAAGAGTATATTTACAGAGGTTATTAAATTTATATAATAGTATCCCATTATAGTTTATATACTGATTTTATTATATAATCACATTTTAAAATGTTTTTTAAGGAGCTGGAAGAATAAATATTACAAAAACACGTGGTTAAGAACTACACCTCTTCTTTAGAGATCCTATTTAGCTTTATACCTGAATACTTTTTAGAAGTGTAACCTAACAAAAATAAAGGCTCATGATAATGGAGAGATAAAAAAGAAAGATATTTGTGATTTCCTGGGTTAAAAATATTCTATATAAGAGTGAATATGATAGGACATGTGTGTCATTTTATATGTGGGGGAGATGACACACATGGAATATTTGAAAGGAAAAAAATTATACCCATGTTTTACATAGGATACGTGCCTAAAAAATGGATCATTTGAAATATTTATATGATATATGGTTTAAATTCAACTATAAAAGAAAAATATTACAATTTATTAGGTCATTTTAACCTATGTAATTTATTTTAAACCTAGGAAAATCTGTTTTAAACATTACCAAATTAATTAGTGCTTACTCTTTTTAGTTTTAATTATGATGAATATAAATTTTGAATAAATTTTTATAAATTCAATTCAAAAATGTATAAGAATTTAATTTAAAATTTGACCCACATATGAGTTGAAAAATGGTTTTCCAAAGAAACATCTTTCCAAAGTATGAAAATATTTACCTAAAAATTAAACATGAACTTGATTTTAATGGCCTTAATTGGAATAATAATAATATAACTGAACTAATTTTAATTTTAATTTTTTTTAAAAATTATAATCTGGTAAATTATTTAATCCAAATCACATTTTTTATTGAAATTGTTTTTCTCAATATTAAATAAAAAAATAATCTTCTAAGAAAACTCTCAAAAATTCCCCATATATATTTTTGAAACATTAATTGTGAAATTGAAGTTCATTTTGTTGAATCTTTTTTATAAAATTTGAAAAAAAAATATTATTTTTCCAAAGTGATAAATACAAATCATCTTTGGAGATAAAAATTATTTTGGAAGCATATATAGAATTTCTTTAATATTAAGTAATTATTTATCAATATAAATTTTTATATTAAAACATTATAATTAGGTTTAAAATTTTAATTATACATGTTCAAAGCTCTATGTTTAAATAATAGGATATAATGGTAATTGATAAATAATATTATTAATTATATGTTGTGGTTCTTTAAAACATGGTTTTTTATATAGCACAAGATGTCAAAGTAATTAAATTTATTTGAAAAAATATATTTTATAAAATATCATGTAACATTATATTCCCATTAAAATGAATTTAAATCTTAAAATTCCAAAACATTGAAATAAAAAAATTAGGATACTTTTGTCTCATCATATCGCTAGGTACTCATGTAGCTTCTTAATGTTGGTGGTTTTCCTATAAAGACTTAACTATGTGTGTGTCCTAGTTTCATAGAAAATTCTCTCTGTGATCTAGAATCTCTAAGGGTTTTTATTCACAAGAAATATCATTATATATATATATATGTATATTAAATTTTAGTTCATTACATTTTATGTAGAACCTATGTAATTCCATAGTATTGACACATGGAACAGATAATGGACTTTAGAGTGGTGAGGTAGAAGTGCAAAGAGATAAGAAACCAGCCCAACTTGAGTGAGAATTTCAAAAGGGAAAATACACATAGGTCTGAGAAATCTTTTATTCTAGAATATCATTAGCTCTTCCATGGGGAAATTCAAATTAATGCCGTCACACCAACTTTAATCTCCCAGTCACAACAATGATTGTTTATATTATTATTTTTTGACTATGGGAATCCTTGATGTTTTATTGAATGGATATTAATTTCTATATAGTTTTCTCATCTATCTCGGGTCCCAATAACTCTATTTATTGAACATAATACCATGATATTGCATTTATACACTTATTTACACAGATATATTCATAAGGACCCATGTGAATTCTTGAGTGAAATATATTTATTTATAAAAACTCAAAAATGGGATGGTGTTGATCCAAAAAACCATGGAAATTCATAGACCAATATTGAGGAACTTCTTATGGGGTTTCAATTTCTCACTCTAACTAACCATCTATATGAGGAAGATATGTAGTGTTGAAACTTAAAATGAGATGGAGATCCTACTAAAGACATAAATAGAACATTGAGGTAAACCTTAAATCTTGGTCTGAAATAATATTATATGGTACTCCATGAAACCTCACAACATACTTAATGTATATCCTAGATAGATGATCAAGAAATAAGTATTCTCTGATATTGATGAAGTGTGTTGAATTTGTAATGAGATCCACTACTACCCATGAATAAATATTCCATTTATATTTTTTGGGGGATTCTGAAAACAAAATCAATAGTTCTGTTTTTATATATCCATTATAGTGTGGGTAATGGTTATAACATCCCCTTAGAATTTTGACAGTCATCCTAATCTTTTAGACATACCAAACACCAAGATATAAACTCTTGAATATATTTCTTCATGTCAACCCACCAAAAATATAGTTTCAGATATATATACATGTTTTTAGTTATATGATGAATAGATAATAAAAAAATATGAACCTCCTATAATATCTCATTATTTAAATATATTTGTAAAAAAACTCATACATGGTTGCAAAAAAATATTCTTCCATCCAAATCATGGTTAAACTCAGTAACATTTCTCACTATTTTTTTAGATTTATATATTATTTTTATGACTATTTAATTCTTAGTTTGATGGATGGTGGGGTGATCATTGGAAAAATATAGGATTTATCTACATAATGATTTCATGATACATTCTTTGTGAATCCATAAATATTATGTCTTTTGTGGTCATATTCACAAAAAATCAATCATGATCATTTTGACTTAAAGCAGCATGCAAATAATTCTCTTTCTGGGGTTGGTATTGTATTGATTAGTCATTATATTTAATCAGTTCCAATGATTTTCTTGAGTGCAAATTAAACTCCTTCTATGTGAATATTTATTTTAAAATATTGTAGTAAGTGTAAGTATCACAACATTCTTCATAAGGATAACTCCAATATAACTATGAAAACATTGGTTATCAATAAAATTCATAGGTTTGGGATAATTTTCAATTACATTTTTCTTTGATGGATCCACATATATACCGTCCCTTGAAATTATTTGACAAAAAATGAAACTTTTGGTAGATTGAATTCACAATTGGTAAATTTTACATATAAATTATCCTTCTACAGGATCTCCAACACAATTCTCAAGTGGTCTTCTTGATCATCCTTTCTCTATGAATATAAAAAATATCATCTATAAGAATTCCACAGACAGATCAACGTAATATCTAAATACTCTCTTAATTAAATTCATTTATATAGTATTGTAATTAGTGGTCCAAAATTCAATCACAATGTTTTCATATTATAATAACATAGGCATCTCATACATAGTTATAAAATCTTTTTAGATGAATATTTTTTGTATTACAAAAACAGATGACCGAGAATCATAATGGTTTCGTTTCTTTTTAGACTTGGTATACTCTCTTCTTATTTATGGAATGATCTAAAATTTTTGCAACAAATATATTCAAATTTTTTAATCTTATTATAAATAGACTACATAAAATATTTCATCATAACCTAGTGAAGTAAAAATAAGAAAGGGTGGTCTCATATCTCAGTAAGGGTAAATAAGTGGAAATACATAGATATAATGTAATCATAAGGGTATGATAATTTAATTTTAACATTTGAAAACCATAGAATGTATATCCAAGATCAAAATCATAATCCATGGAGTAAATAATGGAAGTTAATACGACATTATTTATAAGGAAATCAAATAACATGAACTATGGATGCATTATGTTGACATAATACATGGAATTGTGAAATATACATAATCATGGAAATTAATTCTGATTGTGGTAATAATAATCTATGCACACTTTTAAGTCTATCACTAAGGAATGAGTTCACTCCCCTAACCATCATAATATTCAGAGTTCAATCTCCTATCCATAAGAGCAAAAACATTTCCTTTCTATGCTAACATCACTCTTATTCAAGTCCAATCCATCTAATTAGTTTTGAATCTTTTCCTAATGTATTTGAGGAAGATATAGGTCTAACCCATAACATAATGAAAATCATTCTTATGTGGTAAAAAATATAATAAAATATTCATCATATAATTATCCATGATATTGAATTGGTTTTATTAAATTTTCATAATATCATTACACATGGAAAATAGGATGTTTTAATAATAATTTCATCATAGAATTGCCCATGAAAACAAGGTCAGTTCATAATAATTTCCTCATGTTTTAACCCTCAAAAGAGAAATATGTTTCATAAAAATAATTCCATTATAAACAAGAACCATTCATAGAAATAATTATAATGGTGTCCTTAGATTATAGACCTAGTAATACAAAGGTAATAACAATAGAATTAATCTTAAATGAATTTCTTTGAAAGATCGTTTAAAATTTTGCTTTGATAAAAAAATATTTTCTTTTAAAATCACTCTTTAAAACTAAAAAATCATAAATATTTTGGGAATTATATTACTTTGAAAATAAACTTTGAAACATATAATGGAATCTTTAAAAATAATTTAAAACCTTTCTTGTAGAAAATATCCTTTCCTTTTTGAGATAACATTATAAAACCTAAAAAATTTGGAAAATTAATTTATTTAAAAATAATCATTAAATATTATAAAGAAAATTAAAATAAACTATAAGTTATGAATTATTTAAATTTCATTAATTTTATAGAAGTTTAAAGAATGATTTGGGTCACGCTTTTTGGTTAAAGATATGTGGTAATTTTTTGGGGAATGAAATAAATATAAATTAAAAAAAAATTATAAAAATTCATATATGGGTAAAAATTTAATTAATAAATAATTTTTATAATGTTAAAAGAATTTTTTTTAAATTTTTTTTATAAAACATGGTTTGGAAGAAAAATGGGTTTTGACTAGAGAGTGAAATAATAATAAATTTCATAAAAATATTATTTTAATCACCTGAGTACATAAAGAGTGTGAGGAGGAAGTAAAATATATATTATAATGAAATAATCAAAGGAGAATAAAATTCATTATTTTCTTAATAGTTAGATAATAATATTTCCTCATTGAAAACAAAATCATAAACAATCCTGATAAATGATGAGATTTTATCATAAAACTCTAACTAATTTGATAACATTTAATCATAAAAACCAAGAAATAATAATATTAAATGAAACAAAAAATTTCATGAAAGTGTATAAATTCATTATATTACATGTCAAAATGTATATATATATACCTAAAAAAAGAAGATAGTTTCTTAACATGAAATATGCCTCAATTAGCGAAAATTAAGATAAAAAACCCTACAGCTTTGGTATCTTTTGAACAAAAAACACCATGAAATATATATCATAAAATGGGAATTTAAATCTCCATAATTATATTTATTATAAATTTAAAATACAGTAATCTATATTATATTCCCCAGATTAAAGAAAAAAGTGTTTAATATGGTATGAATCTCTTGAATATAAAAGTGAGATGAAAAATCCATTACCACTCTAGTAATATTTTAAATTGTATGCCACAATAAAGAATTAAATGAAATGAAACATTTATTATATTTAAAACAACATTATTCATGATATAAAATATCAAATACAAAGTATAAAAGCCACATAAAATAAATGAGTGGTGAATATTCATATTTCTCCAAAAAAATAAAAGAGAAAATATATATGTATTACCTAATGTCCTGATTTCCTTCTTAATGGTCCAAAACTACTTTATGGAAAATATAATTTATTTATAAATATTATAAATAAATAAAATCATATTTTTCATACCCTATATGATTAATTTATGAGAATTCATTGTCATATAATCATTAATTCTTTTTTAAAATCACATTTCATGTAAAAATATTTTGTTTTCTGTGTATGTTTTAATTTTTTTAATTTTTTTGGGTCTTATTACATAGATAATGGTCCAATTATCGACATAATGTTAACAATATTCTAAATAATATATATATTTTCTGAATATGAATATATCATAAACTATAAAATTTTTTGGTAGAAAATGAAATACCCTGTTCATGGATATGGTAAGTCATATGTACGAAAGAACATTGTTTCAGCGTTCATGATAAAATAACATAAATAAGTTTAAATTATATTTTGAAGTTATAAAATATTTTTTTTGTAATATATATCATATATTTTTATTTAAATATATATTTAATAAGTTTCATGTAAAGCCTACATGAAAAATACATCACAGTTCTTCACAATATAGTAGTCCACCATGAAGACAAATGATGTTATCGTATCCACTAAATAATGGGAAGTAAGAATGTATATATGATATAATAATTAAATAATTATAATTAAACTAAATATATTAAATATATTAATTTAATCTCTCTTTATTTCCATCCAAATAAAACAAAATTGATAATACATCATATCGGTTCGTGATACAGTAGTCTGATCTACAAAAAAAGACACTATTGTTTTCTAATGGGTTAGGTTGGGTGGTGTTATTATTAAATATGTATAATAATATTATAAATATAATATATAAACAAACAATTTGTGAGTATATCTGTCCATGAGAGTTGGTGATGAAAAACAAATAGCATCGGTTTGTGAGGAGGTAGTTCAACGTACACCAGAACCATGATTTCATATCCCATCTAATGGAAGAGAATAAGGATATAGTATTGAACTTACTATACAAAAATTTCAATATATTAAATTTAATTATTTTATTATATAATCATTTTTGAAATATATTTTATATAGGTGGAGTAATAAATAAAATAAAATGATTGCTTAGGGATATTACCTCTAATTCAAACAACATCGTAGAGTTTACACCAAATGGATTATTAGGATGGATTTATGAACAAAATAAGGCTTATAGAATGATATAATGGAAGTAATGAAGTTATTTTGGAATTTAATGTTCGATTAAATGGGTTATGGATATGTGAAGAGGAGATGATAGTGGTATCCTTTTATAAGTCAGATGAGTGGTACATTGTAAATTCAGAAAAAAAAGGTGTACCCATGTTTTTCAAATTCCAAAACGCACCAAAATGGATCGTAATCATTAAAAAAAGTATAAAAAAATAAATACTTCCATAAAATGGGTTTTTACAAGTTTTTGTTTATTTTTATCCCTTATCTTTTTATTTTAGCACATATAAACCCATTTTTACCATAACCATGGTAAATAATTTTTATTATTTTTAATATTAGTTATAATCACAAATTAATTTATCCTTATTAGATAAAATAAATAATTATGATTAAAAATATTGAATCCATTTTTAAAAATTCCATTCAAACAAGTTTGAAAATTTAATTAAAAATTAGTCGCGTACACGTGACGAAAAGGGTTTTTCCAAAGAGAAAATTCTCAAAAGATTAAAAAAGTTTTTATATTCAAATGTATTTTGAAATTAATTCAAATGAAATAAATTAGAATAATTGATATATTATTGATCTTATTTTCCAACTAAATCCATATTAAAATAATTTTTTATTTTTTAAATTATTTAAAAGAAATGGAAATTCGAATAAAAAACGAGTATTTTTCACTATTAATCCAAAACATTAACTTATCAAAAAATTCTCAAAAAATAAAAAAAGTATTATTTTGTCTTGATAATTTTGAAGATAATGTTTATTTTTTAAATAAATTTTTTAAAATTTTTAACAAAATATTTTAATATAATTTCACAAAAGTCAAATTAATGATTTTTAGAAAAGACACAGTTTTGGATATAAAATTTGATTAATTATTTTCTATTTTTATAGAAGAAAAATTAGATGAATATTAAAAAATATATTGAATATAAAATATATAAATTTTTTTAATCATTCAACAGAAGTAATTTATCTAATTTATTGACGTGAAACTTGTTTGTGTCTATAAAAATAGTTTTTACAAAAGAGGTTTATTTTATTTGCAATTTTTTATTTTAATTTATAAATAATTGGCCACTAACTAATTCATTTTATGTACTTTGGTAAACAATATATTTTCATAATTTATTTAATAAAATTCATATATACCATACTAATGGCTAGGTGATTACAATCATATTTAATAATAAATTTTTAAAGATATGTTAAATTTCATTTAAACTCAATGTTGCATGTAATGCAATATACAGATGGTTTTATGAGTAATATATACTAGAATTAGTGTGGAATTTAATGTTATATACAATAATTGTTTCTTGAAAAAAAATATCAAAAAGATTAAATTTATTTAAAAAATCACAAAATATTTGGGTATTTTAAAAAATCACAAAACATTATGGGGTTACATTCTCCCCCTAAAATAAATTGAATCCCCTTAATTTTAACTTTTTATTAGTAAACATTTTTTTACATATGAACATACAATTTTGGTGAACCCACATGGTAAAAATAATTAACAATACATTCTCTTGAAAATAGAGAATGGGATGTGTGTAAGTCATATGCAATAACAGATACTAGGTTTCCAAATAGGAAAACATTGATAGGAAGTAAAAAATTTGGCAAGAAGAAATGTGTTATATCCAAATAATGATAGAGAATGACAGAGATAATTGATCACATGAAAGTGCATTATCATGAGAAAATCATGAACCCCAAAACCATAAACTAAATAGGTGTGAAAAAGTACATTGATATCATAAAAATGACAATAATAAGACAAAACATTATTTCAACATCCTTTTTCCTAAATTTAAGGATTCTTCATGTGAAGTTATTCTTACTTGATTTAATTCAATTTAAGAAGCATAATATAATTAATTTCTTCTTATTTGATCAATTTCCATTGGATATCTTACTCCAATAAATAATGAATATCCTTTTTTTATTTCCAAATCACTAGTGGATCAAAAGATCAATAAAATAATGATATGTAATTCCTTTTTTATCATGTTTTAATAAAACAAAATTGTTAAGAAAAATTATCAAATGTGCATAAATATTTAAATTGTGAAATAACATAATAATCTCTAAAACCTCATCCAATGTTCAACTTAATCAATTCCACAAATATTTTTCCTTAAGGGTCCTCCATTTTTTCCCCAAACATTAATTTCAAATATTTTGAAATAAGAACCCTAAATTTTAAAAATAATCTAATAATTAATACCCCAAACAACATGATGTATCTCTTAGTATAACATAATAAATATGTAAATAATTTGATCATATATTATCCTATAACATTGTAATATTTTTAATAATCATAAATCCTTAATAAAAACATACCTAAGGTCAAACATTAACTCTTTCCTCATTCCTTAAAAAATATCATATAATATTTAATACATTCCAAATATAAATTTATTTTAAACTCCATCAATGAAAAATTAAGACACTTTATCATCAAATAATTAATAAATTCAAAGGTAATTAATATTATTCAATTTAAATTATCCATGTTAATCATCTCTTTTTTCGAAACTAAACTTCATTTATTAAACATGAAGAAAATATTAAGTTTTGGCTTTATTTAACGATAATATCACATTTTAATTAAATATCTTTTATATGCCATCAATACCATTTAAAATATTCTTGAATCTACTTAATGAAAAAATATTTTAACAATCCATTGAGGATTCATGATTATAATAATCAAAATACCAGAGATAAAAATATAACTCTTTGAATCCCAATACAAGAATACATCAATAATTCTACTATTTTCATACACCATTAACCATACTTCAATGACTTATTAACTAAAAATAATTTTTTTTAAAATTTAATTTATATTCTCCTAGTCATCAGAAATATGACCATTAATCATAAACACTTTCTAATTTTCCCAATGATATTTCCTTTTAATACATTGATTTTCATAATTCTCATACTTCTTTATGTTAAACATTCAATTATTGATGATATATTAAGGATAGAATTATTTTACTATAGTAAATTAACTAAACATTTCACTTTTCCCTTGTAATTATGTTTTTAGTGTCGTTTTCCACAATTAAAACATATTGATGTTCTTTTGATACATTCACTTTTCTATTTCTTCCCACATTCATGAAATATTGGATATAGACCCTTCTTTCCTCCATGGAATCCAACACTCAAACTCTCAACAAACTCTATCCTTCTCTTATTTGGTGACTTTGTGAGTTAGATAATGTGTAAATTATTAATCATATGTCATGATAACTGATTAGGAATAATCAAAATATTATTAACTCTTGTCATCATTCCATTTAGTGTGCCATCAACACATTTTTAATAACATTAAATTTTACACCAATTACATATCGATCCCTCCATTGACTAAAAATAAAAATCATTGTGTGAGTAAAAATATTCATAATGGGAAACCAAATAATCTAGAAAAATCCCCAATAATATTTCTAAATAATGACACATATAGATATTACATGGGAGTGTTAAACCTAGTATGCAATAAGGCCTATTTTTATGTACTATGTGATAGTCGTGTCTAGAAAAATTCACCCTTTTAGAGTTATTACCCCATGGTACGTAAATTCTTGAGCGACATCAACTTGTATTTTCTAAACAGGGAATTTATTTCATGGAAACCACTCACTAAATTATATATGAAAAATATAGGTTATTATCATATAATTTCCCTCATCCTTAGACTTATCCATAGACAAGTCCTTAGATATATCACTAATGTTCTCTCATCTTTATTTTCAAATGTTTTAAGAAACCTATCTCTTAGTGCAAACTATAACATACCATGATTCTCATATATAGATATTACATCATTTTATAGGAATATTCATTAATTTACTCTAACATAGTCTTGATGATCATAGTTTTTTATGGAATTTGGGTACTAGGTAAACCATATTCTTATTTAGTGAAACATCGTTAATGATTCCCACAGACATCTCCCAATTTAATAATCACCATTAATAGACCCTACATAAAACCATTCCTCATAACCTGAGGAATGAAAAATAATAAAGTAAATTCTTAGATGCTTAATAAAGGTAAAAAATGAAAAATACAAAACTATAATCTGAGAATATCGGTATAAGAACATGATCATAACATATTAAAACCAAACTCTACATGTCAATGATCAAAATATTGAGTCATGGAATGAATATTTACGTCTCATAAGACATTAGTAATTAGTAAATCAAATAATATTAACCATTAGAGTATTAAATTGATAAAAGACATGTAATTATTGAGTACACATAAGCATAGAAACTCATTTTTATAGTATCGTGGCTTATATCAAAGGCTATCATAGTAGAATGGATTTACTCCTCAAACCATCAAAGTAGTAAAGGTTCACTCCAAAGACAATTGAAAACTCAATATGATTTATATCTGAAATAAGTTGTGTGAGCATAACAGAAATATTATGTATTCTATCTCCCATAAGATTCTTTTATATAGGAGGAAAATAATTTAATTCTCCATCACATTTATAATTAAAATTATTACATTAGGTTAAATCTATTTACTAAAAATAAAATAAAAATTTAATAAATGAAAATCATAGGGGAAAACTGTATGATAAAGAAATATAATTTATAAATAGTTTACATCAGGACATCGTCTTATATGACCCATTAGGTTTAACCCAGATCATTCATGAACATAATAAAAAAGTTTAAGATTTTATCCTATACTGAGAATTACCTAAAACTTTTGTATCATACATGCTTAAAAAGTTAAACTGAACTCATCCCCTCATACCCAAATTAGCTACCCAAAATTTTCATACATAGATATTGCATATTTTAGATTAAAATTCAATAAATTACCAAATCATGAGACTGAAGATAATAAATTTATTGTGCCTTTATAATTATGGATGATAAACAACTTTTTCATAAAATATCTACTTTATATCCTATTTAGTTCATTATAACAAGAACCATTTTTGACATATCATACTTTAAAACATTCTTCAATCCTAGTGAAAGGAAACATAAGAAAATAGTGAGATCAGAATATCATTAAGGGTAAACATGGGAAATATCTACGATTACAAAAGAATATAATGATTATAATTGTGTAATAACATGAACCCAACATTTTAAAATTATACCCCCATATCAAAGATCATAACAATAAAACATTAAATAAATCTTGTCACTTTATAAGACATCATCCATTAAAGAAATTGATCCACGAGATAAGAACATTGGCATAAGACCTAGAATTGTGGCATATATATAAGAATAAAAAATAGTTTCCGTATCAGAAAGGGATATTTTCTAAAAAAACATAGTAGAACGGTTTCACTCTCCAATCCATCTTAGAATTCAAGGTTCTCTAATAAGACTAACTTAGTAGAATATTATCCTTGTTAAACTCGTCTCACTCCCCATATTAGTAATGTTTGTCTCCTGAAATATCATTATTTAACCAATCCATTGGATGATAAGAATTTATACATGATATTACAATTTTCAAATTATAAAAATGTTATAAATATCATATATTCAAATTTAACCCATCAAAATTCCCAACCATAATAGAGGGTGATGAAAAATAAACTATATCACTGTTTAGAGATGGTAAGAAATATGTACAAACGATGGATACATTAATTACTTATTTGATGAAAAATAAGATTTATAATGGTTTCTTAATAATAATAATAACATTTCAAAATATAATGAATATTTTTAGTATATAACAAAAAGTTTAAAATAAAGTTATTGTTTTATGTAGATTACCTCTTCTTGGAAATAAATCCTTTAAATATCAATATAACGAATCTTGAGTTGATTGTTTAAGAATAAAAAAGTTCTCTATAACAAGGATAAGGAATTGTTTAAGATAGTTTTTATGATTATGGTTAGTATATAATACTCAATGTGGTGTAATCAATGGAAGAAGTGTGTTTCTTTTTAATAATTGAGGTGAGGAACACTTTGGGAATATCTCAAAATATTAAAGTATAATAAATTAATTATCAAAAAAATACCTCAAAATGGAATGTTATTGGAATATAAGGTGGGATAGGGTTTCAATACAATCAAAAAAATAGACGAGTTTAAATGTAATTTTCAACCTTATCAGTTTGAATAGCCCTTAGTTAACCGATTTAAATTTTAACTAGGGTAACATACTTTTATATGTTTAAAGGTTTAAAGTTTAACATATGAGGAGTAAATCATACCATAAAAGGAATTTTTTTGAAATTTTAGACCATATCATAATCAAAATTTATAATTTTAATATTCTGTTTATTTTTAAATAATTTTAAAAAATATTTTTTTTGATAGAGTATCATTATTGTCAATTCTGACTCTATCTATTAAACTAGATTTAAAAACATAAATAAAAAATATAAAATTAAATAAAATTATTTTAACACGTCTCTAACATATCATAATGATATTTAAAATTTTTGAATCACCATAATTATAGCAAATTATAATACTTATAAAATTTTTAATATCATTTATTTTATTTTTCCCTTAATTGAATAATTATTGCCTCCACATTTGGTATGTATTTTAGGTAATTATATAATTATTAAAAAATATATTTAATTACTATCATGAATATAATTTCATTAGGCCCATAAATACAATTAATTTTCTTTCATATTTATGTTTTTGTCTCTATTTGAACCCATAAATAATATATAAAACTAAAAGACTGAAATTTTGTCACAACCTTTCATTTAAATAATATATAAGTCATTTAATGGAAAAGTTTCCATTAAAGAACTCAATTTATAAATTATGGATAGGTATAGAATTATAAATTATGTTTAATCCATATTAACATTATATACCCTTTACTAAGGTGTTAAAATTTACCACAGTTACAGTTCATATTGAATAAAAATAAAAGAGGCCTAATAAAATAAATTGAACCACCTTATTACAAATATAAAATTAATATTATCTAATTAAATAACTATAAATTTGATAAATTAATATTAAAGAAATTTCTCAAAAATACAACAAAAACTACTTTCTGAGAAAAATACATTTTTAAGTATAAAACGTGATTTTTTCTTTTCCTATTATTTGAAAAATATTTTCTAATGAATAAAATAATTTATCAATTAAATAATATATATTTCATTATAATCATTCACCAAAAGTTATTAATTTAATATATTCATGTAAAACTCATTGTTTTTATGAAATATTTTCTTCAAAACAAACATCACTTCAATTATAAATTATTATTTTTAATTATATTCATTTGATTACTAATGAATTTATTTTATAAATGAATAAACAATATATTTTTCATAATTTAGTTATTAATATTCATTACCTCTAATTTAACAACTACACGGTAACTGACACATCGTATTTTAATAATATTACAGGGTCTGCTTAAACTCATTATTGCATGAAACACATGATATCAAAGAAATAAAATTATTTAAAGAGAAATGTTTTGTATAAATGTCAAGGTTCTATATGAATACTACATTTATAGTGTATTTATATTCCCAGCCAAAGTTGACTCATGTTAACTGATCATAGAATGATCGAGTTGTTACCTTGGTATTTCTAGATTCATTTCTTATATAACGCACCCAAGATGATCTGGTTATTCATGTGTCACATAGAAGGGTTATCACATCTATCCCCTATGATGATGAAGATGAATATAAGAATAAATTTTATATATGAATCTCTATATTAGGGCCATCAAATACTCAGTAATTCAATGAACTACCGCATTATATGACTACCTGCATTGAGTATCTCTAACATAGGACTCTCCAACCACACATGGTGGAGCCTGATAGAATTAATTGTCTGTTGGTACAATTTACACTTCAGTATGGCCCCGATATAGTGAAAACCCTCAACATGAATGAGGTTTATTGAATCATTCATCATGGTGTTCAAAAAAGGAGATCATGAAAGATATATAATATGTATAAACTAGAACATATAGATCTTATCATGTATGATTGATGCTCTCTCACCAAATTCGAAGACTATGGTATTTCAGGACCACTATAGCTGATAACTGCATTTAGATCACTAAGAGGTTTCATTATTTTTAAATTCATTAAAACTTTGTTCATTATAAATAATATATTATCCATTCCACTAAATATCGGTGGCCCTTTATCTCTTGGGGACTCGATGTTGTGGGACCCTACCCACAAGATTCAATTCGATAGTACATGTTCATTATGAATGCCACATAATTTTTATCAAAGATCCCAAATTCTATCCACCTAAAAATTTATTACCCAATATTTGTTTCATTTTTTTAATCCCCACATCATCCTTTTATTCAAGATCCATCACACGATTCTCATAGACATGGAACAAACTTTTGTGCTTCTGAGATAAATAATATTTTCTCGAAGTTTAATATCTGGTCTGTCCATACCAACAAATATCATATGTAGAAGAATGGGAAGACTTATGAATTCAACAAATCCCTCGCTAACATCCTATGGATGATGTTGGGATGTAAAAAGAATTTTTTTCCTGATAATATCTATAATTATATTTTGGCCTATCAAAATACGGTATTAAATTACACCAAAGTGACATCATACTCTTTTGTTTATGGGATAGAGGAAGTGTTACAAATAGAGGTTAATTTTTAGTCACTCCAAGAATCCTTTTCTTATCAAAATATTCCCAATATTAGATCTAGAGTCCAATTTTTCATGTTATAATCCCTGAAATAAAACGTGGTCCCAATGCTTTATAACCTAAAAGACATCAAAATCAGCTGGTGTGAGAATCCAAAAAAAGGTTCACCATTTCACTTTCTTTTATTTGATATGGTAATTGATATAAGGATGTAGATGATACATATGAAAAATCCTCTGAAAATAGAAAACATATGGGATGTACCTTAGCTTATTCATAAGTTCGACTCCAATGGTGCATACTCATTGATCACCATGGGTAGGGAGTGCATCACACCTCCCACTAATTCCATGTTCCTAAAGAGGTACATCATGACAATCGGTTTAGTAAAATAAATTTCAATTTAAAATTAAAATATAAGTTTCCCAATCACATTGTGTAAAATTTAATCATAAGTTTCTTGTCACATGATTTAAAAAATGTTTCAAATTTACTCCTTTATAAGACATTAAACTATTGGAATCTATCTTAGTCACATACTATTAAACTACATGACACCATGGTAAATATTATGAAAACATAAACTAAATCCCCTAAATTTCCTCATTGTATTAAATTAAACTTAATTTTAAATTTCCTTTCCCTATGAAATTAAACTACTTGTTCTATAACACCTCGAAATTCTTATGTAATAACATTATCTCTTACAGTGTGTATGGCATGAAACACTAAGAATAAAAGGGAATATAAACTCCAATTACATTATAATAAAATTACTATTTAAATAAACTCCATATATTCTATTAGCTTTAATGCCTTAAAATATGGTCTTATCTTATTTTATAAGAAACATAATTTTCATCTTACTATACATGGACCACCAAGGTCATATTGCATTACAAACAACACTAACTTTCTTCAGTGGATTGTGTTACACACAACACTAACTTTTGCCGACAACAATTAACTTTATTATTTAAAATGAAATTTATCACATAGAAGATAAATTTTTCATTATAAATAGGATTAAATAACTTATGTAAATATAATACTGAAATAATTTGTTACCTATTTAGTATAAATTAATATTAAAACCAATTGAATATATAAAAAATGCTTTTATAAAGATATATTTTTATGCCTCCATAGGATGTTGCCATTATAAATTAAATTAATTACTATTATTAAATGATATTAATGAAAAAAATTATATATTCAATCAAATATTTTTTTACATTCATCCAATAGATTTTATAGGCATAATATAAGACCAAATATAATTCTATAGATAAAAAAAATTTATTTTTCTAAAGAAGTTTTTATCACCTTTTACTAGATCACTTTTTGGAATATATATTTTGATACTTTTGTAAATTATATTTGAAATAATATACTTTATTGTTAAAATTTACATTCCAAAATTAACATAGTTTGAACTTTTTTTATTTTTATATAAAGTTTCATTTTTTGATTAATGGTGAAAATACCAAATTTAAATTGAAAAACATTTCTTCTTCTAAATACTTATAATGTTTAATCATATTTTTAATTGGTTTTAAAGTATAATTAGATTAATTTTAAATATATAAATTAAATATATATTTTTGGTATTATGTTTATATTAAATTTACATATAAAATCATTTTAAACTTTCAACATTTTCACTTCAATGATATGGTTTGTCACCAAATCTATGGGGTTAACACAATATTAAAATTTTCCACATAGGTGATTCATATTTGGAAATTTGGTATATATATTTAGAATAATAATAATAGTTATGTATATTATTTTTAACATAATTATTGACCGTAATATTTAGTTAAAATAGCTAAAATTATTTAATGGGACTAAGGTTGCAACATGGTTTTTCACATAAAATGCATTTGTATTAATATTAATTTTACACACACAATTGTTTTTTATTTAGTGAATTGGAATTAATATTAAGAAAATTATTTATAAATTATATAATAAATCACTTTTAATTATATTCTTAATGGATAAATTACCTAGCTGAAGAAAAAAATATATACAATTTACTTTAATAAAAACTATAAATATAAAATTGAGTAAACATAAAGAATAAGGTAAAAAATGATAAAAATACATTTTTATTGTTTTTTGAGTTTGGATAGACCAAAAATTCCATCAAATCCATTATTTTTCAATTTTTAAGAACATTACATTAGTCTGTCCTCCAAATAATGTTTACTATTTTATATTTACAATAATGACACTCCTCCTATACTATAAAAGATAACTCACCCCATTAAATTATTCACACCTCTCAATCCTTATGGATCATCCCATACCTATACAAATAATCTCCCAAAATCCCTCCTATATTTCTATAAGCATCAAATTTGGCATAAATATAACCAAGAAAGTATTTTGTTATAAACCAATAAGACTTAGCCAAAAAAGGACTTGTTCTTCATTGATAACTTTTATTTATTTATTTATCCACCCCATCAATTACTCTAATAAATTGATTATATAATAAAATAATTACCCTAAATATTCAGATATACGTTTATATTAAAGTTCCAATAAATACATTCACATAGTTCCATCAAATAAGATACAAAATCATTATTTGTGTGGATGGTGGACTACCACCTCCTGCACTGATGTCGTTTTTAATTCTGTTGCAATATTTAAAGGTTTTAAATAATAATGGATTTATATTTTATATAGGGTATATATGATAATTATAATTAATTTATGATAATGTTATTATTTTATAATTCATATGTTGGGACCATTGTTTCATTTTTTGCCAATGGTATTTAAATATGTGTCTAGTAATTTGTTGATAAGGGAGTGGTGACGCCTGAATAATTGTTATAGATTCATATAATTGAATTTGATATCACACATGAAAATTTTCCTTAATTAAATATTAAGACTATTTATGTGTTGATAAATGTTAATCCATGGTCATGAATAAAATTAATTGGTGTATGATGATGATAGTAGGATCCCATTCATAAATATAAGTTTATATATTAGTTTTCAAAGAGATTGTTTATGAAGATATGGAGATGTGGTTGGATATTCTCTGAGCATTCCGGTTTTTTATAAAATTTTTAATATATTCATTCAAAGTCATTTTACTAAAGGATTTATTAAAAATATATTCACTATATGGTTAGACCAAGTTAGCTCAAGCTTGACCACATGTGGGACCCCTAAGTGTTGACCACGAGTGAGGGAACCAGCTCATACCAACTGTACAATCATGGGTGGGAACAATCACACCAATATAGATGCTTGTTTATAGGGTGAAGGATCAGTGGAACCACCGTCTGGTTTGAAAAAATGGTAAGGGGAACCAGTATGGGGAGGTTCTGGTAGGGCCAGAGACTTCTAAGAACCTCCTCGCGACACTTGAGTAAAATATCATGCCCCAAAACATGGACATTTGGATGTTCCCTGCTGAGCGGGGAATTGTTCCACAACTTAAAAGACAAATTGGAGAAATCGATACATTCAATCATAAATAGATGAAATACTTGTTATAATGTTATAAAAATGAGGATGACACCATAATTAAGCATCGTGAACTAAAGAAAAAAATCTATGTACTTGATAGTTAAACTTGAATGACTCTAGATCTTTAAAACAACTAAAACATGGATTCAAACTCGGCGTCTTGGATAAGTCTCTACAATAATATAAAAACCAAATCTCGAAGGTAAAAAGGACTATGAACCTATCCTATAAAATGAGAGGGACAAAGAGAAGGTGAAAATGTCAACCCCTAGATAAAGATATACTTTTTTGCAGAAACATAGAGTACAAAAAAAATCCTTATTCATAAAGAAAATAATATATCCATGTATCTATATTTCATGAAAGAGAATAGTAGTTTATGAGCTTTTCAAACGTGAAAAGAAATATATAAACACCTCAAAAAATAACAATTTTTGGGAATTCATACATGGAAATTGGATTGCATCTCCATGGTTCACACAAAGAACCTAGATCCACGAGGCCATCTAGGTTCATGTGTTTTGGTTGGGACATAGATATAGTTTACTCTTACACATTGTCTCGTGAAGAATAGGTTACACATATAAGGGAATCTTACACATCCATTTGGTCTTGTTCACAAGACTAAGTAGAACTATGAAGGCACTAAAGTGAGTTTGTGAAAGAAGATAGTGCACTCACCCATTAGGGATATTACAAAGGAGTTGAAGGTGTGGATGAAGGGATAAAGTTGGAATGTGTTGGGGATTTCAAAAAACCTAAAATGTAAATGAACCCATGAAATACATTCACATGTTAAGAGAATTGAGACACCCAAAAAAAATAAAAAATCCCATGACATATAAATAATAACATTCAATATATGTAAAATAGTTTATTCTTTAGATACTCGAACTAATATTTTTGGATTCCATGTGTTACACTTTCATGCATAAAGTGTATGTTATGAGTTTGAATTTAGAATTCAAGAATAAGTGATTTGAGTTTGTGAGACAGTAGTTAATCCATAAAATATTGAAGACGTTGTGGGAAAAAATTTCACACCTCAAAGTGAGGATTGAACTTTAGTAAAAATGAATCATAGAGAATGAATTATTTCACTGAGGCAACTAATTAGTTACTGGTGATCTGAATTATTGAACAAATCCAATAGTCCATACCAACGATTGTTGAAGATACCTGAATAGGTACATGAGAAATTTTGAATCAGTAAGATCATTGAGGGAGATTATCATATAATCCAAAAGTGGAACTAGCCTTTTGATAGATGTCATGCCATTTGGTTGGACATTAGAGTATTTTAATTATTTTGGTCAGATCCAGGAATAAAATGAGTCTCTTAGATGGAGCCATATCTAGAGTTATTTAAGTTGGAGTAAAAAAAACATAGTCCCTTTTTTGGATCTAGATCCATTTTACTCACATGTGGATATATTGAGTTATAATTAAGAATTTATTTTGTTGAATAATTAATATGTAAAGGAGTAGGTCTCTATTCCAAACCTTGTAAATACCATGAAGTTCTCTTTCTATTTTTATTGTTTCACACAATGTACATTTGAAAGATAAAATTGACTGGATCGATGACCTTAACAAGTTCAACAAGTTTAATGGAAAATAAAAGTAATTTATAAAAATAATCCATAGATTCACCCCTCCCATCGAAGTGGTCAATCCATCCTAGGGATCTATAAGTTGTATCAGAGAACTAGGTTGCCTCTAATGATCCCACAAGCTTTCATACAGATGGAGAATATATATTCTATGAATATATGAGGTGTTAAAACATTTTATTAGAATAATTATAATATTTAGAAGAATATGATTCAACCATATCTCCTATTACTCACCTGAATAGTGAGAGATGTTGAAATAGTGGTATTTCCACCCATTGAAAATGATGTGGATATGAAAAAGGTGATAAGATAAATATTGAGGTATATAAAAAATTTCAAAATTCCATCCTGATGTGTCTAATTGAAAATACTGCAGAAATGTCTTGTGTCTCCAAACTATCAAGGAGATCTGGGATATACTCATAAGTATCTTTAAATGAAATTTCATAATAATGGAAGCCAAATTACATTTTGGTAGGAGTAATTCTGAGTCCATTAAAATGAATTATGAATAATGTATTGATGATACTTTTACTAGAGTGAATAATATAATTAAAACCATTCAATGTTTTGGAGAGACGTTGGATGAGTGAATAGTTATCAAAATATTGGTAATAATTTATACCGATATTTTTATTTAAAAAGTTTTATCCCAGGAAGAAAGAGATGAATTATCTCAAAATAAAATTTATAAAATTTTCCTAGCTTATGAGATAAGAAAATTTACATATTTTAAGAAAAAGGAAAATTATAAATGTCCTTTGAATCCATGAGAAATGGAAATGTTAGAGAAGAAGAGGAAGAAGAATATAAAGAGTCAGATAGTGATGAATATGATGATGACATCAATGGATTCATTTTTCTTAAGTAGAAAGAATTAAAGTAGGGAAATGTTAAGGTAAAGAATATGAAATCAGCTAAATTATTCAACTGTGCTTGAACCAGAAATTTTTTTAATAGTGTCTGAATAATAAAGAAAAGGAATATGAATAAAAATCTGATTCAGATGATTAAAGATACCATAAAAACAATTGGGACAAGAATAAGAAGAAGAAACATTATAGAACAAACAAAATAAATCTCATGAGTAAGAATTATAGTTTTTCATCATCATATTTTTCTTTATATAATGAAATTGGTTTCTTTTTTCAATGAAAATAAAATATAGGATTCTTCAATTAGTTTTGATGTAGAATATGAAATAATATAAATTTAGTGGTTGATGGAAGAGGGACTATAACTCTTCATGAGAGAGGTTAAATATTTCATGAAAGAAATGAAGAGGCTTGAGAAATAAAACAAAAAATAACTACTGAATAGAAAAAAGAAGTAATAGTTCTTTTTAATGATGAAAATTATGAGTTTTTAATGAAATAAATATGATTTTTATGTGAGATCAAGAGACACAAATTGAAAATTGATTTACAAGAAAAAATTATAGGTAAATTTGAAGAGAATTTGGATACTAGAGAAGAATATTTATTTGAGACATAATCTATATTTGTCATAATTAATCATGAATTGAATAAATCTTGAGAATATTTTGAAAAATATATTGAGATCAATGGATAAACTTCTCAAGATATAGAGAATAAAGGTAATAGTGTAGATGGGAATGAAAATGTTGATAATTTAATGGCTAATGAGAATAAAAGGAAATATCCCTTAGCTAGGTAAGATAAATGGATTCCTAGAAGGTTTAAAACTCCAAATAAGATACAAAAATAACATAGATTAGGATTCATCTTGAACCAGTCTGAGACAATATATATTCAATTATTTTCTTGGTGTTGTGGTAAGAATGTCTACAAAGCCTACTCTTTCTTGTTCATCATGCCTTTAACATAAATAGTGAAATAACCGAGGGTGGATTCAATATGCTTTGGAATAAAAAATATAAAATAAAACAACAAGTTAAAGGGTCAGCACAAAAACTATATACACAAAACGAATTTCATATTTATGAAGAATTTTGTGAAAGATGCAGTTTGGAAGTTAATAAGGATCATGAATGATTGACAAGGACAAAATTATAAGTTCCTTATGTTTTCAAATGGAATAGGTTTTAAAATAAATAAAATTCCATGTCATGTGAAGACAATAAGAATATTTATGATTTTAATCAATAATTCATGTTTTCTAAGACACATCAGTCGAATGTGTATAAACAATTTCTGAAGATGAGAAGCTTGAAAAATTTAATGGAAAGTAAGTATTCTTAGAAAATGAGGTGGAAGTTGATAAGATGTTATCCATATGTAGAAACCTAAAGATTCAAAAATCCAAGGATGACGAAGTTATTTAAGAAAAAAGATGAATATAATTGGAAAAAAGAAGTTTTCTAGAGTGATGAGCCTCACTAAAAAATAATAAGTCCAAATAAATATTACCATGATGATATTTGAAGAAAAAACAACCAATATTGATTGTAATCTATCAATATCAGTGTTGTTTTTGATAAACCAATATTTACTCCTTATTATGTAATATTTTATTTGTCCTCAACTAAAAATTAATGTAATTAAAGGAGTTTTTTTAGTTTTTCACTTCTTCACAAAATGATGAGATTGTATATTATAGTGTCTACTGGAATTGTAGAATTTTTTAAAAAAGTTTACATCCCTTAAGGGGAGAAAACATGGAAAAGAAATGAAAAAATTGGGATAAACTCAACTTTAATGGTAAAGGTATACAAATCACACTTTAATTTCCTGTTCTTAACTCTATTATCTTATTAATTAATAGCAACTTCTTGGTTGATTGAAAAAAATAAAGAAATGGGTAGATTTACCTTTTCACTAGAACTTTATGATGTGTTTGTTGAAGAATTTCTAGGGTCAAGTATATCATTGATAAGTTTTATTAATTACAATACCTTTGATAAGAACTGAGATGTTTATAGTTATCTTACACATGAATGGTTTATTATGGTCAACATTGAAAACCATTTTCATATCAATATTGTATTTAAAACATGGTTTGACCTATTGTAATTGGAGTTGATAAACTAAAGGATATATACTGAAAAAACCCATGTGACATCATCTATCTCTCTCAAAGGTATTCAAGAAATAATTTTCAAAGAGAGGAAAATATTTTTTGAGATTATCCCTAAGTTTATATTGTATTTTATTTCCAATAAGTGGGAGAAAAGTTTCATCACACATATTGACTCCATCAAAGTGAGAATCCAAAAAAGAATTTTTTATTCAATTTCCCATTTTATGACAATGAAATTTCAATATGTGTTTGGTAATTTTATGATGTGATAATAGTGACTCCTAGAGAATTTTCAAGGACTCATGCAATGACATTGAATGTCATTCTTTGAAAAATATGCTTGATTAAATCTGAGGATTGTCAAAGTGATCCTAAATGTGAAAAATAGTCATGAAGAATCTAATTAGTGCAAGATGATGAGAGTAGGATACCATCCATACATATAATTTCATGTATCATATTTCAAGAATATTTTTTGATAATATATGATGAGGTGGTTGGATCTTATATAAGGATTGCTTTTATCATACATTTTGTCTACGATTCATTCTATGTAATTTAATTTAAGTCGTAATTAAAAATATAAAAAACCTAAGGCCATACATAGCCGACTCAATGTCAAACCAATGTTGGAAACTTTTGGAATTACCATAGAAGAGGTAACCATCCTGGTCTAACCATAGTGTCATGGGTGGTCGCAAATTCACCCACATATGTGCCAATGTATTGGGAAAACAATTTTGGTGCCACTATATGGGGCGGAACGATGGCGAAAAGAATCAGTGTTATGTGGTACTGGGAAGGGGAGATGAGGAATTTTAACACCTCATGGGAACATTGATTAGTATATCATTCGCCCAAAAAAATTCTATTTTAATGTGGGACAATGTACAGGGTATTGTTCTTATGCTTAAAAGGTGGATTGAACGTTGGTCACTTGATGAACTGATCTCAGCCATCCAATCTAGAGGGGATGTCATACCTGACCTGTAGCCACATGAGGATCTCTATAACTATGAATAAATGGTCAAACAGCCATGGATAATCTTCTTATCTACAATATAAGGATTCTACCGATAACATGAGAATCGTAAGATTGAACTGAAATCATTCATGTGATATAATGTATCACATTCATGAATAAAAGTCAACGAACTTATATTGTCTAGATAATAATTTGAGTTTCAAATGGAATTCATGAAATTCATGAGATAAATGTTCAAATAATGATATACATATGGTAATGTCATGAAAATGATGATGAAACCACAAATGAGTGTTGCGAAATTATGAATGAAAATGCCATGAAGATCCATTTACGTGAGTGTTAAACTCAAAAAACTTGGGATATTTGAAACCGTTGAGACAATAACTAAAACTAATTGTATTGAACAATTCAACAATATGACATAAAATTGAAATCTAGGAGCTGTAATGTACTATGATCGTCACCTATAAAAGGTTAGTTATCGGGCCTAGGTGTTGATGGCAACACCATGATAAAG
This sequence comes from Viscum album, assembly GCA_963277665.1. Lineage (NCBI taxonomy): Eukaryota > Viridiplantae > Streptophyta > Magnoliopsida > Santalales > Viscaceae > Viscum > Viscum album. The sequence continues at coordinate 195,705,196 of OY728145.1, forward strand.
ATCTCATTTTTTCCGAAGAAAAACAATATACGACAAACAACCCTGTTCCTGAAGAGAAAACTAACTCCAAGAAATTATATATCTCAATGGAGAATAGTATTATGAGAGATTTAAGAAAGTGTAAAGCACTCTGTAAACACTTTGAGAAGGAACTTGTTTTGCAAAGACATAATGTGACAATGTATTGCATCCCCACGGATTGCGTGAAACACCTAGAACCTCAAGAACTTCCTAGTTCATGTCGTTTAGTTGAGGCAAAGACACAGTGTAATCTTACACATTTCCTAATAAATAAGAAGTTTTTAACATAAGGGAATCCTAAACATATATTTTGTATGTCACATAAGGATAAGGATAATTTTTTATACATTAGTGTATGTGTAAAATAATAAAATAAACTCACCCATAAATGATAGTAAAAATCAATGGAAGGTGTGTGTAAAGGGATAACGGTGGAAGGTGTGTGTGGAGGGCGGGGGTTCATGAAATATAAAATGATCATGAACTCATTCAATACTTGACCACATAAATATATTGGAGATACCAAAAAGAAATAAACTAAATCACAAAAAATAAAAAAAAAATAACATTCTATATATTTACTAATTTTTTTTAATAGGTTGGGACAGAAGCCTCAATTTATTATTTTTAAGAAAAGACCACTTTAGTGTGGGTGGAGTGGAACCCATTACATAGCATAAAGGCCCAAGGCTAAGTGGCCGAAATACAAGGCTTGAAATCCCATTCTTTTGCTTAAAGGACCCCTCAGTGAATAGTACTTCTACAGTAGCTGCACTGCTACAGTTCCGCCATCGCTACAGTTCATGCTATTGTAACTCCACTGCTATAGTGCCTCCACTGCTTTAGATTGCTGCTACTACAGTACTGGTACTATTCCCTGTTATAGTACTATTATTGTGCCTCGAATTTTGTCCCTTCCCGGATTTGATCGTGGATCTTTTGGATGCCAAGAAGGAGCCTATACCAGTTTGGTACAGGATCGTTGGAAATATATGTACTATATTTTATCTGTGAGAAAATTGGACAAATATTTTCAGATTACATTAATGAAACTTTAAATCATGAAGTTTACTTAATGATTTTTGACATATAATTCAAGAAGAAGTGATTTTAGGTTGTGAAAGAGCTTTTCTCACATAAAATATTGAAGACAATGACCGCACCATTTTCACAAATACAAGTGAGTTTGAGACTTCATATAAAAGGAATAATATATTTATAATTATTTCCCTAAGGCTACTGATCATTTATAGGTGATTAGAATTATTAATAAAGGATGACATCCCCTACCAAAGGTTGTTGAAGATAATTAAACAGCTACATGGTAAAGTGTGATGGGTGATCATATAATCACCCTATACTGGATCAACAATTTGAATAGAGGTTAAGAATTATAATTGGATCTAGTATTACTTGAAGTCTTTTTATTAGAAGTTGGATTAGACAAATTCTCTTGGTTGGATCATAAGTAAGAAGTTTTTTGGTTGGATATAAAAACCAACGTTGTCTTTCGGTTGGATCAAGATCCATTTTAATCACTCTTGGAGATAATTAATTATAATACAGAATCCATGTTGGAGAATAAAAAATGTAACACATAGTATGTCTTTATGTAAAATGTTTTAAATAATATGTTCTTCTCTTTCAGTAGTTATTTCTTCACTCGAAGTGATTTTTAGATATAATATTTAGTGGATCGAGAATCTCAACATGTTCATGTGGTTGAATTAAAAATAAAATAATTTTTTTAAAAAGAAACTATTAATTAAACCATCCCTTCTCAGTTGTCAATCAATAATGGGTCTCTACAACATACCTTCATTGTTTCCATTTTGTGGGAATATGATTGCATCGTTTTTGGACGTGTCGACTACTGCCTCCTCAAAGTGATGTGATCCATTCACGCTATACAAGGAGTGTATTAATTTTTATTATAAATAAAGATATGTGATATATATTTCATAAATATTATACAAAAAAATTAATAGAAATATATAATTTACTTTTATTCATTTTATTATGATAATAATGTCATAATAATATTCATGTGTACGTACGGCCTACCGTCTCCATGAATAGTGCATTTCATTTCTGTGAAAAAATATATGAATTATTATAAATACATATATAATTATTACATATGATATTTAAATCATGGTTTTATATATATATATTATTAAATCCTTACCAAAGTAAAATAATCAAAAATAAAAGTCAAAATGTACTTGAAAAGAACAGTAATTAACATCAGAAACAATGAAAATAATGAATGATTATTAACAAATGGGTGATTAGATGTTATAGAGGATAATATATGATATTATACAGATTATTATTATTAATAAATAATTTAATAACATTCATAAAACCGTTATATAATAGGTTAAATAATTTCTGATGAAAAAGAATTACAGGGTAAGGGGATTTCAGGTTTGATTTTTATTTCTTCCAAACTTATTCCAAATCCACCACTTGCTTCTTTTTGTGCTTTATGTAATACCCTATGACATTTTATATCATTAATTTAATTTATTTAATGATTTTAAATATTTTAATTTATGTTTTTATTTCTTGGATTTAACAATTCAAAAGTTACTCAAGTAGTAAAAGATTACATCTTAAATTCATTTCAATTGGGAATATTTTATTATTATTCATATAGTTTCTTTTTATGGTGTATATAATAACCCTAGAAATTTAAAATCATGAATAATTAATTATTAATGTTATTTTAAACTTCAATTTTTATTATTTCATATGAGATGATATAAAATAAAATTTACTAAGTGGAAAGGAATTTCAAAACCTAATTCCCTTTGATTTGGTTATATTTCTTCCTCGTAGTTATTAATTTTATAATATTATGTGTATAATATATTTTAACTATAAATTTATTTTTTAAAATTTTTTTATTTGTATTTATATTTCTTACACATAATTGATTCATTGATTAAGTCTCACTTCAATGTTACGATCATTTAAAGGGTTTATTTCAAAATATCATTCTAATAAATATTATTTTCACTTGAATTCCCATTAAAGGTAATTATTTTTCCAATGTTAACTTAACCCTTTCTTTCTCTTACACTCTATTTATTCATGATTCTTTTCAATTACTAGTACTATTTTTTCAACCTTTGATACTCAATATTTGATTAAAATGTTTTTAAGAAAACCAGACATCATTTCCCTTTTTAATTGGAAATCAATTTTCTATCAAAACCTTGTTTCAAAAAATATATTAAAATTTTTTTTTAACCTTTTCAAAAATATTTATCAATGAAATTTCTCTACTTGTTTCTTTTAAAAATTTTCATAAAAAAATAATCTAGTGCCTTTACTAATGAGGAACTTTTTTTACATTTTTTCCATGATAAAGGAATGTTATTTTTACCTTGTACAGCATTTATGGATTTTCCCACATTAATTTCTATGAATAGTCCTTTTGAAGTTATTAAGTTTAATTTTGAATGAATTTTTTTAATGATATTTTCCAGGAAAAAGGGTTTTGAAATTGCGTTTCAAAATAAAATGGATATATTTCTCATGGATGTTTTAAATGATATTTTTTTATTAAAAATAATAACATTATTGTTACTAGAAAGGGTATATGTCATAATATAACCAACCCTATTAATTATTTAGATGAATTTTTGTTATTTTAACCATGTATAGTATTTTCATTCACTTCTTTGAATCATTTTTTCATCATTAAATTCCTCTTGAGTTATTTAATTTCTGGTGACCATTGAACATTAAATTTTCCCTAAATATCCACATTATTTATCATAGATAGAATTATTTTGTAAATATTATATTATTTTTAGATATGATATTCACTTTTATGTTTATTTGAAAAATAAGGGAAATATTGATAAATATGTATTCTTTACTCAATAAAGATATTCAATAAGGCACATTTTTTATGAATTAAATTTATTATTCAATGTATGAGGAATGCTTTGAAATAGTATGACATGAGTGAGGGACTGGTTAATACAATCTACTTGATTCATCGAGTTGTTTCATGAAATGAACTATATATAGTTTTTGATGATGCCTTACCCATATATAAGATTCTTTATATGATTATTTAATGACATTATATTCTGGGTATGAATCCTTGATGTTTTTAGATACTTAACATCAAGCCTTTATCATATTAGATTCTAATCATTAAGCCATAACTATATAAGATTATTATCATGAGGCGTTGATAGTATTAGATTCTTGACATGAATCCCAGATAATACTAGATTATTAGTATGAAGCTTCGATGATATGTTTTAGATATACTTTATTACACATTCCATCATAATAAATTCATTTATATATATTCCATGTGATTATTTTATTAGATAGAATTTTTATGGTTATGTTTCATGCAAAATTTAGTGATTATATGGAATGTGTTTTAATTATTTACCATTAAATTTTTATTATGGTTATGTATTCATTATTCTTTACAATATGCTTAACCCGTATTGAGAATATAACCTCATCCTTATTTTGATTCCTTAACCCAGGATTCCATGAAATGTACTAAGAATTAATTTCAATGATATACTAGATAGAATGAAGTTATTATCAAAAAAAATTATGTTATACTTTGTGTATAAATTTATTACCCAAGACACATGTATGTATTAGTTTTACAAGATAACTAAACTATTTAGTCAGTAAGGACAGAATTTCCATGTATCTTATTCCAATGTAATGGTATTAGGTACTGAAATCGGTCATATGGGGATAAGTAAATATATTTTGAATCATAGAAAGATTACTAGTAACCTGTGAAACTATGTTTAAGAAGACATAGTTTAGGAAAAATAACCCTAAGATATAATTTGAGGATTATCGTAGAATCACATATGTCTTTGTTAATTTAAGATTTATAGATATTATCACAAGATCATGATATTATGTTTGATCATAAGTTCTAAGTGTTAAAACCCACTTTTTATATTCTACATAATGGGGTTCTAGAAAAATTAAGAATTTTTTGATAAAATTATGGAATTTATAGGTTTTATTGGATAATTTATTTGAGAAATAATGAGTTTAGATTTTATAGAGATAAGTTTATAGGTATTGATAATTATAGGGTTGATATTGAAATTAAATTATTAGACTTTGTAAAAAAAGTAGTTTGTTTTGAAAACCCCAGTAAAAAGGTTATTTAATGATTAATTTAGTTTCAAGGTTATCAATCATACTTCTTGGGAACATATCGGAAATATATTGATATAGTTTATAAAAAGGAAACTTATATCCTGGGTGATAACCCGTCTTATCCAGTGAGGTTGTGGGGCTTGAACCCATAACCGAAGGATGATAAAGGATTCATACCTACAACTGGGCGACATGATTTCCTAGTTAATATGTCATTTTTTTAGTTAAAAAAATTGATGAATAAATTATAATGTTGAACCAATAGTTTAAAATTTTTTGGTTTATATATTTGGGTATTAATTAAACTGGTTTCAGAAAATTGTTAAAGACAGATATAAAGACATGTTTTATGGATCATATGATCAACCAAAAGTGACTGCTTTTAGTGTAATAAATCATTTTTTGGAAATTCATTTATTGATGTAATATTTGAATTTTATATTTATTGAAGCACAACCAAAAGATAAAATTGTGTTTATATAAATATATAAATTAAGTATATTTCTTTATATTATTATGCAGTAAAATAATTATTCCAAATTATTAAAATGATCATGAACTAAAATTCTATCTTAGAACCATAATTTCTAATTATATAAAAAACCATTTGACATATATTATATCTATAGTTTTTAGGCCCCCATATTTTCATTTATTATTCACTTATTTGTGATCAATAAACTCAATCAATCTATATAAATATTTATGATTTCCCTCCATGTAGAAATATTCACTTGTACCTTAGGTTCTCCTACATAGTATCCTAGTCACATGAAATATGTACCTACCTTTGTAATTAAGAGAATATTATATTAACCCTTTTATGATGTGGAATTTTAACAAATTAATTTTCCGACCTAAATCCTATGATTTTTTATATCAAGGGTAAATTTCAAGGACATAATTTAGTTATGGTGTGGAGAATGTAACCCCAATAAATTATAAAGAAAGAATATTATATCTAAAAAACCATATATAGATTTTGTTACACGCAACATAAAATTATATTTCACTATATGAAACACTGAGTTCAGATTTCATTACACACAAAAATTACTTTCTTCAATGGCACCTGTTACACGGAAGTCCAAGTTTTACCAAATACTATTAATTTTGTTATTTAAAATGAAAATTTTCTACTATATGATATATTAGTGGTTATAAATAGGGTTAAATAATTTATGAAAATATATTTTTGAATTAATTGGACACCAATTATAAATAAATGAATATAAAAAGTAATTAAATATATATAAAATGTTTTAAAAAGAACTATTTTTATGTTTCCAAAGGGTTTTTCCTTGAAAACATATAGTGAATGAAATTAATGAAAAAAATATATTATATATTAAATGAAATATTTTTTACATTAATAAAAAATATTTTATAGGCATATGATAAGAAACAAAATCAGATTTTACATATAAAAAAGAAATATTTTATAAAGATAGTTTTGACACATTTTAATGGAATCATTATTTCAAATATAAATTCTCAATATTTTATAAATTATATTTAACATAAAAATAATTATTTTTTAATTTTAAATTTAAAAATTATCATAGGGTGATGGTTTTTTATTTTTCAGTGATGATTCATTTTTTTATGAATAGTTAAAGATATTGAATTACAATTCAAAACTGGATTTCATTATAAATAATTTATAGTTCTAAATAATATTTTTAATTTTTTGAAAAGTATAATTAGATAAATTTTATGTCTATTAATTAAGTTTATATCATTTGAATCAATTTTTTATTTAATTTTGATATACAAACTTAGTAAACATTTGACAATATTCACTTTAAACCCCCTCTTCGTCCCAACATCTGGGAGATGAACAATAAGTTTTATTTTTACAAATTGATGACGTGAATTTTTTAAAAAGGGTATAAATATTTGGAATAATAATAATATTTATAGTATAATAAATTCAAATTTATTCATTTTGGTAATAATTAGTGACAACAGTTAAATTTAATAAATAGAATTAAGGATAAAACGGGGTTTTGTGCATGACATGCATTGGTATTAAAATTAATTTTATGAATGCATAGTATTTTTTTAATGAATTGAAAATAATATTTATTATAATTAGGTATAATGTTTATAAAATAATATCTTTTTATTATGATCTAAAAAGATAAATTACCTCGATTAAAATAAGATACTTGTTTCCTTAGTAAAAAAATTAAAGATAAAATTAAGTAAACTTAAAGACTAAAGAAAAAAATAATAAAGAAAATATTTTTCTGTCTTTTTTATTGTGTATCTAATAAAACAATCTTATCCATTATTTTTCATTTTAGATTCACAGTATATAAGGGAGACCTCCCAATAGTGTTTAGATTTTCATATTTACAAGAATGTCACTCCTCTACTATAAATAAAAACTCATCCCCCTCACTTATTCACACCTCTCAAATCTTTTTGATCATCCAACCCCGGTCCAAATAATCTCCCAACATACCTTACCTATTTATATAATCATCAATTTGGGTATAATTCCATACAAGGATGTTTCTGGTATAAACCAGGTGGAGTTACCTAGAAAAAGGGTAACAGTATTCAGTGAGAACATCTAGTTTATTTATATATCGACCCCTTAAATTATTATAATATATTTAAAATATAATTAAATTAGTATTATAAAAATACTAATATTTTTCTATCTTAATGATATGATGTACCCCTTTACACAGTTCCATCAAATAGGATACACAACTATAGTTCATGTGTATGGATGACTACCACCTCACGAACTGAAGTTTTTCGTTCATGCATTACCAACATTAAAGATTTGAAATAATGATTGATTTAGATTTTCGTTATGGTATATATGATATTTATAAATAATTTATGCTTCTTCAATAATTTTATGACTTATACCTTTATCCTTTTCATTTTGTGGAAATATGATAACTACTTTTGTGGATACGTGGACTACTATCTCCTCAAGTCAGTATGATTCATTCACTCTTTACGTGAAATTTATTAAGTGTGGTTCTAAATAGAAAGTTTTGATATATATAACCTAAAAATGATACTAAAATGATAATATATACATATATAATTTACTTTTTTTTTAAATATGAAAATAAAATGAAAACATCATTCATGCGTACAAACGACCTACTATCTCCATGAACGGTGCATTTCATTTATATCAACAAATTTTATATATTATTATAAATACATATATAATGACTATATATGAAATATACACCATGGTTAAAATTATAGAGATTATTAATGTAACCCCCCCCCCCAAAGATTTTATGAGATAGATTCATTTTAATTTCTTTATTGTCTTGTATTGTACACTAAACTGAGATTAGATTGCACTCTACCCAAAACTGTATTAAGATTACAATATACACAGCACTATTATTAGCATGTGTTACACAAAAGTTGAAGTTCTTTTCGTAAAACTCATTTCACCCAACCCTAGGTATATATTTTTTCAATGTATAAAGAAACTATATTTGGATAATGTTATATGAAAAACCAAAAGAATATTTCCCTAAATGTAAAATATACTTGGCTAGAATTAAATGTAAGAGGGACCATCATCGATATCATGTGTTGAATGCAATGTTGAGTCTCACTAAACAATAATGTATTATTAAAATATTATTATTCAATAGGATATAAATTAGTCATTATGAATAGTATTAACCACATTTTTAATATTATATAACATTAAAATTCATCTTATATATTTTCTAGAACATAATATAAAAACAAAATCAATTTTTCATATAAAAGAAGAACTTTTCAAACAAATGTTGTTTTGCCACCTTTTGATGTCATATCCAATTTAAATATAGTTTTTATCAATTTTATATATTATATTTTACAAAATAAATTTATTCCTTGGAAAAGGAACATAAAAATTTACTTTATTTTATTTTTTTTGTATTTTTTGATAAAATTCATATTTTAAAGAATAGTGAAATATTGCATCATAATTCAAAACAGTTGTTTCATGTAATTTATTTATAAACATAGATAATATTTTAAATTAGTTTTAAAGGGTAATTTTATTAGTTTTTTATAATTAAATACAATTTTTCTTATTGGATGTAATTTTACATTTAAATTGGACATAAACAACTGAATCTATTTTGATAAGTTTTTTACTTCTTAAAACCCCACTTTTTTGTTTTTGACAACATGAATTAATTATAAATTAATTTCATCCAATTATGTGTTTTGAATAATGAAAAATGTATTCCATATTTTGAATCAATGGGTCCAAATTATATTAATTGGTTACTTTTATTTTTTATGGATTATGAATAGTAACATCATAAATTTTAATTTAACACGGTTAAAGGTAAATCAGGTAAATTAGTGCAACAAATAATATGATACAGAGAATAAAATTCTCTTAAAACCTACCAAAATACTTTAGGATGAATTAAATTATTTCCTTGGAATCTTAGTTTCAAAACATGGTCATTTAAGGGCCACTTGACAATGACAATTGCATAGATATTAATAAAACCAATGAAAGTGAAAAAATTTCAAACTCACATTTCATATAAGTATAATAATTTAAATACATGGATAACAAGGTGGTATATTTAAAAATAAATAGTATATGGAAGCATACAATATTTTCCTACATCTTGGAAATTTATTTTTTATTTTTAGTAAATTAAAAATTATCTTAAAGTCTTATACTTTGATTATGTAAAAATTAATTAATTGATGACAAATCTATAAAACAATTTTTATTAAAATACTAATAACTATAAAAAGTCCTAAAAACAATACCAAATCATATTAGTCAATTATATATAGATTATAAGATTCCAAGTTAAATGAAGGTGACCAATTTGAGTTTTATAGAAGAGATTATGACATTTATTTTCTTTTATTTAAAGTGGTGTTAAAGTTGTCACATTCATACTTTAATAAGTACAACATTTTTAATGTTGGATTTTCTAGAATATAAATTCAAAAACATATATTATTATGAAATATAGTTAATTTATTTTGATCATACTATTTTATTTCGAAATTTTCTTCAAAAAAATGTATATTAAATAATTACACAATATTGATGTAGTGATTATTTTAATAATGAAGATATCAAATAAATCTTATTAAAAATATTAAAATAAATATAATTTGGGATAACTATTTAAATGATGAGTTTTATAGATGAACTCGAACTATTTTTGGAATAATATGTTTTTCGGTTTGAGGATACACCTTATAATTATATTTCTAAAAATCTATGAAATGAATAGTGTTATAATTGACACTATTGTTATTATGTTAATATAATGTTTTATAAAATTATTTAAATATCATAAAAAATTTTAAAAATATATAATAATTATTAGTAGGTCCAAAATATTTTAAATTATTCATTTATAGTATAATTAAAATCAAATAATAAAAAAAATTCTTTTTATATTGAAAAATTTGTTATCTTAATAACAATTAAATAGAATGTCTAATTATCAATTAAAATTATAATATTTTAATTGACATCACAGCTTGTCTAAATTTTATTAGTTGATGATATTTCAATATTATCATATCTTATCTTCTAATATATCTTATATTTTAAGGTATTTGGTTTTATGTTTTATGTTTTTGTAAATTAATATTATTGAGGTTTCTAAAAGTGCCCTTCCCCTCAATTTTAAAAGGGAACTTTCTCACTCAACTATTCTCCTTATTTTGAGCCTTAATACTCGACCACAGCCTACCAATTTCTCGTATAAAATTATCATGTTACATTCTATAGGTATGGTTATTCTTAAAATACAAACTCTAGTTCCATTAAGAGGAGATCTAAAGAGAGCACATAAAAGAAGAGGTAATCTTTTCTACTGATTCTTTCATATTTCTTTATACTTATAATTCTACTTCTACTTCCTGAGATGTTTCATTATAGAATAAGAACTCCAGTAGAAAAAATATAATGGGATATTTTTATAATTATGATAAAACCATGTGAAACTTTCTATCCAACCTAAGTAAGATGTAATCAATACGCATGTGTAAGAACGACTCACCGTCTCCACGCTGTATTGTAATCTGTTTTTCACAACAACCTTACATGGATGGGTATAAACATGGATTTAATAAAATTATATGATTATTATAAAATTATATTTATTCTAAAATATAGTAAACCATTCAATTCAATACCATTCAAGAATTACAGGAATGATATCGTCACTTGTTTGTGCGTGTGGCCTATCGTCTCCGCGACGTGATGAAATTCATTCTCCATGTTAAGAATTCAAGAATGATTATAAGGTATATATAATAAATAAGCATGAAATATATGGAATAATAATTCTACTATATTTATTTATATATATATATCATTTACTTTCATCCATTAAATTAAATTAGGAAATGGAAACAGAGTTCGTGCATACGTACGACCTACCTTCTCCATGAACAGTGCTTTTCATTTAATTTATTAATCTATTTTATATATTTATATATTGAAAATATATGATATATAAATAATTTTTTACATTCCTAAAGTAATTAAATAATTATCTATGTAATAAGATCCAGAATAACAAGTGAAAACACGTATGGTAAATAAAATTATTACGGCCCAAAACGTTGCATTAACATGGAATTGATAAATAAACGGGTAATATAAAGTCATAAGTGAAACATATATGATAACATAAATATTATTATGGTTATATTAATAGTAAAAAATACATTTAAACCCACTATAAAGTAGTTTTATACACATATTGAAGAAATCAGACCTAAGGTAATGGATAATTTTCCAATATCATTTTTATTCGAGATTGTTTATACTTAAGTATTTTCTGGGGATATATTTATCATCCATGTCCATGTTTTCTAAAAATGATTTCATAAAATATTTATTATCCCTATTTGTATCTTTAAAGTCATTTTTCCCATTTTTTTTCTTTTATTACATGGTATAGAAGTAATCTTTCTTTTCTTTACCATACAATGTATTTTTAGAATTTTTCGAAAAAAGTACGAGGAAAATATATTTTCAAGTTATAGAACATGAATGGATTTTTACAATTTAATGATTACTTATTACCATTAATCTTCCTATACATAATTTCAAAATTATTTTAAAATTAATTCTTTTCTTTTAAAATTCTGCAGCATTTTAAGAAAACAAAACATTTTTAATGATGAAAGGATATTTTCCTCCAGAATTATGTTCAAGTGTTTTATCAAATTTATTTTCCATTTAAGGTGATTCTTCTAAATAGGGTTATATTTTTATCTTTATTATTAAATTTTTTTTATTTTTTTAATGATGTAATGGACTTTTATATGGATTAAGTTATGATGGAAGGATGTTTATGATACCGTTTTTTCTTGGGTTATGTTATGATGAATGATTTATGTTTTTTTGGAACATGTAAGACTGATTTCATTATGAGATGGGTGGGACCTATATCTCCCTGAAATTAATTTGGTAAATATTTAAAATATCATGAGATATAAATTCATTGAACATCAGGTAAATATAGTTTAGTAATATAGGGTTGGAACGACAAGTAAATCTGGTTCAGTAATACATGGTTGGAACAACAAGTAAACCTGGTTCAGTAACAGACTTTGTCCGCTATGATGGTCTTGTCAGCAATGCTTTGGCTACTATAGAAATAATATTATGTGCTTATTTATTTTTTACAATCACATGTTTTATTAAAATGATATTTTATCAAGGTTAATGTTACTTTATGTTTAATTCCTTACGTGTTGCCATTATTTTTTCCGTGGCTCATGATATTTATATTCAAAATTTATGGTCATGTTTTCACATTCTTATGTTTAAGTTTTGTTAGATGTTCTTAATTTTTACCCTTACTATGAATTTGAGATTTCCATTTTTATGTTTACTTTTACCTAGGATATAAAGAAAGGTTTTAGAAAGTAAAACAAAAGTGGAAGATCTTTATGGGATATGTTGATGATATTTACACATGCTAAAAGATTATGTTCCGACATTACAAAGACACTAAACTAATATGGTCTTATGGTGACATTTTGTATAATTTTTAAATTATTTTGAAAAAAAATTAATGTCTATGTACATCAATATTGGGTTTTTAGAGTCGGTATCATATCGTAGGTTTTTTTAACCTTTGGAAACAAGGATGTGAAAAATTTTGTGAGATCCCTTGAGATATTTCAAGGGTATGTCTATGGATATCCCTATGATTAATTCTAACTATAGGTCATAGTACTTGAATTATGGTAACGGTCATGAATAACCTAGGATTAGACCTAAGATGTTATAGATTGAAAGTACTCCCCCATGATTATGTTTTTGTACTTGAATGATTTTTCCTCTCACACTATTCATTTTGGGTTATAAAGGATGGCTAGAAATAGTAAGATTCATGTTAATGGAGTATATAGTATACAATTTAATGATATTATTCAATAGAAACAAATGAAATGGGAGTTGGAAGGAGAAAATCATCATTATTTGTAATCATAAATCTTATAATATGATCTATAATATCCACATTGGTGACTTTCCTAACCTAACAAATAAGAAAAAGATGATGTTTCATGGTGATCATAGATGAAATAAAGTTCAATTTTTTCATGTAAATCATGTGGGAAGAGGTATTATAGAGAATTTTTGTAAGGAAATGGAAGATGGTTTGGGTGTGGGAGAGAAGGAAACAAATATAATAGTTGTAAAGGAAAATGTTTAGTTAACACAATTGGAAAAGATAATGGTATTGTTAAGACATCAACAACTGTTAAATGCTTTAAATGTGGAATATATGAGCATTATGAAAATCGATTACCTAAGGGAAAATATCATGAAGAGAATCATCATGGTCATATTGTTAGTATTTATTTTGAATATGATGAAGATAATACAAAAGATATATTAGATGAAATAGGTGTCGAGGAATAAAAAATGTGACTCGGTCATTGGTTTAAGAAGATAGAATAATGATTACATGATTATCTAGACTAGTGTTGTATAAGTAATTTTATGGTATTATGGATTAAAGAAACATATAAGTATTATTACACTATCATTTGTCCTTAATTATTTTAAATCATAGGATGACTGATGTTGGTAACCATGAAAACTGATTAAAATATTTTTGGAAAGCACATGATATACTCATACTGAAGGAATAAGGAGATAATGAGATATTTGATAATATTAATAACCTCTAGACTGATATAAGGACAATGTGATATCATGGGATGGGTATATATAATTTATTATATTTTTCTGTGTGGAAATAGTTAATTTTGATAGAATGCATATTTTCACAAAGTTTCTATGATAATATATGTTATTATTACGTTTCAAGTGAATACACGATTAAGGTATTCAAAAGTTTGGAATGTGACAACCATGAACTGCCTAATAAGATATGAGAGACAAATGTTAAGTTGATTTAGTTCACCTCTTAAAATAATAATCTTTTGGAAGGACTGTAATGTTATCTATTTATGGATAGTATATGTTATATTTTAGTTGATGTTTTTATATTACTTTATTATCTTACTATAGGTGGACTTATGCATATTTGATAACCTACACTAACCTTTTTTGAGACAGATTTAATGACCAATCATTCTATCACATCATCTACTAACACTTAAAGAATGGAAAATTCAACTTCATTTCCTAAAATAAAAGATGAAGTGGGAATTGTTCTTAGAGAAACCAATGGTTATATAATACTAAAATCTAGTAAGTATTTCTCCTCATGAAAAAATGTATCAACATTAAAAAAAGGATCTTGAATAAAAAAATGTTATCCTAATACCTTCTTATCCTATTAATTAGATGGTCCCTTAAACCATTTTATATTTATGGATTTCTGGTAGTTAACTTTCTCTAAACATTATTCTCCATCACTATCCATCAGAACTTGATGGTTAAATATCTCCACCATATTCAAGTTTTCACATCTAACATATGATTTCCTATGTCAAAACCTAGAGATGAATTACATTGCGTAACCTTTATATTTCTAACATTGATTTTTAAAATGATGTTTTGTATCCCTTTATATGATTTGGGTTTCCCTGAAGGAAAATTTCAAGTAGTAAACTATTTATAATCCTGAAGTATTTCGAGGGAGAAACTCATTTTAAGGGGGTACAATGTAACACACAAATACATTAGGAGGTAGATTCTTTTTAATTGCATTGATGTCCTATTTTTTACACTATATCAAGATTATCTTGCAATATATGCAACACCATATTAAAATTGCAGTATACGCAACAATATTCTTTTCTTGTGTTACACACAGTTTCATGTTCTTTTAATAGAATTTATTGCACTCCACACTGAGTATATATTTTGTTCAATGTACAAAATAATTATGGTTGGATTATGTTATACAAAATATCAAAGAAATATTTCAATAAACATGACACTAACTTGGCTTTCATTACATGCAAGAGTGACCTTCTTAGATGCTTTCATTTTATGAAATACTGAGTTTCACTAAAGAATTATATATTATAAAAAATATTATTTTTTAATGGGATATAAACTAGCCATTATGAATAGTATAAACCACATTTTTAAATTTATTTTTCATTAAAATTGGTCTTATATATTATATAGAACAAGATATAATAACTAAATCAAATGTTCCTATAAAAAAGTATGTTTCAAAAAAATGTTGTTTTTGCCACCTTTTGATGGTGCACCATTTTTAAATCTATTTTTTAACACTTTTATGTATTATATTTGAAAATATAAACGTATTATTTCGAATCAAAACATAAAAATTTTATTTTTTAATTTTTAGTGTTTTTTTGATAGAATTCATATTTTAATGAATAGTAAAAAATACTACATTTTAATTCAAAACTGCCTTTTCATCTAATTTATTTATATAGTTATATTATCTTTTTAATTTGTTTCAAAGGGTAATTGGATTATTTTTTATAATTTAATACAATTTTGGTCATTAGAAGTAATTTCCAATTTAAATTTGATATAAACACATGATGATCTTTTAATAAGTTTTTACTTCTTAAAAACTCACTTTTTTGTTTTTGACAATAAGAATTAATTTTAAATTACTTTTTTCCAATTTCACGTTCTTAATTATGAAAAATCGATTCCATATTTGGAATTAGTGGGTCCAAATCATGTTAATAGGTAACTTGTTTTGGATATTATGAATAGTAATTGTGGATATTTGTATTTAACATTGTTAAAGGTAAATCATGTAATTTAGTGTAACAAATAATATGATAAGGAGAATAAAATGATCCTAAATCCAAAACAAAATCATTATGATGAATAAAACTATACCCTTGATATATTAAGTTCGAAACATTGTCATTTGAGGGCCACATGATAATGAAAATGACATGGATATTAATAAAACCAATGAAAGTGACAAAATATCAAACTCACATTTCATGGATAACCAGGTGACATATTCCAACATAAATATTAAATGGAAATATAATATAACTACCTACATCATGGTAATTTATTTTTATTTTTAGGAATTGATAATAACTTTAAAGTCTTATACAATGATTATGTAAAAATTAATTAATTAATGAGAAACCCATAAAACTATTTTTTTAAAATAATAATAACTATAAAATGTACTAAATACATGAAAAATAATATTGGTCAAGTATATATTGACCATAATAATCCATGTTCCAAAAAAGTGATCATTCATAGCATTATAGAAGAGATTATAACATTTTTTATTTATTTAAAGTAATCTAAAAGTTGCAACATTCATACTTTTAATGATTTCTTTTTGAGAAGATAAATACGAAAAAAATTATTATTATAGAGAGTAAATTTATGTTTATCATATTAATTTATTTCAAATTTTTATTTGAAAAATAATTATATTAATTAACTACCCAATTAATGATGTAGTGATTATTTTAATAATGAAGATTTCAAATATATGTTATTAAAAATATTCAAATAAATATAATTTGGGATAACTAATTTGTAAAATGAATTTTATAGATGAAATTGACTCATTTGGTATATAATAGACTATAGTTTTTTGAGGATAACATATTATAAAGATATTTCTAAAAATCCATGAAATGTATAGTGTCAAAATTGACACAATTTTTATTTTCTTAAAATAATATATTATAAAATTATTTACAAATCATAATATATATATATGTAATAATTATGATATGGTGTAATTTGTTTCAAATTATTCATTTACGATATAATTTAAATGAAATTAGTAAAAATTTCAACCTTCTAATATTGAATCATTTGTTATCTTAATCATAATTAAATAGAATAACTAATTTTTAATTAAAATGATAATGTTTAAATCAACATAAAAATTTTGTATAAATTTTATTGGTTGATGATATTTAAATTTTATAATATCTAAGATTCTAATATATCTTATTTCTAAGTAATTTTAATTGATTCTTCTAATTGTTATAAAATAATATTTTTAAGGTTTACAAAAGGGTCACTCACCTCAATTACAAAAGGGCAATTCCTCCCTCAACTCTTCATATCATTTTTCACCTTCAAGATCAGCCATACCCTACCAATTAATTTTTTAAACTTCCCTAGTAATATTATATATTTTATTGACTTCTCAAAAAACTAAATCTAGTTCCATTAAGAGGAGATATTAAAAGAGAACGTCAAAGAAGAGGTAATCTCCTCTACTGATTATTTCATATTTATTTATACTTATACTTCTACTTCATGAGATGTTTCATTATTGAATAATAACTCAAGTATAAATTATATTCTTTGATGTTATTATAATTATGAAAAAACCATATTCCACTTTCTATCCATCCTATAAAAAATAAAATCACTAAGCATGGTTACATACATTTTACCGTCTCCACGCCATGGCGTAATTTGTTTTTCACCACCACCATACATGGCTGGGTATAAAAATGTATGAAATAACTATATATTATTATTATAAAATTATATTTATTATTAAATATATTACACCATGAAATTAAATACCATTCAATAATTTTAGGAATGATATCGTCGATTGTGCGTACGTATGGCCAACTGTCTCCACGACACGATGAAATTCATTCTCCACGTTAAGAATTCAAGAATGATTATAAGGTATAAATAAAAAACAATCATGAAATATAAGAAATAATAATTATACTATATTTATGTATATATATATTTAATTTAACTTCTTCAATTCAATTCATTAAGGAAACAAAAATTGCATTCATGCGTAGGTACAATAGACTGTCTCCATGAACAATGTATTTCATTTCATTTATCTATCTATTATATATACTTATATACTGAATATATGTGATATATAAATATTTTTTGCATTTTTTAAGTAATTCAATAATTATCTAAGTAACAATATCAAGAATAAAAATACAAAACAAGTATGATATATAAAATGATTATTACCCAAAACATTGCTTTAACATGGAATTGATTAATAAATGGGTAATATAAAGTCATAAGTGAATAATATATGATATCATAAATATTATTATATTTCCATTACAAGTTAATAATATTTTTAAATCCACTATAAAATATTTTTATACACATGTGGAAGAAATCGGACCTAAGGTACAAGATAATTTAGAAATCTCATTATTATTTGAGATTGTTTATACGTGAGTATTTTCTGGAGATATATTTATCGTCCATGTCCATGTTTTATAAAAATGTTTTCATAAAATATTTAATATTATTATATGAATTTGTAAAGTCATTTTTAAAAATTTTAGACTTTTATTACATCTTATGAAATGAATCATTCTTTTTTTACCATAAAAGGTACGTGTTTACTTTTTTTGTAAAAGTACGAGGAACGTGATTTTTTAACTTATAAGGAATGAATTTATTTTTAAAGTTTCATAAAGCCTTATTTATATGAAGCATACTATAAACTATTTTAAATTTATTTTCAACTGAATTATTTTCTTTTAAAATTTTCCAGGCATTATGTGAAATGAAAGCATTTTTAAAGAAGAAATATTATATTCCTCAAGAATTATTTTCATTTGTTTTATAAAAATAATTTTCTATCTAAGATGATGATATTAAAAGGGTTATGTTTCTATAATTATTATTACTATGATGTTATTGTGTAAATTTTGGAATTATATTTTATATGGGTTATGCTATGATGGAATGATTATTAGAAAATCCATTTTATTTCTTGTGTTATACTATGATGAATGATTTATGTTTTTTATGGCACATGTAAGAAAGATTTCACTATGATATGGGTGGGACCTATATCTCCCACCAATTCATGGGTAAAGATCTATATCTCATGATATAGTCATGAATGAAATGGAAAGTAAATCTTATTCAATAATACACGGATAGAACGATAAGTAAATCAGGTTCAGTAATACATGGTTAGAACAACATGTAAACCTAGTTCAGTAATTGAATTTGTCCACAATGATGGTTTTTGAATCAATTTCTTGGATACTATATAAATCATATTATGTGCTTATTTATTTTCCACAATCCCATGTTTTATTCGAATGCTATTTTATCATGGTTAATGTTCATTTATGATCTATTCCTTATGTAATGCCAAGATTTATCTCGTGACTCACGATTTTGATATTCAAAATTTCTGTTCATGTTTTCAAATTATTATATTTATGTTTTGTTATATGTTATTTATTTTCACCCTTAATAAAAATTTGATCTGACCCCTTTTATGTTTTATTTTCCCTAGGATATAAAAAAAGGTTTTAGGTAGAAAAATAAAATGCGAATATACTTTTTGGAGATTTTCAAGATCTATCACCAATTTAGAAGATTATGTTCTATGTTTCCAAAGCCACTAAACTAATAAGATCTT
This sequence comes from Viscum album, assembly GCA_963277665.1. Taxonomy (NCBI): domain Eukaryota; kingdom Viridiplantae; phylum Streptophyta; class Magnoliopsida; order Santalales; family Viscaceae; genus Viscum; species Viscum album. Next base: position 195,725,232 of record OY728145.1, read on the forward strand.
TGGGTATCTGTTTGTATCATGTATTATATATTATAAAAAATAAATTTAATAACTATGTATGCTATTCTTGGGTTGTTATAAAAAAATATTCGTATAAGTAAGAGGAACCAAAACACAAGTCAATAAATACTTGAATAACAAGACAATTAACACCAAAAACAATGAAAGTATTGAAATATTGTTAACAAACGTGTGATGAGACGTTATAAAATGGTCATATTTGATACTATAATAATTATTATGGTTCTATTATAAGTTAATAGCATCTTTAAAACTATTATACATGAATTTAAAGATAGTTCAATGAAAAGAAAGTGTAAGGTAAGGGTATTTCAAGTCTCGCTTTTATTTCTATGAGACTTACTCCATATTCACCACTTGTTTAATATTTTTTGGGTATATACAACCCTATGACATGTTATTTCATGAATTTAATTTATTTAATGATATTAAGGTCATGATTTATAGAATAAAGGGAAGTGTAGAGGTAGCTAAATTCGGACTATTTAATTCCTCCATATTCCCACTTGTTCAGGTAGAATCTAACACCCCTAATATTACCCCTCTCTTTACCTACACACATTAGGGAAACAAGTTGGGTTTACAGAGACCCTCTCCAACCATTGCTTTCCTAGTTAGGAAACACCCATTATTTGATGGATCATTCTAAACCTAACCATTCAATTCCTATCTAACACTCTTACAAAAGTGTGTAGTATTCTTTTTATCTCTTGTTCCTCACAATGAGCATGATACATGTGGCCTTACTTATTTTTAGTTTGACATCCTATTGGTGTGATTGATATATAAAATAATCTATGTACAAATGGAATTCGAAATACACATTTACTTCCTTCATTGAGGTATATCACACATAGGATAGAGCCTCTCCTTTATTCAAACTGAAATAAAAATAAACCTATGGGTCATCCTCGATAATTGAGCACTCCAGTTCAGAAAACATATATTAGGAAGCCTCTAGGGTTTTCAGACACCTTGTGAGTTATGTTTCCCCCACCTCAATTGTAAGGAAAACCTCATAGACCATGATTATCACACTACCTTATTCATTCCTATACTCGTCCTCCAAGTATTCTTCCCATTTTTCCTCAACCTCAAATAACAACAATTATTCCCTTTGTTTGATAATAATATGTCCTTTTTCATTGAGAACGAATCTGTGGCACTGGTCCTACTCTTCTAAAAGAGAAAACTCAATTTTGAAAAACCCATAGTGCCTTGGTTCCTTAAAATTTATCTTCATAGTATGTGGAATCAAGATATCACTATTCTGAATAAAACTTCTCAATAATGTAGTCATGTTCCATCATATGCGGGTGTGGGAATCAAATCCCACTGGTCCCCAGGACTAGTATATAGTGGATATGGATCCCATATATATTTATATGTCCACTTATGAGGTGTGAGTCATTAATATTTTCATGATTCTCAATGCCATGTGCTAGATGATGTGGTTCCCTTCAGCCACATCATATCCATAGTCTTATAAGTCCTTAGGTGGCACATGATCATACATAGATAGATTTAAAAAGAATTTGGTAGCGGGGTCCTATATTTAAATCCTCTTAGAGAGGATGGGATCCATGTCAATAAAAGTTTTGGACTAATCTAACTCTTCATTGGTGTAATAATCACCACCATCCATAATATACATTTCCCACCCAACTTTCTCTATATGTGCAATGAATTTCTCTCTTGAGATTATGGTCGGCCCACCCTGGATGGTTATCTCCTCTTTGAAAATCCCTGCCATTACAGCAAGAACCCAAACTACCGTATGAATTCATGAAAACTATGGTAGAACTACCTCAAACAATTTTTAAATGTAATTTATATTAGTTAGATTAATCCACAGAAATAAATGGATTTAAATAACCCATTAAAAAGAATCTTACATGCCATCAGGGATTGGTGGACATTTAGTTTTGAGTTTTGAATGGATGATCCACCATCGGAAGGTCTCCTATACTGGTAGACACATCAATAACTATCACAGGAACTGAAGGTGATGCATTCATAGATTATATACATGTCAAACAAGCATGTCATCATGGAAAACAATGTAAATTATGAAATGATTTAGGCGAATCAGGATAGATAAATTCATAGTATTTTGAAAGGAATGAAATATAAAAACATTTATTCTCACTATATTCAGGATACATAGGACATCCCTCCAGGACCTGAGCATGAATGTGTCCTACAGCACCCATATAAGTTCTTCTGTAGGACGTTAGACTCTGGGAGTTAAACGAACTAAGTGGTTCTTGATTCCCCCAATAACCATGATTCTTTGGGTGCATAATAATGTCTTAATACCATATTAAGAGTTTTAATAACCTCCTCATATGAGAGCTTCCATCTAAGAACTTGGTTATATGGCTTCAACATATAATCAGCCACGTGTTATCAAAGAATGATGAAAAACCTCAAGTATATACAGTCAGACTCATCTAATAGATCCAAGTATGTTTCATATAAAAGAGACTTAACCAATAGTCATTTAGTTTGGGTAATTGGTCCCATATATGGATTAATAAGAGATTAAAAAACATACCTTAAATCTATAAGAGACCCCAAAAGTAGGGAATGAATCCAGATAAAAGGGTGCAATGAGCCTGACCTCCCATCTTCTCGACCAATGTGAGTCCCCAAGAGTCATTGGGCCTATAAATCTAGATAACCACCACCTTTAGAAAGTAGGTTTCAAACCAGCTATGGATAATGTAAATATTGGGAGTTTCTTGGGAATATAGAATAAATGGAAAACCCGATGTGCACGATAGAGTGAGGCCATAAAATACGGCTTAATAAAACCATCAAGGAACATCCACTTCCATGTTCCCCATCCAAAACCTGAAAAAACAATGACATGTACTTCTAATTATAAAAAGTGTAACTTACATTATGTGTGGTCCTTATCAAGTATTGTGTATTTATAGTACATGTATTTCAACACATCATGTCATAATATTATACAGTGTGTTGTTCCATGGGTTAAACCATCTAGTCCTTCTGACATATGTGACCACAATACACGCCATGAATATACACTATGTTTATCACCAGTGATTCTTATGAATTGAAAAATAATTAGGGAAACCATAAACATATATAAATTTTAAATTAACATGAAAATTTATTATTTTAAGTATTTAATTACACATGTTGTTCTAAAACATAAATCGCTTGTAATCCATGGGAAGAACCTATCACATGGTGTACATAGCTAGCTTCATGTCATGTATTTAGTTTTTCTTTAATTAATAAATTTCTTTCATGTTTTTAACTCAAAAAGAAATTCCTATATCAACATGTACCCTTTTATATGGTTATTAGTCACATGGTGTGTATAGAAGTTATATGTCATTTACTATATTTCTAATCTATTGCACAACCTAACTATAGACTCTATGTGTATTCCACATATGATATTATGTGTTAAATGAAATTAAACAACCATATTATTTTTAAATTCATATTATGAACAAAATTAAGAAATCAAAAACTAAAAAAATAATCGAGGAATTTTACCAAAAAATAATACATAAAAACGATTTAATATATTAATTCTCTAATGTAACTTGAAAGTTCAATGGTGAAGTATATGTAGTCAGGCTCATAATGAAAAATGATTTTTATCAATTTTTTTTGATTAAATCCTCATTAATGGATGACCATAACCATAAAATATTGTAATATATGATCTTTTCACAAATAATTATAATTTGATTTAAAATTAATAATTTCCATGGAATGATAATTATTATTTCGTTAATGGATTTATATAGATTTTTTATTGTACAATCGTTACTTTAAATAATATATGGTAAAATTCCTCTTATAGTATCCATATGTGCTCCATGAACCTTGGAACATCATATATGGAACACTGTGTGCTAGTTTGGATAAACCAAATTCTTTTCATCATTCATCATTGATCATAAAAAATTTCTTTGGGTGTTAAAATATTCTTTTAGTTATCTAATTCAGGAGAGGGATGTGGAGGAAGATAGTTTCTCAATATTGACAACACTCTTGAGAGGTTCTCAATGGGGTAGTAACATAATTATTTTGAGATAATTATTTATGCATAATAATTCACTTCGTCCATTGAAATTATATAGGTAATATAATATACCAATGATTTGATTTTTAGTTGTTGAAAAAGGATCTCAATTAATTTCATTATTCTAATTAAACCCCACATTTAATAATCAAAAAAAATTTATTATTTATCATGATGTGAGCTAACTCGAGGATATTTCAATAAAATTTATTAAAATAAATTAATCAATATTTATTTAAATGATATAAAATAAAAATATCATTTACCTTAGGCCCTTAACTCGACCCAAAAATCATACGTAAAATTTATCAAACATATAATAATAAATATTTAAATAAATATACATTATTATATAAATAAATAATTAAATAAATAAATAAATTTTATATTCACTAACTAGTGAATTATTAAAGCCATATATATATATTTCAAAATGGAATAGGCGGTGAATGAATTTATACAAACCACAGAACCTGAATAATTATTATTCTTCAGTCTAAAGAGTAATATTTAGTCTAACATTAAAGTAAAATAGTATTTAATTAAGATTCTAGAAAAAGTTATCAAGTGACCATCAATTTATGTTTCTTAATTTCATTATGTGAGAAAGCATATATTCCTAGACCAATGTCTGACAACATTTCCAGAGACCCATAGTGAAGGAAGCTAATGTCATAATGACAACAACCGCATACAAATTCAGACTATGTAATATATTGTCATTGTCTTGATATATCATTGACAAGTATTAATTATTATTTCACAAACATGTATTGTTGATATATCTTTCTTTTAACAACTGAAAATAAATTTTCAAAAAATCTCCATATCCATGGACTTAATCAGATATTTCCATTTTAATTAAGGGTTCTAAGATATCCTATTTTATTAAAATGGAAGGTGAAAATCATTATTTGACTTATTTATTAGTGTCATATCATTTTAATCCAACAGAAATATTTTATCACACCAAAACAACATCTTAATGGTTTTCATAGATATATAAATGTAAACTGTTCTTATTAAAAATTAATAATAACCTTAATACCATGTGCTAATAGAAACATCTAAATATTGTAATATCTAATGAAACATTAAACAAATAGAATTCCTCAATTAAAAATTAGAGGTTAACAAATGTGAAACATCATGAGAAGAATCATCATCTATAGAAGATCATCCAACACATGATAATATAGACACCATCTATATCTTATTAAATAATTCCATTCAAGAAATATGACATATGTTTAAGAATATTGTCAAAGAAAATTTGTGTTCTCATCATAGAAGGGAACTGTTGTGACCTTTTGATGTGAAAATTATTCAAAGGAAACTATCATATTAATTTTAAAAAGAATAACATTCATCATGTGATAATATATTTTTATTAATTGTCAACTATTTTAATATAGTAGTAATCTAAAGTAAAAAAAGTAATTTTGTTTGAGGGAACCAACTATAGACCATAACTCATCATTAAAAAAACACAACCCAATGTATATTAACTTTAATAAATGTATTATCTATTTGAAATGATAAAAAAATTTATTATTTTTTACTGAGAAAAAAAAAACCATGGGTTAACCAATCAATCAAAGCACATTACAATCTTATCCATTTTCCTTTCATTCAATGTAGCATTAAATTTATATATATTTATTTGAATGTTCCCACACATTAATCATTATTTATTAAAAAATGTTATTAAAATTTTATATTTCCAAAATGTATTTCTATTAAGATCATTATTAAAAAAACTTGTGGTCAATTAGTTGTTTGAGTCTGGGGCTATTGATAAATGATAACAATGTGAATTTAATTAGGTAGTTTAATTTTTATTAAACTTAATTTTAATATATGTGTATGTATCTAGATTTTTATATTTTTATGAGTATTATATAATAATTATATAATAATAACTATAATTATATATATAACATATATATATTATATATTTATTACAAAAGTTTTTATATTTGTTTTAATTTATTTTAATTATTTGTATATAACTTTATAAGTAAAATTTATATATTAGTATATTTAATAATTATATCTATATATATAGTATTTTATAACATAGTTTTTGTAGGATTCATTTTATATTTATATATTAAAAAATATAATTAATTATTATGATTTTTTATCTATTATTAATATGATAGTTTATTTAATAAATTATAAGTGATATGCCAAGGATGATAGGTTCAGCGGCTTGAAATTTCAGGTTTTTATGATTGTAAATTTATAAGGATATTTTATTCATTTTATGAGGGATGAAAAAATGAAAACATTAACCTCATCAATCCACCTGAAAAAATTAAAGGTTTTAAGTGATCTCAAATATTAATTTTTCACTTATGGGTGGAAGTTTTATAAGAATCATATGATATATAATTTTTGATGAATTTATTAATTAATGAAATTTATCATCTTTAATTTGTTTTTGTTAGGGAAAATTGATTTTATCTTGTAAAAATGACCATAAATTGAAATTTTATCACAATAGTATTGATTTTGATGTGATATTTTATTTAATGGTGAAATATAATAATTAGGGGGTCATGATTAATTACTGTTTCATTACCTATAAATTGTAATTACCATCCCTTTAGACAATGTTTTCACACATGGAAAGGAGAGAAAAAATAATTGTTGATATAAGGAATGTGAACAAAATTTTTGATAATTGTTTATCTTATGGTGGGGATAGTAAAACCCATAAATATCTAAAATGGAAGGGATTTACTGGAAATAAATATATGGATCCATGGTGGTGAAAATAATGGGATATGATTATGAGATTCAAATTTTTTATTTAGGGTAGTGGTGGTTAGTAAAGTGTGGAATTAGAGGTAAAGGATTATACCTAGAGGTGTATCACAAATACCCCAATGGAAGTAAAATATGGGATATTAATAATACCATCTCTGCGGTGACACAAACATAAAAAACAAAATTATTATACCAATATAGATGAATATTCTATAAATATCAGAATCATACATGCCCTTGGAATGTAATGATTTAGTTTCTTTAGAAACTGCATACATAATCGTCTTATTTTTCAAAATATCATCAACATATATCCCAAATATTTTAATGTTAGTATCCTACAAGTCATATAACACTAAAACAATACATCGAAACATTTGGAAGGAATTCATAATAAAGGGAAAGACTAGATGCTCGGTATGGGTAAACATGAGAGGTATCAGGAAGAATAGAGAATAATAATATCCTAAAGTCATGATAATATAATCAAGTGTGTATTCTCAATGTAAATTATTTATACCCCGATAATCTAATATCGTGAACTCTAAAATCAATTCAAACCTAGAAGTATGATAAATTAGGGTCTCCAAATAGTAATCGTCATTAAATATCCATAATAATGTTATTTGGCATCATAAGTGTTGGAAATTGTATTCTTGAAAATATACCAATTTTATTCATGTATACACAAAATATTATGAGAATATATAGGATAAATCCTACTCACACATTAAAATATGAACACAGTTATTCTCAACCATGTAAATAAGTAATCTCGTGTGTATACATTGATGTAATCATACACTCACATAAAAATGTGAACATAACTATTAATAATCTAGTATATAGTTACCATCATCTTCTCATGATATATTTATATCGAATTAATCAATGAATTGGATGGATATAATTTCCCCAACCATTATATAATTCTATTCTATTCATATTTATAATATAATGTCATGAAAACATTTATCATTTCATTGTACCTTAAACAATTGAAAAGAAAATAGGATTCATCAATATTTAATCATCATAATAAAAAAGAATCCTAATAATAATAAGTATGATATAATTTAATTATTTCCCAATAGAATCATAAGTAACATCAATGGATGTTATTATTGATTAAAATAACCACAAAAGGCAAATGGATAATATTTTGAGAAAAATAAACTTTTCCTTTTGAAATCGCTAATTTAAAATAAACAATGATCCAAAAAATTATTAATTTTTGCTAAAAAAGAACTATGAAATATTTTAAATTATTACTCAAATCGAATATATGTTATATAGGTTTTAAAATTCATTAGTACGATATATGTTAAAACAAATATTTCACTCACACCTTTAGAAAAAAAATACATCGTCCAGAAAATGAGAAGATGATTCCTTTCTAAACCATTTTTAGAAAAGATATATTATTAAAAATGAATTTAGTCAATTATTTCATAATATTAAATATATTTTGAATATATTTTGAAGATAAAAAGGATATGGAAAGAAAAAATTCATAAATAAATATGAAATAATGTATATTTTCTAAAGAAAATTGTCACTTTTATATTAAGTACCGAACAGAGGAAAATATTTCTATTATTTTAAAATTTCAAGAATATCCCATTTATAATAACATATATGGGGTTTAAAGGATAATTTCCATATGATTTCTTAAAATATTTATTTAGTTTGGAAACCCAAAAAATTGAAATTATATAATAAATCCCTTACCTCAAGTCGTGTTTTGTTAACTAACTTTTGTTACACATGAGTAATGAATATATATTTATTATATATCTATTATAGAATTATAATCATATATATCATATGGTATATTATTTAATTTTAATAACTTATCTCCCATTTATTAAAAATTCTTTATTAAAATCACTATCTTAGGTGATATGCTTCGTTTTTCTTGTATTTGTTTGTTTAGAAGTGACAATTCCTGTACTTTGATCCTAATTAAATCATCTACATAGTGATAATATTCCAATTAGTATCATATGTGATCATTATATACACTTTTAGTACTATTAATTTAATGAAATGATAAAAAATTAATTACAACAATTCATGGAGATGATTGTCCATACATATGCACTAGTGATGTTTCCACTATTTAAGGGATGGAATGAATGAAATTTAAAAACTAATCAAAATTTACAGAACAATAATAATATCATATTTATTCTATAAATCCATAATTCTAACCATCAATGTGAATTGTTATTGAAAAAATAAACACATCTTATCGCGGACATGGTAGTCCACATATTAGAAAAATGGATGTTTTCTTCTTCGCATATGATTGAAATGAGGTGGATAATGTATGTTACATAATCATGATAATAATTAAATATATTAAAAATGGTGATGTTATTATTTGGATATATAATTTCTACAGAGACATTTTATTATTTGAGGATTTTTATTTATCATATTCATGTGTATTATATACCTTAAGAATAATTAAAATTTATTGTATCTTATCATGTCTGATGCTAGAGCTGTTTAATGGTATTAATGTTTTTGGGTCAAGCTTGAAATCTAGTATTTATGGGGTAGAGTGGACAATAATAAAATATCCCTCCCGTAAATAGAATTAAATTGATCAATAAAAAATCATGTATTCTTAAACATATCAACCAAAAATATGTGGTACCACCCATGGAATAATATTTTTGTCTTGTTTTAATATAATTTTAATTTAATGTATTATTTTTTCTGGATGACATATTCAATCAATTGTAATGTAATTAATATACCTATAAGATATTTTTTTGAGAAATATTATATGATTAAAATTTATATTACTTTATATTAATTGTGTATTATTTTTTTTATAAAATTTGGTTTTTTTATTAATTAAATATGATTATTATAGAACAAACATGAAATCTTTACTCACTCTACCTCAGTATTACAAAATAAGCACAACTTGAAGTAGAGTGTGTTTATGTTACAACAGAATGTTCTAAATATTTTTGCAATAATAAATAATAAATGGACCTCAATAAATATCTGAATATATCCATATGGATTCAATGTGGCAAAAAGAGTTTAATTAAACTAATAATGGATCTAGTGCAACATTCATCAACAAAAGAAATTATATTTGATACTATTTCATTAAAGAAAATTTTTAATAAGGAATGATCTAGATGGATCATGTGAACAAAGGAACGGAGGAATGAAATATAAGTGAATCTTAGGAGCTCAATAACATCAAAAAGTGTATTGAAAGTAGTTATTTTCATATATATGTGATTTCTACCTTAAAGAGGGTATTTTCATATTGAATAAAGGGAGAGATACAATCCATGTGGAGGTGATTGAAGTTTGATATATCTAAATAAAAGGTTACAGAAATAAAATATAGGTTGTACATAAATTATTTTTAATATATGTATTAGAGAGTGAAATCAATTAGTGCAAATAGAATTGTATTCTATTATATTATTTTATACATTTATAATTATTCATGTAAACATAAAGTGAATGATGAGTTATTAAATTTCTTGTGGGTATCATTAATACTGAATTTAATGGAAAACACTTTGGATTCTAGTGAACCTAGAGGACATGAATTTTGGAATTTAGGTTATCAATGATTGTGCTTATTGCATCACCGTGAGAATGTTGGATACATGATTTTATGTTCTGGTATTCATGTATCATTGATGAATAGTAAATTCCATTTTAGTGAAAGTGTTGTGTTTGTTGTAATTAAAATTTATTAATGGGTTTATGAAAATAATAAATCCCTAAAGTGATTTGGAAGAGTTTGGAAAGGATTTAGATATGTCTATATAAGAATGGAGAAAATTACAATGAAAGTAATATAGTCAAATCATTAATAAATTCTACATAATAGTAAATCATCTTGAGATAATTTGAGTGGTTCTTCTAAAAAGAATACCAATAAAACACAATGGAGTCACTCATTCCATATAGGAATCTATGAATGAGTAATTTGGTATAGGTGATTGGTTATCATCTCATAATGGCTACTATCACACCATAAAGTAGGTGTCAATAATATAAGAATTACCCCCATGAATATTTGGTTTCATTCTATCTAATATGATAATGTTCAACACATCAAAAACCTATAATTCATATCAAAATGACATTAAACATATGAATAAAAATCAATATTTTGAGGATGGTCCATCATGGAATTTGAATCCAGAAAATATATTTGTTGTTTTATTTTGTAAATGGTGAAGCACATCACAATACATCCATAACATCCAAACTATAATAGGATAATGAATTTATGATATTTGATAGGATCTCATTAAAACAATCTTGGAATTGAAAATAGATGTATTTCTCAATTGTTGCAATTTTTAATTTGATGAGGGATCATGGTGATGAAATATATATCACACCATATTCTCTTAAACCCTATGTACATCACATTATAATATTGGACCAAATGTTGTACTGTGGTGGTTTCTATATTGTTTTCAAAAATCATATATTTAAAAATATATTTGATTAGATTAGGAGATGATGGTTTTAATTAGAGTCTTATGGATAAATTGAGGTTCCAATAAATATGTGTCAAGTGGAAAAATCATGAGGAAAATTATGAATGATGGAATTAATTTTATTATAATTAAAGAATTGTTTGAGATAATACATATAAAGTTTTATGAAAATTATCATACCTAAAGAAATATAGAATAACTATAACTATGAGGTAATTACATTGACTATCTAGATGTATTAGAAGAAATAGAAGTGTAATGACAATACCCACTTCATATTTGGGTTTATCATTGTGAGTATTATTTTGAGAGATATTTATATCAATAAATTCTTATAATATTTCATTAAGAAATGAGTAAATTTGGAGAAAGAGGTAGTGGCTATAGGATTGGTAGCACACCATTCATAAATTTTTATTTGACATACATTTTGTTGTGAAATAATATTTTATATTTAAACTTCTTCATAATATTCTATTTAGAGTATTATATATTGGTGAAATACATAAAATCATATCACCTAATTCATTTTCATTCATTGGTTGGTTACATTTTTTTAACCTTCTTGTGATAAGTTCATAACATCCATACCAATGTAAAAATAAGATCCCTCATGGGTTGAATGTAATTCACTCCCTAATTCCCCCACCCCACCTTAGTTGTGATGGTATGTTTTAGTTATAACACTATATAAAGACATAATTAGATCATGGATCCAACTATCTCCCCCTTTTGGATACAAAAATCAAAACATAGACTAACAAACATTTAGATAAAATTAAACACAGTAATAATGCCAATAATAATTGATAAAAATACAGAAAAATAAATATTAAAAACTCTCATAATATAAAATAATCATTCCAATAAAATCATTAAATATATAACCCGTATAACTTATAAAAATTAAATTAATTAATGTGATATTAAATTAATATCAACTTTATATTTAAGATAAGTAAAATATAATAGTAACAAAAAAATTATAGAATCGAAATAGGAGACAAAATTTGGTTTGAGCATCCTTTTCCTTATAATGATTATAATATTCAGTTTTATCCCTATATTTATCTATAAAATCATTCACAATTTCATAAAAAAGAAACTAAATCATTGGACACAATCTATTCCTTTATATATTCTAGAATAATTTCAAGAACTGGTAAATCTCAAATTTTTAAAATTAAATTTTTGGTGATCTATATTGGAATAATCATAAATTATGAAAAAATATCTAAAATTATATACAAATATCTGTTAAATACTACTTAAGTCTTCCAACTAGTGAAATTTGGGGTAGTAATATCCATGAAGTTATTAAAACTAGTGTAGTAATTATATGTAAGGTTCTTATAAAAAACAAATGTATGTTGTTATGGTAAAATTGATAGAGCTAAATGAAATCTATAAATTTTAATCTTTTGTTTAATGGTATTATCTTATTCATCATTACTATAACCAATAAAAATATCCACTATATGATTTATCTTCCTGATATAATTCTCCACCCTCGATTATGAGGTCATACAAGATGATTCTTTATCTGACTATATAACTTCATTTGTAACTTTCTCTATTTTACTTTTGAAACCTCATCTTTCTCCATCTATTATATATCTTTTAAGGTCACTCCTATAATTATTAATCCCTTAGAAAATATAAATGACAATAAGTTTTAACTTTTTATTACTTATGATATGCTCCATTATTTGTCTTTCTATATATTTAAATGATTGAAGATTTCGTTTAGATTCATATAGTTACATATTTATTGAATCATATTGAATTTGTGATCACTAATTTTTTAATTTTCTAATGCCTCATATTGAGGCTTTTAGACTTATTAATATAGTTATAAAATTCTATATGTTATAAAATTTAATTCTAATTTTTTTGAAAGGAGGTATAGATATACTGGTCTGACTTTCTTTTTGATGTGAATTGATGAAATTTATTATTTATGCCATCACTTACTTTATCTATGTAAACTGTTTGAGTTTAGACTCTTTTTTTAATACAATTTTGTTGTGAGTAATAAAAAATAATATTCAGTTTATGGTATGAAATTATCCAATATACACTAATAAATAAAAATCTTAGTCCTTAACCAATTAAATTTTCCCTTAAACTATTTTGTTTTTCTCCTACAATTTATTTAAAAATTATGGTTCTAGATTATTATAGGGATGTACTATTTTTATTCCTCTCATGCAATTCACTCTGTGAAGTCAATCATAAAAAAACCATTTTCTTATGAGGTTTTCTAGGGTGAAACTCTAGTCTAGCTACTCCTTCATATGCTTTATCATGTTATTAAGGATTGTAGTCCTTAATCTATTTTGTATGTCTTCAATATAATTCCCTATCCAAGGGTCTCTTGAGATATGTATGTATTTTATCAAACTTTATATTATGAATTTATCTTCCCTAAAAGCATTTCCATCTATATTATCAATAAAAACATCTAATTTATAAAATAACCTTTATAAAAATCATCTATAAATCAAATAAAAATTTGTACATCCCTTTTAAAAAGTAATCGAACTGGTAATTTTGATCATCGTCATGGTAGTGTTGAAAGTATTATTTAAAAAAATTAAGTTCAACAAGTAATATTCATGTATCATCACATGAACATGATTGAGCAGTTATAGTGATAGTTTAAATTGAATAAAAATCGAAAGAAATATTCTATAATGATTTGACTAAAACATACATTATATGTCTAAATCAAATTGACCAACTATCTTTTCTTGAATATCTTCTAAATTTTATTCCTTATACAAAAAACATTAAAAATTATCATGAAACATTAAAAATATTCCAAATGGAACTTCTTTACAACCTCTATTTAAGTAACCTCAATATCAGTTTTATTCACCCTCGATGTACTAGGAAAAAAACTAATTAATATACTATATTAAATCTTTCAAAAAATTCCATTATTCACTATAAAAAAATCATTATCTTCACACTAGGAGACATAAATCCATTAATAAAATTATATAATATCATAAAAGTATAGAATTAGATCATTAGGTCATACCATCTAGATTAGGTATATGAGCATGAGACACTTATTCATATGTGTCTCATAAAATTCCTCACATGTCGTAGAAACTATTGGTGATATAGAAGATGAATTATTCTTTTAATACATATTATTCTTATTTGGTTAAACAAAATTTTTCTTATCTTCCTCTTTAATAATATGAGAAACTTGTTGTGCTTATACTTTTGATAAATCTCTTACTCTTGAATCAAACATTGATTCTATTTTTTAACATTCCCATATCAACAAAAAATAATTATAATAAATGGTATAAATGGAAGAACCTAACCAAGTTTTATTAATGTTTTATGATAAAACCCCGAATATAATATAATAAAATAAGAAATTATAAATTATAAAATTGAATCTAAATCAAATATTAACCTATAAAGGATATTTTGAAAATTATGAAAAAAAGATTTAAAATAAAAAATTCCACCACACGAATTAAATTACTCTTCATAAGAGATGAAGGTCCACATATATAAAAACTATATGATCATGGCCCTAATTTACAAAAGTTTTGTATTTTTCATTTTGTCCTTAATAACAGATCATCATGTTTGATGTAGCCTGCATCATATCCCAAGCCATACTTTATTGGATTTCATAGTGTGTAAAATCCATTCTGAAAATCTTTCTAGATAATATATAATGTTTTAGGACTTCATATGGTATATGAGTACGAATTCCTTCCCATATTCAAATTATATAAGGAATTTTAGAGCTACCATTATTTAAATAAATAACTTTTTGTTGATGCATACAACATTGGATGTCAATCCGTGTTGTGTAGTCAACCTAAGTTGTATTTGTATATAGACATATACACATTATATAAAACATATATCATTGTGAAGATTTAATTTTTTACATTTACTGAAACATTTATTTTTAAATTTAACAAATGTTCATGTATAAAAAAAATAGAATAATCAATATTTCCACTCCTTATGTTCCGATAAAGAACGTATTCACTGGATGATGCTAAGAATTAACATAATTCTTCAAACATAGATTATTGAAAAAATTTATCAAATAGAATAGAGATATCATTAAATATTAATCATTCCAATAATAACATTAATATTTTTAAACATAGACTAATCCAATTTAATAGTAAATATATAAAAAAAATTGATATTCAGTATGAATAAATTACAAATAAATGTCACATTTCTATACATGATTATGAATAAAATGATACCTTATGTCAATATTATTATTCATTGAATGTTAAAGTTCACTATTATATATAGATATAGCTAATTAAATGTCACATATTCTAGTAATTCATTTAAAATTGATACAGTAATGACCCATGTCATTATGGGTTGGAAAATTCCTGAGGTAATTTAAACTTTTGAGTACGATGGAAGGTATATTTGAAAATTTGGAATTTAGAGTCATGTTCTATGATTTTAAACATACTCAAGTGATTTTTTAGACATGGTGTGTGGTTAAAGGGATTTTGATGCCTCTAAGGAACCCCATGAGTGGACGGGTTGTTACTGCATCAAAATCTATAGTAGATCCTCCAGATCATTAGTGGTGTCTAAAAATAATAGGTGATATAGCAAGTAGCCAGAAAACTATATAGACTTTGGGATCAGGTTTTCCCAATATTAATAAAATAAATTTTGTTATATTCATGGGTTTTTATTCGGAACCACTTCATGTTTCTTCTAACCCATTCAAAAATAAAGGTGAAGTTTCCTTTATGGATCTCCCTTTCCCTCTCATATTGTTCCTTCGATCACAGTGATCTTCAAGCTCTTTTTGTATGGTATAAGGTAACATATCCTATTTTTTATCTTCATTTCACATCATTCATTACTTACTAAACTTCATTCAATTTGGATAGGTTTTTATTGATTATTTCATTAGATAATTGTGATATTTCTCTTCCTAAATTGTATTTTTTGTGCTTCTCATAGAGGGTATTCTGAGATTATGAAATCAAACAACTATTTATCAGTTATCTCAAGGTATGTGAATAAAAAAATTAATTAAGTTTTCCTATCATTTTTTGGGAAATTTTACCATTAATTTATTCTTATAAATTCTTAATTTTTCATATATTATGATCGGGGATGCGTTTGGAGTATAATGAACCCGATTTCTTGTTATTTAGACATCATTAGACCACTCGCCTATTCTATACACTATTATGCCAATTTGGGGTTTCTGTTTAAATTCAATAATTGGGAAATATTTATTGGTTGGGGAGATTCATGGGTAATTTTTTTGGGTTTCATAAAACTAGGATAGATTTTATGGACTGTTGGGCGAGTCTTGAGGCATTAGGATGGTTTTGTTTAAATGTTTAAATTAATTATATTTAATTATATTTAATTTTTTTGATGATTTATGTGATATAGGGCATTCAGAATGGATATTTTTTTGGAAAATATAAAGTAATTAGTCAACATGCTTTTATATAAATTTCAAAACATTAGTTTGAGGCAGTACACCTAAACCTTAATTGATTCTTTTGGTTATTTAGTGATTTTATGTTCATGTGCCTCATTAATAATAAAGGCATGAATGTCAAATATTTAGTTTGTTTTGGAAAAACATTCATGTTTTATCAATGTGGTGGGTTGATCCATAGGGAAATAAAATACCCCAAGAGGGTTGGGGTGGGTCCAAGGGACCCAAGATGATGCTTTAATGTGGGACATGTTCCGAGGGGTAATTTCCTAGTTGATGTGTTGTTTAGTTAAGAGATGGGTTATGTGACCAATAATATTTTTTTTGAGTGTTCTAATTTCCTATTTGACATGACCTCCCTCAATGTATAGGGATGGGTCTAGATACTTGAAATTAGTACTCACAAGAACCTTCAATGTAGATCGGTGTGATTTGGGCCTCTTAAGATCCTATGGTATGGGCCAGTGTGGTTTATCCCAGCCAAGAATCATTTGGAAGAATCAGTGTGTTATTGGGCCTCATAAGAACTCATAGAATGATCCAGTATTACTGTTTTACCTCCCTTAAACCTATAAATATGGGTTTATATTCATGATTTACCTCTCCATATACTATGGGGATGGGTTATGTTGACTTGATGGACCTCCTTGATTGTGCAATAATGGGTTTCACTACTTGATGAGGCTATGTCATCAGTGATAGCCGAGGGCCATGGGACACATGTTTCATCGAGCTCCTAATAAAGGTTTCTCCTATAATATTTCTAAGGAAGGTATTTTTTGATATATGGTATTATATATATTCTGAAATTTCACCAAAGTAGGTATTGTATGGGTTGTGGGAAGATTGGGATTTCAGTATGGTGTCAAAGATTGTTTTTTTTGTTTGTTCATGGGTGTTAATTTGTAGGTGGGATTGTTTCATTAACATGACCACAGCTTATATATATATATATATATCATGAATATCCACTTGATTATAGTAGCACTCAATTTCGTTGACTCACTAGGGATACCTATGGGGTTATTAGACTCACCTCATATCCCCATACATTGTGTGGGTTCCAATGTACCTAAGGGAATTATAATATTTTATTTATGGGAATAAGTACCACAAAAAACTATAATCATGGTATAGGTCAGCTTCTCATAGAGGTATTGGATCAGGTAGGATAGTATGTGAGATGAGACATGTGACATTTTATTTATTTTCAATCATTCTTTTACATATACAGGCTAATGTACCAATTGTTGTGTATAATGTTTTTTTTATTCTATTTTTTTCTTCTACTATATTATGGTCGATGAATCTTATGGAGTATGATTACTTCTTCTTTTGTTATGGACTGTGGGGGCCCAATGGGTTATTAATTTCATGTTTACAGTTTGGTAATATTTCAACTATATGTATGGTTCTTTTTAATTTTAGGCTGAATTTTGAATGACCCCCAGGAATTGTTTCTTAGTTAATAGTCACCCCAAAACTATTTTAGGGACTCACCGCTAGTTAGAAAACTCAGGCACATAGGGAGATTCACATGAGGTCTTATTATGACCCCCACTTAACCTCTATTTGGGCGAATGAAGTTGGGTAGTTATAGATACCCTGATTTAATTTTTTTTCAGGTTATTAAAGTTTGATCACAATAGCTATATACTAATACACACTATTATTTCAATTATAATAAATAATACAAGTGCTATTTTTAAATTTTATAAAATAAAACATTTTCTAAGAATGGAAAACATGAAACTTTTACTTTTTCTATCAATGTTTCATACATTACAATAGAGATCCAAATAACTCATCAAATCAAATTATTTATTTCTAGTAAATAATTACATGAGATTTACTATTCCTTTCACATTGTAAATTATTCTTTTAATAGCTATTAAATTAATTTCTTTATGGAATTCCTAATATCTTCAATATATATACATATATTAAAGAGTATTTTTCATAATGAAAATAGATAAAATATACTACAATTAATTACTATAAAAATTTTATGATTAACAAACCTACATGTCAAGGCCTCATCCAATATACATGTATTACTCATCAGTGTACCCATGATATTATGTGAATTCAAACTAAATCACTTCAATTTTTATTTAGAATATTAAATCAATATTTTAAAATATCAACATTTCTTTGAAAAATCATAATCCTCATAACAAAAATGTTATATCCCTTGAGACTCATCTCACATTCATTCTCCTTAAATTTTAAAAATCCCCAAACAAAGAAAGTCAATATATTATATAGAATTGGTGTCATCCATATAAATATTTATAATACAAAAATCTGTTTAGGAAACCTTATTATGAATAGTTTAGGATCCACCTTTCATTTTTAAAAATTAATCTATAAAATAAACTATGAAATTATTCTATCCCATTCATGTGGTGATTATTTAAATCTATATTAGTATTTAAAAAGCATAAGAATATTATTTAGATTCAATTCATTCTAAAAAGCATATGGTTATTTTACATAGAAATTTTCTAAAATTAAACCTTTCCTAAAATCACTCTATACATCCATAAAATTTAACTTGAAAATTTATGAGAAATATATTCCAAAGTTATTATTGTCACTTTCAACGTCACTATTTTAGAAAATCCATATCCATATTTGATAACTTCCTATTAAAAATATCTTTGAGCAACTACTACGTATTTATTTCTTATAATATATCAAAACTCTTCAAGATTATTTTTAAAAAACCACTTGTTTACAAGTACTCCATCATCTATAATTAGATTAACTAACTCTCATTACTTATTCCATTTAAATTAAGTCAACTCATCCTTTACAACTAGATCCCAACTTGGGTCCATTAAATATTTTGGAATATAATTTGAAACAAACTATTTAATTTATGTAGATTTATGAAAAAATATTCCTTATATCATTCGTTTTTTGATGTCTAGAATTAATATCTCAAATTATCTTTTCAATATTATGATACCTATTGTTTGTATATATTCTTGGATGAGTTGGATCATGCACTACATAAAATTTTAAACATATATTTAAATCTTTTTTAAGAAGGTCTAAACTAATACAATTTAATATATGAAGATATTTATTCAAATTGATCCATTATAGTTGACTTCTACAAGGGATAATTCACTTTGAAAATAACATGGATAGAACCTTACAGTACCATGGTTATTCTTCTATAAATATAAAAATATTTAATATCATTAGAAAAAAACAAAAAATACCTTCATAAAATGTGGAATAAAACTTTTCCAAATTATAATTGGTGTTCAACATAAATCCCTTACACCCAAACACACAAAACTTCCCTACCATTCGAATCCTACAATTACATGTAATGTAAGGTGACTTGATGATAATTGATCCTTGAAAATTTTAATTTGAGATATAATATCCAATGCTAATAAATTATTTACATTGATAATTTGGAAATTTACACTCACTATGATTTTTTTTCATTTCCTGAATCGTCATATTCCTTATTTATAAAACATTATCAAACTGCAGTGTTCTTGGTGATGAGGAATTAAGTGACAATCCATTCAATTTTCCAAAAATTTCAAACCATTGATTATCGAACTCTTCTTCCCAGACCTTTCTAATTTAGACTATCATATGAACTTTTTAATTCCTTATTTTATTACTACAAGTAGAAACAATATATTGAGTTTAAATTTTGTTATCGAGAAAATATACCTATGAAATATTGGTGAAGTCATCCACTATAAAAAAGTTATACTTATTCCCACTAATAGTTATTATATTTTCATTATTAAAAACATGATGTACCAACTAGATTGGTCTAATAAAATTTACTTACCTACACGACTTGAAAGGAACCTTATATTTATTTCCCATCCAACAAGGATCACATAATCAATTCTTGCACACCTTTAATTCAGAAATCTATATAACTCTCTGATTCGTTATTAAAATGTACATAAGTCTAAAATTGAAATTCTCTAGAAACTTTTGCAATAATATGTTAACTATTTTTATAGAACTCAAAAAACAAATTTACTATTTTTTTGATAAGGATAATGGTATATAAATTATCCTTTTGGTTATCCAAAAAAATTCCTATTAATAAAATTCATTTATTATTTTTGAATTTAACATGCATGTTATCATCACACAATTGATATAAAATAAATAAGTCATTTTATTCCTATAAAATATAATTAACTACTAAAATTGGTGTAATATGAAAATAAATACTCCCTAAAACCTTCTACCATTCATTTGGAATTATCTCCAAAAGAATCAGGGTCTCCATCACTTCTACTGAATGTTTCTAAATCTAATTAATCTCTTATCATGTTCCTTAATAACCCAATATCCATGTATCACATTTCCTTCTTAATAAATATAAGGCACTCTTAATGAAATGATAAACTGATAAAATGGTTTTTTACCCATGAAAATTTATGAATAATTGTATATATCATAAAATATTTGGGTGTCTAAAGAGATTTATTAGTGTAAGTAAAATGGGTAGTCTCATACTGTTATATTTAAATGAATTATTTTTCTTTTATGTATGACTAAGGGTGTATAAAAGAGAATCCACAGACATCATTACCTCTCATTCTATATCTAAAATAAGTAATAGTTGAAATAATACCTTAATAACACTTTATAGAGAAATCCTATATATATTTAAAAAATATAAATTATAAATAATACCATGTTTTCTCTTAGTCATTTTTTGTAAAGAAATGATCTTGTCATAAAAAACACTTTCTTTAAAAAATAATACCAAAGCCTCATTCAATATTTCATATAATCTTTAATCTTTTAATGTTCATTATAATCTATGAATTTACTCATTAATGTAATATCCCTTACCTTCATATCTTTTTGTGTCACATTATAATTTTATCCATGTACATTCTTTTAAATACTATTGAGATTCCTATATAATGCATAAATATTAATAATATCATTTAATAATTTATAAATAGTTTAATTAAAATCAACTATAATAGGTTTTCTATACTGAAAACCAAATTTAGATTAATAATAATAATAAAACATATACAATCACCAACCTAATTTTCTCCTGAAATCATACAGAGATTTATAAACTCATTTACTTTATAATTATAACTTGAAATTGTATGTTTAACAACATTAATTTTGGAATCAATATAGGTGGTTTCTATAGATCTAAAATTGGAGTTAAAATTACATTCACTATTTACTTTTTAGGTATCCGTACTATTTTCCCTTTCAGGTTTCTTTTTATAACCTCTCATTATCCTCTAAATTCTGGAAGATCCTTTTAAAAACTATTCTACCTCATCATTATTACTCTCTCATGTATCATAATATGAATAATCACTAGAAAAAAATATTTTTATATTTAAAATAAACATATTTATTCTTGAAATTATGATACCCAACAATGTTCTTTGTTTCTAACTTATATTTCAGTTGGGATCAAGTTATATAATCCAATGTGTAGTCTTTGAAGTTATTCCTTTCATACAGGGATACCTTTCGTTATTTACATTCTTTTTTAGAAGAAATAATAACTCTTTCAACAATGATATCTTTCCAAAACATCTTTCTCAATCTTCTAGTATCATTTACAATTCTTTAGAATATGGGGAAAATTTGATTTACCTTTTCATTTTATCCCATCTTAAATTCTTGGTACTCAGCCTGTAGTATCATGATCATTGTTCTCTTAAAATTAGAAGTTCCACAGTAGGTTAAAAAACCCTTCAAACATAATTTCTTTTCATACAAGTTTATATATGACTAAAAAATGCAACTAATTGCAAAATAATGATTATTTATGATCATATAGTAAATGATATAATTATTTGAATAATTTCTAGTGAGTAAATCTAGATTTAACCCATACAATTTGAATGTTTTTACACATGAAGACCAGTTCTCAATGCTTATATTCTTTAGGTATTCTTGTATTCCTTTCTTATAATGTCGTTATTAATTTAAATTAAAGAATAAAGGCTTATATAGAATCTAATTGTCATATATTCATTGACCAAACATTTTATAATGATATTTACCTTATAATTTCTAGAAGTTTATATTAGTCTAGTAATGAAAATGATAAATCCAAAAGTTTCATGTGCTCTAATAAAATTTGTTTTCCTAGATGATTCCAATACTATATATCAAAATGGTTTAATTAAAATAATTATAATTTTAAAGGTATAAGAATAAAAAAATAAGAACACAAATATTTATCAAGTAGTTTATATATAAAGATCATATTTTTACTCTTCCCAAAATTCGTACTCCTCTGGAGGTTTAGATTACACTAAATGTTGACTTTTATAGGGGTTCGCAACATGATTAAAAATTTCATTTCTAATGGAAGCACAAAAAATAAAACTCATTATTCATAGTGAGATATTAGAAAAAGATAAAATAATAAATATTTTTTGTTGCGGAATAACTTTTTTTAGGAACAACCTTAACCAATTAAATGTTTATCAAAATTAGTAAATATCTAAAATTAAAAATTTAAAATAAGTACCTAAATAAAATAATGAATCCCAATCAACTATGGAAACACATTAACACAATAAATTTATTTCACAATGGGTTTGGAGTAAGAAAATTAAAAATTTAATAGTATTGATCATGAGTTATGATTCTGTGATTCAAATTTAATCTATTTTCCTTCCTTAACTATCATAGAAAAATATATCCAATGGTCTCCCCAATAATTTTAAATTATTTCAAGTTCTCATATTGATGGTTCAAACCCACATTTTTCTAAATAATAGACTTTTTAATTACACATTTAACAAAGAAAATTTCCTATATCCCCAATACATAATGTGTTGTATCCTTGATGTTGTCTGGTAAAACATCTTAACTATTTTTAAGTAAATTTGTAACATCTTTTAGTATTTTATTATTATTTCATTTGAAAATTTAGTTTGCAATGAATTTTTAGAACAATTTTCTTGGCATAAAATAATATAATGGTAATTTTTGATAATAAATTGGTGATTAAATTATTTTTATGTTGATAATCATGATATTTCCTGGCATCGACATTCATTCAATTAAAAGTCCTCTATAGAAATTTATTATGGTAATGAGAACATATAGAACTCTTTGAAATTGCATTCTCATTTGACCTAGTGTTTCAAATTATCTAAATTTCATTCATTCTATAGATTTTTTCATTAACCCTAATGAATTAATTGGTATGATTATTTTAACATTGCTTAAGCTCAAAAATGTTAATGCCAGATGTGTTGGTTGAAGATATTTTATAAAACCCCATAGAATGGTTTAAATTATAACATAGCCACTTACTTTTGATTCATTATCTTTCTTACTAAAATATGAATTTTCTAAATCTCAATTTCATTTTAACAATTTTTCTATGTAAAAAATCAACAGTGAAATATATATGAACAAAACAGTAACCATTTGATTGATGTTAGATAAACACAGAAAACAATAATTGGTGGAAAGACCAAGGATTTATAGAAATAAGGTATTAAAATTCTTATTAAATTATATAAATTTAGTAGTCTTAAATTATAATTAAAGGCATGTTATCACTGGTATTGTATTAGGTTATACTATCGATTCTATTTTCACCACCACTGGATAAACATACAATGAAATTAGAAAAACACCCTTTAATATAAAAATCATTGAAAATAAACAAAAAACAAAATTATCTTAATATTTGGAGAGTTGTTATGATGTTTCTAAATTAATTATGGTATTAATTTTCAATCAAGTTATTTATTATTGATGGTTTGGGAAATTACAGTGTGGTTTTTTAGTAAGTGGGGAATTATACTATAGTTTTCCACGTAACTATGATAGAATTATTGGATAGAGATTAACCATAGTTAAATGTTTCATTAATTAGCTACATGATTGTAGAGGATTGACCTGGAGAGAATATTTTTTTTTAAATCATTGTATTAGTGGTGATTAGAAGATAGATCTCCCTAGTGTAACCTATCTAGGACAAGTGTTTTGTTATGATAAGATGTTTAAATAGTTATGTAGACTAGTTTATATGGTGTATTATTTTCCTCCCAATCAATTATTAGTACATTATCCTTTTCATAGTTTCATGTCTGCAGAGGGTGATGATGTGAATTGTAAGGTAATGACATTTCTCACATGGGTAATATATTTTTGATGATTTCCTCATGGATATTGTAATGATTAAATATGTTAGTGACTTGATAATGGGAATAATATTATGTGACTTATTTATTATTATATATTTTTATTATATAAATGGTGAGAATATCATTCTCTACATAATCTTAAACTCATGATAGTTTTCTTAGGTACAATCCCACATCTAGCTAGTGATCAAACAAACTGGGTGACCATCAACCTATTTTACCCAACCAATTGAATTAAACATGGATGTGGATGTGGTTTTTTGGTTCCAAAACTTTTACTCAAGCTACAAAACATATATTTTTTCCAATGTAGAGGAAAAAATATTTTTATGGTCAATGTTAGAATTTGGGAACATGTAAAAACACTGATTTTTGTGAAAAAAATAATTTTTTTAGTAAGGAGACGTCAAAGAATTTCCTTATACGACCAATCCCCTATGGAAAAAGAAGGAGAGGTTCATAACTGAATGTTTTGCAAGTTAGTGATAATCTTCATAATATAGATAATGGTTCATGCCAAATCCACTATCCATATTATTTTTCTTCAAATAGATCATCACACCACTTACCCTATTTTCATGGATGAACCTTTGGATGTTAATGTGTTGATCTGTCATTCTTCCACCCATGTATTTCTTGACATCACACAACTATAGCTTCCTATGGATTCCCATAGGTATAGAACCCATATAATAGAACTCAAATAAAACTCAAACTTCCTTATATTATGTTTATGTTTTCTTCGTGCAACTTACCCTAATTTATAGGGAGGTTCACAAGAGATGATTTTCCTTCTCATGACCCCCATCTCCTTGTGACCCCAAACATTGTGAGAACTTATTCCCCCATTACCCAAGCCCTATCCTTATTCTATCTCCCATGGATGGCACAACTATAATTTTTGCTCAAGTCCACTATTTTTTAAACCACATTTGGGTCACAAACCTAGTGACTCCTTCTAAAATACAAAATTGTGTGATGGTTGAGTATTCAAAATACCCATACCCCCACAAAATGAGTTCATTAATGCTTTGATCACTCACACAAAATGTACCATAAACCATCGTGTCTAGTAATTTATCTCCAATCATAGTCTATGTAGTTTCCTCACCTCTTTCATCTAAGAATAAGAACCAAAATTTATGGATCCCCATATGTCACCTCACCACAGAAGTGTTTATGACTTCTTCCATTCAAAAAGAATATACTTAGTAGACTCATAATCCCCAAATGTGGAATCATAACAGGAAAATTATTAATTTTACGTATGAGGATGGGTAATTCCATATCCTTATCTCATAATTGAAAATTACCCACCTCGGTGTAAAACCCCACCACATTCGAGATGTAAAACTATAAACTACATATCACGCACTTCTTAGTGGAATGATGTTATACTATGTGACAATGCCCTCAGTGCATGATGTTTAAATTTAGCCTCACCATGTGTGATGAATATAGGATTCCCCATGTATGACTCTCATGGGATGATACCTCTACCTCCAAGGAGCTTCCACATGCAAGACCCACATCATACCTTGTTGCCTCTCATTCCATAGCATAAGTGTCTTTACCACACAATTTTAAACTAAATGAACTATTTCTATCACACAACTTTAAACTATGCACATGAACTACATGGGTTTTGATCTTCATCTCATAATAGGGTACATATGATGCCTCTTTGAGGTTAAATCCCAATATCCTGATGCCACCATTAAATTAGTTTATCATCCCCCTGGGATGAGACAACTATGATGTGTGATTATTCCCACTAGGGGGGTATTCAATATGAAAACCCAAATACAAGTTTCCCAATAGACCTCATCATCCCCTAGTGATTCTAACCCACATACGACTCAATTCATGATAAGTGTAGATATGAAATATCTAAACAAGAAATTAATATTTTTATTTCATCACCACAGGAAACTAAACACATTATTGTGTCCCCATAAGACCCTAAACCTATGATCCATCCTAAAACATTAAAAACCCATACCACATGAAATAAACATGAGATTCCATAGGTAATAATCCCTATATGGATAATTCATCCAAGAGAAAGTCACCAAATTTGAGACACAATATTCCTTGGATACCACTCCTAAGATGCCTCAACCATTATACACCCATAAATTAAAAAATAGGAGAACTATTTTAGATTCCAAACACACCCAATGACCAAAGATGTCTAGGAATGTCAAAATTCACTATCATCTCTATCTATAGGTATCTTCTTTAAAAAGATAAAAGAAGCTTAATTTACTGGTGTCCAATTTTGGATAGTTTTGGTAACAAGTTTCATGATCATGAATCAAATGGATGAGGGAGGCTCAGATTAAGAAATGAGATCCAATGAGGAATCTATGGAATGAGTAACTGACATCCCATCATCACATTTTGATCGAGGATTTTACATCACCAACCATGGTGGTAAAGGCTACACACCTTTTGAAAGATGGAATGTGGGGCTACCCTAAAGGAGGAAAAACTATTCCAAGGATGTGGACCACACCAAGAGATGAGAAGGAATGTGTGTCTCCACCATAATGTTCTCACCGAATGAAAGTGATAGAAAGAAAACTATGAACCCAATGTGAAGTCTTCTCATTCAATAGTGAGTTGATGAGTAAATTTTGCAATCAAAATATTTGACATCACAAGATCTTATAATCAGTTTGAATCATCACCAAAAAATATTGTGGGTCCAATATGAGACATTTCTCCTCTTACTGGGTGGAAATGAAAAATTTTAGGAACCCTTAGTCTTGGACATAATCAACGTATATCGGTCCTCTAATTTGGAAAGAATGTATAACATTTGGAACGTTGGTATTACCATTATCAGACCTGCAATGATGGTTGAATTCATGTACCCCAAAATAATTAAGTAATAAAAAATGATTGTTGGCCCATCACTAATGGTGGTGGGGTAAAGAGAACCAATGGTGTAGAAATCTTACACAACTATACTCCTTCAATGGTATCCACCACTCCTATAGCTATTAGCCTCACCATATCTCTCCCCCCAAACACATCAAGAGGAGGTTCATCAATTCCATCATTAATTACTATGAAGAGGGATGGGTCATCCCAACTATATATAGTACATGTCAGCACTAAGAAAAACATTATATAGACTAGTACCACCACTACTAAGGGTCGTATAGGGGATGATCCCTAGTTATGACAAAAAAAATAACTTACGATAATCTCCCTAAATGTTTTTCTTATCAAAACTCATACACATAATAATTAGAAGATGTTATATTTTGTCCCATTGTAATCACCACCATGGAGAATCCTATGATTCCATCTACTAATACATGGAAATAACTTCAACTGGTTCCATAGGTTGATGAGTATTCAAAATTTTTACTTTTCTACCGACCTTAGTCTAGAACACCTGACAATAATGCTACTGTAATTCATAAACCCTTACAAATAGAGGGCCTCTGTGTCATCTTTTGTGCACCATTGAACCAATTTTTCACTAAATCCATCCCTGAAAACCATTATGGGGGGCATCTTCACCTGATTGTGATTGAGACACACCCACCAACCTCATAGGTTAGGTTGAATATCATAATCATGGGCACTAAAAAACCCATCATGGGTCAACCCATGATAAATAAATCCCCTAAAATGGTCCCATCATGCAACACCATCAACAAAAATATAGGATTATCCCATACTGAAGTATTTTCCTACCCTAAAATCCCATACCGATTTAGGAAAGAAATAAATCACCATGGGGGCCCTACCTATGCCATCGACCATTAAACACACTAAAGAGATCCCTAGGGAACATAGAGTAAAATTCTTGAGGAACTCCCACACCAGCTAACGTAGTACTGGGGGATGTATTATATCGCAATTGATCTCTTATAATCCAAGGTTATAGGTGACATGAAGGGGAAACCCCTAACCTCACTTCTAGGTCGGGGGAAGAGGCCCATCAATTTATTTCATCTATCCCTAATACTGAGGTATATAGGGTTCATAAATACCTCCATAAGTACCTAAATTTTAAGGATTTTCTAGCCTCTATTTAAGGTATCATTATGAAACATTCTGTACTTTCCTCAGTGCCCCACCTCACTGACTCCACCTTAGAATTGGGGGAGACATCAAGGTCGACATTGGAACAATTTGATGATGGTGATCAATATACTGAGCTGCATATGGACAATGTATATCATGATTAGAAGGAGGCCAAAGATACCTAGTCCTATATGGATATGGTCATGATTCTGGCCACACATCTATAAGAAACACTATTGTTTTAGGGATAGTTGGATCATGTGTTGCCTCCACCACCAGAAAGATAGTAGTAGAGGTGGTCTTTGTCACTTCATCCCATTTTTTCTCAGCCGATAGTGATTGGTGATTAGGTTGATTAGGAACAATAATCCAATGTATAATTATAAATATGAAGAATATTGGGTGATTTTGGAAAGCTTCCATATATCATTTCTGTTCCAGAACCTACAACCCTTCATTTTTTCATTCAAGAGTCCCTTATTGAGGACCATTTCTCATTATTATGCTAGAATATTTGGGAAACATTCAACCAACTTCAAGACCACCAAATTGGCCACATGGGAATCCATTTTCTCCTCGAGGCCATCTATCACTAATTCCAGAAGGTTCAGCTCTCTGAACTCCTCGTGGATCAATGTATAGACTCATATGGGTATCACCTTCGTTATCTACTCACTGGTGTTACAATATTCACTCTAAAAAAATGGATCATGACAGTGGTGTCTCACCATATATAGACAGAAATAAGGAAAAGTATAGTTCCCTTCACATCATCCTCCTACCATATAAGTAGAAGGATTCTCTTTTTGAACTACTGACTAAGGGTGGAAGTCCCCTTTAAACCACCACCACTGTGACTATCACCACGATCAATCCCATGGATGATCAAAGAAACCAATCTGACGAAAAGGGACATGATGGAGGAAATCCACCATAAAGGGTGACACAATGTAAGTTATAAATTAAAATATATAACTTCCTGTGTTAGAAAAAATTGATTTTTGTTTATTGATATCCCTTAATAGAGGTACTAATTCATTCCAATTGACATTGTAACTCTACGACATTAGATTTCTATAGTCAGTGAATTATTTTATTACATTGGCATGATTAAATGGAATAAAATCCAATAGCACTGATCGATTTAGTAGTTTTCCAAGACCATATTACATGCATGATAACCATAATACATTGGTAAAATCAAATACAACATGATATATAATAAACTGAAATAAACTGCATCCTTGAAAGATTATTACAAATTTTCTTCTCCATAACCCATGGATGGGAAACATAATAATAGTGAGATCCAATAATCTTTAAGGGTAAGTAAAACAGAATAAATTTTGAATTAATGAGAATAATCAACATGGAATGGTAAGTAACTGATAACCCACTCCATTTCAATAAACTAAATATGTAATAATCAATTTGGTAATGTGTGAAGCTAAAAAGAAATAAATTCAATCAATAAACTGAGAATAGACTGTATCTATAGATACGCCAAAGAAGAAATATCCAGGATAAATAATAGTTTTATTTAAATGAGTTTAATTATTAATTATTGGATGGCATGATTTCTAGGTACGTGGTACATTTACCGTCAAAAACATTCATAATACTGTTTATCATATTGGGTAAAAACCCATCTAATTTGGCCATATAATTTGTCTCATGAGGCTGTCAGTGCATTGAGGGACTATCTATAACCAGGACCCACCCATGTCATAGTTATCCAAACAATTCATCCTATATTGAATAATCCATTTAAATCAGGGAAAATGCACCTTATCAAATATTTGTATTGAATAAAATAGATAGATTTATCAATAATTCCCTAATTAATCAAATAATTGTCAAAGTGAACACTATATGTAAAATGGTATACGATTTAGGTTATAATAATATCCATTACAATAGAATATAGAAATTTAATATAAATATAATGTAACATAAAAATTATTATAAAAAGTTATTGTTTTAATATAAAGTTAAAAATAAAAAAAATAGATTTCAAAGGTAATAATTTAACACATTCTTGATGAAAATAATATTTAAACATTCAAAAGTGTCCCAGAGCACATTGAAAATTTAGAGTCATAATACATATAAAGGAATAAAATTTATTTTATGATTTTAATACCATGAAGATAAAAGGATTCATGATATAATATATCAAAGGGAGCAGTGGATACACCATATAAAAAAAGTATGTTGTGAATATGGAATTTATCTCACAGATGTAAAAAGTGAGAACAAAATACCTTCCATTGTGTTTCCTTTTTTGTGAATCCCCTTTAATATTTTTTTATAATGGTTTCCAGTGTCTTAATAATTTATTAAAATAATATATTCATGTTTAAAATTACATTTATTTCACTTATTACCATTTTTTAAACAACTACTTAAATAATTAATCTTATATTCGGTGTTTTGACCATATTCAGTTTATGTGTTAAAAATGACATTGGTTGGTCGAATATGGTCAAAATGTTAATTATATAAACATATTAATAATAAATTTTATGAAATAATAATAATATTTATATATAAATTATAATTTAAAAACCTATCATGTAATATAGTTTTGAAAAATGAACCAATGATATAATCATAGAGATGATAGGGCATACGTATGCATGAGTAGCATTCCCATTTTTCAATGATAGTTATGCAAAGAAGGTAAGTAACAAAATATATTTATATAATTATAATTATAACCTAAATAAAATGTAATTCAATCATATATATTTATATATATAATTATTATTATGTGAAGGGGAACACATTGGGTCCGGGAAGCGATAGTCCACATGTCCACCACCGATGTTATAATAGTTTAGTGTGTGAAAAGGGCATTAAAGAAAATAAAATATTATGATTAAAAAATGTAATTATGTCATTAATGTCATATATATATATCATTTATATTACATATTATTAATTAAAACAAAATTTTATATGTTCCATGTCTAGAATAAATGAATCACATAACTTTTATACCTGACAGTCCACACATCTACAAATGATTTTAGCATATTTACAAAAAATGGAAAAAAATAAAGGTATGTGTTACACAAGAATTACAGAAAAATATAGACATTATAAATATTACATTTATGACATAAAAATATTTTTTCCATTGTAATTATCAACAAATAGAGGTGGTAAATTAAAAATTAATGACATCATTTTGTGAGGCGGTAGTTCGTCGTACACATAAATTGTAAGTTCATTACCTGTTATATGGATGTGTTTATAAGTGTAGGTATAAAACTTATAATAAAAAATTATCATTGTATTTATTAAATTTATATTATTATATAGGCATGGAATAAGTATAATTTATGTATTAGAGAAACAACAAATCTATAGAGCTTGGGGAAGAATGTTACAATTTATTCGGGTAACTACTTTTGGTTTTCACCAAATGGCTTACTTGGATAGATTAAATCCCAATTTTATTATTATATTTTTATGGGAGGGATTTTTAGGAGATATATTGGAATATCATGGTCAATCCATAGTGTTGGAAGAGGTGTGAGGAAGGGGACATGTGAATACCATTTAATAGTGGTGAAGGAGTTCCATTCTTGTAAATACCAAAACGTATACATTATTGGGAGGTCTCCTTTACCACATGTGCATAAAAATGGACAAATAATCTATTAAAAGGTATTTATAGTCTATAAAAACCTCAAAAACACAAAAATAAGTACATTTTTATAATTTTTCTCTTTAACTTCTATGTTTCCAAAATTTTATCATTTTTGTTTTTATTAAAGTAACTAGTTTTTAACCTAAATAATTTAATCACTTAGAATAAATAAAAGTGGGATTTATTAGAGAATAAATACCCAGTTAATAATAAATATTATATCTAATTTATAAAATAATGATACCTTATTTTCGAATGTAATTTTAAAATATGTACATTTAATGCGCAAAAACACTACTTTAAATCAGACCATTATAACAAAGTTTTTACTATCTATGGATTAATAAAATAATTATAAAAGATCAATTTGTATATTAATATAAAATATTTTCAATTTATTTATACATAAAAATAACTTGAAATAATATATTATTTTTATTAATTTTAATTCATTTTATAAAATATAATTTATTATAAAATAATATTAATATAAATTTTAGCATTATTTATTTAATTTAAATTATAAAATATCTAGAATAAATTGTAATTATAATATATCAAGTTCACAGAAGTTTAAAATTAATTATTCATAATAAAAAATTGTTAAATATAATAACTAAGTCAATTTACATCAATTTTAACAATTATAGTGTCATTTATTTTAGTTAACTATTCACAAAATAATCACTCGATTGGTGTTTCAGAAGCATTTTATGTAAATAATTCATCTCTAAATATTAAATATAAAACATTATGATCAAAATAAAACATTTATATTTAAA
This sequence comes from Viscum album, assembly GCA_963277665.1. NCBI lineage: Eukaryota > Viridiplantae > Streptophyta > Magnoliopsida > Santalales > Viscaceae > Viscum > Viscum album. The sequence continues at coordinate 195,758,727 of OY728145.1, forward strand.
TATAATATGTATAAATGAAAATATTTTTTTACATATCAAGTCTTTATAAAAATTAAAGGTAAAGACGGTTCCCTTTTTTTCTTTTTTCTAACTTAGCTTATTACATAAAGAACTTTCATTGAATATTATCCAAATGTCTCATAAAATTATAACTAAGATTTTGTATGGTCATACTATAGTAATCCAATGTATTTTGAACAATGTTCATGGTCATTTTGGCCCTTAAGTTTATGTTTTAATCCATGTTTATGCATAATTTTACATTAATCACTATAATTAATTTTTATTACTTTTCCTAATCATTTTTGACAAAAATAATTTTATATAATTTGAATAAAAATAGTATACTTATTACTACCATGTATTTAAATTTATCTAAATTTAACTCAAATAAGTGGAAAATTTATGTTTAATGCCAATCCCACAGACATGACAAGAAAGTGGGTTTTTAATGTGAAAATGTTCAAATGTTAATTAATCATTTATTTCAAAATTAAATATTTACATTATTATATTGAACTAAAATTTATTAATAGGTACATAATTTATCTATTTTTACATTAGAACAATTTTAAAATATAATTTATAATTAATATTTATTTATATAAAAAGGCAGTTTCTAACTAAAATGTAGTATTTTTCATTATTCATCAATAAATGAAACATTTCAGAAAAATAGAAAACAAATCCTAAGATAATTTTTAAATTAATCTTTCAAAGATTATATATACTTTCAAAAATAAAATATATCAACGTGTGAGATTTAGTTTTAAAATAGTTGTGCCACTAAAATATTTTAAAACTCAGTCACGCATGTAATACAAGTTAATTCAGTATTGTATGTAGTGTAAATTTAACGGGGTTTTGTGTATAAATAAAAATAGAAACAAAATATAATTTATTCTAAAACTAAAATATTGTAAATTCTTGTTCTTTTACATTCTCACTAATCAAATTGAATTATGTTGGCATAATTTAAACGTGATCTCGGAAATCAAGGGTTTGATATTGGAAAATAATCGATTTTTGGAAAACCCACATCATAAATATGGTTGATAAAACATATTTTTAATAAGAGAGAAAGAAAAGTAAAATATCTATATAAGTAGGTCTTCTATTAGAATAATGTATGTGGGAAATTGAAACACAGGTACAGAATAATGATCTTACAATCATGTTCTGATGGAGTGTTTTAGAAAACCTATTCAGCTAAAAATTAATGACCACAAATCCTTAATCAACTATTACAAAAAGTTCATTGAAATTATAAAAAATGATGATAAAATGAACAAAACTTATTTCAATACCATTTTTCTTATAATTTAGAAATCTTTTCACTAACTACAAATATAAATAAATATACATTTATATTTTATAAATACAACCTTATCATTTGGTTATTCATTAAACTATTTCTAATTCCTTTATGAACAAAATTTTCATCATACGGTGATGTAATACATTAACCTCTAAATCATCAAACAAATATCAACATAAAAAATTTCATAAATGTATGAATTTTCCAAAATATTATAATCCAAAACTATAGAAGTAAGTTCGCCGAATTTATAAAATAAACTTATCAAATATCATTATGTGGTTTTTAATCATCACATACCAAACATGTGAATATGGTAACAACATGAATTACCAAAGAAAATTATTGAAGATATGCATTCTTTTTGTTCCTTAAATAGAAAATATATTATTAGATATATTCCATAAATCCGAAATTTATGTAAACTCCATCAATGATAACATGAACTACTTTTTCATCAAATCATTACTTTGTTCCAAGCTAGTCAACACTTATCCGATTTAAGTTTTCTAAACCGATCATTTCACATTCCAAAGACCATTTTTTAACATTAGGAAAATATTATGGTCTCTTTAACCCTCAGCCATGTATTTCCCTAAAAAATTACTTTCCACTAAATAACATTTCATGGTACCATTCATCAAATTATCTCAAATCCTGGATGAAAAAGTACTAAAATACAATCCTTATATATTTCATAATTCAAATGGAAAGAACATCAGAAATAAAATAATTTTACATCATATTTCATACCTCTAAATATAGAACTACATTATTTATTCCACTTTTTGGTATCATTAACATATGATTGACCTTTACCCATTGATTATATTGGATTATATTCTCTATATTATTGGATTATTTATTTTCATAGTTCCCAATAACTTTGTAGTTTAACACCAAATAATAGAATTTTCCTTATTCAATTTGCATTAGTTTTCCTAGTGACCCGTTTCTATGCATATATAAAAAACTCCCAATCCTCCCAATAATTTACCTGACTGATTCTTTTCATAGTTATAACATGTGGGAAAATATTACTTTCCTTTTATCCCTTTGTCTATCTTTTTTTATTCCACTCTTTTATTATCTTTCTTCCCACTGTATCCATAGGACGTGTAGAATTCTTTCTCTATTATGAGAGCCTATTAAACTATATCATCTTGAGAATAATTTTTTGAGACACTACTTATATTTAGAGACTTGGATTAAGTGCTTCAGATAAGTAGTAAATCATGCAATTTTTTATGTTTCTAATCTATTGCATACCTACCTAACCCTTTAATGTTATTCTCATAATTGCAACACTCTCTTTTTAATTATTCTTTAAGCTATGTAAATTTCTCTTCATCTCATTTTTTTATCACGAGGAAAGTATTTATCAATGAATATATCCTTAAAAGTTATTAATTCCATGAGTTCTCTTTATTCTTCTTCCTTAGTATTTTATATCAATGACCACTATTGATCTGCATTTCTGTTGATAAAATACAACAAAACGTGAATACTTTTCCTTTACCCTACATCCCAAGGTTACAAATATCATCTCTAAAGACTTAATACATTCCTAATCCCCCATTTGTTCAATATTCCCACTAAATTATGGGGTTTTCTTTCGCATAATGTAGTCCGACATAGGAGAATCTCATTGTCGATAAGGTTTCTCCATCTGGGAAAGTTTATGTGTCATAACCTGATTCAGTTATCTAAATATATTTAGAACTTTCTTAGATACAATTCCAAATATATGGGATTTATTAATAGCTAAACATCTATATTGTGCAAGAGTATTGATACCATATTTCTTTCTAGGCTCCATTTCAAAAAAATGACACATAATGGATTACTTTATAAAAATATGAACATTATATAATTATAAATATGGATTAACTGTTATCATAAATTGAAAAATATTGCACAGCTAATCCTTTAATTATAAACATGTTTTCATTAGGTATATCATTACATTAAAATCATTCATAATGCTTTGAAAAGGATATTTTAATTATCATAAGTGTATCCCGAAAGAGTTTCAAACTAGGAGAGCAGTATGCCTATTATTGTGTACCATGTTATGTCGAGTCAGTCTTGATGCACATTGTTAGAGTTGTTACCCCTTGTTACATAATTTCAAAAACCACACCCACTTATAGTATCCCGAAAAAAATGTATTGTTATGAATACTTATATAATATCTACCTTACCAAAATTCTAGGATGCTATTCTATACTTATCTTCAAAGTCTATATTAAAGTCATCTTCTCTAATAAATGTTATCTAAATTTAGTTTTCATGGTTTATGTTGAACGTTCATTTATACCAAATATAATTCTCCAACACCAGAAGCCTAGAGATGGCGTATTATTTTATTTCATTTTCATGATTATAAGGAATAAAATCATAAAGTACATGTTAGTTTAGCAGTTTTTGAAAACCATATTACATAAATTATACACAAAATACACTGGGAAAATAAAATAAAACATGATACATAATTAAATTATATAAACTTCATCCTTTAAATAATATTTAATGTTTTCTTCTTCATAACCTAGCGAAATAAAACATAACAAGGGTGAGCTTGAATTATCACTAAGGGTAAGTAAAAGGGAAGAAATAATGAATTTATGAGAATTATAAACATGCTAAGGTTGATAACTGACACATTCCACTTCAAATATCTAGTTAATCCACAATCAATATGGAAAGGTAAGAAATTTAAACACATGACACTTAACTAAAAAACTGAGAATATAATGAATTTTTTGATATGCTAGTGAAAAATATCTGATGGATAAATAATAACTAAATCATAATGAGGGAAGTGATTAATTATTCTATTTCATGTTTCTTTGGTACATGGTACCTTTACCTTAAACACCCTTCACAAGACGGTTTAGCATATCGGGTAAAAACCCATCTAATTTGGCCAAAATATTCATCTCATGAGACTACTAATGCATCGAGGGGTTTTCTATAAATAAGACCCACCCATGTCATACTTTTCTAAATAATACCTCATATATCGAGTAATTTATTTAACTCTTAAAAAATGAGATATATCAAATATACATATTTAATAAAAGATATTGATTTATCAAAACTTTCTTAGTTAATCAAATAATTGTCCAAGTGAACACCATATGAAAAATGGTATACAATTTAGGAAATAATAATATCCATTGTATGAGATTATGGATAGTTAAGAAAAATTTAATGTACCATAAAAATTATCATAAGAAAGTTATTGTTTCAATAAAAATTTAACAACCACAAAACAAAGTGAGATTGAAAATGTAATCATTAAACATAATCTTGAGGGAAATAGCCTTTAAAATTTCTAAAGTGGCCCATAAGAATTTGAAACATTTTAATCATAATCTCCTTGAAGTAATAAAATTAAATTATGTTTTTCAAAACCATAAGTAGAAATATATTCATGATATATTATATAAAATGGGTCATTAGATACACCACATGTATTTAATTTGGATTTAAAAATTTTAGATCATTATTTGTTTTGATAAATTACAAATTCTAAATATTTAATTAAATTATGTTTTGACTAAAAACATAATTTTTTTCTTTACTATGTATTTTTTTATTTCTAATTGGTTTTTCCTTTATATATATATATATATTAAAGTTGTCTAAAAATTAAGTTGTATTTATCAGGAAACCTATACTGAACCTCCTACCACATATAGGGGGCCCAAAGGTTAACCCGCATGGGAGGTATCCATGGTAACCAACACAGATCTTTGGTTCAGTATAATGCTTCCATTGAACAAACTAGACCCATGTATATGCCCCACCTACACACCATCTTGGTTTTGTGTCTATGTGTGATGTGCATTTTTGTTTTTTACAGTATGCTCTTGTATTTTTTGTATATACCATTTATCTATCACTAATTCATTTCATAGTCTGAGACTCAATATAACTTTTTGATCTCCTACACTTTTTTATCAATCATTCGATCATTTCCTCCATCATACGCCTATGTTTCGAACTCCCGAATTACATTTCCTCTACCGCATGAATTCTATTCCTCCACTCGTATCCTTCCAATAATGGTTGTGTGGTGACATATCCCTCAGGTGTATTTCTATTTCATATCAATGACATATTCATCCTTTATTTCCTCGTCACTTTATGTTGTCTTTTATTTCTTCTCTTTTGTCTTACTCCTCCATTTGAGATTATAGAGGGTTCAAATTTGTTATGTTCTTTGGTTTTCTTATTGAACTTGAGAAAAACAGTGTTCTCTAGTATGAAATTTATTTCAATCTAACATACATTATCCCACTTTTTTCTTCTAGTTCATATTTTTCTCATTTTATACCGGGTTTCTGTATGGGTTATTCATTCATTCTTGTTTTATCCTCTGGATTTCTGATAGTCGATATATGTTTAGAAATATTCATTATATCAGATAAAAATAATTGAGTTTTTTCATGATTTTGGTTCATCTAGATTCGACATGAGATTTACCTTTTTCTGATCATCCTTGAAATTTTCTTGGTTTTCTTTTTGTCACTTTTATTTTAACAAAGAGTGATTATTTTTTTTATTGTTGGTTTTTACCAATGGTGTGATAATTTTTGTAACCATTGGTTTTTTCCAAGGGTGTGACCTTCATATCACCAATAGATTGTTTATTATACTTTTATAATACATTCCTTGTCAATTATATCCTCAATATCCAAAATAAGATATTTACTCCTCTATAATATTGAAATATTATATTCTAAAATTTTTGGTGTCTTTTTTCTATTTTAATAGTTTTCAGAAAAATATTATTTATTTTTTATTATGTTTTTAAATTTATTCTTTTATATATATTTGGTGGTATTTTATTTTATTGATGTTTGGATATAAAGTTTTTTCCATTCACTTAGTTTTATTTTTTATTATTTCATGATTATTTTTTAAATAAATATAAAGATATTAAATTTTATATTCATACTGTTTGTTTGGTTATGTTTCCAACTAGTCAATGTTGGAACCCAATGACAAGACCTGAGTCATCACTGGAACCCAACGATGAGTCATGAGTCACCATTAGACACCCAACAGTGAATAATATTAATTTTTCTCACGGATACATTTAATGTTAATATTTATGTAAATGATTCTAATTCGTTAATTAGTTTTATTTCTTATTATAAAGATAATTTTAGGTAACACTCTCTTTTACCACCGTTGAATAATTTCAACAGTGAGTAAAGTCTCACCACTATTTTGTTTAATTTTATTTTTATTATTTTATAATTGTTTTTAAAATTAATTATATTAATTAAGGATTAATATTTTATATTGAAATAAAATATAAATTTTGTTTTAAAAAATAATTATAACATTTATTTTTTAATGATATATTCACATAAAGATTTTTTTTAATGATACTATATCTTTCTAACATTACTTTACTTTTATAAATTTGAAGATTTATATTTTTATTTTTTAAATTAATTTTCATCTATATTTTTTAAAATAAATATTAATCTTAATATATCAAATATTATTATTAATATTTCATGAATAAATATTAGTCCAAATGTGTTTTTCTTTTAGAACTACTTCAACAAATTAAGCCAAAAAATCATATTTTTTATTACTAAGCACTAAAAAACTTATTTTTTAGATTATACATGAGCATGATATTCTAGATCCATGATTTAATGTTCTAGGATATTTTATGAAGGATATGAGAATTGTACTATTGAAAATGATCAAATTAGACTAGGATATATTGACACACTATTCTTGCTGCCCTGATAATTGATCAAGAAACTTCTTTGACTTCTTACGTTCTACTGTGATCACCAAGGATCTTAAAACTCTTCCTATTCGTCCATTTTTTTTATCAAATAACAATAGATACATTGAATTTCTACACAATTTTCTCAATAGTTATTTCATTTATATTATGTTATTTCCCAATTTTAATTCTTACAATAACTTATTTCTTCTCTAGAGTGTAGGTTTAAGGTTTTCCCATAAAAAATCTGTCTTTTTCTTGTTTCATCCATCAAAAAATATACTTTGGTTGTTCCTCTTAGGAAAAATGAAGGTTTTTTGTGACTCCATAAAAATTCAGGGGATATAACACCAGGTGAGGAAAATGTAAATATTTATTTTTATGTAATTGGGTTTTCACTCCTTATAAAAATTTAGGATATAGCCCATACTAATATCGTTAAGTATTATGGTATATTTAAGAGATTACAAGGTTCTTACTTAATTAAACCTCTTTAAAAGTTGCATGTGCTATATGTTTTTCTTATGTTATAAATTTTAACATAGTTATATAACTCAGATAAATTAGAGTTTCTATAAATAAATACAAAATGAATATTCCACCCTCTATAGTAACTACTTCCTTACCAAGGTACCTAACTCCACAAAAAATAAGTGGTGAATATGACATTTATCTCACAGATCTAAAAAGTGAGATAAAAATCCCTTAGCTTGTGTTTTATTTTACATGAACAACCTTTAACCTCCAATATAATGGTTTTAAGAGTTTTAATAACTTCATAAATAACCATATTAATTTCTATAATTAAATTTACTTAACTTAATACCATTTCTTAAACAACTAGTTAAAAAATTAAGAATACATCGTGTGTTTTGAACATATTTGATATATGTGTCAAAATAACTTTTGTAGATAAACTATGATCAAATGGGTCTTTATATGAACATATCTAGAATAATATTCATGAAATAATTATCATATTTATACATCAATTATACTTTTAAACCAATATTGAAATATAGTTATGAAAAATATACCAACATTAAAATCATAGAGATAGTTGGTCGTATGTACACCTGAGTAATGTTACCATTTTTCAGGGATTGTTATTGAAAGAACATAACAATATATCTTTATAGAATTAAAATTATATCATAAATAAAATATTATTTAATTTTATATACTTATATATATAATTCTTGTGATGTAAAAATAATCACATCGTGTCGGGGGGTGGAAGTCCATACATCCACGACCAACATTATCACTTTTCTGTGTGTGAAAATGGTAATAGAGAAAATGATATATTATGATTCCAAAAAGTTAAATATGTAATAAATATTATATATAGGTAATTTAAGTTACATAGGTTTGATTAAAATTTTCATTTATTATTCCACGTATAGTGTGAATGAATGACATTACACGGAGGAGGCAGTAGTGCACACTTCAATAAACGATGTTATTGCATTTACAAAAAATTGAAAACCTAAAGGAATTTTTTCTAAAATAATTATATAATCATAAATATATTATAGAAATTATATATAACATATATAAATAGTGTTTCCATTACAATTCCTAACCGTGAGAGGTGTTAAATGATTACACCGTGATTTACTGTTTCATTTTCCCCCTTTTACCACAATGTTAAAATGATTTTTAATCATAAATGAAAAACTTAATTAAAGTTTCACTTCATGTTTGTATTATTCATTTTTTATAACATTTAAAAAGTTAACTTTTAGTTGTATAAATAATTACATTGTAAGTGGAGCTTATTTAATGATCCCATGATAATGTGCAAGAAAATGGGATAAACTCTGCCTGATTCCATGAACACTAGTGGACTCAAATGCAGACATCTAAAAAATGTGAATGCAATTAGGGTGAAATTTTGTGTACTAATACAAAATTTATATGGATAAAACTAATCTAAATGAGCCCAATTCCAATTATTCCACTCAAAGGCCCATCTGAAGTAATCTATCAAGAGAATCATATCTTCCCAAATTTAAATGTAGTGTTCTACAATATATCGATATGTTGATTTGTATTTGTCCACATGTCGCCAAATATTTTGTGGATATAGTCATGGTGTGAGTTTAAAACTTTTTATTTTTCCCAAAATTGAGATAATATAGTTTGGAGGATAAAAACCATAGGCCAATTAGTTTTTCAAAATATGGGGGCTCAAAACCACCTTCTAATTTTCCTACAAAATGATAACATGGGAAACCCATTTGTACTTTAGAACCAAGAGAAAAACCATACCATTTTGGAGACACAAAGGATTATTCTCCTAATCCAAGAAGTTATGGCGGAACTTATACTCATATGGGGATCAGTAATGAAGTTGAAATTCCACAAAGGCCTTATCCTCCTCTCAATGGTGAGATAAATGGTGGATTGTTATTTAGAGGGAGCTACACATACTTGGGAGGGAGATTTGTTGCTTTTTATTATACTAGTTTTGTCTAGTTTTCATGTGAAACATTTGATTTAGTTTTATGTTGACATTCTTCTTTTTTTAATGATTTGTTTTGATTTAATCAATTAAAACACTTTTTATCTCAATAATGATTGGGTTGAGATTTAAAGTGGTAATATTTTTTTAATCTGATTAGGAAACACAAGCATCCCAATTATCTCCCAAAAAATAATATATTAGTATTATTTTTTAGCTTTCACACTATTCTTGAGTTCCAAACCATGAAAACACGGTTACTGTGTCAATGGGTGGTTCGTTATGTATCATCTTAAGAGGAAAGAGTGAAATATAGTTCTTAATAACCCTAGAACAAATGATTCAATTAAAACATGTGTATTATTAAATAATTATTAAAAACCAAGATGTGTAGTGAACTTGAAATGAAATCCTTCTATCATAATTCAAAAAACACCACCTTCATAACACATTATACTCTGAGTGAAGTACCTCCTTTCAAACCTGATCTGGAGAGGATACAATGTCAACGACACCGAGACACATTGATCGATTCTTTGATGGAGGAAAACCCACACCTTAAGACTCCTCTAGACCCCTCATCTTTAGAAATGAAAATAGAAACTAAAATTAACAAGTAAAATATTGAAGAAAAAAACTATAACTTAAATAGAAGTAACCACCCTATATGTACAGTAACAATATGCATACATCCAATACCCAAAGGAAGCATCCAACTTTGAGTTGAGATTGGGAATCATCCACCAGCTTCAAAAATTCCATGTTCTTCTTTTTGAGGACCCTCACAAACATCTCAGGGAATTTTATATATTTTACTCCACTATGTAACCCCAAAATGTGATTAAGGAACTTATTATGTTTAGGTCCTTCCCTTTATACCTTGATGGAGTAGAAAAAGACTGGATATACTCTCTACCAACCACGATTGGTGGCTATAATGACTTTAAAATAATAATCCATGACATGTTTTTATCTACCTCTCGAACTGCATCAATTAGAAAACAAAATATATGGAATTAAGTAAGCATAGGGAGGCACCCATCATTAATATTGGGATATTTTTCGAAGTCTTTCCCCAAGTTTCCCCTACCACCATATTGGTGAATAATTTCTAATTCAATACATATATGGGGGACTTATTCCCATAGACCATGGTATGATAGATGTTGCAGCCGGTGGTTCCCTTATTGATAAAACTCTAGCTGTTGCTTGTGAATTAATATCTAAAATGGCCAAAAATATGGCACATGAGAAATTTCACCCTCTCAAGGAGTTCATAAGGTAATTCATTCATCCATAGAAGAAAAGGTAGATTATAAACTTGATGTGATTTATACCATTCTAAGGAAATTATCTCACACACAAGGTAATTCACACTCTCCTCCCATTCCACTAAATTGTGGTATTTGTTCTCATAACACTCATTTTTCTCACCAGTTCCCACAACATCAAGATTCATCTATGTGTTGTTTAGTATTATTATCTATTCTTCCATTCCAAAAAAGATCCACCCTTCTTGAAATAACCATTCAATCCAAATCTAAATCTCGAGTGTCAAGCAAAACCCCAATAACAATAAGGAGGAAACCCAAGATACCCTAAATATAAATGCTATAAAAAAGTACAAGATATGAAAACATATAATCTTAGACCTTCATGGAACAATCCCCATCCTCCCATGTATTAAACAGAAAATGGTCATATGGTGAATAAAATGGAAGACCAAAACCTAAAGATCTAATAGAATGAATAATTGGATCTTCAAGACCAAGAAACTCAAGTTGGAAAATTGAAAACACCATTAGTGATATAAATATGCAAGGTTATGGAAAACTACCATCTAAACCTATTACCAATCAAAAAGATAGAGGTTATGTTTATTCAATAAAACTTCATAGTGGTATTTAAGTTTTTTTTCAACTAATTCTACACAACTGGTAAGTCCCCCACATGAAAACTCTATTTCTCTAGCAGAAAATGATTTTAATGAAGAAAAAAAATAAAAATTGGTAAACAATTTGTTATTGATCATTCCCTTAGACAATATATTACTCGTCCATTCTTCCAAACACTCTCTAATCCTAAGAATATTTTGATAATTATATTGGTAAATAAATATTATATATATTTAAAAATGTTAAATTTATCATTACTTTATTGGATTCAGATAAAATAAATTCTCACTATACTAAATTTCGTAAAGATATTTTCACTTATAGATAGAGACAGAAGGGGAATTATAGAGTACACCATCAAAGTAATGTCTTAGAAATATTCCAACCATCAATGCCACCCAAATATAAGGATTTGGGAACTTTCATGATACCTTGAACTATATGGGATACCATATTTTCATATGAAATTCTAGACAAGAGTTCTTCAATTAATGTAATTCTTTACTCTGTGTGTAAATCAATGAAGGATAAAAAGATTAAACTAAAGGGTGTTTTCATAAAACATACCAACTCAAGCACGACACACTCATCAGAGGTGACTGAGGATCTCCACATCATAGTGAAGATTCTTATCTCACATATAGACTTCTACATTATTAATATGGAAGATAATTGAACCAAAGGACATGAAACTATCATTATTGGGTTTCCATTATTGAAAATAAAATAGAATATCATCAATGTACACAATAGTACATTTTACATTGAGTTCGGTGGAGAAAAGGTAAGTTTTAACATCCTTGATTCTATGAGACATGTTGTTGAAGATCACCCTACTATTCATGTATTTTCAATGGAATTTCTCTCTAATGAAACACACAAAACAATTTTACCCTAGACACATAATTTGATTAATTTTCATATTCTTCACACATAGATGATTTGAATTATGATACCTCTTTTGAGTGTTTTATGAGTCTTGAAAAGTGTATATTTTTTATTTAATTTATTAATATGTCTATTCTTTGGTACCAATATCTGTCGACGATTATAAAAATATCATTTCCATTGAATCTATTCCTTATAGTATATAAATGATAATATAAACAATTTCATGGACCTCAATCCCCCTTAATCCACAAGCTCAGTCCAAAAAAACTGGCGTTGGAATTAAAACCACATCCCTATTATATAAATTATGTGTATATTCAGGTAGTTGACCAATTCCTTTCATTAATGAAAATTTCCTCTCTCCACAATAGGAATCCAAATCATTTGACCTTTTGAGAGAGTGTAAAAAGGAGATATGATGGACATTAGAAAATATTCATTGGATTCATTCATCTATTTTCATGCATCATATAATTTTAGATGATGGGGATAAGACTATAAGGACTGCTCAATGCTGGTTAAATCCCACTCTCCATGGAGTGGTAAAATTGAAAGTTAATAAATTACTTATCATTGGGATCATTTATCTTATATCTGATAGTAAATGGTTTAGCATAGGGAAATTTATTCCTACAAAATTAGAATAATTTTTTTGTCAAATGAATAGAATTAATTGGTTCCCAAACATGTGAAAAACAGTCTGTGAGATTGTATTTACTATCTTCGATGGAATCAAGTCACACGAATAGAGCACCTTCCTATACCTTTTATTATAAAATGTTAGAAATATTGGCTATTAAGTCCCATTATTGTTTTGTTGGTGGATATTCAAGTTATTTCCAAAACCATATAGTCCATGAGGATCAAGAAAATAAAATATTAACCTCTCCATTCAGTACATTTTCATGCAGAATAATGTCTTTTGGTCTATTTAACGATCACGGTACTTTTCAGCATTGTAGGTTGATTATATTTCTTGAGTACCATGAGAATTGTATGTAAGAATTTATGGATCATTTCAATATTCATAGATCTCCCTTTGATGACTATTTGGAACACCTTGGTTCTTTCTTATATTGTTACATTGAAAATTATCTCATATTAAATGATAAGAAATTCCATTTCTTGGTTTAATGGGGTAAAGTTCTTGTGAATTTTATTTTAAGTGAGGTAATTCAAGTGGAAAATCAAAAATTGAACAAATTTCTACCCTTCCATATCCACAATGAGTTTATGAGGTGCGACATTTCTTTCGTCACACTGGTTTTTACCACTTATTCATTAAAAACTTTAGTAATATAACACTTCCCTTATCTCCGTTGTTATAAAATGATGTTGATTTTTATTTTTTTGATGAAAATTGTGACTATGATTTCAATTCACTAAAAAAAGTCTCATGTCACCTCCAATCAACCAACCACCAAGGTGGGATCTCCCCTTCAAACATATGTGTAATACCTCTAACTCTGTAGTTGGGGATGTATTATCACAATGGTTTGAGAAGTCTCCTAATGTCATTGTATATTCCTCACAAAACCTTGACCCTGTAAAATAAAATTTCATGATAGCTAAAAAAGAACATCTTTCAACTCTGTTTTCCTAGAAAAATTTTCATTCATATCTTTTTGGGATAAAAATAATTGTTTTTGATGATCATGTATAAGGCCCCAGCCTTAAACCTTACTTAATCTTGAGTTATTACAAGGTTACACATTGAATATCTTTTCAGGTTTATATTTTTAGAGAATTAGATCATAAAACTTGCATTACATTACACATTTAAACAAAGTGGTTATATAAAAGATAGTATTCATTCTTCACATCAACGGAAACATATTAAAAATAAAACATTGATTCTTTCTTGACACATCCTCGACACTATCATCACATCATGTACCATTCCCTTGCCCTGTGAAAAACATTTCAAAAACTTGGGATGAGCATAAAAAGCTCAGTAAGGGTTATAAAAATATGGAAAGGAAACATGAGTTCATATATACATAAAAATGAAATCATACTTTACCCATAAAACATAGGCACTCTAACATACCTCATAAAATCATGAATAAATCATAGAAATCATAAAGACATAAAGGTAACTTGAAGAATTCATAACTTTCTTACATAGGGAGTAACCCTCTTGGTTACTTTTGGAATACCCACCACAGTATATTCCTTAAATATCTTCAGAGAAACCTTAACATTTAACCCCTTCATGTTACCCAATGCATTGGAGAGCTATATCGGGCTCACCCGCCCTTAATTTATCACGGAACCACCCATTTTCATAACAATGCCCAAGAACCATAACATAAATGTATCACATAAAACATGAATAAAGGAAATATAATATTTCCACATTTCAATCATTATATAACATTTTAGGATATTGAAATAAAGAATCCATTAAAAAAACAAAACCATTTAAAACATTTAATAAAGAGATTTTTGAATCAAAGTGTCCCATACCACCTTTAAGATTTTAACATTTTAAACCATTAATATCCATATAAATAAATCCTTAAAACCATTTTGAAAACATGGATATTAATAAGAACAAATCATTAAAATATTTAAAGCGATATTTTGGTTAAAGGGTTTTTACCAAAATTAGAGACAATTGAATACAATAATTGAGGAATAACATTTAATCAGAACTTTATAATATCATGAGAATAAATGGATTCATGATATAATATTCCAAAGGACAGTATATACACCATATAAGAGTGAATTGGTGCATAACAACAATGAAGTCTCAATAGAGATGTAAAATGTGATGAAATCCCTTATAAAGAAGGTATCCTTAAATTAAGGATAAATCAATCTCAAAATTATGTTTGAAAAATATAAATACACCCAATATAATTGGATATTATGTGTAAAACAATAAAAGGTCATTCACACATATTCAAAGGATGGCATATTCAATAACTACATGTTGAACCCAAAGAAATCGAAATTGGGTTAAAAAGTTCCCTTGGTAAAATTCGACAGCCTAACGACGTCACTTCAAAAAATCAGAAAACGAGTTGATGAGAGATAAAAAGGGAATATAATCACTTGGACATAAAATTTACATCAATCAGGATATATAATAACATATCCAAACATAATATTATGTGAATTAAAAGACATAACAAACGAAGTCTTTTAAAAAGAGGAGGGTGAAAGGTTCCCTTACCGACTTGGGTAACTTTCGAAAAGTACACCCCATTGAAGAAGTGTCATGCAATGAATATGTAAATACCCATAAATGAAATTAAATTACAAAAGGAGTTTAATAATGGTCAGTACATAAACCACTCAATGGAAATTTTGGCAAATGTAGCATAAATCTCACGGGAATAAAAGTGAGATGAAAAATCTCTTACGAAAACTCGGCAGCCTAACAGCGCCCCTTAAAACTTCCAAAATGGATTGATGAGAGGAAATAGGGTCTCTCATCACATAAACATAATGTTTAAAGAAAGAGTAATATAAAATAACATCCCCCAACATAACAAAGAGGAGCTTAAAAGAAGTGACATAAAGGAGAGTACTTAAAAAGAAAGAGAGATGTTAGATCTCTTATGAAAATTCGGCAGCCTAACGGCACCTCTCAAAACATCCAAAATGGATTGATGAGAGATAATAGGGTATCTCATCATATGTACATAAAAATTACAGTAAGATTAATATAAGAGGACATCCCAATCACTAGAAAGATGAGCTTTAGAAAGAATGACATAAAAGAGTGTACTTAAAAAGAAAGAGAGGAGTAAGATCCCTTACCTCGGGTCCGACTTGAATAGATCGTTCTTTAATATCATGAATAATAAACTTGAGTTAATTTCTACTTCTTTAGGAACCTTTTTCAAGTTCATTATTACTTTTATATCACTTATTACCATGTCATAAACATTATGTAATCATTTATGTTAATAATGTTTGTTTTGTCGATATTTGGTTCTTAAGTCGAAAGTGGACTTCTTACAATTACATGTTGTTCGTGTGGTCAAATTTTCATTATATCCAGAATTGTATTCATTATGTATATATCATATATATCATATATATCCAGTATATTCATTCATTTATAATTTTACATAACATTTAGAGTTATGAAATGAAATGCACCGTTC
Source organism: Viscum album (assembly GCA_963277665.1). Taxonomy (NCBI): domain Eukaryota; kingdom Viridiplantae; phylum Streptophyta; class Magnoliopsida; order Santalales; family Viscaceae; genus Viscum; species Viscum album. The sequence goes on from OY728145.1 coordinate 195,775,186, forward strand.
ATGGAGACGGTAAGCCGTACGTACGCATGAACGCTACTTCCATTTCTATTTCAGATTTAATGGAATTAAAACATAATGATAAATAATATTATTTTAATTACAGTATGGTATCATATATAATATAATTAAATATATCCTTTATACATACCACATATGGTATTAACGAACCAAAACACTTTGTAGGGGCGGTAGTCCGCACTTTCTTAAATGAAGATATCACGTTTACCCATAATGGAAACCATAAAGGTATGAAATAAATGAAAAATACAGAAGATTAAGTAAAACATAAACATATTAGATATCATATATAAATATAGTGTCATCTTAATGGCCACCTTTGAAGGTGTTAGAAAAATGTTGAACAATCATCGTTTCAGGAGGCAGAAATTCGCCATTCACGGAAACAGTGTGTTCTTTAGCCATTAGATGTAGGTGTGTGTGAGTGTAGCTAGAATCCTTCTTATAACAACATCCTAGTATATTTAATATACTGTATTTGTTAAAAAAATAAATGAATACAAAGATATTAGGGGGTTGTAGATGCAAAATAAAACAAAAGGACACAAGTGAAGACATTACCTTTAAATCGGGTAACTTCCTTTGATTTGAGCTCAAAGGCATCCTTGGAAAGGATTCTGCCAAAAGTGAGGCTTCAAGGAGTTATAGAGGGATGTGGAGAGATTAAATGGGATGGGGTTGGCCGAGCCAAAGGCTTTGGAAGTGTGTGTAAAGAGGTAGAGGTGGGGGCCTTTTATAAGAGGAGAGGTGGGGCACTTTGGGAAAGGTATAAAATGTAACTTTAGTTTCAAATGAGTTTCGGATTTTAATGGTCCCACATTGATTTTTTTCGAGGATAAGGTGATACGGGTTCGAAAACCACCCATCCAATAGGTTTTGGACATGTGTAGATCTTATATTTTACATTTTCTTTCCATTTTATTTAAATCGTTAAATAATGAGTTCATTGCTGCATCATCATGATGTCAAAAATAATTTAATTTATGTAATGTCTAAAAATTATAAAAAAACTACTATGATGTAGGAAATAATTTTAGATTTCTAATGAATTTTTATAGTCCAAAATATCATTTAAGTAGACAAAATTAAAAATATTTTACTTAGGCGATACATTCTTTGTTACATTTATCATTCTTTAAAAATAAAAAGATAAAAAGTCAATTTCTCACAAAGGTGATTCCATGGGGCCCCCAAGTTTGGCACAAGGCATCTCATGGTCGGCCGTGAGACAACCATGAGGCTTAGGAAACATTTTTTTGTCTTTTATTATTATTATGATATTATCTTATTATCTTTAACTACCTGATTTCTCATTAATCAAGATAATTAAAGATAATTACCGGCATTACTATTCATATTGTTCAAAAACAAAAGAGTATTAATTACATAATTTGGAACTTATGATTCCAAATATGTAATCCATTTTACCAAATTCCAAACACATAAATTGCAATAATTAATTTAAAAAAAACTTCTCGTTGTCAAAACAAATTGCGGGTTTTTTAGAAACAATATTTATAAAAAGTTTGGCATTTGTTTATGCCTAATTCCAAAGTGAAATTAATCCCAATGATCATCATTGAATTACATGGTAAAAATATATTCTAATTACACTTTAAAACAAATTAAAAAGATAATATAACCATATAATTAAATTATATGAAAAATCAGTTTTGATGTAAAATGCAGTATTTTTAACTATTCATTGAAAAATGAACATTGTCAGAGAAATACCAAAAATTAACCCAAGGTAAATTTCAATGTCCCAATAATAAATAATATGTTTATTTTGAAAAATTGAGCTTATAAAATTTTTAAAAAGTGGATTTAAAAGGGGCTCGCCATCAAAAGGCGGTTAATCGACCTTTTAAAGAATATTAGAATGTTTACGCTTAAAAACTGGATTCATTTGCATTTTTAGTCCTCTAACTTTTATTGTAAAGAGTAAAAATATTTCACAAAAATATATAATCATTTTTTAGTAAGTTCTGTTCATTCCCGCCATTACAACGGCTAGGCTTTAACTATCATTTAAATTAATATTATTTTATTATTAGAGTGCAACGTAAGATTCCCGGGAAACTCGTTGTTGCGTATTGGGTAAGCCATCGAGCATAGAATCCCCTTTAAAGTAATATTCATATTTTATTCACAAATATGGATAAATATAAATATGTCATATTCTTTATTTACCTGGGGTGTTACATTGTTCCCCCCTTTTGGGAATTGCGTCCTCGCAATTGTAAAATTGGGCTTGGAAACATCCTTGAAAGGCCCACATCGGAACAAGAGTTGGTAAAACAATCTCTTTAAAATAAAGAAAGATAAGTACAAAGGTCAACCGAGTTAACCCATACTAGGATTCCAAGTATGAAAATATGGACATGGAGGATGAAAACAAAGGATCTTGTTCTGATGGAGAGTGATAGAAAACATGTTTAGGAGAAAGTTAACCTCAAGAAAATCACAAACTTGTGATGGGTTAAACGGTATTCGATTCCCCAGTACGAAAAGTTAATAGACAAAAAAAAATTTAAGTTACTTTTAATTGAGGAATTTATTCATAAGGAAACAAAATCACTTATCATGTTGACTTTCAACTTTTATTAGATTCCTTACACAAACTCATATTTTCTCCAAAAGACGAGTATTTAGGAAGACTTGTTCACATTAAGAGTACTATACTCAACTTCTAGAGAATCACCTAATCCAAAAAAGAGAACTATATACTTCCCATGTCTTTAGACTCTAACCAAAACCAAAACCAAAAAGGTTAGTACAAGATCAGATAATCCAGAAAAGGATAACCTTTTATAAAAAGAAAAAAAATATTCCTAATCTCCAAAATTTTTCCAACAAAACCCAAAGTTCAATGAGGACCATTCGGTAAACAATTTGTCCATAAAAGTATTCAATGTAAACAAAGCTAAGATTGAAACCCAAATATTTGAAGGATTTAGTCATAGTCTTCCAAGTTAAATCGTAACATTTATCTCCAAACAACATCAGTTTCTCTTAATGTCTCATATTGAAAAGTAATTAACCTAATCACATATCCTCTATGATAGGTTAATAAAATTCCATAGATAACCCAAAATAAACTTACTCTTAATTACCAAAATCATCTAACTAAAAATAATCAGTCAAACTAACTAGGGACTTCACGTAGTCCAGTGGTAGGTGATAAATACCAGTCGTACTTTGGCTGTGGGTTCGATTCCCGCAGCTTTGTCCGACGCGACGGGTTGTCACACAGTCTGCGTGTTGTACTTTTTTGAAAACTATATAATTTTAAAACATTCCCCAAAATGAGATAAAATCTTCAAAAATGATCATAACATATTTTAACCTCAAGTTTATCTCATGCCTTTCATTTTCCAGCATATCATATAATAACCCATAATTACCTCAAAAGTAAGGATCATATAAACTCTAATGGTTACCATTATAATTATTACCTGAACTTCCACATCGATTGGTCATATCGTACATGATGCATTACAGAACATACCAAGGTTAAATTGGTTGATCATGACTCTTTGATAGTTGGTTTAGAACAACCACAAGTTTCCTCATTGAATCCCCCATTTTATCTAGTATCTTAATCAGAGAACCACCACAGTTTCCTTCAAACCTGTTGTCTCTTTGGTTCCTGCTAGATCAACCCATTCACTAAAAACAGAAATGTCAGTGTGATTATATCAACAAAACAATCATGTACTAATGAGGAAGATAACCACTAAGATATACTTACTTATACACTTTATCTAAAACTTGGACTCTTTCTGAAATCCTAACCATTATGGTAATGTCACTTATGCCTAGAGGATACCCTAACCTCTAAAGTTATCTAAACCGATCTTTGATACCAACTATAAGGCCCCAGCCTTAAACCTTACATAATCATGAGTTATTACAAGATTACACATTGAGGATCTTTTCAGGTTTAGAGTTTTAGATAATTAGATTATAAAGCTTGCATTACATTCCACATTTAAACAAAGTGGTTACATAAAAGACAGTATTCGTTCTTCCCATCAATGGAAACATATTTAAAATAAAACATTGATTCTTTCTTGACACATCCTTGACACTATCATCACATCATGTACCATTCCCTTGACCTATGAAAAACATTTCAAAAACGTGGGATGAGCATAAAAGGCTCAGTAAGGGTTATAAAAATATGGAAAGGAAACATGAGTTCATATATACATAAGAATGAAATCATACATTACCCATAAAACATAGTCACTATAACATACCTCATAAAATCATGAATAAATCATAGAAATCATAAAGACATAAAGGTAACTTGAGGCATTCATAACTTTCTTACATAGGGAGTAACCCTATTGGTTACATTTGGAATACCCACCACAGTATATTCCCTAAATCTCTTCCTAGAAACCTTAACATTTAACCCCTTCGCGTTACCCAATTCATTGGAGAGCTATATCGGGCTCACCCGCCCTTAGTTTATCATGGAACCACCCGTTTTCATAACAATGCCCAAGAACCATAACATAAATGTATCACATAAAACATGCATAAAGGAAATATAACATTTCCACATTTCAATCACAATATAACATTTTAGGATATTGAAATAATGAATCCATTAGAAAAACAAAACCATTTAAAACATTTAATAAAGAGATTTTTGAATCAAAGTGTCCCAGACCACCTTGAATCTTTTAACATTTTAACCCATTATTATCCATATAAATAAATCCTTAAAACCATTTTGAAAACATGGATATTAATAAGAACAAATCATTAAAACATTTAAAGAGATATTTTGGTTAAAGGGTTTTTACCAAAATTATGGACACGTGAATAAAATAATTGAGGAATAACATTTAATCAGAACTTTATAATATCATGAGAATAAATGGATTCATGATATAATATTCCAAAGGATAGTATATACACCATATAAGAGTGAATTGGTTCATAACAAAAATGATGTCTCAATAGAGATGTAAAATGTGATGAAATCCCTTATAAAGAAGGTATCCTTAAATTAAGGATAAATCAATCTCAAAATTATGTGTGACAAATATAAATACACCCCATATATTTGGATATTAAGTGTAAAACAATAAAAGGTCATTCACACATATTCAAAGGATTACATATTCAATAACTACATGTTGAACCCAAAGAAATCGAAATTGGGTTAAAAAGTTCCCTTGGTAAAATTCGACAGCCTAAGGGCGTCACTTCAAAAATTCAGAAAATGAGTTGATGAGAGATAAAAAGGGAATCTCATCACTTGGACATAAAATTTACATCAATCAGGATATATAAGAACATATCCCAACATAATAGTATGTGAATTAAAAGACATAACAAATGAAGTCTATTAAAAAGAGGAGGGTGAAAGGTTCCCTTACCGACTTGGGTAACCTTCGAAAAGTACACCCCATTGAAGAAGTGTCATACAATGAATATGTAAATAACCATTAATGGACTTAAATTAAAAACGGCATGTAATAATGGGTAGTACATAAACCACTCAATGGAAATTGTGGAAAATGTAGCATAAATCTCGCGGGAATAAAAGTGAGATGAAAAATCACTTACGAAAACTCGGCATCCTAACAGCGCCACTTAAAACTTCCAAAATGGATTGATGTGAGTAAATAGGGTCTCTCATCACATCAAGATAAAGTTTAAAGAAAGTGGAATATAAAACAACATCCCCCAACATAACAAATAGGATCTTAAAAGAAGTGACATAAAGGAGAGTACTTAAAAATAAAGAGAGAGGTTAGATCTCTTACGAAAATTCGGCAGCCTAACGGTGCCACTCAAAACTTCCAAAATGGATTGATGAGAGAGAATGGGGTCTCTCATCATATGTACATAAAAATTCACGTAAGAGTAATATAAAAGAACATCCCAATCACAATAAAGATGAGCTTTAGAAGGAATGACATAAAAGAGTGTACTTAAAAAGAAAGAGAGGGGTAAGATCCCTTACCTCGGGTCCGACTTGACTCGATCATTCTTTAATATCATGAATAATAAACCTGAGTTAATTTATACTTCCTTAATAACCTTTTTAAAGTTCATTATTCCTTTTATATCACTTATTACCATGTCATAAAGATTATGTAATCATTTATGTTAATAATGTTTGTTTTGTCGATATTTGGTTCTTAAGTCGAAAGTGGACTTCTTATAATTACATGTTGTCCGTGTGGTCAAATGTTCATTATATCCACAATTTTATTCATGATTTATATATCATATATATCATATATATCTAGTATATTCATTAATTTATATTATTACATAACATTTAGAGTTAATAAATTAAATGCACCGCTCATGGAGACGGTAAGCCGTACGTACGCATGAACGCTACTTCCATTTCTATTTCATATTTAATGGAATTAGAACATAATGATAAATAATGGTATTTTAATTCCAGTATGGTATCATATATACTATCATTAAATATATCCTTTATACGTACCACATATGGTATTAACGAATCAAATCACTTCGTGGGGGCGGTAGTCCGCACTTCCTTAAATGAAGATATCGCGTTTACCCATAATGGAAACCATAAAGGTATTCCATAAATGAAAAATACAGAAGCTTAAGTAAAACATAAACATATTAAATATCATATATAAATATAGTGTCATCTTAATTTCCACCTTTGAAGGTGTTATAAGAATGTTGAACAATCATCATTTCGGGAGGCAGAAATTCGCCATCCACAGAAACAGTGTGTTCTTTAACAATTAGATGTAGGTGTGTGTAAGTGTAGCTATAATCCTTATTATAAAAACATTCTAGTATATTTAATATACTGGATTTGTTACAAAATAAATTAATAAAAAGATTTTATGGGGTTGGAGATGCAAAATAATACAAAAGGACACGAGTGAAGACATTACCTTTAAATCGGGTAACATCCTTTGATTTGAGCTCAAAATATTCCTTGGAAAGGATTCTTCCCAAAGTGAGGCTTCAAGGAGTTAGAGAGGGATTTGGAGAAATGAAATGGGCAGGGTTTGGCCGAGCCAAAGGCTTTGGAAGTGTGTGTAAAGAGGTAGAGGTGGGGGCCTTTTATAAGAGGAGAGGAGGGGCACTCTTGGAAAGGTATAAAATGTAACTTTACTTTCAAATGAGTTTCGGATTTTAATGGTCCCACATTGATGTGTTTCGGGGATAAGGTGATAAGGGTTCGAAATCCACCCATCCAATAGTTTTTGGACATGTGTAGGTCTTAGATTTTACATTATCTTTCCATTTTATTTAAGTCGTTAAATAATGAGTTCATCGCTGCATCATCATGATGTCATAAATAATTTAATTTATGTAATGTCAAAAAATTATAAAAAAACTAATATGATGTAGGAAATAATTTTAGCTTTCTAATTAATATTTATAGTCCAAAATATCATTTATGTAGACAAAAATAAAAATATTTTACTTAGGTGATACATTCTTTGTTACATTTAACATTCTTTAAAAATAAAAAGATAAAAAGTCACTTTCTCACAAAAGTGATTCCATGGGGCCCCCAAGTTTGGCACAAGGCATCCCATGGTTGGACATGAGACAAATATTAGCCTTAGGACACATTTTGTTGTCATTTATTATTATTATGATATTATCTTATTATCTTTAACTACCCGATTTCTCATTAATCAAGATAATTAAAGATAATTACCGTCGTTACTATTCATATTGTCCAAAAACAAAAGTCTTAATTAAATAATTTGTACCTTATGATTCCAAATATTTAATCCATTTTACCACATTACAAACACATAAATTTCAATAATTAATTTAAAAAAAACTTCCCGTTGTCAAAACAAATAGCGGGTTTTTTAGAAACAATATTTATGAAAAGTTTGGCATTTGTTTATGCCTAATTCCAAAGTGAAATTAATCACAATGACCATAATTTAATTACATGGTAAAAATTTATTCTAATTACACTTTAAAAAAATTAAAAAGATAATATAACAATATAATTAAATTATATTAAAAAGCAGTTTTGATGTAAAATGCATTATTATTCACTATTCATTGAAAAATGAACATTGTCAGAAAAATACCAAAAATTAACCCAAGGTAAATTTAAATGTCCCAATCATAAATAATATGTTTATTTTGAAAAATTGAGCTTATAAAATTTTCAAAATGTGGTTTTAAAAGGGGATCGCCATCAAAAGGCGGTTAATCGACCTTTTAAAGAATATTAGAATGTTTACGCTTAAAAACTAGATTCATTTGCATTTTTAGTCCTCTAACATTTATTGTAAAGAGTAAAAATATTTCACAGCCATATATAATCATTTTGTAGTTAGTTCTTTTCATTCCCGCCATTACAATGACTATGCGTTAACTACCATTTAAAATAATATTATTTTATTATTAGAGTGCAACGTAAGATTCCTAAGAAACTCGTTGTTGCGTGTGGGGTACGCCATCGAGCATAGAATCCCATTTAAAGTAATATTAATATTTTATTTACAAATATGGATAAATATAAAGATGTCATATTCTTTATTTACCTGGGGTGTTACATCCTTACACCCTTTTGGGAATTGCGTCCTCGCAATTTTAAAATTGGGCTTGGAAACATCCTTGAAATTCCCACATCAGAACAAGAGTTGGTAAAACAATCACTTTAAAATAAAGAAAGATAAGTACAAAGGTCACCCGAGTTAACCCATACTAGGATTCCAAGTATGAAAATATGGACATGGAGGAAAAAAACAAAGTGTCATGTTCTGATGGAGAGTGATAGAAAACCTGTTTAGGAGTAAGTTAACCTTAAGAAAATCACAAACTTGTGATGGGTTAAACGGTATTTGATTCCCCAGTACGAAAAGTTAATAGACAACATTTTTGTTTTAAGTTACTTTTTATTGAGGAATTTATTCGTAAGGAAACATAATCACTTATCATGTTGACTTTCAACTTTTATTAGACTCCTTACACAAACTCATATTTTCTCCAAAAGATGAGTATTTAGGAAGACTTGTTCACATTAAGAGTACTATACTCAAATTCTAGAGAATCACCTAATCCAAAAAAGATAACTATATAATTATCATGTCTTTCGAATCTAACCAAAACCAAAACCAAAAAGGTTAGTACAAGATCAGATAATCCAGAAAAGGATAACCCTTTATAAAAAGAAAAAAAATATTCTTAATCTCCAAAATTTGTCCAACAAAACCCAAAGTTCAACGAGGACCATTCGATAAAAAATTTGTCCTTAAAATTCTTCAACTTAAACCAAGCTAATATTGAAACCCAAATATTTGAAAGATTTAGTCACATAGTCTTCCAAGTTAAATCGTAACATTTATCTCCAAACAACATCAGTTTCTCTTAAAGTCACATATTGAAAAGTAATTAACCTAATCACATATCCTCTATGATAGGTTAATAAATTTCCATAGATAACCCAAAATCAACTTACTCTTAATTCCTAAAATCATCTAACTAAAAATAATCATTCAAACTAACTAGGGACATCATGTAGTCCACTGGTAAGAGATAAATACCAGTCGCACTTTGGTTGTGGGTTCGATTCCCGCAGCTTTGTCCGACGTGACAGGTTGTCACACGGTCTGCATGTTGTACTTTTTCCAAAACTATAAAATTTTAAAACATTCACCAAAATGAGATAAAATATTCAAAAATGATCATAACATATTTTAACCTAAATTTTATCTCATGCCTTTCATTTTCCAGCATATCATATAATAACCCATAATTACCTCAAAAGTAAGGATCATATAAAATCTAATGGTTACCTTTATAATTATTACCTGAACTTCCACATCGATTGGTCATCTCGTACATGATGCATTAAAGAACATACCATGGTTAAAGTGGTTGATGATGACTCATTGATAGTTGGTTTAGAACAACCACGAGTTTCCTCATTGAATCCCCCATTTTATCTAGTATCTTAATCAGAGAACCACCACAGTTTCCTTCAAACCTGTTCTCTCTTTGGTGCCTGCTATATCCATCCATTCACTAAAAACAGAAATGTCAGTGTGAGTATATCAACAAAACCATCATGTACTAATGAGGAAGATAACCGCTAAGATATACTTACTTATTCACTTTATCTAAAATTAGGACTCTTTCTGAAATCCTAACCATTATGGTAATGTCACTTATGCTTAGAGGATACCCTAACCTCTAAAGTTATCTAAACCGACCTTTGATACCAACTATAAGGCCCCAACCTTAAACCTTACTTAATCTTGAGTTATTACAAGATTACACATTGAGGATCTTTTCAGGATTAGAGTTTTAGAGAAATAGATCATAAAACTTCCATTACATTCCACATTTAATCAAAGTGGTTATATAAAAGACAGTATTCATTCTTCCCATCAACGGAAACATATTTAAAATAAAACATTGATTCTTTCTTGACACATCCTTGACAATATCATCACATCATGTACCATTCCCTTGACCTGTGAAAAACATTTCAAAAACTTGGGATGAGCATAAAAATCTCAGTAAGGGTTATAAAAATATGTAAAGGAAACATGAGTTCATATATACATAAGAATGAAATAATACTTTACCCATAAAACATAGGCACTATAACATACCTCATAAAATCATGAATAAATCATAGAAATCATAAAGATATAAAGGTAACATGAGGAATTCATAACTTTCTTACGTAAGGAGTAACCCTCTTGGTTAAGTTTGGAATACCCACCACAGTATATTCCTTAAATCTCTTCAGAGAAACCTTAACGTTTAACCCCTTCGCGTTACCCAATGCATTGGAGAGCTATATCAGGCTCACCCGCCCTTAGTTTATCATGGAACCACCCGTTTTCATAATAATGCCCAAGAACCATAACATAAATTTATCACATAAAACATGCATAGAGGAAATATAACATTTCCACATTTTAATCACAATATAACATTTTAGGATATTGAAATAATGAATCCATTAAAAAAAACCATTTAAAACATTTAATAAAGAGATTTTTGAATCAAAGTGTCCCATACCACCTTGAATATTATTACATTTTAAACCATTATTATCCATATAAATAAATACTTAAAACCATTTTTAAAACAATGATATTAATAAGAACAAATCATTAAAACATTTAAAGCGATATTTTGGTTAAAGGGTTTTTACCAAAATTAGAGACACTTGAATACAATAATTGATGAATAACATTTAATCAGAACTTTACAATATCATGAGAATAAATGGATTCATGATATAATATTCCAAAGGACAGTATATACACCATATAAGCGTGAATTGGTTCATAACAACAATGAAGTCTCAATAGAGATGTAAAATGTGATGAAATCTCTTATAAAGAAGGTATCCTTAAATTAAGGATAAATCAATCTCAAAATTATGTGTGAAAAATATAAATACACACAATATAATTGGATATTAAGTGTAAAATAATAAATGTTAATTCACACATATTCAAATGATGACATATTCAATAACTGCATGTTGAACCCAAAGAAATCAAAATTGGGTTAAAAAGTTCTCTTGGTAAAATTCGACAGCCTAACGACGTCACATCAAAAATTATGAAAATGAGTTGATGAGAGATAAAAATGGAATATCATCACTTGGACATAAAATTTACATCAATCAGGATATAGAATAACATATCCCAACATAATAGTATGTGAATTAAAAGACATAACAAACGAAGTCTTTTAAAAAGAGGAGGGTGAAAGGTTCCCTTACCGACTTGGGTAACTTTCGAAAAGTACACCCCATTGAAGAAGTGTAATACAATGAATATGTAAATACCCATAAATGGAATTACATTAGAAAAGGAGTGTAATAATGGGTAGTACATAAACCACTCAAAATAAATTGTGGAAAATGTAGCATAAATCTCACGGGAATAAAAGTGAGATGAAAAATCTCTTACGAAAACTCGGTAGCCTAACAGGGCCACATAAAACATCCAAAATGGATTGATGAGAGGAAATAGGGTCTCTAATCACATCAACATAAAGTTTACATAAAGATTAATATAAAATAACATCCCCCAACATAACAAAGAGGAGCTTAAAAGAAGTGACATAAAGGAGAGTACTTAAAAAGAAAGAGAGAGGTTAGATCTCTTACGAAAATTCGGCAGCCTAACGGCGCCACTCAAAACATCCAAAATGGATTGATGAGATAGAATAGGGTATCTCATCATATGTACATAAAACGTACAGTAAGTTTAATATAAAAGAACATCCCAATCACAATAAAGATGATCTTTAGAAGGAATGACATAAAAGAGTGTACTTAAAAAGAAAGAGAGGAGTAAGATCCCTTACCTCGGGTCCGACTTGACTCGATAATTCTTTAATATCCTGAATAATAAACTTTAGTTAATTTATACTTCCTTAATAACCTTTTTAAAGTCTATGATTCCTTTTATATCACTTATTACCATGTCATAAACATTATGTAATCATTTAAGTTAATAATGTTTGTTTTGTCGATATTTGGTTATTAAGTTGAAAGTGGACTTCATACAATTACATGTTGTTCGTGTGGTCAAAGGTTGATTATATACAGAATTGTATTCATGATTTATATATCATATATATCATATATATCCAGTATATTCATGCATTTATAATATTACATAACATTTAGAGTTAAGAAATGAAATGCACCGTTCATGGAGACAGTAAGTCGTACGTACGCATGAATGCTACTTCCATTTCTATTTCATATTTAATGGAATTAAAACATAATGATACATAATATTATTTTAATTCCATTTTTTTAAATATATAATATCATTAAATATATCCTTTATACGTACCACATATGGTATTAACGAATCAAATCACTTTGAGGGGGTGTAGTCCGCACTTCCTTAAATGAAGATATCGCGTTTACCCATAATGGAAACCATAAAGGTATGCCATAAATGAAAAATACAGAAGCTTAAGTAAAACATAAAAATATTAGATATCATATATAAATATAGTATTATCTTAATTTCCACCTTTGAAGGTGTTAGAGGAATGTTGAACAATCATCGTTTCGGGAGGCATAAATTCGCCATCCATGGAAACAGTATGTTCTTTAACCATTAGATGTAGGTGTGTGTAAGTTTAGCTCAAATACTTCTTATAATAACATCCTAGTATATTGAAGATACTGGATTGGTTAAAAAATAATTGAATAAAAAGATTTTAGGGGCTGGAGAAGCAAAATAAAACAAAAGGACACAAGTGAAGACATTACCTTTAAATAAGGTAACTTCCTTTGATTTGAGATCAAAGGCTTACCTGGAAAAGATTCTCCCCAAAGTGAGGCTTCAAGGAGTTAGAGAGGTATGTGTAGAGATGAAATGGGCAGGGTTTGGCCAAGCCAAAGGCTTTTGATGTGTGTGTAAAGAGGTAGAGGTGGGTGCCTTTTATAAGAGGAGAGGAGGGGCACTCTTGGAAAGGTATAAAATGTAACTTTATTTTCAAATGAGTTTCGGATTTTAATGGTCCCACATTTATGTGTTTCGGGGATAAGGTGATAAGGGTTAGAAATCCCCCCATACAATAGGTTTTGGATATGTTCAGGTCTTAGATTTTACATTATCTTTCCATTCTATTTAAATCGTTAAATAATGAGGTCATCGCTGCATCATCATGATGTCATAAATAATTTAATTTATTTAATGTCCAAAAATTATAAAAAAAATACTATGATGTATTAAATCGTTTTATATTTCTAATGAATATTTATAGTCCAAAAGATCATTTATTTAGACAAAAGTAAAAATATTTTACTTAGGTGATACATTCTTTGTTACATTTAACATTCTTTAAAAATAAAAAGATAAAAAGTCACTTTCTCACAAAAGTGATTCCATGGGGCCCCCAAGTTTCGAAAAAGGCATCCCATGGTCGGCCATGAGACAACAAGTAACCTAAGACACATTTTTTTTGTCATTTATTATTATTATTATTTTATCTTATTATCTTTAACTACCTGATTACTCATTAATCATGATAATTAAAGATAATTATCGTCGTTACTATTCATATTGTCCAAAAACAAAATATTCTTAATTACATAATTTGGACCTTCTGATTCAAAATATGTAATACATTTTACCAAATTACAAACAAAAAAATTGCAATAATTAATTTAAAAAAACTTCCCGTTGTCAAAACAAATAGTGGGTTTTTTAGAAACAATATTTATGAAAAGATCGACACTTGTTTATGCCTAATTCCAAAGTGAAATTTATCTCAATGACCACAATTGAATAACATGGTAAAAATATATTCTAATTAAACTTTAAAACAAATTAAAAAGATAATATAACTATATAATTAAATTATATGAAAAATAAGTTTTGATGTAAAATGCAGTATTTTTCACTATTCATTGAAAAATGAACATTGTCAGAAAAATACCAAAAATTAACCCAAATTAAATTTCAATGTCCCAATCATAAATTATATGTTTATTTTGAAAAATAGAGCTTATAAAATTTTCAAAAATTCGATTTAAAAGGGGATCGCCATCAAAAGGCGGTTAATCGACCTTTTAAAAAATATTATAATGTTTACGCTTAAAAACTGGATTCATTTACATTTTTAGTCCTCTAACATTTATTGTAAAGAGTTAAAATATTTTACAAACATATATAATCATTTTGTATTTATTTCTGTTCATTCCTGCCATTACAACGACTAGGCGTTAACTACCATTTAAAATAATATTATTTTATTATTAGAGTGCGACGTATGATTCCCAAGACACTCGTTGCTATGTATTGGGTACGCCATCGAGCATAGAATCCCCTTTAAAGTAATATTAATATTTTATTCACAAATATAGATAATTATAAAGCAGTCATATTCTTTATTTACCTGGGGTGTTACATCATGCATCCCTTTAACTTCTCTTAAAGAAACCTGAAGCTAGTCCGCACCTCAATTGGTGGATGCTCCTCCGTTAGAGGTTTGACCATGATATTTGGAATAAGATAAGGGTGGAAATGCGTTAGCTGACCACATTAGTAGGATTTCTCCCCCATTGGACCACCATGTTTACTCACCCCCCATTAGAGAATTATTTCCTCTTTGGAACCTTTATTATGTAGTTAAACTTACCCCTTGGTATTGTGACATTGTGAATTTTTTGGTAGCATCTAGGGTCTCCACATATTTTATCACTTCACAATCTAAAAGTTGTAATCATGATTCACGATGAAACATTTGGTATGATCCATACATGTGGAAATTTTTAGTGATCATGTTTTTCAAAGGTGTGTCTCGGATCATGACTTTCAATTTGTCATTAGGATATGCCACACTTTTGCATGTGGGGGCCACATTGGCTCTCAACGTAGACATCAAAAGTTCCATGACTCTGTAATTTATTTCTAAACATTATTTAGATATTATCATTGATTTTGTAAGACATGCACAAGATGTCAATTCATAGGGAATATCTTAGATGCATTGGATATTGATTTCATGGGACCTTTTCCAAATTCATCAAATTTTATGCACAATTTATTAGATACTAACTATCTTTATAAATGTGTGGAATCAAAATCTACAAGGAATGATGACTCTTGAGGGGTTGTTGATTTTGTTTCGTCCTATATTTTCAATTGGTTCGTTTTTCCTAGATTCATTATTAGTGATGAGGGATCACATTTTTGTAATTGCAACATAAAAAATTACTATGTAAGTATAGGGTTTTTCATAAAATCTCCACTTATTATCATAGCTAAACTAATAGACAAGCCAAAATATAATATAAGGATGTTAATGAAATATTGGAAAATAGTATAACCCAATTGTAAATATTAGATTTTATATTGGATTATGCACTTTGGGAATACAATACAACTTTTAAAACTCCAATCAGAATTTCACTATATTATCTTGTGTTTGGAAAGTCCATTCACCTCCCTATGGATGCTGATCACTATTCATACTAGGTTTTAAAATAATGTAATATGAATATATAAAATGTAGGTGATTATTGGATGATACAGATTCAACAGCTGGGAGGAAATTCATAAGGATTCTTATGATAACTCTTAGATCAATAATGAGTTAACCAAGGATTCCCATGACCGCCTCATCCTTCATTATCAATTACACATTGGGAAAAAGGTCATCCTTTACAATGTAAGGATAAAGTTGCATCCAGGTAAGCTTCGTTCCCATTGGTTTTCCCTATAAACTATTACTAATGTTTATCCATATGGTTTTCATTTGGTAAAAAATAATGAAATGAGGAAAACCTTCACTGTCAATGGGATGAATCTTAATCACCTTCACAAATCCCTTCTGGAGTACTTGATAGAGGAAATCCATGTTCAAGAAGAAAAATACTATTAAAGATAACCAAGTTTTACCCTTCCTTCCCACATTCGTTTTTATTATTTTGTGGAAACTGCACAATATAGGTGTGGGGGAGGCTATATTCCTTGATTAGTTAGGAATTTTCCTCATCATTATTTATTCCCTTTTTCACTTTTCGATTATTTTTTTAATTTTATTCACCTTATTTATTTTATTAGGATTGTAATAATCTTTCTTGTGTATCTCTTTTTTCCTTACTGAATAGTATTTTTACTTCCCCCTTACCCCCCCACTCACTTTTGTCCCAAAATATTAAATTTTAAGGCCCACATTATCATGAAAAATAATTCACTCTTAATCATGGAAGTCAATGAAATTTCATTAGAATATTCCTTATTTTATGTTTTTTTAAAAAATTAAAAAAACAGTTTCAATGATGAACATTGGGTTTTAGCATGAACTTAACATTGAGGTGTGACTTTTTCATGAATTTTGGATGCTTTCAAATGATATTAATGGTGGTATCAGTTTAAATACTTTGGGAAGAATGGTACCCTTTGTTTGATTATTTTGTGGGAGAATTGTGTCACTTAATATCTCCATAAATATTTGAACCCATCTTTGAAGTGGTAATTTTTTTATAATAAATATAAGGTAAATATATTTTAGATTATTTTTTATCATCTTTCCAAAATTATTTCCCCATATGTTCATTCTTTATGTGATATTTTTCATTACATTACTAGATTTACCTATGCATTGGTACCTATTATAAGATGTTATGTGGCATAAAAATCATACAAAAACATGGGTTTTGTCTTGGGAAGGTAAAAAATGACTCGTCCTCTACCTTTTATATTATTATAATTATCAAATTTATTTTCATAATGGGATCAAACAAGGGTGGAGTTATGACTTTGAGATTTTTCCAAAGTTCAAAATTAGTAACCAAAAAAAATATAAACAATAATAAATGAGGGGTGTAATGAAATTTACCACATAAGAGGATATATAGGTCAAGAGAATATTTTTTTACTTCAAGGAATACTTAAGTGAGTGGGTACTGAAATTTTATTATAAAGAATGTAAGGAAGGTTTGGTGGACATAATCAATTAAGAATAAATTTATTAAAATAATATATATTAATGGATAGAAAGTGGAAAGAATAACATGAAATTATTATCAAGTATGAACATATAGAATTAGTTACACAATTAATTTTGAAATATTTTCTCATATTTCTATCATGAATCTCTTAGAATTTCGTTCAGATACAATTTATGACACAACCTTTTCCATGATCACTGAGAGTAAATACTTAGTGTGATTTTAGCTTTGATCACATTGATATGAGGAATTAAAAATTAAATTATACATATTTCAGAATTTTGGAATATATTCATGCATTATTTTTTGAAATTTGACTTTTCCCATGAGTATAAATGTTTAGTTGTAGGGGCGTAATCGCACAATGATTAATTTTTTCATTTTCAACATTTTACCGCTCTGTAAAACTAATTTTTTATCATTATTTCCAAATTTAATTACAAATTTCAATTTATTTTTAAATAATTAATACTAGGATTATAACTATTAAAAAGGGAAATGTAACTTGTTTCAATAATTTAATTATTGGTGGTGGTTATTTGGAGGGCCCAGGATGAAGTGGAAGAAACATGGGCCAAACTGGTCATGATTCCAAGAACACCAGTGATCTCAAATACACACTTCTAATAAATTTTGAATCCAATTAGGCTGAACTATTATGGGATAATCCTAAATATTTATAGATATAACTTTTTTTAAGGAACCGAAGCCCGATTCTTTAACTAAGAGCCACATCCAAACTAATCTATCATGGGAATTGTACATGCACAATGTCAAATGTTGTGTTTTTTATTCTATAAATATATGGAGCTATAGTTGTCCAATTAATGTCATCTTTTTTGTTGAGATATTAAATATGTGGTGATACATCATTTTATTTTTCTTAAAAAACATTATCAGAAACTATGGAGGTCTAAAACTAGGGGACAAGTGGTTTTTAGAAATTGGGGGGGTCTCAAAACCACCTTCAAATTTTCCTATTAATTAATATCATGGAAAACTCATTTGTATGTTTGAACTAGGAGAAAATATCTTCCATTTTATAAACTAGAAGGATTCCTCTCTTTATCCAATAAGTTCTGGATTCCCCTATCCTCATAGAGTTATCAATGATGAATGCAGAGTTCCACATGAGCCTCTTCCTTCTCCTGATGGGAGATAAACGGTGGAAGATCATTTTGAGCGAGATACATATACTTCGGAGGCAGTTCTGGAACTTTTAATGCAAATATTTTTGGCTAATGTTAGTTTTAAACATTTACTTTTTTTTTATCTTAACATTGTTTTTCTTTTAATGCATAGTTTTGATTTAATCATGTGAAACAATTTTATCTCAATACATATGGGGTTGATATTTAAAGTGTGAATATTTGGTATCTTTGATTGGGAAAAAACATCATATATATATCACACATATATAATATATTAGTATTATTTGGAAGGCTTCACTCAATGCTTGAGGCCCAAACCTTGACAACAATATTTTTCTATTAGGGGGTGGTTCTTTATGCATCGTCTTAAGAGGTAAGAGGGGAATTGAGATATTGACAACACTCCAACAAAGTATTACATTAAACCATGTGTATTATTTTAGAATTATGAAAAACCAAGATGTGTAGAAAACATTAAATGATCTCCTTTTCTCATAATTCTTAAAATTCTACCTTCCTTTCTCAACTACTAAACTCTTTAATTGATTCATTTTACTTCTATATTTTTTTTTCAAAACCATCATATCTTTTAGTAATTTTTATTGAAAAATATAACTATAAACCACCAATAATATTTGATATACAACCTTGTGTCTTCCCTATACCGTAAAATCATATTTAAATCACAATAAATTATATTTTTATTAACAACTCAATCAGTAAATGAAAAGATAACAATGTCATTTTTTTGAGGCGGTATTTCACTGTACACATAAACGGTATATTTATTACCCATTATATCAAAGTTTGTGTAAGTGTAGGTCAAAACCTAAGAAAAAAACATCATATTATATTCAGGATAATTTTTTTTCTATATAATCATGGAATAAATATAATTAAAGTAGTGTAGAAATAAATAAAATTAAAGAGCTTAAGGAAGGAAGTTACCTCTTATTCAGGTAACTCTTTTTTGGTTTGAACAAATGGCTTCCTTGTATGTACTTATGCCTAAGGTGAGGAATCTAGGTTTAGTGTAGGGATTTTTAGAAGATATTTTTCTAATGATTGGTTGAACCAGAGTGGCTTATTAAGCGTAAGTAAGGGGAAGAGTGAATTCCAATTTATAGTGGAGGAGGAGTAACATTTCTATAAATGATAAAAGTTATACAATATTAGGAGGTCTACAATACCTCATGTTTATAAAAAATAGAAAAATTACAGTGTAAAGGGAAATTATGGCAGATAAAAACCTCCAAAAAAAATTAATTTGATTTTTATAATTTTTTCCTTAACATATATGTTTCCAAATTTTTATCATTTTCAGTTTTATTAAAGTAATTAGATTTCTAACATAACTACGTTAACAATTAATAAAAAATTAAAGTGATATTAATATAAAATATAGACCAAATTAATTTTAAATACTAAAAATAATTTATAAATATCCCTTGTTTTTTTAAATTAATTTTAAATCAACAAATTTTAACATGAATAAACACTATATTAACTGAGACCATGAACATAATGTTTTTACTATCTATGGACCAATATGTAAATGATAAAAGATAAATTTGTCTATTAATAGACTATATTGTATATGTATTAACCCTTATAAGTCACTTTTTATAAAATTTGATTTTTATTAATTTTAAATCATTTAATAAAATATCATTTAATATAAAATTATAGTAATACCGATTTTGAAATTATTTAATTAATGTAAATTTAAAAATATAAGAAAATATTGGAATTAAAATATATAATAATAAAATACGTGTAACATGACATATTCATCTGAAAAATAATTAAAGATAACAAATCAATATTTTTACATCAATTTTATTATTTATAGTGTGATTTAGTTTATTTAATTATTAAGTAAATAATCAATGTGGTGGAGTTTCTTAGGATTCTTAAGTAACCAATTTATCACTAAAAAACAATGATAATTATTATAATAAAAAATTACCAATTTATATTAACAAAATGATGTGTATAACCTAACATATGATGTTTTTCACATATCAAGGCTTTATAAATGTTAAACACACCGAAGGTTCTCTTTTTTTATTTTCACTTAATTAACTTATTTTATAGGGAACATTCATTAAATATTATCCCACTAACTCATAAAATAAGAATCTAGAATTTATATGGTCTAAATATTGGTAGCCAATGGATTTTGGAAAAGTGTCTAGTTCATTTTGGCCCATACGTTTAAGGTTTATACCCTTGTCAAGATAAATTTTACCATAAGTACTCTAATTAATTTTAATTATTTTTAGTAAACATGTTGTTTAGAAACTAAGTTGATATTATAAGAATAAAAATATTATACTTATTATAATCGTGTATGTAAATTTTTTAAAATTCTAATCATTGAAGTTGAAAAATCAATTTTAGGGTTAATCCCGTAGATGTAGTGAGAAAGAGGGGTTTTAAAGTGAAATTATTCAAAAGTTCATTAAGTCATTATATTAAAATTAAATTAAAAAATTATTATAATCAATAAAATTGGATTAAATGGTACAAAGTTTATAGATTTTTAATTTTATAAAATTTAAAATATAATGTATCATTAACAATTATTTATCAGAAAATACATTTTTAAAATATAGTGTAATATTTTTCACTATTCATCTAAAAATGAAACATCTTAATAAAAACCCCAAAAAATCCTACTAAGATAATTTGGAAATTCTAAATTAAAAAAATGATGTTTATTATGACAATAAAAATTATAAATGTGTCAAAATTTTGTTTTAAAATAGGTGTGCCGCTAAAAGGCGTTAAGCCTTGGTCATGCGTGTAACGTAAGTTAAATTAGCTCTGTGTATAGAATAAGATTAATATGGTGTTTTGTATTAAAAAAATATTAAAAAAATAAAATTTATTCAAAAAAGAGAACATTTTAATATATTTGGGTGTTACAGAACACTAAACAGGACTGAATATGGTGGCTCATTAGATACCGTAAAAAAACCTGAGACAAACACCATGATGTTAGATTTTCCCTTGGTGATTGAGGTCTAGAAGAGGTTACCCTGTGAGATCATGACCAAGAAACACCTAGAGGGACACAATTTCAGTGGTAACCATGTCTCTCCTTTAGCAAAACATCCAGTCCTTCTTGGTTCGTTACCTAGAGTTAGGGTGGGTGATCTCATACACCCAATCATGATTGAGGATAGAGGATATAGAAAATAACTAGGTTATAATCTTCCTACCACTCACAAGTTCATTGACATACCACCAAAGGACGATGAATTATTATCCTCTCAAGATAGTAAGTCATTCGAATTATTTTTTATTACCGACACATTCTAGGATAATGTGACACACACTCTCATCACCCATATTAAGGATTTAGAGATGCGACAATCAATAATACCTTCTAAAGGGAATCCATATTCAGAATCAGTAAATCATGTTCACCAACCACTAATGTTTATTAATCCAAACCTCACCCCATTCAATGGATCACGAGATAGTCTACAACATGTGGGCCATAGTTCCCTATAGTGTGCATTATACTTGGAACTATAGAGAAATAAGAAGCAATAATGATTTGAGGCTTCACCAAGACATTTGAAGGGCTTGTTTTCATTTTGTATATCCATCTACCCCCAAGATATATTTTCAGTTGAAAAGATACTTGTATGTATTTTATCAACTATTTCACCTCCACTATGAACAATATCCGCATTATAACCTTTCCAAGTTAAAACAGGGGGCCAATAAGAATGATTCTTACCTAATTACATGATGGGATGGAGTCACTTATACCTTTAATGTTAAAATTTCTTAAAAATAACTAATAGTGGTGCACACATAAAATTTGAAAGATGAGATGGTCCCCACCCTCATATACTTTAGATATCTAGGTAGGTTTCGTAAATTTTATATAAGATTTCAATATATGGAAAAAGACTTATAGAGTATTGTCTCGCCTGAATTTACCCAAGATTTTAGGGTTATGTGGTCTCTTTTTGTTTATCTTTGGTTTTCGAATCCTCATAGACCTAAGTAGTAACCTACATACACATACATTATATGCATTATTTTTTGTAATTATGTTTCCAACTTTGGGTTGATTTTAAAAGGTTTTAAAAAATCACTAACAAATATATGTTTATTCAAATTATGATAATGAGTTTATACTAGGTTATAACATGGGGTGGATTGGATGAATTATATTTTTAACTCTTTCAATTTGATTAACTCTAGAAGGATTAATTCAATTAATTAAAACAAACCTCATAACATACTGATTAAACACCTTCAAAAACACGTGATAATCAACTATACACTTGTAAGATTATTTTAATGAAAAATCCAAGGAAAATGATCTTATTATCACATAAAAGTGGGGAGAATAAATTCAAAATAGAAGAGGAAGAGAGAAAATCATTGAATAAAAGAAACTCTAATAAAAGAAATTAATAAACATTTAGAGAGTAATAAATAACTTCCAATCCATCCCCTTGCTACTCCCTTAGGTCAACCCATAAAATATTTAGCCATCTATTGATTACATGTTCTCAACGGAAGTGGTAAGTATACTTACAAGGGAGGAATTGAAGGAGTAAAAACAAAAAAAATAACGATCACTCCACCGTTGTGTGATAAATTTCAAAAGGTTTGGTGATGTGGATCTATTTTTAAGTTGTTTTTCCACATCTTTTATTTAATATTTAAAATTTTAATTATGTATTTTGACACTTTTAAATAAATAATGGAAAATTTCTACTTTTAACACTAAATATATTAATTGATCATTTTTATAATTAAATAGGTGTTTTTAGTTATTTTATTTTGTCATTCCAATTATTCTAATTATAGAAAATTAATTTTTATTTTAATAATCTCAATATGGTTTATCTTTTAATAATTTTAAATGTTTATTAATTATTTAATAGGTCATTGTTATTTTCATTAATATAATTTAGTTTTTAATTTAAAACCTTACCCTTTAATTTAGATTTATTGAAATAAATTAACCTAACTTATTAACCGGCCCAATTATTATGATAAATAACTAAGCTAAAAATTTAAGTAAATATTTAATAAAATAATGTATTTTTAATTATAAGTTTCATTTTAGATTTTAATTAAATAAATTAGCTGTTCTAAATCATTATTTTAATTTAATTATTTTAATTTTATTATTGTAATTAGTTATTTTGTATGTGTTTTAAATTTGTTTAGATATATATTTAATTAATCTTAATATTTATATTCTTAGTTAATAATCTTGTTACTTTTATTTTCTACTTTTCTTGAAAATATAGTTAGTTTTTAGAATAGTTAATTAATTAGTCTTTAAAAGATTAGTTATCCTTTCTTTTGTTTTAATTAATTATTGTTTTATTCATTTCATTATCCGTTTAAAATTAAATTTTTATGATTTTCTCGATCGGTGAGTTGACACACCGATTCCACATCGTACCAATGTCACGTCACACCAATGTCGTGTCACACTGATTTTGGGACTCACATATCCCTTGTAACACCAATGTTTTAAATTATTGGTGATTCATTACTCTCCGATCAGTTTGAAACTCCATCGGTCTCACTTGCATATCAGTTTCGGTCTCTCAGTTTTAAACTATTAGTGAATCATTGACTCACCGTTCAATTCATTTCTTCGGTGTCACATCACACTGATTACTTATTTATATTTTTACTAACAGTGAAAGTTTTTTAAATATCAGTGTCTTATTTTATTTTAACTATAGTTGATTCATTAACTCACTGATCCAGTCCTCCTTATGGTTTCACGACACAAACTGATACCCCTTTTTTACACTATTGGTCTCATCACTAGCACTGATCTTGTCTCACTTACTAATTTCTACCACTTATTACCTTCCTCATTGGTAACACCCATCCCCCGCTTCAGCTCATGACCACACCTTCAATCTACATATTCACCATCGTACACTGCACCACGGTCATGCCTGAACCCCAACATCACCACCAGGTTTTCCGCCACGACCTCGCACCCCTGCCGCATCTACGCTCTCAACGCACCATCCCATAACCAGTATTGGCTCATCTCATCATCATGAAACTTCAGATTTATAAAATAAACATAGAAACAATACATTCCTACAATCATTGGATCTCTAATCCATTTTCAGATTCCAAACCCAGTTCTGAAAATTATCACCATTTTTTTTAAAAACACACACCACCACCACTAGAAATTCTCTGAGGGAGTTTGCAGCAGTGGCTATTTGTAGAAGAGTTTCTCCACCTCTATGAGGAGAAGATCATGTCTGATACTGTGTTGGCGATATCCCCCACTGCATCACCACAAGTAGAGGGTCACACAGAGCTGTCGTTTGTTGTTGAGCTAACTTGTCACCACCATGGGAAAAGCTGTCGTGATAGAGTAGCTTTGCACCACTGGAAGATGAGGAGTCCACTTGATATTGAGGCCGATCAAAGAGAAGAGCAGTGTCACGCCGGAGCCACTGAAGGGATGAGGAACTCACCAGATGGGATCTGCTCCCAAGATTTAGCTTTGTTGTTCACTAGGGAAAGCTGCCTGCTGCCTGATATAAAGCTTCCACACCAGGGAGAAGTGAACCACGAGTTGTCCGCCATTGGAGTGAGGCCACACCGCTGTCCTATACTTGCTGCACCGAAGGAGAAGGAAGACCCCCCCCCCCCCGAGGGTTTCTATGTGAAAAATTTGAGGAAGAAGACTGAAAAAGAAGAAGAGAAAGTTAGCTAATGAGATTATATAAATAGAAATAATAAAAAAATTTAATTTAATATATAAATAGTAATAATAAAAAATTAAATCTTAATAAATGAAAATTAATAATAATATTGAATAAACTAAAAAAATATAAAAAAAATTAAATTTAAAACTATAATACTTAATTAAGATAAACTAATCTAATTAAGTTAAAATATTAAATAATTTAATATTTGAAATAATAATTAATTCAATTAACATTAATAATATTAATAAAATAAATAAATAACTTAATTAAATGATTACATTGAATTACAAAAACAATAAATTAATTGTATAATTAATAAATCTTTTAAAACTTTTAGTGTTATTTATTTTAAATAAATAATAAATATAATATTAATAATAATAATATAACATAATTGTTAAATAAATTAACCAAATTAATTAAATTTATAAATTACATTATTATAAATAAATTGAAATAAATAAATTGTAATGTTTAAAATAAAACTATTTTTATAATAAATTAAAATAATAATAAATTAGTAACCATAATAAATAACATTTTGAATAGGTTAATAATTATAATACAACATTTTAATGACATTTATTATTATAGTAATAATTTAAAAAAATTAAATAATAATATATATAAAAACTTTTAATTATGTAATGAAAATAACAAATTATGTTATCTTCTAATTAATGTAAATCTTCTATAATCTATCTTAATGTTTAAGTAATTATTTTAACTTTTCTTTTAGCTGATTTAATGATCTTCTATTTTATACGTTCAAGTTCATACCAAAGTCAAAAACTAATCCAAATTAATTCAACTAACTCTCTGGAATTCAGTTAAGAGGGAAAACCTAATGCGGCGTGGGGTTCACGAAAACTCACACATGTATGGTGCAATAGGAGAATAAAAGTTATATCGGTGGAATACCCGCAGTGACACAAATTAGATGACCACAGGTTTTAAGGTAGAGTACCAGCATATTTGAGGGGTACTCTCATTCATGACATGAACACACATTTTCGAGAGTAGACTCTTAGGAGCAGTACTGGAGTCATGCTGGAGAATAAGCAGCCTAAAGGCAGAGCATCACTTAGGTAGTTCTTCCTACTCTTTTCATTAATCATTGTACACCGATTTTAGTTATTTTCAGTTCTATATTTCATTATGAACATAAGATTATTGTTATCTTGGGATCTTTAAACATTGTTGTTTTATCTGTTAAATTTTTCACTACACATTGATTGACATCATAATTAATCAGAGAGATAAAATATGATGTTAAGATAAGTTGTTCAAACCTTTCGGTAAAACTTTTAATAGTTTCAAGTTTAATTGGAGAGATTGAACTTGATCATAATTTTTTTGATGCATTAATGTCACTAAAGTTTTAGTTTTATAGTGAGTTTAAATTCAACCGTATTCTTTTTCATAATTCTAATGGATGATGATCTTTAGAGTGGCGAAATCTAAAAGTCATTCTTCTGTTTGATGTGTCTTCTGGTGAGGAAAATATATCAACCAATTTATAAGGTCTGATTCAATTAAATTTATTGGAGGTTTATCCTTTTATACATCATGTTTGGAATTCCTGATAAAACTATTGATCTTAGCTCCTTTATTGTTGCTTCTTAATGTTAGTCTGTTATATTTCTTTAGCTTTTCAGCTTTGTAGTTTAAGATTTATTTTCATTGTAGAAAACTCGTTACCTCATCTTATTGAACTACATCATTTAACAAATAATAACAATGATTATAAAAATTAATAAGAGGTTCACTCACTCCGCTGCTGACAATAGTGGCGTTTTATAAAAATAAACCCTCAGAAAAGTCACTTTCCTTTCCTGTGGATCGACCCCGCACCACTATTCTAGTGTAGGTTATTAAATTTAATTTTTAGGGCCATGATGAACTCCGGTATGTTCAGTTTTTGGTGCCGTTTCTAGAGAAGGCATGCGCTGAGTGACTTAGGATTGTAGAAAATATAAAAAAATAAATTTACAAAAAACACTAAAAATCTCATTAAAAAAATTTCTTCAAAAACATTTCAGTCACATTTGCTTCTTGAACTGTCTATTTAAATACTACATTAATTTGAAACTTGTGTGTGATTAATCTGAACACGTTAGAAATGGAATTTTATTAGCACTAGACTCATTCTTAACTTAATTGTGTTTGTTGTGGAGAATATGGGCACACTGCTGGGCAGTGTGTTTATAACCATCCACAACATGATGTTCATATTGTAGAAAATAAAAACTGTGTGTCAAATCCTGAATTCCTAGCTAAAAATTAATTAATTAAAACCAAATTGGATGTTAGGGAGGATGTTTCGAATTCCTGGTTTAACCAAACCTTGGAAATTCAAGCTACAAACACCCAAGAGAAAGATAAAAGAATGAAAAGATTAGAAAACATGCTATTAAAATTACAACATAGAGTTAAAGAAAAATATGAATTTGAAGAAAATAAAAAAGAAAATTTTTATAAAGGATTGGAAAATCAAATTGAAGAAGAGAGTGATAGTGAAACTGGACAAGAACCCATTCTCTTTGAAAAATCTGATTCTGTTGAACTAAATTTAGAAATAACCATCTCAATGAATCAAGAGAATAACATTGAATATCCCAGAAAGAGTTTTAATGTTGTTGAGTTGGAAAATTTTGATGATGAATTGAAACATATTAAAAAGGAATGCCCATTTCTCTTCATAATTCTTACTTTGGATAAAAATCACTGTTTTAAAAGTTTTGAGAATGAAGTCACTCGGGTTGAAGATATACTAAAAACTAAAAAACTAAAGGTTATAAACACTTCACCCAACTTTTATGAATTTGTTACCAAAGAATTTGAACATAATATTGGGAACACTTTAGAAGAGAACTTTAGGCTGGAAATCTCATAATCTCAAATATTTGAACCTAAACTGAAAACCACTCTTCCAGGTTTTGAACCTGTAAACCCAATAATTTCTAAAATGTTATTGGATGATGAAGTTGTGGAAATTATATTTGAAGAAAGACTAATTTATGAGTTTTTATCTCTCTATTCTCATAGTAATAAATTTTCTGAAACATTGTGCAGTTAAATTGAAAATAGTGTTTATATACATGGGAGTAAATGTTTAAATATGATCAATCATGAACATGACTTTATTGATGCTAAATTGAACATTTCTCTCCCTGAAATTAACCTCCAGAAAAACACGACTGATCTTTTTCTCGGATGTGAGCCTTTTGAATGTGAACTTTAAGTAGAGTTTGAACACACACTAGACGATGGTTATAGAATTGATTTGATAGAATCAGTAGATGTCCAATGTGAGTTAAAATTTGTGGATATTTTGGAATAGATTTATAACATTTTTTGAACTGAACCTGTTTGTGATAAAATAAATTATCTTCCTTGTTTTTCACTTTCTTCCTCAACTGTGTTGGGGGGGAAAAGGTCATCAGGATACTGATAGTATTCAAGAGGGGGAATCAGACCTGAGTTCCAATGTTCATAATTCTGTTCAGCACTCTATTGAATCTCCTCTTGAACCTCCTAATCAGAATTTACCCATTAACACCCTATAATGTGAATCCTTGATTGTCGAAGTTGAGAGAGATAACCATGAAAATAATTCCAAACCCTTTTAACCATCTAGTAATATTTTCTCCCTTCATGTGAACTCAACTCTTGATAACTCTAAAATAATTATGGAATTGGACAACATTATGCTCACAACTGTAAAAGGGTGTTTCTTAGTGATTTTTATATGCTATGAGAGTTCAGCTGTGTTTAGTTTTGGAGCCCAGAATTTTCATTTTTCTATTAAAAATATTTGGTCCAAGAACTTGTGGTGGTTCCTACTGAGGAAACCACATCCACCTAGTGACTATAGTTAGTTTCTAGGTGAGTCTAGAAGGGGGCTATAAACCCAGCACTGCATGGGAGGCAACCCATGGTTTTTTTTGTGTTAATAAATAAAAAAATTGTAATTTAATAAAGTCTAACTGATGACATTAATCTCAGTGCTTCAAGGGATTCAAACCATGCTCTTTCTTTGTTTTCATTTTTGTACTGTTTAGTGTTGAATAAAGTGATTCTTTGTTGTCTTCCATATGATCTATATCTTCTAGAGATTTGTTCTTGGTTTAAATATTCTCTATTTCTAGGATGTTGTTACTATTTCATTTAAAGAGTGTAATTCCCATGCTTAAGGAGTAATGAAAATAACTTTGTTAGGGAAGTATCTTACTATTAATTTTTTACATTTTTCTTCTCCTTAATATTTTTGAAAAAAATATGTTGCTTCTCTTGCATATAAATTTGGTTCTATATGTTGATGCTTTTAGAAATTCTACTGGAACTGTATCAAATTCTACTACATGTATTGATACTAAAATTTAAAAAATTATTCACATATTGGAAATTATGATTGTATTCGAATGAAATTCTATTTTACGTAAGTATGTAAATTAAAATTCTTCATGTACTTCAATACTGATAACTAAATCTCTTTGTTTCTAAAACCATTCCACTGTCTGAAAGTAAGTGTGGTGGGTGCATGCTTACTGGTTGTTGTGTTTTTTGTTGAATATGCTTTGATATTGGTTGTTAGGAATGCTTGATTTAGGTGTTATTGAAAATCTAATTGAACCATATTTTCTGAATTTCCTTACACCCAATTATCTATGCACCAACAAGTTATATACTAGGTTTGAACATTATTCGAAAATATCTTCCGGATTGAATGGTAATGAATGTAATTGCTAATGAACATGTTGATAAGTTATTCATTTTTGTGAACAATATTTTTTTAATTTCAAAGAGACCCTTAAAACAAGTCATAAATCTTATAAATTGAAAATCCACTTATAACCTTAATTGATTAATAGTTCTTCTCCACTATAGAATTCAAGTTTGGGGACAAAGTTTGATTTTAAGTGTGGGGGAGGGGGTCAATACATTACTATGCTAAACTATTATTAATTGAGAGATCATCAATTCCCATTGAAACTTAAATCTTTTTTTAAAAAAATTGGTAAAATGTATAAAACATTCTTGCAAAATTTTCATCTTTATACTATTTTCAAAATGCTTCTTGCCAATGGATAGTATATAATTGGTAGGTAAGTTGTGCATTGAGTTTGAAATTAATGATAATGGATGATTGCTAATTGATATCAACTTAGTCTTTTAATGGATATCTTGGTTAAGGGACTATTTTTTCACAAATGATTTGGGTTACAACTTTGTGGAGTTATGATCATACCCTTGGAACTGGAAGTTTGATTTTGATTCTAGGAGCTTCATTAATCTTTTAATTATTAAAATTAATCATCTGAATGAGAAAATGTAAATGGTTTTCCTAAAAATCTTTTTAAAATGGATTAGTCTAGGCATCTTGGATCCCACAGTGAGTCTCTGAGACCCTAGATGCTGGGTAGGTTTTGTTAATTTTAATCCCTTTGTTCACCATGAATAAGTGCATTTCACAGTGCTTAGCACAATGATACTTGGATTGGGAAAAATTAAATAAAGCATCTAGGGTCAAAAACGAGTTCATTAGGGTGATGGGAATGAGGAACTCCAAATGAATGAGTGGAAAATTTGTCTATATGGAAATCATTTAGGTTATATCAATAAGGTGATTCACAAAAAAATATTTATTTTTTGGAACCTAGGTGAAAAATCAAAGTAGAAAGTTCCTCAGTTAAGGTCTTAATTCCATTGATAATTTACCTCATTTCATTTTTGAATTTAGAATCTGATCCTAGTTTTAAATAAATCATTAATTAGGTTCACATTTTAGGTAGGAAACCTTTCTTGATGGATGGTCTTTGCATTTTTTGTTACCCTTTAGTATTTTTTCTAGGCAACACATCATTTGAAACATATTTTTTTCAAAAAAAGTGCATGTTGACAGTTTCTATCCTCTATTTTTTAAGTGCTGAACATGTTATAGTGTGATCTAAATCATAAATACTATTTACTATTTTTCAAAGATAACAAAACATGGGATTGTTTGAGGGTAATAAATTCTTATGTGTGCGGGAATTTGATGTGGCCCCAATTTTACGTAGTTTGGCCATATCTTTTATTTAATCTTTAACAATTTCATTATGTATTTTGACACTTTTTAATAAATAATGGCATATTTTTATTTTTAACAACAAATCTATTAATTAATCATTTTTTGATAATTAAATATGTGTTTATAGTATTTTTATTTAGTCATTGTAATTATTCTAATTAAATTAAATTAGTCTTTATTTTAATAATGTCAATTTGGTTTAGTTTTTAGTAATTTTAAATATTAACTAATTATTAAAAATTAATTGCTATTTTCATTAATTTAATTTAGTTTTTAATTTAAAACTTTACCGTTTAATTTACATTTATTAAAATAAATTAACATAAATTATTAACCAGCTTAATTATTCTAATTAATAAATAAGTTAAAAATTTAAGTTAATATTCAATAAAATATTGTGCTTTTAATTTTAAGTTTCATTTTGGATTTTAATTAAATGACTTAGATGTTCGAAATCTTCAGTTACATTTAATTATTTTATTTTTATTTTTTGCAGTTGGTTATTTTGTATGCGTGTTTAAGTTTTTTTAGATATATATTTAGCTAATCATAAAATTTATATTCATAGTTAGTAATATTGTCATTTATATTTTCTAGTTTTCCTGATAATTTAGTTAGTTTTTAGAACCGTTAATTAAATAGTCTTTACCAGCTTAGTTAACTTCTCTTTTGTTTTAGTTAATTAATTTTTCATTCATTTCAATATATGTTTAAAATTAAATTTTTATTGTTTTGTTCTATCGGTTAGTTGATGCACTGATGCGGCATCGCACTGATGTCGCGTCACAGTGATGTCGCGTCTCACAAATTCTGCGACTCACTGATCCCTTGTCATGCTAATGTTTTAAACTATTAGTGAGTCATGAATCATCGATCACTTTGAAACACCATCTTTATCACATGCGCATCAGTTTAAGTCTCTCTGTTTTAAACTATCGGTGAATCATTGACTCACCATTCAATTCATTTCTTCAGTGTTGCATCACACCGATTAATTATTTTTTTTAACTAATGGTGAAACTTTTTTTAACTATCAGTGTCGTATTTAATTTTAACTATCGACGGTTTATTGACTCACTAATCTAATCCTCTTAATGGTTTCACATCACACATCGATACCCCTTTTTTTACACTATCGGCCTCATCCTTGGCACCAATCTTGTCTCCATTATGAATTTCTCACACCTATGACCTTTTTCATTGGTAACACCCATCCCCTTCTTCAGCTCATAACCACACTGTCAACCTATGTTTTCACCATCCTACATAGCACCACAGTCTTTCCTGAACCCCTTCTTCACCACTAGGTTTTTCACCTTGACCACACACCCCTAACTCGTCTATACTCTCCGCCCACCATCCCACAACCACAGTCGGCTCATCTCATCAGCCTATAACTTCATATTTATAAACTAATCTCAGAAAAAATACAACCCTGCTATCATTGGATCTTTAATCCATTTTCAGATTCCATGCCCAGATTTGAAAATTCTCAGATTATTTTTAAAAACACACACCAATGCCACCACACCCGAGAGAAGTGAACCACGAGCTATCCACCATTGGAGTGAGGCCACTCCACTGGACTCTGTGTGCAGCACTGAAGGAGACCAAAGAACCCCCCCCCCCCAAGGGTTTTTCTGTGCCAAATTTTTGGAAGAAGACTGAAAAAAATAATGAGAAAGTTAACTAACTAAGATTAGATAAATATAAATGATAATAAAAAAATTGAATTTAATTTATAAATATTAATAATAAAATAATTAAACATTATAAATAACAATTAATAATAATATTGAATAAATAAATAAATATAAAACTAGTTAAATTTAAAACTAAAATACTTAATTAAGATAAACTATTCTAATTAAGTTAAAATAATATATAATTTAATTTTTAAAATAACAATAAATTTAATTAACTTTTATAATATTAGTAAAATTAATAAATAACTTAATCAAATGATAACATTTAATGACAAAAATAAATAAATTAAATATATAATTAATAAAACTTTTAAAATGTTAAATGTTAACAATTCTAAATAAATAATAAATATAATATTAATAATAATAATATAACAGAAATATTAAATAAATTAACTAAAGTAATTAAATTTATAAATTACATTAAAATAAATATATTATAATAACTAAATTTTAATGCTTAAAAGAAAAATATTTTTTAAAAATAAATTAAATTAAAAAAATTAAAAATAAATTAGTAAATGTAATAATTAAATTTGTGAATAGGTTAATAATTATAATAAAACTTTTTAATGAAATTTATTATTATAGTAATAATTTAACAAATTTAAATAATAACATATTTAACAACTTTTAATTATGTAATGAAAATAAAAAATTATGTTATCTTTTAATTAATGTAAATCTTTTATAATCTATCTTAATATTTAAGTAGTTATTTTAATTTTATTTTTAACCGATTTAAGGATATTTTATTTTATACTGGATGGTTCATACCAAAGTCAAAAACTCATCCACATTAATTAAACTAACTGTTTGGATGTCGGTTACGAGGGAAAAACTAATGCGACAAGT
The DNA here is from genome assembly GCA_963277665.1 of Viscum album. Lineage (NCBI taxonomy): Eukaryota > Viridiplantae > Streptophyta > Magnoliopsida > Santalales > Viscaceae > Viscum > Viscum album. Next base: position 195,809,184 of record OY728145.1, read on the forward strand.
GGTTCCTGAAAACACACACATGTATGGTGAAACAAGGGAACAAAAGTTACATCGGTGGAAGACAATTAGTGACACATATCAGATTACCATAGTTTTTAAGTCAGAGTAGCAGTAGGTTTGAGGGAGACTCTCATTCATGCCATAAACACACCTTTTCAAGGGCAGACTCGGAGGAGCAGTACTAGAGTCAAACTGGAGACTAGGGAGCCCGAAGGCCGGCCATCACTTAGGGAGTGTGGAGACCCAAACATGACGTACATGGGCGTTACATTAGTTTTGCAGAAAACTTAATAAATAAAAAAAATAGACACCCAAGGACCATATTAGTTTAGTGTCTTTAGAAACTCAAAACATAATCTTCCAATCATGGTGAACGATGTTTAACATCTCCCATAATGATCTTCCCCTTTTTTTTCTTACCTAAAACCTTTCTATATATCTTGGGGAAAGGGGAATATAAAAATGGTGAGCTCAAATGATCAGTAAGGTTAAACATGGATAACATAGAACAATCTATAAAAATTTGAACTTTAAAACAAGAACATAAATTCTAAACATCAAAATCATGAGTAGTGACATTAAACATGGCAGTACATACGACATAGATCATAAAGAACATTAATCATGATAATAAATCATGGGAATAAAACATGTAATTGTTGAAAACCGTTAAGATATTGATATGATTTCTATAGTATCCAAGTCCTTACTGCCAAGATCATCATAGTGGACAAAGTCCACTACTGAACCGGGTTTACATGTCGTTCCAGTCCTGTATTACTGAACCATATTCACTTCTCGTTCCAGCCCTATATATCTCATGAGATATAAAACTTTACCCAATGAATTAGAGGGATATATAGGTCCCACCCATCTCATAATGAAACCATTCTTATTTTAGCCACAAAATCTTAAATCATATATCATAGTATAACCCATGATATAAAAATTGCACTCTTAAACATCATGTAATCATAACATAATCCATATAAAATAAAGGACTTCATAAATATAATTCCATCGTAAAATAATCAAATCTATGTAATAATAGGGATATAAACCTAACCATATATCATCTTAGATGGAAATAATTTTGATAAAACACTTGAAATGAATCCTTGAGTAAAATATCATTTCTTCTTCAAAATCATTTTCTTTTCTCAAAATGCCATGCAATTATGAAAGAAAAGAAATATTCCTTCCATAAAATGTTATTAAAATGTAAAATTAATATAAACATATGTGGAATAATAGTAAAAATTTTATGAAAACATTTTGAGAAAACATGGACATGGATGGTAAACATAACCCTAATTAGTACTTACGAACAAAAAATCTCGGATAAGAACGAGATTGGAATAATTATCCTTTACATTTTATGATCGGTGGAATCATAAGTTTCATGAAATAAAGAAAATTAAATGCATATGTAAATATCATATCCTATATAATAAAAATCATAAAACATTCATGGAAAGCATAAACACCATACAAAAGAAATAGATGGTGATTAAGGCATATGTCTCAAAGAATTAAAAGTGAGAAAAAATAATCACTTACCTTATGTCCAATTTCTTTCATATGTGTCCGAGACTCCTATATAGTGGGTTTAAACATATTATTAACTTGTAACAGAACCATAATAATATTTATTAAATCATATATGCTTCACTTACGACTTTATTTACTCGTTCATAGGTCAATTCCATGTTAAAGTAGTGTTTTGGGTAAAATTGTTTCACTTATCGTACGTGTTTTGAATTGTAATTTTTTATATAAATTCTTAGATCATGATTAATTACATATATAATGTAAAATATGATTTATATATCACATATATTCAATATATTAATATATATAATCAATCTATAAATGGATTGGAATACAACGTTCATGGAGACGGTAGGTCGTACATACGCATGAACGTTGTTTTTGTTTCATTATTAAATTAAATGGAAGTAAATGACACACACACACACATATATATATATATATATAAATAGAGTAACATTATTATGTCATATATGTCATCATTATTTGTTATATATAAACTTTATAATCATTCTGGAATGGTTAACATGGAGAATGAATATCATCGCATCGTGGAGATGGCAATCTGTACGTACGCATGAGCGATGATATCGTTCCCATAATTATTGAATGGAATTGGATTGGATGATATAATATCTCATAATAAGAATAATGTTTTAATAATAATATATAGTTATTTCTTTATAGCATTATACCCATCCCAGTAAGGTGGTGGTGGAAAAAAATTACACCACGGCATGGAGACGATATTCTTGTACGTATGCACGCGCAGTGATTTGGTTTTCCGTAGGATGGATAAAAAGTGAAATAGGTTTTTTTAATATTTATAATAACATATCAGTATATTATTGATACTAATTTAATTACATTATAATGAAAAAAATAAAGAAGAGGAAGTAGACAAAGAAATAAATTTGAAAGAATCGGTAAAGGATATTACCTCTTCTTTGACGCGCATCTTTTAAACCTCCTGTTAGGGAACTAAAGATGGTCTTTGAAGAAGACCAGGACCTCTAGTTTGTTTCTAGGGAAGTGGATAAGAAAAATGGATAGGTTGTTTCTGATCTTGAAGTCTAGAAATTTTGTAAAGAAGAGAGGGAGGAGGTTCCCTTTTATAAGAGACGGGAGGGGCAATTTTGAAACATATAAATTATTAATTTATAAAAACTCAAAACCTACTTAAAAAAATCCAAAAAGACAAAAAATTTAAGATGAGATAAGATAGGGTTGTAATCTCATCATCCAATAAAATTTATATATGTTCAGAATTTATTTTAAACCTTATCATTTTGTTTTATCCTTATATAATCTATTTGATTTTATTTGTGGTAATAAGATTCTAAATTCTAAATTGTTATAAATACTTACGTATGGGTTTTTAATTGTCCATATTTGGATACTTTATGAAATTTTAGACCATATAAAGTAAAATTTATTAGTATTAAATATATTTGTGATTTTTAAAAAATTTAAATATATGTTATTTTTATAAAATATCAATAGTGTCCATTTTGACACTATTCAATTATCTGAATTTAAATAAAATACACATTGAAGATATATTTGAAAAAAAATATTTAATAGATTAATGACATGTAATATTAATCTTAAAAATTCTGTGACAACATCAAATAGTTCATATAATATTTATTTTAATATTTTTAAAACCATTTATTTGATATTTTAATCAATAAAATAATTTCTACATCACTATTGTGTCACCATTAATGATAATTATTTAATCCCTAAAAATTATAAATAAATTCACATGATGTATATAAGTTTATTATATTTCTAGTGACTATTTATGTTCGATGTTTTATGAATTTTATCACTAAATTAGAATTATTACACTTATAAGATATAAGAGAGTGACATGTTGTCACTTCCATTGGTTTTAATAATAATTACATATTTTTCATGGTCAAAAGTCCCTGAAACGAATATATTTATACTCTTAGGTGACAAGGGTCGACTTTTATTTATCAAATATAATTTTGGAAGATGTTAGCGTAATTTTATAATCTTCTTTTTACCCTTAATTACCCGATTTACCTTTAACAGTAGTAAATAAAATTTATCGTAGTGACAATTCACAGTGTCTAAAAACATTATCCTATTAACATAATTTGGACCTATGAATTCCAAATATGGAATCCATTTTTAAAAATTCAAAACATAGAAGTTTCAGTATATAATTTAAAATTAATTCCAATTTTGAGAAAATGGGTTATAAAAGTTAAAACATTGAAAAAGAACGAAATGTTTTTACCTATGAATTAAATGTAAAATTAATGATAATGAATTAAAATATATTAAATGGTAAAAATATATTCAATTTATACTTTAAAACCATTCAATATTATAATTTAACCATAAAAATTATCTTGATGAAAAAAGTTGTTTTTAATTAAAATTTAGCATATTTTTAATCTTCATCAAAATATGAAGGTTAACAGAAAAAAATTAAAAAGTTATACAAATTTAATTTTTATATCCTTGTTGAGATGAATATTTTTATTTTGTCAAATAAAAATTATAAATGTGTCAAAAACTAGATTTAAAGTGGGAGAGCCATCAAAAGATGACAAAACTGCATTTTTTGAAAAATAGTTATTTAACCTGAAAAATTTATTTTGTTCTCATACCATGTTCTAGAATATGTGTAAGATGAATGATAATGTTATAAAATTAAAAAATTTGTTAATACTATTCATAATGAAAAGTTCATAATAATATTAAAACAATATATAGTTGTTTAGTGAAACTCGGTATTGTGTACGACAAAAGCTATTGAGGAACGTCGCTCTTGTGTGAAACACAAGACAAGAATAGTGTTTGCATATACGACAAGATAATACGGTGTTGCTTATAGCACAAGCTAATCTTGGTGTATCAAAAAACACAAGAAATCAAATAAATTAAAAAGAATTTTTCTCATAAAAATTCGGGGTGTTACATTCTACCCACCTTAAAATGAATTTTGCCCACAAAATTATTCTTAGTTTTAAATCGTTTACTACTTTAATGTTTCTTTCATAGAAACCCAAATCTTAAAAAGGAGTACTAAAACTTAATTTTAAAAAGGAAAGTTAGAAATATAACTGTCACCCAAAGTAACTCAACATTGGGTTTCCACATAAGAGAATATAGGTGAAAATATGGATATAGAAGAGAAATCTAACCATCATGTTCTAATGAAGAGTGGTAGACAACCTGGCTGTGAAAAATCCAACAATCACAATGCTATAAATTTGTGATGATCTAAGGTACTATCTGATTAATCAGATATGAGGACATTGGGACGACATTTTTGGTTTTCAAGATCATTTCCCTAATGTTGAAGAATTTGAATTAGAAGAAATAATTACTTGATTTTGGTACAATCTCACTGTTGGTCATTCCATGAACAATTTCCACTTCATATCGTAAATAAATGAAGTTGAATTTGTCATTCATGATGTGTTAGAAGATCATGTGAAAGAAGGATGGGCCATTCCATTTGTCTCAAACAAAAGTTTAGTAAAAGTTATTAAATATACATAAGTCCATATATGGAGATATTAATTGTATATGGCTCCCAAAATGGACTTATACAACATCTATCATACCGCTTAATAAAATAGAACTAATTTCTACAAATCAGGGACTTCCTGTAGGCCCGAGGTAGGAGATAAAGGCTTGTCGCACTTCGGTTATGGGTTCAATTCCCACATTCTTGTCTGAAGCGATGGGTTGTCGCCCATTTACGGGTTGTCCTTTTTAAAAAACTATACTATTATAACATTTCAGAAATAATATCAAAAATTTATAGCCTTAAATAATACAACTTGATGTCTAACATAATATATTACAATCTTTAGGCTTCTCCAAAATACTTCTATCCATTCTCATAGTATAATGAAAAAGATTACTTGAGAGGTCATCTACCAATAATGTGAATACCATCATTTATCCCTCATATATCATAAGATATGTATTTTTGGTCACATTCCAAACATGTGAATACCTTAATCATGTATTGTCTTGAAACATTAATTATCATAGAACCTTAGTGAAAGCATGAATGCTGTCAAAAGTTAACTCTTTCCACATACCAAAATACCAAAATTTATATATACTCAAACCATGATGTCACTTTTTCATTATACCAGTAATGAGATCATTAATAATATCAAACAAATTATTTTCTCTTTATCCCTTAATTATTCACCTATCATCTGCTTTCCAAAACTATTTCAATCACTTTTCATGGTTACTAGTACCATACAATTATTGGAAACCACATTAAACCAATACATAGATGTTCCAATATTCCACGATACTAAAAATGAGATTCTACAACACTATTTTGGAATCCCGTTACATAAAAACATTATCATTCCACCACTTCGTTTTCATATTCAACATCCCCAATAGTGATAGCATGTGAGTTCCCTTTGTCTTTTTCTTTAAGAGTTTTTTTATTTTGATCATTGTTATCACTTGGACTAGGGCATTGGTTAGCATAATGGCACATTTCCTTGCACTTGTAGCATTGATGTGTTAGTGGTGCGTTCTCTGTAGTTTTTTCTCTATTCATGTCATTAGCTACCTTTTTCCAATTACTTTGGAACTCAGCTACTCCATAACCTTATTTTCCATAGTTAAAACATTTTCTAGCCCCTTTAAGACAATATCCACCTTTCTTCTTTCCACACTTTGAGCATAAAGAAATATTATTCTTCTTTTCACCATTGTTTTGAGATTTTTCCTTGAACTCCATCATTTGTTTCTGGTTAAAACCATGTGATGGATATGTAACACCAACTTCCAGTTCTACCTTGATAGCACAACGCACCATTTCTTCATAGATACTAAGTTCTCTTATAGTTAATTCCTTTTTAAGACTTGGTTTTAATCAACTGACGAATCGATTTACTTTACTCTCAAGTTAGATGATAAAGCCAGATACATACTTTGCAAGCCTTGTAAAATTTTCCACATATATACCAATAGATTCATCAACCCTTTTTTTAATCTTAAAGAACTAATTTTCCATATTTTTCAAAGAATATGAGGGAAGTACTTATTGAAAAACACGTTCCTAAACTCGTCCCATTCCTTGGATTCAATTTCATCTTGGGGCCTTGTATTCTTAATTAGAGTCCACCACCAGACTGCTTCACCTTCTAAAAGCTAAATAGCCAAAATGAGTTCTTCATGTTATGAACAACTAAGTATCTAAAATATCTTTTCAATGGTACTGATCCATTGTTCAACAATAAGTGGATCAGAAGACTAATTGAAAGAAGGTGGACGTTGCCTCATGGAGGACTCAATAAAATATTATTCCCTTTCTCTACTCAATTGGAGGTTTAGAATTATTCATAGATTGTATATGTATAGAAATATGATTTTTCACTCTATCTCCCAAAAAATCCGTTTTTTCAGAAGGAAAATCATTGCATTGTCTATTAAATTTATCAACACAGTTCCTTCAGGTTCCAGACATTGTCTAAAACCAAGAAAGAATAGTGTGAGAGGAAAAAATCATGCTATGAAAACAAAAAAATAAAGGGGAAGTACATTGAATATCTAACATCTTATGTTTAATTATAAGATAATTACCGTAATTCTAGGACTATAAGTTATACTTATACTTATCCTTAGATACATCCAAAAGTATACCTTAGAAATATCTCTAGAGATCTCACTAAAGTTTTAACATCCAAGTTTCCAAAGGTTAACTAAACCTTCCCTCTAATACCAACTTTAGAGACCCAAGCATGACGTACATGAAAGTTACATTACTTTTGCGTAGAACTTAATACATAACAATAACAGACACCGATGGACCGTAATAGTTTAGTGTATATGGAAATTCAGAACATAATCTTCTAATCATGGTGAAAGATCTTCAACATCTCCCATAAAGATCATCCCCTTTTGTTTCCTTACCTAAAATCATTATTTATATCCTGGGGAAAATAAAACATAAAAAGGGTGAGCTCAAATACTCATTATGGGTAAACATGGAGAACATAAAACAATCCATATAAAATTGAACATAAAAACATGAACATAAAATCTAAACATAAAAATCATGAGTAATGACATAAAACATGGCATTACATATGACATAGATCATAAAGAATGTTAATCGTGATTAAATAGCAAGGTAATAAAACATGTAATTGTGGAAAACCATTAAGCAGATGATATGATTTCCATAGTAGCCAAGACATTGCTACTAATACCATCATTGTGGACAAATTTCATTACTGAATAGGGATCACTTGTCGTTCCATCCCTATATTACTAAACCATATTTACTTTCTATTTCAGCCATGTATATCTCATGAGATATAAATATTTACCCAATGCATTGAAGAGAGATATAGGTCACACCCATCTCATAATGAAACCATTCTTATATGTTCCACAAAATCAATAATCATACATCATATCATAACTCATGTCATAAAAATGGGATTCATAAATATCATGCCATCATAACATAATCCATATAAAATAAAGGACATCATAAAAATAATTTCATCATAACACAATCAAATCAATGTAAAAATAAGAATAGAAACTTAACCCTATATCATCTTATATGGAAAATAATTTTGATAAAACAATTGAAATGAATCCTTGAATAAAATATCCTTTCTTCTTCAAAATCATTTTCTTCTCTCAAAATGCATTCCAATTTTAAAAGAAAAGAACAATTCCTTCCATACCATGTGGTAAAAAAAGGTAAAAATGACTATAAACATACATGTAAGAATAGTAAACATTTTATGAAAACATTTTGAGAAAACATGGACATAGAGGATAAACATAACCCTAGTAAATACTTATGAATAAACAATCTAGAATAAGAATGAGATTGGAATAATTATCCCTTACCTTTTATGATATGTCTAATCATACGTTTCATAAAATAAAGAAAATTATATTCATATTTAATTATCATATCCTCCATAATAAAAATCTAAAAACATTCATGGGAAGCCTAAACACCATACAAAATAAAGAGATGGTGATTAAGGCATAAGTTTCAGATAAGTTTTTAATATGATTTGTTAGATTTTGATTAATTACTTGTAGAATATAAAATATTATTTATATATCACATGTTTTCAAAATATAAATATATATAATTGATCTATAAATGGATTGAAATACATCGTTCATGGAGACGGTAGGCCGTACGTACGCGTGAACGCTTTTTTCATTTCCTTATTAAATTAAATGGAAGTTAATGACACACACATATATATATAAATTATCATTATTGTGTCATATATGTAATAATTATTTATTATATATATACTTTATAATCATTATCGAATGGTAAAAATAGAGAATGAATCTCATCGCATCGTGGAGATGGTAATCTGTACGTACGCACGAGCGATGATATCATTCCCATAATTATTGAATGGAATTGGAGAGGATGACAGAATATCTCAGAATTGGCATCATGTCTTAATAATCATATATATTAATTTATTTACACCATTTTACCCATCCATGTAAGGTGGTGGTGGAAAACAAATTACACCACGGCGTGGAGATGGTATTCTGTACGTACGCATGCATAGTGATTTCATTTTCCGTAGGATGGATAGAAAGTGAAATAGGTTTATTTAATATTTATAATAACATATCAGTATATGAGTGATACTGATGTTATTACTTTATAATTATACAAATATAGAATATGAATTAGAAGAATAAATAAATTTGAAAGAATCAGTAATGGATATTTCCTCTTCTTCGATGCACCTCTTCTAAACCTACTCTTAGGGCACTAAATATGGTATTTGAAGAATCCTAGGACCTTTATTATGTTTAGAGGGAATTTTAGAATAGAAATGGATAGGGTTTGGATGAGATTTGTTTCTCAAAATGTTGTGAAGTGGAGAGGGAGGGGGAACCCTTTTATAAGAGAGGAGAGGGGCACTTTTGGAAACCTCTAAAATATTAATTTATAATAAACTCAAACCCCACATAAAAACTTCTAAAATGACTCAAATTATAATATGAGATGAGATATGGCTGTAAGCTCATCATTCAATAAAATTTATATGTGTTTGGAATTTATTTTAAACCTTATCATTTTTTTATCCTTATTTAATCTATTTAATTTTATTTGTGGTAATAAGATTCTAAATTCTAAATTGTTATAAATATTTAAATATGTGTTGTTAATTTTCTATAATTGGATACATTATAAAATTTTAGACCATATAAATTTCCATTTATAATTTTTAAATAATTTTGTGATTTTTAAACAACTTAATAATATGATATTTTTATAAAGTATCAATAGTGTTAATTTTGACACTATTTAATCATTTGAATTTATATAAAATCCACACAGATGATATATTCGAACAAAAATAGTTAATAGATTACTAACATGTAATATTACTCATAAAAAGTCATGGATAAATTAAAATAGTTCATATACTATTTATTTTATGATTTTTATGACCATTTATTTGATATTTGAATCAATAAAATAATTTCTACATCATTATTGTGTCACCATTAATGATAATTATATAATACCTAAATATTTAAATCAATTCACATGATGTAGATAATTTTATTATATTTATGGATATTATTTATGTTTTATGTTTTATGAAGTTTATCACTAAGTGAAAATTATTACACTTATAAGATATAAGAGAGTGACATGTTGTCACTTTCTTTGGTTTTAATTATAATTACACCCTTTTCATGGTCAAAAGTCCATGAAATGAATCTATTCTAACCCTTAGATGATATGGGTCTACTTTTATTCATCCAATATAATTCGTTATGGTGTTAGGATAATTTTATAATCTTATTTTTACCCTTAATTACAAGATTTACCTTTAACTATAGTAAAGAAAAATTTACCGTGGTTACTATTCATAATGTCTAAAAACAAAAAGTAATTTATTGAAATAATTTGGACCTACTGATTCCAAATATGGAATCCATTTTTCCAAATTTATAACCCATAATTTTCAGTATTTAATTTAAAATTAATCCCAATATTGAGAAAATGGGTTTTAAAAGTTAAAACATTGCAAAAGATTGAAATGTTTTTACACAAGAATTATATGTAAAATTAATGATAATTACTTAAATTATATTAAATGGTAAAAATGTATTATATTTATAATTTAAACCCATTCAATATTATAATTTATCCATATATATGATTTTGATGAAAGAAGTGGTTTTTAATTAAAATTTACCATATTTTTACTATTTATCAAAATATGAAAGTTAACAGAAAAACATTAAAAAAATATCGAAATTTATTTTTTATATACTTATTAAAATGAATAAGTTTATTTTGTAAAATTGAACTTATAAACGTGTCAAAAATAGATTTAAAGTGGGTGCACCATCAAAAGGTGACAAAACTGCATTTTTAAAAAAATACTTCTTTAACCCGATTTTTTTGTTCTCATACTGGGTTCTAGAATATGTGTAAGATGAATGATAATATTATAAAATTAAAATTTTGTCTAATACTATTCATAATGTCTAGTTCATAATAATATTATAACAATATATCGATGTTTAGTGAAACTCGGTATTGCGTACGACACAAGCTATTGAGGAAGGTCAATCTTGCGTGTAACACAATCCAAGAATAGTGTTTGCGTATACTACAAGCTAATACGGTGTTGCATATAATGAAAGATAATATTGGTGTAGCATAGAACGCAAGACATCAAAGAAATTAAAATGAATATTTCTCATAAAATCTCACGGTTTTACAAGGAGTTCTTCCTCCTCCATTCTTTAAAATTATTATTTTGTTTTCAGTTGTTTTCAATGTAAGAATTCGTTATGAACATAAGCTGATTTCTATATTTGGAGATCTAAACTTCATTGTCTTATCTGTTAAATTTTTCACCACTCTTCAGTTGACGTCAGAATTAATCACTGAGATCAGCTTTGATGTTAAGATAAATGTTTCACAACTTACAATAAAAAATATCATTGTTTTAATTTCAATTGGTGAGATTAAACTTGATCATCATTTTTTTGATGTGTTAATGTCACTAGAGTTGTAGTTTTATGTCTATTTTAACATCAACCATATTCTTTTTAAAAATTTTAACAGACAATGATCATTAGAGTGGCGAACTCTAAAAGTCATACTTCTGTTTGATGTGTCTTCTGGAGAGGAAGATATATCAACCAATTTCTAAGGAGTGATTTAATTAAATTTAGTTGAGAGTTATCCTTTAAACCATAAAGTTTATAATTCCCAATAAAATCATTGATCTTAGCTCATTTTTCATTCCTACTTAATGTTAGTCTGCTATATTTCTTTATTTTTTCAACTTTGTAGTTTAATATTTTGTTACTGTGTAAAAAAAATCTTACCTCATCTTGTTGCACTACATTATTTAAAAAATAAAAATAATAGTAATCAAAAGTAACAAGATTTTTACTTGCTCTAATACTAACAATAGTGGAGTTTTAAAAAAATAAACCCTGAGAAAATTCACATGCCTTCTCTATGGATCGACCCCACACCACTTTGCTAATATAGGTTATTAAATGTAATTTTGAGGGCCATGATGACCTCCGGTCTGTTAATATGGTGTTGATAAATTTACACATTGATGAAACAATATCAACTTGATATGGAGAAAAACATAATAAGAGGAAAAGAAGATCTTTATTAAGAAACTATGGGGAACTGAACAACATACATGAGAATGAAATGGGATTACTTACACCAAGAGGAAGCATAACAATTCAATGAAACCAATCACAAAATACGATAAAATTCTTAAATAAAAATGAAATAAATATGAATTTTTGAAGCCTTGGGTCAAGACTAAAATAGTTTCTATCACCTCAATTAATGTTTGTGGGACTATGTGGTTTGAATGTAAAGGAAGAGTGGACTTTTCCACCCTTGACATTCAAACTAATCCAACTTTCATCCCCTAAACAGATGCATCAAAAGAAGATTTCAGATGGCCAAATTTCAGTGGGTCATAGAAGACAACAATTAAGATAAGTATTTCCCATGAGTGTTTGTAAAATTTTAGCCAAAATGTATATTTGTTTTGTGAGATATGTGTAAAATGATGGGCTCTTTTTCATGGTCTCAAAATCTGGCCCAGAATTTTATCCCCAAATTAGGCCGCACGAAAATCCCTTAAGTACTCCGAATGAGCTCTTGTAACCATTAGATGAAATGATTAAATTTATTTACAATATATTCAGTTCAATTTTCTGAATTATTGGGCTTGGATCGTGGTCATTACAGTCTCTTTATTGGGTAGTTTTCTAGTTTACTTTTCCCATAATGTTGTTGGATCAAGGCCAACATTGGTGGAAATCTTCTGTGAATATTCAAGTTCACCAAAATAATGAATTTTTTCTTTATATCATTGGATACCTGAAGTTAAAATATAAAAAAATAATAAAGAACATTTTGTTTTTAGGATGTGTTCAAATATGTACCAAGTACTAGAACACTTTAACAAATCATTACAATCATAATGTGAAATGATATTCAATGTGTAAAATACACTAAAATGGTGTTTATGAATAATTAATCACATGAATGTTATATATATTAAAAATGAATATTACACTCATTTAGTGTATAATCACACCCCCCATCTTGATATTTTCTCATCCCAAGAAAAATATATGAACTTTTAATTCCCTTTTCCAAAAAAAAAATTTAAAACAAAATAATCAGCAAAAACACTTATACCAAACAATTATGAAACCCATAAAATTATTTTAATACAATATTGTTTCATAATAAAATCCCAAACCCAATCCCATTCCTTTTTTCAAATTCATTGCCATATTTTATCCCATATCAATTAAACATGCTGATGTGTTGTGCATCACAATAGACACGAGGGTTCATCTTTATTCAATGGAGAAATAATGGAAGTTCTAGGTGGAATCACATTTCAATTTTAAGATGTGTATTAAATTATATATATATATATATATATATATATATTGTTTTTTGTAATTTTTTCAGGTTAATTGAAATTTCACTCAATAGAGTCAACCCATGTAGATAGACTTTGTCGATGACTCCCAGGCTCAAAGACCTTAGGGAAACAGGTGAAGCCCACATAGTTTGGTATCATCTCAAGTTAACTCGGTAAAAAAATTCAAAGTACGAAAAATATAGAAAAAATTAAAAATATAGTTCCAAAAAACTGTGGATTCAAGATACCCAAGGGCCTAAAGCCACAAATGAGGTCATTTTATTTCTCAACACGCAAATTTATTATTTTATTTTTTTGAACTTTATTTTTATTTTTTTTAATACTTGTATTAAAACTAAAATGATCACCAAACATATGCTATTGTGTTTGGGGACCAAATGAACTCAACCTAATACCTTACTATCCAAATGACGTGCATTGTGAATTTCTTTTATTTGGATAAAAATATAAGTGATTAAATATCACATTAGACACCCACACATTCCAAAACATATGCTCATAAAATTATAAATGGATTCAAATTAGAATTAGGTCATGATAAATTATTTTATGTACAATTTAAATGTGTTAAATTTATTTTATCATGTTCGTGGTTAAATAAATTTTTCCTTCCATGAATTTTTTATGCACACAAAATTACTTTTTTTCCTTCTTTTCACCCTTAAAATAGAATGAACCTGTCCCTAGTGTTTAATGAGATGAAATTATAGAAGAGCATAGAGTAGAGGAGTTCAAAAAGGAAATTGAAAATTATAACCATGGAATTAATTCACCTGGTGGTTGAAATTGAGATTCGTGCTACCCCAATTCTGCCTTTTGATGTCTATGTCACTCATAAAGATCAATAGTGGAAGAAGGAGAAATAATCAAACAAAAAATATATATATTTATATTTATATAATAAAAAATTAAAATATAAGTATATATAAACAATTACAGAATAATTAATCACTATAATCTATAGGTTAGTGGAAAGTGTGTGCCCTTGTATCCCTTCGGTCCCAAGTTTGAGTCCCCACAGCTTCACAAGTTCTGATGGGGGTTTCCACACAACTTAAGACATTTCTTTTTAATTTTTATTTTATTTATTATTCTACTATTTTTCTTTTAACCTACAAACACATAAATAAACACATTCTAACCACCTATAAACTTTTAGTATAATTTTCATGATCAATCTAAGGTAAAGGATCTTATTAGCTCATAAACGTGGGGCGAATAAATTCAATATGGATGAGCAATAGAAAAAATAAATGAATAAAAGAAACTCAGATAAAAGAAATTAATAAAAATTAAGATAGTGAGAAATAACATTCAATCTAGCCACTATCTACTACCCTTTTATCAACCCATAAAAGAGTAATCCCTCCATTAATGACATGTTCTCAACAGAAATGGGAAGTAGACTTACGAGGGTGGAATTGAAGAAGTAAATACAACAAAATAATGATCACTCCACCATTGTGTGATAAATTTCCCAAGGTATGGTGTGAATAAATTCACAAGTTGAGGAAATGATATCAACATGATATAGGGAAAATAATAACAAGAGTAATGGAAAAATAATTTATTAAGAAACTAAGGTTAATTGAACAACAAACATGAGAAATAAATGTGATTACAAACACAAAGAAGTAGCATAACACTACAGTGAAACCAAGTAAAAAATATGATCTACTCCTTCAATAATAATTTCATAATTAGGAATTTTGGAATACTTGGGTATATCCTACAATATGTTAATTCACCTCAATTATTGGTGGTTGGCCTAGTTGGGTGGAATGTTAAGGGAGATTAGACTTTTCCACCCTTGATAATCAATCCAAACCAACTTGCATCCACTAAATAGAGGTGCTGAAAGGAGCTTCTAGATGGTCAAATTTTAGTGGGACATATATGAAAAAATGGATATATGGATGTTCCTAGAGTGTCTATAAAATCTTAGCCAAATGTATATTTTTGTTTTCATGATATGCAAAAAATGGTGGGATGATTTTCTAGGCTGCAGAATATGGCCCTGAATTTTATCTCCAAATTGGGCCACCTGAAACACCCTTTAACACTTCAAATTAACTTTTTTAACTATTTGATGAAATGTTCCCTTTTATTTCCTCTATCTATAGTTCAATTTTCATAACTATTAGTCTTGTATGTTGGCCATTACAGTGTCTTTATTGGTTTGTTTCCAGTTTACATTTCCTAGAATGTCGTTGGTTCAAGGCCAAATTTGGTGGTATTATAATGTGAATCTTCATGTTCTCCAAATACATGAACTATTTCTTATATCATGGGAGACATAAAAATTAAATAAGTAAAAAATAATGAAGAAAATTTTGTTTTTTAGGTGGTTTTGAAATATCTACCATGTAATAATTCAATTTAATAAAGAATTACAATCATAATGTGGAATTATGCTCAAAGTGTAAAATCCACTAAAATGGTGTTTATTAATAATGAAGCACATGAATATTATATATACTAACAATGAATATTAGGCTAATTTAATGGCTAAACGGTTGACTAAGAATCCCTTGTGTCAATTACCACATCTATATCCCATGTTTAAACATTTAAAGGAAAAAATATCCTCCACCATTTAGGCAAAAGACTCACCGTTGGTCCCCCTTTGGGAAACTTCACAAGACATACCTCACCAAGCACAACCTAACCAAACAAATAATTCCTAATACCAATCATTTCTTGGTTACCAATGTTCATTTTTCATAATTAATGAACATGTCCTACTCCTTCATGGATTCACAAGTCCAAGGGTATTTCATCTGTGACTTGGAGAAGAAGACTTGAAGTTGTCAGAATATAGGACACCTCAAGAGGCTAATCATACCAACTGTGACAACTACTAACCTTACAAAAATATCATTGGGAATATGATCAGAGATTTTTTTATCTTAAATTATTGGATCTTGGACTATATAGAATATATCCACATTGAATTGGGTGACGTACAAACACAAGTGGCACGTGTCTCTGTTGACACTGAGAGGGACAATAAGGACATCAATGAAAAATAGTAGGTCCATGGACATGGTATGCGTAATTATGATGACTTAATGGACCATAAAACATTATCTTCCATACACAACATTCTTTATTAATTTTTGGTAAAACCACTTCCCCATTCAGTCACAACACCTACTAAAAATCCACATATGCATCATAGACTTCCAAATCAAAACATAATATGTGCTGATGAAACTCAAGAAATTAGTGGCCCTATTCTATTATGATGATAGATAAATTCTCAATGAAATAAATCATTCAATATTGGGTTATGCATCATGTGTCTAGACCATACAAGAATATTCCAGTGATAAGGAATAATATGCTAATTTTAGTTCCTTCAGGGCTGACAGATAATTTCATAGTGTTTGAAAATGATGTATTCCATAAAACCTCATCAGATACCTCTATCTATTTTTTGTGAGGAAATGTCTAGAATCATAAATCCAGAAAAAAAAGGTCAATACTTTGGAGAAGATAATTCATTACGCTGACAACAGGTAACAAACCTCTTTTAAGGGTCAACATACATATTCTTCATGGGCTGGATCGTCAGGTACACATCCACAATGGACAATATCAATTGATCATTCAGATCAAGAAAAAAAATTCTAAACTAATATTGGATAGATCTCAATCTCTTCCAATTTATGATCATCCTATGTTGTCCAATAAATATATGAATCCATATATCCCTAACCATGAATTAATTCCAAAATATGTTACACCAACTGTACTCCTTATTAATGATACACTCAGCATGAATAAATTTTTCACTTGTATGGAAGTATAAAGTAGTAAATCACTTCACTAAAATACAAGTCAGTATCTCATGAATTGATGTTATATGACTATCAAAGGAGATGTGTGATGAATTAATCATGGCACTGGAGATCCCTCTATAGTTTCAAGCTGTGGTACCTCCCTCCAATGTCTATTGTGGAGAGGAATCTAAATGGTATAAATTGTAATCAATCATTTATTTGTATAAATAAGATGGTGGTTCCACTATTTGGGGGCACATACACCTACTATATGTCAAATGAAAGTTAAACAACCAGGATATTCTTCATTTTGTAGTGGATACTAGCTCTAATATTATCCTCATCCCAACCAGAATACTCCCCAAGTTTGGGTTTATAGAAAACAATTTGAATCCAACCAACCAGATAATCAAGTGTAATGAAAAAAGTGAGTAAAATCCACATGAAAATATTTGGATGAAGAGTGAATTTTTTGATTTGGTAACAAGCAATGAGTTTTGATAGTCATGACAGATACTAACTACAATACACTGTTGGGAAGGACCATGAATTTTCTGCATGTAGTAATCCCTTATCTATACCATTTGTGCCTCAAATAATCCTTCTACAGTCATTTAGGGGTACTTCTTAGTTTTTATTCTCCCCTAAAATCTTTTGAAACCCACTACCAAGATGTTGGGTATTTAAAAAAGAGGAAAATATACTCTATATTGATTGGTTTGAGCTTATTAATATCCCCAATAACATGATTTCTATCAATGGGTTATTGGGTCGATTTGGAATTCATCTTAATCTTGTGAATCCAATGGTTATAGTCCACAACCCTAGATCATGGTTTCTATTTCATATTCCCTTAGAAGAAAGAGTTAATGAATATTACCTCACACTCCTAAAATGTATAGGACCATTTAATTAAAAAATCACCAACACATATTTCATACCGAGAGGCTCTTCCTAGGGTCACTGATCCACAACACCACTAAATGTTCCAAAAATCATGTCTCAATTGACAGATTTTGTCTTACCTTTATATCATTGATATCAACGGTGGATCTTTTAGTCCTAAACCTAATCAGATTGGGTCATCATCTTTTATCACCATGGTCTCTATAGCACAAGAATACATCAATGTGGAATACATCCCCTACCAAAGTAGACAGTGATGATGAAGAGGATTTGGATTGTTCCCCTTTACATGTAAATAGGGTTTTTCCACTATCTTCAATGAGCTGACCCTTGTAAACCTCATGAATAAGATAGTTCTTAGTCTAGTACAGATCAATGCATTCATATCTCAATAGTAGGTGTAACAGTATGTAGTTATATTGAAACAACACTGGGATATGTTCACCATGACTGATAAAGAAATTACAAGGCTCAACCCATATATTATTATTCATAATCATGAACTCCCAATGGGCCATCATGCTTTTAAATAAATTCCTTGGAAAATGAACCCCTCTCATGGTGAAATGGTTGAGGCTTAATTTGATAATCTTATCAAGACCAACTTCATTGGGGAGGTATAGTACCCCAGGTTATTGGCCAATATTGTACTAATCTGGATGAAGAATCGGAAAATCACTATCAGAATTGAGTTAAGATACCTCAACCACGACTACATAAATGATGAATCTCCTCTTCTGATGATAGAGTTAATGATTGAAAAATAGCAATTTTCTAAGACCTATCCTTCTTAGAAGGGGAACAAAGATATAATCAAATATTGATGGGCCCTGAAGATGAAGAATCCACCACCATTAGAGCACATTAGGGAACCATATTCTACCGATTTATAGTAACACAAATTTTTCATATATATATTTCTCATATTAAAATATTAATACTAAATATATGAAATAATTATACACACCCAAATTCTATGGGTATTTCTTGGAAACTTGGACACGTAAAAAACTGGTCCACAATTGAACTATGTTGTCTCCCACTAATTTCTTTATAGGTATAACCATTTTAAGAAATATCACACATAATACCTTTCATCATAACCTAGGGAAAGGAAAGATAGGAAAGGGTGAGATTAGATTCTCAGTAAATGTAAACAAGGTGGAACTCAATATAAGAAGAGTATGAGGTTATGAAAACATTGGTGTAATGTTTGAAAACCATACACTTCCTATGAAATATCATAATCTTGATAAATGTCATAATTATTGTAATTGTATCATAAATTATCATAAATGAGTCAAAAAATTTGAGATTTGGGAAAAACCTTTGAAGGAAACATATACTGATGGCATACAAATAATCATAGACAATCATTTAATTAATAGTAAAGGCTCTATACCAAAACTATCATAATGGGACGGGTTTACTCTCTAAACCATCATAGTAGTCATGGTACACTCCTAAGACCTTGGTAGTGGATATATTACCTTACTAAACTTGTCTCAATCTCCATTCTAGACCAATTTATCTCATTAGGTACCAATATTTATCCAATTAATTAGAGGGATATAAAATTTCAATCCCACCGATATCATAATGAAAGTAATACCTACGTATTCCATAAAATTAAAAAAAATAATCATATCATAAATGATGAAAATAAAATGGTTTTCATAAAAACTCATCATAGAATACCTCATGGAAGAGAAATGTGTTTAATAAATATTTGATCTATTCATCACAATATACCCCATGAAAAAAGAAACAAGTTTCAAAAACATAACCCTGGGAAACAACATGGGTTCCATATAAATATTTTAAATATAATTATAATCTTTCATAGAAAATGGATAAGTACATAATCATAGGATTATATCCCTAATAAATTTTAAGTAACATCAAAGGATTTCTGCTTATATGGAAAATAATTTTAAAAGATCCCAAGGAAGATTACTTGAGGAAATTATCCTTTCCACATTGAAATCACTTATTAAAAATCCAAATATTACCCAAATATTAAATAAAATATTTTCGTAAAAATATCCTTTGAAAATTCTAAAAGATTCTTGAAATAAATAAGTGGTGATAATTATGGGCAATAACTTTCATGTTGAATATATTAATATAAAAATTCCTTTCAAATTTTCCATAAAAGGTCACAAGTGCCCTATTTAAAAAATGAAAATAATATTCATTTTGAAATATTTTTAGAAAATTAAAATATGGGTAAAATTGTATTTAGTAAATAAAAAAAATAATTTTCAAAAATTTCCTTAAAAACATTTTTAGAACACGTGTACATGGAAGAAAAATGATTTTCGACCATAGAGAAAAATAACGTAGATTTTTTTAATACATTATTATAGTATCTTGATTAATTAATGTTAAGAAAATGAAATGGAATCCATTATTATTTATAAATAATCCAGGTATAAGAAAACTAATGTGTTTATTGAGATATATATAATAATATTTCATCATTTCAAACTTAACCATCAACAATTCTAATGGACAATGAGATTGTAACAATAAAACATTAACATTGTAGTAACTTTGAATCACAATACCCATGAAATAAATAATATTTTATGGATATTTATATCAGATATGTTTTATGATAAAAATCCTAAAATAAATTAAATTTAATAATATAAACCACAGAAAAAAATAATTGGTGAAGAAGGCATTTTCCCACTCAAATAAAAGTGAGACGAATATTCCTTACAACAAGTCTCGAATTTCATCAAAAATGGTAAAAACTATTGTATATTAAATATTGGTTTATTATAAATTTATTATACATTCATAATAATATTTATCATATCATATATAATTTACTTACAACCATTTATCACCCATTTATTAAAAAATCATTGTTAAAATCACTATTTCAGGTAATAAATGTTTTGTTTTTCACGTATGTTTTGGTTCCATAGTTTTGGTCCTTATATATTGATCATATTTATATAATACTAAGTCAATTTATCATAATATAAATCTCATAGATATTCATTATATATGTATTTATAATAATCCATTAAAGTTATAGATAGAAAATTAACTACACTATTCTGAGAGATGGTAGGACATACGTACGAATGAACATTACTTTAATTTCTCAAATGAGGGAATGAAATAAATGTTAATAATAATTCCTATTTCTAAAATAATTGATATATCCTATATATCTTATATGTTCATTAAATATTTCCTGATTATTATCCTTGTCAAAATTGAATGAAAACTGTATCACAACAGCTCGATACACATGATTGATGTTATCATTTTTTAATGGATCATAAGGTAAGAAGGTACCTATGATATTATAATTAAAAAAAGTATAATTATTTCATTAGAATAATATATATAATTTTAATTCATAATTATATCAATCCATGAAAGATGGTGATATAAAATGAATTACATCAGTACGTGAGGTGTTTATCCTTCACAGACACGATTGACGGTTTCATTTCCCAATTGATCGAAAAGTATATGTACAAAGGTTATTAAATTAAGATATTAGTTTCCCATTATAGGTTATATACTGATTTTATTATATAATCACATTTGAAAATGTTTTTTAAGGATCTATAAGAATAAATAATACAAAAACACATGGTTAAGAACTACACCTCTTCTTTAGAGATCCTATTTAGGTTTATACCTAAATACTTTATAGGAGTGTATCCTAACAAAAATAAAGACTCATGATAATGTGGAGATAAAAAAAGAAAGATATTTGTGATTACTTGTGTTAAAAATATTCCATGTATGAGTGAATATAATAGGACATGTGTTTCATTTTATAAGTGGGGGAGATGACACACATGGAATATTTGAAAGGAAAAAGGTATACCCACGTTTTACATAGGATACGTGCCTAAACATTGGATCCTTTGAAAACATTATATGATATATAGTTTAAATATAACTATAAAAGAAAAATATTACAATTTATTAGGTCATTTTAACCTAGGTAATTTATTTTAAAACTAGGAAAATCCATTTTAAACAAAACCACATTAATTAGTGTTTACTCATTTTAGTTTTAATTATGATGAATATAAATTTGGAATAATTTTTTATAAATTCAATTCATAAATGTATAAGAATTTAATTTAAAATTTGACCCATATATGAGATGAAAAATGGTTTTCCAAAGAAACATCTTTCCAAAACATGAAAATATTTACCTAAAAGTTAAACATGAACTTGATTATAATTTCCTTAATTAGAATAATAATAATATAACTGAACTAATTTTAATTTTAATTTTTTAAAAAATAATAATGTTTTAAATTATTCAATCAAAACACCTTTTTTATTAAAATTTTATTTCTCACTATTAAATAAAAAAATAATCTTTTATGAAAATTCTCAAAAATTCCCCAAATATAAGTTTGAAACACTGATTGTCAAATTGAAGTTCATTTTGTTGAATCATTTTTATAAAATTTGAAAAAAAATATTTTATTATATTTCCAAAATGATAAATACAATTCATCTTTGGAGATAAAAATTATTTTTGAAGCATATATAGAATATATTTAAAATTAAGTGATTATTTATCAATATAAAGTTTTATATTAAAACACTTTAATTATGTTTAAAATTTCAATAATTCTTGTTTAAATCTTAGGTTATAATGGTAATTTATAAATAATATTATTAATTATATGTTGTGGTTTTTTAAAACATGGTGTTGCATATAGCGCAAGATGTCAAAGTAATTAAATTTATTTGAAAAAATATATTTTATAAAATATCATGTAACATTATAAACCCATTAAAATGAATTTAAATCTTGAAATTCCATAACTTTGAAATAAAAAAATAAGGATAATTTTGTCTCATCATGTCTTTAGGTTCTCATGTAGCTTCTTAATGTTGGTGGTTTCTCTATAAAACCTTAACTAGGTGTGTGTCCTAGTTTCATAGAAAATTCTCTCTATGATCTAGAATCTATAATGGTTTTTATTCATAGGAAATATCATTATATATAGGTATTAAATTTTAGTTCATTAAATTTTATGGATAATTTATGTAATTCCATACTATTGAAACATGGAACACAAAATGGACTTGAGAGTGGTGCGGTGGAAATGCAAAGAGATAAGAAACCAGCCCAACATGATTGAGAATTTTAAAAGGGAAAATACACATAGGTCTGAGACCTCCTTTGTTCTCAAATCTCATTAGCTCTTCAATGGGGAAATTCAAAAGAATACCTTCTCACCAACTTCAATCTCCTGGTCACACCAATGATTGTTTATATTACTATTTTTTGACTATGGGAATCCTTGAGGTGTTATTGAATGGATTTGAATTTCTATATAGTTTTCCCATCTATCTCGGGTCCCAATAACATTATTTATAGAACATAATACCATCATATTGTATTTATACACTTATTTACATAGATATATTCATAAATATCCATGTGAATTATTGAGTGAATGATATTTTTATATAAAAACTCAACAATGGGATGGTGTTGATCCCAACAACCATTGAAATTCATATACCAATATTGAAGAACTTCTTATGGGGTTTCAATTTCTCACTCTAACTAACCATTTATATGAGGAAGATATGTAGTTTTGAAACTTAACATGAGATGGAGATCCTACTAAAGACATAAATAGAACATTGAGTTAAACCTTAAATATTGTTCTAAAATAATAAAATATGGTACTTCATGAAACCTCACCACATAATTAATGTATATCCTAGAAAGATGATCAAGAAATAAATATTCTCTGATATTGATGAAGTCTGTTGAATTTGTAATAAGATCCACTAAAACCCATGAAAAAATATTCCATTTATATTTTTTTGGGGATTCTGAAAACAAAATCAATGGTTATATTTTTATATATCCATTCTAGTGTTGGTAATGGCTATGACATCCCCTTAGAATTTTGACAGTCTTCCTAATCTTGCAGACATACCAAACACCAGGATATAAACTCTTGAATATATTTCTTCTTGTCATCCCACCAAAAACATAGTTTCAGATATATATACATGTCTGTAGTTATATGATCAATAGATAATAAAGAACTATGAACCTCCTATAATATCTCATTATTTAAATATTTTGGTAAAAAACAAATACATGGTTCCAAAATCATATTCTTTTATCCAAATCATGGTTAAAATCAGTAACTTTTCACAAAAGTTTTTTAAATTTATATATTCCTTTTATACCTATTTAATTCTTAGTTGGATGGATGGTGGGATGATCATTTGAAAAATATAGGATTTCTCTACTTAATGATTTCATGATCCATTCTTTGTGAATCCATAAATATTATGTCTTTTGTGGTCCTATTCATAAAAAATCAATCATGATCCTTCTGACATAAAGCATCATGAAACTCATTCTCTTTATGGGGTTGGTATTGTATTGATTAGTCATTATATTTAATCATATCCAACCATTTTTTCGAGTGCATATTAAACTCCTTCTATGTGAATATTTATTTTAAAATCTTGTAATAAGAGTAAGTATCACAACATTCTTCATAAGTATAACTCTAATATAACTATGAAAACTTCAGTTCTCAATCAAATTCATTGGTTTGGGACAACATTCAATTACATTTTTATTTGATGGATCCACATATATACCCTCCCTTGAGATTATTTGAAAAAAAAAATTGAATATTTTGGAAGATTGAATTCACACTAGGTAAATTTTACATAAAAATTCTCCTTCTATAGGATCTCCAACACAATTCTAAAGTGATCTTATTGATTTATCCTTTCTCAATGAATATAAAATAATATCATCTATAAGAATTCCAAAGACTTATCAAGTTAATATCTAAATAATATATTAATTAAATCCATTTATATAGTAGAGGAATTAGTGGTCCAAAATTAAATCACTATGTATTCATATTATAATAACATAGGCATCTCATACAAAGGTATAAAATCTTTTTAGATGAATATTTCTTGTATTAAAAAAACACATGACTGAGAATCATATGGGTTTAGTTCCTTTTTAGACTTGGTATACTATCTTCTTATTTATGGAAAGATCTAAAATGTTTGCAACAAATATATTCCAATTTTTTACTCTTCTTATAAATAGACTACATAAAACATTTCATCATAACCTAGTGAAAGAAAAATAAGAAAGGGTGCTCTCAGATCACAGTAAGGGTAAATAAGGGGAAATACATAGATATAATGTAATCATAAGGGTATGATAATTTAATTATAACATATGAAAACCATTGACTGTATATCCAAGATCCAAATCATAATTGATGGAATAAATAATGGCAGTTCATAAGACATTAATTATAAGGAATCAAAGAACATGAACTATAGAAGCATTACATTGACATAATACATGGAAATGTGAAATACACATAATCATGGAAATTAATCCTAATTATGGTAATAATAATCTATGAACACTTCTAAGTCTATCACTATGGAATGTGTTCACTCCCAAAACCATCTCATTAGTTGTAAATTGTTTCCGAATGTATTGGAGGAAGATATAGGTCTAACCCATCACATAATGAAATTCATTCGTATGTGGTAAAAAATATAATATAATATTCATAATATCATTATCCATGAAATTGAATGGGTTATATCAAAATTTCATTATATCATAACACATGGAAAATAGGAAGGTTTAATAATAATTTCATCATAGAATCCCCATGAAAAGAAGGGTATTTAATAACAATTTCCTCATGTTTTAACCCACAAAAGAGAAATATGTTTCATAAATAACATTCAATCATAAACAAAAACCATTCATTGAAATAATTATAATGGTATCCTTGGATTATAGACCTATTAATAAAAAGGTTATATCAATAGATTTAATCTTAAATGAATTTTTTTTAAAGATCATTTAAAAATTCTCTTTGATAAAAATTATTTTCTTTTAAAATCACTCTTTAAAACTAAAAAATCATAAATATTTTGGTAATTATATTACTTTGAAAATAAACATTGAAACATATAATGGAATCTTTAAAATTAATTTAAAACATTTCTTGAAGAAAATACCCTATCCTTTTTTATATAACATTATAAAACCTAATTTTTTTCAAAAAATTAATTCATTTAAAAATAATAATTACAACTTATAAAGAAAATTAAAATAAAATATAAGTTATGATATATATAAATTTCATTTATTTCATACAATTTTAAAGAAAGATCCCCGTCACACTTTTTGGTAAAAGACAAGTGGTAATTTTTTAGAGAATGAAATAAATATAAATTTTAAAAAAAATAAAAAAAATTCATATATGGGTCAAAATGTAATTAATAAATAATTTTTATAATGTTAAAATAATTTATTTAATTTTTTTTTATAAAACATGGTTTGGAAGGAAAATGGTTTTTGACTAGAGAGAGAAAAAATGATAAATTTCTTATAAACATTATTTTATTCACCTGAGTACATAAAGAGAGTAAGGAGAAATTAAAATATATATTATAATGAAATAATCAAAGGAGAATAAAATTCATGATTTTCTTAAGAGTTGGATCATAATATTTCCTCATTGAAAACAAAATCATAAACAATCCTGATAAATGATGAGATTTTATCATAAAACTCTAACTAATTTGATAACATTGAATCATAAAACCCAAGAAACAATAACATTAAATGAAACATAAAATTCCATGAAAGTATATAAATTCATTATATTATATGTCAACATGTATATAAATACACCTCATAAAATAAGATTGTTTCTTAACATGAAATATGCCTCAAATAAAGAAAATTAAGATAAAAAACCATGCCGCTTTGGTATCTTTTGAACTGAAAACCCCGTGAAAGATATATCATAAAATGGTAATTTAAATCTTTATAATTAAATTTATTATAAATTTAAAATACAATCACTTATATTATATCCCCCAGATACTAGAAACAAGTGGTGAATATGTTATGGATCTCTTGAATATAAAAGTGAGATGAAAAATCCATTACTACTCTAGTAATATTTTAAATCGTATGCCACAATAATGAATAAAATAAAATGAAACATTTATTATATTTAAAACAATATTATTAATGATATAAAATATCAATTACAAAGTATAAAAACAACATAAAATAAATGAGTGGTGAATATTAATATATCTCAAAAAAATAAAAGATAAAATATATGTCTATTACCTAATGTATATAATTCTTTCTTAAAGTTCCAAAACTAGTTTATCAAAAATATAATTTATTTATAAATATTATAAATAAATAAAAATCATTTTTTTCATACCTTGTATGATTAACTTATGTGCATTTACTGTGATATTATCATTAATTATTTGCTAAAATCACATTTCAGGTAATAAATATTTTGTTTTCTGTGTATGTTTTTGTTTTTTTGTTTTTTTGGTCCCATTACATAGATAATGGTCCAATTATCTACATAATATTAACAATATTCTAAATATTATATATATTTTTTGAATTTGAATTTATCATAATCTATAAAATTTTGAGGTAGAAAATGAAATACCATGTTCATGGAGACGGTAAGTCGTATGTACGAAAGAACATTGTTTCAACATTCATGATAAAAATACATAAATAAGTTTAAATTATATTTTGAAATTATAAAATATTTTTTTTGTAATATATATCACATATTTTTATTTAAATATATCTTTAATAAGTTTCATGTAAAGCCTACATGAAAAATTAATTACAGTTCTTTACAATACAATAGTCCACCGTACAAACAAATGATGTTATCGTATCCACTAAAGAATGGGAAGTAAGAATGTATATATGATAGAATAATTAAATAATTATAATTATACTAAAAATATTAAATTTATTAATTTAATCTCTCTTCATTTCTATCCAAATAAAACAAAATTGAAAATCCATCTTATCCGTTCGTGATACGGTAGTCTGATCTACAACAATGAGACACT
Source organism: Viscum album (assembly GCA_963277665.1). Lineage (NCBI taxonomy): Eukaryota > Viridiplantae > Streptophyta > Magnoliopsida > Santalales > Viscaceae > Viscum > Viscum album. The sequence goes on from OY728145.1 coordinate 195,837,373, forward strand.
ATTGTTTTTTAATTGGTTAGGTTGGGTGGTGTTATTTTTAAATATGTATAATAATATTATAAATATCATATATAAACAACAAATTTGTGACTATATCCAGCTATGAGAGTTGGTTATGCAAAACAAATAACAACAGTTTGTGAGGAGGTAGTTCGACGTACACCCGAACCGTGATTTCATATCCCATCTAATGGAAGAGAATAAGGATATAGGTATTGAACTTACTATAAAAAATTTTCAATATATCAAATATAATTATTTTATTATATAATTTTTTTTGGAAAAAAAAATTATATAGGTGGAGTAATAAATAAAATAAAATGCTTTCTTAGGGACATTACCTCTAATTCAAACAACATCGTAGAGTTTACACCAAATGGATTATTAGGATGGACTTATGAACAAAATAAAGATTATAGAATGATATAATGGAATTAAAGAAGTTATTTTGGCATTTAATGTTTGAAGAAATGGGTTATGGATGGGCTAAGAGGAGATGATAGGGGGTGTCCTTTTATAAGTCAGATGAGTGGTACACTTGTAATTTCAGAAAAAAAAAATGTGTTCCCATGTTTTTCAAATTCAAAAATGCACCAAAATGGACCATTATCATTAATAGAATATATAAAAAAATAAATACTTCCATAAAATGGATTTTTACAAGTTTTTATTTATTTTTAGCCCTTATCTTTTTATTTTAGCACATATAAACCCATTTTTACCATAACCATGGTAAATAATTTTTAATATTTTTTACTATTAGTTATACTCACAAACTAATTTATCCTTATTAGATAAAATAAATAATTATGATTAAAAATGTTGACCCCATTTTTAAAAATACGATTCAAACAAGTTTGAAAATTTAATTAAAAATTATTCTCGTACATGCGATGAAAAGTGTTTTTCCAAAGAGAAAATTCTCAAAAGATTAAAAAAGTTTTTATATTCAAATTTATGCGGAAATTAATTCAAATGAAATAAATTAGAATAATTGATATATTATTGATCTTATTTTTCCAATAAATCCATATTAAAATAATTTTTTAGTATTTAAATTCTATAAAAGAAATGACAATTTGAATAAAAAACGAAACAATTTCACTATTCATCCCAAACTTTAACTTATCAATAAATTCTCAAAAAATAAAAAAAAAATATTATTTTAACCTGATTATTTCGAAAGTAATGTTTATTTTTTAAGTAAATATTCTAAAATTTAAAAAAAATATTTTAAAATAATTTCACAAAAGTGTAAATAAATGACTTTCAGAAAAGACACAGTTTTGTTCATAAAATTTGATAAATTATTTTCTATTTTCTAGAAGAAAAATTAGATGAATATAAAAAAATATATTCAATATAAAATATAGAAATTTCTTTAATCATTGAACAGAAGTAATTTGTCTAATTTATTAAGTTAAAACTTGTTTAAGTCCATAAAAATAGTTTTTACAAAAACGGTTTATTTTATTTTCAATTTTTTTATTTTAATTTATAAATAATTGGCCACTAACAAATTCATTTTGTATAATTTTGTAAACCATATATTTTCATAATTTATTAAATAAAATTAATATATACTATACTAATGGCTAGGTGATTACAATCATATTTAATAAAAATATTTTAAAGATATGTCAAATTTCGTTTAAACTCAATGTTTCATGTAATGTAATCTACACAATGTTTTATGAGTAATATAGGCTAGAACCAGTTTGTAATTTAATGTTATATAAAATAATTGTTTCTTGAAACAAAAAATATCAAAAATATTCAATTTATTTAAAAAATCACAAAATATTTGGGTATTTAAAAAAAACACAAAACATTTTGGGGTTACATTCTCCCCCTTAAATAAACTGAATCCCCTTAATTTTAACTTGTTATTAGTAAACATGTTTTTACATATGAACATACAATTTGGGGGAACCCACATGGTAAAAATAATTAACAATACATTCTCTTGAAAATAGAGAATGAGATGTGTGTAAGTCATATTCAATAACACATACTAGGTTTCTAAATAGGAGAACATTGATGGGAAGTAAAACATTTGACCGGAAGAAAAGTTTAATATCCAAATAATGATGGAGAATGACAGAGATAATTGATCACATGAAAGTGAATTATCATGAGAAAATCAAGAACCCCAAAACCATAAACTAAATAGGTTTGAAAAAGTACATTGATATCATAAAAATGACAATAATAAGACAAAACATTATTTCAAAATCCTTTTCCTAAATTTAATGATTCTTCATGTGAAGTTATTCTTACTTTATTTCATTCAATTTAAGAAGCACAATATAATTAATTTCTTCTTATTTGATCAATTTCCATTTTATATCTTACTCCAACAAATAATGATTAACCTTTTATTATTTCCAAATCACTAGTGGATCAAAAGATCCATAAAATAATAATATGTAATTCCTTTTTTCTCATGTTTTTATAAAAAACAAAATTTTTAGGAAAAATTTACCAATGTGTATAAATATTTAAATTGTGAAATAGCACAATAATCTCTAAAACCTCATCCAATGTCCAACTTAATCCATTCCAAAAATATTTTAACTTAAGGGTCCTCTATTGTTTCCCAAACATTGATTTCAAATATTTTGAAATAAAAACCCTAAATTTAAAAAATAATCTGATAATTAATACCCCAAACAACATGATGTATCTCTTAATATGACATAATAAATATATGAATATGTTGATCATATATTATCCTAAAACATGGTAATATATTTAATAATCATAAAACCATACGAAAAATATACCTAAGATCAAAATTAACTCTTTCCTCATTCCTTAAATAATATCATATAATATTTAATACATTCCACAAAATATATTTATTTCAAACTCCATGAATCAAAAAATAAGACACTTTATCATAAAATAATTAATAAATTCAAGGGTATTCAATATTATTCAATTTAAATTATCCATGTTAATCATCTCTTTTTTGAAACTAAACATCATTTATTAAACATCAAGATCATATTAAGGTTTTTCTTTACTTAATGAAAATATCACATTTTCATTAAATCATTTTTATATGCCATCAATAACATTTAAAATATTCTTGAATCTACTTAATGAAAAAATATTTTAACAATCCATTGATGATTCATGATTATAATAATCAAAATAAAACAGATAAAAATATAACTCTTTGAATCCCAATACAAGAATACATCAATAATTCTACTATCTACATACACCATTAACCATACTTCAAAGACTTATTCATTAAAAATTACTTTTTTTAAAATTTAATTTATCTTCACCTAGTCATCAGAAATATGACCATTAATCATAAACACTTTCTAATTTTCCCAATGATATTTCCTTTTAATACATTGATTTTCATAATTCTCATACTTTCATTTCAAATATTCAATTATTGATGATATATTAAGGATATAATTTTTTTACTCTAGTGAATTAAATAAACATTTCACTTTTCCTTTGTAATTATGTTTTTAGGGTGGTTTTCCAAAATTAAAACATATTGATGTTCCCTTGAGACATTCACTTTTATATTTCTTCCCACATTCACGAAGTATTGTATATAGACCCTTCTTTCCTCCATAGTATCCAACACTCAAACTCTCAGAAAAATATATCCTTTCTTATTTGGTGACATTTAGAGTTAGATCATGTGTAAATTATTAATCATATATCATGATAACTGATTAGGCATAATCGAAATATCCTTCACTCTTGTCATAATTCCATTTGGTTTCCCATCAACACATTTTTAATAACATTAAATTTTAATCCAGTTACTTATCTATCCCTCCATTGACTAAAAACAAAAATCATTGTGTGAGTAAAAAAATTCATAATGGGAAAACAAATAATCTAGAAAAATCACCTATAATATTTCTAAATTATTACACATATAGATAAACCATGGGAGTGTCAAACCTAGTGTGCACTAAAGCCTATTTTTATGTACTAGGTGATAGCCAAGTCTAGAAAAATTCACCCTTTTAGATTTTTTACCCCATAGTACGTATATTCTAGAGCGACATCAACTTGTATTTTCTAAAAAGGGATTTCATTTCATGGAAACCACTCACTAAATTATTTATGAAAAATATAGGTTATTTTTATATAATTTCCCTCATCCTTAGACTTATCCATAGACAAGTCCATTCATATATCACTAATGTTCTCTCATCCATGTTTCAAAAGTTTTAATAAACCTATCTCTTAGCGCCAACTATAACATACCATGATTCTCATATATAGATATTACATCATTTTCTATGAATATTAATTAATTTATTCAAACATAGTCATCATGATCATATTTTTTAGTGAATTTTGGTACTAGGTAAACAATATTCTTATTTAGTGAAATATCATTAATGATTCCCACAAACATCACCCAATTTAATAATCACCATAAAATAGACCCTACTTTAACCATTCCTCATAACCTGAGGAATGAAAAATAATAAAGGAAATTCATAGAAGCTTAATAAAGGTAAAAAGGAAAAATACAAAACTATAATGTGAGAATATTGGTATGAGAACACGATCATAAAATATTAAAACCAAACTCTACATATCAATGGTCAAAATTTTGAGTCATGGAATGTATATTTATGGCCCATAAGACATGAGTAATTAGTAAATCAAATAATATTAACAATTTGAGTATTAAATTGATAAAAGACATGTAATTATGGAATACACATAAGCATGTAAAATCATTTCTATAGTATCGTGGCTTATATCCAAGGCTATCATAGTAGAATGGATTTACTCCCCAAACCATCAAAGTAGTCAAGGTTCACTCCAAAGACAATCATAGGGGAAAATTCCATTACTTGTATAGGTTCACTCCCCATTATAGTACTATAAATCTCATGAGATGTAAATATTTACCCAATGAATTATATGGAGATATAGGTCCCACCTATAACATAATTAAAATAATATGTATATTTCCCATAAGTACCTAAATAATTCATCTTATCAAAACCCATGATATGAAATAGGTTTCAAAAACTTATAATAATATCATAAACTATAGAATATAGAACATTTTCATAATCATTTCATCAATTAATCATACGATAACTATTAAAAAGATATTTGTTTTATAATAATTTCCTCATGGAGTAACTCATTGAAGAGAAATATGTTTCAAAAAAATATCTCCATCATAAACAAAAATGATTCTAATAAAGAATATGAATGGTATCATTGGATCATATCCCTCGTAAAGAAAAAAGTAACATCAACAGATGTTATCTTAGATTGAAATTTATTTTTAATGATCAATTAAAAAATATATTTAAGAAAATTAATTTTCCTTGAAAACTAATTTTTAAAACTAAAAATTTGTCAAAATATTTTTCAAAATCAATGTTCTTTAAGTTAATATTTTAAACTTATTAAGTAGTGATTGGAATCATTTAAAACATTTCTTTTGGAAAATTTCATTTTCTATTTGAAATAATTTTTAAAATCATAATTAATTTAAAAAATTATTTATTTTAAAAATAACATTAAAATATATATGTAAAAATTCAATGAAATAAATGGTTAATAAGGTTGGAAATTCCGTTCATTTCATACACATTAAAATAAATATTAATTTTAAATTTTTAGTAAAATCCAAAAGGGAAAAGTTTGGAAAATGCCATGATGATTCCTTCCAAAAATGATTTTTAAAATTAAAACATGGGTAAAATTTGATTTAATAAATAATTTTTAGAGTTTTGTATTTTTTTTATGAAACGTAGTTTTAGAAGAAAAAATGGTTTTCTGTCCATGAGAGAAATAATGACAATTTTTCATAAAAATATTTTCTTAGACTCTTGAGTACACAAAAAGAGAAAAATGAAGGGAAACATGTATTCTAATGAAATAACTATATTAGAAGATATTTAATGAGTTCATTTAGGTATTTATCATTATATTTCATTATAAGAAACATAATCCTAAAAAAACATATAAATTATTTGATCGTATCATAAAAATATTACAGCTTTAGAAAAATTGGATCATAATCCCCATGAAATAATAACATTAAATGAATCTTAAAATAGAACAAGGATAAAAAATAATGATATTACATGACGATGTGGATGTATATACACCACATAAAAATTGGTAGGTTTATAACATGGCATATGTCTCAAAGAAGAAACATTACGACAAAATCCCTTACCACATAGGTATCTTTTGACCCGTAAACCCTGTAAAAGGGATATCATAAAAAGGATATGTAAATACCCATAATTTTTATATGAAAAAATATCAAATAAATTCATTAATAGTATATACACCACATATATGAAACAAGTGGTGAATATGGCATATATCTCATAAATATAAAAGTGATATAAAAAAACCATTACCACTTTTGTAATATTTTGAATAACAATCCATAATAATGAAGAACATAAAATTAACCCTTAAATAATAATAAAATAATTATATTATTGATATAAAAATTAGAAGTTTCAGTATAAACACAACACAAAATAAATGAGTGCTGAATTTGCATATATCTCCCAAAAATAAAAGGGAGACCATGAATCCCTTACCTTAAGTATCTTCTTCCTTCATACAAATTTGAAACTCCTATATAATAAATATAAGTCTATTATAAATCTAATAAATAACCAAAATAATATTTATAATTCCATATATTATTTGCGTATGACCATTTATTACCCGTTAATCAACAATTCCTTACCAAAATCACATTTCGGGTTAGAATAACTTTTTTTATGAATTTTTGGATTTAGTATTTTGTTGATCCTAAAACATTAATAATAGATAAATATTATAAATAATATTAACCATGATATAATTATAATATATATTAACTCTATATTTATTTATTATAATCCATAAACCGAGAGATAGAAAAAATAAACACCTCATTCATGGATATGGTAAATCTTATGTAGGCCAGAATGTTGTTTCTATTTTCATGATTAAAATAAAGAATTATGATAGAATTATATATTACCGTTAAATAATAAATTTTATTTCATATCTATCAAATATTTTTATTTAAACCTATCATTTTTACTTTCTATTCAAATAATTTGTGAAAAATGAGTCACATCGGCACTAGAGGTAGTAGTCTGCCATACCCATGAAGGATGTTATCGTATCCCACAAGGAATGGAAAGAAATAAAGTATACGTAAAAAACTAATTCCATAATTATCATTATATTAAAAATATCATATTTATTCTTTTAATTTGTCCTTATTACCAACCAAGTAAAAGAAAAATGTAAAACACATAACTTTAATTCGCGAGGCGGTAGTCTTCCAAACTCATGAGCGACGTTATGTTTTTCTGATATGTTACTAGTTGAGAAGGTAGATATGGTAATATATTTATATAGTTATAATAATATCATAAATACCATATGAAAATATTAAATCCACCATTATATCTAGCTAATAATGGTGGTGATGGAAAAAAAATAATATTGGTTTGTGAGGGGTAGTCCACTAAACCCATGAACAATGATTTCATATCGCATTTATTGGAATTTGAGATGGATATAGATCATAAAATAAAAAATATAATTATATGGGAGATAAATTGAATTACTATATCTTTTTGGTTTAATGATAATTAAATTAGGTGTAGGAAGAAAAAAATAAAATTCTTAATTTGGGATGTTACCTATTTTTTAGAATTGTTTTGGTTTACAAAAAAACATTTATTTGCATGGATTTATAAAAAAAATATTCTATGATGATATTGTTGGATCTGAATCTACGGATTATACACAAGAGGGGGGTGAATTGTGTCTTTTTCAAATTATTACAATCTCTTCAATTTGGACAAATTCTGTTCACTATGCTTTTGCACGATTAAATATGCAGCGGAAAAAGTAAAAGCATGAACACACGGATGTATAGTGGTTCGGGGAACAGAAGGCCCCTAGTCCACTCCACCAACGCTCAAATCCACGAGCTTGGCGATTTTCACTATCTGGTCCTCGTTTCCACAGACCCGTCCACAACTGAGTACAGGCAGTTGACACCTTTACAAGACTCAGGCACACACAGCCTTCCTGGTTCAAACACGAACCCACACAGCTTAGAACGAGAAGCTGATCACTCAAAAAAAAAGGTTTCTATAAAGAAACACTTCTCCAGTTGTTCTTCACAATTGCAACAGAATGCAATTGACAGTAGATAGATCGTCGTCTTCAGAAAATAAAGATCCGTAATCAAAACAGTTCTGAGTCGATCCAGTTGCAATAGATATTACCAGAAACTTCACAACTTCAGCAGCAGTAGATTCACAACAGGTAGTCGATGTAGAACACGTGAATCTGCTATCAAAATCTTCCTTTGGTAAAAAGGATTTTACACTTCTTCTCGATCACCAGAAAAGAACGCTTTCACACAGTCTCTGTTTTCTTGCTCGTCAAAAGATTAATAATTCTATATTTCACACACTTTCCCGTGTATATATATATCTCCGAAGTTTCCAAGATAGAACATATATTCAAATCTGAGAAAATCTTCCGCATAAATAGATCCATGAAAATCTCCTTTAGATTCGCGATATTAAATGAAATAACAGAGCCGTTGTAACTCCCCTGAAGAATCGGCATAAAAAGCTCCGTTTAAATCAATCATTAATCCGTTGTAAACCGTCTCTGATTCAGTCAAAGTCGTATTTAAGAATCAGCTCGAAATCCGCCTAATAATCCGCTTGATTGACTAATTCAAAAGGAAATATCGTCTGTCAAAAATATCCCGACGCCAAACGTAGGGTTGATGACGTGGCTCCAAACGTAGGGTTCACAAACGTAAGGTTCAGAACGTAAGGTTGAACATACATACTTTCTCTTCAGCATTCAAACGTAGGGTTGATCATCCATACTTTGTCTTTCTTCAACTCTCCAAAGAACGTACGGTTGATTATAAAAGTAAGGTTGATGATCCATACTTTTGAGAAACAAACTCAACACTGAAAACTAACGTACGGTTTCTCTTCCATACTTTTCAACAATGAAAACGTAAGGTTCCTTCCAAACGTAATGTTCTTCTTCCATACTTTTCAACAACGTAAGGTTCATTAACCATACGTTTCAAAATAACATAAAAAGTAAACTTTTCATCCATACGTTACGTTCATCAACGTAGGGTATGAACAGTGATTCCAGTACGCGCTAAAATTGATCTCGCGCTATAGTGATTCCAGAATACGCTAAAATTGATCTCGGAATAAATGAAGTATAAAATCTCGTTATATAAAATAAATTCCTGCAAAATACTCAACGAAATAATTAGTAAATAATTAAGGGTATTTGTGAGCATCAAAATCATCATAAAGAGACAGAGTATTATTTAAAATAATCTCCCCCTTTAAAAAAACATTATTTTGATTTGTTTAAAAACAATACATTGCTCAACAATCTCCCCCTTTTTGATGATCACAAAACCCATAAAATAATAGAACTAATTTAATTGCAATCTTGATTGAAAAAAAAGGTTTTATAAAATTTTAGAATTTTGAAAGGATTAAAACAATATTTAACTATAAAATTTCTCCCCCATAACTCTCCCATAAAAATAAATTTTCAAATAGATAAAAGATAAATGTCGTATATAACCAAATGCTCCTATATATCCAAATTTCTTCATAGGAAACGAATGAATTTAAATGTTGTGTTTATCCAAATTCTCCCCCTTTTTGTGATATCAAAAAGAATGAAAAATTACGGATTTGAACACATTCAATATTGCACTGAACTATAAGTAAATGCTATAATTAACTGGGTATGAATAAGTGAATTTCTTATACTGGCTAACTTAATCATAAATCAATAAATAATAAAACAAAAAAGATAAGAAAAGAATTTTTATTCACAAGCTACGACAGTGATATACAGAGGAATCAAGGTTTAGGGATAAGACAGGGAAAAAGGTGTCTATCTCCTTTGAATTGCGATCTTGATCTCTGTAAACTGTTCTCGAAGCCTCTTCATCATCCCATCTCCTAACTTGATGATAAGATCCCTATTCTCCTGAGTCATATGAATATCTTCAATCAAATTAACTCTGAAAAACTCATGCATTCTTTCTTCTTTTTCAACAAAAAGAGCCAGCTTTTCTGATAACTGATTCAAAAGAATCCTAATCGGTTTCTCTCCAGATGTCAACTGATCTACCAAAAATTTCTGATTATCTAGCAAAACTGACAAAGGGGCACTATTACACTGAAGATCGTGTAATCTGTCACTCATATTGCTCAGTGCTCCAGTAATTGCTTGAAATCTTCGAATCAAATCAGGTGAAGAACCTGATCCACTCACAGCACTATTTGCAACAGATTCAAATTTATTCTCCATGTAAATTTTCATCTCAGACAAATCATCTTTCGTTACCATCTCTGATTTCAACTGATCAACAGCATGCAACATATCAGTTTTAAACAAATCTACTTCCTGTCTTGAAACAGTACATTCTTTCAGCTTCTGAAACTTCAACTGCTCTAAGTTCAGAGAATTTCTGAGACTATCATTCTCAGATTCCAACTGAGAGATACGCTTGTACAACTCAACAACTTTTTCTTTTCTCAAATCAGGGGCACCCTGTGCTCTATTCTCATGTTCAGAAATAGGTTGATGAGGCAAGGCAAGTGGTAAAGAATCTGCATCTGATTGTTCTTTGTCCTTGTCCTGACAAGGTTGATCCACTGAACTAGCTTTTGAAGCCTGAAATTCTTCCACTGAAAATTCTTCCTGAAGTACTTCTGTATTAGCTTCAGAAGTATGTTCATCACGAACAGTAGTCTCTCTGACTTCTACTGAATGATCAAGAACAATATTTTCATGAACTTCTTGAGGTCGGGCCACTTCTTCACCAGGCACTGCCTCCATAAGTTGTTCTTGTGGAATTGCTTCTTCAACAGCCACAGCAGCAGTTTGAGGTTCTAGCTGAATTTCCGGTTGAGCTACTGGTTCCTCTATCGGTGCAGTCCTCTCCACAACAGCTTCTCTCACAAATGAATAAGAAATTACAGGTTCAGAAGATTTCAAGACAGGAGAGATAATTTCTTCATCAATTGACCTCTTCCTTCTAGATTGAAGTCCTTCCTGACTTCTCTCTTCCTCAACTTCCTCCATCTCAAAGCGAATTCTCCTTGCCACTGTACTAATCCTTGATTCTGCTTGTCCCTCTTTGGACTTAGCCGGTTGAGCCTGAGCACTCTCCGAGTCTTCCTCAGCTCCAACAGGTAAGAGTTTTCCTTTAATTGTGCTCCAGAAATATCCCACTTTCCTCAAAGTTCCAGCATTAAAAACATTACTGTGGTGACATTTCACCCCAGCACTTACCAATTTGATCATTCCTCTTTTAAATAAAAACAAAGAAATGAACCTTCCATATGGGAAAAAGGTCATTCTTGCTTCACTCTGACAGCAGTATCTCAGATATCTTATCATAAATCGAGGAAAATTAAACTTAATATCACTCATCAAAAGATACATTATATACATGTCAGGGTACAGAATTTTCTCCATCTCAGCCATCCTTGGTGCTAAACCAGTCTGAACAAACTTTACTAAGATTTTCTGATCAGGCTCCAAATCTTTAATAAACATCTTCTTTATCACTTTGGTTCCAAACAGAAAAGACATAATGTCTTCAGACTTATGTATAGAATCTCCAATATTCCGTAAATCGAAATGAAAAACTCCTTCATGAGGGCAGTTAAGAATTTGACTTATCTCTACAGATGATATGGAAAAGTCCTTATCCTCTATTTGAGCCAACAAACTGTCCTCCGTATCTCCAAGGCTAAACTGAACAGTTCTAAAGAAATGTCTCATTTCTGCCTCATAAAGAAACTCAGAATTTTCACTATTAAAAGCTTGCTCAAGGCTTTGAAACGATAGCGCTTGCTTCAACAGTAAATTAGTTTCAAACAGCCATTCTAAATCGATGACTTTACCTTGCAGTATTTTCCGACCAACTACTTTAGATTTCTTTGCAGCACTGTTCTCGGCTTCATCTGGACGCTTAGTCTTTGCCATTTCAACAACGATTTCTGAAGGTTCGTAAGTTTAGGGTTTGAAGATTCAGAAAAGGGTTTTGGAGCAGATGTGCGGTTTTAGGTTTTCGAAAGGGTTTCCGAAAAAGGTGAAAACAATTTAGAAGGTGAAACGGTTCTGACAGCCTTGATTACCGTGTAATCACTAATCATTACTTTTATTTAAAACAAAATAAAATTACTTATAGCGGGAAACAAAAAATTAAACAGAATTCGAAAACAGAATTAGAAAAAGAGAGAAAAAAAAAACTATTTAAAATTAAATAAACCTAACTCCCCCTTAATAAATTCAAACCTTGCCGTGGGAAGTGGTTTAGTAAAAATATCTGCTAATTGATTTTCTGTATTTACGAATTCTAAAAATATATCCTTTTTTAACACATGATCTCTTAAAAAGTGATGTCTTATATCAATGTGCTTAGTTCTAGAATGACTAATAGGATTTTTGAAATATTAATTGCACTAGTATTATCACATAAAATAGGCGTATTATTGAAATTTAATCCAAAGTCCATAAGAGTGTTTTTCATCCACAACACCTGTGCACAGCAACTACCTGCAGACACATATTCTGCCTCGGCTGTTGACAGGGCAACTGAGTGTTGTTTCTTACTAGACCATGATACTAAAGACTTTCCTAAAAAGTGACATGTTCCTGAAGTACTCTTCCTATCTAATCTACAGCTTCCAAAGTCAGCATCTGAATATGAAATTAAATTAAAATCAGAGGTTTTTGGATAAAGCAGAGATTGATAAATAGTACCTTTTAAATATCTAAAAATTCGTTTAACAGCAGTTAAATGAGATTCTTTGGGATTTGATTGAAATCGAGCACAAAGACATACTGAATACATTATATCTGGTCTACTAGCAGTAAGATATACCAAACTACCAATCATACCTCTATATAACTTGTTGTCCACTGATTTTCCAGTTTCATCCAAATCAAGTTTTATATTAGTACACATAGGAGTTGTAAATGTCTTGCTGTTTTCAAATCCAAATTTCTTAAGTAAATCAGTAATGTATTTGCATTGATTTAAAACATTTCCAAAATCTTTTTGAAATATTTGAAGACCCAAAAAGAAATTTAATTCTCCCATCATACTCATTTCAAATTCTTTTTGCATTAATTCTGAAAATTCATGACAAATAATTTTATTGGTCGATCCAAAAATTACATCATCAACATAAATTTGAACCAACAAAACATTATTTTTCACAGTTTTCTTAAAGAGTGTTGGATCTGCTAGTCCAACAGTAAAATCATTTTTCAAAAGAAAAGAACTTAGTCTTTCATACCAAGCTCTTGGTGCTTGTTTAAGGCCATAAAGAGCTTTAGTAAGTTTGAAAACAGAATCTGGTTTTTGAGAATTTTCAAAACCAGGAGGTTGCTCAACATAAACTTCCTCCATTAAATAACCATTTAAAAAGGCAGATTTAACATCCATCTGAAATAATTTAAAATTCATATAAGATGCATAGGCTAAAAGGATTCTAATGGCTTCTAACCTGGCTACAGGTGCAAAGGTCTCATCATAATCTATTCCTTCTTCTTGATTATATCCTTTAGCTACTAATCTTGCTTTATTTCTTGTTATTATCCCTTGATCATCCTGTTTATTCCTAAAGACCCATTTAGTTCCTATTACTGGATAATCATGTGGTCTTTCAACTAATTCCCAAACCTTATTTCTCTTGAACTGGTTCAATTCATCTTGCATTGCTATTACCCAGCTCTCATCATCTAAGGCTTCTTTTATGGTCTTAGGTTCTTGTTGGGATAGGAAAGCAGAGAATTCAACTATGTTTCCAAAGTTTCTTCTAGTTTGAATACCAGTCTCTAAGTCACCTATCACAGATTCTAAAGGGTGATTTTTTGAGGTTCTAGACTGTCTAGGCATTACATTCAAAGGCTCTTCAGTATCATGTTCTTCTGAACTGGACTGAATTTCTTTTATATCATTTTCAAAATCATTCTTTAAATTCTCAGGTCTCATGTTTTCATTAGAATCAGGTTCATCTATTTGTTCAATCCTTTTCTCAAAAGGATCAGATTCATCAAATTTCACATGAACTGATTCTTCAACAATCCTTGACTTTTTATTATAGACTCTATAAGCTTTGGAGGTTGCAGAATATCCTAAGAAAATACCTTTATCAGATTTTGGATCAAATTTACCAAGATTATCTTTGGTATTCAGGATGTACACCTTGCATCCAAAAACTTTAAAGTAATTTACTTTAGGTTTTCTGTTATTCCATAGTTCATAGGGTGTCTTTTTCAAAATAGATCTTATTAAAATTCTATTCATTATATAACAAGCTGTATTAACAGCTTCTGCCCAGAAATATATAGGTAGGCTATATTCATTTAACATAGTTCTAGCCATTTCTTGAATAGTTCTATTTCTTCTTTCTACAATCCCATTTTGTTGAGGTGTTCTTGGAGCAGAGAAGGTGTGTTTAATACCCATGTTTGAGCAAAAGGAACTAAATTCCTGGTTCTCAAATTCTCCACCATGATCACTTCTCAATGAGATTATATTAAAACCTTTTTCATTTTGAATAGATTTACAAAAACCTTCAAATAAACTAAAAGCTTCACTTTTAAATTTCAAAAAGAAAATCCAAGTAAATCTAGAATAATCATCAACTAATACATAAACATATAATTTACCAGCTAAACTTGCTACTCTTGAAGGTCCAAACAAATCCATATGGATAAGTTCTAGAGGTTTAGTTGTAGCAACTTTATTAACAGATTTGAATGATGATTTGTGTTGCTTGCCAAGCTGACATGCATCACAGAATCTGTCATTTTCAAATTTGAGACTAGGCAAATCAGAAACTAAATGTTTCTTAGATAATTTATGTAAAGCATATATATTGCAATGACCAAGTCTTCTATGCCAGATCCAGGATTCACTTATATTAGCAGTTAAGCAGTTTACTTGTTGTTTACACAAGGAATACAAATCCAAAGTATAAACATTATCAGTTCTGGGTGCTCTAAACTTAAACAGTTTATCTTTAGAAACAGTACAACTATTGTTAGTAAAATCAACAGTGTATCCATCATCACAGAGTTGAGAGATACTTATCAGATTGTGTTTTAACCCTTGTACATAAAGTACTTTGTTGATTGAGACTGTCTCTGGATCTCCAACTGTTCCAATACCAATAATCTTTCCTTTGGCATTGTCACCAAAGGTGACAAGTCCTCCTTCCTTTCGAGTAAGAGAAGAGAAATTAGCTGAAGTTCCACTCATGTGTCTTGAGCAGCCACTGTCCATATACCATATTTCTTTCTTTCTTTGGTGACCTGCTACCTGCAAAGACATTCAAACAAATTGCTTTGGTACCCATATTTTGTTGGGTCCAGGAGTGTTAGCAAGCAGTGATCTAGGTATCCAGATTTGCTTTGTTTTCTTAAAATTGATTGAATCATATAGATCGTTGGAAATATAAGCTTTCTTAATTCCACATATCTGAGGTTGTCTTAGAAAACAGTTTTTAGCTATATGACCTCTTGTTCCACAGTAGTTACAAATAACCTGTTTAGTGCTAGGAACAAAATAATTTTTGTATAACTTAGGTTTTTCTCCTTTACTTCCAATTCCAAACCTTTCCTTTTTAATTACAGTTTTTCCAAGTATCTCATTTAAGGTGTTTTCTCCTTTTGTAAAAATTAATGCAGCCGTTTTATAAGATTCTACTTCATCCTGTAGAGTTTTTATTTTTGATTCAAAATTAATTTTATTTGATTCAGCAGAATTGTATTTGTCAATTAATTCCTTATGTTGTTTTAGCAAAGTATTTCTCTCATCTGAAATAGCTTTGTACAAGTTCTTTATAGATTTATATTTATTAAATAATGAGTCATACCTTTCTTCAAGCATATTGCAGTAAGCTGCAAGTTTTTTATTTGAGAGGCTTGTTTCAGAGTTTGATTCATTATTTGAGTCAGAGGAATAGTATGAGTGTACCTCATCAGTTTCAGCCATGAAACACATATTTGCTTTTAAATTGGCTTCCTCCTTCTCTGAGCATGATTCAGAAGAATTACTTGAGTCTTCAGAAACACTCCAAGTAGCTTTCATAGCTTTCTTGTCTTTCTGCTCATAATCATCTCTTTTGAAGAATTTCTTCTTCTTTGCATCTTTCAATTTTGGGCAATCTGGTCTGATATGTCCCATCTTTTTGCATTCATAACATCTCACTTCCTTGCTATCCTTTTTAAAGGATTTCTTGAAGTCTTTATTCTTACTATAAAACTTTCTGAATTTTCTGGCTAGCTGTGCCAGTTCTTCATCCGAATTTGAAGAATCAGAGCTTTCTGATTTAGCACTAACTTCTTTGTTCTTCATCTTTCTATCCTTTTGTTGAGAAGTCACTTTCAAAGCAGTATTTTCCCTTTTTATGTAGACTTTATGCTCATTTACCTCATCTTGCATTTCAGCTTCGTACATCATCAGTGTACCAATCAGTTCTCTCATAGTTAGATCTTTAACAGAAGTTGATTGTCTGATTGCTGCAGAGATTCCATTCCATCGAGTAGGAAGTACTCTCAGTACCTTCAACGCTTGATCAGCCTGCTTGATTGGTTCTCCTAGAGCTGTTATATTATTGACAATTTCTGTCAATCTTCCATTCATCTGAGTGATGCTCTCTCCTTCAATCATTCTGAAAGTATCGAATTTTAACTTAGCAGTTGCATATCTCATCTGTCTTACATTATCTGTTCCTTCATAAGCAACAGCTATTGTTTGCCACATTTCATATGCAGTCGGGCATTGAGATACTCTGTTAAATTCGTCTGGTCCTAGACCACAGATGATTGCATTCATAGCTTTTGAATTTATGTCATACTCAGCCTCTGTAGCAGCACTCCATGTATCGGGATTTTCAGGAATTTCATAGGGAGTCAGAATCTTTGAATAGACTCTGTAACCAAGATTTTTCAGATAAATAATCATACGTGATTTCCAGCAGCCATAATTATCTCCATTAAAGTAAGGTGCTCTGACCATTGACATTCCCTCTCTCATATCAGCCATGATACACTATGTATAATCTTTAAATACTTCTAGCTTGATAGGACTTTAGAAATAAGAAGCTCCTCCTCTGATACCAATTGTTGGATCTGAATCTACGGATTATACACAAGAGGGGGGTGAATTGTGTCTTTTTCAAATTATTACAATCTCTTCAATTTGGACAAATTCTGTTCACTATGCTTTTGCACGATTAAATATGCAGCGGAAAAAGTAAAAGCATGAACACACGGATGTATAGTGGTTCGGGGAACAGAAGGCCCCTAGTCCACTCCACCAACGCTCAAATCCACGAGCTTGGCGATTTTCACTATCTGGTCCTCGTTTCCACAGACCCGTCCACAACTGAGTACAGGCAGTTGACACCTTTACAAGACTCAGGCACACACAGCCTTCCTGGTTCAAACACGAACCCACACAGCTTAGAACGAGAAGCTGATCACTCAAAAAAAAGGTTTCGATAAAGAAACACTTCTCCAGTTGTTCTTCACAATTGCAACAGAATGCAATTGACAGTAGATAGATCGTCGTCTTCAGAAAATAATGATCCGTAATCAAAACAGTTCTGAGTCGATCCAGTTGCAATAGATATTACCAGAAACTTCACAACTTCAGCAGCAGTAGATTCACAACAGGTAGTCGATGTAGAACACGTGAATCTGCTATCAAAATCTTCCTTTGGTAAAAAGGATTTTACACTTCTTCTCGATCACCAGAAAAGAACGCTTTCACACAGTCTCTGTTTTCTTGCTCGTCAAAAGATTAATAATTCTATATTTCACACACTTTCCCGTGTATATATATATCTCCGAAGTTTCCAAGATAGAACATATATTCAAATCTGAGAAAATCTTCCGCATAAATAGATCCATGAAAATCTCCTTTAGATTCGCGATATTAAATGAAATAACAGAGCCGTTGTAACTCCCCTGAAGAATCGGCATAAAAAGCTCCGTTTAAATCAATCATTAATCCGTTGTAAACCGTCTCTGATTCAGTCAAAGTCGTATTTAAGAATCAGCTCGAAATCCGCCTAATAATCCGCTTGATTGACTAATTCAAAAGGAAATATCGTCTGTCAAAAATATCCCGACGCCAAACGTAGGGTTGATGACGTGGCTCCAAACGTAGGGTTCACAAACGTAAGGTTCAGAACGTAAGGTTGAACATACATACTTTCTCTTCAGCATTCAAACGTAGGGTTGATCATCCATACTTTGTCTTGCTTCAACTCTCCAAAGAACGTACGGTTGATTATAAAAGTAAGGTTGATGATCCATACTTTTGAGAAACAAACTCAACACTGAAAACTAACGTACGGTTTCTCTTCCATACTTTTCAACAACGAAAACGTAAGGTTCCTTCCAAACGTAATGTTCTTCTTCCATACTTTTCAACAACGTAAGGTTCATTAACCATACGTTTCAAAATAACATAAAAAGTAAACTTTTCATCCATACGTTACGTTCATCAACGTAGGGTATGAACAGTGATTCCAGTACGCGCTAAAATTGATCTCGCGCTACAGTGATTCCAGAATACGCTAAAATTGATCTCGGAATAAATGAAGTATAAAATCTCGTTATATAAAATAAATTCCTGCAAAATACTCAACGAAATAATTAGTAAATAATTAAGGGTATTTGTGAGCATCAAAATCATCATAAAGAGACAGAGTATTATTTAAAATAATCTCCCCCTTTAAAAAAACATTATTTTGATTTGTTTAAAAACAATACATTGCTCAACAGATATATGGTAAATAATTAAGTTATTTTGTAATTTAATGTCCTAAAAAATGGGGTTTTTATGTTTCAAGAGAAGAGGAGAGCGGTGGCGTTTTATAAGGGAGGTGAGTGGAATATTTGTAATTTTTTAAAAGAAAATGGCATTCCTATGTTCTCCATATGCCAAAAGACTAAAACATAGACCAATAAAGATCCTAAAATTGAAATATAATAAATATGGACATAAAATATTTGTTGGAAATGATTAGGGATATATTTAACTCTTATTTTTATAGTCTGACCCCTGATAAACCAAATTTTACCATAACCACAATAAAACATTTATAATATTTTTACAACTAATTATGGTAAAAAAATAATTTGAAATTATTATATAGTAAAAATTATTATTCTTATAAAAATTTAATCTATTTCTTCAAACTCTATTCATATAATTTGAAAATTTTAAATAAAAATTAATCTTATAGTGACGTTGTCAAAGCAGTTTTCAAAAGATAAAATGATCAAAAATTTAAGAAGTTTTTATATCAGAATAAAATATAAAATTGATGAAAAGGACCTAAATTGAAATAATATATATGTAATTTAATTAATTTTACATTTAAATCCATTATTACAAAATTTTTAATTTTTGAAATTTTTAAAAGAAATGAAAATTCTTAAAAAAACTGTATATTTGATTATTCATCAAAGAATTTATCTTCTATAAAAATTATAAAAAATTCACCATAAATTAATTTTGACATGATAATTAAAAAATTATAATTATATTGTTTCAAATAAATTTTCTAAAATCAAAATAAAAATTGAATATATGTCCAAAATAGGGGAAACTACTTTTTGGTAATAAAAAATATAGTTTTTAGCATAAAATTAGATTAATTATTATCTATTATCTAAATAACACAAAATATATATGTAAAACATATTATTGAAAATATAATTTATAACTTTCAATAAAATGAATAAAAAAATGTGTTATTATTTGTTTATTTTGGTAAAACACATTTGTGGGCACAAAAAGAGTTTTTCAGAATAAGATTTCATTTATTTAACATATTTATGATTTTAATTTATAATTAATTGGTCAATAGAGAATTCATTTTATATACATTTATAAGCCATAGTTTTTTAAACTATCTTGGTTATATCATCCTTCTTAACCCTCAACCGATAATATCTAGAATAAAGGTCAAGATTTTAGAAAATATATAGTTCCATATAGTTGATTAATAATTCATCAATATAGGGTAGGGGATAATTTTTATTTATTTTGATCTTGTTCTGCCCCCAATAATCAATCTAGATTCACATTAATCCAACTTTCTTATAATTAAAAGTAATTTTTTACCCCAAGTTGACAAACATAGATGACTTATTCCCTTCTCAAGATTATCCTTGATTTTATTTCAATCCCTAAAACTTAATCAGAGTCACTATACATGGAGTATTTTAAATACTCATTGCACTAGGTACGAGTTCTATTAAAAATTCAGCATAATGCTTTGGTTGAATACTAGGAAACTCTTTCAAGAATACATAAAAACTACCAAAAAAATGTCATATCATCGAATTTGAGTTTCTCACAAACCATATGAGAAAAAATCCCTTTTGAGTAGAAATTAAGACGCATATAATAGTTGTGATTTCCATCATAAGTTTACATTTATTTTCAGACTGATAAATGATCTTATTTTGGGTTGGAATATCATACTTGATTTCCCATCCTCAGAAATTGAAATAAGATTTATTTATATAAAGTAAAACCATTCTGAATATAACATCAAATTCAATCAAATGTATAATAATAATATTTACATGAATCACATTACTATAAACTTCAATCGAATATGAATCATACACTTGGGATATGATAATCATACAGTTAGTGGTTTTCACTTTTAACTGAACATTTACTTTTTTCGGTTGAATTTTTATACCCTTATAAAATTCATTATATAAAAACAATTGGAATGATCCATATTCAAATAATACATTATCAGTTCTTAATTGGATGATATGTGTACCTTTATCCTCATCGTAATAATACCCCTCATCATAAATACTTGTCATGTGAAATTTTTCTTTGTCTCTCATCTTAAGAGGTTGTCGACAATGATCATCATCATTAACCATCAGATTTGAGCACAGGTTAGCAGACTCCCCATACATCTTTCACTTGAAACACTAAAGTGTGCATGGTGTATTCTATATATATTTATCTCTATTGGAATCATTACTTACCTTCTTCCCAACACTTCATTATTTTATTTCTTTATGTTCATACATTCCACACCTAAAACATTTACTATTTACGTTAAGATATTTTTCACAATTATTCCTTCCACAATTCATGTGTGACCAAAATCTGATCTTCTTCTCTTCGTGTTTTTTATAATTTCTTCTGAATTCCATCTTTATGTTCTAATCAATACTTGGTGATTTTTTTTTAACATTGATCTCAATTTCCACCTTAATTAAACATAAAATGATTTGTTCATATCTATTGAATTCCCTTATGAATAAAAAAATATGGAGACTTGGTTTTAATCTAATGAATAATCGATCGAAAATACATTCTAGTTGGATAATAATACCAAAACCAAATAGTATTTGTTTTGAAAAGTTTTTCTCATAAGTTCTAATAGATTCATCATTATTCTTTTTTAACCCACGTAATTCCTCCTCTTTTTTCATAAAATGAATACTAGGAATTTTCATATTGAAAAATGTCTCTTATACTAATCCCACTCCATAGACTCTATTCTATCTTGGTGTCTTTATTCTTGATAATATTTAACCAGTGATCTATTTTACCTTTAAAATGATAGAGAACTAAAATTACTTTCTCATTTTCCTAAGAGAGTAAAATGGAAAATATCTTTTATATTATTCTTATCCATTTCTAAAACACTATTGGATTTGTGTAATCACTAAAATATGGTTATATTTTACTCAATAAGGACACAATTGAATATTATTCTCTCCTTTGGTCTTTTAGAAGTTCAGTATGATTCATATCTTGATAAAGTTGTGTGAGCATGGCAATGAGATTTTCCGTTCCAAATATCATAAAAGTATGAAAATAAAGAGTAAAAGTATTCCATTTTCCATCACATTCAGTGATAACAAGATTCCTTCATGTTCCATTAATTTTCTAAAACAAAAAACAATAGTGTGAGAAACAATAGTTATAATGAAAAACTTTATAATTATAAAAAATCTTTCAATGGATATCTAAATCATGACAACTTATTTTCAGTTCATGACACATTAGGATTCACCTAGGTCATTATTGGTCTGTATAAATTCCAATAATTTAGTATGGTTTATAAATATTTTTCTAATTTCATCAAAATATCCACTGAGAGTATCAAACCAGCGGTGAAGTAAAGCCCATTCCCATGCACTAGGTGACAATAGAGTAAAATCCCAATGTACCCTCTTTACTATTTATTATGCAAAAAAAATTGATGAAATTATTATATAATGTAAATTATTATGATTAAAAAAATTGAATCCATTTTTATAAATTCAATTAATAAAATTTGAATATTATAATTTAAAATTAACTCATAGATGCAACAAAAAATGATTTTTTGAAGAAAATGATTTCAAAAGTATAAAAATTTGTTATATCAATATTCAATAAACAATTATTTATAATAAATTAAATTATATTAATAATAAAATAATTTTACTAATTTAAGGTTTAAACTATTTTAATATTATTTGTAACCCTCTAAATGTTTTAAACAAAAAAGTTAGTTATGATAAAAAATAGTGTTTTTCCTTATTCATCCAAAAATTAATTCATTCATAAAATTAACAAAAAGTCACCCTATTATATTTTTGACATGTTGATTCCAAAAAAGAAGTTCATTATTTCATATAAATTTTTTAAAGGGGTAAAAAATTAATTTTATTACCCATTCATGAGAAGAAATAAATAGCATTTTATTAGTAAAAAAAGTATTTTTGTTGTATATAAAGACTTTACATAGAATTCTATTCTTTTTTGTCAATATTTTTTATTTCTATAAAGATACTAAATCAATATTTTTGTAAAAAAAATATAATTATTTATACGATAATGTTTAATAGCTTGGTTATAATTCAAATGATCAAATAATTATATAAATATTGTATTACAGTTCATTAAAACCCGTTGTTTCATGTATCACAAATTATCAATGGAATTAAATTTATTTGGAAAAAAATATTTCATAGAATATGAAGGTGTTAAAGGATTAATTAATTTGAGATTAAAGAATAAGGGATCTACCTACCAGCATACCATACATCATATATTTAAGCCTTTCCTCAAGACATTTGTGGAGTTCTATGCAGATGATTTGGTAGTCGAATCTTTTTAAAATTACGACCATCTCAAGGATCATGAGAAAGTTTTAAAATTTAGGCACATAAATCCTATAAATATGAATCCCACAAAATTTTAAATAGGGGTTACCTATATAAAGTTCCCCAAATTTATTTTCATATATAGAGGCATCGTGATTTTTTTAAGGAAGATAAACGATATCACTAGATGCATCCATGTGCAACATCCAGGAGTTAAGAGGCCTCCAAGGTCACTTGGACAAAATTAAACGATTCATTATGAATATTGATAGAAAGTGGAATCCATTTTTCCAAATCTTAAATAAAGTAACTGCATACCAGTTGGATGAATATTCACATGTCGTATTAAAAAATATAAAGTAGTATTGATTACGTCCTTGAGTTGTGGCGCCACCCATCCAAAGAAAGCCTCTACACCTTTATGACACTTCCCTAAAAATGTACTTGGGTTCCCTTATAGCTACGAATAATAATGATGGAATAGAAAATAGAATTTATTACCTATGTCCCATGCTACTTGACAAGATGACCATATATTTTCCCATCATGACAAGCTAACTCACTTTCGTTTTCACGGTCCAGAAATTGTGGAACTACTTACAACAGCATTATTTATAATGGGTATCCCAAATAGACCCACTAAAGTACATCCTCAACTACCCTATTTTTATAGGGTGTCTTGTTCATTGGTAATTACTTCTACAGTAGTTCAATATTAGATTTTTTCCTAAACAATCATTCTAGAGATAGGCATTTGGAATATCTCATATTCATGCATATAATCCTTGATGAATTTACCATATATCTAGAATTCCTAGATTATGCCATTCTATTTTTCGTTCATACTATGCCATAATAGAATATTCACTTTATATTTTACTCTTATAACCTTACTGAGATAATTTTATATAACCTTAAACTCAACATGGTGAGCCTATGGATTGTATTTATCACTCAACATGGGAAATCGTTCAATATTCATTCCTATTATTTGAAGGTACCTCCAATAATGTTGGTGACTTTTATGATCTTAACATCAAACTCATGTTATATAATGATATTGATGTCCCTCAATTACATGTGAAGGGAGACTCTATGTTAGTTATAAATCATATCATTATTGACTACATCATCGGGAAGCAATAATTTTCCCCTTATGGGAGTGGACATATAGTGAATCAATATATTCATACATAGATATTACACCTTTTCAAATGAATTTTAATTACATTGTAAAAACACACACTTGAAGATCCTAAAGGTATAGTGACCTCAGAATGATAGAAACATTAATGACTACTTTATAAAAAAATTACTTCATCTCCCACTTGTTTTTTAAAAACTAAATCACTTTTTTATAAATAAAACTTAATACAATTCATCATATCATGGGTAAAGGAAACATAATAAATGGGTGATCCCAGATGCATATTATGGGTAAATAATGGAGATAATAGTGATTAAATAATAATAACATTATCATAAAGGCATAAGAACATGAACCAATAATTTGACAATTATACCATGAAAATAAAAGATTATAATATTATGTCAGAGAATAAAAAAATTCAACTCCTAAGACATGAATCATAATGAAAGATGATCCATAAGAGAATAACATTGGAATAATACATAGAATTATGGTATATACATAAGGATATAAAATCATTACATTTATAGTCAAAGATATTTTACAAGACTAACATAGTGGAATGGGATCACTCCACCAAATAATTATATTATCTAATTTTCACTCCCAGGAATATCAAATTGGAAAATATCCCTTACTGAACAGGGTTCACTCCCCATTCAAGTCTTGTTTATCTCAGGAGATATCAATTTTTACCAAATACATTGCAAACTAAGAAGGTAGATGTTATATTATCATTCCAAACATATAATAATTTTATAAATATCATATAAAAATATTAAACACATCATAACTGACATCCATAAAATAAGGTGGGAAAAATTTATTTGCACCTCTATGGGGAGAAGGTAAGTTGTACGTACGTGGGATCAATACTTTCACTCCTTATTTGATGGGAAAAAGGGTTTTATAATAGTTTTCATAATCAGAATAACATTGAAGAATATTTAGGATACTGAATTTTTTATATTTTTATATATATCACAGATTTAGAGGAGTTAAAGTATAATATAAAAGAAACTTATTTTTTACGGTGATTACCTCTTCTTAAAAAGAACATCTTTATATATACTTGTAAGGGCACTAGATTTGGTCTTCTGCGAAGACCAAGACCTCTAAAAAGTGGCCAGATAAGTGTATAAGATAATTTTTTAAAGGATGGCCGATCTAAAAGGCTCAAGGTGGTGTAATGAATTAAACAAGGAATTTTATTTTTATAATTGCGGTTAGGGGATGTTTTGTAATCTCTAAAAATATTAAATTAAAATAAATTTATAATCAATAAAAATACCACTAAATGGAAAGGAATTCCATGAAAATGTGTAATATTCATGTAATCCCATCAAGAAATATATTCTATATATGTTTTTGTGTAATTATCAACCTTGTCATTTTTATTAAACCTTAATTAGCCTATTTTAAGTTTAACTATGGAAAAAAATCAATATTAAAAGGTTATAATTTTGAAATTATAAGGTAAAAATTTGACCATCAATGGAACTTTATACCAAACATATAATAATAACTTTGTATTTTTGCAATCTGTTTATGATTTTAAAATAATTTAATAAAGTATTATTTTTATAAAATATCATTAATATCAATTTTGAGGTTATTCATTATTTTTACATTAATAACATATAAAACTCATAAAATTGGAACCAATTATTCTAAAACATATTAAAAAATAATAGTTATATAGAAAAGTCATGGATCACCTTAATTAACTAAAATTATATTAATTTTTTTTAATAGAATTTATTATATTTTTCCATTAATTGAATAATTACTACATTGGAGTTGTATAAGTATTTAAGGTAATTATTTAATTATAATAAACTTAACATCATTAATATTGTTTCATTAGGAAAAAAATTACTATTAATATTCATTCATAACTAGTTTTGTTCCCTATATGAACAGATAAACGAAATTTAATACTAAGTGAGCGTTATTTTGTAACATCCTTTGGTTTAAATAATATGTACATCATTTGCATGAACTGTTCCCATTAAATAACTCAATATACAACCTTATACATTAAGAGTATAATTAAATTCATTTATAAGAATTAGGATTAACAATTCTGGCCTTATCACTTACTTGTAATTTTTATTTACTTGATTTACCCTTTAGCAAGGTGGTATATTTTACCACTATTACTATTCATATTAAAATAAAATAAAAGGGGTCTAATTACCAAATTTAAACCTCTACAGTATATATATATAATTAATTTAATCTAATTAAATACCTATAAATGGTATAAATCTATTTTAATTTAAGTGAACAAAATTCCAAAAACAATATTTTATTAAAACTATATTTTTAAATATAAAATTTGATTTATTCTAATACTATGCATCAAATAATATTTTTGAATAAATAAAAAATATTATTAATTAAATAATATATAAATTACACTTAATAAATCACTAAGAAGGAATGAATTTATATATTTAAATAAAATTATTTTTATTCTTAAAATATGTTTTCCATAAAAACGTCACATTAATTTGAAAATAATTTTGGTTTTTAATTATAATCATTTGATAACTAATGAATTTATTATATAAATTTATAGAAAATATATTTTCAATAATTTAGTTATTACTATTCATAATCTCCCATCTAACAGCTTGGTGATAATGGATATGAAATATTGTTTTAATGTTACACATTTTGTTTAATCTCATTGTAGTGAGCATTGCATGATATTAATGAATTAAAATCATTTAAAGAGAAATGTTTCATTAAATAATTAGGGTATAACATTATACCACCCTTTAAATGAATTTCTCACTCATAATTAATCACTTGGGTACACACATGTTAGTATACCTTTTCCTCATCACATCCTTTGGTTCCCACTTAACGATTTCAAATTGGCGGTTTCACCAAAAAACGTTAACCAGGGGTGTGGTATTGTTTTGTCAAAATTTCTCCCTATGATCTAAAATCTCAATCATTTTTTCTTCAAAAGACAAGATTTTCACCAGTGGTACAACCTCTAAGTACATGTGAAGGATCAACTATGTACTTCTTCAGTAGAGATAATTGGAACACATCATTAACTTTTGAGAGATTTGGTGAAAGAAGAAATCGATAAGGTATCATCTCGATATAATCATGAATATAAAAAGGAACGATACCTATGGAATAGTTGTACCTTATTTTTAAGTCTCATCATTCTCTTACATAGAGATATTCTTAATAATACCTTATCACCCACTTCAAACATCAAAACTGTCTCACAATTATAAGCATAATTTATTTTTTTCAAGTTTATGATCCTATTATGTGATATTAAATGAATATAACCTTCTATTAAATTTTTTCATGTAGATTGGGACCTAATAAAATTATTTCTCAAATTTTAATCTAGCATGTTGGAGTTCTTCATTTCTTACCATAGATGGATTTGGTAGGATCCATCTAAATTCTGGAGTGAAAGATCTTGTTATAAAAAAATTCAACGAAAGGAGGGTGTTGATGCCAACCAACATTGCAATATATAGATAAATCAATGAAAATTTATTATAGATTTTTAATAGTCCCCTCAGAATGGACATCTATCTGAGGAAAAAAACAGTGCTAAAAATAACTCTACATCTAGATCATGTTAAAAACATCACTTGAACTTTAACTAAATATCGTATCCCAATTGGATATAGTGGATAGTGGTACTCCATGATATCTTACCACATCCTTAGTATATATTATTGTGAGGTGACCAAAAGAGAAATATTCTATAATAAAAAGGATGTTTCTAGACTTTATATGGAAATTTACTATAACCCAAATAGAATTATGGACTTTAGATTTTATTGGGGAATTTGATGATAAAATCCAGGGAGATGTTTTTTTATTTACATTCAAGAATAGTTAATGGTTGTAACATCATCTTAGACTTATGCCTCTTAGCATTAACTTAATGAGAACCCAAGAACCAATAAATATACACTGTAATATCATACCTCATTCCATCCCACCAAAAATACTATTTGAAGTCTCTATAAATATTTTTACTTCCATGATTAATATATAATGATGAACTATGAGCCTCATCCAACAACTCCTTCTTCAAATCTGGTATGGGTAGGACATATAGAGGGTTCCAGAACCTTATTATTATATCACAATAAATGTTGAACGCAAGACCATTTCTCACATTATTTTATTTCTCTACATCTTCCTTATATGCCTATTTAATCCCCACTTAGATGTATGGTCGAACATTTAATTAATAAAAAATAATATTTCTTCCATTAATTTAAGATTTCTAAGTCTCTACATTTTGAATCTATAAATATTAGATATTTTATATCCCCATCATAGAAAATATAACATGATCATTTTTCCTTAATTAATCTTCCACCTTGTTTTATTTCCAAAGGTTATAATATAATCAGCAGTTATAATCAATAATCTTCTCTAACCATCATCTTTGTCATATGTTCACTTTTTTGTATAAAAATATGATTTAAACTTTTTTTATCTATATATATGTCACACTTTTATCCATAGATATAATGACTCTATATTTTTAATACAAATATTATTACAACTATATCTAAATAATGAGTTGGGTAATTTTTCTCGTGAACCTTCAATTGGCATGAGGAATAATATATCCACATAACATTTTCATAAGAACACATATGAACTATTCACCATTATAGGGTAGTGTGGGGATTCATTCACATGCCCACCTTATTTTTAGCTACATTAAATAATTTTTAAATTACTCTTTCCATATAAACATAACTCCTTTATGAGTCAAATTTGTGGGTGGATTTGTTAATCATGATAAATCTTTCACAACACATCGATAATATCCAACCAACCCAAGAAAACAAGAGAATTAATTAACTTTGGATGGTATAGGACATTTTTTAATAACTTATTTATTGAGAGTACCTACAAATATACCCTCAAATGAGATTATATGTCTCAAAAATGATACTTTATGAATCTTAAATTTAAACATGGTATATTTATTAAAATCTTAACCTTCTTCAATGTCTTCATTAGAATCGTTAATTGATATTCATGCACTTCCTTACTATTTGAATATACAAGAATATCATCTATAAATACAACAAAAAAATTCATAAAAATATTCTCTAAATACTTTATCCACTTTGTCAATGAAGATAGCATCGACATTGGTAACACCAAAATGCATCACTATAAATTCAAAGTGTCCATACCTTGTATGGAATGTCTTCTTGGATATATCCTTCTAATTGAACCTCAATTGATGATATCCATAATGAAGTTCAATCTTGGAAATGTATTGATATCTTCCTAGTTGATAAAATATTTCATTAATATATGGTATATGATACTTATTCTTGATTTTAATTTTTGTAATCTCTTGATAATAAATAAAAAGAAATATTTACCCATGTTTCATTTTAGAAAAAAAATAGGTTCACACCAAGATGATGCACTAAAATGTATGAATAAATTATCCATATTTAAATATAGTTTCATCCATAATTCATAAAATGCAATTGGAGTCATTATATAAGGATTTTTTGAAATAGTCATAGCACCATGTATGGTTTATTTTGAAAAATCAACACCATGACTCATTAGAATATAGATAAATTGTCCCTAAAACACATTGCTAGAATATCATAAAATATGTGTATCCTTAATATTGTTTTTCTCCCAAACCATTTGAGATATATCAACTTCATGTATAGAAATTAATACCTACCAAATGTATGAAATTTACACTGGAAGGTCTTGTCAATCCATTCATCTATAAATGATTATAACATCATTTAGAATATGAAATTTTACTTCCCTTCCTCAAAAATTAATATGTTCATGTGTTGATAAACATAATACATTACAATAATTATACAAAATTAAAATAAATGTAGAATCACAATATTTATAAGAATAAATTTTCAATAAAATTCATTCAGAGAAGAACTATAAGCTTGATATGTGACCATTGTTCCATTAAGAGTTTTCATAGCTAACTCAAGATCACAATGATGATGAGATATAGCGATTCCCCTATCAAATTCCTTACAAATAAAGGACTTGGAGGATCAAGAATTAAATAAGACATTATATTTTATAGAATGGAGGATATGTGTAACATTGACCATGTCATTCTCATAACCCACTTAGGATGTCATAAACACATGATATTTTTATTTTTTATTCTATATGATTGATTGTTTTTGCTCATCACAAAAAAAAGCAAATGGATTCATGCACTGGTTTTCATAGTTCGCATACTACTTTCATTTGAAGCATTGGAGCATGGGAAGTGTATTCTATGGAGAAATTTCACTGTTAATATTATTATATAACTTCTTCCTATCACTCTAGCATTCCATTTCTCAATGACCATCCTCTCCAAAATTGAAAAGTTTACCGGTTCCCTTAAGAAAATTTCCCATTGTTTCCTTCCATACTTCGACTATAAAAGAACTATGATATTGTTTTCTCCATAGATTATTGAATTTCATTTTAATTTCATTTTTAATTTCTAATAAAAATCATGAGATTTATGGCTACCACTAATCTCCATATCCATCATGGGAGAAAAAAAAATAATTTATTCGAAGGTACTAAAGTATCTTATAAACAATTCCTTTTAGGGACTTAGTTTTCATACATAAAATAATTGGACAATTTTAATTTAAGGGATGATAATGAAACTAGAGTAATTCCCTAAAATCCTTGTAATCCTTTCCTCATAGTCACCAACAGATCTTTCATCCTTTTTCTTTATCTCATGAAATTCATTTTTCATCTTTGTACATATAATACTATGGAATTACTTTCTGAATAATATCCCCTTAATCTCATACCATTACATGGGTTCAATTTATTATCCATGTATCATATTATTTATAATATTCCACTATTTTTGTAATACTCTTTCATCTTGACAAATGGATAATAAAACGTTTTGGGCCTCAATCATTGAAGAGAAAAAAATATTTTCTCAATGGCGTTGACCCATTACTCTGAGACCAGTGCATTAGAAGATACACTAAAATAAAGGGGATTTTATCTCATGAATTATTCAACATTCTATCTTTCCATCCGTTAAACAATTGAAAACTCAGTATGATTTATATCTGAAAGAAGTTGTGTGAGTATAACAAAAATATTATATATTCCATCTCCCATAAGATTCTGTTACTCAGGAGGAAAATAATTTAATTCTCCATCACGTTTAGAATTAAAATTATTACTTTAGGTTAATCCATTTACTAAAAACAAAAAAAAATTAATAAATGATAATCATAGTGGAAAACTATCTAATAAAGAAATATCATTTATAAATAGTTTATATCATGACACCTTCTTCTATGACCTATTAGGTTTAATGAAGATCATTCATGATCATAATAAAAACGTTTAGGATTTTATCCTATAATGAAAATTACCTAAAAATTCTGTATCATACTTGCTTCAAAAGTTAAACTGAACTCATCCCCTCATACCCAATATAGAAACCCAAAATTTTCATACATAGATATTGCATATTTTAGATTAAAATTCATTACATTACCAAATCATTATAATGAAGATAATAAATTTATAGTGTCTTTAGATTTATGGATGATAAACAACTTTTTTATAAAATATCTAATTTATCTCCTATTTAGTTCTTTATAAAAAGCACATTTTTTGACATATCATACTTAAAAACCTTCTTCAATCATAGTGAAAGGAAACATAAGAAAATAGTGAGATCAGAAGCTCATTAAGGGTAAACATGGGAAATATCTACGATTACATATGCATATAATTATTATAATGGTGTAATAACATGAACATAACATTTTAAAATTATACCCCCATATCAAAGAACATAACACTAAAAAATTAAATAAATCTTCTCACTTTATAAGACTTCAACCACTAAAGAACATGATACACAAGATAAAAACATTGGCATAAGACCTAGAATTGTGGCTTATATATAAGAATAAAAAATAGTTTCCTTATCCGAAAGGGATATTTTCTAAAAAACATAGTATAATGGTTTCACTCTCCAATCCATCTTAGAAGTCAAGGTTCTCTAATAAGACTAACTTAGTGGAATATTATCCTTGTTAAATTCGTCTCAATCCCCATTTTAGTCATGTTTATCTCATGAGATATCATTATTTAACCAATCCATTGGATGATAAGAATTTATACATGATATTACAATTTTTGAATTATAATAATGTTATAAATATCATATATAAAAAATTTAATCCATCAAAATTCCCAACCATAATAGAGGGTGATGAAAAATGAATTGTATCACTGTGTAGAGATGGTAAGAAATATGTACACACGAGAGATACATTAATTACTTATTTGATGCAAAATAGGATGTATAATGGTGTCTTAATAATCATAATAACATTTCAAAATATAATGAATATTTTTAGTATATAACAAAAATTATAAAATAAAGTGATTTTTTTAAGTAGATTACCTCTTCTTGGAAATAAATCCTTTAAATCTCATTATAAATAATCTTGAGGTGATCATTTAAGAATACAAAAGATCTCTATAACAAGGATAGGGAAGTGTATAAGATAGTTTTTAAGATTATGGTTGGTATATAATACTCAATGTGGTGTAATTAATGGAAGAAGTAGGTTTCTTTTTAATAATCGAGGTGAGGGACACTTTGGGAATATCTCAATATATTAAAGTATAATAAATTGATTACCAAGAAAAATACCTCAAAATGGAAAGTAATTGGAATATAAGGTGGGATATTGTTTTAATACAATAAAACAAATAGATGAGTTTAAATGTAATTTTTAACCTTATTAGTTTGAATAGCCCTTAGTTAACCGATTTTAATTTTAACTAGGTTAAAAAACTTTTATATATATAAAGGTTTTAAGTTTCACCTATATGGAAGAAATAATACCATAAAAGGAAAATTTATGAAATTTTAGACCATATCATAATCAAAATTTATAATTTCAAGATTCTGTTTATTTTTAAATAATTTAAAAAAATATTTTCTTGATAGAGTATCATTATTTTCAATTTTGAATCTATCCTTTACCATGGATTTAAAAACATAAATAAAACATATAAAATTAAATCAAATTATTTTAACACGTCTCCATCATATCATAATCATCTTTAAAATTTTTGGATCACCTTAATTATAGAAAATTATAATACTTGTAGAATTTTTTATATCATTTATTTTATTTTTCCATTAATTGAATAATTATTGCCTCCAACTTTGGTATTTATATTAGGTAATTATATAATTATTAAAAAATATAATTAAATTACCATCAAGAATATAATTTCATTAGTCCCATAAATACAATTAATATAATTTCATATTTACTTTTTGTTTCTATTTGAACGCATAAATAATATCTAAAACTAAAAGATTGAACTTTTGTCACTTCATTTCATTTTAATAATATATTAGTCATTTAGTGGAAAGTGTCCATTAAAGAACTAAATTTATAAATTATGAATAGGTATAGAATTATAAATTATGTTTAATCCATATTAACATTATATACCCTTTACTGAGGTGATAAAATTTACCAGAGTTACAGTTCATATTAAATAAAAATAAAAGAGGCCTAATAATAAAAATTGAACAACCTTATTATAAATGTGAAATTAATATTATATAATTAAATACCTATAAATTTTAGAAATTAATATTAAATAAATTTCTTAAAATGCGACAAAAACTACTTTCTGAGAAAAATACATTTTTAGGTATAAAACGGGATTTTTTCTTTTCATATTCTTTAAAAAAAAAATTTAATGAGTAAAATAATTTATCAATTAAATAATATATATTTCATTATAATAATTCACCAAAAGTTATTAATTTAATATATTCATATGAAATTCAATGTTTTTATAAAATATTTTCTTCAAAAAAAACAATCACTTCAATTATAAAATATCTATTTTTTAATTTTATTCATTTGATTACTAATGAATTTTTTTTATAAATGAATAAACCATATATTTTTCATAATTTAGTTATTACTATTCATTACCTCTTATTTAACAACTACACGGTAATTGACACATCATATTTTAAAAATATTACATGGTTTACTTAAACTCGTTGTTGCATGTAACATAGTCTATCAGAGAAATAAAATTATTTAAAGAGAAATGTTTTGTAAATATATCAAGGTTATATAGGAATAATACGTTTATAGCGTATTTATATTCCCAGTCAAAGTTGACTCGTGTTCAATGATCATAAAAAGACTGAGTTGATACCTTGGGATTTCAAGATTCATTTATTGCAGAACCCACCCAAGATGATCTGGTTATTCAGGTGTCACATCCAAGGGTTATCATAGCCATCCCCTCTGATGATGATGATGAATATAAGAACAAATTTTCTATATGAATCTCTATATTAGGGCCCTAAAATGCTTATTAATTCAACAAACTACCATATTGGATGACTACCTACATTGACTATCTCTAACATAGGACTCTCCATCCACACATGGCTGAGCCTGATAGAATTAATTATCTGTTGGTACAATTTACACTTCAGTATGGCTTCGATCTAGAGAAAACCCTCAACATGAATGAGGTTTATTGAATCATCCTTCATGGTATTAAAAATAATGAGATCATTAAATATATATAAGAGGTATAAACCAGAACATGTAGATCCTATCATGTATGATTGATGCTCTCTCACCAAATTTGGAGACTATGGTATTTCTGGACAACTATAGCTGATAAATGCATTTAGATCACTAAGAGGTTTCATTATTTTTAAATTCATTCCAACATTGTTCATTATAAATAATATATTATCCATTCCACTAAATACTAGTGTCCCTTTATCTCTTAGAGACTCGATGTTGTGGGACCCTACCCGCAAGATACAATTCGATAGTACATGTTCATTATGAATGCCACATAATTTTTATCAATGAACTCAAAATATATCCCCCTAAAAAATTATTACCCTATATGTGATTCATTTTTTTAATTCCCATATAATCCTTTTATTCCGGATCCCTCACATAATTCTCATATAGATGGAACAAAGTTTTATGCTTTTGAGATAAATAAGTTTTGCTCCAAGTATAATATCTTGTCTCTCCATACCACCCAATATCATATGTAGGAGAATGTGAAGCCTTATGAATTCAACAAATCCCTCTCTAAAATCATATAGATGATGTAGGGATGTAATAATAATAGTTTTCCTGATAACTTCTATAATTATATTG
Organism: Viscum album; assembly: GCA_963277665.1. Taxonomy (NCBI): domain Eukaryota; kingdom Viridiplantae; phylum Streptophyta; class Magnoliopsida; order Santalales; family Viscaceae; genus Viscum; species Viscum album. Next base: position 195,873,010 of record OY728145.1, read on the forward strand.
TTTCCTATCGAAAGATGGTATTAAATTACACCTAACTGAAATCATACACCTTTGTTTATGGGATGGAGGAAGTGTTACAAATAGAGGTTAATTTTTAATCACTCCAAGAATCCATTTATTATCAAAAGATTCCAGAAATTAGATCTAGAGTCCAATTTTTCATGTTATAATATTTGAAATAAAACATGGTCCCAAAACATTATAACCTGAAAGACATCAAAATTAGGTGGTGTGAGAATCCAAAAAAAGGTTCACCATTTCACTTTCTTTTATGGGATATGGTAATTGATATAAGTATTTTGATGATACAAATGAAAAATCCACTAATAATAGAATACATATGGGATGTACCTTAGGTTATTCATAAGTTCAACTCCAATGGTGCATACTCATTGATCACCATGCATAGGGAGTGCATCACACCTCCAACGAATTCCATGTTCCTCAAGCAGTACGTCATGATAATCATTTTTTTCAAATCAATTTCAATTTAAAATAAAAATAAAAGTTTCCCAATCACATTGTGTAAAATTTAATCATAATTTTCTTGTAAAATTATTTAAAAAATGTATCAAATTTACTCCATTATATGACATTAAACTATTGGACTCTATCTTAGTCACATACTATTAAACTAAATGACACCATGGTAAATGTTATGAAATCTTAAACTAAATCCCCTAAATTTCCTCATTGTATTAAATTAAACTTCATATTAAATTTCCTTTCCCTATGAAATTAAACTACATGTTCTGTAACACCCCTAAATTCTAATTTAATAACATCATATCTAACAGTGTGTATGACACGAAACACTAAGAATAAAAGGGAATATAAAATCCCATTACATTATAATTAAATTATTATTTAAATAAACTCCATATATTCTATTAGTTTTAATTAATGAAAATATGGTCTTATCTTATTTTATAGGAATCATAATGTTTATCTTTCTATACACGGAGCACCAAGGTAATATTGTGTTACACACAACACTAGCTTTCTTCAGTGGCTTGTGTTACACACAATACTACATTTTTTCAACTACAATTAATTTTATTATTTAAAATGAAAATTATCACCTAGAAGTTAAATTTTACGTTATAAATAGAATTAAATAACATATATAAATATATTATTGAATTAATTGGTTAACTATTTAGTATAAATTAATATAAAAACCAATTGAATATATAAAATATGCTTTTATAAAGATATATTTTTATGCCTCTATAGGATTTTGTCATTATAAATTAAATTAATTACTATTATTAAACGATATTAATGAGAAAAAAAGTATGTATTGAATCAAATATTTTTTTCATTCATCCAATAGATTTTAAAGGCATAATATAAGACCAAATATAATTCTATACATAAAAAAAAATTATTTTTCTAAATTCATTTTTGTCACCTTTTACTAGATCACTTGTTTGGAATATATATTTTGAGACTTTTATAAATTATATTTGAAAAAATATACTTCATTGTTAAAATTTACATTCCAAAATTAACATAGTTTAAACTTTTTTTATTTTTATATAAAGTTTCATTTTTTTGATTAATGGTGAAAAATACCGAATTTAAATTGAAAAACATTTCTTCTTCTAAATACTTACTGTTTTTAATCATATTTTTAATAGGTTTTAAAGTATAATTAGATCAGTTTTAAATATATAAATTTAATATATCTTTTTGGTATTATGTTTGTATTAAATTTATATATAAAATCATTGTAAACATTCAACATTTTCACTTTAATGATATGTTTTGTCACCACATCTATGGGGTTAACACTATATTTAATTTTTCCACATAGGTGATTCAAATTTGGAAATTTGTTATATGTATTTAGAATAATAATAATAGTTATGTATATTATTTTTAACTTAATTATTAACCATAATATTTAGTTAAAATAGTTAAAATTATTTAACGTGATTAAGGATGAAATAGGTTTTTTCACTTGACATGCATTTGTATGAAAATTAATTTTACACACAAAAAGGTTTTTTATTTAATTAATTGGAATTAATATTAAGAAAATTATGTATAAATTATATAATAAATCACTTTTAATTAAATTATTAATGGATAAATTACCTAGCTGAAGAAAAAAATATATACAATTTACCTTAATAAAAACTATAAATTTATAATTGAGTAAACATAAAGAATAAGGTAAAAAATGATAAAAATACATTTTTTATTGTTTTTTGAGTTTGGATAGACCATAAATTCCATCAAATCCAATATTTTTTAATTTTTATGCACATTACAAAAGTGAGCCCTCCCAATATTGTTTATTATTTTATATTTACAAGAATGACACTCCTCCTATACTATAAAAGAGAACTCATACCCTTAAATTATTCACACCTCACAATCCTTATGGATCATCCCATACCTACAAAAATAATCTCCCAACATCCCTCCTATCTTTCTATATGCATCAATCTTGGCACATATATAACCAAGAAAGTATTCTGCTATAATCTAATAAGACTTAGCCAAAAAAAGGTCTTATTATTCATTGATAACTTTTGTTTATTTATTTATCCACCCCATAAATTACTCTAATATATTGATTATATAATAAAATAATTACCCTAAATATACTGATATATTATTATATTAAGGGTACAATAAAGACCTTCACACAGTTCCATCAAATAGGATACGAAATCATTATTTGTATGGATGGTGGACTACCACCTCCCGAACCAATGTTGTTTTTTATTCTGTTACATCCTTTAATGGTTTTTAATAGTAATGGATTTATATTTTATATAGGGTATATATGATATTTATAATTAATTTATGATTATGTTATTATTTTATAATTCATATATTGGGCCCATTATTTCATTTTTTTCCAATGGTATTTAAATATGTGCCTGGTAAGTTGTTGATAAGGGAGTGGTGATGCCTGAAGAATTATTATAGATTCATATAATTGAATTGGATATCGCACATGGGAAATTTTCCTTAATTAAATATTAAGACTATTAATATAATGATAAATTTGAATTCGTGGTCATGAATAAAATTAATTGGTGTATAATGACGAGATTAGGATCCCATTCATATATACAAGTTTATATATTAGTTTTCATGGAGATATTTTGAGAAGATATGGAGATGTGGTTGGATATTATCTGAGCATTCCCTTTTTTATAAAATTTTTAATATATTAATTCAAAGTCATTTTAATAAAGTATTTATTAAAAATATATACAAACTAAGGTCAGCCCAATTCATCTCAAGCTTGACCACATGTGGGACCCCGAAGGGTTGACCACGAGTGAGGGAACCAGCTCATACCAACTGTACAGTCATGGGTGGGCATAATCACACCCACATAGATGCTTTTTTATAGGTTGAATGAGCAGTGGAACCACCGTGTGGGTTGGAAAAATGGTAAGGGGAACCTGTATGGGGAGGTGCCGGTAGGGGCAGATACTTCTAAGAACCTCCTCGTGGCACTTGAGTAAAATATCATTCCCCAAAACATGGACGTTTAGATGTTCCCCATTGAGCGAGGAATTGTTCCACCACTTAAAAGAAAAATTGAAGAAATGGATACATTCAAAATTCAATAGATAAAATACTTGTTATAGTGGTATAAAAATGAGCATGATACCATAATGAAGCACTGTGAACTAATGAAAAAAAATCCATGCACTTGACAGTTATACTCAAATGACTCTATATCTTTCAAACAACTAAAACATGGCTTCAAACTCAGTGTCTTGAATAAGTCACTAGAATAATATAAAAACAAAATATCGAAGGTAAAAAGGACTATAAACCTATCCTATAAAATGATAGGGACAAAGAGAAGGTGAAAATGTCAACTCCTAGATAAAGATATATGTTTTTTCAGAAACATATAGTACAACAAACATCCTTATTCATGAAGAAAATAATATGTCCTTGCAACTATATTTCATTAAAGAGAAAGTATTTGATGAGATTTTCAAAAGTGAAATGAAATATATAAACACTTCATAAATGAACATGTTTTGGGAAGTCATACAGGGAATGTGGATTACGTCTCCATGGTTCGCACAAAGAACCTAGAACCACGAGGCCTTCTAGGTTCATGTATTTTGGTTGGGACATAGAGATAGTTTACTCTTACACATTGTCTCGTGAAGAAGAGGTTACACATATAAGGGAATATTACAAATCCATTTGGTATTGTTCACAAGATTAAGTAAAACTATGAAAGCACATAAGTGAGTTTCTGAAATAAGATAGTGCACTCACCCATTTGGGATATTATAAAGGAGTTAAAGGTGTGGATAAAGGGTTAATGTTGGAAAGTGTCGGGGGTTTCAAAAAACATATAACGTAAATAAAATCATGAAATACATGCACATGTTAAGAGATTTGAGACACCCAAAAAAATAAAAAATCCCATGACATAAAAATAATAACATTCAATATATGTAAAATACATTATTATTAAGATACTCAAACAAATTTTTTATAATTCCATGTGTTACACTTTCATGCATAAAGTGTACGTTATGATTTTGAATTTAGAATTTAAGAAGAAGTGATTTGAGTTTGTGAGAGAGTTTTTATTCCATAAAATATTGAAGACATTGTGGGAAACAATTTCACACATTAAAGTGAGGATTGAACTTTAGTAAAAAGGAATCATAGCCAATGAATTATTTCACTAAGGCAACTGATTTTTTAGTGGTGATCTGAATTATTGAACAAAACCAATAGACCATACCAACGGTTGTTGAAGATACCTGAACAGGTACATGAGAAATTTTTAATCAGTAAGATCATGGAGGGAGATTATCAAATAAACCTAAAGTGGATCAATAATTTGGATATATTTCAAGCCTTTTGGTTGGACCTGAGAGTAGTTGAAGTATTTTGGTTGGATCCAGGAATAATAGGAGTCTCTTAGATGGAGCCAGATCTAGAGTTATTTTAGTTGGTGTAAAACAGACATAGTCTCTTTTTTTGATCTAGATCCATTTTACTCACATGTGGATATATTGAATTATAATTAAGAATTAATTTTGTTGAATAAGTAATATGGAAAGGATTAAGTCTTTATTCCAAATCATGTAAATACCATGATGTTCTCTTTCTATTTTTATTGTTCCACAGAAGGTGAATTTAAGAGATAAAATTGACTGGATCGATGACCTTAACTATTTCAACAAGTTTAATGGAAAATAAAAGTAATTTATAAAAATAAACCATAGATTCACCCCTCCCATCTAAGTGGTAAATCCATCCTGGGGATCTATAAGTTATATCAAAGCAAAAGGTTACCTCTAATGATCCCAGAAGAATTCTTACAGATGGAGAATATATATTCTATCAATATATGATGTGTTAAACCATTTTATTAGAATAATAATAATTTTTAGATGAATATGATTCAACCATATCTCCTATTACTCACCTGAATAGTGAGAGCTGTTGCAATAGTGGTATTTCCACCCATTACAAATGCTATGGATATGAAAAAGGTGATAAGAAAAATATTGAGGAATATAAAAAGTTTCAAAATTCCATCCTGATGTATCTAATTGAAAATACTGCAGAAATGGATTGTGTCTCCAAACTATCTAGGAGATCTGGGATAAACTCATTAGTATATTTAAATGAAATGTCATAATAATGGAAGCCAAATTAAATGTTTTTAAGAGTAAGTCTGAGTCCATTAAAATGAATTATGAATAATGTATTGATTATTATTTAACTAGAGTGAATAAGATAATTAAAAACACTCAATGTTTTAGAGAGACATTGGATGAGTGAATCATTATCAAAATATTGGTAATAAATTATACCAATATTTTTATTTAAAAAGTTTCCACCCTTGAAGAAAGAGATGAATTATCTCAAAATAAAATTTATAAAATTTTCTTAGCATATGAGATATAAAAATTTTCAAATTTTAAGAAGAAATGAAATTTATAAATGTCCTTTGAATTCGTGAAAAAGGGAAAGGTCGGAGAAGAAGTGGAAGAAGAATATAAAGAGTCAGACAGTGATGAAGAAGATGATGAAATCAATGGATTAATTTTTCTAATGTATAAAGAATTCATGTAGGGAAACGTTAAGGTAAATAATATGAAACTAGATAAATTATTCAACTGTTCTTGAACAAGAAATTACTTTAGTAGTGTATGAAGAATAAAGAAAAGGAATATAACTCTTCATGAGAGAGGTTAAATATTTCATGAAAAAAATGACGAGGCTTGAAAAAGAAAACAAAAAATAACTACTGAATAAAAAAAAGAAGTAATAGTTATTTTAATGATGAAATTTATGAGTTGATAATGAAATAAATATTATTTTTATGTGAGATCAAGAGACAAAAATTGAAAATTGATTTACAAAAAAATGATATGTAATTTTGAAGAGAACTTGGCTACTAGAGAAGAATATTTATTTGATACATAATCTATATTTTTCATATTTCAGCATGAATAGAATAAATCTTGAGAATATTTTGAAAAATATATTGGGATCAATGGATAAACTTCTCAAGATATATAGAATAAAGGTAATAGTGGAGATGGGAATGCCAGAGTTGAGAATATGATGGCTAATGACAATAAAATGAAATATCCCTCATCTGGGGAGGATAAATGGATTCCAAGAAGGTTTAAAACTCCAAAAAATATACAAAAATAAAATTTATCAGGATTCATCTTGAACCAATCTGAGAAAATATGTTTTCAAGTATTTTCTTGGTGTTGTGGTAAGAATGTCAACAAAGCCTACAGTTTCTTGTTCAACATGCCTTTAACACAAATAGGGAAATAACCAAGGGAGGATTCAATGTGCTTTGGAATAAAAAAATGTAATATAAAACAATATTTTATATGGTTGAAACAAAAACTATCTACACAAAACAAATTTCATATTTATGAATAATTTTGTGAAAGATGCAGTTTGGACGTTCATAAATATCATGAATTATTGACAAGGAAAAAATTATAAGTTCCCTATGTTTTCAAATAGAATAGGTTTTAAAATAAATAAAATTTTATGTCATGTGAAGGCACTAAGAATAGTTATGATGTTAATCAATAATTCATTTTTTCTAACACACATCAATAGAAAGTGTGTAAACAATTAGTGGAAGATGAGAAACTTGAAAAATATAAAGAAAAGTAAGTAGTATTAGAAAATGAGGTGGAATTTAATGAGATGTTATCCATATGTAGAAACCTAAAGATTCAAAATTCCAAGGATGATGAACTTATTTAAGAAAAAAGGATGAATTTAATGGGAAGAAAGAGGTTTTCTAGAGTGATGAGCCTCTCAAAAAAATAATAAGTCTAAATAAACATTACCATGATGATATTGGTATAAAAAACAACCAATATTGATTGTAATCTATCAATATGGGTGTTAATTTTGATAAAACAATATTTCCTCCTTATTATGTAATATTTTATGTGTCTTGAACTAAAAATTAAGGTAATTAAAGGAGATGTTTTAGTTTTTCACTTCTTCACAACATGATGAGATTGTACATTATAGTGTATACTGGAATTATAGAATTTTAAAAAAAAAGTGTGCATCCCTTAATGGGAGAAAACATGGAAAAGAAATGAACAAATTGGGATAAAATCAAATTTAATGTTCAAGGTATACCAATCACACTTTCATTTCTTGTTCTTAACTCTATTATCTTATTAATTAAGGGAAAATTCTTGGTTGATTGAAAAAATAAAGAAAGGGGTAGATTTAACTTTTCACTAGAACATTCTGATGTGTTTGTTGAAGAATTTTTAGGGCCAAGTATATCATTGATAAGTTTGATTAATTACAATCCCTTTGATAAGAACTGAGATGTTTAGAGCTATCTTACACATGCATGGTTTATTATGTTCAACAATGAAAACCATTTTCATATCTCTATTGTATTTAACACTTGGTTTGACCTATTGGAATTAGAGTTGATACACTAAGGATCTATGCTGAAAAACACCACGTGACATCATCTACCTCTCTCAAAGGTATTCAAGAAAAAAATTTCAAAGAGAGGATAATATTTTTTGAGATTATCCCCACTTTTAGACTGTATTTGATTGCCAATAAGTGGTAGAAACATTTCATCGCACATCTTGGCTCCTTCAAAGTGAGAATCCAAAAAAGCATTTTGGATTTAATTTCCCATTTTATGATAATGAAATTTCAATATGTGTTTGGTAATTTTATGATGAGATAGTAGTGGCTCCTAGATAATTTTCAAGGACTCATGCAATGACATTGAATGCCATGCTTTGAAAATTATTTTTGATTATATCTGATGATTGTCAAAGTGATCCTAAATGTGAAAAACAGTCATGAAGAATGTAATCGGTGCAAGATGATGAGAGTAGGATCCCATCCATACATATAATTTCATGTCTCATATTTCAATAATATTTTTTGATAAAATAAGATGAGGTGGTTGGATATTATATAAGGATTGCTTTGATCATACATTTTTTCTTCAATTTATTCCAAGTAATTTAATTTAAGTCGTAATTAAAAATATAAAAAACCTAAGTCCAGACATAGCCGGATCAAGGTCAATCCCATGTAGGAAACTTGTGGGATTACCACAGATGAGGTAACCATCCTGGTCCAACCGTAGTGTCATGGGTGGTCGCAAATGCACTCACATATGTGCCTATGTATGGGTAAAAATTTGTGGTGCCACCATATGGGGTGGCACGATGGCGAAAAGAATCAGTGTTATGTGGTACTGGGATGGGGAGATGAGTAATTTTAACAGCTCCTTGGGAACACTGATTAGTATATCATTCCACTAAAAAATTTCTATTTTAATGTGGACAATGTGTAGCGTATTGTTCTTATATTTAAAAGGTGGATTGAACATTGGTCACTTGATGAACTGATCTCAGCCATCCAATCCAGAGGGGATGTCATTCCTGACTTATAGCCACATGAGGAGCTTTATAACTATGAATAAATGGTCAAAAATCCTTGGATAATCTTCTTATCTACCATATAAGGATTCTACCGATAACATGAGAATCGTAATATTGAACTCAAATCATTCATGTGATATAATGTCTCACATAAATGAATAAAAGTCAATGAACTTATTTCATCTAGATAATAATTTGAGTTTCAAATGGAATTCATGAAATTCATGAGATAAATGATCCAATGATGATATACATACATTAATGTCATGAAAATGAGGATGAAACCACAAATGAGTGTTTCAAAATTATGAATGAAAATGTGATGAAGATCCATTTACTTGAGTGTTAAACTCAAGCAACTTGGGATATTTGAAACCATCAATACACTAACTAAAACTCATTGTATTGAATGATTAAACAAGATGAAATAAAATATAGATCTAAGAGGTGTAATGTACTATGACCTTCACCTATAAAAGGAGATTTATCGATCCTAGGTTTTGATGCTGACACCATGAGAAAGATCTCATTTTTTCTGAAGAAAAACAATGTACAACAAACAACCTTGTTCGTGAAGATAAAAATAACTCTAAGAAATTATATATCTCATTGGAGAAGAGGATTATGAGAGATTTAAGAAAGTGGAAAGCACTCTGGAAACACTTTGAGAAATAACTTTTATTGAAAAGACATAATGTGACAATGTATTGTATAACCATGGATTGCATGAAATACCCAAAACCTCAAGAACTTCCTGGTTCATGTATTTTAGTTGAGGAAAATAGATAGGGTAATCGTACACATTTCCTCATAAAGAAGAAGTTTTTCAAATAAGGGAATCCTAAACACATATTTGGTATGGCAGATAAGATTAAGGATAATTATTTATACATTAGTGTATGTGTGAAATAATAAAATAAACTCACCCATTAATGATATTAAAAATCAATGGAAGGTGTGTGTAAAGGGATAATGGTGGAAGGTGTGTGTGGAGGATGGGGGTTCATGAAATATAAAAACGTTCATGAACTCATTCAATGCTTGAACACATAAATATATTGGAGATACCAAAAAATAAATAAACTAAATCACATAACATAAAAATAATAACATTCTATATATGTACTAATGTTTTTTTAAAAGGTTCGGGCTGACGCCTTAATTTATTATTTATAAGAAAAGACCACTTTAGTTTGGGTGGAAGGGGAACCATTACATAGACCAAAGGCCCATGGCTATGTGGCCTAAATACAAGGCTTGAAAGTCCATTTTTTTGGCTCAAAGGACCCCTCGGTGTATAGTACTGCTACAGTAGCTGCACTGCTACAGTTCTGTCATCACTACAGTTTATGCTATAGTATCTCCACCGCTACAATGCCTCCACTGCTCTAGATTGTCGTTGCTACAGTACGGGTATTGTGCCCTGCTTCAGTACTACTATAGTGCCTAGAATTTTGTCCCTGCCCAAATTTTATCTTGGATCTTTTGGAAGGCAAGCAGGTGCATGTACCACTTAGGTACAGGCTCGTTGGAAATATATGTATGATATTTTATTAATGAGGTAATGGAACAAATAATTTCATATTACATTAATGACACTTTCATTCATGACGTTTACTTAATTGGTTTTATCATATAATTCATGAAGAAGTGATTTTAGGTTGTACAAGAGTTTTTCTCACATAAAATATTGAAGACAATGACCACACCATTTTCACAAATACAAGTGAGGTCGAGACTTCATATAAAAATAATAATATATTTATAATTATTTCCCTAAGGCAACTGATTATTTACAGGTGATTATAATTAGTGATAAAGGATGTCATCCCCTACGAAAGGTTGTTGAAGATAATTGAATAGCTGTATGGGAAAGTGTGATGGGTGATCATATAATCACCCTATAGTGGATCAACACTTTAAATAGTGGTTACGAATTATAATTGGATATATTATTACTTGAAGTCTTTTTATTAGGTTTAGGAGCAGAAATATTCTCTTGGTTGGATCATAAGTAAGAAGCCTTTTGGTTGGAGCCAAAAACCAACATTGTCTTTCAGTTGGATCTAGATCCATTTTAATCACTCCTGGTGATAATGAATTATAATGAAGAATCCTTGTTGGATAATAAACAATGTAACACATATTATGTCTTTATGTAAAATGTTTTAAATACTATGTTCTTCTCTTTCTGTAGTTATTACTACACTTGAAGTGATTTTTAGATATAATATTTAGTGGATCGAGAATCTTAACATGTTCAAGTGGTTGAATTAAAATGAAAATAATTTTTTTTTAAACTACTAATTCAATCATCCCTTCTCAGTGGTCAATCAAGCATGGGTCTCTATAACTTACCTTCATGGTTTCCATTTTGTGGGAATATGATTGCATAATTTTGGACGTGTTGACTACAGGCTTTTCAATGTGATGTGATCCATTCACGCTATACATGGAATGTATTAATTTTTATCGTAAATAAATATATGTGATATATACTGCATAAATATTATACAAAAAATTTAATATACATATATAATTTTATTTTATTTATTTTATTATTTTTGGGAAAAAATCCCTCAAGGTATCATTGAATAATTTTTTAGGTGATTGCGCAGGTGACGTGCGCACCGAGACTGGGTCGCGCAGGTGACTTGCGCGCCGTTGTGCAGGGTGGCCAATTTGCCTATAAATACTAGACCACCCCTCTTCATTTTTCACCGGTGTTCAACACTTTGAGAAATCAGAGCTCCCGTCGTGAAGGTATGGTGTACGTGCAAGTGGTGTGTGGGTCGTGCAAGTTAAGTTGCGCGCTGGTGTGAGAATTTGTGCGCCGGTTGGCAGTTGCACGCCACTATTGGTTTGGGCATAAAAGGAAGAGATTCGCGCAAGTTTGGAGTTGGGGAATCTTGTGTCGCGCAAGTGTCTGAGGAGGACTTGCGCACCCATTGTGACTTGCGCGCCGATACTTGCGTGCCGAGATAGACTTGCGCGCCAAGTAAGGTTTATTTACAGCAGTGATTTTCAGGCTACATGGAAGCTGGAAGTTTTCCTGATACCTTCGATGCAAAGAGAGGTTCATCTACGGGTGAAAATTGGGATTCAACAGAGCATCTACCTAAAGAGGAAGATGCATTCCTTCATGAAAATGAAGAGACCTACAGGTCTATAAACTGTGAGTGGATCCTTTCCGACGCAGTGAGTAATGAAAGAAGAAGAAGGTGATCGTCTCCACCAGTAGTGAGCCAGAGAGAGAGAAATAGGGATTGACCCTTGGGGAAGTAGTGAGCTGACCCTAAACCTTGTAAAGGCAGTGAGTCTGGGCATATAAGTGATCTAGCCCGAACTTTGTATTCACATCTAGTGAAGAATAGTGGAATTTGGTACGACCGGCCACTTGACGGTGTATGCTCATTGGACGTAGCCCAGTGAGGTTGAACCAAGTAAAAATCTCTTTGTGTGCCTATTTTCTTCCATGAATTGCATTAAAAGCATCATCATTAGATAAAGAAGTAAAGAAGTGATCATAGTTTACAAACAAGAGCAAACAAAGTGACCCTTGTAATAAAGAGGTCAAGATCTAGTGGGGTGGGAAGAACTTTGAAAAAGAATATCCATACCCTGATTCACCCCCCCCCCCTCAGGGTATATAGGCCCCTATTGGTCCTAAAAATTATGATAATAATGTGATAGAAATATTCATGTGTATATACAGCCTACCGTCTCCATGAATAGTGCATTTCATTTCTATGAAAAAATATACGAATTATTATAAATACATATATAATTATTACATAGGATATTTACATCATGGTTTTATATATAGATATTATTAAATCATTACAAAGGTAAGAGAATAAAAAAACAAGTCAAAATGTACTGGAAAAGAAAGGTAATTAACATCTGAAACAATGAAAATAATGAATGATTATTAAGAAATGGGTGATTAGATGTTATAAAGGATAATATATGATATTATACACATTATTATTGTTATCAAATAAGTTAATAACATGCATAAAACCATTATATAATAGGTTAAATAATATGTGATGAAAAGGAATTGCAGGGTAAGGGGATTTCAAGTCTGAATTTTATTTCTTCAATACTTATTCCAAATCCAACACTTGCTTCTTTTTTGTGGTGTATGTAATATCCTATGACATTTTATATCATGAATTTAATTTTTTTAATTATTTTAAATGTTTTTATTTATGTTTTTATTTCTTGGATTTAATGATACATAAGTTACTCAAGTAGTAAGGGATTTCATCTCAAATTCATTTCAGTTAGGAATCTTTTATTATTATGCATATAGTTTCTTTTTTATGGTGTATATACTAACCCAAGATATTTCAATTCATGAATAATTTACTATTCATGTTATTTTAACCATAAATTTTAATTATTTTATCTGAGCTAATATGAATTATAATTTACCAAGTGGTAAGGAATTTCAAAACATAATTCCCTTTGATTAGGTTATATTGCTTCCTCGTAGTTGTTAATTTTATAATATTATGTGTAGAATATATTTTCACTATAAATTTATTTATTAAAAATTGTTTTATTGGGATTTTAATTTCTTGCACATAATTGATTCATTGATTAATTCTAACTTAAATGCTACAATCATGTTAAGGGTTTATTTCAAAATATCATTCTAATAAATATTATTTTCACTTGAATTCCCATTAAAGGTAATTATTTTGTCAATGTTTACATAACCCTTTCATTCTCTTACACTCTATTTATTCATGATTCTTCTCAATTACTAGTATTATTTTTCACCATTTGATACTGAAACGCACGGCCGATTGTCGCCTATCGACCGGTCAAAGTTCCGGTGCTCTGCTAATGTGTATAGCAGCACTCGGGTCGAATCCTTGGCGATGGTACTTCGTAATAGTCGATTGTTTTTAGTTGATTGTATTTTGATTGGGGGGGTTTGTTTGGAGAGCTTAATTGAAATGTTTAATGAATGATGTTTAATTTAACAAGTTGATAAAGATTGGGTTGAGTTCATCATTAGGTTAGTTAAGCTTGTGATATCCTTGATCATTGCTTTATATTGCATTTAAATTAACACCCATGACACTAGATGATGTTGATTAGAATTCCTAAGTGTTAAGGCTTAAATCCAAGCCTTAAATTAACATAGGGTTCTAATATTGATCAAATATTGTTTATGGTAGTGTATTTATGGTTCCAATAATCCATGGAAACCACACGTTAAACAAATCAAGTCATTAATCCATGACATGCTAAGTCCAACATACACAATGTTAATTCAACGAATACTCATCGAGCAAAAGCTCTCAATCGCTTAACATACCTAAATTAAAACTCACCCCAATGAAAACTTTACTCAGCCATTATGATTTTTATTAATCTGGTAATATATGTTTACGGTGATGAATTATAAAGAGAAGAAAAAGAAAGGGACGAGATAAGAGTAGTGTGCCGAACACACACACGAAATATTTTGAGAATCAAAAATGGAATTTCGATTGAATGAGGAAGCAAGATAAGGTACTGTAATTTAAAATGATTCAAACTATTTTAAGACCATGAATATTATACTATAGAAGGTGGAGGAGAATAATAGATATTGAAGAATAAACTTTCATTAAAACAGAATTACAAAATAAAGGACTTACAAAATTACAAAAATGAAGAACACAAAAGTAAGTGAAAACAAAGAGAGGAGGAAAGGTCTCTCAAGTGAAAACATGAGTATGGCAGGTCCTACCAAGCCTTTGTTAAATCTTTGGTCGTGCCAATATGATCTCCTCTCTTCTGAAATACCAACCCCTCTCAATGAGAGAAGGAGAGAGTATTTATAGCCCAAGGAGTGGACTGTTTGCATTCCCAATCTGTCCCTCCACTTGCATCGCCAATTTGGAAATTCAGACAGCCGAAGCTTCAAATATCTCCTTCTTAAAAGTTGTAGACAATAATGTTGTCCGACTACTCTCAAAATTTGGAGTCATTTGGACGTAAGGATAAAACGTTGTGGCCGGTTGTATAAACAAACTTAAACTGTCTATTTCAATCCAGTATTTTTGAAGTTCATAATGTGAAAGGGTTTTGGAATATTAGGATGCCTTCAAATCCGAATGGTTTCTTCACCAAAGTCGGCCGCCTACATCTCCTCTTTTACACTGCAAAATCTCAGCTTGCTTGGATGATCACATCAGGAGATATGTCATGCATACTATACTGATTTTCATTCTCGTCCAGAATAGTGGGCTGGACTTCAAAGATTTATTTGGGCCCCTTGTACTTGGATTTGGGCCATGAAATTTTTATCCAAGATGCAATCTAGTGTCCCCCGAATTATGGGGGAGAGTTATGGTTTTTGGACTTCTGTATTGAGCCCAGTAAATAAATTTTCAAGGCTGGTCCAGTTTGTTCACAGATTCTTTGGTCTTGTTTGTGAGGACCATATGACCCTTCAACTGGAAGAATTGGATCATGGTGCCTTCTAATGAAATGTTTTATATTTAAAGGAGAATCCTACAAAAGAAGAACCACGCAATTTGGATCAGTATAGTGATAGTTATAATTAAAACATTAAACTGACTCAATTTGACTACTTCTAAAAATGCTCAAATATTATACTTAATATTAAAACATTAATATTTCACACAAATTATGCACATTTCATATAAAATATGTAACACCCCAAGCTTCTACGTTACGCTTCTCTTTGAATAATGTGATAGCGTGTGTTGTACGCAACACCGAGTTCTAACACACCATAACTAATCAAACTAGCCGTTATGAATAGTAATACCTACTTTTTGAAATTATATATATTTTATATTTGAAAATGGACTTCATTTTTGGATTCGGAATATCGAATTTAGCCTAAGGTGAAATTTTGGTACATTTCGGATAACTTTCATATTTTGATGAATAGTGAAAATTACTAAATTTTAATTAAAAACAACCTTTTTAATCAAAATAATTAATAGAGATAAATTATGAATTTGAGTGGTTTTAAAGTATATTTAGAATATATTTTTACCGTTTAATATAATTTTGGTCATTGGACATAATTTTACAATTAAACCGAACATAAACAAGTGTCAATCTTTTGATAGTTATTATCTCTTAAAAACACGCTTTTTGTTTTGACAGCGGGAATTAATTTTAAATTAATTTCTGCCACTTCTGTGTTTTGAATTTAGGAAAATGGATTCCATAATTGGAATCAGGATGTCCAAATTGTGTAAATTGGTAACTTTTATTTTTAGACATTTTGAATAATTATTGCGGTAAATATTTTATTTACCATGGTTAAGGGTAAATCCGGTAAATAAGGGTTAAAAAAATAATATTATAATAATACTAAATTACCCTAAAACGTGTCTTAACCCTATTGGTTGATACATGGTCGACCATGGGCATCTTTCGGTCAATTTCGGGACCCCATGGATCCACTTGTAAGTGATAATGACACTTTATTTTAATTAAGTTAAAATGAATACGAAAATGACACAAGCATATATCTTTTAGAAAAACAATTGTTACATAGGTTTATATATGTTGGATTTTAGATTATAAATATTCATTAGAAAGATAAAACGATTTCCTACATAATGATATTTTATTTATAATTTTTAGACATTAAATAATTTATTTTATTTATGACACAATGATGATGCAGTAATTACTACAATAGTGAAAAATTAAAATAATTGATATTATAAATACCCAAATAAATATAATATGAAACTTTTAATGAATTAAACTAATTTTATAGGATAATAGGATATATTAGGACTGATTTAATTGACTTTGTTCGAAGTAATCAATCTGTTATGAGTTTCACAAAAATCAACTATTGAATAGTGTCAAAATTGACTTAAAAGAGTTCTTAAAACAAATATTATATTATTAATTGATATTAAATTCCTAAAAATCTAAGGTTCGGCCAAGAGACTTATACCATGATAGGTTAATCATTAATGGACCACTTGGGTGTCTCTTGGATGTATATAGTATGTTTATTAACCATATTATATAAACATACAAAGAGACATTGTAAAAGTGAAACTAATTAACTTAAAGTTAATACTTAAAGATAAGGTTAATATAAGTACCCAAACCTGTCTAAATTCTATTGGTTGAGTAGTTTTCTACCCATCACCACCTTAACCTTTGAATAGTAAACTTTGGAGCCATTGGAAACCGATTATGAATTTATTATAAACTAATATCTCTAGCTTTTCCAAAGGTGCCCCTCACCCCTCTTATAAAAGGGCACTCCTCCTTCCCATTTCTTCACACCTTCAAAGCCTTTTGGTTCGGCCAAACTCTATCTAAATACTCTCCCAACATCTCTCAATACAACCTAGAGGCCTTATTTTGATCAGAAAGCCAACCTAAGGAGCCCTTTTGATCAAATCAAAAGGAAGAACCCGAAGAAGAGGTAATGATTTCACCACCCTTTTCTAAGTTCATTTCTTCTTCCACTTCTTATTCCTTTGTTGTTACCATTCTAAAATAATAAATCCAGTATCATATATATACTGTGATGTTATTATAAATATGGTACAACAATATTCAGTATTCTATCCACCCTTTGAATAACATGTCACCATACGTGCGTACGTACGGCTTACCGTCTCCACGTCGTGGTGTAATTGTTATTCAATATAATATTATTTGGATGGGTATAATAATGATGTGTAACTCATGTAAATAATAAATATAACATGTTAAGGATTCTTTATATATGATATACCATCCATTATATATTATTTTAATATCAAAAGAATGATATTGTCGCTCGTGCGTACGTACGGACTACCGTCTCCACGAACGCGATGAGATTCATTCTCCATTGTATCCATTCAAGTATAATTATCATTTGATGATTTAAAAGATGATGTTTAAGGACTTGATATCATTCTGGATATGAATAATATAAAACCTATCCTTTACAAACATGTCTTACGTAACAAAACATATAAAAGAAAACAAGTAAGTTAACATCCGAAACAACGATAATTCTAAGATATTATTAACAAGTCAATGTTAAAAGATCATATATGATATCATATTAAAATATATTATTCTTGTATAATTTAATAACAATTATTTCACCATTATACAGGAGGTTAACCTACCCCAACCAAGTAAAATTACAAGGTAAGGGTTATTTCACAATCTCTTCATTATCCGAGGTTGTTTATATGTAATAATCTACTGGGATCTCTTTATCATCCACATCCATGTTTCTTAAAAATGTATTTCAAAACATTTTTACTATTTACTAGAATATGAGTTAAAGTCATTTATACCCTTTTTGACTTTTATAAGTGGTTTATAAAGGAATCTTTCCATCGTTTTCAAAACAAGGTCCTTTTTAACCTTTTCGACAGAATTAAGGTAAGAATGTTTTTTTTAACTTATACGGCGGGTGCGGCTATTTTCCGCCGTTATAAAATCTTCAAAGATTCCCTTACAAGCTTATAAGAATATTTTCAAAAAAATGTTTTATTTTATATAGATCTTAAATGATTTCAAAATAAAAGGAGATATTTCTTTAAAAAGAATTTTGATTTCATCTATGTCAACATCCTTTGATGGATTTTAAGATTATTTGAAGTTGAATTATTATGATACAAAACTTCTATATTTTATTGAAGGTTTTGTGATATTTTTGACTGTGGATGTGCTATATTTATACCATTCATAGTTTATAGTGAAAGTATTGACATTTCGTATGCTAGTTTTAATACGAATGTTTATGTTATGTTTAAACCTTTTCATATGGGAATGCATTGGACTTAATATGTGACGGGTGGAGCCCGCTATAGCTCCTCGATGCATCGGTAGGTCTCATGAGACAAACTAGTGTCTTGGCACAAGGCCTTGAAAAAATCTTATTTGTAGTCTTGGCACGAGGCCTTGGCTATGTGGTTATGATAGTCTGGCATTATGCATTCCAACATTATGAAAGTGGTTCATGATTTTGCATGTGATTATTCGATTAGTAGAATATCCATGTGAACAAGTAAATGGCATTATTTAATTTTACTTTTTCCATACTATGTTGAAGTTCAAGTTTAAAAGGCTTTTGTTTTAGTGATTCATTGCCTTAAATGTTTATGCTTATTTTTGAATGTTCCGTTATATTGTTATCCTTACTGGGCATTTGAGCTCACCCCTTTTCTATGTTTTATTTTTCCCAGGATGTGAAGATGTAAGTTATGAATGACCTGCAGGGATATTATGAGGGGATTATAGTGTGGACTGTGGAAACATTATGTTGTTGTAGTAGTTATTCATTTTATGATGTAATGTAAAACTTATGAATATATCTAGTGTTTCCAAGGCTACTAAACCAATCGGTCTTTCGAGATTTGATCTTTCTTGTGATCATGCCAATGTTATGTAATAATGCACCGACTCTAGGTAACTAGGGTCGGGGTGTTACAGTTGGTATCAGAGGAAGTTTAGTACAAACCTTGGAAGCTAGATTTAGATAAACTCTGATTAGAGCACGTAGACCTAAGATGAACTTTGAGGATTAGTATAGAAGAACTTCCTAGAATTTTGGTATTGTAGAGATTTTGTGAGTTTTCCGAGCAATACATCCCTGTCTGGATACGAGCAGGTAGAGGCGGCTCTGGCACAGATGTACCTAGGGGTAAAACCCGAAAACACCGCTTTGAGCTAGACTCGAACGGGAACTGGTGCACGACAACGGGCCTTGCTGCACTCTTGGTTACGACACTCCCGGGGGATATGCTTAGGATAACTCTCATTTTCTTTACAAATCATTATGAAGGGATTATGAGTATATACTTCCTCAAAGAAAACATTTTTATGATTATGGATTATATCCATAAATAGTTCAATTTATGTTAAGTGTTTTATAAGTATGGGATTATGTATTTTGATTAATAAACTGATCTAGTTTATGCCATTGTTTAGAAATGGCGCCTAGTGGAAGAAATGGAAACCGTATCAATGCACGCACTCCATGTATGGATTTCCCTCCTGCTCAATATAATTATAGTGGGGCTGGTGATGCAACTGGTGCCGATCAGCTAATCACCATACTGGGACAACTTACTCAGGTTATGAATAATAACCTTACCCGTATGGAGCACCCTGATCTGCAGCGTGGAGGATCAATGTTAGATCGATTCATGAGGCAACAACCACCAACGTTCAATGGGAGTACAAATCCCTTATTATCTGAGCAATGGATATTTTCCCTAGAGAAAATATTTCAGGCTTTGGGGTGCAGTGAAAGGGAAAAAGTTATCATGGCAGTTTACCGCCTCACTGGAGATGCTGATCAATGGTGGTCATTGATTCAAAACATGAAGGAAGATGATGAAGTATCAAATATGGAGTGGAGGGAGTTCAAAAATCTGTTTTTAGAAAAATACTTTCCTCGCGACCATCGAGCAGATATGGAAAGGCAATTTCTGAGTCTGAGACAAAAGGAGGATGACAATGTCACAAAGTATGAGGCTAACTTTACAAGGTTAGCGAGGTATTCTGGAGATTATATTCGCAACCCAAGAAGTAAGATTGATCATTTCTTTGATGGGTTAAAAACCATTTCTCCGTCGAGCATTAGTCTCACAATCCTTTTCATCGTACGAAGACATTGTCTCATGTGCTATCAAGACCGAAAAGGAATTCTCTAAGTCTTATGACTTTAAAGCAAAGCAAGAGAAGAAGAGACCTGCTGATCAATCTGGGAATGGAAATAAGGGGAATAAGGGAAAGGTTGAATATCCATCTTGTGGTAAATGCGGGAAGAAACACCCCGGTGCTTGCTTGAAGGGAATGGGAGTCTGTTACAAGTGTGGTGAAAAAGGCCACCAAGCTCATGATTGCAAGGGGAAGAAGGAAGCTACCAACGTTCAGTGCTACAATTGCATGGAGATGGGGCATTATGCAAATTCATGTCCTAAGCGTCAGGAGAACTTACCTTATAAAAGGCCAAGGGATCAAGGCCAGGATTATGCTATCACTACTGCAGAGGTAGAAGCTCCAAAAGACGTGGTGGCAGGTAATTTAATGGTTTCCTCAAGTTTAGAAAATGCATTATTTGACTCTGGATCTTCGCATTGTTTCATATCTTCCCAGTTTCCTAAGAAAATTAGATATTTCCAATTTGATTTAATAAGGGAGTTGTCAGTTAAAACTCCTAAGGGAAGTATCATTGCAACAAAGTTTTGTGAATCAGTCCCCATTAGAGAACATAAATTTTCTTTATCTGCTGATCTCATCGTCATACCAATGATTGAGTTTGATATAATCCTCGGTATGGACTTGATTTCGGACTATGATGCGAAGATTTATTGTAAAAAGAAAGAAGTTATGATTCTTGATGATAATGATAAGGAACACCTTATCTTTAGAGCAGAATCATCACCACCTAATTCTTATTTAGATCCACCCTCAATAGCTCAACTAAATTCAATTATTGGAGAGGAATAGAATGAAATAACTACGGGTGAGGAAAGGAATGTTCAAATAGAGGATGTACCTGTTGTGAAAGAATTTGTAGATGTATTTCCGGAAGATTTACCTGGACATCCTCCAGAACGAGAAGTTGAGTTTTCCATTGATTTGATTCCTGGATCAAGGCCTATATCGAAGACCCCTTATAGACTGGCCACTGTAGAGTTAGTCGAACTAAAGAAACAACTAGAGGAATTGAGTAATAAGGGATTTATTCGCCCTAGTGTTTCTCCATGGGGAGCCCTTGTTCTTTTTGTTAAAAAGAAAGATGGATCTATGAGGTTATGTATCGACTACAGGGAGATCAATGCTATAACGATAAAGAAAAAGTATCCCCTACCTCGTATTGATGATTTATTTGACCAACTGCATGGAGCTCAATACTTTTCAAAGATTGACCTTCGATCTGGATACCATCAGTTGTGTGTGAAGAAGGAAGGCATTTCGAAGACAGCATTTCAAACCAGGTACGGGCATTATGAGTTTACCGTAATGCCGTTTGGATTGACTAATGCACCCTCTGTATTCATGGATCTGATGAATAGAGTTTTCAAGTAGTATCTCGATGAATTTGTGGTGGTATTTATCGATGATATATTGGTATACTCCAAAACCTACGAAGATCATGAAAATCACTTGCGCGTTATCTTGAAGACTCTGAGGAGACATGAATTATATGGGATGTTTAGCAAGTGTGAATTCTGGCTTCAGGAGATTTCTTTTCTTGGCCATATTGTCTCTAAAGATGGAATCTTTGATGATCCTTCTAAGACCAAGGCAATCCAAGAATGGCCAGCACCTACGAGTATAACTGAGGTACGCAGTTTTATTGGTTTGGCAGGTTATTATCGACGTTTCGTCCAGAATTTTGCCCAATTGGCTAACCCATTAACGAAGCTCACACGTAAAGGGGTTAAATTTGTTTGGACAAAAGAGTGTGAAGAATGTTTTGAAGAACTGAAGAAAAGATTAGTCAATGCTCCTATATTGACTCTACCATCGGGGAATGATGGGTTCGTTATTTATAGTGATGCATCGAAGAAAGGACTTGGTTGTGTCCTTATGCAGAATGATAGAGTTATTGCCTATGCATCACGACAGTTGAAAATTCATGAACAAAACTATCCTACTCATGATCTCGAGTTAGCAGCTGTGATCTTTGCTTTGAAGATATGGAGGCACTACCTCTATGGTGAAAATGTGAGATTTATACTGATCACAAGAGTTTGAAGTATATTTTCTCACAAAAAGAACTCAATATGAGGCAAAGGAGATGGCTTGAATTACTCAAGGATTATGATTTCACGATACACTACCACCCGGGGAAAGCAAACAAGGTGGCAGATGCTTTGAGTAGAAAAGACCATGGAGTTTTGAACAATATGAGAATTGAATGGGATCCAATTTTCATGGATCTAGTGAAGATGGACATGGGATTAACCAGGGAAGGCGAAACATCATTTCTTTTTCAAATGGTTGCCAAACCATCTTTAATAGAAAGGATTAAGAGTACTCAGACCGATGATGAAGAATTTCAAAAGAAGATTAAAGCTGTGAATGATGGGAGATTGAGAGACTTTGTGTATGAAGATGGAATTTTGAAATTTGGGAAGAGACTTTGTGTTCCTGATATACCTGATCTAAAAAGGGAATTGCTGGATGATGCTCATAGTTCCAATTTCTCTATACACCCTGGGAGCACCAAAATGTATAGAGATTTGAAGGAACATTTTTGGTGGGACAACATGAAGAGGGAGATTGCTGATTTTGTGTCAAGATGTATGGTTTGTCAACAAGTGAAAGCTGGAAGGCAACAGCCTGGAGGAGTCATGCAACCTCTTCCCATACCGGAGTGGAAATGGGACAATATTACGATGGACTTTGTCATGGGGCTACCAAAGACTCCTAGAAGGAATGATGCAATATGGGTGATTGTTGATCGTCTTACCAAGTCAGCACATTTTCTTACTATAAGAGAAGATCTACCCCTGGAACGTCTAGCAAGACTTTATCTTAATGAAGTTGTGAGACTTCATGGAGTACCCTTATCAATTGTTTCTGATCGAGATCCCCGTTTTACTTCAATATTTTGGAAAAGTCTTTAGAAATCCCTAGATACTGAACTTCATTTGAGCACTGCTTACCACCCTCAGACAGACGGACAATCAGAACAGACTATTCAAACCTTAGAAGACATGTTGAGATCTTGCTCACTTGACTTTCAGGGTATGTGGGATCAATATTTACCTCTGGTAGAATTTTCCTATAACAATAGCTTCCATTCGAGTATTCAGATGGCACCATATGAAGCGTTATACGGAAAGAGATGCCGTACACCAACCTGTTGGGATGACGTTGGTGAAAGAAAACTTGTAGGCCCAGAACTGGTGGAGGAAACGGTGGAAAAGGTGAAAGTAATCCAAAATCACATCAAAGCAGCTCAAAGTAGGCAGAAGAGCTATGCCGATAATCGAAGGAAGGATTTGGAATTTCAAGTCGGTGATCATGTTTTCCTGAAGGTATCTCCGTGGAAGGGAGTCATACATTTTGGTAAGAAAGGTAAATTGAGTCCCAGGTACATCGGACCTTTCGAAATTCTAGAACGAATTGGGGTTGTAGCTTACCGATTGGCAATGCAGCCAAGTCTCTCCAAAGTTCACGATGTGTTCCACGTATCTCTGTTGAGGAAATACATGCCGGATCCAACGCATGTAATCACCTATGAGGAATTAGAACTGGAACCTGATCTGTCTTATTGCGAAGAGCCCGTCAGGATTCTTGATACGAGAGAACAAGTACTGAGAAACCGGACGACGCGTCTGGTAAAAGTTTTGTGGAGAAACCATAAGATGGAAGAGGCAACGTGGGAACCCGAGGAACTTATGATGAAGAACCACCCGAGTCTTTTTATACAGTAATACCCTAGAAATTGCGAGGACGCAATTATTTTAAGGAGGGGAGAATGTAACACCACAAGCTTCTACAGTACGCTTCTCTTTGAATAATGTGATAGCGTGTGTTGTACGCAACACCGAGTTCTAACACACCATAACTAATCAAACTAGCTGTTATGAATAGTAATACCTACTTTTTGAAATTATATATATTTTATATTTGAAAATGGACTTCATTTTTGGATTTGGAATATCGAATTTAGCCTAAGGTGAAATTTTGGTACATTTCGGATAACTTTCATATTTTAATGAATAGTGAAAATTACTAAATTTTAATTAAAAACAACCTTTTTAATCAAAATAATTAATAGTGATAAATTATGAATTTGAGTGGTTTTAAAGTATATTTAGAATATATTTTTACCATTTAATATAATTTTGTTCATTGGACATAATTTTATAATTAAACCAAACATAAACAAGTGTCAATCTTTTGATAGTTATTATCTCTTAAAAACACGCTTTTTATTTTGACAGCGGGAATTAATTTTAAATTAATTTCTTCCACTTCTATGTTTTGAATTTATGAAAATGGATTCCATATTTGGAATCAGGATGTCCAAATTGTGTAAATAGGTAACTTTTATTTTTAGACATTTTGAATAATTACTGCGGTAAATATTTTATTTACCATGGTTAAGGGTAAATCCGGTAAATAAGGGTTAAAACAATAATATTATAATAATACTAAATTACCCTAAAACATGTCTTAACCCTATTTCTTGATACATGGTCGACCATGGGAATCTTTGGGTCGATTTTGGGACCCCATGGATCCACTTGTAAGTGATAATGACACTTTATTTTAATTAAGTTAAAATGATTACAAAAATGACAGAAGTATATATCTTTTAGAAAAACAATTGTTACATAGGGTTATATATGTTGGATTTTAGATTATAAATATTCATTAGAAATATAAAAATATTTCCTACATAATTATATTTTATTTATAATTTGTAGACATTAAATAATATATTTTATTTATGACACAATGATGATGCAGTAATTACTACAATAGTGAAAAATTAAAATAATTGATATTATAAATACCCAAATAAATATAATACGAAAATTTTAATGAATTAAAATAATTTTCCAGGATAATAGGATATATTAGGACTTTTTTAATGGACTTTTTTCGAAGTAATAAATCTGTTATTATTTTCACAAAAATCAACTATTGAATAGTGTCAAAATTGACATAAAAGAGTTCTTAAAACAAATATTATATTATTAATTGATATTAAATTCCTAAAAATATAAGGTTCAGCCAAGAGACTTATATCATGATAGGTTAATCATTAATGGACCACTTGGGGGTCTCTTGGATGTATATAGTAAGTTTATTAACCATATTATATAAACATACAAAGAGACATTGTAAAAGTGAAACTAATTAACTTAAAGTTAATACTTAAAGATAAGGTTAATATAAGTACCCAAACCTGTATAAATTATATTGGTTGAGTTGTTTTCGACCCATCCCCACCTTAACCTTTGAATAGTCAACTATGGAGCCATTGGAATCCGATTATGAATTTATTATAAACTAATATCTCTAGCCTTTCCAAAGGTGCCCCTCACCCCTCTTATAAAAGGGCACTCCTCCTTCCCATTTCTTCACACCTTCAAAGCCTTTTGATTCGGCCAAACTCTTTCCAAATACTCTACCAACATCCCTCAATACAACCTAGAGGCCTTAGTTTGATCAGAAAGCCAACCTAAGGAGCCCTTTTGATCAAATCAAAAGGAAGAACCCGAAGAAGAGGTAATGATTTCACCACCCTTTTCTAAGTTCATTTATTCTTCCACTTCTTCTTCCTTTGTTGTTACCATTCTAAAATAATAAATCCAGTATCATATATATACTGTGATGTTATTATAAATATGGTACAACCATATTCAGTAGTCTATCCACCCTTTGAATAACATGTCACCATACGTGCGTACGTACGGCTTACCGTCTCCACGTCGTGGTGTAATTGTTATTCAATATAATATTATTTGGATGGGTATAATAATGATGTGTAACTCATGTAAATAAGAAATATAACATGTTAATGGTTCTGTATATATGATATACCATCCATTATATATTATTTTAATATCAAAAGAATGATATTGTTGCTCGTGCTTACGTACGGACTACCGTCTCCACGAACGCGATGAGATTCATTCTCCATTGTATCCATTCAAGTATAATTATCATTTGATGATTTAAAAGATGATGTTTAAGGACTTGATATCATTCTGGATATGAATAATATAAAACCTATCCTTTACAAACATGTCTTACGTAACAAAACATATAAAAGAAAACAAGTAAGTTAACACCCGAAACAACGATAATTCTAAGATATTATTAACAAATCAATGTTAAAAGATCATATATGATATCATATTAATATATATGATTCTTGTATAATTTAATAACAATTATTTCACCATTATACAGGAGGTTAACCTACCCCAACCAAGGAAAATTACAAGGTAAGGGTTATATCACAATCTCTTCATTATCCGAGGTTGTTTATATGTAATAATCTACTGGGATCTCTTTATCATCCACATCCATGTTTCTTAAAAATATATTTCAAAACATTTTTACTATTTACTAGAATATGAGTTAAAGTCATTTATACCCTTTTTGACTTTTATAAGTGGTTTATAAAGTAATATTTCCATCGTTTTCAAAACAAGGTCCTTTTTAACCTTTTCGACAGAATTAAGGTAAGAATGTTTTTTTTAACTTATACGGCGGGTGCGGCTATTTTCCGCCGTTATAAAATCTTCAAAGATTCCCTTACAAGATTATAAGAATATTTTCAAAGAAAATGTTTTATTTTATATGGATCTTAAATGATTTCAAAATAAAAGGAGATATTTCTTTAAAAAGAATTTTGATTTCATCTATGTCAACATCCTTTGATGGATTTTAAGATTATTTGAAGTTGATTTATTATGATACAAATCTTCTATATTGTATTGAAGTTTTTGTGATATGTTTGACTGTGGATGTGCTATTTTTATACCATTCATAGTTTATAGTGAAAGTATTGACATTTCGTATGCTATTTTTAATACGAATTTTTATGTTATGTTTAAACCTTTTCATATGGGAATGCATTGGACTTAATATGTGACGGGTGGAGCCCGCTATAGCTCCTCGATGCATCGGTAGGTCTCATGAGACAAACTAGTGTCTTGGCACAAGGCCTTGACAAAATTTTATTTGTAGTCTTGGCCCGAGGCCTTGGTTATGTGGTTATGATAGTCTGGCATTATGCATTCCAACATTATGAAAGTGGTTATTGATTTTGCATGTGATTATTCGATTAGTAGAATATCCATGTGAACAAGTAAATGGAATTAATTAATTTTACTTTTGCCATACTATGTTGAAGTTCAAGTTTAAAAGGCTTTTATTTTAGTGATTCATTACCTTAAATGTTTATGGTTATTTTTGAATGTTCCGCTATATTGTTATCCTTTCTGGACATTTGAGCTCACCCCTTTTCTATGTTTTATTTTTCCCAGGATGTAAAGATGTAAGTTATGAATGACCTGCAGGGATATTATGAGGGGATTATAGTGTGGACTGTGGAAACATTATGTTGTTGTAGTAGTTATTCATTTTATGATGTAATGTAAAACTTATGAATATATCTAGTGTTTCCAAGGCTACTAAACCAATCGGTATTTAGAGATTTGATCTTTCTTGTGATCATGCCAATGTTATGTAATAATGCACCGACTCTGGCTAACTAGGGTCGGGGCGTTACAAAATAAGTAAAGGGGGAATATAATAAGTCATGAAAATATTAATAACATCAACTCCCCCACACTTAGATTTGCGCGTGTCCTCATGTGCAACAAATATAAAAACATGACAAAATCATTTTCACTCACCAACAAATATTAAAATTTTGTTTTCTCCAATCAGGGGAGGTTTAGACTATTTCACTCATCCATATTGAATTCCATCACAAATTTGGTTCACAATAATGCATCAGAAACAATTCATTTTTTCATGTTCAAGGTTTGAATTGGAAAATGTAGGCACTCAAAACTTACTTCTCTCAAGATGATAAAAATGTATTTTAGGAGGTTCACTCATTCACCAACAAAAAGTGAAAATCAAGAGTTTGTAAGAGATCTCAGCTTCCATTCCCAAATATAATGTGTACAAGAATCAAGAGGTCTTTTAAGGGGTTTTTCAGTGGCTATGGGACGGTAGGTATATAATGTCCAAAGGAAAATAGGGGTTAAAAACACCAACATGGAAAAATCAATGCACATTTTTTTTGAAATTTTATTTGAAAGGAAATAGAAACACATATTTACAAGGGCATGAATGTGTGATGAATGAAAAGTGAGGGAGATAGAAAATGGAATAGGGTGAGATGATGGAATATGTACAACATGGAAGACTTCCAATAATGACACAATACAAGATGATTCAAGTGTTCTTTTTTTATCTCTTTTTGCTGTTTTTTTTCGAAAGTTGTGCTTGAAACAAGTCTCACAGTCATCTCCCAACCCATGCTTGATCTTCTCATGGAACTAATTTTAGTAGTTATAACACGATCAAAGGTTGATGATGAATGATTTTTGACCCACCCAAGACACAACCCATTCCTTTTTTTCATTTTTTTTAATATAGTTTTTTTTCATTTTTTTTGAACACTTTTCAATGACTTTTGTACAAATGAAAATTACACATATACACCCCAAAGCTCACAGAATTACAACCTCTCCCCCACACTTGAATGGATGCTTGCCCTCAATAATATTATTACACATTGGAAATCAATGAATGTACGCCCAAAAATGAAGTCCATTCCCCCCACACTTAAATTTTGATAAATTGTACAATGAAAATCCATGAAGATGTTGGGTGGGAAAAGGTATTAGGCTTGTGATGTGGCTATCAAAAGAAAGGTTTTCATAGGCTCAAATGGGCTTTCAAAAGTAGGATCAATGTAAGGGTAACGGGAGGCTATTTGGCTATTCTGATTCTCATGTGGCTTAGAAAATGCCTCTATCATATTAATGCACACAAAAGATGGAAATTCAGCTTGAAGGTCCACAAACTCAAGACTCACAATCAGTGGTGAAGACACACAATAAAAAATATGGCCATAGATGACCTTGGCATGAAGGCTAATGTTATTCCTCACGGTAGGGGAGAATCATTTTCCACCAAAAATTATTCATTCAAAATGTTTGTTATTGACACATAATTGTTTACCCAATTTTGAGATAAAAATTCAATATATTTGAGTTTAAAACAAGCCTTTTGACTCCCCAAAATGGTTGGACAGAATTTCAATATTGGATGATTAGTAATTATGACACCCCCTTTTTTTGTTAATTTTCATTTTTTTTTTTATTTTTTTTTATTTTTAATGACACATCCACACAAAAGAGAAAATAGAAAAAAGGTTGTGGAAGAATGTTGTAAAAAAATGAGAGGGAGAGAGGAAGAAGAAGAAATAGAGAGAAGAAGAGAGGGAAGAGAGATTGAGAGAGAGAGAGTTAAAGGGAAAGTGGTGCCCCCTGGTTTGTATTTGGTGGGTCTCCATCCAGTGGTGGTTCTATTGAAGTGGTTGGGGTTTTGATGGAAGTCAATGTGGATCCAGGACAATGGGAAGTTACCTGAAAGATAAAATTCATTATTCATCTAATGAAAATCTAAAAAGAAATTGAAATTTCATAAAATTAAAAGAAAACATGGGTTGCCTCCCAAGAAGCGCTGCATTTATTTGTCTACAGCTGGACAATTGCAGTGGACTACCCATAGTCTGACGGTGGCCATCGTATTTTCTCAACTCCAGTGTGCTTCCAGAAAAACTTTTT
Source organism: Viscum album (assembly GCA_963277665.1). Classification (NCBI taxonomy): domain Eukaryota; kingdom Viridiplantae; phylum Streptophyta; class Magnoliopsida; order Santalales; family Viscaceae; genus Viscum; species Viscum album. The sequence goes on from OY728145.1 coordinate 195,903,266, forward strand.
CTTTGGGAGGCCTGGTGATTCATTGAATAATTTCTTCCCATCCTTGTTGGTGTGCTTGCAATTCAATGGGGGTGGAAAGAGAATATGACTATCCTCCCTTTGGTCTTCAATGTGAGGAATGATTTTATCCACAAAGTGATGATTTTCTATTCTTGGAAATTCAGGAAGATGTCTCAATTCTGATGGTTCATTTATGTAAGGTTCGGATAACACAAAAGTAGAGTATGAGATCCCAATTGTTTTTGACTCATTTATTTCATCACTTACCCATGTAGAGTAATGAGGATTAGTGGAGTCATAAGACTGAATAAAATTTTCAATATCCTTTACTTCAATGTTTTTCGCCAAAGAATGGTCAATTTCAACCTCACCAGTGATCAATTTATTAATTAGGGTACAAATATCACAAACATCACTACCATCAGGACAATATAAACAAATTGGTTCAAGGTTCACTTCACATATAACAGAATTTTCAGAATCATGGATAGGAAAGGATGAATTTGGGATAATCTGATCTGAATCAACAAATGAGCATTCTAGTTCATTTTTCTCAATACCATCCATGTTGGAGCATTGGAGGTCAGAGGTGAGATGGGATTCTAAAGAGTTTTCAAGATCCTTTAGATCAATGGAGTTTGCATTTGTAATGTCAACATCAATTTCACCATTAATCACTTGGTTAATGAGGATACAATATTCACAAACTCCTCTATTAGTAGAACAGGAAGAACATGATGGATTAGGATTCAAAACACTCTCATAGGGAGTTTCAGAAACATGGATTGAGAATGCAGAGTGATCCTCAGATGGGTATCGCATGGCTTGGAAAATGTTGAACTTGACCAGTTGGTCACCGAATTCCATGGATAAGATGCCAGAATGTACATAAATTTTGGTTTTAGATGTCATAAGGAATGGTCTTCCTAGAATTAGGGGATATCGAGAAGAGTTCGTCTCACCTTCCATGTCAAGGACATAGAAATCAGCTGGGAAGATAAGATCATTGACCCGAACAAGAACATCCTCAATTATCCCCTCAGGACTGGAAGTGCTTCGATTGGCTAATTGAATGAAAACACCCGTTGGGTGCAAGGGACCTAGACCAAGGTTGGATTAAATGGATTTGGGCATGACATTTATTGAGGCTCCAAGGTCTATGAGTGCATCATCAAATTTGGAACTCCCTATTTGACATGGAACCGTGAAGGTCCCTGGATCTTTGCACTTCATGGGAATGGACTGTTGGGTTGAAACATTTTCAATGTTCCTATGTTGCCTCTTATGGGTGCACAATTCCTTAAGAAACTTGGCATACTTAGGGATTTGTTTGATGGCATCTAAGAGGGGGATGTTCACTTCAACACGTCTAAACATGTCAAGCATTTCAGGATCAGGTTCAAAGGACTTCTTAGGCTTGGAGATGGCTTGAGGAAAAGGAATTGGGTTCCTTAGAGGAATGGAAGGAGGTGAAGGAGTGGATTCAAGTTCCTTTTCCAGCTTTTTGTTCTTTTCATTTTCTAGATCAACATCAAAAGGGGAGGTAGAGAAATCAGCATGGGGCATTGCAATTTGCTTTCCCTATCTAAGTGCAATTTCACTTACATTACCCTTAGGGTTGGGTAATGGTTGAGCTGGGAGTTGGGATGAATTGGATGGTTGTTGCTGGCTGAGGTGGGATACAAGTTGACCTATTTGGGTTTCAATGTTCTTGAGGCTAGAACGGGTGAAGGAAGCAAGATCCTCTACAGCACTTTCCCATGGTTGTTTAGAAGAAGAGGCTTGTCCCAAATTGCGTTGGCCTTGATTTTGGTTCTTGGGAAAGCGATTGTATTGGGTGGGGAATTGGGAAGGCTCATTAGGATAGTGGAATCCAGGAGGAGGATTGTTCCTTTGGGGTTGAGGAACAAAAGGATAAGGTTGATGGATGTTACCACCACTTTGACCATATTGGAACTGGTTTGGATTTTGATGAGGGAACTGAGGAGGATGAGAAATGGGATTACCATACCTCAGAGGTGGGTTAAAGGTAGAAGAGAAGGGCTCAGAGTGGGGTTGGTTGAAGTTTCTAACAAACTGACCTGTTTGTTGAGGGTTGAAGTTTCGCTGAGCATATGACGCATTGAGCTCCATTGGACTAGATGAATCAGATGGATCATCTTGAAGTTGTGGACATGTGTCAGTCGGATGAGATGGAGGGTTGCAGATTCCACAATTCTTGATAGGTCCAGGGAATAGTGACTGTGGAGAAGATGAGGTTGGGGCTTTGGTAGCCACCGCTAGTTGACGCACAAGACCTGTAAGTTCACTCATCCACTCAGTCATCTTGTTGGGCTCTATGGATTGATTCTCTTGGGCTTGTTTCACTTGAGCATGTGCTCGAGTATGGAATTGCTGCGTGTTTGCAGCCATGTTGCTTATGAGTTCTTGTGCAGCTGCAGGAGTTTTGTCAACAAGAGCACCGCCACTTGCGGCATCAATGAGAGTTCTCTCCATAGCCAATAACCCCTCATAGAAGTATTGGATCAGGAGTTGGTCAGGGATTTGATGGTGTGGACAAGTTGCCACACGCTTTTTGAACCTCTCCCAATACTCATCGAGTGATTCATTAGGGAATTGACAGATGCCGCTTATTTCCTTTCGGATAGAAGCTGTTCGGGAAGCGGGAAAGAACTTCTCAAGGAAAAGTCTTTTCATGTCAACCCATGAGTTTATGGAACCAGGTGGGAGGTAGTAGAGCCAAGACTTGGCAGAATCCGCTAGGGAAAAGGGGAAAGCTCTAAGCTTTTTCAGAAACCCCTTGAGGCTTCATGGTAGAGCATACTACTTGGAACTCTTTAAGGTGAAGATGTGGATCCTCACCGGCTAGCCCGTGAAAATGAGGTAGAAGATGAATCAAACCCAATTTGAGTTCGAAGTCAGATTCAATGTTTGGATATTGAATACCAAGAGGTTGGTAATTCATATCAGGGGCAGCGAGTTCTTTTAGGGTTTGTTCCCTAGGATTGGCCATTTCAATTTCAACTAGTTGGATGAGGATTGGTACATGAATTATTTGAGTATCTCTTATGTTCCTCCTAAGTTGGCGAAGTGTTCGCTCAATTTCAGGGTCAAACAAATCCTAGGGATTGTTTGGAAGGCTACGAGGCATTCAGAGAGATTTTGGAAGAAAGAGGAAGATGGGTTTTTCTTTGTTTTTTTTCAGTTTATGATTTTTATGAGAAGACTGGTTTTTCTTTGTGTTTGTTTTTCAATTTTTTTTAAACTTTTGTATTTTTTTGGGTTTTTTTTACAATAACCAGAAACTAATGACTACTTAAAGCACCATCCCCGGCAAAGACGCCATTTGAAACGCACGGCCGATTGTCACCTATCGACCGGTCAAAGTTCTGGTGCTCTGCTAATGTGTATAGCAGCACTCGGGTCGAATCCTTGGCGATGGTACTTCGTAATAGTCGATTGTTTTTAGTTGATTGTATTTTGATTGGGGGGGTTTGTTTGCAGAGCTTAATTGAAATGTTTAATGAATGATGTTTAATTTAACAAGTTGATAAATATTGGGGTGAGTTCATCCTTAGGTTAGTTAAGCTTGTGATATCCTTGAGCTTTGCTTTATATTGCATTTAAATTAACACCCATGACACAAGATGATGTTGATTAGAATTCCTAAGTGTTGAGGCTTAAATCCAAGCCTTAAATTAACTTAGGGTTCTAATCTTGATCAAATATTATTTATGGTAGTGTATTTATGGTTCCAATAATCCATGGAAACCACACGTTAAACAAATCAAGTCATTAATCCATGACTTGCTAAGTCCAACATACACAATGTTAATTCAACGAATACTCATCGAGCAAAAGCTCTCAATCGCTTAACATACCTAAATTAAAACTCAACCCAATGAGAAATTTACTCAGCCATTATGATGTTTATTAATCTGGTAATATATGTTTATGGTGATGAATTATAAAGAGAAGAAAAAGAAAGGGACGAGATAAGAGTAGTGTGTCGAACACACACACGAAATATTTTGAGAATCAAAAATGGAATTTCAATTGAATGAGGAAGAAAGATAAGGTACTTTAATTTAAAATGTTTCAAACTATTTTAAGACCATCAATATTATACTACATAAGTTGGAAGATAATAAGAGATATTGAAGAAGAAACTTTTATTAAAACAGAATTACAAAATAAAGGACTTACAAAATTACAAAAATGAAGAACACAAAAGTAAGTGAAAACAAAGAGAGGAGGAAAGGTCTCTCAAGTGAAAACATGAGTATGGAAGGTCCTCCCAAGCCATTGGCAAAGCTTTGGTCGTGCCAATATGATCTCCTCTCTTCTGAAATGCCAACCCCTCTCAAGGAGAGAAGGAGAGAGTATTTATAGCCCAAGGAGTGGACTGTTTGCATTCCCAATCTGTCTCTCCACTTGCATCGCCAATTTGGCAATTCAGACAGCCGAATCTGCAAATGTCTCCTTCTTCAAAGTTGTATAAAATAATGTTGGCCGACCACTCTCAAATGTTGGAGTCATTGGGACGTAAGGATAAAAAGTTATGGCCGGTTTCATAAACAAACTTAAACTGTCTATTTCAATACAGTCTTTTTGAAGTCCATAATGTGAAAGGGTTTTTGAATGTTAAGATGCCTTCAAATCCGAATGGTTTCTTCAACAAAGCCGGCCGCCTACATCGCCTCTTTCACACTGAAAAAGATCAGCTCTCTTGGATGATTACAATAGGAGATATGTCATGCATACTATACTGATTTTCATTCTCTTCCAGAATGGTGGGATGGACTTCAAAGATTTATTTGGGCCCCTTGTACTTGGATTTGGGCCATGAAAGTTTTATCCAAGATGACATGTAGTGTCCCCCGAATTATGGTGGAGAGTTAAGGTTTTTGGACTTCTGTATTGATCCCAGTAAATAAATCTTTATGGCTGGTCCAGTTTGTTCACAGATTCTTTGGTCTTGTTTGTGAGGACCATATGACCCTTCAAATGGCAGAATTGGATCATGGTGCCTTCTAATTAAATGTTTTATATTGAAAGTAGAATCCTAAAAAACAAGAACCACACAATTTTGATCAGTATAGTGATAGTTATAATTAAAACATTAAACTGACTCAATTTGACTACTTCTAAAAATGCTCAAATATTATACTTAATATTAAAACATTAATATTTCACACAAATTATGCACATTTCATATAAAATAAGTAAATGGAGAATATAATAAGTCATGAAAATATTAATAACATCAGATACTCAATATTTTTTTAAAATGTTTTTAAGAAAACCAGACATCATTTCCCTTTTTAATTGGATATCAATTTTCTATCAAAACTATGTTTCAAAAACTATTTCCAAATTTTTTTTAACCTTTTCAAAAATATTTATTAATTAAATTTCTCCACATGTTTCTTTTAAAAATTTTAATTAAAGAATATTCTTGTGTCCTTACTAATGAGGCACTTTTTAACATTTTTTCCATGAAAAAGGTATGTTATTTTTACCTTGTACAACATTTATGGATTTTCCCACATTTATTTCTATGAATATTCCTTTTGAAGTTCTCAAGTTTAATTTTTTAAGAATTTTTTTTAAAGTTATTTTCCAAGAACACGGGTTTTGAAAATGCGTTTCAAAACAATATGGATATATTTCTCATGGATGTTTTAAATGATATTTTTTTATTAACGATAATGAAATTATTGTTACTCAAATGGGTATATGTCATAATATAACCAACCCTATTAATTATTTAGATGAATTATTATTATTTTGACCATGGATAGTATTTTCAGTCACTTCTATGAATCATTTTTTCATCATTAACTTCCTCTTGAGTTATTTAATTTCTGGTGACCATTGAATATTAAATTTTCCCGAAATATCCACATTATTCATCATAGATAAAATTATTTCATAAATCTTATATTATTTTTACATATACAATTCAATTTTATGTTTATTTGTTTAAAAAGGGAAATATTGATAAATATGTATTCTTTACTCAATACAGATATTCAATAAGGCACATTTTTTATGAATTAAATTGATTATTCAATGTATGAGGAATGAATTGAAATAGTATGACATGAGTGAGGGACTGGTTAATACAATCCCCTTGATTCATCAGGTGGTTTAATGAAAAAAAACTAGATATGGTTTTTGATGAAGCCTTACCCATATATTAGATTCTTTATATGAGTATTTAATGACATTATATAATGGGTATGAATCCTTGATGTTTTTAGATACTTAACATGTAGCCTTTATAATATTAGATTCTAATCATTAAGCCATAAATATATTATATAATTTTCATGAGGCCTTGATAGAATTAGATTCCTGACATGAATCCCAGATAGTACTAGATTCTTAATATGAAAGTTTGATGATATGTTTTAGATATACATTATTACACATTCCATCATAATAGATTCATTTATTGATATTCCATGTGATTATTTTATTAGACAGAATTTCTATGGTTATGTTTCATTATAAAGTTTGTGATTATATGGAATGTGTTTTAATTATTTACCTTTAAATATTTATTATGGTTATTTATTCATTATTCTTTACACTATGCTTAACCCGCATTGAGAATATAACCTCATCCTTATTTTTTTTCTTAACCCATGATTCCATGAAATGTACTAAGAATTAATTTCAATGATATACTAGATAGAATAAAGCTATTATAAAAAAAATATGTTAGACTTTGTGTATAAATTTATAACCCAAGACTCGTGTATGTATCTAGTTTTCTAAGATAACTATACTATTTAGTCAGTTTGGGCAGAATTTCCATGTATCTTATTCCAATGTAATGGTATTAGGTACTGAAATCAGTCATATGGGGTTAGGTAAATATATTAGGAATCATAGAAAGTTTACTAGTAACATGGGGAACTATGTTTAAGAAGACATAGATTAGGAAAAATAACCCTAAGATATACATTGATGATTATCATAGAAGTACATATGTCTTTATTATCTTAATATTTATATATATTTTCACAATATCAATAGATTATGATTGATCATAAGTTCTAAGTGTTAAACCCACTTTTTACAATTTACATAATGGGGTTCTTGAAAAAGTAAGAAATTTTTTGATAAACTTATGGAAATTATAGATTTTATTGGATAATTTATTTGAGAAATAATGACTTTAGATTTCATAGAGATATGTTTATAGGTATTTATAATTTTGGGGTTGATATTGAAATAAAATTATTAAAATTTGTAAAAAAAAAGTAGGCTATTTTAAAAACCCCAGTAAAAAGTTTATTTAATGTTTAATTTCATTTCAAGGATATTGTTGGCGCCAAAATATTGAACGCAAAGGAAAGAAGGGAAAGAATCCCACACACTGCCTCATGAAGCCCTGAAGCAGAGCTCCCCCGATCAACACGGCCACCGCGAAGCAAAGGATGCAGAAACGCTCCGTGAACGCCCCGACAATCACGAACCCACCGCGAAGTGAAGGAGGCGGAACCACTCTACGAACGCCCTGAAGTTCGTGAGCCCGCCGCGAATCCCATGAGGCGGTAACGCTCTGCGAACCCCATTGGCGTTCGCGAACCCGCCACGAAGCCACCAGTGCCCCTTCGTGCCACGTGAGCTCTGCTTTGCAGCGCCCCTTGCCTATAAATACTGGGCTCCCCATGAGTCCAGAGGTTAGACAATCTGACCTTTCAGCTTCTCGGCTCCCAAACCGTGAAGCACCATTCACTCTGGGAATCATGAGCTCCGTGAGGTATTTCTACCTTTCGAGATGCCTCTGCCTTGTCTCATTTTGAGCCCCTCTTCTGATAGGGATGCCCTTCGCGAAGCCTAAGGGAATTCACGAAAGACGGGGATTCCGAAGGGAACCCGGGAAGCGGTGAAGCGTTTATGCTTCGTGAAACACCCATCTTGTACTAATGATCCACATGCCAAGGAATGGTCGCTATACATCGCGAAGCACACTACTTCACAGCACCTTGCTTCGTGAGGCACCTCTGCTTTGCGAGTCCGTGCTCCGAGAACACTATTCCACTTCGCGAAGCACCTCCCATTCATACCCCTGCCCCATGTTATGGCCAAGGAACTCCAGTTCACGAAGCACACCCCTTTTCTTGTCAATTCCTCTTCCCGTGCAACCCTCTAGGTTTGCACGATGTGATTTAAAAGTCCCATGGACAACCCAACTCTTAGAGTTTCTTCACCTAATGCTTCTTCTCATAGGCACGCAAACACATATTGCTTCTTCGCCTAGCCACGCTAACGTGGACCCCTCGATGGTTCACTCTGTGGTCCCCCTTCACCATGACATTGTCAGTACCTTCCCTCCCCCAAGGGGCAGAGGGTGTCGGTTTTGTATATTCGAGGGGTGTGGAGTAAACCCACCACGTCCAAGTTGTAGAAAGTTAAACTGTCAGGCACCTCATCCTCCACACATGACGTTAAACTGTGACCCGACTCCGTGCCTTGCACGTAGGGTCCCCCCAGCTCGGACATTCTTTACACCACTCGTCTCCACAGAGATGGGATCACCCCTACAAAGGGGATGATATGCTCCTTAACAGAATGGAGTATGTCCATGGGAGAAGGTAAACCACCTTGGTGTAAGCCCCCAAGCCTATCTTGTGGAAGGTATCACCCATGCACCTCCGTACTTCCCCACGACCAAGGCCAGTGGCGGGTATGATAAGGAATGAGGAACCTTCCATCTTTGGTCCCAAATCCCTCTCCCGCTGCTCTTTTCCGCAATTCGGGCCTCCATCTTGGAGTAAGTCCCAGCACCATGGCCTGCCTAACACGTAATCCCCTCTTCATTTCTCATGGACTCACCCTTCGCGATGTGATCGTCAGGTCTCTGCTGCCTCTTGTTTCTCACACTGAGCACGACTCACGTGGGCTTAGAGTAAGAATTGTCCATGACAATACCTCGTCCAACATGACGTTAAACTGTATTCCCTCGTCAAGCATGACGTCAAACTGTATATCCATGTCCTGCATGACGTTAAACTGCACATCCCAAACTACAAGAACTTTGATCCATGTCAATTCATGGTACGTAGGAAGCCTCAACGAGGTTAAAGCCCACCACCCATCATTTATTCATGTCAGGTTCCACCCTCGTCCAGCATGACGTTAAACTGCATTCTAGTCCGACGGCAAGCCGTTGTGACCAACCCAAACTTCAAGACCTTTGATCCATGTCATGGAACGGTACGTAAGAATCCCCCCTGAGGTTCAAGCCTATCTCCCATCGGACCAAGGTCCTTTCTTCACGTCAGTTCACTGACACCCACCATTTTCACACGAACTACAAGGACTTTGATCCATGTCATGGAATGATACATAGGAAGCCTCCCTGATGATCAATCCCACGACCAGTAGACCCACGGGTTCACCTCCACGTTGGTTCCCTGACGAAAACCACCACCTGAACTATGAGGTCTTTGAACCATGTCAAGGCATGGTACGTAGGAAGCCTCCATGAGGTTCAAGCCCATCACACAGTCATTCTGACCTCATTCACGTCAGTTAGCCCCCGTCCCGCATGATGTTAAACTGTATTCCACATCTCATTTGAAGTACGAGGAATTTGATCCGTGTCAAGGAATTGTACGTAGGAAGCCTCCCTGAGGTTCAAGCCCAACAATAATTGGCCCAGACCGGCTCCTTATCGGTGTTCCAAGCCCCCATTTTCTCCCAAACTACGAGTACATTGATCCATGTTAAGGCATGGTACGTAGGAAGCATTCCTGAGGTTCAAGCCCACCACCCATTGTTCATTCCGACATCATTACCTGGGCAGCCTCCTGTGTAAGCCCCACACCATCGGACCAAGGTCCACATCCACGTTGGTTTGCTAACGACACCCATTGGAACAAGGTCCACATTCACGTCGGTTCACTGACAACACCATCGGGCCCAGGTCCACCTTCACGTCGGTTCACCGGCACCATCCCAAACTATGCGGACTTTGATTCCCTGCCACAGGGATACGTAGGAGGTCTCTTTGAGGATCAAGACCAACTTCACTATCACCCTTGCAATGGTTCCATTTCATCCCCCCTTCATTTCATTCATCCATCTATCATCCATCCTGATTCTCACCCGGGCCGCCACATCCCGGTGAGATCGTTCCACTCCACACCCCTCCATATCTTCTGGGAATCCTCCCATGGGCTGACCACGATATAGACATCCCTTAAAGGGGGGTTCCTCAATCTGTTCCACTCCAGATAGTGTTCTGATCAGGCAGATCTTCCTTTCGCTGGATGTTAAACATGCGGCATACTCTATGTTAAACATGGGAAGCTGAGGAAAACCTCAGATACATGCCAATGGCATATGATCCCCTGCACTCAATGTGGGATACCTCAGGCTTCCACTCCCTTTAGAAGCTTTATAATACGGGACAAAACATAGACACACCAATTCCCTAGCGTTCAGACACATTACTGATGCCTCGACCTGACTACTCCCCCGAATGAAGGTTGCTGCCCTGACCGGACCCTTTGGAATGGCCTGACAGAAGCAGTGTCATTAACCGGCATCCATGGAAACATGGCAGTGGGAAGAGTTTCACAAACAACGTATTAAATATATGAGGGAGACCCGGACTAGGTGACAAGTTTCACGGAGGAATCCACGGAAGGAAGAACTGACATCTCATCATCCCAATTTCGATCAAGGTGTAGACATCCCTGAATAAGGAGCGGATGTCGCCCGCCTTTGGAAAGCGGGAATGCGGGGCAACACAAGAAAGTCGCTCCTGTCACGCCCTGGTCGACGAACATGCACGCCCTGACGAAAGCATCGGAAATAGAAATGGTGAACTTGATGTGACTTTCTTATCCTCAATATGAAGATTAGTAGCGTTCGAGACATCAGTAGATTAGCGTGTCACCAGATCCAGATATCCGGTGCCGGGTCCCGATAAGTAAATAGCGAGCCTGGCGTGAAACTCACCGGAAGTTGGGGAAGTAGAAAGTGGGGAATTATGTTCTGCAACGTGCTGGTGTAGATTCCTCTTACTAACTACAGAAGACATAACCACGTTGGGGAAGTGGTTGTCGATTTTTTTCCTCGCAGTTCTAATGAGTTAACCTCCCTACTTCTCAAGAAATTGGTTACTGCTATGGAGACACAAACATCGCCCGCTCGCCTATGTAGGAGAAGGGGAAACACCAGTATAGCTGCTCTGCATGGCTCCACTGCCATCACGAAGGCCTCCACATCCGTGAATATGGGACGCCCACGTCCCCTCTCCCCATCAGAGATCATCCAACAAAGGGTGATCAACAACCTTGTACGTAGGTACGAGGAGGAAGGGGTCATCCCAACTCAGGATATGGCCCACCTGGACCTGGAGGCATCTAGGACTCACTGTCAACACCACCCTCAAAGGCCACGCATGGAGCTCGTGCTCCCCACCCCAACGTTCCATCATTTTGGGAGCCTGTCCCCGGAACGCCTCGATGACTCCTCGCCTTACGCTGATGAGGCGGGTGATGTCTGGCTCCGCCCGATCAAAGTCCCAATCCAAGGGCTCCAGGCATGGGCCCCATCTGGCCTTGTTATCACCGCCATTCGGATTTACTAGAGGAATAGGTAGGCTATGCCCCTACACCACCTGCGCCATCTCGTCTGACCCGACGCCAGTGTCGGGCCCAAGCTGAGGACGCCCGTCAAGGGGTGTCGACGTCAACAGCTATTGTGGCTCGAGCCACCGCCAACATGCATTACGGAGTCCCTGTGTACACTGATTAGGGGAACTCCTTCCCCCGACTAGGACTGAGGCCCCAACTGCCCCATAGGTAGGTTGGGTTGGCTCCCGGGGTCGCAGGCCCGAGCAGTGATCGCCGCGAACCAATTTGCGGTGACGTCACTCCATACGGAGGCCCTCCCCATTCCATCATTCCACAGAGTGTGGACCTTCCCCGATCCAAAGCTCATCACGGAGGGATGCCTCGTGCAACCCCTATTCCGAACGAAGACGTGTCATGTGGCAGTGACGCTTGGCGTGGAGGTCTCTCTCGCGCCCACCACACCAGGTATGGAGTTCCTCCTCCTCCCCCGACCTTCAATGTTAAGGAACTACCCATCCAGTCCCTCCTCAACGCAGGGACCCTCCCTATGTCCTCTCTACAACTCACAAAGGCCCTCCGTGCCCTGGAAACCCGAGAGGTGATGGTCAACCTCGCTCCACCCGCACCAAGCATAGAGGTCCTCCACATGATCCTGCCAATTCCAACAGAGGTTCCGGCCACAAGGGTGCTGTCCATGGAGGTCCTCCCCAAGTACCCTTTAAAATTTTCTTGGGTGCCCCTCGCACCCCGGCTATCTCAAGCGGGAGTCCTCTCCGCCATGGCGCCAGTGCCACTCCGAGACTACGTTTCAAGAACCAACTTTGTCCTAAAGAGCCATCTAGGGGTAGGAGAGCGGGTCTTCCCCGCCACAAGAAGAGTCCTGGGAAGGCCCGAGTAGAGGTCAAAACAGCCCGTTTCGCGGATTATAAAGTAGAATGCGACTCAGCGATAGAACCTTCTCCCCGCCCCTCCGTGTCAACGACCGGGGCAGACACAAGGTGTGTCAGTCTCGTTCTTCCAGAATGCAAAGTCCACCGGATTCCCACCTCTCTCCGCAGGTACATCCAAGAGGAGGATATTGTGGAAATCCCATAGTTTCTGACCATGAAATCACCACCATATTCACCAGAAGCATCCTCTACCTCTACCAGAGATCACAAAGAGCTATTTTGGGGACCAACGGAGGTAGAGAAATGGCGTTCCCATCGCCAGTGACCACAATTCTTATGCCGGAAGCTGTGGCTATCAGAGCATCATATCGTGATATTGTGGTCAGGTCACCTCATTCTTTAGAGGATGGCCTAGAATTCGGCGGCTAGTCAACTCATTCGTTGTATTCTCTGCCGCCCAGTTTTATGTACCAGTGGTCCTCCTTGGTACTGCTACCGGCCCCTCAGCTACCTCCGGTTAATGAGTGGGGAAATACGGGGCCAGACCCTGAGTCTGAGCCTAGGAGCTTCTGGAACATTCTCGCAGCGAATCACTTCCCGGAGAAGTTCTGGCCGACGGTAGCCCTGAACTTTTGCGTGCCGGAGTGCCTTACCCTAGAAGAAGTAGGGTGCTTCCGCTAAAACCTATGGGATACGCACTTCTGCCTTTGTTATGAGCGGGTAGTGTACCCGAGAAGCCGAGAGAACTTTGAGGAAATTAGCGAGCAATGCCACCTGATCGATTTGGCGGCACTCCCTGTGGCCCATCACCCTGAGTCGCCAGGCCACCAGAGAACCATTCAACAGAAATGCGTTCAGATTCTCAGAGTACTCCGCAGAATAATCAGGGAAGCTACCCCTCATGTGAAAGTATGTGGCTGGGGACAGTATGCCTCCCTCCTCTTCAATACTATACGATGAAAGCTTGATTCGTTATGTGACATTGAGAACATGCCCCCGAGAGGGGTCGCGGTCCACATGGCTGATGTAGTGGACAAGGAGGACGAGCTTGAATTTCTCGATGGAGACATACCCCCTGAGGGTGTACCACCACTGCTGGACCCATCAGGGAGGGTTACCCGTCAGTAGAAGAACCTTCTAGGCCTCCGTGTACCAACCAAGTCACTGGTACTCAGTCGAAATTCTGGTAAGGGTAAGGAGCACGTCGGAACTGTCAAGCACTCCGACCCGTCCTCCTCTTTACAGAAGATGGACGAAGACCCCGAGAAGGACACATTGTGCCAGCAGCTTACTGAGCAGAAGAGGCTGGTTGACGAACTCTTATCTGAGTGCGCTATAGAGCAACGACCTGACTATGGTAATCCCAAGCCGGTGCAGCGGGGGTAGGAACAATTTCCCCCAAGCGAGATGTCTCCAGGAAACCCTAATCATGATACTTCCGCAGACAGGGCAGAAGCCGGAACTCATAGTAAGAGGGCACGATACGTCTCTCCAAACCCTCCTGAACGATGGGGAAATCTAAGAAATCCAGCTCGGGTTCCCCCAGCTGCCCACAGGCCATTCCGCAAGTCACTCCACGAGTTGCTGAAGCCATCTACCATGTCAAAGACCCCGGCAACGCACTTGTGATTAGGATCCTCGTCAAGACAGGGACCCTCACCCGGATGATCTTATAACGGAGCTAATCTCCCGCCTCGAAGCATTGGAAACACGACAGGTAGAAGTCCCACCGGATGGAAAGCCATATCCCGCGTGGGTGGATGATATGCCCGCACCCCCGAGTTTTGGGAACCCCACTTTCTCTCCCTTCAAAGGGACAGGGGACCCGCCGAAGCACATGGACCACTTTTCTTCCAGGTGTGGCCCCGTGCTGGGGACCCCGGCCCAGCAAGAAGCCGCCACGCTCCGATGTTTCATACAGACATTGGAGGGCCCCGCATTCATCTGGTACAGCCAGCTCCCTATCAGATCGGTGAACGGCTAGGAGGATCTCTGTCGGTAGTTCCTTTACCAGTTCAACTCCACCACACGAAAGATCACCATTGAAGACCTCTTCAAGTGAAGACAAAGGCCTGATGAGCGAGTCACGGATTTCATTGCCCAATGGAAAGGGCTTAAATACTCCCTCGACATGCTGCTGACTCAGGAGAAATTACTAACGATATGTGTAGGGAATGTTAAAACTGATCTGGTCCCTTCCCTGATAACCAAGAACTACCCTGGGGGGTTTCGAGATTTCTCAGATAAGGCTCAGCACCTTGAGGAGGCTCTGCAATAGGCTAGTCAGGCACGTCTGCTACCCCCTGGGATTCCAGCCAGGAGGGCTGCCAGAGCCGAACCCGCCGCGGTGGCCCAAATAGAAGCCCTTAGGTATCTAGAATTACTGCCAGTGGCACCGGCTCCGCAACTCCACAGAGGTCCTCCACCTCAAGCATAGGCTCCTGCCCAGTAGCGACCGCCTTAGAATCGACAGGTTCCCCCACGCAATGTCCCCCCACCACCTAGGAAAGACAATCATGCACCGCCTCCTCGGTAGGCCCCTCTGGCCCCTCGTCACGGCTAGGCTCCTAGGGCCCCCTATCCATAAAGAAGGCGCCAGACTTACTCGTTCAATAAGAATAAGGTCCCTGGATACTTCTGAAGTGCTCTAAAACAAGGGATTGGGCACTTACCCAAGTGCAGAAGGCCGGCAGTGGCAAATCTCACCGATCACCCCAACTAATGTCCCTACCATCGAATTCTGGGGAACACCCTCAAGTATTGCTATGTCTTTATAGACTGGCTTCAAGACCAGTTCGACAGAAACATAGTCAGGTTGGGCCCATCCCCGACACAAGTAGCGGGTGTCTTCGTAAGGTCAGAGATCAGTAGCGACATCGAAGGTGAGTGGCAGCAGGTTCCCAGCTGTGGGTCCCAGAAATACGACGACTGGATGGCTCGGAAAACCATCCCTCGTGCCCATGGTATCATTCGAGCATGCCTAAATCAGCCAGAGCCTTCGGAGGAAGTAGCTGGTACCACTACATCGTTATCACAACCAACCTCTTCACAAAAGGGCAAGTAGCAACGACGCAAGAAGAAGCAACGCGCTCCACCATTGTCGTCGTCATCCCGCACTCCTGGCGACTTTATGCCCCCGGAAATGGGGATTCCTCCCAGAATCCACCCGGTGGTGGATGATTTGTCAAGTGAAAACAAGGGGTACACTTTGGTTAATACCATGGGGATGGTAAAGCCCTATATGACTCCAGATGAGGGGGAAATATAGGCGAACCTCCCCAACGTCCCCAGTCGATGTCAACGTCAGCAGAACCGTAACCACACAGGTCGTCGAGGAACGTCAGCTAGCGCTTTCATTTAGGTTGTACATACTACTAAAACCAGACAGTAGGCTCATTACAAATCTCAGCACACAAAACCCCATCTGATGCCCTCAGATCTACCTCCACCACTGTTTGTCCTACTAGATCAAGAAAAGATGCCTCGTCCGTATCGCGGTCAGTCTTGCCCTGCTACAGGCCAATCTCCGTTTTCTGGTCTTAATCCAGCGGCTACTCTCCAGGCCTCAACTAGTAGGCAGCGGGATGTACCCAGTACCAGCCAGCCGCCGGTTCAACCGGTAGGAACCGCTATACCTCCAACTACAGAATGACCTCCTGTAAGCAGAGGTTCACATTTGGCATGAAAGTGCGATGTCTTGAAGCACCTGGTCGGCATTCCAGCAAGGTTTTTTGTCCTTGAGGCCCTTCACCTATCGTCTGAAATGCGTGAATCACTTTCCAAGGCCCTAAATATCCCCCTTTAGTTTGAGACGTAGGTAGCGGCTCTGGAAGCCATCCACGCTGAGGAAATTGAGAATGCCGAATGCCAGGCAGTTATATCATTCTACGGTGAAGATGAAGACCCTCCCATACATGGGCATATTCGCCCACTGTATGTCACTAGCCAGTTCAATGGCATGGATATCTTCCGCTGTCTTGTTGACATGGGTTCTGGGATTAACCTAATCCCGACTCGAACACTGTGAAAGCTGGGTTTTTCTGAGGATGATTTAACTCCCACCGACCTCAGAATCTTGGGATATGACAGGACCGAGCAATCCCTAGTCGGCAAGATCTGCTTGAAGACCCAGTTCAGTGGCCTAATTACCAGCACCGAGTTCATGGTCGTCTCTCAGGACACCACCTACAATGCATTGATGGGAAGGTCATGGCTGCATCTGCATGCAGTGGTCCCTTCGTCGTATCACCAATGCCTCAAATACTCCCTCAATGGTCGAGTAGGTGTTATCAAAGGGGATGCATCTCCTTTCACCTCTTGTGATGCCCACTATCCTGACACCGACTATTACAAGAGAAAGGATAAGAAAATCCTATCAAGTGAGTATGAACCCGTCCTGGTCACAAGTGTTCTTTGGGCAGGCCTGGATGACGCCTACATCTTCCCGATCCATCGATTGGAGGCCACGACTCCCGTCATAGGGCATTGTTTTGTTGTTTTAGGTACGAAAGGAATTCATGTTCCCATGTCCAAGTGACAGTGGAAAATCACCTCGTACTCCTACACCAACCAGGATCTAGTGATCCCGGAACCTCCTACCCCTATGCGGTATCAGAATGTCAGGATTATGACAATGGCAGTACGTCATACGTGTCTCTTCCACTGGGGTGGAGTAAACCGACTCAGGCTGATGCGTCACCACTGCTTTGATGTCATCAAACGTGGCCCCTTAGGCCGAAGGCCAGATCAGATAGGATCAGCTGCCTTCATTGCTATGGTCTCAGTGGCGCATGGGTCTCCTGATATGATGACCACTACTGCCCAAGATGGCACCAGCTACCTGTTAGGGTTTGATAGCTCAGAAGTAGCCCCCCTTGCGGGAAATCCCTCGATGGGTGGATAGGAAGATCTGGAGGATGCTCCCCCCACCTTTGAGGAAGGAGTCTCTACCACGGTTGATGAACTGGTACAGGTGAACCTTGGTGGTGAGGCAGATCCAAGACCCACATTGATTAGTGCAGCCATGTCCCCCAACGAGCAGCAATGGTACATAGACTTTCTCAAACAGCACCGTGATGTGTTTTCCTGGAGTTACGGTGAGATGACAGGAATAGATCCTCAGGTAGTCGTTCACCACCTAGGCCTCCCGTCAAACCATCATGGGTTTAAGCATCCTCCCAGAAAGATGCACCCTTATCATGGTCCCATGGTAGAGGCTGAAGTTGACAAGCTTATCAAAGATAGAATCATCAAGGAAGTCTAGTACCCCAAGTGGAATTCCAACATTGTGCCAGTCAAGAAAAAGAATGGGTAGTTTATATTCTGCATCAACTTCCACGATCTCAATCACCACTACCCAAAGGATGATTTTCCCCTCCCAGTGATAGAGTTGTTGATTGATGCCACGACCCGGTTCCAAGCCCTCTCTTTCATGGATGGGTATTCCGGGTACAACCAGATCCGGATGGCCCCCGAGGATGAGTATTCCACTGCCTTCAGGGCTCCCCAAGGTACTTTTTGTTACCAGGTTATGCCCTTCGGCCTGAAAAATTTAGGTGCCACTTATCAGCGGGCCATGCATCGCATATTCAGGCCGATTCTCGGGACGATGGTGGAATGCTAAGTGGATGATCTAGTGGTCAGATCTCACCAGTTCCAGGACCATCTTAAAGACCTTGAGAAAGTGTTCGGTTTCCTCCGTTCCCACCACCTGGAGATGAACCTGTTAAAGTGTGCCTTCGAGGGTCACATTCGGGAAGTTTCTTGGTTTTGTTGTTAGATACCGGGGCATTGAGATCGACCCAGATAAGATTAATTCCATTAGCCAGATTCATCCCCCGAGTAATATTCGTGAGCTTCGAAGTCTCCAAGGCCACTTAGCCTATATACACCGATTCATCGCGAATCTGGCCAGCAAGTGTAATCCCTTTTCCCGACTCATGAAGAAAGGTTCCGCCTACGAATGGGATGAAGAGTGTCAGACCACCTTCGAGGAAATGAAACAGTATCTGCTCCAAACTCTGGTTCTTATGCCACCTGTCTCTGGAAAGCCATTGGTTTTTTACGTGACCACCCTAGAACAGTCCTTCAGTGCACTTCTCGACCAGAATAATAAGGAGGGTATGGAGAACAATCTCTACTATCTCAGCCACATGCTTCTCGATACGGAGATCAGATACTCCCCAATCGAAAAGCGATGCCTTGCACAAATTGTGGCATTACTTGCAGCACCATGAGTTACAATTGGTCTCTCGGGTGGACACACTGAAGTACATCTTGAACCATCCCATGTTGACTGGATGACTAGCGCGGTGGGAGTTGATCCTCCAGTAGTTTGACATCTGGTTCGTGCCTCAGAAGGACATCAAGGGACAGGCAATTGATGTTTTTTAGATGCCCATCCGACCTCCGTAGATCAACTCTTGGACCTGGATTTTCCTAATGAGATGATCCTCTAAGTCGATAATGTCATCTCATGTTGGAAAATGCACTTCGACAGTGCCTCCCAGAGCCCCACCAGTAGGAGGCTCAACGATCCTAAGCTCAACAGAGTGGGTCTGGGTATCGTCATCATCACCCCGGTGCAAGCCGTCCTTCCCTACTCTTTCCTATTGTCAGAAGGATTCACCAACAACGAGGCAGAGTACTAGGCTCTCATCACCGGCCTCGAGTTGGCCCTTGAGATCGATGTGCCCCATCTACATTTGAAAGGAGATTCCGAGCTGGAAATCAAGCAGGTCAATTGTGACTATGTCATCAAGAATCTGGAGCTTGTGCCATTGGTGGAGTGCACCCTCCATCTAATTTCCCAATTCTCTTCTCGACCAGAGATTACCCATGTCTCTTGGTCATAAAATGGTCGAGCTGACGCTTTGGCTGGCTTAGCTGCGTCGCTCACAGAACCCAAACAAGATGATTTGATCATAAATGTGGCACATCGGAGATTCATTTCCCCCGCCACCCCAGACGACAACGATGGCATGCGGATAAGTCATCTTACTGCCAGACCTTCTACGTCAGGGGTCCCAGGTTCGTCGGACATAGTGGTTGAGGCCAATCTCGACTGTATGGAACCTTTTGTCAAGTATCTCCAAAATGGTTTCCTCCCGGACGACCAGGCAGAGCGTGAGTGAATCTGACGTCGTGCGCTGCAATTTACCTTCCAGAGCAGTCCTAGTCTTGAGCAGATCCTCTATAAGCAGAGATTCGATGGCGTTCTCCTCCATTGCATTCAAGGATTTGAGATTTCTCAGGTTATGCAATAGGTTCACACCGGTTCCTGTGGTGCCCACCAAGCTGGGCCAAAACTGTCCCATCAAATCTGGAGGTTGGGGTACTTCTGGCCCTCTAAGATCCATGATTGTATCGAGTTTTCCAAGAGATGTCACGCATGCCAAGTTCATGCCAACATCTTGAATCAGCCGTTGGAGCCTCTCCACTCCACCAAGTATTCTTGGCCATTTGCGGTGTGGGGACTCGATGTAGTCGGACCATATCCACCGGTGGCAGCTCGACAGTTTAGGTTCATCCTAACTATTACAAATTTCTTCTCCATGTGGGCAGAGGTAGTTCCACTCAAAGAGGTTAAGGACCATTCTATCATTGACTTTGTGAGCTCCAATATCATCCACCAGTTTGGGGTCCCTCACATTGTCCTCACCGATAACGACACCGACTTCCGAGCAGCCGAGCTGAATAAATTGTACGCCAAGTACAATATCCGTTCGAACCATACCTCTCATTATCATGTACAGGAAAATGGACATATCGAGGCATTCAAGAAAACCCTATCTAACATTCTGTATAAAATGGTTGGTCAGAACAAGAAAAGTTGTCTGGACAAGCTCCCCAACGCCCTCTGGGCTTATCGGATGAGGACTCGCAATTCCACTTAGGTGACCCCATATTCCCTGGTGTGTGGGGATGAGGTCGTCCTACCCATTGAGATCCAACTGCCATCGTTACACACTGCAGTCTATGACCAGCAGGCGCCAGATAAGGTCGCTGAAATCCATCTAGCTGAATTGGAAGCACTGGATGGGAATAGGCTTCATGCCCTGCACAATCTGGAAAGGTATCAGAATATGATATCCAGAGCCTTCAACAAGAAGTTTCGCCTTCGCTCTTTTCTGCAGGGCAACCTAGTGTTGGCCCTTCGAGCGTCAATGATTCCCGGTAGGAAACCGCCCAAGCTAGAGCCAAAATGGGAAGGACCTTACATCATCCATAAGCTTTACCCTAATGGATCATACTCCTTGGTGACCACGGATGGTGAGCGCATAACTCCTCCCACTAACACCAAGTTCCTCAAGCAATACTTTGCCTGAGCCCCATGGTCCTACATGACCTTAAACTGTGCGGTCCTGCATGACCATAAACTGCACGTTATAGTCTTACACGACCTTAAACAGTATGGTCCTACACGACCATAAACTGTACGGTCCCACACGACCCTAAACTGCACATTATGGTCCTTCAGGACCTTAAACTGTATGGTCCCGCACGACCCTAAACTGCACGTTATGGTCCTACATGACCTTAAACTGTATGGTCCCGCACGACCCTAAATTGCACGTTATGGTCATGCAAGACCTTAAACTGTACAGTCCCTCATGACCCTAAACTACACGTTACGGTCCCTCATGACCCTAAACTACACCAACATCATGCATGACATTGAAACTGGGATATCTTCCTCCAATATGGTAAACTGAAAAATGGTCTGAGCTCTATGACCTTAAACTAAGATCTCCCCATCCATACTGTATGACATTAAACTTCAAGCCAGTCAGGCCTTTCTGACCGAGGAATAGACTCAGGCCCCTCGGCCTCTTTGGGCCCCTGGCCCCTATCCTTACTATAAAACATTAAACAGCAATCCAGTTAGACCTTCCTGACCGAGTCTTAGCCTCAGTCCCCTCGGCCTCTTCGGGCCCCTGGCCCCCAGCCTTACTGTAAGACGTTAAACTACAAGCCAGTAAGGCCTTCTTGACTGAGGATTAGCCTCAGGCCCCTGGGCCTCTTCGGGACCCTAGCCCCTGTCCTTACTGTATGACCTTAAAATGCAAGCCGGTCAGGTCTCCCTGACTGAGGCTCGGCCTCAGGCCCCTTGGCCTTCGTCGACTTAGACTCCCTTGTGGGATAGCATGGTTTGGTGTGGGATACATCCTCATTCATGTCGGGTTACCTTCCGAACCATACATATCCCCAAATGAGATGCATCTCTTGTCCAGCACGACATTAAATTGCACTTCAAGAACTACGTATGGCTAGATTCCCATCCTAATAGGATACGTAGGAACACTCGGACGCCTCGTCTTGAGCCCAGCCCTGAGCTTTTATCTTTCACTGTCCCCCCTGGGTATAGTTTCCTCGGAGGATCCTTTCATGACGAGCAGTAGGCTTTAGTATCCTTGCTCATACTAGCATTATAACGGTCACACCATGTGCCCACTCTCGTTCTTCTATCCTCCCACGTCCACACTGCATGACGTTAAACTGCATGGACTTCAAGAACTACGTATGGATTGATTCCCATCCTAATGGGATACGTACGAATGCCTGGAAATTTCATCTGTTAGCCTAGCCCAAAATCCAAAATCTTCCCCTCAGGTCAAGACATATGGCAGGATGAACACTTTTTCCCCAACTCACGTCGAGCAAGCCTCGACCCGGCTGCACGTCCCCCCTAGAGATGTTCGCCTCTTTCGCTGATAGAGATATTTATGATTCACCCACTAACTGACTGGGATTCCATCACTTTCCTCACCCAGAGGGACCCCCAAGGATGGCCTGGATACAAATCCCAAGGGCTCTCCTACCGATACGGTCCAATTCCCTTGAGGGTTTTCGAGAAACAAGCCGATACAAGTCCCGTATCGCGAATTTGTTCAACGGTCGATGCTCGTTTGTTGCTCCCGTATCAGGTCACCATAGGGATGATGTGTTTCGAGCATCGTCAATAGTGTCCTGGATCTTCAAGTCCACCCCAAGATGTCCCAAACATCGAGTGCAGTGATTCGTTCTGCCCCATCCCGAAGCGACAAACTTCTCTCCGGGTGGCGCCAACGGTCAGGCCCACGGCCTCGATTCTGTTATAAGGGATATATGGCATGGTGTGAGATTACGTCCTCTTTCACGTTGGGTTACTTGTCATGTCGTACACATCCCCGGATGAGATACAATTATCTCTTTCCCTATCCTCATTGCATGACGTTAAACTGAAAATTGGTCATGCCTCCCTGACCAATGCCTAACCTCAAGCCCCTTGGCCTTTCCAGGCCCACGACCCCCATCCTTGCTCCAAGATGTTAAACTGAAAGTTAGTCAGGCCGTCCTGATCGAGGCCCAACCTCATGCCTCCCTCACCGAGGCCTATCCTCAAGCCCCTTGGCCTTTTTGGGCCCCCCTAGCCCAGGTTCTTTCCTATAGTACTGTGCAGTGTGGTGAGGGATTATGTCCACATTCACGTCAGGCTACTCGCCGCATTGTACACATCCCCTTGAGGGTATCCTGCCCCATGGGTATCTTCTATAACTACGTGTGGCTTGATTCCCATCCTTATGGGATACGTAGGACCACCCGAATGTCTAAGCTTCAGGTCTAGCCCCTTCTCTTGAAAATCTCCATCCCACCTTGGCCCTTTAGCCTGCCTCTCATATGTCACTTCAACAACCCATGTCGGCGGTTCACCGATATGCCTAAGGGTACTCTGGTTTAAGTTACCTAGAATGTCGGATTCTACTTAGACATGTCCGCACCCAATTTTCATTCTTTGTGTCCCCCTTCATCAGGGATTTCATCACCTTTCACATCTAGAGGGACCTCCAAGAACGGTCTGGATACAACGCCCAAGGGCTCTTCTACCGTAACGGGCCAACTCCCCTGAGGGTTTCGGACAAAAAATCAATAAAAATCTCGCGTTGCGAATATGGTCAATGTATGATGCTCGTTTGTTGTTCCCACCTTAGGCTAATGCGATATGGAGACTGTTTTTCTGCCACGGTTAACGGTTATCCTCCATCACCACACCAACCCCATTAAGCCCAAAATGTCAGTTACACGATTCACACCCTTCTCCACTATCATCATGTCTGAGTAGAGTTTCAAAACTATTTGTACTATTCTTATGTGCACATATGAACGTTAGGGGAACAAAGTTGTGTTAGAGGCATATTTTGGGGCTTTTCACTGACTTCCCCTTGATGAATGTTTCAGGTATTGCGATAAGGACATTCCCCCCTTGTTTCCCACACTGAGTTTAACTCACATGAGCTTAGGGATCGGGTCGAGGTCTGCGCTTACCTGGAAAGTTTTCATCAACCCCTGGTCCGAGCTCTAAAGACCATAAACTAAGATCTCCTAGGAACTATGTCTGGCTTGATTCCCATCCTCATGGGATACGTAGGAACGCCCAGACCTCCTGTCCTTTGGTTCAGCTTGAGTTCAGCGTCCTGCCTTCAGGACCCTGACTACAGGACTGCGTGGTGTGATGAGGGATCATGTCCCCATCCACGTCAGTTATGTCGCACGACACCGTATAAATTCCCCACCTAGAATCGTCTCTGATACTTCTGTGTTGCATGACATTAAAATGCATGCTTGGTCCTATCACATGACCATAAACTATGACATTATCATCCAGGCCACACGATGAAAAACGGCACTGCATTGTGATGACCTTGTTGTAGAGAACATCACGTTGGGTATTGGTCACATGCCATGCCATTTTTCAACACCTATAACGGCTTGATTCTTGTGGTGAAACCAGGGCTTGCTATCCTAGTCTTGTCGCTTCACAAAAAAACAGTCACCTTAAAGGAAAAACAAGATTTATCAAATTCTGATTCTTTTAGTGCAAGGGCCACGCCTGCACTCCCCTTTTTCCTGGAACTAGTACCTTACCGTTCCACATTCAAGAACTACGTGAGGCTTGATTCTAATCCTTATGAGATAAATAAGAGCACCCGGGAACTTCCCCACGGGCCCATCCCAACTCCCGTCTTCGATCCCTCGACCTAAAACTTTCCAAGAAGCACATGGTGGTCAGAACACCCGGTTCCCATTCATGTCAGGTGTCTGAGTTACCCCACCGTGTGCCTCATGTGTTTCCTTCCACACATGGTCCGAATTCTATGACCCTAAACTAAGATCTCTCTATGGGAAAGGACTCTGCTCCCTCTATCTAATACGTCTCATTGTCATATTCAGATGCTTTTTTGACAAAGAGCCCGAAGTGTGGGATTTTCATGGGGACATTCCCCTCGTCCCATGACCAAGCTTCATGAGATCGCTATTTTAATCCTCATCCTCTTCCACATACAAAAGGACACTTGGATGACATGGATACTAGGCTTAAGGGATCTCCATGAATGCTAGACCTAAGGGCCCTCCAATCGTTTCGGGCCAACGTCCTTATGGATCTCTGACAACATTTGTGACATGGTCCCGTGTTTCGAAGTTGGTCAACAGTTGACCCTCATTTTTATGTCCCCATTCTAGGCCAACGTGATATGGATGCTGCGTTTCTTCCACGGTCAACAGTTATCCTCTATCATCACGCCGCCGTCATTGTGATCCAAATCTCGAGCATCATGATTCATGCATTTCTGCTTCCTCATGTTCAAGTGGAATTTAAACATACTCGGCACTCTCTCATCATGCATCTAGATATGCCACGTGGTCACGTTAGTATTATGGGTCCAATATTCACTGAGCGTCCCTTCACCCTAACATTCCCCTTTCTGTTTCAGAGAAAGTCCCACAACTACTTCTTGTTTCCCACACCGAGCATGACTCACGTGGGCTTAGTAGTTTTGGCAGGATGTGTACCAACACGGCCAAGCTTCTCATCGTACCACATGACGTTAAACCACGCTCTCAGAACTATGTATGGATTGATTCCCATCCTCATGGGATACGTAGGAACGTCTGAACACTCTAATTCAGGCCCAGCCTAATCCTCACTCTTTGTCCCTCAACCTGGAGAGTTTCCTCCAGGGGTACATGGTGTGATTTGGATTCCAAGTCGTCATTCACATCGGTTTCATAACTACCACACCATATGCTCTCTGGGCTCTTCCCTTTTACTCCACATCTTATCGTATGACATTAAACTACAGGAGTCCATATGTCCTCAACGCATGACACTAAACTATGGTTCTACCCTGAACAAGTTTAGGATGCCCCGTGTTAATCATGGGATGCACTAGAGCCTATGCCAGAGAGGATTTCACCTGCCAGTGTTGGTCTATGACTACACTGCGCTTTTAGAACTATGTGTGGCTTGATTCCCATCCTCAAGGAATACATAGAGACACCCTGGTATTTTCCTAGGGTCCAGCCCATAGGAATCATTAATCTTATTCTTCCCCTTTCCGACCCCCTAGCAGGACCCCTCGTAGAGAACCATGTAACTATGACTCTTCCCTGAACAAGTTCAGGATGCCCCATGATCCCATTGGGAAGCGACAGACCCCCGCGCCAGAGGGGACCTTTCCCAAAGAAGGAATGATCCATGATCAAACTGATGCGCCCATCTGGCATACTCCCACCATGGTGGTGTAATTACATGAGTGTTGGATTCTGTTCAGAAAAACCATCACTCCATATTCCACGCTTTGCATGACCCTTTTTCGGACCCTTGTCCCCTTTTATGTCTGAAGGGACCCCCTAACAGCCTGGTCTCATGCCGCATCAACTCAACTACTATCCACGGCCAACGTTCCGGAAGACTGGTCATGTTTGGAAGGACACCCTAACAGTATGGATGCTCGACCATGGGTCCGCCAACTATCCTGGGCTTATGTCCCGAAGGATTTATCGACAACATTTTTGACATGGTCCCGTGTTTTGAACATGGTCAACAGTCGACCATCATTTGTTGTCACCATTTAAGGCTAACACAGTAAGGATACCGTTTTTCCGCCATGATTAACGTTTGTCCTTTATTATCACACCATCCCCACAGTGTTCCGAATCTTGGGTATCGTGATTCATACTTCCCATTTCCATCTGTTCGGACCGATTTCAGCGCCCCTGGCATTGCACCATTCATGCATAAGAGCATACTGAAGAAACGGTAATTCGGTTGTCTAGATAACTTCCTTCTTCGGCCAGGTATCTCCCATCTTTCGGAAATCCAGACTGGTTACCCAAACCCCAGACTCCCGAAGCAAGGTTTCCACACCTATGTTGGGTGGGATGATGAGGAAACTATCACTTGTTTCTCAAATCGGGCCTGACCCACGTGAGCTTAGGGAATTTTCACCGGACGTCCCGTAAACATTGTAGCGATTTGATGAACCGATGAAAACAGTGGAAATCGTGCATGCTATGGAATTCAAAGAGATAAGAAAGATGAAGCATGAAAGTAACATTAAAAGGTTTGTAATTATTACAGTACCCGGGGGTCGACTCCCCAAATGGACGGAATTGACCCCGTCAAAAGAGAGTTGCAGCTCCGCCACCCTTCGACTTATGGCATCCAAGAATTGCTACCACTGAATCAGCTCTCGCTCCTCCTTAGCAGCGGCAGGGTGCAGTTCGCCAGCCTTGGCTGTAGCCCTCTCTATGCCAGCCTGAATAGAAGCCATCTTTCTGGAACCCTGCCTCATATGCTCTTCCGCCTCTTCCATAAGGGCCTTGAACTGTGAGATCAGCTCAGATTGTGTATTAAGAGAGGCTGAGTGCTCATCTGCATGGGCTTGTAGCTGTTGGACCTCACTTTCAGCCTCCTGGAGCTTCTTGATGTTTGTCGCTATCCTCCATTGCCAGCCTTCACTGAGCCCGCAATCATACTCCCGGATCATCTCGGCTATGAGATCTCAGATGAGCGCATGGGGACATTGGGCATCCACTCCCCCAACGCACAGTTCGCGCATCCACGAGCGAATTCTGTCCATTTCGTTCAGCCATAGCGCTTGGGGGTGTCCTTAATGAAGCGCGTGATTAACTTCCACGATCGGCAGTGGACTATGATGTTGTCTTCTTCATCGGAGGTCGTTTCATCCCAGTCCGAGCAATTGGTAGGATCGTATGCAGGATATGCCTGCAGGAAGCCCTCGGCAGGATCTGCATCTGGCGTTGAATCTGGTGAGACATCTGGAACCAGAGCAGGTGTGATGGGACTTGGGTCGGCCGATTGATCCTCGTCATTGGACTCCACCTCAATAACCTCGGGCACTACCCTTCGGGTGGTCCCACCAATAATAGTGTATGATGCAGCTCAGGGAGATAGGGGGACTATATCCACCATCACCAGCATGCCCCTAAGAGGGATGCCACCAGACATCCCGACCGGCCTTGCTGTAGTATCCCATGCCAGTCAGATAACTGTACGACAAAGAGGGACATAAACGTTAGTTGGCACGATCTACATGTTACAACAATGAATCCAATTAAGGAAACTTTCAGAGATCGAATTACTGGTGCGGCTCTTGAGTCCATGGTGACGTGACCCCAAGGTGTGGCCCTCCGTATACTATTGGAAGGTCTGGAGATTCTGGAGGAGCCACCATGGGTGCTCTGGCCCCACCAGACACAGAACTGGACAAAGCCATAGTCACGGGTTCTGATGGTCCTACATCATCACCCGCCAAGGGGCGAGAGTGAGGCATGCGTACAAGTTCCTCTTGCATGGTTCAAACATCGGTAAGAAACCCATGATGTCCCGAGAACGGACCAAGAAGAAAGAAGCTCAGAATGATACCTCAAGATCCTATACGAAATCATCAGAATCCGAGTCTTGATCTCCAACTTCACCCTCCTTCAACAGGCTCCATCCTCTATCCTCATCCCCTCGAGAGGATTCCTATGATTCTTCCGGCAGGGGGAAGTGCTCCCCCAGATCGGCGACTCACACCTGCGAAGGAACCGTCTGATCTAGCAATAGCCTCACCCGGTCTGTCATTGGGTGTTGGACTCCACTGGAGTGAACGTAGTCCTCCATCTCATCCAAATATTTATTTTCCTCCACCAGAGACACTGTGAAACCAGCTCGGATTGTGCCTATACCTGGAAGAACCATCCCACGGCGGTTCAGGAGTTCCCACATCTTGGGCAGATTGAGGTGTTGCCGGTTGACATACCAAATGTCCCACTCCTCTAGGAAGATTCCACCCTCTGGCATGTCAATATGATGCAGCTTCTTTCCTAGAGCATGAGCAGATATCCTGCAGAATCCCCTCGGCAGCCGCCCCTCCGGATGGCCCTGCTCTTCTAGAATCACTGGATTCACCGCTGCTGACACACCCTCGGCCGGTGTAGGTCTCGCCACCACGGCAGCCCCGCCATCGTGAGAGGACCTTGCTGCCCTCTGACCCCGACCTCGGGATAGGGGAGGCCCACCGTCACCAACCCGAATGGTTGGCTGCCTCAGGATCTCCCCCGGATAAGTGGCCTCAAAGCTGATGTCATACTCCCTCACCATTCCGAAAGTGGTGGTGGATGGAGGCAATGCAATTCGCATCTTCTTGTCTTCCCGTGTGAACATGAGACACAATTGCCGCATCACACATGGGTTCTCCTCTTGACGCACCTCCCTGTAGACCTACGGGGTCAGCCGCTGCAGGCACCAGAACTGCCTCAGAAACCGATACGGGGTGTAAGGTTTGCAGAGCGGCTCACGATCCACTCGTGAAACAAAAAGTCCGCCTCGAAAGGCCATGAGATAAGTATGGTTCTCTTCAGTTCCCTACTCGTCATTAGTAAGTGCCCCTGTCAATAATGGAAATTGGTGGAAGTTAAACTCATCCTCCCTCCACACCTGGTTCAACACCATCGATACGGTTAGTTTGAATGGGAAGCTCCCGGCTGCATTCAAAATAGAGGGGCAGAAGTTTGATCCCGGTGGCAAGATAGGGTTTGGATACTCATAAATCCCACTGATGTGTGCTGCGATCCACTCATATAGAAGGTGGAAGGACCCGCATATCCTCGACGGCTTCTTCCCCTCGCTAACATGCCGCAACATTCTGTACAGCTTGGCGAGAATTAGAATCCCCAGATTGACATGCTGCCCCATGGCCAGCATGGACGCCATGATGAAGGAGTTGGGCCGCACCCCCATGTTGGTATCCGTCACCTGTAGGATCCAACCACAGATAAGGGCCGTGACGAATTCCGCCAGCCTGACTATTAGCTCTCGTTTAGTGGTAACACTGAAACCCCAAGTCTTCCATTGGCTATCCTCCAAGATCCGCCAATACGAGTGCTCTTTGTCCCGTTGAGCCACCTTAGGACAAGTTCTAGGCCTTGGAGGGAACTCTCGATTCTCCGGGAAGTTCAGGAACTGCTCGAACCACTTCGTAAAGTGGACAGCTCTCACTGCCTCCTTGTCCTCTCCAGGGACCAGTGCCATCAGTACCGACGCCATTCGCAACATCTGCTCCATATCCTCCCACGCGCTCATGACGGGGAGGAACTCATCATACATGGCCCACAAGATCGGGACCCTAGAAATCTGATGGACATCCCACAGACTGATTCCCACCTTCCCATGCAGTAGGTGACAAGTATTGGTCCTAGACGACCATCTTCTCAGTAGCTCCGGTGTCAGCTGTTTCGATTGGTAAATGTAGAACTGGGAGGCCCATGCCACCTCATACAAACCCACTCTCCTCAGATCGTCCCCAAACTCCTCGCATTAGGCGCCTACGCATTAGGCGCCTACGCAGTAGGCCCATTCCTAGTCATTGGTGAAGTTTCCACCCTGGTGCAGGTCCCACTCATCAGACCAGCCCTTCTTCAAATCCTGTAAATCCACTTCCGGCATGGTGCGGTACATAAGAGGGGACGTCTCCGGTTGCAGTGGATTCCTGTCAATATTGTTCACATGGTTCTAGAGACAATTGACGGTGATGTGTGTGAAGTCCTCTCGTGCATGACCATCAGCTTCCCTGAACCACTGGCACTGGCATGGTGTGCTCCTGAACCAGCAAACTGGTTCGTCCCTACTCGCCTCAGGGATTAAGACATCATCCCTCAGCTCGAAGCCATACAAGGGCATCTTCTTGCACTGTGGATAGTTATTCTGAATATCTGATAGTAGTTCTGTCAATGAATTATGGTCCGAGTGGATTCATACCATCTCCCCAAGGACTATATAGTTAGCCATCTCATCCATCTAGGCGGCGTCTGCAAGAACCACCAACAAAACTTCTTGATGGGCCATTTTGGTTTTGGAACTAGAAAAAATTTCGGGTCGGTTTGCGAAGGTTGCTCGCGAAGATCTCTCGCGAAGCTTGAGAGCAGAACCAAGATGCAGAGCTTGGCCTTGGCCAACAAGAAGAAGTTCTCTTGGTGCAGTCTTAGAGTCGGAGACTCGCAGTTCGCCGTGAAGCTCAATTCATGAAGAGAAGACACGAAGTACATGGATCTTCGCGAAGTCGAGAGCGCAAAAGGACAAAAGTCGTGAGAGGAAAAAAGAGAGGTCATCCCCCCTATTTATAGGCGGCAACCCCGAAGCTTCGCGGCATGTCCTGCCCGCACAGGGCATCGCAGCGCGTTCGGACCGCACGACCGTTGTCGTCCCTGAAAGCCCCTTCGTTAGTCCACATCGCGAACCACTGATAATTTTGGCGATTTACCCTCAAACTTAGACCCTTGATCCCGCTGCGGCCCCAAGTCTATGGGGGGGGCATTTGTTGGTGAAAATTATTTAACGCAAAGGGAAGAAGGAAAAGAAGTCTGCACGCCGCCTCGCGAAGACCCGAAACAGAGCTCCCCTGAGCAACGCGGCTGCTGCGAATCAATGGAGGTGGGAATGGTCCACGAACGCCCTGACGTTCGTGAACCCGCCACGAATCCCCTGAGGTGGTAACGCTCCGCGAACCCCGTTGACATTCGCGAACCCACAGTGAAGCTACCGATGGCCCGTCGCGTTGCGTGAGATCTGCATCGCGGCGCCCCTTTCCTATAAATACTGGGCTCCCCCTGAATCTAGAGGACAGACAATCCGACCTTTCATCTTCTCAGCTCCCAAATCACGAATCACCCTTCGCTCTGGGAATCATAAGCTCCGTGAGATATTTTTGCTTCACAATATGCCTCCGCCTTGTCTCGTTTTGATCCCCTCTTCCGAGAGGGATGCCCTTCATGAAGCCTAAGGTCATTCGCAAAGGAAGGGGATTCCCAAGGGAACCTGGGCAGCCACGTAGCGTTTATGCTTCGCAAAACACCCATCCTGTACTAGTGATCTACATGCCAAGGCAGGGTCGCTGTACATCGCAAAGAAAACTGCTTCACAGCACCTTGCTTCGTGAGGCACCTCTACTTCATGAGGCCGTGCTCCGCGAACACTATTCCACTTCGCGAAGCACCTCACATTCACACCCATGCCCCATGCTAACGTGGACCACTTGATGGTTCGCTCTGCGGCCCCCCTTCACCACGGCATTGCCGGTACCTTCCCTCCCCCAAGGGGCAGAGGGTACCAATTTTGTAATTCCTAGGGGTGTGGAGTAAACCCACCTCGACCGAGCTTCCAGACGTTAAACTGCTAGGCACCTCGTCCTCCACACATGACGTTAAACTGTGACCCGACCTCGTGTCTCGCACGTAGGGTTCCCCCAGCTCAGACATTGTTTACGCTGCTCGTCTCCACAGAGATGGGATCACCCCTCCACGTGGGATGATATACTCCTTATCGGAGTGGAGTATGTTTATGGGAGAAGAGAAACCACCTTGGTGTAAGCCCCCACGACTCTCTTGCGGAAGGTAACACCCATGCACCACCGTACTTCCCCACTGCCAAGGCCAGTGGACGGCGCGATAGAGAATGAGGCACCTTCCATCTTTGGTCCCAAATCCCTCTCCTGCTACGCTTTGCGGTACTTCAGGCCTCCATCAAGGAGTAAGTCCTAGAACCATGGGACGCCTTATGTGTAAGCCCCTCTTTGTTTCTCACGGATGCACCCTTCACGACGTGATCGTCAGGTCTCTGCTGCCTCTTGTTTCTCACACCGGGCACGACTCATGTGGACTTAGAGTAAGTATTGGCCATGACAATACCTCGTCTAGCATGATGTTAAACTATATTACCTCGTCCAGTATGACGTTAAACTATACATCCATGGCTCGCATGACGCTAAAATACACATCCTGAACTATGAGGACTTTGATCCATGTCAAGGCATTGTACGTAGGAAGCCTCCAAAAGGTTCAAGCCCACCGCCCATCATTTCTTCACGTTAGGTTCCACCCTCATCCAGCATGACGTTAAACTGCATTCCAGTCTGATGGCAAGCCGTTGTGACCAACCCGAACTACGAGGACTTTGATCCATGTAAATGCACAGTATGTAGGAAGCCTCCCTGAGGTTCAAGCCCATGTCCCATCAGAACAAGGTACTTTCTTCACGTCGGTTCGCCGACAACCACCATTATTACCTGAACTACGAGGACATTGATCCATGTCCGGGCATGATACGTAGGAAGCCTCCCTGTGGTTCAATCCCACCACCAGTGGACCCACGGGTTCACCTCTATGTCGGTTCACTGACGAAAACCACCACATGAACTATGAGGTCTTTGATCTGTGTCAAGGAATGGTACGTAGGAAGCCTTCATGAGGTTCCAGGCCATCACCCGGTCGTTCCGGCCTCATTCACGTCGGATTGCCCCCGTCCCGCATGATGTTAAACTATATTCCACATATCATTTTAACTACAAGGACTTTGATCTGTGTCAAGGCATGGTACGTAGGAAGCCTCCCTGAGGTTCATGCCCAAAAATCATTGGCCCATACAGTCTCCTTGTCGGTGTGCCAAGCCCCCATTTTCTCCCATACAATGAGGACTTTGATCCATGTAAGGAAGAACCGACATCGATGAGGGAGACCCGGACTAGGAGATGAGTTCCGAGGAGGAATCCATAGAAGGAAGAACTGACATCCCATCATCCCTGTTTCGATCAAGGAGCAGACGCCCCTAAATAAGGAGTGGATGTTGCCTGCCTTTGGAATGTGGGAATGCAGGGCAACACAAGAAAGTCACGCCTGTCGCGCCCTGGTGGACGGACGTGCATGCCCCGGTGAAAGCGTCGGAAATATATATCAATCATACTTCGTGGGAATGTATAGGAAATATATTGATATAGTTTATAAATAGGAAAACATATATCCTGGGTGACAACCCGTCATATCCAGTGAGGTTGTGGGGCTTGAACCCATAACTGAAGGATGATAAAGGCTTCATACCTACAACTGGGCTACATGATTTCCTAGTTAATATTTCATTTTTTTAGTTAAAGAAATTCATGAATAAATAATAATGTTGAACCAATAGTATAAACTTTTTTGGTTTATATATTTGGGTATTAATTATATTTGTTTCAGAAAATTGTTAAAGACAGATATAAAGACATGTTTTATGGATCTTATGATCCACCAAAAGTGAGTTCTTTTAGTGTAATAAATAATTTTTTGGAAATTCATTTATTGATTTAATGGGTGAATTTTAAATTTATTAAAGCACAACCAAAAGATAAAATTGTGTTTATATAAATATATAAATTAAGTATATTTGCTTATATTATTATGTAGTAACATAATTATTCAAAATTATTAAAATGATCATGAACTAAAATTCTATCCTAGAACCATAATTTCTAATGATATAAAAAACCATTTCACATATATTAGATTTATAGTTTTTAGGCCCCCATATTTACATTTATCATTCTCTTATTTGTGATCAATAAACTCAATCAATCTATATAAAAATTTATGATTTCCCTCTATGTACATATCTTCACTTGTCCATTAGGTTCTCATACTTAGTAACCCAGTCAAATGACATACGTACCTCCCTTTCTAAATAAGAGAATATTATATTAACCCCTTTTTGATGTGGAATTTTAACAAAGTGGTTTTCCAACATAAATTCAAAGATTTTTTATATCGAGGGTAAATTTCAAGGAAATAATTTAGTTATGGTGGGGAGAACGTAACCCTGAAAAATTATAAAGTAAGAACATTATATCTGAAAACCCATACATAGATTTTCTCACATGCAACATAAAATTATATTTTACTATATGAAACACCGAGGTCAGATTTCATTACACACAAAAATCACTTTCTTTAATGGCAGGTGTTACATGCAAGAATAGGTTTTACCAAATACTATTAATTTTATTATTTAAAATGAAAATGTTTTACTATATGATATATTAGTAGTTATAAATAGGGTTAAATAATTGATGAAAATGTATTTTTGAATTAATTGGACACCAATTATAAATAAATGAATATAAAAACCAATTTAATATATAGGTAATGTTTTAAAAAGAACTATTTTTATGTTTCAAAATGGGTTTTCCTTGAAAAATTATAGTGAAATAAATTAATGAAAAAAATATATTATATATTAAATAAAATATTTTTGACATTAATACAATAGATTTTATAGACATATGATAAGATAAAAAATCAAATTTTACACATAAAAAGAAATATTTTATAAAGATAGTTTTGACAAATTTTAATGGAATCATTATTTCAAATATAAATTCTGAAAATTTTATAAATTATATTTAACATGACAAAAATAAATTTTTAATTTGAAATTTAAAAAATATCTTAGGGTGATGGTTTTTTATTTTTCAGTGATGTTTCATTTTTTTTATCAATAGTTAATGATATTGAATTACAATTCAAAACTGGATTTTTTTATAAATAATTTATATAGTTAAATAATATTTTTAATTGTTTTAAAAGTATAATTAGATAATTTTTATGTCTATTAATTCAATTTATATCATTTGAATCAATTTTATATTTAATTTTGATATAAAAACATAATATACATTTGAAAATATTCACTTTAAACCCCATCTTCCTCCCAACATCTGTGAGATGAACAATAAGTTAAATTTTTACAAATTTATGATGTTAATCTTTTAAAAAGGGTATAAATATTTGGAATAAGAATAATATTTATAGTATAATAAATTCAAATTAATTCTTTTCTGTAGTAATTAGTGACAACAGTTAAAATTAATCAATATAATTAAGGTTAAAATGGGGTTTTGTGAATGACATGAATTGGTATTAAAATTAATTTTCAGCATGCATAGTATTTTTTTAATGAATTGAAAATAATATTTATAATAATTAGGTATAAATTTTATAAAATAATATATTTTTATTATGTTCTAAAAAGATAAATTACCTCGATTAAAAAAAAGATACATATTTCCTTAGTAAAAAATATAAAGATAAAATTGATTAAACTTAAAGACTAAAGAAAAAAATGATAAAGAAAATATTTTTTGTCATTGTTATTGTGGATTGAAAAAAAGAATCATATCCATTATTTTTCATTTTTGATTCACAATATATAAGGGAGACCTCCCAATAGTGTTTAGATTTTTATATTTATAAGAATGTATCTCCTCTACTATAACTGGAAACTCATCCCCCTCACTTATTCACACTTCTCAAATCTTTTTGATCTTCCTAACCTGGTCCAAATAATATCACAACATCCCTCACCTATTCCTATAATCCTAAATTTGGGTATAATTCCATAGAAGGATGATACTGGTATAAACCAGATGGAGTTACCTAGAAAAAAGGTAACATTATTCAGTGGGAACTTCTGGTTTATTTATATATCCACCCCTTAAATTATTATAATCTATTAAAAATATAATTAAATTAGTATCATAAAAATAATACTATTTTTGTATCTTAATGATATGACGTACCCCTTTACACACTTCCATCAAATAGGATACACAACCATAGTTCATCTGTATGGATGACTACCACCTCACCAAGTTGTTCGTTCATCCATTACAAACATTAAGGATTTGAAATAATGATTGATTTATATTTTCTATATGGTATATATGATATTTATAAATGATTTATTCTTATTCAATAATTTTATGACCTATACCTTTATCCTTTTAGTTTTGTGGAAATATGATAACATCATTTGTGGATACGTGGACTACTGTCTCCTCAAGTCAGTTTGATTCGTTCACTATTTACGTGTAATTTATTAAGTGTGGTTCTAAATAGAAAGATTTGATATATATAACCTAAAAACGATACTAAAATGATAATATATACATATACAATTTTATTTTATTTTTATAAATATGAAAATAAAATGAAAAAATCATTCATGTGTACAAACGACCTACTATCTCCATGAACGGTGCATTTCATTTATATCACAAAATTTTATATATTATTATAAATACATATATAATGACTATATATGAAATATACATCATGGTTTAAATTATAGAGATTATTAATGTAACCCCCCAAGATTTTATGAGATAGATTAATTTAAATTTCTTTATTGTCTTGTATTGTACACTATACCGAGATTAGATTGCACTCTACCCAAAACTATATTAAGATTACTGTATACACAACACTATTCTTAGCATGTGTTACACAAAATTTCATGTTCTTTTGGTAGAACTCATTTCACACAACCCTGAGTATAGATTTGTTCAATTTATAAAAAAACTATGTTTGGATAATGTTATACGAAACACCAAAAGAATATTTCACTAAATGTAAAATATACTTGGCTAGCATTACATGTAAAAGGGACAATCATAGATAGCATGTGTTGTATACAATGCTGAGTTTCACTAAACAATGATGTATTATTAAAATATTATTATTCAATTTGATATAAATTAGTCATTATGAATAGTATTAACCACATTTTTAATATTATATAACATTAAAATTCATCTTATATATTTTCTAGAACTTGATATAAAAACAAAATCAATTTTTCATATAAAAGAAGTACTTTTCAAACAAATGTTTTTTTGCCGCCTTTTGATGACATATCCAATTTAAATATAGTTTTTATCAATTTTATATATTATATTTGACAAAATAAATTTATTCATTGGAAAAGGAACATAAAAATTTACTTTATTTTATTTTTTGTATTTTTCTGATAAAATTCATATTTTAATGAATAGTGAAATATTGCATCTTAATTCAAAACAGCCTTTTCATGTAATTTATTTATACACATAGATTATATTTTTAATTAGTTTTAAAGGGTAATTGTATTAGTTTTTTATAATTAAATTTAATTTTTTTGTTGGATGTAATTTTACATTTAAATTGGACATAAAGAAGTGAATCTATATTGATAAGTTTTTTACTTCTTAAAAACCCTCTTTTTTTTGTTTTTGACAACATGAAATAATTATAAATTAATTTCTTCCAATTATTTGATTTGAATAATAAAAAATTTATTCCATATTTGGAATCAATGGTTCCAAATTATATTAATTATTTACCTTTATTTTTAATGGATTATAAATAGTAACAACATAAATTTTTATTTAACACGTTTAAAGGTAAATCAGGTAAATTAGTGTAACAAATAATATGATACAGAGAATAAAATGATCCTAAAAACTAGGATGAATAAAATTCTGTCCTTGGAATCTTATTTTCGAAACATGGTCATTTAATGGCCACTTGATAATGAAAATTTCATAGATATTAATAAAACCAATGAAAGTGAAAAAATGTCAAACTCACATTTCATATAAGTATAATAATTTAAGTACATTGATAACCAGGTGGTATATTTAAAACCTAATAGTACATGGAAGTATGAAATAATTTCCTAAGTCTTGGTAATTTATTTTTTTTAGGAAATTTAAAATTACCTTAAAGTCTTATACTCTGATTATGTAAAAATTAATTAATTGATTACAAATCTATAATAAAATTTTTATTAAAATAATAATAACTATAAAAAGTCCTAAAAACAATACCAAATCATATTAGTCGAGTATTTATAGATTATAATAATCCAAGTTCTGTGAAGGTGACCAATTTGAGTTTTATAGAAGAGATTATGAAATTTATTTTATTTTATTTAAAGTGGTGTTAAAGTTGTCACATTCATACTTTAATAAGTACATCATTTTTAATGTTGTATTTTCTAGAATATAAATTCAAAAACATATATTATTATGAAGTATAGTAAAATTATGTTGATCATAGTATTTTATTTCAAAAATTTATTCAAAAAATATGTATATTAAATAATTACACAATATTGATGTAGTGATTATTTTAATAATGAAGATATCAAATAAATCT
The DNA here is from genome assembly GCA_963277665.1 of Viscum album. Lineage (NCBI taxonomy): Eukaryota > Viridiplantae > Streptophyta > Magnoliopsida > Santalales > Viscaceae > Viscum > Viscum album. Next base: position 195,941,868 of record OY728145.1, read on the forward strand.
TATTAAAATTAATATAATTTTGGATAATTATTTGAATGACAAGTTTTATAGATGAAATCAAACCATTTTTGGTATAATAATTTTTTCTGTTCGAGGATAACACCTTATCATTATATTTCTAAAAATCCATGAAATGAATAGTGTTATAATTGACACTATTGTTATTATGTTAATATAATGTTTTATAAAATTATTTAAATGTCATGAAACAATTTTAAAAATATAAAATAATTATTATAAGGTCCAAAATATTATAAATTATTCATTCATAGTATAATTAAAATTAAATAAGTAAATAATTTACTCTTTTAATATTGAAATATTCTTTATCTTAATCAAAATTAAATAGATTATCGAATTGTCAATTAAAATGATAATATTTTAATTAACATCACAGCTTGTCTGAATTTTGTTGGTTGATGATATTGCAATATTATCATATCTTATATTCTAATATATCTCATATTTTGAGGTATTTGGTTTTATATTTTATGTTTTGATAAATTCATATCATTGAGGTTTCCAAAAGTGCCCTTCACCTCAATTTTAAAAAGGAACTTCCTCACTCAACTATTCTCCTTATTTTGAGCCTTAATGCTCGACCCAAACCTACCAATTTCTCTTATAAAATTGTCATGTTACATTCTATAGGTTCGGTTCTTCTTAAAAGACAAACTCTAGTTCCATTAAGAGGATATCTAAAGAGAGCACATCAAAGAAGTGGTAATCTTTTCTACCGATTCATTCATATTTATTTGAATTTCAAATTCTACTTCTACTTCATGAGATGTTTCATTATAGAATAATAACTCCAGTAGCACAAATATAATGGGATATATTTATAATTATGATAAAACCATATGAAACTTTCTATCCAACATAAGTAAGATGAAATCAATACACATGTGTAAGAACGACTCAGCCTCTCCATGCTGTATTGTAATCTGTTTTTCACAACTACCTTACATGGATGGGTATAAACATGGATTTAAGGAAATTATATGATTATTATAAAATTATATTGATTCTAAAATTTATTACACCATTCAATTCAATACCATTCAAGAATTAGGGGAATGATATAGTCGCTCGTTTGTATGTGCGGCCTATCGTCTCCGCGATGTGATGAAATTCATTCACCACATTAACAATTCAAGAATGATTATAAGGTATATATAATAAATAAGCATGAAATATAATGCATAATAATTCTACTATATATATATATCATTTACTATCATCCATTAAATTAAATTATGAAATGGAAACAGTGTTCATGCGTACATACGACCTACCGTCTCCTTGAATAGTGCTTTTCATTTAATTTATTAATCTATTATATATATTTATATATCGAAAATATATGATATATAAAAAAAATTTCATTATTAAAGTATTTAAATAATTATCTATGTAATAATATCAAGAATTACAAGTCAAAACACGTATGGTAAATAAAATGATTACGGCCCAAAACAATGCTTTAACATGGAATTGATAAATAAAAGGGTAATATAAGTTCATAAGTGAATCATATATGATAACATAAATATTATTATGGTTATATTACTAGTAAATAATACATTTAAAACCACTATACAGTTTTTTATACACATACTGAAGAAATCGGACCTAAGGTAATGGATAATTTTCCAATATCATTTTTATTTGAGATTGTTTATACATAAGTATTTTTTGGGAATATATTTATCATCCATGTAAATGTTTTCAAAAAATGATTCCATAAAATATTTACTATCCCTATTTGTATGTTTAACGTCATTTTTTCCCATTTTTTACTTTTATTACATGGTATGGAAGGAATCTTTTTTTTCTTTACCATAAAAGGTACTTTTAGAATTTTTCGAAAAAAGTATGAGGAAAATATATTTTTAAGTTATACAACATGAATGGATTTTTACAATTTAATGATTAATTTTTACCATGAATCTTCCTATACACTATTTCAACTTTATTTTAAACTGAATTCTTTTATTTTAAAATTCAGCGGCATTTTAAGAAAAGAAAACATTTTTAATGAAGAAAGGATATTTTCCACCAAAATTCTGTTCAATTGTTTTATCAAAATTATTTTCCATCTAAGGTGATTCTTATAAATAGGGTTATATTTTTATCTTTATTATTACTATTATTTTATTATCTTAATGGTAGAATGGAATTTTATTTGGATTAGGTTATGATGGAATGATTTTTATGATATCCTTTTTTCTTGGGTTATGTTATGATGAATGATTTATGTTTTTTTGGAACATGTAAGAATGATTTCATTATGAGATGGATGGGACCTATATATCCCTCAAATTAATTGGGTAAATATTTAAAATATCATGAGATATACATTCTTGGAACATCATGTAAATCTGGTTTAGTAATATAGGGATGGAACGACAAGTAAATCTGGTTCAGTAATACATGGTTGGAACAACAAGTATACCTAGTTCAGTAACGGACTTTGTCCATTATGATGGTCTTGGCAGCAATGCTTTGGCTACTATAGAAGTAATATTAGGTGCTTATTTATTTTTTACAATCACATGTTTTATTAAAATTCTATTTTATCAAGGTTAATGTTCCTTTAGGTTTAATGTCGTACGTACTGTCATTATTTATTTCATGGCTCGTGATTTTTATATTCAAAATTTATGTTCATGTTTTTACATTCTTATGTTTATGTTTTGTTAGATGTTATTAATGTTTACCCTTAATAAGAATTTGAGATTTCCATTTTTCTGTTTTCTTTTACCTAGGATATAAATAAAGGTTTTAGAAAGTAAAACAAAAGTGGAAGATCTGTATGGGATATGTTGAAGATTTTTCCACATGCTAAAAGATTATGTTCCAACACTCCAAAGACACTAAACTAATATGGTCTTTTGGTGAAATTTTTTATCTTTTATTAATTATTCTGAAAAAGAAATGCAATGTCTATGTACCTAAATCGTGGTTTTTTAGAGTAGGTTTCATATCGAAGGTTTTTTTAACCTTTGGAAACTAGGATGTGATAACATTAGTGAGATCCCTTGAGATATTTCAATGGTATGTATAGGGATGTCCCTAATGGTAATTATAACTATAGGTCATAGTCCTTGAATTATGGTAATGATCATGAATAACCTAGGATTATAAATAATAATTTATAGATTGAAAGTACTCCCCCATGATTATGATTTTTTACTTGTATGATTTTTCCTCTCACACTATTTATTTTGGGTTATAGAAGATGGCTGGAAATAGTAATATTCATGTGAATGGAGTATATAGTATACAATTTAATGATATTATTCAAGAGAAAAAAATTAAATGGGAGATGGAAGGAGAAAATCATCATTATTACTAATCAAAAATCTCATAATATGATCTATAATATCCACATTGGTGAGTTTCCTAACCTAACAAATCAGAAAATGATGATGTTTCGTGGTGATCATAGATGAAATAAAGTTCAATTTTTCTCATGTAAATCATGTGGGAAGAGGAATTATGGAGAACTTTTACAAGTAACTGGATGATGATTTGGGTTTGGGAATGAAGGACACAAGTATAGTAATTATAAAGGAAAATGTTCAGTTAACATAATGGAAAAAGATAATGGTATTGTTAAGAAATCAAAAACGGTTAAATTTTTTAAATGTGGAATATATGAGCATTATGAAAATCGATCCCCTGAGGGAAAATATCATGAAGAGAATCATCATGGTCATATGGTTAGTATTTATGTTGAAGACGATGAAGAGACTACAAAAGATATATGAGATGAAATAGGTGTCGAGGAATAAAAAATGCCACTCGGTCAATGGTTTAAGAAGATAGAATAATGATTACATGATTATCTAGACTAGTGTTGAATAAGTAATTTTATGGTATTATGGATTAAAGAAACATATAAGTATTATTACACTATCATTTTTTCTTATGTATTTGAAATCCTAAGTTGACAGATGTCGGTAACCATGAAAACTGATTGAAATATTTTTGGAAATCACATGATATGATCATAATGAAGGAATAAAGAGATAATGAGATATTTGATAATATTAATAACCTCTAGACTGATATAAGGACAATGTGATATCATTGGTTGAGTATATATTATTTATTATATTTTTGTGTGTGGAAATAGTTAATTTTGATAGAATGTATATTTTCACTGAGGTTCTATGATAATTTGTGTTATTATTACGTTTCAAGAGAATACACAATTAAGGTATTCACATATTTGGAATGTGACAACCATGAACTTCCAAATAATATATGATAAACAAATGTTAATTTGATTTAGTACACCTCTTAAAATAATCATCTTTTGGAAGGACTGTAATGTTATCCATTTATGGATATTATGTGTTATATTTCAATTAATGTTTTTTATATTAATGTACTATATAAATATAGGTGGACTTATGCATATTTGATAACCTATTCAAGCCTTTTTATACAGATTTAATGACCTATCATTCTATCACAGGAACTTATAACACTTCAAGAATTGAAAATTCAACTTCATTTCCATAAATAAAAGATGAAGTGGGAATTGTTCATAGAGCATCCAATGGTTATATAATACTAAAATCAAGTAAGTATATCTCCTCATGAAAAAATTTATCAACATTAAAAAAAGTATCTTGAAAAAAAAATTATCCTAGAAACTTATTATCCTATTAATTAGATGGTTCCTTAAAACATTGTATATTTATGGCTTTCTGGTAGTTAAATTTCTCTAAACATTATTCTCCATCACTATCCATCAGAACACGATGGTTAAACTTCTCCACCATATTCAAGTTTTCACATCCAAAATATGTTCTCTTATTTGAAAACCTAGAGATGAATTACTTTGGGTAACCTTTATATTTATAACATTGATTTTTAAAATGATTTTTTTGTATCCCTTTTTATTATTTTGGTTTCCATGAATGAAAATTTCAAGTAGTAAACGATTTATAATCCTGAAGGATTTCGAGGGAGAAACTCATTTTATGTGGGGTAAAATGTAACGCACCAATAAAATAGGAGGTAGATTATTTTTAATTTCATTGATATCCTATTTTTTACGCTATATCAAGATTATCTTGCGCTATATGCAACATCTTATTAAACTTGCAGTATACACAACACTATTCTTGGCTTCTGTTACACACAATTTCATGTTATTTTAATAGAATTTATTGAACCCAACACTGAGTATATATTTTTTTCAATGTATAAAAGAATTATGTTTGGATTATGATATAAGAAACAACAAAGAAATCTTTCACTAATCGCGACACTAACTTGGATTTCATTACATGCAAGAGTGACCTTCCTAAAAGCTTGCATTTTATGCAATACCGAGTTTCACTAAACAACGATATAATATTAGAATATTATTTTTTAATGGGATATAAACTATCCACTATGAATAGTATTAACCACATTTTTTATTTTATTTTCCATTAAAATTGATCTTATATATTTTCTAGAATAAGATATAATAACTAAATCTAATTTTCCTATAAAAAAGTATGTTTCAAAAAAATGTTGTTTTGCCACATTTTGATGGTTCACCCTTTTTAAATCTATTTTTTAAAACTTTTATTGATTATATTTGAAAATATAAACTTCTTATTTCGAATCAAAACATAAAAATTTCTTTTTTTATTTTTTAGTTTTTTTTTGATAGAATTCATATTTTAATGAATAGTAAAAAATACTACATTTTATATCAAAACTGCCTTTTCATCCAATTTATTTATATAGTTATATTCTCTTTTTAATTGGTTTAAAAGAGAAATTGGATTATTTTTTTATAATTTAATATAGTTTTGGTCATTAGAAGTAATTTCCAATTTAAATTAGATATAAACACATGACGCACTTTGATAAGTTCTTGTTTCTTAAAAACTCACTTTTTGGTTTTTGACAATAGGAATTAATTTTAAATTACATTATGCCAATTTTATGTTTTTAATAATGAAAAATGGATTCCATATTTGGAAGTAGTGGGTCCAAATAATGTTAATAGGATACTTTTTTGGATATTAAGAATAGTAATTGTGGTAATTTTTATTTAACGTGGTTAAAGGTAAATCGGGTAATTTAGTGTAACAAATAATATGATAAGGAGAGTAAAATGATCCTAATCCTAAAAAAATCCATTATTATGAATAAAATTATACCCTTGATATATTAATTTCGAAAAATGTTCATTTAAGGGCCACATGACAATAAAAATGACATGGATATTAATAAAACCAATGGAAGTGACAAAACATCAAACTCACATTTCATGGATAACCAGGTGATATATTCCAACAAAAATAGTAAATGGAAATATATTATAACTACCTACATCATGGTAATTTATTTTTATTTCTAGGAAATTAATAATTACTTTAAAGTCTTATACTTTTATGATGTAAAAATTAATTAATTGATGTGAAATCCATAAAACTATTTTTATTAAAATAATAATAACAACTATAAAATGTACTAAATACCTGAAAAAATCATATTGGTCGAGTATATATTGACCATAATCATCCATGTTCCAAAAAGGTGATCATTCATATCTTTATAGAAGAGATAATGACGTTTATTTGTTTATTTAAAGTGATCTAAAAGTTGCAACATTAAAACTTTTAATGATTTCTTTACGAGAAGATAAATACGACAAAATATATTATTATGAAAGATAGTAAATTTATGTTTATCATATTAATTTATTTTAAATTTTTATTCGACAAATAAGTATATTAATTAACTACCCAATAATTATGTAGTGATTATTTTAATAATGAAGATATCAAATATCTGTTATTAAAAATATTCAAATAAATATAATTTCTACTAACTAATTTGTACAATGAATTTTGTAGATTAAATTGACCCATTTAGTATATAATAGAATATATTTTTTCGAGGATAACATCTTATAAGGATATTTCTAAAAATACATGAAATGTATAGTGTCAAATTTGACACAATTGTTATTTTGTTAAAATAATTTATTATAAAATTATTTACAAATCATAATATATATATATAAAATAATTATGATATGGTATAAAATGTTCCAAATTATTCATTTACGGTATAATTTAAATTAAATAAGTAAAAATTTCACCCTTCTAATATTGAATTATTTGTTATCTTAATCATAATTAAATAGAATAACTAATTTTCAATTAAAATGATAATGTTTAAATTAACATAATAAATTTATCTAAATTTTATTGGTTGATGATATTTAAATATTATAATATCTGAGCTCAAATATGTCTCTTTTTTAAGGAATTTGGAATGATTTTTTGAATTTTTATAATGTAATATTTTTAAGGTTTCCAAAAGGGCCACTCACCTCAATTACAAAAGGGCACTTCCTCCCTCAACTCTTGAAATCATTTTTCGCCTTCAAGATCAGAAATACCCTACACATTTCTTTTTTAAACACCCCTAGTAATGTTCTATATGTTCTTGTCTTCTCAAAATACTAAATCTAGTTCCAGTAAGAGGATATATTAAAAGAGATCGTCAAAGAAGAGGTAATCTCCTCTACTAATTATCTCATATTTCTTTATAATTATACTTCTACTTAATGAGTTGTTTCATTATTGAATAATAACTCAAGTAGAAATTATATAATAATATTTAATTGTAATTGTGAAACAACCATATTCCACTTTCTAGCCATCCTAAAAAAATGAAATCACCATGCATGGTTATGTACAGTTTACCATCTCCATGCCATGGTGTAATTTGTTTTTCACCACCACCTTACATGCATGGGTATAAAAATGTATGAAATATCTAAATATTATTATTATAAAATTATATTTATTATTATATTTAGTACACCATGCAATTCAATACCATTCAATAATTTTAGGAATGATATCATCGATTGTGCGTACGTACCGCCAATCGTCTCCACGACGCGATGAAACTCATTCTATATGTTATGAATTAAAGAATGATTATAAGGTATATATAAAAAATAATCATGAAATATATGAAATAATAATTCTACTATATTTATGTATATATATATTTAATTTACTTTCTTCCATTCTATTCATTATGGAAACGGAAACAACATTCATGCGTACACATAACCTACCGTCCCCATGAACAGTGTATTTAATTTCATTTATCTATCTATTATATATAATTATATACTGAATATATATGATATATATATATTTTTAACTTTTTTTAAGTAATTAAATAATTATCTAATTAACAATATCAATAATAAAAATTCAAAAAAAGTATGATCTATAAAATGATTATTGCCCAAAATGTTGCTTTAACATGGAATTGATTAATAAATGGGTAATATAAAGTCATAAGTGAATAATATATGATATCATAAATATTGTTATAGTTCTTTTAAAAGTTAATAATATGTTTAAATCCACTATACAATAGTTTTATGCACATGTGGAAGAAATCAAACCTAAGGTACATGATAATTTAGAAATCTCATTTTTATTCGAGATTGTTTATATGTATGTATTTTCTGGGGATATATTTATCATCCATGTCCATCTTTTATAAAAATGTTTTCATAAAATATTTAATATTATTATAAGAATTTTTAAAGTCATTTTTACAAATTTCATACTTTTATTACATCTTATGTAACAAATCCTTCTTTTTTTTACCATATAAGGTATGTTTTGAATTTTCGTGTAAAAGTACGAGGAACATGTTTTTTAACTTATCAGGAATGAATGGATTTTTACAGTTTCATAAACCCTTATTTAAATGAAGTTTACACTACACTATTTAAAAAAAAATCAACTAAATTATTTTCTTTTAAAATTTTACGGGCATTTTGATAAAAGAAAACATTTTTAAAGAATAAATAATATTTTCCTCAAGAATTATGTTCATGTGTTTTATAAAAAAAATTTCCATCTAAGATGATGTTCTCAATGAGGGTTATGTTTCTATCCTTATTATTACTATGGTGTGATTTTGTAAATTATGGAATTATCTTTTATATGAGTTATGTTATGATGGAATGATGATTAGAAAATCCATTTTATTTCTTGTGTTATGCTATAATGAATGATTTTTGTTTTTATGGCACATGTAAGAATGATTTCACTATGATATTGGTGGGACCTATATCTCCCACCAATTCATGGGTAAAGATCTATATATCATGAGATAGAAATGATTGGAATGGAAAGTAAATCTGGTTCAATAATACACGGCTAGAATGATATGTAAATAAGGTTCGATAATACATGGTTGGAACAACATGTAAACCTAGTTCAGTAATGGAATTTGTCCACAATGATGGTTTTGGAAGCAATTCCTTGGCTAATATAGAAATCATAATATGTGCTTATTTATTTTTCACAATCCCATGTTTTATTCCAATGCTATTTTATCATGGTTAATGTTCATTTATGATCTATTCCTTATGTAATTCCAAGATTTATCTCGTGACTCACGATTTTTAGGTTCAAAATTTGTGTTCATGTTTTCACATTATTATATTTATGTTTTGTTATATGTTATTTATTTTTACCCTTAATAAAAATGTGATCTCACCCCTTTTATGTTTTATTTTCCTTAGGATATAAAAAAGGGGTTTAGGTAGGAAAATAAAATGAGAATATACTTATTAGATATTTTCAAGATCTATCACCAATTTAAAAGATTGTGTTCCATGTTTCCAAAGCCACTAAACTAATAAGATCTTTGGGCATAGGTTTGTATCATGTATTACATATTTCAAAAAATAAATTTAATATCTATGTATGTAATTCTTGGGTTTTTATAAAAAAAATATTCATCTAAGTAAGAGGAATAGAAACACAAGTCAACAAATACTTGAAGAACAATACAATTAACACAAAAAACAGTGAAAATAGTGAAATAATATTAACAAACATGTGATGAGAAGTTATAAAATGATTATATTTGATACTGTAATCATTATTATGTTTCTATTATAAGTTAATAGAATTATTAAAACTATTATACATGAATTTAAAGATAGTTCAATGAAGAGTAAGTTTAAGGTAAGGGTATTTCTAGTCTCACTTTTATTTCTATGAGACTTACTCTATATTCACCATTTGTTTCATTTTTTTGGGGTATATACAACCCTATGACATGTTATTTAATGAATTTAATTTATTTAATGATATTAAGGTCATGATTTATATAATAAAGGGAAGTGTAGAGGTAGAAAAATTCAGACTATTTAATTCCTCTATATTCCCACTTGTTCGGGTAGAATCCAACACCCCTAATATTACCCCACTCTTTACCTACACACATTAGGGAAACACGTTGGGTTTATAGATACCCTCTCCAACAATTGATTTCATGTCTAGAAAACACCCATTATTTGACGGATCATTCTAAACCTAACCATTCAATACATATCTAACACTCCTACATAAGTGAGTAGTCTTCTTTTTATCTCTTGTTTCTCACAATGAGCCTGATACATGTGGCCTTAATTATTTTTAATTGGTCATCCTATTGGTGTGATTGATATATATTTAAAAATATGTACAAATGGAATTCAAAAAACACATTTACTTACTTTATTGAGGCAGATCACACATAGGATAGAGCCTCTCCTTTATTCCAACTGAAGTAAAAAAAATCTAAGGCTCAGCCTTGATAATTGAGCGCTCCTGTTCGGACAAACATATATTAGGAAGCATCTAGGGTTTTTAGACACATGAAAAGTTATGTTTCCCCCACCTCAATTGTAAGGAAAACCTCATAGACCAGGATTATCACACTACCTTATTCATTCCTATACTCGTCCTCTAAGTATTCCTCCCATTCTACCTCAGCCTCAAATAACAACAACTATTCCCTTTGTTTTATAATGATATATCCTTTGGCATTGACAACGAATCTATTCCATTGGGATTACTCTTCTAAAAGAGAAAAATTTATTTTCAAAATCCTATAGTGCCTTGGTTCCTTCAAATTTATCTTCATACTAGCTAGAATCAAGATATCACTATTCCAAATAAAACTTCTCAATAATGTAGTCATGTTCCATAATACGGGGGGGGGGGGTCATCAAACCCCATTGGTCCCCAGGATTAGTATATAGTGGATATGGATCCCATCTAGATTACTAGGTCCACTTATGAAGTGTGAGTCATTAATATTTTCATGATTCTTCATGCCATGTGATAGATGATGTGGTTCCCTTCAACCACATCATATCCATAGTATTATATGTCCTTAGGTGGAACATGATCATACAAAGATATATTCACAAAGAATTTGGTAGTGGGGTCCTATATTTAAATCCTATTGGACAGGATGGGATCCATGTCAATAAAAGGTTTGAAATAATCCAAATCTTCATTGGTGTAATAATCCCCAACATCCTTAAGATAAGTTTCCCACCCAACTTTCTCTGTATGTGCAATGAATTTCTCTCTTGAGATTAAGGTCAGCCCACCCTGGATAGTTATCTCCTCATGGGATAGCTCGACCATTGCAGTAAGAACCCAAACTCCCCTATGAATACTTGAAAACTATGGTAGAACTACCTCAAAGAATATTTCAATGTAATTTATATTAGTTAGATTAATCCATGGAATAAAATGGATTTAAATAACTCATTAAAAAGAAGCTTAGATTCCATCAGGGCTTGGTTGACATTTAGGTTTGGGTTTTGAAAGGAAGGTCCACCATCGGAAGGTTGTCTACACAGGTAGATAGATCAACAAATATCATAGGAACCCAAGGTGATGAATTCATAGATTATATACATGTCAAACAAGCATGTCATCATGGAAAACAATGTAAATTATCAAATTATTTAAGCGAATCAAGATAGATAAATTCATAGTATTACCTTGAGAAGGAACAACTATCTTTATGATCAATCATTGTGGGATATATTCCAAAAAAATAGAGGGAGATGTAACCATAATTATAGGGATAATAATCCTCATAAATGACTGAGAAGACTATAGAATATCGATATTACTATCTAGTATCCTATATAGATTGTTATTCTATTGGAGCTTCGAGAGAGAAATCTATGGTGAGATCACCAGTACCTATTGAGATATATTATACACCCTAAACAAAGGCCTATTATCCTCCCCTACTAATTCCTATGTGATTATAAATAATATGGGTTAAGGATTACAAAGAAAATAGAAGTTAGAATGAGAAATTAAGTAATCCAGATGAGGGATTACCTCACTAAACAAGATCTCATTCAAATCATCAACCTCAGAACTGACATCCCGATTTTGTTGATAAATATATGGGTCAAAAATAGAAACCATTTAATCCTGGCCACATTAGCCTTTTATGTTAGCACTAGGAGATAATTCCGCCTAGGATAGAACATTGGCCACAAAAACCCCTTCTTGATCATGACCGAGCATCATACATACTGAAGCGGTGGAAGGATCGTACACCCATTACAATGTGACAATAAATACACGTCTACTAGGTAGTAAGACCTCTCTTGTAAACCAACTAGGGTCATGATCTACACAAGCCTAAACTTTGGTCACTTGATTCTACACTGATAAACTCCACCATAACTGGTTCATTGTCTAAGACAATTGAAACAACCCAAATGACTCACATAGCTTGATGAAGATGTAATTATCGAGAACCCACACCAGATAGCATACCTTCTTAACTAGGGCATCCCCAGATCCACTCATACCAGCATGAGAACTCTGTTCCTACATTTTTGGTCACTTTTGAGGGATCTACACATTTCTAGATGGTGGAGGTGTGGTTGGCACCTGAACATCTATTTTCACTACTCCCGTCTGATCCCTCGATGCTCAATGTGAACCTCGAAGAGTAAAATCTCACCTGGGTATGTCAATTAACAGATATTGGATTATTTCTAAGTGAGTAAACCACTAAGGTTTATAGGAGAAGTCATTATATTTTTCCAAATGAACTCATCCACTGACATCAACAAGATATAAAAAAGTATTCTTGGTTGCATCTCCTCACATACCATTATATACACTCTCCGTACCGGCTTCTGGATGCATCCAAACTACCAAAACAATTGGGAAGGGTTTAATGGTTCATAGTAGGTATTTTCATAAATCCATGAAGATAACTGTCCACCATGAAAGTCCTTGTGATACACCCTCTTCACTGACTTCCCCTTTAACATGTTGACTATCTAATCAATCGAGGTTGGGATAGGAATCAAATTGAAGTTCCAAAAAAAATTTATATTTTCTTCCACCATGGTTTTGCAAAATCATTCTGTTTGGACCTAATAAGTGTTGAGTAGGGATGGTCCTATACTAGTATTTAGAGGCTTAATAGAGTTTTAGAACTCATACCCACTAAAATGTGCCCGAATCCATACATAGAGAAATTGGAATGGACAACATATATGCTCCGGAACATCCCCAATTATAACATGACCTAGTTGGGTTTAGATCCTTTCCAACACCTAAATACCCAATTTTACTTGTTTTTATGATTATATTTCCATCTTTTCCACCATCATCCCCGACCATAGGCCCATATCGGCGTCCTTGGTCAACAGTAACCACCCTCTCAAGAAAATGTCTAGGAAAGCCAAATTTCAAACCTAGAGATGTGAGACCATCATAATATAACCCCATTCCTATTATCCCCCAACCTCCAATTTCAAAATAAAAGGTCCCTTACCTCCTATTCTTCCATTCTATTAGTTACTACTTCTACCACCCTATAGAATTAATAACTGTAGCATTCAAGAAAAATCCGAATAATGACTCAAATGTGATATCTTATTGAAATTGTTGGTGATACTTAAAATTCAAGATTAACTGGTTATGGAAGATCATTACCACAACAGGTTTTAAATCCTCATCCCCCAATGCATTGGGTGCCGGGAGTAACTCTTCATTTCAAAGTAATTTTAGGGGTATCTCACTATTATGATTCTGATCCCACAAGTTTATCCCCACATCCCCAATATGCATGTTGATAGATTTCATGTTTAGGAACCACCGACTAAGGAAATCTAATTGAATATTCAACTAGTGGTAGAAGTATAACTATGATGTATACATTTCCTTATATATATGCCTATATGACATAGCATGACTTTGTATTCTTCAGACGTGAAACATAACCTGTACACTCATACCCATTCATTAGTTAGATTCCACATGCTCGCAAGTTCGGGACTTCATACCAGCCCATAGGATTGTTCTAAATGTTGTCCTAGATGATAATTGTGTAATGTGTGGGGAATTATTCACCAAATTTTTATTCCACAATTATTGTCCCCATCCTACCATTGATAGAGTAGATAATGGGGGATTTGTATTCCCTAAATGGGTGTTTAATAGTAGTGATGTTCCGTTGGTTGTGCTCATTGTGCTAAGAAAACAAAAAATGTTGCCTGTTCATATCCATATCTGGGATAGCCACATTATCTAATAATATTTAATTTTAAATTGGTATCCTATTGATCAGTAGATATTCCCTGTGATCGTTTTTTTAGAAGGTCTAGAAACTCCCTGTTCTCTAATATTGTTTTCCAAGCTTTAGGTTTTTTAGGATTCATGAAAACTTATTCCTTCCTGGTGTTAGTAGGAGTTTTGGTAGCAACCTAAGTAGCTTTTTTGAACATTTAAATTTGGTTCTGAGAGGTTTCAATTCTTGGGTTAAAAAATTGAGGATTTCCTTACACAAGAGGATCTATTTAATGAAACTATGTCTTAGTTAACTCAAACTGGGGGGTTTTTTAGGAAATATTTCATGTAGAAATTGTTTTTGAAATTGTCACAGCTTAAAGCCTAGGAGTTCAAGAAGGTAATTTGAGTTCCATGAATGAGAGGCATCATATCACATGTGAAATTCATGTGACTATATAGGGGCCTCTCACACAATTTATTGGCATCAGACTCTGAGGTATCATGACTTAACAATTGGTTTATGAATCCCGATTTCATAGTTTCAATAAAATTTATATAATTTTCCAAAGTTCATATTTTTCCTCAAAATTCTAACCTGTGCCTCCCTGTAAGATACAATTATGATGGAGCAGTACATTTATTAGTGATGAAAATGTGCCTCATTTCTAAGACATGTGATTTTACCAAAGAAAGGACACAAATAAGACTAGGTACCATTCTATATCCAAGGAGTTGATTGTGCACAAATGTGATCCATTGTGAAAAACCAAATGATTTGGTAGGAAAATTTATTACACACAGAAAGAGACATCAACCATTCCTAATTATATGGATACGATTAGATCCCTAAAATATATAGTGTATGGATGGTGTGAATCATTGGTAACTTCTTTGAAACATTAATCTTGGCATGTAAATCATTTGTGTGAGGAAGGAAACCTCAATCTGCTTCCATATGTGATCATTCTACAGTGGAAAATAAATGAGAGGTATGTAAAAAATAGTTATGTGAGTCCACTATAAGTTCATTTAACATGTTGAATATATTCTCCAATGTTCTTATCTGACTAGATTTTCTATAAATATAGAATCTCCCCCATTTTTTAGGATAGGCCTCTAAAATTAAAGCATCAACATATAGTTCATGTTACTATGTCTTTCATGAAATTAGAAAACTCAAACCACCCATGGATCCCCACAAATAGATAAATTTTATAATGTACTATATATAGGACTCAAACTGGCTCATATTTAATTTATTATTTCCTCAAAAAAACTTCACCAAAATGCTAGGTAGGTTCATCTGAGATGAATTCCCTTCCCACGACCCCCAAATTCATTCCACCCTAAAAGTTTCATACAAATATTCCCATATTATGCATGACCTTACCATGATATAAAGTCAATATCTCTTGAAAAAATAATTTTATGCAAAACTCCAAGGTTTCATGCAACAAACTCTGGGTCATTGACCAAATTGCTCCTTCCTCCAAAACAAATTCATACAATTTTAGTGCTTGGGCATCCCGCACCCACACAAAGATGGCTCACTCGTGCTTCAATCACTCATTATCCTTGTACCCTACACCCTTATGTCAAGGACATTATGTTCAAGAATCTTGAAGATATTTGTCTCACCCTTTTCTCCTAATCATAGGCACTCTAATTTTCTGACCACCGGATACCACCTCAACATGGCAGTGTTTACACCTTCTTCCATCAAAAAGTACCTTTTTAGTAGACACATTGTCCCCAAATGTGGAATCATTCTAGGAAACTAATTATCTAACTTATTAGGAGGGATAATGTCATATATTTATCTCCTACGTAGAAATGATCTCCCTAAGAATAGGCCCAAATAAAATTTTAGCTATAATATTTTAAACTACATACCACATATATCCTAGTCATTTAATGTTAAAATTAACAACAACAAACTCAACATGTAATGTTAAGCTATAGACTTACCATGTTTGATAAACATAGGATTATTTTTTTATTACTCACATGGGATGATACCGCACCCTCTAGGAAGCATACATGCATAATCCTCACATAACCCGTTGTTGTATCCCTTTATGAGGCTCAATCGTCCTTATCAAATTATGTTAAACTACATAGACCAGTCCTATCAGGTGAAATTAAACAATAAACCCAATAATGTACGCTTTTATCCTTCTCATCTATAGGGTACATAGTGTCCTCTATGAGTTTCAATCATGATACCCTATTAGCTCCATTAAATCTATTTTTCTTCCCCTTGGTAGGGGATAACACCATAGTGTGACGAATCCCCTTGGGGACATAATTAACCTCACCACAAAACATAAGGTTCCCAATGGATCATATCATCACCCCTTAAAAAACAAATATTTGGACGAATATGTGATATGTTTTTGTCATAATAATCACCAAAAAACAATAAACATATGATTATGTCCCCATAAGACAAGAAAATCCAGATTTTGTCCCCATAAGACCTTAAACCATTGATCCCTGCTAACACACCAAAACCTTTACCTAATAAAATAAATATGAGATTCCCTACATAGTATTCCTCAATGTATTACACTAATAGTTTAACTTTCTTTTTGTCTGACATGGAATTCATTGAATACCATAATTAAGATGCCTCATCCATGAGATGCCTCCAACATTGAAAGTTTAAGACACTTACAAATTACTTACACATAACATCCACATATATAAAAACATGTCTGATGTCACTATCATCTGTGACCATAGGTATCTTCCCTATTGTAATATATTCTACGTAATTAATTTATGTCCACTTCAAGATGGATTTGATAATGAGTTACATAAACAAGACTGAAATATATCAGCGAGGCCTGGATAAGTAAATAGGTTCTATGTAGGAATCCATGGAGGTAGGAACTACATCCAATTTTTCCATTCCGATCGTGGATTTGACATCATTAACCATAGTGGATGTGGTCGCCCACCATTGGAAATTTAGAATATGGGGAAAACCAACCACCTTGAAGGAGGCACAACAATTCCAATCATATGGACTCCTCTAGGAGAGTAAAAGGAAAGTTGGTTTCCACACCATTGTGTACTCGGGTGGAAATCGTTGGACAATAGTATAATTTTTATGATAGTGTGTGTTGAAGGATGTTAAGTGTTATAGATTTGGATACTTCATTGTTTATATTTTTCACTCTTCTTGTTTGTTCAATGTAATAGTGGGTGAGGGAGGATGTTATAAAATATTCATATGAATACTAACGTGAGGGATTTTCTTTGAAATGGGGAATTAAAATTCTTAAAACATGTTTAATATTGTTCATAGTGTTTTTTGTGAGAAATTTTTATAGCGATCATGTGAAAAAAATACCTTAATGGTCTAGATTTATGTAAAAATATGTGAGGATACTTAGAATAGAATCAATTCATGTGAAGTATCTTTTGATGTTGGGGGATGAGATAGTTTAATTGTTAATGTTTAACTAATATTACCCAATGTGTTTTTGGTTAGTGAGGAAACAACCCTTAATTACGATTTGTCTAGATTAATTGTTATGCATTACTAAAATTTACTTATTGTTTCATCCAATGGGGACATCCCGTTGAGCATGTGGAAAAATCATCACTACTTTTATATAATAGTTTTTTGAAACTTTTTATTATATCTATGGGATTTAACTGTCTTAGTGACTGAGGTGGATAAAAAAAATTATTTTAGTATTGATTCATATAACATTTGTGTGCATAATGTTTCTTAGAGTTTTATACATGTTGGTGGTTAATATATGTTTTTCACAAGTTTTTTGTTTCATTGCTAATGTTGTACTACATTCAGGTATTATGGATTATTTATGATAATATTTGATCTTGGATTATTCATTGTTCATGGGGTTGGGTTTCATTGTATTTTATAGTCATTTGTAATATTTTTTAGAGGGTAAAAAATCCAATTTGGGAGAATTATACAATCATAAGTAGTTAATAAGACATGGTCTATTAGAGTTCATATTCAGGGTTCACTCATGACTTATTTTATAATTTTGGAAGTGGTATCTATGAGAAAAAATCATGACAATAACCATTTTGATGGTGATATTTTCTGAGGATACAAATTATTATAGAAGAAGATATCTCAAAAGAATGAAAAAATAGGGAAATCATGTCGTGGTATTATATTGGCTCTGACATGGTACATAGAATCTCAATTAAAGAAAGGGGATCAACCCACTAAAATTGATTAGATGGTTCCCTAAAAATTTATTCCATATCATAAGGTTGATTGTAGAAGATAATAAAATAACCCTTAACATGTCATGGTTACTATCTATAGTGTTATTGTGGACTAAATATTAATTAAAGATTAGTTATCATGATATTTGACCATGTATTGGATTGATTTAGAAATTTATTTCAGGTATTAAGACATATTAAGTAATATAACATGATGTGGAACATCTCATAGTTGTCTAGTTGGATGTGTTTCATCTAGAGATATCATGTAGAGAATGGAAAAACCATTGGTGTATTGATACTTCAATGTCATGGTTTTACTGAAATATAAAGTTTAAATATGATGTTTTATTGTTTTCTACCATAGTAGGTAGACTGAAAATCATAGTAATAATAAATAAAGATTGAGGTGGACTAACTATTTCATTTTGATCACATCTTCAGGTCAAGAATATGTGTATATAAAGATAATGAACCGTGTTTAAAATAAAAAACAATAGAAGAAATAGGATACTCAATTTCTTAGATTTAGGGGAGAAGATATTTTCAATTGATATAGTATATTCCATGGTGTGGTTTAATCCACCATGTTATGGGTCAGGTATTTTTAAATATTTCTATAAATTCAGATCAATCCATAAAGTGGATGTGAAGAACAAGTTATGTGAGTGGTAGAATTGGTTTTGGACCTCTGTAGATAATTAATCTCTAGGATCACATTATCTTGTTGGGCTATGTTTCTTGATGAGGTTGGACTTGTGTGTTTATTGGGGTGTGATGAACTATAATTATTCCTTGATCGCATATTTATTATACATTAACCATGAGTATTGAAGAAATTCTGGCAATGAGCGGATCAACTTGGCCTAAGTCTAAAAACCATAGCCTTCTTCTAGATTTGTTGTTTATTTTTATAATTATATATATAAAACAACCTTTTGTTTTTATAACATTTATTTCTTATTTTTTTATAAATTATTAATTATATAATCAGATAATATTTATATTTATATTTATATTTATTATATTCAGTTTTGAAATGAAATCGAGTGAATGTTTTAAATTTTATAATTTTTTTATAATTTTTAATTATTCCATAATAAAAGTATAATTTAGTTTGTATTCAATTTATTATATTATTTATTATTCACTAATAAATCAAATATAAATCAATATTGTGTATGTAAACATATATAAGAAAGGATAGTTGATTGAAGTTGATATTTACATAGTTGTGTTGTTCTAATTTAACTTCTGAATGAGTTAGATTAACAGTATCATATTTCAGTACATTTCTTTGGTTGGTTCATCATTAAGGATTCGTTCCAAATTATTTATTGATGGAGGATATTTGACATGATATAGATTTTTAATTCATGGATAATAAATTTGATTCCTCTTTTTCATTTATGATTCAAACATAATTCAATATTTATAATTTTGGATCAATTGATAATGAGGAATTGTAATAGTTAAATAGTTTTCCACAAATGTTGAACAATTAAATATTAATTATTTTAATAACCACACAACTATTAAAATTATTGAATTTCAAAAGTGATTTGTAATTATTTTATTTAATAAAATTAATCCTTTTATATTTATTCTCCTACTATAATTATTATAATTTCATTGAGTTTATTTAAGATATTAATTCAAAATTTAAAAAATTATTCCCGATTTAACAATTTTCTAAGATATTGAATATTGGATTCTTTATTCCTCTGGAGATCAACAACATATTTTCAACATAATAAGAATTTATAGTTATGTCTTTGTTTAAGTTAGTTACTTTTAAACATTGTATACATTTATTGAAGTTGATGATTCCTATGTACATCTCAAAGAGAATTCTCATATACTTCACATGAAAATCGTCCCTTAAAATCCTTGGATTCCCTAAAAAATATAATACAAAATACTACAACTAATAATGCATGGTAAGAGAAACATCCACACAAATTTTTTTTAAACAAAACCTAACCCTCTATGATAATGGAAAATCAGAAAAAAAAAATGCCTACTGTTGATATTTTAGTACTTGAGGGTTATTTAATATTTTACTAATTATTTTAATTAAAAATATAAAAATAAAAAATATATTGAATTTAAAATTAGAACTATCCAAACTATTAATCTTTTTGAATTAAAATAAATCCAACGCAATATATAACATGAATATTTTTAAAAGTATATTATGATTTTAAAATAAACCATTTTAATCAATTTAGATCAACCAAAATAATAATCTTATATGAACTTCTCACATATTAAGAATATTCAAGAAAAGGTAACGAATAACTAAATAAATTCATTAGAATTTTAAATAAGAGACTTGCGAACACTTCATAATTCATGGATGACACGCACAAATTGAGACTTCATAATTCAATCTTATTAAATGAAAACATTGGTACAAAATAATTTATAATTACAATATTTATAAATATATAAGTAAATTTCACATATAATAAATAAATAAAAATATCACATTCATAACATGAATATGACGTTTTTATATTTGTGTGTGTGTGTTATCTGAAATATAAATTTTTTATATTTATATATATATATAAAACTCATGATAAATTTTATCTTTTCATATCATATAATTTTATGAATATTTAATATATCATAATGTAAATAATTTATATTACTTAAAATTATTTAAAAATTAATTTAATTCAATGTATTTAATTTCCAGTAGATAATGTTGGTATCTTTCAGTATAGTTTTGACATAGATTAAAGTCATGATTCATAAATATGAAAACAATAATTTAGGAAATATTTCATAAATATTAAAAATAAATTATAAACATTTAATAGTATAAGTATTTCTTATGAACCATTCATTATTAAAATATAAAAAATTTATAATGTATTATTGTAAATGTTTATTAAAAACATCAAAGAAAAATTCATTTCACAAATTCTTGAAAAATAAATATCATATTATATGATCTTCTCAAATCAAATAAGATGATATACTTATATTATATAGTATGATATTGGACCACCTTTTATTAATACCATTTCATAAAATTATTTTTCATTATGGTATCAAATACTATGATACAAGACCATTTGTTTCTTATATTATAAATTGTACATTGTGATTCAGACTTATTACTTATTTTGTCATGCATCTCACACTATATGATTCCAAAGTGAACTCTAAAATATCTTCATGTCGTACCAAGCGACCTTCCAAAAAAATAAAATTTCTAAATTTGTTGTAACCTACAACCTCTTCATGCTGCTATGACAGTATGACACTATATATTGTGAAATTTTGGTTCTCATATGTCATAATTTATTATATAACATTTTGTAATAAATATCATTGTGAAAAATATAAATAAATTTTATATATTTTCTTTTATAATATAAGATATCATTGTCACTAACATATGGAGTATCCTAACACATGTCAAACCACAATATAAAAAATGATCCCATGGTAATAATTTTAAAATTTAATAAAATATTATATTTTATCAAAATATTATATAATATAATGTTATAATTCATTATTATTTTCCATATTTTTCTAAAAAAATATACTTCTAGAGAAATTTGTCGAATTATAAATTGTATTTTTGAATGATATTATAGAGATCTAACATAACATAAAATAAATAAAATTATAATAAAACGCAAACCAAGATCTATTGATAGAGGCTTAGTATAAATAAACAGTAATGAATACATTATATTGATTATGTTGAATTAAGAAAATATGTTCGATGTACATGTTGAAGATATGTTAATAAACAAAAATTATCTTACATTCAAAATTGTTCTAAAAACTATTGAATAATTTTATTTATCTTTGGACATCCTTTTAATATAAAGAAATATTTAAATAATAGAATTTTAATTTTATATGTTTCCTTCAATCATTATTTTCATGAAATGAGTTTTGAATATTATTTTTTATACTACCATTAATAAATGAATAGCCTCTAAAATTTTAAGAATTTAATAAACTCTTATTCAATGTTTCAATAAATAATGGTATAATATAAATTATTCATAATTCACTACCATTATTAAAAACCCCTATTTATATTTTTAATAATATGAGAATTAATAAAATACCTTTCGAACTCTCTAAAAAATTATCTAATGCTTTTACACAAAATATGGAAAAACCATAGACGAAATAAATTAGATATTCCAAGACAATATAATATAACACCATATTATAAGACTAGGTTGGTATTTCATACATTCTGAATGAATAAAATTATAAAATATAATATAACTAATTCCTAAATCATCTTTTTCATTGTATTCTTTTTATTACCAATGATATTTAAATTAGGTTAATTATATATACTTTTTAGATCATTTAATGATGAAAAATAAGCTTTTTTTTTACTTTTTTCATAATAAATACTTTTAAAAAATTTAATATAAACCAAAATATGAAAATAGATCATTATTATATTTCTATATATATATTGTTAATATGTATGTCAAAATGAACCAGCATTTGATTATTTTATTTAAAAAGTTTTTTAATTTATTTTGAGAATTGGGCTTATTATTATTTCCACTAAAGAATGGTTTATGTTCCTCTAGATAATTTTTACAGTTTATTGGACTAAATATAAGTTTAATGAAAAGTGTTTAGAAAGTAATATTATTTTATTAAATAACTAATTAAATGGCAGAGGGAAACAAAAGTATTGACCTGGTATTATTAATAATATTATAAACATTAATATTTTTAATAAATGGGATTTTAATTACATTATTCATCACTTAATTTTAGTGTCTAAAACATTGATGGTCACCTCCCATTGAGAGGGAATGGAAATGGGATCACACAAATCCTAGATAACCCATGACATACCCTTATGTCCAAGAAGGTCATGTGTAATTGCTTAATTTAAAATTCATGGAGCTCCATAAAAGTATCCTAACAGCTCTAAAATTATAAAACATTCACAATTTCACTATACCCCTATCATGTTTTGGTGGCATGTATATTTCCCTCGGAATATTTTTTATGTTACGAATCCCAATTTTTTAAATGGATTCCACCAGGTTTGTTCATGAAACCAAAAACACACAACCGTTCAATATCCAAATGGTACCTTCCTTTCAAATGTCGGTTCTCACTAAGAGGTTTGGCTAGTGATGCTTAAGAAATCACATTGGTCGAGAGTATGGGAGGTCAATATCATCACACCCTGTAGGGGGAATTATTTCCTACTTCAGGACTCTCTTATTAATTTAAGACATATTCTCAATTACACTATTAATTCTAATGTATGTTGTAGATTGCCCAATATTTAAAAATCAATTATTATAATATAAAGAATATAGAATCATTTCTATTCATATGAGGTTCTTCATCAATTGATATATATATATCTTATGTTCCCAATCAATGGTATCATATTATATACTACATAGTGATTGTTTGGTCTTTAATAGGACGATGTTCATTTTCTTGCCACATAGTGGGGAACTCTGGAATTTATCATCATTTATGGAGATGGAGGTTACCTAGTATTATGTTATTGTCTAGGGATATGAGAGTTGTTTTGATGTAGGGATCAGACCCATGAATGAGTTTCATATGTATCATTGTGAAAGGATTCATAACCCAAGTATCTTGGTTCCACCTAATGGGGAACATCATACCTTTTAAGGATGTGTGATAGGGACCCAACAATGCGTTTTAACATTATGTGGAAAGTACATCTAGGTGGAAGGTCCCTAGTCAACGTTTGGTGTGTGTCTTATGCCGAAGTATCTTAGGAACCTGAGAGATATGGATTCTCATGGTGAATTTTACCCTACTAGGAATGTGTCCTTGAGAGAAAAAAAAGGTTTGATTTGGGGTGTTGGATTTGAACCTTATAGAGGTTTCTTTCATATCATGATTGGATGGAAATAATGGATAACTTAGTTCGGTTATGAAGAACCCCAACTATGGAGGCTCTATAGGGTTATCTTGTAAGGTTCTATTCCCCTTTTAGGAGGTTAATTTATGCCTTACTCCTAAAAATAATTCCCTATAGACCAGTACACAAGTGATGTAATATCTCATATTGATTTGTGGGATTATTTTGGACTTATACCTAAAGAGAAAACCCTTGTACTAGTTGGGGATTATTCCTAAGGAGGATTATCATTTGTGGGTTTTTGTGATTATTCCTAAATAGAATTCCCATTTTTTGTTTTATGTTCTCTTAATCCTAAGGATTAGTCCCCTTTGATGTTTTTTGGGACTTACTTCTAAGGATTATTCCCATTTGAGTTTTGGTTGGGGATTACTCTTAAAAATTATTCCCATTTTAGGTGTGTTAGAAGCTTACTTCTAATAGGGATTCCCATTTGATGTTTGGTTGGGGCTTAATCCTAAGGAGGATTCCAAATTTAGGTTTTTTTGGGGTTTACTTATAAGGAGTATTTCCATTTGGGGGATGGTTTGGTATTATTACAAAGGAGTTTTTCCATTTGAGGTTTGGTTGGGGAATACTTCTAATGGGGATTATCATTTGATGTTTGGTTTGGGATTACTCATAAATAGGATGCCCATTTGTGGTTTGGTTGTGGATTACTCCTAAAGAAGTTTCCCATTTGGGTTTTGGTTGGGGCTTAATCCTAAATAGGATTCCCACTTGAGGTTTGTTTTGGGCCTACTCTTATGTAGGATTCCCATTTGAGGTTTGGTGGGGGATTAATCCTAAGGAGTATTCTGATTTGAAGTTTTGTTGGGGATTACTCCTAAAGTGGATTCCAATTTCAGGTTCGGTTGGGGCCTAATCCTAAATAAGATGCCCTTTGTGTTTAAACCTGGCATAAGAGTCAAGTGAGGATGTTTTAAGAGTTTCTTTAGAAGTGTATTGAATCAAGGTACTCAATGAATCTAAGAGGAGAATCTTAACTCATAACATAGGAATGGAACCAAGAGGAGTGTGTCGACTCAGTGAATGTTTGGGGAGTATGGAAGAGTATCTAAAATCATAGTATTCCAAGGGAATAGATTAAGGCTATATATGGTTCAACCCAAAATGGAATCAACCACGTTCGGAACATTCATGGTGTGACACTTCATTTTTTATGTGGGCCGATGAGGGTAGAGAAGGGACCAGGCTATAGGGTTGGGACTAATGGCTGGAACTGTTGCGAGTGGGGGTGTTCGGGTATGGCCCCCATAGTATGGACCAAAAGTGTCATGTAGGTTGGTCACTCTGGTGGTCCAAGTATGTTGGTATCATAGGATTGTCATGCATTTATTTCATGCAGGTTGGTCACCCAAGTGGTTCTGTAAGGTTGTTCTCCCATGTATGGGTCACCCAAGTGGGTCCCCTAGGTATTGGTCTTCCAAGTGGTTCAACCAAGTATGGGACACCCCGGTATTGGTCACCTAAGTGTTAGGATTTTGTCCATTCCCCTGTGGGGGTGGTCCATGTTTGGTCTCCCATGTAGGAATGGACTACTTGGGCGAAGGGGATACGCGGTTGGAGCCCTCCCCTTGGTTTTTCATCTAAAAGTTTGATTGTATTCTAAAAACTTGAGGTGGAGGGTTCAATTTATAGACCCATAGGTGGTTTTGTAAAAATTTACTGGTGTAGATGGGTCTGTGTAGAGGGTCCTAGGCAGTGAGGCATGAGTTGATGGGCCTGAACAGATTGGTTGTGCAGTGATGCAGATTCCTTTATAAAAAAAATTCAACTTCCAAGAGACATTAATTTGGATCCGTAAGTCTGTTTGGGATCCATGATAAGTAAAATTAGATCTATCAAAATGTTCTAAACTTAATACACAAAATATTCTAGGAATAAGTGTGTAAATATCATTTTGATGTGTTGACACCTTTTTATCATTGATCTTGGAAATGCATAATATACTCCATGACAGGCAATCTTTCCACTTATCCCTCAATATGGAGTATTATTTTCAAAAATGTAAATATAAAATCATACTAAGTGAGTTCCCATAAAAGCATCATAAACCTCAACTCAGTCCCACGGTCCCCTTCTATTAATCATGAATCAAAATAAATAATCATATTATGGGTGATTTCCCATGTCTCTAATTGCATTCTAATAGTATATTCAGGTACCCAATGATGACATAAACAGAGTGTGAGATACAATCCTTGTACCAAACCATTAAAATATTTATAAACATCCAAGCTCTGGAATATAAAAAGATTTACAATGTGAATGTAAATGAGTTAAGAATTTAATGAATATAAAGGTCTCATATAATATACACCACTAACAAGTAACTCTAAAATAGCATCTCAAGGATCCTACCAAAATATGGTCAAGCCCCTCTAACAAGGAAGCTACAAAAAATTTTAAATAAGTAATTTGGAAATTCAATTCATCCAAAAATTTCATGTCATCAATGACATTATTTTATGAACTAAAGTGTTAGAAAATCCACAGTTAAGTCATATAATCGAGTGCATTACATTTCCACAGCCATGACATATAATCAAATTATCATACCACGAAGGGATGGATACATGAAATTAAAGGCCAAGGCATCATCATCGAATCCTAGGGGAATCTTGATGGAAAATCAGTTATGAACTAGTTGGATTCCTATGATCATGTCATACCAAACATGTCATATGTGAGTCAAGGAAAGATGGAAACAAGGTTTATCAAGGCCCAAGGAATCTCACAAAATGATGACTCAAGGATAATACTCAATCCAAGGCCTCCACTGCCACATTAAATATCGAGGGAGCACTATCCAATGAATCTATAGAATCATTAACCATTTCATAACATTTATAATTTCATACCATATGACTCCACCCACTCATGTAACCATTTACATTCAATTTCATCTTATGAGTATACTCACTCAAATATCACAATTAAATAAATATTCACCAATTAGTATACCCACTCATAGTTCAAAATTAACATTTAAACATATCACATGATTTTACCCACTCATTTCCTCATTTTCTAAAATTATACCATTTAAGAAATTCAAGGTAAATAAAAATTATTTAATCATCAAACACATGCAAGGGGAAGAAAAATATATCCTAAAAACCCATTTCATTCATACCATTTATTTGTGGGATTCCTGTTAATTGGAAATCTCAAGAACACACCCCTTAGGTGGATCAAAAAAGGAAAAAATAAGGCATGTATATGAAACACCCCATGTGTAGCATTTGTTTGGGGAAAATTCTACATCATGTCTCACTGAAGCTAAAGGGAATCCCTATCAAGTTCCAATTCAATATATTCAAATATTAATTTTAATTTCTAGGCCACACAAGAATGTTTGATGGTGACATAATGGAATCTTATAATAGTTGATTAGTAGAGTTCTTGTTTATTATTAACTCATGATTCAACTCAGGTTGGGAAAAAATGAATAACGGATGAAGAACCTGAAATTTGGGAAAATTATCATGCACCTAAATTTCACATATATTTCCAAGAATATTGAATAATATATTAAAATGAATTTATTACTCACTGGTTAGGATCCAATAAGATGAGTGCTTCTTGAATTGGAGATCAGATTGAGGATCGGGATCACGTCATAGAATATTCTCTCAAAGGATCCCCCAAACATCTAATATCCAACATGATAGAGAGAAAAGAATTTAGTTTGAGTTAAAATATTAATCAAGTAAAAAATTGTAATTTTACACAAAACCATTGGGTCTCACAGTTTGAAAAATCAGACTCTAACCATGCGTGGATAGATGTAGGGTAGGGGTACCCACGTAGTTTCCTCGCATAGTCTAACTAACCATGGGAATGTTGTGCCAAACCCCAATATCAAACTTTCATAGGTTTCTGCATCTCCATGCACCAAAAATCACATGTTTTGGTCTAAAATTATGTCCATGTTATATTCTCTGCCCCTACCTCACATATTTTATCATACCATTCCACTTTCCCCATATGTTTTAAACTAATAGTTCACTATTCCATTTTATTCCCAAAAGATGGGTTCTTGGATTTAAAAAATCTTTAAACACCCCCAAACCACCCTTGATCAAATTTGGTACTCCCATTTGCATATAATTAAAAATTTAAACCAAAATAAAAAAGTGTTATACCTTGTATGAAAACCCTTACCCTTAAAATATTCCCCACTAAAACAATTCATTCCCAACTTTCCCTCTCATGGGTGGCCAAGATTCTTTTGAGAATAACTCCTGCCACTGCGAATGCACATCAGCCTCCATCACCCATGTCTCATCGTATAAAAATTCTTTCTTCCATATTACCGATACTAAAGGAAATAATTGGCCCCATAGAACCTTCATTCTTCTATCAACGACACAAATATGATACCCCTAAAATTATGCATCAACCTATTACTCAACGGGCTTGGGATGAAAAGCATGGGATGGTTTTCAGTGGTAGTGTAACATCTGAGATATGTGGAATTTTCATGCATGTTTAAGTACCACCGAGGTAACTACAACTAATAGGCTACTAGACCAACTCTACCAAGAATCACGAATGGTGCATCATATCATGGTTCAATATTACCCTCTCTACTAATTATCATATGTCCTAGACTTGGTGGAACACATTAGAAATCCTTCTCCCAAACCTCAAAATCTGAACGCCATATGTGGTGATCAGTGTATGATTTATCCTGATATTGTATATTAGACATCTTCTTCTAAATCAACTGTACCTACTCAAATGTATCATGAATTAGATATGGTCCCAAAAAATCTATCTCGCATACCTCTAACCAGCATAAGGGAGATTGGAATGGCCTACCATAAAAATCCTCATAACATTCAATTTTTATCTTCACCTGATGGATATTATTATAGGAAAAATCAACCTCAGTTATATGCCTCTCTGAAGAGCCCAAAAATATAATATGCAAGCTCGCTGCATATCCTAAGGCACCTATATCCTATGCTCTAAAAGGACATCAACTTGAGGGTGGTATTTTATTCTTAGAAGAACCTATGTACCCAGTTACTTTTGAAAACTCTTTCAAAAATGAGATGTATTTCTGGAATCCCTATAATAAATGGTAGTTCTCAAGAACCTCTGATGTTTTACATTGTCATGGATATAAAACCTCCCAATCTCATCAACATGGTAGGTCTCCTTGATTGGCAATAAATGAGAAACCTTTGTGAGCTTTTAAACAACAACCCATACAACATCATTACCTCAAGGTGAACTCAGAAAACTCATAATGAAATACATCCTGACCACATATCATTTCCACTCGAGAATAGGTAATTATTTTAAAACTATGGTCTATTGCAGATGATCCTCATTCAACTGGTGACAAGTGGAACACCTCGTAACAAAACTAGCTACCTCACTTTTCATACCCAACCACTAGTACTGACGGTGTAACACACGATACATCTTGGTGACTCAGGGATTCGCTATGAAAGTTGAGGCATGAAGCTCCTACATCAACTCCTTGCATATGTCCACTATAACCAAAATGAGACCATGGATGTGTAAGGTCTAATTCTTTCCTATGATCTAACTAGGAGGAGATTCCTCACCTACCATAGTATCCCATATAACCCGGCCATATTAATTTGAAATATTTCTCATCCTCAGTCTTTCCAGTAGGGTAGAGGTCAGAACTAAGGATGATATAATATTCTTCCTCTAACTATCCTGCACCTAGAATTTCATCTAAATGAATGAAGTCATGAGATTACAATTTCTACTAGCATATTAAACTACCTGTATGTGAGTCCCCTTGCTCAGTGCATCAGTCAATGAATTTATTTTAACATGTATATAGGAAATCTTGAAGTCAAAATATTCTAGGTACTGAATCCACCATTGATATCCTAGATTCACATCACACTGTATACATATGTACATGAGGATTTTATGGTTCGTGTACACCACAAAATTCTCTCATAGTAAGTAATGACTTAAACATCGCAACGCGTGAATAACTACATCTAACTCGAGATCGTACATTGGGTAATTCCTCTCGTGTGGCCTCAACTGTTGAGACATGTACAACCTGATTCTATCACCCTTCATAAGATCTTCTCCTAGCCCAATGGTTGATTTGACATAGTAAACGATGTAAATCCTTCTTTTCTATGGAAATATCAGGATCGATTATGATGTTATTCTCTCTTTCATCCCCTAAAAGGATTTCTCAAAGTTATATAACAATAAAAACTTCACAACCTTCTTAGCTAAGCCCATAAATAGTGTTAAAAATCATGACAATTCCAATATGAACCACATGTAATATCAATATCGCCCTAATAAACTCTATATTTCAAAGATGTTTTTGGAATACTCCTTAGAAATGTAATCTCTCACCTTCATTAGGTCTACAGATACTCCTATATATAAGATAATGTGACATGATAGGTGAATTTGATCCATCTAGAAGTGGTACTTTATGAGTATAACATAGTCTTGAGGGTCATTATTTTTATCCAAAATGATATCAAGATTTCTGGAATGGAAATATCAATTGTGAGAATACACACCAAAGTATTATCTATGAAAACCACCACAAACAAATCTAGATAAGGATGGAAAACTCAGTTCCATAGAACCATGAAAACTAATGGCAGGTTTTTAAGACCGAAAAAAATAACCATATACTCATATAGACCATTACAACTATGAATAGTAGTAATAGGTATGTCTAATGGTTGAACACATACCAGGTGATGTCTAGATGTCAATTCAATTTTCAAAAATAAACTTGATCTTCTTGAATCTCATCAAATAGCTCATCTATCTATAGCATGGGATACTGATTCTTAACCATCAACTAGCTCAAAATCAGGTAAGAGACACATGTGATAAGGGTATTATATTCGTTTTTCGAAATATTTATTAGAAAAACCCATGGAGAAGTACTGGGTCAAATAAGCCCATTTTCCTATAAGTTCTATACCTATATCTTGATCTCATGCAACTCCATAATAGAAATTATATAAGGAGAAATGGATACTAGTGTTGCTCCTGAAACTGGATCGATAGAGAACTCCACCTCTCTCTCTAGGAGGTAAACCATAAAATTCATCTTGGAACACATCCCTGAAATGATCAACAACAGGAGGGAAATCGACTTGGTGATTTCCCTAATCATATTGATACAAACATGTGATCTAGGTTTTCATCTCATTCGGCTCATGATATTATGGTCTATCTCGGTTAGATTGGACATCACATTCACCCTTGTGAGTATGAACTACACCCTCTGGGGATATGAGGGTCGCCTTCCACTAATATTAGTCAATGTAATCTTGATAATCTACTATCCATTCCATCACAAATATGCCATTAACCCTGTCATCTGAAAGAAAAAAATATTCTAGATGATTTGATGCCCACCAACCTCAAGGGGAACTCCCTGCACATGCGTACATCCTTAATTTTGATCCCCAGTGGAGTTTCTCGCATCAAAATGATCTCAAAGGATAGTATAACAAGGCCAAGTATATTCACCATAGGCGAAGATATAAAACTATGTGATGAACCTATATCGAAAAAATAATTTTCAATAGTAGAGGATACTAAGAACATACCTCTCACCATGGATGGTCTGAAACCCTTCTCCTTAGGGGTAGTGTAGCACACCCAGTTTTTGGTATGTAACCCTTCTTTATTTTTTTCTTGTATATAAACTATAAGGGTGAAGGTTGAGATATTTTGGAAGTACATTTTCATTGTTTTTGGGATTTTATACCGGTATACGGTTGGTGTACAATTTGTAGAAATTGTGCAACACTTACAAGAAATTGTGTATAGTATGATAGAATAAAATGGAGAGGCACACGAGTTACACAAGGTTTGACTAAACTGTGGAGAATCCTATGAGAAAATTTTTAGTCTAGACAAAATGTTGGATTGAGGGCTTTGGAATGATCAGCCCATGGTTTGGAATCCATGCAAGTATAATGTGTGAGGCCTTTATTAAGATAGAAGGTATAGCACGATTAGAAAATTGTTTATCTAACTGTGTGACTAAACCATGCACACTGTCAATCATAGATCCCAAAAAGTGGATCTAGTTTAGATTAAGACATTATTTAGTATATATTGATTTGAAATGGCACTAAATCAGTATTTTTATCCCCCCAATGGTCAAATAAGGTTCTACCATTGATCTGGTGGTGATCCAAAATATTCTCTTGGTGATTAGAAGCAGATTCCTTATAGTATGTGTTCCTTCTTAATCAGTTTCTTAGATGTACTTCGTTTCTATTCTGATCCTCTTAGATCTGTTCTCTATGATGGTATATCTAAATTTATGGATACCAAATATGATTATATTTTGATAGGTTCATGATATGGGAAGATATCTCTGGTGGGTTCATGGAGATTCAACACATTTTTGGTATGTTTTTCATGCCATTTATCATTTTCATCAAAACTCTCAAGTTAGGTGGCATCACTCTCGACTCAACTTACAAGAACTGATTATTTTTATTTAAATTTTATTATTTTATCTGAAATTGATTTTTAATTGTATGTTTAATTATTTTTGAAAACCCTCTTGAGTTACAGTTCATTGAAACATTATAATTGGGTGTTCATACAAAGGTTCTTTGGTTCTTGTATTTAAAATGTTGATTTAATGTTGGGGATTTTTTTGGAATTGTGTTAAATTGATTAATAAAAAAATTCAATAAAATGGAAGATTTTATTAAAATGAAATGGGGATGGTTGATTTGATTTAGTTTGATTAAATGTTTTCAAAAAAATAATGGTTTTATTGAAAATGATGATATACATGTTTTTTGAAAAAATTTTGTGTGTGAATCTATGAATTAGGTATGGATAAGGCTAAGGAATCTCCTCCATAATTAGTGGGATAGATAAGGGTTGGGGAGATCCCCCTTCAAAATGGTTCACTTGGTGATGGGTTATTGAAAGGGTAACTTTCCACTCACGAGTATAGGGAGGTCCAGTTTACATGCAAGGTTGAATGTGTGGATAGGTGTCATTGAATGGTTATGAAAAAATGGATGTTGAGAAATTTATTTAAAGAATTGTTTTTTTTTCACGAGAAATAGATTATTTAGAAAACTGTGTGACATGGAATATGGTTGTATTTATTTAAGCTATTTTAGAAGTTGTTTATATTTTTTATAAATTTTTTGGATAGTTGTATTATATGAACTATTTTAGATAAATGTTGATTTGTTTAGTATCCTAGTGGCATTAGTAGGGAATTCATTAGAAAAATCCAACTGAGTTTTATACTCTCCCATGATTTCGCACTTTAGTACTCTAGCATATGCCATCTTCTAGTACATGGAAAAGGGTAATGTATCACATGTCTTTTGAACTACCTTGTGATACTTAGGTTTTTTGGTGATGTCGGAGAATGGATCTTGTGGATCATGGATCCTTGTGGTTGTCTTGGAGTTTTATTAGTTAAATTATGGTGTTTAGTTTGATGTTGGTTTTTCTTCTATTGTAGTACACTTTAGTTTGTTTTTATATAAAATAAATAGTTAGTACTTCTTCTCTTATCATGCATTATACAATAGATTATTTGGTTTGGTTTTATTAGATTAATGGTCTTATTCCTTAAAGTTAAATCATCCCCTCCCCCATGTATTGAAACCATCATGTATTTATTTCCAACCATTGGCATCTTGGGGATGTCGTTGAAGGAAAATTAGCATCCTCCCGCCTCATCAAGCCAATGGGGAGAAGGAGGGTTGTTACAAATGTTATTTGTTTTATTTGGTCCAATAGCCTGTTTGAGATAAATGGTTTCAATAGTCAAATTAATTAGAGCAATGACTTCCCACTAGGATTTAATATATCATTTTTAGTAATGATATATTATTTTATGCACTGCATTGATTTTTGAAAAATAGTTTTAATTGTTTTCAAATGAAATAAATTTAAAAGATAACAGTTATTTTATTTTGAAAATAGTTTTGATTTTCAAAAGTGATTATAAAATATTTCAGAGATGGTAGAAATTGGAAGAGGTTGATGTTGGAAACAAATCTTGTGATAGCTGAGGTGATAGAATTTGAATGTATAGGTCTTCAGTTGATAGAGAGTTAGACTTATTGTGTTTGTTTTTTTTGTTTAGAAAATGGCACTTGGTAGGCTTCATAAAAACCAACCCAAAAAATCTGTGGATAATGTGATTTCACCTAAGAAATATGTGAACCAAAATTTGGTTCATAGTATCACCCAATAGTTTCTTGTTATTGACTCAGGGAACCAACAGGATGAGCTAGGACAATTGGATCATTCCATCCAGATCTAGAAATAGAATCCACCCATATTCCAAGGTGATTTTGAACCAGATAATGAAGAAGAATGGCTGAAAGAGATGAATTGTATTTTCGATTTCATTGGCACACCATAAAATCTAAAATTATAATTGGATATGAATATGTCTGAGGATCTTACACACTAGTGGTGGGAAGTATTGGTACAAGATAAAGTGGATCAAGACCTTTATTGGGAGGATTTAGAAGAATTTTTTTAAAAAAATATATCCTCATGTGTTCAGGATTCAAAGAACAACAAATCTATTCAGCCTGAACTAGGAATATCTCTCTATCATAGATTATGTGGTTAAATGCATGAATTTTTTTCACATTGAACCATAGGTTGCGGAAAGTGAGTATTTGAAATAAATAATCATTGAATCAGAGTTAAGGAATGATATTTGCTCAATGATTGTTGTGCAATGTATTATGGATTATGCATAGATGGTGAATAGATATACAGTGGATGAATGGGAATATTAGGATGTATGGGAGGAGGAAGTATCATGATACCTATAACAAATTGTGGGATCTTTAATGCTTGTAGAAAGTGTAATAGGGAAACCCACTTCCAAGGTGGGAGCGGGAATCCGAATTAAACAGCTACATCAGTTAATCTTCCTCCAAAACCAATGAGCCAACCTAGAGGTTTTCAATGTGTTTCATTAGACCAGATGAAGGAACAACATACAATTCCACCTAGATCATGGAAAAAATTTAAACCAGATGGGGAATCCTCAAGGATATCCTCACAATGCTGTATGATAGTTTCTCGGGACCCATCTCATTCGTCATAAGTATCATATTATTTGACAGGATGAGGAAAGTATAATAAATATCATCAGTAGAACGGAGCTAGAAATGGTTATTCCAGTAATACCATGACTCCTCACCAAAGGAAATATCAACAAAGTAATAAGTAGTAGAGTTTTGTGATGAAGAAATTATATGAAGATGAAAAGACTATTATAGAGGATTATCATGAACCCTCTATGGTGAGAGGTATAATTATTTTTAATTATACCCTTATGAATGTTTTGTTTGATACCGTTGAATCACATTCCTTAATTTTTTTCTCCTATTTTTTATTTCCTGTGTTTAAAACTTGAGATGATGCCTTCTTTGTTAAATCTTCAAACACCTCTATGTCAAAGAGAATGTTGAGCCTTCCTATGTAGAGTACGTTCTATAACTATTTAAGGATCTAAGCTAAAATTGTATTTATCAATGTTAAATATGCATTTTTATGATGTAATCCTAGGTATGGATAGGTTAACAACATTCAAGGCTCGCATATCCTCTTATAGTAGAATAGTTAGTTTCATATCATTGGATGACATAGAGCATCTATTCCGAGGAGAAAAGATTGTAAATATAGGTGTAATGGGATTGTTGGCCCCAAAAAGGGGGACAATATCTTACTAGTTAGTATTTTTTACCATGACAACAACAGAAGAGTTCAAGGATAATAGTCTTCTAGCTGTCCTAGATCAATATCCAGATGTTTTTCCCCCAACTTATTTGGGATAGAATCTAAAAGGAATGTAGAGTTTATGATTGATCTATTTCTAGGGATTAGTCATATTTATCTTCCTTCTTATTTGATGAATCCAACATAATTAATAGATATTAAAGTGAAATTGGAAGATTTGAAAATAAAGGGTTTCATTCAACGGACCACATCTCCTTGGACATCACCAATCTTGTTGGTGAAGAAAGAAAATCGAACTCTATGGTTGTGCATTCATTATGGTAAGACAAATAAAGTTATGATAAAGAATTAGTATCCAATTCCACAAATTTATGATATTTTTGATCAATTAAGGGGGGCTTTGTGGTTGTCAAAAAATTGAATTGAAATCAGTATATCAAAAATTGGGAGTTTAGAAGGAGGAAATTTTGAAAACACCTTTAAGAATTTGATATGGCCATTATGAATATGTGGTAATACCTTTTGGTATTATGAATGTATGAGAAGTCATTATGGAATTGATGAATTATATATTTTAGAGATATATAGATTATTTTTTGTGTGATGTTTATGGATGACATATTGGTGTATTCGAGGACAATGGTTGAGAATGAGAAACATTTGGGGATAGTGTTGGTAATATTAAGAGATCATCATTTTTATGGAAAAAAATCCAAATATTATTTTTGGATATAAGAGGTAAGCTTATATGGACTTTTAATTTATGAACGTTGTGTTTTAATTGATCTGGATAAGAAAGAAGTTTTTATCTTATGGCAACTGCCGAAGAGCATATTTAAGATACCAAGAGTTGATAGTCTCTTTGGTTATTATTGATTTTTTTGTGACTTATCATGACTTAAATAACTGATAATGTATTTGAAAAAAGAACATTCCATTTAAATGAACTAATTAATTCCATAAATCTATCCAAGAGATTATATTTTGTCTTACATCATCACTGATCTTGAATTTTTTGGAATTGGGATAAGGGTATGTGGTGTATTGTGATGCTTCAGGATCTATATTTTGATGCATTATCATGCATGGAGACCATTTTGTTGGTTATAGATCATCTCAGTAGAGAGTTCAAGAGACAAATTAACCAACACATGATTTTTAGTTAGCTTCTGTCATTCAGGCCTTGGAAAATTGGTGTCACTTTCTCTTTGGTGGGAAATTTACTAAAGGAGTTAAAATGTGAAGGTGTTTTTGATGGATCTAGAAAACACACGAGAGGTGGAAGAGATTTTTAAATAGTCAAGATTCTAAATAAAATGGTACCCCTCTGCAATTCTGAAAAAAATTCAAGGAAAATCTGTAATCGATCTAATTTCCCAAAGCCATGGGGATCCATGAATCTGATATTCCATGTGAGCTTGACCATGGCAAAGATACTATTGTAGTGTGGACTAATGCCAATTCTTTTGAATAAAAGGTGTTTCACAATGAAGGGGTCTTCCACTTTGACTCAATGAGATTTAAAAAGGAAGTTAGTTCTAGGAAGGAATTTAGCTTTGTGAAGGTAGTGTGTTCTATGGAGAAAGAGGGGCATTGTGAATAAGTGAGCTTTGGGAAGGAGCATCGTGAAAGAAATTTTTTAACATATTTTTTTTCAGTGAACAGGGACTTCAGTGTGCATCAACTGAGGTGTTCAGTGCAAGAAGAGTCTTGTGCTAAGTATGGTACAAATAATTTAATAACAATACATTAAAGCAACCTTCATGTCGATAAACTGAGTTAGAAATCTCTCAAATCAGTGTGCAAGGGGGAGTAAAAGGAAGTGTTTTAAGGGACACATTGATCTATCCCTAAAACCTTGTAAAGGAAGTGTTCCTAGAACAGAGTGATTGTGTATAAATTCTTGTACTCTACATATACTGAATATTAATGGAAATAGGTGTGAACCGAACACTATCGGTGTATGCTCTGTGGCCTAGCCTTCAGTGGTGAACCATGTAAAATCACTGTGTGATCTTTTTCAGGTGATTTTTTGATTTCTACTCTTTCACAATAGACTTATTTAACAGGTTCCAACCAACATGGGAACAATATAAATCAATTTTGAAGAAAACATTGACACCCCAATTCACTCCTCCCCTCCTAGGGTGTTCTGGGGTCCTTCAAGTGGTATCATAGGTAGGATAATGGTTATTAGAGATTAATTTATCATTGACGGTCATGGAGAATTCTATAAAGGTTTGGGGAGTACCCTTCTTTGATGGATGAAACATTAAGATATGGAACAACATGGGGATATATTATCTAATATATCTTGGAATGAAAGTCCTTTTTACTATAGTATATGGAATACATGTCACATGTCTAAAAGGGAAATCTATGACAGATACAAATAGGAAAATTCTTGATGTAGATGCTAAAGCATAGAAAGCTCTCACTTCATCTATTTTTTATCAAATATATCTAAAGGTAATGAGTTTCACATCATCCAAGTCAATATTGGAAAAACTAAAAAATATTTATAAAGGTGAGAACAAAGTGAGGTAGGAAAAAATCCATGTTTTTCATAATAGTTTTCATTATATGAAGATGGATCATAATGAGAATAAAGATACCTTCTTTAATAAAATTACTGATGTTTGAGGATAAATTTAAGGGTTTGGTGGATAAGAAAAATAAACTGACATTATAAAGAAAATTTTAGAAGACTTCCACCAATTTACAATCCAAAAGTGTTAAACCTTGAAGAAGTAGATCTTTAAAAACCATATTTTGGATGATCTACTGAGTAGTTTAGTTTCATATAAAATGAGAGTGAAACCACAAGACGAAACAAGTCATGTTAGCAAGGAGATGTAATTCAATGCCATTGAAAACTCATTATTTTAGGAGATTGTGTTAATGAACCTGACAAGAAAGTTGAAATCCTTTAGCTATTTTACATGTAATTCAAGAGAGGAAAATCAAGATTTTAAGGAAAGATACCCTTGGTATGTTTTTGTTGTGGTAAAGTTCAGTACACCACTTTTCAATAATCAAGGAATTTGTAGGATGATGATGGTGAAGATGGAGACTCCCAAAAGGCTTAGAAAATGTTTTCTCAAAAGGGAAAAATCAAATCTAGAATAAAACTATAGAAAATTGTTTTTTCTATGAAGAATAAGATGATGATAATGAATTATTTGAGGAATAAGAAAAAGATTTTTAAATCTAGAAACCAAGTGTTTATGATGGATACCGTTGAGAAGTCAAAACCATCAAGGGATAAGGCTATATATTATCATTTGAGTGATGGTGAGCTAAAATTACAACATAATGATACTATAGTTAATCTTGAGAACTATTGCAACATATGAAAAAAAAAGTAGAGAGAAATTGTGGTAGAACCATTAAAATATATTGATTATATTTAATCTTAATATGAACAATTAGAAGAATTAGTGAATATAAAATTGACAACCCTTGAAAGTATATAACGTTTTGTGGATCTAAATCTCATAATTGAAGAACATGAAAAGGTTATCAATGACCGAACCTTTTGACTGGAGGAGAATTCCAAGGATGTTTAGGGACTCTATGAAGAATTTTTTACTCTTATGAGTAAATTCAAAAGTGAATCAAATTCAAAAGAAAAAAAGAATAAAATATAGTTGGGAAAATTCTAATATTTTGAGTTTGTGGAAAGAGCTAAGTGTTGTTCTGATGGAGCTGAAAACATTTTGAATGATCAAATTCCTACGTGCATGGGAGTTAGTGGAATCATTTGTGATGTTGTATCACCAAATAATGAAAATATAATAGGTCAAAATAAAGGCATGTTGAAGGTTATACATGTTGAAATGTTACATGAAGTTCTGAAAAAGAAACTGTCAATTCAAATAGAAAAGACAAATGAAAACTATCCTCAGGCATCTAGAAATTATAGGTAGAAAAAATACCTTCCTAATGAAGGATATATGAGGAGTAATTGAAATGAGAAGACATTTCCACATTTGAAATGCCAATTATATGGGTATCTGGTCCATATCATGTCTTACTAGGAATAAGAAATGAGTTATTTGAATGGGGAAGATCTAGGAAGTCAACAAAAGAGATAAATTTTATATCATATGTCTTACAGAAGAAAAATATTCTATGGATATTTTTTCATTATTCTAACTTTTTATATAAATCTATATAGTGCCGGAAGAGGAAAGTCATGAAAAATTCATATAGAACTCATAGAAAATTCAATACTCAT
The DNA here is from genome assembly GCA_963277665.1 of Viscum album. Lineage (NCBI taxonomy): Eukaryota > Viridiplantae > Streptophyta > Magnoliopsida > Santalales > Viscaceae > Viscum > Viscum album. Next base: position 195,982,405 of record OY728145.1, read on the forward strand.
CAACTAGATGGTGTTTCTCTTACAAATACATTTTCTCATATGGAATAAGAGTACGAGTATGAAGAAACTACCCACATAGAAGATAGATCTGAAATTTCATCATTATCCTTCACTCAATCTAAAACTTCATGGAAGGAAAAGAAGAAAATTGAAAATTCCAACCTTATAGAAGTATCTATCAAAGCTGAAAGAAGAAACAAAACCTAGATCATTGATAGCGGGTTTTCTTCCCACATGACGGGTAATGATGACTTACTAACTAATGTTAAAAAAAGGGTCAATGAAATGGTGATGTTCAGTAATGATGCTCCACTGAAGATAAAATGTAGTGGAATTACTGAACTAGCTAATGGAGAGATGATGAAAGATAAAATTTCATTATGTGGATGATTGTAGTAACAATATCCTTAGTAAGAGTCAACTATATGACTCAGAACTTATAGTTACTTTAAATAAAACAATTTTCACTATAAATGAAAAGATAGGGATTTCACTCATGAAAGGTTTTATAATAGATGAAAATTTATATTAGGTTGATAGTAAAGATAACATTCTCTATCTAACAATTGAATAAAAAACAACCTGTTTCATAGAATTTCGGGACACATCAATCAACACGACATGAAAAATATTTCTATCTTGGATATATTAATGGACATCCCCAATCTAAAGCATGAACTGTAAAAGGCTTGTGATTCTTGCATATGAGGAATGTTGGTCTATAGTTATTATTGGGAAAACAATAAAAATTTATCAAATATTCCTGATCTCATCCATATAGAGGTATGTGGTCTATTTAATGATGATGGAATGCATGGATAAAGGTACTTATTCCTTTTCAATGATGATTATAGTAGAATGTCTTGTGTGATGGTCATACCCGGTAAATGGAGTGATTGATTGTTTGAAAACTAATTTTTGAATCACATAGAATGATACTTGATTGACAATCAATGTTATGTGATCTAACAATAGAGTGGAATTCACATCCATTGAGTTTGAAAATTACCTAGAGAAGCATTTAATACAAAATAAGTTAGATGTTGTGAGAACCCCACAAAAAATTCAGTTATTGAGCATAGGAATCGATAAGTGAACAATATAGACAGAACTTTGTTGATTGAGAGTCATATAACTTTATGTTACTCGAAAGAGGTCATTCAATATGCAATGTATATTCAAAATCAGATAGGGATTTATATGGGTTAAACCAAGACATCATATGAGTTGTGGTAAGGAAGGAAGACATCATTGAAGTATTTCTATATTTTTGGAAGTAAATACTTTATCAAAAATAAATAAGTAAATGAATTCAAGTATGGTGATACTAAATATGATGGAAAATTCCTCAGAATTTCAATAAATAGAAAATCATACAAGTGTTTAAATAAATATCTTAGATAAATTTTGAAAATTATTGATGTTAAGATAATTTAAGATAAGACCACAAAAACCAAGAGAGGATCATATGCTGGTGTGATTAATGATAAAGAAGACATTAGACATGGTATATATTCAAATTTTGAAGTATATGGGGGATTGAAATACATTTAGAGGTCACCACATGATGTGGATTTAGATGAAGAATATGAAAAAGAAACTATGGATGAAAAGGATTATTTTAAACTTCAACGAAGAAATCGAAAATTAGAAATTGACCAATCAGACATCATTGGGGATTGGAATAAACCAACATAGATAAGGATAATAAGAAATAATGCTCAATTTTTTCCTCTATCATCTGTAGATCCATCGCCATTTTAAGAAGCCGCGATAGATAAGTCAAGGGTTAAATCCATGAATAAAGATTTGGACTATACATATAAGAACCAGACCTAGGATCTAGTCAAGAGATTATATGGTCAAAATTTGATTGGTAAAAAGTGTATTTTTAAGAAAAAAATATGATGATCAAGGTAATGTGATCTGAAATAAGGCATAATTCATGTGTAAAAGATATTAGGAAATAGATGTTATTGATGTTAAAGAAACATTTTCTCTAGTGGCTAGACTGTAATCAATCAAAATTTTTCTTTCCATGGAAATTAGAAGAGGATACAAAGTGTATCAAATGAATGTCAAAATAGGTCTCCAAAATGGTGTTCTTGAAGACGAAGATTACATTGAGCAACCATCTATTTTTCTTCTTGGTAATGATGAAATGAAGGTGTGCATATTAATTAAGGTGCTCTATGGCCTGATGTGGGAACAACAGGTGTGGTATTCCAAACTAGATTATTATCAAAAGAAAATAGTGTTTAAAAGATAAGGAGTGGACCAGAATCTCTATGAGAATATTTATATGAAAGATCAGTTCATGGTGCTGGTGTACATAGATGATATTATATATGGTGGAAGAAGATATGGATCAATTGAAGAATTAGACCATCACATGAAATTGGAATTTGAAATTTCTATGATTGGATAACTCATGTATTTCTTGGGGCTGTAAGTGATTTTGAGAAAAGACTGAACTTTTATTTCTTATGAAAAGAATGCAAGGAAGTTTCTGATGAAATTAAATATTCTGGACTCCAATCCAATATAAACTCTGATTATTATTGTTAAAAAACTAGTAAAGCATAAGGAAGAGAAATCTAGGGAAACCATGATATATAGAAGAATCATTGGAATCTTACTATACGTGATAAATACATATCCAGATATTTTCTTTGCAACATGATTACAGGCTTGCTTTTAAAGCATTCTAAAAAAATAATATATGGATACTTTGGAATGAATCATGAGGTACATTCAAGGTATAAACAATCATGGATTATAATTTTCTACAGGATGGGATAGTGAACTATCAGTATTTTCGGATGTTGACTGGGCTGGATATGCTACTGATAGAAATTCCACAAGTTATGGATCATTATTTATTAGAAAGAAATTTTTGGGATGGCTGGGTAAGAAGTTGGAATGTACTTCTCTTAATACTATTGATGCCGAGTTTATCTCTATTACAAAGGTGTGCACGCAGCTATGTAGGATGAAGCAACAACTGACTAATATTGGTGATGTTGTGAAATAGCCAATGGTTATTCACTGTGATAACAAGAGCACAATTGATCATAAAAATAATCATGTTTAGAATTATCATTTGAAACACATTGAAATTAGATATCACTTTATCAGGAAAAATGTTGAACAACCATGATTAAGATGGATCATGATTGAATTGATGACTATGTGGGTGAAATAATAACTGATACCTTGTCATCATATGTGTTCTAGAAGAATCAGTTGAACCTTGGGGTTTATCCACCTCCTAGTGCATGAGGATATTATAAAACTCCCCTTGTATTTTGTGAAGCAAGGCGAGCTCAGTGGAACTGACATTCCATGTGATCTTGAGCATCATGAATAGAATATTGCTGTATTGACAATTTTTAATGCTTGTGATTAATGGGTTCTTCAAGATGAAGGGGTATTCCAATTTTACTCAGTGATTTTCTTAAAGGAATTTTGTTCTTTTAAGGTAGTTAGATGCATGAAGGTAGTGTGTTCTGTATTGAAAGAGGTGTTTCATGAAGGGGTGTGCTTTTTGAATGAGTTTCACGAATGGTAGTCTTTGTACATCAGGTTTTAGTGAATAGGGATTTCAGTGTGCATCAAATAAGTTCTTCAGTAAAAGAACATCCTCATGCTATGTTAGAGAAAAAGTATTTAATGATAATCCATTGAATCTACCATCATGTCGATAAACTGATTTAGACTTTTCTCAAAGTAATGAGTAAGGTAAAGTCAATGGAAGTGTTCTGAGGGATGTAGTGAGTTATCCCAAAAACATTATAAAGGATGTGTACCTGGCATAGAGTGACTATGTCTAAATTATAGTACTTCAAATATAGTGATGATTAGTGGCCTAAGGTATGACCGATAAACTATCATTGTATGCTCCTTAGACTAGCCCTTAGTGGTGAACCAAGTAAATACAATGTGTGATCTCTTTGCATGTGATTGTTTGAATTCTTCTCTTTCATGTTAGATAGGTTTAATGGGTTCCTACTAACATGGTAATAAGATCCATCGATTTTGAAGAAAAATTGGACACACTTATTCACCCCTCCCATCTATGGGTGTTCCAGGGTCCTTCAAAAGTCTTATGATCTGTCTAAAAATAAGCTTCAAATGAGTGGCGGTTGTTGTTGATCCTAGAAAACATGCTTGTGTAATGTGAAGAATGATGTGATGCTACATTTTTCTATTTAGTTTCCATGGTTCTTGATTTGGTACACATGGAAAAATAGGCATAGACGTCTGATGTAGAATAAGTTTCAATGAGTTTAAAACTCATACAATTGAGGGTTGGAAACTATATATGAGTTCTATGTTGTGGTTTTGAAATCATATGGTTGTACCTATATATGGTTAGGATAAGCTTCTTCATTCTTACCACCATTCGAGATGGGTTGTTCATCCTATAATACATAATATGTATAAGGCATTCAAGCTGTATTTTTGGTGGAGTAAAATGTAAAGGAAGGTGACAAAGTCTGCCTCAAGATTATTACATTGTTAAGAATTTAAGGTAGAACATAAATGTTCAGCATGTCTGTCATAGTCAGTACCTATTCCAATGTGTAAATGGGAAAAGATAGCTATATATTTTATTACAGGACACCAAATAATGGCTTGGAAACATGACTCCATATTGGTGATAGCGGATCAGCTCACCAATTCAGCTCATTTCATGCCTATTAGTGAAACTCATATGGTGGATGATATTTCTAAAATATATGTCAAAAAAGTTTTTAAGAGACATGGTATTGCGGTTTCAATCATATCAGATAGAGATCTAAGGTTCACGTCTCATTTTTTTTTAAATCCTTATAGAAACCCTTTGGGACATAGTTGACTATGATTATAACATATCATATTAATATGGATGTACAATCCTAAAGGATTATATAAATGTTAGAAGGCATTTTAGAGGCTTATGTAATGGATTTTAGTTTCTCATGTGAAAACCATGTGTCATTTTTGGAGTTATCGTATAATTACAACTATCAGGACCTAATACATATGGTCGTTTTGAAGATTTTTATGGAAATCATTGTATTTCTCAACTATTTTGGGTGGGCATAGGTGATACTTCACTAGTTATTCTAAGACTTTTCTCAGAAACAATGGATAAGATTAAGTTGATAAGGAAGAGAATGGAGATAGATCAAATTCATCCGAAATTGGATGTGGATCATCATAGACGCTTTTTATCATTCGGGGTGAGTAGACATTTATTTTTAAGGATCTATCTATGGTTTGTAAATAATCATTTTTGGAAGAAGGGATGTTATCCCTTCGATACATTGGACATTCTGAGATACTATAATGGGTTGGAGAGGTGTCATATCAGCTGACATGGGAACCATAGTTCAGTTTTGTGCATAATGTGTTCAAGGTATCTCAGTTTAAAAAGTATCAGCCTAATCATGACCATGTTATCATATGGTATCAAGTGACCTAGATCCAGATTCTTATTTGTTACATATCCAATTGTTTACTGGTTATAGGAAAGATAAAGTTGTCTATGGAAAAACAATTTGTCTCGTGAAAGTTTTATGAAGACATGGTCAGATTTAGGAAAATACTTGTGAATGTGAGAAAGAAATAAAAGAGAAATTTCCGGAATTATTTTAAATCAATGATAGTTTTCTACTTTCCAAGGATAAAAATACCAATTTTATAGAGAATGTATGATATGTCCAAAGGGATTCGTTAATTACTTATGGTTTAATGCAAAAAAAAATTGTAAAATTTCAAACTATGCTATTCTATTAATTAAAATGTAGTATATGTAATTTTGTGGTCTAACACACAGACACATCAAATTAGTTTATAAAGTTCTTAAAAATATTGAATTTTATTAATTTAAAGAAGAAGGTGGGGAAATATGAATTTTGTTTGGTTTGAGAAAAAACCAAAACATATTGATTTGGTTGTTTGTAAAGATTTTTTAAGCGTGTCGAGGTAATTTAATATAGAGGTTTATGTGAAATTGAACTTTAGAACATAGATTGATTAATTCACGATAAGTTTTAGACTCAAGAATAGATTAATACAATTATTTTGGTATCCCTTCCTCAATATGGTAATACCCTTTTTCCCTTGGTTGGGTAATATAGGATTTCACATAATCGAGTTTTTCTTGATATAACATTTAATCCTGATTTCGCCTGAAATTAACAATGGTCATTCCTTGTTTAGGGTTATAAATTGTTTTATTTTTAGTTTCCTTTTATATTTGAATATTGACAGTCATAATAATATAAAAAAGAAAAGGACTGGAAATTGATTGACAAAGTCACCCAAACCAGATACAAGAATGAAAAAAATAATTAAATCCTACACACCTTACCCATTCAGCTACATAACACTAGCACATTTTGGGTTTTCCCCCTCATCAAAATGTTGATATAAAAATAGGGAAGGAGAAAGTAAAACATAAATAAAGAAAAATAACTTAGAGTGGTGCAGCAGCTTTACTCCAGGCTTTGCACATCGTGTAATCATTGGTCGCATTGTGTAATAGGATATGAATTTGGTTTCATGATTTCTGGATCTACATGAATCACATATGCAGACTATGACCATTGAAACAATTAATGATGTGTAACTAGAGCTCACTTGCAGGAAACCACAAATAGTATGAAGAATCTAAAGGAGAGGTGCATGGGTGGCACATGTTTTGTTTAAACTATATAGAATCAAAGGAGAAACCATGAGATGTGGTGAAAATGTTTGATAGAGATCTTGATCATGGTTTGAGCATGGGTTATAATCTAGGAAATCCAACCATGTGAGGAATTTCTTACGACAGAACCTAGAGAAGGATTAGTGCACGGTTTATCTAACCGTGTGACTAAACCATGCACAGGGTCAAACATGGATCCTTAAAAAGATGATCTAGGTGTGATTATGGTTTTTACCACTTGTGTTTTCTCCAAAATTAACCCTAACTCAAGATTTTTCTTCCTCAAAATTCAAGGAAGGTTCTCCCATTTATCCAGAGGCAAAATAACAGCCTCCATTGGTGATTAGAAGTTGGATACCCATGTTAAGTGTTCTTTCTTAAATGTTCCTGATTGGTTTCTTAGATCTAATTTGTTTCTCAAGTCATTTTCATATATATATGGATACTATGGGTAGATCTAATGTCTTCAATGATAGATATGATTATATTTCTCTTGTTTCATGACAGTGGAAGCAATCTATGATGGGTTTGTCAATATTCAACCCACTTTTTGATGTTTTTTGTGTTTTTCATCATTTTTTCAAATATCTCAAGGTAGGTGGATTCACTCTTGAATCCTAGTTTTAGAACTTATTTCCCTGATTTCAAATTTATTATCTTGTGTGAAATTAATTCAAATTTTTATGTGTAATGAATGTTGAAAACCCCCTTGAGTGACAGTTCATTGAAACATGGGTATTGGGTGTTCTTAGAAAGTTTATTTGGTTCTTGGTTTTAAGATTTTAATTTTAATTTGATGATTTTTCTGGAATTGTAGAAAATGGATTAATAAAAAAATTTCAATAAAAGGGATGAATTTACTAAAATTAAATTAGGATGGTTTATTTGAATTAGTTTCCTTAAAGGTATTTAATAGAAGAATGGTTTTATTGAAAAGGATTAAATTGTTGATTCTGGACCTTGTTTTTTTTAATAATGGTTTTGTTTATTCACGTCCATTCAGGGAGAATAAGTGTATGGAATCTCCCCCATCATTAGTGGAATGTATAGGGGTTAGGGCTATCCCCTATCAAAATGGTTCACTAGGTGACGACTTAATGAAAGGATGACTCACCACTCACGAGTATAGGGAGGTCCTGGTTACATACATGGTTGGATGTGTGGATTGATGGAATGGAATGGTCATGAAAAAATAGATGTTAAGAAATGGATTTAAATAATTTTTTGGTTTTTTTCGTGAAAAATAAATTTTTCTATAAAATTTGGTGACATAGAACTTGTTTGTATTTAGATATAAATGGTTTTTAGAAGATGTTTTTATTTTGTTGTAACCTATTTTGGGAATTGTTTTATATAAACTATTTTATATAAATGTTTCTAGATTTTATATCTTAGTGTATTTAGTAGGTATGTCATTGGGAAAAACCTGCTGAGTTTTACACTCATCCCTGCTTTGGCACTTTGGTGCTCTTGTAGATGTCATCTTCTGGGACATGAGAAAAGGTGAAGTATCACACGTCTTTCGCACTCACTCATTATACTCAGGTTTTTTGGTGATGTTGGAGCATGGATATTGTGGAGCATGGATTCTTGTGATCATCTTGGAATTTTATTAGTTATCTTCCATTGTTTACTTTAATGTTAGTCTGGATTTGGTTGTAGTAAACATTGATTGGTTATGATATAAAAGAAATGGTCGAGTTTTCATTCTTTTTATAATTCAACATAAAGTGGATTGATTTTTTATTATATTATTGGTTTTATTAGTAAAGGGTATATAATCCCCCACATTTATTATAACCCTTTGGCATTTGTTTCCCGAACTTAATGTCTTGGGGATGTTTCTTAAGGCTGTGTAGAATCCAACCACCTCCTGAAGCCAATGTATAGAAGTAGGGATGTTGTAATTATGTTGTAAAAAAAATATCTTTTATGAACCATGACCCTATGATACAACATAACTACATGAATTATTCCCACTCTGATGTCTTGGTGTAACTGGCCTCTGGATAACTCATCCAAGACAACCATTACCTCGGCCTGATCATTCATCACTACTCTAAATACTTGCCAAAAACAAATCTGAAAAACCCACTCTTGAATATGGTGTCAGAGCATACTTCTTACCACTCACTATTGGAGGAAAGTTCCTATATAAATGATGCACTAAGCCCATCCTACTGCAATTTAGGAACTTGACTGGGTTGTCTTCAAACTGATTCCTCATATGGAATCATCTACCATACTAATGATGGAAAATTGAGCTACTAGTATTTAGAGCCTGACCAGTACTAATCTCATGGAATGCCTCAAAATATATCTTCCTTCCACTAGAAGTCAATATACTAGGACAAGAGACTATACTGGTCTACTCCATGACCTCATCTTCCCCTCAAGTTTCACTCTGTAATCTGTATCTAATTCGAAATTTCAGGGATAGAGGTTAATATAAACATGTTCCCCTCAGATAAAATATCATATTAGAGAACGTAATTGAATTTTTTGTATATATATATATATCATCATTAAGTTACATCAATGGAAAATGATGAAACTCTATAAAGCATGTTGAGTACTCCAAAACTATTATAACACCCTTCTCTAGAGACATAAAATCACTATCCCGCTCTACCCATAGAGTCTCAACATAGAAATAGCCATAAAACCTAGATTTGAAGTAATCCCAAACCATATGTTTCGTCTTGTTATCATGTTTTAGAACATCCCATTGGTTCATTTCTACTCTATAAATCCTCAAATTATCAAGATTCACTCCCCTCTGAGTATATTTCTTTATATTCTCATTGATCACTAGTGCAGTCTCTAGCCACAGCTTGGTATCATTTGGACCACCATCCCCCAAAAACATGGGAGGATTATGCTATGGGAAAACCTGCTTCATATCATCCATAGACAAGACAATCTACAATACCCCATGAATTTTCTGAATAAAGAGATAGAATCACTCAGGGGACTTTGCATCACCACCTATGTATAGAACAACAATTGGGGTCGCATATGGCACTAAATGAGGATCTAATGGTATACCATGGACCACAACCTCTTTAATGAGGTCATCACTACCCACTTGGAGTAATATTGGAATACATATTTGTTCCATGCCTCTATAATTCCAAACACACACCTCTAAAAAATGATATCATGGTTTACATCTCAAAAGTGAGAGACATGTCCAAACCTCCCTAAAACGAGGTCATACAACACATCCTACTTATAAAGTAAGGACTATATAATGAAATACTCTAAAACTCCACTAGATACACTGCCTCTTCCCACTAAAATGTGGTGTTTAGTTTAATTCTATGTTTCCAAAATCAATTTTCCATTTCAATTTCATTTGATGTTCATTTTATTTATATGAAAATATAATTTAAGGATTAAACCAAATGGATAACAAAATTCAGATCCAAGAGGGATCATACTCCTCAAGAACTAAATCATTGTGTCTACCTAATTCATACCATAACACATTCATGAAATTCTATCACAAAAGAAGGTATATCTATCTCAAAAATTATCACAACAACAAGAAACAAGTAATGCATATTAGATGGAATGCCATGTGATGTCTAACAAGTGCCAATAATATTTCATGAGATGGAATACCCTCAACTAATTGAGATTTAACAAAATCAAAACCTCAATAATATTGATGATAATATCACAATCCAGGTTCATAACCCAACAGTGGAATCAAATCAACTGTAATATCCAAAATCTAGAAAATATAAATTCCATTTGAGGTAATTTGGTTTTTTCCAATATGCATGGTAGATAATCCTTGGAAAAACTCATTAAAAAATACCAATTTCTTCCCATCCCGTTATATTATTTCCAAATATTGAATAAAATAAAAAAATAAACCCTCTGATACCACATTTTATGGTCCCAGACCTGGATGCCACTAAATAGTTCCTCAAGCCTCATTGGCCACATGGCCTCAAGTGCATCTACCCAGATGATAGACCATGTGACTAGTTGTGATGGATATGGTGTCTCTATGGGGAAACTATTTCATCATTACCACATTGTAACATAATGGAATATCAATAATAAAAAACAAACTGAAACTATATAATAACCAAAAAATAATTTACTAGTGAAAGACTGATATTATAAAAAATGGTAGTATTCATTTCATATAAAAAATGATGATAAATTTATATTGTCTAAAAAAGCATCCAAAATTTGTACACATTAGTACAATACAATAAATTTATGCAAATACCAAATTACCAAAATGTTTTCCCCTAATAGCATCCTTAGCCTCAGCTCTGACCGGTTATCCCTAACTACTAAGAATGACTCAAAATCAAGCAACATACTGAAGGAATTTTCCCCTATCTCTACTTATATCCAAATAGTGTATTCTAGTTCCCAACAGTTTCTAGAATTGGGTTTGAGATACAATCCTTGCACATTAACCCTAAAAGGTATATTCAATTCTAGATTTTGTAATATAACAAGCTATATAGTGTGTAAGTAAAGCAGGTAAGCACCGAATGACACAATTCAATAAAAAGGCACAAATGAGTATACCCACTAATTTCTACATTTTCCAAAAAGAACCCATTTGATAAATTCAAGTTCAATATAAACCATTTAATAATGAATCACATGACAGGGCAGGAAAAACATTTCCAAGAAACCATTTTATCCATACCATTTATATGTGGTATTCCTCATACTTAGAAAAATAAAGAAAGAACACATTTAGTGGTTTAACAAAGGGGAAAAAATAAGGTGCGTAGATGGAACCCCCCACGGGTGGCCGTTTATTTGGGAAACTGCCTCCTAAAAGTTTTAGGAAGCCAAAGTAAATCCCTAATAGTTTCTAATTAAATTAATTCAATAAATAATTTCAATTTTAGGGTCACTCCAGAATATTAGTTGGGAGACATAATGGAATCTAGTTTAATAAAGAACCAAAACAAACATGAAACGTTTAGACCAACTATTGTAGCTCTGTAGTAGAGTGATCATCTATTATCAACTCCTGGTTTGAATTAGATCATGATAAAAATAAATAACATATAGAGAACCTAAATTTAGGTAAAATTATCTTGAACCTAAATAATATAGTCGATACCAAGAAGACTGAACAATTGATAAAAAGGAATCGAGTACTTATTGATGCAGATCCATTGAGATGATTGAACCTTGAATTGGATATGGAATTGAGGATCGGTATAAAATCCTAGAATTTTCTCTCAAAGGATCACCCAAGTGGTTATTATCAAACATTAGGAGGAGAAAGGAATTTGGTTTGAGTAAAAATATTTAACAAGAAGAAGATTTTATTTCTACCAAAAAAAACAGAGTTGTGTGGTTTAGGTGCACTGTTTGAAAAATCCTACACCATCCATGCATGGTTAGCTTTAGAGAAGGGGCACCCACATAGTTTCCTAACATAGTTTGATTAACCTTATAAAACCATTCCAAAAAACAATATCAATATTTTAATGGTTACTTCACAGATGTGTGAACCAAATCGCATGGGTTGTTCTAACTGGGTGGCATCCTCCAATTATCTACCTTGCATCACATGGTTTATCAGACCACATGTTCTGCCCCAAGCATATTGAACTAACCATGCGCCATGCCATTTTCAAGACAAAAGTTTTGTTCCGGGATCCAAACATTCCCCGGACACCAATGAAACACCCGTGATCAAATTGGGTACTCACATTATGGAATAATTAAATAATTAAACCAAAATAACAATAATGTATCATGTATGAAAACCCAGGTTCTTACACTCTATAATAGATTATGATTTATTCAATATATTTGTGTCTCAACCTTTAATTGGATTTATTATCATAGTGTCTCCCTAACAACTTATCCTTTTGTTTTGATAATTACAATCCCTTTTGTTTATAGTTTATTTATTATTTATTATGTATTTAGTTTTTTTACTATAAATATTTAATTTATTATCATCATATTGATTATTTTTATGTATTTTATTTTATCACTATTGTTTAATAATTATTTCATAAAATGACTTCAATATTTTGGAAAAAATATTTAACCTAATGTTTTTTAATGTTAATCATATGATGTTTTAGTATGAATAATATGATTTTCATGTGTAATGGATGTTTTGAAAAACTGCTTCAATATTAATAATTCTATGATCTACATTAAGAAGGTTTATATCATCCATATGAATGTTTAGATTAATCTTACAAATATATCTTATCGTACATAGAACGACTACATATCAATCATTCAAATATTTAAAAGAATATTATGTTGTCATAAAATTGGCCTTATTAAGTATAAAATGAAAATTTTGAAATCTTTTATGTTCCAATTTTAAAAAAAGGGAAGAAAACTTACAAACTCTGATTTATGCCTTACAAAGCTCTGGGGTTTTAAAATTCCATGCAAATTATTGTATAACCTTTATAAAATAATATAGGACCCTGACTTTATAATAATAACCCCTATGGTTTTAAAATTAACTATATTGCATTTAAAATATAAATTTATTATTTTTATTAACATGAATTATTTTTTATATTTAAAACTTTATCAATTAATTAAATATCATTTATTTCTAATAATTTTTTGTCATGTTTTTCATGTTTTTATATTTTGTAGGAAATCCCGAATGAAATTAAATAAGATTAATTATTAATTACAAGTGCATTAAATGAATATTAGTTCATTGAATATTTTTAGTGAAATAAATGAATGAATGAATGAAAATTTCAAATATGATTATTTCTAAGGTTGAAGTAGTTCATTATCATTTCATAGATAATATCACTGTAGATGTTTCTAGAAGTAAGAGAACCAAAAACCACTATATTTTAACTTATTGTCCAAGGAAAATCTCTTCAAATAGAGGCTAACATAACTAGTTAAAAATAAAAAAAATTAGTTAATTTATTAACATGAGTAGAAAGTTAACACTTACTTCCATCAATAATGTCATAACATTTTTGGAAGGACTTCAATATATTGTATCCACACATACAAAAGTGTTTGGAAAGCTCTCTCAGTGCACTAAAATTAACTTTTTTTATTGTGGTATAGTGGAACTATAATTTATTATATTTTTCATGTTTGTTTGGGGTAAGATTATGATTTTTCATTCAAAATTATGGATGGGTTGGTTATACCTTCATCAAATGGTAGATTTTTGGGTTTTGTTTACTATGATACAAATTCAGGGTAGTTTATACCATCCATAGAAGGTACATATTTTAAAATCTTATGAATCCTCATTAAAAGTTAGTTTTGGTATTGGTTGAGCCTCCAATAGAAAATGTTGGTTGTAATGAATCTATATAAAAATATAATATCATAGTGGGTGTCATTTTTCTCTATTATAGAGAAAAACTAAGAGAATATGCTTGATCACATTAATCTGAACCAATATAAAATTATATATTTTCAATGTATATTTTCTACTTTCTTGAATTTTCCTGATATCATTGATTACATTAATTTTTTCAAAATCGGTCAATTCACCCCTATTTTCCCCTCTTCACCAATTCATTTGGCCAAAAATTGGTTCCAAATAATTTTCCTTGAAAAACTAATGTATAATTTTAAAGATCTAGTTGATGTCTTTTTTTACCAACAATATCTTATACCTCATAGTATAATAGGTAATGATTATTGTTCAGTTGGTGGGTTTAAATCAATATAAAGGTCAGATTCCACAAAAAATACCATTTTTGCGCTAACTATGGATTTAGGAAATCTTGAATGGAACATTACCTCGCAGATTTTATCATGGACCACTATACTATCTCAATAAAACCCAAAAAAATTAAATCAAATTGGTCGATATATTTGACTGTTAATGGTTTGATTAAATATTTGATGAACTATATCATTATGAACTTTTATATTGGGTTATGGGTATAAATGTGTTTAGACGCATATTATAATTTAATACCACTCACAATATCTGAAGGATTTTCTAAGTCAAACACTATGGAACAGATAAGGTAAAGAGAACCAAAATCAAAATGATGTGAGATAAATAAGAAGACTTCAATATGGGAAAAGTATAATACTTAAATTTGATATTCCACTGATTCATGGGTGTAGTGAATGATATGGTCAAACTTTGAGAAATACAAGATATAATAGTTATTGTAGAAATAGTTTTGATATTTATATAAAAGAAATGGAATTCTAATAATGTTTCCATTGATGATTGTAATAATTGTGAAGAATACACTCTTTATGAACTAATTCTATCACTTATATAATATGAAATATAACTGAAAAATATTACAGGAAAATAATCTATCAAATATAAAGGTGTTTTATTTAAATTTATAAATGTTTCTTACTCTTCCAATATTAAGTTCTATGAAAGTAAAGCTGATTAATTTTATTAAGTCAAAATAGGAATATACAAATTAATGAAAGGATGGTCTATAAAATTTTGAAAGCATCTTAAAGAGATGAACACAAAGAAAACCAAAAATGTAATATTATTTCTAATAATACTTTTAATCTATAAAGTTATGAATATAGAGAAAATTTTCATATCCATCCTGACTTCTTGAAATTAACAGATGAAATAAAGTACTAAAATATTTAAAATAATAGAAACAATAGCATTACATGTCAGTTTTATTTTCACTGAAGACTCGTATTGAAGTGATAAATATATAATAAAAAATAATTTACTAACCTAAAATTTATGTATTTATTAAATGAGGTTATTTACTTTGATGATGATTATGATTAGAATGCATCTCGTTTTGAAAGACATTGTATTGATAACTTAAAAGAGATTTAAAGAATATGAAATGAAATTGTCAAAATTTATAAATTATATAAAGAACTAAAAGAAAAAAATAATAAAATTATTGAGGGCAATAAGATTATTTTTTAATAAAATGAAAAATTTTGGAAATACTGTGTCCACTACTAATAAAAAATTGTAATGATTTGGAAATTATTTAAAATTAAAATTAAAATCTAAAAAAGGAAGTTTTAGAAGTGAATGATATTTTTGATACTTTATTATAGGATAATAAAATATATGATAAAATAACTAATATGAATTATGTAAATAAAAATATAATTGGACTTGGTTGTGCTACAAAATTACTTAATAAAATTAAAATTTACTTATGAGGTGTTCCAAATAATGTATTTCTATTGTTACATGTTTTATACGTGGAATATAATGTAATTATTCTAGTGGATGTTATTTAATATTTTCAAAATCATTGGGAAATGAAAAAAATTGTAATAATTTATATTTAATATTTCTTATGAAAAATTATATAAAATGTTTTTGGATATCAAGTATTTTTTGACATATCCTACTCGACACAAATTTTCATGGGAACCAAAGTTATCTTATAAATGAAATTATTTGAAAAATTCCATAAAATTATCAAACCTAGCCCATGGTTTATTGATAGTGTCTTTTCTAGTAACATGAGTTTAGATCATTAAGATTTATTATCATTAAGTTTATGTGATATAGGAACTGTTACTTATTAAGATAAATCAAAATATAACGTTAATGGTTTTGGTGAATTCAGTATTACAAACTCTACTATTATTTTTAAAGTTTCATATGTTTATGGATTATGACATAACCTGATAAGTATTTATCAATTATTAAAAGATGACATTTTTTAAATCTCAAAATAATAAATGCCTTGTTTTGAGAGATGATTCTTTAATCCTTTATACTAAATGAAATAATAACATTAATTATATTAATTTTTTGAAATAACGAATCAAAATATTATGTTATTCAATGATATGTAGATTTATGTTATTTTATGGAACAAAAATATCAACTAGTAAAGATTTTTATTAATACACATGCTTTCAAAGAATCAAAAAATATATATATATTTTCATGCACTTAAAGTAAACATAAATCACATATGTGATTTATGCATGAATGAAAGTACTGAGAAAAATATTTCAAAACTATAAAAGATGTTATAAAAATAACACAACTTTAGCTTATATACATAGACCTATTTGGAACTATTCAAACAACTAGTATTATTATTAATAAATATTATTTTATTATTTGTGATTTTAGTAGATTAACATTGGGTTATTTTATCTTTCATAAGAATTTATCCTTGTCCAAATTTTCTACTTACCATTATTTAGTTTAGAGTGATAATTGTTATTTAATTATTTATAAAAAAATTATTCAAGGTGGGGTATTATAATATTTTTATAGAAACCCTGGTTAAGTTGAATTTTTAGAAAATGTGTATTAGAAAATGGTTCTATGTTTAATTTAATTTATAATAAGATACATGGTAAGTATAGGATTCCATTCTTGTATGTTTTTTATAGATTCATGGTGAGTCAGGATTATTGTTATGAATTTGACAAGTTTTTTAGTTTGAAGACTATAATGCATAGTGAGTAAGAATCAGATGACATTCAAGGAAAATTATTATGGATTCTTGGTTATTCATCAACAAATTTTATGAATCCATCATGTAGTTCTGTTTCATAACAAAGTATCATATGGTAGAAGTAATTAATAAATGTTTTTAGAAAAATATATTTGTAGTTTCTTAGAAATACCATGAATTAATAGAGGTATTTTTGGTGTAATAAAGTTAAGTGTTGAGATTGGGAGTTTATAAAAAAAATAGAGCCAACACTCAGCAGGCCTGCTATAGAAACAAACTTTACTAGGAGTTTGTAATCTTCAAAGCCCAGCTAGTTCGAAGGTGGAATTGTGTTGCTAAAAACCATTGAAGTTTAGAATTGGCTCATCCTAAGGAATTATTCTATGTTTTTTGGTAAAATAAATAGGATAATCACCAAGTGGGGTGGCTTGGTAAACCATTTTATAGGGAGAGTCCTATTGTATTTATGAAATATCCCATAACATGGATTTTTTAGTAAACCAATCAAGAGTTCCAACCATATTCTATTATAGGACACATGATAAGTGGTCACTATTTATGCATAAAAACATGTTATCTTTAACTAAAAAGGTATTGTTCCAGTTAACTTCAACCCTTAACTTATTTGTATGTATTAAGATCCAGACACTACAACTCCACCCAACATAATACATCATGAAAACCAAAAAAATTATGAATAAAATGATTCCAATATAGATGGTATGACTTAATGATATATGTTGCATTAAAATGATATAAGACATTCCACTATGTAATTATACACCCCATGGTCAATATTGTTTTTTAACAAATCCTCATATGAGAAACAAAGAGGAAAATTATGCCGTAATGGTAGACATTTTAGAGTAATTAAAATTATAGATATCATGGATGATCTAGAAATATAGAATCTACATATAGTACATTTCTCATATAATTTTATGGACATTGATGTGGAAATATGAATTAAAACATGGAGGGAAGAATGACCAAATTGATGTAGATGATGTTTTTTCTTAGAATTTTCTCAACAAAAAAGGGTGAGGCCCAATACGATCATAGTGGAAGGCATATTATTTTAACAAAATCCATGTGAAAAACATCGATCTAGAAAACAACACACCAGAGATGTGATCAATTTTATCATCAGGTTTTCAAGAGTTTGCAAATGATTTAGTGAGTTTTCAAAATATGTAAAAAATCTTGTTAGTGGGCGTTTATATGGGTGTTTTTGTCTCGAAATGAATTGTTTCATAATACTCAATGTAACATTTTGTGTTCATTCCTAAAAAAATATCATCAAGGGAATTTTTAAGCATTGAAAATATCATACGTTATATTAATCAAAAATTTATGTGGGGTTTTCTAGGATTTAGAACTCATTATTCTACTTATTAATTGTGGTTTGGAGATTTAATAATTCAATTCCATTTAAATGAAAAAGTTTTAGATAAAGATAAATAAATTCTAGGATTAGATAAAGATGAAGTTAAAAATTAATTTTGATTATATAATTTTTAATTTGAAATTCAAAATTATTATGTTATATTATATTTGAAAATACATATGATAAAAATAATAAATAGAACAGAGGATATGGAAATATCAGTTCAAAAAAGAAAAGGGTGAGGACAACAATAAGTGCATTATTGAAGATCTCAGTTGAATAAGAGTTGTGTCACTAGTGGATTAATTTTTATCAAATATTAGATTCTAATGGGGATTTGTGTTGTGTCCATATCTGCGAAGATCAAATTTAAGTATTTTAAAGGAAAAATATAGTTCAATGAAGTATAGGGAGTGTGAATTCCTTGGATTATAGATCCATTAATTATAAAAAAATAATGAGAGTTTTTTTATTGTTCTATGAAGTCATATTGACCACAAAAGGAAAAATTCCTCTCCCAAGTTTTTTTATACATGGTAAAAATATTTGGGGTAGGATTTGATGACCATAGAGGCATAATAATGGGAATTTATGATTTAGGTTTCAATTAATAAACATAGATTCCCCTTTTTATCAATAAACTAAGAATGGTAATGTAAGTATTTAAATAAATTCCTTGACCAAAATAGTGTGCGGATGAGGATAGGATTTAGTTAGCCTGAGGAGGCCGCGAGCTTATTCCTAAAGAAGATACCCTCTTGGAAGTGATTTATGAAATAGTTGAAGAAGTTACAATCCTAGAGTATGGGTAACCATACCAAAATATTTTAACAATGAAAACATATATCTATTTATTTTATTGGTACATTACCACAATACTATGTGTATCTTACTAGGATGTAGCCTTGGGCAAGTAAAAAAAGTAAAATTTTAATGATCTTGATTTCTTTACATTCATATATTTTTATGATGTTTTATATGGATGAATATGATAAATAAAATATATCAAAATAATGAATTATTCTTTCTAATATGGTAACAAGACATGAATGGAAAATATTGAGGAAAGAAGTTTAATTCTTCCAACACCCTAATTTTCCACTAATTATGGTGTATCGGGCGCCTATAAGTGTAATCAGAACCATGATCAAATATAAATTCAACATTTCATATATGGTTTGAAAAAATAATTAAAGATAGGGGTCAAATAATAAAGTCCATCTTTTTGATGGAATTCATTTTTCAAACTAGATAGAGTTCATATTGTATTTGTAATAAGATATTGGAATTCTAATTGATATTTTGTGAATTGGATTTGTTTTTATAAGAAAACTTTGCAATATATATGACATTGATATAATGAAATTAAAAATTTGTTATTATACTAAAAATATATTAAAATATACTATAAAATAAGATATATCCAACAAAAAATTCAATTGTATGATATATACAGAAATGTGGACAATGTTGGAAGAGTTATATGATTAAGAATTTTGGTTGATTAATGAAAATAGGTTTCCTTCTAGAAGTGAAATATATGAACCAATTCAAAATATGGATATGATCAAGGTGAGGAAGAAATTTATGTGACTAGAATGAATATTAATAAAAATATGAAGACGATATCTAAGATGTTATATATTTACAAGGAGGTGAAAAATTTAGATTCATTTAATATATTTGAATCCAACTTTACCATAAATATTTTATAAAAATATAATGATACATGCAACAAATTTCATGAATTCCTAGAGGCTAGTGGTGGAGAAGATCTAACCCCATATTTTGGTAAATTTGGGTATTTTTTATGCAATACACAAGTGGATATTTCCTTTTTAAAGAGTTAAATAAAATACTTGATAAAAAATATGCAAGGAACTATTCTCATGTATAAAATTTGGAGGAAGTAAAAAAATAGGTGGACAATAAAAATGAATCCAATGAGTTTTTTTAAAAAGGAAACTTAAAAAATTATGAACCAAAGTGATTCAATTGAAGAACATATTCATGAGATGGATTTAAACACGAAAAAATAAAATATCCATGCATTATAAAAGCCTCCATTTAGAGATAATTGTGAAGAAAAAATGTATATTACTTACTAAGAAATAATTCTTACACTAGGAATTTTTATATAAAATTGAAGAAGAATGATTTGATGATTTGGAAGCATGAAGGTGGAATTGAATCTTTGATGAATAAATTAGACTTTTATGATAATTACATAGAGTATTAACAATTAAAAAGAAAAAAAACTTTGGAATAAAAAAGGAATGAAGATTATAAATTCAATATTGTATAGGAAAAATATTCAAAGTTAAATGTTAATAAAGTGTTATTTACAATGGATCATGTAAAGACAATATAAGTGAATGGAATGAATTTGAAGATGTATAATTCGATTAGAGATAGTTATTTATCATATAACTATAATTATATTTAAAGGAATTAATATTTCATAAATATATGTTTATATTTTTTCTCATATAGGTCACATTATCATGTATTATAGAAATACAAGTAAAAGAAGTTCCAAGGTGAAATCAGCTCCACATATAACTATAAGGATTCATAAAATAAATAATGATATCCTTTTACCATTTAAAAAAATATTCAAGGTTTAAGATGATTAGTAAGTATCTAGGAAAATAAAAATGACCTAGGTATCATTGATGGATTATACACAACAGTTATCATGGAAGGAAAAGAATACTCTGGATGAGATAATAACTCAAAAATATAGAATATTGTGTTTCACTAGAGAACAAATTCATGGATTTGTAGGACAAAAATAAAGTAAGAATACATAGTATATCCTCTTTAAATGGTTTATTACTCCCATAAACAATATAGGAATGTGAAAAATAAATTAAATAGTGAAAGGAATAAATCCAAGGTTTCTCACATGGTCATTGAGAAGACGAAAGTGGCCCAATTTAGTGGTTTTATCCATAAAACAATAGAGTTTGAGTATAATTTTGTTGTAGTTTACCTTACATAAAGAAATAATTTTGTGAAAGAGTATACAGTTGTTATATTAAAAAAAGAAACATGAATTTGTAGAATATTTTATAATGTTACCACATAAGAATAATAGAAAACAAAAGGAATAATAAGTATACATAAAATAATTTTTGATGGTACAATTCATTAGTGGTTTTGTTGAAATGAATATCACTAAGACATCATTTAAGGCAGATATAAGGAATATGATTCCCTATCATAGTCAACCACAATCATCTAGTTATGGATGTTTATGACCACCTATAATCCTTCACACTAAATATTTATAAATAATAATTGTATTTATATAGGATTAAAAAGGAGATACAATCTATGGGTTGGTTGTTCCAAAAAGAGGAAAATATTTTTTATTTGAAATAAATTAGAAAAAAGATTCATTCTAAAATGGTGTTTTAATACAATTACAAAATTCAATAATGCATATTTTCATATAGAATAATGATAAAAATATATATATAAAAGAAAAGATATGGAAAAATTAATTTCAAGTAATATCATATGGATAAATGGTGTAAAATGTTTTTCTTAATGATTCCTCACTGGAATCTGTTAGTATGTGAGAAATGAATTAAATTAGAATGTACATAACAAAATTATAAAGTTTATTTTAGGAATCATGGGATAACATAAACAACAATTTTTATTGAAATTGAAATATTAATTTTTATTTGTGAAGTTAATTTTTATAGGAATTTAAATAATTAATTTCAAGTAATAATTGTTTTGGGGATTGAAATAACAATAAAAATTATTATTTCAATTCTCATAAAAATTATTTTTCATGTTATCAAATTATTCCTCAAATACACATTATAAAGGGGTTATGTACATTCTAATTTCATTCATTTCTCACAGACAAATAAATTCCATTGAGGAATCATGGAGACCAAATGTTTACACCATTTCTCCAAATGATATTACTTGAAACTAATTTATCCTCCTCATTTAATTCATTTATTATATATTTTAGTACACTAGAATACATATTTTCAGAAGCCATCAAGACAAATATTGGATGGAAAAAGTTCCAAGGTGATATATGATAATTATCATGACTATGAAAAAATTTTAAGAACCCTTAAAAGTTGTTTTAGAACTATTTTTAATTATGGAAACCAAAAACGATTTTGTTGGATTGTTTGGATAACAAAAAACTACATTGACAGAAAACGGTACTAACAAATGGTGTTAACAAATATACCCATATGGTGAGAATTATCTCAAAATATGTAGTCTAGAGTTCTATAAATTCATGTCAAGTTAAATATATGAACTAAAATGGATACATAATTTTTCTATAGAGAAGAATAGGAAAACATGGGTTTCATGTGGTATTAGTTACTTAAAACCAACAAATGGTATTAATTTATTCACTATAAGAATGTTCCCTATCCAAGTTATAAATGTTTTTTGAACTAAACTTTTTGTGTGAATTTCACTGATTTCATAGTATTTTGTTTTATCATACTAAAAAATATGAATATTCCATGAGTGACATGGAAAGCATTGAATTTGTAAAAAATTTATCTTGTTTCCTGGAAAACAATCTGACTCAGTCAGATTTGTGGAAAAATCATTGAAAATTAATGGATCTCACTAACTATACATTGAAATGGATAATGAAACATTGATATAAAATTGGTTTTGATAATTATTTATGTGTTAATTCAGCTTGAAGAAAAAATCTGAAGTAGTTGATTCTATTCATATATGGAGTGAGAGGTTGGCATTATAGTGGGGTATATTTGAGTCAAAATCGTGAATTCTCAAATGTGTGATATGGTATTTATTTCACATGAAATATTTAGTTTAAGTAGCATGTGGAAAATGGGAATTTAAAATTAGGTGTTGAAATACCCATAAAAGAAAGGAATCCATGTTTTATTGGTAATGTTGGTTTGAATGGGATATTTTCAGTAAAACTAAAAGGGTGAAAATGTTATATCTTTTAGTTATATTTAATTTGATGAAAATATGTATTAATGAATTATTCTGTATTGAGTGTAACAATGAAGAAGATATATGGTGAGTAAGCATTGGGTGTCATTTGTGCAAGGTTCTTAGAATACCTCGTGATTCTTGGATGATTGTAATTAATGAATCTAGTAGTTTGATTATATGATTTTTTTTCTTGATGAGTAAACATTGGATTCCATTATTAGAATATTTTAATAGATTTATTTTTATTCTTGTTGTATTTTTATTAATACATCAATTTGTTCAGTTGAATAAATTATGTTTTTATGGAAGAAATGTTTAGAATGTGGTTTCACTTGAGAAACATATATATAGGGTTACTAGGAAATATGATGAATACATTGATATATGTTTTTTATTATATGGTTAAGTGTTGATATTGGGAGTGTATAATTAATATAATTCCAACCCCCAGTAGTCCGGATTGAGATATGCACTCAATTAAAAGGAAACAAGCATCAACAGCTAGTCAGGATAGAGGTGGCGTACTATAGGTGAGAACTAGTGTGGGTCAAAATTGGTGTGTGTAAGTATGAGTATATGAGGGGAATACCATAGAAGAAATTAAACACTAATATATTTAGTCTTGAGGCATATTGGTTAGGGAGAGGGCCTAATGGATTTATTGAACACCCCTTAGTGTGAATTTACTAATAAACCAATCCATAATTATATCCATATTATAAAATGGGAATCATGATATGTGTGTAATATTCACACATAAAAATTCATGGTATTTAAATGTAATGTTTTATTTATAGTTATATTCCACAATTATAAAGTTTTCATGGACAAAGATATCAATTCCATTACTCGATTAAACTGAAAATAATAATGATCACTATTGTGTTCAAGTATCAAATGAGATAAATATGAAAAGAACACCATAAACATAAAAAGTGAATCAGAAAAATTCTAGACATGCCCAGAATAAATTTTCCATACAATGGAAAATTGAGTGAGTTTAAAAATTTACCCATAATAAAAATAGTGCAGGATTTTTCCAAGGCAATTTTCATTATAAAAGATTTAGAAAAATATCTTGGAAGAACAATACATTTGGAAATGGGCTATGAGTTGTTTTTTTAAACATTTTCATAATGATCGCTATTGTGTTCTTCGTGATTACGTTAAGATTCGTGAACGGAAGAGGTTGAAGTACATCACGGCGGTGAATGGCTTTGTGAAGGAGCTTTGCGGATAAGGCCCTTAATAATGTTGTCCATGATGCTTCATGTTTACAACGAGCTCTACGATCGGAAAATTGCTGTGGTGCTTCGCAAGATTGAGTGAATTTTGGTAGAAACTTCAGAGCTTCTTGATTTGTGATGACATGGCGTTGACTTTGTGCGGAAGGATCGAGGGTCGGTGGAATCGCCTATAAATAGAGGTCGACCCCCTTGAGAGAAGTACAAAGAGATTTCAATGAAAATCCTTTTCTCTCGATTCACAAAGGTAGTTCATGTAGCCAGTGCGCTTCGCGAAAGAGGAGCTTCACGGCGGCTATTCTAGCTCCTATAAAGTTGTGATCTCTGTGTTGTCTCAGTGAACTTCATGAGGGAAGTCGGTCTATGAAGACTTGAGCTTCACGAGAGTGCTTTTCAAAAAGGAAGGAGCTTCTCGAAGGCTTGTTTGAGCTTCATGAAATTGGGAGCCTCGCAATGTTGGGTGCTCTGCGATGGTTTTTGCAAAGTAATTGCCCAGTGTTCAGGGGGGAAGGTGTATTCATTAGTGGATGAACATTGGACTTCAATAGAGTATCTACATACATTGGAGGATTCATTCATTAGTGATAATGAAAAGAAATGAATGTCTATAAACTGTGAGCTGATCCGTTACAGAGCAGTGAGAAAGGGAAGAGGAAGAAGGTGATCCTCTCCACTGGTAGTGAGCCAGAGAGAGAAACATGGAGTGACCTTTGGGAAAGCAGTTTGTTAACCCTAAACTTTGTAAAGGCTGTGAGCCTGGGCATAGAAGTGATCTAGCCTGATCCTCGTAAACTGTAGTGTGCTTATATTGGATTTGGTACATCGACACATTGTCAGTGTATGCTCCTTGGATATAGCCCATGGAGGGTGAACTAAGTAAAAAAATTTGTGTCTTAGGCATGCTTTACTTTCTTTTTATATTGTGCAATGCGAAAGAGATATAAGATTTTATTGCTTAATAGTGAAACTAGATTAGAACGGTCTTTAATTTATAATTAGTCATACCCTGATTCACCCCCCCCCCCCCCCTCTCATGGTATTCAGCCTTGTGGACCTAACATTTGTATTGTATGTCTCTCAATACAAATTGTGAGGTCCAAAATTTTTGTAGAGGAAGGAATAGTGTGATTATAAAAAACTATGTAAAATGAATAACTGGTGAACACCACATCATAGAGGTGAGAATATTGAGTATTGGTTTTTCTGATGTTTGTGGAACTTGGTAAGAGATCATGCTACAATACTATAAAGGTGTTTGAACCTAAAAAATTAATATTCCTTGGAATTTTTTATGTAATGTTGTGGAAAATCTTAGAAAACTCTCAACATGGGTTTTTGTAGCATTATACACACTCGTGTTTCCATAAATCTTGAATGTATAAGAATTGTTTATGATTTGACACTCAGTATAATGTATAGTATGTGTGGTTTATTATTAGACAACCAAATTCAAATTCAATTGTGAAGATCAAGATGAAGATGCATCAACTATAATATTAGATGGATGAGATGTTTCTTAGTTTATTTTGACATTTTAATTTTTAATTTTACATTCAAAATTATCATTTTATATTATATTAAGATATTTAGAGGAAGAATAAAAAAGTAATAAGAGAGGATAATGAAATGGATATTCTGAATAGAGAAGGGGGTGATAAGTAAAAGGAGTATTATTGATGATTTGGAATTAAGAATGATTGTCTTTATAATTAATTGATTTTAATTAAAGATTATATTTTGAATTAGGGGAGTGTTTTGTAAAAATTTGGGAAAATTAGGATTTATTATTATCAAAGAAACATTTTCTTCAAAGTTGTAATGGGAGTTTGAATTCATTGAACAATAATTCAATTTTATATAATTAAAACATGGTGTTTTTTTTAATTTTTTTTAATTTATATAAAGTTTTAAAGGCATAAATATTCTCATAAAGAGTTTTCATATTTTTTAGTATTTGGATTAGAATTTTGAGATCACTAATGAATCAAAAGTATAATTTGTTATGAAAATTCCAAGGACTAAATTTTTAATAACCTTCATGTTAATAAAATAAAAAACAACTATAAGTATATAAACTAATACCTTAACCAATGTAGTTCATAAATGAGAAAGATTCGTAGTGAGCCCATCCCAAATAATGTAATCATCTTTATAGTGGGGAGTGAAAGAGAGGAAGGGGTGGTGATCCTTTTTGAGGAGTGGCCCAAAATATTATATCCACACAAGAAATAATTTATAGTGGATTATTGGTACTCTTGAATATTTCTTATTGTATGCTCATTGTATTTATCACACTGTTGGAAAACTAAGTAAAATCCTATTGTTCTTGTATTTTTTACATTCACCTATTTTATATTATGTTTGATATAGATGAATATGGTAAATAGAGGATAATTAATAGTTGAATAATTGTTCCTTCTAAGAAGGGGGAAAGATCTAAAGTGATAAAGAACAATAAATTAATTTTAATATTTCTAACACCTTGAATCATCCCCTTATCCCTCTAATGGTTTCTCATGTCCCAATAATTTGGGATTTTAGAAATTTTTGAATATAATGGTTATTTTTCTAACTTTTAGGACACAAGATCACCACATTGAATAGTGTAATTGAATTAAATAAAAGAACTATTCATGAAATAGCTATAACTATATTGAATTAGTTCATTTAATATAATTAATTTTGGTAAGATATTATGGACACATCGTGTTATAACTCAAAAAAATCATATCATATTTATGTTTTATGAATACCCCTTCTGAATTATAGAAATTAATGAAATTAAAAGTTTAATATTACATGGGTTTTTGTGATAATGTTTTTAGGCTTAATATTTGGGATAATTTAAATTAGATTGATTCCAAATCTTATGTTTAAATATTTTTTGGTTATTATAATGTTATTAAATCTTCAATAGTTTTTAATAATATAAGTAAAGTAGTTAAATATTTCTTCATGTTATATTTGATGATAAATATTTCAAAAAATAATTCATTTCAGGACTATACTGATGAAGATAATAGATAATTTAAGTTTGGATTAGTTTAATCTCAATAATTGAGTATACCTATCGAGGAGCTTAATAACCCTAATAAAATTAATCATATAAATTGGAATCCCCATATTAATCACCCCCCTAAAAATTTATTTTATATATAAATTCAAGAATTCATTCTTCAATATTAGTTTTGAATTTTTGTTTTTACACTTCTATTATTTTTGATTTGGATATGAATGATATTTTCTATGCTTTAATAGTTACTAACTATATTTATCTATGAAAGATGAACATAATCAGTTGTATAGAAATGATTTTCTACAAAGTTTATTCCACATAATTACCCTTAAATTATTGGTACTATGTAGGATTTTATAAATAAACATAATGAATCTGGGCTGGTCATAAGGAATAAAACAAGATTGATGAACAATCAGTTTTTCAAAAATATGAAATTGATTATAATGATTATTTTTCAGTATTTTCTTGATTAGAATATTTATATTCATGTTATATTAGTTTTATCATCATGGTTTTTTCTATTATATAAAAGATGTGAAAAGTAAATTTTAAAATGGATTAACTTCAGAGGATGCATATGTTAAAAAACTACCATGTTTTGTACATTAAAAGTATCCTTATCATGTTTTAAAACATTAAAAATAATTATTTGGAAAAAACCATGCCCCAAGATCATGGTAAGATATATTATCATAGTTTCTTTTGAATAATGTTTTTTTAATGAATTCTATATCCTATTTTAGTTTTTAAGAAATTTTCTAAGGTTATTTTGATCATTCGTATTTATGTATATGAAATCATTTTTATATCATTTGGATAACTACTGTATAAATATTTTCCAAATTTGATGACATCAAAATTTTTTATGAATTTGTTTTGATCAAGTAAATTAATTTCTAGATTTTGTTTCATTCAAGAGATTATGGAATATTTTGGAATCAATGTAATTATGTCAATGAATTAATTAATAAATTTAGACTAGATTACAGTCAATTTTTTAACACCTCCACGAGTGCTAATAGTAGATTTGGTACGTTGGTCACTAAAAATCATTTTAAATAAATTTTTAGAAGAATGATAGTAATTATAATTTATTTAAGTACTTTTATAACTGATTTATTTTAGTTCTTAAATATGTACAAGATTAAATATAAACCAAATGAAATTTTTTGATAGATAGTTATGATGATTAATAATTATGTTAAAGGTATTATGAACCTTGGTTTTCTAAATCTAGGAAGAAATTATTTTTATTTGATAAATTATACTTATTTTGGTTTTATTGGATACAAGATTGATAGAAAAACTAAATCTAGTATGTGCACTTTTTTAATAAGAGTTTTGTTTCTTAGAGTTTAATGTAACAAAATTTTGTTGTTTTTTGAATAGTTGAGGCTAAATATGTTTTTCGTAGCAATTTCTAATTATCAAGATTTATGTATCTCATTGAATTTACTCTATTTTCAGTTTTTATATTAGAAATATAATTTTTTCTATGATATTTCATCAATAATAACTATATTTAATTATCCATAAAAATATTCTAAAATAAAATATATTACAGTTAGATATCATTTTATTCGAGATCATTTAGTAAATAAGATATATTTTTTATAATATGTTTCGAAATATGGACCACTTATTTATATTTTTAATTAAAACATTATATTATATGAAATTTTACAAGTTTAAGTGAAAACATGAAATAATATAAGTTTACTTTTGGACATGGAATATGTACTTGGGGTGTATGGGATATATACAACTACCTAATATTTTTCATTATTTCTAACTATTTTCATGGATCCTATGTAGTCTTTTTTATCTATATTATATGAAAATTTATGAAAAATATATACATTCATTTCTATATATATTTCTCAAAAATGAAATCTAAAATTTTATGAATTTTATCACTATTTATTTACTATATATTTCTTAAAAGGATATACTTATTTAGAAAGGTTATAATATTTTATAATTTTCAATTTATAAATTCTATAATTAATTTTACTATATATAATAATTTTTAGTGTATATAATTTTTTTATAATTGTAGAAATAACAATAATTTCTAAAGATATTTTTTTCTAAAAAAACTATTATTTGGATTTAAAATTTTGATATCTACAAATATGGGGGATAATTTTTTAATTTTTTTATTCAGTTTTCTAATTTTCTAAAAGGGGGATATTTTTTGGGACATTATTAGGGTGACTCTTAACCTCTTATCATTTTATAACAATTAAAACCTCTCCCATTTATAGTTTATATACTCATTAATCTTTATTTAATTTTAAATTAGATTTTATTTATTATCATGATTTTAATTTTTAAATAATGATTTTAATTGTGGAATTTTTTTGGAATAATTATTTCATATGAATATTTTTAAAATTTTAAAAAATTTATTTAACCTTAACAATTTTTTTAAACATTGGGAAGTTTTAGTGATGTGAATGTTTTGAAAAAAAACATCAATATTTTCAGTTATATGGTCAAGTTTAGAAATATTTATATAAAACATATAAATATTCAATTTAAACTTTTGAAGACTATGTATAAATATAAAAAAATACTATATATTAACCCTAAAATGATTTATCTTAACCTTATTAATTTTGATGCTCATCCTTAAAGGGAGAGAAATGTACCTTAAAATATTTTTCTGTGGATTCTAAAAATATAAATTTTCTAAAGAACTCTATTTTATACCTTATGAAGGTTATGAATTTTAAAATTATGTTCTATGTATTGTATAATTCTTATGGTATACAATATAATTGTTTTATTGTATTAACAACCCTTATGGTTTTCCATTTATCCATATTTCTTTTGAAATTTGAAATTATTATTTCCATCATTATAAAATTTTTTATATAACAAATTATATCATTTAATGAAATATTTATTACTTATTTTAATAATTCCTCATGGTTTTTATATTATTTTATCTTTTACATCAAATCATGAATAATATTCAAGAATAATTGTTACTGATTACATAATAACTAAATGTAGAATAATTATTAATTATTTTAATTGAAAACAATTACTAAAAGATTTAATATTTGAATAAAGAATATTTATTACTCTGAAGAAGTTGATTATTAATGCATGAATAATTTTATAGTTGATGTTTCAGAAAATAAAAACATTAATGATTTGAATATTATAATATTTTTGTGCCTGAAAAATATCTATATATAAAGATTGACAGAACAAGTGAAAATTTTAAAAAGGAATTAAAATATATGGGCCTAAGAATAATAATAACACATGATAAAATAAAATATACTAAAATTATATATATAGAATTCAATATAGGGCATCTATACTTCCAATGTGTTTCTAAATATTCCTCAACACAATGAACATCATTTTTTAATTTTTCTATGCTACGGTAATTATTTATCATTTTTTGTGAGTTTCCTATTTGTTTTAGTTTTTTTTCATTCTAAAGCAAGATGTTAAAGTTTATCCCTCCATCAAAAGGTTTAATTTGGCTTATGACTCCAAAGATAAAAATTAAGTTTGTGTTATAGCATTCTGAAAAGGTAATTTAATTAAAATTTTGTGATGCTATTAAAATTAGGTTGTGTTGTTGGTTGTTCCTCCAATGTAAATGTTATCTTATAATAACTTATTATTATCCAATTAAATTCAGGATTATAGTGGGCTCCATTTCTATCAATTATATAGACAATTAATAGTAGATTTATGATCACTCTGATATGAACATCAATAAAAACATTGATGTTTATTATTTATTTTCCACTACTCATATATTTTAATGAAAACATTGATTACATTAAAACTTTTAAAATAAGAAAATTCACCATATCCCAACCACTTCTATCCATCTCATTTATGAAAATAACTTCTATTTCTACATAATTGGTATAACTTAAAAAAATCAAGTGTTATACATATCCTCTTATATGAACCTTGATACTCTTCCTCGAAGTGGGGAAAATAAATAAGTGTTCTTAATATTCCATAGTCGTAGCATCATAAGGGTATTTGTAGGATATTTTGGTCTATGAAATAGAATTATGTAATTTCATACAAGGAATATACTAGTTGAGTCAATTTTGAAATTGTATTTATTTTTATATCCAAATGGTATCGTTTTATCTTTTGATAGTACACAATTTTATGTTCATGTATATTGGGATATTTAAGTTAATATAACAGGTCATGATCAAGGGAAAGTCAATTATATTTCCCTATAAATAAATATTGTCTTCCAGGAGAATATGAACATAAAGGATTCAAGGTTTTAGCTATAGTGGTGGATCTCCACCTAGATGTCTTCCCTAAATACTTTTTTGGATTACCACCAATGTTATAGGTAGACTTTACCAACGATATATTTTCTAAAACTGAACCTATCTTCATTTCATTAAACCAAATGGATATTACTTAATTATGGGAGATGCAGATATAGTTTAAGGTAGTTGAGGATAATGGGTTCATTAGATTGTGAATATCACTTTGGGTTTTGCTGGTCCATTTTTCTAAAAACACTAATGAAAGTTTACACTTATATTAAGACTACGTAAAATAAAAAAAATCATGATTAAGAAAAAAATAACAAGGATTTATTATCTCTTTGATCAGTTATTGAGTTAAAGATAGTACTCTATGATTGACCATCAATCAAGATATCTCCAGAATTGGGTTAGATTAAAACTCATTCCCAAAAATACATATCGGAACTAATAGATGGGATTTGTGGATTGGGTAACAATTTAAGGTCACAAATCCTCACATTATTTTTATATATCTAATTAAAATGATATGTATTCCATTTTTAGATTCATTTTCCAAAGAATTTATGTATGAGATCCTAGTCTATTATATGTCTCAGGATGAAAATGATCAACATCATCAAGTCATACTAGAGTTCTTATAAGAGAACCAGTTATATGTAATGTTTTCTAAATTCTATTTATAGATCTTGGATGTAAAGTTATATAGATATTTCATCCCAGAAGATTTATTATCTACGGATCAGGATAATATAGAATCATCAATATTGTGAAAAGTTCCATTCAATTTATTTAAGATAAAATGTATTCTTGGGATCATGGGGTATTATCTCTACTTAATATAAGACATCCCTAAAATATGTGATTTCTTTGAGGTGCATTATGATCATTCCCTAGGGTTGTTCTCAGTGTTCTCATGTTTGGTCACAATTTTGTCATGTACAGGTCCAGATAACTTCATCCAAATAAAAAAAATCATATACATTATCCAGAATTAGTATTCATTGTTCATGTATTAGAGTGTTAAATACATTACTTTTTTGATAATTTATTTAGGGTATGCACAAATTAAAAAATTATCAAATAATTTTTCCATAAAATGGTTTTATACTTATGGAAAAATATATGGTTAGAGTATCTATAGTCCTTTTATTTTTTACATTTTATATGGTCCTCATAAATTTGACATTGTTTTTTATGCCCTTGGAAGGAAGATTCATCCTCAAAAGGTTATACTGGTGAAGGAAGAGTGGATATTAGTTCCACTCATGGATGGACTCCATTTGGATGTAATCAAGGAATGTAGTGGAGTTCATTTAAACCACTTCAATTTCACATCATATATTTGGGAATTAATCATAGACTCCAAAATATATAATTTTGAGAAATACTCAATGGTTTATAAATCCATGATGGTTGGTTTTAGGGTTCTCAATATTTTATATATGTTCACATAAGATGTTTGGTTCTTATTAGTATATTGGAGGAAGTGGTAAAGAATTTCTATTCATATTTATGGGAAATTAATCTAAGAAAAATTAAAATGTATCAGGATTTATGTCACTAGTTTTGGTGGCATGGAAAAGGGAAGGATATTACAAGATTAGAATATAGATTCTTTACCTATTAGAAGATAAAGGTATAACATCAAAATCCAACAAGTACTATTTAGACACTCAATTTTGTTGTGTGGAAAATGGGATGAATTAACATATTAATTTTCAAACCATTTTATTTAATCTTATGGGGGTATGCAAGTGATATAAGTGGTTATAGACCACCTAATAAGGTCAAATCACGTTTTTTAAATAAAATAGAATCATATAGATGATGAGTTTTTTAAGTTGTATTTTTGAAAAAATATAATGATGCATCATGAAACTTCTGGTGTTTTCCCAGATAGGACGCTAGTTTCACATCTTGATTCTAGCATGGTCTTTAAGGATAAATGGGTTCATAGAAAAAATTTGGTAAAATTATCTTCTAGAAAATAAATGATCATCCCAACAAAAAATCCACATTTTGGGGGGAATGTTGTGGTTTTTAATTCTATACATTGGTGGTTTATGTGAGGATCCCCTCAATAAGGTGAAATTATAATATAATAACTACAACTCTACTTTTGAAATGGAACTACTGGAAGATTAATATAGGATACTATGTAATTCTATACATTTCAATATAGATATTAGTGATTCCTTTGTAGTTTTTCCTAGTATCATCATGGAAATGACCAAATAGGAAATGAAACTATTGATATAATTCTAATTTTCATAAAATTGAAAAAAAACATATATTGATCATTGAAGGAGCCCATTATAAATAAATGTTGTTTAACTTGATTTACATTAGGATTCCCCAATTTTAAGTCACTAATTAATGGGTAAGTAAGGGAATTTGACAACAAAGTTTGTGGTTATTTCAATATTTTATTCAGAGTCAATGAATTTTCTTATTAGCTAGCCTTACCACCGAAATTCAGTTTCATACACAATACCTATCATAACTCTCAATATAAACATTATATACTCGAATCATCATATGTGATATAATATGAAGCAATTGACCTGGAGGAAAATTTATGGTATGTGGATTATCCTCTTTGTATTAGGTATTTGAGTAAAAATAGGTTAAGAGTAAAGTTTACTCCTCCGGTTCGTGTAGTATGGAAACCCAACCATATCCATGATAAGACATGGGAGTGTGAATAAAAAA
The DNA here is from genome assembly GCA_963277665.1 of Viscum album. Lineage (NCBI taxonomy): Eukaryota > Viridiplantae > Streptophyta > Magnoliopsida > Santalales > Viscaceae > Viscum > Viscum album. The sequence goes on from OY728145.1 coordinate 196,017,112, forward strand.
TTTAAGGTACAATGGGTAGATTTATTCTATCAGATAATACTTAAGATTATCATGTAGAAGAATATGGTGAGTTTGGGGTTTTAGAAATACTAACCATCACATATCGATATCAATATTTAATTCAGGATTTCAAATACATTTTAAGTCGTTTTTTATGGTTTGGATGGTTGTAGTATTGGGAGAGGGTTCAAAGTTTTTTTTTAAAGAACCCATCAGGTGAGGGGATGTATTCATATAAAAACTACTAATATAATAATAATCAGAGTATAATAGGATCCAAAAAATATTTATTGAAGATCTATAAGATTTTATTAAGTGTAAAAAATGAAAATTTTATATTTAAAAACTAAAATTATGTAATTTATTACATAACATAGTTTTTCCCCACCCATTCACTATCATAGGATCTCTCTTAAGTTATATCTCTATTCTAAACCTCTATAATGGAATCCAAAATTGAACCTTGATCTTTGATGATCTGGTTAGATATGAGAGTTCACCCTTTGTAAGGTAAAGACTTGGATTAACAGTAAATCCATTCTTTCCACTATTTTTCACACCTGTAGGTGGAACCCCCAATATGTAAAATATATTTCTGGTTTGATAATTCTTATTATTTAACCTTACTTCATCCCACTTGTTATGGAAGGATATATTGGTCCGTATTATGGTATCCCCTAGATTTCATAGTCTTATTTGGTGTTTTTTGTTTTAGACAAGACTAATCTTAAATTCTATTTTGGATCTATGTTAGAAATAAGATTCAGGTTGTGGATTAATATTCTTTTGTATAACTAAAGGAACTATACTATAATATAATTAGTATTAAAAACCCCTTTATTTTCTCATGTTCATTATGTATTATTTTTAAAGAAATTTGAAGTTGAGATAATTAAATAAAAACAAATTATATTTCCTCCAAAAAATGTTTCCCAAATAGTTTTATAAAAAACCTTGTATGCATTTGGTTAGTTTGTTGTGTTCACATATTATAGTTCTATATCTAGTATTTATTATCTTCACCCATGTTTGGTAAAACAAGATGCACCTATTATAAATTATTTCTAGTAAATATTTAAATGAAAAGCTTGATCATTATACTAATTGTAGTCTGACATGCTTAGGCTGTATTATTTGATTCATTGTACTTGTTTAATAAAGAATATTTTATTCTATATGGTGTTTTTAAGGCTTAATATTTGAGTTTGAAAAATTATTATTGTCATATATATATATATATTTATTATATACATATAAAGTTACTTATGTGCACTTATTTTCATTAGACAAGTTAATAAAATAGGATGATCTCGTATTCCCCAAAATCTAGTATACACCTTTCTCATATCATTGTATGGTAAGGTTAGATAATCCAAGTTTAGAATATTATATAGGAATACATTTTACCTAAATAAGATAGTTGTTTCACCCTACATTTGGTTATGGTTAGTCTCTGATCATGGGTTAAACTCGATGTTGTGTTTTAAATGTATGGACCCTCCGGATATATGGAGTAATTTATTTTAGTTATAAATAATAATAATTAATTTATGTTAAGCTTATTGTTTTTATATTTATTTATTCCCTTATATCTATTATATTTGAGGACAAAATTGAGTATATAGAAGTTGGTTAGGGCAGTTTCTGACCGCCTACTAGGTATTTCTACTCACGGCCTACACAAGTGCCATTAGAGTGGATATATAGCTCTATATATATATGAACTAGTTAATGGAAAAGAACTTGAGAATTTTACTTATATACTCTTGTATTCTATTGCATGGATGTAACCCTTTTCACTTTTTAAGGATTGTGTATGATATATTAATAGGATTATTCATTGGTGTTCGACTTGGGAGACGTCACATGGAATATCCCCCTTTAATTTTGTTAGGAATACTTCAGTATGCCCAATTCCTAAATATGATGTCTTTTTATTATCATATAATTATTTTATATTTTTATATTTTGGACCAGTTTAGTGTATATGGATATTTTTATATACTATAATACATATTTTGTGTTAGTCTTTATTACTTATGGTTATGTATTTTACTTGTTATGTTTTTCATGATTCATAGCACTATTTAATCATGAAACTTCATGGATGAAAATAATTGATTTCATTTTGATATACTATGTTTAAATACACCTCCCATTTATATTTACTTAAACCCATTTAATTTTCAGTGGGATTTGGTAATTGGGAGGTGTGCCTGAGGTGTCATGAAAACTTGTCTTGATACTATTCAGAAAATCAAGTCACAGTCATTAAATTATGTTTTTTCTATATTGACTTCCTACTTTTATATTTAAAATTTGAAGATGTAAATTAAATGGTAAATAAATACAAAATATTATCAGAAAAAAATTGGATATCAATCTAGCCATTATTTTTATGCTTGTAAGTAAAAAATAATTATAGTAAAATAATTTTAATCTAATTAACAATTACGTAACCATCCGTTAGTTAAATTATACAATGTGAATTATCCATATAAAATACAATGAGAATATCACTATTTATAAATAATACACCAATATTTCTGATATAATTAATAAGAAATACCAATTAAACATCTTGTTAACTTACCTCATGAATTTCAATTAGCTCATTTGGATTGAATAATGTAATAAAAAATGTTGGTTTCTTAGAAATTCCTAAAATGTAAGTTCCACTAAATATAAATAAATATCTATTATTAGTTCAATATTTATATATATTAATGAAATATACAACATCAGTATAAACATATAATTATTATTAAAATAGTCCCTAGTCAATATATCCTTAATTTTTTTAAATTAAATGTTTGATATCATTCAAAAATCATCATGAAGGAGAAGAATCCTACATGGATATTAAAATTATAGAAAATGGTATATTGTTTCTTGAATTATATTAAAGGTATAATAGTGCTCTTATTTTATAAATATGTTGTACTTCATGACTAATAAGTTCATCATTACCATCCCATAGCTGAAAATAAATATTTATCCATATGTTCAATTTATATTTCATTGTAAAAAAAATATTATCCAAGATTTTCAATTCCTATTATTTAATGGAATATTTAACTACCTTGAAAATATAATTAATAGTTTGAATAATATTTCAAGATATCAACATATAATTTAATGATTCTTATTTTGATCTAACTCTCTTTATAAATACACAAATAATAATTTGATAATTTCTATCAATTTATTTATCTAAATTCTCCCACATATAATTTTACCACATATTCCTTATCTGCTATAATCAATACAATGCTTTGATAAATTTAATGGACTAAAGATCTCAATATCCTAAAAATGTAGAGATATTTTTGAATCCATTTGGGTTATATATATATATATTATAATTATATATATATATATATGAAGCCACAATATCCATCATGCATAATTAAAGTTGTTTCTTTATAATCAATGTCATGAGAAACCAAAAATTGATGAAGTCCATTATCAGATGATGTGTTTTTTCAAAATAAATTATGAGTTATTATGATAATTTGAATGTAATTAATTTTTTTACCCCACATAAATTTATTCAAATAATTTATATTTCAAATAAATAAACATTTATAACAAAAAAATTAATCCATTATGAGGTTTTTAAAATTTATGGAAAAAAATATGTTTGGAATGTGAGACAAATTTAGATTTTATTTCAACTTTTTTGTAATCAAAATGGATTATATCATGATATAAATCCACTAATTAATGTTAATGATTCTTAAGAATAATATCAAGTTCTTTATTATATGATAATGTTTTGTCACCATTTATATTCACTCATTTTCAACATCTTCTAGCGACACTAAAATATGTATAAATTATATCATGATCATGATCAGGTACTTTAGGAGAATTTTATTCAGTAGTAATGTATTAATCAAGATAATATCTATTAATGAGGCTAATTTATTTATCAACATTCATGGGTTTATTTATGTTCCATTGAATATGATTTTTAACGTGTTAACCAATTAGCTTACCATGCTTTAGAAATGAATTAAGATAATTATTTCATATAATAAATACATTCTTATATTTGAATATTTAATCTAATTGGTACATTTATAGTAGAAATTTATGTTTCTGTGATTTTTTTGGAATAATTGAAGGCAGTAGAAAATTTATTTTTTATGTTTTAAAAATTAGTGATGCTTTAAAATTTCATCACACCCATATTTTTATGATGGTCAATATATGATAATTATTTTATTTTCCATGATATTTCCTTCGATATTAATTTTTCCTATGACATTAATTTTGAAATAATCAAATAATTAAATGTGATATCAATAAATATTATTGAAAAATAATAACATTCCACAATGTCAATGCACTTTGTAATATAGGGAGATTAAAATCCAATATAATCCTAAGCCTTATTTAGGAACCTACTTTTATTTATTGTGGGGATGTTACTTGCACATATATAGTGAAAAAATGTTTCATAAATATGAAATATTTGGTTAATGAATGTTATATAATTAAAAAGTGTAATATTTAATATAACTTTATTTTCTTATTTAAACTAATTATATGTGAAAATTTTCATTCTCCTAAATTAAACAGGGAAATTTTTTTCACAAGATTAGGGGTTTAGAATTTATTTTTAAAGGATTTATAAATGATTTAGCCAGATATTTTTGACTCAGAACATTAGAAATATGATATTTAACTATTACCTAATTAACATTCAATAATTATTAATATAATTTCTTGAATATCTAATAATATTATTAAGTCAAATTTAGTTAGTTGTGTAATCTTGAAATCTCTCCCTTAATATGATTATTTGTGAAATAAATCTCATAAATTCCTAGTTTTGTGTTTATAATAACCAAAAATATGATATTATATGCACGAATAAAAATTATTATATCCTTAACGAGTCCTCATGGTGAGTTCATTTGACCAAAATGCAAGAATATTGTATTTTCTCAAAGGTGTGACTCATATGTAGATTTCCTTGACTTGCATGCATAAACAAATGACTCATAAAATCCATTTTAGTGGCTCATTAACAACATCAATAAACTCATTCATAGCATCCAAAGACACATATAGAACTTATAATTACTAATAAATAGACTAAAATTACTTATAGTCTAAATCAAATGACTCGTATATAGTCCCAAGAAACTTATACATAGAGACTGTCCTTTTTCAAAATTTTCATTTTTCTACTCAAATGTCCCATATATAGATTCCCAACAATCATATATTTTTATTAAAGCACATAAACTTACTAAATTTCCTTTAACATATTCCAAAACACCTCTATATAAGTTTAAGATTCCTAAAAATATCAAAAAGAAATCCACCTCATGAAATAAAACTATTATAATGTGATTTTGAAGATGATTTATATATTGAATTAAACTCAAACACAGTAACCACATCCAAAAAAACTATCTTCAAATAAAATTTAATAGATAATTTATTCAACATATAGGAACTAATTCAATTATAAATCTCATTAGATTCTTCATGGGCCTCAAAATATTCTTCAAATGTATCTTCTTCTTCAACATACTAAATTCAATACTTGGTCTTAATGATATCCCCCATTTGATTTTAGTTACAAAAAAGGAATATAAATCACTATAAAAATCAAATCTCTTGAAAATTAAATATAATCTAATAATTATAATCATTATAGAATGAAATAAATGTGGGAAAAGATAATATTGATTGAAGAAAAAATATTATCCCCAAAAATAATGATTTACATTAAACCTCTTAAAAGATGATTATTTTGATTCAACTAACACATCATAATCTCCTTAAACATAATTAGTAATTATTAATTTCATAAAATTGCTCCAAGAATCTTGTACAAGAAATATTCATACATCTATTTTTTTCATCCCCAACTCGATTAACCACCAAAATAGTGTTATCGAATCGGGTGCCACTGGCCTTAGGCGCACGTCCCCATATTCCAAAGGTTGCTGACTAAAAAAAAGGGTTTAATGAGGGACTAGTGGGGATAATATACCCTTAAGGGTAATATAATAATGGTTCATGTACATATATATAACATTCATTAGAAATAAAGACTCAGTAGACTAGAACTATATATGTCAATAGATGATGCCTAATCAATATCAAGAAATAGGGGAAGCCTAGTAATCAAAAGTAAATGAATAAAAAAATATGAAACAGACCACTTTAAACTACTTATAAAAAGAAATAATCCAATAAAATTCATACAGTACAATATCCTGAAGGGGTCTCAAATGGATGGGCATAGTAGATAAAATCATATAATCATTTTGATACAAAAAGATAAAATGAAGACTAAAACTCCAGATGAGGTAGAATACATAAGGCCTCATGCCATTCATATAAGCCAACTCAACTAGGATCCATCTCCATATCCTAAACCCTTACATAATGTAAAATCATAATGTCTCCATTTATCCCAAAGAGCCCTTATAGGGTCTGAGAATGAGTCTCAGTAGGATACCACCAATGTGTACATACCCAGTATTTTTGTCTATGAATGTATTTAATATAATTAAATAAAATAGAACATTCATATAAATAAACACACACTTCACTAGTGCTAAAAATCCACCAAGAAGATTTCACCTACATTGGCCAACACTGGAATCACTGAATAAGAGAGGATCCTCGGCCCATGGCCCATGGTGCCCCCTGATCTCTAATAGCCAAGGTGAACCCTTAGGTTCCACCTCTAAATATGTAACCTGACACCTCGATCCAACTGACACATCATGTCCCAAATCATATCACTAACAACCTGAATGCATGCCAAAGCAATATAAATCTCTTCCCTCAGACCCCTACTGAAAATATCATGTTAGCTTAAAGCCTAACATTCAGAGGCCTAGTGAGATATGTTCTCAAATAAAATCACCATAAGCTCATAGCATGATGTACTAAGGAATGGTGATCTATATATTCTCAAAATAGTCATGGCCTAATAGCCTTAATATGATGAGCCTCAACCTATTACTAATAGCCTCAACACAATCATTCAAAGTCCCCTCTCTTTTTCATGGATTTCTACTGAATTAACCCATAACACAATTTTAAAAATAGCAATACTAGGGGCCTCTACCTACATGAGTGTTCCAAAGAACCTCATCAATGAGTACACAAATGTTCACATGACTCTAATCAGTGCTTCGGCCATCATGGGTGAGTGGAAATCACTAAAATAGTACTTATTTCACATACAACCAGTACATCGTGCCCTTGAAACCATGTCGATTAAGTCCAACGGACATGCAATCCAATTTCATTGGTCATGCCCTCAACCTGATATTGTTGATTTCTCAATCCAATATCCACCAATGTATCTAAAAATTACTGTTAGACAAAGATATTTGATCAAAGCCAAGGGGATAAGGAAAATGGGAGATCCCCCTACTGTTACGCACAACCAAGAGAGGAGAAAATGGGAGAAAAGTAGAAAAAAGAGAGGGGAAACCCATAATTTTTCCTCTTTAATGAGACATCTTGGTTAGATCACATAATTTTCCATATATTACAACAGTCATGTGTTATAGAGTTCAAAGGTAATTTTTAAGTGGAACTACCCATGCAGCTTGTTGCATGGTTTTCCCTAGCCAAATAAAAACCATGAAGAAGCCCTCTATAAATAAACAAAGGTTCATGCAAATTTTTGTCCCATTACACACATTGTTTACAAAAACCATCTTCTATAAAAAATAGTACACGCGGTCAGTTGGAAGAAGACGTTTGGTTTTCCCAAAATCGTGTTCCTTAACCCGCCACTACCAAAACATGCCTTCGGGCCGCTGATGCACCTAAAACTCCTCTAAGAACCTTAGGAACTCTCCATGACTCTAAACCCATCCCAAAAATAATATTGGGTTGAAGAAAAACATGGAATTGAGGTTCAATGATCAAAAAATAATTTGGAAGACCCACTAATTGAAAAACTCAAAAGGGACAGGTTTTCGACCCTATCCAAAAAACCTAGACGTTACAACCTCTCCACCTTAACATACCTCATCCCAGAGTTATAAAAAAATCTCAAATATGGTACTGAACATACCCATCTTGTAAACATTATATGGACTACTCTAAACTCTATGGTATAGTCAACTTCTTCAAGGGTTTCCCACATTAGGAGTTACATACCCCAGTCACTTATCAACCTAAAGATCAAATTAAATAGTTGGCCCATTGGACATACCAAGACTCAAGTCCTCCTATGATTCATCTTTACTCTTACACTTCATTAGGTTCCCCCATGTAATACTCTTCACCCACTAGAATCCAACACCAAAACTATTCCCACCTCATTATCATGTCATACATGGCACCAATTAGGTCTTGTATCTCAACTTATGCTAAAACTCAAACCTATTTCCTCACACCTCAATCACATCCCACATCGCAAATATGTCCAGATGACTCCCACATTAAGTATTTGCATCTATAAAATGCCTTGATTCTAGTGGAACTCCAGTAATTTCATCTCCTTGATGCATTGATGTCAATGCATATCAAGTAATCCAACATCCAATGATGACCAAATATAGAACCTAGTTCCATGAAAGTCACACACACACACACACATATATATATATATATATATCCTAAATCTGATACAATTCCAAACTACTAACCATCATCTGATTAGTCCATATATACAATATGTCCACTTCAGGAACTGAAAATAGACATGCCTCAATAGGCCATTCTAAAGAAAAACAATATAGAATCTTTACCACCACGTGTACCTCTGATAGTTATTGGCTTATAAGCCAGCTCGACACCTGGAAGATCCACAGCATGAACCTGGCCTGAAGACCAACTGCCTAAACCCTGAACTCCCTCTATATATCACTACAAAATAGCTACTGACCCCACTACTGGGTCACATTGTCACTTCCATGACAGATGCATGTAGCTAAAACTTGTCTACCATCACATGGTACCGCTCCTGATCCGATCTAAAAACCCTGAGTCTACCCTGTCCCTTGACAGCCATCTATTCGAGAAGGCTTACTATAGGACCTCTTGATATTCCCAACTTATCCAGATGTTTGAAACTCCTCTTGAGGCCACTAACATAGATTCTCAACTTCTCATGGATTCCCACACTAAAATAAAACAATAGACTATCCACTCCAAGGTTGTTTTCTCATGTTCTGGGACTAACTTCACTGTTGTGACACATATCACCCTAACTTCTTACTGTATGAACCATCGCCATTAAATTCACCGAAATTCATTTCCCATCTTCATAATGACTTGTACATAAAGATCCCCTTATCTATGAGAACCTATTTCACCTCCTATGAGAATAAGGACAACCTAATGGAGTTTACCTTTACGTGAATGGGACTTTGTAAGGCATCCTTGAGAAACCTCATCCTTGAGTTTTCATCGCTAACCATACTGGCTACAAATAGAGACAATTCATTAAATGTTGATGAATTGTCCATGATATACATGTCACCATTTTAAAGGCTTAACAACACCCAATCTATCTCCTTCCTAAGCATATCTGGAAAGAAATGCTCAATTAACCTATCTTCAAAATCCTTCTTGGTCAGTCCCTCATGTCTTCCTTCCTAGACCTGCACATCCCACCAGCACTTTTCCAGTCTTCAGAGAATATAGGTCACAAGCTTCACTCTACTCCCTGTACACTTCTCAAACTTCTCTAAGATGATCCATATTGATTCGATCCAGATCTCATCTAACTATGGACCAACCTCACCCTAAAAAATAAATGTATTTTTCTAGTGGAACTCACGAATAAGGTATTCCATAGAAGAATATAATTATTGAGAACCCTTTTAAAAAACCTATACCAAAAACAATTAGGCTCACTATAAGGTTATAATATGTCTACGGCCTAAATACTGTCAGATCTGGTGGCTTCCCCTCCTAAACTAGAAGCTGTATCTGAGCCTGAGCCAGTACCTTCTCTACATAACCCTTAGGGTTCTCAACCTGGTCCTGTTTTCGAGGAAACCTATACTCTATACCCTGATGATCTATCCGAGTTTTCTAGGTGGAAGCCCGCTGAATACCATAACATGGTTAGACAACCTCGATAACACACACACACACACATAAACACAGACACACACACACACACAGATATATATATATATAAAATATAGAAATCAGTAATATGTATCCCATCCTCACTACCCTTACCCTTTCATATCAAAACCATACCATTCATAATCTAGGCCTCATGACCTACATACCCAGCCTCAACAGAGGAAATTACCAAATATGCCTCAGGCCATGCTCGTCCAAATGACCATGTTACATGAAACCGATGACCACGTCACCCAACTGGGTGATCAATATGACACCATTTATTAGTACATGTTTGCTCCTATAAAAACCAGTACCATTTAGCATATCAAAAGCAATTAATTTCATAGGCACATATAATTATATATATTCCACCACATTTAACAAGAAATTTTCATAGGCACGTGATGATGCATAATTAAACATCCTAATATACCTATCAAAAATTGAATCAAACATACCCCTTTTCCATATTTGTCCAAAGTTCCAATCTCATTTCTTATCAAACTAGGCCATGGATCAAAATTTTCAACCAATAACAGTCCACATTCACACTTAAATGTTTGGAAATCAAGGTGGAAGTCAAAAAAACTATAAAATGTGCAAGATAGAATAGTAATTCCACCCCATGGTAACTTGGTCTTTTCCTCATACATGGGGCTACATGTACCTAAGAAGAAGCTAAAAACCAAATTTTGACCACTTCATAAAATCTAGTATACCCTATCCCAAATAGTAGGACCAAAAGAAAAGAAAATTTCTCTTTATCTCATTAGTATCCATCCAAAAACTACTACTAAATCTCATTCAAGAATAACTATGATACCACTTGTAGCATCCACTAACTTATTGGCCACCCAAATATTGCTATCGGGTCTGGCTCCATTGGGCTTACAAATCACCATTATTCCCTCTTTAAACCCTCATTTTTAGTCCACATCCTTTTGTATTTGGGAAGGTGCACTTCAGTCAAATGTCACCCGGATAGATAACACTATTTGGGTGGATAATCATGTCAGGGAAGCTACACTATTATCAAATAAACTATAGAAAATAGTCCCCAAATAGATTTTAACACATCAAAATCTCACACCATAGGCTTATAAAAAATATTAACCCTTTTAAAAACTCTTAATAAATATATACACCCCCATAAATAAGAGAAATGAATAAATTTGGAAATATATCTTATAGTCCCCCCCTTTATAAATATTTAAAGAGATTAAACATGAAGATATTTATGTTACCCCCTCCTAGAAAAAAATATCCAAAAAAGTGAATGAGAGAGGGGACTGAAATGCCATACCTTAGCCTTATGAGAAGGCATATTGAACTCCCATATCCAACCTCGGTCTTTCAAATGCAACCTTTAACAAATGTTTGGTGGACGCAGTGATTATTTTATACAAAGTAATAAGAAATATAGTGTCAAATCATTGAACTAAAAATATATCTTTTTTAAAATTAAATTTGATATCAATGTATTTAGATCTTGATAGTTAAACAAGTTTCTTGGATTAATCAATATAACCTTAATTATCACATCTCAAGTATAATGGTATCTTTACCTCTATCTTTAGGTCTCCCAACTGATTTATTATCCACATTTATTGGGTAGTGGATTGAATTGTATCCAAAAACACTACCTAATTAGAGATTAGAGTCAAATAATTCTTCTTGATTGTGTGTCAAAAAACACACATATCACCAAGAAATAAAACTCCACCAAATGTGGATATTCAATTATCAAAACTCATTTCCCAAAATACTCTTATATAAATAAACAAATTCAAATATTCTTTGATGTAACATTTTAGCTCATAATGAGTTGTTCTTTTTATATATCTAAAAAAAATTCCAATCATAAAGTGTAATATTTTCTAGTATTTTGAAATCTTTAAAAAAGGAGATAAAATGGGATTTTTTCATTCTTAAAGATTCCAAGTATAGAAAATGGGTAATAATCTATATTTTATCCACATCCTTTACCTATGAATATTTATATAACTTATTTCTTACTGAGATAAGTGTATAAATTGATATTGAATCCTCTATTCTAAATGTATTAAGAAGTTCCTCAGTATATTTCTCTTCAAAAAGAAAGTTACAATTTCCCTCTCAAAAAAATTGTAAACAGATAAATTACCTCATCACATAAAGCATGGAAAATTCAAAATATTCTTCATTTCCATGGAATATTTTTTACAAAATTATTCATCATTTCTAGAAAATATTATATCATCTATATAAATAATAAAAATAATAGATATCATGTGTCTTATTTGATGTAATTTTTTTTTCCTCTCTTTCTTTTATTAATTTAAAATTCATTAAAAATATTTACAACTTATAATACTATGATATTGGGTTATATTGCATCCTATATAAATCCTTCATTAACATATGAACATGATTTTCATCTTATCTAGGAATTAAAACATTGGATTTATCAATAAAAAATTCCTCCACAAACTCATCATTGATGAAGGAAGATTGGAAATCCATTTGAAAGAACTTAATTTTCGTTTGGGAGGAAATAAAAAGAAATATTATTATGGTTTAAACCAAAGAAATTAGTGAAAATGCTTCATTAAAATCCAATCATTTTACCTGAGAATATCTTTCTTCATTTTTACTCATTAACCATTTCAGTTATTCTTGTCTCAAAATATCCTTTTTCTTTAGATAATGTTCTTGTCTTCATGTTTGGGTACTAACTACCCTATATCATTCTTCTCAATTTAGTTTAGTTCGTTATTCATAGCATTATCCTATTATTTATTTTTTAGAGATTTTGTAAAATCTCTTTGTTCAACCTATGAAAATAGTGAGACATATAACACTCTCCCTGATTTTCTACTAGTTTGAACTTCTTTCACTTGATTTACAATGATGTTTTTGACCCCCACCTATCATTTTAGCCTTATATGAGATAAGGTTGTTTCCCCTCATTAATTGAGTGGGAATCATCATCTAAAAATTAAACTTATTTATAATTTGCACTATTTTTTATCTTCATCATGTTTTCTCACAAGAAAATTCATCTTCATAACACCTAAAACTCATTGTTTTATATGTGTCTTCTTTCATTGTATTTTCATGAACATTAACACGAACAAAATCAATGATTAGTCATATCACCCTACTTTAGCAATTGTATCCCCATCCATTTCGAGAATAACCTAGAAATATACCATAAAAACATATTCAGTCCAAATTTCAATGATTTATTCCTTTAACTATGATAATTTAGAGATACCAAATACCCTTAGTTACATGAATCTTGAGATCGTATTATAATACATATCATATGCTGTCATTTCATATATAACAACCCTACTCTTTATTTCACACTTAAACATAGTTTATTACATAAATTGTTTAGTTGAACCAACATATAAGATCAAGAGGTCTAGTGCCATTGCGGATTAGGAACATTACATAAAAAATTAAAATATGAAATTCACATCTTTATAGAAATATTCTTTTACATGACCACAACATTCTTTCATACATAGCATTTTATGGGATATCCTGATGACTTGCATAAGAAAAGGGAGAGCTTTAAAGCCTAGTAAGGGAGAAAACAAGGCATAACATGAAGAATACAGTACATGTTATGAAATAGGTATATCGATAGATCTTAAAATACTCATGAACATAAATTCATGATATAACATGACTATCAAAAATTAGAAATGTGGAAATAACATTTAACAAGATATAAGCATGATCCAATGCTCATTACACATGGAGCATGAGTAAACCCTCACTAAACTTCAATTTCTAGGAGTAAACCCTTAATAAACTTGAATTAGCTGAGTAAACCCTCATTGCACATTGAGTGTCATGATACTATACTTTACCCAATGCATTAGAGCACTTTCAGGGTGCAACCTTTATAAACATTTCATTTCATGAATAAGTATGCCACATAGATCATACATCATGGATTCATTAAACATCATAATTTCTTACAAAAATATGAGATGTGGAATAAATAAATGTCATTCCTCAATCAACAAGTATATGTGAATAAATTTCAATACCCTTGATAGATATATGGGAATGGAATTCACTTATATGATGATTTTGGCATGAAACTTTAAGTGTATCTTCGGAAACATAACGACATTAAATAGAAATTGTAAAATGGGATGATGAGAGATAAAGGGGTATCTCATAATTTAAACATGAAATGGTTAGTAAGGGTTCGTGGAACATAATATCCCAACATATTTAATGGAATTTAGATTCATAATAAGAATTAATTTCTTGAATGTAAATGAGGAGAGAGAAATTCCTTACAGAATTTGGGCATGGTAATGAGTGTACATGGGAGGAATTAATGAGAGAGAAATATGTATATAATCATTCAAATATAAGGAGGATAGTATATGGGATGTAATAATTTATACCATAACATTTATAAATGAAAATACAAGGGGAAAAATATAAAAAAAACTTGGAAAAAAGCAGAATGAAAGAAATCCCTTACTTGGAAGTGTAATCCCAAAGGCTTGAGAGAGACTTGAGAGAGGCTTATAAAGAGATTGTGTCACGACCTGACACTACCCTGGCTTGAGCCGCAACTACCCCAAGGCCGCCTCCATAGGCCAGGGGCTGACGACCAGCGCCGAAGGCACAACAAATCGATGAGGCCTTTTCCTAAATACCTGTACACACACACGCAGCACACTCAATGCAATAGTGTAGAGTAAAAAGAAAAGCAAAGGGAAAATTCTATAAATAAACCACAATGTGCATCGACCTCTAAAAGTACAAAGTACAAGCTGAAGGTAACCTAAAAAGAAAAGGGGAAAAACACGCGCCCAACCATAAAAGGTGCAACAACCTGGCAACAGGTAAACAAAAGACAAACAACCGGAAGGGGTCCCCAACCTAGGAACTAACCACGAACACTGCTCGTGGTCCCATCTCCCAAGATCCTAATCTCCTAAGATCCATTGAAGTCATGACCAACCTGTCCGTCGTCTGCAAGGGCCCACCAAGTGCGGGCAAATCCCAAGCAGGGGTGAGTATAAAAATACTCAGTAGGATACCTCAAAGGCTCGAGGGAGAAACAAAGGATGTACCGAAGGGTGAGCATTATAGAGAACAAAAAAAGTAGAGGAGTACAACTAAAAGTCCAGTAAAGAGTACAGTAGAGAGTCCAGCTCAATCCAACAAGAGGAAAAGAGGTAGACTCGTCCAGGAACAAGAAGCTGGAAATGGTGAGAAGGTGAACTTCTCGTCGAGTCTTTGCTACCTATAGTAGGAGAGTAGACTCATCCAACCATGAGAAGCTAGACACGGAAAGCACATGGCATACCTCACCCGTATTTACCTCTCCTAGAGGGAGAGTAACCAAACCCAAGAAGTGGGTACTGGAACAAGGTATATACATATCTTTATGCTCAATCAAGAATCCCGAACAACATCTTAAGGGGATCTCCGTCCCATATCTCAGCCCAAGAAAAGAGTAGCCAATAGTCCCATAAGAAAACTCCATCGATGCCCAGCATCTCGCACGTGTGCCTCGAACCGCATGCCAAGGAGCTCAATCACCGCACTTTGACACTATTCACTTTGGGAGGCACATACTCACCCGCACGGTTTTAGATCGTGTCACAATAACGTGTCTCAGTGGGGAAAGTGCCCCTCGTACTTGAGAGTTCTAGGGAAAGTCAAACCACACCTCTTCACTGCCCTGCAGTCGAGAGGTATTCTCAAAGTCGAAGCCATCACAACACTGAATCGTATAACCAAAGGTCCTACTCCAGTAATCACGGAGGAAAGCCACAGATTGGCCTAGAAGAAAAGACTGAGTCTGGAATGTCAACGGGTGACCCACTGCCCAACCATACTGGAGGGTAAACCATAATACATCATCAGGTGACCCACTGCCCAGCCCCGCTGGAGGGTAAAACATAATAACTCATCTGGTGACCCACTGCCCAGCCCCGCTGGAGGATATATCTGGAATAAGTCGATAGGTGACCCACTGCCCAGCCTTGCTAGAGGGTAGACCTCAAATAAGTCGACAGGCAACCCACTACCCAGCCTTGCTTGAGGGTAGACCTGGAACTGGACGACGGGCGACCCATTGCCCAGCCCCACTGGAGGGTAAACCCTAATACATCATCAGGCCCCCTACTGCCCAGCCCCACTGGAGGGTTGACCCGGAATAAGTTGAAAGGAGACCCACTGCCCAGGCTTTCTGGAGGGTAGACATGGAACTAGATGATGAGGGACCCACTTCCCAGTCTATGCAGGAGGGAAGACTCTAAGGAGTCATCGGGTGACCCACTACCCAGTATCTGCTAGAGGGTAGACCCTAAGAACGTCGGGTGACCCACTACCTAGTCTCTTCTTGAGGGTAAACCCTAGAAGTCAGTGAGCAACCCACTGCCCAGCCCTGCTGGAGGGTGAACCCGAAGAAGTCTATGAGTAACCCACTGCCCAGCCCCGCTGAAGGGTAAAACTCAGAACTTCTCTGGACATCTCTACTGGAGGGTATAACACTGGCAAACCGAACACGGAGTGGGTATCGCGCAACCACCCTACTCCATAGTATCCCACCCAAAAGAGGTTCAGTTCCTGTTCCATCACTGGGTGTCACTAGCACCGCTACCGGCTGATCCATCGAGAACGAAGCCTGGGGGAGACCACTCAACCCTGCTGGTCAAACCAACGAGCACCGAGCCAAGGGAAAAACTCCACCCTTCTGGTCAAAAAAACGAGCACAGAGGGACCATCTACGTCACGAGAGGTCAAAGTACATAAACCAGAGCCTAACACGCACGTGGGGCCCACAAAATGTGTGGACCCATCTCAACCCCAACCAAGTGTACAAATGACCTCAGGTACAAACAACCACATCTACCTCCAAGGGTTCTTGTATACTCCCAGAGTATACCACATTCCAGCCCAAAGGCTATTGTGCACACGACACCCAGCGTCAACGCGAAGGCATGACGTAACAACTACACCTCAAAGGCCTAGGCTTGACCAACCGAATCTTATAAATCATTTATCACCATCCCAAGAGTGTGCGATCACACGCCAAGGGTCCGCTACAAACAAGGTGGAACAAACCACCACCGGAGCACCTTTCATGCTCCATATTTAAATGAGGTCTCGAAAGAGACTTCGCACATCCAAACGGATCGCACTGTTGTAATACTCATGAAAAACATGCCAGATTGACTACATACTCGCCTCCAACGGATATCCGACAGAAAAGGCACCAACACCACCTCACGCCCGAACGGCGTCCCGTGATCCCGAGTCTCGACCCCGAAAATAGTCGGGCGCATCGCACCATTACGATCCCCTCAGGAAAACATGTCAAAAGAACTACTCACTTGAGTGCAATGGATATCTGGAGAAAAAGATATGTTCTTCCACCCAACGCACGAGCGGTACCACATGGAACCCACACCTCAGTCCCGAAACTCAACGAATGGATCGCACAGTTGCGATCCTCTCGAAATAGTACACAAAATGGACTATTCACTTGTCCAAAACGGTCTCCCTGTGATAAAAATGGAAAATCATCATCGACTCCCAAACGGCCCTCGTGGGCCCCGCACTCTAATGACGAATTAGAGTGGGAGGATTGCACCATTGCAATCCCCTCAGATAAACATCCAGAAACGACTGCTTGCATGCCTCGAACGGATGTCCGTTGAAAAAGTCATGAAACGCTGTACGCAGCTCCAAAGACGGGCTGTGGCACCCGAACCTCAACTTCGGCCTCAATGCTAGAAACCACCCTGGAAAGCTCTGCCTTGGAGGCAGGGTTCCAACGCCATAGACAGTGCTCAAAATGGACATCGGACGCGTCTGTGCCGTCCAAAACAGGCTCCCCCGGAAAAACGACAAAACACTTAAAGACGCGTCGCGCCTCTGAGGCCCCTCATTTTGGGAATTAAAAATTCCCGAAAATATCTCAAAAATTTCTTCTCTATTTAAGGGTCGCTTCACCGCAGACGGCATGATGTTTCGACCCATAGTTTGAAAGTTATGGCATTTTAATGCCGTCGGACGCAAGCGGGGGTGGACCGGACCAGTCCGGCCGGTCCACACCCCCTGGACCGGCTCAAACCGGCCGGCCCGCGGCTCAGCCACGTGGGCCAGTCGTGGACCCACTCTCCACCTTGAGCAGACCATCCACAAAGTTCCGGTCTTGGTCTCCAGTGGAGACCCGCACCCGGCGGGTCTCTGTCCCCGCTTGGGGGTCGCACACCGCGACCCCACGTTTACCGCGCCCCGGCGCTCCGCCCCGGTGAGCTCCGCCTCACCCCGCTGACAGACATCACGCCAGCCGCGAAATTCGTGTGCCCCGCCACCTGGATGAGAAGCCACCACTTCCAAGGGGAACTGCCTCCGCCCTTCGCCCGCGCCGCCGCGCCTCGGACCACCGGAGCACCCAAACCGGCCGGGATCACCTTCAAAACCCGCAAACTTCAGTAATCAACCCCGGCCTCCTCCGAGCTTGGATTTTGATTCCGAAAGATTTTTTGGAGAGATAAAAATGTATACTACATGTCTATGGGATTTTTTTGAATATCAAACAATAACTTGACTCATATAATCGAACTCAAAGGTGGGGGGGTCAGAAATTAAAACGCAAAACGCATAATCCTACCTCATGGGCGTTGCCCGGAGCTTCTCCACCAAACCGCTGCCTTGACGGAGTAGAGGAGGAGAGGGATCTTGAGGGGATACTTTCAGGGGAGGTTTCTACAGGGTAGAATAAGTGAGGAAGGTGGAAGGGGTTTAAATAACTTAAAAATAAATTTTAATTAATTTAAACTCATAATTTCCTCGCATCTGAAACCTTTTGCGAGATCAAAATTAAACCTCCCATAGGGTAAACACCACCCCCAGAGCCCAACGGTGGTCTCAGAATTTTAATCCAAGGCCCCGTCCAAATGTTATTAAACTCAACGCCCGAGGGTGCAAAATTACGAAAATTCCCCTGGGGCCATTTTTATCTACAAACGGCCCGCGCCCGCGAAACATACACCCCTCCTTGGGTAAACGGCAAGCTCCGAACTCAACGACGCCCTCGTTTTTCCAATCCGAGCCACTTTTTAAGTGATACTCGAGTTTAACCATTAAACAAATAAATTAATTAATTAATTTACTAGTTTAACGTTCCGGGAGCAGGTGAGGGGTCCAACCATCCCACGCCGACAAGTTTTATGTCGTTACTAGGGTAAAAACCCCATTCTGGACCCATCCGTACACTCAGATCTCTAATATGAAGTTCCTTTTATATGTTATCGCATTTATTTGGTGTTTCCAGTGTGAACACACTGAAAATTTATTTCCGGCCACTCTGGGGCTCGGAATCGCACGCCGTCTGAAGGCGCTGCTCTGGAATTCATCAAGAATATTCCAAAGTCTTTCACAGCAAAAACCGGGTTCTTACATCATTCCCTCCTTCAAGATTTCCATCCCCAAAAAGAAAAACTAGGGAGCAACACAGGTTACTAAGCCCAAACCTGGCTTTCCCATACCCAGAAGAATCCACGCATAGCTCTATGTCACTACACACAGACCAAAGGATCGATCCCTTCATGCGAGGTTGGCCCTTGCCGATGTCGTGCACCCACTCCAAACTTTGGGGTTAGGGAAAAGCGATAGTGTACCTTGCCATCCTTTTGCGCGGTCTCAAGCGGCCCGAAGGCCCTTGGGGGTAGCTCACCTCCCCGGTCAAACATCTACGTCACATGCTGCGACTGGAATCACCGCCCGCACCTGGAACAAGGCCCGGTGATTCCCTCCTTTAGAATATCCATATGGTGAAGCACCCAAGGATATCTGGTCAAACAAGGTTCCAAAACCAAGGCTCTCTTACAGGCTTAAAAGGCGAAGGAGTCAACACCATTGACTAGAGAAAAAGGTCCCACGCCTTTTACCTTACCAACACAGGGTTACACCCGATGCCTCGTGTCCCCTAGTAACACATCAAACAAGGAGAAGAGAGGAAAGCAGTTCACACAAAGAGTCTAACAATTCTACTGTAAAAAGGTAGAAGAGTTGTAGAGCATACCTCTTATCACCTCATGCTCTGCGGGATGGTAGACATACAAAGCTTGCGGTTGTCTGTGGTCCCAACTGTTACCTCCTGGATCATGACGTGGACCGCCTAGTGGTGATGGGAAGACCTCGTAAAGCCATCCCCCACTACCAGATCCTCCCACTCCTCTGCTAGAACCAGCTCTCTGGGCGCTACTCCGATCATGGCGCTGCCTCTGTCGTGGAGGTGCACCTGCTGCCTGCTCGAAGCTCTCCGCAACACGGGTCGGGCAGTTTTGTGTCAAGTGACCTCGCCCGTCACAAGCATAGCACCAACTCTCTCTGGGCTGCACTGGTGCCCTCCGGTGCCATTGTGGTGTACGACCACACCCCTGAGTCCGGTTGTCAGAAACCCACCTGCGTCAAGGTCCTGCTTTCCGATGCCCACGAGCTGCGGTAGACGTCTCGTCTCCAACGTGCCTTCTGCCACCACCAACTCTAGAACATGACAGGAAGCTCTCTGCCACCAGAGCCTGCTCTAGCACCCCGACATACATGGAAATTCCCAAGGTTACTATGACAGCACGAATCTCTCGGCGGAGACCCTACTCAAACTTCCGTGCTCGGAGGTTGTCTTCATGGACCAAGTCTGGGTAGCAGCGTGCACGGTCTACAAAACTAGCCTCGTACTCTTCCACCATCGTCCCACCCTACTGAAACTGAAGGAGCTCCTGAATCCGAATGGAGCGCAAGAAAGAGGGGAAAAACTCCTCATGGAACAACAACTAACAGTCGCCCCACGAAAGTGATGACTCATCAACAAACTGAGTCACCAGACTCCACCAAAGCCAAGCTGCTCCACGAAAAAGGGTGGCTGCCAAATCCACTCTCTAATATGTCGGCATCTGCACAAGCCTGAAAAGGCGAACCACTACCTCGATCCAAACCTCTTCTGCCTGAGGGTCTGGCTCACCACTAAACCTCAGCGGTCTCTACCGCTGGAACTCACGGAGCGTGCTCAAGCTCAGCCTGCTCTACTAAAACTGCCTGCTGCTCAATAGGTGGGGGTGCTGATACTGGACCACCCGGAGAAAGGGGCTCGCATCATGGGTCTTGGACTGTGGGCTCATAGCTCATAGGGTCATCTTCACGAACCAAAGCTGGGATCTTGGCTGGCTGTCTTCGCGGAGACATCCTGAATATCATCAAGGAGTGTCGCGGTCAGAGGAGCAAATATGTATATACCAATAACAACAACGATTGATAGGGAGCTGACTCAAGAAGGACAGTCAAGACTCAATCCTATGTGATGCACAAACAAATGTTCCTTGTAACAGGTGTCTCAGCATGCCGAGTCGACAAGCAGGTTATCAGGGTCTTGGTGAATGGATACGTCGGCCTCCGCACCATCACTAGACTCCCTCGCCTGAGAGCCGCTCTCGAGACACGTTAACACGGTTTCCCTATATCCCAACCAATTCCTCTTTTAGGGACGTCTGCATAACGCCCCAAGGAACGAACTAGCTCTGATACCACTTTGTCATGACCCGACCCTACCCGGGCTCAAGCCGCAACTGCCCCAAGCCCACCTCCATAGGCCAGGGGCTGACGACTAGCACCGAAGGCACAACAACTCAGGGAGGGATTTGCCTAAATACCTGTACACAAACACACAACACACTCAATGAAATAGTGCAGAGTAAAAATAAAAGCAAAGGTAAATTGTTATAAATAAACCACAATATGCATCAACCTCTAAAAGTACAAAGTACAAGCTGAAGGTAACCGAAAAAGAAAAGGGGAAAAACATGCGCCCAACCAGAAAAGGTGCCACAACCCAGCAACAGGTAAACAAAATAAAAACACTCAGAAGGGGTCCCCCACTTGGGACCTACCACGAACACCGCATGCGGTCCAAGATCCCAAGCTCCTAAGCTCCTAAGCTCCACTGAAGTCACGACCAACCTGTCCGTCGTCTGCAAGGGAACACCAAGTTCGGGCAAAACCCAAGCAGGTGTGAGTATAAAAATACTCAGTAGGATACCCCGAAGGCTCGAGGGAGCAACAAAGGAGGTACCAAAGGGTTAGAAGTAGAGAGAACAAAAAAACTAGAGGAGTAAAAATAAAAGTGCAGTAAAGAGTACAGTAGAGAGTCCAGCTCAACCCAACAAGAGGAAAGGAGGTAGACTCGTCCAGGCACAAGAAGATGTGAATGGTGAGAAGATGAACTTCCTGTCGAGTCTTTGCTACCTATAGCAGGAGAGTAGACTCATCCAACCATGAGAAGCTAGACACAGAAAGCACGTGGCATACCCCATGCGTCTTCGCCTCTCCTGGAGGGAGAGTAACCAAACCCAAGAAGTGCGTACTGGAACAAGGTATATACATAACATTATTCTCAATCAAGAAACCTGAACAACATCGTAAGGGGATCTCTTTCGTGTAGCTCAGCCCAAGAAAAGAGTAGCCAATAGTCCCAGAAGAAAACTCCATCGATGCCCAGCATCCTGCAGGTATGCCCCGAATCGCAAGCCAAGGGGCTCAATCACTGCACTTCGACACTATCCACTTTGGGCGGAACTGACTGCCCGCACGATTTTAGATCGCGTCACAAGAATGCGTCTCGGTGGGGAATGTTCCCCTCGTACTTAGGAGTTATAGGGAAAGTCAAACCGCACCTCGTCACTGCCCTGCAGTAGAGAGGTCTTCTCAAAGTTGAAGCTGTCACAACACTGACCCATATAACCTTGGGTCCCGCTCCGATAATCACTAAGGAAATCCACAGACTAGCCTAGAAGAAAAGACCGAGTCTGGAATGTCAACGGTTGTCCCACTGCCCAGCCCTGCTGGAGGGTAATTCATAATATGATATCGGGTGACCCACTGCCCAGCCCTGCTGGAGGGTAATCCATAATACATCATCCAGCAACCCACTACCAAGCCCTGCTGGAGGGTAAACCATAATACATCATCAGGAGACCCACTTCCCAGCCTTGCTAGAGGGTAGACCTGTAATAAGTTGACAGGTGACCCACTGCCCAGCCTTGCTAGAGGGTAGAACTGGAACTAGACGACGGGCGACCCACTGCCCAGCCCCGCTGGAGGGTAGACCTGGAATAAGTCTACAGGCGACCCACTACCCAGCCTTGCTGGAGGGTATACCTGGAACTAGACAACAAGAGACCCACTGCCCAGTCTCTGCTAGAGGGTAGTCTCTAAAGAGTCTTCGCGTGACCCACTGCCTAGTCTCTACTGGAGGGTAGACCCTAAGAACGTTGGGTGACCCACTGCCCAGTCTCTGCTGGAGGGTAAACCCTAGAAGTCACTGAGCAACCCACTGCCCAGCCCTACTGGAGGGTAAAACCGAAGAATTCGATGAGTAACCCACTGCCCAGCCCCGCTGGAGGGTAAAACTCAGAACAGCTCTGGCCGTCTCTTCTGGAGGGTATAACACTGGCCACCCGAACACGGAGTGGGTATCACGCAACCACCCAACTCCAAAACAGCCCACCCAAAAGAGTTTCAGTGCCTGTTCCATCACTGGGTTTCACTAGCACTGCTACCGGCCGATCCATCGAGAACGAAGACAGGGGAGACCACTCAACCGAGCTGGTCAAACCAACGAGCACTGAGCCAGGGGAAAAACTCCACCCTTCTGGTCAAACAAACGAGCACAGAGGGACCCTCTACGTCTCAAGAGGTCAAAGTACGTAAAGCCGATCCCGACACGCACATGGGGCCCACACAATGTGTGGCCCCATCTCAACCCCAACCAAGTGTACAAATGACCTCAGGTACAAACAACCACATGTACCTCCAAAGGCTCCCGTATACTCCTAGAGTATACCACGTTCCTGTAAAGACCCGCAAATTTCAAGGAAATTTTTTTCTTAATTTTCTTTGGAATTTTACAAGAGCGCAGCTTCAGACGGCACCTGATTCCGAGGCCCGGTGTGCCCGGAATCAATTTCCGAAGTTTGGCTCGGGTACGTTCAGTGAACGGACGAGCGGATTTTTCTATTTTTTGAACCGGTGCCCGGAATCGAATTCTGAGGGCACCGATGAAATCGCAGCGCCGGTATTTGCTTAGAAACGCCTCTTCCGGAGTTGCGTTTTCTCAACCGTGGTTTTAAAAATTTTGGGCTTTAAGTCGGAAATAAAATAAAGGTTGTGCGACAACTTTATTTTATTTCACTTAAGCCGCTTGGAAGTCACTTGGAAGCCACTTGAACTGAGTTAAAGCGGATAGGGTGCTATCCGTAAATACCCTACCCCTTGGTAGGATATTTGTGAGGTGGGGCCCGCACGATCCCCGCCGTTTCTTTCGCTAAGTAACGCACCCGCGAAAACCCGTCAAGTAACTGAAAAGTCAACCGACGCGTTTTTCTTAATTCTTAACAGACCATTTAATTGGGCGGTTTATTTCGTGAATTAAATGGGCTGTTTCATTCATTGAATTAATTCAACGAATTTAATGGGTCGTTACTTACGCGTTTGCGTTCGTTGGCAAATTAATAAAATAGACAAACTTGTCTATTTTGGAGGATTGCTATCGTTGTGCGAATCCTCTGAGCCTCCACCCTCCTCGCGAAGAACGCGAAGAACGTGAAGAACGCCGGCGACCGGAATTCGACGAGCTCTACCCGCGACGTTCTTCGGCGACGCCTCTTCTTCCGCGGCCGATCCTCGTTCGGCAACTAAGGTGAGAAACAGATCGTTTAATTCTCCCTTTTAATTTCAATGACAACGGATTTAATTAATTAAATCCGTTTTTTCTAGATCCGGAGATCGTCGGCGCGACGTTTTTTCCCGCGGTGCGACGAACGTCTCTTCCGCGACGACGCGATGATCCCCTCCTTCCGCAACGAGCGATTCCGCGACGACCTCACGTCCGACGGCGACATCGAGGTAGGGATTTTATTTTTTTTCTTGGTGATTCGTTCCCGTGATCTAATTCTTTTTAATTAAAGAACCAAACTTGAACAATTTTATTTTTGGATAAAATTGTGGCTGCCTTAATCCCTCCCGATGATTTTATGACTAACGCGGAGGGTGCGGGTCTAACGAACAAGACCTGGCAACCCTCCTCCGATCTTTTTGTTGTGCGGATTTGGCGAACGACGACGAACCGTGCGGAAGGGGCGATCCGTTGATCCCGCAATGAAGATCGGCCCCCGGGAGTAGCTATGGCGCAGACGGGAGGCAAAACGGGCCACCGGAGCAACTCCGGCGGCCCGCGGAAGGCGACGGCGGCGCGGGTCGCCAGGCGCGGCGGCCGGAGGCGGCGACGGCCGGTTCCGCGGCCGCGCGGAACTGGGGAGGGACGCGGCGGCCCGGCCGCGTCCGCGTGACAGGCGCCCCCCCCCCCCCCCCCACGCGGGGCCGCGTTTTCCACCGACCCGCGAGGGCGGCGCCCCGCGGCAGCCCTCTTCGGCCGCTCGGCCGAATCCGAGCCGGCCGGTCCGGTCGGCCGGGCCGCGCCCAGGCCGGACCGGACCCGGCCTAGCCGGGTCGGGCCGGGTCGGGTCGACCCGGTTCGCCCGACCCCGGGGTGGTTCGGGCAGGGTCGCCCCGGGCCCAGAACCCCCCGTTTTCGGGCCCTCTTCGGTCTTTTGCCCATATCTTGGGCCTGTGACCTCCGTTTGACGAACCGTCAGCGGCTACGCGATCCTTGGATCGAGACGGTCTTTTTGGTATATTACACTCAAGGTTTCGATAGACTTTGGGTTCGGCCGGGTTGGTTCGTGCGCGAAACCAACCGGGCCCTCGGAGCGGAAACGCTCATAACTCGAGCTGCGGACGTCCGATCGACGTACCATCAGCTGTGGAGGTTTCCTCTAAGTGAGATGGAACTTTTGGCATACTCCGCCCGAGGATCGGACACAGGCGGAGTACGGTCGGGTTGGTTTTGCCCTAAAAACCAACCGGGCCCCTGGGACGAAAATGCCAATAACTCTCAGACCGGACGTCCGATTGACGCGCCGTCTGTTGCGTTGAGATCCTGGTGTCGATACGGAACTTTTGGATACATCAACTTCGGACTACGTGTAAGTTGATGTATCAGCCTCTCGGCTCGTGGAGCGGACCCTCCTAAACGAGCTCGCTGTGTGCGGGAACCCTAGCGCTGGCTGTGACTTCGACGACAGAGCAGAGATCCTCCGTGGACTGCGACGACGACAGAGCAGAGATCCTTCGTGGACTGCGGCGACGACTGTGCAGAGATCCTTAGTGGACTGCGTCGACTACTGCACTCAGCAATCCTACGTGGATCAGTGCTACAGGTCCTGTGTGGGCCCGATCCTGTGTGGGTCATCACCTTACGGTTCTGTGTGAGCCTTGACTACAGGTCCTGTGTGGGCCCGATCCTGTGTGGGTCATCTCTTACGGTTCTGTGTGAGCCATCGCTACAGGTCCTGTGTGGGCCCGATCCTGTGTGGGTCATTGCCGAGGTTAGTACCTATCGATCCTTCGTGGGTCCGACGACTTAGATGGTTCGGTGATCATCTTGTCGTCATCTGAAAAAGTATACCTGGTTGAGCTGAATCATATGTTACTCTCCTTTGTGTTTGTGTTGAACTATCCTATGTGGATTTACTATTTACTCTCCCTGGTGGATTTGAGTCTTGCTTTCCTGTGTGGATCGAGTTGACCTTGAGCTCGAGAGCAGAGCTAGAAATGGGGACTTAGGTATATGTATGGGCATATACCTAAGTCGAGTCCGTTGTTTCTTCGTGGTTGCCCCTTTCTTTTGTGCTATATCCTTTGTGGATTTCGGGAGACCTTCGGGGGTCTCGGGGTCCTTACTGAGTAGTTTATACTCACCCCTGCACGGGCTTTGCCCGCACCTTGTTGTGTTGGATGCAGACGACGGACAACGCTGATCTCGGTTGGGGTGTGGAGCAGGACGGTACCTGGAGGCGGACCACTGGGCGGGACGTGCTCGGAGCGGACGTGGGACCCGAGGAGCCTGGAGGCTATCTGTACCCACCCTTCAGGTGGGATTGCCAGTGGAAGACACGAGGCCGCCATCTTTTCTTCAGTTGCTGTTATTTACCTTTTCAGTTATACTTTCAGTTGGGCTTGTATTCCGGCCCCCTTTACTTTTCTGCACTTGGTAGTTACTTTCCGCTTGCTGACTCTGTGGTGGTTGTTACTTATAAAGGCAATGCCTTCCCTGTTTACCGGGATTTTACGCCTTGGTGCTAGTCGCCAGCCCCTGGCCTATGGAAGGCGGGCTTGGGGTAGTCACGGCACGGGCCCCGAGGTCGGGTCATGACAAATTGGTATCAAAGGTGGTCGGTTCTACCGCAGACTCTGATCGTCTTTTCATTCTATATGAAGCAATAGTGTTTAGTGTATTGAGTGTGGTTATCAGTTCAGGGAGCCCAGTGTTGGTGCGGCGGCCGACGTATCCGTACACCAGGACCCTGAATCCTGATTTCTGACTTAATGCATGAAAACATTGATTGCGTGTGTGTTCCAAGTTTTCTTTGTGATTACTTGTGTCATCTCACCGGGTATACTGATCTTCTTCATGAAAGTCTCAAGTTTTCCTTGTGATTACTTGTGCCAGCTCACCAGGTATACTGTTCTGACTGTGGTGCTCTTGTTCTCCTTTTCAGGATGGCCCCGCGATGACAGCCATCTAGGGTTCCGAGTGTAGGGCGCGACGACAGCCCACCGAGCGACGAGGCCTCGGTGCAGGGCCCTTTTCCAGCAGTGGAACCGGCGGTAGCTTTAACCGTCGAGCCACCGACGCTACCAGTACCAGACGCTGACGATGTACGTCACCTCAGGGCACTGCATGAGTTTCAGAGCCAGCGACCGCCCAGGTTTCGCGGTGAGGCGGACCCCCAGGCCGCCGAGGACTGGCTAGAGGCGGTGGTACGGATCTTTAGGCTAGTGAGGACACCAGCGGATCTCATGGTGATTCTCGCGGCGAGCCTCCTGCAGGCGGCGGCAGGACGATGGTGGAGCTTGATGCTCCAGGTTCACGATGAGGCATCCTTGCTCTGGACGGACTTCGAGAGCCTCTTCCGCTCTGAGTTCGTCCCGGCCACCCTCCGAGTGGTGCGCATCCAGGAGCTTCTCCAGCTGCGCCAGGGCAGCATGACGGTCTCTCAGTACGCGGCGAGGTTCACTGACCTATCTCGCTACTCGACCGACATGGTACGGGACCCCTTCTTCCGGGCCCGGACCTTCGAGCAGGGCTTGCGGCAGGAGATTCGGGCGTCGCTGATCTCCCTCAGCATTCCGACCCAGGCGGGAGTGCTGGAGCGAGCCCTCCTGATTGAGATCTTCCTGGCAGAGCCTTCTTCAGGGGCGAGACCTAGCGCAGGGCGGCAGGTAGCTGAGTCTTCGGCAGCAGGTAGCCGACGGATGACTCTCGGGTCCAGGCAGACCAGACCCCCACGCAGACGGCCTCAGGACACCGGCTCAGCAGTGCGGGGCACACAGCGGAGTGCCAGCCTTCCGAGAGGCAGGCAGTGCTACTCCTGCGGCGGGCAGGGTCACATGGCTCGTGACTGCCCGACTCGCCGACCAGAGGAGCAGCAGACGGTGGAGGGGCCACCCAGGCAGAGGCAGAGGGTCGACCGTGGCGGTCCGCAGGGAGGAGGCGAACGAGGCAGAGGAGCTGGCCGAGCAGCAGGTGGTGGGAGACGCTTCTAGGCTCTACCCCCACCACCACCAGGAGGGCCACCTCGACCACAGGGAGCTGGCGGGCAGGGACAGGCCCAGCTCCAGGCAGTGGAGGCCTACGACCCCGACATGCCAGAGATGATTTGAGGTACGATCTGTGTCTATTCCACCCTTACTGCAGTACTTATAGACACAAAAGCGAGTCACTCTTTCATAGCCTCTGCCCTTGTTCGGAGCTCGGAGATTCCGACTGAGCCGTTGGCTCGATCCTTACGGCTAGAGACTCCTACGCGAGCAGACTCGACGATTACGCACTGGTGCCGGTAATGTGAGCTTACTCTAGGAGGCGAGAGCTTCGGCTGGGATCTCCTTGTAGCGGCGTCGAGGCCTTACGACGTCATCTTGGGCATGGATTGGCTATCCACGGTTCATGCCCAGATCGACTGTTTTAGGCGCAAGGTGCGATGTGTTCGCACCAACGGGAGCAGGTTTACCTTCACTGGTGAGAAGGGAACCTTTGCAGCACAGGATGGACTTCCGCGGAGGAGAGTGCAACCCATCTCTCATCAGTTGGCTAGCCTCATCCTTGGAGCAGTGGACGTGCGGAGTCCAGTTTTTCCTGCAGTGGTGGACCAGTACGTGGACGTCTTTCCCGACGACGTTCCAGGGCTACCTCCTCGTAGAGAGGTAGACTTTTACATCTACTTGTACCCCGGGACAGCCCCGATATCTACTCCAGCATATCGGATGGCCCCCGCCGAGCTTCGAGAGCTGCGGGTACAGTTGGAGGACTTGCAGAGCAAGGGGTTTATCCGACCCAGTGTTTCACCCTGGGCTTCCCCGATTTTGTTCGCCAAGAAGGCGGACGGGAGCTTGCGACTGTGTGTCGACTATCGTCGCCTGAACCAGGTGACAGCGAGGAACAAGTATCCGCTGCCACGAATTGATGACCTCTTCGATCAGCTGAAGGGAGCGCGGTGGTTCTCGAAGATAGACCTCCGGTCAGGCTATCATCAGCTCAGAGTTCGAGATGAGGACGTGCAGAAGACGGCCTTCAGGTGTCGGTATGGCCATTATGAGTTCTTGGTTATGCCGTTCAGCGTAACCAATGCTCCAGCAGTGTTCATGAGCCTCATGAACAGGATCTTCCAGCCATACCTCGACCGATTTGTCGTGGTCTTCATTGACGACATTTTGGTATACTCGACGACTGAGGATGAGCATGCCTACCACCTGCGAGTTGTGCTAGACACACTCCGAGAGCACCAGCTTTATGGAAAGCTCTCAAAATGCCAGTTCTGGTTACGTGAGGTCCATTTCTTGGGGCACGTCATCTCTGAGGTAGGAGTTGCAGTGGATCCTGCGAAGATCGAGGCAGTGCTAGCTTGGGAGCCACCCAGGAGCGTGACGGAGGTGCGGAGCTTCTTGGGCCTAGCCGGATACTATCGGAGATTTGTGCCAGACTTCTCCAGAGTTGCGGCACCACTCTCAGCCTTGACAAAGAAGGGGAAACCCATTGTGTGGTCAGACAGATGTCAGCAGAGCTTCCAGGAGCTGAGACAGAGATTGACCAGCGCACCTATCTTGAGGTTGCCTGAGGAGGGAGTTGGATGCGTAGTTTACTGCGATGCATCAGGGACTGGACTCGGGTGCGTCCTGATGCAGGAGCGGGCCGTGATCGCCTACGGATCATGTCAGTTGAGGCCGCATGAGCAGAACTACGCCACTCATGACCTGGAGTTAGCAGCAGTGGTCTTCGCTCTGAAGACTTGGCGGCACTATCTGATGGGCGAGCGCTTCACAGTCTTTTCTGACCACCAGAGTCTCAGGTATATCTTCTCTCTGAAGGACCTGAACCTGAGACAGCAGAGATGGCTTGAGTTCCTCCAGGACTATGACTTTGAGATAGTCTATACTCCTGGGAAGGGGAACATGGTAGCTGATGCCCTCAGCAGGAGGACGGGCATTCAGCTACTTGAGGAGGCGACGAAGCAGCTATCCTCCTTACAGATATCCTTCGTGGATAGAGACGGAGCAGCCTTTCTTCAGTCTCTCACAGTCTCTCCTCCACTTCTACAGCGGGTCAGAGAGGCTCAGCGTGGGGATGCTGACTGTGAGACCCGGCGTGCACTGATATCCTCAGGTCAGGCGCCTGATGGTTTCTCCCTTGGAGCAGAGCACGTCATCCTTTTTAGAGGACGTACCTTCGTACCAGTCGCTTTACGAGAGGAGGTGCTGAGATAGTTTCACACTTCTCCCTTGGCGGTACATCCCGGAGCGGCGAAGATGTACCAGGATCTCAGTCGACAGCACTGGTGGCCGGGCATGAAGAAAGCTGTGGCAGAGTTCGTTTCACGATGCCTCACCTGCCAGCAGGTGAAGGCAGAGCATCAGGTAACAGCAGGCTTGGTACAGCCCTTGGAAGTCCCGGAGTGGAAGTGGGACGGGATATCTATGGACTTCGTGACTGGACTACCACGCACTTCCAGAGGTCACGACTCCATTTGGGTGATTGTCGACTGACTCACCAAGTCGGCACACTTCTTACCCATCAGAGAGCAGGGCTCAGTGGAGAGCTTGGGACGTCTTTACGTCCAGGAGATCGTACGGCTTCACGGTGTGCCATTGTCTATCGTCTCTGATCGAGATGCCCGTTTCACTTCCCGGCATTGGAAGGGGTTGCAGGAGGCGTTCGGGACGCGGCTCCATCTGAGCACAGCCTTCCACCGTCAGACGGATGGTCAGACGGAGAGGACCATACAGACACTCGAGGACATGATCCGTGCATGTGTTCTCGACTTTGGTCGCAGCTGGGAGGACCACCTACCCTTGGTGGAGTTCGCGTACAACAACAGGTACCACTCCACCATCAGGATGGCACCATACGAGGCGTTGTACGGAAGACCCTGCAGATCACCGTTGTGCTGGACAGACCCTGGGGAGTCAGCACTCGTGGGACCAGAGATGGTCCGAGCCACGACAGAGAAGGTCCAGATCATCCAGGAAAGGATGAGGACAGCTCAGAGCCGGCAGAAGTCATATGCTGACAGGAGGCGGAGGCCACTAGAGTTCGAGGATGGCGACCACGTCTTTTTGCGTGTCTCACCTCGACGTGGTTTACAGAGATTTGGCCGAGGAGGCAAGTTGTCTCCACGCTTCATCGGGCCTTTCCAGGTCCTCAGCAGGATAGGAGAGGTGGCTTGTCGCCTGGCTCTACCACCTCAGTTGCACCGGGTGCACGACGTCTTCCACGTGTCTCAGCTGAGGAGATACGTGCAGGACCCGACGCACATCATCGACTTTGGGGAGCTGGACGTGGACGATGGGGCGACTTTTGTGGAGGTCCCAGTGGAGATCGAGGATCAACAGGAGCGGGTCCTATGTGGGCGGTCGATTCCTCTTGTGCGCGTCAGATGGCAGCACGGGAACCTCCAGGAGAGCACTTGGGAGCGGGAGGCTCAGATGCGTGCTCAGTACCCCCATTGGTTCCCCTAGTTTTTGATGTATCTTTACGGGGACGTAAATCCCTGAGGTGGGAGTAATGTAAAGACCCGAAAATTTCAAGGAACTTTTTTTCTTAATTTTCTTTGGAATTTTACAAGAGCGCAGCTTCAGACGACACCTGATTCTGAGGCCCGGTGTGCCCGGAATCAATTTCCGAAGTTTGGCTCGGGTACGTTCAGTGAATGGACGAGCGGGTTTTTCTATCTTTTGAACCGGTGCCCGAAATCGAATTCTGAGGGCACCGATGAAATCAGAGCGCCGGTATTTGCTTAGAAACGCCTCTTCCGGAGTTGCGTTTTCTCAACCATGGTTTTAAAAATTTTGGGCTTTAAGTCGGAAATAAAATAAAGGTTGTGCGACAACTTTATTTTATTTCACTTAAGCCGCTTGGAAGTCACTTGGAAGCCACTTGAACTGAGTTAAAGCGGATAGGGTGCTATCCGGAAATACCCTACCCCTTGGTAGGATATTTGTGAGGTGGGGCCCGCACGAGCCTCGCCGTTTCTTTCGCTAAGTAACGCACCCGCGAAAACCCGTCAAGTAACTGAAAAGTCAACCGACGCGTTTTCCTTATTTCTTAACAGACCATTTAATTGGGCGGTTTATTTCGTGAATTAAATGGGCTGTTTCATTCGTTGAATTAATTCAACGAATTTAATGGGTCGTTACTTACGCATTTGCGTTCGTTGGAAAATTAATAAAATAGACAAACTTGTCTATTTTGGAGGATTGCTATCGTTGTGCGAATCCTCTGAGCCTCCACCCTCCTCGCGAAGAACGCGAAGAACGCCGGCGACCGGAATTCGATGAGCTCTACCCGCGACGTTCTTCGGTGACGCCTCTTCTTTCGCGGCCGATCCTCGTTCGGCAACTAAGGTGAGAAACGGATCGTTTAATTCTCCCTTTTAATTTCAATGACAACGGATTTAATTAATTAAATCCGTTTGTTCTAGATCCGGAGATCGTCGGCGCGACGTTTTTCCCGCGGTGCGACGAACGTCTCTTCCGCGACGACGCGACGATCCCCTCCTTCCGCGACGAGAGATTCCGCGACGACCTCACGTCTGACGGCGACATCGTGGTAGGGATTTTTTTTTTGGTGATTCGTTCCCGTGATCTAATTCTTTTTAATTAAAGAACCAAACTTGAACAATTTTATTTTTGGATAAAATTGTGGCTGCCTTAATCCCTCCCGATGATTTTATGACTAACGCGGAGGGTGCGGGTCTAACGAACAAGACCCGGCAACCCTCCTCCGATCTTTTTGTTGTGCGGATTTGGCGGACGACGACGAACCGTGCGGCAGGGGCGATCCGTTGATCCCACAGTGAAGATCGGCCCCCGGGAGGAGCTATGGCGCAGACGGGAGGCAAAACGGGCCACCGGAGCAACTCCGGCGGCCCGCGGAAGGCGACGGCAGCGCGGGTCGCCAGGCGCGGCGGCGCCGGCGGCCGGAGGCGGCGGCGCCCGGCGCGCCGCCGTGAAGGAATCCGCCGCGGCTGAAGCCGCGGCGGCGGCGGCCGGTTCCGCGGCCGCGCGGAACCGGGGAGGGACGCGGCGGCCCGACCGCGTCCGCGTGACAGGCGCCCCCCCCCCCCCCCCCCCCCGCAGGGCCGCGTTTTCCACCGAGCCGTGGGGGCGGCGCCCCGCGGCAGCCCTCTTCGGCCGCTCGGCCGAAGACGAGCCGGCCGGGCCGCGCCCAGGCCGGACCGGACTCGGCCTAGCCGGGTCGGGCCGGGTCGGGTCGACCCGGTTCGGCCGACCCAGGGGTGGTTCGGGCAGGGTCGCCCCGGGCCCAGAACCCCCCTGTTTTCGGGCCCTCTTCGGTCTTTTGCCCATATCATGGGCCTGGGACCTCCGTTTGACGAACCTTCAGCGGCTACGCGATCCTTGGATTGAGACGGTCTTTTCGGTATATTACACTCAAGGTTTCGGAAGACTTTGGGTTCGTCCGGGTTGGTTCGTGCGCGAAACCAACCGGGCCCTCGGAGCGGAAACGCTCATAACTCGAGCTGCGGACGTCCGATCGACGTACCGTCAGCTGTGGAGGTTTACTCTAAGTAAGACGGAACTTTTGGCATACTCCGCCCAAGGATCGGACACAGGCGGAGTACGGTCGGGTTGGTTTTGCCCTAAAAACCAACCGGGCCCCTGGGACGAAAATGCCAATAACTCTCAAACCGGACGTCCGATTGACGCGCCGTCTGTTGCGTTGAGATCCTGTTGTCGATACGGAACTTTTGGATACATCAACTTCAGACTATGTGTCAGTTGATGTATCAGCCTCTCGGCTCGTGGAGCGGATCCTCCTAAACGAGCTCGCTGTGTGCGGGAACCCTAGCGCTGGCTGTGACTTCGACGACAGAGCAGAGATCCTCCGTGGACTGCGACGACGACAGAGCAGAGATCCTTCGTGGACTGCGGCGACGACTGTGCAGAGATCCTCAGTGGACTGCGTCGACTACTGCACTCAGCAATCCTACGTGGATCAGTGCTACAGGTCCTGTGTGGGCCCGATCCTGTGTGGGTCATCACCTTACGGTTCTGTGTGAGCCTTGACTACAGGTCCTGTGTGGGCCCGATCCTGTGTGGGTCATCTCTTACGGTTCTGTGTGAGCCATTGCTACAGGTCCTGTGTGGGCCCGATCCTGTGTGGGTCATTGCCGAGGTTAGTACCTATCGATCCTTCGTGGGTCCGACGACATAGATGGTTCGGTGATCATCTTGTCGTCATCTGAAAAAGTATACCTGGTTGAGCTGAATCTTATGTTACTCTCCTTTGTGTTTGTGTTGAACTATCCTATGTGGATTTACTATTTACTCTCCCTGGTGGATTTGAGTCTTGCTTTCCTGTGTGGATCGAGTTGACCTTGAGCTCGAGAGCAGAGCTAGAAATGGGGACTTAGGTATATGTATGGGCATATACCTAAGTCGAGTCAG
This sequence comes from Viscum album, assembly GCA_963277665.1. Lineage (NCBI taxonomy): Eukaryota > Viridiplantae > Streptophyta > Magnoliopsida > Santalales > Viscaceae > Viscum > Viscum album. Next base: position 196,052,305 of record OY728145.1, read on the forward strand.
TTGTTTCTTCGTGGTTGCCCCTTTCTTTTGTGTTATATCCTTTGTGGATTTCGGGAGACCTTCGGGGGTCTCGGGGTCCTTACTGAGTAGTTTATACTCACCCCTGCACGGGCTTTGCCCGCACCTTGTTGTGTTGGATGCAGACGACGGACAGCGCTGATCTCGGTTGGGGCGTGGAGCAGGACGGTACCTGGAGGCGGACCACTGGGCGGGACGTGCTCGGAGCGGACGTGGGACCCGAGGAGCCTGGAGGCTATCTGTACCCACCCTTCAGGTGGGATTTCCAGTGGACGACACGAGGCCGCCATCTTTTCTTCAGTTGTTGTTCTTTACCTTTTCAGTTGTACTTTCAGTTGGGCTTGTATTCCGGCCCCCTTTACTTTTCTGCACTTGGTAGTTACTTTCCGCTTGCTGACTCTGTGGTGGTTGTTACTTATAAAGGCAATGCCTTCCCTGTTTACCGGGATTTTACGCCTTGGTGCTAGTCGCCAGCCCCTGGCCTATGGAAGGCGGGCTTGGGGTAGTCACGGCACGGGCCCCGAGGTCGGGTCGTGACAGTTCCAGCCCAAAGGCTATTGTGAACACGACATCCAGCGTCAACGCGAAGGCATGACGTAACAACTCCACCTCAAAGGCCCAGCCACGACCAACCAAATATTATGAATCATTTATCACCCTCCCAAGAGTGCGCGATCACACGCCAAGGGTCCGCTACAAACAATGTGGAACGAACCACCACCGGACCACCTTTGATGCTCCACATTTAAATGAGGTCTCGAAAGATACTCCACACATACAAATGGATCGCACCATTGTAATCCTCGTGAAAAACACGCGATATCGACTACTTACTCACCTCCAATAAATATTTGACGGAAAAGTCACCAACACCGCCTTACGCCTAAACGGCGTCCTGTGATCCCGAGCCTCGACCCCGAAAACAGTTGGGTGCATCGCACCATTGTGATCCCCTTGGGAAAAAGCGTCAAAAGCACTACTCACTTGAGTGCAATGGATATCCAGAGAAAAAGATACGTTCTACCGCCCCGCGCACGAGCGGTACCATGCAGGACCCGCACCCCAGTCCCGAAACTCAACGAATGGATTGCACCGTTACGATCCTCTCGAAAAAGTACATGAAATGGACTATTCACTTGTCCAAAACGGTCGCCCGGTGATAAAGATGGAAAATCATCGTCGACGCCCAAACGACCCTTGTGGGCCCCACACACTCATGCCAAATTAGAGGGGGCGGATTGCACCGTTACAATCCCCTCGGAAAAACATCCAGAAATGGCTACTCATATGCCCCGAACGGACGTCCGATGAAAAAGTAGTGAAATGCTGCTGGCAGCTCAAAGGATGGGGCGTGGGGCCTGTGCCTCAACTTTGTCCTCAATGCCTGAAACCACCTTGGAAAGCTCCGCCTTGGTGCCACGGTTCCAACTCCACTGACGGTGCTCAAGATGGACGTCGGACAAGTCTGTGCCATCCAAAACAAGTTCCCCCTAAAAAACAACAAAACACTTAAAGACGTGTCGCGCCTACGAGGCCTGTCGTTTTAGGAATTAAAAATTCCCAAAACTATCTCAAAATTTTCATCTCTATTTAAGGGCCACGTCGTCGTAGACGGCACAAAGTTTCGACCCACGGTTTGAATGTTACGGCATTTTAATGTCATCGGACGCAAGCGGGGGTGGACCGGACCGGTCCGGCCGGTCCCCACCCCCTGGCCGGCTCAATCCGGCCGGCCCGGGCGGAGCAGACCGGCCACGAAGGGCCGGTCTTGGTCTCCCGCGGAGACCCATACCCGGCGGGTCTCTGTCCCAGTGCGGGGGTCACACACCGCGACCCTGCGGTCACCGCGCCCTGGCGCTCCCCTGCGCTCCGCCCCGGTGAGCTCCGCCTCACCCCACCGACAGACGTCGCGCCAGCCGCTAAATTCACACACCCCGCCACATGGATGAGAAGTCGTTGCTGCCAAGGGGAACCGCTGCCGCCCTTCACTGGCGCCACCGCGCCTCGGACCGCCGGAGCACCCAAACCGGCCGGGATCACCTTCAAAACCCGTAAACTTCGGCGATCGACCCCGGCCTCCTCCGAGCTCGGATTTTGATTCCAAAAGATGCGTTAGAGAGATAAAAATTTATACTACGCATCTATGGGATTTTTTTGAAGAACAAACAAAAACTTAACTCAAATAATCAAACTCAAAGGGGGGTTTAGAAATTAAAACGCAAAACGCATAATCCTACCTCATGGGCGTTGCCCCGAGCTTCGCCACTGAACCACTGACTTGCCAAAGTGGAGGAGGAGAGGGAGCCTGAGGGGCTTCCTTGAGGGGAGGTTTCACCAGGGGAGAATATGGGAAGAAGGTGGAAGGGGTTTAAATAAATTAAAAATAAATTTTAATTAATTTAAACCCATAATTTCCTCGCATCTAAAACCTTTGGAGAGATCAAAATTAAACCTCCCATAGGGTAAACACCACCCCCTGAGCACAAAGGTAGTCTTGGAATTTTAATCTGAGGCCCCGTTCAAAAGTTATTAAACTCAACGCCCGAGGGCAACAAATTTCGAAAACGCCCTTGGGGACATTTTTTCCCACAGATGGCCCGCGCCTGTGAAACTTACACCCCTCCTTGGGTAAAAGGCACACTCCGAACTCAATGGCGCCCTCAGTTTTCCAATATGTGCCACTGTTTAAGAGGTACTCGAGTTTAACCATTAAACGAATAAATTAATTTATTTATTTACCCGTTTAACGTTCCGGGAGCGGGTGAGGGGTCCAAACATCCCGCGCCGCCAAGTTTTATGTCGTTCCTATGGTAAACACCCCATTCAGGAACAATCCGTACACTTGGATCTCTGATCTGAAGCACCGTTTAGATGTTATAGCATTTATTTGGCGTTTCTAGTGTGAATGCACTGAAAATTTATTTTCGGCCACTCTGGGGCTCAGAATCACGCGTCGTCTGAAGGCGCTGCTCTGGAATATCATCAAGAATATTCCAAAGTCATTCATAGAAAAAACTGGGTTCTTACAGATTGGGGAACTTTGGGATGATTTTAGAGATTGGAGGAAATATTATGGTCTGAATCCATAGGTTTTCTGGGAAGAGAAGTGTGATCTTATGTGGGTTTATATAGGAAAAGAGAGGGAATTCTTTATTATTTCGGTTTTGGACACTACAAATTAAAATATTAAAAACCACAACACATCACATGGTTTTTTCAAATGGTTTCTTCCAGTATGGTGTGGAAAATTTTATTTTAAAATTCCAACAACCAAACTTATTAACTATTAGTCTTGCTTATGTGGAGTTGAGCCACACTCTCAAAAAAATAATTTTAAAAAGTTTAAAAATTTATATGTTTTCGAGGGTCCAATAAGACACCATAAAATTAATCAAACAAATATTAAATCACATTATTTTAAATTTAAAACATATATTGGACTAAAAAATCTTTTATTTTATTTTATCACATCAATATTGGGTCAATGTGATTTCAGAAAACACATTATTTATTTAAATGGTATTTAATTTTTACCCAAAAATTCGACTGTCATGGGAAATTATGAAAAATTCACCCTTACATAATTTCTATTTCCTAAATCCAAAAATTATATTTATTTTATATAAATAATTTTCTAAATATGTGAATTTTTTCTTTTAAAGTAAAAAAAATAACATTTATTAAAAATTCAGTGGGTTTGACAATAACAGATTTCAACCCTTAATAAAAATTACAATTGTATTCATAAAAATTATACGATCGTTTATATTTAATAAATTTAATTTAGTAATAATATTTTATAAAAATATTAATTAATTAAAAATCCATTAATTCATCAAAATATATTTATAAATTGAATATTAACTAAAAATACTCTTTATGCTTTAAAACCATTTATAAAGTATCAATAATAAAATGAATTTATATTATTTTTTCAATACAAAAAATAATGCACATAATCATCACGAGTAAGGTGTGTGGTGGTGACATACTGTTGGGGTGGCTCGGATAACATCGCTCGAGTGCTAATCTCTATTAACATCCACTTCTCCAGTAGGCGGTTCTATTAAAGCTCATTGTGCTGAAGCTTGGCTTGGGATTTGCCAAGAAAGAAGCCCAATGATGCTACCTCATTTTCGAGCTCAATAAAATAGGATTTTATGGAGAAATTCTACTATATGAGGAAATCACTTCCTTTTTATAAGTAAATTAGATTTTTTAAAGACCTATATTATTATTAATCATGTTATCACTGTTCAATGGCTATATTAGAAATGGTAACAATTATTAACGGTTTTTTAAAAACATAAAAACATAAAACCAAGGTAGTACATATGTTATATAACCATTTTATATAATAATACATTTAATTTGATTAAGGGTAATTTTCATTAATAAAACTAAGGGTCGTTACATCATACCTTTGTCTATATAAGCAATGATTTTGAATATGAACTGATACAATGACATCTTGTCTCAAAATAATGATAATTATCATATTATATCAACAATTTTTTAGCTATATTCACTATAATTTTATTAATTATTTCATTCACACTATTTCTGTGGTGTATATGGTGCATTTATTTCATAATGATTAACATTCTTCTCAAGATTTTATTCAACACTCCTAATTGTGTACTCAATGACATTATCTATCTCAAAAATCTTCATGGAGTAGGAATACTCATTTTAAACACTCATATAAATTTTAAACATCTTTAGTGCCTTTGATTTATTTTTCATAAAAATATGGCCTGTAATAAAAGTACATATATCAACTAAGGAGAAAAAATAATTATATACATATTTTCATTTTTTTCTCATGGGACCACATATGTTATAATGGATATTCTTTAATTAATGATAATTAAGAATCTCTAATTTCTTATATAAATAATTTGTGATCTTCCCCTTAAGTAATTTTGAATAGATCTAATCTATTTATCTTTTTATCTAAATAACATCTCAAATGATTTCTATTTAGGTACAAATTATAAAATTTCCAAGAAAAATATAACTAAGCCTCAAGTGTTATTGTTTATTTATTCTTTTATACCAATATTACATGAATTCTTAGAATCCTTCATATGAAAAAAATTCTTATGGGTTCACTATCTTCTTTTCAAAAAAAATCTATATTCAAGTATATTTTTACCCAAAAACAATCTAATATGAAGAAAAATTAATTCTATTCAATATAAGTATAAGAAATATATTACCGCATTTTACCCCATTAACAAATAATGTTTTCTTGGACTTTAGGTTTTCTTTAACAATAATAAAAATTAAAACTCATTTTGTTTTGAGTGCCTCAACAATCCCAAAATTTATTGAAACTTCTTTGAAATATTCAAAAAAATTCAATTCCTTTATTTATCATTTAATTTTAGAAAATTGATAGTTTCTATGGGTTGATGATTTAATTATTTTCACTATAAATTCAAAAAATAAAAGGTGATGAAATAGGTAATGGATTAAGTATCCTCCAATTACAATAGAATGAAAATTTTTCCCATGAATTTTGGTAATGAAGAATTAGTTTTCTACATTTTGAGTAACCCAAAATGCCATTATAGTTCATATGGTCCTTGTACCTATGAAAATTAAAAATATAGTTCTGTTTTTTTTAATATTTTAGAAAGTATTGATGTTATAACAGATACATATAGATTATTCTTGTTGTGGTGATTAATATTAAAAGATAATTGAATTTTATATTGATGTTTTAGGGCTATGGGGAGTCCATTCATGTCTATAGTAAATAAGATACCGAAATTAGTGATAAATTTCCCTTGGATGAAGGCTAAATTTAATATAAAATAACCTATGAAATAATATATATTGAAGAACTCAAAATGGAGGGTTTTATTTTTTTTAAATTACTTAGGAATGGTTATTAGGTGCTTATATATGTTTGATAAATTCATAAAGGTGTTTTGAAAATTTTATGCGTGGATAAAAATGGATGTATATTGATTGGAGGAGTTCTAGTAAAAATGAAGGAAATTTGAAAAATATTCCTAACTCCATCATGTAATCAAATTATCATGTGTGAAGATCTATGTATGTAGACTCAGAACATGTATGTTTCTTTCTTTAAGGGTTCCTACTAATATATGAGAATCCACATTAGTGAATTTATCACATATGAGAATCCATATAGCCAAAGTAACCGATATAATGTAATATAAAACATATATGTGTCTGTGTGTGAAAAATATAAATCCACATAAAGGGATATCCCCTATATCCTGGGTGAAAATTTTTGAGTTTCAAGAATGAATTATTTGACGATAAATTTAACTATTATGATTCCAAAGTTGATCTTCAAGGATTAAAATATGAAAAACACCAAAACAATGGTGTGGGATTCAATCTTGTAATATTAATATACTGGTCTTAAATCTTTGATATATGAATATCAAATCCGTAGAAGTTCTGAAATTATTTAAATTAAAAAAATTATTTAGAATAATTCTAAATTAATTAATAAAACAATGTGATGATACTCCATTTTTTTGATCTTCATGGATATTAATATTATGGCCAAAAATATTTTTTATTGAAGCCAAAGTTGGAGGAGTGATGATAAAGAAAGATTTTTTTTAATTTCTACAATGAAAATAAAGGATGATAGATGTTTTCATACATGAATAAATATCTATAGTGGATTTTTTGGAAAATAAGAAAAGGAAATAGATCGAGTCTTAATGAGTTTGAATGATAAAATAAATCTAGTGTTTGTTAACTAATTTAATTGATAATAACACACATTTTTTAAAATAATTTTAAGCTAATACAATTAGATTAGAAAGTATAAAGTGCAACTGAAAGAAGATATAAGAGTGTAGATTACTGTTTATAGCAAAGTGTTAAATGAGAAATAAATGAGAAATAAGAAAAAAATTAATGGAACTCTGGTTATTATATAGTATATAGTTGTTTAATAAAAAATAAATAAATAGATTTTGGGTAGGACCTATGTATAAAAAAGTTCTAAAAGATCATCAAATACATACATGATGGAGAAATAAATTCAGAAGATCATGGGAACCAATTTTTTTATAATTTTATATTTTATAAATATAGTAATACATTGTAGGTTACCTAGGTATAATGTGAAAAATATTATGAGAGAAAAATGTGTGAAAATTGAGAATACAAGTTTTTTTGTGTGTAAATTGTTTTGAAGAACTCTCTATGAATAAGTATAAAGAGATCCTAATACTGTTTAACGATGTTTTGATCACTTTGTTATCAAAACATAAGTGGTAAGAAGAATATCCTTTGAAATCTTTGGTTATAGAATATTGATGAAAATAATTTTAGCAAGGCTGAACATGTATGTTGATTTTTTATTTATATGAAATTGATTAAATTAATGAAATTAGGTGTTACTCATGTGAGGTTAGAGAGTGAGTGATATAGAAAGGTGATCATTCATTCAAATTATTTATGAAAATGTATTTTAAGAAGTTAAAATGTTATAGATTATTCTGGAATAATTTCTAGAAATTGAAGAAGTTGATTTTTAGTTGATAGTGATCAATATTATTAATGAAGATGAATCATGTGTGATGTTTTTGATATACTTACTTGGATTAGACTTAAATAAAAACTTACATATATATGATAAAATTTGAAAGAAACAATGGGACTTGGGGTGGGTCTGCAGATCACAGTGTGAATCGGTGACTAAATTGAGAAGTAATTGAATAACTATAGTATGAAGAAAAAAAGAATAGACATATGATAAGATATATAGTGTATAGTGTGAATTTTTATGAGTTCATATCAGTTTGTCTATAAAATATTCTACTGATATGATATGACTTGAATTGTAGTATACAATCAATGCAGGGTTTTCTAACCAATATGTAAAGGATCATGTCTTAAACTAAACCATAAACATTATTTTCTTATTCTACATTTATTTAATGTAATATTAAAGTGAGTAAGTGATGAAAAAAATTGAGTGGGTTAATACAAAACAAGTCTATTGGGTTAAATTTATTTAGAAATATTCAATAAAACAAACCACAAATTCACCCCTCCCTTATTAGTAGTTCCGTGGTATTTTTGTAATAAAAATTACTATTAGAGAAATATCTAGTTTCCTCTAAAAATATTTGAATGAATTTTAGAAGTGATATGATTGAAAACTTATTCTCAAATCATTATATCCATCTCTACACCTACTAAATCCAAAATGGGATTTTCTTCCAAGAGTGTGAAAAACTAGAAATAATGAGGTAGAGAAAATTACCAAAATATAAAAAATCTGAAAGATCTTCCACTACTTGAGTTTGGAAAAATAAGTTAGTGATCATATAATGAATTAGTTAATAAAGATCATATTAATGATTCAAGATCAATATTTTATGTGTTTGAGGAATATAAAGTCATTAGAATAACTAAATACTTTTTTCTCACATATTGGGTAGTATCATGAAAACGTTTCCACTGTGGTTGTTACCTATATGTTGGATTTTATTGAGAAATGTTGTGATAAAAAATCACTTCTTGATGAAGAAACTAATTCCATGGATAAATAATTGGAAAATTATGTTTGATGATGTAGTACCCTAACAAAATATGTGAGAAAACTAAGAGTGTGACAACTACACTTTATAATGAAAATATTTCCATGGTTTTTAAATAATTACAATGAAATGTTTTTTATAAATATTTATTTAAGAATTATTTTAATAAATGATTAATTAACTTAAAAATTTACAAAAACTAACAATGATTATTAAGGACACATACCTTGAGGTTAACTAAAAAAAGTGAATGAATTTGAAAATTCAATTGAAGAGAAAACGAGGTTGCATGACAAACAAATTTAAGAGATGAAGAAGTATTATAAATCCAACTTAACATTAGTATAGGATGATAAATAACATCTAAAAATTAATTGTTAGGAATTATATGTGAAATCAATTGATATAAAATAAACCCCAGTTATAAGTTTCAAGTGCATTATTAAGAAGAAATAATTTTTTACTCTTATTTCATATATTATATTTCTATAAAAAGAGACAAAAAAAGATGTAAAAGGCAGCCTATTATCATGTAGAAAATCTTCCAACTAAAACTTATATAAAAGGGTAACTCACTTATATAAAATTTTTATTTTTACTAATTATGCCTTAACTTCATGTGTAGGAAAAAAATATAAAGCTATAAAAATATAGGCATGTGAAAAATTGGGTAAGAAAAAAATAGATCTAGGGGAGAGGCAAATAAGTTCTAGAATAATAGTTACATAAAGAGATCCTAAACAAGTGGATAAACAACATAAAATAATCAAGGTTTTCAATCATAAAATCATAGATAGATTTCATCAATAAGAAAATAAAAGAATTTGTTTTCTGCTAATAATGGTTTAAGAACATGGACATTATTTTTTGGTATATAATGTAGAAATATCAATCCAATAAAGGCTAGTGAGTAATGGGAGAAAATATGAAAATAGAATCAACCCTACTACATAGTAGTTAAAACTAGAAAACAATATGAATATTCCCTTGAAAAATTGATAAAAGTGTCTTGATATTTTTTGTAAATTTTAAAAATATAGGACCACACATATGATGAATGATTGTATACACTAATAAAAAATCCTATGTTGATTAAGGAAATATACCACTATTTTAGATGACGATAATGAATATAAGTAAGGTCAAGTAATCTTTGGGAATGAATCTATATATCAGGATAATAAAGAAGACTACACAGGATGTTCAATACTCTAATATAAAATAAAACAAGAGATAATCTAAAAATATTATGAAAATGATGTCACATATGAGATAGGAAGATGATTCTATTATGGTAAGATAGGTAATGTCATATACCATTTCAATCATACCATGAAAACTAATTCTAAACAATGAAATATTAAACCTAGAGATAATTCAATCAAGGAATAAGATTGTAAGACTAGATTGGTAGTTGAAACTCCTTGTGAAGAATATGAAATACTACCTAGAAAGGGAAAATTAAATATTTTAAATATGTTTTTGAAAGGTGAAATCTAGTTATACATTGTTTTAATATGTTCATGAATAAACTTTTAGTTAAGATAGATCTTTTGAATATTAAATAAAAAGAACCAACAGTTTTATATACATAATATGATTATATAAATAAAAAGTTGACACAATTCAAGAAGGTTTAAAATTACAAGAAGGAATTCTTAGTTATATATCATGGTTAATAGAAATATGTAAGTGAATTAGAGAAAAATGAAAATAATCTTACCTCTCTGGTTTTTCATGTAAAATAGTCTACTTTTGTTATAACACAAGATGAGGTAGATTCCATCTTCCCAAAATTGGAAGGGGTCAATAAATCTAAGTGTGGTAGTGTGAATAAATTTTTATATGAATTTCATGGGTTGGGAAATCTATATTAACCCTCACAGTCAAATTTAGAAGACCTTTGAAGAGCCAATTTTTTCACAAATTAATATTAATCTTCTTGGATATTAAAGAATTCAATGTTAAGTTTTATGGGAAGCATCCGCTGAGGGGGATCTAAGAAAGGATTCAATTGTCCATAGATATATAAATTTCTAAAAAATATTTAATTCTATAAATATTTTAAGAAAACTAAAATTTGATGTGCATTTTTAAATCTTATAGCGTTATTTTAATTTATATTGGTTATATTATCAAGGAGGAGTATTTATCTAAAAAAGGGGAGCAAACAAACATTCACATGAACGTCCTGATGTGTTTTTTGAAGTGATTATAGGTCTAGAAAGTGTTTTTGGAAATCAAAATTAAATTACACATTTAAATTAATACTCTATGTTGGTACCACATAGAGAAGTGTAAATGGATAACTTTGGTTTCTAGATTATAAATTATTATTTTCTATACTGGGTTTACCCATTAAGACATAGAATGATTAATTGATAAATCTTTTTTAAGAACTCTTTGGTTCATTCATTCTCTATAGAAATTTGAAGAACATAGGGAGAAGATATTTGTGTTTTAAAAGGATTTTATTTCCCTTATATTAAGGGGGAACAACGTTTCCCAACCTTTTTGTTCATTTTCAATTATAGGGAGCAAAATGACATTGGCTATTGATATAAATTTTTAAGTTACTATAAATAACAAGTGTGAGATTAAAGTTCCATGGCAGGAAGATTATTTTTTTCACTATCAATTCCATTAAGTAAGTTTGATGATATTGGTGGTGGAGTGAGAATCCCCCAATGACTAGAGAATAAAAAAGCTACCCATGTATTTGGGTAAATAAGGTGTTGGGTTCTTTGTGAGAAACCTCACTTGTGAAGATTACTAATATGGTACTCATGTTTAACACAAGTAATAATTTACTTGAGTGTGTTTTACTATATTTTGCAAATAAATGAAGTATATTCAGGTATATTAATATTTTTATAGTCATGTTTTTCTATATTAAAATATAGCACACTGGGTGGGATTAAATTGTTAGAGCATTGAAGAATCCATTAATGTGTACATATGTCTGAACCTGATGAAACACACTTTGATGAAAGATAAATATATGTTAAAGTGATGTATGTACTGATCTAAACCTAATTAATCCAATTGGAATGGTTAATTTTCAAAAAATTGAATGGTAATGGTGTTGTGTTTTTTAGATAGGGTTAATATATCCCCAAAGTTGTTTTGAAATGTTTTCAATTGGATGAGAGTGGATAGAGACAGACCAAAGAAGATCTGGATTGAAATAAATGAAATCTAAATATTTTTTCTCCATGTCCATGATTCATGTAGAAATTTTCCCGATATATTTGAATCCTTCATGTAATATAATTCTCCTAGATGAAGAATTGTGTTGGGATATTCGGGCCTCATATGGAACTTGATATCTAGGTTCTAACTCTTGTATGGGTTTCCATGTTGTTGAATTCATCTTGTATGATAATCCATATAGCCAATGAATCTATCCTAAAAGATTTCATCATATATTATGAAATGTTTAAATTCTTATAACTGAATTTCCCCAATGTTCTAGGTGAAAAGTTTTATGTTTCGCAAACTTTTAATTAGAGAATAAATTTGATTGTAATGATTCTAAATATTATGTTCCAGGTTTGAAATATGAAAACACCAAAAAGGGTGTGTGATTTAATCTTGAAATATTTATGTGTTTATCTTCAACATTTTTTAGTTAATAAACAATTCTATATAAGTTCTGGAATTATTTTTAATGAATAATTTATTTAAATAAATCCTAGAAAAAATAAGAATTGATTGTTGAAATTATCTATTTTAGTAATATTTTTTACATATATCTGTATATTATAACCAAAACAATGAACATAATTCAACATAATAATGCAATAAGACTTATAAGGAAATAAGTTATTAAAATTTACACACAAAAAATCATGGAGGATGGACATTTTCATGCAAGAAGAAAAATATAAAGAGGAATTTTGATAAAATAAAAAAGAATATAATTGAATAACTTTTATATGTTTTAAAAAAATAATTTTGGAGTTTCATGACTAATTTAATATAGAGTAATGCACATGTATTTGAATAGTTAAAAGGTGAAGACAATAATATGACAAATACTTAAGTAAAAATAAATGAAGCTAGGTGGGACTAGAAAAAAAATCATTAGAGAGATAAATAATAAATAAATGAGGAAGAGAGAAAAGAAAGGTCACTTGGGTCCTTATATAAGAGATAACCATTTGAGAAAAAATATAGATATCATGGGTGTGAACCTGGTATAAAATATGTGGCAAGGAACACAATACAAAACCATTAGGGATTAATTAAATGATAAGATCAAGAAAATCAACTTTTAATGTACTTTAAATATTCTAAATATATAAAATTAATGTTGGTGACCTACATATAAAAGTGAAAAAATATATTTTCAGAGTTGAATGTGAAAAAAATTGAGATTCTGAGAGATTTTCTAGTTTTCTAAATATTGGATAACTCTAAAAGAATATGTAGAAGTACATATTGATACATTTATAATAATTTATAATCAACTAGGTATCGAAGAAAATTTGTGAAGAATATGATCATATGGAATTCTTGGTTCTAGAAGCTTGAGAAGAAGAATCTAAGCAAGACCAACTTATCGGTATCTAATTATTTATTTATATACAGTCAGGTCACATGAATGTATTATAATTTTATTGAAATTGAAGATCATGGTAGATAAAATTTTGAGTTATACATCCAGTTTATCTGTCTAGATAAGAATATATGAAGTATATTTACAAGTAGTGATCAAGTTCTAATGTATTCTTTAAGAGTCTATGGCCTTTAAGTAAGATGTTGTTGAGTTTAAGAAGACCAAAATTATTTATGCAGATGCATCCTATCAAAAGATACAAATCTAGTTCCAAGGAGAATCATAGAGTAAACACTTGCTTATATATAGTGTCGATACATAAATCCTATGCGATAGAAGTTATTTATGGAGATCACCATGGTACTCAGTGATTATAGTGAGAAGATATTAGAGAATACCAGTTGTAATCTTACAAAATAAATCCCATGGTAATAAGGAAATTGGATGGTGTGACTCTAGCTAAGATAAGATCATTATGACTCTGAACTTGTCCACTCATAATTAATGATATTAATTACTGTGTAGAACCTATGTTCTTTTCTAACCAACAAGATAAGCATTAGATCTTTGTATTTAACCTTGTAGATTCATGTCATCATGTGACTTTATTTACTACATTTCCCTAGTGAGTTAGTGAGACACAAGAGTGTGTTGATCGAGATAGAATGAGTCTATGAGTTTAAACTTATTATGAAATAATTTTTTAATTTGTTGCCCAATTCACCCATATCATCTTAAAGTTCCATAAGTCCTTTATAAATTTCAATAACATCTACTATCATAAATATATGGGAATTCCCCTTTTAATGGTTTAAGTTATATACATTTAGAAAGAGATATCTCCTTTATTATCCCCTTCATTTCCTGATTCATCCTAGTATTGATGTTTTTACTCTTTTGGAAAAGTGTAATTAATATATAACTATTATCCTGGTGACCTAGCTTATGACATGTTATATAGACTTCATCCAATGTTTGAAATATATTCTCAACCTTTATTCAATATTTTTAGGGTTTTTATGAATTTATGTTCTTTGAATGGGATGATTACCCCCACATGTTCAAGCTCTTAAACCTCCTTGATTCATACAAATTTGTATCATTCAACCAAACCATCATTTTCATATGTTTGAAATCCTCCATGGTGCCAATAGTATCCATAAAAGGTATAATTACTTTTATAAAAAGTATTAAGGAATACAACATTTTTGATTATTCCTTATTTTGACTATTAATCTTGGATTATTATTTTTTAGACTATGTTTTGTTAACTCCATACATGTTATTCTTAAAAATAGGAATCTGATCATCCTTTTCAAATCCACTAGTTTTATAAATTTTTTTAGTTTAATTTTGGGTTTCTAAACTTTTCATATTTCTATGATTTACCTGAATTAGCCACAAACATCATCTCAATAAATTTATCCCTATTCTTCTAATATTTACTAACATTTTCTGATTGTTACCATTTTTATAAAGACTTTATCTGGTCTTCCTTATCCCTTACAATCTTCTATATTTCTTATACTTCTAGATTTAAAATGTGGAAATTGAATTTAAATGTATTGAGTTCCTTCTTATAACTCACTAATTTATATTTAATATGTCAAAAAACATCCATTTTTTTCTTTATATTACCTTTTATAAAAATATTTTATATCATATAATAACTATGAAGCATTCTTAGATCATAGACCTCCTTCTTCTCGAAGTAATTTTATTCATCATGTTCATATTCCTTGTTATTGGTAAGTTGAACATACCTTTTAAATTTTCCTGTTTTCTTTTCAAGATTTTTAATTTTCTGAAACATTCATTCAACAACATTTTCAATAATATACCATATACATTTTTAATATTTAGTTTCATAGTCACTAATTTTATCACTAGTGGAATTTAATTCATTCATCATTGTAATGAGTAGTTTCTCATATTCTTCATCATCAAAAGTCTCAAATTTGTCTTCACCTTCACAATCACTTCATCCTTAAAGCATAGATTAGAAAATCAACTTTTTATATCTATAATACTTCCTACCCTTACCTTTGTATGTAGTATTTTATTTTTCATAATGCTTATTCATGGGTCTTATTCATCTTTCTTATTCTCTATCATTGGATTATTGTTCCTTCAATATTAGTGAGTTTTCTACAAAGTGTCTAATAGATCCAAAGATGAAAAATGTTAATGTAATATTACCATTTTACTATCTAGTACCCTATATCACCCTTATCGATAGAATGTAAGTTCACATAATTATACATTCTCTTATAGTTCAAAGTCATAAAAACCAACCTCATCACATTTTTCTTTCATCTTTCTTTTCTCCTTATTTGAACATCTAAAACAGATATATTTTTAATACTTATGTTTTTTTATGGTATAATTGTACTTCCTAATATAATAGGCTAGAAGAATACTATATAGATCATAAAAAATTCTCTTGTTTAGTTTATGATCATTTAGTAATCTTTATCCCTTTTAATTTTAAAAACACAATATTAGATAAGGAAGATGGTATAGTCTCACAAGAATACCCATTATTCTTAATTTTACTTCTATAATTTCATCCATGGTATCACCATCAGTACAAGGATTGAATCCATCAGTTTTAGTATGTAAAACATACAGACATAATGAAAAGATATTTTGAAATCAATAATCCTTGGAAAATTGGTAATTCTTCTCATAAAAATGGGTATCCTATTAATATTCACTAATTTATTGTGGACTAATATTCGAGGAATAGAATTCAGGGAAAAATATTAAACTACATAGAAACAACATTACTCTAATCTCTAAGTAACATTGATTTAATCGAAGTGAAATAGAAACTTATACGAATTTAAAACCCACCCATAGGATCATTAAAATCCATGGGGGTGAATAAGTAGTTAAAAAACGTTTTATAGTTTACCTTTAAACCATATTTGTTAGTTAGATGAAAATGAAATAGTTTTTAAAACACAGACAGATATCTAATACTAAAATTTATAAAGTTTACTTCACAAGAATAGTAGTTAATCATTGGATTGATCTTGAAACGCCAAATATCACATATCCCACTAGAATAAAACTTATGGTTTATAAAAAACAAGTAATAACTATGAACTTACAATACAGAATAGTCTCCAGATGGTATATGTGCATCACCCATAGTAATAATTATTTAAAGAATTTATGCCACAATAGGAAAGTATTCCACTACATCAAATTTTGATTTAATTGTCAAGTTATTGTTTCCTTATTCTCAACTTTAACTATAATAATTATACTCTTCTTCTTCCTCCTCAATTTATAATACAATAGTAATAAAGAACTTGTTATCATTTTATTTTTTTTCTTTCACCCTCTTTTCAACATCACAAACATAATAATGTATTGATTATTCCTATAAATTCAATACACTAGTTCCTTCTTCATTTTTTTCCTCTATATTCACTAAATATTTGTTAATATTATTTCAATAGTAAATTATATAAATTCCATGTATATGAACCTCTTAAAAAATAGAGTCCAATAAATCCTGATTCATTCTATAGATTTCTCATATCTTTGAATTTCTAATTCCCTCTATTAATATACTTTAATAAATAAATATCATACTTATATTAATCTCAATATAAATTCTATTTCTTAAATCTCCCATAAAAATCATTATAGTTATATAAATTTGAATGGTCCATTCATGGTTTCATAAAATAATATAATTTCAGTTCTTCTTGTAATGAGGAGTCCTTGAAAATAATCAAGAACCAAAATCATTTATTTTCATATTTATCTTCATGATAAACAAACCATATTTTGCCATCTAATTAATTTATTTATCTATAATATTATTATATAAAAACTAAAATTATTTTTTTCAATGTTTACCAAATTTTCTCTAAGGTGTGACTCAAGAAAATATTTACATGACTCATATATAGCATGAAATGACAGATACAATCCTTTTGAATGACTCATATAAAACATCAAAAGGCTTTTAAAAAGAATCAAATGGCTCCTACATAGAGTGAAATTAAACATGCAATAGACTAAATGACTCATGCATAGTCACAAAAGAATAATATATAGACACCATACCTATGTAAAATTATCATCGGTTTGTTGAATGACTCAGATGTATATTCCTAATACATATCAAAATTACATAAAACACCTATAAATTCCAAAATTCGTTTTTAACTTATTTATGAACACCTATATTCTTGTTGAGAACACATACAAATAACCAAAATAACATCACCACAAATAATTACCTTAATTTAATTTGAGTGTGATCCAATTTACTAACCACATCCTCTTCAATAATCACCATAGAAACTTACCTAGATAATCTACTTCAATACCAAAAAACAAAAACACATTTATGGGCCTCTAATAAATTCTATAAAATTTATATTCCTCTAAAACTTCCTAAATTCATTACTAGGACTCAACACATAGATTATTTTAAATAACTAAGAGGGAGGAGAATTAGTAATTTAATTTACTTTTACATGTCCTTATTGAAACATCCATCAACACTAGTTAAAGTCAAATTAGATCACTATCAAACTAACACACTTAAAGGGAAAATCTGATTCACAAATTCTAGTTTACAAATTGAAAGGATGGTATTGGAATGATCCAAATTTCACAAAGACCATACAACATATTAGTATCAGTATATTGGTACAAATGAGCAATGAATTTCCTTGTATCCATGATACATTTCTATCAACAATATCTAAGTGATTATTGTACTATTTAAAATCATAAATGTTTTTTTAATAATAAGGGAGTCTAGAATTGTATTTTACTCTTATTCATGTTGTTGAGGTGATGTTTCAACCACAACTTCTTCATCATATATAACTATAATTTACTAATTCACACTGTAAAATCCACACTACCACTTCATCTAATACTTCTTACTATAAAAAATATTCTCACTAATTTATAAGGATAGTTCTATATAATTTCCTTCTTCTATAATGCATCACATTGAAGATATATATAACGCAAAACTTTCACATAAACCACCCTAAACCATATAATCAGAATTTAGAAATAAAATTAAAATTAAATTAACAAAATTTCATACATTACGATTAAAATTTTCTTTTTATTCTCACTTCCTATTATTTTCAAAAACTATCCTAACTAGGTTTTTTCAATGTAATAATTTCTATAGTTTTTCTGGGAACTTACATTGTATCCTTCCCTTATTCATTCAAAATTACTTTTCTTTAATGTAAAATCCTTATTCTTCTTTCTTCTAAATCACAAATCTCATTCAGTGATGTTTTCCCCCTGATCTAACTATTTTAGAATCATCCCAACTATTTTATTTTTTAAGGAACACTATAATATCACATTTAAATTCAGTAGACTTCCAAAATTATTACTAATCCATTGAATCATATGCATGTTTAGATCTCTCATACAAAAAAAAATAGGATTACTTGTACACAGATTGAATTGACTCAAATGTAGGGGAAATAACTCATATGTTAGATCATATGAAACATCTATAGAACACAATGACTCTTATGTTGGTATAATAGCTCATACACATTTCAATAATAACTTATATGGTCTTCAAGGATAACCCAAACACTTATTCATAAATTTTCTATTTTCTAATTCACTCTAAATTCAAAAATACTTAGTAATAATTATAGATTTTTTCTAAACTCTTTAATAATAAGTCACATCATCTTAAGGAACTTTATCTCAAATGAATCATTAAACATCACTTGAGTTTGAACATGATTTATGTTTTGAGAAAAAAATAAAACTAAATAATCACATCCACTTCAACATACCTAATCTCATTCTCTATAAAATTTCCTTAATATATAGGAGACTTCTTGAAAAAATAATTTTCACAAGTATTAAACTCCATCCAAACATCTCTTGGCTGCAACAATCACCCCATTTTTGTTTTTAATAAATTAAGAAACAAAAATAACAATCTTACTCAATACTCTTAGAAAAGACCCATCACTCAATACTTTTAATCCAACTAGAGTGAACTAGGTTTATTATAAAAATAATGTTAAATAATTTCCTGTTTTATATAAACTAGTTATTTACATTCATATCTTCATTAAACCTGATCCTATTTATTAATCTTAATGATGTTATCCAATGTCAAATTTAATATGATAATGGATCTCTTCTTCCTCAACCAGTACTTTTTAATCCAATAGTATCATACATAAACTTGAAATATTTTCCCCTAGAATATCTAATACACAAAAAATTTCATACACTTCAACAAACAAATATAATAGTTTGCACTTACATAACTATATCCACATGTAATACCTCATATATTTAGCTATTTAATAACTCTATATAAATACATGATCCAACTAAATAAGATACCTCTTCCGCATTTGAAAAATTCATATTAATGGATTTATATAAAAAATAGTTCACTCTCCCATGGTAAATACAATTAGAAAATACATAATGGAATAAAATGATTTATTTCAACTTTCATTTTAGTCAATATTTAAAAACAAAAATCTAAAAATATTAGATACTAGACTTACGACCATAACTTATCACTAATGAGAATGAGGTTGGAAACCCATTAGAAACCCCAACTTTTGAAATGCATCATTTGGTAACGATTAATATGAAATTTCATCCACTTTCCCCTTGGTACAAAAAAATATAGAAAAACATCAATCTTTATATCCTTGTGATTTCAACATGAAATTTGAAAAATATTTCCAAAATATTAATATCAATTTTAATTATCACATCCCATGAGTAGTGGTAATCTCACATCCACATTAAGATCCTCCAACTCAATTTGCATCTGTATAATTTATGTTTCATAATGAGGGGTGGGCTCATAATCGACTTTAGATGTACATTAAGTCATAGAACTTTAATTATTAGTATGAAAATATACACTCATATCTCCAAGGAAGAAAAAAAAATCAATATTTATATTTTACCACTAGTATTTTCTTCCCAATCTACATATGAAAATCCAAAATTGATTAATTTGTCCTTCGTTGGCATATTTCATCCCAAATTGAACTATTCCTTTTATGTTTGTAGAAATCATTTCTCCAACCCTAAAGTGGGAATCTTATGGTTCAGATTAATTCATAGGACATAGAGAAATATCATACAAAATTTATATACTTAAAGTTGTGAAGTATAACAAAATCCCAATAATCTTATAAAATTATTATTTTTCCACCTTCTTCCATTCCATATATTTATATAACTTGTTTTCCAGTGAAATTTGTGTGGAAAATGGATTTAAATAATCTATGACATACTTCTTACAAATAATATATTCATACTTCTCCGAAGAAATGAAAATGTTATCTTTATCTTAACCAATTTTCAAACCAAGAAAACATATATTTGGAAAAAAATAGAACATCCAAAATACTACTTCATATCTGAATTAAATTCATTACAAATTATTTATTAATTTACCAAATAATATAGTATCTTATATATAAATAATAATAATGATATATTGCACAATTTCATCATTTTTGTAGAGTTTGTTGTCTCCTCATCCTTTCTGAATTTCAACTTATTTAAGTAGATATCCAACAATGAATACCATGATCTAAGGGATTGTTTTTACCAATATAAATAGTAATTTTACTATAAAACAAAATTCACATAATCACCAATCAATAATCCATAATGTTTATTAATATATACCACATCTTCCAAATCACCATTGAGTAAGGTCGAATTTACAGCCATTTAGAATATATTGCCTTACCTTTGGCATAGAGTATCATGAAATATTCTTGGGGATTCTGGTATTTCCAAAAGATTAAAGTCCACATCAAAATCAATTCTATCCACTTGAGAATATCATTTATATAAAATTAATTATTTGTTTCTTAAAACTCCTCTATTTACATTCAACTAGATTTGAAACATCCACTTTTTTCTAGTAATACTCATATATTTATTCATAGGTCCCAATTCCCATGTCTCATTATTCTTCTTATGGTCGAGTCCATAAATCATTCCATCATCCCTATATAGATTTGTTAAAGTTTCTTTAACGTATCTTGGTTTAACATGTGAAAACTGTGAGGTATGTGATGTTGTTCACAAATCTTAACTACTTTGAACATATATCCCTCAATCTATAATGATAATTTTTACTTCAAATATTTTTCTATAAATTTAATAATATAGATGAGGTTATTATTCCTCACATTAATAGGCTAAATCATCATTATTAAACTGAACATCTTCTTCATAGTGATGCGTTCCAATTTTCATTTGAATTTTTTCATTCCTTTTTTATCTCGGTAGAGTTTTTCATTGGATTGGTTTTTGAACTGGATGTGTATAGTTAGGTACCATACAATTATGAAAATCAGTGATTTTTTGTGATGGTTAATCTCTTATTCTATTTATGGTTTGATGTTTGATTGTATATTTTGTATTTATCTTCCTTGATAATGATGATTTGGTCTCTAGTGTGGTCCTCTAGAAAGGTTTCCATCCACTCAGATATTCCCCAACGTTTTAGTCCAACACTCCCTTCTCAATCTGTATAGTGCAGTGGTATCCTAGTAGATTTTGATATATGTTGTTCAGGTGGATTTGGGTCTCTAGGAGGGTGACCAGCTTTCTATTTTCTCTAGTTAATGAAGTTCATATTGTTCTATGGTGTTTTCTTTTGATACCTTTTTAGTGTCAATAATGGTGCTTTACAGTGGTGATGATGGTGTTATTTATGGTGGTGATGCTGGTTTTCGAAGCGCAGATCACACAACCATACTAGTTGCATCGGTTTTAGTGGTATGATATTGTGGTGGTTCTATGGTTAGTGGTTATATTCCAGTGATATGAAGGGAACATGGTTCACTCTTCTATCATGGGAACAAATTGAGGTGGCTCGTTACTTAATGTTTTGTGACCCGAGGTGTCTTGAAGGTGATGGGATGGCACATGGTTAATTTTAATTTCAAAATGATGTCTATGATGTTATCATCTATGGGTTTTGAATTTTGAAATATTGTGGTTTGGCATAAAGGTAGTTGTTGTGATGTTACCAATTAACCATAAATTGGATTTTAAGAAAATGTATTAAAAGAAAAAAATACTTTATAATCACTTCTAAAACATATTTTTTTATGTATATATTTATTATTTATATTTTATATAACATTCACATTAATATTCTGAACAATATTCTCTTTAAATTTTTTATAAAACTATTGTCCTATTTTAAGGATAACCATTGAATATCCCTTCAAGAACATCCTAATAAAACTTTACACGATTTTATGCTTTAAAATTGATCACACAATGATTTCCAAACAACCTTAGATTCTTTAAACAATGATAATTATTTGAAAACATATCATATATGGAAATAAAAAAAATCATAATATATAATTACCGATTTTGAATAAATTCATTTCTCCAATGGCCTACCTCCTAAAATACTGAGATGTGTCATGCTTCATCAACAAAGTATACACCCTATCCATTAATTAAATATTATTACATTCATCCAAACCATTTTTTCTACCCTATATGGTGTATTGATTTCATGGTGAATACCATGTTTTTTCATATAATCATACATATTTCTTCATTTTTATTCAACACCAATTTCAACATGGATCTTATTTAAACTAAAATTGCATTCCTTTCATGAACATATAATGAAATTAAAAGGAACTCTTAGAGACAAAAATTTATATTTCATAAAAATAATTCAAGTAATATGAGGAAATTAATCATAAAAGTGAATATAATACTTTTATTCATTCATTTAATTCTTCCTCATAGGCCTACATATATCTGAATTTTTGAGTTCCAATGGTTGGGTATATAGAATCTCTACCTTATTATCTAAATAATTTACAATATTTCCCAATTGTAATGTTGAGAACATCCCATTCCTTTGTCCTATCATCATATGAACATCACATAAATTATCTCATCAAGTGCTCTTAATCATGTTATATTGACCCGTATGGCTACGCCTTGTATTCCATAATTGACGTTCTACTTTCATTTTTAGGTATAATGAGCTTCCAGCATAACCTACATGAAAAATGTATCCCTTGTTCACTAAACTATTGTAATAATGCACACATCGTCTATGATAATCACAAAATTTCAACCCTATTAAAGGATACCCTCATTTCCTTTATCACATAATTAGCATACTGGAAGAATATTATGTTTCATTCTTTTAAAAAAAGAATATATTCTTGGATGTCAGTTGATCTTTACCTATCACCACGGATATAATACATTTGATTTTCAGTGAACCATAATTTCCAAATGTAACTAATCATTACGTGAACATTTCAACCTTCTTTAAGTGTGTCAAATATTTTTTGATGTGAGTGGAACATTCAATGTCCAAAATCCACGGATTATCTCATTTTGAGACTTTAAATTCTACTTTCATGACTAAATATTTATCTTTACCTTTAACATTACTATTATAAGATTGATGAATATTATATAACATATTTGTATTTTCTTGTAGAATAATTTGGAATTACTTTTATTATTGACTTTCCTAGGAACATATTTCGTAGACTTCTTGAATAATGTAACCAGTTCTGTGGTTTTTGTCTACCAATTCTAATAAATTTATGAAACATATTATTTTTAATGGTAGGAATCCCCCTAAAAAAATTATCCAAAACATCCTAGAATAGTTATAATATATTCTAAATTAAATAAAAATATCTTTTTAATATTCTAGTAGAGTAAAAAGTACCAATCGAATCCATAGGAACCGTGAATTTCTCTATAACCAATATGTTTTTCTAAATTTGATACATGTCTTGTAAATTTTTTTGATATTCCATAATTATATCCTTTTGAAAAAAATTAATAGGGACTCCAAAAACATATTATTTAATTTTGTCTTTTGTTAATTCCCTTTGTATTTTTCAGTTCTATCCATTTTCACTTTAAGTTAGAGTTCAAAAAATTTCCATATTTCTGATATTCACATAATTTTTCAGCAAAATTGGTCTTCCTGACTTGTTTTTTATTCTAAAACACATTTAATAACTTTTTATGATTTTTTCACTCTTAGGGATAAGTTTCTTCTGTCCTTTACATACCATGTACTTCTTTGAACATTATACATCCTCAAAGATAGAGTTATATAAGAAAGATTTAGAATTGTTCAGTTAAACATAATCTATATCTAGTTTATATTCAATATGTTTAGGATATTTCTATTGATCCTTTACCT
Organism: Viscum album; assembly: GCA_963277665.1. NCBI lineage: Eukaryota > Viridiplantae > Streptophyta > Magnoliopsida > Santalales > Viscaceae > Viscum > Viscum album. The sequence goes on from OY728145.1 coordinate 196,076,663, forward strand.
TTTATCCCATACTGAGTTTTATATTTTTCTCATCACTAAAATTGTATTTTAGATCATCAATTTGTTTTTATAGTAATGATTTTTCTTTGTCTTGGTAAGATCTTATACTACGATAATATTTATTACCAATATTATTTATTATAATTCAATCTCTAGATTTGAGATATTTGAAAAAACTATTTATTAAATATAAAATCTATCTAATTTTCCTCTTATTATCTTCTAAAATTTATACTTTCATTACTATTGAATTATTCTTCATTCACAATTGTGATTATAAAATTTTCAATAATATCACCAAAAGTATCATCTTTCACTTCTCCATAAATTATTTCACAACCCTAACACATGTATAATATTATTACATTTTTTCATTTAGATAAATCATTTCCATTTACTTTATAGGTAAAAATTAATTTATCATTATTTTTTTTATTCTTGAATGTTCTTGTGGTTATTTCTTCTATATATTCACTGGCTTCATATTCCTTTAACTTTATATAGTTCATAATTAAATTCCCAATTGATTATCAAGTAAATAATTTGAGGGGAACCATTCCATTGAGTTTTTAATTTCCTCTTATCATATTTCTAGAAATAAGAGACATAATTTTATCAAAACTCACACCCATTTGTAAATATAAATTAGAATAGTTATCGTCATTTTAAATAATCTTCTTCTTATAAATCTTAGGTTTTTTGGATTTAACGATAATTTTCACTACAACCTAAACCTTATTCATGAAAATTTTATTTTTTTCCTTTATCATAGGTAATTAAATTGTTTTGTAAGTCATCTAGAGGGTGTGTTTTAAAATATTTATCATCTAATGTTTAGATATTAGAAAAAAATGTATTTAATATGAAGTGAGTTGTCTTCTAAATGATAGTGGTTTTTCCAACATCCCGCAGAGAACTCTGATCATGCTCCTAATCTCATTTGCGCTAGGGAACAATTCGTTAATAGTTTCATTAAAATGAATCTGTAGTTTTTCATAATTAAACCATAAAATCTATAGATTATCCCAATTCACTTTAGTATTTCCCTGATATATGTTCTCAGGTTTATCCCATAAGCCTTTTTTAGATTTTGATTTCTTTAAAATTCAAAAAATCACTCTATGTAAGTCATAAAAATAAAGCTTCACAAAAATTTTAATAATTTTAAAAATTATTCTTATTGTCATCTTGAATAGTTTAATTATAAATTCAATGTGGAAACATATAATTTTTAGTGTCCAAGAAATAAAAACTACAAGATAATAGGAGAATAAACATATCTTCCTTCCATATATAATAACCTTTCACATAGAATAAGGGAATCCCCTTACTGATCACTGAATTGTGGTTTTCTATTATATAGACTAGAAATTTGTTACAATATATTAAACTATCTAAGAACCAAAATACTACAACATATAAATAGTATATCATAAATGGTTGAGAAATATCTCTATTATCAATTGAAAAGACACCCATGAATCAAGGGGATTCACATATAGGGGGTGAATTAGTCATTTAAATTATATATATTTTTCTTTCTTATAAAAACAATATGCAATTATTAAAGTAAAATAATATTATTCCCAATCTCACATTAACAAAGAGAATAACATATTAATAGATACAAATTTCAAAAAATGGATAATACATAGCATAATGAACATTTTAACGTGACCACATGGCCCACTAGTATCAATATATAGGTATATATTTGTAGGGAATATCCATGTCCTCATGATATACATCTCATTACTCTATTTGAGTGCTTATCATAAAATTTTCAAGGATGAATGATTTAGTTTTTCAACAATAAATTATTCTCAAACTATAGTGGACATCCATTCAAGTTATTATAGTGTTTTTTCTTTGTTATCTTCTTCAACCTCTGTAGTTTCGTGTTACTTATTTTCTATTAAATATCCAAATCCACTTATTCTTATTCATTCTCTTAAATTTTGTTTTGTTAATTTATATATATATAAATCTTTTTATTCATTTTTCTATCACTCATCACATAGAAAACATTCATACATGACACACATATTTTCACGTTCACCACAAAAATATCTAATTGGAATTTGAAATTGAAAATAAAATTCAAATAAAATTAATTAATTAAACTATTTATGAACTTATTCTTTTTCTTCCCACTTCTTATTCTTCATCTTATTTTCAAACTCAATTCCTTGTTTAGGGAAGCATATCACTATTTTATACAATGTGTCCATGAATTTACAATCTAATTGAGCCACCATTATTCAAATAAACTATTTCTTAAAAAATAAATCCTTATACTTCTATTTAATAAATCAAAAATCCCATTTTAAATTATATTATCCATGATTAAATAGCTATAAAATCATCCATATTGTTTTATTTTAGCCAAATGATTGGGGAAATTCACATATTAATTCCATACAAATCATGAATTCTTACAAATTAATTGACTCAGATGTTAGTCTATATCATTCAAATATAAAGTAAAATAAGTCATAATAGGTTGGAAATTACTCAAACGCTTGATCAAATGACTCTTACGCTATCCACAATGACTCATATATCAATCAATTGACTCATATATAGCCTAAAATTACATATACACAATTGAAGAAATACTCAAATTGTTTTAGTCCTAGTAGGAGTAATGAATTCCATGAGGGGTTAAATTGAAAAATTTAATAATTTTTTAAGAATTATTAGAGTTAATATAATTAGTCAATAGAAAAAAGTATAAACAATCACAAGGTAATTTTTATAGTATCCTAGATCCAAGAGAACAATCTTTTACTCTTCACTTCTCTCAAATGTAAAGATAAATAAACCTGAATAAATTGGAATCTATGAATTTTAATGAATTTACACAACACTTTAAAATTTTCTTTTTAATATCAGGAGCTTCAAGCCATGAATTTCCATTTTGACCCATAGAAGTGTAACCCAACTAGAATAAGTTTAATTTTTAGGAAGAACAGACCTTCATTTTTCCCAAATATAGAGACAACGAAAATTAAAATTACTTTTATTGGTTATAAAAAACTCTAAAATTTCTATTTATGGGTAGTATAACCAAAATCAAAGGTCTTAATTTTGAATGTAATATCAAAAACAATAAATCTAGTACATTGAAAATAATAAATATATCTATAACTATATAAAAAAACTAAAAATAATTATACCTTGTCTTTTGAGGAAACTTGAATCTCTTTCTAAGCGAGTGGGTGTTGAACTATGAAGTTCAAAAATAATGATTATTGAAGTAGTAAAGATTCATTACATTGAAGTGCATCCAAGTTCTTTATCATTAAATATGTAAACATATTCTGCACCATGATGTGAAGTCCACTCATTTTTTAATTAATATTGCTTTTCCACCTCATCCTTTTAATATGTAACAATCTAGTTCTATTGAAACTCATATTTATAGAGTTTTTATACCAAAAATGAATTGAAAATAATAATTTAAGATATCATAGAAATTTTAATTTTACATTCTAGAATAATAAAGTGTGGGAATATAATGTTCAAAATAATGGACGTTTGATATTTATCATTTTTTAGCCAATTAATCTGATTCTATCTTCTGGTTAATAAAAAAATACTCAGAAATTAATATTTTATAATCTATGAATTTCAATAAATGAAATAATACTCAAAAAAATAATGATATAAATTTTAGAAAAAGGAATTAAAAACTTCAATCACATTTAACTTGTAGTGAGGAAATCAATATAGAGTATACATTTATCGTTATGGAATTTAGTAATTTAGAAATATATTTTACACACTACATGTGGACCATATCCTTAAATATATAATATTAGTCTCCTGTAAGTCATGTTACACAATGAATTTTTATATCAGGATGAACAGGATTTATTCAAAATAGATTGAGTACTTCACTATAGGTGTTTTAGTTGGAAAATTTATATATATTTTTGATTATCAACTGAATGAGGCTAATATTCACTAGTTATATTATAATATTCATTTTCATCATTATTCATAAACAATATTTTACTGCATTTTATGATTTGAATGATATTTCACATCATGATTACTATTTTTACTAAAAGAGAACAATTAGTTGGTAAATTTTTTGAGGCATTTTAAATCACCCATTTGTATTAATTTTGATATAAAATTTCATTATAAATTTTCTCATTCAATTATGAGAAATTAAATATTTTGAGCTCATGAATATTTACCTTAGAAGACCAACAATTTGGATTTTCAACCTAGAAAATTCTAGGTTAAGTGAATTGGAAATCATCCCAATACAATCTATGTGTTGGAAATTCTCTAATCCCAATGAAACTGAATATGTATTTTTAGATAGACGGAATCTTGCGTGACATTTCACTCAACTGGGACAAAGTTCAATTCTACCATTTGGATGGTCATCTAGGAGGCCCAAGTTAAACTTTAATATTAGTTCAAATTTTAGGGCCCAAAAATCCATCTCACCATTTCGAGCAAAAATCCTAAATGAATGGTCTAATTGGGATTTAATTTTTATAGCATCAGAAGACTTCCAAATATATATATTTTTATTCTGTGACCAATCCCAATTCTCTCTATATAAAGATATTGCTTTCACATCAATGATGAGAGGGAAAATGAATGCATGATGTCTTTTAAATGATGAAATATTAATTATCCACAAAATTACTGTACCTTTTTTCATCCTAGTTACTGGTTTTAATTTGAGGGGTGTGAACCGACCAAATTAAATATAGGCTCAATTAAATGTATAATCTGTCACGAAAAAAGGGGAGATTTTTTATTTATTTTCATTATAATGTTTTGATGTCTCTTTTTCTTTGTAACGTTTTTCTTTTTCATTAATGTTTTCTAAAATCACCTTAGATTCTCAATAAAACACATTATTATTCTCAATTTATTTTACTTTTTTTACATATTGATACTGCTTAATAAAGTTGTAAATTTATTTACACTGAAACTTGTGGAATTTTTCACATTGTGGTGGAGAGTCTATTATTTATATATTTTCACTTCTTTAATCCATATTCTTTAAGTTAATTTTCGTATTCATTTTAAAGGTTCATATAGATGTAAGGATAGCCATTTTATGGGTTTATCCTTGGGAGTTGAGTAGGGTTAAAAAGAATTTTATTTCATGTTCATTGATATTTTAATCCGTTTATTATTTTAATATTTCCATTCAATGAGTTATTTTCTTCTTCATTTTCACAAACTTTAACAATGACAAATTTTTAGTTCTAGTATGATCCAATACCATGGAGTTTTAATTAAAGAGATCTTATAATTTAATTGGTTATTAGCCTTGGAATTGTCTAAGGATAAGTTTGGTGAATGATTTTGGATAATTACCTCATTTTTGGGATATATCATGAATTGGTGATCTGAATTTTTCTAAGAAAACAAATATATCCAATATATCCATAGAAATAATATAGGATAAATTACAACTAATTATTTATTTACTACAAAATAAAGAGTTTTTTAATTCTTTAATTCATAGAATTTTCATATAAATTTTATTTTTCTTATATCCCAACTAAAATTAATCCCAGGGTTGGACACTTTATAACAAAATCCCAAACAAATTTGAGTATCTCAAGGTTACATCTTTAGTCCCCATGGATTCGACCCCAAAATGTACTACAATGACCACTTCTACCTATAGGGTAAATTTTTTAAAGGATAAATTTAGGAATAATTTATGGGGACCCATATAATCATCTTGACACTCATTTTATTCTCCCCCATTTCTCTTTTCTCACCATAATTTCTCTTATCTTTTTGCCTTTATTTTTCTATGTCTCTTGAGAATATTGAATCCTAATTTGAGTCTAATCTAATGCAGTATCTTCCTCACTAACCCCTCATAAATCCATGATGGAATCAAATAGGAATTCAATATTTGGAAACCCTAACTTATGGGATTTATTTGATCATACATTGAATGATTACACCACACCTGGTGATACGTACAATCATTGGGATAATGAATGTTTATAAGATTAATGTCATTCCCTCTTAAGGATGGTTTAAGATATAAATAATAAGGAGGTCTATTATGCTTATTCTCATATCCTATCTCTTCCTTGGACACTTATTGAATATTAATATAATGAAATGGGGATAATATATTCCATATTTTAATCATTGATATTATAACTACAAAGAATTAAAACTTGTGAGGTACCCCTCAGAACATTAACTATCCCTTCTATACCCTTATATAGATTTTATAGTTTCAAAAAAACCACTCATAACAATAATAAACAACCAAAATTTTACTTTAGGTTAGTTTAAGAGGATAAAATAATTATTGATTAGTGTTTAAATCAACTGGAGTGTTATTTTTTGTATTCAAAAGTGGGAAATTTGATCTCATGGATTCGGTGTCCTAAATTTTTATCCATTGCGGACTTCTTAAAAACAAAAACTGTTGAACCATTCATGGAAATATTTGAATCTAATTTTTACCAACCACTGACACTAATATGGAAAATTTTAGGGTTGAAAAATAGTTTCATGAGGAACTAATTCTTTCAAAAAAATTAGAAAAAAATAATTTTGACTAAAATTCCTAATCTCCTTTAGGAAATGAAAATCATTTCAAACTCAAAATTATGGTCCTTCTTTCCCCAATCATCTATTACTCTATAGGTGATAACTAAAACCTTTCAGTTTTCAATCATTCTTCTACTGAAACCAAAAAATTAGAAATGATCCTCGATGTCTTAGGAATGATTGTAGATGCATTTGTATCAAGAATTTATGATATTCCATTTGTTTTACCACTCATTAGAGGATATATTATTATATTTTTAATATATTCCACACAATGTATCTATATCAATATAGTATTATTCGTGAAAAATTAAATCCTTAAAATTTTAAAAAGTTTTTATTGGGTAAGTTGGGGGGTCCAAGTCAAGATAACAACTTTAAACTATGAATTTTCTTGAGAGGCATCCAATATTTTCAGTGGAATTATTTTATTTTATTTATTTTATTTTATTTTATTTTATTTTGTGTGTTTTTTTGTTTCTTGTTATGGGAAAATCAAGTGGTTTCCATTCTATTCCAATAATGTTTTTGTGTAAGATTCTTGTTATACATAGGTTGATATTTTTTTTGGAAAATCATTTTTCTTTCAAGAGTTTAAACACAATCTTTAATCTTTGTAGAGGCTTCTTTGAGTGGAATTGAGATAAAAGGCGTAATCAAGAGCATCATGAACTTCAACTACAACCACCTAGTGAAATTGTTCTTTGTTTCCTATATCAATTTTCTTATTAAAATCCTCTTCTTTGTCTCTACCTCTTCAAAATTGTATTTTCATTAAACACAGAGAATATCCTTATTCTAACAGAGGGGATAAATTAATAAAAACAAATGTTTCAAATAATTTTTTTTCCATAAATGGAATAAAAAAATATTTATCCTTGATCATGATAACACACACTGAAAAATTTGAAACTTAATATAAAATAGTTTTTCATGAATTGATTCTAAATAAAATCCATATTTAAGTTCATGAACATAGATTTTAGAATGTTTGGTTATCTAATGTTATTTTTTAATGTCTATATTTTCATCCATTTATAAAAAATTCACAATTCACATCCAGTGTATTTTGGGTGTATGTTTTATTTCTTGGGTTCCTTTCATCCTAGAATATGGTTTGGGGGTACTTTTATTTTAATTTGAGTATCTAGAAAAAAATAAAAAAAATACCATATAGAGAAATTTTTTGTCCAAATGCCTTGTTTTCGGCACATGGGGATCGCAAATCCATAGTATTATTTCTAATAGTTATGATTATATCTATATTATGGGGCATAAAATTGAAAAAATGTGGGGGGTTTGGCACTTGGGGATCATGAATATATAGTTTTCTTTGCTATAATTTGTCGTTTCATCTCTATTACTATTCAAACAACCAAAAATAGAAAAAATAAAAGAAAACAAAACAAAATGAAAAAAATGGATACTCATCTTATGGTTTAATGTGATTCTCATCTAGATCTTATATTTATTTTCCCCTTGAACAATAAAATGTGTTCCATGTTTTTTTTATGCACAACACAACAACATGATTAATTGAAATTGGATGAAATATGGTGAGGAATTTTAATAATGGAATGATCTTAGGATTATGATATTTTTATAGACCCAAAATGTTTTCAATTATTTTATTGTCTTGATGATTTTTTATGTCACTTCAAAATGGTAAACATGATATGTTAAAATGTTATAGGAAAAGGGAATTCAATTTTCATAATTTTTAGATACTTTTTACTCGGGACTAGAAAAACATATGTTGGGGGTCTGATTAGCCACTAAATAAGGCTAATATTCATTGATTATTTTATAATATTCATGTGATTAATTAATCATAAACAACTTTTTTATTTTATTTTACAATTTTAACATTATTTTAGATCATGGCTGTAGTTATTTCTTAAAGTGCACTATTACTTTTTACATTTTGTTAAAACATTTAAATCATGCATTTTTATTGATTGAAATTTCATATTTTATTATGAGGTTTCTCGTTAAATTTGGAACAACTCGCCTTTTGGATCACTTGAATATTTACATTGGAAGACCACACTTTTAGATATTCAACCCATAAAATTAAGGGTGAAGTGAATTGAAAATAATCCCAAACAATTCCCTAAAGAAGACATTATCCAATCTCAATGAAAATAAAATTTGATATAGAGATAAAGAACATATTGGGTAACATTTAATTAAACATATAATGAGTACAATTTGTTCTTTTAATAGAGATACATGCATCATAAATTGAACAATATATTCTAATCTATATTTATAGTCCCAAAAACCAATCTCACCATTTTGAGAATACATCTTAAATGAATGATCCAATTTTAATTAAAATTTTAAATCATTTATGATAATTCCTGATATACATATTTTCCTTCTACTAACAATACCAATTCATAATAAATCAACTTAGTTCATAAATTAAATTAGGAGATAGAAATACATTCATGCTATACCAGAAGTGATGAAAGATTAATTATCCAACCACTTTCCTAAAATTTTGGCCACCCTAGTTAGTAGTTCAAATATGAGGGATTTGGATTGACCAAATTTATTCCAAGGATATATTTAATGTGGACTTTTTCATGATAAAAGGGAGAGTTGTCTTTTTTTTCGTTGTAATGTTATGATGCTTCTTTGTCTTTGTAGTTTTTTCATTTCTCATTAATGTTGTTCTAAATCACCTTACCACATTAATAAAACATCTTATTATTCTTAATTTTGTTAATTTTTTGACATAGTGATACCATTGAATCAAATTTGGAATTTATTTACAACAAAACTTGTGATATATTTCACACAATGGTGGATTGTATATTATTTCTATGTTTTTTACTTCATCAATCCAACTTATTTAAGTCAAATATCACCTTATTTTGGAAGGTTTACCATGATGTCAGGATAATAATTTTACGGGTTGATCCAAGGGAGTTTCATTGGGTTTTATTGAATTCTATTTCATATTTATTGATATTTTAATATGTTCATTATTTAAATATTTCAATTCGATGAGTTATTTTCTTCTTCGTTATTGCCAACATTAACAATGAATCATTTTCAGTGCTAGTATAATCCAATTCATTTGAGTGATCATTAAGTGATCCTCTAACTGAACTGGTGATTACCCTTGAAATTGTGTAAGTATTAAATTTTTGAAAGATTTTGGGGAATTGCCTTATTGTTTGGGTACATATTGATTTAGAGATATTAAATTTTTTATGAAGATAAATTCATCAAATCTAACCCTAGTGACAACCTAATATCGACTATAATTCAATAATTTTTTCTCTCTAAATCATTAGTTTTTTCATTCATTATTTCATAAACTTATCTTAAGAACTTTAGATTTATGATATCCCAATTTAAATTAACCCCAATGATGGCCACTTCATTTCCAAAATCCCAAATAAATCAAAGTGTCTCAGGGTTACTTCTTCGGTCCTTATGTATTTGATCACTATATGTACTAAAATGAAAACTTCTTCTTATATTGATAAATTTGGGTGAGACCGCTTTTCAAACAAAATAAAAATGATGTCCCATCGATTCCACTACATTAAACTAATCCCTATGTTTCATTTTAATTATTATTATGAGCCATGATGAACACAAACAAGGTATGGTTATTTTGAGTTGAGTGTTTTGATTGGGTTATTATTCACGGTCAAAACACATTACCTTATTCTTTTTTCCATTTTAAACAAACCATTTTGATTTTCATATTTTATCTAAGAAAAATAAGTATTTAAAATCCTCAATAAAATGATATGGAAATAAAGAATTTACTAATTCCACAAAATCCATGATGATAAAAACTACATGATAGTTACTGTTATGGCATGAAGAATATTGTTTTCATGTTTTTTAAATACAAAATTGCATATCATACAATACTAGAGTGTTAGAAATCTCTTTTTTAAATGTCTTATATGATTATGGAAACATTATTTAATTTAAAATTCTTAAATCCTTGTATTTGTGTAGAATTATATTATTTATTGGAGTATCACACCTTCTACTATATCATTTAATTTCTTAGTATAATAACATAAGATTGAAAATATCAGTTTTCATGAAGATCACTTCTTCAAATATTTAAAAAATTGGAAGATAAAAGGGAGAATATATTTATTATAATAATATAATGATGACATAATTATAATCTAATTAAACATTAATAATTCAATGATTCAGACAAATAAATCATTTCTATAATTTCAATACTCGTGTTAGATAGACTAATAAAAATGAATATTTTCAAATTATCAAAACCTAAAATGGATGTGGTTTGAAGACACACTCTAGAAATATTCCACTTTTGATTATTATAAATAGAATAAAAATTTCAAAAAAATCCAAAATATCTTAAATGTTAAAAAATACAACATTTCAATATAACATTTTTCTTATTGTAGTTAATGAAACTAAATCTTATAATTTTGAAATAAAATATTGGGTAAAAAAACCCCCTAGTAAAACTACAATTACTGGGATAAAAATTTCTCTTCTAAATGTAGAATCAAAAATAGATTTAAACTCTATCAAACATATGGATGGACAATTATTTTAATACCAAACACAAATTTAACAAATAAAAAGAAATTTCATTTATTATAAAATGGTTCACAATCAAACTATGATAAAGAGACATAAAATTATATACAAATGAATATAAAATAAATAAAAAACTATCCTAAACTATAATATTTCCAATCATATTTCAAGAAACCATTAAAAAATATCACATTATTTAAAAAATAAGCTATAAATATAAATTTTAATGAAGATTATTAAAATCCCATATTAAAAAATTGAATAAACTAATAACTACCCCAGAAAACATGCCATATATTGAGTAATTTTACTTTTATCATGCCAAGAAAAAAATTATTTTTCTCATATTTATATAAATATAAAGGCTTAGAAATAATATCATCAAGTTTACCATCCCTTAAACATATTCATATAATATTTTACCATTTTAAACATAATATCCAAAAAAATGATATCTGATGTCAATATATTTTTTCAATATTGATAAAATTGATTTTTAAAATAGTTCTAGAAGAATTGTTTTCACAATATATTGGAATCCTTAAAAAATAAAAACAGAAATTATAATAAGTGTGGTTAATTCATAATGATTCTATACAAAATGATATGGCAAGAACATATCCATATTTTTTAGTAGATAACATAATATAATTTTGTTTCTTTAAACTCCTAGAAACTGAAAATTTACCAAGTAGATGACACATACTTGAGGTAATTTTTATGTTAGTTTTTATCCTTAAAAATATTAATCCAAAAATCATAGTTAAGAGAGTAGCAAGATAAAATAAAAAAAGATTCAATGAAACTTTATCATAAATAATATTCTTATTAATATAATTTGATTCAATTTCATAGTATTATATTGATATATAACACATAAACATACATTAAACATTACATTAGGCAAAGAAGCTGTCAAAAATAATAATAAACCAATCATACCACAAGAAAATTTAGTATTAAAAAATTCTCTCTATTCATATAAATATAATTTAGATAATGTACTAATTGAAGTATTTTAATGTTATATTAAATTTTTACTCTATATTTTAACTAAATTTTTATCATACTTTCATTGAATCAAAAAAAGTAACATCAGTCTTTTGAAAATTTTCAAAGTCATGGAAACATTTTAATGCTTCCATAATACTCATGTCATATTTAAAAGAAATAAAATATAAAAATTCTGTTACAATTTTTTTCACATGACGAACCAAAAATAATATCCTTAATATATATTTGAAAAATTATTTTTTTAACAACATTTTTCAATAAACAAAGAAAGATTCACTCTTCCTTCATAAAAACTATTTTTAAAAATAAAATTACACTACTATAAAATTATCCTACTTTCATTGGGCTATAGACATGGTTCTATAAGTATATTGAAATAGGTATATTGTATCCATTATTATATGACACTATGGTTATATATTATATTTTTCCCACAAACATGGGAAGAAAGTTATTTTCTAAAATGGGAAATAAACAAGTCGAGTAGGGTAAGCCAAGCCCATATGAATTTGATCCAGCATGGATTTTAACAAATAATAAAACATAAAATGTGAGAAAAAAATTTGAAACCCCCTCCCCCACCCCACATAATCCCACGGTTATCCTCTAGGCTTTCCAATTTTTTTTAAATATACTATATCAAAGCATTTAAATATTATAATTTTAACAATATTAATAGTATTTTTTATGAGAAGAGTGGACTAGAAATAAATAGTGTTTTAATGTATGCAATGAAACATTTTTTAATGGGTTAATGGTGGCATACGGTGATGCATATGTGGTGGGAAACAGTTTCGATGCAATGTAAGTGACCGACTAGGGACGGGTAATCAGTGATGATGTTAGTTGTGTAGAGACATTGATGGTTTAACCTAGGGATGAACAATAAATCTTTGTTTAATAACAAGTTTCACAGGAGGATATTATGGTTCTCATGAGTTTCTTTCCTTTTTTATTAATAATAAAAAAAATTAAATGTAAACAATAATAAATCGAGCCCAAAAATATTAGGATTATAATTACTCTTTTAGAACATAAACCATGTTCAAGGGAGATGGGTTTCATTTTTCGATAAGTGAGATGACACACCATGTGAATAAGGTTAAAAATTTCAATATAAAAATTTTAATATCATATTAGAACAATAAATATACAACTATTTAAATCTCACATGTGAATAAATGGTGAATTAGTAGGACCGTTATGATGAGAAATAAAATTTCTTGGTTTAATCGATATTTTTTATTGAAAAATGAAAATCATAAAGAAATATATATTTAAAAATTATTAATTTTTTAACCAATCATGGGGGTAATCTCACACATATTCAGGCTCAATCCATTATGTAATGTACTCACGTGGGCTCAACTTGCATTGGCATGCACTCTTAATAGTCAAATGTTTTAGGACTTCCCCTCCCCGATTCTGCTCAATATATGTGATTCCCATGGGCCACATGCATATTTTGTATTACTCGATATTTCTCTATGTTATTTCCATGATAAATAGCCTATAGTGACAACCATATGGGACTATGTCCATAATCCTCCGATAATGGACCCTACAGCCAAAATCATAAAATATTCTAGCCACAAGCCCCCCACCTCAGCCCTATTTCTATAGTATAGTATAATAGTGCCAATAGGTATTCATAAATATAACCTATAGTCACCACAATAAATGTCCCTATATATAAACCTACCCAATATCTATGGTCAGGTTTTCCATGATTATAGACCTTCTTAAATACACCATGTACCCAGAGTCATAAATCACTATCGCTATAAGCCGCCCGCCTTGACCCTAAAAGAACAATAAATTGTGGAATAAGCATAATAAATATTAAATATTTATAATAATAAAATAGTGTTATAATTTATTATATATAAATATGTTAAATTGTTTTCATTTTTGTGTTTGTGTACATATACATAAAATAAAGTATGTTGGGTAGGAGATTATGCGTGATTATATGCTTGATAAAGAAGTTGGAAACCCAATGAAACCTTATTTTTTAAATGTACCTCTATAGAAGTAATTATTTATCTAATGAGTATATCTCTCATAAATTGATTAAGCATATCCACTAACCTCTTTTCGTGGATATATGGTGTCAATATGGACCATTCCTTATGTAAGAGTCAATATCTATGAGCTATAACCACCGGACATGACCATGGTAATAGCCCTCAGGGATCTATCCATTAAAATGTCCACTAGGGGTACCTTGAATCTAGTTATAACCTATATCCATATTCATAATATATATAGCATCATTCATAGATAATGTCTATATTCCACTTTTTCACTAGTGTTATATAATATTTCATACAAATCTCTATGAGCTTCTTTAAAACCATATAAATCATTTGAATATTTTAATACATATTCATGATATTTTTTCAAGTTGTAATCCATGAATTTGTTTTTAAGAAACATATTATAAAATGAAACTACTTATAAATTCACCTTTCACATCCATTTCAAATAATTTTAAATTGAGGAATGTTACACATGCTAACAAAATCCTAATACATTATAATCTTAAAATAAATGAAAATTATATATCAAAGTCTGATTATTATTAAATTAAATATCTTTGAGAAACTAATCTAGATTTATTGATCCCAATATATCTAGATTCATCAAGTTTTTTGAAAATATCTATTTTTAACACATTGAGTTTTTAATAGAGGAATCTATGCTCGATTTCCTATGTGATACGTAACAACGAACCCATAAAAACAATCATTAATAAAATATGAAAACATTATGCTTTCCATTACATTTTAGGATATGTGTAGGATTTACTAATTTCTAAAATATATATTTCCTAAATTTATTGATAAATTCTTAGTAAATAATCAATCATTTTTTGGTAATTTCTTTATGTTCTTCAAAATATGTTTTTTTAAAATGAGTTTTATTTACATTTGGGAAAAAATATTATTACTATTTTCTAAAACATTTATAAAATTTATTTGGTAAAATGAACTCCAGTTTTTATATCACCATATCAAAATTATCTTTGTGTGAAATTTTGTGGTTTTTCGGAAAATATAGATTTTTAAGTTAATTGTCAAAAATACTATTCTCATATAAACATGTCATTTATTTTGAAAATTTAAGTAATTTAAAAGTACCATTAATATTTTAATTTTATTCACAGTTAAAATAAATATTATTGAGATATATTTTTAAAAATTATTACATTTACATCATCCTTATAGTGTATTTTAAAATATGTTAATTTATGGGATGTAAAACACTTTTCTCAGTAAATTTTTAAAATGAATTATGTTTATCTATTATAATTAATTAAAATAAAATATAACTGGTAATTATTTAAATTAAATTTTTAGATTATATATACATCTATATGAATTTGAATTCATATAATCAATATTTCTATTCATACAATTAACATAAAACCATATTCTCATTGAAAAAATTATTTTTTAGAAAACCACTTTCAATAACGCTTGTGGGTTTCATATTAAATTAAATTTTTCCAAATATTTGAATTGATTTTGATAAAATGGATTCCATATTTTGAATAAAATTTATTAAAATTAGGTAATATGATCAATTTAATATTTGAACAATTGTATAGTAATCGTGGTAAATATTTTTTACCACGGTAAAAAGAAAATAGGTTAATTACGGGTAAACATAATTTAACAAGGTCTAGAAAAAATTATCCCAAATATTTTTATTATATATATTTTTTAATTTAAATATAATATTTATTGTATATTTTTTACTTTATAAGTGATTGAATAATTATTTTGATAAAAATTTGATTTTTAATACCTTTAAACATAAATAGTATTTGGGGTAAAATATAGTTTTAATGGAGAAACAATTATTTTATTAATTCAATATCATTTGTAATAAATTTTAATCTTAAAAATGGTATTATGAAATATTAGATATTAAATATAATTTATAATATAATTTTATTAAGTTAAAATGTAATTTTATAAGGGTTTGAAAACTATTATTTTCAAAACCCCAGCATATATCAATAAATATTAATTCTATTTAAAAAGTAAAAAAATAACATATTTAGAATTTTATTTGGATATAATAAATATTATTTTTAGAATCGCAACACTTAAATTATCCAATGGTGAGTTTCTCATAATTTTCTGGGATGATTGAATTTTCGGGTAAAAGTTAAATACATTATAAATATATTTGGGAATTATGACATAATAATTGATGTGATAAATTATATAAACGGTGTAAAAAATAATATAAGACTAAGAATTAAAATAATGTTATTTTGAGGTTATTTTATAAATTACATAAATCCTTTATGAATCCTTTAAAACATATATTACATTTTAAGGTTTTAAAATCATATCTTTATCATCATGGATAACTTCCATATCACCGATGGAGGTTTTTTAATGATTTTTCCCTTTGGAATTGTAAAATAATGATAATAACCCTACCTTGGTAGAAACCATATTCAAAAAACATGGTATCTTTGGTGGTTTTGATTATTTTATAGTGTAGAGTCTGAAACCTATGTTTGCGAAATAGTAAGGAACTCTCCTCTCTTTTCCTATATAAACCCAGCCAAGATCTCATTCCACTACACTCAAAAATCATGTAGAATATCTTTACTCTGAACTCCACCCTATATATTCATCCCAATTTTCCACCAATCTCTCAAGAAACTCATTCCATGCTATTGGAAATACCCTCTCAAGGTAAGGGATCTCTGTATATTCTTTACATTCAAGCACCTACTTTTTTGTGCCTATTTATTTCCATTTGTTCTTATTCTGGAATGTTTTCATACATCCATATTACTATCCATTTTATTTTTGTGTGATTATATACCCATTTAACTCTCATTAATCCCTCCCATTAATCTTTACAAATATCTGTTATGCTGTCGAAATTGTTATGTGATTTTCTGTACCAAACGTGAGGGACCTACCCATCTTTCCTTCAATTCAATCACTTTAACTATATTTAGTACTTTTAAATACAAATTATTTATGTTTTAATTAAATTATAAATATAACTATACTTTCCAATTTATTTCCTAATAATTAATAATAATTTATCAGCTCTCATTATGATGTTTACCTAGACTATTACTATGCCAGAATCCTTTCCTTATTTTCTTTATTCAAGCCTATTTTTAATTTAATTCCATTAATTTATGGTTAATAATGTCCAAATTCTTTTCCACATCTATCAAACTATATATTTTATTTCAAAATGATTATACAACCATTTCTCTAGATTTAGTACAGTTTATGAATTTTTAAGTACTGTCGTTATTTTGTGAAAATTTTAAGACACTTTTCCCTCCCAAATTATTTTAATGTTAATACCATTGATATTTCCACGCAAGGATATTAAACTAGACATTCCAAAACTTATTTTATGTTTTCAATACATTTATTTATCCAAATTCCATCAATGTGAAATTAAATGTGTTGAAATATGATCCTATGTTAAATGATATATGTGGAACACTTATGCATGCATGTGATATAAAAGTGACAGGTACGCCTAGAATTATATATCACTCTAATGAATTTGGTAAGGTTATAGTCAAGTGATATATGATGAAAGGGATTGTGGAGTGAAAAAAAATCCATCATGGGAATTGTTTCACCACATTAAAATGTATTGGTTGTTACCATTGACCAATGATTCTGATTTCATATTAAAATTTGATGCCAATTTTCCCATGGTTTCATTATGTTACCAATATTTATCATCCCTAAATATTCATAATTATGATTCTCACCCTTTTTTGTTCCATTAATATTATCATTTTATAATCTGTAAAAATTTCTTCATGTTAATATCTTCTTATAATTCTTGAATCATATTTATAGTCTACACCTTTTTTGTGTAGTTTCCCATGTTATCTCATGTAGTATTGGATCAATTAAGACTTATAAGAGAATGTTAGGGAAGTTTTCAATAATTATGTTATGTACTTGGTTATTATATGTACCTAATCCCTAAACACACCATACTTATTGATCTTATAGGTTTTTTATGTGTATTTCTATGTAATAAACCATTAATTTATTTACAATAAATATATGGATTTTCATAGTTTTTATCAAAATAAAGTATAGTTATATATGTGATAAAGATTAGAAAACTCTTGAAAATCCATAGGGATATGAATAAACATAATAAAAAACCAATAAATTTTGGTAAAGTATAGAGTAAATTGTTTCCATGAAGAATACATATTTTTCTTGATACTACAATTGGATATGGATCTTACAGATATATACCAATGGGTAAAACAAGGAAACACCACATTGAGCTAAACTTGATTAGAAACCGGTGCACAAAAACGGGCCTTGTTTCTCACACTGTTTAACACCCTCAGGGGATATTCTTTGGTAAACACACAAGCTTATTATAAACCATTATTAAAGGAACAAAAAAATACCCATAATAGTCTATGATAGGAAATTGATCATGGATAATGCATATTGAAGACTAGAAATTCATAAGTTGAGAAAATTATTATCATTTATAAGTTATCTCATTATTGTTATTAGAATTTTGTTTATGAGTTTAATAGTTTAAAATTAATAATCCCCAATGTTCCATTTATTATATCAATTGCTAGAAATAGGTGGAACTGATTCAACAACAAATGTAATGGGAAATGTTATGATTGTCCAAATTAGATGCCTAAAATCATGGGAACACAAGTAATACATCTTGTGATTATCCCAAACCATCTATCAAAAAATCACAATTAACAATTAGAACATAGTTTAATTTCCAAAGGATTTTAAGAGTAGGAATATGAAATCTTAAGGAAGTTCAAGTTATAAATAAGATAAAGAAAATAATATTCAATTTCATGCATGAAAGAAATGTGGTAAGAGGCATAAATGGAAATTTCACAAAGGAACTTAAAGGTATTCTAAGAATGGAAAAATCAGGTATAAAGTAGCTAGTTTCCATCAAAAACAATATTATGATATAAGGGAATATATTATATTCTATGGGATACTTTTTTTGTTCAATGTCTTATTTTTGGATAATATGTGATTTATTTGAGTCAATTATGAAATCCAAATGTTAAATCCTAGAAACAATGATGAACCTATGCTATGGAAATCATTGAAATATAAGGATTAATGTGTTTTAATATTGGTATTTTGAAGATATGTTGTAGAAGTAGTATATCAATGAAATTTTGGATAATAGAATCATGGAATATGTAAGGATTATTTTATAGTATTTCTTTTTTAAGGATAATATATATATGTTGAATGGTATTGATACCATAAAAGGTATTTAGTGATAAAGTGATATTTTAGAAAACACATGATTGAGGTATTGATAACCCTTAATGGGTATTGGATGTTTGGATCAACCTAAAGATTATTGGGATGTATGTATAAGTCTAATATTATGTTTAAAGTAACTAATATTAATTTTGAATATTTATGGGATGGAATTTTAGTATGATATTTTGGTAAACATATTATAGGATCAAGTCTTTTTTATTTTGAGGTGATATATGACATTTAAAGAGATGTATTCTATGTATATGTTTTATATACACATTAGAATAATTTTAGAATAATATTATTATATTTTTGGAGGTGTAATATGAAGGGTATGAGACAACATCTTACGTTACAATATTACTTAATGTTGATTTTATTACTGTTATATATGTGTATTTATTTAATGAATGATCTATATTAAACATTTGGAATTATTTGTGTACTTTAGGAGATTAATGTATGAATCTTTATTTATTTTTAGAATTATATTACAGTATACTAACCATTTTGGATTTAGAAATGATAGGAGAAATAACTTGTTATTCTTTGATATATTATGTGTTCCATTAGAAGCTCATCATTGTGCTTTAGGTTTACACATATCATCTTGAGTACTCATCATTGGGAGAAAAGAAAATTATATAGTGGAAATAGACTAAAGGATTAAATTATACTTGTCAATAAAGTATATTTCTTTATGTACCAACTATAAATGAAAATGGAAATATTTAACTCAAAAATAATAATTTTAAACCAAAATGTTGTCCTATTAGGATCAATTCATATGAACTGATGGTCATTTTACCCATCACATATTTATGGTTTTTTGGTCATTGAATTTCTCCTAACCATGTTATCTGTCACATTCTATTAGTTATTTTCTATTATTTTTCTATTCTACGTCTATGTTTTCACTTCCCACGAATGTTCTCCTACTTGGAAGCCTTGTAATGTAATAACCTTTATACTTCCTTTTCTCTATTATTAAGTTGTTGTTTTATTAACAATTTTTAACTGTAGGTTTTCAATAAAGCTATTTTCATGCATCAAAAAAATCTTACCGATTTAAATTTTAGATTGTGATGATTCAATTTATTTACGGGGGTAATGTAACGCCCAAAGTTTTTAAAATAAAAAACTATATTCAATAGCGTATGTGATACACAACACTAAAAAAATAACTATTTAAATATGACCATTTTATATTTTCCATTAAATTTGATAATATGGGTAGATTAGATACTTCATGAAATATATGTGTCATAAATGTATTGATAAATGATTAGAAAATAATCAATCATTTTTTGGTAATGCCTTTTATTCTTCAAAATATGTTTTATTTAGAATTTATTTTAATTTATTTCCTGAAAAAATATTATAATTATTTTATAGAAAATTTATAAAATTTATTTTATAAAATTTAATCCATTTTTATATCATTGAATCATAATTAACATATAGTGAATTTTGGAATCTTTCAAAAAATATTGATTTTTAGTTAATAGTTAAAATACCATTTGTATAGAAAATTATCATTCCTTTTGATAAATTAAGTAACTAAAATGTAAAATTATTTTTTTAATTTTATTTTAAATTAAAAAAAAGTATTCATTATTTATATTTAATAAAAATAATTTCATTTAAATCACCCTCATTCGATATTTTAGAATAAGTTTATTTTTAGGCTTAAACATGCATTTTCTAGAAAACATTTAAAATTAAAATATTGATATATTATAATTAATTAGAATAAAACCAATTTAGTAATGATTTAAATGAAATTTTTTTAATTATATATAAATCTTAATGAATTAAAATTAATATAATTAATATTAATAGTTATAGAGATAAATTAAAATCATCTTTTCCGTGAGAAAATATTTTTCAAAAAACTGATATCCATCATGCTTGGGGTTTTTATATTAAATTAAATTCTTCCTTCTATGTGAATTAATTTTGATAAAATGTATTAAATATTTTCAATCATTATAATTAAAATTATGTAATAAGGTAAATATAGTTTTTTAACTATATGAATAGTAATCCTAGCTAATATTTATTATCATAGTAAAAGGAAAATATGTTAATTGAGGGTAAAAATATTTAAACAATGACTTCAAAAAAATTAAAAATAATATTATTAATATATATATATATATATATATTATTTAAATATAATAATGACTATATATTTTTTACTTTATAAATGATTAAATAATGATTTTGATAGACATTAGATTCTTGATATGTCATAAAATAAATGGTATTTGGGGTAAAATATAGTTTTAATAGAGAAATAATTTTATAGTTAACTAAATAAATATTTAAATAAGTGATATTTTAATAAAAAAGTATTATTGGATATTATATATTAAATATGAAATAAAATATAATTTTACAAAGTAGAAAATTTATTTTTATAAGGTTTTGAAAACTATTAGTGTTAAAAATCCATCATTTCTTAATAAATGTCTATTCTATATTAAAAGTAAAAATTCAAATATTCAGAAATATATTTATAAATAATAATTATTATTTATGGAATCAACTCAACAAAATTTTCCAATGTTGAATTTTAAATAATATTTTTAGGTGGAAAAATTTTCGGGTAAGAATTAAATACGATATAAATATATTGTGTGTAATATGACATCAAAACAACCCAAAAGTGATTCATTAAATTATATAAATGGTATCAAATTACAAATATATTTTTAATATTTATATGATGTTACTTAGAGGTCATTTGATCAATTATATAAAGACTTTATGAATCTTTCAAAACCTAGGTTATATTTGAAGGGTTTAAAATCATTTATATAACAACATAAATCCCTTTCACATCACGACAAGTAATATTTTAAAAATTTCAGACCATATAAATATAAAATAATTAAAATAACTCCCCTTTGGCTGAAAAATTTGGAAAAACCATAGGATGTTTTGTGGTTTTTTTATTTTATTGTATAGAGTCCAAGACTTATGTTTGGGAAATAATTAAGAATTCACCTCTATTTTCCTAGATAAACCAACCCAAGTTCCCAGTAATATTCAATAAAAAAACATTAATTATATAATTAATCTTACCTCCCCATATTGTACTTATCAAAAGGTTCCCCATGCTCTCAACATGCTCCAACCATGATTTTTGGCGGTACCTAGAGGATCTAGGAGTCACTTCTTCTTCTTCTCGGTTTGCTTCAGATTTCCGCGGTTTTTCATCCTTGGTGGTCCAGTGCCAAAGCTGGAGGTCTTGTTGATTCGGCTCTAACACCTTTTCGTCCTCAGCGTCTTGACTCCAAATCCGGAGGTCTCGGCATTTCGGATCCAAAGTCGGGGTTCTCGGCATACGGCTTCACATCTCCAGAAGCTCTTCATTCGCAGCAATTCGGTTCTTGATCTGTGCGTGATCTTGGTTTTTCTCCCTTAATGGCTTTTCCGCACTACTTTGGTTTCAACCGGATCGATGAGAGGCTTTCCATTGAAAGGTACGATATCCGAGCACCAGACCGGCTGTTTGGGGCTGTGTAGGAGCAGGATCGTGCGGCTCGGCCTCTAACCAATGCTGCTCCATCACGGACTGGTGCTAATCAAGGTCCAGCTCGGCTAGATGTGGTTGTGCAGGAGCAAGCGAGGGAGGCTAGTCCAGTTGCTTCCCGACCTTGAGATATGGCTGAGGCTAGGATTTTGGTTTGATATTCTTTGGGAGCATCACACGGGCAGCGATCCTTTGTGGATGTCATAAAGGCATCCACACATGTGTCTAAGAAAGGGGACCATCGGAGGATCCTTCGAAAGGGATCTCTTGCCCATGTGGAGGCTAATCCTGGTGTCATTACAGAATGACTGGAACTAGGGGAGAACTCTTTGATTGCTCGTGTTGTTCTTCCTAAAGGTGCTTCGCCATGGAAATGCGAAGATTTATTCCGAAGGATTTCGACATTGTGGGGTTTTGACAAATGGAAATGTGTCTCTCTTGGTCGGGGTTTCTTTCACTGTTTATTTCCATCAGATGATGTGAAGATGAAAGCTTGGAGCTTTGGATCCATGTTTCTAAAGCCGGGATGGATTCATCCGCATGAATGGTCATTGGATTTTAATGTATCAAGTGCTAAAAAAGTCTTCGCCCAGGTATGGGTTCGTCTTCATGGGATGAATTGGGTCCTTTGGCATCCAAAAATATTGCATGATATTGGAACGGAAATCGGAACACCCATCCGTCTTGATAAGGAGATGACAGATGTCAGGTACGAGCACTTTTCCAGAATGCTGGTGGAAGTCAACATCAGGTCCACTCTCATTGACACGGTAACGCTTTCTATTCCCTCTGATCAAATTCTGATTGATATTGGATATGAAAACAAACCCCTCTTCTGCTCGAAATTAATGGATGTGGGGAACTCTTTGGAGTTATCTCGTAAAAACATTACTTTAAAAGAGTGTGGACTGAGAGGGCACCCCTCTAATCATTGTCGTCGTAAAGTGAATCTAAAGGATCCGCCTTCACCAAATCTTGACACCAGGGAGAGTGATCCTCATTTGGAATCTGACACTCGTGAGCTGTCGTTTTCTAGGAACGGTAAAGAGGTGATAATTGATGCTTCTCCGCCTAGATCTTCTAATCATATTAGAGCTCAGGAGCCTCCCTATGAAAAGGCTCGGACTACAGCCCCCGCTATGATGGTGACGGATCCTCCACAACAGAATGCACAACCCTCCTCTTCTGCTTCTGAGAAAGGAAGGGCGGAGGAATCCACTCCTGGAGTTGGGGACCTAACCCTCTACAAAGGGGGTGACTCTCATGGTGAGACCAAGGGAAGAGATATGGATGCGAATAAGATATCATATAGTTATATTGTCCGAGGAGAAAAGAAAAGAGGATCTGACAATGAGGGTGTCAGATCTGCCCCTGTTTCAAGGAAACCACGGAAGGACTACTCTACAGTTCTGAGGACCATGACCACTAGGGGATCTTCCAAGAGGGAGATCAAGAAGCTATTGATGGAGAAACTGGACAAAAGGAAGTTTTATAAAAAGTTTCTTAAACAATACGAGACTCAATCAGAATGGGAATCGGCTGATTCTGATGACACGATCGGGTATGGGGGTGGTGACGATGAATATTTTGACATGTAATCTCTCTCTCTTCCTTTCTGTTATCTCTGTACTTTTATTTTATTAATAAATTTTGTTGTCCAAGCTTGATTGGATCGGACCTTCTGGCTATTATGTTGTCATAAATCCTTCTTATAAAAATTTTTATTTTTAGGTGATTAGATACCCCTTTCACCCTCATTAAACCCTACTATGAATCTTTCTGTACAACTATTATGCTGCTAAATTTATCCTACAATTTTTCATACAAAGAATAAGGGACCTCTCCCAGTTCATTTGAATTAGAGAACCATCATAATATTTTGACTTTCCTAATCTAATTTTTTTCTTTTTTCATGACCTTATTAATATCCCTATACTTTCTAATTTAATTCCTTATAGTGATATATCATTTATCCATCTCATTATAGTGTTTACATAAGCCATTAGCATGCCGGAACCCTTTCCATCTCCTCCTTATTCATCAATCATCATCATTAAATGCATTTTATTTACAATTCATAATTTTTGGGTATGTTTCACCAAATTCATATTACTATATATTTTACATACAAATGATTATATTCCCATTTCTCTCTCAATAAACAATTTTATTAATCTTTATATACTATCGTTATGCTACCAAAATTTCACTGTGATTTTCCATGTCAAATATTAGTATTGGGAATACCATCATCATTTAAACTCAAGGGTATTAACATAGACATACCAATATTAATTTTATTAGGTACATTGGACTCTCTAAAATTTACCAATGTTTTTATTGTTAAGTTGGCTATTGTAGTATGGCTCTGGTTGTCAAATCCTCATAGACCTACGAAGAAACCTATAGACAGGTACATTTTATGGAATGTTTTTTGATATGAAGTGAAAAACAATTGTTGATTTTATATAGATTTAAATTAAAACTAAGATTTCATTTTGAATTCAAATTATGTTAAAATTATTTGATCATAGGTTATCGTTTTCGGTGGATTGGATGAATTCATTTTGGAATTATTTCAATCTGATTAACTCGAAAAGGATTAATTCAATGAAATAAATATAACATCATCCCCTACTAGTTTCAATGCTTTACATTCATATTATAATCACCTATACACATGTATTATCATTTTTATAAGAACACATAGATAAATAATATTATTACCACCTGAAATGTGTGGTGATAAAATTCAATATTAATGTGGAAGAGGGAAAATCATTGAATGGAAAAAATAAAACAAAATAAATCATTAAACATTTATAGAGTCAAAAATTAAATCCAATGTATCCCCTTTATACTCCATTGGATAATCCCATAATATTTTTATCCTTCTATTGGTTTTATTGTCCTTATGGAATTGGGAATTATACTCATGAAGGCGGAATTGAAGAAGTAAAAACAATGAAATAACAAACATGCCGCCTTTTGTGAGGGATTTATCGCTTCCCTATGTAAATAAATTCACCCCTTTATGAAAAAGTACCAAACTAATAAAAAAAAGATTAAAAAGGAGAAATTAATTATCTATGATGATTTTAGAAACATACAATTGATGAAAAGTGATTAAAATATAAAATTGATAGTATATCATTAAAATGAAAACATAACTAAAAGATCTCTAAATCCTCCAAAACCACTACCTTAAATTGAAATTTTAGATGCTTGGTTTTGAGTACCCAACAGTTTAAGTCAACCAAAAGTAATGGTATTGGGCCTATCTAGGTGAAAAGGTAATGGAGAGAAGACTTTTCCACCCTTGTCAAAAATATGAGCTAGCTTGCATCCACCAAAGAGACTTTCCAAAATGAGCTTCTATATGGATTAATTTTGGTGGGACACATAAGAAGGAAATGAATATCATAATTTTCCTAACATTCTATAAAATTTCATATAATATGGAATATTGGATTCTGATATATGATCAAAATAGGTGGATGATTTTCTAGGATATAAAATTTTTCCCAGAATTTCCTCTTCAACTTCGGTCGTCTGTTACTCCATTAAAAAATCAAAATTATTTCTTTACACTATTGAATTAGAAGTTCCACACATATCACTACATATCCTGTAAATATGTTAGAGTACTTAGACCTTTATATTGGCCGATACAACTATTTTATTGGGTTTTTGTCCAGTTCAGTTCACCCATAATATGTTTTCTTGACATCCCACGTTGGTCATCTTCCAATGTGATTATTCAGGTGCTATAGAAAAATGAAACATTCCAAATTTAATTGGAAACCTGGAAATGAAAAATTAAATTCAAATTAATAACATTTTATTATTAATAATGTGACTCAAAATTTACTAAGTATTAGTTCACTTTAAGCAAAAATTGCAATCATGATGTGAAATAATGTTCTAATTTTAAAATGCAATAAAATTGTGTATATAAATAATGAATCACAAAAAAGTATACATATTAATAAATAATATTGTCTAATTTTCGTTTCCAATCATACCCCCCCCCCTAAATTGAGATTTTCTAGTCGTGAGAAAATTGTATCTCAAAAAATATGAAATTTTAATTCCCTTTTCCAAAAACATTTTATTATACAATTTCCACCAAAGGACAACATACCTAAAATTATGAAACCCATAAAAATAATTTAATACAATATAGGTTCATAATAATATCTCAATCCTAAGCTCAATAATTATTTCAAATTCATCTCCACATTTTATCCAATTTCAATTAAGTATGATGATGTGTTTTTCATCACAATAGACACATGGGTTCATTTTTATTATAGGGGAATAAAGTGGAAGTTCTAGGTGGGATCATAATTTAATATTAATATAAGTATTCTTTTTTTGAAATTTCTCTATGGTAATTTAAATTGCACTTAATCAAGTCAATCCCTATAGTGAGACTTTTTCGATCACTCCAAGACTCAAATACCATAAGGAACCGAGTGAAGCTAACATACATGGGAATAATATTGAGTTAAATCAATAATGAAAAACTAAAATTACTAAAAATATAGATAATATTCTCAACATTTTTCATCAAATCTATGGATTCATGATCACTATTCTCCTAAAACCACACGTTATGTCAAATCATTTTCCTACGCAAAATTTTATTGTTGATTTTTTAGATTTTTTTTAAAATACGCATATTTAAATTAACATGATAACCAAACCTATTACATTTAGTATGGGACCCAAAGAACTCAAATTAATACCCCATAATCCAAAGTACTGTCATTGTAAATTTTTTATTAATTGGATAAAAATGTAAATAATGAAAAATCACATTTGATAACTGCACTTTTGAAAATCTTTTCTCATTAATTTAAACATGAATTAAAATCATAATCAAGGCATGAAAAAATTATATTCATTTTCAAATTTTAAAATGATTATTATTATGTTCAATTTTAAATAACATTTTCCCATTTATGAGAACAAATTTTTTTGACATAGACAAATGTTTTTCTTTTTTCGCCACCCCCAACTTATAATAACATTGTCCCAAGTGTTTCATTTAATTAAAATTTAAAAGTGGGTAGAGGAATATAATATGGGTTTGGAAAGTAATTTTAGTGAATAAAAGGAAAAAAGTCACCTAGTGTTTCAGGTTAAATTTTATGCTTCTCCTGATTACTACATTGATCTCCATGTCTCTTGGAGACACATCACCAATGTTGAAATATTTTTTTAAAAATCATTGAAGAAATTTTATTTTCATAAAAATACCTCAAAAACATCATAAACTATATCTTAAAAACAAAAATCATTAGAACTTAATGGAAACCCCTTGATGTTCCCTTAAATAAAACCAAAAAAGGACCAAAGGAAAGGGGAAAATATACCTAATTTCCTTAGCAATCCAAATGTAGATACAAGGGTCAATTAAAAATAAAAATAATAAAAAAATAATGAATATATATAAAAATTATCAATGAAAATAATATTTATATATAAAAAAATAATGGAATAACTATTGAACATGGGTAAGTGGAATTAACACTCATATATCTCCCTTCAATCATGAGTTCAAGTCACGCATCTTAGCTGGATGCAGCGGGGTAGTTCCCACAACCAACGATGTGTCATTTTCCCCAAAAATATAAATATATATTATCTTTTTACATTTTTTTTTGCATTTATATATTATTTTCCCATTATTTTAAATATATACATATATATATATATAATTATATAAAATAAAATATACATTACATAGAACAAAATACAGATTAAAAATAAAAAAAATAAAAGAATAAAGACAAATTTAAAATAAGAAAAGGAGTTGAAAATATTTTTTAAAATTTGAATTTTTTTTAAAACACAAATACACCAAAATAATAATAATGAATATAAAATACAGGCCAATTTGATGTTGGGATGCATCCTAGAAAGCTCTTATTTTATTGTAGATAGTTCGACTTGGTCCCCCCAACTTACCCAATACAATCATTCAACATTTTGAGGACCATATTTTTAACCACTTATACTATATTGGGATTTATTATTTGTATATAATTTTCTTCAGGAAGAAACCTATGTTCTAAAATGAGTGGGTAAATACAACGAATATCAATAATGGTGGATCTAATTGCTTATGTAGTCTTGAATAATACATCAAGGATCATTTTTATATTATTAGTACCAAGATAAGAAATAATTAAAACATAAAGATTTAGGATTTCCCCAATGATTGAAAACATAAGTGAGGTTAGAAAGAATATATTTTTATGTTTAGACAAGATAACACCTTTATAAATAGGTTGGAACTACTAATTGAACTCGATTTCATTTTCAAAATTTCTCAATAGAATTGGTTCCTTTTGAACCAAAGATTCAACCACCAAATTAGATAAATTTGTGTCAGGAATGGAAATCAAATCGAAGTTTTTTTATTTCTCCCAATGGTTTAGTGATTGATATTTATGAAAAATTAACAATGGAGATATATTTATAAGATTCAGTCCATGAAAACAAATTTATCTCATGTGAGTCATGGAAATCTCTTTCCTCTTGACTTAAAACCCATAAAAATATTTGATTATCATTAGCTATCTCAAATGTAAATGTTGGTTCTATGTTTTTTTCAAAAGTGGTTTGTGGTAAAATATACACTCCACATAAGCTTAAAGAAGGGAATTTTAGTGTAGGGATGGAATCCTCAAAAATTTTAATCCTTTAAAGTTCTAATCTCAAATATGAAACCTCAAAATTCATTCTCTCCATCTAATTACAAATTTGTTAAATAAATGCATGGGGAATAGATTCAATAGGATTTTTAACATCATGGAATTCCTTAATATTTACCTCTCCAATATCCTTGAGAGGGATGTAAATTTATCTTTTAAACATTATTTATCCAAATTATTATACATCTCACTCGGTGTGTAGATAAAGTAGATATAGGATCCCAATGTTTGGATTTTTTTCAAATAGGCCTTCCATGGGTGTGGCATACGGAGTGAGAATAATGAATTGTGGTGGGAATAAGATGTGAGTGGTTAATATAACACACATAGGCCCATAGAAATGGTGTCAAAATTTAGCCTCTCCCCAATATACCTTTTTTTATGGTTAAGTAGTCTCTTGTTGAGTAGTTGGGTTTTCGAATCCTCTGAGACCTTAGAATAAACCTACATACATGTACATTCTATAGATTTTTTTGTCTATAAAGTGTCCAAAATTTGGTGGATTTTATATTGGTTTAAATGATCACTAATATATCAATTTGAGTTCAAATTATGATAAAATCATTTGATCATAGGTTATCAATTGGGTGGATTAGATGAATTCCTTTTTGAATTATTTTACTTTTATTAAATTGAGAAATATTTATTCAATGAAATCAATTTAACCTCATAATTTAATACTTTAACAACTTCACATATAAATTAATATCACATATACACTTTGAGGGTTATTTTAATGAGAACCTCTTGGTAAATGATCCTGTTACCACATGAAAAGTGTGGTGAAAAATTCAATGAGGAAGAGGAGGGGAGAAAATAACTGATTGAAACACTAAATATAAAGAAATTATAATAAATTTATAGAGTGATAAAAAATCCAATTCAACTCATTAATACTCCCTTGGATCAGCCCATAATAGTTTCAGTCTCCCATTGATGTTATGCGTTCAATGGAATCAGAATGTAGACTCATGAGGGGGGAATTGATGAAGTGAAAAACAATTATATAATGAAAACTTCACCATTTTGTGAAGGATTTATCTATTATCTAGGTGAATTAATTCCCACTAGGATTAAACAGTATCAATAGGTTAACAATAAGAATATAAAATGAGTAGTAGAAGAAGAATTTTTATTTGAAATATATGGTGATTCGATAAACTAACAATTGAAGAAATGTGATTACAATATAAAATTGATAGCATAACATTAAAATGAAAACATAACTCAAATATATCAAAATATTAAAAAACAACTAAATTAAATATGAATTTTGGAATACTGGCGTTGAGCCTCCAATAATGGATTTCACCCAAATTAATAGTGGTAGCCTTTGTTGGGTTGAAAGTTAATGGAGAGAAGATTATTCCACCATTTATCAATATTTGAGCCATCCTGCATCCACAAAATAAAAATTCCAAAAATGCATCTATATGAAATAATTGTTGCGGTAAATATATGAAAAAAAAAGAAGATCTAGATATCCCCAAAAGGTATGTAAACAATCATCCCAAAATGATGTTTTTTTTCAAATATATGATCAAAATGGTGGGATGTTTTTCTGTTCCATTGAATATGGCCTAGAATTTCATCTTCATATTGGGATGATTTTAAATCCCTTGAAAATCAGAATATTCTCTATCCACTAATGAATAAAATGTTCCCCATATACTCCTCTATTTCCAGATCAAAATTTAGAATAATTGGACCAGGATAATTGTTTCTCAGTCCTTTTATTGGGCCTCTATCCGGTTTACTTCGCCCAGAATATATATTCATGAAATCCCACATTGGTCATATTCCAATGTGATTCATCAAGTTCTATAGGAGAATGAAATATTCCAAATGCAATGGGGACCATAGAATGGAATATTGAATTCAAATAAAGATCATTTGGATATTAAAACTTTGTCTCACAACGTACCAAGTAATAGTGCAATTTAAGAATGAATTTAAATCGTGAAGTGAAATAATGTTCAAATTATGAAATTCAATAAAATTAATATTTATGAATAATTATGCACATGAAAAATATATATATTAATAATTAATATTATTCTATTTCGGTAGATAATCATACATCTATGTATTGTTTCTACAATCAATGATCATTGAATTAAATAAAATCAAATATGATCTTATCTTGAATGATCCATATAGAAAACCTATGAATGTACATCATGTGAAAGTGATGTGTGTGCCCAGAATTATGTAAAACATCAATGAATTTGGTAAAGTTATAGCTTCATGAGACATTATCAAAGAAAACAGGGACTGAGCCTAATACATCACGGGAGTTTTCCATGATGTTATGATTTATGGGTGGTTAGTCTTGTACTATGTTTGTGATTTCAATTTTAAATTTGTCACTGCATTTCCCATGTTTCCTTTATGTTAACATTTTATATCATGCCTCATTATCCATAATTATTATTCTCAGCCTTTTTATTGTCAAATTAAGTTCTTATAGTCTAATATGTAATAATTTATTCATGTTATGTTTCTTTTGTATTCCCTTGTTGGGCTTATAGCTCACCACTTTCTTATGTACATCCCAAGGTTATCCCATAGTATATTTGTGGACCAATGATTTATCAGATCATGTTAAGTAGGTTTTCAATAATTTTGTTGTATCCCATGTTATTATAAGTACCTAATTTGAAACTAAACTAGAGTTTTTTATCTTTTAGGTTGAATTATGTATATTCTTATGTGAAGACTCATGAATTAATTTGTAAAAAAGGCACATGTTGTTATATATTTAGTTTCAATTATTTGAATAATTTTTTGATCATAAACCAAATTATAGACATTATTTATAGAAAATTAATTTATAACTTCTTTTATAGAAAATTTACAATTATAATCAGTTAAACATTCAACATTTTTTGGAATAAAAATAATAAAGAAACGTGATAAGAAAAATAATTTCTTATAGAACTTCCGGTTTGAAATTGTGAATCAATATTTTCGAAAACTATTTCATTATGATCATCTCTATGAATTTTTAGATTTCTAAAATGAGTGTGCTTCTCCCAAAAAATGGGTTCATTAAAATATGATTTTTTATTCATCCTAAAAATAAAATCTCTAACAACTTCTTTAATATGATTTTCATCAATTAATTTAACATTTAAAACTTTTATTGTCAAATTTAATATTAGTAGACTCTTTAATAATCAAATTTATTTTATTATATAGTCTAGTTTCTCTACTAACATTGGTATAACCCAAGAAACTACTTATATCATATTTGGAATATAATTTATTTAAATAATAATTGATATTCAAAATAAATACTTTTCATCCAAAACTACTGAATAACCAATTCTAGGATTTCTATATTTTTAATTTTTATAAAGTTTATTTTTAAAAATTTCACTCAAAAGAATTCAATTACTAATATAGTAAATTGTTTTCACAACTTGTTCCCAAAACTATTTAGGTAAATTTGACTCAATAAGAATTTTTCTACCCATTACTTGAAAGATCACAAATTTCCCTTCCAGACCCTAGAGACAGCACAACTAATGAGTTTCTACCTACTCTACATGACATTTGGATGTGGAAGATGATTTCCATTCTTTTCAATATATCTTAGGTCAAATGTTTTCATACCAACTAGAGTGGTCGGAACAAGTCCATTCAAGAATAGGCACGCATCAATGTCAACACAGATTTTTCCCAAATTATTTCTATAACTCAGTATGCCAAATCACTACACAATTCTCATTGTAGTAACACAATGGATGACTTTATGGTACTAAAAAGGATGAAAGTGCATGATAACTATCCTCCTCTACACTATAAATTGGATATTTTTTTGTATCCACTTTTTTTAAAATGGAAACTTGTAACTTTGATGGGGCCTCAAGGGGAAACCCAGAGCGAGGAGGTTATGGCTATGACATCAAGGACCCCTTTAGTGATGTCATTAAATACCTATATGGATATTGTTGCATGGAAATGGATTTGGAAGAATATATTAAATTTGTAATTAATGTTTTCATGAATTATAAATAAAATAATTGGAACAAAATTTATTTTGAATGTGATTCCACAACCATTGTTTAATATTTTAGACTAGGTAAGGTCTACCTTTATTGGAAACTGACAGTGAAATGAGCCAATTTCTTGAACAACTCCCTTCTGTTATCTATATTATCATACATTTCTATAGTGAAGAAAATTCCCTTGTGGATGCATTAGAAAAACTGGACTTAATAAAAAGGATTGTTTATTTTATATCACAATTACCAATGATATATTTCCATTATAACAAATAGAAAAATCTAAATTCCCTGCCTTTAGACTGATTTAATCATTCATTAAAGAGCCTTGGATCTCATTTTTCTCAGAAAATAATATTTCCCTTCGATTAAAAAGTATTTTTTGGATCTCCTAGGTGCTAAAACATTATATGAATATCCATTCTCCTCATATAACTAGGATAAATTATAGATTTAATAACTCTCCGAAACTATCACATCTAAATTATGTATTTAGATATCCTTTTTTATTTTTAAATAATTTAATATAAGAGAAAAATTTATCCAATTTTTATATTTGTGGAAAAAATAGGCCTTTGTATATCTACTAAAATAATCTAAATTACCAAACTAATCTTATTTTCAACTAGAATATTAGGTTTAAAAAAGAAAAATAAATCAAAATTAAAGAGATGAAAATGCATTAATATTTTTAATACATTAAAACATATAAAATATTATTTTTGTTATTTACCATTCACACATGACATAGATATATATATATATATGTTTTCCAAAGTAATACAGAGTAAATCCAAAATTTATTTATTTTTGGATAGATTTTTATTATACCCATAATTACACATTTTCAAGCCACTTATTCCACAAAAATATTGATATATTTAATATAATTTAAATACTCAATTATTTGTCCTGTTAATTTAAGAAACTTTAATTGAATAAACATTATCCTTTATTTTAGAATTAAAAAAGATGGAATAACCTTTTAAAACAACATATTTATCATTCTAATATTTAAAAAACAATTCAATATCACACATCTAAGAAATATTTTTGAAATTATGTTTTAAATTTTCAATCTGAACACTTTTAAAATAATTTTATAATATAAAATTTGAACATTACCAAAAAAATGATAAATTTTCCATTATAATTATCACCAAATTATTCATTTCCACAATTAAATTTGTTCAAATAAAAAAATTAATATATCACTAGTCATGTGTAATGATCATCCATTATACATATACCATGTTTCATTTTTTATACTGTAATAGAAAACTTCTTAAAAAACTCTAAATTTATGGTCATTTTGGTATCTATGTGAATTTGGGTCAAAAAATATTAGTATGTGAGTTCTTAGAAGCCTATGTTGATTTAAAACATGAATTTTCTGGTAATCTTGAATAAATATATTTGGATATAAAAAAATTCATATCCACTATATTAACAGAATAAAAGTGAGAATTTATCTCAATAATGACCTTTTATCCAACATCTAAATCATGTAACACTTGACACATTTCCACTTTAACATTTTCCAAAGAAATTATAATAAATATTTGTTAATTTTTTGACATAAATAAGACTAATATATCTTTAATTTTATTTATTCATTCCTAACATTTAATCATAATTATCTCTTCGAAGAAAAAATATAGTTAGATACATTTTCAAACCATAAACATAAATTTTAATCTTTTAATTATCTCATAGAACACTATAATACTTATTATATTCATCAAAGTTATTATTTTAAATAAAATAAATGTTTCTTTAATTTTATTCATTAATTGTTTCAATATTTTTAAGTACTAATTTTATATCTATTTAAGACTATTTTAATTCTATAATTGATCTTTCACAAGAAATTGATTTTAAACATTCATTTACTTTAATAAGTTTCTTATGTTTACATTTTAAATATATATATATATACTAAAAATGTTCTCTATCTCAGTATTTAATCTTTTTATTACTTTAAAAAGGCCATAAACAGTTGTATTGTTAGTACCAAATTCTGATAAATATTATTTACATTTACTTTCATGGATTGATGAATCCATTTAAAAAAGGATTTCAAATTCCATCTTGGAACCAGTGTCTTAACTTGAACCAAAAACTTTTCCAACACTCCAACTAATTTTTAGAACATTATTTTCCTTATTTTACTTATTTATATTAGTTTTTTTATTTTATACTTATAAATTTAAGAATTAAGTTCCCTTTATATTTATATATATAAAAATAATTTTCTTCCTGTCATTAAGGTTATAATTATATGTACTTATTTCCCTATAATAATCTCATCATTATTAATTTTAAATATCCTCAAGTAACCTTTCTTCCTTCTTCCTTGAAAATCCTAATCAACATGATTCTTTTCACTACATTATATCTAATAATTAGATGTGTAAGTAGTAACATGAATTTTTGATATAAATGAATCTCATTTTCTTTTGGTATTTTCCTCATCAGTTTTATTTTATTATTCTAATTAATTTTGAAGTAAATAACCAATAATCTGAAGAGTATATTCCTTAGAATATTACATTCATAAACTTCCACATTCTTATAAAACTGATTTTTAGTAATTATCTTAAAACTATATCAACTATTACAGAAATAACTAGATATTTTCCTATATCACTCACAACATTAACTATATTATTAAATATATAAAACATTTTATTAGTAGTTTAATCTTAACCAATTTTAAATTATTGTTATCTAGTACTTAATACACTAATCATAGTTTTTATTAGCTCATCTGACCCAATATTTGTGTCTTGAAATAAATATCATTTGTTGTTTTTTTTTTGAAAATATATAGAAATAAATATTTTAAGTTATATCACAATATAAAATATCCATTACCTTATAGTTTATAACATTTTTAATTCCATCATTACTATTTAATGTATTGTGGTAAACTTTGTGTCCCTTATAAGGATAGAATAAGATTTCCAAACTATCAATTAATATATGCTTAAGGTAACTTCCTATATATAACATCCAATATTTGTAATCTTTTCCGTCGATGAGTGGAGTATTTTTAAGTATGAAACCTTCATTTGAACTAATTCCTACTATCCTAAAAAAGCAATTTTCACATTGATGGTTAATTCAAGAAATTATTAACACAAATTTATATATAAATATATATATATATATATATATATATATATATCAACTCTAGTGTTCAAGATCGGATATTAATTGTGTGTTCCCTATATAATGATTGATAAATTTATATTTATATATATATATATATATCAACTCTATCATTTTGGAACAAGGATATAAAATTCCTAATCTACACTTATCTCAAATGTTGAGAGAAATTGAATCCACTAAATTGAGATCTCTGACTTTTAATAAAGTTTCATGACTCTATAAAATTCCATTTTCATTCAATAGAGGCTCAACACAATACTTTATTTTTTTTAACCCCAAGATAAACAACCCAACACATTAAAGTCTTGGTTTTGACAAAAAAAATTATAAACCAAAAAGTAAGTATATATAAAATAACATAAATAAGTAAAAATATTTAACCACAACAGAAAATTATGATAGCATGAATATTGAGAGAGATTGAATATTCTTAATAATATTAGGTTGTATCACATTGATGTTTAGCAATAATTGTTAGACCAGAATTGAATCTTCATTAAATTAAATTCCATATAAGTGCTTTGTAGTAATGAATGTGAATGTACTAAACATCATGACAAGAATCTCATGAAATATTTCATCTTATAAAACTCATACACCTCAAAAAATTTAGATA
Source organism: Viscum album (assembly GCA_963277665.1). NCBI lineage: Eukaryota > Viridiplantae > Streptophyta > Magnoliopsida > Santalales > Viscaceae > Viscum > Viscum album. The sequence continues at coordinate 196,114,171 of OY728145.1, forward strand.
TAATTATCCATTTCTATAAAAACAAATATGTATATAGCTAATCCATCATTGATGGATTGAAGGTAAAATTCCAACCTCCATAACCATTCCAAAGTTTTATTTTATAGAGTAAGTAATGTCAAAATATAATTATCAAAATAAAGGATGTTTAATATTATTCATTTAATCTTCTTGAAAATCGATTCTCCCAAGCTATATTTTAAAAATACTCAAATTTAATATTATATAATTTTTAAATTTAAAAAAAATAATAATCAAAAAAAATATGAAATTTAGGATTTGAAATTAAAATATTGAGTCACATTTAACAACTGATAAAGAATTATGGATGAATACAACAATAATGAACATGGTTTATAGTTATTTAGAAATCAATTTTTCACACCATATGTTAACCCCATCCTTCACCATCATGTATCCAAATCAAGTCATCAATTTTGCACAGGGACTTATTATCTCAAGATGAAATTGATTTATCCAAACCATCTTTTCTCACTATGGGAATTATATTTTGAGTTTCACATTTTGAAAATGTGATTATCCATATCAAAACTCCATTAATTATGAAACTTTACATTCAAAATGACCTTTAAACACTCATTTTTAATTTTATATTTTATATCGGAAAATATAAATCTAAAATGAATAGTAAAATGGCATTGAAGAAAACCATTTACCCATTTCACGCTTTACATGATTATTTATATTTCACCATGGTCATTGATATATGAGGAAACGTTTAATTTTCCTAATTTCCCAATTAAAATGATTTGTAATATAATAATACAGTTTGTGATCTCAATTTTTTATGTTTTGTAAAAAAACAAGGAGATTATTTATTTCAAAACACTAAAATACATGGAATATTGTATAATTCTAAACTAATTTGGTGTACCATGACTTTCTTTATGCTATGTAGATTTATAGTGTACAAGTAAACAAAACCATAAGATGAAAATTTTCAGTAATCTCCAACATAATTTCCTAAAATCAATGAAAAAGTGAAGATAAAATGAATACTATAGTTATAATATAATTATAATTATACCATAAATAAAATTCAGTTAGGATTCAATAAATTCAAGCTTTAAATAAAGAATTTTTTTATTAAAATATACTTGTTAGAAGGAATAATCATAAAAAATATTTTTTAAATATAAACACATAAAATAGAAGTTGTTCAAGGATATAGTATGATAACATGTTAATCAAGGATGACTCATATTCACCTATAATCTTAGTTAATTTTTAACTGCACTCAACATTCAAAAAATATTTATAGTAATTTCATATTTATTCCAAACTCATAAATATTGAAACCAATAAACTTCAAAAAAATCATAAAAAATGAATGATTAAATATAAATTGATTTTGACCAATGTTTATATATTCATAGAGAAATAAAATTAATTAATATCATCCACTAAAATATTTCCTAATCTTCTTCTCTAGAGACTTTCTTTTTTTAGAGGAAAATTCATGTCAAAATCATTTCAAAAATTATTAGACTATTTTGAAAAATAATTAGGATGAAAAATTACCATCATATAGAGTATGATCCACAATACCATCATACCTATGGTATATCATTTCTTTAGGAAGCACCAAATAATTTTTAGCAGAAAAAAAATTAGTCATCTAGTTCTTTTATATCTGAATGTAGGATCTATCCAACCTTAAAAATAGAACCAAATAATACATTATCTATAGTTGAATCAATATCTACAGTACAGTATATGTCCCAAATGTTCGCAAAAATGTTTCCTAGAAAATTGGCTCCACTTATAGTCAAAAAATTATTTATTCTACCCACCTAACCTATAAGACTATTAGTCAGAACCACAATGTTGTAGGATTACTATAAGATTGAATTTCTATAAAAGTTATTCTCTATCAAGACAAAACTAGTTTATTACATCATCTTTATTTTTCCAAGATCGTTTAAATTATCATGATGGAAATCACACATTAATTAACAAGCTTTAACATTCACTCCAATTATTATGAATTGATATGAACAATGTTTATCATTTCTAATCAAATTATTCATAAACACCTGCATAATATCACCCAAAAATAGATTCTATAAGGGAAAAACACTTAAAAATGATTTAAAATAGTAGAACACCTATATACATTACTTCTTCAAAAATCAATCCTTTTCTTTCTTGATCCAAAAATAGTTTCTCATTTCCCCTGCAATATCAAGGAAAATGAAAACCCTAGATATAGATGGTCTTGAATTGTTTAGTGTTGAAGAATAATTTTTCATAATATATATAAGAATATAGATATTTAAATTAGGAAATAGGATAAATATATTTTTAGATCCAAACCCAAAAATCCTACAAAAAATAATTATCAATATTGATGCCAAAAAATCAAGATCAAAATTGGGTTATTTATAAGCTTCCATAATGAATCCCAAAATCACCTTAATAAACACATATTTTTATGGAAAAATTTTATATAAAATCCATGGTCATTATGAGATGTTACTGATATATATCATTTAATAAAAACTTAAATTTCCCAATATATATGGAATTACGTTAATGGAAGGATAAATTTTCCCATGTTATTCATTCTCTCTAACTCTTTTTTACCTTATTTCATATATCATTATTTCCTTCACCATTTTCATTATAAATATTCAACTTCATATTTATCCAATTTTTCACTTCATCAATGATCAATCATAAATTTTATATTTTCAAATTCTTTAATCATTGAATTTATGTTCAATAAATTTCTAAACAAGTTACCAACATGAGATTTATCTCTTCAAAGAGGTTATTAATAAATTTGAAAATAATATCTTACCTATTAAATATTATGAATCATGGTTTTTTAAACCTTAATATTTCTAGAAATAATTAATTTTTATAGTATATGGATATTAACATGCATCTAAACAAAAATTACCTTGGAGAGATTCTCAATGTTCAAAATCAAGATTTCACTCAATACTATACCTGGTCCCTAATATTCTTACATCATCACCTCCCAAATATTTTGTGAATTATAATATGATTGTGAAGGCTCCTATTTAGTTATGAAAAAACCTAATAGAGAGGTATGATCACCCACTTATAGTAATAATAAAAAATCATGGTGTGATTGCATTCAATTAAGATTGAAAAATTATAAATTGGAAAGTAAATATGACTCTAAAAAGTTTAAAATTACATCCAAGTTAATATTTTTAGGATAAAATATCCAAAACTCTGATATGATAGAAATAATGTTTTCTACTTTCCATGACCTAACTTTTATTTTTTAAGAACAATATTGAGATAAAGTATTTTATAAATATTATTAATTGCTCTATTTATTACTTATTTACAAACCAAACGACAAACTCTTAATGAGTAATCATAAATAACATTTTATAAGTGAAGATCAATTCTTGAAAGTGAATTTGACTTATTATAATTGGGTACATATAATTAATTAGTTTAGTTAAGGATAAGAAAAATAATTTTCTTAGGGTAGTAATGCTTTATATGATAAACTGAAAGAAGACCACTAGAATTGGTTAAATAATGGTCAATCACTACCACAAAAAAAGATAATAATGATGAATGTTAATTCTTTTAGTGTGGTATACAGTGGCACTAGTTGTATTCATTTCATACACTAATGTGATTTTTTCATTTTTATCAATAATCTATTAATGGATAAGAAAATAACATCAATGAAAACTTTTCTCACTATTATGAGTTATATAATTATGATATTATTATTTTATAAACCCTAAACAAATGCTGTAAATTATCTTGATAGAGATGTAATTTTTGATATATAATGATTTTTTTATAAATGTTTCATGTTTTATTTAATTTTATTTTGTTTATTTCTTATATTTATGTTATGTATTGTTTTGAAATAAATAAATTCTGTGAACTGATCCACGATAATGATATTTCTCACATTGAAAGTTCCATGATGAACATAATTCTTAAGTATAAAAATAATTTTATCAAACATAATATGGGAAATGATCATGTAATTACATTAATTGGTATTAAAAAATAAATTAAATGATTTATAAGAGATATAATTTTCATACTTGGGGGTAAACCAATTTTAATAAATTATAAGAACTCACACCATAGTGTCTCGATGGAATCATAAAAAATATCACTTATTATGCTAGAACCTGGGGAATTTAAAATTTTAATATTTTGATTGAGAATTTTCATTTATATAAATATTTCAAATAATAAATAAGATGTTTTTGATGTGGTATCTCTGGTATAGTAATCCCATTAAAATTTTTGGGAGTTATCCCTATGTTAGGGCTCTACTACAGGTAGCTCATCATTCCACAAAACATGGGGATTTCTCAAGGAAATATTGTTTTATAAGATTAAAATTTTCACTACAGGTAAATAAGAACATTATATCTTAGGGAATTATAATGTAGTGATTAGAATGTCTAAGACAAATTTACTATGAATGTTTTTGTCAAATCTTGGAAATAGGGTGCTATATCATTTTAAATCCCTTATAATATTAGTTTTTTATGTTCTTTATAACCACACCACAGATTAATATTTTTTAACTTAGTGAATGATTCATAAGAGCAACTCAAGTGTTCCATAAGGGTTCCTATTTAGTATATGTGAGATTAAATATTTTATTTTTTGGATCATTATACCACAACACATCAGGGATACACAATTGTGGAATTTTTAAAGGGGGTGAACACTGAGGTTTATTTGGGATTCACAATGAAACTATGTCCTATGGTAAGTTGTTATTTCACAATAGGGTGGATCCTGCATTAGATTTACCTAGATTTGTGAGGTTGGATTTTTGGTTTTTTCAGGTATAGTATATCATGCCATAGATAAAAGGGGCACGTCGTGAGGGAGTCCCAATCATAGGAATTGTGTTGTCACTATTTTTCTCACACCTTGATGATACCCATGAATAGTTTTTTTAATTAATGATATTTAATTATTTTAAAAAATAATAATGCTTGACTCTTTATCAGATGATTGTGTTTATATCACATGAATAAGTAAGGTTACACATCTATCTCACATTCTTCTTCATTATTTACTCCCATTGATGTTTGGTGAATTGGTGATAATTTATTCATAGATTTATGGTAGGTTTCTATTAGTCATCTCACCTATTTTGTTTTTTCCGTTTCTTATCTAATTCTGATGAATATAAGTAACGGATTTAATACTAATTCAAAAAAATCATTTTGAAATTAGTTCTAGATGGTGGAGCTTTGATGTGGATTAGATATACGAGATCATGGGATATTTAATGTACAAGGTTTCATGTGTTTTTTGTTGAGTAAATTTTAATCCATAAATTATCATATTCTTTCTATTTAATTATAATTATATTTATTTATGAATTAAAATAAATCCCTGCGGAATTAGATAATTGTATTCATGGAGTTTGTTGGGAGTGATTTACGCATCATTCCATAAAGGATTTTGTGTTGTTTCCTCATATGGTGAATTAACCATTAATTAATTCTAAATGGATAAATTATGAAACTAATAATTTTAAATATTTTAAATACTTTATAATTATTTTAAATTAATTTTTGATTGTTTTATGTGCTTCATGTGGTGGTATGGTGGTCTATGAAACTGGATCTGGCTTAGAAAATCTTAGTTGATGGTCGTTGAAATTTTATTAATGGTCTAACTACATTTTAAGTTAGGTGGTTCTTAAATATTACATAATAATTATATTCATTTCTAGATTTAGATGATATTTTTTCTCATCATCAATATATAACTTTCCTAAAATTAATCTAAAATACTTTCCCTTGACTCTGTTTGTGCCGGGTAAGGATATAAAGGGTTGTGATAGACCCATCGAAAGTTATTATTTGATGATATTACAACTAATGGACTTGAGATTGACATTATACAGAAAATAATAGGGCTTTAAATGAGTTATTTCAGAATGATTATGACCTTATTTTGGTGACATATCCACCACATATGTAGGATAGGTGTGTAAATAAGGATCGTCGGCGTGAATCGTTATTGTGAATGTCTTTTCTACTACATGAGGGAAATTATGTAACATTGGGGATATTATTGGAAGTAATTAGCCAATCATTTATCAATGAAATTGTATTTCTAAATGAGTAAAATATTTATTAAGTAATATATCTATAGAAAACAACTTCATAATATTTCTTTTTTTTAGAAAAATAATAAAATATGTTAATAATTTCTTTATATGTATTAAAAGATCATTATACATCACAACCATGAATAATATAGTTCTTCTACAATAATTGATAAGATTAGTATATATTAAGTTTTATAATAAAGACTAATCGATATATAGGGAAGAAGTGATAGCCTCACCCAGTATGATCGCACGCTATAAAGACCGTTTATCGGAGCATGTGAGGGAGATGGAATCAATGGGATTTTCCTTGACCAAGCCCAAGATAAGAATACACAACTGAAATGTGATCATAATAGTTAATGTGATAATTTCTAGATTATTGATATTAATGACCAAAACATGTTCACCAAACTATCCTAATAATCCACCACCATCACACACATTAACCGTATGGAGTACTCTGGTGTAATAAGAAGTTCTATATCTAGAACCAGGTAGTATTAATTTGTATATTTATTTTTTAATAAAATAATGATAATATTTATACCCTTTTAATTTTTTATTTTATATACATATTATTAAATAATGTGTTTAATCATAACTGTATTTGGATAAAAAGAAACTAAAAATATATTTTTGTGAAATATATAGTTTGGTTAAAAAAAATTGATAAATTAAATAATTGCTGTAATATAGGTTATCTTCTTGGAAGATAATTATTTAATAATATTTATTTTAATATAAATTTTAATATAATTTAATTAATTCCAATGTACTTTTCAAAAGGATTTGAAATTGGTTAGTATCTTAAAAACTAGTATTTTTCAATAATTAAGTACTTTTATATAAAAGTGTAAATTCTCATATTTTGAAAATAATTTTTGAAAAATAAATATTATTTTTTAAATCATCACATAAAAATTATCCAATGTTTAGTTTTAATAATTTTCTAAAAAATTCAAATTTTTGGGTAAAGATTAAATATGGTGTGAATATATGGTATGAATAACGACAATATGAGATCCAAAATTTGATTTAACAAATAATGTAAAGGTCATCCACAAACAAAAATATATTTAAATATTAAAATACTCTATTCTGAAATTAATTTTTTTATTTTTATAAACTTATAATGATACTCAAAAACATATATTATATTTTATTATTTCAAAACATATTCTTCATGGACTATACACACTTCCATACCAAGAATGGTATTATTTTAATGAGTTAAATTCATAGAATAATAAAATAATGTAAACCACTCCACCTTGGTAGAAACCATGGGAAAAATAATGAGAAGGATTTTTTTTTATTTTTTTATTTCCAAGAGTCTAAAACTTATGTTTAGAAATTGGTACGTAATTCCCTACTATATTTCTATAAATACCCACCCAACCACTAATTCTTATTAACTCAAAACATTTTAATAATGATTTTCCCTTATTTATGTCTCTCAAAATCATTCCAAATGTGTTCCAAATATCTTAATAATCTCCTCCCAAACATTTATAAATACCCTCTCAAAGTACAAGATTCTCTCTTATTTTTATTCAATGACATTATTTGTACTAAAACTTTTGATTTTAAATTTTTTTTCTATTCAAATTTGTTTCTAAAATTACCTTAACTATCATTATTATTCCCATGTAATTATAATCTACATTTCACTCTCATTAAAACATTCAATGAATGTTTTTGTACACCCGTTATGCTGCTTAATTCATTCTATGATTTTCCAATCCAATCGTTTTTATTATGAATTTCCATCCCCATTTCCTATCAAAGGTTTTCACCTAGATTTATCGATCTATAATTTATTTTAGACTTCCATGTGTCCATCCCACAATCCTTAATAATGGGATTAAAATTTATGAAATATGTTCTTATATTGTATGATCTATGTTGCACACAAAGTTAAGCACATGATATGAATTTGATAGGTATTCTTGGGATTATATATCCCATCAATGCATTGGGTAATGTTTTAATCTAATAAGATACCATTTATTGTTCATGGGAGGTTACTCTAATAACACTGTAATGTGATGTTTTGATGGTAAGTCTTGAATTATTCTTATGATGTCATGTTTTTTGTTTCCAAATTCCTATTTTTACTAGATTTTATCATCTTATTTGATGATTAGATGTTCATTTTTATGATTCAAAACATTCTATGTCCACTTTATATGATTATTTACTTATATGTATTAATTTCATCTTGTTATTCTTCAACTGTTCCATTACTCAGTTTTATATATCTCCACTTTTTTATTTATGTCCCCAGGTTATCGTTTGTAGTTTTTAAAGATCAATGGTGTATAAGGGAATGTTATGGTGTCTTATATAATGTATTTGTATCCCTATTTCAACTAATTGGGATATTTATATAATTACCCAAATATATTAGCCTTACTGATATTTTGGGATTGTGTTATGTGAATTTTAATTCAATTAGTAATGAAATAGTTCGTAAAACATATGGGTTTTCATAATTGGTATTTTTGAAAGGTATAGTTACTTTTAGGCAATAGGATTATAAGATCTTATTGAATGAATCTTGTGTTAGACTAACTTGTAAAATCCCTAAATTCGGTAATTTATAGAGTGAGTTATTTACAAGAGACAAAATCCATGTCTAGATACTAAAAGAGGATATGGATCAAGAATAGTTGTACCTAGGGGTAATAACCTCCCAAAAAGAAACATTGGGTTTTAACTTCATCACCATATAGTGTAAGATAAAAAGTCCTTGATTTGCACATAGTTTGAAAATACTGAGTTAGATGATTCACAAAATTCATAATCTCTTTTTTAACTATTATGGAGGGAACGAAAATGACTATGAAATTTTATGTTAAGAAATATACCCTGAATAAATTTTATTGAAGATAAAAAATAAAAAGGTTAAGGAAAACATTTAGTTTAAGGATTATCTCTTCAATTTTCTTAATTTTCCATTTATATGTTTAATATTTTGAAAATCTTCTTCGCTAATAATTCTTTTTTTTAATTAGTGAGTAGATATAGGAGGAACTGTGTCAAAAACTAATGGGACGGGACATGTAATGACTACCCAAATTAGATGACCAACCCCATGGGAGTATAATTAGAGAAATATAAGACAATATTTAATCGATAAACTAATTTTTTTGAATAAAAAATTAAATTGGTGTGAAACCCACATCCCATATGAAATATAAAATTTCTATTTAGAAATTTATAAAATAAAGGCCTGTGGGTATCAGTGGATATTAAGGTCCATCAATCATGTAAAATTGACATAATCCATTGAAATAATCTTATTCATCGTTCAATTATATAAGTAATAGAGGTTCAGGTTGTTATTTATTTCACATAGGGGGATGTTGATCAGCGGTGGTTGTTGACCAAGAATATGAATCTCAATGAAAAAAAATTAATCAATGGAGTGGAAAGAATCAATAGTTTTTTTCAAATATATAGTTTCACCACACTCTTTAGATTAATATATATAGGTAGTTCCCTAGACCCAATAAAAAAGGGCGGTGAATTCATTAAACATACAAGTAATAATGTATAAGACTTTCATGATACACCATCATCTGTTTCGTTAACCCCAAATGTTAAGCTGACTAATTCTTTTGTGGGATGAATCTACACATATGAAAATCGATGGTCATGAAAAAACTTTAAAACTTTGAGGGAAAATTCATATATAAACTCAAAAAAATAGATATCATAAAATCTCAATGGTCCCATAGGTCTTCATATAGAAAAGGGATAGTGGATTTTAAGGTTGGCAAAGTGATGGAGAAATGTCATGATGGAAATAAATTCTTACATTCCAATTTTCAAAAGTGGGTGAAGAAGAATCCCAAAAATTTCATGAAGGGGAAAAGGAAATTATTTTGGTGTGGGATGTAAGGGCACCTTGTCATTAAATATCAATGCGGGAAACCCAATAATATTATTTAATAAAGGAATTATCCAGTCAGCCCTTATCAGGTTATTAATTTTTTCAACTATATAGAACAAAGGCACTATGAAAACCAATGTAATAGGTCAATGGTTGTCAATCATAATTGATGATAATAACCTCAAAGTATGAGATAGTAAAGTAAATATTATTCCATCATTATTAAAAATGGGAATCCTAAAAATGAAATTCTGATGGGTATGGTAGTTATTAATTAAATGATAGATACTATACTATTTGATTCTGGTTCTACAAATTCTATCCTATAATTATATATTAGTAGAACTATTTAAAAACCATCAAAAATATAGATGTTGATCTATTAATGAAAATAGAAAATTGGTCAATTATTGCATACAAAGATAATAACTTATACCTTATCAATATTTTGTAGGCTATAATTCTTAAAGAACATATGATAATCCTCTTATCCAAATTTGATGCTATTATTGTTATGGATTGACTTTTCTTATATAGAACCATCAAAAATTTCTTGGATAATGAAATCACTCTTCGTATCACAAATCCCCAACAAATTCTATATAATTTTAAGAATTAGGATGGTTATCCTTTAGATTATTCATATAATGAATTTATAATCATTAGTTATAAGAAAGTATATCTCAATCAAATGATTAAGAAAAATTGAAACATCATCCATGAGGGACTTACCATTATAATAGAATATACTGACATGTTTCAAGAAAAAACTAGTTTTTCTTTCTATTTACTAAGTGGTTGAGTACACAATTGAACTTAAACATTCAATTTTCTCCCCAATATCCGAGAATCGATATAGAATGGACATAATTGAACTTGAAGAGTCAAATAAGAACAATAAAAAATCTGGATAAAGGGTTGATACACCATAGTGCTTTATTATGGGGTGAACTGGCCCATTTCTTCAAGAATAAGGATGGGTCAAGCTTCACTGAATTGATTAACATGAGCTCAATAAGATTAAGTTAATGAATAAATAACCTCTTCAATGGATTTATGACTTATTCAGTATTATACTTAGACACTAGTACTTGTCTAACATGGATATTCGGTCGAGGTATAATCATGTAATTTTATATAATGTTGGTATCCCTATGACTGATTTTCATAGAAGTTATGGGAAGTAAAAGTTTATTGTGATTCCATTTGGACTCACTTATGGTCCATATATCCTGATGGTATCGATAAATAGAGTTGTTAGGGATTACCTCGATATATTTTTTGCAGTATTTATAGAAGATATTCTAACATAATCTAAAATAAAGTATTAATATAAGGATCATTTAAATGAGGAATTGAATACCTTAAAAAGGAATATTTTTATGAAAATTATTGAAAATGTGAGTTTTAGATTGAGAAATTAAAATTCATATGGTATGTTACCACCTAAAAAATGATATATGCGGATCCTTTTAAGAAATAGTAAATTGAATAATAACCTATAACAATATCCATGATAGATATCTTTAGTTTCCATGGATTATCTAGGTACCATCATTTATTTTTAAGACATTATCATTATTTCCATTCCTAATAAATAAGATAACTCATAATGGGGTGATTTTTGTATAGAATAATTTATATGAAGATATACTTAAAGAGTAGTATAAAAGGATAATCACTACACCAGAGATCACATTATCTAATAGTGGGGAAGTATTTGTGATCTATAATGATTTTTACAAAAATGGATCGTGTTGTGTGGTTTTGCAAGGTGAAACTCTTATCAAATAAAGATCCATGAGAAAAAACTACCAAGCCCATAATTTGGAATTGTCTATAGTCGTATTCGTATTTAATATTTGGTGACATTATCTCTATGAGGAGGTGTGTGAAATATATATGAATCATAAAACACTCAAGTAAATGTTCATAGAAAAGGATCTCAATATTCTCCAATTAAGTTGGTTTTATAAAATTAAGTATTTTGACTATTCAATCCATTAACATCCTTAGAAGGAACATAAAGGGGAATATGTTTGAAGTAGAAATGATCCTACTATATTATTCATGATGAGGATTTAAAGACATTAGATCTACTAGTAAGTGAAAAGTATAGACATGTTATTCATAAAAAGAAATTAATATAATATTTCTCGAATATTTTCCTAACCATTCATTCTTAAGAAGATCCTGGAGGGCCAAAAACACAATAAGGAGTTACAGAGAAAGGTAGTGAATATTCTGGAGTTAAACTTTGATAAGGATGGGGTTATAAGGATTCGAACCCGGATATATGTCCCAAAGAATCTGTATATAAAGAGGGATATTTTTGAAAATATGCAAAAATGATCCTTCACTATTCATCTATGAATCACTAAGATGTATAGAAAAATATATCAAAAAAATAGTAGGATAACATAAAAAAGATAGGATACATAATTTGTATCATGATACGTGTAATTCTTTTTAGTAAATTATTGATGAAAGATTTCTAATAATATTTTCCAACCATTTCCCATACTAGTATGAAAATAGAAAAACAAAACCATGAATTTCATAGTAGGACTCCCTTGGATATATAAAGAAAACAATTCTATTTTAGAGGCAGTTCATCACCTTGGAAATTTAGCACTTTTCATTACTATAGAATAATTTTACTCTCTCAAACAAATCCTTATGATATATATAAGGGAAGTGGAGATACTTCATGGATTCCCACTCTCCATCTTATCTGATTGAGATTAGAGGTTTACCTCAAGGTTCTTGTAAATCCCTCAGCAAGTATTGAAAACATAGATGAGTTTTAATATTTTATATCACCATTAGATGGATGGTTAGTCTAAAAGAACCATTTAAAGTTTAGATCGTATACTAAGATCTTGATAAATATATTTATAAGTATTTTGGGGATCATAACATTCACTAATAGTGTTCTCACATAATAACATTTTATAATCTATCATTCAAAAGTAACCTTATATGGATCTGTATGGGAAAATGTGCCAAACTCGAACATTCTTCGATGAAGTTGGGGAGCATAAGATGAGAGGACCTGATTATATCCATGATATGTTAGAGAAGTTTCAAACCATTTAGGATCATGTGAAATTACTATAAATTCAATATAAAATCTACATAAAAATCATAAACAACGCCGAGATTTTGAAGTTGGAGATAAATTTTTCCTTCATATATCATCATGGAAGATAGTAAAATAAATTGGGAAGAATAAAAATCTTAGTACTAAATATATAATACCCTTTTACATCCATGATTGTATCAAATCTTTTTCATATCAACTATAACTACCACAAAACCTATATCAACGACATAATATATTCTGTGTGTTCCACTTAAGTAAGTGTGTACCAAATCCCTAACATGTATTGAATCCATATGTAGAACCATTATAGAATGGTCATTCATATAGGGATCATCCATTTAATATCTTACATCCTAGAGACAAATTTCTACAAAAATAAGACAACTCACATGGTCATGGTATAAGAGAAAAATTGAATGTTTGATGGGGAGATATGGGAACCAGGAGAGGTGGTGAAATAGAGGAATCCTGATTTTTTTAAGTATATGAAATCAAATTTTGAGGGTGAAATTTCTGAAGGTGCGATAATTTAATGATACAAACATTTATAAATGAAGTTCCTTTTTCAAGTGAAGTATTGTTTTATGAAGTAAAGGGGTCATATAAAACCCATGAAATACATTTCACTGTGTTTTTTAGGACCATTATAATATATGTCCATAATTTTTTTATCAGGATTAAATACCCCTAAGAATCACAACTGATGATAATATATATATATATATATATATATATATCTATATTATGCATTAATAGTTAATATTAGTACGCATTAAAGGTTATTATTAAGATTAATTTCCACAGACGGATGATGTGGTGACCTCAACTAGTATGATCATACCATATGAATCTTATTTATCATTACCTGTAAGAGATATGGAATCACTAGGATTTTCCCTTACTTAGGACCAATGTGATATTAAAGAAATAAAACTTGAGAAACCTCATTAATGGGATATGTAAAAGTTTATGAAAATCACATCCTAAACCATGTTCACCAAACTAACCCAAGAATGTACCACCATCACACACCTCCCACTTAGGGAAAACGATAGTTTAATAAGGGGTTGTGTATCTAGACTCTACTAGTATGAATTTTTTTAAATTTTTAACAAAATAATGATTATATTTATCCTCATTTTATTATAACGTCATATATATATATATGATAAAATAATTATTTTAATAAAAATATGTTTTCATATAAAGAAAAACAAATTGTTCTTGAGGGAAATATATAGTCTAAATTAAATTTTTTTGATATATTCAATAATTTTTTAAATAAATTTTATTTTCATGAAATATTCTTATTAAGTAATGATTATTTAAAAATAAATTATAATAAAATTTAAAAAATTACGATTTAAATTTTATAAGGTTTAAAAAGTGGACAATTTAATAAAAAATAATATTTTCCAATAAATATTAATTTTTATTTAAAAGTATAAATTCTCATATTTATAGAATAATTTTTTAAAAATAAATTTTATTTTTAAAATCATCATATCAAAATTAACCAATGGTGAATGTTTTTTAACTTTCTAGGGCAGACTAATTTTCGGGTAAAAAATCAAAAACAAGATAAATATATATTTTTAATTTTGATATAATAATATCACAAATGTGAGGTAATAAATACTATAAATAGGATCCATGACCAGAAAAATATTTTTTAGAAATAACTTTTTTCTGATGGTATTTTATTAATTTTCCAAACCTATATTATATTTTTAGGTTTAAAAAAACTTTTATGGACATGACTTGCATCCAAATCATGAATTTTATTATTTTAATATCCTAATAAAATATTTAAAATCACTCCTCTTTGTAATAATCCCTGGGAAAACCCATGGTGAGTTTTATGGTTTTGATCATTTTATTATATAGAGTCCAACACCTATGTTTATAAATAAATAAATAATTCCCCTCTCTTTGTCAATAAATACCCACCCAAATTTCCATTCCCCTATACTCAAAACCCATAGTGAATTAATTTCTCCTCCAAACCCCTCCCTAAAGGCCTCATAAGTTGTACCTAAACTCTTAATAAGCTCCACCCAAACTCTTAGAAGTACCCTCTCAAGGTAAGGGATTATCTCCTTTTCTTTTTATTCAAGTACATTCTTTATAATGGGAATTTTTATTTCCAATTTGTTATATTTTAATGTGATTATATACATCTATATACTTCCCTTATTATTCCCATCTAATTATAGACCACCTTTCACTATCATTAAAATCTTCCATGAACCTTTATATAAACCTGTTATACTACTAAAATAATGTTGTGATTTTCCATGCCAAATTTTTTTGTAATGAATACCCATCCCCATTTAAACTCACTAGAATTCACTTTAGTGTACATATCCATAATTTATTGGGAAATTATATGCATATTAACCACACTGTTTAATAGTGGTATTAAAAGTGATAAAATTTTTCTTATGTTATACAATCTATGTGGCACACAGATGCATGTACAAGATATTAATGTGATGAGTGGGACAAAAATTATATTACCCTCTAATATATTTGGAGATGTTTTGATCTCCTGAGTTACCATGTACATTATATTGGTGGTTATCCAAAGAACACTATGTTATAGAGTCTTTTTAATTATCATTGACTTATAATGATGATTCCATGGTTTATCTTTCTTCCACATTAATATGTTGACTTATTGTTATCATCTTATATCATGTTTGGATATGAATTTTTATCATTATCACCATTTTATGTCTCCTTGATATGCCTCTCGAGTCACATATATTTATTTCATCATGTTATGCCTTGAAAATTTCCTTACTGGTCTTTATATATTACCACTTTATTATGTACGTCCCAAGGTTATATCATGAAATTTTGTATGTTCAATGGAATATAAGGGATTGTAATAAATTTTTTAACTAAATTCATTATATCCATATTTTAATTTATCATGATATATATCTAATTAAATAAATACACTTGGTATCACAATATTGTTTATACAGTTTTTAGGTGTATCTTAATTTATTTAATCAAGAAATAAAGAGTATAAAATATCTATGTTGTCATATTGGTCTTCTACTAGATGTAGCTTGTTGTTATGGACATTGAGGGTCATTGGGTGGAAAATAAATTATTAGTGATTATGGTCAATAAAACCCACAAGGACGTATCCTTTCTATACAATTTTTAGTGGACCTAGAGTAAGTACCCATGTCCTCGCTTGAGTAAGTGATATGTGTAAATTAGTTTAATTCATCTTTGGAATTGACCAAAATGGATCACTATTATTTCGTTGTTTCTGTTTTTGGATTATATGACTCATCTATGGGGTGAGGGTTCCTCATCCCATCAGCCTATAATAACTGAGTAAGTTATACACCTATTTTGGATTTAGATTTGGTTAGGGAATATGAGGACCAGCTAATCTTAGACTTAAATTTAGTTGGATTTGATTAAAACCTAATTATAATTAAAATTATATCTCTTATAAAACTATTATTCATTAAATTATATTTTTTATTTATTATTTTGGGATTAATTTCCCAGTTTTATCATTATTTTTTTAAGTTTTGAATATATATTAATTATTTAATATGTTTATTATGGTATGGCATGACCTTCCCAATCACTCTGGAATCTGCGATGTCTTGGGATGAAATTAAAACTTATAAAGTCACACCTAATTTGTGGAACGGGAATCCATTGTGAAAATATGATTTGTGTTATGGGATACACTTTGTGCTCACTATATGATGAAAAGATCTGGGATGATACAATCGTTATTGGATATGCTTATAATCTTGGGAGTTATTCCCAATTACATTGATATAATTATTGTGTATTTTTTAGGGAAAATATTCTAATTTTGATATGATATCATCATCAAGGATGTTATACCGATGGTATTGGGATGTCATTCCAAATATTTCATAAAAGGTGTTTCCCATATGGTCCGGGTGATGTTTTCAATGGGATGAAATTCATATTTTTTTGTCATTACCCTTAGGAGTTGGATGTATAGGCTATAAAGTGATTCTTCCAAGGGGACATGATTCCTGTATGAGAATCACATTGACAGAATGTGATGTTCACTCTCATGTGACGTGGCATGTGTCTTGGGAAGCACTTTTATCTTGATATTATACATATATCTAGAGATGTTATACCCCAACATAAACATATTTTTAGGTAATTCAGACCACTTTTATAAGTAAAATTAGGGACTATATTCCAATATATGTGATTATTTCATTAGGTATTTCTTCTCGTGTATCAATTTCTTTTTTACCATAAATATTTTATAACCATTGTTTTGATTATATTTTTATAATGTGTCACTTATGTATTTGTAATTATATTATGAAAATATGTTATTCCCATTGATCATGACTTTTAATGTGATGTCAAGTTAGTCATTATTTTATATGTTAAAAGACACCCTAGAATTGGTCAAATTAGATATATTCACACTTGAGTGGTTTTTAGGTATCCATGGTTGTGATATATTTATTTTTACTTCCATTTCCACTTTTTTTATTTATGAACATATCACACAATACATGAACTACATTAATATACATTTTAGGGGATATTTTATTAGTGTCATCTCGAGTTGTTCTCATACCATGATTGGGTGACCTGGTTATTAATCATACTTATTGGTAGTAGTCACAAGGTAAAGGTCTCTATATTGGATGGTTGATTAGGTAGTGTTAGGAGGGGGTGAGAGGGAGAACCATGTATAGGCTCAGGAATAGTTTTCTGTATCATTTATAATATATAGGTTATTTTTTTGGATTTTATTATAAGATATTACCACCAGTGAACTTACATAAATTAATAACTCTATAACATTAATTCAACGCATTTTGTTATAGTATTGGTGTTTTGTTTGATTATAAATTTCATATTGTTGTGATATATTCTTTTATATTTTTATCATTTAATGACTATTGATTATATTCATTTTAATGTATTTTATGAATATATATACCTAGAGGAAATGGTATACTGATATCTTATATATATCCTATATGTTATTCAGTAACTTCTAGTGTATAAGGAGGTGTGTTTGAGGTTTATAGAACCTGTTACAATCACAGTAGAGGTAAACCAGATTAGTGATACTACAAAGATGTATCAAAGCCTTTTTTATCTTAATATATTTTATATATTTTAATAATAGTGAAAAATTATGAACTTGGAATGGATGAAATGTTTGTGTCAGGCCATCGCAAGAAAGGGAAAAAATCTAGCTACCATGGAATTTGGATTATTGTTTTTGAATTTCAATCTTACAATTCAATTCTCTTAATTATGTCGAGTGTGATGTTTTGGTATTATTGATATAATAGTTTTTATCTTGGTCTAGGGATTAATGAGGACTATTTGAATAGATCATATAGTCATATATAATTCACATTGAATTCATCTAATTGAATATTTTTTAGAACCGTGAATATTAAATTTGGGATATTTTTTTAAAGTGTCGGAAAAAAATTTACATAGTTTTTAACTATATATCAATACTTTGGTATTATACTTAACTTTTATTATACTTGAATTATGTTATTTACACTAGGAGATTAATGAAGTGAATATTATCTACATATGAAAATTTACATGAGAGTGATTAATTTATATAGGGTTATTCCCCCAGTGATATAGGAACCTTTTGTGTAGGGACATTCTGGAGTGGGATGACATATTTTTTACTACTTCCTTTTCATTTTCTATGAGCATATAATGAGAATGTTTCTTAGCTTTAGTATCTTGGATGTTCCTAGATATGTGGTAGAAATCCTTCGGGGGTGGGTGTGGTCTGATATGTGGGCATGTGATGATGATTTTCAACCAAGAGTTGGTGTCTTGGTATGGGTATAAAGATGCAACTATTGAAACATTCCTAGAATGGTGGGATGAAACATTAGTTTCCTTAGATATTTAAAACCTCATACTAAACTATCTTATATGGGTTTTGACCCTTTTAGGTTTTTAACATCATGGGATATGGTCTATATACTATGTCAGAGATCCTAGTGATGATGTTATGTATCAATATCATACCGAGTCAAGTTTTATCCAAGTGGAATGTCATTTTCTTGCTTAAACCTAGGATGGATTGTAGTGGAGTGAGGTTATCCTTAGAGAAGTGTGATACCCGATCATGTGAGTTTCTTTTAGAAACAATCTAGGGTATATTTTTCATATTAAATGTATGATATTAAGGGAACATGATTGATGTGTGATCAAATGATAGTTTTTCATGAGGAATACCTTGAGGTATATTTATATATATTCATGGAAGATGATATGTGTAATGATATGATGAATATTCATGTTAGGAAGTGTCAATTTGGTATTGGGATGATGATTCTAAGATCATTAGAATATATATTTTGATGAGATGAGTCATTATATTATTAAGTTAACACTATGGGGTTCTGATAAGTTGGTATTTTATTTTTAATGTGGTTTGTGTATAAATTTACTAAGGGATTATGATGTATTTTTGTGGTTTGGAAGGCTTCAAAGGTGGTTTTGTATTTTACTAAATATTATTGGTTGAGATTTGTCCCCTGGAGACTTTCACATCATGAATGGTTTACAAGATGTGAAAATGTTGGGCATAATCTGTGATCTAGTTCAAAGCATGAAGATTTTTACATGTTTTGAAACTTGTCCAAACTGTGAAATGTTCAATTCGGTTAATTTTAACCCAGGATGATGCATTTTTCATCATATATTTTAAATCAAAAAATCTACATCATGGAAGGGTTTCATATCAGGAATCTACCAAGATTAGTGGTTTTAAACAATGATGTGTGTACGAATTATTTGGTAACCACCATGCATCTCTTTCTCTTTGTCAAATTCTACGGTGACTCCAAGTAATTTTAGAGTGATTATATCTTTTTTGGAAACCTTATTCAAGCAATCAATCCCATATGAGTTTATTTTCTTTTGTTTCCCCTCTCTTCCAATTTTACTCGGTTATTGTGGTCTAATCTCTTTACCACTGTTGAACCGGTTTTGGATATTGTGTGATCAAGGTTTTTCCATTTTATCCCCTTCAACTTCATTCATCATTGGTATTCTGAGAATATAGTGCTTCTTGAATCATCAGTTAAAGGTGGGTTTTTTAGAATAATGACCTGTGTTCTTTTTATATTTGTTCAAGAATGTGAAATATTATGTAATTGCACCAAAACAATGTACGCGTTAACAAAAATAATAATGGGTGATGATAATCATTTTTTAGAACACTCTTTATATCCTTTTGTATCCAATGGTGTTGATACCTGACTCGTGTCCACCCATAGGGTGAGCCTACCCTGGAACAATAGTTAATTGGATAATAGAATAAAATATGACTTAGAATGACATGAAATCTCCGTTGATTTCTAGGATTATATTCACCATATAAAATAGCTTCATTGCTTACTAAAATGACTAGTGATAGTTATTATGAATTGGGTTTTCTCGCTATCCTCATAACAGCATAAGATATAACTTGAATAATAAAGGGATAATTGAATTAAAAATGGTGATTAGATGAATTGAGAATTTTGGATAATTATATTATGTTGTATTATTCTTGATTTTATGACTTTTTTTGTGATTTATATGGAAATTATTATATAAATTAATTTTCATAGTGATAATAAAATCCATAGATAAATGGATTTTATAGGTTATATATAAATTCCAAAATATAGGGCTATTTCCTAGTAATCTTGAAATGTTTATATTAAGGAATTTTCCCAAATTTACTAAAATTATTATATAAGAGGTATTTCCCAAATAATGCTAAAATTATTATATAACTAGATTTTCCTAGATAGGATTAAATCCTTATGCATAGGGATTTTTTCCAGTTATTTTATTATTCCATTGAATTATGATTATGGTTTGCGTGGTTATGCTACATGATTAGAGATATTCTTTCATTGTGATAAAGTAGGTTGATTATTGTATCGTACTAATTAATTAATTAATACTTAGAATAACTTTTTTACTGCATTCACTTTTTATTATAATATTTTTGTTTGAAATATTGGTTTTTACCTATTAAGTTTTACTAACACCCAACTCAGGATTCACTTTGGTAGTCGAGTAGATTATATAGATTCCAGTTTGGAAAAGGTCAAAGGACCTTGTTGTTTATTGTCTCTTGATGGATGGTTCGATGCTTTGAGATGGGGATAAAATGGGGTTTGGGATTTTGTTTTTTTGTGTCTTTTTGTTTCAGAATGGTATTTTATCTTTATTAATTTTATTTTCAATTTTAGATACATTTTAGCCTGAAATTACATGGTTCATTTTTATTTGGTTTACATGGTTCATCCTTTATATTCTAGTTGTATGGTGTATTTTTTACGCTATTTCCATTACTCGGATATTTGTTTATATTTTTTGTATTTTAACTCTTTACTAGGGGGTATAGTCTCCTGAATATATTCTCTACCCCCCACCCCCCCACTGCTCTTCATGAGCCTTTGGAATATGTGGAGGAAATGTTGAGTTTTAGTAACCAACCTGATTTATCCACATGAGAGAGTGCCAGATCCAGGGAGGTTATAAAGTGGTATTAAAGGATTAGGTTTTTATTTTGTATTTATTTACAATTTAGGAAATGTAAAAATGATATTATGATGTGTCAGAACATATTAATATGCTTTTTCATGGGAATATCTAACCCATGTACAGGGGAAATATAAATAACTATAGATTGGATTACTATTCACATTATTCATTTGTTATGGTAGATGTTATTTATCCTTAGGTGATTCACATATTGTGTTATGTTATTGTTTCTTTAAATTTATTATTATGGACCGTTATGGAATGAGGCTAGTATTCATGCATCATTATAGGGACATAGTGATAAACAATAACATGAATTATTCTTGGTAGGCACATATTTATTACATGTAATATATTTTCCAGTATGCAGTATGCAATGAGATACATGTTATATCTAATAAATAAAATAAAATAACTCTTATTTCATAAAAATTAACTTATTAATCCATATTAATAGATACCATTATCTAGTGTATTGTTGTTGTTATATAGTGTTGTAAGGAGTATATTTTTCTTGTAGAGAAAATGAAACCTAATCATCTTATAATTAAGCATCAAGAGAGCGATAATCAATGCACTCCTAAAACTGTTAAATCACTACTTATTATATATCTTGAGGAGCATATGGATTTTTAGCTTCCCAAAATCTTCTTGGGGGACATGTGATCCAAAGGAATAGAGTTTTTCACATAGTTCAATCGATGTTTGAGCTGAAGAGGAATTTTCTTCTCTAACATCCACCTATTTTCACTAGGGTATGATTTACCTAGGTATTTAAGTTTTAGATTGATTTGGTCAATAAAATCCTCAAGAAACTCGAGACACATGCATATAGTAGGGAGAATCTTTCTTCATACTGGGTTTTTATACAAGCCAAGAATTTGTGGGACATGGTAAAGAAAGAAGGGAAGCAATAGAAGTTACGTTAGATAGACATGGACAAAAAGTTTCCAATCCACATCTATATAAAAACATTTATGAATGATAAGGCTTATGAGTTCATGCAATTAACATACAATAAAATGTTATTGGACGACTACGATGGTCATTTCACTGACTTTTGGTGCTATGTTATATCATTAGAAGACAATGAGATTCTTAAGGTGAGGTTTATCCAGGATGGGATTTACTATGAGACCATTCCATATGTGAGATTTTTCATTTTGAGTATATTTTTAGACATATCAAATATAGATCATATCAAGGAATATAGTCTAAGAGAGGACCCAAGAAGTGACCATGTTGTTTTAGTAGTGAAAACTAAAAAATATTCTTATGGTTTAAATACTCGTTGTGTTGATAGTTATCTCTAGGGAAAGAGTAAGAAGAACAGCTAGGGATGTGGGCAGTCATATGAAGACTATGTTTTGTTGTAGTGATATTGGTGTGGAAAGTGTGTTCATAATCTGCCTCAGTGTTTGTACCCTTGTTTAAAGTTTCATTCATGTGGTAGGATGTGGAACATGTAGAGGATTCATAAGGGCATGCAGCATTAGAATAGTGGAAAGGGATCAGGATAGGTATTAGATTCTAGGAAGGAAACAGATAACCCTTAGTATACTCATAGATGGATTTCCACTTGACATTCAGGCTGAGGTAAGGGATGTCACACCCCATTGCTATATAAGTAGTACCGAGTAAAGGGAAAATTATAGGGGAGTATGAATAGAGCCTAGGGAAAATGGGAAAGCTATATAAATGCTATGTAGTCTAATATGGCTTTTCTTGATGAAAGACCTTCTATAATCAGAGGTATGGTTAATATATCATCTACTTTATCTTGAATTTTCTTTAATATAGAATCATTGTGTTCCTTTATATTAGCCCTTTCTTAAAATGGTTGGTCTGGGTTTTGGAAATCACGAATGGTGTGTTAAACATTAATACAGGGTTGGAAGTGTGGTCAAAGAATATCAAATGTTTCAAGGTGTGTCCTCTATAAATTGTTGGTTACCATTTCTTTTGGGAACTATTTATGTTGAAAATAATATGTCTCAATTTGATTATTGGTATGAATTGGCTAGTTAAATACCATTATCATATCAACTTCTACTATAGGAGAGTTATATTTTAATCTCTATAAGGAGGTGACTATTATCTCAAGGATGAATGGGATCATCAGGTTGGTCATGAAGGACTAATTCAATACATATCGAATTATATCATAGCTCTGAATGAAGTTCATTTTCTATATCGTGTTTGAATTAAGTAGGATGCTTTTCCTCTAGAGGCTAGCCTTTTTCATGATGTATTTCATATTGTGTTTTGTGTCTTACCACCTGAGAGGGAGATTGATTTCATGATCGAGTTGGTGCTGGGAGAAGAGGTGGTCTTTATTTCTCTTTAATCTATTATACCAGAAGAGATTCAAGAATTGAAAATTTAGTTGGAATATCATGAAGTTAAGGATTTCATATGACCTAGTACATATCTATGGGGTTCTCCAATTCTTTCTTCCAATAAGGGTTACGAGACTCTAATCTTTTATGTGCAATGTCAAAGATTGAACCTAATGGCCATTAAGAACGAGTATCCCCTTCCATACATCAATGATCTCTCCGATTATATGAGAAGATCATGAATTTTATATAAGATTTATTGGAGATAATGTTATCATTTTTTGAGAGTGATATTTTAAAAAATATCTCATACTGCTTTTAGGTGTAGTTATGTCTTTTATTCATTCATCAGGATTTCTTTTTGTTTGACCATTGCACTAGCAGTATTCATGACCTTAATGAATTAGATATTTTATCATATTCTAGATCAATTTGTGGTGGTTTCTATCGATGATGTATTAGTATACTCCCAGTCAAAATAAAATCATTGAAAAAATCTTGACATCACCTTGACTACATTAATAGAGAATTGAATTTATTCAAAGCTAACAAAATGCAGTTTTTGGATTGATAAAGTGAACTTCTTGGGTCATGTGATCTAAGAGGATGAAGTATCAATGGATCTAGTTAAGTTTGTAGTCATAGTATCTTCAAAGTGGCCCAATAATGTATGAGATTAAGATATTTCTAGGTTTATCATGTTATTATTAGTATTTTATCCATTAATTATTTAGTATAGAAACACCAATGTCCATGATGAACAAGAAAGGGGTGAAGTTTGTTGTCAGATGTTTGTGAGAGTGATTTTTAGCAAATGAATTTCAGGATGACCTCATCATTGATACTCTCCTTTCATATTCCAGGAAAGGCATGTACTATGCACTATGAAACATATGGAGTTGTACTCTTAGTAGTTCTAATGCAAGAATACTGAGTGGTTTCTTAAGGCTAAAAACATGTAAGAATTCATGAGGAGAATTATCCTACTCATGATCTATAGTTAGATGTAGTTGTATATGCCCTAATATGCATGAGAAACTATTTTACAGCCTACAGGTTTGTGTTGTACATGGACAAAAATATCCTCAAGAGCATTTTTTCTCAATAGGACCTAGAAATTTAGAAGAGTAGGTGGGTCAGGTTTTTATAGTATTTTTGCTTCGAGTTATATTATACACCTGGAAATAAAAACTTCATTTCTAAATCTTTATTCCAAAAGGCACACACAGAAGTAGTGAAAGAGTCTTGTGATGATTTGGTAATGAAGGAAATATTTTCATTTATGCCTCTTGATGTTTAGATGTCTCAGGGATTAGTATCTTTGACTTATATATCTATTATACATGTGCTTATTTATTGGATGAATATAGATCATTGGTCTTATCTAGAGGGCTTATATCTCAGGGAAATCTTATGTGGTTAGGAGTCACCGTTAAGATAGTCTCTTCGTACCTAAAACTTAATTCACTTTTTGGTTGAGTATAGGTTCTTACAGGCTTTCAGAAGGAACTTATGAGATAGTTCCATGATTCAATAGGTTTTTTACATTGAGGGATGAAAAAAAAATATTAAGATATTCATAGAAAGTATTGGTGGCCATGAATAACGAAAGTGAAAACAGGCTTCCCGATTAGATACATCACCAGCTAGCAGGTGAAGGCCTAGAATTAGAGGACAATTAGGCTATAACATCCTCTAAACATTCCATAATAGAAATGGGATTATCTCTTTATGGAGTTAATAGTGGGATTAACCATGAATCATTTTAATAATGATGCATTATGGGTTATTATAGAACAAATAACAATGGTATCCTACTTTTTGCCTATTATGGAGACCTTCACTCTTCGTGATATTCATAGTCTCTATGTGTGGGAGATATTTTCACTGCATAGTGTTTCAATGATTATAATATATCCTTATTAAATGCAGCTAATTTGGTTGGGTATTAAAAGATATCTAGGGTCATAGATTCTTCTGAGCACAAACTATCATCAACTGACGAGTGGAAAATCTAAACTAACTATTCAGATTATGGAGGATATTTTATGAGCCTATGTATTAGATTTTCATTGTTCGTGAGATTTTCAATTATCACTCATAGAGTTTTCTTATAGTAACATATTCTATATGTTTATCTAAATGGAATATTTTGATTCTTTGTATATAAGTTTGTTATGTTTTCCTCTTTTTTGTTTAGAGGTAGGTGATTCAGATCATGAAAAAAATATTATGTTGGCCAACAGAGACAACCTATGGATTTTGAGGTAGGTCTTCATATATTATTTGGATGTCCCTTAGGTTGGGGAAACTTTATATCCAAAATAGTTAAAGATAGAACCCATGTTTTTGGTCCATTTGAGATAGTGGAAATGGTCATTATAGTGACATACTAATTTTCACTTCCACAGTGAAATGGTTCCATTAATGATGTACTTCATTTGTCGTGGTAGTATAGATAACATCTGAACCCTTCTCATGTGATAGAAATCAATGATGTTGAGAGTGGTCTAGATGAATCCTTTAAGAAATATTTTACATGGATTGTATACTGAAGTGATAATTATTTCTAGGGAAATACTATACCTCTGGTTTGAGCGTTGTGGTAGTATGGGTGCTTTCAAGAGGAGGCCTGGGAGAGGGAATCTAATATGTGAGCACAGTGGACAGAATTGTTATCTAAAACACTATAGTGATTCTTGGAACATTTCCAGGATGAAATTATATATGGTTGGAAGGTTGTAAGATCTAGTATTTCTCTAGGTATATCCCTCTTTGTGTTTTGGTTGAACCTATTTTAATGGGGTTTCCTTATTCTTTAAACCTTGTTGATTGAGACCCTTTTTTGGGATAGATATCATTTACTAGTGAAAATGACCTAAATTTTTGGGATGTGTATTTGTTTGAATTAATGAATTCTAGGTATAAACGTGCTAAGGGATTATGAGGGGTTTCCATGGTTTGGATGGCTTTATAGGTCTTTCATTATTTTCCAACAGAAGTTGGGTTGAGAATTGATTATTAAACATATTCATGTAGTGAATGAGTTACATAATTTAAAACCATTATTGGGAAGAATCTAATAATATCTTCACAGCATAAAAATTTAACATGTTGTGAAATGAGTTCACACCTTGAAAAGGTCGATCGAGATTATTTTTGCCTAAGACAATGAGTTTTTTAATGTATCTCAAAAATCAATAAATTTCCATTGTGAAAGGGTTTGATATAATTAATCTCTTATTATCAATGATTTTAAACCATGTTGTGCACGTGATTTATTTTTCATCCTCTATATAGGCCTCTCTCTATCTTTCTCTTTTGAGAACCCTAGGGAGACATCAGATGATTTTTGGGTGATTGTTTCTCTTTTAGGTGTCTCAATCAAGCGTTTAATATCTGGTGAGTTGTTTTTCTTTGGTTTTACCATATCTTTTTACTATTCTCCAATATCACAGTGTGATCCAATGATTTCTATTAAACCAATTTTAATCTTGTGATGTCTAAAATTTCCCCTATGATACCCTTCAACTTCATTCCATATTTATGTTCTCAGTTGATAGTGTTCATTGAATCACCATATAAAGGTAGGTTATTTGGAAAAATGTCATATGGTTTGTTAATATTTATTCAAGAATTTTCAACATTAATAAATTTTAAAAATAAAATGTTCATTTTAACAAACATAATAATAGGTGATGATAGTCACAATCTTGGATTACTATTGGTATCCTTCTGGATCTAATGGTTTTGATACACATCTTGTGGCTACCCATAGGGTGAGCCTACCATGGAATAATAATGAACTAAATAATGGTTTAAAATATAATTTAGCAAGACATAAAATATTAAGTTATTTTTTGTTATAGATTCACCTTGGAAAATGGATTCCTTTATTATGGAAATTATAGGTGATAATTGGTCTGAATTGGGTGTGTACACTTGTCTGATAACATCATAACATATAACATGAATAATGAATGGATAATTAAAAGAGGAATGGTAATTGGATGAGTTGAATATTTTTGATTCTGATATTATGTTTTGTTATTATCTTTTTTATGACTTGTGTTATTATTTATGATTAAATGTTTATATAAAAGGACTTTCATGGTGATGCTAAAATTTATATATAAATGGATTTTCCCAGTGATCCTAAAATTCTTATATAATGGGATTTTCCCAATTATGAAAAAAATTATTATATAAAGGGATTTTCCTAGTGATACCAAAATTATTATATAAAGGGATTATCCTAGTTATGATGAAATGGTTATACCAAGGGATTTTTTCCAATAATATGTTTATACCATAGACTTGGGTTTATGGTTGGAATGGTTGTGCTACATTCTTAGAGGTATTTGAGTATGGTTCCAAAGAAGGTTGATTATTATATTTTATTAGTTTATTTATTAATACTTGTGATTATCACATTATTTCATGCACTAGTTAACAAACTGGTTTTTTTAGAAATAATGGTTTTGACATAATGAGTTTTCCTCACACCTGACTCGGGCCTCTGATTGGAACCCAAGTAGATTATATGTATTCAGGTTTGGACATGGTAAAAGGACCTTATTTTTTATTTTTTCCTTATTAAACAAGTTAGATATTGGAGAGTGGATTCACATTAGGTTCAGGACTGGGGTCGTTTGAGTTTATTTATGTTAGCATGGTCTTTTATCTATATTATTTTTAGTTTTACATTTAGATACATTCCATCCTGATATGACATGGTTCATTATCATCTAGTTTACTTAGTATATCCTTTATCTTCAAGTTGTATGTTGTACTATTTTTGCTATTTTTTTACTCTAATATTTTATTATTTCTACTATATTGTAACTCAATACATAGGGTTTTAGTCTCCCTATATGTTCTCTACACCCCTACGTCTGGAAGGTAGCCTCTAACATATGGGGAGGCATTCTTCAGGTCCAACAACTAACCATATTTGTCCACATCAGAGAGTGCAGGATTGAGGGATGTTACTTTTTCCATGATATTTGTGTGTAACATTATTTTTTTGGATTTAGGAATTATCCCTTACATTTGGTTAGAAGGATTTTCCTCCACATTATGTGTGTGCATTTTTTTGATGGATGGTGATATAAGTGATTTTTATGAAAATCGGACTTGTGTGGAATATGGGATACGTATTGGGATAGATTTTAGAGGCATTATAACTTTGGGAGAGTGTGTGTATGAAGTTCATGAAACTCCTAAGGTTATGTTAAGATGAATATATTGATGAATATATTGATGAATATTGTTTCTTTCTAAGGAAAATAGGGATTCATGTTTAGTCTCTTGAGAGCCTAATGGGATATAGATATTTTTGAGGTGCGTGCATATTGAAATGTGATATAAGGCTCGTTAGTCGTACCAACATCTTAGAGAAAGGTCAAGGAATATATATATATGGACATTTTTAATTATCACCCTAGATATTTGATCAGGTATGATATGATGATAGTAATGTGTGATACATATTATAAGGACATAGGGTACTGTCCTTTTATGTTATATAATTCAGTACCTGTGAAAGAGTATTAAATATGGAATCTTGTGTGATGTGGGATCCAGTTGGATAACGTATGGACTAAGAATGACATTAAGGTTTTTAGAAACACAGATCAGTTAATGGTGCCTTGGTTGGTGTTTCAACTATCTATAGAAGTTAGACACCTATGAAATTGGGAAACTATTAATGGTTCTAGATCATTCCCTTAATAAGATGGAATATAGAAATCATGTGGGGGTGATAGTGATTTCTAATTTTGGGGGTCATATCTATCCAAATGATTATAAGATGGTAGATTTTTTATGATTTTGGATAGTGTTTTCATGATCACCACATTGTAATAGACCAAAGATAAAGGCCCATGGGATGATTTTTTCCATGTTTGATTGGAAGGGTCACATAAATATCAGTGTTTACATGATTATGCAATAGGAAGTTGTTAGATTATAGGACCAAAGAGATTGGAAATTACTCTATAGGGATCCACCATTGATTTTATTTTTATTACAACCATTGTTTGGGTGAACTGTGGTGAGAATCATTTTAGTTGATTATGGTAGATCTATATAGGTAGAGGTTAGATATATGAATTGTAACTTATATACAAGAAATATATATATATATATATATATATATATCATATTGGTGAGATAGCATCAGATTTGGGTATGGGATCATGGTGACGCATCATGTTTGTGTGTTCAATGACTGATAGGTCCGAATTCATCAATTAACGGGTTGAAGGACTAGAACAGTGGATACTAATACTTTAAAGGAGTATGAAAAACTATTTAATGAGGCAAGATTTTATATTTTGGTTGAGTCTCAGTATTAATAGTACTAGTGTGATTCCAAAGGGTCTTGGAGGTGCCTTAATGTATCATTGAAAAAAGTGATGGTCTGGCTTGGGATTATGACGTCAACCATGGGTATAAGACATCAGTGAATTTTTAATCCATTAATTACACAAAGAGAAAAAAATAATTATGGACTTGTTGGAATTAAACTAAATCATGATGCATTATTTTTCATTTTCCTTGGAGTTCACTCAGTGCTATGTGGTTTTGGATAGCATATTTAATAATCTATTATGTAGTAAGACTCAGAAAATGATCTGCACACATCATATGGGAAATGAAAAGAACATGTGATGGATTGAAGCATGAGAAATCTGAGGTTTTCTATTGATTAACTGGTTGAGTGTGCTATAAATTCAATCATAGCCAATGAGAGATTTGAATCCATCCCATGCTTTATATTTTTGTAACTTATGTAGTTCGAATAAGAACCATGTGGAGACTTATTATGCACAAGAAGTGTTATGTTGGGGAGGTTTTAATGACCCACAAAGGAGTGTAGTTTTTGAATAGGACAAATATGAAGTTCAAATGAATTATAAACTTGATCCATTTTGAATTTTTTTATTAATATTGATTATTATAATTTTTATATTCATTTAAAATGACTAAGAGGATGTTTTGGGGTGGTAGACTGGGTTGAAGAGGCTTAGAGTAAGTTTGGGAAGTTGAACCCTGATTTAGGATGAGTGTAAAACCCATTTGATGTTAAGATAAATTATTCTCAAATATTTATTATCTATATTCTTCTTATTTATATTCATTACAATAATATTAGGTAATTTTTCAGTCAAAAGGTGAAACTCTTCATTTCCAACCAAATTGGGTTTTCATGTATTATATTATTTTATTTAAAAGATTAATTTCAAAAAAATGAAGTTTAATTTGAATAAATGAATTTCGTTTTGGTATTCATAATTTTACAATTATCTTAGGACAAGTTTTTGATAATATTAAGAAATTATTGATTTTTCAATGAAGACTGAACATATTGTTTTTTATTGAAAATCGTATTTTCTTTTATATTATTTATCAAGTAAAATTCTATTTTATATAATTATTAAAATTTAATTAGATATTTTTTAGTAAAAATAATCAAATTATAATATTTTTAGTGATATTTATACCTCAATTAAGTATAAAAACATTTTTTACTTAAAAATACATTTTTTAAAACTATTTTCCATCGTTTTTTGAGTTTAATTTTAAATAAAAGTCTAAAAATTCTATAAATTAAATATTGGAAAATGGATTCCTAATTTAAAAAATTAATGAATAAATTCTATAAATATTACCCTTTTATTTTTTTCATTATGAATAGTAATCGTAGTAAATTCTGTTATCACGCTAAAGTTAAAATGGGTTAATTAACGTTAACAATAATGTGATAAGGATTTTAAAGTAACCCAAAAACTTGAATTAAATTTACTATTGTATTTAATTTATCCATAATCATTAAAAATATAAATATAAGACCTTTATTTTCTATTTTTAAATGATTTATACCTCTATAATATTTTATTTAATGAAAAGTCAAAAATTTAATTCTCTGTGTTTTATAATCTTTAAATTTTTGACATAGGGATAAAAATAATGTATGTTCATTTATAAATATTAATTTATGATAAAAATTATTTTTATTTATCGTGGTAAATTATTTATCATTTTTAGTGGTGAAATAATTACCTTAAACACCTACGCAATACCGATATAATATTTATTCAATTAATTTGAAAATAAAATCAATGATTTTAAAAATGGTAAAAACAATATGAATTGAATGATTTTTTATGTTAAATTTTTTTGTATATAAATATGAAATATTATATAGGTTTTAATTTATTTTATTATAATTCTATAGTTTTTTTGTATTTTTAAAATTCAGATTTATTTAATATTAATGAAATTTACATTAATTATATTTTATAATTATTAATATTTTATTAAGTTATTTAAAACACCAAAAAATCCTATTTTCAGAGAAATGATTGTGATATTGTTTAACATATCAAACATGGTCCATTTATAGTCCAATTGAAATTTTATGGTAACTTTATTTTCCCGTTAAGAGTGAAAAACAATGATATCACAATAATTGTCAAAAGAGTTAACGAAGCCAAAAAAACAAAATGATAAGGATGATAATATAGTCTAAACTCATATGTATTTTATTTTATTAGAGTATTTTGACTCAACCTGAAATTACATTCATATTATATAATTGTTTTTTTATTTTAACAAGAAAATTAATTTATATTAATTTAATATTTGAAGATGTTCAAATAATTACCCTCCCTTGTCTTATAAAAGAGAACTTTCTCACCTCATTTATCCGCATTTCATAAGAATTAAGGTTTAAAAAATCCAACCCAAATCTCTTAATTAAATCCCCAACCACTTCATAGAGGAAGTTTTTATCATAAAACCAACCAAAGAATGCTTTTATGTAAACCTTTAGTGGTTTTCCATATAAGATTTATAGCTCTTAACCAAGAATTTTCATTTTATTTATTCTTCTAGCACCATAAAAAATTATTCAAAAGTTTTTAAATAATAACACATTTATATAAAATATTATTATATTTTATTATATTAATGAAACCAGACACATATATTTCTTCTACTATCAAATGGAGAATGGTAATGTTGTTTTTATATACGACGGACTACCGCCTCACGAATCAGTGTAATTCATTTTCCATCACCACCTCTCATAGTTCATTGTAATAATGGATTTGATTTCAATATCTTATATTAATGAAATAATCATACTTCTAAAAATAAAATATATCGTTTAATTTTGTACATTTCCATTCACCGAAAAATGATAGCTTTCTTTGTGCGTACATGTGGACTACCACCTCCACAAAGTGATGTGATTCATTTTTCATCCCCAAATCACATGGATGATATATATAAGTTTATTTAATGAAGTAATATGATATTTCTGATATAATTATTATTTTTTAAATATAAAATAATACTTAAATTCTTTCCCTAATTATATTTAAAAAATGAATGTGATACACATTCATATGTACGGTCTGTTATCTCCATGATTATAGTGAAGTCTATTTTTTATAACCACATTTCATGGTTGGTTTTAAAATTATAATTTATGTATAAAAAAAATTATATCAGTATTTTTAATATTATCTATATTATATAATAATTACCTATTTGACCGTAGTCAACCAACTGAAGTCATTTTTGACATATTAAGTCAATATCATCAAAAAAATCCAATATGAACATACTTTATTAAGTAATTGAATATAAGTTGAAATTAAATACAATAAAAGAAAAAATAACTTGGATGGTGTCTTAATAAGGTAAATAATTAACAAACATTTTTCATTCAGGATGATAAAGAACATATGTGAGGTTTTAGATTTAACCTAAGGGAATTTATTTTAAAAACCACCTTTCAATGTTTCCTTTCCAACTCTCCCTATTCCATGTACATATTCTAAACATTTCTCTACAGATATATTTATATAAAAAATTAATAATTATAAAGGAAATTTTATATCTATTTTTAATTTATTTCAATGGTTTTTTATATTAATCCTTTTGTATAATATTTTGAATTTATTTAAAAAAGAAAAAGGGAATGTTTTATTTTAATTTATATAGTGAAAATGAATTTTTGTGCTAGTATAATCATCATTTTATTCTTATTTTGACTAATTTAAAAATATTCAATGTTTTCTTTAAACATAAACCATCCTTACCTTTCTATGTGTACTTTTTTATTAAAAATAGGATTTTAAAACGAAATTATATTTTTATATCAAAAATTATTTTGTAGATAGGTTTTAAAGAGTTTTTCAAGGATTTTAAGATGAAAACTGCAAGATAATAATTTTTTATTCATGAAATTATCCGTGTAAATTTTTTATTATAATGGGTGAGCCTGATACAGATCATGATTGTGGGTAATATTTATATAACTTATACGATGGTTGTACCCACAGAGAGGTCCAATACATTGGCTAATAATTATGTTCTCTAGTGAATTATGTTGATATTGAACGTATAGTTATTCCAATTATAATGGTTTTGTAAGGGTTATATGAGGACGACATCTCAAGGAACCTATATTAATTTTCTATTATTTATAATGAGTTTTTTAGATATTGTTTATTATAAAATTTAATCTAATATTTCTTTTCTAGGGAATAAATAATCTCTTTTAT
The DNA here is from genome assembly GCA_963277665.1 of Viscum album. NCBI lineage: Eukaryota > Viridiplantae > Streptophyta > Magnoliopsida > Santalales > Viscaceae > Viscum > Viscum album. The sequence goes on from OY728145.1 coordinate 196,148,792, forward strand.
GGTAGAAATGTATGATTTTAAGAAAATGATTTTTTATGGGTTCCCATGTCTTCTAAGAAACCCTAATGATTACTATTTTTATGTTTTATTATAAATTATTTAATGAAAAATTTTGGTTGTACAATATTTTTTCATTATGATTATTTGAATTCATGGTTTATTATGTTAAACGAAAACTACCTTTTTTATCTCATGGTTTTAATATAGTTGAATATATTTCTTTCTACTTTATATTTAACATACTGAACTTTTTTAATAATAACATATTTTAAAATGGTTTTCATAGGTTTCAAGGATGTGTAATAAATGTGAAGAAGTTGTGTTTGAAGTCATAAATATTTTTGATGAAATAAATTTTTTTTAGTTTTTAATAGTTTTTTCTTGGGGGAAACATGGATAATGAATATAATTGTACAGTTTATAATATATGGGTTTTTATTATAATTTTTATGACCTAACTTTATAAAATTGTAAACCTTGAAGATCATTGGGAATTGAAGATGATAAATTATACTCTAAAGACACTAGAATGATATATGTTTAAGGATATATCCTTACATTTGGTATCAGAGATATGTTTTGATAACTTTAGGGGTTATGATACTATTAATGAAATACCCTTAAAATATTTTACATTTCAATTAAGTTTAATTTTTATATAATTAGAATATTAACAGGTTTCTTTGTTTAATGTATCCATATTCATATTGGTTTCCCATAGAGGAAACATAGAAGTTAAAGTAAGAAGGAACTAATGGGTCAATTTGTTTCTGAATTAGCAAACTACAATGATTTTAATTAGATAAGATAATCTTGTTATAGAGATGGATGAATTTCCACTTTCTATAAATAATGGTGGAGTTATTGTGAGGGAGAAACTAGGTTCACCTCTGAGGAAACTTTTTGGAGTAAAGAATTTCAAGAACCACAACCCTACTACATTTAGTGGTTCATCTGAACATTTCATATTTAAAGGATTGATTAAATCCCTATAGAATATATTTCATGTTGTAGGTTTTTCAGACTAACAAGAGGTAACCCCTTCTATTTTTCATGTTAAAGGTGAAGTGTAAGATCTTGGGTTTCTCCATAAGGTATTTTTTACATAGGTTTCAGTTTACATCTTTTTGTTTGGTCAATTATGTGTTTTTACAAGTATTTAAGAAGGCTTAGGGATGTTCCTGGGGTTCGGGACATGAAAGAGAAAGAGAAATTTGTGTTCTGAGCATGCTGCAGGGTTTATGCATGGTTATAGAAAACTGTCCCGAATTCCCATGAAACCGTGAGAAGGGGGTTTCAGACAATAGTCAACACATGGTTTGTACACGGTTTGGAAAATCGTGTAGGTAAACCGTGCGAGGTGGCTATTTTGGGATAGAATCATTAACACGATTTTCACATCATTTGGAAAACTGTGTGGGTAAAATCTTCCACCCATAAACTTTTAAAAGTTTACAAAAACGGCATTGCGAGATTTTTATACCCTGCTCGGGAATTCTCCACCCTCATCCTGATTAAACCCTAGTGACTATCCTAGATTCAATGATCTTCCAAGAGGTTGATGTTCTTCATTCCTAATCCATTTGGAGTGCTATCAGTTGTGGATTGAAGATTTGGGTAAGGCTAATCTCCCTCTTTCTTTTGTTTTTTGGTTTAGGGATTCTATTTATTACAACTCTCAATCTAAATATCTCTAACCCTAAATTTTCAGTGAGTTTTAGGGTAAAGCTTCAATGGTTGGTTGATTTGAGACCTAATACTTCGGTTGGGAGTGTGTTCTGCAAGGGATTCAAGGTCGGTGGTCTACAAGTAATATCCCTTGGGTTTTGTGTAGATTTTTGCATGTATGGTTTTTATTCATTCCCTCTTTAAAAGAGATCATGGTTCCTTTCACATGAAGTGATTTAGTGGTGTCTAAAATTTTAATTGAACCCCTATTCGTCCCCATGGGATGCAAGGAGGATGACTCGACCAAATTAGGACCACCCGAGGGGCGTGTCGATATTACCTAGACATAGAGATAGCTAAGTAAGTGCAGGTCATCATGTGAGAACACATAGCCTATAAAGAATATAATAATATTCTTAACTAATTTGAAATTGGTTTTAGTAAAACACATAGTTTGGGTAATAACCTAAGAGGTTGTTTGGTTGGAATGAAAAATGGTTAAATGGATTAATGGGGAAATGATAGGGATTAGCTTATCACTTAAATATTTTTAGTGAGATAGGCATGGAAAATGGGAAATGGGGATAAAGGGTTAAGTAATATAAATGATGAATCTATTAATGGATTGAGGTAATAATGTTATTTCCCAATTTACTCATACTGTTTTGATGTTTTAAATGATATTGGATATTCTTGTTGGGATGTGGTTAATCACGGGGAATGATAAATATGCATGTGAACATGGCTTGAAAGAGTAGGTTATCGTCCTGAGGTTTTACACCCACGGGTTGAGTTTGACCGAGGTTCTATCTCTACCCCAAAATGCATGGGTTTGGGAAGGGGATGAAGTTATATTCCCCTAACGGTTGTATTTCACCTGGACTAAGGCTTCGAGGTTAGGATTATGGGTTGTTATAATGTGATGCCTATTGAGTTAGAGTTTGATTTTATTCCCATATATTTGAGAACACTGAATATGCCTCATCCATTGAACACATGAAAAAAGTAGATTAAATCTAGAAATTCCTAAGTAGTGAACCTAGAATCAATGGTAGTATAAAATAAATAAAAATAGTCTAGAATGGCCTAATGAACTGTTTATCCTTTCATGTCATCATTTATCACTTGGATGCATTATCTTCATTTGATGGATATCTTTTAGACACTATTTTTGGTGGCTAGTAGGTTATACTCACACGCTGCTCGGGATGTCGTTGGGTACCTAAGCAGATTTCATGCTTGTAGGTCAGGACAAGGAAAACGACAATATGATAGGGAGTCAAGTTGTACTTGGAAAATGTTGGGGGGGAGCTTCCAGACCTGAAGTGCAGACCATTTTGTGTCTTCTTCTATTTTCATTCTTTTTGGTTTTCTTCACTTGGAACTGTATCATGACATGACATGTTTACTGTTGTATATAGTTGTGTCTATTCATAGTATTTGGTTATTTATGCATGTTATAGATTATTCTCTTTTGATTATGATATTTCAATTGTAATCTACTATGTATTACTCTGGTATTAAGGTTATAGTCTCCCCAAGTGACCTATTGTACCCTCACTACTAGTCGACAACCACTGGCATACAGGGAGGCATGCTTGAGGTCATGTGACAACCAAGCTCGGAGCAACGGTTTAGTGGCTCCGGGGTCGGGGACAATACAAAGTGGTATCAGAGGAGTAATTTTCCCTTTATTTATATTTTGGGATTGTATAAAGGATATAAGGAACGTTTCAGGCCTTGGTAATGAGCTTGTTCTTGGGAGTGGCTAAACAATGTATGGTAGAAACCCTAGTAACCCTAGTAGGGGATTGTTTTCCTTGTTTTGTGTAGTTACATTTGATGATATTTAACCATTGGGTGATGAAATTATTTTGAGATTTGATGGTTTTTTGATATTTATCTCATGAATGGATGGGTACAAGGTTGTGTATTCATGCATCATTCGAGGCACCTATGTAGGAAAGCGACATGCATCGTGATAGGCACACACACAGGATGGGTGTGCAGGATGTACAGGTTATGATGCATATGTTCCCTTAAAATTAATTAATTATGCCTAATAAGATGGTATGATTATGTAAAAAGGGGGAATTGAAAATGTTTAGTAATAATTAGAAAATGTTTCTTAATAAAAAAGTAAAAGTGGAATAATTTTTTGTAATGGTAAATTAGAATATGAAAATGGTTTGAATTAGAGTAAAAGATAAGGCTTGTTACCATGATAATTAGATATCGTTTTGGCCATGGACATAGGAAGATGGTTGAGGGTAGTGACATGGTTAAGAGTAGGACTTTTTTTGGTATTCTATGAGAACTAGTTTGGTTATTACAAGTGACGATCCTATCTATATCTCTTTCTTCTCATAAAATCTTCTGGTTATGTTCCAAATAACTTGTTAGAATTATAGAGAAATTCCACCTCGAAGACATGTGCTGATTGGTAGAGATAAGGATGTTGTCGAGAATCCTCCTCCAGTATTGGAGAAGGTGAACACGGTGGTCCAAGGAGATAGGGAAGAGCAGTTCCACGAGAATGTTTCTTGTTTTATGTAGATGATGGAACGAGACCCAGGGTGGGTTGCACCGAGTATGTTTGAATTGAACAAGGAGTTTCAACTTCAAAACCATTTTTCCTTTGCCCAAGATGGTGGTACAGAAGCAGAATAATTCAGGACAGAGTCCATCCAAACTATTCTCTAACATATATAGACTCCTCTCGAGAAGCGATTCAAGTTATCTGCCTATATGCTTAGGGGAAAAGTAAGACGTTGGTGGGACATTATGGTTCATACAAAGAAGGTTTAGGTGATGATGTGGAAAGATTTTCAAATGAAGTTTCTTGAGAACTTCTATCCAAAAATATTGAGGTAGGAGAAGGCTACATATTTCATAAGGTTGACTCAGGGGAAAATGTTAATGATGGACTATATTATCCATTTCACCGATTTATGACATTTTGTACCAACATTGATGGGAGATGAGGCAACTATGGAGAAATGCTTCTAGGACTTGGTAAGACATGAGATCAGATCATAGGATAATATATTCTATTAAAAAAGGTTTGATAAAGTGGATAATCAATCCCTTATCTAAGAAGGAAACCTGAAGTTATCATTAGGTAATGAACTTGAGGCGCCATCTAGGTGAGTAAGTGGTGTTGTATCTAATAGTAAGAAGATCCACTTTGGAACCTACCAACAAGGAGGAAGCGCACAGAGTAGTCAAAATAGGGGTTCAAATTTTCAAGGGTGTGAATATGTCTTCTGTTATCGGTGTGGCAGGTTATCACACAAGCATGACCAGTGTCCATGCCCACCAGTTGAGTTCTGAGTGTGCGGAAGGCTAGGCCATGTGAAAATATTATACAGGAACCCATGCAGTCGAGAAATGATGGAGGTTATAGGGAGATGTCGTGTGTAGGTAGGGGTCGATTAACCAATATCAGGCTTCCAGTTATAGCTCCAAAAAAAACTTCTAGGGGCGGTGGATGTAAAAATACGAGGCAAGATCACCCTTACTAGCGGAGCAGTGCAGTGCAGGGTACTCAAGTTGATGCTCAGGGTAGAGGGGCAGGTCATCTTCATGCGGTTCAAGATGCACCCGAAGGTGCTGAGGTAGGGTTTTCTACTGTGCAATGTACGATTCTTGTAGCTTCCAAATTTTAAAATGCTTTATTTGATATATGTTCTATACATTCATTTATTTATGCTCAGTTTGTAGTTGTTTTGGAATTAACCATAGAGACTTCATGTAAGGAAGTGTCGCCTGATACTCTTCTAGGGGTACTAGTGGGGGACATTAGACGGTGTAAGGATTGTGCTCTAGAGGTTGGTGGGTATCATTTTCTGTGGGATTTGTGTGTCCTAGAGATTTCAGGTTTTGACCTAATCTTGGGAATGGATTTTTTGGTGTTATATCAATCCCATATAGACTGTTACAAATGTTGGGTAATGTTCACATCTCCCGATGGGAGAAATCATGTCCTTCATGGTGAGTGGGATACTCAATCGGGCCTAGCAGGGCCACTATGCCATAAGATGGGATATCTCACAACCCATGCGGCATGCCTTATGATAGATGGTGGTGAGAAAGGATAGCTAGTCTTACCTTTTGTTGTGGATCAGTTTCAAGAATGTGTTTCCTGAGGACTTCTAGGGGTTACCATGAAAGAGATAAGTTGAGTTTACAATCGAATTGTTTCTAAGAGGGGAGCTAGTTTCCATCCTTCCTTACTGAATGGTGTTGAAAGAGCTCCAAGAACTGAAGGTTTAGTTAGTGTAATTGGAGCGTAAGTGGTTTATACGTCCTAGTACATCATCTTGGGTATCTCAAGTGATATTTTATAAGAAGGTGGGTAGATCAATGAGGCTATGTGTTGGTTATAGGAAGTTTAACCAGATGACAGATAATAACTGATTCGCTATTCCTAGAATTGATTACCTGTTTGATCAACTCTGAGGATCCCCAATGTTTTCTAATATTGACTTGACATTGGGATAAAATCAGTTTATGGTGAGATATTCTGACATATCTTGGATGTCTTTCAGAATTAGTTACGGGTAGTATAAATTCTTGGTAATTCTGTTTGGTTTGACCTATGCACTAGTTGTGTTCATGTCCTTGATGAACCAGATATTCCACCCATATCTGGATCAGTTTGTAGTTTTTTTGTTGATGACATGTTGGTGTAGTATAGAACTCATGATGATCATGCCAAACATCTTGAAATCTTCTTGAGTACACTAAGATATCATACGCTTTACACCAAGCTATCAAAATTTCAGTTTTGGATTAATGAGGTGAACTTTTTGGGACATATCGTATCTAAGTCAGGCATTTCGGTGGTTACAGAAAAGGTGTAGGATGTGGTGTCTTGGGATCATCCGAAGAAAGTCTGTGTTATTCAGAGTTTTCTGGGTTTTCCTGGTTTTTTCTGAAGGTTTATTAATGATTTCTCTCATTTGGAAGTGCTTCTCACAGGCCTAACCATGAAGGGGTTAAGTTCGATTGGTTAGAGGCTTGTGAGAATTATTTACAAGAGCTAAATAATCGATTGACCACCGCACCTATTTTGATCTCACCAGAGCCAGTTAAGAGTTTACCATCTTCTTTGATGTGTTTGGTATTGGACTTGGTTAATTGTGGATGCAGGATAATCAAGTTGTAGATTATGGGTCGAGGCATTTGAGGCCAAGTGAATGAAATTATCCTTCTCATGACCTGGAGCAATATGTGGTGGTTCATACCTTAAAGTGTTGGAGGAATTATTTTTTGGTATAACCCTTTATGGGGTTTACCAACTATAAAAGTCTCAAATACATTTTCTCTCAGTAGGATTTGAATCTTTGACAATGACAATGGGTCAATTACCAGTAGTCTTTTGATTTTGAATTGGTTTACACACTAATAAAAGGGAATATTTTCACTGATGCTCTGAGTCAGAAGAATTTGAATCAAGTAGTTCAAGAATACAGAACAGAGTGGGTGATGATGGCCTTGTTTACAGAGATTAATTTGGAGGTATATGAGGGGCACGAGCAGATGACCCTTGCATCTATCGCAATTTTGTTTGCACATTTGAGCCAAGTTAAAGAGAACCAGTTGGTAGATCAGGAGTGTCTTTCTATGAAGGAAAGTCGTATAGATGGGGAATCACCCTCTGGTTGGACCTTTATCACTGATGGAATTTCTTATGTTCATGGTCGTGTTGTGGTTCCATAAGATGTACGGGAATATTTGATTCACGAATTCCATGCATCAAAGTGGGCAGTGCATCCAAGATTTACTAATATGTACCGAAATCTACGTAGGCAGTTTTGGTTGATGGGAATGAAGAAATAAGTTGCCAGTTTTGTAGCACGATGCCTTACCTGTCATCAGGAGAAGGTTGAGCACCAGTGTCTAGGTGGGTTGTTGCATTCACTGCTTATTCCATAGTGGAAGTGGAATGACATCACGATGGACTTCATAGTGGGTCTTGCAATGATGCCTTGGAATAATGATTCAATTTGGGTGATGGTATATCAGCTGACCAAAGTGGCCCATTTCTTACCGATTCAAGAGACCAATATAGCAGACCAGTCAGGGGAGTTGTATGTTTGGTAAATAGTATGGTTTTATTGCATGCTGAGAACCATAGTTTCGTATCATGATTCATGTTTCACCTCAAGCTTCTAGATGGGACTACAAAAGGAACTTGGTACCCAGGTATTTATGGGTACGAATTACCACCCACAGACCAATGGCTAGTCGGACTATAAAATTTAGGTATTAGAAGACATGTTTAGAGCATGTGTTTGGGATTTAAATGGTTTGTGGGTAATGAACTTCTTGCTAGTTGAGTTTTCTTATAACAACAATTTTCAGGCTAGAGTTTCGATGGCACCTTTTGAGGCACTTTATGGGAGACCGTGTTGATTACCGTTGTGTTGGTTAGATACTTGAGAGTCTGAGCTATTTGGACCAAGTCATGTGTATGAGACATTGGAGAATGTTTTTTTGATTCAAAGGTTTATAAAAATGGATCATATTAGTCAAAAGTCATTTGTAGATTGGAGTTATAGACCTCTTGAGTTCGTGATGGGTGATAGTGTTTTTCTTCAGGTGTCTTTACAGTTGGGTCACCATCTAATTCAGAAATAGGTCAAGTTAGAGCCTAGATATATGGGGCCATTTGAGATTATGGAGAGGATCGGACTAGTGGCTTACCGATTGGCTCTTCCATAGCGATATAGGAGGATTGATGATGTTTTCCATGTTTTAAAACTTATTCAGTATCACCCTGCCCCATCTCATCTAATAAATATAGACGATTTTGAGCTTAAGTCTAATGCATCCCTTTAGGAGCACCCAGTTCATATTGTAGATCATAGCAAGAAAGTATTGTGGGGTAAGGTTGTGCTGATGGTTCATGTTCTATAGAAACATGGAAATGTTCAAGAGGAATCTTGGGAGTGGGTATCAGATAAGCGGACCTAGTTTCCCAATCACTTTTCTTTGAGAACTCAATGATGCTTGCAAAAGTGGCTCAAATATGAGCCATTATAAGGTGGGAAGGCTGTAAGATCTTGTGTTTCTCTGTAAAAAATTTTTTACATACGTTTCAGTTTAAGCCCTTTATTTTGGTCAATTAAGTGCTTTTCCAAGTCCTTAATAAGGATCATAAGTGTTCTAGGTGTTTAGGGCTCAAAAGAGGAAGAAAAAGAGGGATAATAGGTCATTTTTCATGGTTTGCGCATGGTTAGTGTAAACTGTGTGGAATTTCAGGAAAACAATGAGAAAGGGGGGTTTGGATAGATGCCTCCACACGATTTGTGTATAGTATAGAAAAACCTGTGGTAAACTGTACGAGGGGGCTATTTTGGGACAGAAGTATCCATATGATTTGCGCACGGTTTGGAAAACTATATGGGTAAATTGTGTGGCGTAGAAACATTTAAAAAAACTCAAAAAATTCTGTTGAGGGATTTTTAAACCCAACTCATGATTCCCCCCCCCCTTCCTCCTTCAACACTAGTGACAATCTAAACATCAAAGATATTCCAAGAGGTAGATCTCCTTCATTATTAAGTCGTTTGGAGTGTCGTTAGTTGCGAATTGAACATCCAGGTAAGCCTAATCTCCCTATTTCATTTCTTTTTCAGTTTAGGGTTTAAATTTCTTTCCTCTCTCCATACAAATCTCTAAAACACTACTTTTTTAGATATTTTTAGGGTAAAGCTTCAAGGGTTAATTTACATGAGACCTAAGGATTTGGTTGGGAGTGTGTTCGCCAATGGATTAAAGGTAGGTGGTATACAAGTTATATCCATTGGGTTTTATATAGATTTGTGCTTATAGGTTTTTTATTATTTCCCTCCTTAAAATAGATCTTGGTGAATTTTACATGATATTATTTAGTGTTGTATAAATGGTTAATTGGACCCCTCTTGATCCCCATGGGATGCAAGGAGGATGACTCTACCAAATTAGGGCCACCTGAGGGGCGTGCCGATATTCCCTAAAATTAGAGATAGCTAAGTATGTGTAGGTCATCATACGAGAACATAGAGACTATGATGAATATATTAATATGATTAAGTGATAGGAAATTGTTGTTTAGTAAAACACTTAGCTTGGGTAATAACCTAAGATGTTGTTTTTTTTTGAATGAAAAATGGTTAAATGGATTAATGGGAAAATGTTATGGGATTATCTTATCACTTGAATATGCTTAGTGAGATATGCATGGGAAATGGGAAACAGTGATAAAGGGTTAAATAATATAAATGATTAATGTGTTAATGGATTTAGGTAATAATTTTATTTTTCCATTTACATATATTTTGGTGATGTTGAAAATGATATTGTCTAGGCCTGTAGGGATATGGTTAATCATGGTGAATGAAAAATAAGCATGTGCATGTAGATTGAATGAGTGGGGTATCGACGTGAGGTTCTACGCCCACATGTTGACTTGGACCGAGGTCTTATCTCCACCCTTAAATTCAAGGGTTAGGGAAGGGGGTGGATTTCTATTCCCCTAATGGTGGCATTCCACCCAAACTGAGGCTTTGAGGTTTGGATTATGGGTTATTATAATGTGATTTCTAGTGAGTTAGAGCTTGATTTATTTCCCATATGTTCGAGAACAAGGAATATTCATAATCCATTGAACACATGAAAATGGTAGATTAAATCTTGAAATGCATAAGTAGTGAACCTAGATTCAATGGTAGTATAAACTAAATGATCATAGTCTATAATGGACTAATGAACTACTTATCCATACTTGTCATCATTTATCACTTTCATGAACTATCCTCCATTCATGGATATTTTGTATACATTGTTGGTATTGTCCTACTAAGTTCTAATCACACCGCACTCGGGTCGTCATTTGGTACCTGAGTAGATTTCATGCTTGCAGATCAGGATAAGGGCAAGTACCCTATGATAGGGAGTTGAGTTGGATATGAAACATGTTGGGGTGAGGTTCCAAACATGGATTCTGAATCATTTTGGGGATTCTAATATTTTCTTTATTTTGGGTTTTGTTCACATGGAACTGTAGAACAACATGACATATTTACCTTTTCATAAGGTTGTGCACATTTTTTGGATTTGGTTATTTATACATGTTATGGATTGTCCACTTTCATTTCCATTATTTCAATTATTATCTATTGTGTCTTACTCTGGTATTGAGGGTATAGTCTCCCAACATGACCTATTGGACCCTCTATGCTAGTCAGAAACCTCAATCATATGAGGAGGCGTGCTTGAGGTCATGTGACTACCTAGATCGGAGCACTGGTTTAGTGACTCCCGGGTTAGGGACGTTACATGAAATCAACCACATGTGGTCAATGATCAAGTATGTTATATAAAGGTAATATATTAATTCCATTTAATGGGATGAATTTAATAATATTTTCCTTTTGGAATATTTTCCTAAATCATTTCAACATGGTATGGAAAAACAATTCTAGGAATTTAGATAAAAGTGGGAATATTATGTGGTCTTTTATAAGGAAAACATCACCCAAATAGAAAGGCACATCCCAAATTTTATTTGGGGTCGTGATTGTAAAATTAATTGACAATAATTAGAATAGAAACCAATATATCAAATGGAATTATTATCCTAATAGTTAAAAATTTATGAGAATTTTTTTTATGTTTCAAGGAGGTAAAAGGAAATTTTATCAATGATCATATTTTATAGGACAACAAGAAGATTAAACGGTCTAGATAACAGGAAATAGGGAACTATCCATCAAAGAAATATGGAGAAAAATGTATTGAAAAATAATTAGAAGATAAATTTAATTTATTTTTAATTATATTGGTAATTTATTTCTTATTTTTAGTGTTTGAATAATTTCCTTAAGTCTCTTTCTAACACCAATATAGTATTTTTTGAATAAATAAGAAAATAAAATAAATGATATTAATATTATTTTTATTAATTATTGTGTTACATGATTATTTATATAAACATGAAATCTTAGAGTGGTTTTAATGCATTGTATTTTAAATCCTTTATTGGATTTTAGTTTTGAAAATAAAATTAAATAAATGGTTTCAAAATTAAAATTATTACTATTTTATAATAAATAATATTTTATTAAATGATTTAAATATCTAAAAAATATATTATCATCCAAGTGATTGGGTTACAGTTAAAAATATTAACCATTATCCATTTATGATCCATCTATCCTTTTATAGTTATATTCATAACCCCTTAAGAGTAAAACCATATATCACCATAATTATTAATAGACATAACATAGGGTTAAAATAAAACAATTATGGGTAAAATTATAATCTAAAAATTTCCAAATTTTATTGGATGAGATTATTTAAACTCATAATCATATTTTCTTTGATTTTTGTTAGGTTGGATCAATTTTTACTTTAAAATTAATTTATATTAAATTAATACTTTCTAAAATTCTAAGAATGCCCCACTCCTATCTTATAAAAGGGAACCTTCTATCCTCTTTTCTTCACACTTGAAAAGGGTTCTGGTTCAACCAATACCTTCCCAAATCCCTTTTTTATGTCCCTTAGAACAATATATATGTTATTGTTTGATCATAAAACGAACTTAATAATGCTTTTTGTATAAACCTTAAGAGTTTTTCCGAATAACATGTATAGTTCTTAACTGAAAATTTTAATATTATTTATTAATATACCACATAAAAATTTTATTAAAACGTGATTAAACCAAAAAAAAGTATCTTAAATATATTGAGATTATATTATTTCAATTTTATCTCCCACATATATCTTCTCTTACATTAAATAGTGAACAGAAATGTCGTTTGTGTGTTCAATAGAGTATCTCCTCACAAATCAGTGTAATTAATTTTCTATAACTGCCTCTTGTGTATAGTTGTGTGGATGTATTTAATCTATATATATGATATTTTTGAACTATTTATCATTCTTAAAAGATAAAATATCATTTAATTTTTTACCATTCCATTCACTAAAAAATGATAACTTCATTCATGCGTATGTGTGGACTACCACCTCTATGAAATGATGTGATTTTCTTTTTCCTCACCACAATACTTGGATGATATACATAAAAGTATTTAAATAATTAATATATTATTAATTGAATAATTATTTGTTTATAATGACAAAATAATAAATATATTCTTTCTATAATGATATTATAAAAATAGAAATGTTACTTATGGGTACATACAACCAACCGTCTCAATAGTAGTAAATAAATTAATTTTTCATAACAATAATTCATTGTTAGTTTTAAAATTATAGTTTATTATTACATGATTATTATTATTTAAAATTATTTAATAATTATGACTCTGACCATAGTAAACCTACCTAATTCACTTTTTTATAGATGATCTGAATATCATGAAAACGCCTGACGTAAACATAATTAATTAAGTAATTGTATGTAACATAGTATTAAATAATCTAAAAGAATAATTAATCTAAAAATTTGGTTAATAAATTAAATAATTAACAAGATTTTTTTATTTATGAAGATAAATAACATACATGATGATTCAGACTCAAGGTAAGGGTATTACTTTTAAAAATCCTCTTTTAAATTCTCTTTTATAATTATTTCTCTTCAACATCCATATTCTTAAAAATGTTTTATTAATTTATTTATATATAAATAGAAGATTTATTATGGAAAATTTACATATCTTTAGAAATTATTTCAAAGGACTTCAATATTAATCTTTCTATGGAATTTTATGGCTTTCTTTATAAAAGACAAGAGGAAATTTCTATGTCAACGTATACGACAAAAATAACTTTTACCACCACCATAACAACTCTTTGATTTTTTTGATTCCTTTACTATATTCCATGTTTTCTATAAAACCCTATATTCAATTTTATTCTTAGGTATTTTTCTACAAAAAATATTTCTTAGAATGATTTGGAATTTTGATATCCAAAAGTGTTTTTCAAATGGGTTTATATGAGTTTTTCATGGGTTTTAGGATGAAAATTAAAATCCTAAAATTGTTATCTATGGTATAGACCTTGGAAATTATTTATGATAATGGGTGGTCTTGATATATCTAGTTATTATTGGTGATCCTTATAAATCTTATACAATGGGTCCACCAAGATTTGTCTCCAATGCCTTGGGTAATGATTATGTTCTTTGTGTAATTATGTCGGAAGTTGGCCATATGGTGATTACAATTGTAAGGGTTATATAATGGTTATATGAAGATGATATCACAAGGAACAAACATGACTTTTCTATTATTTCTAATATTTTTATAAAACTTTTATTATTCTAAAATTTTAGATAATAATAATTCATTTAAATGAAAGATTATACTTTTTTAGTGTAAAAATGTATGTTTTTTAGAAAAAAACACATGGGTTATCATGTTTTCTAAGAAACCTTCACGATTGTCATTTTTATCTTATATTTACTATAAATTATTTTATTAAAAATATTAGAGAAAAAAAATCCATCTCTAAGTAAATGATTATTTGAAATCAAGGTTTATTATGTTAAATGGAAACTCGTTTTTTGATATCATGTTTTCAAAATAGACTTATGGGCTTAATTCTTATTTATGTGTTCATTACATAGTTTTTTTTCTCATTCCTTGATTTAAAAAAATAAAAGTTTTAAGAATGGTTAATAATAAAGGAAAATTCAATTTTAATTTCATGGATATTTTTTTGTGAAAATAAAATGTGTTTATTTAAAAAATTATTTTTTAAGAGAAATTGATGCAGAATAGAAGTGTTCACTTTGTAATATATGGGTTAGTTTTTTAAGAGTTATGCCCTAAATCTGTAAAACTATAAACCATAAAATTATTTTTCAATTAAAGAAGGTGAATTCTAGTCTAAATACATTAGAATAATAAATGATTAAAGTTATTTCCTTATACTAAGATTCCAGTGTAGGTGGATTATCTAACGAAACACATTACGAAAAGGTGTGATATAGGATTAAAAAAACACTTGGTTTAAGGACCACATTTAATCATATGGAATTGTAGCATGGAAAGTGTATTACTAAATATTAATATCTTATGCGGGTGGATTTTTTATTGTTTCCTTAAGGTGCAGGGTCATGTAAAATCTTGTATAAGATTATTTTTTTGCGTTCAAAATAAACACTCCCTACCGTAAGGATTTTCATCATGGATAAGGATATATAATAATAATATAAATGTTGTATAATAGTGGATCTTGGGAAATGTGATAATAAATATTAAATTGAATTGATCTCCATTCTTTAAAACATCAGGGTTACGCCATGGAAGTCTGTTTGAAGGGGGACGATCACACTACATCAAAGAAGGGTTTCACCATGAATCCCTAGACAATGGGATGTCATTGTGTCATAATGGAGAGTATCGCACCACAATGTGATCCTATAAAGGTTGTTTTTTTGTTATTTTGGTTGTAAGGTGTAATGTTGTGACCAAAGGGGTCACTCTTTGAGGGTGACCTTGGATTCGTAATTACATTATCTCTATTATGGTCACACCATATATCAAATTATAAGTATATTTTTAATTAAATATAATTCCATGGGTTTTTTAACCCCTTATAGGGTTATTATGATTTATATATCAAAATAGGGGATTTTTCACCTCCCTCTCCTTCTCCTCTTCCCTCCTTCTTAAACTTGATATTTGGTGAGTTTGGCGGCATTTCATTATTGATTTATGGTAGGTTTCTCAATTTCCACACTTTTATTGTGTTCTTTTCCATGAGATTACTTGTGATGTTTTCAATAATGAGATGTGTTAAATTAGTGTTAGTATCTTTTAATCTAATGAAAACTTTAACCCTTATTTTACTCTTTGATTATTCATCAAATGAATATCTCACTCTTACTCAACATTATTTTGAAATCATATACATAAATAAGTAAAATATAGAAACAACCAAAAATAATAATGATTTTTGTCTCCAATATGAATTACTATATCTATGATGTATTGTGATTTTTATCCTATGAACATGAAACACACCTCCAATTATCAAAAATATCTTAGGGGAGGGTATATCCCTGAACTTGTAATCTTGGAACCAACTGGGAACAATGAAAACACCTACTTGTATATCTGGATTTGGAAAAAACCATGCCTTCCTATAATAAATAAAGGTAGTCAACTAGCACTTCCAAAAGTGATATATAGCGTAGATCAATCCACTTCATTAGACTTCAATGATTTTAGTCTTTATCATCTAATATATTAAATTTGAATGAATTCCTATTACTTTTTTAGACCACATGATATCATAATATCATAGGATTGTTCTCTCACTATTAATTGTTTGGTCTGTAAAGTCCTCAATAGGATCAATACTAGACTATCTCTCTCTCTCTCTCATTATTATTATTTTATTCACTAGAGTGATCCTACACTTTATTTTTTGGATCCCTCTTAATATTCATTACATAGTATTTCCTTTGATGATATAACTTTTAATTATCCCAATATTATCCTTCAACATCCAATAATATGAAAGGTAGTTGTTGTTTCAGATCCACCCAATGCTTCTTATATTTCTCAAAAAAAATATTTTAAAATAACTATGTGAATATTGTCTTTATAATATTCATCACTTTACTTTCCCAATATTGTTGGTCTCTAATTATGACTCAAGTCAATCACAATAATATTTTACCATAAATTATCTTATAGACATGGAATATTACTCAACACGATATCCAAAATTTGCAGGGCTTTTCCTTTTATCTTCAAACTTCCAAAAAACCCTAAAATTCATAAAACTCATATGAATTATCATGAAACATCATTCTCACAACGTGGAATCATTTTTCATAATGTCAAACACTCTATTAATAATCTCTTCATCACACACAATGGTGTGGCACTAAATTTATGGAACAAGAAACTTCATTTTCTATATTCATCTATTACCTATTTTATATTAACATATTACATCACATCATTGACTCATCCTTCACTATTCATAGCCCATTCATCCTCATTCCCCAATATTAATACCATTTTCTTGAATCATGATTATAATTATAATAAAGATATATGAATCACTAAATAAATGATCAAGAATTTTACAAATAAATTTTCTATAGAATGTCACATCTTGGATGTCATATAATTTTGGAAAAACAATAACTTTACATAAGTTAGTATTACCCTTACGTATCACTAAAATTACATGCCTTTTCAAAATTCTCATACATGATAACCCTTATGAGGATCTTCATTACCCTTGTGTGGCTTAATGAATTATCTATCTTTTTTCAGATTTGAGTAATCAGATGACCCTTATGAAATGTTCTAATCACACCTGTGAAATCAACATAAGATGATTACTAAAATGGAAGAAAAACATATGAAATATTATCACACTAAAAACATTAGATGATTCTTATCAAATTTCCAAATGACCCATAACTAATTAAAAATGAATCTTACATCAATCACGTACTTCCATGGATTTGTGTATTTTTTAATATAGAGTGAAGAATGGCTCTTAGGTATACACATGTTTATTCTTACATATAATATTAATTTTATTATTTACACCCCTCTAGAATTAGAACATCTTAATTAATATATTCCATATATTATGTGTCTTAGGGTAATTCATTCCTTAGATTAATTTTCAATTATATTCAACATATTTCATATGCATCCCACAATTATGTTATGTGTATTCTATAAGTTCTTTCCTTTGGAATTTATTTAGCTTTCGAGGATATTATGTATCAGGGTAAAATATCTTGGAACTCATTAATTATCGAAACCATGAAAATATATTATAAATCACTTAGTTTGTCTTTTTTTAAATATCCTGGTAGACAAAATTTCAAAACTCAACTCAAATTTAGTTCTTCAAAAATTATAAAAGAATGTGTCCATATGTAATAATTTCCTACATGTAAAAATAATTTGGATAGAATCACTAACATTCCTAGCTACCTCATAGAGATATAATATTCATCACTCTGAACACTCCATGTAACTCATATTCTTTATATTTCATTAAATAAAATTGAATAAAATATTAATATAAACTTCAACAACTTTCTTAGAATATTTTCTACAAAAAATATATTTTTTATTAATTATAATTATTGACAGGAACTCAAGACAACATATTTTCCATGTGAATAGATTTCTAAAACAATACCTAATGGAAATATCTCACTTAAATTTATTAAAATATAATTGATATAGAATATATACATATAGTCTAATATAAAACTTCTTTCTATGTAAAAAGTAACAAAAAATTATTCCAAGATTCATGGTGAGTGTTCAATTTTTATTCAATATTCATAACTCAAAACATAATAATACCTTTTTCATGGGAACTCAAACCTTATTCTCATCAATGATATTTTTCACTCTAATATACTTCCATGTTTTTATTCTTATTTACATATTAAAATCAAAAATATTACCTTCACACATTTGACACATATTAACAATAATTACAACATAAAAAAAGTGGGTTTAATAATCCTCACCTTAGTACTTTTTTCAATACTAATTATAAAAATTGATAGGTTTTGTAAAAGATCAAACACATTTTAACCAGTAAAAGTGAATAGAAACCAATCCCAATATATCCAAACACTAAATATTTAAGAATAATGTAATCTCAAAATGGAAAACATGAAATCTATCCATACCATTCACATTCCAATCAGAGATAGTATTTTAAAATCTATAATATATGATTAATGATGATAAAATAGAGTATTACAAATCCCCCCCTCCATAGGTATATGCACATACTGATTAAATCTCATGGAATTAATGTGAGAATCCTCTCTATCCATAGTGTTATACCACCTCATTGTGCTAAGGAATAAGAATATGAGAGAATAGGATTGGTAAGTAGCGATTCAGAATCATGTGAGAACCACACACAAACTACAATAAAATATCAATGTTCAATATAAAATCCTTGAGAAGACTCCTCTGTGATGCACAAATTAATTCATTCATTACAATATATGACTAAATTCCCAAGCTTATTCAAGTGTATCATTCATTTATATTAACTCTCTAAAGTCAAAACTCTTGAAAGGGTTATGTGATAGTTATATGTGGAATATTCAATCTTAATGAAGTCATGTAAACGATATTCAATGGATTATATGTCTCATCTTTTCATAAATAATCAGAATTTAAGATTTCTGGAAAGGAAGTAGCATATAATCTCATTAATTTGTTTTTATGGAATCATTCAAATATACCTTATTATTGAATGGGTAGTGAATTGAAATCATTACTTTCATACCCTTGTTATAAGCTTTATGACTACCAAACAAATTTATTTGACAGGTAGTTTCATGGATTCTTAATCCATGTATTATGATTGATAGTTGAATCATAAAATATGATATATATATATATATATATATATATAATTTCAATATACAAAACAATTTTGTTTCATACATATCATACCCAGTGATTAGTTATATCATACGATATGATATACCTATACATATATTATAAATATATATATAGTTTTCGTTATATATCTTATAATATCAAACTTACACCAAATCTTATAAGACATTATTATATTCCTCCTTATATAAAATCATAAAAATAAATCATGAAATAATATCTGGAAACTCTTTTTGATATCTTCCAAAACACTTTTGAAAAGTTATAATCAATTTCACTTTGTATCACATTGTATATATTGCCTTGTAAAAACCCATCAAAAACTATTTTAAAAAAACTTTGAAACATTTTAAGAGTAGATCACTAAGACAAACTCAATTTCTATTTTTTCAACCATAACTTTTGACACCACTTTCTTTTATATAGTTGAATAAAATATCAGTCACTATATCCATAAATTTAATCAATGAGAGGCCTCAATAAAAGTATCAATTATACTCAAGATATAAAGGGATCTAGCATGATCTCTATCAAACACATGTATCTCTATACTTGCTTCAACCTGCTCCACCTCATACTAGAATGCTTTTTTAAACATTCCCATTTTTCAAGACACCAAGTGACATTGGGGTGTTGTGTATTTGAATCTCATATATCCATCTCATACATTCTAGAATCAGAGTATATAATGATGTATTCCATGAATAGATCATATATTTGTCATGTTTATGGATGTGTATTCTCAAACTTTCCAATATATCTCAATAAAGGGTCAATATTTCATACTTTCCATAATAGAGGAAAAATTACTTCTTGGTTGATCTTTAACCAATGAAATGATCAAAAACACACAAAACCACACCCTAATTGGATATTCCTCAAAGAATTGTGTATGAAATTTATCAGAGGGTAAAATTCAAAATATATAGTATATTTTAAACCTATGTTTTTTTGGAACTAATATAATCAATTCATCCCAAGTATACTAGGTACATAGTGTATGAAAATCAATTTAGTAAACCAAGTTGGTTATCTAATGCATAAACATAACCTTTTCCCCTTTTTATGACTCATGAGTGTATTTCTGATCTCGTACAAGTATGTTACTTATACTAACCTTAAAATTTCATCATAACATATAAAACACTTTGTGGAATATCGGATAGGGATAAACACAGATTCATACATTGGTATGTCAATTATCATTAAATTTCATGAAATATAGATCTATATATACATTTATTCATTAAATGAACAATAATGATAAAATAGAAATTTCCATTTTTTGACACTTTTTCTATTATTAAAACTCTTTTAATAATACTTAAAAAAATAAAAAATAAGTAAATTTATATCAAATCATATATAATAAACTGACTGATCAACCTTATTCTTGATGCACTTTCTTGGGTAATGTTAACTTATTACACTTATATGTAATCCATCGCACATATCTATGTGACCATATGATAAAACCCTAAAACTGAAATCTTTAGTGAGTAATATAAATGAAGTCATAGAGTTTGATTAATAGTGAGATTTCATAATCATATTCTCAATTTTAAACTCCTTGAACAAATTCAAACTCCTAAACTCTGCACAATAAAATTTAATGATATCAAAAACCATTTACTTTTTCAAAAATATCACATCAGAGTCCTTGTAACCCTATTCCATATAATTTTTTCCATGAAATAATTTAACTATTTACATTATTATTTACCAACACATCCTAAACTTATTTATGAAAAAGTGACATTCATTTTTTCACTAGTACAATCATGAATACAAAACTGATATTTATTTCCTCCTGGTAACCAAATATAACACTTTATTTTTTTTTTGTATCATCTCATATCCTAAACTCTTTAGGATATTAAGTGAGAAAAACTTACCTTAGATAGTTATAGTCTTTTACTTATTATCTTTGAACTTATTTAAGTCAAAATATAATTCCCCCAACCACATATACATTATATTTTCATTATAATCTCATTCAAATAAAAAATCTCATTTTTTGTAAATAGATGATTTTTCTTTTAGTAGGAATATTTTAAATATAAAATCTTTTCCATATTAAAAATGGTGAACAATATGTTTGGATAATTCTACACCTAAAAGAAGACTATTTCTCAGAATATGTCAATTATGGGTAGTGAAAGTATCTTACCTCATATTTTATCAAATAACTAGACAAATAATTTATCCTAGACAAAACATTATCCATATCTTCTTCTCAAAACATCTTAAAAAATATGATAAATCATAAACCATGTGTTTATCATTAATAATATTGTTTTTTTCATAAAAACTATTTATTAACAATCAACTTATCTTATTATATAATGAAAATGATGTGAGGTTACCTATCCATTGATTAGAATCATCTATGATTGATACATTTATTTACATTAAAATACTTGATATAGAAACTCTTGATTTATCACTTGAATTCATACTAAATTTGTTTTCAATTCTTCCTTTGATTTTGAACTTTTGGTATATTTAAAACACTTTTAAAGTATATAATCAGTATCGAATACACTTAAAAACCAAATAAAAAATTATGTAACACCAATAAAATGACTATACATTCCATCAGGTCTCACAAACTCCATCAAGTGTCTCTAATAATTCCATCTTCTAAAATTATCACTCCTATTTCTAAATTTTCATTTATGTTTCAATGAACACAAATAGTCACTTTAATAAAAAATATTGGACACTCCAATAAACATATCTTATTCTGGTTTGAACCTTTACCCACTTGTACTATCTACATAGTACTCAAACCTATACAACACATACCAAGTTTATCTATTTCAATGATTGTGAAGATTAGGTAGAGTTTTCTTGAATCCAATCATCATGTCAAAACATTTTCAAACATAATAATTTGATCAATTCCTTAACTAGAAAAAACAATTATGGAAATATCTACTCTCAATAAGTCATTTGAAAATCCAGTCATATTTAATGTATGAGAAAACACCTAATTCCTTAATTTATTTTCCATACAATCCTTTAAAACCCTAAGTGAATTTTTTTATACTTCAAAAGAATCTATACTTGTATGTTGAAAATATTTAACACTTTTTTATTCTAGAACATGTTTATTTAAAAAGTATAACTTATCCTTATACTTAATAATTATTCTTAATTTATGTGTATAAGGAGTTTCTTAAATTAAACTTACCCCTATGATTAATCTCAACTTTCTGTTTGACAATGATGTTGTAATTATCAAAATCAAAATCTTTTAATAAATGATTATAATTTTTTATTAAAATTTAATAATTATTTTTATTAAATGGTATCCCACTAAAATGATGACCCCTATTCCATACATCATATATATTATTGATCTTAGATCAATATTTCATCATGAATTGCACTATTTTTCTCATATATAAGTCGTGGCTACATCTGGTAGACAATAATTTAGAACATATCATATGTGAATATCTTATAACTAAGTGGATAAACTCTTTATCTTAAACCACCATGAGGATTGAATTAACATTATTCCTCTAGTATCATAACCATTAGGGCTTCCCAGCTAAGTGTGACCCAAATAAAACACAAATAACAAGAAAAATAACCATTAGTTTCACCTTATTACTTTATTAACTTAAAAAATACAATCTAGGGTAACCCTTATTTGGCATGAAACCAGATGATTTGATGATTGAGGCATTAACAAGTGTTTCTTTATAAGGAATCTAACAAATAGTATTTTAATGGGTATTTGACCTCAACATATTATCTCATGTTATTATATTTTCATATGAAAACTTTTAGTGATTTAGCTTTTTAATCTTATTCCATATACCAAATCAATATGATCAACCCATATTTATGTATAAATATTTAAGCCCACAGTTTGTGTTACTCACCCAAAAGTAGTTTTTTAACATATCTACACATATCTGAATACATATCATACATAAGGAACATGAAATCTTCATTTAAATGTTTATAATTACATGAAATTGGAAATATAATCCCGACTACACCCGGAGAAATATATATCCATCCCCACCTTTCAAGAACAATTCATAGCCTCTAGTCTAGTGGGATGTCCAACCCCAATTCCCTCTCCCTGGGGAGACTTTACTAATGAGACAATCTAATTTATCATGACTCTGACATATAATATGTATAACTAATGTTCAAATATTAAATTTATTCTCAGAAATTCAATTAAAAACTGATGTCATGGTAGATGAAAAGTAAATTTTATGTTTTCATTCATAGCATGTAATGAAAGGCTTGGAAATTTGTAAGCAATTTATCTCATAAAGTAAAGCATACACAAAAATTCATAATATAAAAATATTATAATTATGAATAAATTTGGGGATAATCATTTAAATAATTGAACATTTCAATTATTTAAAGAAATATGATAATTTTGGATAAATTCATACAAGATATTAACTATAAACATTTAATTTTTTATCTTTATTTATTATAGACATTATATAGTTCTTGAACATAAAAACTTTACACCCATTTCATAATATGAACTTTTCATATAATATTTTTTAATGATTTTTATCTTTTCATTATATGATTTTTCAATGAACTATAAAATTTTTATAATTTATTCATTATTACATAAAAATTATATATAAACAATATATCATACAATAAATGTTGTTTAAACTTTATATTAAATCAATTTTCAAAAAAAAAATTATGTGGTTTAAATAATAACCCAAATAAGGCCCCTTATTTTGTACTCAAATCAATCTTTGTAGACTATTCATTATCCTTAAAATATAAACACTTAATATCCAAACCTTATTTTGAAATTTATAAACACATTAGAAACTACTCCTTTTGATTACCTAAAAACATATCATTTTATTCCCAAGTTATACCATAAAATTTAATAAAATGTATTTTGATATTAAATATAAATATTTAAGGAATATTTATTAATAAATATTTCATAACATTAATTTAAATAATTCTAACCACTTCGTAAATAATTAATTAATAAAATAATTATAATTTAATAAATTGTTTCAAAATACCCCTTCTGATTATTTATAAACAATTTATAAATAACTAATTTAAATAATAATTAAATAAAAATAATAATAAATTTTTATAATTTATCACATTTTATGATACCACATGATTCTTAGGCTTTGGATGTTAATAGAGAGTGGTGAGTATTATCCATCATACCAAATGACTGTAGTCAAATTGTAAAAAATGGTAGACCTACTGAGTAAAATTCTTATTTTACGACTTGTGTCAATATCACTAAAGTTATTCGACACACTATTATCAAAAATTTGGAGTGCCTATTATATTATAAAATAAGAGGCTATCTTTGACTACAACCATTATAGAATCCAAGGATTTAATTCATATCATGACTTACAATATCTTATATCATATATGTTTCTATGCACCCTGAAGAAAATTATAACTTATTTTATTTTACAACTACTGAAGGATCGGAAATAAAATGTCAATTTTCTTCATTTCCACATATCATTTAAAAAATATAATAATATAGTATCCTCCAGTACCACTGATGTGATTTGAAATAGATCAAACAATTATTTTTGAACTAATGAATATGACTTGAAAAAAATTCTGAGATCTATATGAAAAAAATATATCAAACACATTTAATCACAAAATAAACATTATAAATTGTGCAAACCATTCATAAGTGATCCATTGCATCATCTTCAAATCCTTGAGATATATTTTATGATAATCACTAAAGTGTAAGATAAAGTCCTATCACATCTATAGGTATATTCATGGCCTGACTCAATTAAAAACCATTCCAATAGGACTACACTACATCAATAGTGTGCTAGTACCTCAATGTGATAATGAAGAAGAATATTGGAGAATAAAATTAGGTAGTTTCGGTTAGCTATCACATGAGAATCCCCCAAACACACTACCAAGTAATTGAAATGATCTGTATAACATCCCTATGGATAATCCTTGGTGATTGTAGAGACCCGTAGCTTGACATACATAGACATTACATTACTTTTGCAGAATACTTAGTATATAAAAAAAACACACACACAAGGACCGTAATAGTTTAGTTTCTTTGGAAACTCGAAATATAATCTTCTAATCGTGGTGAAAGATCTTCAACATCTCCCATAAAGATCTTCCTTTTTTTAAACCTAAATCCTTTCTTTATACCCTGGGGAAAAGAAAACATAAAAGGGTGAGCTCAAATTCTTAGTAAGGGTAAACAAAAGAAATATCAATCACATCATATTCATAAGAACATATCTTTTGGAAATCTTAACCTGCAAAAGAGATCATGATTTCATAACATGGGATAAATAATAGTAGTGAAATGCAATCCCAATAATCATAACTTCAAACATGAAACTATGTGGAATACACACATAATCATAGAGAATCATTTATTATTAGTCAAGACTCATTTCCAAGACTATCTTAGTGGAAAAATTACCTTTCTGAACCGAGTTCACTCCTCGTTTCAGTCCTGTTTCACTGAACCGGTATAACCTACCGTTCCAGCCATGTCTATCTCATGAGATATAAAATCTTTACCCAATGCATTAGAGGGAGATATAGGTCCCACCCATATCATAATGATACTATTCATATGTGTGCCACAAAATCATAAATCATACATCATTGCATAACCCATGTAATAAAAATGGGATTCTTAAACATCATGACATCATAAAACAATTTATATAAGATAAAGGAATTCATAAAAATAATTCCATCACAACATAATCAAATAAATGTAATAATATAGATAGAAACATAACCCTATATTATCATCGATGGAAAATAATTTTGATAAAACACTTGAACTCCATTCTTGACACTAGTACAAGAATGGCCTTTAGCGGCCACCAAAAGTCGTCGTAAAGGCCTATAGCGGCCGCCAAACGGCGGCCGCTTTTGCCCCTTCGTTGTTACTATTAGAGGCCGCCATTTGGCGGACGCTGTAGGCAACCCGAGATGGGATTTAGCGGCCGCCAATTGATGGCCTCTATAGCCCGGACAAATAGCTGCCAACAAATGGCGGCCGCTATAGGTCTCCTTGAAAAACCTATAGTGGCCGCCAAATGGCGGCTGCTATTAAATTTTCATTTTTTTTTAAAAAAAATCTATTATACATTAATATACAAAATAAATCCCGGCTCTCATCTTCCAAGCTCTACATCCATCATCACATATAACTGCATAACAAAATTTAATAACAAACTTAGTACCGAATAAAACCTAGAAAACAAATATTTAACTTCAAACTTACTGTAACAGATCTAAAGTATTTGATTTTCAAAATAATATTCATAAATTTGATTACCATTTTATAAATTTAAAATCATTAATTCTATTGTTCTAATTGGATTGTTGTCCTATGATTTCAGGTCAATCCGATGTCGTCCGCTATGAGTTTGACCGTTAGACGCCAGTTTTGGCCATTTATGACACCAGAACGGCGTTCCCGATCACCGCGGGCACACGGCACTTCTGATTGACGTGTCGTCTGCTCGAACACATCACAATTCAGTCACCCTTTGATGTCGTCCGATTTCAGGCCATTCGGACATCGTTCGGCTAGTTTGGACCCCTCCACGTGCGTTTATCAAGCGCGTGCAACGCTTAAAGAACGCATAATGAGCCCTACCACGCAGACCGCACGTCCGATTGACGTGCCGTCTACACGTTCATGTCGCGAATAATAATTTTATTGTTGTCATGTGATTTCAGGTCAATCCTATGTCGTCCGCTAAGAGTTTGACCGTTAGACGCCAGTTTTGGCCATTTATGACACCAGAACGGCGTTCCCGGTCACCGCGGGCACACGGCACGTCCGATTGACGTGGAGTCTTCTCGACCACATCACAATTCACTCACCCTTTGATGTTGTAATATTTCAGGACATTCGGACATCGTTCGGCCAGTTTGGACCCCCCACGTGCGTTTATCAAGCGCGCGCAACGCTTAAAGAATGCATAATGAGCCTTACCATGCAGACTGCACGTCCGATTGACGTTCCGTCTACGTGTGCCCGTTGCGAATAATAATTGTATTTTTTTCCTGTGATTTCAGGTCAATCTGATGTCTTCCGCTAAGAGTTTGACTGTTAGACGCCAGTTTTGGCTGTTTATGACACCAAAACAGCGTTCCCGGTCGCCGCGGGCACATGGCACGTCTGATTGATGTGTCGTATTCTCGACCACATCACAATTCACTCACCCTTTGATGTCGTCCGATTTCAGGCCATTCGGACATCGTTCGGCCAGTTTGGACCCCCCACGCGCGTTTATCAAGCGCGCGCAACGCTTAAAGAACGCATAATGAGACCTACCACGCAGACTGCACATCCGATTGACGTTCCGTCTATGCGTTTACATCGCGAATAATAATTTTATTGTTGTCCTACCATTTTAGGTCAATCCGATGTCGTCCTCTAAGAGTTTGACTGTTAGATGCCATTTTTGGCCGTTTATGACACCAGAACGGCGTTCCCGGTCACCGCATGCACATGGAACGTCCGATTAACGTGTCGTATGCTCGACCACATCAGAATTCACTCACCCTTTGAGTTCGTCTGATTTCGGGCCATTCGGACATTGTTCGGCCAGTATGGACCCCCCCACGGGCGTTTATCAAGCGCGCGCAAAGCTTAAAAAATGCATAATGAGCCCTACCGCCCAGACCGCACGTCCGATTGACGTTCCGTCTACGCGTACACATCGTAAATAATAATTTTATTGTTTTACTAGGATTTCAGGTCAATCTGATGTCGTCCACTATAATTTTGACCGTTAGACGCCAGTTTTGGCCGTTTATGACACCAGAACGGCGTTCCCGGTCACCGCGGACACACGGCACGTCCGATTGATGTGTCGTCTGCTCGATCACATCACAATTCACTCACCCTTTGATTTCGTCCGATTTTGGGTCATTCGGACATCGTTCGGAATGTTTGGGACCCCCCAGGCGCGTTTATCAAGCGCGCGCAACGCTTAAAGAACGCATAATGAGTACTACCGTGCAGACCGCACGTCCGATTGACGTGACGTCTATGCGTGCACGTCGCGAATAATAATTTTATTGTTTTCCCGTGATTTCAGGTCAATTCGATGTCATCCACTATGAGTTTGACCGTTAGATGCCAGTTTTGGCCTTTTATGAAACCAGAACGGTGTTCATGGTCACCGCGGGCACACGACACGTCTGATTGATGTGCAGTCTGCCCTACCACATCACAATTCACTAACCCCTTGATTTCGTCCGATTTCGGGGAATTCAGACATCTTTCGGCCATTTTGGGACCCCCCCCCCCCCCACGCGCGTTTATCAAGCGCGCGCAACGCTTAAAAAATGCATAATGAGCCCTACCGCGCAGACCGCACGTCCGATTGACGTTCCGTCTCCGCATGCACGTCGAGAATAATAATTTTATTGTTTTCCTATGATTTCAGGTCAATCTGATGTCGTCCTCTCTGAGTTTTACCGTTAGACGCCAGTTTTGGCCGTTTATGACACCAGAATGGCGTTCCCGGTCACCGCAGGCACACGGCACGTCCGATTGATGTACCGTCTACTCAACCACATCAAAATTCATTCACCCTTTGATGTCTTCCAATTTCGGGCCATTTGGACATCCTTCGGTCAGTTTGGGACCCCCCCCCCCCCCCACGCGCGTTTATCAAGCGCGCGCAACGCTTAAAGAACGCATAATGAGCCCTACCGAGCAGACCGCACGTCCCATTGACGTTCCGTCTGTGCGTTCACGTCGCAAATAATAATTTTATTGTTTTCCTGTGATTTCAGGTCAATCCGATGGCGTCCTCTATGATTTTGACCGTTAGACGCCAGTTTTGGCCGTTTATGACACCAGAAAGGCGATCTCGGTCACCGCGGGCACACGGCACGTCCGATTGACGTTCCTTCTGCTCGAACACATCAAAATTCACTCACCCTTTTATGTCATACAATTTCGGGCCATTCGGACATCGTTCGGCTAGTTTGGGATCCCCCCCCCCCACGCGCGTTTATCAAGCTCGCGCAACGCTTAAAGAACGCATAATGAGCCCTACCGCGCAGACCGCACGTCCGATTGACGTTCCGTCTACATGTGCATGTTGCAGATAATAATTTTATTGTTTTCCTGTGATTTCAGGTCAATCCTATGTCTTCTGCTAAGAGTTTGACCGTTAGACGCCAGTTTTGGCCATTTATGACACCAGAACGGCGTTCCCGGTCACCGCGGGACACGGCATGTCCGATTGAAGTTCCGTCTTCTATAACACATCACAATTCACTCACCCTTTTATGTCGTCCTATTTCAGTCCATTCAGACATCGTTCGGCCAATTTGGGACCCCCCCCCCCCCCCACGTGCGTTTATCAAGCGCGCGCAACGCTTAATGAACGCATAATGAGACCTATCGCGCAGACCGCACGTCCGATTGACGTGCCGTCTGCGCATACATGTCTCGAATAATAATTTTATTGTTTTCCTGTGATTTCAGGTCAATCTGATGTCATCCGCTATGAGTTTGACCGTTAGACGCCAGTTTTGGCCGTTATGACACCAGAACGGCGTTCGCGGTCACCGCGGGCACACGGCACGTCCGATTGATGTGCCATCTGCTCGACGACATCAAAATTCACTCACCCTTTGATGTCGTCCGATTTCGGGCCATTCGGACATCGTTCGGCCAGTTTGGGACCCCCCCCACGCGCGTTTATCAAGCGCGCACAATGCTTAAAGAACGCATAATGAGCCCTACCGCGCAGACCGCACGTCCGATTGACGTGCCGTCTGCCTGTGAACGTCTCGAATAATAATTCTATTGTTTTACTCTGATTTCAGGTCAATCCGA
This sequence comes from Viscum album, assembly GCA_963277665.1. Lineage (NCBI taxonomy): Eukaryota > Viridiplantae > Streptophyta > Magnoliopsida > Santalales > Viscaceae > Viscum > Viscum album. The sequence goes on from OY728145.1 coordinate 196,178,735, forward strand.
TGTCGTCCTCTAAGAGTTTGATTGTTAGACGCCAGTTTTGGCCGTTTATGACACCAGAACGGCATTCCCGGTCACCGCGGGCACACGGCATGTCCGATTAACGTTCCTTCTTCTCGACCGCATCACAATTCACTCACCCTTTTATGTCGTCCAATTTCAGGCCATTTGGACATCGTTCGGCCAGTTTGGGACCCCCCACGCACGTTTATCAAGCACGCACAACGCTTAAAGAACGCATAATGAGCTCTACCACACAGACCGCACGTCCGATTGACGTTCCGTCTATGCGTGCGCATCGCGAATAATAATTGTAATATTGTCCTGTTATTTCAGGTCAATCTGATGTCGTCCTCTAAGAGTTTGACCGTTAGACGCCAGTTTTGGTCGTTTTTGACACCAGAACGGCGTTCCCGGTCACCGCGGGCACACGGCACGTCCGATTGACGTGTCGTCTTCTCGACCACATCACAATTCACTCACCCTTTGATGTCGTCTGATTGAAGGCCATTCGGACAACGCTCATCTAGTTTGGGATCCCCCCACGCGCGTTTATCAAGCGCGCGCAACGCTTAAAGAACGCATAATGAGCCCTACCGCACAGACCGCACGTCCAATTGGCGTACCGTCGGCGCGTGCACGTCGCGAATAATAATTTTATTATTGTCCTGTGATTTCAGGTCAATCCGATGTCGTCCACTATGAGTTAGACTGTTAGACGCCAGTTTTGGCCGTTTATGACACCAGAACGGCGTTCCCGATCACCACGGGCACACGGTACGTCCGATTGATGTGTCGTCTACTCGAACACATCAAAATTCACTCACCCTTTGATGTCATCCGATTTTGGGCTATTCAGACATCTTTCGGCCAGTTTGGGACCCCCCACGCGCGTTTATCAAGTGCGCGCAACGCTTAAAGAACGCATAATGAGCCCTACCGTGCAGAACGCATGTCTGATGGACGTGCCGTCTACGCGTGCACGTCGCGAATAATAATTTTATTGTTGTCCAATGATTTTAGGTAAATCCGATGTCATCCGCTATGAGTTTAACCGTTAGACGCCAGTTTTGGCCGTTTGTGATACCAGAAAGGCATTCCCGGTCACCGCGGGCACACGGCACGTCCGATTGACGTGTCGTCTGCTCGACCACATCACAATGCACTCACCCTTTGATTTCGTCCGATTTCAGGCCATTCGGACATCGTTAGGCTAGTTTGGGACCCCCCCCCCCCCCCCACGCGCGTTTATCAAGTGCGTGCAACGCTTAAAGAACTCATAATGAGCCCTACCACGCAGACCGCACGTCCTATTGACGTGATGTCTCCGCGTTCACGTCACGAATAATAATTGTATTGTTGTCCTGTGATTTCAGGTCAATCCGATGTCGTCCGCTATGAGTTTGACCGTTAGACGCCAGTTTTGGCCGTTTATGACACCGGAACGACGTTCCCGGTCACCGCGGGCACACGGCACGTCCGATTGACGTGATGTCGACTCGACCACATCACAATTCAATCACCCTTTGATTTCTTTCTATTTCAGTCCATTCGGACATCGTTCGGCCAGTTTGGGACCCCCCCACGCGCGTTTATCAAGCGCGCGCAACGCTTAAAGAACGCATAATGAGCCCTACCGCACAGACCGCACGTCCGATTGACGTTCCGTCTGCGCGTGCACATCGCGAATAAAAATTTTATTGTTTTCCTGTGATTTCAGGTCAATCTGATGTCATCCGCTATGAGTTTGACCGTTAGATGCTAGTTTTGGCCGTTTATGACACCAGAACGGCGTTCCCGGTCACAGTGGGAACACGGCACGTCCGATTGACGTGTCGTCTGCTCGACCACATCACAATTCACTCACCCTTTGATGTCGTCCGATTTCAGGCCATTCGGACATCGCTCGGTCAGTTTGGGACCCCCCCCCCCCCACCATGCGCGTTTATCAAGCGCGCACAACGCTTAAAGAATACATAATGAGCCCTACCGCACAGACCGCACGTCCGATAGATGTTCCGTCTATGCGTACATGTCGAGAATAATAATTTTATTGTTGTCCTGTGATTTCAGGTCAATCTGATGTCGTCCGTTGTGAGTTTGACCGTTAGACGCCAGTTTTGGCCGTTTTTGACACCAGAACGGCATTCTCGGTCACCGCGGGCACATGGCACGTCCGATTGACGTGCCATCTCCCCGAACACATCAACATTAACTTACCCTTTGATGTCGTCCGATTTCGGCCCATTCGGACATCGTTCGGCCATTTTGGGACCCCCCCCCCCCCCCACGCGTTTATCAAGCGCGCGCAACGCTTAAAGAACGCATAATGAGCCTTACCGCGCAGACCGCACGTCCTATTGACGTTCCGTCTATGCGTGAACGTCGTGAATAATAATTGTATTGTTGACCTGTGATTTCAGGTCAATCTGATGTCGTCCGCTATGAGTTTGATCGTTAGATGCGAGTTTTGGCCGTTTATGAAACCAGAACGGCGTTCCCGGTCACCGCGGGCACACGGAACGTCCGATTGACGTTCTGTCTACTCGAACACATTAAAATTCACTCACTCATTGATTTCGTCCGATTTCAGGCCATTCGGACATCGTTCGGCCTGTTTGGGACCCCCCACGCGCGTTTATCAAGCGCGAGCAACGCTTAAAGAACGCATAATGAGCCCTACCGCACAGACCGCACGTCCGATTGACGTGCCGTCTGCGCGTGCACGTCGCAAATAATAATTTTATTGTTGTCATGTGATTTCAGGTCAATCCGATGTCGTCCCCTATGATTTTGACCGTTAGACGCCAGTTTTGGCCGTTTTTGACACCAGAACGGCGTTCCCGGTCACCGCGGGCACACGGCACGTCCGATTGACGTTTCGTCTGCTCGACCACATCAAAATTCAATCACCCTTTGATTTCGTCTGATTTCTGGTCATTCGGACATCGTTCGGCCTATTTGGGACCCCCCCCCCCCCCACGCGCGTTTATCAAGCGCGCGCAACGCTTAAAGAACGCATAATGAGCCCTACCGCGCAGACCGCATGTCTGATTGACGTGTCGTCTGCGCGTGCATGTTGCGAATAATAATTGCATTGTTTTCCTGTGAGTTCAGGTCAATAGTATGTCATACGCTATGAGTTTTACTGTTAGACTCCAGTTTTCGCCGTTTATGACACCAGAACAGCGTTCCCGGTCATCGCGGGCACACAGCACGTCCGATTGACATGTCGTCTGCTCGAACACATCACAATTCACTCACCCTTTGATGTCGTCTGATTTCGATCCATTAGGACATCATTTGTCCAGTTTGGGACCCCCCACGCGCGCTTATCAAGCGCGCGCAACGCTTAAAGAACGCTTAATGAGCCCTACCGCGCAGACCGCACGTCCGATTGACGTGCCGTCTGCTCGACCACATCACAATTCACTCACCCTAAAAAGATACAAATATTGAAAGAGTTCTCGGGCTTCTCCCAAGAAGCAACATTCTGGAGTTTCTATCCATCCACTGACACACCTTCCTCTGAAATTATTTGACCCAATAACTATACCTATATAATCATTACAAAACTGACATATATATAGCTTGATGTATAGTCAATAAGTGTAATCTGTATGATGTCAAGATGTTGGGTATGATCATAATCACTCTTGGAGTGCACAAAGATGTCATCCACAAATATTAAAACAAACTAATCTTGGTAAAAAGGAAAATTATATTCATCAAGGATATACAAAATTCTAAAGAATTCATCCAGACAAATGAAATTACCTCATGCATGGGGTTTATTCTCATCTGGATCACCAATATCACTATAATGTCCACCAGATGTATTCAGAGCCTACAATATATATCAATATTATGTATCTTAAACATATCAATAAAACTCATTCTGAGTATGGTTTGTTTTATTGTTTACCTGTGGCGCCACTTGTTGTGTCGTCATTTCATCGATACGTGATGACATCTGTGACAACCTCTCCTCATACTCTGCACGTAACTGCTGAAACTATGAATCAAAATTGCGCTGCATATCCTGCATGGAAGCATCTATATTAGCATGTGTGCGCATCCTTGACTCTCTGCATGCACTCATCACATCTGCTCTAACAACTGCACGTCGTGGGACACCGCCGCCATAAGTCAAAGAATAACCATGACTATCACGCCCCACGACAAGGTGAAATATTTCATCTCTACGCATAGTACTACGACGTTGCTCCTCTGGAAACTCTGCTAACTGAGCGTCAAACTGATCCTGTAGCATATAATGAATCAATGAACAAATATACATAATTTATATAAAATAAAAAATACATTTATTAATTAGTAAATAATTTTCTTACTATAACACCGGCAACATCGGGATCACCCGCCCTACGAGTCCTCATCTATATGGACATCCGATCGATTGGCTCGTCACGTTAGTGTAACTATAATAAAAGGGTTCACAATGTTATACTACAATATTTTTAAAATGTGAATGAAATAGTGAATTCTGAACTTACATCATGTCTGAGCTGTGACACATGTCGAGTGCCAAGTCTGGAAGGCGTAGCCTGGATCGCCCGATTATGTGAATGACGAGCAGAATTGGTCTACATTCAACGTATTTACTTAATAGAAATTTTCAAAATTATTCATTTATAGATTAAAAGTAATAAATCTTACCATCTCTGCCTCACTCGACCAAAACGCAACCAAATCCTGCCACTGAGCAGGAAGAATGCCCGGAGGGACTCGCTGTAGAATGTCTGGCACACCCGCAAATGGTGTCCAGTGATCTCTCTTCACCCTTGACTTGTAATCCTTCCATAATTTTCTGCATTTCGACATACAAACAGCCCGAAACTCATCTGGACAGGATGTCAAATTATCATGTAAAAAATTTTGTCAGTAGATGGGACAATAATAATAACAATATCATGAAAAATTAAACATTGAATTTACCTGAACCTCCCTCCAGAATCTGTCCATCGTATCCTGAGGGAAAGAACTCCAGTCACGAGTCGTCAGAGGGAATCTGTGTGAGTCTCGTATCATATGCCCAAACTGACGACTCAATGCAGTAGCACCATCTCCAACTGGATGAAATGTGTCGTCAAATAACACATCTAATCGGGCTCCAGAGTTCCAGGATCGAACCCCTCTACCAGGACCCCTGCGTCTGCTGGAAGAAGCAGTAGATCCTGATAAACATAAATTCATAATTCAATTACAATATAAATTAATGATTAGAAACAGTTAGGGAAATATAAAACGAAAATTGCAATCAATTAATTTAGAAAAATGAAAACATACATACCAACAACATCAGGTGAACCACTGTGACCACCCTATGACATACCTGCATTAAAAGAAATTATAGTTAAATCAAGCAATTTTTATACATATATAACTGATAAATATTTGTACAAATAATAACTAGGAATATAATTACAATTTCCACTAATCATGCAAGTCTATCGTATCTCCTTCAACCGTCTCTCTGGTCCATTGTATATCTTCATCTCATACAACTACTTTTTTTTGATCAAGTGTTTGATCAGGAAATGCGACAACTTCAGGTTCCTCTTGGTCAATCAGAAAAAACCCTCTTCTATACATTTTCACCGCAACTTTCCAATCAGAATCAATGCCGAAAAAGTAAACTTGTTCTGCCTGCGATGTCAGTATGAAGGGATCATTGCTAACCCGGTCATCTTTATATAGCATATTGTTAAAGTTTACTAATGTAAATTGGAAGTTATCAACTTTCGTTCCACGAACTGGATCGACCCAATCACACCTTAACAATATGTGTTTTAAGCCACGATCATAAATAACCTCAATAATATCTCTCAACAATCCATAATAATAACCCGCACCAACAAAAGATCAACCAACACCACTATTTTGTGTGGCTCGGTTCATGTCAACATCGCTAATACGAAATCGTAATCCGTTAGCATCCAAAGACTTGTAGCGATGAGCTGTAATAAATGGACCATCAACTAGTTGGTTGAGTTCTTCGCTCACATGCTGGGTTAAATCACGTAACTTTTGAATCTGCAAATTTCACATATATAGTTTAATGGATAAAGGATTGTGAAAATACAAAGCGGCCCGAAGTATAAAAATTTCATTTGCTGCCGAGTCAAAGGTCATTACACCATCAGACCAAAATTCTTGCAGCTCATCAATCAAAGGTTTCATATAAACATCGATTTTATCACCAGGTCCTCTCGTTCCATCAATTAGAATTGACAGTAACAAAAAAGGTTGCTTCATACATACCCATGGGGGAATGTTGTATGGAACCAACACCACTGGCCATGTACTATGTGTCGCACCAACCATCGACCTAAATGGGTTAAAACCATCTGCTTCCAAACCCAGTCGAATATTACGATCATCTCGGGAAAAGTCTGGGTGTCTCTGATCAAACTCTTTCCATGCCAATGAATCTGCCGGGTGAGTTAATTTATCAACCTCTTTCTTTCTCTCTGAATTCCAATTCAACAATTTAGCAATTTTAGCGGACAAGAAGAATCTCTTCAGTCTTGGTTTTAGTGGGAAATAACGCATTTGTTTAGCGGAAACTTGTTTCCCTTGATTCAAGACTCTCCCAGGAAGAATCTGACTACCTTGATTAATCTCATTGGTCTTCCACCTGGATTTATAGAAAACAGTAAAATTATTTAATTGCACATTCTCTTTTCTGAACAACATACAATTATTGCGACATGCATCAATTGTATCATATGTAAAACCAAGATCATCTATTAACTTGCGATCTTGGTAGAATGACTCCGGAATCTTCGCTCCAGCAGGGAGTACCTTCTTCAATAATACCAACAACATGTCGAATGAGGTGTCTGACCACTGGTTCAAGGCCTTCAGGTGTAAAAATTCAACGATGAACGACAGTTTACTAAATTTAGTGCATCCAAGATATAATTCAATACGCGCATCGTCAAGAATTTCAAAGAATTTCAATGCTTCTCCATCTGCAGAAGAACGAGGATTACTCAATCCAACGTCATCATTTACGACATTACTGTCTTCAGATTGAAACTGACGCATCATATCATTCATCATTAGGTTCATTGGATCAACTGTTCCCGAATCAACATTCATATGAATATTTTTTGAGCGATGACATGAAACAGAATCTTCTCCATGACGCATCCATTTCTTATAGTTTTTCAAAAACCCATTCAAAAACAAATGTTCTCTAACACTATCTCGTTTGAAGAGATATCTATTTGCACATTTTCTGCATAGAAAACTAATCATATCGCTTGGAAATTTGTTGGTGAAATCCATAAATCGCTTAATCCCCTCATAATATTCATCTGAAAATCTATCTTTCATATCAATCCAACTCTTATACATATCTGTATTTAATAGAAAGAAAAAGTGAAATATCTTATTTAAATTCTAAAAAAACACATATCGTTAGAATTTAAAAACCAAATTTGGATAAAAAACATTACCTGCGGAGGACTCGACCGCGGATAATGGGGTCTGACTCGATTGTGGATCCATGAGGGTGCAGTGAATTGACGACAGAGGTTCGACGACCAGACTCGAAAGGAGCGGAACCGTTGGACCGCGTGGAGGGTTCTACACAGTGGGACACAATGGACCGGAAGGGTCCAACGGAGGCAAGAGGACTTGCCGTAGGGATGCAACGGGGCTGCGAGGGAACGGCGGCGGCGAGACTGTCCAAAGGTGCAGCGCGGGAAGAGGTGGGGGTTGCTGGGTCGCGGGGGTGTTGGGGTCACGGGGGCGCAGCGCAGAGGCAAGGCAGTGGGGGTCGCCGGGGTGCAGCGCGGGCAGGGGGTGTCGGGGTCACGGGGGCGCACCGTGGAGGCAAGGCAGTGGGGGTTTCCGGTGGCGCAGCACGGAGGCAAGGGGGTGGGGATCGCCGGGAGGTCGCCGGGAGGTCGGGGGCACACGGAGGTTGCCGGGAGGTCAGGTTCGTCGGGAGGTCGGGGTCGCCGGGAGGTCGCCGGCAGCACGGAGGCAAGGGGGTGGGGTCACGGGGGCGAACCGGGGGTTGCTGAGGTCGCCGGGAGGTCGGGGGTCGGGGACAACGGGGGTCGGGGTCTCCGGCGGGGTCGGGGTCGCCGGGGGTCAGGGAGGGTCGTCGGGGGTCGGGGGTGGTCACCGGGGGTCGGGGGGGTGGCGGGGGTCGGGGTCGGGGAGGGTCGCCGAGGGTCGGGGTCGGGGTCGCGGGGTCGGGGAAGGGGGGGTCGCAGGGTCGGGGAGTGGAGGGAGGGGAGGGAGGGGAAATTAGGGGTTTTTTTAGGAAACATTGTAGCGGCCGCCATTTGGCGGCCGCTATAGATGCCCCACGTCCAAAACCAGAGTTTCTAGTAGTGTGAGAAAAATATCCTTTCTACTTCAAAAAACACTTTTCCTTTCTTAAAATGTCATAAAATTATAAACTAAAAGATGTTGATTAAAAATAAATTAGAAAACTTGTAAAGGAAGCTTCTTGGAAATAATGTTTTAAAAATCCATTCATGCCGTATAAGTTTAAAAAACATTCTTCTCGTACTTTTGTCAGAAACTCAAAAAGTACCTCGTACGAAAAACGACAAAAGATTCCGTTCATATCTTTTACTAAAATCTCACCGAAGGGTAAAATTGGATTTAAAAAATTGTAGTTGGATGTAAATAATATTACATATTGAATAAACATGTATGTGGATGATAAAATACACCCGAGTAAATACCAAAGTATAAACAATCTCGGGTAAAAATGAGATTGTGATATTTCCCTTACCTTAGTCCCGATTTTCTTCGTAAGTGTCCGAACCTCCTGTATAATGGTTTAAATAATGTCATTGACTTATTAAAGAATCATATTAATTTTTATAATATCATATATGGTTCACTTATGACTTTATATTACTCTTTCTTTTGTAAATTCCATGTTAAAGAGCGTTTTGGGTAAAATTGTTTCATTTGTCGTCCGTGTTTTGACTTGTAATTATTCATATGATTACTTAGATCATTATTACTTAATTAAAGAATATAAAACATGGTTTATATATAATATATATTCAGAATATACATAAATATAATAAATCAGTAAATGGAAAGAAATACACCGTTCATGGAGACGGTAGGTCGTACGTACGCATGAACGCTGTTTTCGTTTCCTTATTGAGTTGAATGGAATTAAGTAGATGACATACATATATATAAACATAAATCCAGTATCATTATTATGTCATATATTTCATGATTACTTATTATATATACTTTATAATCATTCATGAATGGTTAAAGTGGAGAATGAATCTCATCGCGTCGTGGAGACGGTAGTCCGTACGTACGCACGAGCGATGATATCATTCTCATTATCATTGGACTGTATTGGAGTGTATGTATACTATTTCAGAATAAATATCACTTTAAAATAATCATATATAGTTATTATTTACACCATTATACCCATCCAAGTAAGGTGGTGGTGGAAAATAGATTTCACAACGGCCTGGAGACGGTATTCCGTACGTACGCACATGAGGTTATTTCATTTTCCATAGGATGGATAGATGGTGAAATAGGTTTGTTTCATACTTATAATAACATATCAGTATATAATTGATACTGATGTTATTACTTCATAATGAAACAACTAAAGAATAAGAAGCAGAAGAAGAAATAAAGATGAAAGAATTGGTAACGAAAATTACCGCTTCTTTGAAGCGCCTCTTTGAGACCTCCTCTTAGGGAACTAAAATTGGTATTTGAGGAAGCCCAGAACCTCTAGGATGTTGATAGGGAAGTGTAGGAAGAATTGTTCAGAGTTTGGATGAGCTTTAAAGCTCCAAGTGTTGTGAGGAAGAGAGGGAGGGGGTGCCCTTTTATAAGGGAGGAGAGGGGAACCTTTGGAATAACTAAAAATATTATATTATTATAAAGCCAAATTCGGTTTTAAATAGCTCCAAATTGATTTATTTCTAATATAAGGTGGGGATGGGTCACAAGCCTCTCATCCAATAGAATTTAGACAAGTTTAGGTTCCTATTTTAACCTTATCATTTATATTTAACTTTAAGTTAGATAATTTTACTTTTACCGTGTCTTCTTGTTTTCTTACACAATAAGGTTAATTAACCAACTATATCAAGCCAAACGAACCCCAAGTTGTTTATTATTAGTATATATAACCTTATCTAAGTCATTTTTCAGAACCTTATATTTTTAGGAATAAAATAACAATTAATAATATAATATTTGTTTTAAAAACTATTTTATGTCAATTTTGACACTATTTTGTAATTGATTTTTTTGAAACTCATAACAGAGGTATTAGTTCTAATAAAGATACATAAATCAATAATAACATGTCATATTAACTTATAAAATTAGTTTAATTCATAAAAAGTCTTAAAGTACATTTATTTGGGTATTTATAACATCAATTATGTCAATATTTCATTAATAAGACAATTACTGCATCATCTTTGAGTCATAATAAATGATAATTATTTAATCCCTATAAATTATAAATAAATTCCTATAATGTAGATAATTGTATTATATTTCTGGAGACTATTCATGTTCGAAGTTTTAATGAATTTTATCACTAAATTAAAATTATTATACATATAAGATTTAAGAAAGTGACATGTTGTCACATTCTTTGGTTTTAATAATAATTAAATTATTTTCATGGAAAAAAGTCCATTAAATGAATCTAATCGGAACCTTAAGGGATATGGGTCTACTTTTAGTCATACAATAGGACTTTGACATGTGTTAGGGTAATTTTCTAATATTATATTTACCCTTAATAACCCAATTTACATTTAACTATGGTAAATAAAATTTACCATAGTTACTATTCATAATTCCCAAAAATAAAAAGTTTCTTATTAACATAATTTGGATCCACTGATTCCAAATATGGAATCCATTTTTCTAAATTCAATACACAAAAGTTTCAGAAATTATATTAAAATTAATCCTGCTCTCGAAAGAAAACGGGTTTTTTATTAAAACATTGCAAAAGATTGAATGATTTAACCTACGAATTTAATGTAAAATCAATGATAATGACATAAATTATATTAAATGGTAAAAATATATTATATTTATACTTTAAAACCATTCAATATTATAATTTATCCATATAAATTATTGTGATGAAAAAAGTTGTTTTTAATTAAAATTTAGCGTGTTTTTTCTATTCATCAAAATATGAAAGTTACCAGGATAATATGAAAATTTTATCCAAAGTAAATTTTTATTTCTTGATTCCAAAGAAGAATTTTATTTTTTTCAAATTTAACTTATAAACATATCAAAAACTAGATTTAAAGTGGGTGTGCCATCAAAAGGTAGCAAAACTGCATTTTTTGAAAAAATACTTATTTTACCTGAAAAATTTATTTTGTTCTTATACCATGTTCTAGAAAATGTGTAAGATGAATAATAATGTTATAAAATTCAAAATTTAGTTAATAATATTCATAACGGCTAGTTCATAATAATATTATAATAATATATCGTTGTTTAGTAAAACCTGGTATTGCGTACAACACACGCTATTGAGGAAGGTCGTGATTGCGTGTAATGCAAGCCAAGTTAGGGTTGCGTGTTATGCAAGAATCCTTCGTTGTTTCTTATAACATAATCCAATCATATTTCATTTATACATTGAATACATATATATATATATATATATATATATTCAATGTTGCGTAGAATAACTATTATCAAAATTGTGTGTAACACGATCCAAGAATAGTGTTGTGTATACTGCAAGCTAATACGGTGTTGAGGATAGCGCAAGGTAATCTTGGTGTAGAATAAAACACAAGACATTAATGAAATTAAAAGAATATTTTTCATAAAATCTTGGGGTGTTACATTCTACCCCCCCCCCCTTAAAATGAATTTCTCCCTCAAAATTCGTCGGGGTTATAAATGGTTTACTATTTGAAAGTTTCTTTAATAGAAACCCACATCGTAAAAAGGAATACCAAAACCAATCTTTAAAAACAAAAGTAAGAAACGTAATGGTTACCCAAATAAACTAATCATTGGGTTTCCATATAGGTGAAAATATGGATATGGAAGAGAAATCTAACCATCATGTTCTGATGGAGAGTGGTAGAGAACATGGCTATGGAAAAGCTAGCAGTCACAAAGCCATAAATTTGTGACGATATAAGGTACCATCTGATTCATCATATATAAGAGAACTAGGACAAAATTTTTGGTTTCCAAGATCGTTTCCCTAAAGTTGATGAAATTGGAATTAGAAGAAATACTTTCGTGATTTCGGTATAGTCTCACCGTTGGTCGTTCTTTGGACAATTTCCATTTCATCCCTTAAATAAATGAAGTTGAATTTTTCATTCGTGATGTGATAGCAGATCATGTGATAGAATGATGGGTCATTTCATCTGTCTAAAACAAAAGGTTAGAAAAGTTATCAAAAAATACATAAGTCCATCTATAGTGAGATTAATCATATATGGTTCCTAAAATGGACTTATACTTCATATATCATACTACTTAATATAATAAAACTAGTTTCTCCTAAACAGGGACTTCCTGTAGGCCAGCGGTAGGCGATAAAGGCCAGTCGCACTTCGGTTGTGGGTTCGATTCCCACGGCCTTGTCCGACGCGATGGGTTGTCACCCGTCCTGCAGGTTTTCCTTTTTCTAAAGCTATATTACTATAACATCCCATCAATAATATCGAAAAAACTTCTATCCTTAAACAATACTAACTTATGTCCAACATAATCCAGTCCGATCTTTAGGCTTATCTATAATACTGCAGTCCACTCTCATAATATAGTGAAAACGATTACCAGAGATTTAATACCATTGTTGATCCCCATATATCATAAGATATGTCTTGTTGGTCATATTGCAAATAGTCGAAGGCCTTAATCTTGTATTCTCTTGAAAAATGAATACCCATTGAACCTTAGTGAAACATGAATGCAGTTAAAAGTTAACACTTTCCACATACCAAAATCCTCAAAATTCTATATACTCAAACCATGATATCACTTAGTCCTTATATCAATCATGAGCTCATGAATACTGTCAAACATTTCATTTTCTCCTTATCCATTCATTATGAGCATATCATCTGCTTTCCAAAATATTTGAATCACATTTCATGGTTACCGGTACCTTAAAATTATTGAAAACCAAAATAGAATAATAGAAAAATATTCTAATACACAATAAAAGTACCTCAACAAAATTATTCTGGAATACCAATACATAAACACTTCAATCCATCCTCTTCAATTATTGTCTTGGAATAAGTCCATCCTTGATTTAGAAGTAACTTTTTAGGTCAGGGCATTGAGTTTGGTAATGCCCATGTTCTCCACAAATAATACATTTAACTCCATAACAGTCTGTCACTCTATGACCCTTTTCTCCACACAGATAACATCGGTCCCTCCATTTGAGATATTCCTCAAGGTTATTCTTCCCTTCTTTAGAAATATCAATCTTCCTTTCTTTATGCTCCTCAACATGCGAACATGCATAATAGTTTATCTTCCTCCTCTTTGATGAATTAGGCATACCACTAAATTTCACCTTGTTAATCATATATCACGATGACTAATATCTTTCTCTTTAGGAATTACACAATTTTGTTGCTCATAGTCACCAATGTGTCCATTGGATTCAATGTTAACCGAATTCCTTCTGGTTCCCTCCATTAACTAAAACACAAAAAGAATTTTGTGAGAGGAAAAAATCATGCTAGAGGAAACAACATAGTAAAGGGGGAGTACCCTCAATATCTAACATCTTAGGTTAAATTATAAGATAGTTCGCACAATTCTAGGACTATAACCTACACATATACTTAACCTTAGAGACATCCCTAGACATACCTTAGAAATATCTCTAGGTATCTCACTAACGTTTTTGCATCCTAGTTTCCAAAGGTTGACTAAACCTTTCCGCTGATACCAACTGTAGAGGATTGGAATTACTTCCAGTGGAATATAATTGATACCTATCAGGGCACTCCATGGGCAGCTGCACCGACTGGGCGGGACACACCACCATCCCCAGTGGCAGCCATTTTCTCATGAAGCCCTTGGGCAGAGATCCAGGCTTTGTCCAACGCTCACATGTGAGAGTTCCCAAGGATCGGACACATTCCCACCTCCTTTGCCTCTGATACCAACTATAGAGACCCGTAGCTTGACGTACATATACATTACATTACTTTTTCAGAATACTTAATACATAACAAAAACACACACACAAGGACCGTAATAGTTTAGTGTCTTTGGAAACTCGGAATATAATCTTCTAATCGTGGTGAAAGATCTTCAACATCTCCTATAAAGATCTCCTTTTTTTAAAACCCAAATCCTTTATTTATACCCTGGGGAAAAGAAAACATAAAAGGGTGAGCTCAAATGCTCAGTAGGGGTAAACAAAAGAAATATCAATCACATCATATTCATAAGAACATATCTTTTAGAAATCTTAACCTGGAAAAGATATCATGATTTCATAACATGGGATAAATCATAGTAGTGAAATGCAATCCCAATAATCATAATTTAAAACATGAAACTTTTTGGAATACACACATAATCATAGAGAATCATTTCTTATTAGTCAAGACTCATTGCCAAGACTATCTTAGTGGACAAAGTCCCTTTCTGAACCGAGTTCACTCCTCATTTCAGTCCTGTTTCACTGAACCGGTATAACCTACCGTTCCAGCCATGTCTATCTCATGAGATATAAAATCTTTACCCAATGCATTGGAGGGAGATATATGTCCCACCCATCTCATAATGATACAATTATTATGTGTGCCACAAAATCATAAATCATACATCATTGCATAACCCATGTAATAAAAATGGGATTCTTAAACATCATGACATCATAAAACAATTTATATAAGATAAAGGAATTCAAAGAAATAATTCCATCTCAACATAATCAAATCAATGTAATAATAGGGATAGAAACAGAACCCTATATTATCTTAGATTGAAAATAATTTTGATAAAACACTTGAACTCCATTCTTGAGGAAAATATCATTTCTACTTCAAAAAACACTTTTCCTTTATTAACATGTCATACAATTCTAAACTAAAAGAAGTTGATTAAAAATAAATTCGAAAACATGTAAAGGAAGCTTCTTGGAAATAATGTTTTAAAAATCCATTCATGCCGTATAAGTTTAAAAAAACATTCTTCTCATACTTTTGTCGGAAAGTCAAAAAGTACCTCGTACGAAAAATGACAAAAGATTCCTTTCATATCTTTTACTAAAATCTCACCGAAGGGTAAAATTGGATTTAAACAATTTTAGGTGTATGGAAATAATATTACATATTGAAGAAACATGGATGTGGATGATAAAATACACCCCAGTAAATACCAAAGTATAAACAATCTTGGATAAAAACGAGATTGTGATATTTCCCTTACCTTAGGTCCGATTTGATTAGTAAGTGTCCGAAACTCCTTTATAATGGTTTAAATAAGGTCATTGACTTATTAAAGAATCATATTAATTGTTATAATATCATATATGGTTCACGTATGACTTTAAATTACCCGTTCTTTTGTAAATTCCATGTTAAAGAGTGTTTTGGGTAAAATTGTTTCATTTGTCGTCCGTGTTTTGACTTGTAATTATTCATATGATTACTTAGATCATGATTACATAATTCCAGAATATAAAACATGGTTTATATATAATATATATTCATAATATACATATATATAATAAATCAGTAAATGGAATGAAATACACCGTTCATGGAGACGGTAGGCCGTACGTACGCATGAACGCTGTTTTCGTTTCCTTATTGAGTTGAATGGAATTAAGTAGATGAAATACATATATATACACATAAATCTAGTACAATTATTATGTCATATATTTCATGATTACTTATTATATATACTTTATAATCATTCATTAATGGTTAAAGTGGAGAATGAATCTCATCGCGTCGTGGAGACGGTAGTCCGTACGTACGCACGAGCGATGATATCGTTCTCATAATCGTGGGACTGTATTGGAGTGCATGTATACTATTTTAGAATCAATATAACTTTATAATAATCATATATACTTATTATTTACACCATTACACCCATCCAAGTAAGGTGGTGGTGGAAAATAGATTTCACCACGGCGTGGAGACAGTATTCCGTACGTACGCACGCGCGGTGATTTCATTTTTCGTAGGATGGATAGATGGTGAAAAGGGGTTGTTTCATACTTATAATAAAATATCGTTATATGAGTGATACTGATGTTATTACTTCATAATGAAACAACTAAATAATAAGAAGCGGAAGA
Source organism: Viscum album (assembly GCA_963277665.1). Classification (NCBI taxonomy): domain Eukaryota; kingdom Viridiplantae; phylum Streptophyta; class Magnoliopsida; order Santalales; family Viscaceae; genus Viscum; species Viscum album. The sequence continues at coordinate 196,195,077 of OY728145.1, forward strand.
AGAAATAAAGATGAAGGAATCGGTAACGGAAATTACCTCTTCTTTGAAGCGCCTCTTTGAGACATCCTCTTAGGGAACTAAAATTGGCCTTTGAGGAAGACCAGAACCTCTAGGATGTTTCTAGGGAAGTGGAGAAGATACTTTTTCAAGGTTTGGCCGATCTTGAAAGCTCAAAGTGTTGTGAGGAAGAGAGGGAGTGGGTGCCCTTTTCTAAGGGAGGAGAGGGGCACCTTTCGAATAACTAAAAATATTATTTTATTATAAAGCCACATTCGGTTTTAAATATCTCCAAATTGGTTTATTTCGAAGATAAGGTGGGTATTGGTCTAAATACTCTCATCCAATATAATTTAGACAAGTTTAGGTTCCTATTTTAAGCTTATCATTTATATTTAACTTTAAGTTAGATAATTTTACTTTTACCGTGTCTTCTTGTTTTCTTACACTATAAGGTTAAAAAACATACTATATCAAGACAAAAGAACCCAAAGTTGTTTATTATTAATATATATAACTGTATGTAAGTCATTTGGCATAGCCTTAGATTTTTATGAATAAAATAACAATTAATAATATAATATTTGTTTTAAAAACAATTTTATGTCAATTTTGACACTATTTAGTAATTTATTTTTTCGAAACTCATAACAGAAGGATTAGTTCGAAAAAAGTTAATTAAATCAATAATAACATGTCCTATTAATCTATAAAATTATTTTAATGCATAAAAAGTCTTAAATTACATTTATTTGGGTATTTATAACATCAATTATGTCAATATTTCATTAACAAGACAATTACTGCATCATCTTTGTGTCATTATAAATGATAATTATTTAATCCCTAAAAATTCTAAATAAATTCCTATGATGTAAATAATTGTATTTTCGTTCTGGAGACTATTCATGTTCGATGTTTCATGAAGTTTATCACAAAAGTAAAATTATTATACTTATAAGATTTAAGAATGTGGCATGTTGTCACATTCTTTGGTTTTAATAATAATTAAATTATTTTCATGGACCAAAGTCCATTAAATGAATCTAATCCAACCCTTAAGGGATATGGGTCGCCTTTTAGTCATCCAATAGGATTTTGACATGTGTTAGGGTAATTTTATAATATTATATTTACCCTTAATTACCCAATTTACTTTTAACTATGGTAAATAAAATTTACCGTAGTTACTGTTCATAATTCCCAAAAATAAAAAGTAGATTATTAACATAATTAGGATCCACTGATTCCAAATATGGAATCCATTTTTCCAAATTCAATACACAAAAGTTGCGAAAATTAAATTAAAATTAATCCTGTTGTCGAATGAAAATGGGTTTTTCTTTAAAACATTGCGAAGGATTGAATTGATTTAACCTACGAATTTAATGTAAAATCAATGCTAATGACATATATTATATTAAATGGTAAAAATATATTATATTTATACTTTAAAACCATTAAATATTATAATTTAACCATATAAATTATTGCGATGATAAAAGTTGTTTTTAATTAAAATATAGCGTGTTTTTACTATTCATCAAAATATGAAAGTTACCAGAATAATATGAAAAATTTATCCAAAGTAAATTTTTATTTCTTGATTCCAAAGAAGAATTTTATTTTTTCAAATTGAACTTATAAACATATCAAAAACAATATTTAAAGTGGTTGCGCCATCAAAAGGTGGCAAAACTACATTTTTTTTAAAAATACTTATTTTACCCGAAAAATTTATTTTTTTCTTATACCATATTCTATAAAATGTGTAAGATGAATAATAATGTTATAAAATTAAAAATTAAGTTAATACTATTCATAACGTCTAGTTCATAATAATATTATAATAATATATCGTTGTTTAGTAAAATCGGTATTCCGTACAACACACGCTATCGAGGAAGGTCGCGATTGCGTGTAATGCAAGCCAAGTCAGGGTTGCGTGTTGTGAAAGAATCCTTCGTTGTTTCGTATAACAGAATCCAACCATATTTCATTTATACATTTAATATATATATATATATATATATACTCAATGTTGCGTAGAATAACTATTATCAAAATTGTGTGTAACATGATCCAAGAATAGTGTTGCGTATACTACAAGCTAATACAGTGTTGCGGATAGTGCAAGGTAATCTTGTTGTAGTATACAACACAAGACATTAATGAAATTAAAAGAATATTTTTCATAAAATCTCGGGGTGTTACAGTGATTCAGGCATTAACTCATTTGTTACAATGCATGAGTTATTGCTTCATATAATACATGAATCAAATGAATGTATTTTTAACTCCCTTACCTTAAAACTCTTCCAATATTAAAGTTATATTTCTAGGTTTAATATTTTAGACAAATGTTAATATGTTAAGGATAGATTGAATACTTTATTTTGTAACCTAGTAAAATAAATCATAATGTATGGTTCAAGGAAATGAAGTGGCATATAATTTCATTATATTATTCTTACAACATCACTCAAATATACCTTTCATTTGATTGGGTGTTGGAATGGAATAATTCAATTCACACCCATTTTTAAATTCTTTATAATATCCCCATTCATTAAATTTGAGAGGAACCTTGGGTTACAAATCAATTCATTATGATTTCTCTTTAAATCATAATATATAAAACAAGTAATTTAAATATACAAAAAAATTGTATAAAACATACCATCTAATGACCAAATGTTTTATCAAAGGAAATTTTATTCTTATAATTATTTCATATAATCACATGAAATCACAAAACAATGAAATTATAAGTACTATGTCACCTTTAAGTATAATATTGTCACTTCTGCGATTTTAATTTTTAAAATATGGCATACACGGTTGCGATTAGTAAGATGTTTGGATTCTGATAGGGAAAACTTAATTTTTAGGGAATAGTAACTCACACTTATTAATAGTAATGTTACCCTTTTGAATCATAATATGACCATTATGAATAGTAAATTGTCCAAAAGAATAGTAACCTCACCCATGATTGTATAAATAAAATTTATACATCTTATAAGTGACAATACGACCATAGTAAAAGTATAGGTATTTTTGTAAGTCATAAATAATTAATTAAAATTAATTAATAAATTTAAAATAAAATTTAGTTTCCTAAAAGTGATTCATAAATTATCAATTTTAATCCTTCTTCTTTTAAAATTATTTTATAAGACCTTATGTAATTTTTGAAAACATTATAAAATCAGTTACAGTTTTAGAATCCATATTTTTCAAGTAAATTATGTTTTTAATTAAAAATTAAATTAAATATATTTAGAAAATTATATTTTCAAAATTTGGTTCATTTTTTGATTCTACACATCAAAAATGGTTTGGGTGAATTTTTGGGATTTTTCTCAAATACTTGAATCTTTGTGAATAGTAAAATATGGTATTTTACCGTACATATACATTATATGTTAAATACTCTATTAATTGAGTCATGGATGATGTAATCACCATGGTTTAGAACTTACATGCACATATTACTTATTTTGGTCATGTAATCATAATTATTTCTAGTCATGAGGGAAATTAATAAACTAAGGAATTAAATATTATGAAAACCCTCCTCCCCACCACTATAAAAACCACCCACACTCCTCTCTTCTCTTCACTCCTCTCAAGCCATGTGTCTTGCTTAAATATTACCCAAATATCTCCCCAATATTCTACCCCACATCCAAGATCCCTTATTCTCTAAAAAATACAAAAATCCTCTCCCCTTAAGAGGCTCTAAAAGAAGATTGATTCAAGAGGTAAATTCCTCTTTTCAACTCATTTATTTTCTTTTCAAGTTCATCTGTTTTATTTTCAATCCTTAAATCTCTTCATCTAAATTCTATGACAACTCCAGTGCCTTAAATGTATATTAATTTTGTTATGATAATGTAATAAAGTATTATCATCTATCCTTTGCCCTTTTTTTATACTAGTATTAAAGTAACTATCTGAGATGTGTTAATCTACCACATTCAAGGACAATGGGTTTTGAATTTCTTTTACTGTCTTAAATTTTCATCATGAAACCACATTTTTAATGGTTGACCTATATTATTATGTAATATATCCTATGTAAGGTTCTATAATATTTTTGTACACATGATGTTAAATTATAATGAAAAATAAGTTTGTAGTGACCAAAAATCGCCAATTAACCCAAAAGGTTATCACTAATGTTTTATATAATGATTCAACTTGAATCCAAGTAAAAAAATTAAATTTAAGTCCATTTAACCTTATGGATGTTCAATAATAAAATATTACTATAATTCTTTAAAAACATCCCCATTTTACAAGATTCTCCATTCATGAAAATAAGTAAAATTGTTGTAAAAACAAATGATATAAACAGACCTGAATAATGAAATTAAACTACTTAACCCATCAAAAATGTCATAAATGAACTTATAAAGGTTAAAATAAATGTTTTAAATATATTATAGGTTCTATAATTATTGATTAATGAACCAAATTTTATTATTCAAGTTATTACTATCAAGTGGGGAAAACTATCGGGATTAAAGTAACGGATCCCCTCTATTTATCTTTTATTCAAGAATGTCCTCCATGTTATGCCCCTTTATGTGAAATAACTAAGGATTGGGTGTGACTTAAAACCTCCCTCATACTTTACTCATGATCTATAAGTGATTAGAAACCCCTTTCTCTCTCATTAATCCCTCTTAAGTACAGCGGATACCATGCCGATAATCCATAAGAGATTCTGCCCAAAAATCCTTTGTTCCTTTGGTTGCTTTATATTCCTTTTACCAAAATGAATTTATCTTATATTTTTATTTGAATTTTATAAGTTCTATTTATATGTACCAAATTAATTTATCCATAACCTTTAATCATTCTCTTTCGGTTATATACATGCTTTTAAGTGATTCCCTACTAAATATTTCCCGATAAGCAAACTTGTTTTTAGGGAACTTCCCAAATCCTTACTCGGTTTAAATTGCTCTTTGTTTTATATTTTAATCCACTATTGTCTTTATAAAATAATTTCATTTATTAGGAAAACCTTCTTGGTTCACCTTTGGTTTTATATAAAAGATTTTCTCATTTTTATTTTAAATGCTCGATAGTATTTTCCTTAAAACCACACAAAAATATTTTAATGCTAAAATTTCTCAAATAATATTTTTACATGATGTCACTTCTATGTAAAATCACATACCATTATACATGTTAGTTTTCCTTTATTAATTTCTATGTATATTTTAGTCCGTTTTGTTAATAAGAAGTTTTATGATACGCCCATTGGTTAGGCTTTATAACAAGATTATGGTACCCAATTCTTTCCATAGGTAACCCTTATGTGTATGTAAGATTGATTATGTAGGATTAATTATGTTGAAAAAATATTCAGGAAAAGTTACTATGGTTTCACCCCAATAGTGCTCTAATTCATTGGTTAAATTTGTGTCCCATGAGACGTTATGTGCGACGATCTTGGCAGTTAGCCTTGGCTTGTGCTACCTTGTGCGAAGATATTAGTGGTTATCCTTGGCTAGTGCAACCACGTGCAAAGGTATTAGTGGTTAGACTTGAATTATTCTAACTTCATGTTTTATGTTTTTGTCACATTATTATGACTTTATGTTTATATGAGTCCATGTTTATATGTTATGATTCCATATGTTACATGTATTTTTATATCATCATATCATGCCTTCTATCCCAATTGATAATGCTTTGTTCTTATGGTTATTCCCTTACTGGGATATTTAGCTCATACCTTTGTTCATGTGTTCCCCAAGGTATCCTATAAAGATGAAAGAGAAAAATGGAAGATAGAATCTCATTATGGATATTTAATAAAATGTTTTTTTATAATGTTTTGTTATGTACCTAGTCTTCCAAGTCAATAGACTATAAAAATCCTTGGATTGTACTCCGATGTATAATTACACTTAAAATCATGAAATATTATATGTAAAAGGCTAGGGTTTCTATAGTTTGTATCAGAGCATGGTGTATCTATTTTTGGTTATTAAGAATAGAGAAATTTTGTAAGAACCATAAGGATGAGACTAATTACAAGAAAACGCCCCAAAATTTTGTTAAGTATAGAGTAAGTGGTTTATCAAACAAAATACATCCCTATCTGGATATAAATAGGTATAAATGGATCTGGAATAGATGTATCAAGGGGTAAAACCCAGAAACACCACTTTGAGCTCGACTCGAACGGGAACTAGTGCATGATAATGGGCCTTGTTACACTCTTATTTTGACACTCCATAGGGATATGATTTGGTAAATTCATGAGTTTGGTACAAAATAATATTAATGGAATAAAAAGAATATCCAATAAGAATATAAGTTAAGAAATAGATTAAGGATAACCAAGATTGAAACCTAGGGAATCAAAAGATAGGATAAACTTTTCTTTTACAATTTTATCCTCTTATATTAAAAGTTTCCTTTTTAGGTCAATAATTATGTATTCAATGCCTATAATTGTATTCTATTTTTATTAGTTAATGGCAGGAAATCGAAGAACACATGCTAATAATCAATGTGATAGGTAATGTGCTGATTTCTTATATAATATTCTTGATATGATGGGAATGGGTGCTCAAAACTTCATGACATTACTTCATCAGCTGGATCAGGTTATGAAAAATAAATAGAATCATGTGGGATACCCTAATCCTCCAAGGAAATAGCAAGTTACCATTAAATCATTTATGTAGAAAAGGCCTCTCAAGCTTAGTGGATCTTCTGATCCCCTCCTCACAGAATAGTGGATTAACTACATTGAAAATATATTCAATGTCCTCAGGTTCTCAAAAGAAGGGAAAGTCATAAGGGAGGTCTATCATTTTTATGGGTAAGCTGATCAGTGGTGGACATTGATCAATAATATGAATCCTCAATAGAAAATTGATTCCATTGATTAGTAGGAATTCAAGAGAAAGTTTTTTAGAAAATATTTTCCCAGAACTTTCCACCTCAATACGGAAATAGAGTTCCTCATACTCAAGAATAAGGAAGATGAGTACATTGGGGCATATGGAGAAAACATCCCAAGTCTTTAAAGGTACGCCTTTGGCTTTTACATGAACACTAAAAGAAAGTTAGATCTCTTATTTAGAAAACTGAAGTTTAGTCTACAAAAGTTTTTTGTGATTCGATACTTCGATAGCTATGAGTAGATTTTTCATTGTACCCTTAAGGTTTAAATGGATATTATGGAGACTCTATAGTATCGTGGGCCTAGTGAAAAAAAGAGGAAAATTGAACCTAATGTGGTTAGTTCAACAAATAAATTCAATAATGGAAAAAATCATAATCATCCCACATGTAAAAAATTGTGGTAAGAAGCATTATGGAAACTATCTAAATTGAACCGGGAATTGCTTTAAATGGGGAATGTTGGGACATCTGGCTAAAAATCGCTGTTGGGATGAGAATATTCCCACTAATTTGTAAGAAGAAAGGAAGGTTCAGATCAACACTCAGCCTATAGAGATGTTTTATAACTCCAAGGTTCATGGTAATTTTTCAAATAATTTCCCTAATCTGAGGATTTTTGGAGGTAATCAACAACAACCTCCGAGGAAACAAGGAAGGCTTTATGTGATCACTACTTCTGTGGTGGATCCAGATAGTGATTTGGTGACAGGTATGCTATTTATTCATTCAAGAATAGTGAATGTACTATTTGATTCTGTTTCTATGAATTCTTCCATATCTTCTAAGTTTAGTATAACTATTCAAACACTGCCTCAAAATTTTGAGGATAAGTTTTTTGTGAGAATAGCGAATGGGGTGATTATTGAATCCATGGTGTATAACTACTCCCCGATTAATGTTTTTGGACTGAACATCCTAGTAAATATCTTCATACTTCCTTTAGTAGAGTTCAATGGTATCTTGGGAATGGATTGGTTATCTTTATACAAATCCAACATCAACTATTGGTAAATGGATATAAATATTCACATCATGAAGCAACCTCTGATTCTTTACAAGTGTAAGGAGGAAGTTGAGTCTCCTTTAGAATCATTTTCTCAAGTGAGGATATTAATTTCTTATTAGAAGGCATGTCTAGAAAAAATAATTTATAAAAAGTAGAAAATCATGCTTAAAGACATGCCCATCGCGAGGGATTACATTGATGTATTCCCTAAAGACTTTTCTGGTCTTCCACTTGATCGAGATATTGAGTTCTCAATTGAACATTTTCCTGGATCCTTGTTTATATCAAACAAACCTTATATAATGGCCATCATTGAGATGGAAGAGATGAAGAATAAACTATAGGATAGTCTAGAGAAGGGTTTTATATACCCGAGTGCTTCATTGTGGGGTGTACCAATCATCTTCATCAAGAATAAGGATGGATGAATGCACATTTGCATTGATTATCATGAGCTCAATAAAATCATGATAAAGAACAAGTATCCCCTACCAGGATAGATGACTTGTCCGATAAGCTCTATAGGGCTAGTTATTTCTCTAAATTGGACCTTCAGTTGGGATATCACCAATGAAAGGTGAGGAATAAAGATATTACCAAGACACACTTTTGAACGAGGTATGGAAATTATGAGTTCATATTGATTCCCTTTGGACTCACTAACTCTCCAGCAATTTTCATGCATTTAATGAATAGATTCTTTAGATATTACCTCAACAAATTTATGGTATTCTGTATTGAAAATATCCTAATATACTTTAATAGAAATAATTAACACAATGATCATTTTAATACTGCGTTAAAGACTTTGAGAAAGGATAATCTATATAAAAAGTACAACAAATTTGAGTTGTGTATAGAGGAAGTATCATTCTTGGGGTATGTTATCACTAGAAAAGGGACATTATTGGACCCTTCCAAGGTAATGAAATTTGAAGAGTGGCCGAGGAAAATATCTGTAATGGAGATACACATCTTTATGGGTCTATCCAGGTATTATCAACAATTTTTGAAGAACTATTCATGATTTTCAAACCTAATGACCAAGATGACACAAAATGGAGTAATGATTTTCTAGACTTAGGAATGTGAAGATTGTTTATAATGAGTTGAAAAAAAGGCTAATCATTGCGCCAGTATTTGCTCTCCCAACAAGTGGAGAACTCTTTGTGGTTTTCTATGATGCTTAAAATAAGGGATTAGGTTGTGTGTTGATGAAAAATGATAAAGTGACATCCAACACATCAAGGAAGCTGAAAATTCATGAGGGAAACTATCCTACACATGATCTAGAGTTTGTGGTTGTGATCTTTGCATTAAAAATATGGCGGTGTTATCACTATGTGGAGAAGTGTTAGGTATATAATTATCCCAAGAGTCTCAAATATATATTCAAAAAAATAGCTTAATATGCACTAGTGAATATGTATAGAGGTCATTAAGGATTTTGACTGCTTAATCCACCACCATCCTGGTATGGAAAATAAGGTGGTCGATTCTCTGTGTAGAAAGGATCTGGCTTCTTTATCAATGATGAGAGTTGAAAAGGATCTAGAATTATTATAATTTCTGGGGATGGACATGGTAATAATTAAGGTAGGAACATCATAAATCCTTTCTAAAATGATTTCTCAACCACCCCTCGAGGAGAAAATTAAAGATGCTTAAAGAAAAGAAGTGGAAATTTAGAAAAGTGTGGAATCCATTAAAAATGGGAAATCCTCTGAGTTCATGATTAATGAGGAAGGAGTGGTAATATTTGGGTCACGATTATGCATACCATCTAATCCAGATATTAAAAGAGGATTCTGAATGATGCACATAGCTCGGCCTTCTCTATCCACCCATGGAGCATAAAGATGTATCGAGATCTCTGAGAGAACTTTTGGTGGGAAAATAAGAAGAATATGATTTCTGAGTATACATAAAAGTTTATAATATGTCAAAAAGTTAAGTATAGAAGTTAGAAGTATAAGTGGATGATGCAACCACTACCCATACCAATATGTAAGTGGGAGAACATCACCGTGAACTTTTTCACTATAATTCTAAAGACATCTAAAGGAAATAATTCTATATGGGTTATTGTGGATCTTCTTACAAATATAGCTCACTTTATCACAATTTGAGAGGACTTTACCTAGGATCAAATTGCATGGATATATATAAAATAAGTGGTAAGGATTTATGGAGTACCACTATCTATTGAATCTAGAGAGATCCAATATTCACCTAGAAGTCCTAAAAAGGTCTCAAACATGCTCTAAGAACTGAACTAAACATTAGTATGGCTGCTCATCCTCAAACTTATGGGAAATATAATAAAACTATTTAGACACTAAATAATATTTTGAGAGCATGTTCTATGGAATTCAAAGTATGATGGGACTAATATATACCCCTAGTTAATTTCTCCTACAACAATAGTTTCCACTCGAGCATCCAAATGGAACTATATAAATCCCTTTATGGGAAATTGTGTCGAAAAATGGTGTCAAAAAATGGAATATTAGGATGAAGTTGGTGAGAGTAAGCTACTAGTACATGAAATGGTCAAAGAAATGGTGTATAAGGTGAAAACAATTCAGCAACACATCAAGGCAACCCAATATTGACAAAAGCGTTTTGCAAAAAATCATTGATCAGACATTGAGTTCAAAGTTGGAGACATAGTATTTCTCTGCATATATCCATATAATAAGGTCGTGAGATTTTAGAAGAAAGGAAATCTAAGTCCAAGGTACATTTGACCCTTCAAGATCCTTGATCAATTCAGAGTTGTTCCCTATCAACTGGCACTTCCACCTACCATGTCGAAAGTACATGATGTATTTCATGTATCCCTCCTGAAGAAGTACATATCAGACCCTTCACATGTTCTCTCATCAAAGGTGGTGTAGTTGGAGAATGATCTTTCTTATGAGGAGAATCCAGGGAAGATCATGGATCATAGAGATAAAGTTCTACGTAACAAGACTACTAACCTGGTCAAAGTACTGTTGTGAAACCATAAGTACGAAGAGGCTTCATCTGAACTGGAGGAGGAACTGAATTAAAAGTACCTCCACCAGTTTATGGATTAGAATGCAAAACTAAATTTTGAGGGAGAAATTTTATAAAGGGGGAATAATATAACGACTCTTTATTTTATCAATGGAAATTTTCTTCTTATAATTATGTCATATAATCACATGAATTCACAAAATAGTGAACTAAAAATTACTATGTGACCTTTAACCATGATATTGTCACTTTTGGGATTTTAATTTTGAAAATCTAACATTCAATGTTGCGATCAGTAAAATTTTTGGATTCCGATAAGGGAAACATATTTTTTATTGAATAGTAACTGATCCTTATGAATAGTAATGTTACCCTTATGAATATTAATATGATCCTTATAAATACTAAATTGTCCAAAAGAATAGTGACCTCACCCATGATTGTATAAATAAAATTTAAGCATCCTATAAGTTATAATATGACCATAATAAAAGTAATAGTATTTTTAAAAGTCATAAATAATTAATTAAAATTAATTAATTAATTTAAATGAAAATGCATTTTCTTAAAATTTGTTTATAAATTATAAATTTTATGTCTTCTTCTTTTAAGATAATTTTATAATACCTTATGTAATTTCTGAAAACATTAAAAAATGGGTTATAGTATTAGATTCCGTATTTTTAAAGTAAATTATAATTTTAATTATAAATTAAATTAAAAAAATTTACTAAAAAATGAAAATGGGGTTCATTTTTGGATTCAATATATCAAGAAATAGTTAGGGTGAATATTTGGGATTTTTCAAAAATACTTGAATTTTTTTATAAATATTAAAATATGGTAATTTACCGTATATATACATTATCTGTTAAATACACTATTTATTGATAACTGGATGATTTAAGCACCTTGGGTTAGAACTAAAATTCACATATTACTATTTTTGGTCATGAAATAATCACTATTTTTGTTCTTGAGGGAAATTAATAAACTATGTAATTTAATATTGTGAAAACCCATGTTCCCTCCACTATAAAAATCCCCCACATTCCCCTCTTCTCATCACTCCTCTCAAGACTTGTGCCATTCGTAAATTCTAACCAAATATCTCCCCAATATTCTTCCTTGTGTCCAACAGCCCTTAGTCTCTTCAAAAGACTAAATAATCTATCCTTAAGAGGCTCTCAAGGAAGATTGATTCAAGAGGTAAATTCCTCTTTGTAATTATTTTACTTTCTTTTCAAGTTCATTTTTTTCTTTTCAATCCTTACCTCTATTCATCCAAATGTTATGACAACTCTAGTAAATCACATGTAATTTAATGTTTTTATGATAATGGAATAATTTATTATCATCTCTCCATTACTCTTCATTTATACTAGTAAGTTTCCATTCGAGATGTATTAATTTACCTCATTCAAGGACGATGGGTTTTCAATTTCATTTACCAACTTCAATTTTGGTCATGAAACCATTTTTGTTATGTTTGAACCGTATTATTATGTAATATATTCTATTTATGGTTCTGAAATCTTTTATTACATATTATATTAAATTATAATGAAAAATGAGTTCGTAGTGATCAAAAATCCCAAATAAACCATAAAGGTTAACACTAATGTTTTATATAATGATTCAACTTCACTCAAAGTAACCAAATTAAATTTACAACCCTGAAACCTTATGTATTTTCAATAATAAAATATAACTCCAATTCTAGAAAACCATCTCCATTTTACATGATTCTCAATTCATGAAAATAAGTTAACTGACCGTAAAAGCAAGAGAAACCGACGGACCCGAACAAAGGAATTGAACCACTTAACCCGTCAAAAATGTCATTAATGAACTTAAAAAGGCTATAATAAATCGTTTACATATATAATATTTTATTTATAATTTAATTAAGGCACCTAAATTGATTATTCATTTCATTAATATCATGGGGAGAACACCATCAATCTTAAGGTAAGCGATCCACTTTATTTCACTTTTATTCAAGAATGTCCACTATGTTATACCCTTTAATGTATAATCCATAATAATGAAGTATAATTTATCACCTCCATTATACTTCCCTCATAATTTATATGTGATGAGAAATCCATTTATCTCTCATTAATCCCTCTTAAGTACACCAGATACCATGCTAATAATCCATAAGGGATTCTACCTAAGCCTCCTTTGTTCCTTTGGGATTCCTTATCTCCCTTATATCAAAATGAAGTTATATTTTATTTTTATGTGATTATTATAAATTATTTTTAAATGTACCAAATTAATTTATCATGACCCTTTCATTATTCACTTTCAAGTATATACATGTTTTAAGTGATTCCCTCTTCAATAATTCCTAATACAAAAACCTGTTTTCAGTGAAGTTCCTGAATTATTACCCAATTTCAAGTGCACTCTATCTTCTCTTTTAACCCAACATTGACTTTATAAAATCATTATTTTTATTTTTAAAACATTCTTGGTTCAATTATGGTTTTATAAAAATTATTTTTCCCTTTTCTATTTTAAAGGCATTATAATATTTTCCTTAAAACCACATAAAATGTTTTAGTGCTAAAATTTCATAAATACTTTTCCTACATGTTGTCACATATAATTGACATAACATACCATTATACATGATTATTTTATAGTATGAATTTTCATGTATATTTTAGTTCTTTTATTTCATGAACACTTTTATGATACACCAATTTTTTTATACTTTATATATGATTTATTATGTATAATTATTTATGTGGAAAACCTATTCATGAAACGTTAAGATGGGTGTGACCAGATAGTGCTTCAATTAATTGGGAAAAGTTGAGTCAAATTAGACTTTATGTGTTTCTATCTTGGCGATTAGCGTTAGCTTGTGCTACCTTGTGCGACGGTCTTGGCGGTTAGCCTTTGCTTGTACTACCATGTGCAACTGTCTTGGCGGTTTGCCTTGAATCATGCTAAATTCATGTTTTATGTTTATTCCACATTTTTATGACTCCATTTTTATATGATTCCATGTTTATATGTTATGATTCTATATATTAAATTCCTATTATATCTTCATGTCACACCTTCTATCCCATGTGCTAATGCTTTGTTCTTATGGTTATTCCCTTGTTGGTATATTTAACTCATCCATTTGATCATGTGTTCCCCAGGGTATCTTTGGTAGATTTATGAGCATAATGGAAGATAGAATCTCATTATGGAGATTAAATTAAAAGTTTTTTTATAATCTTTGATTATGTACCTAGTCTTCCAAGACACTAGACTTTACGATCCTTGGATTCTACTTTGATATATAATTATGATTAAAATCATGTAATGTTATTTTTAAATGGATAGGGTCTTATATACCATATCCAAGGATTGGTTAATTTATACCACGTGGTATATATATTTTTATCAAACATATATATGTATTTTTTATGGATAAATCTTTTAGAAAATGTAATTAAATGTGTTCCTTAATTTAATTCTCTTTTTATTTTTTTCATTTTTTTCTCTCTCCATTATTGATAATAACTAAAAAGATATTAATATAGGATTGTACTGATTTTAACTAAATAAATGTGGCTTAAATTATTCCACCCAAAGTCTATGTGATCTATTCCTGGTGTAAACAACAAGAGTGTATAATTTAGACAATAAGGTTTCCCATAAATAAATAGAATGTGTTACCCCCTTGATACTTTACTCATGGTATGTTCATAAAACTTTTCAGGTGGATCCATTTATGATTATATTCTCAAGAAATTTTACCAACCATAATTCTTACACTCATCTTAATACATATTTAAAAAAATTAAAATATTGCTGATAGGATAAAACACTATAAATCAGACCTAGAAATCCTCAAAAATTATTCATTATCTTATCATTGACAATTTCATATTCTCACCATAAACACAATAATTTATTAATTCAAAACAAGGATCATAGAATATATATTCATACATCATTAATGATTACTTTTCATTTACATCCCAAAAAAATATATTTTCATGAAATATAAGGTCTTGGAAGCTACTCAGATTCCCCTCCCCATCGGGAGATAATTCCAAATTCACCACATTAAAGTGGATATTTTTATAAAATGTTATTTTGAATACCATTTTTTATGATCACATCCATGATGGTGACTTTATTATCTACTGTATAGTTTTCAAAACATGGTTATTTCCATTATTTCTCTACACAATAACATGAACCACATTGAAGTTCATACATAAGAAGCATAAAAATAAGACCTACGGGATAATGGAATAATTTGGAACTCCTTTGATCATCAATGAGAGCAGTAGAGTTGTTAATTAATTCTAGACCAAGGTAATCCTTTCTTTTCTTCTCTATATTGTGGTGAACTCTTCACTCTTTAATTCTTATTCTTTTAAGTAGTGAACTTGGGAATCATGGAATTCCTCACTTTCTTATCAATTTATTTGTCTACAATTTTCTTATTTTATATACCATCAAGGTACATGAATATCTTATTATTATATTTATCTTTTTCAATATTTTTAACATAGTCAAATAGTATTTCAAAAAAATTACATCTTTCTTTTATCTTCCATACAAAACTTCTAAACTTATTTTTTTTAACATTTCTTGACAACCACTCATGAAATTTGACTTATTCATTTGAACTAACTTAATTATCTTTAGAACTTCTGATAACGTATTCTTATAATATTTTTATTTCCCTTTCCAACTGGGCTATACAAATAATGATTAATTATTTTGAAATTGGTTATTCTTTTTTGGGTCTTTGACATAGCTTCTCAGGATTTCTATCCACGAAAATATCTATACATTTGTTCTATGTCTTGATTTATTCCTTTATTATTTAACATTACCTACATAAATATTGATTTCCATGGAATGTTTATAGTGATCCATGGTGGGACCTCTTATACCAGAAAATAAGTATAATTTGATTTTTAGTATGGAATTATTTTCAATCTTATTGATATTATTTTGAAAAAAAAATTCTTTTTTTTATAAATAAAGAATGAATTATTTTATTTTTTTCAACTTATGTGGTATTTTGTACTCAATTATTTCATTATTTTATTCGGTTGATTTTAATAAAAATTTACTTTTCTTTATCACCACTTTCCTATAAATTTCCATAGGAATTTTTCAATCTTCAAAATATATAAGATATATATAGATTTTTGTCCTTTCTTATTTACTTTACTTCGACTTAGCACATCTCCCCCTTGAGATATAATTTCATTTTATTTTAGGAATATAACTAATATAAAATCAATTGATATCCTTAAGAAATAATACTATTAATATTTTCTTAATTTATTTTTTGTATTTATTATTTATATGTCAATACACTATTTTATTTGTTAGATTATAATTCTAACAGTAAAATTAGTATTCCTAATAGCCATTTTACTATTCCAACAGTCGTATTTCCTGTAATAAATACCTTTTAATTCAATCATTCATTATTCACCTCAATTACTCTCATGTTTCTATATTATTAATTTTAAAATAAATATTCGGTTATTAAAGTTTTGTTTCTTTTCTACAATTATTTTCACAAGTGTGACAGTTTTATGAGATCAAACTGATCAACAATTTTTTATTCTCATTTTTGGTGTTTTTTTGTTGCATTATACTAATTTCAATTTTATTGGGTATATTTATTCTATAAATTTAATTTTATTAATTAATAGAATAAAGTATTGTATCTTTTCATTTTATTTTTCTTATTATTATACAATAATATATTCTTAAATATGACACAAACATGTTAATTTTTTAAAAAATTATATTTATAAAATTTTGGATCTTTATATTCTCCCCCTTTATAAATTTCATCCCTGAAATTTCAACTCATTCCCTAGAGTAGGAAGATAAAATCTTAATTTTTCTTCATTTCATCCATATGTTTTTGTGTTTCTTATTCATACTTGTGATTCCACCAAAGCACGTAAACATGGTGATTTGTATTGTTATATCGAAATTTTAGGTCTATTGTCCATGATATTCGCAATATACTCCTAATAATAGAGGAAATGTTATATCTATTTCTTCTATAGATTAATTATATTTGACAGATTGAGTATTTACATCATTTTGAGGGATATGTGGAACACATGATTTCCTTGAGACAAGTTGGTTGAATTATTAACTGATGGGAAAAAACTCTAATGTGATCAAGGGAATCAATGGAGAAAATATACCATGAGATGAGGTTTCCCTTGTTTGAAATTTTCATGACTCTCTTTTATTGATATATTTAAAGTAATTATTTGTCTCTAACTTCAAAAATATATTAAATTCAACAATTATTAGAAAACATCAATTGTTAACTATGAGAAACATTCATGTGTTTTCTAATTTTTGGAAATTTACCTATCATTTGTTTTACAGGATCAAGTTCATGTATCTTCTATTCACCAACTTCTTAAAATGTATTAGTTTATTTCACTTACCATATAGAGGTTCTAAAGGGTCCATTTAAATACATAAGTGGAACTTATTATTGTACGAGAACTCCACTAATGGAGTATGGTAATCCAATCCCACTTTAAATTAAATTTAGGACATTCTCAGCATTTATTTAGTTATTCTAATGGTCCTTTTAGAATTTCTATAATTTTTTGAGTGATAGTTTTTAATAAAGATCAATTTTTTATTCTAATTATATTTAATTCTTCACTATAATTTAAATATGAACCTTGGATCATGATTATATATGATAGAAAGAGGTGCCTCATAAAGACACAACACTTCCTTTTGTATACCATGGTAAGTTGGTTAAGTGAAAAATCATCCATAATAGTGATGAAGTGGGTAGTCTTGGTAAGTTAATCCACCACAACCAAAATTTAATTTCTTCCTTTGGATGTGTTTAGGAGACACACGATAAAGTCCATGATGGTGTTCTCCCATTTTAATCGTAGTATAGTTAATGGTGGTATCACTCCTCTAGAATGGTTTTACTCTTCATTAACTTGATAACATACCAATCACTCTAAGATGTACTCAAAAAACTCCCTCTCCATGTTTCCCCACTATAAGTGATCTGAAAGACCTCATTACATCCTGGTATATCAATAATGGATAGAGAAATAGGATTTATATAAATTTTCCAATAAATCATTAATTATCCCATTTGATGACATTATAAAATGTATAGTTCCAAGATAAATGAAACCATATTTTTCTTTCTTAAATTCTTATAACCTCTATTTTTTGTTGTTACCAATTTCTAAAGATACTCAGAATCTCAAATTTTTACAACCTTGATATTCTATTGGATAGATGGTTGGGTGATAATTTATAGAAGGTATAATATCTTCCATGTAATTGTGATTTCTAGATCCATTCTTTTCATATCAATGAATATTATGTATTTCTCAACCTGAATCATGCATAATATAGTTGATATTCTCTTATAAGAGAACCAGCTTCATTATACACCTTTCCATGATGGTAGTAAATAAATAAATCATGCTACATGATTAACTGTAAACATATTCATTAATTCATTTTTATCTCCATCTTTGGAAATATATACTTTAAACTTTTGGGATTAGTTTATATATCAAAATTCTTTATATAAGTGTTGTGTCTCAAGATATTCAAATAAAAGATCATAGTTTCTTACTCAATATCATGTGTTAGAAATCTATACTCACATATAGTCAAATATCAAGATGAAGAGGCTATCAACATATAATTTTGTATGGGTAAATATCCAAATACTTTATTGGAAGCTTCGCTATATATCCCAAACCCTTCTCCACTATAGGGAAGTGTGAGTACAGATGTTGTGATTAGACCCAACTTGAGCTCCTTAAATCTTTCCTCACATTCAACCATCCATACATACTTTCACACTTTTCATGTTAAATTAGTTAGTAGGAAAGAAAATCATGGGAAGTTTCTCAAATACCATAGGTAATACCCAGCTAATCCAATAAAAATAATCCATTTTTGAAACTTGAGTATCTAGGTCATTCTTCAATTTCTTATTCCATTTTAGAGTCTATATAAATTATATCACGAGTCATAAAATTCACCAAGAATATGACTTTATTTATCCAAAACCCACACCTGTTAAACTTAGCATACGACTTCTCCTAATTAAATTTTTCAACAAAATCAATATAATCTATTAATTTTCCTCCTTTCCCTAGAAGTAGATAAGAATTAAATCAATAAATACTACCAAAAATTTTTCAAGGTAGTCTGTATAGACAAAATTCATCAATTCTATAAGGATTTTAGTGTTTTTTGTAGGTATAAATGGCATCATTATGAACTCAGAGTGTCTATATCTCGTATAGAATGTTTTATTTATAAAATATCCTCTCTTCATATTTATTTGATGATATCAAGAATCTAGATCCATATTTGAGATAAATTGATTTCTTTGTACTTGATCGAACATTTCATCAATACTTGGCAGTGGATACTTGTCCTTTATGTCCATCCTATTGATCTCTTGATAATAGATGCACATACACAATTATCCATCCATTTTCTTGAAAATTGACAATGGTGTACCCTAGGGTGATTCACTAGGGTGAATGAACCCCTTTCATAAATGTTCTTGAAACTAGTTATTTTACTCCACCAGTTATATCAGTTCTATCATATAGGGGTATTTTTATATATGAGAAGCCCTAGGTATAAGTTATATTGAGAAATATGCCTCATAATGTGGGGGAAGACCATACAAATCTTCATAAAATACATCATTACACTAGTGGAATTTCAACCTATACCAACACTTATGTCCCAAGAGTTTGAAAAAAACGTTGGGATAAAGAACCTATACCAATAGTTCTTGTAAACGATTGGTATATGGTATTATATGTTGGTTTTTCCCAATGGTTTAACAAAACCATTGGGAAAGAAAAATATTACTTACGGTTTTAATTAACCATAGGGAAAAAAGACACCTGATTTTGGGCTCCCTCCCAACTTTTCATCCCGTGTGAACCATACCCAACATCCACCTCTCGAACCCCTCCTCCCCTCCCCAATATCGATCTCCCCCCAGCCACCGCCTCCACCTCCCGACCCACATCCCTCTCCTCCGGCGACGTTCCCCTTCCCCTCTAGGCTCCCTCTCCGACAATGACATCCCCCTCCCCTCTCAGCTCCCGAAAATGTTCCCCCTTCCCCTCTCGTCTACCTCTCCTGGAGACATCCCCCTCCCCTCTTGGCTCAATTTCCTCCGACGATGTCCCCTGACCCCCTCTCCAGTCGCGCGTGGGACCCCCCATGGCTGAAAACCCCATGGGACATCCCCCTCTCTCGGCTCCCTCTCCTCACGCTAGAGTTCTTGATCGGTACTTCCAGGTAAGACTTAGTCTTATTTTTTAAAAAATGAGGCAATAAGAAATGAATTGTTAGATTCATAGTTTGGATAATCATTCATATTAGTCATGAATTTTCTAGAGAATTGGGTAGTAACCCACTCATGGTGTGGTGAATTATTGGGTAAATTGTGATTTTTTTTAAAATAGAGTCTTCCAAAAATATAAGTTTAGATTCACAGGTTATATTCCATTCATTCAAACTGTGCATTTAATAAAAAGTTCATGATTTTTTAAAAACCTCATATTTTCCTCAATAGACTCTTATTAGACCTTCTATTTTGTTATATTTTTTTGTTAATCATGATATATATGTGATGTGGTTATATCGTCATTATGATATGAAATGATGTGGGTTAATTGGAGGTGAGTGATGCTATATGAGATTTTATTGGCTATTGTGAGGAGTTTGTTTCCCTTTAACTGATTAGTTCATAAAACATAAGTTGGTGCTACATATATTATGTAATTGGAATTGGTAAAGTAAAATGATCATCTCGGATTGCCGAGTTGGTTAATTATATGGTATTCTCTATCAAAAGTGGGTATATCTCTATTAACTATCGGTGTATTTTGCAATTGACCAATGTATTTATTAAACTGACGATGGAATACACATTTCCCACAACACGGAAGCACCACAGAAATCATAGATAGACACTACACACCACCAGACACCCATGAGAGACACCCCTTGACATTTACAGAGAGTTAAGGGTCCATTTACTTAGGAACTGAAGTTGATTGGAAAACAAGCCTTGAGAAATTCCCATTTCTGGTAGAAAAGATACCAACAGCTTTATTCTTAATATATTATAATAAAATGGTATACACCCTCAAGACCAAGTAGACCATCTGGTTCATGGACTGGATCCCAACCGGGTTCAAGAGTATAATCAACTACTAAACATTAATTTTGGTTCCTATGAGGTTCTTTCCACAGTGAATAAGGTTATGTTCACAATATTCAAATCAACTAATGTACCATAGGTGCATATTCAATGTTTAAGTGTACTAGTATGGTGTTTCCAACAACATAATATATAAATAACATAATGAAAAATGAAGATATTATTAAATGGAAATTTTTACCCTTACTTGCAGTAACATGATTTGACCCATGGGGTGATGTGGTTCTTATATATTTGGTGGTGACATGCACAGTCATAGGATATAGGTATGTTTTTATTTAGTTTTTATTTTAATTTCTTTATTGCATTGGACACTTAGGTATTTGAATTATTTCTACAGACGGAGGATAGTGATTCTCTCCTAACTAGTTGACATATATCACTTGTATATTGTAATACCATGAGGTGTTAGTGTGAGGAAACATTCGAAGATAG
Organism: Viscum album; assembly: GCA_963277665.1. Classification (NCBI taxonomy): domain Eukaryota; kingdom Viridiplantae; phylum Streptophyta; class Magnoliopsida; order Santalales; family Viscaceae; genus Viscum; species Viscum album. Next base: position 196,216,727 of record OY728145.1, read on the forward strand.
ATGAGCCTTGGGTTCTTCCATGAGATGGTATTGTTTTTCTAAAACATTGTGTGGGAACATTTCAGGAGTATGTTGGTGTCATGAAATAACCCCAAGTGTCTCCATGAGATAGCATAAATAACCTTAAGTGTCTCCATGTATCTCTATATATTGTATCATCCTCACATGGGTTGGCCACTCACCCAATTCTATCAAACATATCCAAGTATATCCCATCAGTCACATAGTCTAGACTCATCTCTTGAGGATTATCCCATGCCTCGATGCACATCTCATCATCCAACTACACAAAGAGGATTATTCTCTTCAAGATTTTTCTAGTCACAAAATCAGACCATGTAGAACCCATCTACATTATTATCTCATCCACATGGGAATACTCAAGGGTCCCTCAAACCCGTCCTAGTCGCTACTCATTGACCATAATCCTCATCCCACACACTATATTCTTCTCCCGTAATGTCGACCATTACTTAATAATATTCTCAATAATCCGGTCAAGACCCACATCAAAATCATGTATTATAACCCAGCCCCACTAACTGGGTTCCATCCTAAGCTAAATCACACCAAGCCTCTTGGAATTATAATGCCAATCTGACCGACAACACCAATACCCAACTAGCATCTCATCCTCCATCACTTTAGTTGAACTCATGAATCATTAAATGGATTAAAACATTTCATAATAGATTTTATATACTCAAATGGACCATCCCACTCTAAGAACCAACCAATATTCCAATCCATCATCATAAGTATTTCTTCAAAGATCTCTAGATGTACAACTGTCACACATATCACTATAAGGCCCAATCCTCTTAGGAGTATTTTAATTGATCAAAATCCACATCTAGTCCATAAAAATATCATCCCAATTTTTAGACATATGTTAGACCACTCATATCCCAATCAATATCTAATCCACTTTGAGACTGAGTGACAGGGTGATTTTATTTCCATAAAATCACTAAAGAACCTTCTCTAAACCTAGGTGTCTTGTGGACACCATATCTATAGGTCTACTATGTTAATATATTTCCTTTCATTTACCGTCCTTAGAGTCCATGACCCCCATGGAAAATAGTTATAATCAATTCCTTGGAAATCAATGACTGAATAATCATGTTAGTGTTTAAGGGTCTATAGAGGCTCTTAATACTATCTTTATACAGGAAGATATCCTTAAGAAATTTGATGATTTAAGTCAGAAAACACACTACTTAATTGATGAAATTGGGTGAGGTTTCTTAGCAGAATACCTCACACATTTCCTCTTGTATGTATTCTTTGAGGGAAGTCATTCAGAAGGGTGTGGCATTTGATGAGTTGGAGGTGGCACCAGTAGAGGTATACATCCCTTGTAGGGTGAGACCACATATTATATTCATATTAACAAAATGCATAAACCATGGAGAGATGTTCAAGGATTTCTTATATTATATATTGATAATCTATCCATCAATCATGACCTACTTAGATCATTAATTTATAGATAACTCATTGAATCTTATCTTTTAATATCAAATGATTTTTGGCTCTCTAACTACAAACATTAATGCCCAGTATTAACCAAGGGTCAATATACATCCCTTTCATGGAGAGACTATGTAGTCTTCATCAAATAAAATATCAATATATGATCCATAATACAATACATTAGACGTAATACTGTTCTTCAGCTTTGTAGAATAATTATAATAAGTTATATAGGAAAGCTCCATATAAGGTTTTTTTAATTTAAACAGTTGAGTCCTCATCATTAGTGACATCAATCACAATAAAGTGCATAAATGTCAATTGAAACTTACATTCTAAGAATTATTCATCTAGACAAGCCCCATGCCAACAGTCTAAGAACTAAAAACATAAATAATAATGCCAAATACATGCATCATTTTTTAAAAAATATCTCAACTATAAACATAAAAACCAAGAATAAAAAGGCCTCATCCCTTGTATTTAACAAAACCAAACTAAGTTGAAACCTGGCCGAAATTGATTATATACCATTAATAGGAAGAGTAATTGTTAACAAATAAGAATGTACTATTTGATAGTATCATTTTCAAACATTGATATGTTTCCCCTTTTCTTGTAGGAACATGATTTGAACCATGGGTCATTGTGGTTCTTTTATTTTGGGCGGTGACATGCATAGTCACCAGAGACAGGTTTGTTTTAGTTTAGTTTTTATTTTATTTTCTTTATCGTATTGGTCACATAGATATTTGAATGATTTATAAGGATAGATGGTATTTATATTCCACGAAGGGGGCCAGAAGGAGTTTAGATTGATTCAGTCCACCGGCTTTGATCTAATGTAAGATTCTATGGTTACTAATTGTCTTGCACCTCATGTATTTGGGGATTTAGTGTTTCTGATTCCATATTACATTTTTGGTAGGGAATTGGATAATTTTTTATTGGTTTGGGTGGATTGGGTTCTTCGCTACCAATCTAGGTAAGCCTTTAATTCCATTGGTTGGTTTCTCATTGGTTATATAGCATCCTTCGTGTGTTTTAAGGATCTTAATATCCATTGTGTTGTGTGTTGATCCCTGCTCATTGGTTTTAAGTTTCCAAGTCAATGACGACTGGCCTACGTGTGCATGGGTAAGTAAGTATAGTTATGTTGGTTCCCCCATTATGTGTATAGTCACCCATGGTAGTGATTATGCAAGTATGGGGCTAGGTGTTCCGAGTATATATATATAAATGAATGTGCAGGTGAGTGGAGACTGGTATATGCATATAATCATATGTGCAATGATCCCCATGCACATGCTCATGGCCATGTGGGTGTGTGTATAGGGGCTATATGTCCTTGAATATGTGTGAAGGTGCGTATTACCAGTGGAGGAGTAGAAACTTTTAGTTAGAAAGCTCCAAGATCCGAAGTGGATGTCTCGGTTCCACCTTGAGGTCGAGTCCCACTCATAGCCTCTTTAATTTGAGAATTATTTAAATTGAATTTAGCTTCTTTCTTAATTATTCTTAATTATATTGAATTGCATATCTTGAATAGGCGTTCTTTAATATAATTGTTTCATTTGATAAATAAAGTCATGTTTTTATACTAAAACACCTCTAATAGAGGTGCGCTGTCTGCAAAAACTCATAGTGATAGTTATGTTGATATAGTTGCTTAATTTATTTCATTTGATTTGTGCTGAATGGGATTTAGAATAAATGTTAAATATAATTAAAAGAATTTTTTGATAAACCAATGGCATGATTTGATAATAAAACCCCCCCAACGGAGGTGTTATGTCCTCTAAACCAAAGATTAGTGATAGTTGTTCGTATCATTTTTATATTTGGTTTGAGTTTTTCATATGCCTATTGTTGGTGTTTGTTTTGTGGCTAGTTATTTTTTTTTTCTTTGAATAATATAAATTGGTTTATCATACTCATTTAGCACAAATGACATTTCTCGAGTAGGCATATGCCTTGATCGTGAAACTTTCCTTTTCACCCTTTGAATATTATAAATTAAATTGATATATTTAGGTAAAGTGAATGAATTTGTTAATGGTTTGTGTAGAGTGTATAATTCTTTTTCGTTATTTCATTTCCCTTTAGACCTTGCACTATTGTGTCGCTCTCTACAACCTTTTAGTGATCCCTTATTATAGCGTAATAAATAGTTGATTTGTTATATCATGTCCGTTGTGACCTTATCTTATGTTGAAACCTGTTTGGAGTGTTTACCTGGCCTCTTGGCCACCCCTTTGAGTTTTTACCTGAGCCCATATATCTATAAACACAAATGGTGTCATTGTTTAACACTTGTCAGGCTTATGGTGCTCGCCACCATAAGTTTAATTTTACCACCACCAATTCATATGATTTATTGCCTCCTATTTTGAATATTCCTATTGAAACGTTTATCTCATGTTATAATGAGAAGAATTATAGTGGGGATACTCACTAAAGGAATTCTGCTCACTGTGGTGGGCCTGTGTATTGGAAGGTTGAGTTTTTTGGTGTATCATGATTTTGTAGTGGAGAAAAATGGGCAAGTTTTCATGGTGTCCAACATTTTGTAGTGAATATTTCATAAAGAAGTGTTGTTTCATGCCATGGTGTGAAGGGAAAAGGCATTTTGTTTGGAAACACAATTAAAAAGTTAGTTTCGATGTTCTGAGGTTCGGGATTTTAAAAGGAAAGTTTGAATGGTTGTTTTATGCCACATATATTCATTTGGAGGTTTAAAAGATTTCCAAATCTATAGCCAATGTGGAGAATTAAAATGGAGGTATTCTCGAAAGATATTTGGATATTTTAAGTGGTGGATTTAGAAGGATATATTTATAGATTATGTGTACTTATAGTTAATAGTTTTCAATGGGTAATGATTGAAAACGTGAAGAAGTTAATGGAAAAATGTAGAAAATGTTCTTGGAGTCTTATTTAGTATATTTATTTGAATTTAAAAACATGTTATTTGCATTAAAACTTCTATAATAATGAGAAGATTATAAAAGCCTAGTGTGATCCACACCATTCAAAGTTGTGCATGAAAATGGCCAGCACACACACACACAAATATATATATATATACATATATATATATCTCATAAGACTATTATTATAAGAGGAGATACCTATACGACATTGCAACATCTAGTTCTTCTATATTGATATAGAATCCTGGTGTGATCAACACCATTCATAGTTGTGAATGAAAAATAAAAACACACACACATATATATATATATATATCTTTTAATGGTATTATCATCTGAAAAAAACATAATTTTATAATAATAAGCCACGTGGATGCATACAGTGATAAATAAACTAATTTCCCACCAATATGACCTAAATAAAAAAAATAAAAAAACACACAGTAGGCTCTATTTCCATCCTCGATCACCACCTAATATCATCACCTTCAATCCCTATTGAGCAACTCCATCCCAATCCAGTGCATGATCATTACTTAGATCACTAAAACTATCATAATATCTACACAGATACTAGGTTGATTATTCTAGGTGTTAGAAATATATGACTTTAAAATATCACGAAGAGAGACTAATATATTTTTACATATATGTATACCTGAGTGAAGTAAATGTTATAAATATAAATACACACACATATCATGTTAGATGTCATGTTCCAACCAGGACACCAAGACTCCATGTGTATTAGGTCATCGTGTGATAAGTAGGTTTCTATCATACCCAACCATAGATACTTTTTTCTGTACAAAAAACATGCATCATTGTACCATCATAAAATAAACCCTTCCAATACCCAAACACTCTAAATTGGTTGTATCAATGATAACTCAACCACAACCTGAATGTGTGGGATAGAGTCTTGTATCCAAGACCTAGACTAATACTTATCACTCAATACGGGTCATCACTCAACTCCCAACATCTACCATACTACTAAAGGTATTGTCTCAACCACTATATATCACATACCAACCTTCTCACTCCCCAAACATCCATGTTAATACATTATGATAAATATAAATCTATTTTTTAATGTAATACCATGTTGACCATGGTAGGTCTAATATCACATTATAAACACTCCATTATCACTCCTGGTTGGGTTCATCTAGAACCTTATCACTCAAGGTGAGGCCATTATCTTGACCACTACTTTATCAATCATGGTAAGGTTAGATATCATGTTATAATACGGTAACTTCATTATCACTCAAGTAAGGGTGCTTCCAACACCATATCACTCAAGGTGTTATCATTCCTTAAGATATATCATTGTACTTGTTAGAATGTTTCACCCAACATGTGTATGAAATAACAAAAAGGGAATTTGGTTCATATCATAGCTCACCAGATGGGTACAAGGTACTAGTCACTTCAGACCTATACCCACATCTCAAAAATGTCTCACCATCCAAGTGCAAAATTTCAGTCCTCTTGGTACTCATATAAGTTACACTAGATAATCTACTAGAGTCCTTAAGACTCAAATCAGTATCATACCCAAAAAAGAAATAATTACCTCATGAATTGTGTGAAAGGGATACTCCTATATTGAAGGTATATTTTTAGATGAGATATTTGATCCTATGGGTAGACTATAAACAATTCGTGTATAATTTGATATGATGATGTATAAAGGATTAATGGTATTCCATATGGACATGAAATTTTAATTTATAAATGGAGTACATAAATAAGAATTATACATATGGATTTTTTATTCATAAAGGAAAAATTTTATTGGATGAGGAAGGAATGATATGGGATAATTCATTTACCAAGAGAATGATATTATTGACTCGACTAATACTTTAATAACCTCAATTTCATATGTGATGGGTTTTATTATAACCTCTATATCTAGAATAGGTGCATGTTTAGAGGTTTAAATTTGGAGGTTTACAGGTGATTTGGAATACAGGAAAATGTGCAGATTATAGTGGAATATCCATCTTAAGAGGGATTGGTTTGGATCAGGTTTAAGAGGCATAGATTTACAGTGGGTTTCCCGGCTTTGGAAGAATGAGGTGCAAGTTTTGGTTTACAGCGGGTTTAAGATCAATGGGTTTTCCAACTTAAAAGGTGTACGTTTGTAGAAGGTTTAAGAGGTGAAGATTTACAGTGGGATGCCTGGGTTTGGAAGATTGAGGTGCAGGTTTTGGTTTACAGTGGCTTTAAGAGGGGCAGGTTTATAGTGGGGGGTTTTCTAGCTTAGGAAGGATGAGGTGGATGTTTTGTCCAGATTATGTTTTCAACTTATGTTTGCAACTTATGTTTTCTATGGGAGGTGTAGGTTTATGGGAGGTGCAGGTTTATAGTAGGGGAATTTTTATGGGACGTGCAGGTTTATAGTGGGGGGGAGTTTATGTTTTTTGTGGAGTAGAGGATGTAAGAACCCAATTCTTATTTTTGAGGTACGGGTTTCTTCTTTTCCTTTTTTCCTTAAGTGTTTTTGAGAAAATAACGAAAATGAGGGAATGTCCCCAAATTTTTGGGTACACTCCATGTACTTTTCCACACGCCGTGTACTTTGGTCATGTGGGATGAGTATACAGGGTGTGTCAGCCTCTTGGCGATGAAGGGTGTGAAAACTAACTACACGTCATGTACTTAATAATACAAGCCGTGTAATCAGTCAGTAGGTGAATAGTAAGTTGGTGGGATTAGTAGTCAGTGGAATGACAGTACAGGCCGTGTACATATAAATACACACCGTGTAACCAAATCGACTGATGAACAGTAACGCAGGGAAAGAATCCTTCAGGGGAACAGATTAAAAACTAGAAACTACATGCCATGTACCAGAGATTACACGCCGTGTAGTTATGTTTTTTCACTTAAAATAGGTAGTGGCCTCCTCTCTCAATAGAGGAAGCTTAGAACACCCAAGATCCATGGGAGATAAGGCCAGATCTTGGAAGAGCTCTTGATCGCACACTGGAACTCTGATTCCTTCACCGATAATCTCATTTGAACCGCGCGGGTGAGTTCTTCTCCCTTCTTGAATGTTCCCTTCAAAAATTTTCCTAAGGGGACGTTATTTGAGTTTTAATAGGTGAAAATGTATCCCAAATCTACGTTCTTCTTGGTTGATTCGAGAGTTTCCATTCACGTATATCGATCAAAGGAGATCAAGGTAGGTGGTAAGGTGTTTATTTCCAACTATCGAGTTGATTTTGTGTACCGATGTGCTACGCGCCAATGTTTGGGGTGTCGTATGGCTAATCCCTTATATGTTAAGATATATATAATTGCATAGATAATCTAATGAACACATATAAACTACTGTTTGGGATCGTTGCCTTGATCTAGGGCAACCATATGGGTGTGTTTCCCTTGTTTAGCTGTTCGGTTAGGATACCCGTGGGTATGCCGTGATTATAGCATACTTTGAGTTTTCTTGAGAGAAAATGTATATACATTTCTTGTTTATGTATTGGGCTCAACTTGGTTACTTACTATCCTGGGGGCAGTGTTTCACTTAGCCTGAGGATAGTGTTTCGTTTAGCCTGAGGGTAACTTTTCCTATGCATGTGGGTAGTAGATTCCATGCCTGACGGAAATATCTCATGTTATGGTCTAAATTCATTATTCCTGCAGGTAGCCACCTATGGTTTTTTATTATCTTTACCGAAGGTTAAATATTTTCTTGTCCGAGGACACTGTTTACTTTGAATAATCGATGTGGTGATTTCCTATGTGGTACCTACCAAACTAAAGCACAAGCCAAGAATTGATAAATAATTAATAAAATGGAAATGTAACTGATAGAGATAATTAATTTTGAGTACTTCATAGTGTAGTGAATTTTATAATTTCACACTGCTGTTGCACATTTTCACTGACAGTTGGGCATAGACCTTTGGTGGTTGCCTACTGGGATTTATTTCTCACACCCTGTTTGGGTCATGTCTTGGGCCCAAACAGATTATGTTGTTACAGGTGTTGATAAGGGAAAGGTACCCTATACAGGTACTTGATTGTTGTAGAGGAGTATGAGAGCATGGGACCGAGCTTAGGCTTGCAATGCTGTTGAGTTCCTATTGCACTATTTTAGTTTTTTTTATGTACTTGGTACTTTTTACTGTATTGGATTTGATTTAAGTGTATCCTGTTTTGACTACTTTCTTAGAAATTGGACATATTCCATCATCATATATATATATGACTGCTAGTTATCTTGTCCCTATGTTGTCCATTTCTAGTTTATATTGTTTACTGCTTCTTCTTTTTGTTATGTTTAATATTTTTCTACTCTGATACAGTTTGAAAAATAAGGATATAGTTTCCCACTATCATACCTAGGCCCTTACTGCTAGTTGGAAGCCTCTGGTGTTCGGGGAAATGTGCTTGAGGTCATGTGACCAACCAGGTTTGGGGCACCCATTATGTGGCTTCCAGAACCAGGACGTTACAAAGTGGTATCAAAGGAATTTCTTTTCTTTGACTTATTGTTTAGAGCCTATAGTCAGGGATAGGAAGGAATTAGTATTTGGTAATAAGTTATGCCCAGTAGTAGTTAACCCATGTAAAGGGAAAAGACAATCTACCTCGTTTAATTGTGATTTATCTAGTATTTCAATTTTACAGTTGATTTTATTTTCACCGTTGGGTGAAGCACTTGTGGTGTGCTATTTATATTTTATACTTGGGTTCTATTTAGTTACAACCCGATGAGATAAGGGTATTCCATCTCATGCATCATTAGGCACATGTTAGAATCACCTGACATATATAGTTTCCATGCCATGTAGATTCATTAAAAATTTCATGTTGTGGTGATAGATGATCTGCTATAAAATGTTTGTTGTTATGATAGGTACCTTGTTAGATATGAAAACAATGATAGGGTATTAGTACATGTTACGGTTGGGTTTATGGATGCTAAAATTAGGTTCTTGAGAAGTATGGGCTCTCTTGGACTGGAATTTAGTGGATGATGATCTATCCTATTGTTGTGTTTTGTACTATAAAGTGAAAGGTCGGGTTCTAAACTTTGATTCGTGGGTAGTATGGGCCCCCATGGATCAGAATTTGGCATACTGACCCTTGAAATTAAAGAAAAAGGGGATCTGGAGTAGTTTTTGAGTGGTACTGTCTGGAAACCCACACAACACGACATGTAGTTCTATGAACACTTTCCATGCACTCTTCTGTTCAGGAAGAAATGAAAAAAATTAGGTACACGATGTGTACCCAATGTACACGCCGTGTAGTTTCTAACCGTGTCATAGGGTGTGTAGGTTGAAACACAGGAGGGGAAACTATAGAGGGAACACATTGTGTACCAGTTGTACACACCATGTTGTATTGACCCTATGTCCGCCGTGTAACAAAAAACACGGATGGAGAAATCTTCGTTTAATACATGTCGTGTGCGGGTGTAATATCCCTGTACCTAGGGTTGAAACATGCCCAGGCCATCAATAGAACACGACCATGTAAGGGCTTAAGAGTACATGTCATTTATACCTTACACAAGACGTATAGTCTCATTCTAAAGGGATCAGTGTGGATAAGCCATGTAGGAGGACTCGGGCAGGGGAAGAAAATTCAAGTACACACCGTGTGTGTGGACAATACGCCATGTGTTTGGGGTGTTACACAACTAGTTCTGGCAGAAGTACAGACCCATGTGAAAGACATGAGGGAATACATTGTGTAGTTATTATACATGTCGTGTAGTATTATTTTGTAAAACTTGAATGTTTTCTTTCTTATGATCCCTTATTATGCTTCCATTTCTTGGTCCTTGATGATCTTAATCTGAGGCGTGTGTTTGACCTTGTAGAGTCATGCCACCGAGACGACCTCGAGTTGTTCACCAAAAGAGTGGAAATGGTTATACTCCAGAGACAGTAGGCCATGGGCTACCTATGGATCCTCCAGAAGTGCCAGATGTAGCGTCGGCCATTACCCTAGACGCAGGCGTGGATGCATAGTTCCGTGAAGGCTTCATGCGGTTTATGTAGACCTTCTTGGGAGCACCACCGGTTTCCACATCTATGGCAGATCTAACATGTATATTCCAGTAGTAGTATCTTCCTACATTTTCAAGGGATGGCAGACCATGGGTTAAGGAGTCATGGCTGGGTTCTTTGTAGACAATCTTCGAGCATCTAGAGATGCTTCCTGGGAAGAGGGTCAAGCTCGCTACTTATATTTTGTGTGATTCCGCCAAGAGATGGTGGGATGTTACAACCCAGACTGAGCATCACCAAGACATGGCGTGTGAAAATTTTGAGGCTGTATTCTATGACTTTTTTTGTAGTTTCTATGGTCAGATCGAGCTCAAGAGTTCATGAATCTGCAGCAGGGAACCATGTTAGTGATGAACTATTCTTTCCACTTCACCGAGCTTCAGCGTTTTTCACCTGTTCTGGTGGGTGATGAGACGTTGAGGGCTAGAATCTTTGAGGATGGTCTTAGATATGACATTAGAGCACTGGTGAATATTTTCAGGTTGCCTAAAGTTCGTGATATTGGGAAACATGCGTTGATTAATAAGCATAACCTGTGGGAAGCTAGTGGTGCGAACAAGGGCGGTTCGGCCACGGTTTCTGGTACTATTTCTACTAGAAAGAGGAAGAGGTGGATGGATTTCTCTTACGTTGGTAGTACTAGCTAGAATAAATTTTCATGTGGCCAGGTATTGTGCTACCAGTGTGGTAAAAAGGGTCACAATAGACCTCAGTGTCCATGTGACCCAGTGGAGTGCCGAGCTTGCCGCAGGACATCTCATCTTCAACGTTGTTGCAGGGACTTTCCACTAGTGACTAGTGAGAGGGGTTCTATGAAGACTCCGCATGCGGGAGTAGGGCCAGCATCTTCTTACTAGTCAGTTAATTGGAATACATCCGGACATTCGGGCCAAGGTAGTGGTCGTGGTCATGGTAGCCAGACACCAGAATCTTAGAGACAGCAAGGCGGGTCAGAACAAGGTAGCCAGGCTATGTCGCAGGGCCATGGCACTGAGTAGGCATATTCAGTGAAATAGACCCAACATGAGTAGGATCCCGGACCATCCATTTTCATAGGTACTATTCTAGATGCTTCTGTTTTATCTTTAGTACTCTTCGAAACCGGTGCTACACATAGATTTTATATTTTTTCCTGTTTTAGAGAGCCTTGGGATCTATGTTTCTTCTTCTTCTGATATCATGATGCTAGAAACTCCATTGGGGATGAGAACGGATGGTGTTTGTCAGCGCAAGGAGTTCCCCCTAGAGGTTGGTGGGTGTCACTTTCTATGAGACCTTTATGTCTTAGATATGACAGCCTATGATGTCATTCTCGGAATGGACTGGTTGGTACCCTTTAGAGTCTTTGTATATTGCTATCATCGTAGGGTGAGTTTCATGTCACCAGAGGGTGGAGAGTTTCTATACAAGGGTGAATGAGATGTCCAGGCGAGCCGAGCTGGACTGGAGTATCATGGGTGAGGTGGAGTGATAGCCCAGATTGTGAGTTTATATCTAGATGACCAGGGAACTTGTCAGAAGGATTTACCTCCAGTGGTTAATCGTTTCAAGGATGTCTTCCCAGATGACTTTTTAGATCTACCTCCAGAGCGATATGTGGATTTCTCTTTTGATCTTGTTCTAGGAGTGGCACCAGTATCCATTCCTCCTTAGAGGGATGGCAACACCTGAGTTATAGGAGCTCGAGAAGCTGTTTGAGGAGTTACATGTGAAGGGTTTCATCCAACCCAGTACGTCTTCATGGGGTTCACTGATCCTTTTTTGAAGAAGGCAGACAACACTCTCAGACTCTGCGTGGATTATCGAAAGTTGAACCAACTAACGGTTAAGAACCTATATCCCTTACCAAGGATTGATTATCTTTTTTATCTATTTTGAGGATCACGAGTGTTCTTGAATACTGACTTGGCATTCAGATATCATCAGTTTCATGTTAGACCATCAGACATACCACTTATAACCTTTTGGACTATATATGGTCTATATGAGTACCTGTTCATGCCGTTTGGACTTGAAAATGTACCAGAAGTTTTCTTGGCTCTGATGAATCATGATTTCCATCTATATCTGGATTCTTTTGTGGTAGTCTTCATGAACGATATATTTTTGTACTCCCACACTCGACATGACCATTCCACACATCTTGATATCATACTTAGTACATTGAGATATCATCAGTTATATGTGAAGCTCTCAAAGTGCCACTTTTGGATGGAAAAAATTCACTTCATGGGTCATATTATCTCAGAGGAAGGAGTTTCGGTAGACCCAAAGAAAGTGAGAGAAGTAGTTTCCTAGGAACAACATAAGAATTTATTTGAAATACATAGTTTCTTGGGACTATCTAGTTACTAAAGGTGCTTTATACAGGACTTCTTCTGCTTAGCAGTTCCATTGACGGGTTTGACTAAGAAGGGTACTAAGTTCATTTGGTCAGAAGCTTATGAGATAGCTTCTCAGGAGCTTAAGGGAAGGTTGACATCAGCACCAGTCCTGATACTTCTAGACCAAGGTAAGTTCTATACAGTTTACTATGATGCATCAGGTATTGGTCTGGGTACAGTGTCGATGTAGGGCGATCGAGGAGTTGCGTATGGGTCTCGGCAGTTGAGGCCACATGAGAGGAATTACCAGAGACATGATCTCGAGTTGGCTATAGTTGTTCATGAGTTATGTTGTTGGAGACATTATCTCTTGGGAGAACATTTCTTGGTGTCTACAGACCACAAAATTCTTAAATACATATTTACCAAGAGTGACTTGAATTTGATATAGTGAAGGCGGGTTTATTACCTTTAATACTTTGACATTGATCTTGCTTATACACCTGGTAAGGGTAATGCAGTAGCTGATACACTGGGTAGGAGGACTCAGATACTGGCTGTGCAAGAGGCCAGTGGTGAGTGGTAGCTAATGGCATTGTTCTATGAGATGCATTTGGAGGTGCATGATAGTCTGGGTAAAACCTATCTTTAATCCTTAGCTGTGACTTCTACCCTCCTGGATATAGTGAGGATGAGACAGCTATCAGATTCTGGAGGCCTAGTTATATGGGATTTGGTGGCATGTGAAGACTCTCCTCCTAGTTCTACGATAGGCGATGATGAGGTACTGTGTATCCATGGACCAGTGTGAGTTACAGGGGATATACGTGAGGATTTGATGTGGGAGTTTCATCCTTCATCTGGGTCAGTGTATCCCGGAGTTACCAAAATGTACCGTGACTTGAGATGTTAGTATTGGTGGCTAAGTATGAAACGTGAGGTAGCTGGTTTTGTTACGAGATGTTCAATCTTTCAGCAGGTGACGGAAGAGTATCAGAGGCCAGTCGAATTGTTACAACAGTTACCCATTCCGGAGTGGAAATGGGATGATGTCACGATGGACTTCATGACCAGGTTGTCGAGGTCACCTCGATGCAATGATTCTATGTGGGTTGTGGTGGACTGACTTATGAAGGTAACTCACTTTTTGCTGATCAAGGAGACTGTCAGTGTTGACGAGCTCGAAAAGTTGTATATCCGATATGTCGTATGTCTTCATGGGGTCACTCATTCTATCATTTCAGATAGGGATACCTGTTTTACGTCTTGTTTCTAGAAGAGCTTTTAGGGGGCACTGGGTATACAGGTGCTTCTGAGCACAGCTTACCACCCTCAGACTGATGGCCAGTCAGACCATATAATACACATGCTTGAGGAAATGTTGTGTGCTTGCGTCCTAGAATTTTTGGGATCTTGGGAGAAGCACATACCCCTGCTCGAGTTTGCCTAAAACAATAGTTTTCAGGAAACAATAGAGATGGAACCTTATGAGGCTTTATATGTTAGGTTATTCCAATCACCATTGTGCTGGTTGGAGGCTGGTGAGGTAGCTTTACTGGGACCATGCATCGTGAAGGAAGCTTCAGAGCAGGTCCAGTTGATACAGAAGTGGATGGCTATTGCACAGTCACGTCATAATTCTTGTGTTGATCGCCGCAGATGACCCTTGGAGTTCGTGGTCAGGGATCAGGTTTTCTTGCGTGTTTCACCGAGTTTAGGACATAGGATGATGAAAAGACAGGGTAAAATTTACCGAGGTATGTGGGTCCGTTTGAGATTCCGGAGAGAGTGGGACCGGTTGCCTATCTGTTACAGTTACGACAGAGGTACTGGGTTAAGCACGACGTCTTTCATGTATCTCAGTTGTTCCATTATCACTCATACTCGTCTCATATTTTTAAGTCCAAAGAGTTTTAACTTCAGGTCTATGCATCCATTGAGGAGCATCCAATTCATATTGTTGATAGAAGCACGAATGTTCTTCGAGGATGGTCAGTTCCTCTCATACAAGTGCTATGGTAGAATGGCTGAGTGCAGGACAAAACCCAGGAGTGGGAGACCGACGTATGTGCTTAGTGTCCAGAGTTTTTCTCAGCTCTATCTTCACCACCCTTTGAAGGGTAATTCAGGGACAAATTGTTTTAAGGGTGGAATTTTGTAAGAACCCGGTACTTATTTTTGCAGTACGAGTTTCTTATTTTCCTTTTTCCTTAAGTGTTTTTTAGAAAATAAGGAAAATGGGAAAAATTCCCAAAATTTGTGGGTACACACCATATACTTTTCCACACGCTGTCGGATGAGTATATAGGGCGTGTAGGCCTGTCGGCAATGAAGGGTGTAAAAACTAACTACACGTCATGTACTTAGTAATCCATGTTTTCTAATCAGTTAGCAGGTGATCAATAATGCGGTGGGACTAGCCGCCATCAGAATGACAGTACACTCCATGTACTTAGAAATAAATTCCGTGTAACCAACTCGACTGATGAATAGTAGCATGGTGGAAAGAATCCATCAAGGGAACATTTTAAAAAATGGAAAGTACATGTCGTGCACTTGATAGTACATGCCCTGTAGTTATGTTTTTTTTGCTTAAAATAGGCAGTATCCTCCTCTTTCGACAGAGGAATCTTAGAACGCCTGAGAGCCATGGGAGAGAAGGTTGGATCTTTGAAGAGCTCCTGACCGCACACCTGGACTCTAATTCCTTCACCGACTATCTCGTTTGAACCACATGGGTGATTTCTTCTATCTTGTTGATTGTTTCCTTCAAATTATTTCACTAGGTTCTATTATTTGAGTTTGAATGGGTGAACATTTATCCCAGATCTACGTTGTTCTCGGTTGATTCAGGAGGTGTCATTTAGGTATATCGATCAGAGGAGATCGAGGTAGGTGGTCTGGTGTTTATTTCCAACTGTTGAGTTGATTTTGTGTACCTATATGCTACGCGCCCATGTTTAGGGTGTCGTGTAGCTGATACCTTAGCTGTTAAGTTATCTAGAATTGCATAAATAATCTAATGAACATGTATAAACTGTTTTTTGGGATCATTTCCTTGATCCAAGGCCACCTCATGGGTGTGTTTCCCTTGTTTAGCCATTTGGACAGGATACCTGTGGGTATTCCATGATTATAGGATACTTTGAGTGTTATTGAAAGAAAATGTATATAAATTTCTTTTTTAAGTATTGGGCTCAGCCGGCTTACTTGTTAGACTGAGGGTAGTGTTTCTCTTAGCCCGAGCGCAGTGTTTCGTTTAGCCACCGGCAACTTTTCTTATTCCCGTGGGCAGTTGCTTCCATGCCTGAGGGAAATATCTCTTGTTCTTGTGGGCTAAATTCATTATTCCTGTGGTAAGTCACCTATGGGTTTCAATTATATTTACCTAAGGGTAAATATTTTCTTGTCTAAGGGCACTATTTACTTTGAATAATTGTTGTGGCGATTTCCTATGTTGTACCAACCAAGCTAAAGCACAATCTTGGAATTGATAAATAATTAATAAAATGGAAATGTAACTGATAGAGATAGTTAATTTTGAGTACTTCCTAGTTTACCACATTTTATTATTGCACACTGCTATTGAACATTTTCCGTGATAGTTGGGCACAGGCCTTTGGTGGTTGCCTACCGGGATTTATTTCTCGCACCCAGTTTGGGTCATGTCTTGGGCCCAAACAGATTATATTACTGCATGTGTTTATAAGGTAAAAGGACCCTATATAGGTACTTGATTATTACAGAGGAGTAGGATATCATGGGACCGAGCATAGGCTTGTGATGCTGCTGAGTTCCTATTGCATTATTTTAGTTTGATTTGTGGTACTTGGAACTTCGTACTGTATTGTATTTTTTTGTAGTGTATCCTGTTTTGACTGCTTTCTTAGAAATAGTATATGTTTCATCATCATATATATATGAATGCTAGTTTTATTTTCCTTTTGTTGTCCATTTCTGGTTTATATTGTTTACTGCTTCCACTTTTGGGTTTGTTTAATATTTTTCCACTACGCTACACTTTGACAAATAAGGGAATTTTTTCCCACTATCTGACTTAGGCCCTCACTGCTAGTCGGCAGTCTCTAGCGTTAGGGTAAATGCACTTGAGGTCATGTGACCAATCGAGTTTGGGGCACCCGTCAGGTGGCTTCCGGAACTGGGATGTTACAGAGGATATTCCAATAGTTTATAGAACTGTTGGTATATTGTAGTGGGGGATAACTTATATTTGCTGGACAACATATATCCCAATGGTTTTCGAAACCATTGGAAAAAACATATATTGCATGTATACCAACAGTTCACAAACCATTGGTATACATATATTCCAACAGTTTCATTGAACTATTGGAATAGGTTAGATGTTGGACAGCATTTGTACCAACGGTTTAAGAACCGTTGGTACACATATATACCAATGTTTTTACTTGAACTATTGGCATAGATTACATTCAGAAATCCTATACCAACAGTTTCTAATGAACCATTGGAATAGAGCTACTGCAACAGCTAACACACAAAAGGTTCTGGAAACCATTGGTATAGACTCTCCCAATAGTTTCAGGCACTTTCCCAATTTTTTTAAACTGTTGGGATGTGTGAAATTTTCAATAGTGTTATTTTCCCTCACAACAGGCATTCCCACTAGGTTAATGTTTTTATTTGAATCAACTATTTGGGAAATGTATGATTATTTGCCGGATATCAACACTCATGCCATAGAGGAATAATATAATGGATTTTTTTGATCATCTATTATATTTTTAAAGGAACATGGGATGTGTTGAAATATTGTAACAAATTCAATTTTCGTTATAGTTGATGTGATATCTATATAATGAAAGTCAATCCATGCCTATTATAGCATTAAATTCCACCAAGGTAAGGGTTATGGTATTTCTTGGAAGAATCTTCCCACAAAAACTACATGGGTAAGATTCCAACATAAGGGTTGTTGTGATGGTACCACTAGGTGTTTTCATAGATATCTCTACTTCAAATTATTGTAGAACTCTTTCATGCAATGACCCAAAATTTATTAATGATATTTCTTTTAATTAATGTGTATTATTTTATACATTATAGTATTATACAAATATAATAGATAAAAAATCTACCAACACATTATTTCATTAATATAGATAGTTTAATAAGTCAATAGATAATCCCATGAAAATGTGAAATATCAAAATATGAAGAAAAAAAATAAAAAATTATCTATATGGAATGAAAATTTTTGGATCAATCTAATCTTCTGGAATTACCACCCCCATGAAAAACACTATAGAAAAGAAAGAGAATGTATTTCCCTGAAAATCTAAAGTAGGAAACTGTATCTGATGGCATGTATAACAGGTAACACCAAGTGTATAAGGGAATATAATATCCTAAGAATTAATAAAAAATTTAGTATTTCAAAGGAATTCAATCTATGATATTTCATGAATTCGCATGATACTGATTTAGTGTATGTCACATGAAATGATGACTTTTTTAGATGACTTTTATTAGAAACAAGATCGAGTTTACCAAACAATAATATATTAATAAAACATTATTATTTAATATAATAAAGTATAACATAGCTATTAAATTAGTGATTAGGAATAGAATTAACAAACTTATGAAAATATATGTTTTACACAAATATAAAACAGATTCATTGATTACTAATTAATTATAAATGAATATAAGAACGAATTTAATATAAAGGGAATATTTTTGTAGAAAACTATTTTTATACTCACGAAGGTATTGTATCATAATAAATTAAGTTAATTAGAATTAGTGGGATATAATAGTGAAATATATATATTATATATTCAGTCAAGTTTTTTATATTCTTTTAATATAGTTTACAAGCATAATATAGGAATAAACCCAGTATTTCACATAATAATCAATATTTTTATAAATGCATTTTTACCGCCTTTTAATGGAGAACCTACATAAAATACAATATTTGGAAATTATATAGATTATTTATGTCAAAATAAACAACATATATGAAATTGAAACATAAAAATTGGATTTGGGTGATGTTTTGGTATTTTTTAGAGAAGTTTTATTTTTTGATGAATAGTGAAAATGATGAATTTTAATTAAAAAATGCTTTTTCATGTAATTTATTTATTAGATGAAATTATATTTTTTGATGTTTTTAATGATTAATTAGGTTAAATTTTTATTAATTAATACAATTTTGGATATTTAAATCAATTTTATTTTTAAATGGAATCTAAAAACACATCAAACTTTTGAACTTTTTTAAATTAAAAAACAACATTATCATCCCATATGTGAGATTAAATTTAAATTAATGTCTAACAATTATGTGGTTGTAATTTGTAAAAATGGATTAAATATTTTTAATCATAATAATTTACAATAACTAATAAGGTCAACTTAGTTTTGACTAAAAATATTAGTAAAATTAATTAAAATTAATTACAACCATTATGATGAAATTAATATTAACAATGGACTAAATATTAAACTTAAGTGATAGAAATACCTAGAAACTTTTCCTAAATACATTTTCTTGCCATATTTCAACCTTATAATACATTTTATATACTCTTTTTCATTATTTTAGCCACTTAATATGGGGAAAACATGGTTGGAAATCCCTTTTCTAAAATATACAAGACTACCACTCCTCGTCCACTATAAAAAGGTAGTCATGCCTCCCTCTTCCTCACACCTCTCAATAAACTTTGGTTTGACTGAGAAATACCCAAATATATCCTTAATATTCCAACCATATATATAGAATCATCAAATTTTTCATAAATTCATCCATGTAATATCACTGGTGCAATCTAAAAGGAGTTACCTCATTAAGAGGTAACATCCTTTCTCAAGCTCTTTATTTTTATTTCTTTTTCCACTATTTCAATTATAATTATTATCTGATTATATAAAAAACCTATTATCATCAATATACTAATATGTTTTTATGTTAAGGGTTAATACTATACTTATACACACTTATATCTAATAGGTAATGAACTTACCGTGTATGTGTACGAAAAACTTCTACCTCATGAAATAATGATTTTATATTCTTCCTTTACCTACTTTGATGGTGTTAATTATGATTTAAACTCTATTTATATATGATATATATGATATATTTAATGTATTGGTTCTTATTTAATTATTTTAAAACACACACCTTTATGCAATCTATTTTGAGGTAATACGATAACTTCGTTTGTGGAAGTGTGGTTTACCTGTCCCTCAAAGCGATTTGATTAGTTCACACTATACATGGAATGTTTAAATGATAGTTTTAATAAATACATTTAAAATATATCACATAGATTTTATAATGGAACTATAATAAAAATATATATCATTTAATTTTCATTCTTTTAATACGAAAAATAAATCGATGTTGCATTCATGCATACGTACGACCTACAATCTCCTTGAACGATGCATTTCATTTCTTATATCCAAAAATTTTGGATTATTATAAATACATTAATTGAAGATATATATTATATTAAAATCTTGGTTTATATTATATATATTATTAAACCATTATCTAATTAATCATAACAAAAAATAACATGTCAAAACTTACAAAAAAACCAGGCAATTAACACCAGAAATAGTGCAAATAATGAAAGATTAATAAAAATGGGTAATAAGATATTATAAAAAGTTAATATATGAAGTCATAAATATGATTATGGTTCTGGTATAAATGAATACAATTCTTTATCACCCTATACATTATGTTAAATAAAATTCACCCAAAAGGAAATGCAAGGTATGGGATTTTCATCTTACATTTTACATCTAGGAGATAAATGTAATCTTCACCACATAGTTATTTTGTGTGATGTATATACTACCCATTTTTATATATTATATTATTGATTATTTTATATTAATTTTATTTTGAGTTTCAATTTTAATTATTTCTTCTAATGGAATCTGAGTTAAAATTTACCAAATGGAAAAGAAACTTCAACACTCAATTCATTTTTCATTGGGTTATATTACTTACTCGTTATCATTAATATTATATGATTATGTCTATAATTAAATTGACTATATATTTATTTTTTATAACTTCTATATTTGTATTTAAATTCTATACAAATAATTTACTCATTGATTCATTCTCACTCTAACATTATAATCTTTTCATGGGTTTACATTACAATCACATTTGGTTTGGGATTCTTTACACTTGAATTTACTTCAGAGGAAATTATTTTAAAATATTATAATAAACCCTTTAATTTTAGTATCCTATTCTATATAATGAAATTTTATATGTATTAATACCATTTTTCACTATTTGGTGCTCAAACAGTTTTATAAAATGTTTTTAAAAGAACCCGGCATCATTTCACTCTTTATTGGGAGAACATGTTTTCTTCAAAAAATCATATTTTATTAAAAAAATTCCAAAAGGTTTTTAAAATTTTCAAAATCGTTTTTTAAATAGATTTTTATGATTTTTTTTCTTTTACCCATATTTTTAAAAGAATCTTTTTGTAACTTTCCAAACAATTAATTTTTCTAACCGTTTATCATGCAAAAGGAATATTCTTTTCACCTCATGTGGCATGTACAACTTTATCTTCCATTGTCTCCTAGAATCTTGGTTTTTTATTTTAAATGGTTAATTTTTAAAGAAAATATTTTTTAAATGTGTTTTTGAAAGAAAAATATTTTTAAAATTTTTTCAAAATAAAAATGATATTTTTCAAAATAATTTTTTTAAGTTATCATTTATATTATTTATTTCACCAATGACAACAAACATTTATTTATAATCCACTTAGGATATGTTTTAATGAAATCGTATTTATTATTATTCTAGATGGTCTATTATATATTTTTTTAAGGAAATTATTCACATTCACTTCATTGATTCCTTTTAATCCCCTTGAAATATTTAATTTCCTATGATCATTTGACGTAGAATTTTTACAAAGTATCTATATCATTTTTAATGGATATGATTTTTTCTTGAACCGTATACCATTTTCATATGGTATTCACTTTTCAAGATATTTGGTTTTTTGGGAAATGTTTATCAATTTATATCTTTTACTCAATACTGATATCAGATAAATAAGATTGTTCATATATTACTTTACATTTGAGGAATTTCTTGGCAAAATATGACATGGTTGGGACCAATTATAGATAGCCCCTTCATTCACTGGTAGTATCATGATATGAATTTGTTGTGAAAATTAGATGGATTTCTATCCGATATGGTAAACCGTATTGTGAAGTTTCTTGATGGTAATGGTTTCATTTACCTAGGAAACATGGAATCCAATAATTATTAATTTCACT
The DNA here is from genome assembly GCA_963277665.1 of Viscum album. Lineage (NCBI taxonomy): Eukaryota > Viridiplantae > Streptophyta > Magnoliopsida > Santalales > Viscaceae > Viscum > Viscum album. The sequence goes on from OY728145.1 coordinate 196,238,840, forward strand.
CAAAAAAATTTAGTTATTATTTATCTATGATATTTTTCATCTATATATCAATGGATACATTTCAATTTTTGTTCATTGATTGAATGAAATGTGTTAACAATTATTAATTTCTATATTGTGTATACACTTAATTTCATTATATTGATTATATGGCATGTGGGTTCAGTTATTTGTATTTCTATAATGATTATTATTATTGATTCATTATTGATTCCACTATACGTTTCCCTAACTAAGAATTTGATATCACCCTTATTTTGTTACCTTTTCCCAGGAATCCAAGAACAATATTAAGAATGATATGCAAGGATATAATCAATGGAATAAAGTTATTCTCAATGTTATTTAGAAAAAGATATGTTAAAACTAGTGTATTCATATGTAATAAAATAATAATATAAAGATATATTTTAACAAGACTACAAAAATCTTTAATACATTATGATTTGATTCATTATAATCATGCTAATTTAATGGAAGAATACATACACATCGGGATTTTAGGTTCGGGTCTCTACAGTTGGTATCAAAGAAGTTTTAGTAACAACCTGGGGAACTAGAATTTGTATGATATGGATTATAGAATATAAACCAAAGGTTGAATTTGAAGATAAGTATATAGGAACATTATATAATTTTTGTAAAGTAGAGATTACAGGGGTCTTCCTTGGAATACATCCTTGTTTGGATACTACCAGTTGAGGTGGTTCTAGTACAGATGTACCTAGGGGTAACAACTCTGACAAGGAGTATCAGGCCTAAATCAGTGTAACCTAGTACATGAAAAAATGTCTTATTGTGTACATTTTTTGATGATCCTAAGGGATATTATTTGAAAAAATATCATTTTCTTCACAGACCATTATGAAGGATTTGAATGGATAAATGAATAACCTAGGTAAATTCTAAGGTGTTTTACATTGAATATATGGTTTAATGATTTTAAAATCCTAAAAATGATAATATGGATAAACTCCATACCATTTAAGGACCTATGTTAAAATAAAATATATGAAGTATTTATGTATTGATATTGTATTGAAAACTTTTGTTAAAAGTTTATTTTTATTAACCTTATTTCACAGAATTTCCATCATATTTATTTTGGAAATTATATTAATATAGTTTTAGAAAAGGACAACATGCATGTTGGGTGCAACCAATATAGTCTGATAAGGTTGTGAGTCTTGAACCCATGACCAAAGGGGGGTGGAAGTTTAATTCTAATCACTAACCTATGTAATTTTCTATTTAACATTTCATTTTTTTAGTTATACAAATTTATGGATAAATATTAATGATGAACCAGTAGTGCAATTTTTTTGTTAGAGATTATTTTTTTACCATATTGGATTTTGAGAATAGTTAGAGACAAATGTAAAGACTTTTCACTCTTTTATGGGCCTTACAATACGTTAAATGTTTATTTCAGTGCTTCAGCGATTAAAGTTAGTTTTTTGATACCCATTTCTTCAATTATGGGATGAATTAGAATGTAATCAAAGCACAAACAAAGTATAAAATTTCTTTTATATATATATATTATGTAATTATATTTTCTTATATTTTAGGACGTAAAATAATTACTCAATATTAGTAAAATGATATTTAAATAAAATGTTTTCCTAATACCTTTATTTATGTTGAACTGATGGTCTTCAAAATATTTACAGATTTATGGATATGAGTGCCTCACCTTTTCATTGATCATTCAATTTTTTTTTAATGATGAAAAAATTCACTCCCTATAAATATTTATATTTCTCCTTCATGTATGTATTCCTACATTCCACTAATCTTCTTCTACTTAGATACCTAGTTATATTTTAATCTCCATGACCTTTGTACATCCCATTCTCTCATTCTTATAGGATTTATTACAAAACCTTCTCATGATGTGGGATTTCAAACATAGTAAATATCAAAAAATCAATCACCAAGATCAGGTTTAAATTCTAAGGATGCAATATAATTAATGTGGGTATAATGTAATTCCCCTAAAATATAAAATTGGAATATTTTATTTGATAGCATGTATGATACGCAACACCAAACACATAAGAAAATATAATATCCTAAGAATTTATAACATATTTAATATTTAAGATAAATTGAATCTATTATTTTTCTTGAAATGAAAGTGATACTGAGTTAACATATATTGCACACAACAATTAGTTTTTTTTTGATGACTTGTAATACATTCAGAACCGGTTTTTACCAAAAAAAGATATTAATAAAACATTATTATTTGACATAATAATATATAACCAAGACGTTAAATTAGAATATATGAATATTATAAACTAACAGAGTAAAATATATTTTTTAGAAAAATATTAAAAAAATTCATTAGTTACTAATTAATTATAAATGAATATAATGACTAATTGAATATAAAAGGAATATTTTTGTAGAAAACATTTCTATTCTCAAAAAACTATTTTATCCTAATAAATCAACTAAATTACAATTAGTGAGTGATATTAGTGAAATATATATATTATATATATTCATTCAAATACATTTTATATTCACCCAATATATTTTATCAACAAAATTTAAGAACAAACCCAATATTTCACTTAAAAAAATATTTTTATATATGCACATTTACTGCTTTTTAATTGAGAAAATATTTTAAATCCAATTTTTGGAAAATTTCTATATAATATATGTCAAAATAAATTTCTTATTTTAATTTTAAACATAAAAATTATCTTAGGGTGAATTTTTAGTATTTTTATAGGAAGTTTTATTTTTTATTAATAGTGAAAAATACTGAATTTTAATTCAAAACTACTTTTTCATCTAATTGTTTTATAAGTTTAAATATTATTTTAATTTTTTTAAAATTTTAATTAGATTAATTTTTCATTATTTATTCCAATTTAGATCATTTTTATCAATTTCACTGTGAAATTTAATATAAGAACTTAGCAAACTATTGAATGTTTTTACTTTAAAAACCTTTATTGTCATCCCTTCTATGAAAATAAATTTTAATTAATTTCTCCACTTGTATGATTAGAATTTTAAAAATGGATTCCATATTTTTAATTATAATAATTTATAATTCCTAATAATTTCAACTTAGTTTTTACCAAAAATATTAGTGGATGTAATTTAAATTAATTAATGAAATTAAGGTGAAATTAAGCATTACAAAGGTATAAAACATAAACTTAATTCCCAAAATTACATAGAAACATGTCCAGAATCCATTGGATAGAAATATTTAGGACCTATATTACCTTGGATAGAATTTTTTTTATATTATTAGATCCAATTTAAAAGGTCAAAACATGGGTGGAATTCCCTTTTCCAAAATTTATAACAGTGTAACTCCTCCTCCACTATAAAAAGGCACTCAAGGCTCCCACTTCCCCACACCCCTCAAGAAAATTTATATCAACCAATATCCTAATAAATATATCCTCAAAATATCTCCCCTAAACCAAGAATCATCACCATGGATAGAAATATATCCATGGAATCCATTTGGTTCAAACCAAAAAGGAGTTACCCAATTAAGAGGTAACATCCTTCCTTAAACACTTTAGTATTATTTCCTTATCTAATATTTCAATTATCCTTATTCCATTATTATATATCAATAAAAGTATCCTAAATATACATATAATTTTTAAATTTTATGTTTTTTACCTACACTTACACACACTTCCATCTAATAGGTAACGTACTTACTATTTGTGTGTTCGGTGAACTTCCGCCTCAAAAATTGGTGATTGTTCATTCCTACTTTACCACCTATCATGATGGTCATTATGATAGAAAAACTATTTATATAAGATATATTTTATTTTTATAATTTATTTAAACTTCTAAAATTATTTTATAACACATAACTTTATCACTCTAACTTTTGGGAATATGATAACATCGTTTGTGGATGTGTAGACTACCGCCCCCTCAAAGTGAAGTGATCCGTTCACACTATAAATATAATGTATAAAGGATTTTTATAATAAACTATATAACATATATTAAATATATATTATACGGGATTTTTAATATACATGTATATCATTTAATATTCATTCTTTTAAAATTAAAATTAAAGCGTAGTAGCGATCATGAGTACGTATGGCCTACCATCTACATGAATAGTGAATTTCATTTCTTATATCCAAATATTATGGATTATAATAAATAAATTTATAATGGATATATATGATATAAAAAACAAGTTTTACATTCTGTTGATAATGAAATCATGATCTAATCAAAAGGAACAACAATAAGTCAAAACTTACTTATTTAAACTTATATATTTCGATTTATATTTTATACAAATAATATACCTATTGATTTATTCTCCGTCCAGCATTATAATATTTTCAATGTTTTACTTTACAATCTCATCTTATTCAAGATTGTCTACAGTTGAATTTCCATGAGAAGAATATATTTGATCATTGTTTAATTAACCATTTCATTTTATTATCCTCTAGTTATTCATGAAATGTTTCAATTATTAGTAAAAAAATCACTCTTTGGCACTCTAATGTTTTTTAAGAAAACTGTCTTCAATTATTTATTTAGTTGGAGATCCTATTTTCTTAAAAAACCTTGCTTTATTAAAATTCCATCAAAAAGTTTATTATCCTTTTTAAAAATGATTTGGTGAATTCATGTTTACCCTTTTTTTGTTTTACCCATTTTTTCCAATGAATATTCTAATTTCTTTATGAATAAGGTAGTTTTTGACCTTTTATCATGTGAAAGGAATGTTCTTTTTACCTCATTTAGCATGTACAGATTTACCCATGGTCATTTCATTGAAGCTTCCTTTGAAATTTTAAAAAGTAAATTTTAATGAATTTTTTTTAAATAATATTATCAAATAAAAATAATTACAATTTTTTTTCAAAATATAACATAAGTTTTCCTTAAGAATGTTTCAAATATATATTTTATAGTATTTCTACTCACTAATTTAAACAACCTTTTATTTATACTCTACTTGATATATTTTGTATTGATACCATTCTTGTTCTTCCCTTGGATAGTATATGATTGATTTGGACAAGGATTATATTCACATTAACTTCCTTGATTCTTTTTATTCCCCTTAAAATATTCAATTTCTTATGATCATTTGACATTGAATTTACCCTAAGTATCCATATCATATTTCAGGGATATGATTATTTTCTGAACCATATAAAATTTTTCATACGACATTCACTTTGAAAGTTATTTGATTGTTTTCGTAAATATTAATAAATCAATATCTTTAACTCCATGTGGACATTTAATAAGGCTCATTTTTAATCGATTATTCGACATCTGAGTATTCTTTGGATCGGTACAATATGGGTGTGGCTCAGTTATAGATTGACCCTCGATGTATTGGTAGTCACATGAGATGAACTAGTTCCACAAATTATATGTGATTCTACCTTATTTGATAAACCATATTCTGAAAGGTCTTGACGGAAACAATTCCATGTACTTAGGAAACTTGTCATCTGATCATTAAGTATTTACCTAATTTCTCTTAGTTATTATTCTTCCATGAGATTTTTCATTAATATATCTATGGATACATTTCATTTTTATTTCATTGATTTAATGTTATGTGATTAAATTTATTACCTTTAGTTAGTTTTTACACACTTCCATTTGGTATATTGAATATATGGCATGCGTGTTTTTTTACCTTTCCATAATGAATATTTTCATTGATTCATTATTTATTCTTCTATACTTTTCACTTATTGAGCATTTGATCTCACCCATATTTTGTTTTCATTTCACAGGAATCAAAGAAGTATACTAAGAAAGACATGCAAGGACATGAAAGATGGAGTAAAATTATCCTCGAAGTTATTTGAAAAAATAGTATTTTTGTATTAGTGTATTAATTTGTTATAAAATACTCATAAGAGTTTTTGGTTTACCAAAACTACTAAGCTCTTAAGTTCTTCGATATTTGATTCTTTGTAATCATGCCAATGTAATGGTAGTAAATACAGGCTATGAGATTTCTAGTGTCAGGTCACTACAAATAATTAGTTATGATATATAATTATTTTTATAAAATGAATTTAACTTTTGTAATTACCGTGTTTAAATTACCTTACTTTAAATTTTTGTAGATTTTCTGAAATAATTTAATTATTAAGTGAATTGTAAAAATACATTTTTTACATAAGAGGTATACTTTAATTAAATCATTTAATATGTAATAATAAAATAATAATTTATCTAATTTTAGTATTAACCAAAAAAATAATCAGTCAAAATGATTAATTAAATCAATTTAAAATCCTAAAACAATTCTAATGTCTAAAATTCTAAAGTGCCAATTTGAATATTCATTTTTTAATTTTTTTATTTAATTTTGATTAAGCTAATAAATTAATGTTTTTAAAGTTCCTAGATTAATTTTATTCTATTAAAATATATTTTATAATGTCAAAAATATTTTTATTGAAATTTTTACCATGGATATAATTATTTTCGTCAAATTCCTCTATCTTCATCGAAAAAATAACTCCTCACGCCTCCATTTGAAAACCAATTACCTTCAACTTTAAAAATCCAACTCTCTACCCAACTAACCTCTCCTAAACCCCTTATATTCCATAATTAGTTTTTGAAATTACTCAAATCCAGTCATTCAAGGATTTTAGTGCCTTATAAAAAAAGCATCACTAATAAGCAGGTACGTTTTCATTAACATTTTCTCTAATTTTAATCTTATCTTCCCCTTTGCCTCCATTACTTTCGAAAAAAAATATTATAAGATTAATTGAGTAGTATTTTAACATTATATTAATAATTTTATCCTACTATAATAATTATATAATTCTCTTTACTCCTCATTTTACAATTACCCTACAATATTTGGATTATCACCCCTAAGAACATTTCCAGATCTCTTATTATCAAAACCATTTTGGATAATCATAAAAAAAATATTTATAACATATAAATGTATAAATATAAATATTTATAATCTTTGGTAGTTATTAATTAAAATTTACAAATAATATTAAATAAATTTCATTAAATTGAATAAAATGGGATATTTTAAGGATAATGTGATATCAAAACATTTCAACTTCTAAAAAGTAATTAAGGAATAAAATACAATTATTATAATTAAAAAACCATGAAAAAATGAACATAAATCACTTATTATTACTTATTTTAATATTCCTATGTTTATTATTTTGGAGGTGGAAAAGTAACGACATAAACTGAAAATTAAGTTAAGGGGATTCTTGAAACTGACTCTTTATTTTGGGTTATTTTCTATTTCACATAATTTCAGTATGGATATTCCTATAATATCAAAAATATTACTTTAAATATTACTTCCCCTTTCTTTATATGTATATAATTTATTCTACCTTTTAAAAATTCTTTCAAAGCCAAAATACAATATTTTTCCAAGAGGCTTTATTATCCAAAACAATATATTGACTCCTCTTGAGTTGTTTATTCCCCACTCAATAATGATGATATTTTATGCTAAAATATGACTTCCATTATTAATTTTTGAACCCAAAAGATTATTCATGAAAGTATGTTTTACTAAAATTTTATGAAGCCCATTTCTTTTCATGGGTTTATTTCATGACTCCGATTGTTATATGTTCTCTTTCCATGTGGCATGTGTGATTATAATAATTTTATGATGTGAAAGGTGGTCCCAAAATTATATATCCCTCTAATACATTGGGTAATGTGATATATCTCATGATATTATGTGTATTAATAATAAACATGATTCTATATTTATTCACAATTATAATGTTATGATTTAGGCATATATGTTATTCATGAACATTATAATAGAAGTATTCACAATTATGTGTGGTATTTAACCACTATGTTATGTTGTTTCATTATTATTATTATGAAAAATTACATGCCTTTTTCAAATGTTTCACTTGTGATTACGATGATGATCCTACGCTTATGATATAATGATGATGATTACTCTCACCCATGTACTATTAGTTCATGTTTTTTTCCATATATATTATCACTCACCTTACGATGATTTTTTCTATTTTCATTCCTTAACAAATATTCTCAATTGATTACATGTACTAAGGAGATCATGAGTGATTTTGGGAAGATAAAGAAGATGCATTGAAATAGTTTTTATGTTTTATTATGTTTTAGTGATTTATGAACCTAATTTTCCTAAGATACTAAATCTTATGATTCTATAAAGTATACTTATTATTTTATTTTTCAATAAAATGTTGTAGAAAAAATTTATCAAAAAGATGGTTCACTATAGTTTTTATCAAAAAATGTTTTAGTAATTTTGGGAATTAAGAATAGTAATTGATTATAAAAAACCCTAGGGATATGTTAGAGTTTTATACCCTAAAATTTTGTGAAGTGTAATAGTGCATGTTTTCTGAGAAATGAAATCCTTGTCGGAATACTATTATGTGATGTGGATCTGGATAAGATGTACTGAGTGGTAATAACCTTGAAAGGGGATAATTTTCTATTAACTTGATCATCAATTATTGCAAAACCAAGAGGCCTTTATGCAAACCTTATAACGACCCATACTTTACATACCTTGTTAATACTTCAAAATTGAAGCACACTTAATACAACATATGACAAAACCACAAAGGACCTTATAGGTATAGTGTCTTTAGAAACTGGGAAACATAAACAACTGGTTCATAAATCTTCTACAGTGTCTCCCATTTATTTCATCATATCTAGGGTCCCTTTTAGCATATTATACTTAATATCCATCTTCCTGACCTAGGGAAAAGAAAACATAAAAGGGTGAGCTCAAATGCTCAGCAAGGGCAAATAAAGGAAATAAAAATCATATCATATCTTTTTGAAAATCATAACCTGCACAAGATATCATAATATCTTAACATGAAATAAATCATAGAAGTGAAAATGAGATCCCCATAATCATAACATAAAACTTGACACTTTGTGGAATGCACGCATAATCATGGAAAATCATTTCTTATTAGTCGTGACTCATTGCCAAGACTATCTTAGTGGACAAAGTCCCTTTCTGAACTGAGTCACCCTCGTTCCAGTCCTGTTTCACTGAACCGGTATAACCTACCGTTCCAGCCCTGTCTATCTCATGAGATATAAAATCTTTACCCAATGCATTTGAGGGAGATATAGGTCCCACCCATCTTATAATGAATCCTTTCTTATGTGTGCCACATAATCATAAATCATACATCTTCGCATAACACATGTAAAAAATATGGGATTCTTGAAACATCCTGACATCATAAAATAAACCATATAAGGTAAATGACTTCATAAAAATAATTCCCTCACAACATAATCAAATCAATGTAATAATAGGGATAAAAACATAACCCTTTATTATCTTAGATGGAAAATAATTTTGATAAAACACTTGAACTCCATTCTTGAGGAAAATATCCTTTCTACTTCAAAAATACTTTTCCTTTTTTTAACATGTCATACAATTCTAAAATAAAGAAGTTGATTAAAAATAAACATGAAAACTTATAAAGGAATATTCTTGGAAATAATGTTTTAAAAATCCAGTCATGCCATATAAGTTAAAAAAACATTCTTCGTACTTTTGTCAGAAAAGTCAAAAAATACCTCGTACGAAAAACGACAAAATATTCCTTTCTTATCTTTTACTAAAAATTCACCGAGGGGTAAAATTGGATTTAAAAAATTTTAGGTGGATGGAAATAATATTACATATTGAGGAAACATGAATGATAAAATGCACCCCAGTAAATACCAAAGTATAAACAATCTCGGATAAAATGAGATTGTGATATTTTCCCTTACCTTAGGTCGGACTTGCTTTGTAAGTGTCCGAACCTCCTGTATAATGATTTAAATAATGTTATTGACTTATTCCAGAATCATACTTATTTTTATGATATCATATATTGTCATATTTTTAGCTTCTTAGTAGTAATATTTCATTTCTACTTATTATTCGGGTGTTTATAACTTTTTATTCTTATGCGTGTTTTGTCGAATAAATTCTTATTCTTATCTTTAGGTTATAGATACATCATTTCCAGAATGGTATTATTGTAGTATATATCATATTCATTCATTCTATTCATTTATATAATCATTATGAAATGAAGATCATGTAGAACGAGTCGTATCACATCGTGGAGACGGTATTCCGTACGTACGCACGAGTGATGATATCGTTCCTATGATCGTGGAATTGTATTGGAGTATATATATATTATTTCAGTATCAATATTACTTTATAATAATCATAAATAGTTACTCATTACACCATTATACCCATCCTTTTAAGGTGATGGTGGAAAATAGATTACACCACGGCGTGGAGACGGTATTCCGTACGTACGCACGGGCGGTGATTTCATTTTTTCCGTAGGATGGATAGAAGGTGAATTAGGTTTGTTTCATATTTATAATAACATATCAGTATGTAAGTAATACTAATGTTATTACTTTATCATGAAACAACTAAATAAGAATAAGTTGAAGAAGAATGAAATTGAAAAGATCGGTAATGGATATTACCTCTTCTTTGAAACGCCTCTTTGAATCCTCCACTTAGGGAACTAAGATTGGTCTTTGAAGAAGACCAAGACCTCTACGATTATTCTAGGGAAGTGGAGAAGGGATTGTTTCAGGGTTTGGCCGAGATTGAGTGCTCAAATTGGTGTGAGGAGGAGGGGGAGGAGGTACCCTTTTATAAGGGAGGAGAGGGGTACCTTAGGAATATCTCAAAATATTATTTTATATTAAATTCAAAATCGGTTTATAATGGTTCCAATGGGTCTTATTTCTAAGCTAAAGTTGGGATGGGTCTAAATCCTATCAACCAATAGGATTTAGACAAGTTTAGGTTATTATTTTAACCTTATCAATTAGATTTAACTCTAAGTTAAATAATTTAACTTTTACCGTGTCTTTTTGTTTTCTTACACTATATGGTTAATACACTTACTATAACATGCCAAACTAACCCCAAATTGATTATTATTAATATATATATCCTTATCTAAGTCATTTGGCCGAACGTTATATTTTTAGGAATAAAATAACAATTAATAATATAATATTTTATTTGAAAACTATTTTGTGTCAATTTTGACACTATTTGATATATGATTTTTGTGAAAGTCATAACAGAATTATATGTTCAAACCAAGTTTCTTAAATCCACACTAATATATCATAGTAACCTATAAAATTAGTGGTATTCATAAAAAGTCTCAAATTACATTGATTTTGGTGTTTATAACATCAATTATGTCAATATTTCATTAATAAGATAATTACTGCATCATCATTGTGTCATAAATAAATTAGATTATTTAATGACTAAAAATTATAAATAAAATACCATTATGTAGGAAATCTTTTTATCTTTCTAATTAATATTTATAGTCTAATTTATCTTATGTATAACCCCATATTAAAAATTATTTACTTATTAAACTTTGATTTTAACTATTTTAACCCTTCTTTAAATAAATTAATAATAAATGTCCTAATCTAATCCCAGTGGGCCTAAATGGTCATATGTTATTCCTATGTTTGTTTTTGGTCGAATGAAACTTATCCAATAGAATTAGGACATGTGTTAGGGTAATAGTAATATCATATTTACCCTTAGTTACCCTATTTACTATTAACCACAGTAAAAAAAAGTAAAAAGTTACTATTCACCAAATAATTATTTTTATCTCATTGAACCACATTTTACTTACTGATATCAACCGTGTCTGTCGTATTTTCGAAATTCCATTCACAGAAGCGGTAAAATTAAGTTTTATGCAAAATTCAGTTTTTAACCTACCACTAAGTGGTTTCACTATTCATCAAAAATTGAAAGTTTTCAGAAAAATACCAAAATTTCACCATAGGATAATTTCGGTATTCCGAATCCAAAACTGAAGTCCATTTTGAAATATAAAATTTATAAAATTTCAAAAAGTGGTTATTACTATTCATAACGGCTAGTTTTAATAATATTTTAAAAGCATATCGCTGTTTAGTGAAACTCAGTATTGCGTACGACGCAAGCTATCGAGGAAGGTCGCGATTGCGTGTAAAGTAATCCAAGCTAGTATGTAGTGAAATATTCCTTTGATGATATATAAAAAACAAAATATTACTCATAAAAATCTCAGGTGTTACATTCTACCCCCCTTAAAAAGAATTTCGCCCTCGAATTTCGTCACTTTGTAACAAACAGATGAGGATACTTCTCCCTCATCATATCCTCAAGCTCCCATGTAGCTTCTTCAAGTTAGTGGTTCCTCCATAAAACTTTCACCAATCTAGTGGTCTTGTTTCGTAGGAATTTTTTGCTATTATCCAGAATCTCTATCGGTTGTTCTTCATAAGAAAGATCTTGCTCCAGCGGTACAACTTCTGAGCTAAGTACATGTGAAGGATCAGGTATGTACTTTCTCAGGAGAGATACATGGAACACATCATGAACTTGAGAGATATTCGGTGGAAGCTCCAATCGATAAGCTACCTTTCCAACACGATCCAGTATTTCGAAAGGACCGATATATCTAGGGCTCAACTTCCCCTTCTTTCCAAATCTCATAACCCACTTCCAGGGAGATATTCGTAAGAACACTTTATCACCCACTTCAAACTCTAGGTCTTTTCTTCGGTTGTCGGCATAACTTTTCTGTCGACTCTAAGCTTCTCTTATGTGTTGTTGAATAGATATGACCTTTTTTCCATTTCATCAACGAGATCAGGTCCTAATAGCTTTCTTTCCCCAACTTCATCCCAGCAAGTTGGAGTCCTGCATTTCTTTCCATAGAGAGCTTCATAAGGAGCCATCTGAATACTGGAGTAAAATCTATTATTATAAGAAAATTCCACCAAAGGTAGGTGTTGATCCCAACCTCCTTTGAAATCCATGGAGCAAGCTCTCAACATATCTTCTAGGGTTTGAATTGTTCTCTCAGACTGACCGTCTATCTGAGGATGATAAACAGTGCTGAAACTCAACTCTGTATCCAGAGTATGCTGAAGACTTCGCCAGAACTTCGAGGTAAATCTCAGATCCCGATCAGAGATAATAGAAAGTGGTACTCTATGAAATCTTACCACTTCCTTTACATATATCCTGGCAAGCTGATCTAGAGAGAAATCCTATCTAATAGCAATAAAATGTGCAGACTTTGTAAGACGATCAACTATGACCCAGATAGCATTATTGACTTTGTATGTTTTAGGAAGTCCTTTGACAAAGTCCATAGTTATGTTTTCCAATTTCCATTCGGGTATGGGTAATGGTTGTAACATCCCCTTAGACTTCTGTCACTCAGCTTTAACTTGTTGACAAACCAAGCATCGAGAGACAAATTCAGCAACATCTCTTTTCATTCCATCCCACCAGAAGTACTCTTTCAGGTCCCTATACATCTTCGTGCTTCCAGGATGAATAGAGAATGAAGAACTATGAGCCTCATCCAGCAGCTCCTTCTTTAATTCGGGGATGGTAGGAACACAAACCCGATTCATGAACTTTATTATCCCATCATAATCAAGGTTTAATTCAGGAACATTTCTCACCTTCTTTTGTAACTCTACATCTTCTTTTTGTGCCTCTTTAATCTTCACATGTATAGATGGTTGAACATTCATTTGAGAAAGATAAGATTTTTCCCCTTCCATTATAATTCCAAGATCCATCCTTTGTAAATCCATAAATATTGGATCTTTTGTGATCCTCATCATGGATAAACTAGCATGGTCTTGTCGACTTAATGCATCTTCCACCTTGTTTGCTTTCCCAGGGTGGTAATGGATTGAGCAGTCATAATCCTTAATCAGCTCCAACCATCTTCTTTGACGCATATTCAGCTCCTTTTGTGTAAAAATATACTTTAAACTTTTATGATCAGTATAAATATCACACCTTCCACCATAAAGGTAATGCCTCCAAATCTTTAATGCAAAGATTACCACAGCCAACTCCAAATCATGTGTTGGGTAATTTTGCTCATGGATTTTCAACTGTCGTGAGGCATAAGCTATCACCATATCATTTTTCATAAGAACACACCCCAATCCCTTCTTGGATGCATCACTGTAGATCACAAACCTTTCTCCACTACAAGGCAGTGTGAGCACAGGTGCACTGGATAACCTTCTTTTCAACTCCTTGAAATTCTCTTCACATTCCTCTGTCCAAACAAACTTAACTCCTTTCCGAGTCAACTTGGTCAGTGGATTAGATAATCGTGAAAAATCTTTTACAAAACGTCGATAATATCTAGCCAAACCAAGAAAACTTCGGATCTCAGTTACTATTGTTGGTCTCGACCATCTTTCGATAACCTCTGTTTTTGCTGGATCCACAGATATCCCCTCTTTTGAGATTATGTGACCCAAAAATGCAACTTTTTGAAGCCAAAATTCACACTTGGTAAATTTGGCAAAAAGCTTCTCCTTTCTCAGGGTCTTCAATATAATTCTCAAGTGATCTTCATGCTCTTCCTTGCTCTTTGAATAGACAAGAATATCGTCTATAAAGACTACCACAAATTGATCAAGATATTCTTTAAAGACTCTATTCTTTGGATCCATGAAGATAGCAGGGGCATTAGTAAGACCAAAAGGCATCACTATAAATTCATAGTGTCCATACCTTGTACAGAAATCCATATTTGGTATATCCTTCCTTTTGTCCCTTAATTGATGATACCCTGAACGAAGATCAATCTTGGAAAAGTATTGAGCTCCACGTAGTTGGTCAAATAAGTCATCAATGCGCAGGTGAGGATATTTGTTCTTGATAGTGATCTTGTTAAGTTCTCGATAATCAATGCAGAGTCTCATTGATCCATCTTTCTTCTTAACAAATAGAACAGGTGCTCCCCACGGTGACGCACTAGGGCATATGAATCCCTTATTAAGATTCTCTTGGAGTTGCTTCTTCCATTCCTGCAACTCAATTGGGGCCATTCTATAAGGTGTCTTTGAAATAGGCAAAGTACCCGGTACGAGTTCTATTGAAAACTCAAATTCACGATTTGGTGGAAGACCTGGTAATTCCTCCGGAAAGACATCATCAAACTCCTGTACGATGGGCATATTCTTAATCGCGAGTTTCTCACCAACCATTTGAGATAAATAACCTTCATTTAGTGGAATCAATACACATAAAATGGAAGAAATTTCCACTGGAAGCTTATGTTCATCCTTGCATTGATAGACGATCATAGATTGATCTGGAATATGAAATGTGACTTCCCTTCTTTGGCAATTGATATGAGCTCCGTATAAAGAAATCCAATCCATGCCAAGAATCACATCAAATTCCACTATAGGAAGGATCACAAGATTTGCAGGAAGCACTTTCCCACAAACTTCGATCGGAGAAGAATTATAAACTTTTGATGCGATTGATGTGCCATTAGGTGTTGTCACAGCTAACTCAACATCTAATTGTTGAGGTAATACGATGATACCCTTAGAAAATTCTTTATAAATAAAAGAGTGGGTGGATCCAAAATCAAATAAAACATTTGCTACTTTAGAGTGGATGGTAAGTGTACCTTTCACCACTTCGTTATCGTACTCCACATCGCTGATAGAAATTGCATGTGACTTTCCTTTGTCTTTAGCCTTAAGATTTTGTTGACGTCGACCATCATCGTCAACCCTTGGATTTGGGCATTGATTGGGATAATGCCTCGTCTCGTTTCACTTGAAACATTGAAGTGTATTAGGTTCATTCTGTGTATCCTTTCCTTTGTTTGCATCATTAGACATCTTCTTCCCATTATCGCGGCATTCAAATGCCCGATGACCTTCCTTTCCACATTTGAAACATTTACTTGTCCCTTTAAGACAACTCCCTCCATGTTTCTTTCCACACTTTGAGCATAAGGGAAAGCTCATCTTCTTTTCAGTGTGCTCTTTAGATTTTCCTTTGAATTCCATTTTCCTCTTCTTATCAAACCCATATGACTGATGGGTTACTCCAATCTCCATCTCGACTTTGAGAGCACATCGAACGATTTCCTCGTAGCTATTGAAGTCCCTAATGGATAACGCCCTTCGAAGACTTGGTTTTAAGCCACTAAAGAATCGATCGATCTTACTATCAGGTTGGATAATAATACCAGAAGCGTACCTTGCAAGTCTTGTAAAATTTGCTTCATAGGTACCAACAGATTCATCATCCCTTTGCTTCAGTTCAAGAAACTCTTTCTCCATCTTTGTTCGGAGAATACGAGGGATGTACTTATTGAAAAATAAGTTCTTGAACTCGTCCCATTCCATGGACACAATTTCATCCCTTTGCCTCGTATTCTTAATAAGATTCCACCATTGATCAGCATCTCCTTCCAAACGATACACTGCTAGGATGACTTTATTATCTTCAGAACATTGAAGAACTGAAAATATCTTTTCAGTAGTACTAATCCATTATTCAGCAACTAATGGATCATTAGACCCACTGAAAGAAGGTGGACGCTACCTCATGAAGGATTCAATAGAATGTTGCTCCTTCCTTTGCTCGTTCGGAAGTCCTGCATGATACATAGCTTGAGAAAGTTGTGTGAGCATGGCTACAAGATTTTTCAATCCAGCTCCCATATCGTTTGGTTGCTCAGGGGGACAATCATTGAATTGCCCATCGCATTCCGCATTAACACGGTTCCTTCGGGTTCTAGCCATTGACTAAAACCAAGAAGAATAGTGTGAGCAACACTAATTATAATAGGAAAACCACATAATTCAAGAATAAAATTTTCATGCTTAAGGTATTATCCTAGGTTATTCATGGCCATTTCTAAAACACTAAGATTGTGTTCTATGCTTAGACTTATCCTTAGGGTTCTTACTAAGGCTTTCACATCCTAGTTTCCAAAGGTTGATTATACCTTTCCTCTGATACAAACTATAGCGGTCTAGAATTACTTCCAGTGGACTACAATTGATACCTATCAAGGCACTCCATGGGCGGCTACACCCCCTGGGCAGGACACACCACCATCCCCAGTGGCAGCCATTTCCTCATGAAGCCCTTGGGCGGAGATCCATGCTTCATCCAACACTCACATGTGAGAGTTCCCAAGGATCGGATACATTCCTACCTCCTTTGCCTCTGATACCAACTATAACGACCCATACTTTACATACCTTGTTAATACTTCAAAATTGAAGCACACGTATTACAACATATGACAAAACCACAAAGGACCGTATAGGTATAGTGTCTTTAGAAACTGGTAAACATAAACAACTGGTTCATAAATCTTCTACAGTGTCTCCCATTTAGTTCATCATATCCAGGGTCCCTTTTAGCATATTATACTTAATATCCATCTTCCTGACCTGGGGAAAAGAAAACATAAAAGGGTGAGCTCAAATGCTCAGCAAGGGAAAATAAAGGAAATAAAAATCATATCATATCTTTTTGAAAATCATATCCTGCAAAAGAGATCGTAATATCTTAACATGGAATAAATCATAGAAGTGAAAATGAGATCCCCATAATCATAACATAAAACTTGAAACTTTGTGGCATGCACACATAATCATGGAAAATCATTTCTTGTTAGTCATGACTCATTTCCAAGACTATCTTAGTGGACAAAGTCCCTTTCTGAACCGAGTCACCCTCGTTCCAGTCCTGTTTCACTGAACCGGTATAACCTACCGTTCCAGCCATGTCTATCTCATGAGATATAAAATCTTTACCCAATGCATTGGAGGGAGATATAGGTCCCACCCATCTTATAATGAATCCTTTCTTATGTGTGCCACATAATCATAAATCATACATCATCGCATAACACATGTAACAAAAATGGGATTCTTGAAACATCATGACATCATAAAACAAACCATATAAGCTAAATGACTTTATAAAAATAATTCCCTCACAACATAATCAAATCAATGTAATAATAGGGATAAAAATAGAACCCTTTATTATATTAGATGGAAAATAATTTTGATAAAACACTTGAACTCCATTCTTGAGGAAAATATCCTTTCTACTTCAAAAATACTTTTCCTTTTTTTGACATGTCATACAATTCTAAACTAGAGAAGTTTATTAAAAATAAACTTGAAAAATTATAAAGGAATATTCTTGTAAATAATGTTTTAAAAATCCATTCATGCCGTATAAGTTAAAAAAACATTCTTCATACTTTTGTCGGAAAAGTCAAAAAAAATACCTCGTACGAAAAACGACAAAGGATTCCTTTCTTATCTTTTACTAAAAATTCACCGAGGGGTAAAATTGAATTTAAAAAATTGTAGGTGGATGGAAATAATATTACATATTGAGGAAACATGAATGATAAAATACACCCCAGTAAATACCAAAGTATAAACAATCTCGGATAAAATGAGATTGTGATATTTTCCCTTACCTTAGGTCTGACTTGATTTGTAAGTGTCCGAACCTCCTGTATAATGATTTAAATAATGTTATTTACTTATTCCAGAATCATACTTATTTTTATGATATCATATATGGTCATATTCTTAGCTTCTTAGTAGTAATATTTCATTGCTACTTGTTATTCGGGTGTTTATAACTTTTTATTCTTATGCGTGTTTTGTCGAATAAATTTTTATTCTTATCTTTAGGTTATAGATACCTCATTTCCAGAATGGTATTAGTGTAGTATATATCATATTCATTCATTAAATTCATTTATATAATCATTATGAAATGAAGATCATGTAAAACGAGTCGTATCACATCGTGGGGACGGTATTCCGTACGTACGCATGAGTGATGATATCGTTCCTATGATCGTGGAATTGTATTGGAGTATATATATATTATTTCAGTATCAATATTACTTTATAATAATCATAAATAGTTACTCATTACACCATTATACCCATCCTTGTAAGGTGATGGTGGAAAATAGATTACACCACGGCGTGGAGACGGTATTCCGTACGTACGCACGCGCGGTGATTTCATTTTTTCCGTAGGATGGATAGAAGGTGAATTAGGGTTGTTTCATATTTATAATAACATATAAATATGTAAGTAATACTGATTTTATTACTTTATCATGAAACAACTAAATAAAAAGAAGTTGAAGAAGAAAGAAATTGAAAAGATCGGTAATGGATATTACCTCTTCTTTGAAACGCCTCTTTGAATCCTCCACTTAGGGAACTAAGATTGGTCTTTGAAGAAGACCAGGACCTATAGGATTATTATAGGGAAGTTTAGAAGGGATTTGTACAGGGGTTGGCCGAGCTTGAGTGCTCAAGTTGGTGTGAGGAGGAGGGGGAGGAGGTTCCCTTTTATAAGGGAGGAGAGGGGTACCTTAGGAATATCTCAAAATATTATTTTATATTAAAGTCAAAATAGGTTTATAATGGTTCCAAAGGGTCTTATTTCAAATCTAAAGTGGGTATGGGTCGAAATCCTATCAACCAATAGTATTTATACAAGTTTAGGTTATTATTTTAACCTTATCAATTAGATTTAACTCTAAGTTAAATAATTTAACTTTTACCGTGTCTTTTTGTTTTCTTACACTATATGGTTAATACACTTACTATAACGTGCCAAACGAACCCCAAATTGTTTATTATTAATATATATATCCTTAGCTAAGTCATTTGGTCGAACTTTAGATTTTTAGGAATAAAATTACAATTAATAATATAATATTTTATTTAAAAACTATTTTGTGTCAATTTTGACACTATTTGATATATGATTTTTTTGAAAGTCATAACAGACTTATATGTTCGAACCAAGTTGATTAAAGTAACACTAATATATCATAGTAACCTAGAAAATTAGTGGGATTCATAAAAAGTCTCAAATTACATTTATTTTGGTGTTTATAACATCAATTATGTCAATATTTCATTAATAAGATAATTACTGCATCATCATTGTGTCATAAATAAATTAGATTATTTAATGTCTAAAAATTATAAATAAAATACCATTATCTAGGAAATCTTTTTATATTTCTAATTAATATTTATAGTCGAATTTATCTTATGTATAACCCCATATTAAAAATGATTTACTTATTAAACGTTGATTTTAACTATTTTAACCCTTCTTTAAATAAATTAATAATAAATGTCCTAATCTAATCCAAGTGGGCCTAAATGGTCATATTTTATTCCTAAGTTTGTTTTTGGTCGAATTAAACTTATCCAATACAATTAGGACATGTTTTAGGGTAATAGTAATATCATATTTACCCTTAGTTACCCTATTTACTATTAACCGCAGTAAAAAAAGTAAAAAGTTACTATTCACAAAAAAATTATTTTTATCTCATTGAACCACATTTTACTTACTGATATCAACCGTGTGTGTCGGATTTTCAAAATTCCATTCACAGAAGCGGTAAAATTAAATTTTATACAAAATTCATTTTTTAACCTACCACTTAGTGGTTTCACTATTCATCAAAAATTGAAAGTTTTCAGAAAAATACCAAAATTTCACCCTAGGCTAATTTCGGTATTCCGAATCCAAAAATGAA
This sequence comes from Viscum album, assembly GCA_963277665.1. Taxonomy (NCBI): domain Eukaryota; kingdom Viridiplantae; phylum Streptophyta; class Magnoliopsida; order Santalales; family Viscaceae; genus Viscum; species Viscum album. Next base: position 196,259,353 of record OY728145.1, read on the forward strand.
GTCCATTTTGAAAAATAAAATTTATAAAATTTCAAAAAGTGGTTATTACTATTCATAACGGCTAGTTTTAATAATATTGTAATAGCATATCGCTGTTTAGTGAAACTCAGTATTGCGTACGACGCAAGCTATCGAGGAAGGTCGTGATTGCGTGTAAAGTAACCCAAGGTAGTATGTGGTGAAAGATTCCTTTGATGATATATAAAAAACAAAATATTACTCATAAAAAGCTCAGGTGTTACATTCTACCCCCCTTAAAAAGAATTTCGCCCTCGAAATTCGTCACTTTGTAACAAACAGATGAGGATAATTCTCCCTCATCATATCCTAAAGATCCCATGTAGCTTCTTCAAGTTGGTGGTTCCTCCATAAAAATTTCACCAATCGAGTGGTCTTTTTTCGTAGGACTTTTTCACTATGATCCAGAATCTCTATCGGTTGTTCTTCATAAGAAAGATCTTGCTCCAGCGGTACAACTTCTGAGCTAAGTACATGTGAAGGATCAGGTATGTACTTTCTCAGGAGAGATACATGGAACACATTGTGAACTTGAGAGAGATTAGGTGGAAGAACCAATAGGTAATCTACCTTTCCAACACGACCCAGTATTTCTAAAGGACCAATATATCTAGGGATCAACTTCCCCTTCTTTCCAAATCTCATAACCCTCTTCCAGGGAGATATTCGTAAAAACACTTTATAACCCACTTCAAACTCTAGGTATCTTCTTCGGTTGTCGGCATAACTTTTCTGTCGACTCTGAGCTGCTCTTATGTGTTGTTGAATAGATCTGACCTTTTCTGCCATTTCATCAACGAGATCAGGTCCTAATAGCTTTCTTTCCCCAACTTCATCCCAACAAGTTGGAGTCCTGCATTTCTTTCCATAGAGAGCATCATAAGGATCCATCTAAATACTGGAGTGAAAGCTATTATTATAAGAAAATTCCACCAAAGGTAGGTGTTGATCCCAACCTCCTTTGAAATCCATGGAGCAAGCTCTCAACATATCTTCTAGGGTTTGAATTGTTCTCTCAGACTGACCGTCTCTCTGAAGATGATAAGCAGTGCTGAAACTAAACTCTGTATCCAGAGTATGCTGAAGACTTCTCCAGAACTTCGATGTAAATCTCGGATCCCAATCAGATATAATAGAAAGTGGTACTCCATGAAATCTTACCACTTCCTTTACATATATCCTGGCAAGCTGATCCAGAGAGAAATCCTCTCTAATAGCAATAAAATGTGCAGACTTTATAAGACGATCAACTATGACCCAGATAGCATTATTGCCTTTGGATGTTTTAGGAAGTACTGTGACAAAGTCCATAGTGATGTTTTCCCATTTCCATTCGGGTTTGGGTAATGGTTGTAACATCCCCTTAGACTTTTGTCTCTCAGCTTTAACTTGTTGACAAACCAAGCATCGAGAGACAAATTCAGCAACATCTTTTTTCATTCCATCCCACCAGAAGTACTCTTTTAGGTCCCTATACATCTTCGTGCTTCCAGGATGAATAGAGAATGAAGAACTATGAGCCTCATCTAGCAGCTCCTTCTTTAATTCGGGGATGGTAGGAACACAAACCCTATTCCTGAACTTTATTATCCCATCACAATCAAGGTTGAATTCAGGAACATTTCTCACCTTATTTTGTAACTCGACATCTTCTTTCTGTGCCTCTTTAATCTTCACATGTATAGATGGTTGAACATTCATTTGAGAAAGATAAGATTTTTCCCCTTCCATTATAATTCCAAGATCCATCCTTTGTAAATCCATAAATATTGGATCTTTTTTGATCCTCATCATGGATAAACTAGCATGGTCTTGTCGACTTAATGCATCTTCCACCTTGTTTGCTTTCCCAGGGTGGTAATGGATTGAGCAGTCATAATCCTTAATCAGCTCCAACCATCTTCTTTGACGCATATTCATCTTCTTTTGTGTGAAAATATACTTTAAACTTTTATGATCAGTATAAATATCACACCTTTCACCATAAAGGTAATGCCTCCAAATCTTTAATGCAAAGATTACCGCAGCCAACTCCAAATCATGTGTTGGGTAATTTTTCTCATGGATTTTCAACTGTCGTGAGGCATAAGCTATCACCATATCATTTTGCATAAGAACACACCCCAATCCCTTATTGGATGCATCACTATAGATCACAAAACTTTCTCCACTACAAGGTATTGTGGGCACAGGTGCACTGGATATCCTTCTTTTCAACTCCTTGAAATTCTCTTCACATTCCTCTGTCCAAACAAACTTAACTCCTTTCCGAGTCAACTTGGTGAGTGGATTATATAATCGTGAAAAATCTTTTACAAAACATCGATAATATCCAGCCAAACCAAGAAAACTTCGGATCTCAGTTACTGTTGTTGGTCTCGACCATCTTTCGATAACCTCTGTTTTTGCTGTATCCACAGATATCCCCTCTTTTGAGATTATGTGACCCAAAAATGAAACTTTTTGAAGCCAAAATTTACACTTGGTAAATTTGGCATAATGATTGTCCTTTCTCAGGGTCTTCAATATAATTCTCAAGTGATCTTCATGCTCTTCCTTTCTCTTTGAATAGACAAGAATATCGTCTATAAAGACTGCCAGAAATTGATCAAGATATTCTTTAAAGACTCTATTCATTAGATCCATGAAGATAGCAGGGGCATTAGTAAGACCAAAAGGCATCACTATAAATTCATAGTGTCCATACCTTGTACGGAAAGCCGTCTTTGGTATATCCTCCCTTTTGACCCTTAATTGATGATACCCTGAATGAAGATAAATCTTGGAAAATTATTGAGCTCCGCGTAGTTGGTCAAATAATTCATCAATGCGCGGGAGAGGATATTTGTTCTTGATAGTGATCTTGTTAAGTTCTCGATAATCAATGCAGGGTCTCATTGATCCATCTTTCTTCTTAACAAATAGAACAGGTGCTCCCCAAGGTGATGCACTAGGGCATATGAATCCCTTATCAAGATTCTCTTGGAGTTGCTTCTTCAATTCCTGCAACTCAATTGGGTCCATTCTATAAGGTGTCTTTGAAATAGGCAAAGCACCCGGTACGAGTTCTATTGAAAACTCAACTTCACGATTTGGTGGAAGACCCGCTAATTCCTCCAGAAAGACATCATCAAACTCCCGTACGATGGGAATATTCTTAATCGTAAGTTTCTCACCAACCATTTGAGATAAATAACCTTCATTTAGTGGAATCAAGACCCATAAGATGGAAGGAATTTCCACTGGAAGGTTATATTCATCCTTGCATCGATAGACGATCGTAGATTGATCTGGAATATGAAATGTGACTTCCCTTCTTTGGCAATTGATATGAGCTCCATGTAGAGAAAGCCAATACATGCCAAGAATCACATCAAATTCCACTAAATGAAGGATCACAAGATTTGCAGGAAGCACTTTCCCACAAACTTCGATCGGAGAAGAATTATAAACTTTTGATGCGACTGTTGTGCCATTAGGTGTTGTCACAGCTAACTCAACATCTAATTGTTTAGGTAATACGGTGATACCCTGAGAAAATTCTTTAGAAATAAAAGAGTGGGTGGATCCAGAATCAAATAAAACATTTGCTACTTTAGATTGGATGGTAAGTGTACCTTTCACCACTTCGTTATCGTACTCCACATCGCTGATAGAAATTGCATGTGACTTTCCTTTGTCTTTAGCCTTAAGATTTTGTTGACGTCGACCATCATCATCAACCCTTGGATTTGAGCATTGATTGGCATAATGCCCCATATCCTTGCACTTGAAACATTGAAGTGTAGTAGTATCATTCTGTGTATCCCTTCCTTTGTTTGCATCATTAGACATATTCTTCCCATTATCGCGGCATTCAAATGCCTGATGACCTTCCTTTCCACATTTGAAACATTTACTTGTCCCTTTAAGACAACTCCCTCCATGTTTCTTTCCAAACTTTGAGCATAAGGGAAAGCTCATCTTCTTTTAAGTGTGCTCTTTATATTTTCCTTTGAATTCCATTTTCCTCTTCTTATCAAACCCATATGACTGATGGGTTACTCCAATATCCATCTCGACTTTGAGAGCACATCGAACGATTTCCTCGTAGCTATTGAAGTCCCTTATGGCTAACTCCATTCGAAGACTTGGTTTTAAGCCACTAAAGAATCGATCGATCTTACTATCAGGTTGGATAATAATACCAGAAGTGTACCTTGCAAGTCTTGTAAAATTTGCTTCATAGGTACCAATAGATTCATCATCCCTTTGCTTCAATTCAAGAAACTCTTTCTCCATCTTTGTTCGGAGAATACGAGGTAAGTAATTATTGAAAAATAAGTTCTTGCACTCGTCCCATTCCATGGACTCAATTTCATCCCTTTGCCTCATATTCTTAATAAGATTCCACCATTGATCAGCATCTCCTTCCAAACGATACATTGCTAGGATGACTTTATCATGTTCAGAACATTGAAGAACTGAAAATATCTTTTCAGTAGTACTAATCCATTGTTCAGCAACTAATGGATTAGTAGACCCGCTGAAAGAAGGTGGATGCTGCCTCATGAAGGATTCAACAGAATGTTGCTCCTTCCTTTGCTCGTTTGGAAGTCCTTCATGATTCATAGCTTGAGAAAGTTGTGTGATCATGGCTACAAGATTTTACATTCCAGCTCCCATATTGTTTGGTTGCTCAGGGGGACAATCATTGCATTGCCCATCGCATTCCTCATTAACACGGTTCCTTTGGGTTCCAGCCATTGACTAAAACCAAGAAGAATAGTGTGAGCAACACTAATTATAATAGGAAAACCACATAATTCAAGAATAAAATTTTCATGCTTAAGGTCTTATCCTAGGTTATTTATGGCCATTTCTAAAAAACTAAGATTGTGTTCTATGCTTAGACTTATCCTTAGGGTTCTTACTAAGGCTTTCACATCCTAGGTTACAAAGGTTGATTATACCTTTCCTCTGATACCAACTATAGCGGTCTAGAATTACTTCTAGTGGACTACAATTGATACCTATCAGGGCACTCCATGGGCGGCTACACCCCCTGGGCGGGACACACCACCATCCCCAGTGGCAGCCATTTCCTCATGAAGCCCTTGGGTGGAGAGCCATGCTTCGTCCAACGCTCACATGTGAGAGTTCCCAAGGATCGGATTCATTCCTACCTCCTTTGCCTCTGATACCAACTATAATTACCCATACTTTACATACCTTGTTAATACTTCAAAATTGAAGCACACTTATTACAACATATGACAAAACCACAAAGGACCGTATAGGTATAGTGTCTTTAGAAACTGGGAAACATAAACAACTGGTTCATAAATCTTCTATCGTGTCTCCCATTTAGTTCATCATATCTAGGGTCCATTTTAGTATATTATACTTAATATCCATCTTCCTAACCTGGGGAAAAGAAAACATAAAAGGGTGAGCTCAAATTCTCAGCAAGGGAAAATAAAGGAAATAAAAATCATATCATATCTTTTTGAAAATCATAACCTGCAAAAGAGATCGTAATATCTTAACATGAAATAAATCATAGAAGTGAAAATGAGATCCCCATAATCATAAAATAAAACTTGAAACTTTGTGGCATGCACACATAATCATGGAAAATCATTTCTTGTTAGTCATGAATCATTTCCAAGACTATCTTAGTGGACAAAGACCCTTTCTGAACCGAGTCACCCTCGTTCCAGTCCTGTTTCACTGAACCGGTATAACCTACCATTCCAGCCCTGTCTATCTCATGAGATATAAAATCTTTACCCAATGCATTGGAGGGAGATATAGGTCCCACCCATCTTATAATGAATCCTTTCTTATGTGTGCCACATAATCATAAATCATACATCATCGCATAACACATGTAACAAAAATGGGATTCTTGAAACATCATGACATCATAAAACAAACCATATAAGGTAAATGACTTCATAAAAATAATTCACTCACAACATAATCAAATCAATGTAATAATAGGTATAAAAACATAACCCTTTATTATCTTATATGGAAAATAATTTTGATAAAACACTTGAACTCCATTCTTGAGGAAAATATCCTTTCTACTTCAAAAATACATTTCCTTTTTTTAACTTGTCATACAATTCTAAACTAAATAAGTTGATTAAAAATAAACCTGAAAACTTATAAAGGAATATTCTTGGAAATAATGTTTTAAAAATCCATTCATGATGTATAAGTTAAAAAAACATTCTTCGTACTTTTTTCGGAAAAGTCAAAAAAAATACCTCGTACGAAAAACGACAAAAGATTCCTTTCTTATCTTTTACTAAAAATTCACCGAGGGGTAAAATTGTATTTAAAAAATTGTAGGTGGATGGAAATAATATTACATATTTAGGAAACATGAATGATAAAATACACCCCAGTAAATACCAAAGTATAGACAATCTCGGATAAAATGAGATTGTGATATTTTCCCTTACCTTAGGTCTGACTTCCTTTGTAAGTGTCCGAACCTCCTGTATAATGATTTAAATAATGTTATTGACTTATTCCAGAATCATACTTATTTTTATGATATCATATATGGTCATATTCTTAGCTTCTTAGTAGTAATATTTCATTTCTACTTGTTATTCGGGTGTTTATAACTTTTTATTCTTATGCGTGTTTTGTCGAATAAATTAGTATTCTTATCTTTAGGTTATAGATACCTCATTTCCAGAATGGTATTAGTGTATTATATATCATATTCATTCATTTAATTAATTTATATAATCATTATGAAATGAAGATCATGTAGAACAAGTCATATCACATCGTGGAGACGGTATTCCGTACGTACGCACCAGTGATGATATCGTTCCTATGATCGTGGAATTGTATTGGAGTATATATATATTATTTCAGTATCAATATTAATTTATAATAATCATAAATAGTTACTCATTACACCATTATACCCATCCTTGTAAGGTGATGGTGGAAAATAGATTACACCACGGCGTGGAGACGGTATTCCGTACGTACGCACGCGCGGTGATTTCATTTTTTCCGTAGGATGGATAGAAGGTGAATTAGGGTTGTTTCATATTTATAATAACATATCATTATGTAAGTAATACGGATGTTATTACTTTATCATGAAACAACTAAAGAAGAATAAGTTGAAGAAGAAAGAAATTGAAAAGATCGGTAATGGATATTACCTCTTCTTTGAAACGCCTCTTTGAATCCTCCACTTAGGGAACTAAGATTGGTCTTTGAAGAAGACCAGGACCTCTAAGATTATTCTAGGGAAGCGGAGAAGGGATTTTGGCAGGGTTTGGCCGAGATTTAGTGCTCAAATTGGTGTGAGGAGTAGGGGGAGGAGGTGCCCTTTTATAAGAGAGGAGAGGGGTACCTTAGGAATATCTCAAAATATTATTTTATATTAAAGTCAAAATCGGTTTATAATGGTTCCAAAGGGTCTTATTTCGAAGATAAAGTGGGGATGGGTCGAAATCCTATCAACCAATAGGATTTAGACAAGTTTAGGTTATTATTTTAACCTTATCAATTAGATTTAACTCTAAGTTAAATAATTTAACTTTTACCGTGTCTTTTTCTTTTCATACACTATATGGTTAATACACTTACTATAACATGTCAAACGAACCCCAAATTGTTTATTATTAATATGTATATCCTTATCTACGTCATTTGGCCGAACTTTAGATTTTTAGGAATTAAATAACAATTAATAATATAATATTTGATTTAAAAACTATTTTGTGTCAATTTTGACACTATTTGATATATGATTTTTGTGAAAGTCATAACAGAATTATATGTTTGAAAAAAGTTGATTCAATCGACACTAATATATCATAGTAACCTAGAAAATTAGTGGGATTCATAAAAAGTCTCAAATTACATTTATTTTGGTGTTTATAACATCAATTATGTCAATATTTCATTAATAAGATAATTACTACATCATCATTGTGTCATAAATAAATTAGATTATTTAATGTCTAAAAATTATAAATAAAATAACATTATGTAGGAAATATTTTTATCTTTCTAATTAATATTTATAGTCGAATTTATCTTATGTATAACCCCATATTAAAAATGATTTACTTATTAAACTTTGATTTTAACTATTTTAACCCTTCTTTAAATAAATTAATAATAAATGTCCTAATCTAATCCAAGTGGGCCTAAATGGTGATATATTATTCCTAAGTTTGTTTTTGGTTTAATTAAACTTATCCAATATAATTAGGAAATGTGTTAGGGTAATAGTAATATCATATTTACCCTTAGTTACCCTATTTACTATTAACCGCAGTAAAAAAGTAAAAAGTTACTATTCACCAAAAAAATTATTTTTATCTCATTGAACCACATTTTACATACTGATATCAACCGTGTCTGTCGGATATTCGAAATTCCATTCACAGAAGCGGTAAAATTAAGTTTTATGCAAAATTCATTTTTTAACCTACCACTTAGTGGTTTCACTATTCCTCAAAAATTGAAAGTTTTCAGAAAAATACCAAAATTTCACCCTAGGCTAATTTCGGTATTCCGAATCCAAAAATGAAGTCCATCTTGAAAAATAAAATTTATAAAATTTCAAAAAGTGTTTCTTACTATTCATAACGGCTAGTTTTAATAATATTTTAATAGCATATCGTTGTTTAGTGAAAATTAGTATTGCGTACGACGCAAGCTATCGAGGAAGGTCGCGATTGCGTGTAAAGTAATCCAAGCTAGTATGTAGTGAAAGATTCCTTTGATGATATATAAAAAACAAAATATTACTCCTAAAAATCTCGGGTGTTACAAACCTATTCTGACACACTTGGGGTATATGATTTGATTAATCACAAACTCTATGCAAACAATTATTAAGGATATATAAGTAAAGTAATTTTTTATTTTAAAGATAGAAAATATTAATGTACATGATTTTAGAAGCACCATTTAAGAAAAATTATAAACATAGGTATTCCATACAATAGGACTTTAAAATTAATTTTCACTTGATAATAATTTTTTTAATCATGATTTGTTGATTTATATTTGTTAAAACCTTTTTTATTCCAGAAAATGTGGGAACCAGAAGAAACTATACCAACAATCTTAGTGAGGGACAATAAAAATACTGTTCAAATGACATTCCCAATGTGATGGGTGGTGGAGTCCAAAAAATTCATAATGATTCGTTCTCATATGTCTCAGGCTATGAGAAATAACCTGAATTATGTGAAATGTTTTCTTTATCCCAGTTAAAAACGAGTTATCATGCATTTTTATACAGGAACAACCATTGACATTTAGTATATATTCTGATCCACTTGTCAGGAAATAGAGGGTTAACTCAATGGAAAATATTTTTTTTTCTCTGTTATTCTAAGATGGATAAGTTTAATGTTGAAGTTTAGCATTTATTTGAAGTGAATGATCAATGGTGGTAGTTGATAATGAATATGAATCCAAAATGATGTAATATGAGAAATTTATTGGGAATACATTAAGCAGTGATTTTTTAAAAGATATTTCACACAAACTCTTCAAAAAAAATTAGAGAGATAATTCCTAGAGATTAAGAAAAAGGAGGGTAGATTTGTCAAAATATATAGGGATAATTTCACAAGGCTGTCAACATATACCCGGGTTTTGTTATCATTGATAATATAAAAATATATAGATTCTTTAGTGGTTTAAAATCACACATCCAACAGGATCTAGCTATCCAAGAAATATGGATTTATAAATAATTGGTTCAATGTGATCTCAATTTAGATATGGATTTTGGAGATTAGTTCCAAGGATATGAGGATAATAAGAGAATAATGGACTTTTAAGTTGGAAAAGTGAGTTAAAAGGTAGGAACGAATATCCCACCACCCACATATCAAAACTATGGGAAGAATTATCGTGGAAATTTCCTAAAAGTTATATGGAAATTCTTTTAAGTGAGATATAGAAAGCCAAAAAACTCCTGACTTTCGAAGATACAAGTTGAATCCATCTAATGTGATGAAAGAAAGGAACAAACCTCCCATTTCACCACCCACGTATTAATTCTTCAATTGTAAGTAAAAATGGAGTTATAAAAGTTTTTTCATTAAACCATGGGTCATTTAGGGTAACAAATGTTAGCATCCACAAAATAAAAAGAACTAGGAGAAATATTATTCTATCACTACCACTAAGGTGGAAAATTAAAATGAATTCATACATGTAACACTTATCATTCAATAAATAATAGAAAAGGCATTATTTGATTCTAGTTGTATACATTCCTTTATAGCCTTCCTATTTTCCGGTATTGTTGAATAACAATCCTCCTACCTTGAAGTTTATATATCTATAAAAACACCAAGTGATGAGGTCAATTCAACCCAAGTGTTGGAGTATTCTCATGCTAGTGTTTGTGGGAATATTCTTCCATCAAATCTCATAATACTTCCGATGGTGGAATTGGATACTATACTGGAAATGGATTGAATATTTTTTAATAATGTAAACATAATTTTTCAGGAAAAATAATTTTCATTGTATATTCTAAACCATCCCATGATCCTATAAAATTTCAAGTAAGATCATGAATATTCTTTGGAAAATACCTCAACAATATGGGTGTTGATACCCAGTGAAAAAGAATATATTTATTAAATGGCGGAGTAGAAGTAAAGTATGAAACCTTATTAAATAACTATTATAAGTGAATATATTTATGTATTTCTATAAGAGTAAACCAGCATTAAACCAAATAATTAGGTATAGTTCTCAATAGAGTTTATACTTGGAGCCACTCATATCTTCAAATCGACTTATAGGACATAATAGATGGAACTAGATGTGTTAAATAAGAAATTGTGAGAGCATTTAGATGAATGTGTCATACACCTTAGTGAATCGACTTGTGGTGAACCAGTTTTCCATTATTGAGAAAAATTGATGGATTAATGTGGTTGTGTATTGATTAAAAATATCTCAAAAGGATCTCCAAAAAGAAAAAGTATTAAATTCCATGGATTGATGGCTTATTTAACACACTTTGAGGGGATTAGTACTTCTAAAAGATGGATATTTATTTAGGAAGGATTTAGTTGAAGGCTAGGAGATAATATATTTAGAAGATATTATTTTGAACAAAATCTGCACACTATGATTTCATATTCATTCCTTGAAAAAATACCATCAATAATCATTTATTTGATTTAGTGTGTCCCATTTTTAAAGAACATGATCACAAATGATGGAATTTTAGTAGACCCCTTAAAGGCAAAAAAAATAAAAAATTATGATACCCTCAAGTTTCATGTAAATTTGTAGTTTTTTATGATTATTATGGTATTACTAATGATTAGTTGTAAATTTATCAACATTTTCTATCCCACTAACTAAGTTAACAGATAAAGTGGTAAAGTATGTAATGAAAAGCTATTTTGAGAAAATTTTTAAGGATTTGAAGAAGAGGCTAATAATTTCACCTATATAAAAAACCCTTAAGTGGAGAAGGTTTTGTGATATATAATGATTCTTAAAAGAAATTTTTGTCTTGTTTAATTCTGAATAATGAAAATGTGATATTATATGCCACACAACATTCGAGGATCCATGAGAAGAACTACCCAATGCATGATATTGATTTTATGGGTCTAATCTTATTGAAAACAATTTGGGGGCACTACCTCTATTTTGAGAAGTAGGACATTTATAAATATCAAAAGAGTATAAGGTATATATTCACATATAAGGATCTAAACATATGTTAGTGAATTTGTTTAGAGTTGATCAAGTATTATGATTTCTTTATTCACTACCATCATAGAAAGGTAAACATGGTAACTGATGCTCTTAATAGAAACAAACCTATTACTCTATCCATGACATGGATTGAAAAATAACCTATCATTATGGTTATGAAAATGATGGATCAAGAAATCGTTATGGAAATATTATCTCATACCTTTCCTAAGTTAATTCCCAACCATATGTCCAATAAATGGTCAAGGGGGAACAAAGGGGTGATTTGGAGATTCAAAAGAAGGTGAAAACATTAAAGGAATGGAAGTTTCTTGAGTTCCACATCGATTAAGATAGTATCATTCCTTAAGAAACTTCTATTTGGGTGAATTTATCACCTGATACAAAGAAATATATACATGAAAATGCATATAGATTTTCTTTCTTCATCCATCCTAAAAGTACTTATATGTATAATGATATTTGACATCACTTTTGGTCATACAAAAAAAGAAGAAGATTACTTAGTACCCTTCCAAGTTCATAGAATGTTATAAATTTAAAATATAGAGAAAAAATATAAGGGGGTGATGAACCATTTCCCATAACTAAATGGAAATGGGAGAACAACACCATGTATTATGAAATTGGTCTCTTGAATATATCTAAAGGAATCAATATGATATGGTTTGTGGTTGATAGACTCAAAAAGACTACCCACATCATTTCCATTGGGGAATTTTTCTCTCTTAACTAACTTTGTACGATATACATAAAATAATTTTTGGGGATACATGGGGAAGATATTTTTATCAATTATGATAATGGTCCACGATTCACTTATAAATTATAGATATTTACTCAATATACTTGAAATGTGGAATTGAATTTTAGTAAAAAATATCACCCTCAAACTGATGGTTAACAAAAAGATACCATTCTAACATTCAAAGACAGGTTGAGAGCTTAATCAATTGAATTTAAATGAGAATGCGACTAATATCACCCATTAGTTGATTTGTAATAAAACAATAGCTTAAACATGAGTATTGAAATTGATATAAATGAAGGTCTACGTGGGAAGAGATGTTGAAATAATACATGTTAGGATGAAGTTGGTGAACGAAAACTACATGGACCTAATCTTTTACAAGAGTTAATACATAAGGTTTCATCCGTCCAATAGTATATAAAATTTACTCAAAGTTTGTAGAATATTTATACTAAAAACCATTGAATCATCTTAGAGTTTGATGTTATAAACAAATCGTTCTTATGAATATCTATAAAAAATAGAGTCGTATAGATTAGTTATAAATAAAATCATATACCTTGGTACAATAGACCTTTTGAGATCCTTGATCATATGGTAGTACTTTCCTACCAGTTGGAACATCCTCTAAACATGGATCAAGAACTTGATGTGTTCCACATAACAGTACTGAAGAAGTGAATAATTGATCCCTCGAATATATTGAATCCATATGTGGTCTAATTGGAGTATAACCTCTATTATCAGGATTATCTAGTGAAGATATTGGTTCATAATGAAAAATTTATGAATAATAGTAAAACTCACCTTGTCAAAGTATTGTGTTATGACCAAAAATATGTTGAGGCGACATGAGAATGAGAGGAAAAATGAAACATAATTACCTTTCTCTATTATCATCTGAGAACATGAGTTGAAATTTTGGAGACAAAACTTCCAAATGGTGGAAGAATATAGTGAAACAAAATTTATTACTAATATTTTTTTGTAGAATAAATGTGTGTTACATTATATTGTTTAGTGTTATACACATACAACACATAGAGAAACCAAAAATAATTTATTTTATTAGTGAAGATCATTACATTATTCAAAAACTAAACCCATGAAAATTCTCCATATTATAATAGAAAAAATGAAAAATAATAAAAATATAATGAGGAAATTTATAACATTCTAATATTCTATAATTACTAATCCGATGAGGAGTACTATGGAAAAGAAACCAAATATTGGAAGACCAAGAAAAACTTTAGATAAGGAAAATATATAACCTTGTTATAAGTTATAGTAAAATAATCATAGAGGAATAGAAATTTATTTATATGAGGTGATATAACCATTGGAATATTAATGCGACTATTATAATATTAACCTAACCTTTATAAATAGTAACATGGCTGTTAAAAAAATTAACATAACTATTAGAAGTCTAATTTGACATAAAAAATAAAAATATTAATATAAATAACATTTATCATGTTAAATTTAAAAAAAATATAAATATTATAATTCTATAAAATAAATATCAATACTAGAAACTCAAAAAAACTATAAACAAATTTTTAATAAATTGTATTTTAATGTATTTAAAAAATCATAATTTAGAATGTTAATAATTAAAATTACCTATGGCAGAAAATTTTTGTGAAAAAAAAAATTCAATTTTTATAATTATCCCATCAAAAATGTCTAAGGTTAATTTTTTATTAATGTTTTGAAATATTTCAATTTCTTGTAGAATAATAAAAATATAGTTTTTACATAACTGGTCTGTTTTAATTGCATATTTTATTATATAACAAAGTCCCAAAAATTTTGGAAATTAAGTACTGAAAAAAACATTTTTTATAACTTGATTTATGTATGAAATTCAATTTCCAAATCTAAAGGGTATTTTAAAAAGTCTAAAAGTCTAAAGTGTCCCTTAAATATACTTTTTTTCATTTTTATCCTTTCCCTTTTATTAAAATAATAAATTTTAATTATAAAGTGTTCATAAATTTCTATATTAATTTTATTATATTCAAATATATTTTTTTAATGTCTAAAATATTACTATTTAAATTTCTCAAATGGATATAATATTTTATTAAATATTTTATCATTAATATTCCCCTCTATTGAATTATAAATAACTCCTCACCCCTCCCTTGAAAACCCACCTACCTTATATCTACCAATAAAAAATATGTACCAAAATCCCATCTTCTAACCCCCTTAGAATCTATAGGGACACTCTGGAGTCACTAAAATCTAATAATTGATGAAATTTAGTGTCGTAGGAAAGAAGAAACACCAAGAATATGTTAAGTTTCCATTAACTTGTTCTCTCAATTTCTTATTCTCTTTCTTATTATCTATATTCATTTAAAAAATGTTATAAGATTAATTTTATAATATGTTAAAATTATATTTATGATTTTAACATACTATAATGATTGTATTTATGATATATTAATATTTTTTACTTCTCTTTCCTCCTTATTTTACAATGTCTCATTAATGGTAGGACAACCACTAACAAGGACGTTCCCAACTCTCCAGTTATCACAGCCATTTTGGATGATCATAATAAATTAATTATAAGATATAAATAATTAAATAAAATTATTTATATGATTCTATAGAGAATATTAATAATTTTAAATACCAATAAATCAAGATCATTAAAGTGAGGAACCACTATATATTTTAAGAGAAATATGATATCAAAACATTTCAACTTTAATAAATAGAATTAACGAATAGAATAATATTTTTAAATTTGATCAAGATTAAAAATAAATGAACATAATTCACATCTGGTTCCATATTTTAATAAACCCATTTTTATTATTTCGGAGGTGAAAAAGTAACAAAATAAAGTATGATTTAAGGTTAGTAGATTATCAAAACCAACAATTTATTTTGGGTTGTCTCCTATTTCCCATCGTTTTCAGTATGTATATTTATCTAATATCCTTAAAAATTCATTTAAACATTCTATAAATTCCTTTTTAGGGATATACATGATTGTACCTTGTAAAAATAAATTCTGATCTTGAATAGAATGATTTTTCAAAGAGTCTTTATTTTCCAAAAAATCCTATCAACTCCTCATTATTTGATTCTTTTCCACTAAATAATGATGATGATTTATTAAAAAAATGTAATTTACTTTATTAATTTTTGAAACCTAATGGTTATTCAGGAAATTATTCTTTATGAAACATCTATGAAACTCATTCCTTTCCATAGATTTATTTCATTACTATGATTTTCATAAGTTCTCTATCTATGTGGAATTCATGATTATGAATATTTTAGGATATTATGGGTGGGTCTAGAATTATGTATCACTATGATGTATTGGGTAATGTGATATATCTCATGATATTATGTGTATAATGTGTGAACATTATCATAGCTTTTTTGACAATTATAATGTTATTATTTATGCACATATGTTATGTGTGAACATTAAGTTATCTTTATTCAAAACATTGTGTAGTACTTTACCACTATGTTATGATGTTTCATTGTTATGGATATGAAACATTCTGCAAATTTTATTTTAGTTTTTATCTAATTATTATGATAATGATCCTAGGCTTATAATATAATGATAATGATTATTCTCACCCATGTTCTACTAATTCATGTTTCATATTCCTTTTATGGTTTCCCTACCATTACTATGATTTTATCACACCCATTTATTCTATATATATCTTAGATTTATTATATCTATTAAGGATATAATGAGATATTCTATTTTGGTAGTGAAAAGGGATTGAAATGATGTTTGTTTTTTATTATGTATAAGTGATGTATAAACCTAATTTTCCTAAGATACTGAACCATTACATTCTAAAAATGTATTACAATGGTGTTATTTATCTTTAAAATGATATAATAGTCATTTATAAAAAATTTGGGTCATTATAATTTAATAGTTCCTTTAAACTGACAAGATATAATGGAATGCATAGAATGAGAATTAAATAAAACATTTCCCATTCTTGAGGGAATATGATGTGTAACTTTTAAGGCTTAGTTTTCGTGTTCCACCATAGCAGTGGTGATGGAATAATCTTTACCTTACTCCCTTGGATTTATTTTTTATTGACACTCATTTCCATTGATTACTTTTGGTTTGGTGTGCTGGCTTCGATAGTGCCTGTGATCCTAATAGTTGAAGCATTGAACCACGGGTTGTGCATTTAGATGTGCTTTCCTTTCCTCTATCTCATTGGTTAGATTATTCAAGTCTCTTTTAAATTCATTATATATATACCCTTATATCCTTAACTTAAATCATTTCTTAATTCCTTTGAGAAATTCCATGGGTGTTTCTTTCCACATCTTTGGAATGTCAGTGGTTGGTTCTTCTTTGATCTTTTATCATTTGGTCCTCCATATTGATACTTCATCCTTTATTTCTAACATAAAGATCCTTGGGACCAATATTCACACACTATATATTTACTAAGAACACACCAAAAAAATCCTATATAACTCATAAAATCTCATATGTTTATATTTTTTAAGATATGTGGTTTTAAACTGATAAAGAATCAAATAATTTTGTTATCATTTTTTACAACGAAACCTATGGCATTCCTTCTCAGCCTCGGAAATTTTCTATTAATCCATGATATAATAACTATCATTTTTCTTAATCCTTAAAAAATATATCTCCGTATTTATTCAAGGAGTTTTATGGAAATAAGTATTAAGAAATTTATTATTAATGTCATCCCACTACATTTATACTTATTCATTATTCAGCTTTGGATTCTTCATCAGTTTCTACCATTGATGAGATTCTCGATCTCAATGATACATGAATATAGTAAATTTATTATTTATAAAACAATAAAGAGAGGAAATTATATTTTCCAAGGGGTTGATCCACTGTTCTGTGACAAGTTATTCATAAGATCCACTAGAAATATAAGGTCATTAGTACATGAAACCCTTATAGATAAAACATATATCATGCGTGATGGAGGATATTACACATGGTGTAGGTTATTAATGACAGACTAATAAAGATGGGTAAGTGACCTCATGAGGTTTTGAACTCCACCACCACTTTACACTAGGAATAACATTAAAATAGTCGTTTCATTATCATTCATAATGGTGGTTCATCTAGTTTATCTTGGATCCCACCATTTCATATAATATAAAATTATAGAACAAATATTAATTAAATAAATAAATAATAAATAATTTATTATCATGTGAAACTAAATTAAAATTTTACCTCCTATGAGATAACTAATTTTACATCACATCTTAATACTTTCTTCTAGAATCATACACTTCAATATATTCTATCTTTAAAAGAGATAATTACATTTCCTATATATTGTTAACAATTTTAACACCCTCATATTTAAAATTATATTTTCATTTGAAATTTAATGGTTTTTATAGATTACTTCACATGAAACACTTATCCTAAATGAATCGTTATATATTTTAAATATAATCATCGTAAAGTAAACATGTAATTTGTGGGAATAAATATAAGTAAATGTATAGTTAAATATGTTTTTTAATTACATATATATATATATACATATTAAGATTAATTTAAAAAAGGAAATAATTTCAAGATTCACCAGGAAAATATTGTCATAGGATAAATTTTTTTGGATTTTTCTAAAAAACAATTTTTAGGTTATTAGTGAAACATAGTATTTTTTATGATGACTTTAATGAAATTATTAGTATATAATTATAATGTGAACATTTATGAAACCCTTTTTTAAAAGAAAAAAATAATTTATTTAATAAGATAAATTTTCAATTTAAAAATATTGATTTTGTTTTATAAACCAATGTTTGATATTTTACACCTTAGGTTACACAATTCACTAAAACTATTTTTACTAAAGTAGACATTTATTATTTTAAAATTAATTTTTATCACTTTTATAAAGTTAATATACTAAAATGGATTTAAAATTTTGAATTATAAGTTCCATATTACCTAATAAGGAAAATTTTATTTTTAGTAATTAAAATTAATTACTTAGATAAAAACTAGTTGTCGAGGTAAAAGCTACAGGAGTAAATTGGTTAGCCACATGGGTAAAAGGACTAACTTCTTAAAAACATGTAAATAATTTAGTGGTTAGGGTAGGGATCGACCATAACTTGTATCCACACTATTATTTTTCATTTTTTATTTTTTTCAATTTGAAACATGTTCTCCATTTATATTATGAAGAAATAATTACAAAAAATGTTATTCTAGCCACTTATAAAAGGGGAATATCCCCAACCCTTCCAAAAAAACTTCAAAATTTAGGTTTCCTATTAAAACTATGCCTTTATTAAATCACATATTATAATATTTCACTTACTTAAGATTCAAGACATAAATATTTGTCATAATTATTCCCTTTCAATGGAATCCCTTATGGGAAGCTCAATGTTCTCAACATATCCCTTATGTTTTTTATTTTCAGTCATTCCCCTTAAAAAATATTTTTACCAATATTATTTAATGAATTTGGTATTTATATAAATATTAATATTTTATATTTTGGGAATAATAATTAACAACATTTACCCTTTTCCATTAACAATAATAAAAACATCATTCGTGTGTTTGGGTAAATAATCATCTCCAAGAAGTAATGTATCTAATTTTTCATCAAGTTTATTTATTATTTATTAAAATATATTTAAATATTTTTCAACACCATAAAAATAAATAATTAATAATATTTTTATTCTATAATAATGGTATTATTCTTAAATAAACCACTTTTATAACCATAATCATCAATTTATTATGGTACATTCATGTTTGGGTCGATCTAACATACAACTTGAATAATTCAATAAAATAATATCATAAATGATATTGAGAACATAATTACAGATAATATACTATATAAATAAATAAATAATGGTTTAATTTTGTTTCTAGAATGGTATTATCAAAATTAAACTCATTAATTAAGATAAACAGATTTATCTATTAAAAATCATTAAAACATGATCATTGTTGATTTCATTTACAAGGTTCATAAAAATACAATATAATGAAATTATAAAATTATAAAAAATTATAGATAAATAATTCCAATAAATTTTAATATTTGGGGATGATGAAATTTTAGAGAAGAATGAGGAAGAACATTGATGTTATAAAACTAGAACAAAATGATCAAGATAACTCATATCAGATATTGAAAATAGATAAAAAAACATACAAGAAGATAATAATTATAATTTAGGTTTATTAAAAAAAATTTCAATATGTTTCTTAAATAGTTTATTAATAAATTTATATTTTATATAAGAGATTCAATTTCTTTAGTTCATGTTAGGAGTTATGGTAAGGGGTTCTTTGTCTGAAATTTAATTTCTCGAGACATAATTCATATTGTTCACCCTGACATAATTAATATGGTGTGATTACAACCTAATGACTTCAGTTTTCAATATTCTTGGTATTCTTGGTATTTTTTATCCATATCATTTTATTTCTTCGATGAACTTATATTTCAAATGATACTAAAGTTGTATGGGTAATGTTTCAATATTTTTAATTCCATGAGACAAGTTTGATATTGTGCATCATAATATCTCTTTTATGTTGTATTATCAATCTTGTTGGCTTAAATTATAATTAATATATTTAATTTAATGATATTTGAATGTCCATTTCATGGAAACATTCATGTCCTATTATCATAAGGTTTTCTTCTTCAATGTCAATTTAAAATTGTGGTTTTTAAAGAATATATAAAATGAATTTGTATAATATTTATTTTTAACCCCCCCCCCCCCCGTCTTAATATTACTCTAATATATTATTCTTTGTTTTTTACATGTCTTATCAATATTTCATTTTCCCCTTGGATCATATTTTTCTTATTGTAAGAGAAACTAAAACCTCTTATTCTTTTCAGTTTTATATCTTTAACTTCCATGTATTTATTTATTGAATGATTTTCTATATGTCATTATTTATCCCTCAAATACTAATCAAGCTAAATTTATTCTATTTTGAAATTATATAAAATGGTTAAAAGTAATTTTTAATTCTTTTTGTATGGGTCATTTTTTACAAGTATGAGTAGAATCTCCTCTAAACATTTATATGTAAACTAATATTTCCAATGTTATGACATTTTCTATGAAATTTCCTCTCTATATATACCTAGTTTCTAATAATAATACTTATTATCATAGTTTTATAAATATTTATATTTTACTGAAGTTTTTTCAAAAGCAATATTTTATTTATTATTTCTAAACAAATTTTACTAATGATCCTAAAAAATCCCATAAAAGTCAATATAATTTGTCATATTTTATGGTTGATATAGTAAATTATTCAAATAATGCCATCCAAATTTTTTCTCAGGATTCCTTGTTTGGTTTTCTTATATATTGAATCAATGATTCATCGTAGCCTTTTTCTTGCCTAATCATCCACTATGTATAAATATGATTTTTATTCTAATTTATTTCCTTAGATAATACTTTATATTTTATTCTATTCATTGAACAGTGTTCACTAAGATAAGAAAAGTTTATTTAATATGTTAATTATTGACTTAACCATATACCAGTATTATATACAGTGTTAGTTTGAGGGATGATTACATATAAATCCATTCCATTTATTTACTGGGGAAATAGTGACAATCTGTATACTTATTATTTCGATAATAATGTTTAGTAATTAATATCGCATGTTGGTTATTTATGGTATATATTATTTATTCATATGATTAATGAATTGGACATAATTTGTTATACGGGATCATAATAGCATCTCAAAAATTTTGTAGGTCTCATAAGGAAAACTAACTTATATATATGGTGTATATTTTCCCATCAATTTAAATATCCTCACTTTAGTCTTGAAAGAAAGTAGATGTCTTGGAATAAGACCTAGATGGTATATAGTGTCCTGGAATAGAACCTTGATAAGTCTGTCATTATGAATTACAATACTATGAAATAAATTATTATTATCCAAGTTTTTACTTATATAATTATCCATGGGTTTTATCTATACACATGTGATTTATTATGTGGAATTATTTGATTATGATTTATTTCTTATCATATTATTCATTCCTTGTTTATTATTTCACATCCTCTAGTATATTCTTTCCCTTAATCAGTGTTTGATCTCACGGTTAATATTTTTCCATTTCTCTATGTTATACAGAAAATTATTATACATGATATACCTATATGAAAATAGAATTATTGAAGAATTTATTGTCATCATGAAGACTTATTATGAATTAAGTAGTTCCTAATATAGAGGAAAAAATGTCTATTAGATGAAAACTAAATAATATTTATTGGTTTTTTTCAAATTATCTAAAAGTATAAATAAACAAATTCATGGAATGTTTTTTAATGAAATATTTACATTAATTTGTGTAATTATAATATATTTATGTTTTGGCTGTTATAGTTGGTACCGAACCTCATATAAAAAGTATATGTTTTCAGTAATGTATATGAGTATGCAGGTCTGAGATATTATAGTTGGTTTCAGAGTTGGTTTTAGATAACTTTAGAGGCTAGGTTATTAGTTGAGGATACATTAATTCTTTATAAGTGAAGGTTTACAATAATTTCAAAGGTATAGATAACCCTTAATGTTAATTGACATATTATTGAGTTGTTTATTTTTTTTGGATTTTTTTAAGAGAACTTCATTGAAAACTCTACGTATAATTATAAGGGATATATATATATATATATATGAATATTTATAGGATACCATCCTAAATATTTGTTAAAGAGTGGATTTTGTATTATCATAACAATTATATAACTATCCAGATAGTGTTTAGTGTATATGGTTGTGGAAAAAATGCACCTATGAGTAATCACCCTTAAAAGGGATAGTTATCTAATAACCATGAATTCAGACTACTATAATATGATGCGCAATAAATAATATATATATTTATGGCTTTCATACCATAAATATAATCCAATTTCAACTATCCAAAATCTAAAAAATTGAAAGGAAATATTGGATCGCTTGTTTAATAAAGTAACTTTTAGGTTTTTTGTTTTTGACAATTAGTGAAAAAATATTTTATAATAATACCCATGTCTTTAGAAGTGTGTTTTTTACATTATTCTTGGATTTTATTATTCCTCATTAATTCATAAAAATCTCCAACAAAATTCTTCACACATGAAACCTTTCTAGACATAATTAATTTAAATTAATTATCCATAACCTAGGGAAAAGAAAAATATAAGAAGGGTGATCTCAAATGCTCAGTAAGGGTAAGAATAAGAAATAACAATTGAATTTCATCACTAAGAAAAATTTGAGAATTAATGTATGATGGTATAATCAAATTTCATGAGAATAACATAAGATATTTCAAACCTATAAAAATATAAATCATTGTATAGATATTTAACATAAGACAATAGTTATAAATTTCAATAATCATGAGCCATGTGAAAACAATCCTTGATAAAAGGATCCAATAGAAAATCCTAGAAAGTGTAGAGAAATCATGTTGGTATCTTATTACATTATATTAAAAGAACCCTTAAAACCCTTATATAAGGCATAACCTTACTTGGTTAATAACAATAATCTTTAAGGTGTGACCTATTAACTAGTTAGATTCATATTCTCTTAGGATTTACTTATATTCAGTCATCTCAATCGTCATTATATAATGCATTTGAGAGATATAATAGACCCACTAATAAGATATCTGAAAACGTTCCTCAAGTATTTTAGTTCACATCTTAATCCCAATTTCATAAATGATGTCTAAGAACTATATAATTTCAAAAACTATTAGAATCTTTCATTTTTCATCATAAAAACACATTTTGCTTTCATATCTTGATTTATCAATGGAAAATAAAAGGCTTTCATGAAAATATCTTTCAAAAAATCATATCACATGAAAATAAAAAATAAGGATGGTATCATTATAACATATCCTCAATAGAGAAAACCTATATTAAATGTTTTGACAGTGATGAATAGAAACACTATAAAAATATCAATAAGAACATTCTTGAGTAAAATACCCTTTCAACATTGAAAATAACTTTTAAAAACTATAAACATCCAAAATATTATGAAAAAGATTTTATTTGAAAAAAACCATATAAACACTTACAAGAATATTAAAATAACATAGTGTTCAGTATAGAAATAAATTATGTTCATAAATTAAAAGTTAAGATAAATATTTTTTCCCACCTTTGGTAAAATGTACCATGTTCATAAAATGATAAAAATATTATTTTTAAAACCTTTTGTAAAATTTAAAACATGGGTAAAAATTAATTTATAAAATCTTTAAATGATAGTAAAAAAACATATTGAAAACATTTTATAAAAAGAAATATATGAAAAAAAAATTGACCAAAAAGATATAAATATGGTTGACTTTTCTTTAGAAAAAATATTTTGAGCCATTTTGAGTTCCAAAGAGAGAGAAATGGAACTTAAAAATAAAAAATATTGAAATATTAATAGGATAAGAAAAGTTAAAATAGTTTATAAATTAAATATAATATAATTTCAAAATGAAAATTCAAGAATAAATAATCCTGATTAAAAATAGCATAGAAACATAAATCCCATACAACTATGGAAACTTTTAAATTATAAGCCCCATGAAAGAATAACATTAAATGAATATTTAAATATTCTAAACATAAGAATTTTTATGATATAAAATGTCAAGTTTAATTATATATACCTCATAAAAATGATAGGTTTATATTAAAAATGTATGTCCCAAAAAAAGATAATTTGAGATGAATAACCATTACAAAGCTCATATCATTAAATTGAGAATTACTCTGGAGAGAGATTGTGAGTAAAAAAATTAAAACCAAATATACAAGTATAAAAACTACATAAATAAAAAATTACCTTTCACACATAAAATTTATATTATATAATCAAAGAAGAAGTGATATAAGAAAATGAAAGAAAATTGAGTTAATAAACACTTTACCACGTCGTACCATTCAAGTCAAATCCCAATAGATGAAATAATTTGAATCGAAACATAAAGTAACATTAATTATTAATTATTAATTATTTTTAATTTAAAATTTAATTATATACACCATGTAAAATAAATTAGTTGTACAACATTAAAACATTCCTTAATGGAGGGAAATTAAGAAGAAATCCCTTACATTGAGTCTAGACATACCAAGTATGTCCTTTAGCTTCTATATAAAAAACTTATATATATTATTTTATTTCTAAAGAAAAAAATTATAGTTTTAATAATTTCTCATTAAACCATTTTTTTAATTTATTATAATTTCATATTTAATTACTTAATCATTTAGTTCCACATCCGGTGTATTGAGGATGTCTGGTTCATTATTTCAAAATGGATTTGATGTGTTGAATGCAGTCAAATGGATCCTTTTTCTATAAAATCCATAATAATAATAATTAAATAATTAAAACTTTTATACAAAAAATAAACTTTTAAAACTAACCGTGAATGGAGGTTATGAAAAAAAGGAATTATGTTACAATCATAGAGATTGTAGGTCATACGTGTTCATGAGTAACATTTCCATTTTTTAGTGAACATGAAAGAAATAAGGTAAGTATTATTTTATTTTCCAAAAGGATTATTATATCAAAAATATATTATTATATATTTAAGTAAATTACTTTTACCGTCTATTTGATGTGGTGATGACCAATGAACCACATCGCCTCGTGGGTTTTGTAATTCACAGGTACGCATGAAAGACACTATCATTTTTCATTGCATGGTAAGGTAAAAAATAGATTATATATTATATTTAAATAATGATAATTATTTCATGAATATAATATATATATATATTAAATCCATTAATATATCCATCCGTGAGAGGTGGTGGTGGAAAACAAATTACATTGGTTCATGATGCGGTAGTCCTCCGTACACACAAACAATGGTTTCATTTCCAATTTTATAGAAGAGGATAAGGATAGGGGTTATAAAATTAAAATAATAAAATATAAGTATATTTAATATTATTATTTTATTATTTAATCATGGTTGAATAATATTTTAAGTTGTTAGAATAGAAAATAAAACTAAATCATTCATTTATAAGTTATACCTATTTTTTGAAAAGTATCCTTTTCTTTATATCTTAATCCCTATAAAGTTAGTATTATGTCCAACATAAGACCTATATGATATGGGGATATATGTTTTAGTGGGATTTTATTATATATTTAATAAATTATAGTGCTCAGAAGTTTTCAATAATAGATGAGATGTGGTTCCATTTTAAAAGTGAGAGGAGGGAACTCTTGGAATTACAAATAGAATTTATTTAATATATATTAATTTTCATTGTAAATTGATTATAAATTAATATATTTATAATATATGATAAATATTAGTTGAAACAATCAAATAAAATAAAATATGGGCTATTTTATGTGATTTTTTCACCCTTGTCTCTTTGTTTTAAGGCCTTGTTTTCCCATTTGATGATTACCATGATATCAAAATATATTATTATTTAGGTGTCAATATAGTTACTATAAAAATAAAATTTAATCATAAATGGACCGTGGTTTATATTTTATACCTCATACCATTAAATTTTCTAAATATATCATTTTTATGAATTTTAAATCATTCAATAAATTATTGTTTGTTATAAAATATCATTAGTGATGTTTTCTGAACTATTTTGCTTACTTTGTCTTTAAAGTCATCAAGATTATAATATAATTAAAATATAACCCTTTTAAACATAAATTAACAGTTATATGTATCTATAAAGTTCATTTATAAATATAAATCCTATAAAAATAATAATTTTAAAAATATATATATTTTATTTTTCTAGAGCTTGCACAAGCAGTATATCTTCATTACATAAGCATTTAGGGTAATCATGTCATCTAAAAAATTACAAAATAAATAAAAAACATAAAAATTAATCAATTAAGTTCAATATAAACATTTATATTAATTCAATATATATATTTACTCACTTATATGTTATTAAAAAATATTTTAAATGTTATTTTGACTTTTCTAGCCTTCCTTAATCATTTCACGAGAATTTAAATAAGTCACTTTTTTTATTACACTAAAATTAATATATATCTATAAATATGACCAATAATACTTAATATATATTAAAATTTTCATGTGAATACTTCTTCCTTCTCAAATATTTTCTACAGGATGCCAAATTTTACTTTTCTAATGCCTCACAAACAAAACATCAGCACTGAAAATGATTTTCATATTTTTCATGAAATAAATTATAATTTATATATTAATAATTATTTTTGAATGATATTTATATTAAATTATCATATATGAAACTTTTAATAAGTATAATAAATTTTTATATCATATTTATTTCTTGATGATATCATAAAAGATACCGTATTTTATTAAAACTGTATTTTTTTACTATTCAACAGAAATTTAACTTCTTCAAAAAATTAAAAAAAATAATGCAAGGAAAATTTTGAATTTATGATTCAATAAATTATTCCCATTTCATAAAATTAAATTCCTATAAGTGACATAAATTATATTTAATATAAAATTGTAAATCACAATTAAAAATAGTTTTTAGAGTAATGTGTTTTTAAAAAAAATATAATTATAAAAAAATAAAGTATAAAGATAATTACTATGAAATTGATTAAATAATTTTTAAATAAAGGATTATTTTCTTAATTTAAAATTTAATGGAAATTTTAAATTAATTAATTAAAAAAAAGAAATGAAAGTTTTCTGAAAATGAGCATTTTTCACTATTCACTTAAAAATCTATATTTTTAAACAAATCCAAAACTTTCACACGAATATAATTTTGATATAAAGAATTAAAAATTTATATAATTTTATCAAATTAAAATTATAAAATTCAAAATCAATATTTTTAAATAAAATCATGTAAAGCATGAAAACCCCATTTAGTTAAAAATAAAGCCTTTTCCATTTGACTGAAAAAATACCTAATAAACTTATAATGAAAATAACTCTATAAAATATAAATAATTAATATAAATAAGGAATTAAATTGGTTTAGTATTATTTTAGATAATTTATTCATTATTTTAATTATCTCAAATCATGTTTATCTTTTTATTAATGGTTTTGTTTTTATGTAAGAAAATGGTTTACTGTCCAAATTTTGAAAAATGCATAAGTATAGATCTTACCATAACACCTTACCACATGTTATGTTGCAATATAACATATTCACCTAAACGTATTACCTTGACATAGATGTAAAAAAATTCAATTCATAACCTTACCATGAGAAAGAAACCACCTTACCGTATAATTGAAATCACCTTACTGAAATAAAGAATTCACCATACCGCGTGAAAGAAATCACATTTCCATAAGAAAGTAAAAATATATAAATATAAAGAAATGAAGTTACTATGATGATTGTTTTATAGATTTTCATAGATTTATATATCTATTGTTTGTTTCTAATATAGTGACTTCATGAAGAATTATCTTACCACAAAAAATCAACAACTAACAGCATGAAGAGTTGAGATGACCACATTAAGATATGAACTGACCAAATCACCCAACTTCATCAGATGAATGTGACAAGTTTCCATGATCTCAGTAGACTTTATGTCACATGAAGACCTCTTAACATGTTAAACATATAAATGGAGAAATTCAAATCTTTAATGAAAATTTTTTGAGGCATTAAATGTTGTGTTAGTAAATTTAATGAAGGATGATTATTCTCCAATGTCTAAATATGATGAAAATATCTTTAAAAATATTCATTTTATCATGAGGAGACAATTTATTAATCACTAATGAAAAAATTTAGGTCACATAGAGAATAACAAAGGATCTTTATTAGATATCCTTCTACGAAACTTTGTTTTTTGAACTTATAGAGGAACTTGTTCGAACTCTTTCCAAAGACAAACTCAATGACTCATGACAAATAAAGAATCACGTATTGAGTTACATCACACTTTATATATATCTATCTATTAAACATTCTATTTTATGGTTTAATTTTTAGTAGTGTGTTAAATTACTATTTTTATCTATAAAACTATTCCATGTTCTTAAACTAGAGTATACTCAACAAATTCATTCAAAACACATTTATTATATCCCAATTTAGAATTGTGGAAAAGATTATACAAGACCTGGTAATATTTTTATACCATGAGGAACTATGGAATACGATTTTTTCCCAGATATCCTTTTGTGCTTTTGATTTTAAAACATTATCTAGGTTGTGAATCTAATTATTGTTATAATTAACTTCTTGGTATTAGGTGATTTATTTTTGGATTAGATTATGTCTTTTCTTGAGACACTACCCATTTTTTTATTTCCATTGTGTAATTTTTTATGTTTTTTTAACTAAAAATGTATATCCACTTCCAAATAAATAAAAAAACTATACTTTGATTTCTAGCCTTAATTTGTGTTTAAAAAAAATTGATCTCATAACTTAGTTTTAAAAATTGAATAATCAATAATATATTTTATCTGAGCCTAAATTCGGCTTTTGGGAAATTATTTGAAAGATGAAATTTATATGCTTCTGTTGTTTTTATATACTGGGAATTTTTATTATATTAGGGATTTAAGTCTTTAAATTATTTTAGAATAGAAATTTACTCGTAACACAATCCATCCCCCTCTTGAGTTACTCACTCTGACTAACATTTGGTATCAAAGTATTTCAAACATCTTTTAATATTTGATTTAGTTGTATTTTAAATATCTTAAATTTCTATCATTTCTAAATTTAATTTTTTATGGTTAAAATGGACAAGAATGAATATCCACTAATAAAACTCCTTGAATTAATGGCACTACTACACAAAATGTAAGATTAAAATTAATATTCTATAAGAGAGTATAGGTTTTGATATTTTGATAGTAATTAAAGATGAATATAAAAACCCTCAAAATGATAGAGCTTCATGGAGTGATGCTAAAAAATAGAAAATTGATATAATTATAAAGTAATTAATTCTTTATATTATAAATTAGGTTATGATTAATTTAATAGAATGTCTAATTGTGCAACTGCTTTAGAAAAATGGGATACACTAGATATTTCTCATGAAGGAAAATCAAATGTTAATGAAATTATCTTAAACAACTAGACTATTAAATTTGATAAATTTATGATGAACCTTTGTGAATATATATATATATAATGTATTTCTAGTTCAATGATATAGTGAAAAAAATGCATGAATTGGGAATGAAAATCAATAAAAAAGATCAAGCCATGTTACTTCTCATATACTTACTTGAAAGATTCACATGAATATATGTATCAATTAGAGAATCATGTGATATTAGTACACATATATTAAAGGAAAAAATTGAAAAGATAATTATTTATGAAGGAGAACTGAAAGTAATCATGGATGAAGTGGATGAACCTAAATGAAAATATATATCTTTCATAACTACTCCATTAAAACAAAATCATAATATCAAATATAATAGCTCAAGTGATTAAGAGTCACCTGCTGACAGTGATGACGAAATAGAACCTCAAGCTATATTTTTCAAAAATTTCTACAAAAAGAACAAGTAATTCAGAAAACCTAATTATATAGGTAAGTATGAAAAAGGAAATTTAAGATAAAATTGGAAAGATGTTTCATCCAATGAAATATTTTTCTATGTATGTAATAGAAAAGTACATATCAAATATGACTATATCGAGATAAGATGTAAGAAAAATATTTAGGACAAAGAAAAAAGATATAAAAAGGATATGAAATAATCTTAGAGTGATTGAGAAGATATTTTGAGTGAATCGGATTCAGTAAAAGAGGATAATTATGATAAATCCAATTTTTGTTTTATGAAAAACACATAAGAGGTATTGATATTTTTTTCAAAATCTCCTACTCACATTTCAAATATTACTGAACTTGAAAATAATGAAGAAAATGTGTCTCAGGAAGAAATTTTTGAGTACTGTAATATATTTCAAGAAACCATTAATGAACATAAATATAAATAAAAAAAATTAATGGCCATTCACTATATACTCACTTTAAAATCAATCTTACAGAATAAAAGAGAAAAAACGATCGATAATTAAAGTAGAATAATGAGATAAAGTTATCCCCTGAAAATTTAAGAAATATCCATAGAAATTTACGAGTGGTTTAAAATATCTTACCTAAATTATTTGAGAAAAATAAACACCAAATTATATTATTGGAAAATTATATCTTTTGCTAAAAAAAGGTATTATAAAAAATAAATTTATTCCTAGATCAAGTTCAACTAATTCTGTTACTAGTTTCTATTCATCAGGATCTAAAATACTTTTATTTCTAAAATCCTAAAATATTATTATAATAAACCTATTAAATTTTTATTGATTCAAAAATATCTTATTACTAACATTTATCGACCCAAGAGAATATGGTTACCAAATTCATTTTTGGTTTAAATCTATTTTGTTGGAAACCTTATTGAAAATTTCCAATAAAAACTTTTGGTATCTAGAAAGTTGTTTTTCTAAAAACATGATTGGTTACTACTCAAATTTAAAGAATATAATCATGGTTGATGGTAGACATCTTAGTTTTGATAACAATGCTAAAGGGAATATAATTGGTCTTTGGAAAATTTGTAATTCTTGTATTATATAAATTTTCAAGCTTCTATTTGTATATGGATAAATATAAAATAGGATTATAATTTCTGAATTTTGTGATGAAGGTTTTAATGTTAAATTTAATAATAATTTCAAAAAAAATTATCCTAAAAATTCAATATTTTTTACTACTTTAGTAAATGATAATGTTTGTTTTTTTAATTTATATTAAGTTTTTTCCCAAAACATTTCTTATGTAAGTGAAATTCATAAATAGTCTTGGATTTGGAATAGGAGACTAGTCCATTGAAATATTCATTCAATTAGAAGGATAACTAGAAAAGGTTTAGTCAAGGATCTTTCTAAAATATAATTCTCGTATGAAATTTTTTTTACCCATGTTGAAAATGGAAATGAAAAAAATTTATTCTAAATCAAAGAAATAAGTTTCAACTTCTCAACCCATAGAGTTGGATCAGAAGGATTTGTTTACCATCTAGAGTTTCTATCTTAAATGGGAAGAATTGTGTTGATGTTCTAGTTGATTAATTTTCTAGAAAACCTATATATTCTTTATATCTCACAAAAGTAAAGCATGTACCTATTTTCTAATTATTCAAAATTTATAGAAAGTATTTGTGGTTATAAAATTAATACCTAAATAAGTTATCATGGCCATGAGTTCAAAAATTAATATTTTTGATCATTTTATCGAAACATGGCCATGATCACAACTTTTATACTCCTAGAACCCCACTTCAGAATGGTGTGGTGGGTATGAGAAATATAACACTACAAGAAATCACCCTAACAATGATCAATTTGTATGATTATTCTATTTATATTTGAGAATAATCTTTGAAAACAACTTGTTATATATTCAATAGAGTTTTAATTAGACCACTCTTAAAAATGACCCCTTATGAAATATGGAATGGAAGATAATCCAAAGATAAATTACATTATAATATTTGGCTGCAATTTTTTTATTCTCAATATTAATGATAATCTTGAAAAAAATTCATTCAAGAGTAATGAAGCAATTTTCCTTGGGTATTAAAAAAACCAGTAAATCATATAGGGTGTTTAACAAAAGAACAAAAATTATGGAATATTCTTTAAATGAAAAAAATGATTAAACATGTCCAAATGAGCCTAAAATATCTTTAGAAAATCTTGAAGATGATCTTATTATCCTGAAATTAAATTCTAAAAATGCTGAAAATTATTTCACAGCTTCTATAAGAATTCATTCAATTTTGATAAACAAACAAAACCATAACCTGTTGAGGATAATGAAATATCCATCACTTTTTTAATAGAACTTTTAGGAATCTTAGATATCAACTCTAAGATCTTATAGTTGGAGACTTAATAGAGGAACACAAACTAGAACTTATTTTAGAAATCATGTTTAATATCAAGATTTCATTTCACAAATTGAACCTAAGAATAACAATGATTCATTTAACGATGAATTATGGGTAATAAAAATGCAAGAATAACTTAATCAATTTGAGAGGAACCAAGTCTTGGAACTGGTGGATAGACCTAAAGGCTAACTAACTGTTGGTAATAAATGAGAGTATACAAACAATGTTGATGAATCAAGTGCTATGGTTAGAAATAAAGCTATACTAGTTTCAAAAGGATATAACCAATAAGAAGGTATTGAATTTGAGTAAACCATTTCACAAAAAGATATGCATTATTAAATGGTTATATTGTTGAGAATGTTTTTTTGTAACAACCCCTAGGATAATAAAATCCATATTTTACAAATATTATTTTTAAATTAACTAAATACTTTTATGGTTTAAAAAAGACCCTAGAGCTTGGTATTATAGGTTCATCCAATTTTTAATTTCTATAGGTTTTACAAAATGGTATAGATGAGGCTAATTTGTTTATAAAATTGATTTCAATGGATGTTTTAGTTGAGAAAATTTATATTGATGGTAGTATTTTTGGATCTTGAAGAAATAATTTGTGTACATAATTATGAAAAATAATAAAAATTAAATTTAAAATGAGTATAATTGGTGAAATTAAATTTTTATTAGTTTTCAAATGATTAAAAATTAAAAATAAATTATTTTAAATTAAATAAAGTACACAAAATATCATATAAAACAATTTGGTATGGAAAGTACAGAAGGTAGTGATACTCCCATGAGTACTAATTGCAAGTTGGATCTTAATTAAACTAGAAAATTAGTTGATCAAACAACTTAGAGAGGTATGATAGGAAGCTTACTATACTAAACTAAAAAGAGATCTTATATTATGATTAGTGTGTGTATGTATTCTTGATTTCAAGAAAACCCAATATAATCACATATATTATCTATAAAATGAATTTTTGAATTCCTCAAGAATACAATAAACTTAGGATTATTTTACTCAAGGGGAAAAGAATTTTATTGGGCTATTAATTCAGGTGCAGATTTTAGTGGTTGTAATTTAGATAGAGAAAAACTTTTGGAACATTTCACTTTCTAGTAAATTCCCAAATATCATGGTATAGTAAGAAGCTTGACTCTATTTAATCCCATCACTTTCTAAGAGATAATTACCAAAAAGGTGGTATAACTCTTGAATTAATAGGTAATGAGCATCGTATTGCTGATATATTTACAAATCCTTTTAATGTTGATAGAATAATGTATTTTATATTTTAATTAGATATGATATATTTTGTTTAAATTTTTTTGATTGTTAATTATTTATTTAGATGTTAAAATGTTTTGACTTTTGTTCTTAACTTTTATCCTAAAATATTTGTGAAGTTTATTTCTCCTGGTCAGTAGGTTGAATGTGAGTCTGCTTTTGTCCATATAGTCAGCATGCTATCGTGAATACTTGTTACCATATAATATATACTCACATGGTTACTATTTTTACAAGGAATATATGTTCATATATTTGATTAATTATCATGAATTTATTATTATTATGGTTATAACACCTACTGTATGTTCTGGTTAGTATTTCTATCATGATAATGATATTTATAGATCCATGGTAATTAGACTTACTTTGTCTATTTATACTTTGATTTTTTTGGGAAAATATTTTGGAAGGATTTATTTTAATTTTATTATTATTTTAATCCCTAATTGATTTAACTTAAAAATTTGAATATGAAATTGAACTATCACATGCCTTTTTCTATAGATCTCCTATATCTATTTAGGATCTTCTGAGTGGACTGTATTATATCATCTCAAATCTCTCACAATCTCATCTCAAACCACATTCTACCTCTCATTTTCAATCCTTTAGATATCTAAAATCATATCCAAATTCTGATGATTAATCATTTTTAAAAAAATGCATTCCTAGTTTAGTCACCCCTATTGAAGAATTCGAATAAGATAAAAGGAAACTCAAGTACTTCAGCCTGGCTGAAAACCCACATCTTGTTAAATAGACAATTTTAGAGAATAAAGTAGTCAAAAGTCAATTTTTGAATTCAAGGTGATTGATATTTAGGAATTCAAATCATAAATAATGATAGGATTAGTAGTTTAAGGAAAATGGTACACCTTTCTATCTGAACATTGTTAAGGAATTTTATGCTAATATTGAATTATATCATATAGAAAAAAAGGATAATTAAAATCAAGGATTAATGATGAAAATTTTAATTTCTCATCAAATCATTGGGAAACATGTTTGGGTGTACTCCACAGTGGTTTGTATGGATATTATCAAATTTTGTATTATGTTAATAATCTAAACCTTGAGTTTGAGAATGTCCTATATGAACTCAATGGTAATTTAACTTCTATAAGACCCACATTTATTTTTCCAAGTAGTGAATGTAGGATCCTAGAAATGTTTTTTCAACAAGTAGTTTTTCTGAGGATATGAGATTTTAGTATTTTAAAGCACTAGGATCTATTTTTTAAGTTTTTAAAGAATAATGGTGACCAGATCAATCTATACAAATTTATAGTACATCTTATTTTTTTCTATGTAAATGAGTTTTAATATTTATATCCTTACCATATCCTAAATTAATTTCTATTCTTCTAGAGTAAAAAAACTAATTCCTCAATAAGAGGATAAAATAACTTCTTTTGATAGTTTCTATCATAATCAAAAGATTTATATGTAAATAAAAGTTAACTGGAATCCTTGGAAACAAGAATGGTTAACTTACCCAAAGAATTTGTAAAAGAAATTAATCCAGTTAAGTGTCTAGTTAGACTAAGAGATATTATTGATATAGGTCTTGAAGGAGATGAAATTATAGATTAATCTATTAATGTTGTTTCTCATACCAAAAAATAATTGGAAGTAAGTAAAAAAGAATAATTTTTTGAATAAGATGATGAGGAAGTGGAAGAAGAGTAAATTGAGGATTTGATCTTAATAAAGAAGTTCAATTAGCTTCTGTAGATGATCTGGTGTGGAATAAACTGGCGAATGATATTCTGATAGGTATAGATCAGAGTGATCTCCTATTATTGGGATTACCTCTAGGAAAACATTACCATATTAACATTATAAGGGGGATCAGTCCCCTAAATCATTTTTATTGGGATAAGCTTATCCCGGTTCAGATGATAAAGATCATGGAGGTAGTCTAACTATACATGGTGGACCTTCCACTCTTTATGTTCAATGAACCTGGAAAGGATCTTTGATTTAAAAAGTTAATAATATATATATAATTGAAACTTCTTTGTTTTTTTATCATGGGGAAATGGTTAAAGATTCAAATTTTGATGTAATTTAAGTTTCTTCCAGATTTTAGGATTAATATATGAGATATATTTAAATGGAGGATTTATGTGAGGAAGATGGTAAGCATTTGGATAGTGATCTTTATCCTTCTGTTCCTATACATTCTATTCCATCAAACTCATATGTCACTAAGGATGACCAGGTTTTATTCAAATTAGATATATTGAAGATAATAAAACATGAATTTGATAAATTTTATAATGATTTAAATGGTGTGATACATGAGGATATTTTAAAATTCGTTACGTTGGTCATTAATCATCTCTAGGCCAGATTTAATTTCAGCATAAAAATGATTCAAATTAAGATTGAAATTATGATAGCTTGGATGGGTTATCCTCAATATGATCTATTGTACATAAATATTCAATTATAATATAGATTCATAAATGTTTTGTTCCATCCTGTTCATAGTTCTTATGCACCTCCAGTTATTGAGTAAAAAATAAAATACTTCATTCGGGATGAGCTCCAATTTCTGTTTTAAGAATTAAAAAAACTCATGAAGTTGTGTATTACTAGTTTCAAACCCATGCTACTAAGACCCTCACTTTAGTTCATGAGTAATCCAAAAAAGCTAGTTGGGATATAAAAACAATCAAAGGGAAATTTGTTTTCATCTATGAAGTATCATTACAAAGTCATATTTGAAAATATGTTTAGAACTATTGATTTAGATTTTATGATTCCCCCAATAACTCAATATTTTATGTCTCAATTTGAGAAGTAAAAATATTGGAATCCTATTTTGAAAGCTTTTGTGGAGAACTGAAATTTTCTTCAATCCTTGGAGTATGGTTCTTGAGCTTTTTGTGAGTTCACATGGTTGATGGAACCTTTACAATATACATCTCAGACTTCTAACTTAGCTCCCTCATCCATTTTTATGTCTTGGTATACTACCTCTCCTATAATAAATCCTTTTGGCCTCACCAATTCCTAATCCTTTTAGCATATTAGAACAGTTTCCTGATTTGTAGTTATTCGAGCCCTTCCTCTTATTCCACTCCTATGACTACCTCTTCTTCTACCTTTACATTCAATGTAAAGGATCTTATCCTTCTTATAGATATGAGAGATAATCCTAAGTTAGATTCATATTAGGAATTATGATGGGTATTTATTGTACTAAATATTTACCCTTTTGTTGTAATATCATATTCTATAGGAATTTCATTCTCTATTTATTAAATTTATTTTCTATTATTTATTTTTCTCTCACTTTTTGATAATCTCAATAAAGGGATAGTAATGTTGCAAAGGAGAAAAATGTGTTAAATTAAAATTCATGAAATAAATTATAATTCATTTGATTTAATGCAAACAATTTTTATTAATTTTATAAGCTTATTTATATTATTTCAATCATCTGATAATATACTTTTTATGTATTCAATTCATTTCAATTTACATGTCATAATTTTTATCATAAAAAATAGAGATATTGTTGGATTAAACCAGCACCTATTTATTTTAATTATCTCATATCATGCTAATCTAATTATTAATGTTTTTCATGTTTTCTTTTATAAAATGGTTTACCAAAAAAATTTGAAAAATGGATAAATATAAAACTTATAGTGAAACCTTACCACACATTAAGTTTCACACTACCATATGCACATGAACTTTTTACAGTGATACAAGTGAAAAAACTCATCTAATTCACACCCTTACCAAAATAAGGAAACTAACTTACCTCATAAAGTAAATCAACTTACCACAAGAATGAAATCACCTTAAAACATCAAGGAAATCAACTTACCACAATAAAGAAAATATATGGCTACAAGAAGAAATCAAGTTACCATTCTGAGGTATGTATAAACTTTCATAAACTGATATACTAATAATATATCTCTAATGAATTGACCGTAATAATAATAAGATTACCACACAAATTCATCATATAAGCGCATAAAAAGTTTAGTTGTCCACATAAATAGATGACCCAACTACATCACCTTCCCACAACAGCTGATTGAGTTATGTTTTAGTTATCTTAGCTAACTATACGTCAATTGAATATTGATTACTATGTCTAACTTAGTAGTGGGGATATAAAAAAATTAAAAGGCTAGTTTTGACGCATTAAATAAAGCATAAATTCATTTAATGAAGGTTTATTATTGTCCAATGGGTACTTCTGATGAATATCTCTTTATATAGATTAATTTGATCATGATGAGACAAGTGATGATGCACTACTAAAAAGTTTGTATTTCTTACAAATAATAACATAGAATATTTATGTGAGTTCCTTCTAGGAAACTCTATTTTTCTAAACTTGTTGAGAAATTTGTTCAAGCTCCTTCCAAAGACAAAATAAAGCGTGCAAGATAAATAAATCATCATGGATTGATCTAAATTACACTTTATATCTTTCTATCTCTTAATCATTTTATTTTATGATTTACTTTTGAGCAATGTGTTAAAGTACTCCATTTATCTATACACATTATATCCGGTTCTTAAAATGGAGTGTGTTAAATATAGTATTTCAAAACCATTCTATTTTATTCCTATGTATAACTATTGAAGATTTTATGTGTGAACTAGTATTTTTTTCATCCTATGCAGAATTGTGAAGGATTATCAATCTCTAGACATCCTTGTGCGCTATTTATTGTAATAACTAATAAAATTTGGGGATCTATTTATTGTTATAATAAACTTCTTGGTAGTATGTGATTTCCAAGAGAAGGGGATTAAATAACCTCTTTATAATGAACCCCTTATCTTATTTCTAATGTTTATTTTGTAAAGTTTTGTTTATTTTAATGGAAAATTGATTTCCATTTCCAAATCTATAAACAAAATTATACTTTGATAGTTATTCTTAATTTTTTTATATAACTTTTTTGACTAAGTAACTTAGTTTCAAAATTTAAATTATTTATAATATATTTTCACATATCTTTAATCCTGCCTCTAATAAATTATTTGAAAGATAAAATTTATATATTTCTTCTAGTTAATTAAATGGGAGTTTTTATTAAATTGGGGATATGTGTTTTTAAATTATTATCAAAATAGAAATATAATTAGTAATAGAATACACCCCCTTCTTATGTTACTCACTTACACTAATAATAATTAACATTTCATTGGTTTCTATAGTTTTACTATCAACATGATCATAAATTGGTGTATTATTAGTGGGCCTAAGAATACAAACCTACCGAGACACTCTAGGGGATATTCTTTGCTGATTCCCACGATCCTTACTAACCATTATCATTTTTTTAAATATACTATTTTGAGTACCGAATAACGTAATGACCATGGATAAAATAGATAAAAATGTAGAGATTCACATGTTAAGGTATATATTAATAAAGTTGTGATTTTATGTATAATGGGTTAGTTGAATTTTAGGAGAACAGATTTCAATAATTTTTTTCTTTATAATAATGTAATAAATTCCTAGATAATTTGTGACAATTATTTTTTAGGATTTTCAGGATCAAATAACTAAACCTAAAGAAATATACGATGGAATGAGAGTGATTTTTATTAAACTGAAATATAATGTAATAGTTTTCAAGAGTAGTACATTTTGAGGTTGAATTTGTCATGAAATAATTTAGAAATAATTCTATTATGGTTTTTTCCTCAGGTTAAATCCTTTTGGTTTTAGTGATGGAAGAAGCCAGAATAAATTAGCCTAGTAATAGATTCTATAGATGATGCATGGATTGTACCAACAAGAAACCTAATAGGAGAATAATTGAAGTGAGAAAATTTTTGAATATGTCAACCCAGATATCAAGAATCATAATTAAAAACATGAACATAGTTACTTTTACAAAAACAATAAATAATAAAAGGATAGAGTCTCATGGAAGATCAGGTTATGAAGGAAAGAGACTCAATTTCCAATATGTCAAAAATGTGGGAAGAAGAACCTACCAAAATTTCTCAGTGGAACTAGAAAATGTTTTAACTATGGGGAAGAGAGACATTCAGAAACAAATTTATAAGGAAAAAATGAATCATTTATTAATTTTTTTAAGGTTTATATCTCTATGGGTATTATACCCTAATTAATATCTATATTTTATATACCATGTGTAGTTTCTATTATTGGCTGGTAATTAAAATTTTGAGGATGTATTTTATTAGATGGGAATGTAATTCTAAAATACTGAAAAGTATATTTTCCTTTGAAAAGAAATGTGTCTAATAGATTACTTCATATTTAACATTGTACCTAAAGGACACATAAAACCTTTAATATATATTCATCTCAAATTGGTTACATAATTAGCCGGAATAAATAGATGTTGATGTATTATTAAATATATTTTTGATATATATATATAAACATAAATTTAATAAAATGGAAATGATTTTTATATTCATCATGAAAATACTATCTTGATATTATTGTTTTGGATTTTTCTAAAAATAGTGATTTTTAAGTGAACTATGAAAAGTTCTAATTTTATAAAAATAATGAATTTTGTGAAATTATCAATATATAGGTAGAACATGGAAATTTATAAAACCATTTTCACGAAAAAAATACTTATTATATAATATATATATATATTAAATTTAAAAAAATGGTTTTATTTTAAGAACTAATGTTTAATATTTTAGATCTTAAGTTACAATATTCTCTGAAAATGTTTTTAATACATTATCTATTTATTATTTTAGATTTAATTTTTATTAATTTTCAAAGGAGATTAAGAATAAATTAATTTCAGATTTGAAATTATAAATTATAAAGTATTTAATAAGGTCCATTTTATTTTTAGGCATAAAAATGAATTATTTTGGTGAAAACATGTTACCATGGTAAAATCCAAAATGATAAAAGGGTTAACTAAAGTATTAAAAGGAATAAAATGTTAAAACATGTATCTAACTGATTGGTTGAGGTGTGGACCAGCCAAACCTTATCTTTAATCCATTAATGTCCATTTTATATCCCTATTTAGATATTAAACATGTTATCTATTTATATTAATTTGATATAACTATACAAATGTCATTATCCCTAGGGGCCTCTCATAGCCCCTTCAAGACTGCTCTAAATGTCATGACCCACTCCTTGAAAATGTTATGCCTCATGGGCCAGTAATGAGATAAGGGGGCAGTGATTTTCTAAGTCCCACCTCTATTATTACTTGAGTTGGCGACCTACACTAAGGGTATAATAAGAATACAAATGACAGGAATTAACCACTAAGAGAACATGTAGAAGAGAGAGATAAGATAAATAAACCAATAAAAACCTGATTAGAGAGATATATATATATAATAAATTCAAATTTAATGATAAAATTTCATATAGTACGAAAACAATTGAAAGAGAAACTACAAGTACCAAGATGTTAACTGAGCAGTGACCAAGATTCCAAAATAACACCTGAAAAATCGTGACCTAGTAATATCTAATCCAATCTACAACCTACTCTTATTGACCTAAAAATAGTTTTTATATATTTATGGGGTGAGCATAATAGTATACTCAGTAGGAACCTCCCTGATCCTCTCATGAAAAGGATAAATAAATAATGCTAAATCTTAATGAATAATAGTGAAACTAACTCATCACCTAAATAGGTAGAGTAAGTCCGCAGCCTCACTGTGAATAAATATCTCCAAGTATCACATACAAGAGATTATATAATATATTAATGAAACATCATGGGTACCCTATTCCCACATTTCCATTCGTTTTTATCCCTTCAACAACATTTCAAGTTCTAATCCACCTCTCTCCATAAGTAAGCCAGCCTGGGGACACCTAGGATAAGTATCACAACATGAACCTAGTGCATTATATCATAAAATGATGTCATATCACATATCCATATAATAAACATGTATATTGTGGGAGCTACCACAACCAGTATGATGTGTATCATATATCAGGTATTATACCTCAAGCAATCACATCCTATACACCAATTAAGGTAACTCAATCCATCACACCGTATATATATCATACCTGTAATAATCCTTTAAATACTATATCTAGGGATAAAATTGTGTGAAATAACTATAATCCATCACACCCATCTACACCCATTTATTGAAAAACTAACAAACATTCATACAATCACATATAACTACAAAGAGAAGAGAGTGGGCCAGATGGGGTAGTCATCTATCCATTCTCCCATAAGGATATTAGGGAAAACACCCACCCATAGTCCACTGGGTTTCAGTCTCCCAAACCGACATGGTTTGGGTAGAATATGAAATCAAACAATATATAGGATATAATATATCTCACAACCACACTATATTTATAACCTATAACTAATATCAAATGCAATTATAGTCTCTTGGAGACCCAGTTTTCACTACTAGGGCCTGGATATCCTATAAGTAAACAAGCATTTTAAAGAGAGAAATTATATCACTTACATCATTTTTTTCATTTAATTTAATTAATAAATTCTTTATTAATTAATAAACAATACAAATTATTCCAAATTATATTACATTAATCATCAGAATAAATCTGATTCCCTCCATAAATAATCCAAACCAAGTCCATGATTTCTCAAGATCATCTCATTTTCATTCCAGCAACACCAACCCCATGGGTTAAACATTTATTAAATATTATTATTGTCATTTCATAATCCCAGGTACTCTAGGAAAATAATAATATTATACCACAAAAAGGAAACATGCAACCAAGAACATCCAAATGCCTCAAGTAGTGGGAAAATAAAAGCAAATAAAATAAGACACTTTGTCATTTTCCATTAAAGAGATTCACTTTAAACAAGAATCAAGATTTATCACATCAATAGAAAATCCCATATTCAACATGTTCCATCATCTCTACTATCATACCTAACACCCACATGTATATCTCGATACATATCACCATTATAGGCATCAACTTCTGCAACATCATCCAAGCCTCCCTTCCCCATATCACATCATCCATCCCAAGATCATATATCCCGGGCTCAAATCACAACCCAAAGCTATGATCAAATCTAGAACACATATGAAAATACATAGGAAAAATATTCAAAAGTCTTATTAGTCCCTCAAAGCATGAAATATATCCTTCACATGAAATTGAGGTCTGACAAATCCAAACTCATCAACACTCACAAAAAAACAGGAAACTCAGGGCCCAGAAATTACCATTATCAAAAAAATAGTTTTTAATACATCTTGAATTAACTAATTCATTATTAACAGGTTTAAAATATAGAAAACTTAAGGCATAGGCTATAATAATTTATCACAACATTCTTCCTAGCATAAAAATTGTTTTATCAAACTGTGAGAAAATATTTCTTCAATTAACCTGCCTTTTAATTATTATCCTCAATAAGAATTCACATGATTTAGGTTATTTATCAATTTCTTAAACACATGGATGATCATATTCAATTAAACATGCAAATTGAATTAATTTTATTATCATAAAATCGTAACAAAAATTGTATTACAAATATTCTTTTTTGTTAAATTCTTAATCTAATTAATCAATTTATTTCCGTATTTATATTATTTACC
This sequence comes from Viscum album, assembly GCA_963277665.1. NCBI lineage: Eukaryota > Viridiplantae > Streptophyta > Magnoliopsida > Santalales > Viscaceae > Viscum > Viscum album. Next base: position 196,302,737 of record OY728145.1, read on the forward strand.
ATTTTCCATCAGGAATGGCATGCTAATACATAGAATAAAAAAATAATAATCATAGAATTGATAGAACACTATATATAAAAAAATAACCAAACCATTATTATGGTATAAAGTGAGACCATTAACATGTGATCACTATCTAGTTTTACTATTAATCTTATTCAATCATTGTTATGTTACTTTAATTTTGATCTGAAAGGATAATAATTTTTAACCTAATGATTTCATGTAAATAAATAGGAGAATATATGAATCACATACCTCAAAGGAATCAATTTTATTCACAAAATAATGTATGAACATCATATATCTCTATCTCCCCTCCCAAAAGGGCTACATCCAACCAAGGATTTCATGCCACAACCACACTAACAAAAAACCAAGAACACCCCATCAAAATAATAGAGAGAAACTACCATCTCATGACAAGAAGAAGCAGATGGATTCATATCAGATAACCATCATATAAAATGGTAGAACGTACCTTGGATCACTGAGGATCAAATATATAAGGGTTGTATAGATCCCCTTTGAAGGGCTCCCTACATGCTGAAGAAGAATTATTTTGGATGCCTAAAGATATGGAGAAGAGTAAGGGTTTGAGTGAAGATAAGCAGATTTTCACAATATAAATGCATTGTCTGGGGTATTTTTACAGTATTAACCCCCCATGCATTATAAATATGTTGAACATTAAGTTCCACCAAATAACAAGTTTCCTTAATAATTTCAAATCATGATTGATTTATTCGAAATTTATAGTTTATGGCGTAAAGTGCATGAGATACATAACACAAGTTGTAACCCACTTTAGTATATAAAATTCATTTTTGTTGTAAACCCTTCCTTTAAATAATAAATTTTCTTTTATCTCAACTCTTTGCATATAAACACCCCCAGACCCCCACAAAGACTCTGTTGAGCATCATGGGCTTTAGAAACACACATAAGATTGAACTAAAAGGATATAATTCCTTACATCATGTACCTATGAAAATATATTCTAACTTAAGAAACTAAAACCCAACCCAGCTATAAAATGAAGGAAATTATCTAATCAGCCACCCCATGATATACCTCTTAAGAAACTCTCTATCATAGGAGATCAACCACCTAATTAGTGGAATTTATGCTGAAGCACTCAAAAGAAACAATCAACTCCTTAACATTCTCTCAGGGGTGAATTACAATTATTTAAGAGATAAACAACAAATGGGTTGGGGTATTGATCAAGTATATGTGACTAATCTTCCCAGGTACTCTCCTCTAAGACACCATCCTACCACAAAGCATGAACCTATGAAATAACATGCATAAACAACACCTTCTCTTATTGGTCTGGGATATTGATAGGCCACTCCTAAAAGGTCACATAATCATAAACATCAATCTTCCCTCAATATATGATGGGATATTCTTCATTAATTTAATGACGGAGCTGTAACATGCAAAAGACATCATGTATCTGGATCATTTGTGGGGGACGTTCAATCTGATACAATATATCTCTGACAAAAAAAAATTAATTATTTTATTATTAATTTTAATTTTTTAAATCCAACAAAATTTTTATTCTAAGGGAACCTTTCACATTATAATCATTTTTGAGATTATTTTCTTAAATGACCTATTTTGGATTTTAACTGCTTTAATTTATTTCAGTATTCCGTCCATTACATTTTATACACTAATAAAAATTGAAAAAAAATCTTTTTTATGTTTCTATAAATTTTGGTATTCATTTTATCTTTCTTGAACTTGAGATTAATGCACCATTTGATGACCCCAAATCAGCAGACTAGTTTGGGCTCGAAAACTATGCACAAATATGAAGAATTTTATTTCTGGGACTGTATCTCATAAATTGATTTCCTAAATGATTTGAAATTATACAATGAACTAGAGTAATTCTAGGGTAAAAAAATTTACTAATGTGGTCATACCTTATTCAAAATTTATCAAGGTCATATTTTCATGGTAACTTGTAGCATTGGAATATGAATAGTCATCCTGGATAAAACAAAATCCAGAAGTAATATGGATATATCTTTCCAAAAATGTGTCCAATGAATATTAAATTTCTTTATAGATATAATATTGATAAATGAATAAATTTTTAAAATAAAATTTTTCCCAAATATGCTTTAATTGGTGTTACCATGAGAAAGTATTTGGAGGACTCGTTTGAAGCCAACAATTTCACCTCTTTTTCCTATAAAAGAGTGTTTATTCTTAATCTCAAGTTGTTTATAAATAAGAGGTAGCATTGTTTGTCCATTAAATCTAGATTTGTAGTTTATTTTATGTTTTAATACAATCATTAATGTTTAGTATATGTTTTTCTTCTTCTTTATTTCATTATCATATATTTTATCTTTCATGTTTCCACATCTTTCTCTACCCAATTGTGATCTATTATACACATGATTATGAGTAACTGACCCAAGGAAGTTCATAATAGATCAATACAGTGGTGATCCCAAGTTATTTCACATTCATTTTTAGTGTTTGTTATTTTATTAGAGTTCTTTTGAGGGAGATATTAGTGGGAAAGGTGCCTTTGTGTCTCCACTTTCCACCTGAGGCTTAGATTTCACTTCTTCGATATACTCCCTCAATCAAGGAGTTGGATGTGCGGTCTATTTACGATAATTGGGAGAAATGTATATTCATAGCCATATTTATAATTGGATGTTAATGAATATTATGTATCATGTTCATTAAGTATATTTGAAACTAAAAATAGATGATGATGGTTCAATCTAGGTGTTCTAATGGGTGGATCTCCTTTCTGTCTAACATTATCATTCCGTCTGCATTCTACATTGCAAGTTTAATTTTTTTTATTGCATTGATTATTTGTCATTTTCATGTTTTATTTAGTTTACTTTTATAAATAAAAAAATATAATTATATGTAGTGAGTGATTGACCACAATAGCTCCTCAAAAGAATTACCTAGGTCATCCCATGTGCTACACTTAGTTATAAATATATTTGAGAGAATGCATGACAATGATTCATCAAATTGGCATAATATTTGGGGATCAAAGTCGTCTTCACTGACTATTTATATTCAAATTTTTCAAATAATTTTTTTTTAATTAAAAACCCTAAAAATCATAAATTTTATAAAAAATTGAAAATAATATCTTTGTTCAATATTCCTTTCAATTATAAATTATTATGTATGGAATAACCAATATCAGGTTCCAGATAATTTTTACAATGATCTTGATGATTAATTTCAAAGTATTAGTGATAAAATTAAAAACCTAGAGAGACAAATATAATGGATGTTTGAATATGTACAAGCATTTCAAGAGAAACCTGAGAAGGATACTAAAGAAAAATGAGTAATGGATGAAAGTTCACCTATCTTTTCTTACGTTAATGAACCTAAGATAGGTGAGAATGGACTATTAAATGAATCAATTACATCATACTGTACTCAAACATTCCTTAAGGGGTTCTCAGAAGAAAAAATTCAAGATCATGAACTTATGGGATATCAACATTGTTTTGAAAAATTTTGGAATCTCGTTGTAAAAGATAACCTTAAACTTGATCTTACCATCCTTGATAATAAACAATCATCACCACTATACCTCTCTATTTCATTGGAATATGATGAACAATATGAACCAGATGATATTTATTTTCCAACAGTCCTTCCATAAGATATATTTTTCTAATATAACATACTTGAAAGGGATGATTTCTTTATTGATTCATCACATTTTTCTCTTATTTAAGTTGAATTGTTCTATGAATTCACTTTTTATAAAATTTCTAATGCAACAAAAATTGATCAGGACTTTTATGTTAATGAAGATACCACCCAATAGGTGGTTATAGAAGAAGAATATTTGGAAAAATGGTGGTGGTGTAACTAGCTCATATATAACAACTTGCATACCATACGGAGGAGGAAACCATGGAAGTTTACTAGGAGCACCCCTATATATTTTACCTCCCACTCTTGAACTCAAATCATATCTTTCTTGATTCTTGGGGGATGTGAATTTTACTATATTATTTGGGGATCTATATTTTTGGTGATTACACATGGAAATTCGGAAAATCCACATGTTGTGGTATATCTCAAACAAATCACATCCACCGTCTAATTGAAGATAATCTACTACAACTACCTGACTAGGGGCAGTAAAAACCTAGCAATTTCTTGGGGTTCTAAACCAATAATTAACCCATTTTATATCCCCTTTCTCTTTATCTTTATTTATTTTTTATATTTATTGTCATTTTTTCTTGTAGTTTTAAAGTGGAAGCAGATAGAAGCTTAACTCAAGGAATCCACTGAAAAATAAATCAAGTTATGTGTTTCCATTTCTTTATTTTATTTTCTTCCAAATTTAAATTATATGGGAAAAACTTCTTTATCTGAATTGATATAAAAATTATGTAGTAAATTTAATAATTTTGGGTGGGTATTTCAACTATTTTTAGTAATTTTTTGTTTTCTTATATTTTATTTTTCGTGTCTTTTTCGTAATTTTTCATGTTTTTCTTTATAATTTTTTTGTTGTGTTTTTTTAGATACAGGAGCTGAATATAATAATTTAGAAAATGAAAACTACCTTGGTATTTTTGGGACATTACTTGATTTAAATGTTTAAATATTTAAATGATTTATGAATTTATTTTGTTTCTTGACTTCCAATATTTTTCATTTTATGAATTTTGATTGATTGTGAAACTCATGTGTACTATTAGTATCCAAATTGAAAATCATACACGAACTGAGAGGTTTTAAACTTTTGTTACATCTTATTTAACTGTTCATTTTTATTTAGAGTCTAGATACATGTTTTGGGATCCATAACATTTTTTTTAATTTTTAAATATTTTAGAGTTCATGGAATGTGCTAAATATGATTAAGGCACCACTTTGAAATACCTTTTTATATTAAACTCTTTCTTCTCCTACATGTTTATATGACCTTTACTAATCCCCCATTTTCCATGAAATACCTCATTATTAAGACACGTGACTATCCTTTTATCACCTTCCAAACTTATCTATAATTTGAAGGCATGATTATTATTGAACTCAAGTATGGGGGAGAATATGAGTTGTATTTTTCTGTCATAAAGAATCATTTCTATATGAATTCAAAGTGTTTCTATATTTACGGCTATTTTTTGGAAGAAAATTCATGATGAAAATATGGATGGGATGAAAAATATCATTACACAACAGGAATGCGTGTTCACCAATTTTTTAAGACCAAATATACATCTCTTTTCCTCAAAAATATAATTCTGAAAAGAAACATAGATTTGAATTCAAGCTAAAATAATGTTGTAAATTGGGGAAAAGAGGGGAGAAATTTATCATTTATTCTGAAATTACAAGTGAGAACTTACCAAAGGAAAATATATTTGGATGCTATTAATTTTTCATATGATTTAGGAGCACACTATTTTTCATGAAAAACTATTTTCATGCATTTACATCACTTTAGAGCTCAACCCACCTAATTTTACCAGAGATTGTTTTTACATTTAAAACACATCAACCCTCATCCTCTAAGAATATTTTAAAAAGACATCATTATTGACATATTTTTTACCCTATTATGTTTAGATAATATGAGGATATAAATATTATGGAAATCACAAATTGTTTTGAGAATAAGAAAACTTTACATTAAAAATCCTTGAGTGGAGAGAGAAATATGTTTTCTGCGTGGTAGGTACAACATGCATGTGAAGATTAAAATGAGATTGAATCGATAAATATTATTTTTTAGGAGTTAAAAAATTTGTATTCATATAGGAGGCAAGATATTTTCTTTTATATATTAATTGAGTTGTGTTGTCATTTATGGTTTGGGAAATTTGTTTTGACATTTGTATAAGCTGATTGCCTTGGAGTGAAATGTTTAACTGTGGTGGAATTGATAGATAAAATATTTTAAATTATTTGATTCTTAATTTAAATTTGTTTAATCCCCCCAAAGAGTTATTCCTAGGGAAATTTTCACATTTTATGGTTTAGAATCGTTTTTTAACTTAATTGCTAAAATGACCTATTTTAGATTTTTTCTATTTTAGTTTATTTCTATATTTAAACTGTTACATTTTATAAACTGATAAAAATTGAAACATTTTTATTTTTTAAAGATTATATCAATTTTGGGATTAATTTTATCCTTCTGAACCCTAAGATCAATCCACCATTTTAGGGCCCAAAATAAGCTCACAAGGTGAGCCTCAAAAACTGTGCATAGATCTGAAGAACTTTATTTCTTAGCCCATATCTCATCAACTATTAAACTAAATGAGATGAAATTCCATAATAACCTATAGGAAATCTAGGGAAAAACATTTATTAAGTTTAACATGCTTTATTTCTACTTTATCATGGTTAAAATGGCCTGAGAACTTACTGCATTGGAATACGAATAGTCTGCCATGATAAAATAAATCCTATAATTAATTAAGATATATATATCTCCAAAAAAGTCCAATTAATATTAAAATTTGTGTGTTGAAATAGTAGTGATAAAAGAATAAATTTAAGAATATAATTATTTCCAAAATTTCTATTTATTGGTGTTACCATTTAAAAAAAATTGGATGACTATTTTGGATCCAACCATTTCACCTCTTTTTGCTATAAAATTGTGTTTCTTATCCATCTCAATTTTTTAGAAACTGAGGGGTATTATTTTTTGTAATTATATATAGTTTTTTATTTTATTTGATTTAGAAATAGTATCATTAATTTTTATTATATTTTAGTATTATCATTCCTTTCATTCTCATATTTTAATCTTTTATGTTTCCACCTCATTTTCTTCCCTATTGTGTTCTATTATACACATGATCATGAGTAATTGACCCAAGGAAGTTCCTAAGGGATAAGTATAGTGATGAACCTGAGATTGTTTCACATTAATTTTTTATGTTACTTAATTTTTTATAGGTATTCCAAGGAGTCTTATTGGGTAATGTGCCTTTTGTGTCTCCACTTTCCAACTGAGGCTTAAATTTCAATTCTGTAATATTCTCCCTCGATTGAGGATGTAGATGTGCGGTCTCTCAAGGATTGTTGAGATCACTATATATTCATAACCAGAGGAATACTTTAATGTTTATACATACAATGGATAATTTTCATTAATTATATTTGAAACTAAAAAAAGAGAAGATGAAGGTTCAATATGGATATTCTCCTAATAAGATCTCATTTCTGTCTAACATCAATCATTCTGGATGCATTCTGCTTTTAATGTTAACTTTTCTTTATCTTGTATTGATTATTTTTAACTCTCACGTTTTATTTAGTTTTATTTCATAAATATATATACATATATGTAAATTGAATTATATGTAGTGGGTTATTGACCACAATAACACCTCAAGATAATGACCTAGGTCAGTCCCAGTGTTTCACTTAGTTATAAATATTTTTAGAGTGCGCATGACAATGCTTCATTAGTATCCAACAAGATCCAAAAGATCAAAATGCCCAGAAAATTAGGGATAAATCTTACTTCCATGACCAAACCTTCACTTCCCATGATGAGGAGTAACCTTCAAGAACATATTATCTCCAACTTCAAACCCATGAGGTCTCCACCTATGATCGATAAAGGATTTATGATGATCAGGAATTACTTTCATCCTTTCAAATATTACCTAAACCATATCTATTATATTATATACCATTTATGTTTTAAGAATCATTTCCTCTCAGAAAATGATCTAGGATAGTGAAGAACGACATGGTCGGTCATATAATTATTAAAATGGAAACATACTAATGGTGGATTGAAATATACTTATTGTAATAAAAATCATCCGAATTATTGTGCCACATTCAGAAACCTCCAAAATAAAGGATGAAATAATGAAAAATATCTACAAGAGTCTAGATGGTCTGCTCTTTACGACCATCCGTCTATGGAATAAAAACATTTGTAACAAATAAATGTGATCCAAATTCACCTTGGGTACCTCTCCATGCATTAAAAGTAAAATGAGGACATCAATCATATATTATCATCCTAGTTACTCAATGGAGTCTCACTGAAACCTCTAGATATTTCCTCAACAAAACCTCCACCTAAAATATTTCTCTGATCATTATGCAGTGGGAAAATTTCTTCAAATGATCCACTATCACACATATAGCATCATAGCCTCCCTAGGCTCAATATAATCTGAAAATTAATTCCTTATAGATTTCTTATCACTTCCTCTAGGGAACAACTAATGGATAAAGAAAAACACTGATAACACAGAACTCACCCTTCACCATCTATTAGATCGAACATTAAGAAACAAACTCTAAAACTGCATGATTCAATCCATGACACCAATATTAACCAATAAAATCTTAGTACATCTTCTTTATAATATATTTAATTCCATGGATTAGTAATAGAACTCATGGAGGACCATATCATGCATCATTGAGGGGATGAAAATACTCCTTTGGGAAAAACCCGATGTTGTTCATCCTAAACCCAACACTTAGGGGAATCACTAAAATCAACTCGGTCCCTCTAAACCACAACCTCATAATCCCCTTACTGAGAATACTCCACTTGATTCACTTAAGATAAATGAATGGTCATCTAGAAAAGATAACCTCAACCTCCAACATCCCTTATATTCATATGAATCACTAATATCTCTTCCCTAACTCTACCAGAATCCCAATATTCTCACATGGAATCACTATGTGACTTTCCACTCCACACATAAACTGCAACATTTCCCTTTTATAGCATATAAAAAACATGAATTTGTAATCCTATAAATATTAAATCCATCATTACTAGTAAAAATTCATGTAACTCTCAAAGATGACATACATTGGGCTCTTATGATTGATAAATACCACAAAATTCTTTCCAATGAGGTAATTTCACCACAAATTTATAGAAAACACAACTAATTCTAAGGTCATGGGTGGCATAGTTGTGATCATGGGGACGTATCTTCCAAGACCCATCAGAAACAACCTATCTCTACTGTATCAGAAAAAATACTAACTCAATACGTAAAGTATCATATAAAATCTCAAATTGAACTCCTAGTACTAGAAAACAAAATACTAGATCATTGACTAACTTCTATTTTGGGTGCTCAAAAGATACTTGAAATTGTTTATTCTATAATAATTTCTAATACTTTCTTGTTAAGGAGGTTAGAGGATTCACAACCTGAGACAAATTATCTATGAGCCTCCTTTAATATCATACAAGACCAAGGAAACTCATTACCTTTTCCATTTCCTTTGGGGATATCCAATAAACAAATTTCTCTATCTTCAATGGATCTAAAACTAAACCATTTTTAGCCAAGACATTCTCTAAGAAAAAACATCAAAAGCCAAAAAGTCATAATTCAAAAACTTCCCAATTAGTTTCTCAAGATGAATAAATACAAAAATAAAAATGAAGATTATAAATACACTTCTCCTAAGATGTGGATTACACAAGGATTACATTGATGAAAACCACCATAAATTTATCAAGAAACACCCTAAACACTTTATTCATCAACCCCATGAACATTTATGGATCATTCATCACATTGAATGACAACACAATGAACTCTTAATGACTACGATGATAGTGGAAATTAAATGTTGGATTTTCCTCATATTTCACCTACATTTTATGATAACCAGATCATAGGTTGATATTCAAGAACCATGATCTACCATTCAATTGATTAAATAAATCATCAATCAATAGAAGAGGATAGTGGTTCTTCACTGTCACCTAATTCAATAGATCATGACCGATACAAATTAATAAAATACCATTGGAATTCTCCATGAACAAAAATGGTGTACTTCAAGGTGACACACTTGGATTGAAGAAACCTCACTGCAATAGATCATTGAGCTATACTCACAACTGTCACAGCTCAGAAGGCATCATCCTACATGGAGACATCCAGAAAGGAGACAAACTTGATTGTACCTCAACACCAAAATCAATATCTTATCAAGGGGATAATGTAAAAACATTGTCCAGAAACAAATCAGGGTACTCTTCCACAACCCTAGGAAACATTGATTATCGAACATATTATGACAACATCATAAGAACAGTAATCAAAGAAGAAAATGAAATAACACACCTCCAACCCCTCTGAGAGAATTTCTCACAAACAAACACATTTGGATCTCCATAAGTATCAAAAAACAAAACCTACATCTTAAAGAAATCCATTATAGCATGCACTAAATACAACTAGCCCATGATGGGGATGATATCATATAGTTGTATCCATAAACATATAAATTATCATGAAGAGTGGTGATTCTTTATAAATATCTCACTGTCTCAAAATACTTCATACAAGTCAACCCAACCTCCAATTTGTTTAGTCAATGTTAAGGGAACTATAATATACTCCACCAAAATTCCAAAGTCAGGGAAAATGGTAGGTGATAGGAAAGAGTGTGTCTCTCCTGAATCAAGAAAAGCATTCACCCAAGTATAAAACAATAAAGGATACCTCAAATAATGTATGGCTGAATAAGGGTTGGAAATGTTAAAGAATGAACTTAACCAGGATCTATTCCACAAAAAATCTGAGCCTACTGATGAAAACCTCCATGAACACACTCTAATATATGAATAAAAGAAGAATACCTTAGCTATCATAAACCAAACCCATCTCTTCACTTTTTATCTGAGGCTAGAGAAATTGTCTCATGCTATTTTCTTGTCTAAAACTACCTCAATAGAGAAACCTTAAGTGGAAATCATTTCTCATGTTGACTACTCAAAATGTTCGGGCACTCACTCTAATTATTACCGTGTCCTATACAAGAAAAACATGTTTTTGATACCTTGGAAATGGTGTGAGAGTCGCCACACTTAGATAAATTAGATGATGACGGTCAGGACCTACCCCCAAATGACCAAGAACTCTTCTTTCTAGGACACTAGGAAACCATATCATATCTCTACGTCACAAGTGATCCTAAATACTCCCCTATTATGAAAATATGATTTAGTCCAACATCCCCACAATAACCTCTTATCTAACCAACACCTCGATATATGTCTTCATCATAAATGGGGTGACTTTATTCCAGATATCTAGAAACAAATACTACTTGAAATGCCTCTCCCTAACCTCTTCAACTAGATATAGGTCTGAATCATAATGTAGAACGGTCCAAAAATTGATCATGACTCTTGTCCACAGGAGATCCCCAATCCAAGGGTAATTAGATAATGGATACTCACCGTATTCATGGTTGAATAAAGAAACTCCACTCAAAACCAGTCTTAAAACATATCCCATGATACTACCAACTCTTAATGGTCTTAGAGACATAAGAACCACCAATGTAACCTTGTCGCACCTAGAATTATCATATCCCATGAAACCCAATACTCGTTTTGATCTTGGATCGAACTGAAATCCATACTAGCTTCCTCCAACCACTATTCTATAAATGAATCCGAAATCTATCCCTCATACTTCTGTAGACTATATAACATAAAATCTTTGAGCATCCCCCTCTAAGTGTCATCATAGTCAACAACTACTCTATAGTGATCTTCTGGAATATCCTAATGAACATCTTTAACATAAACATGAGGAGGAATTTCACCTATATCCATTCTTGATAAAAGAAAAAGTGGTTAGACTCTTAAACCTAGAATATTAAATATTTAACATTAATTAACAATTCACTTTTTGTCTTGTTTAAGGTTTTAACCTATCTCAAGATCTTCCCATCTCAAACATAGGAATATATAAGAATGATACAAAATCCTTACCTAGGTATGTACCCTAAAACTAGTATAACTTCATTTATTAGACTCAGTGAAAATATGATCTATGCATCAGATCATATGGGAGCCTAAATACCTGTTTATCAACTAGACTCATATTTTTATATCACCCACTAAACATTGCTAACACAGTTTCCCTACCAACCCATGTAGTCTCACCTTTTCCTGACTCCAAATTTCATCACATACCTTAAAATGAACCTTTGATAAAACTCTTTCATGACCCATCCCCCAAATGGTGCCCCTCCTAGGTTCATAGTGAGAGAATGTTGATAGTGAATTCTAGAGACCTTCCTCCAGTAAGACTCTAGTTAGTGACTAGTGTTGAGGGTATAATAAGAATATATATGGGATGCATTACCCTCAAAGATAACATGAGAAAGAGGTATATAAGATTGATAATTATGTTATTCATTTATTCATAACTATTTATCAACTATTTTTTACTTATTTTCAAGGAAAAGTACATAATTAGTGGAAATAGCCCTATTTTAATATTAAATATAATTTTTTGGCATTATTTTAATTAATCCAGATTCAATTCAGTTTACTATTTTAATTAGAACTATCATCCTCATTATCAAAATTGTGTGATTCTTGTTTTTTAAGTTTTATAATTCAGTGTAATAAAAATCATTCAACTGGATATTTGGATAATTCAGACATCTAAATGGTCATATGCACTACATAAGACATCCTTCCAAATATGTAGAGAAAACTGGACAAGCCATGATGATTGAATTTATAGTCACAATTCAGAAGTCCAAATTTGATTAAACCCTATGTTTACCTCCAACTTTTAATGATCAAAAAATCCATATTTCAATGATATTAATGAATTTCAGGTTTTTTTTATAACAAATTTGTATTCTGAGAGGGGTAACAAAATTTTCTAATCATGCTACATTGTTGTGATAGACACTGTCAACTCAAGACACTTTTTTCCATCACTCGCCACCATCATACAAATCTTCTTAAATCTAGATACTGTAAGGATATCACACCATCAGAATATCATACAATCGGAATGAAAAATTGAAAAAGTATGAGAGACCATCAGTCGACACACCATCATGATATCATGCTACCAGAACACAAATATGGCTAAGCTTAAGACACCACCAGTATCGTATCACCAGAGTAATATATCGCCAGACCTTGAGTCACCGCTAGTCTAATACACCACCACTATTTTTTAAATTATCTTTGTGAATCAAATTATTCGAACGACTATATTGATCAGATTTAATTCTATTTATTATTTTAATGATTTTATATTAAATTCATGATATATTTCATTAACGAGACTGTCAGAATGTAAAGTACGAGTATGCAGTGGATTTAGATATTCTCTTTTCTACTACAGATAAAAGTGAAGTGCACTCCCTCGTGAAATATATCATGAAATAATGGTTGAAGTGGACATCTATCAATATGAGATCTCAAAATTCATGAACACACATAGAGGTGAGCCTGGTTTTATACAAGAAGATATAACCTATTACAAAAAAAAATTACTAAGAAACCATACTACAAAATCACATATAGTGCATTCCTTCAGTCAAATAACAAGAGTATGTGACACTTTTTCCCTTACTTTTTCAATAAAAACCTAACTCAAGCTTCACTATATTATAAAATCAAGGGTCACAAGCAACATTGCAACAAATAAATCATTTCTAAATGCTACACTTTTTATTTTCTCAGTTCTATTTAGTATTATTACATTTTGAGAAGTGTGTTCAATACTTTGTTTCTATATACGCACACTATCTTCTATAATAAAATGGAGGATACCTAGATATCTTATCATCTTTTCTTACACCTTTACTCCCATTGATAAGATTGTTAGAGGTCCTTGTGTGGCCTATTTATTTTTACCCCCACTTATAACTGTGGAAGTGGTCATTTATAACCTAGATAGTTTGTAAGATGTTGTAAAACATGATCCAGGTTGTGGATCATCATAACTGGTGCATGATCACCAAGTGGAGAGGACTAAGTCTCAACATGACACTAAACCTCTTTTATTCATTCTTTCCGTTGTGTGCTTTAATTTTTTTTACTCTATTTATACTTTAAAATTGGAAAATTGTTTTAACTATAAACAAAATATATAATTTGACAGTTTATCTTAATTTGTTTTCTTATAGTATTTTTATAATGTAAATTTATTTCAAAGGATCCAATAATATTTTACATTATTCATCTAAGACCTAATAAATCTTTAGATAAATATTTATAAAGATTTAGATCTATATCAAAATACATATTTTGATAAACTGTGTTGTATTTAAACATTTGGTGGACTTGAAAATAATCCATTTTTGAAAAAGAAAATTATTAGGAACTCAATTCACCTGCCCCCCCCCCCCCCGCTCTTGTGATACACACTCCAAAAAACATTTGTTGTAAGAGGAAATCTTTTTTTGTATTAAAGTTTTTCAAATTATTTTTAATTGTAATTTTAGTTAAGCTTTAAATATCTAAAATTTCTATTATTTATAAATTTATCGCTTTAAATGGATAAAAATAAAGAAGGATCTGCTAATAATATACATCCTTTCTTTAATGGTACTAATTTTTACCAATGGAAAATCAAAATGAGAATATATATAGAAAATATGGGTTTTGACATTCGGTCTGCCATTCACAATCAATATATTATTCATGATACTGTTAGAAGTAATTGGGATGATGTTATTCATATTTCATACAATAATAAGTGTCAATATATGAATTCCCTATAGTGATCACTAAGATATGAAGATTTTAACATGATTTGTACTTGTAAAAATATTTATGATATTTTGGATAATTTGTCTATTTCCCATTAGGGAACTCCAAATGTTAAAGAAGATAGGATTAATAATTATACTATTATGTACTATAATTATAATATGAATCCTCATGAACCATTTTTTGATACATATCTCAGGTTTAATGAGATTTTCAACACAATTAGCTCACTTAGAAAACCAGTATCTGACAAGCATTGGATTATGAGACTACTAAGATGACTACCAGAAAGATAGAGAGGTGCATCCGTTTCAATCATAGAAACATGAAAAATAATTAAACAACTTTTGAAAGAGTATATTGGAAAACTTATTATGTATGAAGAGGAATTAAATATAAACCCCGAGGAAGATGAGGTTAAAAAAATAAATTCAATGGATTTCAAGACTACTACCCCTATACAACAAAAGGAAAAAAGAAAAAGATAAATTAAAAGCTGTAGATTCAAGTGATAGTGAATCTCCTTATGATGGAAATGAGGACATGGCTCACCTATCAATAAGATTTAATAAGTTATATTAGAAGAAAAAGGTTTTCAGAAAATAAAACTATATAGTTAAGTATGAAAATAGAGGAAATTGGAAGAAATATGATGAACCAAAGGTAGTTGTTTTCTCTGAATGTTGGAGGAAAGGACGTATAATATCTGGAAGTCCAAATATTAAGTACAAAAATAAATATGATGATAATGATAATAGATATAAAAAGACCATGAATTCCACCTGGAGTAGTTTATAGGATAGCTCAATTGACTCTGATGTGACACCTAAAGATAAGACAGACTGAGAATATATGTGTTTCACAACTAAATTAGTTGAGGTATCATCATTACCTACAATTTCTATTATTTTTCTTATGTATGATTCTCATAATTCTAAAAATAAAAAACATGATGATAATAATATGTCAAATGAAGAATTATTTAAATACTAAAATATGTTATAGGATACATTTATTAAAATAAAATATAAATACAAAGTTTTAAAAAAGTTGCAAGCTCTAACACAAAATATAAAATCAGAAATGTCTATCAAAAAAGTGAAAAATTCTCAAATGATAAAATAAAACACTAAAAATCAATTGCAAAATGAGAAATGAGAGAAAGATCTAGAAATTTATAAAAATTGTAGATATACACTCACACAAATTTTGGGAAATAAATTTATTCCCAAATATGTTACTGGAATAGGATATGAGCCTGGACAGTGAAAAATACCTAAGAGTAATTTTGTTCTTAAATTTAAACATCAAGGTTCCTCTAACAGTAATTTTTCAAAAGCACCTAATAGAGTTTTTAGTTAAAAAATCTATAGGAAACTCAATAGGAAAATGTGGGTTCCTAAAGCCTTGATTACTGACATTTCTAGACTCAAACAGATCTGGTTACTTAAATCATTTCTTGTTTAATAATTTTTTTTATAGGAAACATTATTAAAGATCTTCAGTGGAAGATTATAAAAATATAATAGTAGATGATGAAGGAATATATAAGGAGATTATTCATTCTTAAAGAAACTCATAAAAGTTAATGGTGGAAATTTAACCTTTGGTAATAATGAAAACAGAAAGATCCTCAGGATAGGCCAGATTGGTAACAAAAAATCAGTTTTAATTTCTAAAGTATTATATGTTAATGGTTTAAAGTATAATATTCTTATCATTTCACAGTTGTTTCATGATATTTGTGAAGTTAAATTTCAAAATGATGCTTGAAATGTTTTTGTTTCAAAAAATGTTTTAGTTTTTACTACTATGAGAAACGACAATGTTTATTTTATATATTTAAATTATTTTACCTCTCAAAATTTTTTATTCTTAAGTGAATTTCACAAGGATTCATGGCTTTGGTATAGAATACTGGTCCATTGAAACATTCACTCACTAAGGAAGCTAGTGATAAAAGGGTTAGTTAGGAATCCACTAAAGAATAAATTCCCAATTGATAAATTCTGTAACCCTTTCCAAAATTAAAACATCACATAGTTTCATTTAAATTAAACAAAGAGTGTTATATTCCAAACCCCTTGAGTTGGTTCACATGGATTTTCTTGGACCTTCTTGGTTTTAAAGTCTTAATGGAAAGCACTATGTTTTATATTCTGGTAGATGATTTCCCTAGGTATACTTGGGTATAATTTATAGATCAAAAAAAGTTAATTTTTCTCTCATTTTACCAATTGTTCTATGTCTTTAGAAAATAATAGTGGATTTGGGATTAAAACCATAAGAAGTTACCATAGTTGTGAGTTTGAAAATCAATATTTTGAATCATTTTTCTCATAAAATGGCTACACTCATTATTTTTATACTCCAAGTACACCCCATTAGAATGGATTTATTTAAAGGGTAAATAGAACCTTACAATAGATATCCTAGACTATGTGCAATGATTATAACCTACCTATCTATTTTTTGGTAGAAGCAGTCAATACAGCCAGCTATATCATCAATATATTTTTTATCAAACTTATCCTAAATAAGACCCCTTATGAGTTATGGAATAATAGGAAACCAATGATTAATTAATTTAGAGTTTTTGTTTGTAAAGTGTTTATTCTTAATACTATGTATTATCTTGAAAAAATCTCCTCCAAAAGTTATGAAAGAATTGTCCTTGGTAATTCAATCTCTACAAAATCCTATATATTTTTAAATGAGAAGTCCAAAACTGTGGAAGAATCAGTCCATGTAAAATTCAATGCACCTAGTCCACACGATCCTAAGACCCCCATAGAAAACCTTGAAGTTTACTTATCTTATATGAATTTAAATTCTAAAATATTATACTCTTCTATAAAACAAGAAAAAATCATCCAGTTATGATGAATTTCGTTAATTTCTAGAATCTGAACCTGAAAATATAAAAGCTACTGGTCCCACTATCTCTAGAGTTATTATAACCATTAAGTATCATCCTTTAGAGGTTATTTTAGGAGATCTAAATAAAGTAACAAAACCAAGATATTTTATTATAAATCCGATTGAAAATAAATTTTTCTTATCTCAACTTTAACTTAAGAACATCAATGAAACAATTAATGATGAATTTTGGGTAATAGAAATGAAAGAGGAATTAAATAAGTTTGTAATAAATAAAGTGTGGGAACTCTTAGACTGACCCAAGGAAACCTAGACTATTAGTACTAAATGGGTGTTTAAAAAAATTATGAATTGAGACCTATATTTAGAAACAAGGCTAAACTTTTTATGCAAGGATTTGTTAGTAAGAAGGGATATACTATGAGGAAACCTTTTCAAATGTATCCAGAATCAAATCCATAAGAACCCAAATTTCTTATGCAGCTCATCTAGATTTAAATATTTATCAAATATATGTTTAGATTTCATTATTAAATGGTTTTATAATTGAGTATGTTTTTGTTGAACAACCCCCTAGTTTTCAAAATCCTCATTTTAGAATTGAGTTTTTAAGTTCACTAAAGCTTTATATGTTTTAAAATAAACTCCTAGATTTGGGTATGATAGGCTCTATAATTTTATTATTTCAAATGGTTTCTTCAAAGGTATAATTGACCGTACTCTTTTCAAAAAAAATTAAAAAAAAGTATTAGTATTAAATATATATGTTGATGATATTATTTTTGGATCTTCAAAAACTTATCTCTCTATTGATTTTTCTAAAATTATGAAAAATGCATTTGAATTGATTTTAATAGGAGAACACAAATTATTCCACGGATTTTAAATTTTTGAAAACAAAGAAGGAATTATTTTAAAGAGATGAAAATATACAACTTATATTTTATAAAAATTAACCTGGATAATATAAATATTAGTACCACCTGTGAATTGGATCTTGATGAAGCTGGGAAACCAGTTAAAGATGTATGATTACAGGTCCTCTCAACTTTACTTCTATCCAACTAAATATTATGTTTAGTGTTTTTATGTGTGATAATTTTTAGAAAAAACTCAAAAGATTAAAATCTTATTACTATCAAAAGAGTATTCAAATACCTCTACAATATAACCAATTTAGGATTGTTTTACCCTAGAGGAGAAGCATTTGATTTTGTAATTTATTCTGATGCTGCTTTTTTTGGGTTGAAATTTAGATAGAAAAATAACCTCTATAACATGTAACTTTTTAAGAAAGTGTCTAGTTCCATAGTGTTGCAAGAAGAAAATTTATGTATCATTGTCTACTACATAATTCGAAGACATAGATGTAGGTATTTGTTTGCACAAATTTTGTTGATGAAAAAAAACCTACTAGAATTTCGATATAAATTATTACATGTCCCCATAAACCGTGAAAATAAAAGTGCAATAAATATCTATTGGAATCCATTACCTAATTATTGGGAAAATATATTTATATAATACATAAATTTTTGAGAAACCATTTTCAAAAAGGAGATATAACTCTTGAATGTACTAGAAAAAAACATTAGTTAGGTGATATATGTACTAAACCGAAAACTTCTAAGAGAATTAATTATATTAAATATGATTGAAGAATGATAATTTTCGGTTAAGTATACTTTTTTGTTGACATTCTATCGTGTTTGAAATACTATTATGCTGAAACCCTGTTGGTTTTCCATGTTATTGTCTTCTCATGTCATATTCCTATCATGTCCTTATCTTGTCATGTATTTTTCTTATCATTTCATTGGATTTTCATTCCATTGGCTTCAAATTTCATTTCTATGTCATGATATTGTTTTTATGCCTTTTCAAATTTTTATGTTTCTCAATATTTTGAACTCTCTATTTATTTTCCGATTTATCTTGTTACCAATAACGAGATGTGTGGTTTTACTCAATTTTGACTAAAATTTAAAGTACTATTCAGATTTTATAATACCTGAAATATAAAATAATACTAAAATGGAATAATTTATATTCCCAACACACCTTAATCCCATGCAATACTCCTGTATCTTTCTCTATCAATCCCTATGTAACCCTTTGCCTCCCACATTTCAAATCTTGTCCTTACTCTCCACCAAGATTCTCAAACCAAGTTGGATTTCTGAGAAGGAATCATGATTTAGCATCTTTTCTAAAGGAATCTAAATCTTCCAAGAAGAAAAATACATAGTCGAGTGCTGCTACTTTAGTTGCTCTAGTTACACTGGTTAATCCTGACATTTTCAAAAGAGTTGTTGTAGCTGAAAAGTAAGTTGAATCGAAGTGGAAATTTTATACTAAGTATCTAATACTCAAATTTATCTAGGATAAAGGATGTTTAGAGTGGTTCTTTTCAAATAGAACACCCTTCTAACTGAGGTTATTTTATGAATTCTACTGGAATGTTGAATTTTATTTTGATGATGATGGTACCGATTGGATTAAAAGTAGTGTCCAAGGGAACCTATATGGGTTTTCATTAGAAATTGGGATAATGTTTTTTATGTACCACATAAATAAGTATATGATAATTATTAAGGAATAATTCCTAATGATTGTGAACTATTTTTTTATGAGGAGTCTTTGGTAGAATTGATAGGAGCTGGAATAACCATAAGCCTTGTTACCTCAGAGCATTGTTGAGAGTGTAGGATGCTCTTTAAGTTTTTGCATCACCTTCAATGGCCAAGAAATGGTGATTTTTAAACTCTATGGTACCAAGAAGTTTGTCTAATTTATCTTATGAAAGAAGGTCACCATATCAACTTATAAATATATATCATGGTACTTATTTCTAAGATGATCAATAAATCCTCAAGATATTATTATCTGATCTACCTGAAGATGATATTTGTTATGTTAAAGGTTAAGGGCCTAGTATCTAAGGATGAAGATTTTGTTACATATTTTGGTGTTTTTTTTATTTCATGTTTGAATTTTTGAAGGATAAAGATTATATGGGCCCCTGGAATAGATAGTGAGTTGGATATTCTAATAAGTTATATGTTGCGTATAATCTAATTGATTTTCCAAACAGAACGAGGGAGGAAGTTAATCCCATCTTAGATCCTGATGAAATTATTGAATAATCTTATAAGGATAAAGAAGAAGTTCTTTCTGAATAAGTAGAAAAGGAACTATCTATTGATGATGTTAGTGACACTAACTTGTCTCACAAAACATATCCCATTACATTGGGAGCTCCAACCCCACGAAGGTTTTACAAAAAAAGAGAAAATATTTTTAAAAGTATGAATAAGATATTGAGGTATCTAGATAGGAGCAGTATAAGAGTTCCAAATCCACTGAAGTTGATAATGAAGATGAAAATAATGATAAAGAAATGTAATATGAAAATAGTGAAAATGGTAATGGAAATAAAGATAATAATGGTATTGAATGTGATGATAATGATGATTCTGATGTCTTTGACCCTAATGGTACGAGTAGAAAAATTAAGAGGAAGGAAGTAGAGATGCCTCCAAATCTCTTGGATTCACTTGTTGAGGGGGACCACTCCCCATCACGGGATATCTTTCATGAAGATATCCACTTTTTCACTAGTGGAGAATTTTCTAATTCTACTATGGGGGTGAATATGAGAGTTATAGATTTTTTGGAGTAGCATGTCATTGAGTAAGAGAAAAAGGATCTTTTTGAGGAAGAATACCAAAATGAACAGTTAGATTATTTAAATGTTTGTAGGCCTCTTGTGGATGAGAGTGTGTATGGTGAATCCACTGATATTATTCAAATAAATGATATTCATATTCTTGATGCACCAATTATTGGTACATAGTTAGAAGCCGAGTCTTCCAGCATTTTTACACAGAGCTCAGATTCTCAAAAAATAAAAAAAATACCTACAGTCACTATACTTTGTGTAGTTGGATAGAGTTTTTATATTCTCAGAAGTGTTGAGACAGTGGAGGTTGAACCTGATGTTGTAGTCCCTCCTACAACTTCTCCAGTAGTTATTAAGGTTTTTTGAAGATGGGTTTATCCCATGTTTGTAGAATGGGAACATTTTTTAAGATTACACCAAATCATGTTTTTTGATAGGTTTATAATGAGGAAGATCTAAAGGGGTCTATGATAGCTAAAGAAAACATTAATGTTTCTTTATAAAAGATTTCCTCAGTTATACCTCTGGCACCTATACTAGTTACAATAGCTCCTCCTCTTATTCCAATGGATGTAGTCACTGAAGCTAACATGAAAAGATTTGGTGAAAATATTATTTTTGTATTTCATAAGTTTTTGAAGAACCAATCTCTTATCTAGACCAAATTTAGTGAAAATGAAGTTTGTTATATATTTTAATTAGTTTTATTCCATATAAAACTAAAGATGATGTGTCATATTTATGAGATAGAGATTGATAATAAGTAGGTAAGTGGTGCAATGGAATACCTAAACTCTTTGATTGAACAAATGAGATCTAATTTTAAAGCTCCAAAAAATAGATTCCTAAAAAGTATAGAGGATGCACATTTAGATAATTTTTTTGCTATTGTTCCTCCTCCTCTAGTGTTTGATATTAATAAGTTAAGAATAGTTGTCAGAGATGAGCTGAGAGGAGACTCATCCAGTTCTTCTGAAAGTGTAACTAATCATCCATAAGAGACCTTGAATAGAATTTGGTATAACTATGATCATGTTCTCAAGTTAATTACCATTTATGACCATAAAATGAAAGATAACATGGAAACCATTACAAATTCTATTAGATGTTATATATCAAGGATTTAAACAAAGCATGCTATGGAAGAAATCTATAAGTCTTTTTATGAGAATCCTCGGATGCCTCCTGTTACTTGAGCCTTCAAAGAAAATGTGTGCAAATTAAAAGAGATGATTCCTGTTTTGAACCATTTCATGGAAGAGAAAAGTGAATTATTTTGTACAATGTAAAGAGGTTTCCAGATTATCATGGATTTTATAAATATTAGGAATCCTTTTCTTCCTGTTCATGTCTAATCAGTTGTATCTTAGGAGGAAGTTACAATTAATCCTTAGTTATCTCTCATATTAGGGGTTTCTTGAGATCCTCTAACACCTTTACCTACTAATTTCCATTCTCTAATATATCCTACTAAAACTTTGAGACACCTCCAATCAGATGTTATTGTGGAAGATCATTCTTGGATAGTAGATGGACTCTCATCTGGTTATCCTTCTAAATTACATCAATCTGATTTTTATGCCTTATATAAAGAGCAAGAGAAAGATGGGGATAAATGCTAAATCCCAATGGACCACTTTAGAAAACCTTAAACATTTTCATTTTTTATCTTAGACTGTATGTCTTTGATGGGACTTGAATTGTAATAACTTCTTGTTCATCATATTCAAATGTCTTTATTCACTCTTATTTTATCTGTTTACTTTTCATTCCATTCATGTATTAACTCAATTAATCATTTCCTTTTTGATAATCCCAAAAGGTGGAGAATTATTATGGAATATTTATTTTGTATAAATTTATGATATTATATTTCAATGTTATCTTGGATACTATATCTTTCTAATTTTTCTATTCATGCTGCTTTCCTTTGATACTTACTCATTTATTATTTTCCCTTGATACCATCTATGCATACTATCAATGATATGTCTTGGTCAATATCTTTATTTTTTCTCTTACCTTGGATATTGTATTTAATCATTTTAATTTTTTTGATTTTGTGACTTCTGATCATCAAAAAGGGGGAGATTTTAGAACTTTTAATTTTAATAATCAAAAAATCCTGACTCTATTAATATTAATGAATTTGATTTTTATTTATAAGAAATATTTATTCTGATCTAGGTAATAAAATTATCTAGGTATGAGACATCTTTGAAATATAAACCACCAATTCAAGACACCATTTTCAATGACTTGTTGCCAGTATAAAATTCTCACTAAGTCTGAGATACTGCCAGGATATCACATCGCCAAAATGTCATACCATTAGACTAAAAAATTAAAAAATTATGAGACACCATCAGTCAACACACCATCAGGATTTCATACTGCTAGAATGTAGATTTGGCTAAGTATAAGACACCGCCAGTATCATACCACCAAAGTGAGATAACGGTATACCTTGAGTCACCGCCAGTCTAAGACACCACCAATATTTTTGTAACTTATATTTTTAAATTGTATTATTATAATGGTTCTATTTATTGACATTAATTCCATTTATTATTTTAATTATTTTCTGTTAAATTCTAAACAGAAAGTATTGAAGATTTCATCAGAATGTGTTTTATGATTAAGTATTAGATCTGGATATTCTCTTTACTACTTCTGTTAAAAGTGCAGCACACTCCCTCAATCAATATATGATGAAATAGTGGACTAAGTGGACAAATATAAAGATGAGATTTTAAACTTACTGAACAGACATATATTTGAAACTAGTTGCAAACAAGATCATCACACCTATTACAAACACATGACTAGGAATCCATACTATATCATCACATCCAGTGCTTCTCTTCAGTCAAAGAACAAGATTCTGTAAAAATCTATTTTCCATAAGTTTTAAATAAAACCCTACTCAATATTTACTACAAAATAAAATCAAGATTCACAAGATGAATTGAAAAAAAAATCAATCATTTATAAAATCTAAACTTTTAGTTTGTTCTAATCTATTTAGTTTTATTTCATTTTGAAAAAATTGTGTTATACACTATTTTTATATACACACACTATCTCATGTACAAAACTAGAAGATACAAAGATATATTATAAGTTTTCTTAAACCTGTACTCCCATGAATAAGAGTGGTAGAGGTTCTTATGTGTCCTTTTTATTTTTACTCCCACGTATAACTATGGAAGAGGTCGTGTGTGAACCAAATAGTTTGTAAGCTTTGGTAAAACCCGATCAAGGTTATTGATTATCTTTTTTATTTTATATAAACTTCTTGTTGGTGGGTTATCACCAAGTGGAGACAATTAAGTATCGACTTGAGACTAAACCTCTTATATTCATTCCTTTCACTATGTGATTTAATTTGTTTTCACTTTATTTTCTCCTTAAAACTCAATAAATATTTTAACTATAAACAAAATATATACTTTTATAGTTTATCTTAATTTGTGTCCATATAGTATTTTGATCAAGTAAATTGATTTCAAAGGATCCAAAAATATTTTCTATTATTCATATAGGACATAATAAATCTTTAAATAAATATCTATAAATATTGAGATATATATGATACTATATATTTTGATAAACTAGGTTGTATTTAAACATTTAGGAGATTTCAAAATAATCCAATTTGGACAAAAATTTTGGTTGGGTACTCAATTCACCCCCACCCCTCTTGAGATACTCACTCTAACTAACACACTATAATATGTTTGAGGATGTCATATTCTATATTGGATAAATATTTCAAGTCCCAAATCAACCAAAAAGGGGCATAATTCACACATGAATGTCTATCCCACAATTCTCTATGGGATTTCAAAAAACCACACCAATATTGACTTTATTCTAAATAAAATCATTCAATTAAACTGATACATTTCGAGGAGAAAATCAATATTTGGATAAAAAAATTATAATAAATTGTTCATGTTTTAGGACATATTAATAGACATAAATGCATTCAAATTTAGACTATGGAAAAACTCAACTCAAAATTGGATAGCAGCACATTGTTTGGGATAATAGCCATATATTTGGCTCCAAAAATAAAATGGAATTAAAATTTAAAGGCAGTGATTTAAAATTTCATATATATAATTTTTAATAAGATAATTTCTCAATATTTGTAGTCTAAAAGGTCAAATTATTGATCCAACTTCAGGGGATGTTTGGGAGCACAAAATGTCCACCAACTTGCGCAATAAATTCATCCTCATATTCTCCATGCAAGGGGTTATCATTTGAGAATGTATGGAAAATATATTTCATGAACATAGACTTTATAAGATCATGGTAAAACTTTATGTAATCTTGTTTCAATATGTCAGACCTCCCCTCCACTTTTCTTTTCATGTTTGTATTCCCTTGTTTTCATTTGGAATTGTGTATGTTTTTTCTATTGAATATTAATGAATGATTATTTATCGTCATCTTTAATTATCATCCAAAATCTGTTGTGAAATATTTATTGTGTTAAAATAATTTAAATCAAGTTAAAAACCATATATATATTTTTCTTTCTCATTCAATCAAAAATATGCAATTACTCTCTTTGTCGTTCGTATGTGTTTTCGGTGCACGACACTTTTCTTATGCCATTCCTTTTAGAATATTTTAATCTCAACACCCTAAAAATCATAAACTCGATTATTATCCAAATAAATGGCTGAGTAAATATCTCATTGGGATGTGTCATAATTTGGGGGTGTTAAGTGATTAAGAGATTTCCCTCATTTAACATTCTCTCAATTAATATAATGTATGTCAAACAAAATATTTTTTATATTAATGAAATGTTTTGTATATAATATGGATACCATGTATTATTGGAACAAAAAATAAACATGGTTTCATGAAATATTGAACATTTAATTAAAGATATTTTAAAATGACTAGAAACCTAGTTATGGAATGGGTAAAAGCCAAAATAATTGGGAGTATCGATTGCAATCACCTCCAGAAAGGGATGGTAATTTAATGAAAAGTTTTGTAAAGATGAAGGATGTAACAAGATTAACTCCCTAATGATGAACTCACCCTAATAATTGACAAATTTTAAAATTAATCAATCAATTCACCTAATATCCAAAAACAAATCCCCCCTTAAAAATAAAAAACAGAAAACTCAACTATAAAAAAGTACCATCACTAAGGATTTGACTTGAGATCTTCATTAAACATTATTAGAGCATCAGAAAATTGAACGATTGATAGGAGAAAATCATTCTTTCTTCAAATGGTACTGTTTCTGGGGATGGTAAAACTAGTAGTTAGTAGTTTTTAATATTTGTAAAAAAAATCAATAAAAATAAACAAAAAATTCGAAATTAAAAACCCGCATTCCCATAAAAATCAAAAAACAAAGAAAACAAAGAAAAACCCACCTTCCTCGTCCTTTACAAATTTATTTGAATTCCCCTTAGCCTTCCAAACAATACATTTAATTTTTTTGACCTAGAAGTTGAGCGAACTCTTCACCAACTTAAGAGGAATATTAGAGATAATAAAATAAATCAATACCCATTCATTTCCCATCAAATTATTATAGATATATACAATCCTTGGGAATAACCCTTAAAAGAAATTGTTACCCATGATATGAATTAACAACCCCATAGTATTCAATATCCAAATATTGAAGCTAATTTGGAACTCAAATTGGGTTTGATTCATTTTCTACCTAATTTCCACGAGCTAGTCGATGAGGATCAAAATATTTACCAAAACTAGTTCCAAGTGGTGTTCCCTACCATGAATCCTCAAGGGTTGTCTAAAGAAAAAATAGAAATTTGTTTGTTCCCTTTCTACCTAGATGACTCCTTTAATTCATGGATATATTTCCTCCATAATTTGATAACAACATGAATGAAATGAAGTGTCACTTTTTAGATAAATTCTTTCTTAATTCTCGAATCACTTATATACAAAACGAAATAAGTGGTATCCATAAATTCCATAATGAATCACTTTTTGAGTACTGGGAGAGGTTCAAAATTCTTTTGGAAACCTACCCACACCACCAAAACCTTAACCAATTATTCATACAATTCTTCTATGAGGGGTTTTTATCTATGAACAAAACTCTCATTAATGTCAACAGAGAGGTTCTATTATTGAAAAAAATACTATTGCTATATGAGATCTCATACGAAACATGGCTATAAACACACAAAAATTCCATACTTGAGGACATTCTCAAGTCAAAAAAATACTAACATAATCAATCTACAGAGCCTGAAAAGATGACTTAGTGGATGAGTGAACTTGAAGGTCTTGTATATCAACATAAAATGTATATTGTATCCCCAAAATCATCTTCTCTATATTATATTTACACTATAGATATCAAAAATTGTGGAATCTGCATCTCACCACCTTATCTAACAGAAAATTTCCAAAACCTCAAGACAATCCATCCATTTATTCTAGTTAAATTGAGCTCAATGAAACATATTCTCACTAAAAAACCATCCCTCAAAAATCAGGTAAGTTAATTAGAAACACCACCAAACCCCACTATAATCCCTTCTCTTCTACCAATAACCCAGGCTTGAGGTATTGTAATCATCTTTCTCATCCCCCTCAGTTCCCTCCTCAAAATCCAAAACAATTCCAATATGGCCAAGGTGATAGTAACTTCCCACAACCTTATCCTTTTGTACCTCAATAAAAAATGAAAAATCATCCGCCTACTCTTCCTGGCTTACACTATCCTACCAATCCTTCTTAGTTCCCAACCCAATAAAAGTACTTTCCTAATAACCAAAATCGAGAAAATAAAAATACGGGACATTCCTCTTATTCCAAGAAACCATGGGAAATTTTAGTGGAATATCATACCTCATTCACAGGTTCTAGACATAAAAACATTAAAAACCAAATTAGTAAACTTGCATCCAACTTAAGTTAAAAAAAAAATCCAATTATCCCCAACTCCCAATGAAACCATTACCCAACCCAAAGGGAAATTTAAGTTCAATTTCATTTCAATCGAGAAGGGTGGTATATATGTTGTCAAAAATGAACATTTATATGTGGTCATAACACAAGATATAAAAATATGGCTTGTGTGAATATATTATTAGAAATTAATTGTTAAAACATGAAAAGGTCACTACCATTTTAATTTCCTTGATCAAATGATAGAAATATTATCCAAAAAGGCACATTATTTCTTTCTTTAGGGATACGCTATATACATTCAAATCCCAATTGAACCTCAGGTCTAAGAAAATACTACATTCACTTTACCCTTTGGAATATATGCATATAGAGGATTTCCCTTTTTAATGATCCTTAAACATTATGAATGTGTATTATAAGCATATTTTATGAATTAATTACGCATTGCATAGGGGTATTCGTGGATAACATTGAAATTTATGGTGAGTCTTTTGAGTCATGCTTTCATTCACTCTCAATATTCCTATAAAAGTGTGTCAAAAGTAACCTTCTATTTCATTTTGATAGAAGTAATTTCATGGTTTCTAATGGGATATTTCTATGACATATAATATCTCAAGAGTGTATTTTGTTCTATCAAACTAAAATTGAGGTGATCCAATCACTTCATGAACCCACATTGGATCGAGAAATCTGTTCAATCCTTGATCATGAAGGTTTATTTCAGTGATTCATCCATAAAATCAGTTGTATTACCCTCTCACTCACTTTTATACTATAAAATGATAATATATTCTATTTTAATTAGTCTTTCAAGAGAGACTATACATAACTCTAAGATGATCATACATATTCTCTAATAATCTAACCCCTGATTAGTCTTTACCCTTTGAATTGATGTGTCATTCTAATGATATGGGAATTTGGGAAGTTTTTAGTCAAAGAAGATAAAAAATACCTCAGGTAATTTATTATTCCTCAAAAACATTCGACTAAACACAATCTTATTACACTATCACTAAAAATAAACTTTTGACTATGGTCATTTCCCTAGAGAAATTTTTAACCTTATCTAATAGGTGAAACTTCATCATCATTATAGACCATTTATTTTTATATATATTCCTTAATAAAAGTGATTCCAAACTGAGTATAATAATATGGATCCTAATTCTCCAAGATATTGAACTTGATATCAAAATTTAGGGAGAGAAAAGAAACCCCTTGGGCTGATCACCTGAGTAGAATTTCCAATTCTTCTCATTCTAAAATCATTTATCATTAATTTCCCAAAGAAAAATTTTCATCTCTCACTACAAAGTTACCATGGTATTCCCCAATTATAAATTACTTGGTTGATGGTGTTTTCAAAAATAATTTTTCAAAAGAACAAAAAATAAATCTAAAAAGTGATCCAATACTATATTTTTTGGCAAGTTAATAAACTATGGAAAACTAGGGCTGACATGGTAATTAGGATATGTGTTGATGAAGATGAAAATTCCTTCATAGTATAATACTACCAATCAATGATAGGAGATTAATACTTTAGACCATAAAGAGCCACACAAGAATTACTTGAATTGAGATTCTTCTAGCCTTTACACTTTAAGTAATCACATGAGTTCTTTCAATCATGTCCCACTTGCCAAAAGTTTGGCACAATTTCTAAAAGAGATAAACTTTCCCAAAATATATTTATCTATTGTGAGGTCTTTGATGTTTGGGCCATCAATTTCATGGGACATTTCCCCCTTCCAATGGATTCTCTTACATTATTCTTGTGGTTGAATATGTTTCTATGTGGGTCATGGCCAATCCCAAAAGAAAGTATGATTAAAATACTATTACTAAGTTCCTATAAAACAACATCTTTCATTGATTTGGAACTCTAAGCGCCTTGGTTAATGAGTTACGAACCCATTTTTTGTAATCATACCATAGAATATATTTTTAAAAAATAATGGGGTACATCAACTTCATATCACCACCAAATAAATGGAATGGTTGAACTTTCCATTAGATAAATGATAATAGTGCTAGAGAGAATGATTAATCCTTCAAGAAAAGAGTATCCTTAAATACTTGTAGAAGTGATTTGGTCTTATTAGACTACTTAAAAACACCCATTTGGATGTCTCATTGAGGCTAGTTTTGGTAAATCATGTCATTTACTGATTTAAATCCAATATAAGTCATTTTCAACAATCAAACAATGTAATTTTGATAGTAAAAAATCTAGTGAAGATATATCTTTATAGTTGAGTGAACTAAATTAACTTAAACCTGATTATTACAGGAATTTCAATCTATAAAAATAAATGGATAAGATAAACCATGACAAACACATCCTATGAAATATATTACATGAATATTAAAAGGTAATGCTCTTCAATTCTAGATTTTGGCTTCAACCAAGTATGATTAATTCTCATTGGAAATTTTTTCTATTGTTACTAATTTTTACCCATTTGGTGCTGTAAAATTACAAGACCATTCTTCCAAAATGACATTCATAGTTAATGGCTATAGGATAAAGCATCACTATCAGAGGACACAAACCCCCATAACTATGTCAACTATTATCATATCCCCAAATATTATAGTAATCCAACCACTGGATGGAGACGGTGACCCACCAAATCCAAACATGGGGGACATATTTTCCTTTAAGTCTCTCTCTCTATATTCTTACAAATCCAATATTTTTCTCTCTCTTTATCTCTTTCTTATTTTTCCTATATTATTCTCACTATTTTTTACCAATTTCTACCTAAAACACGTTTTTCTTATTTATTTGTTTGTGGGTGTTTATTTCAATACAAACTAAAATAACTAAAAAACATTCCAAAAAATAAAAAAAAGTGTCTCAATTACTCACCCATTAAATTTTTAATTTTTTCCCACCATTTAGGGGTTTCAAAATACATTTTTAATGTCAAAAATTTTTATTTTTTTCATTAATTTGTATAAATAACTTTTTTTCAAGAATAATAAATATTTAATGAAAACTTTTTTAATTTTAAATTATTAATCCCAAACCATGACGAACAATGTTATAATCCAAACCAAGGTCACCTATGGACATCTTTTTATATTATGTTTTTTTCACCCCGAATTGTGAGTCTTGAGATTGTGGACCTTATAGCTAAATTTCTTAATTTTTCATACATTAATATGATAGAGTCATTTTTTAAACCCCATGAGAATCAAAATAGAAAAATAGCCTCTCTTTACCCTTACATAGATGTAACGACCCGAAATTTTGAATAAATCATGTTTCCTAATTTTGTGTGTTATTTAATACTCAACAAAACTGATTCATTTGATAACATGAGTATAATTAAAGTGAGACTGTTGGGTTTTGACTGTTATATGATTGCTGGTCAATATGACCACTGGAAACTAAACGTTTTGATTATTGTCTCTAAATACAATTGATCTTGGTTAATTAATATAGAAAGAAGATTTAATGGCCTCACCCAGTAGTCTTGGACCGATCGAAGTCCATCTAACAGAACTTGGGAAGGAGGTAGCACCACTGGGCTTTGCTCTAGACCAAACCCAAGTCAAACTTCATCATGTGAAGCTAGAACGGAATTACCTTTGTGAGAAGTTCAAACTGATAGAAATTACTACTCGTGCGATGTTGGTCGAGCCACCCTCAGATTCTCTCACCTTAGCACACCTTACACTTAGGTCCTATGCTGGTGTGATAAGGGGCTATGTAAGGAGACAGTAACTACCTTGTGTAATCCTTTATTTTAGATAAAAATTTCTATTTCTTTATATGATGAAGTTTATGAATTTCCAAATGTCCGGATAAATATAGTATGCATATTTTTGATCAAATTTAGAAAAAGGATGTTTTAAAAATGTTTATGTAAACCTTAAATAATTAAAAATGAGTAATGATTTTTTAAAAATGGTCTTCTATAATTATGTTCAGTACAAAATTTAGATTCTAATAAGATCAACTTGATTTTTGATGAATAGTAAATTATGATTAGTGATTTTTTTTTCTTAGGATTAGTAATTTGACCAAATGGATTTGTAATATCACTTAAAGAAACTATTAATATAATCTAGGCACCTTGATTAAGTAATGTGATTCAATAAAATAGGTAAATAATTGTTTTAGAAATTATTATTCAAGTATTAGTTTTTTCGGTTGAATAGTTTTTTTAATTAAAAATTAAATTAAAAAAATTTAGAAAATTATTTTATAAAATGGATTTCATTTTTGAACTCAGAGCATCGATATTATGTTAAGGTAGTTTTTGGGGATTTTTATGAAAAAAATGAATTTTCGGTGAATAGTGTATTTATTTAAAAATTAAATTAAAAATATTTAGAAAATTATTTTTATAAAATGGAGTTCATTTTTGAAATCAGAGCATCTATATTTGGTTAAGGTGAAATTTTGGGATTTTTCCGAGAAAGTTGAATTTTCGATGAATAGTGAAAATACCGTTTTTTAAGTTACGGGTGTTTAATGACATCATTAATTGATGTATTAAGTATTTAATCAATATGGTAGACTTATGAATAGTAAGATAAGGTGTGATGTGTCCCAAGTGTCCAATACCATGGGCAAATACCATGGGCAAGCCCATGGTTTTTCCAAAACCACCAATGAGGTGTCCCTTGGCCATTAATGTCGTGTCCCCTCACTTTCCCTATAAATACCAAGCCATCCTCTCGTCCATTCGACTCTCTACTCTCCCCCAATGAATCTCTGGTCTCATTACCTCCAAAGGAGGCATCCCAAGGTGCCCCCAAGGCCTCAAGGTCCCAACCCTTGAGTTTTAAGAGTTACGTTTTAAGGTAAGGGATCTGACCCCTCTCTTTCTTTTCAAGTGATCTCTTTTATGACATTTCTTTTATGCTACATGTTCTTATGTTTTATAATGTTATTTTATATTCATTATACTGTAATTTTTATGTTCATATGATTATAGACCCCCTATTTCTCCCATCAATTTGTTTTAAGAATGTTTAAGTGGTGCCGTTAGGCTGCCGAATTTTTAAGGGATTCTTTCACCCTTCTCATTTTTCAAAGTTCTACTTTCATGTCAAGTCTTTAAAGTTCCATTTTTATTATATTGTGGAATGATCTCTATATATATAATATTGATATTTAATGTTCATATGATGAGATACCCTATTTTATCTCGTCAATTCATTTTTTTTGAAGTTTAAGTGACGTCGTTAGGCTGCGGAATTTTTAAGGGATTCGTTCACCTTTCTCATTTTTCAAAGATCTACTTTCATGTCATGTATTTACAGTTCATTTTTTTATTACATTGGGGTATGGTATCTATATCTATCATACTAATCTTTTATGTTCATATGATGAGAGACCCTATTTGATCTCGTCAATTCATTTTTGTTGATGTTTAAGTGATACCGTTAGGCAGCCGAATTTTCATAAGAGAAATCTTATGTTTTTTCTTCCTTTCAAGTTCTTCGTTTAATATGGTATATCATTAAAATTTCATTACCATGTACTTAAATCCTTCATATTCGTTTCCCCTACTATTTTATGTATCATTTATTATTGGTTTACCCATGTCCCCTCTCTTTTCAATGTTTTCTAAAACCTTGTAACATAGCCGTTATGCTGCAGAATTTCCATCTCAAAATGTCTCTCTATTATTATCAAATTCATTTATTTTATTAATTGAATACCAAAATATCTTTCTTCTAAAGGGGTATTCACATATATACCAAAATTTTCTATTTTAAATTCTGGTATTTACATACATGTGACCCGCGTTCCCTTTTCGTGGGTCTAAAGTGACATAAAGATCATGTCTTTAAAGAAGTTTTTAAAACGTTATGATTATGAAATGAAACCAATTTCTTTTATTCTATATGGGTTGTTTATGAAATTATTTATGATGATATATGTGGCTCACATGATAAAAAATACATGTCAAGTGTGCACCCTGATAGCGCTTCAATGCATTGGGTAAAGACTTAATCTCTAGAGATGACCTTTTAGACTGATACCTTGGTGAATAACCTTGGTAATTTTTAATGACACCTTGGGGATGGACCTTGGTGAAACGAAATTATTGTCAATATTAAATGTTTTAGCCACATCTTCAATTTATGAAAAATGTTATTTTTATTATGATATGACTCACGATTTCTTTCTCATGCCTTAAAGTTTTTTTTCATGACATTGTTGATATGTCTCAAGTTCACATGTTAAATGTTTCCCCTTGTTTCCCTTACTGGGACTTCTGCTCACCCTTTCTTTTGATGTATGTCCCCAGGTTATGAGATGCAGTAATGAACCTAGGATGAATATAAAGATAATCCATTCAAGTGTTTAAGAAGAATGATTTTTTTTTCATGTATTATGTTCATGGTTTCCAAGACACTAAACCTTAAAGATCCTCAGTTTTGTATAATGTAATAAAAGTTTATGTGACAAAAAGGAGGGATGTTATAATAGATCCCGATTTTGAAAACTCCTTCTTTCTTATGAAAACCCTTTTTTGATATCCACATATAGATCCCAAAACCATGTCTCACCCAATATCTACAAATATTTTCATTTCATAGATTATTTTAATTTAAGTGTGTGGGAATGAATTTTATTTTAGGTATCATTTGTTTTAATTTCAATTTTTTATCATATGATTTAAAAAAACATCCATTTAAGTATGGGGTACAGGTTCTCATTCATTGAGTTTTAGGAATTTATATATGTTTATGACATATTTTATAAATGATAATTAAAATAATACAAAAAATATACAAAAAAAGAAAGAAAAAAATAATGTTTTGTGTCTTGGGTGGGTTAAAAACCTCTACTCGTAGACATTTAATCTTGTTATAAGTACTATTATTGGTGTTGTGAGGAGATAAAATGTGGGTTGGGAGATCAGTGTGAGATTTTTTTCAACTTCAAATTTTGGGAAAAAAAGAAAAAAAACCACTTACATCATCTTTTCTTATGTTATTGGGAGAAGTTTTGTGTTTTGTATATATTTTATCATTTCATACCCTTATAATATTACAAATCTATTTTATTCATAAAAATCTTGGCGCTTATAGATATTTTTTCCATTTCCTTCCATGTATCATTTCTAAACTATTGTGCATTACTTTTTCCATTTTGGTATTTTAATCCTCTTTCTTATCCTTTGTCCACTATATTTCTACCATCGCATAGCCACTAAAAAACACAAAAAAAAAGACCTATAGATTATAAATCAATTTAGAATAGGGAATGGAAATATATAGATCTTTAAAAAACTAAGATTTTTAATTTTTGTTGGTGAATAAGTGAACCTCCATAAATAAATTTTTTTTATCTTGAGAGCAGTGATTTCTAATTGCCAACATTTTCCATTTCTAATTTTCAGCATGAAAAATGAATTGTTTTTTGTATCATTTATGTTGTAACAATTTTTGGTGGTATATATTATGCAATAATTAACTAGTCTAGACACCCTTATTAGAGAAAAAAATTAATATTTTTTCATCAGTAAAAAGTTATTTAGTAATTTTTTTATATTTGATGTACATGAGGGAATGCACAAGCCGAAGCATGGGGGATTTGATGTTATTATTTTATTCATAAATTTTTATCTAATACTTAACATGTTTTCAAAGAAAATTTCATAATTGGTGTGAAATACCCATATTTTATTATTAAATATAATATTTTATCATTATTTGAATTGATCCAGATTCAATTATG
This sequence comes from Viscum album, assembly GCA_963277665.1. Lineage (NCBI taxonomy): Eukaryota > Viridiplantae > Streptophyta > Magnoliopsida > Santalales > Viscaceae > Viscum > Viscum album. Next base: position 196,338,494 of record OY728145.1, read on the forward strand.
TTTAATATTTTAATTAGAACTATCACGCTACATATCTAAATTAAGGGATTCTTATTTTGTATGGTTCATGGTGTAGTGTACTAAAAATAATCCAACAGTATATTTTGATAATTAATACATTTTATATTTATATTGACAACATAAGAAATCTGACAAAATATGTGGAGAAAAATAGACTATCCAAATTGGATATTTGGATAATTAGGCCACGTTATATTCATATAGACCACACAAGAAGGCCCACTAAATCTATGGGGAAATCTGGACCAGCAATGTTGATTGAAATTCAAGGAACAATAAAGAAGAAAAAATTTTATGAAACTACACAATATTATCTAGGATATCATTTAAAATATTGGATAAAAATTTCAAGGCCCAACTAAACTATAAATATTCCCAATTGATTCATGAATATCCATCCCACAATTCTGCACAGGATTTGAAAATAACCAACAATGATTGGCCTTCTTACCAATACAGTCAACCAATTGAGATGCAATTTAATGGGAAAATATTCAAGATGTAGGCACCCAAATATATAGTGTAAGTGGTTCAGATTTGAGGGAATAATCATTTTCATAAATTCATTCACATTAAAACCACAGAAAGACAGGTCCCAAAACTAGATAGCAGCACATGGGTTAGGAAAACAACCATATATTTTGATAAAAAGTTATAATGGACACAAATGTTTGAGTGTGTAATATTAAAATCCATATATAAAACTTTTAATAATAATATTACTCCAAATTTAGCTGTCTAAAATTTTGAATTTTTTATCCAACTTGAGGGTATGTTTTGGAAGGAAAAATATCCACCACCATTGGCTATAAATTAATCCCCATATTCTCCTTCCAAGGGGTTGTTATTTTAGCACATAATGAGGGTATTTTTAAATTAGCATGGCCTTAATATAGTCCTTGTATGAATTTCATTAATATTATTTCAAAAAGAGAGACATATCCTCTACTTTCCTATTCATGTTTTTCCCTTGTTTTCATTTGTAATCGTGTAAGTTTGATTCCTTTTAAATTGAATATTAATGCATGTTTCTTCATAATAATATCTAATTATCATTAAAAATAGGTTTTTATATATTAATGGTCTTAAAATATTATAACCCAATTCAAAATATCTTTCCTCTTTTTATTTCTCATTCATTCAAAATTCTGTGTTTACTCCTTTCACCATTTGTCTGTCTGTTTAGTGAACAACTCTTTTCTTATCCATTACTTTTATTCTATTTTTAACTAGTCATATGAAAAATCAAAAACCATACTATTAACCCCTGAAATGTATGAGTAAATATCTCATTGGCGTAAGTCAAAAAATTTGGATGTTAAGTGATTGTTATATTTCTATCATTTAACATTATTTGAAATAATATTGTTTATGATAAAACAAATGTTATAGATTAATGACATGTTTTGTTTGTCATGTGTATTAAATTTATTATTTTAAACAAAAATAAATATGGGTTCACAAAATATTGAACCTTCCATAAATGATATTTTATAATTTTTGGAACCCTAATTAAGGCTTCGATTAAATCCAAAACAATTTGGATTTCCGATCGAAATAACCTTTTGAAGTGAATGTTAATTTAATGAAAAAAATTCAAAGCACAAGGACATCACAATATTAACTCCCAAATGATAAAATCGCCCAAATAATTATTAAATTTTTAAATAAATAAATCATTTCACCTAATATTAAAAATAAAACCCCCATTAAAAAGAAAAAACAAAAACAATCAACTACCAAAAAGTTCTAATATCGAGGATTTGACGCGAGTGATGGTATACACATTGGAAGAGCACTAGACCTTTGAAGGATCAATAGGAGACAATCATCAACACTTTAGATATACCAATAAACACTTTATCATACATACAAATAAAATAATTCCCAAATTCTTACATTTAATGTCATACGGTACTGAAACAGCTAAAAAAAACTTCAAGTACCAAAAAGGTAAACTCGACACTTACCACGAAGCCCAAAGATATCTTTCCAAACCACGACCTATTAATATCCAACCTAATTTTAAACCTTCACCTACTAACCTGAAAAAAATTATATATATGTGGGTTGATAATAATAGTGTACTTAATAGGATCCACCTTGGAACCTCTCATGGAACTGATAAAGAAATCATGTTCAAGCTTAGTGAACAATAGTGAAACAAACTCATCACCTAAACCATTATACTAAGTTACCAACCTCACTATAGATATCTCTCTCAAAGTATTTCCTGCAACATGGAGTATAATGTAGAAATTAAAAAACAAGGTTTCCCAACTCCACCATCCCAACTATTTTTCTACACTTCCCCCAACTTCTTGATCCATATATCTAAAAGTAATCTATCCTGTGGATACCTGGGATAAATATCGCAAAATTAACTTTGTGTATCAAATAATTACATCATCCCATATCAGAAATAAATATAGTAACAAGGTAGTTTTAGGGAGCCACCATATCCTGCATGATATGTATCACGAATCGGGAATTATACCCTGATCTGTCAAATCCAATACACCCAGTAAGGTACCTCAAGCCATCATATCCAACACACATCAAACCTATAACAATCCTTTAAATACAATATCAAGGTATGTAATAGTGTGAAATAACACAAATCCATCACATCTCTCTACACACATAAATTAAAAATAATAATTTTCATGGATAACATCATATATAATAACCAAGAGAAGAGGGTTGGGCCAAAGGGTGTATCCATCCATCCATCCTCTCACCGACATTTTAGTGCCCCCCCCCCCCCCCAGAGTCCACTATTGTAACTTCCCTTAACCATAATGGATGGGGTAACATAATAAATCACATAATATATATGATATAATATATTTCACAACCACACTATGGGTAGACCAAGTCATATGCCCAACTATGACTATCGTCTCTTGGACACCTAGCTACCACTGATAAGTACTAGATGTCCTATAATCACACAATCATGTTAAAGGGATACATTAAATTCCTTAATTATTTTTTATGTTTTAATTTTTTTAATTAATTCATTATTCCTTAATTAACCATTCAAATTATTCCAAATTAAAATACATTAATCAATAGAATAAATCACATTCCTTGTGGGCATAGTTCAAAATCAGTCCATGGTTTCTCAAGATCATCTCATTTTCATTATAGAAACATCAAATCTGTGGTTTAAAAATTTATTAAATATTATTATCATCCTTCTATAATTATAGTAACTCTAGGAAAACCATACTAAGCTAAAACCAAGGGAAAACAGGTAACCAAGCATATCCAGTTGTCTCAATCAGTGGGAAAATTAATGCAGATAAAATTGAAAACTAGTACACTAACCACTAAATAGCTTCATTTCAAAAAAACATGTATATTTATCAAATAAATTCATAGTACTAGCTTCGTCCCATTCCTTCATCTATGGTGTCATCCATGAAACCCACAAGAATATTCCAAATCATCTCACCATCACAAGCATCAATTACTGCCACATCATCTGGTCCTCCCAACCTTATATCACATCATACAAACTAGTATTATTCATACTAGGCTCATATAATCTCTAATTTTTAATAACGCATTGTGAGAACATCAAAAATGTAGTAGGAAAAAAATATTCAATAGGGAAATCAGGCCCTCAAAACAAGGCATTTAGCCTTCACATGCAACTGATCTCTCACAGCTCAAAACTCAAGGAACTTTAGACTTCACAAGAAAATGGGAAACTAAAGCCCCATTAATTATCTCTAACAAACAAACATTTTTTATTAAATCTAGAATTAATTGATTCACTATACATTGGTTCCAACTATGGGAAAACTAATTCATCATCTATAAAAAGTTATCAAACCATTTTTTCATTCATAAAACCAGTACCATCAAAATATGAGAAGAACCATTCTGAATTAACATTACTTTTTATTATTATCATAAACAATAATTAACAAGATCCATTTTCTTTATCATTTACATTAACACATCAAATATCATATTATATTAAACATGCACATTTTACTAATTTTATTATCATCAAATTAAAAAACACTAAATTACAAACCTTCGACTTTATTAAATTCTTAATCCAATCAATAAATTTATTTCTTACTTTGCATTATTTACCATTTTCCATAAAGATAAACATTATAATATGTAGCATAACAAAACATGCTAACAAAAATAGTATAGATAGGACACTATTGAAAAAAAACAAGAGGTAAACTATTATCGTGGTATAAATAAAAAACATAAACATGTGATAGCTATCAAATTTTTTTATTAATCCTATTTAAAAAAATCGGTTAATAACATTTACATCTAAACAGATAATCCATGATAACATTATGATTTCAGTTAAATAAATAGGTGAATAAATGAATCCCATACTTCAAAGGAATCAACATTCTTCATATGGGAATAGACATATGCCATATATTCTGATCACCCCTCCCACAAGAGATGCATCCCTTCAAGGATGTCTCTCCATAACCTCACCAACAAACAACTAAGAAAAAATCACTAAAACTATTGAGATAAATCACCATTTCATGAAAAGAATAAGTGATAGGATCCAGATTGAATATCTATGAGAGGAAAATGGAATAATATACCTTTGATCATTATATATCAAATATGGAAGTTTGGGATCAATCCCCTTCAAAGGTGTCCCAAAATGCCCAAGAAGAACATCATTGGCCACCTAGAGATTTGGAGAAGAGGTAGGGTTAGACTAAATCAATGTGGTGTTGCTTGTTATAAACATACTTCCAAGGGAATATTTATGGTTTAAACCCCTTATTTATGTCATATATACATCAAACATTAAGTTCTGATGAAAAACATATCGCCTCAACCGTTTTCACACATAATTTATTTACATAATAAATCATTGGTTTATGATGTGAAGTCCATAGGATAGATAAAATAATCCTAAACCAACTTTAGGCCGTAAAACTCAATAATGTATTAAACCCTTCCTTTATGCTATAAATTCTCCCTCCTTCAATCTTTTATTATCTAAACACCTCCAGTCACCCCATTATGCCTCTTCTGAGAATCACGGGCTTTAGAAACATGAAAAGGCTTAGATTACATAGATCCAAGTTCTTATAAAATAATTTAAGTTTCCACATCAAAATATACCCTCATTCCTTCACCTATAATTCCATTTTACTTCCTTAATCATTTAGATATAATAGTTTTTCCTATGTCCAACCTTTCCAACGAATCCTCCCAAGGAAGCTCAATGTTCTCTTCATAAGCAATAAATTTTCCCTAGCATAGTTTCTTTTATATATTTTCATTTCAAATATATATTTTTTAAGATTTTCTGAAAACATAATTTTTTTTTGTATATTAATTTTTTTATTTTTGGAACGTCCATTAACCACCTTTCCCCTTTCCCTTAAGAAAAATAAAACCATCATTCATTCGTTTGTGTGGACTACCACATTTATGAAGTGATGACTCTCATTTTTCATATTTCTTCCTTATTATTTATTAAACTATATTAAAATATGATTCCATTCCTTCACAATATCTAAATAATATAATTATTTTTATAAAATAATGATATTATTCTAAAATAATCTAATTTCATTACCATAATCATACTTTAATTATAGTATGTTCATATTTCAATCGGTGTAAATACCTACTTGAAGAATGATATAAAATAATATCATGCATAAATATGGGAAAATAATTACTCATAATATATGATATAAATAAGTAAATAAAAATTTGATTTTTGGTTTTGGAATAGTAACATTAATATTAAAATCATTAATTAAGATACGAGTGTTTGTTCATTAAATATCACTAAAACATACTCATCGTTTATTTTATTTTTAAAAATCATAACCAAGAATACCACAGAATTAAATTAAAAAACGATAAATAATAAAAAATAAACAATTCTAGTACCTTGTATTCTCTGGTAACGATGAACATTGAGATAGGAATTAGGAACAATATCATTATTATGAAACTAGACCAAAATGATTAAGATTACTCACACATAATATTAAAAAAAGATAATAACAAACATATATATAGAGAATAATTATAAATTAAGTTTTAAAAATGTTATATATATGAATAAGTTTATGAAATAGGTAATTTGGATATAAATTTTTTATTAAGGAGATTTAATTACTACAGTAGAATTCAGGAATTAAGGTAAGGGTTCTTTGTCTCAAATTTAATTTCATGAGGCATATATCTAATTATCCACTATGATATCTTTAATATGGTTTGATTTATGCCTTATTATTTAATTTAACCATATTCAAGTAATTCCGAATGTTTGAAGAGTAATGTTTTTTTCCTTCATCTAGTTGATTTCGATTTAAAATATAATAAATATGTAAGGATTATTTTGTATTTATTTTAAATTACATGTGAAATGTGACATATTGTTCCCCATAATTTATTTTATATTTTGTATTTAATAAACTATTTCCTTTAATTAAAATTAATATATTTAATTTCATGACATTGGAACTTCACATTCATGTTAACCATCTTAAGTTATTTGGATTCTTATGTTACCATTACCTTATTGGTTTCTTCTTTTAATATCAAATTCAAATCAGGAGTGTTCTTGAAAGATAATATATATATATATATATGAAATTTATACACTCTTTATTTATAAAAACCCATATAATTTTATTCTCATATATTATTCATTGGTTTTTTCAAGTATTCTGTTAATTTCATTTCCCCTTTGTCTTGTAGTTTTCCTGTTATAAGAGAAACAGGGCCGACCACCTGTTTTCAATCTGGTTTCTTTCCCATCCAAGTACTTATTCACTATATGATCTTCTAGTGGTACTTATTTATACCTCAATTATTGATGAATTCAATTTCAAACAATTTTTAAATTATTTAAAATGGATTTAATGTAATTTTTAATTCTTTCTATATGGGTTATCTAAAAGTATAAGAAGAATATCCTTTAAATTTTTCTAAGTAAACACATATTTCTAGTATTTTGTATTTTGAAATGAAACTTCCTATTTATTTATTTGTGGTCTATAATTGGAATACATATTATCTTGGTTCTATAGATATTTTTATTTCAATAAAAAAATTCAAAGGTCGTATTTATTTTTTAATTTCAAAGCAATTTTAAAAATAATCCTAAAAAGATTTTCTAACTAAGTCTATAACATTTTATATATTTTATGCTTGAGAAAGAAAATTATTCAAATGATACCATCCATCTTATTTATAAAGATTTATTATTTAATTTTATTCTTTATTAGTGGAATTATTTTTCACTTCCGTTGACTTGCCTTATCATCCAATGTGTATAAATATAACTTTTCATCCAATGCCTTTCCCCTGTGAACATTATATTTTCTTCCTTAAGGGTTTTAATTCAAAACAAAATGCCTATTTTCTTTGTTATTTATGATAAAAAAAAGTGTTTTATCTGATAGAATTTCATCTCTTGGGAGTAGTGGCTACCACCTTCTTGTGATGAACCAACCCCCTGTTGATATAAACAGGTTATCGATCATTGTGCATGGTAACATTCAAAGTGAAACTATTGATAGTACTTATGAATAATGTATAACATGAAGATTTGACTATTGAGGTAGTCTATACATTATCTCTATTATTTATTCTTTTAATAGCTACCAAGATATAATGGATTTATAGATGGAAATGTCTTCCCTATTGAGTTTCATTAATGAACCTTAGACCCTACATGGGGATTTTAACTTCATCCTTCATCATGATGAGAATCATGGCCCTATCTCCAACTCTATATAAACCAGGGAGTTTAGGTCCTCATGGGAGAAAAAATAATGTGGTATAAGAAAAATTTTAATAGGTTAGAATCTTGGATAATTGACATAGCATTTTCCAATGAAACCTCCATGTCTTATTGGGGATCCATTTCTTCTGCGTCCTTATCCAGGTCTAACTCTAACCACTACCCAATTATTGTGAGTCTCATATATAAAGGTAGGAAGCTTGACGTACCTTTTAGTTTTAACAATTCATGTATTCTTTATCCTAAATGTGGAATTTTTTTCTTGACACTTGAAATTTAGTGGGTTATAAATATAATATTCTATCTTGTATCTTCAAGTAAAAATTTCTCAATAGGTGAATGAAAGATTGGTGTTGGTATTCCTCTAGATCCCTTGAAAATGATATTGATACTATTTAAATCTCTCTATATATACTTCAATAATCCATTACCAAAAATGAGTTCTCCTAAGTTACTTTTAAGGAAGTTATGATGTCCTCAAAACTCAATAATATTATAAAGCTTAAAGAGCATATACATAAAAACTATTTCAAAAATTAGTGGGTCAATTGTGGTAATATAAATACAAATTATTTAATTCTATTTAAAAAATTGATGGGTGAATAGGGTAATTTCCCTCCTTAAATATTTTGATCACTTACTAGAAATTAGGCAGGAACTTGTCAAACATGTTGTCTCTTAAAATATGAATCTCTCTGATGGCCCTCCTGATAATGAGGGGTTAATTGAGGTAATAATTCAAAAATTGGTTACTTTTGAATATAACAGATTTATCACCTATATTATAGTAGATTTTGAAATTAATGTGGAAGTCATTGGCCTAAAAGTAGGTAGCTCTCCCGAACTGAATGGATTCAACAATCATTTCTTTTAGACATATCAGGATAACATTCATCATGATGCCTGCAACATAATAAATCATTTTTTTCAAGGGTGTCTCTTTATATAATTTAAGTAATTATCGTTTACTTTATCTCATTAAAAAGGTGGATAATTCTGGTGATATTTTTCAACTCATTCAAATTTCCGTTATTAATATTTTTCATAAAATAATGGGTAACATTCTGAGAAATAGGCTTTCTAAAGTCTCAGATAAAATCATATCACCTAATAAATTTAGATTAATTAAAGGGAAAACCATTAGATACTACCTTATCAATTCGTTTAAATGTATCAACCAACTTAGGAAAACTAAAAGGGGATGTAATATTTCTTTAAATATTTACATTAAAAATCCTTAAATAAAATGGATTGGGGCTTCATTGGTAAATTTTTCACCAAATTTTATTTATTCAATATTCATTCATTGGATGCAAATATCTTCTTCTCTCTTCCCACATTTCAATTCTTATTAATGGATCCCTTGAGGGATACTTTACTTTTTTGAGAGGTTGTAGGAAAGGTGATCACCTATTTTACATTTTCTTTAATATTGTAGAGGACTATATTAAAAGGTTTCTTCTCAAAATGGTTGAACATGGTGATTTGAAAACCTTCATAATTTATAAAGTAATTTCTACTCCTTCATACTTATTTTAGGATGATGAAATCACCCTCTTCACCCAAGGTGATCAAAGAAATATCATGAATATAAAAAAAATACCTCCTTCATTGTGAAAAAATATTAGGTCTGGATACAGTTATAGTAAATCCTTTATTTACTTTAGGAAAAACATTACTTCTTCAAGGAAACTAAATATCATCAGTGAGTTGGGAATCAAAGAAGTAGATATTCCTTTCACTTACATAGGGGTACCCATGTTTTGGGGAAGACCCCAAGCAGTATTCTTCACTCACATTTAATGTCAAATTCAAAGATATCTGATCTCTTTGAATGGTAAGTCTCTTTCTATGGAATGAATAATTTTTCATCTGAATCAAATAATTATTTCCAAATTTTTATATTACTTTATGGTGTAAAAATGGTCAAATTTCTTACTCGAAATTATTAACAACACAAGGAATAATTTTGTTTGAACTGATATCACTCTTGAATGAAAGATAGTCACGGTTCCTTGGAAGTAATTTTGTATGTTGCATCCCCTTGGTGGCCTTGATATTAAAAACTATATATTTTAAACAATTCCCTTCAATAGAACTTCATTTGGATTCTTGTGAATGATAAATAACATTCTTTGGGCTTTCTTATAGCTATATTTTTTTTGATAAAATTAATTTGATATTTCATGCTATGTTGGACCCTCTTTCTAGTCGGCCGTCAAGACTATCTTTAACATAATCTCTACACAATATCATTGTATGGTAATAAAAACTATTATATTATATTTTTGTCTGAAAAATAGATAGGTACCCCTGTGATCAATATTATTGACTCCTCTACTATGTTGGTGAACTCCAGAACCACAATCAGTAGTCAAATGGTTTGTCCTCACCTTCTTTCTACTGTGATTAAATCACTCACCAGTAATTATGATTACATTGAAACTAATAATTTTATGATCTGGGATCCAAATATAAATGCAATTCTCACTTAATCCCTAAATAAAAAGTGGATTATTATATCCAGGTTCATACTTATATATAGGCTCTTTTCTCTAAAATTCTTGTTGATTACAATCTTTAGTCTGTGGGTGATTCATTATGCTTGCGATTTGTTTTATGAATGCAACATAGAGAGGACATGATCACATTTTCCTTATATTTCACACTATCACGACCCTCTAGAATACTATACTGGACATCTTTGAGATCAAACTACCTAGTGTAAATACGACTCTGGCCACCTCATATAATTTAAAGAACTGTTTCACCTCCCTCTCTCTGGGAAGATCATGAATCTATTCACATCATCTAGGGAAGAGATTATTCAGGTCATATGTAATAGAAGGAACAAAATCATGCATGAGAAGGTGCATTTTAACCTTTATTCTTTCATAACTAAAATCATTTTAGTATTATATAATTCCAACTCTCTATATCAAGGTCATAGTACCAATTATATTAATGATATTTTAGTTCTAAGATGCCATAAAATTGCAAGTAATTTTTAACCACCTTCAGGTACTTTTAATGTTTTCTAGAACGCACCATTTTTATCCCAGATGAAATTCTATTCTGCTGGATATTTTGGGGTAAATCCATGCTATGTGTCCTATAGGGTGGTCTTTAGAGATCATTTTGGTGATTTATTTGGTTCCCTCTATGGACCATATGTATGTGCCTATATTTTGGATGTAAAAATGCTTAGTCTAATTAAAAGTGGACATGGAAAGTCACTAGGGATGAAAAAACTTATAGATTTAGTATGACTTTTCCACAATTGAACATGCTGTTAGAATGGGTAACATTCATATTTCATAGAGAATGAATGTGAAATGGGTGAAATTCCATGATAATCTCTCCTCCCTTAATCACTTTATCACTTGTGATTATCATAAATCTAATTCCCTTATTTTGGGTCTTACAAATAAATGGATGAGTTTTGATGATTTCATATCCCTTATCACACTTACTGATGAGTTTTTTTTTTCTTTTCCAAAGGTGTAAATGTAACCTTTATTCTTTTAGAAATATGTAACCATTTTTTTATCTATTTTACGAGGCTTGTTCTTTGGAAAAGACCTCATTTTTATCAATATACCATTACTCTATATATTGTTAGTTTGTGAGGTTCTTACATAGACAGTTATTCTATTTATTGATTAAGTAAATATTGACAATTTGTATACTTGTTATTTCAATATGGATATTTAGTGATTACTAAGGAATATTGGTTTTGTATTGTATAATTTTTTTATTCCTTCATCTAATGAATAAATTAAACTTAATTAGTGATAGTTGGGCCCAATAATATCACCTTGATATAATGATATGTCTCACGATACAAACTATTCTATGTATTTGGTGTATGATTCCCCATTTATTTAGATTTATTGACTGTTTTCATGAAAATAAGAGGATTTATTGGAAAAGGCCTTGATGGTATGTAGTGTCTTATCATAAGGCCAAGAAAAATCCAGAATTATGCATTCCATAACCATGAAATCAATTTTTATTTTCCATGTGTTTATTTATATTCTTATCCTTGTATTTGTTTCATGATTTTTGATCAATTATATGGAATTATTTGATTATCATTTATTTATTTTCATGTTAATCATGGTTTATTTATTATATAATAGCTTATGGTATATGTTTTCCACTAAGATTCATTTAATATCACACTTATTATGTTTCTATTTCCCCAGGTTGTGAATAAATTTGTTACACATTATATGTCCATAATAAAATAAAAAAGATTAAAAAAATCAAAAAAAAATATTGAAGACTTGTTATGGATAAAATATTTTATAATTTAGATGAAAAAATATAAATTATTTGAGAAATACATGGGATTTATTATTTAATGTTTTGCTAAAATTTTATAAATCTCAAAACCAAATTGGTTATGGGAATATATGTAATTAAATATTTACATTAAATCATGTAATTGTGGTATAGTTACATTTGGGATATTAAAGTCGGTATCAAAGTAGGTATGTAATGGATATTTTTTATGGAACTGGATCAAGAATTGAAATTCTTGGTTGTTAGAATAATGGTTCATAAAGAGCATGTGATCATCCAAAGCATATCCCATGGGAGTCTCGACCTTGATGTGTAGTTTAGAACACTCTGCGAACCAAGTGAAGATAAATTTAATACCCAACCAAACTTTTTTAGGGTCACTACACATAGGTGCATCTATTCCAGATCCTATATCCACTTTTTTATATCCATAAAGGGATTTAATATATTAGAAAACCACATCGTCTGTATTTTAGGAAAAAAAATAGGTTTTTTCATATATTTAGTGGTATCTTTATGATTTTCACTAATTGTTTCGGGTTATAATTACTAAATTAATAAAATCTTTCTATGATACCAACTATACTAACTCTAATTATTTATACATGATTATTCAATCATTTTATGACAAAAAAATTAATAAAAAAACATCTATAAATTAAAGGTTTAGTATATTGTAAAAATGAGGTTAATATATCATGAGTACATAATAAAACATAAATATTATTCAAATCCTTCTTCATAGTCCTACTAAAATATCTAATGTTCTCCTTGGTACATTTATTCACCTGATTATATATATTAAAAAAATGTTGATCTAAAATCCTAGTAAGGGGAGGAATAGCATGGAAGGGATAAGAGATATGAATCAATAGTGCATGGGTGAGCATAATCATTATCAAAATATCTTAATCATAGGATTATCATCATAAGAATGAGGTAATAATTTTAAAAATACATGGAATGCGTCATATACATAATAATTGAACATAAAGACATATTGATCAATCCCCAAACATAATTTGTGAATAAATCTTTCATCATGTTTACGTATAACATATGTATAAAAATCATATCATCATAATTACGAAAAATGATAGCATCATGTTCCTACTTAATAAAAAAAATATCATTATATATATATCATTTTAAAATTTATTAGAGGGATATATAATTTTGAACCCACCTTTCACATCATAATATGTTCATAATAATGCATGCCATATGGAAATAAAACCTATAACCATCATAGTCATGAAATAAAACCATGGAAATGAATGGGTTCTTTAAAGATTCAGTAAAACATATATCAATGAACCAAATGTTATATTCTTAATATAGTAAGTAAGAAACATATTTTAAAAAATAAAATATCGGAATAAAGGACCATAGTTCGTATTTAGAAGGTGTAATAACTAAATGTGAATCAACGAGATGATTTGGAAAATACTATTTTTGAAAAATGAGTATAGGTGGATTGGAAATCATATCGATGAGTTATAAGTATAAGTAAACAAAAAAAATAAATGAAAATATAATTATAATTATAATATAATGGTTTTTGGAAGAATTATAAAAAAAGTATAAATAAATAGAGGAAACCTCAAAGGAAAGCTATAGGTTCAAGAGTCTCAATACATTAGATCCTAATTTGGTTCATCAACTTTATGAACCCGGTATAATAAAATTATATTCTTTAATAATTAAAAATCTAAGTAAATTATGTTTATTTTTTAACACTTGTTAAATTAAAATCATGGGATTTAATTTTTTAATCTTCTTTACTAATAGTGAAATATTTTTATTTTTTGGTTTCTTTAAAATATCTCGTCTCGTTTTGATTCCAAGATTTTGATTCAATACCATTTATAAATTAGTTAAATTAGTTCCAATAAATTAAAAATACATGTAATTACATATTTATATATTTTAAATAATTCATACTAACCAGTAATTTAGGTGGTGGAAAGTATAGAGTTGAAAACATCCTTGTAGGTGGTTTATCAAACGTCAAGCGGGCACTTTCAAAAAGGGATAGGTGATATATTTATGACATATAAATATATTGTAAATAAAATAATTATAGAATTTTAATAAAATTAATATAATTTCAACATACTAATTAATTAATTTTAGTATTTTTTGGAAAGAAAATAATAGATGGATTGAGGAAGAGAAGAGGAAAAAACAAAGGAAAGGATAAAATATTCTAAACTCCTTCTTGGTGTTGTTCCTTTTCTATGACACTTAAATCCTTGAAATGTTACACTTATATAAATCTATAACATCCCAAAATATTATAAGGAAATTAAGATATTGAATTTGGGTATATTTTGTTACTTTGAAAACTGGAAGGGAAGTGGTTTTCCAAAGAGAGGAGGATGTGGTATTTATACTTGACCATAGGGGTATATTTAGGTTAAAATAGTTAATAAAATAAAATTTCTAAGGTAATCTTTATCATAGTGATATTTCTGGAATTACTGATCATATTTGAATTAAATATAACAATTTTATAATTTTTAAACCTTACCACCCCCAAATTTATTAATTTATTAAAAAGAAGAGTGGAAAAATTAAAAAAACACATTTTAAAGGAATACTTTAAAATTATACACTTTTGAAATTTATTTTATGTTTGGAATTTGAATTTATTAATATTAAATTAATTAATTATCATATTAAATAATTCTTGGTTTATCTAAATACTCTATAATTAATTAAATTAATAATAATGTAATTAAAGTTTACTAATTACATAAAACCTGTATTTTTATTATTCACCTAAAAATAAACTTTTTGAAAAAATTATAAAAAAACCATAAAAAAATTTGAAATTATAATTTCAAAAATTTAATACATTTTATCAAAATAACTTTCAATCAAATTTAATTTTAATAATTTAGTTGAAATTATGATTCTAACTAAATATAATTTAAAAATATACGAATACTTATTTAGAGTTTTAAATTTCTATATTTATTTTATCGTACTCTAATATTTATATTTCATTATTTTTTTAATATAGTATTTATATATGATTATTATATTTTATATCTAAAAATATAATATAAATATTAAAATTATTATTCCTAATTATCAGGTTATTAATAAAATGGGCATATTACCTCATATAAACAAGTCTCAATTCATTCATTCATTATTCACCTCAATTCCTCTAAGGTTCTATATTCTTCATTTTTAAAATATTGATTGAATTACTAATGTTTTTTTATTTTCTTTAACTTTTACAAAAAAAAAATATTTTTAATTTATCAAAGTGATATACATTTTCCAATTCTAGTTATTATTAATTTTTAATTTATTACCCCAATTTACTACATTCAATTTTCATTGGTATATTTATTATATAAATATAATGCCCCCAATTAATTAATTAAATTTTTTTTCGTTTTTATTAAGTATTTAATTTGTTTATATTATAATATATTCTTAAATATGATACACATATGTTTATTCAGAATAAAATTTCCATTTATAAAAATCTAGGTCATTGTAGATATTACATCTTTCTCTAAGACTACTTGAAATGTATCATTAAAAGATCTCAAATTACTTTCCCCTTATATTATGGGTTTTTTTAAAATAATCCTCCTTATTTTTCGATTTAGAACTATCACCTCAATTATCTTTTTCTAAAAATCCATCTTGAAGTGTTTTTAGAATTTTTATTCTGGACTCAAAATAAAGACATTATTTTTTGAGAATATGTTTCTTATCCTTTGCTATATTCAATATATAATCACATTCATTTATTGTTTTCTAAATATAATATCTATTTATTAAATATTTCAATTTTATTAAGGTATAAATAACTATAATATTATTTTCTCTGATTTCAAGTTGGTCATTATTTACATCAATGGTATATGTTTTCTTTTTCACTAATATATTAAACTTCTATTTTACCCTTTGTATGTATTTATATTTTTATAGGACTGAATTAAACCAATACTTCACAAATTTGGATCACTTTACTTCTATCTCATTTTTCCTAGAACTCTTGTTATTGAATCTCTTAGTGAGTTAAATACTCATTTTCGCCTTTTGTTCTACTACATTCTCTCTTTTATCATGTTATTATTCAAGGTAGGTGAACTAATTATAAAAGATTCTAAAATAACCACAAACAAAATTTAATATATCTTTTCAAGAATTATATTTTAATACATTTAAATCATATATTTATTTATCATGAGAATCACTATAAATGTGATATTTCCCACTTTTTTTTGTTCTTCTCTAGAAATTATTGGGAAAAAATATCAGTTACTTTATTTTATTCACAAAAATGGTTTGAAATTTAGAGGTGAAAAGATTTTATCTCTTATTGATAGTTTATATAACTACCAAATATTCTTTTTACCAGTTATATCTTTATTCATTATAATTATAGAATGCCGAAAATAATTTATCATTAACTTTTTATAAGATGGATTCCTTCAATATGTTCTTTTTTATCTCGTTATTATTTCTATTATTTAGAGTCTTAGATGAGAAAAATTCATAATTTGAAATTGATACTTTCTCATTAAGTCTGTACTCCTTTATAAATTGAGAAATATAAACTCAAAACATAAAAATTAATTAGATCTTGAAACTTTTTAGAATACAATCAAATGTGTGACGTGTTTCTATGATACCAATTGTTAGTATCACTTGTGATATGGTGAACACTGATAGTGGTGAATAAATTATTATAATTTAATTTAAATTATTAATTTTTCCATTATTTTTAATATTAACTTCTTCAGTGAATAGATCTCTCATAGTTACTCACCTTTGATTCTCATAAATATACTTAAAGAAAGAAAGTAAGGGAAAAGGGCACTAAGATTTCATAATGAGTTTCACCTCTAATATGGATTACTATATCTTTAGTGTTTTTTTGTTTTAATAACAATAATATAGAAATATCCTTTTATTATAATGAATTAGATCAGGAAAGGGTATATTTGTAAACCCTTAATCCTGGAACAAACTAGGTATAATGTAATAAAAAAATTACATATCAGGCTCTAGAACCAACCAATTATTCCTTTATTGAATATAGAAAATCAGTATGCACCTCTTGAATTCATCAGTAGTGTAGAATAATCCACTTAAATAGACTTTAACATTTCTTGTCTCCTTCTGGTTGCATAAATCTAAAGGGATGGCCCATACTTCTTCAAATATTATGATATAATAATATCATTTTTGGGTTTATCACTCGTTCTTATTTATCCTACAAAGTTTTAGGACAAAATAAATAGTTTATACCATCAATAATATTGGATTCTGTAAGATATAGTCCTTCACAGATTTAATTTCATGATTCCACTTTAAAATGGAATTGTTGATGGGGCGGGTATCATGTGGGTCTTATATACCATTCCAAAACTCCTCTATGGACTAATGTGGGACTCAAGATCATTTTTCATAGTGTGATACCACATGTCCATGTTTTGAAACCCTTATTCCAAGCAATATAATGGTTCGTCCCATTCCATGGGAACCTAGGGAATGATGGGGAGGGGATCATATAGGTCTTATATACCATGCCCAAACACCTCCACACCTCAATGTGGGACTTAGAAAGTTGTGTCATGACGTGAAACCCTATAATAATTTTTTGATAAATTATTGTATATTATCAGGGTAGTTAGTCCCATTTTATGGGCACTTAGAGAAATATAAGCATTCATGTGGGTCCAATATAATTTATTTTTCAAAAGAAAGACTCGACCCCCTATCTATCCACATTATTCTTCAAATCATTGGAGAAATATTTTACTTTCTATATTAGATCACATCTTAGATTTGAAACATAGTTTTCTTAAAATGATAGAATTTTCATTTCACTATATCCACTCCTTCAAATTCATATAATATTAAAGGAAGTAGTATCATCAGATCCCATAAATTATTTTTATCTTTCACACAATATATATTCCCAAAACCATGTGAATATTATATTTTTAATGTCTAGAAAAATTTTTTAAAATTATTTTTTTGTTCAATTATCATTTAAATCAGTCATGGTTAGTCTCCCTTCAAATATTCCTAAAGACTTGTAATTTAACTCGACATGATATACAAAAATATCATGGATTTTTATTTTTTATTTAAACATCCAAAAAACCTGTAACAACATAACAATTGTATTTATTCATAAAAAACATCAAACAAATTTTGAGGCACCATATTTCATGGTGAGAAACACTCCCAAAAAAATACCTTTATTTTCTTTTAGGATAAAACACCAACGTTACTCCATTATCTTGTTTTGCGATTGTGTGGACCTTCTTTCCCAAGTCATGTGGTCGCTGGAACTTTTGTAATGATTCTAAGGAATAAAATATTGTTGAGAGAATGGAAGGTCGGGCTCATTCAAAATTTTATGGTAAAATTAAGGCCTCATTTGAGTCTCTTTTTATAAAATTCCAATAATTTTATGAATTTATTTTGAGTAAATTTAATTTCGTAAATAGTTTCAGTTACACACAACAATGAGTTATAACGAACTGAAAAAAAACTATTAATATAATTATTAAAATAAGATCAATGTTACATAGCCTTTAAAAATTGAGACCAGAATATGAATAACCACATATTAAAAAAACAATAACAAGGGTTTTATATAAATAAATCATATTGATAAAAAATTACTTAATTTTTAGTAAAGTATTTATATGTTTTGAAAAAATATTGTTTTCTAAAAAACTTATTTGTATTGGTTTTGTGAAAAAATAATAAATTTAATTTTTAACACTTTTATAGAATTTATTTAATAAAAGTAACTTAATTTTTTGAATAAAAATTTCCAAATCATCTTAGGGTGAATTTTTTGGTATTCTTCTGAAAGCATTATATTTTCAAAGAATAGTGAAAATACTGATTTTTATTGAAAACTTCATTTTTTTAAAACATTTATAAGAATCCATTTTATTTTAAAATGTTTTAAACAATAAAATTAGCTAAATTATATTATAAATAATCCAATATAGGTCATTTTAATAAATTTCATATTTAATCTTGATAAATAAACTTTTAAAACTTTTGAAACATTTCTCTTTTGAAAACCACTTTTTCATCATGTCTGCTGGTTTAATTTTAAATTAAATGTTGTCAGTTATTTTAAATTATTTTTGAAAAATGGATTCAATATTTTTTATCACCATAACTAATAATATATAATAATTTAAACTAAATGTTTTTCAAAATGAGTACTAAAACATTAAAAAATTAATTATCACAATTACGGTTAAGACGGGTTTATTAGGGTTAAACTAAAATGATAAGGGGTAAAATGACCTAGAATCTTTTTCAAAACCCATTTTATAGACGTATTTATACCTTATAGCCTATAGTTTTTATAATGGACTATTTTTTATCCTATTTTCATGTTAAAAACATGGGAAAACTTTATTCTTTCTAAAAATTCCATGTGTATCCTCTCCTCTGCTTATAAAAGGTCACCCACTCTCCTCTCCACTTCACACTTCCAAAAAACATTAGTTACAAAACTTC
Source organism: Viscum album (assembly GCA_963277665.1). NCBI lineage: Eukaryota > Viridiplantae > Streptophyta > Magnoliopsida > Santalales > Viscaceae > Viscum > Viscum album. The sequence continues at coordinate 196,358,136 of OY728145.1, forward strand.
CTGAACAAATATATTCACTAATTACCTCACCACATCCTATAGTCCTTATTTAAATTATGAAGCCCTCTTATGAAGTCTTTAGATATAAACCTAAATAGGTTCTCTAAAGAAGAGGTAAAATTCTTAAACTTGTGTTTTTGTTTTATTTCATCTTCTACCTCCTTCAAATATTATTAAAATATAATAATATAATAAAAATTTTATTTAAAATATATTTATATTTTATTATTTTAATTTACTTATCTATATCCAACTCATCTTCCATCGAATGGGAAAAGAAATTGTTGATTGTGTGTATAATGGAATACCACCTCGAGAACAGATGTAATTCGTTTTCCATAACCATCCCTTACAGCTAGATATAATGATGGATTTAATATTTATATATTATATTTATGATAGTATATACTATCCATTTGAAAGGTTATATAATTAATTTCTTTATTCTCATGATATATAACTTTTTATTTCAGTTTATTCTTTCTTGAGTCTTACGATTCAAATGTTACCCAAGCAGTAGAATTTTTTTGTTACAATATCACTATTTATTGGGATTGTTTATGATTAAGTTTTTGATGAAGATACCTTTTTATATATCTCTCAATAAAATCCTTAATTTTATCATAATAAGGTTATTTATTGAGAATAAATGTTTTTATTTTATTTTATTATGTTTAATTACTCAAGAGATCAAAGATATGTTTTTAAGGAAAAATCAACTTTATATATCTCTTCAGTCGAAATTGATTTTGATTCCGTGTATATGTTTTATAAAATTGTTTCAAATAATTTTTTTAATATTACAAAATTTCTGTTTAAATAAATTTTTACCCATCTTTTATTTTTTAAAATTGTTTAGATTAATCTTCTTGTTATTTTTTAAACGAGGCTCTCTTGAATTTTTACCTAAAATGTGAAAGGAATATTTGTTTTTAAAAATATATTAATGGATTGAAATTTTCTTCTATCATGGCCAATTAATGATTTAAAATATTCATTTATAAGTTTACAAGTTTGTTTTCAATGAAAAATATTTTGAATTTTTTTGTGATTGTTTAGTTTTAAAAAAATATTTATCAAATTGGAATGAATATTTTCCTCAAGAAATGGCTTAAATGATCTTTAAAGATTCCATTATAAGATTATAATATTATTTTCAAAGAAATGGATTTTGAAAATTTTTTATTTTTTAAAAAGTTTTTTTAAACTTAAAAGGATATTATCCTCAAGAAATGTTCCAGCTGATCTTTCAAAATCATTTGTCATCTAATATGACGTCCTTTAATGTTACTTTAGCTTTATAGGGGATATGATCTAATTGTACCATCCTTATTCTTTATCCATATAGTTTATGTATATGATGACAAAAATTTTATAAGACTCATTCCTTTTCTATGGGTTATTATATAGTTAGATGAGGAAATGTTTATTAAATTCAATTGTTCTCCAAGTTTTATACTATGATTAATTGTTTGTGGAACCCATGTTTGTATGGGTTATGATATGATGAATGTTTTATGATCTTATTGAATAGAAATTCTTGGTTCATGTGATGGGTGGGGCTTATATCTCCCTGTAACAGCCCGAGATTTTATGAAAAATATTCTTTTTAATTTCATTAATGTCTTGTGTTGTACGCTACACCAAAATGATCTTGCACAACATGCATCCTTTACTTGAATTTCATTACTCGCAATCGCGACCTTCCTCGATAGCGTGTGTAGTACGCAATAACGAGTTTCACTAAACAACAATATGCTATTAAAATATTATTAAAACTAGTCGTTATGAATAGTAATAACCACTTTTTGAAATTTTTTAAATTTTATTTTTCAAAATGGGATTCATTTTTGGATTCGTAATATCGAAATTATATTAGGGTGAAATTTTGGTATTTTTCGGATAACTTTCATATTCTGATGAATAGTGAAAATTACTAAATTTTAATAAAAAACAAATTTTTTAATAGAAATAATTAATAGTGATAAATTATTAATTTGAGTGGTTTTAAATTATATTTAGAATATATTTTTACAATTTAATACAATGTTGGTCATTGGATGTAATTTCACATTTAAACCACACATAAACAAGTGTCAATCTTTTGATAGTTATTATCTCTTAAAAACACGCTATTTGTTTTGACGACATGAATTAATTTTTTAATTAGTTAATGTAACAGATATTTTTTGAATTTGGTAAAATAAACATCATTTTTTAAATCATAATATCAAATATAGCTTAGGCCTAATTTTTGGTATTTTTCTGAAAACTTTCAATTTTTGATGAATAGTGAAACAACTAAGTGGTAGTTAAAAAACTGAATTTTTCATAAAACTTAATTTTACCGCTTCTTTGAGTGGAATTTCAAAAATCCGAGTGACACGGTTAATATCAAGGACAAAAATGTGGTTCAATGAGATGAAAATAATTTTTGGTGAATAGTAACTTTTTACTTTTATTTACCACGGTTAAAAGTAAATAGGGTAATTAAGGGTAAAAATGATATTATTATTACCCTAACACATGTCCTAATTCTATTGGACAAGTGTAATTCGACCAAAAAAAACCTTAAAAATAAAATATGACCATTTAGGCCCACATAGATTAGATTAGGACATTTATTATTAATTTATTTAAAGAAGGGTTAAAATAGTTAAAATCAAAGTTTAATAAGTATATAATTTTTAATATAGGGTTATACATAAGATAAATTAGACTCTAAATATTCATTAGAAATATAACAAGATTTCTTACATAATGGTATTTGATTTGTAATTTTTAGACATTAAATAATTTAATTTATTTATAACACAAAGATGATGCAGTAATTATCTTATTAATGAAATATTGACATAATTTATGTTATAAATACCAAAATAAATGTAATTTGTGACTTTTTAGGAATTCCACTAATTTTTTAGGTTACTATGACATGTTATTAATTATATAATTAACGTTTTTCTAACTAATCATTCTGTTATGAGTTTCACAAAAATCAATTACAAAATAGTGTCAAAATTGACATAAAATAGTTTTTAAAACAAATATTATATTATTAATTGTTATTTTATTCCTAAAAATCTAAGGTTCGGCCAAATGACTTAGATAAGGTTATATATATTAATAATAAACAACTTGGGGTTCTTTTGGCTTCTTATAGTAAGTTTATAAACCTTATAGTATAAGAACACAAGAAGACACGGTAAAAGTAAAATTAGTTTACTTAATGTTAAATCTAAATGATAAGGTTAAAATAGGAACCTGAACTTTTCTAAATTCTATTGTATGAGAGGATTTCGAGCCATCCCCACCTTATCTTCGAAATAACTCAATTTAGAGCTATTTAAAACCGAATTTGTCTTTATAATAAAATAATATTTTTAGTTTTTCCAAAGGAGCCCCTCTCCTCCCTTATAAAAGGGAACCTCCTCCCCCTCTTCCTCACACCACATTGAGCCTTCAAGCTTGGCCAAACCCTGCCTAAATCTCTTCTCCACTTCCCAATTATCATCCTAGAGGTCCTGGTCTTCTTCAAAGACCATCCTTAGTTCTTTATGTGGAGGTTAAGAAAAGGCGCGTCAAAAAGAGGTAATATCCATTACCGATCCTTTCCAAATTCTTTCTTCTTCAACTTTTTATTCTTTAGTTGTTTCATTATGAAGTAATAACATCAGTATAACTCATATACTGTCATGTTATTATAAGTATGAAACAACCTTATTTCACCATATATCCATCCTACGGAAAACGAAATCCCCGCTCGTGCGTACGTACGGAATACCGTCTCCACGCAGTGGTGTAATCTATTTTCCACCACCACCTTACTTGGATGGGTATAATGGTGTACATAATAACTATATATGATTATTGTAAAGTGATATTGATTATGAAATAGTATACATACACTCCAATACAATTCCACAATCATGAGAACGATATCATCGCTTGTGCGTACGTACGGACTACCGTCTCCACGATGCGATGTGATTCATTCTCTACGTTAACCATTCATGAATGATTATAAAGTATATATAATAAGTAATAGTGAAATATATGACATAATAATGATTCTGGATTTATGTGTGTATATATATGTATTTTATCTACTTAATTCCATTCAACTCAATAAGGAAAAGAAAACAGCATTCATGCGTACGTACGGTCTACCGTCTCCAGGAACAGTGTACTTCTTTCCATTTACTGATCTATTATATTCTGAATATATATTATATATAAATAATGTTTTATATTCTGAAATTAATTAATCATTATCTAAGTAATCATATGAATAATTACAAGTCAAAACACAGATGACAAATGAAACGATTTTACCCAAAACGCTCTTTAACATGGAATTTACAAAAGAACGGGTAATATAAAGCCATAAGTGAACCATATATGATATCATAACAATTATTATGATTCTGGAATAATTCAATAACATTATTTAAATCATTATATAGGAGTTTCGGACACTTACGAAGCAAATTGGACCTAAGGTAAGGGAAATATCACAATCTCATTTTTATCCGAGATTGTTTATGCTTTGGTATTTACAGGGGTGTATTTTATCATCCACAACTATGTTTCCTAAATATGTAATATTATTTCCATCCATATACAATTGTTTAAATCCAATTTTACCCTTCGGTGAGTTTTTAGTAAGAGATATGAAAGGAATCTTTTGTCGTTTTTCGTACGAGGTACTTTTTAACTTTTCTGACAAAAGTAGGAGAAGAATGTTTTTTTTAACTTATACGGAATGAATGGATTTTTAAAACATTATTTCCAAGAAGCTTACTTTACAAGGTTTCAAGTTTATTTTTAATCAACTTATTTTAGTTTAAAATTGTATGACATGTTAATAAAGGAAAATGTTTTTGAAGTAGATAGAATATTTTCCTCAAGAATTGAGTTCAAGTGTTTTATCAAAATTATTTTCCATCTAAGATAATGAAGGATTCTGTTTCTATCCCTATTATTACATTGATTTGTTTATGTTGTAATGGAATTATTTTATGAATTCCTTTATCTTATATGAATTGTTTTATGATGTCATGTTGTTTAAGATTCCCATTTTTATTACATGGGTTATGCAGTGATGTATGATTTATGATTTTGTGGCACACATAAGAATGGTATCATTATGAGATGGGTGGGACCTATATCTCCCTCCAATGCATTGGGTAAAGATTTTATTTCTCATGAGATAGACATGGCTGGAACGGTAGGTTATATCGGTTCAGTGAAATAGGACTGAAACGAGGAATGAACTTGGTTCAGAAAGGGACTTTGTCCACTAAAATAGTCTTGGAAATGAGTCTTGACTAATAAGAAATGATTCTCTATGATTATGTGTGTATGCCACAAAGGTTCATGTTTTAATTTATGATTATTGGGATTACATTTCACTACTATTATTTATCCCATGTTATGAAATTATGATCTCTTTTGCAGGTTAAGATTTCCAAAAGATATGTTCTTATGAATATGATGTGATTGATATTTCTTTTGTTTACCCTTATTGAGAATTTGAGCTCACCCTTTTATGTTTTCTTTTCCCCAGGATATAAAGAAATGTTTTAGGTTATAAAAAAAAGGGAAGATCTTTATGGGAGATGTTGAAGATCTTTCACCATGATTATATGATTACATTCCGAGTTTCCAAAGACACTAAACTATTATGGTCCGTGTGTGTGTGTTTTTGTTATGTACTAAGTATTCTGCAAAAGTAATGTAATGTCCACGTACGTCAAGATTCGGGTCTCTACACTCCCTCTGATTCATCGGGTAATGATTAATATTATATGATCTTAAAGGTTATGCAATAGGTTATCCCAAGACATAAAAAGGGTACATAAGAGGTTATCTCAAGCCCAAAGAGGGTACATAAGAGGTTATCCCAAGCCCAAAGTAGGTTCATGGGTGTTTAACCTCATCCTAACAAGTTATGAATGTCTCGTGGGATATCCCTGAAATACAATTTTCTATGCTTATCTGTAAGCCAAAAATATATGTATTATTAAAATGGTATCCCTCGATGAATTATATACATGGATTCCTTTATTATTCATGTCTTATGAATTGCATTGATTTCTGATATGACTCAATGTTTTGATCTATGATGTTGATTTTATGGTTCTAAAATGATAACCTTGTTCCCCCATACCATTATACTCATGTTACTATTTTATTATCATTGATATCTCCTCTATTTACCCATACTTATCATCTTATATCACCCGTTCTCTGTATGATAAGTCTAATAAGGGTTTTATATATGAATAAATTAGTAAGAGAAGATGTAGTTCACTTATGAACAAGATATTTAGGTTTCCAACTTTAAAAATGAACTAAACCTAAACAATTATTGTGTGGATCGTTATTTTATGTAACTAATATTTGACTATTAAAATTTAATATTTATTTATTTGAAGTTTGTTTCTTTATAGTTGGTATCAGAGAAAGGTTTAGATAACCATTGGAAAATAGGATTAGAAAACTATAGTGAAATCCCCAAGGATATGTAAGATAATTCTAAGGATAATAATATGTATTTAAAAACACTTTGTAAAATTTGTGAAAGATAGAGAGAGTGGTTCCCAAGAAATTATGTCCCTTTATGGATATAAAAATTTTATGTGGTACTAGCACAGATGTTCCTAGGGGTAAAAACATTAAAAAATGTAATCCAAGCTTGACTCGATCATTACCTGTTACACAATAATGGGCTTTACTGCACACCAGGCTTGACACTCCTAAGAAACATTCTTTTGAAATTCACAAACTCTTTAAGAATCATCATGAACGATTTAAGAAATGGCTATGAATGTACTAGGTTCAACATATGGTGTCATTGATTGAAAATAAGGTTTTATGATTTAAAAATCAAATAAATTATTTTTCATGATTATGTGGTTTCCAATTATGACTATTGTTTCTCATACTATGATTTGTGGTTTAAGTCAATGGATGGAACTAGAGGAATCATGTTAACATTGTATATGATGGACAATTCAGTCATTATAAGCAACCAAATTGGCTTATGACTGGAGATAAAGATATTTTTATTATGGATAATCAATTTTCATGATATATGATTAACAATTTGAACTTTGGTGAGATTAATAATGCATAAAATAATAATAAAAAGGAATTATATGAAAGTTCATGAGGTAAAAAACAAGAAGGAAGGAAGATTCAGCTTCCAACATGTCAAGAAGGTGGGGAGAAGCACCTAAAATAACATCTCAGATAGTGGGTAAGATGTTTTTTATATAAAAATTAAGGTCATAGGGAAAGGGGTATACATGGAATCTTATGTCTTTTATGTGGGGAACATGATAACTATTAGTGTCAATTCCTTAAACTAAGGGTTAGTCCATATAACATAGAAAGCATTATTCAATTACAATCATTGAAGTGAAAGGATTGAAGTGTATATATATTTGGATTCATGAATTTTGTTGTAGAATTATTTTAGAAATGGTATTTCCAGTATAATAATGATTAAAAGTCTAAGTATTGTGTTAATTTTGGAATCATATATGCCTTTTTATAAGATTAACTTAAGAGCTATGGATACCATTATGGGTTTATGAGTTTAAGGATTATCATAAGTAAAAAGTATTAGACTCCCCTTTTCAGGATCTAAGTGAAGGTATTTTAATGTGATTAATGATATTTTCAGATATGTTTTATTGGAATAAGGTTAAACAAAAAGTAGTGTTTAATGGAAAATGGTATTTTCAAAAGTCTAAAGGTACATATAACCTTTAAGGATTATATTAACTTAGAGGATTAATTTTTTTAAGGTTTTTTATAACACACTGAGATTTTATGAGAAATATTTTGTTTCTATGTATTATGTTATACACAACACCAAAGGAATATTTCACTACACACAACACTATCTTGTCTTGCATTAAACGTAATGACAACCTTCCTCTATAGCTTGCGTTGTACTCAATACGGAGTTTCACTAAACAATGATATGTTTCTAAAATATTATATAAACTAGATGTTATGAATATTAACACCCACTTTTTGAAATTTTATAAATTTTATCTTTCAAAATGGGCTTCATTTTTGGATTCAGAATATCAAAATTAGCTTAGTGTGAATTTTTGGTATTTTTCTGAAAACTTTCAATTTTTGAGGAATAGTGAAAAACACTGAGATGTAGTTTAAAATCGAATTTTTATTTAAATAATTACTTATTTTATTTAAATTTATTTTAGTTCAAAATAGATACATAATACCTATATAAGTTCAATGTAATTCATTGGAGTCATTTTATAATAATTATAGAGATACAAAAATGTTATTGAACATTTTACCGTTTTTTTACCCACCTCCTAGGAGAATTTGCAAATTTACATAAAACTTAATTTTACTGCTTCTATGAGTGGAATTTAAAAAATAAGAGAGGCACGGTTGATATTAGTAAGTAAAATTTGGTTCAATAAGATAAAAATAATTTTTGGTGAATAGTAACTTTTTACTTTTATTTACAACGGTTAAAAGTAAATAGGGTAATTAAGGGTAAAAATGATGTTATTATTACCCTAACACATGTAATAATTCTATTGGATAAGTGTAATTGGACCAAAAACAACCTTAGGAATAAAATATGACCATTTAGGTCTACTTAGATTAGATTAGGACATTTATTATTATTTAATTCAAAGAAGAGTTAAAAGAGTTAAAATCAAAGTTTAATAAGTAAAACATTTTTAATATAGTGTTATACATATTATAAATTCGAATATAAATATTAATTAAAAATATAAAACTATTTCCTACGTAATTTTATTTTATTTATAATTTTTATACATTAAAAAAATTTAATTTATTTATGACACAATGATGATGCAGTAATTACCCTATTAATGAAATATTAATATAATTAATATTATAAATACCCAAATAAATGTAATTTTAAACTTTTTATGAATTAAACTAATTTTATAGGTTAATATAACATGTTAGGGTTGGTTAAATTAATTTTTTTGGAAGTAATAATGCTGTTATAAATTTAGAAAAAACAAAATACAAAATAGTGTCAAAATTGACATAAAAGAGTTTTTAAAAAATATATTAAATTATTATCTGATATTCTATTCCTAAAAAAATAATGTTATTCCAAAATACTTATATAATAATATATATGACATTAATTAACCAATTGGGGTTCTATTGGCATTTTATAGTATGTTTATTAACCATATAGTGTAAGAATACAAGAAGACACAGTAAAAGCTAAATTATTTAACTTAGAGTTAAATCTAAAGGATAATGTAAAAATGGTAACCTAAACTTGTCTAAAACCTATTGGTTGGGATTATTGAGACACATCCACACCCTATCCTCGAATTAAGTCACTTTTTAGCCATTATAAACCGAATATGAATTTATTATAAAATAATATTTTAAGTTTTTCCTAAGGTGCCCCTCACCCCTCTTATAAAAGGGCACTCCCCCTTCTCTCTAATTCACACCTCCAAAGCCATTTTTCTAGGATAGAAACTACCCAAATAACCTCTCAATTATCCTCCCTTCATTATAGAGGCATTATTTTAGTCATAAATCCAACCTAAGGAGCCCTTCTGATCAAATCAAATGGAAGAACCCGGGGAAGAGGTAAATATCTCACCACCTATTTCAAGTTCCTTTCTTCTTCCACTTATTCCTTCTTTATTGTTTCCATTCTAAAATAATAAATCCAGTATCTTCTATATACTATGATATTATTATAAAAATGGTACAACCATATTATTTATTTTTTCCATCCTGTGAATGAAAAATTCACCACACGTGCGTACGTACGGCTTACCGTCTCCACATCGTGGTGTAGTTTGTTATTCAAACATTTCATCATTTGGATGGGTATGATAATTAGTATAAATGATATAAATAAATAAAACATTATAATTATTCTGTATATATGATATACCATTCAGTTATATACAATTTTAATATAAAAAGAGTGATATCATCGCTCGCGCGTACGTACGGCCTACCGTCTCCACGATGTGATGCGACTCATTCTACATGATCTTCATTGAATAATGATTATATACGTGAATTAAATGGATAAATATGATACAAATTACACTAATACCATTCTATAAATTAGGTATCTATAACCTAAAAATAGGAATAAGAATTTATTCGACAAAACATGCATAAGAACATAAAGCAATGAACACCCGAATAACAAGTAGCAATGAAATATTACTAATAAGAGGATAAGAATATGACCGTATATGATATCATAACAATGATTATAATTTTTTAATCAGTAAATGACATTATTTAAATCATTATATAGCAGTTTTGGAAACAAACAAAGCATATCGGATCTAAGTTAAGGGAAAATCTCACAATCTCATTTTTATCTGAAGTTGTTTATACTTCAGAATTTACTGGAGCATATTTATCATCCACATCCATGTTTCCTCAATATGTAATATTATTTCTATCCTCCTAAAATTTTTTAAATCAAATTTTACATATTGGTGAATTTTTAGTAAAAGATGTTAAAGGAATCGTTTTTTATTTTTAGTATGATATACTTTTTGACTTTTCCGGCCAAAGTACGAGAAGAATGCTTTTTTAACTTATACGGCATGAATGGATTTTTATGATTTCATAAAAAATTATTTCAATGAAGCTTCTTTTACAAGTTTTCATGTTTATTTTTAATTATCTTCTTTTAGTATAAAATTTTATGACATGTAAAGTAAGGAAATATGGTTTTGAAGTAGAAAGGATATTTTCCTCAAGAATGGAGTACAAGTGTTCTAAAAAAATTATTTTCCATCTAAGATAATATAGGGTTCTATTTATATCCATGTTTTTACATTAATTTGATTATGTTATTATGGAATTATTTTCATGAAGTCTTTTTATCTTATATGGATTATGTTATGATGGCATGATGTTTAAGAATCCCATTTTTATTACATGGGTTATGCTATGATATATGATTTATGATTTTGTGCTACACATAAGAATGGTTTCATTATGAGATGGGTGGGACCTATATCTCCCTCCAATGTATTGGATAAAGATTTATATCTCATGAGACAGACCTGGCTGGAATGGAAAGTTAATTCAGTTCAGTGATACAGGACTTGAACGAGGAGTGAACTCGATTCAGAAATGGACATTGTCCACTATGATAGTCTTGGCAATGAGTCTTGACTAATATGAAATGATTTTCTATGATTATGTGTGTATAACACAATGTTTCATGTTTTATGTTGTGATTATTGTGATTAAATTTCACTACTATGATTTATCCCATGTTATGATATTATGATCTCTTTTGCAGGTTAAGATTTTCAAAATTTTATGTTCTTATGGATATGATATGATTGATATTTCCTTTGTTTACCCTCACTAATCATTTGAGCTCACCCTTTTGTATGTTTTCTTTTCCCCAGGTCAGGAAGAAGGGTATTAAGTAGAATATGCCCAAAAGGTACTCTAGATATGATGAAATAAACATTAGAAAATGTAGATGCTTTATGAACCAGTTGTTTATGTTTCCTAGTTTTTAAAGACACTATACCTATACGGTCATATCATGGTTTTGTTATATGTTGTAATAAGTATGCTTCAATTCTAAAGTAATAACAATGTATGTAAAGTATGGTTCATTATAATTGGTATCAAAGGAAAGTTATAGTCAACCTTTGGAAACTAGGATGTGAAATCCTTAGTACGAACCCTATGGATATGTCTATGCATAGAACAAAATATTAGTGTTTTAGAAATGTCCATGAATAACATATGATAAGACCTAAAATTTGAAATTTTATTCTTGATTATGTGGTATTACTATTATTATTAGTGTTTCTCACACTATGCTTTTTGGTTTTTCTCAATGGATGGAACCCGAAGGAACCATGTTAATGATGAATGCGATGGGAAATGCAATGATTGTCCCCCTGAGCAACCAAACGTTATGGGAGATGGAATGAATAATCTTGTATCCATTCTCACACAACTTTCTCAAGCTATGAATCATACAGGACTTCAAATGAGAAAAGTAAGGAGCAAAATTATGTTGAATCCTTCAGGAGGCAGTGTCCACCCTCATTAAGAGGGTCTACTGATCCATTAGTGGCTGAATAATGGATCAGTACCACTAAAAAGATATTTTCAGTTCTTCAATGTTCTGAACACGATAAAGTAATCTTAGCAGTATATCGTTTGGAAGGTGAATCGGATCAATGGTGGAATCTTATCAAGAATATGAGGCAAAGAGATTAAATTGAGTCCATGGAATGGGACGAGTTCAAGAACATATTTTTCAATAATCACTTCCCTCGTATTCTTCAAACAAATATGGAGAAGGAGTTTCTTGAACTAAATCAAAATCTTGATGAATCTATTGGTAACTACATAGAAAATTTTACAAGACTTTCAAGGTATTCTTCCAGAATTATTATCAAACATGATAGAAAGATCGATTGATTCTTTAGTGGCTTAAAACCAAGTCTTCGAAGGCTGTTAGCCAAAAGGTAATTCAATTGCTATAAGGAAATTGTTCTATGTGCTCTCAAGGTTGAGATGGAAATTGGAGTAACCCATCAGTCATATGGGTTTGATAAGAAGGGGAAAATGGAATTCAAAGGGAAATCTAAATACCACACTGAAAAGAAGGTGATTTTTTCCCTTATGCTCAAAGTGTGGAAAGAAACTGGGAGGTAATTGTCTTAAAGGGACAAGTAAATGTTTCAAATGTGGAAAAGAAGGCCATCGGGCATTTGAATGCCGCAATGATGGGGAAAAGATGTCTAGTAATGCGAACAAAGAAAAGGCTACACAGAATGCAGCTCCTACACTTCAATGTCACAAGTGCAAGGAAATGGGGCATTATGATAATAAATTCCCTAATCCAAGGGTTGTTGGTGATGATCGACGTCAACAAACTCTTAAAGCCAAATACAAAGGAAAGTCACATGCAATTTCTATCGATGATATGGATTACGATAACGAAATGGTGAAAGGTATAATTACCATCCACTCTAAAGTAGAAAATGTTTTATTTGATTCTGGATCCACCCACTCTTTTATTTCAGAAGAATTTTCTAAGGGTATCACCGTACTACCTCAACAATTAGTTGTTGAGTTAGCTGTGACAACTCTTAATGGCACAACAATTGCATCAAAAGTTTATAATTCTTCTCCAATTGCTGTTTGTGGGAAAGTGATTCATTCAAATCTTTTGATCCTTCCTATAGTGGAATTTTATGTGATTCTTAGCATGGATTGGCTTTCCTTATATGGAGATCATATTTATTTCCAAAGAAGGGAAGTCACATTTCATATTCTTGATCACTTTATGATCATCTATCGATTCAAGGATGAATATAACCTTCCAATGGAAATTTTTTCCTTCTTATAGGTCTTGCTTCCAATAAATGAAGGTTATTTATCTCAAATGGTTAGAGAGAAACTCATGATTAAGAATATTCCCATTGTATAAAAGTTTTATGATGTCTTTCTAGAGGAATTTCAAGGTCTTCTACCAAATCGTGAAGTTGAGTTTTCAATAGAACTCATACCGGGTGCTATGACCATTTTGAAGACACCTTATAGAATGGTCCCAACTGATTTGTAGTAATTGAAGAAGAAAATCCAAGAGAATATTGTTAAGGTATTAATACTCCCTAATGCATCACCTTGGGGAGCACCTGTTCTGTTTGTTAAGAAGAAAGATGGATCAATAAGACTCTGCATTGATTATCGAGAACTTAACAAGATCACTATCAAAAAAAATATCTTCTCCCATGCATTGATGACTTATTTGACCAACTATGTGGTGCTTAATACTTTTCCAAGATTGATCTTCATTCAGGGTATCATCTATTAATGGTCAAAAGGGATGATATACCAAAGACAGCTTTTCGTACAAGGTATGGACACTATGAATTTATAGTGATTCCATTTGGTCTTATTAAATCCCCTAAAATGTTCATGGATCTAATGAATAGAGTCTTTAGAGAATATCTTAATCAGTTTGTGGTAGTCTTTATAGACGATATTCTTGTCTATTCAAAGAGCAATGAAGAACACAAAGATCACTCGAGAATTGTATTAAAGACCCTATAAAAGGAAAAGCTTTAGGTCAAATTTACCAAGTGTGAATTTTGGCTTCAAAAAGTTTCATTTTTGAGTTACATAATCTCAAAAGAGGGGATATCTATGGATCCAGCAAAAATAGAGGTTATCGAAAGATGGTTGAGACCAATAACAGTAACTGAGATCCAAAATTTTCTTGGTTTGGATGGATATTATTGAAGTTTTGTGAAATATTTTTCATGATTATCTAATCCACTCAGCAGGTTGACTCGAAAAGGAGTTAAGTTCGTTTGGACGGAGGATTGTGAAGATAATTTCAAAGAGTTAAAAATAAGTTTATCCAGTGCACCTGTGCTAACACTACCTTGTCATGGAGAAAGGTTTGTGATCTACAGTGATTCATCTAAGAAGGGATTGGGGTGTGTTCTCATGCAAAACGATATGGTGATATCTTATGACTCATGACAGTTGCAAATCCATGAGAAAAATTATCCAACTCATGACTTGGAATTAGCTGCAGTAATATTTGCATTAATGATATGGAGGCATTATCATTATGGTGAAAGGTGTGATATTTATACTAATAATAAAATTTTAGAGTATATTTCCACACAAAAGAAGATGAATATGTGCCAAAGAAAATGGGTGGAGCTGATTAAGGATTACGACTGCTCAATTTTTTACCACCCTATGAAAGCAAACAAGGTGGGAGATGCATTAAGTCGACAAGACCATGATAGCTTATCCATAATGAGGATCACAAAAGATCCAATATTTATGGATTTACAAAGGATGAATCTTGGAATTATAATGGAAGGGGAGAAATATTATCTTTCTCAAATGAATGTTCAACCATCTATACATGTGATAATTAAAGAGGAACAGAAAGAAGATATAGAGTTACAAAAGAAGGTGAGAAATGTTCCTGAATTCCACATTGATTGTGATGAAATAATAAGGTTCAAGAATCAGATTTGTGTTCCTCCCATCCCAAAATTAAAGAAGGAAATATTGGATGAAGCTCATAGTTCTTTATTCTTTGTTCACCCTGGAAGCATGATGATGTATAGGGACCTGAAGGAGTACTTCTGGTGGGATGGCATGAAAAGAGATGTTGCTAAATATGTCTCTCAATGTGTGGTTTGTCAGCAAGTTAAAGATGAGAGATGGAAGTCTAAGGAGATGTTACAACCATTACCCATAACAGAATGGAAATGGGAAAACATCACTATCGAATTTGTCACTGGACTTCCTAAAACATCCAAAGGAAATAATGTTATCTGGGTTATAGTTGATCATCTTACGAAGCCATCACACTTCATTGCTATTAGAGAAGATTTATCTCTTGATCAGCTTTCCAGGATATATGTGACGGAAGTGGTAAGATTTCATGGAGTACCACTTTTCATTATATTTAATCGGGATATGAGGTTTACCTTGAATTTTTGGCGAAGTCTTCAGGATAATCTAGATACAGAGTTGAGTTTCATCACTTCTTATCATCCTCAGATAGACGGTCAGTCTGAGGGGACAATTCAAACTCTAGAAGACATGTTGAGAGATTGCTCTATGGATTTCACAGGTGGTTGGGATCAATAACTACCTTTGGTGGAATTTTCTTATAATAATAGCTTTCACTTCAGTATTTACATGGATCCTTATGAAGCTCTCTATGGAAATAAATGCAGAACTACAACTTGTTGGGATGATGATGGGGAAATAAAGCTATTAGGACTTGATCTTGTTGATGAGATGGAAAAATAGGTAAGATCTATTCAACAAAACATAAGAGCATCTCAGAGTAGACAAAAAATTTATGCTAACAACCAAAGAAAAGACCTAGAGTTTGAATTGGGTGATAAAGTGTTCTTAGGAATATCTCCTTGGAAGAGAGTAATGAGATTTGGAAAGAAGGGCAAGTTGAGCCCTAAGTATATTGGTCCTTTCGAAATACTGGATCGTTTTGGGAAGGTGGCTTGCCGATTGGCATTTCCACCGACTCTCTCTCAACTACATGATGTGTTCTATGTATCTCTCTTGAGAAAGTACATAAACGATCCTTCACATGTACTAAGCTCAGAAGTTGTACCGTTGGAGCAAGATCTTTCTTACGAAGAACAGCCAATAGAGATTCTAGATCATAGTGAAAAAGTTCTACGAAACAAGACCACTCTCTTGGTTAAAGTTTTATAGAGGAACCACCAATTAGAAGAAGATACATGGTAACTTGATGATATGATGAGGGACAGGTATCCTCATCTGTTTGTTACGAAGTGACGAATTTCGAGGGTGAAATTATTTTCAAGGGGGGTAGAATGTAACACCCTGAGATTTTATAAGAAATATTCTTGTTTTTATGTATTATGTTATACGTAACACCAAAGGAATCTTTCAATACACACAACACTATCTTGTCTTGCGTTACATGCAAGAGAAACCTTCCTCGATAGCATGCATTGTACTCAATATTGAGTTTCACTAAACAATGATATGTTATTAAAATATTATATAAACCAGCCGTTATGACTAGTAATAACCACTTTTGAAATTTTATAAATTTTATCGTTCAAAATGGACTTCATTTTTGGTTTCTGAATATCAAAATTAGCTTAGGGTGAATTTTTGGTATTTTTCTAAAAACATTCAATTTTTGATGAATAGTGAAAAACACTGAGTTGTAGTTTAAAACCAAATTTTTATTTAAACAATTATTTATTTTATTTAAATTTATTTTAGGTCAAAATAGATACACAATACCTATATAATTTCAATGTAATTAATAGGAGTCATTTTATAATAATTTTAGATATATAAAAATTTTATTGAACTTTTTACCGTCTTTTACCAACCTCCTAGGAGAATTTGAAAATTTACATAAAACTTAATCTTAAGGCTTCTGTGAGTGGAATTTCAAAAATCTAAGAGACACGGTTGATATCGGTAAGTAAAATTTGGTTCAATAAGATAAAAATATTTTTTGGTGAATAGTAACGTTTTACTTTTATTTACCACAGTTAAAATTAATTAGGGTAATTAAGGGTAAAAATGATATTATTATTACCCTAACAGATGTCTTAATTATATTGGATAAGTGTAATTCAACAAAAAGACCTTAGGAATAAAATATGACCATTTAGGTCCACTTAGGTTAGATTAGGACATTTATTATTATTTAATTCAAAGAAGAGTTAAAAGAGTTAAAATCAAAGTTTAATAAGTCAAACATTTTTAATATAGGGTTATACATACGATAAATTTGACTATAAATATTCATTAGAAAGCTAAAACTATTTCCTACATAATGTTATTTTATTTATAATTTTTAGAAATTAAATAATTTAATTTATTTATGAAACAATTATGATGTATTAATTACCTTATTAATGAAATATGTTAATTTAACATATTAGGGTTAGTTAGATGAATTTTTCTCGAAGAAATAATGTTGTTATAAATTTAGAAAAAACAAAATACCAAATAGTGTAAAAATTGACATAAAAGAGTTTTTAAAACAAATATTAAATTATTAATTTATTAATTTGTATTATATTCCTAAAAATATAATGTTAGGCCAAAAGACTTATATAATAATATATATGACATTAATGAAAAAATTGGGGTTCTATTGGCAGTTTAGAGTAAGTTTATTAACCATTTTATGTAAGAAAATAGGAAGACACGATAAAAGTTAAATTATTTAACTTAGAGTTAAATATAAATGATAAGGTTAAAATGGTAACCAAAAATTATATAAAACCTATTGGTTGAGATTATTGTGACCCATCCCCATCCTAGCCTATAAATAAGTCACTTTGGAGCCATTATAAACTGAATATGAATTTATTATAAAATAATATTTTAAGTTCTTCCTAAGGTACCCCTCACCCCTCTTATAAAAGGGAACTCCCCCTTCTCTCTAATTTACACATCCAAAGAAATTTGGCTCAGAAAAACCCTACCCAAATACCCTCTCAACTATTCTTCCTTCATCCTAAAGGCCTTCCATTAGTCAGAAAGCCAACCTAAGGAGCCCTTTTGATCAAATCAAAAAGAATAACCCGAGGAAGAGGTAAATATCACACCACCTATTTCAAGTTCCTTTCTTCTTCCACTTCCTCCTTATTTGTTGTTTCCATTATAAAATAATAACTCCAATATCTTTTATATACTATGATGTTATTATAAAAATGGTACAACCATTTTAGTTATTTTGTCCATCCTGTGAATTAAAAAGTCACCACAGGTGCGTAGGTACGGCTTACTGTCTCCACATCGTGGTGTAGTTTGTTATTCAAACATTTCATCATTTGGATGGGTATGATAATGAGTATAAATGATATAAATAATAAATATAACATTATTATTATTCGGTATATAGGATATATCATCCAATTATATATTATTTTAATATCAGAAGAATGATATCATCGCTTGTGCATACGTACGACCTACCGTCTCCACGATGTTATGCGACTCGTTCTACATGATCTTTATTGTATAATGATTGTATAAATCAATTCAATTAATAAATATGATATATATTACACTAATACCATTATGTAAATGAGGTATCTATAACCTAAAAAGAGGAATATGAATTTATTCGACAAAACAAGCATAAGAAAATAAAGCAATGAACACCCGAATAACAAGTAGCAATGAAATATTAGCAATAAGAGTATAAGAATATGACCATATATGATAACATAACAATGATTAAAATTCTGGAATAAGTCAATTACATTATTTAAATCATTATACAGGAGGTTTGGATATGTACAAGGCATATTGGACCTAAGGTAAGGGAAAATCTCACAATCTTGTTTTTATCTGAGATTGTTTATATTTCAAAATTTATTGGGGCATATTTATCATCCACATCCATTTTTCCTCAATATGTAATATTATTTATATCCTCCTACAGTTGTTTAAATCCTATTTTACCTATTGGTTAATTTTTATTAAAATATATGAAATGAATATTTTGTCGTTTTTAATACGAGATACTTTTTGACTTTTCCAGCCAAAGTACAAGAAGAATGTTTTTTTAACATATACGGCATGAATGAATTTTTATGATTTCATAGAAGATTTTTTCCATGAAGCTTACTTTACAAGTTTTCAAGTTTATTTTTAATTATCTTCTTTTTCTTTAAAATTTTTTGACATGTTAAGAAAGGAAAAAATATTTTTTAAGTAGAAAGTATATTTTCCTCAAGAATGGAGTTCAAGTGTTTTATCAAAATTATTTTCCATTTAAGATAATATAGGATTCTTTTTCTATACATATTTCTACATTAATTTAATTATGTTATGATGAAATTTTTTTTATGAAGTTCTTTTATCTTATATGGATTATGTTATGATGGCATGATGTTTAAGATTCCCATTTTTATTACATGGGTTATGCTATGATATATGATTTATGATTTTGTGGAATATATAAGAATGGTTTCATTATAAGATGGGTGGGACCTATATCTCCCTCCAATTCATTGGTTAAATATTTATATCTCATGAGATATACATGGCTGGAACATCAAGTTAATCCAGTTTAGTGATACAGGTATGGAATGAGAAGTGAACTCAGTTCAGAAATGAATTTTATCCGCTATGATAGTCTTGGAAATGACTCTTAACTAATATGAAATGATTTTCTATGATTATGTGTGTATGAAAAAAAAAATTCATGTTTTATGTTATGATTATTGGGTTTACATTTCACTACTATGATTTATCCCTTGTTATGATATTAGGATCTCTTTTGCAGGTTAAGATTTTCAAAATGTTATGTTCTTTTGAATATGATATGATTGATATTTCCTTTGTTTACCCTTAATGAGAATTTTAGCTCGCCCTTTTGAATGTTTTCTTTTTCACAAGTCAGGAAGAAGGTTATTAAGTGGGATATTCCCAAAAGGGACTCTATATATGATGAAAAAAATGGGAGACAATGTAGATGCTTTATGAACCAGTTGTTTATGTTTCCCAGTTTTTAAAGACACTATACCTATATGGTATAATCATGGTTTTGTTTTATTTTGTAATAAGTATGCTTCAATTATGAATAAATAACAATTTATGTAAAGAATGAGTCATTATATTTTTCATCCTATTATTGAGGATGTTATAAGAATTATATTAATATTTCCTAGTATAAATCAAAATCTGTCATATCTAAAAAGGCTATGGGGATGGAACCCACAACTGAAGGGCGATAAGGTTGAAACTCCCACCACTAGACTACATGATGTTTTTATTAGTATAAATTGTGTGAAGGATAAATATTAAGTTGATTTTAAGAATATATGTTTTATAATAGAGATATCTATGGGATTTATAAATGACATGGTTATAGCTTATACCTCATGACTATTGAAATTTAAGGAGTAAAATTGCCCAACTCATGATTTAGAGTTAGCTATAGTTATTTTCTCATTAGTAATATAGACGTGTTATCTTTATGGATAATGTTGTGATATATATTCTAATCATAAGAGTTTAAATTATATATTCACATAGAAAGAGTTGAACATGCAATAGAGAAGATAGTTAGAGCTAATTCAAGTTTATGAATTCCCAATACATTATCTCTGAGGGAAAACAAACAAGGTAGATAATACTTTGAGTTTAAAGGTTCATTCTATATTATCCATAACGATGATCATAAAAGATCCAATATTTTTCTCAAATAATTATTCATGCATCTATCCAAATAAAGATTAAAGAGGCACATAAGGAAGACGTGGAGCTACAGAAGAAGGTGCGAAATATTCATGAGTTTAACCTTGATTATGATGGAATGATAAGGCTTACGAACCATGTTTGTTTTCCATCCATACCTAATTTTAATAAGGAGGTATTAAGAGAGGCTTGTAGCTATTCATTTTCAACTCATATTGGAAGTACAAAGATGAATATAGATTTGAATGAATATTTTTGGTGGGGTGGCATGGAGAGAGAGATCATAAAGTTTGTTTCTCAAATATAGGTATGTCATAAAGCTAAGGTAGAGATACCAACATCTAAGGGGTATTACAACCATTGTTTATACCAGAATGGAATTAGTAAAACAAACCCATGGATTCTATCATCGAAATCCCTAAAACATAAAAAGGTCACAATGCAATATGGATTGTATCCGATATCCTAAAAAATATAACACACTTCATCATTATCAGAAATTATTTCTCTCCAGATCATACTAATAGGATATACATTAAGGAAGTGAAAATATTTCATGTTTCACCATATTTTGTTGTATCTAATCATGATCTAAGTCTTACCTTGATGTTATAGTGAAGCCTTCAGCAAGCTCTTGATACACGGTTGAGTTCTAGCACTACATATCTTACTCAAACAGATGTTAAATAGGATAAAAAATTAAAACCCAATAGAATATATTGTTATATTATTCTATGGATTTAAATTTTTTGGGATCAACACCTTTATCACATTTAGTTTTCTTACAATAACTGCTTTAAATCGAGCATTCAAATGTTTACATATGAAGTCTTGTATAAAAATAAGTGTAGAACTCCAACATAAAGGGATAAAGTGGGAGAAATAAATTTATTAGGACATGAGCTAGATAAATTAATAGTGTGGAATGTTATACCCCTTAATTAAAACATAAGGGTGGAACAAAGTCAATAGAAACTTTTACTGAAAATTACTGGCATCATATGGAATTTTAAGATGGTAACAAGGTGTTTCAAGGAATTTAACCTTGGAAGAAGGTAATGAGATTTTGGAATAATGGAAAACTAATCCCTAGTTATATCATTCCCTTTGAAATTATTTATCAAATCAAGACCATGTGTTATCTTTGAACTTTTTCAATAAACATCCATCAGGTTCACATTGTGTTTCATGTATCACTCCATATGAAGTACTTACTTGATCCATAATAGGTACTAAACTGAGTGGTCATACCATGTGAAAATGAAATTTCATTTGAGGTAAAACCTAGGAAGATTCTGGATCATTGACATAAAAATCTATCAAAACAAGAAAAATCAACTGGTCCAACTTTTGTGCTGAAACAATCAATTTAAAGAAGTTATGTGGGAACCTGAGGATATGATGAGGCATAAGTATCCTTATTTATTTGTATCAGAGTGATGAATTCTGAGGTATAAATTAATTTTAATAGGGTGTATAATGTAACTAAATGATAATTTTATGAATTGTTTTTTGAATAAATTTAATTTCTTTAGAGCTTTTGTTACACGCAACATCAAGTTTTAATGAACTATGAAAGACTATTAATATTGTTATTTAAAAAGGGCCATTACTACCCAGATGTTAAACATGGAGACATGCATAGTAATATCCATATTTTAAAAATAAATTATCATGGTGTTATATGAAAAAATCATATTGATTAAAAATTACTTAATTTTTAGTAAAGTCTTTATATGCTTGGAAAAATAGCTTTTTCTCAAAAAATTATTTCTGTTTATTTTTGTGAAAAAATAATAAAATTAATTTTAGACACTTTATGAAATTTTATTTGGAAAAATTAACTTCATGTTTGGAATCAAATGTTTAAAATTATCTTAGGGTTATTCTTTTTTATTTTTCTGAAAAAATAATTTTTCAACGAATAGTTAAAATGAATGGTTTTTATTGAAAAATGCTTTTTCATTCAAAGAATTTATAAGATTAAAATTTATTTTAAAATTTTTACAAAATTAAAATAACATCAATTATATTATAATTAATCCAACATATTTCATTGGAATCTATTTTATATTTAATTTTTATATAAAAGTTTTATAAACTTTTAAAAAATTACTCTTTGAAAACTTATTTTTCGTCATATCTATGGGATTAATTTTAAATTATTTTTTCTACTAAATTGGAAGGAATTAATAAAAATATATTCATTATTTTTTATCAGGAAAATTTAAATTATATAATAACTACAACATAATTGTTGATAAAAAATGAATAGTAAAAATAGTAAAAATTAATTGTCCTAGTTAAGGTTGAAACAGAATTAATGGTGGTTAAACTAAACAAATAATGGTTAAAATGACATAAAAATTATAAATAAACCATTTTATGTCCATAATTAAACTTTATTACAAATAAAATTCCATAATGGACCATTTTGGAGTCTTTTGGAATGTAAAAAATGTGGTTACACTTTGCTCTTTTCAAACATTCCATGTGTTTCCTCTCCCCAACTTATAAAACACTGCCACTCTTCTCTCCTATTAATACTTCCCAAACCCTTTGGTTTGGAAAATATCTACACAAATATCTTTTTTAATTTACTTACCAAATTTTATATTTCTTAATTTAATTATAAAACTCTCAAAATAAGCTTTAGGTATAAACATAAAGAGGTTGTCTGAAGAATAGGTAAAATTCTTAAACTTGTGTTTTTGATTTATATATTTTTATCCACCTCCTCAAACTCATATTTAAATATTTTAATATAATAAAATCAGTATCTAAAAAATAATTATATGTCATTATTTTAATTTCATAACCAAAATTTATCTCCTCTTCCATCAAAAGGGAAATGAACCCATCGATTGTGTGTATAGTGGACTACCGCCTTGAAAAATGATCATATTCGTTTTCCATCCCAACCTATCAAAATAAAATATAATGATAGATTTTAGTTTTATATATTATATTTATGATATAATTATACTTATTAAATTATAATATCACATATACCTTCTTACGTTACATTCTATGAGAATATGATAATGTGAGTCATCTATACGGTAGACTACCGCCTCGCAAAGCGATGTGATTCGTTTTTCACCTGCGCTTTAAGTGGAAGAAAATATGGGTACATTTAACGAATATATGTGATATATATAACATAAAAATTATTCTCTAAATTTATTATATTATTTACCTTCCTTTTTTTCATCCATTGAGGAAATGGATAGATTTATTCATGTGTATGTTTATCCTACTATCTCCATAAATGGCGTAATTTATTTTCTATCTATGAATTTAATAGATTAATCTAAATATTTATATAATAAATATATATATTATATTTATATCATGGATAAAATTTCCTATATAATTGAACCATGATCAAAAATAAATCACATAATATACAAAATCAAAACATATATGAAAAATGAAGAGTTATTACCAGGAATGTGCTTTTAAAAATGATTTGTTAATAAACGGTTAGTAAATAATCATAAGTAAATAATATATTGTATGATACATATGATTATAATTATATAATAGATTTATATTAAACTTAAATTTATTATAAAATAGTTTCTAGTTTTTATGAATTTATTCATGACTTAAGGTAAGGGATTTTGATCTCAAATTGACTTCTTTGGGACATAAGTTATGTTATACACTGATCTTCTTTTATAAGGTGTATATACTACACATTTAACTAGTTTTATCATCAATTTATTTGTTCTAATTATATATAAATTTTTTCCCATGTTATTATTTCATAGGTCTTATGATTCAAATGTTACCAAAGTGGTAATAATCTTATTTTACAATATAATTTTTTATCTAGATTATTTGTAATTCAGTTTATGATAATGATATATTTTGATCTATATCTCAAGAAACTCATTAATTTTATTCACCTATAATATTTATTTAGAATATATTTGTTCCTTCTATTTTCCTCTCCTTAAGTTCTCAAGAGATTAACAATATTTATTTATCAAAAAATTGAATTTATTTCTCTCTTCGGGCGGAAATTATTTTTCTTCCATGTCCATATTTACTAAAAATATTTTAAGTTTTTACTTTTATAAAATTATTTTTTAAATAAATTTTACCCATGCTAAAATTTTTAGTAATACAATAAAATCAATCATATTTTCATTTTCTAAATGGGGTTTTATGACTTTTTATTGAAAATGTGAAAGTGATATTTGTTTTTAAACATGTGTGATTTGAATGAAATTACCTTTCATCATGGAAAATCAATTATTTAAAAAATTCTTTTATAGTTTACCAATATTATTTTTATTGAAAGTTATTTTCATATTTTTTGTGAATTTTTTATTTAAAAAAATAATTTTTAATGTGGAAAGGATATTTTCCTCAAGAAATTTTTTAAATGATATTCAAAGATTTATTTATAAGTTTTTAAGGTTATTTTTAAAGAAATATATTTTGAAAATTTTTATGTTTTCCAAAGTCATTTTCAATGTTGAAAGGATATTTCCCAAAATAAATGTTCCAATTTTTCTTTTAATATCATTTTCGATCTGTGATGACATCTGTTGATGTTACATAAGATTTACTGTGGATATAATCCAATTAAGATATCCACTTTCTTTATCTATATAGTGGATTTATATGATTATATTGTTTTTTAAACTCATTTATTTTCCATGGGTTATTAAATTATTAAATAATTAAATTTTTATGAAAGTTTTTTCTTTTATACAGTTTATGCTATGAGGAAATATTTATGAAACCCAATTATTTTTATGAGTTATGATATGATGAATGTTTTATGACATTGTGGGACACAATTGTAAAGTTTATGTGATGGGTGGAAACTATATCTCCTACAATGATTTGGGAAGTGATTAATGTTATATAATCTCAAAGGGTATGTGAGAGGTTACTAAAATCCTGAAAATGGGTACATTGGAGGTTATCCCAAGCTCAAAAGAGGGTAAGTGGGAGCGTATCCCATACCCAAAGCAAGTAAAAAAATAGATATCCCAAGCCTAACATGTTATGAATGTCATGGTGAATATCCTTGAAATATTATTTTATATACTAATGTATATTCCACAAAAATATGTATTATTCCAATGTTATGCACTAATGGATTTTATACTTTGATTCCTTTATGATTCATAAATTATGAACTTCCAAGATTTATTTCATTACTAAATTTTATAATCTATGATATGCAACATATGGATTTAAACTATTATAAACTAATGTTATAATACCCTTATGATCATATTATTTTTATTTTATCATTGGTATCTTTATTATTTACCCATACTAAGAATATGAGCTTATCCTTTATTATGTTTACTGCTCCAGCTTATGAATAATGGTTTTATGTATGATAAATCTAGAAAGGGTGATATATATGAATAAATTGGTGGGAGAATATACAGTTCACCTATGAACCAAATATTTATGTTTCTATGTATACAAAGGCACTAAACCAAAACAATTCTGGTGTGGATTGTAATGTTGTGTAATTAATATTCATATATTAAGATATAATATTTATATATGATAATTTTGGGTCTTTACACACTTATATATTTAATCTATATTAATAAATCATTCCCAAATACCAATGTAGGACTAGTTACCCTTGAGATAATGATTCATCACTGAAATGAATTGATGTGAATACTTATATATTAGAGATTCTATTTTAATGAGAACATTTTTATATATAAAAGGTTCACCATAAATGTTACCATATATATGTATCACACCAACTATTTTTTCATTTATCAATTAGGGATTCTACTTTGTTTAGTATCCATATAGTTGGGCACTCCATAGTGTATCACCTTCCAAGGAGGCAGTGAGTGTTCATGGTGGGATTCATAAGTATCATTATGAAAGGAATCACAACCCACATAGATTGGATCTTCCTAATGGGACAAATATTTCCTTTTAATTTCATGTTACAAGGACATATTAGCTACAATGTGGATGGTTCCTAGCTATAGCTGGTGCAT
Source organism: Viscum album (assembly GCA_963277665.1). Classification (NCBI taxonomy): domain Eukaryota; kingdom Viridiplantae; phylum Streptophyta; class Magnoliopsida; order Santalales; family Viscaceae; genus Viscum; species Viscum album. Next base: position 196,384,925 of record OY728145.1, read on the forward strand.
GGCTTACACTTGATCGTCCCTTTCTAATTGAGTGACAGAAAATTAAATTTTTATTATTTCAAACACTTTTAAGAAAAAAAGTTAGGAATTAGATATTCAACCACAAAAGGATAAAATAGATTCATTAAAATGAAATTCAAGACTACCAAAATCAATTTACCTTAACAAGTTCCAGGATATAGTGGTTACCTAAGCACTTGGTCCATCCCTTTGCAGATCTTAAAATTCATAGGATAGCTTGTCCCAGGACTTTATATACTTCTCAAGGATGATCTTCCCATTATTGAAGTCCCCAACCATAAACAAGCCATCCTTGTCAATCTAGGTGTATTTATCCTCATTGAGAGTCATCCTCAGTGACCTCTCTATCATTTAGCTGTTTCCTATTCAATAACATTGAGTAACAGAATCCGCTCGACCACTTCTTCTTCGGAACTCAAAAACAAGACCACATGATTATGTTCGGCACGTGGCATCACTTTCAATCTTCTTGGGGTTTTTCTTTTTCATTGATTGATTCTCTAAAGGTGGCGGTAAAGGGTAGTAATCCTTACTACCCTTCTTCATCCTGTTAATCTTATTACTATATGGGCTTGAAACTTCACCTACGGAAAAACATGGATCATTTTCATTGGGAGCCTTCACATAGACCATGTCTGTATAGATGGAGTATGCTTAGACAGTACTGAAACCTCCCACTCTAAGGCCATCAAAACTGTTTCTCAATCGAATTAGAGTCTAGTCCATTGGTATAGGACCCTTGAATGTTCAACTAATACTTGATCAGCCACATCCAGAGTAGTCCCCTACCATCCATTGCACAATACACAACTATCCAAACTAACACAATCTGCATAATAAGTAGAAGAAACATACCCCTCACCTCCCACCACCTAAACCACAACCGCATTACTATCATTCAATTGAATTTCTCTCCGAGTAGCATCATTCGATACAAAGCCTACATGCACTATGTTGTTATCACTGTAGTAAAGTGAATTTTTATTTGAAGGACCATCTAGGTCATGTATCAACCTTTTAAATACATTATATACCTTTAGGTTGTCTTAATACACCACTACCTATTTCTCCATAGCAACATCCTACCTACTAAAACAAGCATCCTTGACATAATTTTAACCAAACCATCACAAACCTCAGTTGAAACATTGTAATCCCTTGAGAAAATGGTAGGATCCCCCCCCTCCACATACCCCTCTTTCCCCCACGAAGAAGGACGTGGGGATTGAGGAATTCCTTGGTCTTTCAGAAAACTCAATGGAGACCGAACACCCTAAACACTACCTTACATACCGATTAGAATATGTTCCAATAAGCCAGCCTAAACACGAACCTCTGAGTCCTTTCCAATGTCATTTCCCATATTATTTGTAGGAAACTGAGACCCTGATCGATAATAGTACATCGACTGTCCCAGTAACTTGAAGATAGAACATAACTTAGTCCATGATTCGTAGATCATGCGTTGTTTTCATCGGTACTCCTCGCCAACGGTAATCTAAACATACTCAAATGGCACTCTTAACCCATACATTTCAACACATACACATGGGTTAACAGTATGGAATAGAGATTTTGTGTGATTATCAAAGAAAAAATATCTACCAACAAGGTTCCCAAGCATTCTAATAATAGCAGAGTTTTGAAACGGTAAGAGGAGATTTGGAAAACTCACCCAAATCACCATTGTAGGGGGATCTATATTCATATAAAAATTGAAAGACCATCTAAATAGGTAGAACTAAAATCTGTTGAATCTATGAGGTGCACTTGACCAGGATTTATTTAGATCATCCTTTGATGAAAAACGGATCATAATATGATGGTTTTATAGTAGACCCACTTTATCACTCTCCTGAAAATCCCAATCTCAGAAGACATACCTGCAAAATGAATCAACTCATGGATGTCACTGCTTAAACCAAGAAATCAAGGTGAGCTTCAGGAGATATAAGGTTTTCAAGAACTCCACGATCAATATTGGGAGATTATGGAATCCATCAATAAAATATGGAACTTTCTGGAACAATGAAACTTGAGCTAAATGTAGAATGATTTCAAGATTATAGAAGGGAAGAAAAGAGTAAAATGCTCCTTTGTTAGATGTCAAGGGTCCCTCCCCAGCATAAGATGATTCTTGGGGAATATGGCTTGCATTGGAAATATGGAAATAATTATTGGGAATATATCCCTCCAAGTAGGGGCATGATTTCATCCGTAATATGGAATAATTAATATATGTATCTAAATACTTGGTTTTGATATTGTAAGTGGTATCATTAGGAATATCTCCCAATGAGAAGGGTTCATAGGGAATATTGACCTAATAAAAAAATATTCAGGATGATTGGAAATTTTTCCCAATAAAGAAGGATATCGGTGGTTGTGATATTGGAATTGAATCACATAGATTCATCATACGTATTCTGATTAATAATAATGAAAGACTATAGAGTTTGAGTCGCATAGTTTAAGGTTATGTGGTGGGATCATACCTTTTATTTTAACCTCATGTGTTATGGACATTTATGTCATAAAAAAGGGAAGAACAACAAATTAAATGAGGACTACACATGGGATTCATTTATAGTTTCATGGATAATTGAGTATACAAGGGTGGTTTCCCCTGATGAGGCCATTATTTGGGACTACATCTAATATGATTCCATTAATTCTTCTAGGAAACTGAGATAACATGAGTGGGGATTATTCATAGATGTTTGATGCCATCATTTGGATATCTATAACTCATTGATGAATCAAGGTAATGAAATTTACATTGGATACATTTTTGGGGATTACACCTAGGTAAGAATCACAATTCCACTTAGATAAACTATTGTAATTGTGAGTCGGAATATGCATGTTGATCTAGAAATACTACTTTAGTGAACCCAGAATAGGGACCTTTGTTATCAAGGGAATCCAAAATTATTATTACCCTGAGGGTTCTACCCATTTGGGAAGGAAATTCATGATAATCATTTTATTAATATAAAACATAATAGAAGAGTTGTACACTGATCTTCAACCCTTAATCATATATTTTGGGTGGTTTTGGAAGATGTTTAGATTTTGAATTTTGGGTTTTTACCTTAGAATAAGGAATATAAAATAACTTTTGATAAGTTTTTCCCTAGGTTAATGATCCAGTTGAAAGCCTTTGTAGGATATAGGTATGAACCCCTCTTATTTTGATGATGTTGTGTATAGATTCCATATGTAAATCAAATAATTTGTTCAAATTCATCATTAGGAGGGTCTTGGATACCCCAATATAGGGTTTTTTGCCTCATAATCTCTCTAAGGAGGTTGATACACAAGGTAGGACCATAAGGGTGGTTCACATGAAGGATTAATTACAAGGTATACCAACATTAGTGGTTTATGGGGTAGGAGGCTTCATGTGTTATCTAAGAGGGGTAGATCTCTCATAGTAGGCTTCATAGAGAGTGCTTGTATGGTAGTTGTTCACATAGTGAGCCCATGAAGGACAGCCTATTTACTATAATCATGAGTGAAACCCTAAAGTAAGAGGCTTCATAGAACCAAAATCACATGATTTACTCTTAATTTTCTATGGGCCAATAAATTAACAACAGGTTTCTTCAAAACCTCAATGAAGAAATTATTTACCCTTATTATTCATTTAACCTCCTCACTCTAGGTCTTCTCAAAAAACAAAACCCTAGTTATTTACAATCAAGGATCAAGTAAACCAATTTCTATAATGGTTTTTCAGGCATGAGAGAGTAATAAACTACAGACAGTCTTTTCTAGGAATACACATATTTAATTCTCATCTACTTAGTGGGAATCCATTAATTTTCCTAACATTGTTCCCCATAGGATAGATACTCCTTGTGGTTATAGGGAAGTTATGGAGGTCCCCCCTGTGCATTGTGAATGAAATAGGCCCACATAGGATGTGTGCACTCACCAAGACATCCAATCATTAGTATATAGAGGACATCAATGCTCACATTTTGATCACATTAGAAGTCTACAGAGGATATCAGTACTCCTATTTCGATTATATTTTCATATAATGAATCCATGGATCCTTTACACTTAGTAAATATTCATGTACTCATTAGGAAATTTCACACTTCCTTTATTATTACTTGTGTTTGAGATTTATCATCCTCTAGACATGACTTGGTTGATCATTTAATGTTTGTGGGAACTAAAATCCCCCACCCCCCGGGATGGAGTCTGATCAAAATGAAGAGGGGTCAATTATGATGATCTAAGGGAAGAAGCCTGAATTAACTCATGATTCTCTTAAGAGACCCACAATCTATATGGATAATTGTGTGATCCATGTAAAGTGAATAAAGTTACCCAAAGATTCATGAACCATATTATAAATATGGCATACCCTCCCCCCCCCCCTTTGGTCATGCTTACTCATTCTCGATGATATTATTTTTCCTACACACAAAAAAATTATAGGTACCTAATTCCGCCTACTTTTGATGATGAGAAATGTTTTTTGTGGGTTTTTTAAGTGGCCTCATAATTCTAAATGATTATGTTGCATTCATCTTGGTTACCACATGATATCGGTACATCCATATGGCCAATACATCTTCTTCTTAGTCATTACACAATATCTCATAATTACCATGTAGATAATCATACTTTTTCAATTTTCATGAATTTTTATTTCTTCCCTTTCACCTTTTTTAGAAAGATTCCTAAGAATAGTGTGATCATGACCAAGCTATGTCTATGAGGTAGTACAAGACAATTGCGAGCATAAAGATTTTGAATCACCAAAAACAGTTCTAAATATTATTCCCTTTTAAATATTATCAAATAAATCCTCTAGAACTATATATTATTGGATAGATTTCTCTTTGATGGGTTTAGATTACTGAGTGGTTCTCTAATTTCCATATCATGAGTGGGAAATATGCCAATTTATGGGATTAAAAAAACTAGGAGTAAAATAGATACAATATATATTTAGTAGTTACTTTTATCAATGAGATTGGTCATCTTAAAGGTTGTATCCTTGGGCACACTCCTCTAACCTTATAGAAGTATCCATGTACATTCGATCCAAATGTGAGTAGTTATGGTTTTATCTTGAATAAGTTTACAACATAACAAAATTTTAGTGGTTAGTTGATATTGGAACTTCTATTTGGAGTGAAATTTAGTGAAGATTGTGGTAGACTATTTTGGGTATCATGGAGATACATAGAGTTTTAATAGAAATTGAAGGCGGTAATCCAATATAAATTTTCCTGTATCTCACAAAACTTATCCCATCATAATAATAATTTAATACTGGGTGTTATTTTTAGGTGGATACTAACCAAAAACATAGTTCATATGGATCATAGATAGATAAGTATAAGACTTTTAGGTGTGAATATGTTTAGTGAGGAACTGATCTTGGGAGAAATTTATGATGAGTTCCCTCTTCTATCTTCTATATGGGATAAGAAACCCACATCTCACAAGGGAGATATTCTGACTAGAAAATAAACCAATGAGGTAAGATATTTATCTAATGTTTGATGACCCCTTTAGATAATTTAAATGTTTATTTATCAAGAAAATCAAGAAACAACCATATCCCAAGAGACCTTAAATGTTCCTAATTTTCCAGAATCGTACACATAATATTTATTATTAGCTAACTCTGGAGGAAATAAAATTCAATAGCTGGGTTGGGTAGTTATTTATATTATTGATATATTGGTTCATATGGAAGATTTTTTATAAATATAAAATAGTGTATTTCTTCTTATGGAAATAAAATTAAATGTTGGAGTCCTGGTTGTGACATTTCTGATTGATTCCCAACTAGGGAGAAACAAGTAGATCAATTTAAAAGTATCGGTTTTTTCCAGCCTATACAAATAATTTGGTCACATTTATAAAGAAAAATACCAATTTAGGATTTTCATACCCTTAAAAACTATTGTAAGAGTTGATGGAAGAGTAGGTAAGTGGATATGAATTTATCAACACCCATGAAATCCATGGTCTATAGTTCATACCCTACATGTTGAGTATAAGTAGGGTCATGCCAAGATTACCTAATGATTGAGAGTTGAAGAGAAATTTAAACCATCATAACTATTTTTTATTTTCACCATATACAACCTTGATCAGTACTATCAGGGATAAAGTAATTGGGAACCTTAAAGCCCATTCCTAGATAATTATTTTTGAGAGGGTATCCTGGAATCCAAGGTAATTGGATATTTAATATATTATAGGTATATTACCTATATGTTTGAGAGGAAGTTTTGATGATACCAAAATAAGTGTCTCTATCCTCTCTCAAGCAAAAAATTATAAAACATTTAATGGTAATATGTAAATTTTTTAATGTTTGGGAAAGAGGAAACAGGTTAAAAATAAATTTTCATCCAATTAGTTTCATAAATATTATCACAAATGATTATGTCAACAACTGGATTTAGTTATATCTAGATTTTAAATTTGATTATATAATTCCTTAATACAAGATCTTTTCAGTATATGAAAATGAAGAGGGAAAAATATTGACCAGATTAGGAAATATGTCCAAGAAATAAACTCGTTCAATAACTAATCATAATGGAAAGTCCTCAGAATAAGGTCACTTCTAAGGGTCTATCATCATCTCAAATTCTAAATAAGTAGGTAGAGCATATGTGTGTTTAACATTTTAGGAGAATAGAGGCATCCATTCCCTCAATTACATCCAATATAATGTATCTGTAATCCATAAGGGAGTGGTATTCATGGAGATAAATCTCATCTACCAAGGAGGGCTCAGATGCACTTCAATGGATGAACATAATTCTAATGAGGTTTAATCTGGTCATGGTAACCCTTGGTAATTATTATGAAGTTGATTTTCATGAATTTAAAGAATACATCGAAAAATAATAGGCCACAATTAATTTTATGAAATATATTCCATTACACTCAGACTAACATTCAAAATAATTGGGGATTCAGACACACTATCAAGATAATAACAGTAATTAAGATTCTTATTTAGAATAGTTTGGTAGAATATTTACTCTTGGGTGCAATATTCCAAAATTTAGTTCTTCATTTCATTAATAATTTCCTGTAATTTTATAAGTCGTAAATATCTTTATCACCTATAATTTCAATATTATATTCTTCTAGAGATGTAATGGTTTTCTTTTGTGGTCATTAAAATGTTGGGGATGGTGAATTAGGAGGCTCATTGGGCACGGATAATCACATGAGAGTAGTGATATAAAATCCCTATGAGGTATTTTCAATGCCTCCATGGATTTATCCCCTTTCAGTATTATTGACCATGAACATATATAAGAAAAATAATTCAAAGTTATTGGAAATCAACTTCACTAAATACTGTAAGGTAAATGTTTCTTTTATCATTACACATGTTGTTTGAAGTATGATTCCTTAATAATATACTGATTTTTTTAGATACCATTCCATGCTCTATGAACATAGATATGTTGACCATTCTGTGGAATAATACACTTTTCCCCCCTAAATGGGTACCAGTTGAAACAACGATGAGAATAACACAATATGGTATTGACTTAAATTTGGATTTGAATATCTCAGTCATTGTTCCTACTTCTATAGGAGGGAATAGTTTAGGTGTTATTTATTAATTCAATTGTGATGTTATGTAATGTATACTAATCTTGGTTCTTGTAATAGGGATCACTACATTCTTTGACTCTCTAGTAATGATGGATGATCTATTTAAAGGTTCCAGGAACAACGGAAGTGTGGTTAGACCGGAACCCAACTTTAATTTTTACCATGACCAAAGATTATTTTGGGATCAACAAGATGATGAACCTCGGTTTACACGTAATAAAATCAAAGATTTAGATAAAGAAGGAAGAGGCCTGAAACCTTTAGAGATGATCTTGTATATCATGTTTATAACTAATTTAATTAACTTCATAAAGAAAATAATACCTAGATATTTGGTTTTTTCTTCTTTGATGATGTTGAACGTCCGGAATGACCCTTGCGGATTATATTGTTACTCTTGAAAGGATTAAAACTAGAATCCCATTAAGAGTGATCCAAACATTCTTTGATGGCCTCTGATTGACACCGCTTGTTCTATGGGTGCTGGTGCAGTGAAGAGAGTTTCTTGTGTTGGTCATACTAGATCACTTATTATTCAGACTTAAAGAAAGTCTCTCATTCTTGATATGGGAGGGAAGAGGATTCGAGAGAATTCTTTAGCTCAACAATTCTCAATTCACTGGTTGTGTGGTTCGATACTTGGCATAATAGACGTATGTTTCTATTTATTGACATGGGGATTTAGTTACAATATTTAATTGGGTAACATGAATTAAATATATTCATAAACTTAGAGAAAACTCATTCTATTAACAATAATATCGCTTCATTATTTATGGTGCGCTAACTTGCACAAAACAGAATTATAAATAAAATTCTTCATCACAAATTAATAATAGCGTTATTTTAATTTATTCCAGCTAGTTAAATAATTATTTATCATATTACAAACAATTATTTCACAACCAGACATTCCTTAGTCCTCTAGAACTTCACTTCCATTTATTGAACACCCAAATAAATAATTTATTCTCTTAAATAAATATTTTATTTACAAACTAGTAAATAAATATTTATCAAATATTCTATAAAATAAATATATATATTTTTCCCACAATCCGGTGAATAAATATTTATTTAATTTATGAAATAATTTTAACTTGAATAAAATTATTCCATTTTCTTGGGAATAATATTTATTAATTAAATTCAAATAGAATTTAACCGATACCACCAAAAACACTTAGTGTGTGACCATCTAGGATCCTTTCTCGTTGGCATTAGGTGGGCTTGCATAAAGTCCAAGAGTACTGTCTAGTAATAGGTCAAGGCACCCAAGAGAAAGAACATAAAATTGTAACAACAAAATCCACATACGAATGCTCACAATGTAATATAATCCCTTTGTCACAATATATCATCAAGCAAGTTTCATGATAGTGTCATCAACATTTATGATTGATACGTCATTCATTGACTACCTGAAATAAACTCATTGTTACACCATGGCCATGGAATTTCGCATGACGATTCTATTTCAATTAAATGCCCGAGATATCAACATCCATAAATGGAAGGGGAAACTCCATCATTGACTTATCAATTAATAACATGCCACTCATGATGTGCCCTATGTACCCTACTTCCTGCCAACTGTCTGCATGACAACTTTCATCAGTAAATAAAAGTGCACGAGTCGTGACACATATTAATGATAATCTTAAATTCTAAGGAAAATTTTACACTCTCATATATAGAAATATCCAATTACACCAAAACATGAAGAATTACTACTAGAGGTTATGTTCTCTTAATCTTTTATCTTGCAGATTACCAAGTGCGAAATTCATGAGAGGAAGTCTCATATGCTTACGAGTACTCAAACATGATGGTCTTCATGATATATATCCCATAATAGTATTTAATCCAACTATATAACTATATTTAAGAATATTTTTATAGCATTTAAAGGTTCTCATAATAGTGGGGAACTTCCATGCCCTTATCAATGCAACCAATACTCTAAACCATTATTAAATAATAGTCATGTAGAATAATGAAAAATATGTAATAAGATGTTCAATATTTAAATACATTAAATATCCTTGTAATAAAAGTAAAACAAGTTGGTTTTAGGACACCAACTCTTACAAACTTCTAGTTGGACTAGATCTAACTACATACAACTTTAAGTCTGCTAGACCTCACATGGTGATCATGTTTCTATAGAGTCAAGGCTTTAGTCAAGGGGTCCACTTGTTTTATTCCTTAGAAATACTACTCACTGTAACTTCATTTCTCTGAGAAGAATCCCTCAAGAGATGATACTTCTAAAGTATGTGTTTCGTCTGCTTCTGTGGCCTTGGATATTTTGTGAGAGCCACTGCTGTAGTATTATCACTGTATAGTGTGATGGGTTCTTTGCTTCTAGGTTTCACATCCATCTCTTGGATGAAGATTCGCATACCAAATTATTCTTTATCTTCCTCAAAAGCCACGATATACTCAGAATCTACTGTAGAATCTACAACCACACTCATCTTTGAGCTCTTCCTGCTTACTGCACCTCCATTAAAAGTGAATATGTATCCCATTTGTGACTTCATGTCATCTTAATCAGTCTGGAAACTAGCATCTATATATCCTCTAATGACTAGTTCCTCATATCCTCCATAAACCAGGAACATATCCTTCGTATGAATCAGATACTTTAGGATAGTCTTAACTACCATCCAATGATGGTTGCCTAGGTCAGATTGATATCTACCTACTACACTCAGTCTGTAAGTGACATCCAGCCTAGTGTAAAGCATGGCATACATGACAGACCCAATCACTGATGCATATAGAGCCCTTTCCATTATATTTCTTTCCTCATGTGTCTGAGGACACATTTTTGTGGAAAGATGAATGCCATATGATACTGGCAACAATCCCCTCATGGATTGTTTCATACTAAATCTCTTCAGTATCTTATCAATGTATGTACTTTGACATAGGCCTAAAAATCTCTTTTATCTTTCATGATGGATCTTGATCCCAAGAATATATACTTCCTCACCCAATTACTTAATATAGAAACATTGATTCAACCATTCCTTAACAGAATGTAAGATTGGTATCTCATTTCCAATAAGTAAAATGTCATCAAAATATAATATTAGGAAAATAAATTCACTCCCACAAAATCATTTATAGACACAAGGATCACATTCATTCTTGATAAAACCAAATTCTGTTGTGGCTTCATCAAAATGAATGTTCCATGACATGGATGTTTTCTTTAATCCATAAATGGATTTTTGCAACTTGAATGCCTTATTAGCATCATTTGGAGTCACAAAACCTTCAGGTTTTGTCATGTAGACATCTTCATGAAGGTTCCCACTAAGGAAGGATATTTTTAAATCCATTTTCCAAATCTCAAAGTCATGGTAATCCGTAACGGTAATTAGAATTCTGATTGATTTTAGCATTGAAACTGGTGAAAATTTTTCACCAAATTCAATTACTTGTCATTATTTAAACCCTTTTGCAACCAGTCATTCCTTATCGGTACTGACTTGACCTTCCATGTCCAGTTTCTTCTTGAATAACCATTTTCAACCAATAGGCTTTACATCAACTGGAGGATCTACCAAAATCCAGACTTGGTTTTGGTACATGGAATCCATTTCAGAATTCATGGATTTTTTCTACATAGTAACGTTTGTGCCACTTATTGCTTCCTTGTAGGTTAAAGGATCATTATTATCAACTAATAATGAGTCACCATCCTTGATAACTAGAAAAATATACCATTCTGGTTCTCTAACCTCTCTAATACTCCTACATAGTACATATGTCTCTGGAACAGATTCTTTTTCCACAGGGCTTTGTGAAATCTGTTCCTGTACCAAATTTTGTGTACCTTAATCCTCAAATTCATCAAATTATATCTCGCTCCCACTATTTCTTTTGTATATGTGCTTCTTCTCAAGGAACATGTCATGTCTTGGTACTATAAAATTTTTGTATGAGGGGTTGTATAGGTAATATCCACTTGTTTCCTTAGGGTATCCAATAAAGGTACACTTTGTTCCTTGGGGTGTGAGTTTGTTAGATTAAGAGGCCTAAAAAATACTTCTCTACCCAAAACATGTAAATTAGAAAACATGGATTTTCTTCCACTCCATAACTCATACGGAGTACCATTTACCGATTTAGTTGGAACTTGGTTTAGTATGTGTTTCGCTTTTTATAATTCATATCCCTTAAAAGATAATGAAAGGCTCACATGACTCATCATTGATCTCCCTATGCCCAACAGGGTGTTGTTTCTCCTTTCGCTCACACCATTCTACTGGGTCGTGTATGGAGGAGTGAGTTTGGATAGGATCCCAAACTCCTGTAAGTAATCAATGATGTCTTGATTAATATATTCTCTACCTTAGTCTGAGCAGTGTTTCTTAATCTTCTTACCAAGCTAGTTCTCAACTTCATTCTTGTATTCCTTGAACTTATCAAAATAATCTGACTTATACCTCATTAAGTAGATATATCCATATCTACTAAAATCATCATTAAAAGTTATAAAGTATGAGTACCCTTCCCTTTCTTCAGCTGGAAATGGTCCACACACATTGGTATGAACCAATTCAAGAAGTTCTTTACAACATTCACCATTCCTACTAAATGGGGATTTGTTCATTTTGCTATGTAAACATCCATGAAATAAGCCAAGTGGTTTTAGTTTAAAAGAATATAAATATCCATCTTGATGTAATTTTGTTAATAATTTCTCTTTTACATGACCTAGCTAGTGATTCCAATGTTGGTTGTGCTATGAGTCATGTAAAGTATCTTTGTTATCAATTTACAGTACTTGGTTTGTGTAATCCAATACATAAAGACTGTTTTATAAATGTTCCCTACCAAAACAAATTCTAGCTTTGTAAAAGAAAAAACATTTATTTCAAAAAATGAAAACAAATCCATATGTATCTAATATGGACATAGAAATAATGTTTTTAGTAACAGACAGCACATAGTAACAACCGTTTAACACTAAGATCATCCCAGTTGGCAACCTGAGGTTGTAGTCCCTGACAGCTACAACAGCAAGACTGGCTCCATTGGATACTCATAGATCTACCTACCCTTGGTCAATATTTTTAAATCTACTTGGTTCCTATATTTGGATACATATGTGAGCACCACAAGATGTATCTAATACCCAATTTGTAGAAATGTATACATTGAATTTGATAACAAACACACTTGAAGCTTCCCCCTTTCTTCTTAGGTCAGGTGCAGTTCTTATTCCAGTGGCCCTTCTTACCACATACAAAACAAACAACTTTCTATTCCTTTACCTCCCCTTTGATCTTTCTTTTTTAGAATATCGTGAAGAATCTTTGGGCTTAAATATCTTCACCTTCCCTTTCCTCTTATTCACAATAAGGACATAAGGCTTTTTGTACTTCATATGTTTTTCTACTTGGATAATGAGGATAATAAGATCATATAAAGACTTCTCAATGTTATTAATATTGAAATTAATAACAAAGTTAGAGAAGATTTGAGGGAGTAATGTGAGAATGAGATTGATGCCCAGTTCTTTGGGGAGTTTAAACCCAAGAACCTCCAGGAGCTCAATGTAGCCAATGATCTTGACTACATGAGACCAACTGGGGCACCTTCTCCAAGATTACTCTAAAAGAGTTCCTTAGAGATCTAAAACCTTTCCTATATTTCTCTCTCCTGGTAAATACCATGGACATGCTCGAGCATACTATAATAGTCAATTTTTTCATGAGACTTCATGAGATCACTAGACATCGATGATAGAATCAAAAATTGAACGTTGACTGCGTTGTTCATATATTTCTCATAGACCAATAAATCCTTATCACTAGCCTTTTGGCAGGTGAATTAGGTAATGCTGACTCCAGCACGTAATACTTTCTTTCTTGGCGTAGGATAAACTGAAGGCATCTAAACCATTCCTGAAATTTAATGCCTATGAGGATGTTGTCTTTATCCAGAACTGATCAGGGTGATAGTGTGGTTGATGATCTTGTAATTTTTCTTATACAATTAAAAGAGAAGATCATTAGTACTTTCTTGATTACATTTTATGAGAAATAATAAATTTTATTAAGTCTCCCACTATTTTATCAAGTCCCAATGGACCTCATAATTGAACTTGAAATGTCCAGTTTCCATGACATTCTAGTGGCAAGGATCCATATTACCCTTCACATAACCCCAACAATGGATAGTCAATCTATTAGAAGGTATTTAGGTAGGAAGTTCTTTTCCAACTGTAGGCTTACAGCTCCTTCATCTGTTGAGCGGGTAACCCAATCCTAAAATCATGACTTTTGTATTTCCTTAACTCTTGCCTCCAATATTAAAATAAGTCTAGAAAGGGATACTTCTCTTGATGTAATATGATTAATTCAACCTAAAACCTTTCATAAGGGCTTCCTATATAAAAGTAAGTGTCCCAACAAGGGTTGGTCAGACACATAGTTTTATTGAGTTTTACCCTTAATCATGTAACGGAAGGCTTGGACTGACTTAATATTTTATTTGAGGGATTTTTATCTCTTATGACTGAATTAATTATTATCATTATCACATGCCTTTGAATAGTAAATGGAACTTACTTAAGTTATTAACCATGTCTTGATAATATCTTCACATAAGTCTGGTTTATTTTAGTTCTATCTTGCATGCTTGTTTAATTCATTGATTTTTTGATCATCACAACACATTCATAATGATAAACCATGCAACTGATAGAAATAAAATAAATTAAAGGGCATGATCATGATATTTTCTAATGGTTAATTTATCTTGTGGTTGATAAACTAATCCTAAACTTGGGGAGAAACATATTGAACCTTTTGGGATCATGTTTATATCTTTCCACCTATCCACCTCTATATATGATGGGATTGGTTTCATATCTACTCCATCTTGAACCACCCCCACTATCTTGGGAGTTCCATACATTACATATGCCTTTTTTTAACTCACATACAGGTGAGGGATAAAAGGGTTTTTACATAAAATAAACCATGGGAATGTAGGCCCTACATATTAAGGATTGTAAGGCACGTAGGCCAAAAAATTTAATTTAAATAAATTAATTAAAAGAAACTATCCACATAAAAAGTTCTTAGTCTATCTCATGATCATCCATACATGTAAGTATATTTATGCATAAATAAAACTAGCCTTCAGTTCTCTAATCCTTCTTGTTTAAGATAAATCATTCTTGAATCAAATAATTATCATCATTAATTAATCAAACCTTTTATCATAAACCCTTTTCTAAATTTCCTTTATATTCCCATCCATCAAAATTTTAAACAAATAAATTCATTTAAATTTATCTTTGTACGTAACTTGTACCTTGAAGGAAACCTGATGAATTCTTATTCATAACTACCCAATGAGTAGAAATAAACATTACGCAGATGTTAAATTAAACATATATATATGTATAAACATATCCCATGTTGTGCCTCAACTTTACTCTTGTATGATGGTACACATCTCAAGGGTTTGTATAAAATAATAATAAATTTTAATAAACCTGTGTAATTTGGATAAGTACATGGTGTGTAGTTCCAACTACCCAGAATGTACTATTTTTCATTTTCAATCCGAAGTACATGCCTGGGGAAACGGCATGTGAGTGTACTTCGGAAATCTTCGGAGTATACGGTGTGTCCAATGAGTTACATGCCGTATAGTTCATCGTTACACGATCTCCATCCAGGAAAGTCATGTACAGAATACACGGTCCAACCCTAACCCGAAAGGGACTACTCAATGTGTACAGTGGGACACACGGCGTGTAATCCGGAAACCACGTTCCACCTGTTCCTAGTCAACACATGGAGTCACTAAGACTTAAAAAATCTCCAATAACACAGCTTGGTTTGGCGGACCAGACCCGGTACATTGAACATTGGCTACACGGCATGTACTGCCAAATAAATGTTTTGTGTTCTGGTGTTGTACGGCCAAAAACTTTTGGAATTACTAGATGAGATCCTCTATTTTATTTTAATCAAAATTAAAAGAAAATATCATTTATGTAAGGTGAACAAGAAATGAAAGAGGAGGAATAGATCTCGAGATTCAAATTTTCTGAACGATTAACTTGAATTGAAACAAATAAATTATTAAATTCATGAATAATCAATGAAATGTTTAAATAATTATAAACTGTGATGTAAGCTCACTCAGATACCACTTAAACGTTCTGGGAACAATAGAATTATGGTTGGACCTCCACCCAACTTGGATTTATACAATGATCAATGATTTTTTTGGGATCAATACAGTGATGAACACCAGTATCCATATACAATGATAAATGATCATATGTAATGACCCTCCATATTATCTTGTTGTGCTTGCAAGGATTCAAACTAGAATCCCTCTAGCGGTGATCCACATGTGCTTCAATAGTATCCGATCGACACTGCTCTTTCTTCGGGTGCTAGCGTGGTGAAGCGAGTGTCTTGTGTTGGTTGTTATTGATCGATTGTTCTTCAGCCTTGAAGAATGTCTCTCATTCTTGAGATGGGTGGGAAGAGGATTCAAGAGATAAATTTCTTATATCAACAATTCTCAATTCACCAAGTGTTAAATTCAGTACTTGGCACAATAGACATATGTGTCTATTTGTTGACATGGGGATTCAGTTACAATATTTAACTGTGTAACATCAATTAAATACATTGATTACCTTAGAGAAAACCCATGCTATTAATAATAATACTATGACATTATTTATGGTGTGCCAACTTGTGCAAAACATAATTATAAATAAAATTCCACATCACAAAATAATAGTACCTTTACTAAAATTTGTACCAGCTAGTTAAATAATTATTTATCATCTTACAAATAAATATTTCACTACCGGACCAACCTTGGTCCTCTCGAACTCCACTACCATTTATTGAACACCTAAATAAATAAATAAATAATTTATTCTCTTAAATAAATATTTTATTTAGAAACTAGTAAATAAATAATTATCAAATGTTCAATAAAACAAATAAAAATATTTTACCCACAATCCAGTGAATAATTATTTATTTAATTTATAAAATCTTTTTAACTTGAATAAAATTATTCCATTGTATTGAGAATAATATTTATTAATAAAATTTTAATATAATTTAACCGAGACCACCATAAACACTTAGTGTGTGACCCTTTGGGATTCTTTTGTGTTTGAATTAGGTGGGATTGCCTAAAATCCAAGAGTACTATCTTGCAATGGGTCAAGGAACCTAAGAGAAAGAACATAAAGTCGCAACAAAAACATCCACATATGAATGCTCACTCTATAATATAATCCCTTTTTCACAAAATCTCATCAAGATGGTTTCATGATAGTGTCATCAACGTTTATGCTTGATAAATAATTCTTTGACTAACTGAAATAAACTTGTCATTACACCATGGCCATGGAATTTCACATGATGATTCTATTTCAATAAAAAGGTCGAGATATCAACTTCCATAAATGGAAGGGGTAAATTCTTCCTCGACATATCCATTAATAACATGCCACTCATGACGCACACAATGTACTCTACTTCGTAGAAACTATCTGTGTGATGGTTTTCATCAGTAAATCAAAGTGTGCAAGTTGTTATATGTATTAAAGATAATCTTAAAGTCTAAGGATCATTACACACACTCGTAGATAAAAATATCAGATGACACCAAAACATGTAGAATTCATTCTGGTTTTTATGTTCTCATCATCTTCTATCTTGTAGATTACCAAGTGCGAACTTCATGATAGGAAGTCTCATCTACTTATGAGTACTCACACCTGACGGTCTACATGTTATATTTCCCATGATAGTATAGAATCCAACCTTAGAACTATATTTAAGAATATTGGTATAGCATTTCATGTTTATCATCATAGTGGGGAATTTACATGACCTTATCAATGCAACAAATACTCTAGGAAATTATTACATCATTGTCATGTAGAACAATAAACAATATGTAATAATATTTTTATTATTTAAATGCATTAAATATCCTTGTAATCAAAGTACAACCATATGGTTCTAGGAAACCAAATCTTACACATTTTTAATAATTAATTCCTATAACTTGAAAGAAGAGTTTAGAAAATTCCACAATGATCTAGAAAAGAATAAGTCTTCACTATTTATGCTTGACTTGGTCAATTTTATATACGGTGTATTGATCCAAATTTATGACTCATGTGGCCTAATATATAGAGATTATTTCTAAGAAACTTCATAAGAGGGAGACCATGATCCACCCTATTTTTGTGTTAGGGGTCTCACCCACCTAATATTTTGAAATGGTAGGTCTCCCTGTGTTACCTAAGACTGACCTAAAGGCCCTCAAGAAGTTGTGTTTCCTCAAGATTCTTCTATTTCATGAACCAATGAGTCTTTCAATACAGATTATATATTAAATCTTCCAATTTACTATGCCACTTAAAGGTATTGTTATTATCATGGTGGACCAATGCTAAGGGTTGGGGATTCCACCACCATGACTTTTAGAACACCCTTCAATGTATATCCAAAAAATAAATCCTTTCCCAAGATGAAATCCATAATAAATACACATGCTCTAGATATTAGTGTGCATAAATAGAATCTTTAACTTTTCATTTGTTCATGTTTTCACTAATGTATGATTCTTTATCAAGTTCCAATAGCTCTAGCCCAAATGGTGGACTCTTAGAAGGGGTCTTTGCTTTTAGGATTCAACCATCGTGACATATTGGGGATGAAATCACTTCTGTACCTCCTTGATTTATGGATATAGTATAAGTAGTACCTTTATGTGAGTTGATTCTCAAGAACATGTCAACCCCTGATATTGACTCTAAATTAGATCAAGTGGTCCATATCACTTTCCTGGTCACCCATCGATATTCATGGTGGGACATATAGAGAATTGTCTTAGATAATCCCCTATAGGACCTAACCTCACAGCCTTATAGTATTTATAGAATTTTTATAACACTAGTATATGATTGAATTGATTAAAAAATTATCCATTTGTCTATGTGGGAAACCGTTAAATGGAGAGAGCATGATAAAATATCATAAATACTTCTTATTTAGGTGGGATTTTTATCATTATCTAATGATCGTTGAGATACACTAACCTAATGAGAGTCCAATTACATCAGGGAGACAATAGAACATCAGTATCAAGTTGAAAAATAGTCGTTATATGTGATACATCTTTAACAATATCTTTTTGTTTTCAAGATGATAATATTAAAATTCCATAATATTCTTTAATAATTCCAAGCCAAGGGTGGGAATTTGTTACAACCATAGAATAAATCCTTCATCTTGTTGAGGATGTTAAGGCTGCGAAGGTGTAAAAGCTTCAACATAATATTGATGAATCCTAAAAATTGGTCCACCAAATCAAGACATATATTGATGAAATTTTTTAATATTATTCTATTACAAAGAGAAACTCCAACATATAGATATTCCTCTTATTTTACTTGATGAAGGAAAATAAATTTTTTTTTCTAATAATCTATTAATTTTTTAATTCTTATTTCACAGCAGTTGTCAGTTCCTAATAATCTATGAAACTCTAAAAAAATATCAAGATTAATTGAAACAATGTGAACATTTAATGAAATGTATTGTTTCAATCATTATTCCAAAAAACATTAAAGTAAAAAATATTTCCTCCTAGGCATGGCTTGTGGAATAGATTAGGTATATCACTATTACCATAACACTAGATTTGGTATATTTGTATGTTAATTATTTCCACTTGGGTGTTAATAATAAATGGTTATAGGCATAACACTGCCATCATAACACTACAACTTAGTAATTTAGATGTGCAAGGGATGACTCAATGTGATGAGGGTGAAAAGGGGGGATCCTAAAATAAGAATTCCAATTTTCAAGAGGGATTAAGTACTCTAAAGTGAAACTTCTTTTAATTATGTATGAATTTATGAATCGATGTATCAGGAATAGAGGAGGGATTTAATTTTTCCTTGGTAGAGGGTTTTAATGAGCATGGATTTAATTTTTCTAAGGTTATATGTTGGACACTTCAATTTTTTTATTTTTTTTAAACCTGAAATTTTTTCTAAGACTCATATGGAAGATTCCTAGAAGATTGGGACTCAACTTTAAATCAGGACTCCCTTTTTAGGTTTTTAACCTGATAAGTTCTATATATCTTTCTTCTCAATCACTCAACAATTTTTCCGCATATGCCGAATTTATACCCCAAAAGGGGAGACCTAAATTTTTCCTAATATTTCCTTTATAGATTTCAACATGGTGAGTTTTTTATATCTTCCCTTAGGGAGTTTTAGGTCATGAAAATTAAACCAATGGGAGATTATATATTATGTCGAACATATTTTACCAAAATGAAGTAGTCTACCTAGAGACATGGGTGGAGAAAAAAAACAAACTAAAAAGAGATACCATTTTAACATATGAAAATTTCCTTGAGGGATGGTGTGCATAGTTGAATTTCATAGTGCTCAGACCAAATGATTGGTTCACAAGAACATAGAAAAGGGAGAGATAACCCAACATAAATTCAAAAACCATCATTAATTTAGAATATCCTAGATAGGTGGAATTAATTTTATCGTCATGGTAATCAACCCATTATTTCATTTGGTTTAAGGTCACGCTAAGATGACCAGTTAATAGTTCAAGGATGAGATTTTATAACTTTGTTTTGAAAGTGAGTACGGTGAAGAAATGTTAAACATCAAGGGTATCTAAATCCACTTGAAAAATTGGATTATGTAATATATAAATAAAAACATAATAATTTTTCAAACAATGGGATGATGAGATAGGACACATATATCAGAGAGGTATATCGAATATATTTAAATGATGATCTCTACTCAAACAGTGTCATGGTATACAGAGAGTAGAGGATGTTCACATCAGCATGAAAATGGATCATTGTTACATGGCCATATTAGGGGTATATATGTAGATACATATTGGGGGAATGTATTCATAGCCAAACAGTAGTTTCCTTTGGAGTTGGGTTCACTCAATACCAATATTAATGGAAGGTTTTTGAAGACTCAAACACTTGTGGAATGAAGTAGGTTTATGAAGTAAAGAAATATTCAAGAAAGGTTCAAGCACCCCAAAATTTATGTTATAATGTATGGAACACATATTCATGGTCGATAAATATCACATGAAATTTATCTTAATTTTTCTTGGACCAATGTATCTAGTGAGCATAACTAGTTATTTGCTAAAATTATCTAGTGATCCCCATTATATTTTTTCCATTTTGTTTATGCTATAATTTTTTTATGGACCAGAAAGTGGAAGTCTTAATGAGAATAGTATTTAATTTATCCCAAGACTCATTTTAATTATTTTTTATTAGATAAGTTTTGTGTCTATTTTCCACATACTTTATTTTCTTATGGACTAGACATATAAATAATGAGATTTCAAGGACATACATCTTTGAAAATACAATATTAAAGTTTACGATCATACAAACTAGATCAAGGTGTGTATAGTTTAAGGTCATGATTCTTAAACTAAGGGGGTGAAAATAAAAACTCTAATGGGTCTTAGAGTCTAAGAATACTTAAAAAGGTAATGATGACATTGTAAATCGTGACTCTGGGTTTTTTGGATTGTGAATTATGATATGATATAGGTATGTAAGTGATGACTAAACAACATATTCAAATGAAATGTTATTATACAAAGTAATGGGGGTTTATAATTATTATTGGTACTTCTCTTTAGGATACAAACATGCTTCTAGTAGGAATTTCATATTGGGGTGCATATGCAGATCCATATTGGGGGTTTGTATGCATAGAAAACCAAAAGTATCCCTCAGATTAATATACACTCATTGTCGATAGTCATGAAATATTTTTGGAAGTCCAAGACACACAATGGGAGAAGTGTTATTTATTTAAAAGTGATATTCAAAAAAGATAATGGGTCATTCTAAACCCATTTTTCAAGGAATAGGCTGATATTGTCCATAAGACCTAGTGAATATGAATTAAAACTCATGTATGAATCCATAATATATGTTTTGAAAGTAACTAAGTATCCTGAAGTAATAAGAATAAATATTTATCTAGTTCTTATATGATAAATATCCCCTCTAATAATTTATCTTAAATATAAGGAAGGGTCATTTTATATCCTATTATAGGATTAGAATACCAAGGAACCCCATATTTACACCAAAGGTGATGCATTTATATATAGAAACTATAATTATGGATGAACCAAACACCAAGAATTATAGGGACCAAAGGATAATGTTATCCTAACATAGGGTCTCATATACCATTTCCTTCTACATGGATTTGTCTCACATGTATAATTGTTGAGTTGTATGTCACAGATCACTCTGCGATAAGGACTCAGATGTTCTTCGGTTTATGGTAATGGGATGAATATTTTATGTCATGTAGTTTAATGTCGTGTGATAAGGAATCATAAGGTCAACATTTTAAGTTCATGGGATGGGGAAAATATTTCATTTAGTTTAAAATCATATGATAAGGACATGTATTTTCTTTAATTTAAGGTCATTCGATGACGATCATATGTAATGCAGTATAATATCAGGAAAAAAAATAGGTCAAATAGAAGTATTCCAAATTGAGGACACATTATCATACATTATGTTTACAGATATATAAATGTATTTTGGAAACCTTTTGTTTGGATTCTTTATTCCCAAAATTTAATAACCTTACCCGGCCTCCAAAAAAGGATCAACAACCTTCAATAAAACATCACGATAGGTTGAATTGTGGGTGTAATTTATGGTTAGGACTCATATAGGGGATCCTAGAGTCACTAAATATCCTATAAAAATAAGAATCAAGACATGTGTAGTTATTATAGGCAATCCATATATATATTTGGAATGAATATAAGGATAGTTATATAATACATGGGTTCCCTAGAAAAGTTCATATCAAGTCATAGTGTAATTAGTGGCTGGGAAAGACATTATGTAAATAGAGTGGATTCAAACATGAGTATAAGGGAACTCTTTATCAACCAAGGTTCCTATATGAACCTATCATGGAGAAACCTGTTTAGATTAAGATCATATATAAGAGGGGGTATTTCCATTTCACCATGGAATTATGGGTGGGGATTCATGAGCTAGTAAAGTTTTTACATTGATCTTATTCTAATATAAGAAAGTCAAAACATTCATGTCTAAACACATTATAAAGTTTAAGGCCCTGTAAGTTGGAACATATGTCATGGAGTATAAATTAATGTGATAAGAAACCATATCTTTTTTAGTTTAAATTCATATGATGATGAGCATTGGATTATATCGTTTCACCAATAAACATCATGTGCAAAATGAGATGGATTTACCTCAGTGCTAAACCTAGTAAGGGAGACCCAATGTGAATGAAGAGGTCCAAACACTAAGAGAAGTGGGGATTTTGATTTCAATTCATGATTGGGCCTCAGATAGGAGATCACAATGTCACTATATATCCATATGTAATGAGAATAAATCCATACATATTTCTTATTATCCCTTTATATATAGATTGATCTCATGTGTAGTAGAAATATGTTATGTATTCACACTGATGTAAGGCCATTGAGGAAGCTTAATCTGGATGGGGAATCCATTAAACTAAGGTAGAAAAGGGAGAATTTATTTTATTGATTGAATTTGTGGGTGGGCCTCTCATAGAAGTTCCAAGAATCACAATGTATCTAATAGAAAAACTAACCATTCCATACATTGTTATTATAATATAGTTGCCCCATCTCAGTGGTAACGAAGGGAATAAAACCCATCCTAAATCAGATGAAGGCTCAATCACCAAGATAAGGAGGAGGGAATATTAGAGACTATGTTTGTGGATGGTTCTAGTTATCCAAATTTCAAAATTTATCCTAAAAAATAGTATTCAAGTTGCACATATTTCTTATAGGTATGGAAATTTATATATTCAGGGGTTCATTTGTCAATTAACCCTTACATAGACGTGGCTCTTAGTTAAGTAGATTATGCCATACTGTTGGAGTCTGTTCCCTAGAACCAAATTCGATGTAATTTATGATAAAATGTATTCTATTTTTTGAATATTAAAAAACTATTTATCACATAATGATTTTTCTTATGTGGAACATAGTATTTGATAATGTCCTAAGAGTATTTATCACACTAAAAGGTCCTAGGAGTTCCTCACTATGATGAGAACCAATAATTTCCATGATAGTATTCTTAAATATATTTTATATATCTATATTAAATAATTTTAGGGTAAAATGATATAGGATATCAGGTATGGAGACTCATAGTACCTTTAGGAACCATATCATTGGGTACACCCTTGGTAATATCTACTGTATGATATTATGAGAACGAGACCCACTAGTAGAAAATCCACATTTATATGTGTAACTGGATGTTCCTTTTAAAAGATGATTTTATTGATCCTTAGTTGTTAAGATTATTAATAATTAGTATTATAAGTAAATTACTTTTATGTATTGAAGAAAACCATGATGATATATGATATTTACAAGGTAGGATATATTACTTACATCATGACTAATATTTCATTAATGAATAATGTGAGAAATGATTTTTCCCTTTTATTATTTAACAGAAGTTGATATATATGGCACTTCGATGGAAATTATGTATCCTAAATAAATTAATGTCCATGGTGTTCTATAAGAAATTTTTATTTCCATAAAGTCAAATAAAGAGACATCAGTCAAAAACGTTGATGGTACAATCATGTAACCTATTTGATTAGAGATATCACAATAACAGGATTACATTACATAGTAAGCATCTATATGAGGTATTATTTTATTACAGAATTAACTTCTTTTTTAATGGGTTCCTTGGTGTGTTACAAGATTCTAACATTGGACATTGGGATATTTCTCCAAATACCATGAGAAACAGGCCTAGAGGTTCACACACTAAATGTATCCTTAATTTAAAATAAATAACATCTTACTATTTTTATTTAAAAATTTGAATAAATATTATTCCTATATGTGGATTAATAATTATTCATGTTTGTTTGATCGTATATATTTTTTTACCAGTTATTCTATAGAATATTATGTGATAAGAATATTTAGTAAATATATATTTTCTATTTAGGGAATATAATATTTATTTATTTAGCAGTGAAGAATGAAATGATATTTATTTCTTAAATAAATAGTCATTATTCAAGGACCAATAAATATTGTGGAGGAATTGAAAACTGGGTTTAATGGTCCAATTATAAGTAATATATATTGAATATTATTTGAATAAATAAATTTTAATTTAATTCATGAGTTTAATACATGTCAAGAAATAATATTATTATTATTATAGACAAGGGGTTCTACATGGATTAAGGAAATAATAAAGTGTGCATGTGAAATCATTTTCTTCTAACCCTAAATGTATACAAACCCAATTATATTATTTTTCTAATAGAGTTGATTCATTTATTTTTTTCATAATGAGATTTTAAGAGAAAGATCACAATCCCAATAGAGCTCCCTCTCTCATAACACTTCTAATAATGGAGAGTGATCTTCCTCCACCTTCCACTCTCGATTCTAAAGAGATGACAAGGAATCCTTTGTAAGTGATTCTCAAGGTGATCAAAGATGAATAATGAAAGTGATGGGATCTAATATCCTTGTTGACGCTCCTTTCGTCACGGAATCTAAAGTTCGGAAAAGGAAATATCTGAGCTAAAAGTGATTAGTCCTTTGAAGAAACATCATAAATCGACAAAGGGATAGAAAAGGAGAACATTGCCCATGTATCGCGCAAGTTCCATCTTGGTCGCGCAAGTCTACTTGCGCGCCGCCTCAACACTTGCGCGACCCCTCATGGTCGTGCAAGGGACTTGCGCGACAGATCTGGTAACCGCCCAGTAACCGCCCGGGGTCTTCTTTTGCCTATAAATAGACCCTGTGGGCCCCCCATTCGAGAGGATCTCTTCCCAGAAACTCGGATCAAAGCTCCCGACGCCCAAGTCTCTTCTCAAAGCTTCCAGAACACTTCTAAGGTAATTTCTTACCTAGAATGGAAGATCTAAAGGGAAGAAGGAAGGCCCACGTGTTGAAACTTATCAAACACTTGCGCGCCGACTTAATCCCTTCAATATAACTTGCGCGTCCCTCTTCTGGAAGAACCCCAAGAGGATGGGAAAGGGTTTAATAAAGAGTCGCTCAAGTAATTCAACTCTGGTTGAAAATCGCGCAAGTATCCCTTATGTCGCGCAAGTATACTTGCGCGACCAATACTTGCGCGCCGCCGCAGGACTTGCGCGACCTTCAATACTTGCGCGCCCTTATCTTTTTGGGTGCCCATCTTGCCCTTTTTCACCCCTCTTAAGCCATTTCACCCTTCCTATTCAAGATTCAGTCTTCAAGATACTCTTCAAAGCCATTTATGGCATGATTTCTTGATTTGACATCCTTATCTGAAAGGAATTATGTGAAATATCTCTCAAAACATAGTGATTTAAACATCTTTATGTCACCAAAGATTGAGAGTTCATTCATTCAACCTCATCCTTTAAAATGAGAGAATCCTAACCTGGGTTTCCTTTTCAGGAATAATCCCCAGTTATAAAACCTTTGATTTAGGCATCTTCCTTAAAGAATAAGCCCCAATCAAAGTCCTTTAAACATTGGGCCTCCTTTTTAGGAGTAAGTCCCAGTCATAACCTGGGTCTCCTTTTCAGGAATAAGACTCAGTCATAACCTTGGGCTTCCTTTTCAGGAGTAAGCCCCAAGTCCCCTAACCTAGGCTTCCTTCTCAGGAATAAGTCCTAGTCATAAATCTTGGGCATTTTTCTTAAGAGTAAGCCCCAAGTCTCTTAAAATTTCTCTTAACCAGTCATAAATTTCCTTTGATTTGGGTTTCCTTTTCAGGAATAAAACCCAATCATAAGTCCCCTCCTAACTTGGGCATCCTCCTTAGGAGTAAGCCCCAAGATTAGAGTATTCAAATCTCCATGAAGCACATATAACTTTGTGGACCCTGTTCATGGATTTTTCTTCCTAAAAGTAAATCCTAAACCTTCACCTATCTGGGCAGTCATCTATACATAAGCCCCAAAACAAATTTTTATGATTGCATCTTTTATGGCACAATTGTCTAAATTTTACCAATACCTCTTGTTTCTCACACCGAGTATGACTCACGTGAGCTTAGAGTGTAAAAGTAATTATGACATTCATCTTTGAGCCATCAATCATAAAACATCATATCCCATTCCTCGAACTACGTGGGTTCTGATTCCTTTTTCAAAACAAAGGATACGTAGGTAGCCCATTCATGGGTTCGATCCCAACATTGAAATAATCTCTGTCCTTCTGAATGACGATAAACTTCAAGTGCCCCACTGAGTGGCTTTAAAACCAGCCTGGTCATCAAAATGACCAAGAGACTTTTATATAAATGTTTTGAAGGATACCATTGACCAAGAATCTCTAAACAAATATAGATGATTCTATATTGATGAAGAACCTCAAATACATATAAAAGATTCTCTAAATTTCTTGCATATTTAATCATTGATTGTTAAAACTAAAGGAAAGCTCATTTTATACTTGGTAATGTAATAAGGATTCACGAACTTAACTTAAATCTATAAAGAGAGTCCCGGAATAGACAATAATTCCCCTCAAAAAGGTGTGATGAGTCCGACCTCCCATCCTCTCGACCAATGCAAATTCCTAAGCCTCATTAGCCCACAAGATAATGAGCGCCTGCCTTTGGAAAGTAGGTCCCAACGGATGTGGAATCATTGGATGTTTCCGGTTCTACGAACAAACCCGTTAGAAACCGATCGGAACGTTTGAATCTCCCGTCCAGGAGGTCATCCCCGGATTCCGCGCGAAACAAAAAATGGTGAACCCGACGTGAATCCTTAACCAAGTTAAAGTGATGTTCTTCTTAGATGTTAGGCCCCTTGGGCCAACAAGGCAATCATTGACATATGATCTTCCAAAAGATGCAGTAGCCGGATTCATCTTGATTATGTCTGTTATATGGAACAGGCACTCTTTTTTCAAGATCTTCTACAAAAAATGGCTTTCCTTAAATTCACCCCTGTGAATACTGCTGCTGAGAACACCTCTACTGTGAGGTCTGCTGCCATGAAAACCAATGCTGCTACTCCTGCTGGAACGTCATCCGCTCTGAGGATGACATCACCAACTCAGCGTCTTCAACGCTGTGTTTCAAATGCACTGGTTAAGGAGTACCGTCGTAACGGTACTATCCCAACTCTGGAGGCCACTCGTCAAGCCCTCCAAATTAACAATTCTACCTGGTCGTCCGGACAACGGAGACCAGCAATCAAGAAGCAGGCGGTGCTGACTACCGTCTCCAACCGTTTCGGGTCGTTATCCCCGGAACGCAATTTCCATTCACTCCCTTATTCTGAGGAAGTGAATGAGCAGGTCCCGCAGGACCTTAATTCAAAGAGACAGGAGTCCTTCTCAAGGGCTCCCATCAACAATCGCCGCCAGACTCGTGCGGTAGTGCACCCTCAACATGATGAGGGTACCGGCTCCAGGCATTCAGCTCAGGTTCCTCGAACCCGAGCAGGCAAGATGAATCACCAGAGACGGAATCCGGTTAATAATAGGCAGGTTGTCATCCCTGCCATCTCCGGAGAAGTCCACCAACCTAACTTGGTGGCAAACAACGAGCAGGCACACACACCTGCCCGTTTTAATCCCGCTGTCCAGCAGACTCGTCTGGCAGCATCAAGCCGATCCCGCCAGGCAATTCCGGCGGAGTACCATAGGCAGGAACATACACCTGCTTATACATCAGCAGTTAGTCAGCAGGCTCGTCTGACTACATATGATGGATCTCGTCAACCGCGTTTGGCGAAGTGTAATCAGCAGGCACATACACCTGCTAATACTAATCAAGTCTACCAACAGTCTCGCTTGGTAGCACCCGGAGAAGTCAGTCGGAAAGTCCCGACGACAAACAGGAGGCAGACTAAACTCTCTGCCTCCACACTTGAGTACTGTCAGAATTCACTGACAGGAAAAGGAGGACAGGAGCAGGCACATACACCTACTCCAAGCCCGGAATGGACGTATATCCCTGTTCCGGCGGCTGAAGTCACCAAACATATTTTGTCAATGGTGAAAGAGCAGAAGAAAATTCCTGCTCATATTCTGGATGCTTGCCAGGATATCATAACAGCTTCAGCATCATCTCAGGGACAGACACATAAATCTATCCCTAGCAGTGGAGTGACACATCAACAATTCACTCCGGAACAGACACACACATCTGTTCCAGTCCAAGAGGGTTGTGGGGCCTACTCCCCCATATTATATGGACAACCAAGTCAGGCACATACATCTGATTTGAGCGATGATCGTCAGCCTAACCTGACCATCTTTCCTGATCAGGCACATACACCTGCTCAGAGCAATCACTTTCGTCATCAAGTGATTTCTAAAGCGAGTAAGAAGGCATCTAAGAAAAAGATCCGCCCAGCACAGTCAGGAGATCAAAGGCCAATCTGCAACAAGGCCTTGCTCGACGCTGGAGTTCTTGAAGCCCTCAGACATTTATCTGTCGGAATTCAAGATTCTACTCCCTCAGTTCCCAATAACAGGAACATTAATCCCGAAGGTCTTCAACAGACACTTCCTCATGAAGACTTGCTTCATGAAAATTCGGTCAATCTTGAAGTTTCTTCTTCAGATGAGAACCACAGGAACCCTCTGTGTGGTCAGAAGACCAAGGAGCAAGAGATATCATCTTTTGCTGTAACCCATCATGAAGGTCCTCCTCATGGTGATGAACTTCGCTGCGAAAGTCCTCTCCGCAGTAGTGATTCACATTGTCTCGAAAATTCTTCAGAAGGCAATGTAGTAACGAGAAAGCCCTCCTATCTCGAGGCACTTGCAAACGTAAAACCAGTCATGTCTGAAGTTTTACTATCGGCAGGTGAAACTCTTTCTCCATCAGAAGATAGCTTGGGGTTCAGGTTATTCTCCGAACCTTCCCTAGGTCATTCATCTTCCAGCATGAATAGTGATTCCTCTACCAATCTTGTTGAATCCAATGAAGCAACAAGGAAACACCAACTCTGGTCCAAACAGGTAGAAGAATCTTCATTTAATGATAAAGAGGAAATGCTGAACATGAGGAAAAAACTGGCAAAAGGTGAAGTACCAGTCATGTTTTGGCCTTTGGCTGATTCACAGTATGACATTCCAAAGATGTTGACGGATGATGGAATCCATGATATTCGTCTTAACATATGGAAAACTCTTTGTCAATTAAAGAAGAAGGTATTATCTTACGATGAATATGAAAATCATCTTAAGATAATAGAAGGGTTACAACGCCAGATTGATTTGGCATCTCTATCAGTCTCTCGGTATCCGAAGGCTGAAAAGCAACAGAGAACCCTTCAACGTTCATGCCATGGCGCGCTGAGAAAATTGCGTCAGTTAATTTCCAATGCTCCATCTAATGTTCATATCAGAGGATGGGGTATTCACGGAGCACTACATTTCACAGTGCTTTCCGGTCAGCAAAGCCCGCCGAAAATGGTCTCATGCAATGTTATTGCCCATGGCCGGCCACAGTCAATGGACTTTGTTCATAATCAAAATCTTGCTCGAGATCAAGCTTCAACTAGTTCCTCTCAAAATCAAGTATATAGAGAACAGGTTGTTGAATTGCTCCTACATCAAGCAGGCGAGAATATTGCGCAAGCCTCTCGTCTGGAGCAAACACGTCATCAAATGACAGAAGTTTCGGAAATCATCCAACGGTCTGTTGAACCAGGTGATAAAAGTGGATACAGGTTAATGCATCCAGCTAATTTCCGAACTAAGATCCGCAAGATCAAGAGAGATTTCAAGAAGATCTCAGACATAGCATGTCAAGAGACACCCCAGCTTGCCAGACTGGGGACTTCTCTAACCCAACCCTCAGAATCAACGAATGAGATTCGAGGAGTTGAGCAGAAGCAACAGGAACACCCCCAGTCCACCGGACTGGGGACTTTTTCAAATCTTCAATCCCTCCCTCAGAGAAAGTCAGTATTCTCTCGATTAGGGAATAAGCCTCAAGAGGAACGAAGAGCCAAGATGTCAGGAGATTCTCTCCAAGTGACGGTTCACAAAGAAATTCCTGAGGGGTCAAGTCAACGGAATGCCATGTCTTATCATGGACATAATAGGAGACAATATCATAGAAATGCTGATAGAAAGGATTTCATGAAATATGCATCCATTAATGTCATCACTGTCGTTGCTGCTGATTCACCAGATGAGGCTCAATCAGAGGGATCAGATGAAGAGGTTCCTGCTCAAGAAGTTGCGCACACAGACCTAAATGAAGAAGGTGTGCGCACACGTAATCAAAGGCTTACCCAAAATTTGGGTATTCCTTCAAGTAACCCACTTCCCCCTCTCCGAAAAGGATCCAATAAGGGGAAAGGAAAGAATCAGGTTACTTCTCACCCTTCCTCTGAAGGAGGTCAATCGCTCTCATTAGAGCAAAGGCTTGCACAACAGGAGGAAGAAATGAAAGAATTAAGAAGGTTGAATGCAGAACTACTTCAGAGTAGTATTCTTCTTAAGAATGCTGAAGTCCGACAGCCGAAGGAATTTGTTGTAACTACTGAGATGGATCAGGAATATCCTCCTTTATCAGTACACCCACAGAGGTCTAATCCTACGGGTCAAACGCAACAACGGTTGGCAGCACTACCATTAGTTGTAGCACCAACCTCCATGGCTGTCCAAGCTCCATTCATTGCACCTACCCAAAACCAAGTTCAACCTGACGTTTCTCAAAAGTTAATAACTACTATTTAGTCATTAACAGCTCGGTTAGAAACTATGGAAGGGAAACGGGCGCAAGTTCAACCTGAAAAGAAAGTTTACCCTGAATGGGTAGATTCAATTTCTCCTCCATCCAGTTTTGGAAACCCTATTTTCCCTACTTTCAATGGATCAGGCGACCCTGAACAACATTTGACGCATTACGTGTCTTGTTGTGATCCTATGATGGGAACTCCAGAACAACAAGAAGCAGTGAAACTCAGATGCTTCGTGCGAACCTTGCAAGGACCAGCTTTTGTCTGGTATACAAGCTTGAAATCCCGGTCAGTCATCGGATGGGAGGATCTTCGTCAAAAATTCCTCCTTCAGTTCAGCTCAACTTTGCCAAAAACGACAGTTTTCGATCTTACAAACTGCAAGCAAAGGGAGAATGAAAGAGTCTCTGATTTCATTGCTCGTTGGAAGGGATTAACGTATTCCTTGAGTTTATCACTCCCTCAGGAGGAATTATTGCCAATCTGTGTGGCAAATTTGCGTGACGAATTACGCACGCCATTGATCCCTGTGAAATACACAGGAGGGTTTCGAGACCTTACTTCAATCGCTCAACAGATTGAAGATTCCCTTATGCAGGCTAAGGTTAAATCTCGTGTAATTCCATCAGCTCCAGGAAGAAGAATGGGTAAAGCAGAAACTGCTACAGTTATGCTTAAACAGGCACCTGTACCTATTTCTACTTCAAAACCTTCATCTTCTCGAAGGGCTCCACCTCCTGAACGCCAACAGCAAAGGCTGTTTCGTCCAAATGATCAAAAAGATCAACGACGAAAACAATTTGAGGATATGAAGAGTAAAACATACTCTTTCCGAAGTGAGCAAGTTCCTGGTTACTTCATTTCAGCTCTGGAAAATAATTTGGTTCAATTACCAGTGCCGAAGAGACCAAACAAGGAAGGAGATGAAGACCGTCCCAATTATTGTCCCTTTCATCAAATGTTGGGACATCCCATCCAGGAGTGTTTTGTCTTTAAAGACCTCCTACAAAAGATGGTTGACTTGGGACAAGTCAAATTGAAGGGTTCTTCAGCTCATGTAGCGTGTATTACCGCTACAGATCCAGAGGAAGGAGGCGAGTGGCAGGAAGTCAAAAGCAAAACTGCGAAAAAATATGATGATTGGATGGTCAGAAAGACAATCAATCGGACCCATTCCATTTTGCGAACACAATTGAAGAAGCCAATTGTGTCTCCTACAAAAGCTGCAGTAAAGCCTCCATCAAAGGACAAATCCTCAAAAGGGCAGCGTAATTCAAAGAAGAAAGAGGAATCAGGAGAAGATGAGTATGTATCAAAGCCTAAATTGTCTTTGACTCTGGCAGATTTCATGCCATCTACTTCAAAGTCACGGGCACCGTCCCACCAAACGGCATAGCCTAAACAGGCCAACCAGGCAGAGTCTTTATCAGACGAAGAATTGATCTTTGGTTCTGTTAATATGATTCAATTAACAGATTCATATTCCAGTCTTGATGAGCCTGAATTCCCTGTATCAAATAAAGGAACCCGAGGAAGTTTTAGAGGTTCAGGATATAGGGGAAGACGTGGATCTTTCCGAAGCCACTACTCTAATTCTACCCCTGCTAGCACTGTATATGCAGCAGAAACTCGTGGTAGAGCCCTTCAGCGAGCTCAAAATGAACAAGCAAGTTCTTCTTCTAATGGCCAACTCAGCTTCGGCACAATTATTTTGGAAGACCGATTAAAGGTTCCATCTTCTTTATCTCAGCAAGCAAATGGATCTAATCAGTCTAATTTTCCAAAACCAAAGATGTTGCCAACTTCAATACAAGATGCATCAGCTTCCAAAGCATCTGCTTCCAAGATACCTGCTAAACCACATATTCCTATTGGGAAACGCAGGCCTCTAGATCAAAAGTATGATATATTGAAACACTTGGCCCAAGTACCAGCCAAATTATCAATTTTGGATGCTTTGAATCTATCAAGAGATCTTCGGGAAGCACTCATCGAAGCTTTGTCAAGTCCTCAAGAGTTTGAAGCTGAGATTGCTGCAGCTGAAATTTATCACATAGAGAATAATCCTGCAGAATGCCATGCAGTGATATCTTTTACTGATAAAGATGAGGATGATGTTGTGCATGGGCACATAAAACCTTTGTACTTATCTGGCAAAGTCAATGGTATAGATGTTCGAAGAGCTTTCATTGACAATGGTTCAGGAGTCAACCTCATGCCCATTCGCACACTTCGTCGATTGGGCCTCACAGAATCTGATTTATCTCCTTCTACCATGATGTTGCAAGGATATGATAAAAATGAACAAGAACCACTGGGAGAAGTTACGCTCAGAACTCAGTTTGGAGATCTTGTTTCCAATTCAGATTTCATGATTGTTGATCAAGACTCAGCTTTCAATATCTTGCTTGGAAGACCCTGGTTACATCAGCATGCAGCTATTCCGTCATCATACCATCAATGTCTCAAATACTGTTTCGATGGTCAAGTTGGAACATTGTATGGTGATAAGGCCCCGTTCAAAACATGTGAGTCTCAATACATTGAGGCGGAATTTTATCACATGAAGGGAAGAGAAAAATCTACAATGAAGGAAATTACCAAAGTTAATGCTCCATATGGTTTGGAAAAAATTCCAATAAATCCATTTTCACATGTGAGTACAGATTATGTGTTACCTATCAGTCAAATTGACAAAATAGGCCCAAATCAAAATACTCTTATGGAAAGATCCATAATGTCAATTACGGCAATCGAGCCAGACAACATGGGAGAAATTGGTAACTTACCAAGCAATGATGAAAGCATAAGTGGTGATGTTTTCATTTCGTCTGCTGAAATCCAACAAGTCTATACTTCGCTAATCAGGCCAGAAGAAGTTATAGCAACACCAGAGGTGAATGTTGATGTCGATTCTCAATCCATCATCTCCTCTTTATTTCCCAAAGAAGACCCTTGTTCATCAATAGGGACGGAAATGGAAGCTTCTTCTTCAAAATGTGAAAATTTTGACATCTCTTATGATCATGAGAATTTCGTTTTTTCATCTACTTTGCAAGTAGAAACGGAAGATATAACACATGATGAAGAGGAAGAGGAAGATCTTAGAGATGCTCCTCCAGCATTTGAAGAGGGTATCTCTACCACTGTGGATGAACTCAGAGAAGTAAATCTGGGTACAGGGAAAGATCCACGCCCCACTTTAATTAGTGCGGCCATGACCCTTGAAGAACAAGAGATTTATATTTCTTTTCTAAAGCAAAATAAAGATATCTTTGCTTGGAATTATACAGAGATGCCTGGCCTTGATCCTGATGTTGCCACCCATCATTTGGGTTTGCCAAAAGAACATCGAGGATTCAAGCAAGCCGCGAGAAGAACACACCCAACCTATGCTTCCAAAATCGAGGCTGAAGTGGATAAGCTTATCAAAGCTAACTTCGTCAGAGAAGTTCAATATCCCAAGTGGTTGGCTAATATTGTCCCAGTAAAGAAAAAGAACGGACAAATTAGGGTTTGCATCGATTTCAGAGATCTTAATCGGTATTGTCCCAAAGATGATTTTCCAGTTCTGATTACAGAACTCTTAATTGATGCGACGGCTGGCTATGAAGTACTTTCTTTCATGGATGGATATTCTGGATATAATCAGATCCGAATGGCCCCAGAAGATGAGGAATATACAGCCTTCAGAGCTCCTCAAGGTGTGTTTTGTTACCGAGTGATGCCCTTTGGTTTAAAGAATGCAGGTGCAACATATCAACGCGCCATGCATCGTATCTTCAAACCTTTTCTAGGGAAATTTGTTGAATGCTATGTAGATGATTTGGTGGTTAAATCCAAACAACGTTTTGATCACTTGGCTGATTTGGAAATCATATTCCACAAGCTTCGACAACATAATTTGAAGATGAACCCCTTAAAATGTGCTTTTGGGGTAACCTCAAGAAAATTCCTCGGCTTTGTTGTACGCCATCGTGGTATTGAAGTCGATCCTGAGAAGACCAAATCAATCCTTGGTATGTCACCTCCTCAGAATTTGAAAGAATTAAGAGGACTTCAAGGACACTTAGCCTATATTCGGCGTTTCATCTCCAATTTGGCAGGCAAAAGTTTACCTTTTACCAAATTATTGAAGAAAGGAGTCACTTACCAGTGGACTAAAGAATGTCAAGAATCATTTGATGTTCTCAAGAAATACCTCTTAAGTCCACCAGTACTCATGCCACCTGTTGAGGGTAGGCCTCTTATCCTCTATGTGACAGCTTTAGAGCGATCATTGGGTGCCTTTCTCGCTCAAAAGAATGATGCTGGGAATGAAAATAGTCTCTACTATCTCAGTAGAACTATGCTTGAAGCAGAAACCCGGTATTCGAGTATTGAAAAATGCTGCCTAGCATTAATCTTTGCAGTTCAGAAACTGAGACACTACCTGCAACATCACGAGGTCCAATTGGTATCTCGTAATAATCCACTCAAATTCATCCTTAGTCGTCCAATGCTTACAGGACGTCTGGCAAGGTGGGCGGTTATTCTACAGCAGTTCGACATTCAATATGTGTCTCAAAAGGCAATTAAGGGCCAAGCTCTGGCTGATTTCCTGGCTGAACACCCTTCAGTGGAAGACACATATTCAGATATCGAACTCCCTGATGAGGAAGTTTTTTCTATTCAAGAGAATCCTCAAACATGGGAAATGTATTTTGATGGTGCTTCTAGAAGTCCAACAGGGAAGAAAATGGAAAATCCTAAATTCAACAAAGTTGGTTTAGGAATTGTGCTCATTTCTCCAGATAAGGCAGTGTTACCTTATTCCTTTTTGTTGTGGGAAGGTGGTACCAATAATGAAGCTGAATACCAAGCTCTCATTGCAGGCTTGGAGTTAGCGCTTCAAGCACAAGTGAATCACTTAAAGGTAAAAGGTGATTCAGACCTGGTAATCAAACAAATCAATGGGGATTATGCCATCAGAAAAGAAGAATTAATCCCTTTGTATGATTACGTCAGAGAGTTAATGTCGGAATTCCCTTCAGAACCGACATTTTCTTATGTCCCAAGATCACAAAATGCTCAAGCTGATGCACTGGCTAATATAGCCACAGCTTTAGCAGATCCAAATCGGGACGAGACAACCATCGGTATTGCCCACCGTCGTGCAATTTCACCTTATGTTCAAGTCAGAACAGAGGAAATTAATGAAATTAGTCCCATTCCTGAACCATATGGTCATACTACAGGATGGATGTCACCTATCAGGGAATACCTTCAAAATGGAACACTTCCACCTGATAGAGCCAAGAGAGAACAAATTCGGCGACGTGTGGTCAATTTTACTCTTTATGATGGTCCAAACCACCTCGAGAAAATTCTCTACAAACGTGGTTTTGATGGAGTTCTCTTCAGATGTATTGATGGTGAAGAGACAATGGCTGTCATAAAAGAAGTGCATGCAGGAGTCTGTGGTGCCCACCAGTCTGGACATAGATTGTCTGATCAAATTCGAAGACTTGGATACTTCTGGCCTTCAATGATACAAGATTGTGTTAATTTCACAAAGAAGTGTCATTCATGCCAAGTATATGCCAATTTCATTCATCAACCTCCAGAGTTGCTTCATACAGCTAAATACTCATGGCCATTTTCCACATGGGGAATGGATGTGGTGGGACCTTACCCTTCAGCTACGGCCAAGCAGTTTAAGTACATTCTTACTGCTACTGATTTCTTTTCCAAATGGGCAGAGGCAGTACCTCTCAAAGAAGTCAGTTCTAAATGCATTGTTAGCTTCATCAAGTCTAACATCATTACTAGATTTGGTGTCCCTCATACCATATTGACAGACAACGGCACCAACTTCTGTTCTTCTGAGGTAAAGAGATTGTATCAAGAATACAACATTAAGTCCAACCATTCATCTCGATATCATGCAGCGGCTAATGGTCAGATAGAGGCCTTCAACAAGACTCTTTCAAATATACTGCAAAAGATGGTGGATAAAGATAAGAGGTCATGGCCTGATAAACTCTATCATGCTTTATGGGCTTATCGGACTACCACTCGCAATGCAACGCGGTCTACTCCATATTCATTGGTATATGGAACAGAAGCAGTCTTGCCAATTGAAGTCCAATTGCCCTCACTCAGAATATCCATTTGTGATCAGTTATCAACAGATGAGCAATCCCAAAAGCGGTTGAATGAATTGGAACAGTTAGATGAGAAAAGATTGTGCACTTTGCACCACTTGGAAATCTATCAGAATCGAATAGCACGAGCTTTTAACAAAAAAGTTCGTCTTCGTTCATTCATTCAGGGAGAATTGGTATTGGTTCTCAGAACACCAATGATACCAGGAAAGAAGCCTCCCAAGCTTGAACCAAAATGGGAAGGACCTTATTCAGTACATAAGGTCTACTCCAATGGAGCGTATTCTCTGATTTCAATGGATGGAGAACACATCACGACTCCAACTAATGCCAGATTTCTGAAGAAGTATTTTGTATAAACACAAAATATTGTTCACAGAACTAAGACTCTTACATTTGGTTCATACAGCAATGGTCCAGTATGACCTTAAACTACAACTACGTCCAGCATGACGATAAACTGTATGGTCCGTGCATATGACCTTAAACTATTCGCACTTATGTCCCTGCAACATGACACTAAACTGTGCAGCACCAATAGTCCTAACTGCAAGACTTTAAACTGCATAGTCCCTGATTTTGTCCTACATGACAATAAACCATATAGAAGTTCTTATATTTTGTCCGAGATGACATTAAACTATATTTTGTCCTAGCGACATGACATTAAACTGTGTGGCACTTTCATCGTCCAGCATGACGATAAACTGTAAAAAGATCAGAACTGATATCCTCATATTGATTCACCTTAGTCTTAGCTACATGACTTTAAACTGTACAGCATCAGTTCGTCCTTGCTATATGACGCTAAAACTATACAGCAATGGTCCTGTATGACTTTAAACTGCAACTTCGTCCCACACGACATTAAACTGTGAAAAAGTTCCATAAACAGTCCAGCATGACATTAAAACTGCACAATCCCCCTTTCGTCCAATATGACGTTAAACTATATTGTCCCCATCGTCTTAACTACATGACGCTAAACTGTACAGAAAGTCCCTTTTTTATGTCCTACATGACATTAAACTGTACATCGTTAAGGTTGTTATTACCTCTTGTTTCTCACACCGAGTATGACTCACGTGAGCTTAGAGCGAACATCAACCATAACACTCCCTTTGGGCCACTAACCATGTGTAAGTCCCAACAACATTTTTTTTTTAGATCATTGTCCACAAGAACAACTTGATCATTAATTCATTCTTTAATTGAACTACACAGACTTTGATCCTTGCCCTCCAGGCTGGGTATGTAGGCAACCTCCCAAAGGTTCAAGCCCAAAAACGATCTCTTCACATTGGTTCATCACAATCTCATATGATGATGATTTGTGAAACCACCCTTGGAATCAATATCTTTACATTGATTCACTTTCGTCCTTGCTATATGACGTTAAACTATACAACACTTTTGTCCAGTACGACAATAAACTACAATATTCTTTGATTTCCTTATTTGAGAAGGAACCATTATTAACATTGATTCTTTTTCAATCATGGTTTTCATTTTCAAAAAGACTACGTACATACATGGTAATGCCTAAACTTTTTATCTTAGGTTAAAACCATCATTGCACTAAAGTCCCCTTTTCACCCTTCACATGTACGAACCAAATTTGTACAAAGGGTAGATCTAGAACTACGTGGACTTGATTCCCATCCTTATGGGATACGTAGGAACATTCGAGTGTCCCTCGAATCCAGTCCCAAGTCTTTTGGGCCTAACCCCAAATTTCACTTTCAGTCCCTTGACTGAAAAGTCCTCATGAAAACACACACTGTGTATTCATTATTATGGTCCGAATTCTATGACCCAAAAAAAACTAAGATCACTCATCCTTTCGTCCTGCACGACGTTAAACTGCATTTCAAGAACTACGTATGGCTTGATTCTCATTCTTATGAGATACGTAGTGAAGTCCAAGTTTTAATTCAGGACCCAGCCACAACATGATTATGGTTTTCATTGACCTATGTATCTCTATATACATTGGAAAATACCCATCTTTATGTATTATAATCCTAACCTTAAATATTTTCAGATCTTCATAACCCTTTTCATGACTTATGGTCACAAAAATGTCAAACTTCTGAGAATTCTTTTGCCTGACTATGCAGCACGTGCCCATAGGTGGCCTTGCATAAACAGTCCACATAACAGACTTGTCAGCCAAGAGATGCTATTTATTTGACCATGCAGCCAATGCCCATAGGTGGCCCTGCATGTTTTCAACCCCCTAACGGGTTTGTTAAATAATAGTAACTTCATTCTTGGGAAGAATGCCTCTTTTGTCCTTATTTGTCTTAAACGACAGTATGTAGGGATCCGCAAAAATAGCCATCCTTAACGTATTTGTCCCATATCCTTTTTCATGATCTGAAAGTATTCAAGTCTATGGTTTATTCTTCTTCCCTACGTTTGGGTCAGACCTTCGTAGGAGTGATATTCATCCAGTTCTTCGATATTCTTGTTTGAAAATATCTTCTCCATATTCAAGTACCTCTTTCCATACAACAAACTCTATGCTTTAGAAAATTTGAATCTCCATAAACTTTCACTGGCTTTTAGCACTAGGAAAGTAAATTTCTGAGAGTTCTTTTGCCTAACTATGCAGCACGTGCCCATAGGTGGCCTTGCATAAACAGTCCACATAACAGACTTGTCAGCCAAAAGATGCTATTTTATTTGACTATGCAGCCAATGCCCATAGGTGGCCCTGCATATTTCAACCCCCTAACGGGTTTTGTTAAATAATAGTAACTTCATTCTTGGAAACTACTTCTTCTAATGCTATTTAGCTCTTTTTCATATCATTCCTCAGATTCAAATATTCTTAAGTCATAGTTTACATATTTTCTCTCATACTTGAGTATGGTAATTTGTTTTCAGATAAATTATCAAGGAATTGAATCCATTTTAATCCATTTTTCGGTCAAAGCTATTTCGACCTTAAACATTAGCCTCTTTATGTCCGGCTTGCATGACTTTAAACTGCCCACACAAAAGACAAAGGAACTCTGAATAAAAGTCAAGTTCCAGCTCACTAAATATACATTTTTTTTGTATGATTTAGGTAATATTGAGCAGTTAAAAGGTTCAATGTTTTTAGGGTTATTTGTAATAATCCTAGTAAAAATCAAACTATGCTTACTAAGCCCATTGGCTTAAGTAAATTTGAAGCAGGTAATGGAAGAATGCAAGCACAAATGATTGAAGACAAAAGTGTTTTTTATTGATACACAAGAGTTAGAAGGACATCCACAGATTGGAATCTCTTCTCTTTTTCAAGAAATTACAGGAGATTGTCAACAAAAGTCTTCATTTGATGTATAGCATCCTGAGCCTTATCAACAGTTGCTTGAAGCTCGTGCACTTGACCAGCTTCACTCTTTTCAGCTTGCTGAAATGCCTTCTTAGCATCTGCAATGGCTTTCATGCCATTTATATGAGTTTCATCCAATGATTCATTAAGCTGATCAAGTTCCCCAGTAACAGCATCTAACTGTTGCTGGAGTTGCACCTGCTGGACGACCTTTTCTTTGATTTTTTGTTTCAGATCCTTCATCTTGACAACATAATCAGCTTCAGCCTGGGATATCGCAGCCTCAAATTCGCCTATGTTGACTGACAATTTCACTCTGGTCAAATCTTCGCGACTTGTCTGCATTTGCTCCCTCCTGAAGATAATCTGTTTCACTGCAGCATGGATCTTTTCATACCCAAAACCACCAAGTCCCATTATAACAAATTGGGATGACAATCGGGAAATTTTTGATGGTAGCTCTTCTAAGGGCACCCCCGATATGATGTTCCATATATTGTTCCACGCCTTACGTCGTGAAAAGCTGAACGCTTTGAGCATCTCTGGATCTGATTCAACATCTTCGTCAGAAGGGGGTATGTAATCTGGAATTAACATGCTTAAAGAAGTGCCTCGTTCTGCTCTTTCCCCTCTGACTTGGGCTTCTTCACTTTCAATTCCCATTGGGGCAGAGGCTGAAGCCTCATCTACGGATCTAGCCATTACAGTTGATGGCCCTACATGATCAATTGAAAGATTTGAGTTGAATCTTAAAGAATAACAAAAGAATGGATTGTCTTGCAAATAAAGTACAATCACAAATATTGTTATCCCTTACCCAATGGTGGTTCAGCAACATGAGAAGACTTCTCCCCATCTTTCCCGGTTTCAACAGGATTTTCAAGATGGGTCTCAGGAGAGT
Source organism: Viscum album (assembly GCA_963277665.1). NCBI lineage: Eukaryota > Viridiplantae > Streptophyta > Magnoliopsida > Santalales > Viscaceae > Viscum > Viscum album. Next base: position 196,426,807 of record OY728145.1, read on the forward strand.
TTATTGGATTTAGCTCTACTTGAGCTAATGTTTCTGCAATGATAGGGTTGACATCAGTGTCCACACCCTCTTCAGGCATTGGCAGTTCAGCAGCTTCTACGGAAGAAACTGCATATTTTTTTTACATCATGATTAGAAATATTTTCTTTTAAAAGAAAAATTTGGGCGAAGGGTAACACTCACGCCCAAGGTCTTCTAAATCACATGACAATCTAGCATGATCATAAAATTCTTCAAAAGTCATTCCTTGATTCATCATTTCATCCAATGATACTTCAGAATCTTGGTTAGTCTCACCAGTGGGAGCATTTGCTATGTCTTCTTGCTGACTTATGTCCTGCAACCCCTGACCCTGGACAGCATCTTCAGTAGTGGGAGGGATACTGGGAATGGATGGCAGCTCTTCTCCAGGAGCTACCAAGTCAGCTTGAGTTTGTGGTTGTTCTACAGCACCCTCCACGGCCTTTGAAGAAGGATCAGTCCCTTCCCTCAAGGGGGAAATTGAAGAAGCCCCTGCAATCCTCAGAAATATGAGTAACCATATGATTATGGGTATAAACTCATGATTGTTCGAAGGACTTACCACTGCTAATGAAACGTTTAGCTAAGGATTTCCTCCTTCGTTGCCTTGGCTTCTTTTGCTTTTTTGGAGTTTCAGCTGTCTCCTTTATTGGCACTTGGATTGGCGAATGAAAGGCTATGTCCAGTGCCTCATTCATGGCCTGCTGGCCTGGAGATATCTCGCCTGGTTCGCGAGGAGAATCAGCAGCAGCCCCAACAGCGGTACCACCAGGGCTATATTGTGGCGAAGGAACCCCGGTCCCTTTCTTTGCAAGCTGCAAGATGAAGAAAATAACTTTCTTAAGAAACAAAGCTTCAACTGAAATCAAGTTGCAAATAAGGAAGGAAAACTTACATCTTCAGGAGCCACGTACTCTTGCCACTCCTCATCTCCAGAACCACCAGCCCCCTTAATGGTGCCACGATCAATCATTTCCTTCACCCTCCTGGTGATAGGAGTTGAATTATCGGTGGCATATATGAGCATTTCCAGCTCTCTGATGTAAGCCCGCACTTCATCGGGGTTATCTCCGTATTGAAGGTCTTTTGAGGCTAGAAGATATCCTATCCCAGGAAGTTGTAGACCCTCACACAAATCCAGCCAGGCGGTTTCAGTATCACAGTATAAGCTCTGCCATAGCTGAACAGCCTCTGGTCTTAGATATAAAGGCTGTGAGGAAGGTCCTACAATTTTTGATTTTAATTTCTTCCCAACTCCTGCAACTACAGATAGAGAATAAGAAAGTGAGACTTATTACTTTATAAAGTAGCAGTGATTGAAGTTATTACAATCAAATAACTCACCAGGAGCTGATGGAGTGGGTCTTTTAACTCTGGCCGGAGGATTATATCGAGCACGAAACCGTTTTGCTGCCGGTTGTGCCTCATCATCCCCATCATGATAATCCGAGGAATCAGTTCTAGAGGAGGAGTCTGTTGAACCTATTTCAGGAGGAGAAGCAGCACCTTCATGAGGAAGAGTTTCTTTCTCTACAGTCCTCTTCCTCTTTCCCACTTGATATACAGTGTGATTCAATATCCCTTTAGGGTATGATGCTATCCAGTGTTCGGCATAAAAAGTAGTCAGATAATGTGCCGCTTTTTCAACTGGTAGATCAAATACTGCTCCAGTCTTCTCTCTTGACGTCAGCAACCATAGTTGTCGAGCAACCATCGGATGTTGCTCTAACCTGACATGTACTGGAGGGGATACAACAATCTGTTGTAAACATTTGAATTGGCGTGCAAATCTATATGGAGCATAGGCCTCGCATATGATTTCTCCATCAACCCTGGCTACTAATACGCCATCCCTGCAAGCTAGCATGTATGCCCTCAAATCCAAAGGGGCTTTCCCATCATCAACAAACCGCCCAGATGGCGGACTTCCATAAGGAAAGAAGTTGAATTCCTTATACATGCTTAGTCTTACTTTTATGTCATAACCATTGACATCTAATGGAGCAATTCCAGAGAATGCTTGCACTGACGGTCTGAAGGAGCTTCCAGGAATTTGTAACCCATTCTGTACATTGTAAGTCCTGAAGTGAGTGGCAATCCATCCCCACAAAACCTGGAATGGTCCCACTATTCTTAAAGGAGATTTACCCTGGAAGACATGAAGTAAACTCCTGTGAATCTTTGCTAAAATGGGGGTAGCTAACCCAACCATTTTTCCCTCAGCTAACTTGGCCGCAATGACGAAGGTCCCTGGCCTAACGCCTCCCTTCGAATCTCTGACCGGCAAGAGGTAAATACTGAGCCACATTGCCAAGAAACCCGCCAGACGAGTTTTCTTTGGAATTCTTTGATTCACTTCATAGCCCCATTTTTCAAACTCTCCTGCTTCTAGAGTTGGCCAGAATGTGCCAGGAGCTCCTCTCTTCTCAGGTTTTGGGCAAGTGGTAGGACGTCTGGGCCGGGTATCCTTGGATTTCTTTTTCTTGGATCCTTTTTCCTTTGGCTCCATCCCTTTCTTCTCAGTAAGAAACACCTTCATCCATTCTTCCGGATGGATATCTTTTCTGAAATGAGTTAATGAGGTCTCTGAACTCTTGAGCTTATGAAAGATTTTGAATAATTCTCGAGCCAAAACAGGAGTCTTCTCTGGATCATTCCAAGTCACCTTGGGAGGAATGAATTCATCATACATATCGCCCAAGATTGGAGCTCCTGAAATCTTGTGGACATCCCACAAACTGATACCTACTTCTCCATGAGTCAAGTGGAAAGAATTAGTCGCTGGACTCCAGTGACTGAGTATCTCTGGCACGAAGATATCATGTCTGTAAATATATGTCTGCCCAACCCAAACAGCTTCATATATTGCAGCTCTCTTCAGATCCTCAATAAACTCTGCGCAAGTCTGTCGCACCCAGTATGCCCACATCCAAGTTGGCTTCACACCTCCCCCAGGGCGGAAATCCCAACTTTTCTTCCAGCCTTTGGACTGATCCAACTGAGCATCTCGGAAGATTGAAGGATGGCAATGTGGTTGAAGCTCAGGTGTATGTTTTTTCAGATCTGGTGTGCAAGGGCTATGATGCATCACATACGCCTTCTCTACTGTTCCAGCAGTTTGAAATACTCCTCCGCCTGAGATATTTGCTGAAGCAAAATTGGTATAATTCTGAAACCAAGAAAATGGAAGATAATTCTTTACTTCTGGAATAATGACTTCTTGCAGATGACCATGACCATACAAAGGTAGATAAGGACAGTGAGGAAAGTCGTGATGATATTTCTTCAGATACTTAGCCAAATCTGGAAGAGTGCTGTTTTTGACAGTATAGTAATCAGGGCCAATGATATTCATCATATCATCTATCCGCTTGCTAGCCAGTTCATCAAGGAATCCAGGTCTAAGAGCCATTGAATCTGCACAGGAGTTGGATAAATTAAACTCTTAAATGGGTTTTATTTTTTCATAAAATTTGTGAGAAAATCTGAAAAAAAATGGCTAAGGCATTAAGGCGCGCAAGTATGGAGATATCGCGCAAGTGGTACATATGTCGCGCAAGTATTTGTCGCGCAAATGTTTGCCGCGCAAGCCTTATTACCTTGAGAGTAGCGCGGCAGCGAGGAAACAGCGAAAATAAGAGACTTGCGCGGCGACAAAGACCTGCGCGGCGAGAGCTCGAGAGAATTCGGGGTCAGATACCATCTACGGCCGGAAGCAGCATATTTATAGGCCAGAGGGCCTATCTGCGCGCCTCACCCAGAGCGCTCAAACGCTTGCGCGACGAAGACTTGCGCGCCGACTGGAGACTTGCGCGCCGCCCTTTTCCTTTAGAGGGATTCGATTTCCACAGAGTCAAATCCTCATTTTTTTCTCCGGATCCAACTCTGAGGGGGGACTTTTGTTGACGCTCCTTTCGTCACGGAATCTAAAGTTCGGAAAAGGAAATATCTGAGCTAAAAGTGATTAGTCCTTTGAAGAAACATCATAAATCGACAAAGGGATAGAAAAGGAGAACATTGCCCATGTATCGCGCAAGTTCCATCTTGGTCGCGCAAGTCTACTTGCGCGCCGCCTCAACACTTGCGCGACCCCTCATGGTCGTGCAAGGGACTTGCGCGACAGATCTGGTAACCGCCCAGTAACCGCCCGGGGTCTTCTTTTGCCTATAAATAGACCCTGTGGGCCCCCCATTCGAGAGGATCTCTTCCCAGAAACTCGGATCAAAGCTCCCGACGCCCAAGTCTCTTCTCAAAGCTTCCAGAACACTTCTAAGGTAATTTCTTACCTAGAATGGAAGATCTAAAGGGAAGAAGGAAGGCCCAAGTGTTGAAACTTATCAAACACTTGCGCGCCGACTTAATCCCTTCAATATAACTTGCGTGTCCCTCTTCTGGAAGAACCCCAAGAGGATGGGAAAGGGTTTAATAAAGAGTCGCTCAAGTAATTCAACTCTGGTTGAAAATCGCGCAAGTATCCCTTATGTCGCGCAAGTATACTTGCGCGACCAATACTTGCGCGCCGCCGCAGGACTTGCGCGACCTTCAATACTTGCGCGCCCTTATCTTTTTGGGTGCCCATCTTGCCCTTTTTCACCCCTCTTAAGCCATTTCACCCTTCCTATTCAAGATTCAGTCTTCAAGATACTCTTCAAAGCCATTTATGGCATGATTTCTTGATTTGACATCCTTATCTGAAAGGAATTATGTGAAATATCTCTCAAAACATAGTGATTTAAACATCTTTATGTCACCAAAGATTGAGAGTTCATTCATTCAACCTCATCCTTTAAAATGAGAGAATCCTAACCTGGGTTTCCTTTTCAGGAATAATCCCCAGTTATAAAACCTTTGATTTAGGCATCTTCCTTAAAGAATAAGCCCCAATCAAAGTCCTTTAAACATTGGGCCTCCTTTTTAGGAGTAAGTCCCAGTCATAACCTGGGTCTCCTTTTCAGGAATAAGACTCAGTCATAACCTTGGGCTTCCTTTTCAGGAGTAAGCCCCAAGTCCCCTAACCTAGGCTTCCTTCTCAGGAATAAGTCCTAGTCATAAATCTTGGGCATTTTTCTTAAGAGTAAGCCCCAAGTCTCTTAAAATTTCTCTTAACCAGTCATAAATTTCCTTTGATTTGGGTTTCCTTTTCAGGAATAAAACCCAATCATAAGTCCCCTCCTAACTTGGGCATCCTCCTTAGGAGTAAGCCCCAAGATTAGAGTATTCAAATCTCCATGAAGCACATATAACTTTGTGGACCCTGTTCATGGATTTTTCTTCCTAAAAGTAAATCCTAAACCTTCACCTATCTGGGCAGTCATCTATACATAAGCCCCAAAACAAATTTTTATGATTGCATCTTTTATGGCACAATTGTCTAAATTTTACCAATACCTCTAGTTTCTCACACCGAGTATGACTCACGTGAGCTTAGAGTGTAAAATTAATTATGACATTCATCTTTGAGCCATCAATCATAAAACATCATATCCCATTCCTCGAACTACGTGGGTTCTGATTCCTTTTTCAAAACAAAGGATACGTAGGTAGCCCATTCATGGGTTCGATCCCAACATTGAAATAATCTCTGTCCTTCTGAATGACGATAAACTTCAAGTGCCCCACTGAGTGGCTTTAAAACCAGCCTGGTCATCAAAATGACCAAGAGACTTTTATATAAATTTTTTGAAGGATACCATTGACCAAGAATCTCTAAACAAATATAGATGATTCTATATTGATGAAGAACCTCAAATACATATAAAAGATTCTCTAAATTTCTTGCATATTTAATCATTGATTGTTAAAACTAAAGGAAAGCTCATTTTATACTTGGTAATGTAATAAGGATTCACGAACTTAACTTAAATCTATAAAGAGAGTCCCGGAATAGACAATAATTCCCCTCAAAAAGGTGTGATGAGTCCGACCTCCCATCCTCTCGACCAATGCAAATTCCTAAGCCTCATTAGCCCACAAGCTAATGAGCGCCTGCCTTTGGAAAGTAGGTCCCAACGGATGTGGAATCATTGGATGTTTCCGGTTCTACGAACAAACCCGTTAGAAACCGATCGGAACGTTTGAATCTCCCGTCCAGGAGGTCATCCCCGGATTCCGCGCGAAACAATCCTAGAACCTAGATGTTCTTATGGGTATGTTTGGTGATTCGTTTAATACATGTGAATCATCACTAGAGGGAATATATTCTTTAGTCCTATAATGGAATGATGGTACAATTTAGATCCATTGTCATATCCATAAATGAATAAATAATTTTTCACAAGGTAATTCCTTAATTGCTTAAAATAATTATAAATAATATGTGGTGATCATGTGCTTTGGTTTAGGAGTTTATCCGTTTTATATATTCATTAAATCAATTTTATTTAATAAGAAATTTATCATTGTGAAAATCTCAGATTAATCATTAATCATAGAAAAAATATCAGTTAGGTAAGACCAATCTGATGGTTCTACTTTTCCTAGAACCTATGAGCGGTATTAGAGGGATATTTAATTAGTGTTTCTAATTATTTAAATATCATCAATTGAATTATGAATTTTTAATTATTTTTTAATTACATTTTAGTCATTATTTAATTTGAATTGTGAAATAAGATTTCTTTCTCTTCATTTATAATAAATTTTATCAAATTGAAAAAAAAAATGAAATAAATTAAATTATATCATCTAGAGGTGTTGAGCAGACTGGATGAATAAAAAAATAGTACACACCATGTAACCCATAGGAAAATTTATTACATGAGGTAAATTTAATTTTACACCATGTGTTGATTGGGTAGTTTGGGTCATAGTCAGCTGGAGTACACACTGTGTAACCTAAGTATACAATGTGTAGACCCTTAGTCACAGACGGACCATATATTTTCTTACACATCCCGCATGAATGGTCTCAATGTAACTTGGAGACCACATGTCATGAGGCCCATGTAAACTCCATGTAATCCAAAATTTTATATGGCACGGTAACATTTTGTGTCCCTATATATGTTTCAGGGATAAATAATAAGAAAAGATACACATCATGTGGATCCAATATGTACGCCTTTTACTTTTACCAAATTATGAATAATTAAAAATTAATCTAATTTATTGTGAAAAAATTATAAACGTGTGTTCTATGTGGTAATTAAGTTGATAATACAAACCATTTGATGTGTTTTATATATATATATATATATATTCTGAATTTATTTTTTTTTAATGATCACACCTATATATCATGTATAAGTCATTTTAGAGTTATTACTCTAGGCAAATTGAATCATAACACGTTCTGTAAATAAAATGTGTTCCATGTGGTCATTAATTTGATCATACATGCTATCAAATTACGTGATAGGTCATATATTAAAAATGTCACAAGATTAAATAGTACATATGTATAACAAACATTGGGTAGTTTGGACGGGTGATTAATGTATTTTCTACAAGGTAATTTGTGTACATAAATAATTTTAAATAAATATATTTAATTTTTTTGAAATTATTATGGATGGGAATATCAGGAAAATTTCTGACGATAATTAATAAAAAATAATTGACTAATTAAAGAAGATAATTAATTGATTCGGTTGTGATTTATCTTAAATAAAAAATATTAGAATTGAATGATAATTTTATTAAATGTTTAGTTTTTGGTATGTATGTGGATTATCATAAGATTATACTAGACCTTTTTATCTGATTGGTTTCATTTAATTTACTATTAAATTAAATTTTTGGCCAACAAGTCATGTCTCATCTCTTTATATAAGGGTTTGAATGTCGATGGTTTCTTTTATGTAAACCTTTTAATCAATCCATTGGTTCTCTCACCTATGTGTGAGTAAAATCATATGTAACAGATGGATATCCTAAGATAATGGAGGCGGTAGAAGTTTGGAGTTGAGTTGAAACCAATCTCAAAGAGATACATAGATGAACAGGTGGAAAACTACAACATGAACCATAAATGGTTCAAGGTTCCTTTCTCCTAGGTCAAAGGTTAGTTTATAAAACATTAGATAAACTAACAATTAGAAAAATATCATGTTTATACCACTTATTATTTTATTTCTTTAAAGTTTCATGGTTATTTCATTATGGATGTTTTGTCACAATCACGGGAATTAACGAATTAACAAGCACACAAGATACAAATAAAATAAATTGGATTATGTATAAATATTATCTAATATATGGTTAATCACTTATATAAATACACTTAATGTTAAAAAACATGTAACAAAGATAATAATTTTAAATTTATGAATAAAGAAAAAATCCTTAAATTATATATATTTAGCCAGTTTATCCTACTACAACTTCAGTTAAAATCGGACCATAGTTCAAAGTGCTTGACCATATAAAGTTGGGGTGCTTTAAATTATCGGGTAATTATAACTTGAAGTTTGGTAGTTCACATCAGGGGTTTACTGATAAATTAGATCTTGGTGTAACTAAGAGGCAAAGGTTAAGGAAATCCAATTTAATGATTTCAGGAATGGGGAGTCCACTCAGCAGATCAAGGAACTTGGAGTTAATGCATTTGGAAATTGGAATGCCTGCTTAAAACCCTTTAAATTGCTTGAACGGATAAATTTGGGGTGATGGGAAGGGTAATATGGATTATTAACATTAGAATTTCTAAGAAACAGGATATTCCAAAGCCAATGGTGAGGGATATCAAGTTTTGATAAAATAGTTAGAGATTAATAAATATAATATTTATTTATTTGTCTATATATTATTAGATAAAGGACTAAACTTTTCTCATCTTATTAGTAGAAATATAAACAAAAATGAATTTAAACATACCTCTTTGATCCATAATTGATCAGGATAACCTTCTCATCGACACAAATTTCAAATTGTTCCAAAGGACCTTACGCATTATCCTACGCCATCAAATGAGATTGTATGTTCTAGAAGAACCTATTCCTAATGCTCCCGGTAATGATTCTAGTAAGTAAGATTTAAATATCTATGAGAAGCATTTGAATTATGCTTAAAATGCTCAGTGTTTCATTCCATCATCCATGACCAATGAGATTTTGAAGCAATATGAGGACATGGATGTGTATAGCATGATGTCTCACCATCAATATCTCTATCAAAAGGAGGAAAGATAATAGAGATATGAGATATAAAATGGTCTATTTAAAACTAATATTAGAGATTTAACATTGTATGGTATTCATGTAATCATGATTATTAGATACATTGAACTCTAATACATCTTTAGGATTAAATTCTTGGATGAATTGCGCACAGAATTCATACTTCCCTAACCACTCAAGGACTTATTCTGTTTTTTTGTTAATTAAAACTTGAAAAATATTGATAATAATATTTCATGACTTTTTACTCTAATTTTCCAAGTGGATAAGGACATTGGGTGTGATAAGACCACATTCCTTATAGTGAATAAGAAAATGAAGATAAATGATAAGGGGAAAACGAACCATAACATGGATAAAGCTCTGTATCATAATCCTTCCAAAAAGAGTAAGATCCTAGGGTATTGAAAGGAAAATAAGGCAGTATGTTTTTCATGTGTCAAGTAAGTCCATTGGAAGAAGAACTGCAATTAGAAGCAAGGGGAAGCTAATGTTGTGTTCATTATCAAGTGTAATCTTTCAATATCTACATATTGGTCATTAGATACCACTTGTGGTACTCCCATATTTATCCAAATGTAAAAACCAGGTATAAATTGAAACAAAAATTATATAGGATAGGTGGATTTATGAGAAACCAATGGTGTGAAGCTATATGATCAATACATTGGAGACAAACACCTTTTATTTCCAATAGGAATGATATTGGTTTTAATATATTGTTATTATATACCAATAGTTACCAAGAACATAATTTATGTATCATTACTAGATGTAGATGGTTTTATTTTCAAATTTGGGAATAGATTTTTTTTATTTTATAATGATAACATATATTAGGGTATGGAAATTTTTATAATGGTCTTTATATATTAAATTATGAAAACCAAGTATGAAAAATAGTTAATTAATTATATTACACAACTCATATAGCACCCATCTATGGAATCAACATATCAGTTATGTAAATGATAATTATTTCATAGAGATCAATCATGAGGGTTATTTAGACTCTTCTAAGATAAAAACACTTGAAATACACCATGCTTATTTACAAGGTAAAATGACCATACTGCTATTCAGTGGAAAGTGTAAAAAGGTTTTGTATCTTCATGGATTGGTACACACTAATGTGTGTGAACCATTTCCAGTGGAATTTATAGGTTGGTATTCTTTCTTCATAACTTTTATTGATGACCTAAATATATATGGATATTTCTACATAATGAGGTATGATCTTGTGAACTTTGAGAACTTAAAATTATTCCAGAATTAATTAGAGAATAAAATTGGAAATAAGATAAATAATCATTGATCAGATTGATTTGGTGAATATCTTAACAAATAGTTTATCAACATTCTAGGGGATTTTGTATTCTATATCAACCCACAAAACCTTACACACCACAGTATAATGGTGTTAGTGAAAGGAGTAATTGTACCCTATTATACATGGTAAGGTTGACGATGAGTCATACAGATCTTACATTATCCATTTTTGTATATGAATTATAAACTATGGAATAAAAATTAAAATTACTACCAATTAAAGAGGAAAACATAATTCCCTTTGAGTTATGAAGTGGAAAGAACCCTTTATACATATATACATATATGGAATTGTGAGGATTTTTTTAAGGCCTTCTTAGGAAAAAAAATAGCACTCTAGGGAACAAAGTGTATCTTTATAGGGAATCTTAAGGAAACAAATGGATACCACCTAGAAACCCCTCATTTAATAAAGTGATTGTCACTAGACAAGGAATATTTAATGAGAGGGGCCGCAAAGGATAGTGAGATAAATATTAAATTTGATAATTTTGATTCTCAATATATACTAGATTAGATATAGGAATAGATTCCATAGTACCCCATGAAGTAATTAGTTCATAAAACCCAGGTAATGCATAGAAGCATTAGAGAGGTAAGAGAACCAGAGATATATGGCTTTCTATTCACTGAAGTTGGGGACTAATTATTGTTTAAAACTGATGAACCTCTATTCTATAAAGAGGTATTATATATCTATGAGTTTTCTAGATAGAAGTAATACATCAATTATAAAATGGATTCCATGTATCATAAACAAGTTTGGTTTTAGGTTGATGCGCTAGTTGATGTAAATTCTACAGGGTGAAAATGGGTATTCAAGAGAAAACTAGAAATGGAAGATAAATTACATACCTACAAAGTAAGGCTATTAGATAAAGGTTTTAAATAGTATTAATGGAATTTAATATAATTAATCCTTCTAACCAATTTATGTTTTTAAATCCCTTATAATTCTACTTTCTATAACAGCTTACCAGAACTAATAAATTTGTAAGATAGATATCAAAACAAATTTCCTTAATGGGAAACCTCAGTAATATTTATACATAACACAACTATAAGGGTTTGGGACTCTATGTGATTCCAAAAGGATTTGAAAAATGCATAGATCCATTTATAGATTGAATTAAGCAACTGGTCATGGAACATTTAATTTTATGAATCAATAAAATAATTTAGTTTCATTTAGAATAATGTGAGCCATGTGTTTACAATAGTTTTAGTGGTAATGTATCCATTATCCTATTAGAATATGTTGATATGATATTAAAAATCTTACAGTCTATAAAGGAATGGTTAAAGAGTGTTTATCCATGAAAAAATTAGGCAAAATAGCTTATATTCTAGAAATCAGGATCATTCGTGATAGATCCAAGAGGCTTCTTGAACTAAGTCAAAGTACATACATTAACTAAATACTAAATTGATTTATCATTGAACAATATAAGAGGGGATTGGTTCTTTTGTCAGATGGTATACATATTTCAATGAAATTTTTTCCTCATATGAAATCACAAAAGAAGATAATGAGTAATATCCCATATGCTTTGGTGATAGGATCAGTCATCTATGCAATTTTATATACTAGACATAATGTTTCTTATGCATTGAGAATGGTAGGTATATATAAATATGGTCTTAGAGAACAACATTGGATTACTGTTAATTCTATCCTTAAATATCTAAGAATAACTAAGCATATGTTCCTAGTATATAGAGGAAACGAGGATATGGTCAATATGGGTTATACTGATTCTAGTTTTTAAATAGATCAGAATTATATGAAGACATGGTCAAGATATCTTTTCTTTATCAATGGAGGAGCTATGAGATAGATGAGTTCAAAGAATTTAGTTTTTGCTGATTCTACAAAAAAAGTCCTAGTATATAGAATCTTCTGATGTATTTAAGGATTCCCCTTAAATGAAAATCTTTTTCTAGGATCTTGATGTGGTAGAAAGCAATAAAAACCATATCCTAGTTTTATTTTGATAATACTACAGTGTTGGATATTGAAAAATAGACAAGGTCACTCCAATAGACAAAGCACATACTCTAGAAGTATCACCTCTTGAGGTATTTTTATCAGAGGGGTTAAGTTGTAGAAAATAGATTTCCCATAGTAGAACATGTGGTGGACCCCTTGACTAAAGGCATATATTAACAAAATAATTAGTATAATGTGAGATCTAGATAACTTAAGGTTGTTAGTAATTGGCTCCAGTGCAAGTGATAGTTTGTTGGAGTTGGTTCACTAGAACCAACTCCAATGTACTTTACGATAACATGTATTCAAGATTTTTAAAATTAATAAAATCATAATCACATCATGATTTTTATATCACATAACATAGTAATTGATAACTTTAGAAGAGTAGTTGTCACACTGAAAGGTTATAGTAATTCCTTGCTATGATGAGAACCTAGAAGATCCAAGAAAGTATTCTTAAATATATGTTCTATATCTAGGTAAAAACATTTGAGAGACACAAATGATATAAGATATAAGGGGTAGAGACCCATGGTGATTTGAGTCACCTTATCATGGTATATTCCATTGGTAATATCCATTAAATGATATTATGAGAATGATACTCTCTATTTGAAAACCCAAATTTAAATGTGTCATTGAATGTTCCTATCTAAATATGTGCATATTGATTCTTAGACATTAATATTATTATTAATGATTTTTATAAGTCACTCACTTTAATTTATTGTTAAAAATATTGATAACATATTCTCATGGTGAGTTAGGATACGTTGGGTGCGTCATGAGTAATATCTCATTAATGAATAATGCAAGAAAAGGGTTGTCCCTTCAGTTCTTTAATAGAAGTTTATTCCTCATTCCCTTCTATAGAAATTATATATCCTAAATAAATCCATGCAAATTGTGTTCTATAGGCTATTTCAATTTCCATAAATTCAAATAAAGATACATAGAGAACATATGTTAAAGGGGACAACATGAAACCTACGTCATTAAAGATATCTCGATAAAGGGATTCCATTAGAAAGTAAGTGTCCATATGAGGTTTAATTTCATTACGGAATTAATGTATTTCTTTATTTGAGCCTTGGTGTGTTTCTAGATACTAACTTTAGACTTTGGGTTGCTTCACCTAATGCCACTGAGAAAGATGTGTTGAGGTTCAAACACTAAGTTTATTCATAATCTCATTCAACTAATATATTATTATAAATTATTTAACAATTTTAAAAAAAATAGAATATTTCCATGTGTGGATTAATAACTATTCATGTTTTCTTGATCGTGTATATTCTATCACTTGTTATTTGATATAATATTATATTAAGAGAAATTTTAACAAATATTTATTAGTTATTTAGTGAATATAATATTAATTTATTTATTGGTAAATAATGTAGTGATATTTAGTTATTTAATAAATAGTCATTATTCAATGCATTATAAATATTATGGAGGAATGGAAAACTTATTTTAATGGTATCTTGAGAAATAATATATATATTTGATATTATTTTATTAAATAATGTTTGATTTAATTTGTGAGTTTAGTGCATGTAAAAAATAATAATAATAATATTATTATTATTATTATTATTATTATTATTATTATAGACATGGGGTTTCGTTGGGATTAAGGAAATAAATAAGTGTTCATGTGTAATTATTATTTAAAAAATCCTAATGGTATATAAACCCAATTATATTGTTTTCTTAAAATATCTCATTCATTTTTTATTATGAGCAATGATATCTAGAGACAATTCCATTATTCCCTAGAGAGATTAGTCTCCTAGAATGCTCCTATGAATGGAGAGCGATTTACCACCATCGTTCACCCTCAAGTCTAGAGTGTTCAACAAGAATACTTTGGAAGTAAATCTTGTGACAACCAAGGTATTTAATCATATTATTAAAGATTAATAAATATATTATTTTATAATTTAAAATAACTAATAAATGTTTTAAAATAATTTATTATGAAATTAAGGTATTTTCTCAAATTAAAATAATTTATCATTATAAGAGATTCAAATAATAAAATATTTATTAAATACTATCTCATTTTCTCAAATGAAGATATGTTATTTATGTAAATGTACATTTTTAAGCTAAAATATCTCAATATTCAAATTTTTTATTATAATTATTTTCAATAAAAATTATTCTATGTAAATATATTTCCAAATGTTTATAAAAACACTTTATTCAAAATCATAATGGTAGTTTTGATATGTAAAATTTACAATTTTCAAATTTATTATAATATTGTTCCAATTTAATTACTTTTTTTTTATTTAAAATAGTATCTTTAATTAGTTTTACTACTATTACTCAAATAATAATATTTAGAAAACTAATTTTATATTAAAATTATTATTTAATAATGTACATATTTTCAAATAATATACGACTTTGTTAAAAAATAAATTTAGGTTGAAATTTAAAAAATATAATTCTTAGGTAGTAATGTTTCATTATGAAACATACATTAATTATTATGATATATTTTAATATGTGAATTAATTAGAATTTTGGAAGTGAAAGAAAAATAAGTAAAATAATAATAAATTTACCTTATATTCAATTAATTCTTATTATTAATTTAATTTTGTTTTAATAAAAAATTACCCAACTTAAGGAAACCAAGTTCATGGTTAACTACTTCTTAGGTTGCCTCAATGCACTCATCTAGGCCCACAGTGGGAGTTCACAGGTGTAGCGGACTTGTTTTTAGCAAAGCTCACATAGAGGATAGGTGATCCTATTTATAAGGTCGGGAATTCATGCATAGTTTAGTCCAAATTCCTTATCGAACTATTTATAAGGCCCATTACTCAAAATATGGTGAGTTAAGGGGAGTGGTTAATATAAATATTATTTCTCAAAAGCTGGATTTATCAATGTGAGATGTGGAGTGTTAAACACAGTTCACCTACATTAAAATGTTCCTTTTAAAATGGAAGCATTTGATTCAAAAGATGACAGTCATCTGATCATCCAATTCATATCTTCTTCCTTGTAATCTCGACCGAATGAAACCCTCAATGCAATTTCATATTCCTGTGATTCATGTTCCATTTTTTCTTAACCAAGATTAAACGGCTAGTTCAGTGTCGGAGGCTTTCGATGGATGTCATGTTCTTCAAACTAATTAAAATGAGTAACACAATATATACACATAATCTTCTTAAAGACGATTTAAAAATAATTTTTAAATAATTACATGTAAATACATCTAAAAAAAATTTGGACTTATGCATGTAAGTGGAAGAGTATTTTATTCCTTTATTCTTTGCTTGAAACCAAAGAAACAGTGATCATATATATATAAATAATATATATTCATATAATTTAATAAATAATAATATATACTATCATTAAATGTCTTCTCTTCCCTCATAATAAATTCATATATAAATGTATACGCTTTCTCAACAGGCTTTAAATTGTGACCACATGTTTGAGAAATTTAGATTACTCTCAATTCTTCTCTAAGTTGTATATGATTTTATATATATATATAGTTATATATATATATTTATATAATGGTGGATACAAGGTTATAAATAAAGGGATTACTTAAGAGTACCTCTAGGAAACCTAGTTTGGGATCAGAGGGTTGGATAGTGGGTATATAAAGAGAAGTAATATAAAAATAATAGAATAATAAATAAAATAAGTCCTCTACTGGTAAGGGATTTTTATTAGTTCCTTTAAAAACATTTTATTTTTAATATTATGAATGAAAACATATATTTTTTATTATACATGTACAAAAATTTAAAATATTTAAGGGATTATGTTATCTAAAATCATTTATGATTTTATATAATAGTTTTTCATTCATAAACTTATAGTTATATTTCGATTTTGAATAGGAATTATTTCAAATATTTACAGTTATTAAAGGGAAATGTTTCGAATTTCAAATATTTTTTTTAAAAAAACTTCCAATTTTATCTATGATGTAAAACAATAACTACAATTTTTTTCTTATTGTTTAACTTTTGTTTTAAAGGGAGTTTGATTATATTTAAATCTCTATGTTAATATTTATAATAAGAAAAGTTATAATTTTATTTAAAAATTGATTTTTTTATCAATGAATGTCATTCAAGTAGATATAGAAATATTCAATGAATATTTTAAACATTTCATGCATTTTTTTATAATAAAATGTTTTAATTTTTAAATCATTAATGTTTACGTCTTTTAAAAGTAATTTTTTCTTCAGTAAAGGTGGATTTCTCCTAACTCTCTATACTATTAATTAAATTGATATTTTATTAAGATAAGAATTTATTAAATTATATTATTCTATGAAAATAATATATGAAAGATTTTGGAATGGTTTTTAATGGATTATTAATGATAAAAGTGGATCTTAAAAAATATTTTCTTAAAATCCGGCACTTAAATATCAAATAAGATAATGATTAATTTAGAGTGAACCCCTGACCTCAACTGGGAATCCATCCTATAAGTGATATTTATAACAATCCATATGGTTTTCATAGTATATTCCAATTATCATTTTAATCTGTAAAATTATTATTATTTTAAAATGATTTTCAAGCATAAATTTCAATTGTTTTTAAAAGATTATTTTTGAAATGTATTTTCAAAATGGTAAGTTTTTTTAAAAGTTTTTTTTTGAAAATTATTTTATAAATAATATATCTATATATATGTGTATTGGATATAATATTTCTTAAAAGTGTTTTTAAATATGTATATATAAAAGAAGTGTTTACTAGTTTTAAAACCCCTTACTGAGAAATTTTATGCTCATCCATAGTTTAAAAAAATAACAGGTTTTTTAGAATTTCTAAGATGAATGGATTTGTTTAAAGAGTTAGTGAATATGAAGAGAATTAGTTATTTTATTATTTTTTATTTCATATAACTTCAATTAATTGTAAGTTATTGTCCTAATTTTTCATAACATATACACAAAAATAGTCATTGGATGTATAAATCATTGTGTATTTTTTTTACTTTTTAAATAACAAACGCAACATTTTTTGGTACGGAATACTGAATTATGGGTTCAAGACTTTACAATTCTCAAGTAAATCAATGGAAAATAATGAAAGTGATAGGATCTACCAAGATAGAACCTAGATATTCCTATAACAATATTTTTAGATTCATGGAACACATGTGTGTCACTGCTAGAGAGAATCTATTCTTGATTCAATCTATCAACAAAGAAATAATTTCTCTCAAGTTAATTCTTTAATTGTTTAAATTAATTAAAAATAATATATAGCCATTCTACACTTTAGATCTAGTTTTTATCTATTTTCTATATTAATTGATTAAATTACATTAAGGACGGAATTTATCATCATGTAAATCTTGTAGTATTCACCGATCAAGAAAACAAATTTAGTTGGGAATGTCCCATCTGACACTTTTTACATGCCCGAAACCTACACATACTGCATAGTCTTTTCTAATTGGTTTAAAGTATTAAAATATATACCAGGTTTTCAAAGTTTAACTTTATACAATGAGGATTAAATTTCCTCCCTAGTCTTAATCATGGGTCATCACCTTTTAATAAATTGAAAAAATCAACAAAAACATCTAAGCTCGCATGATTTATGCTCAATGTGAGAAACATGAGATGATTGGAAGATTACTTGCATTAAAAAATATATCCTTCCATGGGAATGTATTTTCCACATAGTTTAACATCATACATCAGTGACATAGGTTTCATGTAGTTTATGGTCACATTGAAAGGATCAAATATGTGAGTCAAGGGTATAGCTGTGAATGGGAGGAACTCAATCCCAAAAATTAAACAAGGTCCAATGGGGTATTATTATTAATAGAATATTCTCCATTTGGTGAAGAAACGTAATAAATGATAAGGTTAAAATACTATGACTGTATTTGAGAAATATGGGTTATATTAATATATATTGATCTCAAAAGTAAAATATTTGGGTCTCATAAATTTTATCACTCTAAGTGGCTTAAGGTAGTAGAGAATAGACCATGAAAAAGCAATTTAAATTCCTTTTGTGAGGATTTAAAGGGGTTATGTAGTTTAGATAAATGTTGTCTAGAATCATTTTAGTAGTTTAACATGATTCATATAGGATTATTTTTGTAAAGTTTAACATCATGGGACTAGGATGTGGGTTTAATTTATTTTCAGGTCTTGAGACATGGACAATAGTGTTATATAGTTAAAGGTCTTGCAACCTGGGCCTTTTAATGTTATGTAAAGTAGTTTTTTAGAATCCTTATATTGGTGGGAGGTGTGATGTGATCATTATTCATTATGATTAAAGAATATATTCCATTATAGTAGAATTTTTGTATGGAATAATGTCTATCCCATTTCAGTTTGATATTTGGTGGATTCTTCCCTTCTATTATCAGAGTTATAAGAACTCATACCATCTCTCCCTAGAGGAATGAACTGTGGTAAAATTTATTATTGAGACTTTCATATCTCAGTTATGATTTATCTTGAGGCTATACGGTGTGTGAAACCATTTCTAATCAATCCTTTATAACTCACCCGACCATTTTAGGACTTCTCAACTTAGGAAATCTAGTTGCATATTTCAACATGAAGTGAGGATAACTGGACCTTGATGGGTAGGACTTCCTCTATCATTTAAATTATAAAATTTTGGATCACCTACATAATAGTGTAGGTTCGGGTGTGACAATTCAATAAATCATGCATCAACTTGTCCATTCATGACTTCTTATCCCAATCCAAAATTTTCTAAATAATGTTGGATAATATTTTTTTGAATTCCTTTATCTTTCCATTATCCACCACATTATATTTATATGGAAGTTTATACATGATAACATAATCTTGGAATGTTATTTTCATCTTAGAAGAACAAATTTTAGTGACATTATCCATTAATATAGTGTAAGGGACACCAAATATGATAATGATGTTAGACTTCACAAAGTTAATGAAAACCTTTATACCAACTTCTTTAAGGGGTTTAGCCTTTACCCATTGGTAGAAACACTTGGTAGAAATAAGTATGAACTTGAACTAACTAACTATAGTTATAGGATATGGTCACATGACAATAATTCTCCATACATAAAATGTCTATGATTATTTGGTGGTGTGCAGAAACTCTGAGGGATGATATATGAGATTGGAATGTACTTAAGACTCATGACACCTTCAAGTGAAATATAGAAATTTTTTAATCATAGATAGATATAAATAACCAATTCTTATCATTTCATAAGACATATTATCCCCTAAATAGTTAAATCCACATGATCTAGAATATAATTTTTACATTATAGTGAGGATATCACTTCCCTTTATGCATCTGAGGGGAATTCTATCAAAACCTCATTTATAGAGGATCATTTGAGAATTGGGGTCACCATAGTGGGTGATGTTCTTTTCCCGATGCTAAATATACACTCTCATGGGATGATATATTGAAAGGATCCCATATTGGATATAATCTAAAATTATAGCGATCCATTCGTTAGCGACATAGGTTTATAAAGATATAGGCTTGTCCTAGTATGGGTAGCATTGATTTTATTGTTCACTCTTAGATTGTTGTGGATGAATAAAAGAAGATCCTAATATGTGAAATATGGTTAACCATATTTCCCTAGATGAGTTCTTCTAGGCAGGTAGCAATATTAGCTAGGGATTATGCATGGTTATTCTTTGTATGTGGAATTTGGGTGAGATTCGGTTTAGAAGGGAAATTTTCCTTCAGTTCTCAAACATAATCATTTAAATGTATTAGTAACTTCTTCTTAAATTCATACTCACCATTGATTTTATTTATTATTAAAATTAAATTAAATTAAATATTTAAGAGAACCACTGGTATCTGAATTTAAATATTATGAGAGTACCAGTCCATAAATGAGAGAGATTTAATGCTATTAGTTTTATTGATCAGTAATTCCACGATTGAGGTTGATAATTAATCTTTTAGTAAATCCATGTTCAAGTAAAAAAAATCCATATAGACTCAAATCTAACTATTCTTCTTCCTAACATGGTTAATTAATTCTAACCAATTCAGATAGTGAACTCCTCATATGAAGTTGTATTTTATGTGTCTCTCAGTCTCGCCTTATACTTTGGAAACAAGGGTTGTATTCATTATTCTTGATGCATTCTTATATCTTTGGTGGCCATTATGTGATATTATTATATGGTTGGAATCATTTGGATTCAGTCCCATAATTTTAGTGTAATTCTATTTGAACACATAATGCTTCCATTTTATTAAGTAAATATACTCTTGCAACACCTAAAGGTAAATAGATACTCTGGTTAATGTGCATCATGAATCCTTTTCTTCACCAAGATTCACCTACTTGATCCCATTGATGGTGGTAAAGAATCATTCCTCAAAAACTATAGGGGAATCTCTAAGATCATATTCCTCCTCTTCCTATACCTCAATGTTGTCGGGATTATAAGATAAAGGGGGATTTATATATCTAGAAGTTGATGTAGGTATATCTTTATATCCTGGGAATAATAAGGAGGCGTCTATATATTTTGAGGGTTCCAATGAAAGGGTATCACTATTATGGTATCCTGTATATATTCTCCATCCTCTCTACTATAATCATGGGGGGAAGGGGTTCCATCATCCTGAAATTCATATATGAGGGAATTTTCAGTTTTCTCCAGTGATGTGGAGGTAACTTTCAATCCCAATGATTATTCAAAAAAATTTCTTAGGTCCTAATGACAAAGATGTGGTATTTTTAACTGGGGAACCATCATATGTTGTGTCGATTTCCCTAGATAGACAATGATCATATTTTAAAAAAACTATCCTTACCTAGCATAGTTTCCACCAAGAAAATAAGGGTGATGAGAATTTTTGAATCCCAATATCTTATTAAAGTAGGGATTGTATCCTCAACTTTATTGATGGGAAACATATAATACTCACAAATAATACTCCAAGGGATTTCTATATTAGTTCAAAAACTATTGGGAGTGGTAGAATTAATTTTTTCTCCTCCCATCAGTTGTTTTACTTATCTTATATAGATCCCTACCTCTATATATTGTGATTCACAAGGCTATAAGGGGTATTATCACCACATATCACTCAAACTACTCAATTAATAGGATGCTTCAAGAATTTATGGTATGATAATGGATTATCCACATACATATGTATCCATAGTCTTCATAATAAAACATTAAAAGTTATTTCTTTCAAAACTACCATGAATTAAGAGATAAATACAAGATCCCAAAATTGGTATTTCTGTTTGATTATTCTAAAAGGCATTTTTTCTCTCTTTTCATACCCTTTAATGGTATATTCCATGGGAGATAGATCATCCTAACCATAAAACAAAAATTGGGGGCTCTAAATAGGGAAAATATTTATCTAAGAACCATTATCATTCAATTTCTAAAGAATTTCAACATTATCAAACCTTCCTAAAATATAAAGGGGTATGATATTCCCTTGTACAATGATCTAATACTCATCCACCAAGGAGAAAACTTTGTGAAATTACACTGAGGCTATCTCTACAAGATACACCTCCTCTATAAGAAATTTTTCCATGAACTCCTGGAGAATTTTAATGGCCTTTGAAAGTATGTCAAGGATATTGAGTTTTTCTATAATTATGGGAAACTACTTCAAGATATCGTTCTTCTACACTATGGGCCCGCACTTCCCAATTTGGGGCTATTACATAGCCTGATACTTTGAGTTTGAAGTGTTTTGTGATAATGATTTCTATACCATCCAAGAAACTGATGAAATTTATGTCATCATCATCTTGGGTTCATTTTTTATACCCATGTACATGTGATAATTGTATGGCCTCAAACTTACAAAAAAATCATATAATATAATTAGGCTTGAGAAACTCCTGGAGGATTTAGGGGTTTCTTGATATTACTTATGGTATCAATAAAGTGACTAACTTTTAGTTTTGATTTCATATACGACTTTGATAGTGGTATGGCCTGAATTTTGAAATATTCTATGGAAATGTCTTCCCCAATTCTATCATCCACCATGGCCTATTCCCTAAGCTCCTCAATTATGATAGAGTAACTCAATTTTTTATGTATATTCTCAATCAGAGAGGGGATCCCCCAAGTGAAAAATATTTATAGATTATAAATTTGATTCTTCATTTCATAAGGGTTTTATTTAATGGGGTGATTCCTATAATACCATTTGTTGTTATGGTTTCCATTCTCAAAATGATAAGGTTAAAAACCCATAATATTCTGAACCAGGTTAGGAGACCATTGATATTCTTCCTCTTGCACATTTTTTTGTTTTAATTGTTTATTAATTTATTTAATGGAAGGAGTTAAAGACGTACATTTGGAAGTTATAGTGGTAATTTGTGTCACAATGTTTTGTTTTAGTTTTACCCTAAATATGGAATATGATCGATCAATTATCTTTCAAGTCATTCAATCATTGAAATTTTGTTCTCACTTAGTTGGTTCCTCTAGCAAGTCTTATTCTTCCTCTTGTTGGACAGTGTAGATATAATACACCTGAACTAGAGGATTTTATAATTCCTCTTGTTGAGGATTGACTATTTTCTATAGGATTTCCTTAAAGAGAAATCAATATTTAATATTGTGGCCCAATATCTAGTGGAATGGGAAATAGTCGGGACAATCATTAAGTTCAATCTCCTTGTGTTTCTTAATGTCAGGATGATTGAAGAGACTATTATATATGGATATAATGAATTAACACAAAAAATTCTCATTTAAGAAATAGTATATTTGGTTTCTTCAATCCTCATATCATTAGTGTCCATTCACTTTTTTGGTCTCTGGATGAGGTAGGTTTTGTGGTTGTTTTTTCTCTGAAGGAGGCATCGTGTTGTATTGAGATTTTCTCTGTGGCACAGTTGATGTTATTACTAGTTTAATAATTCTATTGGTCATCCCTAATTTTCTTAACCTATTTCAGTAAGAAGAAATCGTTGAACAAGATTTGTATTTAGTCCACTAAATTTCATCCTCTAGGAATTCTATCATGACTAAAAACTCATATAATCTATATAGATACTTTAGAGGGATAAATGATGTCTACAACTTGACGCTAATATTATATATTAAAATATTATCTGATTATCCTATGGAGGATTCATATTGAGAGAGTATTTAAAACCATGCCATCTAGTGATGAAGTTTAGGACTCTATCAATTCCACACTACTTATAATTCGAAAGATCAAGGATGTTCAACTTTCTTATAATATAGCTGAATTGGTAGAGGGACTAAGGAATAAGGTCTTCCAAACTTATAATGGATCTGGATCAGAAATTTTTTTTACTATAATAATGATAATCCCTCCAAGTTTTCTGAAAAACAACTTAGTTACCATTCCTATATAACATCACAAGATTTTAATATGTATTTCCCTTTAATAAACTTAATAAAATTGATTGCTTATTTTTCACGCAATACTTAATGAAAGTGAACTACATTATAATTAAAATATTAACATTGAAACATAGTCATTTAATTAGTTATTATAAATAAAGGTATCCATATTATTAAATATATATAAAAAAATAAATGGCATAGAGTTTTAAAAATATACCTTATAGGGCTCATTTTGTTCAGGTATAGAGGGGAAGTAGCTTCACTGGGGTTTTCCCTAGACCTAACCAGGATAAACTCAAATAAGTGCGGATTAAGTTAAATAGTTTTTGTTAGAAATTAAAGATCATAGATTAGGTTATGAGATCTATGATAGTTGAATCACCGCTGATGACAACCATAGTTATATTTATTATACTTATGTCTTATATGAATATCTTGAGTGGTTTTGAAAGTAAAAGTAAAGATGGTATAAAGATATAATTCTCAAAATAATAAATTATATATATATGTATATATGTATATATATATCACATTTTTTTATATATTTATAATTTAAACTTCTAAATAAAAATAAATTTCATTTTTAATAAAAAATATTCAAATAACTAATAAAATAATTTTATGCATGAAAATGATTTTTAATAAAAAAAAATATATGCAATGAATTTATTTTAATAAAAATAAATACATTATGGTTAAATGATGATTTTAATAAAAAAAATTATTGATATGAATAATATATTAATTCTTATTTAATTATTAATTGATAGAAAATTGTAATAATAATAGTTAATATTAAAAAAGTCACTTTCCAACAAAAATAGTTTTTTCTATATATCTTATGTTTAAATTTGAATGTTAATTTCCTCATATTGATAAATTAAATTAATTAAATGGATTATAAATTTAGATTCATCACATGAAAATTTGGTAATAGGGGACATTTTTTTATAAAACATAATTTCTATGGTAAATATTTGATCATGGACAATAAGAGTAAAATTGGATAACCTAATATGGATCAAATGTTGTTAAATTAACATGACATGTTGACCTTATAGAAGACCTTTGTTCCATTTAAAATTCACAACCACATGTGTCACCAACCTTTAATCATCTAACTCACCTAACTTTCTTGTGATTCCATTTGTACACCTCACTTAACTTTGGTTTCCAAGTAAATGTCCCTCTTGTACACTATGAAAGGAATTCACTTCCACCCAAATCAAAAAACAATTATCCTAATAAATTCTCGTAAACAGCTATCTATTTTACTTCCTCTGGATCCCTCTTCCACATTTGTAAATATCTAGTCCCAATAAAAAGACCAAAATAATCCATTTATAAGAATTCCTTCA
This sequence comes from Viscum album, assembly GCA_963277665.1. NCBI lineage: Eukaryota > Viridiplantae > Streptophyta > Magnoliopsida > Santalales > Viscaceae > Viscum > Viscum album. Next base: position 196,452,013 of record OY728145.1, read on the forward strand.
AAATAAGATTCAAGTACTCAATGAGGTTAAAGATCTTTCATGAAAATCAAAAGTAAATGTGGTTAAAGAACATTCATTTTATTCAAGAATTTAGTTATGTATTTTTGTTAACTAAATTTAAATTCATTGAGTTATGATCAATATTATTGAAATTTATTTTATTATTTGGGTAAATTATACATCATGATGGAATTATGTTTCATCTCATCTTATGTTTCAAGGGATTTAAATTTATTTCTTATAAAATCCTTTTAAAATTATTCTTACTTAAAAAATAAGATGTATATAAGGGTTTTTGTAAACTCAATTTGCTTTATTATGTTATAATCATTCTTCTAAAACTATATTCTTCTAAGATTCAATTATTTTTTCCTATAACTCTTTTATATTGTATTTCCTCATTATTTTGGGGGGGGGGGATTTACATTTTTATGCCAAAGTATTCTTCTTTTTTGAAATATTTTATTCATAAAATTTTACTTTAGGAATAATTCCCAAGATCTCTAATGGAAATTTTTCATCCATGTTCATATTCTTTAATTTCACAAATGTTTTACTTTATTTTATTGAAATAAAAATATATATCATCCATCTTGATCATTATTATTCTCTTTAACTATCTTCTAAAATAAGGTTTTTTATTATTTTTAATCATGTGGTTTTCATTCGAATTATTTTCGAATGTTAAATTTTATTTCTTCCAACTATGGTATATTTTATCTTCTACTCCATGTTTCATATTCTTTACATCTATATTATTCCAACATTACATTATTGATATTTATCAAAAAAATAAACATTTACAAAATAATTTTATCATCTTCTTGAAAATGATATTAAAACATGACTTGTGAATTTATTTTTTATTAACATTGATGTTAATTAAAAAAATATAAAAGTAATCACTTTTAAACTATTACCATAAAAATGAATTTTCTCACCATCATTTTTAGTTTTCTTTAAGAAGCTTCCTCTCTATGTTTTCATGGTTTTTATTAATAAATTTCTTATAACTTTGTTTTATAAAATATTTACTCAAAATATATGAAACATGTTTCTTTCTCATGGGTTAATGAAGCTATGATGAAATTATAAATGTTTCCATGTTCTTGTAAAAACATATGTATGGTTTATGATTATGTGATGGGTGGGCCTAATATAGAACCTCAATTCATTAGGCATAGTTTTATATCTCATGATCTCAAAAGATGTTACATGGGTTCTAATACTAATCCTAAGAAGGTACATGGGTTTTTTTATCAAACCCAAGAGAATACATGAGTTACTGGCCAAATCCTGAGAGGGTACATAGGTTGTAAACACAATAACAATGGGAAACATGGTTTGTTATCCCAAACCTAAGGGGGTACATGGGAATTATCTCATGACCACTGTATCATAATGAAAGAAGTGGGAACATATAGGAAGCCCCAAAATTTGGTTTTTAAAAAATTTCACTGATGTTCGACATGAACTTATTGATGTTGATGAATCGTTGCCTGGTTTAAAGTCGGGGATCTCACGTGAAGAGTTTTAAGAAAAACAATAAAACTGTAAAGTACCTGATTTAGATCTGAATTCAAGCACAATGTTCACTCATCATTGGAGATCACTACATGCATATTCTGAATCCTAATTCTTATAGATCATCCACACATGCTTCTAGAAAGTGTGGGATCATTTTTCTTCAAATTCATAGTGCTAGCTCGGAGATCCGATGCTACCTTCAATGCTTTGATGATCACCTCAATGACTTGCATGTGATGTTTGAGAGAGATCGATCTGAGATCCTGGATCTAGAGCATCTCTCTCAATGTTGTGGGAAAGATAAGAAGAGAGATAATAGATGTGAATAGTCCTTGTTGATAACCTCTCATCTTCTATTTATAGTTTTTAATAAATTATCTGAAATGCCACCCCAAAGCCTCGAATAAGTTAACGCGGTATAAATGAAATTTTATGACTACTTAACTGAGTCGTAATTACTATCACTTTCCTATAATATATTAAAAATATATTATATGATAATAAATGATTCATAAAATAAACTCTCCATTCCCAAAAAAAATTAATTGAACATTAAATATACTAAACTAATAATCATTCAATTAATATTTCTATGTATTTACTCAAAACTTATAAATACATTTAATAAATTAATTTAATACTAGTTATTCTTAACTTGAATAATATTAATTTATTTATTTAATTGGTTATCGTATCTCCTTGGACAATTCCCGAACCCCGGTGGTGGGTCCCACCATGTCCAAAACTCTTATTCAACTGAATATGGCATATTCTTGAATATGCTATTGTGTGTGACCCTCTAGGCCCTTATCTCGATAGCAGTGAATATTATTCATATACCAAGAGTGGGATCTAGCAACCTGTCATGCCCCCTAAAGAGATAATAATTGTTACAGTAGTGACAACCAACCTATAAACATGCATTGTATAATATAATCTCTTTGTATTTAATATCTCGTAAAGTAGGATGCACACCTGTTTCATCGCCCTTTTCTTTCTTTATTATTTGTTGATGTAATTGGATGGATTTACCTTGGATGACCATATCCATGGATTTATAAGGGTACTACCATCCATATAAAGATGGACCAAGATATATTACATCCATAAATTGGAAACGAAAAATCCTTTCTTGACCATTCAACCAATGTCATGCCCCCAATGACAGAACCATGCACAAACTACCACGCCATGATTCCAACATCATGGTTTTCATCTTTCACCAAAGTATACAATCAAATGTTATATATTGTTCATGATCTCAAGTTAAGATACCATTACCATTATCGTAGATAGGAACATTCAATTACACCATAAACATGTGGACTTACTATTGGTGGGTATGTCCTCATGACCTCACTACTATAGACCACCAAGTTTGAACATCATAAGAAGAATTCACAATGATTATGAGCCCCCAGCACCTCATAGTCAAACATCTATTGTGTCCAGTCAGTACGATGTATCTAGACCATAGGACATATTTGAGATAAATTTAATGGTATCTCAAGGTTCTCATTATATCATGGGGTTTTTTATAACCTTTTAATACAACAATTAATCTACGGAAATTTTCATTAAATAGTGGATGTAGAAATATCTACACTATAATGGTAAGTAACCATCATGTATATCTAACTATATCCACGATATGGTAATCAAGAGAACTGAATAGTTGGGTCTAGGGCACCCACTATTTCAACACTCCCACTTTCACTAGTGTAACACCCCAAGCTTCCACAGTACGCTTCTCCTTGAATAATACAATAGCGTGTGTTGTACGAAACTTCAAGTTCTAACACACCACAACCAATCAAACTAGCCGTTATGAATTGTAATACCCACTTTTTGAAATTTTATAAATTTTATCTTTCAAAATGGACTTAATTTTTGGATTTAGAATATCGAAATTAGCTTAGGGCGAATTTTTGGTATTTTTCTGAAAACATTCAATTTTTGATGAATAGTGAAAAACACTGAGTTATAGTTTAAAACCAAATTTTTATTTAAATAATTATAAATTTTATTAAAATTTATTTTAGGTCAAAATAGATACATAATACCTATATTATATCAATTTAATTCATTGTATTCAGTTTATAATAATTTTAGATATATAAAAATTATATTGAACTCTTCACCGTCTTTTACCCACCTCCTAGGTGCATTTGAAAATTTACATAAAACATAATGTTACTGCTTCTGTGAGTTAAATTTTAAAAATCCAAGAAGGAATATTTATATCAGTAAGTAAAATGTGGTTCAATAAGTCGAAAATAATTTTAGTGAATAGTAACTTTCTACTTTTATTTACCACGGTTTAAAGTAAATAGGGTAATTAAGGGTAAAAATGATATTATTATTACACTAAAACATGTCCTAATTCTATCGGATAAGTATAATTTGACCCAAAAAACCTTATTAATAAAATATGAACCTCTTTGGTCCACATGGTTTAGATTAGAACATTTATTATTATTTTATTTAAGGAAGATTTAAAAGAGTTAAATTCAACGTTTAATAACAAAACCATTTTTAATATAGGGTTACACACAATATAAATTAGACTATAAATATTCATCATAAATTTAAAAATATTTCCTAAATAATGGTATTTTATTTATAATTTTTAGATATTAAATAATTAAATTTATTTATGACACAATGATGATGTAGTAATTACAGTATTAATGAAAGATTAAAATAATTGATATTATAAATATCCAAATAAATTTAATTTGATATTTTTAATGAATTACACTAATTTTATATATTAATATGACGTGTTAGGGTTTATTAAATGTATTTAGTTTGAAGTAATAAAGTTGTTAGGACTTTAGAAAAATCAATTATTAAATAATTCCAAAATTGACATAAATGAGTTTTTAAAACAAATACAACGTTATTGGTTGATATAATAATCCTAGAAATCTAAGTTTCATCCAAAAGACTTATATAATGATATTTGTATCATTATTTAACCACTTGGGGTTCTCTTGTAAGTTTATTGTAAGTTTATTAACCATATAATAAAAAAAATACAAAGACGCATGGTAAATGTCAAACTATTTAACTCAGAGTAAAATCTAAAAGATAAGGTTAATATAGTGACCCAAACCTATCTAAAACCAATTGTTTGAGAAGTTTTTGACCCATACCCACATTATCCTTTGAATAATTCATTTTGGATCCATTATAAACTGAAAATTATTTTATTATAAAATAATATTTCTAGCTTTTCTTAAGATGCCCTTCACACCTCTTATAAAAGGGCACTTCCCCTTCTCTCTAATTCACACATTTAAAGCCATTTGGATCATCAAAACCCTACCCAAATACCCTCTCATATTTCCTACCTTCATCCTAGAGGCCTTAATTTAGTCATAAAGCCAACCTAATGAGCCTGTTTTATCAAATCAAAAGGAAGAACCCAAAGAAGGGGTAAATATCTCACCACCTCTTTCATGTTTTTTCTTCTTCCACTTCTTCTTTCCCTGTTGTTTACATTCTAAAATAATAACTATAGTATATTTTATATACTATGATGTTATTATAAATATGGTAAAACCTTATTCATTGTTTTATCCATCCTTTTAATGAAATGTCACCATACGTGCGTACGTACGGCTTACCGTCTCCACATAGTGGTGTAGTTGTTACTCAATACATTACTATTCAGATGGGTATAATAATGATGTATAAATGATGTAAATAATAAATATAACATGATAATGATTCTTTATATATCATATACCATCCAATCATATATGGTTTTAATATCAAAAGAATGATATTGTCGCTCATGTGTACGTACGGATTACCGTCTCCACGAACACGATGAGATTCATTCCCCCTCGTATCCATTCAAGACTAATTTTAATTAGATGATTAAAAATAATCTTCAAAGACTTAATTTCATTCTGAATATGAATAAGATACATCATATACATAACAAACATTACTTATGTAACAAAAAATATAATGGAAAATGAATCAGTTAACGCCCGAAACGATGATAATACTAAAATATTATTTATAGAGAAATATTAAATGATCATATATGATATCATATTAATGGATATGATTCTTGTATAATTTAATAAAAATTATTTCACCATTATATAGTAGGTTAACCTACCCTCGACCAAGGAAAAGTACAAGGTAATGGTTAATTCTACAACCTCTTCATTATTCAAGGTTGTTTATATGTAAGTATCTACTAGGACCTCTTTATCATCCACATCCATGTTTCTTAAAAATGTATTCCAAAACATTTTTACTATTTACTAGACTATCGGTTGAGGTCAGTTATACCCTTTTTTTACTTTTTATAAAATGTTCTGAAAGGAATATTTCTGTCATTTTCCAAATAAGGTACCATATGACCTTTTCAATAAAATTAAGGTAAGAATGTTTTTTTAACTCATATGGAAGTTGTGGATATTTTCCATTGTTATAACATCGTAGAAGTTTCCCTTACAGGCATATAAGAATATTTTAAAAATAGATGTTTTATTTATAATTATGTGACTCTTAAAATATTTCAAAATAGAATGAGATATTTCTATAAAAAGGTTTTTATTTCATCTATGTCAACATCCTTTGATGGATTTTAAGCTTATTTGAATTTGATTATTATGATACAAAACATACATATTGTATTCAAGGTTTTGTTATATGTTTGAATGTGGATGTGTTATTTTTATACCATTCATGGTTTATGGATAAAGTATTAACATTTCATATGCTAGTATTAATACTAATGTTTACGTTATGTTTAAACCTTTTTATATAAGGAATGCATTGCACTTAGTAAGTGACGGGTGGAGCGCGCTATAGATCCTCGATGCATCAGTAGGTCTCATGAGACAAACTAGTGTCTTGGCACAAGGCCTTGACAAAATATTATTTCTATTCTTGGAAAAAGGCCTTGACTATGTGGTTATGAAGTCTGACATTATGCATTCCATCATTATGAAAGTGGCTATTGATATTGCATGTGATTATTATACTAGTAGAATATCCATGTGAGTAAGTAAATGGAATTATTTTGATTTATATTTTCTATATTATGATGAATTATATGTTGAAAATTATTTTGGTTTATTTCTATACATTTCCTTAAATGTTTATGATTTTTTATGAAAGTTGTTTCTATATTGTTATCCTTACTGAGCATCTGAGCTCACCCCTTCTATGTTTTATTTTTCCCAGGATGCGAAGAAGTATATTATGACTTTCCTAGAGGAATATTCTATGGGATCTTAGTGTTTTCTAGGGAAACAATGTTGTTTTATTTTTTCATATGATGTAATGTAAACCTTATTATTGTCTCTAGTACTTCCAAGGATACTAAACTAATCAGTCTTTCGAGACTTGATCTTTTGTGATCATGCCAATGATACGTAATAATGCACTGACTCTAGGTTTTTGGGGTTGGGGCATTACAGTTGGTATCAGAGGAAGTTTAGTACAAACCTTGGAAACTATATTTAGATAACCCCTTATTAGAGCACATAGCCCTAACCTATACTTTGAGGATTAGTGTAGAAGAACTTCCTAGAATTTTGGTATTGTAGAGATTTTATGATTTTTCCAAGAAATTCATCCCTGTATGCATATGAGCAGGTAGAGGCAGCTCTGGCATAGATGTACTCAGGGGTAAAACCCAAAAACACTGCTTTGAGCTATACTCGAATGGGAACTGGTGCACGACAATGGGCCTTGATGCACTCTTGGTTAGGACACTCCTGGGGGATATTCTTAGGATAATTCTCATTTTCTTTACAAACCATTATGAAGGTTTTATGAGTATATACTTCCTCAATGAAGAAATGTTTATGATTATGCATAATATCCATAAAAGTTTCAATATATGTTAAGTGTTTTACAAGTTTGGATTTATGTACTGTGATTCATAAACTAATATAGTGAATTCCATTGGTTAGAAATGGATCCTTGTGGAAGGAATGGATATCGTATAAATGCACGCACTCCATGTAGGTATTTCCATCCTACTCAAGATAATTATAGTGGAGTTGGTGTTTCAGCTAGTTCTGATCAGCTAATCACCATACTGGGACAACTCACTCAGGTTATGAATAATAACCTTACCTGAATGGAGAACCCTGATCCACAGCGTTGAGGATCAATGTTAGATCGCTTCATGAGGCAACAATCACCAACATTCAATGGGGGTACAAATCTATTAGTAGCTGAGCAATGGATAAATTCCTTAGAGAAAATATTCCATGCCTTTGGGAGTAGTGAAAGGGAAAAAAGTTGTCATGGCAGTTTACCACCTCACTGAAGATAATGATCAATGTTGGTCATTAATTCAAAACAAAAAGTAAGTTGATAAAGTATCAAATATGGAATGGAGGGAGTTTAAAGAAATTTTCTTAGAAAAATACTTTCCTCAAGACCATCGAACAGATACGGAAAGACAATTTCTGAGTCTGAGGCAAAAGGAGGATGATAATGTTGCAAAGTATGAAGTTAACTTTACAAGGTTAGTGAGGCATTCTATAGATTATATACGTAACCCAAGAAGTAATATTGATTGTTTCTTTGATGTTTTAAAACAATTTCTACATCGAGCATTAGTCTCACAATCCTTCTCATCGTAAGAAGATATTGTCTCATGTGTTATCCAGACAGAAAAAGAATTCTCTAAGTCTTATGACTTTAACGAAAATGAAGAGAAGAAGAGATCTATTGAACACTCTGGAAATGGAAATAAAAGGAATAAGGGAAAATTTTAATATCCAAACTACAGTAAATGTGGGAAGAAACACCCTAGTACTTGTTTGAAGGGAATAGGAGTCTGTTACAAGTGTGGTGAAAATGGCCACTAAGCTCATAATTGCAAGGGGAAGAAAGAGGATGTTAATGTTGAATGCTAAAACTATAGAGAAAGGGAAAATTATGAAAATGAATGTCCTAAGCGTCAGGGGAACTTTCCTCAGAAAAGTAAAATGGATCAAGTCCAATCTTATTCTTTCACTACTGCTAAGGTTGAAGCTCCGAAAGACATAGTGGCAGGTAATTTAATGGTTTCCTCAAGTTTATCTAGTGCTTTATTTGATTCTGGATCATCACATTGTTTCATATATTCCTAGTTTTCTAAAAAAAATAAGATATTTCCAATTTGATTTAATAGGGTAGTTGTTAGTCAAAACTCCTAAGGGAATTATCATTGCAAAAAAGTTTTGTGAATCATTTCCCATTAAGGCATATAAACGTTATGTATCTGTTGATATAATCATCATACCCATGATTGAATTTGATATAATCCTTAGTATGGATTGGATTTCGGACCATGATGTGAAAATTTATTGTAAGAAGAAGGAGGTTACAATTTTTGATGATGATAAGGAGTACCTTATCTTTCGATCAGAAACGTCACCACCTAATTCTTATCTAGATCCACCCCCAATAGGTCAACTAAATTCCATTATTGGGGAGGAAAGTAATGAAATAACTATGGGTGAGGAAAATAATGTAGAAATATAGTATGTTCCTATTGTGCAAGAATATGTTGATGTGTTTCTAGAATATTTACCTGGTCATCCTTCAGAATGAGAAATTGAGTTTTCCATCGACTTAATTCCTCAGTTCAAGGCCCATATCGAAGACCCCTTATAGAATGGCACGGTGGAATTAATTAAACTAATGAAACAACTAGAGGAATTGAGTAATAAGTTGTTTATTCTCCCTAGTGTTTCTCCATGGGGAGCCCCTGTTCTTTTTGTTAAGAAGAATGATGGATCTATGAGGTTTTGCATTGACTACAGAGAGATCAATTCTATAACAATAATGAACAAGTATCCCCTACCTCGCATTGATGATTTATTCGACCAACTTCATGGAGCTCAATATTTTTAAAAGATTGACCTTTAATCTGGATATCATCAGTTGTGTGTGAAGAAGGAATACATTCCGAAAACAGCATTTCGAACCAGGTATGGGCATTAGGAGTTTACTGTAATGCCTTTTGGATTGACTAATGCACCCTCTGTCTTCATGGATCTAGTGAATAGAGTTTCCAAGGAATATCTTAATGACTTTGTAGTGGTATTTATTGATGATATTTTGGTATACCCCAAAAGCTACGAAGATCATGAAAAGAACTTGCACATTATTCTAAAGACTCTTAGATGACATGAATTATATGGGAAGTTTAGAAAGTGTGAATTCTGGATTCAGGAGATTTCTTTTCTTGGTCATATTGTCTCTAAGGATGGAATCTCTGTTGATCCTTCTAAGACCAAGGAAATCCAAGAATGGCCAGCACCAGTGAGAAAAACCAAGGTACGTAGTTTCATTGATTTAGCAGGTTATTATCATCATTTCGTCTAGAATTTTTCACGATTAGCTAACCCATTAACGAAGCTCACAAGTAAAGGGGTTAAATTTTTTTGGACAAAATATTGTGAAGAATGTTTTGAATAATTAAAGAGAATATTATTGAACACTCCTATCTTGACTATACCATCAAGGAATGATGGGTTTGTTATTTATAGTGATGCATCAAATAAAGGACTTGGTTGTGTCCTTATACAGAATGATAGGGTTATTGACTATGCATCATGAAAGCTAAAAATTCATGAACAAAACTATCCTACTCATGATATTGAGTTAGAAGCTGTAATATTTACTTTGAAGATATAGAAACAATATCTCTATGTTGAAAAATGTGAGATATATACCAATCACAAGAGTTTGAAGTATATTTTCTCAAATAAAGAACTCAACATGAGGCAAAGACGATGGCTTGAACTACTCAAAGATTATGATTGCACTATACACAACAACCCAAGGAAGGAAAATAAGGTGGAAGATGTTTTAAGAAGAAAGGATCATGGAGTTCTGAATAAGATGAGCGCTAAAAAGGATCCTATATACAAGGATCTAGTAATTTTGGACACGGGGATTAACATGGAAGGTGAAACATCAAAACTTTTTCAAAAGTTTTCCAAACCATATTTACTAGAAAGGATAAAGAGTTATCAGACTTATGATGAAGAGTTTAAAAAGAAGATTAAATCTGTGAATGATGGGAGATTGAGTGACTTTGTGTATGAAGATGGAATTTTGAAATTTGGGAAGAGACTCTATGTTCCTGATATACCTGATCTAAAACGGAAATTGTTGTATGATGATCATAGTTCCAATTTCTCTATACACCCTAGTAGCACCAAGATGTATTGAGATTTGAAGAAACATTTTTTGTGGGACAAAACGAAGAGGGAGATTGTTGATTTTGTGTCAAGATGTATGGTTTGTCAACAAGTGAAAGCCGGAAGGCAACAGCCTGAAGGAGTCATGCAACCTCTTCCCATACCTATGTGGAAATGGGATAACATTATGATGGACTTTGTCATGGGACTATCAAACACTCCTAGAAGGAATAATGCAATATGGGTTATTTTTTTATCATATTACCAAGTCAATACATTTTCTTTCTATAAGAGAAGATTTACCACTTGAACGTATAGTAAGAATACATATTAATGAAGTTGTGAGACTTCATGGAGTACCCTATCGATTGTTTCTGATCGTGTTCCATGTTTTACATCAAGATTCTGGAAAAGTCTTCAGACATCCCTAGATATTGAACTTCATTTGAGAACTGCCTACCACCCCCAAACTGATAGACAATCAGAACGGACTATTAAAACGTTAGAAGACATTTTTAGATCGTGCTCACTTGACTTTCAAGGTATGTGGGATCAATATTTACCTCTAGTAGAATTTTCCTATAATAATAGCTTCCATTCAAGTATTCAGATGGCACCATATGAAGCGCTATAAGGAAAGAGATTTCTCACACCAACTTGTTAGGGTGATGTTGGTGAAAGAAAACTCATAGGCCCAGAACTTTTGGAGGAAATGATGGAAAAGTTGAAGGTAATCCAAACCCACATCAAAGAAGCTCAAAGTAGGAAGAAGATCTATGTCGATAACCAAAGGAAGGATTTGGAATTTTAGGTAGGAGACCATGCTATCTTGAAGGTATCTCCATGGAAGGGTATTATATGTTTCGGCAAGAAGGGACAATTAAGTCTCAGGTACATCGGACCTTTCGAAATTCTTGAACGAATTGGGTTTATAGCTTACCATTTGGCAATGTCGCCAAGTCTCCCCAAAGTTTACGATGTGTTCCATGTATCACTATTGAGAAAATACATGCCTGAACCAACGCATGTACTCAACTATGAGGAACTAGAACTGGAACCTGATCTTTTTTATTGCGAAGCACCTGTCAAGATTATTTATACAAGAGAACAAGTGTTGAGAAATAGGACGACTCATCTGGTAAAAGTTCTATGGAGAAACCATAAGATGGAAGAGGCAACGTGGGAACCCAAGAAACTTATGATGAAGAACCACATGAGTCTTTTTATGCAGTAATATTCTTGAAATTTTGAGGATGAAATTATTTGAAGGTGGGGATAATGTAACACCCCAAGTTTCCATAGTACGCTTCTCTTTGAATAATATAATAGCATGTGTTGTACGCAACTTCGAGTTCTAACACACCACAACCAATCAAACTAGCCATTATGAATAGTAATACCCACTTTTTGAAATTTTATAACTTTCATCCTTCAAAATGGACTTCATTTTTGGATTCATAATTTCAAAATTAGATTAGGGTCAATTTTTTGTTTTTTTCTAAAAACATTCAATTTTTGATGAATAGTGAAAACACTCAGTTATAGTTTAAAACCGAATTTTTTTATAAATAATTATTTATTTTATTTAAATTTATTTTAGGTCAAAATAGATACATAATACCTATATAAGTTCAATGTAATTCATTGGAGTCAGTTTATAAAAATTTTATTTATATAAAAAATTTATTGAACTTTTTACCGTTTTTTACCCACCTCCTAAGAGCATTTGCAAATTTACATAAAACTTAATTTTACCACTTCTGTGAGTTGAATTTCAAAAATAAGATAGACACAATTGATATCAGTAAGTAAAATGTGGTTCAATAAGTTGAAAATAATTTTTGGTGAATAGTAACTTTTTACTTTTATTTACCACTGTTAAAAGTAAATAGGGTAATAAAGGGTAAAAATGATATTATTATTACCCTAACACATGTACTAATTCTATTGGATAAGTATAATTCAACCAAAAAAACCTTATTAATAAAATATTAACCACTTTGGTCCACTTGGTTTAGATTAGGACATTTATTATTATTTTATTTAAAGAAGAGTTAAAAGAGTTAAATTCAAAGTTTAATAACTAAACCATTTTTAATATAGGGTTACACACAATATAAATTCGACTATAAATATTCATTAGAAAGATAAAAATATTTCCTAAATAATGGTATTTTATTTATAATTTTCAGACATTAAATAATTAAATTTATTTATGACACAATGATGATGCAGTAATTACCGTATTAATGAAAGATTAAAATAATTGATAATATAAATATCCAATTAAATTTAATTTGAGACTTTTAATGAATTACACTAATTTTATAGGTTAATATGACATGTTTTGGTTAATTAAATGTATTTAGTTCTAACTAATAAACTTTTTTGGACTTTAAAAAAAATCAGTTATTATATAATTTCAAAATTGACATAAATGAGTTTTTAAAACAAATACAATATTATTAGTTGATATAATAATCCTAAAAATCTAAGGTTCACTATAGAAAACTTATATAATGATATTTGTATCATTAATGAACCACTAGGGGTTCACTTGGAAGTTTACTGTAAGTTTATTAACCATATAATATAAAAATACAAAAGAGACATGGTAAATGTCAAACTATTTAACTAAGAGTTAAATCTAAAAGATAAGGTTAATATAGTGACACAAACCTGTATAAAACCTATTGGTTGAGATTTTTTCAACCCATCCCCACCATATCCTTTGAATAATTTATTTTGGAGCCATTAGATACTGAAAATGATTTTATTATAAAATAATATTTCCAGCTTTTCCTAAGGTGACCCTCACCCCTCTTATAAAAAGGCACTTCCCCTTATCACTAATTCACACCTTCAAAGCCATTTGGCTCAGCCAACCCATGCCCAAATACCCTCTCAACTGTTCTCCGTTTATCCTAGAGTCCTTCCTTTAGTCATAAATCCAACCTAAGGAACCCTTTTGATCAAATCAAATGGAAGAACCCGAAGAAGAGGTAAATATCTCACAACCTCTTTCATGTTTTTTCTTCTTCCACCTATTATTTCCTTGTTGTTTCCATTCTAAAATAATAAATCCAGTATATTCTATATACTATGATGTTATTATAAATATGGTACAACAATATTAATTATTTTATCCATCCTTTGAATGACATGTCACCATATGTGCGTACGTACGGCTTACCATATCCACGTCGTGGTGTAGTTGTTACTCAATATATTACTATTCATATGGGTATAATAATGATGTATAAATGATTTAAATAATAAATATAACATTATAATGATTCTATATATATGATATACCATCCAATTATATATGATTTTAATATTAGAAGAATGATATTGTCGCTCGTGTGTACGTACGGATTACCGTCTCCACGAACACGATGAGATTCATTCCCCATCATATCCATTCAAGACTAATTTTCATTAGATTATTAAAAATAATGTTTAAATACTTAATATAATTCTAAATATGAATAAGATACATCTTATCCATAACAAACATTACTTATGTAACAAAACATATAAAGGAAAACGAATCAGTTAACACCCGTAATGACGATAATACTAAAATATTATTAACAAAGTAAGATTAAAAGATCATATATGATGTCATATTAATGTATATGATTATTTTATATTTTAATAACAATTATTTCAACATTTTACATGAGGCTAACCTACCCTCTACAAAGGAAAATTACAAGTTAAGGTTTAATTCTACAACCTCTTCATTATTTAATGTTGTTTATTTGTAAGTATCTACTGGGACCTCTTTATCATCCACATCCATGTTTCGTAAAAATGTATTCCAAAACATTTTTAATATTTACTATACTATGTCTTAAAGTAATTTATACCATTTTTTGAATTTTTATTAAATGTTTTGAAATGAATCTTTCTGTCCTTTTCCAAACAAGGTACCATATAGCCTTTTCGACAAAATTAAGGTAAGAATGTTTTTTTAACTTATATGGAGGGTGTGATTATTTTCTGCTGTTATAACATCATCGAAGCTTCCCTTACAAGATTATAGGAATATTTTCAAAATAAATTTTTTCTTTATAATTATGTGACTCTGAATTGATTTCAAAATATAAAGAGATATTTCTCTAAAAAGGTTTTGATTTCATCTATGTCGACATCCTTTGATGGATTTTAAGCTTATTTGAAGTTGATTGATTATGATACAAAACGTCCATATTTTATTCAAGTTTTTGTGATATTTTTTATTGTGGATGTGTTATTTTTATACCATTCATGGTTTATGGATAAAGTATTGACATTTCGTATGCTAGTCTTAATATGAATGTTTATGTTATGTTTAAACCTTTTCATATGAGGAATGAATTGGACTTAGTAATTAACGGGTGGAGCCCGCTATAGCACCTTGATGAATCGGTAGGTCTCATGAGACAAACTAGTGTCTTGAAACAAGGGCTTGAAAGAATCTTATTTGTAGTCTTGGGAAAAGGCCTTTACTATGTGGTAATGAAGTCTGGCATTATGCATTCCGTAATTATGAAAGTGGCTATCAATATTGCATTTGATTATTATACTAGTAGAATATATATGTGAGTAAGTAAATGGAATTATTTTGATTTATATTTTCCATATTATGGTGAAGTATATGTTAAAAAGACTTTTTTTAGTTCTATACATTGCCTTAAATGTTTATACTTATTTATGAAAGTTTCCTCTATATTGTTATCCTTAATGAGCATATGAGCTCACCCATTTCTATGTTTTATTATTCCTAGGATGCAAAGAAGTATATTATGACTAACCTACAGGGATAGTCTATGGGATCTCAATGTTTTCTATGGAAACAATGTTGTTGTAGTTTTCCATTTTATGATGTAATGTAAACATTACGAATGTATCTAGTACTTCCAAGGCTACTAAACTAATTAGTCTTTCAAGACTTGATATTTTGTAATCATGCCAATGATACATAATAATGCACCAAATCTGGGTTTCTAGGGTCGTGGATTTACAATTTGAGACAATATGCTAACCAAACTTATTAGCTACTCACATGATAAAGATCATGTTTGTGCTGAGTAACGGATTTAGCTAATGGGTCTTCCATAGTTATGGCTCATGTAAATTCTGCAATACCGACCTCATATCCTTGGGTAAAAATTCTCAAGAGATGGTATCCTAAGTATATATATGTTTTCCAATCTCAAAAACATGAAATCTTGGCACGTAAGAATATCATAATTTACATTATGATAATATTCTACTTACTAGGTGTGATTCAATGAACTGGAATAAATCATTGAATTTAACTGCTTCTTAGTTTCCTTTAGAAGCTGTAACATACTCGATATTTGTAGGTATGGATACCACTAGTTTTTATGAGCTTGTCTCACTCATCACCGTAGCTAAACTAAAATACAAGATATCAATGATCTTAGAAAGTCTAGTTTGTGTCTCCTGAAAATGAGTATCCTTTCTTCTCCACTTACCAAGTACATATCATTTGTACTTTCTAAAGTATAATTAGATACTTCTAACTTCTACCCCTACATAACTCTTAGATTTAACTAATATTTTCCTAATATAAATTATATCCTCGTAATATCAATTTTTGTACATATCATGGCATATGTGATTAATCCATTGCTTAATATTATAGATTTTAACTCATCATGTTAATCTCTTCCCATGTCTCAGATCTGTGGATCTGGAGAGATAATTCCATGTGACACTAGAAATAATTCATCTCTTGAATTGTTCTAACATGTACTTTTCAATACCATGTCTCTATATATATTATTGACTAAGTCCAAGAAACCTCAAAATCTTCCTCAACATATCATGTTCCCAAGAACTTAGGTTTCTACTTTAAGTCAATCAGTGGAGAATAAATTTCATCCTTGTCATAACTAACTTGAAAAAAAATATTTTTTCTATATGTTACTGAACATATTCTACTTGGAAAACAATAGTGATCCAACTAACCTTAGGTTGACACATGGAAAAAATTCATTCCCAATGTATATTCTATGATCCTTTTACTTACTTCAATCCTAAACTATATTTCAATAACCTACAACCTTTATTATCATTCTATTATGTGATCATCCCATTCTAGTTGTGTCATATAGATACCTTCCATGATTGGTTTTCATGACATCTAATGCTCAATATAAACATAAATATTACCTATGATAAGTAAAATTATAATGGATTTATGCATATCTACTTTGTGTAACCAATCGATCCTTATTGGTACTACACTTGTTCTATACATGTATCAACTCATTTGAATTCCCACCGTAGTATTCAAAAATATATGCCCCATTGAAATGTGATAAATGGGATTTATTATTGAATTTTAGTTGGTCTTTTCAATCTTAGATAATTTTCATACACTAC
Source organism: Viscum album (assembly GCA_963277665.1). Lineage (NCBI taxonomy): Eukaryota > Viridiplantae > Streptophyta > Magnoliopsida > Santalales > Viscaceae > Viscum > Viscum album. The sequence goes on from OY728145.1 coordinate 196,469,124, forward strand.
ATACTTATATAAAATATTATTCACATTGCATAATAGATCACCAACCATGGTGAATATAAAAACCATCACTATGGTTGTATCCTTTCTATGCGGTATGTGTCTTGGTAATATACCTCTTACACATGTACTTGTGAAACGTGTTCCCATGCCAACTATTTGTTCACATTTAGTACTGACTAATCTCAAGTCAACCTTTCTCCCACTATCTCTAATAGAGAATTGCACCCTTTTATAGAACTGTAGTCTATCACTTGACTATATATTTTCTATCTTTAGGATTTATGTAATATATTAAACAACTGTTAGGATAATTACAATAGATGCGCAATGTGTTTCTTACTGATGCAAATTTGTTTATTTCATAACAAACTATTTTCATCCAAACACATGTCCTTATGACATAATGGATTACACTATGACTCATATGATATACATTTTTCATTATAGTTGACATAATGTTATGAGATATCAGTTTTATTTGCGAAGCACGTCATGAAATATAATGGAGGTTTCTGCAAGGTTCAACGTTGATACTGGATAAATCAAGACTTTAATGTATAAAATGTGCATTTAGGAATTGATCAACACTACATTTTATTGATCAATGTTGACATATAAGACTTCATCATCGATCCTCCTCATTAAAATCATTGTCGTGATATAGATAAGGTAATATACATTTATGAATTACTCCATGCTACATTATCATGATCGATGATTGTATAGTCAAGATATTCCTTGGCATGACGGCTCAAAGTAGCTCATATCTTTTGACCATGTACTTACTTAACTTTAACATTCATTAATTACATAAATAAATCATATGAAGTATCTTACCACTAGATTTCATATGGAATATTTCACACTCTCTTGCTGAACTAATTCTGAAATCTTTACTACAAACCTCTAAAGGTTTCTTTGTCTAAACTAAAGATGTTGATAATACCATAGTTATTTATTTATTTCAAGCATAAATACCATACTAGGTATATTCTTGATGTGTATTTTAAGTTTCTCTTGATAAAGAATTATCTTTCCACAACTTTGTATAACTCTTACATTTTTATATTTATCATTCATTGCCTATGATTCATGTATAATTGAACTAGTGGTTGAGTATTAGATACCAAAAAACAATATTCATTCCAAAACCTTGAATAATGTATCTTTGTATCCAAGGACACAAGAGATTAATTTTTTTTTAAACTCGATAATAGTTTTACATGAACCTTTCACTTCGCAATAAAGAAGATGTGTACTTCTCACCAATAGCCTAGGTATCACCCTTTCTCAGCCACTTGAAGAATACTCTTAACCTATGTTAATGTTTCTATACTTACTTGGTTTTTGTACTTTAATACCCATATGTGATAGTAATATAGTATTAAATACCCAAGAAATAAAACTAAAACATTACAATTTACTTTGATGAAGAAACATAAAAAAGAATAGGTAACTTACTTCTTTAATTCAAATAATTGTATTTAAACTTCCATGGTTTTATCTTATGATATAAAAAAAATAAACTCTGTTAATACCTCTTTTATTGATGGAAATTGAAAATGTTCCCATGGAATTATATGCCTTTGTCCTTTATTCCTTGTCTTTCAATTTATTCTCCATAAGAATTGAAGATAAAATTGCCTTTGATATTCTTATTCACTTGGAGAACCTTACCTAAATAGGTTATGACGTGTTTACTCAATACATGTTTGTTTTGTAACATTAAATGAGGCTAGAGTAATGGGGAGAAAATGATATTAGAATAGGGTTTATTGAAAGATCATAACCCACATTTCAATTTACATAGATCCAGTGTAACCATTACCTATTCATATAATTGCTTCTCTTCCTCCTAGTAAACCACTCGGAGATGAGACTTCATGTTATAACATCTGTGTCTTGATGAAGCAATTCGCAGCTCACACCATATGTTGATGAAATCATAATTAAATAACCATAATATGATATATACATTACCCTCCTCTATGAAATTTAACCTTTTCTTCCTAAGGTAACTTAACAGGTGTTTGGGACACTTGAACCTTCAGTTTCCAATAGTATTATACGCAAGTGCCGGTACTATTCTTGGATATTCATGTCAGTGAGGACATTTACTTTGTCTAATATTTATTGATGTCTTTAAACTTGTGGTATAACTTTCCATTTTTAACAAAATTAAATTTCATCAGATTAGTACTTTTATTTGGATTACCGATTTAGACATTTTTATTAATTAATTATATCATTAAATGTCATCCACTATTTTTATCAAATTCAAGGAACTCTTTATATGAGAATCAGAATACTATATTTCCTAAGTATTCTAGTGGAAAGGATCTCGGAACTACCCCTCATAGTCTACAACCTTTTTCTATTCCATTACTTGGAGGGTTCAAGGTTAGATTTTGGCTAGCCAACCGCATGAACTCCTGGTTCCAAGATCTGTTGAGTGAAGTTCCAAATTCTTAAATTGTTACTTGATTTACTTAATAATTGCCTATATAATTACAAAAATCTATATTTGGCTATTTATTTTATGAAATTTTAGTTAAGACAACCCACTACTCTCATAAGAACTCTAAGAGGTACCAATAGCTATGACAGGACCAGAACACCAAACAGCCTATTTTGTTGAAATTTGAATGATGGAAGGCGGTTCAAAATTAATATTTCTATGAAGGTTTTATTATTTTTAATGCGATGAAATAAATCATTTTGTATTTTCTAAGAATGTACTATGTGATCACACTCACAACTGAAAACCCAAGAAATAGAAAACTCCAACGCGTCACATGTTCATTTTATCTTGCATGCTTGTTTATTGTTATTCTATGCGTTCGTGCATCAACTACACATACATAAAAATATTAAACAATGAAAAAAATAAAATGATGACCTTGTCACGACCCGATACTAATGGTTGATATTTTGAGTGAATAACTGACCAACATAGACCCTAGGGGTAATACATTCAGTCGCGTAGCTTGTAACTTGTATTGTAGTATTTTCCCACCCAATGCGTTATGGTTATGTATTGTGTGTCTCCATAACTCGGGATGAAGTGCGTCAGTGGTCGTCTCTTCATTATACAAAATTACTCGCTCACATGTGTGGGGAACTAGGGAGTAGATATACAACTCAGTAGTGGATGTGCAGGACCTTATATATAGTGACTCAGATATGATATGCAGATCGTCATTTATTAAATAAACAAATTATTACAACACCATGAAATAATTAAATAATTCATTAAATAAATACGAACCAAACATGCATTGGTCAGTCCTTGGCTCAGGACCAGTCATATATGCATTAAACTCATGTATTTAAAATAAATTTTGAAATTAAATTAATTTTGAATTAAAATATTAATTGAGGGTATTATAAATGAATTAAAATTCACTCTTATTTTTAATTCAATAACTACGTCGTTTAATCCTGATTAATTAATTTAATTCTAAAAACAAAAAAATAACTAATTAATTTAATTCAACACCAAATTAAATTAATTTACACAACATTAAATTTTTAAACAAAAAATTAATATTAATTTAATTTAATTTTCAATTGAAATTAAATTAATTTTTTTAATTAACTATTTATTAAATTAAAAAATACTCAGGCCCCGAAAAAATTGTGCATGGCCTGTGCGGGTCGGGCCAAACCCACACAGGCCCACTCCAAGCTATACAGAACCCATGAAAGCGCATTCTAAGCTGAGCAGTCCCACCCATGCCCGTTCTTAGCTAGACAGTCCTACCTGATCCATTTTTAGGACCAGTTCCACTCTATACAGACTAAACACAACCCGTAGAAGGGGTTACCTCAGAGTGGAGACTGGATCTAGCTGGGTCATGACTAAGGTGTATATCAAATAAGGATTCGAGTATTGTTGTCCATGCCCAAGGCAGTTCTAACCGAGATGGAGATGCAGGCGAAGGACTCTTGGTGGCCAGAGCTCGCAACAGAGCAGGAGGGCAGCACCAGGTGGATCCATTTGTCTGTGGTAGTTTAGCGAACACCAGCACAGCGCGGTATCAGGTGATCCACTGCAGTTGTCGCTCCTCCATATCTGAGTCCTAGAGTCGCCACAGCATGGGGAGGTCAACGTGATATAGTGGATGTCGTAGGAGCTAGGGACAGCAGTCGGTGGGTGTTGGTCAGAGGCTTGTCCTGCCCAAGGTGGCTAGTGGTACGGCCTGGTATGAGGGGTGAAAATAGAGGTGCCTGCGAGCTCTGGTGAGACACCACAGCGGATTCCCAGAAGGGCCCGTCGTGGCCTAGTGGTGGTGCGATAGCCTGGTTCAGCGCAGTGTGGTGTGCCGATATAGCTAGAAGGAGGAGTTATGCACCAGAGTTTTACCATGGGAGAAGGTCATCCATGTGGTGGTCCACCATGTGGAAAAAGAAATAAAAACTAACCCGTCCTCCCTTTTTAATATCAATTACACCTGATAGGTAAAATAAAGCTTGACCCCCTTTTTGTATTTTATTTTATTTTAGGTGACCTGTGAAAAACAAAACACCCACCTATATTTTTTTATTTGATTAGAAATCCATCAGCCCTTTCAAAATTTTTATAAATCCTAAAATTTAGGCTTTGGTAAAAATATAATTATTTTCAAAAATTATATCAATCATTGTATAAAATAATATAAAGCCAGAAATAACTATTCCGGTGATAGGAAGTCCACCCGGTCATCTTTTATAGAAACATCATAAAACAACCTTTCTAAATCCAATTTTTAACTTCAGATGACCTTAGATTGATCATCTGATATCAGATTAAGATGAGGTATGTGGATTTGGGACCGTAATGATTTATTCTTCATAGATTAACAAAAATTTAATTTTTTTTGACTTAAAATCAACACGTAATCCCTCTGATACCAATTCAAAGAACTAGGCACGTAGAGGATACCACAAAAATGGGTTTTTTTTTTAAATCTCCAATGTTTGATATATACTTGTTGACATAGGTGAATCACTAACCATTTTAAATCTAAGGATATCACACGAATAGTTATAACCTCCAAAATAAAACTGTAAAATACCTAGTTTAGATCTAAAGTTGTGCACGACGTTTTCACATTGTTGGCAATCACTACAAGAAAAATATGAAGTCGAATTCCTCTAGATCATACACATACACTTTGAGAAACTATGGGAACATCTTTCATTGAATTCTGAGTGCTAGCGTGGAGATCTGACGATGCCTTAGACGCTCTAATGATCACCACATCGCCTTGCATGAGATTCCTGAGATAGATCTCAATCTACGCTCCTGAATCCAGAGCCTCTCTCTCTAGATTGTGGGAGAGATAACAAAAGAGATAATGGATATGAATAGTACTTGGTGTGAACCTCTCATCTCCTAATTATAGTGTTTAATAAATTACCCAAAATGGAACCCCGACCCTTGAATAATTTTACACACTAAAAATGAAAAATTATGACTGTTTAACTAAGTCATAATTATTATTACATTCCAATAATACATTAAAAACATATTATGTGATAATAAATGATTCATTAACCTGACTCTTCGTTCCCATAAAAAAATTAATTGAACCTTGAATATATTAAAAAAATATTTGTTCAATTAATATTTCCATATATTTACTTAAAACTTGTAAATACATTTAATAAATAAATTCAATGCTCATTATTCTTAACTTAAATAATATGAATTTATTTATTACATTGGTGATCGTATCTCCTTGGACAATTCTCGAAACCCTGTGGTGGAGTCCACCATGCCCAAAACTCCTATTCAACTGAATAGGGAAGATTTTTTAATACACTATTGTTTGTGACCCTCTAGGCACTTATCTCAATAATATTGAATACTATTCACAGACAAAGAGTGGGTTATAGAATCCCATCATGGCCCCTAAAGAGATAATGATTTTCACAGTAGGAACAAAAAACCTAAGAACATGCATTGTGTAATATAATCTATTTGTCATTAATATCTCATGAATAAGGATGCACACCCGTGTCATCGCCCAATTATTTCTTTATTATTTGTTGATTTAATTCAAAAGATTTACATTGTATGACCATGGCCATGGATTTATCAAGTTACTACAATTCTAATAAATATGTCATGAGATATATTACTTCTATAACCAAGAAGCGACAAATCCTTTCTTGACCATTCAACCAATGCCATTCCACCAGTGACGCAACCAACACAAACTACCTCACCATGATTTCAACATCATGGTTTTCATCTATCATAAAAGTATGTAATCAAATAGATTAAATTGGTAATGATCTCATGTCAGGAGACTATTACACTTGATCATAGAAAGGAACATCCAATGACACCATAAACATGTGGTGTTCCAATTAGCAAGTGTGTCTTCATGATCTCACTACTATAGATCACCAAGTGAAAACTTCATGAGAAGAAGTCTCAATGCTTATGAGCCCCCATTACTTGATAGTCAAACATCTATTGTGTCTTGTCAGTACAATGCATCTAGACCATATAACATATTTAAGAATAATGTCATGGTATCTAAAGGTTCTCATTATAGCCTAGGATCTTCTATAACCTTTTTATACAACAATTAATCTATGGGAATTACCATTAAATAGTGGATGAAAAATATATACACTATAATGGTAAGTAACCATCATGTATATATAACTCTATAAATGATATGGTAATCAAAAGTACTGAATAGTTGGGTCTAGGTAACTCACTATTTCAACACATAGAGAGGTGGTTATCCTTTCTCATCATGTAATGATAATCACATTAGATAATATTAACACATGTTTTATTCTCATTTCATGTCATATATTTATGTTATTAATTATACCAATGAAATGTTCAAGTATTATTGACTCGGGTTTCCATATCCCTTGTACTCATTTCTTATAATACAATCCACATCCCATGAGTCGTGATTTATGGTCTATATTTTATTACACATGATTCTCTTATGTTAAGGATATATATCTTGATTATGATTTCATATCCATATGACCTTATTATGATCACTTATGATATTCGATTAATGAGCCTTATATTAAACCTTACTAAGCATACGATCTCACCCATTTCTTATGTTTCTATTCCTATGAAATTAAAAAGAGTATTGCATATGAAATTTATAAAAGGATAGTATTTAAAGATAATATTTTGAGAGATTTTAAATACTTGTTTTGAAATAATAAGATCACGTATCTAATATTAAAAGACACTAAACCTTTGGATTTTAGGATTTTGTGTGAATTTGTGAGAATTAATGCTTAAATTATATAAAATATATGTGTGTTATGTTCAAGTAGTCTCACGTGGTATCTAATCTGGAATGTAAAGAATATTTTTTATGCACCACAACATGGAGTGTTGGTCTAAGTCATATTATTTAGTATCAGAGAATAATTTAGTTTCTTTAGGGATCAATACAAAAATAGTAATGAAACCATAAGGATAAGTCTAAATATAGTAAAAACATTCTAAAATTTTGGTAAAGTAGAGAGTGTGTGACTTACTTGAAATAAAATGTATGTATGGGTAAAAAAAAAATTAGATCTAGGCTTTGGAATAGAATTAATAAGTAGTGATAATCTATGAAAAATGTTGGTTTGGTATTAAATCAGAATTAACTTAGTGCATAACCCATGGTCCTAACAACACTTGTGGTTTGATACTCTTAAGGGATATGATTCAATTGATTAACATGCTCTCTAAACACCATTATGAATCATTTATGTGTATACACTTCATAATTTAAGGTATACATGTCATTTCTGTGCTACTTATTATATGTTTATAGTTTTCCAATTATAAATTTATTAATTTAGATATTATCATACCTAAACTTTCCTTTATTAAAAGTAATGGTTGGATCCTAGAGGAATTGAGTAAATAGAAAGTTCGATGGAAAATGAAATTATTTTCCAATACACAAACAAATAGGATGGGCGATATGGTGATAAAATTAATGTAAATTCTATACCATGTTATGAATAATACCTTAAACCATGTTGATCCCATTAATGCACTAAATAGGGAGAAACACATTAGTCAGTCCTGCATGAGTCAATGACCACAGACCTTTAGTGGTTCCTCTGATCCACTAATTATTGAGAAATGTAACAATTCAATAAAAATATATTTTTTATTATCTATTTATCAAGTAATAAAATGTTTATGTTATCTATTTATCATTTGGAAGATGAATTTCTCTAATAGTGGACTTTGATAATGAACATAAGGCCAATGGAAGAAGTTGGCTCCCTGAAATATGTGTTTAATGTACTCTTCAAACTAAATGGAGAGATAATACCTTAAGATAAATAAAAAGGATTATTAATCCATTATTTCCTAGGACTAAAACTTCACACTACTTGTAAGGTACACTTTTAGTTTTATCATTGACCCTAGAATAAAAATTGAACATTTCTTTAGTATCTAAAAGACAAGTCTCTAATATCCATTGACTATAAGGGACTTTGGTACCTTTGAGTAAATAATTCATTGTGCACTTAAGGTGTATATGGAAACTATATTCTCTCATTTTATTCATGTATTTGGTAATAAGAAAAGGAAAATAGAGTTTCATGGAAACTTGAATGAAAAGTCACATGAAGGAAATAAAATTCAATCACCTACATGCCCAAAGTGTGGGAGGAAGAACCCCAAGAGATTTCCTAAAAGGAGTGAGAAAATACTTCAAGTGTGGAAGAAAGTTCATCAAGATAATGAAGGTAAAATTTATATGAAGAGAATATCTAATGAAATAGATGAAGGATAAGCATGACCTAATGAACCACCCACAATCTAATTCTTCAATTGTAAAGAGTATGTGCATTACACAGAAAAGTGAACCAAACCAAGAGTTAATGATATCAATTGATGTTATCAACCTCATAAAACAAGGGGACAAGGGAAGATGAATGCAGTAACAACTAATGAATTAGGTCATGAAAATGAATTGGTGTCAGTTACATTGATCATCCACTCAATAACTATAAATATTTTATTTGATTCTTATTCTACCCACTCTATTATATCTATAATTATTTCTAAAATCATCAATTATTTATACCTATGATTAAATATTCAATTATTAGTGAAATATCTTAGTGTAAAAATGATTTCTTCTCAAGTATAGAACTCTTATCCAATATAAATTTATGATAATCTAATTTAAACAAATCGTATTCACCCTTTAGTAAAATGTTATGTGATTTTGGGCATGGATTTTTCATGTCTATACAGATTTCAAAATAATTATCGAATTAGGGAAATCACATTTCATAGCCAAAATAAAACTAGGACTATAAATCAGTACAATCCTAAATATTAAATCTTTAATGGAATTATTTTCCACTATATTGGTCTCAATATCCAATATAAGAGGAATTTGTATCAAATGGTTTGGAAAAAACTCTATATTGGATATGCATATTAGGAAGTAATAAATTAGTTTCATATTTTTACCTATAATGGTGTGGTTGATATTATAACCTGATTCTTTTCAACCTTATGGATTACCTTATCTATTTTCATTAGTGATTAATAATTCAAATTATGAGGATAAAATTTATTAAAGGTGTGGAGAATATGACACCTTGATATTTTAGTATGTATTTCCCTTTAATAAACTATATGCAAGGCTGATTTTTTTTACCTTCAAAGGGAGTTATCTTCACTAAGGTTGATCCTAGATCAATCCCAATCCAAACTCCAACAAATATAACTTGAGAAAAATCAGTCATGCAAGAAATTCAAGCTCATGGAAACTTCTATGAGATCCATGCTAGTTGAATCACCACCCAACACCACCACTGCTACAAATCATATCTATAGGTTTTATGTGGAGATCTTAAAAGTTTTTTTAAGTAAAATATATAATGATATAAATACATAATTATCAATACAATAAATTATATATATCATTAGAATTGTTATACATTTAAAAATTATTATTTTTAATAAAAATATATAATAGCTAATGAAATAATTTTATGCATAATAATTTATTTAACTAAAAATTGTGTTTTTATCCACAATGAATTTATTTGAGGAAAAATAAATATTTTTTAGTTAAATTATGATTTTTCATAAAATTTATTATTAATATTAATAATATATTGACACTCATCTAATTAGTAATTGAAATTAAATAAAAAAATAACACATAATATATAAAAAATCACTTTTAAAAAAAATTATTATTTATATATATATTATGTTCTAAATTAAAATTTATTTTCATCATATTTATAAATTTAATTATATTAAATTGATTTCAAATTTAGATTCAACACATCAAAATTTGTTAAAAGGGGTCAAATTATATTTTTATGATAAGATTAATTACTATGGTAAGTATTTAATCAAGTTTAGTAAGGGTAAAATGGGTAACATAATATTGATTCAATTTTGTTATATTAATTTGAATAAAATTCCTTCAAGAATACCTTTTTTAGGAAAAAAATTTATACCCGCATGTATATTGAACCTTTCCTTATCTAACTTTCCAAAATATCAAATGATTCCAACTTTACCTTTCACCAAACATTTTTTTCCAAGGAAATTTCCCTCTTTTAACCTATAAAAGGATATCACTTACCCCAACATAAAGCCAAACTTTTCCTTCAAAATCTCATTAAACCTCTACCCATTCTACACACCATATATCCATCTTCAGCATATGGAAACTTATGTTCCCAAGAAGAATCCCTAAATATTCAATTTCTAAGAGGTCCTTCAAGAGAAGATTAAAGTTCTAAATGAAGTTAAAGATATTTTTTGGATGATGAATGTAAATTAGTTGAAAGATATTTCATGTATATAGAGATTAATGGTAATGGGGTTTTTTAACTTAGATTCCATTCATTATGTTATGATCATTATTCTTAAACATTATTCATATAAGTTGGGTACATTATACCTTGTGATTGAATTATATTATACTTCATTATATATTCATAGTGATTTACATTTATTTCTTATAAAATACTTTTCATATGATTCTTTCTTAAAAAATTATATGTTTGTCAGGTATTTGTTTAACTTAGTTCCCTTTCATTAATTAGTAATATTTCTTCTTGAACTCCATTCTTCTAAGATTCACAAATTTTATCCATGAATATGTTATATTATATTTCATATTTATTTTCTAGGGAATTTAAATTTTCACACCAAAGTATTATTCTTTTATGAATTTTCTTATTCATGAAAATGTGACGTTGTAAATATTAATTCTCATCCTCTCTAATATATATTTTCCCCCCATGCCTGTATTCCTTATTTCCAAAAAAAATTAATTTATTATTTTTAAATTCAAATATTTATCATCCCCTGTGATCTTAATTTTTACCTTAACTACTTTTGAAAAAAATTATACTATTATTTTTAATGAAATGAATTTCATTAAAATTGTTTTAAAAGGTTAAACTGTATTTTCCACAACTATCATTTATTTTATCTTCAATTACACATTTTATATTCTTTTTTATTATATCATGTCAATATTACATTATATAAATTTCTCTTTTGAAATAATTATTTACAAATTCTTCTTGTCATCTTCTTGAAAATGATAATTCAATGTGGTTTGTGACTTCATTTTCAAATGACTTTGAATTTTTTTTAAAAAAATTAAAAGGAATCCCTTTTTAATTTTTTCAAATACTAATTCATTTTCTCACTATATTTGTGGGCTTTCTTTATGAATATTCCATTATATAGTTTCATGTTTTTTCTAAAGAAGTTTTTATTCCCATTATTTTGTAAAATATTTCTTCAAAATATATAAAAACATAAAGGGTATTTCTTCTTCTTTAACTATGTGAATTTTAGTGCTCTTATAAATTTTTTTTCATTTATATCAATATCGTTTTATGTTTCTTATAATTCATTGGGGATATTATCTAATTATACCTTCCAACTTATTTTATGAGCTCAGAAGAGGGTACATATGTTTTTGGCCTAATACCTAGAGGTTACACCATTTTTTATCCTAATACCATGAGGTTATAAGGGTAGTTACCCAAATACCAAGAGGGTACACAAGTTTTTATCCAAGACCAATGGGGTACATGAGTTATTATCCGAATACCAAGGGGTAGACTGGTCATTATCAAAATCTATTTTTATTTTTGTAAAGTGGTTTTCCTATTCCATTATTTAATGATTGACTCAGTAGATAACCATGATTTATGTTCTAATCTTACATGCAAGTCATATACTTATGTAATGCATCAGACCTATATCATGATCGCATATTATTGACTCATGTTTCCACTTCCCTTGTACTGATGTCTTATGATGAAAGACTTATGTAATTACTCACTATTTATGGCCAACATTTTATTAGGTATTACTATCTTATATTATGACCCTGTATCTTGATTATTCTCTCACAATCAAATGATCATGTTATTTTCACTTATGATATTCAATTGATGTCTCTTTTTTTACCTTTTCTAAGCATCTAAACTCAACGCTTTTCTTATGTTTCCATTCATAGGAAATAAAGAATAGTTTTATGGATGAAATATTTAGAAATATATCTTTTTTTGTGAATATTTTGGGAAATTTTGAAAAATTATTTTGAAATATTAAGACCATGTAGCTAATATCTAAATATACTAAACCTTTGGGTTTTGTGTTTGTATGCTATTTTTTTATCCATAATTATTAAATGGTGAAAAGTATATTTTTTATATTCAACTATCCAAGATTTGTATTAAATATATAGTGTAAATAATATATTTTCATTATTGGACCTATGAGTGTGGGTATAGGTCTTATTAACCTCCATTTGATAAAGAGTTCCCATTACTGGGCTACACCAGACACAAAATGTTTCAAGTAAATTTATGGACCCCCTCTGCTATTGAAGGTTGGGAAACTGGGATACCTAAAGTTGTGTGGAGGAGGATTTACATCTAAACATTCAAGATATGGTTTCCTATCAAGATTCACTTGGTCGTATAATCCTTCATTGGCTTCCATTCATGTGGTAAGGGACACTATAAATTTTAAGGTATATGATGGCAATGTCATTTGATCCAATCCATGAACGAGGGTAGTAGGTGAAGTCTAATGTGGTCATATTGTGTACACAAGTTGTTAAAATACAATTCAAGATGAACCTAGGTGTCTTTCCCAAAATGATATAATCTAGCTCCACAAGAAAGGAAACTCTTGGTTATTCTCAATCACTAGTCTTAAATAAACCAATTGTAGGGATTCAAAACTAGATTTATGATTCGAATCTATTATTATTGGATGGTAAAACCACTATTATTAAGGGGGATATATGGGAGGAGAAACATTCTATTATTATTTAAAATTATACTCAGTAGGAATATTTCCCCTGAGTAATGTGGCATTTCTCTATTTCATATCATTTATATCGGCTTTGTATTGTGCTAGTTTTTATTTAATGGAGATAATTTCAACCTTTCTAGGTGGTGAGTGGGATATATTCACACCATTCCATTTTTATTTTTCTAAAGCGTTTTGAGTGGTTGGAAACTAAACATTTAGAGAGGAAATATTTTGATTTTTCCTCTAATGTTGGGTTCATACACCTTATTCTTATGTTTCAATGTGGACTAAATCATGGAAATATTCTCCTTTATTATGTCCATATGAGTTTATGTCTCGACCCATATACTCTACTAGATTAGAATTGATGACATTAATTGATTCATATTAGGTAGTAAGGATAAAATAATTATAAAACTCTAAATAATATGCTAGATATTCATCCCTTGTTCCCTCATTAAGAGGAAAAATATAATATTACTTTTTATTCCATTTCTTAGTAAACTGGTTAAGAATGTCAACTCTATAGGGTTTAATGTTTTCAGATTGATGTTTTTTGGTAAGTGTCCTGTGGATGGTGATCATTAGGAAATCAATTATCATATTCATTAAGCTCACCCTAAATGATAGTGGTATATCATGTATAAACATGAATGGTTGAGTTATTAGCTATTGGATGTCACCACATAGTCTGTAAAAGACCGACTTTCTAAGAAGATATGGGGGAGGGATTAAAAATTCCCCCAGACTTGGGGTGGTCTTGACTTGATTCTTCCATCACCACCACTTTATGTTAATGACAATTCGAAGATATTAAGGGATTTGGAAGTGGTAAAAATAACTCTAAACCTGCAAGAAGGGTATGCTCATCAATGGGTGACATAGAATTTTCCATTGCAATTATTCTGATCTAGTGTCCATTAATTCAGGCATGTTATAGGTGTAGTGAATGTTTATAATTTGAGCTAATCATCATTGTGTGTTGTTATACGATTGTAAAATTTACCTTTCCCGATTGGGATACTCATAGAAATTTTTTGAAAGTTTAGTATATGACTTTATCAATAGAACATTCCCTCCGATCACATTGATTTTCTGCCTTAGTGGTGGTAGTATTTCATTGAATGAACTAACTAGCATTTGAATCATTAGTCCCAAGTTCTATCCTACTGTAATGGTATTGTATGATTCCTTCCTTGGGGGACTCTAATGGTCTGGGAATGGAGTAATGTTCAATTCAATGTACTTATCCCATCCTTGGATATTCAAATCAGATGTAGAATCAAGAATTATCTACCAAGGTATCTTCAGACTAAGTATACAAGAAAGTAATGTGTGTGGATTTTCATGCATCCCTATTCAATATTAATATTTTCTTAATAATACTACATAGTGTAATACCTAGGTTTGATCCCTTGCATAGGCCACTCACACACACTTATTTTATATTTTCATTGTAATATTAAACTAAAATATACTACAATAGGAATTTTATAAAATTCAAGTAATGTAAAAGTATATAAATACAAATTAAAAAATCATAACATAAAGAAATGGAAAAAAAGTTAATGAGAAGACATTGTGACCATAAGGATTTCATAGTGTGGTTAATGTTATTATTTAAATAACCCTCAATATTCTAATCAATGTTGAGATCAAGAACCGTCACTCAATACCCACTTGGTTTAATTTTTATTACCCCACACTGAGACCTCATCATGTGAGGAAATAATCTTTATAAAGTTGGTTTGGAGACCTCTTTGACAACTGATAATTTCTAAGATAAACTCCATTATAAGAATAACATAACTAATAAAGGTAATGAAAATTTAAAAACAAGGAAGAATAACATAAAATTAGAGAAAATAGGGAAAGCACTCACTATTATTAGTTCAACCACTATTGAAATTATAAGCATATAATAAGGAGTGACTTGAAAGTATAAGAACTCAAGAATGACCCACTACTTTCTTTCAAGAAAATGCCAAAGTTAGTTCCCCATTTTCAAGGAGATAAGAAAGCATGATGTGAGAACACAAAAGTGATAAGAAATAATGATATAAGAATTGAAGGTTCCAGGCGCAGCGGAAGCATGGTTGGGACGGGACCCAACATTGATTTTTACCATGATCAATGATTTTTCTAGGATCAATATAATGATGAACTCCAGTCTCCATGAAATATAATCAAATATTTAGAAAAATAAAGAAGAGGCCTGAAACCTTTAGATAGAATCTTTCACATCATGTTTATAATTAATTTAATTAATTTCATAAAGAAAATAATACCTAGATATTCGGTATTTTCTTCATTGATAATGTTGATCATCTGGAATGACCCTTCTAGATTATCTATTTTCCCTTGTAATGATCCAAACTAGAATCCCTCTAGTGGTGATCCACATGTGCTCTGATGGCCTCTGATCGACACCGCTCATTCTTCAGGTGCTAGCATGGTGAAGTGAGTATCTTTATTTGGTCATTCTTGATCGCTTGTCCTTTGGAATTGAAAAATGACTCTCATTCTTCATAGTTGGAAGAAGAGGATTCGAAAGAGAAATTGTTTCGCTCAACAATTCTCAATTCACCAAGCTTGTGGTGTCGTGTGGTGTATGGAACAATAATCTTACTTTTCTATTTATATGTATGGAACTTCAATTGCAATATTTAATTACATAACAACAATTAAATAAATTCATGAATTTAGAAAAAACCCATGCTCACAATAATAATACCACATCATTATTTATGGTGTGCCAACTTGCGCAAAACGAAATTATAAATAAAATTCCACATCAAAAAATAATAGCAGATTCAATATTATTTTAACTTGTGCATACTAGTTAAATAATTATTTAACATCTTGAAAATAATTATTTTACTACCTGATCATCCTTGGTTCGTACGAACTCCACTTTTATTTATTGAACAGCCAACTAAATAAATAAATAAATTATTCTCTTAAATAAGTATTTTAATTACAAACTAGTAAATAAATATTTTTTAAAATGTTCAATAAAATAAATATATATTTTTTATTTAATTTATGTGACCATTTTAACTTGAATAAAATTATTCCAAGGTCTTGAGAATAATATTTATTGAATTCATTAAATTCCAATAGAATTTAACTGAGACCATAAAAAACACTTAGTGTGTGTCCCTTTATGATTCTTTCTTGTTGGCATTAGGCGGGATTTCCTAAAGTCCAAGAGTATTATATATCAATGGGTCAATGAACCCAATAGAAAGAAAATAAAGTCGCAACAATGACATCCACATATGAATGCTCACTGTGTAATATAATCCCTTTGTCGCAATATCTCATCAAGCAGGTTTCATGATAGTGTCATCAACTTTTATGCTTGATACGTCGTTCTTTGACTACCTGAAATAAACTCATCATTACACCATGGAAATGGAATTCCGCATGACGGTTCTGTTTCAATCAAAAGGATGAGATATCAACTTCCATAAATGGAAGGTACAAATCCTTCCTTGACTTATCCATTAATAACCTGCCACTCGTGACGCACCCAACGTACCCTACTTCCTGCCAACTGTCTGTGTGGTGGTTTTTGTTATTTAATCAAAGTGCACAATTAGTGACATATATTAATGATAATATTAAATTATAAGGATCATTATACACACTCGCAGAGAGAAATATCCGATGATACCAAAACATGTGGAATTCCTGCTAATGGGTCTGTTCTCATAATCTCATATCTTAGAGATTACCAAGTGCAAAATTCATGAGAGGAAGTCTCATCTGCTTATGAGTACTCACACATGATGTTCTTCATACTATGTTACCCATCATAGTATGTCATCCAACTGTAGAACTATATTTATGAATATTGTTATATCATTTCAAGTTTCTCATCATAACAGGGAATTTTCATGACCTCATCAACGAATCAAATACTCTAGGACATTATTATATCATGTTTATGTAGAAAAATGAACAATATGTAATAATACATTAAATATCCATGTAATAAAATTAAAACCAATTGGTTCTTGGACACCAACTCTTAGAAACTCCCACTTGGACTAGAGACAACTACCTACGAATTTCAGATCACTAAACCTCACATGGTGATCATGTATCTGCTGATTCAAGTCTTTAGTCAAGGGGTCCACCACATTTTCTTATATGGAAATACTACTCACTGCAACTACACATATCTGAGAAAAATCATTCAAGAGATGATACTTACAAATTATGTTCTTCGTCCATTGATGTGACCATGGATCTTTTGCGAGATCCATAGTTGTAGTACTATCATAGTATAGTGTAATGGGATCATTACTGCTAGGTATCACATCTAGATTATGGATGAATCTTTGCATCCAAACCACTTCTTTAGCTGACTTAGAAGTTGTGATATACTCGGACTCTACTATAGAATCTTCCACCACACTCTTCTTTGAGATCTTCCAGCTCATTGCACCTCTATTCAATGTGAAGATGTATCCCATTTTCAAATTCAAGTCACTTTGATTAGTCTGGAAACCAGAATCTATATATCCTCTGATGACTAGTTCCTCATATCCTCCATAAACCATGAATATATCCTTATTATGCCTTAGATACTTTAATATAGTCTTGAATAATATCTAATGGTTGTCACCTAGGTCATCTTGATATCTTCCTACTTCACTCAATGCGTAGGCAACATCCAGCCTAGTACAAGCATGGAATACATGACTGACCCAATTGATGATGCATATGGAGTCCTTTCCATTATCTTTCTTTCCTCAGGTGTCTAAGGACACATTTTCTTGGAAAGATGAATGCCATGTGACGCTAGAAACAATCCCCTCTTAGATTGATCTATACTAAATCTCTTCAGTATCTTATCAATGTATGTACTTTAACTTAGGCCCTATAATCTCTGAGATCTACCATGATGGATCTTGATCCTAAGAATATATACTACCTTTCCCAAGTCCTTCATAGAAAATCATTGATTCAACCATGCCTTAATATACTATAAGATCGGTATCTCATTTCCAATAAGTAATATGTCATCAACATATACTATTAGGAAAATGATTGTACTCCCACAAAAATATTTGTAGACACAAGGCTCACATTCATTCTTGATAAAAACAAAATTTCATTATGGATTCATCAAAATGAATGTTCCATGACCTAGATGCTTTCTTTAATCTATAAATGAATTTCTACAACTTGCATGCCATATTGGAATCCTTTGGAGTCATAAACCCTTCAGGTTGTGTCATGTAGAAATCTTCCTGAAGGTTCCTATTAAAGAAGGAAGTTTTGAAATCCATTTTCCAAATCTCATGGTCATGATAAGAAGAAATGGACAATAGAGAAATGATTGATTTCAGCATTGCAATTGGTGAAAACATTTCATCGTAGTCAATTCCTTGACACTACTTGTACCCTTTTGCAACTAGTCATGCTTTATAGGTACTGATTGGTCCTTCCATGTCTAGTTTCTTCTTGAATACCCATTTGAAACCAACAATATTTACATCAATTGGAGGATCTACCAAAAACCATACTTGGTTTTGGTACATGGAATCCATTTCAAAACTCAAGGCTTCTTGCCACTTGGAAATGTATGTTCCACTTACTGCTTATTTGTAGGTTAGACGATCATTATTATCAACTTATAATGATTAACCATCCTCGGTAACAATAAAATCATACCGTTATGGTTCTCTAACATCTCTTTTACTCCAATACCGAACTTGTGTCTCTGGAATAGATTCTTCTTCCACTGGGCTTTTTGGAATCTGTTTATGTACCAACTCTTGTGTACCTTGATCCTCGACTTCATCCAAGTCTATCTCGCTCCCAGTATATCTTTTAGAAATGTTCTCTCTATCAAGGAATTTGGCATTTATTACCACTATAACATTTTTTTGAGGGTTTGTATTGGTAATATCCTCTTGTTTCCTTGGGGTATCCTATAAAGGTACACTTTGTTCCATGGGGTGTGAATTTCTTAGCTGAAGAGGCCCTATTAAACACTTCACTACCCCACACATATAAATTCAATTCAATGGATTTTCCTACACTCCATAACTCTTATGGAATACCATTTATTGATTTATTTGGTACTTGGTTTAGTATGTGTGTTGTTGTTTGTAACGCATACCCCCAAAAGTATAATGGAATACTTGCATGACTCATCATTGATCTCACCATTTCCAACAAGGTGTGGTTCCTCCTTCCACTTACACCATTCCATTGGGGTGTGTAAGGAGAAGTGAGTTGGGATAGGATCTCAAACTCCCATAAGTAATCAATGAAGTCTTGATTAAGATATTCCCCACCTCGGTCTGAGTGGAGTTTCTTAATATTCATACCAAGTTGGTTCTCAAATTCATTCTTGTATTCTTTGAACCTATCAATGGAATCTGACTTATACCTCATTAAGTATATATATCCATATCTACTAAAATCATCAGTAAAAGTTATGAAGTATGATTACATACCCCTTGCTTCAATGTATCCAATGAGTATGACTACATGAGAACTAGTTGGGGAACCTTCTCCAATCTTATCATGAAAGAGTTTTGTAGAGATCTCAAACCTTTTTTGTCTTTCTCTCTCCTAGTAAAGACCATAGAGGTGCTTTAGCATGCTATAAGCATCCATGTTTTCATGAGAATCATGAGCTCACTTGACATTCATGATGATATCAAACATAGAACGTTGATTGCGTCATTCATATGTTTCTCATAGACTAGTAAATCCTCATAACTCACCTCTTTGGTAGGAAAATCAGTTAATCATGACTCTAGAACAAAAGAATTTTGTTCATAGCATAAGATAACCCAAAGGTGTCTAAACCATTCCTGGAAGTTAATGTCGGTGAGGATGTTGTCTTTATCTAGAATTGATCACAGGGATAGTCTGGTTGATGAGATTATCATTTTTATTCTATAATTTAAAATATAATATCATTAGTACTTTCTTGAATATGTTTTATGAGAAATAATAAATTTTATTAAGTCTCCCACTATTTTATCAAGTCCCAATGACCCTCACCATATAACTATGAATGTCCATTTTCCATGACATTCTAGTGGAAAGGATCCATTTTCACCTTCATATAACCCCAACATGTATTGTTCAATCTATTAGAAGGTATTTAGGTAGGAAGGTCTTTGCCAACTATGGGATTGCATCTCTTTGATCTATTGAGTGGACTCCCCAATCCCGAAATCATGACTTTGGATTTCCTTAACTCTTGCCTCCAATATTACACCATGTCTAGCAAGGGCTACTCTTCTTGATGTAATATGGTTAAGTCAACCCTAAACCTTTCATAAGGGCTACCTGTATAGAAGTAAGTGTTCCAACAAGGGTTGGTCAAACACATAATTTTATTGATTTTTTCCCTTAATCAAGTAACAGAAGGCTTTGTATGACTTAATATTTTTTTTTAGGTATTTTTATCTCTTTTGAGAGAATTTCTTATTATCATTATGACAAACTTTTTAATATTAAGGGTAACTTACTTAAGTGATTAACCATGTATTGAAAATATTTACACATAATTTCAGTTTATTTTATTTCCATCTTGCATGCCTGTTTAATTCATTAATTATGTGATCATGAAAACACATCCATAATCATAAACCATGCGACTGATAGAAAAATAATAAATTAATCGCATGATCATGAACTTTTCTAATGGTTAGTTTATCTATTGGTTGATAAACTAACCCTTGCCTAGGGAAGAAACACCTTGAAACTTTTGGGTTCGTGTTTATAACTTCAACCTGTCCACCTCTATATCTCCTGGGATTGGTTTCGTCCTAGTTCCATATTGAGCTGCCTCTACTAGCTTGGGAGTTCCATACATTACATATGTCTTTTTTTAACTCACATGTATGTGAGGGGTAAAAAGAGGTTTTATATAAAAGAAACCTTAGGCACACAGGCCCTACATATTAATGAGGAGAAGGCTCACAGGATAAAAAATTTAATTCAAATAAATAAATTAAAATAAACCATCCACATACAAAGGTCTTAGTCTACCTCATGATCATCTATACATGCAACGATATTTATATATAAATAAAACTATCATTCAATTCTTTAATCTTTATTCTTTAAGATAAATAAAGCTTGAATCAATTAATTATCATCTTTAATTAATCAATCCTTTTATATTAAACCCTTTTCTGAATTTCCTTGAGATTATCATACATCATAATTTTAAACAAATAAATTCATTTAAAATTATCTTTTTACATAACTTGTACCTTGTAGGAAACCTGGTGAATTCCTATTCATAACTACCCAATGAGTAGAAATGAACATTACGTAGATTTTAAATTAAACACATATATATGAAACACCTATCACGTGTTGTGCCTCATATTTACGCATGCACGATGGTACATCTCAGGCGTTTTTATAATATAATATTAAATTTTAATAAATCTACGAAATTTGGATGAGTAAATGACATGTAGTTCCAACTACACAGCGTGTACTATTTCTCATCGACCATACGAAGTACACGCTTGGGGAAATAGCATGAGAGTGTACTTCGGAAATCTTCAGAGTACAAGGTGTGTACAGTGGGCCACATGCTGTGTAGTCCCTCATTAAATGGTCTCTAGCTGGGAAACCCATGTACGGGTTACATGGTCCAACCCTAACCCGAAGGTACTACATGTCGTGTCCATTGGGCCACATGGTGTTTAATCCAGAAACTGCTTTCCACCTATTTTTGGTCAACACACGGAGTCATTAATACTTAGACATAATCCAATGACACAGATTGGTTAGGAATACTAGACCCAGTGCATTGAACCTTGACTACAAATCATGTACTACTGAATACACACTGTGTGTTCTAGTGCTGTACAGACATGAACCTTTGGAACCTCTAGATGAGATCCTCTATTTTATTTTAATCAAAATTAAAAGAACAGATAGATTTTTTAAGGTGAATGAGAAATTAAAGAAGAGGAACCTATCTTGAGATTCATATTTGCCGAATGATTAACTTGAATTCAAGAAACTAAATTATTAAATGCGTAAATCATCAATTAAATATTAAAATAATTATAAAATATGATGTAATCGCTCTAATACCACTTTAAGGTTCTGGTCACGGTGGAAGCATGGTTGGCACAGGACCTAACTTTGATTTTTACCATGATCAATTATTTTGGGATAAACAAGATGATGGACGCTAGTCTCCATGGAATATAATCAAAGATTTAGATAAATAAGGAAGAGGCATGAAACCTTTAGAGTGGATATTTCACATCATGTTTATAATTAATTTAATTAATTTCATAAAAAAATAACACATGGATCTTCAGTATTTTCTTCTTTGATGAGATTAATCATCCAGAATGACACTTCTGGATTATCTCATTGTGCTTATAAGGATACAAACTAGAATCCCTCTAGCAGTGATCCACACATGCTCTGATGGCCTCTGATCGACACCACTCATTCTCTGGGTGCTAGCGTGGTGAATTGATTATCTTGTGTCGGTCATTCTTGATAGCTTATTCTTCGGCCTTGAAGAACATCTCTCATTGTTGAGAGGGGGAAGAAGAGGATTTTAGAGAGAACTTTGCTGTCTAAACAATTCTCAATTCACCAAACCTGAGGTGTCGTGTGGTGTCTAGCACAATAGGCGTACTTGTCTATTTATATACATAGAATTTCAGTTACAATATTTAATTTCATAACATAAATTAAATACATTCATGAACATAGATAAAAATCATTCTTATAATAATAATATTGTGTCATTATTTGTGGTGTGACAACTTGTGAAAAACAAAATTATAAATAAAATTATGCGTCACAAAATAATAGTAGCATCATTATTATTTTAACTTGTGCCAACTAGTTAAATAATTATTTACTGTCTTGCAAATAATTACTTTACTACCGGACCAGACTTCGTTCTCTCGAACTCCACTTCCATTTATTGAACACCAGACTAAATAAATAAAAAAATTATTCTCTTAAATAAATATTTTATTTACAAACTAATAAATAAATATTTATTAAATTTTCAATAAAATAAATAAATACATTTTATTTAATTTATGAGACCATTTTAACTTGTATAAAATTATTAAAAGGTCTTGAGAAAAATATTTATTTCATTAATTAAATTCAAATAGAATTTTACCAAGACCACCAAAAACACTTTCTGTGTGACCCTCTAGGATTCTTTCTCATTCGTATAAGGTGGGCTTGCCTAAAGTCCAAGAGTACTATCTAGAAATAGTTCAAGGAACCCAAGAGAAATAGCATAAAGATGCAACAACAAAATCCTCATATGAACACTTACAGTGTAATATAATCCCTTTGTTGAAATATCTCATCAAGAAGGTTTCATGATAGTGTCATCAACCTTTATGCTTGATATAGCATTCCTTGAATACCTGAAATAAACTCATCATTACACCATGTCCATGAAATTTCATATGACGGTTCAATTTCATTCAAAGGTCTGAGATATCAACTTTCATAAATAGAAGGGACAAATCCTTCCTCGACTTATCCATTAATTGCATGCCACTAGTGATGCACCCAACATACCCTACTTCCCGAAAACTATCTGCATGACGGTTTTTGTCAGTAAATGAAAGTGTGTGAGTCATGACACATATTAAGGATAATGTTAAATTATAAGGATCATTACACATTCTTGTAGATAGAAATATCCAATGACACCAAACCATGTAGAATTATTACTAGTGGGTATGTTCTCATAATCACCTATCTTAGAGATTACAAATTGTGAACTTCATGAGAGGAAGTCTTATTTTCTTACGAGTACTCACACATGACGGTCTGTATGTTATGTGTCCCATCATAGTATGTTATCCAACCATAGAACTATATTTAAGAATATTGTTATAGCATTTCAAGGTTCTCATCATATCAGAGAACTGTCATGACCTTATCTGGGAAAAAATACTCTAGGACATTATTATATCATAATCATGCAGAAAAATGAACAATATGTAATAATACATTTAATATCGATGTAATAAAAGTAAAACCAGTTGGTTCTAGGAAACCAACTCTTACAAGAATAATATTATCAAAGAAAAACCTATATATCTATAAAAAATACCTAACTCCCTTGAAATGAAATTGAGGTAAATATTTATAAAGGAGAGGTGTGGTTTATTTTAAATCCAAATTTTTACTCTAAAATGACACACATAGTTAGCG
Organism: Viscum album; assembly: GCA_963277665.1. Lineage (NCBI taxonomy): Eukaryota > Viridiplantae > Streptophyta > Magnoliopsida > Santalales > Viscaceae > Viscum > Viscum album. Next base: position 196,493,653 of record OY728145.1, read on the forward strand.
GATTAAATATTATAATCTAATAATGTTTCTTTATGAAAATTTATTCCACTAAGACTTGAATATGTTCCCTCCAAATTTTATATTTATTATGAATGATTAGAAAATTTTATGACCAGATTACCAAAGAAAATTTTTATGTCCTAGAAGACTATATTAATTATCATTCTCTTATTTCACACACCTCTATAACCTTGAAATTTGGTTAGATATAGGAACATATTTAAAATTCATCAAAATTTTGAATAGAGTTTGAGGCCCCTCTTGTGAGCTTTATTTAGGCCTTATATGTTTAAATTGAACACTTGTTCCTATTTAATGAAATGTGTCCCGATGAACACCAAAGCCCATAAAAATATTTCATAATAAGACTTCATATAGAAAATTTTAAGGATGAAATAAAAAAATAAATACAAACACATAAATATACAAAATTAATCTAGTTTTTCAACAATTCCAAAAATATTCCTATAATCAATAAATGTGATAATTTGCCTAAAAATACTAATTTGGTAGGACTAAAAAATTTAATTAAATAATGAAATATGTAAAAATATGAGCTTAATAAATGCCTCACACTTAACTATTACACTCTTAAGAAATCTTCTATACTATGTTCAAAATATACTTCCCTCGATAAAAATGGAACCACTGATCAACTCTCACACTCGTGGAAAATATCATGCCTCCAACCTAGATTTAAACTTCCTAAATCCAAAAAAATGGTCATAAAATTCCATTTAATCTCGTGTTATTCCACATGTGCATGTCGTACCAACCCCTATAGAAATATTTTTTTATCTCCCTTAATGATTTTAATAAGAATATTTTATCATTACAAATCACATACATATGATTACTTATTTCCAAGTATCTCTACTTCTTAGAGTCATAAATGTGTCCATCATGAGTCTAATTTCATGGGTTATTCTATGGTATAGGGTTGAAAGGTTTTTAAATGTAAAAACATCAGAGGCCAGATTATGAGGGTTAGGCTCTAATATAATGTAAATTCATAAAAAATCCCTAAAGAATGATATTCTCCTCACTCATATAAAAAATGATCTAGATCTAAAAACCTATTTTTCTCTTCCTTGGGAAATCTATATTTGATCATTTCAGTATAAACTAAATATTTGTTTCCTCTTTCATTATTTTATTAGCTTTTTATCTATTACCAAATTTATAATTATATCTCAAATATGTTTTTTCATAAAGAGTAGTTTATTTTATACTTGAAAATAGTGGTGATCTCCTATAACAGTTTTTGAATGATATTTTGTAGCACCCTCTAACTTTATATCTTGATATCCCCCCTAAAATTATATAAAAATATTGTAGAACTTCAAATTTTAGATCAAACATATTTTTCTTTTCATAAAAATATCACTCATCTTCTCCCTCTCATATATATGGGTTAAAAAATAATCATACATTTGACTTATAATATAGTTTGGAAAAGGATAAATGGTCATAATGTGGCTACCTGGAAAGTTATTCTAGCTCTACTAGGGGCTTAAAAAATGTGATATGAAAGGGAAGTTCAAAATTGGATTTGAATATAAAAAGGGGTTTAAAAATGGTTCCCCAATCATACTTGACACATTCCATGAGATTTATCATATTTAAAAAAGAGGAAAAAAAATTATGGATTGCAAAAAAAATGACTCAAAATTATGAAGAAAAAATGTAATTCTAAATAAGATGAAAAAAAAGGTTTAGAAAAATCTCAGGTTGGGAAAGATATCCACTTTAAATAGTAATAGTGCACATGAATTTCACAATAAATCAGACTTCTTTAATTGGAAATATTGGAAATTAAAAAACAAAATACATATCAACAATTTTTTAAATACTTAAATTTTCAAATTAACTAGTGTCCCAAAAATACCAAGTTGTCTTGAATTTTATAAAGTTTTCTATTTAGATCAATAGATCCTAAATACACTCTAAAAATTAAAAACTGAAGATAAACATGTAAAATTCTAGAAAAAATGAAACACATAAAAATTATAAACAAATCCACCCCCCCCCCCCCACTCACAAACACTTATTATTTAAATACCTTTTTATTTTAGCCAAAATATTAAATAAAAATGATATTAAAAGAAAAAAGTGAAGGAAAGACACAACCTGGATTTATTTAAGTTGTGGAATCCTTAGCTCCTATCAATTTAAAATTAAAATAAAGAAATAAAAAACAAAAACATTGATTTCAATAAAAATTAAAATAGAGAAAGATAAATTGGAAGAATAGGGAAAGACTTGGTTTGATACTCCAAGTGTCTACTAGTTTTTAATTACCTTCAGTTGGTACTTGAAATGGTCACACAAAATTAGATTGTGGGTGTGGTTTCTTGATCATGAAACACTAAAAAATATTCTTTATAGTTATATACAATTAACATTGATTATAAAATAACACATAAATAGATCACTCTAGATCTATCCCTGAATAAATATAGTATATATTTCAAAGTGGAGGGAAGAGAAAGAATATGTCCTATTATTTTTCTTCTACCATGATTTATTTGGTCCCTTATTCAAATTCATTAAGTGAAAACTCATTTATAACTATATTAGACATTTCCTTGAAGTGTGATTCAGAAATAAATTTATCTTGAAAATGATTACAACATGAATAATAAATAAATAAATAATACCCTTTGAGTAGGTCAACATGTAATAATATTTATTCAGGAAAGGACATTGGGAACTCGGTCTCAATAAGGGAATCTTCTTCTTCATAATCCTTCAAGGAAATACATGTGTTATCCAAATCTAAAAATCAATTTAGTGAGAGTTAATAATCATTTAATTTTCAAGAAAACAAGAATGAAATGATTTTAGGGAAATATTATCTCCCTCAGTAGGTTCGACATAAATTTATTATTCTTTTCTCAATGAATTTTGGAGATGGATTATTGGAGTTGGTGGCATGTATGAAATCTCTTATAACATTTCTTAAAATTCCAATACTTTAGCAGTATCTTATTTAAAATAAATATAGATTAATAGTGTTACTAATTTTTCATTTTTAAATATGGGACACTCAATTACCCTTTCATATTCTACAAAGCTAGACCAATACTTACCGAAATAATCTTTACCTCCCATATATGCATCATCTGGCATTTTTTATTTAATATAATATTCAAAAAATGGTTTTGAAGGATTTAATCAATATTTTATGTACTACCTACATGAATAATTGAGTTTTTCAACTATTAATGCGAGATGAACAAGATTTACCCCTTATTCAATTTTCTTTTGTCGTTTCTCTAACCTTAAATATTTGATTTCATTAAGGGAAGTGGAAAGGATATTCATTTTATGTTCAATTCGAATAACATTTTAAAATTTTTCTAAACATTAATCTTCATTGATTCCGCCCTACTAAACTTATCAAAAAAAGTAACAGGATAATAATGTGAATATTTTCTATAAAATTCCATATTAACTTAAGAAATAAATGATATGAAATGAAGTTATTTTATAAGTTTTGAAATTTATGATTTTTTTTTGTTTTTTATAAAAATAAATTATTAAAATCTAATGGCCTCCCTATGAATAGTTACAAATTGATAGATGATATTATATTAAATACCTATTAAATATTTTTATTTTCTTAAGAATTAATTATAGTGAAAGACTTAGGGTTTTTCTCTCAAGGAGGCCACTCACACACACTAATTTTATATTATCATTACTATATTAAAAAATATACAACAATGGATGTTTTATAAAATGCATGTGATACATTAATATATAAATTCAAATGAAAACAAAAATTTAAAATGAAAATAAACAAACAAATAAGTATGTGAGTAAAGAAATTATCTTATGGATTTCATAATGAAGTTATATTTGTTCTTTAAATAAGTATCAATATTCCACTCAATGTTGAGATCAATAACTATCAATAAAACCCCACCTTGTTTTAACTTTTATTACCCATAGTGAGAACTCTATATATAGGGAAATACTCTTAATAAATCTGGCTAAGGGACCTCTTAACTAGACAACATTATCTAGGCCAAACTCCACTGTATGAATGAATTAAATAATGAGGGGAATCAAAATTGATAAAAAAATAAAATAGGATGAAATGGTAGTTAAAATAGGAAAACCACTAACCATAATAGATTTAAAACCATGTAAATTCATAAAATATAATAAATAGAGAGATGAAAGGGAAATAAATAAAGCATCTATTTCTACCTTTCTTCAAATAAACATTTATGTGTGTTCCCCATTTTCATAAATATTAGAAATCATGGTGGGTAAACATAAAAGTGAAAATAAATAATGATAGAATAAAAATAATAATATATATTAAACTTTTAGAATTATATTATAGTATAAAACATCCATATATATTGAAAATGAAAAATTCTCTGGAAATTAAGTATAGGTATATATTTATATATTAGAGGGGTGTCTCATTTTCACTATAAATTTTGTTCTTCAAAATTTCACATGTGTTTTTCCTATTAAATGGTTAAATCATGGGGTGTGTAATTATATAATGTTTTTTCACTATTTCTTGTGTTTTATCTCTCTAGATTTTGTCTTTATTTTCCACGTGTATAAAATACTATGATTGTATTATTAAACCATACCTATAAGATTTTTAAATTCATAAGAACTGGTTTCCCTTGCCTTTGTGACCTTGAAATTTTGTGAGATATGGGTCCATATTTGAAACCAATCAAAACTATTACTATATATTGAGGCCCCACTAGTGATCTTTAGTTGGACCTCATATTTTTTTATTCAACATTTTTCCTACTGAATTAAATGTATCCCAATGAAAATGGAAGCCTACAAAAAAATAAATTTTTAATTTAAATTAGTATAAAAACTTTTATCGATGAAATACAAAATTAATTAAAAGAACTTAAATATCCAAAATTAATGAATTTTCATAGTAATTTTTAAAGTATTCATGAATCCTAAAATGTTAAAATTACCCAGAAATATAAATTTTGTGGGATTAAACCATTTAATTATAGAATAAAATATGTAAAAATGTGAGCTTCAATAGCATATCATAGTTTCTTGCAGTTTTTCTCTAATTTTGGGTTTTGATGTACCAAGAAAGTGATAAATCAATTTGATGTTCTATATTTTTTATCTCCTTTATATGATTAGACTCATTCTTATACTCAAATTTTAGCTGATATAGAGTTATCTAAAAATTCTATCATAATAAAGGCATCAAATCCTTTTTAACATATATGGGATGTTATATTGGGGAGTGGAAATTGGAAAGAATGAAACCAAAGTATTTTCCTCAGTTAATTTTACCCACATTTCCATTTATCTCAAGGAGGTAACTCTTTCACTTGATTTGACCATCACGATAAATATTCAGATGCTTTATCCGAAAAGGGAGGATTTCTTGAAGTCCCTTTAGTCAAACTGAATTATGTATGGAGTGAGGTAGAAGATGAAAAATACCATAGAACCAAACCATCATTTTATTAACATAAAATATCATAGGTGTTTTTTTGAGACTGCAGTTATAACTAGACTAATACCTTTGAGAACCACTCAATACAAAGGCATTTTAAAATTGGATTCAATAAGGGGAGTACCTTCTTGTCGTGACAAATTATCACTGTGGTATGACCTTTATAGTTATTATTAAACTGGACGGAAAGGGGGGTACCTTCCTACCTTTTAAACTTCTCACTAACCAAAATATCATAGGGAGGAACTTTGTAGATAAATATCCCCTCAATTTATAGTGATGAGATGATAGACTCATGGGGCACCATAGATATGTCTTTTCTGGCCACAATAACATCATTGTTGATCAATACAGTGATATGTTCCTATTTTGGGTTGTTTTATTCCTTTGGTGGGATCTCATTTTGGATTCTCTTTATATAATTGAATAATGAACCTTCTAGTTAGGAGCCTTATAGACAAGCTCTCATGTCATTTTTTAGTGATAGCCAATAAGAATATTAAGGTCAGTAATGAATATGGGCATTTCCTTTTCCCACCATCATAATACATTGATGATCCCTTTAACAATGGTTTTGAATATATTTTTAACTTTCAGTAGCTCCTGAGATTTGTTTTATGTCTTCTTTAGATTGAAGGTGAGAAAATATATATGCTTTCTTTTGATCATCATGACGAATGTACTGAAAAACCTCTTGAATAGATCTGTGGATTTTATCCCACTCCTTTGTTTCCTTCAGAATGTGTAAATGGTCCTCCTATCTATGGGTGGGGGTATGAACCAACTCTCAAATATTGGTCATGATATGTTGATGATTTTCAACATTGATAGAAGCATCTATATGGGTGTTCCCCATGGAAATCATCAATATATTTTTACAATCATCTAAAAATTTTGATGTTAACATATATTGAAAACTCTATAGAATGTGGGCATGGATATAAGTTTGTCCTTCCATTGACCCCAAGATGTATTGGAGGGATTTTATAATATAAATAGGAATGTGAGCTAATTCATTATTTTAAATAGAAATATGTGTCGATTCTTATCATGTTATCATTGTTGGGGTATGTTGATGAGCTTTTTATGGAGGATTAAGAATAAGGATTTTCCCCTTATGGATGTAAAAATATGCTGATATACTCCACCTTATGATTCCAAATCGCATTGTAATGATTATTTGGTATTAATAGGGATATATTCCTACTATTTCATTAGGGTGTGCTAATATATTTCTATATGTGTAATGAGAATATGGTCATATTCTTGATGAATATGGTTTTATTTCTCAAAAAAGACTTTCTAATGGAGGCCCTAACCTGGGTGGTGAAGGATGGTATCATCATATCGACTTTCACAATATAATAATAGATATTTGGGTTCACACAATGTTTTCAATGATGATGGTTAGCAGTAGGAGACCACCTAGGAAACGTATATATAGCAGTGAAGCCTTACCTTACCTCTTAATCTAACTCAAAAAATGTTATGGATCTACACATTGATACACTCTGGGGAGAGGCTCCCAAAGTAGTTGAAGGTGGTGATAGGTACCACTGAATTCTATGAAGCTTTACTCTAATTGGGTGGGTTTTGAGGCTTCATCACCTATAGTTTCTCACATACATCCTATAAGGTTATAATGATATCATTATAGTGGTACTCCCTCACCAACACATTTGTTGATTTTTGTTTAAGGAACTACAATGTAAATAGTGTCCAGAGAATAATGTATGGTGGGATGTTGGTGACGAAAGGCTCCTCACGATCATGGGGCTTCTTGTGATACCTAAATCAGATTTTGTAGAGATCTATCAGGGGTTATTTTGATCCTCAGTGGGAGTTCGCTCCACTCCCTCGAAGGTCCTTGGATAATAAGGTGCTTGCGGTTGCAGATTTGGATCATGTGCCTAGAGTTAAAGGTGTCTCCTTCTCGGATTCTTTGAAGGCTACCCCCTAAAATGTGGAAGCTTCTCAATTGAATTCAATTTTAGTGCCTTGGAAAGTTGATGGTGCCTTATCAGTTCTTGCTGACCAAGATGTGGTTAATCAGTGGCTTGAAACTTGTAAGTTTTCCAAATTAGGTCACATTTTACTTCTTAAGGGTGATAATCCCTGGATTAACTCTGACCTTAAGCTATGGCTTTCTAAATCTTGGAGGATTAGGGATTTCAAAATAATCTTTATTGGAAGAGGTTTTTTTCACATAGTTTTTAAAAATAGGGAGGATCTTCAGATAGCTCAGAATAAGGGTGTGGCCTCTCTTAATCTAGGTAGTTTTAAATTGGCCGAATGGGATAGGCATTTCAACCCATTCACTCAACGCCAAATGAAATCCCATATTTGGATTCGATTACATGGTCTAAATTGGGTTTATTGGCATCCTAAAATCGTGAGTGATATCTCTTATTGTGTGGGGACTCCCTTGAAGATATACTATCACAATATTGATAGAGAATTAGGATTTTATGCCCGATTTCTGGTGGACATAAACATGGAATCCAAATTTCCAGACCTGGTAAATTTCTTAGATAATGGTCGAAAGTTTGAAATCAGAATTGAGTATGAGAAGAATCCCCCATTTTGTGACTACTATAAAATAGTAGGTCATGATGTCTCTAATTTCAAGAATATTCAAAAGCAACAGCGGCCTGTTAGAGACCCTGCTGCTTATAAGGTGAATCAATTGATGATGGTTGGTAAGAAGATCAAGGCCAAGGCTCCTACAACTGAAAAGGGGGCACTATGGTAAGGATCAACAGGTTTATAGGGGCCCCCTGCCTGTTGCTCCTACTGGTGAAAACCCCTCCAGCCCCCATCATACTAGAATTTAGGATGAAGATTTGGATATAGATATGAATGTTATTAATTTAGTTTGAAGTTCTCTTGCTGCTACTATTACCTCTGTGGTGGATGAGTTTAAAGGCTATGAAAATGGTACACTTGTCAATGTGGGCGCTCCTTTGTTGGCTAGTATACCTGAGGAAGGGAATGGAAAAGAGTTGGTCTCTCTAGGGGATGTGGTTCTATAAAAATATGAAATTCCTACTAGAAAAAGTGGAGCGACATGATTGAATATGAGAAATATTTAGAGGCCAGAAGTGCACCCCTGTGCTCCAGGGAGGTGAATGAACACTCTCTGGAGTCTATGAATTTTGTTCTGAGTATTGCTAAAGGCTAGTTTCACAGAATGTAAACCAGGAGTCTCACCAAGCTCTCGACCGGTTCCAAAAACTCTTCAGTAAGGAATAAGTCAAAGAAGAAAAATAGGAAGGGAAACTTCAATTACAAATTTGGTTCAAAATGAATGCTCTTTACTGGAATTTTTAGGGTCTTGCAAACTCCTCCACAGTTAATGCTTTGCATAGGCACATTATGATCCAAAATATGAAGCTTATTGGAATTTCTAAACCCAAATCCTCATTCTCATTGGGTTTTGTGGGTCTTAATAAATATGGTTTCTTTCTGGTCACCACAAATGGTACAAATGAGCAGGAGGAAAGTCTATGGGTTTTTGCAAATGCATCAGTTGGCATAGTTGATATCATTTCCATTAATGACCAGGGGATATCTTGTTCTCTATAATGGGATTCAGTTTAGTTTGTGGGATCTTTTGTTTATTCTGGAAGCTGATACCATGACCGTAGAAGGTTGTGGCAGGATCTGGGAAATTTGGGAGGTATCTCTTCCCCTTGGTTTGTTATTGGTGATTTCAATACGATACTTTTTTCTAGTGAAAAAACAGGACCAATTCATTCTCAAATTTCACTTAGGTAATTCAAGGAATGTGTTGATGTTAATGATCTAACTAAGGTCAATTTGGTTAGTGCCAAGTACACCTGGTACAGAATATATCTCAACCTCATGACTGCTAGCAAGCTAGACATGGATTTTGTGAACAATTCCACCTTGGATAAATGGAACTCTATTTCCAGCATTACCCTTACCAAATTTGCCTCCAATCACCATCTGATCTTGATTAGTTTTAAGGTTAGAGAGCTTATCATACCCATCCCTTTTCAATTCAATAATGCTTGGGAATCTCAAAGTGGTTGTAGTAAGCTAATTGAAAGATCTTGGACCTGCATGCAAGGAACTAATTTTCTGTTCAAATTGAAAATTATGAAGTGCAATTTAAAAACTTGGATAAAATAGACTTATAGTGAGTTGGACAAGGAGATTCTTATACTTTAATCCTCTCTTCAAAAGATCCAAGATTAGGCCTATAAAGTACATTTCAATCTGGATTTCTCTAAGGAATCCCTGCTTTCTTCTAAACCAAAATCTCTTCTTGATATTAAGGAAAAGTTCCTCAAAAAGACCTTCAAAATTAAAAGGCTATGAGAGGGGTATCTTAATAAAAAGTTCTTTACTTCCTTGCACAGAATTAGAAAGGCCAATCAGCCCTTCCCCTTTTTGAAGGTTCCTGATTAGATTTTAGGCAATAAAGAAAATATTGATGATTACATTGTTGAATATTTCTCTAAGATCTTCAATGGACCTTCTTTGGGGGGAACTCTAATGGATGGTATCATTCCCACCCTTATTACTGTTTATGATAATACCACACTCACTCCCCCCCCCCTTGTAATTTTATGTCAAAGATGCTATTTTCAACCTCAATGCCTCTAGTGCTCCGGTACCGGATGGCTTCAGCAACTTCTTTTACCAAAAATATTAGGATTTCATAAAGGGGTAAGTTTGATAGTTAGTCTCCTCTTTATTTTCCTCAGGGTAACTCCCTATGGGCCTAAATTCTTAGTTTATTACTCGTATTCTTAAAGTAGATAATGCTTGTAAGATCCATCTTTTTAGGCCAATTTCCTTGGTGAACACAAGCTATAAGGTCATAAGAAATATTCTTGCAAACAGGCTCTCAAGTATTGCTTCTAAAATTATTTCTTGGAACCAATTTGGGTTTATCAAAGGAAGATCTATACAGGAGTGTATCTATTCTACCTCAGAGTGTCTTAACCTGCTCAGAATTCCTGAAAGAGAAGGTAGAATGGCCCTCAAGCTTGATATTAAAAAATACTTTAAAACTCTATATTGGTCTTTTATATATAAGGTACTTGGAAAATTTAGTTTTAATGATACTTTTATTAGATGTATTTATTACCTCTTTGGTTCATCCCATGTCTCGGTACTTCTCAATAGATCACCTAAGGGATACTTTGCTTGCTCTATGGGAGTAAGACAGGGGGATCCCCTCTCATCCCTTCTCCTCTCAATTAATTAAGATTATCTCAAAAGACTCATTACTCACACAGTCTCTCAAGGAAATCTCAAGATGATTCAAGCATCAAGGTCCCTCGTTGCTCCCTCTCGCCTTTTATATGCTGATGTTGTCATTTTATTCCTATAGGGGGAAAGAGTAATGTACGTGTCTTGAAACAAATATTTCAGCATTATGAAAGTGTCTCTGGTTAGTGCATCAGCTGGGATAAATCTTCCATTCACTTTGGGAATAGGTCCTCTATTTCCAAGAAACACTGGACTCTTTCAGATTTGGGAATCAAGGAAGTATATTTGCCTTTTCATTATCTGGGTGTCCCACTTTTATAGGGGTGTCCTTAGGCTTCATATTTCTCTAAAATTGTGGATATAGTCAATGGTCAGCTCTGAACCTGGAAAGGGAAGAGTCTTTCTATGGCTAGGAAAATTAGTTTGGTGAAGTTTTTTATCATTTCTAAATTGTTTTACTCCTTTATGGTCTATAAATGGCTAAGGGGTCTTCTCAAATGACTGAACACATCCATCAGGAACTTTAATTGGAGTGGAAACGTCCTGGAACGGAAGTTATTCATTATTCCTTGGAGGTCATGTTGTAGACCTCTCCACTCTCTTAGCGGGGGCATAAAAAATATTTCTCTCTTTAATGACTCCCTTTAACCCTACTTAGCCTGGAATATCATCCACAGAAATTCTGAATCAATGGTTTTCCTCAAATCTCGATTTGCTAATAATTTGAAGCTTGGAAGCAATGCCTTTTTTGTCTCCTCTCTCTGGCCAGTAGTTAAATATTCCTTCCAGAATATAATGACCTACTCGAGAGGTATTGTTAATAAAAACTACAATCTTAAGTTATGGCTTGATAATTGGATACGTAATATTCTATTTGATGATTTTCAGCATACTTCACTGAGCTCAATGGTGCATGTCTCCATCAAGGATTTTCTGGATAATCCTCCAGAAAACTTACCAGGCGACCTACATGATTTAATTGGTAATTACAATTTTGTTTCCAACCCTAATTTATTAGCTTATGATCTAGCTAGAATTGGTATTCTGACTAGAATTATTTATTACACTCATGCAACCAAGGGTATCATTGATGATTTTAAATGGTTGTCTATCCTCAATAAAATATGGATTAGGAATTTCCGTCTAACACTTATCTGGAGGCTGATTTATAACAGATTAACCACTGATGAGGTCTTCTAGATGTTTGGTTTGTAGTGATGCTTCAGGTGTGTTATGTGTCATCAACATTGGGAGGATGCAGAGCAACTCTTCCTCTCTTGTGCAACAACCTCGGCTATTTGGAAAAAGGTTTTGGGTTCCTTTGATCAGGATGACATCAGATTTTTGGGACTGCAGGCCCTCCTCTATTGATGTTCGGTTCTTCAAGTCTCACACCAGATTCTTGCTCTCCTCTCTGTGTATATTGTGGAAGTGTTACACACAATTTGGCGGCTCTGAAATTCTGCATTATATAATGGGAAGGGCTATTGCTTGAAGCTTTCCTTGATGTAGATCTTTGTGTCTATAAGGGACAAGTCATCTGTCTGTTTGGGTGAATGCTACAACAATATTCAGAACTTCAAGATTCTGAAAAATATGGGTGTTAAAGGTAATTTCAGACCTAATTTGGTTACTATGGAGGTGTTTTGGATCCCTCCTTTCCCCCTTTGGATTAAATTCAATACAGATGGCAACTCAAAAGGGAATCTTGGTCCTTCGGGTTGTGGTGTGGTCTTTAGGGCTCACGATGACTCCGTCAAAAGAATGTTTCTATGGTTATTATGGAAAGACAATATCTCTTGAGGCTGAGATTCTTAGGATCATACATGCTATTTCTTTTTTAAAAATGAAGGTTTGGACTAATATTTGGCTTGAGAGTGACTCTTCTACGATGGTGCATTCCATCAGAAATGGTGAGATGTTTATCTCTTGGCGGCTCGTTGCAAAGTAGATGGAATACATGGAGACCCTTTCAACTCTCAACTTCGCATGTCTTTCGAGAGGTGAACAGGGTTGCGGATGGTCTTGCAAACATTGGATTCGGCAAACCTATTACCTGCTCTGATACTCTTCTTGAGGCCTTACTTCCTTTTTATAGGGATGATTGTAATAAAATCTCACATTTTTTCCTTTTGTAATCTTTCTATTTATATGAATCAAGTCCTTGGCCCTTTGGTGGAGGGACCCTTTCCAAAAAAATAGTGTCCATCCAGTAACTGGGTCACAACCATTATAGCATTGGAAGTGTAAGAACATTTTCCAAATGGAGACACCATTACTTTAGATCAATAGGGGATCCCAAGAGGGTTTCTATAACACATGAACACCCAAAAAACAAAACTCATCAAGTTCAGTATCAAATATAAGACTATGTTTGATCCATAACTTTCAAAGTTAAAATCATTCACTTCAATTTCACCATTTTTTTCCAAAATAAACTTTGACACGACTCCTTTATGACATTTTGAGTTGGTCAGGACCTATTTTCCAAAGGCAGGCAGCTACTGGAACATTTTTAGAGACACTTTGTAATGCACATTAGTTAATAGGATGGGATTTCAAGATCATAAATTTCAGGTAATTGTTTCCTACTCGAGGACTCTCTTATATATTAAATTCATATTCATGAATCCTTCCCAAATTCCATTGTGAGAGTGGGTTCCCCTATACTAATGATCAATCTCTATCATATACTGATCTGAACAGCTATATATATCAAAGGTTATCTATCATTGAATAAATTTTTATGTATAAGAGGATCTCCATAGATGGTATTATCTATATTTATCATACCCTCTCTATAGTTTCTTTGTTAATTAGTGATGACACTTTTTTTTAAATCCAAATATATGGGTACTCTAGATTTTATCTATATCCAGGGAGTTTGTAAGTATTTATGTTGCTGGGATTGATCCTATAATAATGAATTCCTACAAATCCTTTTAAAAGTAATAAGAAATAACATAGTTTTTTCCACCTAAGGGGACATTTTTCACACTTTAAGGTCATATGATAAGGATATCTTGGATAATAGGTGAATGGTTACTAAAAATGTTTGGTGTGGGACTTACGCTTGAGAAACCCTTTTTGACTAGCCTCAGGGGGAATACAGAACAATGAGGATATTTTTTGTTCATAGGGAATATATCCATGTGAGGCACATGGTTAGTTTACCTATTGAGAATATAGACCACTTAGTAGGATAGAGTCTCATCCTTAATATAGCCTAATGGAAACTATTAATTGGGAATATGGACAAAATGAAGGAGATCATCTTCTTATAGGCTAGGATTGGTTAAACTAATTTCTGAAATGAGTTCTTGTGTAGGATAGGGTATGTGACCATGGAGGGTCTCCTCTAGGTGTCAATGTGCCAATCATTCCCACCTATTGAGTGGACAGAGGAACATGATTCCTTCATCAACCCAAATAGGATAGATTTTACACATGGTTATAAGGATACCACATAGGTTCCTCCTATATATCATGAATGGAACTATCCCACATAGGAGGGTAACACTCACTATGTTATCCCATCATTGGTCTGCATAGAAGGTTGGTGCTCATGTCGTGATCTCATCGATGGTCTGCGTAAGAGTTTGGTGCTCTCATGGTGATCCCATTATCATAAAAAAAATTTATGGATCTCACACACTCAATATGTGTGTTCATACTCACTAGACATTCATGCACTAAATTTATCTTTTCTTGTGTCTAAAATTTATTTTCATCTAAACTTGTCTTGGTTGATCATTTATTATTTTTGAGCATCAAAAATCACACAATTTGGCATGGCACTATCTTCATGATGAAACTACACCACATTTTCCAAAAATAAGGATTAACATGATTTATATTCATAGATGTCTTCATAGCATGGACTCGTCATTCATCGTGCAAAGCTAATTCATCCTCATTCTCCATCACTTGAATCATGATTATAATTTAAATCATTATATTTGAATCACTAAGGAATATATCAATCATCATTTGAATTATTTTTCTTTAGGATGTCACATTGTGGAAGTCTCATGCTTTTGGAAAATAGTATTTCTCTTACATAATTTGTTATTACCCATATATAGCACTATGAGTCTATTTCTTTTCCAAATTAACAAACTTGATGACCATTATGCCAATTTCCATTACCCTTATGTTACTTAGTGAATCCACTACCATTATCATACTTGCATAAATTTATGGCCCTTATGAAATGTTTTGTTAAACCATATGAAATCCTCAGATCACCCTTATATAAATGGTATATAACCCTTATAAAAAATTAAACTTATGAAAAAAAATTGACTCTTATGTGATAGATGAATGGCCTTGATGCAATTATAAATGGATCATATGTTCCTCGAGTACTTTCATACCTTTTTATATTTATAGTATGTAGAGACAATAATGAATCTATTGTATGTATCTATTTAATATTATGTATACTTTTCCTCTTCCACTTTAAACCTATATGGAAGTAAAAGATCTTACATAATATAATCAATATATTAAATATCTCAGGTTAATTTATTATTTTTCAAAATATTCACTTACCTTTATTATATTTCATATATATCTATCAATTATCTTATATATACATTATAAGAACCTTCCTTTTCCATTTTTTGTATGTTGGAAGGATATTACAAATCAGGGTAAAACTTTGAGGGACTTTGAAAAAATCTAAATTTGAGAAATATTTTATGCATTATTTCCTTTTTCAATTTTTTAATAGTATGAGATCTATAATTTTAGAACTCATCTAAAGTTTAATTCCTTAAATATCATCCAAGAGTATTTAATTATGTAATAACCATCTTCATATGAAAATACTTTAAATAAAGTAGTTATATTTCTTGAATAATATATAGAGATAAAATATCCAATGCTATGAACACTCCATGGAACTATTCTCCTTTATTTGTCATCAAATATTCTTGAATAAAATTTTCTTATAAACTTCAGCAGTGATTTTAGATAAGTTTTTTCCAAAAATATATTCTTCATGTATTATAAATATTTATATCTACTCAAACCAACATCTTTTCCATGTGAATAGAACTCTAATTCAAAACCCAATGATAGCATGTCACTTTCATTTATTCAAATTTACATGAGATATAATATTTACATAAACTCCATGAATCTTTCTCATTATTTTCCATATAAATAGTAATAATAATATAAATCCAATATACATGTTGATTCTTCAATCCATGTGTAATATTTACAACTCATTACATAATAATACCTTTTGTTTGGAAACTCAAACCTCCTTCTCATAAATATGCATAAGCACTCCAATATACTCCCAAGCTATTCTTCTTCTTTATATATTAATATCAATAATATTGACTTTATGGTTATTGAAACTTAATGAAAACAAATACAACACAATACAAAGTGAGTTCAAAACTTTCTTATTGTCCTATAGCTATGGTGGGTGGTAGTTATGGATTTGATACTTGTTCCACCCTATCTGGGTGAAATTAGGTTTGGATAATGGATCCTCGATGCGGATCAGATAAAAGAGGTCTCAGGAGGATAAAAGATCAATATTTCATTAAATTTAACTTGATTTAAGACAATTCCCTAATTTATATTTGTTATTTGATTAATTTTAACTAGATTTATTGGTGAATCGATATCAGGTGTTAGGGATCTAATCAATGGTAGTCTCTAGGGTGTGACAGGAGTGATATTCACCCCACTGCTAGAGTTTTTTGGCATTGTTATGCCATCCAATGAGTTACCCATTTAAATGAATTTATTATTAAATTAATTATTTTAATTAATTATATTTTTATAACTATTTGAAATAGATTCTTGATGGGTTTAAGGCCTCATGTGGTTGGAAAATAGTCAATGTATCTTGATCATACTTGGATGAGCACACGTGATGATGGTCTATCTTTTCTAAAAGGGTTTAAAAAAATTTGAATTAGGTGTTCAATAATAATTATCTAAGGATTATACTCATTATATAAGGCATTTGATATATAGTTGTAACGTCTCGGTTCCAAAATCCACCCGGAGGCACCCGTACCTGGTTAGTCACATGGCCTCAAGAGAATTTCCTCAAACACCAGAGGCTGCCGACTAGCAATCAGGGACTTGGGTGTGATAGTGGGGAAACTATGCCCTCATTGGCAGAGTACACAGCGGAAGAAAACAAAGCATACAATAGCAGAAGCAATAAATATCCAACAACAATTAACAGTGGAAGACTAAATAATAAATAACAGGAGCACATATGTGTATATGAAATGATGCATGATACATATCTAGGAAAGCATCCAAATAGGTCACAATGCAGTAAATACAAACAGAACCAAAATAATTACAAAAGAAAAGATAAATAGCTCCACAGCATCGCAAGCCTAAGCTTGGTCTCCTGATCTCATGCTCCAAACAAATCAAGTACCCAAAGTCGAAGGGCGCTTGACCTTGTCTATACCTGCAACAACATAGTCTATTTGGGCCCAAAATCATGGCCCAAATAGGGTGTGAGACTAAATCCCAGAAGAAAACCACCTGAAGATATGTGCCTAGGAGTCAGTGAATATATGGAAGGTAATAGTACAATAAGCATCAAACAGTAACAGTAAACAGTAGGAAGTAAACAATAAGCAGTAACAGGATGATATACAACAGTAATCAATCCAAAAAACAACAAGCAGTAGTGATGCAAACAGCTAACCCCAACAGGAACCCCTCTGGGAAGTACTCACAGCCAACCCCTCTGGTCCTATCCAATAAGTACCAACAACCCTCTGGGCAGTGCACTCAGCATAACCCCTCTGGTTTGGTCATACGAAATTATAAGACTCTCTAGGGAAGCTCGCTTGGTCAATTCCCCTTATAGTCTAGGGTAGTCAGGGACTCTTCGAGAAAGATCATGCAGTCTAACCCACTTATAGCCCCAAGGTCTAGAAACTATCTGAGGAAGATCACTCGGTCAATTCCTCCTATAGTCTCAGGTCTATCACAACCTCTCTGAGGATTCTCGCTCGGTCACTTCCTCCTCTAGCCTGGAATGGTTTGAGGAAATTAAAACAAGTAAAGACTCTCTGAGGAAGCTCACTCAGTCTACCCTCCTGTAGTCTATAATATCCAAGACTCTCTTGGAAATCCCACTCGGTCTATCCCCTGTAGTCTATAATAACCAAGACTCTCTGAGGAAGCTCACTCGATTTACCCTCCAATAGTATATAATATCCAAGACTCTCTAGGAAGCTCACTCAGTCTATCCCTTATAGACTATAGCACCAGGTTCTCACAGTCCCGTGAGAGTCAGTGCATAATAATGATATAAGGACAAATTAAACCTAAAGAGATACTTGGCTAACCATTCTACAGAACATCATCATTTCAAGAATATCTTTCCATCCTACGGTCACAAGGCCTAGAAAATAGGTGTAACGGCCAAAGGCTAACAAAACCGAAAGGTAATAACAAGAACAAGGCATGGTAAAAACATCCAAGAACAGCAATTATCCTCAAACATGATCAAATTAACTCTACACAAGCAAACAATCAAGGCAGGAAAACAACAGGGGAAAATGGTAAACACGCAATACCCCGTTCACGGGTATTGGTGGAAATTTCTCATAAAACTCAAATACTTCGAAAGTTAAGGAAAAAACCACATACCTTGGTGCTAGGAGATCAATATACTTCAACCATGAGGCTTGATTCTCCTTAGAACATCGTATATCTACAAAAATTCACAAAACGATCAACCCACGATATCTCGAGAAAGAGGTAAAATCATGGAATGAAACTCAAGAATAAGGAAGAACACACCGTTGCGGTTCCAACGCAATCAATGGAAGTCGATTCGGAGAATGGACGGAGGATATAGGGCTCAGAGGATGTTCGTGGCTATATAGATGCTCCCGATCAAAGAATCTTGAGAATAAGATGTTTTTGTCGATTAGGCGCGACCCCGGTCCCTCTAATGAAAAAAAAAGAAACTACACGGTGTGTATTTATGGGGTACATGGAAAGTACTTGGCCTTTCCGTACTCTACTTTAAGCGGCCTCCACATCTCCCCTACACACCGTGTGTGTGGCCCGGACATGGTCAGCACACGACCTTACACGGCATCAAAGTACATAGCGTATACTTATAAATTACATGGCGTGTACTTTGAAAATTTACATACTTTCCTATTTTTCTCAAAAATGACCAGAAAAGGAAAAACATACCTAAAATGAAGATTCGGGTTCTTACAAACTTCCCCCCTTAAGAAAATTCGTCCATGAATTTCCCTAGAGAGGTGTAGAAGAAGAAACCCTGAACAGCTCCGGCCACTACGATTGTACATTGGCCTCCCTCTCCTAGGTCTCATCCTGCACTCACCCATGCTGCTATAGCATCTGTACCAGAGGAACATACTGGCCACGGAGAACCTTCTTACTGCGATCAACAATCCTGATAGGATGCTCCTCAAATGACGCATCCACTTTAAGATCAACCTCCTCGGGTTGAAATACATGAGATGGTTCTGAAAAGTAACATCGGAGCTGAGAAACGTGGAATACGTCATGCATATCCTGGTACCTCTAAGGTAACTGCAACTGATAGGAAACCAGCCCAACTCTCTCCAACACCTCAAATGGCCTGATGTACCGTGGTGAAAGCTTACCCTGTCTCTGAATCCTCTTGTGTCCCAACCTCGGTGCGACACACAGGAAAACCTAATCCCCGACCTCGAACTCCAGAGGTCATCTCTGCTGATTAGCATAAGACTTCTGTCAAGACTTTGTCGTCGCCATCCTCTTCTGAATCAACTCTATCTGCTCTGAGGTATCCTGAACAAGACGAGGTCCCAACAAAGCTGCCTCTCCTTCCTCCCACCAGCACAAAGGTGATCGGCATGGCCTACCGTATAAAGCCTCGTAATTTTTCATTTGAATAGTCTCCTGAAAATTGTTGTTGTAGGAAAACTCCATGAGAGGAATACGATTCTCCCAAGAACCGCCAAAGTCTAGAATTCATTCTCGGAGCATATCCTCAAGAACCTGGATTGTACGCTCAGACTGGCCATATTTATGTGGATGGTATGCAGTACTCAAATGTACCTGTGTACCCAAAGCCTTCTGAAGCCCCTTACAGAACCGAGAAGTAAAATGTGTATCCCTGTCTGAAAAAATGGAGTGTAGAACTCCATGCAGACATACAATCTCTTGGATGTAAAACCGTCCCAGCTCATCAACACTAAAGGTATCCTTGGTCGTCAAGAAGTGAGAAAATTTTGTAATCCTTTCAACGAAAATCCAAAAAACATCAATCCCTCGAGGCGACCTCGATAACCCGATCATGAAGTCCATCGTGACATCATTCCACTTCCACTCAGGAATGGGTAACTGCTGTAAAATCCCTACTGGTCACGGATGCTCCGCTTTCACATGCTGACAAGTAGAACATCTTATAATGAAACCAACAACCTCTCTCTTCATACCTGGCTACCAGTACTGGAGATGAAGATCCCGATACATCTTGGTGACACCAGGATGAACTGCCCAAATAGAGTAATGAAAATCCTACATCAGCTCCTCGCGTATGTCTTATGGCACCCATACGCATCCCTGGAAATGCAAGATCTCTTCCTCACCCACAGTCCATCTAGGAAGAGGGTCCTCTCTTGATACACTCTCCTGCAGGACTAGGCCTTCTGAGTCTGTTAGCTGCCTCATCCATACCCGATCAAGAAGTGTAGAGGGAACAGCTATAGAAGATAGGAAAATCTGTATCTATCTATCATGAACCTCCAAATTCATCTCAGAGAACAGAGCCATAAGTTTCCACTCACTGATGGCCTCCTAAACTACCTGAATCTGAGTTCTCCTACTCAACACATTAGCCACTGCGTTGCCCTTTCCCAGTATATAGGCAAGCTCAAAGTCAAAGGATTGAAGATACTCGACCCACCTATGTTATCTCAGATTCAGATCACTCTGAGTGAAGATGTACTTGAAACTCTTGTGGTCGGTGAAAACCACAAAGTGATCTCCCAGAAGATGGTGCCTCCAATAGCGTAAGGCATGAACAACAACTACCAACTCCAGATCGTGCATCGAGTAGTTCCACTCTTGTGGCCTCAACTGTCGATACTCGTACATAACAACTCCAACTCCCTTCATAAGAACAACTCCTAGCCCGATACCTAAAGCATCACAGTAAATAGTATATCTCTTGGATGGATCTGGCAAGACTAGTATTGGTGCTGATGTCAACCTCCCTTTCAGCTCCTGAAAGGCTGACTCACAAGAATCTGACCATAAGAACTTCGCCCCTTTCTTGGTCAGACCTATCAACAGTGCTGTTAGGCAAGAAAAGTCCTGTATGAAATGCCTTTAGTATCCAGCCATCCCTAGGAAATTCCACACCTCAAAGACATTCTTTGGATGCTCCCAGGAAACCACAGCTCTAACTTTCTCTCGGTATACTGATACTCCTGCCTCTGAGATGATGTGGCCCAAGAAGTGAATCTGATCCATCCAAAAGTGGAATTTTGAGAGCATAGCATATAACTGATGCTCTATCAGTATACTTAGAATGATCTCAAGATGGGTATCATGGTCGTGTCGAGTGTGAGAGTACACCAATATATCGCCCACAAAGACCACCCCGAAAGAGTCCAAGTACGGATGGAACACTCAGTTCATCAGTTCCATAAAATCTGTTGGCGCATTCGTGAGACTGAATGGCATGAACATATACTCATATAGATAATACCTTCTCTTGAAGGCTGCAAGAGGTATATATGATGGTATACTGTGCAACTGATGATAGCTGGATCTCAAATCAATCTTTGAGAACACTCGGGCTCCTCGAAGCTGATCAAAGTGGTCATTGATCCTCAGCAAGGAATATCGGTTCTTGACCGTCAACTAGTTCAGCTTCTGATAATCCACACAAAGGCGAAGGGTACTGTCTACCTTCTTCGCAAAAAGGACAGGAGAACCCTAAGGAGAAGTACTGGGTCGGATGAAACCCTTTTCCTACAACTCCTCCAACTACTTCTTGAGCTCCTCTAACTCATGTGTAGCCATCCTATAAGGAGGAATGGACACCAGTTCCACTCCTAGCACAAGCTCAATAGAAAAGTCTACCTCACGCTCCGGAGGAAAACTTGAAAAGTCCTCTGGAAAGACATCCCTGAAACAATCCACCACTAGAGGAAAGTCTAACTGTGAAGTCCCCTGGTCATCCAGATAAAGACTGGAAATATGGGTTGTAACTCCTCCTATATCATGATTCTCTAGTCTAGCTCTACCCGCCTGGACATCCCACTCGCCACTATGGAGAAAAGATATGCCCTCTAGTGATACGAAACTCACCCTGCGATGATATAAATCAACGACTGCCTGGAAGGGAACTAACCAGTCCATATCGAGAATGACATCATAGCCTGTCATCTCATGGACATAGAGGTCCCATAAGAAGTGACACCCTGCAACTTCAAGAGCGCACTCTCTACACTGACGTACGCTGGACGTCCTCATTCCCAACAGTGTATCAAGAGTCAACATGTTAGAAGACGAAAAGATACAGAGTCCAAGTCTCTCCAAAATAGTCATAGAGATAAAGAAATGTGAAGAACTAGTATCGAAAAGAGGTGAAGATAAGACTGATGCTACTAAGATCGTACCTTGAACTGTAGAAGGGTCGGGATCCTTCTCCTGATGGGTCTACTCCACGACAAAAGTTTGGCATGTACTATGGCCCTGCGCCCCTGTCTGACCACTCTTAGATGATCCACTATGCTATCGCTGGTAACCTGGTGACTGAACACCACGGTCGCGACCTCTAGCTTGGCCTGAACAGCTGGAAGAACTCCAGTTCCAAGACTAGTGAGAAACCGGCGATACATCTCTTAGACGTGGGGTCATAGAAGAACCCCTACCACTAGCTGTAAGTGAGAAGATCTGACAAAAATGCTAAATATGGCCCATCATTCCGCAAGATAGGCACTCCATCGGGTCTCTCTGACACTGAGGCCTAGTATACCCGCTCCTACCACACTGGTAGCATACAACCTGGCTGCCCGAAGATATATTCTGCCTACCCTGATCTCCTCGATCAGACTCCCTACGGTGCTTCCGGCTATTAGTAGGAGGGACACTGACTCTAGATGCCGAACTGCCCTGGCTCACTACTCCAGAATCTCTCAGATTGCGCTCAGTGATCAGCGCATGGTTGACGATCGAGGATATCAAAGTCAACTAGAAGATATTCACCTAGGATCATATCTCCTACCTGAGACCATCCTCAAACTTCCTATCAAGGAATAAATCATCACCTGGTGGAATTGGTGTGAAGCACTGTAGCTCGGGAAAATGAGACGAGTACTCCATAATAGAAAGATAACCTTGCCCGAGACTCATAAACTCCCAGGCTCGGTCGGCCCTCAAGGTCTCTGGATAGAAGTAATCCTAGAAGATGCACCGAAACTCATCCCAAGTCATACTCTGCTGGCACCCTGACTGTGAGATCACCTCCCACCACCTCTTGGCGGTGTCTTGGAGTATATAAGTAGCCAGCTTCACCCTTTTATCTGGAGGTATCTCTAGATGCTCGAAGATCGTCAGCATGGCCTATAGCCATGAATCTGCAGCCTGAGGTCCTCCATCCCCTAAGAAAGTAGGAGGATGATACTGTTGGAAAACCCTCATCAACTCAGCCATCGACGGGGCAGGAGGCATCACTCCCTGAAAGGTCTGCATCATCCTCAGGAAGTCCTCCCTGAACTACGAAT
Source organism: Viscum album (assembly GCA_963277665.1). NCBI lineage: Eukaryota > Viridiplantae > Streptophyta > Magnoliopsida > Santalales > Viscaceae > Viscum > Viscum album. The sequence continues at coordinate 196,517,137 of OY728145.1, forward strand.
CGGCGCCTGCAACGGGTATAAACGCTGGTGCCAAGGCTGGCACAGCAGGAGGATCTACAGCAGGTCCCTGATCGTCCATATCCAGTTTTTGATCACCATTTGGCAGCTGACATATGACAAGAGGACGTCTCGGAGGCATAGCGCTGAAAGATCAAAAGCACAACTTAGATTAGGATTATCAAGTACAGAGAAAACAAGAGCACAAAACAGAAACAGGAGGAAAAAACACTCAATTTTCACTAAACATGACTACATGGCGTGTATAAAACTACACAGCATACTCCTTAAGTCCATTCACATGGGCGTGTACTTCTGCTACCTTTGGTCGTGTAACACCCCAGACTACATGGTTTGTTGTCCCCACACACGGTGTGTACTTCATCTCCATTGCCATGCCCGAGTCTCCTTACACAGCTAGCTCACATGGTCCTATTAACCATAGACTACATGGTGTGTTCACTAAGGACACAGCGTGTACTAGAAAAGGTTTCATCGGCCCATGTTGTTAGTTACATGGTCGGTTACACGGCTGACCCTTACACGGCATGTTCCGAACAAACACGGCATGCATAGGAGAGATAAAATTGTCCCGTGTTGTTTGTGACATAGTCGGGTACCTAGGACAAGACTACATAGAGTGTGCGTACTCAACATAGTGTGTACTACATGCGCTTCCCTGACCCGTATTGTTAGTGACACGATTGGGTACACGGCTCACTACTACACGGTGTGTAACAACTGTACACGGCGTGTTTCTGAAAACTTTTTCATCACCCCATGTTTCTAATCACTTAGTCAGTGACACGGTTTAAAACTACATGGTGTGTAGTCAAGTACATGCCGTGTATTCTGGGTTTTTATGGGAAGTTTCTCAAAAACTACACCGAAGCCTAGAAAATACTAAAAAACAAACATGAAGGTGCCAAATTTCGATCCGTGAGGGCCCATACTCCCTACGAACCAAAGCTTGGCATCTTCTAAATATCATATACAAGGGAAACAAGTCAATTATCCACCAAGTTCTGATTCATGAGGGTGAATAACACCTCAAGAACCAAAATTTGGCGTTCATTTAAGCATAGAACAATTCAAACAAATCCTCTATCAAACTGCAGGGATTTTATCAAAGCATCTATCACAACAGCATGTGTAATCTAAAAAATGTCTATCACAACAACATGAAATTGCTAATTCACCCTAGATGGCATGGCAAGAATGCATGGAATTTGATTTCTAACAAGTGACTATATGATGCATGAGATGGCATACCCTCATCTCATCGGGTTGCGACAGAAATAGAACCGCACTAGAAAAACAATAACAACACAAGGCATGTGAATCACTCTATGTGAAATCATATCAACCGTAAAATCTAAAACTATAATACTGCAATAATGAGGTAGATTGGATCTTCCCTGCACACGGGTTAGCTACTCCCAGGCACAGCTTATTACCAAGTACCGAATTCGTCCTATCCTTAGCTACAGGATCCAAGCAGTAAATCAAGATAAAAGAATCGCCTTTGATACCACTTTGTGATGTCCCAGTTCCGGAAGCCACCCTGAGGTGCCCCGTACCTGGTTAGTCACATGGACTAAAGCACATTTTTCTAAATGCCAGAGGCTGCTGACTAGCAGCGAGGGCCTTGGGTGTGATTGTGGGGAAACTATACCCTCATTGGCAGAGTACACAGTGGAAGTAAAAAAAGCATAAAATAGCGGAAGCAGTAAATATCCAACAACAATTAACAGCGGAAGACTAAACAATAAATAACTGGAGCACATATGTGTATATGAAATGATGCATGATACATATCTACGAAATTAGTCAAACAGGTCACAATGATGGAAATACAAATAGTACCAAAACAAGTACAAAAGAAAAGATAAACAGCTCTGCAGCATCACAAGCCTAAGATTGGTCCCATGCTCTCCTGCTCCAAAGCAATCAAGTACCCGAAGTTGGAGGGTGCTTTCCCTTGTCCATACCTGCAACAACAAAGTCTGTTTGGGCCCAAAAGCATGGCCCAAACATGGTGTGAGACTAAATCCCAGTAGGCAACCACCAGAAGATCTGTTCATAACATTCAGTGAGTATATGGAAGGTAATAGTATAGTAAGCATCAAACAGTAACTGTAAATAGTAGGCAGTAAATAGTAAGCAGTAACAGGATGATATACAACAATAATAAATCCACATAACAACAAGCAGCATAGAAGCAAATAGAAAACCACAACAGGAACCCCTCTGGGAAGTACTCAGAGCCAACCCCTTTGGTCATATCCAATAAGTACCAACAACCCTCTGGGCAGTGCACTCAGTCTAACCCCTCTGTTTTGGTCATAAGAAATTATAATACTCTCTAGGGAAGCTCTCTCGGTCAATTCCCCTTATTGTCTAGGGTATTCAGGGACTCTCTGAGGAAGATCATGTGGTCTAACCCTCTTATAGCCCCAAGGTCTAGAAACTCTCTGAGGAAGCTCACTCAGTCAATTCCTCCTATAGTCTCAAGTATGTCATAGACTCTCTGAGGAAGCTCGCTTGGTTAATTACTCCTCTAGCCTGGAATGGTTTAAGGAAATTCAAACAAGTAAAGACTCTCTGAGGCAGCTCACTCAGTCTACCCTCCTGTAGTCTATAATATCCAAGACTCTCTTAGAAAGCTCACTCGGTCTATCCCATGTAGTCTATAATAACCAAGACTCTCTGAGGAAGCTCACTCGGTCTACCCTCCTAGAGTCTATAATATCCAAGACTCTCTAGGAAGCTCACTCGATCTATCCCTTATAGTCTATAGCACCAGGTTCTCACAGTCTCATGCCATTCAGTGCATAATAATGTTATAAGTCCAAAGTACACCTAAAGAGCTACTTGGCTAACCATTTTACAGAACATCATCATGTCAAGAATAACATTCCATCCTACGGTCACAAGGCAAGGAAAACAGGTGTAACAGCCAAAGGCTAACAAAAACCAAAGGTTATAAAAAGAAAAAGGTATGGTCAAAACATCCTAGCATAGAAATTATCCTCAAACATGATCAAATTACCTCTACACAAGCAAACACACAAGGCAGGAAAACAATAGGGGAAAAAAGGTAAACATGCAATACCCCGTTCATGGGTATTGGAGGAAATTGCACATAAAACTCAAATACTTCTAAAGGTAAGGCACAAACCACCTACTTTGGTGCTATGAGATCAATATACTTTAACTACAAGTATTGATTCTCCTTAGAACGTCGTAGATCTATGAAAATGCACAAAACATTCAACCCACGATATCACGATAAAGAGGGAAAATCATGAAATGAAACTCAAGAAGAAGGAAGAACTCACCGCTGCGGTTCCAATGCAATCGATGGCAGTCGATTTAGAGAATATAAGGAGTATCTAGGTCTCGAATGATGTTCGCGGTCGTACAAACACTACCGGTCAAAGAATCCTGATAAGAAGACATTTCTGTCAATTAGGCGTGACCCAGATCTGTCTAATGAAAAAATAAATAAACTTCACAGCGTGTAATTTTGGGGCACACAGCGTGTACATGGACTTTATGTACTCCGCTTTAAGCAGCCTTCACATCTCCCCGACACACCATGTGTTCGGCCCAGACATGGCCAGCACACGGCCTTACGTGGCATCAAAGTACACGGCGTGTACTTCAGAAATTTCCAGATTTTCCTCTTTTTCTCAAAAATGACCAGAAAAGGAAAAGCATACCTGAAATGAAGATCCGGGTTCTTACAATAGTCTCATTTTCTATGTGTGATTTAATTGAAAATAATCTGAAATTAATCTGAAATTATTTATTCTGACCTCGTTTGAGTTGGGTAAGGATGTATAGATTTGAAATGGACCCTATGAAACATATGATTGGTTTTTATGGTCACTAATGGTCATGATCATGAAATGAAGTGTATTAGAATTTATAATTGAGAAAAAATGGGGATTTCATAGACATGTCTTATAATTCATAGGACCTTTCTTAGTTTCCTTTTCCTTAATGGACAATAAAGAGGTGTGTAAATGAGAATGGACAGAGTGATACATTACTTGGAATGTCATTCCACCGATTTAGAGTGATTATACACTTTTATGGATATGATTGGACTTACACTAGGTGTAGCTTGATGTTGTGGACACCAAGGGCCATGGGGGTGAAAATAAAATATTGGGGATTATGGTATCTATAACCATGAAATATGTGAGGTAATATTGAGGCTTGAACTGAATGGATCATTATTGTATTTTTTTATCCATTTTTCTTATATGACTAATTTATGGGGTGAGAACTGTTCCCCCTTTTTTAATGTAGCAACAAAGTAGGTTATGCCTTAGTTTTTTTATTTTTATGTGGGTTGGGAATGTGAGGACCAACCTTTCTTGGACTTAAAGTGAGTTATACATGATTCTAACCCAATAATGATTGTTTATATATCTATTCATCAATAATTAAATATGTCATTATGCATTTTTATTTTGTTATGGGATGATTTTTGTGGTTGTATTATTATTTTTATGAGGTGTAAAATTCCAATTGCTTAATATGGTTTTTTGAGTGTGGGATAACCTTCCCAGTCACTCTGATATGCCTACAGATCAGGATGACATGCCCACTTATGTGGTGATGGATAAGTAATTAGATTGAATTAACATGTGAAATTGTGACATGTAGTTTTGGATGAACTCCCCATTCTATATATGATTAAGTGGGAAGAGACACTATGCCCATTATGGGATATGCTTATGGCTTTGTACGTGTTGTCCAATTACCTTGATATCTTTATGGTATGCCATTGAAAGACATTGTTCCAATTATTTTATGATATAATGAATAGGACTCTTATACCCATGGTATCAGAACTTTATTCCCACTAGGTCATGGAACGTATTTCCAATGTGGACCAAATGATATTGGTAATAGGATGAAATGCACAATTAATTTTTATTATCCATGGTAATGGGATATGATTCCCATGATGTGATACTTACAGGGAAGGGGATTTATTTCCCATATCAAAATGGTTATGGTGTTATGTGATTCTCCCTTTCATGTGACATGTCTAGGGTCTAAAGACTCCCTTCACTATTAATATTGTACCCATTGATAGGGATGTTATACCCTCTCTTGATCATATTGATGGGTTGTGATGTATGTTTGTATATGTGGAATTAGGGATGATATTCCCATGGATATGAGTGTTTTATTGGGATGTGTTTCCCATGTATTGATGGTAATTCTATCATAGATACATTATAATCATTTTTCTAATGGTGTTTTTGAGATTTTTTTCACATGTAATGGTCATTAAATTATGATAGGATGTTATTACCATGGATGGTGACATAGTATATAATGCCTAGTTTGTTTTTGTGTGATATCTTTAGATACACTCTCATATTAACCAAAGTAGGTATATTTACATATGAGTGGATATGTAGTGCTTATTATTGTGACATATTTATATTTATGGGTATTTATTATTATTTTACTAATGAGCATACCACATTGTACATACTCCTACTTAAAAGACTTGTTAATGGAACCATTAAACATATCTTATTGTGTTTAACTCACACCCTTATTAGGAGATCAAGTAGCCAAGTATTATTCTTAGTTATAGGAATAATTAGAGAAATGGGTCCTCATTAGAAAGTTGTTTAGGTGGTGTCTGGATGGATTCATGATATGGAGTAGAGCTTAGACTCGAGACTAGTTTTTACTATTATCTCTAGTATTTTTATTATTTTGGGTGATTCTATTATATTATCAAATAATGATATACATTTCCTTTATGTATGAATACATTAGAATACTAAAACTCATTTTTTTATCATGAGAGTTTTTATTTGATTACTGATGGCATTTAGTTGTGATATTTTTCTATATCTTGGTTTATCTTACAATATATGTTCATTATATTACTTTTGTTATGTTTTAAGGATATCTATATCAAAAGAGTATAGACTCCCCACATCTTACATAAACCCTCATCATTATTCAGTAGCCATTGCAATATGGTAAAGTGCACTTTAATTTTCTATCACCTGATTTTCTCATAGTAGAGGCAAACCGGAAAGATAGTGTTTGTAAGAACCCGGATCTCTTTTCAGGTATGTTTTTCCTTTTTTTTAGTTTTTGATGAAAATGAATTTTCTGGAAATTTCAGAAGTACACGCCGTGTACTTTGTTAGTACACGCCGTGTACTCTTTCCCTGGCTCGAAGTCGTGTGTTGGCCGTATCCGGGCCACACACACAGTGTGTTAGGCTGAGGTGGAGGCCGGTTTTTTCAGAGTACAGAAAATTCAAAGTACATGCCGTGTGTGTGGTTTGTGCCTTTCCGTAGAAATTTGATGATTATCGATCTCCTCGGATCGAGGTAGGTGGTTTGTGCCTTTCCGTAGAAATTTGATGATTATTTTTTGAAATTTCCACTAATACCCTTGAACGGGGTATTGCGTGTTTCCTGTTTTTCCCTTGTTTCTTGCCTACTTTGCTTGATTTCTTTAGTAGAGGTTATTTCTTGTGATTAGAGTATTTTATTTGTGCTCAGTTTTCTTTGCCATGCCTAGTTATAGGATTTTAAACTGTTGTTTTATTATTGTTGTTGAGCCTTAGTTGATAGCCAAGTATTTCTTGAGGTTTTCTTGGACAATATACATGCACTGAGCATGTTTAGTTATACTCTAGACTGTGAGAACCTAGAGTAGTAGACCAAAGGGAGAATTGATGGAAGGGATTCTCCAGAGTGTCTTTTAATCACGATGCGGGACCAAGGGGAGAATTGACGGAAGGGCTTCTCCAAAGTGTCTTTAACTACGATGCGGGCCACAGGGGGAATTTACATTGAGTGATTCTCCAGAGAGCCTTTATCACGATACGAGACTATAGGGGTAATTGACGGTGAGTGCTTCCCCATAGAGTCTTCTTAATTACGTAGCTAAACCAGAGGGGTGAGACTGTGTGTGCCTCCTACAGGGTTACTAGTACATAGATATTGAACCATAGGGGTTAGACTGTGAGATCTACCCAGAGGGTTACCTGTTTTCTTCTTGTTGTTGACTGCTTACTTGTGTGATTTACTTGTTAGAGCTGTGGATCGTAGTTGCTTGTGTTTTCCTGTTTAATGCTTCTTGTTTATTACTGACATGTATTCATTGACTTTTAGGCACAAATCTTTGGGTGATTGCCTACTGGGATTTTATCTCACACCCTATTTGGGCCATGCTTTTGGGCCCAAGCAGACTATATTGCAGCATGTATAGACAAGGGCAAGCGCCCTTCTACTTCAGGATCTTGACTACACCAGGAGCTGGGGAGCATGGGACCGATCCTTGGCTCGCGATGCTGATGAGCTTACTTTTTTTTTCTTTTGCACTTGGTTTCAGCTGTATTTCAGCACGTTGTTGTGTTTGTTTTTTTCCTTAGATACTTGTATCTGCTGCATCTTTGTCATCATAGTTATATATATTTGCATTGCTTTCGTTGTTGGTTTTTGTTGGTATGCATGTTGTTTACTGCTTCTACGGTTTATTATTGTTTTCTTACCTTGTATACCTTACCGAATGAGGTCATAGTTTCCCCACCGACTCACCAAGGCCCTCGCTGCTAGTCGGTAGCCTCTGGCATTTGGGGAAACGCACTTGAGGTCATCTGGAAAACCGGGTACGGGGCACCAGTGGAGGGGCTCCAGATTTAGGATGTTACAAAGTGGAATCAGAGGTGTTCTTTTCTCTTTCTTTACTATTTGGATACTTTAACCAGGGATAGGACGGATTCGGTACTTGGTATTAAGCTGTGCTCGGGAGTATCTAACTCGTGTACATGGAAAGGCCATACTACCTCGTTAATTGCAGTTTGCTGGTTTTGAGTTTTATGGTTGATATGTTTTCACCTAGAGTGATTCACATGACTTGTGCGGTGATTGTTTTGATATTTCAGTTCTAGTTCTGTCGTAACCCGATGAGATGAGGTTATTCCATCTCATGCATCATATAGGCACTTGTAGAAATCACATTTCATGCATTCTTTCCATGCCATCTAGGGTGTATTAGCGATTGCATGTTGTTGTGATAGGCTCTATGTAGATTATGCATGATGTTGTGATAGATTCTTGATAGATTATCTGCTATTGTGTTAGAAAACTATTGTTTTGTTCCTTGCTTAAAATGAATTCCAAATTTTGGTTTTTGAGGTGTTATGGGCCCTCAAGGATTGGAAATTGGCATCTTTTCTCTTGTTTTTAGTGTTTCTGGAATTCTATGCAGTTTCTGAGCTACTTCCCAGAAAAACCCAGAATACACGGCGTATACTTTTTGGATACACGCCGTCTAGTTTTCAGGCCGTGTCACTGACTGTGTGAGAAGGACACGATGTCATGGGAGTAACTTCAGGAACACGCTGTGTACCATTGGTACACGCCGTGTGAGTTCAGATCCGTGTACCCGGTCGTGTCACTAACAACACGGATCGGGGAAGCTCGGGTAGAACACGCCGTGTCTATAGGGAACATGCCGTGTAGTCTTTTCCAGGTACCCGGCCATGTCACGAACAACACGGAACGGTTTCACTTTCGCCTTTACATGCCGTGTTTGTTCGTAGCACGCCGTGTAAGATCCAGCCACGTAGACGGCCGTGTACTCAACAACACGGACCGCTGAGGCCTTGTCTAGTGCACGTCTTGTATGTTTTGAACATGTCGTGTAGTCTCGGGTTGGATCGGACCGTGTGGGTTAGCCGTGTAAGGAGACTCGGGCAGGGGAATAGTTTTCAAGTACACGTCGGGTGTTGGGGTCAACATGCCGTGTAGTTTGAAGTGTACACGACTTGTAGGGTAGGGGTACACGCCCATGTCTGTAGCTTTAGAAGACACGCCGTGTAGTTTTATACACACCGTGTAGTCGTGTTTTGCAAACTTGTGTGTTTTTCTCCCTTGTTCCCATTTTGTGCTCTTTTATTATCTGTCCTTTTTTTCTTGATCTAAGGTGTGCTTTTGATCTTTCAAAGCTATGCCTCCGAGACTTCCTCTAGTCGTACGTCTGTTTTCGGGCAGTGATCAGATGTCGGATATGGCTGATTAAAGACTTCCTGTCGATCCCCCAGCCGTGCCATCTTTGTCACCAGTTGTCGTACCAGTTGTAGGCGCTGATGCGCAGTTCAGGGAAGGTTTCATGAGGATGATGCAGGCCTTCCCGGGAGAACTGCCTCCTGTCTCATCTATGGAAAACTTGACACGGGTCATACAGCAGCACCATCCTCCCACATTTTCGAGGGAGGGAGGACGTCAGGCTACAGAGTCATGGCTGGAAGCCATGCTGACTATCTTCGATCATCTGGAGACGCCTCCAGAGAGGCGGGTCAATCTCACCACCTACATGCTCTGAGACTCTACCAAAAGGTGGTGGGACGTGATCTAATAGGCGGTTCAGTAGCAGGCTATGACTTGGGAGGAGTTCCAGCGCGTTTTCTACGACTACTTCTACCCATAGACCCTGAGGGCTGATTGAGCCTGGGAGTTCATGAGCTTATAGTAGGGTACTCTATCTATCATATATTATTCCTCTCGTTTTACTGAGCTACAGCATTTTACACCCCTTAGGGATGGGATTGTGGTGTTCTTGGCAAGGAATTTTGAGGATGGGATCAGGCGGCAGATCCGCTCGCAGGTGAACATCTTCCAGCTGACTTACATTACTTCCATCGTCAACCAGGCACTGATTGTGGAACGCAATCTGAGAGACTCTGGAGCTGCGAGCCAGGGCGGTTCTGCTTCCAGAGCTATATTTCCTTCATATGACAGCAAGAAGCATCGTAGGGAGCCCACGCATGGTGATTCAAGGAAGCGAGACGCATCATCAAGCAGCCAGGTGACATGCTATCAGTGTGGCCGGACAGGGCACACGAGGCCGCAGTGCCCGAGTGACCCCGTGGAGTGCCGATCATGTGGCAAGATGGGTCACCTTCAACGTTTCTCCCAGGTTTTCTCACCAGTGGCTGGTGACCGAGGTTCTTCTATGACTCCTCATTCAGGAGCAGCACCGCCAGCTTCTCACCAGTCGGGGAACTAGAGTTCTTCCGGCTGTTCGGGCCAAGGTGGAGGTCGAGGTTGTGGCAGTCAGCCACCAGTTCCTCAGCACCATCAGGGAGGTTTAGCTCATAGTGGTCATCCAGGGGTGCAGGGCCGCGGCACAGGCCAGTCGTTCGCTATAGAGCAGACTTATCATGAGCAGGATCACATCCCTTCTACCGTTCGAGGTACGATTTTAGTAGCCTCAGTTTTATCTTCATCCCTTTTCGATACTGGTGCTACACATAGCTTTATCTCTGTTGCTGTTATGGAGAGCCTTGGACTCTTCATCCATTCTTCTGTCGACTCGTTGACACTAGACACACCTTTGGGAACGAGGACATCTAGTGTGCGCCAGTGTAGAGAGTGCCCTCTCGAGATTGCAGGGTATCGCTTCTTTTGGGATCTCTATGTCCTAAAGATGACAGGTTATGATGTCATCCTTGGCATGGACTGGTTGATTCCCTTCCGGGAATTCGTCGACTGTTATCATCGCATATTGAGTTTCATTCCACCAGAAGGTGAATCTTTCCTTCATAGAGGCGAATGGGACGTTTGGGCGAGTCGGGCAGGACTCGAGCATCTTGGGCTAGGAGGGGTGACAGCCCGGATTGCTAGTCTTTATCTGGATGATCAAAGGACTCCACAGTTGGACTTTCCTTCAATGGTGGATCGCTTTAGGTATGTATTTCCAGAGGACTTTTTTGGGTTTGCCTCTGAAGCGTGACGTAGAATTATCTATTGAGCTCGTTCCAGGAGCGGAACCGATGTCCATTCTTCCCTATAGGATGGCCACACCTGAGTTTAAGGAGCTCAAGAAGTAGTTGGAGGAGCTACAGGCTAAGGGTTTCATCCGACCCAGTACTTCTCCTTGGGGTTCACCTGTTCTATTTGCGAAGAAGGAAGACGGTACCCTTCATCTTTGTGTGGATTATCGGAAGCTGAACCAGTTGACGGTTAAGAACCGATATCCCTTGTCGCGGATTGATGAATTTTTCGATCAGCTTCGAGGAGCCCGGGTGTTCTCGAAGATCGACTTGAGGTCCGGTTATCATCAGTTGCGCGTTAGACCATGAAATATACCTCTGACAGCCTTCAGGAGCAGGTATGGTCTATACGAGTATACAGTCATGCCGTTCGGCCTCACGAACGCGCCTGCAGTTTTCATGGCACTGATGAACCGAGTGTTCCATCCTTACTTGGACTCTTTCTTCATGGTCTTCTTGGAAGATATCTTGGTGTACTCTCACACTCGACACGACCATGCCACACATCTTGAGATCATTCTGAGTACACTGAGAGAGCATCGTCTTTATGATAAACTCTCGAAGTGCCACTTCTGGATGGATCAGATTCACTTCTTGGGTCATGTCATCTCAGAGGCAGGAGTATCTGTGCACCTAGAGAAAGTGAGAGTTGTAGTTTCCTGGGAACAGTTGAAGAACGTTTTTGAGGTACGGAGTTTCCTAGGGCTGGCTGGATACTACAGACGTTTCATTCAGGACTTTTCTCGTCTAGAAGCACCTTTGATAGGTCTGACCAAGAAGGGAGCGAAGTTATTATGGTCAGATTCCTGTGAGTCAGTCTTTCAAGAGATAAAAGGGAAGTTGACATCAGCACTGATACTAGTCTTGCTAGAGCCAGGAAATAGCTACACTGTTTACTGTGATGCTTCGGGCATCGGGCTGGGAGCGGTGCTTATGCAGGGAGATTGAGTCGTGGTGTACAGGTCTCGGCAGTTGAGGCCACATGAGAGGAACTACCCCACGCACGATTTGGAGTTAGCTACTTTTGTTCATGCCTTGCGCTGTTGGAGACACTATCTTCTGGGAGAGCACTTTTTGGTCTTCACTGACCACAAGAGTCTCAAGTATATCTTCACTCAGCATGATTTGAATCTGAGGCAGCGAAAGTGGTTCGAGTACCTTCATTCTTTTGACTTCGATCTCACCTATACGCCGGGAAAGGGCAACGCCATGGTAGACGTGTTGAGCAGGAGAACTTAGTTTCAGGCAATTCAAGAGGCCAGTAGTGAGTGGTAGCTTATGGATATATTCTCTGAGATGCATCTGGAGGTGAACGACAGACGGGGACAGATTTTTCTATCTTCTGTAGCTGTTACCTCCACGCAACTTGATCAGGTACGGATGAGGCAGCTATCAGACTCAGAAGGCTTAGTCCTGTGGGAGAGTGTGTCAGGAGGAAACCCTCTTCCTGGATGGACAGTGGGCGAGGTTGATATCTTTCACTTCCAGGGACGCGTATGGGTGCCAGCAGACATATGTGAGGAGCTGATGCGGGATTTTCATTCCTCTGTTTGGTCAGTTCATCCTGGCGTCACCAAGATGTATCGGGACCTTCATCGCCAATACTGGTGTCTAGGTATGAAGAAGGATGTTGCTGGTTTTGTCATGAGATGTTATACTTGTCAGAAGGTGAAAGCATAGCATCAGCGACCAGCGGGGCTTTTACAGCAGTTACCCATTCCGGAGTGGAATTGGAATGATGTTGTAATGGACTTCGTGACCGGGTTTCCAAGGTCACCTCAGGGAAACAATGTTGTTTGGGTTACCGTGGACAGACTTACGAAGGTTTCTCACTTCTTGCCGATCAAGGAGACCTTCAGTGTCGATGATCTGGGACGACTTTACATCAGAGAGATCGTTCGTCTGCATGGAGTTCTGTGCTCTATTGTTTTAGACAGAGATGTGCGCTTTACCTCTCGGTTCTGGAAGGGACTTCCGAAGGCCTTGAGTACACAGTTACTTTTGAGTACAGCATACCATCACCAGACTGACGGCCAGTCTGAGCGCACGATCCAGGTGCTTGAGGATATGCTCTGAGCTTGCATCCTCAACTTTGGCGGTTCTTGGGAGAAGCATATTCCTCTAGTGGATGTCTCCTATAACAACAGTTTCCAGGCGACCATTCAGATGGTGCCATACGAGGCTTTGTACAGTAGGCCATGCCGATCAACCTTATGTTGGCTGGAGGCAGGAGAGGCATCTTAGCTAGGACCTCGTCTTGTTCAGGAGACTTCAGAGTAGATATAGCTGATTCGGAAGAGGATGACTATAGACCAGTCTCGACTGAAGTCTTATTCTGATCAGTGGAGACGACCTATGGAGTTCGAGTTCGGTGATCAGGTTTTCCTGCATGTTGCACTGAGGTTGGGACACAAGAGGATTCGGAGACAGGGTAATCTTTCACCACGGTATGTCGGGCTGTTTGAGTTCTTGGAGAGAGTGGGGTCGGTCGGCTATCGGTTGCAGCTACCTCAGAGGTATCAGGCCATGCATGACGTCTTCCACGTCTCTCAGCTCCGACGATAATTTTCAGACCCATATCACTTCTTTCAGCCTGAGGAAGTCGAGATCGAAGAGGATGCGTCGTTCGAGGAGCATCCTATCCGGATTGTCGATCGTAGTATGAAGGTTCTCTGCAGGCGGTCTGTTCCTCTGGTACAAGTGCTATGGAAGCACGGGCGAGTACAGGACGAGACCTGGGAGAGGGAGACCAATGTACGATTGTAGTGGCCGGAGCTATTCGGGGTTTCTCCTTCTTCTCCTCGTTAGGTTTTGTAAGAACCTGGATCTCTTTTAAGGTATGTTTTTCCTTTTTTCAGTAGTTTTTTAGGAAAATGAATTTTCTGGAAATTTCAGAAGTACATGCCATGTACTTTCTTAGTACACACCGTGTACTATTTCCCTGGCTCGAAGCCGTGTGCTGGCCGTGTCCGGGCCACACACACGGTGTGTAAGGCTGAGGTGGAGGCCGGTTTTTTTTGGAGTACGGAAAATTCAAAGTACATGCAGTGTACTCAAAAAGTACATGTCGTGTACTTTATTTTTTTTCATTAAATGGACCGGGGTCACGTCTAACCCCCATATCCGTCTTCTTCTTTAGTTTTCCACCATCCAGGAGAGACCGTACGGCCAGATCTTCGACAGATTCTCGCCTCGCCGTCCGTTCTCTAATTTGAGCACGGTCAGTTGCGTTGGAATCGCAGCAGTGAGTTCTTCCGTCTGTTTGAGTCTTGTTTCTTGTTTCCTCCTCGTTTCCAAGTTATCATGGGATGAACGTTTTTTGCATTTTCTCAGATCTACGTCATTCTAAGGGGAATCTGTCGTCGAGGTTCACGTATATCGATATCCTCGGATCGAGGTAGTTGGTTTGTGCCTTTCAGTAGAAAGTTGATGATTATTTTGTGAAATTTCCACCAATACCCTTAAATGGGGTATTGCGTGTTTTCTGGTTTTCCCTTGTTACTTGCCTGGTTTACTTGATTGCTTTAGTACAGGTTATTGCTTGTGACTAGAATTTTGTTTTGTGCTCAGTTTGCTTTGCCATGCCCAGTTATAGGATTGTGGACTATTGTTTTATTATTTCTGTTGAGCCTTAGTTGATAGACAAGTAGTTCTTGAGGTTTACTTGGACGATATACACGTTCTGAGCATGTTTAGTTATAATCAGGACTGTGAGAACCTAGAGTAGTAGACCAAAGGGAGAATTGACGGCAGGGCTTCTCCAGAGTGTCTTTTAATCACGATGTGGGACAAAGGGGAGAATTGACGGAAGGGATTCTCCAGAGTATCTTTAACTACGACGCAGGCCATAGGGGGAATTGACATTGAGTGCTTCCCCGGAGAGCCTTTAGCACGATACGAGACTATAGGGGGAATTGACGGTGAGTGCTTCCCCAGAGAGTCTACTTAATTATGTAGCTGAACCAGAGGGGTGAGACTGTGTGTGCCTCCCAGAGGGTTGCTAGTACTTAGAGGTTGAACCATTGGGGTTAGACTGTGAGATCTACCCAGAGGGTTACCTATTTTCTTCTTGTTGTTGATTTCTTACTTGTGTGCTTTACTTGTTAGAGGTGTGGATCGTAGCTGCTTGTGTTTTCTTGTTTACTGCTTCTTGTTTATTACTGTCATGTATTCATTGGCTGTTAGGCACAAATATTTGGGTGATTGCCTACTGGGATTGTATCTCACACCCTGTTTGGTCCATGCTTTTGGGCCCAAGCAGACTATGTTGCTGCAGGTATAGACAAGGGAAAGCGCCCTTCTACTTCAGTATCGTGACTGCACTAGGAGCTGGGGAGCATGGGACCGAGCCGTGGCTCGCGATGCTAAAGAGCTTACTTTGTTTTTCTTTTGCACTTGGTTTCAGTTGTATTTCATCATGTTGTTGTGTTTCATTTTTTCCTTAGATACTTATATCTACTGCATCTTTGTCATCATAGTTATATATATTTTCATTGCTTTCACTGTTGGTTTCTGTTGGTGTGCATGTTGTTTACTGATTCCACTGTTTATTGTTGTTTTCTTACCTTGTATACCTTACCGAATGAGGGAATAGTTTCCCCACCGACTAACCAAGGCCCTCGCTGCTAGTCGGCAGCCTCTAGTGTTTGGGGAAACGCGCTTGAGGTCATGTGGTGAACCGGGTATGGGGTACCAGTGGAGGGGCTCCGGATTCGGGACGTTACAGTTTTATATAAATAATTATTTGTTTTTTACTAAGTCTCAATGTATTTTATTAATATTTAAATAAATAAATGAAAATTGGTATCACATCATCACTATGGATAAATTATATTTTGAATACCACTATGTAATGGGAATTATTTGAAAGAAATATTCAATAATTACCTCTATATTTTACTATAACAACAAATATACAATCAAATAAAATATAGTAAACTAGAAGTTTACTGAAAATGATATATTTATTGTATGGTATAACCATTTGGGTCATCTAGGATCAATAATTATGAGGAAGTAATTATATATATTCGTAGTCATCCATTGGTTGAACAAATGGTTCTTACACCTAATAGTTTATCATGTGATGCTTATTCTCAAGGAAAAATTATTATATAAAAAGTTTTGATTAAATATATGATTTTCTTGGAAAAAATTAATAGTGGAATGTGGGCTCTAATTCATCCACCATGTGGACCATTAATATATTTTATTAACTTCATTAATGTGTCGATTATATGGTCTCATGTGTTCATACAATTAACTCACAATCTAGAATCTGTGGAATTTACTGACCTATTAATAAGGTTAAGGGGATAATTCTGAGATTATTCAATCAAGCCTATTTTGATTGATAATATTGGATAAAATTCATTTTATGATTGAATTAATTATTGTATGTCAATCAGAATAAGTGTTAAACATATTATAGCTCATGTTCTTACTTATAATGGTTTAGTTGAATAATTTATAAAGTGATTATAATTTATCACTATACCACTTCTTATCAAAACACAATTTCCAATTTCAATAGGGAACATGAAATTTGAAATGATCCAAAATACCACAAGTATTTGTAATAAATAAATATTATGTCGAAATAATATTCTACACTCAACACCAAACCAAAAACAAAACATGTAATGTAATATAACCATTATAATGTATCTCTTAATTTGATGAGTATAAATAGAGTTAAAAACTTAATGAAATATATCTATAAATTAATATCATTATTATTATTAGTATATCTAGATAACTAATAAGATCACCTTATGTTTAAAAATGTATTTTTTTCTAAAATTATCTTTTATACACTTTATTTTAAGAAACCAATTATATTATAGAAAAGTAAAAAAAATTATATTAGAAATATATATTTTTATATAAATAGTAGATTAAAACTAATTTTTATATTAATGGATAGAAAATTTTAATATTAATGGTAAATATTTTGAAAATTTATTTTCCTATAAAAACAATTCTTCATTTGATTTTATAACTTTATATAAAAGTTGAATCCCAAAATTTTAGAATTTAAATTTGACAAAATTAACTGCATTTTTGGATTTATAGTATAAATATTATCGGAAAATAAATTCTTTTTATTTTTCAAAAATATTTTATTTTTTGGTGAATAGTGATAAAATAACAATTTTGATAAAACTATAAGTTTTAAAACATTATTAAAATAAAAAGAATGATTTTTTAAACCATTTTTATAATATATATATATTAAAATAAATAGTTGAATATAATATGTTGTATTTATAAAACCCATGTTTATCATTTTGGAAACTAAACTAGCATTTCACTCTATAAATCATTTCATTCACCCATGTAAAAAAATTAGTTTTCATAACTTGTATAAATTAAATCTATCAAAATGGGTCTGATATTTTATATCAACATAATCATATTATGTAATAAGTTCAATTTCATTTTTATCATAAAATTTTTATTAATAAAATTAAATTTAATGGCCATAATAATGGTAAAACCGCTATTTTCAAAGAATTGTGTTATTAACATTACATAATTTTTATCTAATAAAATAAATTAATAAATTCTAAATAAAGATTATAAAATAATTTTTAAACCTATATATATATATATATTAACACTATTTAATTAATTGATCAATACTAAAAATAATTGCGAACGCTTAATTGTGAAAACATCCTTTTTATACAAAAAAACCATCCATTATATATATTAAATGTTTTAATTTAAAATATAATTTTATATTATTTAGAAACTGAATTATATTAAATTGAGATTAAATTTAGTTTTAAAAAAATAAAATTTTTAATAAGGGTTACCTTATATTTTTAAATAAAATATAAATTTTATAGTTAAAAACTAGTTACCATTGTAAAAATCAGAATGCTAAAATGTAAAAACCTATGGTAAAAAAATTAAACATGATTAAAACATGTTTTGAAAGTATTTTTTTAAGATTTATTGACGCAATATCACCCCAAAACCATTATTACAAAATTTTGGAGTCATTGACCAAGGAATAGTTTAATGATGTCATGGAAGTGTAAAGTATATTCCCAAAAGTACCTTTTTCTTCACTTATAAAAGGAGATCACTTCCATCCTTTCAATGATTCTCTTACCATTTTAACATCCCTTCAAAATATTACCAAAATACCTATCCTAGAATTAATTTTCCCATCCTTAAACCCCTTATCTATATAAGTTATCCTAATACCTTCATTTCCAAGTAGATATCTAAGAGAAGATCGAGTCTCCAATGTAAATATTACAAAAATTTTAATATTTTATTCATAATATTAATCTTCCAAACCCATTATATCAATAAAAATATAATTAAATAAATATAATTTTTATACATATATGTTATTATATTAATATAACATCCATTATTTATTCCTCTTTATGCAATAAGGAAAACAAAAGCATCATTAGTGCATGTGTGCAGACTACCGCCTCCATGAAGCAACATATTAAATTTTTTATACCAGCTATCATGGTTGGTTTTAATAATTGGATTTATAAATAAATATTATATATATAATATAACTGTTATTTATATTTTTAAAATTATCATATATGTTAATTCCCTATCATTCTTCAACAAATGAAAATGTTAATTGTGCATTGTTGTTAAGACTCGGAATTTCTGTATAAATTTTTTTTTATTATAAGAATTATTTTGAGACCGTGAAATTTGATGGCACGTGATTCCGAACTCCAAAGTGCCCAGAATGATCTATCGAAAAAATTTAATATTTAAACAGTATGCATGAGTTGTTTTCCTAAAAAAGTGGAATAACTCTTAAACAGGTGCCCAAATCAGAAATCTAAGGGAACCGTTGCATTTATGAGGGTGGGTTTACCCTTGGAGTGACTTAATTTTAGTCGGTGCAGGCCTCCGGTTAGAAAACTCAAAAATGGAATAACCATAAATAAAATTATTTTATTTTTCAAATACTTATAACTCATGAATAGTGACTCGGATTAAAAATATGAGACTACCGCTGAGCTCGTGAGGGTATTCTTTCCTTAGGTAGATCCTAACATTGGCCAGCATGGGCCAATAGTGGAATTTAGTTTTGGGCCGTAAATAAAATATTTGAGTAAAAATTATTTTATTGTTAAATCCTTTAACTTCTAAACGGTAACATGGTTTAAAAATATGAGAGTATCATTGAGTTTTTGGGGGCGTATTTCCCTTAGTTGGATTCTAACCTCGACCAGTGCGGGTCGAGGGTGAATGTAAATTATTTTTTAACTTTTTTTAAGGTATGTTCAGTAAACATGCGAGTAGGGATTTATATCTTTTGAATCGGTGCTCGGATTGAAAATCTGAGGGAACCATTGAATTCACAGTTCCAGGATTCACTTAGATGAAGCTTAAATTCAACCAGCAAGGGTTCAGATGAAAAAGTTAATTTTTGGACTTTACAGAAAAATAATAAAATAACTAAATGAGTTATTTTATTCTTTCTCTAAACATTGAGAGGCAATTGGTGGGACCGCAGTGTAATGTTGGGCATTGAATAAGAGACATTTAATCACACGACCCCTCGGTTTCGTAACCGCAATGCTCATAGGATTAATGTATCAATAATAGAGGTTCATTAATGAACCACATTAAGGAACACAACGTGGGTGGTTCCTTTTCTCTTATTTAAACAAACCTTTGGCATGGTTTTTGGGAACCTACAAGAGGAACCACTAACGAAACACCGACGATGAATTCCTCCAACGAAGAATGGAGTTTTGATCAAAGAACATTGGAGGATTCGAACTGGACATCGACAGGTGACGGAGAGTACCAACGAACATGGAACGTCTACGAACATGAATCTCCTCCATCAACTACAACACCATTTCTAGATAGGTGTTTTACACATTTTGATTCTCCCTCTCTTTCCATTCTTGGAAAATACAACCAGCGCAGACCAACCAACTAATGGGTTGATCCAAGTCTCGTCTATTCATACGGGTGGTTGTTGTGGGGTATTAAATTGGGTATTTTTGTTCCTTTTTAATTATTGATATCAACCCATGTTAGAACACTAATACGGAGGGTGTGGGCCAATCAAAACCAGGTCCGAACTCCCCATTGTTCTTGGTTTATGAGTGTTTCTTGTGTGCGACCAGGAAACATAGCGGCAAGGAGTTTCTGAGGGCTTCACAATGAAATAAGCAACTCAAGAGGCCCATAGACATAGACCGAAAGAAAAATGGACCACTAGAGCATATTCGGTGGCTCGTGGAGGCAACCGTTCACATTGCACAACCGGTGGGGTGGCCCCACTGGCACTGCGGCACCACCGGCGCGGTGGCAGCCGGCCGAGTCGGTCATGTGGTGAAGCCACGCCCGCAGGTGCTGCAGATTTAGGAGCCATGGCCAGAATGTCCATGGTATTGGAAGGGCATGGTGCCAACGTGCCACGCGGAGAGGTAGTAGAGGCCCGCTCGGGCTGCTCGGCAAGACAAAAGGGTTGCCTGAACTTGTCGTTTCAAAAGAGAGGTGGTGTCTGCTGGTGCTGCCAGATATCTGCATCAGAAGCTCTACATATGTTCGGTGCACCAGCAACCAGCCTGCTTAAGGGCTGGGTTCTTCCAGGTGGGCTAGACCCACCATCCAAGCTGGACCCCTACCGGACCCGGACCCGACCAGACTCATTTCACTAAAATGGGAAAATCCTGCATATCGGGTATCTGTTTGATGCACCATCCATGGTGTGAGGAACCTCACGATGAGGTAGACCTTTTGGTATACTATTCATGGGTTTTGATGAAATTTGGATTATGGGTGGGTTGGATCGAGCTCAAATTGAACCGGGTCCTCGGTACTAAAATGCCTATAAATTACAGACCGGGCATCCGATTGATGTGTCGTCTATTGCGTTGAAATCCTTATGACATGGAAGTTATTTTTGTTACTTATTCATAGGAATTATTAGTGGTTGAGGTATGACTGATGGATTGAGGAGAATATCCTCACTGAATCAAGTGTGATAAGTTCAGGAATCCAGTGGCTTGATGAGACGTGATGAAGCAACTAGTGATCCCCTATGGGTCAGCAGTTATTGATCCTCTGTGGGAAAGCACCTAGCGATCCTCTGTGAGTTTGCAGTTAGTGATCCTATGTGGTTCAGGACCTAGTGACCCATTTTGGTTCAACACTTAGCTATCCATTGTGGGTCAGCATGTAGCGATCCTCTATGGGTTAGCACCTAGTGATCCTTTGTGGGTCAGTACCTAGAGATCCTCTGTGGTTCAACACCTAGAGACCTTGCAAAGTCTAGCAGCAAAAGCCTCTCGACATAATAATATGATATAGATTTTTGACTAATCATGTTTATTATTGTTCTTTAATTTGTATACCTGGTGTGAGCAGTCTTTTACTTTGTGCTTTGTGATTGAGATCATGCTTTATGGTTTTTCAATGTGTAATTATGAGAGACCTTCAGGGGTCTGGCTGTCCCTAATGAGTGTTGTTATACTCACCCATGCATGAGCTTCACCCGAACCTTATTGTGTCTTATGAAGATGAAGGAGATCTTGACTAAGACTCAGGGAGTTGGGGCTAGACGGTGCTAGAAGGTGATTGAAAAATAGGGTGATGGGAAGTGATGATAGATGATGAGTTGTACATACCCTTCAGGTAGGATCCTTGGTGGACGACCTATAGAGCACCTTTTCTCCTTTTTGATGTACTTTCTTTCTAGTTGTGCTTGTATACTGACCCCTTTACTTTCAGCACTTACTTTTACTCTCAGTGGTGGTTTTTAGTAGTGGTTATACTTTACCTTTTCCTTAATTTTTTACTTGTATAAATTCTCACCTATCATTGTGTGTGTAGGTTTAAAGGAAATTCCTTCCCTTTTGGGGTTTCTCCTTTCCGATGCTAGTCACCAGCCTCTGGCCTATTGAAGGTGGGCTTGGGGTAGTCATAGCACGGGGCCCAGGGGACTGGTTATGACAAATTGGTTTTAAAGGGAGGCTGGTGCTATCATAATAACTAAAAGAATATATTTCCAATGGGGTAAATAGTGTTAAGTGTCTTGAGTTTGGATTTCAGTCCAAGGAGTCCAGTGTTGGTGTGGCGGCCGACGTATCGATACACCAGGACACTGAGTTCTATTTTTCAGATTGATACACAAAAACACTGGTTTCATGTGTTTTGAAAATGTTTTTCTAATGATAACTTTTGAGTCAATTCACTAGGTATGACCTTTTTTAACATGGATCATCTTGATTCTGTTTCAAGATACCTCCACATAGACAGCTATCCAGGATTTCAATGCATGACCATGAAAATGGTCCATATAGTGATGAGGCTTTAGTATAAGGATTGTTGCCCGAGATGGTACCTTCGGGTGGTGTCCCAGTGATACCATTGCTCATTGGTTGGCAGTTACTATCGGTGCTACTAGTGGAGGAAACCTATAGGCTCAGTGCCTTATATGAGCTTTAGTGATATATACCCCTCAGGTTTTGAGGCGATCCTGACTCACAAGTGGCTAAGGACTGGCCTGAGGTGTTGAATGAGTTTCCATCTAGCCAAGGCACCATTAGATCACATGGTGGTCCTGGCAGTGAGCATTCTACGTGGCTTAGTAGGGCGATGGCAGGGTTTAGATTACCCCTATCTTACGATGAGGTGACTTTTTGGTGGATAGAGCTTAAGAGCCTTCCTTAGAGAAGGGGGTCTCTTTCCATAAAAAGATAAGGGGTTTGTGTTACCAAGAGATTCTAGAGTTTTAACAGGACGATATGTCGGTAACTAAGTATTCATCGAGGCGTACCGACCATTCCAGGTACTTGATGAACACGATACGACCAATACTTTAGGTCTCAGACCTCCAGAAGAAATGTGTTTAGGGGAATACGTGGTAGAAATATTCCTTTTTTCATTCCTAATTATGCTAGGTTACTAGATAGAACCTTTGTGGTTGAAAATTCTTTGGTTGAGTAGATACAGCAAGTGAATGTCAGTGGTGGGAAAGTAGGAAACCGACGTCAGTCTCAGAGACTTGGATGTGTAAAATGTTTCAAGAATAGGAAGTGATATAGACAAATGAATCTGTAGGGAAGAAGATGTGGAAGAGGAGATAAGAGAGAAATAGGAGGTGGAATACATTTTGACATGTTACAACCACCACCTGAATGTGGTCCCCACCAAGATCAGGGAGCTGGAAGATAGGGGAAGGGAGTAGCTACATGCAGTCGAGGATTGTAACCTAAGGTCTCCAAGAATGACTAGAGGTATGGTATATGTCTACTACTAGCTTATGTATTAATAGGCATAGGTACTGATCATTCTTTCTTGTCACGAATCTTGTTCAAGACCTAGAGTTTCTGGTTAAACCATTGACTTGAACCTTACATCTAGAGATACCTATGGGAGGAGACTCGATAATCACACTTATGTGGATGGTGTGATCTGACCCTTGAGGCAAGAGTTTCATTTGGAACCTCTTTTTGGCAGCTTTGAGTCCTTACGACGTTAGTTTGGGTATCGACCGGTCATCCACATTTCATTCTTAGATTGACTATTTTAGGCAAAAGGATATGGTATATCCACAGTTTTGGAATGGGGTTTTCCTTGGTTGGAAAAAAAAGGAAACCTAGGCAGCATAGGATAAACTCGTGCATAGGATGGTGCAATCGATCACTCTTGAGTCAGCTAGCCTTACCCTCATGTCAGTAGGTGTTCTGAGTTATCAGTTCTCAACAATAGTGGTAAAGTGTGGGAACAACCTTTAAAATGATGTTTTTAGGATTACCTCCACACAAGGAGATGGACTTATGCATTGGATTGTACCTAGGGATGGCATCGATATCCCCAACTAAATATCAGATGGTTCCCATGGAGCTCCGGGTGCTGAAATTATAGTTGGGGGAATTGAAAAGGATGGTCTTAGTAAGACCCAGTGTTCAAGGTTATGTGTGGATTACCGTCACTTTAACCAAGTGGACGTGGAGAATGAGTACCCACTACCAAATGGTCGATGGTCACATCAATTAGATAAAAGGGGTAGCCTTTTTCAGGGATGGAAAGGTTTCTATAGGCCTTATAGTAGTTGAGACAGTGGTGATGGATGGAGTTCCTCCCGGACTATGACTTTGAGATAGTCTATACTCCTGGGAAGGGGAACGTGGTGGTAGATGCACTCAGAAAGAGGTATGGTTTATAGCTTCTGAGTGAGGAGATGGAGCATCTAGACACAATACAAATATCCTTCGTGGTTAGTGATGGAGCAGCTTACCTCCAGTCTATGACTATCAATCCCCCACTCTTACAGCAATTTAGGGAGGCATAGCTTCTGGATGTTGACTGCGAGGCTCGACATGATCAGATATCCTCAGTACTTTCTTCTGATTGATTTTCGATAGGTGGGGAGCACATCAACCTTTTCAGAGGATTCACCATGGTACCAGTGACATTATGGGAGGAGGTTTTGAGGGAATTTCATGCATCCCCTTTTGTGATACATCCTGGTGTGGTAAACATGTACCAGGACCTCCAATGTTAGTACTGGTTTTCAAGGATGAAGAAAGCAGTAGTAGAGTTCATTCACGATGCCTCACTTGTTAGAAAGTGAAATTTGAGAATAAGGTTCCAACATGTTTGAGTACAGCTTTTCACCCCAGACAGATGGTCAGATGGAGCAGACCATACATACCTTAGAGAAAATTCATTGTGCTTGGTTCCTAGATTTTGGTTACAGTTGGCAGGACCACCTACCACTAGTGGAGTTTTCGTACATCAATATCTATCACTTAACCAATGGCATGGAACCATTGAGGCCTTGTATGGGAAACTTTTCATATCACCCCTATGCTAGAAAGACCTAGGGGAGTCAGCACTAATGGGTTCAGAGTTGGTATGGGCCACCACTAAGAAGGTGAAGATCATCCAGGAGCAGATGAAGACTTCACAGAGTAGGAAAAAGTCGTATGTATATAGAAGATGAAGACCCTTGGAGTTCGAGGAGGGAGACCATGTCTTCCTACGGGTCTCACCTTGATGAGGATTGTTGAGATTTGTTCAGGGAGGAAAGCTATATCCTAGGTTAATTAGAGATTTCCAAATTCTCAGCAAAGTTGGTGAGGTGGCGTACTACCTAGCTCTTTCCCCATAGATGAACAGGGTGCATGACGTTTTCCATATGTCACAGCTGAGGAGATATATGCATGATACATCACACTTCATCGACTGGGGAGATATAGGCATTGAGTATGGGGTGACTTTTATAGAGTTCCCAGTAGAGATAGAAGATCAATAGGAGCAGGTCCTTTTTTGATGGTTGATACCTCTGGTGCAAGTTAGGTGACAGCACGGGAACCTCTAGGAGAGCATGTGGGAGCAGGATGCTCAAATTCTTGCTTAGTACCCCCATTTCACTAAAATGGTCAAATCTTACATATTAGGTGTCCGTTTTACGCACCGTTAGCAGGGTGAGTACCATCACTCCAAGATGGTCCTTTTGGAATAATTCACTTGTGTTTTGGAGAAATTTTTAGTACGGGTAGGTTGGATCGAGCTCAAATCCAATCAGGCCCTCAGTAATAAAACACCTATAACTTACAAACTGGGTGTTTAATTGATGTGTCGTCTATTGTGTTGGAACCCTTATGACATGGCGGTTATTCAGGTTACTTCTTCCTGGGACTTCATGGCGGTTGAGTTACGACTGATGGCCTAAGGAACAGATCCTCCCAAAATCAAGCGTAATAAGTGCGGGAATCCAGTGGCTGGCTGAGATGTGATGAAGCACCTAGAGATCCTATGTGGGTAAGCAGTTAGCAATCCTATGTGGGTCAGTACCTATTGACTCTCTATGGGTCAGCACTTAGCGATCCTCCGTGGGTCAGCACTTAGCGATCCTCCATGGGTCAGCACCTAGCGATCCTCTGTGGGTCAGCACCTAGTGATCCTCTATGGGTCAGCACTTAGTGACCTTGTGTGGTATAGAATAAAAATCCTCTCAATAGAATAAGTTGATCTAGATTTATGTCTAATCATCTTTATTCATGTTCTTTAAGTTTTATACATAGTGTGAGTTGTCTTTTAATCTGTGATTTTTGATTGGGATCATGATTTGTGGTTTTTCTTTGTGGAATTCTAAGAGACCTTTGGGGGTCTCAGGGTCCCTACTGAGTATTATTATACTCTCCCCTAAATGGGATTCACCTACACCTTGTTGTGTATTGTGCATATGATGGACAGCTTGACTGAGACGCGAGGAGCCGGGGCTAGATGGTGCTCGAAGGTGATTGAGAGACGGGGTGAGTGGCAGTGACGACAGGCGATGAACTCTACCTACCCTTCAGGTAGGATCCTTGGTGGATGACCTCCAGATCATTTTTTCTCATTTTTTTGAACTTTATTTTAATTTGGTCTTATATATTGGATCTTTTACATTAAGGGCTTACTTTTACTCTCAGTGTTGGTTTTTAGTAGTGGTAATACTTTACCTTTTTTGTCGTATTTTACTTGTATAAAGTGTGCCATGTCGGTGTGTGTGTGTAGGTTTAAAGGCAATGCCTTCCCTTTTTGCATTTTTCATTTCCAGTGCTAGTCACTATCCCCTGACCTATGGAAGTTAGGCTTAGGGTAGTCATGGCATGGGCCCCAGAGGATGGGTCGTAACAATTGTGTGGACTACTACCTCCGTGAAGTAACATTAATTTTTCATTATGATTTTAATTATTTATAAAAGAAACTAAAAAATGATTTAACAACTAATAAAATATAAATAATATCATTATACTTCTGTTATAATGATATTATATAATTCCTTAACCATATACACCCATCGAGATATAATGTGGTCATGTTTGGGGTGGATTAACGACGTGCATAAATAATGTTATAAAACTCTATCATGAATGAATATGGTAAATTAAATAATAATATTATTATAAGTTAAAATAAATAAATTATTTTTTTCTTTAATTTTTATATTATGTATTTAAATTATTATTAAAATATCATTTTTTACAGCTAAAATTATTGAAAGAAGCTAACATCGATTTTCAAAAAAACACAAGAAAACACAATACAATTAATAAAAAAATATAATAATAAATAAAATATATTAAATTAAATGTATAAGAGTTGTTTTTATAATAAGTTTTCTAAAAAACTTGATTTAATTATTTTGAAAGTTATGTACATGCACAGAATGAGTCAAGAATAAGAGAAGGTATTCTATCTCAATCACCCCTCATTGATGCATGTTTTAATATTATGAACCAATATTTATTTTTATGGTGTATATAATTCCCCATTGTCCAATTATATCATAAATTCTTTTGGAATTTATAATCCTCACTACCAATACTCTTCCTTATTTTGGTTTATACTTGATATCTTGCCTAAAAATAAGGTTCTTTCATAACTCAATATGATTTCTTGAGTTGTAATGTTTCTCCTTAACTTTAATCATTTATTTAATACGGTATAACTTATATATATCTTGGGAAATAATTTTTTATTCAAATATTAATTTTTGATGATTTCTATACCTTCATGAAAATACAACTATGTTAATAATAATTAACTTCCTCTTAAATAACAGTTTCCCCTCCTTTTCAATAATTTATCTTCCCGCCAATTTTCTTCTTTTTAATTAGAAGAATAATTATGTTTTATCTATAGTGAATTTCATATTTCCCTTATAATATTTTCTAATAAAGTTTTATTATCCTTTTTATGATGTTTAATTTCAATAAAGTTATTTTAAAACATATAAAATGGATCTTTTGAAAACACCCTTGTTACTTTTGAGTTACTTAATATATTTTATTTTATCTCTTTTTCTCCATATTATTCTCAGGTATTTATTATATATGTTTTATATCTTTTCTATACATATATAACTATTTTAATATACCTATAATTTTGGGATTTAATACATGTTTTAAATTCCCTTTTAAATTCCCACTTTCACATAAATCTGACTTAAGGGAACATTCTAGTTTCTTATCTCATAAAAAGTGAAACCTCCGTAAAATGTATTCCACCATGAATAAATCTTGAAAACCCTAATTATTTTATGGAAAACCATCCTAGGTCAATTTTTTATGGAAAAGTAATAATATTTTTCCATATTTATGAACAACCTTTACTTATTTAAAAAATCACCACCCAAGTAGTTCATTTGTATTCGTTTACTTCAGTTATAATCATAAATTTTCTATATTGGAATACCATGTTAAAGACCTATGTAACTTCTCAAATTAAAAAATTCCAAAAAATAATAATTCCTTATTCCTTTGGTAATTTTTATGATTTATCCTTTTGTTATGCCTTCAATCAAAATTATGAAACCCACTTCCTTCTCATGGTTTTTGACATGCTTATGATTTATATATGATTTATTTTCCTCAAGTGGCATGAATATGTATGATTTTCATTATGTGATGAGTGGGGACGTAATTATATATCCCTCCAATTCATTGGGTAAATATTTATATTAAATGATATATTATGTATAGGAATGGGAAGTGGACCTAATCCCCTTGTAGACTTTGTCTACTATGTTTATGGGAATGGGGAGTGAAACCAATACACTATGGAACTTTTTCCACTATTCTTATAGGGTGTGAACCAAATCCACCAAGGAATTTTTCTATAATATTTATGGGAATGGGGAGTAAAACCAATCCATTGTGTAAATTTTTCAAATATGTTTATGGGAATGGAGAGTGAACCCAATCCACTATAGGTATTTTTCTACTATGTTTATGGGAATGGGAAGAAAACCCAAACCACAAGGGAATTTATCAATTATGTTAATGGGAATGGGGATTGAACGCAATCCACCAAGGTACTTTATCTACTATGATAGTCTTGGAAATATGCCTTGGATTATTATTTTGATGTCATTTTTTATATTATTTCCACATATTTATGATTCATGATCTTATGATATCATTTTCTTATACTATATTTCCATTCTTATCCCATACTCTTATTTTATGGTGCTTTTTTTATCTTTTAACATTAAATGTCCTTTCTTAATTATTTATGGACAACTCTTAATTTAGCATGATATTTTATTATAAATTTCTCCATGATCTTATTTTCCCAAATGATTATGATTTATCCATTGATGGAATGTTGAAAATATTTCTCTTACTGAGCATTTGAGCATGCCCCTTTTTTATGCTTCCCTTAAACGAGTTATGATGATATGTATAACTTATGAGAAGTCTAGAAGGGGGTCTAGAAGAGTTATATTATGGATAAATGTTCTCAAGTTTTTTAAAATAAATTTCCTAAGTAACTAGTCCTCAAAGACACTAAACCAAAAGGTTCTCCAAGATATGTGAGATTATTATAATATGTAATGCTTAAATTATAGAAATGATGTAAAATAATTTTATGTTTAACTCAGGTATTAATAGTTGGTATCATAGGAGTGTTTGGTAATTTTTTAGGACTAGTCTTATTATTTTTTGGGATTAGGATTACAGAAGTTTAGTGAAGATCCAAAGGATAATTCTAATGTATAATCCTAAGAATAGGATTATATCCGAAAATTTTGGAAAATGTTTGAATATATGGTTTCTCAAAATTATAACTGAGTATGGATATTGTAAAGTGGATATGGTTATGGAACATATTCACCTAGGTAAGATATTCCCAAAAAGGGTTAGTTTATAAATGGATATATCATCACTCTGATGCATGATGAGTGGGTATAAGAAAGCACACTTGTCTATAAAATCTTATGGGATATTATTTAGTTGATTGTATGCTATTTATGAACCACTATAAAGTATTCATTTCCTAGTTACATTAAGGGACTAGTTTGAGAAGTATAAGAGACCCCAAATAAGGTAAACAAATATTAACCATGAATGATATGGATTTAACCAATGATGATATAAATTTATATAATAATGATATAGGTTAATATGTGAATGATATTGGTTAAACAAGGAATTATATAACATGTACTAAAAGAATTATAAGATAACATGATGGTGTTATAAAGTGAGACATCTTCTAGTTAAATTTCACTTTGGTTTTCTAGGATACTTCTCTTTTAATGGTAATTTTTCATCACTCATGTTAAATACTTTTTGTTTTAGTAACAGTTGGAACCAAAAGGAATCAATTTGACAATAGATGTGAGGGACAATGCAATGATTGTATAAATGATCTACCCATTGAATTGGGAGACGGACTGTGAAATCTAGTGATTATGGAAAACTAACTATCATGAAATATGATTAACCATGTGATCATAGTTGGAATATTAAACCCACCAAAGAAGTAAAAGGATGGTGTCTCATGGAAACTAAGGTGATGAAGATGATGAGGGAAAGAATATTCATCATCTTACATGTCAACAATGTGGGAAGAAGCACCAATGTAATTGCCTCAAGGGGACTGGAAGATGTTTTATTTGTGGTGAAGGATATAATCAAGAAAAAATATTTCAATAGAAAATTGTAACACCCTATAATGATAAAGGGTTAAATCAATAAATTATATGACTCAGGTCAATAAGGTTCACCTTTATTTTCAGAAGCCTACCTTATTAGAACTCCATAGTTAAGCATAATTCGCCTGGAGTAGTGATCAGGTTGAGTGACCATCTGGAAAGTTTCCCAATGTCTATGTGTGTGAGGAAAAAGCACACTAGAAATAACATGTGTTGGCCTCTAGGGATAGTCATTAGTCAGATGACCTAGATGATAATGTGGGTAGGCCCTAGGGATGATACCATGGGTCTGTTAAGAAATTGGTGGTACCTGGTTGGCTAGGACCTGACGGCCTCTTGAAGGCAGGGTGTATATGATGTCAGCGATGCCTAGAAGTTACATAAGGTATCATAGGATGAACTCAGCCTTAAGTATGATGCAATGCCTAGGTTCACATGTTGGTTCCACAATGAGTATGTTGTTCTCTAAAAGGGGGTGAATGTAACACCCTATAATGATAAAGGGATAAATGACTAAATGATATGACTCTTGTAAAAAAGGTGAAACTTTATTTTCAGAAGCCTATATAATTAGAACTACATAGTTAATCATGTTTGTTTTGGAGTAGTGATCAGGATGTGTGAAATTTTGGGAAGTTTCCTAGGGTGTGTATAAGTGAGGACAAATCACACTATAAAGAACATGTGTTATCCTGTGGGGAAATTCATTAGTCAGATGAACTAGTTGGGAATGTGGGTGGGCCCCATATAGGGACCACGTGTTTGTGGGGAAAGTGGTGGTACCTAGTGGGCCAAATTAATGTGGGGTGTTTGTGCTATTAGTAGGTCCAATCTGTTATAAAAAAGGAATGATGCATTGGAGGGAGATAATTTTCCTCCTAATGAACCACTAACGATTCGCTGTTTTTGACTCAAATAATTTGGTCACAATGAAACCTAATGCACCAATACAAGGTTTAATGTAGAAAACTAACACCAACAACCAACTAGATAAAATAAACAAGAAAAACCCTATGCAATGACTATTTTTTAGGTCAATAGTGACGTTTAACTCTAGATTTTCTAATGTCGTATGTCATATAAGATTTCACCTATCATGTATTCAGTTATAAGTAAAAAGTGTTTGGTGGTATAATTGTTACATCTATGGTGTGAAACTTTATCAAGGTTTGGGAAAAACTACACCTTATAGATTTATCAATTCTTTACTTGCTATGATTATATTAATAATTGATTATCTCTCCTTACCAAGGTCTCATATAAAATTTTTTATAGGTAAACATCACCTCATATCCTAAATAAACCTATAATAAACTACCAGTGTATGGTCAATTAGGAGGTCCCTATGAAATTTAATCCCATAATATGAGTTTCAAAATATCAAGTACACAATTTATATATGTGGTATGCAACAACCCAAAAATACATAAAGTATTTTCACTAAATAAATATTATGTTAATAGTTTGTTCTACTCACAACACCAAACCAAAACAATCCATGAAACATTATATAACCATTATAATGTAGCTATTAATCTGGAGGGTATAAATAGAGGTATCCAATTTATAAAATATATTTATAAATAAATATCATTTTTATTATAGTTTAGTTAGATAACAAATAAGTCACCATATCGTTAAAAATGTATCTTTTTCCAAAATTATATTTTCTCCACTTTATTTTAAGAAACTAAATATATTATAGAAAAGGTATATTTTTATATGAATAATAGATTAAAATTAATTTTATTACTAATGGATATAAAATAATAATAGCAATGATTAATAATTTGAGAAGTTATTTTCTTATAAAAATAGTTTTACATTATATTTTATAATTTTATTTAAAATTAAATTATCAAATTTTTATTTTATCATATCAATATTTTCTTAATGAAATTTTTTTTTATTTTTCAAAAATAGTTTATTTTTAGGTTAATAGTGAAAAAATATCGATTCTATTGAAACTGTCATTATTATGACATTATTATATCACAAGAATGACATAAATGTTTTTGTAACCTATTTTATATAAAATATATATTTATAAATCAGTATAAATCATTTAGAAATATAATTTTCTATTTATAAAACACATGTTTACCATTTTGGAAGCTTAAGAAATATTTCACACTGAAAACTGTTTTATACGCAAATGTTGAAAATTAGTTTAAATCACTTTTATAAATTGAATCTAAAAAATGGATTTCATATTTTTTATCAACATGATAATATTATATAATAATTTCGATATCATTTTTGAAAATAAAATTATGATCACTAAGATTAAATTTAATGACCATGATAATGGTAAAACTATTATTTTCAAAGAATTGATTTATTAACATTGCATAATTTTTACCTAATCAAATAAATTAATCACTTATAAATAATTATTATAATATAATTTTTAAAAATATATATAAATATATTAAAACTCTTTCATTTATTAATCAATACTAAATATGATTAACAACACTTAATTTTGAAAACATATTTTTCAACAAAAAATCAATATATTAAATGTTTTAATTTAAAAGTTCAATTTATTGTATTTAAAAATTGAATTAGATTAAATGGGGATTAAATTTAGTTTCAAAAACTAAATATTTGGTTAATGGTTTCCTTATATTTTGAAGAAAAATATAAATTTGATAGTTAAAAATTAGTTACCAAGGTAAAAATAAAAATATTAAAAAGTAAAAACTTATAGTAAAAGACTTGAAACAAGGATAAAATATATATATATATAGTCTTGGTTGAGGATTTTGCAACCTAATATCACCCAAAATACATTATTAAAATCTTTTTGAGTCATTGACCAAAGAATAGTGAAATGATATCATGGAAGGTTAAAGGGTATTCCCAAAAGTGTTATTTTCTTCACTTATAAAAGGGGACCACTTCAACCATTTCAATGCTAATATTACCATTATAATTTCCCATTAAACTCTACCTAAAATACCTATCCTAAAATTAATTTTCTCATAATTAATTCCTTGTGTAATGAACCAAACTTTTATAAATTAATTCCCTTTTTGAACTAATAAATGTCATATTAATTAATGTAGTTATAGAAAACAAGTGCACTACTTTGATTATTTTGGACAATTATAAAATATAGAATTTAATATTAAAAAGACCATTAATAATTGTAATCATTGATAATATATCCATTTTATAGTAACCATTAATATTAGTATATTAAGGTTTATAATAAATTCTAATTAACTGAGAAGGAAGAAGCGATGGCTTTGACCAATAGGATCTTACCCTAGGAAGCCCATATATCAGAGCTTAAGAGAGATATGGAATCACTAGGAATTTCCCTTAACCAATAAAAATATTAAATTCATTAAAAAAATATTCATAAAAACCATTTTTTGGATGGGTTCAATCTTATCAAGATGAAAACCCAAACCATGTTCACTGAACTCCCCTAAGAAAGTACCACCATAAAACACCTTACCCTTAGGGCATACGCCAATGTAAAATTGGGTTATCTATCTAGAACCTAGTATTATTTATTTTTATATTTTTATTTTTAATAAAATAATGATTCTATTTATCCATTTTCATTATTAATTTATATGTACAATTATATATGAGTTGATGAAAATTATATTTTTATTTGAAGAAACCAAAATTGTATTTTTTAAAATATATAGTTTTAATTAAAACACACTTTTTGATAAATTAAAGGGTTTTGAAATAAATATTATTTTCAAATAATATTATTATTAAATAATATTTATTTAAATAAAAAAATAATATAGTTTACTGAATTTCAATATAATCATTATAAGGGTCAGAAAACCGTTATTATCGTAAAAACAAATATTTTTCAATAAATAAGGATTTTGATTTAAGAGTGTAAATTGTCATATTTAGAAAATTATATTTATAAATAAATATTATTTTTGAAATCATAACATTCAAATTATTTAATATATAATTTTTTATAATTTTTTTAGACAGTCAACTTTTTTGGTAAAAAATAAATACAGTTTAATTATATAGTATGTATTATGAAATTATAATAGCCCAAAATTGGTGTAATAAATACTATAAATGTAAAATAAAGACACAAAATATATTTCAACTTTAAAATAATGTATTTTTTGAAGTTTTTTTATTAATTTTTTAAACCTTTAATGAATCCTCCAAACCCTATATTATATTTTATGGGTTAAAAATAAATTATTTATAAACATTGCTTACTTCCGCATCGCCAATGGTATTATTTTAAATATTTTGGTTATTGGTATTAAAAATTATTGAAAAACAATTCTATTTGGATAAAAACATGGGAAAATATGGTAGGGATTTTGGTTTTGATTATTTTATCATTGAGAGTCTAAAACCTATGTTTGGAATTTAATAAATAATCCCCCTATCTTTTGCTATAATTATTAACCCAACCTCCCACTACTATTCAATAAAAGCATTTAAAAATTAAGTTACTCTCTATATCTATCTCTTTATAAATCCCTCCCAAGTTTTTCTAAATATATTAAGAACCTCCTCCCAATATTTTAGAAAATCCCTCTCGATGTAAGTGAATTCTCTCTTATTTATTCAATCATTTTCTTTGAGTTATGCCTTTTTATTTACAATTTTTCATGTTGGAAAATGTTTTTACAAATACATTTACTATCCTTGTGATTCCAAATTAATTAGAGGCCATATTTCACTCTCACTAAACCCTTCTATAAACCGTTATGTACACTTGTTATGTTGCCAAAATTATCCCATGATTTTCCTTGTCAA
Organism: Viscum album; assembly: GCA_963277665.1. NCBI lineage: Eukaryota > Viridiplantae > Streptophyta > Magnoliopsida > Santalales > Viscaceae > Viscum > Viscum album. The sequence goes on from OY728145.1 coordinate 196,552,197, forward strand.
ACATTTGTGTTGTGTATACCCATTCCCATTTCTACTCAAGTTTATTCACTTAGATGTTACTATCCTTAATTTATTGGGTACTCCTATTTATTTAACCTATAATCCTTAATTTTGGGATTAAAATTGATGAAATACATCCTAATTTTGTATGCTCTATGTGGCACACAAATGCATATACATGATATGAATATGACGGATCGATTCAAAATTATATAGACCTCCAATGCATTTGGGTAATGTTTTTATCTCATGAGATACCATTTATGGTTTTTGGTAATTTATCATAATAACACTATGTTGTGATGTCTAAGTGGTCAGCATTGGCTTATTCTTATGATAAAATGTTTTACATTATTTCCATGTTCCTATATTTCCTTGATGTTGTCATATTATATCATTATTAGATGTTCATGTTTATAATTTTCATCCCCATTATGTCACATTTATATAACTATTGAATTATATTTATTTCTTTAATCATTTTTTGCTTTGATTATCCCCTTACTAGTCTTTATTGCTCGCACCTTTCTTATATACATCCCTAGGTTATCTCATCCATTTTTAGATGAGTGGTGTAATTTTAATAGCATGTTAAGGAGTTTTAAAGAAAATATTGGTGTATCCTTGTTTCAAGTTATTATGTTATGTATCTAATTAACCAAATACACTAGGCATTTTGATCTTTTCTGAATTTATTCAATGTTTCTTTATGTAATAAATCATGAAATAAGGTGAATTAAAGATATGGGTTTTCAAATTTGGTATTAGAGCAAGGTCTTGCTATTTTGGGGGATTAAAATTAAAACATTTTAGTGAAAGCCTTACGAATAATTCTAATCATAGGAAAAAATAAAAAAATTATGGTAAAGTATAGAGTAATTGGTTTCTAGGAAACAAAATCCATGAATGGATTTTATAATTGGATGGGGCTCTATCATAGTCATACTTAGGGGTAATAACCTCAAACGGGTGCATTGCGTATTATTGTGATTGTCACCTAGTTCATGATAAATAGGTCATGATACAAACCAAGTTTGACACTCTCTCGGGATATTCTTTGGTAAATTCAAAAAATCTTTATAAACCGTTATAATGGTAATTAAAATGCCCATAAAATATTATGTAAGGAAATATACCATAGATCACTTATATTGAGACCAATAAATTCATAGGTTAATGAATACATGAAATTTATGAGTTATCCCATTAATGTTTATAGTTTCCCTTTTAGTTTTTTAATAGTTTATAAATTCTCATCCCTAAGTCTATGTTAAATTTTTAGAACCAAAATCAAATAGTGAAAGGAAGTCTTATCCTCCATTCATGAACTTAAAATGTTCTACATGACTATGGTTCTATTCATTCATTCATATCAAAAAAGTTTAGTAGAACTATTCAAATACCACCTCAAAATATGGATGCGGTTTATAAATGAAAATATAAAATGGAGAAATTATTTCATACTAAGTATATAACTCCTCCCCTATCCATATTTTCAGTTTTAACTTCCTTGATAACCATATGATACTCTCTTTTATATAATTTGATTCTATTTTGTGTATGCATTTTATTTCCATGTATAGAGAAAAAATAAATTTCTAAGAGAAGTAAATAACCCTACATATCACAAATCACACTTCGATTTTATAAGATTACAAGGAGGATGATGAATTTCATTTGGAATCATAATATCAATCATGGATATTATTTCCTTATGAGAAATCATATCTCTCTAAGATGATTGAGAGTAAGAAAAATAATATCCTTGATGCCATTGTAATTGAATAAGTTGATGTATTTTCTAAAGAATTGTTTAGTCTCCCTCATAGTTGATAATTTGAGTTCTCAATCAAACTTATACCCAGAGAATTGAAAATATCTAATACTCCATATATAATGGATATTGTTGAACATGAAGATATAAAAAAGAAGCTATTGGAGAATTTAGATAAACGGTTTATATGCACTAGTGTTTCACCATGGGGTGTGTTGGTTGTAAAGAATAAGGATGGGACAATTCACCTAAGAATTTATTATCATGAGCTCAATAAAATCATGATAAAGAACAAGTATCATCTTCCATGGATTGATGAATTATTCAACATATTATCAAGTAAAGGTAAATAATGAGGATCTTCCCCATACTACTTTTAATAAAAGTTATTGTCAGTATGATTTAATAGTGATTCCATTTGGACTCACTAATTCTACAAATATCCGTATGGGATTGAGGAATATAGTCTTTAAGTATTGGCTCGACAAATTTGAGGTAGTCCTTGTATACAATATTCTTATATACTAAAAAATAAAGAAGGAACATGATGAGCAATTGAATACTATAATAAAGTCATTACAAAAGAAAACCTTACATGTGAAGTGTAGAAAATTGTAGTTTTGGATGGAGTAAATAACATCCCATGGTAATGTTATCAAAATAAAAGGGATATACACAGATCCTTTAAAACATAGGTAATTAAATGATGGTCCAGATCAACAACCATGATGGAGATATTTTGTTTCCTTGGATTAGCTGGGTACTATCGTTGATTTGTAAGGAACTTCTCACAAGTATAAATCCCACTAACCAAGATAACTTGGAACGGAGCGAAGTTTTTCTATAATTATGAATGAGATAAGAGAATTAAATAGTTAAATAAGGGGATAATCACTACACCTATGCTCACATTATCCACTAGTGGAGAAGGATTTGTGATCTATAGTGATGCATCAAAAAGAGCTTGTGCTACATACTCATGCAAGATGAAAAACTAATAACCTGTGCCACTCTAAAATTAAATATTAAGGAGTATAATTACACTACCCATGATATATAATTGGTTATAGTGATCTTTAAATTAAATATATGGCAGGATTATCTCTTTGGGGAAAAGTGTGACATATATACGGATCAAAAAAATCATCAAGTATATATTCACACAAAAGGAGTTAAATTTTTGATAATGAAGGTGGTTAGATATGATCAAGGATTATGATCATTCAATCCATTTTATTCCTAGGAAGGCAAAAAAAGTGGTGGATGCTTTTAATATAAATGATCCTAAAATCCTATCCGTGATGAGGATTAAAAGGGATCCAATATTCTTAGACACGTAATAGATAGAAATGGGAAAAATAAAAGGATATTCATCCTACCTTTACCAAATAACTTCTCAACCATCCATTCATGTTAGTATCAAGGGGCATAAAAAATATGATAATGATATTCAATAAAATGTAGAAAATATTCTAGTGTTCAACATTTCTAAAGATTGAGTTATAAGGTTTAGAATAGAAATTTGTATCCTATAAAAACCAAATCTGGAGAGGGAACTTCTAGATGATATGCATAGATCATCCTTCTCTATTCATCTTGGAAGCACTAATATGTATAGAGATATAAACAAAAACTTCTATTCGGATAACATAAAACATGAGATTGTAGAATTTGTATCTCAATGTTTGGTACGCCAAATAGTCAAGGCTTAATTACAGAAGGATAAGTGTGTGATGAAACTATTTCCAATACCAATATGGGAATGGGAAAACATAATAGTGGATTTCATCATAGGACTCCCTGAGAAATCTAAAGGTAATAACTCCATTTTTGTGGCAGTTGATTGCCTTATAAAGTAAATTTTGTTTCATTGCAAGCAAGGCAGATTTTTCCCTTGACAAAATCACCAAGATATAAGTAAGGGAAGTAGTAATACTATAAAGAGTTCCACTCTCCATTTTATCTAATCAAGATCCAAGGTTTACCTAGAGGTTTTTAAGAATCCTTCAGTAAGTATTGGATATATAGTTGAGTTTCGATTCTGCTTATCACCCTCAAATGGATGGTCGGTTTGATAGAACCATCCAAACTCTAGAGTATATATTAAGATATTATGCAATATATTTCAAAGGATATTGGGATTAGTACCTCCCCCTATTTTAGTTCTCATATCACAATATATTAAATTCTATGATTTAAATGGAACCTTATGAGGCTCTATATGGGAAGCAGTGTTGGGCGCTAATATGTTGGGATGAAGTTAGAGAGTGGAAGCTTATTGGACTAGATATTATCTAAAATATGAAAGATAATGTTAAAACTATTAAACATAATATGAAATCCACAAAAAATAGACATAAAATCTATGTATGCAATCATCGATGAGACTCGGAGTTTGAGGTTAGAGATAAGGTGTTACTTTTTATATCATCATGGAATAAATTCATGAGGTATGTGAATAAGGGAAATATTTCTCCATGATACATCAACCCCTTTGATATCCTTGATCACATCGGATTTGTGGCCAATCAGCTAAAACCCCCACCTAACCTATCATATATACATGATGTGCTCTATGTATCCCTCTTGAGAAATTACATAAAAACCTATCATATCTACTAGATCTAGAGGTGGAACATTTAGGGAATGATATTTTATATTAGGGTCATCTATTGAAGATCTTATATTATAGAGACAAATTTCTATGAAACAAGAAAACTCGCCTGGTCAAAGTAATGTAAAAAACCATACGTTTGAGGAATTAATTTGGGAACTATAAGAGATAATGAAACAAAAGTACCATAATCTGTTTGAGTATACATAATGAAATTTTGAGGTTGAAATTTCTGAAGGGGGGGGGAATTTAACAACCAGAAATTTTATAAATGAAATTCAATTTTGGAATAAAAATCCTTTATTAATTAATACTGTTATAGAAAACACATGCATTACGTTTGTCATTTTAGATCATTATAACATATAGCCTATCAAATTTAAAATACTGTTAAGAATAATAACTATTAATAATATAGTTATTGTGTAGTGACCATTAAGATTAGTATATTATGGGTTATAATAAATTCCAATGGACATAAAATGAAGAAGTGGTGGTCTGGACCAGTACGATCATAGCCTATTAAGCCCATTTATTGAAGATTATGAGGGATATAGCATCACTGATATTTCCATTGAGAAAACCAAATATGTGATTAAATAAATAAATCTCGAGAAAAAAAATTGTGGGAGAAGTTTAAGAATATCAAGATCACATCTCAAACCATGTTTACTAAACCACCCCAAGAAAGTACCACCATCACACACCTTACCCTAAGGGAATATGCGTCTGTAATAAGGGGTTATGTATCTAGACCCTAGTAGTATAAATTTTTATATTCTCCTTTTTAATAAAAGAAATATTATATTTATCCCTTTTCGTTATTACCTTATATGTACAGTTATATATGAGTCTATGAAAATTATATTATGATATAAAGAAACCAAAATTGTATTTTTTTTAAAATATATGGATTTAATTAAAACACACTTTTTGATAAATTCAAGTATTTTGAAATAAATTTTATTTTCTTATAATATTAATATTATATAATATTTATTTATAACAAAATGATAATATAATTTAATGAAGTCCAATATAATCTTTATAATGGTCAAAAACTATTATTATCATAAAAAATAGTATTTTTTAATAAATGAGGTTATTTATTTAAGTGTAAAATATCATATTTAGAGAATTATTTTGAAAGAAATATTATTTATGAAATCATCATGTTGAAATTAGCTATTGGTAAAAAAATTATAATTTTCTGAGATAGTTGATTTTTTTGGTAAACATTAAATACAGTATAAATATATTGTATGTATTATGGCATCATAATAGCCCAAAAGTGATGTAATAAATACTATAAAAGGAATACATAACCCAAAATATATTTATAATTTTAAATAATTTATTTTTTATGTAATTTTATTATTTTTATAAACCTTTAATGAATCCTCCAAAACCTATATTATATTCTAAGGTTTTAAAATCAATTCTTTATCAACAAGAATCACTTACACAACACAAATTGCATTATTTTAATGATTAAAGTTCTAGGACTTATAAAATATTAAAAAACACTCATATTTTGTATAAAATATGGTAAAAACCATGGTATGGTTTATTGTTTTGATTATTTTATCAAATAAAGTCCAAACCAAAAGTTTGTAAATTAATAAATAATTCACCTCAATTTTGCTATAAATACCCACCCAACCTCTCACCCCTATTCACTCAAAACACATTGATAATGAATTTCATCTACCTATATCTATCTCTATAAAAACCTCCCTAGGTGTTACAAATCTCTTAATAAGCTTCTCAAAACCTTTTATATGGTCCCTCTTAAGGTAAGGGGTTCTCTCCTCCTCCTTATTCAAGAATTTTCTATGAGTTATGCCCTTTGATTTTCAATTTTTCATGTTGGAATAAATTTATTTACATCCCTTAATTATCCTTATGATTACCAATTAATTATATATCACATTTAATTATCATTAAATCCTTCCATAAAACTTTATGTACACTTGTTATGTTTCCAAAATTATCCCATTATTTTCAATGACAAATATTTTTATTGTGTATACCCATACCCAACTTCACTCATGGTTATTCACCTAGACGTAACTATCCATAATTGATCGGGTATTACCATGTATGTTAGCCACACTCATTAATAATGGGATTAAAATTGATGAAATACATCCTCATGTTGTATGATTTATGTGGCACAAAAATTCATGTACGTGATATGAATGGGACAGGTGGGCACAAAATTATATATCCCTCCAATTCATTGGGTAATGCTTTTATATCAAGAGATACCATGTATATTTCATGAGAGGTTATCCTAATCACAAAATCGTATGATGTATGAGTAGTTATCCATGAATTATTCATATGATGTCATGTTTTATGTTGTTTCCCCATTCCTATATTACTTTCATGTTATCATCTTATATCATGCATCAATGTTCGTGTTTATGATTATCACTCCCTATATTTTACCTTTATATGGATATTGAATCACATGTATTTCTTTCATAATGTTATTCTTTTATTATTCTCATACTGAACTTTATGGATCATCCCTTTCTTATGTATGTCCCCAGTTTATCCCGTGCAATTTTAGAAGAACGATGGAATTTTAAGAGCATGTTAATGAGTTTTAAATAAACAAATTTGGGGTTGTATTATGTGTGTATTTATGAAATTAATCATGAATTAAATTTTATAAAATATATGAGTTTTTATACCCTGATCTCTATAATTTATCAAAAGGCCTTTATTTCCAAAGGGATGTCTAATAGAAGATTGATTCTCCAATGTAAGTACTACCTACTTTTGAATATTTTCTTCTTAATCGTACTATTAAAAATATCTTCTATACATAACAATATAATGGAATAAATAAAATTATTATGATCATATTTTATTATATTCATGTAATTACCATTATTTATTCCTCATTATCTACTAATAAAAACTGAAGCGTCATTAGTGTATGTGCGCAGACTACCAACTCCAAGAAGAGACCTCGTCCATTTTTTTATACCACCTATCAATGTTGGTTTTAATGATAGTATTTATGAATAAATATGATATCTATAATATAACTATGATTATAAAGTTTCAAATTATTATATACCTTAATTCCCCCATCATTCTTCGAGAAATGAAAAGGTTAATCGTGCGTTGTGTGCACTACCGCCTCCACAAAGTAACGTTTTTCATTTTTTATTATAATTTTCATTGTTTATCCATATCACTTAAAATTTTATTCACAAAATTAATATATATATATATATATATATATATTCTATATGTTATAATTATATTATACAATTCTTTAAACATACTCACCCATTGAGATATATCATGTTCATGTCAGGGTTCGTTTAACCACCTATATGAATAATGCTATAAAACTCCATCATGGATGACTATAGGAACTTAAATAAAAAAATTATTAAAATTTAATAAAAAATTAATTATTATTTTTTGGTTATATGATGTCTTTTACTTATTATTAAAATATCATCTTTGATCACTGAAATTATGGAAATAAGATGAAATCGATTTTCACACAAACATAAGAAAAAATATATAATAAATAAATAGAATATGATCATAAATAGTATATATTAAATTAAATATGGAATAATAGGTTAATTAGAGGATATATAATAAGATTAATTATATTATTCAAGAAGTTAGCCACATGAATTGAATGAATCAAGAACAAGTTAAGGGTTTTTATCTCAATCATCCTTCATTGATACATGCTTTGATATTTTTTACTAATATTCATTTGTATGGTGTAAATAATTTCCCCTTTAATTATAATATATAAAATTATTATTGAAATTAGAAACTTCACTTCCATTAATTCTATTCTTGGTTGTGGATTATTATTTTTTTCTTCCCTAAAATATAAATTTCTTTCATAATTCAATTTTATTTCTTTAGTTATAGTGTTTTTCCTTGAGTTTTGTCTTTCATTTCATATGTTATACCCTATATATATCTTGTTAGATCACTTATAAATTAAATTTTCCTTATTTATGAGTTATATTCCTTATTTATAATTAATTTATTTTAAGAATAATTCTCATACACTTAAACACGGTTTTCCCTCTTTATCCAAAATTTACCTTCCGCCAATGTTCTTATTTTTAATTAAAAAACTAATTCTATGTTATATCATGTGAATTTAATATTTCCATTCTACTATTTTTATAATAAATTTTTATTATCCTTTTTAATATGTTGAATTTCAAAAAAGGTGTTTTAAAATATAAAAATTGGTCGTTTCAAAAACACCCTCATTACTTTTGGGTTATGAATTGTTTTTATTTTATATATTTTTATCAAGATTATTCACATGTATTTATTCCATATATTTTATATATGTTCCATACATATATAACTAGTTTTATATAACAATAATTTTTGGGGTTAATACATGTTTTAATTTCCCTTAGAAATTCCCACTTTCAAGTAAACCCAACTTAAGGGAACATTCTGATTTCTTACCTTATGAAAAGTTTCACCTATATAAAAATATTTCACAATTAATAGCTCAATAAAACCATAATTATTTTATGTAAAACCATACTAGTTCAATTCTAGTTTTATGGAGAATAATGATATATTTTCTCTTTTAAAAATATCCTTTACTTATTTCATAAATCATCACTAAAGTAGTTTATTTTTATTATTTCAACTCCAGACCCTTATCATAAATTTTCTATACTGGAATACCATTTTCAAGACTTATATCTTTTTTTAATTTTAAAAATTATAAAAAATAATAATAATTCCTTCTTCTCTTGGGAAACCTTCTAATGGGTTTAAACATGATTATGATATATGTATCATTTTTTTCTTCATTTATCAGGCATATGTATGATTTCCATTATATTACATGTGGGTCTAAAATTATAAATCCCTTTAATTCATTAGGAAAATTTTTATATCATATAATACTTTATATATGAGAATGGAGAGTGAACCCAATCCACTGAGGGACTTTGTCCACTATGTTTATGGGAATAAGGAGTGAACCCAATTCACCGTGGGATTTTTTTCACTGTGTTTATAGGAATGGGGAGTGAACCCAATATACCATTTGACTTTTTAAAAAAATTATAGAAATTGGGAGTGAATCCAATCCACTCTGGAACATTTTACACTGTGTTTATGTGATTGGGAACTAAACCCAATCCACCATGGTAATTTTTAAACTATGTTTATGGGAATGGAGAGTGAACACAATCCACCATGGGACAGTTTCCATTGTGTTTATGGGAATGGGGAGTGAAACCAATCCACCATGGGACTTTTCCCACTATGTTTACGAGGATAGGGAGTAAACCCAATCCACATGGGACTTTTGAAACTATATTAGCAGGAATAAGGAGTGGACACAATCCACCATGGGATTCGGTCCACAATGATAGTCTTGGCAGTAACCCTTGACTTACTATTATGATGTTAATTTTTATGTTGTTTCTACATATTTATGATTTCATGATATTATTATATCATTTCATTATACCATATTTATATGATTATTTCACATTATTATGTCATGGTACATGTTTTTTATTTTTGATATTACATGTCATTCCTTCATAATTAATGGAAAAATCGTATTTCCTTTATTCCTTTGTTAGGAAATTTCTCAATTACAATGTTTTCTCATATTCTTATGATCTAACCCTTGATGACATGTTTTAAATTTTTCCCTTACTAAGAATTTGATCTCACCTCTTTCTTATGTTTACCTTCCACAACTTATGAAGATAATTATAACCTATAATAAGTCTATAAGCGATTCTAGAGAAGTTTTATTATGGATAAATTTTCACAAGTTTTTTAAAATAAGTTTCATATTTAATTTCCCCTCAATGAAACTAAAAAAAATTCCTCCGAGATATGTGATTTTATTATAATATGTAATATTTAAATTTTGTAAATGATATAAAATAATTATTTTTTTATCTCAAGTCTTTATACAATTTTCTATGTATCACACTAATTCAAATAATAAAATAAAGTTATTATGAATATCCCCATTTATAGTTAGTTTATGGGTATGAATAAAATATTTCACATTCAAGAACATGTATTTATATTTTGTGTGTTTCATTAGTAATAACAAGGTGAATAAAAATGGTTCCTAAAATAATATTGTGGATTTTCTTGGGACTTGAATCTCCCTCAATCATAAAGTACCTTGAGACAATGATAGGATATGTATTTATAGTAAAAATTATTGAGTTTCATGTTGATGAAAAAAATCCTTACATAAAAGTGGGAAAATTAATAGATATAAAAAGAAATATTATAGAAAATTACTTAAATGTTGAATCTTTATCCTCATACAAAAAATGAGTGAATTAGAAGCTTATACAATCATTAATTTTTAAAAAAGTTAAAATCAATTTTATGATGCATTCAATGATTCAAAATAGGTTAAAAAATAAAAAATTACCATTGTGAATGCTCTATTCATAATAGATGTCATGGACTAACAAAGGTTTATCCCAATGTTAATCACTATCTTTACAGTCACTAAAGTTTTGCATTTGGGTCCTCTAATGGACTGTTATTTTCATAATTTATTGAAACTAGGCCTACCCACTATGAGTATCCTATATTTTTTGTGTGTTTATCTAGGAAGTGTTGGGATCACCCAAGTTTTACTGATTAAGGTGTATCCCAATGGTAATCAAAATCCATGTAGTCATTAAGGTTCTTGTTTTGGGTCCTATTATGGTCAAGCATTCTCATAAGTTTTTACAACTAGGATTTCCCCCTCCATGTATCCTAAATTTTGTTAGATTAATAGGTTAGAATTTGGATCCACCATATTTTAATCAAGAAGTATTATTTCAGTTGTAATCATGGTACTCATAGTATTTAAGGTTCTATGTTTGATTTATCTTATAGTTGGGAATTCATATAAGTCATTACTTCTAGGCCTTCCCACTATGAAAATCCTAGTGAGTGTGTATTTAACCAAGTAGCATTAGGATCACTCATGTTTTACTCATCAAGGATTTTATCGATGGAAAGTATTGTTTTTATATTCATTAAGTTTCTGGTTTAGGGTCATATTATGGATGAACATTTGTATAATTCATTAAAACTTGTCATAACCCCTAAGAGTATCCTAGTATGTGTATTTTAAACCAAGAAACATTAGGCAGGCCAATATTTTAATCATGAAGTATTTCCCTAGTAGTAACTATAGTCCTTTAAGTTATTGAGGTTTGGAGTTCGAGTCCACTTATGGATGGACATTGGAATAATTTATTACAACCAAGTTTATCCCCTTTATGTATCTTAACAAGTCTTTGTTTAACTAGGTAGCATTAGGATCACCTCTATTTTTCTCAATAGGGGTGTCTCAATGGTTAGGGATGTTTTATTGGTTCCCTATATTTCGGAATTTGATTCCCACTAGTAATGATTTGGTGTCATAATCACACACCCATTGATTTAATTCCCTTGACAATGTAGTGTGGTGAGAGAAGGGGTAGTTTTACCCAATCATCTTTTCTAGATTCATTTGATACACAAGGATTCGTACACTCATATAGTAATGGTCTACACTAGTAAGAGCATGAATTGTGCATGGTTAGGGTGGGGTAATTTCAAAAATGAATAGATATACCATAGGGAAAATTTAATAATGAAATAATTAATGCTTCTGGTCCACATATGAATCATAGAAGACCACTTGATTCAAAAGATAAAAAACCTTATCAAAGTAAAGGGAAACCATCCATATTTGTTGGTGAAATAAATGAACCTAAGGATAAAGAAAATTTTCCTGATCATGAAGTTACTTAAGAAACTAATGTATCCAAAGTACATGATCATGATCAATAGGTATTTTTTAAAAAATTTATTAAACAAATTAAAATGTTAGAATTGAGTGGAGACTATTATTGATGACATGTTTTTATAAATTTCCCCACTCTTTATTATTGATAAGTGTAAAAAACCTAAAATGGTTGATTAAAGTCAAGAAAAATAAAATTAGGATAAATGTAAAGTTTCAATCCAATCAAAATTAGAATTAATTTCTAAACATGGGGTTTTTTGGGTTAATTTTTGAAAACCCGTAAAGGGATTTAACATGTTGGTTATAAATTGGTATTTAAGATAAAGAGAAATGAATAAATTAAAGTTTGTATATATAAATAATGATTAGTTGTTTTAGTTTTTTAAGATATCTAACAACTCTTTTTAAGTGAGGCAAAAGAGATAATGATTCCCAATCCAAGATCACTTTACAAGACAAAAGAAATCACACATAAATCAGAAGTGAATAAACTTATAGAACTGTGTACCTTACACCATTTTTTAACCACATAATTATTCATTAATTCTTGATTAAGATCACCAAGTGTGGAATCCTAAATATGTCCCACCTTCAGAGGTATCCATGGGTTGCTGAATCACCATATGTTCAGGTGGAATCTATATCCACACCATGACATGAAAGATCCTCACTAGATAATTGTGAAAAATAAAAATAATTAGGGTATGAGAGGGATATTAATCCAAGTTTAAAATAGTACTTAACCTACCATCGCATGGTAGGGGATTTTATAGGCCCTCAAGGACACTCTTCAAGAACCCATGCATTTACTAATGTGTTATAATGCATGAGTAAATGCCTTATACAATTCATTAAAACCCTTTCCTGGATGAGTATACTCTCATGTGTTACATCATATACGGTGACTATTTTAACTTTAGACTGTGTGGTAGGATCGAATGAGATTTAGATATTAACATTCTACGGCCCATACAATCAAAGGTAGTGGTATGTATGTCATGCCTTATAATATGGTCATTTGTACACTATAATTGCATGGGTAGTGAACTTTATGATATTTCTATGTCATACCTTATGACTAAAAAAATGAAATAACATGTTTTTCCATTCGTTAAGATATCCTGATATTATAGAATATGATATAGACTTTTTACATCATATGTGTTTTGGACATAGAGAATATCTCCTTCAATATCCCACTTATACTAAATCAAAAAACAATTGTGCCATTTCACCTTATATTTTATCAAATATGATAAATTTTTAAATCATATCCAAAAATATTTTGGATATATTTCAAAACACTTTTTAAAATATATCACCAATTTCACCATGTATCATATCATATGCCATACCTATTGAGTAACCAATCAAAACTCTTTTAAATTAAATATAAAACATATTTAAAGTAGATTACTTATTCATATTCAATTATCTTTAAATCAACCATAAAGTGTAACCCCATGGGAATTTACAGTATTGATAATAAATATAAATTTTTTGATACATAAATGTAAGAAATGAGTGGCCTCTATAAAATAATCAATGTTACTAATGATATAATGTTATTTGTAATTATCCCCATCAAACACATTTATCTTTATACCTATTTCCACAGTTCACATTACATGCTAGAAATTACTATCATATGTTCCCTTTTTCGAAGTTATTGAGTAAAAATGGGACACAGAGTATGCCAATCCCATATAGATAACTCATATGTTCTAAATTCTATAAGTATTAACTAACCAAGTTGGTGAATAAATCACAAGTCCTTCACTTACATGGATGGACACACCAAATTCCCCACATTCAAATAGATAAGTACATAATATGACCTAACTAGGTGTGGCATCACACTCATCATTCAATCTCAATCAAGTTCCCAGCGTCATACTCATCAAATGAGAGGAAAAATATCATCATGGTTGAACTTCAACTGGTGACATGATCAACAATATACCCTACCACTACCTCATTAGATAATCCCCAATGCTTTCATAAGAAATATATCAAAGTATAATGTTTATCAAGCAAGGTATCTCACAAACCTTAGGTAATAGGGACACTAAATATAATGTATGCACCCCAAGTATACAAAATACATTGTGTATGACACTCCATGTGGTATACATAGTGGGTCATCCAATGAAAAAAAACATTTTTTGTACCTCATGAGAATATCTTGTATCTCTATACAAGAATCCTAATCATAATAACCATAAACTTTCCACCCATTCTATAATATTCCATGGAAACATTAGTTAGGGTAACTCAAAGTCATAAATTATTATGTCAATCATCATTAAATTTCATGAAATGTATCTCAATCAATATATATATATATATATATACATAATGTGAAAGAATCAAAAAGTGAATATTGACTTTTATGTGATACATTTCACATACTTAAAACTTTATTAATAATATTTAAGAAAGAACCTATCTATCATATCATATATGATATACTTCCATATTATATTTATGTCTATTTTACTTTATATGGTTTTGTTAAATTATTACATCTATAAATAATTCCTAACACATCTTTATATGACCACCTAATAAAACTCTACCACTAAATTATTTAGTGAGTAACATTTATGAAGAAAGTAATTTTGAATGATGGTAATATTTATGAATCATATTTCTAATGTTCAACTCCTTAAACATATTCAAACTCCTCAACTTCACAAAAATAAATATTTTTATGTTAATAACTTTTTTTCAACATAGAAATATAATAAGTACATCATCATCATTCTTGGAACTCATTCCATAAAACATTTTCCCTTCAATATTTTCATAAATAATATAACTATTTACATTATTACTAATTAAAGCATCTTAAACTTGTATAGGATAAAGTGAAACACGCTTTTTCATGGTAAATAAATAAACCTTTTACATTTCTCTTTACCACCATACCCTAAAACTCTTTAAGAATATTAACTGAAATTAAATTTCTATTTTGAATTGTATAGTCCTCTAGAAAATAGTGATATTAACTTTCTCATGATAAATAAATGTATCCAATTGCATTTATCCTTACTATTTCATATCATAAATTATTTAGGATATTAAGTGAAAAACACTTTAATTTTTTTCTAGTATAATATTTTATTTATTTACATATTATATATAGAATTATTTTTATTTAAATAACTCTTCACTAAAAAACAACTTTATTCTATAAAATATACTAATGAAGGGTGGTGGTAATATATTCCCTCATATTTTAATAAACATGTTGATAAAACACTTTTATCCTAGATAAAATATTTTAATGCTAGTATCCTTTTTTAAATGTGTTATATAATTAGATGTATATAAAATTCGTTATCTTTTTTGTTCATAACTAAAAATTTTAATAAATAAATTCTCTTATAAGATAAGATAAATGAGATTAATATGAACATACTTTACTTACATCCATAATATATTTATATATTCATTTACCATATAATATTTGATGTATAAAATTGTTTCTTCATCACTTGAATTCAAACTATATGGTTTATAAATTCTCCCCTTGATTTTGTGCTCTTTTATATTGATAACACTTGTATAGTATACATTTGGTATCGTATACCCTTTAAAAATAAATAATTAACTTATATAACATGAATAAATGAGATAGATATTCCATAGTGTTTCCTAAACTTATTTAGGTATCCCAAAAAATTCAATATTATGGAATCATTACTCCTTCCTCTTGATAACAATATCATGATTCAATGACCTCAACTTGATACTTGAAAAAACATTATTAGACTCTCCAACTTCCTTTTATTATTCTAGTTTTAACTTTTACCCACTTTTTATATATCTATGGCACTAGAACCTAGACATCATATGACTAGTTCATCGATTCTCAATACTTTGAAAATATCTGGTAAAAAGTTATTAAATTCAATCATATTATTAGAACATTTTGATATAATAAAATAGACTTAATTCCTTAACTAGAATAATCCATAGGAAAACCTATAGTCTCACCAAACATGCTTAGGGACATTGAGTATCATTGATATACCAAATCATATTTAATATATGAGAATAAAATTCCTTAGTTTATTTTGTATCTAATTATTTTGAACCCCAAAGTGAATTATTCTATGATTTTCATAATAATATATAATTTAAGTTTTGAATAACTTTAATAGTTTGTTACTCATGAAGGTGTTTACTTCAACACATATAATTTTTCTTATTTAAGAACTTTTCTTTAGTTACCGATCTTATGAGTAGCTTAAATTATGATTATCCATCCTATATAATTGATATCAAAGTTAATTTTTATGATGATTATGTTATTATCTACAATAGAATCTTTATCAAAAGAGTATCATGTTTCACTATAAGTAAATAAATACTTTTATTAAACGGACTACAAATAAAATGATAACTCCTTTTAATTTCACCATAACCATTAGTGGTTTAATATCTTTATTTCATGATGATTTGGGTTGATTTATCATTTATTTCATTACTTATATATTTAGGTAGAACATCATCCCAATTATATTATATTTAACTCAAGGATGGTTGAGTAGAAAACTTTTTCCCTAGACCATCAAGTAGATAAACCCAACTTTATTCTTATAGTGGACAAATTATATTAGGGTATCTTGGATAATTATAACCCAAATAAAATACAAAAAAATGTCTCACAGTCATATTATGGTAACCCATTACTTTCTTTCCTTGAGTAAGATAATCCACAGTAACCCATATTTAGCATGACCTACCCTGTTTGAGGATCAAGATCTGGAAAAGTACCACTTTGGAAGGATTATAGCACTTTGTGCTTTGAAGTGGATTTAATACCACTATCTTATCTCATGTTATTCCCTTCACGTATTCCTAATTTGAGTGAATTATATTGAAATAAAATTCATTCCACCAAATCAATATGTTCAAATAATATTGATATATAACTCTTTACACTGCTCATAGTTTGTGTTAGTCACCTAAATATAGAAATCAAATATATTTACACATATAAAAGTCCATATCATGTATAAGTTATATAAAAATTTCATCTAAAGGTTTAAAATTATAAAAAAAATTCAATCCATGCATGATTAATCCTACAGACATAGATAGTTTACCCCAACCTTTATAGAACAAGGCATTGGCCTCTAGAACAATGGGAAGTCTTACCCAAAGTCCATCTACCCAGGGATACTTCACTCAATATAGATTCTAGTTGGTTAAAACTATAACACATAATATGTATAAAATATATTAAATAATTAAATTCAAGCTAATTACTTTAATTAAAAACTAAATTTGAGGTGGATGGAACCTCACTCCATTATCATACCTAGAATGTAACTCCTTAGATGCATGTATGGAAATCTATAGAAGTAGTTTAACAACTTTAAATTAATGTTTATTCATATTCATAATCTAAAAAAGCATATCTATAAACAATAAACAAGGTAATAACTTTTAAATAAATTAATAATTCACATATTTAAACATGAGATAAATATTTATAAAAAAATCATAAATAAAGTCTAATTATAGACACTATAAATTATTTATCCATTTTTTAAAATCTATAATCCTAAATATAAAAACTTTATAATAATTGTATTATAATAAAAACTTCATATTATTCATTATATATAATTTTTACATTAAATATGTGATATTGTTTGAAATATAAAAAATTTATATTTCAATTTATATCATGTTAACATTTTAAACAATCTAAATATTGTTTGACATACTAATGTTTTTCAACTATATAAAAATTATTTTATAGGTTTTTATGCCAACAAAATCCCTTGAATATTTGTTTAATGGGTCTACTTTATGTGTTTTTTAGGTTATTAATTAATATTTTATTAAAACATCTATAAGGATTTTTTATTCTTAGATTTTCATATTTTGGTTTGAAAAATTTTGTATAATTATAACTCCTTAAATATAAACTTTTAGTAAATTAAAATAGATTATATATCTGTTTTTAGAAAAACAAAACAACTTATGTATAATGATTTTAGAAAAGTAAAAAACTTAGGAGTTGAAATTTTAGGATAGGAAAATGACTTTTCTATCATCTAAAGTAAATGAGAAAATCGTGTATATCAAGTATTTAGAAAAGAATAAAATTTTATTTATTATAGGATTTGAAAATTTGATAAAGTGAATTATCTTATGTATTCTCATGAAGCTGGAGGATTATATTATGTATGATGTTATGGAATATCTTATGTATGTGCATAATCAAAAAATTGTTTAAGTGTTTTATCATACAAATATATATTGAAGGATGTGATTATATTATATATAATCAAAAGTTAAAGGATGTTATATATCATGTGAATATTCTTCAAAATACATATATCTTACATATGAAGTAATAATTACATATTAAGTATTAAAACTAAAAATTCAAAATTTTAAATATTTTTTAAGATTATTTTAATTATTTATTTTTAAGAAAAAATTATAACCCTTGTTATTTTAAAGATGAATATATTTTAAGGACTTGTGATTGAGTGAAGATATTTTCTAAATTTAAGGAATACTGAAGCTATTCAAATGGTTTAGTTGTTACATATTTTCATGGATATTTTTTCAGACTACTTTGATAGAGTTTATTTCATAATATTGTATATATTATCTCAGAATAAATCAAGAGAGAGACACTTGAAAATATGATAATTGATACAAAATAAACATGAAATATATTAAAAATGATACATGATACATATATATTTACAAGATAATAACTTGTTCTTTAATATTCTGACTCTTTGTAAACTACGAACTTCTTGATTTTTTTACACTTAATCCATTTCTGTTCATCATTATGAATAAGTAATAAGGAGGAGTATCTTGATGTTTCCTATAATTAAGTGAATAATCCAACTATGGTTGAAGAAAACTTTTTGAGGCTTCAATTTGTAAGCTGACTCATAATATATGTGATTTTATTATTTTTTAGTTGTTATAATTTACAACTGTACGATTTTTACTGAAATTTTATTTCTAAATTTTTAATTATTTTTTTAATTTCACACTCCTTGTACTAAGTGTGAGATTATAGGCTATGGATAATTATTGTAAGGGGTAACCTAAAAAATATTTTAATTTATAAAGAAAGTAACAGCTACTTGCACTCAGTTGTGTTATCCTTAGGAAATGTATCGGAATTAGAATCACCAAACTCACATCGAGTGTTAGTGGAGTGGACTAAGGTATATTCTTATATCCTATAACCACTATAAAAAACCTATAGGTCTATATATTTATTTTCACATAACATTTTTGTTGTAAAACTAATAAAGAAAAGGATATACAAAAATTATTAAAGAATAGGGTATTTTTATTTGGTATGGAATTTAAGAAATCAATTCATCCTCCTCCTATGTTATTTTGAAATAATTCTAGGAAAAATATTATTATTATAGGAAGGACTTTTTGTCTTCTATAATTTTTCCAATTTAAGTATAGAGATCTATTTCTAGTATCTAAAATGGATGATCTAAGAGAAGTTATATATATGGTTATATATCCCTAATTTAATGGAGTAAATTTTGGTTTTTGAAAATCTACAATGGTTTTTTATTTAAATAATATTGGTTTTGAAGATTATATGAAAGTTTTTAAAACTTATAAATTTATTACTGGATAACTAAATCTATAGATTTAAAAATAGAAGTTTTAATATGATATTAATTTCAAATTCATGAATAATATTATTTTTACCTTAGGTCTTAATTAGTTTAATAGAGTTTCTCAATGTTCTAAAACATATGATATGTTGGAGACTATTTTAGTTACTTATAAAGGGATATATGATATATAAATTGAGGTAGAATATTGTTAAACTTATGTTTGACACTTCCAAAATTCTTGATGGAGAAATCATCACCCAAGTGAATGGAATAATTATATAAATAGTAAATAATGTTGCTACCTTGGGATATATAATACTATAATTTGATGAGACTTTAAAAAATCTCAATTTTTTACATTAAAGGAGTGGAATATCTGATACAATTAGATAATACACACCTATCAAAGATTATAAGATGAAAAATATGATTGGAACTATCATGATGAATAAAGAAAAAAATTAAATATGGAGTATTTTATCATAGAATAGTTAAAAAGGAAAATTATTTACTAAAATTATTTACTTTAAAATATGAGAAAAATCCTAAAAAGGTATTATCTGGTTCATTTAATGAAGAGGAAACTATTTTTTTAATTCTTATGATCAACATTCTTAGTTATCAAGGAGGTTAAATAATATTTACTATAAGATAAAACGATTTAAGAAATTTTTTAGCAATTTCAATAATAATGATAAATATATAAAGAAAGTAATATTTTATGAATGTAATAATTTTGGCCATATCAAGCTTGATTCTACACAACATAAAGAAAATAATTTTGAGAAGAAGCTTCAAATAAAATTTTTGTTTAAGAATAAAAAGAAAATATGATCTATGATTAACACCATGATTTCTTTTGAAGACTCTGGTAAAGATTCACATTCTTATTCTAAATCTATGAAATCAAATCAAAAGGCTAACATATGTTTTATGGATCTGACCAATGAGGTACAATCATTCTTTACTATTAATTATGAACATGAAAATTATGCTTTGATGAAATTAATGAGTATTATTCTTGTTAAAATAAAAATATGATTCTCTTATGAAGAATCATAAATATATTAGTATATATTATGATGTTATTATTAGTGAAAAATGTATTTTATCTAATAAAATTTTAGAGTTGAAATCTAAACTTGATAAATCTGTTAATACTTTCAATTTACATGATATAAAAATTAAAAATTTATTATATGAAGTTAAATCTTTAATGTTTGTTTCTAGCATGTTTACTAGGGGTTACCTTAAAAAAATCTTGTGGAATAATAAATTAAATAACGTAAAATTCGGAAATGGTATTAATGGTGTAAATCCTAAGCTGTATGGAAAATATTATTTCCCTGGATCTAAAAGTAATATAATTTATATTATTACTTTCTTTTATTATGGAATTATCAGTTACTATAAAAATAATTCTTACTTTAATATCAATTGGTTTTTAGGGATTAATCATGATTATCTTTCTAAAATTGTATCTAAGTAGAATGTTATAAATTATACTTATTGTATATATATTTGGTTACCCAAATATTTAGTTTCTAACATTGTGGAACTCAAAAGATTATGGGCATCAAAACTCATATTGGTTAAACATTTATAAAAAAAATAGAAACAGGGATAGTGATGGAAAATGGTAAAGAGATAGTGTATTTTCAAGGAATATGATCAGATATTTTATAAATTTTCGTTCATTAACAAATATTTATGGAGGTTATGTCACATTTGGAGATAATGAGAAGGGGAAATCATTAGAGTTGGATATATTAGAAATCCCAACTCATCCCTTATCACCAAAGTAATCTATGTTTATGGATTAAATTACAACCTAATAAGTATTTCATGACTTTTTTATGAAGTTTATTTAGTTTATTTCTCTAATGATTCATGTTTTGTATTAAAATATAGATTATTTGACTTTAAGGCACCTAAAACTAAAAATTTTATGTCTTAGATCTTAATTCTTTGTGAAAATGGAAAGTAAATTGTTTGAATGGTGAAATTAATTAACCATGTATATGGAATAGAAGACTTAAAAATTGTAATGTTTATTCCTTTATGAAGTTACATAAGATTAATTTTATTTCTTATTTTTATCACATTATGTTTGATGAGAAAAGGTTATGTGATGCATGTCAAATGGGAAATAAATACAAATCTTATTTTAAATCAATCAGGAAGGTTGTGACTTATGGAATCATATAACTTATTCATATGGATTTTTTAAGATCATATAGTAAAGATAGTATTAACAAGAAGTATCTTTTTTATTTTGATCGATGATTTTTCTATACTTAATTTGGTTTACTTTTTTAGGATTAAGAGTGAATCTTGTGTTGTATTGATGAATTTCCAAAAACTGATTCAAAATGAAAAATAAGCCAAAATTATTTCTTTAAGAAGTGATCATAGAGGATAAATTGAAAATAATTAATTTAATTCATTTTTTTAAAATTATTGTATTTAACATACATTCTCAGTCTCTAGAACAACTCAATGTAATGGTGTTTTTAAAATAAGTAATAAGACTTTGTAAGAAATTTATATAAAAATATTAAATGAATATATTATGCCTACTTATTTTTGGTGGAATTTTTTATTATTTCATGCTATATCATAAACATAGTTATAATAAGACCTATTTTAAATAAAGAATCCTATGAGTTAATAAATAATAGAAAACCAAAAGTTGGATACTTTAAAGTTTTTGGATGAAAGTTTTATATCTTCAACACCAAGGACAATCTTGGTATGTTTTATCCAAAACTAATTAAGGAATAATTTTTATCTATTCTAAAACTTCTAAATCTTATGGAGTTTTCAATAAAAATTCAAGGATAGTTTAAGAATAAATTCATGTGAAGTTCCTTAAAAGTGATCCTTTTAATCACAATAAAACATATATTAATAATCCTGATGATTCTTTGGATAACTCGATACTGGAATCTACTTCTAAATTCAAAAGGGATGATGATATGGAACATGATTGAGAAAAAACTTGTACTAAAATGTTATAAACTGATTAACTTAAAAAAAATTCATAGAAGACCTATAACCTTAAATAACCACACATTAGAAATTTTATGGGATTCCTATATGAAGGATATAGGACTAAAAGAAAATTTGAAATTATTTTTTAATTCTATACCTTTATATCTTAGTTTTAACTAAAAACATTATATAAATCCTTGAGTAATAAGAGTTAGGTTTTATCTACACAATAAAAGTTAAACCACTTCAAAAGGAACAAATTTTCATAATTAGTTGATATGCCCACAAATTATCCTTTTATTGTTATTAAATGGGTTTTTATAAATAATAAAAATGATCTTGGAGTGATTGTTATAAATAATTCATGATTAGTTTCCAAGAGATATAATCAAAAGTAAGGAATAGATTATGAGGAAACCATTCTCCTGTAACCACATTAGAATTTCTTATAATTTTTTTATCGTTATTATCACATAACAAATTTTAAACATTTCTATATAGATGTTAAATATACTTTTTAAAATGGTTTTATTGTTGAGTAAGTTTATATTAAGAAACCTATGCAGTTTAAAAATTCAATTTTTACAAAAAAAAAATGAAATTAACAATGTTTTTTTGTCTTAAATAATCACCTAGATCTTGGTATGAAACGATTAGTTCATTTATTGTATTAAATGGATTTTATATAGGATTGGATGATCCTACTTTATTGTTGTTAATATATATGTTGATGATGTGATTTTTGGTTTAACTGACATGAATTGTTTGCGTCAAAATAAACATAAGGTGTGAAATGAATTTTCTAAACTTGTGTAATAGGAGTTTCAAATAAGGATGATGGGTGATTTGAATTTATTTACTGGTATTAAAATATTTCCAAGAGACATTAACAATATTTTTAATCAAATTAAATACATAAAACACTTAATAAAAATCTTAAGATTTAGAAATAGTAATGTAAATATTGCATCTATGATTTCTTATATTAAACATGATATAGATGAAGTTGGGAAACAAGTTGACAGTTGGCTTTATAGAGGAATAATTGGGATTTTATTATATCTAAAAGTTTTTAGAACAAAAAATATGTTTTTATTATAGATTTATACTAGATTCCCAGCTAAACCTAAGGAATCCCATTTGAAATTTTCTGAGAGAATTTTAAGATATTTTAAATATTTTGTTTCTATTTCATTATTTTTTCCAAAAAACATCTATATATTATTTCATTTCATATTACGATACCAATTTTGGGTATCTTAGACTTGATAAGAAGATAACCTCTGTCTTCCTGTAAACTTTTCTCATTTTCCAAATCCAGTTTGGGGGAACCGGTACCCGAAACCGGTTTAATGGAAACCAAAAACCAAAATACAGAAATCAGCCTAATTCAAATTCAAAATTCGCTCCAACCTCACTCCACCGTACACCACGCACTGAACCTTGAGCTGTGATCCCATCATCACACATCACCATCCTTGCAGGTACATCTCCATCCTTGCGGGTCACCAGAGAACAGAATAGTTGCTGGAACACCCACAGCAGACCGAACCCCCCTCTATCAGCATCGCCAATTCATTTATCAGAGGAAAAACACAAAAACTAAAAGCATCATCCTTTCCAGAAACACCAAGTACAAGAGGAATGGAACCAATAAATCATCTTCTTCATCAACACATAACAAAAATTAAAAACGCGCATCTTCGAATTAGAGACCGACCCTGCATCCTAACACCAGATCTCCAAAAACAACAAGAAAACCAAAACAAAACCGCATCTTGAAATTGAAAAACAGGAGAGCTAATTCTGCCTCCACCGGATCATCAATACCGGTTCGAAACCACTAGATCCATCCACACAATTCCATCAGAAAGTTCCCAAAAGAGAAACCATAAGCAGGAAGGAAAAAAGGAGAAAACTGTAAACAGGAAAACGGAATAGAACCCGGTCAAGAACCAGATCTTGTTCCAAATCCCTTCACCACCAACCAGATGACCCCCGGAGGCCACGCCCAACCACTGAGTTCCTGCATCCGAGAACGGAAGGACTCCCTCAACCCGCGGAATCTGGGACTCGGTCGCAGGACGAATGCGCCGCTGTGAAACCCAAACCAAAGAGAGGGTTCGAGCAAAGGGTGTTTGAATCAAGCACATCGTCATGACTCACTCGATTGAACATCTGGTGGTTTATATATTCAAGTGATGATTATATTCTTTTATTATTTCATTACTAGTTGTTTGGATCAATACTCACTCAATTGAAAACATTTAGAATCTTTCTATCTCATTTTTAAACCCTAACCATTTCAACCTTAAATGTTTTATCAATCATGGTAATGATAAGGGGATAAAATTATGGTTCTTCTAAAGTTTAAAAAAAATACCTTATATTGATATAGAAAACTTTTTGCAAGTTTGGCTGTCAAATTTTCATAATTTAATTGTACAAATGTGGTATTAAATAAAGTTTTATGTTTTCAATAAAGGTAATATGTTTTCTTGGATAAGAATTTTGAAATAGTTTTTGAGAAGAAATTTCATGAGTTCTATAAGAAATATCAATACAGGTTCAAGAAAAATTAATATCCAGTTAATTGAATGGTAAATGATAAATATATTTCTATTTCTTCTATTGAAATGGATGAATCTCGTCATTTTCCAAGTGAAGATAATATTATGTTCAGCTAGAAATTTGTTAGTGATAACCACTTTAACCAGATAGATGTTATGTAATTAATGTTAGGGGCTTCAAATAAAAAGAATAAAATTTAAAAACAATATATAACTAAACCAAAAGGTCATTTCAAAATTTATTAAAACTCATATTTCTTAAATAGAAGGTGAGTTTGAGAAAGTGATCCTTCATAATATGTATCATTTATATATCATGTTGAATGAGAAGATGATAAATATGTTTTGGTATATGTTGAGATACATACATCATTTTAGTCAAATGAAGAATAAATAAAACTTCTACCCTATATGGGATAATTATTATACTTCTACTTGAAAAGAAATGAGTGAACTTGAATAGGTCAAAAGAAATCAAGTGTCATCAGAATAGCTCTACAGGAATTAGAGTTTTAAAGAATATCGTATATCTATAGAATATATCCATGAATATACTTGTACCTATTAAAGAAGAATATGAAACAATTTAATAAGAGATATAAATTTAATAGGATGTAAATACCCTTTTACTATTATAAATGGTAGTTATACCAAATAACCTAAACCAACAGTTCTTCAAAATCATTTGTATTGGTCCTCAAATACTAATGGTTATCAAAAACTATTGATTAAGCCTATTTAAAAGTAGGCTATACCAAAAAGATGAAGATAATATTTTCATACATTTTATTATTTAATTAAATTTTTATAATCCCACCATAGTGTTATTTTATGGGTAATTGCCAGATTTTTATGTTTTGTGGTATTTTGAGCTTAATTTAAGAAATGGAACAATTTTGGAATTTAACTATTTTATTTTTATTATTCATTTTAGAAATAACTTTTTATATACTTAATTAAATTTTAAAATTCCTTTTTTGTTCTTACATACATCTTGATATTGGTTTCACCTTTCTGGACCTAAAGCTCAATCTATCTTTTAGAGGTCCAAAATTAGTTCACAATCTAGGCCTCAAAAACTATGCATAGATCTGGAGATTTTTTATTTTGGTCCCATATATATTAAATTTCTAAACCAAATGAGATAAATTTAGACATTAAGATAGAATAAATCTGGATTAAAGAAATTTATTAAGGTTTCCATGTGTGATTCCTTCATTTTCACAACCATAAATTCATTGTAATTCAGAGTTGTGGAATATGAAGAGCCTGTCTGGGTGGAATAAATTTTCATAGTAAATTGGATATAAATCTCTCCACAAATGTCCAATGAATCTAAAATGTTGTGAATCGAAATATGATATAATAAATAAAACCTTTAAATAAGGAACCTTTCTCAAATTCTTTCATTTAATAGGTCATCCACACTGAAACATTACGACATATTTTAGAGCCAAATTTTCTTACTTTTTCACTATAAATATGTATCTTGTCTACCTTTACAAAGTATAACCATTTTAGGTGGATAAGGTGGAATTTTTTTCTTTAATATTTCTTCATAATTTAAATATATTTTAGTTTAGTCTTCTTATTCATTCATTTCTTCTTCCATTCCTTTTATTTTATGTGTTTATTTCACTATTTTCCCTTCTCAACTCCACTAAAAATACAGATCTAACATAAGTGCTTATTCGAGGGAGGGAATGGTAGATTTATTAACATTTATGGTGCTTAATTTTATATCTCTTTCTTCAATTCTGGGAATTTTGGTGGTGATTAAATCGATTACAGTGAGAGGTCTCCCAATTTTCTCTACCACCGTGTTCTTATTATAATTTATCAATCATCCTTATCTTCAATATCTAATTCATGCATACGGTGGAGTATGGATTGGGTAGTTATGGTAATAAAAGAGGTCTACTAGATGACTTAAGGAATAGAATTACCCCATATGTAGAGGTCTCAATATGGGGTGATTTTTTTCAAATGATAAGGTGAGTTGTGACAGGTCTTGATTACCTCATAAAATTAAATATTGAGATTTCTTTTGAACAATGATATCAATCTCTATAACCTCCCAAGGAAATTTCCTTATTTATTTATATCTAACTTTATCATTTATAGAATTTTAATTTATATATATATAATATTTATATTTTATTCATTTTAACCATCTACCTATTTATATTAGTTTTACAGTATTTTATTAGTTAGATTATAAATAGGTAAAATATGAAGATAGTGTATGTGAGTGGCCTCCTAAAGAGATTGACCATGGTTGTGAACTCTATATTGAATACTTTTTTAAATAAAATATTTACTATCATGGAATGAATAAAACCCATTATCTTCAATTTGGTTTCGGTGTCGGAAGGCCAAGTGCTTATGCACATAGTTTTTTAAAAAAAAGAGCTTTATTGCATATCATTGTTTCTTTAGTTCATGGATTAATTTAGTGATTTTTAATATGAATGGTATATTACTATATTTTCTATCATGGAAGGGATATTTATGTTCCATATGGAATAAATATGATGCCCCTACTGAGACAGAATTCCCAAAAGTCTTTCCTGAAGAGATCAATAATCAATATGCTTTAAATGAAGGGGAAGATTACTTTCTTGGTTATACTTATTTTAATTATATTAAAAACTAAACTCTCTTTTATTTTACCCTTTCTAAAATTATATATGCATCAGATTCACCCATGAAGACCCTAGATGAAGTTATCAAAGTTGTGTCTGAAGAAGAAGACGACCCATTCTTCATCGTTCCCCCATCATTCTATTTGTACCACATTGAAATGAGAGAGGAGTTGATGTAATCTATCCATTTATTCCTCCAAGAAATAAAATTTTAATATAAATGTACGAAATAATTTCTGGTGGTTTTTAAGAAAAAAAATACATCCACCTTCAGATTAAGATTAAACTGCTACAACTGCCTGACTGGGGCGAGTAAAAACCTAGAACCCACTTGGGGGGTGAAACCAAGAACTGTTGATTTTATTTACCCTATATATTTATTTTTCTTTATTTTTATTATGTGTTATCTTTTATTTATTTTATGTTTAAAGTGTTATTAGTTAGTATCTTAACTCAAGGCTGCCACTTCAAAAAATAAATCAGGTTGTGTCTTTCCTTTTATTTATTTATTTTTCTACCCAATTAAAATTATATATGAAAATATTTATCTAAATTGAAATAAAAAGAGGTTAGTAAATGGAATATGTGTGGTTCATGTAAATATGTTTTTAGGATATTTAAATTAGTACTGAATGGATTTTTTTTCTTGATTTATTATCTTTTTATTTGATTAATTCTGATTGATTGTGAAATTCTTGTGCACTAATACTATCCAAATTAAAAACCTTACCCGACCCAAGAGGTTTCTAAACCTATTAGAAATATTATTTTTATTTATATTTTTATTGATAGTCTTGAGACATGTTTCTTGATCCATAAATTTTTATTTTTTTCTTTTCCAAATCTGTCAGTGTTCATGGAATGTTTCAAATATGATTGAGGCACCACTTTAAAAGCCCTTTCTACATTGAACTCTTATTTAGAATAATTTTTCATATGTACTTTATTAAGACCTTATAATCCAGGAAATACCTTTTCAGTCAGCCACATTAAAATAAATTTATCCATTTATTACCATATCTAGAATTTAAATTCATGATTACTTTGAAAATCAAGTTAGGGGAGGGAGATGGTGAGTTGTATATTGCTTTCTTGAAGAATCTGTTTGAGTTGAAATGAAAAATAGTGTTGCTATATTTATTGATTCTTTGGTGGATAAACTATCATGATGTAAATATGTATAGTTAAACCAAATATCATTACTATGTTGGTTGGGGAGTTCACCAATTTTTTAAGATAAAAAGATGCCTCTCTTTTTCCTCAAAAATCTAATTCTGAAGAGAAATTCCATATATGAATTCAAGATGAAACAATGATAAAATGGGTAAAAAAGAGAATAAATTTATCATTGATTATGAAATTAATAGTGTTAAATTTCCAAATAAATCAAGATTTTATTTTAGGTGATTTATTTTCAAGCTGATTAAGGAGCACACCATTCTTGAGCAAAACTGTTTCCATGCATATACTTCACCTTAGAGTATAACTCTCCTCATTCTGCCTCTGATGATATTATACTTAAAAACATTAAACCCTCAAACTCAGAAAAAACCCATGTAAAATATCTCATTATTGAAACATTTTTGACTCTATTAAGTGGAGACATTAGGAGGATAAAAAGCCTATGGATATCACACATGTTCTTGGGAATGAGAAAAA
Source organism: Viscum album (assembly GCA_963277665.1). NCBI lineage: Eukaryota > Viridiplantae > Streptophyta > Magnoliopsida > Santalales > Viscaceae > Viscum > Viscum album. The sequence goes on from OY728145.1 coordinate 196,581,897, forward strand.
CTCCACAAAAAATCTTTGAGTGAAGAGAGAAATATTTCTCTGGGGATGTAGGTATGACATGAAAATGGGGATTAGAATGATATTTAATGGATTTTTATTATTTTTTAGGAGTTTTAGAATTTTTATTCATGTATGAGGCATGATATTTCCTTATATGTGATAATTAAGCTGTGTTGTCATTTATACTATAGGAAGTTTGTTTTGACCTTGGTATTAGATGATTACCCAAGAGTACAATGGATAAGTGTGGGGGAGTGATGAAGCTAATATTTTAATACATTTTATTCTATAATTAAATTTTTATACTCCCACTATAGTTTTATTTTATGGGTAATTTTCAAATTTTTATGTTTTTGTTCTATTTTGTACTTAATTTAAAAAATGGCCTAATTTTGGAATTTACCTATTTTATTTTTATTCTCTATTTCGGCCATAACTTTTTATAAATTGAATTAAATTTTTAAATTCATTTTTTAGGCTTCCATAAATCTTGATATTCATTTCATCCTTCTAGGCCTAAAGTTCAATCCATCTTTTGGAGGCCCAAAATCATCTCACAATCTAGGCCTCGAAAACTGTACACAGATCTGGGGATTTTTATGTTGGGCCCATATCTCTTAAATTTAAAAACCAAATGAGCTCATATTAGAAAATAAGACAAAATAAATCTATATAAATTACTTTTATTAAGGTTTCCACCTGTGATTACTTCATTTTTAAGTCCATAAATGTATTTGATTTCATAATTGTGGAATACGAAGAGTCTGTCTGGGCAGAATAAATTTATGCAGTAAATTAGCTATATCTCTCTCCAAACATATCCAATGAAGATGAATATTTTTCAGAATAAATAGTTGAAAAAACCTAACAACTTTTAATAATTAACATTTCCCAAATTATGGTATTTATTGGGTAATCCATGCAGATAATGTTTTGTGGATATATTCTGGAGCCAAATTTTCTCACTTTTTACCTATAAATGTGTATCTCATCACCCTTTGCAAGGGATTTCAATTTCAGGGGGGTAATATGGATTTTTATTTCTGTAATAGTTCTTAATAATTTTAATATATATTATTTTAGTCTTATTCTTCATTATTATATTGTTACACTTATTTTAATTTATGTGTTTTTTCCACAGTGTTCCCTTCTTAACTCCACTAAAAATAGAAAAGCAACCCCATAACTTGTTCAAGGGAGGTAATGGTGGATTGATTTAGTTTTATTGTCTTAATTTTCTATCTATTTATTCAATTATTGGAATATTTTGGTGGTTAAATTAATTACGGTGATTAGTCTCGCAGTTCTCTCTACTACCAAGTTCTTCATATCATTTATCAATCATCCTTCTCCTCACTATATAAGTTGTGCATACGATAGAGTATGTATTGAGTAATTATGGTTGGAGAATAGGTCTATTAGGTGACTTAAGGAAGATAATTTCCTCATATGCAGATGTCTAGGTATTCGGTGTTTACATTTCAAATAAGAAGGTGAGGTGTAACAGCTCTTGATCACCTCATTGAATTGAACTTTGTGATTTCTTTTGAACAGTGATATCAATCTTCATGACCACCCAAGAACAATTTCATTCTTTATTTATGTCTAAATTCATCATCTATTTCATTTTCATTTATATATATATATATATATTATTTATATTTTATTCATTTCAACCCTCTCCCCATTTATATTAGTTCTGTAGTATTATATTAGTTAGATTATAAATAGTGACAATAGGAATACAGTGCATGTGAGTGGCCTCCTCGAGAGATCAACCCTAGGTGTGAACTCTGTATTGCATACTTAGGTAAGAAATATATTTAATAGGGAGAAATGACTAAAAAACCTTATTCCCGTAATGGATATGGACAAACATTAGTATAGGGGGCATATACTAATGGTTTCTTAAAACCATTGGTATAGAGTGCTGCTTAAACCATACCCCATTCAATTCAATAGATATGTCCCCTTGATCTCATTTCTCATTTGTCAAGATTGGTTCCTACTCTTACATTCATTATACTTAAATTTTGGTTTATTTTATCCTTCTTCTAGTGATTATTATGTTAAATTATCATGGTATATTGATTTCATTCCCCATTTCTCATATATTATCCTTGTGCTTCTACATTTCATTTAAAAATTTATAAATGACCAAAAAATCTTTTTTATTACCTTGTAATTAGCTATTAAACATAAATATTTCAAATATTATTTTGGTTAAGGTATTTTTATGAAAGTTTTGTAATTTTATTTAAAAGGAATGAGTTATGGATGATTTATTTTTTAAAATTGGAATGTATTTATTTGTAATTTAATGTGGTTTTTCATAGTTTAAGGAAACTTTATTTTTTAAAGCATAAATTTTGGCATTGTATATTTTTTCAAAAAAAACTTTGTTTTGAAGTTTTGTTTTGTTTTATTATTGGTTTATAAAAACATTAAAGTTCTCATGATTTCAAGTTTTATTTCATAATTTATGGTATTTATGTTTTCAATAAATTGTTATTGAACATTATAAATCCCCATTATTGAAATTTACTCTATTAATATATTATCTTATTTTAACAAAATTTAGAATAAAATTTCAATTTATTGGTCACATAATAGGATTAAAACCCCATTTTTTTAATTGTATTGGACATTTTTTATAGTATTGTGTATAGTTATTACTCATTGATATAATGGATTTAAATATTATGGTTTTATATCTTTGGAATTGTGTTATCTCATGATATAGAGTTATTAAATGAAGGACATGGGTGATAAATATAAATTTTAATTATTTCAAAAATATCATTTTCCCTTATCAAATTATAGTTTTCATGATAAATTAACTTGTTTTTTTATAATGATATATTCATGTATGTAAAAATTGGTATCTATTCATAGAAATGGATAGTGATTTAAAATGGATTTGACTTCAAAATTATTTCAATTTTTTCAAAGTGATTTAACAAAAGTAAACATGTAACATTTCCTAAAATATATATTGTATTTGAATTCAATTTTAATTTGATTATTTTACGACATGACATATAACATTGTTAAAGTTTTTAACATAATGGATAGAAGTTGGATATATGACACTAATTGGATCTCAATGAATTTTCAGAATAATTTGGATCATTTTTTATATTTTTCATTTAATAATGCATCACATAGTAGTCTTATACACTTCCCATGTTATAATTTCGTTTAAATACCTTTGTTAAGTCATTAATAAGATATATACCATATAAAAATTGGTCTTCAAACAGACTATTATGTCTGGCATTATAATGGAGAAAAACATAGTCAAAAAATGTTCATGATCTAAATAAGAGGAATGAATTAAAGAATTTATTATATGAATGGTTTCCATTTATTCATCATCATGAGAAATAAAGTATTCCAATGAAAAAAATATAATTATATGAGTACACATTATTAAAGTAATGATGATGTTGATTTTGATAGAGTGAAAAAAAAATAAAGGATTCTTCTATGAATCCAGTATATCATAAATTTTTAAAATGAAAAAACTATAATTTTTTATATGACTATTTCATGGGGATACCATATATGGAATTTTTATTACTTCCATTGATTATAATCTTACATTTTTAATGTCTTCCCAATGATATAGATATTCCCTCAAACCATTATATGAAATGAATGTTAATTTTCTAACTTGAATTTTCCATGAACGAAATGCATGCTTGCCTAAAATATTATATCTTATTTTGTGAGAAAAAAATAGGTCAAAATGATTTTATAAAATTTGGAACATCTTGATGGAAGCCAAATTCTGATGGAACGTCATCTTTTGTGCCATAAAAAGTAATGTATCACTTTCCATTTATTTTTAGACTCCAAAATATTTTCATGTATGATGAAACCTCAACAAATATGTTATAGCATGATACTGAGATAAATATGAATAATTATGAGTTATTTTATCAAGTAAATGTATTATCATAGAGTAAATTTGATAATTTGTATCTGAATCTTGAAATTGAGGTGTGTAATATGAGGTTGGTTCTATAATGTGATAGTTTAAAACCTTTTGTTCATATGCTAAATTCACAAAGTACAAGTCTAGTTTTCATTCATATTTATAACCATACTCTATGTATTACCATGAAAAACCATTAACTTTCTTGTGTATACTCATATATAGATCTTATGATCTTGATAATGATATATATTTATACTTTCAACCTTTAATAAAATATTTTAGGAATACTTGTAATGTGAGTGTTTGTATATAAGTTGCTTGTTTGAAAGACATATTTTATATGTGTGTTTAACTTATGAGGATGGTAAATGTATTTCCTACTTATGTAATGATGTAAGGCTAGATAATGAAGGTAAAACGATTTTGTATTTTTTATATAAAGAATACATTATCTTGAAGACCTAAATATTTTCATTGTTTCATTTTCATATGACATTGATGATTCTTTCCTATGGATCTTACATATAGGAATAATAATTGAGGATTTGAAAATACCATTGGTAACTAAAATCCACATCAGTGTATGTACAGAAAGGATTTTCTTAATGAATTTTAAGATTTTAGTTTTTCATTTGATAAAGTTGGGATAAAATCTAGAAAGAGGATGAATGTTTTCACTAAATCCAATTACAATTGGAAGAATAAAATTATCTTATTTTAGTTTCCTTATTGGCCAACTAATTTATTACATCATTGTTTAGATGTAATTCACATTGAAAATATGTGTGTGTGTGTGTGTGTGAAATATTACTTTCAATTTTTCTAAATGTCAATGGGAAGACAAAAGATTATTTAAAATCTCTATGTGACTTGATGGATGGGTTTATTAGACTATAAATGTGTCATGTGTGTATCGGTGAAAATAAATGGGAATCCCTATGTGATTCTTATGTGATGAAATCATATGAAAAAAATAAATTTCTTGAATTACTATAGACTATCAAGGTTCCTAGTGGTTATTCAAGTAAGATATAAAAATGGGTCAATAGAATAGATTTGAAGACGAAATCTCTAAAAAATCATGATTATCACATCCTTCTTCAGGAGTTGATACCAATAGAAATTTTTTCATCTACTATCCAATAATATAAGGGTAGAATTGATTCAATTGTTCCATTTTTATAGATATATTTGCGATAAAAAGTTTTCCAAGCCTTTCTTTTAAAAAATCATGAAGTGGCACCATTAATCTTGTGTGAGTTAGAAAAAAAATTCCTCCATTATTTTTCACATGCATGTTGCATATAACTATCCATCTTTGAACTAAAATACTTATTGGGGGACTTATTTAATTTATTTGGAGGTATCCAAATGAAATAAATTTGTACACATGGTAGTCTTACATCCATAATAGGAATCATCATGAAGGTTCCATTATAAAAGGTTACTTGAATCAATAATGTATGTATTTATGTTCAATATATTTGTCATATGTGACCTAAATATCTAATTGGACTATGAGAAATGAAGATGAGTAGTATGAGAAAATTGAACTTAAATTTCCATCACTTCACCAAAATTGGGGAATTTATGGATCATATACATTGAATACATTCAGCCTTGAAGAGAAGAATATGGAACATCACATAGTCTTGTTTAATTGTGATTCGTTTGATGAATACATCATGTATGTAAATTAAACATGTATTTGTTATCTCATCCTATGTAATTGTACATATGAGTTTAACTATTAATATATTTTCATTAAAGGATCATAGAAATTATAAATAGAAATCATAACTATTTTTTAAAAAAATGGAGGTTATGCCTCTTTTATAAAAATCATGTAAAAGATGAGAGGGAATTTTTATAGAAAAGAGTATCATATTTGATTGAAATCAAAGGTATAAGTATTACTATAATAAAATAAAAAAATATTTTTTAAAATTTTAATATTAATTTATATTTTAGGTATTGAATTTACATGTTTACTCCATCTCTCAAGAAATTTGAACTTTTTATTGTGATCCTAATTTGGTGGATCATGAATGTAAATCAATTATGATCAATGGGTATAAATTTATTATCACTAATCGAGCAGTGAAAATGAGAAAAAAACATAATGGTGTTATGGTAACTCTAATGATAGACTATTATTTTAGTCCATTATATAGTAATTGTCGATATGAAAATGTATCTTATTATGGATTTAATGAGAGGATATTAATATTCAATTATTACTCCCATGGTCGAGTCTCTATGATAAAATTCAATTAGTGTGATTCAATGATGAGTCAAGGAAATATTTTTGATGAATGTGGATTTAGACTTATTAACATGAATCGTACACTTCCTACTAATGATCTATATATTTTGGCACCATTGGTGGAACTCATTTTTTATGAAATAGATCATCTAATTCCTAAATTTAGGGTCATTATTGAAGTAATCTCATGACATATTTTTTATGATAGTGGGGATGAAATTGACATCATTACTACCCCCAACAGCCTCGATCAATTTATTACTTATGATGAATCAAATAGTCTAATTTTCAAAGTTTATTGTTAACCAAAATTTTTTGTGGTTAATATATAGAATCAACTATAAGTGTTCTTAGTTCTTTTGGTTTAGCTCGATTTGGGTTATTTAGGTTGGTATTATTCAAATCAACTTAATTTTGGTTTCATTTTGTATCTAACTTAACCTTAATGTGAATTTTTAACATAAAGTGGTTGTATATTTCTTAGAGTTAAATTTATTAATATTTAATTGAATGGTATTATAACCCAACAAAACAAACCAAATTGAAATAATCCAATTATAAAAAAAATTAAATTGAAAAAAATCATATTAAACTAATTCAAACGAAAAAATAAAAAAAAAATTAAATGAAATTGATGTGAACCAAAATGAATCAAATGATCAAAATAAACTGAATGATCTAACCCAAAAATAAACCAAATTACCAACCCAAAATGAACCAAATGACCAAACAGAATGACCAAATAACTTAAACCAATGATAAATCAAATGACCAAACCCAAATATGAACTAAATAATCTAACCCAAAAAATAACCAATTATCCTAATCTAATAACCAAAATGAACTAAATGACCTAACCTAAACTAAATTTCATTGAATTTAAAATATAATAAGAAAACCATTTCATACTCATGTTTAAAATGCTAATTATAATTTTTTTGATTTTTTATGAATCATCCTTTATGTTTTGATATTATTTCTGCTAAATATGTTATGATTATGTTATGTCAAAACTTATCCTTTATTTGGATTGACAATTTGAATACCTTAATTAATTCATGTAATTTATTGTTTCTTTTTTGGATTACACATTATTTATGAATTTCTAATTAAATTCATATTTCTTTTCCAATGTAGTAAATAAAAAAAATGAAGGGATATCAAGGAAGAGAATGTTTAATAATAATCACTGCATAAGTGATATGAGAATACCTCCTCTAGTTCATGTTTTGAGTATACTATTTAAAATATATATCAATAAAATATAATGTCATGTCATTAATAAATTTTAAAATTTTAATTAGGAAACATCTTCTAAGAAATAATTATTCTCTGACCAAACTAGTAATAGTGGTGCCTAGCCTGATGATTTAAGGGGGTGGTACTAGAGTTGATCTTAAACCTCTTCATACCCAATTACACCCAGAACCTATGTCAAATAAACCATGGAACATTGTTTCTTATCCCAAAACTACCTTATAGGCACTAGGTATATTCAAAATTCCTATATTATCACCTCCATTTACATATGATCCACCTCATCGATATTTTCCTTGTCTATTAATGGATCCCACGAATCATTCCATATTATCCTCATCCGCATACATCTATGCCAGAGTCATTTCCTACTACTTCGTTATCTCTTTATGTTTGTGCTCCTTTGACTTTTTATCTGGTGTATTCTAAATATTCCAGACATATTGATCATCATGATAATACATTGGACCCCACTAGTACTACACAGTTCATTGATCCTTCATAGCCTATGGATCCATCAGTACCTTTAATTATCCTAGATTAGGTATATGAATAGAACCCTAGTAAATTTTGTAACCATGATTTATTTTCATTATAAGATGTATTAATTTAATATTTTTCTTTGATTCTGTCATAGCTAGATCTTCCACTATAAGGCATTGTGGGTGTATATGCATGCACCAGAGAATGCAGGAATGTTATAGTGATGCTTTCTGAATACTATGATATCAATACCAGGATCAAATATGGGTAATAAAAGTTATTATATTTAATGTTACATTACTATTATTTTTATATAAATTAATATTTTGGTAGAAATTTTGTTATAATTTTCCTTATGGTGAAGCTATGATGACTACCTAGCTAACGGAATTAGGTGAGATATGGAGAGAATATAAACACGAGTTATATAATGGTAGGGTGTCTATAGTTGGAACATATTTAGAGGTTATTCCTATCCTAAATGAGTTTTTAAAACATGGTATCAGGAAATTATTTCTCATTGGAAGAGTGATAAGTTTTAGGTATTATTCAAATTTGAGGTTTTTTATTGAGAATGATGATTATTTTTATTAATACATTGTTTTTTATTATTAAATATTCCTTTTAGGAATCATAAAAAATAAATAAATAAATGAGGATGATATGAAGTATCTCCACACTTTGGGGAGAATAAAAATGCTGGAACTTGAGAGGAAATAGGTATTTTTCATGGAAACTTATGTTTAATTGTGTACTAGTAGAAATAAAAATGGATTTTACCTTAATATATGGGTAGGGTGTCACACATGGTGTGTTATAAATAGACATAAAATGACCAAAACATAATTGAAATGGATAAAAAATAATTATTTTATTAGGTGAACTAAAAAACTATCAATAATTATAACCTTAAAATATAATCAAGGAACATGGATAAGGCCCTGAATTATAAATTTCAATTAAACTAATGAAAACTATTCATGTACCTTCATATGATCTATACCATGAAATTTTTATACTCCCACCAAATCATGTTAAGTAAATTTTCAAAGTATTTGTGTAAAATCATAGGGTGAATTTCTAATTTCGGGTTGGTCTCATTAGTCTAAGTTCCATGTTGGTCTTGAGTTTCACCTTTTAAATTCATCACATTTATATTTAGAACTATCCCATGGAAAACACAACCTTTATCTCTTTAATCCAATAGCCACATGACACCCCAACTCATGTACATTAGATGGTAACACTTACATCATGAGGCATCCAAGATAACACCCCACAAACTCACCACCTAATTAAAACTACTAGTAAAAATATAGCAGTAAGACACCAACTTCAATAACTTTACTAGCATCTATATTTCAGGAAATGTTAATTGTTTATGTTTATTAATTGAGAACCTATAATTTCACTTCAATTTCAATTCCCATTATCATCTTTGACTCAAATAAAAATTTACCATTATTAAATAGAATCCCTTTAAATTTCAATACACCACTAAGAGCTCACAATTCATAGAAATTATAACTAAAGAACACCAAAAGCAATCATTACCCAGTTTAACAAAAAAACACTCCAATAATTCCCTTTTCAAAATATGTCATCGTATTAATTCAATATCTCCTAATACCATATTTTACACGACCATCATTTTACCTTATTAAAATGATTTACCATTTATGAAAGGAAATCTTAGTATATCAATGGTAAATAGAAATTTTTTTAAAAAAAATTAAAAAGTTTTAAAAAATTATTTTAAAAAAAATTAAAACATATTTTAAATTTTTTTAAAACTACTTTTAAATGGTCTCAAAAACTAATTTTAAATTTTTTTTAAATGATTTAAAATATTATTAAAAACTACATTTTAATATTTTTTAATAATATTTTTAAATAGTTTTTTAAAAATTATTTTAAATAGTTTATAAATCTTATTTCAAACTGATTTTAAATATACTTTTAAATAGTTATTAAATAACATGTAAATAGTTTAATATGATCATTAAATGTTTAATTATATATAGTATGAATTAAAATTAATATATAAATATGAAAATATCTTCACTTAATATTAACATATAAACAGTAATAAATCTAAACTATATTAACATATAGGCTTTAAACTTTATTAATATGTACATATTTTCAATTAATATTAACATATAAACATGTAAATATATTAATTTAATATGTACATATATATACTTGTCAATTATAAAATGTAAATAAAGAGGTGGGAATATAATGAAACTAAATATAAATAAACTTTATTATCCATATCTGCCCAATCTAAATCAAACATAATAAAATAAAATTGAAATAAATTGGAACAATCTTACCATAACAGACTTGAACCAACTAGAAATAATAAATTTAAATTAAACCAAACTAAATACAACCATATATTAAATGAACTAAATTGTAACAACATTTATGAAAGAAATCTATATCATATATTGTATTAAATTGAACTATAATGACTAAAATATGAATTAAATGAAACAGAAATGAATAAAATTAAACTATAAAAAATAAAAAATAAACTAGCCACAATTAATCTGAAAGTAACTTTCTAATACTAAACCATATTGACCTAAACTAACCTAAATTAATAAGTTTTATTCATAACTAAACCCAAAAAAGATGAATTGTATCTAAAAGTGGTGAATTAATCTTAAAAAATCTTACTCAAACCAAATTAATCTAATCTTAGTAAAACCAATACAAAAAAAACTTGAACCAATAAAATAATAAAAAAACTAATATAAATTTATCTTCACAAAAACAATCCAAATTTATTCATTTTGGTTTTATTAATTCTAGTTTCACTCATTTGGGGATAATAAAATATCTTTTTGTGAAATTTTGTCCAATTGGTTTTGGTTATTTTTAGATAAATATTGATCATAATGAATTAATTTGTTTCCAAAATATAGTATTATTGGATGATTTTTTTCTATATTTAATTTCATTATAGAGGGTGGTATTGAACATTGAATGTTATGTTCAAGAAGAAATAAGAAAGATTGAAGTTTTGAAAACGAACAGACACGCCAAAAGATTGTAAGTTTTATTTTGATTCTTTAAAATTTTAATATATTTTTTATAACTAAATATTTCATTTATATCAAAAATAGTGTGATTTGGAGTCCCATGATGAGCAGTAACCTGATAGCTTTGGCTTAAACAATCATTTTCACTAGATATTACAAGATGATCACTAATGGAGATTACATTTTTTGTTAGGGAAGAGTATTATCCTCAATAGGTATTTTCCCACTTTAGGTACCTCTAACAGCTTTGGTAGCACTGAGTTGGAAATGGCTTGTGTAAAGGTGAAAAGGCTTATATAAAGGCAGAAAAGGATTAAAAAAACAGCCATGAAGGAGTGTAAATGAATTCAAGGCCAACAAACAGATTATAAAAGTTATGGAAGCATTATATACATCACTTCCACATGATATCACCATGGTTTTTGATACATTTATATTGATGATGTTTTTATTATATGATTCACCAGGTAGTGTCAATGACAGTCCTAGTGGGGGTCGGGGTGATGACTTTCTTGCTGATGGTGATGGTGATGGTGATGGCTATGTTAATGGTGATATGATGATGATGATGATGATAGTGATGATAGTGATGATGATGATGGTTATGGTGGTGATGATGTTTATGAGTATATTAGTGATGAAGGTTATGATAGTGATGGTAGTGGTGTTCATAAGAGATTGATTGATCCCCTATATTGTTTACAGATATTTATGAAATGTGATGTTCAATGACTAAAGAAGACTGCATATATGAATTATGTTTTTTTTCTATTATCAATTGATAAAATGTAAGATATAAAATATATTTTTTTTGTTTTAAATTTGTATTTTGATTGGTTCAATGAATTCATTTTTTTATATGTTCTTCTATTTTGGATACAAGTTATTTACGGTGTGGGTGTGGGTGTGTGGGGAATGTATAGGTTCTAGATGTATATTGGAAGGGCTAATGATTTCCTTGGTTGTAGAAGGCTATACCAATGGTTTGTTAAACCATTTCTATAGAATTTATACCAATGGTTTTCTATAACCATTGGTTAGATGGAAATAAGGAAGTTTATACCAACGATTCCATTAAAACCATTGGTATAGGTTTATCATCATATCCTTCGACCCAATGGTTGTGGGAACTACTGGTGTATCCTATAAAAATGGTTCCCAAGCCTATACCAATATTTTAGAACCATTATTCTATGATTAATTTTCATCATAGTTTCACCTATTATGGGGGGTTGTAAGGGAGAAAACTGATTTTCCTGGTACTATAACTGATAGTTCTACTGGTCCTTTTGCTAACCATGCTAATGTTAAAGCTACAAATGCTACGATAGAAGGTAATATCTATAGTGATATAGATAAAATGGAGACTAATAATGTAAAAATAATGGTAGTTGGTGAAGCTGTGATTGATGGGTAACTTCAAGAATCTAGACCAGAACTAGCTGAGAATATCATATAATTTTTTGAATACTCAAAATATAAAATAATTGAAATTCCACTAATAAGGATGTACAAATGAATATAATCTAAAAATGTACCATCACTAGTTTCTAATGTGTGATCAATTTTTAAGGAGAAAGTTCAAAAAAATATACTAGAAATATTTTCTAAATTTAATATTATGAAAAGATAAATTTCTAGATTAAAGTTAGAACTTAAAAATACTAAGGGTGATCTGAAAATTTTTAAACTTTTAAAATTGATATTTTTAAGAAATGAAATCTCAAATAGTTTCAAAAGATTATTTTGACGAGCTAAAGGAAATGTAAAAGTCTCAACATGATATGATGAAAATTTTTCAACATGTTCAATCTGGTGTTTCATATTCTATTTTAGAGGAAATAGAAGCTATTAAAAATCATTTGAAGAATATTTAATCATATTTTTAAATCATGAATGATAGGATTTTATCCTTATAGTGTGACTCGATGTAACATACCAAGTAAGTAATGAATAATAGATATTTTTATCTATGTATATTTATGAATTAGATAGTGTTTAGAGGCTTAAAATGAGAATAAATCCAATCTTAAGCATGGAATACACTAATATTTTTAAAAGATTGTTTTACTGCCTTTTGATGGAAAACCATTTTTAAATAAACCTTTTTACAATTTTATAATCGCTATTTGTCAAAATAAACTTATTATTTATTATTGGGACATTCAAATTTACAATGGATAGTTTTTTGGTATTTTTCTGACAATGTTCATTTTTTAATGAATAGTGAAAAATACTGCATTTTACATCAAAACTGCTTTTTCATCTAATTTAATTATATGGTTAGATTATCTTTTTAATTGGTTTTAAAGTGTAAATATAATATATTTTTACCATGTAATTCAATGGTGGTAATTGGGATTAATATCACTTTATAATTGGTCATAAACAAGTGGCAAACTTTTCATAGATATTGTTTCAAAAAAACCCGCTATTTGTTTTGACAACGGGAATTATTTTTAAATTAATTATTGAAATTTATATGTTTGGAATTTGGTAAAATTGATTCCATATTTGTAATCTGAAGGTCCAAATTATTTAATTAAGACTCTTTTGTTTTTGGACATTATGAATAGTAACGACGGTAATTATCTTTAATTATCTTGATTAATGAGTAATCGGGTAGTTAAGGATAATAAAATAATATCATAATAATAAAAAATAACCCCAACATGTGTCCTAATTCTAATGGTTGTCTCATGACCTACCATGGTATTCCTTTTGCCAATCTTGGGGACCCCATGGAATCACTTTTGTGGGAAAGTGACTTTTTATCTTTTTATTTTTAAAGAAAGTAAATATAACAAAGAATGTATCACCTGAGTAAAACATTTTTAATTTTGTCTAAATAGATGATATTTTTTACTATAAATATTCATTATAAATCTAAAAATATTTCCTACATCATGATATTTTTTTATAATTTTTAGACATTAAATAAATTAAATTATTTATGACATCATGATGATGCAGCGATTACCTCATTAATAAAGGATTTAAATAAAATGAAACGATAATGTTAAAACTATGACTTACACTTGTCAAAAACCTATTGTATGAGTATATTTCGAACCCTTATCACCTTATCCTCAAAATACATCAATGTGGGACCTTTAAAATCCGAAACTCATTTGAAAATAAAGTAACATTTTGCAACTTTCCAAGAGTGCCCCTCCTCTCCTCTTATAAAAGGCCCCCTCTTCTACCACCTTACCCACACTTCCAAAGCCTTTGGCTCGGCCAAAACCTGCCCATTTTGTCTCTACACATTCCTATATAACTCTTATAAGCCTCAATTGGGGCAGAAGTCTTCCCAAGGAAGCCTTTGAGATCAAATCAAAAAGAGTTACCTGATTTAAAGGTAGTGTCTTCTCTTGTGTTCTTATGTTTTATTTTGCTTCTCCAACACCCTAAACTCTTTTTATTAATTTCTTTTGTAAAAACACCGGTATCTTACACATACTAGGATGTTTTTATAAGAATTATTTGAGCTACACTTACACACACCTACATCTAATGGTTAAAGAACATACTGTTTCCGTGGATGGTGAATTTCTGCCTCACGAAACGATGATTGTTCAACACTCATATAACACCTTAAAAGGTGTACATTAAGATGAAACTATATTTAAATATGATATATAATATGTTTATGTTTTACTTAAGCTTCTGTATTTTTCATTTATGGCATGCCTTTATGGTTTCCATTATGGGTAAATGCAATATCTTCATTTTAGGAAGTGCGGACTACCACCCCCTCAAAGTGATTTGATTCGTTAATGCCATATGTGGGACGTATAAAGGATGTAATTAATGATATTATATATGATATTATACTGGAATTATAATATACCTTTATATCATTATGATTCCATTCCATAAAATATGAAATAGAAATGAAAGCAGCGTTAATGCGTACGTACGGCTTACTGTCTCCATGAACGGTGCATTTCATTTCTTACCTCTAAACGTTATGTAATATTATAAATGCATGTATATATTGGATATATATTATATATATGATATCTATATCATGAATAAAATTCTGGATATAATGGATATTTTACCACATGAACAACTTGTAATTATAAAGAGTTTATTTTTGACTCAAGTACCAATGATCGTTAAAACGACCGTTATTAACTTAAATAATAACATAGTGTTCTTGACATGGTAATAAGTGATATAAAAGGAATAATGAACTTGAAAAAGTTTCTTAAGCAAGTATAATTTAACTCAAGTTTATTATTCATGAGATTAAAGAATGATCGAGTCAAGTCAGACCTGAGGTAAGGGAACTTCTTAACCCAATTTCCGTTCTTTGGGTTAATCTCCTACTTTCAAATTATGTCATGATATTATTATGTCCTATCTTGTTTTTGTACATTCTTTATGTGTACTTATAGTGAATAGACAAAATATATCTATTTTTTTTAAAAAATGATCTTTGTATGGGACTTCGTCTCAATCTCCATTCATTGAGGCATATTTTGTTTTATACACAACCTTCTTTTATACGGTGTATAAACCCCTTTGACTTTTACGTTTATCCAAAAGGAATATTTTTTATACGAAGAATTTTACTAAATGACAAAGGGGAATGTTTTTGTCGTACGTATGCGGCGACAATGAATTCTCCACCGCCGTGACCATTATTTGAGTTTCGGCTTCCTCTACAAGCCATACCTTCTTTTTAAGAGAAAAACAAATACCATGTTTTACTTTTCTTTTATTTTGGTATTGAAAATGGTTTTCATAATGTTTTTATATCAATGTGTTGTATTGATATCTTGTGATTGAAAGGTGGAAATTTTATGTTTCCTTTATGCATGTTTTATGTGATACGATTATGTTGTAGTTCTTGGGCATTATTATGAAGACAGGTGGTTCTGTGATAAACTAAGGGCGGGTGAGCCCAATATAGATCTCCAATGCATTGGGTAACGTGAATAAGTTAAACATTAAGGTTTCTCCGAAGAGATTTAGGGAATATACTGTGATGGATATTCCAAATGTAACCAAGAGGGTTACTCCCTACGTAAGAATGTTATGAATGCCTCAAGTTACCTTTATGTCTTATGATTTCTATGATTTATTCATGATTTGATGATGTATGTTAAAGTGCTTATGTTTTATGAGTAGAGTATGATTTCATTTATTCTTATGTATACATGTACTCATGTTTCCTTTCCATATTTTTAGATCCCTTACTGAGCTTTTTATGCTCATCCCAAGTTTTTGAAATGTTTTTCACAGGTCAAGGGAAAGGTACATGATGTGATGATAATGTCAAGTAAGTGTCAAGAAAGAATCCATGTTTTATTTTAATTATGTTTCTATTGATGGAAAAAATGAGTACTATATTTTATGTAACCACTTTGTTTAAATGTGGAATGTAATGCATGTTTTATGATCTAATTCTATAAAACTCTAAACCTGAAAAGATCCTCAAGGTGTATTCTTGAAATATCTCAAGATTAAGTAAGGTATAAGGCTGGGGCCTTATAGTTGGTATCATAGGTAGGTTTATATAACTTTAGGAGTTATAATTCTATTAAATGATTATCCAAAAATATTTTTTTTATGGTCAAATTGAAATGATATAGCATTTGAAGATTAACATGTTGCTTCATCTAAGACATGTTTGTTCAGAATGGTTTTTTGTGGAGGAAACAGGGAAGCAGTGCTAGGAAGGCATACAGAAGGAAATAACCTATTGAATCAGCATCTTGAGATGGTCGGAATTAGAACTGAACAGTTTGTTACAGTAATGGCGCAGTTGACTCAAGTGATAAATGGTGGCGGTATCCATCCACAAGATCAGCCAGATCAACCACAGAGGAACATGTCAGTGGTGGAACATTTCATGAGGCAACATCCCCCATCATTCAGAGGATCATCTGAACCGGTTCTAGCTGAAGGGTGGATTAAAGCACTGGAGAAGATTTTTTATGTCATGGGGTGTTCAGAAAATCAAAAGGTTGGTCTTTTTATTTACCGTTTGGAGGGTGAAGCAGATCAGTGGTGGTCGATGGTTAAAAATATCAGGGACGTTGATTAGATTGATGCTCTCAATTGGGATGAATTCATAGGTATGTTTCTTGAGAAGTATTTTCCTAAGGCTGTTCAACTTAGGATGGAAAAACTTTTCTTGGAATTGAGGCAAGAGGAAGACTCAGTGGCTGCCTACGAAGAGAGGTTCACTCGATTGGCAAGGTATGCTCCAAATTTTATCCGAGACCTTGATAGTAAAATCAGTCGTTTTTACTCAGGATTAAAGCCAAAATATCGAAGGGAATTGGCTTCTCGTTAGTTTAAAAGTTATGAAAATCTTGTTCTATGTGCTGAGAAGGAGGAAATGGAGTTTGTCGATGATCAAGTGTTCTATAACAACCAGCAGAAGAAGAGACCGAGGTGGAAGGAGAAAGGAAAGAATTCTTCAAAAAGGTTTGACGGAAAGAAAACTAAGTTTCCAGTTTGTGATAAATATGGTAAAAGGAATGCTGGGGAATGTCTTATGAATTCTAGAAAGTGCTACCGATGTGGTAAGATGGGACATAAGGCTCGTGATTGCACTAAAAAAGATTAGGGTGATGGTAAGACCAAATTTTATTTACAGTTTGTGAAATGTTTTAAGTGCAATGAGATGGGTCACTATGGAAACAAGTGTCCGACAAAGAGCTTGAGTGATGGGAAGCAGTTAGACTACAAGAAGAAAGGGGTGGTGAAATCCTTTGCAACTACTTCAGCAGATGTCGGGCCATCAAATGAAGTTGTATCAGGTACTTTGTTTGTAACACCCCGAGATTTTAGGAAAAATATTCTTTTTAATTTCATTAATGTCTTGTGTTATACGCTACACCAAAAGGATCTTTCACAACACACATCTCTGACCTGGCTTGAATTACACGCAATCGTGACCTTCCACGATAGCGTGTGTTGTACGCAACACCAAGTTTCGTTAAACAACGATATGCTATTAAAATATTATTAAAACTAGCTGTTATGAATAGTAATAACCACTTTTTGAAATTTTGTAAATTTTATTTTTCAAAATGGACTTCATTTTTTGATTCGGAATATCGAAATTATCTTAGGGTGAAATTTTGGTGATTTTCAGATAACTTTCATATTTTGATGAATAGTGAAAATTACTAAATTTTAATTAAAAAAAACTTTTTCAATCGAAATAATTAATAGTGATAAATTATTAATTTGAGTGGTTTTAAAGTATATTTAGAATATATTTTTACAATTTAATACAATGTTGGTCATTGGATGTAATTTCACATTTAAACCAGTTATAAACAAGTGTCAATCTTTTGATAGTTATTATCTCTTAAAAACATGCCTTTTGTTTTGACGACGGGAATTAATTTTTAAATTAATTAATGCAACTGATATGTTTTGAATTTGGTAAAATAGAAACCATTTTTGAGTTCATAATATCAAATATAGCTTAGGCCTAAATTTTGACATTTTTCTGAAAACTTTCAATTTTTGATGAATAGTGAAACCACTAAGTGGTAGTTAAAAAAAACTGAATTTTTCATAAAACTTAATTTTACCGCTTTTGTGAGTGGAATTTCAAAAATCCAAGAGACACGGTTGATGTCATTAAGTAAAATGTGGTTCAATGAGATGAAAATAATTTTTTTTTGTATAGTAACTTTTTACTTTTTTTTACCACGGTTAAAAGTAAATAGGGTAATTAAGGGTAGAAATGATATTATTATTACCCTAACACATGTCCTAATTCTATTGGACAAGTGTAATTCGACTAAAAACAATCTTAGGAATAAAATATGACCATTTAGGCCCACTTGAATTAGATTAGGACATTTATTATTATTTAATTCAAAGAAGAGTTAAAAGAGTTAAAATCAAAGTTTATTTACTAAAACATTTTTAATATAGGGTTATACATAAGATAAATTCGATTGTAAATATTAATTAGAAATCTAAAACGATTTCAAACATAATGTTATTTTATTTGTAATTTTTAGACATCAAATAATTTAATTTATTTATGACACAATGATGATGCAGTAATTATCTTATTAATGAAATATTGACATAATTGATGTTATAAATACCAAAATAAATGTAATTTAAGACTTTTTATGAATTCCACTAATTTTCTAGGTTAATATGACATGTTAGTATTTATTTAATTAACTTTTTTTTAACTTATCATTCTGTTATGATTTTCACAAAAATCAATTACTAAATAGTGTCAAAATTGACATAAAATAGTTTTTAAAACAAATATTATATTATTAATTGTTATTTTATTCCTAAAAATCTAAGGTTCGGTCAAATGACTTAGATATGGTTATATATATTAATAATAAACAATTAGGGGTTCTTTTGGCTTCTTATAGTAAGTTTATTAACCTTATAGTGTAAGAACACAAGAAGACACGGTAAAAGTAAAATTATTTAACTTAATGTTAAATCTAAATGATAAGGTTAAAATAGGAACCTAAACTTGTCTAAATTCTATTGTATGAGAGGATTTCGACCCATCCCCACCTTAGCCTCAAAATAAATCAATTTGGAGCTATTTAAAACCGAACTTGACTTTATAATAAAATAATATATTTAGTTTTTCCAAAGGAGCCCCTCTCCTCCCTTATAAAATGGCACATCCTCCCTCTCTTCCTCACACAACATTAAGCCTTCAAGCTCGGCCAAACCCTGCCAAATTCTCTTCTCCACTTCCCTATAAACATCCTAGAGGTTCTGGTCTTCTTCAAAGACCCATTTTAGTGCCCTAAAAGGAGGTCTCAAAGAAGCACTTCAAAGAAGAGGTAATGTCCGTTACTGATTCTTTCATCTTTATTTCTTCTTCCACTTCTTCTTCTTAAGTTGTTTCATTATGAAGTAATAACATCAGTATCACTGATATACTGATATGTTATTATAAGTATGAAACAACCTTATTTCACCATCTATCCATCCTACGAAAAAAGAAATCACCGCGCGTGCGTACGTACGGAATACCGTCTCCACGCCGTGGTGTAATCTATTTTCCACCACCACCTTACATGGATGGGTATAATGGTCTAAAGAATAACTATAAATAGTTATTAGAACATAATATTGATTATGATATATTGTATCATCCACTCCAATTCAATTCAATAATTATGGAAATGATATCATCGCTCGTGCGTACGTACGGACTACCGTCTCCACGACGCGATGAGATTCATTCTCCATGTTAACCATTTAAGAATGATTATAAAGTATATATAAGAAATAATAATGAAATATATGACATTATAAATCTACTGGATTTATGTGTATGTCATCTACTTAATTCCACTCAATTCAATAACGAAAATAAAACAGCGTTCATGCGTACGTACGGCCTACCGTCTCCATGAACGGTGTATTTCTTTCCATTTATCGATCCATTATATATATGTATATTATGAATATATATTATATATAAATAATGTTTTATATTCTATAATTAATTAATAATGATCTAAGTAATCATATGAATAATTACAAGTTAAAACACGAATGACAAATGAGACGATTTTACCCAAAACGCTACTTTAACATGAATTTGCAAAAGAATGGGTAATATAAAGTCATAAGTGAACCATATATGATATAATAACAATGAATATGATTCTTTAATAATTCAATGACATTATTTAAATCATTATACAGGAGGTTCGGACACTTACAAAGCAAATCGGACCTAAGGTAAGGGAAATATCACAATCTCATTTTTATCCGAGATTGTTTATACTTTAGTATTTACTGGGATGTATTTTATCATCCATATCCATGTTTCCTCAATATGTAATATTACTTCCATTCACCTACAATTGTTTAAATCCTATTTTACCCTTCGGTGAGTTTTTAGTAAAATATATGAAAGGAATCTTTTGTCGTTTTTCATACGAGGTACTTTTTGACTTTTTCCGAAAAAATTACGAGAAGAATGTTTTTTTAACTTATACGGCATGAATGGATTTTTAAAACATTATTTCCAAGAAGCTTCCTTTACAATTTTTCAAGTTTATTTTTAATCAACTTCTTTTAGTTTATAATTTTATGACATGTTAAGAAAGGAAAAGTGTTTTTGAAGTAGAAAGGGTATTTTCCTCAAGAATGAAGTTCAATTGTTATATCAAAATTATTTTCCATATAAGATAATAAAGGGTTCTGTTTTTATCCCTATTATTACATTGATTTGATTATGTTGTGATGGAATTATTTTTATGAATTCCTTTATCGTGTATGAATTGTTTTATGATGTCATGATGTTTAAGATTCCCATTTTTATTACATGGGTTATGCAATGATGTATGGTTTATGATTTTGTGGCACACATAAGAATGGTATCATTATGAGATGGGTGGGACCTATATTTCCCTCCAATGAATTGGGTAAAGATTTTATATCTCATGAGATAGACATGGCTGGAATGGTAGGTTATACCGGTTCAGTGAAACAGGACTGAAATGAGGGTGACTCGGTTCAGAAAGGGACTGTGTCCAATAAGATAGTCTTGCCAATGAGTCTTGACTAATAAGAAATGATTATCTATGATTATGTGTGTATGCCACAAAGTTTAATGTTTTAAGTTATGATTATTGTGATTACATTTCACTGCCATGAGTTATCCCAGGTTATGAAATTATGATCTCTTTTACAGGTTAAGATTTCCAAAAGTTATGTGCTTATGTATATGATGTGATTGATATTTATTTTGTTTACCCTTACTTAGCATTTGAGCTCACCCTTTTATGTTTTCTTTTACCCAAGATATAAAGAAAGGTTTTAGGTATAAAAAAAAGAAGATCTTTATGGGAGATGTTGAAGATCTTTCACCAGGATTAGAAGATTATATTCCGAGTTTCCAAAGACACTAAACTATTACTATCCTTGTGTGTGTGTTTTTGTTATGTACTAAGTATTCCACAAATGTAATGTAATGTCAATGTACGTCAAGCTTCGGGTCTCTACAGTTGGTATCAGAGGAAAGGTTTAGTCAACCTTTGGAAACTAGGATGCGGGAACTTTAGTGAGATCCCTAGAGATATTTCTAAGGTATGTCTAGGGATGTCTCTAAGGTTAAGTATACCTATGGGTTATAGTCCTAGAATTGTGCTAACGATCTTAGAATTTAACCAAAGATGTTAGATATTGAGGGTACACCCCCTTTATTATGTTGTTTTCCCTATCATGATTTTTGCCTCTCACACTATTCTTTTTGGGTTTTAGACGATGGCTGGAACCCGAAGGAACCGTGTTGATCAATGCAATGGACAATGTAATGATTGTCCTCCTGAACAAACCAATGTTATGGGAGATGGAGTGAAAAATCTTATTACTATACTTACACAAGCTATGAATCATTCTGGACTTCCAAATGAGCAGAGAAGGGAACAATATTCTATTGAGTCCTTCATGAGGCAACGTCCACCTTCTTTCAGTGGGTCTTCTGATCCACTTGTTGCTGAACAATGGATCAGTACCACTGAAAAGATATTTTCCGTTCTTCAATGTTCTGAACATGATAAAGTCATCTTAGCAGTATATCGTTTGGAAGGTGAAGCTGATCAATGGTGGAATCTTATCAAGAATACGAGGCAAAGAGATGAAATAGAGTCCATGGAATGGGACGGGTTCAAGAACTTATTTTTCAATAAGTACTTCCCTCGTGTTCTTCGAACAAAGATGGAGAAGGAATTTCTTGAACTAAATCAAAAGGATGATGAATCTGTTGGTATATAGGAAGCGAATTTTACAAGACTTGCAAGGTATGCATCTGGAATTATCATCCAACCTGAAAGTAAAGTTGATCGATTTTTCAGTGGCTTAAAACCAAGTCTTCGAAGGGAATTAGCTATAAGAGACTTCAGTAGCTATGAAGAAATTGTGCGTTGTGCTATCAAGGTAGAAATGGAAGTTGGTGTTACATATCCATCTCATGGTTTTGACAAGAAACGAAAGATGGAGTTCAAGGATAAATCTCAGAATAATGGTGAAAAGAAGATGAATGTTTCCTTTTTCTCAAAGTGTGGAAAGAAGCATGGTGGAGATTGTCTTAAAGGTACTAGAAAATGTTTTAAGTGTGGAAAAGAAGTTCATCGAGTAGCTGAGTGTCAAAGTAATGGAAAAAGGGTTTCTAATGATGTGAATAAAGCAAAGACTGCAGAGAACGCACCACCAACACTTCAATACTTCAAGTGCAAGGAAATGGGGCATTATGCTAATAAATTCCCTAATCCAAGGGTTAGTGATGATCAACATGAGCAACCACTTAAGGAAAAGGACAAAGGGAAGTCACATGCGATCACTATTGGTGATGTTGAATATGAAAACGATGTGGTGGAATGATTAAGTGTTTATGTAATGGGATTCCAAAATAGTGTTGTATATAGTATCGTGGAATATTGGAATATTTATGTATTGGTCTATTGTGGTTTTAAATAATTTTATGGTACCAGTAACCATGGAAAGCGATTGATATATTTTTGGAAAAATAATGATATGTGCATAATGAAGGGAAAACGAGAAAATGAAATATTTGACAGTATTCGTGAGCTCATGATTGATATAAGGACTAAGTGATATCATGGTTTCAGTATATATAATTTTGAGGATTTTGGTATATGGAAGGTGTTAACTTTTAACTACATTCATGTTTTCACTAAGGTTCAATGGGTATTCAAGAGAATACATGATTAAGGACTTTGAATGTTTGGAATGTGACCAACAAAACATATCTTATGATATATGGGCATCAACGATGGTATTAAATCTCTGGTAATCGTTTTCACTATGTTGTGAGAGTGGATTGCAGTATTATGGATAATCCTAAAGATTGGAATGGATTATGTTGGGCATAGGTTAGTATTGTTTAAGGATAGAAGTTTTCTTGATATTATTGATGGGATTTTATAGTAATGTAGTTTTAGAAAAAGGACAACCTGCAGGACGGGCGACAGCCCATCGTTTCGGACAAGGCTGTGGGAATCGAACCCACAACCGAAGTGCGACTGGCCTTTATCGCCTACCACTGCCCTACAGGAAGTCCCTGTTTAATAGAAACTAGTTTTATTATATTAATCAGTATGATATATGAAGTATAAGTCCATTTTAGGAACCATATATGATTAATCTCACTATAGATCGACTTATGTATATAATTTTTTCTAACCTTTTGTTTGAGACAGATGGAATGACCCGTCATTCTATCACATGATCTGCTAACACTTCACGAATAACAAATTCAACTTCATTTATTTAAGAGATGAAGTGGAAATTGTTCAAGGCACAAACAACAGTGAGATTGTACCAAAATAAAGTAAGTATTTATTCTAATTCAAATTCTTCAACTTTAGGGAAACGATATTGAAAACCAAAAATATGTTGTCCTAGTGCTCTTATATCTGATTAATCAGATGGTACCTTAGATCGTCACAAATTTATGACTTTGTGATTGCTAGATTTTCCATAGCCATATTCTCTACCACTCTCCATCAGAACATGATGGTTAGATTTATCTTCCATATCCATATTTTCACCTATGTGGAAACCCAGTGATTAGTTTATTTGGGTAACCATTATGTTTCATACTTTTGTTTTTAAAAATTGGTTTTGGTATTCCTTTTTACGATGTGGGTTTCGATTAAAGAAACTTTCGAATAGTAAACCATTTATAACCCCGATGAATTTCGAGGGCGAAATTCATTTTAAGGGGGGTAGAATGTAACACCCCAAGATTTTATGAAAAATATTCTTTTTAATTTCATTAATGTCTTGTGTTATATGCTACACCAAAAGGAGCTTTCACAACACACATCTCTAACCGGGCTTGAATTGCACGCAATCACGACCTTCCACGATAGCGTGTGTTGTACGCAACACCAAGTTTCGCTAAACAACGATATGCTATTAAAATATTATTAAAACTAGCCGTTATAAATAGTAATAACCACTTTTTGAAATTTTGTAAATTTTATTTTTCAAAATGGACTTCATTTTTTGATTCGGAATATCGAAATTAGCTTAGGTTGAAATTTTGGTGATTTTTAGATAACTTTCATATTTTGATGAATAGTGAAAATACTAAATTTTAATTAAAAACAAATTTTTCAATCGAAATAATTAATAGTGATAAATTATTAATTTGAGTAGTTTTAAAGTATATTTAGAATATATTTTTACAATTTAATACAATTTTGGTCATTGGATGTAATTTCACATTTAAACCAGTTATAAACAAGTGTCAATCTTTTGATAGTTATTATCTCTTAAAAACACGCCTTTTGTTTTGACGACGGGAATTAATTTTTAAATTAATTAATACAACTGATATGTTTTTAATTTGGTAAAATATAAATCATTTTTGAGTTCATAATATCAAATATATCTTAGGCCTAAATTTTGGCATTTTGCTGAAAACTTTCAATTTTTGATGAATAGTGAAACCACTAAGTGGTAGTTAAAAAAAACTGAATTTTTCATAAAACTTAATTTTACTGCTTCTATGAGTGGAATTTCAAAAATCCGAGAGACACGGTTGATTTCAGTAAGTAAAATGTGGTTCAATGAGATGAAAATAATTTTTTTTGTGAATAGTAACTTTTTACTTTTTTTTACCACAGTTAAAAGTAAATAGGGTAATTAAGGGTAGAAATGATATTATTATTACCCTAACACATGTCCTAATTCTATTGGACAAGTGTAATTCGACCAAAAACAATCTTAGGAATAAAATATGACCATTTAGGCCCACTTGAATTAGATAAGGACATTTATTATTATTTAATTCAAAGAAGAGTTAAAAGAGTTAAAATCAAAGTTTATTTACTAAAACATTTTTAATATAGGGTTATACATACGATACATTCGATTTTAAATATTCATTAGAAAGCTAAAACGATTTCCTACATAATGGTATTTTATTTGTAATTTTTAGACATCAAATAATTTAATTTATTTATGACACAAAGATGATGCAGTAATTATCTTATTAATGAAATATTGACATAATTGATGTTATAAATACCAAAATAAATGTAATTTAAGACTTTTTATGAATTCTAATAATTTTCTAGGTTAATATGGCATCTTAGTATTGATTTAATTAACTTTTTTCTAACTTATCATTCTGTTATGATTTTCACAAAAATCAATTACCAAATAGTGTCAAAATTGACATAAAATAGTTTTTAAAACAAATATTATATTATTAATTGTTATTTTATTCCTAAAAATATAAGTTTCGGCCAAATGACTTAGATAAGGTTATATATATTAATAATAAACAATTTGGGGTTTTTTTGGCTTCTTATAGTAAGTTTATTAACCTTATAGTGTAAGAACACAAGAAGACACGGTAAAAGTAAAATTATTTAACTTAATGTTAAATCTAAATGATAAGGTTACAATAGGAACCTAAACTTGTCTAAATTATATTGGATGAGAGGCTTTCGACCCAGACCCACCTTAGCCTCAAAATTAATCAATTTGGAGCTATTTAAAACCGAACTTGACTTTATAATAAAATAATATTTTTAGTTTTTCCAAAGGAGCCTCTCTCCTCCCTTATAAAAGGGAGCCTCCTCCCTCTCTTCCTCACACAACTTTAAGCCTTCAAGATCGGCCAACCCCGGCCAAATTCTCTTCTCCACTTCCCTAGAAACATTCTAGAGGTTCTGGTCTTCTTCAAAGACCCATTTTAGTGCCCTAAAAGGAGGTCTCAAAGAATCACTTCAAAGAAGAGGTAATGTCCGTTACCGATTTTTTCATCTTTATTTCTTCTTCCACTTCTTCCTCTTAGGTTGTTTCATTATGAAGTAATAACATCAGTATCACTAATATACTGATATTTTATTATAAGTATGAAACAACCCTATTTCACCATCTATCCATCCTACGAAAAAAGAAATCACCGCGCGTGCGTACGTACGGAATACCGTCTCCACGCCGTGGTGTAATCTATTTTCCACCACCACCTTACATGGATGGGTATAATGGTCTAAAGAATAACTATACATAGTTATCATAACATCATATTGATTATGATATATTGTATCATCCACTCCAATTCAATTCAATAATTATGTAAATGATATCATCGCTCGTGCGTACGTACGGACTACCGTCTCCACGACGCGATAAGATTCATTCTCCATGTTAACCATTTAATAATGATTATAAAGTATATATAAGAAATAATAATGAAATATATGACATTATAAAGCTACTGGATTTATGTGTATGTCATCTACTTAATTCCACTCAATTCAATAACGAAAAGAAAACAGCGTTCATGCGTATGTACGGCCTACCGTCTCCATGAACGGTGTATTTCTTTCCTTCTATAAATCCATTATATATATGTATATTATGAATATATATTATATATAAATAATGTTTTATATTCTATAATTAATTAATAATGATATAATTAATCATATGAATAATTACAAGTTAAAACACGAATGACAAATGAGACGATTTTACCCAAAATGCTACTTTAACATTAATTTACAAAAGAACGGGTAATATAAAGTCATAAGTGAACCATATATGATATAATAACAATGAATATGATTCTTTAATAAGTAAATGACATTATTTAAATCATTATACAGGAGGTTCAGACACTTACGAAGCAAATCGGACCTAAGGTAAGGGAAATATCACAATCTCATTTTTATCCGATATTGTTTATACTTTAGTATTTACTGGGGTGTATTTTATCATCCACATCCATGTTTCCTCAATATGTAATATTATTTCCATTCACCTACAATTGTTTAAATCCTATTTTACCCTTCAGTGAGTTTTTAGTAAAAGATATGAAAGGAATCTTTTGTCGTTTTTAGTACGAGGTACTTTTTTGACTTTTTTCGACAAAAGTTCGAGAAGAATGTTTTTTTTAACTTATATGGCAAGAATGGATTTTTAAAACATTATTTCCAAGAAGATTCCTTTACAAGTTTTCAAGTTTATTTTTAATAAACTTCTTTTAGTTTATAATTTTACGACATGTTAATAAAGGAAAAGTGTTTTTGAAGTAGAAAGGGTATTTTCCTCAAGAATGAAGTTGAATTGTTATATCAAAATTATTTTCCATCTAAGATAATAAAGGGTTCTGTTTTTATCCCTATTATTACATTGATTTGATTATGTTGTGATGGAATTATTTTTATGAATTCCTTTATCGTATATGAATTGTTTTATGATGTCATGATATTTAAGATTCCCATTTTTATTACATGGTTTATGCAATGATGTATGGTTTATGATTTTGTGGCACACATAAGAATGGTATCATTATGAGATGGGTGGGACCTATATCTCCCTCCAATGCATTGGGTAAAGATTTTATATCTCATGAGATAGACATGGCTGGAATGGTAGGTTATACCGGTTCAGTGAAACAGGACTGAAACGAGGGTGACTCGGTTCAGAAAGGGACTTTGTCCACTAAGATAGTCTTGGAAATGAGTCTTGACTAATAAGAAATTATTCTCTATGATTATGTGTGTATGCCACAAAGTTTAATGTTTTAAGTTATGATTATTGTGATTACATTTCACTGCCATGAGTTATCCCAGGTTATGAAATTATGATCTCTTTTACAGGTTAAGATTTCCAAACGTTATGTGCTTATGTATATTATGTGATTGATATTTCTTTTGTTTACCCTTACTGAGCATTTGAGCTCACCCTTTTATGTTTTTTTCCCCAGGATATAAAGAAAGGTTTTAAGTATAAAAAAATGAAGATCTTTATGGGAGATGTTGAAGATCTTTCACCAGGATTAGAAGATTATATTCCAAGTTTCCAAAGACACTAAAATATTACGATCCTTGTGTGTGTGTTTTTGTTATGTACTAAGTATTCTGCAAATGTAATGTAATGTCAATGTACGTCAAGATTCGGGTCTCTACATTGTTTGTTTTTTCAGATTATGCCAGTGTGTTGTTTGATTCGGGGTCT
Organism: Viscum album; assembly: GCA_963277665.1. NCBI lineage: Eukaryota > Viridiplantae > Streptophyta > Magnoliopsida > Santalales > Viscaceae > Viscum > Viscum album. The sequence continues at coordinate 196,610,890 of OY728145.1, forward strand.
ACACATTTTTTCATCTCTGAAACCTTTTCTAGTAAAATGGTAATACCATCTCAAGAAATGACTCCTGAACTTTTGGTAAAAACAGCAGGGGGAAATGTTGAGGCAAAAAAAATTTATAAGAATCTTCCTATCCTTATCCGTGGAAAGAACCTACTTGCAAATATTATTGTTTTACCTCTAGTAGAGTTTGATGTTATCCTGAGTATGGATTTGCTCTCTATTTACCATGCTAATATTGACTATAGAGCTAAGAAAGTTTCTTTTCAGAAAGACTTTCAGTTTGTGTACAATAATGAACCCTTACTGTTGATAACATATCAATAAGATCAGAAACTTGTAAAATATGGAAATGAATGTTACCTTACACACATCGTTGAAAATAAAGGAACTGTTCATATTAATGATGTGACAGTGGTAAATTAGTATCCTAATGTTTTTCCTGATGAGTTTCCTGGAATAATACCAGATCGGGAAGTTGAATTTACTGTTGACTTAGTTCCTGATTCTAAGCCAATTTCAAAACCCCCTTACTGAATGGCTCAAATTGAACTTTTAGAGTTGAAGGAGAAATTGCAAGATTTATTAGAGAAAGGTTTAATTTGACCTAGCACATCATAATAGGGTGCTCCTGTTTTATTTGATAAAAAGAAAGATGGTTCAATGAGACTTTGCATTAATTATAGATCCTTGAATAACATCACTGTTAAGAACAAATATCCTTTGCCTCATATCGATGATTTGTTTGGTCAGCTCCAGGGAGCTCAGTATTTTTCAAAGATTGACCTGAGATCGGGGTACCATCAGTTGAAGGTAAAGGAAGCAGATATTCCTAGGACTTCATTTCATACAAGATATGGCCATTATGAATTTGTAGTAATGCATTTTGGTATAACCAATGCACCTGCTATATTCATGTACTTAATGAATATAATTTTCCATGAGTTCTTGGATAAGTTTGTGGTGGTTTTCATTGATGATATTTTGGTGTTTTCTAAAAGTAAAGCGGAGCATGAAAGACATTTAAGGGTTATTTTTCAAACCTTAAAAGATAAGAAATTGTATGGGAAATTTAGAAAGTGTGAGTTTTGGTTGCAACAAATTTCTTTCCTTGGTCATATTGTTTCTAAAGATGGGATAACTATTGATCCGGAAAAAAAAAAGGTTTTTAAATAATGTCCAAGACCCACAAATGAAACATAGATTCATAGCTTCCTTGGTTTGGAAGGCTATTACCGAAGGTTTGTTAGAATTTTTTCACGGTTATTTAGTCCAATGATGAAGCTAACTCGGAAGGGTGTTAAGTTTATCTGGACAAAAGAATGTGATGATTGTTTTCAAGAACTGAAAAGAAGATTGGTGAATGCTCCAGTTTTGGCACTACCTTCTAGGAATGGTTAGTTTGTTATCTACAGTGATGCTTCATTGAAAGTACTTGGTTGTGTCATAATGTAGAATGATCAGGTAATTTCTTATGCTTCACGTTAGTTAAAAACTCATGAGGTAAATTACCCTACACATGATTTGGAATTAGCTGCTATTGTTTTCTCTTTAAAGATATGGAGGCATCATTTGTATGGAGTAAAGTGTGAAATATATACCAATCACAAAAGTTTAAAGTATATATTCACTCAGAAAGAATTGAAAATCAGACAGAGGAGATGGCTCGAATTAATCAAGGATTATGATTTTACAATTCATTACCATCCGGGAAAATCAAATAAAGTGGCTGATGCTTTAAGTCGAAAAAGTAATGTTTCACTAACAATGTTGTGTTTGGAACATTATCCTTTGGTTAAGGATTTGATGAACTTTGGCATAGAAGTTTTTGGTGCAGGATGTTCTTCTGTTTTGTTTCAGGTATCATTGAAATCTTCTCTAACAGTCAGAATCAAGCAAGCATAGAAGCAAGAAAGTGAGTTGTAGAAAAAGGTAGAGCTATTTTAGAAGGGTAAGTTGCCTGAATTTAACATTGATAATGATTGTGTTTTGAGATTTGGGAAGAGATTGTGTATTCCTTGTGATTCATTGTTGAAGAGATAGTTGTTATGTGAATCTCATAGTTCTCCGTTTTCAGTTCATCCTGGCAGTTCTAAGATGTACAGAGATCTGCGGGAGTATTACTGGTGGGAAGGGATGAAAAGAGATATTGCTGATTTTACTGTGAAGTGTTTGACTTGTCAGCAGGTTAAAGCAGAGTGGAAGTTACCGAAAGGGATGCTTCAGCCTTTACCAGTGCTAGAGTGGAAATGGGAAAATATAACCATGGACTTCGTTGTGGGATTACCGAAGACACCTCGAGGTAATAATGCAATATGGGTTATTGTTGATCACTTGACTAAATCTGCTCATTTCCTTGATATACGAGATACAATTTTCCCTAGATCAACTTCCTCGTTTGTATCCTAAAGAGATAGTCAAGTTACATGGAGTTCCTCTCTCTATTTTATCTGATCATGATCCCAGGTTTACTTCTAACTTTTGGAAAGGCCTTTAGAAGTCGTTGGGTACTGAATTAAATTTTAGTACATCTTTTCATCCTCAATCAGATGGGCAGTCAGAACGAACGGTCTAGACTTTTGAGGATATGCTACGTGCTTGTTTGATGGATTATTAGGGAAGTTGGGACCAACATCTTTCTTTGTTTGAGTTTTCTTATAATAACATCTTTCATTCCAGTATACAGATGGAACCATTTGAGGAATTATATGAGAAGCGGTGTCGAACTCCAGCTTTCTGGGATGAAGTGGGTGAAAGGAAGCTGATGGGACCAGAATTGGTAGAAGAGTTGGTAGAAAAAGTTCAGAAGATACAAAAACACATGAGAACAGCTCAGAGCAGGCAGAAGAGTTATGCGGACAATAGGAGGAAGGATCTCTCTTTTGATATATGTGATCATGTTTTTCTCAAAGTATCACCATGGAAAAGTGTGATGCGATTTGGTAAGAAAGTAAAGTTGAGTCCAAGGTTCATTAGACCATATGAAATTCTAGAGAGAGTTGGATCAGTTGCTTACCGAGTGGCTTTACCTCCGAGTTTATCTCAGGTACAAATGTTTTTCATGTTTCGATGTTGAGAAAGTATATTCCGGATCCATCTCATGTTTTGAGTCCACAGGTAGTTCAATTGGAAGAGAATCTATCTTATGAGGAACAACCAGTCCAAATTCTTGACCACAGGGAGAAAGTTTTGTGGAATAAGGTGATTCACCAGGTAAATGTTTTGTGGAAAAACCATATGGTTGAAGAGGCAACATGGGAATCTGAAAATGCTATGAGGGATAAATACCCCCACTTATTCGTTAAGTAAATAAATTGTGGGGATGCAATTTTCTAAAGGGGGGAAGGATGTAACATCCCAAGTAAGTAATGAATAATATATATTTTTATCTATGTCTATTTATGAATTAGATAGTGTTTAGAGGCTTAAAATGAGAATAAATCCAATCTTAAGCATGGAATACACAAATATTTTTAAAAGATTGTTTTACTGCCTTTTGATGGAAAAAAATTTTTAAATCAAACTTTTGACAATTTTATATGCTCTATTTGTCAAAATAAACTTATTATTTATGATTGGGACATTGAAATTTACAATGTATAATTTTTTGGTATTTTTCTAACAATGTTCATTTTTTAATGAATAGTGAAAAATACTGCATTTTACATCAAAACTGCTTTTTCATCTAATTTAATTATATGGTTAGATTATATTTTTAATTGGTTTTAAAGTTTAAATAGAATATATTTTTACCATTTAATCCATTAGTGGTCATTGGGATTAATTTCACTTTTTAATTGGTCATAAACAAGTGCCAAACTTTTCATAGATATTGTTTCAAAAAAACCCGCTATTTATTTTGACAACAAGAATTATTTTTAAATTAATTATTGCAATTTATTTTTTTGGAATTTGTTAAAGTGGATTCCATATTTGGAATCATAAGGTCCAAATTATGTAATTAAGACTCTTTTGTTTTTGGACATTATGAATAGTAACGACGGTAATTATCTTTAATTATCTTGATTAATGAGTAATCGGATAGTTAAGGATAATAAAATAATATCATAATAATAAAGAATGACACCAACATGTGTCATAATGCTAATCGTTGTCTCATGGATGACCATGGGATGCCTTGTACCAATCTTGGGGACCCCATGGAATCACTTTTGTGGGAAAGTGACTTTTTATCTTTTTATTTTTAAAGAAAGTAAATATAACAAAGAATGTATCACCTGAGTAAAAAAAATTAATTTTGCCTACATAGATGATATTTTTGACTATAAATATTAATTATAAATATAAAAATATTTCCTACATCATGATAATTTTTTATAATTTTTAGACATTAAATAAATTAAATTATTTATGACATCATGATGATGCAGCGATTACCTCATTAATAAAGGATTTAAATAAAATGAAAAGATAATGTTAAAACTATAACTTACACTTGTCAAAAACCTATTGGATGAGTATATTTCGAACCCTTATCACCTTATCCTCATAATACATCAATGTGGGACCTTTAAAATCCGAAACTCATTTGAAAATAAAGTAACATTTTGTAACTTTCCAAGAGTGCCCCTCCTCTCCTCTTATAAAAGTCCCCCACCTCTACCACCTTACCCACACTTCCAAAGCATTTGGATCGGCCAACCCCTGACCATGTTATCTCTCCACATCCCTATCTAACTTTTAGAAGCCTCACTTTGGGCAGAAGTCTTCCCAAGGAAGCCTTTGAGATCAAATCAAAAAGAGTTACCCGATTTAAAGGTAGTGTCTTCTCTTGTGTTCTTATGTTTTATTTTGATTCTCCAACCTCCTAAACTCTTTTTATTAATTTCCTTTGTAACAACACCAGTATCTTTCATATACTAGGATGTTTTTATAAGAAGTATTCTAGATACACTTACACACACCTACATATAATGGTTAAAGAACATACTGTTTTCGTGGATGGCGAATTTCTGCCTCACGAAACGATGATTGTTCAAGACTCATATAACACCTTAAAAGGTGGCCATTAAGATGAAACTATATTTATATATGATATATAATATGTTTATGTTTTACTTAAGCTTCTGTATTTTTCATTTATGGCATACCTTTATGGTTTCCATTATGGGTAAACGTGATATCTTCATTTTAGGAAGTGCGGACTACCGCCCCCTCAAAGTGATTTGATTTGTTAATGCCATATCTGGGACGTATAAAGGATGTAATTAATGATATTATATATTATATTATACTATAATTATAATATACATTTATATAATTATGATTCCATTTCATAAAATATGAAATAGAAATGAAAGTAGCGTTCATGCGTACGTACGGCTTACCGTCTCCATGAACGGTGCATTTCATTTCTTACCTCTAAATGTTATGTAATATTATAAATGTATGTATTTACTGGATATATATGATATATATGATATCTACATAATGAATAAAATTCTGGATATAATGGATATTTTACCACATGAACAACTTGTAATTATAAAGAGTTTATTTTTTACTCAAGTACCAATGATCGTTAAAACGACCGTTATTAACTTAAATAATAACATAGTGTTAATGACATGGTAATAAGTGATATAAAAGGAATAATGAACTTGAAAATGGTTATTAAGAAAGTAGAAATTAACTCAAGTTTATTATTCAGGAGATTAAATAACGATCGAGTCAAGTCGGACCTGAGGTAAGGGAACTTCTTAACCCAATTTCCGTTCTTTGGGTTAATATCCTAATTTCAAATTATGTCATGATATTATTATTTCCTATCTTGTATTTTTATATTACTTATGTGTACTTATAGTGAATACACAAAATAGATCTATTTTATTTAAATAATGATCTTTGTATGGGACTTCGTCTCAATCTCCATTCATTGAGGCATATTTTGTTTTATACACAACCTTCTTTTATACGGTGTATAAACCCCTTTGACTTTTACGTTTATCCAAAAGGAATATTTTTTATACGAAGTGTTTTAATAAACGAAAAAAGGGAATGTTTTTGTCGTACATATGCGGCGACAACGACTTCTCCGCCTCCATGGACATTATTTGAGTTTCGGCTTCCTCTACAAGTCATACCTTCTTTTTAAAAGAAAAATAAATACCATGTTTTACTTTTCTTTTATTTTGGTATTGAAAATGGTTTTCATAATGTTTTTATATCAATGTGTTGTACTGATATCTTGTGATTTAAAGGTGGAAATTTTATGTTTCCTTTATGCATGTTTTATGTGATACGATTATGTTGTGGTTCTTGGGCATTATTATGAAGATGGGTGGTTCCGTGATAAACTAAGGGCGGGTGAGCCCGATATAGCTCTCCAATGCATTGGGTAACGCGAAGGAGTTAAATGTTAAGGTTTCTCTGAAGAGATTTAGGGAATATACTGTGATGGGTATTCCAAACATAACCAAGAGGGTTACTCCCTACGTAAGAATGTTATGAATGCCTCAAGTTACCTTTATGTCTTATGATTTCTATGATTTATTAATGATTTGATGAGGTATGTTAAAGTGATTATGTTTTATGAGTAGAGTATGATTTCATTGATTCTTATGTATACATGTACTCATGTTTCCTTTCCATATTTTTAGATCCCTTACTGAGCTTTTTATGCTCATCCCAAGTTTTTGAAATGTTTTTCACAGGTCAAGGGAAAGGTACATGATGTGATGATAATGTCAAGGAAGTGTCAAGAAAGAATCCATGTTTTATTTTAATTATGTTTCCGTTGATGGGGAAAATGAGTACTATCTTTTATGTAACCACTTTGTTTAAATGTGGAATGTAATACATGTTTTATGATCTAATTCTCTAAAACTCTAAACCTGAAAAGATCCTCAAGGTGTATTCTTTAAATATCTCAAGATTAAGTAAGGTATAAGGTTGGGGCCTTATACTCAATAACTTTGAGTACTTGTTGAGAATTTAAATAGGAATTAGTTGTTGAATTCATGAGTGTCAAGATTAATAAAGAGAAGAATATTAAATAGATTGATAGATCTTTTGTTGAACTTGTTCCTTTTTATGAGGACACTTTTGAATCACCAAAGGAAACCTTCATTGAAAAACATGTATAATATCAAAATATTTTGAAACTATTTAATAATTCGAAACACCTTTGAATACTAATTTCAATATATTAGATGCAAGACTAAAGGAAATTTCGATGAATCTTCATGAAATACATTCTTAAGAATATAAAACATATTTTTTCACAACCCCCTCCCCCCAAAGTGTACCCCTCATGGGCCTATAATGTAGAAAGGGATATGGTGACTACCCAAGGCTCACCTATAGTAGACCCCTGGTTCGTGACTAGCACCAAGGGTATAATAACCATACATATGGGAGGAATTACCCTCTAAGACAACATACATAATTGATTGATAAGATAAATACTCCTAACAAAATATTATCAAATATATAAAATAAATACTAAGTGAAAACATACAATGTCATACAATACTATGAAAACTAAAAGGTAAAATACATGTACAGAAAGAAAAAGATGACAGCGACGATGAATCCCAAACTGATCCTACAAAACCATGAGATAATAATATCTATCCTGATCTCTAACCTAATTAAAATAACCTAAAAATAGTTTATATATATGTATGGTTAGAATAAAATAATACTCATAAGTATCATCCCAGGAGCCTCTCATGAAAAAGATAAAGAAATAATTCTAAAGCACGGTAAAAATAGTGAAACTAACTCATCATCAAAATAGGTATACTAAGCTCCCAGCCTCACCATGGATAATTTTCACTAATTATCTCATGAAAGAGATAATTTAGTATAATAATGAAATATCAAGGGTACCATGATCCTTCTTCACTGTTAGTTTTTCAATCTTCCCTAACATTACACATCCTGAGCTATCTATCTCCAAAAGTAAGTCATCCCGAAGACACTTGGGTAAGGTGTCACAACATGCACCTCGTGCAACACAACATCATATCATCCCATACACATATCCATATATAGTAACCAAGTAGTTTCTAGGATCAACCACAACCTATATTACATGTATCATACATAGAGTATTATACCTCAATCCATTACATCTCATACACTGAGTAAGGTACCACAAGTCATCACAACCTATACACGTCATACATATAATAATATTTGGAATATTATATCCAATAATATGTGTGTGTGAAATAACAAAGATCCATCACATCCCACTACATGCATATATGTAAAAACTAACATCCATGCATACCAGTATAAGTAACTACCAAGATAAGAAAATAGAGTTAGAGGGTGTAGTCAGCCATCCATCCTCCCACTGAGATGTTGGGGAAAACACGCTCCTAGAGTCTATTAGGTGTTAGTTTCCCTAATAAACATGGGTGGGGCAGAATATGAAATCAAAGAATATAAAATATATAATATAACACGCAACCACGCTATAGGAAACATAAAACCAAGCACATCCAACAGCCTCAAATAGTGGGGAAAGGAATGCAGATTTAATAATAAACTCATCCATTGGTCATTAAACATATTCATAAGTGATCACACATCTCTCAGCATCAAATCAATAGATAATTTCATATTCAACTCATTCCATCATCCCTGGTGTCATCCTTGATACCCACATGCATATCCCAATTCATCTCACCATCACAGGCATCAAATGTTACCACATCATCTAAGCCTCCCCACCCACATCACATCATCCATCCAGGGCTCAACCATCCTTGGATCATATCACATCTGGGCCTCCCTACCTCAAATCACATATCATAGAAAATATCACATCTAGAGAACATCACAAAAATAGTAGGAAACAGGCAAGTATATCCAATAGGGAAACCTATGCCCTAAAATAAGGCATCCAACCTTTACACATAAATGATCTCTCACAGATCCAAATTCAAGGCACTCAGACTTCTTAATAAAATGAGAAACTCATGCCCTAGAAATTATCGTTATTACACAACTGATTATTATTCCATATTGAATTTACCAATTCATTATTCATAATTTCCAACTATAAGAAACCTAAGGAATCATGATATAATAAGTTATCAAAATATTAAACATCCAATCTAGAATTAAACTAGTTTTATCAAACTATGAGAAGTTATATTATCATTTAACATGACTTTTTATTATTAACAACAATAATAAAAATTATTTACATTATTTATCAATTCTATTAATCATGGAAGATCATTTTCAATTAAACATGTGCATTGCATCAATTTTATTATCATCAAATAACAAAAAACAATGAATTCATTTCAACATGAATTTTATTTAATTATTAAGACAAATAATTAATTAATTTCATCTTTATGTTCTTTACCAATTTCCATTAATCACAAAAAAATAATAAATAGCATCATAAGACATGATAACAAGCATGCCATAGATATTACACTATCTAACCAAATTAAGAAGCAAAATGCTATTGTGTTATAAATCCCATCAACTTGAGATCGCTAACCAATTATTTATTAATATGGTTTAATAATTATTAGGTTAATTCCATTATCATATAAAGGGGTAAAACACGAAAATATTGTGATTTCATGTAAATAAATAGGGAAGTAATGAATCCCCTACCTTAAAGTTGTCAACATTCATCACATGAGAATGAGTTAAAAAAAATTATCCTGATCACCTCTCTCGCAAAAAGTTTTATCTCTCTAATTATGATAAAGCACAACCATAATAAAAATAGCCAATAAAATATCCATTAGAAACATAGAGATGAACCGCCAACGCAAAGAAAGAAGAATTTAGAGAAAACATATCTAAAAACTATGAGATAAGAGGTAGAATGTAACTCAAATAGCCACGGATTGAATACTAAAGGCCAAGAATATGTCCCATTCAAAGGGATCCCAAGAGTCCTTAAGAGAGGGTCATTGGCCCCTTGGAAAGTGATAGAATTAATAGGTTTTAAGGAAAACATATGGTGATACATCATTTAAAGGTGCACTACACAAGGGATTTACATGAAATGAATCCATTTCATATCATGTAAATTTCAGGATTTATATAACATCTAAAAATGCATCACCTTAAACAAATTAATCTTGAATATTTACCTGTCAACTATCACCCTATGAAATAGCCTAAAAAAACTATGAACACATTTCATTCCATGAACAGGATCTCACCCAAACAGTGAATTGTGAATACATTATGTGAAACATTTACACATCTTGAATCCCCACTACTCCCATATTATAGTAGTCGAACACCTCCAGACCCACTCTAGGCCTCCTCTGAGCACCACAATCTTCAGAAACACACAAAGGGTTAAACTATAAGGATCCAAAAACTTAAATTAGATACCTCTCAAACAATTCTCATCCTTGAGAATCCAAAAACTAAACCCATAGTGAAAACAAAAATGGGTTATCTGAACAGCCACTATGTGAGATACCTCTCAAGGATATCGCCATAACAGGAGCTCAACCACCTCATCAAAGAAAAAAAGTAGAAACATGAAATAAAAACAACCATCTCCTAAACAATTTAAGGGAGATATACCTCTCAAATTATAGTAAATACTCAATAAAAAATAAGAGGAAACAATATCATAAACCAAAATTGTCTACATCTACAAGAGAACATTGTTAAAAGAGAAGATCTAAACATCAAAAATCATGGGGTACTGAGTGTTAATCTATGACACATGTTCCCATGTACTCTCCTCCATGCAATCATTCCACCAAAAGATATAAACCATGGGAATATCATGATCATGAAACACCTTATTCTGGTTGTCTTGGATCTCCACAGTCTCCTCCTCGATGTTCGAATCATCATCGACATCATTCTCACCTTAATTGATGAAATGAGATTCAACATGAAGATAATGAAAGAGATCCAACACATGAAAAACATTGTGTATATGGAAAATTTGTGGGAAAATTGATATCTGATATTTCATGGCTCCAACATGAGACAACACATCAAACAACCCAATAAACTGGGGAGAAAGTTTAATCCAATGACCAAACCTTCACTGCCCATGATGAGGAGTCACCTTCAAGAATAAGTAATATCCAATGTCAAACTCCATAGGTCTCCTCATATGATCAATATTGGATTTCCAATGATTATTAGATACCTTCATCCTCTCATAAATTAACTAAACAATCTATATCATACTCTATACTAGTTTTATCCTAAGAATTGATACCTCTCCGACCCCAGTCCAGCAAAATAGATAATGGAAAGGTAATATATAAAAACATTCCAATGGATCCATATCAATAGTGGATTGAAAACTATTATTGTAAGAAATATTATCTAAGGATAGGTGTCTCATATATGAACCTCTAAAATCCAGGCCACAAGAGTGCAACATGTCTTCAAAAGTCTAGATGGTCCACTCTTTCTGACCATCTATCTACGAATTAAAATTTGTGATAAGGAATAATTAATAGCCAAAAGAATTCTAGATACCACTCTACACCCTATAGGTAAAATAAAGATCTCAATTAGAGATGATAATCCTCAGGACACCGTGGAGTAATACTACCTCTTCCAGATATTGCCTTGAAAAAACCTCTACTAATCCCGACTCCCTGATCACTATAAAGTGGGTTTATTTTTCAAACAATACATTATCACAAATATAGCATCTTAACCTCTCTAAGATCAAGATAAACTAGTAATGAATTCTATCTAGGTGTCCTCCCACTTCCATTGGGGAACATTTAATTGTTGTAGTAAACCACTAGGAACATGGTGCTCGGACTTCACCTTCTGGTAGACCAAACATCAAGAAAAAAACTCTGAAACTACATGATTCATCCTAGATGAAAAAAATGACCTCTCAAAGCTCAGTACATCTTTTTCATGTCATGTTGTACCAATAAATGTGATCTATGGAACTCATAGAGGACCATTCCATGCATTGTTGAAGGGAAAAAAATTATTCCATATAGAAACACCCAGTGTTGTATATCCTCAGACCAACCATTAAGGGAATAGCCAAAAAAACTTAGTCCCTTCAGACCACCACCTTAGAATCCACTAGCTAGGAATCCTCTAGTTATTGCACGAAATAGTAAAACACTTTCATCAAGAAAAAACAACCTCTACCTCTAACCTATCCTATATCTAGAGGCATCGCAGAGAGTTCTTCCATCACTCTCCAAGAATCTCCAGATTTACACGTAATATCACAACATTACTTTCTTCTCAATGAATCAGCTAAATTATTTCCCTTTCCCAGCATCTATGAAATCTTGAAGTCATAACCCTATAATAATTCTATCCACCGATGCTAACACAAGTTCATGTCACACTAAGAGAAGACATACCTCATGCTCATATGGTCGATAAAAACAACAAAATTATCACTAATGAGGTCTTGTTACCAAAAATTCAATAAAAATACCAATTTCACAAACTAAAGATCATGGGTGGAATAGTTATTCTCATGGGGACATAACTTTTAAGACCCATAAGAAACAACTGATCTCTATTGAATCAAAACAAATCCCAACCCAAGTGTGAAGCATCACAGAAAACCTCAAAGTGAACTCCCTCTACTACAAAAAATGGAGTGAAGTGTTGACTAACTTATCCTTCAAGTATACAAAAGATTCCTGACACCGATTAGTCAACAACAATGCTTGATCCTTATAGATATAGGCTGATAGAGGAGTAGCATCCTAAGAAAAATCATATATGAACCACCTGTAATAGCCTATAAGACTAAGAAAACACGGCACCTATACCACTATCTTGGGGTTTCCCATGACACAACTTCCTCTACATTTTAAGGATCTATAGGTACTCCCTGATGGGACCCAACATTTCCCAAGAAACAAACTTCATGAGCCCAGAACTCACACTTCAAAAACTTACTGAACAACTACTCATGACGAAGAACTCCCAAAATGGAATGAAGGTTCTCTATATGATCATCCTCAGACACAAATTACACAAGGATTTCATCAATGAAAACCACCAAAAACTTATCTAGGGGTTATATGAACACAGTTTTCATCAAAACCATGAACAAATCTGGAGCCTTCATCACACCAAATGAAATCGCACAAACTCAAAATTTCCATAAATACAATGTAAAGTAGTCTTCTGAGTATTTTCATCCTTCACCCACATCTGATAATGTCCTAGCAAAAGATCAATCTTCAAGAACCAAATTTATCCCTTCAGCTGATCAAATAAATCATCAATCTATAAAATAGGATAGCAATTCATCGCTGTCACTTAGTTCAAGTGATGATAATCGATACAAAGTCGCAAACTACCACCATCCTTCTCTACAAACAAAAATGGTTCACCCCAAGGTGATAAATTCAGACAAAAAATTACTAAAATAGATCATCAAGATATACTCATGGATATCTCAACTCATAAGGAAATATACAATATGGAGAAATAGAGATAGGAGACACACTTGGTTATAGCTCAATCCCAAACTCAATCTCCCACCTATAGGGTAATGACACAACCTCTTCTATGAATACATCATGGTACTCTTCCACAGCCCTAAGAAACACTAACCGATGATGCTCTTATGAGAAAATTATCAAATCAACCATTAAATAACACAAGGATGGAACATGCCTCAGACCCATATGAGGTTCTCCTCCTCCAATGGCCCGAAGGCCTTCATTTTTTATTGATTTTTGATAATCCACCTTTCAAGGGGTGAGGTGGAACCCTTAAAAGGAATGTAGGCATAAATATTACATGGATCCTTGGCCTTAGAATAATTCAATGCCTGCAGGCTTCAAACATTACATATAACCTAGACTAACTACTTGGAACTGCTCCTCCCTAGCATCTTCATTGTGAAATCAGCTCTCCACCTTTGCATGGCTATTCGGCTAGGCTTTCTTGTTCATGCATAGGCTTGTCCCGATGGTAGTTTTCATTACCTATCATTCTTTCAATCCGTTTAGCTTCTACTATGGTGAAAGATCCATTCTCATCCTCCTTCTTAATCTTGTTCCTTGTAGTTTTTTTGGTTTGCATCTGCACTTAAGGTGGCCCGAAGGCCTTGAGGTGGCCTGAAGTCCTTAATAATCAGAAGGCCTAGGTGGCCCGAAGGCCTTAAAGGACTCAGGGACCAAATCGGTGTCCCAATGTCCCAAATGCGGGAATATTCCTGGCTACTATAGTGCCAAATAGTTCCTGCTACAGTTCCCGCTACAGTACCTGCTATAGCACCGCACAGTTCCTACTACATTTCCGTACAGTTCCTGCTATAGTACTTCTATAGTAACCTAAAATTTATCCTCCTCCTAGATTTGATCTCGGGTCTCCTTGATGCACTTAAGGAGTCCTCACCAAATGGGATGAGTCTCATGTTCACCCATATGAGGTTCTCACTTTCTAAAAAACGCCATTGGATCTCCATCAGCATCATAGAACATAGATTTATTTCTAAATAAATCATAATATAATTCACTAAATACAACCAATCCATGCTTAGGATGATTTCATGTGGATATATCCATAAAAATAGGAAATATCCCCAAGAGTGGTACTTCTGAAGTACTAGATCACAGTCTCTACATACTTCATATAAGTTAGCTTGACCTCCAACTAGCATGGTTAATTCCAAGGTAATTGGAATCCTCCCTAACTCAAGTACCAAAGCATTTATGGGGGTAGGTTATATGAAGGAGTGTGTCACTCCTAAATCAAAAAAATATATTTCATCCATTTAAAAAACAAACAATAGGTACCTCAAATGATGTTAGTCTTACCCGATGTTGGCAACGCTGAAGCATAAAGTTGACCACGACTTGTTTTATAGTATTTCAGACCCTACTGACAACCACCCCCCCCCCCCCCTCGACCGCACTCTTCTCTATGAATATGAGGATCATCTTGGATATGTATTCTTTCTACCCTATCTCCTCTCTGTTGATCCCAAACTGGAACACCCAACTGTTGTTGCTTTGGCTGAAACTGCCTCTATGGTGGAACCTAAAGTGAAACACCTAACACATGCTGACTACTTAGAAAGGTTGGTCACTCTCACCACTGATGACCTCATCCTCCACAAGAAAAAAAAATTTAATCCATTAGAATATGTTTGAGATCCACTACCCCTAGATAAATGTGATAATGAGGGATGGGGCCTACCCCCAAGGAACCAAAAAAATATTTTGACTAATAAACTAGGAACCCCGAACCAAAACATGTGTTTTTGAGAAATTCTAATGATTCCCCTCTCATCACAATCTGGTTTTGTATATAATTCTCTCAATAACCTCTTCTCTCTCTAGCACTTTAATATGTGTCTTCAGTATAAACAGGGTGACCTGACACTAGATCTATAGATGCAAAGCCTCATCAACATTATTCACCCTAACCTCCTCATCTAGAAATAGGCCTAAAGAATATTACAGAAGGGCCTTGAAAATGATCCCAAACTCTTAAACTCTATAACTCCCATGTTGAAGGGTAAGTAGCTTCTAGTGACTAGTCATCTTCATAATAAAAGAAAGAAACTATTCTTTGTAATGGTCTTGGAACTTCTCCCATGAGACTTTCAAATCTTCACAATCCCAGAGGAATAATAACCACTGCTACCTCACTTCTCCATTTAGCATTATCACAGCCAATGAAACCCAGTGCTCCTTCCAAGAACAGATCAAACTAAAATATATCTCAACCTCCTCCAACCAATATTATGTGACAAAATTTGAAACATATCCCGTGTACTTCTATATAATATTGTGTTGAAATTCTCATATCATCCTTCTCTAACTATCATCATCATCGTCCTTCACTCTATGGTGGTCTATTGGCACATCCTGTTGAACATATTCAGTGTGAACCTAATGATGAAGTCAACCCGGATCCATGCCTATAAAAAGAAAAAACTATTAGAAATCCTAAATCTAGAATATAGAATACTTAAAATTATTTATTTATTTATTTATTTGTCAGGTTAAGGTTTTAAACAATCCCAATTTCTACACATTTGAAACATAGGCACAAAGAAGAGTGATTTATGATCCTTTCCTATATATCTACCCCACAACTAGTATCACTTCATTTATTAGGCTCTATAAACTTAAAGGTATATGAATCAGATCATAGGGGGCCTAAATACTCATGTCTCATATAGACTCTCAAGTTTACATTGCTTATTAAACTTGGATAACACTGTTTCCCTACCGACCCATACAACCTCACCTTTTCCTAACATGAAACTTCATCTTATCCCTCAATCTAAACCTTTTATAACACTCTATCATGACACCCTCCCCCCAAAGTGTAACCCTCCTAGGTCGACAATGAGGGAAGGTAGATGGTGACTAATCGAGTCTCAACTCTATTAGGCCCCAGGTTGGTGACTAACATCGAGGGTATAATAAGAATACATATGGGAGGCATTAAGCTCTATGAGAACATGTGGAACAGATATATAATATAGATACACCAAAAAACACCTTATCATATATATAAAATAAATCCAAAGTGAAAACATTCAATGTCACAGAGTACAATAACAACTGAAAGGGAAACTAAAGGTACCAAAAGGTAAATATGGAAATGACCATGAAGCCCAAACAGCTCCTATAAATCCATGAGCTATAAATATCTAGCATGACCACCAATCTACTATAAATGACTTGAAAAAGAATTATATATACATAGGGTGAGTATAATAGTGTACTTGTTAGGATAGGCCCCTGAGTCTCTCGTGAAAAAGATATATAGAGCATGCTAAATCACAGTAAACAAAAGTGAAACTAACTAATCATCTAAACATGTGTACTAAGTTCCTAGGCTCATCATGGATAAATATTGCTATGTATCACATACAAGAGAGAATATAATATAATAATGAAACATAAATGGTACCATGTTCCTTCTTCCCCACTGGTTTTTCGCTCTACCCCAACGTCGTATGTCCTGAGCTATCTCTCTCTAAAAGTAAGTCGGCCTGAAGATGCCTAGAAAAGGCATCACAACATGCACCACACGCATCACATCGTCATATTATCCCATCCACGTATACATATATAGTAACCGAGTATTTTCTCAGATCCACCACTCCTATATGACATGTATCATACGTCAAGTATTATACCTCAAGGTATTACATCACATACACGGAGTAATGTGCCATAAGTAATCATAGCCTATACATGTCATACCTTTAATAATATTTGGATTCTATATATGATAATATATGTGTGTAAAATAACCATAAGTTATCACATCTCTATACACACATATATTGGAAAACTAACCATCATGTGTACCAAAACAAGTAACTACCAAGAGAAGAGAGTAGGGTTAGAGGGGGCAGTCAGTAATCTAGCCTCCCATTGGGATATTGGGTAAAAAACCCTCCCATAGTCCACTAGGTGTCAGTAACCCTATCTAAAATGGGTAGGAAAGTGTATGAAATCACAAAATATACAAGATATAATATAGCTCACAACCAAACAATGGGTATAACCTAGTCTTATACTTAACTATAGTTAATGTCCCCCAGACTCCCAACTTACACTGTTAAGACCAGATAACCTATAGCACACGAGAATTTAAAATAGCTACATTAATTACTTATTTTATTTTTATCAGTTCCTTCCATTATTTAAATTCATAAGACAAAAATAAAACATTAACATTATTTCAAGTTACATTACATTAATCATCAGAGTAAAGTCCATGCTCTCTGGGTATAACCCAAACTGAGTCCAGAGTTTATCAAATTAACATCTTTTAGAATTTACATTCCATAAACACCAACCCTGTGGGTTTAAAAAATTATTCATTATTTGCATCGTTCCATAATCCAAGTACTTTAGTAAAACCATCCTAATATACCACCAAGGGAAACATGCAACCAAGCACATCCATATACCGCAAGCAGTGGGGAAAGGAATTCAGATAAAACAAGCAACCTGACCATCGTCCATTAAATAGATTCATAATAGGTCATCCCAGATCTTAGAATCATATCAAATGGTAATCCTAGCTTCAACCCATTACATCATCCCTGGTGCCATCCCAGACACCCACATGCATATCCCGATGCATCTCTCCATCATATGCATCAACTACTGCCATGTCATTCGGGCCTTATATCCCACATCAAATCATTCATTCCATGCTCATCCATGCCAGGATTATATCACATCTGGGCCTCCCCACACCATATCACATCAAATAGAAAAGCATATATCAAGAGAACATGATAATAACAACCAAAAATAAGCATGTATAGCCAATCAGGAAATCTAGGCCATAAAACAAGGGATCTATCCTTCACACATAAATGAGCTCCCATGCCTCCAAACTCAAGGAACTTGACCTTCTAAAGAAAATAGGCAATTAAGACCCTAGTAGTTATCATTATCACATAGAAGGTTTTTTTTCAATATTGAATTAACCAATTAATTATTCATAGTTTACAACTATGGGTAACCTAATCCATCATGCTATAAGAAGCTATCAAAATATTAAACATGATATATAGCATTAAACTAGTTTCATCAAATCATGAAAAGTACCATTTTCATTTAACATGACTTTTAATTATTAACAATATGTATAAACATGCTTCACATTATTTATCAATTCCATTAATCACGTGTAATATCATTTTCAATTAAATATATTCATTAAATCAATTTTATTTCCATAAAATTACAAGAAATAATAGATTCATTACAACATGCCTCTTATTTAATTCTTAATCCAATTAATTAATTAATTCTAGATTTATGTTATTTAAAACTTTCTATTAAGAATATCACGATAATCCATAGCATCATAATACATGCTAACAATTATAGAATATATATCAAACTATCTAGAAAATCAAGATGAAAACTTCTATCATGGTATAAAGCACATGAACATGTGATTTCTTTCCAATTATTTATTAATCTAGTTCAATAATTATTAGGTAAATTCCATTTCCATCCAAAGGGTTAAACCATGATAACTTTATGTTGCAACCCAGTCCCAGATAGGCCAGAGATGGTGTATGTTATCAATTACATTGGAATGATTACAAGGAATAAATCCCTGAAGGACCAATTATTTTAGTAGTCTTGGAAAACCAGATACATAAATGATAATTATATTACAAATGGATACACTAATTACAAAATCTTTTTTCTTATAAAAAAATAAACATATTTTAGGATAACTCTAATCCATCTATTATATTATTGTATTTCACTACAAGAAATAAGGGATTTAGTGACCGCTAAAAGCCATCGCTAAAGCCCTTTAGCGGCCACTTAGCGCCCGCGAAATGGCAGAAAGTTTTGGCCTATCGCTAAAGACTTTAGCATCTGCTATTTGGAGGATGCTAAAGATCAACCCCAAAAAAAACTTGATTTTCAATTCGGGATGTATTAGGCGACGTGGGTGTGGTTGGAGTGTTTCCACCATCTTGCTTCACCAACCATAGCAGATGCACGGTGGCCGGGGAGGTTCAGGGTCGGTTAAGGGTGGTCGTTGTGTGGTGGGTTGATGTCGGGGGGAGACCGAAGGGTTGATGAAGGTGCATTGGTGTGCCCGGGATGACTGCAGGTGACAGGGGTGGGGGTGGGATGGCAGGGGGTGGTTGCGGCAGGTGGTGAAGCGGCAGTAGGGGTGTTGCTAGGCATGTCAAAGAAGAAAAGCAAAAGGAGGAAAAAATCCTGCATATTTTTAGTTCAGTATTAGCGTCCGCCGTTTGCAGGTTGCTAATACACTTTTTAGCGACCTCCATTTGGCGGTCACCAATACACAACAACCAAAAGGCGGGAAAAATCCCACTCATTTTTATTTCATAATTAGCGTTCGCCAAATGGCAGACGCTAATACTCCTTTTAGCTACCACCAAATGGCGGTCGCTAAAACTCTCCTACTGTAACACGTAAAATTTCCCAGAATTCTAGTAGTGTTTCTTTCATAGTATTCTTCTTGGATTCCTGGGGAAAGAAACCTAATAAGGGTGATCTAAAATGCTCAGTAAGGGAAAAAATATAGCATAATCCATAATGAATCAATGTGAATAGTCATTATGGAAAGGTAAATAACTGAACACACATGCCATGTAATCAATAAACTAAATGAAATTACATAAGAAATATGGAAAGGTGATAACTAGAAAAATATTCTATTCAAATAAATAGATAAGAAAAAATAAATATGGAAATGTATGAAACAGAAACACATGTCATAAATCAATGAACCAAAATAAAATGTATCAATAGATATGTCGACGCAAAATATCATGGATGAATAATAACTAAAAATACTATGAGGGAAATTTATTTATTTATGTAATTCATGTGTCAAGCATATGAAAACCTATTATCATCAATACCTTTCACAGGATGGTTTAAAATTAAGGTTAGAAACCCATTTGTGCGATTATTCGTATCATGAGAATGTGTCAATGTATGAAAGTTCTATATAAAGTCTAGGATCCACCCATAATTTCTAGTAAAAATCATTACTCATATTGAATAATAAAAATAACTAATATACCTTATAAAATAACCATACTGAATGAGAAATACGGATTTATCGATAATTCCCCAATTAATCAAATAATTGTCAAAGTAACCACCGTATGAATAATGGTATATGGTTTAGGCAATACCAATATCCATTGTATTAGAGTATAGATATTCAATTAAATTTTCAATTAAAAAATTATTATAATAAAAATATTGCTTCAAGGTAAAATTAACAATCACAAAAGGAAGTGAGATTGAGAACGTTCTTGAGGAGAATAATCTTTAAACATTCCAAAGTGTCTCATACCACTTTGAAACAATTAAATAATGATCACCAGAAAGGTATAAAATTAAAATGAATCTTATAATATCATGAGAATAAGAGGATTCATGATATAATTTATCAAAATGGGTAGTAGGTATGGCACACAAAATAAGTAAGTAGTGAATATGACATTAATCTCACAGATTTAAAAAGTGAGTTGAAAATCCTTACCAATGTGGTAACAAATGAATTGGAAAACCCATAGGTATTAATCATTGGATAAAACTTTTAAATAACATGAATATAATATAATTCATGATATTATATGTCAATGTGTCAGTAATTGTACCATATATAAGAAATCGGGTGTATAACAATTAAGTATGCCTCACGTAATGAAAATGAGAAAAGAATCTCTTACGTTGTGTTTCTTTTTAGGTGAACATCATTTAAATTCCTATATAATAAATTTATGTTAATTTTATTATTTATTTATAACCTTTTTTAGGTTTATAATTACATTTATTTCACTTATAATCATGTTGTGTACAACTACTTAAACAATTAAGTTTACATCGGGTGTTTTGACCAAATTCGTTTTATGTGTCAAAAATAACTTTTGTTGGTCAACTATGGTCCAAGGGGTATTTATATAACATATCCAGAATAATAAACATGAAATAATTATCATATTTATAAATAAATTATACTTTTTAAATCAATCATTGAATATGGTTATGAAAAATTAATCAACATTACATTCATTGAGATGGTAGGTTGTACGTAGGCATGAGTAACGTTCCAATTTTTAAATGATCATTGTGGAAAGAAAGTAAGTAAAACCATATCATTAAATAATGATAATTATATAATAAATACAATTTTATTTAATCATATATACTTATATATATAATTCTTTGATGTAAAATAAATCACATCATGTCGAGGAGGCGGTAGTCCACACGTCCATGAACGATGTTATCTCTTTTAAATTGTGTGAAAGGGTAATAAAGAAATTGATATATATTATATTTAGAGAAATATAATTATGTAATGAATGTCATATATATGTTTCTTATATATCATATTTTTAATTAAAACCATCCTTTATGTGCTCCATGTTTTGCATGAATGATTCATATCACTTTGAGGGGGCAGTAGCCCACACTTCCTCCAATGAAATTATAGTATTTACTCAACTTAGAAAGTATAAAGGTATGTTCTAAATAAAAAATACATAAGCATAAGAAATTATAAATAAAATATATGTTATATATAAATATATTTTCCATCATAATGTCCACCTTGAGAGGTGGTAAATGAGAATTGAATAATCATCATTTTGTGAGGCAGTAGTTCATCATACACAGAAATAGTATGTTCTTTTCCATTAGATGAAGGTGTGTGTGATTTTAGGTCTAAATATCAGAATAAAAATATCATATTATATTGAGGATACTTTTTTTAAAAAAATTACATAATAATTAGATTTTTTGGGTTGGATAATGGAAATGAAACTAGAGATATTGAGAAAAGACATTACCTTTTAATCAGGTAAATTCTTTTGGTTTTAACAAAAAGGCATTCATGGAAGGTAGTATACATAAAGTTAGGATTATAGGCACAGGGGAGGAATTTTGGGAGGCCATTTGGGAAGACCTTGGCCAAACTTAATACGTTGGAGAGGTTTGAGGAATGAGTATAGGCGGTGGCCTTTTATAGGGAAGGAAACGGACACGCATGGTATTCTTGAAAAGAAATTAGGTGTACACATGTTCTTACCTAACAAAAGTCATACCAAACCACAAAAAATAGTGAATTTAAGTTGAATGGACAAAATATTTCCATAAAATGAGTTTTGGACAAGTTTATAGGTCATTTGAGCCCATAAACTTAAGGTTTTAGTCCATTTTAAGCCTAATTACACCTTAATTATTGTAATTAATTTCAATCACTTTCACTAATATTTTTTGTTAAAAATTAAGTTGATTTTATTAGACCAAAAATATTATATTGATTAAAATGTTTTATGTTGGATTTTCAAAATTAAAAACACAAAAGCAGCAAAATTAGGATTAATACTAATCTCACAGACAGACGGATTAACTGGTTTTAGTAGAAAAATATTCAAAAGATTGTTAAGTTTTTTTATTCAATTTAAAAAGATAAATTGATTATAATGAACTAAATTGTATTAATATATTTATAATTTTTCCAATTTAACTTTAAAAAAATTATAATATAATTTAACATTAATAATTATTTAAACAAAAATGCAGTTTGTAACTAAAATGCAATATTTTTCACTATTCACTAAAAAATGAAGTTTCTCAGAAAAATACCAAAAATTAATCATAAGATAGTTTTGACATTATGAATTATAAAATTATGTTTATTTTATCAAATTAAATTCATAAAAGTGTCAAAATTAATATTTAAAATAGGTTCACTATTAAAAGGCGGTTAAAAATGCCTGAATATAGGTTTTTATGTGAAATATTGGGTTTGATCCTATCTTATTCAAACTAAAAATATTAGATGAACATAAAAAATAATTGATTGAATATGTAACATATTTATTACATTAATATCACTCACTATTTGTAATTAATTTAATCTATTAGGGTAAAACATCTTTGTGAGCAAAAAAATAGTTTTCTATAAAAATATGCTTTTAATATTCAATTGGTTCTTGTATTCTTTTATAATTTTTTTTTTAACCAATGATTTAGTTGTCTAAACCAAATATTTTCATAATTTAGTTAATACTATTCATAAATACTAGTTTATATATTATATTAAATAATAATATTTTAATTATAGATTGTTTCTCAGTAAGACTCGGTATTTTGTATAGCGCAAGCCATCGAAGAAGGTCGCTTTTTTGTGTAATGCAAGCTATAGAGGAAGGTCATTGTTGTGTATGATGTATGATAACCTAGTGTCACATGAATTTCAAGCTAAATCGGTGTTTCATTCAATGAAATATATAGAATATATTTTAAATATTAAATGTATTATAAAGTATATCGATATTATATTACATTACGCACTTGTTTTTGAGTGACATACACGATGTCGAATACAAGGTTCCTAATTTAGTTTTTCGGGGAATCACACATTATGATTGCATGTAAATAAATAGATAAGGATTGAAAACCCTACCTTAAAGGTGTAAATTTTCTTCACATGAGAACAAACCAAAGTTATAGATCTCAATCACCTCTCCCGTAAGAAGTTGTATCCCTCCAAGGATGTCACAGCACAACCGCACCAACAAACAACCAAGAAAATATCTATTAGAAACATTGATACAAACCACCATCACATGGTAAGAAGCATCAAGAAGAACCAAATTAAAAAATATATATGATAGAATAGTTTGAATGTATCTCATATAACCATGGATCAGAGATGGAAGAAAAATAATTGATCCATGTTGAAGGGATCCCAAGATGCCTAAAACAAGGGTAGTTAGCCGTTTAAAAAATGAAAGAATACATAGGGTATGAGGAAAATATTAGGATATTTAGCATTAAAATGTACAGTATACAAGGTATTTACTTGTCATGAAACCCTTTCACATTATGTAAATGTTGACCTTTAGATGTCACTGAAAAATGAATCATCTCGAACCAATTATCCCAAATATTTACACATCATGTCAAACCCTGTGAACCAGACTCAAACATTCCATGAATGGATTTCATGACATTAAAAGTGTAACAGCCCGAGATTTTATGAAAAATATTCTTTTTTATTTCACTAATGTCTTGTGTTGTACGCTACACCAAAATGAGCTTGCACAACACGCATCCTTGACTTGTCTTGCATTACACACAATCGCGACCTTCCTCGATAGCGTGTGTAGTACGCAATACCGAGTTTCACTAAACAACGATATGCTATTAAAATATTATTATAACTAGTCGTTATGAATAGTAATAACCACCTTTTAAAATTTTAGAAATTTTAGCTCTCAAAATGGACTTCATTTTTGGATTCTGAGTATCGAATTTAGCCTAAGGTGAAATTTTGGTACTTTTCGGATAACTTTCATATTCTGATGAATAGTGAAAATTACTAAATTATAATTAAAAACAACTTTTTTAATCGAAATAATTAATAGTGATAAATTATTAATTTGAGTGTTTTTAAATTATATTTAGAATATATTTTTACAATTTAATACAATGTTGGTCATTGGTTGTAATTTCACATTTAAACCAGACATAATCAAGTGTCAATCTTTTGATATATATTGTTTCCTAAAAACACGCTATTTATTTTAACAGCGGGATTTAATTATAAAATTAATTAATGAAACTTCTATGTTATTAATTTGGTAAAATAGACTTCATTTTTGAATTCGGAATATGAAATATAGCTTAGGATGAAATTTTGGCATTAATCTGAAAAACATCAATTTTTGATGAATAGTGAAACTACTAAGTGGTAGTTAAAAAAACTGAATTTTTCATAAAACTTAATTTTACCGCTTCTGTGAATGGAATTTTAAAAATCTGAGAGACACGGTTGATGTCAGTAGGTAAAATGTGGTTCAATGAGATGAAAATAATTTTTGGTGAATAGTAACTTTTTACTTTTATTTACCACGGTTAAAAGTAAATAGGGTAATTAAGGGTAAGAATGATATTAATATTACCCTAACACATGTCCTAATTCTATTGTACAAGTTTATCACGACCAAAAACAACCTTAAGTGTAAAATATTATCATTTAGGCCAACTTTGATTAGATTAGGACATTTATTATTATTTAATTCAAAGAAGAGTTAAAAGAGTTAAAATCAAAGTTTATTTACTAAAACATTTTTTATATAGGGTTGTACATAAGCTAAATTCGATTATAAATATTCATTAGAAAGCTAAAAAGCTTTCCTACATAATGGTATTTTATTTATAATTTTTAGACTTTAGATAAATTAATTTATTTATGACACAACGATGATGTAGTAATTATCCTTTTAAGGAAATATTAACATAATTGATGTTATAAATGCTCAAATGAATGTAATTTGAGACTTTTTATGAATTCCACTAATTTTCTAGTTTACTATGATATATTAGTGTTGATCTAAGAAACTTGGTTCGAGAAAATAATTCTTTTATGACTTTCACAAAAATCATATATCAAATAGTGTCAAAATTGACACAAAATAGTTTTTAAATCAAATATTATATTATTAATTGTTATTTTATTCCTAAAAATCTAAGGTTCTACCAAATGACTTAGATAAGGATATATATATTAATAATAAACAATTTGGGGTTCGTTTGGCATGTTATAGTAAGTTTATTAACCATATAGTGAAAGAAAACAAAAAGACACGGTAAAAGTTAAATTATTTAACTTAGAGTTAAATCTAATTGATAAGGTTAAAATAATATCCTAAACTTGTATAAATTCTATTGGTTGATAGGATTTCGACCCATCCCCATTTTAGCTTAGAAATAATACCATTTGGAACCATTATAAACCGTTTTTGACTTTAATATAAAATAATATTTTGAGATATTCCTAAGGTGCCCCTCTCCTCCCTTATAAAAGGACACCTCCTCCCCCTCCTCCTCACACCAATTTGAGCACTCAAACTCGGCCAAACCCTGCCAAAATCTCTTCTCCACTTCCCTATAATAATCCTAGAGGTCCTGGTCTTCTTCAAAGACCAATCTTAGTTCCCTAAGTGGAGGATTCAAATAGGCGTTTCAAAGAAGAGGTAATATCCATTACCGATCTTTTCAATTTCTTTCTTCTTCAACTTCTTCTTCTTTAGTTGTTTCATGATAAAGTAATAACATCAGTATTTATTATATACTGATATGTTATTATAAATATTAAACAACTCTAATTCACCTTCTATCCATCCTACGGAAAAATTAAATCACCGCGCGTGCGTACGTACGAAATACCGTCTCCACGCCGTGGTGTAATCTATTTTCCGCCACCACCTTAATTGGATGGGTATAAAGGTGTAATGAGTAACTATATATGATTATTATAAAGTGATATTGATACTGAAATAGTATACATACACTTCAACACAATTCCACGACCATGGGAACGATATCATCGCTCGTGCGTATGTACGGACTACCGTCTCCATGACGCGATGAGATTCATTCTCCATGTTAACCATTTAAGAATGATTATAAAGTATATATAAGAAATAATAATGAAATAAATGAAATTATAAAGCTAATGGATTTATTTATATATGTATGTCATCTACTTACTTCCATTCAAGACAATAAGGAAAGGAAAACAGCGTTCATGCGTACGTACGGACTACCGTCTCCATGAACGATGTGTTTCATTTCATTTATATATTTATTATATATATATATACTGAATATATATGATATATAAATCATGTTTTATATTCTTTAAGTAAGTAAATCATGATATAAGTAATAATAATGTCAAGAACAACAAGTCAAAACACCTACGATAAATGAAACGATTTTACCCATAACGCTTCTTTAACATGGAATTTACAAAAGAACGGGTAATATAATGTCATAAGTGAACCATATATGATATCATAACAATGAATATGATTCTGTAATAAGTCAATGACATTATTTAAATCATTATACAGGAGGTTCGGACACTTACGAAGCAAATCGGACCTAAGGTAAGGGAAATATCACAATCTCATTTTTATCTGAGATTGTTTATTCGTAAGTATTTATTTTGGTGTATTTTATCATCCACATCCATGTTCCCTCAATATGTAATATTGTTTACATCCAATTACAATATTTTAAATCCAATTTTACCCTTCGGTGAGTTTTTAGTAAAGAATATGAAAGGAATCTTTTGTTGTTTTTTTGTACGAGGTACTTTTTGACTTTTCCGACAAAAGTACGAAGAATGTTTTTTTAGCTTATACAGCATGAATGGATTTTTAAAACATTATTTCCAAGAAGCTTCCTTTAAAAGTTTTCAAGTTTATTTTTAATCAACTTATTTTATTTTAAAGTCGTATGAAATGTTATGAAAGGAAAAATGTTTTTGAAGAAGAAAGGATATTTTCCTCAAGAATGGAGTTCAAGTGTTTTATCAAAATTATTTTCCATCTAAGATAATAAAGGGTTCTGTTTTTATCCCTATTATTACATTGATTTGATCATGTTGTGATGGAATTATTTTTAAGAATTCCTTTATCTTATATGAATTGATTTATGATGTCATGATGTTTCAAGAATCTCATTTTTGTTACATGGGTTATGCAGTGATGTATGATTTATGATTATGTGGCACACATAAGAAAGGATTCATTATAAGATGGGTGGGACCTATATCTCCCTCCAATGCATTGGGTAAAGATTTTATATCTCATGAGATAGACAGGGCTGGAACGGTAGGTTATACCGGTTCAGTGAAACAGGACTGAAACGAGGGTTACTCGATTCAGAAAGGGAATTTGTCCACTAAGATAGTCTTGGAAATGAGTCTTGACTAACAAGAAATGATTCTCTATGATTATGTGTGAATGCCACAAAGTTTCATGTTTTAAGTTATGATTATTGTGATTACATTTCACTTCCATGATTTACCCCATGTTATGAAATTATGATCTCTTTTGCAGGTTAAGATTTCCAAAAGTTATGTGCTTATGTATATGATGTGATTGATATTTCTTTTGTTTACCCTTACTGAGCATTTGAGCTCACCCTTTTATGTTTTCGTTTCCCCAGGATATAAAGAAAGGTTTTAGGTAAAAAAAAAGGAAGATCTTTATGGGAGATTTTTAAGATCTTTCACCACGATTAGAAGATTATATTCCAAGTTTCCAAAGACACTAAACTATTACGATCCTTGTGTGTGTGTTTTTTTTGTTATGTACTAAGTATTATGCAAATGTAATGTAATGTCAATGTACGTCAGGCTTCGGGTCTCTACAGTTGGTATCAGAGGAAAGGTTTAGTCAACCTTTGGAAACTAGGATGCGAGAACTTTAGTGAGATCCCTAGAGATATTTGTAAGGTATGTCTAGGGATGTCCCTAAGGTTAAGTATATGTATAGGTTATAGTACTGGAACTACGCTAACGATCATAGAATTAAACCTAATATGTTAGATATTCCCCCTTTATTATTTTGTTTTCCCTAGCATGATTTTTGCCTCTCACACTATTCTTTTTGGGTTTTAGACGATGGATGGAACCCGAAGGAACCGTGTTGATCAATGCAATGGACAATGCAATGATTGTCCTCCTGAACAAACAAATGTTATGGGAAATGGAGTGCAAAATCTTATTGCTATACTTACACAAGCTATGAATCATTCTGGACTTCCAAATGAGCAGAGAAGGGAACAATATTCTATTGAGTCCTTCATGAGGCAACGTCCACCTTCTTTCAGTGGGTCTTCTGATCCACTTGTTGCTGAACAATGGATCAGTACCACTGAAAAGATATTTTCAGTTCTTCAATGTTCTGAACATGATAAATTCATCTTAGCAGTGTATCGTTTGGAAGGTGATGCTGATCAATGGTGGAATCTTATGAAGAATACGAGGCAAAGAGATGAAATTGAGTCCATGGAATGGGACGAGTTCAAGAACTTATTTTTCAATAAGTACTTCCCTCGTATTCTTCGAACAAAGATGGAGAAGGAGTTTCTTGAACTAAAGCAAAAGGATGATGAATCTGTTGGTATATACGAAGCGAATTTTACAAGACTTTCAAGGTATGCATCTGGCATTATCATCCAACCTGAAAGTAAAGTTGATCGATTTTTCAGTGGCCTAAAACCAAGTCTTCGAAGGGCATTAGCTATAAGAGACTTCAGTAGCTATGAAGAAATTGTGCATTGTGCTATCAAGGTAGAAATGGAAGTTGGTGTTACATATCCATCTCATGGTTTTGACAAGAAACGAAAGATGGAGTTCAAGGAGAAATCTCATAATAATGGTGAAAAGAAGATGAATGTTTCCTTATGCTCAAAGTGTGGAAAGAAGCATGGTGGAGATTGTCTTAAAGGGACTAGAAAATGTTTTAAGTGTGGAAAAGAAGGTCATCGAGCAGCTGAGTGTCGAAGTAATGGAAAAATGAATTCTAATGATGTGAATAAAGCAAACACTGCAGAGAACACACCCCCAACACTTCAATGCTTCAAGTGCAAGGAAATGGGGCATTATGCTAATAAATGCCCTAATCCAAGGGTTAGTGATGATCAACATGAGCAACCACTGAAGGAAAAGGACAAAGGGAAGTCACATGCGATCACTATTGGCGATGTTGAATATGAAAACGATGTGGTGGAATGATTAAGTGTTTATGTAATGGGATTCCAAAATAATGTTGTATAATTGAGTATTGCAATATTTTTTTTGATGTGGTATTCAAAGTGATTGAGATATTTTTTGGAAATAAGATGATATGCGCATAATGAAGGGAAAACGATAAAATGAAATGTTTAATAGTATTCATGAGCTCATGATTAATATAAGGACTAAGTGATATCATGGTTTCAGTATATACAATTTTGAGGATTTTGGTATGAGGAAAGTGTTAACTTTTAACTGCATTCATGTTTTCACTAAGGTATTCAAGAGAATACATGATTAAGGACTTTGAATGTTTGGAATGTGACCAACAAAACATATCTTATGATATATGGGGATCGATGATGGTGTTAAATCTCTGGTAATCGTTTTCACTATGTTGTGAGAGTGGATTGCAGTATTATGGATAAGCCTAAAGATTGGAATGGATTATGTTGGGCATAGGTTAGTATTGTTTAAGGATAGAAGTTTTCTCGATATTATTGATGGGATTTTATAGTAATGTAGTTTTAGAAAAAGGACAACCTGCAGGATGGGCGACAGCCCATCGCTTCGGACAAGGCTGTGGGAATCGAACCCACAACCGAAGTGCGACTGGCCTTTATCGCCTACCACTGGCCTACAGGAAGTCCCTGTTTAATAGAAACTAGTTTTATTATATTAAGCAGTATGATATATGAAGTATAAGTCCATTTTAGGAACCATATATGATTAATCTCACTATAGATCGACTTATGTATATAATTTTTGCTAACCTTTTGTTTGAGACAGATGGAATGACCCGTCATTCTATTACATGATCTGCTAACACTTCACGAATAACAAATTCAACTTCATTTATTTAAGAGATGAAGTGGAAATTGTTCAAGGAACGAACAACAGTGAGATTGTACCAAAATAAAGTAAGTATTTATTCTAATTCAAATTTTCAACTTTAGGGAAATGATCTTGAAAACCAAAAATGTTGTCCTAGTGATCTTATACCTGATGAATCAGATGGTACCTTAGATCGTCACAAATTTATGGATTTGTGATTACTGGCTTTTCCATAGCCATGTTCTCTACCACTCTCCATCAGAACATGATGGTTAGATTTCTCTTCCATATCCATATTTTCACCTATGTGGAAACCCAGTGATTAGTTTATTTGGGTAATCGTTACATTTCATACTTTAGTTTTTAAAGCCAAGTTTTGGTATTCCTTTTTACGATGTGGGTTTCTATTAAAGAAACTTTCGAATAGTAAACCATTTATAACCCCGACGAATTTCGAGGGCGAAATTCATTTTAAGGGGGGTAGAATGTAACAGCCCGAGATTTTTTGAAAAATATTCTTTTTTATTTCACTAATGTCTTGTGTTGTACGCTACACCAAAAGGAGCTTGCACAACACGCATCCTTGACTTGCCTTGCATTACACGCAATCGCGACCTTCCTCGATTGCGTGTGTAGTACGCAATACTGAGTTTCACTAAACAACGATATGCTATTAAAATATTATTATAACTAGTCGTTATGAATAGTAATAACCACCTTTTAAAATTTTAGAAATTTTAGCTCTCAAAATGGACTTCATTTTTGGATTCGGAGTATCGAATTTAGCCTAAGGTGAAATTTTGGTACTTTTCGGATAACTTTCATATTCTGATGAATAGTGAAAATTACTAAATTATAATTAAAAACAACTTTTTTAATCGAAATAATTAATAGTGATAAATTATTAATTTGAGTGGTTTTAAAGTATATTTAGAATATATTTTTACAATTTAATACAATGTTGGTCATTGGTTGTAATTTCACATTTAAACCAGACATAATCAAGTGTCAATCTTTTGATATATATTGTTTCCTAAAAACACGCTATTTATTTTAACAGCAGGATTTAATTATAAAATTAATTAATGAAACTTCTATGTTATGAATTTGGTAAAATAGACTTCATTTTTGAATTCGGAATATGAAATATAGCTTAGGATGAAATTTTGGCATTAATCTGAAAAACATCAATTTTTGATGAATAGTGAAACTACTAAGTGGTAGTTAAAAAAACTGAATTTTTCATAAAACTTA
Source organism: Viscum album (assembly GCA_963277665.1). NCBI lineage: Eukaryota > Viridiplantae > Streptophyta > Magnoliopsida > Santalales > Viscaceae > Viscum > Viscum album. The sequence goes on from OY728145.1 coordinate 196,643,017, forward strand.
ATTTTACCACTTCTGTGAATGGAATTTCAAAAATCCGAGAGACACGGTTGATGTCAGTAAGTAAAATGTGGTTCAATGAGATGAAAATAATTTTTGGTGAATAGTAACTTTTTACTTTTATTTACCACGGTTAAAAGTAAATAGAGTAATTAATGGTAAGAATGATATTAATATTACCCTAAAACATGTCCTAATTCTATTGGACAAGTGTATCTCGACCAAAAACAACCTTAAGTGTAAAATATTATCATTTAGGCCCACTTGGATTAGATTAGGACATTTATTATTATTTAATTTAAAGAAGAGTTAAAAGAGTTAAAATCAAAGTTTATTTACTAAAACATTTTTTATATAGGGTTTTACATAAGATAAATTCGATTGTAAATATTAATTAGAAAGATAAAGAGATTTCCTACATAATGGTATTTTATTTATAATTTTTAGACTTTAAATAAATTAATTTATTTATGACACAACGATGATGCAGTAATTATCCTTTTAAAGAAATATTAACATAATTGATGTTATAAATGCTCAAATGAATGTAATTTGAGACTTTTTATGAATTCCACTAATTTTCTAGGTTACTATGATATATTAGTGTTGATCTAATCAACTTGGTTTGAGCATATAATTCTGTTATGACTTTCACAAAAATCATATATCAAATAGTGTCAAAATTGACACAAAATAGTTTTTAAATCAAATATTATATTATTAATTGTTATTTTATTCCTAAAAATCTTAGGTTCTGCCAAATGACTTAGATAAGGAAATATATATTAATAATAAACAATTTGGGGTTCGTTTTTCATATTATAATAAGTGTATTAACCATATAGTGAAAGAAAACAAAAAGACACGGTAAAAGTTAAATTATTTAACTTAGAGTTAAATCTAATTGATAAGGTTAAAATAATACCCTAAACTTGTGTAAATCCTATTGGTTGATAGGATTTAGACCCATCCCCAATTTAGCTTCGAAATAAGACCCTTTGGAACCATTATAAACCGATTTTGACTTTAATATAAAATAATATTTTGAGATATTCCTAAGGTGCCCCTCTCCTCTCTTATAAAAGGACACCTCCTCCCCCTCCTCCTCACACCAATTTGAGCACTCAAGATCGGAAAAACCCTGCCAAAATCTCTTCTCCACTTCCCTAGAATAATCCTAGAGGTCCTGGTCTTCTTCAAAGACCAATATTAGTTCCCTAAGTGGAGGATTCAAAGAGGCGTTTCAAAGAAGAGGTAATATCCATTACCGATCTTTTCAATTTCTTTCTTCTTCAACTTATTCTTCTTTAGTTGTTTAATGATAAAGTAATAACATCAGTATTTCTTATATACTGATATGCTATTATAAATATGAAACAACTCTAATTCACCTTCTATCCATCCTACGGAAAAATGAAATCACCGCGCGTGCGTACGTACGAAATACCGTCTCCACGCCGTGGTGTAATCTATTTTCCGCCACCACCTTAATTGGATGGGTATAAAGGTGTAATGAGTAACTATATATGATTATTATAAAGTGATATTGATACTGAAATATTATACATACACTTCAACATAATTCCACGACCATGGGAACAATATCATCGCTCGTGCGTACGTACGGACTACCGTCTCCATGACGCGATGAGATTCATTATCCATGTTAACCATTTAAGAATGATTATAAAGTATATATAAGAAATAATAATGAAATACATGACATTATAAAGCTACTGGATTTATGTATATATGTATTTCATCTACTTACTTCCATTCAAGACAATAAGGAAAGGAAAACAGCGTTCATGCGTACGTACGGACTACCGTCTCCATGAACGATGTGTTTCATTTCATTTATATATTTATTATATATATATATATACTGAATATATATGATATATAAATCATGTTTTATATTCTTGAAGTAAGTAAATCGTGATATAAGTAATAATAATGTCAAGAACAACAAGTCAAAACACCTACGATAAATGAAACGATTTTACCCAAAACGCTTCTTTAACATTGAATTTACAAAAGAACGAGTAATATAATGTCATAAGTGAACCATATATGATATAATAACAATGAATATGATTCTGTAATAAGTCAATGACATTATTTAAATCATTATACAGGAGGTTCGGACACTTACGAAGCAAATCGGACCTAAGGTAAGGGAAATATCACAATCTCATTTTTATCCGAGATTGTTTATTCGTAAGTATTTATTAGGGTGTATTTTATCATCCACATCCATGTTCCCTCAATATTTAATATTTTTTCCATCCACTTACAATATTTTAAATCCAATTTTACCCTTTAGTGAGTTTTTAGTAAAGAATATGATAGGAATCTTTTGTTGTTTTTTCGTACGAGGTACTTTTTGACTTTTCCGACAAAAGTACGAAGAATGTTTTTTTAGCTTATACATCATGAATGGATTTTTAAAACATTATTTCCAAGAAGCTTCCTTTAAAAGTTTTAAAGTTTATTTTTAATCAACTTCTTTTATTTTAAAGTCGTATGACATGTTATGAAAGCTAAAATGTTTTTGAAGAAGAAAGGATATTTTCCTCAAGAATGGAGTTCAAGTGTTTTATCAAAATTATTTTCCATCTAAGATAATAAAGGGTTCTGTTTTTGTCCCTATTATTACATTGATTTGATCATGTTGTGATGGAATTATTTTTATGAATTCCTTTATCTTATATGAATTGATTTATGACGTCATGATGTTTCAAGAATCCCATTTTTGTTACATGGGTTATGCAATGATGTATGATTTATGATTATGTGGCACACATAAGAAAGGATTCATTATAAGATGGGTGGGACCTATATCTCCCTCCAATTCATTGGGTAAAGATTTTATATCTCATGAGATAGACAGGGCTGGAACAGTAGGTTATACCGGTTCAGTGAAACAGGACTGAAACGAGGGTTACTCAATTCAGAAAGGGACTTTGTCCACTAAGATAGTCTTGGCAATGAGTCTTGACTAACAATAAATGATTCTCTATGATTATGTGTGAATGCCACAAAGTTTCATGTTTTAAGTTATGATTATTGTGATTACATTTCACTTCCATGATTTACCCCATGTTATTAAATTATGATCTCTTTTGCAGGTTAAGATTTCCAAAAGTTATGTGCTTATGTATATGATGTGATTGATATTTCTTTTGTTTACCCTTACTGAGCATTTGAGTTCACCCTTTTATGTTTTCTTTTCCCCAGGATATAAAGAAAGGTTTTAGGTAAAAAAAAAGGAAGATCTTTATGGGAGATTTTGAAGATCTTTCACCACGATTAGAAGATTATATTCTGAGTTTCCAAAGACACTAAACTATTACGATCCTTGTGTGTGTGTTTTTTTTTGTTATGTACTAAGTATTCCACAAATGTAATGTAATGTCAATGTACATCAGGATTCGGGTCTCTACAAAAAGTCTCTCACAAAATATTTTAATTTAGAATACATAATGTGAAACATTTACATGTCATGAATTCCCCCTACTCTTATATTTTAGCATTCAGACACCTCCAGACCCACTTTGGGCCTCCTCCGACCACTAAGAGATTCTGAAACATGCAAAGTGTCAGACTAAATGGATACAGGTCCTTAAATATTCTGAGGAATCTAATAAAAATAAATATGAAATTCCAAAAAAATGTTGTTAATGGTAAATTTATTTTAGTTTAAAAATGAAAAACCTCTAAATCAATTCATATTGTCATTTCACCTTTTATTATTGAATAAGATTTGGAAAGGATCAAAAAATTGATTGAAGATCTTTGGAACTATTTTCATGAGATTAAATATTTGATAAAACTATAAAATTCATTTACAAAGAGATTAAATGATATCTCATAGAGATGAAGAAAACATATGGATATTTCCTTAGGAAAGGATATTTTTCTTTACTTGATTATTAAAAATATGAGATTGTAAAGAGATTAAATATGTGTGGAACCATATTATATAAAATTAAATATAGAAAAATAATTAGATACATCCCAACAGATAGATATTTAGTTTCTCAGAATAGATTGACTAACATGTTAGGACCTCTTAAGTCATATCATGAGTAATCCATGGGATTTGTTTCTTTTTATAGAAAAAATCATATATTGCCTCAAGATCCACACCATTTTTAGTTAAATTTACATTCTATTCTATAAAAAAGTATTAAAGAGAATGAGATGATAAATTATAGGATGGGTTCATCTCTCAAAAGGAATAAATTTAAAGAAACCATTGGTCTTGGAGTTATTGGAGATAAACACATACCAATTTTAACTTAATATAGAATCATTGTCTGAGAACTTGTTGAACCACCTGCAAGAACTAACCCAAATCCCTAAGAATGATATTTTTCTATTTCTTTAACCATTTACTCTTATTAATTATATTTATTATTTTTTATATGTATTTATATTTCTATTCATTTAATATAATTCATTTTCATTGTTCTTATTTATTTTAGTATTATATTATAATAATTTTTCATTTTATTCTACTAAATTGATATGTTATGCCCTATTATACAGATTTATTTTTGATATCACAAAAGGGGGAGAATATTGGGAAACAAAAAATATTCTACTTATTATTATATTCTTACAATTACATTTTTATTAACAGTTGTGTAATCTATAATGATTTTAGACTAAAGTTTTTTTGTGCACATAAAAGGGGGGATATTGTTGGACATTTTAATTTTATTCTAGCATATCCAAATTCTATCCTAGGTTTTGAAGGTTATAAAATCCCTTAATTTTTTCTAATGAATCCAATTTAAGTATTTTTAAGGTTATTAATTAATATTTTATAAAGTTTTTTATTTAAATAGTTTTTATTTTGAGTTTCCCATATTCTAGCTTGAAGAATTTTTTCTAAGTATGTATCAGTTTTTAGAAAAGTAAAAGAACTTACATATCAGTTTTTAGAAAAGGATAACAACTTTCATATTAAGATTTTATCAAAGGAAAATAACTTGTGTATAAATATTATAATGATGGATAATAGCTTATCTATCAAGATTTTATCAAAGGAAAATAACTTATGTATATTTCAAAGTAAAGGAGAACAACTTACATATCAAGTATTTAGAAAAAAAGAACATCTTATGTATTCTAGGAGTTGGAAATTTTATAAAGGGAATTATCTAACATATTATATTGAATATAGATAATTATATTACATATGTTGCTATTAAAGATCTGGCATAGTATTATAATCAAAAAATTGGTAAATTATATTATCTTATGCATTATGTCTTGAATAAGGATGTTATATTACATATCATCAGAGATTGAAGGATATTACATATTATATGAAGATTGTTTCAAAGTCATATATATTACAAATAAAGTAGGAATTACATCTTATGTATTCAAATTGAAAATAAAAATTTTAGATATTTTTAAAGATTTTTTTCGTTGCTAATTTTTTGTGGAAAATTTTTCATCCTTTGTTTTTTCAAATATGGAGATATTTTAAGGAGTTATGATCAAGTCAAAATTTTTCTAATTTTAAATAAGACTGAAGTGGCTCAAATGGTTAGACTACTAAATATTTTTCATGGATATTTTTATAGACTATTGTAACAAAGTTCATTTCATAATATTGTATATATTATCTCAGTATCAATCAAGGGATAGATACCTTAAAAAAGAGATACATGATATACAATATAGTTGACATATGAGACACTAGATACACATGACATATAGATTTAAAAGTAGATGGATGGTGACTGAATATTTTGAATCTTTACAAACTGTGACTTTTGTGATTGTTGTACACTTAATTAATTTACATTCATTATGGGAAATAAGGTAAAAGAAGGTTAATTTTGAAGATGTCTATAACAATGTGAAGAATCATAATATAGTCGAAGAAACCTTTCAAGATATTCACTTTTAATACTGACTCATTCTATGGAAGATTTCATTATTTTTCAATCACTAAAATATGCAATTATGTTCTACCTATTGGAACATTATTTATATATTTTTCATTACTTCAATAAGAGTACACTCCTTGTATTGGGAGTGGAAGTAATGAAAGTGGATAAGTCTTTTAAGGGAGAGACCAAGAAAAATATCTTATAATTTTTAAAACAAGTAACAGATTCTTACACTTAGTTGTGTGATCCCCAAGAAAAGGATTGAAATTAAAATCATCAAAGTCACGCCAAGTGTTGGTGGAGTGGACTAAGGGATGTTATTGTAATCCCGAACCACTATAAAAATCATGTGTGTCCTACACTTTAGTTTCACTTTACATTTCCACTATATAACTAATAAATTAAAGGATAGTCTAAAATGATTAAAGAATAGGGAAGTTTTTAATCAATTTGAAATTTAAGAACACAATTCACCCCCTCTTGAATTATCATGTAATGGTACTGAGAAAAAAATCACATACTTAAAAAAAATTAAGCCTTGAACAAATCAATCATCAAAGATTTTTTGGATGGGATATAAATAAAATCCCAAATAAGGCCCTTAATTTTAATAATTTCAATTAAATATTATAAACAAATCATAATTCTAAAATATAAAAAACTTTATATTTTAGCCTTATTTTTTAATTTATTAACACTTTAAAAATTACCCTTATGATATATAAATAAAAAAAAATTATTTATAATTCATAACCATGACATAAAATTTAAAAGGTATTTTTTAATATTAAAATTTAATATTGAGAAATATTTAATAATAATTATTTCATAAAAATATTTTAATTAATTATAAACTCTTTGTAATTAATTAATTTATAAATGATTTACAAATTAATAAAAAAACTCCAAAGTACCTTTTATCATTATTTATAAATAATATAATTCAATTATAAAATAAAGAAACAATTTTTCTTAATTTAATCATATTTAACAATTTGGTCATGAATAATCAGATATGATTGAAATCATATTTAACGAGAAATACTAAATTATAGGTTAATACTAATGGGATTGCATCACTTTCTATTAGTAATATTTCATGAGTGATGACCATATCATCATCAATCATAAGCATAACATATTAAACAATATATATTGATTTAACAAAGGTGATTTAATGATATGTTTTGTAACAATGACATGACTCTATTGTAGGATAGGACACCCAAAAGTTATATGTTACAATTAACAAAAAATCATAGTTTTTTTAATGAGTAATTACTAATTAGATCCCATATTTTAAGTCACAAATCAACTATCCATAGAAAAACATCGATTCATATTTTATGAAAGGAATGTGATAGTGAACATGATTTCGAATTCTTCATTTCTCAAACATGATTTCAAGAATCTAAACACATGGTAGGATCTGATGCCACCACTGGGTTTTATTTAAATATAACAACTCTTATGAATCAAGGTATAATCAATTAATAAACTCAATCCAAGATAATCATGCAAGATAAATTAAATCACATATAAACGAGGAATGAAGAAACCTATAAAATTGTGTACCTCGCACACCATTGTAATCATTACATCATTCTTCTTTAATGCTTGATTAATATCACCAAGAGTGGAATCCAAAATAAATCCCACCTCCAAAGGTATATATTAGTTTCTAAATCATTTAACATTTGGGTGGAATCTATATTCATATGACATCATGTGGGTATCTCAATAGGTAAAGGTGAAAGATGAAAAGATTTATGGGTACAAGAGAGAGATTTGGACAAGTATAAAATAGTAATCAACCTACCATATCATGGAAGTGGGATTTTATAGGACCTACATGACTCTCCTTAAGTCTCATGCATCTACTCATGGGTTATAATTCATGGGTAAATGTGTTGATTGGTTCATGAAACCCCTTACATGAATGAATCCACTTATGTTTGTTACATATTACATTATAGATGTTTAAATGGTAGTATATGTGGGAAGATCAAATGAATGTTAACTCTTAAAGTTCATTCACCCATACAATTTAAGGTAGTGGAATCTATGTCATGACTTAGGATATGGGTAGTCATACACTATGACTGCTTGAGTAGTGACCTTTACAATATAGACTTTTTATATCTTACAAGTGGCCAAAGGTAGTACCACCATGTTTTTACATGCTTTGAGATATGCCTATATCGTAGGATTCTATATAGCCTTTTACAAATTTTATATTATAGTTGTTAGGGAATATATCCTCTGAGTTCCTCAAGGTTTCTCACAAATACTCAAGATTCATTATGATGAAACCTACTCTCATATAATTGATGATATAACCATTTTACATCTCATAACTTTTGTTATACATGATATTCTTTAATTATGCTAGATGGAATTTGTGACTGCATACCAATATGGTATTATTGATAATGATGTTTATATGAAAATCCCAAAAAGATTCAAAATTTCATCCACATGTTTTGGATCTCAATATTTTTGTTTCATTGTATTGAATAAATCATTATATGGGTCAATATGGTCTGGGGATCTGTGTTATAACTATTTGAGTGAATATTTGATGAAAGAGGGTTACAATAATAATTCAATTTTTCAATGTGTCTTTATTAATAGGAGTGGATATTAATTTTTCATTATTGTGGTATAATTTGATGATTTGAATATTATTGAGACTCATGATAAACTTTCCATGCCACTGGAATATTTAAAATAAATAATTTGAAATAAGACTTTGGAAATGCAAAGTTCTCCTTTGAATTACAAATTGAACATCTTGAATATGGAATCTTTTTTATCAATCTCAGTATACTAAAAAAGTCTTATAAATGTTATGGAAAAAATGTGTCCATTAAGTATACTAATTTTTATATGATATCTTGATGAGATAAAGATCCCTCTAGGCAATGAGAGGATAATAAATAACTTTTTTCTCTTGAACTAACATGTTTGAGTGTTATATGAGCACTAATGTACCTTTTAAATAATAAAAACCCATATGTATTATTTTATGTGAATTTATTGGTCAGATATATTTCTTCACATACTTGATGATATAGAAATAGTATCAAACAAATATTTAGATCCCATCAAGAATCAGTTCATTAAGGATTGTTTTATTATAAATATTTAAAACCAAAAAACTTTGGTTATGAAGATGATGGGTATTTGTTTGATTCACATAAATACAAATATCAAATTGTAAATTTTATCACATGTAACTATCATTCCATGATTTTCTTAAAAACAAATCATTTATGAAACTTCTAAAAGTCATGTTGAGTTGATTAAAATTTATGAAGCAAGTCAGGGATGTATTTGACTAAGATTGGTTTAATGTCATATTAGAAATAATTGTGGATTATACATGAGTAATGATATTTTCATCGTATTATATAAAGATAATTTTGCTTGTATAGTGAAATTAAAGGGTGGGTATATAAAATGTGGTAATAAAACAACTCCCTAAAATTATTTCAACACATAAACTTTAAAAAATGAGATTGATATCTAGAAAATAAGGTCTTGTAATAATATTATAAATTTATTTACAAAAACATTACCAACTTCAAATTTTGAAAAATTGATTGTCAATTTGTGATGTGAAGATTAAGGAATATATCATGATTTTATGAGGAGTTGTTGTGTGATAAAACAACCCAGAGTACCATTTAAACCAGTATCTAAGCCAGTTATCCACTAACCTGAAAAGATATCCTGATCTATATGGGTCAGAAAAAAGCACCTGGTCATCAAGAAATAACCTTTGGGAACTATTTATCCCAGAATAGATTATAATTCAAAAAGTACACTGTAGAATAATTATCAGATACATACATCGGTATAATCATATCATGTATAAATAGATGATGAAAAACTAGAAATAAAACAAAGATACAAAAAAACCATGTCCTAGTGGTCCAAAAACACACACCATGTCCCAAGTCACCCACCCTTGGTCACCCTAGCACAAACCCGCAAAGGAAGACACAATCATGAGCACCTGTTATAAGATCATAAAGGGCTTTGAACACCAAACGGTATAAGCAGGGTGTGAACTATAGAGCCCGATAGAATTCCACAAATGATTCTATACAGTTACTTCATCAGTTAATTAAAATATACTCAAAGAGTATTACAATAAAGTGAGTATGAATCTTAGTTTAAAAATAAAGTTTAAACATTTAAAAATCATTTATCAACCAAACATATAAAACATTCCATTTTACCATTTAAGAACTAAACATTTTCTTGAAAACATTTGAAAACCATTTAACATGATAGATTAATATCATACAAAAAATGTAATAACATGAACCTAATATTGAAAGTTTTACGATAGTCAATATAATAGATTCAGGTGCAACATCTCATCAAATAGATCAATCAAGAAAAATAATCAATCAATCAAGGAAACTCTGATGCCATGTAGTGACAACGAACACTGTCATGTATTGAGTATCATACATAAGTATATCATGGGTACATACTAGGTATGATAGTGATCCCACCATATACTAGATAATAAAAAATCATCATGACTAATTGTCAGGCATATATCTAGTCACATGGGTCTTAAGCAAACCAGTTCCATGCACACTTGCTTTCCTGGTCACATGTCTATAGCCTGAACATTTCATGTTATCTACAAATCCACTAGATAGGGTGTGAGTCCTCTAGTAAATAATATATCTAAGTCATTCCATCTAACTATCTAGGTTCCCATGAATAGTTAAAATATGTGAGTGAGATAATCAAGTTACGAGGTTCATAATGGGGTCCTTATCAATATCAATCATGGGATCATGCCCTCACATTTCAATCGTGGGAACATGCCCAAAAATCATATCTCACTCTCACCTCCAATATCCCACAAAGTAAATAATCCCTTTTTCGACACCCATTAATGGGAATTATAGGAATCAAGAAAGTTACATTAAGGGGTTATCATAAGAGAGGACCATTAAAGTGTTAACTAGTCCACCAAGCATCATCAATTCAGTTCAAAACCTTTTATATAATTCAAAATTAAAAAGGGTAATCATATCTGTTTCCTTTCAAAAATAATTGTCATTATGCCAAATAGGACTTGAAAACAATCATTTCTTTCAAAGTATCCTTAAATCATTCAAATGATGGATTAAAATTTAAAAATGTTTTAATATGTTTCAAAACATGGGTTTACACCCTCTTTATATGTGAATAAATCACTTATTTAAAATAACCTAAGAAAATACATTTCAAAACAAGGGTAAAATCATTCAAAGATGGTTCTTGGTCATTTCAAAAACTCAAACATTTGATACTATTTATAAAACATCAAATAGTTCAACACATTCTATTCAAATAAAGGAATTTCGTTTTTGGAATAAAAACCAAGGCCAAATCCATCACTTTCACCAAATCATCCTTTAAAAGTTATTTGAAAATAAATCCAAACAAAAATGTAATTAAATAATTCAAAAAAAGTTTAGAAAGATCAAGATCATAGCCATGCAATTCATGCCATGTTCAATTCAAATAGAATAGGTTCAAAGAATATTTCACAATTAATTTCAAGGAAAAATTTCATAGAACATCTGCTAGAAATTAAAAAAAAAGTATCTATGAATTATCAAGAAAAACTGAATTGCAAGGTGAAGGAAAATAATATAAACACCTACTTGGAAAATTCTATATCTGGTGACAATGAATTCGATATGTGTCACCTCTAATGGTGATCATTGAATCGAGGAAGAAGGATCTCAAGAGAAGAGATAAAAGATCCTATATCCACAATTCCGCATCAATCAAACATATAATATTGAAACATAAGGTCAAAATAATTTATATGAAGAATAAATCAAAAGAATAAGAGATATTGAAGGCTGAGAAGAAAATAACTCATTGGAAGAGGATCACCACTTCATTAAGTGGTTTGATTCACCAGGATATGAGTTTGGGAGATCCAAAACACCTCTAAAGGGATCCCAAAAGCTAAAGGGTCAATTTATGTTTGTGTTTGAGGATTTTAGGGTTAATTGGGGAGTTATTTAGATTTTAATTACAAATTTTGGGGCATTAAAATCCATATTCATGGTTTCTTGGGTTAGGTCACACTGTTATTACTAACTGTGCACCTAAACATGTACCTAAAAAAGAACCATTAGAAGAGCTACATGGTTAGGAAGTGTGGTTACTTTAACCATGCGCAAACCATATAACCCCTTCTGGGCTACTGAAAAAGCTTTCATGGTTTGTATGAATGGTTAGTTTAAATGTGTTCAAACCTTGCAAACCCTTATCGACTGTTGCAAAAGGTTTCATGGTTTAGCTGTATGGTTTTTTAAATTGTGTGCCTATAGACAGGCCCATAAACCTTCAAAAAACTTTGAAAAACACTAGAAACAACCTGAAAAGAGATCCAATCAATGTATACTAAAATAAATATGTCATAACACCTAAAAGTAAGTAATGGTATGTTGAAAACTCTCCATCATAGGACTTTATGTCCCTATAAAGATTTAAGTTCGAAAGATATAATAATATGACATGAGAAGAACTCCCGTACTCATCCTATGAGGTGGAAGGTCTACATTCCAAATGATAGAATCACCCAAAGAACAACATCACATGCACAACTCCATGATCAAAACACCAATATCATCACAATCTTTCAAAAAGGAGAAAGACTAGAGACCTATAATAGGTATCTTAACCATCTAAGGATTCATCAAAATGGTGTAATATGATAAAAACATTTAAATTCCAAAGAAAAAACTTCAACCACTCTCCAAGGAAAATATTTAAGGTCTATAACTGAAAACCTTAAAGTAATGGCACATCCAAACAACTCACGATTTCTATAAGAAACAATTCTATCATGGTCCATATACAATAAAACATCCAAAAGAAATTCATAGAACTGAAATGTAATTTTACCCTGGGTCATTACTCAAAATTAACCTAGGATTTTCAATGTCGAGACACAACCCTCGATGATCTCATCAAAATAACACTCCAACACCTTTGGGTTTCTGGTCCATTAAGGAATCACATCATCCCAGTTACCTGAGTATATTCCCAATGTCTATCCAAGCCCATTCAGAAAGAGCTCAAACATCAATGTCAGTGAACTACAGAGCACTACAATCTCACAAGGGAGATCATCTATCCCATAAAAATTGAGCTCTAACCACCAAGGAAAAAAAGATAATATTAAATAACCACAACCCCCAAACAAATCAAGGCTTCTCAACACAATATTCTTCTCCATCATGAGGATCAGAATGAACATTAAGAAACTAAAGTTGTTCTAAAAGGAAAGATAAACATTCAAAAGTTCACATCCATGAGGTATAACTACATAGTATTTGATTAAATAAAACCATCCACATGATAATAACCACGGTTAATAGAGATCATCTAAAAAGATACCAAAACAAGCCACCAAGATATCTAAAAAAAAGTTTTTTAAAAACAAACAATCTACAATAAGAAAAAACTCAAGTAGCTTCAACTATGATGTCAGAAAAAAAACCAGTTGGATCAATATCAACCACCACCGGAAATCAAAATCTTATTCACCACATGAAAAGATTCACTCCAAGTCCTATGTCTTGAGACCTATTATCTTGAATAATCTACTTCCCTTCGATAAAGAGTTGATAATCCCCTACCAAATATTCCCTTTTTGGTCACCCAACTTAAAAAACCTCTTAAGGTGACCCAAATGGACACACAATTTACAAACCTTTAGAGATTTTCAACACAACCTATTAGGATGGACAAGTTCTACACACTAGAAACACACTAGAGTCCTCTTCTTTCCCCGAGGAGTTTGTCCTTACTCAACCATGAATGAGGCATTATTCTCTTCATGTCATTTTGATATCTCTTCTTCAGTTAAAAAATCCCTATTAAGCATCTCCTAATCAGTGACCAACCAAGACATAGGCATGGTGTTTAAAAGGTATGGGTGAATACCTTTTATAAAACAAATAAAATTATGTAATTAATTACCAACAAGATTATGTAAGAAACATCTTAAACTTGAAAATTGTGTGGCATACTCCATAATCGATAAATAATATTGACCAAAACCCATGAACCAAATAACTTTCTAATCCTTATCTTTATTGGGATATTTCAATTGAATTAAAAATAACTGAAAAATTCCCAAGACATTCTTTCAAGTATAAAAGAGAGAATCGCAACTTCCCACCACTCCTGACTACGTCCCTCAAATAAAGAATTGATAGACATGAATCTTATAGAATCAAGAGTCTTGAGAAAATAAAAGATCCCATAAAATTCTTCAAGACACTAAATTTTCTCAAGATAACCTTGATCAACTTTATGAGAATGTGTATGACAATCCAAGAAGTCAAATATGGGGTTTAAAGGATGGAAGGTGTCTGGCTCCACCACTCAGTAAGGAGTCTGGGCAGATTCATCGACAACAGATGCCACTCCTAAAAACCATAAGGACCACTCTAAAAACTAGACTAATGAATTAACATTCTATATTTCATGTAAAAATACATGCGGTACATATTTGTTCATCATCAAACACATTCTCTTCAAATCAGGCATAATAAAAACCCGAAATAGAATACAAGCAAGCCAAAAAGTTTTAAACAATCCATAAAACACTTTATTAAAGAATAATTGATATCAAACCATAATATATTTATCCATTTATGAAACATTACTCTTTCCATTAAAAATGATAAATCTTGTTATAAATCCATCACATTTTTTATAAATACCTTACTATCTCATGGAAATTATTTTATACTTTCAAAAACATTAGTCCCATTTTCTAATTATCAAAACCATTTCTATTTCAAACCCATTACCAAAAAAATCTTCTTAAAACTTTTATTTAACACATAATCAAAGAGTCTTTGAAAATTAGTTTTTTCCAACAAAAAATTTCATAAGAACACACCTTTTGGTAATTTAAAACATTTCTCAAAGAACTCAAAAAACTTGTTTTAATCCATAATTTTATTTTAGAAAGGAATTTAAAATCATAAACAAGGGATTAAAGTTGAAACAACCTCACAATAGCATGAAACAAACCACATCCATAACCTTCACAAATGACCCCACATAAATCTTGTAAAAAATGGAACGTGTTTCTAAGTTCAGGTTAGAGTATAACTATACATGGCTTGGTAACATAGGCTGATAAACCACACACCTACCACATAATAGTTCATGGATTGAATTTCAGATCAGTCACACTAATTCCTCATAGTTTACTAGATCATTAAGGCATAGTGAAACTTGGGTAATATTTTTGTTCCAACCCAAAACTCATAAGAGATTCCCAAAATCAAATATAGTATCCTTAGGAATATAAATCTCATTTTTCATTAGGAAACCAAAAACTCAAAAGAAAGACTCAAGTCCCCACATCCCTGGTAACTCAAGTCTCATCATGAAAAGTCAGTGATCAAGCACCCTCTCATGTACTACCTCTTGAGTCCCAAAAAATCTTAATATACTTTCATTCATGTCTCACCCCAAATAAGATAAGGTGTTTTCAAGTAAATACCTTCACTAATATTATTTTTGATGAACCATGTAATAACCTCAGTGCTAGTATCTCGGATCTAGTGCATTAATTTATTACATTGTCATAGATACAAGGTATCAAATCCTAAAGGACCAATCAGTCTAGTAGTTTTGGAAACTATATTTCAAAAATTATACCCATTTCACATTGGTAAATAAAAAATAAAACATGATACATAACAAAATAAAATGCTCAGCATCCTTGAAAACTCATTCAAAAGATTATTATTCATAACCTGGGGAAAGAAAACAAAATAATGGTGTAATAAAATTATAAGTAAGGTTTAAGTACAGTGGAAGATATCATGAATAAATAAGAATAATCAATATTTCAAGATAAATAACAGAGCAGACATTCTATTTAAATTACTAGATATAGAATAATAAATATGGCAAGGTAAATAACTATAAACACATTCCATTTAATAATAAACGGAAAATGAAGTGCATTCATAGATTTAATAATTGTGAAAACATCATGGATAATAATGAAAGATAAAATAAAGGCAATAATTAATTATCTAACATTATGTCTCAGGAACATTAAAACCTATACCATCAAGACGGTTTAAAACTATAGGTAGAAACTTATTTAACTTTGGCCAACTGATTTGTCTCATTAGACCTATCGAGATATCGAGGGGATATATAAGGTCTAAGCCCCACCCATCATTTAATTTCCAAATTATTCCTCATATATTGAATAATATATTTAATTTATGAACAATATGTCTTATCATCAAATATCTATATTGAGTAAAGGATGTGGATTTATCAATATTTCCCCAGTTAATCAAATAACTTTCAAAGTAAACACTATATGTAAAAATGGTATATGATTTAGTCAATAATAATATTCATTGAAATAGAGTATGTATATTTCCAATAAATTCAATGTCTAAGGAAAAATGATTACAATAAACTGATTGTTTCAAGAGAAAATTAATAATCACAAAAGAAAGTGAGATTTCACAATAACTTTTATCACTTCGTAATTTTCAAATCAAATCCCCTTAGATAAAATAATTAAAATTAAAACTTAAAATAGTATGAATAATAAATTAATCATGATACTACATGTCAAATAGTCATTATATACACCAAATACAAGTGAATTGGTGCATAATAATAAATAAGTCTCAACGGAATGTAAATTGGGACAAAATTCCTTACCTTATGCTCCTATTTGGTTGAACACTCTTTAACCTCCTATGTAATGGTTTTAAGAATGTTATTAACTTATACCAAAACTATATTAATATTATAATATCATATATTATACCTTTATAACATCTTATTAACCGTTTTTTAATAATCTTTCATTATTTTCATTGTTTCGGGTGTTAATTGCCTTGTTTTTTTACTATGTTTGACTTGTTATTTTTTTTGTCCCTCTTACTTAGATCATGATTTCATCATATATAGAATGTAAAACATGATTTAAATATAATATATATTTAGTATATATGTAATTATAGTGATCCATAAAATTTTTGTGATAGGAAATGAAATACATCGTTCATGGAGACGTTAGAATGTATGTACGCATGAACATTGTTTCCATTTTCTTGTCATATTGAAAACATAAAATTAAATTATATGTGTAGAGACCCGAATCTTGACATACATAGATATCACATTACTTTTTCGGAATACTTAGTACATAACAAAAACACACACACAAGGACCGT
Source organism: Viscum album (assembly GCA_963277665.1). Classification (NCBI taxonomy): domain Eukaryota; kingdom Viridiplantae; phylum Streptophyta; class Magnoliopsida; order Santalales; family Viscaceae; genus Viscum; species Viscum album. The sequence goes on from OY728145.1 coordinate 196,660,202, forward strand.
AATAGTTTAGTGTCTTTGGAAACTCAGAATATAATCTTCTAATCGTGGTGAAAGATCTTCAACATCTCCCATAAAGATCTTCTTTTCTTAAAACCTAAATCCTTTCTTTATACCCTGGGGAAAAGAAAACATAAAAGGGTGAGCTCAAATGCTCAGTAAGGATAAACAAAAGAAATATCAATCACATCATATTCATAAGAACATATCTTTTGGAAATCTTAACCTGCAAAAGAGATCATAATTTCATAACATGGGATAAATCATAGTAGTGAAATGTAATCCCAATAATAATAACTTAAAACATGAAACTTTGTCTAATACACACATAATCATAGAGAATCATTTCTTATTAGTCAAGACTCATTTCCAAGACTATCTTAGTGGACAAAGTCCCTTTCTGAACCGAGTTCATTCCTCGTTTCAGTCTTGTTTCACTGAACCGGTATAACCTACCATTCCAGCCATGTCTATCTCATGAGATATAAAATATTTACCCAATACATTGGAGGGAGATATAGGTCCCACCCATCTCATAATGATACCATTCTTATGTGTGCCACAAATTCATAAACCATACATCATAGCATAACCCATGTAATAAAAATGGGAATCTTAAACATCGTGACATCATAAAACAATTCATATAAGATAAAGTGATTCGTAAAATATTTCCATCACAACATAATCAAATCAATGTAATAATAGGTATAAAAACAGAACCCTTTATTATCTTAGATGGAAAATAATTTTGATAAAACACTTGAACTCCATTCTTGAGGAAAATATCCTTTCTACTTCAAAAACACTTTTCATTTCTTAACATGTCATAAAATTATAAATAAAAGAAGTTAATTAAAAATAAACTTGAAAACTTATAAGGGAAGATTCTTGGAAATAATGTTTTAAAAATCCATTCATGTCGTATAAGTTAAAAGAAAACATTCTTCTCGTACGTTTGTCGGAAAAGTCAAAAAGTACCTCGTACGAAAAACGACAAAAGATTCCTTTCATATATTTTACTAAAAACTCACCGAAGGGTAAAATTGGATATAAACTATTGTATAAGGATATAAATATTACATATTGGGGAAACATGGATGTGGATGATAAAATACACCCCAATAAATACCAAAGTATAAAAAATCTCAGATAAAAATGAGATTGTGATATTTCCCTTACCTTAGGTCCGATTTGCTTCGTAAGTGTCCGAACCTCCTGTATAATGATTTAAATAATGTCATTGACTTATTCCAGAATCATAATTATTTTTATGATATCATATATGGTCGTATTCTTAGCTTCTTATTAGTAATATTTCATTACTACTTGTTATTCGGGTGTTTATTACTTTTTGTTCTTATGCGTGTTTTGTCGAATAAATTCTTATTCTTCTCTTTAAGTTATAGATACCTCATTTATAGAATGTTATTAGTGTAATATATATCATATTCATTCATTAAATTCATTTATATAACCATTATGCAATGAAGATCATGTAGAACGAGTCGCATCACATCGTGGAGACGGTATTCCGTACGTACGCACGAGTGATGATATCGTTCCTAGGATCGTGGAATTGTATTGGAGTGTATTTATACTATTTCAGAATCAATATAAATTTATAATAGTCATATATAGTCATTATTTACACCATTATACCCATCCAAGTAAGGTGGTGGTGGAAAGTATATTACACCACTGCGTGGAGACGGTATTCCGTACGTACGCACGCGTGGTGATTTCTTTTTCCGTATGATGGATAAATGGTGAAATAGGGTTGTTTCATACTTATAATAACATATCAGTATATGATTTATACTGATGTTATTACTTCATAATGGAAAAACTAAATAAGAAGAAGTGGAAGAATAAATAAAGATGAATGAATCGATAACGGAAATTACCTCTTCTTTGAAGTGCTTCTTTGAGACCTCCTTTTAGGGAACTAAAATAGGTCTTTGAAGAAGATCAGAACCTCTAGGATGTTTCTATGGAAGTGTAGAGGAGAAATTTTCATGGTTTGGCAGAGCTTGAAGGCTCAAAGTGGTATGAGGAAGAGGGGGAGGAGGTGCCCTTTTATAAGGGAGGAGAGGGGCACCTTTGGAATAACTAAAAATATTATTTTATTATAAAGTCAAATTCGGTTTTTAATAGCTCCAAATTGATATATTTAAAAGATAAGGTGGGTAGGGGTAGAACGCCTCTCATACAATAGAATTTAGACAAGTTTAGGTGTCAATTTTAACCTTATCATTTAGATTTAACTTTAAGTTAGATAATTTAACTTTTACCGTGTCTTCTTATTTTCTTACACTATAAGGTTAATAAACTTACCATATCAAGCCAAACGAACCCCAATTTGTTTATTATTAATATATATAGCCTTATATAAGTCATTTGGCCGAACCTTATATTTTTAGGAATAAAATAACAATTAGTAATATAATATTTGTTTTAAAAACTATTTTATGTCAATTTTGACACTATTTAGTAATTGATTTTTGTGAAAATCATAACAGAATGATTAGTTCGAACCAAGTTACTTAAATCAATACTAACATGTCATATTAACCTATAAAATTAGTTTAATTCATAAAAAGTCTCAAATTACATTTATTTGGGTATTTATAACATCAATTATGTCAATATTTCATTAATAAGATAATTACTGCATCATCGTTGTGTCATAAATAAATTAAATTATTTAATGTCTAAAAATTACAAATAAAATACCATTATGTAGGAAATCGTTTTATCTTTATAATTAATATTTATAGTTGAAATTGTCTTATGTATAACCCTATATTAAAAATGATTTACTTATTAAACTTTGATTTTAACTATTTTAACCCTTCTTTAAATAAATTAATAATAAATCTCCTAATCTAATCCAAGTGGGCTTAAATGATCATATTTTATTCCTAAGGTTGTTTTTGGTCGAATTACACTTATACAATAGAATTAGGACACGTTTTAGGGTAATAATAATATCATTTTTACCCTTAATTGCCCTATTTACTTTTAACCGTGGTAAAAAAAAGTAAAAAGTTACTATTCACCAAAAATTATTTTCATCTCATTGAACCACATTTTAGTCCTTGATATTAACTGTGTCTCTCGGATTTTCAAAATTCCACTCACAGAAGCGGTAAAATTAAGTTTTATGAAAAATTCAGTTTTTTAACTACCACTTAGTGGTTTCACTATTCATCAAAAAATGAAAGTTTCCAGAAAAATACAAAAAATTAAGCCTAAGCTATATTTGATATTATGAATTCAAAAATGATGTCTATTTTACCAAATTTAAAACATATCAGTTACATTAATTAATTTCAAAATTAATTCCCGTCGTCAAAACAAATAGCCTGTTTTTTATAGATAATAACTATCAAAAGATTGACACTTGTTTATGTATGGTTTAAATGTGAAATTACATCCAATGACCAACATTTTATTAAATTGTAAAAATATATTCTAAATAAACTTTAAAACCACTCAAATTAATAATTTATCACTATTAATTATTTTGATTAAAAAAGTTGTTTTTAATTAAAATTTAGTAATTTTCAATATTCATCAGAATATGAAAGTTATCCGAAAAGTACCAAAATTTCACCCTAATCTAATTTCGATATTCCGAATCCAAAAATGAATTCCATTTTGAGAGATAAAATTTCTAAAATTTTAAAAGGTGGTTATTACTATTCATAACGGCTAGTTTTAATAATATTTTAATAGCATATCGTTGTTTAGTGAAACTCGGTATTGCATACTACACACGCTATCGAGGAAGGTCGCGATTGCGTGTAATAAAAGGAAAGTCAAAGATGCGTGTTGTGAAATCTCCTTTTGGTGTAGCGTACAACACAAGACATTAATGAAATTAAAAAGAATATTTTTCATAAAATCTCAGGGTGTTACATTCTACCCCCCTTAAAATGAATTTCACCCTCGAAATTCGTCGGGGTTATAAATGGTTTACTATTCGAAAGTTTCTATGATAGAAACCCACATCGTAAAAAGGAATACCAAAACCAATCTTTAAAAAAAAGTATGAAACGTAACGGTTACCCAAATAAACTAATCACTGGGTTTCCACATAGGTGAAAATATGGATATGGAAGAGAAATCTAACCATCATGTTCTGATGGAGAGTGGTAGAGAACATGGATATGGAAAAGCCAGCAATCACAAAACCATAAATTTGTGACGATATAAGGTACCATCTGATTCATCAGATATAAGAGCACTAGGACAACATTTTTGGTTTTCAAGATCGTTTCCCTAAAGTTGAAGAAATTTGAATTAGAAGAAATACTTTCTTGATTTCGGTATAGTCTCACTATTGGTCGTTCTTTGGACAATTTCCACTTCATCTCTTAAATAAATGAATTTGAATTTGTCATTCATGATGTGATAGCAGATCATGTCATAGAATGATGGGTCATTCCATCTGTCTCAAACAAAAGGTTAGAAAAGTTATCAAAAAATACATAAGTCCATCTATAGTGAGATTAATCATATATGGTTCCTAAAATGGACATATACTTCATATATCATACTACTTAATATAATAAAACTAGTTTATACTAAACAGGGACTTCCTGTAGGCCAGTGGTAGGCGATAAAGGCCAGTCGCACTTCGGTTGTGGGTTCGATTCCCACGGCCTTGTCCGACGCGATGGGCTGTCGCCCGTCCTGCAGGTTGTCCTTTTTCAAAAACTACATTACTATAACATCCCATAAATAATATCAAAAAATAGTTCTATCCTTAAACAATACTAACTTTTGTCCAACATAATCCATTCCAATCATTAGGTTTATCTAAAATACTTCGGTCCAAGCTCATATTATAAAGAAAACTATTACTTGAAATATCATCAACCATGCATGTGAATACCATCATTTATCCCCCATATATCTTGTTGGTCACATTCCAATCATGTGAATACCTTATTCATGTATTCTCTTGAGAAATGAATACCCATTAAACTTTAGTGAAAACCTGAATGCTGTCAAAAGTTAACTCTTTCCACATACCAAAATCTAAAAATTCTATATACTCAAACCATGATATAACATTCTCCTTATATCAGTCATGAGCTCATGAATACTATCAAACATTTAATTTTCTCCTTATCCCTTCATTATGCACATATAATCTACATTCCAAAAATATCTGAATAACCTTTCATGGATACGGGTACCATTAATCATACACTTTCAAAACTCAAGGAAAGACAACAGTGTAACAATCCTTAGATGTCTCTTTATTCCATAGTACCATGAGATTACTTATACAACATTACACATGATAAACATGTAATCACTCCACTACATTCTTAAATTATTGACTGAGCTTCAACAATTCTTTCATCTCACATATCATTTGTAGTCTCTTCATCATCATCAACATAAATACTACCCATATGACCATACTGATTCTCTTCATGAGACTTTCCCTTAGGGAATTGGTTTGCATAATTCCCGTACATTCCACATTTAAAACATTTAACCATTTTTGATGTCGTAGCAATACCATTATCCTCATCCCTGGTGTTAACTGAACCTTTTCCTTTCACTTACTGGCTTTGTTTCCTTCTTTTCCACACCCAAAGTATCTTCCAGTTCCTTTGAAACATTCTCCTTGATTCCTCTTCCCACATGATTTACATAGGGTAAATTGAACTTTCTTTCCTCTATGATCATCATGAAACTCCATCTTTCTCTTATTAGTCGAGTCAGGAAACTTAACAAATTTTACTTTATTGATCATATTATGAGATTGATGATTCGACATAATAATGATGTTTGGACTTCCAAATCCCATTTCATTTGGTTGCTCATGAATAATATCATTCCATTGTCCATCATATCCTCCATTATCGTGAATCATCTTGTTTCCAGCCATTTTCTAAAACCCAAAAAGAATAGTGTGAGAGGTAAAAATCATAATAAAGGGGGGATTAACTTAAATATATAACATCTTTGGTTTAATCTAATATCGTTGACATAGTTCTAGGACTATATTCTATACGTATACTTATCCTTAGGTACATCCCTAGACATACCTTAGAAATATCTCTAGGGATCTCACTAACGTTTTCGCATCCTAGTTTCCAAAGGTTGACTAAAACTTTCCTCTGATACCAACTGTAGAGACCCAAATCTTGATGAACATAGATATCACATTACTTTTGCGGAATACTTAGTACATAACAAAAACACACACACAAGGACCATAATAGTTTAGTGTCTTTGGAAACTCGGAATATAATCTTCTAATCGTGGTGAAAGATCTCCAACATCTCCCATAAAGATCTTCTTTTTTTTCTAAACCTAAATCCTTTATTTATACCCTAGGGAAAAGAAAACATAAAATGGTGATCTCAAATTCTCATTAAGGGTAAACAAAAGAAATATCAATCACATCATATTCATAAGAACATATCTTTTGGAAATCTTAACCTGCAAAAGAGATCATAATTTCATAACATGGGATAAATCATAGTAGTGAAATGTAATCCCAATAATCATAACTTAAAACATGAAACTTTGTGGCATACACACATAATCATAGAGAATCATTTATTATTAGTCAAGACTCATTTCCAAGACTATCTTAGTGGACAAAGTCCCTTTCTGAACCGAGTTCATTCCTCGTTTCAGTCTTGTTTCACTGAACCGGTATAACCTACCATTCCAGCCATGTCTATCTCATGAGATATAAAATCTTTACCCAATTCATTGGAGGGAGATATAGTTCCCACCCATCTCATAATGATACCATTCTTATGTGTGCCACAAAATCATAAACCATACATCATAGCATAACCCATGTAATAAAAATGGGAATCTTAAACATCGTGACATCATAAAACAATTCATATAAGATAAAGTAATTCATAAAATATTTCCATCACAACATAATAAAATCAATGTAATAATAGGTATAAAAACAGAACCCTTTATTATCTTAGATGGAAAATAATTTTGATAAAACACTTGAACTCCATTCTTGAGGAAAATATCCTTTCTACTTCGAAAACACTTTTCATTTCTTAACATGTCATAAAATTATAACTAAAAGAAGTTGATTAAAAATAAACTTGAAAACTTATAAGGGAAGCTTCTTGGAAATAATGTTTTAAAAATCCATTCATGTCGTATAAGTTAAAAGAAAACATTCTTCTCGTACTTTTGTCGGAAAAGTCAAAAAGTACCTCGTACGAAAAATGACAAAAGATTCCTTTCATATATTTTACTAAAAACTCACCGAAGGGTAAAATTGGATATAAACTATTGTATAAGGTTATAAATATTACATATTGCGGAAACATGGATGTGGATGATAAAATACACCCCAATAAATACCAAAGTATAAACAATCTCGGATGAAAATGAGATTGTGATATTTCCCTTCCCTTAGGTCCGATTTGCTTCGTAAGTGTCTGAAACTCCTGTATAATGATTTAAATAATGTCATTGACTTATTCCAAAATCATACTTATTTTTATGATATCATATATGGTCATATTCTTAGCTTTTTATTAGTAATATTTCATTACTACTTGTTATTCGGGCATTTATTACTTTTTGTTCTTATGCGTATTTTGTCGAATAAATTCTTATTATTCTCTTTAGGTTATAGATACCTCATTTCCAGAATGTTATTAGTGTAATATATATCATATTCATTCATTCAATTCATTTATATAATCATTATTCAATGAAGATCATGTAGAACGAGTCGCATCACATCGTGGAGACGGTATTCCGTACGTACGCACGAGTGATGATATCGTTCCTAGGATCGTTGAATTGTATTAGAGTGTATGTATACTATTTCAGAATCAATATAACTTTATAATATTCATATATAGTTGTTATTTACACCATTATACCCATCCAGGTAAGGTGGTGGTGGAAAATAGATTACACCATGGCGTGGAGACGGTATTCCGTACATACGCACGCGCGGTGATTTCTTTTTCCGTAGGATGGATAGATGGTGAAATAGGGTTGTTTCATACTCATAATAACATATAAGTATATTATTGATACTGATGTTATTACTTCATAATGGAAAAACTAAATAAGAAGAAGTGGAATAAGAAATAAAGATGAAAGAATCGGTAACGGAAATTACCTCTTCTTTGAAGTGCTTCTTTGAGACCTCCTTTTAGGGCACTAAAATAGGTCTTTAAAGAAGACCAGAACCTCTAGGATGTTTCTAGGGAATTGGAGAGGATAAATTTTCAGGGGTTGGCCGATTTTGAAGGCTCAAAGTGGTGTGAGGAAGAGGGGGAGGAGGTTCCCTTTTATAAGGGAGGAGAGGGGCACCTTTGGAATAACTAAAAATATTATTTTATTATAAAGTCAAATTCGGTTTTTAATAGCTCCAAATTGATATATTTAGAAGATAAGGTGGGTAGGGGTCTAAATCCTCTCATCAAATAGAATTTAGACAAGTTTAGGTGTCAATTTTAACCTTATCATTTAGATTTAACTTTAAGTTAGATAATTTAACTTTTACCGTGTCTTCTTATTTTCTTACACTATAAGGTTAATAAACTTACCATATCAAGCCAAACGAACCCCAATTTGTTTATTATTAATATATATATCCTTATATAAGTCATTTGGCCGAACCTTATATTTTTAGGAATAAAATAACAATTAGTAATATAATATTTGTTTTAAAAACTATTTTATGTCAATTTTGACACTATTTAGTAATTGATTTTTGTGAAAATTATAACCGAATTATTAGTTCGAACCAAGTTACTTAAATCAATAATAACATGTCATATTAACCTATAAAATTAGTTTAATTCATAAAAAGTCTCAAATTACATTAATTTGGGTATTTATAACATCAATTATGTCAATATTTCATTAATAAGATAATTACTGCATCATTGTTGTGTCATAAATAAATTAAATTATATAATCTCTAAAAATTAAAAATAAATACCATTATGTAGGAAATGTTTTTATATTTCTAATTAATATTTATAGTCGAATTTATCTTATGTATAGCTCTATATTAAAAATGATTTACTTATTAAACTTTGATTTTAACTATTTTAACCCTTCTTTAAATAAATTAATAATAAATGTCCTAATCTAATCCAAGTGGTCTTCAATGGTCATATTTTATTCCTAAGGTTGTTTTTTGTCTAATTACACTTATCCAATAGAATTAGGACATGTTTTAGGGTAATAATAATATCATTTTTACCCTTAATTACCCTATTTACTTTTAACCGTGGTAAAAAAAAGTAAAAAGTTACTATTCACCAAAAAATATTTTCATCTCATTGAACCACATTTTAGTCCTTGATATTAACCGTGTCTCTCGGATTTTTGAAATTCCACTCACAAGAGCGGTAAAATTAAGTTTTATGAAAAATTCAGTTTTTTAACTACCACTTAGTGGTTTCACTATTCATCAAAAAATGAAAGTTTCCAGAAAAATACAAAAAATTAGGCCTAATCTATATTTGATATTATGAATTAAAAAATGATGTCTATTTTACCAAATTCAAAAACATATCAGTTACATTAATTAATTTAAAAATTAATTCCCGTTGTCAAAACAAATAGCGTGTTTTTTAGAGATAATAACTATCAAAAGATTGACACTTGTTTATGTATGGTTTAAATGTGAAATTACATCCAATGACCAACATTGTATTAAATTGTAAAAATATATTCCAAATATACTTTAAAACCACTCAAATTAATAATTTATCACTATTAATTATTTTGATTAAAAAAGTTGTTTTTAATTAAAATTTAGTAATTTTCAATATTCATCAGAATATGAAAGTTATCCGAAAAGTACCAAAATTTCACCCTAAGCTAATTTCGATATTCCGAATCCAAAAATGAATTCCAATTTGAGAGATAAAATTTCTAAAATTTTAAAAGGTGGTTATTACTATTCATAACGGCTAGTTTTAATAATATTTTAATAGCATATCGTTGTTTAGTGAAACTCGGTATTCCGTACTACACACGCTATCGAGGAAGGTCGCGATTGCGTGTAATGAAAGGCAAGTCAAAGATGCGTGTTGTGCAAGCTCCTTTTGGTGTAGCGTACAACACAAGACATTAATGAAATTAAAAAGAATATTTTTCATAAAATCTCGGTCTATTACAATATGCATACATATATATATATATATATTATAGTTCCAATATCATGTTTATGTCATATAAATCATATATTTTTATTGAAACCATCCTTAATACATTCCATGTAGAGCATGAACGAATCACATTGTTTAGCGAGGCGGTAGTTCGTCGAACACACGAACGATGTTAACGTATTCCCACAAAATGGAAAGAATGATGGTATGTGTTATATACTAATTCAAAATGAATAATAATATCATATATATCATATATATCATATATATAAACTATAAATTAATCATTATTCTCAACCATTAAAAGTTTTAATGGAAGAACAAATGACATCAGTTCACAGGGCGGAAGACGACACAGAGGAAGATAGGGCGACTGAGGCAATTTGAGCTAATGGATATGATCTAAAAAGTGTTTTAACTTCAAGTGAATATTTACTATGTTAATAAATCCAACATTGAAAGGAAATGTAGTTCTACTCTTCCTTATAATCTAATGAGTGAGTTTGGCTGACCTAAAGCATTTAACGAGGTGCGCTCCCGATAGACCCATGTAGGCATTTTGCATAACCTATACATGCAGGCGGAGACCCATTTAACTTATGCACATGCCTAAATATGGCCTTGGGACTTATCCATGCCTCTTCCTCGTATAGAATCCCATGGGATTGGCTGAGTGCATTGTTCTTACTTAAGCAGTGGCTAGCCAATACACTTGGCTGCCTTTGGTGGAGTAAATTTTTTGTTAAAAAAAATAAAATGAAAAATAAGAATTACTCATATAAGGTAAATTTATTATTGTTTTACTTGTTATTATTAATATTATTTCACAAATTCCCACCTAAAATTATTATTTAACTAAATTTTATAATAGTTGAAAAGTAGTAAATTATTAAAAAACATTTTTAACATAAAATTACTTCTACTAACTATTATTACTGCAGTAATAAAAGTGCAACTAATTAAAGCTAGTAAATATTTTAAATTGACAATAATAAGTAATTAAAAAGTAATTATATTATAATAATTTGAGATTTATAAATTTACAAATCAAAAAAAAGACCTTTATTTAAATAATTAATATTAAAATAATATATTTTCATTAAAATTTTCTCAGTAAAAATACAATTTCTTGAAAATTAAAAGTTAAATTTTATAGCTTGTTTTCCAAACTTATTCTGATTAAATAAAATAACTTAATTTCCTAAAATATTTTTTTACTGAAAGGTTTATTAATTGTTTTAAATTATAAAAAAAATATTTATTAAGATTTAATAATATTCTTAAAATTCTAGGATGTTACATTCTACACCACTTAAATGGAATTTCTCCCTCAGAATTTGTTTGTTGTACTTAAGGAAAATTATAAAATTCCATTTTCAGAATTTGGAAAACTATAATCTCTAGAATTATATATTATTAGAGGTAACTTAATTACCTGGGAGTTAAAAAGTGGATTTCTGACTCTTAGATTTTTCCTGGATCTGAAAGGTTATAAAACATTTGTTCTACTTAGAAAATCAACCTATTTTTAACCAAACTTACTAGTATCCAAAGTTATCTAAACTATTCCTCTGATACCAATAGTAATGACCCCAACCCCAATAGCATGGAGCCAATTCATTACTTTATTACATTGGTATAGATATGGGATATTGAATCCCAAAGGACCGGTTATTTTAGCAGTTTTACAAACCAGATCACATACTTAATACCCATTTTATATTGGGAAATATAAAATGAAACATGATACATAAAAAATAAAACCCTCATCATCCTTGAAAACTCATTTAATGGATTCCTCTTCATAATATAGGTAAAGTAAACAAAATAAGGGTGAGTTCAAATGCTCAATAAGATTTAAGTACAACAGAATCTATCATGAATCAATAAGAATAATTTAAATGGAATTTTAAATAACTGAGAACACATTCCATTTAAATAAATAGATAAGGAATAATCAATATTTCAAGCTAAATAATTGAAAAAGCATTCCTTTTAATCAATAAACTGAGAATGAAATGTGTAACAATCCAAACCCCAGTAGCCCAGAGTTAGTGGTTACTTTATTACAATGACATAGATACAAGAGATCACATCATGAAGGATCAATCAATTTAGTATTCTTGAAGAACTAGATATATACATGGTTCCCATATTACATTGGTAATTAAACATAAAACATAACAAAGGAAAATAAATTAATTCCTTGACACTTATTCAAAGATTTCATCTTCATAGCCTGGGGAAGGAAAACAAATAAATGGGTGAGCTCAGATTCTATGTAAGGGTTAGGTACAGTGGAAGATAACTTGAATCAATAAGTATAATCAACATGGTAAGGTAAATAACTAAAAAACAACTGAAAATCAATAAACTGGGAATTAAAATTCATCCATAGATTTTTCTCATAGTTAAAATCCTCTAGATAATAATAATTGAATTTTAAATATAGGAAATGATTAATGATTGGATGTAATGTATCTAGCACACAAACCATTATACCATTAATACTTTTCACAAGATGGTATAATTTTCTGGGTATAAACCCGTTTGATTCTTCTTGGAAACAAATTCAAAGGTTTTTTTACCAATTTATTTTATCTCATGAGACTATTGATGCATCGAGGGACTTGCATTAACCGGTCCCCAACCCATAGGGCTTGCATTAAACGGTCCCCAACCCATGTCATACCAGTCTAAATAATTCCTTGTATATCTATTTAATTAATAAATAATGTGCCTCTTCATAAAATATCTATATTAAATAAAATATATAGATTCATAAATATTTCCCCAGTTAATCAAATAACTATCAAGGTAAACATCGTATGTAAAAAATGGTATACGACTTAGAAAATAATCATATACCTAAAATAATATATTTATAAGGTTAAATAATAATAGATCATGAAAAGTTATGTCTAATTTAATTTAAAATATTTAAAAAGAGTGTTTAAGAGATTTTGTAAATGAGCCACTTCGATGCGGTTTCAGGGAAAATATAAGTCTTTAAAGTGGAGAAAGGCATAATTAGTTTCATAAAACCAGAAATGAACTAAGATAGTTTTTTCATGATAAAAAGAGATATTTTATAAAAATAATGGTTTCTTAAAATAGATTATGTAGTGTACTTGAAAATGGGTAAGAAATTGGGAATCTCCTTTTAATCGGGTTTTCTTATCAGGAGGAATTGAGAAGGCAACCTTATAAAACAAATATTTTCCCATAAAAGAAAGAATAATTGATCTAGATACATTTTTTTGGAACATACACATATAATATAGAAGAATTAATTAATAATAATTAAGAATTACATTGAGGCAAAGGGAAATAAAGTGTAACCTGAAGGAAAAAATGGGGTTTCTGAGAGAATCCCTTACCATTTTGAAATCAATCGAATCATATTCCCCATAAAATTAATAATTATCAAATGAGGAATTGAATAACATGACTATATATATTCATGATATGATACATAAAATTTTAGTATACATACACCACACATAATAAATAAGTGGAAAATAAGGAAAATCTTACAGAAATAAAAGTGAGATGAGAAACCCCATACCTTATTTCTAAAAGCATTATGCACTTGTAATTAATGTACTAGATAATAAAATTAGATATTTTAATTACTTGATTTATAACCTATACAATATTTTTTTTTATAATTTTATTTAGTTTATTTATTATCATTCATATGAGTTCTGATGTTTAATTTTGTTGTTTCAGAAGTGTTAGTTTCATGGTTTTATGGTCGTTTCCCTTGTGTATAATTATGGGATTTCTTGTAAAATGGAAGAAAAACTGTAGAAGTAAAATTATTTAGTATTAATGAACTTTAATAATTTTAAATGGTCTCATATATCATTTTTTTATATTATATAATAATGATTCATTAGATAAAATGTTGACGAAAATGTTTTAATTTATTTTGGTGATTTTTACGACCATCGTGAACTTGTATAATTTTATTTGATATTATATTTATATGTTGGTTTTAAAACATGATACAGATTAATTAAAATATTATTTAACCATAATAATGATTGTATTTCCATCCATGAAGGCGATAATGGAAAAAAACTCATCATCCATAAAGGCGATGAATCAACACCTCACGGACGATGTTTTCTTTTTTAGAATAAAAGGAGAAGACGAGAGATTTTATCATGTATATTCCATTACCAAAATAAAATTATAGTATATATGTAATAATTTAGTTATCATTACACTTTCTGTATGGATATTTGAGGATATAATAAGAAAAATAAAAGGAATTGAAAGAGAAGGATTGAGGATTCTACCTCTTGAATATTATCTCCTTGAGAACCTCTTTAAAGCACTTGGAATTTGTATTTTTTTGAGACTAGAAGCTCATGGATGTGAGGAATAGGTTTGGAATATGAATTGGTCAAAATATTAGAAATATACAATTCTTGGAAGTTGTGATGATAATGCGTGGTGAGGGGTGGTATTTATAGTAGAGGAGAGGGGTGTTTTTTATTATTTTATTCATTAGTTTATTATTTTGACCCAAGACTATCAATAGTGATGATTCTTGTGACTAAGTATAGTAACTAGGGAATTTAAGTTATAAATAATGGGTTCTTATATTATAAATTACTCAAAAAATCAAGTATTTAACTTATAATGTTAAATACTGTAAATTACTATATTTCACTATTCACCAAAAATTCAACTATTTCAGAACAAATCCTAAAATTTTACCCTAAAAATTTTTAGATGTGTATATTTCAAAAATAGACTCCATTTTATGAAAATAATTTTATAAATATGAGAAATTGAATTTTTAATTAAAATCATGATTTAATAAAAAAAATGATTTTATTGTTATAAATGATTTTAAGACACTTTGAAAAATTAATTATAGTCTCATAAAATAATATTATAATTATAATAAAATAAAATATTAATTTATGAATCTATTTTATGAAAATAAATTTTCTTTCAAATAATTATATTAATTATAAAATTGTAAATAAACATTTACGTTCCACAAAAATATCAACATTAATTTATCATTTTTAAAACATTTATTTACTTATTCTATGATATAAATATATCATATTTTCTTTTATAAGATACCTAAATTTTATTTATAATTTCATAGGCGATTCTATTATTAGAATGGTTATATTACTATTCCTAACATTCACATTACTATTCCTAGCAATCACAAAACTATTTCAACGGTCATGTTAATATTTAATAGTATATCATTGTTTGTTTAAGTTTGGTGTTGTGTGCAATATAAGATATAAAATGGATTGAATTTATTTCAGAAGATACATAAAATCTTGAGGTGTTATATTCTCTCCTCCTTCAATAAATTTCATCCTCGCAATTCTGAAGTTTCACTTCGAAAATCAAAGGTTGATACTTGAAAATTCCTTTATGGGAAACCCACATTGTAAATTGGGTTAATAATACATTCTCTCAATAATAGGGAAATTTAAATGTGAAGCTCACCAAAAAATTAGGCATTTAAAAAGGATAACATTAGTTCAAAGTGAAAATACAATCATGAAATAAAATCTAACTATCAAGTTTTTATGGAGAGTGATAGAGAACATGTTCATTAGAAATTTAACCATAAAAAACCCATAAATATTTGATCAGTTAAAAGACCATTGATTTCTCATAAATAAAATTAAAAGGATGGTGTTTTTGTTCCAAAATACTTTTTCCTAGAGTTGAGGGTTTCTTTTACTATAAATAGAATCACTTGAGAAAATAAACTTATTTGATTCCTTTCCATGTCATAATATCATCCTTTGGTCATGATTTGATCTATCTCCACTTAATTTATTAAATCTATAGATGGATACTCAAGAAAAAAAATTATTCCTGAAGAAATTTTATGAATCAAAAGATCCACAAATCATTCATCCAGCCTATAAATTTTTATTGAAACTAAAATGGTTAGAAAAAATTATCCAATATGAAAAATCATAATTTAATCTTAATCAATAATATATTTAATCCATCCCATAAGTAGTTAACCTTAAGACTCATACAAAATATATCTCACAAATTCAAAGACCAAAAGTTTAGAATGAAGGTCACTAAATTTCCAAAATCAACTTAACATAAGATTCCCCCAAATAATGTAGCTATTATTATCAAATAACAAATATATATATGTATCCCTTAATCTCCTTTAAACCTTTATAAAAACATGCATGATTCCAATAGAAAAAATTTCAGGTTGTTGAATATATTCCTCAAATCTAAACATCTAATAATTCCAACACAACATAAACCATCAGATGACTAACCACCTTCATGGTCACCAATACTATCCTATAAACATCTATTTATTATTATCTCAACATCAATCACATATTTAGGGTTATCATTCCCATGTAATCTGTTTTCAATAAGATCAACTTACAACAGAATCACTTCTCTTGATTACTAGTGTTATTCATCACATGATTCCAATTCCTTAAAGAATAAGTAATGTCATAAAATCCTTATATATATCATGATTCTTATAACCAGATTATTATTGATAAATTCTCAAATAACATAATACTTGAGTCCAAACATAGTCATATTAATCATTTCTCTTTTTTTGTGGTATTAGCATAAGATTGAACATGATCAATTACCCTCTTTTGGGGTATATTCTTTTGACACTTGAGACATTTATTTTTGTAGTGTCCACCTCCTTACAGTTGAAGCATTGTATATTGGAAACAAATTTCTTACACTTGTAGTCACAATTGTAGTGTCCTTTCTCTCCACACTTGTAGAAAACTCATATTCCTTTTAAGCAAGTATCATGGTGTTTCTTTCCACAATTATCACATACTAGAAAATAAATATTTCTCTTCTTTCCTTTATCCAACCTTTTCCTAGTTTTACTCTTGTTATTGTTCTTCTCTTCAAAGCCATAATACTTATATAATTCTTTATTTGTCTCGTTAGCACGTGATACTATATCTTCAAATGATGATAAATTTTAGGAGACTTGCTCACTTATAAATATTGACATAAAAACATAAAATATTTTATCCTCCCTGCTCTTTGTATCATGTTCATTGGTGAGGTTCAAATTCCTTCTACGAGGTTCAATTTCTAGATGATGAAATAAACTAGAGTAGATCATATCATTATGAAATATAATGTATAATCTAAAAACTAGTGAAAAACTTAACACAAATTAGAAAAAAAATGTGTAGATAATCTCATAAACATGGTTTCTTCATAATGTTCTTCTATAATTGTCCTCAAAGTATATCAGAGGGTTATATTCTTTAATATAAGTTTTCCTACATCTATTTCTCATGGATTTTAAAAAACTTTCTCTGATAGAAACTGTAACAACCCTGACCCCAGTGGCCTAAATTCGGTGGTTATTTTATTAAAATGGCATAGATATTAGAGATCACATCACCAATGATCAATCGATTTAGTAGTCTTGAATAACTATATATATACATGGTTCACTTATTAAATTAGTAATTAAAAATGTAACATAGAAATGGAAAATAAAATTCTTCCTTGAAAATTATTCAAATATTTCATCTTCATAACATGGGGAAGGAAAAAAATAAAAGGGTGAGCTTAGATGGTCAGTAAGGGTTAGGTAAAGTGGAAGATAACTTCAATAAATAAGTATAATCAATATGGAAAGTTAAATAACTGAGAAACACATTTCAATCAATAAACTCAGAATGAAAATTCATCTATATATTTTTTTCATAGTGAAAATCCTATGTATAATAATAATTTGATTATATATATAGGAAATGATTAATTATTAGACGTCATGTATATGGAAAATTAACCATTATACCATTAATACCTTTAAAAATATGGTTTAAGTATTTGGTTAGAAATCTTTCTGATTCTGGTTGGAAAAAATGTGAAGGGTCTGTCACCAATTGATTTTATCTCAATAGACTATTGATGCATAAAGGGGTTTGCATTAACCGGTCCAAAACCTATAGGGATTTCATTAAACAGCCCCTAACCCATATAATACCAATCCAAATAATTCCTCATATATCTAGTTAATTAATAAATGATGTGTCTTATCATAAAATATTTTTATTAAATAAAATATACATATTTATCAATATTTCCCCAGTTAATCAAATAACTATCAAGGTAAACACCGTATGTAAAAAAGTGTTATATGGATTAGAGAATAACAATATCTATGAAATAATATATTAATAAGGTGATATATTCATATATAATGATAAATTATGTTTAACTTAAGTGAAAACATGTAAAACGATTGTTTAAGAAATTTTAGAAATGAGCCACTTCGGTGTAGTTTAAGGATAAATATAAGAGTCTTTAAAGTGTAAAAGGCATAATTGTTTGCATAAAATCATAAATTAACTAATATATTTTTTATGATAAAAATAGTGATTTTATAAAAATAGTGGTTTTTTAAAAAATATTATGTAGTTTACTTGAAAATGGGTAAGAAATTGGGAAGCTCCCATTAATCGGGTTTGCTTATCGGGAGGAATTGAGTAGGAAACCTTATAAAACATGAATTTTAATGTCAAATAAAGAATAATTAATATAGGTAAATATTTTTTTAATATAAACATAGAATTTTGGAGGGGTACTTAAGAATAATTAATAAATGCATTGGGTTACAAAGAGAGAAAGTGTAACACGAAGGAAAAAATAAGGGTTTGGAGAGAATCTCATACCACTTTGTAATCAATTGAATCGTATACCCCATAAAATTAATAATTATAGAATAAATAATTTAATAACATGAAGATAAATATATTAATGATATTATATATAAAATTTTATTATACATATACCACACATAAGAAATAAGTGGAAAATAAGGAAAGTCTCAGAGAAATAAAAGTGAGATGAGAAACACTAAACCTTATGTCTAAAATCATTCTTCACTTGTACTTAATTTCATGTATAATCAAATTAGATTCATTAATTACTTAATTAATAACCTCTTAAAATTATATTTTATATATTTTGATTTTATTTAATTTATTTATGGCCATTCTGATAATTTATAATGTTTAATTTCATTGTTCTGGAGGCGTTTGTTTCATGGTTTTATAGTCAGTTCCCTTGCGTATAATTATGATAATTCATATAAAATGGAAGAAAACTATATAAGTGAAACTATTTAGTATTAATGAACATAAATATGTTTAAATGGTATCATATATAATTTGGTTTTATGATATGAGGATGATTCATCAGATAAAATGTTGATGAAAATGTTTTAATTTATATTTACAGTTTTTATGACCATCACAAACTTTTATCATTTTATTTAATATTATGTTTATATGTTGGTTAAAAAACATGATATATATTAATTAAAATCTTATTTAACCATAATAATGGTTTTATTACCAGCCTTAAAGTTGGTAATTAAAAATTAATACTTGTCTTCCATGAAGGCGGTGAATCGATACCTCACAGACAATGTTTTCATTTTTAGAATAAAATGAGAAGATGAGAGATTTTATGATGGATATTCCATTAACAAAATAAAATTATAGTATATATATGATATTGGAATTTTAATTCCTATTTGGATAAGTGGACGTGAGGATATAATAATAAAACAAAACAAAATGAAAGAGAATGATTGAGGGTTTTACCTCTTGAATATCATCTCATTGAGAACCTCCTTAAGGCACTTGGAATTGGTATTTTATTGAGACAAAAATATCATATACATGGAGAATAGATTTAGGATAAGAATTTTGAATAATATTATAAATCTACACGGCTTATAATTTTTTAGGAGAAGGGTTGGTGAGGGGTGGTATTTATAGTGGAGAAGATGGTTATTTTTTATTATTTTATTAATTAGTTTATTATGTTGGTCCAAGACTATCAATAGTGATGATTATTGTGACTAAGTATAGTAAATAGTGCATTTAACTTCAAAATAATGGGTTCTTACATCATAAATGACTCAAAAACTCATGTATTTAACTTATAATGTTAAACACCATAAATTACCATATTTCACTATTCCCCAAAAAATCAACTATTTCATAAAACTCCCAAAAATTCACCCTAACCATTTTTAAATTTAAAGATTTAAAAAATTGACTCCATTTTATGAAAATAATTTTCTAAATATGAGAAATTTAATTTTTAATTAAAATCATAATTTTTTCTAAAGATATCGATTTTAATATTATAACTGATTTTACGACACTTTGAGAAATTAATTATGGTCTCATAAAATTATCTTATAATTATAATATAAAAAAATATTGATTTATGAATATATTTTATGAAATTAATTTTTTTAAATCATTATATTAATTATAAAATTGCAAATAAACATTTACATTACTGTAGCAGGTGCTGTAACAGTACTGTAGCAGGTACTGTAACAGTACTGTAGCAGGTACTGTAGTGGGAACTATGAAGTACTGTAGAAAGTACTGTAGTGGGAACTGTAGCAGGTACTATTTGGCATTATAGCAGCCAGGAAGATGACCCCATTTGGGCCTTTGGGCCACCGATTTGGTCTCTGAGTCCTTTAAGGCCTTCATGCCACCCATGCCTTCGGGTCAGTAAGGCCTTCGAGCCACCTCAAAGCCTTCGAGCCACCTTAAGTGCAGAAGCAAACCAGACAACCTACGAGGAACAATCTCTAAAAGGAGGATGAGCAAGTAGTTTTCACCACAACAGAAGCTAAACATATTTCAAGAATGAGTGGGTATGGCACCTGCCATCGGGATAAGCCTGTTCATGTATGGGAATGCCTAGTCGAACAGTCATGCGAAGGTGGAGAGTTGATTTCATGATGAAGATGCTGGGGAGGAGCAGTTCCAAGTAGTTAGTCTAGGTTGTATGTAATGTTTAAAGCCTATAGAAAAATGAATTCCTCTAAGGCCTACGGGCCATGTAATACTTACGCCTATGGGCCTTATAAGGGTTCCACCTCACCCCTTGAAAGGTGGATTATCAAAAATCAATAACAAATGAAGGCCTTCGGTCCATTGGAGGAGTGTTGTGTGAAACGTAAGCTATCAAATGAATTGAATTTATTTAATAAGATACATACCATAAAATATTAGAGTGTTATAAAATTCATCTATAGATTTTATCATAGTGAAAACATCATGAATAATAATTATAACTAAAATGAAGGAAATGATTAATTATCAGACATCATGTCTCAAGAACATGAAAACCTATACAATCAAGATAGTTTAAAACTATAGGTATAAACCCATTTAACCTTGGCTAACTAAATTGTCTCATGAGTCTTGTCGATGCATCGAAGGGATATATAAAGTCTAGGGCCCACCTTTCATTTCATTTCCAAATCATTTCTGTAAGAACCCGGTTCTTAGTTCTGAGGTACGGGCTTCTTCTTTTCTCTTTTTCTTAAGTGTTTTTAAGAAAATAAGGAAAATGGGGGGAAAATACCAAGTTTGGAAAGTACACGCTGTGTACTTTTGTCCGTGTGGAATGAGTACATAGGGCATGTGTCTGTGTCAGCGATGAAGGGTGTAGGAATCAAGTACACGCCGTGTAGTGGTCCCTTACACACCGTACAGTCAGTCGACAGGCGAATAGTAAGGCGGTGGCCATCTATACGACTGAACACGCCATGTACTCAAGGAGACATGCCATGTAGTCATGTAGGAAGATGAACAGTGTCACGCTGGCGAGAAGCCGCTAGAGGAACATTTTAAAAATAGGAAGTACACACCGTGTACTCAGAAGTACATGTCGTGTACTTTGTTTTTTTCGCTTAAAATGGGCAGTACACTACTATAAAATTGGGCTATAGTCACGGTCAAAAACCATGGATATAGGGGTCAAAACTGTGGCTATAACCTATAGCCACGGTTCCAGCTAGTTGTGGCACCTATTGGCGTGGCTATAGCTAAAAGTTATATCCACGGTTTTATTGGGCTATAGCCACGGTTTTAAACTATGGCTATAGCCCTATTGCCACGGTTTCACTAAACCGTGTCTATAACCCCCATATCTATCAACCTTGGAAGTTGGTCTATAGCCACGGTTTCCCCCTGTGGCAATAGGGTTATATCCACGGTTTATAACCGTGGCTATAGCCCAATAAAACCGTGGCTATAGCCCAAAATTAATTTTCGCCCATCGAGATTCGATCTCTGTACCTTCTCTATGTAGACCAAACACCTTTCCACTACTCCACAGACATCTTTGAGGATATATATATATATATATATATATATATTGTTAAATATATTATTAAAAACCGTGGATATAGCATGTAAACCGTGGCTATAAACCTTCCCGCCATTTTTTTGCGGGTGGGAGATCTATAGCCACGATTTTGATGAACCGTGGCTATAGTTCATGAAAAAAATACCCTATAGCCACGGTTTTTCCAAAATTGTGGCTATAACCCATTGAAAAAGACCCTATATCCACGGTTTCCTCCAAACCGTGGCTATAACCCTTTGAAAAAGACCCTATATCCACGGTTTGGGTGAAACCGTGGCTATAGATTTCAAAAAAAACATATAGCCACGGTTTCACTAAACCGTGGCTATAGTCTTTAAAATTAAACCCCATGGTTTTGTTTAAAACCATGGATATATCCTCTTTTTGTAGTAGTGGTAGCCTCCCCTATTCACATGGAAGGCTTAGAACCTGGGGAAGGAGTAGGAGTAGACAGCCGAATCATCGAGGATCCGCAGAGCGCACGTTTGGAATCTGTTTTCGCCTCGGACGATCTCGTTAGAACCGCACGGGTAAGCCCTACACTCTTCTTTAGTCGTTCTTACCAATTATTCCCCGAACGGGAGTTATTTTCATTTAAGAAAGAATTCTTTTACCTCAGATCTACGGCGTTCTTGGATGTTTCAGAAAGCGTCGTTCGCATATATTGTTCGTGGGTGTTTAAGGTAGGTGGCTTGGTGTTTATTTTCCAACTGTCATGTGTTTTGTGTGTTTTTGAGCTACGAACCCATATTTAGGGTGTCGTGAGGCTGAGGATGTGGATAATTTTAAATACCTATAATTTTATAGGTAATTAAATGTGATATTAAAATGTTGTTTGGGATCAGTGCTTGGATCTAGGACCACCCCGGGGGTGCATTCCTCTATTTAGCCATTTGTCCAGGATACCTGAGGGTATGCCTCTAAAGTAATGATTGTAGAATTGCCTTGAGAGGAATTACTTGTGAATATTTATTTGCATGTTGGGCATTGCTCGGTTACTTGCGCCTAAGGGCGGTGTTTTACTCAGCCCGAGGATGTTGTTTTACTTAGCCCGAGGGCAGTTGTTATCTTAGCCTGTGGGAAACTTCTTTCGAGCCTGAGGTAAATTGACTTTGTGCCTGAGGGAAACACTACCTACACATGAGGGAAAAAATTTGTTATGCCTGAGGGAAACTACCTGCGGGTTAGATTCTGATTACCTGAGGGTAAGGTCTTTCTTGTCTGAGGACGCTGACTGTTTACTTAGAAATGCACTGTGGTGTTTTCTTATAAAAAATAGATTAAATGAATAATTAAATGGAAATATAACTGGTAAGTTAGTTACTTTTGAGTACTTCTTAGTTTGTTTCATTTTACTACTGCACACTGTTGTTGCATATTTTCACACAGTTGGGCGCGGGCCTTTGGTGGGTGCCTAATGATATATATTTCTCACACCCTGTTTGGGTCATGATTTTCGGCCTAAACAGATTACGTTTCTATAGGTTTAGATAAGGGAAAGAGTCCTTATACATGTACTTGATTGCTACTGGGGTGTATAAGAGCATGGGACTGAGCATTAGCTCGTGATGTCGTTGGTTGTTCTGTTTTTCTTTTCTATACTTGTACTTCAGTTGTATTGTATTGTATTGCAGTGCAACATGTTTTGGCTATTTTATAGAATAGTGACATGCTGCATCTTCATATATAAATGACTACTCGTTTCCCTTTTGTTATCAGTTCATCATTTTCAGTTTTATGTATTATTACTGGTTTTTCTATTGTTGTATGTTTCAATTATATTCCGCTGCGCTACACTTTGACAAATGAGGGCATAGTTTCCCTACTATCAGACCTGGGCCCTCCCTTCTAGTCAGCAGCCTCTGGCGTTTGGATAAATGCGCTTGAGATCGCGTGGAGAACCGGGTTCGGGGCACCCATTGAGTGGCACCCAGATCCGGGATGTTACAAAGTGGTATCAGTGGAGTTCTTTTCTTTGACTTACTATTGGGAGCCTTAGTCAAGGATAGGATGGTATCGGTAATTGGTAATAAGTTGTTCCCAAGCGTAGCTAACCCGTGTATAGGGAAAATCCAATTTACCTCATATTGCAATTTTACTGATTTTGCAGTTTATAGTTGATATGATTTCACCATTGGGTGACGTACTTGTGATTGTGCTGTTTATATTTTATCTATGGGTTCTATTTAGTTGCAACCCGATGAGATGAGGGTATTCCATCTCATGCATCATTTAGGCACATGCTAGAAATCACATGCCATGCATAGTTCCATGCCAGGTAGGTGCATTAGAAATTGCATGTTGTTGTGATAGTTGATGTGATAGAAAAGCACGATGTTGTGATAGCTGCTTGATAACTACCTGCTATATGATAGGGTATTTTGTCTAATCCGGTTTGGAGAATGAACGCCAAACTTTGGTTTTTAGGGATTATGGGGCCCCATTAACCGGAATTTGGTGGATCATTGACTTTTTATTATGTTATAACATAGATAAGATGTCAAACTTTGATTCGTGGGGAGTATGGGCCCTCACGGATTAGAATTTGGCACATAGGTGTTTTTTTTCAATATTTGCTGGGTTATGGGGAAGTTTCTGAGGCATACTGTCTGAAAAACCCAGTATACACGTCGTGTAGTACTTTAGACATGCCGTGTATGTTCTTCTGTTCGGGAAGAAAAGAAAACTTTTTGAGTACATGCCGTGTACCCTGAGTACACACCGTGTAGTCTCTTCCCGTGTCACAAACCGTGTGGGCGGTGACACGGGGAAGGGGAGAGCTTGGGGCGAACACGCAGTGTTTCTTATGTACACGTCGTGTAGTGTTGACCCGGAGACCCGGCCGTGTAACTAACAAACACAGGTCGGTGTAGTCATTTCTTTAACATGTCATGTCAATGAAGAAAACGTCGTGCAGTTTGACCTGGGGACCCAGCCGTGTAACTAACAACACGGGTCGGTGTAATCCTTCGAGTACACGCCGTGTGTATAGTGAACACGCCATGTAGGTTGAGCCGTGTATCCGGCCGTGTAACTAGCAACACGGGTCGGCGGAGCTTGTCTAGAACACGTCGTGTACCCGTGGGACACGCCGTGTAGTCTTGTCCGAGGACAGACAGTGTGGTGTTAGTTGTGTGACTGGGAAATGGGGTAGTGTACATGCCGTATGCGGGTGTAACATGCCATGTAGTGTCAAGCCGAGTAGTCAGCCGTGTCACAAGCGACACGGGCAGTTGGAAATAACACCATACACGTCGTGTAGATAATATACACGTCGTGTAGTTTTGTTTAAATGAGAGTCGTGTGTCTTAGCCATGTTGAAGGACCTGGGCAGGGGAAGGGAAGTCAAGTACACGTCGTGTATCCATTATACACGTCGTGTAGTCTTGTTTTGAAAATCTTGAAATGCCTTCTTCCTCTTGTTCCATTTGTGGTTTCTTCATTTTCAGTCTTGTTAGTCTTGAATCTAAGGCGTGTTTTTGACCTTGTAGAGTCATGCCACCTAGACGACTGCGTTTTGTTCGCCAGAAGAGTGGAAACAAGAATACTCCAGAGATGGTGGGCCATGGGCTACCAGTAAATCCTCCAGCAGAGCTAGATGTGGCCCCAGCTATTATACCAGACACAGGGGTGGAGGCGCAGTTCCATGAAGGCTTTATGAGGTTCATACAAACCTTTCAAGGAGCACCGTAGGTTGCCACATCTATGGATGAGCTGACACGTATATTCCAGCAGTAGCATCCGCCTATGTTTTCAGGGGATGGAAGACCACAGGCTGCTGAGTCTTGGCTGGGGTCGATGCATACTATCTTCGAGCATCTTGAGACGCATCTAGGGTGGAGGTTCAAGCTCACGATGTACATGCTGCGTGATTCTTCCAAGAGGTGGTGGGATGTTACCACCAAGTCAAATCATCACAGAGACATGGCGTGGGAATATTTTCAGGCAGTCTTCTATGACTTCTTCTTCTCAGAGACGCTGATGGAAGATAGAGCTCTAGAGTTCATGAATCTGCAGTAGGGTGCTATGTCATTGATGGACTATTCTGCTCGTTTCACCGAGCTTTAGTGTTTTGCACCCGTGCTGGTGGGTGATGAGAAGCTGAGAGCCAGGTGCTTCAAGGATGGTATTCGATATGACATCCGAGTGCTGGTGAATTTTTTCAGGTTGCCTACTGTACATGCTATTGTGAACCAGGCACTGATTACAGAAAGGAACCTAGGGGAATCTAGTGGTGTGGTCCAGGGCGGTTCAGCACCAGTTTCTGGTACTATTTCTACTAGTAAGAGGAAGAGACAGATGGACTTCTCTCAGGGTGGCAGTACCAGCCAGGCAGTTTCTTCAGGTGGGTTGGTCAGGTTCTACTAGTGTGGTAAAGAGGGGAATAAGATACCGCAGTGTCCACGAGACCTAGTGGAGTGTAGAGCTTGCGGCAGGATGGGTCATCTGCAGTGCTTTTACAGGGTGTTTCAACTGATGGCTAGTGAGAGTGGTTCTGTGTAGACTTCGTGTGCAGGATCAGGACCAGAAGCTTCTTACCAGTTGGGGAACTGGAATACGTTAGGGCATGCAGGCAGGGATGGTGGTCGTGGTCGTGGTAGCCAGACACTAGGATCTCAAAGGCAGCAGGGCAGGACAGCTCAGGGTAGTCAGGCTGTGTTGTAGGGCCGCGGCACTGGGTAGGCATATGTGGTTCAACAAACCCAGCATGAGCAAGATCCCGGACCTTCTACAGTCATAGGTACTATTCTAGTAGATTCTGTTTTATCTTCAATACTTTTTGATACGGGTGTTACACATAGTTTTATATTTGTTCCTGTTGTGGAGAGCCTTGGGCTCTGTGTTTCTACTTCTTCTGATATCATGACACTAGACACTCTATTGGGGACTAGAATGGCTGGTGTGCGTTAGTGCAAGGAGTGCCCCCTTGAGGTTGGTGGGTGTCACTTCCTTTGGGGCCTCTATATCTTAGAGATGACAGCTTATGACATCATTCTCGGGATGGACTGGTTGGTTCCCTTTCGAGACTTTGTATATTTCTATCATCACAGGGTGAGTTTCATATCACCAGAGGGAGGAGAGTTTCTATACAAGGGTGAATGGGATGTTCAGGCGAGTCGAGCTGGGCCAGAGCATCATAGGAGAGGTGGAGTCACAGCCCAGATTACGAGCTTATATCTGGATGACCAGGGAACTTGTCAGAAGGATTTCCCTCCAGCAGTTGATCGTTTCAGGGATGTCTTCCTGGACAATTTTTTAGGTCTTCCTCCGGAGCGTGAGGTGAATTTCTCTATCGAGCTAGTTCCAGGAGCAGTACCGGTGTCCATTCCTCCTTATAGGATGGCTACGCCTGAGTTTTAGGAGCTCAAGAGGCAGTTAAAGGAGTTACAGGAAAAGGGGTTCATACAACCCAGTACTTCTCCATGGGGTTCTCTTGTCCTTTTTGCAAAGAAGGCAGATGGTACCCTCAGACTTTGTGTGGATTATCGGAAGCTGAACCAGTTGATAGTTAAGAACTGATATCCCTTACCAAGGATTGATGATCTTTTTTACGAACTTCATGGAGCACGAGTGTTCTCGAATATTGACTTGATATCATGATATCATCAACTGTGCGTTAGACCATCTAATATACCTCTCACAGCTTTGAGGAGTAGGTATGGTATATACGAGTATACAGTTATTCCGTTCAGACTCACGAACGTGCCAGCAGTTTTCATGGCTCTGATGAATCGTGTGTTCCATCCTTATCTATATTCTTTTTTGGTACTATTCGTGGAAAACATCTTGGTGTACTCTCACACTCGGCACGACCATGCCACCCATCTTGAGGTCGTATTGAGTACACTAAGAGAGCATCTGTTATATGATAAGCTCTCAAAGTGCCACTTCTGGATGGACTATATTCACTTCCTGGTTCATATCATCTCAGAGGTAGGAGTTACAGTAAACCCAGAGAAGGTGAGAGCAGTAGTTTCCTGGTAGCAGCCTAAGAACGTGTTTGAGATACGGAGTTTCTTGGGGCTAGCTGGTTACTACAGGTGTTTCATCCAGGACTTCTCTCGCTTAGCAACGTCGTTGACGAGTTTTAATAAGAAGGGTGTGAAGTTTTTATGGTCGGAAGCTTGCGAGAAAGCCTTTCAAGACCTGAAAGGAAGTTTGACATCATCATCGATCCTAATACTCCTAGAGCAGGGGAAGAGCTATACAGTTTACTGTGATGTATCAGGTATTGGGCTGGGAGCAGTGTTGATGCAGGGCGATCGAGTAGTTGCGTACGGGTCTCGGCAGTTGAGGCCACATGAGAGGAATTACCCGACGCATGATCTCGAGTTATATGCAGTGGTTCATGCGTTGCGTTGTTCGATACATTATCTATTGGGAGAGCATTTTGTCGTTTTCACAGACCACAAAAGCCTCAAGTATATCTTTACTCAGTGTAACTTGAATCTGAGGCAGTGAAGGTGGGTCGAATACCTTCAGTCCTTCGATTTTGAGCTTGCCTATACACCTGGTAAAGGTAATGCAGTAGTTGATGCACTGAGTAAGAAGACTCAGACATAGGTAGTGCAGGAGGCCAGTGGTGAGTGGCAGCTCATGGATTTATTCTCTGAGATGCATCTGGAGGTGCACGACAGTCATGGGCAAACCTATCTTTCATCTTTAGCTGTGACTTCTACCCTTATAGATAGAGTGAGGATGAGAAAGCTATCTGATTTAGAAGGCCTAGTTCTACGGGAGTCAGTGGAAAGTGAGGACCCTCCTCCTGGTTGGACAATAGGCGATGATGAGGTTCTGCATTTCCATGGACGAGTGTGGGTTCCATGGGATATACGCAAGGAGCTGATGCGATAGTTTCATGCTTCAGCTTGGGTAGTTCATCCCGGGGTTACCAAGATGTACCGTGACTTGAGACGTCAGTACTCGTGGCCGGGTGTGAAGAGAGAAGTAGCTGGTTTTGTTATGAGGTGCTCCACTTGTCAGCAGGTGAAGGCGGAACATCAGAGACCAGATGGACTGTTACAGTAGTTACCCATTCCAGAGTGGAAATGGGATGATGTCGTGATGGACTTCGTGACTGGTTTGTCGAGGTCACCTTAAGGCAATGATGTCGTGTGGGTTGTTGTGGACAGACTCACGAAGGTAGCTCACTTTTTTCCAATCAAGGAGACCTTCAAGGTTGAAGAGCTTGGGAGGTTGTATATCCGATAGATCATACGTCTTCATGGGGTCCCTCATTCTATCATTTTAGATAGGGATGCTCGTTTTACATCTCATTTCTGGAAGAGTTTTTAGAGGGAATTGGGTACACAGGTTCTTTTGAGTACAGCTTACCACCCTCAGACCGATGGCCAATCAGAGCGTACTATACAGGTGCTTGAGGACATGATGCGAGCATGCGTCCTAGAGTTTGGGGGCTCTTGGGAAAAGCACATAACTTTAGTCGAGTTTTCCTATAATAATAGTTTTCAGGAAACTATTGAGATGGCACCATACGAGGCTTTATATGGTAGGTTGTGCCGATCACCTTTGTGCTAGTTACAGGTAGGTGAGGCAGCTTTGCTGGGACCATGTCTCGTGCAAGAGACTTCCAAACAGGTCCAGTTGATTCAGAAGCAGATGGCTATCGTGCAGTCTCGTCAGAAGTCTTATGCTGATCGCCATAGACGACCTTTGAAGTTTGTGGTCTGGGATCAGGTTTTCTTGCATGTTTCGCTGAGGCTGGGACACAAGCAGATCAGGAGACATGGTAAACTTTCACCAAGGTATGTGGGGCCATTTGAGATTCTAGAGAGAGTCGATCTGGTTGCCTATCGGCTCAAGCTACCACAGAGGTACTGAGCCATGCACGACGTCTTCCATGTATCTCAGTTGCACCACTATCATTCAGACTCGTCTCACACCTTTCATCCGGAGGAGGTTGAGCTTCAGATGGATGCGTCCTTCGAGGAGAATACGATTTGTATCATTGATAGGAGCATGAAGGTTCTCCGAGGCTGATCAGTTCCTCTCGTACGGGTGCTATAGCAGCATGGACGAGTGCAGGATGAAACCTGGGAGCGAGAGACTGATGTACGTGCTCAGTGGCCGGAGTTGTTCACGGCTTTATCTTCACCACCCTTGGAAGGGCAATTTGGGGACGAATTTATTTAATGGGGGAAGTATGTAAGAACACGGTTCTTAGTTCTGAGGTACGGGCTTCTTCTTTTCTCTTTTCCTTAAGTGTTTGTAAGAAAATAAGGAAATGGGGGGAAAATCCCAAGTTTGGAAAGTACATGTTGTGTAATTTGTCCACACACTGTGTACTTTTGGCCATGTGGAATGAGTACACAGGGTATGTGGCAGTGTCGGTGATGAAGGGTGTAGGAACCAAGTACACGCCGTGTAGTGGTCCCTTACACGCCGTGTGGTCAGTCAGCAGACAAATAGTAAGGCGGTGGCCAGTTGTGTGACTGAACACGCCATGTACTCAAGGAGACACGCCATGTAGTCATGTCGGTAGATGAACAGTGCCACACTGGCGGGAAGCCACCAGAGGAACAGTTTAAAAATGGGAAGTACACGTTGTGTACTCGGAAGTACGCGTTGTGTACTTTGTTTTTTTTTCTTAAAATGGCCAGTAGCCTCCCCTGTTCACAGGGAAGGCTTAGAACCGGAGGAAGGAGTGGGAGTAGATGGCCGAATCTTTGAGGATCCGCTGAGCGCACATTCGGAATCTGTTTCCACCTCGGACGATCTCGTTGGAACTGCACGGGTAATCCCTCCACTCTCCTTTAGCCATTCTTGCTAATTCTTCCCCTAATGGGAGTTATTTACATTTAAGAAAGAATTATTTTACCTCAGATCTACGGCGTTCTTGGACGTTTCAGAAAGCGCCGTTCACGTATATCGTTCGTGGGTGTTTAAGGTAAGTGACTTGGTGTTTATTTTCCAACTATCATGCGTTTTGTGTGTTTTTGAGCTACGAAACCATATTTGGGGTGTCGTGAGGATGATGTCGTGGCTAATTTTAAATACCTAGAATTGTATAGGTAATTAAATGTGATATTAAAATGCTGTTTGGGATCAGTGCTTGGATCCAGGACCACCTCAGGGGTGCATTCCTCTGTTTATCCGTTTGGCCAGGATACCCGAGGGTATGCCTCTAAAGTAATGATTGTAGAATTTCCTTGAGAGGAATTTCTTGTGAATTTTTATTTACATGTTAGGAATTTCTCGGTTACTTGCGCCTGAGGGCAGTTTTTTACTCATCCTGAGGGCGTTGTTTTACTTAGCCCAAGGGCAGTTGTTATCTTAGCCTGAGGTC
Organism: Viscum album; assembly: GCA_963277665.1. NCBI lineage: Eukaryota > Viridiplantae > Streptophyta > Magnoliopsida > Santalales > Viscaceae > Viscum > Viscum album. The sequence continues at coordinate 196,691,888 of OY728145.1, forward strand.
AACTTCTTCCGTGCCTGAGGGAAATCGACTCTGTGCCTGAGGGCGACACTACCTACGCCTAAGGGAAAAAATATGTTATGCCTGAGGGAAACTACCTACGGGTTGGATTCTGATTACCTGAGGGTAAGGTCTTACTTGTCTGAGGACACTGACTATTTACTTATAAATGCACTATGGTGTTTTCTTATAATAAATGGATTAAATGAATAATTAAATGGTAATATAAATAGTAAGTTTGTGAATTTTGAGTACTGCTTAGTTTGTTGCATTTTACTACTACACACTATTGTTGCATATTTTCACAAAGTTGGGCATGGGCCTTTGGTGGGTGCCTACTGAGATATATTTCTCACACCCTATTTGGGTCATGCTTTTTGGCCCAAACATATTACGTTCCTGCAGGTGTAGATAAGGGCAAGAGTCCTTATACAGGTACTTGATTGTTGTTGGGGTGTAGAAGAGCATGGGACCGAGAATTGGCTTGTGATGCTGCTAGCTGTTCTATTTTTCTTTTCTATACTTGTACTTCAGTTGTATTGTATTGTATTGTAGTGCAACATGTTCTGGCTGTTTTATAGAATAGTGACATGTTGCATCTTCATATATAAATGATTGCTGGTTTCCCTTTTGTTATCAGTTCTTCATTTTCAGTTATATGTATTGTTACTACTTCCACTATTTTTGTATGTTTCAATTATATTTCGATGCGCTACACTTTGACAAATGAGGGCATAGTTTCCCCACTATCAGACCTGGGCCCTCACTGCTAGTCGGCAGCCTCTGGCGTTTGGGGAAATGTGCTTGAGGTCACGTGGCGAACCGGGTTCGGGGCACCCGTTGAGTGGCACCTGGATCCGGGACGTTACAATTCCTCATATAACAAATAATCGATTTAATTTATGAAAAATATGACTTCTCCCCAAATATCTGTATTGAGTAAAGGATCTGGGTTTATCAATATTTCCTCAGTTAATCAAATAACCTTCAAAGTAAACACTGTATATAAAAATGATATAATATTTAGGAAATTATAATATCCATCACAATATAATATGTATATTTATGATAAATTTAATTTCTAATGAAAATTTATTACAATAAAGTGATTGTTTTAAGAGAAAGTTAACAATCACAAAATAAAGTGAGGTTTTGCGATAACTTTTATCACTTGATAATTTTCAAATCAAATACACTTGGATGAAATAGTTCAAATTAAAACTTAAAATACCATGAATAATTAATTACTAATGATATTACATGTATAATGGGCAGTATATACACCATATACAAGTTAATTGGTGCATAATAACAAATAAGTCTCAATGGAGTGTAAGTTGAGATGAAATATCTTACCTTACGCTCTATTTGGTTTAACACTCATTAACCAATTGTATAATGGTTTAAACATGTTATTAACTTATACTAGAACCATATTAATATTTATAATATCATATATGATCCATTTATAATGTATTATTACCTATTTTTTAATAATCTTTCATTATTTTCATTGTTTCGAGTGTTAATTGCCTTGTTTTTTTAGTATGTTTGACTTTTTATTTTTTTGTCCCTCTTAATTAGATCATGATTTCATCATAAATAGAATGTAAACTATGATGTACATATCATATATTTTTTTATATTTATTTAGAGTAATCCATAAAATTTGGTGATAGGAAATTAAATACATCGTTTATTAAGATGGTAGGTCGTATGTACTCATGAACGTTGTTTCCATTATCTTTTTATATTAAAAGAAAGAAAAGTAAATGATATAGATATATGCATATATTATCATTACAATATAATTTTTCTGTAATATACAACACATGTGTTTACTAAAACCATCCTTAATACATTCCATGTAAAGAATGAATGAATCACATCGCTTCATGGGGTGGTAGTCCGTCGTACACACGAACGACGTTATCGTATTCCCATAAAATGTAAAGAATATAGGTATGTATTATATACTAATTAAAAAATTATAATAATATCATAAATATATTAGATATAATATATAAACTATAAATACATCATTATTCCCAACCTTGATATTTTGTAATAGAAGAACGAATGATATCGATTTGTGAGGTTGAAGATAGTTTGGAGGAATATCGGGCGGCTAAGGAGATTTGATCCAAAAGCTATGATCTAAATGGAATTTTAACTTGGGGTGAACAGTACCCATGTTAGTCAATCCCACATTTAATTAAAACACAGTTCTATACTCCCATATAAGCTTAATGGTAAGTTTAGCCAGCCAGAAGCGTCTAACAGGGTACGCTCCTAACAGGTCTTATGCACAGGCCCATGTAGGAATTTCGCCTAACCTATACATGTGGGTGAAGTCCCATTTAACCTATGCACACACCTATACACACACTCATGCTTTATCCTTACCTGTATCCCCTATGGACTTCCATGGGCTTAGTTGAGTGCATTGGGCCCACCTAAGAAGTGGTTGATGAATACACTCAGCTGCCTTTGGTTGAGTAAATTTTTTTATTAAAACAAAATAAAATGAATAATAAGAATTACTCATATAAGGTAAATTTATTATTATTTTAATTTTTTTGTAAATTTCCACCTAAAATTATTATTTAGCTAAATATTATAATAATTAGAAAGTATTAAATTATTCAAAAACATTTTTAACATAAAATTACTTTTACTACCTATTATTACTGGAGTAATAATAGCACAACTAATTAAAGATAGTAAATATTTAAAATTTATAGTAATAATTATTTCAAAATTAATGATATTATAATACTTTGAAATTTATAAAATTTACATATCAAAACAAAATACCTTTATTCAAATAATTAATATAAAACTAATATATTTTAATTAAAATATTCTTAGTAAAAATAAAATTTCTTGAAAATTAAAAGTAAAATTTTTTACCTTGTATTCAAAACTTATTCTCATTAAAGAAAATAAATTAATTTCATAAAATATTTTCTTATTGAAACACTTGTTTGTATTTTTAAATTATAAAAACAATATATTTATAAATATTTGATAATATGCTTAAACTCTGGGATGATACAAACCAACCCGAAGTACTATCTAAACTAGTATCTGATCCAATTTGCCACTAACCTGAAGAGCGTTCCTGATCTCCATGGGTCACCGAAAAGTACTTGGGCATCAATAAATACCCATTGTGAATTATTTCTCCCAAAATAGATTACAATGAACAAATCACTCTATGGAAACATTATCAGATACATAGATTAGTATAATCATATCATGTACAAGGAGATGATAAAAGACTAAAAATTAAAAACAAAATTGCCAAAAACCCATCTCCTAGTGGTCCACGACCACCCACCATGTCCCAAGTAATCCACCCTTGGTCACCCTAGCACAAACCCACAAAGTAATATGTAAACATGAGCACCTTCTATAAGCTCATAAAGGGTTGAAAACAACAAATGGTATAAGAAGGGTGTGAGCTATAAAGCCTGGTATGATTCCACCAGTGATTCTATATAGTTACATCATAATATAATTTAAATATGCTCAAAGGGGAATAAAATAAATAGAGTTTTATGCTTAGTTTACAAATAAAGTTTTAAAAATTTAAAAAACATTTATCAACCAAACCTGTAAAACATTTCATTTAACCATTTAAAAACTAAACATTTTCTTGAAAATATTTAAATACCATTTAACAAGCTAGATTAATATCAGACAAGAAATTTAAGAACATACACCTGATATCAAGAGTTATAAAATAGTCAACATAATAGATTCAAGGTGCAACCCTTCAACAAATAGGTCAATCAAGAGCAAGAATATATCAAGAAAGGAAACTCTAATGCCAAGTAGTGATAACAAACACTATCATGTATCGAGTATAATATATATTGATTTCATGGGTACAACTTAGGTATGATAGTGAGTCCACCATAGACTAGCTAATCAAAAATCATCATGACTTATCGTTGGGCTTACATCTAATCTCATGGGTCTCAAGAAAACCAATTCCATGTACACCCTCTTTCCTGGTCACATTTATATAGACCAAACCTTTAATGTTCTCTATAGATCCACTAGACGGGTGTGAGTCTTCTAGTGAAGCATATATCTAGGTCATCCCATTTAACTATATAATTTCCCATGACTAGTTAAAAGAGTTGAGTGAGATAATCAAGTTATGGGGATCACAACAGGGATCCTTATCAATATCAATCATGGGATCATTCCCTCACATTTCAATCATGGGCACATTCCCTTAACTCACATCTCACTCTCTCCCCTAAACTCCCAAAAAGTAAATGATACCTTTTTCAATACCCATTAATGGGAAGTACATGAATAAAGCATGCTACATCCCGGGGTTATCACAAGATAGTATCATCATAAAGTGTCAATAAGGTCATCAATCATCATCAATTCAATTAAAAAACTTTTATATAATTCAAAATTAAAAAGGGTAATCATACCTTCTTACTTTCACAAATCATCATCATGATGACAAATGGTACTTTAAAACAATCAGTTCTTTCAAAGAAACCCTAAATCATTCAAATGAAGTTTTATAATTTAAAAAGGTTTGAATAAATTTCATGACATGGTTTTACACCCTCTATCCATGTGAATAAATCACTTATTTAAAATAACACAAGAACACCCATTTCAAAACAAGGGTAAAATTATTCAAATATGGTTCTTGGTTATTTCAAAAATTCAATCATTTGATGCTATTTAGAAAAAATAAAATAGTTTAACTCATTTCATTCAAATCAAGGCATTTTATTTTTGGAATAAAAACCCAATCCAAAGCCCTCAATTTCACTAAAACATCCTTTAAATTTTATTTGAAAGGAAATAAAAACAAACATGGAATTCAACAATTCACAAAATGGTGATAAAAATCAAGATCATAGCCATTCAATTCATTCCATGTTCAATTAAAAGAGAAGAGGTTAAAAGAATCTTTCATGATGAATTTGAAGGAAAACTTCCATAGAATATGTGTTAGAAATTAAGAAATTTGTGTCTATGAATTCTCAATAAATAATGAATTACAAGACAAAGTAAAATCATAGAAACACCCACTTTGAAAATATGAGATCCAACCACAATGGATCTGAGATGTGTCACCTCTGATGGCGATCACTGAATCTTGGAAGAGGGATATTAAGAGAAGAGGGAAAAGTCCCTATATACACAATTATACATAAATAAACCATGGTAAAATGAAAAACAATGCCACCATAACCTAAAATAAGAAGGAATCAAAAAAATAAAAGAGATCAAAATCTGAGAAGATAAGAACTCATCGGAAGAGGATCACCACTTCGATTTGTGCTTTAATCCTTCAAGAGATGAGGTTGGGAGAGACAAAAAACCTCTATAGGGATCCCAAAATATAAAGTATTGATTTATGTTTGAGTGGGATGAGATTAGGGTTAATTAGGTGGTTTTATGATTTAAATTACAAATTTTATGGAATTAAAAGTCATCTAGAAGGTTTCCTGGGTTAGGTTGCACTATTAGTTTTAACTATGTGCCCCCAAATATATCCACTAGAAGAGATGCATGGTTATTTTAACTATGTGAAAATCATGTGACCCCTTCTAGGTTATTGGAAAATATTGCACGATTTAGTTGGATGGTTAGTTTAACCATGCGCAAACCATGAGAACCCTTTTGGGCTATTGGAAAAGGTTGCATAGTTTAGCTGCATGGTTTTTTAAACCATGTGCAACCCGTTCACTGGCCCAGAAGAAAAAACATTGTAAATAATACATGAAGATATCTAATAAAAGGATACTCAAATCAATGGGTTAAAACACCTAAAAACAAGTAACATGATGTTACATGTCAAAAATGTTACTCTATTTCCATTCATCATGTTTTTTCTACTAGATTTTTCTAATAAGGAATTTAATCACACAAATAAAATTCAAATATTTTGATTTCACATTTTTTCTCACATGCTAAATATTTTAGGAAATATTATTCTAGATTCATAAAATTTTAACATGTAAGGATTGTTGAAAATTATTTATTGTTTTGTGTGTCGTAATCCCAATACTATTATGACTTCTTATTCTCAACTAAACCTGTATCCAACCCTTCATTATTTACAATCATTGATATTTCAATCATGACATAAAGGGAAGTTGAATGTGTGTACTAAAATGAGTTGATTAGTAAATATTTTATTTGGTTAATAACTAAATTTTTTTGTGGGTTTTGATCATTAATTTTAATAATCTAAAACTAAAAAAATAAATGAATTTAAATTTTTTTATTTGTATTAATTTAATACTTTAAATCATCTATGAGATTAATTATAACCATAAAAACCGATACATTTTTGTTTATAAATTTATATATTTTTTAAAATAAATGGTTCTTTTATAAAATTTAAGGATTTATATGATTTTGACTTTTTGTTGATAATTTTTTTATATAATAGTTTACCAAATGTGTAACCAAAAACAGAAATAAAAAAAATAAATGGTTATAAAAATTTAATAAACTAAACCTAAAAAAATTGTTATTTGTTATGAAATGTTATTAAATGGATGTCATAATTATGATAATAATGATGACTCCCCAATTCCCAATGAATTTTCCACATAATGGCCAACCTTCCATATTCTTTGTCCATTGGAATTCTAGTCATTGGAATATATATTTTAGGGATTGATCTAAACCATTGTATCAAATTCCATATAATCTATATATAATGTGATATTGTAATGAAATGGTAGGACTTTTGGATCTACATTGTACTCTTTTATTTACTTTAGGTATTTCTCTTATATTTGTACTTCTATTTGTCATCTTCATCGTCATACGAAAATTTGATGCTCACTTCATCAACGATGTGATTCTCCTATTATTGGTCTTACATTTATGATTTTTAAATTTTTTATAGTTTCAGTCAACATTTAATCGACTTCACAGCAAGTTATCATCACCGTCATCTTCTCTGAATTGTTCATCGTGATAACATTTTTGTCATCTCTATCATTGACATAAGATAAATCTCACTAAAAAAAGGTATGTCACATATATTTATAAAAATTATTCTTTTGAAATACTCTTTCATTTCACTAATGGAAAATGGGGCTATCCCCATGCATCTATACCCATGGTTTAGAGAAATCATGGGTATAGAGTTCCCGGAAAAATCTATACCCACAGTTTTAAAAAACCATTAGAATAGGTTGAGCTATACCAATAGTTTTTCAAAAACCATGGGCATAGATCATTCACACATCGGAATCCCACTCCCCTCCTCATCATGATCCCTAATATCCCCTCCCCTCCTAGGATCCTTGCCCCCCCCCCTATCCTCAAGAAATGTTTCCCCCACTGTCCAACTCTTCTTCCTCTATTTCTAGCATTTTTTGTTGTGATCTTTGATAGGTAATCTTTCCTTACCTCCTCTTATTTCTTCTCCCCTCACCTAAGAAATTGCCAGTTGTCTTCCCCAATATTCTCCACTAATTCAAGGATTTTTTTATTCCAATATTATTGGACCTCAGATTAGTGAATTCTGAATCCTTCTTCTCATCTGCTGGCTATTATTTTCATTTTTATTTGTGCATGTGATTCTACCAGAGCATGTTGGCATCACTTTTTATAACCATTTTTTTAAATTTATAGTATAATAGTGATCAAATATAGTCTATTAAATTCTTGTAAGTATGGTTTTAATTATAATTTCTTTATTTTGAAAACTATCCTAGGGATTATTATGAATTTAATATAAATTTGAGATTATTTTGGTGGAATATTCTAGTGATTTAGATATTTTTAGTGTGGGGAATCATATTTAAGTTAACTACATGGGTTAGTGTTGATTTTTATTATCCTTTAGTTTTGGGATTTAATTATTGAAATTTAATTTTTTATATCATGAACCATTGTTAAACTATTTATTAGATTGTTTTAAACCAAAAAGAAATAATTTTATGATGATGTGAATGATTATACTATTATAAGTAAATTTGGAATATTTCTTTATTTATGAAGGTTGGTTCTTCAAAAATTCACTATTTTATTTATAGTACTTGTTAAGCATATTTCTTAGAATTAATTATTATAATTTACACATGAATAAATGATAAAATAATATTTTAAATAAATAAATATTTATATTTAAAATGTTTAATAATTTTAAAATCTTTATTATATACAAATATTTATATAAGCCTTTGATAAATGTCATGAAATAAATATATAATTTAGAATGGAAATCTTGTTGGATCATATTCATTTTATGAAACATGGTTTCCAATGATAAAGTTTTACATAAGAATTTAGTTCTTTAAGAAAAAATTTAATGGTATGAATCTTAGTTTCACCTATTTCCAAAAAAATAAATACTTATTAAATTGAAATAAAACATTATGTAAAATATATTTTCCTTATGTTTGAATAAAATAAGTAATTTTAACCTTAAATAAAATCCTTTCACGACTAAATTTTATCCTCAATTATGCTTTCAAATGAGAAGACCTCTTTGGATAATAAAAACACATTTTTCTGCTAGTATTTCTTAGTTGTTATATATTCAAATACATGCACCTTGTTTGGATTTCTATGAGTATGACTTGGTTTTTTCTTATTATATGAATTGTTCTTTGTTTGGATGGATAGTATTATTCTATAATGGTCACTTGTATCATTAATTTTATTCAATTTGGTTTCATATTAGTGTCCTTTAATTTTCTCTACACTATACTTTTAATTTTTCTTTGAAATTGGATATCATTCTAGAATTATATTCATTATAGTATACATTTTAATTTTTATTTCCCTATTATTAAGCATATAAAAGGGGATATATTTTTTTTATGGATCCCCTAATATGGTATCATAGACATTAATGAATAGGTTTTGAAATAATGGGTTGGTATTTTGATACGCTGACTCTATATGGAAGAGGATCATGGTGCTCTATCTCTTCCAAATTTCCCCTTTCCTAATATAAGGGGATTAAAGGTGTCTTAAATCCATATACACTTTCCCATTTCATATATCATACAACTTTGGGCTTACATATCCTTTATTACATTTTGGTTATATTTTTTATTTTAAAAATATTTGTTTCTATGATATTAGTATTGGATGATTATTTATATTTATATCAATTATGGTAAAATTTTAATGATATTATTATACCATTTTTTGTGGTTTTGATGTTGGGTGACACATTGTTTTTATTCTTAAGTAAATTTTTTCCATCATAAATACAAGTGTATTTAATTTGATTAATGTCATATTCAAAACATGGTAGTTTTAAAAAAATTATTTTATAAATACATGTATTTAATTGGGTTGTGCAATAGTGGTTTCTCATTCCTTGTCTTATAATTTATATGGTTTGTTATTTTTAGGAATCAATTATAGCATATGTTGTTTCTCTTATTCTTTGTGTTGCTAACTAATAGCATGTTTTGATTACTTTCATATTAAAATTGGTTGTAATGAATTTTGTAATTATGTTTTATATTGTTGATTTGAATATAACTTTTTCCCCTCTGATAGAATGGATAGATTCTCAATGCATCATACCGATCAGATTTCAATCGAGTTTCAAAAGAATTTGGATATTTTTTTAGATTTTTTATTTAAAAATGCTTTAGATTGAGTTCGTATATAGTTTCCATGTTATAATTACATTAGAAGACCCTGATTAAGGCAGGAATAAGTTAGATACCATATAAAAAATCTGGATTTTGAAAAAAACTATTATGTTTGGTATCACAATGGAGAAACAATACAATCTTATACTATTCATGAAGGGAAAGAAATAATTGGTATGGAGAATTTGATATTTGATCGATTTCCATTTTTACATAATCACAAGAGTGATAGTATGCTAGTGTAAGAAGACAATGATATCAATACACATGAGGAAAAGAATAAAGATAATGATGTTGAGAGAGTGAAAAAATTAATGGATGATTCCATAACTCCTGTATATTAGGAATGTACTAAAATGACCAAGTTGGAATTTTTAATGTGGTTATATTATGAAAAAACAATGTATGGAATTTCTAATATATTCATTGTTTATATTCTTAAATTTTTGAAGTACTTGCTTCCTTATGGTTCAGATATTACCTAAAATCTTTATAAGGCATGGAAGTTAATTAAGAAACTTGGATTTTCTACTAATAAAATTCATGATTTTCCAAAAGATTGTAGTTTATTTTGGGAGTAAACAACACACATTAATGACTATAAAGAATTTGGTACATCTCAATGAAAGGAAAATGCATATGGAACACCATCTCATGTGCCCAATAAATTCATGTGGTACTTTCCATTGATTCTCATGCTCTGAAATATATTCATGTATGAAGGTTATGTGCACAGCAGAAGCTCATGGGTGGATGTGCCCACTTGGATTTTTGTCATTAACAATGATCAATCTGGGATCAATACGACGATGAACGCCAGTCTCCACAGATCGAATCACAGAAATAGACAAAGAAAAGGAAAGTATTGGAACCACAAAGAAGGATCGTTACAGGTTGATTATAATTAATTTAATAAATTGAAAAGAAGTACCTTTTGGTTTTCTTTATTCATTGATATTTATGATCACGTTCCGATGTGATACATCATTGCATCACAGAATCCAAGGGTAGATTTCCTCTAACGGTGATCCACACATGCACCACGTATCTCTGGACATCGCCAAAGGATTCTCCAGGTGATAAAGTAGAGAAACCTTTGCTTGTGTTGTTCACCTTAAATCATCTTGATCTAATGGAAGAGGATCTCTCTCGGTCTTGAGAGTGTTCTTGGAGGAAGGAGTTCTCTCAGCCTTGAGGGAATTCTCCAGAATTGTTATGCACAACGATTCTCTTGTATAGGAAAATAGTTGGGGTTGTGAGGATATTTATAATCGGGTTTGAGGTTGTAGAGTTATGATAATAAATAAACGCATTTTGCGTTTTATTTATTTCATTGACTCATTGAAAACCCCCATGTTGAATAATTAATTCCTTGATATGCACCCACGCTGATTATAATAAATATAATTTAATAAAACAATATTATATCCTCAAAATCCCGACTGGAAAACTACACGGCGTGTAATCATTAATACACGGCGTTTACTTATTTTTCCATTTCCTTTCCAAAATGAAAACTGCATGGCGTGTAATCATTAATACATGGAGTGTACTTGTTTTCCATGAAAAACTACATGGTGTGTAATCATTAATACATGGCGTGTATATCTTGTTTTTCATATCCTTCTTCCTCCATCATTAAAACAATTTAGGCTTCCTTGAATAATTATTAAACCACGTATGGTAATAATCTTTATTCTACTTGAGATACTTGGATACACTTAGTGTGTGACCCTCTAGGCCTCTTTCTCATTAGAATTAGGTGGGATTGCCTAAAGTTCAAGATTACTGTCTAGCAACGGGTCAAGGCACCCAAGAGAAAGAAGTTGATGCCGCATTGATGTGTCACCTCATACGAACGATTACTATGTAATTTAATCCCTTTGTCTCAATATCTCATCAATCAGGTTTCATGGAAGTGTCATAAACCTATATGCTTGATCCGTCATTCTTTGACTACCTGAAATAAACTCATTGTTTCACCATGGCCATGGAATTTCGTGTGACGGTTCCATTTCAATCAAAGGGATGAGATATTAACTTCCATAAATGGAAGGGACAAATCCTTCCTTGAATTATCCATTAACAACATTTCATTCATAATGCACCCAACATACCCTACTTCCCGCCAAATGTCTTCGTGATGGTTTTCGTCAGCAAATCTAAGTGTGTGAGTCATGACATGAGTTAATGATAATCTTCCAGTCTAAGTAACATTACACACGCTCGTAGATAGTAATTTCCAATGACACCAAAACATGTGGAATTGCTACTGGAAGGTCTGTTCTCATAATCTCCCATCTTAGAGATTACCAAGTGCGAACTCCATGAGAGAGAGTCTCATCTTCTTACGAGTACTCGCACATGATGGTATGTATACTATGTATCCTATCATAGTATGTCATCCAACCACAGAACTTTATTTAAGAATATTGTTATAGCATTTCAAGGTTCTCATCATAGCGGTGATCTTCCATGACTTTATCAATGAAACAAATATTCTAGGACATTATTATATTATAGTCATGCATAATAATGAACAATATATAATAAGTGAACATTCATGTAATCAAATTACAAAACAGTTGGTTCTCAGGACACCAACCCTAACAATGTATGCAGAAATATCAACCAATATCTTATGGAATTATGCTGATATAATTAAAGATAATGATGAGTTTTTTCATCCTGAATATGGATTAGCATGATGGGCATTTTACGCACAACAAAATGATTTTTTAGCTGAGGTGTGTAATGTTAGGTTAGGTCTATCCTATGATGGTTTTAATCTGTTTTTGTCAGATTCTTACTGCTCACAGCATGAGGCCAGTTTTTTTTCACGTTTATAATCTTCCTCTATGGATATGAATAAAAAAACCTTTCACTTTATTGATTGTACTAAAATATATACCTTTTGTTCCTAGAAATGATATAGATTTCTACTTGAAACCTTTAATAAGAGAGTTGAAGCATCTTTGGGATATGGGTGTGTGCACATTTGATGCTTCTTCAAAAACATATTTCAGATGTGTGTTTCCCTACTATAGACTATAAATGATTTATATTCTTATACAATGACATTTGGTTGGATCACAAATAGAAAACTATCTTTTCCTATTTTTATGAAGAATACATTATCGATAAGACTTAAATATCATCGTGTTTTCAGTTTCATAGGGAGTTGATGATTCTTGCCAATGGATCATCAATATAGGAAGAATCTTCATAGGTTTTATAATACTGTTGAGACTGAATAGTCACCTCAATGTATTTCAGGAATTGATGTGCTTAATGAATTGAAAGATTTAATTTTTTTATTAGGGAAAGGTCAGATGAAATGTAAAAAGATAAAGAATGTTCACACTGAAGCCACTTACAATTAAAAAAATAAAATTATTTTTTTGAGTTTCCATATCGGTCTACCATTTTTTTACATAAATGTTTAAAGATAATGATCATTGAGAAAAATACATGTGAAATTTTTCTTTCAATTCTTATAAATATCAAGGTAAAGACCAAATATGACTTACGCTCTCATCATGACTTGTTGGATTGGGGTATTTGACAAGAACTACATCATGTGTGTATTAGTGAAAACAGATGGAAAGTTCCTTATGCTTCTTATGTGATGACACCTTTAGATAAAAATCAATTTATAAAAGTATTGAAGAATATCAAGGTTTCTTATGGCTATTCCAGCAACATATCTAAATGAGTCAACAAAACATACTTGAAACTAAAATCCCTGAAAACTACTGATTATCACATCCTTCTTCATGAATTGATTTTAACAGCAATCTGACATTTACTATCCAATAATGTAAGGGTGATGGTGATTCTATTGTTCTATTTTTTTAGATACCTTTGTGCTAAAATTTTAATAAATTCTTTCTTGATAAAAATGCAGTAAGAGGCACCATTAATTTTTTTTGTGTTGGAAAAAAATCATCAATCATTTTTCACTTGCATACTGCATTTAATAGTTCAACTTATAAATAAAACATTTCTTGGGGGACCCATTTATTTTTTGGGGATGTATCCTACTAAAATAAATATGTTCACAATGAAATATTATGTCTAAAACAAGATTCATCCTAAATTTTCTATTGTGATAGGTTATCTGGCTCAAGAATGTATGAATTTTTGTTCAATGTATTGGTCAAATTTGAGCACAAGACATAACCATCCAATGAGAAATGAATATGAGAATTGTGGGCAAATTGAGCCCTCATTTATATGTCTTCCCCAAACCGGAGTAATTCTTGGGTCATATACATTGGAGACATTAATCCTTGAATAGCGGTATATGGAACATCACGCGGTCTTGTTTAAATGTGGTTTGTTCAATGACTATATCAAGTAAGTAAATTGAATATTTATATTTTATCTCATACTATGTAATTTTACATATAACTTAAACTTTTATTATCATTTTATGTAGGAAACATAAACAATTTATAAGTAGATTTCATTGATCTTTGTCTTTAAGAAGAAGAGGGGATTTGCATAGAAAAGAGTTTCATGATTGGTTGAAATCAAAGGTGGGACCATTACTTTAATTAACTTAAAATATAGATATTAATTTACTTTTATTATTCATATATATTATAGGTATTGTGTTTACCTGTTGACTCTATCTTGCAAGAATTAAGAGTGTTGAATTTTGGTCTCAATTATTTGGTACATGAATGAAAATATTTAATAATAAATGGGTATAAAGTTGTTATAACTGATCGAGAAATGACAATGAGAACACATCATGATAGTGTTATATTAACTGCAACAACAGATTATTATGTCAGTGCATCATATAATAGGCCTTGAAATGAAATTTTTCTTATTATGGAATTTTTTAGAAAATCTTATTATTGGATTACTACTCTCATGGTCGAGTCATTAAGATGAAATATAAATGGTTGTATTAAATGATGAAACATGGTACATTTATTAATGACTATGGATTCAATGTTATTAACATGACTCAAGTCCTTGTTTCGGATGAACCATATATTTTGGCATCAATGGAAAAATAAGTGTTTTATGTGAAAGATCATCTGAGTCCTGATTATGATGTCATTGTTGAAGTAATCCCAAGACATATTTTTCATGATGGTGGGGACGAAATTGACACCATTGACACCCCCATTGGTGTTAACCAAAATATTGTATTTTATGACTCAAATTTTCCCATTATGAGAATTGATGTTGAACCTAAAGTTGGGGTGGGTAATATATAGAAGAACCCGTTTGTGTTCATAGTTCATTCAGTTTATCTTAACATGGGTTTCTCGGGTCAGTACTACTATAATTACTTTAATTTAGTTTCAGTTTGGAATGATATTTTTATTTTAGTATTGTTTATTTTTATTTCATTAATTAAATTTATTTCAATTAATAAAACTAGGTTTAAAATGAGATTTTAAAAAATATATAACTTGGTTTTAAATTATAGTTTCTAAAACATGTTATGAAATTTTTTATGAATTCTTTTACTTCTAAATTGTATGAAGAATTTTAAAAAAATGTTTCTGAAAAATGTACAATTCATTATAATGTATATTATTAAAGATGTTGAATAATTTTTAAGGAATCAATTATTTAACAATGATCAACTAATGTGTGAGCTCAAGTTTCCTCCTCTAGTTCCTTTAGTGAGTATAATAATTGTAATATTTTTCTTCTAAATTACATTTAATATCATATTCTTATTCTTTAACAAAAAAAAATTAGGGATGTTCATCTCAACCAGAGTTGAATTCTCATCAGCCTACTAGTATGGGTCTGATCAAGGGTGCTCCTAGAGCTATATGGAGAACTTATTATACTTATTCACACCATGACCTGATAGTAGATATCCCACCTACCATAGCTTTTCATCCTCCACTTGAGCCTTTAAGGATCTTCTCACCCATGCCTCCATCATCATGTCATTTATCCTCTTCTTCCCATACCATGTCTAGGCATCCTCTAGGGATATTCCCACCTTTACCATATCCATATCCTATAATGTATCCCAATCCCTTATATCCTTATCAATCCATGTCTACGCTTCCTCCATTTCCTACTATTCATCTAGGATCTGATGATTATGTTCCTTCGGCTTCTACTCTATTGAATTCAGATCACCCAGTGCATGCATTACAACAAGAAAATCCTTCAGAGGATACCGATTCAGGACATCCCACAAATCTATCAAAGCCTAATGAGCAGCCTTCTTTAGGTTTTTTTATTATAAGTGTGACAAATTATATCACTTCATTCTTTTCCTATTGTACTGTGACTTAATTCTTCTTTTTTCCTTTTGTCTTATTCAGTGGGATCTTCTAATAGGTGATGTGGTATCACCCGTATGCATGAAGCCTGAATCAAAAAACACAAATAATGGTGGATTACAATGAATAAAGTTAGATGATAAGTAAAAAATGTCAAGCAGTGTATAAATTTTATGGGAACTTTATCCAAGTACAATGATATCATTTCGGTGCAACCAAACTCATGGAGGCATATCGATAATGAAATCAAGGAAAATGCATGGGAAAATATATGGGTAAGAAAAAAATTTAATTAATATCTATATTATTTTTTTATTTATATGAATTAACATGTTCATTGAAGAATCAGTTTAACTTTCATGATGGTGAAGCTACTAAGGTCGCATACTTGATCGATCTTGGGGAGTTCTGGTAATCATACAAGCACAAGTTATATATTGGTTGGAAGTTTATAGTTGGTTATGATTTAGTGGGTGTACCAATATTCCCCGATTATCCAACAACACAATATCAAGAAATGATTATATATTGGAAGACTAATGAGTTTAAGGTATTCCTAATCTTTAATGGCTTGTATTGAAAAATTAATTCTTATTAATTGTATTGAATTTTTTTAGGATCCATTGGGAAAAAAACAAAAAGAACAAAGATGTTATGACATATTTATACACTTTAGGGAACACTACAATTCTTGAGAATGTGAGGTGTTAGTTAATTTAATATGAATATAAATAATATATATATTTATATTATTACTAAGTATAAGGTATTTTTCCATTTTTCCATTTGGCCATTTTCCATTTTCATCATTTGGTCATTTGGCCATTTTGGTCGTTTGTTCATTTTAGCCATTTGGCCATTTTGTCCATTTTTTAATTTTGGTTGTTTGGAAATTTCAAAAAATTTCCATTTTGTCATTCCGTTATTTGGTCAATTGTCCAAATTACCAAATTACCAAACAACCTAACCAAAAAAAATATAATAACCAAATGATCAAAATTACCAAGTGACTGAATAACCAAATAACATAGCACAAGTAGAATTAGATCGAAATGAACATGTAAGAGGAATCCATATTATACCCATGTTTAGGATGATAATTAATATGTATTTATTATTTTATGCCATTAGTATTAAATTTATAATTAAATGTATATTTACATGCTTCTTTGTTTTATAGATTTCTTCAATAGTTAATATTTTAATTCATGCCTAGTTTATAAATTTTATATTATTCAATAATGTACTATTATAGTAATCAATTTCATTTATAGAAAGTGGAATTGGGAATTGAAGTTTGTGTTCCTTGAGAAAAATTATTTTTCAAGAGTAGGAAGAAAAAGGATGGAAGTGTTATAAATGCAAAGACATGAGAAAATATTGTTAAACTTTTTATTGATATTTAAAATTTTGATATGGAATTCATAGTTATATATTTTTTTTATATTTTCAATAGTGTGACCTAGAGGCCCACGATGAGAAAGAAGATAGAAACTTCAGACCAAATGATCATGTGAAACAGGTATTAGGTGAGGAGCACTAGGGGAGAGTCCAATGTCAACCCAGGAAAAACAGGATCCCCACTAGGTATTAGCCCTCATTGGGAACCTCTCAAACCTATCACACCATTGAGCTTCAAAAAACTCATGAAGAAGCACCCAAGGATAAAAAAATATCTATATAGGAGTGTGAAAGAGGTAAACTAGTTACCTAAAACTTCCTAAAATCTATGTTAGTTATATGTCTATCACTTTTATTAGAGTCTTGTATTGTTTTTTATTCATGTATGGAATCAATGTTCTCTTTATATGATGCCTCGAGTGATGTCAATGAGGGTTCTTGAAAAGATCCAACCCTAGTTGCCTGAAGTTGGTTCCTTGTTTTATTACATTGGAATATAAACAAGGAATATGCATCCTGAAGGACCGAGTAGTTTAGTAGCTTTGGAAAACAAGATACATACATAGGTTAAACATTACAACTTGAAATGAAATACCACATATAAGTTTTTTTGGAAACATACACAACTCTAAGTTTATCCCTATAGGTCATTCATAATAAACTTCTTCATGTCCTAATAAAATGAAACATAAGAATGGGATGAGCTCAGATTCCTAGTAAGGGTAATCAATACAGTGGAATATATCATAAAAATAAACATTAGGCATGTTTAACAACTAAAAACATATTCCTTTAAAAAATAAACTTGAACATGTTATGGTAGGAATAAGAGCTGAATAAATAATGTCATAATAAAGCATAATAATTGGTATTATACTAGTCTAATAACCACATGAACTTTCAAATACTAGTTTCATTATGAGGTAATGCATAATGTGGTACATCATAACTATATCATCAAGTCCTCATGTCAAGACCATAGTTTATCTCCTGAGACCTACATATGCACTGAGGGGATATAGAGGGCCCACCCAACACCTACTAAGTCCAATTCATTTCTATTATGAATAGGGATAAACATAAACAACATATACATTCATATTGAAACTAACACAAGAAATTTAAATAACCTTCCTCATACATTAATCATAAACACTAACCATTCGAAGTAAATTGGTGAATGGTATCAAGATAGAACATCCACATTTAAACTAATTAGAAACCCTTAAAAACATATTTTAGATGATATAATAATATATAAACCTATATGAAATAAAAGATTCAATAAAGGATGTTTACATAAATAAATATACTTTTAAATGAGACCATTAAGAAATTCTTGAGGAAATAATCCTTAAACATTCCAAAGTGTCTCATACCACCTTGAATAGTTCAAATAATAATCCCTTATAATATCATGAGAATAAGGGGAATCTTGATATGATATACCAAGGGGTAGTACGTACACCACATTCAAGGTATAACAAGGCATATATCTCATAAAATTTAAAGTGAGGTGAGAAAAATCTATCTTACTTCGGAAATATGAGTTCTTTTAGAAAATCATCTGTATTTGTCATAAATATGGTTTTAAAAATGTATATCCTAGAAAAGAAAATTTAAGTACATTGAGATTACATTTTAGGAATAAATGATGTACCACTGAAGTAAAATCATGTAAAAAGTGTTTTTAAAGAAGTTTTAGAATTAAAACATTTTAGTGCGGTTTAAGGAATTCATTAAAGAGATTTTAAAGCGCAAAGGAATGTTTGATTTCATAAAACAAGAAATAAACCAAAATAGATTTTTCATGTTAAAATGTGTGATTTTATAAAGATAAATCTGGATTAAAATATATTATAGAGTGAACTTCAAAATAGGTAATAATTCGAGAAGTTCCTTGAATCATGCTTTCATTTTGGAAGAATTTTTTAAAGATCCTTTTAAAATAAGTAACTCACCATCAAATAAAGAAGGATTATGATTAGTACACATATATAGAACATTCACATATAATTTATTAAGAGTACATAATAATAAATAATAATTTCATTGAGGTGAGTATAGAATAAGAGCAACCGGAATGAAAATGGAGGTTCGGGTAGAAAATACTTACAACTTTATAATCAATTGAATCATATGCCCCAAAATTAATAATAATAAAATGATACATTTAATATCATGAAAATAAATATATTCATGATATTAAATGTCAATGGGTAGTATACATACACCATACATAAGTAATAGTAGTGGATACGAAATATCTCTCAAAAATGAAAGTGAGATGAAGAAACCCTTACCTTAAGTCCGAAGGTGTTTATCACTTGATCTTAATGACATGAATAGTAAAATTTAGGTTCATAAATTAATAATTAAAAAACATCATCTACATTTAATTTATTTTTTATAACCTTATTAGGTTCATTCATGGACTTTTGATGGGTTAATAGATTCAATTTCATTGTTTGGGAGCGTTTTCTTCCTTTGTTTTCATGATTGGTTTACTTATATTCATGTACAGATAAACATGTAGAATGAGAATATTTGTCCAGAATAGAATTTGTATGTTATTAGTGAACAAGCAAAATATTACATTGTTATAAAATTAATTTTTTTATTGGTAGTGAAGATGAATCATTATATAAAACTTTAATGATAATTGTTTGGGTTAATTGGTAATTTTTGTTCACAACAAACTCATTTTGATTTATAAATTAATATAATGTGTAAAAAAGGATTAAATAACCTTAAATAAGTTATAATACATATTTTATGGTCTGATTAAACCGTAAAAATGGTTTCATGATCAAAATTGAAGACGGAAATAGAAATTGAAAACCCGTCATCCTTGAATGTGATAAATTAACACATCTCGGATGGTGTTTTCATTTCTAGTATAAAAGAAGGAAAAAGGAGAGATGATGATGAATTAATCTATTATCATAACAAAATTCTAGTACATGTAAGGTACTGGAGTTATCATAACATTTGGATGAAATTATATGAGGAAAGAAAAAGAAAAGAAATGGACTTGAAATAAAAGATATGAGAAGAGGAATTTGACTCTTGAAGTTATCTTCCTTGAGAGCCTCTTTAGGGGATATGATTTGGTCTTTTTATGAGACCAAGGGCAGTTGGATGTGGGGGGATCTTGGGGTGAGATTTTGAGAAGTATTTGAACAAGGCACAAGTCTTGAGAGGAGTGAAGAGAAGAGGGGAGTGTGGGTGGTTTTTATAGTGGAGGAGATGAGGGTTTTCTTAAAATTTTAATCATTGGTTTATTATTTTTCAATAAGACAAGAAATAGTGATTATTCCATAACCAAAAATAGTAATAAGTGCATGTAAGTGCTAAACAAGGGTTATTACATCATTTATGATGCTAGGAATATTGTATTTAACTAATAATGTATGTATATGGTAAATTACCGTATTTCACTATTTATCAAAAATTCAAGTATTTTAGAAAAATCCAAAAATTTCACCCTAACCATTTTTCGATGTGTAGAATCCAAATATGAACTCCATTTTATCAAAATAATTTTCTAAATATGTGAAATTTAATTTTTAAATAAAATCATCCTTTTCTTGTAAAATATAATTTTAAAACTAAAACTAGTTTTGTAATGCCCTAAAAACTAACTAAGGTTTTATTAAATTACTCAAAAATTATAAGCCAAAAAAATTTGATTTAGGAAAACATTTTATGAAAAATGATTTTTCTTTTAAATTAATTTATTAATTATAAAATTATAATTAAATATTTACTGCTCACAAAAATACCAACACTTAATTATTAATTTTTAAAATATTCACTCTCATTTATAAGGTGACTAAATTTTATTTATACTTACATGGGTGATGTTACAATTCATAAGGGTACATTATTATTCATAATATTTGTGTTACTATTCATAAGGGTACATTACTATTCATAAGGTTTGACTTACTATTCATAAGGGTACATTACTATTTGTAAGGGTAAAGTTATTATTCATAAGGGTATGTTACTATTCATAAGGGTATGTTACTATTCATCAAAAATTAAGTTTGTTCTATCAGACTCCAAAAATCACCCTGAACACAATCATGTATGTTATATTTTTGAAATTCAAAATATTGAAGTGGAAAAATTATGTTCATTGGATAGGTTATAATAAAGTGTTGTTTTGTAGAGACTCAGTGTTTCATGCATTCAATATTAAATTTATTTTTAAAATATTGGGGTGTTACATTCTCCCCTCCTTACCTCAAAATTTTAAAATTGGATTTCAAAAGTTATGGTTGGTACTTGAAAACTCCCTTATGGGAAACCCACATCAAAAATATGGTTAAAATATCCTCTTAATAAGATGGAAAGGAAAATTCATTGGTTACTACAAAACTACACATTTTAATTGGATAACATGGTCATGGAAGAATAATCAAACTATCATGTTCTGATGGAAAGTGATAGAGAACATGCTCGGATGGAAGATCATTACCACAAAATCATAAACTGCAGTTTTGAAAAAAATGATAATAGGACAACATTTTTTTAAGACTCTTTTCCTATATTTAAGGAATTATTCCACTCTATAAGAGTATAAATATATGTTTTTATTTTATAAACACAATATTATCCTTTGTTTGTACCTTGAAAAATCTATACTTCATCTCTTGGAACAGATTGCATCATGTGGTGGAATTAAACTCTAAATCCTCATACAATGATTAACTTAAACCATTTCATAAATGGTTTAAATTTCCAAAATATCATGATCCAACACTTTAGAATCATTCTCATATCCATTATTGCTAGATCCATGTACACGGGGTCCTTGGAAATCCTCATTTTGTTTAGAACTCCATGATCCATCCTGCTCAATGCATCTATTACCTTATTTTTCTTTAATCAACATGAAGCAGTCCTAAATTTTCACATTCCAAACATGTGAATATCTTCATAATGTATCCTCTTGAAATATGGTAATAACTCAAATTACCAGAAAACCTTATTAGAAACATGCACTCATCCTTACACATGCTATTGAATATATTCCTTATATCTATAAATTTTTTAAACTCTATCAATGATAGCATAGACCACTTGTAGACAAGTCAATAATCAATTTTGAGGTAGTGAGTACTTGTCCAAATCAATCATTTCTTCATCATTATCTTAATCATCAAGAATATATTTAGGGTTATCTTTCCCTCATCCATATAATTTTCTAAGATATTAACTTTCTACTGAGTCACTTATCCTTGGTACAATTCATCATATGACCTCAAATTCTTAATGAAATAGTATTGCAGTACAATCCTCATATATTCCATAATTCTTATAACCAGTACATTGCTGATAAAATATTCAAATGACATAATTCTTGAAAAGACATATTAATCCTTCCACTTCATATGTGGAAGTATCATGACTTGATCATTATCCAGTAACATCATTTGGGGCATATTCCTTTGATGCTTGGGATGTTGATTCGCATAGTGTCTCATCTCCTTGCAGTTGAAGCATTGTACATCGGAAACCTTTTTCTTACCCTTGAAATCACGAAATTAGTGTGCTTTCTCTCCACACTTATAACAAACTCTCATTCCCTTTAAGCATTTACCAGGATGATTCTTTTTGTATTTATCACATGTGGGAAAACCCTTCTTTCCCTTCTTCCATTTATCCATATTTTTCTCTACCATCCTCTTCTTTTCTTACTTCCCTTCAAATCCATAGGACTCAGAGAATTATTTACATATCTTTTTAACACATGATACTATTTCCTCATGATGAGGATACTTGGGAGACCATATTACTTTGAAATGATGGCTTAAGACCATAAGAGATATGATCCTTCTTACTATTTGCATCACGTGCATTGTTGAAGTTCTCATTCCATCTGCTATAATCCATTTCTATATAATGGTATACACTATATTAGGTTATGAATCATAATGAATAATCTTAACTTAGAAAAATACTTAGCCTAAATTGAAATCCTATGCATAGCTAATCTTATAATCATAAACGTGTTTTCTTTGAAGAAAGATTAACATTTAAATCTTTTATAATGGCTTGTAAAGAAAATGTGAATTATCCTAAGAATATCCCCCAGGAGTGTCAAACCAGGTGCGCATTAAGGCTCATTGTTGTATACCAGGATACCCTGGGTCAAGCCAGAAACTCCTTGTTAGAGTTTTTACTCTTAGGTACATCTGTTCCAGAACTACGTCCACTTGTAGTATTTAGACAGGGATGAATTTTATAGAAAGATCCACATAATCTATTCCTTATCAAAATTTTAGTATGTTCTTGTATGTTTATCCTCAAATACTATCTTAGGTTTTTCTTCCCTAATCTATGTTTTATAAAGCTAGTTTCCAAGTTTTTGACTAAACTTTCTTTGATACCAACTGTAAAGACCCGACCCCAATTTCTTGTCAGTACCTTATTTTATTACATAGGCATATAAACAAGAAATATGCATCCTGAAGGACCGAGTAGTTTAGTAACTTTGGAAAATTAGATACATAAATAGGTTCAACATTACAACTTGAAATTAAATACAACATATAAGTTTTATTGAGAACATCAATAACTCTAAGTTTATCCCTGAAGGTCATTCATAATAAACTTCTTCATGTCCACAAAAAATAAAACATAAGAAAGGGGTGAGCTCAGATGATCAATAAGGGTAAGCAATATAGCGTAATATATCATAAACATAAACATTAGAAATGGTGAATAACTAAAAACACATGCCTTTAAAAAATAAACTAGAACACATTATGGTAGGAATAAGAGCTGAACAAATAATACCATAATAAAGAATAATAATGGGTATTCTACTAGTCTAATAACTATATGAACTTTTAATTAATAGTTTCATAAAGAGGGAATACGTAATGTGGGAAATCATAACCATACTATCAAGGCCTTGTCCCAAGACCATAAATATTTATTTTGTCAAGGCCTCATGCCAAGACCATAGTTTGTCTATTGAGACCTACCGATGCACTGAGGGGCTATAGAGGGCTCCACATGACACTTACTAAGTCTAATGTATTCCTCTTATGAATGGGGATAAACATAAATAACATATATATTCATATTGAAACTAACTTATTAAATGAAAATAACTCTCCTTGTACATTAAACATAAACACTAATCATTCGAAGTAAATTGGTGAATGGTATCAAGATAGAACATCCACATTAAAACTAATCAAAAACCCTTCAACAACATATTTTAGATGATATCATAAGATATAAACCTCTATGAAATACAATATTCATTAAAGGATGTTGACATAAATAAAGATACTTTTAAATGATACCATTGAGAAATTCTTGAGGAAATAATCCTAAAACATTACAAAGTATCTCATACCACCTTGAAAAAATCAAATAATAATCCCTTAGAATATCATGAGAATAAGGGGACTCTTGATATGATATACCAAGGGGAATTACATACACCACATACAAGGAATAAGTGGTGGACAAGGCATATATCTTATAAAAGTTAAAGTGAGGTGAGAAAAATCTATTTACTTTGGAAAGAAGAGTTATTTTGGAAAATAATTTGTATTTGTCATAAAAATGGTTTTAAAATTTTATATACTAGAAAAGAACAGTTAATGAAATTGAGATTACATTTGAGGCAAAAATTATGTCCCACTAAAGTGAAATCATTTAAAAAGTGTTTTTAAAGAAGCTTTAGAGTTAAAACATTTTAGTGCGGTTTAAGGAATTCGTTAAAGATATTTTATAGCGCAAAGGAATGTTTGCTTTCATAAAAAACATAAATGAACAAAAATAGATTTTTCATGTTAAAATTTATGATTTTAGAAAGATAAATCTAGCTTAAAACAGATTATCTAGTGAACTTCAAGATAGGTAAGAATTCAAGAAGTTCCTTAAATCGGGCTTGCATTTCAGAAGAAATTTGGAATGATTATTTTAAAACATGTAAGGTACTATAGTTATCATAACATTTTTATGAAAGGAGGTGAGAAAAGAAAAAGAAAATAAAAGGACTTTAAATAAAAGAAATGAGAAGTGAAATTTACCTCTTTAAGTTATCTTCCTTAAGAGCCTCTTTTGGGGAGAGGATTTGGCCTTTTATGAGACCAAGGGATGATGGACGTGGGGTAGGATCTTGGGGGAGATTTTAGAAAAATTTATACAAGGCACAAGGCTTGAGAGGAGTGAAGAGGAGAGGGGAGTATGGGTGGTTTTATAGTAGAGGAGAGGAGGGTTTTCTTAATATTTTAATCATTGGTTTATTATTTTTTCATAAGACAAGAAATAATGATGATTCCATGACTAAAAATAGTAACAAGTGCATGTGAGTTCTAACCAAGGGTTCTTACATCAGAAATGATGCTAAGAATAGTGTATTGAACTCATAATGTATATATACAGTAAATTACCATATTTCACTATTCATCAAAAATTCAATTATTTTAGAAAAATACCAAAAATTCACCCTAACCATTTTTCAATATGTAAAATCCAAATATGAAATTCATTTTATCATAATAATTTTCTAAATATATGATATTTAATTTTTAATTAAAATCATCATTTATATGTAAATATATAGTTTTAAAACTAAAATTGATTTTGTAATGCCCTGAAAATTTAACTAAGGTTTTATTAAATTACCTAAAAATCCTAAGACAACAAAATTTTGATTTAGGAATACATTTTATGAAAAATGATTTTTATTTTAAATTAATTTATTAATTATAAATTTGTAATTAAATATTTACTGCTCACAAAAATACCAACACTTAATTATTAATTTTTAAAATATTCACTCTCATTTATAAGGTGCCTAAATTTTATTTATACTTACATGGGTGATGTTACTATTCATAATCATAAGGATCATGTTACTATTTATAAGGGTACATTACTATTCATAAGGGTCAAGTTACTATTTATAAGGGTATATTACTATTCATAAGGGTGTGTTACTATTCATCAAAAATTAAGTTTGTTCTACAAAACTCCAAAAATCACCCTGAACGCAAACATGTACGTCAGATTTTTGAAATTCAAAAGACTGAAGTGGAAAAATTATGTTCATTGGCTAGGTTATAAAAAAGTGTTTTTTTGTAGAGACTCAATGTTTCATGCATTCAATATTAAATTTATTTGAAAAATATTGAGGCGTTACAGTCCTAGTGGCAGTCGAGCTGAAGGTACTGATGGTGGCGGCGGCGGTGGCAGTGGCGGTGGTGGTGGTGGTGGTGGTGGTGGTGGTGGTGGTGGTGGTGGTGGTGGTGGTGGTGGTGCTCCAGGAGTCGATGTTGGAGATGATTATAATGGAACTAGTGGTGATGAGGGAGATATTGATTCCATACATTTTTAAATTTGGGTAAAGATACATGTGTGGATGACTAAAACTAATTAATTATGTGGACTGTATATGTATGTTACAATATTGTAAATTGTTTGAAAATTATTTATAACTTTATGGTTGAATGCTAAATATATAATAAGAGTATTGTTTTAAATGTGTACCATGGTTTGTAATTTATTTATAGGTTTTGTGTGAGGTGTTTCATAGTGTTGTTGTTGTCCAATGGGGGTAGGTCTCTATACCCATGGTTCACAAAACTGTGGGTATACATGAAATATGGACACCCCTTTATACCCATGGTTTTAGGAACTGGGGGTATAGACATATACCCACGGTTTTAAGTGAACCGTGGGTATTAAGAAATACTCATAGGCTATACCCACGATTTCTGTAGAAACCATGGGTATAGCGCTATATAGGCGGCTTGAGCACCCACAGTTCATAGAGCCATGGGTATAGGATATGGCATCATGGGTTGGGGAGCTACGAGGAGATGGCGACTCAAGCGTTCTAGTCAGCTAGGGTTTTTGGAATGGGGTTTCGGCACTTTCTTGGCTCGAATCTTTTGGTTGGAGGTGAGGGAAATGAACGGAATTGAAGATCTATTTTGGTCAGGGTAGATTTTTGAAAATTTGGATTTTAGGATAGCGTGATCGAGATGAAGTGATCCACCGTGGTCTGTAGAGATCGGGGTTGTGCGATGGTGCCGGATGAGTTGAATGCACTGGTGGTGACCGAAGTGAATGGTGGTCAGAGTTTTGATGTGGTGGTGGATGAGGTAAATGGAGATCATCAAGTGGTTGTGAAGGGTGAGACTGAGATCGAAACGAGATTGACTGCTAAGGTGGTGCTTGAAAGAGGAGACTTCTAAACTACAGTGAATCAGTTGACTATGGGGACAGCTTCAGGTTTGGTTGTTGATGCGGGTATACCCCCTCAACCTGGTACCATGGTTTCGGCAATGGTGGGCCTAACAGTTACTATGGTGAATCAGTTTGGTTCTTGGAGGGTTGTCGAGGACTTTATCAAGAAGATTTGCTCACATTCTGGTCATACTAAAAATGTAAGGGGCTCAAAGAGAAGGAATCTTTCATTTTTTTTAAACGTTCTCGAGTGGATTTTGAAGAAGGGTGAAACTTCTCAGGTGATTACTAACAAGGAGGTTATTTTTTATAGATTTAAAATTTGTGAGCACTCCATTATTGTTAGGATTGTTCTTCCTGCTGGTGGAAAGCTTTGGAAAATTGATGATCTAGTTTGGAAGCTGGCCTTTATATGGGGTTTCTCTGATTAGCGATGTATTTTCCATGGGTGAGGGCTTCTTTTATATTATCTTCCCATCAAAGGATCTGAAAATAAGAGCATGGGGGATTGGTTCAATCACTTTAAATCCAGGTATGGTTTGTTTTTAAGAATGGGATTTTCGGTTTAATCCTTTTCAATAAAAAAATACTTCATCTCAAGTGTGGATCAAGATTAGTGGTCTTAATTGGATCATGTGGAATCCTAAGATTTTATTTGATATTTCCTTTTCTGTGGGAATTCTGATCAAAATGTATAGGAACACTGAGGCTACTAAATTTGGCCACTATGTTAGGGTCTTGGTGAAGATTGACTTAAGATCTTGCTTGATTTATAACATCATTCTAATAACATTGGATGAAAATGGAATATGAAAGACTTTATAATTTCTATTCATATTGTCAAATGATTGGTCATGTCAAGGATAATTGTCGCAAAAATGTGGTTTTCTCTTTTTGTTCTTTAAAAAGGAATCATGAGGCTTCTTGTAGAAAGAAATTACAGAGGGCGACAATGAAAAATAATGTTCCCTCTATTGGAAATAGAAAATCCACTCTTGAAAAGGGAAATGAGAATGTTTGCATTGGTTCATCACAAATGGTTGAGGAGTTTTCTCTGAAATTGGCACATGTGACTCAGGAGTTTCAGAATAATGTCCAAAATTATGAGAAAGTTCGTGCAGGGGAGGACAGACTAAAGTCTGGAGATCATTGTCCACAGAACACCACTCTTGTAATTGAGGGGCATTCAAAATTAGATGATGGTGAAAAGCCCACCAAGATCCAGGAAGAAATCATTAAATTAAGAGAAGCATAGGGCATTTGTGAAAAATGGGAAGATATTGAGGATGATTCCCTCAAAAAAACTCTCCTTTATTCAGCCTTTGTCGAAAGGGAAAAAAGCTATTGTGGATGATGAAGGTTTCCAAGTCGTCCAGCCTTGGAAATCAAGGCATAGGGAAAACTACTCATATGTGAAGCCAACCATGTTTACCAGGTCTCGTGGTCCCATAGACTTTGAATCAGATTAGTATGATGAGTATAACTCTTCCTATCAATTTATTATGATTTATGATGTTTTCTTGGCATGAGGGCATAACTACTTGTTTGATCCCATCCATCTTCTCTTTGTCTCTTATTTTTATTTTAAATAAAAATTATTTTCCTTTTCCTTTGCCTTTAAAAAAAATAGAGCCATGGGTATAGTTTATACCCACGGTTTACTAGGTTATACCCATGGTTCTAAACCATGGGTATAGGGTAAGATTCCAATAGTGTGTGTGCATCGAATCCACTCATTAAAAGAGCTACATCAAAAGGTGAGTCTTATTTTCTATGTAAGATATTTTTACATTTATTTTCCCTCTCTTGAGAAATCTAAAAATAATATATTATTTTCTTAATCTTTTGTTGTAGGAAAAATAATGGGCTCCTGAAGAGCTGCAATGACTCACGAATGAAAAAGTTCTCTCTATTCTCTGAAGATAATGTGTTTGATTAATAACGGATGTGTTCGATGTCGAGACAAACATCATTCATCAAATGAAAAAAACGACGCCACTAGAAGTGGTTGAATGATGAATACCGCATACCTGTCGTACATCGAGCTGAAATTTTCTGATCAGTGATGAACATCGTGTACCCATTGTATATTGAGCCGAAGTTCAATGATCATGCTATAAAGCATGAAATTTCATCTCTTATTCCTTTGTTCACCCTAAAGATGTTATGTTTGATTATGAAGTATGAAGGCTCATAATGGAGATGACATTTACTTTGAATATTTGTAAATATCATATTGTATTGTTTCTTTTCCCTTTAATTTTATTTATTATAAAATGATTGAGAAAAATTAAATGTTAATGACGAACAAGCGTAAATATATTTTTTATATATCCATCCACTGAAGTGGATGAAATTGATGAAATTGATGAAATTACTGAATTGAGTATTCATCTTATTGTCTTGAATACACTATAAAACTCGAACAAATAATTTTATTTTGTTCCCTGTAGTGAATGAGAATATTTATTGAAAATGATTTATTTCATTACTCAAAGTGAATGTAAATATACATGATTTTAATTTAAATCAATTTTGGGGTGAATATGATATTTTGTGAATGATCATTGTGTTGTATTTGTTTGTAATAAATAATAATAATATAACCATCAAGAGTGGTTTGATGATAGTAAATATTTACATAGTACAATGAATTTTATTAATATTTATAAAATAATGCATCTCTGAAGGATGATATAAAAATAATTTCCTTTGAAATTGTATTGAAGGATATTTTCATTTATCAATTATTGTTCCTGCAATATAAAAATCAAGGGAAAAAATATTATTTATCATGTTCTTATAGATTATCAATATCATCTCATGTAATTCATTTATCCCCTGAAGTGGACGTTTTTATTCATATAGTTCATAAATGAAATGATTGAATTACATAATTTTGATAATTTTGATAATTTGATATATATTATGAAAATTATTGGTTGAAACAATGATCATCATAATCAATAAAAATCAGTACTTTATACAAGATGATCATTATTGATAAATAATGAATTATCATTTGTGGATCATGAAATTCAACGAATAAATGAATTCCACTGTGTGAATGCAGCTTTAATTACTCTTATCTCATTCCTTGGAGAGAATGAAATTATTCATGAAAATTTTTATATGATTTGTCCTACTCATACTTAGAATTTTATCATGAATATTTGAGAGTTTTTGAAGTTTCATCAAATTATTTCTCTTTGATTTGGTAAAGTGAATGTTGTTATTCAATGAATTATATTTTTTTTATGGCGATGAGATATGTGTTGTGAATCCATAAGGTTCTTCCACATTGGTTTTCACTACAACATTCACTGGCTTTAAAATATGCGGTGGCTTTGCACTCAAGTAGATGTATTGTAAAATAATATTTGGGCTGAAAGTTCTAAAATATACAATAATCCGCTTGGTGATGGGTCTAACCCATTATGATTATATTATGAATTCGTCAACCGCCATAAGTGGAAATTATAATGACAAATATAAGTATGCACAATAAAAGATCCTGAAGATCTTATATACATCAATCTTGAAGCAAAATCTTTATAAATATTATTTTGATTAAATGGTGCAAAAGAACTCATATATGAGTTAGTATATGCTCTTGTCAATACATTTATCTGTAGAGAAAATTAATTAATGGCTCCAGAAGAGTGGAAATATTCCTATCTGATAGTACAAATTCTTAATGCTTTGTTATATTTGAGGTCTCGATGAGATATATCAATGGTATACTTGAAAATGAATAATATATGGAGACACTGGATAAAAGATGTACCTCGATTTGTAACAAGCACTCATAAATTTGATTATAAAGAATTTGTTATGTGAAATCGAATCAATAATGGTAAACCATTTGTCACGACCCATCCTCGGGACTCATGCAGTGACTACCCCAAGCCCGCCTTTCATAGACCAGGGGCTGGTGACTAGCACCAAATGTGTAAATCCCTAAACTGGGAAGGCATTGCCTTTATAAAAAGTAAATACACACAATTAGATTACACAATTGAAAGCAAAGCACTAAGCAATAATGAATACAGAAGAGGTGCTGGAAAGTAAAATGGATTGGAAATACAAGCCCAATAGTAAAGTACAAGGAAAAGACAAAATAGGTACAACTAAAAAAGTCAAACAGCTGGAAGGTGTCTAGCAACTCCTGGGTCGTCCACCACGGATCCTAACTGAAGGGTAGGTACAGATAGCCTCCTCAGCGCTCCATGTCCGTCTGTCTCCTCCGGGTACCGACTCGTCGTGAGGTCCACCTCCGGGTACCGTCCAGTCCTCGCACACTCCGCCTTAGTCAGCGTTGTATGTCGTCTGCATCCAACACAACAAGGTGTGGGTAAAGCCTGTGCAGGGGTGAGTATAAAGATACTCAGTTGGGACCCTGAGACCCTCAAGGTCTCAAAAAAACCAACAAGGATAAACCACAAAGTACGAATCAACAGATAACCATTACATAGGTATATGTCCATACATATACATAAGTTATCTAGTAACTCATCTCAAAAATGAGGAAAACACAAAGGTCATTGACTCAGCTCAAACCAGGATTTTCATTATCGAAACCACGGTTGCTGGAGAACTCCTCCTCTATCGAGTACAGTGGCTCTGTTGTAACACCCCAAGCTTCCACGGTACGTTTCCCTTCGAATAATGCAATAGCGTGTGTTGTACGCAACCTCGAGCTCTAACACACACCACAACTAATTAAACTAGCCGTTGTGAATAGTAATACCTACTTTTTGAAATTTTATAAATTTTATTTATCAAAATAGACTTCATCTTTGGATTCGGAATATCGAAATTAGCCTATGTTGAATTTTTGGTATTTTTCTGAGAACTTCGAATTTTTTATGAATAGTGAAAAATACTTAAAAACAACTTTTTAAATCAAAATAATTTATAGTGAAAAATTATACTATTTAGTGGTTTTAAAGTATAATTAGAATATATTTTTACCATTTTATCCAATGGTGGTCATTAGAATTAATTTAACATTGAAATCGGACATAAACAAATGCCAATCTTTTGATATAAATTGTTTCTTAGAAACACGCCATTTTTTGTAACAGCGGGAATTAATTATAAAATTAATTAATGCAACTTATATGTTTGGAATTTTTTAAAATAGACATCATTTTTGAATTTGGAATATCAATTATAGCTTAGGGTGAAATTTTGGCTTTGTTCTGAAAAACTTCAATTTTTGATGAATAGTGAAACCACTAAGTGGTAGTTAAATAACTGATTTTTCATTTAAATGAAATATTACCACTTCTGTGATTTGATTTTCAAAAATCCGACATACATGGTTGTCATTAAGAAGTAAAATGTGGTTCAATGAGATTAAAATAAATTTTTGGTGAATAGTAACTTTTAAGTTCTTAATCGTGATTAGAGGTAATTAGTGTAGTTTAAGGTACAAATAATGTTTTAATAATATGAGATGAGCATGACACTTGTCCTACTCCTATTGGATGAGTCATGACCGACCAAGACAACCCATGGGTCAACTTGGGGACCCCATGGAGCCACTTTAGTTGGAAAATGACATTAATATATATTTATTTAATGTTAAAAGTAAATTGACACAAACATGAGTTGTCTTACTAAAACAGTTTTTTAGTGGGGTTACACAAGTCCAAATTTTGATTATAAATATTAATTATAAAGCTAAAAATATTTCCTACATCATAGTATTTTTTTTATAATTTTTAGACATTAAATAAATTAAATTATTTATGACATCATTATGATGCGGCGATGACCTCATTATTTAACGATTTAAATAAAATGAGAAGATAATGAAAAATCCAAGGCTTACACTTGTCCAAAGCCTATTGAATGAAAAGATTTCTAACCCTTATCACCTTAGCCACGAATTATATAAGTGTGGGACCTTTAGAATCCAAAAATCATGGTATAATAATGTAACATTTCAATCTTTCCAAAAGAGCCCCTCCTCTCCTCTTATAAAAGGCCCCCACCTCTATTACCTTATTCACACTTTCAAGCCTTTTGGTTCGGCCAAACTCTGCCCAAATACTCTCCCAACATTTCTCCCTTCATCCAAGAAGCTTTACTTTAGTCAGAAAGCCATCCTAAGGAGTCCTTTTGATCAAATCAAAAGGAAGAACCCGAAGAAGAGGTAACATTTTCATCACCCTCTTTCATGTTTCTTTCTTCTTCCACTCCCTCTTTGTCTATTATTTTAATTCTAAAATTATAACTCCAGTATCTTCTATATACTGTGATGTTATTATAAATATGGAACAACCATATTCAGTATTCTACCCATCATTTGAATGACATGTCACCATACGTGCGTACGTACGGCTTACCGTCTCCACGTCGTGGTGTAATTGTTATTCAATATATTATTATTTAGATGGGTATAATAATGATATGTAATTCATGTAAATAATAAATATAACATGATAATAATTCTGTATATATGATATACTATCCAATTATATATTATTTTAATATCAAAATAATGATATTGTCGCTCGTGCGTACGTACGGACTACCGTCTCCACGAACGCGATGAGATTCATTCTCCGTCGTATCCATTCAAGTATAATTATCATTTGATAATTTAAAAATAATGTTTAAGGACATGATATCATTATAGATATGAATAAGATACAACCTATCCATGAAAAACATGACTTAAGTAACAAAACATATAAGAAAACGAGTAAGTTAACACCCGAAACAACGATAAATCTAAGATTTTGTTAACAAAGAAATGTTAAAAGATCATATATGATATCATATGAATGTATATGATTCTCGTATAATTTAATAACAATTATTTCACCATTATACAGGAGGTTAACCTACCCCAACCAAGGAAAAGTACAAGGTAAGGGTTTACTTCACAACCTCTTCATTATCCAAGGTTGTTTATACATAATTATCTACTGGGACCTCGTTATCATCCACATCCATGTTTCTTCAAAATGTATTTCAAAACATTTTTATTATTTACAAGAATATGGGTTAAAGTCATTTATACCCTTTTTGACTTTTTATAAGAGGAATCTTTTCGTCGTTTTCAAAACAAGGTCCTTTTTAACCTTTTCGACAGAATTGAGGTAAGAATGTTTTTTTAACTTATACGGCGGGTGCGGTTATTTTCCGCCGTTATAAAATCTTCAAAGCTTTCCTTACAAGCTTATAAGAATATTTTCAAGAAAATGTTTTGTTTTATATGGCCCTTAAATGATTTCAAAAATAGAAAGATATATTTCTCTAAAAAGTGTTTTGATTTCATCTATGTCAACATCCTTTGATGGATTTTACGCTTATTTGAAGTTGATTTATTATAATACAAAACTTCTATATTGTATTGAAGGTTTTTGTGATATGTTTGACTGTGGATGTTCTATTTTATACCATTCATAGTTTATGGTGAAATTATTGACATTTTGTATGCTAGTTTTAATACGAATGTTTATGTTATGTTTAAACCTTTTTATATGGGAATGCATTGGACTTAATATGTGACGGGTGGAGCCCGCTATAGCTCCTCGATGCATCGGTAGGTCTCATGAGACAAACTAGTGTCTTGGCACAAGACCTTGACAAAATCTTATTTGTAGTCTTGGCACGAGGTCTTGGCTATGTGGTTATGATAGTCTGGCATTATGCATTCCAACATTATGAAAGTGGTTAGTGATTTTGCATGTGATTATTAGATTAGTAGAATATCCATGTGAATGAGTAAATGGCGTTATTTCATTTTACTTTTGCCATATTATGTTGATATTCAAGTTTAAAAGGCTTTTGTTTTAGTTATACATTGCCTTAAATGTTTATTCTTATTTATGAAAGTTTCCGCTATATTGTTATCCTTACTGGGCATTTGAGCTCACCCCTTTTCTATGTTTTATTTTTTTCCCAGGAAGTGAAGAAGTAAATTATGAATGACCTGCAGGGATATTATGAGGGGATAATAGTGTGGACTGTGGAGACATTATGTTGTTGTAGTAGTTTTTCATTTTATGATGTAATGTAAAACTTATGAATGTATCTAGTATTTCCAAGGCTACTAAACTAATCGGTCTTTCGAGACTTGATCTTTTGTGATCATGCCAATGTTACGAAGTAATGCACCGGCTCTGGGTAGCTGGGGTCGGGGCGTTACATCTGTCGCGACTCTGATGCGCTTCTCACTAACCTTAGACTGCTGAGGTACTCCCCCTATCGAGTACCGCGAGTCTGCTGCCAAACCGAGCGTTTCGTCCGTTGTGAGTCTGCCGCCAAATCGGGCGCTCCCCCTATAGTCGTCCCTTTGAGAATACCCCACGGGAGTTCGGGGTATAGTGAAGATACGATCAGGTTGGTTTGTACACGAAACCAACCGGGTCCCCGGGACTAAAAGGCTAATAACTCACAGACCGGGCGTCTGATTGACGCGCCGTCTATTGCGTTGAGACCCCTATGACGTGGCGGTCCTTTGAGATACTTCTACATGAGACTTCGTGACACTTGGAGTATCGACCAGTAGCTCGTGGAGCGGATCCTCCCGGAGACGAGTGTACAGAGTGCGGAGACCTAGTAGTTGTAGACCTGACGACTGCTTGACCGAATCGACTCGAAGTGATTCGACTAGCCCAATGGACAGAGCGCCCGGTTTGGCGGCAGACCCACGGTGGACAGAGCGTCTGGTAGTTGGCAGCAGACTCGCGGTACTCAACAGAAGTTTATCGATCCTGACACTTTAAATATATGACATGATTAACATAGTAGATATCTATCAGGGGGAGAATGATGAATTTATTTAATGGACGCGTGTCTACTAAATTATCAATGAATTCATTTTCATTAATATATTATGAATGCCCCCTGTATAACAATTTACCATGAGATACCCATTTTTTGTGGTAAATTATTTATATCATTAGCAACTATTTTGGAAATAAATTTTTCATATGTTTATAAAGAACAAACTACGAAGTATATATGGGTGCGCCCACCCATCATGTGATCCATTTAAAAACTATATGAAATATGCATCTACTAAATGGTCACGTGTGTTATTGAGTAACCATTGCATGTTATGCATGTTGATTAAAATAAATATTGAGTTCACATACTATATGGTCCCCCAAAACCATTTGACAAAATGCTCACAAGACTTATATGAGTATAAAGTGTTGGAAATCAATAGTCTGATTACACACTTGAAGTGTGGTTGAACTAATTATATAAAATCATTGTTCATAGAAATCAATAAATAAATTTTATTTTTCCCCCTTTTTAATTTTCGACGCCCGTAGCTTTCGCTACGGACGTCCGTTTTGTGCACCGTCTGCGGCAGCGCGGACCTGACGCCGAGGCGAACCTTTTGAGGTGGTTCCGGGAGTTTTAACTATTGTGGGATCGTCGGAAGACACAACGACAGAAACGAGGAAAAAACGAAAGAAAGAAAACAAAGGACACAACGATTTACGTGGTTCGGGAAAAATCACTACTTCCACGGGAGAGGCAGAATTTCACTATGAGTCGGAAGCACAAAATTACAGAGGATTTCAGTAGTAACCCTAGCCTGAAAATGGGCTATAAAACAATGGAGAAGACGATCACTGTTCGAAAAGTGGTCTGCGTCGCTACAGTGAACGGCGGCTGGCTTTGTCAAAAGCGCTACAGTAAAGTTGATCTCGAAGTCTACACCGCTACAGTGTTTGTCGGTGTCGGTCGGTCAGCTCCGCGACAGTTGCGGGCCACAAGCATTCGGCCCAACCGGATCGGGCAACACCAATCCAACATTAACTTCCGAGGCGAGGGGCTCGGGGGCACGACACGTGCGTAAAGCAGCTAAGCGGGCTTCCCGGGGATCTTGTTTTGGACAGCGCGGACGCGCCCGATGTCCTTTTTGAGCGCCATCAGCGGCGTTGGGACCCTGGCGCCGGGGCGAAGCTTTCCAGGGTGGTTTCGGGCGTTGTAGCCGGAGCTGAGGCGTGGACCCCACGACCCGTCTTTGAGCTGCGAGCAGCATTTAGCGACTTTCTCACCGGGCGTCCGTTCGGGGCGTGCGAGCAGTCGATTCTGGATGTTTTTCTGAGGGGATTGCATTGGTGCAATCCACCCGCTTTAATTCGGCACGATGGTACGGGGCCCGCGAGGGCCGTTTGGGCGTTGACGGTGATTTTCCAACTTTATCACCGGGTGTCCGTTTTGGACAAGTGATTAGTCGAACTTGTGTACTTTTTCAAGAGGATCGCAACGGTGCGATCCGTTGGCAGCACTTCGGGACCGGGGTGCAGGTCCCGCATGGTACCGCTCGTTCTTGGTAAGCCGGAATGCATCTTTTTCTCCGGATACCCGTTCCACGCAAGTAAGCAGTCAATTTGACGTGCTTTTCCGAGAGCATTGCGATGGCACAGTTCGCCCGACCTTTTTCGGGGATGTGGTGTGGGTCCCACCCGACCTAGCTATGGTGAATAGTACTTTTTCCACCGGGTGTCCATTTGGGGCGATTGAGTAGTCAATCCCGTGTGTTTTTTCGAGGGGATCGCAGTGGTGTGTCCTGTTTGTTCAGTTTCGGGATCTTTGGGTGAGCCCCACACGGGTTGGTTACGGTGAATAGTACATTTTTCACCGGTTGACTGTTTCAGGCAAGTAAGTAGTCTATCTCGCGTGTTTTTCCGCGAGGATTACAACGGTACGATCCGTTTCATTGTGCGGAGCCTCATACGCGATCTTATTAAATGTGGAAATATGAAAGGTGCCCCGGTGGCGGTTCTTCTACCGTGGTTGTAGCGGACCCATGGCATGTGATCGCGCGCACTCTTAGAAGAGAGATGTAAATGTTTCATAAGATGTGGTCGGTCGTGCCTGGGCCTTTGAGTTGGGGGTGTTACGTCACGCCTTCGCGTTGACATTGGGTGCCGTGTGCACGATAGCCCTTGGGCTGAAAATGAGGTAAACTCTGGGAGTATACGGGAGCTCTTGGAGGTACGTGTGGTTTGTACCTGATGTTGTTTGTGCGCTTGGTTGGGGATTGACTTGGGACCACACGTCGTCTGGGCCCCATGTGCGTGTTGTGTCCTGCTTTACGTACTTTGACCTCTCGCGACGTAGAGGATCCCTCTGTGCTCGTTTATTTGACCAGCAGGGTGAAGTTTTTCCCCTGGCTTTGTGCTTGTTTGTTTGACCAACAAGGTTGAGTGGTCTCCCCCTGGTTTCGTTCTCGATGGATCGGCCGATAACGGTGCTAGTGACACCCAGTGATGGAACAGGCGTTGAACCTCTTTTGGGTGAGTTGTTCTGGAGTTGGGTGGTTGCGCGATACCCACTCTGTGTTTGGTTGGCCAGTGTTGTACCCTCTAGTAGAGATGGTCAGAGCAGTTCTGAGTTTTACCCTCCAGCGGGGCTGGGCAGTGAGTTGCTCGCTGACTTCTAGGGTTTACCCTCCAGCAGAGACTGGGCAGTGGGCCACCCGACGCTCTTAGGGTCTACCCTCCAGCAGAGACTGGGCAGTGGGTCACCCGGCGACCTCTTAGGGTCTACCCTCCAGCAGGGCTGGGCAGTTGGTCGCCCGTCGTCTAGTTCCAGGTCTACCCTCCAGCAAGGCTGGGCAGTGGGTCGTCTGTCGACTTATTCCAGGTCTACCCTCCAGCGGGGCTGAGCAGTGGGTCGCCTGATGATGTATTAGGGTTTACCCTCCAGCAGGGCTGGGCAGTGGGTCACCTGATATCTGGTTATGAATTACCCTCCAGCGGGGCTGGGCAGTGGGTCGCCTGATGATGTATTAGGGTTTACCCACCAGTAGGGTTGGGCAGTGGGTCACCCGATATCTGGTTATGAATTACCCTCCAGCAAGGCTGGGCAGTGGGACACCTGTTGGCATTCCAGGCTCAGCCCTTTCTACTAGGCTAGTCTGTGGCCTTCCTCCGTGATTACCGGAGCGGGACCCTTGGTTATACGGGTCAGTGTTGTGACGGCTTTGACTTTGAGGAGATCTTTCAACTGCGGGGCAGTGACGAGTTGTGGTTTGACGTTCCCCCAGGACTCTCAAGTACGAGGAGCGTTTTCCCCACCAAGACGCGTCCTTGTGACACGACCTAAAACCGTGTGTGCAAGTCAGTGCCGCCCAAAGCAGATAGTGTCGAAGTGCGGTGATTGAGCCCCTTGGCTTGCGGTTCGGGGCAGACGTGCGGGATGCTGGGCATTGATGATGTTACTTCTGGGATTGTTGGCGACTCGCTTTCTTGAGCTGAGCTGCGGGATGGAGATCCCCTTACGACCTTGTACGGGCTTCTTAGTGAGCATGTGGTTATGTATATACCTTGTTCCGGTACTCACTTCTTGAGTTTGGTTACTCTTCTTCCAGGAGAGACGAAGACACGCGGGGTATGTCACGTGTTTTCCGTGTCTAGCTTCTCATGGTTGGACGAGTCTACTCTCCTGCTATAGGTAGCGAAGACTCGACGAGAAGTTCATCGTCTCACTGTTTCCAGCTCTTTGCGTCTGGACGAGTCTACATTCCTTTCTCTTGTTGGGTTGAGCTGGACTCTTTACTGCACTTTCAGTTGTTCTTCTCTACTTTCCCCTATTCGCTCTACTGGTCACCCCTTCGGTACCTCCTTTGTTTCTCCCTTGAGCCTTCGGAGTATCCTACTGAGTATTTTTATACTCACCCCTGCTTGGGCTTTACCCGCACTTGGTGTGCCCTTGCAGACGACGGACAGGTTGGTCGTGACTTCAGTGGAGCATAGGAGTTCAGGAGCTTGGACCGTGTGCGGTTGTCGTAGCCGGGTTCCAGGTGGAAGACTCGTCAGCTGTTTCTTTTTGTTTACCTGTTGCCGGATTGTGACACTTTTCTGGTTGGGCGCTTGTTTTGCCCCTTTAATTTTCAGTTTACATTCAGCTTTTACCTTGTACTGTTTAGAGATCGATGCACGTTTGTGATATATATATAGCAAGTGCCATTTTCTTGTCTTTTCTTTTACTCTGTACTTTTGCATTGAGTGTGCTGCGTGGGTGCGTGTACAGGTACTTAAGCAAAAGTCTCCCCGAGTTATTGTGACTTCGGCGCTGAGAAAAATAAATGTCAACAACATTATATCTTTTAAGATATTTTCCTTGAAGTAACAATGGTACCAAAAAGATTATGAGATCTATCAAATGTGAGTTCAATTTTTGAATGATTTCAAAACTGAAAATAGATTTTGATAGATTTCAACATCACAATAATTAACCAAAATTATTAAAGTTTTGGATTGTTTATCCAGACTAAAAACCATTGAATACTGATTATCTTATTATGAGAAATATAATTCCTTGTATATTTGGATATTTATATATGAATCGTGGTCTCATGATTTTTGTGAATCATTTTATTATTAA
Organism: Viscum album; assembly: GCA_963277665.1. Taxonomy (NCBI): domain Eukaryota; kingdom Viridiplantae; phylum Streptophyta; class Magnoliopsida; order Santalales; family Viscaceae; genus Viscum; species Viscum album. Next base: position 196,732,788 of record OY728145.1, read on the forward strand.
GATGTTTTGAAAAACACTCAAAAGGTGTCCTAATATTTTTAATTAATAATCCTGAAAATGAAATATTAGATTTTGCAACGTTTTTAATCAATGACCGAGTAAAATATTGGAATGCTTTTTGAATGTTTTGATGAGATGGCATTACTTGAGCTTCACTTTTTATATAGGGCTTTTTAATTGAATAATATAATATTTCAGAAAATTATGGCACCTGCGTGTTATGGACGTCTTAAGTAAGATAATAATAATGACTCCACAATTATCAATGAATTTCGCCCATGAACTTACATATTATCCTACCAAAAAAATTTCATTTGGTAGATTAAATATTTATTCTCAAACAGATCAAATTCGATGTATGTCGTGATTATATGCACTGGATTCATTTACAATGAAACGGTCACTACGAACTTTTAAATCACACCTAATAACGTTCTATTAAAATATCAATAAAATAACATCATATAACAATACGCGCTTGCAGTCCCCAATTCTTCTCGAAGACTATCAATACAGCTCATTCTTTCAAGAAGTATATTTTCGAACACTCAAAATCATATCCTCAAATTAGATTAAAATCAAATAAATATCTGCCTGACTTCTAACATATTTTTAAAACTTCAAAAAGCGGAAGCAATAAACAGCTGAAAACGAATCAAAAGATCAAACCGGCCAGAACCCTAAATTGGCCACAGGTCAGTTGTTTCGCATTCAGAACGATCTCTTGGTATTTTTCAACTAAAACTCCAAATATTTACAGCCTCTCCCAACGAGCGACTGGATCCAACAAAAAGACAAACTACCAGCACTGATCCGTCTCCCATCTCCTGGAAGCGGATCTCGAAAATCCAGAAGAAACAAAAAGGCCGGAGAGGGATCCAAAAGGCGTGAGCCTAGAAAACAGCTGCCGATCGTAATCCGCGCACTTAACCGGATCCGATAGGGAATATGCTGAGTGTATCTTCATGAACTCGCCGGTGGAGAAGTCCTTCAGATCATCGCCACTCTGCTCAACGATCTCTACGTATTTTCAACTAGAAACTCCAAATACTTACAACCTCTCCCAACGAGTGACTGGATCCAACAAAAAAACTACCAGCACTGATCCGTCTCCCATCTCCGGGAAGCGGATCTCGAAAATCCAGAAGAAACAGAAAGGCAGGAGAGGGATCCGAAAGGCGGGAGACTAGAAAACAGCTGCCGATCGTAATCCGCGCGCTTCACCGGATCCGATAGCGTGGAATATGCTGAGTGTATCTTCATGAACTCGCCGGTGGAGAAGTCCTTCAGATCATCGCCGGCCACGTCCGGGTGACAACTCCGGGCTAACCGCCGGTACGCGGACTTTATCTCCGCGGCGGGGGCCCCGATCGAGACCCCGAGGATGTCGTAGAGAGAATTGGAGGAGGAGGAGGACCTCGGAGGGAACAAAGAGGAGGAAGAGGCTCTCTCGGCAGCGGGGGCCGCGGCCGCTGCAGCAGCTGCCCTCGGCGGACGGAACGCAAGGCGCGGAGCATCCGTGGGAGGCGATCGGGCGTGAGATCGGGAATCGAAGACGCCGGTAGAGAATGGAAGGCGGGACGAGGAGGAAGCGAAAGAGATCATACTAGTTAGCGGAGTGCTGCCGTTCGACTACGGTTAGAGGGGAAAGTGGTGGGGGCGTTTATAGTATACACATATATATAGACGCAAGCCACGTATAGCAGGGGTGGCCTCCTGAGGGGTACTATCGTAAATGGGGTAAAATAAAGCGGTGCGATTGGATTAACCCGAATCAAGGCCGTGGCTCGGATCTGACGTGGCAATAAGCTTTATCCATTGTGCGGCTTCTTTCCCGTATTGAAGTAGGGGTAGGTTAGTAAATGCAGAAGGACGGGGTGAGGTTAGACCAACCAGGGTTAATTAGGCGGTGTGGGGCCTCGAGGGAAATACGGGTTATCCGGTGGGTTTTTTTGGGTGGGCCCGTAACTGAGCTGGCTATCCGCCGGTTCCATCTTTATTAATTAATTAATTAATTTATTTATTCATCCCACAGATTCCGCGGTGAGACGCGGGCGGCCGGGACGAGGCGCGGCGCTGGTTTTATCGGGTTCACGGGGCATGGATACGGGTTGGGCCCGAGTTTACAATGGGCGTGACATGTACCGCACCAAATTCGGTGGCGGCTTCTTTCCTAGGTGTAGTTGTCCTTTTTGGATAAATGACGTTCAAAATCGGTTGAAAATTTGGGTTTTGATAGGACCCGCCCGGGTGATTTGGCATGGCGGTGGGTCGGGTATCGGATATTTTGGGTACATAATGCTGATCAAAAATCATTTAAAACCTGATTAATGCTATTAATTATTTAAAATTCTTTTATTATCCAAATCCCTCAAAACCGGAATAATTTTATTTAGTTTTTATTGTAACTTTATTTTACATATAACACCCGCAACAAAGGTGAACATCTAACAGATCCCTGATTTGAAGTCAGTGTCTTCAATGTGTAGCAACAACAGCGTGCCAACTCACTATCCCACATAAGAGAGAGCGAGCAAGACACACAGGTGTATAACCTTTGAGTCCCTCATTTCTTACAAGCGGTGTCCCTGTCGACGTGTCTGCTTTGTCGTCTCCCGTTCGCTAAATGTGTCCTCCATCAACCACATGATAATTTAAAAATAGCTTTTTAAATTTAAAAAACCATGCTCAAAGAATATTAAATATTAAAAATGGGTTAATTATTACTCATATTAATTCATACATACATTCATGACATATTTAATACAATACATATATGGCATAAAAATGTTATATTAAATTAAAATACTATAAAAAGAAAAAGAATATTTATGCCTCACGGGTCAATTCGGCTATATTGATGTCGCAACCACCAGTCCCAAAACACTTAAGGGGGGTAAATTAGGCTGCTCGAATTTTATTCTTCAAACAAATGTTATGATCGCGTTGGCATATATAAATTGAACCATTTATTATTAATCAAGCATCCACAACAACCAATATATCAAATGTAAATGCAATGATACAAAGATTTTACTATGTCCAAGGAGTATAAAGTGGCTCATTACCCATGTACTAAGGGAAAGAACACTGAGCCAAATGTGGATGTTTCTCTTTAGCGTAAACTCCATATGCAAAACGTGATCATCAAGAATGGTTTACCCCATCAAACTTTGACACGTACAAGATCTTCAATGTTCCTCTCCTTCTCATATTCTCTTTGTCCTTCTCTTTAGTTCTATTTAGCTCTCTTATCCTTAAAAAACAATTTCCTCCAAATCAATTCCATAAAACCCCCTGACCTCTATTAGTCACATGCCCTCACTTCAATGGCCCTCAAAGACGCCCATCAAAGCCAATCCATGTCTACACATAACCAATTGAGCCTTCCATAATTCAAGCAACAACCAATCCTTCAAAATTTGTAGAATTCATGAGAATCATGGTGTAACATAGTCTATTATGGTGTAATTCAAGCTTTTAAAAAATGGTTAATTTCAACTACCCTGAAACCATCTTTCACTTTGAAGTGCATTGGGACATAGTGTGTTTCATTATGACATAATCCATTCTCTATGCCAAATCAATACTTCCAGTTATTGCATGAATCTCGGCTCACAACAAACAACCCTACATCCATTTGTTAGAAATCTCCCTTCATAGAAAGCATGTGTCCCATTATGACATAATAAGTGATTTCAACATCTTCCTTTCTCATTTTACCTTCTCATTTCAACATGATACCTCGTGATGGTTCCAGACACAACAGAAGTATCGATTGGGCCCATGCCCAACCTGACTTTTGTTGGATTCAATGAATAATCTGAAAGAACGTGACAAAGAGTCATCATGTCTAATGCATGTACACGAAAAAATTAGACAACGAATCTCAAAACCAAAATAAGAAGATCTTTCACGTTAAATTTATAATCAATTTAATAGCAAGAAAATACTATGGTCTTAAGATTCTTTCTTTAAAGAAGATGTTGGTCGTTTGAACTACCTGTTCGAGTTGTACCATCGTTGTTCTAAGAGGATCCAAAGTAGAATCTCTCTAGCGGTGATTCACATGCGGTCCTTGCTCTTTGAGCTACGCCAATGAAACTTCAGGTGGTAGCACAGATTATCCAATTGTCTTGCGTTGTTCACCTTTAATCACAACACAATCTATCAGGCTTAAGGATTGTATTTATTATTCTATCAATCTTGAGAGGGAGGAATGAGGTGTATGAATTCTCTCAGTCTTGAGAGAAACCCTGGAGATGTTCTTCGCTAAGAGAATTATCTAGGAAGGAAATGCATTGTGAACCATAGAGTGATTTATCCACAAATTCACACTCATTAAAATGATATACACTACTAAAAATCTGACCCATACCAACGGTTTGACCAAACCATTGGTATAGGTGGCCTATACTAACAATTTGACTAAACTAGTGGTATAGGTGGCACCATTATTTATGTGTAATAATAATAAAAATAATAAATAATTCTATTTAATATTTATTTTTATACATACATACATATATTTATGTATATAACACAAAAGTGGTTGTAGCATATTGGTAAAGTCATTGGAAATAACAGTGAGATCCCATGATTAAAACATGGCACTACAATTTTTTTTCAATAGAATGCATATACCAACGGTTTGTCCAAACCATTGGTATATGTATTTCCTTTGAAATGACATATACCAATGATTTGAAAACCATTGGTATAGCCCACTAATACCAATGGTTTGACCAAACTATTGATATAGGACTATCTCAATGACATTTCACCCAACGACTCATCAAACCGTTGGTATATTCCGTATCAACGATTTAAGGGGTTATACCAACAGTTTTGAACCATCGGTATATCCTTTTTTCTAATAGTGATAAGATGATAATATATACAGTAAGGGTTTAATTTTGATAATTACGCAAAGGCCCTTAATCAAATATTAAACCTAATATATTCTTCATGCCAACAATGACAACATTATTATCTAATGGCGAGCTCCTACCAGCACAAATAAATACCATTTTAATAAAATAAAAAATTCCTTGTTTATTTAAATGGCATGTAAGATCATATAATTTTTGTTACCAGGACATTAACTCAGCCTGTAACGAACCGACCCAGGTTACCCTCAAACCTGGCACCCAACCTGTTTCGTTACATACCCGAAGGGCGTTTCCAATCCCCATGGGTTGGCGACAAGCACCCGGGCATCGAACAACACACCAGAGGGAATGATTTCATCCAACCTGATCAAACACATGTCATATATGTATACATAGAATGAAAAAGATAGTGAAAGTATAAAGGAATATATATGCCATAATAGTCAAAAGATAGTAGAAACGAACAACTACAAAAGTATTTAAAGCTCCAAAAACAAGTCCAACTACAAGGACCAAAACAAAACAACAAATGTATGTGATGGCATGAATGAACTTCCACCATCTCACCACCAGCTACCAAAACCAGCTAACACGAACCTTTCTGCCTCACTGCGGTGCCTTGCCTTTTCCTACATTGGAAGACATACAAAGGTTTACGCACTACCAAGGAGGTGCGTAGGGTGTGAGCTAACAGAATCAGTAGGATCCCACCCAGGTGTTCCATATCAAGTCTCTGTATAATAATTCTTGTATGATTATTTTAAATAAAACATGGCATGATAAGCAGTAAATCAATTTATAGAAAACATGGTAAACATTTTCCTTTTTCACAATTCTAAACAAAGGTAGGTATAACATGCATATCAAGGCTAACTTAGAAATCCAAGCAGTACAAAACAAAAACAACATCATGGGCATCAGTACCAAGTATCACTATAGGTCAAACTAGCAGACTACTCGTACTACAATAAATAAAGTGCACAATCCAGTTCCTAGAACACAGGCCTAGGAAGTAGAGGAATAACCCATGAGTAAACCCCCGACAATGTCAATATTCATCCCTTAGAAAAACGAGCCTAGTAAATAGAGGAATGTCCCATGAGAAAACCTCTCGATAATCATGAAACATGGACGATGGACTAAACCTTCCACCCAAGTACCCAAGGTAACCCATGTGCTTATTTTCACAAATCAATTTCAATGTTTCAAAATTACCCATTTTCTTTTCATTTATCAAAAACCAAGGAAAGACCATTTCTATTTTAAAACCCTTTGTCAACACACACAAACAGTCATGCCAATTTGATGAATCAATTTACAAAGCAAGATCAATTAGGAAAATTATCATAGGCTAGAGATAGAACCACCCACCTCAAAGCTCAGGTTGCACACACCCGCAACAGGATCCACCAACAAAAAAACCCAACAACATCAGCAAAGACCCTATAACCCAATACATACACCTTAGGATTGATTTAATTGAAAAAGAAAATGGTTGGTGGATAAGATGAAACTGCATACCTCAAGAACGAAAGCCCGCCGCACTACAACCAATAAGGAATGACCTCTAGAATGAGATCAAACAATGGATCTTAGAAGAAAACCCAAGGAAACACCAACTTAGATCAATAGATCTGGTAATGAAACCTAAGGGCGCTACTACGATCAATATCAATGAAGAAGCAGAAAGGTTACTCACTCGAAGAGACGCACCACAATCTCAACGGAGATCGAGTGCTAATCGAATCGATCTAGAAGGAGGAGATTCCCTCAAAAACACTTGGGAACAACCTTGGGTTGAGAGCAATGAAGATATGGAGAAAGAACTGAACCAAAATAGACATACGTCTGTTTCAAAAACTATATGTGGGTCATTTTACGATGTGTAATACAGTTATATGCCGTGAAATCCACAGTGTACAAGTATGATGAAAAAATACGTCACCTTGGATTAAAAAACCATTATTTAAAGAATTCATGATGTGAAACCACTCTTCACGAAATGTAAAATTTCACAGCGTGAATCCCCTTTCACGGATTGTACCCAACAACAGTTATACAACATGTAACCTAGTTACATGGCATGAAATCCTTCTGCATCATGTAGAAAAAGCTGGTTAAAGTTGAAAGTCCAACAAATCTCTGACTTCACCATTATATGTATCATCCCAATATAAAAGGAGGGGGAACCCATGATGAGGTTATGAGAATACCTGATAAAATGATAATGGGGTGTTACAAACTCTCCACCATAAAGACTTTTTGTACCCGAGAAGTCATGTAGAAGATGTAATCCCTAGAAAGAGATGAGCTCATTGCTCCCTTATCAACGACTCATGTTCCCAAATATCATGATAATTTGATCCTTATTGCCAAAGAACTCTGACCAAAGGAATCAACTTCCCATGTAATTGTTTCACTTGAGATTCAACGGTCTCAACTGGTTTCTCCAAAATAGAAGCAGTTGGCTCTAACTCAATTTCTTCCCAAATCAGAATGTGAGCAGGATTAGGACAGTATTTCCTAAGCTGATACATGTGGAAAATATCATGAATACCTATCAACTAAACCTACAATGATAATTGATAGGCAACTTGTCCAAGCTGCTCAGTGACCTCAAACGGTCCAACATATCTCGGAGCCAACTTTCCCTGCTTTTCAAGTCGACGATGACCCAACTGAGGAGAAAATTTCAAGAAAACTCAGTCACCTACGGAAAACTCTAAAGGTAAACACTGCCGATATGCATATGAATTCTATCAAATCTGGGCTACTTTTAGACGTCGATGTGCATCCTGAATCTTCACAGATGTATCCTGAAAAAACTTGGTCAAACTAAAGATACCTCGCCCACCTCAGCGCAACAAAGAGGTGATCTACACGAGTGACCGCACAATGCCTCAAAGGGATCCATTCTAATTGACAACTGATAACTATTGTTATAAACAAAATCAAATAGTCCCAAATGGTTATCCCATGCTCCTTTGAAATCCAAGAAACAGGCGCGTAACATATCCTCCAGAATCTGAATCGCACTCTCTATCTAACCGTCTGTCTGTAGATGGTAAGCTATGCTCAACTTGACCTGAGTTCCCATTGCCTCTTTAAGACTCCTCCAGAACCTCAAGGAAAACCTAGTATCCCTATATGAAACAATCACAGAAGGAATCCCATGTAACCTCATAACCTCTTTCACATATAGCTTACCCAAATCTTCAACTTTAGTGGTGTCTTTGATCAGAATGAAATGATGAGACTTCATCAACCGATCAAAAACCACCCAGATAGAATTCCTCCCTCGATGAGTCTGTGTTAATCCAACAACAAAATCCATGGATACCTCATCCCATTTCCAAATCAGCACTGGAAGAGGATGAAGTAAACCATAAGATTTCAATTGCTTTTCCTTTATTCATTGGTAGGTGTAACAGCGAGACACAAACTCTGCGATGTCACGCTTCATACCCGACCACCAGAATCACCGCCTCATGTCATAATACATATTCATAGTTCTTGGATAAACATCCCACGAAGAGCTGTGATAATCATACAAGACTAAAATTCTTACAGATGTTGGGATGACAAACTGCTTCCCAAAGTGGAGCATACCATCTTTAGAAAGAGACCAGCCAGAAACAATCTCCACACTATAAAGGCTTTTTAGAGTCTTCTAAAACTTATCATCTTATCCCTGACTCCGCAAAATAGACTCCAAGAGAGATTATGATAACTAAACACTAGTCAAAACCACGCTCGAAACATCCTCCTAATAATCCAAGTACAACTGAGAAAAAATCCCCATAATGTTCCACTCATCCTTCGATTCTAGAACAGCCTATGATGGTACTTTCCTTCTAAGAGCATCTGAAAAGGCATTCCCCTTTCCTGGGGTGTAGGTGATATAAAATTCAAATGTCTAAATGTGTTCTACCCATCATCTTTGTCTGAGATTCAAGTAATTATAAGAAAAGATATAAATCAGACTCTTATGATCAGAGAAGACTGTGAACTTCTCCCCCAAAAGATAATGTCGCCAACATTTAAGTGCATGCATAACTGTAACATGATATAAATCATGAGTGGGTAATTCTTATCATGCGGTCAAAGCTGACAAGAGTTGTAAGCCACCAAATGATCATCTTGCATAAGCACACATCCCAAACTAGCACCTGGAGCATCAAAAAACACCACATATCCCTTACCAGGTTCAGGTAAGATCAGAATAGGAGTCGATGTCATAAGTCATTTCAATTCATCAAAAGAGGACTGACACTTTTCATCCCATGTGAATTTCACCTCTTTCTTGGTAAGATCATTCAAAGGTGATGCTGACTTAGAGAAATCCTTAACAAACCATTGGTATTATCCAATAAGACCAAGGAAGCTTCATATCTCAAAGACATTTCATGGTTCCTTCCACGACAAAACAACCTTTACCTTCTCTGGATCAACTAATAATCCGTGTTTAGAAATATTGTGCCCTAAGAACTTCACTTATTGAATCCATAAAATACACTTTGAAATAATTCCATACAAATAAGAAACTACACTCTGAAATCATTCTCAGAATTTCCATAACCAAACTCAGATGATGGTCATTTTCACACTCGGATTTTGAATAAATAAGAATTTCATCCATGAACACTACCAAAAAGTGTCGATATATTTTTAGAATATATGATTCATCGAGGCCATAAAAACTTTAGGATCATTAGTCAGACCAAAAGGTATCACAAGATATTCATAGTGGTTATACCTACTCTTGAAAGCTATTTTCAGTATATTAGACTTCTGAACTCTGATATGATGATAACCCTACTGAAGATAAATCTTTGAGAACCACTTTACCCCTTTAACTAATCAAATTAATCATCCACATGAGGTGAAGGATAATTGTTCTTAACCGCCACTCGGTTCAAATTTTGGTAGTCCACACATAATTGAAGTGAACCATCTATTTTCTTAGAAAAGATCACAGGGGTTTCCTGTGGCAAAACACTAGGGATAGTGAAACCCTTTCCCAATAGGTCATCCAACTGAATCTTGAGCACTTTCAGCTCCATAGGTGCCATACGATAAGAAGGTATCGATATTGACTGCATACCTGGTACCAAGTCAACCATAAACTCTACCTCTCTCTCTGAAGTAATACCAGAGAAGTCATATGGGAAAACATCAGGAAACTCTAAAACAACAATGGGAAGATCAACAATAGGAGAAACGTCATCTGGCTCAAATTCAACAACAACCAACAAACTCCTGATCTATGGGCGGGAAGGTCCTACACAACCAGACCTCAGGTCCCACTCCCCTTAAAACAAATGAGAGCTCCCATTATCAGTAAGAAATGAGACACATAGACGATAACAATCAACCTCAGCTCGATGACTGAAAATCCAATCCATACTGATGATGATGTTAAGCAGATCTAGATCAAGAATGAGAAAATCTCCGACCAACTCTTTATCAGCTATCGTTAACGAACAAGAAGGACACTAAAACCCTTGATATTTCCTCTTGCCAAGAGGTGTCTCTAACTCCATTGTAAAGGAAATAAGTTCTGTTGGAATTTTATGTTGGAGTTGGTGGCCTAGAACCAACTACTTTATACTTTATGATAAACTTGTATTCATGGATTTTAATATTAATAAATACCTTATCACGTCTGGATTGTTATTCTACGTGATAATGCATGTGATAATGTCCTAAGGACAGCTATTGCACTAAAAGGTCATAGAAGATCCCTGTTATGATGAGAAATTGAAAGTGACATAACACTATTCTTGAATATATGTTCTATGTCCGGATGATGTTATTTGAGGGATACAAATAATGTAGGTCATTAGGGGTGATGACTCATAAAACTTTGAGGCACCTTCTCATGGTGTGCTCCCTTGGTAATATCCAAGAGGATATTATGAGAACGAGGCCCGCTAGTAGAAAATCCACATTTCATAGTGTCATTGGATGTTCCTATCTATGGACGTGTGTATTGGTCCTTAGACTTTAAGATTATTATTAATGGGTATTACAACTCGTGCACTTATATTTATTGATGAAAACTGTGATGACACATTGTTCGCAGCGAGGTAGGATATATTGGGTGCATCACGAGTAATACTACATTAATAGATAATGCGAGAAAGGATTTTTTCCATCTGTTCCATAACAGAAGTTGATATCTCATGCCCTTTGATGGAATTGATATAGCCTAAATAAATCCATGTCCATGGTGAGGAATGTGCAAGTTTAATTTTGAGAGGTCAAAGAAAGAGTAATCAAGCACATGGGTTGATGACACTAGCATGTAACCTACTTAATTCGAGATATCAATACAAAGGGATTACATTACATGGTAAGTGTTCGTATGAGTTGACACATCATTGCAGTATTAACTTCGTTCTTTGTGGGTACCTTAGTTTATTTCTAGACACTAACCTTGGACTTTAGGTAGGCTCTGCCTAATTCCACTGAGAAAGAGACCTAGAGGGTCACACACTAAGTGTATCCAAGTATCTCAGTTAAATATTCATTTAACAAGTTGAATAAATATTATTTCTGGTTGTGGTTTAATAATTATTCAAGGATGCCTGATCACATTTATTTTGACACTAGTTATTCGAGAGAATATATTATGGGTGAAATAGTATATTTATTAATGAATAATGCAGTGATATTTATTTAATAAATAAATAGTCATTATTCAAGGTCTAATAAATGTGATGGAGGAAATAAAGAAAATGAAAAAAAACAAAAGTACACACCATGTATATTAATATACACACCATGTAGTTTTTCTGGGGATTTGTGAGAAATATTATTATTTATTTAATAAAATAATATTAGGTGTAATTCATTGGGCGCATGTTAAGTGATAATAATAGTCAAATGTTATTATTAGACATGGGGTCTTACTAAGAATTAAATGAAATGAATAAATGCATTTGAATAATTAATTCATTTTATTATTTCAAGTAATATAAATCCCAATTACATTATTCTCATTAGATCTAGTCATTATCTGTGGTTGTGCACAACGAATCTGTAGAAATCTCTCAAGACAAGAAAAAATTTCTTTCCTCCAAGAACGCTCCTAAGTTACAAGAGAGATCCTCCACCAGGTGAAGTAGAGTGCCTTGGAAGCAGCTCTCAAGGAAATTGAAGGCGGACATTGCAAGTGAAGTCTCTTCCTCGCTAGCACTCGAAGATTCCTTACGGCGATGTCCAGAGATACGTGGATCATGTTTGGATCATTGCTAGTGGAATTCTACACTTGGCTTCTACGACGCAATGATGGATCACATTGGATCATGACTAAAAGCATCAACAGAGAGAGAATTCCATCAAGGTAATTCTTGTATTTTAATTAAATTAATTATAACCATCATATGATGATCCTCTCTATAGTTTTGGGACTTCCCTATTTCCTATTTCATTCTTCGTTCTATTCTTAAGATCCGGTGTTTTATTATCGTGAAAGATCTCAGATTGATCGTTGTAAATGGTAAAATCAAAGTTGGGTACACCATCCACATGATTACGCTACGCCCAGAACCTACAAGTGGCATTAGAGGGATCATATCGTTGATTATAATTATTTAGTTTTTTCATTGATGATTTATGCATTTAATAATTTAGTTGTTTCAATTAAAGTTAATAGTTCTATAAATCTGAATCTAGAGATATGTTCCTCCTCTTTTGTTTCTCGTTCACCTTACAGAAACAATCCTTTTTTTAATTTTGATTAAAATAAAAATAGAGGATCTCACCTAGAGGTGTCAAAGGTTCCTGGCCATACAACACCAGAACACACTGTGTGTATTCTGCCTCACACAACGTGTAGTCAAGGTTCAATACATCGGGACTGGTCCGCAAAACCAAGCCATATATTGGAGTTTATATGAGTCTTTATGACTCCATGTGTTGACCAGGAACAGGTGGCACACGGTTTCTGGATTACACACTATGTGGCCCACTGGACACGGCGCACAGTCTCTTCAGGTTATGGTTAGACCGTGTACCTCATACATAGCTTTCCCAATTGGAGACCATGTAACACAGATACTACATGGTGTGTGGCCCACTATATGCACCGTGTACTCCAAATAATTCCAAAGTACATCTACATGTGGAAACCTCAAGTGTGTACTTCGGATGAATAATGAATGATAGTACATGCCGTGTAGTAGGAACTACACACCGTGTACTCATCCAAATTACACAAATTTATTAAAATTTATTATTATATTATACAAACCCTTGAGACATGTACCATGGTGCAGGCATAATGTTGGGGCACAACACATGATAAGTCTTTTATACATATGTGTTTAATTTAACATCTGTGTAATGTTCATTTCTACTCATTGGGTAGTTATGAACGAGAATTCACCAGGTTACCTCCAAGGTACAAGTTACGTACAAAGATAATTTTAAATGAATTTATTTTTTTAAAATTATGATGGATGAGAATATCAAGTAAATTCAGAAAAAAAAAGTTTAAAAAAAAGGATTGATTAATTAATGATAATAATTAATTGATTTGAGCGTGATTTATCTTAAAAAATAATGATTAAAGAATTGAATGCTAGTTTTATTTATGCGTAAATATTGTTTCATTTATAGATGATCATGAGCTATAATAGGACCTTTGTATATGGATGGTTTATTTTAATTAATTTATTTAAATTAGATTTGTTGGCATGTGAGTCTTCTCCTCATTAATATGTAGGTCATGCATGCCCAAGGTTTATTTTATGTAAAAACCTATTTTACCCCTCACCTGGGTGTGAGATAAAAGCATATGTAATGGATGGAACTCCTAATCTAGTGAAGGTGGCTCAAGTTAGGAGCCAAGGTGAAACTAATCCAAGTATATACAAAGGTGGATAGGTGGAAAGCTGTAAACACGAACCCAAAAGGTTCAAGGCATTTTCTCCCCTAGGTCTTAGGTTAGTTTATCAGCCGCTAGATAAACTAACCAATAGAAGAAGATCATGATCATGCTATTTATTTTATTTTTGTCAGTTGCATGGTTTATTTATTGTGGGTTTGTTGTCACGATCACACAATTAATGAATTAAACAAGCATGCAAGATGGAACTAAAATAAGACCGACTTATGCATAAATATTATCTCAGACTTGGTTAATCAGTTAAGTATATCCCACTTAATATTAACAATCATGTAAGAAATATAATAAAATGGAAATTTATGCATATGGATAAAATCCCTCAAGGAAATATTAAGTTAGTATAACCTTCCATAATCTTGGTTAGAATCAAACCATAGTTCAAAGTTCTTGACCAACCCTAGTTGGGGTGCTTTCAATTATTGGAGAATTATAATTTGAGGTTTTGGGTTGACTTGACTTGGTTCACTTCAAGGGTTGGCTTCCACAATAGGACTTGGTATGACCAAGAGACAAAGGTTGAGGGAATCCAAAATAAAAGTATTTTAGGATTGGGGAGTCCACTCAGCAGATCAAGGAGCTACGAATTAATACAGTTGGCATTTGGAATGCCTACCTAAAACCATTAAAGTTGCTTGACCAACCCTAGTTGGGGTAATGTGAAGGTAAATATGGATCCTTTCCACTAGAATATTCAGGCAACAGAATATTCTGAAGTCAATGGTGAGGGATATTGGACTTCAATAAAATAGTGGGAGACTAATAAGTATTAATTTATTCATTTGTCTTAGTTTTATCATTATAGAGTACTAAATATTTTATCATCTTAATTTCTATAAATGACAAGAAAAATGATATCAAACATATCCCTGTGAACCATACTCGAGAAGGAAAACATTATCACTGGCTCCAATTTCCAAGAGTGGCAGAGGTGTTTACGCGTCATCCTTCGCCACAAAAGGAAATTGTATGTGCTGGAGGATCATGTTCTAGTTGCATCTAAAAGTGAGGCCAGTGATGAGGAAATATATCTCTATATGAAAATTTTGGATGATGCCAAAGATTTATAATGTTTCATGTTATCGACCATGTCTAATGAGCTCTTGAAGCAACATGAAAACATAGACGTGTATAACATGGAATCTCACCTTAAGAATCTCTATCAAGAGAAGGTGATACATGAGAGATATGAGATCTCTAACTTTTTGTTCACAACTAATATTGGAGAGTCTACATCAGCTGGGCCTCATGTAGTTAAGCTTATTGGCTACATTGAATGCTTGGACATCTTAGGGATTAAGTTACCAGATGATTTGCGTATAAATCTCATCATATCATCACTGACCAAAATCTTCTCTAGCTTTATTGTCAACTACAACATGAGCAATAATGAGAAGAGTCTATCGGAACTTATAACCTTGATTCACCTAGTAGATAAGGACATGGGGTGTGACAAACCCACAGTCCTTATAGTAAATAAGAAGAGGAAGGACAAGGCAAAGGGGAGAAGGTTTTATAAACGGTCTAAGCCCCTGAGCACCGTCCCTCCAAGAAGGGGAAGATCCAGAGGTAGGGCAAGGAATGGGAGGCGGTATGTTTTTCATGTGGCAATCCATACCACTAGAAGAGGAACTGTACCTAGAAGTGTGGGGATGCTAAAGGTACATTTTTTATTGAGTGTAATCTTTCCATTTCTACACATTGGGTATTAGATACAACATATGGGGCTCACATATATATTCAAATGTAGGAACCAAGTAGATTTAGAAAGATTTACAGAGGATAGGTGGATCTTTGAGATTCTAATGGTGTGAGGATGGCTGCGTTGGCCATTGGCGACTACCATCTCCCATTTCCAACTAAGATACTTTTGGTTTTACATAACTATTATTATGTCCCAAGTGTTACCAAGAACATAATTTATGTATCATGTTTGGATATGGATGGATTTATTTTTAAATTTGGAAATAAGGGTTGTTTCTTTTATAATAACAAGGTATGTTATGGTATGGAACATTTAAATAACAATTCGTATGTATTAAATTACAAAAACCAATTGTTGGAAATCGATAACGAAAGAAATTCACATGACTCATACAACACCCAGTTGTGACATCACCGTCTCAGTCATGTAAATGATAAGTGCTTGACAAAGATATACCAAGATGGTTATTTAGACACTATTGAGGTAAAACCACTTGATAGATGTGATTCTTGTTTACAAGGTAAAATGACCAAGCCACCTTTCAGTAGACAGGGTGAAAGGGTCACAAAGCTTCTAGGATTGGTACACATGAATGTGTGTGGACCATTTCCAGTAGAAGATAGAGGTGGATATTATTACTTCATTACTTTTACTGATTATTTGAGTAGATATGGTTATATCTACTTAATGAGGTATAAGTCAGAGTCCTTGGAGAAATTTAGTAAATTCAAGAATAAAGTATAGAATCAGATTGGTAAGAAGATAAAGAAGCTTATATCGGATTGAGGTAGAGAATATCTGAACCAAGAGTTCATCGACATTTTATGGGAGTTTGGGATTCTATCTCAACTCACTCCTCCTTATACACCATAGTGGAATGGTGTTAGTGAAAGGAGGAACCGCACCTTGTTGGACATGGTGAGGTTGATGATGAGTTGTGCAGATCTTCCATTATCCTTTTGGGGATATGAATTACAAATTGTAGCATACACATTAAACTGAGTACCAACTAAGACGAAAAAATGGAATTCCCTCTGAGTTATGGAATGGAAAGAAACTCATTTTGTCGCACACATGTGTATGGGGATGCAATGCATTTGTTAAAGCCTTATCAGGTAATAAACTAACACCCCAGGGCATGAGGTGTATCTTTATAGGATATCCCAAGGAAACAAAAGAATATTACCTATATAACCCTTCGAACAAGAAAGTTATTGTACCTAGACAAGATGTCTTTCTTGAGAGGGAGAACATCTTTAAAAAGGATAGTGGGAGAAAGATTGACTTCACTGAAGTTGATACTCAAGATACACAGGAGTTGGTACAGGAAAAAGTTCCATAGGTCCCCATGAAAGAGGTTCTAGAAACACCTGTATTGCATAGGAGCTCAAGAGAGGTAAGGAAACCCGAGATATTTGGTTTTCTACTCACTGAGGATGGTGAATCATTATTATTAGACAATGATGAACCTCTCTCCTACAAGGAAGTAGTGGAGAGATTAGAAGCTGCAAGATGGCTAGAAGCTATGAATTCTGAGATGGATTCCATGTATCAAAACCAATTCTAGGTTCTAGTCAATGAGCGAGTTGATGTAAAGCTTGTTGGATGGAAATGGGTGTTCAAGAGAAATATGGATATGGAAGGTCAAGTTAGCACCTATAAAGCAAGACTAATGGATAAAGGATTTAGAAAACATCAAGGAATTGACTATGATTAAACCTTGTTACTAGTTTCCGTGTTTAAATCCATAAGAATCATACTTGTCATAACAGCTTACCATGACTATGATATTTGGAAGATGGATATCAAAACAACATTCCTTAACAAGAACCTTTAGAGAGATGTCTATATGACACAACCAGAAGGATTTGTGACACCAAGTGAAGCCAAACGAGTTTTCAAGTTGTATAAATACATTTATGGATTAAAGCAAGCATCCAGGTCATGGAACATTCAATTTGATGAATCCATAAAGGAATTTGGTTTCATTTTTAAGAGTTGGTGTCCTAGAACCAACTGGTTGTACTTCAATTACATAGATATTTAATTTATTTAAATATTAAAAATCTTATTACATATTGTTCATTGTTCTGCATGACTATGATGTAATAATTTCCTAGAGTATTTATTGCATTGATAAGGTCATGGAAGTTCCCCGCTATGATGAGAAGCTTTAAATGATATAACAATATTCTTAAATATATTTCTACATTTGGATGACATACTATGATGGGACACATAGCATGCAGACTGTTATTGTGATTACTCGTAAGCAGATGAGACTTCCTCTCATGAAGTTTGCACTTGGTAATCTCCAAGACATGAGATTATGAGAACAAACCCACCAGTAGGAATTCCACATGTTATGGTGTCATCAGATATTTCTATCTACTAGCATGTGTAATGATCCTTAGACTTTAATATTATCATTAATATGTGTCACGACTTGCGCACTTTGATTTACTGACAAAAACTATCACCTAGACAGTTGGCGATAAGTAGGGTACGTTGGGTGCATCATGAGTGGCATGTTATTAATGGATAAGTCGAGGAAGGATTTGTCCTTTCCATTTATGGAAGTTGATATCTCATAACTTTGATTGAAATAGAACCATCACGTGAAATTATATGGCCATGATGTAATGATGAGTTTATTTTAGGTAGTCAAAGAACGATGTGTCAAGCATAAAATTTGATGATACTATCATAAAACCTTCTTGATAAGATATTGCGACAAAGGGATTATATTACACAGTGAGCGTTCGTATGTGAATGTCGTTGTTGTGACTTTAATTTCTTTCTCTTGGGTGCCTTGACCCGTTGCTAGATATTACTCTTGGACTTTAGCCAAGCCCGCCTAATTCCAACGAGAAAGAATACTAGAGGGTCACACACTAAGTGTTTCTGGTAGTCTCGGTTAAATTCTATTTGAATTTAATTAATAAATATTATTCTCAAGATAGTAGAATAATTTTATTCAAGTTAAAGTGATTGCATAAATTAAATAAATATTTATTCACTGGATTGTGGGTAAAATATATTTATTTATTTTATTGAACATTTAATAAATATCTATTTACTAGTTTGTAAATAAAAAATTTATTTAAGAGAATAAATTATTTATTTATTTACTCAGGTGTTCAATAAATGGAAGTGGAGTTCGACCGGATCAAGACCGGTTTGATAGTAAAATAATTATTTTCAAGATGATAAATAATTATTTAACTAGTTGGCACAAATTAAAATAACACTGCTATTATTTTGAGACGCGGAATATTATTTATAATTCTGTTTTGCGCAAGTTGGCGCACCATAAATAATGACACGGTATTATTATTAATAGAATGAGTTTTCTCTAAGGTTATAAATATTTTTAATTATTGTTACGCAATTAAATATTGTAACTAAATCCCCATGTTAATAAATAGACACATACATCTATTGTGCCATGCACCGAACCGCACACCCGGTGAATTGAGAATTTTTGAGCTAAACAATTTCTCTATTGAATCCTCTTCCCACCCCTCTTAAGAACGAGATACGTTCTTCAAGGACGAAGAACAAGCAATCAATAATGACTGACACAAGACACTCGTTTCACTATGCTAGCACCCAAAAAATGAGCGGTGTCGATCAGAGGCCATCAGAGCATGTGTGGATCACCACTAGAGGGATTCTAGTTTGGATCCTTGCAAGCACAACAAGATAATCTGGAAGGGTCATTCCATACAATCAACATATCAATGAAGAAAATACCGAAGATCCGGTTATTATTTTCTTTATGAAATTAATTAAATTAATTATAGACATGATGTGTAAGATCCTCTCTAAAGGTTTTGGGTCACTTCCTTATTTATCTAAATATTTGATTCTATTCCATGGAGACTAGTGTTTTTCATTGTATTGATCCTGGAATAATCATTGATCATGGTGAAAATTAAAGTTGGGTGCCCACCTAACCGCGCTTCCGCTGTGCCCGGAACCTTCAAGTGGTATCAGAGCGGTTACATCATAGTTTATAATTATTTAAATATTTTGTTAATGATTTACACATTTAATAATTTAGTTGTTTCAATTCAAGTTAACCATTCTGCAAATCTGAATCTCGAGATTTGTTCCTCCTATTTCGTTTCTCGTTCACCTTACAAAAATGATCTTTTATTTTAATTTTGATTAAAATAAAATAGATGATCTCATATAGATGTACCAAATGTTCTTGTCCATACAACACCAAAACACACGATTTGTATTCAGAAGTACATGTCATATAGCCAAGGTTCAACGCACCGGGTCTGGTCCGCCAAACCAAGCCGTGTCATTGGAGTTTTTCTAAGTCTTAATAACTCCATGTGTTGACTAGGAAAAGGTGACACATGGTTTCCAGTTTACATGATATGTGGCCCACTAGACACGATGTGTAGTGCCTTCAGGTTAGGGTTGGATCGTGTACCACACACACGACTTACCCAGCTGGAGATCGTGTGATGAGGAAATACACAACGTGTGGTCCACTAGACATGCCATGTACTCTGAAAATTTCTGAAGTACACTCACATGCCGTTTCCCCGAACATGTACTTTGGATGGATGGTGAAAATTAGTACACACTGTGTAGTTGGAACTACACGTCATGTACTCATCCAAATTACGCATATTTATTAAAATTTATTATTATATTATACAAACCCTTGAGACGTGTACCATCATGCGGGTGTAAAGATGAGGCACAACACATTATAGTTGTTTTATATATATGTGTTTAATTTAACATCTTCATAATGTTCATTTCTACTCATTGGGTAGTTATGAATATGAATTCATTGGGTTTCCTCTGAGGTATAAGTTGCGTACAAAGATAATTTTAAATGATTTTTTTTTGTTTAAAATTATGATGAATGAGAATCTCAAGGAAATTTAGAAACAGGTTTAAGATAAAAGGATTGATTAATTAAATATGATAATTAATTGATTCGAGCGTGATTTATCTAAAAAAAGAATTATTAAAGAATTTAATGAAAGTTTTATTTATGCATAAATATCGTTGCATGTATGGATGATCATGAGCTAGACCAAAACCTTTGTATGTGGATGGTTTCTTTTAATTTATTTATTTAAATTAAATTTGTTGGTCTGTGAGACTTCTCCTCATTAATATGTAGGGCATGCATACTCAAGGTTTCTTTTATGTAAAACCCCTTTTTACCCCTCACCTGCACGTGAGTTAAAAAAAGGCATATGTAATGGACAAAACTCCTAAGTTAGTGGAGGTATTTCAAACTGGAGCCAAGATGAAACCAATCCCAGGAGATACAGAAGTGGACAGGTGAAAAGCTATAAACATGAACCCAAAAGGTTCAAGATGTTTCTCCCCTAGGTTAAGGTTAGTTTATCAACTTCTAGATAAACTAACCATTAAAAAAGCTCATGATCATGCCCTTTAATTTATTTCTGTCAGTTTCATGGTTTATCATTATGGATGTGTTGTCATGATCACATAATTAATGAATTAAACAAGCATACAAGATGGAACTAAAATAAACTAGTCTTATGCGTAAATATTATGAAGATATGGTTAATCACTTAAGTAAGTTTCACGTAATGTTAATAAGCATGTGATAATGATAATAAGAAATTCATGCATAAGAGATAAAAATACCTCAAATAAAATATTAAGTCAAACCAAACCTTCTGTTACTTGATTAAGGGGAAAACTCAATAAAACTAAATGTTTGGCCAACCCTTATTGGGACACTTACTTTTATACAGGAAGCCCTTATGAAAGGTTTCAGGTTGACTTAACCATATTACATCAAGAGGAGTATCCCTTGCTAGACTTATTGTAATATTGGAGGCAATAGTTGAGAAAATTCAAAGTCATGATTTCAGGATTGGGGAGTCCACTCAACAGATCAAGGAGATGCAAGCCCGCAGTTGACAAAGACCTTCCTACCTAAATACATTCTAATAGCTTGACCAACCCTTGTTGGGGTTATGTGAAGGGGAATATGGATACTTTCCACTAGAATATCATGAAAACTATACATTTCGATTTCAATGGTGAGGGACATTAGGACTGGATAAAATAGTGGGAGACTTAATAAAATTTATTATTTCTCATAAAATGTAATCAAGAAAGTACTAATGATCTTCTCTTTTAATTGTAGAATAAAAATGAAAAGCTCATCAACCACACTATCCCTGCGATCAATTCTGTATAAATACAACATCCTCATCATAAGTAACTTCTAGGAATTTTTTAGACGCATTCGGGTTATCTTATGCCATGAATGGAAGTCTTACGTACTGGAGTCAACATTACCTGATCCGCCTGCCAAAGAGGCGAGTGATGAGGATTACCTGGTCTATAAGAAACATAAGAACAATGCAGTAAATGTTCAATGTTTGATGTTATCATCAATGTATAGTAAGCTTATGAAGTCTCATGAAAACATGGATGCTTATAGAATGCTCAAGCACCTTTGTGGTCATTACAAATAGAGAGAAAGACATGAAAGGTTTGAGATATATAAGGCACTCTTTCAGAGTAATCTTGGAGAAGTCTCCCCATTTGGGCCTCATATAGTCAAGCTCATTGGCTACATTGAGCGCCTAGAGGTTCTAGGGTTTAAACTCCCCAAATAATTGGGCATCGATCTCATTCTCGCATCACTCCCTTAGAGATTCTCTAACTTTATTGGCAATTTCAATATGAAAAACATTGAGAAGTATCTATATGATATTCTTATCCTCATTCGCCAAGTGGACAAAGATATGAAGCACAAAAAGCCTTCTATCCTTATGGTGAATAAGATGAAAGGGAAGGCGGAGAGCTTTAATCCCAAAGCTTCTTCACAACCTTCCAAGAAAAGGAAGATCAAAGGGGAGACAAGGGAACAAGAGGTTGTTTGTTTCGCATGTGACAATATGGGCCACTGAAATAAGAACTGCATCCAACCTAAGAAGCGAGGGGAAGATTTAGGTGTATTTGTTATCAAATTCAATCTATCTGTTTTTACAAATTGGCTATTAGATACATCTTGTAGTTCTCACATATGTATCCAAATACAGGAACTAATTAGATTTGGGAAGATTGACCAAGGGGAGGTAGATCTACGAGTATCCAATGAAGCCAGACTTGTTGTTGTAGCTATCGGGGACTACCACCTCACGTTGCCAACTGGGATGATCTTGGTGTTAAAGGGTTTTTATTATGTTTCGTCTATTACTAAAAACATTATTTCTGTATCCATATTAGATGCAGATGGATTTTTTTTCAAGTTTGGAAATGAATGCTGCTTCTTCTACAAAGATTGAATTTGTTTTGGTAGGGCACATTTATACAACGATCTTTACGTTTTGGATTACACAAACCAAATAATGGAAATCGATAACAAAGATACTTCACATGTCTCATACCACACCCAACTTTGACATCACCGGCTAGGTCATGTAAATGAGAAACGTTTGACAAAGTTACATCATTATGGATATTTAGATTCTTTTGAACAAAAATCACTTGGCGTATGTCATGCATATTTACAAGGCAAAATGACCAAATCACCATTTAGTGGGAAAGGTAAAAGGTTTAAAGAAATTCTTGAATTGGTTCATATCAATGTGCATGGACCATTTCCAGTTGAAGCAAGGGGAGGGTACTCAAACTTTTACTAATGATTTTAGTAGATATGGATATATCTACTTAATGAGGTATAAGTCGGATTATTTTGATAAGTTCAAAGAATACAAGAATGAAGTTAAGAACCAACTTGGTAAGAAGATTAAGAAATTCCACTCAGAATGAGGTAGAGAATATCTTAATCAAGACTTCATTGATTACTTATGGAAGTTTGGGATATTATTCCAACTCACTCCTCCGTACACGCCCTAGTGGAATGGTGTGAGAGAAAGGAGGAACTACACCCTCTTAGACATGGTGAGATCAATGATGAGTCATGTGAGTCTTCCATTATCCTTTTGAGGATATTCTTTGCAAATAGAGATGAACATACTAAACCAAGTACCAACTAAATTGATAAATAGTATTCCATACGAGTTCTGGAGTGGAAATAAAGTTGTATTATCGAATTTACATGTGTGGGGAAATGATGCATTTTTTAAGGCCTCTTCATATAATAAACTTACACCTTGAGGCAAAAAGTGTACCTTTATAGGATACCCTATGGAAATAAGGGGATATTACTTATACAACCCCTCAGAAAAAAATGTTATAGTGGTAAGACACACCATATTACTTGAGAGGGATCACATCTCCAAAAGAGATAGTGGGATCGAGATAAACTTCGAGGAAGTTGAGGCTCAAGGTACACAAGAGTTGGTACAAGAACAGATTCCACAAAGCCCCATAGAAGAAAGAATTGTTCCAGAGACACAAGAGCTACGTAGGAGTACAAGAGAGGTTAGAGAACCAGAACAGTATGGTTTTCTAGTTATCAAGGATGTTGACTCATTATTAGTTGATAATAATGATCCTATAACCTACAAGGAATAAGTAAGTGGCATATATGTTACCAAGTAGAAAGAAACCATAAATTATGAAATGGATTCCAAGTACCAAAACCATGTCTAGATTTTGGTAGATCCTCTAGTTGATTTAAAGACTATTGGTTTCAAATGGGTATTCAAGAAGAAACTAGACATGGAAGGAAACGTTAGTACCTATAAGGCATGACTAGTTGCAAAAGGGTTAAAAAAGAATTAAGGCATTGACTATGATGAAACATTTTCACCAGTTGCAATTCTGAAATCCATCAGAATTATATTGTCCATTGGTGTTTACCATGACTATGAGATTTGTAAAATGGATGTCAAAATAGTCTTCCTTAACAGGAACCTTCAGGAAGATGTCTACATGACACAACCTGAAGGGTTTATGACTCTAAAGGATGTCAAAAGGTATGCAAATTGAAAAAGTCCATTTATAGATTAAAGCAAGCATCCGGGTCATGGAAAATTTGTTTTGATGAAGCCAAAATGAAATTTGGTTTTATTAAGAACGAATGCGAGTCTTGTGTCTACAAAAAGTTTAATGGGAGTGTAGTCATTTTCCTAATAGTATATATTGATGGCATATTACTTATTGGAAATGAGATACCAGTGTTACAGTCTGTTAAGGCATGGTTGACTCTATGCTTCTCCATGAAGGACTTGGGAGAGGCAACATATATTCTTGGGACCAAGATACATCGTGATAGATCCAACAGATTGTTGGGACTAAGTCAAAGTACATACATTGATAAGATACCGAAGAGATTTAGTATGGAACAATCCAAGAGGGGATTATTTCCAGCATCACATGACATTCATCTTTCTAAGAAAATGTGTCATCAGACACATGAGCAAAGAAAAATAATGTAAAGGACTCCATACGCATCAGCGATTAGGTCAGTCATGTACGTCATGCTATGTAATAGACTGGAAGTCGCCTATACATTGAGTGTGGTAGACAGATATCAAGCTGACCCAGGTGACCACCATTCAATGGAAGTCAAGACTATCCTAAGGTATTTGAGGCGTACTAAGGATATGTTCCGGGTTTATGGAGGAGATGAGGAACTAGTCATCAAGGGATATGAAGATGCTAGTTTCTAGACTGATCAAGATGACATAAAGTCACAAACGGGATACATATTCACTTTGAATGGAGGTGCAATGAGATGGAAGTGGTCAAATCAGAGTGTGGTTGTAGATTCTACAATAGAGTCCAAGTATATCACAGCTTCTGAGGCATCTAAAGAAGTAGTTTGGATGAAAAGCTTCATCTAGGAGCTGGATGTGATGGCTAGAATTAAAGATCCCATCACACTATACTGTGATAATACTGCAGCAGTGGATCTCGCAAAAGATCCAAGGTCCATAAGTGGACTAAGCACATACTTCGGAAGTATCATCTCTTGATGGATTTTTCTCAGAGAGGTGAAGTTACAGTGAGTAGTATTTTTACGGAAGACAATGTGGTGGACCCCTTGACTAAAGCCTTGACTTAGCAGAAACATGATCACCATGTGTGGTCTAGTGGACTAAAAGTCGTAGGCATTTGGCTCTAGTCTAAGTTGGAGTTTTTAAGAGTTAGTTTCCTAGAACCAACTAGTTTTACTTTGATTACATGGATATTTAATGTATTTAAATATTAAACATCTTATTACATATTTTTCATTGTTTTTCATGACTATGATGTAATAATGTCCTAGATTATTTTTGTATTGATAAGGTCATAGAAGTTCCCCACTATGATAAGAACCTTAAAATTCTATAACAATATTCTTAAATATAGTTTTACGGTTGGCTGACATACTATGATAGGACACATAGAATGCAGGCTGTCAGGTGTGAGTACTCATATGCAGATGAGACTTCCTCTTATGAAGTTCGCACTTGGTAATCTCCAAGACAAGAGATTATGAGAACAAACCCGCCAGTAGGAATTCTGCATGTTCTGGTGTCATCAGATATTTATATCTGCAAGTGTGTGTAATGATCCTTAGACTTTAAGGTTATCATTAATACGTGTCACAACTCACGCACTTTGATTTACTAATGAAAACTGTCACGCAGACAGTTGGCGGGAAGTAGGGTATGTTGGGTGTGTCATGAGTGGCATGTTATTAATGGATAAGTTGAGGAAGGATTTGTCCCTTCTATTTATGGAAGTTGATATCCCGACCCTTTGATTGAAATATAACTATCACGCAAAATTACATGGTCATGGTGTAAAAATGAGTTTATTTTAGGTAGTAAAAGAATGATGTATCAATCATAAAAGTTGATGACCTTATCATGAAACCTGTTTGATGAGATATTGCGACAAAGGGATTATATTACATAGTGAGCGTTCGTATGTGGTTGTCGTTGTTGTAACTTTAAGTTCTTTATCTTGGGTGCCTTGACCCGTTGTTAGACAATACTCTTGGACTTTAGGTAAGTCCGCCTAATGTCAATGAGAAAGAATCCTAGAGGGTCACACACTAAGTGTTTCCCATGGCCTCGATTAAATTTTATTTGAATTTAATTAATAAATATTATTCTCAAGACAATGGAATAATTTTATTTAAGTTAAAATGATTTCATAAATTAAATAAATATTTATTCACTAGATTGTGGGTAAAATATATATATATATTTTTGAATATTCAATAAATATTTATTTACTAGTTTGTAAATAAAATATTTATTTAAGAGAATAAATTATTTATTTATTTATTTGGGTGTTCAATAAATGAAAGTGTATTTTGAGCAGACTAAGGCCGGTCCAATACTAAAATAATTATTTATAAGATGATAGATAATTATTTAACTAGTTGGAACAAATTAAAATAATGTTGCTATTATTTTGAGACACAGAATTTTATTTATAATTCTGTTTTATGCAAGTTGGCGCACCATAAATAATGACGTGGTATTATTATTAATATCATGGGTTTTTTCTAAGGTTATGAATGTATTTAATTACTGTTACGCAATTAATTATTTTAACTGAAGCCCCATGTCAATAAATAGACACATATGTCTATTGTGCCATGTACCGAACCGCACACCCGATGAATTGAGAATTGTTGAGATAAAAAATTTCTCTCTCAAATCCTCTTCCTGCTCCTCTCAAGAATGTGTGATGTTCTTCATGGATGAAGAACAAGCAATCAAGAATGACCAACACAAGACACTCGCTTCGCCACGCTAGCACCCGAAGAACGAGTGATGTTGATCGAAGGTCATCGAAGCACGTGTGGATCACCGCTATAGGGATTCTAGTTTGTATCCTTGAAATCACAACAAGATAATCTAGGAGGGTCATTCTAGATGATCAACATTATCAATGAAGAAAATACTGAAGATCTATGTATTATTTTCTTTGTGAAATTAATTAAATTAATTATAAACATGATGTGTAAGATCCTCTATAAAGGTTTCAGGCCTCTTCCTTATTTATCTAAATATTTGATTATATTTCATGGAGACTAACATTTATCATTGTATGGGTCCCAGAATAATCATTGATCATGGTAAAAATTAAAGTTGGGTGCCCGTCCAACTGCACTTCCACTGCGCCCAAAACTTTCATCATTAAAAAAAACTGAGCCATGTGTTTATAAGAGGTTTAATGGGAATATAGCCGTTATCCTAGTAGTATATGTTGATGACATATTACTTATTGGAAATGATGCACCAGTATTACATTCGGTTAAGGTCTAGTTGAACAAGTGTTTCTCCATGAAGGACATAGGTGAAGTAGCCTACATTCTAGGGATCAAGATCATTTGTGATAGATCCAAGAGGCTAATTTGACTAAGTCAGGGTACATACATTTACTAGATAATAAAGAGATTTAGTATGGAACAATCTAAGAGGGGATTGGTTCCAATGTCACATGGCCTACATCTTTCTAAGAGAATGTGTTCTCAGACACAACAGGAGAAAGATAGGATGAGTAAGATCCCATACACTTCATCTATAGGATCCATCATATATGTTATGTTATGTACAAGGCTTGATATTGCCTATGCACTTAGCATGGTAGGAAGATATTAAGCTGATCTAGGAAAAAAGCATTGGACTTCTGTTAAGACTATATGAAAAAAGGATATGTTCCTCGTGTATGGAGGAGATGAGGAGATTTTTATCAGAGGGTATGTTGATGCTATTTTTCAGATAGATCAGAATGATCTGAAGTCAAAATCCGGATATGTTTTCTATCTTAACGGAGGATCTGTGAGTTGGAAGATTTCAAAGTAGCCAATTTTCATCGATTCTATAATGGAGTCCGAATATATAGTGGCTTCTAATATAGCCAAGAAAGTCATCTAGATTCAGAAATTTGTTTAGGATATTGATGTGGTGCCTAGAAGTAGAGACCCTATCACATTGTATTTTGAGAACACATCAGTAGTGGATCTTGCAAAAGAACCAAGGTCACATCAACGAACAAAACACATTCTCAAGAAGTATCACCTCTTGATGGATTTCTATCAAAGGGGTGAAGTTTTAGTGAGCAAAGTGTCCACAAAAGAGAATGTGATAGACCCTATGACTAATGTTCTATCTCATCATAAGCATGAATATCATGTGAGAGCTAGTGGGTTAAAGGTTGTTAGCAGTTGTCTCTAGTCCAAGTGGGAGTGTGTTGGATTCAGTGGCCTAGAACCAACTACTTTGTACTTTATGATAAACTTGTATTAATGGATTTGAATATTAATAAATACCATATCACATCTTGATTATTCTTCTACGTGAAAATGCATGTCATAATGTTTTAAGGATAGTTGTTGCACTAAAGGGTCATAGTGGATCCCTGCTATGCTGAGAACCCAAAAGTTCCATAACACTATTATTGAATATATATTCTATGGTTGGATGACGATATTTGATGAACACAAATAATACAGTCCATTAGGGGTAAGGACTCATAAAACTTTGAGGCACCTTCTCATGGTGTGCACCCTTTGTAATATCTAGGAAGATATTATGAGAACGAGGCCCGCCAGTAGGAAATCCACATTTCATAGTGTCATTGGATATTCCTATCTTTAGATGTGTGTATTGTTCCTTAGACTTTAAGATTATTATTAATGGGTATTACAACTCGTGCACTTATATTTATTGATGAAACTATGATGTCACACTATTTGCAGTGAGATAGGATATGTTGGGTGTGTCACGAGTAATACTACATTAATAGATAATGCAAGAAAGGATTTTTCCCTTTAGTTCCATAACAGAAGTTGATATCTCAGGCCCTTTGATGGAATTGATATAGCCTAAAAAATCCATATCCATGGTGAGGAATGGGCAAGTTCAATTTCTGTAGGTCAAAAAAAGAGTAATCGAGCACATGGGTTGATGACACCAGCATGCAACCCACTTGATTCAAGATATCAATACAAAGGGATTATATTTCATGGTAAGCATTTGCATGAGGTGACACATCATTACAGTGTTAACTTGTTTCTCTATGGGTGTCTTGGCGTGTCTCTAGATGTTAACCTTAGAATTTAGGCTGGCTCTGCCTAATTCCACTGAGAAAGAGGCCTAGAGGGTCACACACTAAGTGTATCCAAGTATCTCAGTTAAATATTAATTTAACAAGTTAAATAAAGATTATTCCCAGTTGTGGTTTAATAATTATTTCAGGATGCCTGATTGAATTTATTTAGATACTAGTTATTCAAGAGAATATATTGTGGGTGAAATAGAATATTTATTAGTGAATAATCCAGTGATATTTTTATAAAAAATAAATAGTCATTATTCAAGGTCTAATAAATATGGTGGAGGAAATAAAAAAATCGAAAAATAAAAGTACATGTCGTGTATATTAATATAAACATCGTGTAGTTTTTATGGGTATTTTTGAGAAATAATATTATTTATTTAATAAAATAATATTATGTGTAATTCACTAGGTGCATGTCAAGTGATAATAATAGTCAAATGTAATTATTAGACATGGGGTCTTACTAATAATTAAATGAAATGAATAAATTCATTTGGGTAATTAATTCATTTTATTATTATAATTAATATAAATTTAAATTACATTATTCTCATTAGATCTAGCCATTCTTTGTAGTTGTGCACAACGGATCTGGAGAAAGCTCTCAAGATAAGAGAGAATTCCTTTCCTCCAAGAATGCTTCCAAGTTATCTGAGAGATCATTCTCCACCAGATCAAGGAGAGTGCTTTGGAAGAGGCTCTCAAGGCGATCGAAGGTAGACATTGCGAGTGAAGGATCTTCTGTGCTATCACCCAGATATCCCTTTGGCAACATCCAGATATATGTGGCACATTTGTGGATAACTGCTAGAGGAATACTACACTTGGCTTTTGCGATGCAATGATAGATTACATTGGATCATGACCGGAAGCATCAACGAAGAGATAATTCCATCAAAGTAATTCTTGTATTTTAATTAAATTAATTATAACCAACATATGATGATCCTATATATGGTTCTAGGACTTTCCTCTTTCCTCTTTTTTTATTCATTCTATTCTGAAGATCTGGTGTTTTATCATCATGGTGGATCTCAGATTGATCGTTGTTAATGGTAAAATCAAAGTTGGGTACACCATCCACGTGCTTTTGTTATGCCCAGAACCTACAGTTTAAGAATATCAATAAAACATGCAGATATAAAAGAGTGGGAGGCATCAGTATTGAATAAAGAAATTGATATTGAAGATGAAATAAGGATAGTACCTCTCATTGTTTCCAGACCTACATCAACTTATACTGGACACTCATCTACTGCATGAAAATGCTTCACTCTTGAGACATATGGCTGGAGTCTTGTAGTCTTTGAAGCTTCTGACTGCACTGTAGTAGCCTTTGCAGCTGACAAACCCTGAACATAACGAGGCATAGTCATAGCCTGACAGAAGCATTGTAAGTGACCAATGCATCCACAACTATTTCACATTTTCATGTGGATAAGACAAGAATGTCTTGTGCATTCTACCTTGCCACACTGATAGCAAGTCAGAGGCACATTTTCAGCTGCAATGGATGGTACAGAGGAGGCTCACCTTTGAGACCCACCTCCACCACTCTTGAGATGATCCTACCACTTTATTTTCTTCCCATGCATGCCACTAAAGTTTCCACTGGATGTAAGAGAAGGTTTGGAAAAAAAACATTTCCTTCCATATCCATCTCTATCATCATATTTCTATATAACATCTCTACATAGGTAGAAAGTTTCAACATGAACACCTGCGATCTGATATCCAGTCGTAAACCCTTCAAAAACTTCTGAGCCTTCATCTAGTCATTCCTTACCACGTCTGGAGAAAAACAGATAAGTTCAACAAAATGGTTGGTGTATGCTGACACTGAATGCTCTCCCTATTGTAAAGATAGGAACTCTATAGACTTTTCCAGCATCAAGGACTCTGGAAAAAACTATTGAAAGAACAGGGTTTTGAAACCCTTCTAATCCAAGTTCACATGACTATCTACCTTGACCATTGAATCCCACCATCGCTTATTGGAACCCTCGATCCTGAATGATACACACTTTACCCTGATATTCTCAGGTGTCTCTATAAATTTAAAGATCTGATCAATCCTATCCAGCTAATCCTCCACCTCTTGAGTTTCAATCGTTCCTTTAAAGGACGGTGGATTCTCATGAAAGAACTCTTGTGATCTCTCTCTCTCCTACAGTTCCTAATTGTACCTCAACAATAGAATTCTAAACCCATGGTACATCCTAATCAACAATATGAATTGCTTTCCCTGTAGTCTCGATGATATTATTATCTCTATGTGGATTCCCTTTAGGAGCATCAATTTTACCCTCCTGAGGAACTCTTGAAAGAAATCTAGGAGGCATACTCCTGCACACAGAAACATAAGAACGGTCAGAAAACATAAAAAATCACAATTCAAACTAGAAAACCCATAAAAATATAGTGATATTTAAAACCAAACCCAACACTATAGACACACATCCCAACATCCCATGGAAACTTGAGTCTCATCACAACAAGAGTTGGCCAGATGCTTATCGCAACATACCTCTCAAGTCTAGAAAATCCTATCTCCAGTCTAACAGGCATCCCAAGATAAAGAATATTGAGGACAGACCAACCCCTGATACCAAATTGTAATGAACCGACCCGAGTTACCCTCAAACCTGTAACCCAACCCATTTCTTTACATACCCGAAAGGCATTCCTAATCCCCACGGGATGAAAATAAGCACCCGGGCATCAAACAACACACCAGAGGGAACAATTTCTTCCAACCTGATCAAGCACATGGCATATATGTATACATATAACAAAAAAGACAGTGGAATACTAAAGGAATATATATGCCATAACAGTTAAAAGACAACAAAAAGTAACAACTGCAAAGGTAGTCAAAGCTCCAAAAACAAGTTCAATTGCAAGGACCAAAACCAAAAAACTACTCCATGTGATGGCATGGACAAACTCCCACCATCTCACCACCAGATACCCAAAACCAGTTGAGACAAACCTTGCCACCTCACTGTGGTGCTTTTCCTTTCCTTGTATTGGAAGACATACAAAGGTCTATGCACCACCAAGGAGGTGCGTAGGGTGAGAGCTAATATTCTTAGTAGGATACCACCTAGGTGTTCCATATCAAGTCTCTGTATAAAAATTATTGTATGCTTATTTTAAATAAAACATGGAGTGATAAGTAGTAAATACGTTTTATAGAAAACATTGTAAACATTTCCATTTTTCATAGTTCTAAACAAAAGCAGGTATAACATGCATATCAAGGCTAACTTAGAAAGAAAAGAAATAAAAAATAGAAATAGTAGCACAGGCATCAGTACCAAGGATCACTATAGGTCAGACTAGAAGACTACTCATACCACAATAAATAAAGTGCACAATATAGTTCCTAGAACACATGCCTAGGAAGTATAGAAATACCCCATGAGTAAGCCTCCCGACAATATCAATATCCATCTCCTAAAACAACAGGCCTAGAAAACAGAGGAAATAACCATGAGAAAACCTCCTGATAATCACAAAACATGGATGATGGTATCAAGCTAAACCTTCCACCTAAGTACCCAAGGTAACCCATGTGCTCATTTTCAAAAATCAATTTCAATGTTTTAAAAGTACCCATTTACTTTTCATTTATCAAAAATGAGGGGAAAATCATTTCTCTTTAAAAACCCCTTTTCAACACGCACAAACAGTTATTCCAATTTGATGAATCAATTTATAAAGCAAGAGCAATCAGGCTAGATATCATAGGCTAGAGACATAACCACCCACCTCAAAGCTCATTTTGCACATGCCCGCAACGAGATCCACCAACAAAAAAATCCAAAAAAACCAACGGAGACCCTAGAACCCAATACATACACCATAGGATTGATTTAATTGTAAAAGAAAAGGGTTAAAAGAGAAGAGGAAACCACATACCTTAAGAATGAAATCCCGACACACCATGACCAATAAGGAACGACCTCTAGAACGAGATCACACAACGGATCTTAGAATAAAATCAGAGGAAACACTAAATTAGATCAACAAATATGATAACTCAACCTAAGGGCTCTACTTTGATTAATAGCAATGAAGAAGTGGAAAGGTTACTGACCCCGAGAGATGCACCGCAATCACAATGGAGATCAAGTGTCGATCGAATCAATCTAGAAGGAGAGGAGTCCCTCAAAAAAATTTGTGAACAACCTTGGGTTGAGAGCAACGAAGATCCAGAGAAAGAATTGAACCAAAATAGTCGCACACCTCTTTTAAAAACTGTACGTAGGCCATTTCACAATGTGTAATACAGTTACACTCTATGAAATCCATGGTGTACAAGTACGCCGAAAAATCCATCACCTCAGATTAAAAATCCATCATTTAAATAATTCACTACATGGAACCACTCTTTATGACATGTAAAATTTCACATTGTGAATCCCCTTTCATGTATTATACCCAGCAATAGTTACACAGTGTGTAACCCAGTTACACAGCGTGAAATCCTTCTCTATCCTACAAAAAAAGCTGGTTAAAGTTGAAAGTCCAACAAATCTCCGACTTCACCACTATAGATATCCTCCCAATCTCAAAGGAGGGAAAAACCATGATGAGCTTAAGGGAGTGCCTGATAAAATGGTAATGGGATGTTACACAACCTACCCACCTTCCTCAAAATTTATCGAACATCGAATAATAAATATTATTCCTTCGATAAATAAATAAATATTATATTCACAGTATCAAAACTAAATATTCATTTTAATATTCGCGTAACTAAATAATACTTATTTAATAATAAATATTATTTATTACCCTATGAATAAAACAAGAGATAAATATTATACTCGATGATCTTGTGAATAAATATTTATTTCATATTCAACTCACATATAAATAGGGTAACTAGATATTTACGATCAATAAATCATAAATAAATATTATTCCTTAGTCTGGAGAATAACATTTATTCCAATTGTTAAATTCTAATAGAATTTAACTAAGATTTATGGATACACTAAGTGTGTGACCATCTGCATAACTGTAGGTTCCAAGAGCTGTAGAAGTGTGCGATGGGTAATGCCTAACATTTCTTTTTTGTCACGTTCAATGATCAATATGAGATCTACATGATGATAAATTTCATGTTCAATAGAATTGAATCAAAGAATACATACAACATGAATCACGCTGGAACCAGAGAGATAAGATCATCATATATTATTTATAATTAATTTAATTAAATAATAATTAACTTGATAGAATTCTTTCTTCGTAGATGGATCTGATAACAGATATGTGATGGATCATCATTGCATTGTAGGGATAAAGTGCAGATTCCCTCTAGCAGTGACCCACATGTGTTTCACAAGTCTCCAAATGTCGTCAAAAAAATCTTCGGGTGCTAGCATGATAGATCATTGCACTTATGTCATCCGCCTTTGATCGCTATAATAATTTCTTCCAAAGCATTCTCCTTGATCAGGTGGAGGAAGATTTCTATCTATTCTTAGGAGATCTTAGAGAAGAGAGATATCAAGGGTTTGATAGAATTTCTAATTTTTTTGTGCACAGTTCAAACAAATGAATTGTTCACTTGATAAAATAACATAACTGAGTTTATATATCACTTGGGTTAAAATAAAATAATTGCACAAGTGACCTTGATCATTTATTTATCCTAGCGAAAACCTCATGTCAAATAATAATATTATTATTATTTATTGACATGCACTTGACTTGCAAATTAAAATTAAATATTATTTAATCAAATAATATTCATTATTTATATTTTCTCACCATACCTAAAATTTTGGTCCATCATTCCCCCATAATATTTATCAGACCTTGAATAATGTATATTTATTTATTAAATAAATATCATTGTATTATTCACCAATAAATAAATAAATATTACATTTATTAAATAGAAAATAAATATTTATATACGATCAAGCATACATGAATAATTATTAGAAAACGTGCGAGAATAATATTTATTCAACTTGTTAAATAATAAATAATAATATATTATTTAACTGAGATTCTAGATACACTTAATGTGTGACCTTCTAGACCTTTTTCTCAGTAGAATTAGACGAAGTAGCCTAAAGTCCAATGTTAGTATCTTGCAATAGGCCAAGACACCCATAGAGAAAGGAGTTAATCCTACAATGACATGTTACCTCATATGGAATCTTATAGTGTAATATAATCCCTTTATCGTGATATCTTTAATTAAGCAAGTTGCATGCCGATGCCATCAACCAAAGTGCTCGATGTCTCTTTCTTTGATTTACCAAAAAATGATCTTGCCTATCAAACACCATGGTCATGTATTTATTTAGGCTATATAATTTCCATCAAAGGTCCTGAGATATCAACTTTTGTTGAAACATAAGGGAAAAATCCTTTCTTATGTTATTTATTAATGCAATATTACTTGCGACACGCTCAACGTATCCTACCTTGACACGAACATATATCATCATAGTTTTCATCAATACATCAAAGTACATGACTTATAATATTAATTAATAATAATATTAAATTCTAAGGATCAATACACACATCTTCAGATAGTAATATCCAATAACACATAGAAATGTTGATTTCCTACTGGCAGGTCTCATTCTCATAATATCCTAATAGATATTACCAAGGGTGTACACCATAGGAAGGTGTCTCAAAGTCCTATGAGTCTCCACCACTGATAGCTTGTATCATTTGTGCCCATCAAATGATATCATCTAACTACAGAGCATATATTTAAGAATAGTGTTGTGGCACTTCTAGGTTCTCATCATAGTGAGGAACAACTATAATCTTTTAGTGTGACAACTACTCTTGAGACATTATCACATACTATGTTACACAGAAGAACAATAATGATGTGATAAAGAGTTTATTAATATTCAAAACTATAAATAAAATTTATCATAAAGTATACAGAACTTGGTTCTAGGTCACCAACTCTAATAAACTCTCACTTTCACTAGAGACAACTACTATAAATCTTCAATCTAATAGTTCTTACATGATATTCATGCTTCTATTGAGATACGCATTTAGTCAAGGGGTCCACCATGTTCTCTTCTGTGGGAAATTTTCTTACTGCAAATTCACCCCTCTAATGAAAATCCCTCAAGAGGTGATACTTCCAGAGTATGTGCTTTGTCTGTTGGTGTTACCTTGACTCTTTTTCAAGAGCCACCACTGCAGTATTATCACAATACAATGTGATAGGGTTTTTACTTCTAGGTACCACATTAAGCTCTTGGAAAAAGTTCTAAATCCAAATGGCTTCCTTAGCTGTATCAGAATTTTCTATATACTCGGACGTCGTTGTAGAATCAGTGACAACTGACTGCTTTGAACTCTTCTAGCTCGAAGCTCCTCTGTTAAGACCAAAAATATATCTTGATTGAGACTTAATATTATTCTGATCTATCTAAAAACCAGCATTAGTATAACCCCGTATAACTTTATCCTCATCTCCTCCACACACTAGGAATATATCCTTAGTTTTTCTCATATACTTAAGGATAACTTTAACAACAATCCAATGTTGTTCTTCTGAATCTGCTTGATATCTGTCTACCATGCTTAATGCATAGACAACATCAATTATAGTACATAACATGACATACATGATCGATCATATCACTAAATCATATGAGATCTTACTCATTCTCTCTTTCTCTTACTGTGTCTAGGGATGCGTTTTCTTAGAAATATGTAAACCATGTGACATTAGAACCAATCCCCTATTGGATTGTTTCATACTAAATCTCTTTAGTATCTAGTCAATATATGTAATTTGAATTAGTCTAAGAAACCTCTTGGATCTATCACGAATGATCTTGATCCATAGAATGTCGGATTCTTCACCTAAGACTTTCATGGAGAAACATTTTTTAACCAATCCTTAACAGACTGTAAGAATGGTATTTCATTTTCAATAAGTAATATGTCATCAATGTATACTATCAGGATAATGAACACGTTTCCACTAAACCTCTTGTAAACATACAACCCACATCCATTCTTAATGAAACCAAATTCTTTTATGGATTCATTTTATCGAATGTTCTATGACATGGATGCTTGATTCAATCCATAAATGGATATTTATAACTTTTAAATCCTTTAGTAATCACTTGGATCACAAAACCTTCTAGTTGAATCATATAGACATCTTCCTAAAGGTTCCCATTAAGGAATTCAGTTTTAAAATACATCTTCCAAATCTCATAGTCATGGTAAGCTACTATAACAAATAGAATTCTGATGGATTTAAACATGGAAACTGGTGAAAAGGTTTCATCATAGTCAATTCCTTGACCCTATTTAAACCCATTAGCCACTAGCCCCACTTTATAGGTATTTAATTTACCTTCCACATCCAAATTTCTCTCGAATACCCATTTTCACCCAATAGGCTTTACATCAACCGGTGCATCGACCATAACCCAAACTTGGTTCTAATACATGAAATCCATTTAAAATTCATGGTTTCTTGCCATCTTGTAGCTTCAAAGATCTCTATTTTCTACTTGTAGGAGAGAGGTTCATCATTATCAACCAATAATGAGTCACCATATTTGGTGACTAGAAAACCATATCTCTTTGGTTCTATTACCACTCTTACGCTCCTATGCAATACTTGCATTTCAGGAATTACTTCTTCCATGGGAACCTATAGAATTTGTTCCTACTCCAACTCTTGTGTATCTTGAGCATAAACTTCATCAAAGTCAATCTTTCTCCCACTATACTTTTTGAGGATGTTCTCCCTCTCAAGAAATATGGATTGTCTGGCGACATTCACTTTCTTGTCTGAGGAGTTGTATAGGTAGTATCCCTTTTTTTATTGGGATAACCTATAAAGATACACTTTGTGCCCCAGGGTACTAGTTTGTTTCTTGAGAAGGCCTTAAAAAATTCCTCACAACCCCATACACATGTATGCAACAAAAAAAATTTCTTTCCACTCCATAACTCAAAGGGAATTTTGTTTTCCACTTTAGTTGGAACTCGGTTTAATGTATATGCCACAGTTTTTAATGCATATCCCAAAAAGGATAATGAAAGATCTGCATGACTCATCATCGACCTTACCATATCTAACAAGGTGTGGTTATACCTTTCATTAACACCATTCCACTATGGTGTATAAGGTGGAGTGAGTTTAGATATAATCCCAAAGTCTTGTAGAAATTATATGGACTCTTGATTAAGATATTCACCACCTCAATCCGATCAATGCTTCTTTATCTTCTTACCATGTTGATTATCTACTTTATTCTTGAATTCCATGGATTTCTCAAAGGACTCAGACTTATACCTCATCAAGTAGACTTATCCTTATATACTTAAGTCATTAGTAAAAGTTATGAAGTAAGAATATTCACCTCTAGCTTCTACTGAAAATGGTCCACACACATCAGTGTGTACCAATCCCAGAAGCTTTGTGGTCCTTTTACCCTATCCACCAAATGGTGGTTTGGTCATTTTTTTCTTGTAAACAAGCATGACATATTTCAAGTAGTTTTAGCTCAGAATAGTATAAATAACCATCTTGATAGATCTTTTTCAAATGATTCTCGTTTACATGACCAATACGGTGATTCCAAAGTTGGGTGTTATATGAGTTGTGTAAACATGATTCGCTATCAATTGTTAACACTTGGTTTTCATAATTTAATACATAAATATAATTATTTAAATGTGTCATACCATAACATATGTTGTTCTTATAAAAGAAACAACTTTTATTTTAAAACTTGAAAATAAACCCATCTGCATCTAGGAATGATATAGGAATTATGTTATTAGTAATTGTAGGTACATAATAACAATATTTTAAAAGAAAAATCATTCTCATTGACAATGAAAGGTGGTAGTCACCAATGGATAGAGTATCCAGTCCCGCACCATTGGCAGCTCGTTGTTGTAATAGTGGGTTCCCTAGACCCAACTATTCAATGCTTTTGATTACCATATCATGTTAACAGTTAGATATACATTATGATGAATTGTCATTATAGTGTAGATATTTTTGCATACACTATTTAATAGTAATGTCCATAGATTAATTTTCATATCAAAAGGTTATAGCAGATCCCAGACTATAATAAGAACCTCAAGATACTATAAAATTAATCTTAAACAAAGGTCCTATAGTCTAGATATATCTTACTAACTGGTCACAGTGGATGTTTGACTATCAGGTGTTGGGGGATCATAAGCATTGAAACTTCTTCTCATGAAGCTTTCACTTGGTGATTTCTAGTAATGAGATCATGAGGAAAAACTCGTCAATAGAAACACCACATTATTTGGGTGTCATTGGATGTTCCTGTCTATGGACATGTGTAATGGTCTCCTGACTTGAGATCATTTTCAATATATTCTATTTGATCACGTACTTTGATACAAGATGAAAACCATGATATTGAAATTGTGGTGAGATAGTTTGTGTTGGGTGCGTTATTGGTGGTATGATATTGGTTAAATAGTCAATAAAGGATTTTTCACTTCCAGGTTAAGGAAGTTATATGTTTTTGTAGAAAGGGAATTCCCCTGTGTGGTCTTTTCGAACCCTCCACACAAGGGAACCCCCCTCCCCACGAAGGGGTCACTCTGGAGAGAGCCCTAGCCGGGAAGGAGCCGTTGTCAGCCGAGATGGCAGAGCGTCCCGGAGGGTGATGGCCCGGCAGCGATGGTCCGTCAAGCGATCCGTCAGTGATTGGGCCGCGCCTCATTTTGCCCGCCCAGAAGAGACCGGGCGACCTGGTAAGGTGGGTGGATCTCGGGGGAGAGGCTCTCCCTGAAAGCGGACTCCCAGGATTCGAACCCTGAATCTCCCAAATAACAACATGGATGTGCCACTCACCTTCACCACCACACCACCACCGAAGTGGAAGGTTAAGGAAGTTATATATCTCAAGCCACGTTGATCAGGATGGTAGTACCTTCATAAGATCATGGACATAGAAATCAAGGGTAAGTTCATCCAGTTAGATCAATGAAAAATAAATTAAGAAAAGGGCGATGACATAAGTGTGTCTCCTACTTTATGAGATATTAAAGTCAAAGAGATTATATTACGCGGTGCATGTTTGTAGGTTGGTTATCGATGCTGTAACAATCCTTATCTCTTTAGGGGCCATGATGGGTTGCTAGATCCCACTCTTGATATGTGAATAGTATTCACTACTATTAAGATAAGGGCCTAGAGGGCCACACACAATAGCCTATTGAAGAATTTATCCTATTTAGTTGAATATGAGTTTTGGATATGGTGGGCCCCACCATTGGGGTTCGGGCTTTGTCCAAGGAGATACGATCACCAAAGTAATAAATAAATCCATCTTATTCAAGTTAAGAATAATGTGTATTGAATTTATTTATTAAATTTATTTACAAATTTTAAAGTAAATACATGAAAAAATATTAATTGAATGAATATTAGTATTCAAAGTTCATTTAATATTTGTGGGAAGTACGAGCTGAATTAATGGCTTAATTATTATCACATAATATATTTATTATATTATAGGTAAGTGATAATAATGATAATAAATGATATTTATAACTCAGTTTAGTAGTCAAAATACTGTTTATATATAGTGTTAATTATTCGGGGGTCGAGAAGGCATTACTGGGTATTTTCTTAACACTCTATAAATAGAATAATAGAGGAATTCACTTATGACTATTCATGAGATTTCTCTCTCTTATTATCTCCCCCATGTTCTAGAGAGAGAGGATCTGAATCAAGGAGCTCATATCAAGCTCTCTCTCAAGCATCGCAAGCAAGGCGATGTAGTGATCGTTGGAGTGTCGAAGGCGTCATCGGATCTCCGCACTAGCACCCGGATTTCGACGATCGGTGCTCCCACAGTTTCTTAAAGTGTGTGTGAACAATCTAGAGGAATTAGACTTCGGATTCTTCGAGCAGTGATCACCAATGATGAGCAGACGTCGTGTGCGTCTTTGGATCTAAACCAAGTATTTTATAGTTTTAATATTGTTCTTAATCTCTTTAACTCATGATCCTGAGGAATTAATCTGGCAATGATTCACTGACATCAACAAGTTCATGTCATTCATTGGAAAAAAAATCCCACTTTTGGGGCTTCCGCTGCATGCCTAGTACCTTCAATTAGTATCATAGGGACATGTGAAAAGTTTAAGTCAATAGAAAAATTAAATTTTCATTAAGTTGTGAAAAGGGAATCCTTACAATCCCAAAACCGCAAACGGATGTTCAATCTGACCATGGATGACCAATCTGCGGCCATCTGAATCTTTAATGCGGATTGAAAATTGGTTAAACCCTTTTTCCAGTGAGAATCAGTCAACCAGAATAGTGTTTTCCAGTGACCAATATTTCCACCAGTGAATGGATAAACCTATCAATTAGTTTTAAAAAATATTATTATTATTATTATTATTATTATTATTATTATTAAAAAATGGGACGAAAAAAGTTTTGTTAGCAAAACAAAATAGTTTTGTTTGGGTGAGCACCTATCACATCTACCATCAAGTGAGTGAAGGAAAACAAAACCAGTGGGGTGACTATCTTTTTGTGGGTTAACGAAAGACAAACTTGTTAAAAAAAGGGAGATCGTGGGATTTTTCCAAAAGGTAGGACTTTAAAAAAATGCTCTCGCATAAAACAAAAAAAAAATCGTCAACAAGGGTGGGTCCCTCCTGCAGCTTGATGTCGGCACCCCACTTACGAACTGCACCCCTCCCCATGGGGTCTTGTTTCTGTCGGAGAATCCAGCCACAGGATCGGCCAAAAGTGGAAGCTTCTCCCTACCTTGTGGCTCTGTCGGACCAGCTTGTCGTTCAGTTCTGACAGCCCTCAGGTCCAGGCGAGCACCACCGATTGGCCTCCTTTGAGGCACTGCCCCTATTGGCTGGCTACACCACCAGACACGACTTTCTCAATTGGCCAAACCAGATCCAGGTCGACATGATACCTCCCTCCCTGCTCTAACCGAACCAAGTGGCCCCCTCTTGACCAATCGCCTCTAGCTAGCACCCCACATCGGCTTGCCAACTCTCCCAAGTGTGTCGTCGACCTCCCTGCTCTATGGCTGATCATCTGTGCCACCCACGACCCTGCCAGCGGAATCAGCCACCTCAGGCTGCTTCGTCGCCCCATCTGACGACCCCGGCGGCTCCGCTCCCTCTCACCAAGGCCGGACCACCCTCGCCCCTTCGTTTCTGGTCACCCTCCACCGGCTTCGACCCACCGGACCGCTTCGAGTCGCATCATCATGGCCTTGATCAGATCGTCGTGGATCGACCGCTCTACCACCGCCTAGATCTGGCGTCGGCCCTTCTTTAAATCTGCTAGCAGATCCCGATCGCCATGGCCCCTTGGTGACCTTGTTCACAGAGACCTTGTCGACAGCTGTTAGTGCCTCCTCCTCTGGTTTTGTCTGGTTTTCCGGTTCCAAGGGTGCATCTAAGTAGATCTAAACTACATCGGCTATCACCTACGCGACCTCGTTCACATCTAGGTCCTCTTATTTTGGTTCAGTACCAATGTGTTCCGCCCCAAACCAGATGAGGTGGGTCTTCCCAACCCGAAATGGGTTTGGGAAAACATGTTTGGTCCAAAAAAACCCTGCATGAGATCGGCACAGCCTGGGACGGGCCTACACGAGTTCGGCCCGACCAGCACTAGCCATGTCTGAGGTTTTCGGGGCTTGGTTTATTTAAACATAATCGAAAATAATTAAAATAATTAATTTAATTTCAGTTGAAAATTAAATTAATTAAATATTATTTTTGGTTTAAAATAAAATAATTCTGCAGGTTATAAATTAATTTAATTTTGATGTTAAATTAAATTAATTAATTAGTTTAATTTTTAGTTTTAAAATTAAATTAATTAATGAGACCAAACGATGAAATTATTGAATTAAAATTAGAGTGAAATTTTAATTCAACAAAAATGCCCTCAGAAATTATTTAATGCAAGTTTAATTTTATTTTTGCATTTTTTTTAAATATGTGAGTTAATGTGTATGGACTAATCATGAGTCTGAGACTATCTAATTTATGTTTGGTGTGTATTTCATTCATTTATTTAATTATTACATGGTTTGTAATAAGTAGTTAAATAAAATATGGTCAGTGTATCGTCTCAGAGTCATTATATGTATAAGGGAATATGTGCCCATTCTCAGAGTTGTATTTAAACCCCGATACCCCCTTGCCTGCATGCAAGTAATATTGTATAATGATGAGGTGATCAATGATGCACTTCGTTCCAAGTTATGTCAATGCACCAGACATGAGCTCAATGCATTGGATGAGCAGACACTGCAATTAGAGTGGAAAGCGACGTGACTCAAGGTATTGCCCCTAGGGTCTAGGTCGGTCCGTTATTCACTCAGCGAATCAACTATTAGAATCATCTCATGATCATGTCATCATTTCATTTTTACATGGTTTATTATTTTTGTGAGTGTGTAGTTTATACGCGATCACATAGAAATAATAAACAAGTATGCAAGATAAAATGAACATGTGATGCAATAGATTTTTCTACTTCTAGCATAGTCAGTTGTGAGTTTGATCACATAGTACGTGCTAATAAGATAGAAAATGATTTCTTTCATCACATTAATAACACAAAAACCCTCAAAGAAATATTAAGACTAAATCGCCTTCCATCACTCAAATTTGGAAAAAATCAGGTGTTCGGGGTGCTCGTCATGCCAAATTTGTGGGTGCCTCTTACTACCGAGGAGTTCTTATGATAAGTTATGGGTTGAATTAACTAAAATTGTAGCAAATAAGTATCCAAAGCTAGATTGTTTTAATTTTAGAGGCAAGTGTTGAGATAATCAAGTTATGATTTTAGAATTTGGAACTTCACTCAACAGATCAAGGAACTGCAAGTTCATACAGTTGGTCAGCCAAACGCCTACCTTGAACCCTCCAAGTAGTGGCATAGCCAAATCTTGTAGACTATAAAGGGAGGTTCGAGGATCCTTACCACTAGAATACTCAAGCGACGGAGTATT
This sequence comes from Viscum album, assembly GCA_963277665.1. Lineage (NCBI taxonomy): Eukaryota > Viridiplantae > Streptophyta > Magnoliopsida > Santalales > Viscaceae > Viscum > Viscum album. Next base: position 196,777,347 of record OY728145.1, read on the forward strand.
CTGATTCTAGCACGTAGAGTTCCTAAAATTTGATAAAATAGTGGGAGACATTTAATGATTTAATAATTAATCAAAATGGATAAACTAGTAATCATGATAAAAGTACTAATTTTATAAAATTTACTTTTTTAGAAAATGGAAAAATATACCACAATAAATTATTGTGATAAATAATGGAAAAAATAAAGTCCATACCGATACAGGTATCTAAGAATAGTACTGGTGCTTGCACATAGTACTATGATATGAGAAACTCAAGGTGTCAGTGTCTCCAACACCTATTAAGTTGCCTCAAGAAGCAATGGTGAGAAATTGCTTACAGGAGACTCATGTATAGAGCATATTATGGTTATGTCATTATGTTGTCATCAATGTTTGATGGTAGTTGTGGTTTCTACATGAGGACTAGGATGATATAACATGTAGTCTCATCTCCATGAAGTCTATGAGGAGAAAGTGAAGCAAGATATGAATAAGGTGATGATTACAACGACATGTGTAAATTGAAAACGGATCATAATATTTCAATGTAACCCTTTCTCATATCATTTTCACCTATTTACTGAAGTCTCGTTTTAAGTTACAAAATGTAAAATAATTGAGTAAATGCTTCATTACCTATTTAGGTAAGGATCGCCAAGTAAATAAGAATATAAAAGAAAAATTAATCTTTAATTCTTCTGGAAAACAAATTTAAAGACAAGGAAAAAAAGGCTAAATGCAAGTAATTCTAAGGGCTTATTTGCAACGTCCTTTAATCTTTATTAATAGAAGGTTATTTGCATTGCATGTTATGAAATAAAATAATGGAAGTTTAAATGCAATAAACTAATTTTAAGAAGCAAGTTATATATTCTCCTTCAGGTATATTCATCACATAAAAGTAATGTTTCAATCTTACTTCTTGGGTATTACATACTATATGTAACTCACATTTGTGTATTTAAATGCGGTAACCAAGTAAGTATATAAATTTTACTAGAAGTCAGGTGTATTATCCAAGTGGATGAGAAAGGGTGATACCTAGTTCAGTGGTGAGAAGTACACGACTTCTTTATTTCCAAGTGAAAGATTCATGTATAGCTATTATTGAGTATAACCAAAACATTAATCTCATATGTCCTTGGACACAAGGTGAAATTATTCTAGGTTTAGGAATTAATGTTTTCTTTAGTATTTAATACTCAACCAATAGTTCAGTAATACTTGAATTGTTGGCAATACCTGATGAATATAAAATGTAATACTTTTATACCCAATTGTGGTAAGATAGTTCTTTGTCAAGTAAGACTAAAATTGGACGTCAATGATATACCTAATTTGGTATTTAGGCTTGGTAAAGATAAACACCTTTGGTGTTATTGACGTCTTTAGTTTGGATAAAGAAACCTTTAGAAATAAAGGTATGCCACAAGGCTTTTGGAGTTAGTTCAACATGTGAGTGTAAACTATTCCAAGAATAAACTCAAGGTATATATATCATAATATTACTTTAAGTAATTAAGGAATGGTAAAGTGAAGTATATACATGGTCAGAAGATATGAGTTGCTTCGAGCCGGCATGCCGAAGAATATCTTGACCAAGTAATCATCGATAATGATAATGTAGCATGGAATAATTCCTAAATTCATATTACCTTATCTATATCATGAAATTGATGTTAATGAGGAGGATCGATAATTAATTCTTAAATGATTAATATTGATCAACAAAATGTAACGTGGATGAATTCCTAAACACACATTTTATACATCAGAGTTATGATGTAAGGAGTATCAATGTTGCAACTTGCAGAAACTTCCATTATATTTCATGTTATGATTTGAAAATAAAGGTGATATCCCATAACCATATGCCAACTATCATGGAAAATAGATATCATATAAGTCAAAGTATGATGGAAATCCATTATGTCATCATACATGTGTTTAGATGTGAAGAGTTTGTTATATTATAAAAAAACTTGCTTCATGAACAAACACTTAGTGCATCTAAAGTAATTAACCTAATAGTTGCTTAAGATATTACATAAATCCTTAAGATATAAATTTGTAGTCAAGTGATGAACTAAATTCCTATAAAAGGGTGCACATCTCTTTTGAGATAGTGGGAATGATATTGACTTGGGTTTAGTCAATGTTAGAGATGCGCATGTAGCTGGCATAGGAACAAGTTCCACAAGTCATATGGAAAAACATATGTTCCAAAGACACATACTATGTAGGAAGGCTAAAACCATGGTGATGGTTTTTTATTTACCGTGATCGGTGATAAATTATTCAGTAAGAATAAATTTTCCTACTAGAGAGAAGTATATGGAAATTAACTGAGATTGAAAAGATCAATTAAAATTCAACAATGGATTTCATGCATCTCAATGAAAAGGGGCCTATTAATTTTGAATACTACAGTGGTTATTCAAGTGAGATGATGAATGGATGGTACTATCATAGTACCAATAAGGCTTGATTGGTAACCCCATGTTGTTATGCCTAAATCCATTAGAATTTTACTTGTCATAGCTACTATCTATGATCATATTATATTGAGCATTAGATGTCAGGACCACCGAACATGGAAGGTGTCTATGCGATGCAACCAGAAATGGATGGTTACGACACAGAATGCTAATAAAGGTTGCAAGTCATTGATATCTGATTTAGGATTGAAGTAAGCAATAGAATTATAGAGAACTCATTTGGAATGAATGTTTTCAATGTGTTTACTAGTGGTTAGTGGGAGCACTAAGGTTTTTTCGAGTAAAATATGTTCAGAAACATATCTAAAATAGATTAGTCTTTAAGTTAGTTAAGACTAGGATTAAAGTAATTCTTCAGTGAATGACTTAAAGTAGCAACCTAAGTTCCAGGGAAAAAGATCTACTGAGGTGGATCTAAAGGTTTCTTGGACCTAGTCAACCATACATATAGTGACATAGTATTGAAAAATACAAGCTGGAACAATTCAAGAGATGAATTGTTACCAATGTCACATGGAATGTATCTCTCCAAGTTAACATGTCCAGGACATGGGAGGATATAAATGTGGTAAGTTGAAGTCCATATTCCTATGTGATGGATCAATCACATATGCCATGATATGTACAAAAATTGATATTTCCAAGATATGCTTTATAGTAGGAAGATATCAGTTATATATAAGAGAACCGCAAGGTAAGCAACCATAACTATCTGATTGTACTTTGGAAAGTACAAAAGATATGTACCTGGTAAATGGAGAATAAAGGATACTAGTTTTCAGGGGACACAAACTAGTCTTTCATAGATCAATATGATCTAATATCGTAGTTAGGTTATGGTTATGATCGATACTAGTTCCTATAATCCAGTGGTAGCCATACCTATAAGTACCAAGTACATTGCAGCTTTTGAGGTAGCTAAGAAGTAGTTAAACACAACGAATTGTTCCAGTTCTTGAAATCGCACCTACTAAGTAAAGCATTATCATAATATAAATTATGATATTCTTACTAGACAAGATGTCAAGTTTTGATAGTGGACAAAAGGGATATTCTTGGGGATATCATCTCTTGAGAAGTTTTACTCAAGGATATGAGGTCGCAAATAATTGAATTTCCACACGGTGGAATCGTGCTAGGCCCAACAGCTAAAGTTGTGACTCAGTAGAAACATGATTTTGATCATGTGAGAGCTAACAAGTTTGGTTAGCAAGTTGGATCTAGTTCAAGTGGGAGTGATGTAATTGTGGGTGTCCTAGACCCAACTATTCAGTACTTTTGATTACCATATCATGTAAATAGTTAGATATACATGACGATGATTTTTCATTATAGTGTATTTTTTTTTTCATCCACTATTAATGGTAATATCCATTGATTAATTATCACATCAAAAGGTTATAACATATCCCATACTATAATGAGAACCTCAAGATACTATAACATTAATCTTGAATAAAGGTCTTATGGTCTAGATATATCTTACTGACTAGACACACTAGATGTTTGACTATCAGGTGTTGGGAACTCATAAGCATTGATACTTCTTCTCATGAAGTTCGCACTTGATGATTCCTAGTAGTGAGATCATGAGGACAGACCCATCAATAGGAATACCACATGTTTTAGGTGTCATTGGATGTTCCTATCTATAGACATGTGTAATGGTCTCCTCACTTGAGATCGTTGTCAATATATATCATTTGATCGCATACTTTGATGCAAGATGAAAACCATGATATTGAAATTATGGTGATCTAGTTTTGTGTTGTGTGTGTCATTGGTGGTATGACATTGGTCGAATGGTTAAGAAAGGATTTTCCACTTCCAAGTTAAGGAAGTTATATATCTTGGGCCACATAGATCAGGATGGTAGTACCTTCATAAGACCATGGCCATGATAGTCGAGGATAAGTCCGTCCAGTTAGATCAACAAATAATAAATAAATAAAAAGTGATGACACAAGTGTGCATCTTGCTTTATGTGATATTAAAGACAGAGATATTATATTACATAGTGTGTGTTCATAGGTTGGTTGTCATTGTTGTGACAATCCTTATCTCTTTAGGGGTCATGATGGGTTTCTATATCCTACTCTTGGTCTGTGAATAATATTCACTGCTATCTAGATAAGGGTCTAGAGGGTCCACACAATAGTGTATTCAATAATCTTCTATGTTCAGCTGAATATGATTTTTGGACATGGTGGGCCCTACCATTGGGGTCTGTGCTTTTTCCATGGAGATACGATCACCAAATTAATAAATAAATTCATGTGATTTCTCTCTCTTCTTATCTCCCCCATGCTCTAGAGAGAGACTCTAAATCTAGGATCTCGGATCGAGCTCTCTCTCAGGAATTGCAAGAAAGGAGATGCAGTGATCGTCAGAGCATCGAAGGCATCATCAGATCTCTGTAGTAGCACCCAGACTTCAATGATCGGTGCTCACATAGTTTCTTGAAGTGTGTGTGGATTATCTAGAGGAATTCGGCTTCAGATTCTTCTACCAGCGATCACCAACGATGAGCAGACGTCGTATGCGGCTTCGGATCTAAACCATGTATTTTATAGTTTTAATATTACACTTAATCTCTTTCATGTGTGATCCTAAGGAAGTAATTGGGTAGTGATTCACTGGCATCGACAAGTTCATGTCATTCTTCGGAGAAAAAATTTAAAATCCCACTTTTGGGGATTCCGCTATGTGTCTGGTACCTTCACTCGTAGGTCCACCTCTCCTCCAGCAATTTTTCATAATCTACCAATTCCTAAATTTGGATACATATGTGAGCACCAAAAGATGTATTTAATACCCAATGTGTAGATATTGAAAGATTACACTCGATAATAAATGCACATTTAGCTTACCCTTACTTCTGGGTGTAATTCCTCTTATAGTGGCCTGACTTGCCACGTGCAAAACATATTGCCTCCTTTTACTTTCCCTATATCTGGATCTTATTCTTCTTGTAAGGACGGTGCTCAGGATCTTTAGACTTGTTATGAGTCTTGGGCCCCTTTGGCATGGGGTCGGGCCTCCCAGTCCTAGGGGTGTTTGAGGAGGGCAGCAGAGTTGGTCCAGGATGGTTGTTGATGGAGGCGTTTAGACTGGTGATTTCGGAAGGGTGAAAGGTTTCTTTTGTGAGGTCTGTTGGTATGGTGATGCACTCAGACTCGGCCCATGGATTAGTCCCCATATGATGTTCTAGAGCTTCCCTTCATCATTGTAGTTCTTTTCGGATTCGGTTGTTTGAGAGGGTATGGCGTCAGCTATCAGATCGGGTTTGTGCTTTCACACAAGACACTTTCTAGATGTTCAGCCTTGTAATGATGGAGTGCTTTTCCATGTCCATATGCTGGGGAGGGGTAGCTCCATGTGTCCGTTTGGTTTGTCTCTCTAGACCTTTGGGTCACGTTATGTCTTAAGTCGATGATGTTTTTAGGGTTGCCCCCTTCTTCCCATAAAAGAGGGCTTCTGTTTAAAAAAAATTGGAGGCCTTCGGGCCGTTGGATGGAGTCTTGGGACCTTATTCCTTGTTCTTCCTTTTCTTATTCACCATAAGGACTACGGTTTTATCACACCCTATGTCCTTATCCACCTGGAGAATTAAAGTAAGAAGTTTTGAAAACTCTTCTCATTATTGTTTATATTGTAATTAACAATAAAACTGAAGAAGTTCTTGGGCAGTGATGAAAGTATGAGATCTGTATGAAACTCATCTGAGACTTTAATGCCTAAGATGTATAAGCGTTCAATGTAGTCAATAAGTTGGAATACATAAGACTCAGCTGGCGTAGACTCACTACAATAAAAACCAGGTTTAGCGGCGGTTTTGTGGCGGCGGTTCACAAAACTACCGCTAAACGTTTTCGCCGAAAGGTTTCGCGGTGGTTTATTAAAAACTACCGCGAAACCCATATTTTTTAAAAAAAAAATGACCCTTCCCTACCCCCCACCCTGGTGTTTCCCCCAAACCCTCGCGACCCCTTCTTCCCCTAACCCCCTGGCCCCGGCGACCCCCGCGCCCTCCCTTCTTCCCCTAACCCCCCTGGCCCCGGCGACCCCCAACCGTCCGGCGACCTTGTCCGGTGACCCACGACCCCCAACCGTCCGGAGACCCCACGACCATCTCAGGTGAGATTAATTTTTAATTGAAACACACATTTATCACATTTCTAGTATTTTGTAGAATTAACGGATGATTTAGATGATTTAATAGAAGAAAGGGAGCATGATGGAATGCATCCAAGGTCAAGGAGGCCAAAAATTTCCCAATTTACCTATATTAGGTTCCCAGTGGGAGTTCTATGTGTGAAATTATTTTTTTTTTGAATCATAGGATACTCAATGACTCTAAACATGGTACCCGATAGATAATTGTAAAACAATCATTATAAAAAGTTTTTTTTGGTCTTTTCAAACCCTTATTATTTCCAAAAAAACCACCCCAAACATGGGATTTACTCTCATTTACACTGTGATAGGTCCTATATGGTGATATTATCAATCTAATATCCCTCTTGAGTGAAACAATATTTTTACTTATTTCTAGTTCAATTTAGTTGGACATTAGAGTTCATTTTAAATGAGGAAATGTCGGGTAACTCCTCTAATATTCCCTTTCTTCCCCATTCATTATGGTAATAGGGGTAATATTTACCCTTAAAATATAGGGATATTATAATATTTGGAATCTATTGGATTCCATCGGGTATAGCTATTTGAGATACATTTTCTAGTTGAATCTAAGGAAAACTCAGGGTTATCTTTTTTAATTACATCTCCTTATATGATAGGGACCTAAATCCCTAATCTATCCACTTTGGCAGTTTTTCACATTAAATGGTGGTATCTCTCGTACTCAAGTAAATTTAAAGGGGTATTCTATAAATAAATTGGTTAGTGCTACCCTTCTTCCAACCCTCCTCATAAAGAGTTACCTTGGATATAATTTAGGTCTAAGTGAACTTAATTAAAACCTAGAGTTAAAAAAATAATAATGTATTTTACTAGGCCTCTAATTAAAAAAATTATTTAATGATTCTATTCCTATAT